>LR990103.1:11845000-21845000 GCA_905147225.2 Euproctis similis | reverse complement strand
TATAACTGCGTTTGTTAGAAACCAAACAAGGAAAAAAATACTGAGAAAATAACAAAACACCATCCTCAATATTTGAAATTTAAAAAAATAAATTCGTGTCCAAAAGAGGTTTATCATATTTGACATAAATAACATAGCATAACTTCACGCCTTTTGTTACCCGAAGGTGTAGGCAGCGGCTGTTAAGCCTCGTCTCGCCGTTATGTTTACGTCCCAAATGGAATAGGGTGCGAACCTATTGCCATACCGGGCACAAAGTTGCAGTCATCGATATTTATCATACCTAACTTCAAGTATAAGTATTATAGTCAATATTTCAGTATTTACTTAAGAATAAAAGTTTCCAAGTATACTAGAGGCAATGACTCGTCGAAACACAGCACAAAAGTGTAATTGTCGATGACTTTAATGTTTTGGACACCATATTTAAGTAAATTAGAAATAGATGTGTTAAAATGAAATTCGTATACTTTTAAAAGAAAACTTAACCTACATTTAAAATATGAAATCAATAAATCTCTTTTTAACACTTGAAAAGGTCTACCTACTCTAATATTTTTCATATAATTATTTCACTTGTTTAGTTTTGAGAATTTGTTAAACTTTCTTAGGTAATGATTCAAAAGCATTAAATTGATGATTACTTAGGCCTTTGATTAAAGAGAATATTAAAATTAACATGAATAATATTTACTTAATATATCTTTTTTTGTTTTATTCATCGCCGGGCTTCGTGGCCTTGGTTTTGATAAGTTCCACACCCTTTCCAGAAGTTCTTTCAGTGGATAATTTTTGATACTCACATAAAATATATTACAGGTTACACCGTGGAAGAATTTTCAAAATAAAACTATTGAAACGTATAAACGAGTTAATATAGTAATTTTTTAAGAACTTTTAGAAGATAAAATATAGCTGAATGTTTCGCAATTCTTCTGTGTTTATCACTTTCATAACTTTTATATTAAAACTGATGGACCTCGTGCTAAAATGGGTAATACATCCGATTACTAAGTAGCGGCGGATGTGATCCACATCCGAGTATAAATTTTTGTTATAAACATGTAAGTTACTTACATAAACATAACTTCACACCTATCTCTACCCGAAGGTGTAGGCAGTTGCTGTTATGCCTCGACTCGCAGTTATGTTTACGTCCCAAATGGAATAGGTAGATAACCTTTTGCCATACCGGGCACAAAGTTTTCGGTCATCGATATTTATCACACATAACTTTCGAAAAGAATTTCGAATCATTGGTGTGACCCAGGATTCGTACCCGCGACTTCTTGATTCAGCAACGGGGTACTGGACCAACGAGACCTTGTAAGTCGCGATAGCATGTAAGTCATCAATATTTATCACACACACGTTATCTTATGAATATGATAATTCTAAAAAAGTAATCTGTTTCCCACTCAGATTGGAAACCGAGGTTTCTGTATCAAATTTTATTTTATTTGTGACAAAGACGAACGAGTTATATCCAAACAAACAAACGAATACATCTAAAAACAAAAAGCACGACATTACGAAAATTCTACAACCATATTCCACCGTCCTAACAGTAACGATCTATCACTTTTCTCGTTTTCATATAATTTATTTCGAACATTTTCAGCGTACCCTGTAATATATGAAGAGTGTGCGAAAATTTACGGAAGGCTAGTTGGCCCCGGGTATGTCTTTGTTCCGTTTTCCAGGAATATGTTTCCGCGTACAAGATTAGCTTTCTGTGGTAAGATTGACATTTAGCTTTTGATGAGATTTTATATTATGAGAATACAATATTTGAAGATATTATTTAACTATACATATATATATATATACCACAATCGTAGGTAGGTTGCAAACATCAAATTTGTATAATTTTTAATGTCTGTCTATACTCCAAGCGAATAGGTATAGAGTAATATCTGCAGAGACAAAGATTGGATAATTTCAGAGTTTTCAGATAACAAATTTAATAATGACTTGTTATATAGGAACAGGGGGTAAACGGGCATGCGTGTCAGCTAATGTAAAGCGGATAAGCGGTGTTGCAGATATATTTAGATTGCCCGTCCATATACATTTGCAACACCGTATGTGTCATAGTTCTGCTGCCATTCTATAGATAAAGGAAGGGGAAGGCGTTAGGCCTCCTGATATCTCTCTCACCAAATCAAATACTGATAATATTGGCTTTCTTATAAATATTTGCAATATCCTTAACCTCTTACTATAAATTTAGACAGGAATTTAGACAGGAAAAGTGGTAGAGCCAAGCAGTTCGCTGCATGAATGGGCCGGCTCGACCGGTGAAATACCACGGCCTCTCAGAAGACCGACGTAAAGTAGCTCATGCCGCGTTCCGTTCGGCGAGAGAGGTACCCGGAGGCCCACCCTCCTTCCCCATCCTATGCCCTATCCCCTATCCCTTAAAGGTCGGTAACGCAACAGTAACACTGTATATGTTGCTGGTGTCAATGGGCGGCGTTGGTTGCTTACCATCAGGTGACACGCCTGCTCGTTTGCCCTCCTATCCCGTAAATATATAAATATAGAATAAAAATTAGCCGAAGGTCTTTTGGATATGTCTCAAAAGGTTTTACCGTTATAGTACTTAAACATTACAACTGTAACCGTTTCAGTCTACCAACCATTTTACGGCTAAATAGCGTAACGAAGGGAAGTCATAATATTTGATCCTGTAATAAACCGTGGTTGTGCGGGAGATATTCCCGTTACTTACCCCAATACCCCTGAGAATTTAACAATGATAGGGGTAATTCCCCATCGGATCTAAATATGGTAACCATGTGCTCTCATGAATAATGTATTAGTTTGCGTGGAATTTTGTGCTCGACTGAAGAGTTTTGGCTAAATGAGATCTTTATTGAGAATTGTGAGGGCATTTGTGATTTCTTTTTTTTTTCAAATATCGTTTTTTAGCTTTCTAATTGTATAGCCGTAAGTAAATGTAGATATGATCTAGCTTTTAGCCGAATTGCAGACGTACCTGCAAACACAAGGCACTATATATTATAAAAGATAATTGCTGGATAAAAGGCTTATAATTGAATATGGTGATAATGAAACTAAATGTTTAAAACAGAGGAATCCAGAAGGATAATGGATAATGATGTAGTGCTGGAGCAGGTGGATAAAATTAAATATCTTGGATGCCTGTATAGCAGAAATGGTAGGAACACCGCGGATGTAGAAAGAAGAGGTGCGTTAGTGTGCACGAAAGTAGGATAAACACGGTTTAAATGAAAGCACTGCGCAAAAGTAAAAAAGTAATAGTAAGTAAGTAAAAGTAAGAAAGGGTATGCACGGATGTTCGGACATATAGAAAAATGGTTTATATAAGAAAAACGGATATATGTAGGAGTCTAGGACGGCCAATAGGCATTACTTTTTATTACAATTCAATGTAGAAATACAGCTAGCATTTAAGGCACGGTATCGGTAACTAACAATGCTGAAGAATTCTTGAAATTTTCTTTGTAAATATCGACATTTAAATTAACAATCCATGAAATTAAGTAACAAATCCATTGATTTACATAGGATCGTGTTTGTCAATTCCTAATAATATTTAAAAATAGTTGGTGACTGGGATGATCGACAATTCGGAAAATTAAAATCGGCTGACATTGATTTAGTACCAAAAAAAATAAAAAAATCGTTTTCTGGTGCGGTGCATATATATACATTATCATAACCGTTCCATTCAATCAGTATTATAATAATAATGTCGAGAGTTATGCGTTGAACTGATAACGGATTACGCCCGCATCGGACGTCTGTAATACAATGTACAGCGATACTGGTAGATTATATCAATTGGTTTATTATCGATCCCTTTCATATATTTTCATTCAGTCTAATTGTTTATTCGGATTATTGTTTTGAATCATACTATTGTAATAATATTTTGTTACGCAATACCTACACACAGCGCCATCTAGTTTTTCAAGCGAAGCAACTAAATGCCGGTGTTATAGAAACTTCGTTAATATAATATATGAAAAATTGTCCTGATATATTGCACAAAAATCAAACCATATGCACACATATGACTCCCATTAAATTTAGTTCTAGTACCATCACCGCTACTAGACGTTTCTGTACAATTTAAATTCAAGCTCAGTAAATTTCCCATGTTGGTTTTTATATTAACCGGTTTAAATACAAATTTTATATTTTATATTAAACTACATTTTATATTAAACTACCTACTATTATAGCCTCATGGAGGCGTTAAAAGCGTTAAACGATTGCAAGAGAGATTAGAAGTTGCACTTCAAAAAATATTTTTGAAATTTCTCTCCGATTTGAGTAAATTTTATCGTTGACTGATGATGACGACAGGCGACAGGATTGTGCCCAAGTCGAAAGTCCTGACTACCTATTACATGGAACTGGATATTTTATTCAAGAAGCATTACGACAAGGGCCAGAGGACCATTAATTAAACTCCATTGTCACGGCGTCTCCCAAGGGCGCTGCAAGAACTCAACCACTCCAGTTTTAGTTGGCGATGAATCAATTACAAGTTGCCTTACGAGTTTCGATAACACTTTCAAAACTTTATGGATAATTTGTAAAGTAATTGTACTAAAAGTTATTTTGATTCAATTAAAAATTTATGATTATAAGCCTTTTCTATATTGGCCAACCACTTTTACAACGGTTGACCGGTAAAAAGCGAGAAAATTCGTTATAATAGGTTGGGGAAAAAGTATTTTCGTATTTTTGTATGAAAAGTCAAGACATTTTTTTCAAAGTTTATTTAAATTTATTTACAATATATATGTACCGTTTTGTTGAATAACTTTCTGCCATTTTGTGGGCAGAGACATTATCCCGTTACTGTAGAAACTTTGGGACTTCTGATCAAAAAAACGGGACAAATAGTTTTGGCAGTCCTCTCTTGAGGTCAACCTTACAGAACCTAAAGAATTCTGAAGAGACCGAAACAGGTGAAAATCTGAAGGCGCAAGGTCAGGGCTATATGGTGGATGCACTAGGACCTCCCAGTCGAACTCTCTTAATTTTTGCTGAGTGGCTAAAGATGTGTGTGGTCTAGCGTTATCGTGATGAAAGACCACACCCTTCCTGTTGATCAATTCCGGCCGTTTTCTCTCGACTGCTTCCTTTAATCTCATCAGTTGCTGGCAGTAAAGATCAGAATCGATGGTTTTGCCGGACGGTAAAAGCTCATAATGAACAATGCCCTTCCAATCCCACCATACACACAGCATCACCTTATTTCGTGTTAGGCCAGGTTTGGCCACAGTCTGTGAAGCCTGGCCAACTTTCGACCACGACCTTTTTCGCACGTTCTTGTCGTACGTGATCCACTTTTCATCGCCAGTTATCAATCTCTTCAAAAACGGCTCGGTTTCATTACGTCTCAATAATGAATCGCAAATGAGTACACGGTTCATTAAGTTTCTTTGAGTGAGCTCGTGTGGCACCCAAATATCGAGCTTTTTTGTATAACCAGCTTTCTTCAAATGGGTCAAAACTGTTTTGTGGTCAATTCCCAGTTCTTCAGCTACATCGTAACTACTAATATGCCGATCTTGCTCCACTCTTTCAAAAATGGCGTCCATTTTATTCGTAACAGGGCGACCAGAGCGAGGTGCATCTTTAACATCAAAATTTCCGGACTGAAAACGTTTGAACCAAATTTGTGCTACTCTTACTGACACTGCATCAGGTCCATAAACATCACAAATTTTTTTCACTGCTTGAGTTGCATTTTTGCCTTTTTTATAATAAAATTTTAAAATGTATCGAATTTCTTCATTAGATTCACTCATTTTTACGGAGAGAAAAACAAATGAAAAATAGCGGGAAACAACTTTTTTTTATTTTTTTCTTTTCTTTATAATGTAACCTTTTTAATGTTACCAAAACCAGCCAGACACAAATAGTACAGTCAAAGAAATTTTATAATAAGTTTATACCTACGTTATGCGAAAAGACTTTTTCCCCGACCTAATATACAGATTAGTTAATTGAAATGTTACAATTTAAGGAATGAATAATGCATTTTTTAGAGGACGTAATTTTATTTTTTGTGGGGGGCTGCGGGGTCAATAGAAGCTGTGTTTGTGCACTTTTTGCCCTAAATTGAAAATCAAGAAAGATTATACTCTGAAACTTTTTTATATAAGTTAAAAAAAAAACAACACCTCAGATCAATCTTTGTATCAATCTGGTCATCCATCCACCATTTTGAAAAATGGGGTAAAAACACTTTTTTCGCGAAATTTCCGCAACTTGTCACCAATTAAAATTATGACCTTACAGTTTTTAAGCAAATGCGTCTTAATTTCAATTGTTACAAATTATGTCCTTACATTTTTTTGTAAGACGCATACTTTCCGAGGCGTCCTCTAAAAATGCAAAGCTCATGTAACATTTCAATGGATAAAGCTTGAAAGCTTTAAAAAGCTGATTTGGTCAGGTCTAGTGGTTAGCATGAACATGGCACAATTTAAAAAAAAACATATGACTGCGTTAAGTAAAATATTCATTATTTTTTTATTCCTTGGGTGGTTCTATTATTACGTTACGGATAGGAAACTTTTCACACTTCCGGATAGGAAACGTATCCGGAAGTGTGAAAAGCGACTAATAAGCCTCAATTTGCTGAGTTTTTACTTTTCAAATGGTAGTAGGTAGTAGGTATTGGCATACAGCGAGCACAATGATGTCAGTCTTCGATTCCCATACGTAACTTCCGAAAATACTTCTGAAAAATATTTTTTTTTGTTGTTGGCTATTTTGTAATACGAGTTGACTCAGCGAACTTTGTTGCGCCTGAGAAGCAATAAGAAGAAATAAAAATGGTAATTGTGGATTATTCCCTTTTTAGACTATTTGAAGGTGTTTCTAGTACAATGTTTTGATTTATCATTTTGGGTTCAGCCCGCGTTTGGAAATAAGGTGCTAAATCTCAATAATTATCACTTTTATTTTAGTACATAATATATGCATTATACATACAAACTATCCCGTTGAAACCTATCTATCTATTTAAAAACATTAAAATCGGTTGTGTTGTTTCAAAGATCTAAGTTTATAAGGGGACAGACAGCGGAAAGCGACTTTGTTTTATACTATGTAATTATGATAAGAATCAGGCAGACAGACACATTATTTTATTAGTTATGTGTCTATAAAAACTCCATACTATTTTTAAGCTTTTACATAGTAATATTTATGTCGGTAACTCATAAGGGACGTAATACGTAACGTTTAAAACAATTACTGTACGTTCAAAGTCACGAATACGCCTCATGTTGCTCTGGAAATGTTTTGTGATATATATTTTACATGCATTTTTTTTAACTGTGCGGCGCTTTTGAGGATGTATGTTTTATTTGCCCTTTTATTTTTATTTAATTACAAACTGTAGCCTCGCCTTTTTAATCACATTTTTTTTACTATAATCTGATATTAATGGAACAGAATTAGGTAATCAATTTAATCAAATAGCTTTTTTATATGAAACTGAACTTTATAATATTAAAATATGAGCAGAATTTAGAAAATTTTTGTGGCCCAGCCATAATGCCATACTCCAAAATATATTTTATATGTATGTATATTTTCTTAAATTATTGTCTATTTGATCCAGTTAATCTCTGAACTAGCTGGACAGATTTTGGCAAAATTACGTAACGCTTATTTTAGAAAAAAACCTTTTATTTGAATATTTATTGCTAGTAAGGCGAGACAAAGTTCGTCGAATCTGTCAGTAAATATATAATTGTTTACATTAACTACAACTATTTGTTCTGGAGGAAGGTGATGTTAAGAGACTCAAAAACCGACGCGCGTGCATGATAAGAGTTATGAAATTCAACGAAGCGTCGTGTAAGGATCGTGCCTTATGGCGCTCTGTTCTCTCTGCCTACCCCGCAAGGGATTTGGCGTGAAGTTATGTATGTATGTATGTACATTAACTACATTCTATGCTTAAATAAATATATATATAAGTATTGATATCTAGATGCTCTATAATATTGAAACCAGCTCAGCATATTATGACATCTAAAACGATTAGTTAGTTAAAAGTTCCGCAGAATGATTAGTTCGGTTATATTATATTTAATACTGAATATGCACCCATTTGACCCCTATTTTAGCGATAACACTTCCAATGTAGCACGCGACTAAAACAAACCGGCTTGTTATTTTGTTATTTTTTCAACCATATTATTATACCGAGAATACAAATCTTATTTTAAGAATATATTTTACTTGGATACGAACACTTAAAACTTTGATGAAAACAATGACGAAATAATATTGTTCTAATGTGAAAGTTTGAGGAAATTTTCTTCTTACGAGAACACGAGTAGGTTTTCACGTAACTTTTATAGGATACTGATTGCAAAGTTTTTGTATATAAATGCTTTTCTGTATACGCATATAATAATAATAATATCTGGGACACAATACACACAGCGCCCTCTAGTTCCAAGCTGAGCCACTAAATGCTTGTGTTATGGATACTATATAACGTATATTAATACATATATACTTTTCTTTTGTAAATACATACTTATAATACATAGAAAAACACCCAGACGCCAAACAAATATTCATGTTTGTCACAAATATTTCTGCTCGGGTGGGAATCAAACCCCCGACCTCATTGCTGCAGCTGGTAGTTTTACCAATGCGCCACGAGGCCCGTCAAATCGGCAAAGAAATTCTAGCTTAAATATGTCTATTTAAGCTAAAATTTCTTCTTGCATAAAAATACATAGGTCTCTAATTAATACAATAAAAAAAGGTTTTATAACTTACTAAAGAAACATACTTATTTAAGTAAAAAAAAGCTTGGATTATTTTGAAGTATTTTTTTTTTAAAGTTGTACCACAACCAATACTCTCTGCGTTTGTTGAAAATGGGAACACTTATCACATCGGCGAACTGCTAATGGACTGTCGGGACCGGATGTATCGGTTTTAACGCTAATAACTGACGCCCTCAAATCGATTATGACCACGGGATGAAAAGAAATATATAGAAGTAGCGTATGGGTTTTTGGTCAAGTACTTGTTATTGCAATTGAGTTTTTAAATTTCAAGTATACGCAAATTTAGCTTCTCCTTCCGAATGAGTCTTCTTTAATATATCGTTATTCAGTTTAAACGTGTATAGTATTTTATAACATAAGTCCCACTTGTTTCAGTTTTAGTCGGTCCATCTTTAGAGTATAAGAAAAGCGTCGCTTTTCTAAAAAATATTAATAAACTCCTTTAATTTATATCTTTTAAGCCTGAATACTGAACCGCCACTCAAATATATAACCGCTACTTAAGCGTTTAAGTAGCTGTCACATTAGACAGAATACGTAAAATTTGAGCAGTAAGATTTGAATGGCGGTTCAGTATTCGGGCGTTAGAGTGTCAGCTTATTTTTGACCAAGATTTTACTAAACTGTTCGATTTTTCAATGTGTATCCAAATATGATAATATTCAAAATATAAATTCTGCATTGAGTTAGGACTTTTAATATTTCACTATCGGTTTAGTGGACTTTGAGTGTATACCGGGTACACACCGATGACTGAATAAATTGTGCCTTAGTATGCTTAAATAGTGCACCTCCTATACCAAGACTATGACAGTCGCTACCTTCACTATGAGGTAAAGCTACAACAAAAACAAGTAGGTAAGTAGTAAAGAATTGAAACGTAAGGATTTAAGTTTATGGTTGGTTCCAAAGTAAATACAAACGATACCGTTCAATCGTCTATTATAATTTTATCGTTCTGTGATTACCATCGAGTATTTTGCTGGCAGAAATTCGGACATTGATTCGTCTCTCAGGTATATACCCGACCCCGGTGAGTTTTGCAACTCCGCGATTTGAGTTATTTTTACGATTCGGATGAATTATAAGGGAAAAGGTTATTTTTATGATACGCTTTGTTCCGATGAAATTTATTTCGACACAGTTTTCCCCCAAAGGCTATCACGTAGATAACCTGTGCTGTCTGGGATAGAATATTAATAAGGTTTGGTAGTATTTCTTTTTCAATAAATTTGTATAATTGAATAAAAATAATAAACAAGTATGTTTTGATAAGACTTATGTGACATTTCTCTCCTCTGCTACATAAAAAAAAACAAGATTTATAAATTGAACAAAAGTCTCTGTATGTCATTTATGCATAGTGTTATTAAAATCTTCATAAGTAAACTAAAGTCCTAATATAATAAGGCTATATTCTTGACTTTTAGCTAAAATAGATGGAAAAACTATAAAGAAAGAGAGGTTAGGAGCCTCAAAAACCGACGTGCGTGCATAAAAAGAGTTATGAAAGTCAACGAAGCGAGTGAAGCGTGTAAGAATCGTGCCATATGGCGCACTATTCTCTCTGCCTACCCCGCAAGGGATTTGGCGTAAAGTTATGTATGTGTATGAATGTAAAAATTATAAAATATTTTTATAGAAATATATAGCAAAATAAAAATAGGTTTTCTATCAAGATATTACAGACGTTGCTCAACGCTAACACGTCACATAAGTCTGACGAGGGCTCAAAGGCTTCTTCTATAAAAAACATCATAAACGTTGTATAAGAACCATACTGAAATATTTATAATATATTTGGTTTTAGTGTTAATTGTTATAATGCAAAAAATAGAGTATCTATGAAAATTTAAACTACAACAATAAGTTTCGGTTATTGCCCTGGTGACGTAAATTGAAATCGTAATAAAAGTATTTGGTCTCTCTCTCTCTCTACCCGCTACGGAACCCTAAAGTATATTCAAACCTAGTTAAAAACATGTTTTATTGATAAATTAAATAATAAGGTCTCGGTAGTCTAGTAGTCGAGCACACGGCTTCTGAATACAGAGGTCAGAGAGGGTTCGAATCCTGGCTTACACCAATGACTTTTTGTAATTAATTTAGAAAGCGTGTGATATTTTATGTGTAATAAACATCGATGACTAAAATCTTCGTGCCCGGTATGGCAATAGGTTCGCCACCTATTCCATTAAGGACGTAAACATAACGGCGAGTCGAGGCTTAACAGCTACTGCCTACACCTTCAGGTAGAAAAAGGTATGAAATTATGTCATGTCAAATTAATAAGAACCATAACAATGTTGTTGCAAAATATCATCTTCCGTGGTTCAAATTTGTGTTCAAATATTACACAAGACAATTTAGTTGAGCCCTTAACAGTAGATAGTTATGTATATTTTTATGAAATGACGTGCGTCGCGTCTTTTCTACTAAACTACTACTCCCTTACACCTTAGGTACAGTTTTGTCAGTCATCGTTATTTATCGATCGACTTCCGAAAATAATTTCAAAAAGCTGTTGGTGTGATCTAAAATTTCAACCCTAAGCTTTTTGATTCATCAGTGGGGTACTAAGGAATAATAATTGTATTGTTAAATTTATGTATCAATCAAAAAAATACAGCACAAAATAAACATGCAAGCCTGTATAACAACCAAGCCCTATCTAAGTGTTATACTAAAATGACTTAGAGTCGAAATAATAAATATTGCAATAATTAAATACTTAAATTTTAATTAAATAAAATCATTTAAACACAAAATAACCATGCATAGAATTACAGTCATATCCTGTAGGTTATTTTAAGTCAATCAAAAATTGCATTAAAAAAATATTTTACTATAAATGTATGTTTTATTTTTTTCATTTTTATGTCAAAATTATATAAAAAATAAATAAATGCTAGTATCCATAGTTATCCGTGAAGTTTTCTCAAATCCCCTCATGTTGTACCTAAGATGCTGTTAAATTTATGGATCGTAAAAAAAATCTGTCGCAGAATTTTCTATCTCGGAAACAAGACTGAATATTTGTGTAATACACAAGTTTACACTACCAAAGATATTATATGATTTACATTATAATAAAGAGAATGAAATTTATATTACATAAAAATAGAGTTTATATTTAAATGTATAATATGTATTTATATATTGAACAACTTACCATCGAGACAGTATCAGTACAGTCAAAAACAAAATCTCATAGCGTTTTGACATACACATACATTCACATAAACCAGTATATACATATAGATATATACGATTGCACTTTTACATCACAGGAACACACTTTCACTAAATATTAGATTTATCGTATATTAAACTCGGCGTTGGAAATTAATTAATCGAAATAACGTATTTTTAATGATAATATTTTTTTAAACACAGTACTATCGAATGATTTAATAATAATTGTATTATATTATAGTTGATTTTTTTTTTAATATATATATCGGCAGTGACAGGGTGCGGTTGTAACGCGGTACGGCAAGGCGGGCCGCTATTCTGACGGCAATTGACAGGGCGGGTATTACTGCGCATGCCTGCCCGCGCAGTCTTGTCTGAAAAGAGATGAAAATGGCGCTTGCCGAATGTACAACACGACGGACACCGATTCGTGACGAATAATTTCTCAGCTGCTGTCCTTGTTAACGGTACCACGTTTAACATCTTACGATAATAAATCGCTGTTAATTCTGTTATCCCATTATGGATTTATGTCTATGTATTGCTTAGAGTATATATAATATACATAACATATACATAAATACTTTATATATATTACAAATGTATGTATGTGTGTGTATGTGAATTAGTTATGTTGACATTTTGGGGACACCTTTTAGTTGTTATTGTAAGTCTCCGTGCAAAGCCCACACACATAATAACCCTTATCAACGTGAAATGCATAAGTTTTCGAAAGTTCATCAACTGGTAAAACAGTGTTCCATGGACTACGGTCACCGTATGTAATCAATCAGTGTCGTAGTCAATAAATATTGGTTCTCTATTAATTTATGCAAACAGAGTTTTATAGTGCGTTTTATTTTGAATAAAAATAACCCAATCGACTGCACGCTCCATAATTGCTCCAGTTTTGTTCAAAAATATGCAATCGACTCTCCAAAAAAAGCATTTTTAAAATTCATAAGTTAATTGACTATGAATTATAAATAAAAAAGAAAAAAGAATTGAATAGGTACTTTTACGATTACTTCTTAGAAACAAACAATTCGTTATAACTCAACACAGCAGATTTGTTTGACGTTACACAAATTCCAAGTTACCAGACCAAGAGCCGAAGAGAGAAATTTCCTTTTTACTATCTAATCACATATGTAAATTTGGTTCAACTCCAAATTGCCTTACTGCAAAAGTTTTCTCTTGTAGTCAGTCAGCAAAAAAAAAACCGGAGGCTGTTGACTCGGATACACGCTGTTCGGATACATTCGGAACCCTTCGGTTATCATCGGCTCGTCGTAAACGGGACGCTATTTTTATGAGTACACAGTTACATGGATACACCAAAACAAGTTTGCATTTGTAATATGCTTTATTTCTATATGGAGACAGTCACTTTTCGTTCGTCATACAGTACAGCTAATGGTGAGTGCGCAAAGAATCGGACCGTGATAGCCTTTTGTGAATTTTTCCGCCTATCTTTCTTTTAGTTAGAGGATAAACATGTGCGATGTTATAAAATGTACTTTTTTTTTTCTTATAAAATAATCACAAAATATTAATGAAAATGTTATAACATTTCATTACAAGCATTATATTAAGTCATATTATTTAAAAAAAATAACTAAAATATTGACTAATTTAAGTCGTCTCGGTGGTTTTTAGGGTGAGCACCCCGTTTAAGAAGCTGTGGGATCGTATAAGTTCACACTATGCCCATCTCATTATCTGCGTTAAATATTGATGATTGACAATATTGGGTTAGATGTATGCCAATACATTCCTCCATCTATTTCATTTGAAACATTAAAAATCAGCAAGTCGAGGCTTAACAACTTCTGTCTACACCTTCGGGTAAACAAAAGCACAAAGTTTTAAAAAAAACTAAATTCAGTGGTTCAGTGGTAGAGCACACGGATTCTGATCCATAGGTCCAATGACTTTTCGAAATTGTTTTCGGAAGTTAAGTGTGATAAATATCGATTACTGAAAACTTTGTGCCCGGTACGGCAATAGGCTCACCACCTATTCCATTTGAGACGTAAACATAACGTCGAGACGAGGCTCGACGGCCGCTGCTTAGAGCTTCGGGTAACAAAAGGCGTGAAGTTATGTTATGTTTAAATGTTGACGATTGTATTAAATTAAATATTGTAAACAATCATCTTTATAATTAAGTATTTCTGTTTATTTTTTTTTTCGTATTTCATACTAGGAGGCTTTCTTTATGGATAAATGATAGGAACCTCAGGGAGTTTAGAAAGCCTCAGTTTACGGAATGTTTTATGAGGTATCGTAAATGAGATAATAGTTAATCAGATTTGGAAAGCGTGTATTTTTGTTAACTCGATAGCCAAGTATGTTTTTTTTTTGAGAAAATGTTGACTTAGTATCTACAAACTTGTCGGAAGCTCTTGTGTTTATGAATGTACAGTTTGATTGTTATGCTCGATATATTGCCATAGTTTTACTACCTATTTTGTAGTTCACAAAGAGAAGTAATCAAAATTTAAATCATAACTTAGCATTACTTTTTTAGGTCGAAAATTTTAAATTTAGTAAAAAGTAAATTGAGGGAATTCGCTGAAAAAACTTTGTATGAGTGATTTACCTAATAAATTTGATGCCGAGCTCAAGAATATGTATGATAAAACAATATTTTTATATTAGAGAGTGTGTTTATTTAGGTAGGCTATATCATTAATTACGTTATGATGAATAGGAGCGAAACCCTATTTTTTAGTAGTAAAAAGATATAATATACCGGAATGAAATGCACGCGGTCAGTTAGATACACTTTTTTATGGAACAGGAGGGCAAACGAGGTGGCGTGTCACCTGATGGTAAGCAACCAACGCTGCCCATGGACACCAGCAACACATTTAGTGTTACTGTTGCGTTGCCGACCTTTAAGGGATAGGGGATAGGAAAGGATGGGGAAGGGGGGTGGGCCTCCGGGTACCTCTCTCACCGAACGAAACGCGGCATGAGCCACTTTACGTCGGTCTTCTGAGAGGTCGTGGTATTTTACCGGTCGAGCCGGCCCATTCATGCAGCGAACTGGTTGACTCTACCACGGTTAAATATTAATATTATTAATCAGTTAAAGATGATTTCAGTACAATAATATTCTATATGTATAACTTCGGACGGCCTCAGGACGGATTAATTTATTTCCTTTCAAACAGATTACTACAGAAAATCTTACGCAATTTCCCGAAGCTATAAATTCAGATGACGAATAATCTTAATGAAGCCGATTACAAATGAGAGAGGATTAAATTAATAACCGGATATGTTATTGTTTAGACATGTAAAGACGAAGAATTGTTAAAAATATGTCCAGTTTTGACGTAGAGAAAAATAACTTTTTCTTTGGAAACTGTAGATAGAATTAACAAGAAAAAGACAAAATGACGAGCCTCGTGGCGCATTGGTAAAACTACCGGCTGCAGCAACGAGGTCGGGGGTTCGATTCCCACCCGAGCACAATTATTTGTGACAAACATGAATATTTGTGTGGCGTCTGGGTGTTTTTCTATGTATTATAAGTAAGTATTTACAAAAGAAAAAGTATATATGTATTATTATCCGTTATCTAGTATCCATAACACAAGCATTTAGTTGCTTAGCTTGGAACTAGAGGACGCTGTGTGATTTGTGTCCAAGATATAAAATAAAATAAAAAATAAAAACACATATTGTACAATTGCTTAGTATTAGTAAATGCTTAACTTTCACCACTACCTTTTTTATAAGGAAATATTAAAAATTAATTATCTATCTTTACTTAGAGGACAGCGGAGAATTAAGATTCTATTGTTAAGGTACCATTTAAGGACTGATCCGGCGAAAGAGGAAACTCGAGAGAAATTTATAATAATGCTTATTATCTTCAAGTGAAATGTGAATTGGAAATTGAATTTTTTATGCACGTAATTTGTATTACTCATTTTATTTAACTTCACACTAAGTCCTTTCGGGAGTAGGCAGTGAGATAGAGCGCCACAACAAATCTTAGACACCTCACTTGCTTCTTCATGCAAAACACTCATAAACGCTTGTCGATTTTTAAGGCTTCTGACATCACATTCTGAAATATCTTATTTAAACTTTCATCACTTTACACTATACTTTTTAACGGTGATAGATACAAGCAGTTCGCTGCATGAATGGGCCGGCTCTATCGGTGAAATACCACGACCTCTTAGAAGATCGACGTAAAGTGGCACATGTCGCGTTTCGTTCGGTGAGAGAGGTACCGGGAGGTCCACCCACCTACCCCATCCTTCCTTTAAAGGTAGGCAACGCAACGGTAACACTGTATGTGTTGCTGGTGTCCATAGGCGGCGTAGATGGCTTAGGTGACACGCTTGCTCGTTTGCCCTTCTATCCCATAAAAAAATACTAACTGCAATGTTCCTACCCCAAGTCACTGGCAGGGTGTGGAGATACCATAAGACTTCACTAATTCCCTCTAAATTTCATTATTACTATTGTCATATATGCTCGGCTGCTTTTCAGACTCCTTGCGTCATATGTCGATATCATAAGGCCAAGTTGGTCATAAAAGATGCGTCAAAACTTCAATCTTCTTCCTATGACTTCTGTAAGTGAAATAAAACTCCTGCCGGAGTTATTTTATTTGTATTTAACGATAAAATAAAATAGTTATTGTACTCACTACTATTCACTTACAAGCTTATCAGTTTATCACGTGGCATGCATACAAAGTTCCGGGTTTTAATCCTGATTCATATCACGAGTTTTTCTAATTAACATAACATAACATAGCAAAACTTCACGACTTTTGTTACCCGAAGGTGTAGGCAGCGGCTGTTAAGCCTCGTCTCGCCGTTATGTTTACGTCCCAAATGGAATAGGTGGCGAACCTATTGCCATAGCGGGCACAAAGTTTTCAGTCATCGATATTTATCACACTTAACTTCCGAAAACAATATCAAAACGTCATTGGTGTGAGCCAGTGTCAGGATTCGAACCCGGGTCTCTGGATCAGAAGCCGTATGCTCTACCACTGGACCACCGAGACTGGTTAATATTTCTAATTAATTTTTAAAATATATATTTTCTTTTATTATAGGTCACATTGATTAGATCATAGTAAGTATTGGTGATTTTAAAAATAAAATATCTATTGGTTGGCTTCAAGGCCAATAACCACACCGTCGATGAAATGAGATAAAAAATAAAATATGCTCCAAAATTTCGTTCTACCATATCTTAAGCGATAGTTCATAGTGAAAAAAATGGGTATTAAATATTAATAAGTGATGCCATGCAGGCACGACGGCGAAATCTATTTCGGAAGGATAACATCTAACTGTTCACGGACGTTGCTCGATAGGGAAAGTTTTTAATAAAATGCCTCTGGGCTGAAAACTTATGATGTGATGATGATATCTGTGCAAAAACTATTAAATAGGCGAACTTCTTTACATATTATACTAGCTGATTCAGCCAAAGTTGGCTTGACAAAAAATATAAAGATTTTAATCATCATTACATAGTATAAAACAAAGTCACTTTCCGCTGTCTGTCCCCTTATATGCTTATAACTTTAAAACTATGCAACGGATTTAGATACGGTCTTTTTAATAGTTAGAGGGTGTCATCGGGGTGGTTTTGATCTATAATTCATATATAATGTTGTAAATAAAAATCATAATTTTCGAGATTTAGCATTTTAATTGCAAACGCTGGCTGAACCCTAAGTGATAGATCAAAACAATGTTCTACATTATAAAACACTTTTAGAAAATCTACAAAAAAGTCTGCAAGGACATATGTCTATCTCTTAAGGATAGGATACGAGATAGGATAGGATACGAGAAATAATGGCTTATTTACGAAGCAATTTTAAACATTACAGCATTAATTTTCATCTAGTTAAGTGTCTTAAGTAAATTGTGCTTTTAAGTTTAACAGTATGAATACCTTTACGAAGATATTACAGTATTAACATAGCGGGACATAGCAGTTGCGTTGCGCGCCTAAACGCGCGCCGATAAATAGCATAATAGCAGATAAATTGAACTTTTTAATATCCAAATTTTACTCCATTATTACTTTTGATGCGGAACAAAGTTCGCCAGGTCAGATAGTTAATAAATAAAGACGAAGTTGATCGTTGAGAGGTGAAAATTTACCATTGTATGTATTCTTGTATGTTGTTTAAAAAAAACATTAGGTATGGCTTTTCATTTGGGGAACGAAAAATAGATATTGTCTATTCTCAAATCTACCCGATATGACAATGAAATTTAAAGAAACTCGGTTAAGCCGTTTCAAAGGAGTGCATGCACATAGTGACACGAGAATTTTATAGACCAAGTAACTATCCTATAACCAGATATACGACAGTAAACATAGTCACTTAATCTATTTCTATCTAACTCTTACTCCCTTCATTCTGCCCTCTCATTCTCATTTAACTTATAGTAATAATAATTTATTTCTTAAAAACAAAAGTACATTATTTTGGACAAGTTTACAATAATGGTTTCTTTTATTTAAATGTATTTGACAGTTGATTGAGGTCCTGTGTGACCTAGCTAGGCTAACTAACTAGCCTGTGTTTAGGTCACAGTCCCATTCCTCTATGATTGGTAAGAATAAATAAATGTAAGACTTCATACACAATACAAAATACTACTCAATTCCACCTGCAAGATAACAACAAATTTATATTTATTATACTTATTATGTATTTATAGTACATAGATGGTATTCATTTATTTGTGAGGTAAACTTTTATGAATTTTAAGTTAAGACAATGTTAACAGGTTAAGTTATTTGCATTTGCTATAGAGGTCGCTAGTAGGGTATGTTATTGGACGAAAAGTGGCAATCTTCAAAATGAGCCTATGTGCTATCTCTAGAGGCATAAGTGTCGTTTTATGAGTCCCACCCCAGCAAGAAATACGGTAGGATAGACTGGCATAATGTTATAGTTTGCAACATGACGTAAGGTTTTAAATACGTAGATAAGTTTGCGGACTCTAGAGGTTAACTGATTTACTTGTGCTTTGGAATTGAGGGTACTATCCAATGCTACACCAAGATATCTAAGGCTATTAACTGAATTTATAACATGACAAAGACAAGATTCAACTTTAGTGGGACATGTGTGTGCAAGAAGATTTATAGGAGTATTTGGCTGAGATGTGGACGAGGTTGAAAAAGTTATATATTTTGTTTTTGAGGTGTTCAATGTTAATGTATGAGATAAAAGCCAATCATTATTACGATTAAAGCCCGATTGGGTATACCAGGATATCTTTTTAAAAGAATTTGCAGTAAATGTAACAGCAGTATCATCTGCATAAGATATAATTTTTGAGTTGGGAACTGCTAAATTACAAAGGTCATTTAAAAAGATCAGAAACAATGTGGGTCCAAGAATACTTCCCTGAGGCACACCATATGTAATAGGTAACTCGTTACTCACGTGATTACTCATCTTCACTATTTGTGTCCTATCAGTAAGGTAACTTTTAAACAAATTCAGCTAAGCGCCCCTGACACCAACTCTCTCTAACTTTGTTAGTAGAGTATTGATAGGAACTGTGTCAAATGATTTTTTTAGATCAAGGAAAATAGTGAGCTTCTTTTTTTTGTTATTGAGGTTTTTGACAATATGTGAGGTAAGTTCATGTACTGCATCAGATTCATTTTTACGAAAGCCGTATTGTTGGGATGATAAAATATTAAAGCCTTCAAGGAATTTACTAGGCGATTATTAATCAGTCGTTCCAATTTATACCATTTTAAAGGTCAGCAAATCAACTGTGTTTTGAGCGTAGCCGATGTTTTTGGGTACGCTTGTCCCTTACCATGAGGTGACCTACACCTTAGCATATAAAATCCGTGAAGGAACAGATGCCGCATAATCTTATTAACCAATCTTTATTTATTTCTTAAAGTATTAAAATATTTAAATGATCCATATTGTTGAACTTATGTTAGTTAAACAGTAAGAGTCGTAACTAAACTGTTAATATCTGCAGCGTTTGACCCAATTTCTTACTGGGTTTAGTCACAACGAGTAAACATATTTTAAAAGATATGAAAGGTGTTGGTGTTTAATACCTATTATGACTTCATAAATATAATGAACGAGAATTAACGCGAATGTTTAGGTAAGCACTATTTGCACTGACTTATTCTAAACGTGACCACGGCCAGTGCAATCTGGCCGAAACGTCAAGCTACTCAAGGTAAATAATGTTTATCTAAATGTGTTGCGTGCGTCCCGTTTATAGTATTGATGTAATAAGCAAAAGCCTAAAAGCTATTATAAGTAATTTTAAATTACTTGTATCTTCTTGTATTGTATGTTTTTTAAATTACTTCTGTAATCATTGTCGCTATTGATTCGTTCGCTTTATCATTGGTTGTATTCAAATATAAATAACTTTTAAAGTGTACGGACGCTTGATGCAGCTAATATGAGTAATTTTAAATTAATTCTGTAATCATTGTCGCTGTTGAATGTACTTGTATTTTATCATTGGTTGTATTCAAATATTATTGTAACTTTATAAGTGTACGGACGTTTGATACAGCTAAATTTTAGTGATCAAATAAGAGTAATCGTAAACAAACTTGGATAGATACCAGCTTAGCTAATAATTACTCTTGAGCATGGAGACTTCTGGGACGACGTAGGTAATAAATCAATGATATAGAGGCGATGAAAACTAAAAACTATTTTTATCTGCTACATATATCATTCCTACAAACTTAAGTAGTGTCTACTTGATATTTAAATATTATTTCATTCATTTTCCAGGTCTCATCCGAAAACTTTGGATGACCGGCCGCCTGTCTGACGGCTGCCCCTCTTTGTGAATGTTTTCGTTTGTGGGATATGGAAGGGGTTGGAAGTGAGATGGAGAGGGGAGAGGAGAAGCAGGTTGGGCCTTCGGATACCTCTTTTACCCTAAGAAACGCGGCTTGAGCCACTTTACGCCGATATTTTGAGAGATCAGAGTCCGCCCATTCATACAGAAAACTGAGTGGCTCTACTACCACTATAATTTAAATATTATTTCAATCATCTCTTAAATTCTATTTTAATATTCTTTGTCCGGTAGCACGGTTTTCATGCACAGCTTCACTTATGATTTATATTACCAATAGGTATGTAACTATTGTACTCGGTTCAAGTTGTTTTGTTATAATTCTGAACAGATAACAAATTTTATATTGCTTTGAAAATTTATATTATTTTTAAAGTAGAATGTAGTAATATCTTTTCTAACTTATAATATCTTTTTTAACTTTGCAACTTAAAAAACACAATATATACTGAGTAATATCTAAGTCTCTCTAAGTCTCGGTGGCGTAGTGGTTAGCACCCCGTTTCTGATTCAATAAGTAGTGGGTTCAAATCCTGGCAAATTTTCGGACGTTACGTTTGATAAATTGGTTCGCCGCCTATTCCATTTGGGACGTAAATATAACGGCGAGACGAGGCTTAACAGCCGCTGCATACACCTTCGGGTAGAAAAAGGCGTGAAGTTATGTTTTTTATATGTATGTAATATCTAAGTTATATTCAAAAAATAAAATGTAACGAAACCTCTCTAAAAATAGTGCCAACTCTTCCCCTAGGAGTTTACTTGATGTTGATTATCTCTCATATCGTAAGTCCCGATCGTTAAGTGGTTCAGCTATCCGAAATCTTAAGGTTTTAGAGAAAGTGGTTGGTGTAATAAATATATATGACAGAATCGTGCCCGATATGGCAATTGCTTGCGCTACTTATTACATTTGGGATCGAAATTAATCGAAATCGAAAATAGCCTCTGATAAAGATCAAGGGCAAAAATCATACGGGCTATCTAATAAGAGGTAGGTATCTTAATTACCTGCTTGCTTAGCAAAAGTAATAAGCACAAAGCAGATCAAAGCATTTCTTTGCATATTCTAATATAACCACTAAATTATTTACCCCTATGTGTAGCATAAACGTAGCACATTCAGTTATTGATCAATCTTTTGGTAATTAAGCTGACGCAGTTGGAAATGGTGGATAAGAACAATAATTATTTCCGTCCAACAGAAGATTTTCCCCTTGAACTATTTTTTAGGTCAAACTGTAGTAGGTATCTTATCTTAATGCTTTTCTTTTTGGTACCGGTTGCGTGCTTTGGTTTGTTAGAAAACTTGTGCGTGTAAACAATCGCAGACTAGTTTGTTTGTTGATATTCTTTAAGCTCACAAAAACAATTCCAAATACAAAATTTGAAGTTAATAAGACGTATGAATCATTGACATTTTTTTTCTTTTTGCCAATCTTTAACTAATACCAGGTAGTTTCGGTGGCAAGGTTTCTGAACCCAGAAGTGCGGGCTCGAATCCTGGCACACTCGGATGACTTTTATGTGTTAAAGTGTATGTTACAGTTATGTATGATAAATATTGATGGCTAAAAACTTTGTGCCCGGTATGGCAATAGGTTCGCCACTTATTCCATTTGGGAATATAACGGCGAGTCGAGTCGAGGCTTAACAGCCATTGCCTACAACTTCGGATAGACAAAGGCGAAGGTGAAGTTATATTTCTGTGTTAACCAATGAAAATCCAAATATCTAAACTTAAAGTTATGTCTAAAGTATTGGTATCACTAACTGATATATTTCAATAGACTGTTCTTGCTGGATAAAAGTCATCAAAAATCAGCGCTCGCTTCTATCTAATATTCTCAACGTGGCATCATCATCATTATCAGGATCACGTCAATCTGAAAATATTTCGGCTCAAAGAAAAAATATTCTATCTTCAGCGCCTTCATAAATGATGAAAATATATTTAAGTGCCTTATGATGAGCTAATGTCAGCTGGAAATTTGCGCAGTCACGTCTCGAGCCACTCTCACACATGCATCAGAATTATTAGCGTAATATAATATTTATGACGCCAACCGGAAGGCAGGATTAGGATAGTAATGAGTTTTAGAAAAATACTGTAAATTTAAAGTTATGCTAAAAATTTTATATATATTTTAACGTAACCTAACGGCTTTTTCTTCCCGAGGGTGTAGGTAGCGGCAGTTAAAGCGGCGACTCACTGAAACGTTACGTTACGTCCCTAATGGTAGCGGCAAACCAATTGCCATTACACTGCGCACAAAGTGCCGCGCTCATCGATATTTATCACACATAACGTTCGAGTAGAATTTCGAGAGACCATTAGTGTTAGTCCGTAATCGAACCCACGACTTGTGAATCAAAAGCGAGGTGCTCGACTTCTGAACCACTAAGACTTTTATTAATATTATTTTCACTTTTAAAATATTCCACATATTGATGCTTGTCATGTAATAGACCTGGAAATGGATTAAATAGTACGCATAATCAGGCCCTATCGGTACAACGCCATGAGCTCTCAGAAAAACAACGTAAAGCTATTCATGCTGCCCACACTCTTCAGTCTCTATTGCCACAATTATGACTTTTGTGATGTTGCAGCTGATGACGATCACCACCACTCCTTGTATTTTTAGTGACAAAATAAAAAATAACAGTTGTTGCTGAATCTTTTTGATGTGGTAGTGGTAGAGCCAAGCAGTTCGCTGCATGAATGGGCCGGCTCGACTGGTGAAATACCACGACCTCTCAGAAGATCGACGTAAAGTGGCTCATGCCTCGTTTCGCTCGGTGAGAGAGGTACCCGGAGGCCCACCCCCCTTCCCCATCCTTCCTTATCCCCTATCCCCTAAAGGTCGACAACGCAACAGTAACACTATATGTGTTGCTGGTGTCCATGGACGGCGTTGGTTGCTTACCATCAGGTGACACGCCTGCTTGTTTGTCCTCCTATCACATAAAAAAAAGAAAAAAAAAATCACTTCAATAGCGTAATACCACCTGCGCAAAATTTAAAATACTTAATAATTTTAAAACTCAAAATTGAACGATAGCCGTACTGTTTGTTTGACGTACGTATTTATAAATAATTAATTGAACCAAATTATTATCTGTTTTCAAATATGGGTCATAAATGTGATCGATACTTTTTAATTAATTCATCACAGACCATTAAAGTGTTTTTGATATAAAAAAATAAAATTCAGTTTTTCGTGTACACGTGCAATCTTTATGCACTCAATACTATCGTCGTCTCGATTGTCTGATGGTGGAGAAACCCGTTTCTGAATTAAGAATGCGTGAATTCCAATAGTGTTTTGTAAAATATGTTATACGTACTTCGAAATAATAGATAAATGCTGTTTCAGCTAATTGTGATTGCCAAGATACAAGGGAGAAGATGCACTGGACAACAGAAGGAATCAGGGAATGAAAAGGGAAGGAAAAAACTTAGACCAACCTTCAGGAATGAAGAGTTACAAGAAAAAGTAGAAGAGAATATTATATAGTTATTTTATAAATATTATTTTTGTGAGTTTATATATTTACATTACATTTAAATTTACTACATCATTGTTAATAAAACCCAAGTTATTCATTTAATAATCTTGTATGAATCCATTTATTCGTTCTACGGAAATGATTTGAGCGCACAAATTGATGTAACAAAACTTATAATCACCAACTATTACTAAAAACTTTAAGTTACCATATTTTATTTTAGCAGTTTACGTAAAAATATCTATGCGACACGGGCATCGGATGAAATGTAATATTCATTCAATCACCACAAGAGCCAACGCGCCGTGAAATGATATCCTTTCGTCAGGACCATGGCCCGGGGCGTCTCATTCAGGAACTGAGTTCGCTTAGTGTACGGTGCGTCGTTTGTAAAGAAAATTCTCTCGGCACAACATTCAGCGTTCGTAAACGCAATGTTTTTTTTTTTAAATTAAAACTTTCGTTTTTTATTTGTTGTTTCGTTTTTCAATTACTTTATGCCTTTGCCCGTTAATCTATGAAATAGTTTATTTAGGTCATGAATAAGAAACTACAGATACTCCAACTCCAACTTGTTAATAGTGTAAAAAAAAATTGGCTAGTATCCGGATGTTGAATTGTACGTAAATATTGTAAACTACCTTGTTTCCTTATAAATTTGTAAGGGGGTATGGCAATATACTTCGCCACCTATTTCTACGGTAACTGCATCTGCATATTCTGCATTTTCGTATATATTTGTTTAAATTACATACTATACAGGTCCATATTGATCTATATTAAAAGCACAATCTATTTAAGACACTGAACTGGATGAAAATTAATGGTGTATTGTTTACAATTGCTTCGTAATTTGCCATTATTTCTAGTGAAAAGTAAAAAAAATAAAAATGGTCATTGTGGGTTATCCTTAGGATATGGATATATGCCCTCGCGGACTTTTTTGTAGATCTTCTGAAGGTGTTTAATAATGTAGAACATTGTTTTGATCTATCACTTAGGGTTTAACCAGCGTTTGCAAATAAAGTGCTAAATTTTGAAAATTATCATTTTTTCTTTACATCATATATGAATTATAGATCAAAACCACCCCGTTGGCACCCTCTAACTAATAAAAAAAAACCGCATCAAAATCCGTTGCGTAGTTTTAAAATTGTATCAATAGCAATCAATTGTTTTTAATTCGCTACAAGTCTACATAAGTATTTTTTCTTTGTTGTATTAATTGAAATCTTGTTTAATATTACTGAATAATTTACCAAAATGTTTATATTATAAGAGTTTTAATATAAAAAAATATTAATGTTTTAATGCAATTTCAGTGGTCGAGCCGCTTCTGAATCCGGAAGTCGTGGGTTCGAATCCTGACACTGGCTCACACCAATGACTTTTCGAAATTATTTTCGGAAGTTATGTGTAATTTTTCACCTATAGCATGCCTTCGTAGGTTCGCCACCTATTCCATTTTGGATGTAAACATAACGGCGAGACGAGACATAGCAGCCGCTGCCTACACCTTCGGGTAACAAATGCGTGAAGTTAAGTTATATTATGTTTTTACATGCAAAACAGCGAATTAATTTCATTTGAAATGCATTAAAGTTTGTCATATACAGGACGGTTATGAGCAACGAAACCGGAAATGAGAGAAAGAGTAGAAAGCAGACAACTTCCGACACGAATTACTCGCCGGATGCTAATGGAGGGTTTTGTAATTCTCTCGTTATACCTGTGACATTTTTACTACCTTTGTAATTCTGGTTATTCGTTGTACAAGTACAAGAAAAAATATATTTTAAGTCCTCTCAGTGGCGTGGAGGTCGAGAACCCAGCTTCTGAATCAAGAATCCATTGGATGCCCTGAATCCAATCCAGACAATGAACGATCAATAAATTCTTAGAAATTTTTGTGTGATAAATATCGATGATTGACAATATTTTTCCCGATTTATGGCAACAGTTACCGGCATTGCTGAAAATTATGCGAGCGGTGGTTTAATGGTCGCTACCTACACCTCATTACATAGTATAAAATAAAATTGCTTTTCGCTGCCTGTGCCCTTATATGCTTATATATTAGAAACTATAGAACGGAATTTGATGCGGTTTTTTTTCAATAGATAGAGGGTGTCAACGGGGTGGTTTTGCATGTATGATAAAGTAAAGATTTAAAAGATAGATTTAGAAGCGGACGAGGGTGCATGGATCAGATTTTTTCTCTCCGCAACATCGTGGAGAAACAACTGGCTGTTAACCGGAAGGTTTTCTGCGGTTTTGTGGATTTGGAAAAAACGTTTGACAGAGTGTTACGAAAGGATCTGTGGGGCATACTCCCGGGCTACGGGGTGAGCGGAGCACTTCTGCGCGCTGTGAGGTCCACTTATGAGGGCTGCACAGCGTGTGTGCGTGTTGACGGCGGCTTGTCCCCCTGGTTTGGCGTCAATATCGGCGTCAGACAGGGTTGCGTGCTGTCCGCTCGACTGTTCATCCTGTACCTGGACAGTTGTCTCCAGAGAGCGAGATCGATGTATGTAGGGATGCGAATGGGTGACCTAGCTGTGAGCTGCCTGCTTTACGCAAATGACGCCGTACTTCTAGCCGAATCGCCGTCGGACCTGCAAACACTAGTCACTACTATGAAAGATGATTGGATGATTAAAGGCTTGCAGTTGAATGCCGCGAAAACAAAAGTTATGGTGTTTGAAAGGGAGGAATCCAGAACAGATGCAAAGATAATGATTGATGATGTAGTGCTGGAACAGGTGAATGAAATTGTATATCTTGGATGCGCTTTTAGCAGAGATGGAAGGTACACTGCGGATGTAAAAAGACGAGTGGCGACAGGAAATAGCGTAAATGGAGCGTTGGGCAGATTCCTGGGCGCGAAAAACATTAGCAGAAAAGCCCAGCTAGCAATCCACAATGCAGTCCTGATCCCAACGCTAACTTATGGAAGCGAGAGCTGGGTATGGCAGAGTGTGAATGAAAGTAGAATAAACGCGGTAGAAATGAGGGCACTACGCAAAATCTGCGGAGTGACTCTCGCTGACCGCGTAGAAAACAAGGTTGTAAGGAAGGAAGTTGGTTTGAAAGAGAGTGTCGGTGTAAAAGTAAGAAAGGGCATGCTCCGATGGTTCGGACATGTAGAAAGAATGGTTGATGCAAGACTGACTAAGCAGATATACAATGCAAAAGCGGATGGATGTAGGAGTCGAGGACGGCCAAGACACACATTCCATGACCAAATAGAACGTGTTCTGGAGGAAGGTGATGTTAAGAGCCTCAAAAACCGACGCGCGTGCATGAAAAGAGTTATGAAAGTCAACGAAGCGAGTGAGGTGCGTAAGAATCGTGCCCTATGGCGCTCTGTTCTCTCTGCCTACCCCGCAAGGGATTTGGCGTGAAGTTATGTATGTATGTATGTATAAAGTAAAGATAAAGTAAAGTGATAAATCAGAAATTTACTCATTTATTACTTTTGATGCGGAACAAAGTACGCCGTAGACTTTATTAATTTAATTATTTCTTAAGATCTACTTGGCCATCTACGCTGTAAAAAATAAAATTCTCATGTAAAAGTATTAGGAAGCGTTGGCAGATCGCTTGCACCTTACTGGTTGCTCCGCCTATTCTGCATACGATCCACGCTCGAGATAAAATGCCTGACGCTACAGCATTACTAGTGTATTTTTTTTTGGTTCTACTGTTTCTCTGAAACATCGTGGTTATATACAAAGCATAATACATTCTCTTACAAGATTTTGTAACTCAAATATTGTTAATTACTAGTTGAACTGGCAAACTTTGTTCCGCGTCAAAAGTAGGAAATAAGTAAATTTCAATTTTATCACTTTTTCTTTACTATATTATATATTAAATATATGTATATGATATATGTAAATCACGCAGTTGAGTCCCTCCACCTACTAAAAAATCGCATCAAAATGATTTAAGCATTCATAGGGATATAGAAACAGAGAAAGCGACAGTGATAGAGCCAAGCAGTTCGCTGCATGAATGGGCCGGCTCGACCGGTGAAATACCACGACCTCTCAGAAGACCGACGTAAAGTGGCTCATGCCGCGTTTCGTTCGGTGAGAGAGGTACCCGGAGCCCCACCCCCTTCCCCATCCTTTCCTATCCCCTATCCCTTAAAGGTTGGCAACGCAACAGTAACACTATATGTGTTGCTGGTGTCCATAGGCGGCGTTGGTTGCTTACCATCAGGTGACACGCCTGCTCGTTTGCCCTCCTATCCAATAAAAAAAAACCTTTTTTGACTTTTTATACCAATTTTTATATTACTATATAGTAATTTGCTGACAATAGTCAATTTTAAATCGTATCAATATTGTCATAACTTTAGCAAACAGGTTAGTTGTTTTTCAGTTTCGTTTGTTATAATAAACCAACTTAACTTATTTATAATGATAAATAAAATAGGATATTTAAAAACCCTCATATATTATAAACCGTGACACAATGTAAGTGTGTATTTAATCATGTATGCAAATGAGCAGCAGTATTCCCAAAAACTAAGTAAAGCTTTCCGGTTTAAATCCCACGCAAAATGTAGATAAAACAATTTAATTATAAAGTTTAGTAAACATTTAGGACGGTTTTATAACGGATTATCATATTTATCGCAAAAACATTCTGTAAAACACAGTAGCATCAGTTACTACAGCAAAACATAATTTAATTTAAGCTTGTATTCTTATAACAAAATCATTTAACGTAAACCGAGGACGCAAAAGAGTTAATTAGTAAAAACTATAAATACAAATTTTCACTTTATTCACACATAGACTACAGTAACTTATATAGATGCATTTGCTGCATGGGCAACTTTTTTGTTATGGTATAGGTTGGCAAACGAGCAGGCGTGTCACCTGGTGGTAAGTGACCAGCGCCGCCCATGTACACCTGTAACACATATAGTGTTACAGTTGCGTTTCGGACCTTTAAGGGAGTAGGATGGGGAAGGGAGGTGGGCCTCCGGGTACCGCAAATACTCGTATGTATATAAATATGTATTTTATTTTATTTATTTATTTAAAACTTTATGTACATTGTACAAAGGCGGACTTAATGCCTAAGGCATTCTCTGCCAGCCAACCTTTGGGTGGTGCAGAAAAGAGTGATAGGTAGGTTCTCTTATTATGAGCTAATAACACTAATTATTTTATACAAAAAAAAGTCTATTTAATCGATTGAGATAAATAGATATAAATACACATAAATACCTATAGATCTAAACATACTTATACATACATAACATACATATACAGGAGTATACATACATATCCACACATATAAACATATATAAAATACACATACATATATAAACACATATATCAATACATTTACACACATACATTATGTATATATATATACAGTACATAAACAAATAAATGTACATATATACAACACAAAGAGAAAAAAAAAAAAAATGGCATCATGGTTTAGTTTGAAGAGGGTTAATTAGCCGGTTTCCAGAATTTGCTTCATATATAGTTCATAAACACAAGACTTAAAACTTTTTCGGCTTTTTGACTTCCTAATTTCGGGAGGGAGGGAATTCCAGAGAAGAATGGATTGTATGTAGAAAGAAGAATGTACAAGGCTAGAGGTGTGCTGAGGGCATGTAAGGAGGAGATTGTTAGACGAGCGAGGTTTCCGATTCTGATTGGAGTAGACATATTTGAAATCAGAGGATAAGTAGGTGGGGGCACTAGAGGAGTTGAGTAGCGCGAAGACCATTGACAGTGTATGTAGGTTACGGCGCTGACGAATAGGTAACCATTTTAATTGTCGGCGGAATGAAGAAACATGATCGTATTTACGAAGGTTGTGAACGAATCGAATGCAATTATTGAGAAGACGGTCAAGTTTGTTGAGGAGATCTGCATTCAGGTCGAGATAGCACACATCACCATAATCAATAACTGGAAAGACCATGTATATTCATTTATTTCAAAAAATATATATTTTATTTTATTTTAGTAAAAGATTTCTTTAGTAAAGACTCTCAACACACCCACATCACACAAATCAACAAATAAAGAGGCTAAAAATTGTCAAAAACATTGCTATAAAAACATAAAGAAACTAAAACCTAAATGTTAAATTAAATTCGCTGAAACCAAGTATAGTATTTTTATTAGTATATTTATTACCATTTAACAGTGGTAGAGCCAAGCAGTTAGCTGCATGAATAGGCCGGCTCGACCGGTGAAATACCACGACCTCTCAGAAGATCGACGTAAAGTGGGTCATGCCGCGTTTCGTTCGGTGAGAGAGGTACCCGGAGCCCCACCCCCCATCCCCATCCTTTCCTATCCTACTCCCTTAAAGGTCAGCAACGCAACGGTAACACTATATGTGTTGCTGGTATCCATGGGCGTCGCAGGTTGCTTACCATCAGGTGACACGCTTGCTCGTTTGCTTTCGCATCTCATAAAAAAAAAATACAAAATATTATCTCACGTCAAGTCAAAACATAATCGAAACAATATCATTTCCGGCATAAAGCCTGAATGTGTCTTTAAAACGAATTATACAATTAAGAAGGGCTCTTTACGAGGGCTCAAAAGAACCGGGAGGGATGCTCGGTGGAAATATCACCACTGATTTCTGTGTGAGAGGCTTTCAGTCGCAAATATTTCATAGCTTCCATTTTGTAGAGTTTTCCTCTTGAACGGAATTAGATGTTGACAAAAGTAGGTATTAATTAATGGAACTTTATTAATTAAGTTATACCAGATTACGTTTAGTTTATGAGGCGTGGTGGTTCCGGTAGCAGTTTGCATAGCATTATTAATAGCTTTTTGTAGTTATTATTATGAATTTGCTTTAAAACACTTCGAGTTTATCACTGCTTTGTGAAGTCTTATTGTTTATTTAATAGATGTTTTAATTATCATTTTAAGATCAGCCAGTGAGAAGGTTTTCCTTTACAGAGGTGTGAAAATCGATTCCAATAATATAATAAAAAAATATGCTTCATATTATATATGGTTATTAATTATGTTTACCATAGGAAAGATCTTAATGACTGTATTTGCAGTAACATAACTTCACGCTTTTTTCTACTCGAACGTGTAGGCAGTGGCTGTTAAGCCTCGACTCGCCGTTATGTTTGCGTTCCAAATAGAATAGGTGGCGAAACTTTTGCCACACCGGGCAGAAAGTTTTTCGCCATCGATATTTAATACTCATAACTTTCGAATATTAATCAATTTCGAAAAGTCATTGGTGTATGCCAGGGTTCAAACCCGCGACTTCTGGAGTCAGAATACGTCTGCTTGACCACCGAACCACCAATACTATTATTAACCGAGAATATGTTATAAAAGGAAAAAGTATTTATATATTTATTTCTAAGACTTTCGCGAATCTCACTCATAGATTAAAACAACTTTTAGGATTATATCGCGTTAATTTATTACTTATTTATATTTATTTCCCGACGTTTTGAACTCTTTACAGAGATCATTTTCAGGAGTGATGAACAAAAAGATGGTAGTTGTTCATAAAGCTATTTTCATTGATACAGAGAGCACCCACTTTTTGGAAATAAAAATTAAAAAAGTTGATGTTAAAAACGTTGTTAAAAAACGATGTTAAACGAAACGATGTTAAAAATGTTGATGTTTGAAACGTCGGGAAATAAATATAAATAAGTAATAAATAAACGCGATATAATCCTAAAAGTTGTTTTAATCTAAAAAGTATTTAATTTAAAAAAGGAAAAACTCCTTTCTTTGTGTGATTTAATTTGCATACTTACCAATTGCTTACCTTATGCTACATTCATTTTTTTCTTACTGTTAACGATAGCTCTATAGTTAGGCTTTGGTTTTTTAGAGAGATTTTTGAGACAGTTATCGGTCGCTATTTCGTTTGAAATGCGATATTATTGATAATAATAATTGTATTTAAGTTATTATTTGTATTGATGTTGTAAGTACAAACGATAGCAAAACTTACATATTTTTTATAAATACATTTCTTTAGAAAGTTAGGAAATGGTCTAGTTTTCAAATAACAATATTGTTAAAGTAAGCAAACAGGTTAGAATACTGGATAACTCGATAAAAACATGTAGTTTTAACAAAGAACAAAGTGTAAAACTACTTTAAAACTGGTTTTAAAACTCAATTTTACTTTTTAAGTTTCGCTGGAAGCTGCAAAAGGATTACAAGACAAAAACAAATATTTTTAGGTTAACAAAATGTTCAAAAATTAATTAGAAATTAGTGTTAGTTTTTTTAATGGGATAGGTGAGCAAACGAGCAGACGTGTCAACCTGATGGTAAGTGAGCAGCGCCGCCCATGGACACCTGCAACACATATAGTATTACATTTGCGTTGCCGACCCTTAAGGGAGTAGAATAGAAAAGGATGTGGAAGGGCGCTGAGCCTCTCTCACTGAACGAAACGCGGCATCAGCCGCTTTGCGTCGATCTCCTGAGAGGTATTTCACCGGTTAAGCCAGCCCATTCATGCAGTGAACTGCTTGGATCTGCCATTGTAAAAGTAGGATTCTCGGATTCGGGTCATATTTTAAGAAGAGAAGAGAGTTTTATTCAATCTGTTCTAAACCATCAATTTCTGGCAAGTACAATAAAACCCTGTTTTAAAGCATAAAGATATTGAAACAAAAGAAATGGTGTTTCTTAATTGGTAGAGCCACAGCATGTAGCATGCATGGGCCTGTCCGAATATCAACGTAAATTTAATCATGCTGCATTTTATTCAGTGACAGAGGCATCTGGAGGCCCTTCCGTCCCCATTCCCATCCTTTTTTCATAAAACCTGGCGACGCAATTGTAACAATATCTGTGTTGCAGTTGAAAATCGATGCCGTAAGTCACTTTCGCTAGAATTAAAAAACTAGATATTCTAATTTGAGAATAGACTGAAAACATAAAAGTACGGTACCTTTGTATGAAGTGTTAAGTGTTAACCTTTTCCCTCGTAAGAAGAATGTACTGTTGTGTCCCCGACACGTTAAATAACGGTGAATATATAAAAATAAATTGCAACGAAAAACCTTGTGGCATGATTTATGTCGTGCGTCGCGAGCCTAGGGGCCGTTGATTCATCATTTTCATACGATAAAAATTGTGTTATTCCTCGCGATGTAATTCTAATACGAATGACTAATGGTCTCGCGTGAATAACAAAAGTTTTAGCAGGAAATTTGTCCCGCGATTGTGTTATATCTGTTTAAAGAGTGTAACACCTAAATAATTGCAAGACTGGCCAAAAGAGGTTAGATGCGGGTGTGTAACATTAATTTGCGTACGAGAAAATATAACTCAGAAAGCTAATTAATCATCCACTTGATAGTAAATTTCATATTTTTTTTTTTTTTTTTTTTATATCTTTATTGAATAAAAGGATTTTTGTCCTATTAGACAATGACAATCCTATTGTACCTTATAAATTAACTAATCTACTCTTAAGCTATTTTAAATGTATATAATAATCTCGCTGCCTCAGAATTTGGCGCAGATAAGATGCTATTCCAAATTCCGATATCTCTGACATTCACATTAAATTTATCGATTATATAGTTTCTAATATGAACATTCCGGACGCACTCCGTTAGTAGGTGATTTACGTCGTCAGGTACACCACACTGTTCACAATTGGGTGAATCAATTTTCTTCATCAGAAAAGCGAATTTTCTACTAGGAATGTGTCCGGAACGTAACCTCAAAGCAGTAACAACTAGACGTCTACTTAATTTACTATTTAAAAACCATGGCACATGAGGAGGCTCGCTTTGTATGCTTTTGTACCATATCCCCTTACTTTTAGATCTTTCATTGAAATATTCTTTAAACATATCGCGACATTTTATTTTAAATTTAATTAAAATTTCGGAATGGGTTGGTAATAAACTTATATCAGATCCCTCACATGCAGCTAGCTTTGCTAATCTGTCAGCCTCCTCATTCCCATACAATCCTATGTGGGAAGGAATCCATTGAATTGTCAGATCCAAGCCTCTGTTCTTAGCTACACAAATTTGGTCTAGAATGGTATATGCTATCGGTTTACCTCTGCTACCAGAGACACACCGAGCAATATGGAGAATAGCACTTCGACTATCTGTGAAGATAACTATTTTGTGGTTATCTAGAGCATTAGTGTAACGTAAAGCTTGGGATATTGCAAATAACTCGACAGTCATAATACATAAATCGTTATTTAAGTGATAAATACCGTGAGTTTTGGATACAGAGTCGTAATATGCGGCACCGGTGCCATTTGAAGATTTGGATCCATCAGTATATAAACAATAATGATCGTGGTACTTTTGATGTAATTCCTGTAAAACTTCTACTTTAATTGTATTCATTTCATAACACGATTTGGGGTTTTTAAGGCTGTGCAAGGACTCGTTTAATATGTTTTTTAAATTAATGTTAGACATCCAGGTGACCAATGTAAACATTTCAATTGGATACGAAGAAGCTATAGGGTACGGTCGTATTTCATGAAGAGTTGTTGCTAGCAATGGTTTTTTCTTATTATACCAATATCTGTTATCAAGGATATCATGAAGCTGGGAAACTAAAATGTTGTTAATGCTATTGGACTGCGAATGAATTTTGAGGTTAAATTTTATGCAAAGGTAAAATCTTCTTATAAAAAGGGGTGGGATGCTTAACTCACTCTCCATGACATGAATGGGAGTTGTCTTTATAAATCCTCCAATAACCCTAAGCGCTTGATTTTGTAATTTATCTAGTTTGTAAGTATGACATTTAGCTGCGTTATCATAAAGAAAACAACCGTAATCTATTCTACTTCTTACTAGAGTGATATAGATTTTTCTGAGGTGGAGTGGATGTGTACCCCAACCACAGCCTACTAATGCTTTTAAAAGATTAAGAAATTTCATGGATTTTGCACATGTTTCGTTAATATGTTTACCCCAGCGAAGAGACCGGTCCAACCAGATGCCCAAATATTTAACACAATCCACGCTGACAGCCAAGTTTCACTTATCACTGCTATATGTATTTTTTCTCTATTATGTAAGAGTTCAAAGTCAGGCAACTTCGGTTTCAAACTTTGTGCATTCCATTGTGTGATGTTTATATTAAAATCATGTAGTCTATCCATTAAAGTTTGTCCAGTCTTCAACGTCAAATATTTTTTTTACCAAATCTCCATCTCTTATTGTTGCCATTACAAATGAAGTGATCTCCTTTATGATAAGTCTTACAGCCATATAAATTTTTTCTTTAAAAGTCACATCTGCAAAAACAATCTCTTTAATCTTATAGTATAAAGTTTCGATTGATGGAGATTTTTTTTCTTTATTTGTGTTTATACTGCGTTCAGATACAAATGATTCTTGATTAAACAATGGCTCTTCTCTATTTAAATCTGGAGATATTTTTTGATTATTTATTCTTTGATTATTTCTTAATTTTTCCCTACTAACATTTGCTTCGTCTTTGTCTATGTCATTTGTATTATTTATAGTATTTTTATTACGCTCTAGTGGTGTCGTAACGTCATTTTCAATTTGTTTGTAATTATTTGTATCTCTAGATGTTTGTTGTTTTTCATATGTGTTCCCAAGTTTTTGTACATCTGTGTGTTCCTGTGATGTTATGTTTTGCTGACGTAGGTTTAGAGCAATTTTATATGTACAATTATTCTCACTCATTATATATTTAATCTGTTTTTCTTTATTAAAGATAGGGCAACTTTTATCAAGAGACATATGTGGTCCTTTACAGTTTAGGCATACAAGTTGTTTGGTGTCGCAGTTCTCATGATTCTGACCACATTTTGGGCATTTTATTTTTCCTGTGGGACATCTCATTTTTGTATGTCCAAATTTCCAACATCCTGAGCACTGAGTGACAGGGAAAACGTAAGGGTCGATTTTAAACCGGCAACAATATCCCGTAACATAGGAGGGTAATGATGAACTTTTAAACGCTAAGCGGATAACAGCACTATTGATCCACTTATTTTTGTCATCCAATCTTTTAAGTCTTCTTGCAGAAACAATTTGGTATTCACACTTAAGTTGTTCAATTATTTCCTCCTCTTCAATATCTAAATCTATATTTCTCACTACACCATAGGAGAGGTTAACTTCATTCATACTTTGACATTTAAAGTCTGACTCATTAAACCTGGGACAGTTAAGTAATTTCTCAGAATCTTCTTTACGTTCAAAAATAATGTTAACTTTGTAAGGACTTTTAAATATTACTTTCAATATATTGCTTATCCCTTCAGCTATCAAAAGTTTTGCTAAACCAAACTGTTTAGGAAGTACTTGTTTAGACGACAAGCTAACCCCAAATGTTGATGATGTATCTGAATCGCTCACCATCTGTTTGTTATTTTCAACTGAACTGCGGTGTAACCGCTTTGGTTTTCTTTTAACGACTGTAGAGAATCCTTCATTATCTTCTTCTACATCTTCCTTATCCTCTTCGCTATCCTCTCTTCCTCTCTTTCCCCCCACAGAAACTCCCTTTTCAACACTTTCTCCATCATCCATGCTTACTCCTTGTTTATCACTTTGCTCACTTTCCAAATCATTTATAATCGTATTATAGCTTAAAGATCGCTCAAAACTAGCCATTATCACATTTTAAAATTACCATGTGGGTAGTTGTAAAATAAGTGTATTTATAAATGTTTACTATTACTTGTGACGTGCGCGCTGACTGATCGCACCCGCACGAGTCAAATTTCATATTTAAACGATATTTGAAAATACTTAGTAAGTAAAATTACAGTTATTTAAAAAAAAAAAGGCAAAAGGTTAGAAGAGAACTTACATAATTCAGTCATCTAAAGGCTATGGTAGAATTATCAACAAAAAAAATAGAGAGTTGCTTTCGACTAAAGGTACCTCTTTTTTAGAATATACCCGTAAATATAAGACCATCCAAAATACATTTGGGACATTGTCTCTTTTTTGTTTGATACTTGTCGTTGCCATAGATTAATTTAGCTTTGTTAGTCATCGCTATTTATCACATATACTCCTGATAGATTACAGCTTAGATAATAAAACACTTTATACATTTTTAGCCGGTTTCTCTAAAATTATCTGTAAGTACAACATTAAAAGCGCTTTAATTGAATGAAAAATATCTACTCGAGTTATAATTTAAGCCCTCCAATTTAACCAATAGCAGTTAAAACAAGATTTGTTCGGAATCTGGCCATAAAACTTCTGGTAAGGACAGCCGCGCCGCCCATTTCTCATTATATCCTAGAGACCATTTAACTGGGCGGCACTGAGAAACCTAATTTTTAGCAGACAGTTCATTTTGTCTGTTAAAATATTCCCGTTTTGAAGAGACTGGGTTAAGTAGGAAAGTTATATTATTTCGGGAAAGTTATTCAGTCTCGGTGGCGAAGTGGTCGAACACACGGCTTCTGATCCCGAGGTCCGGGTTCGATTCCTGACACTGGCGCACACCAATGACTTACGAAAGTTATGTGTGATAAATATCGCTCACTGAAAACTTTGTGCCCGGTATGGCAATAGGTTCGCCACCTATTCCTTTTGGGACGTAAACATAACGGCGAGACCAGGCTTAACAGCCGCTGCCTACACCTTCGGGTAACAAAAGGCGTGAAGTTATGTTATGTTATATTATTTAAAGCCTATATATATTTTTTCGATTCACTAAAGTTATTTAGAGTTTTTTTTAGTTCCGTATAAACAATGATCTCAGTTCACTTTCCGTTTCACATATCCGATATACATATTTAATTTGGAAATAAGGAAATATATATATTATACCCATATGATCAATTAGTATAGACAAAATTAACCTTGCCTTAATATTTAAATCCTAAGGCTTCGTTGTTTGACTGTTGAACATTGTACATAGCTTAATAAACCAGTGTTCCAGATTTGGTAAGAAAACCACAGAACTGAATGCAAGAGTAGCTACCCTTCTCACCACAGTTGTTACCTTACAAGCATTCAGCCACGGTAATCTTAATCATTTAGCTGCCCCGGTGAAGTTAGTCTTTGTTTGTTGTTTGCAGATCCAATCGGCTATTGTCTCATAGGAATCCTTCATATAGTTCCTGGTTACTTTGTGAACACCGCCCACACTCTTTCTAATAATTTCCAATTTTACATATATGGCCGCAACGCAACTGAATCTCTATCTGTCTGTTGCAGGTGTACATAGGCGGCGCTAATCATATACCACTTACTCGTTTTCCCCGTATTCCATAAAAAAGAAATGAATATTTGGTCTCGTGGTATGGCGGTCGTGCATCCGGCTTCAAAATCAAAAGGTCATTGGACCAACCAGGTCGGGGTTCACATTAACGACTTCTCAGAATCTTTAAAAATATATTTGTGGTAAATATCGATGAAATTGTTTTTCATGTATGGTAATATAATTCGTCACCTATTCCATTTGGGATATAAATAAATTAAAAGCAAAAATCCTTTTTAAAGAAGCTTTTATTTAAGCGCTCTAAAAATAAGAAAATAATATTTCCTTAAAAATTTCAAGTATCAAGTTAGAGCCTCAGTATGTACAATTTATATAATAATAAAAGCTTGTCGCGCGAGTTGTAAATAAACTGTACTAATTTTATAATGTCAAATCAAATCAAAATAGCTTTATTTTCTTGGGTCTTCACACACAGTATAGTCCGTAAATACAGATATTTAACTTATTATTATATTTAAAGCACGAGCGCTTGAGAAAATTGCGTTCTTGGAACAACAACGCACGGACGATTCTGAGTTTAAGGTTGTCATGAGAAGAAATGGGCAAAACACTCATGTAAATTAATCTACTAACTTTACTATATTATCTATTGCAATTTGCAACTTTACAATATTGCAACTTTACTATATTTTTAATTACTATATTACCTACTGATAGGGATTCAAACCTCGCGACAAGCTTTTATTATTATATAAATTGTACATACTGAGGCTCTAAGTTGATACTTGACATTTTAAGGAAATATTATTTTCTTATTTTTAGAGCGCTTAAATAAAAGCTTCTTTAAAAAGGATTTTTGCTTTTAATTTATTTTCTTATTTTTAGTTATAGCTGGCTAGGTTAGTGTCATTTCATTCAACGCATCATTTTTGCAAGTTAGTGTACCGCTTAATTTCAAACAGTCCAGCTCTTCAATAAGGCGATCATCTTATTCAATTTCAGCTTAGAGCTTTCTTTTCCATTTAATCGCAATGATGATTTTTAATTCATAGCCATATTGTAGAAATGCATCAAAAATATGTATGCCGTCATCTTGGATGGTCCACCGTATTGTATTTAGAATGATGTCACATTATTTTTCGAGTTATTCTCAACAAGCCCTTTCATTTGATACCCATATTGTAGAAATGCATTAAAAAAACAGTTCCTCTATCTTGGATGATCCGCCATATTGGATTTAAAATGACGTCACATTATTTTTTCAGTTACTCTCAATGAGCCCTTTCATTTGATATCCATATTGTACAGAAGCTTAAACTATGTTTTCCTCCATCTTGGATATTCCACCATATTGGATTTAGAATGACGTCATATTATTTTTTGAGTTACACTCAATAAATCCTTTCATTTGATACCCATATTGCAGAAATGCATTCAAAATATCCATTCCTCCATCTTGGGTGGTCCGCCATATTGGATATAGAATAATATCACACATCATATCATGCATTGTCATCCAAAGTAAACGTGTATACAAAATTTCAGCTCAATCGGTTGAAGATATCTACTTCAAAATTGAGTTACAAGATTCCACCGAACATACATACTTACATAATAGGTTGGGGAAAAAGTATTTTCGTATTTTTGTATGAAAAGTCAAGACATTTTTTTCAAAGTTTATTTACATTTATTTACAATATATATGTACCGTTTTGTTGAATAACTTTCTGCCATTTTGTGGGCAGAGACATTATCCCGTTACTGTAGAAACTTTGGGACTTCTGATCTAAAAAACGGGACAAATAGTTTTGGCAGTCCTCTCTTGAGGTCAACCTTACAGAACCTAAAGAATTCTGAAGAGACCGAAACAGGTGAAAATCTGAAGGCGCAAGGTCAGGGCTATATGGTGGATGCACTAGGACCTCCCAGTCGAACTCTCTTAATTTTTGCTGAGTGGCTAAAGATGTGTGTGGTCTAGCGTTATCGTGATGAAAGACCACACCCTTCCTGTTGATCAATTCCGGCCGTTTTCTCTCGACTGCTTCCTTTAATCTCATCAGTTGCTGGCAGTAAAGATCAGAATCGATGGTTTTGCCGGACGGTAAAAGCTCATAATGAACAATGCCCTTCCAATCCCACCATACACACAGCATCACCTTATTTCGTGTTAGGCCAGGTTTGGCCACAGTCTGTGAAGCCTGGCCAACTTTCGACCACGACCTTTTTCGCACGTTCTTGTCGTACGTGATCCACTTTTCATCGCCAGTTATCAATCTCTTCAAAAACAGCTCGGTTTCATTACGTCTCAATAATGAATCGCAAATGAGTACACGGTTCATTAAGTTTCTTTGAGTGAGCTCGTGTGGCACCCAAATATCGAGCTTTTTTGTATAACCAGCTTTCTTCAAATGGGTCAAAACTGTTTTGTGGTCAATTCCCAGTTCTTCAGCTACATCGTAACTACTAATATGCCGATCTTGCTCCACTCTTTCAAAAATGGCGTCCATTTTATTCGTAACAGGGCGATCAGAGCGAGGTGCATCTTTAACATCAAAATTTCCGGACTGAAAACGTTTGAACCAAATTTGTGCTACTCTTACTGACACTGCATCAGGTCCATAAACATCACAAATTTTTTTCACTGCTTGAGTTGCATTTTACCCTTTTTTATAATAAAATTTTAAAATGTATCGAATTTCTTCATTAGATTCACTCATTTTTACGGAGAGAAAAACAAATGAAAAATAGCGGGAAACAACTTTTTTTTATTTTTTTCTTTTCTTTATAATGTAACCTTTTTAATGTTACCAAAACCAGCCAGACACAAATAGTACAGTCAAAGAAATTTTATAATAAGTTTATACCTACGTTATGCGAAAAGACTTTTTCCCCGACCTAATACATACATACAGTGCAAGCTAAATAAAAGCTTTTAAAATTCAAATAGTCGAGGCTTAATAAACACTGATTACAAATACACATACATAACTTCACGCCAAATCCCTTGCGGGGTAGGCAGAGAGAACGGAGCACCATAGGGCACGATTCTTACACACCTCACTCGCTACGTTGCTTTCATAACTCTTTTCATGCACGCGTGTTGATTTTTGAGGCTCCTAACATCACCTTCCTCCCGAACACGTTCTATTTGGTCATGAAGATAACATAGAGTTAATTCAAAATATTCTTAATTTTAAAATAAAATATAATATGTAATGTGTAATATCATATGTCAAACAAAATTTATTTAAAACAAAAAAAATAACAAATAATATATGCTAATGTCTTTTTTTTGTTTTAAATTTAGAATATAAATAAAATCCTTAGAAAGCTAGTAAAATGTGAACGTGAGTCCATTCGTTTAGCGAGTAGTTCATGAGGAACAAAAACCTTGGCAGGTCATTAACTAGTTTTTCCAAGCGCCGTGTGTAGACAATGATGAATTAGCTAGTTCCCACTAAGCTTGACTTATATACTTTTTATTGAACTTTCATGTTTGTTCTCAGTGTTTATTACTTTATATACTCGTATTAAGAGACTTGTGTGAAGTTTCAAGTTAGTTTGGCATTAGATGTCTTGTGAATGATATGTCGTGTTTCGAATAATTTAGCGATATTAGCTATTGTTCGTTTGTTAATCTATACTTATATTATAAAGCAGAAGAGTTTGTTTGTTTTTTTGTTTGAACGCGCTAATCTCAGAAACCACCGGTCCGATTTCAAAAATTCTTTCACTGGTGTATGGTCCATTTATCGAGGAAGGCTTTAGGCTATATTATATTTTCAAATCAATTAGAGATCCTTACTATAATTCCAATAATGTAACCCAAGGTGTGAGAAAAAGACCCGAAAAAAATTCTTACATCACGAACGCTGCAAAAACTATTGATCATAGAACAAAACAATGTACAACACTTTCACAGAACATATAATTGTCGACAAAAAAGTCCGAGACGCTATATGTCTAACTATTGTAGTTATCGCACAATAAGTGTTTTTTGAATTTTTAAAAATAATTTTAATGAGGTCGTATAAAAGTTCTTTATTTTGTACCTTGGTATTAATTCTCCTCAAAATATATTATTTGAATATAAAGATAGATTCAATACCTTTCTAGAACTTTTTGAATTATTCTAATCGAACATTTAATTCAAAAGATATCGCAAAATACAAAATGTAAGTATTCGTTTCTTAGGCAAATATTCCGCGCACATAAATATGACCGGGAGTCCCGCCCGACTCGGTCATGAGCGCCGCTCATAGCTGACAGGTAATTTTTTTTTAATTTTCTTAGACATTTTTTTTTGTTTCTTTTTGTCCTAATGAGTTTGTAGTATTTAATCGTCTTTTGGGTTATATATATTTTTATTTTGTAATAATTAATAGGTGATGTGAACATGTAACATTAGTGACCCCGTGTCTATTTAGACACATAGATTAGAATTTGATCTATTTAGATAAACAAATACTTACTTTTATTATTAGCTTTACGTTTCGGCCTGGTAATTTTTTTACCTAAATGTGTCGCGTTATTTTCCGTTCATTATATTTATGTAATATGCAATGCAATTTTAAAATATTTAAAAATATTTTCATACTTATGTAACCAAAGTCATGGGCCAAAGCTAGAGTTAGTTTTCAGTTAGTTCTTCACGCAGATATTATAATATATATACACATACATACTATATTATATATACACATATATAATATTATCTATAATTCTTTACAATATTGCAACTTCATAAAAATGGACGAAGCGTAAGATATGTCTACGCACATCGATCTTGGCGTCTTTTGCTAAAATATAAAGACTTTGCGGGTTTCTTACACGCCTGCACACCACATCTATATTTACATTTTAAATATCGTGATCTTTTTTAAAATTTAGTGAATTTATTTTAATAAGATTAATACCAAGGTGCCAAATCGACAGCATTTAAATTATAAAAAAAACACTCACTGTGAGTTAGCCATACTGGTAAGAACATGTGGTGACCAGGTTTTTTTTTTAAATCGACGACAATGACCAATTAAAAAAAAAGGTTCAAGTAGTATTAAAAAAGACTAAACATTGACAAAAAACTTCTGACAAAGTCCTTGGTATTGCTATTGATTGAAATTGATATTTTTTTATTTTATGGGATAGGAGGGCAAAGGAGCAAGTGTGTGACCTGATGGTAAGTAACCTGCGCCGCCCATAGACACCGGCAATACTTATAGTGTTACCGTTGCGTTGCCGACCTTTAAGGGAGAAAGATGGGGAAGGGAGGTGGACCTCCGGGTACCTCTCTCACCGAACGAAACGCGGCATGAGCCACTTTACGTCGATCTTCTGAGAGGTGGTGGTATATTTCACCGGTTGAGCCGGCCCATTCATGCAGCTAACAGCTTATTATTTTCATCATATCTTGGTTGTTAGTCGCTAAAATCAACAGCTAAGCAAGTAAGGTGTGTAATAATCGTGCCTTATGGCGCTTTGTACTCTCTACCTACCCCGCAAGGGATCTGGCGTGAAGTTATGTATGTATGTATCAGGAACTTGAATTGAAAAAAAAAGTGTTAGATACTCCATTTATGAGGAAAGCTTTGGGGTATTAATATGATCGCGGCAATAATCTTTTTAGTGGAAAATGTATAAAATATGGCGGTACGAAGTTTGCGCGGTCTGCTAGTAGTAGATATGTTGCGACCGTGCTAAAATTACGCAGTTTTACTCTAGTAGAGCTACGCAGTTTGTTTTTTAAATAGGCCGCCTCAACTAGTGAAATACCACCCCCCTTTTTGACGAGATAGGAGGGCAAGTGGGTCAACAGATGGTAAGTAACATCCGCCCATGAACACCGTGGTGCATTGCCGTCTTTTAAGCAAAGGGAAAGGAAGGGTAAAGGTGATCGGGTCTCCGGATACCACTTTAACCGAACGAAACGCAGCACGAGCCGTTTCACTCCAATGTTCCGTGAGGTCGTGGTATTTCACCGGTTAAGCCGGTCTATTCATGCAGCGAACTGCGTGGCTCTACTACCACTATAAAAACCTCTCAGACCTCCAGCAATCACCTCTCAGAAAAGTTACGTAAAGTGGCTCATACCACGATTAATTCTTTGATATACACTCGAGAGCAATGAATCCGGGTCACTTAAAGAATCCTAAAAATCTCGGAAACTAAAAATGCTAGGTTAATGCAATAAATTGTATTTAATAGACAATGTAATACTCCTTAAATGAAGGTATTAAAACTTCTTAGTTATTGTAAAGTTATATCATAAAAAAATCAAATTTGAAAAAGGGCCACTTTCGAAGATGGAACTACGAAATTACAGCATTTGGTTTTGCTTTTGTTTGTAATCTGTCATTTATGTGGGTACATAAACCATGTTGATAGTGCTCTATATTCATTATTCAAGCTGAAATTATGTCGCTTACGCCTGAAGAATGCACCAGAATACTTACAATACTGGAAACCGGCCGGAGTCAGCGCGATACAGCCAGGACTGTTGGTGTGTCGCTGTCAACAGTACAAAGAGTTCTCCGACGTTACGAAGAAACTGGTTCTAACCTACGCAGACCAGGAACGGGCAGAACCAGGTATACCACAGCACGAGAAGACCGATACTTGGTGAACACCATGCTTCGAAATCGCTTTCTCACAGGAACTGAACTCACCAATCAGTTTCGACGCCTCGGAGGAAGTAACCCAAGTGCATGGACAGTAAGACGTCGGCTTGCTGAATCTAACTTAAAACCCCTTAGACCTGCAAACGGCCCTAAACTGGAGCGTGGGCATCGTATTTCAAGACTAAGATATGCCCAGAGCCACGTAAATTGGAGTATTGAAGATTGGTCAAAAGTTATGTTCTCCGACGAATCAAAATTTATGCTCTACAAGCACGATGGAAGACACAGAGTGTATCGAAGACCAGGGGAAAGATTCAAGCAAGCATGCATCGAGGAAAAAGTAGCCTACGGTGGTGGGTCTGTACTTGTGTGGGCCGGAATTTCTTCTGAAAGTCGCACAGAGCTGGTGATCATAGAAAACGGCTCTTTAACTAGCGTAAGATATGTGGAAGAAATCCTCAATGATCACGTTGGTCCATTTATGGTCAATTTAGGTGAGGATGCTATATTTATGCATGACAATGCCCGACCTCATACAGGTAGGATTGTGAATGACTACCTTCAAGAGATGAACATTACTCGTATGGAGTGGCCAGCGCGCAGCCCGGATATCAACCCGATCGAGCATGCTTGGGACGAGCTAGGCAGATGCGTAAAACAACGAAACCCTCCCCCAATCACGCTTCGTGAGCTCAAAATTGCTCTCACAGAGGAATGGGAGAATATTCCCCAAAATCGTATAAGGAACTTGGTGTACAGCATGCCAAACCGCGTAAACGCAGCAATGGAAGCACGAGGAGGCAATACGAAGTATTAAAATTCAAGAAAATCGTAATAAAGTTCAAAAATTTCATGTTTCCTATTTTTGTTTTAAGGAGAGATCAGCAGATTTTTTCTTTATGTAATTTTGTGTTAATAAAATGTATGGTGACTCATATTTTTTTTACTTTCATTTAAGGAGTATTACATTGTCTATTAAATACAATTTATTGCATTAACCTATCATTTTTAGTTTCCGAGATTTTTAACATTCTTTAAGTGACCCGGATTCATTGCTCTCGAGAGTAGTATTCGGTTTTCCTGCACCATTAAATCCCAACTCTTTTCTAATCCCTGCGTAATGGTCAGCAACACAATTGTTATTGATAGTACTATAATTTGTAATATTTGGAAAAAGGAAATTGGTTTTCAGGTTAATAAAATTATTTTGATTGTATACTGCACTATTCAAAATTCTACATTATTTTGATTTCAATAGTAAAAATCATATTTTTAACATCAACTTTTTGATTTTTATTTCCAAAAAGTGGGTGCTCTCTGTATTGATAAAAATATCTTTTGAACGACTACCATCTTTTTGTTCATCACTCGTGAAAATGATTTTTGTAAAGAGTTCGAAACGTCGGGAAATAAATAAAAATAAGTAATAAATAAACGCGATATAATCCTAAAAAGTTGTTTTAATGTTATGATGTTAGTTTAGGTAGCATACTTATTTTTATAAATCGGATTTGAAGCAATAATAAATTTATCAAATTTAGCAATAAGACTGACTCTTTGAAAAAACAATGCTGAGTGCGATCATTAGAACGAATATAGATAGAATATTGCATTTTTTAATTCAACTATTTACTTCAAATCTATGTCTCTCTCATTTTCTTAAATATGTGCAAACTGAATGCCTATAATTAGATATAATATTTAACAATTCCTTTCAACAATTAACAAATAAAATTTAATAATTCCTTTCAACAATTAACAAATAAAATTTAATTGGAAAAAATATAAGAGCTCTTTGCTTGTAATACGTTAAATTGGGAATGAAATGTTTTTCAATGAGGACAAGTGAAAGGTACTTGTATACAGCGAACGAATGAAACGTGATGTTTCAAATAATTTACGATCTGTAATTTTAGACATTTATTAAATTCAGAAAAAACCTTGTGTCTGTAAAATTGAGCACAATTCATGCATATTCATTTTTTATGGGCGGATGACAGGCGGGTCACCTGATAGTAAGTGACCAGCGCCGCCCATGGACATCTGCAACACATATTGTGTTACAGTTGCGTTGCCGACCTTTAAGGGAGTATGATAGGAAAAGATGGGACAAGGAGCTGGGGCTCCGGGCACCTCTCTCACGGAACGAAACGCGGCATGAGCCACTTTACGTCGATCTTCTGAGAGGTCGTGGTATTTCACCGGTCCAGCCGGCACATTAATGCAACGGACTGCTTGGCTTTACCACTGGGAAAAATAATTTCATCAAATTTAAAAACATAAAATAGAAGAATGGATGATGCCAGCTTGACTAAGCAGATATACAAAGCGAAAGCGGAAAGAAATAGAAGTCAAAGACGGCCACGGAGGAAACTTTCCAGGACAAAATTGAATGTGTCCTTGCTGTAAGGATCCATTAAACCTATTAGCTAGACAAGAGTTATGAAAGTCCAAGAAACATTGTGTTGATTAAGAATCCTACTTCAAGGAACTTCGTAAGAGATTTTGAGATAAATATTCAGATACAAAAAATAAAAACTTTTATAAAATAACTTAACTTAACTTAACTTCACGCCTTTTGTTACCCGAAGGTGTAGGCAGCGGCTGTTAAGCCTCGTCTCGCCGTTATGTTTACGTCCCAAATGGAATAGGTGGCGAACCTATTGCCATACCGGGCACAAAGTTTGTCAGTCATCGGTATTTATCACACATAACTTCCGAAAACAATTTCGAAAAGTCATTGGTGTGAGCCAGTGTCTGGAATCGAACCCCGGACCTCTGGATCAGAGGCCGTGCGCTCGCCCACTGCGCCACCGAGTAACCGTTCATAAATCAATACAAAATACTGTTTATTCAAAGGCTGCGTCCGCTAACAATTCTGAAAAGCTCATAATAGACCTGTCAACTTCAATTCGTTAGCAATTGTCGAAGAATGCGGTCGGGAAACGTTTTATCGTGGATCGAACTCGACAGAATTGTTAATAGTGGTCATTCTGGGGAAGTATTTCTACGTTTTAGCTAATGGTGTCACTTTTTATAGGGGCTTGGGGTCAAGGTTTTGATTTGAACGATATATTATTACTTGCAATTGCTTTTGTACGTTATGTCCAATCTCAGAATATAGAACATTATTAGAATAGAGTCATTCTAGATTTGTGAAGATTTAGTAGCTAAATTGTTCAGAAAAAAAGCTGATGTAACAAGTATTGGGTTCAAATATGTGATACACATTTTTTTTTCTGAAAAATTTTCAACACTTTTGCTGCATGTATAGGATCACCATTAGGTGATTTAAAGCTTTATGATTTTAAATAAGCTTTAATTGAGATTTGAGTCGGATACATGAAAACACCTTGTAGCAGTGGTTGAGACCGTGTATCTAACGGCCCACTCGCTTCCCTCACCTTAACCATCTTACTCTTAAAAAAAAAAACAGTAAAGTACTCTAAATTAATATACACAAAAAACAGTCATAAGGATTCACAATACTAAATGTGGTAATGTCGCGGATCATTTATATAAAACACCTAAACATAAACACAATATTAACACATTGCATGTTGACATACGCTCACTAATATCAAACCTCACTAAATAAGAGTAATTTATCAAGTTATCTCCACAAATAATTTACTTAATTGTGCTAGCTGAGGCAGGAATAAGTTACTAGGACTGCATATGTTCTCTGTACAATTTGGATGGCTACAGTGTGCACACAAGTTTGCGTAAAAATCCAAAAGGGGGAGGGATAATCATTTATACATTATCTAAATATATATTTCAAGAATATAGCTGTAATATGAAAATGTGCGAATCAATTATAGGTAAACTCATTATTCACGATAAGTACACTTTCCACTTGTGTGCACTCTATAGACCACCCCCCATCTGGTATTGCTCATTTCATTTATGAACTGCATAACACATTAAAACAATTTTCTAAGTCTGAAATATGTTTTATAGGGGATATTAACATTGACCTATTGAAACACTGTAATAACCAAACCAAACATCTAGCTAGACATACTAAGTGATCATTTTTTTGAGTGCGGGATTCGAAATTTTACTAGAACTGAACATAGAAAAAATTCAATAACTAAAAGTTGCATAATATATCACATATTTTTTTCGGTTTCGCACGCACGATGTCTATTGTGTAGTTCTCGACACAGTTCTGGCTGATCATCATGTCATAGTGGCTACGATTATTGAGACCCGATCGGTACAGGATGCTATAGCTAGTATAATTAATAAGTAGAAAATTATTTATTAGAAGAAATTAATAAGAGCTAGATTTGCCAATTGCCATATACAACTAAATAAAAACGAGTCTACATAACTGTTATACTAACTTAAACCTTAAATAAAAATTAATTAATCTAGCAACAGAAGAAAACCATGATTTACAAAATAAATAATAAATAAATGTAACCTTGTGCATATTTTAAGAAATTTCCTACCAATCGTATAATTAAATTAGAATATAAAAAAAGTCAATGTAACAAACGAATAGAAAAAATTAGGAAATTATATTATAGTTAATAATTGGTAACTAAATCCGTACATTTTAGTAACATCCTGTGGGTTATAGTTATTGTACTGATGTACTGATGCTTAGGTCCGTGCTGTGACGAGCGCTTGTTAAAAACAAATCTACCTGCTCTTTGGTTTTTATTAACTTTCATTTGTTACTACTTATTCTACTTTACATACATTAAACATTATTAATGTACTATACGGAATGATACATCAAACACAAACCTAACTAGGTTTTTATGATGTTTATTGTTTTTATTTGTATTTTCTTTTATGTATTAAATAAATAAAAAAAAAAAACCCCTTTAAAACACGGCAACGCAACTGTATCAATATCTGTGTTTCTGGTGTCCATGGGCAGCGGTAGTTGCTTGCCATCAGATGATCCACTTACTTTTTTGTCCACCTATTGCAAAAATCTTATATATACAACAAATTAACATACAAATTAAAAAATATATAAAATTAAAATATATTTATTTCTTAGATTTTCGCGAATCACATTCATAACATTGAAACAACGTTTTATAGATTATATTGCGTTTATTTTCTATTTATTTCCCGACTTTTTGAACTCTTTTGTGTTCATTACTCTGATTGTTCTTTACTCGTGAAAATGATCTTACAGAGATCTTACAGAGATAATTTTCTGATGACTCAGACTAAGTGAAACCACGAACACTGGCATAAAAACTATTTATTCATCTTAGTCTGCCCCCCACATAAGTGCTTCTGCCTTCATTCTTTCAGCAGTTTCTGATGTACCTGGCTCTGTGGCTCTACCACAGTCAAAGTGACAATAGTAGAGCCACACAGTTGTCTCCATGAATGGGCTGGGTATCCCATTTTAAAGGCCGAAAACGCCACTGTTACCCCATCTGGGCTGAAAATGTCCATGAACGGCGTTAATTGCTTAACATCAGGGAACGCGTCTACTTGATTGCCTCCATAAGCCATAAAAAACACACATACTCGTAAAACACATAACCCAATTTTCAACGCAGTCGGTAAAAAAAAAATCTATCTCGCTTCTCTACATCGAGCAATTCTTCGAACTCTCTATTCACAAAGCTCGATAAACGAGAAAGAACCTTAATAGGTTCCACTATACAGTTACAGGAGGGGAAACGCCGATTTTGCCGTAATCAGTACACTGGCATTGTTTGTTGCCTTTTTTTCACACGTGGCCGGACACGAAGTTGTGGATTCTCATTTTACCTATATACAAGGATTGAAATAGCTTCGTATTCCCGATTGGAAATATTAAGTAGGTCACCTGGATATTTTATTAGTAGAGCAATTAAGTCTAGTTCTGACTGTAGATTTTTCACTGTTATTTTAGTATTATTGTAATAAGTAGATTACAAATAAAATACTAGCTTAATGTATGTTAGATTTGTGCTTATCACTATTCCAAAATTTAAATAGATCTGTTGACATTAGCATTTCAAGTAAATCTTTAAAATTATAAATATGCTTAATATTGTAATAAATTAATCGTCCTATCAAAATAATAGGTGTCACTTCAATAATCAATTCAATAAATCAGGTAGAAAAAAAATGCTTTTTTTTTTAACCTGAAGGTGAAAAATGGTGGCAGCGGCAGTTATCGCCATCTCAACCAGTTGAATAGGTGGTGGAACCAATTGGCATACATCGGGCCAAATTGTATCACATATTGATCACACATTCTTTGCAAAAGTCATTGATGTCAGCAAAGATTCAAAGATGAGACTTTTGGATTTAGAAACGTGGTGCTCAACCTTCACAGCTTCGTATTGTTAAGCAGAAGGAAATTTTATGGAAATAAAACACTATTTTGAAACAAATTTGTTAGCAATTAGAATCTCTGATGGTCATACGAGTAAGTAATTGTATCAGTCGACAATATACTCTCAATTTGCTTGAGTGCATCGACAACTAATGTGAACTAACCTATTAGCAGTAATCAGCTAGGAAATGCCTGAATATTGTGTTATGTTTACTATATTATTTAATTAGACGTTTAAAAAAATTTACTGATTTGTATGCAATTTTTAAACTGTTATAAAGATCAGTAAACATATTATGGTTTTTTTAATTATTTTATAGCTCAGGGTCAAAGACATCGCTTAACCATGAAAGTTATTATATGCTACTCTGGCGTGTTAATACCTTATTATTCAATTTACACCTTTTACTAATAGCTGTAATATTCGTAAGCTAGTCTACCAATCATTTTTTTTTGGCCTTTAACACAATAAAAAAGACGATAAAGTGTTAGTATAAAAAACACAAATAATAAAATAGATAAAGTATTTCCTAGAGAAAGCAAATGAATCATCGTTACTATAAAATAATCTCACTAATCAAACTCAATTCGAGTATCCAACAATACGTAGGTACAAAATCCTAAAACTTTCTACTAAACCTTAACAAAGGCGGTATTTTAGCAAAACGTCGCCGCTATGAGAAATTTTAAGGCTACGAGTGAACGTCACTTGCAGGGTAATTAGCAATTAGCTGGCTTTAAACCCATAGCGGCCTAGATTAGTGTCGGAGACATGCCTTTGACAATCGACAGTAACAAGAAGTACAGTGGAAACTGTTGTCTGATGTAAGTACTCAAACATGAAATGACAATCAATTTTAATAGATCTTTATTTACAATAATAAGAAGATATAAATTAATTACATTATTTACAATATATACAATTAAAAAACTACCTGAAAGCAAATTTCTCCGCATCTCGGTCTACTAGCAGCGTGCTCAGAAGACTGGCTGCATTGGACCCCAATTTAATATTGGTACTTTGTTATTGTTTTCAAAAACTTAAAAAAAAAATCATTTGTTTCAAAACCTAAGTGGTTTGTAACAATCTTTAACTCTCACGGAGACTTGTGTTTGGTATAGCGGCAAAGAATGGGGTACCTGGGGGTAAGTCTGTGCTGGTGGAGGTGGTATTGCTATTAACATCTGTGACCCCGTGGTAAGTCACAAGAGTCGCCTATACACCTAAAATATAGAAGGTACTACAGTTGTACAGCTGGACTTAAGAATAGGATATGGAACGGGAAGAGGTTTAGAACTCCAGATACCTCCACTATTTAGTAACATAGATTATAATTTGATCTATTTAAGAGTATAATAAACGGGAAATAACGCGACACGTGTAGGTAAACAAATACTTACTTTTATTATTAGCTTGACGTTTCATCCTGGTTGCACAGGCCGTAGTCACAAGTAGACAGACAATTTATTTACCTAAATGTGTCGCGTTATTTTCCGTTCATTATATTTATGTAATATGCAACGCGAATATTATATTTAAAATTATTTTCATACTTAAGTAACCAAAGTCATGGGTCAAAGCTAGAGTTAGCTTACAGTTACTTCTTCACGCAGATATTATAATCTATACTTATATTATAAAGCGGAAGAGTTTGTTTGTTTGTTTGTTTGTTTGAACGCGCTAATCTCAGAAACCACCGGTCCGATTTAAAAAATTCTTTCATTTGTATATAGTCCATTTATCGAGGAAGGCTTTAGGCTATATTATATTTTCAAATTAATTAGGGATCCTTACTATAAGTTCAATAATGTAACCCAAGGTGTAAGAAAATGACGCGAAAATAATTCTTACATCGTGAACGCTGCGAAAACTATTGATTCTAGAACAAAACAATGTACTACACTTTTACAGAACACAAATTTGTCTATAAAAAAGTCCGCGACGCCATATGTCTAACTATTGTAGTTATCTCACAATAAGTGTTTTTTGAATTTTTTAAAATAATTAAATTGATGTCGTTGTAAAAATGCTTTATTTTGTACCTTGATATTAATTCTCCTTAAAATAAATTACTTCAATAAAAAGATAGATTCAATACCTTTCTAGAACTTTTTGAATAATTTAGTTCGGACAATTAATTCAAAAGATACCGCAAAATACAAAATGTAAGTATTCATTTCATAGGGAAATATTTAGTTACACTACGGATGATGTATCTGACTCGGACAGCTCGGACCGCGACAGCTAGCAGGTAGATTTTTTTTACGTTTGTTTCTTGCTAAAAGGTATCGGTGGTCCAGTTGTCGAGAACCCCACTTCTGAATAAAGTAGTCGCGGGTTCGAATTCTGGCTCATACCAATGACTTTTTGAAATTGTTTTCGGTAGTTATGTGTATTTAGATATCGATGACTATAAACTTTGTGCCTGGTATGGCAATAAGTTCGCCACCTATTCCATTTGGGATGGAAACATAGTGGCGAAACGAGGTTTAACAGCCGCTGCCTACACTTTCGAATAGAAAAGGCGTGAAGTTATGTTGTGTTGTTGTTTCTCTCTTTGTCATCATATCGCTCAACACTTTAATTAGAATTTAAAATTTGTAGTATTTAATCGTATTTTGTGGTATTTTTATTTATAAAAGTTACTAGCTTTTACCCGCGGCTTCGCTCGCATTAAATCCATTAAATAGGTATCAAAGATCATTACTAAGAAGTTAATCAATATGATAACTCTGTTTTATTGCTTAGCTGGAATTATTAATTTTTAAAATTACTACATACAATGACGTTTAAAAAACTAACAACATTTTTTTAAGGTAAAATATATTTCTCTGTAACAAAAAAAAAAAAATTTTGGACTGCAACAATTTTATAAGAGTATGTAGGATATTGTTGTAGACTATTTCATAAGTTTTTCCTTCGGGTTCAAATATATGTAAATTACCTCAAAGAATATGTGTACAAAGTTTCATGATGATCGATTGAGTAGTTATCGCGTCAAAGCATAACACACAAACAAACTTACATTCACATTTATATATTACTAGCTGATCCGGCAAACGATGTCTTGCCAAAAAATAAAATTTAAAAAATAAGGCTTTATCGTAGGGGGTTGAAAATTCTCAGACTTACCCGATATGCAAACAAAATTTCATGAGAATCGGTCAAGCCGTTTCGAAGGATATTGGAATTTTATATATTAGAAGTAGGATAGGATAGGAATTAGGTTACATTTTTATTGTATAAGGGGCAAACGAGCAGGCTTATGATAGTTACAAACGCCGCCCATGGCCACCTCACCACATGCAATGTTACAGTTGCATTGCCGGCCCTTACAATGGGATATGGGTGGGGTGGGAGTGGGTTTCGGAAGGGGAGGGGGAAAGGGATTGAGCCTCCGAATACCTTTCTCAGCGAGTGAAACGCGGCTAAGGCCACTTTTCAGCGATAATCTGAGAGGTCGTGGTATTCCACGGGTCCAGCCGGCCCATTCATGCAGCGAACTGCGTGACTTTACCACTGACAAGGTGTGACTGATGTGACTGATTTATAATACATTCTAGATATATGAAATAAACTTTACATTTTTCAGATCGTGATATCTTTTAAAATGTAGTAAATTTATTTCGATAAGCTTAATCGCAAAACCGGCATCATTTGACTAATAAAAAAAAACACTCACTGTGAGTTAGCTACCCCGGTTTGAACATATGGTGTCCCGTTTTTTCCGTTGAAGGCAACAATAGTGACCAAATAAAAAAAGTTGTTTATGTAGTTTTAAAAGAACTAAAGGTTGACAAAAAACTTGGGACAAGTTCATTGCTATATTCATTGTTCATAAGTGGCATTGTTAATAAAGCTTTCTTTGAAGTTGTAAATATTATCAATGTCTTGGTTGTCAGTACGCTAATACATACTAGCTAAGCGAGTGAGGCGTGTAATAATCGTGCCTTATGGCACTTTGTTCTCTCTGCCTACCCCGTAAGGAATTTGGCGACAATTTATGTATGTATGTATCAGGAATCTACTGGTTTGGATTGAAAAAAAAAATTAGTTTTAGAGAGTCCATTTATTGAGGAGAGTTTAAGTTATTAATAAGAGTGGGACAATAAATTTATTAAATAATAAATATATAAAATAATTATTACTATTATTAAATATTAATATTTAGTTATTTGCGTTGCCGACCTTTAAGGGATAGGGGAAAGGAAAGGATGGGGAAAGGGGGGTGGGCCTCCGGGTACCTCTCTCACCGAACGAAACGCGGCATGAGCCACTTTACTTCGTCGTATTACTTTACATTACATTACTTACTACGTCGTGGTATTTCTGTAATGTATGCACAACATTAGTATTTAATACGATAAGTAATGTATAGAGAAACAACATTATCTTAATAGCAGACTGTGACCCCATAATGTATTGTTTACCGTTCTCATATCAAGTCATGATAGCCAATTAGTTAATAGGCTATCATCATTACGATATTGATTAAGAAATAACATATATAGAGTGAATATTGACAAGAGAAGGGAGAGCATAATCGAGAGTATAATTGAGAGCATACACGACAGAGCATCAACGACAGCATTCGACTACATCAGTATATAATATTACAATAAAGTAGTATCTGAAAGCGTTGCAAGTCTTGTTCAATTAAATCGAAGACACCTTCCAACGACACGAACTTTACAATTGGTGTCAGAAGTGGGATATTATAGAAGAGATATAATCGGAAGAAATATAATCGGACGATTCTTCTAGATCCTGAAAAATAAGTACGTGTCGAGTAGAAATTAGCAGAACACCAGCGTGCATGGAAGACATAGCAACACTGTGCTAATTGATACATCGTGTCAAAACGATTTAAGACAGAAATTGAATTCTTCGGTATCATCACATTGCAAAGAGACCTGCCAATCTTCGTGATTTAGAAAAAGCGGTCCCTAAGTGAAAAATCGACGCTCTCCGCAGAAAAAGGTAGCCAAGTAAGTTACTTCTGTGTCATAAATTAAGTGAAAAAGGTGTTTTAATTTTAAAGTGTTTGTAATTAATCGAAAAAATAATGGCTTATTCAGAAAATACTAAAAAATGTAAAGAATTCATAGATATCGCGTTAGCAGAAAGGATGATAAATAGATACAACGGTGATAAGGCAAATTTGCACGTTTTTCTTGACAACTGTAATAACGCCCATAGCTTACTAAATCCAATTTACGAAATTGCATTCGTTTCGATTGTACTATCAAAAATAGATGGCAATATTAGATCATCGTTATTGAACCGAACTTTCGCGTGTTGGAATGATTTGAAAGAACATTTATTAGAAAATTATTCGGAAAGACGTACTTTCGCACAATGGCAGTTAGAATTAAACTCATGCAAACAAAATAAACACGAGTCAGTTTTAAACTATTCTAACAAAGTAGAAGGATGTCTAATCAAATTAATAAAATCTTTAGATCCAAAACAAAGTAGTAGTGCTCGAGAAGCTAACGTAAATTTATTAAAAAATCAAGCACTAAATATTTTCATAAGCGGTCTTATACCACAATTACACATTTTGTTAAAATCGCAAAAGCCTAACAGCTTTGAAGAAGCAGTTTGTATAGCCATCTCAGAGGAACAGGAGATAAAGTCCAGGTACGAAATGGACTATCGACGTGATCGTATACCCATGTATACCGGAAACAACGCGTATAGGGAACCTAATAAGGCTATTCACTATAATCAAAGATCGAATAATTCTTCACATTGTCGCACTTTCGGGCAAATAAATAAAAGTAAACCAATCTGTTATAACTGTAATAAAGAAGGCCATTTTGCTAAAAATTGCTGGAATAATAGGCCTAATGTACAACAATTCCAACATAGAAATAATAATCAACCAGGGTCAAGTAACGTTAGAAATGAACGAAATAGTAATTATAACAATAGGGCAAACAATTATTATGAAAAGAAACATTTAAACTAGGATTGTCCAAGGATGATGGCCAATCCAAGGACAAACGTTATGATATGGGCCAAGTAAGGTATATTGATACAAAAAAATCTATTTACGTGAGTTTGAAGTCACCTGATTTAATAGTAGGAGTAGGAAAATTTCTAATCGATACAGGAGCTGAAGTAACGTTAGTTAAGAAAAGTTCGTTAAAAAGAGATTCTATAATATATATGTCGGAGAATGAATGATTATTTATTTATTCGAATGGTAATACTAGCTAATATGTCGCTAATTTCATGTTGACGTTTGACGTTGACAGATGACAGTTATGCTACGAAGTTGTCTATGCGTCAATTCAATCTGTCAGTAGTGTGTACGTCGACTGAGCATCGAACACTTGCTCTCGAGACGTCGCCTGCGCCGGGTGTGCGCACTGACGGTGTAAAATACTAAGATGGCGGACGAACATCACCAACACGTGGATTCAAATCCATTCGAATCTGCGTCAGCAGCGGTGGGATTACCCCAAGGGGCATCCTGCGAGCCTACTGCGATGCCAGCTACACAAGAATACGAATATTTTACGTCCCGACCTACGGCTCGAGAAAATATGGCGGATGAAGCTGAAGTAACCGATGAAAGCCAACCACGTGCACCCACATCGGAAGCATGGGCGACATTCTTCCAAAATATGATAGCGGGCTTTCAAAATTCCAATCAGCAGCCTTCTACGAGCACCGGCTTACCTAGAAAACTGAAAGCGAGTGAAATATTCCTGCCGCCATTTGATCCAGACGAGTGTCAGTTTACTGCGGCGCAGTGGTGTGAAGAGGTCGATCACCACAGGAAAAACAACTCGTGGACGGACTACGAAACGAGGAATGCTGCGTTTACGCATCTGCAAGGACGTGCTAAGAAGTGGGCGGCGCGTACGTATCCTTTATGTAAAAGTTGGGACGAATTACAGGAGCGACTTACACGGCAGTTCGTAGCAACGAAGAGGTTTCACGACCTCTTTCGTGACATGGTGGAGTACAAGAGCGATCTGGCAGCAACGTACGTCGAGTATTCTACGAACAAGTTGGCGCTGATAGATCGACTGGAGACTGGCTGGAACGAGTCCAACAAGATTGAAGTTGTAATTTCTGGTATTACAGATACTCAGGTACGCTCAGAGTTACTTAAAAATACTCCTATGACCTTTGTATTACTTGATAGACATTTGAGTACTTATCCTAGTATTAAAAATCTTAAGCGACATTTAGATAAGACCCGGAGTGAGTCCGAACATTCACATTCTAAACGCCTCAAAACCAATGAAAAACCTACCGACAGACGTTGTCACTATTGCAATAAAGTAGGTCATTTAAAACGTCATTGTTTGTCGTTACGGAATAAAAACAAGAGTGAGGGTACCGCTCATTCTCGGACGTTTACTGATAAAAATAATGATAAGTCGACTCAATGTTCCTATTGTCACAAACCGGGGCATTCTGAATCCACATGTTTTACAAAACAACGTAACGAAAGACAGAAAGAACTAAAAGACCCTAAATTGCAAACTAAATCTGTAAATATTTGTTCACCTTCTGAAGAGTCGTTGATTGAATTACAAATAGGTGGTTACAACTTAAAAGCGTTAATTGATAGTGGCTCGGAGTGTTCTTTGATTAAAAAAGAAATCGCTCATTGTTTGCCGGATAAAAAGGAGATTTCGTTTACGCGCCTCACCGGTATTGGTTCTGTACCATGTTTTTCGCTTCGTAAAATGACAAGCTATGTAGAATTTGATGGGTTTCATACTGAAATTACGTTCGTGATTATAGACTCGCATCTATTGCCTTATGATGTAATTCTAGGTAGGGAGGTATTTAAGACTCCAGGTTTAGTTTTTACTCTCAGTAGCGATGGTGCTAAGATAACTCGTGATTTTACCGTCAATGTGTGTACTCGAGTTGAAACCCCAGAACTGGACAAAATAAACACGGACTTGACCGACCAGCAGGATATTGATAAATTAAGGTCCATTTTGGAAAAATACAAAGATAATTTTGCTAGTGGAAATTCGAAATCAACTGTTACTACTGGCGAGATGCAAATAAAGCTTAAAAACCCAGATAAAGTAGTGCAACGTCAACCCTATAGGTTAGCCCCGTCTGAACGAAAAATAATGTGCGAAATAATTGCCGACCTAGAGAGTAAGGGTATAGTGCGTGAGAGTTCTTCGCCTTTTTCGAGCCCAGCATTGCTTGTTAAAAAGAAAGACGGGTCCGACCGTCTTTGTGTAGATTATAGGGAGCTTAACTCTAATACTGTGCGCGATAGCTATCCCCTCCCTTTAATCTCTGACCAGATAGACACTCTCGGACAGATGTCTTACTTTTCAAGCCTCGACATGGCGTCAGGGTTTTATCAAATAAAAATGGCGTCCCAGAAAGATATCGAAAAAACCGCCTTTATTACCCAAGATGGCGTTTGGGAATTTTTGAAAATGCCTTTTGGGCTCAAAAATGCACCTTCTGTGTACCAAAGAGCAATTAATCAGGCTCTCAAAGGGCTAAAAGGCATTGCGCTTTGTTATATTGATGACGTTTTAGTTATTTCAAAATCCAAAGAATCAGCCTTTCAGAATTTAGAGCGTGTGTTATCTGCTCTGTCAATGGCAGGTTTTACTTTTAATTGGAAAAAGTGCACTTTCCTTAAATCTTCAGTAGAATATTTGGGCTATGTTATTAGTGACAATTCTATAAAACCAAATCCTAATAAAATAAAAGCTTTGGCTAACGCCCCTTTGCCTACATGCGTAAAAGAACTACGGCAATTTAATGGTCTTGCTGGGTATTTCAGAAAATTTGTACCTAACTTCTCATCTATCATGGCACCCCTGTACGCTCTCACTAAAAAGGACGCTAAATGGGCATGGACTGCCGAGCATACAAAAGCTCACTCTGTTGTGGTTGGATATCTGACTTCCGCACCCGTGTTGACTATCTTCGACCCTAGTAAGCCAATCGAGCTCCACACCGACGCGAGTTCGATTGGATATGGCGCGGTATTATTTCAAAAGGACGATGTTCAGCTGAAAGTTGTTGGTTATTTCAGCCAGCGAGCAACCGATGTGGAAAGCAGATATCACAGCTACGAGCTGGAGACACTGGCAGTTTTTAAAGCATTGAAGCATTATCGTCATTATTTGCTCGGTAGGGAATTTAAGGTCGTCACAGACTGTAATGCCTTGAAGGCATCACGTCGTAAACGTGAACTGTTACCCCGCGTTCATCGATGGTGGGCGTACATGCAAACTTTTGATTTTGAAATAGAATATCGACAGGGTGAAAGGATCCCACACGTAGATTATCTTAGTCGGAACCCAATCGATAGTAAAATGGTAAATGTTTCTCTAATAAACAACGGATGGTTACAGGCCGAGCAGAGGTTAGATCCCGATATAAGGCGCATTATTGATTCTATTGAAAACGATACAATTGATGCTAGTGTTAGGTCGTCGTACACTTATAAAAATAATTTGCTTTACAAAAACTTCCAGATTAATGGTAGAACTTCTAGTAGAATAATAATTCCCAAAAATTATAGGTGGCAAATAATTCAAAGATTTCATGACGAACTGAAACATTTGGGCTGGGATAAGACCTTATCTAAAATAAGAGACCATTTTTGGTTTCCTAATATGACCTCATCTGTTAGAGCCTACGTAGACCATTGTTTACCCTGTAAAGTAAACAAAAACCCTTCTGGTAAAAGACAATCTGTTTTACATCCAATAGAAAAAGTTGTCGAACCGTTCCACACTATTCATATTGATACTAGTGGCAAGTTAACCGGCGGTAAGACGAAAAGGGAATATGTCATAGTTATTATAGACGCTTTCACAAAGTTTTGTCATTTGAGTGCAGTTAAAGATTTAACTTCGCGTTCAGCTTGTGAAGCCCTTAGAAATTTCGTTCACACATTTGGTACACCCAAGCGAATTATATCCGACCAAGGTACCTCTTTCACCGGACGAGAGTTTCAGAATTTATGTAGTGAATGGTCAATAGAATTTCATGAAATTGCCAGTGGTGTCTCACGGGCCAATGGCCAGGTAGAGAGAATGATGTCTGTGCTAACCAATTGCTTTACAATTGCTGAAAATCACGAAGATAAGTCTTGGAAGTCGATTATTGGTGAAGTTCAACTTGCGCTAAATTGTACTGTGTCTAGAAGCACCGGTAAAACTCCACTTCAGTTGTTAATTGGCTATGACAAAAGTCCCCCAAGGTTAAATTTCCTGACTTCTGATCTTGACGCTAGTACTGAACAGAATTTAACTGAAATTAGGAATGAGGCAAAAGATAGGATGGACGAGCAGGCAACTAAAGAAAAAAAGTCGCTTTGATTCTAATAAAGCTACCGTTCGTCCATTTATCGTAGGTGATTTAGTTTTGGTTCAAAGGAACCCTCGTATAATTAATAAATTGAGTGAAAAATTTGCTGGTCCTTGTAAAATCACTAAGGTCTGTCCAAATGAGCGTTACGTGGTTGAGCCAATATCTGGGGGGCGATCCCAATACGTCTGTCATGAAAGACTTCGTAAATATCCACCTAGTCTGCCAGGTCTGTCTGAATGTCTGAATGGTACAGAAAATAGTGATTGACTTTTACATTGTAGTGTAATGGAAGTTGTTTTCATTAGTGCGTTCAAAACAGAATTGATTAAGATGTTATTAGGATTACGAATTGATTAAGTTTTGTAAGAGAAAATTTATTTTTGTTTGTTATATGATTGTTTATCCAACCGAATACAATAAACAGATTGTAATGTAAACAAACGTTTTATTACGCTTTGACTGAAAGCATAACGCTTTGTCTGAGAACTTGACTGAAAGCATAACGCTTTGTCTGAGAACTTGACTGAAAGCATAACGCTTTGTCTGAGAACTTGACTGAAAGCATAACGCTTTGTCGGAGAATTCGTCAGAAAGCTCTTACGCTTTGACTGAAGGTATGACTGAAACTGCTTACGCTTTGTCTAAGGCATAGATTGAAAGCTTGTAGCTTGAACTAGTGTGACTGCTGAAAGCTTCCACGCTTTGTAGGCCTATTAAGCTAAGGTGTCATTAAAGTCCCTATGCTGAAAGCTTCAACGCTTTGTGGTGAGACAACGCGAGAGCGCGTTGATTTGCAGAATGGCCGTGTCGGAGAATGAATGATTATTTATTTATTCGAATGGTAATACTAGCTAATATGTCGCTAATTTCATGTTGACGTTTGACGTTGACAGATGACAGTTATGCTACGAAGTTGTCTATGCGTCAATTCAATCTGTCAGTAGTGTGTACGTCGACTGAGCATCGAACACTTGCTCTCGAGACGTCGCCTGCGCTGGGTGTGCGCACTGACGGTGTAAAATACTAAGATGGCGGACGAACATCACCAACACGTGGATTCAAATCCATTCGAATCTGCGTCATATAATAATAAGATTTTAAAACTAAAAGGTATAGATAAAGACGCCAAGCCGACCGATACACTAGGTTTTTTAAATGCATCGTTCTTGATAGGATACGAAAGAGCTCGTCATACACTACACGTGATACCCGACAGCTTTCCTATAGATTGTGACGGTGTTATAGGCAGTGATTTTATGGCAAAATTCCAAGCAATCGTTGATTATAAAAAGGATAAAATAGAAGTTTGTGGATTAGATTTGAAAATCGAATACGAAAATGACAGTAAAATTAAAAAAGAATATGAATGTGAAAATAAAAATGAGAGTGAAATTCAAAACGAAAATAGTAGTAAAGTTGAGTGCGAAAACGAGCAAACAATCTACGATAGTTTAGATCGTGAGTCATTATGTGAATATAACGATAAAAAATTAGAAGAACGATATGAAGATTTATGCTTTAGGATAGAGCCAAGATGTGAAAAAATAATTTCTGTACGAATAGAAAATAATGATAATTTAGAAGAAGGAATAATTCCAGAGAGAATAATTTTAAATAATGGAGTATATTTATGTCCAAGTATTGTTACGGTTAAGAATAAGAAAGCATTAACAGTGTGTATGAATACTACAGATAAGGAAATTAAGATAAGTAATGTGAAAATAAAATTGAAGCCATTTGTGAACAAAAAAAAGGATAAGAGTTTTGTGAAAGTCAATAAAGTTAGTGAGTTACAAGAGAGTAATCGTTTATATAAATTAGAAAAGACAATTAGGTGTGATCATTTGAATGAGGAAGAAAAGAAAACATTGATAGAATTGTGTAAAGAATATAACCATATCTTTCATTTAGAAGGAGACGCATTATCAGCAACAGATACTGTAATGCACTAGATACCAACTAATAGTGATATACCAATCAATGCTAGAACGTATAGATATCCCGAAGCTTTAAAAGAAGAAGTAAATATGCAAATTGATAAACTATTAAACGACGGTATAATAAAATCCTCAAACAGTCCATGGAATTCACCAGTATGGGTAGTCCCGAAGAAAATGGACGCTTCTGGCAAAAAGAAATGGAGGTTGGTTATAGATTATAGAAAGTTAAATGAAATTAGCATAGGCGACGTATATCCTCTACCGCAAATAAGTGATATTTTGGACCAATTAGGTCATAGCAAGTATTTTACTACTCTCGACTTAGCATCTGGATTCCATCAAATCAAAATGGATCCCAAAGATCAAACGAAAACTGCATTTAGCGTACCATTAGGACATTATGAATTCACAAGAATGCCTTTCGGTTTAAAAAACGCGCCAGCGACCTTTCAAAGGTTAATGAATAATGTATTAACTGGTTTACAAGGAATCAAATGTTTTGTTTATTTAGATGATATAGTTGTTTACGGTAGCTCTTTACAAGACCACAATAATAAACTTAAGGAGGTATTTGAAAAGTTGTCCGAACATAAGCTAAAATTACAGCCAGATAAGTGTGAATTTTTAAAAACGGAAGTAATGTATTTAGGTCATTTGATACCTCAAGAGGGAGTGAAACCCGATCCAAAGAAAATAGAATCGGTATTAAATTACCCAACACCGAAAACTCCAAAAGATATAAAATCATTTTTAGGTTTAGCTGGATACTATAGGATTATAGAAAACTTTAGCAATTTCAGTCAACCGTTAACTAAACTATTAAAAAAGGATGTACCATTTGTTTGGACAAGCCTGCAGTAAGAATCTTTTGAAACATTAAAAACTAGATTATGTAAGGAACCAATTTTACAGTATCCAGACTTTGCGCAATCCTTTAATTTGACTACAGATGCCAGCAATTACGCTATCGGTAGTGTTTTGTCACAGGGTGAGAATTCTAACGATCTCCCAATAGCATATGCTAGTAGAGTACTAAACAAAAGTGAGGTTAACTATTCCACAACGGAAAAGGAATTATTAGCAATCGTATGGTCTGTTAGACACTTTAGGCCTTATATTTACGGGCGAAAATTTAAGATTATCACGGATCACAAACCATTGACCTGGTTAATGAACGTAAAAGACCCAGGTTCTAGATTAGTTAGATGGAGATTATTGTTAGAAGAATATGATTATGAAATTGTTTATAAGCAGGGGAAATTAAATCAAAATGCAGACGCACTAAGTAGAATTAAACCAGAATTGAATAGTATAGAAAATGCTAAGGAAGGAAATTTACGCGTAGTTACGAGAAGCGGCGAAAGTTATACAAATTTTGTAAAGGAACTAGAAAGAAAACCTATATTATCAAATAATATCGATGAATATAGTGAAAAAATTCCTAACAACTGTAGTAAAGTAATTTTCACGTCGTGTGATTTAGATATGTTAAATGATAAGAACCTTGTTAATTATAAAACTTTAGTCCCGAAACTAAAGTCACGTAACCCTAAACAGTATAGTGTTTTGAGTATGAATGATTCAGATAATAATTTAGTGTTCTTTGTTTTCTTAAAAAACTATTATTGGGATAAAATAACATATGAGAACGTATTTGAGACATTAAAGGAACTAAAATTAAAGTTATATGAGAATAAGGTTAAGGAAATTAATATAAGTGGTTTTGCACAGTTTAATTTAAAATGGCATAAGATTAGGACAATAATAAGATATATATTTAGAGATACTAACATTAAAGTTAAAAGTTATCATGAGAGTATCATGTCTCCCAAGAAGGAACAGATACCACAAATATTAGAAGAGTGCCATTCAAATCCTATCTCAGGATAATCTTCTTGTATGCTTTCATAAAACATACAAGAAGATTAAATCTAAATATCACTGGGAAACAATGAAAAAGGATATTAAGGAGTTCATCAAAAGTTGTGAGTCATGCCAACGTAATAAACTAGATAGAAAAAGGACTAAGCAACCAATGGAAATAACAACAACATCTTCAGAGCCTTTTGAAAAGGTCTCGCTCGATATTGTGGGTCCCTTACCAATGACAGAAAATGGTAACAAGTACATATTAACACTCCAAGACGATTTAACTCACAAGCATATCCACTTGCACAACATGACGCCACGACAATCGCAGATTGTTTTGTTAAGAATTTTATTTGCAAATTTGGTGTACCAGATATTTTATTAACAGATAAGGGAGCTGATTTTACGTCTACATTGATTAAAGAAATGTCCAAGTTATTTAAAATGAAAAAGATTAATACTACTTCTTACCATCCACAATCGAATGGAGCTTTAGAGAGAAGCCACTTAACATTAGCTGATTACCTAAAACATTACATTAACGAAGATCAGTCAAATTGGGACAAATCGCTAGATTTTGCCATGTTTTCCTATAACACTAGTATCCATAGTTCAACACAGTTTACACCTTTTAAATTAATATTTGGTCATGAAGCTAGGTTACCAACGTCAATAACGAAACCACCTGAATTTAAATATAGTTATGATGATTATTTAGATGAACTTACGTTGAAACTTAGGAAATCAAGAGAAATAGCTAAGAAAAAATTAATTGATTCGAAATTAGTGAATAAACAAAATTATGATAAGAAAAGTAAAGAAATACAGTACAATGTCGGAGATTTAGTATATTTAAGTAATGAACAAGTCAAGACAGGACAATCGAGAAAACTGTCAGCTTATTGGTTAGGTCCTTATAAAGTTTTAGAAGTAAATTCTCCAGTAAATGTTACGATACAGTTAAAGAAAAAAAGAGTAAGAGTACATACTAATAGACTGAAACATGTATTTGTTTCAGAATGAAGATGATATTGCTGTTGTTGCTAATACCATACGTCATCAGTTTAGAATCGTATAATGTAAGTAGAATAGATAAAGGCGGTATATATTTTGAACATGTAGGGAAAATTAATCATTATGATAGTGAATGGACATTGATTAGTTATTTAGATATTTCGGAAATACACAAGAAAATAGATGTCATAGATAATATGTTTAGCAGAACTAAAGAAATATGTAGTCATAGTAAATTTAGCAAGTTGTCATTATGTGATACTTCAATCGCTGTTTTAAACCAAATAATTCCACAACTATATAACGAAGAAAGAGTTTTAAAAGAACTTACAGGTAAATCTAATAACATCCGTAGAGTAAAGCGTTCTTACATCCATGGTATGGGAAAATTATTAAAAGTATTGTTTGGAACCTTAGATGCTCAAGATGCAGAAAGATATGATGAAGCTATAAATCATTTAGATTCAAAGGAACATGACGTATTAACTTTATTAAAAAGCCAAGCTAATGTAATCAAAACAACTATTTCCAATTTTAATAGTTCAATTACTAATCTAGCTAGTAACGAAATTATATTCAATAAAAATTTAGAAATCTTATCAAATTATACAAAAACAAACGAAGTAAAACTTTTCGATATAAATTTGAAACAAGATATCGATGAACATCTATCCTTATTAATTTTGGTAACTTCTGAAGTGAATAATGAAATTTCAACTATTATTAACGCAATTTTGTTTATTAAAACGAATGCATTACATCCGGTCATTATTACACCTGAACAGTATATCACAGAACTTAAGAAAACTGTGACACATTTGCCTTCTCAAACCAAATATCCACTAAGTTTAACTGTTAACGATGCACCAGAATTATTATCATTAGTGAATCTTGCATGCTATTATATGAATGATAAACTTGTGTTTGTTATAAAAACTCCATTAATTACCCAGACAAATTATGAGTTGTATAATATTTTACCAGTACCCATTAGAAATAAAGATAATACTTTTATATTTATATTACCAAAGGAAAAGTTTATAATGATATCAAGCAATAAGATGTATTATACCTATTTAAAAGATTTGAGTGATTGTAAAAAATTGTCAAGAGATTTTGTTTGTAAACTAAATACACCCTTGTATTCTGTACATGGAAACCCAACCTGTGAAACTGAATTAATGTTCCAAAAATCTAAAATTCCTGTCGAATGTGATACCAGAATGTCATACATAGCACATGAACAATGGTATAAAATGTTTAATAAAAATAATTGGTTATATGTAGCACCAGAGAAAATTATAATTACTTTAAGCTGTAAGAATAAGGAACCTGTTGACTTTGATATAATTGACACTGGAATACTAACGATTGTAGATGATTGTAAATTATATACTGCAAATGTCATACTGCAGAGCGAAATTAATAGCATATTAATAGAACGTAATTCATTCTTACCTGTAATAGATATTATGAACGATGATTGTTGTAGAAAAATCAAAGATAAAAATCTTACGAAAATAGAATTTATACCATTAAAATTAAATGAAAAATTAGATATAGATAGCTTAAATGTCGCAAGTCACAAAATTGAAAAAATTGAAAGGTTAGTGTCCAAATTAGAAGAAGACACGTTATATAATAGAGTTACTAACAATGCCTATTTTGTTTATATTTTTATGTCTGTTGTAAAATTATTAGCATGTTATTTTTTGTATCGTATAGGAAAATATATTTATCGACGTAAATTCTTTTGTACTAGTAGAAGTAGAGTGTTAGCATTAGAAGATTCGAGAAGTTGTTGTTCTCGAATCACAAACTGTATAACGTTGAAGGTTAATAATAATAATACTGATATTGAATTAGAAGAAATTCCTTCAACTACATGTTCTTCAGACGAAGTTGTAACACCTTTACGTAGGAGCACCAGGATTGCACAGATAAAGACTAAGTAAATATATATGAATTTATTATTAATAATTTTGTAACTAGAATGTAAGAAATATTGTATTTTGAAATTAAGAATTTTTATAAGTTGAGATTGAGAACTTTTGAATATTGTAATATCGTTATATTGATTAAAAGACAACTCGTTGTCTTTCTTGAAAGGGGAGGATTGTAATGTATGCACAACATTAGTATTTAATACGATAAGTAATGTATAGAGAAACAACATTATCTTAATAGCAGACTGTGACCCCATAATGTATTGTTTACCGTTCTCATATCAAGTCATGATAGCCAATTAGTTAATAGGCTATCATCATTACGATATTGATTAAGAAATAACATATATAGAGTGAATATTGACAAGAGAAGGGAGAGCATAATCGAGAGTATAATTGAGAGCATACACGACAGAGCATCAACGACAGCATTCGACTACATCAGTATATAATATTACAATAAAGTAGTATCTGAAAGCGTTGCAAGTCTTGTTCAATTAAATCGAAGACACCTTCCAACGACACGAACTTTACATTTCACCGGTCGAGCCGGCCCATACATGCAGCGAACTGCTTGGTTCTACCACTGTCTATTTAAGAGTACCTAATTCCTTTAATGTGATCTAAATATTTAAAACGAACGTACTATTTAAAAATATTTTATCTATGTAACCAAAGTCCTGGGTCAAAGTTAGCGTTAGATCACAGTTACTTCTCTAAGCAGATATGATAATATTATTTTTAATTCTTTACAATATTGCAACTTCATGTGTAAATGGACGAAGCGCAAGATATACCCACACACCTCGACTTGGCGTATTTTGCTAATATATAAAGACTTTACGGTCTTCAGCATACCACATAGAGCCCATCTATTTACATTTTTAATATCGTAATCTCTTTTATAATGTAGTGAATTTATTTTAATAAGAGCAATACCAAGGTGCCAAATCGACACCATTTAAATTATAAAAAACACATGCTGGTTAAAACATGTGGTGACCCAGTCTTTTTTTTATAGAAAGACAATGACCAAATAAAAAAAAGGTTTAAGTAGTATTAAAAAAAATCTAAAAGTTGACAAAAAGCTTCGGACTAAGTCCCTGACATTCTATTAATATTACTTATAAACTGTTGATTGAAATTGATAATATTATCACCATAATAAATCTTGGTTGTTAGTCGCTAACATCAACAGCTAAGCAAGTGAGGTGTGTAATAATCGTGCCTTATGGCCCTTTGTTCTCTCTACCTACCACCTACCTACTACCTATGTATCAAGAACTTGAATTGAAATAAATATTAGTGTTAGATAGTCCATTTATGAGGAAAGCTTTGGGGTATTAATATGATTGCGACAATAATCTTTTTAGTGGAAAATGTATAAAATATGGCGGTACGAAGTTCACGCGGTCTGCTAGTATTAACTATAATTCTTTACAATATTGCAACTTCATCTAAATGGACCAAGCGCAAGATATGCCTACGCACCTCGATCTTGGCGTCTTTTGCTAAATTGCGACTTTGCGGGTTTGTTACACGTCTGCATACCACATAGAGTTGCCCATCTATATTTACATTTGTAATATCGTGATTTCTTTTAAAATGTAGTGAATTTATTTTGATAAGAGGTGACCAAGAGACCAAGAGACCAAGAGACCAAGAGACCAAGAGACCAAGAGACCAAGGTGCCAAATCGACATTATTTAAATTATAAAAAAACACACTCACTGTGAGTAAGCCATACTGGTGAGAACATGTGGTGACCAGGTTTTTTTTTTTAAATCGCCTACAATGAACAATCAAAAAAAGGTTTAAGTAGTATTAAAAAAACTAAAGATTGACAAAAAACTTCGAACAAAGTCCCTGGTATTGCTATTAATATTACTTAAAAAGCGTTGACTGAAGTTGACAATATTATTTTTTATGGGAGGGCAAAGGAGCAAGCGTGTCACCTGATGGTAAGCAAATTGCGGCGCCTATGTACACCGCCAACATAGTTATAGTGTTACCGTTGCGTTGCCGACCTTTAAGGGAGAAGGATGGGGAAGGGGGGTGAGCCTCCGGGTACGTCTCTCACCGACCGAAACGCGGTATGAGCCACTTTACGTCGATCTTCTGAGAGGTCGTGGTATTTCACCGGTTGAACCGGGCCATTCATGCAGTGAACTGCTTATTATTTTAACTGCTATTATTTTCATCATATTTAGGTCGTTAGTCGCTAATATCAACAGCTAAGCAAGTGAGGTGTGTAATAATCGTGCCTTATGGTGCTTTGTTCTCTGTACCTACCCCGCAAGGGATCTAGCTTAAAGTTATGAATGTATGTATCAGGAATTGAAAATAAAAATGATGTGGTGTCGTGGGACACCAGGTAGGAACGAAGTAATGTAGAATCGACACAAATTGCAAAAAAAATCGTGCTCAATTTTATGTAGGTTTTCTTGATTTTTCTCTTAAATTTTGCTGATTAGTTTTTATTTAAGTACAAGAAAGTATTTTGGAAATTCTGTATTTTAGGAAATAATAAATTACTTAAATAATAAATAAATAAAAAAAACATCGTAATTCAAATTATCAACTAAAATAACAAAATATGTCTCTTTATATTTGTTTGACGACATAAAATTACATAGAAATAGAAAAAGAGAAATAAAAATAAATACAAAAGAGGGAGAAAGAGAAAGGTATTATACACTACTCGCACGTCTCATTTAACGGTTTTATTCCACGCACTTTTTTCCACGGATTTTTTCTTACGGTTTTACTATCACATTTTTTTCAGTTCGGTCGCGCAGCAAAATCCCTATCCCCTCCAAGCCTGCCGTAAGGAACTTCGTTCCAATATTAGTGTTAGATAGTCCATTTATGAGGAAAGCTGTGGGGTATTAATATGAGTGGGACAATAATCTTTTTAGTGGAAAATGTATAAAATATGGCGGTACGAAGTTCGCGCGGTCTGCTAGATTAGTTATAGAAAATGAGTCGTAGCCACCCCCGACTCCTACATCCATCCGGTTTTGCCTTGTATATCTGTCAAATATTAATTACTTAACATATAACGTTATGACATGTCACATGTTTTGTCGAAACAAATGTTTTACTCAAAGCGCCTTCTTAATTATAATAATACAATACTGTTAGTTAACAAAACTGATAATACATTTAATCATTATTATCAAATTCTCTGTGAAGTTAATTCAGTTATTGATCCTTGTTTGCCCAATGAATCAAATTTTCAAGTTGGTATGAAGTAGAAATGTAAATAAATAGTTTAGTCACGAAAATATCCCCGAGGACTTGTTGGATAGTTGAGCAGTCTCTGTTAGTTCAGAGATTTCACCAAAGTCAATGTTTGTCCAACCTCCTGTACCTATGTGTTGGTGATATTTTGGGGAGTGTGTAGGAGTATATGAAGCGATCTATTTATGTGTATTGCGTAACTGTATTTTGAATATAGAACGCGTATTTTAAAAAAATAAACTATTGATAAAAATATAATTATCGTTCTTAAATAAGTGTAGGTGCTTATTCATATTTCAGAGTTAGTTTTCGTCAGGCCACTTATATTTTTAACGTTGATGTTATATATTTCAACAGCAAGTTTGATATTTATCATTAAAAGACAAATGCTGTTGTTTCACCGTATAGACATTGATAAATAATTGCTAAAGGTAATTTCAGTCTTAGTCTCAGAATAGCGATTATGTCGCTATACTGAGACGATGAGTGGTAAATACTGCGTTTTCGGTAAGACAGACCACCCCATTTTTCTTCCCGATCCCATTCTGGACTATATACGTTAGCTATATTAAAAGCTTTTATTTTTAACTTAAAAGCTGACAGTTATACTATCTTTGTTACCGGTGTCCATAGGCAACGCTAGTCACACAACACCAAGTGGCCAGCCTTTTAGTATGCTGCCTATTCTATAAAAACAAAAATCATTATATGGTTCATAAATAATAACTAAATATAAATTCTATATTGACAATCCTTTCATCATCAAGAATGTAGCCGAAGGCATCTCATTCACAGTACAGTTCCCTGTTTTCATATAAAATGCATACTGTGTACCGAAGACATAAAGAAAATTCTTCATATAGCTTCGTCCACACAAAAGCTTTATTTGAAGAACGTAAATGACTCATTTGGATTTTTTCATTTCATTAAGAAAAGTTGGAAACCACTGTCTTTTGTTATAAATGTCATTTCATTTATATATAAAAAGGAGGTTTTACAGCTATATAATATGCATGTAGAGTTAAATTTATTATAGCTCAGGTGAAAATATGATGTCAACTTATATTAATGTACGGTGAATTATATAAAAATATGTCAACTTAAATGCTTAGGATTTATATTGGATTGTTACACTTTCTAAGCATTATAAATGTGTAGATAAGTCTTAAATCATTAGTATAAATTAACTTATATTCATACTGTCATCTCAATGACTTAGGAGTCCCGCGCCTTAAAGCTGAATCAAAAGTCTCGAATTTTAACCTCCGTAGTAGAAACGCCGATGATTTTTCACAAGTTACATATGATAAATATTGACACTTAAAAAAACCTTTTTTTATCAACCTACAATATTCGGGACCAAAATAGATTCGGCGAGTTTTTAAAAATAAAAGATTATAGCGATCTCGTGTTGAATACCAAAAATAAATCATTGAAAAATATACATTTATGTGTTTATGCAATATAAAGTGAAACGAGAGAACGACAAAAGAGAAAAACAACTTCCTGGTCGAATTACCAACTGGGTGCAAACGCACGCTTTGTAATTTACATATTTCTTATACAGTTGTTTATTTTTACAATAATTTGATACCAATCTTATTATTTCTTAGTTGCAACGTTCTGTTTTAATAATGGATAACGATTTTTAAATGTACATTTTATTTATATCGTGTGTAGACACTTCCTGTAGCGAACAACTAGATAGAGATTAGTTTGAGACGTATCGTTATATTTATCGTAACCGACACTTCTCTTGTTGTAACCGACACTTGTCTTATTGTAACCGACACTATTGGGAAGTCGGATATAGTAGTTGTTATTTATTTTAATAATAATTAATTTTGCAACATGAATGAGCCTACTCAACGGATGCAATACTACGACATCTCAGTAAATCTACATGAAGTGGTTCATGCAGCGTTTTATCCGTAGACAGATTTATTCGGACAATTACACCCTTTCCCGCTTCTCTACCCCTTCCTTCTGCCATTCCTTTTTCTTTACCCCTCCGCTACCATTATTATCATAAATCTTCTTTTTTTTTTATTGAACAGGAGGGCAAACGATCTGGCGTGTCACCTGATGGTAAGCAACCAACGCCACCCATGGACACCAGCAACACATTTAGTGTTACTGTTGCGTTGCCGACCTTTAAGGGATAGGGGATAGGAAAGGATGGGGAAGGGGGGTGGGCCTCCGGGTACCTCTCTCACCGAACGAAACGCGGCATGAGCCACTTTACGTCGGTCTTCTGAGAGGTCGTGGTATTTCACCGGTCGAGCCGGCCCATTCATGCAGCGAACTGCTTGGCTCTACCACTGTTAATATAGTATATATATAATAAATCAATAAAGTAAGAATATTTACAAGAAATATAATTATAATATACGTAATAAGCACAATATTTACTTAACGTCATATAAACCAGTTGTCTATGTGCGGTGTATAATATATTCTGGCAACCGCTAATGCTTTCAAGGGTGGTAAGTGTAAATACAATTAGTAATTTAATGGTATGTAATACTTGCTGTTTAATAAATAGAGTATGTCGAGTTATTTAGTACGCTATATGTTTGTATATTAATCATTGAGTATTGTTGTATATAAATTAATTGGATTTGTTTGAATGATGGCATTTGTATATCTACAAATTCTATACTTTGTTTTTAATGATATTAATCTTTTAAAGGGAATTTAAACAAGTTATTTACTGGGTATTTTATATAAAATTTAATCAATGCATTGGGGACATGAAATGGGGAGTGAACAGCTCCAAAAGAATTAGTACTACCAATTCCGGGTAACTGTATAGAGACCACCGAATTATTGAAAGTGTACTGGAGAATATAAATAAGATGAATAGAATTGGTGCAATAAAATTGCAGTAACTGATAGCAAGACATTTGAATTGGACCAACCCAAATAAGCGAGTTGGGGTGGCTAAATATTTAATATAGCCCAAACTCTTACCAATATTTTTTTTAAACCTAACAAACAAAAAAAACCTGACAGTTGTAGGTGAATGCCAGGTTGTTGATAGCCAAAATTTATTTTTAAATCAACAGTTAACAAATTAACATTAAAAGTATGGGCGCTCTGGAGTTTCTGCATCTCGCTTCTGAATCAGACTTAGTTTGAAATCCTGGGTTTTAGGTAATTGTCAAAACTAACTCATGCCCGATGGTTATAAATGTAATATGCATAACACAGGTCTCGTTCAATGAAACTAGGCCTATATTAATTGGGTTTCTACACAAAATGTCATGAATTGTAGGCAATATAAATTGATTACGTTAGCAAATACATGAAAAAGTAGCGCGGTTATTATTTTAGCTGAAATTAACTGGAGTAATGTCTGTTGGACACGCACTTACCCAATTATAGGCTACCCTAAACAAAAATAATGTTATAGTGTGGCTATTTTATTTATATACACTATTATAGTGCATAATTGTAATCCACCTTTCTATAAACTAATACGACTTTAGTTTGCAATAACAACCCATAATTGATTTATACAAATTGTTAAGTATTTCAAGTTGTTCAAATTGATATATCTGATTTAGGTTTCGAAGTTATAATATCAAAATTTATTTTGACGAACTCAAATATGTTTGAATTAGTAATTTCTGTTAAAAAACTGTTTACCAGGTTGTTATCGGGAAATGCTGAACTCAAATCATGATATGTACGTAAGTTTAATAGATTTATGATAAAGCCCAGCTATCAGTCCATAATGCGGTACTGATCGCAAAGCTAACTCATGAAAGCGAGACTTTGGTATGGCTGAGTGTGCACGAAACGAAGATAGTACGAAGGTAGAGCCAAGCAGTTCGCTGCACAAATTGGCCGGCTCGACCGGTGAAATACCACAACCTCTCAGAAGATTGACGTAAAGTGGCGCATGCCGCGTTTAGTTCGGTGAGAGAGGTACCCGGAGGTCCACCCCCCTTCCCCATCCCTTCCTATCCTACTCCCTTAAAGGTCAGCAATGCAACTGTAACACTATATGTGTTGCAGGTGTCCGTGGGCGGCGCTAATCACTTAACATCGGGTGACACGCCTGCTCGTTTGCCCTCCTATCCTATTAAAAAAAATAAGCGCGGTCGAAATGAGGGCACTACGCAAAATCTGCGGAGAGACTCTTGCTGATTGCGGCGAAAACAAAGTTGTAACGAAGAATGTCGGATTGAAAGGGAGTGTCGATGTAAAAGTAAGAAAGGGCATGCTTCAATGGATGATTGACTAAGCAGATATACAATACAAAAGCGGATATTCATCCGCAGGAGTCTATGACGGCCAAAACAGACATTCTATGATCAAATATGTGGCATCTGGGTGTTTTTCTATATACTCTCGAGAGCAATGAATCCGGGTCACTTAAAGAATGTTAAAAATCTCGGAAACTAAAAATGATAGGTTAATGCAATAAATTGTATTTAATAGACAATGTAATACTCCTTAAATGAAAGTAAAAAAAATATGAGTCACCATACATTTTATTAACACAAAATTACATAAAGAAAAAATCTGCTGATCTCTCCTTAAAACAAAAATAGGAAACATGAAATTTTTGAACTTTATTACGATTTTCTTGAATTTTAATACTTCGTATTGCCTCCTCGTGCTTCCATTACTGCGTTTACGCGGTTTGGCATGCTGTACACCAAGTTCCTTATACGATTTTGGGGAATATTCTCCCATTCCTCTGTGAGAGCAATTTTGAGCTCACGAAGCGTGATTGGGGGAGGGTTTCGTTGTTTTACGCATCTGCCTAGCTCGTCCCAAGCATGCTCGATCGGGTTGATATCCGGGCTGCGCGCTGGCCACTCCATACGAGTAATGTTCATCTCTTGAAGGTAGTCATTCACAATCCTACCTGTATGAGGTCGGGCATTGTCATGCATAAATATAGCATCCTCGCCTAAATTGACCATAAATGGACCAACGTGATCATTGAGGATTTCTTCCACATATCTTACGCTAGTTAAAGAGCCGTTTTCTATGATCACCAGCTCTGTGCGACTTTCAGAAGAAATTCCGGCCCACACAAGTACAGACCCACCACCGTAGGCTACTTTTTCCTCGATGCATGCTTGCTTGAATCTTTCCCCTGGTCTTCGATACACTCTGTGTCTTCCATCGTGCTTGTAGAGCATAAATTTTGATTCGTCGGAGAACATAACTTTTGACCAATCTTCAATACTCCAATTTACGTGGCTCTGGGCATATCTTAGTCTTGAAATACGATGCCCACACTCCAGTTTAGGGCCGTTTGCAGGTCTAAGGGGTTTTAAGTTAGATTCAGCAAGCCGACGTCTTACTGTCCATGCACTTGGGTTACTTCCTCCGAGGCGTCGAAACTGATTGGTGAGTTCAGTTCCTGTGAGAAAGCGATTTCGAAGCATGGTGTTCACCAAGTATCGGTCTTCTCGTGCTGTGGTATACCTGGTTCTGCCCGTTCCTGGTCTGCGTAGGTTAGAACCAGTTTCTTCGTAACGTCGGAGAACTCTTTGTACTGTTGACAGCGACACACCAACAGTCCTGGCTGTATCGCGCTGACTCCGGCCGGTTTCCAGTATTGTAAGTATTCTGGTGCATTCTTCAGGCGTAAGCGACATAATTTCAGCTTGAATAATGAATATAGAGCACTATCAACATGGTTTATGTACCCACATAAATGACAGATTACAAACAAAAGCAAAACCAAATGCTGTAATTTCGTAGTTCCATCTTCGAAAGTGGCCCTTTTTCAAATTTGATTTTTTTATGATATAACTTTACAATAACTAAGAAGTTTTAATACCTTCATTTAAGGAGTATTACATTGTCTATTAAATACAATTTATTGCATTAACCTAGCATTTTTAGTTTCCGAGATTTTTAGGATTCTTTAAGTGACCCGGATTCATTGCTCTCGAGTGTATTATAGGTACGTATTTACAAACGTAAAGAAACGTACGAAAAGTATATATGTATTAATATCCGTTATCTAGTATCCATAACAAAAGCATTAAGTTGCTTAGCTTGGAACTAGAGGGCGCTGTGTGTATTGTGTCCAAGATATTATTAAATAGAACGTTTTCTGGAGAAGGGTAATATTAGGAATCTCAATAATCGACACGCATGCAGGAAAAAATTATGAAAGTCAACGAAGGAAGTGAGACGTGTAAGAATCGTGTGTTTCGGCGCTATGTTCTCTCTACCTATCCTGCAAGGGATTTGGCGTCAAGTCATGTATGTGTGTATGTATGTATTGTATTTACGTTTGATAAATATTTGCTAATTAACTCATTTTGAACATTGTGGCAATAAGCTTACAACATAATATCACATCATATTATTATGATAAAATGATGCCAGCACCATTGTGTTTTAAAAAATAAATGATATAAAATCGTCACGCCTGATATCCAGATAAGAACCATCAAAATTATTTTATACAAATAATGAGATTAAAAATAAATACAGATTATGACAGGAACGACTGTAATGATAAAAATGCAATATTACGAATTTCTCCAGAAAATGATGACACTATTTCTCATTTCATCTTGCATATTTATTAGAATTTCTTTAATTTCATCCATCTTAAGGTCTCATCTTAGTTGAAGATGTGAAATACTACAATAATAATAAATACATTTATTTCGGAAAAGTTTCCATAGGGTTAGTAATTACATGAGACTTAAACCTAGGGTTAGTATTATTAAAATGTTTACAATATATTTATTTATTTATTAAATCATATAACATGGATTTTCACCCACCTTTGTTGTATGGGTGAGTCCCACCTGTCTGCGAATACCCTCAGGATACTATTGGTGCTATTACGGACTGGTGCCATCATTGATGAACAGCGTTTTCTCATAATGGCCGCGAATGTGTCCGCTTGTGCTTCGTCAAACATTAATGATGCGCTACAACGCCACGGCAGCTCCAGTAGTACTCTGAACGCATTATTCTACTGGACGCGCAGATCGCTGTATGCCCGAAGGGTATAACTGAGTCATAGGCTGCACGTGTAAAAGGACTGACAGTAGGCCTTAAACGCCTTAAAGCGTGATTTTAACTGATTTAGAACATTTTGCATACCATTTGCATATTACATATAATAGAATCATTTATTAATTTTTTCAACTAATTCACGAAATTTATTTTTTAATTTATTTGGTTTCGATATTTTGAATAGTAAATAGATACTAGCATTTGTATCTACTATTTACTGATCTCGAAGAATAAAATTTTCATGGACTCCATTAAAACCGGCCGCATTAATGGACACCTAAATCTTCTTCATCAGCTATTCTCCAACGAACAATGGTGAATTCGTTTGAATTATTCACCACTTGACCTCTCAATTGTAATGCTGGAAGAAACTCCAAAACCGACATAAGTCCCATAATACAGAATATTAGCAAGTTTTTGCTGACATGAAACTTCAATAAAAAGAATATATAAGTTCAGCTCGGTGGAAACTAGCTAATTCATCATTGTCGTTGGACATACAGCTTGGAAAAACTCCTTAATGACCTGTCATGGTTTTTTTTTCTCATGAACTGGTCACAGTGACATGCTGACTATCTCATTTTAGTATCCTGGTTTGTAACAGTATTATTTTAATCAAATATTTTTTGTTAAGCTATTTCTCAAGTGCTAAGTGACTAGGAATCCTGAAACACAGATACTAACACAGTTCCGTCGTCGTCCTAAATGATATAATAGGGATGAGGGTCAGAAGTGGAACCTCACGAATCTCACAATCTTGGAATGGATTGCAGAAGATATTATTATTATATTGTAATTATATAAACACAGGATAATATATTATTATCCTGTGTTTGATACCTCTTCATGATTTAGCTACAAACAAATTTAACATTATTTGGTACAAGATTTTTTGGATGGATTTAAGGTCTCGGTAGTCCAGTGGTCGGGCACACGGCTTCTGATCCAGAGGTCTGGGTTCGAATCTGGACACTGGCTCACACCAATGACTTTTCGAAAATTGTTTTCGGTAGTTAAGTGTGATAAATATGGATGAGCGAAAACTTTGTGCCCGGTATGGCAATAGGTTCGCCACCTATTCCATTTGGGACGTAAACATAACGGTGAGACGATGCTTAACAGCCGCTGCCTACACCTTCGGGTAACAAAGGCGTGACGTTATGTTATGTTAGTTTTTGGATGAATAGGATAACTTCGATCATGGAAGAGGATTTAGTTCCGTTCCTGATCGCGCGCGAAAGTAATTAATAATAAGCGCCATAATCAACATAATATTATAAACGTTATTCTAAAATCCATTTATTCATATTATTCTCGGGCTTGTATATTATATTATTTTAACAAATATCAATACAAAATATTGTTTTATTCAAAGCCCGCGTCCGCTAACAATTCTGAAAAGCTTATAATGGACCTGTCAACTTCAATCGTTTTACAATTGTCGTGGGTTTCGTTCGTAGAACATTTTATCATGGAGCGGCGAGACTGTTAAGGGTTCTGCAAAAGTATTTCCCTACTTCTACTGATAAATTATTAAAGTAATAAAATCTCCTTGACTACTCGGTGTAGCCAGAATCTTTGAAAAGTGACACACACTGTTATCTCTGCCTACGCCGCAAGGGAAAGGCGGGTAGAGTAAGTTAAGTAAAATTGAAATATTTTTTTTTACTTAATACAATTTAAATTCTCGCCTTTTTCCATCCAAAGATGCCGACTGTGGTAAAATATTTTTGACATATTTTATTCATTCATGTATATATGTATAAGTATTTATCTTCATGCCTTTATCTGCTCTGAAAGTGAAATGTTTAGAACAGACATCCAATTTACACTTTAATTTTAAATACAGATAATTCACGTATTAAATGTACGTACAGATGGCGCTGTGTAGTATCCATCTTATCGTGTAGTCAGTAGTGCTAATGAACAATTTGAATTGTTTACAAAAAAATCTAGCAATAAATCAGATAAACATAAAATCTGAATGATAACATAGGATGCAGAAATATTTCCAAATATTCTACATTAACTTTCCGTTGTAACATATTCTTAACATAAACACAACTTCACGCCTTTTTCTACCTGAGGGCGTAGGCAGTCGCTGTTAAGCTTTAACTCGCTGTTATGTTTTACGTCCCAAATGGAATAGGTGGCGAACCTAGTGCCATAACGGACACAAAGATTTTTTAGTCATCGATATTTATCGTACATAACTATCGAAATTAATTTTAAAAAGTCATTGTTGTACGCCAGGGTTCGGACCCGCGACCTCTGGATTCAGAAGTCGAGTGATCGACCACTGGACCACCGAGACTAATACACATATCATTACATAGTATAAAACAAAGTCACTTTCCGCTGTCTGTCCCCTTATATGCGCATATCTTTAAAAGTACGCAACGGATTTTGATGCGTTTTTTTTAATAGTTAGAAGATGTCAACGGGGTGGTTTTGATCTATAATTTATGTATATTGTAGTAAAAAAAGTGATACCTAATTTTCAAGATTTAGAACTTTAATCGCAAACGCTGCCTGGACCCTAAGTGATAAATCAAAACAACGTACTACATTATTATACACCTTCAGAAGGCTTACAAAAAAGTCCGCAAGAGCGTATGTCTATCTCTTAGGGATAACCCACAATGACCATTTTTATTTTTTTACTTTTTACGAGAAATAATGGCCTATTTACGAAGCGATTTTAAACATTACGGCATTAATTTTCATCCAATTAAATGTCACTTCTTGCCACGCACTGTTCCTTCATGGAACCAGTTGCCGGCGACGGTATTTCCGGACCGCTCCGACCTAGGAACCTTCAAGAAACGAGCCTATTCCCATCTGAAAGGCCGGCAACGCTGATGTTATGCCCCTGGTATTGCAGACGCCATGGGCGGCGGTGATTGCTTTCCATCAGGTGACCCGCAAGCTCGTTTGCCCCTTCTCTCATAAAAAAAAAATTAAAAAAAATCGGGACAGCAGTTATTACTTTTGATGCGGAACAAAGTTCGCCGGGTCAGCTAGTTCTTAATATAATAGATTAATGTGATATGAGCTAACAAATCTACAAAAAAAAAATCTATCCACAATTTAAAAAGTAAAGTTTTTGGGACTTATCCGTAGAAGGTAGGCATGTTATTAATTTTAGCAAATATTATATCCTACGACACTCCACAATAAGTTCGTAGTTTACAATTGGTGAAATAACTTTCAAAATCGGTTCAGTAGATCTAGTGATTACCTCTTACAATGTCACAAACTCACAAACGTTACCTTTTTATAATATTAGTATAGATAAAAGGTTTACCTGTTTCATGAAACTTGTTTCAACTTTTTCCTATTATGGTTGATAAGGTACTTATTTACCAGGACATGTCCTGGCTAAAGTTATAAATATTATATCAAGCTAATAATTCTGATGCATACGAGGGTGGCCTGGCACGTGACTATACAAGTATTACACTGAACAACTACCCTGTAATGAGAATGAAGTATTTTTATAAGTCTGCTTCAAGTTTTACCGTACTTTCCTTGTGTTACATACTTATAATATATTAATGATAAGCATAAATGTGTATTTATTATACCTGGGTATACCTCCGCCCGTGGTCCGCTGGAACATAGAGTTACAGGTGCATTCCCGGCCTTTAAAATGGGATAAATGTGATACGAAAGGATTCGGAAATGGGATAAGCAGGAAAGAGAAGAAGGTTTAGGTCTTCGTATAACTCTTTCAGCAAGCTAAACACGGCATGGGCTACTTTCCGTCTATATTCTGAGAAAATCGTGGTATTTCACCACCCTGTCGAATTTCTGTAAGTTTTTTAAAAAAAATTACAGATACGTAGTATATATTTATGTTATATGGTTTCCATAACTTGTAAGAAAAAACGTTTCTTCTGTGCCTACAACAAGTCACGAAGAAAGGCCTCCCAGTGCTAGACTCTGCTGAGGAGCCTGCAGCGGACCATGGCTATAAGGATCGTGCCGGGCGGGGAAGGCGGCGACGATCCTCACGTGCTGCTTTTTCCAAATTCTGGCTGAGATGAACGCCGACGCGTAACATTTCGGCTGAGGCGGTGGGACCACTCGCACGCCGGAGGAAGCTCGCCGCGGGTTTTTATGGGTAGCCCACGGATTGTTTTCAGAAAAGTGCTTTAATAGTATTTTGCAGATCATCTGCAGATTTTAATGTCACTCGTTTGTATATCGATAACTAATATTTTAACAATTAAGTAAGCATACAGTTCAAATTCATCTTCGTTTTCAGGCTTACTGGATGTGTAAAATGCTGTTTTACTGAAGACCAAACGTGGCGATAAACTCACAAATTGCATAATTCATTGCCGCACGTCAATATTTCAAAGATATTCGGTTCGGAACACAGCGATCGTTGTACAAACACCGCCAGTTCCAGGAAGTGGGAAGCGATAAATTTGTTGCGAAGTAAAATAAAACCTTTAGTTATCCTCGTTACGCTGTCTGCGCCTATGAAAAATTGTAGATTGGTAAACAATACTGTTTTTGTACAACGATTATAAAAAATAAATATAAAAATAAAACAATTTGTGGCACTCGGGGACTGATACAGTATTGCATAGCATTTTTATCAACTTACATTTATTTATTTTTATATACCTACATATTTTTATACTTAATGAGGTGAGTGTGGGTTTATAAATACTTAATAGTTACCTATACACCTATATACTTTGCCACTAACAGCTATTTACCAATTCAGCCGATTTCCGAGCAGCTCGTCCCGATCCGTGCAAGCTTCGTAGACTCGTACCGTATTATGCGTAATGTCATCTTACATTTTTTTTTAGGTTAACAGGCCAAACGTACAGGCGTGTCACATGATGGTAAGCAACAAACGCCGCCCATGGACTCCTGGAACATAGCTAGTGTTACAGTTGCGTTGCTGGCCTTTGAAATGAGATCGACAAAAGGGTCTTTAAAATGGAATATTATGAGAGCTCGTGGTATTTCACCGGTTGAACCAGCCTATTATTGTAGCGAACAGGGTGGCTCTATCTGGAACAGGGAATGCTCGGCTGAGGCTGAGCTACATGGTAGGTGGATGTTACGTTTTATTTTCGTCACGGAATCTCCTGCTTCGGTAGCCACGCTCGAATTCCGCGATAAAAGTTTTTTTTTTATATTTTCCGCTTGACCCCTTTTCACCTGATTGTAAGTGACAACGAGGCGAGGCGGCGAGTTGATGGTAAAGCGCACTGTCCAGTTAGTAGCCTATTCACGCTCCTCTTGAAGAGACCTATGTCATAATCAACGGGGAACACCGACGTAGATAGTTTATTTCCATTCACCAGCCGAGGGGATGATGAAGAAAGATCCAAGTCGCTTATCCCAATAGCTTAAAAATTTTCGTATATTTTTAGGTACAAAATAAATAACACACATAACATCACGCGAAGTATCTTGCAGAGAAGGCAAAGATCACGATTCTTACACATTTCAATAGTTTTTTTTTGTACATTTATAACTCTTGTCATACACGCTAGGCTGTTTTAGAGGCCCCTGACCTTGCACTAGGCCATTTTCATTTTGGTCTTGGAAAGCATGTGTCTATTTTGTTCAATTTATTTATTTTTTACTGAAAGAAAATATTTTGTTTGGCTTTGGTAAAAAAAGTCGTCCATTGACAATAAGAAGAAGTATTAAGAAAATTTTAGATATGTAGTTGAACATAGGTAGCTCTTAGAATGTAAAGCTTATTTAATCTCATTCAGATAACTGAGTTCACGCTAAGTTCCTGGCTGATAAAAAACCCAGGCTAATTTATTAAAGCAAATATATATTCTAAAACAAAATATTGCGTAAGTATTTAATCGTAATACAAGTATAAGATATTGAATATACTATATAAGTTTATATATAAGAAATTACTATTTAAATATACAATTTTCAATATTTATTTTGTCTCGCTGTCAATTAATAGTTATAATTACTGTGATTTAATAGACTATTCCATAAATGTATTTAATATACATATAATAACCAAAGTTTGAATATCTCCGCTCTGAAAGCCCTGAGGCTTTAGCCCTTCGGGGTGGGAACAAAATCTAAACTCCGTCATTATCATTCTGCTCTGCTCCTTAAAACAATGGTCCACTACATTCACATTATTCTGCAATCAAACTATAAACACTGGACTTATCAAAGATCCCTTACACTTCAGAAGCATTAAAGTTTTAACTCTCTCTATAGGAAGCCACTCGATGTTCCTCGTTTATTTTGACGATAATTACAAACCACTTCAAAAATTCTGCACTTAAGAAGCACTTAAAAACATATATACTAAGGTTTAATTTAGTTTGGCATTCTCGTAAATATCTGTTAGTGTAAAGGCGGAACGGCCTGACGGGATACAACAGGCTTGTGGCAGATCCAAAGGGATTATCGAAGGCACTGTTATCCATTTCCTTCGGAAAGTTCAATCAATGTGACCTTTAGACTTCTGTGATGTATGGGTGAGTTGGTTTTGGAATTAGTCTGCGAGAACGTACGATGTCGAAAATGTTTTGTCATGTTCAATATTAAATTTGTTCGTAAATAAATTCTAGTTTATTTTTTAAACGATATAGCAGTTAATCATTACTCTAAAATTAAATACTATTTGTAAGCGAGGCGACATTAACTATGGATTTATTTATGTAAAGATGATGAATCTGTTTCGGAAGGGCACGGAATCATTCTTAAAAAAATTCATAGAAGTTACTCTTTCATATTTTTTGATTATTTTTCTTTGATTTGTCTCCAATATATTTCCTTTCCTATGTAATATTTAATTTTTTTATTAAATATATATGCATTATTTTAACAGCAGTTTTTTCTCCTGCGTGCCGCCTACGCCATTTGAACTTAAGTACTGAATACCTTATTAGTCTAAGATCGCAACTAAAATCAACCTTTACTTATCTGCTTGCAGAATAAAAATTACATTTTAACAATTAAGAAAATTGGTTGTCAAAAAATCTCACAGTGTGACTACTTTAATGCCATATTACAAAATATGATATAATATAAATGAAAAAAATTATTGTAAACAACATCAAGCCGCTAATTTGTCATGAGTGGTATAGCTTATCGCATTCTGCTCATTCATTGACTGTTGTGCACAACACCGACCCAAATCGTTTATTCCATTCACCAGCCATGGGGATGACGAAAAAAGATCCAAATCGCTCATCCCAATAGCTTAAAAAAGTTCGTATATTTTTAGGTAAAAATAAATAACACACATAACATCACACGAAGTCTCTTGCAGAGAAGGCAAAGAGCATTTTTACACATTGCAATAGTTTTTTTTTTTACATTTATAACTCTTGGCATACACGCTAGGCTGTTTTAAAGGCCCCTGACGAGAAGGAGCCTCTGTGGAGAAGGCTTATGACAGAGTGGTGAGGAATGAATTATGGTTGACACTATCTTTATATGGGGTGAGCAGTGGCTCGATAAGAGCAATGAAATCACTTTACAGCGATTCCAGAGCTTGTGTCAGGATAGGAGGGGCCTATACGGACTGGTTTAACATCGAAAAGGGTGTTAGACAGGGATGTGTAGCTTCGCCAAGACTGTTTAACTATAATATTGATAATTGTTTAAAAGATTTGAAAGAGAGTGTGTATGGATTAAAAATGAACGATTTAATCATCAAATGCCTTCTTTATTCTTCTTTTTTTCTTTCTGAGGAAGAATTGCAGTTGATGATTAATATATTACATGGGTCTTTGAGAGAGAAAGGGATGAAAGTGAATGTATGTAAGACTAAAGCAATGGTTTTTGAAAGAGATGAAAGTATGTCTAAATACGAGATTGTGGTTGATGGAGAAAAAGTGGAACAGGTGAAAGAGTTCATGTATTTAGGCACAAAGTTTACCAGAGATGGAAAGTATGAATGCGATATTGAGAGACGGGTTTTGACTGGAAATCAACTGAATGGGGCACTGAACAACTTTATGAATAGCCAGAAAGTCTCCAAAAAGGCACGACCTGCTATACGCAGAGGGGTTTTGTTTCCCACGCTTATGTATGGGATTGAATGTTGGGTATGGCAGGAAAAGCACAGAAGTAAGATTAATGCTAATGAGGAGTCTGAGGAGTATAGCTGGAGTAAGCTTGGTGGATAAAATGAGAAACAGTGCAATTCGAGAACGTGTGGTGTGAAAAAAGATATAGTGACAAGGATAGAGAAAGGAATGCTTAGATGGTTCGGACATGTAAAAAGGATGGACGAAAGTAGACTGACTAAAAGAATTTATAAGATAAGTGTGAAAGGGCGAACTGGTAAAGGATGACCTAGGCGGACCTACCACTAACAAATCTACGATGTGTTGGTGAGAGGCCAGGCCAGGAGTGACCACAACCGACGAGCATGTATGAACGCGATAATGAGAGTGGAGGAAGCAAGAAACGTATGTCAGGATCGTAGCAAGTGGAAATAATTAGTCTCTCCCTACCCCCATGGGAAATAGGCGAGATTGTATATATGTCTGTGCACAACAGCACCTGTTGTGTTGTTCGGTAGGGTAGCTAGTATGAATTTTTTTTTTTGTAATTTAAATTTATTTTAATTACCTTCAACACAGCGTGCCTTTTTTATAATAAAGATATATCTTTTGTCACAGGAATCAGTTGTTCCTAAAACAAAGTTCATTTACGCATTCAAATCTTTCCTAACCCATCAATTAAAACTGTATGAAAATCTTTACAAACATAGAGATAAATCTCTTGTCTCCCGATGTACAGACATAAAATGATAGACATGAAGACAATTTAATAAAAACATATTCATTTTTTGATCACCATCTAGCGGCTAGTAACATAACATAACTTCACGCTTGTGTTACCCGAGGATCTAGGCAGCGGCTGTGAAGCCTCGTCTCGCCGTTATGTTTAGGTCCCAAATGGAATAGGTGGCGCACCTATGGTCATACCGGGCTCAAAGTTTTCAGTCATCGATATTTATCACAGTTAACGTCTAAAAACAATTATCCAGCGGCTAGTAATATACTATAATTATTATATTTAAGTCAAATCTCTTAGTTACGCGACATTTAAATGCTCGAAGTGAACGTCAGCGGCAGTGCAATTAGCAAATAGGTTATTTCATGCCCACAGTGGCTTCGACCGCTGTCAGAGACACGCCTTTGACACTCAACAACGAAGGCACTTGAAACAGTTACTAAATAGAGCAAGTCAAGTTGTGGGTAGTACAATATATAATTAGTACAATACATAAATAGTACAATATTGCGCGCCTCACAACGCTTTAGCGTGTGGGTGTGCTCTATTCTCGAAAGACCGCTCTGCGACGATTTTACAACATGAAATCGTTTTTATACCAAAAGTTATCAATAAACGTCGCGAAAAAATGGATGTTTCTGCAACTAGGAACTCTAATTGTTAGTTCAGTTAGGTTTTTTTTTTCATATACATCAATAATTATGATGAAATATGTATTTATAAAAAAACAAAATTGTCGTCCGTTGGTCTGTATGTCTGTGCGTTCCATCGATTAAGAAAAAAATACGCGATGAAATGAGTTGAATCTTTTTTTAAACGTTTCTGTACATCCCGAGGATGATCCCTATTGCTTGGCGTGATTAAACTCTGAACGATTCAAAAGATATAAATGAAAGTTCTTCTACAGAATAACGAATTCCGTATCTCAACCATTTTTTTTTTGTTTTTTTCTTATTTTTCGCACCGTTTGTCGGTAATGTAGAAAATATTTTTTTCAACAACAGGTGCTATGAGAAAATTATATTTTTTTTTTTTTTTTTTTTTTATAACTATATATTCAAAAAGAAAATAGTGCTGTGTTAAAACAGTTATTTCATCAATGATAATATTCTTTTTTTCTTATATTCAATTCAAATTTCTCCGATTTCTAGGACAAATAGACGTGTGAGGCGCGCACTTTTGGATTTTCCAAATTTATAATATTAGTCTCGGTGGTCTGGTGGTCGAGACCACGTTTCTGAATCCAGAGGCCGTGGTCCGAAACCTGACACTGGCTCACACCAATGACTTTTCGAAATTGTTTTCGGAAAGTTATGTGTGATAAATATCGATGACTGAAAACTTTGTGCCCGGTATGGCAACGGGTTCGCCACCTATTTCCTTTGCGCCGTAAACATAACGTCGAGACGAGGCTTAACAGCCGCTGCCTACACCTTTGGGCAACAATGGGGTGAAGTTATGTTATGTTATGTTAAATGTTGCGCAATATATTTATAATGATTAATTTTATAAATAATCATTAAATTTTTAAATAACACTGTATGAAGGCATACATTAGTGACTTTTCAGAAGCTTTTAATCTATCAGTTTAATGAATAAAAAAATGAATAAAAATTCTGATGGAAATTAATTAATTTAAAACCGCCTTGTATTTCGTATTTTCTCCAGTACCCGAATAAAAGTGTTCGATAAACGTTTTATCTCATCGCTTAAATTCGAAAAGAAATCTACAACTAAATCAGCTAAATCAACAAAACTAACTACAACTAAATCAGAAATAACTATTTAAAAAAATTTAGAAATAAAACTTAACTATTTAAAATTATTTAGAAATCAAGGGGGTTTACATTTTATTTGTCCAGCTTCTATAAAACAAGCATTTAGTTACTTTACTTCCAAACTAGATGGCGCTCCGTGTATTACATTCAAAATATTAAAGTAGTTGTGCACGAAAAATACAGGTACACATAGCGACTTTATCTTACTGCGATCATAACAGGCTATCATACAGTGTACACGTGGCTTCAAAATAAAACATTATTTCAAACTCGCGATCTGGCTGCCTTCCAGAACTATTATGAAAGTGTCTCTTATACTAAGCAATGTAGAGGTACAAGGAAAATATTAAACTTTATTGAAATATAATAAACTTTATTTCACAATTTTTAAAAAAATATCATTGTAAATGTTAATGAGTAATGAATACTTATAGAATATGGCGTAAGAGGATTTATTTTACCCAAATATTTAGATTTAGAGCAGACACATGGTAGTTAGCCTGCGAGTTACAAGCTACAGAAATTAAGGCTAAAATATTTTTATTTGTTGTGTTGTTTTCTTAATATAAAAGAAATAATCTGTAACTCAATGAAGGTTTATGATATAATGTCGTCCGTTTACCTATTTGACAGTAGGTAGTAGAGAAATGCACTCTTAAATTTATAAAAAATATATATAATTGATATGCACAATTTCAACATCAGTTAAAAGCTTTTATTTAAACTGCAATTTTTGTGTACAGTAATACCCCGGACTTACGCGATAGGTGGGTCCGAGCGATTGCCGTGTAAGTCGAATTCGCGTAAGTTGGGGTTCAATTTTACATATAAATACCTATAAAGTATGTTTAATCGGGATCAAAGTTTCAAGAAAACAATAATTTAGAAGAAAAATATTTAATAAAGTGTAACCTATACCGAAGATATTTTGATGACGAGCTTCAACCGACTGAGCTACAATTTATTAAACAGCGTAGTTTGGATTAATAATGCACAAGATGCTATGTAACATTATTAAAAATTAATATTAAAAATTAATAACCATAATAACATTATTAAAAATTAATAACCTTTGCTTTCTTTGCCGTTCATTATAATAACTATTATTGACTTACATATACGACTTGCATATTTACATATTATGCAGCTTATCAATGGTGTTGTATTCCATCTATGACTAAATATAAATATTTGAATTGAGTTCTTTGTATGGAGTCTGCCAGTTTTTTTCACACTATATATGTTCAATTTACTACAAAATAAAATATAACGTATTAAGGTTTTAATATAATAATAGTAACAAACTTACAGTTACCAGCCTCGATACGCCGAAATATTATGTGCCAAATAGATTAAGGCCCGAATACTGAACCACCACTCAAATATATAAGCGCTACTTGAGCGTTTAAGAAGCTGTCACATTAGACAGAATACGTGAAATTTGAGCAGTAAGTAGCACTTTATTGATTGTCAGATTTGAGCGGCGGTTCAGTATTCGGGCGTAAGTGGTGGAACGTACTGTAAATTACAAAATTTCAAATCACAGCTATCGGTTATTTCACACATAACATCCAAAAACTTTGATAAGTCTGATTCAAGATTTGAACCGGACACTTCTTGATTGAAAAGTCGCCGGTTGCCCGACCTCTTGACTACTGAGACCCACCAAATTTTAATAGGCATTAATACTTTGTGCTATTAAGCTTTACGACCTTTCATTTGTCGATACTTGTTATGAAAACTTATCAATAGCTGGCGAGGCTTCTCAATAAGCTATGCCGTGACGTCACTAACAAACCCAATTATTATAAACTAATCACGCTGAAACTCGAATATCTTCAACAAGCTATTTGCACTTTGCACAACGTATTATTTGCACCCGTGTATTCTGTAAACGTTGAAAATCAATAAGAGCCTTGTGATATATCTGAATAGAATAGAAAAATATAATATCCGAATAGCTAATATTAAATAAAGATAAATAAAATAAAAATCTATTTCTGTAGCCCTATTTCATATATAAATAAATATAATTTTGCTTGCATTTGAATGCGACGAAAACGAAAGTTATGGTGTTTGAAAGGGAGTAATCCAGAACGGATGCAAGGATAACAGTTGATGATGTAGTGCTGGAACAGGTGAATGAAATTGTATATCTTGGATGCGCTTTTAGCAGGGATGGAAGGTACACCGCGGATGTAGAAAGACGAGTGGCGATAGGAAATTGCGTAAATGGAGCATTGGGCAGATTCCTGGGCGCAAAAAACATTAACAGAAAAGGCCAGCTAGCAATTCACAATGCAGTCCTGAGCCCAACGCTAACTTATGGACGCGAGAGCTGGGTATGGCAGAGTGTGCATCAAAGTAGAATAAACGCGGTAGAAATGAGGGCACTGCGCAAAACCTGCGGAGTGACTCTCGCTGACCGCGTAGAAAACAAGGTTGTAAGGAAGGAAGTTGGTTTGAAAGAGAGTGTCGGTGTAAAAATAAGAAAGGGCATACTCCGTTGGTTCGGACATGTAGAAAGAACGGATGATGCAAGACTGACTAAGCAGATATACAATGCAAAAGCAGATGAATGTAGGAGTCCAGGACGGCCAAGACACACATTCCATGACCAAACAGAACGTGTTCTGGAGCCTGAAAAGCCGACGCGCGTGCGTTTTGAAAGTCAACGAAGCGAGTGAGGAGTGTAAGAATCGTGCCTTATGGCGCTCTGTGCTCCCTGCCTTTTTTGTTACGCGAGGAAATGCTTTATGCACCCCCCCCCCCCCTGGGAACGGTAGGGGGTAGTGTGGGACTCCCAAAATAGTAAACTGCAATCCGATCCTAGAGTTACCCACTAAAACCCCGCGGCGGAAGGCGGACCACTCCAACGCCGGAGGTACGGTTAACCCCTCTGGACCACCCTGCCGTCGCCCCTCCCCTGTCACGAGGCTCACCATGGCGGGGTGGCTCCGACCGGTGACGGTGACGGATTTCATACTCACAAATAGAGCGAGTGAGGCGTGTAAGAATCGTGCCTTATGGCGCTCTGTTCTCTCTGCCTACCCCGCAAGGGATTTGGCGTGAAGTTAAGTATGTATGTATGTAATTTTCACTAACGAGTTCTAATGATGGGTTGAAATTTAAATTCGTAAAGGCTTTAACGTTTTCTTTAATTGATTGTTAAAATGTATACATCTCAATTCCACCAATATAAGAAGTACGTAAACTTTTTTTTTCATATTTGATGTTCCAAAACACTGCAGAGGTCTAAAATTAGATGATATTTATTTAATAATTACGAACTTGTCGTCAGAAGTAGGTACACCCAAAATAATTAATAAGTTTAAAATTGAAGTCGCGACTAAAACGAGATCATACGTACATGAACCGAAACATTTCTCAGTAAATTTTAAACTATTTACGACTACGAATACATACAAAATAATATGAAAATTAAGTTTGTCATGACTTGAAAGCACTAACAAATCTTGAATAACTTGCTATCAGAATATGTCAAACTAAATTTTAATGAACCATATACAACTATTTTTTTTTTGGAAATTTATGCTTTAAGCATTTGTTTCTTTCAACAACGCCCTTAAAGCTGCATTCTATGTCACATTCTGGGTATTGCAGATTTGCATGGATGGCCTAGTCGCTTACCAAACAGTGACCCGAGCGTTAGTTTCCCGTTTTAAACGTAAGAAAAATAAATCTAATATACATAACATAACTTTAGCGGCTGTTAAGCCTCGTCTCACCTTTATGTTTACATCCCAAATGGAATAGGTGGCAAACCTATTGCCATACCGGGCACAAAGTTTTAGTCATCAATATTTATCACACATAACTACACGAAATTTTTAAAAAAATCCTTAGTGTGAGCCATTCTGAAGACTTGAACGCGCGATCTCTGGATTCAAACGCGATTTGCACGACCTCCAGTGGTCGAACCTGGAAATATTTTATTCATAAGCGTAAGTCAATATCACTGATCGTTCAAGATATATATACTTAAGTATATTTATAATACCTACATCATATATTTAGCTGTTTTCTAGAAAAATAATAATAAGGAATAACATTTTTGATCGACTTCGTCACGCAAAACAATCATAACTACACTTTTTGTTTGAGCTTAAATGGGTTATATTTTTTCTATGAGTTTCGCAATGTTTTTATTTAATTTTAGTAGTACGCTTCTGTTGTATTGGTCTCTGTTATAAAAGCGTTAGTCTGTGCAATAATATCATTAGTAGATACTGTTTACAAGTCATAAAAAAGTATAGATTTGCACTATAAGGTGATTGTCATGTACTGCGAATTTGTATTTTCAATTATAAATGAATCAATTACTTTGGAGAAGGCAAAAATAATCACGGCTGTCTCGAAAATGAGGCACGGTATAGTTATTTGAAACGACAAAGTTGCCCGTCCATCGCGTTCAGTCACTTAAACCATTGCTTGGTTACAAAGAAATTTCAAGTTATACATAATTAATAATAATAATAGTAATCATAATTTTATTGGAATAGTAAATAGTAATCATGGTTTTATTGGAATTAAAACAGTCTCGGTGGCGCAGTGGTCGAGCACACGGCTTCTGACCTGAGAGGTCGCGGGTTCGATTCCAGACACTGGCTCACACCAATGACTTTTCGAAATTGTTTTCGGAAGTTATGTGTGATAAATATCGATGACTGATAAAAAATTTGTGCCCGGTATGGCAATAGGTTCGCCACCTATTCCATTTGGGACGTAAACATAACGGCGAGACGAGGCTTAACAGCCGCTGCCTACACCTTCGGGTAACAAAAGGCGTGAAGTTATGTTATGTTATGTTATAATTTTATTGGACACTAAATTACAGTACATAATATGTCATGAATTTCATTCAGTTTTAATAAACAATATCCAATTAAAGTACTCTAACTACCCATGCATTTGATGTATCTATCTACAGCAGATAATTTAAATGAATATTTTCCAAGATATTACTCGATCAATAATATAATGGGTAGCGGCAGAACCCAACAAGCGGCAGTGGTGCGTTCCGGATCATAATGAAATTTTGTGTTTTGGTAGGGAACTGAAAGATGGCGCTGTTTCTGGCAGAACGAAGCCTGTCATATTTACTTCATCATCATTAACATTACATACTATCAAACAAAGTCGCTTTCCGCTGTCTGTCCCCTTATATGCTTGCGATCTTTGAAACTACGCAACGGATTTTGATGCGGTTTTTTCTAATAGATAGAGAGTACAAACGGGGTCGTTTTTATGTTTTATACATGTATAGTGATCATTTTCAAGGTTTAGCTCGTTAATTACAAAAGCTGGCTAAACCCTTAGTGATACATCTAAACAATGTACTACATTATTATACACCTTCCAAAGGTCTTTTAAAAAAAATGATTGTGGTGTACGTCTATCTCTTATGGATAACCCACAATGAACATTTTTATTTTGTTATAGTTTCTAAAGCAAAACAAAGTTCGCTGGGTCTACTAGTACATAATAAAAACTGTCAGAATCAATATATAATATAAATACTGTTATATATCAGATTTTATATTTAAACAATGTTGACATCTTCAAATATTTTAACTAACCTTTAGTAGCAACAATATAAAGAATATTTAGATTCATTCCAAAGCTATTTCAGTAGTTCTTATCAATTCAACAAATCATATCAATTGAAGAAAATGAAGCCACATTTGAATGTCTTCAAAAAAAAAAAAATATTGACATTTATGTGTGCTAGAACAACGCAGTTCTATGCATTAATATACCGGTAAAATATTACAAACTATCCGAATATGGAAATAAAGTAGCACTTTCTTATTCTTAAGTATCGGTAGGTGTCCATGGGCAATGATAGTCTCAACCCTATCCCATAAAAACCATCACTTGTAATATTAAATGTAAAAATATGTTACAAAGCCAAACAACACGTTGCGGCGTCGTTCAGTATACTTAATTATCTATTCTCGTATAATTATCCCGCAGAGTATATGCAACGTGTTAAAGTTAAATTAAGTTCTCAATAGGATTTATTACAAAATGTTGTCCGCAAAATTGTAATTGTAAAACTTTTTCTTTTTTGGACATCGTTAACATACAACAGCTATGTAAATAAATTAAGACTTTTAACTGTTAAATAATTTGAGGCTTGGATAAATATAATAATATCTTGAACACAATACACACAGCACCCTCTAGTTCTAAGTTAAGCAACTAAATGCTTGTGTTATGGATACTAGATAACGGATATTAATACATATATTTTTTTTTGTAAATATATAGAATATAATACATAGAAAATCACCCAGACGCCACACACATATTCATGTTTGTCACAAATATTTGTGCTCGGGTGGGAATCGAACCCCCGACGTCATTGTTACAGCCAACGCGTTTTACCAATGCGCTACGAGGCCCGTCAATATAATTAATATTTATCGTTGTTACATATTGCAGTCGATTTTTGTATATTATACATATACATATTGCATAATTGTAGTACATATTTCACTATTCATATGGACTCAAATGTAGATGAATTTTGTTTTTAGATTTATTCAATCATTAAATTAAACCATTATTAGATGTATTTATACAGGCCAATTTTGTTCTATACTTCGTCACCTCGACGATTTTTTCCGAAATCCTGTACGTAAAATTAAAGATTGTCTTTCACTCGTAAAACACCGTATAAGTAATAATATATTCATAATATTAAACTGAGATCACGCTTCCTATAAAAAGGTATAATACTTCAAAAAGCTATCAAAAATCTATGCTGTTTTAAAATACGAAATATTTTGTTTAAATTAATTGCTTAAATGCACTCGATATTGATCCTGAAATAACCAAACAATTAAACCAGCCGAATAGATAATACGGGTCTCTAATGTAGAAAATCACCCGTCGCTTCCAACTTTGGCAGTGACGGGCGGTACAATCAATCTTTTTCAATACCCGATCCTCGAGCAGGGAATGAATGGCTGCAAGGTTTCAGAAGGACATTAGAACTATTCAACAAATCCACGTCTAATTTGTTAACATCTAGCTGTCTTGTAAAGAATGGATTTGTATAATTGACGGTGTTAAGGTGTTTTAGATGAGTTGAATATTCTGAATTGGTGATTCCTACGCTTTTTTTTTTGCTGCGCCAGAGAACACTTCGAGATTTGATCGATTGATTTTATTTTTTTAATTTAATGCAGCAATCCTATTTATAATAATAATAATAATCATTTATTTGTTTCTAAGATTTGAAAATGATCTCTGTAAAGAGTTCGAAACGTCGGGAAATAAATATAAATAAATAATAAATAAACGCGATATAATCCTAAAAGTTGTTTTAATCAATAATTATTTATTTCAGGCAACATGGCCCATAAATACATATGAAGTTATAATACAATACAATACATAGTTACAATACATGATTTCAATATACATATAGATATAAATACAATACATAATAATTAAATTATTCAGCCGACCTATTTCCGCACACACATGCGTCACCGACTCGGTATACCATGTGAGATATTTGAGCAATGACCCATGTATTTGCAATCCAGGCGGCTCGCAATCATGCTCAGGATGCTGTTAGCGCTGCCCCGCACCCTGCACACCAGGGAAGCACACCTCTTACGCATAGTGGATTGGAAGCAGTCCACGTGTGTTACAGCGAACATCCTTGACGCGCTACAGAAGCGTGGCAGCCCCACCAGCACCCTGAACGCGTTGTTATACTGCATACGGAGTGCGCTGTAAGCCTTACGCCTTTATCTTAATAAAAGAAATAAATTTAAAATAGCTTTATCGTTATTCGCGCTTGACAACAGAATTTAAAATCTTTCACCCGTAATATTTTGATGGATAGAGGTTCTTAAGATAATATATGTTACTTTTTCAACTATACGATTATGTTTATTGCACGTAATAATTTTTTACATTACTGTATCGATACTGAGAAATAAGATAAAAATAAATATGAGAGGATTCTTTTAATAGAACAACAAAAACTAAAAAGCTGGTTTTCATAATTTTTATTTAGACAACTTTTAACCTTTAAAGGAACCCTTTCATTTGACATCATTTTACATTAATATTAGAAGATACAACTAAACGACATAACGTTGATTTTAAAGGCTTTTTAATATAAATAAAAGTTTTTTAAAAGAGAGAAAAAAACAAAAGTTCTATTAAGAATTCCGAATGCAATATTCAAATGGAAATATCATAACTATGTTACTGATAAATTTTCATTTTATCTAAGGAACGTGATATTCGTGTAACACAGCCGTTAAGTCACGTACAGCACGTAATATGTCAGCTGCTTATCTCCCCTTATAGCTTTGAGAGCCAGTCGAAATAGATTTGTAAGTGCTCATGAGAGGCAACAATCATTATATATATAAGTTATTATTTTACTTTTATTGACTCGGTGGTCTGGAGTTCAGTGTCCCACTTCTGAATCAAGACTTCGTGAGATCGAATCCAATGCAATTACTAATCGGAAATGTTTGCGGAAGTTATGGGTGATAAATATGACTGGCAACGTTGGGCCTGGTAAGTCAATAGATTCTGTCACCTATTTCTTTTGGAACGTGAAAATTTGATGAGTCGAGGCTTTACAAAATTATAGAAATTAATATTTACATAAATAACTTCACGCCAAATCCCTTGCGGGGTTGGCAGAGAGAACGGAGCGCCACAAGGCACGATTCTTACATACCTCACTCGCTTCGTTGACTTTCATAACTCTTTTCATACACGCGCGTCGATTTTTAAGGCTCCTAACATCACCTTCCTCCAGAACACGTTCTATTTGGTCATGGAATGTGTATCTTGGCCGTCCTCGACTCCTACATCGATCCGCTTTTGCATTGTATATCTGCTTAGTCAATCTTGCGTCACAAAACCGCAGAAAAGCTTCCGGCTAACAGCCAGTTGTTTCTCCACGATGTTGCGGAGTGAAAAAATCTGATCCATACATCCTCGTCCGCTTCTAAAACCACCCTGAGCCTCTCACAACACTCCATCAGATATTACCCTCATTCTCCTTGCAATAATTTTCCTATACATATTTAATAATAATAAATTTATGACAGTAAGTTTTGGTAGCCTATAAATTGAGCATTTACATATGAGTAAAAAAATGTATTTTTTTTTAATAAGGTAGGTATATTCATGGTGGGCAAATGCAAAAATAAAAGAAAAACTAATAAGTAATAACAGTATGTTCATTCTTAAACTATGTCAAAGATTTATACTGCATTCTGTGGGTAATGTGTATTTCCTTTTCAAAATTATACTAGAGCGTATTTTCATCCAAACTACATGAATAGTTAGGTCGTTAATATAATGAAATAGTAAATTTTAAAATCAAACAAATAAAATATATTAAACACATAAATATATACATATAAATATCTTCAAAAAAAAAACCTGATTTTTATTGGTAACATTTTCCGCAGCAAACAAAACGGTTCAATTAATAGCTACCGGTACCGGACAGCGTCGCTGTCGAACACCAACGAGCTTAAACAAACGAGTTGTTGCTATTACAATACACGTTTATCTCCACTGCCATTTGTAATCATTCTTTTTTTAAAGTAAAATGAACGGCCTCCGAGTTAGTGTAAGACAATATTAAAGGACAGGCATTAATATACCAAAATAAAAAGCCAAATCCCCATACATTTATTTTCCAAATATTAGGAGACAAATTGACGTATAGATAAATTACTTATAACAAGATGAATGGCCAAAATAAGACACCTTCAATCAAAATTTTTGATACACTAACAGGACATGAACAGTGGTAGCGCCACGCAGTTCGCTACACGAAAGGGCCGGCTACCTCTCAGAATATCGGCGTGAAGTGGTTCGGCCGCGTTTCGTTCGGTGAAAGAGGTATCCGGAGGCCCGATCTCCTTTCCCTTTCATTTCCCTTCCTGCTCCCTTAAAGGACGGCAACGCACCACGGTGTTCATGGGCGTTGAGAATTTACTTACCATCTGGTGACCACTAGTCCGTTTACCTTCCTATTTTATAAAAAAATGCCTAATCCGAATATATCATTATTAAAATATATTCATTTAATTTCCTTAAGGGACTAATCGATTGGCGTACTTGAACTCATCGCCTCGAAGAATCATAAATTTATATATAATTTCCCGCCAATTAATACTGAAAATCTAGGCCACGGCTATTATCCCTCAAATAGTCAAACTTTTAGCATCCCAAATCAAAGCGGCGGAAATACCATGGTCGGACGCAATGTTATTTGTCATTGATATTTATGCTACAGACTTTCGAAAAGAATTTCATAAATGCGAAAGCACCATGCTTCTCGATTCAGAAGCACAGACTCGAACTCCAGACCACCGAGACAGTTCAATTGCTTCGAAAAGCTAATACTACTTTAGGGAACCCCGTCCATTTAATTCGAGTAGGTATACCTACGCAGTTGTCAACACACATTAGCGAAATTTCTATTAACTTTTATTATCAAAGTAAGGTTAACACGCGGTTTACCCAAAAGCTACTTTAAGGGTCAACATATATATAAATATAGTAGTTGTTATGGCCTTAACTACTAAACTGAAATGTAACAACGCTTACTACGTTAAATTGAACATTACTTATTATAAATTTGGGATGTCTGGGACGTTTTTAATATTGAAATAATCTACGTAACATACACCAAAATAAGTCTGTTTGTTCAAGACTAATCTCTGAAGTAGCTAGTCCAATTTCAACTCGACAGTTTTTGTAGGTAGCTGACATATTTTCAGAATTTCAACTAGACAATTTAAATAATACTCTACAATGAGCTGTATATGATAAATGTTAGGCAAGTATAATCCGGTGTGGCGGTACATGAAGTACCTCGGCCTCACCCTGGACAGCCGCTGGAGCTTCGAGGAGCACTTTGTGAGGATGGTGCCCTGAGCGCGACGGGTGGCAGGCTGAGGAGCCTGAAGCTGATCATGGCCATCCGGATCGTACAATCTTGTACGAGGCAGCGACGGTCCTCGCGCGTCCCCCCTCCCCCCCCTTCATCACCCTGGCCGAGATGTACGCAGCCTCGTACGATCTCGGCCGGGGAGTGAGGGACCCGGATGCGCGGCACGGCGGACACGAAGTGCGGAGGCCGAATCGCGACGCGTCAAGAGTAATATGCGGTGTACAGTTGCTTGTTAGAAATATATATAACATCAATTCTACACACATACTTACATTCTTTACAAAAAATATTTTATTTACTCATTAGTTGCTTCTGAAAAATGAAGTTTGCCGGAGCAGTTAGTAGTAGTATAAATTCTGACATATAATAGAATTGGGACTCGAGATCTCTCAATAAAAAGCGGATTCCTGAAACAATACTAATACAAACAATTTGATACGGTAAATACTAGGAACTAATAGTATACAGAAAATAAAATTGTAAAAAGCAGATATTCATTTAAGGTTTAAACAATGAAAAAATAAGGAAAAATTGTGAGTAAGATTATAAACATGAAAACAATACAAACTATTCATAATATTACTTGAAAGTTAATTTAATAATAGTTAATCGTTACACTGTGCGGCAAGGTGCACAAAATCTTTATGCGTGATAATTAATCAGATATTACAATGCCGAGGAAATGCCGATGGACTGAGCTGGAGCTGTCTGACACGTGCCGCACTGATACTAAAGAGAGATTGATCAAGAGAATAATTATGTTAGGATTGTGTTTTTATTGAGTATCATTAAAGTAGATAAGCTCAGAATAAAACGAGGTCATGCACATTTAACACAACAGCGAACACGACTTAATGAAATTGAGCGATCCCTCAGACGCAGTGTTCGTGTGATTTTTGAACGAGCTACATTCCACTATTACTCGGCAATAGATTATTGTGCCAACAGATCAGTAACAATTGGGGAAACTATATATATATTAATCAGTAACAATTGGGGAACTTATAATTGTATGTATATACATTAAGATTGCGATTCTTTTTATAAAATGTATAGAATACTGAACTTTTTGTAACTTTTGTAACTTTTTTGTAATAACTTAATATAATAAATGCGAAGTTCACGGTGTCAGCGAGTTATATATAAATTCCACTATTTTAATATTATTCTATTTCTATTTAATGCATAATAATGTGTTTCAACTGACTATACAAATAGCCCTCAAAGCTTGGACCCTTTGTCCAATGACGTTGTTAGCCAAGTTAACAAAATAATCCAAGGATTACCGTCACAGTGGCATCTAAAAAGGATCATCATAGACTACATTCCATTATAAACCCTCTTCATTTGATAGATTTTACATTTTGAATTAAAGTATTATTAATTTGAATTTCTATGGAAAATAAATCAGTATACCTATACTCCTGAAAATGATCTCTGTAAAGAGTTTAAAACGTCGGGAAATAAATAAAAATAAGTAATAAATAAACGCGATATAATCCTCAAAAGTTGTTTTTATGTTACACCTATACAAGTTTCAATTTAATACAGTGAACTCATTATTTTTAAAAGCTTTTATTTAACTTGCACTGTATGTATGTATGTATGTAAGTATGTATGTTCGGTGGAATCTTGCAACTCAATTTTGAAGTAGATATCTTCAACTGATTGAGCTGAAATTTTGTATACACGTTTACTTTGGAAGACAATGCATGATATGATGTGTGACATTATTCTATATCCAATATGGCGGACCACCAAAGATGGAGGAATGGATATTTTAAATGCATTCCTGCAATATGGGTATCAAATGAAAGGATTTAATGAGTGTAACTCAAAAAATAATATAATGTTATTCTTAGAAGCTTAAAATATGTTTTCCTCCATCTTGGATATTCCACCATATTGGATTTAATATCCAAGATGGAGGGTATCAAATGAAAGGGCTGGTTGAGAATAACTCGAAAAATGATGTGACGTTATTCTAAATACAATACGGTGGACCATCCAAGATGACGGCATACATATTTTTGATGTATTTCTACAATATGGCTATGAATTAAAAATCATCATTGCGATTAAATGGAAGTGAAAGCTCCAAGCTGAAATTGAATTAGATGATCTCCTTAATGAAGAGCTGGACTGATTGAAATTAAGCGGTAAACTAACTTGAAATAATGATAAGTTGAATAAAATGAAACTAACCTAGCCAGCTATAACTAAAAATAAAAAAATAAATTAAAAGCAAAAACCCTTTTTAAAGAAGCTTTTATTTAAGCGCCCTAAAAATAAGCAAATAATATTTCCTTAAAAATTTCAAGTATCAACTTAGAGCCTCAATAATAATAAAAGCTTGTCGCGAGGTTTGACTCCCTATCAGTAGGTATTAAATTGTAATAGATAATATAGTAAAGTTCGTAGATTAATTTACATGAGTGTTTTGCCCATTTCTTCTCATGACAACCTTACACTCAGAATCGTACGTGCGTTTTTGTTCCTAGGAGGCAATTTTCTCAAGCGCTCGTGTTTTAATATGTTATGCTTTAAATATAATAATAAGTTAAATATCTGTATTAAAACAACTTTTAGGATTATATCGCGTTTATTTATTGCGTGAAAATGATCTCTGTAAAGAGTTCGAAACGTCGGGAAATAAATATAAATAAATAATAAATAAACGCGATATAATCCTAAAAGTTGTTTTAATCAATAAATATCTGTATTTACGGACTATATTTAACTGTGTATGAAGACCCATGAAAATAAAGCTATTTTGATTTTATTTGACATTATAAAATTAGTACAGTTTATTTGCAATTCGCGTGACAAGCTTTTATTTTTATATAAATTGTACTTAATGAGGCTCTAAGTTGATACTTGAAATTTTTAAGGAAATATTATTTTCTTATTTTTAGATCGCTTAAATAAGAGCTTCCTTAAAAAGGGTTTTTGCTTTTGATTTATTAAACAAGTAACACAACATTCCAAATTGTAATATTTATTACTAAATGAATTATATTTAAGAACTGCCATAGGTGTAGTAGTCAGAATAAGATTGATTATTTTATTTTAAACAAATTGCGTTTTTTTATCCAAACAAAACATTTGTAGCGTTTATTTAAAGCTTAAAAGATCTGTGTTAACGAGTGTCAGATACAGGTAGTTCTGTGTTTACCAATAGGAGGACATTTCTTTTCAGTAAACCTAATTTATGTGTTAACTTTGTACAGCTCTAGCTACTATTATTACCGTTACTTAAATTTGCTTCACGTATTAATACGACTAATAATATTAGAATACTCAGGTCCAAAAAAATAACATAACGTCGCTATAATATTAGTATAATAGATACATAACTTCACGCTAAATCGCTTGCGGGGTAGGCAGAGAGAACGGAGCGCCATAAGGCACGGAAAAATATATGGATTAATACATTTTAGGTACTCGGCCAGTTTTGTTACACAGATACACACAAGATTAATATGTATCGTGTAACTTTTGTCCTCGAAATCTATCATCTAGATTTTTTCTCGGTTATAATAATTAAGTTTTTCTTTGAACTTTTGAACTTTCATTTCGATTCATGAGTTTTATAACCATTAAGTATATATCAAATTATTTGATAGTTTACAAAAACGCACATCAAAAACGTAGGTTGTACAGTGAGATCTCAACTAAACTGTACAAATATTTTGTGACCCCAATCTTTGTAGAAATTTGGCAACAGTAGCGGTGCCGATTAATAACGAACTTGTTGATAACAACAATTTTGAACAGATATGTTCCTGATAATTCAGCTGGTACAAACATATTTACATCAATACACCAATCTGGATTTTATTTATAATTTGACTATACGCTAGAATACAAAACAATTTGCGTATCATAGATGTGTACCAAATATCTAGCCTATTGGACGCCATAGAATCTACAACTGTAGCATTCAACTTATTTAAGCGAAAATGAACTTTATCCTGATAGACGAAAAGAGTGAAGGGACGGCAAAAACTAAATTTGTATAGCTCATTGACTCAATTTCTTGAACAAACGAATCGTCTCGTTATTTTTGGTCCCAACAAACGTGATATCTGTAATACTTTCAACATATACATTGATTTTCTTATATTTTATATGACTATTTTGGGTAATATATACAATTATACACACGGTGGTCCAGTGGGAGATCACACGGCTTCTGATCCAGAGGTCCGGGTTCGAATCCTGACACTGACTCCCACCAATGACTTTTAGAAATTGTTTTCGGAAGTTAAGTGTGATGAATGTCGATGACTGAAAACCTTGTGCCCGGTATGGCAATAGGTTCGCCACCTATTTCATTTGGATTTCGTCTCGCCGTTATGTTTACATCCCATATGGAATAGGTGGCAAACCTATTGCCATACCGGGCACATTTTTTTTTGTATACAACGATATTTACGATATTCACACATAACTTACGAAATTAATTTCGAAAAGTCATTGGTGTGAGCGAATGTGAGGAATCGAACCCGCGATCTCTGGCTTCAGAAGCGGGGTGCTCGACCACTGGATGGCCGAGACCGTTAAAGTACCCTTTTTACTTTACGCCATGTCCCTTTTCCCTTGTGTGATAAGCAGGACGATCAGATCTTTAAAGCATCTAATAAGAATGCAAAATATACTGAACATTGATAGAATTTCCAGATTTATGGCAAGCGTTCACAAAAATCTGAAATTCCTAGGCCGACCAGTTGCACTCCGACGTGTTACATATTCATTTTTGCGAACGATAGATGTTTGCTGCGCCGGGACTGTACAAATACGGATTAGGCCGTATTTTCATAAATAAATACAAAGCTGTACCTTCAACAAACATACGGTCTCGTGTTTTAAACGACCTCTACTGACGGGATTTTGAAGTTTTTAGCAAAGTGTAGTGTTTTTATTGAGTACATAAACATAACTTCACGCCTTTTGTTACCCGAAGGTGTAGGCAGCGGCTGTTAAGCCTCGTCTCGCCGTTATGTTTACGTCCCAAATGGAATAGGTGGCGAACCTATTGCCATACCGGGCACAAAGTTTGTCATCATCATCATCATCATCAGCCTAGGTCTGTCCACTGCTGAACGTAGGCCTCCCCCTTAGCACGCCATAACTCCCGGTCCTGTGCCGCTAGCATCCAATGAGTCCCAGCGGTTCTCACTAAGTCGTCGGTCCACCTAGTGGGGGGACGGCCTACGCTGCGCAGTCCAGTCCGTGGTCGCCACTCAAGAACCTTCTTTCCCCATCGATCGTCGGTTCTTCGAGCGATGTGGCCTGCCCATCTCCACTTCAGCGTGCTAACTTTACGGGCTATGTCAGTTACTCCCGTACGTCTACGGATCTCCGTATTTCGGATTTTATCTCGTAGAGAGATGCCGAGCATAGCCCGCTCCATAGCACGCTGAGCGACCTTGAGTTTCCTGATGAGGCCAGCATTTAAAGACCACGTCTCTGTTCCGTAGGTCATCGCTGGCAACACACACTGGTCATAGACCTTGGTTTTTAGGCACTGAGGTATTTTGGACGAGAAGATATCCCTAAGCTTCCCGAACGCTGCCCAGCCGAGTTGGATCCGTCGGTTAACCTCTTTCTCGAAGTTGGCTCTACCTAGTTGAATAGTTTGTCCTAGGTAAACATAGTGATCGACAACTTCGAGGATCGTATCGCCAACAGTTACCGGTACTTGAATAACATGGCTATTGGACATGACTTTGGTCTTGTCCATGTTCATTCGTAGACCCACTTGTTGGGATACCTTGTTTAGGTCCTCGAGCATTGCACTAAGGCTCTCCAGCGATTCTGCCATGACTACAATATCGTCGGCAAATCGAAGGTGAGTGATGTATTCGCCGTTGATGTTGATGCCTAGCCCGGTCCAGTCTAGGAGCTTGAAGACGTCTTCCAATTGTCAGTCATCGGTATTTATCACACATAACTTCCGAAAACAATTTCGAAAAGTCATTGGTGTGAGCCAGTGTCTGGAATCGAACCCCGGACCTCTGGATCAGAGGCCGTGCGCTCGCCTACTGCGCCACCGAGACTAGTTTTATTGAGTAAACTATTTATTTCTGCTTTAAATTGGCAATGGTGTAGGCAAGTGGCATTTATTTATTGAGATATCGAACGTTTTTGATACACGTAATATAACATGCTGCTGAGTCACTATGTAACCAAAAATAATAATTTAATTAATTTGATTATAAGAATGTGAATAAATAAGTAACTGTTTATTAGTTCTGGATATTTACTTGTAGTCTAAATTTGATAGTTTTCCAAAACACCGGAAGACATTAAGTTTTGATAAAAAAATTCATAACAACGCTTAACAAAAAAAGGCATTCAGACATTCAGTACAAACGGTTATACTCGCAACTAGTTGACTCTTTAGGGAACCCTAATAATTTTTCCTAAGTACTCTTCGGCCATTGTCCACACATTAGTAAAATTTCTAGTGACTTTTACATGAGTAAGGTTGGTGTATGTGTTGACCCAAAAGCTTCTTTATACATGTTATCGTTTTTGATTTGTCTTTCCTGCATGTTTTCACTGGTATCATTTCCGAGGGGAAATTGGATAATTCATTTGTATATCCGAATTTAACCTTGCATTTTATATAAAATCGACTCGCCGGTGTAGTAGTTGGGCACAGAGAAGTCTCGTTTTAAGGTTACGGGTTTAGATGTCGATGCATACATATATAGATACATAATTACACACCTCACTCGATTCATGCACGCGCGTCGATTTTTGAGGCTCCTAACATCACCTTCCTCCAGAACACGTTCTATTTGGTCATGGAATGTGTATCGTGCCATCCTCGACTCCTACATGCATCCGCTTTTGCATTGTATATCTGCTTAGTCAATCTTGCATCGGCCATTCTTTCTACATGTCTGAACCATCGGAGCCTGCCCTTACTTACTTTTACACCGACAATATCTTTCAGTCCGACTTCCTTCCTCCAAATTTCGCGCAGTGCCCTCATTTCAACCGCGTTTATCTTACTTTCGTGCACACTTTGCCATACCAGCCTTCACTTCCCTAAGTTAGCGTTAGCGTCCATAAGTAAGTATTGCATTGTGGACTGCTATCTGGGCTTTTATGCTAATGTTTTTTGCGCTCAGGAATCTGCCCAACGCTCCGTTTACGCTATTTCCTAACGCCACTCTTCTTTCTACATCCGCGATGTACCTTCCATCACTGGTGAAAGCGCATCCAAGATATGCAATTTGTCAATCCAACAATTTGCAAGCCAACAAATTGTCTGATAATCGTTTCTGAAATTAAATAAGTGGCTAAAAAACATGTCGATATTACATACAACCATTTCATATACTTCGAAATTTTTAACTATCATTTATATGTTTATTTTGTATTTCGCCTTGAAAAATTTTAAAATTTTTTTTTTTTTGCTTTGATTTTGCATTATTTGGATAATTTATTTACTTAATATGATTTACAGCTTCCCTCGTTTTAATATGAGCATGCATGAGTGTTGGGGACAGTCTGAATGGAAACACCGGGTCTACGTTGAAAGGCACTTCGCCGTATTTATTGATAAATAAATAGGTTGCAAGGTGGTAAGGTGGTATACGCGACGGAGTGCCCTAACAGTTGCTCTTCACGATGTCTTGAACTGTCTTCCCGTAGGCTCCCGGCTGCTTCCTCTTCCTGTTCGTGACGTCCCCAATCCCAACTTGAATCTTCTTTCTTCAGTGTTCAGTGTCCACCAGTGTTCTGCCGAAGGTTTTCTTGTTGCCGATGTTGACCGCTTGACGACTACAAATTTGCACCGAAACGTGCGCGCTTAGGTAGCTCGAAAAGGTCCGCAAGTTGTGGGTGCCGTAGCGAGCGGGCGGGGCGCGCCGACCAATAGTACCTATGGACAAAGTTATTATTTTCCTACTGCGGGTACATTTATTTTCTTGTGGAGACTTCGTTCCCGTTCATATTCGTACATGTTTATGCTACTACCCGGCGCCGCTCGTCATCCGCAGCAGCCTCCTCCCGGCGTAGCTCCGCGAGCCCATCTCTTGAATCGAGGATGATGAGCCGCCTCACTGGTCTCCTGAATGTGCCGCTCCGCGTCCGCACGTCCACGCTGCGCACCACATCGTCTGGTCCCATGAAAACTCTTGATACTATTCCCTTCGGCCATACGTTTCTTGGCAACAAGCCGTCCGCTATTATCACTATGTCGCCTTCCTTAGGCGGTGACGTAACCGTTCTGACGTCACCGCGCGGTGTCAACGTTGGTAAATATTCTTTTAACCAACGCGACCAAAACCGATCCGCTAGCGCCTGCGCCGCTCTCCAGGTGCGCCTGTCTGCTACGTTACTGTTTCCTGTGACTGGTAGCCCAGCCGACGATCCCAGCAGGAAGTGATTTGGCGTCAACGCTTCTGTATCGCCCGGGTCCATTGATATATATGTGTGAGAGGTCTTGAGTTAATAACATTTTCTACCTCCGTCATAACTGTAGCCAACGTCTCCTCCTTAGGTGCGCGCTCCTTTAACACGACTGCGAGAGCCGACTTCACACTCCTTATTAGCCGCTCCCATGCTCCACCTTGGTTGGGAGCGCCGGGGTCGATGAAACGCCACTCTACTCCCTTACTGAGTGCGTATTGTTGTAGGTCGTCTTTCCACTCTTCTTGCGCTTTTCTTAGTTCGACGTCGGCGCCGTGAAAATTTGTTCCATTGTCTGTTATTATGGTGCGCGGCCATCCACGCCGCGCAGCCATTCTCCTTAGCGCCATAATAGCGCTATCCGTACTAAGGCTCGGCAGCAGTTCTATATGTATCGCCCTAGTTACTAGGCAGGTGAATATCATGCCCCAGCGCTTTTCTTTTCGGCGCCCTATCGTTACTTGCATAGGGCCGAAACAGTCCACTCCGCTACGCGTAAATGGTCGCGAATAAGCCTCCAATCTTTCCTTCGGGAGATTTCCTTTTACCGGGACGTTTGGCGCCTTACGACGCGCACGACATACGGTGCACTTGTCTAACACCGTGCGCACGCTTGTTCGTAGTCTTGTTATCCATAATCGCTGTCGTAAGTTGTTTACAATATGCTCTCGTCCTGCGTGCCCATTGCGTATGTGTTCGCGGCGTATTATCAAACGCGCGAGCGGGTGTCTGCCGTCCAATATAGCGGGTCTCTTCCGTTCGTATTCTACGTCGGCTGCGTTAATTCGTCCGTTAAGCTTGATGATTCCATCTTCATATATAGGGTCCAGCTTTCGTAAACAACTAGATTTGTTTATGCTACGACCGTCGGACAGTCTCGCAATTTCCTCCGGGAAGCTGTCCTGTTGCGCCTCCCGTATTAGCGTTCGTTCCGCTTCTTCTAAGTGACGTAATTCTAGCGTCGTAGCGCGTTTACGACATTTGTCCATAAATAGATGAACGTATGCTGTAGCTCGTAACATACGATCATAGTTCGAGAAACGATTCACACATATGACGTTCTGTCTCTCCTGCACGTGAGCGACTATCTCCGACTCGCTCTGGCTATCCTCTACCGGCCATCGTTCCTCCGGTTCGCGTAGAAACGCCGGTCCTGTGAACCATCGATCGTGCTGTGTGAGTTCGTTTGTTCCATTTCTCGTCGCGTCATCAGCGACGTTGTGAGCGGACGGCACCCATCGCCATCGATCAGCGGGGCTTAGCTCTGCTATCTCGCTCAGTCTGTGCGCCACGTATGGCGTATATCGCGCGGAGTCGTTTCTTATCCAGTGTAACGCAGTCTTCGAGTCGCTCCAGTAGGTAACCGTAGCCTCCCATCGGTGTTCGCGTAATATTTCGGCCGCGAGTCTAGCGCCTATAAGGCATGCTTGTAACTCCATTCGTGGAATGCTCTGTGCTTTCAACGGGGCGACTTTCGCCTTCCCTGCTATGAGTACGATGTTAGTCGATCCGTCGGGTTGCTCTAAGCGCCAGTACGCTGCTGCGGCGTAAGCTTGTTCGCTCGCGTCGGTGAATACGTGTAATGACTTCCCTACGGTCATGTGATCCGCGTAGCATCGGGGGACGCGCAGGGCCGCCACGCTCGTCAGACCGTTTTTCCAAGCGAGAAACGCGATAGCATCATCGGCGGGTAGCCGCGCGTCCCAGCCGATCTGTTTTCGCCATAGCTCCTGTAGAGTTATCTTCGCCTTGATGGTGTATGGGCTAAGCAGTCCCAACGGATCGAATATCGACATAGCGGCCCCTAGCATTTCACGCTTAGTAGGCGTCCTCTCTCCGTCACGCACCTCCTGTGGTACGCGAGGCATCGACGTGTTAAAAGCTAGTTCGTCGCTTTCGGGTATCCAGATCATTCCCAACGTCTTGCCATAGGGGTGTGCGTTCGCACCGAGTTCCTTGGGGGTTGTAGCCCTATCCCGTTCGGGGATATCCTTTATAATTCGCGGGCGGTTGGTGTTCCAACCCGCTAACTTGAATCCTATACGTTCGTGCACTTGCCGCACGTCTTCAATTGTTTGAATAGCTATTTCCTCACTATCAAAGCTATCGACCCAGTCGTCCATATAATGGTTCGTGGTTATGGGGTACAAGGCGCGGGGATGCGTGTCCCTGCATTCCTCCGCGTTTCTGTTTCGTACACTATGTGCGAGAAAGGGAGAGCTCTTCGCACCGAATATCATGGATTTCATTACATATTTCCGTGGCGGATGTTTTCGTTCGTCGCCTCTCCATAGGAATTGTTGCGCAGCTCTATCCTCCTCCCGTATTTTTACTTGTAAGAACATCTCTCGAATGTCGGCCGTGACTGCTACCGGTTTTTCTCTGAAGCGGAACAAGATCCCGTACAGCGTCTTCAGTAGATCGGGCCCCGTAAGCAACTCGTCGTTGAGACAGCGACCTCCTGTTTCGGCGGCGGCGTCGAAAACTAAACGTACTTTTCCTGGTTTGTTCGGGTTAGTGACCGCGAAGTGCGGCAAGTACCAGTCGATCGCTGACTGCTTGTCGTTTTCAACGGGAGCGGCGTAGTTCTTGCTTAACAGGTTGTCTATCCATTTTCTTCTCTATGGTACGTAGTCTTCGCACAGCCATGTTGTAGCTCGGCGGTAATCGCGTGTCGTCCGTTCGCCACGGTAGGCCGACTTCGTAGTGTCCGTCGACGAGTCGCGCAGTCCTGTTGAATATTTCTTTCGCGCGTTCGTCCTCCATGACGGGCTTCCTTCGACATGATATTCCTAGCGCGTCAATCGCGAAATGTTTAGTTACAAGTTCGTGCAACTCTTCATCGATTCGCTGACGCTCGCGGCGTTCGCGCGCAGATACGTGCAGTACGGTAGCTCCGCTCGTTGAATCCTCCTTCGCCACTATTGTCCGTGGCACCGTACCGTGTACTACCCATCCCAAGTGAGTCAATGAGGCGGCAGGTTCATTCTTATCTCCCGTAAGGAGTTTTCTAGATACTATCAGGTGCCAATGATCTGCACCGATCAGTATGCGCGGTCTTGCGTTTGCATAGCAGACCTCGTTCCGCGGCAGCTCCTTCAAATGTTCATAGTTCAAACATTCTACCGCGACAGTTTGACTAGTGATGTTGAGACTCTTGACGGTTCGCGCCCTTATTGGCTGGAAGCTAGTTCGAGCTCCCCTTACGTCCAATAATACGCTTTCACTCTCGGGTTCATCGCGTGTTGCAGCGAGTCCGTGCAAACGCAGCGCACACTTCGATCCGTGCGCGTTCACTTTTCTAGCGATTTCCTCGTCGATCAGAGTAATCGTAGATCCCTCGTCGAGTAAAGCGTGAGTCTCAACTTCCAGTCCGTTCGGGCCCCGTATAGTGACGGGGCATACTTTCAGGAGTACCGTATCCGTAGATTTAACGGCATGCGCCGACGCGGTGATTCCTTCGTTCTCAGTTCGTTCGATTTTTCGTTCATGTAACATTGCGTGATGCGGGCGGCGACATTCCTCCACGCCGCACTTCGTCGCGGTACACCTAACGCGTCGGTGACGGCCGCTCAAACATTGGAAACATACTCGTGCTTCCTTCGCCCACTCCCATCTCTGTGAGACTGTCATTTCTTCAAGCTTCCCACACTTCGTCGTGTTGTGGTCGGCTCCGCAGCATAGACACTTGACTTCCTTTTCTGTAGCTGTATACGCGGCCGCGCCTCGTCGCTTGTCCTTTGACCGAGGCGAACCGGTGTTCATCCTTCTCGCGGCTGGCGGTGCACGTATCTGCAGTTCGCGTGCGGTGCTCGTTCCTGTCGTATATGCGAAACGTACGGCGCGGTCGGCTTCTCGCGTTAGGAAGCGGGACAAAGTCACAGGTTCGCTGAGGCTTCCGTATTGTTCGGCGTAGTCGCACCATCTTGCTTTGACGTGAGGACTGAGCTTTTCCGTGACTTGACGAGCTAGCATCGGGTTCCGTAGGTATCCTTACCTATCCATGCAGGAGAGTATGCTTACGATGTTTTGTAGCTGAATCGCGAACGCGTTTAGTTCACTGGCAGTCGTGCCCGGACGTTGTAATCTCCGTATATCATCTAACGCTTTGTCGATGATTATTTCCGGACGGCCGTAGCATTGTTCGAGCGTCTTCATTATAACTGCGGGATCGGCGGCTGTATACAACAGAGCTGCCACTGTTTCTCTCGCTTCGCCTTCCAGGCATGTCCGTAGTCGCGCTAAGTTTTCGGCCGGCGTGAAGTTGTACATCTTCGTTGAGTCCCGCATTGCAGATTGAAACAGTAGCCACTCGTTCGGCGCTCCACTGAAGCTCGGTAGCTCTTGAGCTTGTCTCGGTGGCGGGCGACGCAGTGCTATGCGTTCTATGGCTTCGGCTAATCTGTCTATTCCTCTCTCTCGGGATCTCGCGGGCGTAGGCGACCTATGGAGTATCGGAGTTGTATCTCTCGGTCGACGTCGAGTGGACGACCTAGGGCGTCTAGGAGTTTCGAATATAACCTCTTTCTGTTGTTCGGGTAGCGGTGCGTATCCACAGAATGAGTGCCTTGATCCTTGTTCCTCATTATCGCGCTCTGGCCTAGCTTGATTGTCGTCTTTGTTCTGTGGCTCGCGGCGACTTCTCTCCTCCCGTGGATCACATGGGTCCGCGGCTCGAACGGTTCGTGATCTTTCTCGATCTGACGTCAATCGGGATAGTTCGTCTCCCTTCGGCGGCTGAGCTTTGTTCAACCAATCGGTGATTCTGTGGTCTAATTCTCGAACGCCGGTGCTCTCGCAGTCGGTTTCCTCTTGAATTAGTGCTACGTCGGCGGCTAGCCTTTTCTTGATAAGTTCTGCTTCGATCTGCAGCTCTCTTCTCCTTATTTCGGCTAATTGTTCTTCCGCCTTGAATTCGGCTTGTCGTATTCGGGCGATGGCGCTAACGGTCGACCTGTGTGAACGTATGGAGGGCGCTCTTGTTCGTTCTCTTCGTGTTTCAGATGCGGCGGTGGCGGCGGCGGCGGCGGCGCTCGGGTTTGCGGCGGCGGCGGCGGCGGCAGTAGCGGCGCTTCGGCTTGCGGCGGCGGCGGCGACCGGGTTCACGGCGGCGGCGGCGGCGGCGGCGTTAGCGGCGCTCGAAGTTGCGGCGGCGGCGGCGGCGGCATTCTGGCTCGCGGCGGCGGCGGCGGCGGCGGCAGCGGTCTCCATGGCGTCCTGTCTTGCGGCTGTTCTAGCGGGTGCGGTGGCGGTGGTGCGTGTTGACGGCGATGCGGGCGGTTCCTCGTGCACCCTCAGGGTTCTCCTTGTGTTCGGCATCTTCGGCTCTTGACGCCTCTTGAACCCTACTCCTAACAATCCTCCCGGTGGGTTACACCGAAAGGGATGGAGGGCGTGCGGGATCGGACAAGGTGGGACCTACCCAGCAGAGGGTCGCACGCAGTACGGGGTGCTCAGGGACCGGGATGAGTGTCCGGCCCCGTCGGCAGTGCCTACAGTCCGGCCCCCGCAACACGTATGACCTTACCGGCGAAGGTGTGCTATTCGGTCGCGAGACCGGTGGTATCGCACAGTTTACCACACCGCCTTGATCGGCGTTAACCCTGTATCCCGCCGTTTAACACCGCTAGGTGGCTAAGGATACGGGGCCGCGGTACACCCGCTAGGGAGTAGACTAGGCTCCCTGACGTCTTCTTTTTTCGCCTCTTCCCTGGCAGGGAGTTGACTAGGTTCCCGACGTCTTCTTTCTTCGCTTCTTCTCCGGCAGGGAGGTGACTAGGTTCCCGACGTCTTCTTTCTTCGCTTCTTCCCCGGCAGGGAGGTGACTAGGTTCCCGACGTCTTCTTTCTTCGCCTCTTCCCCGGCAGGGAGGTGACTAGGTTCCCGACGTCTTCTTTCTTCGTTTCTTCCCCGGCAGGGAGGTGACTAGGTTCCCGACGTCTTCTTTCTTCGCTTCTTCCCCGGTGTTTTCCTAGAAACAGTAAGCGGAAGTAACCCAACGATCCGACTTCGAAGGACCAGACAGACTGTTGGGGACAGTCTGAATGGAAACACCGGGTCTACGTTGAAAGGCACTTCGCCGTATTTATTGATAAATAAATAGGTTGCAAGGTGGTAAGGTGGTATACGCGACGGAGTGCCCTAACAGTTGCTCTTCACGATGTCTTGAACTGTCTTCCCGTAGGCTCCCGGCTGCTTCCTCTTCCTGTTCGTGACGTCACCAATCCCAACTTGAATCTTCTTTCTTCAGTGTTCAGTGTCCACCAGTGTTCTGCCGAAGGTTTTCTTGTTGCCGATGTTGACCGCTTGACGACTACAAATTTGCACCGAAACGTGCGCGCTTAGGTAGCTCGAAAAGGTCCGCAAGTTGTGGGTGCCGTAGCGAGCGGTCGGGGCGCGCCGACCAATAGTACCTATGGACAAAGTTATTATTTTCCTACTGCGGGTACATTTATTTTCTTGTGGAGACTTCGTTCCCGTTCATATTCGTACATGTTTATGCTACTACCCGGCGCCGCTCGTCATCCGCAACAATGAGTTTATTCAAATATATTTTAAATTAAAAACAACGACTTGATGGATTGGTGGCTAAGAGCACTGCAACTTAATAGTCACAGTTGCAGTGCTCTCAGCCAGATATCAGAAGCCAAAATTCTCGGGTACGAATCCTAGAACACACCATTTCAAAAGATTTCTATTACTCGATGACTTTTTTATGGAATACATGGCAGGCAAGTCACACGATGACAAGAAACAAATGCCGCCCATGGACATCTGAACACAGATTGTGTGGCAGTTCGTTGATTGCCCTTATGGTATATGGAATTTAGAAGTGGTCTGAAGTTGGGATGGGAAGGGAAAGAGGTTCGGCCTGCGGATACCTCTCTTACCGAGCGAAACGCGGTATCAGCCACTTTAAATAGATATTCTGGGAGATCGTGGTATTTCACCGGTCAAACCGGCCCATTCATGCAGCAAATGCCTACCACTATAAAAATTGATTAAAATACTCCCGATATTAAACTATAGGTTTCGCTATTATATTTGGAACGTAAAAATACTTACAAAAAACAACTTATCACCGATCAAGCATGGTACTTGGAGTAAACTTAATATGTACTTTTAATACTCTCTCTCTCTCTGTAAGGAATTTTTATACAAAAATAAAATCATGAAAAATAAATTATTGTCGTCTGGATGTCTAGGACAGTTTGTCATTTAATTCCGCTATGACAGTATCACAAAGGCACTCCATGAAGCGTTCTCATATAAATCGTTATAATTATGTCATCTTGAAGGCTTTTAATCCGCGTTACCAAAAATGCTATGTCTATTTTGGGTTCTATATTTAAAAGCAGTAGAATCATTGTCATCTCTCTTAAGGCAAAATTTATTTAAATTATTAAAATATAACTATAAGTATATATTACATGCCGGTAATTATATTCAATAATTATCTTTAAAAACATACTGGCAGGTGACAGTTCTTTTAGTAATTAACTCATAAAAATACAAATTTAAACAGAAATAAAAAAACAGATAATAATAAACATACTACATAAAAAAACATAACTTCACGCCTTTGTTACGCGAAGGTGTAGGCAGCGGCTGTTAAGCCTCGTCTCGCCGTTATGTTTACGTCCCAAATGTAATAGGTGGCGAATCTATTGCCATACCGGGCACAAAGTTAATATTAGATAAACAAAATTAAATTTTTATTCAAAGATCTACGACTTCATACGAATTGCGTTTCAATTTTTTATTTAACTCTACTGCAATATTTTACTGCAATATTTTATGCATTTTTTGTCATCCGACTAACATCAGATCAGTGTAACGTCCTTTCTCTATGGTTTCTGGGAGTGATTTCATCCATTTTTAAGTATTTGTTATGCCAAGCATATCAATTATAATTTTGAAAAAAAAAATATATTCGAATGATACTTGAATCTGTGTCTGACATTCCGCACTGGATCCATTACCACCTCCGTGACAATCAATTTATCCAAAATATCATTATTATATCGTTTATATCACACAAGTAATTGTTTACGTTATTTCTAATTTATTTGCACATTGGATCTCATGTCAAATCATATACTTTTCACATAGAGGGAACAGTCCTAAAAATAAATAAAAGTAATTTTAAAAATCACAACAAAAACAGAGGAACGAAACGTCTCTGTGGTCCAGTGGTCGAGCACATGGCTTCTGGTCCAGAGGTCTGGGTTCAAATCCTGACACTGGCTCACACCAACTTTTCGAAATTATTTTCGGAAGTTAAGTGTGATAAATATCGATGACTGAAAACTTTGTGCCCGGTATGGCAAAAGGTTCGCCACCTATTCCATTTGGGACGTAAACATAACGGCGAGACGAGGCTTAATAGCCGCTGCCTACACCTTCGGGTAACAAAGGCGTGAAATTATGTTATGTTATGTTAAACAGAGGAAGTGGTGTCTTATGGGAAACCAATAATGCGTATCGATAGTTTATGCCAACAATTATTGAAAGAAAATACGTTTAACTATACTTTTAATATATAAAATCAAAATCAAATGAAACAAAAATGATCCGGCGCCTCAATTCTCATTATTAGCGTCAATGAATGACGGAACAATACAAAAACCTGAGGCATCATAGTTGGCGTTGTCACGTTTTACAGGGTTTAAATATCTGGCCGTATATCTAAACAGTGTCGTATACCTACCAGGGTTCTAAGAATTGCAATCCAATTTTCGAAATCTATCGAATTAAGTTTTCAAAAATATTGTATATCATTTTTTTATTTTATGTGATAGGCGGGCAAACGAGCAAGTGGTGCCCCACTTGCTCGTTTGCTGATGGTAGGTAACTACTTACGGCCCATGAACACCGTGGCGTTGCCGTCCTTTAAGGGAGTAGGATGGGAAAGGACAACGGGCCTCCGGATACCTCTCCAACCAAACGAAACGTGGCACAAACCACTTCAAGCCGATATTCTGAGCGTCGAGGTATTTCACAGGTTGAGCCACCCATTAGTGCAGCGACTCTACCACTGTTCCTAAATGAGGAATTATAATTGATAATCGAATACCGTGGTATTCAATATTTTTTCAGAGAGTATATTTAAATATATATCGGAGAGTCTTTTATTCGAATCCTTACTGGAGATATTAGTTGTGGGTAAATCAGGATATAATCCGAGCACAAACAATTGATAACTGTTAATGAACACATTTATTCTTGGTTATACAATATCAAAATCAGTAAACAATTATTTAATGAATAATTTGGATTGAGCAGCGAGTTCAAGACTCCAATCTTTAAAACCTCTCGCAAACACAACTCCAGGATCCAACTCGATCCGTCTGTGTTTCACAAGACAGGAAGCCTCGTCACAACTTTCGCATTCCTTATAAAAGATGGCGCCTCGACCCCACTCAAGCAAATGCTCTGCTCTGATTGGTTATTACTTAAATTACAATTATAATGTTATCTCGTGTAAAGCAAAACGTAAATAATAAAGTAAAATCAAATTAAAAGTTATTAGAAGCTAGTAGCTTTTACATTTTCAATAAACATTAAATAATGCACACTATGCGTTAAACAGTAATTAATTTGACAACCAGTTCAATGGCTTCCTGCAACATATATACAGTTATTAAGAGTATAAGTATAAAAAAGAGCATAACATTCACTGAAGATAATATATAACAGACTTAACCGTAATAATATACTGCTGTAATTATAAGAGGTGGTAATTAAAAGAAAGATATCGGGAACAATTCCCCGAAAGAAAATTACCTAAAGACACAAAAACTCCAATTATTTCCCGTCAAATATAAATCGATAAGGCTTGTACGCGGTCTGGTAATTAAGAAGTTTGGATTGGCCCTGATAAAACTCGCCAACTTCTTATTGACGCCCCCAATAATCAAATGTATTTTGGACTCCTTTATTTTTTTTTTTGCTTTTCTTGCTGAGATATTATCGGGACCGGTGCTTGTGTCTGACGACGACGTATTTCCATTTCGGTGGATTTTTTTTTTAATTTTTAAGTTTTTACGATATCATCTATTTTTTTTTCTTTTGAGATCACAATGGATAAACACAACCAATATCAATTATGCCTACTATTTTAATGAAATCGGAGTTCTTCATTAAAATCACTTTTTGGACAAAACTATTAAATGCAGTCTGCGGTAATAATCTTGATTTAATTTTAATAAGATTATTAATACGGACTGAATTTGATTTGACTGAATCCAGTTAAATTTATTTTAAGTGATATTGGGTGTTCGCTACGATTGCATGTAGAATCTTACACGTCAATAGGCGCGTACTGACTGAACGAGCCGCCGCGCCAGGCAGCCTCGCGAGGCAAATCCTCGGTCGGTCAAGACGTGCCTCGCCCGAGGCGAACGCACGCGCTGCCTCGCCCAAGCGTGCCGCGGCCCGAGCCGAGCGTTGTCGGTTTTTGTCGATGCTCAAAGGCGCCTCAGTACGTTTGCCGCGCTCACTCAAGACGGTAGTGTTTTGCCTCGCTTATTCGTTGCGTGCTAGTTGTGTGTCGTGGATAAAGAACAGTGTCTTAAATTAATACAACTATATGGTGAATATAGACGACTTTGGGATGCGCAATGTCCTGATTACACAAATAGAGGATTAAGGGAAGATGCATGGAGAAAAATAAGCCAGGAAATGAACCTTCCAATAGCCGAGTTAAAGAAAAAAATGGACTCTTTACTTGGGTCTTACAGGAGGGAAAAGTCGAGAGAGAAAAAAAGCCGAATCACAGGATCAGGTATTTATTATATAATGTTTATGATTAGGGTCAACAACATTTATTTTATTATATCCATAGTTACACCGGTTTTTATATAATTGCTAATATTTTTTTTTATTTTATATTGCAGGTCGTGGTGATATATATGTTTCAAATTGGTATGCCTATGGAGCCTTCAGTTTTGTGGGAGAAAGAAATCACCCAGGAAATACACAAGATACTTTAGGTGAAGAAGTGAGTACCTATTATTTACTGATAATTATTTTGCCAAGAAATTGCTCCGTTTGTTACGAAATGTCGCCCTAAATGTGAACGTATTTCTTTTATATTTGTTGATCCTCGCCGTGGTATGGCTTGCATAGATAGCATTGATGACATTTCTGTATCCTGTCGCCATCGGCCGGGTATTACTGTCCCTTCAACTTCAGTATCGAATGATCCTGGGGGTGTGAAACTTTGTGAGGAAGCTTGATCTCTACGCAAGAAGTTATATAAGTATATGGTAGTCAATACGACTTTTGTAGCCTTTTCTGGTTCTAATAGTAGTGGCTTCCTCAGTACTCTAAAAACGGAGCTCAAAATTCCAAAGGCATTTTCCACAACTCTTCTTGCTCTGGACAGCCTGTAATTGAAAATCCTTTCCATTGAACCTCTTTCTGGAGTACCTTCATAAGGTTTCAATGTGTAATCATTGAGAGCAAAAGCTTTATCGCCTAGAATAAAATAGGGCACTGCAATTTTATATGGTATTTGTAATATTTCTGGTGGAGGAATGTTCAATTCCTTCTTTTCGATCTTTTTATATAAATTGGTGTTTTTAAACACACCGCCATCTGATATACGTCCCTTGCTACCAACGTCTACGTACAGAAATTTATAGTTAGCGTCAACTAAAGCAAACAGCACTATACTTGGAAACATTTTGTAACAGTCATAATCATTGCCACTATTTATCGGTGACTGTAATACAACATGCTTCCCATCCATTGCTCCTATGACATGTGGGAAATTCCATTTGCTCTCAAACTCGTTCGCTATAGTAAGCCACTCTTCTTCGGATGATGGTATCTGTGAATAAAATTAAGTAATAATTTCTATCTTTACAGCATGCAAGTTTGGATAGTACTCGAAATGATGACGTTCATAACGAAGAAAGAAATGAAACTTCAAACTCGACGATAACGGAAGGACCTAAACAAAAGTCAACTAGACCTAAAAAGAGATCCAAAATGAACGAAAGTGATGACCTTACTGATAACGCCATATCTGAAGCATTAACACTGTTACAACAGTGTGCAAGCGATAATATATCGGAAAACAATGATCCCTATAATGTGTATGGCCAATATATAGGAAATGAGTTGCGAAAATATGATAAAATTACATTAGCATACGTAAAAAATGCAATAAATAAAATTATCTTTGATGCAGACATGGGAGCATATAGTGGTTATGGTTATTATACTCAATCATATGGTGAACACGACAATTTAAGATATATGTCTCATCCCTCTTCCTCATCGACGCCATCTACACATTCGATGCCTCCTACCTCACCAATGCCTTCTACCTCATCGATGCCTCCTGCCTCACCAATGCCTTCTACCTCACCGATGCCTCCTGCCTCACCAATGCCTTCTACCTCACCGATGCCTCCTGCCTCACCAATGCCTTCTACCTCATCGATGCCTCCTGCCTCACCAATGCCTTCTACCTCACCGATGCCTCCTGCCTCACCAATGCCTTCTACCTCATCGATGCCTCCTGCCTCACCAATGCCTTCTACCTCACCGATGCCTCCTGCCTCACCAATGCCTTCTACCTCATCGATGCCTCCTGCCTCACCAATGCCTTCTACCTCACCGATGCCTCCTGCCTCACCAATGCCTTCTACCTCACCGATGCCTCCTGCCTCACCAATGCCTTCTACCTCACCGATGCCTCCTGCCTCACCAATGCCTTCTATGCCTCCCCCTCCTCCTTTTCCAGCTCCTCATCATTAAATATTTGTTTGTTTAATTTTCTTATATTATTTGTCCAATTTTCTAATTTAATTAATAAAAAAATAATAAAAATATGTAATTTTATTTTACCTTCACATAATCCTTTAACACCTCAATTATAGCATCACAGACTTCAGGAACTATAACCGAAATCCTTTGTTTTGATATACGAAATAGATACTGTAGACAAGTATAAGATTCTCCTGTGGCCAAAAATCTCAACGTCACTAATAATCTTTCTCTAGCAGATATTGCTTCTCGAAAATTTGTGTGTGCTTATTTTGGCGTTTATGAGAGAATACACATAGTCAAATTCGATTTTACTCAATCGAGTGAAATTTTTTTCTTCGTCATCGAAGCACAACTCTTCAAACAATCTGTTCCCAGCCTGTAATCTATTTTTGTATAAGAGTTTAATCCAAAAACGTTTAGTTTTCTGTTTTCTTTTTTTTGCAAGCCTTAGAACTATTAAAAAGGCAGTGGTAGCGACAGCTTTCCGAATGTGCGGCCTCATGGTGGTCTAGGCTAAACTATACACACGCACGGTCTCTATTCGACTTCAAGTTAAACTGAGCGTCGATGCTCACGGTGGCTCGGCCTTGCCGCGCGAGGCAGCATTGGATTAGAAAACTTACAGACCGAAGCCACCTCGCGCGGCACGCGTACCGCGGCAAACGTCCAAGGCTGCCTCGCGAGGCGGCTCGCTCAGTCAGTACGCGCCTAATAACTAAATAAGGTCTTCGACATGTTTTCAATTATATACGAGGAAATTAATAAATCAGCATCCATAAAATATTCCAATTATTATCATACAGTGTGCTGAAAAGACATATTATGTTAATATCTTTTCAAATAGCTATCCAATACTCTGGTCTGGTCTATCCAACACCTTCGAAATTATATTGATATTTGGATTACGTGAGCGAAATATGAACGTGACCATTATTGAGGACCTTTGAGAGTAGCGGTTAGTCCATAAAGAGGTAAAATTGAATTACACCTCAATATGTGCCATATTATTATAATACGCAAATTTGATATCCATTTTCTGTAACAATAAGGTGGAAATTGCTGTGTAATAAATACATGCATAATTAAATGAAAATTTAATTACATTATCAACGATACGTCATATTTTTGCCATATTTCAGAGTAAAATGGACAAGCGCAATAATTACTTACCTGATGTGGTTACCCAATCTTTTCTTGTAACTCCATGTCTTTTTCTACTTGAATGTGTAGACTGTGACTGTATTACCTCGACCCGCTATTGAAACCCATTGCTATAGGCACATCGGATACAATTTTTTCACCTTTGCTGCCAGCAGCCACGGCGAAGTCACCTACTAACCAAGTGTCCGCCGCCCACAACACGGTTCAGTAATTTGTTTCGCGAAATGACCCTGTGTGACCTTCTTAAGAGGACCAGGTCCTTTCATGGCGACGAGACTGTTCGCCTAGATAGGATCTCCGTAAGGATTTGAATCTCTGACTATTTCTATTATAATACTTTTTAGTCTATTTTATTGAAGTGAAACTTCTTATGCGACCTGCAAACCGTTTAACGCATTTAACGCCTTCCAGAAGTCTATTACGATTTTTTTTTTGAAATTTTAGTTTTTACATGGTTGTTGATTTACACAGTGTATAGAAACAATTTTTATAATCACAAAAATTAAACTGACTAAGCCCAGCCTCGAACTCGAGGACACTTACCTTTAGTAATAGTCTGAAGCGGCGTATCCACTAGGCTACGGATGGCAGTTGGAGAGCTCATTAATTACCCGTATATATAAAAACTAACTACAAAAATTTCGAAACGCGTTTTAATTTATTGTATTGCTATTTATTCCCATCAGGTAATACTACTTACTACACAGATTACCGATGTAGATTTGAATGACTTTCTCAACTTAATTTAAGGTTTAGCGACATCTCTGAACTAAATTAATACCAAAAATAGTGATAATGATTGATCGAGTTTTATATTCGTTTTATTTATGTAATTTTAATGTAATTATTGCTTTGATGAGCAAATAGTGAGTGTTTTATACTACTAAAACTTGTGTTATGTGAATAATACAAAATTAGACAAACTTATTACTTGTTACTCAAATACATAAGAATATTTTGTTAGGTATGTAATTATAAATATAAAAATTCAAATTTCTATCTTATTTATTACTGGTTTTATTATAGTAGGTATGAGGTAGGTGGAATTATACGTGAAATAACTATATTATTTCTTCTTATATTGGACAAACAATTTAAATTAAATACGTTTAAAATTTGTACTTTAAAAACTTTTTTTAGACTGTTTTGCGTTAATTTTCCTATAAAATTGTAGCGTAAAGTACCATAATTCGCATATCACTACAAAAAAGTCATCTAAAAAGTTATTAAAGTTGATTTGCTACCGAGATTTCTTAAAAGTAAAAGCCGTGTACTTTAGTCATGGGTGGCTTAATAAAAGCGCAACTATAAACTATTATAATAATATAATAATTTATTTTCACTATTTACTATTAATAGTAAATAGTATCAAATCGTCACTAACATAAGCCGGAAGTCTCAAACCACAACATCGAGTTAATAATTTATATTCTATCCTTATATAAGAACCACAAATGCATTTTGGACGATACAATTAGTCCAGTGGTAACATCCGTTATGTATATTTATAGCGGAAATTAGCGTATTAATGGATATAAACTGCCCATGGTAAATTGAAAATATTACTGCTTACTATTTACAAGATTTTTTTTATATGACAATTATCAGAGTACGAATTGCTAAACCGGGCAAAGTTTGATTTTATATTCACCAAGGCACCCTAACGGTAATACAAAGTATGGTATTAATCTTCCTCATTACATGCACATGCCTAGCAGGGCGATTGCCTGTTATCTTCCCAGTTATTGGCGCAATTTACAACTTTTATTTTGGTCACTCCACATGTCCATCTCAACATTCGTATCTACGTAGCGAATGAAAATGAACAGTACATTCTTGTTTCATCCACCCCTTTGATAAACATAGTATAAAACAAAGTCACTTTCCGCTGTCTGTCCCCATAAATGCTTATATTTTTAAAACTACGCAACGGATTTTGATGCGGTTTTTTTTTGATAGTCAGAGGGTGTCAACAGGGTGGTTTTGATTTATAATTCATATATGATGTTGTAAAGAAAAAATGATAATTTTCGAGATTTAGCACTTTAATTGCAAACGCTGGCAAAACCCAAAAGTGATAGATCTAAACAATGTTCTACATTATTAAATACTTTCAGAAGGTCTCCAAAAAGTCAGCGAGGGCATATGTCTATCTCTTAGGGATAATCCTCAATGTCAATTTTTATTTCTTACTTTTTATTGTAAAATAATGGCTTATTTACGAAGCAATTTTAAATATTACAGTATTAATTTTCATACAGTTAAGATCTTAAATAGATTGTGCTTTTAATATAAATTAATATGGCCCTATACAGCAAGTAATTTAAACGAATATATACGAAGATACTATAGTATTAAGGCAGGACATAGCAGTTGCGTTGCGCGTCAAAACGCGTGCCGTTAAATAGCACAAATTGAACTTTATAAGATCCAAATTTTACTCATTTATTACTTTTGATGCGGGACAAAGTTCGCCGAGTCAGCTAGTAGCTTTATACATCTTTACCTTCAAATAGAGGGGCATTCGAAGTTCGCATATTGCTCCAATTACCTGTCGCCACTTTATCAATACAAAGTTGATTCGATACAACATGTAACAATCGATGTCGCCATTACTACCATACATACCACTCTTAAATTAATTAATATATCAGTACCTACTCTAGAATAATCGACGGAAAGCGTAATATATTTGGAAACAATAGGCTTCTCCTACACGCCTGGATATTTGAATTGGGGTTAAAGTAATAAACTAAACTGTTCACAGAACTTAAAACTAAGTTAAGTCAGTCATCCTCTGAATCGGTTTATAGAGAACTTTTTACTTCTAAAACTTTGTACCTTCATTTGTTACTTAACTCTTATAATATCTAAAAGTATAGTGGTGCTGAAGAAAGAAAAAAATTGCCAACCCTGGCCAAATTATCAGACGCACTGATTTCAATATTTAATGCAAAATATTATTACCTAAGTGATATTGTAGTGTATTTCATATTGATTTGTTTTTTATCAATTAATTACTTATTTTTTATGCGTTATACATTAACTTCCCAATCATGAAATCTTCGTGATGGTTCTTAAAACTACTAAAAATACAGTTCGTAATTTGGCGAGCGAATTTATATATATATATATATATATATTATATTCTAAGTCGATAAAATTGGATAGTCTGTTAAATAACCTATTTGCAAGGTGAACACCTTGTACACCACACACAAAATTTCTATGTATACGTCACCCTGTAATATTTGAAACGGTTCGACCGCTTTTAGTGAGATTTTCACGTACAGCTGAAGTTACTCGTATAAGAGATGATTTATTGAGCTGACTTACTTAAAAAAAAAAAAATATTTATGTTGAATTCCACCCTAAGTCGTGGGCATAGCATATCTGTAATAAAAAATAAATCAAGATCTAAAAAGCAATTAGTCTCGGTGGCGCAGTGGGCGAGCGCACGGCCTCTGATCCAGAGGTCCGGGGTTCGATTCCAGACACTGGCTCACACCAATGACTTTTCGAAATTGTTTTCGGAAGTTATGTGTGATAAATATCGATGACTGACAAACTTTGTGCCCGGTATGGCAATAGGTTCGCCACCTATTCCATTTGGGACGTAAACATAACGGCGAGACGAGGCTTAATAGCCGCTGCCTACACCTTCGGGTAACAAAAGGCGTGAAGTTATGTTATGTTATGTTATGTATGTTAAGATCTAAAAAATATGTTATCAACCAAGTAGTAAAATCGATAGATTAACAAAACACATTTTTACAGCCGAGTACATAAGTCCTCACATTTCCAATATTTATTCAGTTTAATAAATTTTCAACAAAAATAAATATTTTAACCGAAGGTTGTATAACGATTTATACACAAAACATGTAGAAATAATGACTCGGCAATGTGCCAGCCTTTTAGTAAAACCGCGAATCTACTTCAGAATAAGGGTGGGGGAGATTTTAACTCGCACGAGTAAAATTATAAATGGAAATTTATATATGTCAGAGTAATATTAATTATATTTTATTTTATTCTTGTTTCTGACTGAATGATGTGTGAATTTACGGATTTCAATAATATTTTTTTAAATTCCACATAATATTCTCTATCTGACAAGAACTTTTAGCACTTATGTTTTATGAAGTGGAACTTCTAATATCTCTTTGAATCATTTAACGACTTTAACGCTTACATGCGGCTAATATAAGTTATATATAAAAGTAAGATAAACCGGTCAATATAATAAACCAACTAAGAAAATTTGTTATGAAATATGTCCAGATAAACTTTTTACAGTTTTTTCTCATTTTTGTACAAAATGTGTCTCTATGTGGCGATTGTGTTGGTTAGAGATTGGGAAATTTGGATTATGATATGATCGCATGAACTCACCATAAGTGTGACTCCGTTCCCCGCCATACTTTAAGCATGTTTTAAAAACTGTTTAAAACTAATATTATCTTTATAATAATAATAATAATAATTATAATTCACGACGTTAACATTGTTTTCGTTTAATATTTTGGATACAATATAATTTTATGGATATTATTAATATATTATATTTTGGATACAATATAATATATTAATAATATCCATAAAATTAAAGCAACTAAATGACTTTGTTATAGATACTAGATAACGGATATTAATACAAATACACTTTTTTTGTAAATACACAAACAGTGGTAGGGCCAAGCTGTTCGCTGCATGTATGTGCCGAGTCGACCGGTGAAATACCACGACCTCTGAGAAGATCGACAGAAAGTGGACATAAAGATCCTTCCATCCTTTCTTATCCTACTCCCTTAAAGGTCGGCAACGCAACTGTAACACTTATGTGTTGCAGGTGCAGGTGTCCATGGGTCTCGCTGGCCACTTACCATCAGGTGACACGCCTGCTTGTTTGGCCTCATATCCCATAAAAAAAAATACCGAGACCCAGATATAACCCAGAATAGTTATACGATCGAACCCGCCAATCTCGATTCCACAGTCAATAATTTCACCAATGCACGACAAGCCCCGTTGTAATGTAAGTCAAAGTAAGTCGTCACGTAATTTCTTTGTACATAGTAACATATTATAAATATATATATGGATGTTATAAAGTTGCAATTATTTAGCGTGGAGAGACTCCACGCACTATTTTTTTTACTCTGTACCTGAAAATATAGGCAGCGACTCTAATGAATTGATTTGACCTAATGTAATAACTTTAATACAATTTAAAATACACACATCTACCGAAAGTGTGAGTCAGAATTTTAACCCAAAACCTCTGATGCGGAAGCGGAGTTCATAATATACAGGCAAACGAGACATCCATTTAGTCGATAAATGATAATTTCAGTAGTCCAATTGCTGTACAACAGGAAGATACTATGTCATAGCTCGTATTTTGCAATTGAAACCTATAGCAGAGTATGTCATAAATAACCGTCGAAATCCGATGCTATATGGCACCGACTAATGCACGTTGATCAAAGAGGTAACATTAGACGCAAATAACAATACTATCTCTGAAGCTGTGATATTACATGTACAGTTTGTACTAGTTAAAATCATTTATGTGCTATTATCTCGATGGTCTAAGACTTGGTGGTCCACTGGTCAAGCACCCCGCTTCTAAATAAAGTGGTCGCGGTTTCGATTCCTGGCTCATACAAATGACTTTTCGAAAGTGATGTGTGACAAATTTCGATTAATGAAAACTGTGTGCCCGGTATTGTTGCTACCTATTCCATTTGAGCCGTAAACATAATGGTGAGACAAGGCTTAACAGACGCTGCCTACACCTTCGGGTAGAAAGAGGCGTGAAGTTGTGATATGTTATTGAACTTAATATAATAATTTATCTGCTAATTTAAGAAATATGCACTTCATATGAATATTTTTCTCGAAATCATAATTTATTAGAGCAACAGTTACATAAAACAATAGACTTTAAAATAATGGTGATTCCACGTATTCAATTTTTGTTTGTTATATTTTTACTAGTTGACCCAGCGAATTTTATGTTCCCACAAAAAATAAATAAAAATGGTCAATGTGGGTTATCTCTAAGAGATAAACATATACCATCGCGGACTTTTTTGTAGAACTTTTGAAGGTGTAATGTAGTACATTGTTTTGATCTATCACTTAGGGTTCAGCCAGCGTTTGCAATTATTGCCATACACCAGGTACAAAGTTGTCAGTCATCAATATTAAAACTATTAAAAGGCATACAAGTATGTAAAAATATAAAAGCATTGAATACGTTTATTTTCTCACTTTCTCATTCCCTACTACTCTTTCACGCCTCTCTTTCACGCCTCTCTTTCACTAAGGCTTCGGTAACATTTTTGCAGCGGCACTAGAGCTCATACTTATGCTCTATCATACTGATTCAAAATTTGAACACAATCCAGCCAGACTTTTTTCTTTCTTTCGATCACTTCGCGGTATTTAATGCCTCTATGCACAAACACATGCTTCTTTTGCACTATATTTTCTTTCATTCTTTCCCAGCATTATCCAACACCTAAGTTAGAATGATTCGTGTTAGTGAGTCTTTTATTAACTAGGACTATGTGCATACTCCATACACGTAATAATTTAATTAGAGATTTCTAATTACTCTGTATTTATGATAAATATGGGTGTAGATAGTACATAGATCAATGAGTTGCATCAAGAGACAAATTAAAGTGCCCCATAGAAATTATTTAGTCCCAAGTAACTAGTCTTTGTTTCACTGTAATTAGTCTAAATTGTTCTCAAGAAGGAGCACGGAGACAAATTTGCAATGAAACGGTGCACTTAGAAGATGCTGTGTAGGTTAAGGTGAGTTCACAATGACGTCATTATATTAAAATCGTACTTTTAGTACCTACGAGTCGTTTTATTTCACGAGTAAAATATTAGTAAGAATCTAAATTGTTTCACCTGAAGTATTAGGATTGTAAGAGCAATATCTACTGGGACATAAATAAATCATCATTTACATCTCTACTGTTTTAAAGCCATGAACGCTATAACAGAACGCAGTACGCTGCACGAATGGGCCGGCTCGACCGGTGATATACCACGACCTCTCAGAATATCGATGTAATCGACGGTGGCTTTTGCCGCGTTTCGCTCGGTGAGAGACGTATCCGGAGGCCCAATCTCTTTCCCCCTCACCTTTCCATCCCACTCTCCACCCCATTCATATCCTATTTGTAAGGGCCGGCATCGCAACTGTAACACTATGTGTGTTTACTATCACGTGACACGCCTGCTCGTTTGCCCCCTATACCATAAAATAATATTATTAATATAAAATAATATTAATATCATTGTGATATTTTTCTCTGGATAATCTGGGAGAGTTAATATATTCCATTTCTTATAAAAATGTCTTTTTTCACTAATAACTATATTTTTGTAGCTTCACATTTTTATTCTACCCGACGGTTTAGGCAGTATCTGTCACTGTTGACTAGCCCGATTATTACGTTTACAGACTGTTGTCATTATGAAAAATATAAATTCATATCACATAAATTCCACAGACTTCCGAAAAATCATTAGTTCATCATTGATCCTCTCTCGCTTGCGGATTCGGACCCGATACTTCTGTATTTAGAAGCGGATTGCTCAACTTCCAGACCACCGATACGACTCAACATATTAAAACCATATTGATCATCATTTTTCTCCTCCTAGCCCACTTTAACTAGGGTTTGCACAACATGTCATCCTTTTGATATTATCTGCATATTATCCATAATATATTTTTTGTATGATGATTTGCTAGTTTTGGAAATATAATATGTAAAGCTTAATAGTAATATTACATAACATAATTATTGCAAATAAAATGATACAGATTGATTTCTGAATAACTTTATATACATATACGTTTTGAAATCTACTTCCGGTAGAAATATGCCTTAACTTTAGGTACATGCACATAATTATAAGCCGTCGTGTTTCTAGTAAGTGGTTCGCTCGTGAGCAAAATTTTGAGAGTCTATTTATAAGAAGATACTGTTCAACTATACCTCTATTTTGGTTTGATAAATAATTGAATAATATTATATTGAATAATTTATACTATGATTATTAATAATAACATCTTTAACCCGCCTTTTTAACCCGATGGTGTAGGCAGTGGCTGTTAAGCCTCGACTAGCCGTTATGTTTACGTCACAAATGGAATGGGTGGCGAACCTATCGCCTTAGCGGGCACAAAGGTTTTAGTCATCGATATTTATCACACATTACTTCTGAAAATAATTTGGAAAAGTCATGAGTGTGAACCAGGATTCGAACCCGCGACCTCTTGATTCAGAAGCGTGGTGCTCAACCACTGGACCACCGAGACCTTCTTGGAAACATATACACTTTTATTAAAAAAAATCTGCTAAGAAAATTTCGCCTAAGCAACTTTTGGTAGGGTTATAAATTTCCCTAGCTCGGAAGCGGGCCGGTGATGAGATAGCACGACAAAATTAAAATGTAACCAAATAAATCATGCCAGAGTAACCCGGCCGTTGCCCTGGGGCCTTTGCGAGATACCAACATAAATTCGTTTCAAGACAGTTTGCAACTAAACTTAAATTGCCCGAAGGATCTTGGTTTCACTTGATATTTTTGATTGTCTCAAATGTCTCCTTGTTTGACGTAAAGAAGCCACTAAATGATTGAGCGAACATAGAATCTCAATAAATATCATCATCATTCCATTTTAAACATAGCATAAGATAAAGTCGCTTTCCGCTGTCTGTCCCCTTATATGCTTAGATATTAAAAACTACGCAACAGATTTTGAATGCGGCTTTTCAATAGATAAACGGTGTCAACGGAATGGTTTGTATCAATAAAACATATAATAATAATAATATATGTTTTATTAATATATATTTTATTATATATAGCCTTTATTCAGACAAAATAGTTACATAAAATATTTAAATTAGCGACTCTGATGAGTCTTTGACACCGACAACTTCGTCTGTTTGCCCAGCTTTGGCAAAGGCCTCCTCCATATCTTTCCACTCTGCTCGGTTTAGCGCTGTCCTAGTCCATGTTTTTCCTGCAATTGTCTTTATATCGTCTTCCCATCTTCGAAACTGTCTGCCTCGTTTTCTTTTTCCATTTCTAGGATACCAAAACACTATGTTTTTGTTCCATTTTTCGAAGCCTCTTATTGTATGACCTGTCCATTGCCACTTAAGTTTACGAATTCTGGTCGTTATGTTTTCTATTTTAGAGCAATTTCTGATAGTCTGGTTACGTATTTTGTCAGATTTTCGTATATTTAACATGCTTCGTTCCATTGCTGACTGGCAAGTTTCTAATTAATAAGATACAATAAAACATATATACTGTGTTAAATCACTTTAATTGCAAACGCTGGCTGCACTCTAATTGATAGATCATAACAATGTACTATATTATTATACACCTTTAAAAGTCTCGGTAGCCTAGTGGTCGAGCACTCGGCTTCTGATCTAGAGGTCCGGGTTCGATTCCTGACACTGGCTCACACCAATGACTTTTCGAAATTGTTTTCGGAAGTTATGTGTGATAGATATCGATGACTGAAAACTTTGTGCCCGGTATGGCAATAGGTTCGTCAAGTATTACATTTGGGACGTAAACATAACGGCGAGATGAGGCTTAACAGCCGCTGCACTGCAACAAAAGACGTGAAGTTATGTTATGTTATGTTTCAAAAGTCCCAGAAAAAATCCAGATGTAAATTTTTTTTTTCTTTACTTGTACTATAATGTCATAAAGAATACGGGATAAATCCAAAATTAATTATTGATTACTTTTGATGCGGAACATTCGCCGAGACACCTAGTAATAATTATAAAAAACTTTGTTGTTATAAAAAATGTTTTTTCAATACTTTTTTCACAATAAACAAAAAGAGTCATTGTAAAATTGATTAAGCTACTAAGCGTCATTTTATTCTTTGACTACTAGAAAGTATAAGCGTAGGCAGAATTGCATAGTGACACCAAAAGAAATGATTGGCCTCGTAGAATGGACAGCATTTTTTTTGCTACACAATATTGTCTGCTTGTATATACATCCTTTACACTTGATATTGGGTAGCACGTATTGATCTTATTTTACTTTAATTTCAATTAAGTACTTTTCTAGAGCAAGGGAATAATTTTAATTTATATATGAGTATTGAGTAGTTATCTTTTTTGGCCTATTTATCATTCACTTCGATGCACCTGTACAGTATTAATCATATTTATTAGTAGTATAATATATTATTGTCTATTAGCATCCTTCTACTTTTCTCAAATTTTCTCATTTAGAAATGAGAACTATATACATACATAACTTTACGCCAAATTCCTTGCGGGGTTGGCAGAGAGAACAGAGCGCCATAAGGCACGCCTCACTCGCTTTATTGACTTTCATAACTCTTTTCATGCGTGCGCGTCGGTTTTTGAGGCTCCAACATCAACTTCCTCCAGAACACGTTCTATTTGGTCATTGAATGTGTGTGTTGGCCGTCCTCGACTCATTTATCTATCCGCTTTTGCAGTGTATATCTGCTTAGTCAGTCTTGCATCATCCATTCTTTCTACATTTCCGAACCATCGGAGCATGCCCTTTCTTACTTTAACACCGACACTGTCTTTCAAACCAACTTCCTTCCTTACTTTAGAACCTTGTTTTCTACGCGGTCAGCGAGAACCACTCTGCAGACTTTGCGCAGAGCCCTCATTTCTACCGCATTTATTCTTTTTTCATGCACACTCTGACATACCCAGCTCTCGCTTCCATAAGTTAGCGTTGGGATCAGGACTGCATTATGGATTACTAGCTGGGCTTTTCTGCTAATGTTTTTTGCGCCCAGGAATCTGCCCAACGCTCCATTTACGCTATTTCCTATCGCCACTCGTCTTTCTAAATCCGCGGTGTACCTTCCAAACCTGTTAAAAGTGCATCCAAATGAGAACTAAAATTGTCACAAAGCTTTGACAATATCATAGAGACGTAAGTGTAGGAGGTAACTCAATAAGTTCTATTACCTGAACATATAACAACGACATTAATATGAAAACTTTTTATTAGTTCCGCTATATTCGCTATATTCACATTTTATGTGCAATTTATAGCATGGTTTATTATCCTCATATAATATTTTGTGTGGAATATATGAAGTTTTCTGTTTTACTTCTATCCTCATTTCAACTATCTCTCATTCATCCTAACAGATAGAAATAGATGAAAATTTGTTTGTGCTGTAAGTTTCGTATAACAAATTTAAGCGAAATAGATACACGGCGGCTCACCAGGTGGTATGATAGATGGTAGATTGTGTCAATGATGCGTTTTTCGAGATTTGAAAGAGAATTTGTCGGTGTAAAAGTAAGAAAGGGCATGCTCCGATGGTTCGGACATGTAGAAAGAATCGATGATGCAAGACTAACTAAGCAGATATACAATGCAAAAGCGGATGGATGTAGGAGTCGAGAACGGCCAAGACACATATTCCATGACCAAATAGAACGTGTTCTGGAGGAAGGTGATGTTAAGAGCCTCAAAAACCGACGCGCGTGCATGAAAAGAGGAAAGTCAACGAAGCGAGTGAGGCGTGTAAGAATCGTGCCCTATGGCGCTCTGTTCTCTCTACCTACCCCGCAAGGGATTTGGCGTGAAGTTATGTATGTATGTATGTATGTATGAGACACAATATGACAACTCTCACCAAACGGACGCGGCATGAGCCAAAAGTGCCCATGTTTAGTTTTTATGGTGAGTCGTCGATATCTATGAGAGATTGTGGTATTTCATGGCCAAGTGTATTGTGTAGTACTATTATAGTTGAACAAAAAATAATTCCGAAAAGTCAATGGTGTGAGCCAGGATTCGCTCCCGTGACTTGTTAATTCAGAAGCTAACGCTCGATCTCCTTTCCACTAAAACTTACGAAAACTTACTTATCTTAAGAAAACTTACTTTCGGTACAACTAGGCATAGGGAAGATAAGTTATGGTCGCTGGGAAAAACTAGTCTCGAAGTACATTACCACAACGTGAACAAAATGTTTTATATGACTTATAATTATTTACCTCACGCTACTTGCAATATTTGACGAAGTTCTTGTTAGTAAGAACCCTTAACAAAAGGAAATATGCTTTATAACCAAATACTTTGGTGAAGTTATGCCAAGCTTGTTCAGCAGTACTTAGATGTTTGGACACTTACTATATTATATATTAACGGATCAGGTGGACGTAGTTGCCAAAATGCTGATCATGAAATTAATAACAGTTACATCTCTCATTTAAATTTTGTGCATTTAAATCATCTCAGATCAATCGAAAAATTCACACAAGATTTCATAAACCCCAGCCGTTCTAAAGTATATTGTTCAGAAACATACAATACACTGGAGAACTTTATTTTAATTATTTGGGACTTCCTACGCGCGGAATTAGGTATTGTATTGCTATTGTTGTATAGTCAGATAGAGTACAATAACATAACATAACTTCGCGCCTTGTGTTACCCGAAGGTGTAGGCAGCGGCTGTTAAACCACGTCTTGCCGTTATGTTTACGTCCCAAATGGAATAGGTGGCGAACCTATTGCCATACCCGGCACAAGGTTTTCAGTCATCGATATGTATGACACTTAACTTCCAAAAACAATTTCTAAAACTCGTGTGAGCCAGTGTCAGGAATCGAACCCGGACGGACCTCTGGATCAGAAGCCGTGTACTCGACCGCTGGGTCACCGAGACTTAATAGACACAGTAGACAATAGACTTAAAAACTACATGAGAATCTAGTCTACTATCTTCTGATATAACCAGTTATCTTTCTATAATAAACCATAGCCAATATTTTAAGTTAGCATTGTATCACATTAGTACCACACTTTTTTGAAGTTAATATCATGTCTGTCTGACATTTGGTATCTTAAGATAAATCAATGCTTATTTTAGTCAATAGCACCCGGGACCTCCTACCACGGGACCACCTCTAAATTTATGATATTGCTAATTCATTAGGAAATAAATAAAGTTTCTCAATAAACTCTAAATTTTGAGAAGCGTCAAAAAATCAAATAGTCAATAGTTGTTTTTTTTTTCATTTATTATGCAATTCAGTTGGCACAGCTGACCAAAATGACAGATTCAGTGAAGTTAGTGCAAGTGGAAAATAAAATATGTCAGTCAGAATGAATTGAAAAAAAATATATGGACAGTAAAATCATTTCCATGAAATGTCAGACGTCAGAGAGGATTTTGATCATAAAACTGTAACCTAAACTAATGTTATTTTGTTTTTGTGAATCTTGTCAAAAATATGGAAACGTACCGTATTTATTCTTTGAGACAAAATAATTAGTTTTTCTCCTTATATTTCTTAGCGCTTTATAACATAACATAATATTACGCTGTATTTGATATATACTGCACCTTTGGGAAATTTATCCAACCCCCATACCCGAAAATTGAATTCTAAAGTGAGGTATTATTATTTTGCTGTTAATATTATACCAACTCAAAATAACCTGTCACTATGTTACTTTGATATTGTTACAGCGATAAATGCCTGTATATGACTGGCGACGCTAGTAAAATATAAACTTACTTAGCTTCGCTTCATTTTGCTTCGCTTCATTTTGCTTCGCTTCCATTTAATATGAGGCAGAAACATAACAAGATTTTATAACGTAAGATACAAATTACGTATCTCTATATTAGTCTAGTAGCATATCTTTGTGAAAGGGAATTTTTATTGTGCTACCCTGCTTTAAGCGCTTTATAATCTTGCTAAGAAAAAAATTGTTACAGGAACATGTTTATTACTCAATCACGGGTCAACTGTTGAACAAAATAAGATGGAATAGAGATAAGTTAATAAATAGAAAATTTCCCATTTTGACATATTTAAGCTACTTAATTAAAGTATTGTGTTTCTTGGAGATAATACTTCAACTTTATTTTCAATAAACTTAATTCTGCATTTTATGGCATTTTAACCATTCACCTTAAGATAATTTTAGTAATGCATTCTCTTTGTTTTTTTTTCGTTACGAGAGTTTATTCTTTATGTACACCCTAGTGGTAATGAAGAACACCCTTATTGTATTGTTTTCCAATACTTTCCCAGGGCTACCCACTAAAACCCTGCGGCTGCCTTCTCTGGGCATGGGTAGCCTGGAAAGCGCGGCTGCCCTCTGGACAAAATGTGTAGTACATATACGTACGCGAGAAAAACTGCAATAGAAAGCTAGCATTTAATAAAAGCACCACCAAACGACCACTTAATAAAACAACATAATATCCAGTCGTGTGAAGCTAGCGGCGTGTGTTTTATATGTCTTATATACGTACCATTTTTATAACTCCGTCTGAAAGTTTTATATTGCTGTCTGAAATCTAAAACGAACATATTCTTCCAAATATCATTGGATTTTATTATATGCAGTGCGATTCCCCGATTATGACTCTCGACAGCACTCTTTTATTAGAAGTTTTAAAGTATGGTTTGTCTTTTTAATTCGAAATATAAGGATGTAAAATCTTCTTGCAGTCTGTAGTACATCTGTCAGTGCTCTCCTGTACAGTCTGTAATTCACACAGCACCATTACTATCAATCTAAGCAACTGAACTTCAACAAGCACCTATGTTCGTCAAAATAATATTTTTCAGCTCTAAATCGTACAACTGTGCAAATGTAAGTTTATTATATTTTAATTATTTATTCTGTAAATACGTTCACCTAATATCCGTTGCCCGTATTGTTAGATATAAAAATTATCTTAAAATACGGTCAACGTCTATGCCTCGTTTATGTTAATTGTCTATATTGATCACTAGATCTTCTTTTACACGAGTCATTTTTTATACATATATTTTTATAGTCCAAAAAGAATCCATCATCGGAATTACCGGACGTTCTATGTTTAAAAAGTTATTCACCATTAAAAATCAGACTTTGGTTTTATTAAATAACATTAAACTTTTTAGTATACTTTATGAGGAAAACTTATGCATAAATTTCAAATATTCTATTTATTTACCATTTTTGGAACGAAGCTCCTTATCGCGCGTTGTGAAAGGGAGCCCCCCTTTCACAACGCGCGATAAGGTGTCGTTCCAAAATTTATTCACCATTAAAAATCAGACTTTGGTTTTATTAAATAACATTAAACTTTTTAGTATACTTTATGAGGAAAACTTATGCATAAATTTCAAATATTCTATTTATTTACCATTTTTGGAACGAAGCTCCTTATCGCGCGTTGTGAAAGGGGGGCTAGACGGAAAAAATTGTCACGACACTTTTTCCATGCCAAACTAGGGCACTTTCAAGTATCGGCAAGTATTTAGAAAAATGTATAACTACCCAAATGGTCTAGTGGCTGGAATACCTTGCTCTCATACAGGGGGCTCGGGTTCGAGAAGATACCGGGAGGTATCTCTTTTTGAAGTTTTATTTTCCATGTTTTCATATTTTATATAATATGTTTTTTTAGCTCTCTCTCTTTCTCTCTTATAGAAAGCAAGCCAGATATTTTCATTTCTTTACGAAAATTGAGCCTACTGATAAAGTTTATATTACATTATATTTGTTAATAATAAAAAAAAAAAATATTATAACTTAAAAAAGAATAAAATTTTATTACAATTCCTTCACTAATTAATCGAAAGGAACTTCGTTCCGTCGGGGTGTCCCTTGACACCTCTCAATTTTTTATCTAATCCGGCTCACAGTTAAATTCGTGATTGATTAAAAAACATCCAAAAATCTTCACAAACTTTCGCTTTGATAATCTTTATTAGTAAATATTAGAAAAATTAAATTCTATAGATATAAGCATAAAGTATTCATTATTCCCTGTTTGCCTCCCTCAACTGTTTGCTGTTTTGAATCGAGTTCAGGATATACACTCAGGGGTCAAGCCGCGGGCTGACCGCTGAGTTGCGGTGCCATTCTCCACTGAGCCCCAACGAGTTCTCAAACATTAATATTGTTTGGAAATTGGCATCAATCAATTGCTAGGAAACTGGAAATATATAGTAGACGTGTAGTGCAAACAATAAGCGTAATTGGAACTGCTATAAAAGAGACTCATATACACGTTTTATGGGCAACAGGAGTAAACAAATGCGTCACCTGGTGATAGGTGAATAGAAACCTGTATCACTAGGAGGGACATTGTAAGGTTACCGATCTTTAGGATGGGATAGGTAAGGTAGGGTAAAAGAGTGTTTTTCCGAATACCAACCGAACAAAACGTGTGTAGTGACTTCTGCCGAAAAGTCACTATACGTAAAATTTCTGAAAGGTAGTTTTAGTTTATTAATCCAGCCGGGACATTGATGCATTTAAGAAAAATACTGTGGATTAAAAATTGTATATAAATAAATCAGTAAGCAAAATGCCAATTTATAGAATTGTTTTATGTATCACATACAATTTAAAGCATAGTTTATAATAAATTAACACTTTACGCCTTCTTTTACCCAAAGGCGTAGGCAGCGGCAAGTTTTCGGTCATCGATATTTATCACACATAACTTCCGAAAATAATTTCGAGAAGTCATTTGTGTGAGCCAGGATTGGAACCCACAACTTCTTGATTTAGAGAGACCATCAATATTTACATTAATTACATATTATCAAAGTACTTATTTACTTTTGGTTATTTTCACGTCTTTGATCGCGTAGTCTGTGACATTGTACAGACTTGTACTCTAAGTGAGAATTATTTCATATACCATTAAGTTTCTCTAAGTTATGTCACCAAGGAATATTTATTTATTCCTCTCTCGCCCGACTCACAATCACATTATTTTCCCACACAAAAGTTGAGGACGACATTCATATGACGTGTAAATACTCCAATTTGGGGATAATAATATACTGATAAATATAGGCATAGTATTTGGGGTTTAGGTTTTTGGATTTATTTTGTCTTTAGACCATATGCCATAGGCAAGGTTTCAGTGTAAAATCCAATAAGTTATAAGAAAATTCTTGGATGTAGAATATAAAAAAATAACAATAATAATAATCTTATATAGACACAAATTGGGCTTATTGAGACATAATTACCGCTACCTACATCTTCGGATACGTATCCGAAGGCAAATATCTAAATTATGTGACATGGGGCACTTTACGATTTGAAAAAATCTATTTTATATTAAGAATACAAGAGTATTTTATCAACTAAATAATTCTCGTTTATTTCAATTGACATAATACGTTGTTATATAGCAATACTTTTGTGTGGTACCTTAGAAAAGATTTCCTACCATTTAGGATTAAGGGTGGTTTTTTTTTTTACCATAATTTATGGCGTCTTTATCAGCATAACGTCGATTCACATTTGTTTGCGTTACTTGAGGCGTCTATACCTGTAAACATACGGGTCTATACTGTGTCCGGTTCCCGTGTAAATTTATAAAAAAATTGATTGTGTAGAATTTATTATTATTAATTCATGCCCCTGTATAGGTTTTAGGCTAAAGAAATTGACGCACAAATATACCTACTATAGCTAGGTTTCCTTCCCTACTTCAATAATGCACAAAATATTTATAGTGTTTTATAAATAAAAAAAAATGACATTCTGCCAAATCGATTACTTGCGCGCTGAGGAGAATTCACAAGAAATCAGAAGAAGTCATTCTGTTTTAACAGTATGGGCCGTCTTTATCAGTTAAATGCCACGACCTCTCAGAATATCGACGTAAGATGGTTCATGCCACGCCATCTGTGTTCAAGTGACCATGGATGGCGTTTGTTGCTTGCTATCGGGTGACACCTGCTTATTTGCCCCTTAGTAAATAATTCAAAAAGACAATTATTTCTTATGTAAATATTATAATAAATATTCCTTATATTAAATAACGTTTGATTAAAAATATCGAAATCTATACTCATTTATTCAATTTCGGTCTTATACAGACACTTATGAGGGTCACTTATTGGAATTCCGCCAACTCAATTGCACTCGCACCGAGAAGAATTGGCATGAAACTCAGGCAGGAATCATTCTTTTTTTTAAAAATAACTGTAGTATGCAATTAAATACACAAATTAATAGAATAATATAGAGAGCAAAGTGAGGTCTCTCACGTTAAACATCTCTCAAAAACCGCTCCCATCATGATTATGTCGCATATCACAGCCATCGCCCACTTCGCCATATTTTAGGGAAGGTGGTGACTTGATCAAAAACGCCGCCGTAGCAAAGACCTTTTGTTATTGAGCATCAAGCTCTTGCGGTGAGAAACCTCATATTGCACTTACAATTACAATAGTAGTGATATTCCTGTTAAATAATTACAATCATTTATCAGGAATATCACTAGCATAAAAGTGCTAATGAGTGGTTTATTCGAAAACATTGTCGTCGTCCAAAAATCATTAGCATTATAATGAGCCTTGTTGATGAGACATCTTTTAACATGTGCCTTAAGTCGAGTAAGCGGCATCTAAATTACATTTTCTAGAATATTAAAAACAATCCATAAACCAGTTATTAACTTTTTTGAGACAGAAGAACGAGCTGTCAGGTTGACAGGGAGATGTCATATCTCCTAAACTCTTCACCAATACTCTGGTGGACGTCTTCAAGACCCTGCATTGGACGGGACAGAGTACCAATGTTAATGGTGACCAAATTTCGCATCGTCGATTCGCCGACGACATCGTTGTAATGGCAGAGTCGCTGGAACAGTTAAGCGAAATGCTGCGCAGCCTAAACGAATCCTCCCGGTGTTTCGGTTTGGGCATGAACTTAGACAAGACCAAGGTCATGTTCAATAAACATGTCGTGCCGGGACCGGAAATATCGAAGGGTCAGTTCTCGATGTCGTAAAAAAATACATCTACCTAGGCCAAATTATCCAGTTAGGTAGACGAAACTTCGAGAAGGAAGCCGACAAAGAATATTCAGCTGGCTGATTTCAACTCGCCTATAAGATAAGAGAGATAAGAGATAAGATAAGAGATAAGACGCAATGCCTGATGATCAAAGTCTTTGGCCAGTGCGTCTTTCCAGTAATGACCTACGGTGCCGAAACGTGGACACTTACGGTGATAGCCTCACCGTAAGTGTCCACGTTTCGGAACCGTAGCATCCACAAGAAAGAGTGAAATTCTTTTACTATATTTCATAAAATCTGAAAATACTCCAGCATCAATACAACAATTAACTATGTAAGTTCAGGTAGTGTGCAATTGACACAATGATCCAACTAATTACTTTAGCAGACACATACCATACATTTTCTATCTTTTTGATATTAAGTATCCAGAAAGTTTTGACTAAATGAAGAAATATTTTAGTATTTACGTTCACATCAAAACATTATTTTGTAAATGACTTAAAAGTTCGTATTAATAACCCGTATGTTTTCATAGAGGTCGTCACGTACGCCTCATTCCTCCAATATATCAGCGCCGTGATTGCGTCTAATATATGTATCTCGCAACCTGATACTGATATAGCGTAAGCAGCGATATTTTAGAAATTTACTCAGTTACTACTTTGCATGTCACATTAAATACTGTTCCCTTTTTTATATATTTTAATACGTTTTACATGTTTAAATTTGTCACCTGTCATTACTTGCCATTCATTACGTTGAATGTTAGTACTTAATCTAACATAATATAAAGTCTCCGTGGTCCAGTGGTCGAGCACCCGTTTCTGAATCAAAACTATGCGGGTTTTAATGACTCATACCAATTACTCGAAAGGGATGTATAAATATCGACGACTGAAATCTTTGTGCCCGGTGTATGAGATATTTCATTTATTGTGATAAAAGGGTTTGTATGTTAGATAACATAATAACATAACTTCACGCCTTTTTCTACCTGAAGGTGTAGGCAGCGGGTGTTAAACCACGACTCGCCGTTATGTTTACGTCCCAAAAGGATTCCTATTCCTACCTATTCCGTTTGGAAAAATTATTTCAACGTGCTAGATAAAAATATCTATAAAGTAGAAATAGAAACAGTATTTCTTTATTACCATGGATGTGATTAAAAGCAGTTTTTTGCCTATTTCCTATTATGAACGTAAAAATCCAGCGAGTCGAGACTTAACAAAGGCCACCTGCACGATCTACAAACTACTTCTTTTACTATGAGACAAATTACTAAAAATCAATACTAAAAAATATATGTTTGTTCATCAATAGATTTTTTTTTAACTACGCTATAAACCTTGTGTAATGTCCGCTTAAATATTATCGAAAGGTCGCTTAAGCCACACCCAAGTTGGCGTTTGTTCGTGAACTTGCAAAGATTAATGGAACAAAGTTTCGGCGCTTTTTGTGAACGGTATTGTGTAATATTTATTTTATATTATATTATATTTTATACAGGTGTTTCATTGTTTGAGGGCGAAGGTTGCTATGTTGTCTAGATTGATTACCAAGGAATGACGCCTCGAGTAACGTTTTGAGAACAATATTAAAAAGCACAGCGTTAATTTATTGAAGAAAATAAATAATGGCATACTCTAGTGGTACAAATATTTGAAATATAATATATTACAAGATCTTTTTAATCAAAAATCACAATAACGATAAAACTAAACAGATATACAGGACGTAGACATAGTATGGCAAGAAAAATCTTCAACGTTAGGATAAATAATGTGAAATTAATAATTAAAAATTTTAGTTGAAACATAATAAATTGAATTAATAAAAAAAAACGTTGGAATGAACAAACTTTATAAATTTATTTGTCAACAATGGTGACAAAGTACTTGAATAATATCGTTAATATTATTTAATGACCTATTTTACAAACCTTATAACCCTCACATTTCGATGTGAATTGTGACTTACGGAAATAATAATAGCCAGAAAATGACTTTATTTGGAACTATTGACAAATATTTATAAGGTTAATATATGCCCAAACTACCTAATTTGGAGGCACAACCATATTATAGCGAAAGTTTGTGGTTTATTAGTAATATCAATAAAGAAATAAAGCATTGCACCCTATACCGTACTTATTATATAAGTTTATTTATCATTTCCATTGCTAATGCTGAAATCATTTGGCTTGTAGACAAAATTAAATATTATAAGGATGAACCTGTAATAAGTTTATTTAAATATGTCTTTGCATTTCTTTGACGAGCCTCATGGTGCATTGGTTAAGCTACCGACTGCAGGATTTAGGTTGGTGGGTTCGATCACCACCCGAGTTTAAATATTTGTGACAAGATTGACTGTTTCTATGTATTTTATAATACATAGAAAAACACTTAGACGCCATGCGTATGCATTTACAAATAGTATATATGAATTCATATGTTAACTAGTATACATATCAAAACAATAATAATAATAAGGGGGCAAATTTGGTGGTAGAAGACTATCATCCCCCATGGATATTAACAATAATGAGTCACGGTTACGTCGATGGCCAATAGTATAAGGAAAGGAAAAAGCTTCTCAGTACTCCTATTCCATTCTAACTGGGGTCGGCACAACCTGTCATCCTTTCGAACTTTCCATGTTGTCAAAAGTATTAGTTGTAAGTATGACCAGCCGCCTGGTGGTAGCCAAATACAGCAATAGATGGTATTATGATACTTATATTAAGTAATAAGTTAAATCTGTTAGCACACAGTAATAAAGACTGTGTTAAAAACCGTGCAGTACCTACATATATCAGTTAGACATTTTTTAAGATTTTTGTGGGGTAGTAGTTTCTTGCACTGGTATTTTTTTCTTTATTTTTTTATGGGATACAAGGGCAAACGAGCAAACGTGTCACCTGATGGTAAGAAACCTACGCCGCCCATGGACATTAGCAACACATATAGTGTGTTACTGTTGCGTTGCCGAACTTTAAGGGAGATGGATAGGAAAGTATGTGGGCCTCCGGGTACCTCTCTCACCTAACAAAACACGGTATGGGCCACTTTACATCGATCTTCTGAGAGGTCGTGGTGTTTCGCCGGTCGAGCAGACACAATTAATGCAGCGAACTTCTTGGCTCTACCCAAAACTCTTTAGGATCTATACAACGGTTCGGGTAAGGTGATACGGCGCGTTTTCTTGGTTGTTGAGATATTGGTTGGTATAATAAAATTTCAAATCATTTAAAAAAATAATTCGTTAAATGTTTTTCTTTTTATTTGCATTTGAATCTAATCACGTATACAGTTTTAAATCCAGTTGCGTAATACTGCTTAACAACATAGGTACCTACTTAAGTTGCAGAGAGTTAAGAAAAACAGAAGTTAACAAGAGCTAGTGATGTAACACGCATAATATTATTATTACCTTAATATATTGTTTTACATATATACTAAAAATTACTCGTTTAATCAATCGTAGATATATAATACTTATATGTTTTACGTTTATTTGTCTCCTGTTTTGTGTGTAAATTCTTACGTCTCATTTATAAATATTAAGCGTTTAAAAATATTGTCAGTAAAATAGAGCAAAATTTATAAAAGGTTACTACGCCACGAAACTTTTAATTTTGTTCGCTGAAATCGATTAAAAAGAAAACCAGCCCTAATACAAAATGGTATTTTATTATATTAAAGACGTGATTACAAAAAATAATTTTAATATTTTAAATCAATCAATAACAAGTTTTTAAAATACTCATTAATACAGTTAACTCGAGTGTGCAGGTCGCAACCCTACTTCCGCAATTAAACGAGGTGCGCTGCCTTCTTAATTGCGTTGGCGCTAAACACAAACGATTAGTAATTAATTCTAGATTAAGCCTGTACATTCTACTTGTGAGATTTTATAAATCTCAGTAAAAATATATATTTAACTTATTTAAAAACTAGTGAAATTAATTATTGTTTAGTTACTTTTACTTATGGAAGCGCGAGCTGGGTATGGCAGAGTGTGCATGAAAGTAGAATAAACGCGGTAGAAATGAGGGCACTACGCAAAATCTGCGGAGTGACTCTCGCTGACCGCGTAGAAAACAAGGTTGTAAGGAATGAAGTTGGTTTGAAAGAGAGTGTCGGTGTAAAAGTAAGAAAGAGCATGCTCCGATGGTTCGGACATGTAGAAAGAATGGTTGATGCAAGACTGACTAAGCAGATATACAATGCAAAAGCGGATGGATGTAGAAGAAAAAAAAACAAAAATCAAAAAACAATAATAATCAAAAGCCGACGCGCGTGCATGAAAAGAGTTATGAAAGTCAACGAAGCGAGTGAGGCGTGTAAGAATCGTGCCCTATGGCGTTTTGTTCTCTCTGCCTACCCCGCAAGGGATTTGGCGTGAAGTTATATATCTATACTTATATTATAAAGCGGAAGAGTTTGTTTGTTTGTTTGTTTGTTTGTTTGAACGCGCTAATATCAGAAACCACCAGTCCGATTTTAAAAATTCTTTCAGTGATATATTGTCCATTTATTGAGGAAGGCTTTAGGCTATATTATATTTTCAAATTAATTAGGGATCCTTACTATAAGTCCAATAATGTAACCCAAGGTGTAAGAAAATGACTCGAAAATAATCTTTACATCGTGAACGCTGCGAAAACTATTGATTCTAGAACAAAACAATGTACTACACTTTTACAGAACATAAATTTGTCTATAAAAAAGTTCGCGATGCCATATGTCTAACTATTGTAGTTATCTCACAATAACGGTTTTTTTAATTTTTTAAAATAATTAAATTGATGTCGTTATAAAAAAGCTTTATTTTGTACCTTGATATTAATTCTCCTTAAAATAAATTACTTCAATAAAAAGATAGATTCAATATCTTTCTAGAACTTTTTGAATAATTTAATTCGGACATTTAATTCAAAAGATATCGCAAAATACAAAATGCAAGTATTCATTTCATAGGGAAATATTTAGTTACACTACGGATGATGTATCCGACTCGGACAGCTCGGACTGCCACAGCTAGCAGGTAGACTTTTTTAAGTTTGTATCTTGCTAAAAGGTCCAGTTGTCGAGAACCCCACTTCTGAATAAAGTAGTCGCGGGTTCGAATTCTGGCTCACACCAATGACTTTTTGAAATTGTTTTCGGAAGTTATGTGTATTTAGATATCGATGACTATAAATTTTGTGCCTGGTATGGCAATAAGTTCGCCACCTATTCCATTTGGGATGGAAACATAGTGGCGAAACGAGGTTTCGCCACTATGCCACCGCTGCCTACACCTTCGAGTAGAAAAGGCGTGAAGTTATGTTGTGTTGTTGTTTCTCTCTTTGTCATCATATCGCTCAATACTTTAATTAGAATTAAAAATTTGTAGTATTTAATCGTATTTTGTGGTATTTTTATTCATAAAAGTTACTAGCTTTTACCCGCGGCTTCGCTCGCATTAAATCCATTAAATAGGTATCAAAGATCATTACTATAGAAGTTAATCAATGTAATAACTCTGTTTTATTGCTTAGCTGGAATTATTAAAATTACTACATACAATGACGTTTAAAAAACTAACAACATTTTTTTAAGGTAAAATATATTTCTCTGTAAGAAAAATAAATAATTTTGGACTGTAACAATTTTATAAGAGTATGTAGGATATTGTTGTAGACTATTTTATAAGTTTTTCCTTAAGGTTCAAATATATGTAAATTACCTCAAAGAATATGTGTAAAAAGTTTCATGATGATCGATTGAGTAGTTATCGCGTGAAAGCATAACACACAAACAAACTTACATTCACATTTATATATTACTAGCTGACCCGGCAAACGTTGTCTTGCCAAAAAAAAATTAAAAAATAGGGGTTGATCGTAGAGGGTTGAAAATTCTCAGACTTACCCTATATGCATACAAAATTTCATGAGAATCGGTCAAGCCGTTTCGAAGGAGTATGGGAACGAAAATTGTGACACGAGAATTTTATATATTAGAAGTAGGATAGGATAGGAATTAGGTTACATTTTTATTGTATAAGGGGCAAACGAGCAGGCTTATGATAGATACATACGCCGCCCATGGCCACCTCACCACATGCAGTTGCGTTGCCGGCCCTTACATATGGGTGGGGTCGGGAGTGGGTTTCGGAAGGGGAGGGGGAAAGGGATTGGGCCTCCGAATACCTCTCTCAGCGAGTGAAATGCGGCTAAGGCCACTTTCCAGCGATAATCTGAGAGGTCGTGGTATTCCACGGGTCGAGCCAGCCCATTCATGCAGCGAACTGCGTGACTTAACCACTGGCAAGGTGTGACTGATGTGACTGATTTATAATACATTCTAGATATATGTAATAAACTTTACATTTTTAAGATCGTGATATCTTTTAAAATGTAGTAAATTTATTTCGATAAGCTTAATTGCAAAACCGACATCATTTGACTTATAAAAAAAAACGCTCACTGTGAGTTAGCTACCCCGGTTTGAACATATGGTGTCCCGTTTTTTTCGTTGAAGTCAACAATAGTGACCAAATAAAGAAAGTTGTTTATGTAGTATTAAAAAAAAGTAAAGGTTGACAAAAAACTTGGGACAAGTTCATTGCTATATTCATTGTTCTTATGTGGCATTGCTAATAAAGCTTTTCTTTAAAGTTGTAAATATTATCAATGTCTTGGTTGTCAGTACGCTAATACATACTAGCTAAGCGAGTGAGGCGTGTAATAATCGTGCCTTATGGCACTTTGTTCTCTCTGCCTACCCCGTAAGGAATTTGGCGATGTATGTATGTATCAGGAACTACAGGTTTGGATTGACAAACAATATTAGTTTTAGTGAGTCCATTTATTGAGGAAAGTTTAAGTTATTAATAAGAGTGGGACAATAAATTTTAGTTATAAATGTATATACATAATATGGCGGTGCATAGTTCGCGCGGTCTGCTAAATGATGATGATTTCCGAGTCTAATAAGACACGTAAATTAGATTTTTATATATTTTTGGATTATTTGTTTACCTAAACGTGTGGCGTTATTTCCCGTTCATTATATTTATGTAATATGCAACGCGAAACCCTAAAAGTTGTAATTTTTTTTATGGGATAGGAGGGCAAACTAGCAGGCGTGTCACCTGATGGTAAGCAATGAACGCCGCCCATGGACACCAGCAACACATATAATGTTACTGTTGCGTTGCCGATCTTTAAGGGATAGGGGAAAGGAAAGGATGGGGAAAGGGGGGTGGGCCTCGGGTACCTCTCTCACCGAAGGACACGCGGCATGAGCCACTTTACGTCGATCTTCTGAGAGGTCGTGGTATTTCACCGGTCGAGCCGTCCCATACATGCAGCGAACTGCTTGGTTCTACCACTGTCTGTTTAAGAGTACCTAATTCCTTTAATGTGATCTAAATAACTAAAATGAACTTACTATTAAAAAATATTTTATCTATGTAACCAAAGTCCTGGGTCAAAGTTAGCGTTATTCACAGTTACTTCTCTAAGCAGATATGATAATATTATTTTTAATTCTTTACAATATTGCAACTTCATGTGTAAATGGACGAAGCGCAAGATATACCCACGCACCTCGACTTGGCGTATTTTGCTAAAATATAAAGACTTTACGGTCTTCAGCATACCACATAGAGTTGCCCATCTATTAACATTTTTAATATCGTGATCTCTTTTAAAATGTAGTGAATTTATTTTGATAAGAGTAATACCAGGGTGCCAAATCGACACCATTTAAATTATAAAAAACACATGCTGGTTAAAACATGTGGTGACCCGGTCTTTTTTTGTAGAAAGACAATGACCAAATAAAAAAAAAGGTTTAAGTAGTATTAAAAAAAAACTAAAAGTTGACAAAAAGCTTCGGACTAAGTCCCTGACATTCTATTAATATTACTTATAAAGTGTTGATTGAAATTGATAATATTATCACCATAATATATCTTGGTTGTTAGTCGCTAATATCAACAGCTAAGCGAGTGAGGTGTGTAATAATCGTGCCTTATGGCCCTTTGTTCTCTCCACCTACCCCGCAAGGGATCTGGCCTGAAGTTATGTATGTATGTATCAAGAACTTGAATTGAAATAAATATTAGTGTTAGATAGTCCATTTATGAGGAAAGCTTTGGGGTATTAATATGATTGCGGCAATAATCTTTTTAGTGAAAATGTATAAAATATGGCGGTACGAAGTTCGCGCGGTCTGCTAGTGTATGTATGTATGTATGAACTTTTACTTACATGTATTAAGTCTTATTCAAGATTTTAATAAAAAAGGTGACAAAACTAGTCGAACCAGTGGTAGTACCATGAAGTTCGCTGCCTGAATGGGCCGGATGGATCGATGAAATACCACGTCATCTCGGAATATCGGTATGAAGGGGCTCGTGCCGCATTTCGTTCGATGAAAGAGGTATCCGGCGGCCCGATCCCCTTTCCCCTTCCTTTCCCTTCCTACTCCCTTAAAGGACGGCAACGCACCACGGTGTTCATGGGCGGGGGAAAGTTACTTACCATCAGGTGACCCACATGTTTGTTTATCCTACTATCGCACAAAAAAAAAACCTAAGGCTACTGCAAATTAGAGACAATTAGATATTTTTTACTGAAGAATAACCCTAGCCTAAATCATAGCTAGGCGTGTCGCGATTTCGTATAATCATCCGTCCTGATAAACATATTTTTAATTTTCCCGCCAGCTATCGAGAATTGTGTACATCACTATCTGACACTATTCTACATAAATATATTCATAATCTATCATAACATAACTTCACGCCTTTATTACGAAGGTTTAGGCAGCGGCTGTTAAGCCGCCGTTATGTTTACGTCCCAAATGGAATAGGTGGCGAACCTATTGCCATACCGGGCATGAAGTTTTCAGTAATCGATATTTATCTCACATAACTTTTCGTAAATAATTTTGAGAAGTCATTGGTGTAGGCCAGTGTCAGGATTCGGACCCGCGACTTCCGGTTTCAGAAGCGGGTTGCTCGACCACTGGACCACCGAGACATATTGAGTAATTCTTAATCTATCATATTGAGTAATTTTGAATATGTGTCAACATAACGGAGTTTATTTAGGAAATTATGATTGTATCTTGTCTTTGCGAATTCTTTGCCTTAAAAACTGACGACCATGATGAAAAGGGTTTTGAACGTCAGATAAGCGAGAGAGGTGAGTAATTATCGTGCTTTACGGAGCTCTGCTGCTTAAGAATCATGCCCTGCTAATGGGGCTCTGTTCTATCTGTCTACCCTGCAAGGGATATGGCGTGAAGGAACTCTGGTAGAAACTCGATGGCAATAGCTAGTGGAAACATATTATTTCATTGATATCCTAAGTGATTAAGACATTATTAAAATGATACAAAATATAAATTATTTGCGGCCACTCTACTCTTCAATCGTTGTTATATTTTAATATCAAAATCGACGACACCAAACTAGTTAAATTTTGACTTATTGTCAAAAGATGAATAATGAGAATTGATGAAAATTGCTTTAGTAATTTCTTTAACTAGTTCATAATATAGTTACGAGGCCTCGAATTTAATTAAATTACACAAAACGTGACTCGTAGCTGCTAAGAGAATTGTAAGGAACAATATTCAAATTATTATATTTTACGTATAAATTGGCTTATTCGCGTGATTAATTTGCATCGTGAAAATGATTTATGAGTAATATTATGATATTTAAGGAAAAATAACAAATAATAAATAAATAATAGTTAGCAATTATTCACATAAAGCCATCTGGTCTCGGAGTAGGAGCTAATTTATTTTACGAGTGACAAATTATGGACATTTAATATCTTATTCACATACATAACATGTTAACTCAGAAACAAAATTCATACACAAACATAAATATATTTATTGCCATAAATATATTCACGCCACGAATAGTATAGCGAATTTAAATGCTTTATTTCATACATTAAATAGATTTTTTTTTGTTTTTATAACCCAATAAATAATTACTGATATATTTTATTTAAAAAAACTGTTAGAATCCATTATCTTTAAAAATAGCTACACAGCTGAATCATTAAATTATCATCCTATATTTGAATATCATGAGATGATCAAATAGAACTAGTTTTGGAGGAGCTTTAAAAACTGACGCGTGTGCATGAAGAGAGTTATGAAAGTCAAAAAAGCGAATGAGGCGTGTAAGAATCGTCCCTTATGGCGCTCTGTTCTCTCTGCCTACCCTTAAGGGATTTAGCGTGAAGTTATGTAAGTAAAAGATCGTAATATTTTTCGCATATGCTTGAAATTTTATGCAAAGACCAATTGACATCCTCTACGACCCTGACTCAGACTTCCTTTTGTCTTCAACTAAACTTCATTATAATATCTTAAAACTGACTATACAAACACTCCTGAAACTATAAACCTTTTGTCCAATGACGCTGTTGGGCAAATTAGCAAGATAATCTGTGGATTACCGTCACAGTGGCATCTAATAGGGATTACTTAGACCTCACTTGATTACAAACCTCCACTCATTACGTAGAGTTTAAGTTTTGAGTATACTTGTTAAGTGCTATTCACTTTTAGGTAAAAATAAAAGAAGTGCAAAATGTTTAAGAGAAAATGTTTATTAAATACATACATAACTTCACGCCTTTTTCTACCCGAAGGTGTAGGCAGCGGCTGTTAAGCCTCGTCTCGCCGTTATGTTTCCCAAATGGAATAGGTGGCGAACCTATTGCCATACCGGGCACAAAGTTTTCAGTCATCGATATTTATCATATGTAACTGCCGAAAATTTCGAAAAGTCATTGGTGTGTGCCAGGATTCGAACCCACTACTTCTTGAATCAGAAGCGGGGTGCTAGCCACTGCGCCACCGAGACTTCCGAGAAAATGTTTACTTTTTGTGTAAAAATACAGATAGTGCCTCAGTTGTGTTACCGAAATTTAAAATAGGCTCCAGATAATTCGTTGCGTAAAAAAAACTCGCCTTAAGCCACTTTACGTCGATATTCTGAGAGGTCATGGTATTGACCACCAATGAAACCGACGCATTCTTACAGCAAACTGCATGGCTCTACTATAGCTAAATTCTATTATTTATTTAAGTTTTTTATTTTCAGATTACTAAAGACAAAAGAAATACTAAACCCCTCAATATTAAAAAAAAAAAACAATGGCAGCTTTATTTTTTTCTGTCTGAAAAAAAGGTTTTAACGATCATATAACACTTTTTTTCTAAGGGATAGGAGAGCAAACGAGCAGGCGTGTCACCTGATGGTAAGTGACCAGCGCCGTCCATGGACACCTGAACACAAGTACTGTTACAGTTACGATGCCGATCTTAAGGGAATAGGATGGGCAAGGATGGGGAAGGGAGGTGGGCCTCAAGGTACTTCTGTCACGAACGAACGCTACATGAGCCACTTTACGTCAATCTGCTGAGAGGTCGTGGTATTTCACCGGTCGAGCCGGCCCATTCATGCAGTGAACTGCTTGGCCACTCCTAAACTTCGATTGATAACTTTCTGAGTATATTGACCACAAAAGAATTTTATATTTTTTATAATAATTGTATAGAGGTATACATACACACGTATATATATATTAATAAAACGATAAACGAATAAGTCCAATATGTATTGTTTTGGTTAACCTAATTTCCTTCTCTTGTTGTACTCGAGCAGAAGGTTTGAGGGGAAACAAATAAAACAATAAATTGCCAAAAGGGTATTGACGTTTGTTATTGTCGGTGTTCCGCAGCACTTTATTCTGAACTCCATATGTATATATATATTCTTTTTGCAACTTCACACTTCCAATATTGCATGGTTGCAGGCAGTGGAAAAATGTCTGATGCCAAATCTGTTGCCTGGCACTATTTTGTTGGTCCTCAATAAAAATGCATTCATTGCATTCACGATACAATGCATGAGGAGATGTATGACTGTGGATTAGGCGAAAGATTTGTGTCAGGATCGTAGCTTGTGGAAAGTCAAAGTCTCTGCCTACCCCCATTGGATACAGACGTGAGCTTATGTATGTATGTCAATAAAAATCATACATTATTTTTGAAAATATAACACACAAGCCATTGGTGGGTCTATGCCTTTATTGGATTTGAACTAGAGAACTTCTAATTCAGAAATGGGTGCTAAGTCACAAGGCCTTACAGTTTTTTTATTAATACGGAAAAATCAGAACACATTTTACACCAACCATAATAAGTTTGAAGAAAAGGAAATAGCTAAATTAAAATAATAGAAAATAAGCAAGCTTTTACCAACAAAACAATACAATCTTAATGCAAAATATTGAAGTGAACATTAACAATATAAAAAGTTTGTAAAAAAATAAAAATAAAATGAAACAAAGCCTGTCTTCTATGGGTTGCGTTTTCCGAAGCAAAACGGTTCAATTAATAGCTTCCGGTACCGGACAGCACCGTCGGACACCGCCGAGCTTAAACAAACGAGTTGTTGCCATTTACACGTCTCTCTCACGATCTTTTTGTAACGATTTTTCATTTCAGTTTATATATTCATTATACCTAAACATACATAACTTCACGGCTTTTCTACCCGAAGGTGGCAGGCAGTGGCTGTTAAGTCAAGCGAACCTATCGCCATACCGGGCACAAAGTTTTCAGTCATCGATATGCGATATGTATCACACATAAATTTTGTCAATCTTGCATCGTCCATCCTTTCTACATGTCCGAACCATCGGAGCATGCCCTTTCTAACTTTTACATCGACGCTAAAAAAAAAAACTTCGTTAAAAAGGTGACAATGAAATAATTCTCACAGCCATAATTTATTTCTTGGAATTATTTAATCTAGACGTATAAATTTGCTAAAAAAAACTAAAAAAATAACTTAAAATAAATTTATAAATAATCATAACAACTTTAATACATATATTGTAAGAAATTAGTTGATTTCTTTCAAATTCATGTCCTCTCACATACTCTTATCCGGTAAAGCCCTAGCCACGAATGTTACGTTAAAAAAAACTTGTACACAAAACAATTGGCACTGGCAAATAACAAAATTAATTAATAACGGGGATGTTAAAATAATTTCGTCTCTATGTCTACGACAGTTTGTCATTTAATTTCGCTATGGCAGTATCACAAAGGCGCTCCATAAAGCGGTCTCATATAAATCGTTATAATTATAATATCATCTCTCCCTATATTGTTATTTCTTATAGGGGAAAGGAGGCTAGCACTCTGGCAAGTCTTTTGAAGGTGAGCGACTGGCACTGTCCACGGACAACACCAAGGATAACAGTTGCATTTCCAGGATTTATCCTATCCCAGATAACATAAAGAAAGGGTTTTTCATGGGGGAAGGAGGAGATGAGCTTACCTGTCTCATCACGGTAAACACAGCATGAGTCATTTTATATCGATTTTCGTACAGTCGTACTGTATGGCTGACTTCTCATTTTTAAAAAAGACTGAACACACAAGAACTTACTAGAGTGAATAAAGACTGTGTATCAATGTAAAAATTGCAATCAAATCTTTACTAAATTGACCGTGCCTTATTAGAGCATGACCACAGGAACTTGAAAAACCGTCAAGTGTGTTTGACAAGAGTTATGATGGCTTAGGTGCGATATGATGTGTGCTATAGATGTGCCTTGTGGAACTCAATTTTTCATGGTTTTAGGGGGCAGAGATTTGTTGTAAATCATATTTATTGGTATATAGTTCAGAAAATTGGCATCAATACTCAAAGCATTTTAGTTAATTTTGTAAATATTACAGTTTTTTAACAATGAGAAGAGTTCCTCAATATCTTCCCGGGTTCCAAACGTAATCCAACAAAACTGTTATTTCAATACGAAATGACTAATACAAATATCATGAATAAAATAAATCAGTCATAGAAGCTTAACAAATAAAGTCGCTTACTTGAAAGTATTACAATAAACACAAATATAACAGTAGTATTTATTTTTCAAAAATTATTTGCTTCCAGATCAAAGCTCGCTGAAACGGAAGTCCGGCACAAAAGGAAATGTACTTCTACAAAATATTGTATTTCAGAGCTGTTTATTGCAAAGAGGTATCATTATTTTCCGTTTTTCTCATATCTGGGATCAATATTACTTATTTTAATTCCATTTTTTTTTTAAATATAGCAGTTTATTATTTATATCTCTTCATATACAATTACTTAAAATATTCAAAGCTTTATTTACAATAATAAGAAAAAATAAATTAATTACATTATTTACAATATGAACAAATAAAAAACCACCTGAAATCAAATTATCATTTAATGAAAACCAAAATATAGTAAAGTTGTTTTAAATGGGGGAATGGTCACTAGTACTGACATCTACATAATAAAAATGGAAACATGTTTTGGGCTGGATACCATATCTCGAAAAACAGTGGTTGGAAAAGAATGGGCGAAGATCAAGCTCAGTGGCGTGTCCAAGGAGAAACCTATGGCCAGCAGTGGACGGAAATAGAATGATGATGAAAATGTATCGAATAGTTAACCCAGAAAAGTCTTTATGGGTTAACTAACTAACATTTTGTGCAAAGTAAAAACAAGAGGAAAATTAATTTACAAATTTACATACGTAAAATAATATCATATTATATCTCAACGTATACAAGTGCAGCCATTATAAGCAATTACTTCCCTTCCGCATAGAACTAGTGGATAATAAATTGCAAAACTTTTATGTTCCTTTAAACAACATTAATTATATTATTGTTTCACTTTACCTGTTCAGAGCGGAAACGGTAATTTTTATTGTTTTAACAATATCGGAGTCAGCGAATTTTTTTATTTGAACATTTTCCTGTAATAAAATTCTGCTGGGCCAGTTACAGTACTTTTAGAAAGTAAATTTAAAAAGAAGCAATTTAAATTTGGTATTACTCAATCAATCTTCACGCTCTTAGTGTTGGAAGCTTAGGCAGTGTCTCTTCGAATCTAAATGAAATTTTAGCTTCTGTTAAATGGGTGATAGGCGTCTTAACGTGCATATATATAATGGCATAACTTGTTTAGGTCATGGTTTTTTTTCAACATAAATAAATATCAATGTTTAGAGTCATATGACAAATAAATGAATAAGAGCTAAATTAAGTACTCTCAAAATTTTATAACTAACTTCACGCCTTTTCTACGCGAAGGTGTAGGCAGCGACTGTTAAGCCTCGTATGTTTACGTCCCAAATGGAATAAGTGCCGAACCTATTGCCATAACGGGCAGACAGTTTTTAGTCATTCATATTTATCACACCTAGCTTACGAAAGTAATTTCGAAAAGTCATTGGTGTGAGCCAATGTGAGGATTCGAAGCCGCGACGTCTCGATTCAGAAACAGGTGCTCGACCACTGAACCACCGCGAGTCTATTACTACATATTTGACAATTTATTGTCATGCATTGATATTAATTACAAATAATTCGATCCCACGACTTATTGATGAAGCAGCGAATTGCTTGACCTCCAGACAACTGTGACTACAACGGTTTTTTCGCTGTTAACTAAAATAAATGTTTCACCAATCCCCAGTTAGCAATATGAAGCAATAAAACTAAATCAACATATACCGGAACTATCGTTCCGCAGCAGCAAATTATTTATCCAATCCTTATTAATAATTAGGGCCACAAAACGCGTTATGGATGGCACGATTAGCCCGGCACACTCGGCTATATTTACAGCCAGAATTACAGTTTTAACGCGTACATAACTGGCCACCGGCAAATTGAAAGCAACACACCCAAGCCGTGATACATGATACAACATTCGTATCACGATTAACTCAACACAAATCGCTGCAAAGGGACCAATTTTGACTTTTATATGCACATAAATATATGTATCACGTTTCATTTTAACTCGGCGAAATTATATTATAATATACTAGTTGAGATAACTTTTTTATATATAAATTTAACTGTGATTGTGCCGTTCCAATCGGTGAAATATCATGACCTAAAATCGACGTATAGTGGCTCAGACTGCGCTGAGTTTTGACGAAATATAACCATTTTAAGTAGTCTAAGAGTATAGTAAATAGGGTTTTTTACTAGACAGTGCATTTTACTACTCAGTGACTTCGAGGGCGAAGTCACTTACAAACAAATAAAATGAGACCCAATACTATCCTTAGAAATGTATATAAATAGAATATTTTTGGTATATAAAAGGTCTCGTTAGTCCACTGGTCGAGCACCCCGCTTTTGAATCTAAATCGGGATGGAATCCTCACACTGGCTTACACCTATAACTTTTCGAAAGTTATGTGTGAAAAATATAGATGACTGAAAACTTTGTGCTCGGTATACTAATAGGTTCGCCACCAAGGCGTGGGCGAGACGAGGCTTAACAGCCGCTGTCTATACCTTAAGAAAACCCCGTGAAGTTAAGTTATGATACCAAAGATAATGATTTTATAACATTAAAACAACTTTTTAGGATTTAATCGCGTTTATTTATTACTTATTTTTATTTGTTTCCCGACGTTTCGAACTCTTTACAGAGATCATTTTCACGAGTGATGAACAAAAAGGTGGTAGTCGTTCAAAAGATATTTTCATTGATACAGAGAGCATCCACTTTTTAGAAGTAAAAATCAAAAACTAGGTGAAAAAAATCCTAAAAAGTTGTTTTTATGTTATGAGTGTGATTCACGAAAATCTGAGAAATAAATATAATGATTTTTTGTAACGATCTTGATTTGATGTCATAAATATTTTCAACAATTTGTTCTTAATATAAGGAAAAAAATATAAGGTATTCTATTAAAATAAATTCCAGATTATTACTAAACACTTAAGAATGGTTTGAGAATAATTAGGAAAATACTGAACAATACCCTTCACCTACACGCTTGCGTTCTCGAAACGGAGCCTGCGTCCTGAACTGAATTGTTGAAAAGGGCTTAAAGTTATGAAGCCAAGTGGAGTTTCCTCTGAATCGAGTTTATTATGCCTAGAAAACTTTTTTTCTGGAGGGCTCCATTTTTAAATACCTATTTTAATAAAATCCTGTCGAAAGTAGTTTATTTCAAATAACAATTTTAAGACACATTATGAGTAGTAATTAAACATTCACAAAATCAAATTAATTTTTGCTCCGGCCAAGTGATGAGAAATTGAAAACTCTATTTCAAGCTCCAAGTAAATCTATAAAGAATTCAAGTGGAATACTTATAAATAAAACTGATACTTAAATTCAGAAATATTTTCCATTTAATAATACATAAACATAATTTCACGCCTTTTGTTACCCGAAGGTGTAGGCAGCGGCTGTTAAGCCTCGTCTCGCCGTTATGTTTACGTCCCAAATGGAATAGGTGGCGAGCCTATTCCATTTAATATATTGCATATTTTCCAGTTCTTTTTTAGAAACACTAGTTCAGTTGTTGATTCAAGTTGTTATTATAGAGTCGTTAGGTTTTTAATAGCTACTTTAATTTTATTACGACTATACTTGTATTTTGTGGAGGTAATACTAAAGAATATTGTGCTCTTGATTAGAATATAAAATCAAAATTAATACAATAAAAGTTATAATATATCGAATTTGGGGAAAAGGCCTAGCAGGTCATCTGACATAATTAGCGATTACCAACGCCCATGAATAAAGCAAGAAGCGGAAAGGACGGGAGAGGGGTTAGGCCTACCTATGTCACCATACAAAACGCAGAATGAACCGCTGTAACAATTTAAGGTCCATGCATTTCACCCATCAAGCCAGCCCATTTATGCAGAGACCTACGTGGTTTTACCGCTATTAACATCTAGTGATGTAACTTTAATATTATTTAACTTTGTAATATTTTTAGTTTATGCGATTTCAAATCGATAATCGGTATTTGTGCTAAAACTCTATTTAGCATAATTCACTCTGCGGGCTCTGGTGGCTGATTTATATAGCTTTTATATTTGATTTTGGCTAGTTAGGGTTTTAAAGGGTCATATTTATTTGGAATAATTGTTGAATATTATTGTTTCACGCTTAGGTTTAATAGTAAATGATAATGTTGAGTTGTAGCTGTTGAGTAAATGATAATAATAAAAAAAAAACCTCCCTGAGTTTCTTGCCAATTCTTCTCAGTGCGAGAGTAATCGAATTAGCGGAAGTAAAAAAAAAAAAAGTGACCTTCATAAGTGTCTGACAAGACCTAAACTGAATAAATTAGTTTTGATTTTGATTTTGAGTAGAATGTTTCAGGATTATGCATATAAATTATAAGGATATTAAGGAAAAAAAATACCAACCATAGTTATATTCATATTATATTATCACGTAAAGCGCGCACTTTGAATATCTTTTAAATGAAAATGGAACGAAGTAGTATGAATTTACAAACACTTACAGTTTATACCGAGAAGAACTGACCGAATGATATCTTTTTTAAATTGAAAATTTTGTATAAAAAACACGTTACCACGTCAACCACTATACATTACCGTATTATATACACGTGAATTTATATTCTTTTGTTTATTTGGAAATCGTAGTCCGGGAGGTGGCGTTGCTACTAGCGTTGATAACGTTGACACCACCTTGATCTTATATCACTGCTGAGTGTTCCGATCGTCAGTTGCTCAAGTATTGGTGGGTGTGCGTATTAGGGGTTATGAACGTCGTAAAAATTTTATAAAAGTAAATAGTATGCCGAAATAAATTTATTTTAAGGAATAGTTTTGCAGGTACGTTGTTGAAACCTTGTCAGCTGCCTAGGTAGTAGGGAAAACACCATAGGCTGAAGCAATAAAGAATAAAAATGTTGAAGCAATGATACTCGCGGTTTGATTGAGCAGTTGATACAGCCTTTAGTACTGGCAAGTAATTATGCCGAATAAAACTATTTTCAGAGATTGTTGACAAATTTAAGACCTGACAAAAAAATGTCAGCTATAGTGTCCAGGGGGAAATACGCGTCAGCTGCTTGCACGCCCTTGTAAGAAACACCTAAATTAAAAAATAAGGCTCGTTCATTTAAGTTGTAGCAGCCAGAATACTAGACAAACAAAGTTTTTTCAACCAAATTAATATCAATGTTTTACAAGTAAACGTCAAAAACTCTATGCAACTATTTAAGTCGAGCATAACTGACGCGACATCCCTCAATTAGAGTGGAGACGTGCAAAAGTATGGAAATTATAAAATTTATGTGTAACATAGTCAAATTTTTTTAACTATCACAAATTATTACAGATTGCTTCAATTACAAGACATGTGTAAAAAAAGTACAAAATATAAGTAACTATACAATCCGACTATCCGAAATAACCTAAAATTTAAACTTATGACTTAAATATTTTATGGTCGAGTGACGACCAACAGGAGACCATTAGTATCCACAATAAGATAATAAATAACCGGACAAGTATAAGTTGGACTCGCTTGCAGAACGTACCATTTTGGTAAAGCGGCAGAATAAATATATCTATCATGTAAAATTATCGTGTCGCGGTGTTAGTTACCATATTCCCTAGAAAAGGCCTAACCGATTTTCATGAATTTTGCGTCCGTATTGAGTTAGTCTAAGAATTGGACAGCAAACAAAAAACATGCAACCCTAAATTTTTACCTCTCTTTTTTGGCAAGTACACATAAATTAATAATTATTATTTTCCCAAGCCACGCTGAACAGAAAACTTTTGCTGAGAATTCCAATTATGGCACCTAAGAGCAACTGGCGTCTTCTTTTAAACATTTCGGCATCAAAATGGGGAACAACTCATTGTACTTTGTGAATGGACTTAAAATAAGAACATGAAAATTAAATGTCCGTCGGGTCGCCGTAGACTGCGACGCCTGAGGCTCGGAATGTCGTGGCAGTACTTCATTTTTATTCCTTTTGTGTGCCCGAGCTTGGACGACGTTATTATCTCTGCCGCAGTTCCCCAAAAGTAATGTTCGTCTTGGCTGATCTTGGTCTAAAATTAATGTTCTGAAAGTTATGTTAGTTAAAAAGTGTCATATTCTTGATGCTTATGATATCTGGAACTGATAGATGGTATTGCAAATTAATTTAATATCGTTAACCTATATATTATACTTTGTTTTTTTGAATTAATTAACCCCAGGAGTTATTAGTTCATTTATAAAAAATAATAATTTAGTGTTTGATAGTCAATTTATTGAGAAGGACTTTAAGTTATATAATACTAGCTGACACAGCAAAATGTCGTCTTGGTAAGAAATAATGTTTTTGATCAACAAATAGGAAATTGGGGTTGATCGTAGAAATTTTGGGTTGTATGTATTTTTATATTTATTTCTAAGACTTTCGCGAATCTCACTCATTGATTGAAACAACTTTTAGGATTATATCGCGTTTATTTTCAGAGTCTGTAAAGAGTTCGAAACGTCGGGAAAAGTAGTAAGTAGATATAATCCTAAAAGTTGTTTTAATCAATGTATGTATTTTTAGCTCATCAATATAATTAAAAAAAAAACAAATGAACTATAAAAGTTGGGGCGCATTACCCGTTTAAAAAGCGATTTAAGTTTATATCTTGGACACAATACACACTAATTCCAAGCTAATTAGCTAACTACTCGTGTTATGGACACTAGATAGAGGATATTAATTTATATATACTTTTCTTTTTAAATACATACTTATAATACATAGTAAAACAACCCACCAACCTCGATTCTGCTGTTGGTAATTTTACCAACGCATCACAAGGCCCGGCGAATCGTTTCAATATTACAAAAAGACTCACCAATTTTATTTTAAAACACTAATAAAAACCAACATCAACGACATTATCCGTCGTGATCTTGCCACCGCCGGTGTACCAGCCGTTCTGGAACCGAACGGTTTGGTGTGCGATGATGGCAAGAGACCGGACGGGATGTCTATTTTGCCTTGGAGGATGGGTAGGCCTTTGGTGTGGGACGCTACTTGCGTCGACACCCTTGCGCCATCGCATCTTCCAAGCACGGTAGAGGTGGCCGGTGCTGCTGCTGCTTCGGCAGGAAATCTCAAGCGGCACAAATACAGAAACCTTATAGGTGACTATGTGTTTGAGCCGTTTGGGGTTGAGACTTTGGGAACATGGGGTCCGAGTGCTCGTGCACTTTACAAAGATCTTGCAAAGAGGCTGATCGAAGCCTCTCGCGACTAGAGGGCTGGTCTATTCTTCGCACATAGGACTAGCATTGCCATTCAGCGTGGCAATGCGGCCAGTCTTCTGGGCACGCTGCCAGTAGACCGAGATGCGGAGAAATTTGATTTCAGGTAGTTTTTTAATTGTATATATTGTAACTAATAAAATAGATTTATACGAAAAATAAAAAAGGATTATTAAAAGGCGTCGAAAAATTCTTCCGCAAAAAAAAAACTAAAACACTATAGGTATTCGACCTTCTGATAGTATTTGTTTTGTGTGTTGACATCCCTGTCGGTTTTCAAACTCAACAAACCGTGGAATAGCCATGTCGTGTGGTTGTGATCGAAAGGGTAAAAGGCGTGATTTATGCATATTTTTATGATACCGCACTTTGTCTCTGACGATTGTTGGCAATTTTTCAGTTTTGTTTCAAGGAAATTTAAAGGAAATATGCAATACGTAAGCCAGTAAGAATTTATTTTTATCGAGCATTTTAAAATATAGACGATATTGAATCAGAAGAAAGTTACAAAATAAGAACACATTTATAAATTTATATCTTAGATTTTCGCGAATCCCATTTATAACATTAAAACAACGCTTTATGGATCTTTTTATTCATACATACATACATAACTTCACGCCAAATCCCTTGCGGGGTAGGCAGAGAGAACAGAGCGCCATAGGGCACGATTCTTACACGCCTCACTCGCTTCGTTGACATTCATGACTCTTTTCATGCACGCGCGTCGGTTTTTGAGGCTCTTAACATCACCTTCCTCCAGAACACGTTCTATTTGGTCATGGAATGTATGTCTAGGCCGTCCTCGACTCCTACATCCATCCGCTTTTGCATTGTATATCTGCTTAGTCAGTCTTGCATCAACCATTCTTTCTACATGTCCGAACCATCGGAGCATGCCCTTCTTACTTTTACACCGACACTCTCTTTCAAACCAACTTCCTTCCGTACAACCTTGTTTTCTACGCGGTCAGCGAGAGTCACTCCGCAGATTTTGCGTAGTGCCCTCATTTCCACCGCGTTTATTCTACTTTCATGCACACTCTGCCATACCCAGCTCTCACTTCCATAAGTTAGCGTTGGGATCAGGCATGTGGATTGCTAGCTGGGCTTTTCTGCTAATGTTTTTTGCGCCCAGGAATCTGCCCAACGCTCCATTTACGCTATTTCCTATCGCCACTCGTCTTTCTACATCCGCGGTGTACCTTCCATCTCTGCTAAAAGCGCATCCAAGATATACAATTTCATTCACCTGTTCCAGCACTACATCATCAACCATTATCCTTGCATCAGTTCTGGATTCCTCCCTTTAAAACACCATAACTTTCGTTTTCTTTGCATCCAACTGCAAGCCTTTAGTCATGCAATCATCTTTCATAATAGTGACTTGTATTTGCAGGTCCGACGGCGATTCGGCTAGAAGCACGGCGTCATCTGCGTAAAGCAGGCAGCTCACAACTAGGTCACCCATTCGCATCCCTACATCCATCGATCTCACTCTCTGGAGACAACTCTCCAGGTACAGGATGAACAGTCGAGCTGACAGCACGCAACCCTGTCTGACGCCGATATTGACGTCAAACCAGGGGAACAAGCCGCCGTCAACACGCACACACGCTGAGCAGCCCTCATAAGTGGACTGCACAACGCGCAGCAGTGCCCCGCTCACCCCGTAGCCCGGGAGTATGCCCCACAGATCCTTTCGTAACACTCTGTCAAACGCTTTTTCCAGATCCACAAAACCGCAGAAAACCTTCCGGTTAACAGCCAGTTGTTTCTCCACGATGTTGCGGAGAGAAAAAATCTGATCCATGCACGCTCGTCCGCTTCTAAAACCACCCTGAGCCTCCCACAACACTCCATCAGATATCACCCTCATTCTCCTTTCAATAATTTTCCCATACACTTTTGCTGCTAAACTGATCAAACTGATGGCCCTGTAGCTGGCGCACTGCATACGTGATCCCTTACCTTTATACAAGGGCACTATGACAGCGCGCCTCCAGTCCATGGGAACCCTACCCGACCTCCAGCACGGATTGCTCAAGGTCAGGAAAGCGTCCCGGACACAAGTTCCACCGTGTTTGATCATTTCAGCAGACATCATATCAATTCCAGCTGCCTTACCATTTTTCATACTTCGTATCGACCATTCAATCTCTTCCATAGTAATGTCCTCATCAGATGTTGGCGCAGCGCTGTCAGCCGTAGGCTCACTCGCGGCGCCCACATCCGGAACATACTCGTACATTTCCCCAAAATACTCACTCCACCTGCCCAATACATCGCTTGGGTTTGCAAGAATGTCACCAGTCTTAGACATAATTTTGTCCATTCCGGATGTTGACGAAGAACCCCGAGACTTTCTAACTTCCCTCCAGAAGAGTTATTCGCCTCGAAGTTCTCCGTCAACCTCACTTCCTCATTCGCAACTAGTCTTTCACGCTTCTCTTTCACTAAGGCTTTGGTAACATTCCTGCAGCGGCGGTAGCTCTCATACTTTTTCTCTGTCATACTATCATTCTGATTCAAACTCGAGACATAATCCAACCATGCTTTTTTCTTTCTTTCGACGCTGGATTTCACATCCGCGTCCCACCAGGCATCACCTCTCAGAATCTTATGCCTCTTTGCACTACCACATACTTCTTTTGCACTATCCACTATACTATCTTTCATTCTTTCCCAGCATTCTTCAACACCTAGGTCAGAAAGACTCGTCTCACTGAGTCTTTTACTGACTAGGTCTACATACATACTCCGTACACTTCCATCTTCTAATTTCTCGCATTTTATCCTTTCAAGCTCTCCGAAATGGGTACGAACTCGCCAGTGTCTCCACTTCTTGAAAAGGCCCACGAAACAGCTTACCACCAGGAAGTGGTCCGTATCAAGAGTGGGGCCTCTGGAGGCTCTTGTATCCCTTAGAGTATTTCGGAGACGACTATCTACCAAAATCAAATCAATCATACTCTTTTGTTCATTCCGTCTCCACGTATACGTGTGAATACCAAGGAGGTTCCGTTCCAGGCATACATCCAATATCGGCTTACCAGCATCATTCACTCTCTTGTCACCATTCGGATCAAGGACAGCCTCCAGGCCATCTCTCTTGGTTCCGACCCATCCATTAAGATCACCACACAGAATTATCCTTTCATTTCCCTCAACCAGATCCAGAATATCCCTAACAGTTTCCCAAAACTTCTCGAGTTCGCGGGGATTTTTATTCATCACTCGCGAAAATGATCTCTGTAAAGAGTTCGAAACGTCGAGAAATAAATAAAAATAAGTTCTAAACAAACGCGATATAATTCATAAAAAGTTGTTTTAATGTTACATTTGTAAACTTTTAGTCTGTGTTTATTATTGATTTGATCGATAGTATGAAGATTTGGTTTGATTGGTTTATAATATGATAAGTTATGAGTAGTGTAGGCTATGCTTAGTTAAAATCTCGGAAGTTCAAGTAGGCTGCACTGCTATCTAGAGTTACTAGTAGTTACAGTGAAATAATGTAATAAATTAGTATAAAAAGTTTTCATACCTTTTTCTGTATGTTTTTTTTATTTTCTATAGATATCAAAACTATGAAAAAAACTTATAGAAACAGATAAACTTTAGTTGGTGACATAATCTAAGCTTAATTTCATTGAAATCTATGTCCAAGAAAAAAAAAAATATTAGAAAGGCAGTAAATACGTGTTCTCTGTAAAATGATAATATAATATGTCAGTACATGAAGTTCAGCGGGTCAGGTAGTCTTTAAATAAATATGAAAATAAAAACTTTGCTATATAAAAGAACGAAATAAAATTGTTTTTGACATTTCGTGGTTACGACCCTTTTCAAACTCAGACACACGAATATATATATATATATATATGTACCAAACATACTAATGTCATTTTACGTAAAAAAAAATATAAGCTTCGATATATTAATGGAGCATATATTGTGTTGCGGATGACGAGCGGCGTCGGGTAGCAACATATACATGTACGAATATGAACGGGAACGAAGTCTCCACAAGAAAATAAACGTACCCGCAGTAGGAAAATAATAACTTTGTCCATAGGTACTATTGGTCGGCGCGCCCCGCCCATTCACTACGGCACCCACAACTTGCGGGCTTTTCGAGCTACCTAAGCGCGCACGTTTCGGTGCAAATTTGTAGTCGTCGAGCGGTCAACATCGGCAACAAGAAAACCTTCGGCAGAACACTGGTGGACACTGAACACTGAAGAAAGAAGATTCAAGTTGGGATTGGGGACGTCACGAACAGGAAGAGGAAGCAGCCGGGAGCCTACGGGAAGACAGTTCAAGACATCGTGAAGAGCAACTGTTAGGGCACTCCGTCGCGTATACCACCTTACCACCTTGTAACCTATTTATTTGATCAATAAATACGGCGAAGTGCCTTTCAACGTAGACCCGGTGTTTCCATTCAGACTGTCCCCAACAGTCTGTTTGGTCCTTCGAGGTCGGATCGTTGGGTTACTTCCGCTTACTGTTACTAAGAAAGCACCGGGTCTGCGGGAGCCTAGTCACCTCCCAGCCAGTGAAGAGGCGAAGCCTGAAGACGTCGGGAGCCTAGTCACCTCCCAGCCAGTGAAGAGGCGAAGCCTGAAGACGTCGGGAGCCTAGTCAACACCCTGCCAGGGAAGAGGCGAAAAAAGAAGACGTCAGGGAGCCTAGTCTACTCCCTAGCGGGTGTACCGCGGCCCCGTATCCTTAGCCACCTAGCGGTGTTAAACGGCGGGATACAGGGTTAACGCCGATCAAGGCGGTGTGGTAAACTGTGCGTTACCACCGGTCTCGCGACCGAATAGCAAACCTTCGCCGGTAAGGTCGTACGTGTTGCGGGGGCCGGACTGTAGGCACTGCCGACGGGGCCGGACACTCATCCCGGTCCCTGAGCACCCCGTACTGCGTGCGACCCTCTGCTGGGTAGGTCCCACCTTGTCCGATCCCGCACGCCCTCCATCCCTTTCGGTGTAACCCACCGGGAGGATTGTTAGGAGTAGGGTTCAAGAGGCGTCAAGAGCCGACCATGCCGAACACAAGGAGAACCCTGAGGGTGCACGAGGAACCGCCCGCATCGCCGTCAACACGCACCACCGCCACCGCACCCGCTAGAACAGCCGCAAGACAGGACGCCATGGAGACCGCTGCCGCCGCCGCCGCCGCCGCCGCGAGCCAGAATGCCGCCGCCGCCGCAACTTCGAGCGCCGCTAACGCCGCCGCCGCCGCCGCCGCCGTGAACCCGGTCGCCGCCGCCGCCGCAAGCCGAAGCGCCGCTACTGCCGCCGCCGCCGCAAACCCGAGCGCCGCCGCCGCCGCCGCCGCCGCCGCATCTGAAACACGAAGAGAACGAACAAGAGCGCCCTCCATACGTTCACACAGGTCGACCGCTAGCGCCATCGCTCGAATACGACAAGCCGAATTCAAGGCGGAAGAACAATTAGCCGAAATAAGGAGAAGAGAGCTGCAGATCGAAGCAGAACTTATCAAGAAAAGGCTAGCCGCCGACGTAGCACTAATTCAAGAGGAAACCGACTGCGAGAGCACCGGCGTTCGAGAATTAGACCACAGTTAGGGTTATATTCGAAACTCCTAGACGCCCTAGATCGTCCACTCGACGTCGACCGAGAGATATAACTCCGCTACTCCATAGGTCGCCTACGCCCGCGAGATCCCGAGAGAGAGGAATAGACAGATTAGCCGAAGCCATAGAACGCATGGAAATGGCCGTCCGGAAATAATCATCTATATTGTATATATTGTAACTAATAAAATAGATTTATACGAAAAATAAAAAAGGATTATTAAAAGGCGTCGAAAAATTCTTCCGCAAAAAAAAAACTAAAACACTATAGGTATTCGACCTTCTGATAGTATTTGTTTTGTGTGTTGACATCCCTGTCGGTTTTCAAACTCAACAAACCGTGGAATAGCCATGTCGTGTGGTTGTGATCGAAAGGGTAAAAGGCGTGATTTATGCATATTTTTATGATACCGCACTTTGTCTCTGACGATTGTTGGCAATTTTTCAGTTTTGTTTCAAGGAAATTTAAAGGAAATATGCAATACGTAAGCCAGTAAGAATTTATTTTTATCGAGCATTTTAAAATATAGACGATATTGAATCAGAAGAAAGTTACAAAATAAGAACACATTTATAAATTTATATCTTAGATTTTCGCGAATCCCATTTATAACATTAAAACAACGCTTTATGGATCTTTTTATTCATACATACATACATAACTTCACGCCAAATCCCTTGCGGGGTAGGCAGAGAGAACAGAGCGCCATAGGGCACGATTCTTACACGCCTCACTCGCTTCGTTGACATTCATGACTCTTTTCATGCACGCGCGTCGGTTTTTGAGGCTCTTAACATCACCTTCCTCCAGAACACGTTCTATTTGGTCATGGAATGTATGTCTAGGCCGTCCTCGACTCCTACATCCATCCGCTTTTGCATTGTATATCTGCTTAGTCAGTCTTGCATCAACCATTCTTTCTACATGTCCGAACCATCGGAGCATGCCCTTCTTACTTTTACACCGACACTCTCTTTCAAACCAACTTCCTTCCGTACAACCTTGTTTTCTACGCGGTCAGCGAGAGTCACTCCGCAGATTTTGCGTAGTGCCCTCATTTCAACCGCGTTTATTCTATCTTTCATGCACACTCTGCCATACCCAGCTCTCACTTCCATAAGTTAGCGTTGGGATCAGGCATGTGGATTGCTAGCTGGGCTTTTCTGCTAATGTTTTTTGCGCCCAGGAATCTGCCCAACGCTCCATTTACGCTATTTCCTATCGCCACTCGTCTTTCTACATCCGCGGTGTACCTTCCATCTCTGCTAAAAGCGCATCCAAGATATACAATTTCATTCACCTGTTCCAGCACTACATCATCAACCATTATCCTTGCATCAGTTCTGGATTCCTCCCTTTAAAACACCATAACTTTCGTTTTCTTTGCATCCAACTGCAAGCCTTTAGTCATGCAATCATCTTTCATAATAGTGACTTGTATTTGCAGGTCCGACGGCGATTCGGCTAGAAGCACGGCGTCATCTGCGTAAAGCAGGCAGCTCACAACTAGGTCACCCATTCGCATCCCTACATCCATCGATCTCACTCTCTGGAGACAACTCTCCAGGTACAGGATGAACAGTCGAGCTGACAGCACGCAACCCTGTCTGACGCCGATATTGACGTCAAACCAGGGGAACAAGCCGCCGTCAACACGCACACACGCTGAGCAGCCCTCATAAGTGGACTGCACAACGCGCAGCAGTGCCCCGCTCACCCCGTAGCCCGGGAGTATGCCCCACAGATCCTTTCGTAACACTCTGTCAAACGCTTTTTCCAGATCCACAAAACCGCAGAAAACCTTCCGGTTAACAGCCAGTTGTTTCTCCACGATGTTGCGGAGAGAAAAAATCTGATCCATGCACGCTCGTCCGCTTCTAAAACCACCCTGAGCCTCCCACAACACTCCATCAGATATCACCCTCATTCTCCTTTCAATAATTTTCCCATACACTTTTGCTGCTAAACTGATCAAACTGATGGCCCTGTAGCTGGCGCACTGCATACGTGATCCCTTACCTTTATACAAGGGCACTATGACAGCGCGCCTCCAGTCCATGGGAACCCTACCCGACCTCCAGCACGGATTGCTCAAGGTCAGGAAAGCGTCCCGGACACAAGTTCCACCGTGTTTGATCATTTCAGCAGACATCATATCAATTCCAGCTGCCTTACCATTTTTCATACTTCGTATCGACCATTCAATCTCTTCCATAGTAATGTCCTCATCAGATGTTGGCGCAGCGCTGTCAGCCGTAGGCTCACTCGCGGCGCCCACATCCGGAACATACTCGTACATTTCCCCAAAATACTCACTCCACCTGCCCAATACATCGCTTGGGTTTGCAAGAATGTCACCAGTCTTAGACATAATTTTGTCCATTCCGGATGTTGACGAAGAACCCCGAGACTTTCTAACTTCCCTCCAGAAGAGTTATTCGCCTCGAAGTTCTCCGTCAACCTCACTTCCTCATTCGCAACTAGTCTTTCACGCTTCTCTTTCACTAAGGCTTTGGTAACATTCCTGCAGCGGCGGTAGCTCTCATACTTTTTCTCTGTCATACTATCATTCTGATTCAAACTCGAGACATAATCCAACCATGCTTTTTTCTTTCTTTCGACGCTGGATTTCACATCCGCGTCCCACCAGGCATCACCTCTCAGAATCTTATGCCTCTTTGCACTACCACATACTTCTTTTGCACTATCCACTATACTATCTTTCATTCTTTCCCAGCATTCTTCAACACCTAGGTCAGAAAGACTCGTCTCACTGAGTCTTTTACTGACTAGGTCTACATACATACTCCGTACACTTCCATCTTCTAATTTCTCGCATTTTATCCTTTCAAGCTCTCCGAAATGGGTACGAACTCGCCAGTGTCTCCACTTCTTGAAAAGGCCCACGAAACAGCTTACCACCAGGAAGTGGTCCGTATCAAGAGTGGGGCCTCTGGAGGCTCTTGTATCCCTTAGAGTATTTCGGAGACGACTATCTACCAAAATCAAATCAATCATACTCTTTTGTTCATTCCGTCTCCACGTATACGTGTGAATACCAAGGAGGTTCCGTTCCAGGCATACATCCAATATCGGCTTACCAGCATCATTCACTCTCTTGTCACCATTCGGATCAAGGACAGCCTCCAGGCCATCTCTCTTGGTTCCGACCCATCCATTAAGATCACCACACAGAATTATCCTTTCATTTCCCTCAACCAGATCCAGAATATCCCTAACAGTTTCCCAAAACTTCTCGAGTTCGCGGGGATTTTTATTCATCACTCGCGAAAATGATCTCTGTAAAGAGTTCGAAACGTCGAGAAATAAATAAAAATAAGTTCTAAACAAACGCGATATAATTCATAAAAAGTTGTTTTAATGTTACATTTGTAAACTTTTAGTCTGTGTTTATTATTGATTTGATCGATAGTATGAAGATTTGGTTTGATTGGTTTATAATATGATAAGTTATGAGTAGTGTAGGCTATGCTTAGTTAAAATCTCGGAAGTTCAAGTAGGCTGCACTGCTATCTAGAGTTACTAGTAGTTACAGTGAAATAATGTAATAAATTAGTATAAAAAGTTTTCATACCTTTTTCTGTATGTTTTTTTTATTTTCTATAGATATCAAAACTATGAAAAAAACTTATAGAAACAGATAAACTTTAGTTGGTGACATAATCTAAGCTTAATTTCATTGAAATCTATGTCCAAGAAAAAAAAAAATATTAGAAAGGCAGTAAATACGTGTTCTCTGTAAAATGATAATATAATATGTCAGTACATGAAGTTCAGCGGGTCAGGTAGTCTTTAAATAAATATGAAAATAAAAACTTTGCTATATAAAAGAACGAAATAAAATTGTTTTTGACATTTCGTGGTTACGACCCTTTTCAAACTCAGACACACGAATATATATATATATATATATGTACCAAACATACTAATGTCATTTTACGTAAAAAAAAATATAAGCTTCGATATATTAATGGAGCATATATTGTGTTGCGGATGACGAGCGGCGTCGGGTAGCAACATATACATGTACGAATATGAACGGGAACGAAGTCTCCACAAGAAAATAAACGTACCCGCAGTAGGAAAATAATAACTTTGTCCATAGGTACTATTGGTCGGCGCGCCCCGCCCATTCACTACGGCACCCACAACTTGCGGGCTTTTCGAGCTACCTAAGCGCGCACGTTTCGGTGCAAATTTGTAGTCGTCGAGCGGTCAACATCGGCAACAAGAAAACCTTCGGCAGAACACTGGTGGACACTGAACACTGAAGAAAGAAGATTCAAGTTGGGATTGGGGACGTCACGAACAGGAAGAGGAAGCAGCCGGGAGCCTACGGGAAGACAGTTCAAGACATCGTGAAGAGCAACTGTTAGGGCACTCCGTCGCGTATACCACCTTACCACCTTGTAACCTATTTATTTGATCAATAAATACGGCGAAGTGCCTTTCAACGTAGACCCGGTGTTTCCATTCAGACTGTCCCCAACAGTCTGTTTGGTCCTTCGAGGTCGGATCGTTGGGTTACTTCCGCTTACTGTTACTAAGAAAGCACCGGGTCTGCGGGAGCCTAGTCACCTCCCAGCCAGTGAAGAGGCGAAGCCTGAAGACGTCGGGAGCCTAGTCACCTCCCAGCCAGTGAAGAGGCGAAGCCTGAAGACGTCGGGAGCCTAGTCAACACCCTGCCAGGGAAGAGGCGAAAAAAGAAGACGTCAGGGAGCCTAGTCTACTCCCTAGCGGGTGTACCGCGGCCCCGTATCCTTAGCCACCTAGCGGTGTTAAACGGCGGGATACAGGGTTAACGCCGATCAAGGCGGTGTGGTAAACTGTGCGTTACCACCGGTCTCGCGACCGAATAGCAAACCTTCGCCGGTAAGGTCGTACGTGTTGCGGGGGCCGGACTGTAGGCACTGCCGACGGGGCCGGACACTCATCCCGGTCCCTGAGCACCCCGTACTGCGTGCGACCCTCTGCTGGGTAGGTCCCACCTTGTCCGATCCCGCACGCCCTCCATCCCTTTCGGTGTAACCCACCGGGAGGATTGTTAGGAGTAGGGTTCAAGAGGCGTCAAGAGCCGACCATGCCGAACACAAGGAGAACCCTGAGGGTGCACGAGGAACCGCCCGCATCGCCGTCAACACGCACCACCGCCACCGCACCCGCTAGAACAGCCGCAAGACAGGACGCCATGGAGACCGCTGCCGCCGCCGCCGCCGCCGCCGCGAGCCAGAATGCCGCCGCCGCCGCAACTTCGAGCGCCGCTAACGCCGCCGCCGCCGCCGCCGCCGTGAACCCGGTCGCCGCCGCCGCCGCAAGCCGAAGCGCCGCTACTGCCGCCGCCGCCGCAAACCCGAGCGCCGCCGCCGCCGCCGCCGCCGCCGCATCTGAAACACGAAGAGAACGAACAAGAGCGCCCTCCATACGTTCACACAGGTCGACCGCTAGCGCCATCGCTCGAATACGACAAGCCGAATTCAAGGCGGAAGAACAATTAGCCGAAATAAGGAGAAGAGAGCTGCAGATCGAAGCAGAACTTATCAAGAAAAGGCTAGCCGCCGACGTAGCACTAATTCAAGAGGAAACCGACTGCGAGAGCACCGGCGTTCGAGAATTAGACCACAGAATCACCGATTGGTTGAACAAAGCTCAGCCGCCGAAGGGAGACGAACTATCCCGATTGACGTCAGATCGAGAAAGATCACGAACCGTTCGAGCCGCGGACCCGTGCGATCCACGGGAGGAGAGAAGTCGCCGCGAGCCACAGAACAAAGACGACAATCAAGCTACGCCAGAGCGCGATAATGAGGAACAAGGATCAAGGCACTCATTCTGTGGATACGCACCGCTACCCGAACAACAGAAAGAGGTTATATTCGAAACTCCTAGACGCCCTAGATCGTCCACTCGACGTCGACCGAGAGATATAACTCCGCTACTCCATAGGTCGCCTACGCCCGCGAGATCCCGAGAGAGAGGAATAGACAGATTAGCCGAAGCCATAGAACGCATGGAAATGGCCGTCCGGAAATAATCATCGACAAAGCGTTAGATGATATACGGAGATTACAACGTCCGGGCACGACTGCCAGTGAACTAAACGCGTTCGCGATTCAGCTACAAAACATCGTAAGCATACTCTCCTGCATGGATAGGAAAGGATACCTACGGAACCCGATGCTAGCTCGTCAAGTCACGGAAAAGCTCAGTCCTCACGTCAAAGCAAGATGGTGCGACTACGCCGAACAATACGGAAGCCTCAGCGAACCTGAGATCGTGACTTTGTCCCGCTTCCTAACGCGAGAAGCCGACTGCGCCGTACGTTTCGCATATACGACAGGAACGAGCACCGCACGCGAACTGCAGATACGTGCACCGCCAGCCGCGAGAAGGATGAACACCGGTTCGCCTCGGTCAAAGGACAAGCGACGAGGCGCGGCCGCGTATACAGCTACAGAAAAGGAAGTCAAGTGTCTATGCTGCGGAGCCGACCACAACACGACGAAGTGTGGGAAGCTTGAAGAAATGACAGTCTCACAGAGATGGGAGTGGGCGAAGGAAGCACGAGTATGTTTCCAATGTTTGAGCAACCGTCACCGACGCGTTAGGTGTACCGCGACGAAGTGCGGCGTGGAGGAATGTCGCCGCCCGCATCACGCAATGTTACATGAACGAAAAATCGAACGAACTGAGAACGAAGGAATCACCGCGTCGGCGCATGCCGTTAAATCTACGAATACGGTACTCCTGAAAGTATGCCCCGTCACTATACTGGGCCCGAACGGACTGGAAGTTGAGACTCACGCTTTACTCGACGAGGGATCTACGATTACTCTGATCGACGAGGAAATCGCTAGAAAAGTGAACGCGCACGGATCGAAGTGTGCGCTGCGTTTGCACGGACTCGCTGCAACACGCGATGAACCCGAGAGTGAAAGCGTATTATTGGACGTAAGGGGAGCTCGAACTAGCTTCCAGCCAATAAGGGCGCGAACCGTCAAGAGTCTCAACATCACTAGTCAAACTGTCGCGGTAGAATGTTTGAACTATGAACATTTGAAGGAGCTGCCGCGGAACGAGGTCTGCTATGCAAACGCAAGACCGCGCATACTGATCGGTGCAGATCATTGGCACCTGATAGTATCTAGAAAACTCCTTACGGGAGATAAGAATGAACCTGCCGCCTCATTGACTCACTTAGGATGGGTAGTACACGGTACGGTGCCACGGACAATAGTGGCGAAGGAGGATTCAACGAGCGGAGATACCGTACTGCACGTATCTGCGCGCGAACGCCGCGAGCGTCAGCGAATCGATGAAGAGTTGCACGAACTTGTAACTAAACATTTCGCGATTGACGCGCTAGGAATATCATGTCGAAGCAAGCCCGTCATGGAGGACGAACGCGCGAAAGAAATATTCAACAGGACTGCGCGACTCGTCGACGGACACTACGAAGTCGGCCTACCGTGGCGAACGGACGACACGCGATTACCGCCGAGCTACAACATGGCTGTGCGAAGACTACGTACCATAGAGAAGAAAATGGATCGAGACGTGAACTTTCGTCAAGCGTATACTGCTCAAATAGACAACCTGTTAAGCAAGAACTACGCCGCTCCCGTTGAAAACGACAAGCAGTCAGCGATCGACTGGTACTTGCCGCACTTCGCGGTCACTAACCCGAACAAACCAGGAAAAGTACGTTTAGTTTTCGACGCCGCCGCCGAAACAGGAGGTCGCTGTCTCAACGACGAGTTGCTTACGGGGCCCGATCTACTGAAGACGCTGTACGGGATCTTGTTCCGCTTCAGAGAAAAACCGGTAGCAGTCACGGCCGACATTCGAGAGATGTTCTTACAAGTAAAAATACGGGAGGAGGATAGAGCTGCGCAACAATTCCTATGGAGAGGCGACGAACGAAAACATCCGCCACGGAAATATGTAATGAAATCCATGATATTCGGTGCGAAGAGCTCTCCCTTTCTCGCACATAGTGTACGAAACAGAAACGCGGAGGAATGCAGGGACACGCATCCCCGCGCCTTGTACCCCATAACCACGAACCATTATATGGACGACTGGGTCGATAGCTTTGATAGTGAGGAAATAGCTATTCAAACAATTGAAGACGTGCGACAAGTGCACGAACGTATAGGATTCAAGTTAGCGGGTTGTAACACCAACCGCCCGCGAATTATAAAGGATATCCCCGAACGGGATAGGGCTACAACCCCCAAGGAGCTCGGTGCGAACGCACACCCCTATGGCAAGACGTTGGGAATGATCTGGATACCCGAAAGCGACGAACTAGCTTTTAACACGTCGATGCCTCGCGTACCACAGGAGGTGCGTGACGGAGAGAGGACGCCTACTAAGCGTGAAATGCTAGGGGCCGCTGTGTCGATATTCGATCCGTTGGGACTGCTTAGCCCATACACCATCAAGGCGAAGATAACTCTACAGGAGCTATGGCGAAAACAGATCGGCTGGGACGCGCGGCTACCCGCCGATGATGCTATCGCGTTTCTCGCTTGGAAAAACGGTCTGACGAGCGTGGCGGGCCTGCGCGTCCCCCGATGCTACGCGGATCACATGACCAAGCTTACGCCGCAGCAGCGTACTGGCGCTTAGAGCAACCCGACGGATCGACTAACATCGTACTCATAGCAGGGAAGGCGAAAGTCGCCCCGTTGAAAGCACAGAGCATTCCACGAATGGAGTTACAAGCATGCCTTATAGGCGCTAGACTCGCGGCCGAAATATTACGCGAACACCGATGGGAGGCTACGGTTACCTACTGGAGCGACTCGAAGACTGCGTTACACTGGATAAGAAACGACTCCGCGCGATATACGCCATACGTGGCGCACAAACTGAGCGAGATAGCAGAGCTAAGCCCCGCTGATCGATGGCGATGGGTGCCGTCCGCTCACAACGTCGCTGATGACGCGACGAGAAATGGAACAAACGAACTCACACAGCACGATCGATGGTTCACAGGACCGGCGTTTCTACGCGAACCGGAGGAACGATGGCCGGTAGAGGATAGCCAGAGCGAGTCGGAGATAGTCGCTCACGTGCAGGAGAGACAGAACGTCATATGTGTGAATCGTTTCTCGAACTATGATCGTATGTTACGAGCTACAGCATACGTTCATCTATTTATGGACAAATGTCGTAAACGCGCTACGACGCTAGAATTACGTCACTTAGAAGAAGCGGAACGAACGCTAATACGGGAGGCGCAACAGGACAGCTTCCCGGAGGAAATTGCGAGACTGTCCGACGGTCGTAGCATAAACAAATCTAGTTGTTTACGAAAGCTGGACCCTATATATGAAGATGGAATCATCAAGCTTAACGGACGAATTAACGCAGCCGACGTAGAATACGAACGGAAGAGACCCGCTATATTGGACGGCAGACACTCGCTCGCGCGTTTGATAATACGCCGCGAACACATACGCAATGGGCACGCAGGACGAGAGCATATTGTAAACAACCTACGACAGCGATTATGGATAACAAGACTACGAACAAGCGTGCGCACGGTGTTAGACAAGTGCACCGTATGTCGTGCGCGTCGTAAGGCGCCAAACGTCCCGGTAAAAGGAAATATCCCGAAAGAAAGATTGGAGGCTTATTCGCGACCATTTACGCGTAGCGGAGCGGACTGTTTCGGCCCTATGCAAGTAACGATAGGGCGCCGAAAAGAAAAGCGCTGGGGCATGATATTCACCTGCCTAGTAACTAGGGCGATACATATAGAACTGCTGCCGAGCCTTAGTACGGATAGCGCTATTATGGCGCTGAGGAGAATGGCTGCGCGGCGTGGATGGCCGCGCACCATAATAACAGACAATGGAACAAATTTTCACGGCGCCGACGTCGAACTAAGAAAAGCGCAAGACGAGTGGAAAGACGACCTACAACAATACGCACTCAGTAAGGGAGTAGAGTGGCGTTTCATCGACCCCGGCGCTCCCAACCAAGGTGGAGCATGGGAGCGGCTAATAAGGAGTGTGAAGTCGGCTCTCGCAGTCGTGTTAAAGGAGCGCGCACCTAAGGAGGAGACGTTGGCTACAGTTATGACGGAGGTAGAAAATGTTATTAACTCAAGACCTCTCACACATATATCAATGGACCCGGGCGACACAGAAGCGTTGACGCCAAATCACTTCCTGCTGGGATCGTCGGCTGGGCTACCGGTCACAGGAAACAGTAACGTAGCAGACAGGCGCACCTGGAGAGCGGCGCAGGCGCTAGCGGATCGGTTTTGGTCGCGTTGGTTAAAAGAATATTTACCAACGTTGACACCGCGCGGTGACGTCAGAACGGTTACGTCACCGCCTAAGGAAGGCGACATAGTGATAATAGCGGACGGCTTGTGGCCAAGAAACGTATGGCCGAAGGGAATAGTATCAAGAGTTTTCATGGGACCAGACGATGTGGTGCGCAGCGTGGACGTGCGGACGCGGAGCGGCACATTCAGGAGACCAGTGAGGCGGCTCATCATCCTCGATTCAAGAGATGGGCTCGCGGAGCTACGCCGGGAGGAGGCTGTTGCGGATGACGAGCGGCGCCGGGTAGCAACATATACATGTACGAATATGAACGGGAACGAAGTCTCCACAAGAAAATAAACGTACCCGCAGTAGGAAAATAATAACTTTGTCCATAGGTACTATTGGTCGGCGCGCCCCGCCCACTCACTACGGCACCCACAACTTGCGGGCTTTTCGAGCTACCTAAGCGCGCACGTTTCGGTGCAAATTTGTAGTCGTCGAGCGGTCAACATCGGCAACAAGAAAACCTTCGGCAGAACACTGGTGGACACTGAACACTGAAGAAAGAAGATTCAAGTTGGGATTGGGGACGTCACGAACAGGAAGAGGAAGCAGCCGGGAGCCTACGGGAAGACAGTTCAAGACATCGTGAAGAGCAACTGTTAGGGCACTCCGTCGCGTATACCACCTTACCACCTTGTAACCTATTTATTTGATCAATAAATACGGCGAAGTGCCTTTCAACGTAGACCCGGTGTTTCCATTCAGACTGTCCCCAACATATTGAAAATAATAGCCTCGGTGGTTCAGTGGTCGACCACCCCGTTTCTGAATCCAGAGGTAGCAGGTTCGAATCCTCACTTTGGCTCACACCAATGACTTTTCGAAGTTAATTTCGTAAGTTATCTGTGATAAATATCGATGATTATATGCCCGGTATGACAATAGGTTCGTTACCTATTTCATTTTGGACGTAAATTTAACGGCGAGAAGATTTTCTATAATTTTAGTATTGTACAAAGATATTTGAATATACGATAATATTACTTTTTTTTTTTTTACGGGATAGGAGGGCAAACGAGCAGGCGTGTCACCTGATGGTAAGCAACTAACGCCGCCCATGGACACCAGCAGCACATATAGTGTTATTGTTGCGTTGCCGACCTTTAAGGGAAGGGGATAGGAAAGGATGGGGAAGGGGGTGGGCCTCCGGGTACCTCTCTCACCGAACGAAACGCGGCATGAGCCACTTTACTTCGGTCTTCTGAGAGGTCGTGGTATTTCACCGGTCGAGCCGGCCCATTTATGCAGTAAACTGCTTGGCTCTACCACTGTTGTATCACGCCATTTTATTTATGGGATACACTAAATGTGTAATCGCATATGTTCTTTTTTTTTTAAATATGAATCCTTATAGAATACTAGTTGACCCAGCGAACTTTGTTTCACCTCAAAAGCAATAAGAATAAATAAAATGGTCATTGTGGGTTATCCACAAGAGATATATTTACATCATTTATGACTTTTTTGTAGACCTTTTAATGGTGTATAATAGTGTAGTACATTGTTTTGATCTATCACTTGGGGTTCAGCCAGCGTTTGCAATTATATTGGTAAATCTCGAGAATTTTGGCACTTCTTCTTTACTACCTCATACATGAATTATACATACATGCCACCTTGTTGACATCCCCTGTCTATTAAAAAATCACATCTAAATCCTTACCGTAGTTTCAAAGATCTAAGCCCTTCGTATAAGAGGACAGACAGCGGAAAACGACTTTGTTTAATACTATATAATGATAGAACAGGCAACAGTTCAATTTAGCGATAAAAATTAGATTTCTTAAGTTTCTTGAGGTATTTAAAAATGGTTATAGATCTATTACACATTCTACTAAAGAGACTGATTTTGATCCCCTTTAAGTACCCAAAGGTACCAGCAAAAACGTCAGACGTACAAAAGAGCTCATTCCACATGCGACCGTCAAGGAAGCTCTTACAGTTTTTCAAAGGAATAAAGTGCCAACCTCTTTGTGGGCCAGCCCTCGGTAAACTTGATTTATGGTGCAACCGTCTTCTTAGATTTGTCAGTGCAAGAGGGTGATCGAGTAGAAAAGTCTTTTACTGCAATTAATATTAAAAAACTAGTAATAATACTCTAGTCTAAAATTTATCAGTGACACGTCGCCAATATAAAACGTGTGACCATTCCAATGATGAAATTAAATATCTAAGAATAATAGTTCAACTTTTGTGTTATATTAATTAGCATGGTTTTAGTTTTCATTTCTCTTACCAGATGGAGTTAGTGTTTATGGAGGTTAAAACTTTTTTTTATGGGATAGGAGGGCAAACGAGCAGGTATGTCACGTGATAGTAAGCAACCAACGCCGCCCATGGACACCAGCAACACATGTAGTGTTACTGTTGCGTTGCCAACCTTTAAGGGATAGGGGATAGGAAAGGATGGGGAAGGGGGTGGGCCTCCGGGTACCTCTCTCACCGAACGAAAAGCGGCATGAGCCACTTTACGTCGGTCTTCTGAGAGGTCGTGGTATTTCACCGGTCGAGCCGGCCCATTCATGCAGCAAACTGCTTGGCTCTACCACTGTACCACTACCACTACCACAAACTGTAGCAATTAATATGGCCATCATAATATTAGATTAGATGGAGCACATACATACATACATAACTTCACGCCAAATTCCTTGCGGGGTAGGCAGAGAGAACAGAGCGCCATAGGGCACGATTCTTACACGCCTCACTCCCTTCGTTGACTTTCATAACTCTTTTCATTTATCAAATAATACTCCATCTATATGATGGAGTATTATTTGATAAACTAATATTTATGAGTTTTTTTTTTAACTGTAAGTAAATTGTAAAACATATTTAATTGATATGATGACATTTTAAGTAGCCGCCACGAATGAATAACACTCGATGTTTTGCTTATGTCATTTAGATGAATACAAGTACAAAATTTGTGGCATATTTTTTTTTACATTTACACATTATCATAAAAGTAATCAATGTTGAATTAATAAAGCAATTATTTTTAAAGAAAAAAAAACACCATAAATATTTATAAAACGCTATTTGCCTTGACTGTACTGTAGGTGGGAAATGAGACTGCTTTTATTCCAGCGAGACGACATTGGGAATTTTGTATTCTGAAATTCCTGAGAGTGATTTAATTGGTGCAACATATTATATATATTTATTTATTGATAGCATTCCTATACTTTATACTTGTGTTTACACTAGTTTTATATTGGAAAGAAAGTCCAGATAGTCACAAAAATATTTTTTAACTTTAAATTTAAAATGAAATCTAATCAAAGCCTCAAGTTAGTAACGAGGTACCGTTTTTTATAGGATTTGGGTAACGAACAGATGTGTCACCTAATGTTAAGCAACTAACGCCGCCCATGGTCACCTGCAATCAGTATAGATAGTGTTACAGTTGCGTTAAGAAAATGGGATTAGGAGTAAAAAAAAAGGTTTGGGCCTCAAGATAGCTCTCTTATTGAGCAAAGCATGGCATGAGCCATTTTACGCCGATATTATGAGCAGTCCGACTTTTTGTCCGGTATGAGACCGATATTTTACCGGTCGAGCCGGCCCATTCATGCAGCAAACTACGTCACTCTAACTCTTTGAAAACCATATTCGTGGGAATGTTTCGTGAAAAAATCATTAAAGCAATCACATAATTTTATTAGGAGTAGGTGAAAAAACCAAGACGATTTTCGATGAGATAGATATTATGTTTTTAACCTTTTTCGATAGATAAAATAAATTATAGAAATGTCGTCTAAATTTTACCCTTTACAATCGAATCAGCACGTCGAGACGGGAGGTGCGAAATTGAATCTATTATCGGAACGACTTCTCATTTCGACGGGCAATATTGAACATTAATAGTCATCTAAAATTATTAATAATCAACATATAAAAATGTATTTTATCAAGGTATCACTTATAGTTATTATTCTTTGGAAATAAACATACATTTTTACAATAACTACCTTTCCATCAAGTCTCTTGTAGTGTAAACAAAGAGAGTGTAAAAACAAATCTTCTCTTTCGTTTCTAAGACTCCAGATCGTCTTCTGATACGGCACGCTTGGTTTAAAAGAATATTTTATGACCTCTTCTTGACTCTAATTTTGCACTTTTAATCTCTAAATCCACGTTTGCAATGTAGTAGAGCTAAACAGTTCACTACATAGATGGGCCGACGCGACCTGTGAAAAATCACGGCCTGTCAGAATATCGACGCAAAGTGGCTTATGCCGCGTTTCTTTCAGTGAGAGAGGTTTCCGGAGACCCACCCCTTCCCCTCCCTTTCCCATCCTACTCCCTTCCCTAAGGCTGGCAACGCAACTGTAACACTATTTGTGTTGCTGACGTTCATGAGCAGTTGCAGTTGCTTAACAAACCCTTTGTGCTACTCGATCTTTTTTGGAATTTTTTTGGATCAACTCTCACGCTAACACTAAATTGTGAACTTCAAAATTACCATTTGAAGAGCATACCTTATTTCCCAAAAACGTTTTTGTACCCATCTTACCTAAACGATTTTGGGTAAGGTTGTAAATTTTCCTTGCTCGGAAACTGTTCCGGTGATGAGGCAGCATGGTTGAAATTAAAATCTAACCATATAAATCATGGTAGAGTAAACCCCCGTTGCTTCGAGGCCTCCATGTGATACCGACATAAAATCTTTGCCAGACAGTTTGCAATTAACTTAAAATGACTAAATATTTCATTTGGTGTTAAGAGTCTCTTAATTGACCTGAATTAACAGTTTTCATGGGACGGGTTCTAGTGTTAAATGAGTAGTGCTGCCCGTGGATATCTGCAACAATGAGATAAAGAGGACAGGCGGTAGGACTTCAAATAGTTCTGTCATGGAAAAACATAAGTCATGAGTCGCTTTACGTTGATTTTCTTAGAGTTCATATTATTTCTTAACATGGTACAAAATAAAGTCGCTTTCCGCTGTTTTTCCCTTTATATCTTTGAAAGTGTGTAACGGATTTTGATGCGGTTTTTTTTATTAGACAGAGGGTGTAAACGGGTTGGTTTTTATGTATAATTCATGTTTAAAGTAAATAAGAGTAATAAATAAAAAGTGATAATTATCGAGATTTTTTAATTTAATTGAATATGCAATTTCGAAAAGGGCACATATCTGTAAATTAAAAATGTTCAGGAAAAAAACTAAATATTTTCCAAAGCATTGTTTTATATCTAATAGTAGCTATCAAGTTAAATTGTGGTGTTCATATGTTTTCAAAAATTACTAAAATGAATTATTTTAAAATCAATATATATGTGTTATTAAATATATTATATTTGTGAGATGTGCCCTTTTCGAAATTAACAGTAATTGAGTACATTCAATCAAACAACAAAACATTAGAAACTTCTGAAACTTTTATTTTAGGCATCTAAAATAAAACATATTACTAAAATTAAACAAGAGTAACACGCATTTATTAAAAATCTTCTTCTGCAGCCTCTCTTTCAGTAGTTGTAGGCCATTGAAAAATTTCTTCATAAAAATCTATAAATTCAGCCGGTATGTATTGTTTCACCTTTGTCTGCAATTTTTAGATGATTCATAGGTACTTTACCACTATATGCTGAGTTTGATTGGGTAGGCAAGTTACTACAAGCACCTGATACTTTTGAAAGATTGAATATTTCTTGAGAAATGACACTATCTATATAGCTTTTTGCGATTAATTCTCCAGGTTTTCTTGGGTCAAAAATAAACTCGTAATAAGTCGACACTTGAAAAGTAACTTCTTGATTTTTAGGTACATCTTTTCCATAACTTCTCACTGATAAAGGTTTAGCTTTAAAATTTATTTGAGCCCATTTCTTGAAATCTATAATATCTTCTGTTTTGACTTTCTCAACGTTAAATTTCTCCGTGTTACTGGATTGGACTATAAGATCAATGTATTGGTCGTGGGTAAACACACGGTCCTCGCGTCTGATTTTCCTTTTGACAATTGCGAAGAGACGTGCCCTTTTTGAAATTGTTTCTGTATAGACCATGACGTTGATAGTCGAACGAATTACAGATATGTGCTTTTTTCGATATTAATGGGTGTAGGCAAGCATTTACACCACATTTATACAAAAAAACCTGTTTGACAAAATATGCGACATGTGCCCTTTTCGAAATTGCACATTCAATTGTAAACTGTGTTAAAATTACTTTTGATGCGGAACAAAGTTTGCTGGGTCAGCTAGATTCATAATAAGATCGAATACTTCAAGATTTTGAGATCTTACTCCTATACTCAAATTGTTATTACTTTCAAATACTAAAATAACTGTGCTATGGAACGGGCTATGCTCGGAATCTCTCTGCGAGATAAAATCCGCAATACGGAGGTACGCAAGAGATCTGGCGTGACCGACATAGCCCATAAGGTTAGCACGCTTAAGTGGAGATGGGCTGGCCACATCACTCGACGAACCAATCACCGCTGGGGTAGAAAGGTTCTCGTGGCGACCACGAACTGGACGACGCGGAGTAGGCCGTCCCCCCACCAGGTGGACCGACGACCAAGTGAAATCCGCGGGAGGCCGATGGATGCAGGTTGCACAGGACCAGCAGTTGTGACGCTCTATGGGGGAGGCCTACGTCCAGCAGTGGACCTCAAAATGCAGATGATGATGATGACTAAAATAATAGTGTCAATTTCAACAAGATATATTTTAAAATATATTTTAATCTTCAGTTCAGTGCTATTTCTTTCTCGTAGATTGTTTGAACTTTCTTCCAGTTTATGTGAACAACTTTAATACTCTCTAGTCTCATACCATTATTTAATATGGAATAATAACTGGTGTAAAATTTATTACTTAAAAATAATTACAATAATTATTAAATTTTAAGCTCCAGATGTTATTCAATATTTTAACCAAATGAAATCAAACATTCTGGGTATATATGTTTAGATTGTAATTTATATTCGAGAGCGCACACCTGGAGTATACAATTTTACAAGTTTAATTAAATTAATATTTGTAATTATAGTAAGCGTTTATTACATACGATAAGAATTACACACATTTATGAAAGCAAATATTATAGTACGAAGCATAATACAAGCTTTATTATTTTGATAATTTGAATTAGACTAATAAATAGAAAATATAGTGTTTTTACCGCCTCGTTTTTTTACCAGGTTATTAAACTTCGACTTTGATCATTCTTTTACGTTTAAAATTAAATAAGTGGTAGAACGTATAGCCACCCCCAAAAAACGCTATCAGTGATTGATATTTATTACGTTATCCAAAAAAAAAAATTCCGAGCAGTCAGTCCAGATTCGATCCCACGACTTCTTGATTAGAAAGTGGAGTGTACGACCACCGAGACAACTTTAAATGAAAATACTTAATTTATATTAAATATTATTAAATAGCTTGGCGTTCCATACCATCATATTACGCTGTATTTGATATACTGTACCCACGGGAAATTTATACACCCCCAAACCAGAAAATTGAATTCTAAAGTAAGCTGTTATTATTTAGATGTTAATTCTCTATGAACTCAAAATAACCTGTCATAATGTTCGCTTTCATGTTGCCGTAGCTATAAAAGTTTATATTGTGTCGTTGAAAAATTAAATATAATGTTGTTAAGCCGATCACGGTTTGCTTTGGCCCGTTAATTTAAGTAAATACTATCCTTATCTTACTGATACTATCCTTTTCCAGGTCTCCATTTAGGTTGCCTGGAAGAGATCGCTTGTAGCGATAAGGCCGCCAATTGTACATTTAATAATTTGTGAATAGTGTATTGTAATGTTTTATGTGTACAATAAAGCTTATTTGTATTGTATTTGTATTGTAAATATCTATAAATTCTCGAAAAAAAAAAAAAAATCGTATAAATCCAGTCAAGCAAGATCCAAAACTCAAGTATTACTTAATGTGTGGGACAACAGAATAACTGCCATGAAGAATTAGCTAACTACGGTTTGTTTGCAATATTATTAACTTGGTGTGGCTGAATTGTATAACTCGGTTTTAATTTTCCATAATTTCTTTAAATTATGAGTGTAACATAACATAACTTCACGCCTTTTGTTACCCGAAGGTGTAGGCAGCGGCTGTTAAGCCTCGTATCGCCGCTATGATAAGTCCCAAATGGAATAGGTGGCGAACCTATTGCCATACCGGGCACAAAGTTTTCAGTCATCGATATTTATCACACATAACTTCCGAAAACTATTTCGTAAAGGCATTGGTGTGAGCCAGTGTCAGGAGTCGAACCCGGACCTCTGGATCAGAAGCCGTGTGCTCGACCACTGGGCCACCGAGATGGCCAAATATGAATGTAATAAGTTTAATTAAACGCAAACACGTTATGAAAACATGATATATTGCCGACAGTAAAATGGTTCTACGTTTGATAAAAATGTCAAGAAAGTGTCAAAACAACGGTAAATCGCGATTATCTCGAAACTTGAACATTTGAGTAATTTAGTTATCCCATTTTAATAACGATATTATAACAGTTATCTCAAATTTTTTGTGACTGAAATTTGTGGCTTAAAGCTTAAATTTAGAATACCTACTATTATTTTTCTAAGGTACTCACTGCATAAATAGGCCTCGATCGGTGTAATACCACGGCCTTTCAGAATATCGACGTAAAGTGGCTCATGCCACGTTTTGTTTGGTGAGAGAGGAAAATTCCCCTCCCCCGCCCTTCCCATCCTTATAGGTCAGCAACGAAACTACTGTTGCAGGTGTCCAAGCGCGGCGGTAGTTGCTCAGTCACAGGTAACTCGATTGCTCGTTTGCTCCCCGAATCTATAAAAAAACCTCAAAATCAATATTAAAATAGTTAAAAAAAATGATAATTTAAAATCATTCAATATTAGAAATCTTCAAATTTAATACAGAAAAATAAAATCTATATAAGTAGGTACAGCATAGTATTTGAAAATGCACAAACTCGCCCATGACCCAGATACAAGCGTCAGTAAATTATGGACACTAAAACGAACAAATAGGTGCTTTAGAGCCACTCTGTCACAATGTACTCGTAAATTTGCCGTAACTTTGTCGTCTATAAAATAGGGAGCCAGTAAAACTTGTGCATTTGTCTAGGATTTATTCATATCTTTACAAATATTACAAAGAAACAGATTCTTGTATTTATTAGTATAATTTTAGACATCACATAAATCATTTATTGAATAATATTATGTATTAGCAAGCTATCACGATAGTAATCGCGATTTTGATCAAACATTACTGAAATTTATAAAAAGTTTTAATATTATAATGATACTAAGATCCATGAGGATTCATGAATTCACGAAATTAGCGCCAAAGAATGTTTTAGTCGTTCTCTCTCGGCTCTTAAAGTATAATTAATTGTATTGCAATAAAAAATTGAGGGGGCTCCTATACAACAAAAGTGGTTATTGCTGTTTATTTGTTATAGATATATTGCCAAATACGAGCGATTCTTGGGCACGAAAGTTTCCGTAACTTAAAGAAACGAAATGTAAATGCGTGAGTCTCACTCGTGCTTCGCTGGTTTTATAATTTATCATAAAACCAAAACAAAATCCTTGTCTAGATTTCAATTTATATATATATAGATTCAATAAATAAACATTTTTTGGGGAGACATTGACACAAAAATAATTGATATATTCAAGAATAGAGTCATTTTCAATAGGATAACTATAAAACAATACATATAATATTTTTAAAGAATAATGACCTGTCTTAAAAAGATGTCAGTACCAGATTTAAGCTAGTTTTAAGGACAGATTAATTTTCTTTGTTATGTAGAAAAGGAGTAGAGACTTTTGCGAGATAAGAAAAATTATTCGATTATGATTTAGATGAAAAAAAAAATATAGTAAGACTAGAGTTTTTGTTACTAACAAAAAATCATAATTATTGTAAAAAACAACAGTCACGCCCCTGGAAAAATAATACAGGCAGCGTTTGATATAATACTATTTTTGTTATAATTGCCCGCCATTTTTTAACTGAAATCGCTTTTCTGCCCGCGGCAGGCATTTTCGTCCTTTTGCCGACTCAGGCACATAGTTATCAGTAGTTAATATATATTGCACATAACTTTCGAAAAGAAAAGTCTCGGTGGTCCAGTGGTCGAGCACCACACTTCTGAACCATGAAGTTGTGGATTTGAATCCGAGCTCACACCGATGACTTTTAGAAATTCTTTTCAAAGTTACATGTGATAAATTTTGATGACTGAAAAATGTGTATCTGGTGCATGGCAATAGGTTCCCACCTATTCAGTTTGGGACGTAAACTTAACGGCGAGTCGATGCTTAACAGCTGCTGTCTACACCCCTGGGTGGAAAAAGGCGTGAAGTTATGTTATGGTTCGAAAATATTTCTAGAAGAAATTGATGTGAGCCTGAGGTACTCGATTCAGAAGTAGATTACTCGTCCACCGAAAGGAATTATTGTATACCCAATATCAAGTGAAAAAATTCAAAATTAACATCTATTCAACCATCATGAAAACACAATTTCCGGCACTATATGTTATATAGTCAACCAAATAAACTTAAGCCCACTTAACCACACACATCCCTATAGTACCACAGACAAATCACCAGGTGGCAAACATAGAGGTTGGAAGGCAATGTGAAAGCTTTCCCCTTCAAAGTCGTCTGTAAACATGGACAGCTCGACTTTACATCTGACACACAGCTAAATTAGATGGAAAGCTGTGTTAAAGGAATATTGATAGCGTTCATATACAAATAATACGTTAAATAAAGTTATTTCCACAATTGCCAAGTTTATGTGTTATGATTAATTTCATAATATATTTGAGAAATCATGCCTTTTTCTATTTGAAAGTGTAGACAGCTGCTGTTACGCTTCAAATACGTTCCAAATAAATAAGCGGTTAAAGCTATCATAATACAGCAAGCACCAATTTGTCAGTCAAGTTCGTCAGTAAATAGTTTTTACGCTTTTTAAATTGTTATTTAATTTTTAAATTCTACAAACAATTTTATATTAAAAACTTTCCTCCAAATCAAACGGTTATTAATTGATATTCTTCAGAATACTGTGTCACAATAGGGACGTTGCTGCGATCGTTTTCTTGAAACTTTTCAGTAACTCAGAGATTGCTTTTTCACTTGTCGCAAAGCCGTACATGCTTGTTTTTCTTGGAATAGGTATATAGAATAGTTTTGAGTTAGAACCAACAAAATAACTTATTCATATTTAGCTTTTGATACTTTCATTGTCAGCAGCCTTTATTCTTTGTTGACTGCAAATATTCTTCCTGTAATAAAAAATAATAATAAATCAGATACAAATCTTAGAAAATCCCAGACAACAAGATGACTAAATTACTCTCGAATTCCAAAATATTTAAATTGACTATTTTATGAATCTTAATAATCTTAAACATATAAAGTATTTATTTATAATAGAAAATAATTAAGTTAATGAATAAATACTGTATCGGTGTCATAGTGTCAAAAGAGTCTATTCAATTTAACTTCCAACTGTCAGATCCAAGATGGACGCGCGTGACTGAAAATTTTCATTAGTTTTTTGAATGGTGTGATTCCAGATTTTTATATGATAAGGAATAAAATAACATAAGAAATGGCTGTATGGTCAACGACCTTTGCCTACTCACATTGAGTGAATTATTATTAACTAACTAATCAATTTAACTTCCAAAACTATTTATAATGGCTTTTTATATTTTATACTAGTTGTGCTGGAAAATTTTGCTTTGCCTCAAAAGCAATAAATACGTGAATTTGGATTTTATAAAGTTCTATTGGCGCTATTTATCTGCACGCTTCGACCGGTACCGCAGCGTCGCGCAGCGGCGTCGCGCTCCTCTGGATTTCAAATCAGTAATGCCTTCGAAATTCGAAAATATTCATTTAAATTTTATGCTGAAAAGAGCCATATTGATCTATATTAAATACACAACGCTTTTAAGGTACTTTCATTGGGTAAGGATTAATGCTGTACAGTTTAAAATCCATTAAATAAGATATTTTTCTCGTAAAAAGTAACAAAATAAAAAGGCTAATTCTGAAAATGATTACTTTTTCTCTAATATATTATGCATGGATTATCCATAAAATTTACGCTCTAGAATCCTATCTACTACAAAAACAACATTAAAATCCGTTGCGCAGTTTCAAAGATAAGATAAGAATAAGCACAAGGGGACAGACGGCTGAAAGCAACTTTGTTCATACTATGTAATGACAGTATAGATAAATAACCCAGATACCAACCGCAGGACCATCCTCGAAAACCATCCTCGAATTCACTTTAACACACAAAAAATCATTTAATTCAGTCTAGCCGTTTAGAATAAAACTGAACAAGTATTATTGATTGTAAACAATTGTGTTTGGAAAAATTGATGTTATTTCAAAATAAAGATTAACAATTTATATATTTTTGTCTTTCATTTCTTAGTTTGTTTAAATATCTTAATTGCTTTAACGATTAATTGCAACACAACGTCTGTCTGGTCTGCTAGTATACACAGTTTGAAACTCTACAATGATGTTGCCAAACAAACAAACAGACAAATCAGAGAAGTAGAAAACAAGACATAAAATAAAAGCAGTTAAAAATATTAAATACGTGTCATGAATTCACTTTGTAAAATTGTACATGTCCTATTTCTCCTTTACAGTCTTGAAACGTAGGTATATGAAGAAACTCTTGGTCGATGTCACCACAAATACGTGACTTTTAAAAGTTTCATGCTCGCTCAGATATCATACGAATACGCAAAAACCGCGAATGGGTTGGTATATGGTATATTACGAAATGAATGCGTGCTAGACGTTTATTGGAAAGTCTATTTTATATAATTTTTACTGCATCTGCAGTAGATGATTAATAATCAATCTGTTTAAAAAAATATAACAATAACTATCATATTTATTTCTTAGATTTTCGCGAATCACATTCATAACATTAAAACAACTTTTTATGGATTATATCGCGTTTATTTAGAGCTTATTTTATTTTCTATTTCCCGATTTCTTTACAGAGGTCATTTTCACGAGTAATGAACAAAAAAAAAACGCGATAAAATCCATAAAAAGATTTTTTTTTATGGGATAGGAGGGCAAACGAGCAGGCGTGTCACCTGATGGTAAGCAACCAACGCCGCCCATGGACACCAGCAACACATTGCGTTGCCGACCTTTAAGGGATAGGGGATCGGAAAGGATGGGGAAGGGGGTGGGCCTCCGGGTACTTCTCTCATCGAACGAAACGCGGCATGAGCCACTTTACGTCGGTCTTCTGAGAGGTCGTGGTATTTCACCAGTCGAGCCGGCCCATTCATGCAGTGAACTGCTTGGCTCTACCACTGTGAAAAGTTGTTTTAATGTTAATAATTATGCTCTTTTAAAACTTATTCAAAAATGTTATTAGATCTTTAGTTTGATTTCATACTGCATATATTATTTTGACAGTGGTAGATTCACGCATTTTGCTGCATGAAGTCCCGGCTTGACTGGTGAAATACCACGACTTTTCAGAATATCGACTTAAACTAGGCGCTTTTCGCATGGTGAAAAGGGTATCCGGAAAACCAACCCCTTCTCTTATCCCATTACCATACCCCTTTGATCTTTTGATTGACTTCTCAGATTTTTTTGGAACTTATGTGTTACCACACATAAGTTTATATTGACGACTATGCATTGTGCCTAGGTTATATCAACAGGTTTAGCCACCTGTCCTATTACGGGACGTAAAAAAATTGCGAGTTGAGGCTTAATATATACTATGAAGACCTGCCTACATATATGAAGGTATGAAGTTCTGTTGTTATATTATGAACTGTCAAAAAACAACAGTTGTCTATACCTCTTGATGTTTTTCTTTACTATATGTCTTGTAAGTAAGTATATAATATAATAATTCCATAGATATATTATATCTATGGAATTATTGAAAAGTTACGCCAACCACAAACCCAGCTGGCATTTGTTCGCGAAAACATGATAAATGGATAAACTCTCTCTAATCTTTGGGAGCGTGTTTAAATATTTATATAGTATATGAGATCGTTTATAAACTCTAATAACTTTAATAGTTATGATGAAACTTTGTAATGCAGAAGAAGTACTCTAAGTGTGAGTGAGGCAGTATTGAGAGAAACAAAGGCGTCTACCGGTGGATCTATCTTAAAAATGCCTAAATAACTGAGCAGATATAAATATACGCAGCAGACATAAATATCCAAAAGAGGTATCATACAGTATTTATCGGACACACCTACCAAGAAACAACATTTATATGTAAAGCCAGATTTGAACTGGAATTATTTCAATTAGAAGTGGAGTATGGAACCAATAGCGTATCTTTATTCCAATTAATTAAAGAATACAAACACGCATATAAAAAAATATCTCAGTTAAATAAACAAGCTATTTTCATATTCACTTAACGAAACGGACGACTGTTATACAAGCAAATGAATAAAAGATAACTAAAGTACAAAAAGAAAGGAGAAATAAAGAAAAAAAAAGTGTATTCAACGAAGAAAACAGTTTCTCATTCAAAACAAACAAATTCGGGATGGATAAATAATTCAAACGCTTGTTAACACAACAAATAAAATACAACTGGAAACAATTTAGGGGACAAATCTGTTGAAGAGAAATCGTGATCGCGATAGTGAAACTTTTCAGTCAGTAGTTGTAAAATTTAGCATAAATATGAATGAAATACGGTCGATGCTAATAATGTAGAACATATCCCAGTTGAAACTTTAATAAAGCGAATAATTCAATTTAAGAAGGACAATTTTATCGAAATATTTACGGTTAGGTCCAATTTCGCATCTGTTTTGTGTGACTTTAATTTCAAGGAAAATTATTTTTTACATAAGCGGATTTTTTTTTGCATTATTACCGAAACAGTTAGTTTTTCGACAAAAGACACTTTTTTGTTGATGTAATGATGCACATCGTGCAGACCAATTGTATATTTGTACCGACGACTTCAAAAAAATCATTGACGGTGTCTTTACTTTAAAGATCAGTAACCACCCAAATACAGCTTGTATTATGCATATTATACATTATATTATACACATTATACACATACATAACTTCACGCCAAATCCCTCGCGGGGTAGGCAGAGAGAACAGAGCGCCATAGGGCATGATACTTACACGCCTCCCTCGCTTCGTTGATTTTCATAACTCTTTTCAAGCACGCGCGTCGGTTTTTGAGGCTCTTAACATCACCTTCCTCCAGAACACGTTCGACTCCTACATCCATCCGCTTTTGCATTGTATATCTGCTTAGTCAGTCTTGCATCAACCATTCTTTCTACATGTCCGAACCATCGGAACATGCCCTTTCTTACTTTTACACCGACACTCTCTTTCAAACCAACTTCCTTCCTTACAACCTTGTTTTCTACGCGGTCAGCGAGAGTCACTCCGCAGATTTTGCATAGTGCCCTCATTTCCACCGCGTTTATTCTACTTTCATGCACACTCTGCCATACCCAGCTCTCGCTTCCATAAGTTAGCGTTGGGATCAGGACTGCATTGTGGATTGCTAGCTGGGCTTTTCTGCTAATGTTTTTTGCGCCCAGGAATCTGCCCAACGCTCCATTTACGCTATTTCCTATCGTCACTCGTCTTTCTACATCCGCGGTGTACCTTCCATCTCTGCTAAAAGCGCATATTATAGATAATTAAATCTATACTAATACCGTAAACTTCAGAGTATTTCTTTCGGAGAAATCTATGCAACGGCTATTCCGATTTGAAAAACTATTTGACTGTTATGAGGGTATTTTATTTGTTAAGAAATTTAAGGTTATTTCATCATCACTTAATTAACCACTTAAATAACCAATAGAAGCAGTTTAAACCTTTTTAGCAGTTAAAGTATATACTTTTAGTTTTTGAAATTATTTCCCGAAACGCGTCAGTATGTTCATTATTAGGTACCAGGGAATATCTTGAACAATAGCCTTATAAATAAATATACTGACATTTGAAGGAGAAATCCCTATTGAAACCAATAAATAAAATTTATGGAGTAATTTATTTCTAAATAGCCTTTAAGTCGGATAACACTATGATATAGCAAAATTCTCTGGTTTCAGTAAAATACTTAAACAAAGAAAGTGTTGTGCAAACATCTCTCTCCCGAAGATAATACGTACTACCTACTATTTCACTCTTGTGATTTCCTTTGGGAGACGATGCAGCAGTTCACATTTTTTTATATATATATAAACAGCAAGTTCTCGATTGATTACGTGAACTGAAATGATATTGTTTAATGATTTATTCATCGAAGCTCGGCAAAAAATATTCATTACGAGCGATTAATATCTAGTTTTGAATCTGGGATATTAGTTTTGTAAATATGGAAGATTCAGATCGTGGAGGAGTTAAATAATCTTATTTATAAAACTAGCTGACCCGGCGAACTTTGTTTCGCCTCAAAAGCATTTTATGAAATAATAAAAGATTGATTAAAACAACTTTTAGGATTATATCGCGTTTATTTATTATTCATTTATATTTATTTCCGGACGTTTCGAACGTTTCACGATCACCATTATTCGAGATCATTTTCACGAGTGACGAACAAAAAGATGGCGGCTGTTCAAAAGCTATCTTCATTGATACAGAGAGCACCCACTTTTTGGAAATAAATTATCTTATTTTCTAAGTTGGTTGAGATTAAAGTATAACTATTATTAAATATTCATTGATTTAAATTAAAAGGTAAAGTGTTTATTAAAAAATCTACCACTGGGTCAAAAACGCGGCCAGTCCTGAGAAAGACCCAGCAAGAAAACTCAGCGGCTGTTCTGCAAAACTGATTATTATTTCATTTTGAACGGGCTATTGATATGATGATTTTTAATAAACACTTTACCTTTTAATTTAAATCAATGAATATTTAATAATAGTTATACTTTAATCTCAACCAACTTAGAAAATAAGATAATTTGTAATAATTTAATAACAACAACTTTTACTTATTAAATCATACAACAAAGGATCTTTAGAAGCAGGATATATGAATGCATCTTATAAAAAAAAATTCGCGTGGAGTCTCTCCGCGCTATGGAAGTAAAACTTTGTAACAAACATACATTTATAACACGCTTAATTTAAAAAGAGCTCATCTTACTTACATTACGACGGGCCTCGTGGTGCATTGGTAAAATCGAATGTAGAACGGAGATTGGCGGATTCAATCCCCACTTGAGTATAAATCTTAATATGGGTCTGAGTAGAATTTGGTAATTACTCCTCTATTTAAGAAGATACCCCATATTCAACGTCGTATTGTTCTTTGATTTAGGTACTCCCCCAAGCTCAAGCCCATTCAACCCATATTGTAAAAATGCATTAAAATACTTATTCCGCAATATTGGATTTAGGATGACGTCACATTTTTCAACATACTATCGAAAAGCCCTTTTATTTGATACACAAAAAAGCATTAAAACTATCTGTGAATGAGAGCTATTGGTATTTCCCGGGCGAACCAGCCCATTTATGCAGCGGACTGCTTGGCTCCTCGTGTTTAAAAACTTAAAAAATGAGTTGTAAGATCAAGAACAACGTAATACATAATAAGTAATATTTATTACATTCATAATATATACCTACATACTACATTGCAAAATGAAAAATTCGATCCATGCGGTTCGAATAAGAATATCGACGTAAAGTTTCTCGTGCCGCTTTTCGTTCGGTGAGGGAGGTATCCAAAGGTCCGAGCCCCTTTCCCTCCTACTCTCTTAAAGGAGCGCAAAGCACCACAGTGTTCATGGGCGGTGTCAAATTGCTTACCATCAGGTGACCCACTTACTCGTTTGCCCTCCTATCCCATAAAAAACTAAGAATTGAATTGTTATTATCATTTTCGCGTGGAGAATTATCCAAATTTCAAATTTTTACCATGGGTTACCTACCTAATATCAAGTAATTCAGAGAAATCATTGGCTCGGAATCGATCCCACGGCCAGCGAGACTATTAATATTAAAATATTATAGGTACTATTAAAAATTGGAATGATAACTAAGTTCCTAACTAGTAAGTAAGTGGTGTAACCTAATGGTATTATTACATCACTAGTAAAACTAATAATCACTTTGAACTTTGAAAATGTATAATGTGTTGAAATGTAAATTTTAAAAGGCATGGCACTTCAAATAGAATGTGATTAACAGACATAAAATAGAATGATCAACATTATCATAATGGTGTCTGTATAGATATTTAATCCAATTATCTATTTGGAATATATATCATACGGACACGTCACAGACATGTCTGTTAATCACCATCTATTTGAAGTGCCATGCCTTTTATAATTTACATTTCAACACATTATACATTTTCAAAGTTCAAAGGAATTATATTAAAGATAATATATATATATATATATATATATATATATATATATATATATATATATACATCAAATATAAAAATATTTGTTTTTTTTTATTTCATAATATAGAGATTATTTGACCGAGGACCATAAACAGACTATTATTTATACCCATAATCTGAACTTATTTTATTCCAAATAACTCTGGTTCAGCGTTTATTTCTAAGATCTTGTAACTTGTAATTGCCAAACTAGTTATGAATTAACTATATTTATTTATTACACTTGAACAACCAAGGCTCATGTATATGTAAAAATTGGATGGGTAGATAGCAGTATCTTTGTATTTCATAATATAGAAATTATTTCACCGAGGACCAGAAACAGACTATTATTTAAACCCATAATCTGAACTTATAAATGTTTCTTTTTATAAGATTAGTTAACCATGAGTGATGATTGAAGTCAGTTTATCATTAAATTATCCTTGAAATATATTATACTTGAAAATTAATTCTCTTAAAAATTATAAATGAAAATTATACATCAAGTTACTTGATAAATAACATAGTTTTATGTAATATATAAAGAAAACTGTAAATAGCTAATGTTGTTTAAGTATGCTTTGCAATATTTTAAATGTGATGAATTAAAAAAAGAAAATACAGTTTATAAGTTTATAATTACCAAAATATTCGTAAGTACATCCAGTAACAATTAATATATTTGTGTGAATTAGTAATATATTTGTTCAAATCACGACTAATTTTGGATTAAGCAAAAGCTCTTGGTCGTATTGTCTTTCACAGAGTAAAATTAATTCATCGTCACTCGTTATGCACTATTTTTTTACGTTCATAAGCTTTACTACAGAACAAAGTACTCCTAAACCAATTTACACTTTACAGTTGGAGTATATAGTTGAATATATTTAATAAAAACAAACAAATAGAGCAGAGTACCGAACTGTCACGATTATTTACTAATAATATGTTTTTACGTTTTCGGTCATAGAGGTCGCGCTTCGCATACGTCAACTTATTAAATCGCGCTATGGTTTCATTACCGTAGGGTTTATATATGATTGACATTCCAAATCAATTAGTACCTCCACTTGCCACTAGATGTCTGTGTACTATTATATAGTGTTGAGTAGGACACGACTTGAAAAAGAGTTTGTAAGAGTAGCCTCTTTTTTAACCTGAGCCAGTACAATGTCCCACTAGTATTATAATTCAAGCTTAAAAAATTGAAAAGTTAGCTTCATATATACTTTGATGTTTTAAAGTAGTACTAAATATTAATATAAATTGCCCCGCGAGGGCCGCAAGGGGGCGTTAAAAGCGTTAAACGCTCTTGCACGAGACATTAGAAGTTTTACTTCAATAAGTATTTAACTTTTGTTCTCATGGTCTGATGTGGGTTACCAATAGTAAAAATCATATTTTTGACATCAACTTTTGATTTTTATTTCCAAAAAGTGGGTGCTCTCTGTATCAATGAAGATAGCTTTTGAACAGCTGCCATCTTTTTGTTCGTCACTCGTGAAAATGAACTCTGTAAAGAGTTCGAAACGTCGGGAAATAAATATAAATGAATAATAAATAAACGCGATATAATCCTAAAAGTTGTTTTAATCAATGAGTGAGATTCGCGAAATTCTTAGAAATAAATATAATAAAAGATTTTTTCCATAATAAAGGTAAGTAATAATAGTTACTTCTTCTTACATCAGCTACCTCCTAAAAAGCCCCCTCAAAATCGGTCAAGCCATTACAGAGATTAGCCGGAGCAAACAAACAGACAAAAATTTAAAAATATATATATATTTTGGCGTATATAACGTATATATGTATATTAAATGAATATATTCAGTAAATACATGCACTTTTTTAAACACAAATTAAAGCGGTTATGTCAATATTACAAACCGACACTCCGATTTTATTTAAAGTAGGTATAGATATAGATTGGCCAAGAAACACTTTGAATTATTTCCAATCTCAAAAACTAAACAGCTTAAAGGATCTGCTGGTGGCACTAATTGTGGTAATTTTACTTTGCCTCCGGCACAAAATAAAACAGTTTATAGATCATTGTATTTCAACGCCTAACAAAATTTATAAATAATTATCATTTCTCCAATTTTTATTGATAATAATCGGCACAATAATTTATTGCCGGATTTATAGTGAACTGCAGCTCGTTCTTAAATCACTGGAGTACTGCGTCTGCGGAATCGCTTAATTTCTTTATGTGGTGCGGCTGTTTTTGTGTTTGACGTGCCCGATATGGTTATATTAAAAGAACCCAATTCTGACATAGCAATACGACTTTTCTCTTGATCTATCTCTCTATAGTCATGAGTGCGGTTAGCACGTGGATTGGCTCGGCATACATTATTGCGACTTTTTTTTATGGGATGTAATGCTTTATGCACACCCTCCGCCTGGGTACGGCAGGGGGTAGTGTGGGACTCCCAAAACAGAAAATTGCAATCCGATCCTAGGGTTACCTACTAAAACCTCGCGGCGGCCTACCTCTGGCGTTGGGGTGGCCCAGGACAGTGCGTCAGCCCTCTGGTCCACCCTGCCGTCGCCCCCGACGACCCTCCCCGGCCGCACAGGGGGTCATCCTAACCGGGCCGCGACCCCGGCGCACCCGCGGGGTGTGAGCCTCCGCGACCCCGGCGCATCCGCGGGCCGTCAGCGGCGGCGATCACTGAGATCGCCGCCGCCTTCGAGCGGGATCGGCTCTCTCCCGATCCCGCTCGGAAGATACTGCGACTACCATCGTCTTCTCTTCGATATCATAATATCTAATTAATCATAGTCAGAAAAGTTCAACAAAAATAAATCACGTAACGTATATTGTTACAATTTGTAAATGTAGTTATTTGACTATATATATACAATATTCATAACTTTTTTATTTTTCCAAACAAACTAATTTTATAATAAACTAACAAACAAATTTTATAATGTGGTAGAGCCAAACAGTTCGCTGCATGAATGGGCCGGCTCGACCGGTGAAATACCACGACCTCTCAGAAGACCGACGTAAAGTGGCGCATGCCGCGTTTCGTTCGGTGAGAGAGGTACCCGGAGGAGCAACCCCCTTCCCCGTCCTTTCCTATCCCCTATCCCTTAAAGGTCGGCAACGCAACAGTAACACTATATGTGTTGCTGGTGTCCATGGGCGGCGTTGGTTGCTTACCATCAGGTGACACGCCTGCTCGTTTGCCCTCCTATCCCATAAAAAAAAAACAATCTCATCATCATTTTCCTGCCCTTGTCCCATTCTTAGTAGGGTCGGCACAACATGTCATTCTTTCCAACTATCCATGTATATTGAACTCAGTGGGTACAAATTGATAAATTTGTGAGAAATGTGTGTACTCGTAATTTGTTGATCCGTTCTTGAGTTTCACGATGAGAAAGTTGGACTGATCAGAGAGAGACGACTCACCACATCTGTTTCATCTATAGTGGATGCGATCTGAACTGATAAATCATCGTCACCTTCTTCGTGGTAGCCTTCAACAAGTTAGACAAAAATGTTACCGCCACTGCGATGCTCCCTCGAAATCAATGCATTATTTAAATTTTATCACAGTTTAATTACTTCACAAATAACCTTTCCAAATATTTACATGACTATATTAATTAAAAATTGCAAACCTTCAAACATATTACATGACACAACAAATTTTGGCATTTGATTTAAAGTGTAATGTCAACATTCATCCCATTGTTTTGCAGTTCCCATAGTTACAGATCATTAGTACGGGAAAATTAAATTGTATTTTTTAGTATTTTACTCGCAATTTATCCATATTTTCCTATTCTATATGTTATTCCTGGCTCTAAGCTCTCCTCTTCACCAATTCTCAGCCAAATCTGTATGGCCGTTCTTAAGTTATAAGTGTTGTAACAAACACGATTTTCTTTTAAATATATAAAATAAGATTCTCGTGTCACAATGTTCGTTCCCATACTCCTCCGAAACGACTTGACTGATTCTCATGAAATTTTGTATGCATATTGGGTTTTTTTTTTTTTTTTTTTTTTTTTTTTTTTTTTTATGGGATAAGGGGCAAACGAGCTTGCGGGTCACCTGATGGAAAGCAATCACCGCCGCCCATGGCGTCTGCAATACCAGGGGCATCACATCAGCGTTGCCGCCCTTTCAGATGGGAATAGGCTCGTTTCTTGAAGGTTCCTAGGTCGTAGCGGTCCGGAAATACCGTCGCCGGCAACTGGTTCCATGAAGGAACAGTGCGTGGCAAGAAGTGCCTGTTAAAACGCACTGTTGTCGACCGCCAACCATTCAGCCAATGCGGGTGGTAGCGTTGGTGCGTCGAACGGTGGCGGAAATCAGCTGGCGGTATTAATCCGAACAATTCCTCAGAGCACTCCCCGTGGTATATGCGGTAGAGGATACATAGAGATGCCACCACTCTCCGCAACGCCAGAGGATCAAGCCGATCAGTAAGAGCTTGGTTGTCGACAAGCCTAACCGCGCGTCGTTGGATGCGGTCAAATGGAGTAAGCTGGTACTGGGGTGCCCCCGCCCAAAGATGTGAACAGTATTCCACGTGAGGACGGACCTGCGCCTTGTAAAGTTGCAGGCGATGACCTGACGTGAAATACTGTCCCGCTCTATTGAGCACACCAAGCTTTTTGGAAGCCAATTTGGCCTTGCCCTCCAGATGACCGCGGAACTGGACGTCACTCGACAAGTCGACACCAAGAATTCCGATAGCGGCTGAGGCGGGTAAGGGAGTGCTCTCAAAACAGGGAGCTACGACAAAGGGTGTCTTTTTAGCGGTAAACGCGCAAACCTGTGTCTTCTTAGGGTTGAATTGGACTAAGTTTAGTCGGCCCCATTCCGAAACCTGACTAAGCAGAGTTTCGATTTCAGACACAAGTTTATTCCGGTGCTCGTCGACGTTTTCCCGAGAAATACGCGGGTGGCCGGTATATAAGGCATCCCCGGTACTGTCATCTGCATAACAATGAAGATTGCTGCTAAGCAGCATGTCATTGATATGCAGAAGAAACAGCGTAGGGGATAGCACACAGCCCTGGGGGACTCCAGCATTCACAGGTTTTAAGTCGGAGCATGACCCGTCGACAACAACTTTAATGCTCCGAGCCGTGAGAAAGCTGGAAACCCAATCGCATAATTTCTCGGGAAGCCCATAACATGGAAGCTTCGAAAGAAGTGCTTTGTGCCAAACCCGATCAAAGGCCTTCGCTACGTCCAAACTAACGGCCAGCGCCTCTCCTTTACTCTCAACCGCTTCCGCCCACCGATGGGTTAAGTACGCTAAAAGATCACCAGCTGAGCGACCTTGACGGAATCCGTACTGACGGTCACTTATCAACTGGTGCTCTTCTAGATACTTAAGGAGCTGGCGGTTGATGAGTGTTTCCATTATTTTGGAGAATAGGGAGGTGATGGCGATAGGTCTGTAGTTGGACGGATCTGAGCGGTCACCTTTTTTAGGGATCGGATGGACCAAAGCAACCTTCCATGATGCTGGCACAGCGCCGAGAGAGTAGGAGTACCGGAAAAGACGCGTTAGAACCGGTGCCAACTCTGGAGCACACGTCTTCAGCACAATTGCTGGGATTCCGTCAGGCCCACTCGACTTGTGGACATCCAGGGATAGAAGTATGCGTCGCACAGTACTTTGCCGGAAACGAACCTCCGGCATGGCGTGACCGCAATGTGGAATAGTCGGTGCGATGTTACCCATATCGTCCAAAGTCGAGTTGGACGCAAAAAGAGTGCCAAGAAGGTCGGCTTTCTCTTTTGCGTCGTGGGCTAGTGACTGGTCCTCCCGGTGCAACGGTGGAAGAGACGGCTTACAAAAATTCCCAAGAACAGCCTTGGCAAGCGACCAGAACGCACGGGTTCCCGAGGGAAGGCGAACTAGTTTCTCGCCAATTTTGCCTATGTACTGAGACTTTGCTACGGCTATAACTCTTTTGAAGGACCTGGAGGCAAGGTTGTACTTCTTCTTAAGAGGGCCGGTGTCAGAGTCCTGGGACGCCACTGCTTTTGCCCAGGCTTGATAACACTCATGCTTAAAACGTAATGCCGTTTTGCATGAGCGATCAAACCAGGGCTGGGATCTGCCGCCGATTGGCACCATTGAGGATGGAACAAAGAGCTCCATTCCCTGCAGTACCACGTCAGCAACAGAGTCGGCAACGACGTCAGGATCATCCGGCGAGAAGCAAACTTGCCCCCATGGGTAAGATGCGAAGAAATTTCGCATCCCATCCCAGTCCGCTGACCTATAGTGCCACACACGGCGGCGACTCGCAATGTGCGGTCGAAGTGGGCACGTGAGTGGCACCGTACTCCTTATCAGACAGTGGTCCGAAGAACCCAAAGGGGCGTCTACAGAAACCACATATCTGTCCGGATGGGAGGTCAGCAGAAGATCCAACAGGGAAGGTATATGATTATCAACATCTGGGATTCGCGTGGGTGCGGTAACCAGTTGTGTTAGATCATATGCTAGAGCAAAGTCATGAACAGATCTACCCGCGTGGTCGGTGGTGCGAGATCCAAGCCAATCGACGTGGTGGGCATTGAAATCGCCCAGAATAACGATTTCCGCGGATGGGACCTGTTGAAGTACGGAATCTGCAGCCGTTTGAACGTGGTCCATGAGTCGGTCTGTTTCGGTATTACCGCTATGGGACCTATAAAGACATGCGTAGATGCGGGGGTGGTCGTCGCTATCAACACGCAGCCAGAGGGTCGATAGGTCCCTTCCTTCAAGGCTGCCGAGGCGTCGAGCACAGATATCCTCCCGGACAAACACACACACTCCGGCCCGCGGTACAAAGCTGTATTCCAGTTTGTATCCGGGGTATAGGAGATATGAGGTGTCTGCCGGAGAAGATATCTGTGTCTCTGTAAGGAATAGCAAAGCAGGCTTTGCCGTTTCCAGGTGGTGGTGAATGGCAAGCAGATTTGAGTGGATGCCCCTGATATTGCAAAAGTCCACGTTTAGCGTGGCAGGGGGAGTCGCAATGCCCTTACGTTTGCCCCGGACAGTTTTTAGTGACGAGCGAGATTTTGCCCTCCCCAGACTACGAGGGGCAGCTTGAGCGTCCACGCCTTGGTGAATACCAAACCGTGGACGCTCAAGGGGGGATTCTCCAGTGCTGTGGCAGCTGGTACCCCCCTGGGGTAAATGATCTTTTAATGTCGCTGCCATTAAGGGGAGGGTGAAGGGGATGGGCCTCCGGATACCTCTCTCACCGAACGAAACGCGGCACAAGCCACTTCACGTCGAAATTCTGAGAGGCCGTGGTATTTCACCGGTCGAGCCGGCCCATTCATGCAGCGAACTGTCTTAGAATAGGACAACATCTATTTTTTATCCCCCTAAATCACAAGGGTAGCCCACCCCTTAATATTTTTTTTTAATTTTTCGACATTTTTCTGTTTCTTATTTTTTTTATAAAACGGGATACAAAAATACATACAACCCTTAAATTTCAACCCCCTGCGATCAAACCCTATTTTTTAAATTTTATTTTTCGGCAGGACAACGTTTGCCAGGTCAAATATACTAATAATCCTACTTATGATTTCATTATTTTTCTAAAGAAATAGACAAACTTCACAAAAAAAGAATTCTACTTTCATCTTTTATACATATAATAAACCCGAATAAGTTAGATTTCTGATTAAAAATATATTTGACAATCTATCTTTTATGCTATTTTTGACTTCTGTCACCTATATTGTAAATAAAGTATTGTATCTTAAGGGAATTTATATATCTTATTGAAACTTTAAACTAACTAAAGTTATATAAAACTTTGTTATATTCAATATAAGCTTATGAACACGCATTTCAAGTCCTAACTTATAGATAAGAACTTTATCCAAACTCGTGAGTGGAATATGTGTGAGAGGATAGCTCAAGTTTTTGTACTAACGCTACTTACAAGTCTTGTGATGTATTTGATTTTTGAAGTGTAACTTCTAATGGCTCGTGCAACCATTTAACGCTTTTAACGCCCTCTTGCGGCCGCTATATATAATATATATTTATAAGGAAGGCGAAACTGAACCGGTCTATATATAAATCCACGAAGCAAATTGCTTAAGCGTGATTATTCGCAGTATATAGACATCTAGTAGCGCATAGTGGTACTATTAGCGCATAATTGATAGGTATAAATTATTAGTGGAATAGTACCACCATCCGCTGCTAGATGCTGCCACAGCCGCAGCTCCAACCACTAAGATGATAAAAGTTATTATATTGTGAAAATATTTATGATTACATTATAGCTAAAGTCATTAAAAAACAAAAAATCCTTTCGACTTTAAACCGGCGAATAGTTTATATTCGCCGAATTAAGAACGAATATTATTTTGTACAATAATAGATATATAGTAGCGGGTGGTGTTAATTATATTGCAAATATAATTAACTCAGTTATGTTTGATCCTAGTAACTCACGGGATTCGTACAGTTGCCTTATTGTAGGTACTATCCGTTTCCATAGTAATATTTAAGATAAAAATTAATTTAAAATATGCTAAAATATAATAATATCTGTTTTCTAAGACATCGTTCAAACATACCTTGCAATCAGAAAAGCAAGTAGTCAATATTTTTATACTGTGATGTTTCTAGAAGCTACATGTTGCCACGCCCGCTGCTACCACGATTAAGATAGATAAAGTAAAAGTTATTATATTGTGAAAATATATATGATTAAATTATACATCATATTACAAAAGTCACCGAAATTAAACTCAGCAGTTTTATAAAATAAAGTTTCAAACATTGACGCAGGGCGCTATCTAGCGGCAACTGTAGTCAACTATAGCCGTTTATCATTTTAGGTAATTGATTTTTTATACATAATTACATGTAGATATTTATGTGAATATATAACTAAAATCTAATATGAACATCGGTGAAATACACTACATTTATAATTATGAGGTTGAGGTAATTTTCAAGTTATATAGTCACTGTTTTGATGATAATTCCAGAGCACACATTTTTTTTAATAGATACTTCACTCGCTTCGATGTAGTACCACTGGTATTCAGTAGATGTCCTTGCTATTAATACTTTTTATCTAATTTTCTTTTCTAAAAATATACTTAAAACACATAGAAAAGCACCTAGACACCATACAAACAGTAATGATTATCATAAATATTTGTTTGATAGAACCGACCTCAATTTTGCAGACGGTTTTTTTTAGTGAATGCACTCCTATGCGCGTCGTAATGTAAGTCAGATATATTATTTTTAAATAGTTATTAAAAAAAATGAGTTTAATGTACAATTATTTGTAGAGATTGTAAAAAAATAATAAAAAATATAGGCACAGGCATTTTTGCCTGTTTCCAAATATGTATGTAATTCAATTTGTAAAAAAAATGTTAGTTGTTTCTTTTGACGGCAGAACATTACAAAACGAGAGGGAAAGAGAAAGAATGATAAAGGTTAGGGAAGAGGGAAGAGAGAGAGTGAGTCAATATCACTCAAAAAATATTGTTTTTTGTGATTTTTCCCGAAGCGAAGTTAGTTAAGTATTATAATAATAATATTTATATCATCGCATATTTAATTTTTTAAAGTTTAATTTAACACTTATGATTTAATAGTGCAGTGATTTTATTTTTAAATTTAGTAGATAAGATTTATATATAACTAGCTGACCCGGCGAACTCTGTTTCGCATCAAAAGTAATAACTGCTGCCCCGCTATGTTAATACTGCAATATCTTCGACAAATTTGAAGTCGATAGCAGCTATAGGTTAAAAATGGGAATTTTCCATTGTTAACATCCCCGCAACCCCCCTTGTGGGTGGAATTTCGTAAAATCCGTTCTTAGCTGACCTCTACTCGGCGAAAGGAATAATCCTACCAAATTTCAAGTCGCTACGCCTTATGGTTCCAGAGATATCGTGATGAGTCAATATATAGGTGGAAATCTCTTATATATATATAATAGATGATTGATAACAATCCAAGCGATAATGCGACGGGTATAAAGTTACAATGCCAAGGTACGTGTCTTGAAGTTTCATTTGATTGTTTTTTAATTAGAAAATATATTGACACATTACATACATCTACAACGTACAAATAAGCAGAGATGTGACTTATTTGAAATACTTCTATTTAAAATACAAATACAAAATACCCATTTTGTATTTAAATACCTTTTTGTTGAAAGCATTTTTTATTTTATTTGAAATAGGTACCTCTCGAGAGGTATTTTGTATTTTGAATAGTCATTTCAAAATACAAAATACTTTGTGATTAATTTTAGCCAAATTCATTCATATGATGCCATTTCTTTTTGTAAGTACAAATTTAGTATAGTTGGTTATTTATCGTATGTACTAAAATTTTAAAGATTTTATAGGTTATTATAATTTTATAGTTAAAATTTAATAGGTGGTCCAGTGGTCGAGCACCCCGCTTTTGAATCAAGAAGTTGTTGTGGGTTCAAATCCTGGCTCACACTAATGACTTTTCGAAATTATTTTTGAAAGTTATACATACATACATAACCTCATGCCAAATCGATTGCGAAGTAGGCAGAGAGAACAGAGCACATAAGGCACGACTCTTGCACGCCTCACTCGCTTATTTGATCTTAATTGTTTTTTTTAATGATATAAGGAGGCAAAGGAGCTTGCGGGTCACCTGATGGAAAGACGGTCCGGAAATACCGTTGCCGGCAACTCGTTCCAAAATGGAACAGTGCGTGGAGAGAAGTGCCAAGGGGCTAAGCGGATCTGACAGAGTTTGGTTGTCGACAAGCCCAACCGCGCGTCGTTGGATGCGTTAAAATGGGGTAAGCTGGTACTCATCTTTTGACAGAGGCACCCCGCCCAAAGATGAGAACAGTATTCCATGTGAGGTCGGAAATGCGCTTTATATAGCTGCAAGCGATTACCTGACGTGAAATACCGTCCTTTTTCTGAGCCGATTTCGCCTTGCCCTCCAGATAACCGCGAAACTGAACAAGTCGACCCCAAGAATTCCGATATCGGTTAAGGCGGGTAACCGAGTCCCCTCAAAAAAGGGAGGCCACAAAATGTGCCTTTTCAGCGGGAAACGCGCAGACCTGTGTCTTCTTAGGGTGGAATTAGCTAAGTTGAGTCGGCCTTAGTCCGAAATCTGACTAGCCAGAGTTTCGATTGTAGACACAGTTTATTCCGGTACGAATCGACGTTTTCCCGAAAAATCCGCGGGTGGCCAGTATATATGGCATCCGCCGTAACGCATAGCCCCGTACCGTATCCGCATAATAATGAAGATTGCTGTAATGCAGCATGTCATTGATATGCGGAAGAAACAGCGTAGGGGATAGCACTCAGCCCTGGGGGCTCCAGCACTCACGGATTTTAAGTCGGAGTATGACCTGTCGACAACGTCCTTAATGCGGCGAGCCGCATGAAAGCTGGAGACCCAATCGCATGATTTCGAATCCCCTTCTCGATCTACTGGCAGAGTGGCCAAAAGACCGACCGCATTGCCACGTCAAATGGCAATGCTAATCCCCTGTGCCAAGAATGGACCAGCCCCCTGGTCGACAGAGCCCTCGATCAGTTTCTTTGCAAGATCTTTATAGAGTGTACTCGGACCCCATGTTCCTTGATTCTCAACCGCAAACGCTCAACCACTGGACCACTGAGACTCATTGAAGATTTCGTCAAAAAGTATTATATTTTGAAAAAAGTACATAATAATATTATGTCAAACAATAAAATTATTGTAATCCTACAATAATTTTACTGTGTTATTTCTTTTCTAATATGCAGTTCTCGAATTGTAGAATAAGTATTAAAAAAGAATGAATATACTTTTAGTGGGTACGAAGATCCCAGAGTCAGCTAGTTATTAAGATAAATACATTTTTAAGGGCGAGACGATGAGGCAAGCATTTCCACTGGTTTAAGAGGTCCCAGGAGTAAATGCAAATTTTTTCTACAATACGTAGTTACACTTCTTTCGCGCGGAGGGACTCCACGTACGTTATTTTTTTTGTGACGACTGTGACTGTGAGAGACTTAATGTTATCTAGATTATCACTAGGCCATTTCTTCATCCCCTGTATATCATTTATACTCACCTCTATTTTTATATAAAGCTTACTTTCACATTAAAGCAAATATAACGAAACAAATTCTGGCAAGTGTAAAGTTTAAGTTGCCATTTTGTTAATTTTTCTTTTCAAATCATTTAATATATATTTTGACTATTCAATTCTACTAATCAGTGAATTTGGGCTACTAATTTTACTATTTTTTTATGAGAATGGACTGTAAATGACTAATCAATTGCCAGCAGGTCATACGCTCTACATCATCAGGTGCTAACACCTGGATTGGATAATGAAAGGGAATGAAGTGTGAGAAAGGGTTGGCACTCTCTATACCCCTCACAAATAAACACAGCATGAGCTATGTTACAGCGGTATTTTGAGAGAACGTATTATTCTCATTGGTCAAGCTGTCTTATTCATGCAGCGAACTGCGATATCTCAAAAATTATTAAAATGTAATCTACTGTTAAGAAGTTTATACTACTGCAATATATTATGGAACATCCTATTTTCGGTAAATTGGTAATTCTATCTTTACTGGCGTATATTCCGAGCGCAGTTGTACATGATCATTTACTACGCGAACGTCGAATACTAGAAGTCCCTTGAGAAATAACCCGAAGAGCAATTTCGTGATACACGCTGTATTAGTTCAATAATATTTTAGTATCGACGAGTTGTTTTCATAAAAGTTTTAATACGACTATCCTGTAATATCGTAAATATGATTTATTGTTGTTTATTTGAATGTTCAATACAAAAAATTTGATATTTATTTGAAGATGAAAATACTACACCAACTTATACCACTATTATACTAAATGGGAGGAATCCAGAACGGATGCAAGGATAATGGTTGATGTTGTAGCACTGGCGCAGATGAATGAAATTTTATTGCTTGGATGCGTTTTTGCAGAAATGGCAGGTATAGCACGGATGTAGAAAGAAGAATGGCGTTAGGAAACAGAGGAAATTAAGCATCGGGCAGATTCATGGGCGCAAAAAAGGATAGCGGAAAAGCCCAGCTAGCTTATGGAAGTGAGATTTGGGTACTGCATAGTGTGCACAAAAGTAGTATAAACGCGGTTTTAGTGAGGGCACTGCCAAATCTGCGGAGTGAATCCGGTTGACCGTGTCGAAAACATGGTTGTAAGAAATAACTTTGGATTCGAAGAGAGTGTCGTTGTAAAAGTCAGAAAGGCCATGCTGCAATGGAAATGCAATTTTAAGGGATAGCAGGGCAAATGAGCAGGCGTGTCACCTGATGTTAAGTGACCAGCGCCGCCCATGAACACCAGCAACACATATAGTGTTACAGTTGCGTTGCCCATCTTTAAGAGACTAGGATTGGAGGGGATGGGGAAGTGGGGAGGGCATCCTGGTACCGCTCTCACCGAACGAAACGCGGTGTGAGACACTTTACGTCGATCTTCTGAGAGGTCGTGGTATTTTACTGGTCGAGCCCGCCCATTCATGCGGCGAACTGCTTGGCTCTACCACTCTCTCATGTAGAAAGAATAAATGATGCAAGGCTGATTAAGCAAATATACAGTGCAAAATAACTTAAAAAAAAAGTTAAACCGTCAATAATGAGTTGCAATAGTAAATATAATAACAGTTAAAGATTACTTTATAAAAGTATTAGGTTTTGTATATTGTATTAAGTATACAAATTAGTAAGTTTCGTTATTTATCGCTTTTTAGTTATGAAGGTACTGTTTTCATTTACTTAAAGATTTTGTGGTTTACGTTTCTAGAAGTCGGTTTAACTTTTTTTTAAAAGTAATTTTTTTCACGAGTTTTAGTGATATTAATGAGCTGTGAACTTCAATAGAAGTTAGTTCATTTACATGGCTTTCAGTTTATTAAATATATTGTCACTTGTTACAAGTCCGTTTGTTAAATGGTTGATATTTTTAGGGAGCTATAATATAATTGTTATTATTAAGTACTTAGCTAAAAGAGTTTGATAATACTTGTTAATTATTGATATTCTTGTTATTATTATGAGTAGACAATAACACTGCAGCCCGAATGAAGACCAATCGTAGCCTTGAAAGTATTGCAGAAAAAAAAACATTTTTACAATATTGTGTCGTAACTCTTAACCGTTTAAGAGTTCCGCAGCTTCATCATCAGCACAGCAGTATCAGATATGGATTTAAGCTTATCTCCTAAGCAACAAGTTAGTCCTATACACCACTAAATAGTTTCCTTCGACTAACTGCGGTACTGTCTCCAAACTCCTAACCATTAAGGAGTTCTGTGGCTTCTTCATCAGCACAGTAGCATCCGACGTATATTCAAGTATACCTCACAAGCAACACGTTAGCCCTACATACTACCAAGTAGTTTCTATCGAAAATATTGCAGTGCTGTATTCAAACTCCTAACCGTTGAGGAGTTTGGTGGCTTCTTCATGAGTACAGCAGCATCAGATGTTGACACCATAAAAAATATCCCTAAGACTATCCCTATTACGTAACAAAAACACCATACTCGCATACAATTTTTGGCGGTTGCCTTCGATTTCTCCTGGTTTCCATCATCAGATCCTGACCTGGTGAAAATGGGACCATCTCGAAAGCAAACACTATCGATCATAAAAAAATTTTGAAAACAGTCCATAATTGTCGAAAATATCGGTGAACAGACATAAAAATATATATATATTATATATATATATATATATATATATATATATATATATACATACAGACGAATTGAGAACCTCCTCCTTTTTTCGAAGTCGGTTAAAAAGCGGATAGATGTAGAAGTTGAGAACGGTCAAGACACACATTCCATGAACAAATATAACGTGTTGTGGGGAAAATTGATGTTAGGACCTTCAAAAATCGACTGAAAAGAGTTATGAAAATCAACGTCGCCCTTTGTTCTCTCTGCCTACCCTGCAAGGGATTTGGCGTGAAGTTATGAAGTTACGTATGTATGTTAATAATAGCATGGTATTCCAATATAGTACAGAGAACTTTTAGAAAATTATTCCCTACCATTAAAAATAATTTTTATAATAAAGATTAATTTTGATCAGTACCTATATTTAATAACTAACGGTTTTCTAATTCTTACCATGAGGAGTCTGTCTCGGAGTCACAAAGACCATATCTTGACACTCCAATGACTTTCTAGAAATTATTAACGGTTGAACAAACTTGACCAGGGGACTGACTGACTTGTTTCGATGACCGCTTGAGCAAGCCCTTCATAAATGCTGCATGAATGGACTGTTCATTCAACCCTGTGGCTCTGATCATTGTTTGTTTCCAAAACGAAATTTAGTCAAACCCAAAATAACTATCGACTTTCTGGTACACGAGATCGTTCCAACCAAAAATGGTAGTGATAATTTTCAAAACAAAATGTTCCAGCAAACTCGTGTATGTAATTTGTACGTACGCGACTGACACCACAACGTTTCATTTGTTGGTCTATGTAACAAGATGAAGACATGAATTAATAATAACTTTTTATACATAGCTTCACGCCAAGTGTGTTGCGCGGTAGGCAAAGAGAACATAGTGCCATAAATCACGATTCTTATACACCTCAGTCGTTTCTTCGACGGAACCTATTGCTAATATCACAATGTTGTCAATCCTAGAGATTTATAACACATAAGTGCTGAACGAAGTTTTGAAAAGTCATTGGTGAGATGCAGGATTCGATCACACCCGTTTTCAATTCAGAAATGGAATGCTCGACTTCCCAAACATTTCTTTTGTCCGCTTTTTCCTTTGATACAGACCTTCAAGACCTTATGCCGCGCTGCACCACTGACAAATGAACACTACTACACTAGTTTATTAACGAATAGAATTATTTCATGTGCAAATCCACCACTTGTGTCGCATAGACGTTAATATTGGTTAAAATTTTGTTAAAATTCATTAATTTATGTTCCATACACCGATATTAACAGTGCTGAAAGTCTGCATGTAAATTTAATAACGTATCTTTTGTGTCATGTGTGAAACAAATGATAAAAAATATTATTAAATTGATAACGAGAATGTAGGTAGAGAAATTAAATATGATTGCTGAAAAGACCATTGAAGTTGCATGAATGATTGTTAGTCTAATTATTTGGCAACTTCCATATTCGCTTCAAAAGTTTTAAAGATCAGAACAAACAACGTATTTTAGTAAATAAGTGATAGAATTATTAAACCTACCTAATGCAGAAGCCTAAATACCAGAGCAGTGTAGTGATGCAACTAAACTACTACAAATATTGCACAAAACATTTTAGATAATTCAAAATTAAATGAACAAATAAACGTTTTAATTAAAACTTTAAATATACATAAACTAAAAGTTAGCAATTTATTAAAGCTAGGCAATTAGAAATGTAATAAAAACAAAACCAAACTCCAAGAACTTAAACCGCAAATATTAAAAAAAGAATACCCACTTAACAGAATTTAAAGTAAAAAATATATATATACATACCGTTATATTATCTTGCGCCTTGAACAGTAAAAACGTCCTCTTAGTCCTAAATAAACCTCAAGCTATGAAATTATGCGAACGAACAGGTAATAATTAATTTATTCTGTGTTGTTATGCAAAGAGCTATAAAACTTGAATACCCGGTTACCACGGGGTTGTGGTTATTATGTGAATCTTTCGTATCTAAATATTACACCCTCCGTGTTGTATAAACAACTGCTTGAAATATTGCAATGGAGTTTAGCACTATTAAATTAAAATAGAATACACTTTAGACTACACCATTTAAAGAATACAATACAGTGAGTAGTAGATTGTAAATATTAGCCAAGTGCAATAGACGGGCTTATCGCCTGCTACGGTTTCTATTTAGAAACTTTTGTATTATTTATTAATATTAAAGTATCTACAACTGTAATGAGCAAAAAGCAGACTGTTTTGATAGTTACTAAAGCATTACTGAAAACTATAGATAAATAGCACACATATCTGGCAGTAGTGTGTGCCATCGTGGAAATAAGTTTTTAAGCCAACATAAGGATTTCAGCTGCTAATGAACAAATCTCAAAATTGGACGGGTATTTCAGCACTTTACTTCTGGTTTTGGGATAATCCAGGATCACACTAATGACGCATTTAGAGATATCTGTACTATCAATACTAGCACTATATTGATCAAACTAGCGGGCTAGTAAGCTAACGAATTTAATTTAGACGAATGCAAATAAACTAGTACATCTAAAAAATAAACATCTTTTTGTTTATGTAAAATAGCTAACTTCCTCTTTTAATTGTAACCTTGATAAAAAATAACTGATGAATCAATCACAAATCATATCAATATATTGAAATTTATTCATAAATATAATATTTATTTTAGAGGTACAAGTTGAAACCCACTTTGAATAAAGAGAGGCTTTTAACATAATGCCCGCTTCTGATGGAAGGAATCTCTGTAATTTTCGAAAGCATAACATAGCAAGATTTTACCTGTTGCGATGTTTCAATTGATAATATCTTATTCAGCACTGACGTAATTGTTAAACAATCATTACCTCTTTACTATGCACTATAGATATAAAATATAACAAAACTACGGTTTGGGTTGAAACCATAAGTTTAGCATAGACTATAATAGATGTCAGGAAAAATGTATTAATATTCATCACTGACAGCGCAACCGCGTATATTAGATTTTCAGGATATTTACATTTCAACACATTTCATTTCATTAACTATGTAAAAGTTGACACTTTGAAGCGCTTTTTACGCACACATTGATAAGTCACTGACACACCAGCAAGCCATTTCTGGTCTCGATGTTTAGGTGACTATTGCCGATCTATTATTCTTATATCTATGGTTGAAACACATACATACATTTTCAGTCAGTGACACAGATCAGTTTCACAGATCAGAGATTTTTTAAAATCGGTTCTGTAAAATTAACTAAAATGATTAAATAAGCCAGATGCCCACAAAATGTGTATCTTGGATGTCAATTACATTGGTGTTTGATCGACTTCTAATGAACCCTTGTATCCACAGCATACGTGTTACCTTTTGGAACCCTTGTCTTGTCACCTACCACTTACTGGTGACTATATTCATTACGTCACCATGTATTTCTATTATTGGAAACGTTGAAGAAGTGTATAATAAGTAGTTACAGACTGCAATGTGCAAAGTCTAGCAGATATTCTTTAAAGTTTGACAACTACTCCCGCGTCATAAAGCACGTTTCTTAGCACGATGAAAAATCACAATTGATATTTCAAGCAGTTCCTACTGGTCTTGTTATTTTTGATCAAGGATATCCAGTGGAAGTTGTGTTACTTCTTTACTTTCAATGTGGATAATATCAGTAGAGTATGACTTAGACATGACATAACTTCACGCCTTTTGTTACCTGAAGGTGTAGGCAGCGGCTGTTAAGCCTCGTCTCGCCGTTATGTTTACGTCCCAAATGGAATAGGTAGAGGCGAACCTATTGCCATACCGGGCACAAAGTTTGTCAGTCATCGGTATTTATCACACATAACTTCCGAAAACAATTTCGAAAAGCCATTGTTGTGAGCCAGTGTCTGGAATCGAACCCCGGACCTCTGGATCAGAGGCCGTGCGCTCGCTCACTGCGCCACCGAGACTTTAGAGTATGACTTAGACATGACATAACTTCACGCCTTTTTATACCCGAAGGTGTAGGCAGTGACGGTTAAAGCCTCGGCGCGCCGTTCTGTTTACCTCTCAAATAGGTGGCGAACCTATTGCCATATCGAGCACAAAGTTTTCAGTTATCGATATTAATCACACATAACTTAATTTATATAATTTAAAAATCTATGTGTTCATCATAATATGTTTTACAGTAAAAGTTTAGTCAAGTTAACATTATTAAAAAAGAATAAAAAGATACTTTGTAAGTAATTAATAAAATAAAATAACGTTACCGATAAGGACAAATTTGTTTTATAACGAAGTTGTTAAGGCTCAAGTGCTATTTTAGAGAAATGGAGACATAGTAAGCCTCTTAATGAAGTGACAAACAGCGAGTAATTAGAGTTGATGTCTTGTAAATGGAATGAGAAATATTTTACAATTATTGTACTTGATGTTAGAACATGAGTTATTAAGTTCATGTCAATTTTAAGAAAACAAAATTGCAATTTGCGTGTAATGTAACTTCATAGCCGTGATATTTTAAAGAGTAGACTCAATTTTACTAATTATGAATATCTGGCCTCGTGGCGCATTGGTTAAACTACCGGCTGCAGCAATGAGGTCGGGGGTTCGATTCCCACCCGAGCACAAATTATTGTGACAAACATGAATATTTGTGTCGCGTCTGGGTGATTTTCTATGTATTATAATTATATATTTACAAAAAATATATATATGTGTATTAATATCCGTTATCTAGTATCCATAACACAAGCGTTTAGTTGCTTAGCTTGGAACTAGAGGGCGCTGTGTGTATTGTGTTCAAGATATCTATAATGTATAACTTAAACAAATACAAAAAAAAATAAAAATAACATAACATATCTTCACGCCTTTGTTACCCGAAGGTGTAGGCAGCGGCTGTTAAGCCTCGTCTCGCCGTTATGTATACGTCCCAAATGGAATAGGTGACGAACCTATGGCCATACCGGGAACAAAGTTTTCAGTCATCGATATTTATCACACTTAACTTCCGAAAACAATTTCGAAAAGTCATTGGTGTGAGCCAGTGTCAGGATTCGAACCCGGACGTCTGGCCGTGTGCTCGACCACTAGACCACCGAGACTGTAAAAAAATGCAACTAACGAATAATGTATGTGGCACTTAATATCATCCGAGTGTTTTTCTAATAGTCTCGGTGGTCCGAGCATCTTGCTTCCGAATCAAGGAGTCGCGGGTTCGAATTCTGGCTCACCAATGACTTTTCGAAGTTATTTTCGGTAGCTATGTGTGATGTGCCCAGATGAACTATGTGCCCGGTATGGAAATAGGTTCGCCACATACATATATGCCATTTGGTACTTCAACATAACGGCGAGTCGAGGCATAACAGCCGCTGCCTACCCCTTCCGATAGAAAAAGAAGTGAGGTTATGTTACGTTAAGTTATTTTTTTTTAAATAGTCAAAACAAAAAACCTTCAACTATTCATAAGAACAATTTCATTTAACTATACAAGCTTGAAAATAAAGCACAAAGAAAAACCTATTATCTGATAACAACAAAGTATGTCAGACCCCACGCCAAGACTAGTAGAATATTAAATCAACCATAGATAAGAATGCCTTTATCTTGGCCATTGTACCCCATCAACGGATTCCTTACGACAATTCGTACATCGTGAGTTAATAAGAAACAAAGTTTCTCCAACGCTTAAATTGCCAGACTGCTTGGTTTTTGTATGCTTCAGTAATACGAAAATATTATCAGACCTTTGTATATAAATATGTATATTGTATTGTTGTGTTGGTATTGATTTTTTGATTATTTTCGATGCTAGTCTGCATAAATCACTTAATAAATTGTTCTATCAACCAATATCTTTAGGTTTATGGTTTATTTATATAATGACTACAATAATAGAATCATACAGTCCGCTGAATAAGTGACCCCGCTCGATCGGGAAAATACGATCTTCGAATATCAAAGTAAAGTCATTCAAGCAGTATTTCGTTAAGTAGGAGAGGTATCCGGAGGTCCATCTTCCTTCCCCGCCCCTTTCCATCAGTCGTCTATCCTATCTTAAAGGTCGGTAACGCAGATGTAGCACATTCTACTTACCTGGTGTCCATGATCAATTTACAAAAATAATATGAATATCGTTTAGATATGAGATAGAACTCAAAACTTAAGTTGCAGTAAGTTAATTTGTTATAGGAAATAGATATACTTTTTTGTTAATTTATTAAATGAAACAAAAAAATCTATATCTCTTTACAATATTAGTGTAGATTTCAACTAGAACTATCCAACAGTAGAACTTGAAGAAATTATACCAAATAGCTGACCCGGCGAACTTTGTTCCGCATCAAAAGTAATAACTGCTGTCCCGCTATGTTAATACTGCAATATCTTCGAAAATGTTTGTTTAAATTGCATGCTGTAAAGGGCCAAGATCATTTATATTACATCCACAATCTATTTCAGACATTTAATTGGATGAAAACTAATGCTGTAATGTTTAAAATCGCTTCGTAAATAGGCCATTATTTCGCGTAAAAAGTAAAAAAATAATAATGGTCCTTGTGGGTTATCCCTAAAAGATAGACATATGCCCTCGCGGACTTTTTTGTAGACCTTTTAAAGAAATATAATAATGTAGTACGTTGTTTTCATTTATCACTTAGGGTTCAGGCAGCGTTTGCGATTAAAAGTTCTACACTATACATGAATTATAGATCAAAACCACCCCGTTAACACCCTCTAACTATTAAAAGAAACTGCCTCAAAATCCGTTGCGTAGTTTTAAAGATATGCGCATATAAGTGGACAGACAGCGGAAAGTGACTTTGTTTTATATTATGTAATGATTGGATACATACAATATACTTATTTTAGCGATGACATTTTACATATTTTTTTGACGGATTATAATTTGATGGACATAAAGTAAAGCTGCTTGCACCTTCGCATACTAATTGCTTGAATATGTGAAATAAATTCTTATCTTTCTAAATAAAACAACAACAGCCGTCTCTCACACGCCCTGTCTCTTCAAATGGGTTCTGAACTAAAAGCATTGAAGAGAGCTTATGGATCGGAAATCAAGTGGCTTTTCGTCGTTTCGAGTAGACATAAGCACCTTCAAAGAACGTTTTTTTAAAGATAACACAACTGCTTTGTAATACGTTTTTTTTTTGTTAATGGCGTTTATTTTATATAATAGTATACAAGAATGAGTTAGAAGACAAAACATGAACGTATGGAACGTTCACTTGCAGAAAGTGACCTCTGGAGCCAATAAAGAAACGTGTGTAAAGCTAGAAAGGTCAAGTCAGCAGAATCACTTGTTTTATATCTCAAAATTTAGTGCTCATTTAGTGCTAATTTAGTGTTGATAACAGATATTTAGTGCTGTGATAGGGGGACTGAAAATGAGAACACTGCTAACTTTACATTAAGCTAGCAGTGTACCATTCGTCTCAGTCTGTCTCAGTCGGCAGAATCACTCGTTTTATATCTCAAAATTTTGTGCTCATTTAGTGCTAATTTAGTGCTGATAACAGATATTTGGAGCTGTGATAGGGGGACTGAAAATGAGAACACTGCTAACTTTTCATTAAGCTAGCAGTGTACCATTCGTCTCAGTCTGTCTCAGTCGGCAAAAACGCTCGTTTTGTATCTCAAAATTTAGTGCTCATTTAGTGCTAATTTAGTGCTGATAACAGATATTTAGTGCTGTGATAGGGGGACTGAAAATGAGAACACTGCTAACTTTACATTAAGCTAGCAGTGTACCATTCGTCTCAGTCTGTCTCAGTCGGCAGAATCACTCGTTTTATATCTCAAAATTTTGTGCTCATTTAGTGCTAATTTAGTGGTGATAACAGATATTTGGAGCTGTGATAGGGGGACTGAAAATGAGAACACTGCTAACTTTTCATTAAGCTAGCAGTGTACCATTCGTCTCAGTCTGTCTCAGTCGGCAGAAACGCTCGTTTTATATCTCAAAATTTAGTGCTCATTTAGTGCTAATTTAGTGCTGATAACAGATATTTAGTGCTGTGATAGGGGGATAGGGGGATAGGGGGACACTGAGACAGACTGAGACGAATGGTACACTGCTAGCTTAATGAAAAGTTAGCAGTGTTCTCATTTTCAGTCCCCCTATCACAGCACGAAATATCTGTTATCAGCCCTAAATTAGCACTAAATAAGCACTAAATTTTGAGATATAAAACGAGCGATTCTGCCGACTGAGACAGACTGAGACGAATGGTACACTGCTAGCTTAATGAAAAGTTAGCAGTGTTCTCATTTTCAGTCCCCCTATCACAGCTCCAAATATCTGTTATCAGCAATAAATTAGCACTAAATGAGCACTAAATTTTGAGATATAAAACGAGTGAATCTGCCGACTGAGTCAGACTGAGACGAATGGTACACTGCTAGCTTAATGAAAAGTTAGCAGTGTTCTCATTTTGAGTCCCCTATCACAGCACCAAATGTATGTTATCAGCACTAAATTAGCACTAAATGAGCACTAAATTTTGAGATATAAAACGAGTGATTCTGCCGACTGAGACAGACTGAGACGAATGGTACACTGCTAGCTTAATGAAAAGTTAGCAGTGTTCTCATTTTCAGTCCCCCTATCACAGCACTAAATATCTGTTATCAGCACTAAATTAGCACTAAATGAGCACTAAATTTTGAGATATAAAACGAGTGATTCTGCCGACTGACACAGACTGAGACGAATGGTACACTGCTAGCTTAATGAAAAGTTAGCAGTGTTCTTATTTTCAGTCCCCCTATCACAGCACTAAATATCTGTTATCAGCACTAAATTAGCACTAAATGAGCACTAAATTTTTAGATATAAAACGAGCGATTCTGCCAACTGAGACAGACTGCGACGAATGGTACACTGCTAGCTTAATGAAAAGTTAGCAGTGTTCTCATTTTCAGTCCCCCTATCACAGCTCCAAATATCTGTTATCAGCACTAAATTAGCACTAAATGAGCACTAAATTTTGAGATATAAAACGAGTGATTCTGCCGACTGACACAGACTGAGACGAATGGTACACTGCTAGCTTAATGAAAAGTTAGCAGTGTTCTTATTTTCAGTCCCCCTATCACAGCACTAAATATCTGTTATCAGCACTAAATTAGCACTAAATGAGCACTAAATTTTGAGATATAAAACGAGTGATTCTGCCGACTGAGACAGACTGAGACGAATGGTACACTGCTAGCTTAATGTAAAGTTAGCAGTGTTCTCATTTTCAGTCCCCCTATCACAGCACTAAATATCTGTTATCAACACTAAATTAGCACTAAATGAGCACTAAATTTTGAGATATAAAACAAGTGATTCTGCTGACTTGACCTTTCTAGCTTTACACACGTAATAAAGAAGTATAATATAATAATAGTAATAATAGTAATAATATATCACTTATTAGAAACTAGATAATGAACACTTTCATTATTTAGTTTTGTCTGAAATATAAGCATTTAGTTACTTACGAGTAGCTTAAATAAACAAGTGTAATTTAATAACCAGCTTGCTTCAGTTTTTGACATTCGAATCATTACTAGCTACGATAAAACGTAATATAACATAGCGTCACGCCTTTTTCTACCCAAATGTGTAGGCAGTAGCTGTTAAGCCTCGTCTTGCCGTTATGTTAACGTTCCAAATGAAATAGGTGGCGAACCTATATTGCCATGCCCAGCACAAAGTTTCAGTCATCGATATTTATCGCACATAACTTTCGAAAAGTTATTGGTGTGAGCCGAGATTCGAACCCTCGTCCGCTTGATGTAGTAGCAGGGTATAATGTTTTTTTAAGGGATAGGAGGGCAAACGAGTAGACGTGTCACCTGATGGTAAGCAACCAACGCCGCTCATGGACACCACCAACTCATATAGTGTTTCTGTTGCGTTGCCGACCTTTAAGGGATAAAGGCAAGAACGGGGAAAGGGGGGTGGGCGTCCGGGTACCTCTCTCAGCGAACGAAACGCGGCATGAGCCACTTTACGTCGATCTTCTGAGATGTCGTGGTATTTCATCGGTCGAGCCTGCCCATTCATGCAGCGAACTGCTTGGCTCTAACACTGTTAAAATGTAGGTATACTAAAATTTTAAAAACAAAGGAGTATTTTACTCTACCGGGAAGTTATGTTCCTCTCCAAACGCATTAGAGCGTACGTCTAGTGTAAACTCACGTGAAAGGCTGCCGCGTCATAGGTAGTACAATAAAAACAAAACAGAAGGTAACTTTCGTATCAGCCCCGACTTCAATAGATTGTTTATTTGATTTTTACGAGTAAAAGATATTGTTTGTGTTTCAAATAGACTATAGATGTGTATTATAGATTTAGTGATATAAATAGTGCTTAACACATATAAATTCTAAAAAAAAATTCAAGATATTTTTAAAATCAAAGCTAAGGCTAAATAAAATAAGGTAAAGTGATGCTCTAAAGAATATTGCCAGCCTTTCTCTACTAGTGCATCCGTCTCGTGTGGTAAACCACACGGCTTCTGATCCAGAGGTCCGGGTTCAAATCCTGATACTGGCTCACACCAATGACTTTTCGAAATTGTTTTCGGAAGTTAAGTATGATAAATATCGATAACGGAAAACTTTCTGCCCAGTATGGCAATTGGTTCGCCACCCTTTCCATTTGGGACATAAACATAACGGCGAGTCGAGGTTAACAGCCGCTGCCTACACCTTCGGGTAACAAAAGGCGTGAAGTTATATGTTATGTTCTCTACTGCTGGATGACGTAATTCCTAACTCCTCCATATTATAAGTATATATTTATTATGGAGTAGTTTATAACTTCAACTTTTATGTCCAATTTTGTACGAATCCTGACTCATGTTATGTGAGACAATTATAAAATATCGCTATCTAACAGAATCGTGCTGAATTTTTTTTTTTTATGGGATAGGAGGGAAAACGAGCAGGCGTGTCACCTGATGGTAAGCAACCAACGCCGCCCATGGACACCAGTAACACATATAGTGTTACTGTTGCGTTGCCGACCTTTAAGGGATAGGGGATAGGAAAGGATGGGGAAGGGGGGTGGGCCTCCGGGTACCTCTCTCACCGAACGAAACGCGGCACGAGCCACTTTACGTCGGTCTTCTGAGAGGTCGTGGTATTTCACCGGTCGAGCCGGCCCATTCATGCAGCGAACTGCTTGGCTCTACCACTAATGAATAACTATATAGCAACAGATTTATTATTTATTTATTAGCAATTTCAGATTAAAAATATTAATCTGGCGTGTCTAAAGATACCAGCAAGATGTGAGAGTAAGCAGGTCTATTATTACTGTTATATATTGGAAAATTGCAAATGGGCTTACTAGATTTGTTTTGTGTTGTAACATGACTGTCGTTATTCAAACTCAACAAGCCGTGAAACGGTCAGGACCTGTGGTTTGATCGAAAGAGTGAGAGATGCTTAGCACACTTTATTCCTGATATTATCATACGTTTTCTTAGACGAGCATTAACATATGAGTTTATAGGTTGACAAGAAAATTTCATAAAACTAATGTCTAAAAACGCCAAAAGTTTTGTATTACCTATTAGATTTTAGTATACGGCAATGATATATTTAAAATTCAACACCACTTAAACTTTAATAATTCGATTACTCTTACAATTCCAACTTTGTCTTTTCTTCGAAACCAAAAAGATTTTTTTAGACTTGTTAGTAAACATGAATATTTTTAATTTTTCAAATAATTAATAATATTTTTTATTAATAATTTAATAAAAATTATTAATTAATAATAATTATTTAATAATGTTTTAAATAATTTCATAAGGAATATGAAAATTATTGTTCTACAATAATTTTCATCATTCATAATGCCTTAAAAGCGACAGGACCCATAAGTCATATTATTTTTAAAAGAACTTGATAGATGTTAAGGGACACATGGATGGAACGAAGTTCCTTTCGATTAATTAGTGGAGGAATTGTAATATTTTTTTTTAAGTTATAATAATATTTTTTTTATTATTAACAAATATAATGTAATATAAACTTAATCAGTAGGCTCATAATTTTCGTTAAGAAATGAAAATATCTGGCTTGCTTTCTATTAGAGAGAGAGAGAGAGCTAAAAAAAACATATATAAAATATGAAAACATGGAAAATAAAACTTCAAAAAGAGTTCCGATACCGGGATTCGAACCCAAGCCAGGTATCCCGGCCACTAGACTATTTGGGTAGTTATACATTTTTCTAAATAAGCCGATACTTGAAAGTGCCCTAGTTTGGCATGGAAAAAGTGTCGTGACAATTTTTTCCGTCTAACCCCCTTTCACAACGCGCGATAAGGAACTTCGTTCCAACAAATATGTCAATACAAGACCGCTGCTCGTAAGACCCGGTCGTCCAAAAGGAATTGTTTTTGACATTTAACGGTTACAACCCTTTTCAAGCTCATGCACACGAATTTATTCCCACAAAGTTATATGTGAAAACATATTAGATTTAGTCACACTATAGAGAGCTTAACTTTTATTATATATGTTTAAGATTATCATTGCACAGCCTATATTTTTTGTGGGATCAGAGACAAAAGGGCATGCAAGTCTAATAATGATGAGCGATTAATGCTACCCACAGACATTGTAATACCAGTGGGATAAGTTAAATTTAAAGGTGAATATTGATACCTAATAACATTAAGGCCCGTAAGATCAATCATAGTTAAAACTGTCGATTTTCTAAACTATAGTCAATTTTAATCTAGAGTTTAAACCTGCCTCGTAAGATCAACAGCGAAATGGACAAAGATTACGTAAACTAAGTTTAGTTTTCGACAGATGGCAACATTTGGTTATTTATTGTCCATATTTCGCTCATCATTCACTCTTTTGTACATTGTCTGTGGCATATTTCGTGAAAAAAACTCTTTTTCTCTTTCTTTTATGAAGTTTTATAGTGTGACCATAGATTTAAGAAAAATAGATCGGCAATAGTCACCCAAACAACGTGACCAAAATTGGGTTGTTAATGTGTGAGTGACTTACGGGGCTCGTGGCGCATTGGTAAAACAACCGGCTGCAGCACTGAGGTCGGGGGTTCGATTTTCACCCGAACACAAATATTTATGACAAACATTAATATTTGTGCAGCGTCTGGGTGTTTTTCTGTGTATTATAAGTATGTATTTACAAAAGAAAAGTATATATATATATATATGTATTAGTATCCGTTATCTAGTATCCATAGCACAAGCATTTAGTTGCTTAGTTTGGAACTGGAGGGCCCTGTGTGATTTGTGTCCAAGATATTATTATTATTATCAATGTGTTCGTAAAAAGCGCTTCAAAACGTTAACTTTTACAAAGTTAATGTTCATGTGTGGAAATGTAAATAAAATATACGCGGTTCCCAAAATCTAATATAAGTGGTTGCGCTGTCAGTGATTCGATGCTATTAGTAAATTTTTCCTGACATGTGCCATCTATTGTAGTCTATGCTAAATCTATGTATGAACCCACAACCGTTGTGTCAGATGTCAGCTGATAAACGACCGCCATTTTTAAACTAGGCGGACCACGGTTTAAACGGCAAAATCTCCTGGTGTAAGCTAAACTATAGTTTAAACTGTTATTGGAGTTTTATCTAGCATTGATCTTACGAAATAAACGACATATAAGGTTTAAACTAGGTAAAATAGTTTAAACTGTGATTGATCTTACGGGCCTTAGTGGTACTTATAGGTACTCACTATCTTTCATATCGTTATTAAATATTTATGAACTTGAACATTAAGTAACCAGATGCCGTCTGTGCAAGTGTAACCATATTTCCAAATTTAATCCAAGATCCGGCCACTGTTTGTTTGAGTTAACGCAATCATACCAGAAAATAGTGTCATTTGACCAGGCTTCATGGGAGTAGGAATGGCGATGAACAAATTGGGCTGCTCAATTTTTAACGGGATAAACCTCGTTATACCCTACACCTGTGAGAAAATACAAATGCCAATATTGACAAATACATTACAAATATCAGGGGATTATCACGACGCATTTCCCTTACTAACAAGTTACAAATATTTGCACCTATGATTGTGATATGGGAATCGGGACTGTTTGGTTTACCAATTTGTATGTTTGCATAGATTTAAAGTAAACGTTCTGAAGGAAATGTTAAATTTAATTCATTGGTGTAGCACTTTTCTCGAATTATTGTCACGCGAGCGAATCTTAACAAATATTTATAAACCGGTCGATCAAAATCGAGTTAAAGTTCGCTTAAAAAGCAAACAGTTGTGATTCTGGCAGAGTTTTCATCGCAGATAATAAAGTATAAGTTCCTGTTCACATAATTTCACACCTTTTCCTACACAGAGATGTAAGCAGCGGCTATCAAGCAAGCATAAGCTCGCCAAGATAGTTATGTCCCAAATATGGTGGTGGAACAACATGCTGTAGTAGCATAATGCTGTCAGTATTAAATAAGTCGTAGTATTAAAATTTCATAAAGTCTGCTTTAACATTCAATTATTATTGCGATTTTTTATTGTACATTTTTAGTGGCCACGTACTTGTTCAACAATTATAACTCTTTACTCTTTTTATTATTCAAATCTGTGAAAATTTTTACATTGGTATACTGACCTCTGTGCTAGTTAAGAAACTGTGTTACAGAGACCAGATGTCTTCCTATGTGATACAATTTATCCCAGAAATTAATACATCCGATATCACATTAAAAACACATAATATATATATATGTATAAAAACATACATACATAAATCTATAAATATACATACCAGATATCGCCACCAGATATACATATACCTACATAAATATGAAATATATCACCCAAGCGTGGTTGATGTGTGTGTGTGTGTGTGTGTGTGTGTGTGTGTACGTGTGTGTGTGTGTGTGTGTGTGTGTTGTGTGTGTGTGTGTGTGTGTGTGTGTGTGTGTGTGTGTGTGTGTGTGTGTGTGTGTGTACGTGTGTGTGTGTGTGTGTGTGTGTTGTGTGTGTGTGTGTGTGTGTGTGTGTGTGTGTGTGTGTGTGTGTGTGTTGAGTGTGTGTGTGCGAGCGCGCGCGTGTGTGTGTGTGTACGTGTGTGTGTGTGTGTGTGTGTGTGTGTGTGTGTGTGTGTGTGTGTGTGTTGTGTGTGTGTGTGTGTTGTGTGTGTGCGTCTGTGCGTGCGTGCTGTGTGTGTGTGCTGTGAGTGTGTGTGTGTGTCCGTCGCAATTAAACCATGGGTTGTAATTAGTCTCCAAGCACTAATGAGATACTTCTATTTTTTCGGAAGAAGTGAAAATGAGATTACAAATTAGCAAGCAACGCAACTTTGAGTCTCTCGGTGTTGCAGATATCCATGGAGTGTGAGCCTGCTTAACCTGCACTATAGATTGATTAATTGTTTCGTCCCAAATGTAATATATATAGCAAAACCGATATCCGATATATCTTTGAGAGTCGTCGGTATTTATCACACATTATAATTGACAAGTGACGTCCATTTAAATAGAAATTAAAATTTCCATTTAAATGGACGTTCACCCAAAACCGTGAGCAACAACCAGTATTATTATAAAGATGCCTAAGTACTTAAGCACTTTCCAGTACAATATTTACACAAGAAGTTATCACGGTGTTTACCTTTCGTTTTATAATTGAGGATGGTAAGGCCATTAAGGACTGTTTACAGAGGATTATGTAGATTTTTATTCCTTAATGGAAAATAATAGCCACATTATAAAATATAGTCGTCTTGGTGGTCTGGAGGAGGAGTATCTCGCTCCTGAACCAAGAACTTGTGCAATCAAATCCGAAGTTACGTTTGATAAATAAAGATGACTGACAACATCGACTCAATTGCAATTGGTACCGCCACTTATTCCATTTAGCCTACTCGCGTATTTAGCCTTTTCACGTCGTGCTTTAAGCCACTGCTTACAACTTCGTGTACAAAAGACGTGAAGTCAAAAAAATACTTGCTGCTACCCGCAAATACGCCGGCAAAGGGGTAATAAAAATACCAATTCTCATAATCAAATATAATTAGTTAATCTAGATATACAGAATTCCAGGAGTTTTTAATTTTCGACCGGAAACCTCATTACTTTAAAAAAACCCTCACTAGTTATTATTGTCTTTTTTATAATAATTACGAAGGTTATTTTTGAACGAACACACTCTTTTCAATAATTAGTTGCTACCTAATACTATGCTTTGTTTCTAAACTAGACTGACTATTACCGATTAACCAGGCAAGGTTTTAGATTTATCTATCCAGATTAAGATTCTTCTTGATATTGTTACACTATATGAAAACGACGGGCCTCGTGGCGCAATGGTTAAACTACCGGCTGCAGTAATGAGGTCAGGGGTTCGATTCCCACCCGAGCACAAATATTTTGTGAAAAACATGAATATTTGTGTGGTGTCTGGGTGTTTTTCTATGTATTATAAGTATGTATTTACAAAAGAAAAGTATATGTATTATTATCCGTTATCTAGTACCCATAACACAAGCATTTAGTTGCTTAGCTTGGAATTAGAGGGCGCTGTGTGTATTGTGTCCGAGATATTAATAAAAAATAAAAAAGAGTCTATTAATAAACTAAAAACCTTTTCTCTGTAGTTCCCACGAGCTCTCTGTAGAATTGGTTTTGAAATTTTCACTGTTTTTTTTTTTGGTGCTATAATACGGATTCCGATTGGCTAGTTCTATTAAAGCTTAATTAACTTATCTTCTTTTTTTGGAGTTTAAATTATCATGCACAACGACGGACGTCACAAAACACATACCCACGTATGTGGGTATAGTTAATAGTATGGAGTTACACTCGGAATCGGGCCGCTCATGGCGATTGCGTCCGTGTTTTCTTGTTCCACGGAGGTACTTACCTCAAGCGCACGTAAAATAAATAATATGTTAAATTTTTGTACACAGACTATTTTGAAGTGCCTTTGAACTAGAAAATAAAGCTGAATGCTTTCTTAATGTATAAGCATATTTTTTACATACAAAAATATTTAAAATTATTTATTTATAACAATATTGCGTGCTATATTTTTTAAAATTTATTTAATTTATAATTAACAACATTGTTATTAATTTAATATACCTTTTTGCACATTCTACGCACTTACTCAAGCGTGTGTCTGCGTGTGTAACAAATCTCATTATACGCTAGCCCTTGGTTAGGGTTGGGTTGAAATATTAAAATTTAATTTGAATATTATTCTCGTCACTAAGGCGGCTAAATTATTTTCATTGCATGACCAGACAATGTGGAGGAACTGCATTAATTATTACTAAAGGAAATGTAATTTAAAAATATTTTATTACGTTGAAAATATATTTTTAAATACCATGTAATGGTAAATATTCAAATCCGTGCATACACCGATGACCTTTAGAAAATATTTTCGAAAGTTGTAGGAATGTAAAATAATTCAGACTGATAAATAATATGTTTCTACCTACACTTGGTATTAAAGTCGTGAAGTTATTATCTAAAAAGAATCAGTTTTTACATTTAAATGAACGTTATTTCATGCGAGGGAGCTACTGCAAACTGTTAGTAACTAACAGTTGTTATAAATTAAAAATGAATCAAACAGTAAGCTTCCGGATATCCGGTTACGGTGTTTTAAGGTAATTTACACATGGCGAAGATTACTGATGTTAACACACGTAACAAACAGAGCGGGGTTATAAGTTTGAATTTTTAATAGTGTGCTAATAAAGTATCAAATTTTAAACAAACAAACCTATTTTTGCAATTTTCATAACTTTGTTAAATTACATACATACATACATAACTTCACGTCAAATCCCTTGCGGGGTAGGCAGAGAGAACAGAGCGCCATAGGGCACGATTCTTACACGCCTCACTCGCTTCGTTGACTTTCATATCTCTTTTCATGCACGCGCGTCGGTTTTTGAGGCTTTTAACATCACCTTCCTCCAGAACACGTTCTATTTGGTCATGGAATGTGTGTCCTACATCCATCCGCTTTTGCATTGTATATCTGCTTAGTCAGTCTTGCATCAACCATTCTTTCTACATGTCCGAACCATCGGAGCATGCCCTTTCTTACTTTTACACCGACACTCTGTTTCAAACCAACTTCCATCCTTACAATCTTGTTTTCTACGCGGTCAGCGAGAGTCACTCCACAGATTTTGCGTAGTGCCCTAATTTCTACCGCGTTTATTCTAAACGCGTTTGTTTAATTATACATGTTAATTTATATTATTACACTTCTTTAAGTCTTTGACGAATGTTACATGATTTTCAAGTAGGTGAAACTGGGTACGATTGTAACAAGTTATGTGTTTTACAGTTTTAACCGCTAAACTATGCGAAATATAGCAAAGACAATAAGAGAAAAGAAATGCAACATATATATCCAAACACGTTTCCTAGGTTTAAATCAGAAAGCGACATCATCAGCAGCAGGAGTTTCAAGCATGACTAACACTTTGTCGCCTCAAATTATATTAATTACTAGCAGACCGCGCGAACTTCGTACCGCCATATTTTATACATTTTCCACTAAAAAGATTACTGCCGCAATCATATTAATACCCCAAAGCTTTCATCATAAATGGACTATCTAACACTAATATTTATTTCAATTCAAGTTCTTGATACATACATACATAATTTCAGGCCAGATCCCTTGCGGGGTATGTAGAGAGAACAAAGGGCCATAAGGTACGATTATTACACACCTCACTTGCTTAGCTGTTGATATTAGCGACTAACAACCAAGATATATTATGGTGATAATATTATCAATTTCAATCAACACTATAAGTAATAGTTATAGTAGTAGTCCGAAGCTTTTTGTCAACTTTTAGTTTTTTTTTTAATACTACTTGAACAACCTTTTTTTTCTTTGGTCATTGTCTTTCTACAAAAAAAAAAGACCGGGTCACCACATGTTTTAACCAGCATGTGTTTTTTATAATTTAAATGCTGTCGATTTGGCACCTTGGTATCACTCTTATCAAAATAAATTCACTACATTTTAAAAGAGATCATGATATTAAAAATACTAATAGATGGGCAACTCTATGTGGTATGATGAAGACCGTAAAGTCTTTATATTTTAGCAAAATACGCCAAGTCGAGGTGCGTGGGTATATCTTACGCTTTGTCCGTTTATATGAAGTTGCAATATTGTAAAGAATTTAAAATAATACATATTATCATATCTGCTTAGAGAAGTAACTGTGAACTAACGCTAACTTTGACCCAGGACTTTGGATACATAGATAAAATATTTTTAAATAGTACGTTCGTTTTAGATATTTAGATCACATTAAAGGAATTAGGTACTCTTAAATAGACAGTGGTAGAACCAAGCAGTTCGCTGCATGTATGGGCCGGCTCGACCGGTGAAATACCACGACCTCTCCGAAGATCGACGTAAAGTGGCCCATGCCGCGTTTCGTTCGGTGAGAGAGGTACCCGGAGGCCCACCCCCCTTTCCCCATCCTTTCCTTTCCCCTATCCCTTAAACGTCGGCAACGTAACAGTAACATTATATGTGTTGCTGGTGTACATGGGCGGCGTTGATTGCTTACCATCAGGTGACATGGTTGCTCGTTTGCCCTTCTATCTTATAAAAAAATGCAACTTTTAGGCTATCGCGTATGCATATTACATAAATATAATGAACGGGAAATAACGCCACACGTTTAGGTAAACAAATAATCCAAAAATATATAAAAATCTAATTTACGTGAATTATTACACTCGGAAATCATCATCATTTAGCAGACCGCGCGAACTGCACCGCCATATTATATACATTTATAACTAAAATTTATTGTCCCACTCTTATTAATAACTTAAACTTTTCTCAATAAATGGGCTCTCTAAAACTAATATTTTTTTCAATCCAAACCAGTAGTTCCTGATACATACATACATAAATTCTCGCCAAATTCCTTATGGGGTAGGCAGATAGAACAAAGTGCCATATGGCACGATTCGGCCATACGGCCTCACTCGCTTAGCTAGTATCTATTAGCGTACTGACAATCAAGACATTGATAATATTTACAACATCAAAGAAAGCTTTATTAGCAATGCCACTTATGAACAATGAATATAGCAATGAACTTGTCCCAAGTTTTTTTTCAACCTTTAGTTTTTTTTAATACTACATAAAAAACTCTTTTTATTTGGTCACTATTGTTGACTTGAATGAAAAAAACGGGACACCATATGTTCAAACCGGGGTAGCTAACTCACAGTGAATGTTTTTTTTTATAAGTCAAATGATGTCTGTTTGTTTTGCGATTAAGCTTATCGAAATAAATTTACTACATTTTAAAAGATATCACGATCTTAAAAATGTAAAGTTTATTACATATATCTAGAATGTATTATAAATCAGTCAAAATGCTGTTAGTTTTTGAAACGTCATTGTATGTAATAATTTAAAAATTAATAATTCCAGCTAAGCAATAAAACAGAGTTATCATATTGATTAACTTCTATAGTAATGATCTTTGATACCTATTTAATGGATTTAATGCGAGCGAAGCCGCGGGTAAAAGCTAGTAACTTTTATAAATAAAAATACCACAAAATAGGATTAAATACTACAAATTTTAAATGCTAATTAAAGTATTGAGCGATATGATGACAAAGAGAGAAACAACAACACAACATAACTTCACGCCTTTTCTACTCGAAGATGTAGGCAGCGGCTGTTAAACCTCGTTTCGCCACTATGTTTTCATCCCAAATGGAATAGGTGGCGAACTTATTGCCATACCATTCACAAAGTTTATAGTCATCGATATCTAAATACATATAACTTCCGAAAACAATTTCAAAAAGTCATTGGTGTGAGCCAGAATTCGAACCCGCGACTACTTTATTCAGAAATGGGGTTCTCGACAGTTGGACCACCGATACCTTTTAGCAAGAAACGAACGTAAAAAAATCTACCTGATAGCTGTCGCGGTCCGAGCTGTCCGAGTCGAATACATCTTCCGTAGTGTAACTAAATATTTCCCTATGAAATGAATACTTACATTTTGTATTTTGCGATATCTTTTGAATTAAATGTCCGAATTGAATTATTCAAAAAGTTCTAGAAAGGTATTGAAACTATCTTTTTATTGAAGTAATTTAATTTAAGGAGAATTAATACCAAGGTACAAAATAAACCATTTTTATAACGACATCAATTTAATTATTTTAAAATATTCAAAAAACACTTATTGTGAGATAACTACAATAGTTAGACATACGGCATCGCGGACTTTTTTATAGACAAATTTATGTTCTATAAAAGTGTAGTACTTTTTTTTGTTCTAGAATCTATAGTTTTCGCAGCGTTCACGATGTAAGAATTATTTTCGAGTCATTTTCTTACACCTTGGGTTACATTACTGGACTTATAGTAAGGATCCCTAATTAATTTGAAAATATAATATAGCCTAAAGCCTTCCTCGATAAATGGACTATATATCACTGAAAGAATTTTTAAAATCGGACCGGTGGTTTCGGACATTAGCGCGTTCAAACAAACAAACAAACAAACTCTTCCGCTTTATAATATAAGTATAGATAGCCTATTCCAAAATCTGGTCAAAGATAAAAAATTGGGTCTGGAAATGAATAGTAGGTAATCCAACTGCACATACTATTTCTTACAATAATACCAAATTTGAACCCATTTGTCACAACCGTACCCACTTTTCGTGCATATGGTTTCGATCTAGTTCATAATTTGCTGAAAAGTAAGTAAAACGGTAATGAATATTGCAGTCCATTCTTTTTTCTGATTACTAGTCCTACATAACTTCACGCCTTTTTCTACCTGAAGGTGTAGGCAGTGGCTGTTAAGCCTCGACTCACTGTTATGTATACGTACAAATGGAATAGGTGGCGAACCTAGTGCCATACCGGGCACAAATAGTTCAGTCGTCGATATCTATCACACATAACTTTTGAAAAGAATTTCGAAAAGTCATTGAAATGAGCCAGGATTTGAAGCGGCGACATCTGGATTCAGAAGCGGTGTGCTAAACCGATGGACCACAGAGTTTCACTGCTTTTTTTGGGTATATGAAAAGCAGTTTAATTATTTATTGAAAATAACTTTCAGTAATGTAATTTTATTACTGATATTCGATAACCCAGCCAGTAACTAGCATTAGTTAAACAAATTTGTAGATTAAATAAAGCGTATCAAGCTACCCGCAATTTGCAAAATTATCACATTCGCTATTTGCAATTCTACCATCAATTAGGCTTAATAATTTCTAACAGTGAACCAAAAACACACAATTGCATCCCATTGGCCATTAATTATAATTATTACAAAATTACATTCAAAATTTCGTATATTCTAGCATTGCATTCTTAATGGTCCAGTGTCGCATTTCGCTCGGTGAAAGAGGCACCCGGAGGCCCACTCCCTTTCCCATCCTTCCCTATCTCCTATCCCTTAAAGGTCGGCAACGCAACAGTAACTCTATATGTGTTGCTGGTGTCCACGGGCGGCATTGGTTGCTTACAACCAGGTGACACGCCTGCTCCTTTGCCCTAATATCCCATAAAAAAAATATTTAAGAGACAAAGTGACTTTCGAAGTTTTGAACTTTAATTGCAAAAACTGTCTGAACGCTAAGTAATAGATCAAAATAATGTACTACATTACTATAGATTTTCTACTACTGCTTATGAATAATCCACAGAGACCATTATTTTTTTCGACTTTTAACTAACTTTTAAGTGATTTTAAAAATTGCAGCATTAATTCTTATCCAAGTAAGTACCATAAATGCATTGTGCATTTAATACAGATCAGATTTAAAATATAGCAAAATAATGTCGCGCAGCGGTATAGAACGACGCGTGCCGTTAAATAGCGCCGATTGAAATTGATAAAATTCAAAATTTCGTCATTTATTGCTTCTGAGGCGGATCTAACTTATATCGAAAATAATCCGAATATTACTAAGATAATAATTTCTAATTATTTATGATAACTATTTTTATAATTGTCATTACATTGCCGCTGCAATGACATTGAGAAAAAAGTTTAATATACACTTAGACTGTCTGTTAAATAATTAAAAATAGCATTTCATGTTTTTTTTTAGATTTAATTAAACATAACATAACGCCATTTTCTATCTGAAGGTATAGGCAGTGGCTGTTAAGCCTCGACTCTCCGTTATGTTTACGTTCCAAATGGAATAGGTGGCGAACCTGTTGCCAAACCGGGCACGATGTTCTTAGATCACAATTATTGAATTTCGGAAAGTCATCGGTGTGTGCCAGGATTCGAACCCGTTACCTCTGGATCCAGAAACCGTGTGCTCGACCACTGAACCACCGAGACTAATTTAATTATTTATTTTTTTAATTATGTTAGGTGACTCAAAAACCGACGCGCGTGCATAAAAAAAAATCGTGCCTTATTGCGATCTGTTCTCTCTGCCTACCCACAAGAGATTTGGCTTGAAGTATGATTCCTTTTGTAATAAAAACACATAACTGCCAGGTCTAACTGAAATAGAATATTTTATATCAACCTACTTTTAGGCTTTGATTGATAACGCTTCACGGTGGAAACTTTGTCAAATTTGATTTCGAAAGAGAAGTGTTTGAACGAAGTTAAGGTGATTGAAGAGCCGTGTTAGATGTTCTGATTGTTATTGAATAAGTTTATCTAGTTTTATTCTAAGTTTTAAGATATTTTTTGCTTGATAAGGCGTGTACACTTAGGTATTGTTTTATTTTTTCAATAAAATATGTTCTTATGATTATTATGACAGTGGTAGAGCCAAGCAGTTCGCTGCATGAATGGGCTGGCTCAACCGGTGAAATACCACGACCTCTTAGAAGATCGACGTAAAGTGGCTCATGCCGCGTTTTTTACGGTGAGAAAGGTACCTAGAGGCCCACCCCCTTTCCCCATCCTTCTCCATTAAACGTCGGCAACGCAACGGTAACACTATAAGTATTGCAGGTGTCCATGGGCGGCGCTGGTAGTGACCAGCGCCGCCCATGAACCGAGCCCATGAACCGACCAAAACGAGCAGGCGTGTCACCTGATGGTAAGTGTACCATCAGGTGACACGCCTGCTCGTTTACCCTCCTATCCCATAATACGAGAAAATTAGCGGATTAAAACTGATAAAACATAAATTTTCGTTTGATGTAGACCTCAAACCCGTTACCTAGTTGCTGTTATCTCCATCTTTACTCTTTTCAATAATATGGTACATTATAATTTTATTTCTTCTACGTCAATTGAACCCCTGTATTCATGACGTGCATGTAAAGGTCACATGTACCTTCGGGACCCTTGTCTTGTCACCTACTACTTAGAAGGGATGGTATTCATTACGTCACACTGTATTTATGTAATTTTGACCCTTCAACTCGGTTTGTGTACATTAAGGGAGCAGTATCTTGTTTAGATAAAGATCTCATATATCTTCAGAGAATGCACAGGCACTCTAGCGTAAAACTCTTATTTTAATGTACAGTTACGGGTGAGTTACGGGAGTTGGTAGCGTTACATTTTAGGCGGTGATTTTATGCCAATTGAGTATAATATTTTAATAGATTTCGGATGACTTATAATCGGATTGTAAGTGTGGGTATGGGAGGTAACGAAAGCTATATAAAATAATTGTAAACAGTTTAAGCAAGTACAGGGGGCATTTTATGAGCTCTTATTTCCAGCTTGTTCGCTGCCTAGCGAATTCGTATTTTCAACGACTAATTTTAGCTAGTCAGTCACGAGTAGTTACTGTTAAATTGACTCTAATTTCGATTTATAAACGACTAATTCCATTTAGTCCCTCATGAATAGTCTAGACTACCTGAAATTAGTCGTTAGAAATACGTATTCGGTAGGCAGCGATACAGCTAGCTGGAAGTAAGAGCTCGTAATAAGCCCCCTGTGCTAGTGTTTCCCACAAAGCAGAGTTAGGAAAACAAATGTCTGCAATTTAATAAAAACTGCAACATTTGAAAAAAATTTAACGAAATGAAAATACAAATAAAACGAAATTGGCGATTCTAACAACAAGATACCAAAACTTATGCTGCCTCATATATTTCATAATATATCCAGCCAGCATAAGACACAACCAAGCCACCCACTGACATAACAGAGCAAACAATGGTTTCCATCTAAATCTATATAGGAATCTAGAATTATAAAACTAGAACTAGAAAATATGTAAATATTAATAAATTGACAAAATATTATAATATGCTTCTTAGCGAACAATGATCTGTATACTCAGAGCAAAAACAGTAAATTGTAAATTAGACTTAAGCTAATATAAGATTTAAACTGATGTACAATAGCAACAAATATTGTAACACATTTATAATAAGAAATAGAAATAAATAGGCGATAAAATGATGGTAGCAACATGTGCAAGAAATAAAATATGTAAACACTAAAGTGATTGTTAGACATAGTTAAACAATGCGTAGCTGTAAGAAACTATGTAACAATAAATTAAAAAGTTGTTTAATTCGCCCACCAAACCAAGGTCTCTGCTTATGGCGGGGGAAAATTCGCGTGCCGGGCCACAGCGCCCGGACAAAAAAAAATGCCCCCTGAGCTGAAAAACCATCGTTAGCTGCGTGGGTAGTGGTGATAACTTTTCCATTTGTAACAATACCTCCCGGTAGCAATATTATGAGCATCATAGACGCCTTTTGAGCTGAGATGAGAAAAAGAGTATGCTATGTAAGTTTCCAACGTAATGTGGTTCATGCCACATTCTATTCAGTGAGGGTGGCTCCTTTAAATTTGCAAATTGTCGGCTTGACTGTTGACCTATTTGTCTTTTAAAAATAAAAAATAAAATAGTTCGGTGTAAAAAATAAAATAAAATAATTATTACTGTTTAAGAGACTAAATATTGATTAAAAATTAATGACTTATAAAACATATTTCTTGTTTAACAACCAGTACTCAAGCTCACGCAAATTAAAAAAAAAACAAACAGAAAAAATTATCCACTCATATTTTTATGTTAGAGATATTAAAAAAAACTCCTCGTTAATCTCGACAGCAATAACGTTACTTCGCCATCAAATATTTTAATTATCTTAATCTTCTGACAAAACTCTCAAAGAGCTCTCAGTCGACTTAGGGGCTGTCCATTAATCACGTGAACTTTTTTAAGCCCCCCTTCTCATTTTAAGTACCTACAAATAATCTTATCAACACACACACATCGTTGTCAGTTTAAAAACACGCATTTCACGAAAAAAAGAATTGAAATCTTACTACACTAACTTATTTTTTCATAAATAAAATACTGACTATTTTTTGCTGAACCCAAATATTTAAAAGCCCAATTTTTTTTTATAAATTTTCAATTCTTAATACTTAAAAGCTTCCGTTTTATTAAGTCGTCGTCTTTATGAATTGAGAGTTATGGGACAAAAGTAACAGACGGGAATACTTCATTCTCTGTTGACATATATGAATCTTATAAATGATTTTTTTTTATGGGATAGGAGGGCAAACGAGCAGGCGTGTCACCTGATAGTAAGCAACCAACGCCGCCCATGGACACCAGCAACACATATAGTGTTACTGTTCCGTTGCCGACCTTTAAGGGATAGGGGAAAGGAAAGGATGGGGAAAGGGGGGTGGGCCTCTGGGTACTTCTCTTACCGAACGAAACGCGGCATGAGCCACTTTACGTCGATCTTCTGAGAGGTCGTGGTATTTCACCGGTCGAGCCGGCCCATTCATGCAGCGAACTGCTTGGCTCTACCACTTTTAATTTTAACTTACTTATACTCCTTAATCGTAATATTTAATCACTTGGTAGATATTTTAATTATAGTGATTTCTTATAATATAATGAAAGTATTGTCATCTTACGCCCAGTATAACATTACCAATATCCAGGAGTCAGAAGAGGAGGCGAAAAGTATTTAATCTGATGCGGATTAAAGAAAGATATGTTTAATCTATAGAGAAATGGTTGCTTTTGCTAAATTTGAATTGAAAATTTACCAAATCTTTTTTTATATTGAAATTGTGTTATGTAAAAACAGTCTCGGTGGCGCAGTGGGCGAGCGCACGGCCTCTGATCCAGTGGTCCGGGGTTCGATTCCAGACACTGGCTCACACCAATGACTTTTCGAAATTGTTTTCGGAAGTTATGTGTGATAGATATCGATGACTGACAAACTTTGTGCCCGGTATGGCAATAGGTTCGCCACCTATTCCATTTGGGACGTAAACATAACGGCGAGTCGAGGCTTAACAGCCGCTGCCTACACCTTCGGGTAACAAAAGGCGTGAAGTTATGTTATGTTATGTTGTGTTATGTATTCAAACAGCAAAACATCTGTGATAACATCCTTGTTGAATATTTATTTCTTAGATTTTCTCGAATCACATTCATTAACATTGAAACAACTTTTTATGGATCATTTTCAGGAGTAAAAATGATATCTGTAAAGAGTTCGAAACGTCGAGAAATAAATAGAAAATAAGTTCTAAATAAACTCGATATAATCCATGAAAACTTGTTTCAATATTATCCTTGTTGAATGTTTTTAAAATCGCTTTTAATTCAGAAACTAAAGGCACGTTATATAAAACATATAAAAAAACTATTTTTTTATATGTTTACAAAAAAATCTAAAACAATATTAAAGTTTGGAATATAACTTTGAGAAGTAAGTACATTTTTAAATTCTCAATTAATTATTAACATCATTTCCATTTAAATCAAGTTAAAATTCAATGATCTCAATTAAAGTTTCTTGGCTGGAGGTTTTTTTATATACAATCTTCAGCGCAAACATTTAATAAATTATTAATAAAACCATTTTGTTAATAGTAATTTGATATTTTATTTTTCATTTCTATCAATGATACCGATATATTGAAATATAAATTTTCAATAGCAAAAATTAAGGCCGTTAAGAAGAATTAATTTATTTAACTGACAAAGTTGTTAAATCTAAGGTCCGGTTTAATGACTAGGCCCTATAATGAAGTGAAGAACAGGGAGTCATAACAGTTAACGCCGATGTCTTTGAAATGTAATTAAAATTAACTTTAAAGGTTATAGTAATAGCCATATTAATTTTGAATATAATTAAACTACCTTTTTTCATATTATTTCGATGTATTGATAACTATTTGTGATTGTGAAGATAAATGTACGGACGTTTTTTAAATTGGAATATATACTACTCTGTGTAAAAAGTATCCGTAATATGTCAATAAAGAGAACCGCGTAAAAGAGGTCGTTCTAATTTTTTTACTGCATGTTGGTAGCACTGTACTGATTTAGCGCGCAAAATTTGAATGGGATCTGTCATTTAATTTGTTTTAAACTAAACTTTTTGTTGGTCATAGTTTTGAGTCCTCGGCGATTTTTACAATGGAAAATATTGTTGAACAAAGAGTGTGCCTTAAATTTTGTGTTTCGAATGATATTTCATGTGGTGAATCACTAAAAATGTTGCGAAATACCTACGGCGAATCATGTATATCGAAAACAAGGGCTTATCAATGGTATAAGGCTTTTAAAGAAGGCCGAGAAGTAGTAGTAGACTTGCCTCGTTCTGGTAGACCTTCAACCGCTACGACCAAAGAAAACATCGACAGAATCAAGAAGCTAGTGCTCGAAAATCGACGTATGAGTCTGAGAGAGTTGCCTAGTGAGGTGAACATATCTTTTAAGTCCGTCCACAATATTCTCATTGACATTTTAGGCATGAAACGCGTCGCCGCTCGACTAGTTCCAAAAGAGCTCAATTTTGTTCAAAAAGGGCAGCGAAAGCATGTCGCTGAAGACATGGTTTCCTGAGCTTCTACGGATCCGACCTTTATGAAACGTATAATAACTGGCGACGAGACATGGGTTTATGAGTATGACATGCAAACAAGCCAACAGTCTTCAGAAAGGCGTCTCGAAAACGAGCCGAAACCCAAAAAACCGCGGCAAAGTCGCACCAAAATCAAGGTGATGCTGACAGTTTTTTTTGACTACCGTGGTGTGGTTCACTCCGAATTCCTTCCAGAGGGAGAAACAGTGAATAAAGAATATTATTTAGGCGTCATGAAGCGTTTGCGTGAGAGTATCCGCCGAAAACGTCCAGATTTGTGGCGACACAACTCATGGATGCTGCACCATGATAATGCACCATCACACACAGCCATTATAGTGAAAGAGTTTTTAGCGAAAAATTCAACAAACGTTCTCGACCAACCAGCCTATTCACCTGATATGGCTCCGTCTGACTTTTTTTTATTTCCCAAGTTAAAATTATCACTTCGAGGAAAACGTTTTGAGTCAATAGAAGCCATAAAAGAAAATTCGCTGAATGAGCTAAAGGCCATACCGCAAATAGCCTATGAAAAATGTATGGAAGACTGGGTGAAGCGGTGGAGATGTTGTATTGCAAGCGATGGGGCCTACTTTGGAGGCGATAAAATAAATTTAGATGAATAATTTGTATTTTTTGTTTTATTGACAAATTCCCGATACTTAGTACACAGAAGGTATGTAGCAAATTTCCTAAATTAACATCTAAATATTGTGCTACCTTGGGCCAGTGTCGAGCACTTCTGCTTCTGATCCAGTGGTCCAGTTTTAATTCCTGACACTGGCTCACACCAATTGTTCCAATTAACCTTCCGAAATTGTTTTTGCAAGTTATGTGTGATAAATATCGATGACTGAAAACTTTGTGCCCGGTATGGCAATAGGTTCGCCACCTATTCCATTTGGGACGTAAACATAACGGCGAGACGAGGCTTAACAGCCGCTGCCTACACCTTCGGGTAACAAAGGCGTGAAGTTATGTTATGTTGGGATGATACTGAAGTATCATATCAATTTTTTTTATCAAATAATCTACTGTCTAAGAAAAATAGTTGAACTTAAACGATGTTTTTTTTTATCTTGATATATACGTACGATATTCTCAGCGATACATTCCTCTGGGATAAATATCCACTTTTACTCAAATGGTTTTAATTTGAATGATAATAATTATTTTTTATTATTACAAACAAATTTAGTGAAGAATCGGCAAAAAGATATCACTGTATTAAGGGTGTAAGGTTTTGAGTTGGGGATAATTAAATTTCAGACCCATTTTGAAATTCTGTTTAGTTACATTTTGTTTTTATTTATCGCAGTTGAGAAACATCCTTCTCTTTTATGTAATTATAAACCCTAAATTAATAAACAACCAGTTTAAAAACACCTCTTTATAATTGAATGTTTGCAAACACTTTTCCTGTTAGCTCCCACAAGACCAAAAAGTTGGAAACGCCTGATGTAAATTAAACATAGAACGGAGATTTATGTATTTGCTATTTATCTTTGCGGTAACAATATTATATTTAATTTCATATATTCACGACGTTAATAGTAAAAGGGGTGAATGGGCGGGCTCGACGGGTGAAATATCACAACCCCACAGATAATTGGTGTATAGTCGGTGATAAAAAAATGGTGAGAGAGGTATCCGGAGGCCCAAATTGTCTACCTCTACTTCTCTCACGTATGAGATCGTACGAGGTCGTGTAGATTGCACCGGTCGAGCCAGCCCCATTCAAGCCTGGCTCTATCACTGTAATATTTTTTGTACATTGACTGCGTTTTGGTTAATCATGTTTTAAAATTTATTTTTGTGTATTTATTTCTTAGATTTTCGCGTATCACATTCATAACATAAAAACAGCTTTTTATGGACTATATCGCGTATATCACAGATATCATTTTCACGAGTAATGAACAAAAAGGAACTTTAAAGAGTATAGGTACTTACTTTAACTCTGTAAAGAGTTCGAAACGTCGGGAAATAAATAGCAAATAAGTTCTAAATAAACGCGATACAATCCATAAAAAGTTGTTTTAATTTTATAATTTTTGTGTAGTTATGTAAGCTGGGACCATTTAAGTAAAGCTCCAACATGAAACCACTATCATTGAGTTCGCAAAGGGATCAGACCTATAAAAGCGACCATTAACCACTTTTTGAAACAAATAGAAAAGTCAATCTTGATATGGTTGGAAGAATTAAAAACTTTTATTATATCCGTTCAGCCATTCGAGTGGCAATGTCGTTAAAATTATAACACGTCTATTCAAATTTTCTCACCTCAAACGTTATAAAATTTAATAGCAAACCTAGTTTCATAAAACACGTTGGTAGGTACCTACTTAATATAGCCGGTAGTTTTACAGCTCACAATACCTACTATGCGAACTATAGTGATTTCGTCAGCTGACAGAGTCATAAAACATTTCTGACGTCTATTCACACTTCTATTAGAGTATATGACATATCAGTCATTATGACAACCATATTTCTGGCTAATAAATGTTCAGCTGAGTCAAAATATATCGTAGTGTTGTTGATTTTTACTATGGTAGAGGCACGCAGTTCTCTGGAATAAATTGGCCTACTCGATTAGTTAAACAAAACATAACATAACTTCACGCCTTTTTCTACCCGAAGGTGTAGACAGCGGCTGTTAAGCCTCGTCTCGCCGTTATGTTTACGTCTCAAATGGAATAGGTGGTGAACCTATTGCCATACCGGGCACAAAGTTGTCAGTCATCGATATTTATCACACGTAACTTCCGAAAATTTCGAAAAGTCATTGGTGTGTGCCAGTGATAAAAACAGGAATATGTATTAGAATGTCTCCAGGTGGTTCCATGTCCAGTTGTCGAGTATCCCGCCTCTGAAACAAGAGGTCGAGTTCGAATACTCACACCAATGACTTTTCAGTAGTTATGTGTAATCGTATATGTATATCGGTGACTAACAACTTTGTTCCCGGTGTATGGCAATAGGTTTGACACCTAAAAAGTAAAAAACAACGAAATATCAAAGAAACTTGAAGTACGGTAGCTCAAACAGCGTATCGCATTGGCAACGCCACTGAGATCATGTCGGTGTTGCCAAAGTGTATGGCCGGCAGTATATCGTTTTCTTATTTGGCCATATTATTATTCAAATCAAATGGATGAATGCAAGATGAAGGAATGATTTGGTAAGTTAGTTAGTTATTAGTTAGTTATAGTTAGTTTAACAGTGGTAGAGCCAACCAGTTCGCTGCATGAATGGGCCGGCTCGACCGGTGAAATACCACGACCTCTCAGAAGACCGACGTAAAGTGGCTCATGAAGCGTTTCGTTCGGTGAGAGAGGTACCCGGAGGCCCACCCCCTTCCCCATCCTTTCCCATCCCCTATCCCTTAAAGGTCGGCAACGCAACAATAACACTATGTGTTGCTGGTGTCCATGGGCGGCGTTGGTTGCTTACCATCAGGTGACACGCCTGTTTTTTTGCCCTCCTATACCATAAAAAAAAATAAGTTAGGTGAAAAGAAGTACCTATGTAAAAATGATTTAATGATGTTGTAAGAATGAATAAAAGCCAAGTGACGAAAAGAGCGTAAGAAGTGAAAGTTTGTGGTAAAGTCGAGTCGTAGTCGAATTAATAAGGAACTATCACTACAAATTAGTGCTCTGCTTATATAAGGAAAAATTCATAGCACCTGAAACCGACGTAAATGTATGATGAGATGTATGACTTCTTCTTTCTTTCATTCTTTCGCCACATCCTGAAAGAAATGTGTCAGGATTGCAACTTGTAGAAAGCCAAAATCTCTGCCTACCCCTAAAGGATATAGGATATAGTAAAAAAAAAGCAGAAGATTGTGTGAATAGCCATGAAGGTGATGCAGCCCATTTATCTATTAATAATTAAACAGATCATCGATTTAAGTATGACTTAGTTACATGTAAAAAATAACTTAGAGGACTAACAAAATTAAACAACAGTTAATTATTAACAGTGGAACAGCCAAGCAGTTCGCTGCATGAATGGGCCGGCTCGACCGGTGAAATACCACGACCTCTCAGAAGACCGACGTAAAGTGGCTCATGCCGCGTTTCGTTCGGTGAGAGAGGTACCCGGAGGCCCACCCCCTTCTCCATCCTTTCCTATCCCCTATCCCTTAAAGATCGGCAACGCAACAGTAACACTATATGTGTTGCTGGTGTCCATGGGCGGCGTTGATTGCTTACCGTCAGGTGACACGCCTGCTCGTTTGCCCTCCTATCCAATAAAAAAAAAAAAAAACAAAATTTGGCGAGTCAAAATATCACTACTACCTACACATGTGGCTATAGAAGGTAATAGTTACAAAAAACTACGCTGCTCTTCGCAAACGTTCATAAATCGATAAATATTTTCAGTCACCACATTGCCGCGGGTCCAATTCAACAAGATCATATCAAAAATAATATATTGCACTAAACACGTTACTTTTATTCAAATTTTATTCAGGGAAAGTGATAAAACACCATGAAGGTGAGGTGGCAACCTTTTCACTGTTATTAACCAACCATTAAAGGATGGTACCTTCTGATAGTGTAGGGATAGAATCCGAAATGTTCTATTTAAATAAGTTGTATTTTTTGCCCTTAGCAATATTTATTTATGGATAGTATATTATATATATTATATGATATTATTACATGTGAATAATTGAATATGAATATTTTTCGGTGGACTCGGTGCTCCAGTAGACGAGCACCCTGCTTCTGAATCAAAAAGTCTGGTTCGAATGACTTTTCGAAATTAATTTCGGAAGTTATGTATGATATAATAATATTTCGATGACTGACAACTATGTGCCCGGTGTATGGCAATAGGTTTGCCACCTAATCCATTTGAGACGTAAACGTAATGGCAAGTCAAGGATTAACTGCTGTCTACACCTTCAGATAAAAAAAGGCGTGAAGTTATGTTAGTTTTTCAGATTTAGTTTTGTTTGACTGACTAAGATGTTTTTTGTTACTTTACGCTATTTAAAAACCTCGAAACGTTGACATTTCAGAGGTTTCGAGTTCATAAAATGTCTGACCCAATTGACAAAGATTATTTTTTTATTTTTGGAATTTTTTTTTGACAAATAATATTTATTTCCATATAAATTTTCCTGTATATCTATGCATAATTGCCGTTACCTAAACTCTTCGATATTGTGAGCGTGAAATTATGCATATATTATAAGAAAAAAATATTTAATCTTTGTGTATAAATCTTTCCAAATCTGCTGAGGAAACGAGGCTTTTTTTTTTTGACTCATGTTTCACATGAAAGCCGAGATGTAAAGACGCCCACGACGCATCTGCTCTAATCTGTACGCAAATATTTATTGTAGGTACCTACCTCCTTGTTAGGGTGCGTACAATCTGGAAAAGATGATTCAAACGGATTATATTGAGTTGTTTTATAATTAAGGCTTAGAAAAAAAATGTGATAATCTTTAACTTTTTTATTAGTTACTTTTGGATATTTACCTGGAACTTGATTTTGAAATTTCTTGTGGTTTTATTTTTATTTAAGCATGGAAATTAATTACGGCATGAAAGTTATCGAAGATTGTTCAATTTGTGCTAATATATGCATGTATGTATGTACCCATGTATACCCACTAATTATATGTCCAATAAGAATGAAAATAGCGAAAAAATTATAGCTACTTTTGGGCGCTAACTGCGAGAAGTTTCAAGTTTAAATTTTTAAGATTAAAAAAAATGTTTAAATGATTTATTAGTTGAGAATAATTTGTAAGTAATTTATATAAAATGAAGAAATAATTTTAATTTAAATAAGATAAAATTATGTCTACATCAAACAATTCATTATTAAAAGTATCAAAATCGCTTGGAAAACAGTATTAAAATCCTATCAAATTCATTCTAAGTCTTAATCTCTAACGTATACCTACCGTCTGCAGTAAGAAGACACCTAAATAAAACATTCACTGCAGATCAAATAAATAAATTTCAGATGACAATAACTTAAATTTCATAATAACAAGTAACAAATAACCCACCATTTACTTCGGTTTTTAAGGGCTTTTTATGTAAACAATTTTTTGGTATTAGACGTTAAAAACCAAAATATGTCTAGAATATTGTTATGTTGGTAATGAAAATTGTTTGATTACGTAAAAAAATTATTGAAAAAACATAGAGTACTGTAAAACTATTTGGATGTATATCATTTTTCTTTTTCTTTACTGTCTTCTTTTTCTTAAAAGTTCTAGCAAAAAGTACAGTTTTCACCTGAATAATAAATCTCAAAAAAAAAATCATTAAATAAAATCACTTCTGTACTTATCGTTAGATAGTCTGTTTCTGTATGCTTTTTGCAATCGATATCTCTGGAAGCGCGCAGCTGTTCCGACTGCGTTGACTTTTTACTCCTGCCTCGTTTCTCTGAGATATATTCGTTACCTACGCGGCATAAGGAATTTCTATCAAAATACTTTTTATAACGCTAAAACTTTAAACTTTTAGGATTATATCGGGTTTATTTATTACTTATTTTTATTTATTTCCCGACGTTTCGAACTCTTTACAGAGATAATTTTCACGAGTGGTGAACGAAAGTTGGTAGTTGTTCAAAAGCTATTTTCATTGATACAGAGAGCACCCACTTTTTGGAAATAAAAATCAAAAAGTTGATGTTAAAAATATGATTTTTACTATTGGTAACCCACATCAGACCATGAAACAAACAATTAAATATTTATTTATAAGATATATTTACTAAAGAAAAAGTTTGGTTTGTACAGATCCTTTCTTGTATGATTTAATAGGTAACAGTTGTTATTTTTAATTATGAGCTAATTATCTTATTTCTTCTAAGTTAGTTGAAATCGGAGTATAACTATTATTAAATATTTATTGATTTTAAATTTAAATGTAAGTATTTGTTCAAAAATCTACCACTGGGTCACAAACGCGGCCAGTCCTGAGAAAGACCCAGCAAGATAACTCAGCGGCTGTTCTTCAAAACTCATTATTATTTCATTTTAGACGGGCTATTAATAGTACTATTTATTTGTGATATTTTGAGAAAAGAAACTTGGTTACCAAGTTAGTAAAAAATATTTTGATTTTATGCGGTACTATTCAAAATTCTACATTATTTTGGTTCCTGATGTGGGTCTGCCCTGCAAACTATACTAATGGTATCCCGCTGTCTTGAGCTGTTTGATTGTGGGCTAGGTTTGATGAGACTTATGACTGGGTTCCAGCTAGGTGATAGTTTCCAGCCATCTTCTCAATTGAAATTTTTTGGATATTTTTCGGTCTCGGTGGCGCAGTGGTCGAGCACACGGCTTCTGATCCAGAGGCCCAGGTTCGATTCCAGACATGGGAGCCAATGTCTGGAATCGAACCTGGGCCTCTGGATCAGAAGCCGTGTGCTCGACCGAAACTATACTAATGGTATCCCGCTGTCTTGAGCTGTTTGATTGTGGGCTAGGTTTGATGAGACTTATGACTGGGTTCCAGCTACTCGTAGGTGATAGTTTCCAGCCATCTTCTCAATTGAAATTTTTTGGATATTTTTCGGTCTCGGTGGCGCAGTGGTCGAGCACACGGCTTCTGATCCAGAGGCCCAGGTTCGATTCCAGACATTGGCTCCCACCAATTACTTTTCGAAATTGTTTTCGGAAGTTTTTTGGAATAAATATCGATGACTGAAAAACTTTGTGCCCGGTATGGCAATAGGTTCGCTACCTATTCCATTTGGGACGTAAACATAACGGCGAGACGAGGCATAACAGCCGCTGCCTACACCTCCGGGTAACAATAAGCGTGAAGTTATGTTATGTTATGTTTTTTCTATCATTACAATTTTAAAATTACATTTTATTAATTTCAAAACAAATACACAGATATAAACTCCGCTGTATTTAGTTATAACAATAAAAAAAAGCACTAAACTAAAAACCACATAAATATAGTAGCAGTTTATCATCTAGTAGCTACATAGCAGTGTTATTTTAAGCGTGGTAAACATGAAGCTATATTCGTCTAGCTAGAGCACTGCCCTAGCTTATTACGACGGTGACACGTGAAAGGAGGTTGACAGGTAACTGCCTGACAGCTCTCAAACTTGTACCATTTTGGCATTGGAAAATAATTTTACATCTATTTTGATGTTTCAGCTGATGTTATATTAATTCTAATCAATTTAAATAAAATAAATTATTTTTAATATAGTTAATATTGTAATATTAACAAAATCTAAGCGATCGACGCGCGTGCATGAACAGAATTATGTAAGTCAACGAAGCGAGTGAGGTGTGTAAGAATCGTTCCTTATGGGGCTCCGTTCTCTCTGCCTACCCCACAAGAAATTGGGCGTAAAGTTATGTATGTGTGTATTAACAAAATCAGATAAATATAAAACAATAAATTTATGGTAGATCATATGAGAATTCAAAAAGTCATGTTTTATGTTAATACTCGCCAAGGCTGTCCTTGGAAACTTCTGCAAACCGTCTCTTCCGCCATTGCACAGGGAGGACCAGTCATTGGCCCATGACGCTAAAGAGAAAGCCAACCTTTTTGGCACTCTTTTTGCGGCTAATTCGACTCTGGACGATAAGGGGAAAATTCCACCGACCATCCCACGTTGTAACCACGCCATGCCGGAGATCTGTTTCCGGCAAAGTACTGTACGGCGCATACTTTTCTCCCTAGACGTCCACAAGTCGAGTGGGCCTGACGGAATCCCAGCAATCGTGTTGAAGATGTGTGCTCCGGAGTTGGCACCGGTTCTAACGCGTCTCTTTCGGTACTCCTACTCTCTCGGCGCTGTACCAGCATCGTGGAAGGTAGCTTTGGTCCACCCGATCCCTAAAAAAGGTGATCGTTCAGATCCGTCCAACTACAGACCAATCGCCATCACCTCCCTGTTCTCCAAGACTATGGAAACACTGATCAACCGCCAGCTCCTTAGCTATCTAGAAGAGCACCAGTTGATTAGCGACCGTCAGTACGGATTCCGTCAAGGTCGCTCAGCTGGTGATCTTTTAGCCTACTTAACTCATCGGTGGGCGGAAGCGGTTGAGAGTAAAGGAGAGGCGCTGGCCGTTAGTTTGGACGTGGCGAAGGCCTTCGATCGGGTTTGGCACAAGGCACTTCTCTCGAAGCTTCCATGTTATGGGCTTCCCGAGAAATTATGCGATTGGGTCTCCAGTTTTCTCATGGATCGGAGCATTAAGGTCGTTGTCGACGGGTCATGCTCCGACTTAAAACCTGTGAATGCTGGAGTCCCCCAGGGCTGTGTGCTATCCCCTACGCTGTTTCTTCTGCATGTGAATGACATGCTGCAGTACAGCAGTCTTCATTGTTATGCGGATGACAGTACGGGGGATGCCCTATATACCGGCCACCCGCGGATTTCTCGGGAAAACGTCGATGAGTACCGGAACAAACTTGTGTCTGAAATCGAAACTCTGCTTAGTCAGGTTTCGGACTGGGGCCGACTAAACTTAGTCCAATTCAACCCTAAGAAGACACAGGTTTGCGCGTTTACCGCTAAAAAGACACCATTTGTCGTAGCTCCCTGCTTTGAGAGCACTCCCTTAGCCGTCTCAGCCAATATCGGAATTCTTGGTGTCGACTTGTCGAGTGACGTCCAATTTCGCGGTCATCTGGAGGGCAAGGCCAAATTGGCCTCCAAAAAGCTTGGTGTGCTCAATAGAGCGGGACGGTATTTCACGTCAGGTCATCGCTTGCAACTGTATAAAGCGCAGGTCCGGCCTCACGTGGAATACTGTTCTCATCTTTGGGCGGGGGCACCCCACTACCAGCTTTCTCCATTTGACCGCATTCAACGACGCGCGGTTTGGCTTGTCGATAACCAAGCTCTTTCCGATCGGCTTGATCCGTTGGCGTTGCGGAGAGATGTTGCATCTCTATGCATCATGTACCGCTTATACCACGGAGAGTGCTCTGAGGAATTGTTCGGACTTATACCGCCTGCTGACTTTCGCAATCGCCCGACTCGCCAGTGTTTCCATCCACATCGGCTTAATAGTTGGCGATCTACGACAGTGCGATTCAGCCGTCACTTCCTGCCACGCACTGCTCCTATATGGAACCAGCTGCCGGCAACGGTATTCCCGGACCGCTACGACCTTGGAACCTTCAAGAAACGAGCGTACTCCTTTCTTAAAGGCCGGCAACGCTGATGCGACGCCCCTGGTGTTGCGGATGTCCATGGGCGGCGGTGATTGCTTTCCATCAGGTGACCCGCTCGCTCGTTTGCCGCCTTTTCCCATAAAAAAAAAAAAAAAAAAAAAAAATGAAGTTTGACACATTGTCATAGAAATCTTGCCATGGCGCCACCGCATACGCTCATTAGTTAAAACAAAGAGCGCCCGTTTCCTCACTTTACAGTTACCAATTTGCGTCTCTTTTCAAATAAAAATCTACCACACCCTGAGGTAAAAAGAGAGAGTATAACTTGTGTGTACTCGGTGGTCCAGTGGTCTAGCATCCTGCTTCTGAATCCAGTGGTCGCGGGTCAAAATCCCCACGTTGGCTCATACCAATGACTTTTCGAAATTAATTTTGAAAGTTATGTGTGAAAAATTTCGATGACTACAAACTTTGTGCCCGGTAGGGCAAAAGATTCGCCACCTATTCCATTTGGGACGTAAACACAACAGTGTGACGACGCTTAACAGACGCTGCCTACACCGTCGGGTAACAAAGGCGTGAAATTATGTTATCTTATAACATTTGTGTAAGATCTTCAAATTGTACTCAATCCAGTTTTACTTCAGCACTGAACTGACATAATATATTCACAATTGAGCTGTCATATACACTACCTGTCGTAAATTAAATTGAACACAGTTAAAATTAAAATTAAAACCCGAAATATTTTTTTTATATATTATATATTTAAAGGTACAGTGGTAGAGTCTTGCAGTTCGCTGCATGAATGCGGCTTGACCGGTAAAATACCACGATCTCTCGTAATATCGGCGTTAAGTCGCTCATGCCTTAGCTATCTAGAAGAGCACCAGTTGATTAGCGACCGTCAGTACGGATTCCGTCAAGGTCGCTCAGCTGGTGATCTTTTAGCCTACTTAACTCATCGGTGGGCGGAAGCGGTTGAGAGTAAAGGAGAGGCGCTGGCCGTTAGTTTGGACGTGGCGAAGGCCTTCGATCGGGTTTGGCACAAGGCACTTCTCTCGAAGCTTCCATGTTATGGGCTTCCCGAGAAATTATGCGATTGGGTCTCCAGTTTTCTCATGGATCGGAGCATTAAGGTCGTTGTCGACGGGTCATGCTCCGACTTAAAACCTGTGAATGCTGGAGTCCCCCAGGGCTGTGTGCTATCCCCTACGCTGTTTCTTCTGCATGTGAATGACATGCTGCAGTACAGCAGTCTTCATTGTTATGCGGATGACAGTACGGGGGATGCCCTATATACCGGCCACCCGCGGATTTCTCGGGAAAACGTCGATGAGTACCGGAACAAACTTGTGTCTGAAATCGAAACTCTGCTTAGTCAGGTTTCGGACTGGGGCCGACTAAACTTAGTCCAATTCAACCCTAAGAAGACACAGGTTTGCGCGTTTACCGCTAAAAAGACACCATTTGTCGTAGCTCCCTGCTTTGAGAGCACTCCCTTAGCCGTCTCAGCCAATATCGGAATTCTTGGTGTCGACTTGTCGAGTGACGTCCAATTTCGCGGTCATCTGGAGGGCAAGGCCAAATTGGCCTCCAAAAAGCTTGGTGTGCTCAATAGAGCGGGACGGTATTTCACGTCAGGTCATCGCTTGCAACTGTATAAAGCGCAGGTCCGGCCTCACGTGGAATACTGTTCTCATCTTTGGGCGGGGGCACCCCACTACCAGCTTTCTCCATTTGACCGCATTCAACGACGCGCGGTTTGGCTTGTCGATAACCAAGCTCTTTCCGATCGGCTTGATCCGTTGGCGTTGCGGAGAGATGTTGCATCTCTATGCATCATGTACCGCTTATACCACGGAGAGTGCTCTGAGGAATTGTTCGGACTTATACCGCCTGCTGACTTTCGCAATCGCCCGACTCGCCAGTGTTTCCATCCACATCGGCTTAATAGTTGGCGATCTACGACAGTGCGATTCAGCCGTCACTTCCTGCCACGCACTGCTCCTATATGGAACCAGCTGCCGGCAACGGTATTCCCGGACCGCTACGACCTTGGAACCTTCAAGAAACGAGCGTACTCCTTTCTTAAAGGCCGGCAACGCTGATGCGACGCCCCTGGTGTTGCGGATGTCCATGGGCGGCGGTGATTGCTTTCCATCAGGTGACCCGCTCGCTCGTTTGCCGCCTTTTCCCATAAAAAAAAAAAAAAAAAAAAAAAAAATGAAGTTTGACACATTGTCATAGAAATCTTGCCATGGCGCCACCGCATACGCTCATTAGTTAAAACAAAGAGCGCCCGTTTCCTCACTTTACAGTTACCAATTTGCGTCTCTTTTCAAATAAAAATCTACCACACCCTGAGGTAAAAAGAGAGAGTATAACTTGTGTGTACTCGGTGGTCCAGTGGTCTAGCATCCTGCTTCTGAATCCAGTGGTCGCGGGTCAAAATCCCCACGTTGGCTCATACCAATGACTTTTCGAAATTAATTTTGAAAGTTATGTGTGAAAAATTTCGATGACTACAAACTTTGTGCCCGGTAGGGCAAAAGATTCGCCACCTATTCCATTTGGGACGTAAACACAACAGTGTGACGACGCTTAACAGACGCTGCCTACACCGTCGGGTAACAAAGGCGTGAAATTATGTTATCTTATAACATTTGTGTAAGATCTTCAAATTGTACTCAATCCAGTTTTACTTCAGCACTGAACTGACATAATATATTCACAATTGAGCTGTCATATACACTACCTGTCGTAAATTAAATTGAACACAGTTAAAATTAAAATTAAAACCCGAAATATTTTTTTTATATATTATATATTTAAAGGTACAGTGGTAGAGTCTTGCAGTTCGCTGCATGAATGCGGCTTGACCGGTAAAATACCACGATCTCTCGTAATATCGGCGTTAAGTCGCTCATGCCTTAGCTATCTAGAAGAGCACCAGTTGATTAGCGACCGTCAGTACGGATTCCGTCAAGGTCGCTCAGCTGGTGATCTTTTAGCCTACTTAACTCATCGGTGGGCGGAAGCGGTTGAGAGTAAAGGAGAGGCGCTGGCCGTTAGTTTGGACGTGGCGAAGGCCTTCGATCGGGTTTGGCACAAGGCACTTCTCTCGAAGCTTCCATGTTATGGGCTTCCCGAGAAATTATGCGATTGGGTCTCCAGTTTTCTCATGGATCGGAGCATTAAGGTCGTTGTCGACGGGTCATGCTCCGACTTAAAACCTGTGAATGCTGGAGTCCCCCAGGGCTGTGTGCTATCCCCTACGCTGTTTCTTCTGCATGTGAATGACATGCTGCAGTACAGCAGTCTTCATTGTTATGCGGATGACAGTACGGGGGATGCCCTATATACCGGCCACCCGCGGATTTCTCGGGAAAACGTCGATGAGTACCGGAACAAACTTGTGTCTGAAATCGAAACTCTGCTTAGTCAGGTTTCGGACTGGGGCCGACTAAACTTAGTCCAATTCAACCCTAAGAAGACACAGGTTTGCGCGTTTACCGCTAAAAAGACACCATTTGTCGTAGCTCCCTGCTTTGAGAGCACTCCCTTAGCCGTCTCAGCCAATATCGGAATTCTTGGTGTCGACTTGTCGAGTGACGTCCAATTTCGCGGTCATCTGGAGGGCAAGGCCAAATTGGCCTCCAAAAAGCTTGGTGTGCTCAATAGAGCGGGACGGTATTTCACGTCAGGTCATCGCTTGCAACTGTATAAAGCGCAGGTCCGGCCTCACGTGGAATACTGTTCTCATCTTTGGGCGGGGGCACCCCACTACCAGCTTTCTCCATTTGACCGCATTCAACGACGCGCGGTTTGGCTTGTCGATAACCAAGCTCTTTCCGATCGGCTTGATCCGTTGGCGTTGCGGAGAGATGTTGCATCTCTATGCATCATGTACCGCTTATACCACGGAGAGTGCTCTGAGGAATTGTTCGGACTTATACCGCCTGCTGACTTTCGCAATCGCCCGACTCGCCAGTGTTTCCATCCACATCGGCTTAATAGTTGGCGATCTACGACAGTGCGATTCAGCCGTCACTTCCTGCCACGCACTGCTCCTATATGGAACCAGCTGCCGGCAACGGTATTCCCGGACCGCTACGACCTTGGAACCTTCAAGAAACGAGCGTACTCCTTTCTTAAAGGCCGGCAACGCTGATGCGACGCCCCTGGTGTTGCGGATGTCCATGGGCGGCGGTGATTGCTTTCCATCAGGTGACCCGCTCGCTCGTTTGCCGCCTTTTCCCATAAAAAAAAAAAAAAAAAAAAAAAAATGAAGTTTGACACATTGTCATAGAAATCTTGCCATGGCGCCACCGCATACGCTCATTAGTTAAAACAAAGAGCGCCCGTTTCCTCACTTTACAGTTACCAATTTGCGTCTCTTTTCAAATAAAAATCTACCACACCCTGAGGTAAAAAGAGAGAGTATAACTTGTGTGTACTCGGTGGTCCAGTGGTCTAGCATCCTGCTTCTGAATCCAGTGGTCGCGGGTCAAAATCCCCACGTTGGCTCATACCAATGACTTTTCGAAATTAATTTTGAAAGTTATGTGTGAAAAATTTCGATGACTACAAACTTTGTGCCCGGTAGGGCAAAAGATTCGCCACCTATTCCATTTGGGACGTAAACACAACAGTGTGACGACGCTTAACAGACGCTGCCTACACCGTCGGGTAACAAAGGCGTGAAATTATGTTATCTTATAACATTTGTGTAAGATCTTCAAATTGTACTCAATCCAGTTTTACTTCAGCACTGAACTGACATAATATATTCACAATTGAGCTGTCATATACACTACCTGTCGTAAATTAAATTGAACACAGTTAAAATTAAAATTAAAACCCGAAATATTTTTTTTATATATTATATATTTAAAGGTACAGTGGTAGAGTCTTGCAGTTCGCTGCATGAATGCGGCTTGACCGGTAAAATACCACGATCTCTCGTAATATCGGCGTTAAGTCGCTCATGCCGCGTTTCGTTCGATGAAAGAGGTATCCGGAGGCCCAATCCCCTTCCATTCCCCTTCTACTTCCTTAAAGGACGGCAATCCACCACGGTGTTCACGGGCGATGAGAAATTAGCTACCATCTAGTGACGCTCCTAACCCATAAAAATATATTTAAATGAAAGGAACATATTTATGATTTAAAACAATAAAGAATTCATAAAGTTTGTTATTTAATGACATTAAAACAAACTTTAGGATTATATCGCGTTTATTTATTACCAATTTTATTAACTTCCCGACGTTTCGAACTCTTTACAGAGATCATTTTCACGAGTTTAATGTCATGAACGTGATTCGCGAAAATCTTAGAGATAAATATGTTTGTTATTTAAACTATCTTTTAAAACGGTTGCCGCTTATGAATCATATATTTATCTGGATACTCTAGTTCGTCGCAAATAGGCACATCGTTGAAAAACGATTAAAACCACATGTATGCGAGTTTCGCTAAACTGAGAGATGGTAAGTACTCATGCTTCCATAGTAGCTTGTGACTATTTCAGTATCCCAGATCCTGCACCTGGTTGGCTTGTGAACTGTTGATTATTTTCTTTTTTAAGCTATTTGTCAGTTGTTCAATAAGAATTTACTTGTATTTGCTTTTAATCAACATGTTTTCAGTACATTCACCCGTTTAATGTACTGTCACTTTGCAATTTAGAAAATCTAGAGGAAAATCATACTCAGTCTCGGTGGTCACTGGACCACTCGACCACTGGGTCATGCACACGGTTTCTGATCCAGATATCCGGGTTCGAATCCTGACACTGGCTCACACCAATGACTTTTCGGAATTGTTTTCGGAAGTTATGTGTGATAAATATCGATGATTAAAAAACTTTGTGCCCGGTATGGCAATACGTTCCCACCTATTCCATTCGGGACGTAAAAATAACGGCGAGATGAGGCATAATAGCCGCTGCCAATACCTTCGGGTAGAAAAAGGCGTGAAGTCATGTTGTTATGTTATGTGATTATGATAGACTCATTTTTTAAATTATAAGTTCTATTCTATATGATTAACACATTTACAGAACAGTGGTACCTACTTAAAATTGAACACATTTGGAATTAAAACAGTAATATAACTGGCCGAGCCGGCTGGACGATCTATCTTCTGTTTTCCTGGAAATCTGTTTTGTACGCCCAACATGGCGAATGGCGACATTTTACAAAGATTAAGTGCGCAATTATGCAGATGTGCCTTTCAGTATTAAAAAGGTTAAATGCATAAATTTATTTATACTCGTTATATGTAAATAAATAGTTTAAGCGTTTTTCATAACAGTGTAACTTCACTCCTTTTTATATCCAAAGACGTAGGCAGTGGCTGTTTTGCCTCCTTTCGCTGAATTATTACATTTGCCATAAATTATGTACAATCGTCATCGATATTTGTCACACATAACTCAGAAAAAGTCATTGGTTTAAGCTAGAATTTGAACCCGAGAACTCTTAAAATAGAACCAGACCATTTACACCGCAAGAGAGATTTTTGACTGAATAAATTTATCCCAATAAGCTATCTTTTTGACAATAATTAAATATAATGAAATTGAAGAGTAAAAGTAGGCTCATTATATCAGAGAATTTATTACATATACTAATTAATCAGGTAATAAATAATCAGGTATTTTTTTCCTCATTATATTTATAACAAATTAATAAGCACATATACAATGCAGAAGCGGATAGGTATAGGAGTCGAGGTCAGCCAAGACACACCTTATGGCGCTTTGTGCTCTCTACCTACCCCGCAAGGGATTTGGCCTAAAGTTATGTATGTATGTTTATAACATGAAAGTTTCTAGAGAACTAACAGCTTTGATAGCGGAACTTCAGAGTCAAACGGGCAAACAACTAATATCAGCGGGAGTAGTCAGTACAATCTAAATTTTAGTCTTTGACAGACTATTTTAAGATCATCATAAGCTTTTTTATACTTTACTGGTAGAATCATGAGATTAGATGATATTTCATTTAAAAGTATTTGAACATTATTATAGAGTATATACTTTTAACTATAGTAATATTTTTTATTAGTTTGCTTCATACTAACAACTCCAAAATTCAACAGTAAAACAAATGTTAATAATTCCAAATTTACGATTTATTAAACGAATCAAGTTTCCTTTATGTTCTATTGAAATAAAGTCGTTTGTTAACCATAGTTATTACATTAAATTTAATAACTATTTGCTTTTTCTGATTTAATTCATAAATCAGAATTGTAAAAATATTTAATGTACCAAAAATTGCATTAAAAATATGGTTCTAGAATAGCATGCAATATTGCGGCGAACCTAAAATGATAGCACGCGATCAAAAATATATGAACGGTTGTGATCGAATAAAAACTTAGCCATGCATAAATAAAAAGCATCAAACTATATATTACCTCCTTGCACAGTCTATTAAAAACTTTTTGTTCTTTTTTTTTTTATAAGTAGTAACTGAAAAATATTTTTTTATGAAAAGTTCGTACCAAACTATTATTTCTTTCTCGGTAAGTTATTACCCGGATGCACATATGTTGTGACACAAATAGCTTGTTCCTTTATCTATTACGATGCACACAAGTTTATTGTATATGGGAAAGATATACAAGAGAGACTCCAGATATTATTATTAATCTTAAGATAAGCTTATTTATTCATATTAATTTAGACTGCAATTAGATTACAATAAAATGCATAATATATGAGTAAAATTGTTAGGCATTTTGTGGTTTTAATTTATTAATTTTACACCAGTTACGCAGGTATATCCAATGTTTTTTTTTTTCAATTACTAATTTGGCGTGAAGAATTGAAATTAATGTCGCATTTACTATTAAATATAAATATTTTGTAAGAGGGATTGATGCTGATATATTAGTTCAGTACTCTAATTTCTAGTTCCAGAATTCTAGCTTCCAGGGGTTTCCACGAGCAGGCTTGTCAGCTGATGGTGAATAACAAACGCCGCCCATGGATACCTAAACACATAAAGTGTTACAGTTGCGTTGCCGGCCCTTACAATGGGATATGGAAGGGGTCGGAAGGAAGTGGGATGGAAAGATGTAAACGTGGCAATAGCCACTTTACGTCGATATTCTGAGGGGTCGTGTTATTTCACTTGCCGAGCCAGCTCATTCACGCAGTGAACTACGTGGCTCTACCGCGGTTATGTGTAGATAATCAGATCAAATAGTCTATTGCATTTGGAACTAAAACATTTGATCTAAAAATCGAATCAAACTTGTCACACCAAATTGTCAAACAATAATAACATTAAATCTCTGCCTATAACAAGATATATTTTATTTTTCAATATTTAATAGCATAGCAGGCCGGATTGAAAAAATAAGGTTAAAAATTTAATGTTGAAAGCACAATTTCTTCTCGTGTAAATAGAGATTGACACAAAAGAGAATCCAACTCGTCGGAATGTCGACGTCTTTAGAAACAATCTTAGCAATGTACATCCCCTCTGCCTCAGATGCCGTAGTATTTCGGTATTACAGACTCGGGGACAACTTTGGATTCTATCCAGTTCAAATCACGCGCTGAGAAAGCGCAAACGCCGTTTATTGATCGTAAAAAAAAATACATGTAAGAAATAAATAATAGCCAGTGGAAAATATTATTATTTTACCTAATAAATATTTAAAAATAAGTGTTATTAAAAATCACTATATTTTTTTTAATAAATTTAAAACGGTGACATTGTTGACAGTTGTTATTTTTAGTATTGTAATAATATTGAGTAATGAAGTTCGAAATTTGAAATTATGTTCGAATATTATAACGATAATATAGCAGAACAACAAAGTGCAGTGAAAACTGAAAGCATCAGTGCAAACAAACAATAAAACTGCAACTATTTTAAGCACGCCGAGCGTAAAACGAGCAAACCGTTGCTCATAAACAAAATGGCCACTAGCCGGCACGCGACTCCATTTATAAATCACAATATGTTTATTTGTATATTTATCTCGCTCTTACTGCCGATGACAAATGAAGGTGCATCTAATTATTACGTAGACAGTCGAGGATTCCCGAAAGATGACGGAGGGAAACGAATGACTAAGGAGTACCATCTGAGACAGGGTGCTTTGAGAGGTCTCATTGTGAAACCGAGTCGGCAATACGATTTGCAATATGTGGAAATGTTTCTGGGCATACCTTACGCTGCACCACCGACGGGAAACCTGAGATTTATGCCGCCAGGTAAAGAATATTTATAAACTCAAAGATATACTAAGGGTAATACGTTGGAGAGGATTTCAAAGAGTAGGAAGCAGTTATTAGAATATAACACATAACATAACTTCCGACCTCTTGATTGAGAAGCGAGGTGCACGACTACTGGACAATCTATACTTTTTTACGTTATAATATTAGCGGTTTATATTTTAAAATGTCTTAGTATATACGGAATATAGGATAGAAGTTTCGCTTTTTAAGTATAAAAACCCTTTTCTTTTTACAGAAACTTAATTTTTTTTAAGGTAGTATTTCAAAACAATTGTATTTACTCATGGATTACGGTACCCCCTAATCAAAACAAAATTATTGGAACCATTTAGCTGTAGCTTCTAAAAAGTTATACTTTTTGTACTTTTAAGACGAATAAGTTTATACTATTAGCCTAAAATAAAAATAAAAACTGCTAGTAAACAAGATTCAATCACATTTTTTCCAATGAAATCGTTAAAAACGTAAACTAATTAAGGCTTAAAACTTTGATCAATTAATTGCGACAGCGATGTTTTTATTTAACTCACGACTGAGTTAACGTAAATGGAATATTGTTTTAACTCGAATTTTAAATTCAAGATGAGACAATATTCCTTCTTTTACGGGATAGAAGGTAAACAAGCAAGGGAGGTCACCTGATGGTTAACAACAAGCCCCGCCTATCATGGATATCTGCAGTTAATTTCATTATCCTGCATAACTCCTGAAGTGGTACATCGAAAGCCATGAATTTGAACCTATTTCATGAAGAATTTCGGTTTTGGTGGTCCAGTGGTTAAGCACCCGCTTTTGAACCGAAAGGTCGCGGATTCGAATCCTAGCTCAAACCACTAACTTATCGAAATTATTTTTGGAAGTTATGTGTGATAGACATCGATGACTGAAAATTTTGTACCCGGTATAGCAATATGTTCGCCACCTTTTCTATTTTGAACGTAAACATAATAGCGAGACAAGGTTTGACAGCCGCTGCCTATACCTTCGGGTAGAAAAAGGTATGAAGTTATAAGTTCATTACAAATAATTGTTAGCATTGTAATTATGAACTTCATTCCTTTTACAGTCGAAGATGAAAGCAGCGGCAATTATGTCTTGACGTTTTATTAGACACAATTGTTGTGATCCGAAATAGTTGCCAAATCTTTTGCCATACTTCAGTTACTATTTTGTTAGTCAGAGTGGTAGAGTCCCCCAGCATGAACCTCGCTGCATGAACTTGCTCGACCAGTGAAATACCACAACCTCTCAGAATATCGACGCATTTTCGCTCGGTAAGCGAAAACGCGGCTACTCCCTGCCCTATTCTATAGTAAGGGCCAGAAACGCAACTGCAACACTATATGTGTTCAGGTGTCCATGGGTGGCGTTTATTGCTCGCCATCAGGTGACACTCCTACTGGTTCGCCCCTTATACCATAAAAAAGCACGAGCCAAGATTTAGGGTGCTCAATCTTTGGGCCTAATAAACGACAATAATGCGAAATAGTAATGGTCAAAGTAAGTAGACTTAACATAACATAACTTCACGCCATTCGCCCACGTACGATTCTAAGCCACGACCACTGGACTACCGAGGCTTATAATTAAATAATAAAATAGCATTTAAAAGATAAGACGACCAACATTTTCTTTAGATATGAGGTAAAGTCACTAATGCTAGACATTGATCTAAAGGAACCTACGAAATCTATCACACATAACTTTCGAACATTGGTGTGAGCCAGGATTCGAACTAGCGACTTCTGGATTCAGAAGCGGGGTGCTCGACCACCTGACGTAGACTTCTTTAAATCCTAAATTAAACGTATTGAAATAAGTTTAACAATTCAAAATGTACACAATAAATGCCGCCAAAAATACGTTCACAAAGTTATTTTAGTTCGTAGAACTTAAAGACCTAGTTTGAATAGAAACACAGACTAATGTTCTTCCTAAATACTATTGCTATTGTTGGCCCTTAAATATTCCAATATTAGTATTATGCCATTGTAAATACGCACTGCCATGGCGCTTTGTTCGGAAACGCTGAACCTTACGAGGAAGATCAAAATAATGTACTAAAGTTGTAATATTGTAGTATTATTTAATCTAGTAAATTATTATGAACATAACTTCACGCTTTTTTGTACCCGAAGGTGCAGGTAGTGTCTGTTAAGCGTGGTATCCAGGATATAAACCCGCGACCTCTTGATTCAGAACTGGGGTGCTGGACCACGGGACCACCGAGACTGTTCTAAATTCTTATAGACCTTGATAAAGTGTATAAATACCTTATTAAGATCTACTACAAATTTATCAATAGTGTAAGTCTAAGTCTTTGGAATAACTCGCAACGTGACCATTTTCAATCCTGCACTTTTTCCGACAAATAATTGCTTATTTACGAATCATTACTTATTAATAATCTCTGCATTAATCCTTATCTAGTTAAATATATTAAATATATTGTGGATTAGCTAGTTTATATTATGTAATTGAAAAATGATTTATTTTAACCAAAATCTAGATTATTTCTGCTGAACTCATCTCTATTGCAGTCACAACTATAGTTAAAGTTTGGTAGTTTTTTTTTATTTATGAAACAGCATACAAAATGACGCACTACCCTAAATTGTCACCTCTATACCATCAAACCTCTGTTTTTTATTTGTTAATCAAAATCTTAATTTTAATGGTAAGCCAACGTTAGCTGGTGTATACAAATATGTCCATGCAAATGTTTGAAATTACAATAAAAACTTTTTAATATGCCCGTTCAAAATTTAGAAGATAAATTAGTAAAGATAAGTTATTTTAAATTAGTAATCCCTACAGCTGTATTTATCAGAATTAGTCATGGTGTGAAAAAAATCAGCAGAATTCATGATACGGTCATATAACAAACATGTCAATCTCGTCCAGATAAAACTTTAAATAAAACAGTTTGTTGAGTTGAAAATAAAACTGGCGTCGGTGAGCTAGTTGTTTGTATTCAAATATCAGATATTGATAAAGTATGAATACTCGTTTTTGTGAATAGGCATACGGGCGCAAAGCTCAAAGTTATCTATTACTTTATGGGTCGTCTGAGTTTAGTCTTTTAAAAAGCATATTTACTAACCTAACTTCACGCTAACTCCGTTGCAGAGTAAGCAGAGAGGATAGGCATCATAAAACACAACAATAGCTTCTTCGACTTTTATAACATTTGACGTACACTCTCGTCGTTTTGAAGGCTCCATATATCACTTTCAGCAAAGGTGCGGAATTTTGTCAAGGAAACCGAATTGTAGTCGTCATTGATCACTAAATCCCTCCGGCTTACAACCGGTATCAACAGTGGTAGAGTCACGCAGTTCACAGCATGAATGGGCCGGCTCGACCGGTGAAATACCACGACCTCTCAGAAGACCGACGTAAAGTGGCTCATGCCGCGTTTCGTTCGGTGAGAGAGGTACCCGGAGGCCCACCCACCCCCCTTCCCCATCTTTTCCTATCCCCTAACCCTTAAAGGTCGGCAACGCAACAGTAACACTATATGTATTTCTGGTGTCCATGGGCGGCGTTGGTTGCTTACCATCAGGTGACACGCCGGCTCGTTTACCCTCCTATCCCATAAAAAAAACCTACGCCTTAGCGTAGAAATACTTTTCATTACGGAACCTTAGTTCCGTAATGAAAAGTATTTAAATATTATTTCTTATTCTAACTGCCTTTGCTTTTTATTGATATTATTATTATTAATAGCGCGGTATAATATTTTCCTTTTTCATTCATAGTGAAATCGGGTTAAAACAACATTCTGTATCGTTTTGTTTCGCAACACATTTTAAACGGTTTATTCAGCAGAATGTTTTGAATTTTGTAGTCGTCTCTGCCACGAAAGTGATTAACCGACCGCCAGCTGACCCATACAATTGATTTTGCGTTGGATTTGATTTTTAATTTATAACAAAGCTTTACGCCTTAAATACGTAAGTTAAGCGCGTGTGAGGAATTGTGTAACTCTCTCTCTCTCTCTCTCTTTCCCTCTCTCTCTCTCTCTCTCGCTCTCTCTCTCTCTCTCTCGCTCTCTTTCTTTGTGTATATGTCTCTTATCATTGAATGAAGCACGGTATGTAAGTGATGATATTTTTACCCGCTTTACCTATTTATTAGAGTTACAAATCTATACAATATACTACCCATGGAAAAATCATCCACATGGAACCACATCAACTATTTGACTCAATTTAATGCGTTTTTACAGTTCGATAAAGCTTTTCAAGGGGGCTATCATGAGAATAATCGGGCAAGAAATTTATGTGTCTTTTCAAACCATTTGAAATAAATAACAATATTATTATCACGACAGAAAACAACAACAGTAGGTTAAGCAATCGGTTACATCCATACATTCTTTATGTCTGTAAAAAAATATTGATATCAATACCAATAAAATCTTACGTACCCACTTTTGCAGTGTATAGAGCAACTCATTCTCGCGTGCTACTATTTTGGAAACTGATTGCTGGGATTAAAATAGTATTACTAGCCCAATTCAGCAATTTCATTTTGTTACAGTAAGCGCCCCACCGTGGTCAGGAGTGAAAATGGCCACACGCTTCGCACCGGTCTGCCCGCAATCCTTTCCTACGATAAAAAAGGAGAACCCTCCATCCAAAGGGCGACAACACTATTTGAGTCAGCTGAAAGCATTCCTGAAAAACGAATCAGAAGATTGTTTGTATTTAAATATTTACGTTCCATATCGTGGTAAGTTTAAAATATATTTTATACTGATTTTACAAAAAGTACCTCCATATTGGAGGTAATCACAGTAGTAGAGCCAAGGAGCTTGCTGCATGAATGAGCCGGCTTAACCGGTGAAATACCACGACCTCGCAGAAGATCGACGTAAAGTGGCTCATGCCGCGTTTTGTTCAGTGAGAGAGGTACCCGGAGGCCCACTTCCATTCCCATCCTTTCCTATACTGCCTTAAAGGTCGGCAATGCGACTATACACTATATGTGTTGCAGGTGTTCATGGTCGATGCAGGTGATGATGACTTACCATCAGGTGATACACCTGCTCTTTTGCCCTCCTACCCAAAAAAAATCATTTTTCTTAATGGTCCATTAATTTGAATTAACTAAAAAGCGAGTATATAAAAATATACATGTACCTAGTTAGCATACGTTGATTATATACTTATATGTATATATAAACCTAATATATAGTTTATTTCTAAATCTAATATACCCAGAAGGCATACCTTATAAGGAACTGTCAGAGTCTTATTCCACCATTTTTTTTTTCATTATAAAAACCACATAAATTAAAAAAAAGCAATTTGTTTTTTTTTTCATAACAATTGATCTCCTCTGAGAAATCTACCGCTTCCTTTCTAATATATCTCTTTGATCTGAGGAAAAAATATACTTTTAGATATCTGTGTATTTGAAATAGAACAAATAGAGAGTTTATATTTATATTTATTTAATACAAGTGTCTCTCCCTCTCTTAGTCTGTCTCTCTCTCTAATCAAGAAAGAATTATCTGGTCTTGATATGAAACAAATGAGTATCCGGAATCGATGTGTGATAAAGACCACTAACAAATATGCCCGGTGTATATAGTCATAGATTTTGCTACTGCTGCCTACACTTGCGAGTATTAAAGGCGTGATAAATCTAATATATAATTTCCATCAGTTTTCAATTAGTTTAAAATTTGCTCGTTTGTAATAAATAGGTAGAAAGCAGGTAGTCAGTCAACAGTAGTGGTAAACATAAAAAAAAAATAGCAGATGAAGAAATCAAATAATTTTATAGTCTCGGTGGCCGAGTGGTCGAGCACACGGTTTCTGAATCTAGAGGTCGTGGGTTCGAATCCTGGCACACACCAATTAGATTTCGAAATTGATTAATTTTGAAGGTTATGTGTGATAAATATCGATGACTAAAATCTTTGTGCCCGGTATGGAAATAGGTTCGCCACCTATTCCATTTGGGTTGTAAACATAACGGCGAGTCGAGGCTTAACAGGCACTGCCTACACCTCCAGGTAGAAAAAGGCGTGAAGTTATGTTTATGTATGAATACAAAAAAGCGTGTTAAAAACTATGTGAATAACCTTTACATATGTCAAATCAGTATCTTGATAATTGGCGTTTATAAATTTTAAATATTCTGTGTGGGCGATTTCAGTTTGCCAGACCAGAGTTTTCAGTTTACCAGTATTTCTGTTTGACCTGTTTAAATTTTATGAAAATACTGAATATCCTGAATATATTTACATACTTTTAGCAATATTTTTCTAATATGTTTATTGACTTATGTCTGTAACATGTATTGAGTTTTGTTTCGTGTACAATCTAGAAATGAGCTGTCGTCATTAAGGCAAGAACTAAAGCACTACGTATTATGTGGATAAATACCTAATATTTTCATTTAATCAATGCTTTGTTTACACCCGATAAGACAAGTTTAGAAAATATACACTACATTAGAATTTCAAATTGATGTTTATATATTTCGTAACAGCCGAATACACCAGCAATAGAAACTCACGGCGCCGATTATTGGCAGTGGTAACTATTAGGTAGAGTCTACACAAGTATTATTTTATTAATATATCATTTTATGAATTATCCTATTGATGTTAAGGATTAGATAGATAGTATTACCAATAGGATCTATCAAAAATGCTGCAAAATCGAGAAAAAGTTACATATTATTATCATTGAATCACTTTCATGGGTCCGTGACAATTATTTGATCATATATGATAACAACTCGATCGGTAAACCACCACTACAATAAACATAACATAGCTTCACTCCTTTTCTACTCGAAGGCGTAGGCAGCGGCTGTTAAGCCTCGATACGCCGTTATGTTTGCATCCCAAATGGAATAGATGTTAGAACAAAGTTGTCAGTCATCGATATTTATCACACATAACTTCAGAAAATAATTTCAAATAGTCATTGGTGTGAGCCAGGATTTGAACCCACGACTTGTTGTTTCAAAAGAGGGATATTCGACTAATGCACCACAGAGAAATTTAAACACCACAACCTCTCAGAAAATCTACTTGAAATGGCTGGGTGGTTTCGATCAGTGAGAGAGGTCTCCAAAGACTCAACCACTTCCCCTGCCGCTCGGCACATCCTTCTCTACTCCATATTCAAGGCTGGTAAAGCAACAATGATCGGTGTTACAGATGTCCATGAGTGGCGCTAGTCGCTTATGATGATCCGTTGCTCGTTTGCCCGTAATAAATAAAATATCTTCCTAGTGACTTTTCGAAATTGTTTTCGGAAGTTATGTGTGATTAATATCGATGACTGAAAACTTTGTGCCCGGTATGGCAATAGGTTCGCCACCTATTCCATTTGGGATGTAAACTTAACGGCGAGATGAAGTTTAACAGCCGCTGCCTACACCTTCGGGTAGAAAAGGCGTCAAGTTATGTTATCTTCCTAGTGTGTACGATTCTTAATATTATTTTTACGTAAACACAATTACATATTAGTTCGAGGGTTAAATCAAATTAATTGGCAAGTATTGAACATTCAGAACATACTAAAGATGAATCATTTAGTAATCAGTTAGATATCTAAAGAATGCTTCTGTGAACCACTGTGCTGTTAGGTAACTAGGGTAACAGTGGTAGAGCCAAGCAGTTCGCTGCATGAATGGCCCGGCTCGACCGGTGAAATACCACGACTTCTCAAAAGATCGACGTAAAGTGGCTCATGCTGCGTTTCGATCGATGAGAGGGGTACCCGGAGGTCCACCCCCCTTCCCCATCCTTCCCTATCCCCTATCCCTTAAAGGTCGGCATCGCACCAGTAAAACTTTAAGTTGCTGATGTCCATGGGTGGCGTTGGTTGCTTACCATCAAGTGACACGCCTGCTCGTTTGCCCTCCTATCCCATAAAAATAAATAATAATATTGACGTATAGTAACCACCATTATGCCGCGTTTCGTTCTGTGAGAAGTATATCGCTTCCTCATCCCACTTCTGATTCCCTCTTTATTTCATCTTAAAAGACGGTCAACACAACTATAACATTATCTATGCTACAGATGCTCGCGGGTGGGGGTAGCCACTTACCATGAGGTGATCCGCTCGTTTAATTTCTCCTACAACTCATCCCATAAAAAAATAGTTTATTAAAATTAGAGTGACACAGTTAACGAAAGTGTCGATGACAGGTTAAGATTATTCTCGTTTAAAAGCGGTAGCGCCATTTAAATTTTTAATGTTGGCATAAACTTCAAGTCGGATCGGATTGTTGGAATGTTTTATTTTAAGATGGTTTCGTGAATAACAATCTTATTATAAAAATAGAATATGCTAATTGTTGACAATATTTTCTATATTATATTAATTTAGCACGGGGCCGATGTTTAGTTTACCGGATAACATTGACCTATATGATATAGACTTGTAGTAACCTTCTCAAAGTGTGACCACTGGCCATAAGCCTACAGGCTTATGCGAAGCTTATGTCAATTCAGTCATCTGTCAGACGCGAACCGAATAACAATAGGTACAAAATGGGTAAATGCGTAGTAAAAGAGTGCGATTCAAGATCGGAAACCCATAAGAAATTAACCGGAATTACTTTCCACACGTAAGATTAATGTTTACATTAATATTAAAATACAGTAAAATAGATAAAATGTTGAATTTTCATAATTAGCTTCAGTGATACCACTAAAAACTTAGTTTTAGTTTCCCACATTTGTGGGAGAGTTATTAATTTATGGAAAAGGAGATTTTAAATATTTTTTGTTATAATAATAACGCTGCAGGGGGCCTAAAGATGCAGCTTTAGACGCCGTGACAAGTGGGTGAAAATTATCCGATTGCTGAGAAAAGAAACTGACTGGCTACCTGCACCCGGGAGATCATTTATCGTCAATTCAAGTTGATCATTCGCTTTTATTAATAAATGCCATAATTAATAAATACTTAAAAATAAGATTGTATCACGAAAGCAAATTATTCACTCAGGCTTATAAAAAAGAGACTAAAAGGCAATTTTATACAAAACTTATGTTACACAGCGGTGTATGATCAATAATTCATCTGCCTAGCTTTTTCCCAATTATGTTGGGGTCGGCTTTCAGTCTAACCGGGTGCAGCCGAGTACTAGTGTTTTACATGGAGCGACTGCCTATCTGACCTCCACAACCCAGTTGCGTGGGCAACACAATCCCCCTTGGTAAGTCTGGTTGTTAGACTTTCTGGCTTCTGACTACCCGTAACGTACCAAAGATGTTCAAATGACAGCCGGGACCCACCAATTTAACGTGCCTTCCAAAACACGGAGGAACTCGTCATGATAAGATGGTCACCCATCCACGGACCGACCGCGCCAAGCGTTGCTTAACTTTAGGGACCGTACCCATACTACGTGACCCGTTTAAGGAGGGGGGAGCGGAGTCTTTAAAATACTACTACGGTTAGTCGGGGGGGAGGGGGGGAATGGCTCAGGTTTTTGTCACGTAGTCGATTTTAATGAGAGAAATCTCGTATTTTTTCGACCTAGATGAATATTAATGTGATTAAACAGAAAATAATTGTTGTGTTCGTAAATTAAGTTAATGTAAGTTACATACTGTACAGCAATATGTTTTCACAATTAAAGTTGTTCTTTTTCATAATACATAATTCACTAGTAATTTAAGTATGCATGCTGTGAAATGATTAAAAATCATAATTATGAATTACTACATGAAAACTAAAGGGGGAGGGGGAGTCTTGGCATATACTACGAGTGGTCACCGATGGGAGGGAGGGGTCGAAAAATCTTAAAAAATAGGTCACGTAGTATGGGTATGTTCCCTTATGATCGATCGACCCGTGCGGCTGTTAGGCCCTGTCTACGTTAAATACAATAATTCCCTTTCAATATAATGAATGTAAGTACATTATTTTACTACTCAAGCGTTTTCACTATTTTGTGTATCTGTACCTAATTGTGTACACCTTACCTACAGCGCTTTAAATCACTGCTCTAAGGCAGGTGTACACAATTAGGTACAGATGAGTGTGATTCAATTTTTTTCGGAACAGCCGATCTAGTACGGAGTACACAAAGATCGTTGATCCATTCATTATTTCAGTTATCTTGTAATACATCTGATAAGAAATTAATAAGTAATAGTAAAATATTGAATTTATATTTATTAAATATTTTTACGAGTACATGGCTTGAAAAAGTTGGGTAAAATTTCGCAAGGGCTGGCCACCCCACACCGCCATTGCAAATTTATATTGCCATCTTTGTCTAATCAAAGTGACGGCAATGTATTTGCGATTTGTGTGACTGAGATAGATATATGTTTAATTTTAAATGTCTAGTGGTTTCAAAGCTACGTCATTGCATCTAAAAAGTGGACACACATTTTTTGACGCATTTGTATGAGGTTTGCTCCTCTTGTATATTGAACTCAGTGCCGGATAATAAATATATATATCCATTAAAAGTTCGTTGTTTTGTTAATATTGTGAGTTATCATTTTTTTTTAGATAGTGCAAAATTTTTGCATTTATTTTTAAATGGTTTCCGATGTATTCTTGGTTAACGTTTATTAGATTTTTATTAAATTCATAATAATCATGGTATTACCGGTATCTGAATAAAGGTCGACGGTTTCGATACCCCACCTATAATATTTCAGTGCTAACATTCATATCGTGTCTGTAATTTTACGCTTTTAATATTATAATAAAATACTTAATTTTGTACCTCAATTACTTTTAAAGATCAGGTGTCAGTTTATTGTCATATTAACCTATGTTCTAATTTATTTTAAATAATTTGGCGAACGTAACTGAATTTCTATAATCTTGTTCATGAGTCACATATTATATACAGGAACGTCCTAAATAAATTACTTTGAGTATTATTGTTTGAAACTATTCTAATTTTATAAATGTCAGCGTTATTTTAATATTTGAGTTATAAATTTAAAAATAGTAGCTCAATTTGAATGATCTTTCAAACTTTTAATTTAGATTTTATTTTGTTTTCTGTTTTCATATTTTTATTAGCTTTTTATTAGCTTCACCTGTATGTATGTTTGTATGTTTGTATGTTCGTATGTTTGTATATTTGTATGTTTGTATGTTTGTAGGTTTGTTTGTAACCGACTTCTTTTTTAGTTTCCGCTGATTGCCACTAGATGGTGCGATTTGTGAACTATGTAAATAATAGTTTAAAAAAACTAAAAAACACGCTTTTTATAGAAAACCGAACTAAAAAATAGAAAATAAATTTTAAATTTTAATTTTAAATTTTAATGAATTTAAATTAAGAAAATAGTTGTTTCTAAGATTTTCGCGAATCTCACTCATTGATTAAAACAACTTTAGGATTATATCTACTTCTAACTTTTAGGATATTATCGAAATGATAATCACTCTACTCATATCTGTCAATAAAATATTTATAACTATTGACACCATGCACCCCACGCTTTTTTGAACGATAGATGGTGCGATTTGTGAACTATGAAAGTTCATAAATCGCACCATCTAGTGGCAATCAGCGGAAAGTTTACGTTATCAACTTGAAACGAGTTCCTTATAAAAGTCACAGATGGCGCTATTCCTCAAATTCGAAACTAAGAAACGCGCTTGTTTTAGAAACCCGAACTAAAAAATATAAAATAAATAATAGTTTAAAAAAACTAAAAAACACGCTTTTTATAGAAAACCGAACTAAAAAACAGAAAAATAAAAAAAAATATTTTATTTTAAAAAAAGCGTGGGGTGCATGGTGTCAATAGTTATAAATATTTTATTGACAGATATGAGTAGAATGATTATCATTTCGATAATATCTTAAAAAGCACCCCACGCTTTTTTTAAAATAATTTTTTTTTTTTTATTTTTCTGTTTTTTAGTTCGGTTTTCTATAAAAACCGTGTTTTTTATTTTTTTTAAACTATTATTTATTAAATAATATGCAATAGATAACGGATGAATTATAATTGTGAAATAACATACCATATTAGTGGTCTGGACGTTTAACATTTCGCTACTGAATCGAAAGGCTCAGGCTCCAATCAGAATAAACATAAATGAAGTTTTTTTGGTAGTTTTTAATATCTAATACATATATTAAATTCTTTTTCACGGTGTTTGTAATTCTACTCCTCCAAAACGGCTTGACAGATTCTCATGCAATTTTGTGTGCATATCGGGAAAATCTGAGAATAGGACAACATTTATTTTTCATCCCCCTAAATGTTAAGGGTTTTTAATTTTTAGATATTTTTCTATTTTTTTATGAAATAACATTCGACAATACATACCCCTAAATTTTTAATCCCTACGATCAATTTCAACCCCCTTTTTTTTCAAGACAACGTTTTCTGGGGCGGCGAGTGTATTCTAATAATAATATAATAATATCTTGGACACAAATCACACAGCGCCCTCCAGTTCCAAACTAAGAAACTAAATGCTTGTGTTATGGATACTAGATAACGGATACTAATACATACTCGTATATACCTTTCTTTTGTAAATACATACTTAGATACTAGATAATACTATACTAGAATACTATATTATAATATTATAGATAATACTATACTATACTATACTAGATAACGGATACTAATACATATATACCTTTCTTTTGTAAATACATACATACATAGAAAAACACCCAGACGCCGCACAAATATTCATGTTTATCACAAATATTTGTGCTCGGGTGGCAATCGAACCCCCGACCTCAGTGCTGCAGCCGGTAGTTTTACCAATGCGCCACGAGGCCCGTCAACATTATATTTTTTTATATTTATTTTACATAAGAAATCAATATCGACTGACTGTCTGATATATATGCATATGTTCCATGATGTGTTTCGTTTGCAAAAAAAATAGCGACCCATCGGGCACAATTGCCTCTAATCACAACTTCATGCACAACACAAAGCGTGAAGTAAAAAAAAATTGTTGAACTAATTATTTTTTTTAAATTCACACATATTCATGTTTGCTTGCTCTCTGAAATTATCAAAGGATTTTTCTTAGGTATGTATAGTGTATAGCTTAATAATAGTGAATGAATGAATGAATTATCTAGAGTCAGTGGGCTTACTTTATAAAGTATTGTCTATTGGTAGGTTTTACTCACAGCTTTCATTACTCATATAGAATCGTTTGATCTATCTATCTGCGTAAGGTGTCAAATATTCGAAATATATCCGTCCGCCATTTTACTTATTAGACAGAGAGCTGAAGACAAAAAAATGAAGATAAATTCAAAAGGAGATTTTATAAGTTTTAGCCAGAAATATGTTTTACGTTCTAGAGATAAAGTAGAGATATTATATATATTATAAAGTAGAGATATATAATTTTTATGTATGGTAATACATACAAATTATTACTACACTCAAATTGATTCTTTAAAGATGTTTGTATACTCGATAAAGTAAACAATTTTTTATAATTATTTTTCTATTATAATACATATAGACATAAATAATTTCACGCCCTTGCGGGGTAGGCAGAGACAGCACCATAAGGCACGATTCTTACACACCTCACTCGCTTCGTTGACTTTCATAACGTTTTTCATGCACGCGCGTCGATTTTTGAGGCTCTTTACATCACCTTCCTCCAGAATACGTTCTATTTGGTCATGGAATTAGTGTCTCGGCCGTCCTTGGCTCATACATCCTTCCGTTTTTGCATTGTATATCTGCTTAGTCAAGCTTGCATTATCCATTCATTCTAAAATCCAAAAACAATAAAATTAAACTAACAACTTTCAATCTCTAGCTTTTATGCTATAAAGAAGAATGTCGGCATAAACTAAAGAGCTGGCTTAGATAATAAATCATACGCGAGTATTGTTTATATTTAACTGGCTTTTGATCACGTGTTTGTCTGTCTGTTCCATCAAAACGGACACATCCTGTAAGAATGTTTAAAAAATTATTAAATTCAATATTTAAGTCTGTTTGGTCCTGAGGTGGAGCACCCCATTTTTGAATTAAAAAGTCGTATAGTCGAGTCCTGGCTCACACCAATGACTATAAGTTAATACTATTATATGACCGTATTATAAATTCTGTAGATTTTTTCCACACCATGACTAATTGTGAAAAATACAGCTGTAGGGATTACTATATTAATTTAAACTAATCTATCTTTACTAAAATATCTTCTAAATTAAGAACAGGTTTATTAAAAAGTTTATTGTTTTTTTTTGTTTTTATGGGAAAAGAGGCAAACGAGCAGGTATGTCACCTGATGGTAAGCAACTAGCGCCACCCATGGACATCTACAAAACGTATAGTGTTTCTATTGCGTTGCCGACCTGTAAGGGAGTATGATAGGAATAATGGGGAAGGAAGATGGGCTTCCGGGTGCCTCACTCACCGAACGAAACACGACATGAGTAACTTTACGAGGATCTTCTGAGAGTTTCACCGGTCGAGCTGACCCATTCATGCAGCAAACCGCTTATCTCTACCTTTCAAAAGTTAGGTGTTATAAATATCGATGATTGTAACCTTTATGCCCGATATATGGCATTTGATTCCGCTATCTATTCATTTGAGACGTCAAAACTTAGACAGTGGAGTCGTAACCACTGTTATCAACACTTACAGATAGAAAAAAGAACCACAAAGACCTAAAAAGTTAAAAAATATTAATACATTTTCTATTAAATTTATTACTATAATTAAACTTTCGAATATAAACTATGATTTTTTTATATTAAAATTACACAGTTTTAAAACCTTGAACATGGATGATATTTTAATATATACCTCCTACTTACTACTCGTCTCCGCAAAATTAGTAAATGTTTCATGGCAGCCATATATACGCCTATGAGCCATATAAGCCTTTTAATAAATACAAAAAGCTATTCTATAGCTATTGATTTATAATTTAGACTCTGTAGCAAGAGTTACTGCACAATAATTACGACTTTTCATGAAGACATTTGGTCTTCAAGAAAGAGAAGATCCTAAAAAAGCGGTGTGCTAGATCACTGGACCAACTAGACGAGGGAAAAAAATCCAATTTTACCTATTCATAGTGTGTTCGGTTTCAGTTTAATAGCCAATTTAGTATAATCTAACAGCGTCTTTTGTCTTCGTAATGAGGTTAAACCCGTCCACACTCCCGCCACAGGCGTCACGTCACTTTCGTGAGCCAGGATTAAAAAGTGATTTAAGGTTATTGAAGGGTTTCCTTATTTATTAAATATATACTTAAATCTAGAGCTTTATATAAACCATATTACTAATAATAAATAACGTGGCACATTATGAATGTCAAAGTAATGTGACTCAAGCTACGTTTTGTGCAGCGACAGATGTATCAGAAGTTATTTCCCTCTTACGCCTACTTTTCTGACTTTCTATTATTGTAAACAAAAAAAAAATACAAAGAAAACACTCAAAGTGATACAATAAAAAATGCTCATCATAAATATTTGTACTCGGGTGAGGATAGAACCCACCGACCTTTACTTTGATTGGCTGGTTGTGTTATTTTTTATTTTATCAAACCAATATAAGAATTAATAATAAAATTACACTTTTACAAAGTATTTCCGTCTAAACGGCGCTCTAGTCTCGGTGGCGCAGTGGGCGAGCGCACGGCCTCTGATCCAGAGGTCCGGGGTTCGATTCCAGACACTGGCTCACACCAATGACTTTTCGAAATTGTTTTCGGAAATTATGTGTGATAAATATCGATGACTGACAAACTTTGTGCCCGGTATGGCAATAGGTTCGCCACCTATTCCATTTGGGACGTAAATATAACAGCGAGACGAGGCTTAACAGCCGCTGCCTACACCTTCGGGTAACAAAAGGCGTGAAGTTATGTTATGTTATGTTCCGTCTAAACCTGAATACAGGTTAAACTGAATGCTCAAAATAAATTTGGCGCCCTCACACAGAGAGATCTGTTCGAGTAAATATATGTCAATCAAGCTAATGTTGGCCGAATTTACAGAAATAGTTTGGAGAATTGGTAACTCCGCATTCAAATTAGGCCGATATATTATTATTTTACGAGGCCTTCATGTACTTAAATAGGGCCGATTTTGCAACTCTATGTAGTGAGGAAAATTTAAATTTATAGTTATTATATTTAATAATTATTCTATCAAATAAAAAAAACCTAACATAAAAGTTTCACTATATTTTATTGAAATATAAGAATTACAATTCAAGCCTCGAATATTGCACCTATTAGAGGACGTAGAATTTTATTTTTGCAATAAGTGTAGGGGATTAATAGAGATTTAAATCCTAGCTGCCGCCGGTGGGCCTCCCTCTCTCTTCGAACGAAACGCGGCATGAGCCACTTTACGTCCATCTTCTGAGAGGTCGTGGTATTTCACCGGTCGAGCCGACGCATTCATGCAGTGAACTGCTTGGCTCTACCACTGTTAAAATTGGTAAAAATCTTTTCAGAATTAATGAATGAAAGTTATTATACCTAACAGTTTTCCTTTTTAAATCTCATTCAAGTGAAACCGTACACAAACAACCGTAAAATAAAACGCCGTTCCAAAGTTCATTCGACGCGTGCTAATAGATGTATAAATATTTATTTTCGGACGAAGAATTTTTCTTACAACGACGACGGAAGTATTAAAATAGTACAGAATTAGTGCGCAGCTGACGAGTTATATATATATGTGGGGTTGGCAAGTCGAAAACAAACTGAATACTATTTTTAAATCTTTATTTATAACACTGGTTCAAACATCGTACAAGCTTCGGAATAATAACCACCATCTTTTTTCAGTGTTGCCATGGCATAAAAATTGTTAGGGTGGTCATAACGCGATTCTTAAAAAGTACCAATTACCACACGGCCGTCCTGATTAGTCATCTGGCCCAGATGGACTGTCTTCTGCAGAAATCCAGGGTTTCATGTAGTCTGCAGAGCTCATTGTATTCATCGGACCCTGACCGTTCCCAAATTTCCTTACAATGTACCTATCTTTTCCTTTATTCTTTACCACTTCATACGGTCCATGGTATTTTGGGTACAATTTCGTGCCTTGTGAGAATTGCGTCTTCTTAATCGCTACTAAATCTCCAGTCCTGTACGTTTTAGCCTCTCTCCTTTTCCGATTGTAATTTCGCATATTTTGATTCTTTGGCCTTCTGCCTGAGTTCTAGTCTTCTTTCATCGTAAGCTTTTATGTTTTCTTTTTTATCTATGTTATCTATCACAGATTTAATCTTATCTTTGAAATTATCGATATGATAATCTCTCACTAACAAATTTTCAGTCTTTGCTGTACGAAAATGTCCTTTCTCATGATTACGACGTATAAATTCATTTTTCATTTTCTTTGGAACAACCATTAGTTTTTTCCCGTCTTTAATTTTCCAGAATATTTCACTCTCATTTACGTAATCTTCATTGGGTTTCTTTTCTGATAATCGTTTTATGAGTTTTATTTTCAGCTCATCATCCTGTGCCTTTCGGATTCGTGCAGCGGTATCGGTAAGTACGTAAGCATTCTCTATAGGTTGTCTGCTTAGTGCGTCAGCGTGTTTCATAACTATTATCTGCTCCGTGACCACGTCAAGCTCCATTGGTGACAGTCTTCTCGGGTGTTCGTGGACCGGTGTTTCATCTTCGAGTAAAATCTTTTGCTCAACATTGGATTCTTTAAAACAGCTTTTGGGATCGTAGTCTTCGATCAAAGTCTTAATTTCGTCATTACATCTGATATCTCCAATATAGTCTTGATCGTCTGCCGTCGTTAGGTCCAAAATTTTCTTAACTGAGATCACTCCAGCTTTAAAACTGATCTCAATGTCTTTTAAAACAGGGTTACCTAGAATTATGTTAACTGGTATTGATTCGTCTTCAACAACGTGAAAGGTTGCATCCAAAAAGCAGTCATCTATCTCAATCTTTGTTGAGAATGAGCCTTTGGTATTAATACTTTTTCGAGCTATTCCTTTAAGACGGATAGAGTCTTGACCAACTTCTAGCTGTGCGTCACAAATCTTTTCTAAGTAGGTTTCATTAATCAAGTTGGCATCGCTTCCTGTATCAATCAGTGCCTCGACATTAGTTCCGTTGATCTTGATTTTCTTGTAGGGAGTTAGACTAACAATGTTATTGTTGTCGTGGATCTTCAAAGTTTTCTTTGTGTACTTTGGACAATCAGGTGACTTGTGTCCAAAAGTGTTGCAGCGGAAACATTTTATGCCTTTAGTGCAGCTCGGTGATTCGTGGTCAATGTCTCCACAGTTAAAACATCTCTTCGTCCTTACGTGCTGATATTCTGTGGATCTTGAAGGTCTGGACCCCATTGGATGTGGCGGAGTCTGTGGTTTCAATGGAATCTTCTTTTTAATTTCGGCGTAAATATCTAACTTCTTTCTAAATTCTTTTATATCCGTAGTTCCATATAAAATTGTTTTATTTGTTTCCAGGTCTCTGATTCCGTCGATGACATATTCAATTAGTGCACCCTCTTCTAGATTTCCGAGTAATGCTAATTCTTTCATATGCAGAAAATACTGCTGATAAGTCTCAGTTGGTTTCATTTTTCTACTAGCGAGTTTCTTATGGATTGCAGCGCTATTTAACTTTTGTCCAAATTCTAGCTTGAGTTCTTCCTTTAAAATATGCCACGATTTGATACTGCCTAGTGATCTGAGAAATAATTTTGCAGTTCCAGTAAGTAATCTTTTAGAATAAATTAATTTTTCGATATCGCTCCACTGCATCAAAGCAGCAACATCTTCGAATTCCGTTATAAAGTTTTCCACTCCGTACGCATCGTCTCCCGTAAAAGGCGTCATGGACTTTTCCAAATCGTTGAAAGAAATTCGCGGAACAACGTCTTCGACCTCCATTTCCTCATCCTTAACTTCACCTTCTTTAACATCTTTGGTTCTTTTCGGCATTTTCCAGTGTATCTTAAGTCTTCAAGTCGTAAAATTCGTTTAAAAAATATAAGTCGTAATCTTCGTATTCGGAACAAAGTAATCGACTATGCCAACATTTAATCAAGTTATGTTATGATGAACGGAACGTTTCTATTTCAATTTGAAATCTGTCAATCGACTTTGACAACTTCAATCGGCTTTGACAACTTCAGTTGATTTTGACAACTTCAATCGACTTTGACAACTTCAATCGATTTTGACAGGAAGTCCAAACGTTAAAATTGTCATTTGATTTTGACACCCAATAATGGAAAAATGTAGGTAGGTATTTACCGTTACGTAAATCTTGATTTTATTCTTGTTTATCTCTTATAAAATACGAAACTTCATTTATCTTGGCGATTCCAAACGACACTCTATCAAGGAACAATGTATGTGAGTCGGTACCTTCTCGTTTTCGTATCTCCAATCTTGATTGTATTCTTCTGTAACTCGTTCAAATTACGAAACTTTATTTATCTTGACTTATATTCTTCTTCCTTATATTAACTTGACTATCCCGGACGAGCCCCCATAAATTCTGTGGGGTTGGCAAGTCGAAAACAAACTGAATACTATTTTTAAATCTTTATTTATAACACTGGTTCAAACATCGTACAAGCTTCGGAATAATAACCACCATCTTTTTTCAGTGTTGCCATGGCATAAAAATTGTTAGGGTGGTCATAACGCGATTCTTAAAAAGTACCAATTACCACATATATATAGATTGTAGTAGGGGTAGGACATGACTATTTGGTAAAAGCTTTCACAAAGAAAGAGGAAAAATACTAATTTAAGAAAGAGGAAAGTGATGGGTAAACTAATTTACTAATAAACCTAACTATTACAGAGGGCTGGTCTATTCTTTGCACAGAGGATTAGCATTGCCATTCAGCGTGGCAATGCGGCTAATCTTCTGGGCACGCTGTCAGTAGACCGCGATGCGGAAAAATTTGATTTCAGATAGTTTTTCAATTGTATATATTGTTAATTTTTGTAAATTAATTTACTATTACTAATATAATTTCTTTACTCGTCTCCCTTTCTTTGAATGTTTAGGTATATGAATGGGTGGAATCAATCTGTGAGATATTACGAAATTTCTGAATATAGACGTAAAGTAGCTAATGTCGCGTTTCGTTTGGTGAATTGTAAAAAAAAATATGGTGCAAGATTGGGTAAGCAGATATACAATGCGACAGCAGATAGATTGTACGAGTCTAGGCGGAAGATGATGTCAAGACACTTAAAAATCGACGAACGTGTCTTAGAAGAGTTATGAAAGTCAAAGAAGCAGGTTAGACGTGTAAGAATTGTGCCTTACGGCATTCTGTTCTCTCTGCTCAAGTTAAAGCTTAAATATTTTATAACCTTAAAATTAATTAATACAATACAAGAAACAATTTTGGTTCTCTGTGCTCTTCCCGAATCGAACTTGACGTGAAGATGTGTCTTTTTGGGAATTAATCGTTCCCTAACCGCGTAAATGTATTAAGATTACTTACAAATGCTTCGAGCGATATTCCTTCAGATAATATCAGTTCATCTTGAACACTAGATTATATAGTTAGAGGGTATTGATGGGGTGGTTTTGATCTATAATTAAAACCACCCCATTAATACCCTCTAACTATTAAAAAAAACCGCATCAAAATCCGTTGCGTAGTTTTAAAGATATAAGCATATAAGGGGACAGACAGCGGAAAGTGACTTTGTTTTATACTATGTAATGATTTGACTTTTCAAAGCAAAACAACGACCTTAATACCCTTAACAACTTTAACTGTACTGAAAGTTCGTATAGTATCACTGATTGAAATATAAACCGACACAAAAAGCGAATTCAATAACATACATGGATTATTTTACGATTTAATTAACCGTTTAGTCATAAATAATCAACACGAGTAATTTCTAAAAAGCAATTAGTATCCGGAATAAAACTTGGGAGTTTTCAGTTAGAAATGCCCTTCCTTAATTATTTAACTGCGTACGCGATTTAATCTTAAACAACGGTAACACCACAAGCTATGTTAATACACGCTTCTGGGAGCTTAAGAAAAATCGAAACAAATTATATATTTTTGTCTTGAAGTCTTTTATACTGCAACGTGAACATAGATGACGAATAGATCACGTAAGATTTTGTACGTCATCGATCTTCATCACACATAACATACGAAAAATCTTTGGAGAAGCAACCGGATTTGAACCCTAGAATTCTGATTCAGAAGTTGGGATGCTAAATCACTAATCGAATGGGACGACAGTATATTTTTAAACACATATAGCAATACATAACTTCACGCCTCTTTCTACCCGAGAGTGGAGCCAGGTGTAGGCTGCGGCTGTTAAACCTCGTCTCGCCGTTATGTTTACGTCCCAGGTAGAATAATGTAGCGTAGCTATTGCCATACCGGGCACAAAGTTCTTAGTAATCGATGTTTATCACTCATAACTTACGAAATTAATTTGCGTGTGAGCCAGGGTTCGAACCCGCAACCTCTGATTCAGAAGCGGGATGCATGACCACTGGACCACCGAGACTAGTGTATTTTTATTTAATGAAATATGAAAACTTTATTATTTTCCTTTTAACCTATTACCGCCTGAATAATTTTCCCGCAAACAAAAGGTATATGGACAAAGCATATCGAACAATGAACACTGTTGACTGCACGGGTCATACGCTATTGTTTAATTTGTATTGAGTTTCCGAAACAAATTTTTCAATAACAGCCTCTATACAATTTTATAGAAATCCTTATATGATTTAGCTATATGAGAAATATCAGAAGTGGGATACACGAGAGAAAAATATGTTTCTGCCTGTCAAGTCAAAGAAGCTATATTTTCGTAAAAAAAATAACTTATAAAGTCTCGGTGGCGCAGTGGTCCAGCACACGGCTTCTAATCCGGAGGTCCGAGTTCGAATCTTGACACTGGCTCATATCAATGACTTTTCGAAATTGTTTTCGGAAGTTATGTGTGATAAATATTGATGACTGAAAAACGTGTGCCCGGTATGGCAATAGGTTCGCCACCTATTCCATTTGGGACGTAAACATAACGGCGAAACGAGGCTTAATAGCCGCTCCCTACACCTTTGGGTAACAAAGGTTTGAAGTTATGTTATGTTATTTTTTAAAATGAAATTCTTAAACACGAGCACTCGAGTAAAGTGTCTCCGTGGAACAAGAAAACACAGACGCAATCGCCGGCCCGATTCCGAATGTAGGGGCTATCATGAAATGAATCGGGCAATTATCTTACTGCCAAATACTCTTTTCAAAACCATTTAAAATTAATAACAATAACACTAATATCGCAACTGAAAACATAGCAGTAGGCTCGTGCAAAAGTTACAGCCAGAATGCTCGACCATCACACACACGACCTAATTTAAAATCCAGGTTAGGGAGAGAAATTTTTGATCGATACCTATCTGAAAAATCATTGCATACAGGTCCTATAAATTCTGCCCCAAAAAATACTAAACAGGAACAAAGAATTAAAGAACTTGTTCTTTTTGAATTCGCTATAAAGGGTTTTTAAACTAAGTATAACTTTCAAGGACATTTAATTGTTGAAAACAAAGCCATCTATTGAATGAGATCAATTCTATCAACCCCAAAAGCAGAAACATTCGTGAAAGTTTCTTTTTTCAGTGCGCTCAAAGTTACTACAACATTTAAGAGATGTCGCTATACGGCATGTTTGTAGTAATTTCTGAGCAGCCCGAACCGCACCTGAAGGATGTTCGTCCTTAATAGTTACAAAGCGGTTTTATAGATGGCACTGTATAAGAATCATCCGCGTTTGTAAGGAAGAGTTTTTCAGAATTATTGTTTCATTCACCTGATAGATAGCCAATTTTAAATATTTATTGATGTTAAATCTGGAGTAAAGTCAACTAATGTTCATCTCTCGTTATAAAAGACTTAAAATCACAAATTTTACATAATATACTCATGTAGCGACATCTCTCAAAATTTGGTATAACTTTGAGCGCGTAAAAGGAAGGCATTACTATTTTATTAATGCTTTTGCATTTGGGGTTAATAGAATTCCTCGTAATCAGATTTAATATATTTCTATTGTGCATTGTGTCCAACTACTAACTGCCGTTGAAAATTATAATTTTAGCGAATTTTAAAATGAATCAAGTTCTATGTTTCATTATTTGTACGAGTATACTAGCATATTTCAATCTATCACGATTCACGACAGTCTATTTATTGTCTTGTTGAATGTATGATGTATGGTAACCTCATGATGTTATGATCTTATAATATTACGTAGCTCTAAGAAACTATTACATAACACACAGCGTCTGAAAAGTCATTAGCAGAATTCGAAGGATAATATCTTTGCCCAATGACTTTGCAGTTAGGTATTGTGAATAAATTAAATTTTTAATTTTTTACCCGAATGATGGCTCACCATGATTGTGTCCGCTTAATATTTGTATACCAAATCCCTATCCGGATAGACAGAGATATATTATTCTATAGCTTGTCAATAATTAAGGCGCTGTAGGTATATGCCACTTGTGATATTTTCTTTAATGCTAGGTCATATACGGATCCGCGAGGGCGCATCGCATTTTTTCCAGAATAAGGTGGAAAATAAGCAAGCGGGTTACCTGATGATAAGCAACTACTGTCGCTTATAGACACTTAGACACCTACAACACTGTTACAGTTGCGTGGGATGGCGGATGATCACCTGATACCTCTTTCACCAAACGAAACAGTTGAGTGTACGACAGTCAGGTGATAGGTTAAGAAGAAAATTATTAAGCTTTAATATCTTATTCAATAAAAAAAAAACCATTTTCGTGTCATTGGAATAGTGGTTTAATAAACCACTTCTGACTCAATTGGTTTGACTGATGGTTAATTTAAGAATTGAGAAATTTAGTTACAATTATTTTAAAAAAAGCGTGGGGTCCTTTTTAAGATATTATTGAAAGTCTCGTCAAAATATATTCCTCAATTTATAATAAACAACATTTCTGTATTAATTACATTATTTACAATATATACAATTAAAAAACTACCTGAAATCAAATTTCTCCGCATCTCGGTCTACTGGCAGCGTGCCCAGAAGACTGGCCGCATTGCCACGCTGAATAGCAATGCTAATCCTCTGTGCGAAGAATAGACCAGCCCTCTGGTCGCGAGAGGTTTCGATCAGCCTTTTTGCAAGATCTTTGTAAAGTGCACGAGCATTCGGACCCCATGTCCCCAAAGTCTCAACCCCAAACGGCTCAAACACATAGTCACCTACAAGGTTTCTGTATTTGTGCCGCTTGAGATTTTCTGCCGAAGCAGCAGCAGCACCGGCCACCTCCACCGTGCTTGGAAGATGCGATGGCGCAAGGGTGTCTACGCAAGTAGCGTCCCACACCAAAGGCCTACCCATCCTCCAAGGCAAAAGAGACATCCCGTCCGGTCTCTTGCCATCATCGCGCACCAAACCGTTAATAATCACTCTACTCATATCTGTCAATAAAATATTTATAACTATTGACACCATGCACCCCGCGCTTTTTTTAAAATAATTTTTTTTTTTTTTATTCACACTATTATTAATTTATATTCATTGAAATTTTTAACACTATTTTCTTAATTTAAATTCATTAAAATTTATTTTATATTTTTTAGTTTGGTTTTCTATAAAAAGCGTGTTTTTTAGTTTTTTTAAACTATTATTTATTATATCTTACGGCACTCAACCAATAGGCACTAGCGTGTTAGTTCTATAGTAAGAATATTATCAGTGAAAACACCATCTACCGGCGTAACCAAGATTCACGTATCGAGAAAATATTAACTTCTAAGCAAACTCCACACACCAACAGAGGATGTTAAGCCTAAAGATGGTAGAAACTAAAGAAATGCTCATAAGTAAGCAAGATGAAATGAGAAATAAAGTGTCATCATTTTCTGGAGAATGTTCGTCATGATAAAAAAGTTTAGTTCCTGTTAAAAATCTTTTCTGTCTAAAATTATTTCTACAAAATAATTTCACATCTGCCAGGAGTTACGTGATGGCTCACAATTTTTGTAAAACATCTTTACTCTCAGTCACTGGGAATGTTTTCATCGAGAGGATGAAAATATTCTATTGAAAACCAAGGAAGCGCGCTATTTCATCTGATCTAGGACTGTACAAGATGGCGGGGAGCTAACTATGAGATGGTGCCAACCTTTTCATCATGATCCACCAAATCGTTTAATCCCTTACAATAAAAGACGTTACCGAACTTTTCAATACATTAAGCTTTATTTTCAAGTTCAGTAATTTTTCAAACGCCCGGTAGGTAATAGTGGTAAAGGTCTTTTCGGGGGGTCTTTTCGGTCCGTACCTTTTCGGGTCGTACCAATGTTTAATGGGATTAACAGCATTCCAATAAGAATTAAAGAGGACAATTCAATTACTGATAAGATTGTTCTCTGTTACTTTATACACACTGCGCCATCGCCAGGATTATGTTTTTTGCCTATAAAAACTATATTTTTGGCCTTAAACAGCTTGAGGCCGTGGTATTGCACCTGCTGAGCCAATTCATACAGCGACCTGCGTGGCTCTACCTAATATAAAGTCTCCATCATAATTCCAAAACAATTATCGGTTAAAAATTCCATTTTTTTTCTAATAAAATCATTTTTTTCAAACGCCGCCCATGGACACTAGCGACACTATAGTGTTACTGTTGGGGTGCCGACCGTTAAGAGATAGAGAATAGGGGATAGGGAAGGATGGGGAAGACGGGTGGGGCCTCCGGGTACCTCTCTCACCGAACGAAACGCGGCATGAGCCAATTTACGTTGATCTTCTGAGAGGTCATGTTATTTCAACGGTCGAGCCGGCACATTCCTGCAGCGAACTGCTTGGCTCTACCACTTAAAGTTATAGTTATATCAGAATGCAAATCGGAGTTTACTAAGTACAAACCTCCTGATCAACCCAACTAGAACGAAATATAATGAGACTAATCCCAAGTTATCTACTTGATATATGAGTACAATTTATCACTATAATACGAATTGTGGTACAAATACAAATTGCCTGGTTTAATTAAATTTGAAATTTGAAAATTTGTCTGATGCGAGAGGTTATTAACAAATAGAACAAATAGAATACATTAGATTAGGTTTGGATCTAATCAGGGGAGTTCATTTTACTTCTTTACGTATCTTCTTCTGTTTATTTATCGAATTTAAAGTTGAAATACATTTATCAACTCCCTGCCCCATTCCTCTAATTTGGGCGATGTAACAGGTTACCCTTTTGGTTCTTTAACCTTTCTAATCTTAATATTGTCATCTTTCAGACCAATCTTTCAGAAGGCGCCATCTTAATATTTATTTTTTATTTTAAACGAAAGGAAAAAACTTTATAATAATTTATTTATTATAAATATTATTATTATAAAGCTTTAAATGAATTTGTTAATATTATCAATAGTTTGTTTGTATATATAAACTCCCGATTCGAATCGGAAATCATTTTACTGTTAGTAAATATAGCCTAACCTTATTCGACAAATGGACTATCCATTTGTCGAATAAGGTTAGTAGCCTAAACTTATTCGACAAATGGAAAGTCCAATCCATATTTCATTTTGCTATAATGAATAGGAGCAGGGCCGTATTCTTTTTAGAGGTAAATGTATACAATATAGCAGTGCGAAGTTTGCATAGTCCCCTACTTCCATCATCCTACCCTATCTAATACTTATATTATAAAACGGAAGAGTTTGTTTATTTTTTTGAACGCACTAATATTATATAGCACCGGTCGGATTCCAAAAATTCTTTCATTGGTGTATAGTCCATTTATCGAGAAAGGCTTAACGCTATATTATATTTTCAAATAAATTAGGAATCATTACTATAAGTCCAATAATGAAACCCAAGGTGTAATAAAATGACCCGAAGAAAACACTCACATAGCGAACACTGCGAATTAGTTAATCGATTATTGATTATAGAACAAAACAATGTACTAAACTTTTACAAAAATATAATTGTCTATAAAAAAGGCCGCAACACCATATGTCTAACTATTCTAGTTATCTCACATTAAGCGTTTTTAGATTTTTTTACAGTAATTAAAATGATTTTGAATGGGAATGATTTTTGAAAATTCTTTATTTTGTATTAGGTAGAAACTCTCTTAAAAAATATTTACTTCAATAAAAAGATAGATTTAACATCTTTCTGGAACTTTTTGAAAGATTTGATTCGGACATATAATTCAAAAGATATCGCGATATAGAATATGTAAGTATTAGTTTTGTAGCCAAATAATGATTAAGTATTGCGTCCACATAATAATATATGATTTTTCGGGTGTACTTACTAGTATTACTTACTGTATATTATTTAAATGGTAAATAAAAACAGAGCTAATTGTATTATATTTTATTATTCAAAATATGCATGCCTTGCTTACAGAACAGAAAACCAGAAAATTTCCCGTATTAGTATTTATACATGGTGATTCTTTCGAATGGAGTTCCGGTAATCCATACGATGCAAGAATGTTGGCTTCTTATGGAAACATAATGGTCATCACTGTCAACTTCAGACTTGGAATCTTAGGTGAGTTTCATCAAGTGTTTTATCAACCAAATCAGAGAAAGATGATAGATGCTGTCTGTCTGAAAATTAATTAAATTATTAATGAAATTCAAAAGCAGATTCCAACATAATATTTCTCATTCTATCTAAGTTATTTAATAAAAAAACAAGCATCAGAAAATGCAAGCATTATCATTTTATTCGTGTTGTAACTATGTATGATTACATTAATACTTACTGCACTGTACTTGCTGCAAGCCAAAGGACTCGGGGGTGCGTAAAAAGAACAGAGTTCATCTCACTCGCTTCTTCAATTTTCATAGCTCTTGTCATATACTTTCATCGGTTTTCTTTTAATCTCCTTACGTCATATTTTTTTCTCAAGGAGACGTTCAACTTAGTATGGAAAGTGTGCCATGGCCTTGGCCTAAATTTTACTTTCGGCGATGCCTATATCCTTAATCTGTTGCAATTACGTATATTTATTATCTGATATTTATGGCAAACGGTAGTTCTATAAATAAATAAAATCAAAAGAATATTATATATACATACATATATATATATATATATATATATATATATATATATATAAATATAATGGTCTCGGTGGTCCAGTGGTCGAGCACCCCGCTTCTGAATCTAGAGGTCGCGGGTTCGAATCCTCACCCTGACCACCAATGTACCACCAAGTTCTTTTCGGAAGTTATGTGTGAAAAATATCGATGACTGAAAACTTTGTGCCCGGTATGGCAACAGGTTCGCCATATTCCATTTGGGACGTAAACATAACGGCGAGACGAGGCTTAGCAGCCGCTGCCTACAACTTCAGGTATAAAAAGGCGTGAAGTAATGTTATGTTATTATAAATATAATCAATTATTTTTTACTATATCTGTTATAGGTTTCATGAAACCGAGTCTGACCGATTTTTTCCATGGAAACAACGGCCTCTTAGATCAATTAGCTGCATTGCAGTGGATAAAAGATAACATTGAAGACATTAATGGAGACCCAAATTCAGTAACCCTGATGGGGCATGGCACAGGAGCAGCGTGTGTAAATTTCTTGATGTTTGCGCCGACACCTACGGGTAATTTTTTTAATCTCTTAAAAAATATTAGCCATTCGCGCTTGACTTTGCTTTTTACTTATTCATATTACTCTTTTCAAAGATGGTTCTTTGTTAAACGTTGTGTATACGTTTATAAAAGGATTCAGTTGGCCAAACCTATGGGTGGTAAATAAATTGTGTAAATAAAATATGGTAAATAATATGGAACCAGAATTTTCGTTCTGTAATATTAAAGGTCTGCCATCTGTATAAATATTTCTTTCATGAGATTTTGTAACTTAATAGTATTATTATGGGTGTAGAAATGTATTAAAAAAATAGTTCAATATATGGAAAAACACAGATACAAACAACTACAACAAATATTTGACTGGAATACCAATTGCTACACAGAAGTAAATAAAATCAACAGATTTATAACTTAACTGGTTCAGACTTTGATAAAACGCTGAACTTTAAACATCGGTCTGTCTCAGTCGACTTTGCTAATTTAACTCTCGATTCTGTTAAATAATAGACAGGCTTCAATACAAATATTCGTATATTTACATAGATTCAATTAAAAATTTCATTTTTACATATTTGCAAGTACCTCTCAAATAAGTTTTTTTTTTATGAGATAGGAAGGCAATCGAGTAGGTGTGTCACGTGATGGTAAATAACTTTTCACCGCCCATGAACACCGTAGTGCGTTGCCGTCCTTAAAGGAGTAGGAGGGGAAAGAAAGGGGAAAGGGGATCGTGCCGCCAGATACTAGTAACCTGTTATTTAACTAGCATACAACAAGCTTAATAGCGCGTTCTTAATATCATAATTACTAAGCGTAAGTCAAAATGTGTTGCATACAGTAAAAAAATTTAGACACATCACAGAATACACAAATTGCATCCTGCAAGTTTTTCCAAACATCAAATATTAACTATGTTTTATTAGAGTAGCCCCAGCATCATTTATAAAACAACTTTTTGTAAAACCGCATTGCTTTTTAAGGAAAAAAATATTTAAATTAAAATTGTTAAGTATTTTTTGTGAAATGTTTTTTTTTAATTTTCCCAAGTGCAAGTAGAATGTAAATAGGATGAAAGTTGGTTGGATCATTCTTAAATCCATTTTTAACTAATGTTTTTTTTTTAATTTACTAATGGATAGGTACCTTAATTTGCAAACCTACTAACTCCACTTTTTTCGAAAATAAAAATTTTGATACCAATAGAATCTAGATAATATATAGTATCTGCTTGTATGAAAATGGCATTTTCGAAAAAAAGTGGAGTTAGTAAGTTTGCAAATTGGGGTATAGGGGTACCTTCCGCAAGGGTATGTCCAATTTGGACATGGAAAGTGTGTCGCAGCCGTCCTTAACTCTTACATCCTTCGGCTTATGTATTCACCTTACTACCTAATTTATTTGTATTATTACAGTGTTGTTCCATCGCGCTATAATGATGTCTGGATCTGCTTTATCTGACTGGGCTATGACCAAAGATCCAGCACCGTATACTTTGCAAGTGGCACAAAGTCTCGGTTGTAATCCTACTTCAAAGAACATGATGCAATGTTTGCAGAAGATACCGTAAGTGTTCCTTACTTTTTTATTTTTTATGCAAAAATAACAGGGCTTCAAGTTGGTACCTTGCTATTTATAGCTAAGTTGGTGTAATATTTTTTTACGAGGGATTAAGGCTTTTGTATGTTATTTATGTGTATACTTCATGTAAATAATTACATGAAGTATACATGTGAATACATTATAGGTAGAATATTTGTTGATGAAGTATATATCATTACTTGTATTAAAAAGGTTAGTTAATAATGGATATTAAATATTTATCGTTAGCAATTTTTAAATATAAATAAAGAATTGTGCTAGAATTTCAAAATTTAAGCAACAAAGTTTTAAAATCTAGCTTTCAGAATTAATTTGCCAGATCCTAGAATAATGGCCAGTTACAATCTCTTGGGTAGTTAGACATATTGGAAAATTCTTACTTTGTAAAATCCTGAAAATGCATTTCAGGTTACGTTGTACTGTGTAAAGTGTAGGTTACTTTGTAAAGTTAAGTTTAGATAGAAACTTTATTAACACAAGATAAATTCAAGCTATTTTGCTAACCCTCCATCCCTATCCCTTCCTATCCTAGTCCTTTAAAGTTCGGCAACGCAACTGTAACACTATATGTGTGCAAGTGTCCATGGTCGGCGCTGGTCACTAAACATCAGGTGACACGCCTGCTCGTTTGCCCTCCCATCCCATAAAAAACCGAAGGCAGATGTTGGGCCTCCACTCGCCAGATTCTTAGGCCTCATATGGAATAGGTGGCGAAACCTATTGTCGTATACCGGTTGAAATGTTGTCAGTCGTCGATATTTATCACATAACTTCTTAAAGAATTCCGACAAATTTGGTATCGATCCTACGACTTCTAAATCAGAACCGGGAGCTTCACCACTGGACCACTGATACTTTTTTAACTTAACATTAATATGTACTTTCAGACTATCCGAGATAAAGAAGGTTCAAATTCTGGCAAGAGAATTTGAAACACCTCTTGGACCTACGGTAGCAGGATCTTTTATACCGAATGAACCAGCTAAGACTATGGAATCCTTTCCGAATCTTTTGAGCAAGTATGTTTTAATTTTTGTCATTTTGCTTAGGTTTTTATAAAGAACACGCATATCACAGCATAAATTAACTGATTAAATTCCACAGCCCCTCAAAATATTGACGAAACACAGTTCCTTTTCCTTCCCCCTCACTGTCCATATCAGTTCCGACACTAATCACTAACCCATCTTAAAAGCCGCCAACGCAACTTTGACACTATCTTTGTTGTAGGTTCCATCAGCAGTGTTAGTCATTTTACTTCAAGCGACCCGTTTGCTCATTTGCCCTAAAGGAATAAATAAGCAAGCGGGTCCTAGTTAAAAAAACTAGAGTTGTTAGTAGACAGTACAAAAACCTATTATAGAAAAAACATAGTTAAATATTTAGAATAATCATATATTAGAATAATCAATTTAAGTCTCGGTGGTCCAGTGCTACGACCACACGGCTTCTGATCCAGAGGTCCGGGTTCGAAGCCTGACAGTGGCTCACACCAATGACTTTTCGAATTTGTTTTCGGAAGTTAAGTGTCATAAATATCCATCACTGGAAACTTTGTGCTCGGTATGGCAATCGGTTCGCCACCTATTCCATTTGGGACGTAAACATAACGCCGAGACGAGGCTTAACAGCCGCTGCCTATACCTTCGGATAACAAAAGGCGTGAAGTTTTGTTATGTATGTATGTTATGTGTTATCATATATACACTACCTACTATAGTCAATTGCTATAGCAACAACATTACTTCACTTTTCTCACATTTTCCACTAACGTCTTTGAATTTCATATCCTTTGTCGTGATTTGCCATTGTTGGATTTTAAATTTCTGGTAATATCTTTTCGATATTTATGAAACGGTCCATTAGATCAAAGAAATTATGTAGTGATCTTTTCTCGACTCCAAAATATTTGTTCAATAATTATATAGACTTATTAAAACAACTTTTTAGGATTGTATCGCGTTTATTTCTTATTTATTTATATTTATTTCCCGACGTTTCGAACTCTTTACAGAGATCATTTTCACGAGTGATCTCTGTAAAGAGTTCGAAACGTCGGGAAATAAATATAAATAAATAAGAAATAAACGCGATACAATCCTAAAAAGTTGTTTTAATGAGTGAGATTCGCGAAAACCTTAGAAACAAATATATATAGACTTAATTTTATTGCTGAAAACTTTGTGCCCGGTATGACAATAGATTCGCCACCTATTCCATTTGGGACGTAAACATAACGGTGAGATGAGGTTTAACAGCTGCTGCCTACAACTTCGGGTAACAAAGGCGTGAAGTTTTGTTATGTTATGTCAATTTTTATGCTATATATTTACTAGCTAGATAGAAAACCAAGAAATAGAATATTTATTATATTTAAATTGATAACATTAAAGAATAATGAGTAAAATTTAGTTCCTAAAATATTCATAAGCCCACGTCATTGAGATATTGCCTTTGTTTATTACATTTAGACTAAAAATATATCAATAACTTCCTAAGTTTGTTCCGCCTCAAAAGAAATAAAAATAGTCATTGTGGGTTATCCTTAAAAGATAGACATACACCATCGCGGACTTCTTATAAACCTTTTGAAGGTGTATAATAATGTTATTATGATTACACAAATAATATGAAAATAGGTTTTGTTTTTTTTCTACAAAATTCTCTATAAATAGGTACCTAAACTGAATTAGGTAATGAAATATTGAAGTAATCACTTCAATATTTCAATCAAATCATTTCAATATAGCCAATTGGCTCACTGCAAAAATATTTAGCTTATAGTATGAAAGGTGTACCTATAAGTCATAAAAAAGCTCCATTTAAAATAAAACCACCAACAATAGCCGTTTCAAAAACATTTATGCTGCGTAATATTTTCAGAAAAGCAGAGATTTTCATTCAAAAATCTCGACGTCCAAGATTACTAGATTTAACTTCGAAAAATTTATTCAAAGATTTTAAAGCTTTATAAATTCTCAACGTGAATTTTACTCTGAAAAGTTAGTAAGCTCCTTTTCATTAATTCATCTTACTTTCTTTACCTGTCACTTAGTACATAATAAATAAACGTTAGTGGAAAATTTCGCAGTCTCAGAATTGAATCAAATCCTGAGAAAGTACCGCTTGATCTGTAATCTTGTAATCATTAGAAATATTAATGTCTCTTAAGCTTGCAGTCCTCGTTCGACTAACTTACTCATCACTACTATTTAAATATTGGTACAGACACGTTGCAACTATATCGAAATATTATTCATAAATAATAATATTATTTATTAATTATTTATAATAAATTTAAATAATAATAAATTAATTTAAATAAATTAAATAATAAATTTTAATAATTCATATTATTCAAGGTCACGGTGTTCCAGTGGGAGAGCACACGGCTTCTGATCCAGAAGTCCGGGTTCGAATCCTGACACTGGCCCACACCAATGACTTTTCGAAATTGTTTTCGGAAGATAAGTGTGATAAACATCGATGACTGAAAACTTTGTGCCCGGTATGGGAATAGGTTCGCCACCTATTCCATTTGGGACGTAAACATAACGGCGAGACGAGCCTTAAGAGCCGCTGCCTGCACCTTAGGGTAACAAAGGCGTGAAGTTATGTATGTATGTAATATTATTCATACTTATAAAGACACTTGAAACAGAGTAAGTTTAAGCTTTAATAACTTAGCTTAGTGTTATTGTTATTTTTGAAACTATTTATTTTATTTGGAAAGGTACAATATGAGTAGTCACTCATCTCCTAATTATCCTTACTTGGTAGTCAGCAAAATAAAAATCGAGATAGTATAAGGCTAATATATAAGTATTATCCTGCAGAATAGTGGAACTATTAATCCAAGGGAAAATATCAACAGGATTATGGTAAATTTGATAGAACATACTTTTAAGTTTAGATTAAGATTTACAAAAACCATTAATTACAAACTATTAATTACAAAACCAAATGATTATCACAGGGATGAAAAGTAGCCTATATATTATTTTGTTTTATAAAGTAAATTCTTCATCTATATGGTAATCATCATTACATGGTATAAAATAAAGTTAATTGCCGGTGTCTGTCCCCTTATATGCTTATATCTTAGAAACTACGAAACGGATTTCTATGCGTTTTTTAATAGAGGTAGTAACGGAGTGGTTTTTATCTGTACTTCATGTATGATGTAATAAAGAAAAATTGATAACTGTACTTATTTATTATTTTTGTTGCGGACCAAACTTTGCCCTGTCAACTAGTTTTTATCTAATTCTGTGAAACAGTTTTCCAGATATTGAGTTACAAACATCCAATCTAAACCTATTCATCACAGTAATATATATATATATTTTATCCCAAAAAAGTGGCATTTATAAAATTGGTATAAAATTGATTCTTTACATTATTTTCGGATAAGAATCACTTTCATCAGTGTATAATTTATCTCATTTAATTATATTACAACACTGTTCGTTCATGTTGAAATAATTTTAATTATTTACGTTTCGTTAACCACGTTTGTTTAAACATTACAATAAAATACATTTTCTTTTGTTCTTTTTTTATATTTCAAAATAAATGGTCCGATTAAAAGATATGCTTCTATTGAGTTGAGGTCGAAAGTTTGAGTCGTTTTAAAATGAAAGTCAAAACTTACGGCCATAAATTTATTTTCAACAATGTAACCTTTTTTCAGATATCAACTCTTAATCGGTGTTACAGAGTTGGAAAGGTATCATGACTTCGGAGTTATAGAACTGGAACACGGTATCTTGGAGAACCAAAGAGATGACTTTATCAGGAAATATGCCAAAATCATGTTCGAGGGTGCTGAAAACGATGTATTGAAATCAGTCTTAAAAGAGTAAGGTCCCTTATATTTTTTTTCAATTGAGCAATGAGAAGTTCATTTTTCAAGTTTATGTACGTACATTTCTGTGACACAAGTTAAGATAAAAATATTATTATATATCTTTATAGTCTAGATCAATTTTATTCTCTTACATAATATATATATGCATAACTTCACGCCAAATCCCTTGCGGGGTAGGCAAAGAGAACAGAGCGCCAATAGGCACGATTTTTACACACCTCACTCTCTTCGTTGACTTTCATAACTATTATGATGCACGGCCGTCGATTTTTGATGCTCCCAACATCACCTTCCTACAGAAGACGTTCTATTTGGTCATGGAATGTGTGTCATATTTTATGCTTATGATAAGAAATATCCTAATTATGAGATTTACATATTCCTTATTACTCAACTAGAATTCTAACGGCAACAAAAACAATTTGAAATCACTCTTAATAATATTGTATTTTTAAAATGACTGAAAAATACCTCCAGTCAAAATATGACTGGAGGAAATTTTCAGTAACACACGTTTTAATTTGTTTTTAGGGTACCACAGTTACAAAGTTATACTTTAATACATCAGATAATAATTATTGTTATCTGATGTATAACTCTGTAACTGTGGTACCCTCATATCATAACTTACTCTTTAAGCGTAGACAGCTCAATTTTTCAACAATAAGGGATCAAATTCTGATACATTCTGGACTTGTCGAAAGTTAGGTATGCGTAGTAATTAATGATGATTGAAAAAAAATATCCTCGTGAATGTATGGGTAAGGGACTGATCACTTACTTACTGTACGAAACTAAACAATCCATTGGGCATTGCTTAGATTTGGGTGAAGCAAAAAAGTAGGTATGCCAGGAACATAGCTTGTGGGAAGAGTAACTCTCTGCCGAATCCTATGGGAAACAGGCGTAAGTTTATGTATGTTAATCTTGATTCGTTTCAGATATTCTCCATCTAAACTGGACCCACAGAGATGGACAGTTGAAATGAATCGTGACGTCATACTCAACGCGTTTAGTGATGCTCGCACCTTGTCTCCAGTTGTACGTTTTGCCGATTACCAATCTAAATCCAATAACCAGACATACTTTTATGTGTTTGGACATAATTCTGTTAGCTCAGATTATGCAGCGGTTAGTAAAAGCTTTGTATACATTTTATTCAGTTTTTTTACAGTTCTGACAGTAAAAAAATCTGTTTTATTTTTACAATAAATGTGATGCATAATTCATGATTTTTTACCCTCGAATTTGAGTGTGATCTCTATTAAAGTTAAAATGAATTGACTGTTTTCTAGCTGAAAGTACTGTTAATACAAGCACATATTAAACCGTGGTCTAGGTGGCCCAGTGGTCGAGCAACCCGCTTCTTAATACAGAGGTCACGAGTTCGAATCCTGGCTCACACCAATGACTTTTCGATATTTACGTATGACACTATATCTGACACACATAACTGAAAACTTTGTGCCCGATATGGCGATAGGTTTGCCACCTATTCTATTTGAAACGTAAACGTAACAGCGAAAATAAATTTAATTTAGAGTTCTGGGTTCTAATCATGATGAGTACTTATGACTCTTTGAAAATAAAATTGAAAGTCCTTTAGTATTTATTTACTTATTTATTAATTAGTAATAGCAAAAAAATGCCAGATGTTTTATAAAATTGCTGTCATCTATTCCATGGGATCTAATAACTAATTCGGTGATAGGAATAAATGTCGTGTGAAAATATTAAGAGAAAGAAAGAATAGACTTGCTTTAATCCTGTATTTAATCAACAGCTAAACAAAAGTGTTGAAGGTGAAGAACTACCCTATATATTTGGGATTCCATTGGGCCTCACATACACTCATTTCAATACCGACTATACGCAGCACGAGAAGTTACTTAGTGAGGTTATGATGAGGATGTGGTCCAATTTTGTTAAATATGGGTGAGTGTTATCAATTTATTTGTGAACAGTGAGTGACATTTTCTCATAACTAATTTTATCTATTTGCAATTATCAACTCATTTTTAACCAACATTTTTACAGGTCGCCAAATATTCACTCTCCAGTTAAGTTTTTCAACTTAGACAGAAGGTACTGGAGTTTGTACAGCTTAGAGTGGCCAATGTATGATTCTAAATACGAAAACTATATGAGATTTGGTAAGTCGTTGAAAACAACAACTGAGTACTATACTACCCTTACTTAGATATACAAAAGTCACATCAAAGTCTAGATATAAATTTCTCACTGCCCAATCTGTTAATAACAATCTACTGATTCTATTGCTTCAAGTGTACAGAAAAAACTCTCCGTGGTACAAAGACAATTGAACATAATTATTTATGTATAAGCAAAATAAAGCCTTAGCCATACTTCATATTATTATAATTATATCTGCTAATAGCAAAATAATACCGAGAAAAAAAGCGCGAAAATATTTATAAAAGTCTATTATTATTAACAGTGCCAAGCAGTTCGCTGCATGAATGGGCCGGCTCGACCGGTGAAATACCACGACCTCTCAGAAGACCGTCGTAAAGTGGCTCATGCCGCGTTTCGTTCGGTGAGAGAGGTACCCGGAGGCCCATTCCCCCCTTCCCCATCCTTTCCTCTCCCCTATCCCTTAAAGGTCGGCAGCGCAACAGTAACACTATATGTGTTGCTGGTGTCCATGGGCGGCGTTGGTTGCTTACCATCAGGTGACACGCCTGCTCGTTTGCCCTCCGATCCCATAAAAAAAATATATATTAATTTTCTAACCATGCACCAAAACGTAAAAATTTTATAACAGACATCCCGCCGGCGAATAGAGAATCATACAGAACAAATTACAGCAAGTTTTGGTCAGATACTCTGCCTACGAAAACGAGAGGATTTGTGGTGGATCCTTTGTTTGGATATACGCCGACAACTCACAGAACGAAACCAGCACCAACCAAACTCACTCATAAATCGGCTAGTGATTCTTTCGGTATGTTAGTTTGTCTTTTTCATTAACAATACTTTTACAGTCTCCACGCCAACCCCAATAATAATAATATTATTATTAATACAATTTCGTAATAAAGTTGATTTTTTATATCTGTTTGCGTTCTCCAATAATTTTGCTTTAAATAATGCAACAATAATTCGCCGGATTCTACAAACAAAGCCTATACCAGAGAAATATTTAAAGTGAAATACCAGATTATTAATATAAATCACATCACTGACCTAAGTACTCAACTCCTGAGCCTTAACAGAACAAATTGTTGGATAACGTGCGCCCTAATGATAGCAGTTTTATTGTGTACTTACGTCTACTATTCTATCAACTGTGTATACTATTACTCAATTAACTGTTATAATTTTAAATAATTATTTGAAAATATACAATCCCTTCAAAGGGTCTCTCTATTTAGCTTATTACTTACTATATTTGGTCCAATCAAAAAATTATATCAATGACCAATCATTTTATTTACACAGATCAAATTCGCAAAATGTTGCCTCAACCGCATGCAGCAGGACCTCCGTCGCAGTATTCACCATACGGTAAATTAAAATCCTTCTCGCAACCTGTTCGTCATTCTGACGGGAACGCCAAATACAAAGAAATCATGTCTATAGAAAAACCGTCACGACCAGTTTCATCACATTTTGGAGATAAATTTCCAAAATATACAACTACCATTAAACCAGGCACAAATATTCCAGTAAAGACATCGAGCACAACTATTACATTGATAATCTCGCTCAGCATTGCGTTTTTGGCTATAAATGTAGGGATTTGCTCGATATTATATTTCAAAAAGCGAAAAATCAGACTTCGTGAGCAAACACTCGATATTTCTAGACCTCGTGCTGAAATAGGAGAAGTAGATGTAATTGGTCAAAAAAGTTCTAGAGGAGACAAGAGCGCTCTAAAAACTTTAAAAAATGGGTGCAATGTTATCAAATCTATGAGCATAAATAAAAAGAAAAACAGCTCTTCGAAGAAAAATGAAAAGAAATCAGAGGTTTGCAAAACACCAAAATCAGATGATTCTGGTGGGTTTAGAGAAAGGTTTCAACTAAGGCGACATTTATCTACAAGTACACTGGATGCTCATACAAAAGTAAGAGATTGGATTGCAAATGAAGTAATGCATAGATGTTCTCCTGGTATCTTGCAAAAATCAAACTCAGACATAACTGAAAAATATATTACGTCAACGAAGCCCTTTACTAGATCTGAAGAATTGCTTTCAGATACAAAAAGAAAAAATAATTTGAAGACAAATAAAAGTATCAACTCCAAAAGCATCACTTCAAAAACATGCAGCAGAAATAAAACTTCGGAGAAGACAACGTCAACTTCTGCACTGGGCTCGCATTCCTCAATGGGGAGTAATAAGCGATCGTTAAATAGTGTCAATCATACCAATAGATCTAATGAATCTCTTAAAAGTAAAACAACTGAAAGTACTACATCTAAGAAAGTATCTATTGGTATTGATGCAACTCCTGCAGCCCGCACTAACTCCATACTGAATCAAGAACCAATTGAAATTTCCAAATCATTCGATTCTGATGATCGCTCACATTCCATTTTCCCAAAGACAGTTACTGAAAAAGATACAAATTATACAGCAATAACAATTCCTGAATATAAGAAAGATGAAAAAACTTTCACAAATGTAGTAACTTTATCCGTGGATCAAAAGCCTTTAATAATATCACATAAACATTCCTCCTCTGATCCCGTCACCGATGTCAATTACGATAAGCTATTAGAGAAGACAGAATACGGTAATATGCTCAATATTCTTCCACCTTTGACTTTTAGAAACGATATTAATATGACATCTAGAGAAGAAAAATCTAACAATCCTATGACTCCTGAGCAAGCTTTACTGCATATTAAAAGACGGAATTTTCCCAAAGTATTACCTGATTTACCACATAAGCGTTTGTCCTTACAACCTAATTCTTTACAAACTTTTCGTGGGTATTCTATGGATAGTCAAAATGATCATCCAAGAGTTCCACCACAACCACCACCAAGAACCACAACTTTAGATCGGCGAATTGCGTATAAAAGTTCTAAACCACTTTCATCTTTTAGTGGATCCAAGAAAATTGAGGAGAATACAAATGTCAAAAACTACGAAAATATAGAAAAACTAACGCAATCTGATGAAATATGTAAGGCCCTAGCTTCCCCAGAAAAAAAAAAGCCGTATAATACACAAGAACCGAATATAGTTATAAATAAAGAAAGGATTCCTAGAGTAATAATAGCATCTAGTGACATACAGCCATCACAATATGATCCGAAAATAGTTATTACTCCGTCTCCAAGTCAAACCGAAGTTGCATCAAATGGACCCAGAGTACGGCTTCCTGATGACTTTCATTCAGGCCAAGGATCTATTACTTCATTCTCGTCATTTTATTCGGATGATGATGAAGATGAAGTTGATGATGAAGTAAACTGTGATGATTTCGAAGATAAACTAATCAAAGAACTTATTGGTGGCGTAGACTCACCAACGAATATGAATGATGTGTTAGATTCAAAGGGTCCAGAAACTATATTTGAAAAGAAATTGGAAATCATACCGGTAAAAATAAACAGTGGAAGTATAGTTCCAAAACCGAAAGAAGATTATGTGTGTGTAAGTGACCTACAACTACCAGATGTAAATAATTTAGAACAAACAGCTCAGATAAAACCTAATTTCGGTTTAAACAAGCTTCAACATAGAACAGAATATATTTATAAACCGCCGGAAAAGATTATTAAAATAAAACCGAAAAAACGAACGCCCTCTATTTTAAATAGAAGTTTTAAGAATAAAACAAGTCGAGACAAAAGTAAAACCGATACAATTAAATTAGAACATTCTAATTCTGGTTCCTCAAATGACACTGAAACAAGTACAGGAACCGTTAGGAAAGTTGAATTAAAGAAAACATAAATTGAAATTAATGTATGAACTAACGGAAATTATATTATGTTATGAGACTGACACAAAGTTTACATATAACTTTAAAAAAATATTTTTTTTTTGTCTTTTATTGAGACGTAATTTATTTATGCCATAAATTCAAAGTTGTTGTCATAAATTAATTTATTAGCATACGTATACCACTATTAAATATGACCTTCGACGTTTTTAAACATAAGCTTTGGTGATTTTTTATGATTTTATGATTAGACACGATTTCTGACTGTGAAATGTATAGCTACAGAAAAAAATATGCTACCTTATTTTCTAATAGCCTAATACGATTAATTTGTCATTATAATAAGTTCATAGGTTTTTATAATAATAACTTTATCAGTATTTATATGTTCCTTGTTAAAATAGTACTTTCATTTCTTATTCCATCAATTCTATTGAAGATTTTTGTTTTTTAAGTTCTAACTAATAGTTGTCTGTGAAGTCTGTGTTTTACAATTTTGTTTAATGTGCATTACTAAGTTACTTTTCCTTGATAAGCTATTTTAGCGAAAATGTGTTTTTTGAAAACACATAATATATATAGGTGAATGTATTGTATAATTTAGTGTCAAAGGCAAAATTCCTACATTTAGATGACCTGTGTGGTAGATTATAAATATCTAATTAAAGATATGTGAATTTATATGTATATATTAGAATATAAAACCACGAGTCTATCAGTGATTTACTAAATGATAGTCTAGGTACTATTTGGATTTCTGTTATTACGTATTAATACTTAGCGGACACTACTATTAATTAAACGAATGTTATATCGCTTACTATAATTGAATCTTTATTTTGGTCTCAGATCTTGAAAAAAAAAGTATTGAATAGCCTGCTAAGTAGTAATTTTGATACTAATTAGATTTAACAAAAGAATAGATAAATAATAGATAAAGAATAGAAATAGATATGTCAAACACAATAATGAAACAAATATTTGCTAAATTTTTTATAGTCATAATATTTAAGGCTATGATCCCAAAAGCAAGCTATAGAAACAGCTTTGTATGGCATATGGCAATTGATGGTTTGAAACACCAAACTTATGATATAAATGTAAAAATCAAAAATATCCGTTTTGTGTATTGTAATTAAAACTCAAATACCTATAGGTATAATACTTAAGTGACGTATAACTACAATAAATGACGCCTGTCATTACCGATTTTGGTAAGGATATGCATTTATATTATTACAATGTATGTACATATTAAAGAAAAAATATAGAATGCATACTTACTTTATTTTCCTACTTCAACGATCGTTTTGTTTTACACACTGTGGGTAAAACACATAAAAAAGAAGGAAGTGGGTAAAGAAGATTATGAGTCTCGGGATATCTCTTTCAACGAACGAAACGCGACAGGAACCACTGATTCTCTGAGTGGTCATAATATTTCATCAGTCGAGGCCGCCCAACACCTGTTAAAAATGAAAGTTTGTACTGATACACCATAGATACATGGATAGGTACTGTAGATATTATATACAATTACTAAACCTTATTAGTTTAATACTTGATCCATTAACTAACAAGAATATCTTTTTTTTAATATGAACACGGACATTGAACCTCCATTTTTCTAACAAGCAGGCAGTTTGTTTCATTCACCACCCGTACGGATGATGAAAGACGATCCAAAGCGCTTAGTTCGTACAGGTGGGATTTCTACAACGTACGGGTGTAGACGGTAAGTACGTCGGATTGTTCGCCGATAGAATCGAGATGGAGGTATTAGGTTATGTAACTCTTGAGCAAACTCACCAGAGTGTAGCCTATAGAACACCGAGAGACTGGCCACCTTCCGCCTGTGCTCGAGGCTTTGCAGGTCATTGTCGACCATCAGAGGGTCGCCAATCAATCTTTTAGCCCGCCTCTCCATCGAATTCAGCAACGATAGGTGACATTTGGCAGCACCAGGCCAAATGTGACTACGGTATTACACGCAAGAACGAACTTGAGCTTTATACAGGGTTAGAAGCTGTCCTGGCGTGAAATACTGGTTCACCTTCGCAAGAATGCTAAGCTGGATTCAATGAACCGCTCGGTTTCGAGATAACAATACCTTTTATTACTTGAACCACTGAGCAGGGTTACTTTGTCTACCAACATAGACGTGGAGCGAATTGGCAAGAAAAATTTCAAGAATAAAAACTCTGATAAAGCCTTATCCTTAAAGTAAAACAATCATCAGTGCTTAAATTGTTTAAAAACTTGGAAAAGGACTCTCGATATATGTGTCGGTGGATTAAATATTTTGATACTTATTAGTGCCTCAGAATCTTAGCTACTCATTCTACTTTCCAGTCATCTCGTTTATTAGTAGTAGTAGAGACTGAGTAGCTAAGATTCTTAAAACACCTATTTACTACATACGGGCAGTTTAAAATATCACACCAAATAATCATTTAGAAAAAAAAGTGATAGTATTTTCACCTCACCAAATTAATTAAGGAACATATTAATGCTCCATACTTAATTTAAAATAGAACTGCACGTGCATTAACATTTGATTAGAGTTTGAATTTTTGCCGTAATTTATTGTAATATCATACATCTTCAAAATATTTGCCTAAATATTAATAACACTAGTAAATATTTTCACCAAATTTGAGACGCGATGCGAACAAATTTAATTAACTGGTTCTCCATAATACTTCAATTTCCCGTCCAGTTTTATACTTTCAAGTGGATGATATTTGTCTGGTAAAGTTCGCATTGATCGAAATAGTCGTCGACAAAAAAACATATGTAATACTATGAATTTCTAGCTATTTATTTAATTGATTGTTTTTCTCAAGAAACGGAAATTGACTGACTTTCGAACTCGGTCCGTTAAATAAAACAAGCTAGAATCAATAAAAGTTTTTTAATTTAGTGAGAATAAAGCTTCTTTGTGTAAACTTCAAACATTTTTATTATTCTTATTAACCTCTATTTTAATATTATTCGGTACACAAAAAAATATTATATATATAGTCTCGGTGGTCGAGCACCCCGCTTCTGAATCAAGTGGTCGCGGCTTCGAATCCTGGCTCACACTTTCCAAAAGTTGTGTGATAAATATCGATGACTGAAAACTTTGTGGACGGTATGGCAATATGTTCGCCACCTATTCCACTTGGGAGGTATCTGGTATTGGGGATGGCTATCTGGGCTTTTCTGCTAATGTTTTTTGCGTCCAGGAATCTGCCCAACGCTCCGTTTATGATATTTCCTATCGCCACTCGTCTTTCTACATCTGCGGTGTACCTTCCATCCCTGCTAAAAGTGCATCCAAGATTCATTTCAAGATTTCATTCACCTGTTCCAGCACTACATCATCAACCGTTATCCTTTCATCCGTTCTGGATTCCTCCCTTTCAAACACCATAACTTTGGTTTTCGTCGCATTCAACTGCAAGCCTTTAATCAGGCAATCATACCTTTCATAGTAGACTAGTGTTTGAAGGTCCGACGGCGATTCGATTAGATGCACGGCGTCATCTGCGTAAAGCAGGCAGCTCACAACTAGGTCACCCATTCGCATCCCTGTATCCATCGATCTCACTCTCTGGAGACAACTGTCCAGGTACAGGATGAACAGTCGAGCGGACAGCATGCAACCCTGTCTGACGCCTATATTGACGTCAAACCAGGGGGACAAACCGCCGTCAACACGCACACACGCTGTGCAGCCCTCTTAAGTGGACTGCACAGCGCGCAGCAGTGCTTCGCTCACCCCGTAGACCGGGAGTATGTCCCACAGATCCTTTCGTAACACTCTTTCAAACGCTTTTTCCAGATCCACAAAAATGCAGAAAACCTTCCGGATAACAGCCAGTTGTTTCTCCACGATGTTGCGGAGAGAAAAAATCTGATCCATGCACCCTCGTCTGCTTCTAAAACCACCCTGAGCCTCCCACAACACTCCATCAGATATCACCCTCATTCTCCTTTCAATAATTTTCCCATACACTTTCGCTGCTAAGCTGATCAAACTGATGGCCCTGTAACTTATCACACATAATCACCGAAAATAATTTCCAGAAGTTATTGATATGAGCGCGGATTCGATAACACGAAATCTTGTTTCACATGAAGAGTACTTGTGATCCAGACATTATATATATATTAACATTATACTCATTAAAATATTTCAAATATATTATACTATATTAATATATTATACTATTAATAATAGACATGTAATTAATTAGATGAGATCTTTCTCGTAACACAAACACGAAACATAACCACATCGTTCTATGTATCTTAAATTATGATATTAAATTAATATTATATGTTGCCAATCAAAATTTCCATAAATTTGTGTGTTATATATAAATATAAAACATAATATAACTTCACGCCTTTTGTTACCCGAAGGTGCAGGCAGTGACTGTTAAGCCTCGCCTCGCCGTTATGCTTACGTCCCAAATGGAATAGGCGAACACACGGCTTCTGATCCAGAGATCCGGGTTCGATTCCTGACACTGGCTCACACCAATGACTTATCGAAATTGTCTTCGGAAGTTATGTGTGATATATAAATATAATTCAATTAAAAGTGTTATAATTAAATAACATAACATAACTTGACGCTTTTTTCTACCCAAAGGTGTAGGCAGTGGCTGTTCAGCCTCGACTCGTGGATATGTTTACGTCCTAAATGGCATAGGTGGCAAACCTATTGCCATACCGGGCACATAGATTTTAGTTGTCGACAATTATCACACATAACTTTCGAAATTAATTCAAAAACTCATTGATTTCAATGTTTTGAATATAGATATTAATAAAACTTAAGAAAATTAGACTTAATATTAGGCAGGTTAAACTCTTCAAGGAATTTTTACAACTCAAAAACTGTTTAAAAACTAATCAAATAAATTATATTACAACTCAAATTAAAAAAGGGGCAAACTTTACCCAAAGGAATTTATACACGTTTAATAACTCTATTTCAAGAGTTTAAAACAGTTATCCGCTTTTATTAGAGTAATTAAAATACGTAATGATAAAATACGAGGAAAATTAAGCATTTTCATTTTATAGAAGAAACATAATTACATCTTTGCTTTGGCTAATGAATAAGAAGCACTTGAAGTTAAATTTACTTTAATTACAAGATAATGGATCCATTTCGGAAATTATCAAACTCTTTTTACCGAAACTGCGGTGAAATTTGTACTGAAAATTTGTAGGCATAAGGAGATATGTGTTCACGTTCACGCTTATGAATATTTTTCATATTTATTAAAATTCTTTATGCTTCCCCGAATTGGTCGTGAAGTTAAGTGAAGTATTAATTATTAAAATTAAACACATAACTTCACGCCTTTTGTTACACGAAGGTGTAGGCAGCGGCTGTTAAACCTCATCTGGCCGATATGTTTACGTCCCAAATGGAATAGGAAGCGAACCTATTGCGATACCGGGCACAAAGTTTTCAGTCATCGATATTTATCACACATAACTTCCGAAAACAATTTAGAAAAGTCATTGGTGTGAGCCAGTGTCAGGAATCGAACCCGGACCTCTGGATCATAAGCCGTGTGCTCGAACACTGGGCCACGGAGACTTTTATGGGACAAATAATTAAAATGAATTAATTTAAGATTCTACAAAATATAAATTTACAAGTGTTTTTAAAGCAGCTATTTAGTCGTAGCAGTGGTCTGTAAGTTGAAACCCTCGTTTCGTAATCGAGAAGACTCGAATTCAAATCCTAGTCACACCAATGACTTTTCAGTATTATTTTCGAAATGTATGTGTTGTAGGTTTTTCCATGTATTCCATTTGGGGACGTTATAAACGTGTGTATCTACAAAAAATACGTAATAGCTGGATAGTTAGTAAAAAAAAATACTTACATGTATTTCTAAGTATTTTTCTTACTAACTACCCAGCTATTGCGTATTTTGCGTCAAACTTTGCCATATAGCTATAAATATCACAGTGTTGTGGTCTTACGGAATTTATATAACATACATACATACATAACTTCACGCCAATGCCTTCTCTTGCGGGGTAGGCAGAGAGAACAGAGCGCCATAAGGCACGATACTTACATGCGTCACTCGCTTCGTTGACTTTCATAACCCTTTTCGTGCACGCGCGTCGGTTTTTGAGGCTCCTAACATCACCTTCCTCCAGAACACGTTCTATTTGGTCATGGAATGTGTGTCTTGGCCGTCCTCGACTCCTACATCCATCCGCTTTTGCTTTGTATATCTGCTTAGTCAGTCTTGCATTATCCATTCTTTCTACATGTCCGAACCATCGGAGCATACCCTTTCTTACTTTTACACCGACACTCTCTTTCAAACCAACTTCCTTCCTTACATCCTTGTTTTCTACGCGGTCAGCGAGAGTCACTCCGGAGATTTTGCGCAGTGCCCTCATTTCTACCGCGTTTATTTTACTTTCATGCACACTCTGCCATACCCAGCTCTCGCTTCCATAAGTTAGCGTTGGGATCAGGACTACATTGTGGATTGCTAGCTGGGCTTTTCTGCTAATGTTTTTTGCGCCCAGGAATCCAGGAATTTCCTATCGCCACTCGTCTTTCTACATCCGCGGTGTACCTTCCATCCCTGCTAAAAGCGCATCCAAGATATACAATTTCATTCACCTGTTCCAGCACTACATCATCAACCGTTATCCTTGCATCCGTTCTGGATTCCTCCCTTTCAAACACCATAACTTTCGTTTTCGTCGCATTCAACTGCAAGCCTTTAATCATGCAATCATCTTTCATAGTAGACTAGTGTTTGCAGGTCCGACGGCGATTCGGCTAGAAGCACGGCGTCATCTGCGTAAAGCAGGCAGTCAGCTGTCTGACGCCGATATTGACGTCAAACCAGGGGTACAAGCCGCCGTTAACACGCACACACGCTGTGCAGCCCTCATAAGTGGACTGCACAGCGCGCAGTATAACATAACTTCACGCCGTTTGTTACCCGAAGGTGTAGGCAGCGGCTGTTAAGCCTCTTCTCGCCGTTATGTTTACGTCCCAAATGGAATAGGTGGCGAACCATTGCCATATCGAGTATAAAGTTCTCAGTCATCGATATTTATCACACATAACTTCCGAAAACAATTGCGAAAAGTCATTTGTGTGAGCCAGTGTCAGGATTCGAACCCGGACCTCTGGATCAGAAGCTGTGTGCTCTACCACTGGATCACCGTGACTATTATATTATAATAATTATATCACATAAAACTTTGACATAATGTCAATATAGAAACAGACATTTAATCCTCGAATCATCAATTAGATGAACTTACCAATATAAAAATCCAAAATATTAAACTAATCTAGGAAATAAACTGCCAATACCTTTTTAACCTATAAAGTAACAAAAAATTATGGCCTATCTTAAATTTAGAACAAACATTAACAAGACGAACTCCAGATCTAAAATAAAAGTCGATAAAATGGCGTTAACATAAATATAAGATATAACCGAGACAGTATTACGATGTTCGGTGACATTAACGTTTTACTATCAGGTATGGTACTTGGTGAAGGTGTTTAATGAAAGGAAATTAATAATTTTATCTACTATTCTTCAATGCTATTAAAGAATTCAATGAGGTAATTTAAATAAATAAAAAAATAACGTTTATTTTCTCCCTTTAAAACGAATAGTGACATTGTTGATGTAATTGCAATTGAGTGAAGGGAGACAGGAGCCCAAACTAGGGAAACCCTGTGCTATGGGTCTCCTGGGCTCTCCAAATAACTGTGATACACAACAAGTACAAGAGACTAAAAATACTAAAGAGTAGAATAAAACGTAAAATTAAATATTTCTAACTTGAATTTCAAATCCACATTACATTATTATATTATATTTAATAGTTTAAAATAACTACATTCGAACTTTGTCACATTCGTCGATGGCTTTTAAAAGAGTGTAATGAAAAACAACAGAAAAAGGTCTCTATTATTATACAATTAAACGTGGCATGAGCCGTCGATAGTCTGAGAAGCCTTCGTATATGATCAATTGAGCCATTCATGCAGCAAACTACTCTACCACTGTTTATGTAATCTTCAAATCTTCTGTATCGTCTCTCCTCAAGACCTTGTAGTAAACTAATGTAATCTGCTCATGTCTTGTACCAACCGGTAATTTACTCACTCTAAGTTTATAGGCAATTTTTACTTTCATGTCATTTCTTTGGCCAAAATTAAATTACTTATGCAAAGGTCGTGTCGTGTAATAAGTTCATTTTTTTACAGTAATATTTTTTTTTTTTACGCGAGGAAATGCTTTATGCACACCCCCCGCCTGGTACGGCAGGGGGTAGTGTGGGACTCCCAAAACAATCCGATCCTAGGGTTACCCACTAAAACCTCGCGGCGGCCTTCCTCCGGTGTTGGGGTGGTCCAGGATACGGTTAACCCCTCTGGTCCACCCCGGCTGTAAACTTACTTAAAAAATATATAATATCTCGGTGGAGGTGCACCCCGCTTCTGAATCAAGAAGTCGCGGGTTCGAATCCTGGCTCACACCAATGACTTTTTGAAATTATTTACTTAAGTATGTGTGATAAATATCGAAAGCTGTCAATGTTGTGTCCGGTGCATGACAATAGGTGCGACACCTATTCCATTTCGGACGTAAACCTAATGTGTAAGCCTCGACTTACCACTGCTGCCTACACAATCCGGTAAAAAAGCGTGACGTTGTGTTATGTGGTATGTTTTCTATTTACTCTCTGAAAGTAAAATAGTTAAGAGACTTCAAATTTTCTAATACGAAAATAAAAATACTATCGTAATTCCTATTTTTTAATCAGTTTCGGTACTGATATAATTTATACAGTTTTTGAAAAGACTCATAACTAAAGAGACAGTATATTAATATAAGTTGAGCTTTAATATTTACTTAAATTTCGAAACATTAAAACATAAAAATAATATCTCAACTCTTTACACTCGTTTTCACTTCAGAAGTTCAGTAAATTTATGAGAAATTTCGTATTGTTGTTAAATGGGACGGACAACTAGAAGGACTCGATATTTAATAAATACTTCTTGAGTTCTCGATAATGTTTAATTAACAGAAAGTGTTGTTTGCGAAGAGAAATATGGCTTCTCATGTATATAAAAGTACATATACATAACTTCACGCCAAATCCCTTGCGGGGTAGGCAAAGAGAACGGAGCACCATATTCTTACACACCTCACTTGCTTCGTTGACTTTCATAACTCTTTTCATGCACGCGCGTCGATTTTTGAGGCTCCTAACATCACCCTCCTCCAGAACACGTTCTATTTGGTCATGAAATGTGTGTCTAGGCCGTCCTCGACTCCTACATCCATCCGCTTTTGCATTGTATATCTGCTTAATAAATCTTGCATCATCCATCCTTTCTACATGTCCGAACCATCGGAGCATGCCCTTTCTTACTTTTACACCGACACTCTCTTTCAATCCGACTTCCTTCCTTATAACCTTGTTTTCCACGCGGTCAGCGAGGGTAAAAGTAACACAAATTAAACACGCTAAAAGTTAACACGCTAATGAATCGATTTAATAATCTATTCCATTTCAGACGTCAAAATCAGTGGGTCGAGTCTTGACAGTTGTTGATTATATATTCTGATTCAAAAGGTTTTTTTTCTATTGTCAAATTTAAAATTATAATTTGAAGTTAATCATTGATACGATCAAAGTACAGTTATTCTTAACTTTAAATTTCGAATCAAAAATCTATATAGAACTTTGAGTCAGTAAAGGTGAGTCTATGGATTCAAAATAGAATTGAGAAGCTAAAAATTATTAAATAAATTGGCCAAAGTCACTCTGCACATTAACCTTCTCAGTAACTATAATTAGTCTGTAATCAGCATATTATAATAGCTGTGTGCTAACCGTGTTAAGATAACGTAACATAACTTCCCGCCTTTTTCTACTCGAAGGTGTAGGCAGCGGCTGTTAAGCCTCGTCTCACCGTTATTTTTTACGTACCAAATGGAATAGGTAGCGAACCTATTGCAATACCGGGCACAAATTTTTCGTTATCGATATTTATCACACATAACTTACAAGAAGGATTCGAACCCAATTGCAATTATGTCCTATGTCATTGAATTAAATGAAACTTTCTCACTTTTTTTTCAAATGGAAATGTTTATTACAGATACTATATACATTTATCGTGTTTTGGTCTCGATAGCTTTGTGATCTAGCTTCCCGCTTCTGACTGAGAAATTGTCGGCTCAATTCCTGGTTAACACCAGTGATTTCTCGGAATTCTTTTCGGAAGTTGTGTCTGATAAATACCGATAACTTTGTGCCCAGCGTATGGCTATAGGTTTCGCCATTAACAATCACTGCCTACACTTTTAGGTTGAAAAAGTCAATACATGTGCCGCATTTCGTTCGATATCTGGAAGCTTGATCCCTTTTCCCCTTCTTATCCCCTCCTACTCCCTTAAAGGAAAGCAACGGACAACGGTGTTCATAGACGGTAAGTAGTTGCCTACCATCAGGTGACCCACTTGCTCGTTCGCCGCCCTCTCCCAAACGAGAACGAAATCGGTCATGAAACTTTTATAATATCAAATCTTTAGCATTAAATCAAACCTACGTCAATATGTACCGACAAAAATACTATTTTCAATTTCACACGTTTTTTAATCAACAGATACTAAATTAGATACTGAATATATGTATTCAGTATCTAAGACAGTTGAAGGACATTTGAAATAATCCAAAGCAATCAGTCGTTGACCCATACTTCTTACTGGCTTACAACGTCTTTTGCCAATGTCCATCTGATAACCTAAATTGCCTTACGCACTGTAGATAATTGTTACATAAAATGCTGCAATCCAGCTACGAAAAAAATATTAAACCCAATTATATTCCATCACATAAAGTCTCGGTAGCCCAGTGGTCGACCCCGTTTCTGAATCACACCAATGACTTTTCGAATTTGTTTTTAGACGTTATGTGTGATAAATACCGATGACGCAAAACTTTGTGCCCGGCATGGCAATAGGTTCGCCACCTATTCTATTTGGGACGTAAACATAACGGCGAGACGATGCTTAACTGCCGCTGCCTACACCTTCGGGTAGAAAAAGGCGTGAAGTTATGTTATAATAGTTCGTAAAAATAAAATAAAAAAATTATTTATGGGAATCAGTACGAGCAAAGCAGTAGCTGAAATCTAGTCATCATCATATTCCTGCCCTTGTCCCATTCTAAGTGGGGTCGGCACAACATTTCATTTCTTCTATCACTCTTATAACGACGTGCAATAATAAAATGGCGGAAGTTAAAAAAAAAAAACACCAATTCAACGCGAATTGCGGGCAGGTTAAGTCGTACTCAGTATCTATGTAAGTCAATTGAAGGTTACTTTGCTCGAAAGTAATCAGGCGTCGACTGAATTGATATGTAAAATACTTATCGCTATCCTAATTGTGATAACCTAAATAGATAAAACCTTTATTTTACATATATAGTATATGTAAAATAAAGTATGTAGTAATCTTTAAGTATTGCTATTACTATAATCTTTAAAAAAATATCTAGTATATATTATGTATTTATAGGTAATAGTAATTGATGACTGATGAGCACATTTTTGAAATACAAGTGCTAGAGAATAACACCAGTCAAAAGAAAAAGGTGCACCATTCTTTAAAGCGGTGCTACCCGCCGATTTTTTTAAAGTTTAAATGATTCAAAATATTGAACGTTGGACTTATTTTGAAGTCGGTTCCAAAGAGAAATTTGAAAATCATTAATACATATATACATACATAATTTCGCGCCAAATGCCTTGCGGGGTAGGCAGAGAATATAAAAATATATGACCTATATAAAAATCATTTATATGGGCAATATGCCTATATAGGTAATAAAAATATTAAATATGATTGTAGCTGTTTATTACATGAGACTTAATAATTGATCTGTTGTGTTTAGATGGAAAAAGTTACATATTTAGGTACAAAGCGCGAACGCACAACAAAAACAAAAAACTATGCACAATATTTTTATTTAAAAACAAACAATTCAACTCATTTTAAAGTTTAAAAATTCTTATCAATTCAAAAGTCAATACATATAATTGGATGCAAATAAATAAAAATAAGTAGAAAAAATTAGTGTAGGTACATTATTCAAGAGTCAAATTTATATCACGCTCAAAACAATTTTAACAAATGTTATTATACGTTAAGATTGTTTCAAATCTACATCATCCAATGGTAAATTGCAATACTTAATTAAAGTTGCGAGCGAAATAATAGGTATAGGTATTAGAGCAAGAACAAAGTCTGAAAGAATTAGGTCAAGTAAATCATTTATCATGTAATATTCAGTCCAATGTACGTTAGCTGTTGGCGCACGAAGATGCTGTGCACCGCCATGACGTAATACATGTTCTGTCCACCAAACGGCTCGTTCCAAAGGTGTCTGGGGCTGGTCTTTAATTATTTCTCTCAGCTTCTTCATGTTATTTCTGTAACTGACATAAGAATAAAATATTTAATAAAATTAGTCTCGGTGATCCAGATCCAGAGTCCGGTCCGATTATACAATAATCACATCAAATCTCTGAAAGATATTATATTACTAAAAATTACCGGTCGTTGAAGGTTATTTCAGTCACAGCATTTATCAAGTCCTCCGATGTTAAGGATAATGCATCAAGCTGTAGGCCAATATCGTATTCCACATATTTGTTGACGTTGTACCATTGATCAGCCAACATGGGTATTCCAATAAGCGGTACAGCAGCGTCGATCGCTTCATCAGTTGATTGCAGACCACCTTGCGTTATGAAAACTTTTATTTGAGGATGCACTGGAAGAAACAATTTAAACTTATTTATTATTATTTTGAGAAACAGTCAGTTTCAGTTAGGTTTGTTTTGTAAAATTGCATAAATAAAATTCATGCTAATCATTAAATTGTTATTATTAATACATCCGTCTAAAGTTCAAAAGAGCAAGAAAAGTATGTAAGGGGTATGTTCAGTTCTCAGTATGTTCATCATCCTTTTAAGGGACTTTGTCTTGGACTCTATACCTAGACACTGACAACAAGAGTTTTTTTGCTCTTGTTATTATAATAATTATATTAAGTATAATAAAATACTAACTTAACAAATCCCTTTGGGGAAACCACTTCTGAACTTTCACATTTTTTGGTAAATTGTCAAGGTTATCGCTATCGAATTTCCATAGAATATCGTATGGCAGTGCTTCGAATGCGTTAATAAACGTGTCCAATAAATCAGGATCCATCATGGAAGGGCGAACATTGCTACCAAAACTTACGTATACTACGCCTCGGCTAGAACTGTTCAAGTATAGCTGTAAATCCTGCAGAAACAATAAAAATATTAATAATTCCAAACAATAGCGAATTTTAAAATCAATCTTAATATACCCGTGAATTTATAGTCGTTTTGGAAACGAAACAGGTGAATTTGGAATAACTCATAGAACTATTAAGAATGGATAAATTAATTGTAATACTTAATATTAAAAAGTTTTAATTTTAATAAATATTTTCACTCGTTCGAGTTAGGAAATAGTAACGCATCATTTTATTCAAACACATTGTGAATGAAGCACGCCATAACAAAGGACAATGCACCGCAGCTCAGCTGATACCTACCTACCTACGGCGGCGCGACAGAACGAGCGAGCGAGTACTTACCTATCGTATTTCAAAGTTATTATTTAAAATTAAATACATAAAGTAGGTTCAAGTTTTAAGTAGAAATATTTAAATGTGATGTATGATAGAAATATTTAAAAAAGGAATTAATTCAATACACTAGTCCCTCAGCACAGAATAATCAACTTTTAAAATAGGAAAAAAACATAGCATCACGCCTGTATTCCTGAAAGAGTAGGTAGAGGTGTATTACACACCCACGGTTTCAATCAACTTTTACATACCTTTAGCAGTTTGTTTACACACTTTGTTTGTATTATTTAAAAACCACTGACAAAAGGCGATTCTTGCTGGTACATCACTGTTGTTAATTACGTGAGCCTTACGGAAATGGTACGGGTGTAGTCCGTGAGTATTTAATATTTTCCATACAAAATATTGGCTAACATCAAATTCTCGTGCCGCCATTCTCGTGCTTCGCCGCGGATCGCGCTCGAAGTACTCCAGAATATCTTCTTCAATCTCCGGCGAATAATTTAAACTTCCTCGGCCTTGCGCATGAGTCGGCGCACGGAATTGTCCATGGTCGAGAAGGCGCTGGGTTACAGCTAAGATGGTGGGCGTAGAGGGAACTTGAGGACTTTCAATTCCTCGCAGCCGTAGCGCATCCAAGTGCTCTGGCTGGGAATACAAACGCCGGGCCTCTTCTAGATTGTAGTTGGCAATAGCATACAGCTGTACCATTGCCAAGTACTCCACGTTTGAGTATTCGTACTGACGACTCATTTTCGCGCGGAACGTAAACAATACAAGCGTGTCAACACGGGATTGTCACAGTACTAAAGAGAAGGAAGAAAGGACGCCTGTTGTGCGGAAGTGCGGGGATGCGCAAGAGTGGTGGTAGCTGCGTGATTGGCTGGCGGCGCCGACATAACCGTGTCGGTGTCTTTAATGGTGAATTTGATTTTGTGTGAAAAATTGTGAATGACATCGATAGTAAAATACATAGTATTTGATTTACATGAGATTGAGTAGCGTTACTACCGTGTCTCACTTTTTCACTATAAGAGATATGAATCTCGATGTTGATAAAATAAAGTATTCGTATTTTATGAAATTAACGTTATATATAGCTTCTCTTATTGATATATAATTCAAATCTTTCGTTTCCAAAACGACCTTAATTCACGGTGTATTATTTACAAAATTTAAAATTAAACCAATATATCTATTAAGTTAGTCAGTACAGTTAGTAATCTGAAAAACAATACTGTGCAGGAATTTAATAGATTTTTATTAAGAAGGAAGCTTTACCTGTGGTAATTCTTGCACTGGATTTAAATGAAGAGCACCTAAGTATACAACACTCGGAGGTACAGGTCGGTTGTTAGCAAATAAAGGATGCGAATTCAAAAATAGCATGTGGACATTCTTCTTCATCTCCCATAAAGACGGCGTGTTTGGACCAAATTTATCTTGTAATTTTTTGTTATCATAATTTTCCATAGATTTTATCATTCTATATATTCTCCATTCAACATATACCTCCTTTATTTTCTGCCAGGGTGTCAAATTTCTGTAGTTTTGTCTGTAAAAATATGGGTAAAATATGGGATGCCATCCCACGGCACCCATTGATTCATAATGCTCCGGGAAACCCATAAATGAAGAGAACCATATTACTGGAGCTTTGAATATTTCCGTCACAATGAGATGATAACTTGCTATAGCTTCCACAAAGATTAGATCGAACTTTTGTGATTTATCCTCGAGAAGCGCCTTCACTTCAGCTATTTCAAATTGTGATGATATCAGTTCGGTCATACCTCTATCTGAATCTCCCGTTAAAAGCGTATCAATATCTAAAACGACCCCGCGTTTTAACATGTTTTTATCCTGAGAGGCATTGTAAAGTCGAGCCAAAACTTGATATACTTCACTAGTATCAATTTCCGTAATATTATCAGGAGGTCTATTCTTCGGCAATGCAGGATTTGGGGTTATAATAACAAGCTCGTGACCATTCTTAGCCAGTTCCAACATTAGTGTTCTGAATACGACCTGGTGACTTATCGATGGCACCGGAAACACACCTAATATTCTTGCGGAGTCAATAAAATTTGGAGAAAAAAGGAAATACAAAAGTAAAATTTTTTGAATCATTTTGGGCGATTGCCGAATATCAAATGACCGCAAAGTTCAATTGTTCGTTATTTTATATACATGTTTTTTATCAGATGTATGACATTTCCGATTATCTTTAAGTTTTTATGCGTGACAGTAGATTAAAATGCAGCCTTTATGTAATACCAAGTAAGTTTCCGATCGCAGTCAATATTTTAATCATTAATTTTATCCTCTTCTCGATCTCCTTTAGCACTGCGCTTCTTGATTAGAAGTACTAGTGCCGACTAAATATCGCTGTAATAAAGACTTATTATTAGTGTAAGTAAGACTTGATTAGGAAATATATTGGAGGACCCCGTGTCGCGTGTGTCGTATGCTACACCGTCGACACTTTATTGATTGCTACGAGGCCATAATTTAAGCGTAAACTCAGGTTCACCGAGCAATAACCGACAGACGGATACGCGGGTTGAGCCTAGAGATAGCTCGTCACTAATATGAGGCGCTGTGACTCCACCACATCCCTCGAGGCCGGGGACAGTCCCAGTGACTAGATACTTAAAGTACTGCCCCACCTCGAGGCCTGGGTGCTACATAAAAGGGGCACTGTCACCTACAGGTTGACACAGATACTCACCGGGCATGGGTGCTTCAGTGAGAATCGCTGAATGCGCTTTCGACCTATACTCCGTCCAGCACGTGCTGAATGTCTGAGCAGCCTGGCCAGTCCTGGTCTACGCGATCTGGCGAGATCTTTCAAAGCCGGTTGCGGCAATACTGGCTCGAGTAGAGGGCTGTAGTCTCCTTTTGTGAAGCTGTCATGTTTCAAAACAGTGGTGGTCTGGAGGGCTGAACGACGTCCTGAACCACCCACACGCCCGAGGGTAAAATAATAATTAATAATAGTAAAGTTGTTGATTATAACGTCAGAGTAAAAGTAACAAAGGTCATGCTCCGATCATGCAAGGTTGACTAAGCATATAATAATATATAGTGCAAAGAGAACGGATGTAGGCATCGAGGCCGGTCACAACACACTTTCCATTGGACAGGGGATGATTTTTATGCGAACATCATTAGAGTCGCGCCTCATGGCACCCTGTTCTCTCTGTCTACCCCAAGAAGGACTTAGCGTGAAGATATGTATATACTACCTACTTAAACATATCAGTTATAAGTATCTCTGATTATAATAGAATGACAAAATTGAACGTGTTCTGGAGGAAGGTGATCTTAGGAGCCTCAAAAATCGACGCGCGTTGCTTGAAAAGAGTTATAAAAATCAACAAAGCGAGTGAGGTGTGTTAGAATCGTGCCTTATGGTGCTCCGTTCTCTCTGCCTATCGCACAAGGGATTCGGGATGAAGTCATGTATATATGTATGATTATTATGATCACAAAATTAATTTCGGAGTTTTGATAGAAGAATTTAAATTAAGATACTCAAAAAAAAATCATAACCTATAATCAAGTGTAATACTTTATGTATTTTTTTTGTTTATCACACGTAATAGATGTATCATATTTTTCAAAGTGAATGTCCGATTAGATTATTATAAGATTAATGACAAATCGTGTCATTTGGTTTGGGTCAATGACATTTTTTTACCGGTTACAGTAAATATACACCACTGCAAGGCCATCATATCGGACAGATTTAAATCGATACTAAATCGCGAACCGTCACTACATAAGTCGATAAAAATAATATTAAACTACGTAATTTACTCATTCAAACCTACCTACCTACCCGCGTCATTTATAAGTTTTGTGAAAAATATTCTTATTTAAATTAGATTAAATTATATAGTGGCTAAGTCACTCGATCGCTGCACGAATGGGCCGGTTCGACCGGAAAAATGCCACGACCTCTCAGAATATTGACGTAACGTGGCTCATGCCGCGTTTCACTAGGTGAGAATGAGTCATGCCGCGTCTCACTCGGTCGTTTGTTTGACGTATTTCTAGATGTATTAATGATAGTCAACTTACCAGGCGATGTCACAATATCCCTTACAACTTTGTAATATTGTATCTGAATATCACAAATTTTTCGCGTCAAAATATACAATTACAAAAAGTTGTAAATATTTTGCACTCAATCCACAACACTAACTGTAAAATGTTTGTTTGTCAAAATGTTTTCTTTGATACTTTTTACAAAACGTTGAAACATCAATTTGTTTAGCAGTTTTATGAGATTTAAACTGCGTAATCTAATATAAAGAATTAATGTATGAAATTAAAATTTACAATATGAATGTTTGCGTCATAACAAACATGTTTGGACATGAATTTCTACAGATTTACAGCGGGTAGGTAAGTAATGGTGTAAGGCTCTTTGCAAGGATATCAAGTGAATGTTGTAAGTTAATAATATTGCTAGCGAAATTCTTATAATTACTCAGAATGAGGGTAAATTAGAATTTTGATGGTGAGATGAAACTTGAACAAATTGTTGGTGATTAAACAGAGGTGTATTGTTTACATGTACGATTATATTAACAACATTGTAATATATTTATAATGTTTCTGATATTATATTTATAATTATACATTTAGTCTCGGTGGCCCAGTGGTCGAGCACACGGTTTTTGATCCAGAGGTCCGGGTTCGAATCCTGACACTGGCTCACACCAATGACTTTTCGAAATTGTTTTCGGAAGTTATGTGTGATAAATATCGATGACTGAAAGACTGTGCCCGGTATGGCAATAGGTTCGCCACCTATTCCATTTGGTACGTAAACATAACGGCAAGACGAGGCATAACAGCGGCTGCCTACACCTTCGGGTAACAAAGGCGTGATGTTATGTTATGTTATACATTTATGCAATGTTATACTAGCTGGAAAGAACCTCTCGTATGTATCTTCATGTATACACATTATAGCAGTCACGACAAATTTTCAAATCTTTGCAAATATAATGAACAAAATAAATGATAATATAGGTATAAAATTAAACAGATAGTTAAAAATAAATATAATTTATCCCAGAGAATAAAAATATTGTTAAATTGACAATCGATCTTAAGTTAATGAGAAAATTAATCAATTATCTAAACATCTATTGCACGTAGGTTTTATAATTAATTACTTAGATTTTTTTTAAAAGAACATAATTGATCTCTGTATACTCTGGCCTAATAAAACTATTTTTACTCTGTTGATGTTGTAAGTTCACACTATTAATACTTGAAGATGTGCATAAGGCCCGACTTGTTATTTTTCATGCCAAGACCTATTCCAACAAATCAAGCCTCGTTGTGCATTGGTTATGCTACCGATTGCAGAATCGAGGTTGCGCGTTCGATTCCCACCTGAGTAAAAATATTTGTGACAAGCATAAATGTTTGTATGGCGTCTGGGTGTTTTACTATTATAGTACTTATAGTACATAAGTATGTATTTACAAAAGAAAAGTATATGTGTATTAATATCCGCCATCGTTATCCATAGCCCAAGCATTTAGTTGCTTAGTTTGGAACTAGAGGGCGCTAGCTATCGTGGCCATCCTCAACTCCTATAAACATTATTAATACCAATATTGCTTCCAGAGGTAGAAAACTTGGTCAAAATATTTCTTTTATCATGATATTAAATCACTAATTAAATTCTCCGAAATGGTTCTACAGAATTTGATGAAATTATGCGTACATATCAGAGAATTAGTCAATATTTACCAACTGTTTATACCCCTAAATGCTAAGGATGGTCCTCCGTTTATTTCTTGAAAAAAAAGTTGGTTCACTGATGATAGTTGAACGTGGCAACGTCATACGAAAATACTGGTGGAATGGATTTATTTTTCAAAAGAAAATTTTAATTAAATTACGACAAGAAATAAAAAGAAAATTTGAGATAATGCAGCGTCGAGGTAACGCCGCAAGTGTCATGATTTTTCATGTGTACAGCCGGCTCCATCGAATTATAAAACGTTGTCACGTTAGAAAAACCTTTATATATAAACAACATAACTTTACGCCTTTCTCTACTCGAAGGGGTAGGCTGTGGCTGTAAAGCTTCGACTCGCCCTTATGTTTACGTTCCAAATGGAATAGGTTCCGAATCTATTGCCATAACGGGTACAAAGATATATATATATCTGTTCTCTGCCTACCCCGCAAGGGATTTGGCGTGAAGTTATGTACGTATGTATTTAGTGATGTTACGAATGTTGAATTTTGGACATTCGCGAATGCGAATGCGAATACGAATATTTTTTTAAAACATTCGCGAATGCGAATGCGAATATTTCTTTTAAGACTTCGCAAACGCATTCGAATGATTCTCAGACCTAAACTGCACACAAAATTCCATCAAAATAGGTCAAGCCATATTGGTGCAGTTTTTTAATTATTAATATCACTCGTAGAAGAATATTTTGAAATAGTTTCATACTTAATAACACGTGTCTTTTCCTGTTGTAACGCTCTCGTATTCAATCTTGCGGTTGGAGTTTTATAAAAAAAATTGAACTGGAACTTTTATTGGAATTCACTATGGAATTTGATTAAAATCGATTTGAGTTGGGTATGGCAGGGTTTGCACGAAAGGATAAAGGCAGTCGAAATGAGGGTACTGCGTAAAATCTGCGGAGTGACTCTCGCTGATCGCGTCGAAAACAAGGTTGTGAGGAAGGAAGAAGTATTTAAAGAGAGTGTCGATGTTAAAGTAAGAAAGGGCATACTACGATGATTCGGAAATATAGAACGAAAGGATGATGCCAGATTGACCCAGCAGATAATACAATGCAAAACTGGATGAATGTAGGATACGCAGACTACCACGACACACAAATAGAACGAGTCCTAAAGGAAGGTGATGTGAGGAGCCTTAAAGGTCGACGACCGTGTATGACAAGATTTATGAAACTCAAAGAAACGAGGGGGAGGCGTTTATGAATCGTCCCTTAAGGCGCTCTGTTCTCTCTGCCCACCCCGCAAGGGACTTGACGAGCAGTTATTTATAACTAATGGCTGATCCATAATATAATAGATTTTATACTAATCTAGGAGGATGAAATATCAAACCAAATATAAAGCTCATTTTTCGTATCATCTTGCTATATATAATTTCTTTATTTTTTGTTATTAAAAATTCGCCAAATATTCGCAGTATTTCTTGCGAATGCGAATGCGAATACCCAAAAACATGCGAGTATTCGCGAATGCGAATGCGAATATTCGCTACATCACTAGTATGTATATACGAATAGTTTTAATCGAATATCAGTTAAGGGTCAATTATCGATAGCTGTGTCGTTCAAAATGTGTTCTTGTTTATAACTGAGTTGTTTCATCCAACAAGGGAATATGAAAACAATGTTTCATAATGAAATAAATGGATGTTGTCTATAGAGGTCGAAAGGGGCTTTTCTGTCCAATTAGAGACGCTCTTGCGAGTTCAATTTTGCCGTCTAACAGATGGTATATATTTAAATTTTTGCTGTTAAACTTTGTTGTATTTGATATATTTTGGTAGATTTGATTGCTATTTGAGTCTCGATGGTCCAGTAGTCGAGCACAAGACATCTGATCCAGAGCTCTGGGTTCAAATCTTGTCACTGGCTCATACCAATGACTTTTCGAAATCGTTTTCGGAAGTTAAGTGTGATAAATATCGATGACTGAAAACTTTGTGCCCGGTATCGCAATAGGTTCACCACCGTTATGCTTACGTCACAAAATGGAATCATTTGGGACGTAAACATAACGGCGAGACGAGGCTTAACAGCCGGTGCCTACACCTTCAGGCAACAAAGGCGTAAAGTTATGTTTATGTTTGATTGCTATTTTTTGTTTTATTTAATAGGATATTGGATATTATTTGTAGGTATGTGTGTGCAACAATTTCTGGTATACGCAAAAACTAATATTTTTTTTATTTACTATACTGTTTAACTGAGTATACGATGTATGTGTATAAAGTATATTTTATACGAAAAAAGGCTAATGTCTCACGCATTATTATTATTAGGTAGGATGATATATAAAATTGTTTAAGGCCAAACTACACACTAGGTGTAAAAAACATTGAAAAGCATTGGGCCAAATAATTACTTTATCATATAAACTTAGTCCCAATTTTACATTCCTTGGGGTCAAATTTCGCAAAATCTTTTTTTATTTGATTTTTAGAATATGCGAATTGCCCACTTTCGCAGGTTCGGTTGTCAACGATCTGCGGTTTAAATTGTGTGTTAACTCATTTTAAAATCCATCCAGGTGTTTTAATGATTAGTTGAGACAAACCTAGAAATACACAAAAAATATTTTAATAATATTTTGGTATAGGTAACATCTATCACATAAAAAAATGTATATATTTTTTCTAATAAACGGTTATTTCAATCATCAGAAACCAGACACTCTTATTTTATTTCTATGTAATATATTCGCAAATGATTGTTGCTAAAAGTACTTTCATGTGTGACATGGTTATTTAAGTATTAAAAAAAATTACATCATTGACATATCATTAAAGGTTAAAAAAATAAATGGACAAATCGATTATATGATTTTTAGGGCCTTTTCTATTTTTACAGTAGTGCGTTCTTTGTACAAGTATAATGTGCCATTTTCAAGGTTTGATGTGGGTCAGAGAGCTTCTCTTATATGAAAAAGGGCATTTCAATTGAATATAGTTCTTTGATCAACATATTATAATAGAAAAAATAAACTTTTTATGTATTATAATGTCTTCGTATATTTCGTTTGATGTAAAGTAAATATTAATGCACGATTCGATAACGTCCTCTTTTGAAGTCAGTCTTAATAATAAAAAAATATGTACTTAAAATTTATGACATAAGTTATGTGAAATCTTTGGTAGGTATATGATATTTTTTTCATAACTTTGCTCTTATTATAAAACTAACTTTATAAAACTTTGCCACTTTCATAAAAAAATCAGGCAGCTGTTGTTTTAATTCCAAATCACTAATTATCACGTCGCACAAATCAAATACAGCCTATCAGTCTATTGGCAATAATATAAGCAATAATAAGCAATCGATATTTATATATACACATTTAAATAAAGTTAAATGATAAAAAAATAGAACATGAATAGTCATTACTAACTATTTTAAAATTAAATTGAAAACATTTGAAAAAACATTATTTAAACAGAAATAATCATGTTTAAAAAGAAAAAATAAACGGCAAACTGAAACATAAAATTGGCCATGTGAAAGATATGATTCCTCAATATTGACACTACAAACCTGAAGTGCTTTCTCTTGGACCTTGTTGAAAGACTTCGCAAATGATAAAAGCACAGGATATCTTAGTGGTTTATACTAAAATGAGATCTCATTTGGAATTATAAAGATACGCACCATCAAACAAAGTTTTCCTTTTGATTTAGCAGTTAAGATCATAGCTTCAATCACATTTTTAGCAATATTTTTTGTTGAACTTTTGAAAAAATTTGAAAATTCAGTAGTGTCAGAGCCAAGACCTACTGACTTGTTGATTTAGAAGCGGGACACACACTATATTTTTCGAGACTATTATACTTTGTAAATTAAATTAAATTTATTTATCAATTTAAATTTATTAAACCTAATCCCAGCTACCACAGAGAGGATAGTGTGCTTGTTTGGATGCTGGCCAAATCTTGAGATTTTACATTCTAGAATGTTGCTTGTTATTTCGCGGCACATTGTTACAAGAAAACAAAAAGGTAGGAAATGTTATCAAACATAACTAAGAAAGAGAAAAGTGAATGTTTTCTATTCCATATTATACTAGTTGACCCGGCGAACTTTGTTTCGCCTCATAAAATCAATAAAAATGGTCATTGTGAGTTCTCTATAAGAGATAGACATATGTCATCGCATACTTATTTGTTGATCTTTTAAAGAACCAAACGTGCCACTGAGCCACTTTAGGTAAATTTTCTGTGAGATCGACATTTGTTGAGCTGGCCCATTCATGTAGCGAACTGCTTACCTCTACCACGGATAAAACAACTTGATTCATGCTAAGTTGAACTGGTTTCGAAGACTACAGGTAAATTAGTCTCGAGAAATTTTTGCATATGTAGTGGTGTGTATATTACTCAAATCTTAGAGCGCGTTTCCACTATATCGTTCTGGCCTATACAAAAATGTTTCGATATCGTTACATTACTATTTAATTTTATACTTATCCCTAGCAACACTCTGATTTTTGTTTTCAATAAAAACAAGTTTTTATTTTAAAGAAAAAGGTTTTGACATTATAAAAAAAAAATTTCATTCTATTTCACGTCCTTGAGCAAACGACAAGGCGACTACCGTGAAACAATAAAATATCGTGTCGTTCTTTAGATGATAGTAGTTTAGCTATAGGTAAAAAGTTTTGACCATAATAATTACGAAACAAAACAAACAAATAAATCGTCACTTGATAGTGGAAAGTGGAAACACGCACAAAGTAAAATAAACCAGTTTACGCTGTCCGCAGGTGCCACGTGACCATACACTACTACATATGCAAAAATTTCTCCAAGCTAATTTACCTTTACTATTACGCAATAAGTGATTTCGTTGAAAATATATGCAAAAAACATCTACCTACTCTAAACGAGAAGCGTAAAGTAATGTATATGTAGAAACTTATTTATTGTCAGTGCCCATATTTTATCCTTGATAGAACCAAATCTCTTGTCAGTAGCTACCGAAACAACGAATCAATCCAATCAGTAAAAAAAGACTTCAAGAAAGATTCGAAAAAAAGAAAATAAATTTATGTTATATATTCTTTTAGATAGACAGGTGTCGAACAAGTGATATAGCGTTGGGGTTAGTAAAACAGCGGTATACATTTTTGCCATCGGATAGGAGGGTAAAAGAGCAGACGTGTCACCAGAAGTTAAGTGACCAGCGCCACCCATGTAAATCTGCAACATGTACTGTGTTACAGTTGTGTTGCCGATCTGTAAGGAATTAGGATAGGAAAGGATGGGGATGAGAGGTGGGCCTCCTGGCACCTCTCTTACCGAACGAAACGCGGCATGAGCCATTTTACGTCGATCTTCTGAGAGGCCCACAACAATGTTGTTTAAACAATGTCGGATTTTTGCATATTATGTCAGTTTTATTTCTCGCTTTCACGAACCACGTTACAATTATAAGTAATTAAGTATGAATTATCTTTGGAATAAAGAGGTCGTGCAATTTTATCCTGACTTATACCAATGACTTCTCATAATCATTTTCAGAAGTCATATTACGTAATAAATATCAATGACGGACAACATTGTGCCCAATTTAAGGTAAATGTTTCAGACACCTATTCGATTTGACACTTAAAAATTCTTCAAAAATTCAAGGTAAACCAAAACACGATATAAAATTTTTTACAGGTCTACTATAATTAAATAAATTGAAGAAGCAATTAAAATTATAAAAAAAACTGGTTAAAAAAAAGTGTGAGAGGTGTGAAATTTCAATATAAAATAATAATATATAGCCGTCTATAAAAAAAACACCAAATGACAATTCAAAGAAATCTCCCTTTTTGTGGCCCCAATCGTGTACCAAAAATGTACATCAAAAATTCAGAGGGATTTCATTCAACGAACAAGCACGTTACTTGTGTATTGGGATGGAACTTCATTACCTACCTCTTTATATTGCTACCTCTCACATACAACTTTGCCTTTCAGTCTACCTACAAGAAATAAACCAATTCATTCTGGAAAAAACTTTATTTATATAGAATGTTTGTAGATTCGTATAACGTTGACGTTCAGAATTAGTGATCTGGTAATGTTGGAATGAAACTGTGGTGATTTTGTTTTTAAATTCATATTATAACTTCACGCCTTTTGTTACCCGAAGTGTAGGCAGCGCCTGTTAGCCTCGTCTCGCCGTTATGTTTACGTCCCAAATGGAATAGGTGGCGAACCTATTGCCATACCGGGCACAAAGTTTTCAGTCACCGATATTTATCACACATAACTTCCGAAAAAAATTTCGAAAGTCATTAGTGTGAGCCAGTGTCAGGATTCGAACCCGGACCTCTGGATCAGAAGCCGTGTGCTCTCCCAATGGAGATTGAGTATTTATTATTATATTTTATTCCATTTTGGCCAGGCAATCAGGCGTGTCACCCGTTGGCAAGCAAAAAACGTCACCCATGGACACTTGAACACAAATAGGGAAGGGGTCGGAAGTGGGATGGATAGCGGAGAAGGAAAGGGGTTGCGACTCCATTGTCAGATTTGTCTCTTCGCTTATATTCTTTTATTCTTTGACAATAATAAACTAAAATAAATTGGCGCTTACCGAAATTTGAAGTAAAAAAAAATGTCTACATGATAGTTATCCGAAGAACGGAACTTATTATTGTTTTACTAAAAGACTTTATGTTTCTAAAAAGAATGCCATTCTACCCGAAGGTGTAGGCAGTGGCTGTTTAGCCTCGTCTTGCCGTTATGTTTAAGTATATTGCCATACCCTGCACAGTTTTTAGTCATCGATACGTATCACACATAGACGCGGTTTCGAATCCTGGCTCACACCTATGACTTTTCGAAATTATTTTCGAAAGTTATGTGTGTTCCTAAAACTTCAAGGAATTTGTATGTAATAATTATATATCTATGTATATCGGGCTAAAGGAAATACGTTGAGCCGTTAAAATTAACTAAAGAACTCAAAATAGCCTTTCATCCTCATTGACTTTTTATATCTAGGTTGTATATACGAATTGAAATGAAAGCCTTCAAAACATTTTATTTCCTATTAATCTTTTATCGATTCTGAGCGGTATGAACTAAAAGAGACGTGCTCGTTACTAAAGCACTTGCCGTTTTTGAGACCGATGCAGATGGTTAAACGTTTAAGGTGGCGTTTCACTGTTATATATTTTTATACTGTATTTTTGCTCTGAAACTAGAATAATATTTATCCTTGTATATAAAAAGCAATAGGCTTATTATTAATTCCTACAAGCCTGTCATATGGACTTTGGAATTAACGTCTTAAATTGAAATATTGCTGTGCATAGGATCTATGCATTAAACTGTCATATTTTATGACATTTAGACATGAAATATGACAGTTCTCTAATTCCTTTGTTTTGGGGCTTATATTTAATAAATGTTTACGATAATTGGCGTTTTAAATCGATCACTTAAGATTAAAACATAAACAAGATTTTTCCCACAAAAGACGCCAGAGAAAGAAAAATATTTATTTAATATCAGTACAAAACTCTTCCAACAATTGAGTAATATGACGATACAATAGATTTAATATCAGCAACAAAACAACACCTTATGCTGGAGCAATTATTGTGTAGTGTAGTAATCGAAAAAAAATGTTTTCAAGAGTTGCTTGAAGAGGTCATTAGTCTACATTCAGTACAATGTTAATATTCTGGATGAACTTTGGCAAGTTTGATTTATTTTTCAGGCTTTTGTACATTTTATTATTATTGTATTTATTTAATTCTAATAATGTGGATGTTATGTATGTTTATTGCTTTTTCCTGCAAAATAACGTCCTCAGATTCTTTGTAAGAATAAAAAAGGTTATTAAGTTACTTAATAAGGTTGGTTACTATTTTTTTTAATTCGCAATTATTGCCTTATGCGTTTGTTACCCAGGGGTTTCTGGCTTAGGAAGTGTATCGGTACAAATAGTGGTATAACGTGAACGCTGTACCAGAAAAATACGTCGCTCACTCCTGACGGAGTGTCCGTGGGTGCTGATGATTCAGAAATATCGGATCAAGCAGCCCGTGAGATGCGTCTCCACTTATTCCGGTCCTCAGCATTTCGGCAATACTGAAGCTTGTGTGGCGGGTTTAATTAGGTCCAAAAACAAACTTTATCATAATTTAATTATTTAGAAAATACTAACTAAAACTGGTTTCTTCTTGATTGTTTTCTATTTTATTTTAAATAAATAAATACAATACTCTTTATTGCACACCCAATAATGTATTATATTATATGTATATATATATATATATATATATATATATATTACATTCCTTAAATAGCTGACACGGCGAACTTTGTTCCGCGTCAAAACTATTTTTTACAACGTTTACAAATAATGTGTAAAACGCATAAATTATACATAAAAACCATTCCGTTAATATCTATAATAATATATTTTATAAAAAAACGCATCTAATTCCTTTCTGTTGTTCCATAGATCTAACTATAGAAGTGGATAGACCGTGGAAAGTGACTTTGTTTGATACTACGTAATGATACCTCGTTTCACCTTTTATTTCTTTGACGTATAATGTTGATGTTATAATAATTTAAAGAAAAAAACTTTTTTAGAGAAGCTTTTATTTAAACGCTCTAAAAAGAATAAAATAATTTTCACCTTAAACATTTTAACTATCAACTTATAACCTTATTATATACAATTTATGTGATAATAAAAGCTTGTCGCTATGTTTAATTACCTATCAGTGGCTATCCATAACCATCTAGAAATATTTTTTTAGATTTAATGATTACTGTGACGGATCGCATTATCCAAATTATCCAAATAGTTTTTTTTTTTGGTTTATAACATATATATGGACACCCGAACACATATAGTGTTACAGTTGCGTTGCCGGCCCTTTCCATGGGAAATGGAAGGGGTCGGATTTGGGATGGGAAGAGGAGGGGGAAGGGTTGGATTAAACCTAGCGACAAGCTTTTATTATCCCATAAATTGTATATAATAAGGTTATAAGTTGATAGTTAAAATGTTTAAGGTGAAAATTATTTTATTAAAGTGAAACTTTTATTACATCGTCTCAAACTTTTTCGTCTGCGTGTTGCATGTCGCGTGACGGTCGGCCGCGGAGTAGGGATAAAGTGAAAGGCGCTCGTCAGAGCGCCTTTCACGTCTATTATCGTTTATTTATTATTAATTAATTACCCAAATATACACTTTATTTTTGTAAATAAATACCGTAAAAACATGTAGAAAAACACCCCCAGACGAGGGATCGAACCCGCCCCGACCTTGTGTTATCGGTAGTGCGGTTTACCGATGCACCACGAGGGCCGTATGTATAATCGTTTAATTACCGTCCTCTTTACCAATTTCGACACATTTTCTAGGATCGGGTTTGTTTGTTTGTTTGTTTTTTTTTTATAAATTGTGTTTTTTGAAAATTATATTTAAGTACGAATTACATACTAATAAAATAATGAAATATCAATAATATTTTTCGATCTTACCGACAGAATAATAAATATATACTAATATATACTATGTACTAACATATTATATTAGAAACATATACTTAATTTTTTGCAGTGATAAACTGTAATAAAAGCAAAGCAAACACACATTGACCTCGTGTTAGTTAACAACGCCATCTGCTGGAATATAAATTTCATGAAAATCGTTGGAGCCGATTCCGAGATTCCAATTTTATATATATATATATACAAGAATTGCTCGTTTAAAGATATAAGATAAGATAGTGCTCTTTATATATGTATTTGTCACATTTTCATAATAAATCGAAATATCATATTTACTGGAGGAAAAAATATCGTTTTGTTTTGTAAAGATCCTTTGTTGTAATGTTGTTAACGTTTAATAGGTGTCGCGTTATCCCTAGTGCCGTAGCTGGAATACTTGTCGATTCGGGCGACATCTATCGATATAATACGATATTACGGCAGAATCATCAATAGTAGCAACCTAGTAGCGCCATCTAGGAATTATTGTCGTGACCACGTAAAATAAAAAACATTTATTAAACCCTATTAACAAATACAAGATGGCAAGTAAATTAAAATAGCCCTTATCGCACAATCCCCTGAAAGCCGGTGACGTCCGGTTCGATTTCAAATTAAACTAGTTTTCTCTCTCTTTGCAAAACTGCCACTGACTTGTAAGTTTAATAGGTGTCGCGTTATCCCTAGTGCCGAAGCTGGAATACTTGTCGATTCGGGCGACATCTATCGATATAATACGATATTACGGCAGAATCATCAATAGTAGCAACCTAGTAGCGCCATCTAGGAATTCTTAATCTTCAGTCGTTAACTTCCAAAGAACTTGAAAATGATGAGATTATCGAATTAATTGATTTAAATCTTTAACTTAAAGTTAAACGAAGCCAAAGCAAACTTTAAAAAAAATTGCTGTGAAGTAACTGTTTTACACTGTTGCACTCTAAAAAAATATAAATGTTAATAATTTTATCAGAATCATCAATTTAAAAAACTTACTAACTAAATTATTGAAAAATAATTATTGAAAAAATATTTTGTTTATGTATATTTAAAAAGTAGATTTAAAAATCAATAACCCAAGACTCAATTTTAAAAGTTTCACTTTTACGGTGGTTTCATAAAACCACACAATTTTTTTTCTTTTTAGAGCGTTTAAATAAAAGCTTCTCTAAAAAAGTTTTTTTCTTTAAATTATTTTTAAGTTTTTAGTTATCGCTGGGTAAGTTTCTCAGTCTCTTCATCTCATTCAAAGCATCATTGTTACAAGGTCGTTTGCCGGTTAATTTCGAACAGTCCAACTCTTTAATGAGGAGACCTCCTAAAGTCTTTTCCCTACTTAAGGCCACGTATGCTTGACCAGCAGCAAAGAGTTTCGAGCCTAAGTAAACAATTTTTTTTGTTACATATTTGTTGATTTTGCAGCTTAATTTTGTTATGTGGGACTGTTATTAAGTTATAGTTCGTTCCCATCATCCACCGTGTTTAATTCTAATAATACCTATAACACCATTAAAATCCGTTAGTGTAGCAATCATGTTAAAGTTATTAAATCCTGTCCAATTTACGTCGGTATCCTGAAAGGGCATGGCATTGCACCGGTCGAACCGGCCCATTCATGCAGCAGATTGCGTGGCTGACCACAATTGAAACTCTGTTAACTATTAAAAAATAGGTCAACGGAAAGCCGTCGACTGTGATGGACTACCGCCTGAGCCGTAAAGTGGTCGTAAGGTTCTCAATGTTAGCACTAACTCATTTTGATTATAAATTTGGACGCGCCGCTTAACCCTGTATCTTGACATGGTGATTTGGCATTTAGTGACTGAATAGTAAACAACAGATTGACTGACACCGCCCAAACAAGCAGGCCACTAACATCTAGCCGCTCATTTTGAAAACTCTATGATATATATAATATTCATACACATTCTAATTTGTTTATAACATTAATTAATAACATAACATAGCTCGACTCCTTTTTCTACCCGAAGGTGTAGGCAGCATCTGATAAGCCTCGACTCGCCGCTATGTTTACGTCTCAACGATCTTTAAGGGAGTAGGAAAGGATGGGGAAGGGGAGTGGGCCTCCGGGTACATCTCTCACCCAAAGAAACACGGCGTGAGCTGGTTGTGATATTTCACCGGTCGAGCCAGCCCATTCATACAGTAAATTATTGGGCTCTACCACTGTTGCCATACAGCGAGCACAAAGTGGTCACTCAAAAATATTTATCACACATGAATTTCGAGAGGAATTTCGAAAGACATTGGTGTGAGGCCAAATTCGAACCCAAGACTTCCTGATTCAGAAGCGGGCTAGTTTACTGAACCACCGAGACATAGTTTTTGAAGTTCTCATATAACTCTTTAATGAAAGGGCTATTTGATACCCATATAGTAGAAACGCAAATATTTATTCCACCATTATGGATTTAGAATGACGTCACATTATTTTTCGAGCTACTATTAACAAGGCTTTTCATTTGATACCCATATTGTAGAAATGCATTAAAAAAAACTGTTCCTCTATCTTGGATGATCCGCCATATTGAATTTAGAATGACGTCACATTATTTTTTTAGTTGCTCACAATGAGCCCTTTTAATTGATACCCATATTGTACGAAAGCTTAAAATATATATTCCTTCATCTTGGATATTCCACCATATTGGATTTAGAATGACGTCATATTATATTTTTAGTAACACTCAATAAACCCTTTCATTTGATACCCATATTGCAGAAATGCATTAAAAATATCCATTCCGCCATGTTGGGTCGTCAGCCATATTGGATATAGAATGATGTCGTACATTATATCATGCATTGTCATCCAAAGTAAACGTGTATTCAAAATTTCAGCTCAATCGGTTGAAGGTATCTACTTCAAAATTGAGTTACAAGATTCCACCGAACATACATACTTACATACATACATACATACATACATACAGTGCAAGTTAAATAAAAGCTTATAAAAAAGATGGTAAGTACAATGTATAAGACAGATTTATAATGAAGTGAAATTTAGGCCAAATAATTTCTCCTACAGATTTAACCTCAAAAGAAATTGATAGACGTATTGGGAATGGTTGGAAAAGATTTTGGAGCCTAAAGGAAGTCATGAAAAACAAAGATATAAAGATAAGTATTAAGCAGAAACTTTTTGACACCAGCATTCTTCCTATACTTACTTACGGCTGCCAAACCTGGGCACTTAATAAAAGTCATTTAAAAAAATTAGAAGTCTAAAACTATAAGATGGGTAGACGACATTAGAACCGTAGCAGGACCCGCCTGGACCAGAATTGCTAAAATCAGAGATGAGTGGAAGAAGTTGGAGGAGGCCTTTGTCAGCAAATGACACACAGACAGGGTTGTCGTTGCAGATGAATAAATAGCAATTAAGTTAAAGTTAAAAAAAACAAAAAAAAAAACAAAAAATGTATATAAAAATCATAAAAGAGGAAAAAAAATGTTAATACTGTCTGAAATAAAGGCTTTTATTATTTATTATTATTTATTTATTATTATTATTAAGTACAATGTATAAGACAGATTTATAATGAAGTGAAATCTCGTTATTTGGTGAATCATATTACAAGAAAACATGAAAGCTTTCGTTATAAGTGATTTATTAAACTTAGCATGCAACTGGCACTTGGTAAATTAGTTTTTAGTGTTTAATTAGTCACAATAACGTTCACAGCTTTCACAAAAAATCTAACTGACTTCCTAACTTGACTTTGTCCACAATTTCATTTCAAGTTATCTGTACCTATATCTGTAGTTTTCCTTGCATATATAAGCCGGGTAAAATTCTAAAGTAATTTAAGTTTGGAAATCCTATTTCAAAACCCGCAGTGTACGTTAAAATTCCAACAGCACCGGTTACCAACTTCAAGTTCTCCAAAACTTTTATTGAATTAGCCCGATGAACGGAACACAATGTCGCCAATTTGATCAAACGATTAGGTACTACTTAATGTAAGGAGTATTTACTTGTTCCAACTCTTCAACCGATGAAGGATATCCGAGTTTTTGTCTTATTAAATGTTTTATACTAACTCGTACAAAGATTTTTATGAGTGAATAAATTTGTTACGGCATTATATCTGCCTCCTTTTCCAATATTTCTGTGGAAATTCTAATTCTAAAGTCGCCAATTTTGCTATAGATAAAAATGACAATGATAAATGATATTAAAATGATTAGTTTTAGATTTTTGGATAGATAGATTTTGACGAGTAAGTCAATCAAGTAAATTAGTATTATAACAACATAGCTTCATGCATGTTTCTACCCGAAGGTGTAGGCAGTGGCTGTTAAGTCTCGTTTCGCCGTTATGCTTACGTCCTGAATGGTGGCGAACCTATTGCCATACTTGGCACAAAATTTTCAGGCTTCGATATTTATCACACATAAATTTCGAAATTAATTTCAAAAAGTCATTGGTGTGAGCCACCGTGTCGTGAAACTGCGACCTATAGATTCATAAGCAGGTTGCTCGACCACTGGATCACCGAGACAACGACTAGTAGAGAGTAAGTAATGTACTAAATAAGTAGAAAGTTCTATCAATATTAAATATTTTAGATTTTTATGTTTTTGCCCATCCAATGTCCGTGTTGGTGCGTCCGGTTTTTAATCACATAATGGTGTAGTCAATTTTAAAAATATTGAATATTTTTATATATAACTAGCGACGTGGTACGTGCATCGCTATGTGTTATGTAAATAAATAATAGTTTAAAAAAACTAAAAAACACGCTTTTTATAGAAAACCGAACTAAAAAACAGAAAAATAAAAAAAAATATTTTATTTTAAAAAAAGCGTGGGGTGCTTTTTAAGATATTATCGAAATGATAATCACTCTACTCATATCTGTCAATAAAATATTTATAACTATTGACACCATGCACCCCACGCTTTTTTTAAAATAAAATATTTTTTTTTTATTTTTCTGTTTTTTAGTTCGGTTTTCTATAAAAAGCGTGTTTTTTAGTTTTTTTAAACTATTATTTATTTTATATTTTTTAGTTCGGGTTTCTAAAACAAGCGCGTTTCTTAGTTTCGAATTTGAGGAATAGCGCCATCTGTGACTTTTATAAGGAACTCGTTTCAAGTTGATAACGTAAACTTTCCGCTGATTGCCACTAGATGGTGCGATTTATGAACTTTCATAGTTCACAAATCGCACCATCTATCGTTCAAAAAAGCGTGGGGTGCATGGTGTCAATAGTTATAAATATTTTATTGACAGATATGAGTAGAGTGATTATCATTTCGATAATATCCTAAAAGTTAGAAGTAGATATAATCCTAAAGTTGTTTTAATCAATGAGTGAGATTCGCGAAAATCTTAGAAACAACTATGTTCTTAATTTAAATTCATTAAAATTTATTTCTATTTTTTAGTTCGGTTTTCTATAAAAAGCGTGTTTTTTAGTTTTTTTAAACTATTATTTACATAGTTCACAAATCGCACCATCTAGTGGCAATCAGCGGAAACTAAAAAAGAAGTCGGTTACAAACAAACCTACAAACATACAAACATACAAATATACAAACATACATACAGGTGAAGCTAATAAAAAGCTAATAAAAAAAAACTGATTGAAACATCAAATTGATTTATTCAAACAAAAAGAAATATTAATAGCTAGCTATTTTTTAAAACGGATTTTTTTCCGTTTGAGCATACATAAATAAGCAGCTATACCAAAACTCGAACAGCCTAAATAAACTTGGCTTTGTGAAAAATATGATTCCCTCAAATTCACAGTACAAACTTGAAATCCACAACTGCTCGACCGATTTTGGGCAAATTTCGCATTAACATTATTAAATAGCACCAATACAGCTTATACATTTATTGAATAGGTGAGCCCGTACTTCTAGTAATCAACATACAATAAAATGTGGAACTGACTTTCATATAGGTACATATAGAATTAAGATAATTATCTTAGAAGACTCTAGTGAAGGATTAAGAGATTGGAGAAAGTTAAAGTTAATTTACTCACGGAACTATGTAACTTGAGTAAAGTGAAGTGTCTTTAATCACTTACTTCCAGACCACTTGAATTTGCACAATCGCTAGCATTCTCACTTTAACATACTCTTTTAATTGCAATCTACTTAGCCCGATACTAAAAAATACAAAAACATTGTGTATGGGAACCACCTTTCTTTTAAGGCCAACTATAAAAGTGGACTGAAGCTACGGAAAAGGAAGTGTTTACTACTAGTGACAAGCATACAATCAAAATTAAAAACATATTCTATTCGGAACACCAAAAACGTATGTGCAAAAAAAAAATACAGCTAAACAAATCATAACAATCTGTCAAACGTATTCATATATTATTAAGGGCATAGACAAAAAAGCTCTAGACTTCATGTCTAGAGTTACCACTCTATTTATTTTTAAACTGTTACAAAGTAAAACAATTTTATTTTTTTTATTTGCACAGTGTAATCGAATCGACAAAAGACCTACTTGAGCATATTCAGAGTAACAATTGCCCCTTTTGAAACTCCTATTATCTTTTCAACAAAGAGGTCACTACAGTTTCTCATTTACTTCCAGAGAAAAAGTATGTCTGAAGATACCAAAGGTTCTTTAGAGCCAACATTTATTAAAGCTTCTAAAGGAACTTCATTTGAAACTGCACTTAAACCAGTAATTAGTAGTACAAAGGGTACGTACAAAAGGAGGTTTTTCGATATGTTTCTTAAGCATTTTATGAGTAATTATTTACTTTTATTTATATTTACTTTATTGCATACAAAAAAAAAGCTACATAATAAAAACCTTATATAGCAGTACAAAGGGCGGCCTTATTGCTGTAAGCAATTTCTGCCAGGCAACCTTAATGTATATGTTTATTCTATTTTTCATTAAATAGGAAGCAATAGAGCAACTTGCAATTGAGTGGCCAGACTTTAAAGGATTGGAATTGAAGCGGAGGGGGAGGGGATTAGTAGTACATAATTTGGTATTCGGTATAATATGAAAAAGCTGATGGATGTAGGAGTCGAGGACGGACAAGACACACTTTCCATGACCAAATAGGACCCGCAAGGGATTTGAGTAATGACTCGAACCCGCGACTTCTTGATTCAGTCGCGGGTTGCTCGACCACTGGACCACCGAGACCTCTTTAGGTTACATAATTTATTACGGATCCCTATTTTTTCTGAAAATACAAGTCAGACTAAAGCCTCCCTGGATAAATGGAATACCCAACAATTAATCAATTTTCGAAACCGGGTTCTGAACTTAGCGCATTTAATTTTAAAAAGATCTCTTTCGTAATGTAGGTATTACCAGTCGTCCACAGCGAATTCTGTGTCTAAGATCTGCCATCCATATTCAGTTGGTTTTATTTAATTTATAAGTTTACTAGCTGACCCAGCAAACGTTGTCTTGCCGAAAAATAAAATTTAAAAAATAGGGGTTGATCGTAGGGGGTTGAAAATTTAGGGTTGCATGTATTTTTGTATCCCGTTTTATAAAAAAAATAAGAAACAGAAATATGTCGAAAAATTAAAAAAAAAATTGAGGGGTGGGCTACCCTTGTAGACCCCAGTAGACCAAATTGTAAATCTAAACCATTCTCGAATCTCCACGAACACACACAAAAAATTTCATCAAAATCGGTCCAGTCGTTTAGGAGGAGTTCAGTCACATACACACGCACACAAGAAGTATATATATTAAGATGTCTGCACTCTGGGAAGGTGTTTCAGTAACTTTTGTTAAAATAATATTTATCTTTGATAGAAATATTGTTACCCGTTTTATTTTTTAACAATTGCTATACATATATTTTAACTGAAATACCTTTGTTTAGTTAAGCCATTTCAACTTACTCAGAGCTATAGCAATATTGTTTAAGAATAATTCATTGAACGGCCAAGGACTATATTGCTTAATACAACGGTTTCTCACATAGCGTGATCATATTTAGAAAGAAATAATGAGTCTCGCCGTTCTATTAAAACAATATATAGTAAGAACTTATCTTGTATTATACAATCTCTCTACCATATATATTTAAGCCCGTATGTTTTTGCCAACCCATGTCAGATCTGTCGGCTGCAAGAATCTACAAAATATGAATACAATAAGAGAATACGTCGACAAAATTACCTTAAAAAGGGAAGGAAATTTCACCAAACAATAGAATTCAAACACGATCAATTTTCTCGACCGAAAGCCTCTTTACGATTGTTTATAGCGGAAAATTTGTTGTAATCTATACCAATATTCAGTTTGTTTGAACGTACTAAAGTCAGGAACTACAAGTTTAAATTGGACATTTATTTTAGTGTTAGATAGTTTTTTGTACAATATAATATTTGAGTCTCGGTGGCGCAGTGGGCGAGCGCACTGCCTCTGATCCATAGGTCCGGGGTTCGATTCCAGACACTGGCTCACACCAATGACTTTTCGAAATTGTTTTCGGAAGTTATGTGTGATAAATATCGATGACTGACAAACTTTGTGCCCGGTATGGCAATAGGTTCGCCACCTATTCCATTTGGGACGTAAACATAACGACGAGACGAGGCTTAACAGGCGCTGCCTACAGCTTCGGGTAACAAAAGGCGTGAAGTTCTGTTATGTTATGTTATAATATTGGATCTCAGACACAATACACACACACAGCACCCTCTAGTTTCTAGCTAAGCAACTTAATGATTGTGCTATGATAACTAGATAATAGATATTAATTCATATATAGTTTTCTTTATTCTGTATTTTAAATACATACTTAAAATATATAGAAAATCACCCAGACGCCATAAGATCATTCATGTATTTGTATAAATATTTGTACTCGGGTGGGATCGAACCACTGACCTCGATTCCGCAATCGGATGTTTTACAACTGCACCAGGAGTAGCCTCCTGAGTAGCGTCTTTATCGATTTATCGATTAATGCTTCATGGTATTTTTCTAGTTTCACGCTGAACAATTTGCAGGCAACAGTTAATATTAAAATATTTGACAAAATTACAATCACAGTTACAAATAAGTACCGTCTATTTACATTACAAAACTACAACCAAATGATTTTCGGAATTAACCTTCATATATTGTTTTTATAAATAAAATATAATTAATATAAAAAAATCAATAAAAACCAATTCGCATTCGCATGGGGGCGTTTAATGCTTTAATTGTTTGCAAAACATTAAAATAAAAACTAAATTTATCATAAGTTTCACATAAAAAAAAAATCACGTCATTAAACATTGTCATATATTTTGATTGATAGGTTTCATAATCTTTTGAACCAAAGTTTACCTTTTATGTAAAACTTTTACCGATTTGTTGGAGAATGCAAAGTTTTGTATTATTTTAATGACTTTGAATGTCATTAAAATTTACATAGCGTAACTTGAAAATTACTTTCGAACGGTGAGACGTCAATTGGGGCGACTCTGAAAGGTGTCTTTTGAAATTGTTTATGTTACTTATAACTAACAATATCATGAAACAATACAGTATTGTTTGACGAAAAATGTGTAACCACCTTTAGTAAATTGTATTTAGAAAATACAATTTACAAAAGTTGGTTCGTTACACATTTTTTTTTGCTGATAAGTAGTTTAATGTATCAGCAAATAAACTGTGTATGTGATAATAGATCATCATTTCAAAATCTTTTGTAATTCCTCATTTTTCTACCCCAAGATGTAAGCAGTGGTTGTTACGCTGCAACTCGCCAAAGTTTTACGTCCCAAATGAAATAGGTTGTAGAGTAGAATTGCCATATATTGGGCACAATCACGTATGCCACGGGATATGCCTTGAGGCGTCACATATGTAAGTCCCATAAATCCAAATTTGGCCGCAAACTGAACTTGGGCAAAAAGTCTATCAATCGTTTCTGTTCTACCTGTTCCGTTTATAAAGGCAAAAGTAGATCAAGTAATATTAACTTGAGGACAAGTGACATATTTTATCATGAGTAAAATAATAGTGAACTTATATTTTAAAATTTTATTTAAAATACAATATAGTAACTTAATTATTTGGTAACCTAGTGACTAAAATTCCTGTGGTCACATAGGGATTTCAGTCTTTTATCGGTAAATGGGTACAATATTTTAACTAATATAGTATCTTATCGAGGGGTGAAAGGCTATTTGTTTTAAGCGACATTTTTGCAACTTTACAGGCGAGCCATTTAAAGTTTGAAATTTTGAAAAAAAAATCATAACTTAAAACTTCTTGAGCTATTTGACCGGGGTAAGCTTTGTTAAACTTCAATTAAAAATATCTAGATGCTGATGCTAATAATAAATAAAACCGACCTGTAATCACTAAAATACGTAGGGAATGGAAAAATGATTTAAGTGACTTTAAAACTACAATTAGCTTCAGGAAAAAACAAATAAGCGACAATGCAATATGTTTTCAGAGTAAGCCTATAAGAATGAAATTACACGACCCGGAATTAATAGTAGCAAGCTATTTCTGTCAACTACCACTTTAGACTAAAATGAGTAGGAGTCTAATTTACTTATGTAACATATAAAATTGAAAATATAACGTTTGGTGTTACATTTATTAACATATAAGGCTATAAATGGCTGTTAAAATAACCTGGATATAACGCAATTGCCGAAAATCTCAGGTTCTTTTATTAAAATAATAAGTAACTAACGCAACATCAGTTAAAGTGTTTGTTTAGTATAATAATTATAACTTAGAACAGTCACAATTAGATATTTATTATACTAATGCCTTCTTTTCATTTAAATGTTCTTTCAATTCTTTACAATCCTCTGGCTTCTGTCCTTAAAAATACATTGGTAAATAGGTGCAGCTGAAAGAACTTAAGCGACGTTTCATGTCTTATTTGGGTGAAGGCTAAAAGGTTTAAGCGACATTAAACGGTATAATTGGTGGAAGTGCAAATGATTCAAATCACTCCCTAGTAAATTTTAGAAACAGGAAAAATGTTTTAAGCCTTATTGACTTATTTACCTGGGAAAGGCTAATTGTCTTATGTCTTAGTTTTTAATATGAGTGTATGGCTCAAGTAACTAATTTAAAAAAAAAATGCAAAATCCATGTCGCTTAAAACACTGCTACTATGGAAACTTCTCAAAAACAGGGATGTTTTAAGCGCCAAACAAGTGCTCCGATTTAAATGAAACTTGTATCAGTCGACGCAGAAAAATTTTTTGCTGATTCCAAATATGTATATAACTCAATATCGCCCAAAATTTCACCCCTCGATATCGACAATAATTCCATAAAGTAATTGTGGCAAGACAGGATTTGATTCCATGATTTTCTACAAGAAAAAGATAATAAATTTTACAAAAAAAAATCTGTAATCCGTCTTAAGAGCGCTGTGATTTATTAACATCCAGGATTAAAAACATTCGTCGTAGTTAAATCAACATGACCAAGCGCGTTTATCAGGATGAACAGAAAAATCTTGTTTATGCAAACTGGATCCTTACGTGCGGCAGCAGACACGGTTAAGCCATAATAACGTGCAAATTAGTTCCTAGCTCCTCATCTTGAACATATAAGTTATAAGATGTAGCGAGATCAACCATTCACTTATAATATTGAAAGAAGTATAAAGAATAACAAATTGACGCTTTTCTCAACATTCTATCTATCTTCAAAATTTTAATCAATATATCATTTTTTTGCAAATTCACAAAAATAAAAGTTTAAGTCCAGGTATTAAAAATATGTATAAATACTTAAGGTATAATCATGGCGCGTTGATATTGAGATTGGAATAGTCGCCGTCTTGGCGGTGATGACGTAGTGCAAGAGTTAGTGTTAGTAGCGTTTGCAACGTTTTGAAGCACATACTATTGAGCTTAAATTGTTATTGTTCAATTTATAACTATATATAATAAATATATAACTTTTTAATAAGAAGTGAAAGAAATCAAAATCTACTTACTGACCTGAGCAGGACATATAAACAAAATCAAGATAAAATATTTACTGAGTGTTACATGGAATTCTATGGATCCGGTTGTTTCAATAAATTGTGGGTATAAGAATCTAGCTTAACTGGATTAGTGGAAATAATAAATTAGTTTAGTTTATTACTAACTAGTTGACTGTAGGAGTAATTCGTACTATCATATTCACTTTCACCTCTATAATGATTTATTGCTCCGCTCCTACCAATCATATCGTAATTTCATAAAGCTAATTGTCAATTTTCTGTAGTTGGCGTATTCACGTAAACAAAAAATAGCGTGTTAGTATAATATATAACCGCTTTCACTTACAATTTGCGGCTGAGTTATTCATAAATAATTCATGTGCAGTAAGTTTTAGTTTTGCAGGTGCATACACACACACAGCCAGCCTGTGGTTTAGGTCGCTGTAAACAGTTTTATATAAGCATAGCCTCAGTTTGCTTAATATTATTTGTTCAGGCGCAATTAGGATCAAATTTCTCTTATATTATTTGGCTTTATAGAAAAGTTGCAAACTTATTAATAGTAGATCAGAAGTGGGATTAGGAGGGGAGAGGAAAAAGGTTGGGCCTCCGGATACCTGACTCACCGAGAGAAATTAAACATGAGCCATTTTACGCCGATATTCTGAGAGGTCGTCGAACTCAAATTAAAAACAAAGTGGTTTGACATCTAAATTTAATAATACATTGTTTTAAAATTACAAAAACAATTATGATTTGAAAAAGCTCGTTCAACATTATTAATGAAACTGCAAGTAGCTCTCTGCACACACAGTGCTCTGGTAGTAACTATTGATTAAACAGACTGCAACGGATATTTGCAAAGAGCCGGCTTGCTAAAAACAAACAAAAGTAGTCTCATGGGTACATTCTCTGTTTTAACAGTAATGTGATTCTCTATTTGAGCTATTTCTTTTAATAATATATCAGAGGTTTTATGTGAGTATTTTTGTATTCCCTGGAAATCGTTTGTAGATGGCATAAGACTCCATGTCCCCTTTCAACCTTACCACCAACCAACTAGCGCTACTGGAGTGCTCTTACTAGCCAATTACGATAGTGATGTGATCACACTTTCGTACGCCACGGCGACCCCCATCTGTAGCGCGGTATCTCTGTCTACAACAACTCCTATTCCTGAAATTCGTTTGAGATCCTCTGCAAGGTCTATTGGAAAACTTTAAGGTACAGAACCTACTGGGGATACTACTACTACGTACTGGGGATGCACTGTACGAATATATCACCTAGTGATTTGATAGTAAAAAAGTTATTTTTTAATGAAAATAAAATACACATGTCATGTTATCTTATTGGAACAGACGTTAAGTTATCTTTATTTCAATGATTGTAATATAAAATATCGGATTTGCCGCTGCCGGGCAAATGTTGTTCAAATGTCATATGCACAGTGAAATTCAATTCTAAATATTAAATTATAAAACAACACTGGGCGATTTCAAAGCATGCTATTCCTCTGATAGTATTCACGGGTCTTGTCTAACTATTCCTGAAATGTTGAATTTTAAACTTTTCAAAAAGGTAATAATGGAAAAGTCTGTACTAGAATTTTTAATGCTACAAAGCTATCAGTACTAATGATACGACACATGGTACCTATTATATTTATTCTCTTAGTGACCTCTTACGACACCCACTGGGAATATGGGATGGCTAGAAATATTGATTACAATAATAGTTCTAAAGAGTTGAAAGGTTGAATTCTTCATTTCATGGCAAGTGGAAAATATATATACATAAATCTGATTCTGAGTAAATGGAGTCAGTGTCAAAACTGAAAAAATGTGGAAAATTATACAAATTTAATTGAATATGAATAAAGACGTTTTCGTTTTTATCAAATAATAACTTTCTGAATCGAAGAATAAAAAAAACTAGTCTTTGCGAAAATTTTGTTATTTTTATTGAAGTTGAAATAAATTATTTTGTTAAAAATAACTTTCCGGAATTTTAGTATGTGTGATAGTTAGTTATTTGATGTATTCAAATCGATTTCACCTCTCATTGTCATCTCTATTCTATGCAGCCTACTATTTAGCTTCACGAGATATAATAACCCTGCCTACCTTCTAAACACGCTACAAGTGCAATCAAAACGATTTCCTCTCAATTGATTACCAACTTGATAGGAAATTAAGAAAAGAAAACATCATGTTTTCCTATCTTAATCGATTCAAGGATTAAATTGGAGGACACTATTAATAATATACAAGGAATATCGATTAATCTAACAACAAAATTTCTAAGTGAATACCTACAAATACCGGGCCATTCAATATTAATCGAGTTCTTGATTTAATTATGCTATTTGACAGTGGTAGCACCACGCAGTTCACTGCACAAATAGTCCGGCATGATCGATCACGACGTCTCAAAATATCCACCAAAACTCGTCTTTGGCGCGTTTCATTCGTTAAAACATGTATCTGGAAGGCTAACCACTTTTCCTTGCCTTTTCCCATACCAGTATCGATCCCATAAAGGCCGCAACGCAACTGTAACATTATCAAAGTATATCGGTTTACCCCCTTGCCACATGCTCGCTTGTCACCTAAAACAAAAAAATAAATATTCAAAACCACGCCATATTATTATATACTTACATCTTTATTAATATTTTATCACAGTATAACATTAGTTGTTGGATTTAATCTACAAGATTGATCCAACACGCCTCTCTAATGTAGGAATAGCTTTATAGCAGCTGAGCACGTATTTACCTTTGAAATGTAATCCGAATGTTTACTTTGCAAGTTAGATATTATTTCTATAAATAAATCTTGGTATATCTAGATTTTCTATTCTACTATTAATTACTTTAAGAGATTCTTACTGGTTAATTAATTGACAAGTAAAAGAGTATAAAAAAATATGTATTCGAAAGTTATGTGTCCGTAATATCAATGACTGACAACATTATGAAATAGATATCTCCACCTATTCTATTTGCAACGCATAAATTTAGCGAGTCAAGGTTTAAGAGCCACTGCCTAGACCGGGTAGAACAAGGCGTGATATTACATTTACTATATCTAAAACATTAACAGCGTCTTTACTATAATTACAAGATTATAAAGCCAATAATCTGTATTTTCACTCTCTTCTTTATCTTCTTCCTCCTCAGTTTTCAAAGATCCAAAATATTAATGTGTTTTTCAATCACCTTATTTAGTTCCTAAAACAATAAAATAACGTATATTAAAAAAATATATAGTTCCATTCTGTTCCATTGTAGAAAAATTCAGCCTACAGAAAGAATAATGATTCCAAAACATACCTAATCTACACCAATGTGCAAAATGAGTCGATAAAATCCTTCCGAACCATTTACCCTGAGCAATTTCAAGGATACATACAATAAATCGGAACTATTTTGCTAAACGGCCTATTGCAATGCTGTTTTTGTTTACAGAACAAGTATTCGAAGAGAAAAACATAATGTTCCTTTTGTATTTCATATTTTTCCGACCGTCCAGGTTCAATATGTTTTCGTTCGCAAAACCGGGTAGCTATTGATTGAAGCTATGAATTTCAAGATTGAAGTAGAAGCTTCTTGTGCATACAAATGACAAAATATATGTAATAAGGTACCATGAGAAGATCGTATCTTAAAATAAGGCGAGAACATTATTATATTTGTGCTTTTATGTCAACGAGCTTTTTACTATTTTCCCATTAGAATGTTTGTAAATAGCATAACATAACGAAGAAGAAGGAGAAGGCAACGACTGTTAAGCCTTGTTTCGCCGTTATGTTAACGTCCCAAATGGTGGCGAACCTATTGCCATACCGAGCACAAAGTTTTCAGTCGTCGATATTTATCACATATAACTTCCGAAAATAATTTCGAACACGCTGCCTCTTGATTTAGAAGCGGGGTGCTCGACCACTGGACCACCGAGACTATTCTTTATAAATAATATTTAAGTTACATTTTTTAAACTTAATATTTATGGGTCTAATTTTTTTGTGTTTAAAAATCTATGAATACAAAGGAAATGTTTTTAAATGTTAATTGCTGGATATCTCATTTGCTTGTGTGTGTATGTATTTTGCTTGAGTATTACTTAAAATGGTTTACTGTCTATTTTTTGTCGTTGTTCCTTACAAGATGAGAATGATAATTTTGTTATGGCGTCTTAAAGATGATTGATGAGATGTACGAATAATGTGCCTTCATGTATTGCCTTCAGCAAAAATGAGATTTGTTATGTGAATGATGTATTTAGATAATGGCATAAAAGTGCTATTAATCAAATGAATCAGTGTACATATAAACAATCAAGCCTTTTGACTATAGAGAAGAGAAAAGTTCATTTTATTAGTATTTGCTACTAGATTGCTCTCCACATAAAAAGTTTAAACAGATATTATTTGATTAAAATTTCTATGTCTTATACAACCAAAATATCAAATAATATACACGAATTGTAAACATGTTTAATTTGCAATTTACGTAAATATGTTATCAAAATTTGTGGCAAACAACTTAAAATTTTAACATGGTTTTGATGAGTTTACAAAACATAAATAATTTATCAACTTGCTAATTTATTTTGGGTTGAAACTATATCGATTGTGAGACAAGGGAGGATTTTTTTAAATTTTATCTATGTATCCTTTGAATCAGATTAAATTTTTTTTTAGTTATTGGGATTATAATATCATAAGGGAATATATGATTATGACAAATTAATAACAAAAAAACTGATAAAATAATATCCATATAAGCTGAAAAATCAATAAGTAAGTTTATTGTGATATTTTAAATATGTGTGGGTCTGAAATTAACTACTTTTGATGTCACATTAAGTTAATATAGATTAAATTATGATTAAAATAACAAACTTATAAATTATATTATAAATTTTGATTGTATATATATATATATATATATATATATATATATATATATACAATCACACCTTTTTACCACGGGGTAGGCGGAGACTAATTCTTTGCATTTGCTACGATCCTGACATACCTTTCTTGCTTCTTTTACTCTCTTTATCGCTTTTTTACATGCTCGTCTGTTATATGTCTCGTCTTTTTATAAAATTCATCTCTATCCTTACCTTTTTTAGTTCTTACTTCTTTTACAACACCATTCAAAATCTTATGAAAGGTTTTACTAGATTCCTGATGTGCCCAAATCTTCCTTAGTAGCTTTCGGTATATTTTGGTTAGCTTTTGTTGCCAACCAGCCCAGCCAAGATTTCTTTTTTTTATGCTGCCGCTCGAATCTCCTGACACACATTATTTATCTTACGTTCATATGCGTACTTTTCTTCTCTTTCTGACCCCACCCTTTTCTGTAGCTACCTCCACTAATCCTTCCTTCAATACTTTCTATATTTGTGTAAAATCTTGTACACTATCATTTAAAACTTAAAATCTCTCACTCAGCTTACTTGAAAGCTCTTCTTAATACCACTTTTATTATTCTTAATTTTCCACTTTTATACGCTGTAAATACTAAAGTCCTGCTTTGCACGATGCCGCCACTTTTTGAAAATACATCTTATACTTGTATTCACTAGGTGGTGCGCCGTACAATGCCTTGATCTCGATACGATCTTGTTTCCATTGCTCTCTTATGCATTCGTTCATGCACAAACAGGTTATCAATGACATTTCTCTGGTTTCCTTGTTCTCTGCAAACAAATGAATCTTGACATAATACATAACATAACTTCACGCCTTTTTCTACCTGAAGGTGTAGGCAGCGGCTGTTAAGCCGCGCTTCGCCGTTATATTTACGTCGCAAATGGAATAGTTGGCGAACCTATTGCCATATCGGCCATAAAGTTTTTGTAGTCATCGATATTTATCACACATAACTTACGAAAATAAATTTCGAAAAATCATTGGCTCACACCAGAGCCAATATGAGGATTCGAACCCGCGACCTCTGGATTCAGAAGCGGGTACTCGCCCACTGGACCACTGAGACTACATCAAATAAATATTAATGGATAGAATGTTTCAGAAAGATTAGCTACAAATTTAAGCAACATGAAAAATGCGAAAAAAAAGTACTGCCTGTGTTGACACTGTGAAATATTAAAGGCGAGAATATACGAGAAAATAATTATTTCTTCATCAATGTGACAATGTTAACTGAAAGAGATTCGAAAGAAATACCCATGGCAACCCATATCAACTACTAGACAAGCATATTTTCATAGTAAGATAGGAAGAGGGCTCGACTGCAGCCCTCCGGAAGGGTTTCGAAAGTCACTTAATCAACATGTCCTTTTACATATTCAATTTCTTTGATATGGGATGTGAAAACGCACCATAGATATTGAAAACGTTTTTCAGTATTCTTCTTTATTTTTATAATATTCAATACTGATCTAGAATATGTGTATAAGTTATGGCTTGACTGTGTAATATGGTTTTATGTGGTAGTGATTTTATTGGTCAGCTCGTTAAGTTATGGAACGGGGATTGGGGACAGACAATTCAATGGATCTTATGATGGTAAATGACTTACGCCGCCCATGGACTTCTGAAACATCAGGAGTATGGGATTAAATATGGTAAAGGGAAGGGAGGGAAGGGAAGGGTGAGCAGGTGGTCACGGTATACTTTTATCAAGAAACTTATGACTTTTACCGTTATGTTTAATTTACTTTAAATTATATAAATCTGTGATCTGATTATCTATAACAAAAGTAGTTCTCATTAGGAAAGAGATTCAGGATCTGTATCAAATAACTAGTAAAAATAATATCAGTTAATGCCTTTAGCGACTCATCATATTTCATTATGAATTATTAAAAAGATTTATGACGCTTGAAATGAATCGCTTGCTGAATTTTAATAAACAAATTCGTGATCGCTTTTTATGTCGGATGGTTCAAAAATGGCACTTCACGCGGGTACGACCAACAGTCAGTTTATTAATTTATTTTATTTATTTATTACATGTGCACAATATTATTCAAGGCGGATTTAATGCCTTAGGTATGCTCTCCAGTCAACTCAGGTGAAGCAGCGAGAAAAGTGAGGTAGATGCGATGAGAGTTTGAAAATTTGGAGGGAGTTGAAAACGATATTTTTGAAGTTTGGAGGTAGTATAAAATTAATTAACAAAATATAGATATACATAGATACACTTTCAAATACACACTTTTACACACGTACATGCAACTGCAAGAAAAATAATATTAAGTTACATTGCCGAGCGATTGGAACTTCGGAAATGGAAGTACCTATGTATATTAAGCAACAAGGCTATCTAGGTGATAACATAACATAACTTCACGCGTTTGTTAACCGAAGGTGTAAGTAGCGACTGCTAAGCCTCGTCTCGCCGTTATGTTTACGTCCCAAATGGAATAGGTGGCGAACCTATTGCCATACCGGGGCAATAGGTTCGCCACCACGAATTTCAGAAGTAGATAGTCAAATCCACTAGTGACTTGCCACCAGATGACCCGCAAGCTTGTTTGCCTCCAATTCCTATAAAAAAGAAGAATTACTAATAGGCTACTAAATTAAAAATAACAGACAATAAAAAACTGTATACACGTTCAGCACTCGTCTTTTTATTATCTTGACCCTTGTTTTATAAGTAATCACTGATATAATAAACAGCAGACAATAAGTATATACTTATATATATACACTTAACATCGCAGGTAAGGCTGTATGATGCTTTACTTTTACGGTTGACTATAAAAAAGACGTAAATCCAGTCCAGCTGGTGTGGTACATTTTATATTGGACATACATGCTTCTGTAGTTAATGTACTCTTAAGAAAAACATTGACATTTGATGAGAAAAGTGGTCAGATATCTTTTAGAACCTTACGATAAAAGAGTCTTTTTAAACAATGGCAACACTAACGTAACTGTGATAAAATTACTTTCAATTAAAACTTGAACCTACTTGGAGAAACAAGACGAAGAAATTTTTTAGCAGACAACAGTACCCACGTAACCAAAATGCGATAAATACACTTATCATAATATAACATAACTTCACGCTTTTGTAACCCGAAGGTGTAGGCAGCGGCTGCTAAGCCTCGTCTCGCCGTTATGTTTACGTCCAAAATGGAATAGGTGGCGAAACCGGGCACAAAGTTTACAGTCATCGATATTTATCACACATAACTTCCGAAAACAATTTCGAAAAGTCATTGGTGTGAGCCAGTGTCAGGATTCCGGACCTCTGGATCAGAAGCCGTGTGCTCGACCACTGGACCACCGAGACTATTGGTGGCGGTGATAATCTAACATAAAATTTTTCATCACTAACCACGAGGGTAAGCTGCCTTCCACTTCCCCGTCTGATTAGTCTTGAAAATGCCAGGGCATATATCAGATGTTCCATCAATCTATCGATACATAATTCAGACGACATTTTCACTGAATATTTGAAAAATAAATAAACTCTGACAAGAAACGAAACTTCTATGCCAAAAAAGCAAGTCTCATCTGTATTCTACATGGACATGTGATACTTCGTAAAGACTACAAATATCTACTATCCAATATACTGACATCTGGTTAACACCATAATCATATTTTATATTACTGCATCCCTTCGGGCTGATGATCCCTGTCGATCTTTGTCAAAGGGCAGTTGTTCTACTGATAAAATGTATAGCTACATAATTATAAACGAAAGCTTACGTAAAATCTAATATGATGCCACCTAATTTAATTATTTTTATATTTATATGTTAATTATATAATTTGATATTGAATTAAGAGTGACATAACATATTTAGTATATTGAATGGAAAGTTTAGCAGAGAAAGCCCACTTTGTTTAAAGTTAATCTGCATATCGAAATCTCGGCTTCTTTTTATTCATTCACACACAAATAAATTTTAGGAAGGGGTGCAGAATAAACAAATTATTGACATTTCGTTTACTTACTGTCAATTAATTTAATGTCGACCTACACTACTGGTTAGGCTTTTATAATATGTTACATCACAAGACATTAAGTAGACTTCCTAGGCCTACTAAGCCAAGACTTTTACATTTACTTTTGCAAGTCGTCTAATCAACAGGCTGGTGGATATCTTTGAGTACATTCCTAAATAATAATAATATTAACTTCCCGCCTTTTGTTACCCGATGGTGTAGGCAGCGGCTGCTAAACCTCGTCTTGCCGTTATGTTTACGTCCCAAATGGAATAGGTGGCGAACCTATTGCCATACCGGAAACAAGGTTTTCAGTCATCGAAAAAGAGTCTCACTCTTTACGTCGATTTTCTGAGAGGTCGTGGTACTTCCCCGGCCCATTCGTGCAGCGAGCTGCTTGGCCCTATCTCTGAAGAATCCATACTTACAAAGTTTCGTATTTATAGTGTTACTAAGATTTTTTAATATTTTTAAGCGGGACGGCGTTAGAACTGTGCAAGGTTTGATTGAATTTCACAAAAACCTCGCATAAAGGAAATTAAAACGCGGCTGTGTGTGTTTGTTTTTCACCAAAATTTTGTTGATTTTTTGGCAAAATATTTAAAGCTTTTAAACTAAAAATATTATTGTGCAGTGGTTCGAAATATAGCACGGTTTATATGGCCGTTTATTTTCTTTATTTTTATATCGCTATATTTTATGATAGAAGAGGGAAAACGAGCTTGCGAGTCACCTGATGGAAAGCGACTATAAACGGCCATGGGCATCTGCAACACAAGGGGCATTTTATCAGACATTAGGATAAGAATACGCTCTTTTCTTGAGGGTTCGTAAGTCGTAGCGGTCAAGTAATACCGATGTCGGCTAGTGGTTCCACAAAGGAACGGTACATGGCACAAACTGCTAGTAGCAATTGCGCGTCAAACGTTGCCAAAAATCAACAGACGGTGTTAATCTGAAGAAATCCTGAGAGAACTCATGGTACAAAATATAATCCATGGTTTATGTGGAAGAAAATAAATAGATATGCAACATCTATCCACATGGCCAAAGGATCAAGCCGATCGGAAAGAGCTTGTTTGTCGACAAGCTGAACCGCGCAAAGCTGAATGTGGTCCATTCGAGTAAGCTGGAATTGGGGTGCCCAAAGATCAGAACAGTATATTCCACGTAAGAATGGACATGCATCTTGTATAATTGCGAGTAGCGAAGATCTGACGTGAAATATTGCCCTGCTCTATTGAGCAAATCAAGCTTCTTTGAGGACAATTTTGCCTTTCCTTCCAGATAACAGCAAAACTGGTCATGACATGTCGACATCAAGAACTCCAACATTGGTGGGGGCGAGTAGGGAAGTGCTCTCAAAACAGTAATCTACGACAAAGATTTTAAGTGGTAAACTACGGGGTTGAATTGAACTAAGTTTATAAGGTCCCAGATCGGAGCTTGACTAAGAACAGCTTTGACCTTAGACACAAGTTTGTTGCGGCATTCGTACCCGGCACCCGTACATGAGGCATCCTCCGTCCTGTCATCCGCATAACAATAAAGATTGCTGGAATGCAGCATGTCACAACCTTGGGAGCGTCACTCATTGACAAGCCCATAACACGGAAGCTTCGAGAGAAGTGTTTTGTGCCAAAACCGATCAAAGACTTTTGTTACGTACAAATTAATGGCCGGTACTCTCAAACGCCTCCGCTCACCTATAGGTTAAGTAAGCTAGAAGATCATCAACATATTATAATAATTGGTAGATAATATATTGCAATACATCAAGCACAATTTTAGTCACCCATAGACGTGTATCACAAATTACTTCTGAAAAGTCATTAAATTCCTAACCCGAATACGAATTCGAGATTTCTGATTCAAAAGCGAGGTTTTGTTGAATAAGCTTTTAATAGCATCAATATTATTAAACATAGCTTGAATTAAACTATATACGTCGCTGTTATTAAATTTTCTAAATATTCATAAAATTAATCCAAGCAAATTAAAGCATACAAATAAAAGGCAACATCAATTTACTCACCTTATCATTATTCTTCACGCGTACCCATTCCCTTCGCATGAATTAAATTAACCCATCTATCTCTGTGTATCGACCCCATAACTCGAACAGCCTTAAAGGTTTAATGTATGGAGGTAATTTCGTCACAGTCTATTAATTTTTCCCAATTTTATGGGTACATTCGACAACTTTTATATGTTTTAATTATGATAGTCACTTTATAAGTACCGCTTTATATTAAGATTGAGCTAAGATTGGCTAAACAGATATACAGCGTGAAAGCGGATGGTTTTAAGAGCCAAGCCGGTACACATTCCATGACGAAATAGAACGTGGTTTAAAGGAAGGTGATATTAATAGCCTCAAAAATTGACACGCGTGTATGAAAAGAGTTATGATAGTCAACGTGAAGCTCTTTTCTCTCTGCCTAACCCACACGGGATTTGGCGAGAAGTAATGTAATTATGTAAGAAACAATCAGTGTCAGATTTATTGTTGGTTGATGTTTTAAAAATGTGGTTTAATTGGGAAATTATACATAACATACTTCACGCCTTTTGTTACCCGAAGGTGTAGGCAGCGGCTGCTAAGCCTCGTCTCGCCGTTATGTCTACGTCCCAAAATGGAATAGGTTGCGAACCTATTGCAATACCGGGCACAAAGTTTTTAGTCATCGATTTTTATCACACGTTACTTTCGAAAATTTCGCACAGTCATTGGTGTGTGCCAGGATTTGAACCCACTACTTCTTGAATCAGAAGCGGGGTGCTTACCACTGCGCCACCGTATACGATGTATGCGTATACGACAAAATAAAAACAGTTATTTTGCTTTATATCTAACAAAAATGTAAGTCTCTAATTTTGTATAATCAATTGAACAAAGATATTAACTCTACTTTGAAAAAATAAATAGGATTACATTATATCATGTCACGCATGGGATAATTAACAATTGAAGATAAAATATTCTCAAATTCTTATAACGACTAAGAGAGTAGCTCACTCCCAAACGATCTCATATCTTGTGGCGTGTAATAGAGAGTGACAGCAGTATTACTTTCATTCATCAAAACGTTTAATCGCGCCCCTCCACATGATTTCCATTCATCATGAAAGGGAGTGGTTGACAAGTACCACGGTGAAAAATTACACTTTTCATTTCGTACATGTGGAAAAAAACACGCTTGGAGTTTTTAGAATGAGATGATGATATTTAAATTTATATTTATAATAATTTCGCTTTGTCTTTTGTTACTATTGTAACTTTACTTTTAAGTACTTAATACTATAAAATAGGATTTTTTTTTTTACTGGATATGCCGAATTTATTGAGCTCTGAATTTTTAGTGACTAAATGGAGCAGATTATATTCAAAATCCCAGAGCCAACCCTACTACAGAAGCTCAATGCTGAATGGGGATTACGCGCCACCGATGTACTGGTCAACAATCATTTATAGACAGGGTTAGGGTGGCCCATGAAAATAAACTGGGAACTCACAACTCCGGCGATGGTGAGAAAAAAATTTTTAGACAGTATAAAGTGCTGTTGGATTCTGATAAGGGATTGTCCGGTGTAATTTCCAGAACTCCTAAAGATAGTATATACAAAAAAATATCATTAAAAAAAGTTTGATATATAAACCCATCGTAAAACTAGATTCTAGGATTAAAATGATTCTTACAGTGAAAGAAAAAAAAAACAATAAATAGCAGACCAGTTTTGTTAAGAATAATCTCCTTTTCATTTTATCAGCCATTTATTTGACTATTCTTGTTTGATTGTCAATTTATATGTATTATTATCTATTATTCGCGTGCATGAAAAGAATTATGAAAGTCAACGAAGCGAGTGAGGTGTGTAAGAATCGTGCCCTGTGGCGCTCTGTTCTCTCTGCCTACCCCGCAAGGGATTTGGCGTGAAGTTATGTATGTATGTATGTATGTATGTATTATTCTGTTGGATCTTTAAAAGTTATTTTAATTAATTTGCAAGAATTTTCAATAACTAAATTGATTTACTATTCATGTTTGGGTATATTTTATTGTTAAAGCAATATTTATTAATTTTTGTCACCCTTTTTAAACATAAATTTAAATTAGTTACATTATTTATCGCACTGGGCCACCGAGGCTACGGAGACTACGAGACACGAGCACATGGCTTCTGTTCCAGAGGTCGCGGGTTCGAATCCTGACGCTTGCTCACACCAATGACTTTTCGAAATTGTTTTTGGAAGTTATGTGTGATAAATATCGATGACTGAAAACTTTGTGCCCGGGTTCGCCACCTATATCATTTCGGACGTAAACATAACGGCGAGACGAGGCTTAACAGCCGCTGCCTACACCTTCGGGTTACAAAAGCGTGAAGTTATGTTATATTATGTTAAGTGTATTTATCGCATTTTGGCTACGTTGGTACTGTTGTCTGCTAAAAATGTTCTTCGTCTTGTTTCTCGAAGTAGGTTTAACTTTTAATTGAAAGTAATTTTATCACAGTTACGTTAGTGTTTCCATTGTTTAAAAAGACTCTTTTATCGTAAGGTTCTAAAAGATATCTGACCACTTTTCTCATCAAATGTCAATGTTTTTCTTAAGAGTACATTAACTACAGAAGCATGTATGTCCAATATAAAATGTACCACACCAGCTGGACTGGATTTACGTCTTTTTTATAGTCAACCGTAAAAGTAAAGCATCATACAGCCTTACCTGCAATGTTAAGTGTATATATATAAGTATATACTTATTGTCTGCTGTTTATTATATCAGTGATTACTTATAAAACAAGGGTCAAGATAATAAAAAGACGAGTGCTGAACGTGTATACAGTCTTTTTACTGTCTGTTATTTTTAATTTAGTAGCCTATTAGTAATTCTTCTTTTTTATAGAAATTGGAAGCAAACAAACTTGCGGGTCACCTGGTGGCAAGTTACTAGTAGATTTGATCTAGTTCTAAAATTCGTGAACTTACTTTATTAATATATCGCTACCACACACAGCTATTCGCCGTTCGCGTTCGCGTTGCCGCGAAGTTGTCATCTCTGTCCACACACAGCTTTCCTCGCGCGAATATTCGCGCAAATATTCGCGACGCGCCGAACTTAGATATTAGGGCTGTCGATATTTTTCAAAATATCAGTTAGTCGACACATCGATATTTTTAATTAAATCAATTTCGGGCTTTGATGTATCGAAAAAGTACATAAAAATCTAGGAACATGTGGTGGTACTATACTACTCATAATTGATTACAAAATTAATAAACTCAGTGATTTTTGTTTTGTATTCTATGTCCGTAAGTGTGTATATTCAGGAATCTTAGAACTTAATTTTGAAGTAGATAGCTTCAAAATATTAAGCAGAAATATTGTATACACACTGAGTTTGGGATGAATGAGCGGGCTCGACCAGTGAAGTACCACTACCTGTCATCCGGAGATATTTCCAATGCAATATGGGTTTAAATGAAAGGCTTATTGTAACTCGTAAAATAATATGACATCACTTTTTATATAATATGTCGGAATAGATATTTTTAAATCATTTTTACAGTATGGGGATCAAATTATAGGGCTAGTTGAGAGTAATTTGAAAAATAATATTACGTCATCAGAAATCAAATAGGGCATTAATTATCCAAAATAGGGTTGTAGTTATTCTACTAGATTCTACCCAGACCAGGATAAATATTTATACTCGAGTGGTGATCGAACCCGCCAATCTCGATTCCACAGTTGGTAGTTTAACCAATGCACCGTCGTAATGTAAGTAAGATATTATCTATAGCAATAGTTAAACATATCGATATGTCGAAAATCCGATATTTTAAACAGCCCTAGCCGACTGCGCTGCGATCGCGCGAGTAATGTGTTCAGCCACTCGCGTTCACATTGCCGGAATGATTCGCGGCATGACGACTAACGTGTCCACTACGTCCCTACCTCTTTCCCTCGCTATTCGTCGAATTATTCGTCGAGTGTAAGAATTGACTGTAGATGGAAAAGGATGCCATGTTGTGCCGACCCCACTTAGAGTGGGACAAGGGCAGGAAAATGAGGATGACTCTATTAATAAGAAAACGTGACTCTAATAATTTTTGTCTTATAGAATAACTTAACATAACATAACTTCACTAATAGACCAGCTCGACCGGTGAAGAACACAACCTCTAAGAAAACACAATAATGTTACTTCTATATCTACGGTGATGAACTGGTGTAATTTTAGTACATAAATAATATTTATTTAAAACATACCAAAAAGTTCATTGTTAGTAGAAAAGTCCATCGTTCGTCGGTATCGGATGAATATAGACATTTCAACTTTCAATCAAATGTCAAAATTTGTTGTGTTATGTTACTGTATATATGTTTGAAGTATTGCAATTTATAAATATTAAAAATAAGTAAATATTTGGATGAGTTATTTTTAAACTAAAATCTGTGTTGAAATTTAAATAATCAAGCATTAGTTTGGAGAAGGCATCGCAAAGGCGGTAACAATAACCAGCAACGGGATGCCATTTTTGTCAAAGTTGTTCAAGCTTACCACGAAGAACATGACAATGATTTATCAGTTCAGATTGCATCCACTATAGATGAAAAAGATGTGGTGAGTCGTCTCTCTGATCAGTCCAGCTTCCTCATAGTGAAATTCAAGAACGGATCAATAAATTACGAGCACACATTTCGCACAAATTTATCAATTTGTAACAATACCGTCTCTATTCTTCAATAGTCAACCGTAAAAGTAAAGCATCATACAGCCTTACCTGCAATGTTAAGTGTATATATATAAGTATATACTTATTGTCTGCTGTTTATTATATCAGTGATTACTTATAAAACAAGGGTCAAGATAATAAAAAGACGAGTGCTGAACGTGTATACAGTCTTTTTACTGTCTGTTATTTTTAATTTAGTAGCCTATTAGTAATTCTTCTTTTTTATAGAAATTGGAAGCAAACAAACTTGCGGGTCACCTGGTGGCAAGTTACTAGTAGATTTGATCTAGTTCTAAAATTCGTGAACTTACTTTATTAATATATCGCTACCACACACAGCTATTCGCCGTTCGCGTTCGCGTTGCCGCGAAGTTGTCATCTCTGTCCACACACAGCTTTCCTCGCGCGAATATTCGCGCAAATATTCGCGACGCGCCGAACTTAGATATTAGGGCTGTCGATATTTTTCAAAATATCAGTTAGTCGACACATCGATATTTTTAATTAAATCAATTTCGGGCTTTGATGTATCGAAAAAGTACATAAAAATCTAGGAACATGTGGTGGTACTATACTACTCATAATTGATTACAAAATTAATAAACTCAGTGATTTTTGTTTTGTATTCTATGTCCGTAAGTGTGTATATTCAGGAATCTTAGAACTTAATTTTGAAGTAGATAGCTTCAAAATATTAAGCAGAAATATTGTATACACACTGAGTTTGGGATGAATGAGCGGGCTCGACCAGTGAAGTACCACTACCTGTCATCCGGAGATATTTCCAATGCAATATGGGTTTAAATGAAAGGCTTATTGTAACTCGTAAAATAATATGACATCACTTTTTATATAATATGTCGGAATAGATATTTTTAAATCATTTTTACAGTATGGGGATCAAATTATAGGGCTAGTTGAGAGTAATTTGAAAAATAATATTACGTCATCAGAAATCAAATAGGGCATTAATTATCCAAAATAGGGTTGTAGTTATTCTACTAGATTCTACCCAGACCAGGATAAATATTTATACTCGAGTGGTGATCGAACCCGCCAATCTCGATTCCACAGTTGGTAGTTTAACCAATGCACCGTCGTAATGTAAGTAAGATATTATCTATAGCAATAGTTAAACATATCGATATGTCGAAAATCCGATATTTTAAACAGCCCTAGCCGACTGCGCTGCGATCGCGCGAGTAATGTGTTCAGCCACTCGCGTTCACATTGCCGGAATGATTCGCGGCATGACGACTAACGTGTCCACTACGTCCCTACCTCTTTCCCTCGCTATTCGTCGAATTATTCGTCGAGTGTAAGAATTGACTGTAGATGGAAAAGGATGCCATGTTGTGCCGACCCCACTTAGAGTGGGACAAGGGCAGGAAAATGAGGATGACTCTATTAATAAGAAAACGTGACTCTAATAATTTTTGTCTTATAGAATAACTTAACATAACATAACTTCACTAATAGACCAGCTCGACCGGTGAAGAACACAACCTCTAAGAAAACACAATAATGTTACTTCTATATCTACGGTGATGAACTGGTGTAATTTTAGTACATAAATAATATTTATTTAAAACATACCAAAAAGTTCATTGTTAGTAGAAAAGTCCATCGTTCGTCGGTATCGGATGAATATAGACATTTCAACTTTCAATCAAATGTCAAAATTTGTTGTGTTATGTTACTGTATATATGTTTGAAGTATTGCAATTTATAAATATTAAAAATAAGTAAATATTTGGATGAGTTATTTTTAAACTAAAATCTGTGTTGAAATTTAAATAATCAAGCATTAGTTTGGAGAAGGCATCGCAAAGGCGGTAACAATAACCAGCAACGGGATGCCATTTTTGTCAAAGTTGTTCAAGCTTACCACGAAGAACATGACAATGATTTATCAGTTCAGATTGCATCCACTATAGATGAAAAAGATGTGGTGAGTCGTCTCTCTGATCAGTCCAGCTTCCTCATAGTGAAATTCAAGAACGGATCAATAAATTACGAGCACACATTTCGCACAAATTTATCAATTTGTAACAATACCGTCTCTATTCTTCAATAGTCAACCGTAAAAGTAAAGCATCATACAGCCTTACCTGCAATGTTAAGTGTATATATATAAGTATATACTTATTGTCTGCTGTTTATTATATCAGTGATTACTTATAAAACAAGGGTCAAGATAATAAAAAGACGAGTGCTGAACGTGTATACAGTCTTTTTACTGTCTGTTATTTTTAATTTAGTAGCCTATTAGTAATTCTTCTTTTTTATAGAAATTGGAAGCAAACAAACTTGCGGGTCACCTGGTGGCAAGTTACTAGTAGATTTGATCTAGTTCTAAAATTCGTGAACTTACTTTATTAATATATCGCTACCACACACAGCTATTCGCCGTTCGCGTTCGCGTTGCCGCGAAGTTGTCATCTCTGTCCACACACAGCTTTCCTCGCGCGAATATTCGCGCAAATATTCGCGACGCGCCGAACTTAGATATTAGGGCTGTCGATATTTTTCAAAATATCAGTTAGTCGACACATCGATATTTTTAATTAAATCAATTTCGGGCTTTGATGTATCGAAAAAGTACATAAAAATCTAGGAACATGTGGTGGTACTATACTACTCATAATTGATTACAAAATTAATAAACTCAGTGATTTTTGTTTTGTATTCTATGTCCGTAAGTGTGTATATTCAGGAATCTTAGAACTTAATTTTGAAGTAGATAGCTTCAAAATATTAAGCAGAAATATTGTATACACACTGAGTTTGGGATGAATGAGCGGGCTCGACCAGTGAAGTACCACTACCTGTCATCCGGAGATATTTCCAATGCAATATGGGTTTAAATGAAAGGCTTATTGTAACTCGTAAAATAATATGACATCACTTTTTATATAATATGTCGGAATAGATATTTTTAAATCATTTTTACAGTATGGGGATCAAATTATAGGGCTAGTTGAGAGTAATTTGAAAAATAATATTACGTCATCAGAAATCAAATAGGGCATTAATTATCCAAAATAGGGTTGTAGTTATTCTACTAGATTCTACCCAGACCAGGATAAATATTTATACTCGAGTGGTGATCGAACCCGCCAATCTCGATTCCACAGTTGGTAGTTTAACCAATGCACCGTCGTAATGTAAGTAAGATATTATCTATAGCAATAGTTAAACATATCGATATGTCGAAAATCCGATATTTTAAACAGCCCTAGCCGACTGCGCTGCGATCGCGCGAGTAATGTGTTCAGCCACTCGCGTTCACATTGCCGGAATGATTCGCGGCATGACGACTAACGTGTCCACTACGTCCCTACCTCTTTCCCTCGCTATTCGTCGAATTATTCGTCGAGTGTAAGAATTGACTGTAGATGGAAAAGGATGCCATGTTGTGCCGACCCCACTTAGAGTGGGACAAGGGCAGGAAAATGAGGATGACTCTATTAATAAGAAAACGTGACTCTAATAATTTTTGTCTTATAGAATAACTTAACATAACATAACTTCACTAATAGACCAGCTCGACCGGTGAAGAACACAACCTCTAAGAAAACACAATAATGTTACTTCTATATCTACGGTGATGAACTGGTGTAATTTTAGTACATAAATAATATTTATTTAAAACATACCAAAAAGTTCATTGTTAGTAGAAAAGTCCATCGTTCGTCGGTATCGGATGAATATAGACATTTCAACTTTCAATCAAATGTCAAAATTTGTTGTGTTATGTTACTGTATATATGTTTGAAGTATTGCAATTTATAAATATTAAAAATAAGTAAATATTTGGATGAGTTATTTTTAAACTAAAATCTGTGTTGAAATTTAAATAATCAAGCATTAGTTTGGAGAAGGCATCGCAAAGGCGGTAACAATAACCAGCAACGGGATGCCATTTTTGTCAAAGTTGTTCAAGCTTACCACGAAGAACATGACAATGATTTATCAGTTCAGATTGCATCCACTATAGATGAAAAAGATGTGGTGAGTCGTCTCTCTGATCAGTCCAGCTTCCTCATAGTGAAATTCAAGAACGGATCAATAAATTACGAGCACACATTTCGCACAAATTTATCAATTTGTAACAATACCGTCTCTATTCTTCAATAGTCAACCGTAAAAGTAAAGCATCATACAGCCTTACCTGCAATGTTAAGTGTATATATATAAGTATATACTTATTGTCTGCTGTTTATTATATCAGTGATTACTTATAAAACAAGGGTCAAGATAATAAAAAGACGAGTGCTGAACGTGTATACAGTCTTTTTACTGTCTGTTATTTTTAATTTAGTAGCCTATTAGTAATTCTTCTTTTTTATAGAAATTGGAAGCAAACAAACTTGCGGGTCACCTGGTGGCAAGTTACTAGTAGATTTGATCTAGTTCTAAAATTCGTGAACTTACTTTATTAATATATCGCTACCACACACAGCTATTCGCCGTTCGCGTTCGCGTTGCCGCGAAGTTGTCATCTCTGTCCACACACAGCTTTCCTCGCGCGAATATTCGCGCAAATATTCGCGACGCGCCGAACTTAGATATTAGGGCTGTCGATATTTTTCAAAATATCAGTTAGTCGACACATCGATATTTTTAATTAAATCAATTTCGGGCTTTGATGTATCGAAAAAGTACATAAAAATCTAGGAACATGTGGTGGTACTATACTACTCATAATTGATTACAAAATTAATAAACTCAGTGATTTTTGTTTTGTATTCTATGTCCGTAAGTGTGTATATTCAGGAATCTTAGAACTTAATTTTGAAGTAGATAGCTTCAAAATATTAAGCAGAAATATTGTATACACACTGAGTTTGGGATGAATGAGCGGGCTCGACCAGTGAAGTACCACTACCTGTCATCCGGAGATATTTCCAATGCAATATGGGTTTAAATGAAAGGCTTATTGTAACTCGTAAAATAATATGACATCACTTTTTATATAATATGTCGGAATAGATATTTTTAAATCATTTTTACAGTATGGGGATCAAATTATAGGGCTAGTTGAGAGTAATTTGAAAAATAATATTACGTCATCAGAAATCAAATAGGGCATTAATTATCCAAAATAGGGTTGTAGTTATTCTACTAGATTCTACCCAGACCAGGATAAATATTTATACTCGAGTGGTGATCGAACCCGCCAATCTCGATTCCACAGTTGGTAGTTTAACCAATGCACCGTCGTAATGTAAGTAAGATATTATCTATAGCAATAGTTAAACATATCGATATGTCGAAAATCCGATATTTTAAACAGCCCTAGCCGACTGCGCTGCGATCGCGCGAGTAATGTGTTCAGCCACTCGCGTTCACATTGCCGGAATGATTCGCGGCATGACGACTAACGTGTCCACTACGTCCCTACCTCTTTCCCTCGCTATTCGTCGAATTATTCGTCGAGTGTAAGAATTGACTGTAGATGGAAAAGGATGCCATGTTGTGCCGACCCCACTTAGAGTGGGACAAGGGCAGGAAAATGAGGATGACTCTATTAATAAGAAAACGTGACTCTAATAATTTTTGTCTTATAGAATAACTTAACATAACATAACTTCACTAATAGACCAGCTCGACCGGTGAAGAACACAACCTCTAAGAAAACACAATAATGTTACTTCTATATCTACGGTGATGAACTGGTGTAATTTTAGTACATAAATAATATTTATTTAAAACATACCAAAAAGTTCATTGTTAGTAGAAAAGTCCATCGTTCGTCGGTATCGGATGAATATAGACATTTCAACTTTCAATCAAATGTCAAAATTTGTTGTGTTATGTTACTGTATATATGTTTGAAGTATTGCAATTTATAAATATTAAAAATAAGTAAATATTTGGATGAGTTATTTTTAAACTAAAATCTGTGTTGAAATTTAAATAATCAAGCATTAGTTTGGAGAAGGCATCGCAAAGGCGGTAACAATAACCAGCAACGGGATGCCATTTTTGTCAAAGTTGTTCAAGCTTACCACGAAGAACATGACAATGATTTATCAGTTCAGATTGCATCCACTATAGATGAAAAAGATGTGGTGAGTCGTCTCTCTGATCAGTCCAGCTTCCTCATAGTGAAATTCAAGAACGGATCAATAAATTACGAGCACACATTTCGCACAAATTTATCAATTTGTAACAATACCGTCTCTATTCTTCAATAGTCAACCGTAAAAGTAAAGCATCATACAGCCTTACCTGCAATGTTAAGTGTATATATATAAGTATATACTTATTGTCTGCTGTTTATTATATCAGTGATTACTTATAAAACAAGGGTCAAGATAATAAAAAGACGAGTGCTGAACGTGTATACAGTCTTTTTACTGTCTGTTATTTTTAATTTAGTAGCCTATTAGTAATTCTTCTTTTTTATAGAAATTGGAAGCAAACAAACTTGCGGGTCACCTGGTGGCAAGTTACTAGTAGATTTGATCTAGTTCTAAAATTCGTGAACTTACTTTATTAATATATCGCTACCACACACAGCTATTCGCCGTTCGCGTTCGCGTTGCCGCGAAGTTGTCATCTCTGTCCACACACAGCTTTCCTCGCGCGAATATTCGCGCAAATATTCGCGACGCGCCGAACTTAGATATTAGGGCTGTCGATATTTTTCAAAATATCAGTTAGTCGACACATCGATATTTTTAATTAAATCAATTTCGGGCTTTGATGTATCGAAAAAGTACATAAAAATCTAGGAACATGTGGTGGTACTATACTACTCATAATTGATTACAAAATTAATAAACTCAGTGATTTTTGTTTTGTATTCTATGTCCGTAAGTGTGTATATTCAGGAATCTTAGAACTTAATTTTGAAGTAGATAGCTTCAAAATATTAAGCAGAAATATTGTATACACACTGAGTTTGGGATGAATGAGCGGGCTCGACCAGTGAAGTACCACTACCTGTCATCCGGAGATATTTCCAATGCAATATGGGTTTAAATGAAAGGCTTATTGTAACTCGTAAAATAATATGACATCACTTTTTATATAATATGTCGGAATAGATATTTTTAAATCATTTTTACAGTATGGGGATCAAATTATAGGGCTAGTTGAGAGTAATTTGAAAAATAATATTACGTCATCAGAAATCAAATAGGGCATTAATTATCCAAAATAGGGTTGTAGTTATTCTACTAGATTCTACCCAGACCAGGATAAATATTTATACTCGAGTGGTGATCGAACCCGCCAATCTCGATTCCACAGTTGGTAGTTTAACCAATGCACCGTCGTAATGTAAGTAAGATATTATCTATAGCAATAGTTAAACATATCGATATGTCGAAAATCCGATATTTTAAACAGCCCTAGCCGACTGCGCTGCGATCGCGCGAGTAATGTGTTCAGCCACTCGCGTTCACATTGCCGGAATGATTCGCGGCATGACGACTAACGTGTCCACTACGTCCCTACCTCTTTCCCTCGCTATTCGTCGAATTATTCGTCGAGTGTAAGAATTGACTGTAGATGGAAAAGGATGCCATGTTGTGCCGACCCCACTTAGAGTGGGACAAGGGCAGGAAAATGAGGATGACTCTATTAATAAGAAAACGTGACTCTAATAATTTTTGTCTTATAGAATAACTTAACATAACATAACTTCACTAATAGACCAGCTCGACCGGTGAAGAACACAACCTCTAAGAAAACACAATAATGTTACTTCTATATCTACGGTGATGAACTGGTGTAATTTTAGTACATAAATAATATTTATTTAAAACATACCAAAAAGTTCATTGTTAGTAGAAAAGTCCATCGTTCGTCGGTATCGGATGAATATAGACATTTCAACTTTCAATCAAATGTCAAAATTTGTTGTGTTATGTTACTGTATATATGTTTGAAGTATTGCAATTTATAAATATTAAAAATAAGTAAATATTTGGATGAGTTATTTTTAAACTAAAATCTGTGTTGAAATTTAAATAATCAAGCATTAGTTTGGAGAAGGCATCGCAAAGGCGGTAACAATAACCAGCAACGGGATGCCATTTTTGTCAAAGTTGTTCAAGCTTACCACGAAGAACATGACAATGATTTATCAGTTCAGATTGCATCCACTATAGATGAAAAAGATGTGGTGAGTCGTCTCTCTGATCAGTCCAGCTTCCTCATAGTGAAATTCAAGAACGGATCAATAAATTACGAGCACACATTTCGCACAAATTTATCAATTTGTAACAATACCGTCTCTATTCTTCAATAGTCAACCGTAAAAGTAAAGCATCATACAGCCTTACCTGCAATGTTAAGTGTATATATATAAGTATATACTTATTGTCTGCTGTTTATTATATCAGTGATTACTTATAAAACAAGGGTCAAGATAATAAAAAGACGAGTGCTGAACGTGTATACAGTCTTTTTACTGTCTGTTATTTTTAATTTAGTAGCCTATTAGTAATTCTTCTTTTTTATAGAAATTGGAAGCAAACAAACTTGCGGGTCACCTGGTGGCAAGTTACTAGTAGATTTGATCTAGTTCTAAAATTCGTGAACTTACTTTATTAATATATCGCTACCACACACAGCTATTCGCCGTTCGCGTTCGCGTTGCCGCGAAGTTGTCATCTCTGTCCACACACAGCTTTCCTCGCGCGAATATTCGCGCAAATATTCGCGACGCGCCGAACTTAGATATTAGGGCTGTCGATATTTTTCAAAATATCAGTTAGTCGACACATCGATATTTTTAATTAAATCAATTTCGGGCTTTGATGTATCGAAAAAGTACATAAAAATCTAGGAACATGTGGTGGTACTATACTACTCATAATTGATTACAAAATTAATAAACTCAGTGATTTTTGTTTTGTATTCTATGTCCGTAAGTGTGTATATTCAGGAATCTTAGAACTTAATTTTGAAGTAGATAGCTTCAAAATATTAAGCAGAAATATTGTATACACACTGAGTTTGGGATGAATGAGCGGGCTCGACCAGTGAAGTACCACTACCTGTCATCCGGAGATATTTCCAATGCAATATGGGTTTAAATGAAAGGCTTATTGTAACTCGTAAAATAATATGACATCACTTTTTATATAATATGTCGGAATAGATATTTTTAAATCATTTTTACAGTATGGGGATCAAATTATAGGGCTAGTTGAGAGTAATTTGAAAAATAATATTACGTCATCAGAAATCAAATAGGGCATTAATTATCCAAAATAGGGTTGTAGTTATTCTACTAGATTCTACCCAGACCAGGATAAATATTTATACTCGAGTGGTGATCGAACCCGCCAATCTCGATTCCACAGTTGGTAGTTTAACCAATGCACCGTCGTAATGTAAGTAAGATATTATCTATAGCAATAGTTAAACATATCGATATGTCGAAAATCCGATATTTTAAACAGCCCTAGCCGACTGCGCTGCGATCGCGCGAGTAATGTGTTCAGCCACTCGCGTTCACATTGCCGGAATGATTCGCGGCATGACGACTAACGTGTCCACTACGTCCCTACCTCTTTCCCTCGCTATTCGTCGAATTATTCGTCGAGTGTAAGAATTGACTGTAGATGGAAAAGGATGCCATGTTGTGCCGACCCCACTTAGAGTGGGACAAGGGCAGGAAAATGAGGATGACTCTATTAATAAGAAAACGTGACTCTAATAATTTTTGTCTTATAGAATAACTTAACATAACATAACTTCACTAATAGACCAGCTCGACCGGTGAAGAACACAACCTCTAAGAAAACACAATAATGTTACTTCTATATCTACGGTGATGAACTGGTGTAATTTTAGTACATAAATAATATTTATTTAAAACATACCAAAAAGTTCATTGTTAGTAGAAAAGTCCATCGTTCGTCGGTATCGGATGAATATAGACATTTCAACTTTCAATCAAATGTCAAAATTTGTTGTGTTATGTTACTGTATATATGTTTGAAGTATTGCAATTTATAAATATTAAAAATAAGTAAATATTTGGATGAGTTATTTTTAAACTAAAATCTGTGTTGAAATTTAAATAATCAAGCATTAGTTTGGAGAAGGCATCGCAAAGGCGGTAACAATAACCAGCAACGGGATGCCATTTTTGTCAAAGTTGTTCAAGCTTACCACGAAGAACATGACAATGATTTATCAGTTCAGATTGCATCCACTATAGATGAAAAAGATGTGGTGAGTCGTCTCTCTGATCAGTCCAGCTTCCTCATAGTGAAATTCAAGAACGGATCAATAAATTACGAGCACACATTTCGCACAAATTTATCAATTTGTAACAATACCGTCTCTATTCTTCAATAGTCAACCGTAAAAGTAAAGCATCATACAGCCTTACCTGCAATGTTAAGTGTATATATATAAGTATATACTTATTGTCTGCTGTTTATTATATCAGTGATTACTTATAAAACAAGGGTCAAGATAATAAAAAGACGAGTGCTGAACGTGTATACAGTCTTTTTACTGTCTGTTATTTTTAATTTAGTAGCCTATTAGTAATTCTTCTTTTTTATAGAAATTGGAAGCAAACAAACTTGCGGGTCACCTGGTGGCAAGTTACTAGTAGATTTGATCTAGTTCTAAAATTCGTGAACTTACTTTATTAATATATCGCTACCACACACAGCTATTCGCCGTTCGCGTTCGCGTTGCCGCGAAGTTGTCATCTCTGTCCACACACAGCTTTCCTCGCGCGAATATTCGCGCAAATATTCGCGACGCGCCGAACTTAGATATTAGGGCTGTCGATATTTTTCAAAATATCAGTTAGTCGACACATCGATATTTTTAATTAAATCAATTTCGGGCTTTGATGTATCGAAAAAGTACATAAAAATCTAGGAACATGTGGTGGTACTATACTACTCATAATTGATTACAAAATTAATAAACTCAGTGATTTTTGTTTTGTATTCTATGTCCGTAAGTGTGTATATTCAGGAATCTTAGAACTTAATTTTGAAGTAGATAGCTTCAAAATATTAAGCAGAAATATTGTATACACACTGAGTTTGGGATGAATGAGCGGGCTCGACCAGTGAAGTACCACTACCTGTCATCCGGAGATATTTCCAATGCAATATGGGTTTAAATGAAAGGCTTATTGTAACTCGTAAAATAATATGACATCACTTTTTATATAATATGTCGGAATAGATATTTTTAAATCATTTTTACAGTATGGGGATCAAATTATAGGGCTAGTTGAGAGTAATTTGAAAAATAATATTACGTCATCAGAAATCAAATAGGGCATTAATTATCCAAAATAGGGTTGTAGTTATTCTACTAGATTCTACCCAGACCAGGATAAATATTTATACTCGAGTGGTGATCGAACCCGCCAATCTCGATTCCACAGTTGGTAGTTTAACCAATGCACCGTCGTAATGTAAGTAAGATATTATCTATAGCAATAGTTAAACATATCGATATGTCGAAAATCCGATATTTTAAACAGCCCTAGCCGACTGCGCTGCGATCGCGCGAGTAATGTGTTCAGCCACTCGCGTTCACATTGCCGGAATGATTCGCGGCATGACGACTAACGTGTCCACTACGTCCCTACCTCTTTCCCTCGCTATTCGTCGAATTATTCGTCGAGTGTAAGAATTGACTGTAGATGGAAAAGGATGCCATGTTGTGCCGACCCCACTTAGAGTGGGACAAGGGCAGGAAAATGAGGATGACTCTATTAATAAGAAAACGTGACTCTAATAATTTTTGTCTTATAGAATAACTTAACATAACATAACTTCACTAATAGACCAGCTCGACCGGTGAAGAACACAACCTCTAAGAAAACACAATAATGTTACTTCTATATCTACGGTGATGAACTGGTGTAATTTTAGTACATAAATAATATTTATTTAAAACATACCAAAAAGTTCATTGTTAGTAGAAAAGTCCATCGTTCGTCGGTATCGGATGAATATAGACATTTCAACTTTCAATCAAATGTCAAAATTTGTTGTGTTATGTTACTGTATATATGTTTGAAGTATTGCAATTTATAAATATTAAAAATAAGTAAATATTTGGATGAGTTATTTTTAAACTAAAATCTGTGTTGAAATTTAAATAATCAAGCATTAGTTTGGAGAAGGCATCGCAAAGGCGGTAACAATAACCAGCAACGGGATGCCATTTTTGTCAAAGTTGTTCAAGCTTACCACGAAGAACATGACAATGATTTATCAGTTCAGATTGCATCCACTATAGATGAAAAAGATGTGGTGAGTCGTCTCTCTGATCAGTCCAGCTTCCTCATAGTGAAATTCAAGAACGGATCAATAAATTACGAGCACACATTTCGCACAAATTTATCAATTTGTAACAATACCGTCTCTATTCTTCAATAGAAGGAACGGTTTTGACCCTAACACCCTGGCGATCATGATGATACAGGAATAGCACCGCAAAGACTTTAGCCAATATAGATAGATTGGATAGGATGACTGATGATGATAAGGGCAGGAAAATAATGGTGAGAGGAATATAAAAGTTATGAATGTTGACATTAGTCAAATAACTATAATTAGGTCTCGGTGATCCAGTTGTCGAGCACCTCGCTTTTGAATCAAGAAGTCACGATTCGTGGCTCACACCCATTGGTGTGAGCCACGAATCAAACCCGATTGTGTGATAAATATTGATGACGAGGCTTAACAGCCGCTGCCTACACCTTCGGGTACCAAAAGGCGTGAAGTTATGTAAGTTAAGTATGTATGTGTCTAAAATTATAAATTGTAATATTATACATTATGTGATTTATATCTATTGATCGATTTTTTTATGGGATAGGAGGGCAAAGAAGCAGGCGTGTCACCTGATGGTAAGCAACCAACGCCGCCCGTAGCCTAGATACTATTGCAGAAAATAATAAAGCATTTTTACAGAATTGCGTCCTAACTCCTAAACGTTTAAGAGTTCTGTAGCTTCATCATCAGTACAGCAGTGTCAGAAGTTGATTCAAGCATACCGCCCAAGCTACACGTTATTCCTATATACTACTAAACAGTTTCCATCGACTAACTACAGTACTATCTTCCAACTCCTAATCCTTAAGGAGTTTTGTGACTTCTTCATCAGCATAGCAGCATCAGGTGTATATTCAACCATACTTCACAAGCAATACGCTAGCCCTACATACAATTAGTTTCTGTCGACCAATTGCAATGCTGTCTTCAAACTCCTAACCTTTGAGGAGTTTTGTGGCATAAAGAATATCCCTAAGACATCACTATTACGTAACAAAAACATATGCAAGTAGCATACAACTTTTGGTGGATTATACAAAGAAAAATATTTTTTTTGTAATCGGTCCATAATTGACGAAAATATCGGTGAACATACATAAAAGAAAAATATTATACATACAGACGAATTGAAAACCTCCTCCTTTTTTCGAGGTCGGTTAAAAACAGCCTCACGACAAAATAAAAAATTAAGCATTAAGACGCAGTGTTCCTGTGATTTTGGAACGAGCGGCATTTCACTATGAATCGAATGTTTGGCGTTGAAATACAATGATCTAATTACTGTTATATGTTGTGCCGGAGGCAAAGTAAAATTATCACAATTGGAGCCACCAGCAGATCCTTCAAGTTCTTTTGTTTCTGGGATTGGAAATAATTCTAAGTATTTCTTGGCAAATCAAATCTTTTTACGCTTTTACGAAATGCATGTTTGTATATTCATTTATTATATATATATATATATATATATATATATATATATATATATATATATATATATATATATATATATATATGTGTATACGGTATTTACACCAAAAAATATTTTTTAGAATTTTTGCCTGTCTGTTCAGGCTAATCTTTGTAGTGGCTGGGCCGATTTTGATGGGACTTTTTTGTAGGTAGCTGATGTAATAAGAACTAACTTAAGCTTCTTTAGAAAAAATCTTTTATTTCCTCATATAATGCTTTTGAGGCGAAACAGAGTTCGCTGGTTCAGCTAGTAAATATTGTAAATAATAAAGGCAGAATACTGCTTAACAGGTATCATATTTACCATTTAAATTTGTGTATGAATTTTTTAAACGTTCGGTTGGTTTACTTTTTTTGCAGAAATGAGGAAAGGAGGAAACGAACAAGCGGTTCACCTGGTGGAGAATTTAAAATAGGATAGGCATATGGGTAACAGTATCTGAAGTGGATGGGTAGGGGCTCCAAATGTCTCTCAAACAAAACCTGGCATCAGTCACTTTACGCTTTTTCTTACGTGTTTTCTAAGAGGTTGTGTTCTTCACCGGTCAAGCAAGTCTGTTAAAACACCAAACTGCGTGACTGTGTTGACTTATAAATACATAACTGTTTATTTTTTAAGAATTTAAACCGTATTTAAACTAGGAAACAAAGATAACAGACATGAATGCTACCAAATCTACAATTACGGAAACCAAGTTTACTTACATAGGGTATTATACAAGCCTGACTGTTAGATACCGCCACGATGGCTGTGTGCGGTTAGTTAGGACTCTGTAGTACAGAGTAGTGTTTTATATGTCTATACATCAGTTAATTACATAATATATCCAGAGGTCCGGGTTTGAATCCTGACACTGGCTCACACCAATGACTTTCCGAAATTGTTTTCGGAAGTTAAGTGTGATAAATATCGATGACTGAAAACTTTGTGCCCGGTATGGCAATAGGTTCGCCACCTTTTCCATTTGGGACGTAAACATAACTGCGAGACGAGGCTTAACAGCCGCTGCCTACACCTTCGAGTAACAAAAGGCGTGAAGTTATGTTATGGTATATCTCGAGTAAACCAAACACTGTTTTATTTGGAATAGGGGGAAAGAGCAAGCGGTTCACCTAAACGTAAGTAACCAGCGTTGCCCATGGATACTTTCAACACCTATATTGTTAACACTTTAACTACCTTTAAAATAAGATAGAAAAGGTGTGAGAAGTGGGATGGTGGTAGGATTGGCAGGAGGTGATTGCATCCGGATACTTGTGTGCTCTATCATCAATGTAATGTAATTAAAAAACAATATGTTCGCTGATTACTTTGTCGACTGTCGGTCGATTTTTTCTAGCTTATGTGAAGATTGAGGGCAAACTTTAGTCTATACCTAAGAACTATTCAAAAGTTCGGTTTTTAGGTTGTGAGCGTCCTCGACTCCTGCATCATCTAAATACCATTATTTTTACGAAGAAAATGTATCTCTTCGTCATGTTTAATTCCAACGAGTTTGCATATATTTTTTACATTTGTTTGCCTAAAACAATGGATCCTCTAATTATTTGCCTTTCAGGATTGAATTTCCTGTCAAAGTTTCTAACAAAGTAGACAAACGAACACAACAAACAAATTTGAATATGCCTTCAAACTAATTTGTTTCAATCCTTAAGTGCTTTGAAACTCTGTTTCAAATTCAAATTTAACATTCAGTCGTTTTCTGATGATGTTATTATTGATGATATATCCGAAGGTAACGAGATCCAAAAGAACATGCTTTTAAGATGTTTAATGCCTTGACGTATTCTTACATATACGAGTATATATATATATATACTTAGTCATGCCATAAATATTGCAACAAAGAAATTTTTTTTTTAATTGCAAATAACATTTATTACTTTTACAGTGTGTCACTTTAATACATAAATATAAAACGATATAATATATAAAAAGCTTATTCGAAGTGGTCTCCATTGGCTGCAATACAGGCCTTTAAACGTTGAGGTATCTATAGAAACACGCACTCTTTCCATGGGAAAATTCTTCACTGCCAATCGTATTGATTGTTTTAGGGACTCTAAATTATTATGACGTTTAGAGCAACCCATGCTCTCTAAAACTGACCACAAATCATAATCCAGTGGATTAAGATCGGGACTAGACGACGGCCAGTCTTCAGATCTAATGAAGTCCGAAACGTTCGCTTCCAACCAAGATTGCGTGGACCGAGCTTTATGTCCCGGTGCCGAGTCTTGCTGGAAGGACCATACTTCGTTCTTGAACATGATGTTGTTAAGGGGCTTGACTACCTTTTCAAGAATGGTATCTTGATATACTTGTGCCGATGTTTTGATACCTTTTTCACAAAAATATGGCTCAGTCACTCCTTCGTAGCTAACACCCCACCAAACCATCACTGAAGTCGGATAATGCCCACGTTGCACTCTGTCAACTAATTGGGAAGCTTCCTTAGAGCTTTGGGCATAAATTATCAGTTAATAAATAACCAGTGCGCCTCTTATAGGCTGCAAGTCCTAAGTCATCTTTTAAAATACGCGACATTGTTCTAGGTGCTATCTTCATCTCCCGAGATAAAATCTTTTGCTTGCGGACAGGATTTCTTCGAATTCTTTCCTTTACTGCTTTGACCACCTTTTTTGTACGAACACTACGTGGACGGCCAGGTTTTTTTCTGTCACAAATAGAGGAGGTCTCATTGTACCTATTAATAATAATTTTGACGGGCCTCGTGGCGCATTGGTAAAACTACTGGCTGCAGCAAATGAGGTCGGGGGTTCGATTCCCACCCGAGCACAAATATTTGTGACAAACATGAATATTTGTGCGGCGTCTGGGTGTTTTTCTATGTATTATAAGTATGTATTTACAAAAGAAAAGTATATATGTATTAATATCCGTTATCTAGTATCCATAACACAAGCATTTAATTGCTTAGCTTGGAACTAGAGGGCGTTGTGTATATTGTGTCCCAGATATTAAAAAAAAAAAAAATAGCCCGGTACACAAACATTTGACTAATACCAACTGTATGGAGAGTTTTAAAAATTGCATTTGTCTCCATACCTACTTTGTGTAATGCAATCACAGCGATTCGGTTCTCTTTATCACCCCACTCGATTTTAATAGTATTAGCGCCAAAACGAGAAAACACAATTAAAAATCGTATAAAAATGACAGTTTCCAAATTCAAATGTAATTATTTTGTTTTTAGTTGTAACAGTATTTATGGCCAGACTAAGTTTATATATATATATATATATATATATATATACATACATAACTTCACGCCAAATCCCTTGCGGGGTAGGCAGAGAGAACAGAGCACCACAGGGCACGATTCTTACACGCCTCACTCGCTTCGTTGACTTTAATAACTCTTTTCATGCACGCGCGTCGGTTTTTGAGGCTCTTAACATCACCTTCTTCCAGAACACGTTCTATTTGGTCATGTGTGTCTTGGCCGTCCTCGATTCCTACATCCATCCGCTTTTGCATTGTATATCTGCTTAGTCAGTCTTCCATCAACCATTCTTTCCACATGTCTGAACCATCGGAGCATGCCTTTTCTTACTTTTACACCGACACTCTCTTTCAAACAAACTTCCTTCCTTACAACCTTGTTTTCTACGAGGTCAGCGAGAGTCACTCCTCAGATTTTGCGTAGTGCCCTCATTTCTACCGCGTTTATTCTACTTCCATGCACACTCTGCCATACCCAACTCTCGCTTCCATAAGTTAGCGTTGGGATCAGGACTGCATTGTGGATTGCTAGTTGGGCTTTTCTGCTAATGTTGTTTGCGCCCAGGAATCTGTATAATTTTTTTACGGGATAGGGGGGGTAAATGAGCAGGTGTGTTACCTCATGGTAAGTGACCAGCGACGCACAAGGACACGTGCAACACATATAGTGTTACAGTAGCGTTGCCGACTTTTAAGGGAGTAGGATAGGATGGGATGGGGAAGAGGGATGGGGAAGAGGGATGGCAATAACAAAAGATATATGTTACTCTCTTACAGAAGCAAATTTATATCTACGTCAACAAATATTTTAAACTATAATAATATAATATCTATAATATAATATCTTGGACACAATACACACAGCGCCCTCTAGTTCCAAGCTAAGCAACTAAATGCTTGTGTTATGGATACTAGATAACGGATATTAATACATATAATATAACTTTCTTTTGTAAATACATACTTATAATACATAGAAAAACACCCAGGCGCCGCACAAATATTCATGTTTGTCACAAATATTTGTGCTCGGGTGGGAATCGAACCCCCGACCTCATTGCTGCAGCCGGTAGTTTTACCAATGCGCCACGAGGCCCGCCACGAACTATATAACAATTCTTTTGCTCGATACATTATGTGAAAGTTTGTTGTTGTGCGAAACCCAAAACCTTCTCAATTCATGTATTCAAACATTAAATACAGATAATTTGGTGCTAAACTAAACTATAATACAATAATTACTTTTGATATCACTACACTGTATGAAACAAAGTCGCTTTCTCTGTCCCTATATCCGTAAGTATACTTAAATCTCTAAAACTACACAGCGGATTGTGATGCGGTTTTCTAATAAATAGAGTGATTAAAGAGGATGGCTTATATGAATAACATCAGCGTTTTGCTGTAGTGTATTTAATATCAGCATTGAACTCGTGCGAGTGCTTGTCGCTAGTCATAAATATAAACAATATGATAAATATAGAATATTAACACATACATAACTTCATGTCAAATCCTTTGCGAGGTAGGCAGAGAGAACGGAGCTCTATAAGGATTTTTACACACCTCATTAAGATATTAATACACGTTACATTTTCGTTTGGTATTTTGATACTGACAAAATAAAATAAACGTCTGCGCCATTTCGAAATCGATTTACAACTCACGAAGTCGTTAAGGCTGTCGTTCGAAGTTCATAAGTGTTATGGGCAATTATTAAAACATGTTGCTCATATTAATATGAAACATTTACATGACAAACAATTGGGAGATACAAAGTTATTATTGTGTTAATTTGTATCAAATATTATATGAGTTAGTAAGTTATTGTTTTCTGAAATGAATGTGAAAAATTTAGTTATGTATAACTTGTACAATTTAGATAAGAGATTTTATGAAAATGCAATGATAGCGTTACATAACATGAAAGGCAGAGCATGAGAGACAAAAAATATGAAAACTCTTTACTCATCTTTCTCTTAAACAAGTAGTACGGTACATTCTGTAGTAATTGAATTGATGCAGTTAAAACACATGATAGCATAACTTCTGAAATTATAATATTATATACCATTCCTATTAATTACAACATTCCTACAGTAAGTTTTATTTTATAATCATCTCTCCTTACCTCATATGTTATAAAACCGCCGAATTATAAACTTTATCACTTTTCTCTTCATGGTGTGATTAAGGTTTTATTTTATGTTTAGAACTTTTCCCGAACAAGAACTTTTTAAAATGCGACCAATGCACATTACATAAGTCTTCTCTCAGTTATTTATTCTAAAATGTTTCAGTATGATAGTCATGTGTACAGATGGCATAAGGATTTATCTCCTGCAATTTATTCTACGTAGGTACAGTCTCTAGGGTGCATTATATATTTGACGACACTATTACTGTGTTGTCACTACAAATGAAAATATATATATATCTGAAATTGGATTACTTTTCTTATTTTCCTTATTTTTATTATGATTATTTAATAAATACTAATAAATTAGTAGTGTTTATTTTCCTATAGTACGAACAAAACCATGTTTAATGTTTACGTACTAAGAACATAATCTAAAACTAACACAAAAATTTTAACAGTTATTTTTGTTTCCATAGTAAGTTCTAGAAGTAATAATGCCGATTATAATCTTTATGTAAAAACGCATCTAACATACCTTAACAAACGAAATCAAACAGACGATAAGGCTAAGAAATATGCCAAAAAAAAATAACATTCATACAAAAACATAATCCTCCTAGAAAGAGGATTATGTTTTTACGTAGTCAGAATAAAAAGAGATCAAATATCTTGACATATATTAATGAGGTTTCATTGTAATATAATATAGAAAAAGAACCTTTTGATCATAACCTACCATAAAAATGAGTATTTTGTTAAACGATCAGTCATTTCCTATTTGCGCTTCTCGAAAACCTGCAAAAAATCTTAACATTAATATCAAAAAATCTAATAGATGTTGATATGGATAATAAATCGGGAAAAATCCTTTCAGCCATTTAACCTTATCAATAGTCCGGAAGATGCGATACAACAAATTCGTTTCCTTAAATCGCCTTCAGCAATGTGCCTGTGTTTGCTCAGAAAATTTGAGTCCAGAAAGAAAATGAGATTTTCGTGTATTCCGATTGTCTTTGGCAGATCCGAAATGTACCATTGGGAGGATCAAATGTAGCTTAAAGCTGTGATTTCCAGGATTGAAGCGAGAGCGGCACGTGTAGATGGCCAGTTTATATTTCGCACAGCGATTTTCATAGCGCAAGTGTCCATGGCTGTAAGAATTGACAAAAGGATCTAAACTAAAAAAATACGCACAATAAATTTCCAAAATCATAGGTGACTACATGTTTTATTAATATATTCAAAAGAATTACGTTAATATATTTTCTTACATTAAACATAGTCGGCTCTATAGTGGGCTCGTTGGTCTCTAGGTGGAATTGATACCGGGCCAATGACAATGGCAGGCCAATTAATGACTTTCCAGATTTCTTTACGGATATAAGGTCCTATTGTCCAACTATTCCATTTGAGACATAAAAAGAAATCATCCGATCGAGATTTTTTCTTAGCTTGTCCAACTTTTAAGTCCATGGTGAATCTATTGCCATACACCGAGTAAAAATTTATCTATATTCATTACACGCAACTTGCGAAAACAAATCGATCTTATATTTTTTTGATTCGGAATCATACTGTTTGACCTGCAGACTATCGAGACGAAATAATTCCTAGAATAAGCTTGGTTAATATAAAAAAATATATTAGTGATTCAATATTCTAGCGGTTTAAATTTCTCATTAATATCAGACGCGGTAAACGTTCTCTTTATTCTGCTATAACATCGAGACGTCCCCTTTCATTAGATATTTTTTTCTACCCTTGTTGCATTAGTACGGTCACGAAATGGAATTCAATTTTGTTCAACTGAATATGAGTTTCGCAAATGACAACCCGGTGTGTAAAATTCTCGTTATTATTAATTTAGTGGGATCTGATATTTTGATACGTTTTTCGTTAATGAACGTGAAATTTAGGGTGATTTCAATTTTATGATATTTGTTTTTGAAACCCATTTCTGCGTTATTTTTTTTTTGTATTACAATAATATTATTTCCAGTAAATGAAAATGAAACAATGTTGTTACAGCTTTCCAAGTTGCATTTTTTATGGGATAGGAAGCAAACGTAGCAAGTGTGTTAATGGTAAGTAGCTAACAACGCCGATGGACAGCTGGAGCACAGATAATGTTACAGTTACCTTGCCGGCCTTTTAAATGGGATAAGGAAGAATCCGACGACTTCCGAAAGTGGGATAGCAGATGAAAAAGAAAGGGTTTGGACCATCGGATACCTCGATAGGATACGTCGATATTCTGAGAGGTCAAGGCATTTCACCGGTCGAATCGGCTATTCGTGTAGCAAACTGCTTAGCTCGCCACTATTATATATTTATTGTTATAAATATTTTAGTGCACATGCTATCATACAGACATTTCAGCATAAATAATCTTTTTATACTTATGATTTCATTTTTTTCGTCTTCCTATAATTCTGTTATGGTCAACATCTCTTGCGATAGAATCAATCAAGCAGACTAAGCTTCCTCTTGTGTAATCGGCTATGACTTTGTTCACACATATTGCTCCAGATCCTAGAAAATAGATGAGTAAGGATGAACAATTTTGATCATCATTATATATTATAATCAGAAATACAACATACTAACATAAATGCCTTCATGATAAAACTCTTTTCAATATAATAAAGAAATAAAGAAAATACTTATAAGTATTTTCAAATGAAAAATATTATGGTTATGAATTTATGTTCAGTTTTAATTTTTCTAACAGTTCCCAGGAGTGTCTCCAGGGAAATCAATGCTGGTATTGTCTCCTCTTGTTCTTATTGCGAGATGTTCATTAGCTGATACGGAAAATTGCAAGCATTTTCCACCTTGTGATATTAAATTTTAATAATTACTGTTTCAGAATTATACTAATAACTTCATTAAACTTTTTAAGACTCAAAGTATAAGTTTCAAGAAATTAATTCTAAATAATATAAAATTTTGTAGTACCTATAAATAACTGAGTATGGATTAAAGATATTGCTTGAGCGAAATATTAAAGTACTAGCAGTAGAAACACAGTGCATGAATGAGTCGGTTTGACCCATTAAACACCATTTTGAATGCAGCATTTCACTTTAACTACGGTCAGGCTATTTATTTTATTTGGTTTCATGGTAATATCATCACCAATTGCGATCATATCGTTTGTTGTGATCAAAATACGTCTAGATTGGTTTTAGCTTTAAAAAGTGTCTTAGAAAAATAACACTATTTACAAAAAGCTTGATATGTTGTGAACCGTAAACATTGTTTTAATGGCGCTTCATATATTACACTTAGACCAATCCAATCCAATATTCCATTTTAGTCCATAATTAGGTACTGATAAGGTGTATTTTAGATTATAGTGTTATATTATATGTTTTGGCAAGCTACAATTAACTATGTTATTGCTTCCGTGATATAAGGTTAGGACCTACATTTTGTGTATTCAGAACAATGATAAAAAAACATATTGCTTGATAACATATATAACAATATCACGAACATCTCTTTGTGACTATAACATAACATAACTTTACGCATTTGTTACCCAAAGGTGTAGGCAGCGGCTGTTAAGCCTACTCTTGCCGTCATGTTTACGTCCCAAATGGAATAGGTGACGAACCTATTGCCATACCGGGCACAAAGTTTTCAGTCATCGATATTTATCACACTTAACTTCCGAAAACAATTTCGAAAAGTCATTGGTGTGAGCCATTGTCAGGATTCGAACCCGGATCTGTGGATCAGAAGTCGTGTTCTCGACCACTGGGCCACCGAGACTGAAATTCTAATTCAAAATCATGTTTAAACAGAAATAAACTAGCTTCCAACACAAATCGCTGTCAGCAAAGACGTCGACACAAATGTATTTGGTCTGTGAGCTTTATTCTGAGTTATTCAGTTAATAGCTCTTCATCAGAGTGTTGGGTAAATACGATCGATACACATACATAACTTCACGCCAAATCCCTTGCGGGGTATGCAGAGAGAACACATCGCCATAAGGCACGATTCTTACGCACCTCACTCCTTTCGTTGACTTTCATAGCTATTTTCATGCACGCGCGTCAATATTTGAAGTTCCTAACATCACCTTCCTTTAGAATACGATCAATGTACATTCATTTAATGATATTTTAAGAGTACTTATAACTTCACACCATTAATCACCCAAGACTATTAGTACTTAAAGAGGCCAGATACGTTTCCTAGTTCTAAATAGATCCTTATGTCAGGCATAATGATGTTGATTATTTATATTAGTTACATAATATTATAATATTTGAAATGTTAATTCTGTAAGTCCAGAATCAAATTGAAGCCTTAGGTTATAAGAAAGAGAGATAGTAAATATATAGTTTAAAAAGCCTCAAAATTTTCTGCATTAATCTCTCTTCCAATGAAATAAAACGACTTCTCAGAAAATTCACGTAAACAGTCAATCTCTTCCCTATCCCATCCCGAAAAACGGTTACATAACGGTGACCCTCTCAGTGAAGTAGGTGTTTATGGAAAACGTTTGTCGCTAACCAGCGGATAACATGCTTGCACTTTTCTAATAAAAAATATAGCGGAAGCAAAAGTCAGTAAAGAAAAAGAAAAGCAAATAATGAGTTTCAAAAGATAAGTCAACTAGAACATTAGAAATAGAGAGTAGATAAATAATTATAAGCTTAAAGGGATCTACACATAAACTAAATTTAGTTGGAAGTATATTTAAGAAGATTATGACATGTCCTAATACAATAATTAATAAGTTGGCAGCCATAAAGCTTAAGCTGAACTTTGCAGGAGTCAGCAGTAATAGGTACAATATTTAAGCCGCCGGATTAAATATAAGTCTACTTATACTCTGACTTTGTGTTCTTACGTTATAAAAATACATGTTTACAGTGGTAGATCCACGAAGTGTGCTGCATGAATAGGCCGGCGCTATCGATGAAATACGACGGCTTCTCAGAATATCGACGTAAAGTAGCTCATGCCGCTTTACGATCGGTGAGAGAGGTATTCGGAGGCCCACACCCCTTACTTCTCTTTCTTCATCCTACTCCCATAAAGGCCTTCAACGCAACTGTAACTTGTATCACCTGTAACATGAATAACGGTAGTAACTTATCACCTGGTGAATCGTTTGCTCGTTTGCCCAGAAATTTAAAAAAAAATTAATGAGTCATGATTGGTGTTTTTCTGCCCACAAAAAATCTTTATTGATTTCAAATATCTCATAGCCTTTTATTTATTCTGTCTTCGGGAAATCATCGGAAAGTCCGAAAATTGAAAGAATATTTTTGGACTTCGGAGTTCCCTGAGACAGAACGAAATAGAAGGTTATGAGAGTTACGATTTCACACGAAATCTAAAATTCGAATTAAAAAGCACCTTCATTTGAAAAAGAGAAATAATGCCTTTCAAATTTAAATTAACTACACAAATTAATTCCTTGATTCTTGTCAGTTTTGGAGCATCAAACCAAACTATTTCTGGAAAGAAAATGGGTATTGTTCATCTAATCCACCACTCAAGTGACCACATTAGTTGGTAGATAATCCAAAACTACCGCTTGTTTAAATCCAAAACAGCCACAATGTTTTATAGCCACTTTCGTTTTGCAATTGACAAAATATAAGCTGAAGCGACTTTTATCCTAGCACAATATATTATATTTATCATAAAAGTTTTTTTTTTTCGTTAATTTTTATGTACTTACTAGTTGTTCCAGAACTTTATTTCGCCTCAGAAAATAAATTATAATGATAATTTTTGGTTATACCTAAGAGATAGACATGTGCTATCGCGACGCTTTTTTGTAGACCTTTTTAAAGTGTATAATAATGTAGCACATTGTTTTGTTCTATCAAATGGTTCAGCAAACGTTTGCTATGAAAGTGCTAAATCTCGAAAATTATCGCTTCTTATTTGCTAAAGTTTACATGAATTATGCATAAAAACTACCCCGTTGACACCCACTGTCTATTAAAAAAAAACGCATCAAAATCCGTTGCATAGTTTCAAAGATTTTTCGCATATAAGGGGACAGGCAGCATTAAGCAACTTTGTTCTATTTATTTATATAGTGATGTTACTAAGTAACATCTTAAGTAAATTAGATGCTACTGAGCATTCATCAGTCATTATTTCATTACTATTTTTCTTATAGTGATGACCTATTACTGGCATCACATTTTAATAGAAATACTAACCTTATATGGTCGTCTTTTTCTCTAGAAATTTTGCCTAAACTTATTCTAATTTTTGGCAATATTAAAGTTTATTATGTATTATCATTGTGTACAATTCATTTAATTTTTTCATTTAGTCTGGCGTCTAAATACTAGATATACTGGTATACTAGAAAGAAATAAGCACCATCGCGTGTAGGGGAGAATCTAAGCAGGTAACAGGTAAACTTACCTATACGTACATATATTTTAGACTGGCACAATTTATATAATATCTTTTTTTTCTTATCAAAAGAACACACAGAAGACAATAAAAAAGCAGCTAGGAAAAAATGAACCATAAATTTAAGTAAACTTTTATTCAGATAAAGGAAATAAATTGTAACCCACTTGTACCCTCTATAAGCTAATATATTAAGGCAAATTTCAATTACAATGTGTGGTTTGTACCAAACTGGCGCACACATTTTATTTTGTAGTAAATTACTTTGCTACATATAGTATGTATAAAGCTCTGAAACAGCTTAATTTATACGCGAGCATTTTATTGTTGGCTAAAAAGATTGAATTAAATTTTGTATCTTCACGCCTATAATACTAAAAGGCAGCAGATAAAATGTTTTGATATACACAATGTTTTATTGGACCATCTGTAGACAGAACTGACGTTCAATTACGGTATGTCATCGATATTCATTACACACTAGCTGACTTGGCGACCTTTGTTTTAACGCAGAAGCAAAAATTGTGGAAATAAAATAGAGTGACAAAATTGTAAAAAAAGTGTTATTTTGATGTATGTACAGTGTAAATATTTATGTGATTATTTAAATATTAGGAATAGACAGTACAGTTTCATTTATATGTACAGATATCGTACACGTATCGTTGATAATGTCTTTTACTCCTTTAATGTCAGACCATGTAAAAAAGTTATGCCGTACATTGATACATTCAGCACGTAATGTATGTATTACGTGTACTTCTTTTGCTTCAACGACATCTGCTGCTAGTTTTTTAAATTTTCTCAAACATATATCATATTTACCTGTATCTATATCACTGAACGTCCTATAACAATCATCATCCTATTATTAATAGTAGTAGAACCACGCTGTTTACTACATGCATGGGACAGGTTGAACAGTGACATATCACGATCTTTCATAATACTGACGTCATGTGGCTCATACCGCGTTTTATTTGGTGAGACAGGTATCCCCTTTTCCCGGGGAGGATCGTCGGGGGCGCTTTCGGCCGTGCGCCTCTTTACGGAGCGCGGTCGGAGCCCCCTCGTAGCAGGGATGGGCGACGGCGGGGTGAACCAGAGGGGTTAACCGTATCCTGGACCACCCCAATGCTGGAGGATCGGATTGCAGTTTACTGTTTTGGAAGTCCCACACTACCCCCTGCCGTCCCCAGATGGAGGGGTGTGCCTAAAGCATTTACTCGCGTAAAAAAAGAAAAAGGTATCCCCTTTTAGCTTCCCAATCCCAAACCACCAATTTTAATACTCTGTGTTGGCGAAATCCATAAGCAGCTCCAGTCACTTACCACTATTACTCTGCTATCATCATTTGCCTTTAGAGGTCCACTGCTGGACAGGCCTCCCCCATAGAGCGCCACAACTGCCGGTCCGTTCACTCATGGGGGGGTTTTTGCCATAATCGCCACGCTTGGCAGGCGGGTTGGCGATCGCAGTAGGCTGTATTTTGTTGAGAGAGAATGCTGCTGCCCATTCTTTTACCTTTTCCCTTAGTCGCCTTTTACGACACCCACGGGAAGAGATGGGGTGGCGGTATTCTAAGCCGGCGCCACACAGCAGTACTATGCGCCACTCTGCTATACCATCAAAATATTATAATAACTTTATTATAATATTATAATCGATAGTTACAATATTTTTATTATAACAATCGATGAATTTATATATGAACACAGAAATTAATTAATTATAAATTTTAAGGGCAATTGCAATGTAAAACGCAATTATTATCCACTCACTTGAAGTATTTATCTAAATTAATTGAAATTTCTCACCGAGGTGGATTCTCCCGGGACGAACGGGAGAAACAGCACACAGAGATAGAAATTGGCTAATTCGAGTGGAATCCCGTGCAAATCGATATTTAGTACAATTTAGTGTTATTGATTACTAAAATTTCTCTACTTTTGGTAATATATTCACAATGGTTCAAAACGTTAATATATCATCCACCAACACCGCTTTTAAACAATTACTTACATTAATGGTAGTCATCGTTGAAGATAACAGTAGCTCCTCAAAAAATTAGATAAATATCTAATTTATCTCGTAACTATTGAGAAAATTGCTGTTTACGGAACATACCAACTTATCATAATTAAAATATTACAATTTAAAGAAATAATAATTGAGAGAACTGAATAATTACCACTCTCGTTCAAATAGTTACGTATTTCTCTTACATCATTAATTCAATTCCGATAAATGAAACGGTGCTGTTTCAGTTCATCGACTCATTAATGAAATGACAGCTGTTAATTCCGGAAAATTTACTGTCGAAAAGTAATTTTAGATTTCGTTTAATAACCACAAATGTCCATCAGAAAGCAACCAGCAATTATCGCCTATGCGTTTGGCTGGACTGAACTCTTTTCAAAAAAGTAAAAGATCTATTTGAATACAACTCCGTAGATAATTAGCATTAACTAGATAATTAGAATATGGACATAATTCTGTGAAAGACCGAGATAGAATTATTAAACTCGAAACTTCAGGACTATTTAAATTGAGCAAAGTAAAGCAAATGTAATACAAATTAAAAAGGTGCGGGTATTGAACACACGGGTACACGCCGAAAAAGTGAAACTTTGTATCTAACATACATACATTTATAACATACTAAATCTATATAAGAGGAGAGAAAAAAAGAGGTGATGAAGCCTCTCGCGACCAGAGGGCTGGTCTATTCTTCGCACAGAGGATTAGCATTGCCATTCAGCGTGGCAATGCGGCCAGTCTTCTGGGCACGCTGCCAGTAGACCGAGATGCGGAGAAATTTGATTTCAGGTAGTTTTTTAATTGTATATATTGTAAATAATGTAATTAATTTATTTGTTCTTATTATTGTAAATAAAGTTAATCTATATATATAATGATAAGTCGCGAACTCACTTTCGGGTCTAATGTATTTTCTGAAATATTTTCGAAAATTAAAGCATAATCAAACCAACTTAACTTCAGCCCTTTTTTCTATCCAAAGCAGGCAGCGCCAGCTAAGACTCGACTCGTCGTTATGTTTACGTCCCAAATGGAATAGGTGGCGAACCTACTGCCATACACCGGGCACAACATAGTCATAGCTACTCAAAAGAATTTTGATAAATCATTGGTGTGAGTCCAGAATCGAAACTACGAGTCTTGAATAAGAAGCGAGGAGCTAGATCACTGGACCACCGAGACTATATTTATAAATTATGTAATTTTATAAATAAATATAAATTGTCTAAAAGGAACAAAGAAAAAACCAAGGCAAATGAATAAGCGGCGTTGTTTATTCTCGATTTTATTTTATTCTTTGAATACCATAGATCCTCCATATACACGGATAATGGACGAAAATGGGTAGGATTGTATATGTTTAGGACAACGAACAGTGTACTTAGTAAGAACCCTTTCTTCGTAGAAGATCTCAACATCTCCTGTTATATATTTTTATTTTGTTTCGAACGCACATATAAAGTAAATTACCGACCCAAAATAACATTCGTAAAATAAAATTTGCCATATTCCTTGGGTATTTGGTTCTTTATTTCAATGTGAAATTATTAGAGTAATGGGAAATCCCGGAAAATCGGTTTTGGTTGAACGATTTTAAGAATCGTATAAGTGACTTATTGCCAGCTCAGGTTTGTGATCAAAAATACTTGTAGATTTGGTGTTATAGTAAAAAAAGAAGAAAAGTATTTAATTGTAAGTTATCGTTAAATCGCAGGTGGTTCGTTTTCAATCGCAGAAATACTAGTTGAAATTAGTATTTGTACTAATATTTGAAATTAGCATACTACAATATTGAAAATGTATACTCATCTAGTTTGTTATATTTTTTCTTATAAAGGAATTTTACGAGTAATTTAAAAAGATCATAAATATTAACATAGGAACAAAGTTAAGGTGTAAAAGTTATCTTTACGAGGATACAAATAAATTTAGCTGATTTGTCGTTTGAGTTTAACTGATTTTATCTTTCTATCGGTCTTGTCTACACGATGGCCATTCACAAATCATAAAGACTATTTCTGAATGTGGTTGAATCTAGGAAATTATACCAAAATATATATATAAATATTCCCAAAATATGTGGCCAAATAGAAGTAGTATTATTTTTCAAATAATATTTATTATTCTCATAAAATGCTTTTCAAAATCCAACATATATGCTACAGCGGATAAAAGTTTTCTGAGTCAGCTCTGAGGCGAAACCAAGTTGGCTGGGTTACCTAGTGGGTTTATAAAAGTGTCTAAGAAATTGTAATAATCATTACGACAAAATAAATTATGGTAACTTTAAAAATTATTTCCTTATTAGAGTCATTAAATACATTTTCTTTCAAACTCCGGGGTAAACTACCTATTTTCCGGGACAAGTTCTCATTCTTAAATTTTACGATGTATTCAACAACTTTTTTATGACTTGAACAAGTTGAGCGGTTACAATTTTATGAGTTCAGATAACACTCATAGAAGTTTTAAACTTTAAGGTTACAAATATATATTTAAAATATAACAGTACAAAATTTTCAACTACAAATATAATCGAATTTTCCATAGTTATCAAAGATTTTATAGCAATTTTTATAGCTTACGTTACTTATTATTGTATAATATATTTTCTACCGAGAAAGTGCCCCAGTTAGCATCCGTAATGAAGTATGGTCTTCTGAGTTTACGTACTTGGGGAAGAGATTTTTAACTGTGGGTCATAGTTTTTAGAGTGGAGCTCAAGTCAAAGCGTGGCGAAGAAAAAAATCCTGTTCAGTTTTGCAATTGCAATTGTTTAACAATAAATTACTTTTTAGTTGTTATGATTTTGTAGAATATGAGAAAAAAGGAGCAAGCTGGTCACCTGGTGGTGAGCAACTATCTACCGCTACCCAAGGACATCTGCGATGCAGATAGTGTTACAGTTGCGTTGCCAGCGTTTAAGGGAGTGGGATGGAAGGGAGGCCTAAAGTTACATATAAAAATTCCAGCTATCGATTTATTAAATATCTGTAAACTTAGCGATATTTTGCTAATTTATCTTACAATATATCCTCATCACAGAAAAAACGTTTCGTCTGTTAATAAAAAAAATGTTTAAAAGAGATTTATACGATCTCCCTTTGAGTTAAGCTCTGTAGATAAAATATCACCTAATTACAAAGGAACGGAGGGTATCCACTATAATTTGTTTCATCGGAACGACTGAAGCTTATTCTGAAAAATCGCTCAGATTTTATTATAAAATTTGGGACAAAAAAGAGAAATGTTTATTGGTCAGTTCATTTTATTTCATCGCAATCAGAGTTTCGTTCCCTTAAATTTTTATTTTCTGTCATCAAGTTTGCTGATTAAAATACATATTTAGACGAAAGGTAATTGTTATATATCATATCATTTCTTTTTTATTGCTTGTATCTTAATATTAAAATCAAAATAATTTAGTCTTGTCAGTGGTCCAAAAGACGAGCTCCCCGCTTCTGACCCGAGAAGTCGTGGGATCGATTCCGAGCTTACACCAATGACTTCTCGGAAATATTTACTCGTGAGTTATGTCTAATAAATATCGATAACTGACAATATTGGTCCCGCTGTATGGCAATAGGTTCGGCAATCCATTTCATTTGGGGCGTATAATTTTGATTCAAATTTTGGCTCACAGCAATCATCTCCCTTGGATGTAATTCTTTAATAAGTTTTGATGACTAACAAATTTCACTACGTATTAAAATTTAAAGCTGGAAATACCTTTGGAAATTAAAGAATCCATCAATGTACGAGTATATATTACAGCGGCTATAGTTTCTGTAGTTCTTCATAGTTAGTATATTCTTTTATAAGTGTTATGGTGTTATTATCAAACCTAATCAACTCTGCCCGTGTCACGCTGCACTGTAAATTAAACTAAACTTCCCCATTAAATAGTACCCCAGTCACTACTATTTTCACCTTTTACCATAGACAAAATAAACGTTGCAGGTAATAACTACGTTCCAATTAAGACATATGTTGTTGCGTTGTTGAAATTAAATTAAAATATACAGCTCTCAGCTTCACAACCATGATGCGAAATTAATTTCTAGCAGTTTGGTTTAAAGTTATTACGACGAAAGGAAAACGTTTGTGATCCTCTCAAGTGAATGATGTAGTTACTTAACATAACTTCACGCCTTTTGTCACCCGAAGGTGTAGGCAGCGGCTGTTAAACCTCGTCTCGCCGTTATGTTTACGTCCCAAATGGAATAGGTGGTGAACCTATTGCCATACCGGGTACAAAGTTTTCAGTCATCGATATTTATTACACATAACTTCCGAAAACAATTTAGAAAAGTCATTGGTGTGAGCCAGTGTCAGGAATCGAACCCGGACCTCTGGATCAGTAGCCGTGTGCTCGACCACTGGGCCACCGAGACTATTTTAGTTACATTTAGGAAAAAAAACAGAATCATTTTTAAAAACAGCAACGGCAACGAAAAATCTTGAATATAAGTTAATGGTCAGTTATTACATAAAATAAAACTTTGTGCCCGGTATGACAATAGGTTCGCCACCTATTCCATTTGGGACGTAAATATAACGGCGAGACGAGGCTTAACAGCCGCTGGTTTCGGGTAACAAAGGCGTGAAGTTATGTTATGTTTGTTATGTTATTACATAAAATAATCTAAGAATTATATTAAAATGAATTCACAATAAGAACTCATAGAACTGACGGCTCATGAATTTAACTGATATATACTAACTAACTATATTAAGGCATCCTCACGATAACGACTAAAATATCGATTTCACAAGACCTAAGGCGTTCGTCTAACGAGATTTCAAAGACGGTTGTAGAGGGTCTCTTACACAACTAACTTGACAAGCTATTTATCGAATACGAACTGTATTTACTTCGAGCTTACTGTTGTATTCTTTCTTTTAGATATTTTATGCTCATGCATTGTTTGAGATGGCTAGCAGTATTAATCATTCAAATATTAAATTACTTATTGAAACAGTGAGTGAGTAGTAGTCTTGATCTAGTATAAGATTAGGTAGATTCTAATAATATCTGTAAAGTTTTAATAGGATAGGACACGAATTCAAAAAATTGTCCCGTGTACAAATTACAAGTAAACATTAACTCAGACAGTTTTCATTACATAGTTTAGAACAAAGTTGCATTCCGCTGTCTGTCCCCTTTAAAACTACGCAGTGAATATTGATGCGTTTCTTTTATTAATATATAGGATGGTCAATTTTTATCTATAATTCATATATGATTTAGACACAGTGGTAGAGCCAAGCAATTCGCTGAATGAATGGGCCGGCTTCACCGGTGAAATACCACGACCCCTCAGAAGATCGACGTAAAGTGGCTCATGCCGCGTTTCGTTCGGTGAAAGAGGTATCCGGAGGCCCACCCCCGTCCCCATCCTTCCCTATCCCCTATCCTTTAAAGGTCGGCAACGCAAAAGTAACTCTATAGGTGTTACTGGTGTCCATGGGCGGAGTTGGTAGCTTACGATCAGGTGACAAGCCTGCTCGTTTGCCCTCATATCCTATAAATTAAAAAAGGATTGAAAAAGTAATATATACAAAATTTACTTCTTTATTACTTTTGATGCGGAGCAAAGTTCGCCGGATCAGTTAGTTTGAAATGAAACAGACAAAAACAAATCGCTATTTCAAAATAATCAACCGTCCAAAATAACATAACGACAGTCGTCTAAAACATAAAGTTTTGAACCAAATAGCAAACATTTGCTAGAAACAGAAGTAACTTTAAGTTTGGCAAAACGTTGCGGACGTTCTCGTGGTTACAAATATCCAAAATTAGACTTGTGCTCGATGTAATTTCCGGGAATGAACTGCGGACTATTGACTCCCAAACTGTTCAACCAAAAGTATATAAATTAAATTCAAATTCTCTAGGTATTCTACAAAGATAGGTGTATAATAAAATGGTTAAAAAATAATAAATAAAATATAATAAAATTTAACAGTGGTAGAGCCAAGCAGTTCGCTGCATGAATGGGCCGGCTCTACCGGTGAAATACCATGACCTCTCAGAAGACCGACGTAAAGTGGCTCATGCCGCGTTTCGTTCGGTGAGAGAGGTACCCGGAGACCCACCCCCTTCCCCATCCTTTCCTATCCCCTATCTCTTAAAGGTTGGTAACGCAACAGTAACACTATATGTGTTGCTGGTGTCCATGGGCGGCGTTGGTTTCTTACCATCAGGTGACACGCCAGCTCGTTTGCTCTCCTATCCTATAAAAAAGGTAAATAATGCAATTATTTTAGCAATGGTTTAAGTGATTTAGATATTATTACCAAATTTATGAAGTTTAAAATGGCAAGAAACACTTTCAATGACAAAATTAAACATGTTCTTGTAAAAAGTGACGTAAGGCGCTAAACTCGCTAGCATTTGTGACAAGAATTATGAAATTTACAGGAGTGAGGTGTGTAAGAATCGTATCTTACGGTGCTCTGCTCTCTTTGCCTACCCTGCACGGGGCTTGGCGTGGAGTTATGTATTTTCGTGTGTTTGTATTTATCCGTGAGGTCCTATTGATAAGTATTATTAGAATTATAATATACTAACTTACCCGGCAAAATAATTGCGTAAAGATTGTTTTTTCTATAAAAGTAGCCTTAGTTACTCCTAGTTACATCAACTACCTGTCAATAAAAGTCCCGTCAAAATTGATCCAGCCATTATAGAGATAGATAAGTGACAAACAAACAGAGAGACACAAAAATTTATGAATGTACCATAAATATTTTTTAAGTATGTTGTAGAATACATTTATTTCAATATTACAAAGGGACGTTAAAATTTTATTTATATGTATAAATAAAACATATAGATAAATAAAACAATGACTTTCAATATCTATTAGTACTACTTTATTTTGCAGAATTATATTAAATATTCTACACGAGCAGTCGTATACAAGGAAACATATATTACTCTGTAACGAGGAAAACAATAAAAGGCTGCTGCACAAACGTAGAATTTATAGCGTTTTCAAACAATTTCAATTCAACAAAACATTTTGTTCTTTTTGGACTTTACTAAATTATATTCGTATATACACTGATTTTTTTAATTACCTTTGTTGGATAATTATTACTTTAACGTAAAATCATTGTTACTATAACAGTGGTAGAGCCATGGTTATTTTTTAACTGCAATTTGATGCAACTAGCGACGGTTTTTTTTAAATAACATGACATTACAGTCACAAATGGAATAGGTAGTGAACCTATTACCAAACCGGGCATAATGTTTTCATTCATCGATATTTATGACATATAACTTCCGAAAACAATTTCCAAAATTCATTGATGTGAGCCAGGATTTGAACCCGCTACTTTTGGATTCAGAAGCGAGGTGCTGAACCACTGGACCACCATAGAAAAAAAAAATTGACAGAAGCTCCTATCACATACATTTCTGCTTTTGTGATAGGCGACATTATGTTAGCAGTAGCTCGCCTATCACTCTATAAATCTAGATATAAACAAAAGTATTACCTAAAATCTGAAGTAACAGAAGCAGTACATTGTCAGTGGTAGAGACACGCAGTTTGCTGCATGAATGAGCCGGCTCGACTCATGAAATACCACGACGTCTCAGAATATCGACGTAAAGTAGCTTTTGCCGCGGTTTGCTCTGTGAGAGAGAGGTATCCGGAGTACTCATTTCTCCCTCCCCTTCCCATCCCACTTCCGATCCCGTCCATATCCTATTGTAAGGGTCAGCAACATAACTGTAACACTATATGTGCGGCGTTTGTTGCTCTTTATCAGTTGACACGCCTGCTCGTTTGCCCCCTATACCGCAATGAAGCGGATGTAAGAATCGTGCCATACTTATGGCATTCTGTATTTTTGCCTACCTTTTAAGGGACCTAGCATGAAGTTGTGTGTGCGTGGGTGTGTTAAATAAATCACTTTTCTTTACCTCGTATTAATATAGGAGACAAATAGTTGAAGTTTACGAAAATGCTTTAAAGGTCACTACAAATTTGGGTACAGATAATACAGTAACTGGCTCTAAATAACTATATTTTACGACACCAAACGCTTTATTATCATTTTACGAGCACATCGGACCTCTAATATTGTTACCAAATTGACCCCTGCACCTCTATTAAAAGGCTTCACGACATTTTACTAATATAGTAATTTTAGACAAGAATTTGCATTAACCAAAAGGTTCTCAAATTTATGAAGGTTTTCAAACTAGTTAGGAAAAATATAATTTTGTAATATAGAGAATTTATTTAATATAATAAGAAAAAAAAATACATTATTTATAACATATACAATTGAAAAACTTGCTAAAATCAAATTTCTCCGCATCTCGGTCTACTGGCAGCATGCCCATAAGACTGGCCGCATTGAAACGCTAAATGGCAATGTTAATCATCTGTGCGAAGAATAGACCAGCCTTCTGGTCGCGAGAGGCTTATATATAAAGAATATTAAAAAGTTAATGGAGTGCTTATTTTAATTACTATCTAGTAGTATTTTCATCCTGATACAATACTTGAAAATAATGACACAAAGACTTGAAGATATTAGACAATCTCCTCGTAGATTTTAATAAAAGGTTTTTGTATTTATATTTTTCTAAGGTTGTTTAAATGTATTCTTCTTGAAGATTTTCATACACATCACACAGTCATAGATTTCTATTGCATGTAAGTTATGTATGTTTTGTAGTGGTAGAGCCAAGCATTTCGCTGCATGAATGGGCCGGCTCGACCGGTGAAATACCAGGACCTCTCAGAAGACCGACGTAAAGTGGCTCATGCCGCGTTTCGTCGGTGAGAGAGGTACCCGGAGGCCCACCCCCCTTCTCCATCCTTTCCTATCCCCTACACATAAAGGTTGGCAACGCAACAGTACAACAGTAACACTATGTGTTGCTGATGTCCATGGGCGGCGTTGGTTGCTTACCATCAGGTGACACGCCTGCTCGTTTGCCCTCCTATCCCATAAAAAAAAAATATACATACTTACATAATTTTACGCCAAATCCCTTACGGAGCAGACAGAGAGAACGGAGCGAAATCAGACACGAATTTTACATGTTTCACTCGCTTCTTTGACTTTCATAACTCTTTTCATACATGCGCGTCGATTCTTAAGGCTACAAACATCACCTTTATCAAGAACTTGTTCAATTTGATCATGGAAGGTGCACCGTAAAGTCCTCGATCCACTACATCTACATCCATCCACTTTTGAATTGTATATCTGCTTGGTCAATATTATATAGTCCATTTTTTCTACATGTCCGAACCATCGGAACATGCCCCTTACCTTTGGACCGACTCTCCTTTATACCCAACCCCTTTACAACCTTGTGTTCGACGCGATCAGCGAAGGGCATACCGCAGACTTTTGAGTGCGTTTACCTTTTGTGCTTTTGTATTTCCTAACGCCTTACTTCTTCCTACATCCACGGTGTAGGTACCTGCCATCCCTGCTAACTTTTGGCAGGAATGTTGGGTACAGCACGGGTATTGCCGCGGTGTACCAGTGTGTAGTAGGCATCCAAGATTAATAAAGTAATGAATATGAGAGTTTTTTTAAGAATTTATTTGTGTAAGACCGGATTCAATCCAACTATTTTTTAATCAGGAACCGGGGTGCTCACCGTCTAAACCACCATATCATATTCTTCAGAAAGAAGTTTAAAATAGTATAGAAATATAATGTCATTTCATAAAATAATATTATAATGTCTCTAAATAATATTATCATCTCCATCTGTCATCAACTTGATTAAAGTTGATAGCGGAATTCCCGAAAACGATTCATAAGTCACGAAGTCGTTAAGGCAGACGTTCGAAGTAATTGCAGTTCATAAGTTTTATGGGCAATTATTAAAACATGTCGCTTGTTTGATATAATACGTTTACATGACGGACGACTTTGAATACGAGAATTATTATTGTGTTAATTTGTCACAGATATCGCGAATGTATATTGTTTTCGGAAATTATGTGAAAAGTTTTCTATTACTAAAGCGTTGAAATTTATATTGCTATACGGAGATTACAGGTAAATTATTCAGGAGCACTAGAATATTTAGATACTGTAAGGTCTTGTAAAATAGTATGACTAGCGATAAACAAGTAACAGTTTGATTTTTTTATATAATTTAACGAACTGGTTGCTAGGACCTTTAAGTCAAGTCTTATTTTATATTTAACAGTATCATTCTTAACCTAAACCAATCTTAACCTAACCTAGCCTAACCTAATCATCCATAAAGTCGTGGCACTTTATGCATGATGTTCCGAGGGAGTCTGACGCGAATGTAGAAGAACACACTAAACACGATACCTACACCATTTCCCACATTTGCACTCATATACGAACACTTATTAAATAAAACGCCACGAATTTTATTCAATAATATCCATTGAAACACAAATCTGAGAAAATAATGCGAATAGCGGACATGTCTCTTCCCCAGTCCCGCCAAAACTCCGTAACAGTTTGATAGTTGTAGAGTGACACAGTACCGCGTTAGTATATTCAGAAGAAGTGACTAATGCTTAATTTTTTTAAGGCAATGCGTATAAAAATATTAATTTTGGGCAGACACACTTGCATAGATTTTCTTTTGTTAATTTAGAATTCTTAGACCAGGGGGCAGCATTGCAAATAGGAAAGTTATAGTATGCCGGCTGATATTGACAGCAGTTGTTTATCCGACCATCACCTGCTGGAGTATGGATGGTTTTGGGTGTGAGAGGTAACGAAAGTGGTGAAAAAAAGTAATGTGGATTTAAATTTACTTTAGGGATACTTTTGATCATAAATGCTGAAAAAACATCTTCAGCTGCCTAGATAGCGGGGGAAAGACATCCCGCATTCGAAGTCTTACATCACATCATTGTAAATTACCTAAAACATCACTATGTATCAGTCTTGTGACTTATAGAGGACATTCATATATTTTGTGTATATGTTAATAGAACTTTAATAATGATCAAATTAACAACTTGAATTAATTATTACGATTAAACATTGGTGAGCCTGAACTTCAGTTATATCGTGGACTGTTTAAAAAATAATTAAAATATACCCTCTAGAAGCAAATCAAAGTCACGGTGACAAAGGACGTTCTTTAGTAGTTGTCTTTGACAATTGCCCCTTTTGAAATTCTTTTCAATTTTTAAACAAAGACACCACCGCTGTTTTTCATTTACACTTTCAAGAACTTTTGTGAAATAAATGTAATTTAACATTTTACATTTAGTTATTCTTAGTAGAATTTAGTGTTAGTAGTTTGAGCGTCTCAGTGGAAGTCCCAAAAAGTCATTAGAACGATCGCAGGCTCACACCAATGACTTCTAGGAACTATTTTCGGAAGTTATGTGTAATAAATCTAAACCATCCTGCGGGTTAAGCAGAAAGCTATGCAGCAAGGTAAACAGTGTGCATATTTCCATATACCGGGCACAATTTTGACAGCCGTCAACTTTTACTATACTTAATTTCCAAAATGAATTCTCAGAAGTCGTCGGTGTAAGTCCGGATTCGATCCCAGGACCTTTCGTTTGAGAAACGGGGGGCTCGTTCACGAGACTACTGAGACGTGAAAAGATTTGTATAGACCATATAAATTTTCTTATTTCTTATTTCTTTTCTTATTTTATCAGCTTCAACGCATGATACATGAATAATAACTGTCTAGTTTTGAAGACGTATCATTTTAGCGGATAAATTATTTCAATATAATTTGTTAAACCTTCTATTAATTATATTACACTCATATGTTATTCAGAAAGCGGTAAAAATGACTATAATAAGCTGCTAACCCGGCTTAAATTCAAAACCGCAAAGCTGTTTGCCAAGATGATACGTAATAACAAATTTTATAATTAGAAAAGTTTAATTTCATCAACAAACTAACGTTTATAATTAGACCGCACCCCATTATCCCCTTATAAATTTATATTAAAAAGTTCATGCGCGTATTATCGAAGTTGTTCCTCAGTTTAAATGTTGTATAACCTCAATTTTTCTGAGTAGTTCATGAATTTTTTTTGTGATACAAAAAGATTTTAAGTAAAAAAGTAAAAATATAAAATATATTCTTCATTTTTCTCTATAATTGTTATTAGTTTGTTACATAAGGTTGTGTGCGTGTCAGACACAAATAATAGTGTCACGTAGGTGATGCGCCACGTAGAGGGTACGACGAATGAATCGCACGAGATAAATCCTGATCATACACGCAAACCTGACTATCATACGAAAACATTCTAGGAGGAGATTGGAAAAGTGATTTCTAAATAAATAATAATTGATGCATTAGTTCTTATTAAGTGTTAACGAACAGAATGTGAAATATCTGTGACACATCAAATAACTGAACTGCCATTTGACAGTGGTACAGCGACATACTTAGCGGCATGAAAGGGCTAGGTCGATCTGTATCTCCTGGTCGACGGGATCGGGCGAGACTTGTCCCCGCCGGCGTTGCTCGCGGCAATGCTGGCGGGAAAGGATGAGTGGAGGGTCGTGATCTCCTTCTGCGAAGCAGTCATGCTCCAGAAGGAGGCCGCCGAGCGGGATCGGGAGAGAGCTGATCCCGCTCGAAGGCGGTGGCGGCAAGGTCAATGATCGCCGCCGCCGTCGGGCCGCGAGGGTGCACACCCCGCGGGTGCGCCCGGGTCGGGCTCCCGGGAAGGATGACCCGCCGGCCCCATCCTCTTTACAGCGCGCAATCGGAGCCGCCCCGCCCGTCACGTCTGTCCATCTGTATCACGTCCTCACAGAATATCAATGTAGAGTGGTTCATGCCGCGTTTTGTTTGTTGAGAGAGGTTTCTGGGAGGCCTACCTCTCTTACCCCCTGTCTTTCTCATTACAATCTCGAATCCCTGTCTCACCCAATTTAAGGGCTGGAGTCACAACTCTGATATTATCTGTGCTGCAGATGTCCTCGGGCAGTGGTAATTACCTAAATGGCTCATTTGCTAATTGTGACGAGAGTTGGAAATAGTAATTATAAATATTGGTTCTCTACTGAATCTTGCTACAAAAATTCGGTCATATATTATTGTCTCTGATATATTAAACTTTCTTACATTACTCACAATAACTACCCTGTTATTGGTAATTTGTAAGGAAAAAGCTATAGTGAAATATGTTTTGGATAGCCACGCTATTATCCTGGGCAATTTGTCATCGTAAATCAGCAGTGCCTAGAGCGGTTTATCAAACGGGAACTTGTCACATAAATCATTTCAGTGCATGTGACAGGTGTTCAAAAATTCCACTAGTTTAATGAAGTATTTTAAGTCTTGTATTTTTATTTTGCTTTTGTAACCTAATATCTAAAGGTGTTAGCAGATGGGAAGGCAAGGGCCTTGACAGAAAAGATTTATTTTAAAGTCCAAAATCCTTTGTTGACATCAAGTGTAGTTTTGATAATCGATATAATTAAATGAACCTGAATAATCAAACTCGAGAACTACTATGATTTCTAACTTAGTTTCTAACTAAGTACCACAAAATCAAATGAAGAGCCACGACGATGCACGTCTCTTCCATAGTATTAATGTACATACATAAACTGACATCTTAGTTCTCTAATCTGCCACTGGATGCGCTAGAAATTTGGATGAGCCGATGATTATAATACCATATAATACAAATAAACTTTATTGCATAAGAAATTATTGACATAAAGTCAACACTTTTAGTTTTTACTGATACCATCAATATTCATACAACTTTCCAAGGCAATGACGTACTTTTTTAATTTTTTTATTAGATTAATTAGTCGTATTGCTGCAAATTATTTTCAAGACGAACTAAATTAAAGAACAAAACGCTAATGGATTTCTTGATAAATTAGCGGTTCTTCCTGTCTATTGTGGCATCCATTCGGCTATAAATCTAACTATGTCTGACATTTATTACATAAATCTTGTAGATTCTTTATTACTATTACATGTTTGGGTGGTCCAATGGTCGAGCACCCCGCTTCTGAATCAAGAAATTGTGGCTTCGAATCGAGTTCACGTCAATAATGTTTTGATTTTTTTTTCGAAAGTTATGTGTGATAAAAATCTATTACTGATAATTTTTTGCCCAATGTATTGCAATAGGTTTGCTACCTAGTCCATTTGGGAGGTAATCATAACGGTGAGTCGAGGCTTAACAGCCGCTGCCTACACATTCGGGTAGAAAAATGCATGAAGTTATGTTATGTTTAATATGTTTCTTACTTTTACGGAGTGACGCTCGCTGTCCACGTCGAAAACAAGGTTGTAGGGTAGGAAGTTAGGTTGAAAGATACTACCGGTGTAAAAGAAAGGGGGGAGTAAGGTGTTCCGATGATTCTGACTTGCATAAATAACGAATAATGCAAGATTGACAAAGGAGATATACAGAGCAAAAGCAGAAGGATGTAGGAGCCCTAAAAACCAACGAGTGAAGTGTGTGAGAATCGTACCTTATGGCGCTCTGTCTGTTGTCTTTGCATACCCACAAGGGACTTGGCGTGAAATTATGTTACGTAAGTATATTTTTTTTAAGTAATAGGAATATCGTGTAGTGTAACATAGTATGTTTAATGATTTCTAAATTTTAATAAAAAGAATTTCCTTATATTATATGTAACATTAGCTATCCAGCAATACTCGGAACTAAAGTAGTCATCTAATGTAAGTGCTCACCGAGCTGAAGATTTTCACTCCAAGCGAATTAGACTTTTATACGTTTGCGAAGTTTCTTACTCCTCCGTCCGCTCAATTTTCGTAAAAAGGGATCCAAAGTTTTTGCTTCACGTATTATAAACTCCATAAAGATGTATACAGGAGACACAATAGAGATATATTTAGGAGTACATTTAAAAATAACTTTTTCATGCCCTAAATAAATTTAGAATAAAATTCCAATATAATTAGGTAGTATCTCATTAATTGTACTATTGTTTGAGTATTACAATGTATATTATGATTTTACGAATTCTCCCGAACGCTCCTAATTGAACATGAATAATTTATGTCCCCCTCATTCATTGCGGTGCCAAATATATTGATTCTACTTGTGTTTAACTTTTCAGGTGTTCAGGTGATTAAGGCCCATGGTGTGTCTAAGGTTGTTTGCCAATCACAGTTTGAATTCAGAATACATGTGTATGTATTTGAAATATAATAACTTTAACTAGCATATTTGATATTAGAATGTTATTACATCATAAATACTAGTTAGGTCTCGGTGGTATATAGGTCTCGGTAGTCCAGTGGTCGAGCAACACGCCTCTGAATCTAGAGGACGCGGGTTCAAATCCTCACATTGGCTCACACTAATGAATCACACTTTTCGGAAGTTATTTCTGAAAAAAACCGATGACTGAAAACTTTGTGCCCAGTATGGCAATAGGTTCGCCAGACATTCCATTGGGGACGTAAACATAACGGTGAGACGAGGCTTAACAGCCGCTGCCTACACCTTCGGGTATGAAAAGGCGTGAAGTCATGTTATGAAGTTAAAGAATTATGATCGATAAAGTACAACGAAACAAGGTTTATCAAAAAAAAAGAGTGAACAAGGCTATGTTATGACAATGTAATATAATTTGAGATTTAAAAGTGAGTAATTGAATAAAAACTTTAAGAATTAAAAAAAATATATTTAAATATATTTGAGTAGTGCAATTATTTTTTTTTAATTTTTATTTAGTAGGTACCTGTCAAGTAACTACTCTATTGAAAACATCATTAAAGAATAACATTTAAAGTAGGGTTTGATTTATCGATACCTTTACTAGCTAAATTATCTTTTTATTAATATTTAACCAGTTGACCCAGCGAACTTTGTTCCGCATCAAAAGTAATAAATGAGTTAAATTTGGATCTTATAATGCTCAATTTGTGCTATTTATCGGCACGCGTTTTGGCAACGCAGCTGCTATGTCCCGCTATGTTAATACTGTAATATGTTCGTAAATATTCGTTTAAATTACATGTTGTAAAGGGCCATATTGATCTATATTAAAAGCACAATCGATTTAAGACACATAATTGGATGAACGTCTTTGCCCATATGCCCTCGCGGACTTTTTTTGTAGACTTTCTGAAGGTGTTTAATAACGTAGAACATTGTTTTGTTCTATCACTTAGGGTTCAGCCAGCGTTTGCAATTAAAGTGCTAAATCTCGAAAATTATATTTTTTTCTTTACAACATCATACATGAATTGTAAATCAAAACCATCCCTCTAACTATAAAAGAAAATCGCATCAAAATCCGTTGATTAGTGTTAAAAATATAAGCATATAAGGGGACAGACAGCGGAAAGTAAGTTTGTTTTATACTATGTAATGACTTTCAAGGAACCTATAAACTATTCGCAGACAGTAATGCTTCTGAAATTGCTGAGGCCAATAGTAAAGTTTTCATTAAACCAAATTAACTATAGATAATCTCTGTTAGCCAGTTTGTTAACTACCGTGGCCGCATCAGAATTAGTTTATATCCGGGATCGGATAACATTATGTGACATGTATATAAAATAATTGTAAATTATAGAAAATATATCATTAAATATACCAATAAAGTCCCGCTTCTGAATCAAGAGGTCGCGTGTTCAAATCCTGGCGCACACCAATGACTTTTCTAAATTAATTTCGAAAGGTATGTGTGATACATATCGATGACTGAAAACTTTGTGCCCTGTATGGCAATAGGTTCGCCACCTATTTCATTTGAGACGTAAACATAACAGCGAGTCGAGGCCTATTAGCCACTGCCTACACCTTCGAGTACAAAAAGGCGTGAAGTTATGTTTTGTTATAATAAAATTAGTTGTAATAAGGTTAAGGATCCTAACCCACCGACCTCTACTTCACAGTCGGTGTTTCACCAATGCATCACGAGATTCCACGAGAAAAAGGCGTGAAGTTATGTTATATCATAAAAGTTCTATTTGGTCATGGAAAGTGTATCGTGGCCGTCCTCGACTCCTACGTCCTTCCGCATTTACATTGTATATCACCTTAGGCGATCTTGCATCAACTATCTTTACTACGTGTCTAAACTATCAAATAATGCCCTTCCTTACTTTGACGTGACACTCTGACTTATAACCTTTTTTATGATGCAATTGTTGATAATCAATCCGCAAATTTTGCGCAATTTCCTCATTTCAACTGCGTTTCTTTAATTTTCATTCGCATTCTATTACACTCAACTCTCGCGGAGTTATGTATTGTTTGTTAAACACGCCATACGCTCCTTTATGACTATGAAATGTTTTAGTAATTGACAAAAAACATAACAGAACCTTAAACCGTTTCACAGCGCCAGAAAGTTATAAGTAAACAATAAAGTTATGGATTATGTTATCAGATTTTAAGATTAGTAATGATATTCATTTGCTGTACGGAAAAGATATTGGCAAAAAGATAAATCAATTGTGAAGATAGAGTTTGAAAAATGATATCCTGAAAGTTTCAAGATTAAACAAGAAATTGGTTTAATTAAACGAATTAATTAACTTACTGACCCATAATAAACCCAGTTAGCTGAACTATAATGTACTGTAACCATCCAATTCGGTTATATCGTAATCTCAAAATGGAATTCTAACTGCGTTTAAAAGTTGACCATCTGAAATGATATGAGCTTTTTATTAATAAATATAAAGACTGTGAATAATTTAAAATTATAATTAAGATCGTAACTCAAAATAAATCGTCTTGACTGTAAGTAGTCGTCTTGCTGGTCTTGTGGTGGAGCATCCACTTTTATATCAAGAAGTCGAATCTAAGTTCACTTTACTGAGGAAGTTATGTGTGATATAATATGTCGATGACTGACCGCATTACGCCCGGTGTACAACAAAAGATTTCCCCACCTTTTCCATTTGGAACATAAAATTCGGTGAGTCGAGGTATATAAATATATATCTAAACATATAATAAAATCGTAGGAGAATCAAAAAGTCAAAACATTATATTGAATATCATTTTTTTAGAATGCGTTGGCTATGATTTACAATCCGATCAGTCCGACAGATTTACCGAAACTAGATGGAACCTGTTTGAATTTCCGTTTTGTTGAATGTCCGTTTTTTTGTTTGTCAGTATATGTATTTGTCTGTATGTTTCTTACGGATAAACTCTAAAAGTACTGCAATCTTCACTTCACTGTTCAATTTTGCAGAAAAATTGCCAAGAGGTCGAATCAAAACATAAGCTAAATATTATCATGATACCTTTATTTGATGTGAGCAATGAACCCTTATAATGGCACAGATATAGTATTTTTGCAGTTTTATTGCAACAGTTAGTATAGTATAAATAACTTTTATATACAATCCCAATTACTTTGTTCCGCGGGCTGATAATCTCTTAATATGGTCGTTTCAAAAACAGTAAGAAGACTTTGTTTGCAATTAAATTATAATTACTGGTTGGGGTAATGTAATGGCAATGCCATTACATTTAGAGTTTCAAATTAAGGCATTATTTCTCTAGAAGTGTTTTTTTATCGTCATTATCATTATTACATAGTATAAAACAAAGTCACTTTCCGCTGTCTGTCACCTTATATGCGTATATCTTTAAAACTTCGCAACGGATTTGATGCGGGTTTTTTTATAGTTAGAGGGTGTCAAGGGGGTGGTTTTGGATTATTCATATATGGTGTAGTAAAAAAAGTGATAATTTTTAAGATTTAGAACTTTAATCTCAAACGCTGCCTGAACCCTAAGTGATAAATCAAAATTATGTGCTACATTATTATACACCTTTAAAAGGTCTACAAAAAAGTCCGCTAGGGCATATGTCTATAGGGATAACCCACAATGACCATTTATATTTTTTTACTTTTTACGAGCAATAATGGCTTATTTACGAACCGATTTCAAACGTTACAGCATTAATTTTCATCCAATGAAGTGTCTTAAATAGATTGTGCATGTAATATAGATGGCCCTGGCCCTTTACAGCATGCAATTTAAACGAATATTTTCGAAGATATTGCAGTATTAACATAGCGGGACAGCAGCAGTTTTGATGCGGAACAAAGTTCGCCGAGTCAGCTAGTTTAAATATAAAATAACTTTATTTCTTATAGTCTTTTCCAGATGTTTTCTCCATATAGGCAGAATACAAGAGTAAGTTGTAGAATATATTAAATACACAAAATGATGGATTACTCCTTCTAAAAACTTAACGGAATCGTAGAACCTTCGTCATATTAAAAAAACTGAAGCTCAGCATCTTTAAACTAATTTAACAATACTCATAACATAAAGTTTAATAAAAAGATTTGCTAGAAATTCTAAAAAAACTTTTCGTGTTTTCTTTAATAGTTTTTGTAAGGGACTAAGCGAAAAACTGTAATTTCCTTTGTTCAATACAGAATAAAACTCACAAAAGGAGCAATTTTTACACTGATTGTTGTGAAGCAGCTTCTTTGAAAAGTTGATTAGATTTTGTAAGGAAATAGTATAATAATAAAATATGAATATAATATTTATTTCTCAGACTTTCGCGAATCACATTCCCAACATTTCTATTTTTATTAAATAGGGTTTTCTACGCAAATAGATCAGACTCAAAATTACTTTTTTTTATTTAGGTATATATTTACTGAAAAATGGCTAACATGCACATAACTAAAAAAAGCTCAAGTGGCTTCCTATTCGCTTTCGCCGGAATATTCATGTTCTCACGTTGCTATATCACGTTCTTTTTAATCCTAATTCCCCTAAGTATCTCAAGGAACGTTTTCAGTTCTTACATGCCACACATTCGAAGCATCTGAGGTCATCGGAAAACTTGAAATTGGCTGTACCAATGCATTCTACTCATTTTTATGGTCTGTCTTTCTCCGTACAAGCAGTGTTGCTCTGGAATGTCTTACCCGAGAAAATAAGAAAAGCCGAGTCTATTAACTCCTTCAAATCACAGCTTACGCAGTACTATTTAACTTTACAATAATCTAATTAATCTTCCTAATCTATTATTGATATATCCTTATGCAAGTATATGGTGTGTGTATTATTGTATGTATTGTAGACGATCAAGCATGTTACCATGTGGTAAGTCACTTATACCGACACAAATGGTGTCATAGTTACAATGCCAGCCTTTAAAGGTATCTGGAAGAACCTGGAAGTGGAAGTTGGAAATGAAAGGGAAGGGGGAAGCGGTGGCGGGCCTTCGGATATATCTGTTACCGAACAAAACACGGTATTAATATACGCCGAAATTCTGGGCGGTCGTGGTATTTTACCGTTAGAACCAGCCTATTCAAATGCGTGGTTGCGGTGAAACATGTGGCTCTACCGCTGGAAGAAAAACGATGACTAATATTGTCCAATGTTTCGAATCCTAATGACCGCCGCCTACCTCCTCGTGATATTAACAGCGTGAAGTTACTATTCAATTAGTGATCCCTTCGAAAAACGTTATTACAGTTTCCTTTCACTCTTGTTATAGCGCTCGATCATAATTCCTCATCGTTAATCCTCACGACATTGACTTATTGCAATTATTACTATAGATGTTAGACATTGTGTTACTTGTCCATTAGCGAATGTCAGCTGGATGTTTTATCTATATAAAATATTAATTGTCATTATTTAGGGGAGGGATCTTTTGCACAGATCACGTGATGCTTTATATCCATAACAAATGTATTATTACTACATATATCTACAAAAATCAGTATATTAACGTTTTTGATATACGTTTAAAATAGTTATATCATCTCAGAAGTAATTAAAGAATACCAATTCGTGATTGAATACGATTTCTACGTAAATTACAAAACAGTAGATAGATAGATAACTCTTTATTTGTACACCTTAAAGAATAGGAAAACAAGAAACATACATTAGACTAAATAAATAAAAGTACAAATGGCGGCCTTATCGTTAAAAGCAATTTCTTACAGGCAACCTTAGGTACTTAATTTTTACCGCACTTTATTGTTTTATTTTTTAATTTTGATATCCTCAAGTTCAAAAAATCTAGTTTGAATTCAATTCAATTCTTTATAGACAGTATTGAAAAGAAAAATAATGTTACTATATAATATTAATTAATAACCCCCGAATCCCGATACCGAAAAATTTGTAATGCCTTATTACTTATGTTTACAATGAAAATGTTTCACTCATATTAATAATAGCGTGATGATATAATATGTATTTTTCTATTAAATTAAATTTCCCCATTTAAAATCAAAATATTTTTTGTTTGGCTAAATGGAAGTCTGTTCTCCAAAAGTAGTAATTTGTTTATTGGTTAGTGCTACATCTTCATCATTGCAAACTTTTTCGTCCTTGTGGATACGTTTAAAATTCGAGAAATTATGGAATATGAGTACCGTCGTGGCAATAACGCGTCACAAGCGGCACGCAACATCAACGACATTTACGAAGCTTACACGACAAACCAAAGCACCATCTGATATTGGAATTTCGACAAGAAAAATAAACCTCGCGGTCGTCCGAATACTTTGGTCGACAATGACGAATTAAAGGCAATGGTGTATTCTAATGATACAGAATCTAGCGTTACGTAAAATAATATTGGTCCATTTGCGTAAAATTCGCAAAGATCTTCGATCTCCTACTCACCAGACTTTGTGCCTGCAGACTAGTACCAGAATTTGGAAAAAGGCGGGCTTCTTGGCGGAACAAAAACAATATTCGGGATTTTTACGGGAAGAAAGAAATTTCATTTAAATACAAAATGAAAAAAAATGTAGGGGATTCAGCCAAGTAATCAATTTTTCTCATATCAACTTCGCCCCTTTTTACTTTTTTACATACATAACTTCTAGCCATTTCACATTTGTGGTAGGCATTAATACCAAAGCGCCTTAAGACACGATTCTTACAAGTCTCACTCTGTTCGTTGACTTTCATAACTCTTTTCATGCACACGCGTCTATTGTTAAGGCTCCTTAACTCCCTCTAGGGATCATTCTATTTGGCCAAGGAAAGAGTAAAGTAGCCGGCCTGGACTCCTACATCCATCCGCATTTGTATTGCACATCTGCTATATCACTCTTACATCATCCATTCCACAATACCGAACCATCGGAGTATGCGGTTTCTAGCTTTTACACCGACACTCTCTTTCAATCTAACTTCTTTTCTTACAACCTTGTTTTCAACGCGGACAGTGAGAGTCACTCCGTGGATTTTGAGCTGTGCCCTTATTTTTTATGGTATAGTGGGCAAACGTGCAGGCGTGTCACCCCATGGTGAGCAACCAACGCCGCCCATGGACATGTAACACATATAAAGGAGGGTGAGGCGTAAAGAGGTTGGGCCTTCGGATACCTCTCACTCCGAGCAAAATGTGGCAAAAGCCACTTTACGTCGATATTCTGAGAGGTCGTGGTATTTCACCGATAGAGCCAGCCCATTGGTACTCTGCTATACCGAACTTTCGCTATGATAAGTTAGCCTTACCTTACCTTTACCCTTACCTTACAAAGGTAAAGGTTAGGGATCACGTATGCAGTGTTCCAGTTACAGGGCCATCAGTTTGATCAGTTTAGCAGCAAAAGTGTATGGGAAAATTATTGTAAGGAGAATGAGGGTGATATCTGATGGAGTGTTGTGGGAGGCTCAGGGTGGTTTTAGAAGCGGACGAGGGTGCATGGATCAGATTTTTTCTCTCCGCAACATCGTGGAGAAACAACTGGCTGCTAACCGGTAGGTTTTCTGTGGTTTTGTGGATTTGGAAAAAGCGTTTGACAGTGTTACGAAAGGATCTGTGGGGCATACTCCCGGGCTACGGGGTGAGCGGAGCACTGCTGCGCACTGTGAGGTCCACTTATGAGGGCTGCACAGCGTGTGTGCGTGTTGACGGCGGCTTGTCCCCCTGGTTTGACGTCAATATCGGCGTCAGACAGGGTTGCGTGCTGTCCGCTCGACTGTTCATCCTGTACCTGAACAGTTGTCTCCAGAGAGTGAGATCGATGGATGTAGGGATGCGAATGGGTGACCTAGTTGTGAGCTGCCTGCTTTACGCAGATGACGCCGTGCTTCTAGCCGAATCGCCGTCGGACCTGCAAACACTAGTCACTACTATGAAAGATGATTGCATGATTAAAGGCTTGCAGTTGAATGCGGCGAAAACAAAAGTTATGGTGTTTGAAAGGGAGGAATCCAGAACAGATGCAAGGATAATGATTGATGATGTAGTGCTGGAACAGGTGAATGAAATTGTATGTCTTGGATGCGCTTTTAGCAAAGATGGAAGGTACACCGCGGATGTAGAAAGACGAGTGGCGATAGCAAATAGCGTAAATGGAGCGTTGGGCAGATTCCTGGGCGCGAAAAACATTAGCAGAAAAGCCCAGCTAGCAATCCACAATGCAGTCCTGGACCCAACGCTAGCTTATGGAAGCAAGAGCTGGGTATGGCAGAGTGTGCATGAAAGTAGAATAAACGCGGTAGAAATGAGGGCACTACGCAAAATCTGCGGAGTGACTCTCGCTGACCGCGTAGAAAACAAGGTTGTAAGGAAGGAAGTTTGAAAGAAAGTGTCGGTGTAAAAGTAAGAAAGGGCATGCTCCGATGGTTCGGACATGTAGAAAGAATGGTTGATGCAAGACTGACTAAGCAGATATACAATGCAAAAGCGGATGGATGTAGGAGTCGAGGACGGCCAAGACACACATTCCATGACCAAATAGAACGTGTTCTGGAGGAAGATGATGTTAAGAGCCTCAAAAACCGACACGCGTGCATGAAAAGAGTTATGAAAGTCAACGAAGCGAGTGAGGCGTGTAAGAATCGTGCCCTATGGCGTTCTGTTCTCTCTGCCTACCCCGCAAGGGATTTGGCGTAAAGTTATGTATAAGTTAGCGTTGGGATCAGAACCGCATTATTAATAGCTAGTGGAGCCTTCTAGCTAACATTCTTTGAACTCAGGAATGTGTCCAATGCTCCATTTAGGCTGTTGGCTAAGGCCACTCTTCTTTGAACAAGCGAAGTGGTGCACTTCGCATGTTTAAAGAGTACTACCATTCTTGCCAAAAGCATATACAAGATATACAATTTCATCCAGCTGCTCCAGCATTATATCATCAGCCGTTATCCTTGCAAGCGTTCTGGATTCTTTGATTTCAAACACCATAACTTTCCTTTTCATCATCATAAATTGTAATATATAAGTATCATATGCATCTACCCCCAAAAAATATTTTATGTGTCGCCAAGTACTGGTACTGCTAAATATATCGTATATTAAAGCACTGAAGGTATACAAATTTGTTTGAGATAGCAAACTTAAAACATTGAAATGTAAAAAGATATTGCACATTCACGATGTGAACACTCGATTCGTTCAAAGTATACGTAATATTCTTATATAAAATGTTTACTTTGCGTTGATAACACATTCCTTGCACAAAAGAAGCTTTCGACAATGCCTCTTGCGAAATGAATATTGTCATAGCGCTTTCGCGTATGGTTCTTTTTTATAATTTTTGTATAATCCTGCTCTCTTTCAGCCAAGTGAAGCGTTGGTAAAGTAGAAATTAAAACGGTTTATTATTTTTTTTAATTATATTTTAACATTATGCTCTTAACACCCAAAATGACATGAATTAAATATGAATGAATGAGATTGAAATATAGAAAGACTAATAAAAGAATTTAAGAAGGTTATTAAATAATTGAATTTAAATGTTATATATTTAAAATTTAAATATTAAATTTTAACTATTAATTCACGCTTCTAATACTCGAAGGTAAATTACGGCAATTTTGGCTTCACATGCTGAATTTATTTACAAACCCCAAATTCAAGAGGTGGATAAATAATATTTAGAATACTTTTTAAATTATAGATGATCCAATATTACTTGTCTAGTCCATCCATTTAGATACTGTAAATTGACAGAAGTTTTTGGAAGACAAAAAGGACAACTAAAAAACACCATATAACAATAACCTATCTCAGTATAATCTGAAGTTGCCTTATCTGCAGTCCAACTTATAATGCTACATTGGAGGTACATTATTAAGATTCTAAGCCCCGTTCAAGTTTCTCGGTATGTTGTATGTAGATCAGTAGATGGACTGGATCCGATGAAGAAGCTACAACAGAAACCTGGCAACAGATTGAAGCTGATATTTTGAGGGCACAGGTTGTAAAAGGGAGCGAATTTTGAAAAAAATGCTTAACAAGTCCGTACTTTTTTTAACACCATAACTGTGTCACGTAAAGAAGTGTGGCAAGGATCACGTCAAATTTCCGAGAGGCCGTTATTTTTTACTAGTCGAGCCAGCCCATGTTACCTAAATGTTATTCTTCATGTGTTCACGTTATTATATAAATTACATTTATTATAATTATGATTATATGTGTTGGTTTTGAAATGTAAGTGGAATCTCGTAGTTTGTACCATAATCAATTAAAGTTACTGAAGCTACCACCGCTCAGGAGTAGTTTAATTACAGTCGTCTTCAAAACAATTAGGAAGTGTCCAGTTATTTTTGAAGGAAACTAGAATTTTTTAAATAGGTAAGTATGGAAGTTAATAATAACGTAATGTTTAAATAATAGCGTAATTACTAAGGTGGCCTTAGAATTATATTAGGAATAAATGTTAAATAATAATGTCACTAAAAAAATTTTGGTGATCCTTGAAATATTAATAGAAACTAACAGTAATACTCCAATTAGTTTCAACATTTAAATTTGTTATTTATATATATCCTAGCTGACCCGGCAAACTTTGTTTCGCAACAAAAGTAATAAATAAGTAAATGTTGGATTTATCACTTTTTCTATACTACAACATACATTCCAAATATACATTACAAAATCACCTCGTTGACACCCTCTATCTATTAAAAAAACTGCAACAATATCTTTTTCGTAGTATCAAAGATCTAAAGATATAAGACAGGGACAGACAGCGGAAATCAACTTTATTTTATAATTTTAGCGGTTTTAATGATGTTTTTTTTTGTTTAGCGCTTACTTGCTATAACTGTTATCTACCAATACTTAAACCGTAACCTATCTACCATTACTTAAAATATGGAATTTAAATCCAATTTCTATATTGAAATCTATTCAAGGTTTAAATATTGATATGAACTTAAATTTTGGTACACATAAATGTAAGATAAACAGCATATTAAAAGGTAAATACAATAACACAGATCCATATCTTTTAACACAACAAACATCACTTATTGATACAATGATATATATGACACATACAAATACATAGGATTTTGCTAAAGTACTTGTATTGATCACACTAATATTATCGTTCCCAACTGAAATGGTTGCCTATTCGTCATCTCCAAAGTTTACGCACTCTCATCACACTCTATTCTATGCTTAATCTATCGACATCCCCAGTATACGTGTCTTCATACTTCAAGTTTTTATATATGAATCTCTCTCAAAATCTTCGCTCTGTTGATAACCTGATCTTCCTTTGCCCCTCTCACATATCTCATTGTGTAACATCTTCCTTTCTCGGTACGCTCTGTTCAACTATGGAACGCACTGCCTAAGGAAATCAAGATGGCGAAAAGTCGATTCACTTTTAAACGTAAGGTGTACGAGAGCTTTTTAGCTCGCCTTTGTACATAAATTTATCATATATTTGTGCATTTCGAAATCTCGGTATTCCAGTGGTCGAGCACCCCGATTCTAAATCATAAAGTCGCGGGCTCAAATCATCCTCGGCTCTTTGATTTTTTATCTTTCGACACGTATATTTGTTGATAGAAAATGTTTTGCAGCCCAGCACAACTTCTAAATCCTTCCATTTTTCTCTGTATATCTGCTCAATTGGTATTTTATCTCCTTCATTCGTTACATTTAATACGGATATTCATTTTCTACATATTTTCCAACAGTGCATATATTATTAGACGAATGAACAATTCATTTTATGCTAAACAACCGAGTTGCACTTTTGATGTTTATTGTTTAAACAATGTATCGCGCAGTTGATTGAATTGAGAGTCATTTGTTTATATCGATAGTTGAGGTGAAATAATATGGCAGTAAGAACAAATATAAATAAAGACAGGAGCGGTACTATTATATTTTTGTTTGTTTTCTGTACAATTTACTTAATGGAATCGGATATTGCTCTAGTCATTATAGTTAGTACAGTCATTACTGCGTAACATTCAGAAAAACCGCTAAGTGCAGGGGAAGTGTTATAGAGTATATTTTGCCCACAATTTATATTTTTACAAACTGTTACTATAACATGTACTGTTGGTTCTCTTTAAAAGTGAATGTGATCTATCCATTTATATTATTAGTATTTATTTTGACTGCATAGGCACGTAAAATTATTTTTAAAATAATCCATACACGCTTTTATGTTAGATATATAAAAATAATTTATTTTTTTACAGAACCGAACAGAATAAATAAAAAATAGTAAGGGACACCCTTATCATTTTTTTACGCTTGTATTGTATTATTTTTTAGATCTACGAAACTACGCAACATATTTAAATGCGGTTTCGGGTGTCAGCGGGGTGGTTTCATATAATAATAATAATAATAATAATAAAGCCCATTTATTTCCAACAACCTTAAATAACATTTTCTCTTATATCTAAATAACTATTTCTACTATGTTATTGGAACCCCACATTGGGTAAAGGCCTCCTCTAGCTTACTCCAGAGTTTTCTATCGTTTGCTTTGCTTCTCCAATTTTTGCCTGCTACTCGGATTATTTCGTCGATCCACCTGTTCCTTGGGTGACCTCTCGTTCTTTTTCCCGCTGGTCCTTCCCATGTTGTGGTTTCTATTGTCCATCTATTGTCTATATACCTGGATATATGCCCAGCCCATCTCCATTTTTGTGTGCGTGCATGATGAAGTACATCTATTAAGTTTGTTTTTGCTCTTATGTCTTTGCTTCTTATCTTTTGAATTTTTCTTACTTTTAATATACTTCTTTCCATAGCTTTCTGACAGTTTGTTAGTTTTGTTTTTATTCTTGTGTTATACGTCCATGTTTGGCAGCCATAGGTGATGGTCGGAAGAATACAAGTATCCATTACAGTCTTCTTTAGGTAAAGGGGGAAAGTGCCTTTTAGGATTTCCTTTAGACTCCAGTATCTTTTCCACCCAAGGTTCACTCGTCGTTCTATTTCTTCTTCTTCATTTTTATTACTGAATGATACTTGTTTGCCGAGGTATGTAAACAAGTCCCAGGGGCAATCATTAAGTGTTTGTGGTATTAATCTAGAAAACCCATGTTTCTCACATGGTCAATTGTATGTTGCCTGTTCCCGTGTTGGAAAACCATCAGATTTGTTTATCTATGCGCCAGGTAATCAAACAAAAAACATCGTATACCACAAAGCACTACAATGATAATAATAATAATTATGATTCACATGATTAACAATAAAGCGATTACTTACTTTTAAATCCTTATATATGTTTTATTTAATTATTTTTTATTCACAACAACCTGGGTGACGGTTCTGTTCAGGAGAATTTTTTAAAATACGTAGTCACAAAAACTGCCACATTACAAATCTTTTTGACAGGACGAAGTCTGTCGGGTCAGCTATCTAATATATAAAATTCTCGAGTCTAGATGTGCGTAATTGAAATTTTGTGTGCATATCGGGTAGGTCTGAGAATAGGACAACATCTATTTTTCATCCCCCTAAATCACAAGGGTCAATATTTTTCACCCCTCAATATTTTTTTTTAATTTTTCGACATTTTTCTGTTTCTTATTTTTTTTTTATAAAACGGGATACAAACATACATCCAACCCTAATATTTCAACCCCCTACGATCAACCCTTATTTTTTAAATATTATTTTTCGGCAAAACAACGTTTGCGGGGTCAGCTAGTATACATATATATTCATATTATGTATGTTTGTATGATATATATATATATATATATATCTATGTGTATATTGATTTAAGTATGTATTTTATTGTATTTATTTGTGATAGGGTATTTATTTTGATATTATATGCTCATTAATATTTGTTAAAGAAACATTTGTATTAGCATAAAGTTAGATGTTAAGATTTACCTGTCTTTTAAAAAATTTCCTTCCAATGGTTGCCTGGCAGAGATTGCTTATAGCGATAAGGCCGCCATTTGTACTCCTAGATATAAGACCTTTTTTTTTTTTTTTTTTTTTTTTTTTTTTTTTTTTTTTTTTTTTTACGCGAGGAAATGCTTTATGCACACCCCCCACCTGGGGACGGCAGGGGGTAGTGTGGGACTCCCAAAACAGTAAACTGAAATCCGATCCTAGGGTTAAGTTAAGTTAAGTTTTAGATATAAGACCTATGTTCTTAATTATAAGATTCAATGTATAAAGGTACAAATAAAGTGATATTATTATTATTATTATTATTAACTAAACTCAGCCAGAAGGATAGTTTTTTTTTCAGTTGTCATGGAGTTGTTTATGGCCATCTTTCCCCTTCATAAATAGTTCAAATGCGTATCATTGCAATTTATATTTTTTTACAAAATTCATTTAATTATGCATAAAATTTTTAATTGGATTTAAAACTTGAAATTAGTGAGATTATATTTTCCTACTAGCAAGGTATATTCGGATTTATTTTCAGTTTTTCCGTAGAGAAGACATTTTTTATTTTATTTTTTATGGGATAGAGGGCAAACGAGCAGGCGTGTCACCTGATGTTAAGTGACCAACGCCGCCCATGGACACCTGAAACACATATAGTGTTACAGTTGCGTTGCCAACCTTTAAAGGAGTAGGATAGGAAGGGATGGGGAAGGGGGATGGGCCTCCGGATACCTCTCTCACCGAACGAAACGCGGCATTTTAGGTCGATCTTCTGTGAGGTGGTGGTATTTCACCGGTCGAGCCGGCCCAATCATGCAGCGAACTGCTTGGCTCTACCACTCTAACAGACCTAAACAAAGTCTTTTGAAAATTACTCAATTTGCCGTAGTTATTAACGACGAAGTAGCCGCAATGATAAAAGAAACTTCTCCTAGTGTAAGAACTTAACTTTAGCTTGTAAAGGATTGTATAAAAAGATTGATTAAGACAAGAGCTTGGATTACGATAATTGAGTAAGACATTGGAACAAGTGCATACTCCTTAAACAATAGCTTAATCATACTAGTGACTGTAAGTTTCATTGATAGAGATAATTAGAATAAAGTTCTTAAACATTGAATTAGAAACGAAATTTTAACACTTCTTAACTTCGCTCGTAGTCTAGTCACCAAATAGTTTTTAAGCAGATTGTATTAATGCATAGTGCATTTGTTTACATTGTTTTCATTCTGAACCAACTTTAAATTGTATTTTTTTTTGTAATATCCTTCTTACATTCCAAACCATCTTTAAAAGTGATTATTTATTTTTTGTGATATCCTTCAGTTAGTTTCTAAGTCATGGTGAGTTTTATTATTACACTCATGTAAAGTATGTCAGTCCTGATAGCAACTTTAGCCTGTCAGAAAACTAGAGACTAATAACAATAGTTTCTTTTTTCTTTATGGGATAGCAGGGAAAACGAGCAAGCGCGTCACCTGATGGTAAGCAACCTGCGCCGCCCATGGACACCAGCAACACATATAGTTTTACCGTTAGGTTGCCGACTTTTATGGGAGTAGGATAGGAAAGGATGGGGAAGGGGGGTGGGCCTCCGGATAGCTCTCTCACCGAACGAAACGCGGCATGAGCCACTTTAAGTTAATCTTATGCGAGGTTTTGGAATTTCACTAGTTGTGGTGTGGTTGTTGCTTGTGAGACCAGTCCAAAACCCGTTTGTTTACTTGTTATGTTAGTTGAGGAGAGCCAGTATCTTTAACTGTCGAGTAAATTTTTTACTTAAGAAGTTCGCTGGCCTAGTGGTCAACCATTCCACAGCTGATTTTTAAGACCTGAGCTATTTGTGAAATAATTGGAAGGTAAATAACGATGACCAACAAAGTTAGTAACGATATATTTTACGCTCCGTTGTCTATTACGGACTGAGACCGTTAAATTCACTATCTCAAGGCCTAGTAACCTGCTAAATATATTGATATACGCAAAAGGATAGTACATGTAGCCTTCATTCAGAGGGTTTTGGACCCAATTTCATATTGTTGAGTTTTCGTAAATAAAAAATAACATGCTATATTTAGCTATATTTATCATCGTATTCATTCAAAATTAAGCAGTATTGTTAAAATGTCAACCCCTCATAGAAGAAACACTTTCCATAATTAATTAAAGCAACCCATTGTGTACGGAACCCGAGACTTTCAGAAATTTTGCAACCTGTTTTTGTTGCTTAGAATTAGAAATTTATTAAACTTGCAAATTAAATTTAATATTATTGCGCACCGCCATTTCAGCTAAAATAAAATATTAGTAATTATTAATAACTATTTACACATTTTTTGTAGGAGAAAAAAACTATGCCTGGCTGTGGAAATTAAAAAAAAGAATAGCATTTATGCTACGCAAAGCTACGAAAAATTGCTAGCATCAATATTAATACTTTTATGGTTTATAAAAAATTAAATTACTAAGCTTAAAGGGCGAGAGAAAGAAGGATTTATTGATTTGCTTACCTCTAGAACTTTAGAAAATATATATGTTTTTGGAGGCTCTCTTTTGAATATTGTGATTAAGTCTATTATAAATAAAGCTACGTAGCTTTATTTACTGCTGTGAACGTTCACAGTTGGAAGTAAAGTGCATCTCCGGAACGCCAATGAGAGTGGATAATTATCAAGTAAACCATAAATAACCTTAAATTTGTTACAGTGGTCAATAAAAAACATTTGAGATCGCTGGTCACCATTTAAATCATATTCTTTTTACTGGTTCGTTTACATGATAACTGCCCGAGTCACATATTTTGTGACTCGGGCAGTTATCATGTAATGTTGCTTTTGGGATGCACTTCACTTCCAACTGTGAACGTAGCGTAATTTATTATATACTTATAAATAAATACACAGCTATTTCATAGAATTATTATGAAACAACTTTCGTATTACCTACAAAAATATTTTTCATCGTAGAACGTGAAGATTTATGGCACTCTTCATTTTACGTGTAAAATTAAAACCCACTTTTAGCTCTTCTTAATAAACAGCGATAAATCAAAATCTTTCGCTGCTTGTCAAATTCATCTGTAGCAAATTGCCAAGGTTCTTGTGGAGCGATTTGTCAAAAAAAAAGTATTTTAATTTATTACAGGTGAATATTTGAGACCGAAAACAGAGCAATTATTATGATTAACTACCGACTTCAAACCACTTAATACCATATTTAACTTTAACACTTTTTACAGAAAAATCATTGGGTGACAAGACAGTTTTAGGTCGTTACATATAAGACACGGCATTCGCCACCAGACGGATTGACACTACTGTACTACAAATTAAGGTCTAAAACCTTTCTACCCTATAGAGCTACCGCTGCAATCAACCTAGTACCGTTATATCTAGAAAGATGCTGCATTTATCTTCTAAAATGATTCTATGTATATTTTTATTTAACTTTTTTAATAAAAAAAAAACAAATAATTTAACTAATAATTGATATAAAATGTCGGTGAATGTCGGTGGAAAAGTAAGAAAAGGCATATTCCGATGGTTCGGACATGTTGAAAGAATGGATGATGCAAGATTGACTAATCAGATATACAATGCAAAAGCGGATGGATGTAGGAGTCGAGGACGGCCAAGACACACATTCCATAACCAAATAGAACGTGTTTTGAAGGAAGGTGATGTTAGGAGCCTTAAAAATCGACGCGCGTGCATGAAGAGAGTTATGAAAGCCAACGAAGCGAGTGAGGGGTGTAAGAATCGTGCCTTATGGCGCTCTGTTCTTTCTGCCTACCCCGCAAGGGATTTGGTGTGAAGTTATGTATGTATGTATATATATATAAAATCAATGAGCATAAATGTATGATATAAAATATGTTTTTATTTAATTTGTTTTTTTTTTTATTTAAACTAATAATATAAACAAATACATAACGTCGAATAAAGTTTTAATTGCAATTTATTTGCGAAGATGTGAATGAGAAACTGAATAAAACCACACATCCCAGTAACAAAAGGATTCCAATTAAAAGTTAACGTGAGATCAATGGACAGTGTGGAAACTTTTGCATTGTTTGCTGCAGATTTTCTCTGAAAGAGACTTATTTATATTATGACTGATATTTACTATTTTTTTATTTTTCAATAACTCTGTTATACATTCAAACTTAAATTTCGAACGTGCAATATAAAATATGTGAGTGTGATGTAAAAACAAAAAAAATATGAAAAATATATGAAACATAACATACATAACATAACTTCACGCCTTTGTTACCCGAAGGTGTAGGCAGCGGCTGTTAAGCCTCGTTTCGCCGTTATGGAATAGGTGGCGAACCTATTGCCGTTCCGGGCACAAAGTTGTCAGTGATCGATATTTATCACACGTAACTTCCGAAAATTTTGAATAGTCATTGGTGTGTGCCAGGATTTGAACCCACTACTACTTGAATCAGAAGAGGGGTGCTAGCCACTGCGCCACCGAGACTATATGTAATATATGTAAAACCGAAATATATGTAATGTGAGTATGAAAATGTACACACTTTTTGTAAAAGAAAAAGGGTTTGAATCCTGGCTCACGCCAATGACTGGTAGGTTTTTTTTACTATTGTAAATTCAGATACCAAAATAATTCCCGATCCATGGCAACACATTTACCCATATTTGAAACTGGAAAATTAACAACTTATATTACAGTGGTAGAGCCAAGCAGTTCGCTGCGTGAATGGGCCGGCTCGACCGGTGAAATACCACGACCTCTCAGAAGACCGACGTAAAGTGGCTCATGCCGCGTTTCGTTCTATGAGAGAGGTACCCGGAGGCCCACCCCCTTCCCCATCCTTTCCTATCCCCTATCCATTAAAGGTCGGCAACGCAACAGTAACACTATATGTGTTACTGGTGTCTATGGGCGGCGTTGGTTGCTTCCCATCAGGTGACACGCCTGCTCGTTTGCCCTCCTATCCCATAAAAAAGCAATAGTGAGCAGAATTATGCTTTTAAATTGAATTACAATCGTCTCTTTAGTTATAAATATGAGAACACAATTCCGTGATTTCTGACTCCATAAGCGTGCTGACTACTTTCTGCTTAGGATGCTCCAGATTCATACTCTTGTTATGATCCATTGAATTTTTTTAAAGTTAACAGGTTTTTCAAACCAAGTATATCATTTAGCAAACCAGATTATGCCTATACTTTTTTGTTATTGACAGGAAAATACTGCCATCAGAGCCATATGGTCTCAGAGGACTTCAATCTTGGACTCTGATACTTATAATTTATAATACTATACATTATAGGAGCAATGTAACACAACATTGATAATATTTTTTGAAAGAGTTTTCTTCTTGTCTTGGAAGCCCAACCAGAAAAAGACCAACGTAGACGTATTTCAACCGGTATCAAGCCAGCAGTTAACAATTCAAATAAACAGCGACGAGGTAAGCCCAGTCATCAATTCATCCTTTAACGTCGAAAAAACCTTATATTACTTGCTCAACGTCAGAATGAAATACGAAACATATTTATCAGAAGCGGCACATATTAAGTGTATTCGCTCTTTATTTATTTAGGTATTTACCACGAAAAAGCTAAATAAATTTAATGATAATAACAAAAATACAAAAAAAAAATATCAAATTTTTTTTTTTGAAAATGATACATCGCTAAAATGTAGCCTCATAACTGCAAAAATCCATTTCAAATTCATATTTCATTAAATTTTATTAATTAATTAAACAAAAATGAAGAATCACTCCGTATTAATTAATAAAAACGGACAGATTAATTAAAATGCCAATTATCTTTGATTAAACCCAAAACTACGAATGGTATTTCTATAAACGTAACCTAGTCATAAAAGATTTTTTAAGATCATTTTTAAAAAATGTAAATGAACCTATTGAATCGTACATTTATTTTGATATCAAAAAGTTTCTCCCATATTAAAAATGAGCTCAAAAGACTCAGTATCCGCTGTGACACTAATGACACGATACACCGATAAGAGATGAAACATATTTAATAACATTTTTATCACTATCACGTATATATTACAGTAACTGCTTATCATAATGATTATTCATTAATGCAAGCAAGCTGAAAGGAACTCCAAAAAACTTTCTGTAGACAATGTTATCTCTCTATTAGCATTACTGAATAAATTGTGGAGCAAGCGGCCAAAGTTCCAAATATTCCTACTTCTCCCTGTGGTAAATTTTTGTAAAAGGCATCCAAAAGCTTTCGTTTGGCGTTTTAATATATAGTTAAACATGTCTACTTATAGGTTCCAAATCACTTATCGGTGTGATGAAAACGTGCTTATATTTGGACTAACGTAGGTATAGTTGTCACGATGGTCAAGTACTGTGAGGATGTGTATTTGGGAGGTCCCAGCGAATTTTTCGGAGATTGTGTAACATTAAAAAAATGTTTTCGTATTGGGTATTGACACATATTGACTTCTAGACTACAAAGCTGTGAAGGAGGTTTCGCGACACGATACTATGAAATGTTCGCTTTAAAGTAAATTGGAAATGTTGAAGGAATTGGTTATAAGAGATTGGTTCTTATCTTTTTATCACCCAAGCATTAAGTCCCCATAGAATTCGGCGATGTTGTTGTTTCCAACGTTTAATAAGTAGTTAGCGACAGAAGAGTCTTTTTATCTTAACTAATATTATAAACGCAAAAGTTTGTGAGTGTGGATGTACATCTGTAACTCTTTCATGTAAAAAGTACATATTAGGTAGTGATAAAATTTACAGTCTTATGGTAAATACACCAGGAAAACACACACATAGGCTGAAATTAATAAAGATATTGTGTGTATTGCTTAAAATATGGCGATGAGTGTCAAGAAAATTACGTAAACATAACGGCCCGCGAAGCTTAACAGCCACTACCTACACTTTCGGGTAGGAAAAGGCGTAAAGTTATGTGTATTTTATGTTTTAGTGTTCTTCTTCAAGAGAAGAATGAGAAATAGGAATAGGAATGGAATGGGGGGGGTGGGTGGTAGGAATGTGGGAGGAAATAAGAATTTCCTCCCACATTCCTACATATATTTATCATTCTTCTCGTAACATGCGTAACATCTGTCCTCAATATATGCCCTCTCCATTCAAGGCAATTTTCACTTGTCCTTTCAGTTATTGGCGCAATGGCGCAATAATAGAGACACGCAGTTCGCTGCGTGAATTGCACCGTGATTTACCACAACATCTCAGAATATTGACGTAAATTGACACATGTCACATTTTGTGAGGAGAGAGAGATCTTTAGATACCCACTTATTTGCCCTTCTTTTCCATAAACATGGAGTACAATCTTAACACATGCTGCCTACCCCTTCGGGAAGACAGAGGCGTGAACATATCTTATTATGATTTGTTATGGTACTATATTTTTATATATAGTACTAGAAGATGAAAATGTAAAGACACAATGACACGAGTCTTTCTTACTTAGGTGTTGATATATGATATAAAGTATAGTGGATAGTGCAAATGAAGTATGTGGTTGAGGCATGAAGTTCTGAGAGGTGATGCCTGGTGGAACGTGGATAAGAAATTCAGCGTCGAAAGAAAGAAAAAGCATGGTTTGATTATGTCTCAAGTTTGAATTAGAATGGCAGAGAAAAAGTATGAGAGCTTCCGCCGACCGCCGCTGTAGGAATGTCACCAAAGCCTTAGTGAAAGAGAAGCGTGAAAGACTAGTTGCGAAAGAGGAAGTGAGGTTGACGGAGACCTTCGAGGCCAATAACAAACTCTTCTGCATGTTGACGATGTAGTGCTGGAACAGGTGAATTAAATTGTATATCTTGGATGCGGTTTTAGCAGGGATGGAAGGTGCACCGCGGATGTAGAAAGAAGAGTGACGTTAGGACATAGCGTAAATGGAGCGTTTGGCAGGCTCCTGGGTGCAAAAAGTATTAGCAGAAAAGCCCAGCTAGCAATCCACAATGCAATACTGATCGCAACGCTAACGAATGGAAGTAAGAATTGGGTATGGCAGTGCGTGCATTAAAGTAGGATAAATGCGGTCGAAATGAAGGCATTGCGCAAAATCTGCGGATTGACCCTCGAAGACCGCTTTAGAAGCCTCAAAAACCGACGCGCGCGCATGAAAAGAGTTATGAAAGTCAACGAAGCGAGTGAGATGTGTAAAAATCGTGCCTTATGGTGCTCCGTTCTCTCTGCCTACCCCGTGATTTTGCGTGAAGTTATGTCTGTGTATGTACTAGATTTTTTGTAAAAATAATATTATTAAAACATTATCCTGATTCTTACTCTGCGATGGCATCCTTGATACACTGTGATAATTTCGGGCGTGAGAAATATTTACCCGTTTATTTTTGTTATAGCAAATAAAACTTCCTAGAAAAATAGCAAAAAGATCAGTACAGATTGCAAATTATAGTTTACAGCTTTTTTGTAACTGGATATCATCTAACATAGCCATCATGTTATTTTATTCATGAGAAATCTTTCTCCTTTCATATTTACGACCGCGTATTACGTAGCGCCATTCTTTTAGTTCTCACGACTTTATCATTGGTCAAAGTTAGAAACATCAGAGTTTATTTTTAAAATACTTTATTTTGGACAAAGATCTGTTGGTTATATCTAACATTTTAATTTAATTATAATAATAGTATAAGTGCTGTGTTAATTTATAAACCGCGTCACTTTGTTAAGAATCACCTCAGTCTCGAAGTATTTACTTTCTTTTGAAAATCTTGAAACTCTTGGACAAAGTACTATTCATAAAAATACATAAATAGTAATAAAATATCAAATAATCTTATATGTTAAATAAAAAGAATTGTCATACTATGGATCAAAATGTCTCAGCTTTGAATTTTAGCTCATAAAAAAATCTGAAAAGTCATTGGGAGTTTTAGGATTTTTCTGTTCGGAAGTTATGACATTATCATAGATTTTGTTGTTTTTTGAGTATTATTCATATTGCAATTCTATATATTTATTATTACACAGTACTATAGTTCATTTATTTTAATCACATTCTCCAACTTAGCCTGCGGAAATAAGTGCGAAAAGAAAAAAAAAGGTTGCGTAAATAAAGTCACATCGATACATCTCATAACTTATCCACCAAGATAACGTCACGTAAGTCATAAGGAGTGAGGGTCCCGCATAAAATGTACATTAGTCTGAACAAATAAACGCTTTTATACCTACTTTAAGGGGATTTGTGGTTTTTACGATGTCATTACAGTAAACAGTATTGTGAGTATTGCAATACGCATTCGTTTGGAAATTGGATTTACTAGAATTTTCTGGTATATCTGTTGATATAATATATTATTATATTTTCTCTCGTACTATTAAATCTATTTAAACAATATATATTTATAATTGAATAATATTTGGGTGGATACTAATGATTGTCTGGAATGTTAAGTGATAAATTTAGTTTCTCTAATAACGTATTAGTGATCAACTAGTTATAGACCTCGTAGATATAGGGCCTCGTGGAGCATTGGTAAAACTACCGGCTGCAGTAGCTGAGGTCGGGGGTTCGATTCCCACCCGAGCACAAATATTTGTGACAAACATGAATATTTGTGCGGCGTCTGGGTGTTTTTCAATGTATTATAAGTATGTATTTACAAAAGAAAAGTATATATGTATTAGGATCTGTTATCTAGTATCCATAGCACAAGCATTTGGTTGCTTAATTTGGAACTGAAGGGCGCTGTGTGATTTGTGTCCAAGATATTATTATTATTATTATTTAGACGTTTTAATTTGATAGACAAATAACATTTATTTGATATGGATATCATAAAGCAACAAAAATACTGTGCCTGTGCTTAAGAATTATATAGGGAAAGATTGTTCACCACCAATTAGTGACAGCTCAATAATATTAACCTTTTTGTTTACGCGAGGAAATGCTTTATGCACATCCCCTACCTGGGAACTGCGGCAGGGGGTAGTGTGGGACTCCCAAAACAGTAAACTGCAATCTGATCTTAGGGTTACCCACTGAAATCTCGCCTCGGCCTACCTCAGGCGTTGAGGTGGCCCAGGACAGTGCGTCAGCGTTAAGCGAAGTGTTAAGCAAGACTGACGCAGTAAATGCCTAGAAACTGGCCTGTCCTAATTCAAATTTAGCGACCAATCCATTTTCCCAGAGACAGTGGGACGTCTCGCTCTGCGCCATCTTAAAAGAATCACGTGGTTCTGTAGGTGATGCTGAGCGCGCTCTTTTGCGGGCTGTGGGAGAGTTGGAGTCCGGTGTTTGGCTTAAGGCACTGCCATCGCCCAATATAGGAATATAAACAGATATATAGGTCTATCACTTAGGGATAACCCACAATGACCATTTTTATTTATTTATTACATAGTAGGCGAGACGAGGCTTAACAGCCGCTGCCTACATCTTCGGGTAACAAAAGGCGTGAAGTTATGTTATGTTATGTTATAAAATAAAGTCACTTTCCGCTATGTGTCCCCTTATATGCTTACATCTTTAAAAATACGCAACGGATTTTAATGCGTTTTTTTTAATAGTTAGAGGGTGTCAACGGGGTGATTTTTATTTATAATTCATACTACTCTGTGTAAAAAGTATCGGGTATATGTCAATAAAGAGACCCGCGTAAAAGAGGTCGTTCTCATTTTTTTACTGCATGTTGGTAGCACTGTACTGATTTAGCGCGCAAAATTTGAACGGGATCTGTCATTTAATTTGTTTTAAACTAAACTTTTTGTTGGTCAAAGTTTTGAGTCCTCGGCGATTTTTACAATGGAAAATATTGTTGAACAAAGAGTGTGCCTTAAATTTTGTGTTTCGAATGATATTTCATGTGGTGAATCACTAAAAATGTTGCGAAATACCTACGGCGAACCATGTATATCGAAAACAAGGGCTTATGAATGGTATAAGGCTTTTAAAGAAGGCCGAGAAGTAGTAGTAGACTTGCCTCGTTCTGGTAGACCTTCAACCGCTACGACCAAAGAAAACATCGACAGAATCAAGAAGCTAGTGCTCGAAAATCGACGTATGAGTCTGAGAGAGTTGGCTAGTGAGGTGAACATATCTTTTAAGTCCGTCCACAATATTCTCATTGACATTTTAGGCATGAAACGCGTCGCCGCTCGACTAGTTCCAAAAGAGCTCAATTTTGTTCAAAAAGGGCAGCGAAAGCATGTCGCTGAAGACATGGTTTCCCGAGCTTCTACGGATCCGACCTTTATGAAACGTATAATAACTGGCGACGAGACATGGGTTTATGAGTATGACATGCAAACAAGCCAACAGTCTTCAGAATGGCGTCTCGAAAACGAGCCGAAACCCAAAAAACTGCGGCAAAGTCGCACCAAAATCAAGGTGATGCTGACAGTTTTTTTTGACTACCGTGGTGTGGTTCACTCCGAATTCCTTCCAGAGGGAGAAACAGTGAATAAAGAATATTATTTAGGCGTTATGAAGCGTTTGCGTGAGAGTATCCGCCGAAAACGTCCAGATTTGTGGCGACACAACTCATGGATGCTGCACCATGATAATGCACCATCACACATAGCCATTATAGTGAAAGAGTTTTTAGCGAAAAATTCAACAAACGTTCTCGACCAAGCACCCTATTCACCTGATATGGCTCCGTCTGACTTTTTTTTATTTCCTAAGTTAAAATTACCACTTCGAGGAAAACGTTTTGAGTCAATAGAAGCCATAAAAAAAAATTCGCTGAATGAGCTAAAGGCCATACCGCAAATAGCCTATGAAAAATGTATGGAAGACTGGGTGAAGCGGTGGAGATGTTGTATTGCAAGCGATGGGGCCTACTTTGAAGGCGATAAAATAAATTTAGATGAATAATTTGTATTTTTGTTTTATTGACAAATTCCCGATACTTAGTACACAGAAGGTATATGATGTTGTAAAGAAAAAAAAATAATTTTCGAGATTTAATACTTTAATTGCAAACGCTGGCTAAACCATAAGTGATAGATCAAAACAATGTTCTACATTACCTTTAAAAGGTCTACAAAAAAGTCCGCGAGGGCATATGTCTACCTCTTAGGGATAACCCACAATGACCATTTTTAGTTATTTACTTTTTAAGAGAAATAATGGCTTATTTATGAAGCGATTTTCAACATTACAGCATTAATTTTCATCCAATTAAGTGTCTGTTTATGCCGATAAATAGAATAAATTGAACCTCATGATATCTAAAATTTACTCATTTATTACTTGCAGAACAAAGTTCGCCGGTTCAGCTAGTTATTAGATAATACTACTTTCCTTATCGCAACTTGTCTTCGTTTAGGTGCTCCCTGTGTTTCCTAGCATTTATGTTGCTGCGGAGAGGTTGTCGACAGCAAGGGGCATCATGGCCTCTCATGCGTCAGGAGCGCCGGCCGCATTTCCCGTCAGGCCAACATCAACTACATTATCCGTCGAGCTCTTGTTACCGCCGGTGTAACAGCCGCTCTCTTTTAATGCGAAAGAAAAATTTATTATATTCTTTTGATTGATCAATTATTCTTTTCATTTCTCTTTTGCAGTTCTTATCGTAAGTATAGCTGCATAAAAAGTAGTAGCTGGCATAAAAAGTTAATGCAATTATTTCTGTAAATAATTTTAGAAAAGTATGAACTGAAAACAGTTAAACTTTCATTCCAGGTAGCAAAAGTTTACATCAAAGAAAGCGTTCACTCAATACAAATAAAACATGCGCGCCTACTTTGCATAAACAAGGTAAACACAGAAAAGAAAGGCATTCAGTTTGGCGTGAAATTAGGAAATTCCTACAATGTTAGCCTACCGGTTGACGTTGATATATTGCTGGGATGTAAAGTGAAAACTTCTGTGTAAATTTATACATATAAAACTGTTTATAACTTATGTTTCTTTTTTCTTTTCAACCAGTGTTTATTTGAATACGATATGAATCCTTTTTTGTTATGAATTTAGGTTAGTTAGGAATTATGGGGTATGTGGGTAGATAATAAAACAATCAAATTGTGTAGCAGAGTTAAATTTAATATCCAACATATTGGCTTTTATAAACTTTTAGGATCTCGTTTTGCATATTACACAAATAAAATGAACGGGAATTAAGCGCGTTACTTTTAGAAGTCTGTTTGTGACCACGGCCAGTGCAACCTGGCCGAAAATTCAAGCAAATCATAGTAAATAATATTTACCGTCACGTTTAATTACTGTTCATTATATTTGTGCAATATTTTATTTATTTATAAAGCTTTTCATTTCTCAACACGTAACTGATACAAGTGTGCCATCTTTAGAGAAAAAACACAGCAATATTTCTAAAGAAGTGAAGTTTGTTAGATATATGTACATTAATAATGTATTTGATCCTCAAAGACTAACTATTATCGTAGTCTCAATTATCCAAATAACTTTTCTTCACTTAGTATTACTTAGTGAGCAAAAACATGTTTTCATTGCTACTGGACTATTACACTAGCAAGTTTATTTGTTAAGGCGTATGAAGTTTATTCAGAGGTTTGCGATTACTCTTTATAAAAAAATATGATTGCACATGATGTAAATTGGTTCAATTTTTTATTTACTGCCATTTTAGCAATGTTATTAATAAATTAATTATAGCAATATTTTTTTAGGTTCTATTAGGCGCAATTTAAAAATATTCATACGTTTAAATTTACTAATACTTGCACAGAATTGTAAATAGTACAATGAAATTTTCGTTCCGTCTATTTTTGGTACGGCGACGAAGCCTGGCTTATAGATTAACTATCCGTCACGGATGTAAGGATTACTTGCCGAGAGAAGGTATACAATTGATGTTCGGGTCTTATTGTCTTAAGCCGTAGCATAATAATATATGGTTCATTAAACCATGGGATCCAGACAAATGCTTTTTGGGAAATCTTTTAGAAATTATGTGTGATAATTATCGATGAATACAAATTCAACCTTTGGGCTCGTCACCCCTTACAAAGAGTTACTTTTCAGACTTACATTTTTTTTTTATGGGATAGGAGGGCAAACGAGCAGGCGTGTCACCTGATGGTAAGCAACCAACACCGCTCATGGACACCAGCAACACATATAGTGTTACTGTTGCGTTGCCGACCTTTAAGGGATAGGGGATAGGAAAGGATGGGGAAGGGGGTGGGCCTCCGGGTACCTCTCTCACCGAACGAAACGCAGCACGAGCCACTTTACGTCGGCCTTCTGACAGGTCGTGGTATTTCACCGGTCGAGCCGGCCCATTCATGCAGCGAACTGCTTGGCTCTACCACTGTTGAACTACAACTGTCTGTCATATTTCATGCGATGAGAACAAAAAAAAACTTAGGATCTTTAGACGGCGGTCAAAAGAGCAGGTATGCGTGTGGAGTGTGTTACCGACTTATTTAAATAAAGTTTATTAGTAGGATATTCAAGTTGAAAATTTAATTTGTTTATAATTTCACGCTTGTTTCTATTGCCTTCTTAAACTTACAAAATAAAGCCATAGAGGAAATGTACTACTTCATTAACTCAAAAGGATAGGCACTAACTATTAATTATTTTGCTAAATTGCCATGCTCGAGTGTTCATGAAATAGACAATTACGCACGTGGTATGGCTCATTTAGAGTTAGTTTCAAAATTCATATTGCCGTCTTGAGAATGATAAAATTGTTTTAAAGTGTTAATGATCTTACAAGAAAATTACACACTAACACTCCATTAGTTCATTAATTTTAATTTCAATTACCTTTATTATTATTTAACTTCACTATTTCCTTTGAAAGTCACAGATGTAGTCATAGTCTTGGGGTCTGGAGGCTATGCATCTCACTTGTTATGTCTAATATACATAGTAAACATACGATGTTTGTATATACTTATATATTACATCTATATATATTGACGGGCCTCGTGGCGCATTGGTAAAACTACCGGCTGCAGCACTGCAGTCGGGGGTTCGATTCCCACCCGAGCACAAATATTTGTGACAAACATGAATATTTTTGCGGCGTCTGGGTGTTTTACTATGTATTGTAAGTATGTATTTACAAAAGAAAAGTATATATGTATTAGTATCCGTTATCTAGTCTCTATAGCACAAGCGTTTAGTTGCTTAGTTTAGAACTGGAGGGCGTTGTATGATTTGTGTCCAATATATTATTATTATTAAAAAAATACATCAAAATCCGGTCAAAGATCAATGGCATATCAGGGGACAGACAGCGGAAAGCTACATTGTTTTATACAATGAAATGATGATACATAAACAGATGTTGTATATAAAACTAAAGAAAAATAAATTAGCATTCATTTAGATTTGAAGTTTCCAGATACTTTTATTGTAAATAATAACGTAATACGACTGTTTGTTTTGCCAAGCAATTTATTCATTGTCACGCGCCGCCATATTGAGCCAGCGAAACTTCCGAAGCTGCACTTACTCCTATCGGAATTCTTCTCTTCAAGCTTTATTCAATTATTTTTGATAATTCAATAAATAATTATAGCTATTATGATTAATGATATTTTCGTATAATAGTTATATCAATAACAATTCATACATAACATCATGCCAAATCCCTTGCGGGGTCGGCAGAGAGAACGGAGCGCCATAAGGCACGAATCTATTACACCTCACTCGCTTCATTGACTTTCATAACTCTTTTCATGCACGCGCGTCGATTCTGAGGCCCTAAACATCACCTCCAGAATACGTTCTATTTGTTCATGGAAGTGTGTCTTGGCCGTCCTCGACTCCTCCATCCATCGGCTTTTGTATTGTATATCTGCTTAGTCAATCTTGCATCATCCATCCTTTCTACATGTCCGAACCATCGGAGCATGCCCTGTCTTACTTTTACACCAACACTCTCTTTCAATTCGACTTCCTTCCTTATAACTTTGTTTGCGACGCGGTCAGCGTGGGTCACTCCTCAGATTTTACGCAATGCCCTCATTTCGACCGCGTTTATTCTACTTTCGTATACACTCTGCCATACCCAGCTCTCGCTTCCATAAGTTAGCATTGGGGGTCAGAATAACAATAATATTTTAATAACATTACTGAAGTTTAGTTGAGTAATTAAGTGTGTAAAATAACAATTACACAGTTTATTTATTGATGCGTAGTTCATGTTAAAACTAATTAACTCTATAATATATTAGTACTAGCTGACCCAGCAAACGTTGTCTTGCCGAAAAATAAAATTTAAAAAAAAGGGGTTGACCGTAGGGGGTTGAAAATTTAGGGTTGCATGTATTTTTGTATCCCGTTTTATAAAAAAAATAAGAAACAGAAATATGTCGGAAAATTAAAAAAAAAATTGAGCGGTGGGCTACCCTTGTGATTTAGGGGGATGAAAAATAGATGTTGTCCTATTCTCAGACCTACCCGACACGCACATAAAATTTCATGAGAATCGGTCAAGCCGTTTCGGAGGACTTCAATTACGCACATCTAGACTCGAGAATTTTATATATTAGATACAAATACACTATAACATTAGTTTAGTCTCCCCATCACATGTGTAAAGGCTGCGTGTTTGAACGTCTATTATAAATCAACCAACACTGACACCTTGTAATTCAAAAGCAGGCTTAATTATAAGCAACCATAGTAACGAAAACCTTACGTGTGAGATGTGTCAAATAGTTGGAAATAATTTTACGAAGGCTGTATAAACACTGTTGTATTATTGCGATGGCAGAATATAATTTAATCCACGCTTTGTATTCATTTAATTAATGTATACTATAACGTCTTATATATTGATGAATGCCAGCTGCTCGTGTGATAAAGTATGGCTCATTGTTACGTTTTACTTGTGTCAAACGAGAAAACGAGACAGTAGTACAATGAATAGAGAGGCACGATGTCCATTATACATACATAGAATAGAATAGTATACAATTTATGGTACACATCATCATCATCATCATTAGCGCTTTTGAGGTCCACTGCTGGACATAGACCTCCCCCATAGAGCGCCACAACTGCCGGTCCGCTCAATCATGGGAGTTTTTGCCGTAATCGCCACGCTTGGCAGGCGGGTTGGCGATCGCAGGCTGTATTGTCTTGAGTGAGAATGCTGCTGCCCATTCTTCCAGCCTTTTCCCTTAGTCGCCTTTTACGACACCCACGGGAAGAGATGGGGTGGCGGTATTCTAAGCCGGCGCCACACAGCAACCCAATAATACAAGTACACACAATAATGAAATTAATAAGCAAATTACAAACATTTAATCAGGGATAGAAGGTACACCGCGCATGTAGAAAGAAGAGTGGCGTTAGGAAATATCGTAAATAAAGCGTTGGGCAGATTACTGGGCGCAAAAAATATTAGCAGAAAAGCCCATTTAGCAATCTACAATGCAATATTGAGCTCAACGTTAACTTATGGAAGTGAGAGCTGGGTATAGCAGAGCGTGCATGAAATTAGGATAAGCGCGGCCGAAATGAGGGCATTGCGCAAATTCTGCGGAGTTGTGAAAAACCAGGTTATAAGGAAGGAAGTCGCATTGAAAGAGAGTGTCGGTGCAAAAGTAAGAAATGGCATGCTCTGATGGTTCGGACATATAGAAAGGATGAATGATACAAGCAATGCAATTGACTAAGCAGATATACAATGTAAAAGCGGATGGATCGGAGGAGTCGAGGACGGCATAGACTCACATTCCATGACTAAATAGACGGAAGGTAATGTTAGGTGCCTCAAAAAGCGACGCGCGTGCATGAAAAGAGTTATGAAAGTCAACGAAGCGAGTGAGGTGTATAAGAATCGTCCTTTATGGCATTCCGTTCTCTCTGGCTACCCTGCAAGGGATTTGGCGTGAAGTTATCTATGTAGGTATGGTTGAAATGGAATAATGTAATTTCTTAATAAAATAATTTGAAACGGACAATGCAAATCAGATTTTCAGGATATCGCACAGTATTCAAATAAGTTTAATCATTTGCATAGAGTAACAGACAAAAACAAACAAGGTTCTACTGAAATTAAAAATCTCCTTACGTTTGATTTTATAATAAAAATGGTCGGTTACATAAAATAAATCGTCTGTGAAGTGAATATAAATGAAGTTTTCACAATTAGAAGTGCCCGATTGAAAGCAAGCTACAAGGTTGAAATGTTGTGATACTTAAAATAATTTTGACTGTAAGTTTTCCGTAAAAATTGCGTAGAAATAAAAGGGTCTGTTGCTTGTTTCAGTTCTCAAGTATCTTTAAAAGATCAAAGTTCAAGTTTTTAAACTAAAATAACACTTGCTCTATCTCATTTTTTACCTTTCCTATACTGTACTGAAGTCTTTTTCCTTGATGCCACCAAGGAATTTCTGTTTTTTTTTGTATGGGATAAGAGGACAAACGAGCAGGCGTGTCACCTGATGATAAGTGACCAGCGCCGCCCATGACACCTGCAATACATATTGCGTTACAGTTGCGTTGCTGACCTTTAAGGGAGTAGGATAGGAAAAGATGGGGAAGGAGTATGGGCCTCCGGGTTCTTCTCTCACCGAACGAAACGCGGCATGAGCCACTTTACGTCGATCTTCAGAGAGGTCGTGGTATTTCACTGGTTGAGGCGGCCCATTCATGCAGCGAACTGCTTGGCTCTCCCACTGTTAAATAAACTCTAATGGCTGAATTCTATCAAATCGCTTCATTTACAGCCTCTGGAAGTATGACCACGTTTCAGACTTTCGGTCAACGCCGGGGTAGGTGCCAACTCGGCGCCATCGGGATGTTCACATTCCTACTGTCCTCCATGACCAAATACCATGACCTCTCTGAATATCGACGTAAAGGGGCTAATGCTGCGTTTTGCTCGATGAGAGCAGTTTTATAGGGCCCAGTATTGTTCCTACTCACCCCTTCCGATCATCCCACTACCGACCTCTTTTATATCCCATTGAAAGGGTCGGTAACGCAATTGTAACACTGTCTGTATTCGGGTGTCTATGGGCGGCGTTTGTTGCTTTCCTTCTAGTGACACGCCTGCTCGTGTGTCTCCCAATACCATAAAAATACAAATTTAGTAACATAACATAACTTCGCGTCTTTGCTACCCGAAGGTGTAGGCAGCGGCTGTTAAACCCTCGTCTAACCGTTTTGTTTACGTCCCAAATGGAATATGTTGCGAGCCTATTGCCGGGCACAAAGTTTTTAGTCATCGATGCTTGAAATATTTAGCACAAATCTTTTAAAAGTTTTCTATGACTTAATGAGTCAAAAAACTCTGGTTCGTATACTGAACTATAATAAATTATATCTTGCAGCACATATTGCCAAAGCATAAAATATACCTAATAATTCCCACCTAATAATTACATCATGTTGTTCGGTAAAGCCCTAAACTAATGGTTTACTTTGAGTCTTCCAAAATTAATACTTATCGTGCCCAGAAAATATAGACAATCTTCAATCTTATTTAAATTTTAACAAACATCAAATTAAATTTGGTCCGACAAATTTACTAATTCCCTACAAAATCACTCTAATTACTTACAATAAACAAGCGAGTATTGAAAGCGTACATTGACCGTGGAACATCACGTCTGAGACAACCACTAGCTCTCTATCAGGTCCCAACAGGAATTACACATTAAATAATTTAACATGTACTCACCTGTATTACGGCAGATGTTGATTAAATTTGCACAACACTATTACCTTACTTAATATTATTATACATTTATTAATGAAATGTTATTACTACACATGAAATGAAGCTTCTAAACCAAAAAGTAGTGGGATCGAATCTGGGCTCACACTAATGATTCTCGATTTTTTTTTTGGAAATTTTGATTGTTATGACTAGCAAAATTGCCCGATGTATGGCATTAAATTCCGCTATCTACCCCATTTGAAAATTATAACCTCGGCGAATGGAGGTTTAATAGCCGCTGCCTGCACAAAAAACCGTCAAATTATATAAAATAAAATGTATTTCAGTTTAATAATGCAGTTTCATTGTAGTTTAATAATGATTATAATGTTTAAAAACATTAAAAAAAAACCTAATTCTTTATGACCTGTGTCACTATCTTAGTTAATTAAGCGAACACTTGTAAGGCAGTGTATCTATAGGGGGTGTAGACTTGTATCAATATGACCTACTTCACCGCAGGTGTCCACGGGCAGCGCTTGGGCTTTTATAGCTACTGATGTAATTTTCTGTCAGTTTAGGGCTAATTCAGACGTGGACAGTGTGTCGTAGCTAGCCCTAACTTTCATTTTTCCGTTTTGTAACGTATATTACTTTACTTATTTAGCGTTGTATCTGCCATTCTCTCACACTGTGTTCTCATATGTGGTACATCTCAGTATAGGATATTATTTCATTAGAGGATATTATGCGCATAAATTTGGTTGTAAAATGTAGCCATGTTTCAAGATCGTAATTCAGGTTGCGGATATGCAATAACCTCGAAGAGACTGTAACAAAGAAAATCACAATAGTGGTCCTTGCAAAGTTTTATGTACCTATAGCAAACCCGCTTCCCCGTAAATTTTAGACCTCGAGACATCCGCTTAGTTTTGTTGACAGGCTCCTATTGTTTACGGAATCCTTCTAAGAACCTTCTTGTAATATAACGGGATACTTGTGAGAGATACAACATAAGCTTTATTTAACGTACACCAAGAAAACTTATGTTTATACTTTGGTTTCAGCAGTGAAATATTTGTAATAAATTAAATTCTCTTGTAAAAGTGTTTGTCGTGATTTGCCGCCGATACCGCTTGACCGATTTCTATGTTACTTTGTGTGTGTTATGAATAATTTTATTTTAAAATATATACATTTGTATGCAAGTGATAAAGACATAGGTTTACACATCTTATATTTGAAGGTGTGTTTTTAAACTTATTTTTCAATACTGTTTACTTAGCTTTTTTAATACATTTTCTTCTATATAAGAAATTACCTCTTTATTGTGTCAATTGTCTTCAACTGACGCGACGCATATTACTTGCTGTTAAAAATGTCTAATATGTTTTCTCTGTTTGTTGCTTATTCTGTTTAGAGAGTTAAATCTCTGAGATTTGTTATAAGTTTGACGATAAGTCCTATCACCAAATACTGAACAGTGCGCTTATCCAAATCTTAAATCTCTTGACTTAACTTTAAACTCTCCATATTACTCCTAATTCTGAAATCAAATCAATGAAACTCTCCCAAACATGTCTCAAACGATTTTTGTATTTTTAATCAAGAAATATATAAAAAATATCCAAAAAATAGAATGTATTATTATGTAAGTCTCATATCGCTTAATTGAACGTCCGATTTGTACAATAAATTATTGGCCCTATTTGACCCGAATCTACTAAGTATCTTATAAAAGATTCCGAATCTATATTAGTATATTAAGCGTAATCACGGAACCCAGACATAGCGCGTGTCTCTTATGACCACTTTGAATCAGAACTTTAGTAAACAGCAAATGGAAGTTAGTCGGACAAGTTCTACATATTACGAATATATGAAGATGATTCAGAGCTTACATCTGAATTTGGAATGGAAAATGGAAACTGCGGGAGGAATTATTTTATTTCTTTACGCCATTAATACTAATGTACATGGCAAAGCTTTAAGGAATGTCTAGGGCCGTTGTAGAAAATAATTTCACCTCGTTCAGTGCAGTAGGAGTGCATCGTGCTACCTCGGAACTCTCAATACAGACACAAAGGCAAAGGAATTTCACATGGTGAATCAACTTGATCTTACTTCACCTAATGGTAAGTGTCAGCGAGGTCATGGCAGGCAAAACGCTCTAAGCAATTAAAAAACTATTTACTCTACTTTTTAATTCCACCAACAATATATCCATTGGAAAACATCATTTTCAGATGTAAATTTTAGTTCACTAATACCATTTTCTTCCTAAGATACATCTTTTATGTTCATAAAAAAATCAATGTAGCCACAACATATTAATGGATAAGATATTGATACAGAATTTTTAAAATACAGTTTGAAATAAAATAAATCTTATAAATTACATCCTTGAGTTCAAAATTAAATAGATATTGAAAAAAAAAAATTATCGGACTCTCGTCGAGATTTTTATTAAAAGTTAATTGAATTGTCAAGATGAAGAACTTTTTATAACGAGATTTGGATAGTACTTCAATGATTTATGAAACATTTTTATATGTACGCTGTATTTCCTATCTTATTTTGATCTTATTTTGATTTTCGAATTATCTTTAAATTAATGAGAATGGTAGTTTAAAATAAATTATATGATTTCAAATAAAAAAAGTCCTCTCGAATTTTGGCTCACACCCCTTAATAGAATTATTTACGTAAGTTATGTATGATTACTGGATAAAATTGTACCCTAGATATGGCTATGGTGTCACTGTTAATTTTATTTAGGGTTTAAAAAATTGTTGTGTGTGGTGTAACAACAAGAAATGAGCAAATTGAAGTTTCAAGAATACATATAAATGTACGTATACTAAAGAAATATAATTCTAATAGGGACTTATTTAATACTAGCTGGCTCGGCGAAATAAGCTTATCCTCGTAAGTAATAAAAAAATTATTGGTTGCCTGTAAAGTCGGTATACGGGCGAAAGTTTTACGTGACAACGACTTTGAGTGGTAAAATAATTTTAATGTGAATATTCATTCGTATAGTAGGAAGAAGGATGAAATAATAGTAACAATTTAAAACATTTATTTATACAAAGAATTATATTTAAAACATTAATTTATACAAAGAATCTCGCACTGAATTTCATATTAACAAAATTTTATTTTTACCTTTACACATACATACGTATTTATATACAAATATACATACAATAACTTGTCGCTCTGTCTCTCTCGCTCTTAGGCGGGCTAACCATGCCCGAGTGGAAGGGACGCGTGCCTCTCACTCGCTCTCATTGTGAGCGCATAACGTGAGCGGAGCGTAACGCAGTTTCTTGAAGTGTCACCCGGCAAACCAATTTATAAGACGTTGTCACGTCAAAAGAATTTATTTATATGTATATTATATCCAGTCGGTCAAGCTATTTCAAAGATTATCCGAAATAAACAGATAGACAGGCAGAAATTGTTAAAGAATGTTATTTTGGTGTATGTACCTTATCTACACTAATATTATAAAGAGGAAAGATTTGTATTTTTGTATGTAACGAATAAACTCAAAAAGTACTGAACCGATTTTAATAATTCTTTTTTTCTTTAGAAAGCTACATTCTCACTGAGTAACATAGGCTATATGTAATTATCGTCGTCATCGACATTTTATTTTGTCACGCGAGTACGTTCATCTAGTATATTATATTGTTCATATGAGTGTAATTGAAAACTGTTATTTCTATGTACAGAATACAAATTTATTATAATAGTATTATTGGTGGGATATTCCAATAAGTTTAAAACTAATTTTATTATTGTTCTATACTATAGCTTATTTTAGATAATTTCAAAACCAAGTAAACGTAAACATGTTTAAACAATTATTAATGAATTAAAACAAAATAGAATTTATTCTCAAGCAATCCTTGCTACAGTATTCTCATGTACGTCAGGTGACATTCTAATCTCTTGGGAAATTAGAATGTTTTACAACATTTTTACAAGAAATACCTACTATTTTCTTTCTTTTTGTACATGTGGTATTGTGTATATATGGTGGCGCAGTGGTCGAGCACACGGCTTCTGAGCCAGAGGTCCGGGTTCGATTGCTGATACTGGCTCAAACCAACGACTTTTCGAAATTGTTTTCGAAAGTTATGTGTGATAAATATCAATAACTGAAAACTTTGTGCCCGGTATGGCAATAGGTTCGCCACCTATTCCATTTGGGACGTAAACATAACGGCGAGACGAGGCTTAACAGCCGCTGCCTACACCTTCGGGTAAAAAAAGGCGTAAAGTTATGTTATATTATGTTATTGTATATACATTGTATATATCTATACACATATTCAAAACGTAATCATGAAATCCCCTTTTTGGAAAAAGGTAAGACAAAGTTTTCAGTTACAATATGCAATTAGAGATTCTGGTATTCTGGATTCTTTTTCGTGTTTGATGACTAACTTTTGAAACAATTGTCATTTTGGGTCATAAATAATATAGAACATAACATAAGTTCACGCCTTTTTCTACTCGAAGGTGTAGACAGCAGCTGTTAAGACACGTCTCGCCGCTATATTTACTTTCCTAATAAAATAGGTGGCGACCGAATAGAACCCAAACACCGCGCACAATGTCACATTTGGGTACTTATCTTTTAGATTTTAAAATTGAGTCACATTTTTTCATCAAAATAAAATTTAGTCAGTTATATACAACTATATTACACCAGTTTTCACCTGCTAACATTTTACGAAGTTACATGAGATTTAAGTGTGTTTTCAAGATGGTTAGACTAAATAGTTAAGGTAAAATGAAAGGAGCCATTGGCGGCCTAAAAGCATTTTTAAGCTTTAATACGTACAATAAGTGCTCACGATAGTAATATAGTGTTTGGTAGATAAAATGCTTGTCATTATTTGACATTAGATCAAACAATAGAAAAGACTTATTAAAATTACAACAAAGAGAAAACTTATCGCCAACTGTTTTCAAGAAAGGGCAGAAAGAAATAAGTGCCACGAATAACAGTATATATTATGTACCTCAATCCCTTTGTTGTCTATTATAACTCTTATCATATATTCTCATTAATATTACCTTCTTATAAACACTGGTCAGATCTTAAATTATAAGGCGTCTCCCTTATAATAATTTTTAGACGGACCTCGTGGCGCATTGGTAAAACTACCGGCTGGAGCAATGAGGTCGGGGGTTCGATTCCCACCCGAGCACAAATATTTGTGACAAACATGAATATTTGTGTGGTTTCTGGGTTTTTTTCTATGTATTATAAGTATGTATTTACAAAAGAAAAGTATATATGTATTTATTTATATCCGTTATCTAGTATCCATATCACAAGCATTTAGTTGCTTAGCTTGGTACTAGAGGGCGCTGTGTGTATTGTGTCCAAGATGTTATTATTATGTATAATGAAGTAAGAATGAGTTATAATTCAAGATTATTATAACAACTATATTATTATTAATACGTTAAAGTTTTGCAACAATATCTAGCATACCCGTCGAACTTCGTATCGCCATATTATACATAGTTACATCTAACACTAAATAAGCCAGTGCTCCGTGCTTCTATTAGCCGTAACCTGGCTATAAGTATATAGGCTCTTTGTCGATAAATGGGCTACTGGACACCGAAATATTTTTTATATGTTATGTATTCTTTTTAAGCGTATCTTATATTTTTTTAAAACTGTACATAAATAGCGGCTAGTAACTACTGGTACTATACTACTCAAAATTGATATAACGAAGACAATAAACTCAGTTATTTTTAGTTATTTAGAGTCTCAATAGTCCAGTGGTCGAGCACCCCGCTTCTGAATCCAGAGATCTCGGGTTCGAAACCTCACACTGGCTTACATGTACAATTAAATTCGTAAGTTATGAGTGATAAATATCAATGACTAAAAACTTTGTGCCTGGTATGGCAATAGGTTCGCCAATTGTTCCATTTGGGACGTAAACGTAACGGCGAGACGAGGCTTAACATCCGCTGCCTACGCCTTCGGGTAGAAAAAGGCGTGAAGTTATGTTATGTTTATTTTTATTTAGCAATGCATATATAAATGTAATTTTGTATGTTCGGGTGAATCTTAGAACTGAATTTTATAAATAATTACAATACACGCTAAGTTTGGATGATAATATAAACAGTGGTAGAGACACGCAGTTCGCTGCATGTTGCTGCAAATTGTTGATGCCTTTCTACATTCTTATAGTAAAAAGCAAATAAAATGTTATTAATGACATCCTTTTATAGTCAACTAAAGGATTCCACACATAAAATGTGCAGTTTTGTAGTACAATTAATATATGTTATTATATACAATGTATCTTATAACCAATAAATAAACAAAATAAAAGTCCGAATTGTTACGTAACAGGTTCCTTCGAATATCAAACCACCTGCAAGCCTCTAAGGTCGTTTAACTGTCTAAATGATGTACAGCTAAATTAAAGGTAAATAAATTGCTAAATCTAGCAACCCGCTTGTGAATCATAAAGACTTGGAATCGAATCCAAGCTAAAACCGATGTCTTCTAAGAATTTTTCTTGACAGTTATGAGTAATATATAGCGAAGGCTGTATGGGTTATACCGCCTACTCCCTACCACCTACTCCATATTGTTATATTATTTTGGATTTAATTATTAAGCGAGCTGAGGCTTTACAGCCTCTGTCTACAAAACTACAGTTATACTGGTTAACGGACTTGTTTTTTTTTTAAATAATAACTACAAAAATAATGTTAAATTGAATAAAAATTGTTAATCCTAAGATTAATGTAATCCCTACTCGATTAAGCTCTATCTATGGATAAAATGTCACTTAATTACAAAAGAACGGAGGGTATTCCCTATAATCTGTAACGGACTGATGTGATCTGTCAACGTCCGTACCGATCTGCCAGAGCTTATTCTGAGAAATTGCTTCGACACTATTATCGTGCTGCGAGAAATTACTTTAGGATAATAGGTCAAATTATACCTTCACCACGATTAGATCTCTCTTCATATTCATTTCATCAAATTTCATCGTGAAATCTACAGTTTTGAATGAATCTATTGGATTTACCGTTTATTATTGTATAACTTCACCTACCTACAGATGTAAGCAGCGGCTGTTAAGCCTCCACTTGCCCCGTTTGTACGTCCCAAATAAAATAATTGCCATACACTGGGCACAATGTCGTCCAAATATGTAGTGTGGTGTGGTGTCAAGCACCCCGCTTCTGAACCTACAGACAACCTAGACGACAAACAATTTATTTTACGAATCTAAAGATTTATAAGAGCTTTTTACTTTAGCACGATAACGATATCTATTAACTTCTTAGATATTTGTTGTAATTCATAATGTAGATTAAAAGATTTGAAGTGGATTTTAAATGTAACATTTTCAAGAACATTTTTTCAGAAAAAAAATAATTTACAATAACAGAATTGGCGGAAATGAGACAGCGATGTATTATTCACTAGCTGACAACGACCTTTGTACCATCATATAATGATACTATTTGGCAGAGGACCCCAATTGTTGCAATGAGTGTAACTTTTTAAATATAATTTGCTAAAAGAAATTGATTGTTGCAGTAATCTTAAAATTGAAAGTTCATGGTAGAACTTCACAGTCCACTGCGGGAATGGTCTGACTCGACCGTTGAAGTGACACAACTCTCAGAATATCGACGTAAAGTGGTTCATGCCACTCCAAACCCAGCTCTCCATTACATTTTGAACAACGGAAACACAACTTTGATACCATCGGTGTTGCAGGTGTCTATGAGAAGTGCCAGTCACTATTTTGATATAGTTATGTTATATTACATTATGTTTCGATATTTATTTTACCTTGATATGATATTATAATTAACAGTGGTAAAGCCAAGCAGTTCGCTGCATGAATGGGCCGGCTCGACCGGTGAAATACCACGACCTCTCAGAAGACCGACGTAAAGTGGCTCATGCCGCGTTTCGTTCGGTGAGAGAGGTACCCGGAGGCCCACCCCCCTTCCCCATCCTTTCCTATCCCCTATCCCTTAAAGGTCGGCAACGCAACAGTAACACTATATGTGTTGCTGGTGTCCATGGGCGGCGTTGGTGGCTTACCATCAGGTGACACGCCTGCTCGTTTGCCCTCCTTTCCCATAAAAAAAATATATATATAAGAGCGCACATATTTTCAATTTAAATTATTGGCGGTTTTTGATTTAACAATTTTAAAATTTTTATGACTTCAAGGACATTAACGGTATGCAACTACAAGCCTTTTCTATTTAAATGTGTAAACAACGGCTATTGCGCCTTGAATTATCAAATTTTGATCTGCCAAATAGACTCACAATTTTATCAGAAATATTCATCGCACATGCTACTTCCACAAAAAATCCGAATAGTTATTGCCAGTACCAGTCAGTATTCGAATCAGAGACTTTTGATTAAGTAGCGAGGTAAATGCTAAATTTAACATTTATATTCTAACAACATTTAGATAACATTTATGTGTAGATAAAATTTATATTTATTTCAAAATGTGTTGTATGATATACGCGTGATATGATAAGCTAGTATTACGACTCAACACTATAAAGATAGTGCTTTCTAACGGCTTTTACAACTGAAGCTTATGGTCTCGTTGGTACTTCAGTTTAACACTTCCACCAGCTCGTATTTTCTTCTTGGTATCTATTTTTAATTTCAAATTTAGTTTATTTTTTATATATATCTGATGATTTCTCAAAAAAGGAAGAACAAAGTGAAATTTTATCATTTTAATTCACTATAAGTGTGGGATTAGTACCAATATCTATCATATATCTACTAGGTATTAAATTTTAGGCAATTATTTTCTTATAACAACAAAAATGAACATACAACAAGATAAATATATATTTGAATGGCCGACCCGGCAAGCTTTATTTTGCTTCAGAGGCAATAAATGACTAAAAGGATTTTCCTACATTCAACGCGACGTAAGTTATTTCTTATTACATCAGCTACCTGTCAATAAAAGTCCCGTCAAAATGGGTCCGACATTTCAGAGAATAGCCGGAACAAACTGATGGACAGACAGACAAACATTGTAAAGTGTTAATTTGGTGTGTCACCGTAAGATGTAAGATAAGATTTATTTGTGTTATTTCTAATTAATTTTATGAGGAAATTAGTAAACTGGGTGTTGCCCTGTAAAACAAAGTTTATTTAATAAAATTAACTTATTGTTACTTTTTGGTTACATATAAGTTAGTTATGTTTACTATTTATTTCTAAGGCTTTCGCGAATCTCACTCATAGATTAAAACAACTTTTAGGATTATATCGCGTTTATTTATTACTTATTTATATTTATTTCCCGACGTTTCATACTCTTTACAGAGATCATTTTCACGAGTTATGTCTGTGAAGTATCTGTGAAATGTATGTAATTAAATGTAGTCTCTAGCTATTGGTGATAGTTACAATTTTAATTAAAACGTAATGAACAATAAATTTTTTCTACATATTTATGACTGTAATTGTCATTTTACTACCCATAATACTCGAAGATTTAGGCAACGATAGTTCAACCTTGATACAGTTTGTACAGCCTTGTTATTTTCATTATTCGTGACGGTTTAATTTTATTAAAATTTATTACACTATTTTGGACTGCGCTTAAACATCCTTGACGCCAAGTAAGCAACTTTTCAAACAGATTATAACAATCTGAACACTGTATATATCCGTCGGCACTTAGCATACTACTTAAAAGTTTCGAAGTAAAACGTAGGAACATACGTGGAAGCAATTTGTAGTCTGATAGAAGTTAAAGTCTGTTATAAAGTTTTGGATGTATTTCGTTACTTAAAAACTATCTTAGCTGTTTAAGCTACGTTCGTTTCGCATAACTTGCAATTAACTTGTACCATATTTATATGAAAAATGCATATAATGGGCCTCATGACTGCTGTTTGGAGGTCGGCAGGTTCCAGCAGCACCCGAGTAGGTACATATAATAATAATATCTTGGACACAATACACACAGCGCCCTCTAGTTCCAAGCTAAACAACTATATGCTTGTGTTATGGATACTAGATAACGGATATTAATACATATATACTTTTCTTTTGTAAATATATACTTATAATACATAGTAAAACACCCAGACGCCACACAAACATTCATGTTTGTCACAAATATTTGTGCTCGGGTGGGTATCGAACCCCCGACCTCATTGCTGCAGTCGGTAGTTTTACCAATTCGCCACGAGGCCCGTCATATATTTATGATGAGCATATATTTTGTATTATAATAATGTTCCTGTGCAGTAATAGTACTTATTTCTAAACAAAAGAATGTTTGGATATAGACTGTTTAGTTTCCACTTAGATTTGGAAACTCTGAGAGCGTTATTTGACCTGTATGCTCTGTAATAATAATAATACCTTGGACAGACTATGCTATTATTATTATGTCACATAATTACATAACAACATAACATAACATAACTTCACGCCATTGTTACCCAAAGGTATAGGCAGCGGCCGTTAAGCCTCGTCTCGCCGGTATGTTTACGTCCCAAATGGAATAGGTGGCGAACCTATTGCCATACCGGGCACAAAGTTTTCAGTCATCGATATTTATCACATATAACTTTCCGAAAACAATTTTGAAAAGTCATTGGTGTGAGCCAGTGTCAGGATTCGAACCACGACATCTGGATTCAGAATCCGTGTGCTCGACCACTAGGCCATCGAGACATCTTTCACATAATTACATATTATTTTTATTAATAATCGGAAGTCCTTATTCCCAGTTATGTATACATTGAGCTTCATAAGTGATAACAATATTGCAGACCTTTTTACGTGATGCATATAAAAATACAACCAGACTGACCGCTTTAAATTATAGAAACATATTATATTTCTGTTAATTTATGCTTATACTATTTATATTTTATAATAATATCTTACACTTGGTGGTACGCGAATGTTAAATCCAGCGTCGACAGAAAGAGAGCTTCGAGGCGAATAAGCAACTCTCCTGGAGGGAAGTTAGATCGCCTCGGAATTCTTCGTGAACATCCAAAATGACTTACTGACTTAAAGTCCTATATCCCCTAGGTGGGGCAAAGGGCGTCCACAGTACGCCGCCATCCCGGACGGTCATCCCCACCGCCTTCGCTTCTGCAGTGATAGTCCGTCGCCAAGTCTGCTTAGGGCGGCCGCGGCCTCGGTATGTGTTTTGGATCCCTTCGGAGCGTGTGGCCGATCCATTGCCACTTGCGACTTTTGATTTGCTGGTCGATCGGAGTCTCACTGCAGCGTTCCCAGAGGTCCAAATTTGTGATTTTCTCGGGCCAGTAGACTTCGAGAATCACTGAACATCCAAAATAGATAAAATTATATCTAAGACTGGCGAAATTATTGCAAACCCGAGTGTATAAGTATGCCCAGGCTATTTCACCTGTCGATCCAGCCTATTCATGCAGCGAACTGCTTGGCTCTACCACTGTATTGAAAGAAGAGTAAGGGTGATATCTAACAGAGGGCTGTGGGAAGCTCCAGGTGGTTTCAGAAGAAGACAAGAGTCTATAGACCACATTATTTCACTCTGCAACATCGAAAACAGAAGCAACTGGCTCTAAGGCGGAAGCTTGTTTTGTGAATCTGGAAAAAGCGTTTGACAAGTCGACGATACTAAACGATTTGCCGTGAAAATAATATGTATTTCTATGTATATACTAAAGGAATCTAGTTATTATTGTAAAATTTATAAAAAGGTTAATACTTTTTGTTTAATAGTCCGCGTTTATTACTATTTTTTTATGGGATAGGAGGGCAAACGAGCAAGCGTGTCACCAGTGAGTAAGTGACCAGCGCCGCCCATGGACACCTGCAACATATATATAGTGTTACAGTCGCGTTGCCGACCTTTAAGGGAGTAGGATAGGAAAGGATGGGGAAGGGGGGTGGGCCTCCGGGTAGCTCTCTCACCGGACGTAACGCGGCATATGCCGCTTTACGTCGCTTCTGAGAGGTAGTGGTATTTCACCGGTCGAGCCGGCCCATTCATGCAGCGAACTAAATACTTATAAATATCTGTATACCAAATAAATATCTGCGCTACTCCAAATACGCCATCATAACTCCCGAAGTGTTTCAAACAAACGTATGAAGTAATTGCGGTTCTTAAGTTTTAGGGGCAATTAATAAAACATGTTGCATATGTGATGCATGAATAATAATAACTCTTGAAAGTTATGACTGTGTTAAGTTCCATATTTTTGATACCTATTTTGTGTTCATGATTTATTTTTTTCTTAAAATCATATCACAGTAATGACAAATTATGGTTACCCGTGTTATCTAATAAGACTTAATCGTCCCTTTCATGTGCTATCCAAGAGCAACATGTATCTCCATGGTTCCTTTTAAGCGAGATTCTAGTTAAAAAGGAATATGACTCCATCGCCCCTCGTAATTGTGTCCAAGTCTCCAAAGTCTCCAGTCAACTAGTGGCAAAAATCAATTAAGAAACATGATAGGATGCAAGAAAATAAGGCAGTAATAAGACTCCATTGTCCCTCGCATGTGCATTCCCAGTTCAACGTAAAATATGACTCCATTGTCCCTTGACTTATAATGAAGCCGGAGAGTGCAATAAATCAATCAACATTCAGAGTAACGGCGACCACTACTCGGATGCACCGGGCCGGACCCGCATTGTTTCTTCATTGTGACGAGCTTTGTAGCTATTATCTAGAATCAATAAGGATCACATCATAGTTTTTTTATTTATTTTTAATGGTATAGGTGGACAAACGAGCAGGCGTGTCATCTGATGTTAAGTGACCAGCGCCGCCCATGAACACGTGTGTGTTACACGTGTTCATGGGCGGCGCTGGTCACATATAGTGTTACAGCTGCGTTGCCGACCTTTAAGGGAGTAGGATAGGAAGAGATAGGGAAGGGGGGTGGGCCTCTGGGTACCTCTCTCACCGAACGAAACGCGGCATGAGCCACTTTACGTCGATCTTCTGAGAGGTCGTGGTATTTCACCTGTCGAGCCGGCCCATTCTTGCATCGAACTGTTTGGTCCTACCACTGTTTAAGTTTAGTTAGCTTGTAATTCTATTTTTAATTCAAGGACTATTTATCCCACATCGGTAGGAGTCCCACCTCAGGATTGTAATTTGAACGTAAATTAAAGTTTTAGTATTTGATTTTGGTTTTTTTTTGGGACCCCGGATTGAACCAAAATTTAAAGTAAAAATAATAAACTGAAAATGCATGTTTTCATTTCGGTTAACAACTAAACTTTTGAAACATGAAGTGCGTCAAGTTCAAATTAAATTAAATGCTCGGCAACATAGCCTTTGTACATCACAAATAGTGAGTACATAACAACTTATTTTATTTGGAAGTGTGTTTTATTTTAACAACTAACTTGTGTTTCGTAACTCGTTCGCTTCGGTCCGCTTCTTAGATACGATGAGACAATCTCATTGTTCTCTTCGTCGTTTCGAATGTTAAGTTTAAATAATTCATGGCAGAAATTTTATTTCAATATTCCATTAAGCGGTTAAATTTCCTATATTTAACCGACTTCGACAAGGTGAAAGTACTGATGTGCACATAATTAACAGGAGTCGAGGACGGCCAAGACACACATTCCAAGACCAAATAGAACGTGTTCTGGAGGAAGGTGATGTTAAGAGCCTCAAAAACCGACGCGCGTGCATGAAAAGAGTTATGAAAGTCAACGAAGCGAGTGAGGTGTGTAAGAATCGTGCCCTATGGCGCTCTGTTCTCTCTGCCTACCCCGCAAGGGATTTGGCGTGAAGTTATGTATGTATGTATGTAACACATTTTTGGAACAAAGTATTTTTTATGGTATTTGTAGGCAATCGAGCAGGCGTGTCACCTGATGATGAAATTTAAACACAAATAGTGTAACAGTTGCGTTGCCGGCCCTCATAATGGGATAAGGAAGGGGTCGGAAGTGGGATGGGAAGTGAGAGGGCTTTACCCGTCTCACTTCCCATCCCACTTCCGAGTGGGGCCTCCGGATATCTCTTTTATCGAGCGAAACTGGGCAAGATCTACTTTTCGACGATATTCTGAGAGGTCGTGGTATCTCACCGGTCGAGCCAGCCTATTCATGCGGCGAACTGCATGACTCTACCACTGTTAAAAAGTTAGAAGTTTTGAAAAAGTTTCATTTCGAATTTATGAAAAATAAATTAATAAATATATTATGCCATTAGTTAAAATTTTCACAGATTCAATAAAAAAGAATTTTCATCTAATTAGCAAACAAAATTGAACTTTGAAAACTACTCGCCACTTTTTTAACCCATATTAAAGGCCAGCCACGCAACTATGACTCTTATTATTGCAATGTGACATTGAACGTCGCTAGTGGCTTGCCACTGGGTGACTCACTTTTTTATATGCCTTTGATGCATAAAAATCCGCGGGTAGTTTTAAATAATCCTTATCTTTTCATGTAAACAAGCGGATATACAAAATAGTACGTATTTAGCCCCCTGGAAACACCTACATCACTTAGTATCATGACTTACACGGACACAAATTATTCCCACGAGATGTTGGAGGCAATTCAACGATATGTTTCTTAGTCGTAAACCGGCTGATAAATTACATTCGAAAGCAAAAACACTCCCAAACCCCTGAGGATTTTGAGCGGGACTCGAAAAACCTTTACGAATTCTTACACATACGAATTCTTAGGGATTTTATTATTCTTTCCCTGGATCGAATATCTACGTATTTTTTAGTTATTTCGTATACATAATACAAGAGTCTCGGTGGCGCAGTGGTCGAGCACACGGCTTCTGATCCAGAGGTCCGGGTTCGATTCCAGACACTGGCTCACACCAATGACTTTTCGAAATTGTTTTCGGAAGTTATGTGTGATAAATATCGATGACTGACAAACTTTGTGCCCGGTATGGCAATAGGTTCGCCACCTATTCCATTTGGGACGTAAACATAACGGCGAGACGAGGCTTAACAGCCGCTGCCTACACCTTTGGGTAACAAAAGGCGTGAAGTTATGTTATGTCGTATACATTATGGAAATATGTAAAAGTTTACATTTAGAATTCCTAAATCATTCGAAATAAATATTCAGTTTATCCGTTTTAAAGTTACACACAGTTTAATATTCCTAATTACTCCTACTTCCAATTAATTTGAGACTCTGTGGCACATGGAATACAAGAATACAGAAGGCACATAATATTATCTAAATGACAATTATTTTACCAACATCCTCTATTTTATCAGCATTTCATAATTACAAATTGCACAATTTGTGCTGCGGTTTCTTGTACAAAACAATGAATAATTTATATTGCTTTATTCATTCTGTTTGCAAGACAAATTGGTTCTGATCGTATTAATATTCCGTTTGAATATAAGCGATTCGAAGCCGCAAGGTATTGGGAAATTTTCTCTTATTGACCTTTGGCGGAAAATTTATAGCTTAATAAAAAGGTTTATAACTTCTGCTAATCTTCCACGATTCTAATAGCCTATAGGCAATTTATACTCGTTAATTAAACATAATTATACAATTATGTTAAAATATATTGTAACGGATGGAATATATATTTTTTTTATGGTATTGGAGGGCAAACGACCAGGCGTGTCACCTGATGGTAAGCAACCAATGCCGCCCATAGACACAAGCAACACATATAGTGTTACCGTTGCGTTGCCGACCTTTAAGGGATAGGGGATAGGAAAGGATGGGGAAGGGGGGTGGGCCTCCGGGTACCTCTCTCACCGAACGAAACGCGGCATAAGCCACTTTACGTCGGTCTTCTGAGAGGTCGTGGTATTTCACCGGTCGAGCCGGCCCATTCATGCAGCGAACTGCTTGGCTTTACTAGGAATGCAGGAATATGACCTAAAACATGCATTTGGAAATAATATATAATAACGAATCTATATATATATATATAATACACGAACAACACGAATTAACATATATATTTTATACTTATATACCTTCATGTTACCTTTATAAAAAATGTACCTACCCACTTGCTATCATATCTGTTACACTCGTAATATAAATTAGTAAATGTGCATCGCCGTTAGTTCGAGATCTACCGACGTCTTGTCTGGGAATTATAGGTGCCCCTCAGTCCGCTTTGACATCTGACCAGAACAAGTACGTCGTGTAGTTATCTCGGGCTAACGGCGATTTGAAAATCATTCGCATTTTCTTTTGTATTTGTCACGACTCCACGCAACCGGCATCGCCAACATATATAATTTAAAAAAATGCCTGAAATACCTTCTCCGTCAATTTACATATAATCTTTATTGAATAATGTTTAAAAAAATAATTTAATTAACAAAAAATAGTTAATTACTTCTGCTAAATGATGGTAGAAGAAAACTTTTGTAAGCGTAATAAAACATGGTGGTAAATTTTACTTATCTTCTGCATTACAATAACTTAAATACCACAGATTTAAAAGAAAATTAAACCAAGCTAAATTTGAACTTTCTATAACTTTGGCGATCCATTTTAACTCTCACTGGCTCACTTTGAGAATTGTAATGCTAGGAGAAACATTCGTTTAAAAAAGTTTGAAATTATTAAAAAAATTAATATAATTATTTAATTATTATTTATTTCTTTGGCACCCAGTATAAAAATAGTAGAAAACAGTTCATTACGCCTCTTAGGGTCTCCAATCTATAAAGATGCCTACAACTCTTTCTTAGAGGAAAAAATTCAAAATTTTCTTCCAGTTTCGGACCGCTTACTAAAAATTAACATGCATTCAGCGTTCACCATTATTCGTTATTGTTTGTTTGTTCCAAAATTTACACATGCTATTAGATCATCACAATTTTTTAAACATCCGGCACTTTTGGAAAAAATAGACGATATTGTAAAAACCACCCTCAGTAAAATTCTTAATGTATCGTTAAACGACCGGGCATGGCAACAGGCATCCTTACCAGTTCGTTTAGGGGGTTTAGGTAATCGAAAAATTTCTGATGTAAGTTTACCGGCTGTTCTGTCTTCAGTCCATAGCACAGAAGAATTAACCAGGAAAATTCTCACTCATACACTGGGTAATTCTGAAGTGTTATGCAAGACTGACGCAGTAAATGCCTGCCCACACATACAGAAACCTTGTAGGTGACTATGTGTTTGAGCCGTTTGGGGTTGAAACTTTGGGAACATGGGGTCCGAGTGCTCGTGCACTTTACAAAGATCTTGCAAAGAGGCTGATCGAAGCCTCTCGCTGCCAGTAGACCGAGATGCGGAGAAAATTGATTTCAGGTAGTTTTTTTAATTGTATATATTGTAAATAATGTAATTAATTTATTTGTTATTATATAAATATATATAAATTAGTTACAGACATTTTTGGTTAAAATATTTCAACATCAAAATATGTTCCTTTTAAATAATTTTAGCAATTTAATGAATTTTTCGAGTCTGAGGCTCGACAGTGTAAGGAAGCGGAAATTATGCCTTGACTCACCGAATTAATCTTGTCGACCAAAATGTGATGGCAAAACCTATTGCTAAGTATCGCGCAAAATTTTGTTAGTCATCAATATTTATCAAAATTTTATATCCTATTAAAACTTTAGTGCCGTCAAAGTTACAAAGGAAATTGGAGTTGGTCAGTTACAAAAACAAATCAATTTTGAAATGAATAATTACGAAGTTTAACGAAACGTAAATGTCGGTTTTGTTTAGTTTGGCCATTAATAAGATTGTTTTTGTAATCTATAGCTGTGAACAGTTTGGTTGGGGTTGAATATTTAATTGAGTTTGAAATCGTGTGAAAACCAAAAGCTGAACAAATAAAGTTCATGCCTTGGAATTAACAATACATACCTTTGGTACGCGAGGACACTACCCCCGCCTGGGTAAGGCAGGGGGTAGTGTGGGACTCCCAAACTGCAATCCGATCCTAGGGCTACCCACTAAACCTCGCGGCGGCCTTCCTCCGGCGTTAGGGTGGTCCAAGACAGTGCTTCAGCTCTCTGGACCACCCTGCCGTCCCCCTTTCGCGGCCCGTCGTCGGCGGCGGCGATCACTGAGCTCACCTGACGTCACCTTCGAGCGGGATCGGCTCTCTCCCGATACCGCTCGGCGGTCTCCTTCTGGAGCATTACAGTTTCGCAGCAGACCACAGCCCTGCACTCCTCCTCGCCCGCTAGCATTGCCGCGATCAACGGTGGCGGGGACAAGTCTCGCCCGATCCCGTCGACCAGGACTCTACGCTCGACCGCCTCTCGAGGCTGGGCAGACCTCTAGCGTGTGCATCTCGCCGTCTCTTCAAATCAAATCAAAAACTCATTCAATTTAGGTCTTGTACAGACACTTATGGAGGTCACTTATTTACAATCCGCCAATTCGATTACTCTCGCGCTGAGAAGAATTGGCAAGAAAATCAGGGGTCTTTTTTTTACTTAATTAACAGTACTATGCACTAAAACACAAATTAATAGAATAATGTAGAGAGCAAAATGAGGTCCTTACGTCAATCTTAAGACACAGTACGTTAATAAAAGTTCTTTAGACGCTTGAACAGACCGGTCCCTACAAATAGCACCTGCTCTCGAGTATGACCCAGTCATCGCCTACCTCGCCATATTTTAGGGAAGGTCCCGACGCTGCCGTAAGCAAGCACCTTTCAGTGAGGATGACATATTCAAGAAACCAGACAAAAAAAAAACAAACTAGTAAAGGTTACTAGTTTTTTTTTGTCTTTGCACGGTGAGTAACGTCATACTGCACATAATCTAATTAACAGAAATATTTAGTTAGCAGGTATTGCAGCAATATTTAGTATATTGTAAGTACAATCAATATAACAAAAAAAAAGAAGCTATTCAATTCCAAACGGTTTTATCATTTATATAATTTTAGATACAGTAAGCCCTTGATGTGGTCTAGTTTTATGATATTTCTTAAATTTACCTAACGATAATTCAACCGCGTCGTTCGGAAGTTTATTGTAGAGGCTTATACATTGACCTGGAGCAAGTTTGTTTTTATTTCTTAAATTTAATTGATGAATATCACTGTTTTTCTTAAATTTTGTTATATTTTTATGAACATATATTAGATTTTCATAAATATATTGTGAATGTAACGTCATTATTCGAATCTCTTTAAATTTACTGCTCAGTGTATCCAGTGTGTTATAAAAACACCATAATAAAATGAGCTAACAATTTTTGGTGGTCGCCTTCAATTTCTTCGGCTTTCAACTTTTCACCAAGAAATAATTTCAAAAAGTTGTGAGGTAACAAACATAAAAATCTTCTCCTTATACGGAAGTCGGTTCAGAAATATTGTAACATAGAAAAACCTTTTAGGTTTTTTATTTTTGGTTTTAATAGAAGGACCCGTATCTTTCGCGTTAGGTAATCAAATTCATGATTCAGCGTGTTTTACCCTCATATGAAGAGAAAACGGTGGCTCTATTTCCTCATCAACGCAAGGTTTTTCTGTCGATTCAGCTGTTTATGACGAAAAATAATTCGAAAAATTTTTTTTCCAAATGTTTCTAAACTGCTACTCAGATAAGAAAAAATAAATTTTAAATATAGATTTGATCAAAATTCAGCCGTGTAGCAAAAAAAGTTTTAAATAATTGAAAAAAAAATTAATACATAAAAAATCTACGCCATCTATCGATATTGTATTCTAATTTCATTATCCTTAAGTCTTATCTTAAATTCATTGTTAATTCGTGATTTTTGAGGACGGAGAAATTTTTCAGTGAATAAATAATCAACAATTACTTACAATTACAAATTGCTAGAATGCGCAAATATTAATATTTTAAAGTTATTTTTATCTGTGACTTATAGTTTGATACCAGGGTAAATGCCGGTAATTTATATATAGGGTTGAATCAGTGTAAGAATTTAATATCGTCCCTCAAGTAACAAACCAGCATAAATAATTTTACCGCAGTTACAGCAACAATTATAATATAATAAATAATAATATCTTGGACACAAATCACACAGCGCCCTCTAGTTCCAAACTAAGAAACTAAATGCTTGTGCTACGGATGCTTATAAGATTCGAATTACAAGTTAGATTAACAGTAATCTATATCCTATGATACCAATGATTAGACGAGCTAGGAGTAGCTCTAACTCAATATAAAAATTTCATACCGGCAACCTATGAATCATAGTGCAGAATCTTGTTAACAACAGAACGTAGGGAGTTTCTGATGCACGTATAATTAATTTCCCGGGAGACAAATGCCTACGTTACGTCATTGTTACGTTGACAATTTTATTATACGAGAATTTTTGTACGTCACGAGATTTTCTATAAAAAATAAGGTATTTTTTTTCATGTTAAGAATGTTTGCTTTCGTTTGTTTTTTTAAATCTATTAGCTTAAAGAGATAGATTTTGTTGGGCACGGTTACTATGTGTAATGATTAAAACTCAGGGTCTGCTGAGACAATTTCAAAAATTATTTGATCGTTAGATAGCTCATTTATTTTAAAACGCTATAGCTCGAATACTGAACCGCCACTCAAATATATAAGCGCTTAAGTAGCTGTCACATTAGATTCTAACAGTGGTAGAGCCAAGCAGTTTACTGCATAAATGGGCCGGCTCGACCGGTGAAATACCACGACCTCTCAGAAGACCGACGTAAAGTGGCTCATGCCGCGTTTCGTTCGGTGAGAGAGGTACCCGGAGGCCCACCCCCTTCCCCATCCTTTCCTATCCCCTTCCCTTAAAGGTCGGCAACGCAACAGTAACACTATATGTGCTGCTGGTGTCCATGGGCGGCGTTAGTTGCTTACCATCAGGTGACACGCCTGCTCGTTTGCCCTCCTATCTCGTAAAAAAAAACATTAGACAGAATACGTGAAATTTGGGCAGTAAGTAGCACTTTATTAATTGTCAGATTTGATTGGCGGTTCAGTATTCGGGCGTATAAGTTATATAACATCATCAACAGCTATGATGAATAGGTATGGAGCATTGAGAGTTTTAGTAGTTTTTAAAATGGATTGTTAAAATGGAGTGGAATGGAAAATTGGTTATTACACCTTTTGTATTTGTTTGTAGTCTGATGTTCAGGGGTTATTTGAAAATATATCTTTATTCTTATTTACCACACATATGTTTCATATACGTATTTGTTAAAAGCTATTAAAGATTTATTTAGTTATTTATTCCAAGTTTTGAATTTATTCCAAATTTTCAGTAGGTAAACATAACGTTGTCAATGTTAGTTTTCTTTTTAATAAGCGTGAGGAAAGTGTAAGTTATTCTGAAATAATAACGGATAATAACCGGTGCCGATGATAACAATCTTTTAGTAACGATTAATAATATTTGTAAATACTACCCAAAGCATTAGTATTAATATTTTACAAAAAAAAACAAACATTGGTTTACTTATCTGAATGCTTTTAATTCAATATCATTTCCATTTTGTGAAATATGTTTATAGGCTTTTTAATCTCTGAAACACAATTTGGTCATAATAATTATTCAGAGCAAACAAAAAATTACAGCACTTCTCCTGCATTTAGAAGTATTTCTAAATGTTACGCAGTAATTATTGTACACACTATGATGACTAGAGCAATATTCATTTTCATTATGTAAATTGCACAGCAAAATACTTAAATATAATACTAATAGTTTTATTTGTATTGATGACATGGTTCTTTTGAGATTTTTTATTATTTTTACCCTTTTAGGGCAAATGAGCAACCGGGTCATCTGATGGTAAGTGACTAGCGCCACTCATGGATACCTGCAACACAGAAACTGTTACAGTTGAGTTACCATCCTTTAAAGAAGTTGGATGGGAAAGGAGGGCGAAATTATAAAATGAGCCACTTTACTTTTCCACTTTATTCTGAGAGATCGTGGAATTTCTTGTAATGTACTGGCTTATTCATGCAGCAAACTACGTGATTCTACCATTGTTACATTATGTTTTATTTTCCTAGTATTTTATTTTATAGGTCCACTATCGATATAAATAAATTACTCTCAATTATATGTACTGCTCGATACATTGTTCAATCAATAAACATCAACGGTAACAGCTTGTTTTGTTGAAATTGGAATTCCTGAAGTGCAACATGCCTTTAATAGAAAATGAATTGTAAATTTGTATAATAGTATACTCGTATAACAATATTGGAATGCATATACTGATAGAGAGTGTCGTGGTTAAGGTTGGGGTGAAAAGAATGGAAGGGATATAAGACTAACTAATGACTAAGAACGGTGGTCCAGTGGGAGAGCACACGGCTTTAGCGGTCCGGGTTCGAATCGTGACCCTGGCTCACACCAATGACTTTTCGAAATTTTTTTTGGAAGTTAAGTGTGATAAATGTCGACGGCTAAAAAATCTGTGCCCGGTATGGCAATAGGTTCGCCACCGAACACCGCCACCAAAACAGCAAGGCAACGAAAAATCTTGAATATAAGTTAATCGTCAGTTATTACATAAAATAAAACTTTGTGCCCGGTATTACAATAGGTTCGCCACCTATTCCATTTGGGACGTAAACATAACGGCGAGATGAGGCTTAACAGCCGTTGCCTACACCTTCGGGTAACAAAAGGCGTGAAGTTATGTTAATGACTAAGAAAAAATACTGCTTCAGTATTAAAAGTCACTTATTTCCTTTTAAAAAGCACCTCACAAAATGTGAGATACCCAGTCAAACAAGTTCCGCGATAGGTATTGCTACAAATCATATTTTAAAACTATTACTAGAACAGTCTGCATCACTGCCTTAAAATTTAGATGCATATTTTTGGTCATTGGAACTCGCTAGCAATAAAATCCTATTTCATCCATTTCAATGATTGGATCGCCATTTCCTCAACGCTAAATGCTTTTGTCGTCGACCTGCTGTTGCTGAGTTATTATGTTACGACTTAAACGAAAATATGAAAAAAGGGTTTCTTTAATATTAAATTCCGCTTCTATTCTATATGATGTGCGGGTATACACAGTATGTAGTAACTTCTTATAATCGATTTATTAGTTAATAATATGAATGTAATGATATAATAAATTTTAGAGAAATAATATTCTGAAGAGTCTCGGTGGCGTAGTGGTCGAGCACACGGCTTCTGATCCAGAGGTCCGGGTTCGATTCCAGATACTGGCTCACACCAATGACTTTTCGATATTGTTTTCGGACGTTATGTGTGATAAATATCGATGACTGAAAAACTTAATGCCCGATGAGAAATCGCTGCCTTCGAGTTTCAGAATATTAAATATCATAACATAACTTCACGCCATTGTTACCCAAAGGTGTAGGCAGCGGCTATTAAGCCTCGTCTTGCCGTTATGTTTACGTCCCAAATGGAATAGGTGGCGAACCTATTGCTATACCGCGCACAAAGTTTTCAGACATCGATTTTTATCACATCGGAAATCACATCGAAAAGTCATTGGTGTGAGCCAGTGTCAGGATTCAAACCACGACCTCTGGATTCAGAAACCGTGTGCTCGACCGCTAGACTTAAGTTAGGTTTTTTATATAAAAAAAACTCATTTCATATCGTATCATCAGAAACCTATATATAATTAGAGCCTTTCCTCTGGTGAAATAGTTAAAATTTTTGTAATTTCGAGGGTAATACGTGACCGGAAACTGAGTTTTTATTTAGCAATAACCTTCCGATGTACAATTAGAGCAACGCCACCTGTCGGCTCGACATGATTTACCGGTGACGATAAAAATTGAATTATCAATTTAATATGTTACTACTTTTTATTAAATTTCTTGACGATATATCGATTTTAGGTTTAATTATAATGTATCTAATATTCATATATAACATTTATTAATGGTTTGTTTTCATAACAATCTCTAAATAAAACTTCAGGCAGTTGAACATAAAATCACTGCAGCTGATATTAAACACTTTTTACTTCCCTTAATATGCTGCATACGAAGCGAAGAGAAGAAAGTGATAAATTAGTTCACGCGTACATTCTCTTGTAATTAAAACATTGTTTCGAAATACGCTTGTCTCAATTTTATCTTAGAATATTAATTTGCTTGATGAATAATAAACGTGTACAATTTGTGTGATCATTAATTACTTTTGTAGTCTATTTAGAGTATATCAGAAAATAATATACTGTCATGAACATTATTCAAACTTAGTTTGATATTTATTATTTAAAAAGTTTTCTTGATCCATTAAGGAAAAAAAATGGTACCTAGTTTTCATAAAATATTTCAAGATAAATGGTCTCTTTCAAAAAGGCAAAATGTAAAACTTACTACCCGAAACTGGCATGAATGCATGGTGACATGTGGATGAAGCGAAAGAAGTGTCAGGATCTTAGGTTGTGGAAAGTCAAAATCTCTGCCTGCCCCTATGGTATACAGGCGTGAGTTTATGAATGTATGTAAAACTAATTAGAGCGTTTATTTATACTTATATTTCATGGACCAACATTAAGTTATTGTTTTTTTAAAGACATCATTATTAAACATAATAAAACAATACTAATGTCGCCTTAGTAATATTTACATTACATTCTTATTTATTTCCAAACTTGACTGAACAAACGGAACTGACTAGACATATCCTAAGTGTTCTCAAGATGGCTGAAATTAAACTACTCCTGACCAGTGTTAGCTCCTGCAAGTTTATTTGACTATGGTACAAACTATAAGATACCACTTGGATTTTAATAGTAAAATATAGAATGATAATAATATAATAATATATAATTTATAATATATATTTTAATATAGGATTAGCATTGCCATTCAGCGTGGCAATGCGGCCAGTCTTCTGGGCACGCTGCCAGTAGACCGAGATGCGGAGAAATTTGATTTCAGGTAGTTTTTTAATTGTATATATTGTAAATAATGTAATTAATTTATTTGTATTTATATAATTACATGAACAAATTTCGTGAAGTCTATATAGTGGTAGACCTATGTAGTTCGCTACATGAATAGGCCGTCTCGATCACTGAAATACCACAATTTCTCAAAAAATCGTAAAGTTGTTACCACATTCCTTTCCCTTAGGTAAGTATTTGGTTTAACGGTATGGACTATTTTATTGGACTTGTTATTCTTACAAAACTCGCCTCCCATAACCAACTTAGACCTCAAAATGTCGGCTTAAATCTGTTGACAGGGTTCTATTGTAGCCCCATCCTCCTCCACGAACCTGCTTACAACCTAACGGGAAACTTGAACGGGACTTAGAATCTTAATAATGGACCACAGCATTATAAGTTAGACTGAAGATAAGGTAACTTCAGATTATTCTGGAAGATATTAACTTATGATGTTGTATGTTAAGGTTTTGAAAAAAAAATGACACATTTCACTCTCTAAATGAATAATCTATACCACTCATAATTTTTTGTGACAAATTTAAAAAGTCTTTGCCGCTACTTAAATTTTGGGTTGAAAATTAATTCGACATATCCATTGTCTACACTTTCAAGTACGAAATGAGTGAAGCTATAGTTACTGCCATCCATAATAGTTCAATTAAATTAAATTTATTGGAACCAGAAGAGAGAAGAAGGAGAAGAAATTCTTTATTTCATTTTATTCCAATCAAAAAATATATCCGGTTGAGAAATGGGCATAAAAAGGTCGGTGAAAGCAATTTAAAAAGTTAATTGACAGTTTTGGTTACTTATATAAAAACTCCGTGTTTTCAAAGAAAAAAGAAATAGATTGTATGATGGATGAGCTTTCTCAGAGTTTTATCATGTAGTTTCGATTCCTGGGTTTAACTTAATCTTATTGATTGATTAGCTGACCCGGCGAACTTTGTTCCGCAACAAAACCAATAACTGCTGTCCCGCTATGTTAATTCTGCAATATCTTTGAAAATATATTTTTAAATTGCATGATGCAAAGGGCAAGGATCATTTATATTACATGCACAATCTATTTAAAATACTTAATTGGATGAAAATTAATGCTGTAATGTTTAAAATCGCTTCATAAATTACTTTATTTCTTATTGGCCATTATTTCTCGTAAAAAAAATAAAATAAAAATGGTCATTGTGGGTTATCCCTAAGAGATAGACATATGCCCTCACTGATTCTTTTGTAGACCTTTTAAAGGTGTATAATAATGTACTACATTGTTTTGCTTTATCACTTAAGGTTCAGGCAGCGTTTGTGGTTAAAGTTCTAAATCTTGAAAATGATCACATCTTTCACTACATTATACATGAATTATAGATCAAAACCACCCCGTTGACACCCTCTAACTATTGAAAAAACCGCATTAGAATCCGTGGCGTAGTTTTAAAGATATGCGCATATAAGGGGACAGACAGCGGAAAGTGACTTTGTTTTATACTATGTAATGATGGGCTTGAAGAGGCAGCCATTATTGTAATACACATGTAGCCAAGCTATTGTTTTTAAAGTGGAACTTCTAATATATCGTGCAAAATCGTGTAACGCCTCCTTGCGGCTATAATTAATAATACATAATAGTAGAATAAAAACCCATGTAAATATGAGCTAAGTTTTGTTATGCTTGAATTTGAATAGTACACAGATATCTTGTAAGGGATGTTACCCAAACATATATAATGCAATGCAATGAATATTCAAGAGGAATGAACCTAGAACAAAATGCAAGCCATCCGATCCAAACTGCGTTTAATTGACCCCTTATTAATTAAATGTAAAAGGTGCATCAGCTCTACTCCGCATACCGAACATAGGCCGCTTAAAGTGCAACTCTGCCAATATTAAGATAATGCAAATATCAATATTAAATCGCCGTCTGACCTGCAAACACTTGTCTCTATTATGAAAGAAGACTGTTTTATGAAAGTCTTACAGTTGAAAGTGATCCAAAACAGATGTAAGGATAATGGTTGACGATGTAGTGCTGAGAACATCTGAATGAAGTTATATATCTTGGATGCGCTTTTAGCAGGCATGGAAGGTACACTACGGATGTAAAAATAGGGATGGTGTTAGAAGATAGCGTAAATGGAGCGTTGGATAGATTCATTGGTGCAAATAATATTAGCAGAAAAACAATGCAATACAGATCCTAACGCTAACTTATGGAAATGAGAGTTGGGTATGTTAGAGTGTGTACAAAAGTCGGATAAACACGTTGGAAATGAAGAGAGTCAAATTTTTTTTTTGGTATCTTACTATAGTAAATATTAGTTACCACATGGTAAATTTTAAAGGTTTGGATATTTCTCCACTCAAAAATGATCACAAAAATTCAATTGTAAATATGATGATTTCGTTGAAAATCAATTTCTAACCCTTTCTATTTTCCTTTTCACAATAAGCAGTTTCACTTCTTTCGCGCGGAAGGACTCCACGCACTTTTTTACTATTAGTATTTATTTATTGCGCCGCTCACATATTTTTTTGATTAAAAATAATTATTAAAAACATGATCTAGTATAATTACCTTCAAAAATGTATAACATTAAAAAAATAAAACTGCTTTGATATACTAAATAAATAAGTAAACTTTTGCGAGGGCTATTTATAACTAGTGTCTTTGTTCACGAGGCCCATTGTTGGGAAGAGGTCTCTTTGTGAGACTATATAATTAAAATCCAAACAAAGCACCGGTTGTATAAAAAACTATTTAACTGTTTAATTGGAATAAAAAAAGTTTGAATAAATTACACAACTGTGAACAATTGAATAAATTGCTATTTTAATTAAAGGAGTCCCTAAACACTAACATTTTTCTTTCAACTGTTTTATGGAAGTTTCACGAGTCCCGTAATGTATTATTTTATTGTCAGGGCTGCTGAATATATCAGAAAAAAAAAATTATACAACACGTTAATTGCACTAAATTCATAATTTGGAAAGTCATCTTCATTACATAGTATAAAATAAAATCGCTTTCCGCTGTCTATCCGCTTATATGCTCATATCTTTAAAACTATCCAACGGATTTCTATGCGTTTTTTTTTTAATAAATAAGGGGTGTCAACGGGGCAGTTTATATCTATAATTCATGATGTAGTAAATAAAAAGTGATAAATCCAAAATTTAGAATAGAATAGAATAAACTTTATTGTACACGACAAACAGAAAGAAAATATAAAATAACTTAACTTTACTTCTTTGTTACTTTAATGCGGAACAAATTTTCACCGGGTCAATTTGTACATTATATTTATCTGTACCTACATATTCACATAATAAAGGTTACGCCTTATATGTGCGAAAATGTGTAGGATATGTATGTGTAAGAAATATCTGTATATAAATCAAAAAAAATATAAATAAAAATATCTGTGTAACGGGGGGTCCTATGAAATAATTTAACGGCGCCACACGAATTACTTAGCGAGGGGCGGCGTTTCTCACGTACTCTCGTCATCCACCAATGTTTTACTTTTTGCTTTTTGCCGCGTGAGGGCGGTACTCACACCCCGTCCATTGCCACGGCGCACACGCTGGTGTTTTCTCTTACTTATAAAAATCAGTTTCGCTAGTAATAAGTGAATGTTTGTAGTTCAGTTCAATATAATGACTTTCAATACTTCGCTGTGTCGTGAATTATTTAACTCCCCACGGCCCGAAGAGGGTTTACACACTTTACATTGGCGTCCCAACTAGTGGCCACGAACAGCGAAAGTGAAAAAGTTTCAAAACCAGTGAATGAAACATTAATCCTAACACAAAAGTGCTATAACTATCGTGCAAATACATCATACAACTGTTCACGATATTTGAGTTCACAGGAAGTAAATAAAATCAGTGCAAAACATAAAAGTAAGACACCTGGGCGAGTGCATTTTGCCCACGAGCAGTCCAAGTGAAAAGTTTTAAAATCAGTGACAAAACATCTAATCCGATCATAAAAGTGTTACACCTATCGTGCAAATACGTCTTACAAACCGTTCGCGATAGTTCGATTCACGTCAATTGCGTAAAAACTGCGTGTCAACAAAAAATTCTAACACCTGGGAGAGTCCATTTATCGCGCCACTTACGTCGTACACATCGAGTCTAGATTACCGCAAGTACCGAAAGGTACTTGCGTCGCCGTTCACCGGAGAACATCATCACCCGTGCTACACGTGGAATAACGAGACATAATCCGTTACGATGCCTCCGAAGAAGAAAATCGGCTGTGCCGACGACTCTGCATCAGACGCAGACGCAGATATGGACAGAAAGTCACCCAATATCACGTTGACAGAAGATATGCTACAAAATCTCGTAGCTAGCTTAACCAGGAGTCAGGCAGAGACGAGTCGAGCACTGTTCGAGAGCGTCTTAAAAGAGAACAGGTCTCCATCCAGCGTATCGACACCCCGCCCCGACGCCCAAGGCAACTTTGCGAAATGTACGGCGCGATTCGACGGAGCATCAAAGAACACAGACGAGCTGGAAGCGTTTATTGACGCGATCGAGGTATATCGCGACTGCACGAACATTAGCGACGTGCACGCCCTTCGAGGTCTTCCAATGTTGCTGGTTGGTGAGGCCGCCGTGTGGTGGCAAGGCGTCAAGTCATCCGTGCAGTCCTGGATCGACGCCCTACAGCGACTTCGAGGAATGTTTAGTGTACCGCGACCCGCATATAAAGTCTTCCGCGATATTTTCGTTACCGAACAAAATAATGTACGGGCTGATACGTTTATTTTAAATATTCGCGCGTTATTGTGTAAGCTACCATACGATGTACCGGAGATTATGCAGTTAGATATTATATATGGATTGTTAGATTACAGAATAAGGAAAAGAGTGCCACGTGACACTGTGGACGGGCTGGAGCAGCTCATATCTCAGGTCAGGTTAGTCGAGGAGTCATTGGCGGAGGTGAGTCATAATTTTTCAAATAATAATGTGAGAAACGTTAACCCTTATCCTGCGCGGGCGCGTTCGGGCGTTATTACACCGATAGTTAACCCTGAGGATGCCGTAGGGGGTTTTGAATGTTTACAAAATAGTGATGTCAAATCATTGTCGGATCCGCGTGACTCGTTTTCCTCAAATAATCCGCGCGTCAAGCGCGAGTCGGTAAGTCACAAACGACTCCGACCGAAATGTATTTATTGTAAAGTTTTTGGGCATACATTAGAAAATTGTCGTAATAAAGAAAGGAAAGGTACTACAGTCGACACTAGGGTAACCAGCACGCAACCGCGTTGCTACGGATGTGGTCAGCTGGGTACGATACGGTCGAAATGTGACAACTGTAAAGTTAAACCTACTTCAAGTAAGTCAGATTTCTGCAGCGCTCACGTCGCTGACGACGACGACACGCGACCCTTAGTCGAGATTGCGGTCGCGCACCGTAAGGGTGTGGCCATACTGGACACAGGGGCCACACATTCGATAGCGGGACCTATGCTGTATGCTATATTAGTGGACGCTGGTATAAAGTTCAGACGTACCTTACGCACTATCGGACTAGCCGATGGGTCACAGCAAGTATATACCGCACTTGTATGTGATACCGAAGTCATCTTGGGAGATCGCAGTATACTAACCACTTTTATGGTGCTACCAGACGCGCAGACGAGGACGCTGCTTGGCAGAGACTTCATCGTGAGAGCCGGTATTCTGCTGGACTTACCGCAGAGTAGTTGGTGCTTCAGCGACGGGCCCCGATGCTGGTGCCCGTTCACCACCAGCTTCGAGCTACCTACCGCCTCCAATGCAAAACTGATGGAAGTAGAAGCAGCCGACCTCATGCTGAGGGATGATGAGGGCTCCAATTTGACACCGGACCAGCGAGTTCAACTCAACACGCTACTGGTGACGAGGGCAACTCGCTTTGCGAAAGACGGACCTCCAACTGCGTATGCTACGCACCGGTTGAAGGTAAGCCCACACCAAGCACCTATTGCGACACCTCCTTATCGCATGTCACCCGGCAAGAAGGCTATTTTGGAACCAGAACTGCAGAAGCTTCTTGATGCTGACATCATCGAGGAGTGCGACTCACCTTGGGCTGCTAACGTAGTCCTGGTGACGAAGAAAGATGGGGGAGTACGCCTCTGCGTGGATTACAGGAGGTTGAATGCCGTGACTGATCCCGACCGGTACCCACTGCCGCGAATAGAAGACGTGCTCCATGCAGCCAAGAATACCAGCTATATGACGACCTGTGACCTGCAATCTGGCTACTTCCAGGTCAGCGTGGAACCTGGAGACCGGGACATGACAGCGTTTGTGACCCCGCTGGGCAGTTTTCGTTTCAAACGCATGCCCATGGGATTACGAAATTCTGGGGCTACCTTCCAACGATTGATGGACCGATTTAGGTCTGGGAAGGAATTGGCGAACGTGCACATGCTGACATATTTGGACGATATCGTCATTATGTCAGGATCCTTTAGCAGGCATTTAGAGGACCTGAACGCTGTATTCGATAGACTCGAAATGTATAACCTTCGAATTAACCGCAAGAAAAGCTGTTTCACTCGCGAGTCAGTCAAGTTTTTAGGTCACGTAATCGTACCGGGAGGCGTGAAGGCAGATCCGGATAAGACCGCAGCCGTAAGTGACATGCCCGTCCCGAAAGACGCCAAACATATGAAAACCTTTTTACAGACATCCAGCTGGTTCCGGCGCTTCATACCCAACTACGCCGAGGTTGCCAAGCCGTTGACCGACCTACTCAGGAAGGACAGCACGTGGATGTGGACTTCCAGACACCAGGACTCTTTCAACCGCATAAAGCAGCTGCTCACTTCTGCGCCAATCCTGCGTCAAGCAGACGAAACTTTGCCGTTCACGCTGAGGACTGACGCCAGCGGGTTTTGTTTAGGGGCAGTCCTGATGCAGGGGGAGGGCCCTGATGAACGTCCAGTGGAGTACGCGAGCCGCCTTTTGAACAATGCTGAAAGAAATAACAACACTACGGAGCGAGAAGCCCTCGCAGTTGTATGGGCTGTCACCAAATTCCGCGGATACATCGATGGTTCGGAGGTCACAATTAAGAGTGACCACCAACCCTTACGATGGCTGATGACCGTGAAGTCGCCGAGCGGCCGCTTGGCGAGATGGGCTTTGATCCTCCAAGAATATAACCTCCGTATAGAATATACTCCCGGGAAAGTGAACGTCTTAGCCGACACCCTTTCACGACCCCAGTGCGCCGTCGAACCGGATTGCGACGTCCACTATGCAGAAGTCGACGTACCGTCACGCAGCCTACGTGATACCCGAGAGAACCAGCTAAAGGACCCCGAACTACGCAAGATTATAGAAGACCTTGAGGGAGACGAACCATTTAGGGGGAGAGCCTGGTCCGACCGTGGCTACACGTTGTCTGATGGAATTTTATATCGCTACGGGCCGGAAGCCGACGAAGAAGATGCGGCTTGTTTGGTAATACCGGAACACGAACGGGAAGGTATACTTGCCGAATACCATGATGCACCTACAGCGGGTCATTTCGGAGTAGACCGTACGTTTCAGCGCCTGGTCAGTAAGTACTACTGGCCCGGAATGAGGCGATTTGTCGCCAATTATATAAGAAATTGTGTACCGTGCCAACGTTACAAGGTTGACACACGTAAGCCGGCTGGTCTATTGCAGACACCAGCTTCGGCGCGCCGTTTTGAAGTGGTTGCAGTGGACTTGTTTGATCCATTACCTGAGACGCCTGACCATAACAAATGGATTTTGATAATAGAAGACACCTGCACACGTTGGGTCGAGCTTTTCGCACTCCAAAGTGCTACCAGTTATGAGTGCGCCAAAACGTTAATTACCGAAGTTTTTCTCAGGTATGGTGTACCTAGGCGGGTGCTTAGTGATAACGGCGTACAGTTCATCAGTGAAGTGATGCAGCAAGTCTGCCATGTGTTCGGCGTTACCCAGTCACTGACGCCGCGATACCACCCAGAAGCGAACCCAGTGGAAAGGAAAAACAGGGACCTGAAGCCGCAGCTGTCGATATTGGTAAAACAAGACCATGACACCTGGGACATACATCTGGCTGCCATCCGTTTTGCCATGAATTCAGCGCTTACAAGAAGTACAGGATTTTCACCAGCGTACCTGATGTTCGGGCGCGAGATACGCGCGCCTGCTGACGTCGTCACGGACATGAGAGTCATCATCGACGCTGATAGCGTGACGAGTCTAACACCGTATCTAAAGAAGATGTCGTCCACCCTTCTATCAGCCCGAGACACTCATGAGAAGAACCAGACCATACAGAAGCGCCAGGCCGACGCCGATAGGCGACCAGCACCTGTATATGCTGTCGGTGACCTTGTACTATTGAAGACTCAAGGGGCCAATGACACAGGCAAAGGGCAGACACCCAAGTTTATTCCTCGAAGAGACGGACCTTATAAAGTCCAAAGTATTACGAGTCCGACGACATACGATTTGGAGAAGGCGGATAGCACAGAATCTATAGGTAGGTACCATGTGTCCCAGCTGACTCCATTCGTGGGCGAGGTGGTGCCTCCAGTAAAGGGGAAGAAACGAAGGGGTAGGCCGAGGAAACGAGCCGACAACTGACCCAGACGCGAGGGCGCTATGTCAAGGTCAGAGGGGGAGGATGTAACGGGGGGTCCTATGAAATAATTTGACGGCGCCACACGAATTACTTAGCGAGGGGCGGCGTTTCTCACATAGGTACTCTCGTCATCCACCAATGTTTTACTTTTTGCTTTTTGTCGCGTGAGGGCGGTACTCACACCCCGTCCATTGCCACGGCGCACACGCTGGTGTTTTCTCTTACTTATAAAAATCAGTTTCGCTAGTAATAAGTGAATGTTTGTAGTTCAGTTCAATATAATGACTTTCAATACTTCGCTGTGTCGTGAATTATTTAACTCCCCACGGCCCGAAGAGGGTTTACACACTTTACATCTGTAAATAAATAATACGTTTGAATAATGGATTATATAATTTGATTAAATAAAACAAACGTAAGCTTTCGTTCCACAACATTAAACAGAACCTCCAATAATATTGAAACTCATCTGAAACCCAAAGTTTCGTACCATATTGCAAATATTTGCTTCAAACAAAAGTTACTTCACTACGTTTGGCAAAACATTGTGGCAAGTCACGTGATAGTGGATATCCAAAATGAGACTAGTTTCTCATTGGGGTATATTATTAGTATGCCTACTGGATATATTAATCTGAGCTGCAGACTTGAATTACAGAAGAATTACGGATATTTGGTATTCTATTTGTAGGAGTCATAACTTCACGCCTTTAATACTTGAACGTATACGATAACAGAGATTGCAGCATGCAACAAGACAGCCCACTATGCTTACTACTTACTATTATAATTCACTGTTATGTAATCGGTAAATTAATGGTGTATATTAAAAAGCACAATTGAATATATTCTTTATTAGTTGCCCCGGTGAGCTTTGTTCCGCGACAAAAGTAGTAAATAAGTAAATTTTGGATTTATCATTTTTCCTTAGGTACATCTTTTATGAATTATAAATAACAAAATAAATAATAGTTTAAAAAAACTAAAAAACACGCTTTTTACAGAAAACCGAATTAAAAAATAGAAAATAAATTTTAATGAATTTAAATTAAGAAAATAGTGTTAAAAATTTCAATGAATATAAATTAATAATAGTGTGAATATAAAAAAAAATATTTTATTTTAAAAAAAGCGTGGGGTGCATGGTGTCAATAGTTATAAATATTTTATTGACAGATATGAGTAGAGTGATTATTATTTCGTTAATATCTTAAAAAGCACCCCACGCTTTTTTTAAAATAAAATAATATTTTTTTTATTCACACTATTATTAATTTATATTCATTGAAATTTTTAACACTATTTTCTTAATTTAAATTCATTAAAATTTATTTTTTATTTTTTAGTTCTGTTTTCTATAAAAAGCGTGTTTTTTAGTTTTTTTAAACTATTATTTATTTTATATTTTTTAGTTCGGTTTTCTATGACAAGCGCGTTTCTTAGTTTTTTAAACTATTGCTTAACTATTTTAAAGCGTGCTAACAACGGATATCAAAACCGAATTAGAGGAATAGCGCCATCTGTGACTTATACAAGGAACTCGTTTCAAGTTGATAACGTAGACTTTCCGCTGTGCGAGAAGTGAATTATGAACACTAAAAAATTAACAAAAATCATATTTTGCAAATTGAAAAATGGAATAATTTTATCAAATTAGTGTATTGTCATCGGTCCTCAATAAATCTACAAAGTTAGAACGAAATCTGGCCGTTTAAAGTGGGTCAAAATCGCGCCCAAAGAAGTCGGTTACAAACATACAAATATACAGGTGAAGCTAATAAAAAGCACCCCGTTGACATAAAAAAAAACATCACAATCCGTTCCGTAGTTTCAAAGTTATATGCACATAACGCGACAGACAGCAAAAAGTAACTTTATTATATACTATGTAATAATAATATTTTACAGGCTCTTATGTCTTAACACGCATTAGTAATTTTTTAAAAACTAATGTTTAGTCATAATTTTTTTATCGGCTCAGGATTTAAATTTGGGACTGCTCAATTAGCATTCAAAATGCTAAACCACAGCTAAACAACCGCTAATCCGGCTTAGAGTTTATTATAGGAACACCTATTGCATTTTGGACTAAAATTCTATCCAATGTAAGGCGCAGTCAACACCTTTTGAACTAAAAAAAATAGTGCTGTATCGATGCATCGTTGCCACTATCTACTCTTTTAGGTATAAAATAATAAAGGAATACCATCTCGTTTTAATTTCAATTTTGCCAACGCTTCACTTGGCTGCAAGAGACCAGGATTAAATAATAAAAAAAAAAATCATACGAGAAAGCGCTATGACAATATTCATTTCGCAAGAGGCATTGTCGAAGGCTTCTTTTGTGCAAGGAATGTGTTATCAACGCAAAGTAAACGTTTTCTATAAGAATCTTACGTATACTTTGAACGAGTTTTCTTGTAGCGAATGTGAACATATGCGATATGTTTTCGTATTTTTGACATCTATGTGCACTAGTATTTTTTGTTTGAACTTATTTCTTATATGTTTACGCCTTTAAGACACATATTGGGTAGTATTATCACTCATAACATTGAAACTTTTTATGGATTATATCGCGTTTATTTAGAACCTATTTTCTATTGTTACGAATAGTAAAAAACATATTTTTAACTTCAATTTTTTTTTTATTTCCATAATGTGCGTATTCTTTGTATCAATGAAAATAGCTTCTGAACGACTACCATCTTTTTATTCATTACTCGTGAAAATGATCTCTGTAAAGAGTTCGAAACGTCGGGAAATAAATAGAAAATAAGTTCTAAATAAACGCGATATAATCCATAAAATTTGTTTCAATGTTATGAATGTAATTCGCGAATATCTAAGAAATAAATAAGTATCATCACTCGTTGACTTGTTGACTAACTAAGATTGTTGTACACATCATTTTAATAGTCGTTTGCTCTAACTTTGCTCTAAAAAATCCTTTTCATTCTGTGTTTTATTTCAACATTTAATAGAAGTAAGAAGAAGTATAAAAGATGAATGAAGATTATGTAATTGAATTTTTTTTTTCAATAGGCACAGGCAGTAGGCAGGCTCGACTCTATTAACTTTTAAATATGGCTTAAATTTATCATTCATCAGTCGCCAGGATTTCAAACCGAGACTTCTATAAACATCAGCGCGTTGCTTGATGTTGGAGTGGCATCACTCTTATTATATCCAATAAATTTATCAAAAAACATGAACAAGAGAAGCAATGAAAGCTGAAAGCTGAAAACCGTGTGCCCGGTATGGCAATAGGTTCGCCACCTATTCCATTTGGGACGTAAACATAACGGCGAGACAAGGCTTAATAGCCGCTGCCTACACTTTCGGGTAGAAAAAGGCGTGAAGCTACGTTAACTCTTGCAATTTAGTGAAGTGTAACCGTTGTTTATTTATTTATTGCGCTTTGCCGGATGTTTTTATCTCAATTCAAATAAGATATTCTTGTTGTCCTCTTTCTCAATTCTGTATAACATCATTGTTTGGTATTCCAAATATTCCTTCTTCGTTTAACAAAACATTTTACTCTTATCTTTTATAAACAAAATCTTACTTAAACATTAAATTCACGGCAAAAGAGAATTATAAAAATCTAATCAATTTAAAACTCGTAGAAAGTTTTTTAGTGACAAATTATAATATTCTTAGTACCACGTGTCATGTTTTAAAGAGAGAAATATTATTTCCAATACGATCAAACATGGCCAAATGTCTAATGTTGATTTGGTGATATTAAAAAAAACACATTCCTTGATACTAATATGAGTTCTAAAAATAAACTGGGTCATAACTGAAGTGTTATTTTTCGAACATAAAACAAATACGTATTTATATTAGTTTTGCATGTAGTAAATAATATATCTAGTACTGAAATAAAAGACGTAATCTGTACAAAAGAAAAATCCTCCCGTAAATAATGATGTATTATATTTTGTATAGATAAAACATCCAGCTGACATTCGCTAATGGAGAAGTAACACAATGTCTAACATCTATAGTAATAATTGAAATAAGTCAATATCGTGAGGATTAACGATGAAGAATTATGATCGAGCGCTTTAACAAGAGTAAAAGGAAACTGTAATAACATCGTTCGAAGGGATCACTAATTGAATGGTAACTTTGAGCTGTTAATGTCACGAGAATTAGATTAGATTTAGGCAGGGCCGCGCTGACCCCCCATAGCGCCTGTGTGCGAAATCTATAAAGCGCCTCTTTTTTCACGAATCTGAATGTTTTAACTTATTAAACGACTTCGAAAACAGGAGGAGGTTCTCAATTTGTCTTTATGTATAATATGTATTTCTTTTTATGTCAGTTCACCGATATTTTCGTCAATTATGGACAGGTTTCGATTTTTTTTTGTTGGATAGTGTTCACCTCCGAGATGGTCCCATTTTCACCAGGTCAGGATCTGATGATGGAAACCATGAGAAATCGATGCAACTACCGAAAGTTGTATACTAGTATGGTGTTTTTGTTACGTAATAGTGATATCTTAGGGATATGCTTTAGGGTGTCAACATCTGATTCTGCTGTACTGATGTAGAAGCCACATAACTCCTAAACGTTTATGAGTTAAAAGAAAGTAATACAATTGGTCAATATTATATACTTGGTAGTATTTCGGGCTAGCGTGTTGCTTGTGAGGTATACTAGAATCTACATCTGATGCTGCTGTGCTGATTAAGAAGCCATAGAACTTCTTAAAGGTTAGGAGTTGGGAGACAGTACCGCAGTTGATTGAAGGAAACTGTTTAGTAGTATATAGGACTAATTTTGTGCTTGAATCAGCATCTAATATTGCTTTGCTGATGATGAAGCTACAAAACTCTTAAACGGTTAGGTTAGGTTAGACATAATTCTGAAAAAAGTCTGCAATACTTTTCAGCCTACTATTAGCCTTCATTCAGGCTGCAGTGTTATTGGGTCTACCCATGATAATAAAAAATATATAAGTTCATAATAAGTATTATCAAATTAATTTATATTACATATTTCCACTATTCTAGATTTTCTGTTTACTAAATCTTTAATAATTTGGTGTATGGCAATTATAAATATCAAATATAAATTTATCAAAATTATCCATATAAGAGGCTCTATGGATATTATTGATACATTTATTTATTTTTCCTGGCTCATGGCGCAGGTATTTTTTTATTAATTTTAATATAGAAAATGATCTTTCCGCGCTTGCTACGGCTACTGGCACAGTTAACGAAATTCGTAATGGTATTGTAATGTTAGGGCATACACCTGTAAAATTGTTTTAGTAGATAAATTCAAGCGGTGGCGAACATTCAGCACATCATTTTTAAAAAAAGACTGACATGATATAACTTCTTCAAACAAATCATCGGCGTTAGTGTCCAAAGAATCACTTTACGCGTCCGAAATGGAGTAGGAGGCGAACCTATTTTCATAAACCGCGCACAAAATTATTCTAACAAGAATTTATCACACATAACTTCCAAAAAGATTCCGAGAAATTATTGGTGTGAGCCCGGAATCGAATCGACGCAGGGCCGCGCCGAAGCCAAACTTTGTTCCGCATCAAAAAAATCTACAGCGTTTAAAATTAAAGTACTAAATCTCGAAAATAATCGCATTCTCTATACTTAATTAGATATAAAAACCACCCCGTTGACACCTTCTACCTATTACAGAAACCGCATCAAAATCCTTTGCGTAGTTTCAAATAAGTGGAAGTTTATTTTATATTAAGGAATGTTAACGAAATTACTCACCACTACACTCATGGCTGAAATGACTGATCTCTGTCTCTAATATTTTTTTTGGAAGTGGATGGTAGAGCCGTAAAATATTTACTTATTTTCATTGTATTCTTATTAAGTTTTTCTTCTTGTTTTCTTTTCCTTATTAAATTCTGGTAACCAGATAATTTTTTTTTTATTATCTTGATTACTCATTGTGAAAACTCGTTAAAACAATCAGTGACAAACTATTTATTGATTTTAGTGGTAGAACTTCTTATTATAAAAAAATTTTGCGCACCTTGCTGAACCAACTTTGATTGAATTACTGTGTATTATTTTAATCAAGTGGCCTGGCGCCTGTGTGCGCCTCACACTTCACACACAGGGGCGGCTCGGCCCTGGATTTAGGCAGTGGCCATGAGCATTCGACACACTGGACAATATAGTTCATCGTTTTTCTTCCAGTGGTAAGGCGAAGCATTTCACTGCATTAATGGGCCGGCTCGATTGGTGAAATACTGAAACTTAGCTATTGATGAAATATTGATTATTACTGAAACTGAATTTTGGCGTAAACTCATACTGTTTTTCGTTCGGCAACAGTTATGTCCAAAAGCTCACACCCCTTTTAGTCAAATTCCAACTTTTAAGTTCAAACCGATACCCTTAAGGGCTGGTAACACAATTGTGCCACCATCTGTGTCTGTACTAGTCATTTATCACTAGGTAACCCGCTCATTTACTCGCTATCCCATAAAAAAATGCGTGGAGTCACGCCGCGCGTTGGAAGTGTAACTTCTTGTTGTAGAAAGGAAAATAAAAAGGGTTAGAAATTGATTCAGAAATAGAGCAAAATAATCACTGCATGAATAGGCCGGCTCGAGAGGTGAAATTCCACGACCTCTCAGAAGATCGACGTAAAGTGGCTCATGCCGCGTTTCGTTCGGTGAGAGAGGTACCGGGAGGCCCACCCTCCTTCCCCATCCTTTCATATTCTACTACCTTAGGTTTGTCTTTTATCCCATAAAAAAATACCAAGGGGGCGTTAAAAGCGTTAAACGGTTGCACGAGACATTAGAAGTTACACTTCAAAAATATAATAATCTATTACTTATCAATCACACATAACTTCCGAAATGTGATTGGAGCAAACCAGGATTCAATCAGAGGCATGGAACTTTTTTGTTGTGCACGTTTTTAAAATCATAGAGATATCTATTTCCTTTTGGTGAGATATTGCCGTAGGCATAGCAATCAAGAACAGTGGCCCGGAAGTAATTTGATATAGATTCAGTTGCCGGTGGACAACAGACTTGGTTATATCGTAACCAGATTAAAAGACATTTTTTTTTGTGGTTTGTACCATTCAATTTAATTGTAAATTTATATACTTTGAAAATAAATTATTTTAAAACAAAAGTACCCAGTAGAACCGTATGTATATACTATATAATTTAATTTATAATACTATAATAGGCGGTCATATTAATGTAAGCAATTTCTGGCTGGGTTGATATCCCTGTTAGTAAATTTGTTAAATAATAATAATAAAATGTTCAAAATTAGAGGCAGCACTTAATTAACATAACATAACTTCACGCCTTTTGTTACCCGAAGGTGTAGGCAGCGGCTGTTAAGCCTCGTCTCGCCGTTATGTTTACGTCCCAAATGGAATAGGTGGCGAACCTATTGTCATACCGGGCACAAAGTTTGTCAGTCATCGGTATTTATCACACATAACTTCCGAAAACAATTTCGAAAAGTCATTGGTGTGAGCCAGTGTCTGGAATCGAACCCCGGACCTCTGGATCAGAGGCCGTGCGCTCGCCCACTGCGCCACCGAGACTTACTTACGCACTTAATTTGTCTACAAAAATTAAAAGGTTTATTGCATTAAATCCTCCTATTATAATAAAATAAGTTACTGGCATGAAATGAACATCATTCAGTCTTCGAACATGAAAAGAGTGTGACATATTATAAAAACGTCTACTCATAAGCGTTTTAAAAGTAGAAAGAGTTAACACAAAAAATATACCCGGTTTTTTATCCATAAGTATATTTCAAGTCGATCAATTTAGAAAGCGTTATACATTTTATGCAAAATATTGAATAAAAACAGTATGAGCGTCGTGAAATTGGTTGAAATACGCACATGTTGTTCTGTTTTAATATGTAATATTTATTTTTTACATTATTTGTGTTTTTAGTTTGATTTAATTCACGTACGTACGAAATTTTACTTCTTTTCTTTTTTATAAAAAAGCAGCTCTAAATTTGTCGCATCCTTACCAACAATTATCGAGGGCACAATATTATTGCTACTTATACAAACGGTCATTTATAAACTTGAAACTGAAAGAAATCTTAAAACTCTCGTAAATTTTCAACCCTTACTGTTAAACTGCCGTAAACTCGCCATCAAACCCCTTTATAACCGTTGAATAAATTATAAAACATTTAGATATAAGACAGGCTCTGGCATAAATATTAACTAAGAGTAGATCAAATGTAGTAACGGGAATTTAAAAAAAAAACGATAGTTCAATTATTAATTCAGAATTCTTATTCATATAGTAATACAACATGTTATTTAAAAAACTTTTGTATATACTCATATATTTATACATATCACTCAATCTAGACAAGACTGGTCAGCTTTGGAGAAGACCTTCACCTGTAGAGGGATTCATACAGAAAAAGAAAGAAAAGACGATTTAAATAATTTGTAATATTAAGTAATTTAACACATTTATATTATTTTAAATCAATTAATATAGTAAATGATTGATAATTAGTGTCCGACCGAAGGTCTATTTTTGGCCGAAGCCGAAGCCGATTAATCGTCAATCTCCACAACCTTCGGCCGAAGCCGAAGGTTTAGAGACTATTAGTACTTTTATATTTTCCTTCAATATTATCCACAACCAAATAAGAATATCGACGTAAAGTGGCTGATGCCGCTTTTTTTGTCGGTGATAGAGGCATCCGCACTGAACTAAGTGCAGTCCGGTCCTTCAGTCACTCACTCTTTCGTAACAGTTCGTTTAATTCCGACTGTTTTTGGACCTTCGGCTTCGGCCCAGAATCCGGCCAAAGCCGATGATCTCGCCGAAGATGGATTTTTGGCTGAAGGTGGCCGAGGCCGAAGCCGAAGCTTAGGTCGGACACTTTTAATAATCAACATTGTTGAAATAATTAAATTATTCTAATAATCACTAATTCAATTTTATAAACATATCAATATTATTATCAATCAATTAGTAAATAATTAATAATCAACATTGTTCTAATGATTAAATTATTCCAATAATCACTAATTTAATTTTATTAATATACTAGCTTAAATTGCTAAAATTAATAGATAAAATTTGTATATTATAGGGTTAAAATTGCAATATTTATCGGCACGCGTCACAACTGCCATGTCCCGCTATGTTAATACTGTAATATCTTCGTAAATATTCATTTAAAATAGATGGCCTTATTAATCTATAATAAAAGCGCAATATTATTAATATTTCAGACACTTAACTGACGGAAGATTAATGCGGTTATGTTTAAAATCGTATTCGTAAATAAGCCATTATTTTACGTAAAAAGACAAGAAATAAAAATGGTCATTGTGGTTTATCCCTAAGAGATAGAGATATGCCGTCGCGGACTTTTTTGTAGATCTTTTGAAGGTGTATTACAATGTAATACATTGTTTTGATTTATCACTTAAGGCAGCGTTTGCGATTAAAGTTCTAAATCTTGAAAATTAACAGTTTCTTTTACTACACTATACATGGATTATACATCAAAACCACTGGGTTGACACCCTCTATGTATTAAAAAACCGCATCAAAATCTGTTGCGTGGTTTCAAAGATATAAGCATATAAGGGGACAGACAGAGGGAAGTGACTTTATTTTTGTACTATGTAATGATATCAATATTATTATCAATAAATTAATATTGCATTTAATCATTATTAAACATTGTTCTAACAATTGAATTATTATAATTAATCACTGATTTAATTTTATTATGTAATGTTTTCTGCTGAAATATAAGGCTATTTTATTTCTATATGTATTCATAAATTTAAAAAATATTATTTCAATATTATTACAAAGAAACAGTCCATTGTCCATTAGTTTGAAATAATTGCAGTTACATTTATTTACTTCGAAACAATATTTCAAAGCTAGCTAAATTATTTAGTTATATTAATTCTTGGATAAACATTAATTATTAATTAATGGACCAAATACTTGACAACTTTATACGACGAATGTATGAACTAAATAGTAGTATACTTATTAAAAAACAACATAATCGTCAATACAGAACTGTAAGTTGGAAAACATGGTTTTCAAACAACATACATAACATAACTTCACGCCTTTTGTTACCCGAAGGTGTAGGCAGCGGCTGTTAAGCCTCGTCTCGGCGTTATGTTTACGTCCCAACTGGAATAGGTGGCGAACCTATTGCCATACCGGGCACAAAGTTTTTCAGTCATCGATATTTATCACACATAACTTCCGAAAACGATTTTGAAAAGTCATTAGTGTGAGCCAGTGTCAGGAATCGAACCCGGACTTCTGGATCAGAAGCCGTGTGCTCGACCACTGGGCCACTGAGACTAGTTCAAATAAAATCCAGCTCAATGGGATGGCTAAGCCCTAAAATATAGACACACTATTAGTGATGTGGACTACCTTACCTGGTGGTACCTTTACGAATGAGCGAGGTAGTTATTAAGAATGTAAGATAAATAAATGATAATGGCAGATTCATATTATTAAGGTTGTTTATGTGAAGGGAAAATGGAAAAAATATTGTGAGAATCGCACCAGCAGGTGGTATTACCGGCCGTGGGACAGCGTAGGTGACAGAGTAGGTGTAAATCATAAGAAAAATAACATATTGTCTCATATATATACATTTATTTTTTACAATAATATATTTAATTTAAGTCTATTTCGGGAAAGGCAGAAAGAACGAAGAGTTATGATGCACACTTCTTATACACCTCTCTCGAATCTTTAATTTTCATGAATGTTGTTATACATGCTCGTCTATATTAAAGGCTCCAGGTATCACATTTCACAAGGACATTGTTGCCGTTACCAAATAATAACCTTACCGTGTTTCATCAAAACATTAGGAGTATAAATGCCAATTTCTCTTCTCTTTTGACTTTATTGGAACGGATACGTGTACCTTGTGACGTAATTATTTTGACCGAATGCTGGCTATCGTGTAATCCCGTAATTCCATTCATGAACGGTTACCGTTCCTACCAAACTCTAAATAACTATAATCAAAATGACGGTGTAATCGTATACATAACGAGTAGTTTACTCAATGTAAAAGTCAAGGAGCTTGATAGCCTCGAATCGAATAGTCTACTAATTACTATAGGAACCGACACAGCAATCGTGGCTGTCTACAGACCGTATGCTTTTACTGATCCTTCGAAATTTATACAATCAATGGACACTGTTCTTAATGACCTTAAAACTTACAGAAGCGTTATCGTCATGGGAGACATTAATATAGATATTGCCCCCGGCTGTCAGTCACGATACACATTAGACTATCTGGACCTTCTTTCTCACCATGGCTTGTTTATAGGTCATACCTACCCCACTCATGGTACCACGTGTCTTGACCACGCTAACTTGAAATCTTCTTTATCGTGTAAAATCTTAGTATTGGAGTCTACTGTGACAGATCATTATGCAGTAGTGGTCACGCTCTTTAGGAAAAAGGTGTCTGTGTACAGCTGTGCTTCAATTAATAAAATTGACGAAGATACGCTTTCGGTCGATATGCAAAATATTAATTTTGAACCAGTCTTTAAAACTAAAGACCCTAATTTGGCGGCAAAATTATTAATTGATCCCATCCTCTTAGCTCTAGCGAAAAATACCACTACTATTAAATTGTCCCGCAAACATAGACCTATCAAACCCTGGATAACTCCAGGTCTACTGAAGTGCATGCGCCATAGGGACAACTTATATAAGAAACTAAAGAAAAACCCTACTAACGAAGTTATTGTTCTCTCCTATAAAAGGTACAGGAATTTCTGTAAAAATATATTGCAGAAGGCCAAAACTGATTACGAGAAATTAGAATTCAAAAAGGCTGGGAGGAACTGCAAGCAGGTGTGGAAGGTTATCCAGAATGTCACAAATTTAACTAAGACAGCCCCTTCTTCACACGAACTACTGGATTTCTGTAGTGATAGGCTAATTTCCATTAATAAAATTAATTCATACTTTACGAATGTTGGCAGAGAATTAGCTGAAAAAATAGATAGATCTCAACCTTCCTCTTTTCCGACTTTAACTAGTGTTCAGTCGGAATCATTTGTGCTTCTAAGTACCGATGACTCAGAGGTGGAACGTCTTATAATTACTCTCAAAAATGGCTCATCAGTTGGCTGGGATGGCATCTCTTCTGGTTTTCTTAAAAAACATATAAAAGTTATTGTACCTCCACTCACATACCTTTGTAACTTAAGCTTAAGTACTGGTGTTTTTCCTGACCTTTTCAAAAAGGCCCTCCTCCATCCGATTTTTAAATCCGGCGATCGAAGCCGTGTCGAAAACTATAGGCCTATCTCTGTTCTGCCTTCAATGTCTAAGGTACTTGAGAAAATAATTAACTCTAGACTTGTTACTTATCTGGAGGCTCGCAGCTTGCTTTCTCCAAATCAGTTTGGATTTAGAAAAAATATGTCAACTAATGATGCTGTTAATAATCTTGTCGATTATGTAGTTAAGAAACTTGATAAGGGTCTCAAGTGTGTTGGGCTATTTTTAGATCTTGCGAAAGCTTTTGACACGGTTTCGATTCCCCTCCTTATTTCTAGGCTTGAGTCGCTAGGAGTGAGAGGAACACAACTGTCACTTTTTAAGAGCTATCTAACAAACAGAATTCAGTGTGTTAAAATGGGACCATATACTAGCACGGACCTTACAATTGAATGCGGAGTACCTCAGGGCAGTATCCTCGGCCCAACCTTGTTTCTAGTCTATATAAATGACCTCTGCAATCTTAGTCTAGACGGTCAAGTTTTATCTTACGCAGATGATACTGCACTTCTTTTTTCCGCGAGCACCTGGACAGAAACCTATCTTCTTGCTCAAACTGGGTTTGATAAAGTTAGAGAATGGCTAAATAAGAACTTACTCACTTTAAATACTACCAAAACCAAACTTCTCAATTTTTCGATCCGTAACCCATTACATCAGTTTGACAACAGTCTGTGTATAACGGCGAAACCTCTTCACATTGATGATAACAGCATGGTCAACAATGACTCAAGTAGCACTGTCATTGAATCCGTCTCAATTGTTAAATATCTTGGCATACTTTTAGATAATAACCTAACATTCAAAGAATATATCGAACACCTATCTAAGAGAGTAAGAAAACTCATATATATATTTAAACAATTACGCCAGTCAGCTGACGCAAACACCATGAAAATGGTGTATGAGGCGCTGTGTCAATCGATCTTGAGCTACTGCTCAATCACTTGGGGTGGTGCGGCTAAAACCCACCTGATAAAGGTGGAACGTGCACAAAGGGCAGTACTCAAAGTCTGCTGCTTTAAGCCCCGTCTGTTTCCTACCAGGACGTTATACGAATATTGCCAAGTTCCTACTGTCAGGCAATTATTTATAATAGCAACGGCAAGGAAGCAGCACACTTTGACCTCTTTCTCTCAGGAATCTACTAGTCGAAACCACTTGGTAGCTATATCCACCTCCGTCAAAACCTCATTTAGCCGCAGATTCTTCGTCTTTCTAGGACCTTACATATATAATCAACTTCAAAAACTGCTATCTATACATAACTTAAATCAATATAATTACAAAACTATGCTTAGAGAGAGACTTCTTACGCTATCATACTCAGAAACTGAAGGCCTTTTAAAGGTCCTTGAGTAATTAACCAACTCTCAAACCTTAAATATAAACGTGGGATCAGCACACAAAATTGCACACAAACACATAATATTGCATATTGCACATAACTCACACTCATGACACACAAACACACACACGCACGCACGCACGCACACACACACACACAATTACACATTTACATACAAACATGCGCAACGAGGCATGCACACGTTCTCACACGTCTTCTGCTTTACTTTATAATAATTTTTATAATAAAATGGAACGCTTTTAGATGTGGAGGCCTGGTGACCTGTGACACAGGTTTTAATTACCTACAACAGGCACCAGCGATCCACAGCCATATTTGTTCACTTAGCTCTTAAGATTTTTTTGTGTACTTGCTTGGTCTGTGGTGAGAAAATAAACGATATATTATATTATATTATATTATATTATATTGTTCAATTTGGTGGGAAAGTTTATCGTGGCTGCCATCACGTTCTACATCCTTTCGCTTTAACACTGTAATTATTATATGTTTAGATAATCTTGCATTATCTTGTCTTTCTTTCCTTATTTTAATATCGGAGCAGGAATGCCTTAATGCCTTTTTTTCTCTCCTGTAAATATGCTTTTTAAGAGCTGTGAATACTTGCTGTTTAATGGGCCGCTTGTGGTGATTGCGTCCATATTTTCCTGTTCCACGTTGGTTATCTCCTAAAGTCCACGTGTTAAAAGCAAGATAGACCAATAAAATAAATATTTTGATCTGATTTAGATTTGATTTTACACGAAAATATACCATGGCTGGCATATCTGATTCCCAATACAAACAATGATCAAGTAAACGCTATACATTAGCTTATCTAAACAATTTGGTGGAATTACAATCTAGAGGTAACACAGAGTTAACAATCGATCATAATTTTGATAGGTCGTCTAGTTAACATGGAGGCAGCATCCTTTATATATGATGTCAGAGGAAATATTTAAAACATTATAGTCATATATACATTATTTGTAATAACCATTGAAGTATTGCAAAATTGTAGCGGTTTATGGTACAGCCAACAAGCTTGCATAAATGGGTTAGCTCAAACGGTAAAATACCACGAGTTTTCGGAAAACAAACGTAAGGTGGCCATTTGTATTCTTTTCTATAGACCGATAATGCAACCGTAATATAATCGGTGTTGCATATGTTCATGGGAAAAAATTGAACTGAAATATTTGGACTGTGACTGTGACCAAATCGAACAAAGAATTTAATAATCGATTAAAGCTTTTTTTCATTTTTAAATTACTCAGTTTACCTTATTTCGTAAATAATTGTGTCCAGTTAATTCAAAACTTTTAATTAAGTAGCCCCTTTATATATTTGATGTTAAATTTTGCGGTACTCACAATTGTGCTCACTTTGATGATTGCGACTAGTGATTGCTTATTGCGTATTCAATTATGTGATATAATGGATACTGCGTATAACATGACTCATGACGAAAAATCTGCTATTAAAAACACATCAATTTTTTTGCCTAGTTTCAAAGAATATAAGGGCACAGACATAAGCATATAAGGGAACAGACAACGAAACTAGGTGGCATTCTTTGTATTACATTATAAAACATTATTATTATAATAAATCGTAGCATATGAGAGAGGGCGTAAGAGGTTTTAATAAAAGAATAACTATTATAACCATATGCCGAAAATTATTGCCAATAAGGTTTTCGTAATTTCATTACTTGATATTAAATCTATGAATACATCTTCAGCAACGACCGCCTCCATTGTGGTTGGATATGTTGGCTTACGGATATCGATAACGGTGACGTCATATACCCAAGTCAGGAAGTGTCAAGAAATTTAATTTATTTTACTATTACGAAAAAGTTCCATAAAACACAAAGACTGGGTTTGAACCATTGAATACATAACCGATTTTTTAAAGAACTTTATTCATTTATTTTATAACACTCAAAGGAACCAACCGGGAAGTACCACAAGAGATATAGTAACTTTATTTAAACAAACGGTATAGTTTTATAACAAATAGTAAGAAGTTTATACTACTTTTGAGCTTTCGTGGAGCAATCTTTATTTTAAATTTAATTTGAAACTTTGACTGAATTTACTCCTAGTAGCTATGTTGAGATGAATGGATACAAATTTATAAAAGTCTGACTTGTTTGAACTTATTGCCAATATCTCTTGCAAGTCTGTTGCTAGAAGAATATTGGTTGCGAATTTTAGAGGTACATATTATGTATTTTACTGAGTAAAAATTTAACATCAGCAACAAAGTGTAAGGGAATAAAACTAATTTAATTATAAAATAATGTGTATTTTCAAAACAATTTATAAAAAATAAATTAAAAGAATTATTAAATTGCTTTGATGATTCTGATTACTAATTGAGAATCTTCAAAGCAATTTAAACGTGTTATCTCAAGTCTTAACTCTCAAGTTCACCAAATAGCTCTGCAAATCACTTCATGATTTTCAAGTGAAAATGTTTCTTGTCCGTATAAATGGCTGCCATTTTGCTTTATGGGGAAAAGTAATCTCAGAGTGAAAACAATCGTTTCTGTAGGCGTGTGTGTGGTCATCATTTCTTAGCCTTACGTAAAATTTATTATCACGTCTGCTTTAGATCCTCTGTAATAAATAGCGGCTCATTGTCTATTTCTTTTGTTGGTTTGTTTATTTGTGTCACTGGTATCTGAAAGTTAAGGAATTTTGTCACTTGATGCTATAAAATGGCAGTGTGATAATTTTGAAGTGAAACTTCTAATGCACCTCGGAACAAGGTTAATCGACTCGTTGTCCATATTACCTATTGGTCTCAACTGGGAATTAAAACATTACCAGTTATTTTTTATGATTGTTGTTACAGAAATTATGAACTTACTTATCTTTAACCAGAAAAACTCCCAAGATTCCAATAGTCGTTAGTTGTCCGTTCTTATACCATTATTATCGATGGTAGAGCCAAGCAGTTCGCTGCATGAATGGGCCGGCTCGACCGGTGAAATACCACGACCTCTCAGAAGACCGACGTAAAGTGGCTCGTACCGCGTTTCGTTCGGTGAGAGAGGTACCCGGAGTACCCGATTCAGACTGGAGACTTCTTATTTAGACACTAAACTGGTATAATTGAATGCGTGAAAGATTCTTAATTTAATACTTATATTCTTCAGGTACTATTTTCTTACTTGAGATGTTTTGTTTGATAGCTGTGCGTGACCCGACTCGTTCCACTTTGTTTATAACGTCACGCACCAGTTATAAATCACTAAAATGGTTCTCGAATACAGTTATCGAGGATGTGTGATAAAATTCTATTAAAATAGAACACATTGTATCATATTTTTACAATACACCAAAACTGTTATAAATATTATTAGGTTGTATTTATCATTGCATTTTGTCAGTTTTTTCTCGTACCTTCACGCTACCAATACGTGAACAGCGTGCTGATTTTACTAGGAAAAATAAATATACAGTTAAGATTGGATTTTAGTAATAATTATATAAATAATATAATTTAATAATGTAATTCAACGATGATAAATAAAAGATGAATGTAGTTCAATTTGAAAAGCTTAATACAACCAAGCATAAGAAAGATAAGAAAGATTATAGAGAAAATCACGTTTTGGCAGCGAAGTGTTAATCTTATTAAGGAAAATGAGAAATCTTCTGACTTCCGTTTCGTGATTAAATTGGCTTTATATCTTTATCCAAAAGTAAAATACTTTAATTAATTATTATATAAAACGGTGGACATAAATTAAATGATGTTTACCATGCACAATACTTTTCAGTCCGTCAAAAGAAGTTTAAAAATGTAACTGTATTAATATATTGGTCATTCAAAGATATAAAAACCATAATTTATAAGTATATAGTTGCTCAACTATAAGTGTATTAGTATTAATGCCAAAAATTATATTACAATAATGCGTATTATAATTTCTAATCTATTATTAAACTGTGCTTGTATTTGTATCACAAAATCGCACTAACCTCAAATGTCCTACGCAATCTTAGTATTAATTGGTTTCGTCTGCATCGGACATGTCTATTTACTGTGAATAATTCAATTATAGTTTCGCTAGATTCTAGACAGACATGACAATTAAACTTATGTTGTGGACTAATCTTACCACTAGAATAACATGTGGATTTGACATGAATAAAAGAGGTGATCGATAGTAATTCTATTGCATTTTTATTATCGTTTCATAGAAATAATTGGAAAGAACGGATGATTGTATGTTATAAGATTCTTGTTAGAGTCCGATTGTATATAAAATTGAATTGTATAAAGGCTATTTTGGTTGGACTATACTAAAATGTTCTAAAACAAACAGAGAAGGACACATAAATGTGAAAGATTAATATTTTGCCCACAATTATCAATTTGGTGGGATTTTGCAAACTGGAAAACTTTCATAAGTACCGACGATAGGTGAGCAGGTGGTCCCATTGCTCACTCACTTTAAACTTCTTACTGGATGACATAACGACCAAAACCACTAGCATGTTTCTATTCTCTACAAATGATGGGGTCGCGAAAATATTTCCCATGGAGGCTACAATGCCAATTGCTCAAAGGAAACAGCGAGTATGAATGCTCCACAATTTTTAATATTTATTGCGTCAGCTGACGGACTATATACCGCTGCCTAGTTGACGATGTTTGACAGCTGAAAAAAAGCTTAATAAATTTTAGTCATAGGTACTTTTATATGTCTTTCGTGACCCCACACCCCTACCCTCCATTACTTAAGCAGCTAACGGTCGGTTCACTCATCAGTGAAATAAGATCAACTACTGGTGTCAATATCATACTATAAATTTTCCATTTGCCACGCTCTTGGACTAATAATTTGAAATCAACAAAATAATATCTATGTATGTGTGTATAATTATGCAGTAATGTGTAACGTGTTATTTGCTGAAATTGTGTATTATGTCAGCTGAAAAAAAGCTTAATAAATTTTAGTCATAGGTACTTTTGTATGTATTTCGTGACCCCACACCCCTACCCTCCATTACTTAAGCAGCTAACGGTCGGTACACACATCAGTGAAATAAGATCAACTACTGGTGTCAATATCATACTATGAATTTTCCATTTGCCACGCTCTTGTACTAATAATTTGAAATCAACAAAATAATATCTATGTATGTGTGTATAATTATGCAGTAATGTGTAACGTGTTATTTGCTGAAATTGTGTATTATGTCAGCTGAAAAAAAGCTTAATAAATTTTAGTCATAGGTACTTTTGTATGTATTTCGTGACCCCACACCCCTACCCTCCATTACTTAAGCAGCTAACGGTCGGTTCACTCATCAGTGAAATAAGATCAACTACTGGTGTCAATATCATACTATGAATTTTCAATTTGCCACGCTCTTGGACTAATAATTTGAAATCAACAAAATAATATCTATGTATGCATATTATATATAATTATGCTGTAACGTGTTATTTGCTGAAATTGTGTATTTTTTTTTCAAAATCATTCAGCATCTTTTATATATAATATGAAAGCTATAGATAGGTAGGTACATTCATAATTTATGGCGTGTAAAAATTATAAATGTGCGAAATTACATACTCCTCCGTCCGCTTGATTATCATTAAAAAGTATACAAGTTTTAGCTTCACATATTATTAAATAGATAGTGTTAAAGTAACTTGTAATTAGTAACTTAATATTCCACTAAATAGAGTATGGAGTGGAGGCAATGAAATATTTCACCCTATACGCCTTTGGACATCTAAGAATACTAACGATAAATTGTATCGGAATTAATGCGTACAATATTGGGTTTGTGAAAAAATATGAGACAATGAGGCGCGCGACTGTCGAATATCGAATATTGTTTTAATAATATCGGGTTTATTAACGTTGTGATATACGTTATTAACATATGGACAGAAAATATTAATTTAAGTTAAATAAATCTACATGAAACCGATTGAATATCTACTTAAAAGCGTCATTCTGAAAATTAAGATATCCATTTAGGAAGTGGGTCTAATGTGGTTTATCGGAACCTGCATCTACTAGATGTACATGAACTGATATTGCTAACTATTTCTTTCAGAAAAGTAAAACGACCTTTCTCTTTTTCGAAATAGCTGATGAGTTTTGGCTTAGTTTCGACTTTTGTAATATAATTATTTTGTATATGATTAAATATAATTTTCATTTAATCTTTAAGTACACGATCAAAACCAAAGCTTTCAAAATAATTATAATTAAATATTTTAACGAGAGTACATGCATTAAAGCAATGGAAAAACTGTTTCTACATCGGTAAACGGAAATAATACTCACAGGGGTGAAGGTTTGCTTGCTCAACAGCAGTTCGGCGCGCGTGGCGAGGAATAAATTGTGCTACAAAACAAACAAAAGGTTTTTTAGACGGATCTAATCAAATTTTGATACATACATACCTAACGTCATAGAAAATCGGTTGGCAGAGAGAACAGAGTAGGTACCATAAGGCACATTTTTACACGCCGGATGTGCTTCTTTGACTTCCATAACTCTTTTTATCCACGCGCGTCGATTTTTAAGCTTCCTTACATCATTTCTGGAGGAAGGTGATGTTAGAATCCTCAAAAACCGACCCGCGTGCATGAAAGTCAACGAAGCGAGTGAGGCTTGTAAGAATCATGCCTTATGGCGCTCTGTTCTGTTTTAGACAAACTTATCTGGACTTTCTTCCTAAAGCGTGTTGAGTGGAAGCCGCTAGTTTTAAGTAAAACGTAATTTAAGAAGTTATCAATCGGAATTAGTATTTGAAAATGATCATAAAAAACCAATTGTAATGGAAACTTTTAAATAATTTTAATGATTTTCATAACATATTTTAACAATATGTATCATATGAGAATCGTTGGGTAGTGGGAATGCTTATTGGAGAGCATTAAGTATTGTATATAGATATATTGCTGTACACTACTACTGTAATGACTTACCGTAGACGAAATTTCATATTTAAATAAAAAAGGGATTATTAAAAGTTTCACACATTTTTTATCCGAATGTCTAGTCAGCAGAAGCTAAGTTTTGACTAGCGACTCGATGTTTAATGTACCAAATGGATTACGTACGGCTGGCGGAACCTATTACCATGTATCAGGTGCAATGTTGGAACTCATTTTTTTAACTTCTAAAAATAAGTTCAAGTAGCTAGTACTTAGCTTTAAACAAGATAGTATACTGAGAATTGAGTATATTATAGACATTATTATCTACAAGGCCTTTACAAAACCATAGTACATCATCGATTTATTATATTTTATAGGTTTTTTAAGGACCTAACATCGCTTGTATAAAGGCACTGTATATTAAGATCTATTATAAATCAACCCAAGGTAACACCTTGCCCTAAAAGCCTTAACTATCTACCTACTGAAGTAATAGCTAGGTAAGCCTTGTGAGTAAGATATATGAAGGATTCGAAGAGATAATTTAATGAAGTTAATTGAAGCTTATTTTAAGTCATTTGGAAAATAAGGAGGTATTATTTTGTTTTTGGTTACAACATCCCAAATTACTATAATAAGACTATTTTATAGTTTATTGACACTAACACAAACATTCAATTACTCAAGAAAATGTGTAAAAAAATATAGTCCAGCCTTTGAGACAAAAAATAAACATAACTTCACGCCTTTTGTGACCCGAAGGTGTAGGCAGCGGCTGTTAAGCCTCGTCTCGCCGTTATGTTTACGTCCCAAATGGAATAGGTGGCAAACCTATTGCCATACCGGGCACAAAGTTTTTCAGTCATCGATATTTATCACACATAACTTCCGTAAACAATTTCGAAAAGTCATTGGTGTGAGCCAGTGTCTGGAATCGAACCCGGACCTCTGGATCTGAAGCCGTGTGCTCGACCACTGCGCCATTGAGACTTTTAAATAAAAAAAAAAAAAATAACAAAAAAAAAATACACAATACACATATTATTATTCGGTAATCGGTAGTAAGAATATTTAAATTAAGTAGTAACGTCGTAGTAAGTATATTTAAATAAACTAGGCATGAATTTTCAAAATTGTCAAATAAATTTTCTGATACGAATTGTAAATTTAATATAAAATAGTTTGTAAATTATACGCATTCAGTGCCACAAGCCAGAACTAACGGCAAGCCTCATATTTAACTACCAGTCTGTTATTGAAGTGACTCCCCCAGACATCCTCATGCATTTATATAAGTAAACGATCGACTATGTTCTAAAAAACTATGTAAGCGTTAATTAAATATTATTGGACTCAATTTATATTGTTATGTGAAAATACACATTATTGATAATCAATTAAATGGTTAACTAGCTGACGACCTACTGACGCTGTTCTCTATCTGAACACGAATTTTCATATCGGCCCTGAACGTTCCACCTACCTCGAGCAGTAATACACCTGGTAGTAAGGGGCTAGTAGACTACTAGTTGCGTTGCCGGCCTTTAAGAAGGGGAAGGCTGTGGGCCCAGGAATCCTTCTGTAACCGAACGAAACGCGGCATGAACCACTTTATGTCGACAGGCTGAGTTTTCGTAGTATTTAACTGGTCAAGCTGGTACTTTCGTGCAGCAAACGGAGGGCTCTATCATGGGTAATCTTCCCTCTCCGACTTCTTGTACCTTCTTACGCCATATGACGTAACCTAGTGGTTCAGCTATGTCAGTTCAAGCTATGTCCTATTATTTTAAATCCACCCTAAGCTCTTATCCTAATTACTCCTAATCTTTTTTTGTTATTTTGCTGGGTTAAAATGCATTGTGCATACGTCTCCCACCTGGCTAGAGGGTCATACACCAAACTACCCTCTCATGGGAGTCCTCCATGAGATGGTAGTTCGGTATACCCACTAAAACAACCCAACGGTGTTCCTGCTTCCTCTCGTTTTAACTTCAAGAAACAAAAATGACGTACGTAACATAACAGCACACCAAATCTCACTCACTCACATAGCACTCAATCTAAATAAGCTTGAACGCCTTCAGAATTTAGGTATCTGATTTATCTTTGGTCTTCGGAAGTACGACCATGTCTCAGAGTTACGCTTACAACTTAAGTGGTTACCGATTCGACAACGTCGCGAAACCCATATTATATTCTTAACCCTCTGTTTTCTATCCTTCACAATCCAAACTCACCTTCTTACCTACGTGAGCGTTTTGAACACCTTGTCCCTAGAAACAAACTCTGTCGAACTTCATCTTCTCTCCTTCTTCATGCGCCTACTCACACCTCCAGCTGCTATGATTCCTCTTTTACTTCTCGCGCAGTTCGCCTATGGAACTCTCTACCACACTCCGTAAAATATGCCTCTTCTCTTGACGTTTTTAAAAAGAGAACAAAGGAATATTTTCTTCATAAAGACTAATTGGTAATATGTATGTCTATTTATATGTATATATATGTTACGGTAAATCTGATTAATTGAAAAATTATTAATATTTTTACAAAATTATTAATAATAACCACATGTTTTGGTAAATGTGAATAAACGATCGAAATTTATTACTTTTAGTAGTAATTATTAATAATTCACGACACATATTGGTAAAAGTTATAAAATAAATAAAAACCCAATGTTTTTTGACCAGCAGGTATTTATTTATAATATTAAACAGTCTTACAATTATATTAATTAGAGATCACACAAACAAGGTTAAAACTAACCTAACCTAACCACTTATTTCACTTTCTTTGTTTCACTCACCTCATCGTCACATATCCAAACATAAATGCGCGAGTAAATTACTATACTTATTACTTAAAACGAAAACGAATTATTATCACAAACGTAAGATAACAGTAAATCAAACTAAAATTTTGCAATACCGAATTAGTTAGAACTGGGGAGCAATTTTTAAAATCACTCAAATTCAAATAATATCAAAATTAATCCAAAAAGGGCATGGACCTTCAGTCTATGGAGAAAGCATAGAGGGCAGGAGACAGGTTTAGCCGGTAAGAGTCCGGCACTACCCAAACTACCTCATACGTGACGTAGTAAAAAAAAAACCTATAACCTAACCTAACCTAAACCTAAACTAAACAACTAACTAACCCTAGTAAGCAACAACAAATAACGTGTACGTGCTTTTAAAACAATAACACCGAGCCACTTATTACATTTATCACCACTAAAACTATTAATAATAACCGACAAATGTGATTAATTTATCACTTTAACCTCGACTTTCGGTAATTATTAATATTAATAGATAATTATTAATAATCTTCAATTAATCACTCTTACCGTGACATATACATTATTATATGTATGTGTATTTTAGTATGTATTTAAGTATAAGCTTAATGTGTATTTATATATTATGTATATTCGAAGTATGGGTGTAGAATGTATGTATTTATTTATATTGTTGATCTATTTAGCTATTAATTTTAATGTGTTTGTTGTACACATATGTTATTAACCTGCAAACTCAATTATTCCTCTATCGCTCAAAGGGTTTGCTGGTGGAAAACTCAATAGTGAGTTAAGCACATTTACACGAGCTGTCTATTTCAGAACAGTCTATCATGTAAGCTATGTAATATGTCTACATACATTAATTTAGTACATGCAAAATTCAAAATACTAACTTTAAAATTTAAACACGCAAGCCCGTATGTAACTCTCTGAAAATCTGCATGAAAATTCGTACATGGATTTCCATTTCAAACGAAATTTAAGCTCGGAATCATTCCTACACGCTTAAAGAGACATATTGTAGGTTATTGCAGTTGTAAAATTCCAGTGACTGATTTATCCATATTCATTCTTTTGAAAAGACAATGGAAATATTTTTCGTATTGGACCTTGATGTTGCCCTCAGTACCTTAAATTAGAAGCAGTGGCAATCATGCTTTAATATATAAATGTAATAATAAGTGGTCAAACCTCTTATATACTAGGCAAGAACGCGTGAGTCATCGATATGTATCAATTATAAGTTTAGGAATGTCATTGGTGTTAGTCATGATTCAAACTTCAGACCGCAAAATCCGAATACATAACACTGATAAACTGGACTATTGTAACTTTGAAATATTATAACCAACAACTTAATGAATATTTTTTTCCTAACTTACCTTCACGTTTTTTTTTATCTGAAATGGCTGTTACGACTCTACTCCCTGAATTTTCATATTTCATATGGAATAGGTAACTCAAGACTTGAATGGTTTTATTACTTGTGAATTACTGCATTTATTCAAGAAAGTTTAAAATAGAAAAGAAAGATTATTTAAAAATCTTAATTTTATTTTGTATTTACCGAATAAGTACTCTTGTAATTATTTTACCTAATAAGTTCTCTTATAGTTACCTATATCCTTAATTTTAAAACACCCTCCAACAAAATACATCATCATCATCAGCCCTTCGAGGCCCACTGCTGGACGTAGGCCTCCCCCATAGAGCGCCACAACTGCCGGTCCTGTGCAACCTGCATCCATCGGCCTCCCGCGGATTTCACCAGGTCGTCGGTCCACCTAGTGGGGGACGGCCTACTCCGCGTTGACCAGTACGTGGTCGCCACTCGAGCACCTTTCTACCCCAGCGGTAATCGGTTCGTCGAGCGATGTGGCCAGCCCATCTCCACTTCAACGTACTAACCTTCCGGGTATGACGGTCACACCAGATCTCTTGCGTATCTCCGTATTGCGGATTTTGTCGCGCAGAGAGATTCCAAGCATAGACCGTTCCATAGCACGCTGAGCCACCTTGAGCTACGTCATGAGGCCAACATTCAGAGACCACGTCTCAGCTCCGTATGTCATCACTGGTAACACACATTGGTCATAGATCTTAGACTTCAGGCCCTGTGGGATTTTGTGGGACAACAAAATACACACAGTGAAATTGGAGCGCAAAAAATAATACGTCTGTTTTATATTCTGCCACGCCGTTCATGAATTTGGAATATTAAATTTTGTCAACATATTGCTATCATTTGCGCAAATTGAGAGTGGGCCAGAGAGGCGAACGGTGATTAAATTATTAACACGCAATTGTTAATGTACCCTCAATAAATCCTTTCACATTACTAGGAGCGATCTAACACACGGCCCGGTGGCCGTACACGTAATTTTCCGCTAAATAAGATTTTTGGGAGTCGAGTATTGTTTTACCTATGTTTACATATAATAATTCACTGCGAAGTTTAAAGATTCTGCAACAAAATAAGTATATATAAGTCTGTTGTCTGGTTTCATGACGTAAAAATTTGATGCTTAGTTTTTAAACTAGATACTGACGTAGTTATTTTTAGTGGAAAGTGTAGGTATAAAATATGGCGCTACGAAGTTTGCGCGGTCTGCTAGTAAAAAATAAAATACAATAAAAATAAAGAAAAATACCCGAATAGGAGAAACAAAGAAAACGGAAGGCGAAACACAAAGAGCCTGTGCCGCTCTGCTAAACACAACGTCAAATATTTGAGGTCCATACCTCCTTTAAGCTTTTCAGTTCATAGTGAAGCCTCCGTGGGAGATAACTCTGTTGCAATGTAGGCAGTTTGTAACTTGTAGCAAAAGGATGGGGTGAGTATTCTAAAGAGAAATTTATGACTTCAAATTTAAATAAACGCTATAAACAAAGCGTGTGGGATAAGCCAAACTTAAGGTTTAACATTTTTATAGCACATTTTAAATGGGAAAGCAGTGATTGTGTTGTGTTTTCTCCGCATTTTCATGTTCCAAATGGAATAAGGTGGTGGAACCTATTCCCACACATCTTCACAATTATTACAGTCATCGATATTTATCACACACATTTGATACCATAACCTCTTAGTTGAGACGATTTACCCTTAATTTTTGGGCAAAATAGCTAAAAAAACGCGCGTGGAGTCCCGCCGCGCTAGAGAAGTGAAACTTTGTCACAAACATACATGTAGGTATAACACCACACGTTCTAGCAGTGGTAGAGCCAAACAGTACGCCGCATGAATGGGCCGGCTCGACCGGTGAAATACCACGACCTCTCAGAAGATCGACGTAAAGTGGCTCATGCCGCGTTTCGTTCGGTGAGAAAGGTACCCGGGGGCCCACCTCCCTATCCTTTCCCATCCTACTTACTTAAAGGTCGGCAACGCAACTGTAACACTAAACGTGTTGCAGGTATCCATGGGTGGCGCTGGTTACTTCCCATCAGGTGACACGCATGCTCATTTACTCTCCTATACAATAAAAAAACACGCTTAATTTAAAAAGAGCACATCTTACATTACGACGGGCCTCGTGGTGCATTAGTACAACTAACGACTGTGGAATGGAGATTGGCGGGTTCGATCCCCACTCGAGTATAAATCTGGGTAGGATTTGGTAACTACTCCTCTATTTAGGAGGATCTGCCTTAATCGACGCCTCATTATTCTTTGATTTAGTTACTCCCCCAAGCTCAAGCCCATTTGATACCCATATTGTAAAAAAGCATTAAAACTATTTATGAATGAGAGGTAGTGGTATTTCCCTTGTCGAGCCGGCTTATTTATGCAGCGGACTGCGTGTCTCTACGACTGTTAATAATATCATCCAAACTTAGCGTGTATAAAAACTTCAATATGGAGTTCTATGATTCAAGAACTACATAAAACATTTTTATTACATACATACTATATACATACAAAATATATTACACATATATAAAGGGTGTTTCTTGGACCCTATTCTAACCACTTATATCTAGAATCTAGACACGCTTTGAAATCTAGATATCCTATAGAAAGTGAAAAAAGGCAAAAAAAAATTTTTTTTTACTTTTTTTTACATAAATTATCCCTCAGAAATATGAACCATGATCACCCTACTTATGACCTACGACAACTGAGTTCATTGTGACTTCTCGCCTAAAGTATTTCATTCATTTTTCCATTTCGATCATCAATAGGGTTGTCATCTCTAATTTTTAATAATTATGTGAAGTTACAAAAAAAATGTAAGCTGACTACATTCTGATCTGTTTAAGAAATCACATGGAACTACCATGAAACATAATCAGTAAATAGTTTTCGCTGCCTACACTCTCATGTATTTGAGGCGCGAAGTTACACAAAAAAATAAGCTGTCTGTATTCTGTTCTACATAAAAAATCATATGAAATCACCATGCAACATAATGAATAAGTAATTTTCGCTGCCTTTTTTTTTACGCAAGGAAATACTTTAATTTTCGCTGCCTACACCCGCATGTATTTGGGGCGTGAAGTTACAAAAAAAAATTAAGCTGACTACATTCTGATCTGTTTAAGAAACCACATGGAATTACCATGAAACATAATCAGTAAATAGTTTTCGCTGCCTACACTCTCATGTATTTGAGGCGTGAAGTTACACAAAAAAAGCTATCTGTATTCGGTTCGCAATAAGAAATCATATAAAATTACCATGAAACATAATCAATAAATAATTTTCGCTGCCTACACCCGCATGTATTTGGGGCGTGAAGTTACAAAAAAAAATTAAGCTGACTACATTCTGATCTGTTTAAGAAACCACATGGAATTACCATGAAACATAATCAGTAAATAGTTTTCGCTGCCTACACTCTCATGTATTTGAGGCGTGAAGTTACACAAAAAAAAGCTATCTGTATTCGGTTCGCAATAAGAAATCATATAAAATTACCATGAAACATAATCAATAAGTAATTTTCGCTGCCTACACACGCATGTATTTGGGGCGTGAAGTTACAAAAAAAAATTAAGCTGACTACATTCTGATCTGTTTAAGAAACCACATGGAATTACCATGAAACATAATCAGTAAATAGTTTTCGCTGCCTACACTCTCATGTATTTGAGGCGTGAAGTTACACAAAAAAAGCTATCTGTATTCGGTTCGCAATAAGAAATCATATAAAATTACCATGAAACATAATCAATAAGTAATTTTCGCTGCCTACACCCGCATGTATTTGGGGCGTGAAGTTACAAAAAAAAATTAAGCTGACTACATTCTGATCTGTTTAAGAAACCACATGGAATTACCATGAAACATAATCAGTAAATAGTTTTCGCCGCCTACACTCTCATGTATTTGAGGCGTGAAGTTACACAATAAAAGCTATATGTATTCGGTTCGCAATAAGAAATCATATAAAATTACCATGAAACATAATCAATAAGTAATTTTCGCTGCCTACACCCGCATGTATTTGGGGCGTTGTTCGATAATAGTGCCCTATGAGAATAACTAAGAACTTAGAGTAGGTACTCACCAGACCCTTGCAGATGCAGGTCATGGGAAGCTGAGGAATGTAGTGTACTGATAGATAGGTAGGTGATGTTATGATGCGTCTATTGTCTGAAATATGTGTGTAGATACTTCCCTGAGGATTCGAGACCGGGAGGAATAGCCGAATCCTTGCACACCACACTTAGTACCAATTCAAACCAAGACCGGGCACGGTGGCCAAAATATGACCCGATTACTGATTCTAAGAACTACAACCGACGCCTAACTAAAAGTCATAGGCAGAGTAAGTTTTTACGCAATAACAAACAACGTGCGAATTTATATGTTACACACGAAAACTTTAGCGTTCAGACCGTTCAGACAACGTGGCCATACCATTTTTATACTACGAAAAACGCCATCTGGCGGCACACGGTCGCGACACGAACGAACTACCGAAAGAGACCGATAAATATCGAACAGTCCCCCGCCCCAGCCAGACCGTGTCTGGATGAAGGCATTCTAACGGAGGTTAATCAATCGGTAAGCGGGAGAGAGTCGCGACAGCCCGCTTCAAAACTGAATCTCCAACCTTAACTTCAGAGACTCGAGGAATACCATCCGACCCGGGAAATAATTGAAGTATCCGACCGAGCCTCCATTGCAAAGGAGGTAAGTTCGATTCCTTTAAGAGGACAAGATCGCCTACACGCGGTGGGTTAGTTTTATCTGTCCATTTAACCCGTTGCTGCAGCAAATGTAAATACTCCAAGGACCACCGACGGTGGAATGATTGCGTAATTTGCTGGAGCAGCTCAAAACGCGACAATCGATTGGCAGCGACTTCAACAAACGGATACTCTGGCGAGGAAGTCAGGGGACTGCCAATTAAGAAGTGACCTGGAGTTAAGGGTTCCAGGTCACTGGGGTCAGACGAAATAGGACAAAGAGGGCGCGAGTTCAGGACCGCTTCGACCTTACAAAATACTGTCTGCAACTCCTCAAAGGTGAGGATCGTTTCCCCAATCACACGGCGGAGATGGACCTTGGCGACCTTGACGGCAGCTTCGAATATTCCGCCCCACGAAGGATAGCCGGGAGGATCAAAAATCCAAGTCACACCACGTTTGGACAACTCCGAGCCGATGTAGGTGTGATTATCAGATAAGAATTGAACGACTTCCTTCAAGTATCGGTCTGCACCCTTAAAATTTGTTCCACAATCTGAACGGATCAAATGAGGCAATCCGCGCCGACTAACAAACCGTGACAGACATGCAATAAAGGCCTCGGTGGACAGTGCTGAAACGAGTTCCAAGTGCACAGCCTTTGAAAACAAACACACAAATACGCACAAATAAGCCTTAACATGTCTGGCATTACGAACACTTGATTTTTTAACCGAAAATGGACCCGCAAAATCTATGCCAACATTGACAAAGGGCCGAGCGGGTCTGACCCGATCCGATGGTAAGTCACCCATTAGGGGTTGAGTCAATGTGCCTTTCAATCTATAACACGGAATACATTTAAATATGACACTCCGAGCCGCTCGCCTGGCAGACAAAATCCAAAAGTCACGCTGCAGACAAGCCAGTAATGCATTCAATCCAGCATGACAATTTCGAACATGGCGGTCCCTGATAAGCAGCTCAACAAAATGACCGTGCTTCGGCAATAAAAGGGGATGTCGAGCCCCGTAAGATAATTCTGAATTACGCAGTCGGCCCCCTACTCGCAACAATTCAGACTCGTCAAGAAACAAATTAAGACGAGCAAGACTACCTCGCAGCTGTTACTTCTCCTGACGGAGAAGTTTGATTTCCTTACCAAACGACTGAACTTGCACAATCCTAACGCAAGTGAGGAGGGCATCATGGCGTTCTTGAGGAGATAAGACTGAGGAAACTACTGGCTGTGACCGATTTCGACAGTTGTGAAGAAATCTTCTTATCCAACCGGTCACAGCAATGAGCTTGCCGAGAGTACTAAATCGGTTAAGCATCGGATCCGGCGATCCCTCTTCAGCTATCTCAGCAGCGAGTACCCTTAAACCTGGAAGAGGATCGACACACTCTGTCATTTAGGCAGGCCACATATCTTCAGAAGAGGCCAGCCAATCTGGTCCCCACCATAAGGGATGATTGATGATTTGTGAAGCAATCAGCCCACGTGATGCACAATCGGCTGGGTTGAGCGGACCTGGTACATGACGCCAATCCATTGAAACCGTTGACGATCGTATTTGAGATACGCGATTAGCCACGAAGGTTTCCAAGGCATGAAGAGAAGCCTTAAGCCATGATAAGACAATTTGACTATCAGTCCAAGCTGTTACCGAATCAAATTTAATCCATTTCCCTAAGGTGTTGGTAACGACATGACTCAGAAGACGAGTGAGCAAAGCTGCTCCTGACAACTCTAACTTAGGAATTGTTAATTTGGTGCGCAAGGGCGCAACCTTACTTTTTCCTACGACTAACCGAACATGGACTTGACCGCTACTATCAACGGTGCGAAGATAAACAACAGCCGCATAACCATACTCCGATGCATCCGAGAACCCATGAAGACTGGCTCGACAGCAACTGATGGGTAGAATAGAACGAGGTAAATAGATATGCTGAAGGTCTGCGAGTGTCGCATAAAACCGTAGCCAATAGGACAGCAAATCTCCTGTCAAAGGACTATCCCAATCGAGACCAGAGATCCACAACTCCTGCAAGAAACATTTAGCCCAAAAAACCACAGGAGTTACCCAACCATTTGGATCAAATATACGTGCGACCGTGGATAAAACCAAGCGTTTAGTCCACCGGTTCATTGGCTCTGATGGCTCAACCGAATAAGTGAATATATCCTGAGCTGGCCGATACTGAACTCCTAGTACTGCGATGGAGTCCGGATTGTCAGGATTCCGAAAAAGATGATGTTCCTGCTGGTGTTCTGGCGGCAAACCCTCCAAGACATCTGGAGAGTTAGATATCCATTTCCTTAGCTCGTAGCCACCAGCCTTAAGCAGCCCTATCAACTCATCCTTCAACACCAACGCCTCTTCCACCGACGAGGCACCTTTTTTTTTTTTTTTTTTTTTTTTTTTTTTTTTACGCGAGGAAATGCTTTATGCACACCCCCCGCCTGGGGACGGCAGGGGGTAGTGTGGGACTCCCAAAACAGTAAACTGAAATCCGATCCTAGGGTTACCCACTAAAACCTCGCGGCGGCCTTCCTCCGGCGTTGGGGTGGTCCAGGATTCGGTTTAACCCCTCTGGTCCACCCCGCCGTCGCCCCCCCTCAGTCACGAGGGGGTGCTCATCCTCGCCGCCGCCGCCTTCGAGCGGGATCGGCTCTCTCCCGACCCCGCTCGGCGGGACATGACTGGAGCATGACTGCTTCGCAGAAGGAGGCCACAGCCCTCCATTCGTCCTCGCCCGCCAGCATTGCCGCGACCAACGCCGGCGGGGACAAGTCTCGCCCGATCCCGTCGACCAGGACTCGGCGCTCGTCCGCCCAGGCCGGGCAGACCTCCAGCGTGTGCTGGGCCGAGTCCAGGTCGGATGCGCAATGGTGGCATCTCGCCGTCTCTTCACGTTTTATTCGACTCAGATACTCACCGAAGCACCCGTGCCCGGTGAGTATCTGAGTCAACCTGTAGGTGACAGTGCCCCATTTACGGAGCACCCAGGCCTCGAGGTGGGGCAGGACGGCCCCGACGGCGCGCGAACGCGTACCGCCCTGGAGGACCAGCGCGTCGCGCCAGTCCACCAGGACCCGCCGGAAGGCCTCCCGCCTCCGCACTTCGTGTCCCCGCGCGTCCCCCCCTCCCCGGCCGAGATCGTACGCGGCTGCGTACATCTCGGCCAGGATGATGAAGGGGGGATAACTTGCGAGGACCGTCGCCGCCTCGTACGAGATTGTACGGTAGCCCCGCACGATCCGTATGGCCATGATCCGCTCCAGGCTCCTCAGCAGAGCCCTGGAGCGGGAGGCCCCCGCGAGGTCTCGCGACCAAACGGGGGCCCCGTACAGGGCCACGGACCGCACGACGCCACCGTAGAGGCGGCGAACTCCCTCCCCCGGTCCCCCGAGGTTGGGCAGCAGGCGGTGTAAAGCGCCCGCCACCCGTCGCGCTCGGGGGACCATCCGTACGAAGTGCTCCTCGAAGCTCCAGCGGCTGTCCAGGGTGAGGTCGAGGTACTTCATGTACCGCCCCACCGGGACAGCCGTGTCACCCACCTGGATCCGCGAGGCCGGGGGTTCCCTGCCTCTGGTGAGGCGGTGGAACCACAGCGCCTCACTTTTGTGAGGCGCCACCTTCAGGCCCAGCCCGCGGATCCGTCTGACGACGATTGCCACCCCCAGCTCGGCGAACCTGAGCGTACGCTCGAAGTCGGGCCCCGTGGCGACCACCAGAGTGTCGTCTGCGTAACAAACGACACTCACGCCACGGGGCACCGACGAGGCACCTTTTTTTTTTTTTTTTTTTTTTTTACGCGAGGAAATGCTTTATGCACACCCCCCGCCTGGGGACGGCAGGGGGTAGTGTGGGACTCCCAAAACAGTAAACTGAAATCCGATCCTAGGGTTACCCACTAAAACCTCGCGGCGGCCTTCCTCCGGCGTTGGGGTGGTCCAGGATTCGGTTAAACCCCTCTGGTCCACCCCGCCGTCGCCCCCCCTCTGTCACGAGGGGGTGCTCATCCTCGGGGAGCCTCGGCGAGGCTCCCCCGGGCGGGGCGGCTCCGGCCGCGCGCTGTAAAGAGGCGCGCGGTCGGCGGCGCCCCGGACGACCCTCCCCGGCCGCACCGGGGGGTCATCCTTCCCGGGCCGCGACCCGGGCGCACCCGCGGGGTGTGCGCCCTCGCGGCCCGTCGGCGGCGGCGATCACTGAGCTCGCCGCCGCCGCCTTCGAGCGGGATCGGCTCTCTCCCGACCCCGCTCGGCGGCCTCCTTCTGGAGCATGACTGCTTCGCAGAAGGAGACCACAGCCCTCCACTCCTCCTCGCCCGCCAGCATTGCCGCGACCAACGCCGGCGGGGACAAGTCTCGCCCGATCCCGTCGACCAGGACTCGGCGCTCGGCCGCCCAGGCCGGGCAGACCTCCAGCGTGTGCTGGGCCGAGTCCAGGTCGGATGCGCAATGGTGGCATCTCGCCGTCTCTTCACGTTTTATTCGACTCAGATACTCACCGAAGCACCCGTGCCCGGTGAGCATCTGAGTCAACCTGTAGGTGACAGTGCCCCATTTGCGGAGCACCCAGGCCTCGAGGTGGGGCAGGACGGCCCCGACGGCGCGCGAACGCGTACCGCCCTGGAGGACCAGCGCGTCGCGCCAGTCCCCCAGGACCCGCCGGAAGGCCTCCCGCCTCCGCACTTCGTGTCCCCGCGCGTCCCCCCCTCCCCGGCCGAGATCGTACGCGGCTGCGTACATCTCGGCCAGGATGATGAAGGGGGGATAACTCGCGAGGACCGTCGCCGCCTCGTATGAGATGGTACGGTAGCCCCGTACGATCCGTATGGCCATGATCCGCTCCAGGCTCCTCAGCAGAGCCCTGGAGCGGGAGGCCCCCGCGAGGTCTCGCGACCAAACGGGGGCCCCGTACAGGGCCACGGACCGCACGACGCCACCGTAGAGGCGGCGAACTCCCTCCCCCGGTCCCCCGAGGTTGGGCAGCAGGCGGTGCAAAGCGCCCGCCACCCGTCGCGCTCGGGGGACCATCCGTACGAAGTGCTCCTCGAAGCTCCAGCGGCTGTCCAGGGTGAGGCCGAGGTACTTCATGTACCGCCCCACCGGGACAGCCGTGTCACCCACCTGGATCCGCGAGGCCGGGGGTTCCCTGCCTCTGGTGAGGCGGTGGAACCACAGCGCCTCACTTTTGTGAGGCGCCACCTCCAGGCCCAGCCCGCGGATCCGTCTGACGACGATTGCCACCCCCAGCTCGGCGAACCTGAGCGTACGCTCGAAGTCGGGCCCCGTGGCGACCACCAGAGTGTCGTCTGCGTAGCACACGACACTCACGCCACGGGGCAGACTGGTGCGGAGGACCGGATCATAGGCGAGGTTCCACAGCAGGGGCCCGAGCACAGACCCCTGCGGAACCCCGCACGTTACTTCCTTCCTCTGCTCCGTCCCGCTCCGGTCGACATAGTCCACCCGTCTTTCCTGCAGGTAGGCCCCGATGACCGACCTGAGGTAGGGAGGCACCTCGTGGTATACGAGGGCCTCCCTGATGGCCGGCCAGGGGAGGGTCCCGAAGGCGTTGACGATGTCGAGCGACACCGCCAGCGCGACCCCCCCCGATCGGACTGCCGGTTCCGACAGGGCCCGCACCCGACGCACCGCGTCGATGGTCGAGCGCCCCTGCCGGAACCCGAACTGGCAGTCCGATATGTCCGGGCCCACCTGCGACAGGTGGCTGCTGATACGGGCGGAGATAACTCTTTCAAAGAGTTTCCCCGCCTCGTTCAGCAGGCATATCGGCCGGAACGACGACGGAGCGTCTCCGGTCCTCCCTTCCTTCCTGATTAGCACCAGTCTTGCCGACTTCCAGTCGAGGGGGAACACCCCGCGGCGGAGGCAGCTGGTGAACAGCCGCCTCGCCTTGTTCCCTAACACTCCCAGAGCGAGCGCCAGGACCCGGCCCGGAACTCCGTCCGGGCCGGGAGCGGCGCTGCGGGAGGCGAGCCGCGCGACGGCTCGCCCGAGCTCGTCCTCCGTCACCTCCAGCTCGTCGGACCACGGAGTGTGGTCCGACTGTGACGGAGGAACCGAGGGACCGCCCTGGACCCTAGGGAAGAGTGCATCTACGACTCTTCCCACGACTTCCGGGTCCAGGGATTCCGTCAACGGAGGGACCCACGGGGTCAGCTTGCCCAGTACCATCCTGTACGGGCGTCCCCATGGGTCCCTGTCCAGTCCCTCGACGAGCTCGTTCCAGGACCGCTCGCGAGCCGCAGCGATGGCGACGCATACGGCGTGCGCGGCGGCCCCGTATTCCCGTCTGACTCTGAGAGCCTCCTCGACCGTGGTTCGCCTTCTCTTCCGGGCTCTCAGGTACCGGCGGCGAGCGACGAAGGCGGCCTTCTGCAGCCGCTCGATCTCCTCGCTCCACCAGTACACGGAGCCCCGCCGGGGCGGCCCGACTCGCGGCATCGACGCGTCGCAGATCGACGTCATCGTGCCGCGCAGCCAGGCCGCTTGCGCCTCGGGATCGGGCGATCCCGCTCCCTCCGTCCAGTCCGCGACGCTGGCGGCGGCCACGACCATGTCTCGGTCGAGCCGCTTGAGAGACCAGCGCCGCGGAGGGCCGCTAGTCTGGCGCGGGCGGCTGGGGCGGCGGAGCGACACATCCAAAAAGATGTGTCGGTGGTCAGATAAATTGACCACCTCCTCCGCCACCCGCCATCCGGTCACCATGGCGGCGGCCGAAGGAGTCGCCCACGAAAGATCGATGATCGACTCCCCCTGCCACCGCACAAAGGTACTGACCGACCCCCGGTTGAGCAACCGGAGGTCGAGTCCTGCCGCCCACTCCAGAAGCGTCTCTCCTCTGACGTCGTCCCGGGCGTCACCCCACTCGCTCGAGTGAGCGTTGAAGTCGCCCAGGACGAATACCGGACGGGGGGCGCAACCGCGAAGGCGGTTCGCCAGCCCGTCCAGGTATGCCTCGTAAGCGGCGAGGCCGCTGTTCGGAGAGACGTAGCAGCCCACTACGACCATGGATCCCCACTCCACGGCGACGTAGCCTGGACCTTTCCACAGGAGGGAGCAGTAGCTCCCCTCTGCCCAGTAAACGGCCACCGAGCCCGCGTCGTCCCCGAACCATCGCGGGTGGACGGGGACGTGATTGGGCTCGGCGACCACCGCCAGGGCAACCGAATGTTCAACCACCGTCTGCGCAAGCAGGTCCTGCGCAGCGCGGCGGTTGTTCAGGTTGCCCTGGAGGAAGCGGGCGTGGAGGTCCGTTATTGGACCTCCATTGTTCCGCCCGCCTGTCCCCTAGTAGGGGAGGGTGGCCTCGCGGCCGCCGCCTTCCTCTTCGGAGGGGAACACTTTTTCCCCCCCATCCTGTGGTCCGCCCTGCAGCCCAGGTCTGAACAGACCGGGCAGCGAGGAGCGGGCGCGGTGCAGGCGCTGGCAATGTGGCCCGCCACACCACACCGGTAACACCGCCCGCTCCTGTCCACGGCGCAGGGGCACCTCGCGCGGACGTGCCCTTTCTCGAGGCACCGGAAGCACTGCAAAGGCCGTGCCGCCAGTGCCTCGACGCGCGCCGCGGTCCACCCGATCAGGAGCCGCCGCTGAGCCGCCAGTTTCCTGGCGACTCCTAGCGGGCACCTGACCCAGGCCGAGCCCAGCCGAGACGGGCTGGAGCGGATCTCCCCGACCTTTACGTCGGTCGGGGCGCATCCACCCGCCTCGGCGACCACAGTGGCGACGGTCGCGGGGGTGTTGGACTCGTCCAGGTCCATCACCCTCAAGTCGCCCATTTTACACGGGCGCGAGATAATCGCACCCGTGTCGGCGACGGCCACCCTCATTTTTTCGGCCAAGGCGTCGGCCTTGGCGGAGCTGTCCGGACCGGGGATCTCGAGCATGAGAGCCCCGGTCATTGCCCTTCGGACCTTCAGCCCCCCCGAGATGCCAAGATCCGCAAGTTTAATGCGGCTCTTGGCAACCTCCATCACCGCCGCGAGCGTGGTGTCGGCGCCCGGAGGCACCGTCACCACCACCGCGGCGGCACTGGGGGGCTTCGGCAGCCCCGCTGGTTTGGCCTTCGCTTTGGCCTTCGCCTGTGCAGGCGGAGGAGCGGCGGCGGCGGCGCGAGCCTTCCTGGCGGCGGCAGCGGCCTTGCGGCCGACCACCGTCGCCCAGGTCTCACCACCGGTTCCCGCTCCTGGCGCAGGCCCAGCTGCAGGAGCAGGTGGAGGCGGCGGCGCCCGCGAGAGTTCCGCGGCGGCCGCCTGCCTCTCTTGCCTGTTCTTCTTCTTCTTCCTTTTTTTCCCCTGGGGCATTTGCGGCCCCGCCGGCGGATTCGCCGCGGCGGACTGCTCTTGCCTCAGGGGAGGCCTCTTTCCCATCTGACGGTAGAATTTCGCCGCCATCTCCGACTGGAACCGGGCGAAATCTCTGGCCATATCAGCCATGGCCCGAGTACAGTCGGAGACGGCGGAGGGCTGCGGCGGGGCGTCCGCGGGTTTCGCGGTGCCCGGGGCAGCCATACCTGATCCAGCTTTGTTTTGCTTCTTCGCAGGCGGCGGCGCCACCGGGGGAACAGTGTCCCCCCGGGATGTCCCCGCCGCCTGCGTTTTCGGCGCCTCGAATTTAGCCGACATTTCGGCCATCTTGGCCCGAAGGTCAGCGTTTTCTTTGGCCAACTCTATCATGCGGGCCGACAACCCCGACATTTGAGACCGGAAACTTTCGTTTTCCCGGTCTTGGGTGTCAGTACAGACACTAGTATTTTTAAACTGATTATCAAAAAGTAAGTTATCGTATAAAGGTTCCGTATTTTGGTTTAACGGTACCCTAAGAAATTAAAAATGGCAGAGACACTAGTGTTCGTTAGTGATTCATTTTTTACACGCTCTTCATTATTGTTCGCTTGTTCTATCGGTCAGTATCATCTATCGGTGTCAAGTTAGTGCAAGTGCTATCTTTCGTTATTTTATAATGGCGGAGTATTCAAATGCAGAGTACTATGATATGATTATGTGTGTGGGTGCATCGGAGGGAATCCTTTCTGCAGCGCGCGAACTTTATCGACAACGTCACATTGATGGAAGAGAGCTGGAGAATCAGCGAAGACTTTCTTCTTATGCATGCTTCAGGAGGCTGGTCAACCGTTTGCACTCAAACGGTTCTTTCCACAGTCCCAACTCTGAAGGACGATCGAGTGACCGTGCGGATGCCCGTGTGGAACAGAATATTTTGGATCACTTTGCTGAAGATCCAACTAGAAGTACCAGAAAAGCCTCTGTCGTATTAGCTGTGTCTAAAATGAAAGTATGGAGAACTTTAAAAAAAGATAGTCAGCATCCTTACCCTTACCAGCGCACACAAGAGCTGACAGAAGCAGATTTTTTATTGAGAGTACGATTCTGTGAGTGGTATCGTAGTCAGGTTACTGCTGACCATATGTTTGTGTCTCGGGTTTTATGGTCTGATGAGGCTACCTTTACTCGTTTTGGATTATCCAATAGCCACAACGAGCATTACTGGTCCCATGAAAATCCACATGCTTTTCGTCAAAGCCATTTTCAGCACAGGTGGAAAATTAATGTGTGGGCCAGTATCATCGGTGACAAATTGATAGGCCCTGTATTTTTGCCGGACCGGTTGAACGGTGAAATCTACTTGGAAATGTTGAGGACCACCTTGGAGGAAGAACTTGAAGGCCTTCCTTTGTTAGTTTACCGCGACATGATTTTCCAGCAAGACGGGGCGCCAGCGCATTACAGTCGTTCTGTACGCGAATATCTGGACGATCGCTTTCGTGCGTGGATTGGTCGTTCTGGAACTGTTCCATGGCCACCACGGTCGCCCGATTTAACGCCAATGGACTTTTTTTGTGTGGGGATATTTAAAAAGTGTGGTGTATGCTACGCAGTATGAAACTGTGAATGAAATGCGCCAAAAAATTGTGGAAGCTTGTGGTACTCTTACACCGGAGTGTCTGAGCCGCGCCACACAATCTGTATCGCGGCGTGTAAACCTATGTGTTACGATAGGAGGACAGCACATTGAACCTTTTTGTAGTCACACTGAGAAATGGTAAGTGTTCACCATAAATCGTAAACGAAAAATCTGGTTAGATATGTATTAAACTATGAATGAATTTTATTTAATCAGAATGAAATACTAAATTTTTATTTTATATTTCACCATAACTTAGCAATATCGGCTCTATTACAACAGAATAAGGTCTAAATTTTTATATCCGTGTTGTAGGTACTCAAGAAATCGTAACATATGTTACGATTTCTTGTATGTGTGTATATGATGTCAATGAAAGTCTTGATAGTAGGGTGACCATGTCAAATATTATTTGCGGACTCAGCAGGAATTATTAATTTTTTTTCAGATCTAAAAGTTCGACTTATCTCATTTTAAATATAGCCATCCGATAGGCAATTCCATCCTGTATCCACCCCTCGCGGCTTGATATACCCAATCTGGGACACGCTGTATACATCGCAAAATTAAAAATATCGATTTAATTATCTTTGTTGTAGTGGACTGTATTAAATAAAACTCCCGTAGAGTATTCGTACTATGTATATTCTTCCTCTGTTCGCTTAATAATAATCCTATTTACAAAAACTTCGTCTATTTATTACTAACTAATTCTACCGTTATTTACAAAATTCCGGGCGCGCTTGCGTTCTCCCGCAGTGATTGGTAGCGGCATAACGCGCCCGCGGGTTCAGTGTCGCGCGTTCGTATTCATCGTTATTATTGGTCGCGACGGTTCGCGCCCGCCAGTTTAGCTTCGCGCGCTTGCATAGTGGCGCTGAAACGCAGAGCCGTTGTAAATCACCGCGTTCTGTTACCGTGCGATGATTGGCGCGATGGTTAAATTTCGGTTGTAACGGTCCGCGCAATATTCTTGTGTGGCGGTTACGATTTGGCGGGAGGGGCCCTCCTGGCTCGTCATAGGTACTTAACAGTTCTCCCCCCAGCGAAGCCTGCGTAGCTTACTCTTCCATCCTTGTTAAGACGACGAGCTTACTTACAGGTCGCTTGAAGACTCCGGTCTTTGTACAGATGTCTGCTACTCGTATGCCACCGTCTGGTCCTTTATATACCCGTTCTACCTTTCCCATAGGCCATGTATTCCTTGGTAAGGTGTGATCTGCTAGCCATGTTCTTTTTATATCCTCTTGGGTCGTGTGCAAAAGTACGTCTTGTTCTTCTACTGTGGTATTCCTTTCGGTAGGCCAATGTTCTTCCGGTAGGTAAAACAATTCTGGGCCGTCAAACCATCGGTCGGTCACGATGATTGGTGCAGTGGAAAACCTAGTTGCGTCGTCAGCCACATTTAACTCCGTTGGTACCCAACGCCATTCCTAATCATGCGTGAGTTCGGAGATTTCGCCCAGTCGATGCGCGACGAATGGAGTATATCGCCTTGCGTCATTCCTAATCCAATGGAGTACTGTGGTAGAGTCCGTCCAGTATACTGTTTTTCGTGCTTCGACACGGTGTTCTTTCTTGATTGTATTTGCTAGCCTGGCTCCAATGACTGCTGCTTGTAGCTCTAACCGAGGGATAGTCTGAGTTCTTCGTGGCGCCACTTTAGATTTGGCGGCCACAAGACTCATCCTAATGCCTCCGTCTTGTCCGATGATTCTCCAATAGGCTACAGCGGCGAAGGCCTGTTCGCTGGCATCGCAGAATACATGTAGTTCCAGGTCGTGGCAACTCTCCAAAGAGTAGCAGCGTTTGAGCCGAAGACTGCTGAGGTCGATGAGACATTCTAACCAGGTGGTAAAGAGTTTATTTTCCTCCTCCGGTATTGGTTCGTCCCAGGACATTTTTAGGCGCCACAAGCTCTGTAGAACTATCTTTCCTCTAATCGTAAAGTGACTCAGCAGCCCAAGTGGGTCATATATAGACATGACCGCACTGAGCGCCTCTCGTTTCGTAGGTGCTCGTTTACGGTCGCGTACTTCTGCAGGGACCCGGTTCATCGAGGTGTTGAAGCCCAGTTCATCTTGCGCTGCGTTCCAGATGAGCCCTAGGATTTTGTTCTCTGGTCCTTCTCCCCCCAGTGCGGTCGGCGACGTTGTTTGTAGTTCTGCTGGCACGTCGCGTAGTACGCCTTTCCGGTTCGTATTCCATCCTCGTAGTGTAAAGCCAGCGGTTGCGTGCACCGTTCTAAGTTCTCTGACTGCTTGCCGCGCTTCCTGTTCATCATCGTAGCTAGCTACCAGATCGTCCATATAATGGCATTGGGTGATAGCTTCAAAAGCACGCGGGTGCGTATGAGCGTGCAGTTTTGCGATATAGTCACGAACATAGTGTGCCATAAATGGAGAACTCGCTGCACCGAATATCATACTCGTCATCTTGAATTGTTGAGGTGGTCCTTTTCGATCGGTGCCTCTCCACAGAAATAGCTGAGCAGGTTGATCTTCCGCTCGGATCTTGATTTGTAGGAACATCTCTTGAATGTCTGCTGTGATTGCTATTTTCTTCTCTCGGAAACGGAATATAATGCCTTGCAGTGACATCAGCAGGTCTGGTCCTTCCAGAAGATAGTCGTTTAGGCAGACCCCTCGGCTTCTTGCTGCGGCGTCAAACACAAGTCGGAGTTTCCCGGGCTTGTTAGGGTTCTGTACAGCAAAGTGCGGCAGGTACCAGCTGTAATTACTCTTTTGTTCTATGCCGTCGCAGGGTACCGCGTATCCCTTCTGTACTTGTTTGGTGTATTCAGCTGCGAAGTCGGGTCTGGCGTCCATTTTTTGTTCAATCTTCTGTAGACGACGAAGCGCTGAATCGTAACTCGGTGGCAGCTTGACTTCGTTATTCTTCCAAGGCAGTCCTACTTCGTACCCCGTACACGTTCTCTTCAAAGTTCTTTCGATGATTTCTTGCGCTCGGAGGTTCGATTCGCTTACACGTGGTTTGTGGGCGATCCCAAGCGCGTCGATTCTGAAGTGGTGTTCTATCAGCTCATGGAGACTTCTGTCGCGGTGCTCGGTCGCATCTACATCGTGTTCGGGGACGTAGACGTGTAGCACGCTGTCGTTGTTCCTTACAATAACGTTGCGAGGCATAGTTCCATGGATTACCCATCCCAGTAGAGTTCTTGATGCAGCCGGCTGGTTCGATCGACCAACTCGCAGTTCTCGGGACACTATGTACTCCCAATGGTCTGTTCCCACCAAGATTCCGGGTTGTGCTAGATCGTAGCACACCCTATCAGTAGATAAGTCTTGTAGGTGTTCTTGTTCAAGCAGTGAACTCGGTACGGATTGCTGGTGAAGCTTCATGTTTTTTATAGTGCGTGCTCGTAGTTTATGTAACACGCCGTCTTCTCCTTTTACCTGTACGGTCACCAGCTGACTGTTTGGCTCGGTCTGAGACATGTTTACTCCTTTCATGTGAAGTCGCTGTATTGTGCCATTAGCCCCAATCTTGTGCGCTAACTCTTCATCGATAAGAGAAATAGTTGCTCCTTCATCCAGTAGTGCAAAGGTCTTGACCTCCCCCCGTGGTCCGACGACGGTGACAGGACACATCTTGAGCAGAACTGCTTTAGGGTTGGCGTTTGTTCGGGTGGCCACCGATAAAACAGATTCAGCGGTTTGTTCAGACTGTTTCTTATTTTCTTCTTGATGGAGTGTGGCATGGTGAGGGCGGCGACACTGATATATTCCACACAGCTTTGCCTTACAGAAGGTGCGTCGGTGTTTTTTCGTGATGCACCGAAAGCATAACTTCTTGTCGCGTACTAATTCCCAGCGCTCATCTATCGTCAGTGCTATGTACTTGGGGCACTGAGGTAGTTCGTGTGCTTGTTCGCAACTGGGGCACCTGTCTATCTGTTCCTTTTCGGGTGCGGTGAGGTTGAACACGGCGCTCGGCTTCCTTTTCGTTCCCATAATTACAGCGGGTCGGGTTTCTTTTCTTACCGTAGTGCTTGTAGAGGGGGCGTAAGTGAATCGTAAAGCTCGGTCGGCCTCTCGCATAAGGAAGCGTGACAGCATGACGATCTCCGGTTCTGCTGTCCCTTCATGGTCACTGGCATAGTCGCACCAGCGTGACCTGACGTGAGGGCTTAGCTTATCTAAAGCCTCCCTGGCCAGCATGGGGTTGAAAAGGTATCCATGGCGATCTATGTTCTTCAACACACAGACCACGTTTTGAAGCCGCACGGCGAAGTTGTTCAGTTCCATAGCTGATGACCCTAGCTTCGGAAGTTTCTTCAAATCTTCGAAGGCTCGATCGATGATTACTTCTGGTCTACCGAAGCACTGTTCTAAGGTTTTCAGTATGACTTCAGGATCAGTAGCAGTGTAAAGGAGGGCTGCTACTATATCTCGTGCTTCTCCCTTCAGACAATTCCTCAGTCTCTGCAGGTTTTCTACGTCTGATATATTGTAAATTCTAGTGGAATCTGTGAAGGCGGCCTTAAATGTCAACCATTCACTAGGTGTACCGGAAAATGTAGGTAAGTCGACGCATTTAATTCTAGGCCTTATTACTTTTTCCAAGGCATCTGTTAACTGATCAATATTGGATTTTGATCTGGTCTGACTTGGTGATCTTCCCTTCGCCTCAAGTCGTAATTGCTGGTCCTCCCTGATCTTGGTCTTCTGACCACTTTTTTCTTTATCACTCACAGGGTTGGTGCGGAGCCAAGCGTCGACCTTCTGGTGGTGGTTTTCAGTCGTAACTTCACCGTGAACACTCTCTTGATCTTCATGTATTGCGGTCACGTCGGCCTCGAGCCTCTTCCGAATTAATTCTGCTTCAATTTCCAGTTCTTTTCTTTTCAGTACGGCTAGCTTTTCGGCAGCCTCTAATTCTGCCATCTTTACTCTCATAGCCACGCTTGCGGTTGATCGGTGTGAACGTACTGAGCTCCCTGGTGACCTGGTTCGAGGTGGGTCTCTAGGGGCCAAGAGTTCAGAGGTACCAGCGAGGTTATCGGTAGTGGCCATTACTTCTGGTGGCGTGTTAGGTGACAAGTAGTGACGACTTACCCTTAGGCTTTCATGTTCATTTGCGGTTCTTTGTTGGTTCAGGACCTCCGTTTCCACTTGCCGGGGCTCACAGCGGCGTTCTCTGGTTTCTTCCATGTCGGTCTGACTCCTGGTGAAAACCATTGCTGATGAGATTTCTCGAAGTAAGCCGTCGAGAGTTCAGTTCTTCAAAATTGTTCCTAAGATCCGGTTTACTTGAAGTAACAAACTGTAGTTCAATTATTCGGAGTTGGTGCTTGCGATCACGCCCCGGTTCACTTCGAAATAATTTCCAGTATTGTTACTTCTTTCTTCTGACCCGGTTCGATGGACCAAAACTGTAGTGGACTGTATTAAATAAAACTCCCGTAGAGTATTCGTACTATGTATATTCTTCCTCTGTTCGCTTAATAATAATCCTATTTACAAAAACTTCGTCTATTTATTACTAACTAATTCTACCGTTATTTACAAAATTCCGGGCGCGCTTGCGTTCTCCCGCAGTGATTGGTAGCGGCATAACGCGCCCGCGGGTTCAGTGTCGCGCGTTCGTATTCATCGTTATTATTGGTCGCGACGGTTCGCGCCCGCCAGTTTAGCTTCGCGCGCTTGCATAGTGGCGCTGAAACGCAGAGCCGTTGTAAATCACCGCGTTCTGTTACCGTGCGATGATTGGCGCGATGGTTAAATTTCGGTTGTAACGGTCCGCGCAATATTCTTGTGTGGCGGTTACGATTTGGCGGGAGGGGCCCTCCTGGCTCGTCATAGGTACTTAACATTTGTAATATCAAATATTAACAGTACGGGACGCGTCCGCCATGTTCGGGTCTTGCTTCGTAACTACTTGATGTTTTACAAAAAAAAATACATATTTTCAAAAAAATGTACTATTACAGATAGCACAAAAAGTAATATTAGCACGAAATTATTTATTTTACCCATTTTTGTTTTTATGCCTCCTTTGATAAAAATATAATTAAAAAAAACATTATTTGACCAGGTACATATTGCATTTTAATAACTGTACTAGTTATTGATCGCTACTTTAGCTGCGTGGACGCCAGAAACAGCAAAAATACTGTACCTGTGCCATTATACGGGTTCAGTGCTCACCCCCAATTAGTGACAGCGTGATAATATTTAGCCTATGTGTTGAACCGACCTCTTGGCTATATTTGTATAAAATTGGACGTAAAAGGATGTAGTACTTTTTTAGTTTATCCGTAATGAACATACAGACAAACAGACAAAAATTCTAAAACTATATTTTAGGGTTCGGTATCAATTGTAGATCATGCCCCAAGAATTATAAAAATAAAATATTCGATGTAGAGTTTCACCTTTCCTACAAATTAATTATATGCATAGATTATTAGGCCGTACATTAGAAAGAAATTATTTATTTTACCCATTTTGATTTTTATACTTACCATATATGTATTTGTAATCTAATTAAACTTTTGTATATGTACACTAATGGCAACCGTTTGTGTACATAAGGTAAAAATAATTAAGACATATCAAAATTTAGTTTTTATAATACAATGAAATACAGTAATAAAATAGAATTAAAAAAAGCCGTTATTTGACCTGCTACTTATTGCACTTTAATAACTATATTATTTATTTACGAATTATTAAATGTTCACTAAGCATGTGAACATTGATTTTTTTTAGATGAATACTGTAATGAATTTTTTGAAGACAAACATTTTTTGTAATTACATATCTTAGTTTATTGACATATATAGATTTTTTATTTTTTTATTTGCAGACAATTTTCTAATAGCTATGACATTGTTTCTTTATTATTATTGACATGTTACATGTAATAATTTTATTATTTATTGTATACTTCTATTATGCAAGATTCCCAAAGTTGGCTTTTCGGTTATAGCGACGTCAAATTAATTATTATTTGTTATTATTATAATATACCATTCAAAAATGGTCAAACAAATGTCTTGTTTGCATATTCCTAATAATATTTAAATTATTTGGTTTGTTTTATTTTTAAGGTGCATATAAATTTAAAAATTAAAAACAATATTTTTTATGCAGTTAGTACTTTAGGGGCATGGTGCCATAAAAACAGTGCCGCTACTAGCTACTAGATGTCTATGTACTGTTTTTAATCAGGCTATGCAAATTCTCTTCCTTGGTTTATATAAACCGGTTTATGTTCTAGCCATGCTATGTGTAAGAGTAGTACCAAGATATGTACACACCCTCAAAACCCGAAGATCTAAGCAGAGACAATCAATGCTTCAACACGCGGAATTAATTATCTCCGATCAAACGGAATTCAAGTGACGAAGGCTATGCTCTTTATATGATGTGCCTATTTAAACTTAGTATCCTATTTTTTATGGGATAGAAGGGGAAACGACCATACGTGTCACCTGATGGTAAGTGACTAGCGCCGCCCATGGACAACTGCAACACAAATAGTGTCACAGTTACGTTGCCGACCTTTAACGAAGTAGGAAGGGAAAGGGTGGGGAAGGGAAGTGGGCCTCTTGGTACCTCTCTCACCGAACGAAACGCAGCCTGAGCCACTTTACGGCGATCTCCTGAGGGGTCGTGATATTTCACCGATCGAGCCGGCCCATTCATACAGCGAACTACTTGGCTCTACCAGTCAGAGAGCTTGAAGTATTATTACTTCATATTTTGTTGAATAAACATTAGAACGGATTTATAATGAAGTATAAGCTCGTTAGTTGGTTTGGTGTATCTCGTAACATAATAACGTAAAGTGAAGGCTTTTATAATACATTGTTTCTTTTACATATTATACGAACAAAGGCAAAGGAGTAATATGATATTATGCTTTCATTATACTGTATCAAAAGCATTTAAGCATATTTTGATCTTGAGGTATAATGTAATTTTCAAGAATAATGTTTGTGTCATTCTTTAAATTAATGAATGAATAAAAAGAAGAAAGAATATAGCATTGTTATTCCCTTTTAAAAATCGGAGGGCCAACCAGTTTGCGAAATGGGTTTTAACAGTGGTAGAGCCAAGCAGTTTACTGCATAAATGGGCCGGCTCGACCGGTGAAATACCACGACCTCTCAGAAGACCGACGTAAAGTGGCTCATGCCGCGTTTCGTTCGGTGAGAGAGGTACCCGGAGGCCCACCCCCTTCCCCATCCTTTCCTATCCCCTTCCCTTAAAGGTCGGCAACGCAACAGTAACACTATATGTGCTGCTGGTGTCCATGGGCGGCGTTAGTTGCTTACCATCACGTGACACGCCTGCTCGTTTGCCCTACTATCCCGAAAAAAAAAAAAAAAAGTGCCGGTTAAACCGGCAACATATATAACAATAACATTGACGTAGTCTAATACTTTTGGACACCGTACGTAATACACCTCGAGTTTTCTAAACTAAGCAACCAAATTCTTGTGTTATGGAAACTAGACAAAGAATGCTAATACATACGTACCTTCATACTTTTATTTTATAAATACATACTTAGTAATATAATACATACAAAGAAAAACATTCAGTCATCATAAGATATTTGTTTTGTAAGTACTTGGGTGAGTTTGGAACGCGCCGACCTTGATTCTGGAGTCAATTGTTTGCTCAATGAAACAACGAGGCGCGTAAAAATACCACAATATCTGAGAAAATTGACTTAAAGTGGCTTACACTTTCGCATCCATCCCTCCCATTTCCTCTTCCCTTTTCCCTGAGGGTTCCACCTTAAAGGCCCGCAATACTGCTGCGACCCTCTTAGCGATCTAGATGTCATCGCACAGTAATAGTCTGGTCTTTTAGCACCAAAATTACGTGAGAATTGAGAATACAGCAGCACCTTATTTATGAAGTAACTTATATTTAGGAATAGGTTGAAGTGCTTTTAATTGAATTAGTAGAGCACTTAGTTAAAACAAGATTAAAGCACCTAGCTGCTATGTTTTACGTGTACATATGCGAGTAACATCTGCTATGTGCTTCATTTATCCATTATGGTATCTCTTTTTGAACAGATATACCTTATAAATGCAGTTTACTTACCTTACCTAACCTCAGAACAGACACAAAGTACTTTTTTAAATATTATATTCTATATAAATACATACTCAGAAATAGATAGAATTTGTACTAATCTGATGAAATTAAAACAGGGTGTACATTGGTACATTTTAAAATGGGAGGTATTTGTAATAGCAAAAAGCAAAAATACCACTGTCTAGATCGTCCAGTGATGTTGGGCTGGTTCAATAGTTGTAGGATCAACTCCGGGTTCACACTTATGATTTGTCGAAATTCTTTTTTGGAAGTTATGTGAGATAAATATAAATGACTGACAACTTTGTGACAATTCTGTGGACAGATGCCATAAGTCACATACATCTAGAATCAAAAACAAGGTCAAATTTCTCAAGATTGGCGACCAATACTATAATTTTGTCCAAACTATAACTAGACCCTCTTAGGCAGAGTATTAAGTATAGTAAAATTAGATATTTCTTATATTAATGACATGCTCAAATAAGGCTTATTTCTCAGGGTCAAGTTGTTATAACAAGGCATATCATTAATAAAAATTAATGGTTACTATTATTTCAAAAAGTCAGACCTGTGATGTTTTAGACATCACAGGTCTGACTTTTTAGGTTCAGTTTAAAGCAGCAGTAATTATCCGTTGATATGACAAACTAATTTTCTAATCACAAATATAATACGAGTAGGCAGCGAGATCTATCGCTGATAATTTTAAATAATTTTCTTAGTCACTGATATTTATTATACTGCACTTCCAAAACAGTTTTCAGCATGAGGCAAGATTCAATCCACGTAGTTATTGTTACTAATAATAACAAACATGACAAATGCATAATGTTTAAACCCTTGAACTGACTCTAATGACAGCCACAAAAAGATACATATATAGAATAGAGATATCTCACGATTTAATATCGACTCACAAGTAACTGACTAAAATTATCGCATTTTTTAATATTGAGATTTTCTGAAAACTAGCATTTTAGCCACAAAAAGCTAGTAGTAAATGTAACAGAACAAAATTCATACGATGTTTCTGGGGGTTTTTCCAACAAAGTTCCTCAGGGTTAATTAAACACTTTCTGAAAATGTCGGCTTGATACCACAACGACACGCTTTGCTACATAAACCCTCATTAGGCAAATGTCTGCAAAAAGAAAACCCAAAGCATTACAGCGCTTCCGATAAAAGCAAAGCTTTTACTTATTTTTGTTAAAAGAATAAGCCTCTCGCCTGGATGCAGTTATTACCCAAGCCAAAGATTTGTCTGTCTAAATAGAAAAAAAAAGAAGATGCCTATGTGTGTTCTTATAAACAAGATGGGCAGGTTCGACCGGTGAAATACCACGACCTCACAGAAGACCGATGTAAAGTGGCTCATGCCGCGTTTCGTTCGGTGAGAGAGGTACCCGGAGGCCTACCCCTTCCCCATCCTTTCCTATCCCCTACCCCTTAAAGGTTGGCAACGCAACAGTAACACTATATGTGTTGCTGGTGTCCATGGGCGGTGTTGGTTGCTTACCACCAGGTGACCCGCCTGCTTATTTGCCCTCCTATCCCATAAAAAAAATAGATGTCTAGAAAAATGTATATTCCATCAGATCTAACGTTATAGTTTTATGCGTCCTTAGTTTCTCCAATACTCTTTTACGCAACAGAAGCACCACACGAATCATTGATTGATTACAACACATTGAACCCCATGGCAAAAATAACGTTCTTTCAGGAACAATCGAATATATGAAGCTGGGTTCGGTGTACCAAAAATTTTTACTAACATAAAATCTTTAACTTACTCGGTATTTAGTTTTGTTAAGACTTTAAATTTTGATTATGATTATGACTTTTATGCACACATGATAGGTAATAGAAAACTAAAGTTCTAAATGTAATGCACTCATTAAAAGTATAAAAAAACACTGAAGCTACCTACACTTACGGATATAAAACGCGAACATTATTTAACGTACTTAGAAGATGCGTACTTTAACATTTATAATGCAGGTTAAAAGTGTTAAAACCTTTTTTGAGATGAATGAAATTAAGTACCAAAACAAGCGGACTAGATCCCCGTTGAAGGACGAACAAGAATGGACTCACTGATAAACTGCCCGTTCTTCCGGCCTATTGTGGCTTCTATTTCGCAATAAATCGGTCTATTTGCGGCATTCAGTGTTGTCCGCTGATTGGTTTTCTTTTGTTATTATCTGTACCTATTCGGCCTGATATCTCTTTCTATCCCTCTTTACAATATCCCAGTTGATTCTGTAAAGAGTTTAAGTAACTAAATTCATTTAGTTGTTGGACATTGAAAAACTCCGAAAAAATTAAACACAATTTTCATTAATTTCTCACTTTAGATAACTCAATGAAGCTAACAAACAGCATCCTTTTATAATTGAAATAATAGATTTAGGTATGTTTGTTAAGCTTACTATGGGAATAGAACGACATATAAATATTATTACTATTGTTTTAAGCTCACATCAATTCATTACTAAACTATGTAATATGTTTGTTATATGTTTTATGGAAAAGGGGAGCAAATGAACAAGCCCGTCACCCGTAACACCGATGAGCAACACTGGGTTGCTGGTCTTTGAGATAGGATAGCAAGGGGTGTGGAAAAATGTGAGGAAAGGCTGCGTAAGCTACTAGAAGTCAATTTTCTGAGAGGTCGTGGTATTTCACCGGTCGTGCCTGCCCATTTATACAAAGCACTGCGCACTCTGCCACTGTTTCATTCTATACGGTACTGGTATCATATTAATTTGAATCGGTTGTTAATGAATTTAAACCAGCTCTATTATGAAACTGTGATAAGGGTTTTGAAATGTGGAGGTATTTAATTACCGTTACTAAATAGGGTCGCCACAACACTTCGGACATCAAGTTATTTAGGAAATGTTCTCTGCCTGATTGTTAGAGAAACTTCATGTATTTTTCAAATTATCTATTTTATCTACATATAAAATATGAGTATCTACTCATACTGAATAAAGCATGAAAGCCAAACTACAGTTTTTAGCACATCATGATATATCGTCAATTTCAATTGGTATTTTTTGCCCCTGAAAGATGTAAATAAACTGTGTTTAATTAAAATATTCCCTGAGGCGTGCGGTTCTGTGTGGCATGCGGCGAAGAATACCGCTACGCTATTTCGTTGCTGTACAATATCTTGTTTAACCCTTCAACGCCCTCCTATCCCAAGGAGCGTTTTCAGTTCCTATACGATCCACAAGTTGAGTTCCCAAGAAAATACCTGAGCATACTTCTAGGTTTTATGCCATATCATTTACGGTCCAAGCCACCGTATTATAGAATGCACTTCCTTTATATGTAAGACATGCTCAAACTCTGACTTTATTCAAATCTTTGGTAAAAGAACACAATTTGAATTCTACAATCTAAGAAACTCTTTTTACATTTTAGTTTCCTTTTATTAATTTTAGTCAGGTACTCCCAACTTTTCCTTTTCTACCTACTTGAACATCATGTTGCGTCGTCCTGTTGTTGCTGTATGTAAATCTATATTGCAATTCAATTTGTTCTTATGTTGATTTATTCCAAGTATTATGTATATTGTTTATGTATCTATGTATTGTATTTATTCATGTTTATATATATGTGTATTTTGTATGTATTTATTTAGTCTGCTACACACATCTCAACGTATATACACGTATTGATACAAATGTATCAATATATTTAAATAGTACACCCTAGCTCCCATTTTCCGTACTGACAAGTCCATCCAAAGGTTGTCTGCAAGACATCGCTGTAAGCGATAAGACCACCTATTGTACCTGCCTGTGTATAAATTGTAAGTTCTTGTGTATTTTCTTTCTTTTTGTGGTGTACATTATAGATTATTCTATTTCTTCATCCTTCCAATTTTGATCAAATTTTGTAGGGTATTGCACTAGCAAAGTAACAATAAAGAAATAGTTTATACTCTAAATTCTATTTGTTTCTGTTCTATTACTGTATTATTTCTGGGTTTTATATAAATGTGACTATGTTGAACGATAGACTTGTAAATAATTGATTAGTGATGATTGGTTGATTAATGATTGATTACTAGAGCCGAGCTGTTTGCTGCATGAATGGGCCGGCTCGACCGGTGAAATACCACGACCCTCAGAAGATCGACATAAAGTGGCTCATGCCGCGTTTCGTTCGGTGAGAGAGGTACCGAGGCCCACTCCACACCATCCTTTCCTATCCCCTATCCCTTAAAGGTGGGCAACGCAACAGCAACACATATATGTGTTGCTGGTGTCCATGGGCGGCGTTGGTTGCTTACCATCAGGTTACATGCCTGCTCGTTTGCCCTCCTATCCCTTAAAAATAGTGAAAAGTTAACTATGGAGTCTAAAATATTCACTAGTAATTGCTCAGGACTTGAAAAGGTCATTTACTTATTATAACTTCTTTGATTTTCTATTTTGGGGAAAAACGTTATATTACATATTTGTAGGCAAGGTAATTTGCTACAAATTATGCCTTAACAATTATTTTTCTAAGATGCATAGTTTCCGAGATAACGCGAAAAACGTGTTTTTTAAAATGGCAGCCGGATAACAACGGTGGCGGCTCCACAAACTTCAAGTTAAGCTTCTATTAAACCGCAAAAATAAAATTACGTCCTCTAAGAAATGCAATGTTCGGTCCTAAAATTGTATTATTTTAATAGACTAAGTAACATATCAATAATGTTAAACGAAAAGCATATTTGTTTAATTTTCATCAAAACCGTATTCATAAATATAATGACGGGATTCAACATTTCGCTATGTATAGAGCGTCAAAATTGCCACCAATTACAAACGAGTGCGATATTTATTATGTGACTGGAAATGGTTAGCCTGTTCCACGAAAAGGCTTTCGATTTTACAAATATAAAAATACTAGTCGACCCAGCGAACTTCGTTTCGCCTTAATTAGAATTAATAATACCAAACTTTCAACTCCTATTTCATCCCCTCACATGTCGAAATTGCAAAAACGCTAAAACTAATGTTTAATTACTTCTTATCAAGTGCTTAAATATAAAGTTTCATGGTTTTATCTTTTAAAATTAAGTAATCCCTTACAAACTTTTAACCTCTATTCCAATCTCTTTATCCCTTTTTTTCGCAATAAAAGGTAGCCTATGTCCTTTCTCAGAGTCTAAAAATTGTCTGTGCCAAATTTCAACAAAATCGGTTGAGAGGTTTAAGCGGGAAAGCGTAACAGACAGACAGACAGAGTTACTTTCGCATTAATAATATCAGTAGGGATTATCTCTCATCTGCATATGCAATCTGCAAATCTATTTTTCCGAGATCTAAAAAAGATTCACATTTTACTTTTCAGTAATAATTTTTAATATATTAAAGAACAGTAAAAGGTATTGCATATGCTTTTTTTTAAGGTGACCATAAATGTTATTAAGAAGAAATATCTTAATAATTAAATTAATTAAATTTAAATGTGTTCAATATCAGTAAATGACAAAATTGTGCCCGATTGATGGTCACATTAATTGAATTAAGAATGACGGATATAAATATATATATATTACGGACATATTAATTTTTATCCGTTATATTTCATCCCCATGGTCATTAAAGGTGTGAAAAATAAGGCTTTCAAAAAATAATCTCAATTCATAACGACTTTTAAATGTCTCACCTAGAATAATTGTTTCAAAGTTATTGTTTAATAAACAATACTTCTAATATTTAGTTAAAATTGTTTCGTCATAATATTATAAAATGGAGAAACATTTTATTTACAATTTGTTATTAAATACTTCTGCCGAAAATAAAATTAAACTCAAATTACGACCACCGGGAGACTACCACTCAGTAAGCCTTGCGACTATGTTTATTTTTCAAATTGAAGTGAAATGTAATTGACTGCTTACCCTGAACTGGTAAATTGGAACTCGGGATTGAACACTCGAAAAAAATTTTGCACCATTTCTATATTAAACTTATATATAGAGGAGGAGCAAAATAAAAAAAAACCCTCTAGATTCATTAGTTTATTTTTTCTTAACTTATAAATTCCATTTATAACTAAACATTTTGAAGTCGTTGGAAATATTTTTAAAATTCACAGCGCTATTTAATAAAAAATATACTATAGAATCGGTTTAAAATGTTTTTTTTTATTTAATATTAAATTTATATATTATTTTATCAGAGTCAGGCAGTACGCTGTATGAATGGGCCCCCATCGGCCGGTGCAATACCACGGCCTCTCACAATATTGACGTGGCTCATGGCCGAGTTTCGTTCGGTGAGATGAGCATTCGGAGACCCACCCCTTCTCCCCCCTTTTCCATCTTTTTTGCCGCCGGGCCGGTAACGCAAATGAAACACTATCAGGGTTGTAGTTGTCCACGGACGACATTAATTGCTTACCATCGGGTATACCCGCTCGCTTCTTTGCCCTACTGTTCCATAAAAAATGGTTTATTCTTACTAAAATTGTATGAGGCTTTTGGAAGTCAGAGCGATGCCAGATTTTATTGATTTAACAGTACGCAATGGATATTTGCAAACACTAGATTGCTGAAACAAACAAAAGTGGTCTGACTGGAATATTTTTAAATGTTTATTTGTATGAATACGGCGTAAGAAAAAAGAGAAATATGCTAATATGTTCCTTCGTTTCTTTATTTTTATGGCAAAAGTTGACATAATTCAATCTCTTAATTGGGATGTAAACGTTACGGTGAGTCGAGGCTTAACATTTGCTACCTATACATACGGGTAGAAAAGGCGTGAAGCCTCGGATACTTATTACGTATGCCCAATTTAAAAAATGATCAACAAACAAAAAACTGTTCTTTATACACAAGAAAATAAAGTGTCTTATGAACTAAACATCTTTAAAAAAATATTATGTTCTTTATAATGGTCAGTCTCGTTAAACTAGTAGTTAAGCAGCGGTCCTTTCTTAAATTTGTTAGTTCGTTAAGATTGGTTCTATAATAGGCATATAAATTTGGCGGGATTAAAACTTTTTTGTAAGATAATCTTATTTTTACTTGGTTATTCTTTATATTTTGGATACAAAAGTACAAATTACGTGTGTACGTAAATGTTTTTGTTAAATGCCTTTATACATTAAGATCGAAGACGATACAGATGTAGGTACTGCTCATAAATTATATTATAGATACTATTGTTGAATTGCCACCACCAGTTGGTGTTGGTCGTCTTATACTTATATGTCCCAAATTTGGGACAAAAACATTATTCGCGCCATTTAAATTTCTCAATAAACTGAAGTTCTATTAAATATTTTTATAGCAACCTATTTTTTCTCGTGATCCAAGTCGTAAATCTAACGACGCGTGCCTTTAAGTGCTTAGGAAATTTATAACAGAAATAAAAAAATATATATACAAAGAAAAAACACCAGATGAAAATTGTTCCATAAATTAGGCTCATTGATGGTTTAGTAGTTTAAAAAATAACGTTACAAGGCGAATGTTATTAGCTTATTTTTACACAATAATATATAGTTATTATATATGGTTTCCATGCTGTTTTTGCAGCAATTCATCTTGTTTCCTTGCGGTCCAGTGGTTGAGCACACGGCTTCAGACCCAGAGGTCCGGGTTCGATTTCTGACACTGGCTCACACCAACGACTTTTCGAAATTGTATTTCGAAAGATATCTGTGATAAATATCGATGACTAAAAACTTTGTGCCAGGTATAGCAATAGGTTCGCCACCTATTCTATTTGGGACGTAAACATAATGGCGAGACTAGACTTAACAGCCGCTGCCTACACCTTTGGGTAATAAAAGGCGTGAAGTTATATTATGTATGTTCCCTACGTTATCGTTTTATAGTCAAAACGCTATCAACATGTTATAGAGTTAAAATGATGAAATATGACTGTTAAATGAGAGTCTTACGTTTAGAGACGAATAAAATGAACAATAGAATAATAATACTATGAATAGTTTTTTTTTTGCTATTTAATAAATTAACTTTTATTAATAACTAGCTGACCCGGCAAAATTTGTTTTGCCTCAAAAGCATTTTATGAGTTAATAAAAGATTTTTCCATAATAAAAGTAAGTAATAATAGTTACTTCTTATCACATCAGCTACCTAATAAAAAGTCCTGTCAAAATCGGTCCAACCATTACAGAGATTAGCCGGAGCATACAAACAGACAAAAAAAAAAGAAACTCATGCTACCTCCAAACCAATGCATTAACAAAATTTTTTTACAGTTTAATTACTTCAAAAATAACTTTTCCAAATATTTACATGACTATATTAATTAAAACTTTTAAACCTTCAAACCTGACACAACAAATTTTGACATTTGATTAAAAGTGTTATGTCAACATTTTTTTTTTTATTTGTTATGGCGAAAGCGGTTTGCGTATTGGCCACAGACAAAGGTTGGGAAACACTTCGTTATTTTAAAAATGGTTTTGACGATAGTTTTATTACATCAGTAAGGATTACGACAAATTAAATATAAATTTAATAAAAGTGTTATGTCAACATTTTTTTTTATTGTTATGGCGAAAGCGGTTTGCGTATTGGCCACAGACAAAGGTTGGGAAACACTTCGTTATTTTAAAAATGGTTTTGACGATAGTTTTATTACATCAGTAAGGATTACGACAAATTAAATATAAATTTAATAAAAGTGTTATGTCAACATTTTTTTTTATTGTTATGGCGAAAGCGGTTTGCGTATTGGCCACAGACAAAGGTTGGGAAACACTTCGTTATTTTAAAAATGGTTTTGACGATAGTTTTATTACATCAGTAAGGATTACGACAAATTAAATATAAATATAATAAAAGTGTTATGTCAATATTCATCCCATTGTTTTTCAGTTTCCATAGTTACAGATCGTTTGTATGGGAAAATTAAATTGTATTGTTTAGTATTTTATTCGCAAATTATCCATATTTTCCTATCCTATGTGTTATTCCTGGCTCTTAGCTACCTCTCCACTAATATTCAGCCAAATCTGTATGGCCGTTCTTGAGTTATTGTGTTATATGTTACAAACAACAACACTACATCAGGTTTGACAAACCACAAATCCTCGCCAAGGATCTTTACAAACAAAAATATGAATGCATCTTATAGATAAGTATTTAACTTTTGTTTTCATGGTCTGATGTGGGTTACCAATAGTAAAAATCATATTTTTAACATCAACTTTTTGATTTTTATTTCCAAAAAGTGGGTGCTCTCTGTATCAATGAAAATAGCTTTTGAACAACTGCCATCTTTTTGTTCATCACTCGTGAAAATGATCTCTGTAAAGAGTTCGAAACGTCGGGAAATAAATATAAATAAATAAGAAATAAACGCGATATAATCCTAAAAAGTTGTTTTAATTCCATAAATAATTTAAGGAAATCATGTGTGAGTCTGAAATTAAACCCACGACTTTTGAATTAGAAGCGTCTTGCTCGATCACTGAACCTCCAAGACTATTAAGTATAGAAAAATATCTTAAAAAAACTGTTATGCTCGTCTGTTCGGAATTCACTAACTCACTCACAAACGTATGGATGGCGATGTTTCTCTACCCAAATCAAGGCAGAGATTTGGAGTTTGCAGCAAGCCACTAACCTCTCGACGCACCATAAGAATTCTTACATGTCTTGTAGGGCTCAATTCTTTTTCAATACCCACCAAATGACAAAGTGTGCAGTCATGTATAATGTACATAATTAACTTTTTGAGTTTATCAAAAAGAAAAGAATTTTATATAAAATAATAATTAGGCAGCAAATGTAAAGGGACCTAGTAGGCAATAACTGATTTTATATATTAGAGACCCTTTCTCGGATCAAAGATTATCGAATTGTTCTCAATGACTAAACAAGTTTCGACCGAGCATTCCTGAATACGTGCGTAATCACCGCACACCTTTCTCTCTTATAGTGTTATTGGAGGCTCCACGGCTGGATTAATTTAATACAAAATTTTCAGCCATTTCCGATGTGTTCCAAATGTTGTTTATGTTTTATTATAAAAACTTCATAGGTCTGGAATTTAAATGCTCTATTTTGAAAGCTTTTATTTAACTTGCCAGCGAGTTGATAAACACACAATATATCACATCTAAATACGAGCAGAGCACCTGTAATCGGAATCGCTTACTTCGTATTCAAGTAAATAGAAAAACGTTTCGTATTTACAAGATACGTAACAGGTGTAAGATATATATATATATATAGTGTTCATTATTATATAACATATAATATGTTATTATACGTTATTTCAGAAACATTTCCCGACCGGCACCCACCAATGTATTCGTATGTGTAGCTCGATAAGTTGTTATATGTATAAAAAAATGTACTGCATAAATATTAACGGTTATTACTTTTTCGCTATAATTATATTAGGTAGTACTGACACTCCCGAGGACGAGAAACCCTCGTGACCGAGGAGGGGCGACGGCGGGGTGGACCAGAGGGCTGACGCACTGTCCTAGGCCATCCCAACGCCGGAGGAAGGCCGCCGTGAGGTTTAAGTCGGTTACCCTAGGATAGGATCGCAGTTTACTGTTTTGGGAGTCCCACACTACTCCCTGCCCTACCCAGGCAGGGTGTGTGCATAAAGCATTTCCTGGCGTAAAAAAAAGTACTGACACAATACACACAATACGAGAGAGTTAAGTAGGGCAGAGTGCTGAAGATGATGTCAGAAGCCTAAATACCGCTGGGCGTGCAAGACATTAGTTGAAACTTTGGGGAGTTATGTGTGAGGGAAATTGCATTTTATGCCGCGGAACTACTAAGTTAAGAAATATAACAGTGTTCATTACCTAGGTTTCGGTCTCAAGAAGAGGTCGATGCTTATTTACATACATAACTTCACGCCTCTTGTTACCCGAAGGTGTAGGCCGCGGCTGATAAGCCTCGTCTTGCCCTTATGTTTACGTCCCAAATGAAATAGGTGGCAAACCTTTTGCCATACCGGACACAAAGTTTACAGTCATCGATATTTATCACACATAACTTCCGAAAATAATTTCGAAAAGGCATTGGTGTGAGCCAGTGTCTGGAATCGAACCCGGATCTCTGGATCAGAAGCCGTGTGCTCGACCACTGAGCCACCGAGACACTGGCTTGATTATTTATTTATTTAATATCTCTTTATTTAGTTCTCTTTAATCCTTTCATGTATTGTAACATTATCAATCATAGAAAGGAAGTTGCTTAAATTACATTTACTTTGTCACCTATATTAACAATAGGTATTTTTTATGGTTTAGGAGGGCAAACGAGCAAATGAGTCACTTGATGGCAATTAACTTCTTACCACCCATGAACACCATGGTGCGTTTCCTTCCTTTGAGGGAGTAGGAGGGGAAAGGAAGCGAAACGGGATGAGGTCTCCGGATACCTCTCTCACCGAACGAAAAGCGGCACAAGCCACTTCGCGCCGATATTTCGAGAGGTCGTGGTATTTCACTGGTCGAGCCGGCCCATTCATGAGGCGAACTACTTGGCTCTACCACCATGTTTATACTTTACGTTTATACTTATACTTTACCATGTTTATATTTTACGTTTTTTGTGATATATTAATTTTATTTCCAAATAAAAAGCATAATACTTACTTTGTAAGGGAGCAATTATGTTTGAGTACAATCTTTACCTTGATTCTTAAGATAGTAATAATAATAATAATAATATCTTGGACACAAATCACACAGCGCCCTCCAGTTCCAAACTAAGCAACTAAATGCTTGTGCTATGGATACTAGATAACGGATACTAATACATATAAACTTTTCTTTTGTAAATACATACTTATAATACATAGAAAAACACCCAGACGCCGCACAAATATTCATGTTTGTCACAAATATTTGTGCTCGGGTGGGGATCGAACCCCCGACCTCAGTCCTGCAGCCGGTAGTTTTACCAATGCGCCACGAGGCCCGTCAATACTGAACCGTCTTTTTAAATATTCTAGTCAGTTGTTAGGTATTTTCTCTAAAATGGCCCTTTCATCATTAACGTCTAGACGTCTAGCGTCTACGCATATGCAGGACCCAATATGTCAGATCGGTTTTTATGAAACTTGACATTAGATTTGCAGATCAGACCAGATGTATTGAGATAAGTGTATTGTAAACTTCATAATTGCTGTAGGCGCTATTTTCTTAAAAAGACTTTTACTATTATGGATATATACTAGAATGGATTTGTTTCGAAATTGAATTGATACGTATGCGATGATGCATGTTGATCATCATAACTCTCATCAGGTGCATCGTTCTGATCAGAATCTGAGTATTTTGTACTTCTTGCATTTAAATGTTTGATTTGTTTTATTTGCATTAACTTTACGAATAGATACAAGTTTCAGTTTTTAGTTAGTCTTTTCGCATGCCATTTTGTTTTGCATATTTTGTCATATTGCCACTTTTTTGTTATGGCATTGACTATTGACACTCTTTTTTCCTAATCTTTCAAAATCTGAATTATTTTTCTGAAGATCATCCACCTCATATAAGGTAAATAATAAAGGTATTGCAAAGAGACTGATAGAGGCCTCTCGCGATCAGAAGGCTTATTCTTCGCAGAGAAGGATTAGCATTGCCATTCATTATGGCAATGCAGCCAGTCTTCTGGGCACGCTGCCAGTAGAGCGAGAGTTGGTGAAATTTCGTTTCACCTAAAGTTTAGTTATCAATTTAATAAATTAATGTAATTAATAGGTCTCGGTGGTCCAGCGGTCGAGCACACGGCTTCTGATCCAGAGGTCCGGGTTCGAATCCTGACACTGGCTCACACCAATGACTTTTCGAAATTGTTTTCGGGAGTTAAGTGTGATAAATATCGATGACTGAAAAACTTTGTGCCCGGTATAGCAATAGATTCGCCATCTATTCCATTTGGGACGTAAACATAGAGGCGAGGCGAGACGTGGCATAACAGCCGCTGCCTACACCTTCGGATAACAAAAGGCGTGAAGTTATGTTATGTTATTTGTTATTATATTCATAACTTACGATCTTAATATATGACAGTGTCAATTATGACTTTGCTTTCTATAGTCGTATAATATAACTGTTACTACAGAATAGTTGGGAACCTTGCATTGGCACATAATTTAGTCCAAAATAGAAACGAAGCTGCAGAATTCTTAGATTACTTTTAAAAACATAAATACCATTTTATTATTTTTAACACATATATTTTATTCCTCAGATATTAGCACTAGGCTTTTGTGATATTCTATTAATATTTAACAAAAAGAAAGTACCGTAAAATAATCTTTCCAATGGGCGTATCAATGGCGATAAAAGATTATTCAAATATGAGCTATTTATACGAAAAGTTCAAAGAGAAAACGTTACATTGGCCCTTTTGCGAACTATCTATTAGAGTGAAAATAAGTATGTGAATAATCCAGTAGGTGTTTAGTATAAGTAAACATGAGTATTTGAATTTTAAATATATTTATCAATATTTCAAGTACAAGAATTGTCTTTTTATGTAAAGTTCAACATTGTTTATATTAAACATTATCAAATCACATAAAATAAACATAACCAAAAATTGTTTAGAAACATATAACTTTTCAGAACTTCGAAAAATCATTGGTGAGCCAGTGTGAGGATTTGAACCCGTGACCTCTATATTTAGAAGCGGGTGGACACTGGACCACGGAGACATTAATTTTTTAGGCTATCGTCATTTAAAAATCACGCAGGCGCGCTAAAGATAGTAAAGTATTACACTACGCAAACTAACAACTACTATTTTATCTTTTTCTAGACTAACCATCTTGTCTTTGTTCAATTTTTTTTACAATACTTAGCTTATTAATATTGCAATCACGCAGTAAGAATATAAGAATAAAATTTGAGCATTAAGAAGATATCAAAAAGCACATTATTTCGATGTTGTTAAAAGGTACTAAACCATAAAAAACGTATTTCTCTCCTTTCTCCACTCAATTATAAAAACTTTTTCGTACATTTTTGTACAAAAAAGGTTCAAACATTCTGGCTTCTATTAGCGTTTATTAATGAAGCTCAGAATGACGCTTTTTAATGTTACAAGAAAATTCGAAATATGCTTATTCGAAGAATCTGATGATCAGTTTTTCGTTCATTAGAAATATGTCTTACAAAAAATGGAAGTAATTCAAAGTATTGAGATGAGAAAAAAATCAGAAAAATATCTTGACAAACATTTACCCATATCGATTGTCACAAATGATACATTACAATACTGTTTTTGGTAAGATGATAAATGTTCATTAATGTCTTAGTATTATTTTATTCATATTGTAAAATATGTAAATGTAAGTTTCAAAGTGTTTCTTGTGTTTCAGTGTAGTGTTTCTTAGTAGATTAATAATAATGACAATAATAAATGATTACAAAGATACACGCAAGAGCACACGGCTTCTGATCCAGAGCTCCGGGTTCGATTCCTGAGACTGGCTCACACTAATGACATTTCGAAATTGTTTTCGGAAGTTATGTGTGATAAATATCTATGACTGAAAACTTTTGTGTCCGGTATGGCAATAGGTTCGCCACCTATTCCATTTGGGACGTAAACATAACGGCGAGACGAGGCTTAACATCCGCTGTCTACACCTTCGGGTAATAAAAGGCGTGAAGTTATGTTATATTATGTTATCTTACAAAGATAGAATTACCAGTTGAACATAAATTTAATAAGCTAATTAGCTAATAATTAAAAATAACAACTGTTACCTATTAAATCACACAACAAAGGATCTGTACAAACCAAACTTTTTCTTTATCTCATCAAATATATAAAATTCTCGTGTCACAATGTTCGTTCCCATACTCCTCCGAAACGTCTTGACTGATTCTCATGAAATTTTGTGTGCATATCGGGTAAGTCTGATAATATGACAACATCTATTTTTCATCCCCCTAAATCACAAGGGTAACCCACAATATTTTTTTAAATTTTTCGATATATTTGTTTTTTATATTTTTTATAAAACGGGATACAAAAGTACATACAACCCTAAATTTTCAACCCCCTACGATCAACCACTATTTTTTTAAATGTTATTTTTTGGCAAGACAACGTTTGCCGGGTCAACTAGTAATATGTAGAAAGAAGTTTGTTTTAGACAAAAAAAATACTCTATTTATTATCAAGACTTTCCTAAAAAGATTACTCACATTAACTACGTTAAAAATTGTTTTATCTAGGATATATTAAACATGTTTATAAATAAATATTTTAAATAATATAAACGTAAAGTAACTTATGCCAAGTTGCCCGGTGAGCGAGGTATCTGGAAACCCAATCTTCTCTTCTCCTCTCCACATCCCACTTCTCACTCCTACCCTATCCATTTTAAAGGCAGAAACACATTTGTAAAACTATCTGTGTCGCAACTGTATATGGGTGGCGTTAGTTGCTTACCATCAGGTGACACACCTGCTCGTTTGTCTCCTAAGTCATAAAAAAATATAACAGGTGTAGATTTATGGGATACAGGATACATGATACATTTTAATTACAACTTCTCTGTAAGCTGCATGTAAACAGCCAATAAACCATCTCATTAGGGACTCATGTTTTCTACAAATATTGGCTGTTAGCAGATAATACGAGTTCCACTGAATATTAACTAGTAGATGAAAATTTTGTAAATAGTGGCATTGTATGATTTTAAACAGTATTATGTAGAGGAAATATTTTTAGGTTACTCTAGATAATGTTTGAAAGTAATTAAATCATTTTAATAATGATTATTCAATCAATTAACTATTTTAAACTATTTTTAATTATCTAATTGAAATGAAACTTCTAATCTCTCTTGCAATCGTTTAACGCTTTTAACGCTTCTATGCGATCATAAATGGCAATATATAAGTATAATGGGAGGATATAAAGCGGTCAAAATAAGAGCTATCTTATTGGAACTTGAATTCATATTATAAAGATATTAAACTCAGTTTTTTACAAAGCTTTCCATTTGCATAATTTTAAATAATTATAAATTTTGTATTAATTAATTTTTTATTTATCCGTTCATCATCATCAACCCACAACAGTCCACTGCTGGACAAAGGCCTCTCCCAACATGCACCACTGAGCCCGATCTTCAGCTCTTCTTTTCCAGTCGCTGCCCCCCGCTTTGCGTATGTCATCGCTCCACCTTGTCACTGGGCGCCCTACGCTCCGCTTTCTGATCCGTCGTCTCCACTCTATGACCAGTTTACCCCAGCGGTTATCGGTCCTGCGGCATAAATGGCCAGCCCACTGCCACTTCAGCTTGCTAATGCGTTGAGCTATGCCAATCACCATAGTTCTGCTCAAATGACCCGTATGACGATGATTTATCCGTTATCATTATTAATATTATTATATAAAACATTACCAAACATTAAAATTTTTATACATCTTTACAAGACATTAAAAAAAATTATAGGCCACATTTGTAAAACATCTGGTCGAGGAGCAGAGATCGGTGAGTTTTACCCCTATACAAGTACAAATATTAATGTATTGGGTATGGGTGTTTTTTTTTTTATATTATAAGTTTATATTTATGATAAAAAAGGAAATATGCATTGTGTAATGTATCAGTGTATCAATGTTTCAGTTATCTGCTTCGCATAACATAAGTATAATTGCTTAAAACGAATCAACTAAAGGCGTAGCCGCGCTGTGTGTATTGTGTCAAAAAATGTTATTTTACAAAATACATTACATAACATAACTTCACGCCTTTTGTTACCCGAAGGTGTAGGCAGCGGCTGTTAAGCCTCGTCTCGCCGTTATGTTTACGTCCCAAATGGAATAGGTGGCGAACCTATTGCCATACCGGGTACAAAGTTTCTCAGTCATCGATATTTATCACACATAACTTCCGAAAACAATTTCGAAAAGTCATTGGTGTGAGCCAGTGTCTGGAATCGAACCCCGTACCTCTGGATCAGAGGCCGTGCGCTCGCTATAAGAAAACTAAAAATATTAATTTAAAATATTTAAAAAGTCGTTTAAATAGTCTTAAAGAAGCTTAAATTCAACTTGAGATAAGGTTAAACATACCCTGAATAATTGTCACCAGAAATAAAATTTAATATTAGGCGCTTTTGCTATTAATTATTCTAAGTAAACTGAAGGCGTTTGGACTGTACCATTAAGGCCCCATCTCAAAGCCTTCAGATGACATCGTAGTGATTTATGACTGAAGATCTTTAATCTGAATTTGGGGTCTTCTCTTTGAGTTACACCTATGTTTCCGTAAACTAATTTAATATTAATAACCTTAAGATATCAGATGCAAGACTTTATTTAAAACGACTCATCTTAGTGCAAATATTTATCATGGATATTTTACCCGGCATTTATCATCGAGATCTGAAGATATGTGAAGACAAAAGTGATAGTTTTCTTATTTTCTAAATTACCGAAATTTTGTCATTTAGACTTGCCATGCATTTCTCGGACTTGTTAATAATATTAAGAACAATCTGGCAAAACTGTACGGAAAGATAAGAACATCACTTTAATACACAATAAAAATGATTTGGTCTCAGACAAAGTAAGATTATGTATTCACCGTGAATAGCTTTACAAATGAGTGGCCTGGTGTGCGGTATCGGACGACTGAAGGAAAAGCAATTATTTCTTTAGAAAATTACAAATTCATTAAGAAAATAGACACGTCACGGCGTTTTGACTAATAAGGACAACCAAGATACTAATTTTTAGTGATAAATGTTTAAAAATATTTAGCTCCAGTCAATTTTATATACATAACATTTATAGAATCATGTTTAGGTGACGCACATAGTGACATTCACGCAAAGAGGATTTATGTAAATACAATAACCTTTTTTGAGAGACTCGGATTTATTTACGATTAAAAAATTCAAATTTAGAAGATAGTGTTTGGTTAGTTATTTGTTTGTCAGTCTTCTCTTTAATTTTCTCACGAAGAATCGCTTTTATATTCTTTGTGTCATTTTATTGTTTTATTTTGAACACATTTGCTATTTAAACCTTAATTGTTGTTATTTTCTCCAGCATGTCGCCTACACCATATAATTAATTTATTATTAAATTTAACAACATGATAATAGCTTCCTCTTGTTCTTACCTCGTCCCATCCCCTTTCTAGCGCTTCTACAATGTCAGCTTCGCAACAGTGATCTCTCGGTGTGGCAAATGTCCATGAGCGGTGCTAGTTTTTATGGGATAGGAGAGCAAAAGAGCAGGCGTGTCACCTGATAGTAAATGACCAGGGCTGCCCATGGAGACCTGCATCACCTATAGTGTTACAGTTACATTGCCAATCTTTAAGGGAGTAGCATAGGAATGGATGGGGAAGGGGGTGGACCATTGGGTACCCTTCTCACGGAACGAAATGCGGCATAGGCCAATTTACGTTGATCTTCTGAGAGGTCGTGGTATTTCACCGGCACATTCATGAAGCGAACTATCATTACCATAGTTACTTGGGACATGAAAATCTTTCTCATAAAAAATCTAATTCAAATGTGAAAAGTTTTTTTTTATGGAATAGGAGGGCAAACGAGCAGGCGTATCACCTGATGTTAAGTGACCAACGCCGCCCATGGACACCTACAACACGTATAGTGTTATAGTTGCGTTGCCAACCTTTAAAGGAGTAGGATAAGAAGGGATGGGGAAGGGGGATGGGCCTCCGGGTACCTCTCTCACCGAACGAAACGCGGCATGAGTCACTTTACGTCGATCTTCTGAGAGGTGGTGGTATTTCACCGGTCGAGTCGGCCCATTCATACGAATTGCTTGGCTCTACCACTCTAAAAATGTGGCAGGTAAATGCTACATAGTGCCCTAAACTATTCATACTAGAAAGTTTAAGGTAAGGCTTACATTTATGTAATCAATAGCAGTCTAGTCCAGTCTTTTTTTAATACTCCAACACATGTTTTTAATACCTAATAATACAATCTAATCATCCACAAACCTTTTCTAGAAATATGTTTTTGTTATGGAAGCACCACTGCGCACACCATATTTTTGTTCACACAACGTACAACAAAAAAAAGACACGCAATGTTCAAAATGTAATGTGACAAGTGTTCTGACAGCTCATTCATCTTAATAATATTCAGAAGGATATTCAGTGTTAAATGCGTACTATAAATGATCTAGTAATAAAATGGATTGAAATATATAATATTTTATTCATTTTTTTTTATAATTAGCAGAAATAGGCAATTTTGCTTTGATCAGAGTACAATGGACTTAAGTAAATTGAGTAAGGTTAGACTATTCATGAAGCTTTGCTGTGTTGGTGGCGGCGAAGAATATCCCATCCCCATTTCAACCCAAGGGTGTCATAAAAGGTGAAGCGAAAAACAAGGAAAAATGGGCAGCAGCGTTTCTTCCTCATAACACCACAGCTCACTGCGATCGCCAACCCGCCCGCCAAGCGTGGCGATTAAGGCATTATACCTCCCTAATGGACAAAGTAACATGTACGGAGATCCGTAGACGTACAAGAGTAACTGACATAGCCCGTAAAGTTAGCACGCTGAAGTAGAGGTAGGCAGGCCATATTGCTCGAAGAACCGACGAACGATGGGGAAAAAAGGTTCTAGAGTGGCAACCACGGATTGGACTGCGCCACGTAGGCCGTCCCCCCACTAGGTGAACCGACGACCTAGTGAGAACCGCTGGGAGTCGTTGGATGCTAGCGGCACAGGACCGGGAGTTATGGCGTGCTAAGGGAGAGGCCTACGTTCAGCAGTGGACGGATCTAGCCTCATGTTAATGATAATGTTCATGAAGCTTTATGGTATAGTCCCTAGGCAAATAATTAGCGCAATAGAAGCACTTTACCGATTTGTAGTTTTACGTTTCTAAAGAGATTTTATTCAATAATGGTTTATATAAATAAACAAAATTTTGTCTCGGCGGTGCAAAGGGCGAGCACCCGCTTGTGAATCAAGAAGTCGCGGGTTCGAATCCTGGCTCACACCAATTACTTTTCGAAATAATTTTTGGAAGTTATCTGTGATTAATATCGATGACAGAAAACTTTGTGCCCGGTATGGTAATAGATTAGCCACCTATTCCATTTAGGACGTAAACACAACGGTGAGTCGAGGCTTAACAGCCGGTACACCTTCGGATAGCAAAAATATGTTATGTGTTATGTTAAACCAGAACATTAGTGATTTTTATTTAAAATAATTGTAGAGTACACATTTGTTTTAATCTATATTACACGCAATCGAGGAATTTCTGTGGTTTTATGAAATTTGATTATTGTTTTATATTACACCGTTATTACTTTGATTTGTAATCAGTGTTTAAAAAAGTTCTCGGTGGTCCAGTGGTAGAGCGCCCCGCTTCTGATCCATATGTCAGGGGTTCGATTCCGGACTCACACCAATGATTTATTGGAATTCTTTTCAGAACTTGCGATAAATATCGAGGTGTGACAACATTGCGCCTGGTACAATTACAATTGGTGCGCTACCTATTCCTATACTATTTGCGACGTAATGTAACCACTGGGTGAGATAAGAATCTTGCTGCTTACATCTTCGGATAGAAAACAGTGGTAGAGCCAAGCAGTTCGCTGCATGAATGGGCTGGCTCGACCGGTGAAATACCACGACCTCTCAGAAGACCGACGTAAAGTGGCTCATGCCGCGTTTCGTTCGGTGAGAGAGGTACCCGGAGGCCCACCCCCCTTCCCCATCCTTTCTTTTCCCCTATCCCTTAAAGGTCGGCAACGCAACAGTAACACTATATGTGTTGCTGGTGTCCATGGGCGGCGTTGGTTGCTTTCCATCAGGTGACACGCCTGCTCGTTTGCCCTCCTATCCCATAAAAATAAATAAAATAAATAAACGCCTATAAGATATGTAACGTTTAAAGAGTTTAGTTGCTACAAAAATCTAGTAATTCGAACAACTTACCTTAAGTTAGCCTTTCCTCTTATAATAAGCTCTTTACTCAAATAATAAAATGATTTCATAGGTATTTCAGTTTACGACTGATTATATTTCAAATAGTAGGATTTTATAGAAATTAAGAGATTTTACTTATTATTACTTATTTTAATTTATTTTTATGCTCCGATGGTTCGGACATGTAGAAAGAATGGTTGACGCAAGACTGACTAAGCAGATATACAATGCAAAAGCGGACGGATGTAGGAGTCGAGGACGGCCAAGACACACATTCCAAGACCAAATAGAACGTGTTCTGGAGGAAGGTGATGTTAAGAGCCTCAAAAACCGACGCGCGTGCATGAAAAGAGTTATGAAAGTCAACGAAGCGAGTGAGGTGTGTAAGAATCGTGCCCTATGGCGCTCTGTTCTCTCTGCCTACCCCGCAAGGAATTTGGCGTGAAGTTATGTATGTATGTAAGAGATTTTACGCTAAATTGGAAATGCTTGACTGTATCTTACATAAAATTGTAGTCAATATTTAAATTTCCGCAAGTGATTGAGGTCATCAGGGCTTATAGCTCGTTCTTGTTGGTATAAATTTTTTAATAGAGATTGTATAGATAGCAATTTTATTTATTGACTGTCGTAGTTAGGAGGTGAGAGATAGAAATAATTGCTGCTGATTTGAATCGGATAAATTTTTTTTTTTCAAAAGGTAACGTAAATTAATAATTAAATAAATACCAGGTTCCATATAATGAAGTTTCAACAATAATCAATTTATATATTTTTAAATGTTTCTATGCTTTATTAATATTGAGTCTAATAACACATCTTTTTCTATTTTTTATATTATTTAATTATAGATGAAATTACGGGGCGTAGCCAAGCGTAAATAAAGGCACTGTAATTCAGATTGCAAGATCAATTGTTCGTATTTTATATTCACAAAATTAAAATTTCTTGCATAAATTTGTAACCTAACTTAAAATCCACGTTTTTATGTATTTTTATTTAAGTTTATTATGCGAGTGAAGTATATTTTTAGAGGGATTTATCCTTGCGAAAAAGTTATAAATGGAGTTTTAATTTAGAAAAGGTTTTTTAAATATCACACCCTTATCATAAAGCAGTATATAAAATATTTATGTTGCGAGAGCAGTATGAAATAACCAACACTTAAAAGGACAACAATGACGGTGATTAAGGTCCAGTTGGCTATCAAAATCAAGCCTTCAGGATGGAAGACTTGATTCGACAATTGATGAACGATATATTAAAGTAAGTGGTTTTGGATTTGTATCGTACTTTTGTTGTTTTTCTAAGCACTAAAAATGTCTAATGAGTATATTAAGCATACTATACGCCCGAACACTGAACCGCCACTCAAATCTGACAATCAATAAAGTGCTACTTACTACTATACTGCTCAAATTTGACGTATTCTGTCTAATGTGACAGATACTTAAACGCTTAAGTAGTGCTTATATATTTGAGTGGTGGTTCAGTATTCAAGCTTAAGTGCCTACGATTTAATGAATAAGTTGCAGAACCAATTACCATTAGTAGGTACCTGCATTGGGCACAATGTGTGTTACTCATGTTTTTTCACACATATTTTTTTCGTAAAATGTTTGTGTTAACCAGAGTACAGACGTGATGAAACACAAAATTTATTACTTATTTTTCTGGAAGATCTGGTGTACCGGAAAGTCACTACCGAATATATTTTCTAGGCTGCATCCAATATTGTAATGCGGACAGTGGCGGAAGGTGAGTGGGCCGACCCACCTTCCGCCACCTTTACTCACCACCTATTAAATAAGAAATAAAGTGGGACCTAGCACGCTATCGATGACTACACACGTAGCTTCTATTAGGGGAATTTCTGCTACCGAATAGTGGAGATCCTCTCTTGTGTGTACTACAATACCATCATTTTGATTTCGATTGTTTTTTGTATAGTAGGTGTCATATTTTTTTATAGAGGGAAAATGTAGCTTTAGAGTTCCACGATTCCGTTAGGATAAGTATCTCGCATGATATTTGAAGCCGAGATAAGAGAACTTCCAATTGGGAAATGTTTTTTGTCATGCTTCTAATATTTTATGTTAAGGTTTTTAAGTTATTTTTAGTTGTTAAATTGGATGTCAATAGATTTTGACAGGATTCCGGAATACACAAGAATGAAGGTCCAGCAGATATATTGTCTATATCTTGTACTAAATTATCATTATTCATTAAATCAAATTTTGTATTTTTTTTTTATGTGATAGGAGGGCAAACGAGCAGGCGTGTCACCTCATGGTAACTAACGCCGCCCATAGACATCAGTAACACATATAGTGTTACTGTTGCGTTGCCAACCTTTAAGGGATAGGGGATAGGGAATGATGGGGAAGGGGGTGGGCCTGATGATAAGTATCTCGCATGATATTTGAAGCCGAGATAAGAGAACTTCCAATTGGGAAATGTTTTTTGTCATGCTTCTAATATTTTATGTTAAGGTTTTTAAGTTATTTTTAGTTGTTAAATTGGATGTCAATAGATTTTGACAGGATTCCGGAATACACAAGAATGAAGGTCCAGCAGATATATTGTCTATATCTTGTACTAAATTATCATTATTCATTAAATCAAATTTTGTATTTTTCTTTTATGTGATAGGAGGGCAAACGAGCAGGCGTGTCACCTCATGGTAACTAACGCCGCCCATAGACATCAGTAACACATATAGTGTTACTGTTGCGTTGCCAACCTTTAAGGGATAGGGGATAGGGAATGATGGGGAAGGGGGTGGGCCTCCGGGTACCTTTCTCACCGAACGAAACGCGGCATGAGCCACTTTACGTCGATCTTCTGAGAGGTCGTGGTATTTCACCGGTCGAGCACGCCAATTCATGCAGTGAACTGCTTGGCTCTACCACTGTAAGTACCACTTTTGTTTTAAGAGTGTTGGTAATGTAGTCAAGGAAACTATTATTCTTAATAGTAATAGTTTAGCAATAGTAATAGTTTTCGCCCATATTATAGTTCCGCTTAGATAAAAAATTTTGATCAAGTTATTTTCAAACCGCAAAATAAAATGAGCATTATAACAAAAATGATTAAAACATAGAACTGAGTAGTGATGACAGAAAATCAAACAAAACAGCAAAACAAACACTGAACAGAGTGACAGCCAAAGAACTAAAAAATAAGATAAAAATAAGAATAAATAAAGTGGTGGACCCAAAACTAGCCATAGTCATATGAGGTTTCGAAGATTGATCAGTTGCGATTCATCTTTTACTTCTATGCGAGGTGCTTCGCTGTCCTTACTGAGAAATATTTTGCCATTAGTAGTCGAACAGAATTTATATTCTTTGGTCTTCGCAACATCCCTTGCGAGGAAAAATAAACGGCGGCTTTTACTTGTTAAAGCCTCTGAAATATAAATTGGTGTTTGTTCTCCCGTGAATCCTATATCAGCAGAGTTTAGGCGTTGGTTAGGATGCTGTACCTTGTAAGATTTGATGGCTTGTATGATGTTGTTTTTTAATATGACGGAAGTCAATTCAGCAATTATTGTGCCTTTTCCTGACTTCGCATTTACTCGTAAAACATCTCTGATGGTTGCTTCTTGTACGTCAACATTCAGGACTTTGCAAGTATTTTGTACAATTTTGCATAGGACGGTCTTTGTTTCAGCTTTGGTTGAAATTGATATGTTCCTCAATTCAATAGTCGATGATATTGAATTTCTTTGTATGTCTTCTAGTGACGATTCAAGCATAGCTATCCTTAATAAGTGTTGTTTACGTTCATTTTCCACAGCTTCAACTTTTTTCTGCACATCTTAGTATTGTTTATTTATAAAAAGCAAACTTTTTTCAATTTCTTCGTTTGTATGTTTTATTTCGGTCTTTTGTACTTTTATTTCACCAATCTCTGAGATAAGTCTATTCAGCAGACCGTTTTGGGTTCCCATTCATTCGTCCAGCAAGTTTCTAATTTCTTCCTTAAAAGAAGAGAGTTGTTCATCGCTTGATTGGCGTTGCCTTTTACTGCGTTGGGATATAAAAGACGGTGTAGAAATTCCAGGAGGGATATTTGTGACATCTGAATCTGATACGGTATGTTGCAAGCCACTCCCTGTAGGCGATCTCATCATTCTCGACCAAAGTTTTCTTTTTGTCGAGGTTCAGATCTCAAGTGTTCGTAGAGCCGATGATGTACTGGTTGTCTCGCTCGCACAATGATATCGCTAATGTACAACCCTTGAGTTTGCTACGCGCCTAGTACCCTGCAAAAATTAAATTTAGAATTTATTTATTTAAAATAAATATAATTTAAGAAACATTAACTAGATACGTGCACACGTCTACACTCTAAGGCAGGCAGCGGGGGGAAAATATAATGTGTTGTTTCAATAAAAATATGTATTCAGTTAGAATATTTTTAAACAATTTCTAGCAGACTGCTTGTTTGCAGATAATTTTTTCTCATAATTTTACTAGCGCGCTAGCGTTAACTATTTCTAACGTCAACTACAGTAGCTTGAAATATTCCGTGCTGACTACATAATATTTTAATTATGAAATATTTTTACCGCCGTTGTTTCCTGCGTAGAAAATATGTATTATGAACTCGATAAAGGCATGTAGTTCGCAATATGAATAAGCTAGCTCAATTAGTGAAATACCACGACAAAAAAAAATCAACATACAGTGGGTTGCAGCGAGTGTACAATATGACACATGTGGTGATCCGGTTAGTACTTTCCTATGAGCTGTTTTGGTTTCGCTAATTGTATATAACCATTCAATGTACTCAAGAGATAAAGAACAGAATTTTTTTTATACCAATTCCAATAGCGACAGCTATAAATTTTCTCGCCCTTATCTGTTTAGGATTATAGAAAATTAATAATAGATATTATCTGTAATTATATGGCGTATTGTGAATTCTTTGAGTCGTATGAAATACCTGTTTCTAATAGTAAAATTTTGGTATAAAAAGCTTGCTTTAAATGAAGATTTTAATAAAAACTTCGCTAGCATTGAAGACGCGCTCCAAAAAGGGTTCGGAATTGTATCTCAAGTGATTCCGCGAATCTAATACAATTAATGAACAAAAAGAGAAAGGTGATTTAGAATTTATCATTTTAGCCATTTATTAAAAAGTTTTGAGTATTTGTTTCTGTTCATTTTTTTATGCATACATAACTTCACGGCAAACCCCTTGCGGGGTAGGCAGAGAGAACGGAGCGCCACAAGGCACGATTCTTACACACCTCACTCGCTTCGTTGACATTCATAACTGTTATAAATAAGTATTTAATTAGGTATAGGTAGAACCTACAATAAATAATACTGGCCACTTGTATAGAAGTCACATTACGTTGCTTAGCAACTGTTATTTCTGTACTACGTTGTTAATTATAATAAAACTGTTATGTCGTATATTTTCGTTCGTTATTATTTTCTATTCAATTAATAAATAAATTACTTTAGGCTGTAAAGAACGCCAAATTAAGTTCTTTTGGTTATGGGCCCAGGTGAGGATTATTAATTGAAATTATGCAGGCTCGAACTATATCAAAATTGATCGGACAGTCCAACTATGGAACGTGGTCGTTTGCTATGGAAATGTATCTGATCGATTTAGATTTATGGGACTGTGTTAATGATGAAAAATTTATTACGGACACTGATGAGAACAGAAAGAAGGATGTCAAGGCAAGATCGAAGATATGTCTGATGATTGCCGAAGCGTTATATCCGTTGGTAACAAATGCCAAAAGCGCAAAGGAGACATGGTTAGTTTTAAAAAACGCATACGCTGATTGTGGCCTTTTGAGGCGCCTCACATTGTTAAGGAAATTATTTAATATCAAATTAGATAATTTTTCCAGCATCGAACTGAACGTCAATGAAGTTCAAGCAACACATCAAGCACTTCAATCGATTAATCAAAAGTTGGAGGACGAATTTGTTGCAATTATAATGCTAGCAGGGCTGCCAGACACTTATAACGCACTCGTTATGGCGCTTGAGCATTCGTCCAGCTCTATTACGACGGAAGCTATTATATCTCCTTATTCAAGGAAGGGCAGCGGCACACGATGGTGTTATCTGACAATGTGGATAATTCTGTGCTAGTATCTAATGGTGTTAATCCTAATCGTAGTATGTCTCGTAGAAAAGAAATTGTTTGTCATTTTTGTAAGAAAAAGGGTTATTTTAAATAGCAGTGTAAAAAACTTTCTGATAGAGGTAATAGTAGAATAGGTTTAGTTGCTGATAGTATTGAAACAGTTAATGATTTATCGTTATTTTCAGCTAACAAATCTAATAATGTTTGGGTAATTGACTCTGGTGCTACATCCCACATGACCTCAACAAAACCGTTCATATGTCAACTGAAAAAGGTTACAAAAAGCATCACAATCGCTGACAATCGCAAAGTTGCTTCAAATACTCAAGGAATGGTAAAAGTTAATTTATGTTATGAAGGCTGCAACACTCAGGTTAAGTTTAAAGATGTTTTGTATATACCCAATCTGGTAACCAATTTATTATCAGTTAGCAAAATGACAGAAAATGGCACGACTGTAGTGTTTGATAGAGATCATTGCACGCTATATAGGAATAACGATGTGGTAATATCAGGAGTTCAAATATTCAAAGCTGTTTTAAATAATGGTTTGTATACTCTTGGAACTGAACATCTTGTAGTGCATAACAATCAAAACGATCTAAAATTTTCCGCGGATTCAGATACTGATCCTACTGTACTTTGTGCTGATGGAATAGATGACAATTTAGTACTTTGGCATAGAAGGTTAGGTCATCTGTCATTTCCGCAAATGGAGATGCTAAAAAATATGGTGACTGGCTTATCGTATAAGACTAAGTTAACGAAACCTTTTTGTAAAGCATGTTGTCAAGGGAAAGCACAAAAGAAGAAGTTTAATAATAGGAAGCACAAGCGAGCACATGAACTATTAGAGTTAGTTCACACTGATCTTTTTGGTCCTATTGATCCGTCTTGGGGTGGGTCAAAATACTGTCTTGTATTAGTTGATGATTTCAGCAGAAAGGTGTTTAATTATTTATTGAAATCTAAAGCTGAAGTTTTTGAAAAATTTTGCTCTTTTGTTACGTTAGTAGAAAACCAGACAGGTAAGAAAATAAAACGACTTCGTAGTGATAATGGTACGGAGTATACCAACAAAGAATTCCAAACTTATTTGGAATCAAAGGGTATTAAACACGAGAAGTCTGCACCTTACACTCCAGAGCAAAATGGTATTGCTGAGCGCACCAATAGAACAATTATTGAAAAGGCGAGGTGTATGCTACACGATAAGAATCTTGATAAAAGATTTTGGGGTGAGGCTGTAAACTGCGCTGTTTATTTAAAAAAACAGGTCTCCCACAATGGCTATTTCGAATAGAGTTCCAGAAGAGGTATGGACAGGTAAAAAGATTGACCTCTCTCATCTTAGAGTATTCGGATCATCTGCACAGATACTCATAAAAGATGGTAGTCGAAAGAAAATGGATTCAAAGACTAGTAACATGACGATGATTGGATATGCTGATATGGGCTATAAATTTGTAAATCTAGCTAACCCAAAGCGATTCTTTGTTAGTCGAGATGTTATTTTTGACGAGAAAATAACCAACTTTACTCCAAATATGTCTGGTGCTGTTGCTGGCTCATCTAATGTTGAAGTTGGCGTTCCAGAAATGATTGATGTCCCAATTGATATCACAATGGATACCGAACAACCATCAAAAGGGGTTGAACGTGATTCATCTTCAAGTGATGGAGGTGAAGAGTTGGACAGTGAGGATGTATTTCATGACACTAGCCATGAACCACTGGTGCATGATGAATCGTCTGCACGAAGGTATCCATTACGCAACTGATATGCAAATAGAGATCCCGATATGGTTTACAATTTTCTTTCATCAAAAGATACCGATCCTGTGTCGATAAAAGATATTGAAGATCGTTCAGACAAAAAGATTTGGTATAAAGCTATGAAGGATGAATATGATTCGTTAATAGAGAATGGGACATGGGAGTTAGTCAATCGACCGACGGATGTTAATATCGTGAAATTTAAATGGGTCTTTAAATTAAAAACTAACACTGATGGCTCAGTGCAACGTCACAAGGCAAGGCTCGTGGCTAAAGGCTATTCCCAAAAGTGGGGGCAAGACTTTTTTGACACATATGCTCCTGCGGTAAAGTTGTCATCACTGAGACTTTTAATCGGCTTAGCAGCTGAAATGAATTTAGAGATACATCATATTGATGTGACTACGGCTTTTCTACATGGAGATCTCAATGAAGAGATTTATATGGAACAGCCGGGTAAGATTTATTAAAGATCCTACGAAAGTATGCAAGTTGAAGAAAGCCATTTATGGCTTGAAACAGGCAGCTAGGTGTTGGAATAGTAAGATTCACAAACACATGATCGAAAATGGTTTGCAAAGATCACAATATGATCCATGTGTTTACCTAAAACGGTCAGGACATCTCTTCATCGCTGTAGCCCTGTATGTAGATGACTTTTATATTTTTGGTAATGACTTGCGCTATATAAAATCATTCAAGAATAAAATAGGATTGGCATTTAAGACTAAAGACTTAGGTGAAGCAAAGGATTGTTTTGGAATGCAAATAACACGTAACCGTAAGAATAATGAAATTCATCTTGATCAAAGTCACTATGTTGCAAAAATTTTGACCAGATTTGGGATGCAGGACTCAAAACCTGTAAAGACACCAATGGAATGTGGTCTGAAGTTGAAAAAAGGCGAAAATAATGAAATTAGTAATTATCAGGAAATAATTGGTTCCTTGATGTATTTGTCTTGTGCTACTCGACCGGATATTAGTTTTGCAGTGAGTTATTTAAGCCAGTTTAGCTCATGCGCTGATTCATCACATCTTGCTGCAGTGAAAAGAGTATTGAGGTATCTCAAAGGATCCATAAATTGCAAACTCACTTTCAAGAAAAACAATAAAAGTATACTAGCGTATGCAGATGCGGATTAGGGAACAAATGCCGACGGACATTCTTTTAGTGGCTATACGTTAATTTATGCTGGTGGAGCTATATCATGGCAAGCTTGTAAACAACGGTGCGTAGCCTTAAGTACAGCAGAAGCCGAATATATTGCGATTTGTGAAGCTGCTAAAGAACTAATGTTTATTAAAGGCCTTCACGGAGAGTTGACTGGTCATGTTGAATGTGTTACTATCTATAATGATAGTCAAAGTGCCAAGTGCTTAGTTTATTCACCAGTGATGGGCAAACGTTCCAAACACATAAATATTAAATATAATTTTATTCGGGAATTGGTTGAGAGTAAAGAAATTCAAATAGAATATTGTGATACAAATTCTATGCCCGCTGATGTGTTAACGAAAGTTCTCGGTACTGTTAAGCATAATTATTGCTTGCAACGCATGGGACTCCAGTGGGGGAAATAATACTGGCCACTTGTATAGAAGTCACATTACGTTGCTTAGCAACTGTTATTTCTGTACTACGTTGTTAATTATAATAAAACTGTTATGTCGTATATTTTCGTTCGTTATTATTTTCTATTCAATTAATAAATAAATTACTTTAGGCTGTAAAGAACGCCAAATTAAGTTCTTTTTTCATGCACGCGCGTCGATTTTTGAGGCTCCTAACATCATCTTCCTCCACAACACGATCTATTTTGTCATGGAATATGAGTCTTGACCGTCCTCGACTCCTACATCCATCTGCTTTTGCATTGTATAGCTGCTTAGTCAATCTTGCATCGTCCATTCTTTCTACATGTCCGAACCATCGGAGCATGCCCTTTCTTACTTATTATTTTTTAAATTATTATATATTATATTATTATATAGATGTTAATATTATTCATACTTCATTTTTTTTTAAATCTATGATATTTTATTTGTCCGTAATGGACCACAAAGAAAGGTGGCCTGGAAGCTGATCTTGGTTCATATGGGCCAAGATAGTGAATGATCTTGTTAAACCAAGCTTGTCTTAGTCTTATCAAAGTTTTACTCTGTGTTAGTCATATGATAATGATTTTATTATTTACTACTAGGCGGCCCCTCAATGGAAGTTTATAACTCAAAAACTGTTTAAGGCCTCATTATATAAATTCTTTCAACTCAAATTTAAAAAGGGCAAAGTTTACCCAAAGGAATTTGTACACGGTTAATAACTCTATTTCAAGAGTTTTAAACAGTTATCCGCTTTTATTACAGTAATTAAAATACATAATGGTAAGATACGAGGAAAATTAAGCATTTTCATTTTATAGAAGAAACATAATTACATCTTTGCTTTGGCTAATGAATAAGAGGCACTCGAAGTTAAATTTACTTTTAATTACAAGAGGATGGTTTCGTTTCTGTAATTATGAAACTGTGTTTAACCAATACTGCGATAATATTAGTGGGTAAAATTTGTAGGCATAAGGATAACACATTTACAATACGGGTACTATGAACCAAGTGATACTATCTTTAAAGTACTCGTAAACTATATTATAACATAACCTCACGCCTTTTTCTACCCGAAGATGTAGGCACTGGCTACATCTTCGGGTAGAAAATGGATGCTGTTAAGCCTGGTCTCGCCCTTATATTTACATCCCAAATGGAAAAGGTCGCAAACCTATTGGCATACCGGGCACACCGTTATTGGTCCTACGCAGTCGTTAGTATGCAGGAGCGACGATCACGTTAGCCGAACGTAACAGAACTAGTATTACTCAGTTAGCCGATGATTTCAAGAGGGATACGCAGTTGTGTGGAGACTCACTTCTGGTGATTACGGCGAGATGGATGCATAGTCAGCGAAGCAGACCGAAGTGGCTCTTTTTGGACGTGCATTGTTTTAAGAGTATTGTCTTTGAGACGCGACAGTAATAACCGATGTCGTAATAGTGGCTTCGCAATATTTTACAGTAATAATTCTGCTGATAGTTATAGATTTGTTAGATTATTTTGAAAATTATACTAAATAGACTAGACGCTAGTCATCCACTACCTCTCAGGCCAGTATTAAAACACTCTCACTATTATCAACATATTAGGTATATATATTCTATTTCACAACTGTCTCCGCCGGGAGTTTGTATTTAAGTGTATATCAAATTATAAATCAAATCAAATTTAACTCATATCATCCTAGTGTTCCATTTTTGAAACGGTTACTTTTTTATTTTTTACTAAAAATTTTGAACGCATTTTTAAATTAATGTTTATATGTTGGTATTAGGTACTAACAATTCTGGCTGATAATTAGATGTCATTTCACTTCGCGCGGTTTTTCAAACTATAAAACAATATTGTAATTGGAAGTTTTTAGTCAAAAATGTAAGTAATTATTATGTTTTTATTATACTAATGACTGTTTAGTTTTTATGCACATGTAATAATAATGATGTATCAGGTCATAATACATTTTTAGAAAAAAAAAAAAGCTAAATTGTGGGTAAGTGTGATCAGTGGGCTCTTTTTTTTTCACCAGCATTTTGTTGACTCGACACTGTTTACTACTGTTTTTTCTTATGTCCAGTATAAGATAACACAATATTATATGTCCCTTGTCAGATAAGCTGAGAGAACAAAGTGCCGCAACGCACAATTCTTACACACCTTCCTCGCAACTTCAACATTCATAACACATAGATGCTCGGTTTTTAAAGCTCAAAAGAATTAAATCGTGATACCTTTTTACTCTTCTAAATATTTCCGTTTTTGCACTGTATAAATATTTAGTCAATCTTACATAATCCTTTCTCTATTAATTTTTAACAGTGATAGAGCCAGTTTACTGGATAAATGGGCTGGCTCGACCGGAGAAACACCACAGCTTTACAGAATATCGACGTAAAGTGGCTCATGCCGCGTTTCGTACGGTGAGAGAGATTTCCTGACGTCCACCCCTGGTCCCACCCCTTGTCCATTTTCCCATCATACTCTCTTAGAGTTGCTTGCAGTTGCTTTGCCGGCATCGTACTTTTGTTGTTTTTCTAAGCACTAAAAATGTCTAATGAGTATATTAAGCATACTATACGCCCGAACACTGAACCGCCACTCAAATCTGACAATCAATAAAGTGCTACTTACTACTATACTGCTCAAATTTGACGTATTCTGTCTAATGTGACAGATACTTAAACGCTTAAGTAGTGCTTATATATTTGAGTGGTGGTTCAGTATTCAAGCTTAAGTGCCTACGATTTAATGAATAAGTTGCAGAACCAATTACCATTAGTAGGTACCTGCATTGGGCACAATGTGTGTTACTCATGTTTTTTCACACATATTTTTTTCGTAAAATGTTTGTGTTAACCAGAGTACAGACGTGATGAAACACAAAATTTATTACTTATTTTTCTGGAAGATCTGGTGTACCGGAAAGTCACTACCGAATATATTTTCTAGGCTGCATCCAATATTGTAATGCGGACAGTGGCGGAAGGTGAGTGGGCCGACCCACCTTCCGCCACCTTTACTCACCACCTATTAAATAAGAAATAAAGTGGGACCTAGCACGCTATCGATGACTACACACGTAGCTTCTATTAGGGGAATTTCTGCTACCGAATAGTGGAGATCCTCTCTTGTGTGTACTACAATACCATCATTTTGATTTCGATTGTTTTTTGTATAGTAGGTGTCATATTTTTTTATAGAGGGAAAATGTAGCTTTAGAGTTCCACGATTCCGTTAGGATAAGTATCTCGCATGATATTTGAAGCCGAGATAAGAGAACTTCCAATTGGGAAATGTTTTTTGTCATGCTTCTAATATTTTATGTTAAGGTTTTTAAGTTATTTTTAGTTGTTAAATTGGATGTCAATAGATTTTGACAGGATTCCGGAATACACAAGAATGAAGGTCCAGCAGATATATTGTCTATATCTTGTACTAAATTATCATTATTCATTAAATCAAATTTTGTATTTTTTTTTTATGTGATAGGAGGGCAAACGAGCAGGCGTGTCACCTCATGGTAACTAACGCCGCCCATAGACATCAGTAACACATATAGTGTTACTGTTGCGTTGCCAACCTTTAAGGGATAGGGGATAGGGAATGATGGGGAAGGGGGTGGGCCTGATGATAAGTATCTCGCATGATATTTGAAGCCGAGATAAGAGAACTTCCAATTGGGAAATGTTTTTTGTCATGCTTCTAATATTTTATGTTAAGGTTTTTAAGTTATTTTTAGTTGTTAAATTGGATGTCAATAGATTTTGACAGGATTCCGGAATACACAAGAATGAAGGTCCAGCAGATATATTGTCTATATCTTGTACTAAATTATCATTATTCATTAAATCAAATTTTGTATTTTTCTTTTATGTGATAGGAGGGCAAACGAGCAGGCGTGTCACCTCATGGTAACTAACGCCGCCCATAGACATCAGTAACACATATAGTGTTACTGTTGCGTTGCCAACCTTTAAGGGATAGGGGATAGGGAATGATGGGGAAGGGGGTGGGCCTCCGGGTACCTTTCTCACCGAACGAAACGCGGCATGAGCCACTTTACGTCGATCTTCTGAGAGGTCGTGGTATTTCACCGGTCGAGCACGCCAATTCATGCAGTGAACTGCTTGGCTCTACCACTGTAAGTACCACTTTTGTTTTAAGAGTGTTGGTAATGTAGTCAAGGAAACTATTATTCTTAATAGTAATAGTTTAGCAATAGTAATAGTTTTCGCCCATATTATAGTTCCGCTTAGATAAAAAATTTTGATCAAGTTATTTTCAAACCGCAAAATAAAATGAGCATTATAACAAAAATGATTAAAACATAGAACTGAGTAGTGATGACAGAAAATCAAACAAAACAGCAAAACAAACACTGAACAGAGTGACAGCCAAAGAACTAAAAAATAAGATAAAAATAAGAATAAATAAAGTGGTGGACCCAAAACTAGCCATAGTCATATGAGGTTTCGAAGATTGATCAGTTGCGATTCATCTTTTACTTCTATGCGAGGTGCTTCGCTGTCCTTACTGAGAAATATTTTGCCATTAGTAGTCCAACAGAATTTATATTCTTTGGTCTTCGCAACATCCCTTGCGAGGAAAAATAAACGGCGGCTTTTACTTGTTAAAGCCTCTGAAATATAAATTGGTGTTTGTTCTCCCGTGAATCCTATATCAGCAGAGTTTAGGCGTTGGTTAGGATGCTGTACCTTGTAAGATTTGATGGCTTGTATGATGTTGTTTTTTAATATGACGGAAGTCAATTCAGCAATTATTGTGCCTTTTCCTGACTTCGCATTTACTCGTAAAACATCTCTGATGGTTGCTTCTTGTACGTCAACATTCAGGACTTTGCAAGTATTTTGTACAATTTTGCATAGGACGGTCTTTGTTTCAGCTTTGGTTGAAATTGATATGTTCCTCAATTCAATAGTCGATGATATTGAATTTCTTTGTATGTCTTCTAGTGACGATTCAAGCATAGCTATCCTTAATAAGTGTTGTTTACGTTCATTTTCCACAGCTTCAACTTTTTTCTGCACATCTTAGTATTGTTTATTTATAAAAAGCAAACTTTTTTCAATTTCTTCGTTTGTATGTTTTATTTCGGTCTTTTGTACTTTTATTTCACCAATCTCTGAGATAAGTCTATTCAGCAGACCGTTTTGGGTTCCCATTCATTCGTCCAGCAAGTTTCTAATTTCTTCCTTAAAAGAAGAGAGTTGTTCATCGCTTGATTGGCGTTGCCTTTTACTGCGTTGGGATATAAAAGACGGTGTAGAAATTCCAGGAGGGATATTTGTGACATCTGAATCTGATACGGTATGTTGCAAGCCACTCCCTGTAGGCGATCTCATCATTCTCGACCAAAGTTTTCTTTTTGTCGAGGTTCAGATCTCAAGTGTTCGTAGAGCCGATGATGTACTGGTTGTCTCGCTCGCACAATGATATCGCTAATGTACAACCCTTGAGTTTGCTACGCGCCTAGTACCCTGCAAAAATTAAATTTAGAATTTATTTATTTAAAATAAATATAATTTAAGAAACATTAACTAGATACGTGCACACGTCTACACTCTAAGGCAGGCAGCGGGGGGAAAATATAATGTGTTGTTTCAATAAAAATATGTATTCAGTTAGAATATTTTTAAACAATTTCTAGCAGACTGCTTGTTTGCAGATAATTTTTTCTCATAATTTTACTAGCGCGCTAGCGTTAACTATTTCTAACGTCAACTACAGTAGCTTGAAATATTCCGTGCTGACTACATAATATTTTAATTATGAAATATTTTTACCGCCGTTGTTTCCTGCGTAGAAAATATGTATTATGAACTCGATAAAGGCATGTAGTTCGCAATATGAATAAGCTAGCTCAATTAGTGAAATACCACGACAAAAAAAAATCAACATACAGTGGGTTGCAGCGAGTGTACAATATGACACATGTGGTGATCCGGTTAGTACTTTCCTATGAGCTGTTTTGGTTTCGCTAATTGTATATAACCATTCAATGTACTCAAGAGATAAAGAACAGAATTTTTTTTATACCAATTCCAATAGCGACAGCTATAAATTTTCTCGCCCTTATCTGTTTAGGATTATAGAAAATTAATAATAGATATTATCTGTAATTATATGGCGTATTGTGAATTCTTTGAGTCGTATGAAATACCTGTTTCTAATAGTAAAATTTTGGTATAAAAAGCTTGCTTTAAATGAAGATTTTAATAAAAACTTCGCTAGCATTGAAGACGCGCTCCAAAAAGGGTTCGGAATTGTATCTCAAGTGATTCCGCGAATCTAATACAATTAATGAACAAAAAGAGAAAGGTGATTTAGAATTTATCATTTTAGCCATTTATTAAAAAGTTTTGAGTATTTGTTTCTGTTCATTTTTTTATGCATACATAACTTCACGGCAAACCCCTTGCGGGGTAGGCAGAGAGAACGGAGCGCCACAAGGCACGATTCTTACACACCTCACTCGCTTCGTTGACATTCATAACTGTTATAAATAAGTATTTAATTAGGTATAGGTAGAACCTACAATAAATAATACTGGCCACTTGTATAGAAGTCACATTACGTTGCTTAGCAACTGTTATTTCTGTACTACGTTGTTAATTATAATAAAACTGTTATGTCGTATATTTTCGTTCGTTATTATTTTCTATTCAATTAATAAATAAATTACTTTAGGCTGTAAAGAACGCCAAATTAAGTTCTTTTGGTTATGGGCCCAGGTGAGGATTATTAATTGAAATTATGCAGGCTCGAACTATATCAAAATTGATCGGACAGTCCAACTATGGAACGTGGTCGTTTGCTATGGAAATGTATCTGATCGATTTAGATTTATGGGACTGTGTTAATGATGAAAAATTTATTACGGACACTGATGAGAACAGAAAGAAGGATGTCAAGGCAAGATCGAAGATATGTCTGATGATTGCCGAAGCGTTATATCCGTTGGTAACAAATGCCAAAAGCGCAAAGGAGACATGGTTAGTTTTAAAAAACGCATACGCTGATTGTGGCCTTTTGAGGCGCCTCACATTGTTAAGGAAATTATTTAATATCAAATTAGATAATTTTTCCAGCATCGAACTGAACGTCAATGAAGTTCAAGCAACACATCAAGCACTTCAATCGATTAATCAAAAGTTGGAGGACGAATTTGTTGCAATTATAATGCTAGCAGGGCTGCCAGACACTTATAACGCACTCGTTATGGCGCTTGAGCATTCGTCCAGCTCTATTACGACGGAAGCTATTATATCTCCTTATTCAAGGAAGGGCAGCGGCACACGATGGTGTTATCTGACAATGTGGATAATTCTGTGCTAGTATCTAATGGTGTTAATCCTAATCGTAGTATGTCTCGTAGAAAAGAAATTGTTTGTCATTTTTGTAAGAAAAAGGGTTATTTTAAATAGCAGTGTAAAAAACTTTCTGATAGAGGTAATAGTAGAATAGGTTTAGTTGCTGATAGTATTGAAACAGTTAATGATTTATCGTTATTTTCAGCTAACAAATCTAATAATGTTTGGGTAATTGACTCTGGTGCTACATCCCACATGACCTCAACAAAACCGTTCATATGTCAACTGAAAAAGGTTACAAAAAGCATCACAATCGCTGACAATCGCAAAGTTGCTTCAAATACTCAAGGAATGGTAAAAGTTAATTTATGTTATGAAGGCTGCAACACTCAGGTTAAGTTTAAAGATGTTTTGTATATACCCAATCTGGTAACCAATTTATTATCAGTTAGCAAAATGACAGAAAATGGCACGACTGTAGTGTTTGATAGAGATCATTGCACGCTATATAGGAATAACGATGTGGTAATATCAGGAGTTCAAATATTCAAAGCTGTTTTAAATAATGGTTTGTATACTCTTGGAACTGAACATCTTGTAGTGCATAACAATCAAAACGATCTAAAATTTTCCGCGGATTCAGATACTGATCCTACTGTACTTTGTGCTGATGGAATAGATGACAATTTAGTACTTTGGCATAGAAGGTTAGGTCATCTGTCATTTCCGCAAATGGAGATGCTAAAAAATATGGTGACTGGCTTATCGTATAAGACTAAGTTAACGAAACCTTTTTGTAAAGCATGTTGTCAAGGGAAAGCACAAAAGAAGAAGTTTAATAATAGGAAGCACAAGCGAGCACATGAACTATTAGAGTTAGTTCACACTGATCTTTTTGGTCCTATTGATCCGTCTTGGGGTGGGTCAAAATACTGTCTTGTATTAGTTGATGATTTCAGCAGAAAGGTGTTTAATTATTTATTGAAATCTAAAGCTGAAGTTTTTGAAAAATTTTGCTCTTTTGTTACGTTAGTAGAAAACCAGACAGGTAAGAAAATAAAACGACTTCGTAGTGATAATGGTACGGAGTATACCAACAAAGAATTCCAAACTTATTTGGAATCAAAGGGTATTAAACACGAGAAGTCTGCACCTTACACTCCAGAGCAAAATGGTATTGCTGAGCGCACCAATAGAACAATTATTGAAAAGGCGAGGTGTATGCTACACGATAAGAATCTTGATAAAAGATTTTGGGGTGAGGCTGTAAACTGCGCTGTTTATTTAAAAAAACAGGTCTCCCACAATGGCTATTTCGAATAGAGTTCCAGAAGAGGTATGGACAGGTAAAAAGATTGACCTCTCTCATCTTAGAGTATTCGGATCATCTGCACAGATACTCATAAAAGATGGTAGTCGAAAGAAAATGGATTCAAAGACTAGTAACATGACGATGATTGGATATGCTGATATGGGCTATAAATTTGTAAATCTAGCTAACCCAAAGCGATTCTTTGTTAGTCGAGATGTTATTTTTGACGAGAAAATAACCAACTTTACTCCAAATATGTCTGGTGCTGTTGCTGGCTCATCTAATGTTGAAGTTGGCGTTCCAGAAATGATTGATGTCCCAATTGATATCACAATGGATACCGAACAACCATCAAAAGGGGTTGAACGTGATTCATCTTCAAGTGATGGAGGTGAAGAGTTGGACAGTGAGGATGTATTTCATGACACTAGCCATGAACCACTGGTGCATGATGAATCGTCTGCACGAAGGTATCCATTACGCAACTGATATGCAAATAGAGATCCCGATATGGTTTACAATTTTCTTTCATCAAAAGATACCGATCCTGTGTCGATAAAAGATATTGAAGATCGTTCAGACAAAAAGATTTGGTATAAAGCTATGAAGGATGAATATGATTCGTTAATAGAGAATGGGACATGGGAGTTAGTCAATCGACCGACGGATGTTAATATCGTGAAATTTAAATGGGTCTTTAAATTAAAAACTAACACTGATGGCTCAGTGCAACGTCACAAGGCAAGGCTCGTGGCTAAAGGCTATTCCCAAAAGTGGGGGCAAGACTTTTTTGACACATATGCTCCTGCGGTAAAGTTGTCATCACTGAGACTTTTAATCGGCTTAGCAGCTGAAATGAATTTAGAGATACATCATATTGATGTGACTACGGCTTTTCTACATGGAGATCTCAATGAAGAGATTTATATGGAACAGCCGGGTAAGATTTATTAAAGATCCTACGAAAGTATGCAAGTTGAAGAAAGCCATTTATGGCTTGAAACAGGCAGCTAGGTGTTGGAATAGTAAGATTCACAAACACATGATCGAAAATGGTTTGCAAAGATCACAATATGATCCATGTGTTTACCTAAAACGGTCAGGACATCTCTTCATCGCTGTAGCCCTGTATGTAGATGACTTTTATATTTTTGGTAATGACTTGCGCTATATAAAATCATTCAAGAATAAAATAGGATTGGCATTTAAGACTAAAGACTTAGGTGAAGCAAAGGATTGTTTTGGAATGCAAATAACACGTAACCGTAAGAATAATGAAATTCATCTTGATCAAAGTCACTATGTTGCAAAAATTTTGACCAGATTTGGGATGCAGGACTCAAAACCTGTAAAGACACCAATGGAATGTGGTCTGAAGTTGAAAAAAGGCGAAAATAATGAAATTAGTAATTATCAGGAAATAATTGGTTCCTTGATGTATTTGTCTTGTGCTACTCGACCGGATATTAGTTTTGCAGTGAGTTATTTAAGCCAGTTTAGCTCATGCGCTGATTCATCACATCTTGCTGCAGTGAAAAGAGTATTGAGGTATCTCAAAGGATCCATAAATTGCAAACTCACTTTCAAGAAAAACAATAAAAGTATACTAGCGTATGCAGATGCGGATTAGGGAACAAATGCCGACGGACATTCTTTTAGTGGCTATACGTTAATTTATGCTGGTGGAGCTATATCATGGCAAGCTTGTAAACAACGGTGCGTAGCCTTAAGTACAGCAGAAGCCGAATATATTGCGATTTGTGAAGCTGCTAAAGAACTAATGTTTATTAAAGGCCTTCACGGAGAGTTGACTGGTCATGTTGAATGTGTTACTATCTATAATGATAGTCAAAGTGCCAAGTGCTTAGTTTATTCACCAGTGATGGGCAAACGTTCCAAACACATAAATATTAAATATAATTTTATTCGGGAATTGGTTGAGAGTAAAGAAATTCAAATAGAATATTGTGATACAAATTCTATGCCCGCTGATGTGTTAACGAAAGTTCTCGGTACTGTTAAGCATAATTATTGCTTGCAACGCATGGGACTCCAGTGGGGGAAATAATACTGGCCACTTGTATAGAAGTCACATTACGTTGCTTAGCAACTGTTATTTCTGTACTACGTTGTTAATTATAATAAAACTGTTATGTCGTATATTTTCGTTCGTTATTATTTTCTATTCAATTAATAAATAAATTACTTTAGGCTGTAAAGAACGCCAAATTAAGTTCTTTTTTCATGCACGCGCGTCGATTTTTGAGGCTCCTAACATCATCTTCCTCCACAACACGATCTATTTTGTCATGGAATATGAGTCTTGACCGTCCTCGACTCCTACATCCATCTGCTTTTGCATTGTATAGCTGCTTAGTCAATCTTGCATCGTCCATTCTTTCTACATGTCCGAACCATCGGAGCATGCCCTTTCTTACTTATTATTTTTTAAATTATTATATAGTTATGATGTTAATATTATTCATACTTCATTTTTTTTTAAATCTATGATATTTTATTTGTCCGTAATGGACCACAAAGAAAGGTGGCCTGGAAGCTGATCTTGGTTCATATGGGCCAAGATAGTGAATGATCTTGTTAAACCAAGCTTGTCTTAGTCTTATCAAAGTTTTACTCTGTGTTAGTCATATGATAATGATTTTATTATTTACTACTAGGCGGCCCCTCAATGGAAGTTTATAACTCAAAAACTGTTTAAGGCCTCATTATATAAATTCTTTCAACTCAAATTTAAAAAGGGCAAAGTTTACCCAAAGGAATTTGTACACGGTTAATAACTCTATTTCAAGAGTTTTAAACAGTTATCCGCTTTTATTACAGTAATTAAAATACATAATGGTAAGATACGAGGAAAATTAAGCATTTTCATTTTATAGAAGAAACATAATTACATCTTTGCTTTGGCTAATGAATAAGAGGCACTCGAAGTTAAATTTACTTTTAATTACAAGAGGATGGTTTCGTTTCTGTAATTATGAAACTGTGTTTAACCAATACTGCGATAATATTAGTGGGTAAAATTTGTAGGCATAAGGATAACACATTTACAATACGGGTACTATGAACCAAGTGATACTATCTTTAAAGTACTCGTAAACTATATTATAACATAACCTCACGCCTTTTTCTACCCGAAGATGTAGGCAGTGGCTACATCTTCGGGTAGAAAATGGATGCTGTTAAGCCTGGTCTCGCCCTTATATTTACATCCCAAATGGAAAAGGTCGCAAACCTATTGGCATACCGGGCACACCGTTATTGGTCCTACGCAGTCGTTAGTATGCAGGAGCGACGATCACGTTAGCCGAACGTAACAGAACTAGTATTACTCAGTTAGCCGATGATTTCAAGAGGGATACGCAGTTGTGTGGAGACTCACTTCTGGTGATTACGGCGAGATGGATGCATAGTCAGCGAAGCAGACCGAAGTGGCTCTTTTTGGACGTGCATTGTTTTAAGAGTATTGTCTTTGAGACGCGACAGTAATAACCGATGTCGTAATAGTGGCTTCGCAATATTTTACAGTAATAATTCTGCTGATAGTTATAGATTTGTTAGATTATTTTGAAAATTATACTAAATAGACTAGACGCTAGTCATCCACTACCTCTCAGGCCAGTATTAAAACACTCTCACTATTATCAACATATTAGGTATATATATTCTATTTCACAACTGTCTCCGCCGGGAGTTTGTATTTAAGTGTATATCAAATTATAAATCAAATCAAATTTAACTCATATCATCCTAGTGTTCCATTTTTGAAACGGTTACTTTTTTATTTTTTACTAAAAATTTTGAACGCATTTTTAAATTAATGTTTATATGTTGGTATTAGGTACTAACAATTCTGGCTGATAATTAGATGTCATTTCACTTCGCGCGGTTTTTCAAACTATAAAACAATATTGTAATTGGAAGTTTTTAGTCAAAAATGTAAGTAATTATTATGTTTTTATTATACTAATGACTGTTTAGTTTTTATGCACATGTAATAATAATGATGTATCAGGTCATAATACATTTTTAGAAAAAAAAAAAAGCTAAATTGTGGGTAAGTGTGATCAGTGGGCTCTTTTTTTTTCACCAGCATTTTGTTGACTCGACACTGTTTACTACTGTTTTTTCTTATGTCCAGTATAAGATAACACAATATTATATGTCCCTTGTCAGATAAGCTGAGAGAACAAAGTGCCGCAACGCACAATTCTTACACACCTTCCTCGCAACTTCAACATTCATAACACATAGATGCTCGGTTTTTAAAGCTCAAAAGAATTAAATCGTGATACCTTTTTACTCTTCTAAATATTTCCGTTTTTGCACTGTATAAATATTTAGTCAATCTTACATAATCCTTTCTCTATTAATTTTTAACAGTGATAGAGCCAGTTTACTGGATAAATGGGCTGGCTCGACCGGAGAAACACCACAGCTTTACAGAATATCGACGTAAAGTGGCTCATGCCGCGTTTCGTACGGTGAGAGAGATTTCCTGACGTCCACCCCTGGTCCCACCCCTTGTCCATTTTCCCATCATACTCTCTTAGAGTTGCTTGCAGTTGCTTTGCCGGCCTCTAAGAGAGTATGATGGCATACTCTCTTAGAGGCCGGCAAAGCAACTGTAAAACTATTAGTGTTGCTGGTATTCACGGGCGGCGTTAGTTGTTTAAAATCAGGTGACCCGCTTGTTCGTTTGCCCTCCATTTCCATAAAAAAGAATCCCAATGCCCGAATCTTGAAAACATCTGCCTTTCTTGTTTTAACACCGAGTCTTTTTCTCTGGTCCCCTTAATTTTTATTGGAACGAAATTCCTTATCGCGCGTTGTGAAAGGGGGCTAGACGGAACAAAAATCCTTACAAAAAGTTGTAACGACACTTTTTCCATGCCAAACTTTCAAGTATCGGCTTATTTAGAACCTCGTATAACATCTCAAATGGTTTAATAGCTAGGATACCTGGCTCTCACCCAGGAGTTTCGGGTTCGATTTCCGGTATCGGAATTCTTTTTTGGAGTTTTTATTTTCCATGTTTGCATATTTTATATATGTTTTTTTACAGAAGGAACCAGAAAATGGTACGTAAACTAAAACGTCCCAAAGCTACCTGTATCTAGTAATTCCTGTACTTGAATAAAAACTAATGAGAAAAATTAAAGAGAAAAATCAAGAAAACCTACATAAAATTGATCACGTTTTTTGTTGCAATTGTGTTAATTCAACAGTGGTAGAGCCAAGCAGTTCCCTGCATGAATGGGCCGGCCCAACCGGTGAAATACCACGACCTCTCAGAAGATCGACGTAAAGTGGCTCAAGCCACGTTTCGTTTGGTGAGAGAGGTACCCGGAGGCCCACCCCCCTTCCTCATCCCTTTCTATCCTCCACCTGTAAAGGTCGGCAACGCAACTGTAACGCTAAATCTGTTGCAGGTGTCCATGGGCGGCGCTGGTCACTTAACTTCAGGTGACACGCCTGCTCGTTTGCCTTCCTATTGTTCCTACATGGTTTCCCACGACACCACATCTTTTTTTAATAATTTTGTATGATATTCATTAAAATTAAAATAATTATTTCAGTATCAAACAAGACATGGTTCTTATTACTTTCCCAGTAAAACACAAAAACGTATTTAGCCGTTCGTGACTCCCGTATTTCCAACTTAATTGACACTTAGTTAGATAAATGTTGTAACTCCATAATTAATTGCTTTTATAATAATGTAGTTGCTAGAGATTCTTTGTAAAGATTCTACAAAATATGACTTTGCAAGCGTTTTTAGTGAACTATTTAGTTGTTGCGGTAGTCTGGAGGTCAAGCACTGCATTCCTTTTTATTTGAGAAGTCTTGGCCACGATTTAAGCTCGCACCACTAACTATTCGAAATTGTTTTTAAAAGTTTTGTTACAAAATTGTGCTTTGTAGGTATAGCAACAGATTCCACCATCTATTATATTTGCGATGTAATGGTGAGTCTAGGCGTAGGTAGGTTCGAGGCAAAAAGCGTAAATTTAAAAAAAATACTTAGTAAAATATATTTAGAATAAGGAGTTTACATATTTTCACATAGTTGCAATATTTTATCTCAAGCCAAATCATCGCTGAAAGATTCTATGAAATTAATGCGTCTGGAGTTGTTTATTTCTCTAGTATTCGGAAGCCTACTCCTAAGCCTAGTAATCACTGGAGCCACATTTAGACATCGTTTACATTAATACTGGAATTCCCAATTATCTGATGACTTACAACTTTGTGCCCGGTATGGCAATAGGTTCACCACCTATTCCATTTGGGACGTAAACATACCGGCGAGACGAGGCTTAACTGCCGCTGCCTACACCTTCGGGTAGAAAAAGGCGTGAAGTTATGTTATACTACGAATACCTAACGAATAAACTTTCAACACCACCTATATAGTAACAAAAAACTATGGCCTTTCTTAAACATAGAACGAACATTAACAAGACGAACTCCAGATCTACATAAATATCCGATAAAATGGCATTAACAGGAATTTAACATAAAATCGAGATAGTATTAACGCATGCATGCATTAATCATTTTATTCATTAATCAATTTATTCACCACTCTCCAATTACCTACCTGTTTTTTATTCATAGGTCTTCACAGACACTTAAAAATAGTCAATGTACAAAAATGTTTAAAATTAAAATAATATTTAAAATGTTTACACGAGCGCTTGAAGCAAGTGCCTCCGTGGAACAAGAAAACACGGAAGCAATCGCCACGAGCGGCCCGATTCCGAGTGTAGGGGCTTTCATAAGAAGAATCGGGCAAGATACTCATGTGCCAAATACCCTTTTCAAAACCATTTAAAATTTATACAATAGTATTATCATCGCTACTGAAAAAATATTACATAAAAGGTGTAGCAGCCAGACTACTCGACAATCACAGTTATGATCCAACCAACTTAAAATCATCGTAGTACAAGTAATGAGATAAATTATATGATATTAGTCGAGCACAATTGACGCGACATCTTCTATTTAGAATGGTAACGTTGTGCTACAAGTAAGTACAATAATAAAACTTATATATAGCATTTATCAAAACAACATCAATGCAAACTCATAATTAGAAATGTTGATTACTATTAGAAATGTTTGCAGCACGTCTCCAATCCAAAATAAGTGAACAAATTCCAATACGCAAACTACACAATCAAAGCAATTTGAAGGTCCCAAGACGACTTGTCCGTCATGAAGTCATTGATGGTGTAATAAGCACCGGCAACGAGACGATCCTTCACAACCCGCCTAAACCGATCGAAAGAGAGAGCCAGAATATGCGCAGGGATCCTATTATAGAACTATACACCCATTCCCAAAAACGACTTATGTACTTTGTGTAGGCGATGACACTTTAACACAAGTTTATGCTTGCCTCTGGAGAATTACAAAATTTACTGAATTTACTATTACGCGAGGAAACGCTTTTTGCACACCCCCCGCCTGGGTACGGCAGGGGGTAGTGTATACACTAAAACCTCGCGGCCTTCCTCCAGCGTTAGGGTGATTCAGGATACGGTTAACCACTCTTTGGCCGTCCCACTCTCACCCCGAAGGGAGCTCATTCTCGGAGAGTATCAGAGTGAGGCTCCCCAGGACGGGGCGGCTCCAAACGCGCGTGTAGAGGCGCGGCGGCCGGAGGAAGAGTATTATAGTATTGGAGTATTAATGGGAAATTCTATTTAGTAGTAAACTCAAGTGGCTTGGGACAAAAGGCGTTACTGTGCCTTAATACCTTAATACCTAATATCAGTGTCCTATTAACACTCAGAAAGTATAATAGTTTCACGACTCCAAACAAACCTAGCATAGCTCTTTTTTGTTAATTTTCAGTACTAATCCTGACAATGACTTTTAGAAATTGTTTTCGGAAGTTATGTGTGATAAATATCCATGACTGAAAACTTTATGCCCGGTATGGCAATAGGTTGGCCACCAATTCCATTTGGGACATAACATAACAGCGAGACGAGGCTTAACAGCCGCTGCCTGCACCTTCAAGTAACTAAAACGTGAAGTTATGTTATGTATGTATGTTTCAGTACTAATATTTATTTTACAATATATAATTTATTTAGGTTTTGAGAAGAAAAATTATGACAATATTTAATAACAAATATTACGTAACTTAACTCTATGAGTATTACATTTATATTAAAACATAAAAATAAAATCTCTATAAATTTTTCTTTGCACTTCCGTTTACACTCGTTTTCACTTAAAGAGTTCAGTGAGTTTATGAGAAATGTCGTATTGTTGTTAAATCGAATGGAAAACTAGAAGGACTCAATATTGAATGAATGTTTCGCGAGTTCTCAACAATGTTTAATTAACAGATACTGTAACAGAAGTAAGAGAAATTGGCCTTTTTATATATAAACAAGAATTAAGACACGTTTCTAAATCAATTGAATAACCTATGCCATTTAAGTTCCAAAATTCAGTGGCTCGAGGCTTATAACCGCTGCTTTGGCTGGCGTGAATTTAGACGACATCAAGATCTATATAAAAAATAGTTCATATTAATTTATCCCGGTTACTATAAATATGGAACCGTGATTCAAGAGATTTTAAATATATGGAGACGTATAATTATCACCGTAATTATATCGCCTTAGCCTTATCCGGTAACGGCGATCACTGCGAGGATATCCGGATTTTTCTGTGGTAGGCTCTGATGTGGCTTATAAAAACAATCAACAGTGGTAGAGTCAAGCAATTCACTACATGAATGGGCAAGCTCGATCGGTTAAATACTAGAACCTCTCAGAAGACCGACGTAAAGTGGCGTTTCGTTCGATGAGAGAGGTACTCGGAGGCCCACCTCCCTTCCCCGTCCTTTCCTATCCCATATCCCTTAGAGGTTGGCAACGCAACAGTAACTGGACTAAAATCGTTGATAAATTATAGGTGTAACTGTAGAAAGGTTTCAGTTGAGTTTTCCATACATGAGTTAAGTCGAGATCTTTCAAACTTTTCGTTTTGTATTTGTTCACGTTCTTGTAAGCTGTACTATTTACTTTTATTTATTTTGAATATTGGTAGAGGCACAGTAATAAATTTTAAACATAAACATAGACTTAGAGTCAATAAGAGTAAATTCAACTCGGTCTCGTGGTCGAGTGGTCTAGTGGTATACGGTGGTGAATACGGTTTCTGAATCCAGAGGTCGTGCTTCGAATCCTGACACTGTCTCACACCAATGACTTCTCGTAATTGTTTTCGGAAAGTTATTTGGGATAAATATCGATGACTGAACACTTTGTGCCCGGTATGGCAATAGGTTCGCCACCTATTCCATTTGGGACGTAAACATAACGGCGAGACGAGGCTTAACAGCCGCTGCCTACACCTTCGGGTAACAATGGCGTGAAGTTATGTATATGTTATGTATGTATATGTAAGAGTAAATTCAAAATGGAATATAGAAACTATAAAAGCACTGTAAACTATTTTTTTAGGGTATATATAATATATGTGTATATACAAACATAACATCCCAGGCAAAACTTCACTGGGTAGGTAGAGAGAACAAAGTGCCATAAGTAATACCTTTGACTTTCATAACTCTTCTTCATCTATCACATTCTCGTGGTATAATTTTAATGGGTTTTTATTAATACGTTTTTAGTCCAACAAGCTATTCTTACTGTCAAATTTTATTGTTATAGCCGAAAAAATTGTAAGTTAATTTATATTATGAATATTTTTAAGCTATCTTAAGCCTAGCAGTTAAGGATCGCAATATGCATTACTAGAATTATACCTATAAACATTTTTCTTTAGCGTTGAACAAATCTCCGTATCTAAGATGGCAGGAAGAGGGAAGAGGGAAAATCACAACACCACCGTCAAAATGGAGGATATGGAATCACTAAATCATTGTTAATGTGTCGGTTTTGTGGTGTACAGTTTAGTCGCTTTTTTCGTAATATATGTAAATACAAGTTGTGCCAGCGACTTTGTTTGCGTAGAATAGGAACGTTTAGCAGCATTTTTAATGCCTAAGACTCTTTCTTCTAACATGGCATATGTACACTTGATAATGTAAAAGTATTTGAGTACGTTTTTATAGACGATGTGTTTAGTTTTTCCGTCTTTTGATAAAACATATTAAAAATACTTTGCGAGTCTGATATACGTCATATTGAAATTGTGAATACAGACGGACAATTCTTTGTAGCATAGGTCTCCGTCGGTATTCACAATTTTAATATAGCGATATATGTGAGTGCTCATTAGAAAGCAAGGCAGGACCGAAGATGATCCGTCGTCGTTCCGGCCGATATGCCTGCTGAACGAGGCGGGGAAACTCTTATCTTATTAGGGTTATCTCCGCCCGTATCAACAGCCACCTGTCGCAGGTGGGCCCGGACATATCGGACTGCCAGTTCGGGTTCCGGCAGGGGCACTCGACCATCGACGCGGTGCGTCGTGTGCGGGCCCTGACGGAGCCGACAGTCCGATCGGCCATCAGGAAGGCCCTCGTCTACCACGAGGTCTACCTAAGGTCGGTCATCGGGGCCTACCTGCAGGAGAGACGGGTGGACTATGTCGATCGGAACGGGACGGAGCAGGGGAAGGAGATCACGTGCGGGGTTCCGCAGGGGTCCGTGCTGGGGCCCCTGCTGTGGAACCTCGCCTATGACCCGGTCCTCCGCACCAGTCTGCCCCGTGGCGTTAGTGTGGTTTGCTACGCAGACGACAGTCTGGTGGTCGCCACGGGGCCCGACTACGAGCGTACGCTCAGGGTCGCCGAGCTGGGGGTGGCAATCGTCGTCAGACGGATCCGCAGGCTGTGCCTGGAGGTGGCGCCTCACAAAAGTGAGGCGCTATGGTTCCACCGCCTCACCCGGGGCCGGGAACTACCTGCCTCGCGGATCCAGGTAGGTGACACGGCTGTCCCGGTGGGGGGGCACATTAAGTACCTCAGCCTCACCCTGGACAGCCGCTGGAGCTTCAAGGAGCATTTCGTTTGAGGAGCATTTAGGTTTACGTCCCAAATGGAATGGGTGGCGAACTTATTGCCATACCGGGCACAAAGTTTTCAGTCACCGATATTTATCACACATAACTTTCGAAAAGTCAATGGTGTGAGCCAGTGTCAGGAATCGAACGCAGACCTATGGATCAGAAACCGTGTGCTCAACCACTGGCCCACCGAGTCTTTATAAGTTGTGATTAAAAGTAATTGAAAAGCATCAGTTTAAAGCTCAATTTTAAATCTGATTTGAACTACCAACCTTTTCTACCTAGGTAGCGGCTGTTAGGCCTTCACTCGCTAACTTTATACGCCCAAAGGGAAAATGTGGTGGAACTTTTTCCATGAACTCCCCATTCCCCAAAACCAAACGCGGCATAAACTACTTTACCTTGCTTTAGTGGCAGGTCGTGGTATTTCATCAGTTGAGCCCATGCATGCGAGTAAATCCACCTCTGAAAGTAAAAGTTAACTATAACAGTAATATAAAAGGTAACACTTAAAATTAACTAATGTAGTACATACATACATACATAACTTCACGCCAAATCCCTTGCGGGGTAGGCAGAGAGAACAGAACGCCATAGGGCACGATTCTTACACACCTCACTCGCTTCGTTGACTTTCATAACTCTTTTGATGCACGCGCGTCGGTTTTTGAGGCTCTTAACATCACCTTCCTCCAGAACACGTTCTATTTGGTCTTGGAATGTGTGTCTTGGCCGTCCTCGACTCCTACATCCGTCCGGTTTTGCATTGTATATCTGCTTAGTCAGTCTTGCGTCAACCATTCTTTCTACATGTCCGAACCATCGGAGCATGCCCTTTCTTACTTTTACACCGACACTCTCTTTCAAACCAACTTCCTTCCTTACAACCTTGTTTTCTACGCGGTCAGCGAGAGTCACTCCGCAGATTTTGCGTAGAGCCCTCATTTCTACCGCGTTTATTCTACTTTCATGCACACTCTGCCATACCCAGCTCTCGCTTCCATAAGTTAGTGTTGGGATCAGGACTGCATTGTGGATTGCTAACTGGGCCTTTCTGCTAATATTTTTTGCGCCCAGGAATCTGCCCAACACTCCGTTTACGCTATTTCCTATCGCCACTCGTCTTTCTACATCCGCGGTGTACCTTCCATCTCTGCTAAAAGCGCATCCAAGATATACAATGTAGTGTAGTATATGTATATGTAATGTAGTATATTGTCAATTATTAGATTACAAAAATAAATAAAGTCCAAGCGTAAAATTATTGAGGAAAAGCCGAATTAGCTTTGAAATCACGTTCTTGCAACAAAGTATTAATCTTTTTAAAGGAAATAAGATATCTCCCGCTTTCCGTTCCCTGATTAAATGTGGTTAAGCAATGTCGGTATTGTCAAAGAATTAATGTTATTATTTCGACTTTTCTTTACAGTAATTTTGTAAAAAATATCTATTGTTCGCCAAAAAATAGGACCTCATCTTAAATAGGCATATTTTTGTACTTCGTTGAACATTGCTTGCTTGCTAAAATACTGAATACAAAAATTGAGCGTTTTTTAATTCTATAGGGGGGCAAATGAGCAGGCGTGTCACTTGATGGTGAGCAACAAACGCCGCCCATGGATAGCCTAACACATATAGTGTTACAGTTGCGTTGCCGGACCTTACAAGAAGATATGGAAAGCGTCAGAATGAGATGGGAAAGGGAGGGGGACAAGGGTAGGGCCGGATACCCCTTTCATCGAGCGACAAGAGCCACCGGTCGAGCCGAATACATAAGAAAAAAATACATCGATTCTAGTGAAATATACACCCAAGTACGGTTTTGACATTACATAGTACCGTCGATAAATTTTATCGGAATTCATGCGTTCAGTATAATGTATTTTGAGAAAAAATAACCAACAGTGAATGTGGAATATCAAATATTGGTAAAAAAAAATGTTTTTACTTATGGTTCGGTATAAATTGGAAGCTACAACGACACATAATAATATATTATTTATAACCGACGAGTTTTCATCGGTGGCGTTGTTCGCGTTACTGAAGAAATCTACACAAAAATTGCTAAAGTTCAAGTATTATTATAACTTGGTTATTCATACTTGGTTAACTTCAGTATTTGATACTTGTTTACTGTTACTTCTCGCTTTTTCCTCCCAAATGTATAGGGTGCGGCACATGTATCACACTAAACTTTCAATAATAATTCTGAAAAGTAATTGGTGTGTGCCAGCATTCAATCCTGGGACTTTTCGATTTGATTCAGAAGCTCGATCTCCGAATTACAGAAACGGCATCAATAATATTTTAAATTTTACCTTTCGGTAAGTAGGTGATGGGACACCCCAAAATAAAACAAATATTATAAAGTTAATAGTTATTTTCTCTCGATTAGTTTGAATTCAAACTCAAATAATTATGCGTTTTGTTCAAATAGTGATAAACGAGATAAGTAACTGTCAAGCAATAATTGACTATATATCTGATTTGCTTTTAATAATCTATAAAACTCTTAACAACTTTCATTGACATAAAATAAGTAAAAACATGAAATCAGTCTCTGACAAAACCGTATGTGCTCAATCACGTATTGAGCGAGAGATGGCACATATATTATATGTGCCATAAAATTAGAGCATAGTTTAATTATTATGCTTACGAGTGTGTTAATTGCTTTCATATCCCACTCTTTTTTTGACTTTCATAACATTTCATAGTTTTAGTAACATATATTTAAAAAGATTAGAACTGAGATTTGATATACTTACCTATTCCTAGCCGAACGATTGTGATCAGTGGTACTATTTTTAGCCTGCATTGATTATTTTTCAAATTAGCGAAATAACATCATTTTTTTTATCCAGACATTAAATTTATTTCAATATGTTTAAAAACTCAGCGTTTAAAGAAAATTAATTTTGATCATGCAATTTCATTTTAGTTTTCTTTTCAACCAATACTTAACTCTCACTGTCTAGGTTCGTAGTAACTCCGAAACGCGTTATTTTTAAAAGGATTTCTGTTATAATCTGAGGCTTATTTTCCCTCTAAATTATTTTTGCTACCCTATTGTAAACGTAATTTTATATCCTATTATGGATCAAGTAGTTTCGGCAGTCGCAAAAAAAATCAGATGGTAAGAGGCAAAGTATATTTTTCTATTTAATTATTTATTAATTCTAAGTATTCCTAATTCTATATAAAATCTATAAACAAGAAAGATCTCAGTCTCTTCAATAATAAGGTCTTATTTCATCCCTCTTCTTCCAATCGTGGATAGGAAGAGGGATTTTCCTATCCACTTAAAGGCAAGCAACGCTACCGTAAAACGGTAAAACGTTTAATAAAAGAGTGAAAGGATCTCTTAAAAAAGATAAAAATCCTGTACAGCGTAAAATAACGATATCCCCTAAACTTTTTCCGTGGAAACGAAATGTTGATATGAAATTCTACAAATATTTACTTCTCTGAAGATTTATTGAAAAAAGATTTCGAATCTGTTGGGTCATGAAAATATTAAGAGGCGATGTGTTGTACGTGTACGTACGATGAATAAAGATTAATTTTTAATCTTCATTCATTACACTCTTTAAACATTACATAGTATAATACTAAGTCACTTTCCGCTGTCTGTCCCCTTATATGCGTATATATTTAAAACTACGCAACGGATTTAGATGCGGTTTTTTTAATAGTTAGATGGTGGTTTTGATCTATAATTTATATATTATGTAGTAAAGAAAAAATGATATTTTTCGAGATTTAGCACTTTAATTGCAAACGCTGGCTGAACCCTAAGTGATAGATCAAAACAATGTTCTATATTAAACACCTTCAGAAGGTCTACAAAAAAGTCCACGAGGGCATACGTCTATTTCTTAGGGATAACCCACAATGTCCATTTTTAGTTTTTTTTTACTTTTTCCGAGAAAAACTACGCAACGGATTTAGATGCGGTTTTTTTAATAGTTAGATGGTGGTTTTGATCTATAATTTATATAATAAGTAGTAAAGAAAAAATGATATTTTTCGAGATTTAGCACTTTAATTGCAAACGCTTATTTACGAAGCGGTTTTAAACATTACAGCATTAATTTTCATCCAATTAAGTATCTAAAATAGATTGCACATGTAATATAGATGATCCTGGCCTTTTAGAGCATGCAATTTCAACGAATATTTTCGAAGATATTGCAGTATTAACATAGCGGGACAGCAGTTGAAGCCGATAAATAACACAAATTGAGCCTCATGATATCCAGTTTACTCACTTATTACTTGTGATGCGGAACAAAGTTTGCCGGGTTATCTAGTTTAATATAAAAAAAATTGGAAAATCCAAAAGTGCACGCCTCATAGCGGTCATTCACATTTAAAAAAAAAAAATCTAATACTAAACAAAAAAAATGTATATATAGATATACAAATACACAGTCGTATTTTAGTTTTTTACAAATTATAATTAAACGACAGTACTTAGAACGCTAATATTAACTAGGAATCAGCCCGGGGTATAACTTCATATAATAAAAAAAAAGTATTCCGGTATGATGAATTTTTCGACCAATTTCTCTGCCACATACATGGATCCATAACCACAGACTAACGGACGTCCAAGAATGATTGATTTAAATGTTATTATTTACTATCTTAAACAAAATAATTGTTTATAAAATATATCATATGTGCTAGACATATTATTTAACTTGATATTAGTGCACTCATATTATCCTGTAAGTGTTATATTAGTGAAAGAACAGTCATTTGAGTTTCGAAAGACCGGATTTTTTGGCATGTCGAGTGTAGAGCACTACCTCACGCTCCGCTAATGAGGCGTGCAATATGGTTTATGTTTTGTTGTGTATAATTTAATCCTTTGTCTGTTGTACGTCCTATTGTCAATTACATCAGGCATAATATTATCAGTCTTCCATATTTGTAACACATAACTTCCGAAAAGAGTTCTGTAATGTCAATGCCGTGAGCCAAGATTTGATCTCATGACTTTTTATTCAGAATCGGAGCGCTTACCTTCATCTTCCCGGGACGATTATTCTTTGTAAATTTAAATTAAATTAACTGTTTCTGTATTCAATTTAAATTTATTTAACTAATACTACATACCACAAAGAAAAGCATGTGTTTATTTGGATGTCGGCCAAATCTTAAGATGTTACATTCAAACGTGTTACATGTTATCTCGGCACATTGTTACAACAAAATATAAAAAAGGTAGAAAATTTTATCAAATATAACGAAGAGAAAGGAAAATTGTTTTTCTTTTTGCAAAGTATGTTTTTCGCTATATATATGAAATTGTTATTGCTATTGTTCGGCGATGGGCATTCGCTGATTGTATTTGTAAGAATGTAATAGATAACATCGATATTATTGTAGTGGTAAAGGTGCCGTTGGCGGTCTATTTCTTTTTACTCACTGCACTGGAAAGAAGGTTATGTTTTAGGTAAGTTGTTGTTGATGAGGTCATTTTCTGTACCGATAAGACTTACGGACTTTCAAGAAACGAGCATATCTTTAAGGCTAGCAATACTGATGTGACGGAATCGGTATTGCGGATGTGCATGGGCGGCGGTAGTCACTTTCCATCAAGTTACCCGTATGTTTGTTTGCACGCTTTTACCTTAAAAGAAATTTTAATCGCATTTCAATATACCGTTTAATTTTAATCATAAATATTTGGTTAACTTTTGTACAACGTAACGTCATAATAGGTTTGTTTTCACTACAGACAACACCTTTAGCTAGAGCAATTAATGTATATAGTTCTATTAAAGAAAAAGGAATGTTTTTCAAGAGTTTCTTCATGAGGTAATTAGTCTACATTCGGTACGATATTCTGTACACAATGTTCAGTACTGAATAGCTATTTTGAATTTTTATTTTATTTGCTGCGTTATCAAATCCATAACCCTAACTAGTCTACCGTATTCGTTATAAGAAGAAGAAAAGCAGGTTACTTTATTGTAACGCTGTTTCATTCTCGAAGGTGAAAAAACTGGTATTTATGTTACGACTTGTTAGGTATTTAGGTTCTAAATAGTGTAGAAACATAGTATTATGCAGTGGGGGCAATTTCACCAGTAATCACAATCTGATAAATGTTTTACGATTTTGTTTTCAAAACGTCATTTGTTTAAAATAAAATTTATCATGGGTATTTTTTTATCTTATGTGTTAACTTTTGTTAAGTGTTGGTGACCTAGTAGTGTGTTTTTCGCTTTTGGCTGACGAAAGTTTGTTGGAATAAAAGTACCGGTATGTAAACGCCATAGAAGAAAAATACATATTTACTTATTTGAATAAGAAGACAATACTGACTGAACTTTATTCTTCTTAATTATTTTCTATTTCTTTTTATGTATCTAGAACTCCTCCAACCTACTTTACTTTTGTCGTAATAAGTTGTAATAAGATGGTTGTAATAACATACATTTATAAATGAAGTATAACCTTATTATTTTTCGTGAATCTTGTTACAAGAAAACATGAAGGATTTTAGTGTGTTCTCTCTATCGTTTTGTTATAATTATAATCGAAAATATAGACGAAGAGTACGCTGATATTTTATTACTTTTCCAATAACATGTTATATAAAATGAATTCTTGTTTGACGTATATAAAATACGTCAAACAAGAATTTCTTTTATTTATTATTATAATAATATTATCAACTTGAAATATTATTTTTACTGAGCGATATACTTTTGTAATATATTCTTATTTATATAACTATATACATTGATATTATAATTTAAAAATGAGGAGTTGAAGCATGCTAGCCATTGCCAACACCTTCGGTGAATTAGCGGTAAAGTTACAAAAAAAAACATTCTGTTTATTGGATAGATTCATTTTATTAGTATTCTTTTTGTGTAAATGTCTTAAAATAGAATTTGACCATTGCTTCTGAATTTATTGTCTCAGGAATAGTCTAAAAATATAGATAATAAAATATAGATGATAAATTCACACAGTGATAGAGCCAGGTAGTTCGCTGCATGCATTGGCCGGCTCGTCCAGTGAAATACCACGACTTCCCAAAAGATCGACGTAAAGTGGCTCATGCCGCGTTTCGTTCGGTAAGAGAGGTACACGGAGGCTCACCTCCCTTCCCCATCCTTTCCTATCCTACTTCCTTAAAGATCGGCAACGCAACTGTGACACTATATGACTTACAGGTGTCCATAGGCAGCGTTGGTCACTTACCATCAGGTGACACGCCTGCTCGCTTGCTCTCCTCCTCAATAAAAAAAAGAACTCTAGATTTTGTCGTGTTAGATGGCGATTTTAAACAGTAACAAAAACATGTCAAATTACATAATACGTAACTTAAATTCACACCTATTTCTACCCGTACGTGTATAGATTATAGATTGGCTATGGATAAGTTTTAATAAGGTTTGTTGACCATATCTGATTCGCGTGCAGCAAGTTTATGCTAAATTGCAGGAAAAACTGTGAAAATTCCAACAGCACTGATTCTCAATTTTGAATTCTCCAGAACTTTTATTCAATTAACCCAATGAACGGAACACGACGTCGCCAATTTGACCAAACGATTAGGTACTACTTACTCTATGGAGTATTTACTTGTTCCAATTCTTCAACCGGTATCCGAGTTCTTGTCCCATTTAATGTTTCATACCAACTTTTACAAAGATTTTGAAGCTTAAAAGTCTCTGATACCATAATATCTGCCTTCTTAATTAATATTTGCAAAGATAGTCCCAGAATTACTCGAAGAAGACGGTCAAATTTTTTTTTAGATTTTTATAAAAGTCTACACCCAAGATTTGATTAATAAATTAGAATTTAAGATAATGCACATAGTATCTTTGATTTTTAGTCAGTGTTGTTGCTATTTTTTTAGGAGATCAATATATTGCTATATCCGTCCGTGTTGGTACGTAAAAATGTTTTACCCACTTTTAATTTAATTTGATAATATTGAATAATTTTATACATCATAATTATTTTAGAAGAATACTGTAAGGGGGTAAGAAACTGAAGAAGATTATCAATTATTTACGGAATTGAGTAACACGTGCAAAGAGATTCTTCATTGTACACTTAATTCCAGACCACTCCACTCCTTTCTACGTAAGCTTTCTAACTTTTGCATGCTCTCAAAATCGCAATCCATTTTACCCGATCCTAAAAAATACAAAAATAAAATACAGTTTGTCAACCACCTCTCTTTTACGGCTAACTAAAAAAGTAGAGCGAAGCTATGAAGAGTGTTTACTCTTCTGTCTAGAATAGTAACATGTTCTTTTCTATACACCAGAAAATATGTGCACAAATTTAAGAAAATCACTCCAGTAATTTAATTAATTCTCTCTGCCTATCCCTTGCGGGGTAGGCAGAGAGAATGGAGCGCCATAAGGCATGATTCTTACACACCTCACTCGCTTCGTTGACTTTCATAACTCTTTTCATGCACGCGCGTCGATTTTTGAGGCTCCTAACATCACCTTCCTTCAGAACACGTTCTATTTGGTCATGGAATGTGTGTCTGGGCCGTCCTCGACTTCAACATCTATCCGCTTTTGCATTGTATATCTGCTTAGTCAATCTTGCATCATCCATCCTTTCTAAATTTCCGAACCATCGGAGCATGCCATTTCTTACTTTTACACCGACACTCTCTTTCAATCCAACTTTCTTCCTTATAACCTTGTTTTCCACGCGGTGAGCGAGGGTCACTCCGCAGCTACAACTCTATTGCATATCTAAACTGTAGCGAAGTAAACAAAATCATATATTTCCTTCTTTATATGCTGAGTGTAATCGTATTGACAAAAGACCTACTTGAGTATTTTCATTCAGTATAACAATTGCTCCTTTTGAGACTCCTATTATCTTTTGAACAATGAGGTCACTACAATTTCTCATTAACTTGGAGAGAAAAAGTATGACTAAAGATACGGAAAGTTCTTTAGAGCCAACATTTCTTAAAGCGTCTAAAGGAACTTGATTTAAAACTGCACTTAAATTAGTAATTACCAGTACAAAGGGTACGTACAAGAAGAACTTTTCCTAGATGAATCATAAACGTTATATAAAAAAATGTTGCTGCATTTATGAAAATTAATATAATATTAATATTCATTTCAGTATGTTTAAGTATTAGTTATAGAGTAACTAATACTTTAGATGTTTTATGAGAGAGTTAGTAGCAGTAGAAAATCACTAAGAATAATATTATAAAAATGTTAATAGGGTGAATTGCGAAATTTAAAGTGGCTGGGTCAAGGAAATTAACTTATACAGTAACTAGTTGACCCAGCGTACTTTGATTTGCCTCAGAAAAAATAGACATGATCATTGTGGGTCATATCCCTAAGAGATAGACAAACACCATACGGACTTTTTTTGTAGATCCTTTGAAGATGTATAATAATGTAGTATATGGTTTTCATTTCTCACTTAGGTTTCAGCCAGCGTTTGCAATTAAAGTGCAAAATCTCGCAAATTATCACTTTTTAAAAAAAAGTTATACATGAATTATACATACCAAACCACCCCGTTGATACCCTAATTTGTTGATATATATTAAAAAAAACACATCAAAATCCGTTGCGTAGTTTCAAGATTTTATGGAAGCATTAATGGGAACAGACAGCGGAAGGTGACCTTTTTATGCTATGTAATGATATAAAATTGTAATGACAGTGATTATTTAGGAGAATATCTAAAATTTTCTTATCTATAAGTTTCTAATTTTATTTGTGTAAAGAAGTATTTCTATTCAAAGAATAAAAAGTGTCGTTGTCTTAATGTTGTTGACTGACGCTTGCAAAAGTCTACGAAAATTGTGGATACAATAATTCGACCAAACAATAGAATTCAGACATTATTAATCAAATTATCCAAAATGCATAAATAAAAGTAGTTAGTAGTAAAAGTAAAAAAAAAATAAACATTTTGCCAACAACTGTTATAAAAGGATATGGAGCATAATCACTGATAAATACTTGGTCGTTATAAAATATTAAAGCAAAAACCCTGTTTCATAACAAGAAAAAAAATCACTATCAACCAAGAATTGCGAATACCGCATAAACACATTTTAAGTACCTTTATATTTAAAAGTTACCTAAATATTGAAGTAGTTCGTTACTTTTAGAAGTTGTTGTAAGTTGAACTTTTTGAATATTTCATAAAGAAGTTACACTATATCTATGTGCGCCTAACTATTGCCAAGAAAGTTTACATTTACCAATGGCGGGAATAAGTAACTTTATTATTTATAATAATATATTTTCAGTCGTTGCCCGCAGCGAGTTAAGTTTCTATGTTCTATCATCCATAGTTACTTTGTATTGTACATATATTTGCAGTCTGTGGTGCTATAAATTCGTTAAATTTACATCAGACTGTAATAGAACTATTGCTTAGAAAATACGTCACTTCACGCCTTTTTCTACTCGAAAGTGTCGCAGCGGCAGATAAAGCCTGGACTCGCCGTAATCTTACGTCCCAACTGGAATAAGTGGCGAACTTATTGCCATACACCGGGCACAAAGATGTCAATCATTGATATTTATCACACATAACTTGCGATAGTAATTCCAAAAAATCATTGGCGTGAGCTAGCAATCAAACCTAATTCTAAATCAAAAGCGTTCCACCTCGGTGGTCCGGTAGACCACTGGACTACCGAGTATAAATATATACGGCTTATTTCTGGCTATCTCGCTTGTACATATAATTCATTCACATTTTCGCACAACGTCCCAAAATGTCTAGATTATTCACTCTCCTTCTATGACAATATAAAAGTTTAAAGCTGAAAGTGAGAAATGAAATCTATACTATCGAGTAAGGCTTTGGGCTGTAAATCATCTCGATATACTCGTATATCATCAATATGCAGTTTAACTAAAAAGACTAGAGCTTCTAGTCTTTTCAGTTACATATTATTATAATCAGCGATAATTAGGTCGTGTGGTCAGACAGTAATATATAAAGTTGCAAACTGACTAATTTAAACTTGGTAAGAGTTACATCGAGATTGTCCGATTTCTGAGCAGCTCGTCCCAATCTGTGCGAGCTTCGTACAGTCTTGTTATTTACTTACTAGTGCACGTTAAGCGAATGCTCAGCAGCGCTACATGATAGGGTGTGTTAGGTTTTGTTTTCGTTACGGAGTTTCTTGATTCAGTCACCGAGCTAAAAGTCCGCGATAAAACCTATACAATAGCATAAAAATTTTAAAAGATTCCGTGTCGCCTGTCTTAACTTAACTGCCGACCTTTGGTTAGTTAAAGTATGAAATTAAAGTAATCCGGAAATAACTTGTATATTAGTATGAATATATTGAAAATTTGATTATTGATTAAAAGAAATTGAACCTGTGTTGACAAAATTTATAAAAATGTGATATACTCTCGAGAGCAATGAATCCGGGTCACTTAAAGAATGTTAAAAATCTCGGAAACTAAAAATGATAGGTTAATGCAATAAATTGTATTTAATAGACAATGTAATACTCCTTAAATGAAAGTAAAAAAAATATGAGTCACCATACATTTTATTAACACAAAATTACATAAAGAAAAAATCTGCTGATCTCTCCTTAAAACAAAAATAGGAAACATGAAATTTTTGAACTTTATTACGATTTTCTTGAATTTTAATACTTCGTATTGCCTCCTCGTGCTTCCATTACTGCGTTTACGCGGTTTGGCATGCTGTACACCAAGTTCCTTATACGATTTTGGGGAATATTCTCCCATTCCTCTGTGAGAGCAATTTTGAGCTTACGAAGCGTGATTGGGGGAGGGTTTCGTTGTTTTACGCATCTGCCTAGCTCGTCCCAAGCATGCTCGATCGGGTTGATATCCGGGCTGCGCGCTGGCCACTCCATACGAGTAATGTTCATCTCTTGAAGGTAGTCATTCACAATCCTACCTGTATGAGGTCGGGCATTGTCATGCATAAATATAGCATCCTCACCTAAATTGACCATAAATGGACCAACGTGATCATTGAGGATTTCTTCCACATATCTTACGCTAGTTAAAGAGACGTTTTCTATGATCACCAGCTCTGTGCGACTTTCAGAAGAAATTCCGGCCCACACAAGTACAGACCCACCACCGTAGGCTACTTTTTCCTCGATGCATGCTTGCTTGAATCTTTCCCCTGGTCTTCGATACACTCTGTGTCTTCCATCGTGCTTGTAGAGCATAAATTTTGATTCGTCGGAGAACATAACTTTTGACCAATCTTCAATACTCCAATTTACGTGGCTCTGGGCATATCTTAGTCTTGAAATACGATGCCCACGCTCCAGTTTAGGGCCGTTTGCAGGTCTAAGGGGTTTTAAGTTAGATTCAGCAAGCCGACGTCTTACTGTCCATGCACTTGGGTTACTTCCTCCGAGGCGTCGAAACTGATTGGTGAGTTCAGTTCCTGTGAGAAAGCGATTTCGAAGCATGGTGTTCACCAAGTATCGGTCTTCTCGTGCTGTGGTATACCTGGTTCTGCCCGTTCCTGGTCTGCGTAGGTTAGAACCAGTTTCTTCGTAACGTCGGAGAACTCTTTGTACTGTTGACAGCGACACACCAACAGTCCTGGCTGTATCGCGCTGACTCCGGCCGGTTTCCAGCATTGTAAGTATTCTGGTGCATTCTTCAGGCGTAAGCGACATAATTTCAGCTTGAATAATGAATATAGAGCACTATCAACATGGTTTATGTACCCACATAAATGACAGATTACAAACAAAAGCAAAACCAAATGCTGTAATTTCGTAGTTCCATCTTCGAAAGTGGCCCTTTTTCAAATTTGATTTTTTTATGATATAACTTTACAATAACTAAGAAGTTTTAATACCTTCATTTAAGGAGTATTACATTGTCTATTAAATACAATTTATTGCATTAACCTAGCATTTTTAGTTTCCGAGATTTTTAGGATTCTTTAAGTGACCCGGATTCATTGCTCTCGAGTGTATTATGTTATGTTATCATATGTTCTTTAAATTTTTCGTGCGGCTGCTACGCCGCGACTCACTGAGTTACGTTACTCACGTTCCTGTTACGAATACCATAACGGAACATATTGTCAACCATCAAGCACAATGTTGTCATTCATCGATTTTTTCATAAATAACTTTCGCAAAGAATTCCGAAAAAACATTGGGTGTGAGTCCAGATTTGATACCATGAATTCCTTTGAACATATAAAGAAGTATGTTCGACTATTTTTTTTTGACCTCGTTTCACCTGATGAGCTTGTGACGACGAGGCCGTTGATGGTGAACCGCACTGTCCAGTTAGTATCCTATTCACTCTCCTTTTGAAGAAACCTATGTTATAGCTAACGGGGAACACCAAACACAGGAAGGAAGATCCAAAGCGCTTAGTTCGTACAGGTGGGATTTCAACCTACGGGTATAGACTATACCCGTAGGTTGAAATCCCACCTGTTTCCGCTTTGGATCTTCCTTCATCATCCGCACGGCTGGTGAATGGAACAAACTACCTGTGTTCGGTGTTCCCCGTTAGCTATAACATAGGTCGGGTAGTTCGCCGATAGAATGGGGATGGAGGTTTTTTATGGGATAGGAGGGCAAACGAGCAGGCGTGTCACGTGATAGTAAGCAACCAACGCCGCCCATGGACACCAGCAACACATACAGTGTTACTGTTGCATTGCCGACCTTTAAGGGATAGAGGAAAGGAAAGGATGGGGAAAGGGGGGGGGGGCTTCGGGTACCTTTCTCACCGAACGAAACGCGGCATGAGCCACTTTACGTCGATCTTCTGAGAGGTCGTGGTATTTCACCGGTCGAGCCGGCCCATTCATGCAGCGAACTACTTGGCTTTACCACTATAACTATAAGTTGTGTAACTCTTGCGCACACTAACCAGAGTGTAGCTTATAGAACACCGAGAGGCTGGCCCCCTTCCCGCCCGTGCTCGAGACTTTGCAGATCATTGTCGACCATCACAGGATCGCCAATCAATCTGTAAGCCCACCTCTTCATCGATGTGTGTGTGTCATCTATCGTTGCTGGATGCAACGATAGGTGACATTACACACACATTACACACACAAAATAGGAGACAACTCAGAAGCACAGGTTCTAAGTACTACGGCTGGTATACCGACGGGTCCACTGGCCTTGTTTACATTTAGACTCCTCAGAACTCGCAGAAGCTCCTTATTTTTCACGATCAATTCTGGTAGTGAAAAAGCGTAGTAAGGTAATGGATGTGGAGTAGCAGAGCGAACATCCAGACGGGAATTGCTTGCAAAAAGAGATGCAAAAAGATCTGCTTTCTCCCTAACCGCATGAGCTAATGTGCCGTCGGGTTTAATAAGCGGAGGTGTTGATGCCTGACAGAAGTTCGCCTCAACCACTTTGGCAAGTGACCAGAAAGCTCTGATCTCCGATGTGTTGAATGCGTTCAAGATGAGCCTTCTTTATCGCCTTTTTATGGGACTTGGCCGCAAGGAGGCCCTCTTCTTGGAGCTAATATCCGAGGCTTTACGATGTCGAGCTTCCACTCAGACCAGGTACGCTGACTGTTTCTCCTGCTCAGCAAGAGTACACTCATTGTTGTAGCATGGGCGAGCTCTGCTAAATAAAGCTAAATTATGAAAATATTAATATAATTCATGATTACAATAATAGTAGATAATTAAATACAATATTTGACTTACACGAATACAGATAATAAATACCGCAAATAAACTAAAATATTACAGATCATCTTTCTACCAGTATATAAACAATTTTATATCGGCCACGATAGTTACAGAAGTGGCGAACGATAGTTGATAGATTCAATATAAACTTTACTGATGGGTTTCATGATTATAATATGAGCGTTAATGTTTGGGTTGGCCGGTTTGGAAAAGTTACACAATTAATTATTACTTTCGTTTTTTTTTTTACCTAGTGGAAATCTTTTATATTTAATTTTATGTATGTATGTATCAAGTATCCAGATGGTTATATGGGTGTCATCCCCTAACAGTATTTTTATACATACAACATAAACATAACTTCATGCCTTTTTCTACCCAAAGGTGTAGGCAGCGGCTGTTAAGGCTTAACAGCCGCTGCCGTCTCGCCGTTATGTTTACGTCCCAAATGAAATAGGTGGCGAACCTATTGCTATACCGGGCACAAAGTTGTCAGTCATCGATGTTTATCACACGTAACTTCCGATAATTTCGAAAAGTTATTGATATGTGCCAGGATTTGAACCCACTACTTCTTGAATCAGAAGCGGAGTTCTAGCCACTGCGCCACCGAGACTAAATTATATATAAATAATTATATATATATTTATAGCAGCTAAATAAACGAGGGTGTTCCTTTTCGGTGAACTTTTCGATGAATTGGTTTAAAAAACAATATGAATACTGATTGAAGAGCGAGAGAATAACAACATCGTTTATGTCATTTGTTTAATGATAATAATCGGATCCGTGCTGCCCTGAACATTTATGTCTACGATTCCATCCACGCTGCCGAAGATAGGGAGAGGTGTAGAAATCTAGTCCATGACAAAAATCACGAACAACGCAAGGAGGAGGAGGAGGATTGTTATTTTACTTTAACGTTTGTAATTGCTAAGCCATATCTATTATGAATCTATAATTGAATTAGACTGGCCACTATTGTTTGTGGAGACCTCGCCAAGAACTTGCTTATAACCTCTAACTGGAAAGTTGAATGTAAGTTAGAATCATACTAATGTTATAAATGCGAAAGTTAGTTGATTTGTTACATTTTCACATGAAAACTGTTCAGCAAATCATCTTGAATCTTTGTACATATATTCTTGGAGTTACACACACTAGGACACTTTTTATTAATAAAAATGTTTTTCTTTATATTGTCCTGTTTTCTTTATATTGATTCAATTCTGCGAAGCCTCGGGTACAAGCTAGTCTTATTACCAAGGAATGTCGTAGTATAAAAATAACGTAAACTTTGTGCCCGGTATGGCAATAGGTTTGCCGCCTATTCCATTTGGGACCTAAACATAACGTCGACGTGAGGCTTAACAGCTGCTGCCTTCGGGAGAAAAATGCGTGAAGTTATGGTATATTATGTTTGGTCATGTCATGATATAATTTGGAAGATGCTAGTGTTTGAAATTGAAACAAAAGCATTATATTGTTGATATATCCAACAAAATTCCCTCTGTTCTCTCCATAGGCGAACATCAAAGCACCTTTGTGGAGTACCTACTAAGGAACAATTTGTTTTTATATAAAATTTGATCATGAAGTTGATAAAAAGTTTAAAAAAAGTTACGCTGATTTACATTGATATATTCTGATTGATAGGTTTTATAACCTTTGAACTAAAGTTTTTCGTTCATGTTTAACTTTTACTTATTTATAAGAGAGCGCAAAGTTTTGTATTACTTTAAAAACTTTTAATGTCATTAAAATTTACATAAAGTAACTCGAAAATCACTTTCAAATCGTGAAACTTCAATTGGAAAAATTTCTTTTGGCATTGTTTGTATTATTTCAGCTTGTAATTCACATTATCATAGAATATGACAAAATTAATCTCGAAAAAGTGTATTTTATTTTTTATTTAATAAAATAATTTACATATTTATACAAGGTACACATTTTAGGTATAACAAAAACTCATTCAAGTTTTACTGTACACCAGAATCGTCACAATGGCTACATAGAATACGATCTTAGTACATTAGAAATGTAGGTAGTTTTGAAAAATATACAATAGCAAAAACAGATAGTGCAAATTAACTACAAATGCGACGCGAGCTGTTTGTCATCTCATAACCTGATGTATATTATTTAATCGCTACACAAATTAAAATATATTATTATAAAGCATTTATTGCATTTAAATTATTAATTTAATATCACCAACAGAACATTTTCTTTTGTAACATTGCCCTATTTACCTGGTGGTGTAAGCAGAGGATGTTACGTCTCGAGTCGCCGAAACTTTATGTTCCGAATGGGTGCCAGATTCATTTCCCATAATATATCGGGCAGTAGAAAAGCGTTGTTAACGTTCTTCTCAAAAACTGACTTTTTTAATCGAAGAATAAGAAAATCTGTAAAAGTTTGACCAAAATATCACTAACCATTAATAAAGCTAATGCTAATGCTCGTATCCTTTCAGTTGTATATAAATTACTGTTCGACCCTTCAACACCCTTCGTACGTTTTCAGTACTTTCATGACATTCATTGCCAGAATATGAGGTCATCGCATAATTTGAAACTTAAACTGCCACATTTTACAAGTTTTTACGGCAAATCCTTTACCGTTAAAGCAGTAAGCTTGTGGAATGAACTACCGGTGGAAATTCGTCGTGCTAAGACCCTAAGGGCGTTCTAGAAAATGGTACAAAAACACTATCTGGAATCATCACAATAAAACTACTACTACTACTACATCCACGTCAAGTTATTAGTCATCCATAATGTATTAAGCTGTATGTATTTTTAAGTATGTGTATGTATGTATTTAATATATGTATGTATATGTAAATGTGTGTATATTGATTTATTATATGCAAATATGTGTAGATATTTCTATGTATATATTGCCCACTCTAAATTTATTTTTGTCCATCCTAAGGTTGCCTGGCAAAAATTGCTTACAGCAATAAGGTCGCCCATTGTATTATCATAATTGTAAGGTTTTTTTCCCATTTATATTTTTTCTTTTTTGTACAATAAGGTATATATATAAATAAAGTTGATTATTAAAGTTTTCATAACAATACGTTTTCTGATGTTTTCCGATAGATTTCATCTGTCATTAAAATATCTCTTCTATGCAGGTATTTAGTTTCATGAGATAGCGCTGTCTACATTCTTATTATATAAAAAGACTGCTTCAAAGAATTTTATCACTGCTCATTAGCATTTAGATTTAATCTAGAAGATTGATCTAATACGCCTGGTAATGTTAGATTAGCTACATAACAGCTGAGCACGTATTTTTCTCTGACATGTTATCAGAAGAAATAAATGATTACTTTTTATAAGTTGGTTGTAATTTCTCAAAATAAATGTAAGATTGTGCGATAATTTAAAAGTAATAAAGTATATATTAATTAAAAGATAGTTTGCTAAATTCACTGGTAATATATGATTATCCTCAACTTGATAATGTGAAGATGATTGACTAAATAACTTAATATAATACTAATTATTCTCTAATATAGAATGTCAATCACTAAATTTAATATCAACAATGGCAGTGACGTTATCAAATTCCAGTTGCCTAACAAATTTAGTCGGTGCCCAAACTTGAGAGGAAGTCAACATGATAGGTATTCAATATTGTCCCTCAGGTATGTGCAGCTGTCAATCTTCTGTGTTTGTATATTACTAATACAATATGATGTTAAATTTACTATGTCCTTGTTGTAGTAGCTCTTAGTTTAAATTTATTTTTGTTTTGATTTTTTGAATGACTTTAATTAACTTTTAATAGTCTCGGTGGCCCGGTGGTCGAGCACACGGCTTCTGATCCAGAGGTCCGGGTTCGATTCCTGATACTGGCTCACACCAATGACTTTACAAAATTGTTTTTCGGAAGTTATGTGTGATAAATATGATGACTGAAATACTATATACGATGACTGAAAACTTTGTGCCCGGTGTGGCTATAGGTTCGCCACCTATTCTATTTGGGACGCAAACATAACGGCGAGACGAGGCTTAACAGTCATGTTAATTAGGTAAAAATCTAAATAGGTATAATTCGTCGTCTTAGAGGTCTTGAAATCAAATCCTGGCTATCACCTTTCAAAAACTTACAATTGACAACATTGTGCGTGATATCTGGCAATACGATTGACTACCTATTCTATTTACGACGTTAAAAGAATCAACAGTGGTAGAGCCAACAATTGACAACATTGTGCTTGATATCTGGCAATACGTTTGACTACCTATTCTATTTACGACATTAAAAGAATCAACAGTGGTAGAGCCAACAATTGACAACATTGTGCTTGATATCTGGCAATACGTTTGACTACCTATTCTATTTACGACGTTAAAAGAATCAACAGTGGTAGAGCCAACAATTGACAACATTGTGCTTGATATCTGGCAATACGTTTGACTACCTATTCTATTTACGACGTTAAAAGAATCAACAGTGGTAGAGCCAAGCAGTTCGCTGCATGAATGGGCCGGCTCGAGCCGTGAAATACCACGGCCTCTCAGAAGATCGACGTAAAGTGGCTCATGCCACGTTTCGTTCGGTGAGAGAGGTACCCGGAGGCCCGCACCCCTTACCCATCCTTCCCTATCCCCTATTCCTTATCCCCTAACGGTCGGCAACGCAACAGTAACACTATATGTGTTGCTGGTGTCCATGGGCGGCGTTGGTTGCTTACTATCAGGTGACACGCCTGCTCTAAGTGATAGATCAAAACAATGTTCAACATTATTAATCACCTTCAGGTCTACAAAAAAGTCCGCGAGGGCATATGTTTATCTCTTAGGGATAACCTACAATGACAATTTTTATCTTTTTACTTTTTATGAGAAATAATTTAAACGAATATTTTTGAAGATATTGCAGTATTAACATAGCGGGACAGCAGTTAAAGCCGATAAATAGCACAAATTGAACTTTATGATATCCAAAATTTACTTAGTTATTACTTTTGATGCGGAACAAAGTTCGCCGGGTCAGCTAGTTAAGTATAAATGAAACTTTTAGTATCATTATTTTGAGTATTTTGTAAACAGTTTACTCAGTTCCTAAAACAAAAAAAATAAAATACATATTAAGAATAATAATTCCAAAAATGTACCTAATGCGTAAAACGAGTCGGCAAAATCCTTCCGAACCATTTACTCTAAGCAATGTCAAGAATAGTTACATACAAATACGAATCTATTTTGTTAAGCGGCCTATTGCAATGCTGTTTTTGTTTACAGAACAAGGGAAAATAAAATGTTCCTATTGTAATTCATATATTTTCTATTACATATCTTGTTTTAAGGTCCCGCGTTTCTTTCGGTGAGAAAGAAACCCGGAGGCATACTTCCCTTTCCTATCCTTTCCCATCCTGCTCCCCTCAAGGTCGGCAACACAACTCTAACACTATGTGTGTGTGTCCATGGACGGCGCTGGTCACTTACCATCAGGTGACACGCCTGCTCGTTTGCCCTCCTATCCCATAAAAAATAATAAAAATAATAAGCTTTGTTTCGTTGTAAAATGTAACAAATATTACAATAAAAGTTAAATTAAAGATTAGAAAGATAATTTATAGAATAAAAGTAGAAAAAAAATACTTTTATTCTATAAATTATCTATAAATTATTTTATAATTATAATAATAAAAATCTCGCGTATAAATCTGCGGCCATTAATAAGCAACTATTTATAACATTAATTTTTGTTCTAATAATAACTGTTTTTCTGATAATTAAAAAAACTGTGTTGGGCTAAAAATTCAATAATTATGTTAATCTTTTTCTATATTCTATTGAATAAAAAGTCTTAGTCAGTCAGAATATATATTCTAAGGCGTAGATTTTATACCACCAATGCATGTACAACTTTTAACTTTTCTGTATAGAAGATCTGATAAACTTTTTATTAGTTCAAGCTCGGCAGCATTTTAGCAGAAAATACTTTGGTCGGGATTATTTCAAATATCCACATATAAAAGTTTATATGGACATAAATTTAGTTATTTATTTACTGTTTACTATCTTTAAAGCTTCTAATTAAAAAATAATACAATCTGTTTCTCATTAAGACTCAATGTACTAAACATTTTACATGAATGAAACATGTATGTTTAATTTGTAATTTACGTAAATATGTTATCAAAATGTATGGCAAACAACTTACTATTTTAACAAAGTTTTGATTAGTTTACAAAACATTAATAATATATCAACTTGCTAATTCATTTGGGTTGAAACTATATCGATAGTATGATTAGAGAGGGTTTGTACCTTTGTATCCTTGGGACCAGTTTATTTATTTTTAGTAATTGGAATATATAACAAATTATTATAGAGCCCATATTATTAAAAATATTTGAAATGGGTAACAATGATAATTTCTACTTTAAAAAATAAATGAACAGGTTTTCTGAATAAAAAGAAATTGTTAGTGTGTGTCTGAAAATATCTGCTATTGACGCTACATTGAATTTTAAAGAGAATAAATTAAAAAACTGAGTGAAACTAGAGCGGACTGTTACTAGAAAAATATTATGTATAAATTGTAAAATAAGCACTAATAAGTATAGACCAGGGTCGATAATTATTAAAAACAAAAATATATATATACTAGTAGGATAGAAGGAAATATATATACTAGTAGGATGAAAGGAAAAATAATTTACGGGCGATCTGAGGTTGGGAAGGAGATGGGGTGAGTTTTTAAGGGAAATAAACGGTATTTCTCGATTTCTGAAAAAACTAAAAGTTCCAAGGAAAAAAGGCAAGTGGCAAAGTTGCAGGTATTAAAAAGATCTAAAAATTTGGATTTACAATTTTTGCACATAACTTAAAAATGTATGTGAAAACTTAAAAAAAAACTTGTGTGGTTTTATGAAACCACCGTAAAAGTGAAACTTTTTTTCACATTATAGACATTTAACTAAAAATTTTCGAAATATTATTTTTTTCGAAAATCGAATGTAAGTCACTGTTCACCTATTTTAGTTACCATAAAATATTGGTTACGATTTTAATTTACCTGCCATCTTGTATTTGATAATAGGGTTTAATAAATGTTTTTTATTTTACGTGGTCACGACAATAATTCCTAGATGGCGCTACTAGGTTGCTACTATTGATGATTCTGCCGTAATATCGTATTATATCGATAGATGTCGCCCGAATCGACACTATGGCACTAGCTACGGCACTAGGGATAACGCGACACCTATTAAACGTTAACAACATTACAACAAAGGATCTTTACAAAACAAAACGATATTTTTTCCTCCAGTAAATATGATATTTCGATTTATTATGAAAATGTGACAAATACATATATAAAGAGCACTATCTTATCTTATATCTTTAAACGAGCAATTCTTGTATATATATAAAATTGGAATCTCGGAATCGGCTCCAACGATTTTCATGAAATTTCTATTCCAGCAGATGGCGTTGTTAACTAACACGAAGTCAATGTGTGTTTGCTTTGCTTTTATTACAGTTTATCACTGCAAAAAATTAAGTATATGTTTCTAATATAATATGTTAGTACATAGTATATATTAGTATATATTTATTATTCTGTCGGTAAGATCGAAAAATATTATTGATATTTCATTATTTTATTAGTATGTAATTCGTACTTAAATATAATTTTCATATAGTATGTAATTCGTACTTAAATATAATTTTCAAAAAACACAATTTATAAAAACACAATTTATAAATAATATAATTTTTTTTTCTCCGCCTGCAATACGTACGTACGTATATGTATGTATGTAAAAAACAAACAAACAAACAAACCCGATCCTAGAAAATGTGTCGAAATTGGTAAAGAGGACGGTAATTAGACGATTATACATACGGCCCTCGTGGTGCATCGGTAAACCGCACTACCGATAACCCAAGGTCGGGGCGGGTTCGATCCCTCGTCTGGGGGTGTTTTTCTACATGTTTTTACGGTATTTATTTACAAAAATAAAGTGTATATTTGGGTAATTAATTAATATAAATAAACGATAATAGACGTGAAAGGCGCTCTGTCGAGCGCCTTCACGTCACCGTCACGCGACATGCAACACGCAGACGAAAAAGTTTGAGACGATGTAATAAAAGTTTCACTTTAAAAAGCAAGTTATTGGTTTTATATTTTTATCTTTTACAAAAAAACAAATGATTTGCATTTTCTGAGAAGATTTACTACAGTAAGATATTTTTTTTTTACCATCAGAAAGTAGAGACCAAACAGAAAACATACTAACTTTTTGAAAAAAGCTGATATTTTGACGGGTGAATTTTCGATTGAAAATTAGGGTGCTTTTTCGATATTAATTCAAAATAAGGTGAAAAGATAAATATTTTTAATCAAATAAATTACAGCGTATTTGTGACATAAAAAGGTAAGCTTTGTCCAAAGTTCGTGAAAAAAAAAAGAATCTGTGTGTCTTATATGCTTATATCTTTGAAACGTAGAGAAATGAAAACCGTGAATTAAAGTACTGCCTGCATGGCTTACACTGTGAAATATTAAAAGTAAGAAGATAGAGAAACAAAATTGTGATTGATCTTTGTGAGTATTTGTGACACTATTATCTGAACGCAGTTTGAAAGCAATACTCATGGCAACCCATATCAGGCACTAGACAAGCATATTTTCATAGTAAGATACGAGTAAGGCTCGACTGCAGGCCGCCGGAAGGGTTTTGAAAGCCACTTAATCATCTTGTCCCTTTACATATTCAATTTCTTTGATATGGGATGTGAAAACACGCTTTAGATATTGAAAACGATTTCTATATTCTTCTTTATTTTTATAATATTTAATATTGATGTTAGTTAAATGTATAAAATAAGGCTTGACTGTATACAGTCAGGTCTGAGTTTGTGTTATTTTACATGTTGTTCGAGCTCTCTTTTGCAGTGAAATGTGTGGCTCTACCACAGTATGCAACATTGTTATATTTCGCAAACAGTTATATAAGTAGATATTTAGCGTTTTTTAATTTTTATTTAGTTAGTTAACAAACATTAATTTTAACTTCTGATAGAATTATTTCCAAGAGAAAGAAAAAAATAATATTTATCAGAATGGCGATATGTACGAAGCTCTAGTGATTAACTAGAACTAAATATTAATAATGCGTTAATGCCTCGAGCGACTCGTCATATTTCATAATGAATTATTAAACATTTAATTTTGTGTGATGCTTTAAATGCATCTCTTGTTTAATTTTAAATAACTTTGATAAATAACAATATTGTGTTGAATATTTTGTCGGTCTCGGTTAAAATATTTAACAAACGTACTTGTAATTAGTGATAATATATTTAATAAACTAAAAGCCTGTAAATGAACTAACTTCTATTGAAGTTCACAACTCATTAATATCAACTAAACTCGTATATATTGTGCTAACCCACATATGTATGAGAAAAACATATTTTAAACATAACACACACAAAAATACAAGTATTCTTCAAGGCATCAAACAAACTGAAATTATATATTTTTTTGATCTCAATAGCCTCGGAAAGGGCAGAAACACAAAGAGAATGGATCTTAAATTTTGTGGATATACTGTTAAACACTTTTAAAGTATTATTATGGATTGTACAAATAAGTTTGATAGGATATTAAAATTTGTCTGTTGTGTCCATTGGTCTAGTTTGTGACTTTGATACAATATAAAATTCTCAAAGGCAAATAATTATTAAAAAGCCTTAGACTTGCACAGACGTTCGAAAAATTTGGTAGACAGTTGACTAAGTAATTGGTGAACATGCACAAAAACAGTAATTCTCCTCATATTGTTCTGTAAACATGATAAATAGGTATTAAAATATGTTATTACAGACAATTTTGCTACTGTTCTGTTTTACCATTTATAAATATTCCATAAAGGATCGGACTAGTCCATCTTAACACAAAACATTTTCAGGGATATTTTAGGATAGGAAAAGATTTTGATCGCGGTTTTATGTATTGGGTAGTTCGTGACAAATGTGGGACATTATGCCGTGGGGTTGGATACGAAACAATCTATCAATGTTGAGTAAGAAACCGCCGTTAAGTAAATGATGATGGAGATGACTAAAGTACAGAAATATACAATGTCATAATAAAACTGCTTAAAGAAGTTATAGTAGATTTAAGTCGATGGGTTTAAAGGATCAAAAATGAAATCTATTAGTACAATATTTTTGGATATATTGATATTTTGATTGACAGCACTTATTAGAGGTAGTGAGAATATCCACGTAAACGTGTGATCGGTAAGCAGCTACTCACTGCCTATGAACATCAGGGCTCGTTGCCGTTTTTTAAAAGAGTAGAAAGGAAGAAAGAGAATAGAGAGAAAGGAAGAGGAAAGGAGGTCGGGCCTACGGATACCACCGAACGAAACGCGGCATGACTTCGACGCGCACTTCACGTCGATATTCCGAGTGGTCGTGGTATATCACTGGTTGAGCCGGCCCCTATAGTCAATTCATGCAGCGCACTCCAAGGCTCTACCACTGTTATTTCCTTGAAACATTACTTTTAGTGGCCACAAGCGGGCGTTAAAAGCGTTAAATGATTGCAAGAGAGATTAGAAGTTCCATTTGAAAAAGGATAAAAGCATTTAAATATGATATTCTATTTCCCTTTACAGTACAGTTTGTAAGAGATAGTATCATGACGTATAACCCGTCCAACGTTCAGTCATGATGAAGCACCGAAATCCCACAAGCACTAATTACGTTTCACGGAATATTCACCAGCTTATATCGATGAAATATTTTTTTTTAAACGGTTTTATTTAGCTCACCCCGTTTGTTTTATTTATTCTTGGGTCAAATTTAGTAATTCAAATTTCACCCTCTTCCTGTCAACCGATTAATCTGAAATTTTGAATACACTTTGGATTTTGGTGACAATATAATTATGTTTATTGATTATCTTTATAAATTCAAGATGGCCGCCGCTACAAAATGGCGGATAATTTATGTTTTAATAATCCCATCAATATGGGTATCAAATGAAAGGGCTCAACAAGCTAAATACAATATACTATACAAAATTGAAATCCAAGATGGCGGCCGCTACAAAATGGCGGATAACGTAGGTTTTATCAATCCCATCAATATGGGTATCAAATGAAAGGACTCAACAAGCAGAATACAATATACTATAAAAAATTGAAATCCAAGATAGTGGCCTCTACAAAATGGCGGATAACTTAGGTTTTATCAATCCCGTCAACATGGGTATCAAATGAAAGGTCTCAACAAGTAGAATACAATTTACTATGCAAAATTGAAATCTTAGATGGCCGCCGCTACCAAATGCCTGATAACAAAATTTTTTATCAATCCCACCAATATGGGTATCAAATAAAAGGGCTTGACAAGAAGAATACAGTTCACTATACAACCTCAATATTTAAGATGGGCGCAGCCACTAAATGGCGTATAATAATAAGATTTAAATTTAGAAATTTAATCTGTAATTTAGGTATCTGATTAATCCAGCCTGAATCCACCACCCAAGTCAAGATTTTGTATCGTGTTGAGGACTGTGTGGCGTTAGGGTGGCTAAAAATGATACGTCGTTAGCGGTACACCACCCAGGTTAAGGTGAAAGGTTAAAACGTGCCGAGAACTGTATGGCATTAGGGTGCATAAAAATGATATGTCGTTAGCGTTTTCCCCTCAAGACTCAGGCGCATCTTGTTGTACATAGCCTTGCCCCTTTATTGGACCTCTGGGGGGACCGACCGTTTAAATGTCCATTACTCGTGGGAACAAAATGGAAAAAAAAAATATAAAAAATACAAACACAAATAAAACAGAAACTGCAACACAACGTAGACGAAGGCTTCAAAAAGCGAAAGAAAAGTATAAAGCAAAACGAGCTAAAGAAAGTGAAGGTGATAGAAATAGCAGCACTGTGGATCACGCAGTCGTATACTTAGGTGCGAAACTGTTTGAAGAAGGTCAAGCCTACGTGGCTCTTAGTAGAGTAAGATCTTTGCAGGGACTACGTATAGAGAAGTTGGACTGCAATAAACTAACGGGCAAGAAACTTTGCAATAATGAAGCACTAAATGAATTAAACAGAATGCGAAATAAAAACTAAAAACTAGAAAATAAAAATAGGTAAAAACACTTTTTAAGTTAAACGGTTTTATGTTAAACATACATTGCAATGTTTAAGATAAATGTACTAAAAACCAAAAAATAATAAAATATATACAGTCGTGGGAATTATAAACATATGCATAGACTAGACTAAAATAAAACCGTGGGGCACGTCAATTGTCTACAAATTATCGACTTATGTGCGATAGAAGAATCGTTTAATTCGTCGTTAGGCCGTTGGCCCGCAGACGGTGAGGAAATTACTTACTATTTTCTTGCTCATGGAAATTCCAATAGTTATACACTCCATGTAAAGAAAAGAGATGTTTCAACTAGTTTATCGTTGGACATTCACACTGCTGGCTGGCGAGGAATCGTTTCACTGCTCGTAGTTTGTCTTTAATCGACAAAACATATGATAAAAGTTCTACTCGCTCACCACTATGAAACCCTAAAACTCGCTTATAATCGAGCTTGCTAGCTTGTTTCCACATTCTAGCCCTACGTATCACACGTCCATCGTTGTCGGTTGAACAACTGCCTAATTATAGTGTAACATTACAAAACAAACATTTTAATCAACGATTGTAGACAATTGACGTGCCCCACGGTTTTATTTTAGTCTAGTCTATGCATATGTTTATAATTCCCACGACTGTATATATTTTATTATTTTTTGGTTTTTAGTACATTTATCTTAAACATTGCAATGTATGTTTAACATAAAACCGTTTAACTTAAAAAGTGTTTTTACCTATTTTTTATTAATATTGTCGGTAGTATAAAGCGGTACTTATAAAGTGATTACGACAGAATAAAATATAAATGTTATGGCAGATTTAAACCATAAAAATTTTAAAAATTAATAAAGGATAGGGAAATTACCCTCATACATAAAATTTTATTATTTAGCTGTTCTTATTTAGCTGTTCGAGTTATGGGTTCTATACACAGAGTTAGATAAGTTCATTTAATTTGTGCGAAGGGAATGCGAATGCGCGAAGAATAATGATAAGGGGAGTCAATTGATGTTGCTTTTAAATCGTAGGCTTTAATTTGGTAGGATTTATTTTATGGATATCCAGTAAATTTAAGTAAATGTAAATATTTTGATTAAAATTAAGTTAAATTATTCGAATGCTAATGATAGCTCACATAAATAGCTGTATAAATATTTCTTCGCTTATTTATTTATACCTAGTCTAGGTGGTTTAAATGACCTCTATTCCCGATTCTCGATTTTTGGTTCCCGGTCTCAGGTTCGAATCTGAGTATAAGTAGTTTGGTTTTGAAAAGAGTATTTGGCACTTGAGTTTCTTGCCCGATTCTTCTCATGATAGCCCCTACACTCGGAATCGGGCCGCTCGTGGCGATTGCTTCCGTGTTTTCTTGTTCCACGGAGGCACTTGCCTCAAGCGCTCGTGTCTAAGCATTTTAAATATTATTTAATTTTAATCATTTTTGTACATTGAGTATTTTTAAGTGTCTGTGAAGACCTATGAAAATAAAACCACTTTGACTTTGATGATTTTTTGGAAGTGATGATAAATATCTGCAACTGACACAAATGTACCCCATCTATGACAATAGGTCGTGCCAACTATTACATATGAGCAAAAAAGTTTAGTATGTAGAAACACAATTAGCGCTGCCAATGTTATCGGGTATTATCAGTGTGAAATTGTAGAAACAACAACAAATCATAGGAAGTATGGTATATTTTAAAACACTGCTCATAATATAAATCAAGTCATGTTATTATATTATTTCAACAAAGTTGTATGAATTTTAGCAAAAACTAACAACATTTTGGTCAACAATAAACTTGGTTTAAAAGTGGTTTTAATTTCCTGCATGCGAGGCTTTTGTGAAATCCATTTAAACATTGCACAGATCTAACCGCCGCTAGAAAAACAATGAAAATTTATCATAAAATCGTAGAGTACGTATTTACCGAGCTGTTCGGGCAATTCATAATTCAGGGGCCAATGTCTCCTTTGCAGAAGGTTTTAGGGAAATTGGCATATTAACAGTTGCTTCTCATTTTATTATATGCTAATAGAATATTTGTAAAGAAAAACTAATATAAATATACTAAACAGGGTGATGTACATAATTTTAATATAAAGCCAAGGCTAAACTTGTATTACCGTATAATTTCCTGCAAAGCATCGCCTCATTAGTGGTGCTTACTTTATCATCAGTGACTTATCGACAGACAAGTTGTCTTGGGATAGTCAAGTTGTTTGCTCAACTGGATTGTGTAGTTTGCTTTTCGAATTTTTTTCTCTTATTTTTGGAGTTGAGACGTTCAATAATCATTTATTATACTTATACTACTTTTTATAATTTTAGATTTTTTTTTTTTTTTAATATTTGTATAAGTTTTTTTTATTGTTTATAATTGTTGTACAACGTCTCAACTCTAAATAAACGATATGGGCGACAGTTGTACTCGACCATAACAGTTACATAGAATTTATCTTGTTAACTTGTAGCCCGTTGGTTTTAATTTGGTCGGGCCTTAACTTTGATGATCGAATATTCTGGCTGCTGCGCGCCCTGAATAAACGAGCTTACTAAATGTTTTCAGTAGCGAAATTAATATTATTAATTAATATTACACATGATTTGAAATGAGTATTGGGCACATGAGTTTCTTGCCTAGTTCTTCTCATGATAGACCTTAGACTCTTAGAATCTTTTGCACCCTATCCCATAAAAAGGAAAACATAAAGATGGTCGTAAAAAGCCAACAATTAAGCATCAGTAAATTTTTTGATTATACCAGAACAAAGCAGTAATCTGCCTTTTTCTGCCTCTCTTCTCAAAAAAAGAATCAAAGATGGAAGAGAAGATAAAAAAAGAGGTAGGTAGGATATTATTTATGTCTATTATTTAAATCTGCGTGTTTTTGTATGGAAATAAACTTGGAAGACGTAAATCCATATAAACACAAAGTTATACAATACAATAGGTCGCGGTGGTCCAGTAGTCGAGCATCCCGCTTATGATTCAAGAAGTCGCGGCTGCGCATCTTGGCTCACACCAATGACTTTTCGAATTTTTTTTCAGAAGTTATGTGTGATAAATATCGATGACTGAAAACTTTACACCCGGTATGGCAATAGGTTCGCCACCTATTCCATTTGGGACGTAAACATAACGGCGATTCCAGGCTTAACAACCACTGTCTACACCTTCGGGTAGAAAAGGCGTGAAGTTATGTTATGTGTTATAAAATACTGTTATATATTACTACCGGTATGTATCACATTCACATTAAATAGTTGATTGGGTAACATTATTGTTCTCATATTTGTATACTTTTACACTTTTATCTCGAAGGTACTGGGCAGCGGTTCATATGCCTCAATTCGCCGAATTTTCACATCCCAAAAAAAATGTGTGGGTGTAATGTTGTCAGTCATTGATATTTATTACCCATAACATTTGAAAATAATTTTAAGAATTCGGTGGTGTGAGCGTGGGTGCGATCCCACGACTTCTACACTTAGAATATTTTAATACACATTTATCCAAATAGCTGTATACGCGGGATTCGAGCTTCGGTGATATTTATGTTTTATGAAAAAATATTAGTGATCCATTCTCATTGATCGTAGCGTGATGATATGTCACTTATAGTCATCGTCGATAAATAGAGTATTTTAACACTAGACGAATATTTCCCATTCGATTTTCGGAGGATTGCGCATTCAACCAAACTAGTCCGCATTTTTTTTAATTTGTTAAGTTACCAATAGTGCAATGATAGTATTGTCATAAAATGAAAAGGAAACACGTTGAATAGTTAGTTAATATTATTAAAATCTTGTCAATCTTACTTACTAGTGGAGAAATATTCAATGCTTTTTTTAACTCTAGCACTTTTACAAACAATACTTTGAAGTGATGTAAGATAGCAAACAATTAACATATGTACCCATACATGTTATTGATTGGAACAAAATACATAAGCAATCAAATATTCTCGAAGTTTCTCCGAATAGTCGAATAGATTCGACTATTCGGAGAACTTCAAAAACTTCAATTAAAGCCTTTGGCGTTTTGAACAGAAGAGAACATATTTGTTTCGTGATAGCATTGGCAAGTGGAGAGAGCAGGTGTGTGATAATTTAATTTAGCAGAGCACAATCGATACGTGAATGTTTGTGAGTGAAAATGTATGTTTATAACTAACGTAAAAACTACCCAATGACCCAGTTGTCGAGCACACGGCTTCTGATCCAGAGGTCCGGGTTCGATTCTTGACTCTGGCTCACACCAATGACTTTTCGAAATTGTTTTCGGAAGTTATGTGTAAGAAAAATGACACACACCTCGACACGACCTCTACATTCAGAAGCGGGGTGCTGACCACCGGACCACTAAAACTTTTTAACGAAAACATTTGCGTAAGATATTTGTTAACGATAATTATGTGTCTGTGTTTAAAGCAGAATACCCCAAAGATCATCATTGTGACAGTATGACTAGCTTGAATCATATATTTTAAACTTCCACGCCTTATTCTACCCGAAGGTGTAATCAGCAGCTGCTATGCTTAAATTTTAAGATCAATGATAAAATGTGAAGCAGTTCTTGTAAACAACGGGCAAAATATTGTCGGTTATTGATATTTATCACACATTACTTGCGAAAAGATATTTTTTGTTTCAGAAGCGACTCGCCCATCGACAGACCACCCAGACAACAATAATTGCTTGAAAAAAAAAACGGTGATTCAATTTCCCAGCTGTTTAAATTTTCTATTAATATCAGACGCAGTAAACGTTCTCTTTATTCTGGTATAATATCGAGACGTCCCCTGTTATGTTAGATTATTTTTTCTACTCTTGTTGCATTAGTACGGTCACGAAATGGATTTCAATTTTATTCAACTGAATATGAGTTTGGTAAATGACGACCCAGTCTGTAAATTCCTCGTTATTTTTAATTTAGTGGGATCTGATATTTTGATACGTTTCCCATTAATGAAGGTTAAATCCCCCTCGGATTTCAATTTTATGATATTAATATTATTTTTTTGCATCATAATTTTTGATATTTTGAGAATGATGTTGTTATAGTTCCGGTATTTTTTTTTTACGTGTTTTCATAATACATAATCCTAACCTCCCCGTCGTAACCTCCCCGAATATTACCTACACATTCTTTTCATTTAAATTTTTTTCTTGTTAATTTTCACCTAATTTTACTAGGAATTGTTGTTGTTATTCTTTTTAGTAAAAATGATTGTTGCAAACTTTTTGGTGCGGCTGGTCGGCTGATAATTTTTAAATTTTATATTTAGAAGAATTATTGTTTTCGTTTGGTTTTGTATTCAAATGGTATTGTCATTAATCATATAGTTTTTGTGCCGTTTACATTTCTTTTTCCTGTTATTCATATTGATTTTTATCGCAAATATATTTCTAATATTTTATACTTCCTGTTTTTAAAAAGTCCACGAAATTCCGTTACAATGATAAAGTAACGACAAATTTTATAGTAAGCATTTCTTGTGATAGGATTCTATCACAAGAATCGAGCAGAATAAGCTCTCTCTTGTGAAGTCGGCCAAAACCTGATTACCAAATATTGTGAAAGATGGAGGACAGTATTGGATGAAAAGTAAGATGAAAAATTTAGATCATCTGTCATAGTATATAACGTATTAATATTTGTAAAGTAAATACTTGTAAGTATTTTCAAATGAAAAAAACTGTGGTTATAAATTTATGTTCACTTTTAATTTTTCTAACAGTCCCCAGCAGTGTCTCCAGGGAAATCAATGCTGGTATTGTCTTCTCTTGTTCTTATTACGTGATGTTCATTAGCTGATATAGAAAATTGCCAGCGTTTTCCACCTTGTGATATTAAATTTTAGTAATGACTTCTAAATAATATTTATATTCGATAATATAAGTCTTCTGTACGTAGGCTTCTCTATGACTCTAAAAAAAATTGTATTCACTCAAACAGACACAAAAGAAACATCCAAATCGGTTCAGCCGTTAAGAATAAAATGAAACAAACATTATTGTTTGTTTTTAGAAAAATGTAATGTTATTTTTAATAAAGCACGCGACGCGCTGGTTCTCGAGGGCTGCGCGCTTCAGCGCGCCGTTAGGGCCGTCCTGCCCCACCTCGAGGCCTGGGTGCTCCGTAAATGGGGCACTGTCACCTACAGATTTACTTAGATACTCACCGGCCACGGGTGCTTTGGTGAGTATTTGAGTCGAATAAAACGTGAAGAGACGGCGATATGGCACCATTGCGCATCCGACCTGGACTCGGCCCGGCCCACGCTAGAGGTCTGCCCGGCCTGGGCGGCTGAGCGCCGAGTCCTGGTCGACGGGATCGGGCGATGGACGTGGCAATTCTGGCAGGCGAGGAGGAGTGGAGGGCTGTGGTCTCCTTCTGCGAAACTGTGAGGCTCCAGAAGGAGGCCACCGAGCGGGGTCAAGAGAGAGACGATCCCGCTCGAAGGCGGCGGCGGCGAGCTTAGTGAACGCCGCCGCCGACGCGCCGCGAGGGCGCACACCCTGCAGGTGCGTCCGGGTCGCGGCCCGGGAGGATAACCCCCCGGTGCGGCCGGGGAGGGTCGTCGGGGCGCCGCCGGCCGCGCGCTTCTTTACAGCGCGCGGTTGGAGCCGCCCCGCCCGGGGGAGCTTCACCGAGGCTCCCCGAGGATGAGGACAGTGACAGGATCGTGACAGAGGGGGGCGACAGCGGGGTGGACCAGAGGGCTGATGCACTGTCCTGGGCCACCCCAACGCCGGAGGAAGGCCGCTGCGAGGTTTTAGTGGGTAACCCTAGGATCGCATTGCAGTTTACTGTTTTGGGAGTCCCACACTACCCCCTGCCGTAAAAAAAATCGTGAATCGCATAAAAAAAGGATAAGGTGTATCGGGTCCGCTAGTAAACAATATATTATTTTAAGACTCCCAGTATAAGTCGATATTGAATCTGAAAATGTTGAACGTGCGTTTCTTTTTCGCCGACTTCCAAAAAATGGAGGAGGCTCATCAACTTTGGACTGAACTAAGCTATTTTAAAAATTCTTTTTTTATTTGAAAGCTATTTTCCATTTGGTCCCATTTTTATCAGGTCCGGATCTGATGATAGGATTCAGGAAAAATCGAAGGCAACCACCGCGAAAATTGTATGTTCGTGTGGTGTTTTTGTCACGTTATAGTCATTTCTCTGGTATAAGCTTTATGGTGTCAAGGTTTGATGCTGCTGTGCTGATTATGAAGCTCACAGAATTCCTTAATGAACAAAAGCCAAAACAAAAGCCACCGGGGTGGGTCGGGTTGAGACAAATACCGGGTTGCAATCTTCAGTGTAAACCTTAGGTGTACACCGACCATCCACTCCAGATAGTGATTCAAATGCTGACATTTGAAACAAACTTTATAAAAAGATTTACATAGAGCATTATCAGTGTTTATCAAAACCTGGGGGCATATTATGAGCTCTTAATTCCAGATAGCTTGTTCGCTGCCTAGCGAATTCGTATCTTCAACGACTAATTTCAGCTAGTCGGTGACGAGTAGTCGCTGTCAAATGCACTCTACATTCGATTTATCAACGACTAATCCCATTTAGTCATTCATGAGTAGTCCAGACTAGCTTAGTCGTTAGAAATACGAATTCGTTAGGCAGCGAACAAGCTGGCTGGAATTAAGAGCTGACCCCAAATAATGGGAACAGGGCAGGAAAATTAATGTTAATCAAATTTGTTTCTATATGTACTTTGATTGTATTGGTCAACGTATTGAGTTCAATGCAAGGAAGTGAAGAACTCGTAAAGCTTAAATTTGACAAAATATATTTATTTTCATTTCCAAAATTCCTTTATACGTATGCAATTTAGAAACATATTTATGGAGGCGATCTATAATTTAAAAATAGATTTAAATATGTCAAGTCGAGTTTTATTTATTCCTTTTGAAGAATCAGCGGCCTTATCTCCAGCAGGCTATTTCTTACAGGTTACAATAAGTTTATAGGTTAAAATTATTCAGAAAGCTAGCTTAGACAAACATCATTCATCATAACTTACTTCCTTCATCCAAAAATTTAAGATCGATATTTTTTTATACAAACATTGTGTTGTTATCTACACTAATATTATAAAGAGGAAAGATTTGTATTTTTGTATATATTGTATATATTTTTGTATATATTTTTGTATATTTGTATATTTTGTATTTCGAATAAACTCAAAAAGTACTGGACCGATTTTAATAATTCTTTTTTCTTTAGAAAGCTACATTATCACTGAGTAACATAGGCTATGTGTAATCATCGTCGTCATCGACATTTTGTTTGTACGCGAGTAACACCGTGAGGCGGGAAGCTACATACAATATAGCGGTACGAAGTTTGCGCGGTCTGCTAGTAATTTATATTTTCTGAGGGCACAATAGGTCTCCAAACTATTGTTTTATTTCCATTCTTATCTATCAAGGCTGCCATGTATTTATAGCCCAAATTTCCTTACGAAGAAAAAAACCCCTCACAAATAGCTTGGTATGTTGTAAATGGTGAACATTGTGTAAGCGGAACTTTTTAATGGCTCTCAATATATTACACCTTAAGAGTATTCGGGATTTGACTAAGCCGTGACATTGCATTTCAATCTTTAACTTTGTACTTATAAGGTGTATATTAGACTATCGTGTTTCATCGTATATTTTAGCAAACTACAATTAACTGTGTTATTACTTCCGTGATATCACTTTAGTAGCTACATTATGAGTATTTAGAATAATGATAAGAACCGTATTGCTTGGTAACATATTAAACAATATTATCACGAAGATCTTACTGTGACTGTAATTTAATTCAAAATTACGTATACGTGTGGTAGAGCCAAGCAGTTCGCTGCATGAATGGGCCGGCTCGACCGGTGAAATACCACGACCTCTCAGAAGACCGACGTAAAGTGGCTCATGCCGCGTTTCGTTCGGTGAGAGAGGTACCCGGAGGCCCACTCCCTTCTCCATCCTTTCCTATCCCCTACCCCTTAAAGGTTGGCAACGCAACAGTAACACTATATGTATTGCTGGTGTCCATGGGCGGCGTTGGTTGCTTACCACCAGGTGACCCGCCTGCTCGTTTGCCCTCCTATCTCATAAAAAAAACAGAAATAAACCAGTTTTCAACACAAATCATTGTTAGCAAATATTTAAACACAAACATATTTAGTCTGAGAGCTGTATGCTGATTAATTCAGTAAAAATCAGTCTCCATCAAGATCTTGTCTTTATCAAGACAAGATCAAGGTAAAAGATAAGAGAAAGAGTTACTCTACACCATTAATAGTGGTAGAGTCACGCAGTTCGCTGCATGAATAAGCCTTCTCAACCTTTTACTATTTTTAGTGTTACTCATAGTGACTTATGGTACTGAATTACATGTTACGAATTTGGGCTTATGAATTTGAAAGAAAAGTTTCTTTTATAAATTTTGCATTTTTTAATCATTCATGATTGGTGTTTCTCTGTCCAGAAAAAAAAATTGATTCTACCGTTCCACTAACTTAATTAACTTCAAATTCTTGAAGTCTTGAACTTATTTTTGGAGTCGGTGCCAGCCTAAGTAACGTACTCTGTTGTGTTGCACCGACTTCAATAATGAGTTACATTTGTAAATATTATAATAGTTAAAGATGACTTTATTAAAGTCTTACGTTTTGTATAGTGTATTAAGTATACAAATTCGTAAATTACGTTATTTATCGCTTTTTATTTATAGAGGTACTGTTTTCATATACTTATAGATTGTGTGGTTTACGTTTCTAGTAGCCCGTTTAACTATTTTTTTATAATTATGTGTGGTTGTACCACTTTTTATTAAATAGTAATTGATTTCACTGTATGGAGAGTCTATATAATGTAAATCTACTCAGAAGCGGCTTAATTTATAAGCGATCATTATGTTCTAAAATTCTAAAAAATTAAATTCAATTTTGTATTTTTGTATGTATCTTGGTATTGCAAACTGTATTTATTATCTATCTTCCTATCATATCATAAAGGCTGTCAAAGTAAATTTAACACTATGTGTGTAAGTATATACACTTGCGGCGTTAATTAATTAGACAACAACCTGATTGCTCGTTTGTCGTCTATATCAGTAAAAAATATATTGAATTGTTGTTATTAATATTGATCGGTATGTATAGAAGATCAGAAATAAACTCCCCATGAATTTTAAAGGCAATTAATGTAAAAGGCGATTATTATCCACTCACTTGGAGTGTTTGAATCTAAATCAATTGCAATTTCCCACCGAGATATTCCCAGTACGAACAGGAGAAACAGCACGACAGACATTGGCTAATTCAATTAGGCTCTCGCGTAAAATAGAATATAATACAATTTAGTGTTATTTATTACTAAGATTCCTCTACTAATGTCTTAATGTCTCGGTGGTCCAGTGGTAGAGCAACCCGCTTCTGAATCAAGAAGTCGTAGGTTCGAGTCCGGGCTCACCACCAATGACTTTTCGAAAGTTATGTGTAATAAACTTTGTTCCCGGTGTATGGCAATAAGTTCGTCACTTATTCCATTTGGCATGTAAGCATAACGGCAAGTCAAGGTTCAACAGAGGCTGCCTACACTTTTGGGTAGAAAAAAAGCGTGACGTTATGTGATGTTATGTTATGACATTCCTCTAAAGTTTAGTATTCTACTGTCCATAATTGGTCAAAAAGTTAATTTCTCTCCAAACGCCATCTCTCAAAATGTACGTATATAAAAAATATGCCAAAATGTTAATGTTTCTTTTGAATATTTTCCCACCGTTACTATCTGAAGTTGTTTTCAACATTTTATGAATTATTTTTCCGTTTTTTTTACGTCACCACATTTATTTCCCAGGATATAAGCAAGTGATTCCTATATCGCCTCATTTAATGAGATAGTCCAAATGGTTAATGATAATATGGCGTTCAGAGGTGAACAAAGTTAAATTAATACGCTCAGCTTAATTTTTAAATATTGCTATTTAAAAAAGGAATGAGTTAATTCACAACTATTTAGTAGAGTTGTACTCATTTCAGTACAAATCCTGTTCAAATTGCTACGTATTTCTCTTACGTCATTAATTCAATTCCGTTAAATGAAATGTTGCCGTTTCAGTTCATTCATTCGATAATGAAATGGCAGCTGTTATTTCAGGATAACTTGACTGTCGAGAAGCAATTTTACATTTCGATTATTAACCACAAATGTCCATCAGCAAGTACCCGAATGTGCGTTTGATCCAATATTTAAAAAAAATGCTATAAACTTGATTGAATACAGATTTATAGATAATTGGTATGAGTATATTAGGTATTTAGAATACAGTTCTGTAAAAGACCAAGATAGCAACCTTAATTTTGAAACTTTAGTACAAGTAGTGTCTTAAAAATATGTGATTCTATATCTTCTCTTAAAAACAAAACCATTACTTGTAAAATTTTTAACCTTGCAAAAAGTAAACCTTACAAGTACTTACAACTAACGATGTCTGATCTCCGTTTGTTCACAGATTGCTATTGTTCTTGTAGCCCTCTCAGAGGATCTCCTTGTAACCCAACTGGAAATTTGACGTAATAAAACATCAGTACATTGGGTAAAACAAAGTCGCTTTCCGCTGACTGTCCTCTCGTATCATATCTTTGAAATTACGCAGCGGATTCCGATAAGTTCTTTTTCTAATAGATATTGGGTGTCAACAGGGTGGTTGGTATGTTTAATTCATGTATAATGTAGAAAAATAATGTGAAAATTTTCGAGATTAAGCATTTTAATTGCAAACGCTAGCTAAACCCTAATTGATAGATCAAAACAATGTACTACATTATTATACACCTTCTAGAATTTCTACAAAAAAGTCTGTGATGGTGTCTGTCTATTTCTTAAGGATAAACGATAAGGACCATTTATATTTCCTCTGAGGCGAAACAAAGTTCACTGGGTCAACTAGTAATATACTAGTAACTATAATTTATATAATTCGTTTTTGTTACAATCATCACTGTGTTAATATTAAGCCAAATAATCTCAACCCGTGTCACGTGGCACTGTAGATTATACTAAACTTCCCCATTAAATAGTACCCCAGTCACTACTATTTTCACCTTTACCATAGACAAAATAAACCTTGCAGGTAATAACTACGTTCCAAGTTAATTAAGAGATACGTTGTTGCGTTCTTGAACTGGCTAAATTAAAATATAAAGCCCGCAGCTTCACAACCATGTTGCGACATTAACTTCTAGCAGATGGGTTTAAAGTTATTACGACGAAATGAAAACGTTTGTAACATAACATAACATAACTTCACGCCTTTTGTTACCCGAAGGTGTAGGCAGCGGCCGTTAAGCCTCGTCTCGCCGTTATGTTTACGTCCCAAATGGAATAGGTGGCGAACCTATTGCCATAACGGGCACAAAGTTTTCAGTCATCGATATTTATCACACATAACTTCCGAAAACAATTTCGAAAAGTCATTGGTGTGCGCCAGTGTCCGGAATTGAACCCGGACCTCTGGATCAGTAGCCGTGTGCTCAAACACTGGGCCACTGAGACATTTTTATACGTTTGTGATTCTCTCTAATGAATGATGTAGTTATATTTTCGAGGGATTTTGTCATAATTTATTCTCAAAAAATAAACGACAAAAGAAAAAGGCAATGAGTCTTAAACTAGATATATGACGTGTGTTATTCGTAGAGATCTTAGGAGGAAAAATATTACTATTCATATTGTATAATAATTGTTATCTTTAGTTAGTTTTGCGTCAATAAAGCTTCTAATGGAGCTTGAGCTATCATTCAAAATATGTTTTGAAGTGTATTAATAAGTTTGCCTTTTTAAAAGCATGCTTATATCGTCACATTGCAATAAATTTTAGAGATTTACTTATGTCAAATATGTATGAAAAAAAAAGAACTAGTTTATTTCGCGAACTTTGTTTCGCCTCAGAAGCATAAATGGTCATTGTCGGCTATCCCTAAGAAATAGACTTACACCATTTCGAACTTTTTGTAGACCTTCTGAAGGTATATAATAATGTAGTAGATTGTTTTGATTTATCACATACGGCTAAGCCGGCGCTTCCAATTAAATTGTTAAATCTCGAAATTTAACACTTATTTACTAATTCATGAATTATAAATACCAGCTACCCAGTTCACACCTTCTATCTATTAAAAATAACACATCAAGATCTGTTGCGTAGTTTCCAATATCCAAGTATATAAAAGGACAGACAGCGGAAGGTGGCTTTGTTTTACACTATGTAATGATTCATATGAAAGTCCAAACGGTATTCAAATATATTAACAATATTATTTTCTTGCTATGTTGTAATTGGCTGAGTTTTTAAATTGGGATAAGGGTCACAGACTAACTGGCTAATTTTGATGACAAGATCTCAGATGTGTTTCAAGAATCACACTTAGAAACTCACTTCAAGATAACGCTGCTGGTTGGATATAAAGTTTGTCAAAGTTTGTTTGGCCCAAGTGACGCGCGAACTATTGTAAATCTATTTTACATTGTGCACAAAGAAGAATTTGAATGTTATTTCTTAAATGTAACGTATTAACGTCACCACCAACCAATGAAATATCAAAATCATTTGTATAAAGAACCTTTCGGATAGATTTTTTAAAAAATATTTATTTTTATCAGAAAAATTTAAATCTCGAATAAAACTTGAGTATAAAGACAGAAGATTTTAAGTATTATAATATTAACAATAGTAATATATTGATTGTTTTAAAGTTTAAAAAAAAACATATTAATAAAGTTTATGACTTATAACACGCAAAGGATCAAAGAATAATTTAAGACATTTGGGGGGAAGTAACAACATTTTCAAAAGACAATTAGGAATATTGTAATGGTAAGGAATTATGTTTCGTAGTTAATGCGGAGAGTACTGATTTTATCTCAGTAAAATAAATCCTACTTTATTCATACAGAATAGAACTTTATACCAAAATATACATTCAATCATTTATAACACAATTTAACCTCATATTTATTAAGTAGAATTGTAAAATAAATGGTTGTGACACCACAGATTAAAAATATCCCTATAACATAATATACATAACATTAATTCACGCCTTTTTCTACCCGAAGGTGTAGGCAGCGGCTGTTAAGCCTCGTCTCTCCGTTATGTTTACGTCCCAAATAGAATAGGTGGCAAACCTATTGCCATACCGGACACAAAGTTTTCAGTCATCGATATTTATCACAGATTCCGCAAAGAATTTCGAAAAGTCATTGGTGTGAGCCAGTGTGTACCCGCGACCTCTAGATTCAGAAGCGTGTGCTCGACCACTGGACCACCGAGACCAATATACCTATTATCTGAAACAAAACAAAAATTTTAGTTGTAAGTCATAAATTTAGCGTCAACTTTAAGTAAATTGTGTATCATAACTATAAATTTTGAACAAAATGTACTCATTGCAATAAGGAAATGATATATATCTTTTGATAAATTTCTTGGGATAAAAACAAGTACAGCCAATTAAGGGCTACATTTTATATCTGCATTGCGTTAAGAGGCAATCTAGTATCACCATTACTTAGGGCCGTAAGATCAATCATAGTTAAAACTGTCGATTTTCTAAACTATAGTCAATTTTAATCTAGAGTTTAAACCTGCCTCGTAAGATCAACAGCGAAATGGACATAGATTACGTAAACTAAGTTTAGTTTTCGACAGATGGCAACATTTGGTTATTTAATGTCCATATTTCGCTCATCATTCACTCTTTTGTACATTGTCTGTGGCATATTTCGTGAAAAAAACTCTTTTTCTCTTTCTTTTATGAAGTTTTATAGTGTGACCATAGATTTAAGAAAAATAGATCGGCAATAGTCACCCAAACAACGTGACCGAAAATGGGTTGTTAATGTGTGAGTGACTTACGGGGCTCGTGGCGCATTGGTAAAACAACCGGCGGCAGCACTGAGGTCTGGGGTTCGATTTTCACCCGAGCACAAATATTTATGATAAACATTAATATTTGTGCAGCGTCTGGGTGTTTTTCTGTGTATTATAAGTATGTATTTACAAAAGAAAAGTATATATATATATATATATATATATTTAAATATAAGTATATAACTATATATATATGTATTAGTATCCGTTTTCTAGTATCCATAGCACAAGCATTTAGTTGCTTAGTTTGGAACTGGAGGGCCCTGTGTGATTTGTGTCCAAGATATTATTATTATTATTATTATTATCAATGTGTTCGTAAAAAGCGCTTCAAAACGTTAACTTTTACAAAGTTAATGTTCATGTGTGGAAATGTAAATAAAATATACGCGGTTCCCAAAATCTAATATAAGCGGTTGCGCTGTCAGTGATTCGATGCTATTAGTAAATTTTTCCTGACATGTGCCATCTATTGTAGTCTATGCTAAATCTATATTTTCTATATTTTGGGAACCGCGTATATTTTATTTACATTTCCACACATGAACATTAACTTTGTAAACGTTAACGTTTAAAAAGTTAACGTTTTGAAGCGCTTTTTACGAACACATTGATAATAATAATAATAATAATACCTTGGACACAAATCACACAGGGCCCTCCAGTTCCAAACTAAGCAACTAAATGCTTGTGCTGTGGATACTAGATAACGGATACTAATACATATATATATACTTATATACTTTTAAATATCTATATATATATATACTTTTCTTTTGTAAATACATACTTATAATACACAGAAAAACACCCAGACGCTGCACAAATATTAATGTTTGTCATAAATATTTGTGCTCGGGTGAAAATTGAACCCCCGACCTCAGTGCTGCAGCCGGTTGTTTTACCAAAGCGCCACGAGCCCCGTAAGTCACTCACATATTATCAACCCATTTTTGGTCACGTTGTTTGGGTGACTATTGCCGATCTATTTTTCTTAAATCTATGGTCACACTATAAAACTTCATAAAAGAAAGAGAAAAAGAGTTTTTTTCACGAAATATGCCACAGACAATGTACAAAAGAGTGAATGATGAGCGAAACATGGACATTAAATAACCAAATGTTGCCATCTGTCGAAAACTAAACTTAGTTTACGTAATCTATGTCCATTTCGCTGTTGATCTTACGAGGCAGGTTTAAACTCTAGATTAAAATTGACTATAGTTTAGAAAATCGACAGTTTTAACTATGATTGATCTTACGGGCCTAAGTGATAGATCAATACAATGTTCTACGTTATTAAACACCTTCAGAAGGTCTACGAGGGCGAGGGCATATGTCTATCTCTTAGGGATAACCCACAATGACCATTTTTATTTTTTGACTTTTTACGAGAAATAATGGCATAGCGAAGCGATTTTAAACATTACAGCATTAATTTTTATCCAATTAAGTGATTAGATTAGAGTATTAGTATCTAATTTAGATGATCCTGGCCCTTTACAACATGCAATTTGAACGAATATTTTCGAAGATATTGCAGTATTAACATAGCGGGACAGCAGTTAAAGCCGATAAATAGCACAAATTAATTCTCATGATATTCATTTTTTTTATGGGATAGGAGGGCAAACTAGCAGGCGTGTCACCTGATGGTAAGCAACCAACGCCACCCATGGACACCAGCAACATATATATGTTACTGTTGCGTTGCCGACCTTTAAGGGATAGGGGATAGGAAAGGATGGAGAAGGGGGGTGGGCCTCCGGGTACCTCTCTCACCGAACGAAACGCGGCATGAGCCACTTTACGTCGGTCTTCTGAGTCTTCTTCTTCTAATTTACTCATTTATTGCTTTTGATGCGTAACAAAGTTTATATATGTTAGATATATGTTATTCTATATAGGTCATTGTACATAAGCCGCAAAATCGCAATCTTGAAATCTTGTCAAGTGTTGACAGTCCGGGAATCTGTGGACGCAAGTGTTACTAACACATTCTGTTGAGGCAAGTGTACAAAGAAAAAAAGCAATAAAAATAGTTTATACTGCGTGATTATTTTTTTTAACTTACGTTCTTTTAATTTAATTTTCAAATTAATAAAAAACATGTTCTCCAGCCAGTAAGTACAATATACCATCGGAGACGTTCAAATAACATCAGTGAAACCTGTTAAAGTTAAATTTAATTATATTAACTTCGCGTCTTTTTCTACCCGAAGGTGTAGGCAGTGGCTGTTAAGCCTCGTCTCGCCGTTATGTTTGCGTCCCAAATGGAATTGGTGACGAACCTATTGCCATACCGGGCACGAAGCTATCAGTCATCGATATTTATCACACATAACTTCCGAAAACAATTTAGAAAAGTCATTGGTGTGAGCCAGTGTCAGGAATCGAATCCGGACCTCTGGATCATAAACAGTGTGCTCGACCACTGGATCAGCGAGACTCTTTATAGGTACAATTAAGTGATTACATAAAATCATCCAAGAATTATATTAAGAACGACTCACATTTAGAATCAATACTGCTGACGTTTCACTAAGATATATTTTACCGATAAATAACTATATTTCACTATCCTCATGATGTCGTCTAAAATATCGATTTCACAAGACCTAAGGCGTTCGTTTAACGAGATTTCAAAGATGGTTGTGGAGAGCCTCTTACACAACTAACAAGCTATTTATCGAATACCTACTGTATATACTCTGAGCTCTAGCGGTAAATGAATGAGAAATTTTCAACATAGGTGTAGGTGACAGTGGTGGAGCCAAGCGGTTCGCTGCACGAATGGGTCGGCTCGACCAGTGAAATACCACGACCTCTCAGAAGAACGACACAAAGTGGCTCATACCAGTAAGAGAGATACCCGGAGGCCCATCGATATTTATCACCATAATTTTCGAAAATAATTTCGAAAAATTATTGATCTAAGCCCGAATCCGAACCCAACCCAACTGATTCAGAAACGGGGTGTTCGGCCACTAGACCATCAAGACTTAATTGATGAATTCTTGTGTGTCATGAATGTATGAATGAATTCTTGTCAAGATAGACGCCTATTAGTTGATTAAGTAATGTTATCATTTTTCTAAAGTAATATCGCATCAAAACTTATTTTATAGCGTTTACAGTGCCAAATCTCGAAAATTAACACTTTTTCCTTACTACATTCAACATTAATTATACACACAAACCTTCCCGTTGACACACTCTAGTAGGTACTCTAGTAGTAATAGTCTTGCGTAGTTTCAAAAATACATGACATATAAGTGGACAGACAGCTAAAAGAAACTTTATTTTAAATTATGTAATGATAAAATTTGTTCAAAAATGTTCAAACTCATGAAAAAGGTTTAAAGGTCACTAAAAATTTGGGAACAGATAATACAGGAACAAGCTCAAAATAACTGCATTTTACGATCCAAACGCTTTATTATCATTTTACGAGCACCTCGAATATCGGACCTCTAATAATGTTACCAAAATAATCGACCCGTGGACCTCTATAATAAGGCTTCACGACTTTTCACTAATAAAGTAATTTTGAGAATTTGCATTAACCAAAGAGGAAAATTTATGAGGGTTTACAAACTAGTTAGGAAAAGTTTAGTTGAACTGTTTTGTATATTATTTTTAGACTTGAAAATGTCAAAAGTTTTGATTATGTTATATTATGTAAAACATCTCCATCTGCAATCAACTTGATCAAAATTGATAGAGTAATGGCCAAAAACGATTCATAAGTCACGAAGTTGTTAAGACAGACGTTCGAAGTAATTGCAGTTCATAAGTAACAGGGAAAATTTTAAAACATATCACATGTTTGATATAATACGTTAACATGAGGGACGACTTAGAATGCGAAAATTTATTATTGAGTTAATTTGTCATTGATATCGTGAATTTATATTTTGTTTAGAAATTCATATGCTTTTTTATTTTACTGGACAGCGCTAGACCTCGCTTAACTTAATGGTAAGTGACGACGAGGCCATTGATGGTAAAGCACACTGTTCAGTTAGTAGCCTATTCACTCTCCTTCTGAAGAGACCTATGTGATAACTAATGGGGAAAACTGACGCAGGTAGTTTGTTCCATTGACTAGTGGTGCGGATAACGAAGAAGATTCAAACCAACGAAGATCAAACTTAGTTGTGGGATATCCATAACGTACGGGTGCAGGCGGTAAGTACCTCGGGTAGTTCGCCGATAAATAAATGGGGATGGTTGTGTAACTCTTGAACATACTCGCCAGAGTGTGGCCTATAGAACACCGAAAGGCTGGCTACCTTCCGCCTGTGATTGAGGCTTTGCAGATCATTGTTGGCTAGCAAGCTAGGATCTCCAATCTATCCTTTATCCTGCCTCTCCATCAATGTGCATAGTTTTGCACATTAACAAAGTAATTGTCCATTGCCCAGTTTGAAATTCACTTTTATTATTGCTGTTTAAAAAATAATACAGTACAAGTGAATTAAACTCACGTTGACAAAGGACGTACTTTAGTAGTGTCTCTGACAATTGCCCCTTTTGAAATTCCTTTCAATTTTTAAACAAAGGCACTGCCCGTTTTTCATTTAGACGCAGTACAAAAAGTTGAAAATAAAAGAAACCATCTACAACAGAGTCTTTATTTACAACATTGTAAATAGAGAAGCAAAGAAAAACCTATTAAATGTATGTTTTAGTTGGTAATTTTTATCACGGGAATATAATTAAATATTTTGAATATAAAAAGGAGAGCATGAACATATTCTTAATCGTTTTAGTCGTCTTAGAAATATGAAGACCACTCACCCCGATTTTGAATCGAGTATAAAGATGTAGAGGAAGTTTTTGTATCGAATCCTAGTTCTCACCAAGGACTTCTCGGAGGTTATGTGTGATTTATATCATTGACTAACAACGTTGTGCCTAGTGTATGGTAAACATCCGCGGCTTATACATTCAGGTGGGAAAAGTGTAAAATTGTAATAAAAAAAATATGGATAAATAGCTCCGAGGAATATTTGGATATTGCATTACCCAAAGAGTTTAATACTTTTTAGCTCGTCCAAGGGTTTGTGGGTTTTGTTTCCTAGTGTATGTAGGTAGGTATATTTTCATTTTATCAATCTTCATTAATAACGCATGAGCATTGAGGCGAAAGGGTAAGCCTCCAAAACGTGAAATGACATAAAACAGTTTCATTAAACGCGTTATAATCTTGAAAAGTTGTTTCATTATTCTGAACACTCGGGAAGCCTCACTTAAACAAAGATCGAAACAACTTTGAGATAAACTTTTGTATCTTTTGTGTGTCTTACTCCTAAGTCACAGACTTTAAACCTAGTCAGGAAGTCAGAGAATGCTATAAGAGATTTGTTAGTTTTAGAAAATGTATCTCTATTATCATTATTAACTTCAAGTTGTTAATATGCGAAAGATGTCGGGCTTTGCCGAGGTATACTTTTACATAACGCATAACATAACATAACTTCACGCCTTTTGTTACCCGAAGGTGTAGGCAGCGGCTGTTATGTTTACGTCCCAAATGGAATGGGTGCGAACCTATTGCCATACCGGGCACAAAGTTTGTCAGTCATCGATATTTATCACACATAACTTCCGAAAAACAATTTCGAAAAGTCATTGGTGTGAGCCAGTGTCTGGAATCGAACCCCGGACCTCTGGATCAGAGGCCGTGCGCTCGCTATACTTTTTAGCTAACATAATAATAAAAAATTTCTATAAATAATATTACACGTAAATTCTGAAATAACTTTCATGCGCTAATAATCAAACCAAGCACAAAATGTGCTTGAATAGCTGATTTTTTTTAATCAGCTACATATGAAACTAACAACAAGGCAGAATTTTCACACGAAATACAAATATGTGTGTATTTCGGAAGAAAATATGTGCCCATAGCTTACGCGATTCTACTGACAACCCATACAATCTAATGTGTAACTAATGTGCACGCTCTCTTTAGATTGTCTTGTGATTGTGCCTTCACAGAAATTTACATACATACAAACTTACTTTTTACGTTACGTCAAAAAACTTTTGACGAAATCTTGATTAAATTACGTAAATTTCTGATTAATTGGAAATCCTCGCTTCTAATCAATTGGCTGTCGATACGGTTTAAGCAGTTACTTATAAATAATACGTATAATTACACCTTTAATACGCCACAAGGACTACTTAAAGACGAAAAGACAAAGCTAATATGATAACAAATTTTATAATTAAAAAAGTTCATTCTCATCAACAAAATAACGTTTATAATTAGACCGCACCCCATTATCCCCTCACAAAATTTATATTAAAAAGTTCAAGTACTTATTATCGACAGTGTTTCTTACTTTAAATATTATAGAACCTCAATTTTCCTGAGCAGTTTATGAAATCCTTTTCCTTTTCTCGTTTTGACGTTTTTTTTTTTTAATTTTTTTTTAGCTAAAAAGAGTAAATAAAGCAAAATTGTTTTCCACGATAAAAAAATTTAAACCTTCTATTAATAATTCCAACAGCTATCTAATATCTCATCTAATATTAAACAGTGGGTTTTTATGTAAAAATGTAATAATACTATGTAACATAAGGCTGTGTGCGTGCCAGACAATAAGTCTCAATAATAGTAGTGTCACGTCCCTGATGTTTCACGTTGAGAGTACGAAGAATGAATAGCACAAGATAAATCCTGATCACACACGCAAACATGACCGTCATACAAAAACAGTCTAGAAAGAGATGGAAAAGTGATTTATAAATAAATAAGAAGTGTTACATTATGTCGTATTGATTACATTTACAAATAAGCTCCTGCTGCAGCAATTTCTACCCTCTCTCTGACCCATCTTAATGGCTGGAATTAACACTCTGGTATTTTCTTAGTTGCAGAAGTATTTGAGCTGTAATAGATATGAAAATAGGTGGCTCGCTTGTTCTTTTGTACCTTAAAAAAGGACATATAAAATTTATTTACAGAAATTTGGTATTAATTTTTTATAATAGAAGGGGGCAAACAAGCTTGCGGGTCACATGATGGAAAGCGTGGCGTCTGCAATACCAGAGGCATCACATCAGCGTTGCTGGCCTTTCAGATGGGAATACGCTGATTTTTTAAAGGTTCCTAGGTCGTAAAGGTCCAGCGATACCGACGCCGGCAACTGGTTCAACAAAAGAACAAAGCGTAACAAGAAGAGCTCAACTTGAAACTCAAAGTCATTGATCGTCAACCATTCAACCGATGAGGATGGTAGTATTGGCGAGTAATGTACATATTTGCTATTGTTACTTTCAATTAGTAGTCCCGGTGGTCCAGTGGTCAAGCACACGGCTTCTGATTCAGGGATCCGGGGGTTCGAATCCTGACACTGGCTCACACCAATGACTTTTCGAAATAGTTTTCGGAAGTTAAGTGTGATAAATATCAGTGACTGAAAACTTTGTGCCCGGTATGGCTATAGGTATCGGCGGTGGTGTATAAAAGAAACAGCTATAGTGGAATATGTTCTGGACACCCACAGAGTTATCTTGGGCAATTTGCCATCGTAAATCAGCGGTACCTAAAGCGGTTTATCAAACGGGAAATTGTCACATAAATCACTCCAGTGCATGTGACACGAGTTCGAAAATTCCGCTAGTTTTAAGAAATATTTTATATTTCGTATGGCCATTCTTTATTTTTCATTTATCAGTTCTGTAAATTTATTTATACAGTTTCTTTTTACTTGGCTGCTGTAACTTAAGTTGTAACCAGAAGGGTTTCCAAGCGAGTATTCCCCAATAGGACGATTTATTTTCCAGTCCCTTCTTTTGTAGATTTCGGGCACACTATTATTACTATCCTTTAATTATCATTCGTAGCTCAAGAAAAATTAAACTCGTGACTTTTAAAGGTAAATACCAGATCCCTGGCCTATTAGGATATATTATCGATACCAGATCAAATCCTTGGTTGCTCTTTACTACCAATGTGACTTGGTTGGGCAACATTATTACCCAGAAAGCTGCCGTGAGGTTTTCTTTATTTATTCATTAGTTGATATTATACCCTTCCAATTGCCACAATTTTTTTAGAGATGCATTAAATTAAGAAATAAAACACACGAACGAAGATTTGTTAGTGGGTGTGTCAATAAATTCGCAGTTCTGCCGGCCTATTATGGTTTTTATTCGGCTATGAATTTAACTTTTTCTGAAATTAGGTACATATAGTGAAAGTCAAAATCAAAGCTTTATTTTTGTAGGTCACTTCACAGACACTTAAAAATAGAAGATTTTAGTTTCAAGTGAATTATATTCCCGAAATATCTGAAGAAGAAGCTTTTCACTTACATTTCGTTGCGGTGAGTTATAAGATGTTGGCGAAAATTTCGAATTTGTTTACGGTCTTACATTTAATGCAAAGGAACACTTTTGGCAAGCATACTGGCAGAAGTGTGGCCACACTAAAATTGGATTAATTCTACGTTCTTATAAAACACTTCGATCTTCACAAAAAATATGTATTCTGCTAATAATGAAATTATGTCTTATGGATATTTATTTGATGTTTTTTCACCCAAAAACTACTGAATGGATTTTAGAATGTCAAATTTTGCAATAATAATATGGCATAACCTATAAATAAATATACTAACCATAATCTTTAAGGATATAATCAAAATGAAGATATTTTAAGATGTTGTCTGCCTTGATAGTTCTGTCTCAATTTTTTTCGAATGTCTTTTACCAACAGTTAATATATTTTTGTTTGGTTTTTCACACAATATTGTCAGGCATATCATATCACACATGTCTTAATCTCAAGAATACCAAGAGGACAAGTATAATAATAATATTATAAACATAAAAATAGATTTTTGCGAAATTCAAATAATAAATCATTTCACAACGACCAAACTATTGTCTCAGTTTTAGGATGTACTTAAATTATTTTAAATTTTACGAATGTTAGCTAATTGTCATAATTAAACATAAAAAGTTTACACCCCTTTCGTCCATTAAGGAGCAAAATAAATTGATCCTTCTTGTATTTTACTTTCATATCTTTTCAGGCGTTCAGATAATTAAGGCCCAGGAAATTACTAGGGGTGTTTGTAACTTCAATAGGTATTTTGAAAATTTAACAGAAACTAACAGGGTTTTTCAATAAGGTTGACAATTTGTTGAAATAGAATAAAACAAGCGGTGTGTGAGGTATTAACATTATGAATCGTATAAATGTCCACCGCGAACAGGGTGGCACGAATCCAAATGGTCCAATTTTCAATGAATCTGTCGCATAGATCCGGATGTATTTGAGCGAAGGCGTTATTTATGTTCTCTATAAGGGAATCATTCGAAAATGCAACTTTTGGAAATTCCATAGGAATAAGCCTATCTGGCTGAAATGTGATCTTGGTGGCCTTACGGGTGGTAGCTTACGTCACCTCTGCGGGAGAAAATTTTATCCTAAAGCAATTCTTTCAGAATGTTCAGAATGTCTATGGTGACAACCGCTGTGTGGCAGGTACCCCCGTCACGCTGAATTCACATGTTTTGTAGGTCCATATCGTCCACCAGAGGGCGGTGACCGGGGCTCACAGGCTGGAGATCTCCGGTCCGGATAGATGCGCCAAGGCCGACGCCTAGGAGAAAATGAGGTGGTCGTCGCCGACAACGGCGCAATAATTTCGCACCCGTGTAAAATGGGTGACTTAAAGGTGGTCTCCCCCGCAGCCGTCGCCACGGTGATCGCCAATCCAATTCACCCCGTCTCGGCTAGTCTCCATCTGGGCCGTCAGAAAACTGGCGGCTCAGAGGCGGATCTTGATCGGGTGGACCTCAGCGCGCGTCGAGGCACTGGCGACAAGACCGCTACAGTGAAACTTAACATGGTGATTTGGAATGAGTGACAGAATAGTAAAAAATATATTAGATTTTCGCTTCCTAAACAAGTATGTCGCTATAGCCTAAAAGCTTTATTGAAAAAAAAAACTTTAAAATTAAAATATACACATTTATTTTCCAATATTTAGGAGTAACTTTCCTTTTTATAATACTAAAATAAATTAAATCTTTTATATACTCCAAAAACCGTCCCAAACTGAAATAAATATCTAAGATACAGTAAACATACAGTAATGCTTCCGTAATTGTTAAAGCCAATAGGAAAGTTTTAATGTAACCAAACCAACTATAGAAAATCCCTGTTATCCACTTTGTTAACTACCGTGGCCGCATCAGAATTAGTTTATATCCGGAGCTGGATAACATTGTGTGACGTGTATATATAGTTAAATTTAGGTTTGAGTTTAAGTGATTCACAATTAAAAAAATATAATCAATGTTTATGAAAAGGTTTTTTTATTATTTTACCCAAGACATAATTGAATCTTAAAAGGTAAGGTCTAAAGATAAATTATGTGAACATCAAAGTTAATGCTTAGGAAATGTCTAAGAAGTAATAATACTTTCTTATGTTATTGGAAGGCAAAAGAGCAGGCGTGTTACTTGATGGTGAGCAACAAACTTATAAACACCTGAACACAAATAGTGTTACAGTTGCGTTGCCGGCCTTCACAATGGGTTATGGAAGAGGTCGGAAGTGGGATGGGAAGGAGATGGGGAAAGGGGTTGGGCCTCCGGCAAGAGCCACTTTACGTCGATGTTCTGAGAGGTCGTGCTATTTTGCCGGTCGAGTCGGCCCATTCATGTTACTACCACTGTTATTATTGTAATTAACTTATTTGAAAATAGACAAGCAGGCAGTAGTAGTGATATCACGGTCCAATTTACTTAACATAAATGGCCGCAGATTAAACAAGAAATCGGTAAAATTTGATTAACTGGCCAATGATGAACCCAATTAGCTGAACTATAATTTTCTGTAACCACCGAATTCGGTTCTATCGATACCTCAAAGTAGGTTTCTAACTAAGTTTAAACGATGACCATCTCAAATGTTGATTTTTAATATTTAATATTTTTTTATAGTTCTATGTTTTATATCTATCACTAGAGACCTATTTTTATAGAATAGGTGGCAAGAAGTGGGGTAGGCCTCTAGATACATCTTTCATTAAACGAAATTCAGTGTGGGTCACTTTATGTTGATATTCTGCGAGCTCGTGGTCAGCCCACCCCATTTATGTAATGGTTTACAAAACTTTTACTTTAAATAACAAAATAAAATCTTAATTTTTTGTTCCGCAGTCTGATATTGTTTTAAGTTGAATGTTTATTTTCAAAAACTGAATGAAGACTTGAGACTTTGTTTGCAATTAATAATTAGTGGATGGGGTAATGTAATTGGATTGTTTTGAGTTTCAAATTAAGACTTTCTCTTGGAGTGCTTTTTGAATGGTTAAATGGAAAATAACTTTTTTCTCACGATAACTTCCAGACGACTTCTCTATATGGGCAATCAACTGAAAAATCCCCAAAAATCTTATTTATAAAGTGACTTATTTATAAAAATATAAAAACTGAGCAGATTAAAATTAAAACATATTTAAAAGGTTTTAGTTTTAAAGATCTTCAAACAAATTAAAAGGGACTCATGTAATAAATTATAAAGCTTGGAATTTCTAAAAAAAAACTTTTTTTTAAGTTTTTGTGTGGGACAAAAAGAAAACTGCCACTCTTTTGTTTAAAACACAACAGAACTCACAAATTGGGTAAATTTTTACACTGATTGTTGTCCAAAAACTTTATTTTCGACTTGATTTAATTTTCAAGGTAATAGCAAAGGTAGTAATAACAATGAACTACATTTTATGGGATAGAAAGGAAACCGAGCAAGCGTGTCACTTGGTGGTAAGCAACCTGCGCCGCCCATGGACACCAGTAACACATATAATGATTCTGTTGCGTTGCCGACCTTTAAGGGAGAAGGATGGATGAAATTTTCAAGGTAATGTATTAATAACAATGAACTATTTTTTATGGGTTAGGTTAATTTTATAATATCAGTGCTCAAGTTGTCGAGCTCACTTTCTTCTGATTCAGAAGTCGTGGTGCTGATTCCGGGTTAAGGTTCCGGTTAACACCAAAAATTTCTCGCAATAGTTTTCGGAAGTTATGTATGATAAATCTAGATGAAACGATTATGATTTACATTTGGCGAGTCTAGACTTAACAGCCGCTGCTTTCGGGTAGAAAAAGACATGGAGTTATATTTGTTTTGTTATTTTATGATTTAATATGCAAAGTAACGGGAATTACTTTGCATATTAAATCCATTGAAATACCACGACCTCTCAGAAGACCGACGTAAAGTGGCCCATGCCACGTTTCGTTCGGTGAGAGAGGTACCCGGAGGCCCACCCCCCTTCCCCATCCTTTCCTATCCCCTATCCCTTAAAGGTCGGCAACGCAACAGTAACACTATATGTGTTGCTGGTGTCCATGGGCGGCGTTGGTTGCTTACCATCAGGTGGCACGCCTGCTCGTTTGCCCTCATATCCCATAAAAAAAAACGGATAGGACTGGAATGTGTACGGAACGGACGTGTTTCTTGAGCACGTTAAAATACGACCAAAACTATCTTTCATACATATTACCAGAATCCAGGCCAAAATATCTTGGACAATATCTTGGACACAATACACACAGCGCCCTCTAGTTCCAAAGCTAAGCAACTAAACGCTTGTGTTACGGATACTAGATAACGGATATTAATACATATATACTTTTCTTTTGTAAATACATACTTATAATACATAGAATAACACGCAGACGATACACAAATATTCATGTTTCTCACAAATATTTGTGCTCGGGTGGGAATCGAACCCCCTCAATGCTGCTGCTGGTAGATTTACCAATGCTCCACGAGGCCCATCAGTATAATAGTTTAGGATTGTTGAGGTTAGGATCGTTGAGAATATCAACAGGGTTTCTGTCGTTTTCTTATACACTTTCTATTACCAAGTCTCCGCTCCAACACCATTTTAGATCAGCGTCATTACAATATTATTTTTCACGCAATTATTAATATTGATTATACATCAAATTTTAATCCAATTGCAAACCTGAAAATGTGTCAGTTTATATTTGCTAGATTTAATTAGAGAAAACCTATTTTTTTAAATAATTATTTCACTGAGCTATTAATACTGCTATTATTAATTACTGAATAAATAATCACTGAATAAATAATCAAATTATTATTTACTACCAAACCGCTACGATAGTACAAAGAACTTCACCAAGTTTAAAGAACTTAATTTTAGCTTGTAAAAGTTCGTAAAAAGATTGATTAAGGCTAGAGTTTGGATAACGATTATTGGGTAAGCCATTGGAACAATTTTAAATACTTTAAACAATAGCGTAATCAAACTGATAGAGTTCAGTCTTGCAGTTCAGTGCAAAAATGGGCCGGTCGACCGTGGGAATACTATGGACCTCTCGGAATATCGGCGTGAAGTGGCTCGTACCGCGTTTTGTTTGTTGAAAGAGGTAGTCGGAGGCCCGATTAAGTCGGGCTAATTTGTCGCATACTGCATGGCCGTATCAATTTAGAAAATTTTTTAATCATAATTATTAAGTTGGTTTAAAGTATAATTACTTGCCCCGCTCACAAACTTGGCTTTCCGCGGATACTCTTCACTAAACTCTTCACTTCTAAATACAAAGTTTTATTTTTTATAATTATTTTCGAACAACTTCCTTGTTACCCGCAAAATTGTTTTTGAAAGTAAATGTGAAGATTTATCGCACGTTTCACTTTAGGTGTAAAATTAAAACCCACTTTACGCTCCTCTTAATAAACAGCAATAAATCAAAATCTTTCGCTGCTTGTCAAATACATCTGTAGCAAATTGCCAAGGTTCTTGTGGAGCGATTTGTCAAAAAATAAAAGTATCATAATTTATAACAGGTTAATTTTTGAGACCGAAGATAGAGCGATGATTTTCTACCGTCTAAAAAAATAATACCTAACACCTACGTGGATTAACTTTACCATTTTCACATAATCATATTTGAGTTGCAGCATAAATAAATATCACTTAAAGAGAGAATTCAAAAATGTCTTGGCCATTAAAAATACATAATGGTCTTATAAAAGTATTTTCTTAAAAACTTCACAACCGATTACGAGAAAAAACTTTGACATGAATACAATACATAATAAAGTCAGCGCTTGGCTGACTTTATTGATCCGATCCCCGCCCAAGTACAAATATTTGTAACAAGCATGGCGTGTAATCTCAGGGTAATTTTATATGTATTATAAGTGTGTATTTACAAAAAAAAAGTGTGACATGTATTGATATCCGTTACCTAGTATCAACACAAAAACCGACGCGCGTGTATGAAAAGAGTTATGAAAGTCAACGAAGCGAGTGAGGCGTGTAAGAATCGTGCCTTATGGCGCTCTGTTCTCTCTGCCTACCCTGCAAGGGATTTGGCGTGAAGTTATGTATGTATGTAAATAAAGATATAATTACACTTTATTCAGAAAGATGTAAACGAGAAACTGAATAAAACCATACATCCCAGTAACAAAAGGATTCCAATTAAAAGTTAACGTGAGGTCAATGAACAGTGTGAAAATTGTTTTCTGCAGATTTTTTTCGGAACGTGAAAGAAAAAAGAAGACAGATTTTTAAATAAACTTAATTTGAACTTGAACAACAGTGGTATAGCCAAGCAGTTCGCTGCATAATGGGCCAGCTCCACCGCTGAAATACCACAACCTCTCATAAGATCGACGTAAAATGGCTCATGTCGCTTTTCGTTCGGTGAGAGAGGTACCCGGAGGCCCATCCCCTTGCCCATCCTTCCCTATCCCCTTTCACTTAAATCCCTTAACGGTCGGCAACGCAACAGTAACAGTATATGTGTTGCTGGTGTCTGTGGGTGGCGTTGGTTGCTTACCATCAGGTGACACGACTGCTCGTTTGCCGTCCTATCACATAAAAAAAAATTAAGAAAGCTCAACAAAAATTATTTTGCTTTGAAATGATCAGTACTGCAGACGGTTATTTTTTAGTAAAATTACTATTATTTGCAATTAAATAAATAATTCATTATGTTATTTAATAACAAAGGCATCAAGTTACACAATAGTTACACAATGCAGGTACTTCAATTCTTTCATAGTTATAATAATATGTAGAGTTAATTAGATCATCCCTATTCGTTCCTTGATAAGCACACTAACTTTTTTCTGTTTGAGATGTTGCAGATTTGTTAATTTCTTACAAACCGTTGACTTTGCGAAAGCTTGCAATTTATTGAACTCTATATTCCGTTTGTCGAGACAATATGATACTTATCTTTCTGGTATTAAACGCGTGTAAATAAGTAATTTATTAAATAGGCGTCGTATGATCTTGGGTTACTTTTCAATCAATACAGAAATGGCACACAACATCGACCACATTTTTGAAAAAAGTAAATCTCATTACGGAAGTACATAAATAGTCTATTTTTTTGAAGATGCAAGATCCACAACCTGAAAAAGGGCTATGTGGATGTTTATCAACCGGTGTCAAGCCAGCAGTTAACAATTCAAATGAATATCTACGATAAAAGCCCAGTTATCAATTCATTTTTAAAAGTAACTACACATTCAATAGCATATTTATCATCATGGATATATTACAATAACTGCTTATCAAAACAATTATTCATTTAAGCGAGTAAACTGAAAGGAACTTCCAAAAACTTCCTGTAGACGTTGTTATCTCTCATTACCATTCCTGAATAAATTGTTGAGCAAGAGGCCGAAGATAACGTGATGCAAAATCTTTAAGCCATTTTCGGGTATCGTATGTCCAAAGGAAATGTTTCGCTTGAAAGTTACCGTTTGCTGTCGACGAACAGTAGAGTTATTTTTGAAATCCTGACTAATTATATTTATTTAACCTTTTCTTGTCTGTCATAAATGATTTGTTAGTCTAATGAAAACATGCTAACATTTGTTATGGCACATAGTATTTCCGATAGTCTAATAATGTGAGGTTGACAGGTTTCCGATATTTCTGACGTAGATATTCTAATCTCTCTTGCTAACGTTTAACACATTTAACGCCCCCATGTAATAGGTAACATATACATATAAGGATAAGAACCGGTCAATATAATTGCTACATAGGATTCTTAAGATTGAATTTAAAGCATACAGAGACACATAGTGGCGGGATAACACAGTTATTTCATTGCTTAACATCAATGTTAAAATTTTCATTTTTATTTATATTCTTCTTCTATTCTTCTATGTTAAATTTTAGACCAATATACAGCGCCCTCTACTTCTAAGTAGAGGGCGCTGTATATTGGTCTATGAAGTTGTATGATTATGAAGTTGGCTCAAATACAAACCAGTTGTTTTATTTTAATTTATAATAATTCATTAAATGTTTCATTTTACTCTTAGTTTGATTTAAAATACGAGTAGTTTAGTAGGTCAGTGTTTTTTATTTTAAAAAATTGTGAATAAGAATTACAAAGTTACATTTCTTTAGAATGCTAATTATACAATAGTAGTAAAAACAGAAATATAATTTTGGAGTTGGCGATAAAAACAAAGTTTTTTTAAATTAGTTAACATGAAAGCTATGGCGCACTAGTTATGATTTAATTTCGTGTTTGACTGGCAATCCCTATAAAAAGATCTACTACGATCTCTCTGGGAAACACAATATTTATTCTCTCTTACTAAATGTCTCATTTAAAATGCTTTAGTCTTTTAAGGTTAGACTACAATAAAAATTATGTAACATTTTGCTTTGATCTAATTACTCAAATATTTAAAATAGGCTCAGGCTTATTATTAATTGATATTAAATTTCGAGTCAAGAATAGTAAGATGAATCCACCCAACCAAATTTCATTCATCAGTTTTGAAGTAACAATATTGCGACTGCTGATTGTCCTAAGACATCGATATCACCTGATCTACTTATAAAGCTACTGAATACTGTTACATCATTTTGTAGTTAGATTTTAAAGATACCGTTTTGCCACTCACTGGACTGCATATAATAGCTAAGACGGCAAAGTCATATTTTCTCATAGGTAATCAGTAATTAGTAATCAATTAAAAAATTGTATCTGGAGACGAAACTATTTCAAAAACTTTAAAAAAAGTTGCATCGTGAGGTGATCGTGCTTAACAGGTACGGAACTTATCCGGATAATGATGAGTGGAGGAATTCACGGATCAACTCTGCTTATGGATACGATCAAGAGCTTATACGCTTGTGGTGGCGGCAAGACCTACCGCATACCCTGTTCCCACGCTCTGACTTCGGTTAGGGTGTGGCCATAGTGAGCGGCCATATGCCTTGCCGGGTAGCGGGTCGTTAACTATAAACAAAACTAACAATATAGGCACAGTATCAGACACGTCGAGTGTTGAAAATATTTAACCGTTTATGTATGATTTAACGACTTATATAACTTATATAACTATTCCCCTCCCTAACGACCTTTTGTAGTGAACGGACGTGTGCACTGTGTTTCCGAGTTACTTTCAATAAGTGCGTAATTATTGATTATCTTCGCACACTATCCAAGTCAAAATTATACTGAGATTCTTTGTAAACTGTTCTCAAAGTTATATCGATCGCAACTAACTAAAAATGTCAGCAAAAAAGTCGTCAGTGGTGCCTATTTTACGAAGTGAATCGGATTCCAATATTAATTCTGTAAGTTGCACAACTGAACGAACTGATGGTATACTTACTCAACGCCTAAAACGTAAATACGAACAGGAAGACTCGTCGAGTATATTGGCTGAGATGAGAAATATGCTGGCCTCGTACGAGGACAATCATGAGAAAAAGTGTAATGTTATACTGCAAGCTGTAAACGAAATTAAATCTCAAAATGTTAACATTGTCGCCTCTATTGAGTTCATTTCCCACCAGTATGAGGAACTGAAAAGCAAATTTGATAAACTAGAAGGAGATTATAAGGATAAACTGGTCTATATAGGGAATTTGGAAAAGCGAATAGAGGATTTTGAGAGAGGTGAGAAGATTTCAAACTTGGTTGTGAGAAACATTCCTGTAAAACAGTCCGAGTCGAAAGAAGATTTATGCAATATTATTATTAAATTGGGTCAAACTTTGAACATACCGGTACAGAAGTCCGACGTTCGAAACATATACAGATTTGGTACTAGATCTACCCAAGGGAAGCCTGTGGTTGTGGACTTTTGCTCAATCCTGCTAAAGGAGAATTTTTTACATGCGGTGCGCAAGTACAACATACAAAATAGTGCAAAAAAATTGTCCACCACGTCACTAGAAATGACAGGCCCAGAGATACCAATCTATTTATCCGAAAACCTAACTTTTAACTCCAGGAAATTGTATACTGCTGCTAGAAATTTTGCAAGAGCCCACCATTTCTCTTATTGCTGGACGTCCTTCGGAAGAGTATATATTAAAAAGAAGGAAGGTGACCGAGCAATTTTTATCCATTCTGAAGGTATTCTAGATAAATTAAAACAACAGAAATGACGGACACCTTTTGCCCAACTTGCATGTTTAAATACCCGCTTTTATTTTTTTTACTGCTTTATTAACTTTTATTACGCTACTAGATATATACTATTACTGTTCATACATGTTCTATATTGTGTGTACGAAGTTATGTACCTACTGCTTATATTATTATATTTTGCGTATATTGAGTCATCGGGACATTGTCACCATTCCCCTGTACTCAATTCAATGTTTACCCGACTGCAAAGGGGGGAGTTTTATGTTTTTGTTCGTGTTTATGTGTTCTGTTACTATCCGTATTTTGATAAAATATGGAAGTTAACGAAATTTAACTTGATTAATGGTAGATTTGTGTTGTTTTTTGAGCGTTGCCTATACAGTGTGTGTTTAGATTTGTACCAACTATATGAAATTGTTATAGTTAACTTAATGTATCTTGAGTTTTCAGGATATTGTTACCTGTACTTAGTTATTTCTTTGCCCGACTGGACAAAGAAGAAGTTTATGTATTTGAGTTTTTTTTTGTTTTTTTTTTGTTTTCTGTATCTCATCGTATCAGAAGGACGTATTCTTCAACTGTTGTATAAGTTTCGAAAACTGTCTCTCACAAGGTGTTGTGGGGCGATTGTGTGTTTTTTTGGTCAAGTTACAATGCAAACTTAAATTTTTATTTTCTTTAAATTCGATAATTCCATAAATCACGACCTAGACATGTTGTCCCCGGGCTGTAGCACGATTTGTGATATAGATAAGTGCAAGAACTCGATTTATACTAATCAATTTTCTTTTAACGTAATTGTACAAAATATCAGAAGTATTAAACGCAACATTGATAGTTTTCACACTGTTTTGGGTCGTGCCGCGGTCGATTGGGATTTGATCATATTTACCGAGTGCTGGCTACCCAGTAACCATGACATGCCTACCATTGATGGATATCAATACTGCACTACTTTAAATCACAAAACGCAAAATGAAGGTGTGGCAGTATATTTTAGAACAACCCACTCATTTGTGGTTTCAGAGCCGTGTACTATTATGGACGCAAACTGCCTACTCATAAAGATTGATTTGAATATGGCGATACTTGCAATATATCGACCACCTAGTGTACGTAACATTTCCAAGTTCCTAGAAACCATGCATTCTACATTACTTACTCTTAGCTCATATAAAACCCTGATAGTGACCGGTGATCTTAATATTGATATTTCCTCTTTATCCGCGGACACTCGAGCTGAAAGTTATCTCAACTTGTTAGCTTCTCACGGTATGTTGTCCGCGTTTAATATACCGACACACTCTAATACTTGTCTCGACCACGTCATTATCAAGACCAAACAACTTCTTAAATGCATTATAGCTCCTACCACTGTTACTGACCACTACACTGTAATTATAAGTCTTAAATTACCTAGCTCCAGGTGTCAGGCATTGACTACCCTTACTCATATAGATTTTAATTTATTTGCTAATATACTAAATGATGTGGACCTTAATCAAATCTTTACTATACAGGATGTCAATGTAGCTACTGATTTCTTAATAACTACTATGGGACGCATATTAAACCTATGCACAACAAATAAAAAAGTCCCAAGGCGTCGGAGGATTATCAAACCGTGGATCACACCGGGCTTATTAAGATGTATAAAGAACAGAGATAAACTACATTCCAAGTTTAAAAAATATCCAGATAATGATACCGTAAGAATTACATTTTTCAGGTATCGTAATTATACAAACTTGCTTATAAAAAATGCAAAGCGTAACTATGAGAGGGCAGCTATTTCTAAAGTACAATATAATAACAAAAAATTGTGGGATGTGATTAAAACTATAACTGGTACCACCAAAGTTAAACAGTCTGCTGCACATCTTATACACAATAATGATAATTTACAATCCCTAAATGTCATTAATAAGTTTTTTGTCGATGTAGGCAGAAACATAGCTAACTCGATTCCTGCTACGAGTACTGCATCTATCTCACTGGGTCAAACTTCCACTCCTAATTCCTTTGTATTATTCCCTACTGATGAACTAGAAATAAAAACTATAATCACTAACCTAAAAAACAGCTCTTCGACAGGATGCGACGGCCTCTCTGCGGGATTGATAAGGAGATTTGTTGATTTTCTTGCCGCCCCGTTGGCTCATATATGCAACTTGTCTCTCAGCTTGGGAATATTTCCCTCTGCATTCAAAAGATCGCTAATACACCCAATACACAAAAGTGGTGCTAAAGACAGTATTAATAATTATCGGCCTATTTCCATTTTGCCTACCTTCTCTAAAATACTAGAAAAAGTTATTCATAAAAGATTAACGAACTATTTAGAATCAAAGAATCTCCTATCCTCCTGCCAATTCGGTTTCCGTGCTAATAAATCTACCAGTGACGCTGTTCATAACCTTACAGACCATATTATTCAACATCTAGATGCTAAACAGAAAATCATTGTTATATTTCTAGACTTAGCTAAGGCCTTCGACACTTGTTCCCCAACTCTTCTTCTTCGTGCTTTGGAGAGGATGGGTATTCGCGAAATTCAGCTGGAACTCTTCCGAAGTTATCTAACTGATCGACTTCAGTGTGTGCGGATAGGTGATTCGAAAAGTGATTACTTGGAAGTAAATTGTGGTGTCCCGCAGGGAAGTATACTTGGTCCAACACTCTTCTTAATACTCATCAACGATCTCTGTGAACTAAAAATTCCCAATGGTAAAATTGTCATGTACGCGGATGACACTGCCCTGATTTTTAAAGGCGACACATGGAATCAAGTATATCGCTATGCACAACTTGGTTTTGATAGGGTTAGCTCTTGGCTTTTGAACAACTCACTGGCCCTAAATATTGATAAGACCAAATACATGCAAGTTTCCCTAACTAACCTGAACGTTGAGTACGATCTCGACTTCAGTATAACTGCTCACAAATGTCGGAATACCTTAACACCGTCATGTGATTGTCCAGTGCTACAAAAGGTTGATAGTATTAAATATTTGGGAGTCATTATCGACAAAAATCTTAATTTCAAATCTCATATAGCACTGCTGACGACTAGAATAAGAAAACTAATCTATATATTTAGAAATCTTAGGCATGTTGCCAACAAAGCAATCATCAGAACCACCTATCTTGCTCTCTGTCAGTCTCTCTTATCATATTGCATTACAGCCTGGGGCGGCGCTGGTAAGACTGCTATGCTGTCTCTGGAACGTGCTCAAAGAGCCGTCTTAAAAGTAGCCCATTTTCTCCCTTTTTTCCACCCTACTGATGAATTGTATCGTACATGCGAGGTACTAACAGTCCGTCAAGTGTTTGTGTTGCTTCTGATACTGAGGAAACATGCGGAATCGCATTATAGTCCTACTACTGCATCGCTCAGTGACCGCAGAAACTATAAGGTTTGTTTGGTTATGCTGTTTAAAACTAGCCTAGCACATAGATCATATTGTTTTTTGGGCAGTCACTTATACAACAGGCTGAACAGAATCTTGTCACTGCACTCTCTGTCTAAATTTCAGTGTAAACAATCCTTAACTAAATGGCTATTAAAGCTTAATTATAATGAAACTGAGAACCTGCTAGCCGGTTGATGGTGGGGTCGTTTGCTGGGTTCAAGCAAGCACTAGCGGCCTCTGCTGTGGACTGGTTGGCGGGTTTTCCCTTTATGTATGAGTTTATGTATTACTAACTAATTTACTTTACCTTTTTAAATTGTCAATTGATTAAAAAAAAAAAAGTTAATGTTCAGCACCTATGTTCACTGCAAAATAATGTATCTAATAAGTTGGTGGGGGCCTGGCAATCTGTTTGACAGGAAAATATTTCCTAGTGCGGATGCCAGTCTCTCACAAAATCTTGCCTATAAACTAATGTTTGTACTGATTTTAATGCTTTTTGTGTTGAGAGAAATAAATGATTATTATTATTATTATTATTATTATTTAACAAAAAAAAGAACCACCCTAACCTAGAAAAATAGCAAAAAGCTTAGCACAGATTGCCAATTTTAGTGTATAACTTTTTGAAACGGGATATCATCTAACATAGCCATCATGTTATTTTATTCATAAGAATTTTTTTCCTTTCATATTTATGACCGTGTATTACTTTTAGTTCTCAAGATTTTGTGATTGGTTAGTTCAAAGTTAGAAACATCAGAGTTTATTATTAAAAGCTCTTTACCTGTTCACTTACTTTTTAGATATAATTTTTTATTAAATCTTTTTTTAACAATAATGCCGATATAATATGACTTGCTGAGTTAATTTATAAACGAAATAACAGTGATGGATTCATCTCCGTCTCGAAGTATTTTATTTCGTCCAGGTTTCCTTTTAGCGTTTCTCGGGTACCAGAAAATAGTAGTTTTATTCCATTTCTCTATGCCTCTTAACATATGTCCTGCCCATTTCCACTTTAATTTCTGTATTTTTAAAGTTATATCTCCTATTTTGGTGCGATTTCTAATTGAATTGTTTTTTATTTTGTCACTCTTTTTGATTCCTAACATACGCCTTTCCAGCGCTGTCTGGCAGGTCTTCAATTTCTTTTTGATGAACATCTTAATTTCCATATTTATCGAAGTATTTACTTTTCACTAAAATGAAACAATAAAGTGAAAATATAAATATATCAAATATTATAGCGAAACCGCTTATCAAAAACCATTAATAAAAAAAGTTGGTCATGTAAGGTCATTAAAATAACCACTATACGAATATTTATTTTGTCAATAATTCAATTTGAAATGTCAATCGTAGACACAGACAAACTAGGCCTTTTTTATGATTTGGATCATATTAATCATAGACACATGTCTAGGTAGTCTATAGCTGGCTGGTAGTTTGCCAATTATAGCACTAGAGCGTGTAGTGTTTTATCTACAGCAACACTTCGCACAATCAGTTACTGTCAAAAGTAGTTCTTTCGCTTGATGCGCGCTATGGATACCAACATTATCAACTCTTAGACAGAGAATTATCAGGCGTTTTATCTTTAAGTTTGCCTTGATCGAAATGTTTTATTTATAATATCTTGAATAAAATAAATATGGATAAAGGTACCAGTACAGCGACTTTTTTATATTCCACATTTAATATGACATTTAAGACTGAACTAAGCGATCTCTACGGGTGCATTTGAAAACCATTTCACGTTCCAATTAAGCTTCAGCATAATTCGGCATTGTGAGCCGCTGAGTCGCACAATGCTCTGTAATTGGAAAACCGACTCTGTGTCTATGATTATTGATATTTGACAATTTGACTTTTATTTGACAAATAAATATATTTTATTTATTTATTTATTTATTTAAAACTTTATGCACAAAATCGTACAATGGCGGACTTAATGCCTCAAGGCATTCTCTACCAGTCAACCTTTGGATGGTGTAGGAAATGCAGAATGGTAGGTGCGCATATGTATAAGAGCAACAGAAAAACAATTTAAAAAACAAAAGGTTCATAGTAAATAGATATTGAATGAATAGATATATACATAAATATATAAAAATATTTATATAAATACATACAGATAAATACATACATATACAAAATAAATAAATACACACTAGGTACATATATAAATAAACACAAATATACATAGATATATACATCTGATAGGGATAAATATACTATTAAGTGATAGGCAATATATCCGGACATTATGAAGCTACGATTTGGTCGAAAAATAGGCGATGAACTTCAAACTTGAATTTCTTACGCGATTTAGACTTCCTGATCTCGAGAGGGAGAGCATTCCAAAGATGTATGACAAGTATATGGAAAGAAGAGTGAACAAGCCTAGAAGAGTGTTGTGGAAATTTTAGAAGAAGATTGTTTGAAGAACGAAGATTAGAGTTGTGAGTGGAACTAAGATATCTGAAGTCTGAAGAGAGATAGTCGGGAGTGTTTTTAGAGTTAAGCAGAGAGTATAACAGCGACAGCGCGTGTAAGTTTCGACGCTGGCGGATGGGGAGCCATTTCAGTTCGCGACGGAAAGCAGAGACATGATCGTATTTGCGGAGATTGAAAACGAATCGAATGCAATTATTGAGAAGTCGGTCTAGTTTGTTGAGTAGATTGGCATTCAGGTCGAGATAGCACACATCACCATAGTCCATCATGGGGAAAACCAATCTTTGAATTAGCATGACCTTAATTTTGTATGGCAAGAATTTTTTTAGGCGATAAAGCGAGCGGAGTGTCCCGGTAACTTTCTTGCTCACATGAGCTACTTGGCTACGCCAATCTAAATCGGTGTCAATGTGAAGGCCAAGGTCTTTCACACTGGTGTCGTACTTTATTATACTGTTATCAAATACCACTGCGGGAATGTTGGCCCTATTAACTTTCCCCATCAAGCGCGTACTGCCAATCAAAATAGCCTGGCACTTGTCAGGGTTGATTGACAGTCCAAATTTTTCGCACCACTGCTTAAGCAACAGCAGGTCACGGTTCACGGTCTCAACCGCGGCCGAAAGATTACTTACATCAGCTTGTGCGTAGAGCTGCAGGTCATCGGCGTAAAGATGACACGAACACTGAAGATTATGAGTGATCTGGTTAATAAATAGAGAAAACAGAAGAGGAGAGAGTATGCCGCCCTGAGGGACACCAGAGTCAAGATCACACCAGTCTGATAAAGTGTTATCGATGCATACTGACTGCTGGCGGCCCCGAAGATAAGAGGAGAACCAGCGTTTTACCTCGGTCGAGATCGAAAGAGAAGAAAGTATGGAGAGAAGGATATCATGATTAACGTTGTTAAAGGCGTTTGAAAAGTCGACCAGTACCAGCAGAGTTGCCTTGGTATTCTCCATAGCCTTTCTGATATCAGCAGTCACCCTCAATAAGGCGGTAATTGTGCTATGTCCAGGCCGAAAACCAGATTGTAGTGGACAGAGGATTTTATTTTCATCTACAAATCTTGACAGTTGTCTGTAGACACATTTCTCGAGAACTTTAGAAAGGAAAGGAAGAATAGAAATAGGTCTATAGTGGTTTGGGAGAGAAGGATTAGAAACTTTAGGTAGTGGCCGGACCAACGCCTTAAGCCATAGTGAAGGAAACTGGCCAGAGGATAAAGAGAAGTTTATTATGTGAGAAATAGGCAACAGAAGTTCGTCCAAGGCAGAGATAATCATATGTCGGCTGACATAGTCACATCCTACTGCCGAGGATTTAATGGAAATGATAGTTTTTTTTATATCGCTCGAGGCAAGCGGAGAGAAGCAGAAAGAACTGTAGTTAGGCTGAGGAGAGGATGAAAGATAGTCAATCGTTTCACGTTTGATGTCAGGATCCATTGTGGAGGCCCTAGAAAAGTGGGTGTTAATTTCATTTAGACTAATAGTAGGTACATTCGAGTGCAATGATCTGCCAATACCTAAACCACCAAGGAACTTCCAGAGATCGGTGGCGCTAGCAGAAGACTGAACCTTTTGGAAGATATGACGGCGTTTCGCATTACGTATCATCTGATTACACCGATTCCTGATTCGTTTGTAATATTCTCACTTACTGTCGCAACGATCGCGCTTAAAATTACCAAAGGCCCGGTCCCTTCGTCTCATCTGCAATTGAATCTCCTCCGTCAACCAGGCCGCCGGAGGGTGCCTCAACTTCACTTTATGGATGGGCGCATAATCATCATACAATTTAGTAACCGATTTATTAAAAATACTGACCATTTCATTGATGTCGGTGGAAGATATTAGGGGATCCCAGTCAATATTGGAAGCGTCTATCCGCAGACCATCGACAACCATTTTTGAAAAAGAACGCAAGGATAGGATTTTAGGAAGTTGTTTAGGGGGTTTCAGGATATAAGAGAGGAATATAAGGTCATGTAGGGAAAAACCAGGAGCAGGGTGTTATATTCGGATAGTGGGTATTTTATTGGCCTTATATTATCAGATCTAGTCTATAATAATATGTGTCTATGATTTGAAAGAAGAAAACTTTGCTAAAGAATCAAGAAGTCTCGGGACTCACATGAACAACACATAATTTACAAAATTATGTCCGATATTATCACAGGTTCCATTGTTTTTCCATTTACTTGCTGAATGAGCAAATCTACAAGTTGAAGCATAAGATTCGTTACCTTACACCATCAGGTAGAAAAAGGCATAAAAAGGAAAAATAAGTTGCATAAATAAACTCACCTCGATAAATCTCATAACTTATCCACCAAGATAACGTCACGTAAGTCATAAGGAGTGAGGGTCCCGCATATAATGTACATTAGTCTGAACAAATAAACGCTTTTATACCTACTTTAAGGGGATTTGTGGTTTTCACGACGTCATTACAATAAACAGTATTGTGAGTATTGCAATACGCATTCGTTTGGAAATTGGATTTCTTAGAATTTTATTTTGGTATATCTGTTGATAATTATATAAACCTACAAATATATATAAACAAAAAAGTAGTTGACAATATTGCTGTCTTATTATTTTTATTGGAACGAAGTTCCATATCGCGCGTTGTAAAAGGGGGCTAGACGGAAAAGATTTTCACGACACATTTTCCATGCCAAACTGCACTTTCAAGTGTTTTATTTAGAAAAATGTACAACTACCCAAATGGTCTAGTGTCTGGGATACCTTGCTCTCAAAAAGGGGGCTCGGGTTCGAATCCCGGTATCGGAACTCTTTTTGAAGTTTAATTTTCCATGTCTTCATATTTTAAATATGTTTTTTTTAGTACTAAAATTTTATTACAATTCCTTCACTAATTAATCGTAAGGAACTTCGTTCCGTCCGGGTGTCCCTTGTCACCTCTCAAGTTTTTTGTTATATTTGAGTAGGAATTCATGAATACTGAGAATTTGGTGAAGAATTGCGTTCTTATAAATACGGAAAACTGATAACTTAGATTGAAATCTTTTTAATTTATTTAATAGCAAACTTTCTTTTGATATAGTTTATTGGTTTGCTTTCAATCAATAATTATTTAATTTAGTTACAAACATTTTAAGTAACAGCGGCAATCATTAACGAAAATAAAAAATGAAGATAATAATTTAAATTAGCTTTGTTCGTACACGTCTGAGAACTGAAATAAAAATTACAATATTTAAGTGTTATTATGAACATTTAAAAAATGTTTTATTCGGGAAAATAAAAAATTGATCTCTAAAATAAAAATATTTATAGGTTCTCTAAATGATAGACAACTTTTTGTATTATCAAATTTAAATATTACCGCGATAAATAAGACGAGTTGTAGTGTACTCTAAAGTTGATCGAATCCATTAAACCTCTATTAAACAGTCAGTAGGTACACGCAATCAGACCATCTACTCTTTTATAGGTAACTTTAATATGACTTTAGAAACAGAACGCTCACGAATTAAATAGTTAAACTTTCATTTGAGGTAACGACTGTTTACATCAAAGAAAGCGTGCGCTCAATACAAATAAAACATTCGCGCCTACTTTGCATAAACAAGGTAAACACAGAAAAGAAAGGCATTCAGTTTGGCGTGAAATTAGGAAATTCCTACAATGTTAGTCTACCGGTTGACGTTGATATATTGTTGGGATGTTTAGTGAAAACTTCTGTGTAAATTCATATATATTAAAAAATGTGTAGAACTCGTTCGGATATATAGAAATAATGGATATCTGCTTAGTCAATATTGCAGTATCCATGTGTGTCCTGTGTTTCTTATAAAAAACTTGTTTTTTTCTTTAATTTTTTGTTTTTAGTCAATGTTTATTTGAATATCAAACACTAAAAAACCTCTTTTAGGATATTTGAGAGTTTAGGTAGTTGATGCAACATGAAAAAGTCTAATATTAAGATAATCTATAAAATATAATCCAGATTTAATCAATAATCCTCTATATTTTTTTCTTGAAATTAACCATTTCTTTCTATTTCTCGAATAGTGACTGATACAAGTGTGCCATGTTTAGGAAAAAAAAAACAACATTTATAAAGCAGTAAAGTTTGTTAGATATATATTAATAATTCATTTGACCCTCAAAGACTTACTTTTGTCGTAGTCTCAATCATCGAACTAACTTTGCTTCGCTTAGTATTACTTAGTGAACAAAAACATGTTTTCGTTGCGACTGGACTATTACACTGGCAAGTTTACTTGTTAAGGCTTATGAAGTTTGTTCACAGATTTGCGGAGACTATTTATTAAATATGTATGTTTGCACATAAAGTAAAAGGAAACTTGGTTGATATATTTCCTGTTTATTTATATTTTGTATTTGGCAACAATCTGGACTCTTTTCAATGGCAGACGCTATCCATCAATATGCTGCGTGCTCATATTATCTTTTAATCGTAGATAAAATATGTAATTATTATTATCATCATTAGACACGACACAATGTTCACAGGTGAAGGCGAAGCATAAATTTATTAAAGTTATTTTGTATAAGAGAGGGACAAATAGAATGTGAATAAGATAGGTTACTTAGATTAGCTTTAATTTTGGAAAATCTTTTTCGAGCTGTAAAACTATAAAATATTAATTCAGATTCAGATCAAAATATTTTTTTTGGTTATATTGGGCATAATTTCAAATAAGTTGACAATTTCTGAAAACTTGAATTAGATTGTGAATAGTGGAATCTGTGTACCTTTTATTTTTGGTACGGCGACGAAGCCTTGATTATAGATTACCTTTCCGACACGGAGGTAAGGATTACTTGGCTAGTGAAGGTACACAATTGATCTCCGGGTCTTATCGTCTTATTTCGTATTATATCGAATGCCTTTTGGGAAATTCTATTGCCACAGCGGGCAAACAGTTTTTCAATCATTGATATTTATGGTGATGGTGGGAGCCAGTGTCAGGATTCGAACCCGCTAGCTCCAGATTCAGAAGCGGGGGTGCTCGACATCTGGACTACTGAGACGTTAACCGATTTACTGAGTATTAACTCAACGCGCAATCATTAATTGTAACACGCCTGTCAACGTCTTTGTCTAAGTGAAGAATTTATGTTGCATCACATGGCAAAATTTAATTTTCTAGTTTATATTGTTTTGTTTTGTGATGATAAAATATGGAGCAATAGGGAGGAAGATGTGGAGCACACATTTTTAATTTAAATTTTGATTGCGATGATGATCAAATTTATGTATTTGAGGATTTTATTGCTGTCTTACTTGCATGTCTTATTGCGATGTTTTAAAATCATTTGCATTATTTTCTTTTTTTGGTTTTATTTGAATTATAAATAATTATATTTCACCCCGTAGCCATTGAGCTAGATATGCGGCCATTCGTTTCCAACCGCTGCCAGCCACGTTGCTTTACCAAAATTTTGTGTTCGGGTTCACGACATTTTGGTAAAGGTTAGGTACATTTTGCTCTCAGGCTAGGTGGAGCAATGATATAAGCAAAGTGACTGGTAGCGGTTGGAAACGAATGGCCGCAGATCAAGCCCAGTGGCGTGCCAAAAGAGAGCTAGTGTCGTGTCAGTCCAGCATTGGAAGAAGAAATGATAATAATGATGATGATGAAGTACTATCTATTTGGCTATTCTATCCCGTTCCCACGTTGTCATTCATAACAATGACAATCGTTAATAAGAGTAGGTATCGTATAATACCCTTCATTAGCACATTAAGCTTAAAATATAGTTATCTTCGGTAACGAAGGTCGGACAGTCGTTAAGTGGAAATTCGACAATTCTGCGGAATAATGCTACACCAAAAAGCTGTTCGCAATACAACCGAGAAAAAAAATAATTCAAACATTTTTAAAAGTAACTAATCCGATTCGAACGAATCCGACTAATCGGATCCGGCGGGTCCGATTCCCACCCGAGCACAAATATTTGTGACAAGCCGGAATGTTTGTATGGCGTCTGGGTGTTTTTCTGTGTATTAAAAGCATGTATGTACGAAAGAAAACTATGTATGTATTATTATACGTTATCTAGTCTAGTATCCATAGCACAAGTATTTACATAGTTGCTTAATTTGGAACTAGAGGGCAATATGTGATTTGTGCCCAAGATATTATTATTATTATTATTGATTTTTTGGGTTCATGTTCATTACGTAAATTATTAATATTTTTTTCCTTTAACGAAAAAATTGGCGGTAAAATACAAACTCACAGATAGACCCAAAATATTGAGGTGGGTCCAGTTTTCGTAATTATTTACAACAAAAATCAAGCTGGAAACTTGCTAAATAATAATAATATATGATCTTATAGAGTTCGAATTTATTCATTTTTAATTTAAAACATTTTAATATCAGGTACAAATTATTTTTATTATAAGACACACACAAGACACACATTCCATGACCAAATAAGATGTCTTCTGGAGGATGTTAGGAGCCTCAAAAAGCGACGAGCATGCATGAAAAGAGTTATGGTCTTTCTTTCTTTCATATCAAGCATTCACGCCGGTTTCAGGTACTACGTAAAGAGAATTAGAAAGATAAGTGTAATCAATATTGATATTTTTGTAGGTTTATTAAGAACTATTGAACTCAAGAACACTTGTATTATTATATAAATACACTATAGCGTTAGTTAAGTTTAAAGGCTGCGTGTTTGAACGTCTATTATAAATCAACCAACACTGACACCTTGTAATTCAAAAGCAGCCTTAATTATAAGCAACAATAGTAACAAAAGCCTTACGTGTAAGATATGTGATGTGGTTGGGTATAATTTCACGGAGGCTGTTTATTCAATGTTGTGTTTAAGATGATAGAATATTATTTTAGGCGTGCTTCGTATTCAATGAAGTATTAAACAAATTGTTGAACAGTCTCAGTGGCGCAGTGGCTAGCACCCTGCTTCTGATTCAAGAAGTAGTAGGCTCAAATCCTGGCACACACCAATGACTTTTCGAAATTTCCGGAAGTTACGTGTGATAAATTATCGATGACTGACAACTTTGTGCCCGGTATGGCAATAGGTCCGCCACCTATTCCATTTGGGACGTAAACATAACGGCGAGACAAGGCTTAACAGCCGCTGCCTACACCTTCGGGTAGAAAAAAGCGTGAAGTTATATTATGTTATGTTATGATGAACGCCAGCTGTTCTTACGAAAACATATGACACTTTGCACTGTACATAGAGGTGAGTCGTAAATACTAGAACAGATCCGAGGATTAGGTATTTCACGAGACAAGGTGGCACCTATTCCATTTTTCAAAAGACTAAGTCCATGTGATCTTTAAAGAAGCAGGTCGTACGTCGCGTCGCACTCGATGCATTGTTACTCTTACTCACAATGTAAAAGTGATATTGATCAATTGATTAAGGACCTTTTTATAATGGATTACCAACCATTCCGCATCTTGGAAGATAAAGGATTTCGTAAGTTACTAAAGCATTTTTTTTCGTAAGTTGACAGTTGACAGCTTGTGAAAGAAAAGTATGAAGGGAAGATATCATTTCATCATTGGAATTATGTTTTATTATTAAGTTATATTGTTTACAAAAAAATATATATATATATATATATATAATTTAATTATATTTTTTCTTGTTCATTAGATTCCGACAGGACAGGTTTTATTTTATAATATCGATTCCACAAACTAAGAAGTACAGATAGGACTAGGTGGGCGTATTTCTACGGATCTGGAATAGATGCACCTAGTCTTCGATTTACCTAGTACAACCCATCTCTAATTGTACAGTGCAACGTGTCATATTTTTTCGGTCAGAGAGTTGAGAGCGAGTACGCAACTTTTAATCAACGTTTTCGACATGGAACTTCTAATGTCTCTGGCAATTGTTTACGGTTTTTATCGCCCGCTGGCGGTCACAAAAAAGGAAATATATATATATATAGAGAAAATTTCAATAGTGACTTTTAAAAACTGTCTGTACATAGACATCTAGTAGCGGGCGGTGGTGCTTTTCTATTCAAAATTGATATTACAAAGAAAATAAACTCAGTCATTTTTATTTTGCAATGATAAGCAACTAACACGATGTTGCAAATATGACCGAGAGATACTGTAATATGTGAGTACAACTTAATAAAATGGATGAACCCAACAATCGGGATTTCACACCAATGCACCACCAGGCCCGTCGTAATGTAAGTAAGATGTGTTCTTCTTACATTGAATCTATTATAAATGTATGTATATTATAAAGTTTCACTACTTTAGCGCGGAGGGACACCACGCACTTTTTTTCTGTCATTTACACCTCTTATTTCAGTCTGTAAGCCGACTACAATAATTTATCATGTGCTAACAACATATATGCATCAGGTGACACGCCTGCTCGTTTGCCCTCCTATCCCATATAAAAAAAAAGAGCTGTTTGGCAAAAAACACCGTGACACTACAATTTTAATAGCTATACGTGACAATCTATAGCAATATAGACCCATAAAGATTCTAAAAGATCATAGATTTAGCATAGACTATAATAGATGGCACATGTCAGGAAAAATGTACTAATATTCATCACTGACAGCGCAACCGCGTATATTAAATTTACAGGATATTTTCATTTCAACCTATGAACAATAACTATGTAAAAGTTGACGCTTTGAAGCGCTTTTTACCCAAACATTGATAAGTCACTCACACATCAACAACCCATTTTTGGTCTCGTTGTTTGGGTGACTATTGCCGATCTATTTTTCTTATATCTATGTAAAAGATATTAATCCTCCATCTCTTTTATTACATGTCAACAATCTTACCTTACATGTTACCTTATTACACTTTCATTCTTGAATAATGTGGAGAGAGCTTTTAACCGGATTAGTCAGCACTTAGATTATACACTACGTTGCGTTCACGAACGAGACACGTCGCATCTACGTACATTCAAGCACCTCTCAGTGCTGAAGGTACATAATTGCAGTTGCTGGCGTGTAGTGTCAATCTTGTTGTGAGGTATTAATTATTATTACTATATTGTATATAGTTAACTTCACTATCGACATCAAGAGAAGAAAGAGTGATATACAATATTTATACAATTCAGGACGCAAATAAAATCCAATAAAACAACGAGACTAAAAAAGTATGAAACAATATTTTTAGATGCATGATTAAACAACGTTACTATAGAAGCAAGATCAATTGCATATAGACTCTATCAAAATGATTTTTGACAATGTGATAACATAATGAAAACATATTCAAGTTTTAAAAACCCCAGTATCTTATGTTAGAAGATGAAAATAAGTATAACAAAGGCTCACTCCGACTGTCACTAGAATGTAATTTCCAGAAATATATATTTCTTTTGACATTATAGAAAAAAATATAAAAAATAAATGGCGCACAAGAATCGTGCGTCTGTGGCGCTCTGTTCTCTATGCCCACTAAATACTTCGTGACAGAGAGCAACTCTTACTTGGCCGGTTTTTAGGAGTAAGGTGTTGACGAAAATTTAAATGTATTCTTTTAAGGATATTTCTCATAACTACAGAATATTCAAAACAACAGGAAAATGCTTGAGAAAAATAGAATTAAATAATATTAACAGTGGTAGAGCCAAGCAGTTCGCTGCATGAATGGGCCGGCTCGACCGGTGAAATACCATGACCTCTCAGAAGACCGACGTAAAGTGGTTCATGCCGCGTTTCGTTCGGTGAGAGAGGTACCCGGAGGCCCACCCCCCATTCCCCTATCCCTTAAAGGTCGGCAACGCAACAGTAACACTATATGTGTTGCTGGTTTCCATGGGTGGCGTTGGTTGCTTACCATCAGGTGAAACGCCTGCTCGTTTGCCCTCCTATCCCATAAAAAAAAAATTCTTAGCATCGTCTATTGTATCAGCATTATAGCATTTCAAATTATACAAAATATCTGTTCCTTGTTGTTGTATCTGTTAATGAATAATTTAAATTGCTTCATTCATTCTGTTTGCAAGAGAAATTGGTTTTGATCGTGTTAAATTAATATTCCGTTTGAATAAAATCGATTTGAACCTACCAGGTATTACAACATTTTACTATTGACCTTTGTGGGTAAAATTGTTGCTTTAATAATCAAGCTATATTTTTTATTAAGATAACTACATATATAACTTCACACCAAATCCCTTTCGGGGTAGGCAGAGAGAATAACTAATAAATAAATTACTTACTAACATTTATACTATACGACTGGTTGTAACTTTTAGGTAACTTATTGTTGATGATGTGTAAGAAAAACATCACCTAAATCCTTGAAAAAATATCTCTCCCGTTGCCTTTAAAAAAGCAAAGCGTTTCAAAAATTTGAATTTCATATTGGTCTTTCCACGGTCCACCTGAAACTGCAAGAATAAATTTATTCGCATATATTATGTTAAGAGACAAGATCAGGAAGTTCTGGTGTGAAATATGTGCGAGTTTAAATACATGCCTTTTTGGATCATTACACCTCATTATAATTAATTTACTTGTTATTATTGCAACACGAAAAAGCTATCACGATGTTCGAAAATATATGTAGTAGAAGACAACAATGGTAAAGCCACATTTTGCTGCACGAATTTTGCAGCTCGATTGGTGAGAAACCACGACCTCTTAGAAAATCAAAGAAAAGTGCCTTATTTCCTTACTTTTCATTTAGAAGTCGTCATTCATTCGACGATTATTTGGAATACTTATGTATGATAAACATCGATGACTGAACACTAAAGACATGTTTAATAATTACATAGGATCCTGGACAAACCTTGATGGCCACACACTGTTTCTCATAATTAGAAAAGAAAGACGGATTTAATTTAATGTTTCTTTTACATATTCATCTATTACAGAATAGAGAATAGAATCTCTATTACAGAATAGAGAAATTTCTAAATCTAATATTATAATCTAATAATAATCTAAATCGCTTAAAATTTAACTATCCCCAAATAAACCTCAAAATTTGTTTAAATTATTATTATTATTACAATTGGAAACAATATCATTTCTGAAATAGCAATATTAAGGTAGAAATAGAATAATATAATTACTAAATAAAATAATTCCAAGCGGACTATGCAAATCAGATTTCGAGGATATCATGCTGTATTCAAATAAGTGTAGTCATTTGCATAGAGTAGAAGAAAAAAATATCAAACAGGGTTCCGTTGAAACTAAAACTCTTCTTACATTTGATTTTCTAATAAAAATCGGTCTGATGCATAAAAAAAAATCAACTGTGAAGTGAATATTAATTAAGTTTTTACAATTAGAAGTGCTTGATTAAAAACAATCATTTAGTATTAGAACGGTTTCAACCTCGTGGTTACCTCAGTAAGGCATAATAACTGACCTTGTAAATTTTTCACAAAAAGTAAATGTATGAACATATTATATTTTTTGTAGATAATAGTCATTATGTTTAAAGGGGGAAAAATGGCTATAATTGATCTATAAATTAGAAGACGTTATAAGAAGATGATACATTTATAATGTAGATACACTGTTTATGTGTCGTAACGTAACTTCAGGTCATTTTCTACCAGAAGGTGCAGGTAGGTGTTAAAGCCTCGACTCGCCTACTCGTTATCATTTATCTCGTTATATCGTCCCAAATGGAATAAGGTCGGGCAGAAAGTTGTCAGTCATCGATATTTATCACACATAACACCCGAAAAGAATTTCGAGAAATCATAGGTGAGTCCAGATCGATCCCACGACTTCTGAATCAGAAGCGGGGAGCGCGACCACTGGACCACTGGGATAGATTATCTGTATTTTATAATTTAGGATAAGGATTTTTAATTATCAGACGATGCATACTGTCAAATGTCAGAAGCAATAAAATTGAACAAATATTTACACTATACGAAAATTAATTTAAATTAAAGCATAATAATATAATAAAACAAAAAAGGCATGAAAAATCTCATATATCCTCGTTCACTACAGTAAAAAGTAATCTAGCGTAGAGTACGTACTGAGCGTACACAAGCAACGATGTTCACGAAGTATGTCAACACATTAACGCTTCTGTTCTTGTTTGTGGCTGATAAATAAACAAGACAATTTTCATTTGTACAATTTACTTATTTATATAAGGAAAATCAGTAGTAAATAACAAATTAGTTTTAATTTATTCATTTATGTAATCAAAGTAAGCGATCATAGTCTTTATGGCGTAACTGCTTAGATTTTTTTATTTTAAGCCTTTATTTATTTCCTGAGAAATTCATTTAGGGTATACATTTTAACTTAATCTTAATACATTTTAACTAATACTAAATTTAATTAAAAAATCAAATTGTAGTTTCATATAGTATGCACCAGCAACCCTATCCGATAAAGACCTCCTCCAAGGCTCTCCATCTTTCTCTATCCCGAGCTATTAGGATCCATTGTGGACCCACGATTTTTTTTATATCTAGCTTATGCCTGTGTATCGTTTGCCTAGTGGGCCTCTACGTGGTTACAGTTTTTGTCCACCTGTGATCTGTGCGACGCGCTACATGACCCGCCAATTTCTTGATCTGTTATGATGCTTGGCTTAGTGCATCAATTGCTTTCGCGTCTGATGTTATTTTTGAATGTCTTACCTGATGTATCTTTTTAATGTTTAGCATACTCCTCTCCATTCCTCTTAGATATGTCTTAGATATATTGTTTTTGTTTTATTTGTTGATTACCATATCTGGTATGCATATGTCAGGCATTGAATAAGGCATGATGGATGGTAATATTGCAATAAAAAGTCTTCGGGAGCCTAGGATGACGCCTTGGCGTACTGGTAAGCTTGGCCTAATGGTTTTTAACTTCAATCTACTAGTACAGTTTTCGTATATATGTTACAGTATAGTTATGTATTTACCCTCTTTAAATTTTTAGCTCTTTGGGTTTCTCATATATTTAGTCATGCCATAAATATTGTAACAAAGAAAAAAAAAATTAATTGCAAATAACATTTATTACTTTTACAGTGTGTTACTTTAATACATAAATATAAAACGATATAAAATATAAAAAGCTTATTCCAAGTGGTCTCCATTGGCTGCAATACAGGCCTTTAAACGTTGAGGCCAGTTATCAATAGAAACACGCACTCTTTCCATGGGAAAATTCTTCACTGCCAATCGTATGGATTGTTTTAGGGACTCTTAATTATTATGACGTTTAGAGCAAGCCGTACTCTCTAAAACTGACCATAAATCATAATCCAGTGGATTAAGATCGGGCCTAGACGACGGCCAGTCCTCAGCTCTAATGAAGTCCGAAACGTTCGCTTCCAACCAAGATTGCGTAGACCGAGCTTTATGACCCGGTGCCGAGTCTTGCTGGAAGGACTATACTTCGTTATTGAACATGGTGTTGTTAAGGGGCTTGACTACCTTTTCAAGAATGGTATCTTGATACACTTGTGCCGATGTTTTGATACCTTTTTCACAAAAATATGGCTCAGTCACTCCTTCGCAGCTAACACCCCACCAAACCATCACTGAAGTCGGATAATGCCCGCGTTGCACTCTGTCAACTAATTGGAAAGTTTTCTTAGAGCTTTGAGCATAAATACGGTTATTTTGTTTGTTAAAATGTTGCTCAATTGTAAAAACATTTTCATCCGTAAACAATATTTTTCTGTGACCTCCCTTTGCGTACCTCTTCAGTAGTTGTTTTGATTTTAATACCCTATTATTTTTAAAATTATCAGTAAATAAATTACTAGGCTTAGACCTTATAGGCTGCAAGTCCTAAGTCATCTTTTAAAATACGCGACATTGTTCTAGGTGCTATCTTCATTTCCCGAGATAAAATCTTTTGCTTGCTGACAGGATTTCTTCGAATTCTTTCCCTTACTGCTTTGACCACCTTTTTCGTACAAACACTACGAGGTCGGCCAGGTCTTTTTCTGTTACATTGTACCTATTAATAGCCCGGTACACAAACATTTGACTAATACCAAGTGTATGGAGAGTTTTAAAAATTGCATTTGGCTCCATACCTACTTTGTGTAATTCAATCATAGCGATTCGGTTCTCTTTATAACCCCACTCCATTTTAATATCGCAAAATATTGTACAATGTATTGGCGCCAAAACGAGAAAACACATTAACAATCGTATAAAAATGACAGATTCCAAATTCAAATGTAATATTTTTTTACTTTTAGTTGTAACAGTATTTATGGCCAGATGACGTACTTTCGTGAGAGAGAGTATCAAAGGCTATTTGGTAGTCAATTTTGAATTTACGTTTGGTTTCCTTAAAATACGTGCTCAGTGAATGGATCAGTATTGGCGTTGGCTTGAGGCTCCCGCTCCGTGGCGTCCTACAGCAAAATTACGGCCTCGCTGAAGCACATGTTACTAAGCACTATCATGTGACATACGTTTTTGAGATCCCTGCGCAAAATTCTTTCACTTTGCAAAATGCAATGATATGGCAATTTTTTTTTAGATAATAAATAGGTTAAACATTTAAAAATTATTAATGTATTACAAAAGGAAAATAATATAAAAATTTACATTTAGGAATAAATATATCATCCAAGTAATGAAAGCTGCAAAAGTTTACATAATAACGAAGTACCAAAAGCACCAACAAGTTCCAAAAGTGATTAGGAGCTTTTTGATACTTTTTCCTTAATATTGAATGTTGAAAGAATATGAAAAAAGCCGCGTTTCGTTCGGTGAGAGAGGTATCCAGAGGCCCATCCTTTCCCACCCTACTTGCTTAGTAAAGTGGTTGTCGTGGTTGTAAAGGTTGTCTACGCAACTGTAATACCATATGTGTTGCAGGTGTCCATAGGCGGTGGTAGTCACTTACCAACAGGTGACACGCATGCTCGTTTGCCCTCCTATCCCATAAAAAACACTCGGATGCAACAATATATATAATTATAAAATTCGTTAAAATATGTGGGACATATATACATCTTAAATACATACTTATCGTGCATAGAAAAACATCAAGACACAACCAATAAATATCTAAATGTAGGTTGTGTCGAGTTCAAACCCGCCGGTCTCTACTCCGCAAGTCGTTTTTTTAGAAACGTAGGTATTATGAGACCCGTAAATTTTGTAAACTAATATAAGTCTAGCAGATCAAGTGAACTCTGTACCTTGTATCAAACAGTAATATTACATTTTAATATAATGATGTAATTTACAGCTCATGAGTGAAAATTGCTGTAACTTCTGTTTTTACACCATGTTTCTTATTGAGACTCAATTTCAATTATAAAATAAAATTCAGTCGCCTGAAAAAAGATTAATTTTAAGCAGAGTACATAGACAATCTTGATAAAAAAAATGACTACAAAATCACTGTAGTTACTTAAAATAAACAATCAAGTATTGATAGCGAACATTGACCGCAGAACATCACGTCTGAGACAACCACTAGCTCTCTATCAGGAATTACACATTAAATAATTAAACATGTGCTCAGCTTTATTACAGCAGGTGTTGATTAAATTTTCACAACACACCTTAATATTATTATATGTTTAATAAAAACTTTTATTTATGCACGTACAATATACCTACAGTAAAATAACGCTTCTAGAATAAAAAATCGTGAGATTGAATGACTTTTCAACAATATTGTGGCCGGTTCGCGAGTCAAGTCTTAACAGCCGCTGCCTACTCCTTAGCGTTAAAAAATAGGTGGTTACATAAAATGTAACGAAATATTATCTAATATAAATAACGATAATTATAAATCTAAAAATATATATACAAGAGAACTTTTAATAAAATAAAATTTGTGTATGTATATATTTATTTAGAACCCGGACGTGGCTTCTGATCCAGAGGTCCGGGTTCGAATCCTGGCACTGGCTCTCACCAATTACTTTTCGAAATTGTTTTCGGAAGTTAAATGTGATAAATATCGATGACTGAAAACTTTGTGCCGGGTATGGCAATAGGTTCGCCACCCATTCGGGACGTAAACATAGCGGCAAGACGAGGCTTAACAGCCGCTGCCTACACCTTCGGGTAACAAAAGGCGTGAAGTTATGTTATGTTATTTTTTAACCTGTACGAGTGTGACTTCCTCCGCCGCACATGTTAATGAGCAGCGCTAGTCGCTTTATTTCATGCAGGTTCGTCCACTTTTAAAGCTGTTGATGCTATTTTTTGTCTGTTTACGGCTTATTTAGGCGTGGTAAGTATGGCTTTCCTCAACTTTTTCAGCGTTCCACTTTTGTAATGTTTATTTTCTAAGTCAGCATTGCATCTCTCATCCCTTCATGTCACTATCTCATGTGTGTTGTACAACTTAATATATAATATTAAGTCATTAACCCGCATAAATTTGGGTTGTAAAAGGTAGCCATGATGAAAGATCGTAAGTCAGGTCGCAGATTGCAATAATCTCAAAAAGTTCGACGGGCCTCGTGGCGCATTGGTAAAACTACAGGCTGCAGCAATGAGGTCGGGGGTTCGATTCCCACCCGAGCACACAAATATTTGTGACAAACATGAATATTTGTGTGGCGTCTGGGTGTTTTTCTATGTATTATAAGTATGTATTTACAAAAGAAAAGTATTTATGTATTAATATCGTTGACCATCCATATCCATAACAAAAGCATTTGGTTGCTTACATTGGAACTAGAGGGCGCTGTGTGTATTGTGTGCAAGATATTATTAAAAAAAAGTCTGTATCAAAGAAAATCACAATAGTAGACCTGGTTAACTTTTATGTACATACAGCAAACCCGCTTCCCCGTAAATTTTAGTTTTGTTCACGGGCTGCTTGCTTGTTTGGGCAATCCTTACAAAGAATTGCTTGTAATATAACAAGAAACTTTTTAGAATTATAATATCTGAAGATTATATAATATCTATATAAGTATATTGAATTATATCTATTTTTCATCCTTTAGTAGATGGATGTATCACATGTATCATCATGTGCCATACAATCCATGACCAAATAGAACGAGTTCTGGAGGACGGTGATGTTAGGAGCCTTTAAAATCGACGCGTATGAAAAGAGTTATGAAAGTCAAAGAAGCAAATGAGGGTGTAAGAATCATCTTTTATGGCGCTCTCTTCTCTCTGCCTAACCCGCAAGGAATTTAGCATGAAATTATGTATGTATGTATTTTATACGTCTAACGAGTCTATAAAAGATATAAAAAAATCTGATTTCAGCTATATATTTTCAGTTATAATATTTGTAACCGTATCAAAATGCTTACCGACATTTTCTACTGAAACATTTTACCGATTCTTATTAAATTTTGTGTATACATTCTGTATTAAGTAAGAAAAAAAAGAGTATTATTAAATATATATACCTCTAAATGAGCCTGTAATGTAGTACTTTGATCCATCTTTGTATTGTGTATCCTAGATTCAAACTAGAGATAAACGAGTCCTAAGAGAAATGCTTAACAACTAAGCTGAGAGTGCTTGTCTACGTACTAACAACCATTATACTCTGCAGACCTTATATAAATTTATGAGGGATCATAACGCATTCACATAAAATTATACCATTAATAACAGACCATTAAACTAGTTGTAGTAATATTTATCTAAATTTATTACCCTTTTATCTTTGTATTGTCTTACATATCAAATATCCATTCAGACGTATCCAAAAACAAATGAAATTCTAAAATAAGCTAATAAAATTATTGTAACCCAGGGACTTCTGTTGCAAAAAAATATTTATTATCAGAAAACAATATACGAAAAATATTGTTTATTTACTGTATTAAAAGTCACGGTTCCATTTGGGACGTAAACATAACGGCAAGACGAGGTTTAACAGCCGCTGCATACACCTTCGGGTAACAAAGGCGTGAAGTTATGTTATGTTATTGTTTATTGACGGTGTTGTGTCTGATGTGTGGCAATAGCCTTAGTCAACTAATCCACTTGGGATAAAAGAATCAGGCGTGTCGTGGCATAATTGCCGCTGCTCACACCCTCCAATATAAAGGTCATGAATTTACAATTAGGGCAAAATGGATGAAAAACATAGATAACAAAGTTATCTGATTTTATCACTCATTTTTAAATACTTATTTATTAAAAGTCTTTCTATGTAAGGAATTACCTCTTTAACGATTGTCTTCGACCGAGACAAAGATGTTTATGTCTCTGTTTATTGCTGAGTCTGTGGAGGCTGTTAAATCTCTAAAATTTATGATAAGTTTGACGACTGGTACTACCGTCAAATGCTGAACAATCTTATATAAAAGTTGTGTTCTTTGCATAAAAGTTTATTTACTCATAAGCTTTTGCAGGTTCAGCATGGTTCAAATGTCTGAATATAGATTCTCTACATCATTCCTAACTAGTTGACCCGGCGAACGTTGTTTCGCCTCAGAAGTAATAAAATTTTTTCTAAAACAAAAGTAGCTTTGCAGGTCTCCGTGGTGAAGTGGTCGATCACCCCGCTTTGAATCTAGAGGTCGCGAGTTCGAATTCTCACACTGGCTCACACCAATGACTTTTCGAAGTTATTTTCGGAAGTTATGTGCGAAAAATATCGATGACTGAAAATCTTGCGCCAGGTATGGCAATCAATAGGTTTGCCACCTATTTCATTTGGGACGTAAACCTAACGGCGAGACAAGGCTTAACAGCCGCTGCCTACACCTTCGGGAAGAAAAAGGTGTGAAGCTATGTTATGTTATGTTAAAAATTACTTTTAAAAAAAAGTTAAACCGTTTTCTAGAAACGTAAACCATACAATCTCTAAGTATATGAAAACAGTACCTCTATAACTAAACAGCGATAAATAACTCATTTAATTTTGTATACTTAATACAATATAAAAAACGTAATACTTTAATAAAGTCATCTTTAACTATTATAATATTGACAAATGTTACTCATTATTGAAGTCGGTGCAACATAATAGAGTACGTTACCTAGGCTACTCTTTACAGAGATCATTTCCACGAGTTATGAACAAAAAATGAACAAAAAGTATTTTTCATTACGTCAGGAAATAAATATAAAATAAGTTCTAAATACGTACGTACGTACGTATACGTACGTAATTCTAAATACGTTCTAAACGCGATATAATCCATAAAAAGTTGTTTCAATATTATGAATGTGATTCGTGAAAACCTAAGAAGTAAATATTTCAAATTTACTACATACACTCCAATTTTAAGTGTGTATTAAATGGTTTTTCATTTTTATTTTAATCAAGAAATACTAAAACCAATATAATAATATCCAAGAACATTATAGTTCTTGGATATATTGGTTTTAGTTTTCTAATATATAAAATTCTTGTGTCACGGGGTGCGTTATTGAACTCCTCCGAAACGGCTTGACCGATTCTCATGAAATTTTGTGTGCATATCGGGTAGGTCTAAGAATAGGACAACATCTATTTTTCATCCCCCTAAATCACAAGGGTAGCCCACCCTTCAATATTTTTTTTTTAATTTTTCGACATATTTCTGTTTCTTATTTTTTTTATAAAACGGGATACAAAAATACATACAACCCTAAATTTTCAACCCCCTACGATCAACCCCTATTTTTTAAATTTTATTTTTCGGCAAGACAACGTTTGCCGGGTCAGCTAGTATTATGTAATTCTCATATCGCTCGATCGAACGTCCAATTTGTACAATAAATTATTGGCATTACTTGACCCGAATCAACGTAGTATCTTATAAAAGATTCCGAATCTATATTGGTATATTAAGCGTAATCACTGAACCCAGACATAGCGCGTGTCGCTTATAGCCTCTTTGAATCCGAACTTTAGCAAACAGCAAATGGAAGTTACTCGGACAAGCTCCATATATTATATATGGAAATGATTCAGAGTACATGTGAATTTTGTATGGAATATGGAAACTGCTGGTGGAATTGAAGGTTTGTGTTTTAATAATATTTAGTTTCGGTGCCGCAGAGTCTCGGTGGCGCAGTGGTCGAGCACACGGCTTATGATCCAGAGGTCCGGGTTCGATTCCAGACACTGGCTCACACCAATGACTTTTCGAAGTTGTTTTCGGAAGTTATGTGTCATAAATATCGATGACTGAAAAACTTTGTGCCCGGTATGGCAATAGGTTCGCCACCTATTCTATTTGGGACGTAAACATAACGGCGAGACGAGGCTTAACAGCCGCTGCCTACACCTTCGTGTAACAAAAGGCGTGAAGTTATCTTATGTTATGTTATAAATATGATAATTGAACGAAGATTAGGAGATTTTATATCTCACGCCTTGCATATTTTTTTTATTTACATTTATATTCCACAAAATCTGCAATATAATTTCAATCAAAGAGTCTTGGGGACTATTTGGTCTCACCAATAACTTAGTATTATTTTTCGGTAATTACCTTTTTGAAAAAAAATCGGTGTCTATTTCATCGAACCGTGAACAGTCGTGCAAATGAGTAATAACAACCGCTGTCTGCAACCTCAAGTAAAAAAGGTGTGAAGTTTTTATTAATGTAAATAATCATTATTTAGCAAAAAAAAATTTTTCGTTTTGTCTTAATTATACCTTTGTTTTCCCAAAATCTAAAGTGACTACAGTTGTTCTCATTTAGATAAGTATGTAGAATTGGTTCACATTTCGTATTCAAAATGTTTGTACGTTTCATACAACTCCATTTCCACATAGTACAGCACTTTTCACTAGCTCACATATTTTCACGAAGTCACATGCCATTTATATTTGTTTTCTAGATGGTTGGACTAAATAGCTCGGGTGAAATGGAAAGAGCGACCATTAGCGGTCTGAAAGCATTTTTAGCCTTAACACATACCGGAAGTGTTCCTATAAAGTGTTTTGTAGAAATAACTAACTGTAGTTATTTCTTATTGTAAGATAAGTTACTACCAACTGTGTGGAGTAGGCAGAAGAAAATTAGTGCCACCAAAATCAAACTTTATACACGTAAATTTCTTTTTTGACTGTCATAGTTTGTGGCATATTTTTATAGAATCCTATAATACTGGTCAAATCTGACACTATAACGATAAAGAGAAGTAAGTAATCAAGATAAATAACTTAACATGACTTCACGCCTTTTGTTACCCGAAGGTGTAGACAGCGGCTGTTAAGCATCGTTTCGCCTTTGTTTACCTCCAAAATGGAATAGGTGGCGAACCTATATGTAAGTATAAGAGTAATTATTGTCTTATTTTAAGCTAATGTTGAATACGCTATGTAAATGGCTAAAGTTTCGCAAGTTTACCCGGCCTGTTTTGTATCACTGTATCACACTTAATATAGATAACTTTATCACTGAATAAGTCCGTGCTCCGCTTAACCTGGTTATAACATAACTTAACACAACTTCACGCATTTTTTCACGAAAAGTCATTGGTGAGGTCAATGTGAGGATTCGAACCCGCGACTTCTAAATTCAGAAGTGAGGTGCTCGACCACTGGACCACCGAGACAAAACGACCATGATATATTTAATTTAAAAAATAGTTTGCAGAGAGCAGCAACTAGTACATACTCCATGAAGTATATTTACATTGCTACGACAGAATGTTAATATGAGTTGTCTGTCATTTTGTTATACAATGGCTGGAATTTAATTCTTGCATTGCTACTAAATTGAAACACTTTTATGGTAATAACTGATTCTGACGTGACTCAAATCCAATGAGGATATCAATATACATATATTGGTTGTTTATTAAAACAAAAACTTCGTTATTTATTTACTTAATCTTCATGCACATAAATATGGTACATAAGGCGAACTTAATGCCATGAGGCATTTTCTACTAGTTGACCTTAGGGTTATATGGAAAGATTTTTAATAGGTACAAAAAAAAAACAAAAAAAATAAATTTTAGATAACATAGAAAAACAGGAGATAAAAATTACATATTAAAATAAAATATAATTAGGTATAATAAATGAATTTCTTATATATGTATTTGTATACTAAATATACATATACAAGAAATATATTATACACTACTTATCTATACATAAACGTCCATTATTACAGGCAATACAGAAATTAAATATACATAGTACAAGACTTACATATTACTTACATACAAATTTATATACTTATATATACAGGGTTATTTCAAATATACTAATAATTAGCTAAGGGTATATTCTGTAGGTAATTACCTAACACTTTTGTTCTACGACTTTTTAAAAATCACAATTTTAATTTTTTTTTCATTTCAAGCAAATTTAAATAATTAAAATCGGTAGTTGTAAAATATTAACTAAGTCTACGTATTGCATTGAGCGCACCGAGTGACAACGGTATGGGGGGGGTAGCGGGGCAAGGTCACGCGGCATTTGTACTTTGATTGCTCCCGTAGGTCATTAGCCAAACATATGTTAGTCGCCCTTATGTTACCGCCCGTGACGTTTGATGTACCGCGCGTGTCATCTCATTGGGTGCGAATTGGTAAAGTGACGAATGCCATTCAGAATTCAGTTGGAGTAAACAACGTTGGAGTAAGCAAGTATTTAATAAATGTAATTAGTCGCAGTTGGTATGTCTGAATAATCTCGAATGCTTAATATCGTGGGCGGAATAATCAAGTTTTCACTTAAATACCCACATTAAATAGGTAGGTAAATAATTCAAATTTCCTGGAATACATTAAATTTTAAGTGTATTAGCCTAAAAATACATTTCTAACACCTTTAATTTCGTAATCTACACGATATCCGATTGGGTATGTGAATTAAAAGCAGTTTCGTGTAGAAAGCGCGGGAACTCGCTTCTCTTGTTTAGATGCATAAACAGAGCTGCTACTCTGAATGAAAATCGGGTGAAATAGGTACGTTTAGTACAAAATACAGAGTTACAAAGTGTCAGATGGTACAATTAAATCTTAAAAATCGTTTTTTTACTAGAGTTTTAGGTTTTTGTAAAACTGATAAAAGAAAAGTTGTTTAGAATGACACAAAGGAGCTATGTGTAGAATAGTATTAGTATATTAAAATTAACCCTGTATATATATATATATTGTGTATATATATATATATATATATATATATATATATATATATATATATATATATATATATACATACAATACAAATATAGGAAGCCACAATGAGGACATTCGAGAAGTAGATTTTCAGAAGAGCGAAGATTGAGATTGTGGGAGTTGCCTAGGATGCGAAAATAAGTTTCTAAGTATTCATGAGAATGTGGATCATTAAGAATTGAGAATAGAAGGCAAAGTGCTCTCAGTGATCTTCTCAGGCGGATAGGAAGCCATTTGAGCTTGGAACGAAAAGTTATATTCCGTAAATACGATCACATTTCCCATGTGATCGTATTTACGCAAACCAAAAATGAAGCGAATAGTGTTGTTGAGAAAAAAAGTGTTAAATCCGGACTACAAAAAATTGCATAATCAATAACAGGGAGCATAAGGGACTGGACCAGAAGAGTTTTGGTTGATGATGGAAGAAAGTATTTGAACCTGTACCGGGATCTCAATATGGACGTGACACTCTGACTGATGTGAGTAATTTGCTAGTTCCAGCTCAATTTGTCGTGAATGTATAACCCGAAGTCTATCACATAGGGAGATAGAGGTATAGCTGTAGAGTCATATAATAATGTTTACTCTATTAAATAAAATAATATCGGAATACAAAGTTGAAAAATGATTGCATGATTAAAGGCTTGCAGTTGAATGCGACGAAAACGAAAGTTATGGTGTTTGAAAGGGAGGAATCCAGAACAGATGCAAGGATAATGGTTGATCATGTAGTGCTGGAACAGGTGAATGAAATTGTATATCTTGGATGCGCTTTTAGCAGAGATGGAAGGTACACCGCGGATGTTGAAAGACGAGTGGCGATAGGAAATAGCGTAAATGGAGCGTTGGGCAGATTCCTGGGCGCAAAAAACATTAGCAGAAAAGCCCAGCTAGCAATCCATAATGCAGTCCTGATCCCAACGCTAACTTATGGAAGTGAGAGCTGGGTATGGCAGAGTGTGCATGAAAGTAGAATAAACGCGGTAGAAATGAGGGCACTACGCAAAATCTGCGGAGTGACTCTCGCTGACCGCGTAGAAAACAAGGTTGTACGGAAGGAAGTTGGTTTGAAAGAGAGTGTCGGTGTAAAAGTAAGAAAGGGCATGCTCCGATGGTTCGGACATGTAGAAAGAATGGTTGATGCAAGACTGACTAAGCAGATATACAATGCAAAAGCGGATGGATGTAGGAGTCGAGGACGGCCAAGACACACATTCCATGACCAAATAGAACGTGTTCTGGAGGAAGGTGATGTTAAGAGCCTCAAAAACCGACGCGCATGCATGAAAAGAGTTATGAAAGTCAACGAAGCGAGTGAGACGTGTAAGAATCGTGCCCTATGGCGCTCTGTTCTCTCTGCCTACCCCGCAAGGGATTTGGCGTGAAGTTATATATGTATGTATGTACAAAGTTTGACAGTGGAAAAGCCACATAGTTCGCTGCATGAATGGGCTAGCTGGACCGGAAAATGCCACTATTTATCAGAAAAACGATGTAAATTAGTTCATGTATCGTTTTATTTAGTGAGGAAGTTATCTAGAAGCCCACCTTTTGCAATACCATCTAAAGCAATGGCAACAAATCTGTAACATTTTTGGTGTTGCTAGTCACTTTACTCTTTTCATAAAAAACTGCTAATTAAATTTTGAGTTTTTTTTTGGTATTACATAGCTAATTTACAGAATCAATCTATTTAATACAGTTATTGCATTACTAGCCAAGTATAGAAGTGTTGAGTTTGCTGAAAAAATAATTTAACCTTAAACAATGAGACAATTTTAAATAGTGAATAGATTTTTTTTTCATACACAATCACTTAATAGAAAAAAATAATGATATTTTTTTATCCAAGAGTAATTGTTAGCAATCGAATAAGTTTGATTAATTATACTGACGTCATCGTGCTCAATTACTTTCAAGAATACTTTTTTTGCAAGCCATCTAAGGTTATTACTTTTTAAGAGACGCTTACTTTACGCAACGTGATATTGATTTTGGATTAGTAAAATTTGGCTGTAACTTTACGTCCATAATATTAAAAGATGTAGGCAGTGACACTCTCGCCATGACATGGCTTAATAATAATAATTTAACCTTAGTTTAGTAACTTTTAATATTTTTTATCATGCAATTATATACTAATATTATAAAGCTTAATAATTTGAATGTTCATTTGAAAATGGTCAAAAAAAAATAATTACATTATAAGCTGGGAAAACTATTGATTTATAGAAAAAAATAAAGTATTAAATTATAGTACACTTGCTGGCCTGGCTAACTTTGTTTCGCCTCCGAAGCAATAAATAAAATATTTTTTTTCTTATAAACCTGCTACCTGCCGTAAAAGTCCCGTCAAAATCGGTAAAGCCATTTGAGAAATTTCTCGGAACAAATAACCAGACAGACAGACAAAAATGGTAAAAATAAATCATATATATATTTGAAATAATATATTTGAATATATTTGAAAGCAGTTATTTCAATATTACAAACACACACTTCAATTTTATTTATATGAATAGATTACATCAATTTTTCTAAACAAACACTTGCCGTTCAGTAATTTTTTTTTTTTTATCCTAAGCCGCTGGAGCGATTAAAATGATTTTATCTATGGGTGTTCAAGAGTATTTCTTGAAAGTTTATATTTACATATAAGCCTGGCCTTTTACTTGTAGTATAGATAAATAACCTGGTTACCGACTGTCGCATCATCTGCCGGAGTTATTTGTGAATCTAATCCGTCCTCGAATTCGCACAAAAATTTTTATAAAAATCGGTCCAGCCGTCTAGGAGGAGTTCAGTGCGTATGTGTCATGACGCACACAAGAAATATATGACGGAGATAGATGGGTGTGGGTGCGTGTGGGCGTTTATCTTTATTCTTCCTTTTCACTATTGGATGGATTTGAAGTGACAAAAGTTACTTTCAATCACTCTTTTTAATTAAACAATTCACAATAATGGCGGTAGTTGTGCTCTTCTCGAGAGCCGACGAGCGAATGTGTCTTGCAATGCATCGGGCGGCTTTTTATACACGAAGTGGCGTGATTGGCGACGTTCGGCGTCGTTCGGCGACGACCGACACCTGCAGTGATTACGTCGCATATCGGATGATGTTTTACTGCGACACGTGCACTGCACCAGCCTCGCTTCCGATGCTATTTCGAACACACCCAAGTCGATGCCGGCCCGACGTTCCGAATCTCCGACACGGCCATCTTGACACGTCACACGTCCCTGTGTGATACTTCTGAAAGAGTAAAAGTCATTTGCAGTATCAAGGTGTCTACACTCGGCCTATCCTGATTATATCACTGAATAGGGTCTCAACACAAACAAATCTTACAGGGAATCAAATGCCGATTCTCACTAAACTAAGATTACATCATAATTAACTGTCATCAAAAGATACACAGACCATTGACCAGTATTCACACACTATATACAACCAAACTTGGGAGTAATTAATCTTTAAATTAAAATCAACTTTACCACAGCCCATCATAAACTCATGGGTCTAGGTCGTTACTATCACCAAAACAGGTGAAAGCAACTCATGCCACTGTACTGAGTGACGATATCTCACAACTAGGCGTCACTACCACCTATATCGAGTGTTAGTGACTCATGCCACTTATACCAAGTGACGATAACACACAGGGTCGTTACTACCGCCTAAATCGAGAGGTAGCAACGTATGCCACGTATACCAAGTGACGACAGCACACACAGTCGTTACTACCGCCTAAATCGAACGATAGAAACTCATGCCACTTATACCAAGTGACGATAGCCCACAGTCGTTAACTACCGCCTAAATCGAGCGATAGCAACTCATGCCACTTACACCGAGTGACGAACACCAGGGTCGTTACTATCACCAAAACAGGTGAAAGCAACTCATGCCACTTATACCAAGTGACGAACACCAGGGTCGTTACCATCACCAAAACAGGTGAAAGCAACTCATGGCACTTATACCAAGTGACTAACACCAGGGTCGTTACCATCACCAAAACAGGTGAAAGCAACTCATGCCACTTATACCAAGTGACGAACACCAGGGTCGTTACCATCACCAAAACAGGTGAAAGCAACTCATGCCACTTACACCGAGTGACGAACACCAGGGTCGTTACTACCGCCTAAATCGAGCGATAGTAACTCATGCCACTTACACCGAGTGACGATATCTCAACACACGTTACCACGCGAACTTTACATTTAAGCTGGTTGAATAGTGGTCAATGGGTTACAGAGCTTATTCTATCTCTACATCACTAGTTTCCGACTCTACAGGAATCTCATTGTCAGGCATTTTTCTAAGTTGGTCGTGGGAGTACTTGGAAGTATGTTTAGAGTTTAAATCACGTAACGTATACCGATAGTTATTTAACACCTCTATAATTTTAAAAGAACCCTTATACTTGGGGTCTCGCCTAGTCTGGTTTCAATCCTCGTTCTGAAGTAGAACAAAATCACCGACAGCAAAGGAAACGTCTCTAGCTTTTGTCGCGTCAAAACGATTGTATTTAGCCTCTTTCTCCATATTAGCGACCACAGCATGCCAAAGATTGGCTGTACCTCTTCGGCTAACATCACCTTTGTGTACCACCTTTGTATGATCCTCTGTGTCACAGTCATAATATCCCCAACGCGGCGTCGGTGGTTGCGGCACGCACACGTCGACCCGTCGCTCGATCCACGCGCTGCCGTCGCTCGATGCACGCGCCGCCGTCGCTCGGCCAGCCGCTGAAGCCGCTGGTATTGCCGACGCGGTTGCCCTTCCTCATAGTACAGTGATTCGCCACATGTCCAAACTCTGAAACTCACTTGAAACACCGATTACTGGATGGTCATATGGTTAGAATGTTGGTAGAAGCCCCGTCAGACTTCATAGGTGATCTTGGTCTATGTTCCTTCGATTTCGATCTGCACACAGTCTATCGGAGGCCCAATTTTCCACAACCGAAACACTTTAATGTCGATGCTTGAAATATTTAGGGCATCTTGCTCTAAGATAACGATAACGCCTCCACAGCAGGTGCTTTTCTCTTTTGATAGGAAAAAGCCTGTAACTCTTTCTGTAGTTGTTGTCGCGAAGCTATTCCAGTTTGTAAAAGCAACACGTACTCGCGAATCATGTTGAGAAATATGCGCCAGGGTGAATGTCAAAGTCATTCACTCTTCTCCACACAGACGGCGCTGCGATATTGCGCCGTCACGGCCGGACTGACTATCGACCGTCCTCGGTCGTATACTTCCATGAGCTCGGGCTGCCTCCATGCAGTGAAACCGTGGCCCGGATGACATCCATCCATTGCTAACAACTAATAAGGTATGGCCCGGACGACGCTGCAGTGCATCCCTTCAACCAACCAGCATATGGTGTGGCCCAGACAACCGGGCCACTGCTGCTTGCTGCTCCATAAGTAACAACCATTTTGATTCGTCGCTACTAGCCGAACCACGCTGATTTTCTTTCAGGGTCACATCCCGCTTCTGATGACGGAGATAGATGGGTGTGGGTGCGTGTGGGCGTTTATCTTTATTCTTCCTTTTCACTATTGGATGGATTTGAAGTGACAAAAGTTACTTTCAATCACTCTTTTTAATTAAACAATTCACAATAATGGCGGTAGTTGTGCTCTTCTCGAGAGCCGACGAGCGAATGTGTCTTGCAATGCATCGGGCGGCTTTTTATACACGAAGTGGCGTGATTGGCGACGTTCGGCGTCGTTCGGCGACGACCGACACCTGCAGTGATTACGTCGCATATCGGATGATGTTTTACTGCGACACGTGCACTGCACCAGCCTCGCTTCCGATGCTATTTCGAACACACCCAAGTCGATGCCGGCCCGACGTTCCGAATCTCCGACATATATATAAAGATAACTTTGCAGAAAATATTATTGTCTACAAAAAACGTCGCAACAGCATATGTCTAACTTTTGTAGTTGTGTCATAATAAGTGCCTTGTTTTAAATAATTGAACTGATGTCCTTTTAAAATATATAAAGGCGCATCATTGGATGTGGCGTTAGTATTTTGGATTTTATCTGCCATAATGTGGGTAGTCGGGCGAGGAGATCAACGTTGGGTATTTCAATAAAATATTGCACGATACTATTAGTTCCTTCTTTATTAATTTCACTATAATAAATCAACACTTATAACTCTGAATGATTAACAAAATAAAACTGGATTTAAAACATTCCACCAGAACACGTGGGCGCGTGCGCACAGTATGAAACTCGAAACAATAATGGCCGCCCTCCCAGCGCTCGGTGTTATGCCAGCGATTCGATTGTAAATCGATTAACATAATATGTGCGCCGTCATATATATATTTTATGGTAGTACTAGTGTCTATACAAATATAGCGAGAGTTGATTTCACATCTTTAATATACAAGGATGTAGAAAGCGTAAGTTTGCACCCAATGAAATTTCTGAAAAAAAAATTAATGTAAAAAAAAATGTACAAAAAAATAGTTTTCAAATTACCCAGAACCATATAATGTCAGTCTTCTATCATTAACTCCTACATCTATATTATATAATATCACCTGACCCAGTGAACGTTATTATGCGATTTAGGTGAATAAAAAATTGATGTTGTCCTATTCTCAGACCTACCCGACAAGCACACAAAATTTCGTGAGAATCGGTTAAGCCATTTCGGAGGAGTGCTGTAACAAATATACAGATACAGTTGCATTGTCAAAATTTGAGATGGAATAGGCAGAGGATGGAGCGGAGGCAGGAGGAAGGGAAAAAAGAGATGCGCCATTATTTAACTAAATATTACTTGATGCCAATTCTGAATAAAAAGTGCCAAAAAGTGCCAAAAAGCCTAATTAACTAAGAAATATATTCTTAGTTACCTCACATTGATATTATAATTACTAAACCAAAATTATAACCAGAATACTTAAGGCACAGTTTCTCAACTTTACATTACCTTCAGTAAAATCCAGCAAAATTTGAGATAAACATAACATCAGTTAGATAGTTTCAAGAAAACTTTAACTTGATGTTAGTTACTAGTTGGTTTTCCTTACATAATTTAGTTTAAGTATTCGGCTTTATACAAGATCTTCGCGTACCTCTCGCTGTTTGCTCTTCTATGTAACTATGTTCACGAAAGAAAGAAAGCTTTTAATCTATATTGTAGAAAAATATATCAAATTCTTGTTTTATTGAAATGAAAAAACCTACATACATTATAGTCTCGGTGGTTCAGTAGTCGATCTCTCCGCCTCATATTCATAAGTCGTGGGATCGATTAGTAGGTCACAGCAATGATTTCTCGTAATTATTTTCGGAATGGTGTGTCGGTGTGATAAATTCGTAAATATGTCGAGGCCTAACAGACGCTACCTACTCCCTTCGGGTTGAAAATTTATGAAGTTTGGTGTGAAGTTCCAAGGATCCAATATCTTCTAATATATAAAATTCTCGTGTCACAGTATTCGTTCCCATACTCCTCCGAAACGGCTTGACCGATTCTCATGAAATTTTGTGTGCATATCGAGTAAGTCTGAGAATAGGACAATATCTATTTTTCATCCTCATAAATCACAAGGGTAGCCCACCCCTCAATATTTGTTTTTAATTTGACGATATATTTCTGTTTATTATTTTATTTATATAGCGGGATACAAAAATACATACAACCCTAAATTTTCAACCGCCTACGATCAACCCCTATTTTTACATTTTATTTTTCGGCGAGACAACGTCTGCCGGGTTAGCTAGTATATATATCCTATACATATGTATATATATATATGTGTAATTTTTATTTGGATTTTGTAAAAATCGCAAACGGGTTTCAGCATACGATATTATAGCCTCCATTCAATTAAACATAATATCTATAAGTTTACAAAAATATTAAAGTTTATAAAACTTGAAAAAATAGGAATTTACCGAGCTCATATAGATTTTTGTTTATATTATGATCACATTCGTTTTGTATTATTAAACTGTTCTTAAAATTTTATTCCTTTACTAGCATTGAATATTCGACATAAAAGCCTACTTATACGACAAGATTGATATTATTGTCATAAAAATTGAAATCTTTCCAGAAATTCTTATATTATTATGGGAGATAAAAATAAAAGGTAGAGCCTTTATTGGTTGCAGTACATACGGAGAGAGTGTGATAAATTTATTAATTTCCCGCGTGAGAATAATAAAATATATGAGCATGGATTTAAGGGTATTTTGATATTGAAATCCTCATGTTAATTATTTCTTTTGAAGTTGTAGGAAATATTATATTATTACCCTTCAGCAGGCAGGATATCTTAAGGTGTCTTCCAAAGTTATCATAAATTTCATAAATAAATAATTATTTCCTTTCCTCCAGCCTTTCGGACCGACAAATATACGTACGATCGTGATAAGGGAGTAATGCAAGTTAAAAGATCAGTGACGACCAAAATGTTAGATGTTAGTTTGACGGTTTACCAACAGATGGTTAATCAGTATGTTTAGATGGTTTGTTGATTTTGTATAGAACATTTTACTAAGAGAATGTGAGTGGTAGTTAAAATATACTACCCGAACACTGGAGTCTCAATATTTGCCTTTTTACATAGAAACAACTGTTTTACTAAATGTAATTGAAAATTTTGGCACATTTCCACTAGTGGCTAGTCTCGGTGGCGCAGTGGGCGAGCGCACGGCCTCTGATCCAGAGGTCCGGGGTTCGATTCCAGACACTGGCTCACACCAATGACTTTTCGAAATTGTTTTCGGAAGTTATGTGCGATAAATATCGATGACTGACAAACTTTGTGCCCGGTATGGCAATAGGTGCGCCACCTATTCCATTTGGGACGTAAACTTAACGGCGAGACGAGGCTTAACAGCCGCTGCCTACACCTTCGGGTAACAAAAAGCGTGAAGTTATGTATGTTTTTATTTTCGCGAATCACGTTCATAACATTAAAACAACTTTTAGGATTATATGTCTGTTTATTTCCCGACGTGAAAATGATCTCTGTAAAGAGTTCGAAATGTCTGGAAATAAATAAAAATAAGTAATAAATAAACGCGATATAATCCTAAAAGTCGCTTTAATGTTATAAAAAAAAATCTTGAATATTTTGAATTTTGGGTCAATAGCATGTAATAGTAGAAAATACAGCCTCATCATAAATCTCGTTTGTCTTGTAGTTCAGCATTCCAACTTCTAATTAATGTTCCCCTGGGGCCCCACTTGGAACCTCGCCTACGATCCGGTCCTCTGCACCAGTCTGCCCCGTGGCGTGAGTGTCGTGTGCTACTCCGACGACACTCTGGTGATCGCCACAGGGTCCGACTTCGAGCGTACGATCAGGTTTGCCGAGCTGGGGGCGGCAATCGTCATTAGACGGATCCGCGGGCTGGGCCCGGAGCCACTGGCCTCACGGATCCAGGTGGGTGACCCGGCTGACCCGGTGGGGAGGTTCTTGAAGTACCTCGGCCTCACCCTGGACAGCCGCTGGAGCTTCGAGGAGCACTTAGTGCGAATGGTCCCCGAGCGCGACGGGTGGCTGGCGCCCAGGTGCCCAATCTTGGGGAACGAGAGAGGGAGTTCGCTGCCTCTACGGTGGCGTCGTGCGATCCGTGGCCCTGTACGGGGCCCCCGTTTAGTCAAGAGATCTCGCGGGGACCTCCCGCTCCAGGGATCTGCTGAGGAGCCAGGAGCGGGTCATGGTCATCCGGGTCGTACAGGGCTACCGTACGATCTTGTACGAGGCGGCAATGGCCCTTGCGCATTCCCCCCCAGCACCCCCCTCCCCTCTACATCATCCTTGGTCGACGGGATCGGGCGAGACTTGTCCCCATCGGCGTTGATCGCGGCAATGCTGGCGGGCGAGGAGGAGTGGAGGGCCGTGGTCTCCTTCTGTGATGCTGCCGCCGAGCGGGTTCGGAAGAGAGGCGATCCCGTTAGAAGGCGGCAGCGGCGACCTCAGCGATCTCTGCCGCCGACGGGCCGCGAGGGCGCACCACCCTCAAGTGCGCCCGGGTTGCTGCCCGGGAAGGATGACCCTCCGGTGCGGCCGGGGTGGGTCGTCGGAGACGCCACCGGCCGCGCGTCTCTTTATAGCGCGTGGTCAGACCCGCCCCGCCCTGCCTCGCCTCACGCCGAGGCTCCCCGAGGATGAGCTCCCCTCGTAACAGGGGGGAGGGGCGACGGCAGGGTGGTCCAGAGGGCTGAAGCACTGTCCTGGACCACCCTAATGCTGGAGGAAAGCCGCCGCGAGGTTTTAGTGGGTGGCCCTAGGATCGGATTGCAGCTTACTGCTTTGGGGGTCCCACACTACCCCCTGCCGTCCCCAGGCGGGGGTTGTGTTTAAAGCATTTCCTCGCGTAAAAAAAAGGTTTCTGGCAGTAGTAGAGCCACTTAGTTTGCTGTATGAAGACTCCAGCTCGTCCGGTGATACCACGATCTCCCAAAAAAAATGGCATTTTATTCAATAAGGCTTATCTGTAGTCCACCGGCTACTAAGCCAGCCCACGCAACTGTAACCTCCTCGCTATTGCATATGACCTGCTTCCATGAGATGCATGCAGATTCGGCAACGTACGTTGCCTCTGGAATACACAGGTATTAATAGCGTGCAGCTACAACGAAAATATCTGTAAACTTAATGACATATACTTGAATATATATTAAGTCTCGTACGGGCTTTATTTCATTCAATAGCATCATTTGTCACCGAAATTTGATAAGTCGTGAACAGCCTCGTTCTAATTATATCATATCAGAGATTTGAAATCTTTTTTAATATTTCATTAATTATATATATAATATTTCAGAAACGATCATTAATTAGTGCCGATAATTATGAGCATTAATTATTTCAGTAAGTATTTTGAGGATTTCGTCATCATTTTTCTTGCCCTTGTCCTACTTTAGGTGGCGCAGGGTGGTGAAGGGATGACATGCCGACCGCATGTCATCCCTTCGACGGGGTTGTACGACCGACTGCCTGCCTGACGTCAAACCTCCTTGGAAACTCTTCCGTAGGTGGGATAGTGATGGAGGCGGGAGAGGGGAAGAGTTAGCCTTTAGTCACTCTCACCGAGCGAAACACAGCATGAGCCACTTTACGCCTATATTTTAAGAGGTCGTGGTATTTTGGTATACCTCACCCGCCGGCCCATTGTTGCAGCAAACTGCATAGCTCAAGTAAAATGGTATTTTTCGTGTATATTTTCTAAAAATTTGAGCTGTGATAAAATAGGTATCGAGTATTAAATAGATATAAGGTTTCAAAAGCGTAGTTTATTATGTGTATAACCCATGCATATATCAGAAAAAAAACAATCATTTTCGCGGCTTTGAGCTCGAATTGCAAACACTGGCTGAACCTAAGTGATAGATCAAAATTAATTAACTACATTATCATACGCCTTCAAGTCTACAAAAAAATTTGCAAAGCTGTGTCTTGGAAGATATTCCTTATGGACCATTTGATAATTATTGAGAAATAATGGCTTAGTTTTGAAGCGATTTTAAACTTTACAGAAATAATCCTTGTCCAATTAAGTACCATAAATTGATTGTGCATATAATATAGATCAGTACAGCCCTTAAATGAATATTTTCGAAGAAATTACATAATTCCATTGAACGGATATAGCGGTTGCGTCGCGCAACGGTACCGGCGGACGCGTAAATAGCGCAGATGAACTTAATAAAACCCAAAAAGAGTCACATTAATTGTTTATATTAATATAGTCTCGGTGACCCAGTGGTCGAGCTCACGGCACCTTATCCAGAGGTCCAGGTTCGATTCCTGATACTGGCTGGCCAATGACTTTTCGAAATTGTTTTCGGAAGTTAAGTCTGATAAATATCGATGACTGAAAACTTTGTGCCCGGTATGGCAATAGGTTCACCACCTATTCCATTTGGGACGTAAACATAACGGCGAGACGAGGCTTAACAGCCGCTGCCTACATCTTCGGGTAGCAAAAGGCGTGAAATTTTGTTATATTAATTGTTTCCCAGGCGAAATAAAATTTGCTAGGGTCAACGAGCTTAGAATAGTTCATTAAAATATTTTATATTTTGAGCCTCGGGATACCTCCTTCACCGAGCGAAACGCGGCAAGAGCCACTTTACGTCGATATTCTGAGAGGTCTTGGTCTTGGCTCGACCGGCGACATACCAAGACCTTTCGAAAAATATATATATAAATAATAATTTATAACTTGCTTAGAAAATAGACTATACGAACACATATAATAAATTAAAATAAAAGCTTGTGGTTCCGTATGTTTGTCGACCGTAAGAAAGAAATATAATACCCAAATATTAAACCGCCAGCCAGGTTCCATGTCGTTTAACTGTCTAAATCATGTACAAGTGAATAAAACCGAAATAAATTGCTACAAAGGTAGATATTTTCTATACATATCTGAGTTTTATTTACGATTAAAGTAAATAGACAGGTCACTATTCCAGTTTATAACAGAATAACGGAATATCAGCTAAATCGAAATCGCTCCCTTTTTAGTAATATTAAATAAAATGTAGATATTTTCTTGGTGGTCTGGATGGCGAAGGTGTGGGATGGAAATCAATCGATCGAATTTATGTATGAGTAATATCGATCACTGACAACATTGTGCCCTTTTACGGCAAGAGCGTAAAAAATTGGCGAGTCAAAGCTCATAAAAATAAAGCAGTATGCTGCTTCATTTAGTCAAAAACTAATTTTAGTTAAAGTACAAAAATAATGTTACAGAGAATCAAAACAAAAAAATTAACAAAGATTAATGTAATCCCCTTTTAATTAAGCTTTACAGATAAAATGTCACTTAATTACGTTAGAACGGAGGGTATTCCCTATAATCTGTAAAGGACTGATGTGATCTGTCAACGTCCGTACCGATCTGCCGGAGCTTATACTGAGAAATTGCTTCGACACTATAATCGTGCTGCAAGAAATTACTATAGTATAATAGTCAAATATTCAGTCGATATATTGCCTTAACCGCCATTAGAATTATTTTGTCCCATTAAGTTTTAATTTGAAATCCATAATTTGGTATAATATCTTGAACTCGTAGGCAAGAAAATTAACATAACATAACAAAACTTCACGCCTTTTTTACCCGAAGTATTCTGTTTGGCAGCAGCTGTTAAGCCTCGATTCGCCGTTATGTTTACGTCCAAAATGGAATAGGTGGCGATCCTTGTGGGATACACCGGGCGCAATGTTTTTAGTCATCGATATTTATCACATATAACTTTCGAAATATATATTTTTTTTTCATATTATAAATAACGCCTTTTTGCATGTTAACACAACGCTGCTGTGTCTTAATTTTCTTTCTGATTTCTATAGATAGATTTTCTTATAGAATAGATACCGTATACAAGCCTAACGCTATGTAGACAGAGATCAGTCAGATATATTGTTTCATTTTTTTTATAAGATAGCAGGCCAAACGACATGGCGTGTTCACCTGATAGAAACCATTAGAGCCGCCCATGGACACCTGCAATACATATAGTGACATAGTTGCGTTGCCGACCTGTAAGGAAGTAGGATAGTCAAGGACGGGAAGGGCTCCAGGTACCTATTTCACCGAACAAAACACGGCATGAGCCACTTTACATTAAATAACTTTACAAACAAGGCGACTTTTTTCGCATTTACGTCGCATTAGTCATATAATAATAATAATTCAACGATTATTGTGCCGATAGTCATTTCAGTAAATGGACTTATTGCCAAGAGCCTCGACCAACATCTAGAGAGGCTCTCGTTAGGCAGCTGGATCAAGGGCTTGATGCAGAAAGCGGTACTACTAGGCACGGCACGAATCGTGAGGAAGTTCCTCTCTTTGGGGCCCTGACCACTGGTAGCTTGGTCCCTGTACCCGATGCCAGTGGGTTTCACTTATTTTTATATTTTTAAATGTATTTTTTATATTTATATTTAATAATGTATTTATAAAGTGAGAATAATAAATAAACAAAATAATAATAATAATCATTTATTTCAGGCAACATGGCCCATAAATACATATGAAGTTATAATACAATACATATTTACAATACATAATTTCAATATACATATAGATATAAATACAATATATAATGATATTATTTTACAGAGAATTCGAATTTTTGCAATTAAAGCTAAAAAGTTTACATACATACACACATACATAACTTCACGCCAAATCCCTTGCGGGGTAGGCAGAGAGAACAGAGCGCCATAGGGCACGATTCTTACACACCTCACTCGCTTCGTTGACTTTCATAACTCTTTTCATGCACGCGCGTCGGTTTTTGAGGCTCTTAACATCACCTTCCTCCAGAACACGTTCTATTTGGTCTTGGAATGTGTGTCTTGGCCGTCCTCGACTCCTACATCCGTCCGCTTTTGCATTGTATATCTGCTTAGTCAGTCTTGCGTCAACCATTCTTTCTACATGTCCGAACCATCGGAGCATGCCCTTTCTTACTTTTACACCGACACTCTCTTTCAAACCAACTTCCTTCCTTACAACCTTGTTTTCTACGCGGTCAGCGAGAGTCACTCCGCAGATTTTGCGTAGAGCCCTCATTTTTACCGCGTTTATTCTACTTTCATGCACACTCTGCCATACCCAGCTCTCGCTTCCATAGGTTAGTGTTGGGATCAGGACTGCATTGTGGATTGCTAACTGGGCCTTTCTGCTGATATTTTTTGCGCCCAGGAATCTGCCCAACACTCCGTTTACGCTATTTCCTATCGCCACTCGTCTTTCTACATCAGCGGTGTACCTTCCATCTCTGCTAAAAGCGCATCCAAGATATACAATTTCATTCACCTGTTCCAGCACTACATCATCAACCATTATCCTTACATCTGTTCTGGATTCCTCCCTTTCAAACACCATTACTTTCGTTTTCGTCGCATTCAACTGCAAGCCTTTACTCATGCAATCATCTTTCATAGTAGTGACTAGTGTTTGCAGGTCCGACGGCGATTCGGCTAGAAGCACGGCGTCATCTGCGTAAAGCAGGCAGCTCACAACTAGGTCACCCATTCGCATCCCTACATCCATCGATCTCATTCTCTGGAGACAACTGTCCAGGTACAGGATGAACAGTCGAGCGGACAGCACGCAACCCTGTCTGACGCCGATATTGACGTCAAACCAGGGGGACAAGCCGCCGTCAACACGCACACACGCTGTGCAGCCCTCATAAGTGGACTGCACAGCGCGCAGCAGTGCTCCGCTCACCCCGTAGCCCGGGAGTATATCCCACAGATCCTTTCGTAACACTCTGTCAAACGCTTTTTCCAGATCCACAAAACCGCAGAAAACCTTCCGGTTAACAGCCAGTTGTTTCTCCACGATGTTGCGGAGAGAAAAAATCTGATCCATGCACCCTCGTCCGCTTCTGAAACCACCCTGGGCCTCCCACAACACTCCATCAGATATCACCATCATTCTCCTTTCAATAATTTTCCCATACACTTTTGCTGCTAAACTGATCAAACTGATGGCCCTGTAACTGGCGCACTGCATACGTGATCCCTTACCTTTATACAAGGGCACGATGACAGCGCGCCTCCAGTCCATGGGAACCTTACCCGACCTCCAGCACAGATTGCTCAAGGTCAGGAAAGCGTCCCGGACACAGGTTCCACCGTGTTTGATCATTTCAGCAGACACCATATCAATTCCAGCTGCCTTACCATTTTTCATACTTCGTATCGACCATTCAATCTCTTCCATAGTAATGTCCTCATCAGATGTTGGCGCAGCGGTGTCAGCCGTAGGCTCACTCGCGGCGCCCACATCCGGAACATACTCGTACATTTCCCCAAAATACTCACTCCACCTGCCCAATACATCGCTTGGGTTTGCAAGAATGTCACCAGACTTAGACATAATTTTGTCCATTCTGGATGTTGACGAAGAACCCCGAGACTTTCTAACTTCCCTCCAGAAGGGTTTGTTATTCGCCTCGAAGTTCTCCGTCAACCTCACTTCCTCATTCGCAACAAGTCTTTCACGCTTCTCTTTCACTAAGGCTTTGGTAACATTCCTGCAGCGGCGGTAGCTGTCATACTTTTTCTCTGTCATACTATCATTCTGGTTCAAACTTGAGACATAATCCAACCATGCTTTTTTCTTTCTTTCGACGCTGGATTTCACATCCGCGTCCCACCAGGCGTCACCTCTCAGAATCTTATGCCTCTTTGCACTACCACATACTTCTTTTGCACTATTCACTATACTTTCTTTCATTCTTTCCCAGCATTCTTCAACACCTAGGTCAGAAAGACTCGTCTCATTGAGTCTTTTACTGACTAGGCCTACATACATACTCCGTACACTTTCATCTTCTAATTTCTCACATTTTATCCTTTCAAGCTCTCCGAAATGGGTACGCACTCGCCAGTGTCTCCACTTCTTGAAAAGGCCCACGAATCGGCTTACCACCAGGTAGTGGTCCGTATCAAGAGTGGGGCCTCTGTAGGCTCTTGTATCCCTTAGAGTATTTCGGAGACGACTATCTATCAAAATCAAATCTATCATACTCTTTTGCTCATTCCGTCTCCACGTATACGTGTGAATATCTTTATGACGGAATAATGTGTTAGACACAAGGAGGTTCCGTTCCAGGCATACGTCCAATATCGGCTTACCAGCTTCATTCACTCTCTTGTCACCATTCGGACCAAGGACAGCCTCCAGGCCGTCTCGCTTGGTTCCGACCCACCCATTAAGATCACCACACAGAATTATCCTTTCATTTCCCTCAGCTAGATCCAGAATATCCCTAACAGTTTCCCAAAACTCCTCGAGTTCGCGGGGATCCGCGGAGCTAACGGGAGCATACGCTGCGACCAGGAAAACTCGCGTGATCCCCAGTTTTATTCGAACCCAAAGATGTCTTGGGCCTACCAACTCATAATCTTTCACTCCGGAAGCAAAGCGGGAGGAGAGAATGACTCCAACACCCCCACTGGCACGGATGTCCGGGTCCACTCCGGACCATAGGGCTACCACGCCACCGGGGAGGTCCTCGGCCTCCCTCCCCCTCCGCTTTGTCTCCGTCAAACATAAGGCATCCAGGCATCTCTCATTTAATACATCCATCATCTCATTCATCTTTTTTGCCATGCTACCTCTAACATTCCACGTGCCTATACGGCACTCCCCTCTCCTCGTCCCGCCAGGATTGGCGCTGCGTGAAGGGTGGCGGCCCCCTTCGCCGCATCACATTCACAAAAGTTTCATAGTAATTAATTTTAATATAATAATAAAAGTCCATATACAACACAATGACAAACAGGGATAAATGTACAGACCCATGATTTACTGCAGAAATGAGCCGGTATGACCAGACCATTAACCACGACCTGAAAATATCAACTTAAACTGTTACTTGAATATATTCTTACCTTGCCTTTGCAATTTCATGAATTTTGTTTTAGTGAGTAAGTTTACACCCTTTCTATCCAAAAGTCTAACTCGTTTTTCTGAATTTTGAATTCCCAAATAGAATTCGAATTATGGCAATCAGCGTTATTTTTCACACAGGTGGTAGAACTATTCAGTTCACACATGCACTCATGCGTGGCACTGACGGTGAATTACCTTTCCCAATAACGACATTTTTCCGTTTTTTTCCGGAGGCCCATCCCCTTTCATGAAACTTCGTACCCCACTCCCTTAAAGGCCGGCAACACAACTATAACACTATCTGTGTTTGTAGTATCCTAGTAGTTTACTATCAGTAGACCCGTGGGCTAGTTTTGCTCGTTTACACATATACCATTATAAATATTCCGTGGAAAAAAAACTTAAATTTTGAAAAGTCATTGGATTTAGAGCTAAGATTCGAACCAATTGAATTCAGATTTCAGAAAATTCATTCGTATTTTATTCACTTTAAGATATCATTTATGTGTGCTGTACGTATTACAAAATGTGTTGTATGCTATACGCGTGATATGATAAGCTTGTATTACGACTCAACACTATAAAGATAGTGCTTCGTGACGGCTTTTACAACTGAAGCTTATGGTCTCGTTGGTACTTCAGTTTAACACTTCTACCAGCTCGTATTTTCTTCTTGGTTTCAGTTTATAATTTCAAATGCAATTTATCTGAAGATATGGTGCTATAGGAAACTTTTAAAAGAAAATAGATATTGTCATTTTTTATTGACTTCACGTAAAACATATCATTACATAAATTCACGCATTTTTCCCACACGAAGTTGTAGAAAAAGCGGCTGTTAAACCTCGTCATAATGACTTGTTACGTCCCGATATATGGCAATAGGTTCCGTGGCGGAACCTAGTTCCATATACGGGGCAGAGAGTTGTTAGTCATCATTTCATATCTCTACTTAATTTCCAAAAATTAAGTTACTTGGGTTTTAAACTAGAGGGCCATTATAAGTAATATTTTCCAAATCATTATTACTCGTATTATCATTAATCCCAATGATTAATGGAAATTTCTCATGTATTTTCAACAATCATTTTCTTTGTTTAAGTAATAGTAAGTATATTAACTGACATACATATGGAAATATCTTAGGTATATTAAGCAATATTAATCATTCTGAACACTGTATATGAATATTAATTGTAGTATACGCCTCATAGACACGCAATGTTGTAGTATGTTATATGTGACATATCTGTGAGATGTATTTAATTAAATGTCTCACTTTTATTCACATACACATTCGTTCACTTCTTTCACTTACTGAATTAATTCTAAATTTGCAATTGTGTGGAAAATAGCATTTGAAGTTTGACGTGTTGCGATTAATGATTTCAAAAATTCATGAACAAATAAATTGATGATTTAGGTGAATTACTAAAATAAATAAATATATTAGCATTGTTAGCATTAAAATAAGATAGCAAATTGCATAACTTCAATCAATTATACTTCTTAGAAAGAATTATAGATATGTCTTAGAGAAAAAAAATCAAGTAAAATGTTAGTATCAATTCAAAATGATGCCCTATTTGATGCGATAGAGTTTGCCAGAAATAGGTACCCGATATACCGAATAACGTTGATAAGATATATTATAGATATTTCTACATATAACTTCTCGAGTGTCATTTATGTGAGCCAGAACTCATTCTCGGAATCTGTGAACTGAAAGTCAGTGTGATAAACCACAATGGTTATTAATACTTAAATGCGAGAGATTTTTAGTAACAAAAAAAGTTTAGTAATAGTTTAGTAACTTTAGTCGTTCTAAATTAGGCTCAAACTCGCGCTAAATATCTGCTTAGTAATATATTCATCTTTAATTATATTAGACCAACTCTAACATACGGGAGTGAGTGTTGTGTGTGGCAGGCGAAGCGTGAAAGTAAGGTGAATGCAGTAGAAATGCGATCTCTGAGAAGTATGTGTAGGGACACCCTTGTGGATCGAATGAAAAATAGTGTGATAAGGGGGAAATGCTAGTCGAAGAATGATGTGGTGACCAAGGTGGAGAGAAGTTTATTAAGATAGTTTGGTCATGTTGCAAGAATGCATGAAAGTCGACTGACTAAAAGGGTATACGAAGCGAATGTGAGTGGTAGGGTCGGGATCGGGAGACCAAGACGGAGCTACGAGCAAATAAATGGTCTGCTTATAAAAAGGTAAAATGCGTAGCACCCAAAACCGACGTGAATGCATGACGAGATGTATGACTGTGGATGAGGCAAAAGATGTGTGTCAGGATCGTAGCTTGTGGAAAGCCAAAGTCTCTGCCTACCCCCATGGGATACGGGCGTGAGCTTATGTAATTATATTAAAATGTATAACTCAATTTTGACTCAAAAATTATACAAATCCAAGTTAGTTACTTTTCAAACAGATTAAAAAATCTGAACACAGTGTGTTGGTATCCATCTCCGCTTAGCATAATACCTACATAAAAATTTGGTAGTAAAACGTAGGAAACATACGAGGAAGTAATTTGTAGTCTGACATAAATATTAGTCGGGTATAAATTTTTCATTAAACTTCAATTTTGTCATTGGTGTGAGCCAGTATTCGAACCCGTCACTTCTTGATTCAGAAATAGTTGACCACTGGACTACCGAGACTATAAGATTTATTAAGACCATAAGCATATTGCTGAAATTTTCTTAACGTTATTTATTATAAGACTTTCTTTACGTGATGCAGATGCATCATTGATCCATATTACAGACACTATTAAGAAAACGGACAGACAATCTAAACAAAAACTAAAAAAAGTTGAGTTTCTATAAGGCTGATATTTGTTTTTAGTTTCACTCCGACTGTTGACTTTTTTAATAAAAACGTACATAAATGTTAATTACAATTTTATATTCAATAAGTAATAAGGCCATGCTGTGTGGCGCCGGCTTAGAATACCGCCACCCCATCTCTTCCCGTGGGTGTCGTAAAAGGCGACTAAGGGAAAAGCTAGAAGAATGGGCAGCAGCATTCTCTCTGAAGAAAATACAGCCTACTGCGATCGCCAACCCGCCTGCCAAGCGTGGCGATTATGGCAAAAACCCCCCATGATTGAGTGGACCGGCCGTTGTGGCGCTCTATGGGGGAGGCCTATGTGCAGCAGTGGACCTCAAAAAAAAAAAGGCTAATGATGATGATGAGTCAATAAGTTGTAAAAAGTGTAGGCTTTTGTTAAATATCTATTAATGTGCCGTAATTTTTATTAAATACCAGCGCCATCATAACACACTAAAGATACTATCATAAGTCACGTAGTGTTTTAAACAAACGTTTAAAGTTATTGCTATTCTTATGTTTTATGGGCAATTATTAAAACATGTGGCTTATGTGATACTATATGTTTAGAATGATTATAAGTGTTGAAAGTTATGATTGTGTTAATATCCATATTTTTGATACCTGCTTTGAGTTCACAAAATATTTCCTTCTAAAATAAATACGATCTATTTGACTTATACTTGACTTGATCAAAGCTTACAAGGGCAGACGTTTGGCAGTAAGACCTTTTACTATCTGTTTTTAATTGTTGTTTCTTAAATAAATTTCAATCAAGGCATATGCCAGTCTAGGGAATATTGTTGCTTCATCTCGTCTCGTCGAAGCCTCTTTGAACGTAGCAGGCGATGAAGGAATTTGAGCTGATACAAACCATTTATCCTATCATCTATCTCAGTCTTTCAAAATAAGGTTAGGATTCTGAATATTAAGTTCAAATTCTAGTAAATATCAGTGTGATAAATATTAAATAAAAGGGGAAACTTTTTTCCGATATATGTCAATATACATACCAGTTACAGTTGGGACTTGAAAACTTTTTCAAGTTAATCCAAACCTATGAATTATATATGTTATCACCTACCCATAACTTCTGAAAATTAAGGGAGTGAAGTTTAAAAAAAAATGTGGTTAAAATTAGATAACGCAATTACATTGACATAGTTACATACTAAACATAACATAACATAACTTCACGCCTTTTGTTACCTGAAGGTGTAGGCAGTGGCTGTTAAGCCTCGTCTCGCCGTTATGTTTACGTCCCAAATGGAATAAATAGGTGTCGAACCTATTGCCATACCGGGCACAAAGTTTTTCAGTCGTCGATATTTATCACTTTTTTTTATTTAGTTACATACTACTGCCATAAAATAGGACTAAAATGCAAAATTTTATACTATATCAGTAAAAGCCTCGAGACTCTTCCTCGAGGCATAACATCAAAACATAGTGACGTCACAGCACGGCCACTCGCGTAAACATGTTTTCATTTCGCTAAACAAGATTTACAACAACTGAACTTTTGAAACATAAAGTGCGTGAAACTTCCAAATATGATTAAGTGTTCGGCAACATCGCTTTTGTACATCAAAAATAGTGAGGGCACAACTTCTATCATCGGAAAGTATGTTTTTTATTAACAACTAACTTTTGTCTCGTAACTTGCTCGCTTCGGCCCGTTTCTTAGTAGATGCGCCGGGAAAATCTCATTGTTCTCTTTGTCGCTTCGAATGTAGTTTAAATAAAGTTTTCATGGTAGAAATTTTACTTGATTATTCCATTAGGCGAGGATATTTCCTACTTTAAATCGATTTCAAAAAGGGATGAGACGGCAGATTAAATAATAGAAGAAAAAGGTCCACTGCTGGACATAGGCCTCCCCCATAGAGCGCCACAACTGCCGGTCCGCTCAATCATGGAGGGTTTTTGCCATAATCACCACGCTTGGCAGGCGGGTTGGCGATCGCAGTAGGCTGTATTGTCTTGAGAGAGAATGCTGCTGCCAATTCTTCTAGCTTTTCCCTTAGTCGCCTTTTACGACACCCACGGGAAGAGATGGGGTGTCGGTATTCTACGCCGGCGCCACATAACTACACAGTACTTATCACCAGGTAATCAAATTGCGCTTATTTTCCCTCTGTCGCGTGAAAAAAACACGCAGGTAGCTTTAAATAATTCTCAGCTTTGAATGTAAATGCTCATTTACAATAAAAAGTTTGCAACCCACCGGAAAAACCTACATCACTTAGTATCATGACTTACACGGACACAAATTATTCCCACGAGATATTGGAGGCAATTCAAGAATATGTTTCTTAGTCGTAAACCGGCTGATTAATTCATTCGAAAGCAAAAACACATTCAAGCCCCTAAGGATTCTGAGCAGAATTCGAAAAAACTTTCCCATACCTTTTTCCTGCGATCGAATATCTAAGCATGTATGAGTGATTACATTGATATTATTGAAATATATAACAGTTTATATTTAGAAGTTGTGATGATCATTTAAAAGAAAAGTTCAGTTCTACTGTTATGAAATTATAAAAACCTTTTTTTTTTTAAATAAGACTGTGTCCACAGATTGTTGTATTTTTTAAATTCTTTTTATTTTATATTACGAAGTTATTGTGTCCTTTAATTAAAGAAAGTTAAATCGCTACGACATAATATATGTGTCAGTATAATCCGCCCGTGCAATATGGTTTTTTGAAGGGTTGGTCCACAATGACATGTCCGAAGAAAACAAGTAAGAACATTAAATGTATTCAAAATTACCCAACATCAGGTCTGAACTGTTTCGAGTATTAAAGAAGTAACTGCAACTACACTTTACGCATTGTGAATGTTTTCTGCGTCGACAATAAATAACAATAATTACATATAAAATATCAGCTAAAAGTTCTCTAAAAGAAATAAGTAATTAAAATCACATAATAGTCGTAATTGTAAAATATAGGAACAGGTATCATTGTGATTTGATGAATCTGACGAACGAATGAACAAAAAAAACACCAAACTCACTGTGTCGTTTATAAACTTATTTTAAACTAGCTGTGCCCGCGACTTCGTACGCGTGGAATTTGTGATCAGATAGCTATATTTTTACATAGACAGTTGAGAAGTAATTACCTCTAAAATGAAATTGTAACTGGTAGGATAAGTACAGATTGCGGTAGCAATGGTTGTTGCCCGCATTGTTTATTTTCATTTTAACAGGAATTTTTGTAGTATAGCTGTAGCCCGCGACGTCATCTGCCTGAACGCTATACAGCACCAAAAATACCTACGATTATACCTTTTAAAATAACATTTATTTACCCGTTACTTCTTTACATTTCATAAATACAGAAAGTACAGTAACAGAGGGAGACTGTCTTTTGTAAAATTGTTGAACTTCAAAAGTGCTGATTTTCAGTCTGCTTTGAATAAATGACTTTATGGTGATTCTGCTGAATTAAGTAATAAGTTGCGACTGAAGCAAATGTAGAAAATAATGAATAAGAAAATATAAATATAGAAAAGGATAAAAATATATACTTATAAAACTTCTCTATAAACAACATTGCTGGTTTGGCTCTCCGCAGCCAAAATGTAAAGAGAGTCAGGACTGGTGACGCGGGAGCAAGCGACGTACAGCTGCCCGTGTGAGAAGCAGCTCGTCCTGAGGTCGACACCCGCTGCTCTCAGTGTCTGCCCCTGCGACTTATTGATGGTCATCGCGAAGCAAACACTCACGGGGAACTGTACGCGCTTGAACTGGAACGGGAAGTTATGAGGTATGAGGGGAATGCGTGGTACAAATACTGCCTCGCCTACGCCACAACCCGTAAGAATTTCCGCCTCAATGCTGTGTCTGTGGAGCGAGATGACTTTAAGGCGGGTCCCGTTACACAACTTCGGAGGAGATAGGTTCCGAAGAAGCATAATCGGGACACCGACTTTCAGCTTGATAGTATGCGCTGGAAGTCCACTTGCTGACAGAGAGTTCAGAAATTCCACGGGATAATGTGTGGCATCATCTTGCTCGATGACAGTGTTTATAGAGGTGTAAACCACTTCATTCCCCTCAATTTTCGAGAGAATGCATTCGTTGATTGCTTCAGCCTGACCATTTTTGGGCGTCAAAATTGCCCGCTCACATACCCAAGAATTCTGCTGGTGCGGTATATGACTGATGTCCCCGTACACACAGCGAATGAGTTCTTCTAAGCTGGATACGACTCTACCGAGAGACTCTGGAAGCACCACCTGCCCACCTCTCTCCTCTGGTAGAGTGCCTTCGCCAAGACTTAGAAGAACATCGGAGAATTCTTGAGCACGTGCATTGCCGCCGAGCCGAGCTCTCATATTAATGGTCAAGCGCAGCGTACGAACTCGTGACCACAGCGAAGATCGTTTCAACGAAGCATTCACCTCGTCAGCCCTCGATCCCCGCGTCACCACGGGAAGCGTTTGTCGGAAATCGCCACTGAATAGAACTGTGACACCACCCATCAAGTGTTCGTTCCTGCGGATGTCCTGCAGGGTTCTGTCCACGGCCTCAACTGCTTTTCTATTGGCCATCGTACACTCATCCCATACGATCAGAGAGCAATCCTTCAGCACGTGTCCCTTATCACTATTGCGTGACACACCACAAACAGGCGTTTCGGTGCTCTCTAAATCGATGGGAATTTTAAACATGGCATGTGCTGTCTTGCCACCCGGAAGCAGTGTGGCAGCGATTCCCGACGACGCTACAGCAATGGCAATTTTGCCTTGCCTCCTGACCTCTGCAAGTATGCCAGTGGTAACAAATGTTTTTCCTGTTCCACCAGGAGCATCCAAGAAAAACATTTTACCCTGGTTTTGCCCAACGCTTTTAAGAACAGTGTCATAAATTTGTTTTTGCTCTGAAGAGAACAAAGCGACATGGTGATTTCGTATGGTGGTCATTTCGCTCGGATCGTAAATTGTCTCAGCGTTATACTCTCGATTTCCACGGTCTTGATGCGGTGATGATTGGGGAGCTGGTAACCCATATTCGACCAATGGATTGCCGCCGATGGAAATGACCACGTCTTGAAGTGAACTAAGACAGGTGTTCAGCACGCGTTCATCAGTTACTTCGACTTCGTCTCCAGTAGCACGCCTCAAAGCTCGTAGAAAATCTTCAGATAGATGATGTCGATATTTTTCCCACAAAGCTACCGGGTTCGTGACTCCACAAAACACCAAGATGACGGCAAACAGATGACGCATACGGCTGGGGCTGTTACTGACGCTCGCCTCCGCGAGGGTGTCATCCCAGTTTTGGTCACCGTCGAGAAGGTGACGTGCTACACAGGCTGCGCGGTAAGTGGGATACTCCACGCCATCAAATGTTCTCAGAAAGGCAAAAGACGTTGGGCCTCGGATCGTGTGAAGTAATAACCGCAGAAAATAGCATTCGCCATTATTCGGGTGCACGGTATAAACTCTACCCAATACGGTGTCCTTGAAAATTCCCGGAAAACCTTCGACAGCACCTCCTCTTCGACGTCGGTTAAATATTCCCCTTTGCTTGTCGTACGTGTAATATGAAGGCACCTCGTCATACGTAAGGAACCTCGCAAACTGGTCGATTTCGCAGAGCCTGAAAAATGCCAAGAGAGTTGTTTGGCGCGGATTTTCTAAGCGCTCAGCAACGTTGTTGGGATCAAAATATATGCGCTGACCGTTTTCTAGGTGGACGTCTAAATGCATGACGGCAGGATGCCTGTCATGTATAGAGAACGCCAGTATCCGCCAAACTGCTTCAGACGTGCTGATGTAGCGACCGGACTGATACTTGGTCACCTCGTCTCTGTCAGTGTTCTGTAAAGCAAACGTCGCCTGATCGCTACCTTTGTTCACGTATTTGCAGATATATTTGATCGACCCGACGCTGGTGCACGACTCGACGTTGATGTGCGTCTGGAAGGTCCTGGACAGTACTGGTGAGTAAGGAACAATCCATCGGTTATCGACCGGTCGCGCCTGGCCACGCACGCTCAGCTCAGTGGAATGCCCGCCCTCTGCTGGTGATCGGCGCCGGTATGAGGGATATCCATCCTCACCAGTAATGGTTTCGTTGGTAAATTTTTTTGGGAATCTTTTTGTACAACGTCCGTCTTTCATACAAGGGGAACTTGGATTTAACGTGCCACAGGGGCCATGCACCATGTGACTTTTAACAATTTGATGCAGAACAGGATCAACGTCAGGGTCCGGAAGCTCTGCACTTATGACTTGATCAATCTGGATAGGCCTGATCTTTTCTTCCAACCACAAAAGCAGATGCGCGTGTGGCAAGCCGCGTTTTTGCCATTCCACGGAGTACATATGACATCGGACTGTACCAAACACTTTTGCCTTTGTTAGAAGATCCATAAGGCATTTCAACTTCAGGTGGAATACGCGAGAGATCAAGTCGTGCCTGTCGTACGAAACCTGTCCTGCAAGGAGTTGAGCTGTTATTTCAGGCCACTTTGGGTTGGTAGTGATAGTAATAAAGAGGTCCGGGCGACCAAACTTTCGCACATAGCAAAATGCATCTTGGGTCCTCTCGTGCATGTACCGCGGACCTCCTGTGAAGGTGGAGGGGAGAATGACCATCCTTCCTACATCTTGAGCATTGGCATCATTCTGCATGGCATCTCTGAGATGGACGTAGTTCTCAGCTCTCAGCTTTCTTTGATTGGACCTTATAAATACCAAACGCTCTGTCTCAATTTTGGCATACATGTCCACCAGAAACTGACTAAAGAGTGTACGATGATGGTGGAGATAAGAGCCATTGTTCACCCTCAGCTGGATCAAGAAGCTGTAGAACTGCATGGCGGACGTTTTTTTGTTATAATTTGGGGAGCCTGTCTGGGGGTCTACATTATAGTGGGCGAAATGGTAGCCATCCTCTCCGCGACAAAACATGAGCGGATATTGAAGAGAATCGTACGCGCGGTGAGTTTCGCTGATCCTTTGAAGCCGGTCATCGTGCGTGCGTAAGACGATATCTCTTTTATCACACTCCTGATCGACTAAGAGAACGGCGACCTCATTCGTCGTTGGCGCATTATATCGTCCCGGATGGGCTGCAATCGGCTTTCTATCTGCACTGATGACAAACTTAAAGCGGTTGCGCTCGTTCTCAGGCACCGACGCCAGAGCGGCTTTGAAGTTGCCAATGTGCGGATTAACGTTATGCAACATACTTTGCAATCCTCTGACCAGAACAGGGTCCAAATTGGGGATGTGTCTACTTCGTAGGTTTGCTTGTTCTTCAAAATCACTTACAAAATAAATTTGCAAAAATTTTGGAATGTCTGTAGGTAGCAGCGAACCGATTTGATGGTAAACTTGCCCCTGGACCTTGAATGTCGGCATGAAACCTGCTTCAACGATTTGATTTGCACCAAACGAAGTCATCTGGAAGGCGCTGTTATAAGCTCGGATGTTTTTCAAAAAATGGCTGGACTTCGGATGTTCGCCATTTAGTAAGATTCTTAACAGATCTGGTGGGTCTTGCATAGACTCCAAGCGTACCTTACCAGATGCACAACACATCCCATTGGGCTCTCCTTTCCATTTGCGGGCTTGACAGTGGGCACACACTTCTTCTAAGACACCAATATCTCCGTGTGCGGCGTAGTTAATCGCAACATTGTACATAAATCCACTTCCCTCTTTATTTAGCCACGATTGCTCTTCGATATCGTAAACCATGGATTCATCGTCAGATGTTGAAAGTTGATTCATGCTACGCCGCAGACGATCTAGTTCTAGTTGTGCCGCACGCTGTTCACCCGACCAAGATCCTCGAAACTCTTGAATTCTATCCCGTTCTAGCGATAGATGAGCAGACGTATCGCCACACACGTCGTGGTACCGCTGCCGAGCAGCTGCACGACGTTCTTCACGCTGCTCATCGTTCTCTAACGACCGTGAAAGGGCATGCTGAGAACGATCTCTTCTTAACCGGGTCATCCGCTCTTCATGATCTTCGATCGACCGAGAAAGAGAAGTGCGACTCCGCTGCGAATTCAACCTCGTCTCTCGCTGCGTGTATGTCTCTGACGCGCGAGACTCGGCGTGGCGCTCCCGGTCGCTTTCCAGTCGCGCTTCTCGCGCTTCGACACTCTCATAAAATCGAGCGGCATCTGAGCGAGAGCGCTGGGAACTCAACCTCGTCTCTTGCTGCGTGTACGTCTCTGACGCGCGAGACTCAGCGTGGCGCTCCCGGTCGCTTTCCAGTCGAGCTTCTCGCGCTTCGACACTCTCACAAAATCGAGCTGCATCTGTGCGAGAGCGCTGGGAACTCAACCTCGTCTCTTGCTGCGTGTACGTCTCTGACGCGCGAGACTCAGCGTGGCGCTCCCGGTCGCTTTCCAGTCGAGCTTTTCGCGCTTCGACACTCTCACAAAATCGAGCTGCATCTGTGCGAGAGCGCTGGGAACTCAACCTCGTCTCTAGCTGCGTGTACGTCTCTGACGCGCGAGACTCAGCGTGGCGCTCCCGGTCGCTTTCCAGTCGAGCTTCTCGCGCTTCGACACTCTCACAAAATCGAGCTGCATCTGTGCGAGAGCGCTGGGAACTCAACCTCGTCTCTAGCTGCGTGTACGTCTCTGACGCGCGAGACTCAGCGTGACGCTCCCGGTCGCTTTCCAATCGAGCTTCTCGAATTTCAGCACTCTCGCACGATCGAGCGGCATAAGTGCGGCTGCGCTGCAAACTCAGTCTTGTCTCTTGTTGCGTGTATGTCTCTGACGCGCGAGACTCAGCATGGCGCTTCCGATCATTTAATAGCCGCATTTCGTATGCTTCTATACTTTCCAGAGACCGCAACGATGCATTTTGAGTGCGCATAGTATCTAATCGGGACTGGCGCGACGTACTACTTTCTCCATCTCGAATTTCCGCATTGTGTTCTCGAAGAGTAGCTATCCTTGCCTCACGCTCAATGGTGGTTTCAAGAGATCGAGCTAACCTTTTCCTTCGACTATCGTTTGAGGATTGGGATAGATTAGACCGTTTTCTAGGCATTTTGATTATTTTAAGTTTGAAAAATAACAGAAAATAATTTACACGCTGAGAATTTACACACAGATAATGATAGCTAAGCAGTAAGCAGTAGTCCGATTCCGAATGAAGTTTATTTAAGTAAATATTTTTTTTTTTAATTATATTTCAGGAAAGTATTTTCAGTTTTCACGTTAAATTCGACTAAGCACACGATAACTTATAGCAACGCAGGTAACCCCAGTTTCTATGAGTTGTCGCGGCGACATCCGTACTCATAACATCACTTTTGGTGAACGAAATTATAGCGCGATCTAATTCGACGCCAACGCCATCTAGTTAGCGAATAGGAAACATTTTTTTTTAATGGTGTAAAATTATAAAATTACGAAGCAATCATTACACCAATAAATACCGAACAAAAATATTAACAGTTTTTAGCATATACAAATACATTTTTTTAATTGTCTTGCTCATCTCTGAAAAGAATTAACGATACAATTTTAAAGAAGAAAATGCACAACTCCATCTTATTCTTCTAAACTTAATACGTACATTAAACGCCATACAAACAAAAACATCCACTTAAAAAACTATAGTGGCTAATCACCAGCCAGGGCAAACGATAATAATTTAACCAATATTATTTTATTATAATAATTAAACTAATTTTGTTACTCATCGCACGATTTTTGTTATTATTCGTATATCGTTAAAAATTTCTTCGTGAAAAGTAATAAAAATAGGTAGGTCCTTTGAAATACGATATACATTTTTTCTCCTTTGTAACTTACAATACACATTTTTTGTTAAAGTTAGGTTCACGTAAGACACATTCCTGTGCTCGCATCGTAAGCCCGCAAATCATTTCTACATTATTGAATCAATGGGTAGAAGCCGAAGGTAAAGTCAGTAAAAAAAATCTGTTATTCTTCAGATAGTGAGATTCTGATATATTTAAAAAAATAATGATTTTTTACTTTTCGGGTTACCAAATTAATTAGTTGGGCTTATGGAAAAGGCGGCAACCTTACCATGGGTCTTTAACGAAAATTTTGATATAAAATACTGGATTTATGTGTATTAAAAAAAATATGATATATGATGCGCTTTTAGCAGAGATGGAAGGTACACCGCGGATGTAGAAAGACGAGTGGCGATAGGAAATAGCGTAAACGGAGTGTTGGGCAGATTCCTGGGCGCAAAAAATATTAGCAGAAAGGCCCAGTTAGCAATCCACAATGCAGTCCTGATCCCAACACTAACTTATGGAAGCGAGAGCTGGGTATGGCAGAGTGTGCATGAAAGTAGAATAAACGCGGTAGAAATGAGGGCTCTACGCAAAATCTGCGGAGTGACTCTCGCTGACCGCGTAGAAAACAAGGTTGTAAGGAAGGAAGTTGGTTTGAAAGAGAGTGTCGGTGTAAAAGTAAGAAAGGGCATGCTCCGATGGTTCGGACATGTAGAAAGAATGGTTGACGCAAGACTGACTAAGCAGATATACAATGCAAAAGCGGACGGATGTAGGAGTCGAGGACGGCCAAGACACACATTCAAAGACCAAATAGAACGTGTTCTGGAGGAAGGTGATGTTAAGAGCCTCAAAAACCGACGCGCGTGCATGAAAAGAGTTATGAATGTCAACGAAGCGAGTGAGGTGTGTAAGAATCGTGCCCTATGGCGCTCTGTTCTCTCTGCCTACCCCGCAAGGGATTTGGCGTGAAGTTATGTATGTATGTATGTATGTAAAAAAAATATTTATTGGCTATCATATTGTGGAATTGAATGATACAGTTCAATTTCGAGGATAAACCACAAACTCGATGCAGATGGTAGCATAATTCAAAACACAATACTCAATGATTATTCGATGACTCAAATTCCTATTTCAGTAGTCGGTATCATAGACTGCAGAGAGTATGCAATAGCCATTTAGTAAATGATGTAAACACTAGTCGCAATGATGAAAGGTGACTGACAGATGCGAGGCTTTTGATTGATTATGATAAAAGCCAAAGTATTGCAAAATGAAAGAAGCTATAGTAATTGCAACAAATACAGCTGGTTGATATTTCTTTTATATCTTGAACATACTTTTAATAGAAGAATGATATGTTGACGCTAAAATTTAAGAAGTATAACCCAGCTCTCTACAAGAAAATATAATGGTACCAGTAATTCACTGACTAACTTCAATAAAATATCAATTTTGATTGGTTTTCGATGGAACCGCAGAGTTTTAGATAATAATAATTAAAGAAAGTTTTGTAGTTCTTTTGTATTTCCTATAAAAATTGTCGAATTGTCCAATTCCTTATTAACACGGTCCATCAATTTTCATTAAACTCTCGCTCACACTGTAAAACCATATGGGTATTAAAATAGAGTAGCGTATACGCTACTGCTCTCAAAGATCAACCTAGGAAGTGTACCATAGTCAATGATATTAGCTTGAATAGGCTGTGGAAAATATGTAGTCAAGATGCAAATGCTACACAAAACATATGTTATGATAATCGTAGATGCAAAGCAAAAAGTGGAAGCTAGTGCATATTCCTTTAAAAATAATACCAATTAATGGTAAATGAATAAGATAAAAGACAAAATAATGCAAGAAAAGAAAGAAAATAAATATACATTAGGATTTTTAACAGGATTTTGTTCTACCCGAAGATGTAGGAGGTCGATGTTCAGCCTCACCGTTATGTTTACGTCCCAAATGGAAGAGGTGGCAAACCTATTACCATACCGAGCACAAAGTTTTCAGTCATTGAAATGTATCAAAAGTCTTTTGTGTGATCCAGGAAGCTCAACCACTGGACCACCGAGAATTAGTAACAAAAATAAAAAAAATCTCCTCTCTTTTTTAGATACATGCGGGATAGTTAAAAATCGATGTACTTATTGACTTGAAAACTCGTTACAAATTCTAACAATAAATTACGGTCAGTACGCAAGCTTTAAAACTCGAAGATTGACTATCACGACGTGCCAATTTCATAATTCATAATGTAAACTGTATTCGGACAATTGACACCACAAGCTGAGTTTAATCACCTTGTGCAGCCAAATGGCTGTACTTTATTTGATAATTTTATTTTAATACCCATATTGTTTTAGGGTGTGTTATTTTCATTAATATATAATAATTTTTATTAAACTCTCGCTAGTTTAATGAAAATTGATAGACCGAGTGAATAAGGAATTGGATCGACAATTTTTATAGGAAATACAAAAGAACTATAAAACTTTATTTATTTATTATTATCTAAAACTCTGCGGTTCCATCGAAAACCAATCAAAATTGATATTTTATTGAAGTTAGTCAGTGAATTACTGGTACGATTTTATTTTTGACATTAACATAACTATTGCTGCCTTTTTATTCTCGAATGTGTTGGGTATGGCTAAGAATGTGCTCACAAAAATTATATTTCTTCCCATAAAAAAATCACTAAAAAAGCGCAAAATTTTCTATAACGATAATTAATTTTCAAACATGTTATAAATTTACCATCGAGTTATTTATTTTGTTATTTCTTACTATCTCAAAAATTCACTTCATATATTTTTACAAAGTTTTTTAAAGTACGTAGCTTAACATAACTTCTCGACTCGCTTAATTCCCAAATGGAATATGAATACAACTATCGGAAGTAATTGCGAAAACTCGCGACTAAGAGCCCGGAATCGACCACGACTTCTTGGTATAGAAGCGCGAGCTTGACCACTGGACACTGACAACATTATTTACAAAATTTGTGTTTCAAATAAATGTCAAAATTTATGCAATACAAATGTCACTCAATTGTTTTGCCTTTTCAGAAACTCTCCACAAACAACTGAATTTGATGCCATGGAAATAAAGTTCAAATGATATTTTAAGTAATAATATGAATCTTTTGTATTAGTCGAGTATATAAAAGTGTTGTTTTTAGACTTTCTTTGGGATTTTTTTTTAAATTCCCTCCAAAAGAACCATTCTCGTACTTCACGGATTATTAATAAAAGAATTAGCAAAATCAGTCCAGCTGTTCACGCGTGATTCGATGACCAAAGGAAAGGTGGATTCATTTATATATATAGATATAAAGTCCAGGGATAATCCGACACAAGCTTATACCGGATTAATACCATTCAATGATCTGAGTGTGATTTGTTCCAGTTAATATTACGAGTAATAATACATGTGGTTTAGTAAAATCTACTTAAAATCAACCTCAAAACTTTAATTAATAAACGCGAGATAATTCGATAATTACTTTTGATTATAATGGATAGTTCCCATAATTCCCGCAAATTATTTAAAACATTCAAATATATTCATAATTTGTATTTATATAATTATAGGTAATAACGATAATATTATAATAAGCCTTAACAGTGGTAGAGTCACGCAGTTCGCTGCATGAATAGGCCGACTCGACCGGTGTAATACCACGACCTATTGACGTAAAGTGGCTCATGCCGCGTTTCGTTCGGTGAGAGAGGTACCCGGAGGCCCACCCCCTTTCCCCATCCTTTCCTATCCCCAATCCCTTAAAGGTCGGCAACGCAACATTAACACTATATGTGTTGCTGGTGTCCATAGGCGGCGTTGGTTGCTTACCATCAGGTGACAAGCCTGCTCGTTTGCCCTCCTATCCCATAAAAAAGAAGAAATTAACCGATGTTTATGGAGAAAATGTGTTGACAGCACACAAGTTGGTTCACTGAATTTCTATCCGGCTACTTATTTTAATGACCATTTTTAATCCATCAGGCCTTTCAAATGGTCATGTGATAGAAAATTGATATATGGGTTCCTTTACACAAAAAAAAAACGAAATTATTTTCCGAAGAACTTTTTATAAGGGTACACCAACTTGTTGCAGATATCCTTTATTGGAACGGCAACGCAACAGTAACCCTATATGTGTTGCTGGTGTCCATGGACGGCGTTGGTTGCTTACCATCAGGTGACACATCTGCTCGTTTGTCCTCCGTTTCCATAAAAAAAGGAAAACAGGAAAATTAAAATTCACAGCATGTATAGCTTTTCACATGTCCATCCTGAGGTAAATAATAACTTAAGGTAAGCTGTTTGATTACTAGTATTTTCTACACAAAATTCACGTATGATTTACGATTTTATCCGGGTTTACCTTGTTTAATTTGCTTAACTCCTTTGATGTAAGACTATTTTATTACTAAATCATTTGCAGTAGGGATTTAACACTGAAAATCCTTCAGAATATATTGTGATAAATGAGCCGTCAGAACACTTGTCAACATTCATTTTGAACATTGTGTGTGTTTTATTGTCACACATTGTGTGAACAAAAATATAATCTGCGAAGTGATGTTTCTTAACAATAACCTATTACTAGGAAAGGTTTTGTTTAGTAATTTATTAGAAACATGGGATGGGATAAAAAAATACGGTAAATGTTGCACCCAGGCGGGGGGTGTGCATAAAGCATTTCCTCGCGTAAAAAAAAGGTGGTGGAATCTATTGCTTTATTGGACGCAATAAGTCATCGATAATTACCGTACATAACCTCAAAAATAATTTGGAAAAGTCATTCGTGTGAGCCCTGATTCGATCCAACCATATTTTGATTCAGAAGGAGGACACTTGACCACTACACTATATAGAATTTAATATTTCGAAGGTTTTTTTGAGAACTTTGAACCAAGTGAACCAAGTGAACCAATTCACTATCAGTGCAGTCAGCATTGGCCAAATGTACCTATGTGTTTTATTGCAATCAAATTATGCAAAAATAGTTGGCACATTTCCTAATATTACTATAATATAGTTATATACTATAACATCTTATTAATACTCCTTTAGAATCTATTGTTTTCAAAATGAACTAGAAGTTTTTGAGATTAAGCTGTATAAATTACTAAGCATAGAAAGAAACTCTTTTCATAATGTTAATAAAAAAGTTTGTATAAAATATCTTTTACATATATCTTAAAACGAATGGCTGGTGGAACCTATTACCATTTATTGTTGTTAAATTTTTGCCAGATATTAAAATCGGAGACATCCCATTTTGAAATTTAACTTATGACATAACATGCCGTGACATACCAGGTGTCGTGGGGTAGTTAGAGTTACATAATAAGTACAACTATTCCCTATTTAACGAACGTTGCTTCGTTAAAATATAGGATTTTAACAATAACCAAACAGATTTTTCAGTGTTTAAAATATTGTGTTAACCACACATTGTGCCTAGTCGTTCGTAAATATAATACTTAGGATCATTCCCTTCCCCTAATAGATGGTCTGATATCTATTCAGCGACATGCAAATGGATCCTTCCTGACAAGCAAACTTTTACGTTATTATTTTATGACACAGTTTAAGCGCAGATAAGCGGATAAATTATTTTATCAGTTTCAGATTCTAATGAGGCGAATGAATAAAGTCGTATTTGTCGTATTTTGTTTTTGAGAATACATACTTTTGGCGAATTAATTACTTAAAATTATTTTCTAGATCTTTTCATCTACGGTATTGAAATAACTGGGTGATTGATGGAGCACTTAATCAAACCTATGCAGGATGTATTTTCCTTGAACGTGTGACTTTTTTGGTTCTTGTAAAATTCCGAGCAGCGTTATATTTATCGTGCTTTTCAATTTAATAATTAGAATATCGTATAAGAACTAAAATTAAAAGAATAAAATAAAATTAGTATCTTTTACTTTTTTTTATAGGATAGGAGCACTGAGTTCAATATACAAGAGGAGCAAACCTCATACAAATGCGTCAAAAAATGTGTGTCCACTTTTTAGATGCAATGACGTAGCTTTGATACCACTAGACATTTAAAATTAAACATATATCTATCTCAGTCACACAAATCGCAAATACATTGCCGTCACTTTGATTGAACAAAGATGGCAATATAAATTTGCAATGGCGGTGTGGGGTGGCCAGCCCATGCGAAATTTTACCCAACTTTTTCAAGCCTCGTAAAAATATTTAATAAATATAAATTCAATATTTTACTATTACTTATTAATTTCTTATCAGATGTATTACAAGATAACTGAAATAATGAATGGATCAACGATCTCTGTGTACTCCGTACTAGATCGGCTGTTCCGAAAAAAATTGGATCACACTCATCTGTACCTAATTGTGTACACCTGTCTTAGAGTAGCGATTTAAAGCGCTGTAGATAAGGTGTACACAATTAGGTACAGATACACAAAATAGTAAAAACGCTTGAGTAGTAAAATAATGTACTTACATTCATTATATTGAAAAGGAATTATTGCATTTAACGTGGACAGGGCCTAACAGCCGCACGGGTCGATCGATCATAAGGAAACATACCCATATTACGTGACCTATTTTTTAAGATTTTTCGACCCCTCCCTCCCATCGGTGACCACTCGTAGTATATGCCAAGACCCCCCCCCCCTCCCCCTTTAGTTTTCACGTAGTAATTCATAATTATGATTTTTAATCATGTCACAAGCAAAAATCGAAAATAAAAAATTTGGCTCATACTTGTAGTGTAAGAGCATTTATCATAAGTATCAACTTGTATGACAGACAGTACTTAATAAACCATTGACATAAACACACGTGTTATTTGATTATTGAGCCACTCCCCCGACGCCGCACACCACATGGCGACCCTAGCCAAAAATCGAATCGGCTTTTATTCAAGGGGTTAAAAAAAAAAAAAAAAAAAAAAAAAAGTGTAATAATAAATAAATAAAAATCATGGGCTCGTCCCAAACAAAAGAAGAAAATTTAATAGTGCAAAATGCCGCGGCAGGCAACAACACTGAAAATATGGAAAATATTATAACATATTTAAATATATTTTCCATTACGATGGGAATTTTTGTAACTATTTTCTGCATTGGATTGGCGAGGTTTATTTATAAAAAATTCCGAAAGGCGCAAAGGCAGATGATTCAGAACGAGGTGGACAAGTTAGTCCTAAGAAGATCCTTCTGGAAAAGGAACAAGGAGAATGCGACTGAAGAAATGAGTGTGTAAAAAGTGAAGTGAAAAAGTGCTAAAAAGTGTGACAGAAAGTAAAGTGAAAAAAAAATAAAAAGTGTAATAAACTACTAAAATTATTTACGTGGACAATTTATGGACTTACGAAGATACTATTATAGTAATAAAAATGAATGTGTGCATATGTGTAATGTATTGTCCTAATTACAGGTATTTTTTTTATATTTCATATGTATTGGTAAATGATGGATTATTTGTTAGAATTATTTAACGAGTTAAACAAAGTAAAAACTTATTTAGTAAAGATAGGACAGACAAGGAGGAAAGGAAAGATAGCAGAAATAAAATTAAAAGAAGCTACAGATTTATATGAAAAGTACGAAATATGGTTAGTAAATTTTAAGGAAAATATTTCAAAAAGACAATTTAGTAATGATGATATTTTAGTATTAGAAGAACACTGTAGTAATTTGGTAGAATTATATAAAAGTATTACATTATTGTGTAAAAAATCGAAAGAAACGGACACGATGGATTTATTTGATTTAAAAATAGCTTTAAGTCTTTTGCCCGTTATGACAAATGAAGAGTCGAATACTAAACAATTAATAGATAATATAGAATACTACGACTCATTACTAAAGAATAATGCATGCAAACAAAACTTAATTAATTTTGTTTTGAAGAGTAGGTTATCTAATGAGGCTAAGTTAAAATTAAAATCAAAATATGAGACAGTTAGTGAGCTAATTTTAGATATGAAACAAACCCTGGTAAGCAAGAAAGCAGCAACGTCAATTCAGTCAAAGTTACAGAAAATTAAACAAAATGAAAAAACTATCGCTAATTTCGGGAAAGATATTGCGGAGTTGTTTGTCGACCTAACAATTTCGCAAGCCGAAGGGAACGAAAAATGTTATGACATTCTAAAACCTATAAATGAAAAATTTGCTATTAAGCAGTTCGCTGACGGCTTACGAAATCGTAGGTTAAGTACCATTATTTCAGCAAGGAATTATGGAACGCTGAAGGATGCAATACAAGCAGCACTGGACGAGGAGCAACCGGAGCAGGAGTCGTCGGGAACACTCCTCAACATTAGCGGCAGAGGTAAGAATTTTCAGCATTTCTCGCGTGGTCGTGGAGGTCATGGCTCGCGAAATTATCATAGTCAGAATCGGGGAAATTACAGGAATTTTAATAGGTATGATAATAATTTTAATAATTATCGTGGTCAGCAACCGAATTTTCAACGAAAACGTGGACGTAGGAGCTATTTTAGTGGCTCTCGTGGTGCGCAAGGCCCACCGCGAAAATATCATAATGCATATACTATGTTTCCGAAGGAAAATATGACGCGTTCGAATCCAATAGAAAACACTAGTATACAGAATTCGACAGAATTTTTTCGTCCATAAAATATTAACTTGTGACGAATTAATAACTTTACAATTATTCATCAACGGTCAAATATGCACATTATTATTAGACACAGGTGCAAGCTTATCGGTAATTCAAAGAAATAAAGTGCCAAACGACAGTACATTCAAACCTAATTACACGACAATAAGAGGCATTTCGGGTTGCATTAATTCTGAAAATACAAGTGCAATAAGTTTAGAGTCACACGATGGTGTTTTGTTTCAACATAAATTCCACGTACTGGATGAGATACCGTGCCATGCTGACGGTATACTCGGGTCAGATTTTCTGAGAAGTTATAATGCAATTATAAATTTCCACTTGCGACACGTTATCTTGCAAAGTAATGAACAAAGCAGTATTATTAAATTACATATGAGTACTAAGAGTAATATTTATTTAACTTTGCCGGCCAGGAGCGAGTCGATACATTATTTAAACATAAATTCTAATTTAAATCAAGAGAATGAGTATGTAGTTCAGCAGGAAGAGTTAGGAGAAAATATTTATTTGGCAAATATTTTAGTTAAACCTAGTAATGGGATGATTCCCGTACGAATACTCAATGTAAATGATAATGACGTTAAAATACCTATATTTAATCCGCATTTAGAATGTATGTCAAACTATAAAATATTTAACTTTGTTAAACCAGATAGTTCGGTAGAGAGAACGAAAAAATTATTAAATAGTTTAAAGTTAAGTCACTTGAGTTCAGATATTCGTAAACAAATAGAATGTATATGTGCGAAGTACTCCGATATATTTTACTTAGAAGGCGATAAATTAGGTACTACAAATATAATGACGCAGTCTATCACATTAAAACAAGCCGCGAAGCCTATTTACGTAAAGCCGTATCGATTACCGCACTCGTCTAAATCAATAGTGGAAAAGGAAATAAAAAAAATGTTAGATGAAGATATTATCGAAAATACAAGTAGCGACTGGAATAGTCCAGTTCTTTTAGTCCCGAAAAAGACCGACGGAACAGAAAAGAAGTGGAGGTTAGTTGTGGACTATAGGAAAGTTAACAATGTCATTCAAGACGATAAATTTCCCTTACCTAATATAACGGAAATATTAGATTCGTTGTCAGGTGCCATATATTATACACATTTAGATTTACAACAATCATATTTTCAGACGAGCTTAGACCCTAATAGTAGAAAGATAACCGCGTTCACTACGAACTCCGGCCAATATCAAATGAAAAGACTTCCGATGGGATTAAAAATATCCCCAAGTGCTTTTTCTCGCGTTATGTCAATAGCATTATCGGGATTGACATATGACAAAGCTTTTATTTATATGGATGATATTATTATATTCGGGCGATCTATGGAAATTCATAATAAAAATTTAGTTGACGTATTCGAAAGATTAAGGAAGGTCAACTTAAAAATTAACCCACAAAAATGTGATTTTTTGAAAAGAGAATTATTATATTTAGGACATGTTGTTTCAGCGGACGGTGTAAGTCCAGATCCGGAAAAAATAAGAGTTTTAAAAAATTACCCAGAACCGAAAAATTCGGACGAGGTTAGGCGTTTTGTTGCCTTTTGTAACTATTACAGAAAATTCATACCATTTTTTGCTCAAATAACAATACCATTGAATAAGCTAAGTAAAAAACATGAACCTTTTATATGGAATTTGGAATGTAAACAATCATTCGAACAATTAAAACTAGCATTAATTTCTCCACCGATTTTGCAGTATCCAGACTTTTCGGACGAAAACGAATTTATTCTGCAAACGGATGCTTCCGGTATAGCAATAGGCTCAGTTTTGTGCAATAAGGATATGCGCCCTATCGCATATGCCAGCCGACCCTTAAATAAAGCCGAATTAAACTACCCGACTATTCAAAAAGAGCTGTTAGCTATCGTTTGGAGCGTGAAGTATTTTAGGCCATATTTATTTGGTACAAGGTTTACTATTATGTCGGATCACAAACCATTAATATATTTATTTAGTATGAAGGATCCATCTAGTCGTTTGATAAAGTTTAGACTACAGTTAGAAGAATACGATTACAAAGTTGTTTACATTCGTGGAAAAGATAACAGCGCCGCAGATGCATTGAGTAGGGTGACCATAACATCCGATGATTTTAAATCTATGGGTGAATCAATTTTAATACAAACCAGGGCTCAGAAAGCAAAATTAAAATTACAAAAAGAGATAGGTAATAGTAGTAGGAGGTCAAGCATTTCTGGTGAAAACACAGATATCCCAAATATTTCTTCTCAAATTCCAAGGCCTGATCAACCGAGGATTGGGGAAATACTTGGGATTCCAAATGATTTCACCGAAATGAGATTTATTGAAGGAAAAGAATTAAATAAATTACGCATAAATAAACAAATAACGAAGGAAAAGAAATGTTTTGCATATGTAAAAGATAGTAATATTATATACATAAACCTTAACTATATACAGCAGATATCGCGAGACGAATTTGCCAATATGTTAAGTGATTTTAGTAGAGAGATAAAAGTCGACGGAATATGTATAATTAAGACGAACGAAAATGCGTCATTTATAAAAGACTTATTAAATGAAATAAAATGTAGAGAAACATGGACCGTTCCAACAATAAATATTTTGAAAAATGTTAAAAGAATTTGTGACGCGAATGAGAAAACTATAATCCTAAATGACTATCATTTATTGCCAACTAGTGGACACGCGGGTGTCCGACGTATGATAAATAATATAAAAAGGAAATATTCTTGGGCAGGAATGGAGAATAGCGTAAGAGAATATGTTAAAAAATGCAGTAAGTGTCAAAAATTTAAATACTCTAAAAATATTAAAGAGCCAATGGTAATTACGACAACTGCAGATACAGCCTTGGAGAAAATTTTCCTCGATATCGTAGGTCCTGTTGATAGAGACATCGAAGGGTATAACTACATCCTCACAGTACAATGTGAGCTGACGAAGTACATAGAGGCTTACCCGTTACACCGAAAGGATACGGTAAGTGTAGCTAAGGCTTTAGTTAATAATTTTATACTCCGATATGGAATACCTAAGGTTATAGTAACGGATCGGGGAACGGAGTTTACTTCGTCAACAATGGAGGAGGTATGTAAATTATTACATATAACAAAATTGCATTCAACTGCTTACCATCATCAAACTATAGGTAGTTTAGAAAATATGCATAAGCATCTTGCTGCCTTCTTGAGAATCCAGTGTGATGGAAATCCTGATGCATGGAGTCAATGGCTTCCATATTGGTGTTTTTCATATAACACCACTGTACACAGTACTACAAAATATACACCTTTCGAACTAGTGTTCGGAAAACAGTGTAATATCCCTAGTAACTTAAAGAATAGCGTAGATCCCTTATATAACCCAGAAGATTATATGTTAGAATTAAAGTATAGATTACAAACTGCACAAAGAGATGCAAAGAAACATTTATTAAATAGTAAGTTAGATAGGAAGTATAGATACGATAAGAATATTAATAGTATTACTTATAAGAAAGATGATTTAATTTTAATAAAGAATGAGACAGGTAATAAGTTATGTGAAAAATATAAAGGACCTTATACTGTAATCGAAGATTTGGGTGTAAATGTAAGAGTGTGTATTAATGGGAAAGATGATATCATTAACAAGAATAGGACGAAGCCTTATCTTATGTAGTTTATAAGTAATTAGATATAAGTTAGATAAGTCATTACCGGTAGTGACTACAAAAGAATGATAGAGATAAAAATAAAACGAAATTGTAATGTTATGAGCTTAAAATTTAAAAAAAAAAAAAAAAAAAAAGGTATAGTTATAGAAATTTAGTATTAAAAAAAAAAAATGTAAACTAGGTTAAGTTTATTTTTTTTTAATTTGCCCCCGGAGGTGTAGTGTAAGAGCATTTATCATAAGTATCAACTTGTATGACAGACAGTACTTAATAAACCATTGACATAAACACACGTGTTATTTGATTATTGAGCCACTCCCCCGACGCCGCACACCACATACTCGTCTTTATTGGATAAGACTGCATGCATACTTAAATTACTAGTGAATTATGTACTATGCAAAAGAACAACTTTAATTGTGAAAACATATTGCTGTGCAGTATGTAACTTACAGTAACTTAATTTACGAACACAACAATTATTTTCTGTTTAATCACATTAATATTCATCTAGGTCGAAAAATACGAGATTTCTCTCATTAAAATCGACTACGTGACAAAAACCTGAGCCACCCCCCCGCTCCTGTGACTAACCGTAGTATTTTAAAGACTCCGCTCCCGTAGTCACGTAGTATGGGTACGGTCCCTAAAGTTAAGCAACGCTTGGCGCGGTCGGTCCGTGGATGGGTGACCATCTTATCATGACGAGTTCCTCCGTGTTTCGGAAGGCACGTTAAATTGGTGGGTCCCGGCTGTCATTTGAACATCTTTGGTAGTCGTTACGGGTAGTCAGAAGCCAGAAAGTCTAACAACCAGACTTACCAAGGGTGATTGTGTTGCCCACGCAACTTGGTTGTGGCGGTCAGATGGGCAGTCGCTCCATGTAAAACACTAGTACTCAGCTGCACCCGGTTAGACTGGAAGCCGACCCCAACATAATTGGGAAAAAGCTAGGCAGATGAATTATTGATCATACACCGCTGTGTAACATAAGTGTTGTATAAAATTGCCTTTTAGTCTCTTTTTTATAAGTCTGAGTTAATAATTTGCTTTCGTGATACAATCTTATTTTTAAGTATTTATTAATTATGGCATTTATTAATAATAGTGAATGATCAAATTGAATTGACGATAAATGATCTCCCGGATGCAGGTAGCCAGTCAGTTTCTTTTCTCAGCAATCGGATAATTTTCACCCACTTGTCACGGCGTGCTGCATCTTTAGGCACCCCTCAGCGTTATTATTATAACAAAAAATATTTAAAATCTCCTTTTCCATAAATTAATAACTCTCCCACAAATGTGGGAAACTAAAACTAAGTTTTTAGTGGTATCACTGAAGCTAGTTATGAAAATTCAACATTTTATCTATTTTACTGTATTTTAATATTAATGTAAACATTAATCTTACGTGTGGAAAGTAATTCCGGTTAATTTCTTATGGGTTTCCGATCTTGAATCGCACTCTTTTACTACGCATTTACCCATTTTGTACCTATTGTTATTCGGTTCGCGTTTGACAGATGACTGAATTGACATAAGCTTCGCATAAGCCTGTAGGCTTATGGCCAGTGGTCACACTTTGAGAAGGTTACTACAAGTCTATATCATATAGGTCAATGGATAGGAGGGCCAACGAGCAGGCGTGTCATCTGATGGTAAGTGCCCAGTGCCGCCCATGCAGTGTAACAGTTGCGTTGTCGGCGCCGCGGCCTCCGGGTATCTCTCTCACTAAGCGAAACGCGGCGTAAGCCACTTTACGTCGATTTTCTGAGAGATCGTGGTATTTCACTGGTCCAGCCGACCGTGTGAACCACGCAGCGAACCATGAAGCTATTAAAATGAGGGAAATGAACGATTTTCTTTTCGTGCACGTATAGCATAGGGCAATAGTAACCTGAATTGGTTCATTTGAAAGTGGGTCTTCCCTTTTTTCAGATTTGGAAATAATATATATAGAAGAGAGAGAGAAGAAAGAGAGAATAAATAGAAGAGGTTTTTGAATAGATTTCCATATAATTAATTGAAAAAACAATAAGTTATGAAACCTACCGCAGATTTTATTTTAGGTAAATAAAGACGCTTCCAATGTTCCCAAAGTACAATATGAAGTCGGTACAAAATACTTAAGAAAGATATTTTGTCGTAGTAGATCGTTAAAAGTACATAACACAGACACTTTCATAAATTCCACTTTGTACCAGACAGCTACTAGAAGTAGCTCAGCAATATTTTTAACTTTAAAATTCAATCTTAACCTTGTTATATTTACCTTTTGTTCACAAGAAAAAATCTATTATAATCACAAAGCCTAGATATTAGTGTCCGACCGAAGCTTCGGCTTCAGCTTCGGCCACCTTCGGCTAAAAATCCATCTTTGGCGAGAATTTCGGCTGCAGCCGGATTCTGGGCCAAAGCCGAAGGTCCGAGAACAGTCGAAACTAAACGAACTCTTACGAAAGAGTGAGTGACTGTCGGACCGGGCTGCACTTAGTTCAGTGCGGATACCTCTATCACCGAGAGAAAAGAGGCATGAACCACTTTACGCCGACATTCTTCTTTAGCTATGGATAATATTGAAGAAAATTACTAATAGTTTATAAGCCTTTGGCTTCGGCCGAAGGTAGTGGGGATTGCCGATTAATCGGCTTCGGCTTCGGCCAAAAATAGACCTTTGGTCGGACACTACTAGATATATATATATTATATATATATATTGGTTGGATTTCTCACAAACAATAATCTTATAATCTTTTAGCAAAAATGTTACTAGATATGTATGTAATGGTCGCTGTTCTTGAAATACTTTACGTAAGAATACATAAACTCGCCGTTATGGTCCAAAATTTATTATATTGTTGTTTGTGTAGAAATGTTAATTGGCCTATTTAAAAAACGAAAGAATATTTAAGTATAAATACACCATATCGAAAAATAATGTTTTTTTCGCTTGATTAAAAATAAATATTAGCACTCTTCATTTCTTCTCTGTAATAACTATAAGTTGGCAAAATTTGATACATTTCCTTCGCCTGCATAATATTAGTAAAAAAGTATCTAAAGTTAGTAATTTAGATACTTTTTACAATATATATTGATTGTTAGTATTAATGCAACCAAAACGACCATGCAACATTATTAATGCTGAATTATGTTTTACTATAATTTATTTCAAAATTTGGAAATAATTAAAGCCGAATCAAAATTAATTAGGAAAACAAAATCACTGTGGATATAATATATAAAATACACAAAGTCATTGACAGAGGCAAATAATATATAAACAGCATCACGAAATAGCTGTTTCAAGCCCTTCTACCCTTGATTCGTGTAATTTAAATAAATAAATAGCTGAAATGTTACGGAATAAATTGAGGAGAAGGCTGGGAATATAAACTAAACAAGTGGAACGGAGATCTATATGGAAGGATGCTTTCATGCCGACCAACCAAGATATTAGAAAAAATAAAATTAATAAGAACTTGATTATACGCATTAAATATAATAGTTATATTAATTGCTAGCCTATATTGTGTTTCTATTTTAAGTTTTAAACTGCTAGTTGTCTTTTGTCTCAACTTTTAACCGTTTAAAAATCATTTAAGTAATTTTGAAAATTTTCCTATGTTTTTATATTAAAAAGTGTATTCGAGTGGTGAAATTGGTAAAAAAAAATATTAAAAGAAAATCAGTCATTTCTGTAACTGTTCTAAATTTATCGGTATAGTAAATACTACATTCGTTTATCTCCAAAGTTTCCAGTAGCCCAGATAACACAATTGCCAATGGAGTCACAAAGCCATCCTTTAAATGTACAGGTCGTGAAGATACGATTTAATGAATGAAATGCGACATATTTTCCTGAGATTTTTATAATACACAGTACATTAATGAGAAAATAACAATTTTCTCATTGCCACTTACATTTCATCGTCACACAACTTTGAAATGAATTCAATTAGATAAATAAAATAGGTGAACAAATAGGTGAACAGTTCGTTCATTTCGTTTAATTGGGCCCGCGGGAACCCATTGCAAATTGCCTATCTCGCCTTCCGCTCCGAAGGCCTTCACATTTTGTTGCTGAACCCTAATTACCGTCATTAATGTCGTCCCTATGTTGTTGTCCATTTGCTATTGCCGTTGCAATATGAACATTTCAATCGTTATTTTAGAATTTTTTATTGGCATGTGGCTCTGGAGAATAATACAACGCCTTTTTTTCCCGTGATTGTTGGAAGACATGACTACGGAATTTGCCCCGATTCCGCTCTACTCCCCTATATGTAACATCTAAATAACCAATTATTATAGGACTATAACTTCTAGTTTAGAAGTCCCGACTTCGAATTTTGGCTCGCTTCTTTGCCTGCTTTGGAAGTCGATGATAATGTAAAACGTTGACTAACAAATTGAGTCCGAACTATTGCAATAAGCTTCCTTACCTAATACATTGCACTAGAGACTGAACGTGTCGAAGCATAATTGCTGGTAACTAACTTTTCAGGTATAAAGGCGTGAAACATAACATAACATCACGCCACTGTTACCCGAAGGTGGAGGCAGCGGCTGTTAAGCCTCGTCTCGCCGTTATGTTTACGTCTCAAATGGAATAGGTGGCGAACCTATTGCCACACCGGGCACAAAGTTTTCAGTCATCGAAATTTATCACACATAACTTTCCGAAAACAATTTCGGAAAGTCATTGGTGTGAGCCAGTGTCAGGATTCGAACCACGACCTCTGGATTCAGAAACAGTGTTCTCGACCACCAGATTACCGAGACTAAAGGCGTGAAGACTCGATACTGCTAAACGCACGTACTATTCTCCCGAAAAACTACCTGAAACATTACACTAAGCCCTGAGTTAAAATTAGTACCCCTGGTTCCAAATTACTCACTCGTTGATAACTCTGGATACATCCCAAGAAATACATTTTATATATAATATAAATCTTTTGCGGTACTGATGCAACAGTAATATTCCTCGGAATAATATTCTGATGGATGAGCTGTCAAAACATTTGTCATATTCAATTCGAAAACATTGTGTCTGTTCATTGTGAATATATGAATACGTGAATGTATCACGTTTTGAATGGTTCTTTTATAACAAATGTTAGGTTGCCATTAAAGGTATGTTGTTGAAGTATCTTTACTCACAACAAAGCTTGGTGAGTGGCAGTGTCTATGTATTAACATAACATAACTTCACGACTTTTTCTACCCAAAGGTGTAAGCGGCGACTATTAAGCCTCGACTCACCGTTATGTTTACGTCCCATATGGAATAGGTGGCAAAACTATTACCATATACCGAGCACGAAGATTCAAGTCATCGATATTTGTCGCACATAACTTCCGAAAATAATTTTTCAAAACTCATTGTTGTGAGCCAGGATTCGAACCCACGACTTCCTGATTTAGAAGTAGGGTGCTCGACTACTGGACCACCAAGACTTGAAGATTTTGAATAAAAATAAGTAAACCAAATTCATGAAAATTGCTTCTAAATAATATTCTAAGATTGCCCACCAACATAATTTTTATCTCTCTGTTTTTCACGCCAAATCCATTGCGGGGTAGGTAGAGAGAACAGAGCGCCATAAGGCACGATTCTTACACGCCTCACTCGCTTCGTTGACTTTCATAACTCTTTTCATGCACGCGCGTCGGTTTTTGAGGCTCCTAACATCACCTTGCTCAAGAACACGTTCTATTTGGTCATGGAATGTGTGTCTTGGCCGTCCTCGACTCCTACATCCATCCGCTTTTGCATTGTATATCTGCTTAGTCAGTCTTGTATCATCCATTCTTTCTACATGACCGAACCATCGGAGCATGCTCTTTCTTACTTTTAAACCGACACTCTCTTTTAAACCAACTTCGTTCCTTACAACCTTGTTTTCTATGCGGTCAGCGAGAGACACTCCGCAGATTTTGCGCAGTGCCCTCATTTCTACCACGTTTATTCTACTTTCATGCACACTCTGCCATACCCAGCTCTCGCTTCCATAAGTTAGCGTTGGGATCAGGACTGCATTGTGGATTGCTAGCTGGGCTTTTCTGTTATTGTTTTTCTGGTCATACTTCCTCTTACATTCTACGTGCCTATACGGTACTCTCCACTCCTTGTCCCGCCAGGTTTGGCGCTGCGTGAAGGGTGGCGGCCCCCTTCGCCGCATGCGCATGCAGCCGCACCGACGGGGGCTAATCGGTGCTCGTCGCTTACAGGGCACGCCCTAACAGCCCATCCGGCCGAGTTTGTTTCGGTCAAGATTGCGTCCCACTGGAACGGCAGGTGTCGTGATGTGCACGCTCTTGACATGACCCCAAAATTTTATTTATTTTAAAATATATATTTTACTTTAATACAATTTTTATAATAAATTAATACAATTTTTGTATTCTTTTTTTATTTTGGTTAATAATATCATATTATCGATTTGCCGATTTGCCTAAGTAAAATGTTGACATTGAAGTACAATTATAGGATCGGATCGGATGCGAATCCTAAAAATTTGAAATTAGGTTTTCAGTAATTAATTAATATATTTTTTACTACACTATTGCCCAGATACATTCAAATGCTAAGTAGCCCAGAGATCAGTTTATTTTCTATACTAGGTGAAATGACCACGCTATCTCATTTCAGTCTATCAGCTGTCAAAAGTTTTGCGATATTATGGACTAGCTATTTTCACGCCGAACAATTTCATGAAAAGCAGTATTATTTTCAGTCTAAAATCCTGAACAGAGGTTGAGATGTGTCAATGGGTTTTTCTTGCCAGACTAAATTATTTCTTGAAATACTAGTACGAGTATATAGCATTTGAAGATGTCAAATGAGATAGGCATATTATCAACGCGTAACTCCTGTGAAAAGCGAAAGCAGTATGCATAAATCCATCGGAGAATTTAAAAAACTTTCATTTTAGGGTATCTTCATGTCAGGAAAAGACTGTGACGCCTATACTCGACAAATTCTTTACGTCTCAATTAGAAATGGTCGTTGGAACTTATATACTGAAGTTGTATATAATATTTCTCATATACAACTTCAGTCTTCAGTAGTTTTCCCTGTCTTGTATCTTTGGAACTACGCAACAGATTTTGATGTTTTTTTTAATAGACAGACGGTGTCAACGGGATAGTTTTTATGTTTAATTCATGTGTGATGTAGTAAAGAAAAAGTGATAAATCCAAATTTTACTGATTTATAACTTTTGATGCGGAACAATGTTCGCGCAGGTCAACTAGTATATTATAAATCTATTAAAACCAATATCACATTAAAATTATTTCCCATTATGCTACATAGTAACAAAACACACTCTTCACGCTGTAACTTTGCAATTGAGCAAACAGAGAAATACGAAACCATTGTATTTTTTTTTTGTTCAACTCTCGTCTATATCTATGTAAAAGTATTGCTGCTACCTACTGTTTTGTTTGTATCGCGCACTTAGCATATAAATGTTTGCTTACCCTCGAGAATTGGATTGTCTTTCGATTTGAAGAGCGAAAATAATTCAATGTGAAATGTGTGAATAGTAGGGGCGTTGTACAGCAGTTGCGTCACACAGATAAGAACCAATGTTAGGGACCTTTTAAGGTATTGATTTCTTAGGATTTGTAGCGTCTCTACTACTAAATGTTGCATGTTACAAATAAAGTTGTTTAGTACTTCTGGAGGTGCTTTTTATCAAAATAAGCATCATACCATCACACCTTTTGCTACCCGAAGGCAGCGGCTGTTCACTCTCGACCCGGCGAATCGTTACGTCCTAAATCAAGACACGCACCGCGTGTCAAGTCATTTTCAAGCAGGAAACTGACTAGACAGCGCGCAAGTGTATCTTTATACGAATAACATAGTGCTACATTTCACCCCTCTTTAACTCTAAATCCCTTTAACGTAATAATATGAAACTACGTATGTATCATTATATCTACAAGAACATCTAGAAGCCCAAACTTCATGAATCTAGCTCATACGGTTATAAAGATATGAAGATCCAAAAGTCGCAAAAATTCATACTGACTGACTGGCATATAGTAGCTAAACCTAACCTACTTTAGGAAGACTTAGAAGGATGAAATTTGGAGCATTGTAAACAAGTATTAAACTTTATTTGCTTTATAGGATACCTATTACGATTGCTGTAATTTGAAAATGTGAATTCTTAAATAAAGTAGGTTAGATTTGACTTGGACAGTTTCAATTACATTAGTCATTTTATAAAGTTATTCAACATGTATGTAATTTAACTATGATTAAAACTCAAAATGTTTTGCAATGGTAATGTTTCGTCTCAAATGGATTGGATAGCGAACCTACTGACAAATACACCGGGCACAAATAACTTGTAAGTCATCGATATTTGCTACAAATAACTTCCGAAACGACTTCCGAGAAATCAATGGTGTGAGCCTGACATCGGTCCTATGACTTCTAAATCAGAAGCGAGGAGTTCTACCACTGGATCATCAAAATAGGAGGAATTACGCCTCCTATTTTTTAATCAGATATTACCGTCTTGTCATAACTATAACTGTAACAAATGCACCTGCATATTATATTTTTCTCCACCACCCAAAGATTGACTGGGAGAGAATGCCTTAGGCATTAAGTCCGCCTTTGTACCATGTACATGAAGTCTTTAAATAAATAAATAATACATTTCAGAATTATTGATATAATTTATGCTTACTTATTTATGCATCACGCTTCCCATTTATTCGATATAACCTGATATTTATTTCAGCCTGTACAAGAAAGCGTTGCTTAAACTTTTACCTAGTAAAATCCGTACAGTTACGCAACACAATGCAGTACTTCTTAATTCGTATAGATGTTTGGTAAATTCCGTTCGGTTTTAATAAATTAATTCAAGTTATATTGTCCCGAAAATTTGCCAGTGTAAGCCAAATGCAGAAATTCAAGCGGATACAGAGTTATGCATCAGTTACTCTATATATAATTTATGTATGTACGGGTTCAGTTCTCGCAACACGAACGATTCAGATACTGCTAATATCACATGACTCTGATTGCATGCACGAAGTTATCTTCGTACGATTGGGTTCACTGCTGACACTATGCATTGTTATGCATAGGTTTTACATCGTAAAATAGGAAATTCTTTCTGTTTTCTTATTTGCAGCTTTCCTACTTTATTTTAATATCATTAGTTTATATGTATATTAGACTTGAATGAATAAAAAATCGTTGTAAGCGAGCCTTTTTTTTCATTTTTATTTTTATCAAACATGTGTAGGAAAACTCTAATATAATATTTTTCTGACATTTAGTGAAATTAAGTGACATTTTAAGGTATCTTTGGAGATCAGAAGATATTAAACAAATTATAATTATTTTTTTACAATCAAATCAAGTTTTTTCTCGAAAAGGGTTACACAAATTCATTCTGAACTTCCACGTGGTAATAGAATAGGTAGGTAGGTAGATTTTAGATAAAGTTAAGTTGACGAATTAGCCAGCTGTGTGAAATCTGGGCAGGATACTGGAAAATTCACTAAGTTCTTATAATTTACTAATCATTGTTGTCATTCGATCTCGGTGTCTACATCTTCACCAAATATTTAAAATAACTATTTAATTGGTTTATTCATACCTCTTTACATCTTACAAACGATTTGTGACTTATCGGTGAAAAGGAAATTAAGTAAACCCTATTTCTTAAAATTAAAATATCTTTTTCTAGACTTTCTTTGGCCATTGAATTCTAGTCTATTTCTAAGCGAAGGGTGATTTATCAATAACTAGCTGACCCGACTAACTTTGTTTCGCGACAATAGTAGTAACGTAACAATAGTAGTAGTAACGTCACGGCCTTTTCTACCTGAAGGTGTAGGCAGCGGCCGTTAAGGCTCGTCTCGCCGTTATTTTTACGTCCCAAATGGAAGAGGTGGCGAACCTATTGCCATACCGGGCACAAAATTTTTAACTATCGATATTTATCACAAATTCCGAAAATAATTTCGAGAAGTCATTTGTTATCAAATGAAAAGAAATACAGACGTAAATTTTTAATTTATCACTTTTTATTTACTACATCATACATGAATTATAGAGAAAACTAAACCCAGTTGACGTCTTGTATCTATTAAAGAAAACCGAATCAAAATCAGTTGTGTAGTTTTAAAGATATAAGCATATAAGGGGACAGACAGCGGAGAGCGACTTTATTTTATACTATGTAATGGTGACGATAATAATAAATGGAAACGTACCCACATATTATTAAGGACAACATTATTCAGTCTCCTGCTTGTGACTTTATCATCGAGGATGATGTTTGATTAATACTTAATACTTATGGCTCTCCGTAATTTCTAAGGCCCTGAGGGATTTAAGGTACCAACGACTTAATATTCCGTGCTTCTAATTGAACGTCAACATGTTCCAATTAATTTTACACGTGTGAAAATATTGAAGAGTTGTAGCTTCAATATTTGAGATTAACATTTAAGAATAAGCTATTCAATTATTATTGTTATAGTTCATTTGACTCAATATTTTTAACTGATACATTTTTGTGTATTATCTTAAATCTGATGTGGTTAAGAGGATGTCATTTTTCCTTATTATCAGAACAAGCGGGTTACCTGATGTTAAGAAACTACTGACTCATATGAGAATAGGATAGAAAAGGTGGAGGAGAACGACGGACCAACCTCTCACGGAATGAACTGGGGCATGAGCCACTTTACAGCGAAATTCTGTGAGGCTGTGGTAGTTCACCGGTCGAATCGGCCCATTTATGCAGCGAACTGCGTGGCTGGAAACTTAACACTGTATTACTTAAAGCTGTAGGTAGCGTCGATTATTCCTCGGTTACTTTTTTCGTGCTTTTCGTGCATTTTATATTGTCCGACAAATCCCAAAAGGTTAGCACGCTGAAGTGGCGAGGGGTAGGCCACATGGCTCGATGAAGCGATAACCTTTGGGGAGTAAGCTCATCCAGTAGAGACCACGAACTTGTCGACGTGGAGTAGGCCGCAAAAGTGCAAATTCATAAATATATATATATCATTCCTATATTTCGTTCATAAATTTACGGTTTAATTTTTAGTTTCGCTGGTTCAGTGGGCGAGCTCCCTGCTTCTGATTCAGATGTCGTGGAGTCGATTCCGAGCTCGCCAATGATTTCTCGAAATTATTTTTGTAATGGCGATGGTAACGGTATGCTAACATTTAATGGTAAATTAATGATTTTTTTTTGTTTTTCAAGATTCTTTTGTTTTGTTGAGGTAATGTACTAATAATTACTTCCTTATCTTAAATTCCTTCTTACAGACCTTACTTGTTTCTTTCTCTAGCATAACTCTAGTCATACACAACATCTTCCTCAACAACACGATCAATTTGGTCATGTAAATTGTGTCGTGGCTGTCTTCGACTAACTATATCCTTCCCCTTGTGCGTCTTATATCTGCTTAGTCATTATTCTTCGATAATTAATACATTTACTTTTATTCCAAATTCAAATTTGTAGTTGACGATTAATTTATCTTAATATGTAGTACAGAAATTTGACACGGAGCCTTTTGTTTGGAAATTTCTTAAGGTTACTAGAAATAACATTAATCACCAAAGACTTAACAAAAGTTCTTCGATGATCGATGACTTGATTGATTAAGCACGATTGATATTAACATTTTTACTTTTTATTTAAGTCAACATAATAATAATTATATAATGATATCTTGGACACAATACACACAGCGCCCTCTAGTTCCAAGCTACGCAACTAAATGCTTGTGTTATGGATGATAGATAACGGATATTAATACATATATACTTTTGTTTTGTAAATACATACTTATAATACATAGGAAAACACCCAGACGCCACACAAATATTCGTGTGTTACAAATATTTGTGCTCGGATGGGAATCGAACCCCTGACCTTATTCCTGCAGCCGGTAGTTTTACCAATGCGCTACGAGGCCCGTCTACATGTACGCTTATGTAAAATTTTGCAAGTTAAATTTGACCACCGCTCGTCGGGAACTCCCCACGTTTAAATTAATGTTATGTAGGCAAAACTTCACTTTGTTAATTTTATGATAATGTAAGTAATTAAACTACACGATATATACACTATTGGATAATAGCGAGAAAATATGTACTTGTATTTTAAAGTACTATACTATAATAGAAAATAAGGGGAGTTTATTTAAATTTGGAAGCTATAACTGTCTACATAAACTTGGAGGTATTATTTCACAGCAATTATAAAAACATAACATAACTTCACGCCTTTGTTACCGTTGAAGGTGTAGGCGGCTGTTAAGCCTCGTCTTGCCGTTACGTTTACGTCCCAAATGGAATAGGTGGCGAACCTATTGCCATACCGGGGACATAGTTTTCAGTCATCGATATTTATCGCACATATCTTCTAAAAAAAAAATATCGAAATATTCGAAAATCATTGGTTTGAAACAGTGACAGGATTCGAACCCGCGATCTCTGGATTTAGAAACGGGTTGCTCCACCATTGGACCACCGAGACTTGGAAGTATAAAAAAAATATATAATAATTAATTTTCTTGTTTCTAATTTTTATAAAACAAAATAGCAGTGAATTTTCAATGATATATAGATACAGGAACAGACTATATCAAAACACAATCAGACACGCTTTTAATATTACATTAATTTTATATAACGAGGCTATAAGGAAAAAATATTAGTAAATATTTTAACAGTTAAAGATTACTTTATAAAAGTATTACGTTTTGTATATTGTATTAAGTATACAAATTAGTAAGTTTCGTTATTTATCGCTTTTTAGTTATGAAGGTACTGTTTTCATTTACTTAAAGATTTTGTGGTTAACGTTTCTAGAAGGCGGTTTAACTTTTTTTTTTTTAAGTATTTTTTTTTAAGCGTATTGAAATAAGTGGTTTAAAAAAGTATTTATGGTGATAAATAAAGAAAGATTTCTAAGTCTGTACATCACATTCAAGGGATGATCATTACAGGGACGTTTACCGGTTAATTTCAAAGAGTTCAGTGCTTCTCTAGCGAGATTTTATAATTATATTACAGCTTGGAACTCTTTTTTAAATTTCTCAGAATGAGCCCTTTCATTTGATATCACATGACTTATATTTAAAAAAGACATTAAATATCAATTCCGCCGTTTTATATGAACAATTACGACATATGAATAAAAAATTCCTTTTATTTGATACCCATATTGTATAAATGTAATAATATTATGTGTATTGCCATTTAGTGTGGGCTACCATATTTGGTTTAAAATGATTTCCCATACCACATCTTGCATTGTTATCCAAACTAAATGCAGCCTAATCATGCCACGAACTGGCTAGATCCACGCACTAAGGTTAAATTATTAAAATAATTTTATTACTCTCTTATTTTACCATCTTTCCAGTGCATAATATTTATATTTTATGGGATAGGCAAGCAAGCAGATGTGTCACCTGATGGTAAGTGACCAGCGCCACCCATGGACACCTGCAACACTCATATCTTTACAGTTACGCTGCCGACCTGTAAGGAGTAGGATAGGAAAAGATAGGGAAGGGGGGTGGGTCTACTGTTATCTCTCTCATCGAACGATAGGCGGCATGAGCCACTTTACGTCGATCTTCTGAGAAGTCGTGGTATTTCACCGGTCGACCCAGCCCATTCATACAGCGAGCTGCGTGGTTCTACCAATATTCCCAACTCCCAACTCTGAGAATTGTACACAATCTCGTATTTATAAGTGATTAAGCATTATTAAGTATAATCGCTTATAGAACAAGATCATTCTTCGAGACTGAATAGAAATTCTATGAGCATTCTGTTAACGGCTTAAATCATTTAAACTTGCTGACCATCGACCAAGTGTTCGATCGATGTAATCTATCAATTGATCTTTAGGTAGCAAAGGGTTTTAGCTCCCCATTGTTGCATTGTGCATTTGACTACAGAAAAATTTACTCTTGTGAACATTATAAATATTATTAATATTAGTTCTATATACAAAGCTGCTTAGTGAACTTTTTTTTCATAAGCTCGAGGCTATAATGCCTATGGGTGAATTATTATTATATATTATCATTACATAGTATAAAACAAAGTCACTTTCCGCTGTCTGTCCCCTTAGGTGCGTATATCTTTAAAACTACGCAACGGATTTTGATGCGTTTTTTTTATAGAGGGCGTCAACGGGGTGGTTTTGATCTATAATTCATAAATGATGTTGTAAAGAAAAAATGATTTAGCCCTTTAATTGCAAACGCTGGCTGGCTTCATTAAACACCTTCAGAATGTCTAAGAAAAAGTCCAGGATTTGTCTATCTCTTAGAGATAACCCAAAAAGACCATTTTTATTTCTTTACTTTTTACGAGAAATAATGGCCTATTTACGAAGCGATTGTAAACAATACAGCATTAATTTTCATCAAATTAAGTGTCTTAAATAGATTGTGTATGTAATATAGAAGATCCTGGCTCTTTCATCATTTGCCTTTTGAGGTCCACTGCTGAACAGGCCTCCCCCATAGAGCGCCACAACTGCTGGTTCGTTCAATCATGGGGGGTTTTTGCCATAATCGCCACGCTTGGCAGGCGGGTTGGCGATCGCAGTAGGCTGTATTTTGTTGAGAGAGAATGCTGCTGCCCATTCTTCTAGCTTTTCCCTTAGTCGCCTTTTACGACACCCACGGGAAGAGATGGGATGGCGGTATTCTAAGCCGGCGCCATACAGCATATAATTTAAATGGATATCTAGGAAGATATTACAGTATTAACATAGCGGGACATAATAATTGCGTTGCGCGCCAAAACGCGTGCCGATAAATAGCACAAATTGAACTTTATAAAATCCAAATTTAACTCATGTATTACTTTTGATGCGGAACAAAGTTCGTTGGGTCAACTAGTATTATGTATTATACATAATTGTATAACTAATACTTTTATGTTATTCTCGCCTCATTTTTGTCTTCTTCTTGATGTAAATACAAAATATTTGGCTAAAATTTTACATAAAAAATTTAATACGTATCTTATATTCAAATTATGATATATTTAAATTATGATCTTTATATCTGTATAATTATTCTCTCTTGAATATTCTTGCTTCAAAAATAAGGATCAAAATTTTTACATTTCAAAGATACCACATAATAAGGTCCTCCAAGAATTTGTATCTTATATTTATTCATTAATTAACTTTGAGAGGAAGATTAAAAAATAAAAATATTATAATTGGTTTCGTTGCCGCTGTAGAGACAAGCAGATTCCATCTTTTTCTATGAGTATCGTAAGAAGCAACTAAGAGATTCGAGCTCTGGGATAGCTTAGTGGTTCAGTTTCAGAGGTTTGAAGCCCAAGTCGTATAAATATTATTTGTGATACAGATAACGATGATGGCAAAATTGTGTTTAAGATATATTTTATCGATATTTTTTTATTATCAGTACAATTTTGAAGCAAACAAAAGTTGGAAACTATTTCGGGGACATATTATTATATCGATCCAACCGACGCTCCGAGTTTAGTGGTAAATATTAAAAGGCAGAATATAAGGATACAAATGATTAATAGAGATCATCATTTGACTAATTTTAATTTTAAAGGACCTTTCGATGCACCTAAATCCCAACAAGGTCGACTCTTAGTAAAGATAACATAACCTGTTACCTACTAACCAGAGCAGTAGAAGCAGCACTTTTCGAATACAAAATGTTAGTTATTTACAAATGGGTTATGCTACTATGCCAATAAAAGTATATTAGCTCATTTCCAGTTTGATAATTTACCGCCGTTACAACAAGTTGGGTCGACGATGCCCGGGAGGAACGTGGAGGGTAGAGGTGCACAAGTTACTTTGCAAGGAAGGTAGATAACGTACGTCTTAATAGCGTAATATATAATGTTATTATAATCTACTCATGTGCATTCTATTGTTAATATTTTTCTATTAAATTTTAATACACTTGTAAGATTCTGCTTTTGACAGTACCTACTTAAATTCAATCGTAAACCTTTATACTACGAGCTTTTCTGATATAAGAGCTTAACAGTATTCATGCCTGCGTTTATCTTCGTTATGTAATCCTTTGAGGACTGTTTGCTTCATAATTTAATTCAGTTTATTATTCGGCGTTTAAAATAAACATATTATTATCATGATGACATACCATACAGCCTACTTATCCTTTACAACCTTTGCATATAAATATGTACATAACATATTTTCATGAGTATTGAACTAATTATTAGAAAAAAAAACATTAATGTCCACTGTACTTTATCGTAAGTCTAGTTACTATGAAGATGTTATGACATTAATATATAAATTATGTGTCAATTTGTTTGTCCGCGCTGGACACCTAAACTACGTAACAGATTTTATTTAAATCTGCAGCGGTTTGGTCCAACTTCTAAGATAGAATAGTTCAAATCGCCATTCATAGTCGCGATTTTCTTTTATTTGAAATTGTTCGTTTATTTTATTTATTAACTTCCAACGATTGCTTACAGATAGCCCTGTTACTATCTGTTCGCTACATTATCAATATCAATCAATCAGTCAAATCATTTATTTTGAGACCATCGATTTAAAAATTGTAAAAATAAATCGATATAATGTAAGCTTAAAGAATGTGATATCGTAAAATGTTATTATTTTTGTGATTTTCTTAGACACAGTTTATATATAAATATTTTTATGTAAATTGATCGTTGGGTTATTAACATTTTTTTTTTACTAGCTGACTCGTTATCCCGATTAGCAGAATAACTATTAAATAAATGTGAAGTTGTGATTCTTATGATTTATTTATGGCCATTATATGTTTTGAAATCAGCCCATGATAGAACAAACTGGGGCTCTTTGGAGGAGGCCTTCACCCGCGGAGGGGTTCTTGCTAATTAGAAAAAAAAAAAAAAAAAAAAAAAAATTCATTAGAATAAGTTACATAGGTATAAGATTAGTTGGAACTTGTTTTAGTTTGCAAGAAATAAAATTGGCTTTTATTATTATTATTATTATATGTTTTGAAATTATGTAATTGCTGACTGACCAGTAACCCGACGTGCCAAATAGCAGAAAATGTATTAAAAAAACTAACTGTTAACTGGTACGAAATTTGCAGGTCAGCTATCTACCACCCATTTGTAAATGACCTCATAAAGAACATTTTTTAATCAAATATACAACCTACCGCTATTTTAAGCATGGGTATGTTGAAAAATTTTTCAAAACTGTTAAAGATATCGAAAGCGTATTGTATCAATTGTGCCATATAAAAGAAAATAAAAAAAACATTTCGAACATATCGGAAATGCCGGAAAATTTTGTATTAAATTAATCCCGAGCCTCCAATAATACTAAAGAGGTGTGCGGTGATTACGCACGTATTCTGGAATGCGCGGTCGAAACCTGTTCAGTCATTGAAAACAATTCGAAAACCTTTGATCCGAGAAAGGTCCGTAATATATGAAATTTATTTCTACTACCTTATATTCGCTGCCTAATTATTTTTTTTCATAAATATCTTTTCTTTTTTTTAGATTCAAAAGATTTATTTAACAATAATACCTACACGGTTACACAGCTAGTAATTTTTAGGCTAGTGAAAAAAGAACTGTGCCCTACAGATTTATCTAAGGATTCTTACATACTATCATTTCTACTCGGGTCCTCTTAAATACATATTCAAGATTACTATCTTGCCCGTATTTTCGGATACGCTTTTATCCGTAAATGCTGGCAAATTTAAGTAAATAGCATATGCCCACTAATAGGGCTAGGAACGCAGATGTGACCGCGATATTGCAATTTACCGTAATTTATTGTATTTTTTTTTAAATACTACCCACAGGTGATGTATTTGGTTTTTAAAAATAAAAAGCATTACTAAATGCAACAGTATGTACGGAGTGTTACTTCATTGTGGTTATTCTAGTTTATTATTGTCTTTATAGGAGACATATTTCTTGTCTTGCTTTATTTACTATTGCTATTTAAAATAGAGCAGGGAAAATCCAATAATTTCCACATTTTTTTTATTATAAAAAGATTATTTGAGTCGGAAAAAAAATAAGCGAGACCAAAAAGTCTCGGTGGTCCAGTAGTCGATAACCCCGCTTCTGAATCCAGAGATCGCGACTGCGATCCTGGTTAACTGCAATGACTTTTCGAAATTAATTTCGAAAGTTATGTGTGATAAATATCGATGATTAAAAACTTTGTGCCCTTTTTGGCAATAGGCAATTCCATGACCATATGCATATTATATTTGGGACGTAAACTTAACGACAAGTTGATGCTTAACAGCCATCTTCGGGTAGAAAAAGGCGTGAAGTTATGTTATGTGTGTTATGTAAAAAAGATATCACGTTACGTAATATGTAATTTATATTGAATACAGCAATTTTTATATCACAACTATGAATACGAATCGCTTCATAGTATAGTACCTGGATGACCGAGCTTTGCTCGGTATTTTCTTTTTTTTTTAAATTTCGATCTTACCGACAGAATAATAAATATATACTATGTACTAACATATTATATTAGAAACAAATAGTAATTAGTTAACAATGCCATCTGCTGGAATAGCTTTAGTGTTGTTGTCGTTAAAGCAAGTTAGTTGCTCACAAATAATAGTATTCGCCAATAGATGTCAGGAATTCCAATAAAAAAGTAAGTTGATGTTTAAGTTGATTATCGATAAAACACGATAAAATGAAATTTTCTAAAAATGATTCCTAGCTAGATCGATTTATCGCCCCCGAAACCCCCTATATACTAAATTTCATGAAAATCGTTGGGGCCGATTCCGAGATTCCAATTATATATATATATACAAGAATTGCTCGTTTAAAGATATAAGATAAGGAAGTTATATAAGGAAGATACATGTATTCAGACACATATCAATTGTGATAAAATTTACATACAATAAATAAAAAAACTTATGTATTTTTTTTTTTTTTGTTTTTACGTGGATTCGGTTTAAAAACTTTTTATATAGTGCCTAATGTATTTTAACTTTATATGCCCATTAAAAGTAAATCGTCAAAATTTTGAAGCGTAGACAGAGACGCGGTTAGTCTTAGTTTGTTAATTTTCCTTACGATCATGTAAATCCTTGACTATCTGGTGATATACTTCCAGGGTTTTTGCGTTTATACAATATCCTAAAAACAAACTATATCGTCAGCATTACAAAATAAATTGAAATCCCGCCAAAAAATACTTTCTTGTTTAATATAGCTGGGATATATAAAAGCTTAAAATGTCAAAATTTGTAAGATACCGATGTAGAACCAAGTTTCTTCAAACTTACTAACTTTGGAAAGAATCACCACTGCTGAACTATTAGTTTAAAGAGACTGACCATTATAAAGAACTTATGCAAAATTTTAAGGGTGACCTTATTTTTTTTGTGTGTAAAGAAAACTTTTTCTATTCATTAAAATTTTCCAAATTGTGAATACATGGGTAACATTATGAGCGAACTCTTATTTAAAAGGCAGACAACGCAGGTGTGAGTGTTGCAGATATCCACGGGCGGCGATACTTGCCTTCCATCAGCTGATTCGTGTGTTTGTTTACCTTTTTATAAATTAAATAAATTTAAAAAAAAAATGCCAATTTGCACCTCCGCACTTAACAAAATTGTGAAAATTTTGTCCGAGTATGCGGTCCCCAGTTCCAATTTACCTGTGTTAGGGTAAGCAGTCAATTAAGTTTTACTTCAATTTGAAAAATAAACACAGTCGCAAGGCCTACTAAGTGGCAGTCCCTCAATGGTCGTAACTCCAGTTTAATTTTATTTTGGGTAAGAGTATTTAGTAACATTTTGTAAATAAAATATTTTAGCCGTCTGTAGTTTGATGAGGAAACATTTCTAATTAAATATTAAACAATAAGTTGAAACAATAATTTTAGGTGAGACCTTTCGCTATGATGTGAGTTAAGATTTTTTGTCGAGCTTAATTTTCACAACTATAATATAAAATATAGGTAAAAGCAGACATTATTTAAGTTACAATAGTAAGCATATAATATTATGTTTTTATGTGGAAAATTAATATCTGTATTTTGTATCTCATACTAAGTTGATGATGTAAGATTCACTAAGCTGAAATGCAATACCACATGGGAAGATTCAGGACTTAAGTACCGCCATGACACCTTTCTGCTATGAGCTAGGAAGTCAAAGTAGAATACTCTATAGAGGACAAAAACTCGTACATGGTAGTCGTCATGTGAGATTCAGTGTAAATAATAAAATCTATATAAAAATACATATTACACTTTGACACATGTGATTGAGGAAAGTATTTGAAACCACACCATCTCGAAAATATGGACACCACCGCCACGAGCGGTCCGAATGCTGTTGAATCTATTAATTTTTGATAGTCAGTTTCCTGGACATAGTAAAACAATTTTATTAATTACAAGCTACTCCCCAAAGCTCTGGGTGCATATTTCTTCAAAGATTTGTTATACAGTAAATAATACACTTTCAATATAAATTTAAGTGAAAAAGAGCATGGTCCAAACGTCGGACATGTCGTAAGAATTAACTATGTAAGATTTCCTAAGCAGATATATATAGTATAAAATAAGAATGATATTGGCGTTGAGGATGGCCATGTCCCCTTTTTTATTACAATATTCAACATGACCTCGGAAATGTCAAATCTAGAGCCTTATAAGCAGAGGAGATTGAATGACAAGAAAGTATTAAGGTCGAAGAAGCGACACAAAATCTATAAACTATTGTTCTAGATTATGTTGTTCTAGTTAAAACTATCCATATTTTAATTATAATGTTATTATACTAAGTATTAAAATGGAGAATTTAGTAATACACGCAATTCCTTTAAGCAATAATGCAGAGAACATTTCCGGAATAACTTGATGTCTGAAGTGTTGTAGCGACCCTATTTAGTAACGGTAATTAAATACCCTCTACATTTCAACACCCTTGTCACAGTTTCATAATAGTCTTGATTTAAATGCATTAACAACCTATTCAAATTAATATGATGCCAGCATTTCATAGAATCAAACAGCGGTAGACCCACGCAGTGTTCTGCACGAATAGGCCGGCTCGACCGGTGAAATAACTCTTAGAAAATCAACTTAAAAATATTTATTTCATGTTTCATTCGGTGAGAGTGTATCCGGAGGCGGAAGTGAAGGGGGTTCATTCACCTTATTTCAGTTTTCCCAGGTGATCTGACGAGTTAGTTTTTCAACTTTATTCATTATTTGCTTAGGTTTCATTTATAGGTATTAGTATATTATAGGTAACATTACATAGCAAAGCCACTCTCCGCTGTCTGTCCACATATATGCTTAGACGTTTGAAACTACGCAACGGTTTCGTGTGCGGTCTTTTTTAATAGATAGAAGGTGTCAACGGGGTGGATTTTCGTAAGATACATCGAAAGAGTCGTAAAATACGTATGTCAAGTTTGAATGGAATTGATCCGCATAGTTGATGCATGTTTGCTTCTGCCTATACCGTCAAATATTTGATACCGTGATGTTATAGTATTACCAGTTAATTGTTAGAAAATACTTAGGCATAAACTAACTGTCTAAGAATACAATGCAATAGCGGATGGATGTAGGAGTCGAGGATGGCCAAGACACACGTTCCATGATCAAATAGAACGTGTTCTTGAGGAAGGAGCCTCAAAAATCGACGCGCGTGCATGAAAAGAGTTATGAAAGTCAACGAAACGAGTGAGGCATGTAAGAATCACGCTCTGTTCTCTCTACCTACCCCGCAAGGGATTTGGCATGAAGTTATGTATGTGTATGTATGTATGTAACACATAACATAACTTCACGCCTTTTGTTACCCGAAGGTGTAGGCAGCGGCTTTACGTCCCAAATGGAATAGGTGGCGAATATTTTGCCATACCGGGCACAAAGTTTTTCAGTCATCGATATTTATCACACAGAAATTCCGAAAACAATTTTGAAAAGTCATTGGTGTGAGCCAGTGTCTGGAATCGAACCCGGACCTCTGGATGCCGTGTGCTCAACCACTGCGCCACCGAGACTGTTAACTGAGACTGTATGTATTTAGGCATATTTTAGAATTTGTTTCGTTAAATGAAATGTTTTGCTTGTGTGGATAGCAAACTCCCATTACGCGAGAGGCTTCTTCTTGTAACAAAAAATGTTAGAGCTTTGCATTTATCGGATGAGCTGCATTGCTTTGCGTTTTCTTTGTGTAGACATTTGCGTAATGGGGCTTTATGTAGCAAAACGTCTCGTTGTGGTGTCAAGTCGACATAATTTTTAGTTAGTGTATAATTAGCCGTGAGGATTTTTTAAAGCCCACAGAAAGCTCTTTATACAATTTATCCTTCTTATTTCCTCGTGCGTATGCTTCTGTATTACTTTTATTTTTTTTATGGAAAAAAGGGGCAGACGAGCGAGCGGGTCACCTGATGGAAAACGACCACCGCCGCCCATGAACCTCCGCAACAGCAAGGGAATCGCATCAGCGTTGCCGGCCTTTAAGATAAGAATACGCTCGTTTCTTGAAGGTTCCAAGGTTGTAGCGGTCCGGGAATACCGTTGCCGGCAGCTGCTTCCATATAGGAGCAGTGCGTGACAAAAAGTGACGGCTGAATCGCACTGTCGTTTTTTTTATAATTAAGGCTCACTAATTATTTTCAAAAATTCTCTGGAAATATGTTTGTCTTGATGACTTACTTATATTTTGGTTATAGAAGGCCACAGATTTTTTAAAAGTTTGAGCAAAACAGCCAATAGAAGGATAGAATTCGATAATTTTATTAGTCGAGTCAGTTTCAGGTATTCTATTGTGCCACAAAAAGCCCTTTATAACGCCTATCTATATAACGGGCTATACTTATAAAACACTTTATTTTCTTACCTGATAATCTGATTAAATAACAATACAATTAGATCCTAATAGATAGAATAGTTAATGGTTTCAATGATCAAATGCTTAAAAGCTTCTTTAAAATCTTACATGCAGAACATCATAGTAACTTTAGCAAAGAATTGTCAAAAGTGAGGTAAAAACAAAGTCCTAGTTTTCAATTATCTGACATACCACGAAATTAAGACTCAATCTAAATTGAAAATATTACTTAAATAACGTTAAAGATTATTATTTTTCTTTAGGTATAATATTATACACTAACCTATAAAGATACAGTATAAAATGATAATTTACAATTTAATGAAACCGTAATAAACCTATCCGTAGATATAGTTTTTTATTACACTGTTTACGACCATATTTTATAGTGTCGTAAATACGTCTTTATATGTTGACATGTTATACTGGAATGTGAACGGAAAAAAAACGAAAATTCATTCACCCACTTCACTGAAATATGAATGTTACATGGGTTTATATGTATAGATTATACCTTTTCTATATTTACAGGGTTATTAAGAATAATGTATACAATTTTACTAGCAGTTAACGGATGTCCGAATTCTCTTATTTGTGGCTATTGTGGCTCAAATACTAAATTTCATTCTAAAAAAATATTTTTTTAAAATGGGTGAAAAACATTACATTTAACCTTCCATTTAAGTCATTTCTATCCATTAAATCAATAAGTTATTCTATTTTCATCTGAGTTGATTTTCCTATAACCAAGACTACTTCTAGACTAATGAAAAAACACAGATTCTGGTCAACGTTCACTTCGAATTATTCGGACCCTGAGTAGGTTCATATTTTTTAATGTGAAATAATAATTATATAGTAATAGTAGCAATTAAAAAAAATACTTAAAAAAAAGTTAAACCGACTTCTAGAAACGTAAACCACAAAATATTTAAGTAAATAAAAACAGTACCTTCATAACTAAAAAGAGATAAATAACTAAACTTACTAATTTGTATACTTAATACAATATACAAAACGTAATACTTTTATAAAGTAATCTTTAGCTATTAAAATATTTATAATTGCCACTTATTTTTGGAGTTGGTGTCTTCAAACTCCTAACCGTTGAGGAGTTTTGTTGCTTCTTCATCAGCACAGCAGCATCATGTTGACACCATACAGAATATCCCTAAGACATCACTATTACGTAACAAAAACACCATACTCGCATACAATTTTCGGAGGTCGCCTTCGATTTCTCTTGGTTTCCATCATCAGACCCTGACTAGTTTAAAATGGGACCATCTCGAAAGTAAATTGTCCATAATTGACGAAAATATCGGTGAACAGAGATAAAAAATATACATACAGACGAATTGAGAACCTCCTCCTTTTTTCGAAGTCGGTTAAAAAACTAGATGAAATTTAATTCTCCGCATTTAGGTGTATTCGCAGCGTACCCAGCAAACTGGTCGCATGGCCCCGCTAAAAGGCACAGCTAATCCTTTTTTCGAAGTATAGACTAGCCCTCGATCAGTATCAGTATCATATAAATATGACATGGAATGAATTAAGTAAATTTTATTATCTAATCTCTTATGCAAATCTAGTCAGTTTTGTAGAAAAACATTGTAAAAGTTACTACTTAACCTGAAATCTTAAAGCAGGAAAATACTATTCTTACGAAATCTCAATCTACAAAATTCTCAACAAAATTTTGACTTTCTTGTTACTCTACATTATGTAGTAAAAAAATAACTTCATTTCTATATTTATAGCAATGATTTGCCTAGAACGTTCCTATTTTATCTTTTTTTATGAGTGTCATAAGAGTCCGATAATGAGATTTAACCTAATGTCATCATCATCAGTGGTATCATTAGCTAAAAATTATGGTTTGACATTTCATCTTCTAGTTTAGAAATACCTACATTGAATCCTTGCACATGACATTGACTTTTTGAGTGTAATAAATGATAAATAACATTGACTAACAAATTATAAAAAAATATCATATTTTTTATTAGAAAACTAGTTCGTTGTATTAAAGCATATCTACCTTGGCTAAGTCTTCAAACATTGAGTCAGTGGTTTTTTGTTACAAAGGAACTAAAAATGTCGATGAAGTTTATATTATATATCCACTTTCACATTAATATTATTAACTGTATACACTTAGATGTTATGAAATTCAAAATGTTCCTGAAAATTACCTTTTGCCACTCAGGTTTACTAAATGAGGAAAATAACAGTAACCATTAATTTTTATTAATAATAATCCTTGTTATAACAACTTGACCCTAAGAAATAAGCCTTACTTAAGTGGGTTATTAATATAAGAAAACTATTATTTTTGTTATACATCATTGTGTCTGATAGACTCTAGTTTTAGCTGGGACAAAATGAAATTATTGATTGGCCACATTAAGAGATTTGCTCTTGTATCTATAGATATATTACTTGTGGCATCGCTCCAAATAAATTGTGCAATCTGATGTCTGTAAGTAGTTGTCGTAAGAGGTGACTTAAATATTTGACCTAACTCAAATTATCTCTCATCTCATAAATTGAAATTTCAAATGATATCCTTCCGCCTTTTGCATTGCATATTTACTTGATCAATCTTGTATCATTCATTTTCTCTACCACTTATTCTGTCCGCACCATCGGAACTTACCCTTCCTTAATTTTACGCCAACACTCTCTTCCAATCTCTCCCTTCCTTACAACATTGTTTTCGAGGTGGTCAACGAGCGACACTTCGCATATTTTGCACTGATCTTTTTTAGACCGGGTTGATTCTAATTTAACAGTGGTAGAGCCAAGCAGTTTGTTGCATGAATTGGCCGGCTCGACCGGTGCAATACCACGACTTCTCAAAACATCGACGTCAAGTGGTTCATGCTGTTTTTCGTTCGGTAAGAGAGGTACTCAGAAACCTTTCCCCATCCCTTCGTGGGAAAGCGCGTCGGCCACGTACCGCCAGGTCACACGCTTTTTCGTTTTAAAGGGATAGGAGAGCTAACAAGCATGCGTGTCACCTGATGATAAGTAACCAGCATCGCCCATGGACACCTGCAACACATATAGTATTACAGTTGCATTGCCGTCCTTTGGGGGAATAGGATAGGATAGGGAAGGGAGGTCGGCTTCCGGGCACCTCTCTCACCGAACGAAACGTGGCATGAGCCACTTTATGTCGATCTTCTAAAAGGTCGTGGTATTTCATCTGCCGAGCCGGCCCATTCATGCAGAGAACTGCTTGGCTCTGCGACTGTTAAATGCTTGTTAGCCATCCTTTCACATAAAAAAAATCATGAACAGTCTGACCTACCCAACTCTAGCTTCTTTATTTATTTCATTATTTATAGCAATCTGGGGTTTTCTGCTCAGATACTTTGCGACTGTTATTTTTTTAATAATATTTTTACAAGAGTATGACAATTTTCAAAAGGAATGTTGTATAATTAATTATGTTCTGAGTTCCATAATTACATTTAAAACCGCATTTACAAGCTAGACCCGTATAAAAAGAGATACATTAACGGATAAGTAAAAGCCACCTAGCACAGATGTTTCACCATCATCTTGTGTTAGCTAAGTGCTCACTAATTTGGTTAAAAGCACTTCTACCTATTCGTGATAATACCTTACTTCATAAATAAAGTAGGTATTGCTGTATTCTTGCATGTAAATTTTCTCTTAATTTTGATGAATACCTTTATCAATGTGTACATAAATTTAAATAATTAAAAACTTTATTTTCTTCATATTAACAGATAGGAGGATCACCTGATGATAAGCGACTAGCGCCGTCGATGGATATTTCCATAACTGAGATCGTCACCTTTCGATAAGGTAGAGTAGGAAAGAGATGAACAGAAGAAAGGCCAAGGGTAGCAAAGCATGACTCTACCACTTTTAAACGAGAACAAAAAATTAAAATATATATTAGGTGCTCGTTCGTTAATTCAAAAAATGGCACAAACATTTCTTTGTCGAATTATATTATACACTAAGATCAAAATATGCGTACATTTCTTTGATACAGAAATATATCAAAAAGGCGTTATATCATATAACTCCTTCCTTTTATTCAACATTAAGGAAACAATAAATAATAATAAATAATAGTTTAAAAAAACTAAAAAACACGCTTTTTATAGAAAACCGAACTAAAAAATAGAAAATAAATTTTAAGGAATTTAAATTAAGAAAATAGTGTTAAAAATTTCAATGAATATAAATTAATAATAGTGTGAATAAAAAAGAAAATTATTTTATTATAAAAAAAGCGTGGGGTGCATGGTGTCAATAGTTATAAATATTTTATTGACAGATATGAGTAGAGTGATTATCATTTCGATAATATCTTAAAAAGCACCCCACGCATTTTGTCGACAACGCAACAGTAACACTATATGTGTTGCTGGTGTCCATGGACGGCGTTGGTTGCTTACCACCAGGTGACACGCCTGCTCGTTTGCCCTCCTATGCCATAAAAAAAATACAGGTGAAGCTAATAAAAAGCTAATAAAAACCTTCACTTCACGTTTTCATGTTACGAGATACACCAAACCAAATAACGAGCCTATACTTTATTTTATATGAGGCGAAACAGTTAAACAATAAAATATGAAGTTCAGACTCTTTGACTAAGATATTATAAATAAATAGTACAGCATATAAAGAGCAAAAGCTTGCGTCAATTGTATTCTGTTGGATTAAAGATAATTCTTTCGGCGTGTCGGAGCGTTCATTGACACTGCTAATACCATCCAGAATTGAGGGCGTGTAAATACAGCTACTTGTAGTTGCAGCTGATGTCAGTCAGCGTACAATTCTTTTCCAGTTATCCATGAACTAAGGCTTTACATTACATTATATTCATAAACTAAGTTATGTGAATGTTTATAATGGAAAAACTATGCTAAGATTATAGATGATGAAACTAGTACTCAAAAATAAACAAACGAGCAGGCGTGTCACCTGATAGTAAATGATCAGCGCCACCCATGGACACCTGCAACACATATAGTGTTACAGTTGCGTTGCTGACCTTTAAGTGAGTAGGATGGGAAAGGATGGGGGAGGGAGGCGGGCCGCCAGGTACCTCTCTCACCGAACGAAACGCGGCATAAGCCACTTTACGAGAATCTTCTGAGAGGTCGTGGTATTTTACCGGTCGAGCCGGCCCATTCATGCCTCGAACTTATTTGCTCTACCTCTATTAAGGCTCTGGCTTGGTTTATTCCCTTAAAGGAGGGCAACGCACCACGTGTTCATGGCCGGTAAGTAGTTGCTTACCATTAGGAGGCCCACTTACTCGTTTGCCCTCCTACCCCATAAATAGAAATCTAGTCAAATAAACAGTACCTATACAAAGTAAATTAAAACACTTTGTATCAAACTCATTCTATTCTCAAAGATCTGAGGGCTAAGATATAATTATTAATTATAACAATCTAATAATCAAAATTTATATATCTTGTGAATTTTGATTGTTATATTTCTATTTATTTTGTATAAATCTCGGTGATATCAGTCAACAGAGCCGTATTTTTGCAAGCACCTTTATACATTACGACAATTATCGCCAGTTCGAGGGCAACATAATGCTTTCAAATTTATTTGATGCTCATTAGGGGGTGTGACGATAACGTTACTTGTTGTGATGTATAAATTTATATACATATTATTACAAAATATAACGAGTGAACGAGTAACGAGGAAATTGAACGAATATTGTCAATAATTCCTTTAAAAATAACCTAATACTGTTTTTTTCCTGTATGGTGAAGTAAGAAGTTTAACAGTGTTAGAGTCGAGCAGTTCGCTGCATGAATGGGCTGGCTCCATCCGTAAAATACCACGACTTCTCAGAAGATCGACGTAATGTGGCTCAGGCCACGATTCGTTTAGTGAGAGAGGTACCCGGAGTCCTACCCCCCTTTCCCATCCTTTCCTATCTTATTCCCTTAAAAGTCGGTAACGCAACTGTAACACTATATGTGTTGCAGGTGTCCATGGACTGCGTTGGTTACTTGCCATCAAGTGCCTCCTTGTTTACCCACGTATCCCATAAAAAAATGTTCAAGCGTGACTACGTGCTGGTTAGTGTCTAACGCTGGTCACAGTAGCGTTTTTAGTCTTTAATATTTAACAATTAGGGGGAATTGTAGGGGAGAGGAAAAAGGCTAGTTCTCTGGATACCAAAACGAAGCAACAGCCATTGTATTATCAAACCCATTCGTGCAGTAAATTGTGTGCTTTAACTACTGATAATTTTTTTTTTTATCTTTTGTTGATTTTCCTAAATCTTGTAATTTATTTTGGACTATTTCCTACTATAAAGATTGTAAAGGATGGAAAAAATTAAGAGTATACCTTAATATATATTTATCTTAGGCTTCAATGCCGAATATCAGACACACGCTGCGAGTGGTGAAGTATTGAGATTAAATAGAATGACAACCACGCAGGGTGCAAAGTTTTCAAGGAATTCAATAAATATAACGCTTGTCGGCCGCGTGGGCTGTGGACCCTATGATACCAGTCAAGGGTCAAGGGTTAACAGGTCATTTATAAATTAATCAGCAAAAGCAGGGATAAAGAAATGAATGCTAAGATAGTTCGGGCATGTAAAGAAAGGATAGACGAAAGAAGACTGGGAAAGAACTGGGACTGGACGGCAGAAGAGCACACTGGTAAAGGTCGACCAGGTCGACCTTCTACAACCTTTAAATTTTAACAGTGGTAGAGCCATGCAGTTTACTGCATGAATGGGTCGGCTCGACCGGTGAAATCCCACGACCACTCAGAAGGTCGACGTAATATGGCCCCTGCCGCATTTCGAGTGAGAAAGTTACCCGGAGGCCTATCGCTCTTCCCCATCTTTTCCTATCCTTTTTTTTTACGCGAGTAAATTCTGGGTAGTGTGGGACTCCCAAAACAGTACACTGCAATCCGATCCTAGGGTTGCCCATTAAAACCTCGCGGCGGCCTTCCTCCGGCGTTGAAGTGGTCCAGGATTCGGATAAACCCCTCTGGTCCATCCCGCCATCGCCCCACTCTGTCACGAGGGGGTGAACATCCTCGGGGAGATCCTTTCCTATCCTACTCTCTACACCGGCAACGCAATTGTCACACTATATGTGTTGCAGATGTCCATAGGCGGCGCTGGTTCATCAATCAATCAATCTCTGTTGGTGGCAAGCGAGGCCACGATCGACGTGCTTGTATGAAAGCAATAATGAGTGTGGAAGAAGAATGTGTGTCAAAATTATACCAACTGGAAAATACTAGTGTACCTTTATAGGAAAATGACTTAATCGTGTATAAATTTGAAAAACGGTAACTAATTGGGAACAGAGCAAAATAATAAAACCATAGTTATATTACAAAGTCAACTAGAAAAATAAAAATAATTCATAAATTTCTTCCATTTCTCCTAAGAAATTAACGTAATTGGCTATTAACCGTATTAACGTAATTGGCTATAACAGTGGTAGAGCCAAGCAATTCGCCGCATGAATGGGCCGGCTCGACCGGTGAAATACCACGACCTCTCAGAAAACCGACGTAAAAGTGGCTCATGCCGCGTTTCGTTCGGTGAGAGAGGTACCCGGAGGCTAACCCCCTTCCCCATCCTTTCCTATCCCCTGTCCCTTAAAGGTTGGCAACGCAACAGTAACACTATATGTGTTGCTGGTGTCCATGGGCGGCGTTGGTTGCTTACCATCAGGTGACACGCCTGCTCGTTTGTCCTCCTATCACATAAAATAAAACCGCAGTACGGACACTAAATATTCACAAGGTTTCTAAAATTAATTTTTGTTTTTTCTTTTATATGGCTAAATGAATAGTTATACGACCAACTACACATACTAAACTTATCTGAGATTAAATGAATATATATTTTACAGATCATTAGAATTAAAATATTTGGCATTAAAAAAATTTAAATGGAAAATTTAATACAAAAACAATGAACTTAAAATTAAATATAATAAAATGGATGAAGCAAAAAAATGAAAGCAATCGCCGGAAATCGTCAAAGTTTAAGAGTCATTACAAGAAGAACTGGGCAACAATCGCATGTAAAACGTATTACACAGACATATTTTGTTAATTTGGCTTCTGATCCAGAGGTCCGTTTGAATCCTGACACTGGCTCAAACCTTGAACATGACTTTGAACTTGACAAAAACTTTGTGCCCGGTATGGCAATAGGTTCGCCACCTATTCCATTTGGGACGTAAACATAACCGCGAGACGAGGCTAACAGCCGTTGCCTACACCTTCGGGTAACAAAAAGCGTAAAGTTATGTTAGACCCAATAACACTACAGCCCGAATGAAGGCCAATCGTAGCCTGGAAACTTTTGCAGAAAATATAAAAAAAAAATATTTACATAATTGTGCCTCAACTCTTAACCGTATTAGAGTTCTGTAGCTTCATCATGAGCACAGCAGTATCAGACGTTGATTCAAGCATACTTCCTAAGCAACACGTTAGTCCTATATACTACTAAACAGTTTCCATCGACAAACTGCAGTACTGTCTCCAAACTCCTAACCGTTTAGGAGTTCTGTGGCTTCTTCATCAGCATAGCAGCATCAGGTGTATATTCAAGCATACTTCACAAGCAACACGCTAGTCCTGCATACTACCAAGTAGTTTCTATCGACCAATTGCAGTGCTGTCTTCAAACTCCTAACCGTGGAGGAGTTTTCCTGGCTTCTTTATCAGCACAGTAGTATCAAATGTTGGCACCATAAAGATTATCCCTAACACATCACTATTACGTAACAAAAACACCATACTCGTATACAACTTTTGATGGATGACTTCGATTTCTCCTGGTTCCCATCATCAGACCCTCACCTGGTGAAAATGGGACTATCTTGGAGGTGAGCACTATTCAACGAAAAAAAAATTTTTAAAATCAGTCCATATTTGACGAAAATATCGGTGAACATACATATATATATATATATATATATATATATATATATATATTATACATACAGACGAATTGAGAACCTCCTCCTTTTTTCGAAGTCGGTTAAAAATAGAAGTGCGTGTATGAGTTATGATAATCAATAAAGCGAGAGAGGCGTGTAAGAATCGTTACCTATGGCACTCTGTTGTCTCTGCCTACCCGCAAGGGACTTGACGTGAATTTATACATGTGTATGTAATAAAATTTAAATTGCAAGCCATTTTTATCTGGAAAACCTTTTAAAACACCCCGTATTAGTTAGTATCATGATTCACACAACACAAATAAATTACTCCCCGGAGTAGTCGTAGAGTAGGGTACTGTGTTTCTCAGTCGTAAACCAGTTGATAAATTACATTCGAAGGAAAAAATGTATACAAATCCCAAAGTATCTAGAAGGAATCACTTAAATTAAAACTTCATTCAAATCTAAATATTTTTGTTTTGAATTTATTTTAAAGTTTGAATTTGAATTTTTAAAATTGAATGTATTTTAAAGTTCACAAAATAAATACCTTAGATTTGATAGTATTTTTTCACAAATATCAAAATGTAAACAATTAAGATTTGGTAAATATAAAGGTGAGACACACTTCTGTTTACCGATGAAAATAAACGTGCATGGACTGATGAAACTTATATTTTATCCAGTTACGAATCATTAATTTTTTTATATTTGCAATACAATTTCTTCGGATTTTAAAATCTGTAAACTTTAAAAAAAAATATACGATTCGAAAAACTAGTACCACGATACAGTGCTGATCAGAAACTTATTTAATACTCGGCGTATTAAGTTATTTTCTGTTCAGCACTGTTTGTCGTCTAACTTTCTGTAAGCTTAACTTTGATAATTATTAATAATTATTAGTAACACGATCTTTGTGGAAGAGTAGACGATAACGATTTAACTTTTATCGAAATCTTAAATAAATATGAGAGGATTCAAATATTTTGCTCATAAATTAAATAACAATGTTCAAATTGAACATAATTTATTTTTAATGCGATCATTTTTGAAGGCTAGTCATAGATGATATTTTAATAGGGAATTTCAAATTTTCTCTTTAGAAATTTAAGTTAAAAAATAAAGTTAACACGGCGTAGTGAGCGTTCAACTCTGTTTATGAATTAAGCAGTCTCCGGAATCAAATCCTCGTTCACATCATATACCTTTTGGAATTTATGTGTAGCCATTACAACACCTGTTTAATTTGGCCCATAAAAAAATAGCGAAACACAGGTATATAGTCGCAGCGTAAACGTGCGGGTAGAGGAAAGCGTAAAGATTAAAAACAAATAAAAATGTCGGGTACTATTTTAAATGTTATTAACGTCAAAAACCTTTACATTGTTTAAAAAAAAGTCGTTTTCTACTGTCTGTCCCCTTACATTATGTTTAGATATTCGAAACTACGCAACGGATTTTATATTTTTTTATAGGCTATCAACGGGATGATTTGTATGTGATTATGAAGTAAAAAAAAGTAATAACTTTTCAGGTTTAGTATTTTAAATGTTGTAAAAAATACTTTTAATGCGGAACAAAGTTCGCCGGGTCGTAATAAACGTGTTAACATTTTACACACATGCTTTTGTCAGAGATTTAGACATTTTGAATGCCGCTTTTATAGTCGAAAATAGATTAAGTAGATTAAGTACTAAATGACAGGAAAATGGATGCCCTGCCACTAATTTATCCATCAAACCGGGCTCGATTCAATTAAAAGTAATTAAGTTCTAAAACACTTATTACAGCCAATATTATAATAATTAAAAGTAAAAAATCACCTACATTATAATAATAAATACCAAAAAAGTATTTAATAGTAACAGTGGTAGATCCACACGCATCACTGAATAAATGGACTGCCTTTACCGGTGAAAACTCACATCTCTTAGAGAATCCACGTAAAGTGGCTAATGCCGAGTATCTTCCGGTGAAGGAAATCTCGTAAGGACTCCCTTCCATATTCCTATCCCACATTCGGTGTCACCATAAAAGTCACCAAGTCAAATGCGACGCTATCTGTTTTGCAGATGTCTATGGTTAGCACTAACCGCCTATCACCGGGTGATCTGACGTTTGTCCTATACCCCATAGAAATAAATTAAGTATCATCGGATTTTTCCATATCTCAATGAAATAACTACAATATGCTTGCAAACCTTCGTCTATATACCCGAAATCTATTTCTACTAAACCTTCTTATGTAAATATGCAAGGAACTCAACATATACCCTTTCCAAATATTGTCCGTGTGTTTAAGATTTTTTGCTATTTCACGGTAAACTGAATATTCTCACTCGTGTTTGCAAGGGCTTGTAGAGGAGATGTATAATTATCTTTTTGGTATTTTGTAGTTTTTTTTTCGATGAAATTATTTTTTAGAATTATTTTTTAAGACGGCTAAAAATACGTAACAAATATCCAATTCAGAAAATGAATATGACTCCATACATCTATGCTGAAGATATTTGATCTTCAGCAAGGATGTTACTATAGAAACATTGGTAATTTCGATGATAAATTAAGAGTTGATGAATCTAGAAAGAAGAGGAAGAAATCCATTTGAATCCAGGTTTGATTATACTTTGAATACCTCATTTGCTAATGGAACGCGGCATGAGAGACTACGTAAATTTTTGAGCGTTTGTTTCATTTTTTTGTTCGAGCCTTACATTTTATTGGATAGTTCTAGCATTGATTTAGTTTCGACTGCCAACTTTTCTTTTCAGCCAAGATTTCATATTGTTTATTACCGAAAAAAATCAGTTCATAGCAAATTGTCATTCCTAACGCCAAGATAAGTAAATTTGAAAGCATTTAATTTCTTGCCGCGCTCTGAAATTAGTTCACGGTATTTTAATTAGTTTCTATCAAAATGTAAAATGACGACAACGCCGCGTTTTCATAACCGGAAGTGTTTCCTCTCGCACAAGTTATAATACGTATAATGCTTTTCAAACTATGTGTGTACCTTATCTTATGAATACAATATACGGATTTTTATCACGAAACCACGTCTAAAATATTAAAATTTAATTGTTTCTGCTTATCCCTTGCCGGGAGGACCAAGCGCTATATGGTACGTTTCTTACACGACTCACTTGCTTCTTTGACTTACATAGATCCTTTCATACCGGTACGTCGATTTTTAAGTCTCCTGACATAACACCTGACTTTAAAGAGGTACATGCTCATGTAAGGTGTATCGTGGCCGTCCTCGACGTGTAAGGATGTAGCCATCCACTGTTCCATTGTACATGATTGTGCTTAGTCAGTTTTGCGTCGTCCATTCGTTTCAAGATCTCTCATTTATCGGACCATGCCCTGTCGTACTTTTACAATTTTATTTAACGCGGTAACCGAGAGTCACTCCGCAAATTTTGCAAAAACAATGCCCTCAATTCAAGCACGTTTAACCTACTTTCATGCAAACTCTGCCATACCCAACTCATGGAAATACATTAGATTTTTTATGTTTAGAATTAAAATATACTTTTATTAGGTCCAAACACAAAACTCACCCGTATGTATACACAACAGTACATACTTTTGCTACAAGTTACGAACAGCCAACATTGCAACAGAATTATCTCTCATGGAGGCTTCACTATGAACTTAAAACTTTTGAGAAAGTATGCATTATAAACGGTTGTATTCAGTATACCAGCACAGGTTCATGAAAACTACTTTCTCCTTATAGATCAGGTAATTTTTCCATATTCAGGGTTTTTTAAAAGATTTCTCATAAATTTCCCACAAAACTATTTTTTTGAGGTTTCTAAACAGATATTAAATATAAAATATGTTCTTAATATGTACAATATGTAGTTAGAAAAGCACCTGGATAATTCTCTATAAACTTTAATAACCCAAATGTTGTTAATGAACTCATCAAAAGTCATTCAAAATTTCCGAAAATTAATTGGGGCTAGCTAGCTTCGGGTCTGGGACTTTCCAAACAGAGTCTCGTTCTAAATCACAAAATTACATAGGTTGCCTATAAAACCTTAATAATATTCTCATTAGCAACCTCTTATTTAGAACTGTCAAGTTAAGCTGAAAATAAAAAGGTTACTTCCACGAAACAAATCAATAAGAGTGCCTAATCCGATATTATAATATTTTACCCCACATTCTCCAAATATGACTTTCGAGGACATGAAAGAACGCTGCCTTAGATAGATAATTCTTTATTTGCACTCCTTAAAATAAAAAGAAACTTACATTGGAGACACGTTTAAATATTTAAAAATACAAATGGCGGTTTTATCGCTAAAAGCAATTTGGTTGAGAGACCCTAAGGAAGGACAACAGTGCAACGGAACGAAAAAAGAACTTATGCTTTAAAATTTTCAATATGCAAAGGCTCCGCAAACATTCTCAAAAGGAGAGCTCATGAGATTTACAAATAAGGAAAAACAACACATGATAAATACAAACTCCAGAAACCAAAATTATATAATATTGCACCTGCAGCTGCAATAATACTTCGTGGTTTGATAAAAGATATTATGTTAAATTAAAATACTATTTTCATATTTTCATGCTTTTAATCCGAGACACGTCCAACCCCGGTTCGAGTGTCAGAAATAAGTGCCACAAAGAGGACACAATCTGTGTACTTTTCAATTATCATCTGTATACTCAAAATTTTAGGCCAAGTCTCTTACCGGAGAGAGAAGAGAAAACTAAGCGCCATAAGGCAAGGTTCTTGCATACTTATTTCGCTTGGTTAACTTCATATATAAGTTCTAAAAGTTTACAGATATAGGATAAGAACCCCTAAGCTACTAAACAAATGTCGTTGCAATAAACTATCACGCAGTATTTTTTTATGGTAAATGTATTTAACATCAAATCAAGTTAATATCAAATATGTCATTGTTGAAATTATGAATAAATTTGTATTTTTATTCAAAATTTTATCAGTGTTAAGTCATTCGTATTTTATCGGTAACAGTGATGTCTAGCTTAAAAACGAAGCAACTAATGTTTGCTTCATGGAAACAGTAAATATACTGTAACGATATACACAGAGACGGTTTTATGAAGGCTAAATTTAGGAGTGTTTTATATATATTATGCCACGCCGTTCATGAAATTGGAACATTATATTTTGTCAACATATTGCTATCATTTGTGCAAATTGAGAGTGGGCCAGAGAGGCGAACGGTGAATAAATTATTAACATGCAATTTGTATAAAATGTACCCTCTATAAATCCTTTCACGGTTATTACTAGGAGCGAACTAACACACGGCCCGGTGGCCGTACACGTAATTTTCCGCTGAATAAGATTTTAGGGAGTCGAGTATTGTTCTACCTACGTCTGCCTACGAAAATTCAAAATGAAGGCAGAGATTATCCGCGAGAATGAAATAAATAAAATAATAAATATTACACTACGCAATTTATCCACTTATTCAGTAAATAAAAATGTATAATAAAATATAAAGTATGTCAATTTAGTTTTTTGAATAAATTTCTTAATTCTACAACTGTATCTAAGTATTTCAGTACTAAAGTAGTAAGTTTCACCTACGAGTTAAGTCGTAACAGTCGATTTAATTTCAGGTAGAAAAATCCGTAATCTATATATATATATATATAAGAGATTTCCACCTATATATTGACTCATCACGATATCTCTGGAACCATAAGGCGTAGCGACTTGAAATTTGGTAGGATTATTCCTTTCGCCGAGTAGAGGTCAGCTAAGAACGGATTTTACGAAATTCCACCCACAAGGGGGGTTGCGGGGGTGTTAACAATGGAAAATTCCCATTTTTAACCTATAGCTGCTATCGACTTCAAATTTGTCGAAGATATTGCAGTATTAACATAGCGGGGCAGCAGTTATTACTTTTGATGCGAAACAGAGTTCGCCGGGTCAGCTAGTGTTATATATGACGATTCTGAAAAATTTACCTGCAACGACACTCTTTTTTCGATCAAAATATTGAGAATAAATGAAAAAAAATTTCTAGCGTGTCACGTAACTTAAAGTACATTTAAACTGTTTCGCTGCTCCGTACATCATATTGAATGGTGAGGCTTTTAACAAATTGTTTTGTATAAAATATTTGTAACCTAACTCTTAATATTATGTGATTCAGACTCCAGACTGCTAAACCCGAATACATAACACTGATAGTATTCGGGTTTAGCAGTCTGGATTTTGAATCCTGGGTCACACCAATGACATTCGTAACTTTCAAGTGATAAATTTTGACGACTCTAACGGTCACATATGGTAATATAAAACACGACATATTATTACATTTGCACACATAAAAACATTGCAATGCCCAGTTCATAATATAGGCAGAAAGAACCAAGCGCCATAAGGCACGATTTTTACACACTTCACTCCTTTCTATGAGTTTCGTAATTGTCATACAGGATCGTTTGTCTTTAAGGGTTACATTTGCATATTCAAGAATACTTGCCAATGCTTATATTTCTAGTTAATGAGGGTACGAAGCTATAGATATGGTACAGTTTCAAAATATTTTTTCACTGTCTTTTCATGAAAGAATCTGCATACATAAGTCACTGGAAATTTTACAACGGTAATAACGAACAATAAGTCCCTTAAAGCGTGTAGGAGTGTGATTCACAGCTTAAATTTCATTTAAAATGGAAATGTAGGAATTTTCATACAGATTTCTCGAGAGGTGTTACACACAGCAAGCCTTGATTGTACAAATTTTAGTTCTAAGCTAGCTTATTTTGCATTTTGCAGGTCCCGAAATAATTTATAGATTTACTTAAGATCGACCCTGTTTTACAGCATTATTTTCTGTAAGTGTGCATAGTGAGGTATATAAAATCTACCACACGAATTTTGATACGGTTTAATTTAATAGATAGCGTGCTTCAATAGAAAGGCTTATACGGATAATATAGTAGAAAACTTTCTAGTGCTTGGCAATAGGTGCCGCAATTTGGGACGTGATGATTCAGCTTGTCGAGAGGCCTAACAGCCACCTTCGGCTAGAAAAAATCGTGAAGTATGTATGTATAATTGTTATTTTAAGAATCAATTGTAAACAATGAAGTGTTGATTATAGACCAAAGTACATTACATACATATTGTAATAATAATAATTTTTAAATTTAATTCAATTTAAACGACATTATACAATACATTTAAAATAAAACGACAAAGCAGTACCAGTCGGATTTTATAATATTACGTCTTCTGGGTCAATTAATTACCTATAAATTGACTTTATCATTGACTTTATCAATAAATAGCTGACCGGGCGAACTGTGTTCCGCCATTAAAAGATTTTTTTACAGCGTTTACTATTAAAGCTATATTTTAATTGAGCATTATATTTTTTTTACTTTATTATAGATGAATTATACATAAAAAACCACCCTGTTGGCACCCTTTATCTATTAAAAAAACTGCGTCAAAATCCGTTCCGTAGTTTCAAAGATCTAAGCATATGAGGAGACAGTGAGCGGAAAGTGACTATATGTATAGATATAAGAATAATAGATCGGCAATAGTCACCCAAACAACGAGACCAAAAATGGGTTGTTGATGTGTGAGTGACTTATCAATGTTTGCGTAAAAAGCGCTTCAAAGTGTAAACCTTTACATAGTTATTGTTCATGTATTGAAATGTAAATATCCTGAAAATCTAATGTAAGCGCAACCGCTGTCAGTGATGAATATTAGTTCATTTTTTCTGACATGTGCCGTCTATTATAGTCTACGCTAAATCTATGAATGTAATGATATATATATATATCCACATAGACGTGTAGAATTGAGAACAAGACCATCTAAAAAATAGTCACGTGATTAACCGCTAGACTATCAGCACGGCATAATAATATACAAGGACATAAAATATGTCCTTGTATGCTTAAATAAATATTTCAGGTGCCATTCAGAAGATGGTCGATCGATTACTTACATAAATCCATGATGATATGAGGGAAAGTCGCTTCAATAACAGACTGACAGTTAAATATGAATAATTCTTGCCGTTTGTTCCGGCGTCTGGCACTGAATACGTATAATTTACAAACTATTTTATATTTACAATTCGAATTAGAAAATTTATTTGGTTAAAAGAAACCTCTTTTAAGGAAATGACTTAAAAAGTTAAGTCTAAATTTAACTCATAACATTATCTCCTCGAATTCATCCGCGAATCCTTCATATATTTTGCTCACAAGGCTTGCGTAGCTAGTATATCAAAACGTAGATAGTGGAGGCTTTTGGGGCAAAATGTCACCTTGGGTTGATTTATAATTGATGTTCAAATACACTGCTTTTATACAGGCGATGTCAGACTTGATGTAATGTGTGTACTGTACTCAATTATCACCGCACTCTTATTTCAAGTTAAGTGACTAAACTCCATACAGTAAAGCAAGAGAAAGGTACTCTCGGTAGTCTAGTCCGTCGGTCACCAATAACTTCTCGTAACTGTTTTCGGAAGTTATATACCTATTCTATTTAAACACATTACACACTTTCAGGTGAAGAAAGACTTGTAGATTTTGGCCCTTTATTGTACATCTACTGTACTACTGCAGCTTCATATCTATCCATTTAAAAAAAAAACATATTGAGCATTCCCCCGACGCAGCGATACTAATCCCAATAATATTAATAAATTATATATTGGATTGTATTATGAAGATAAAAGATTCAAGAAGTATTTTATAGTTTCTTTTTCATATTATTTTAGTATCTTTACCGTGACTCTCAAATACTAACTGCCATAGATAATATTTATTTCTTAGATTTTTGCGAATCACATTCATAACATTGAAACAACTTTTTATGGATTAAATCTCGGTTATTTAGAACTTATCTTCTATTTATTTTTTATTTATATTATTTTTTTATTGTTCAGTACTCGTGAAAATGATCTCTTTAAAGAGTTCGAAACGTAGGGAAATAAATCTGATGAGAAATCAGTAGAGAAAAGTTTAGTCAAGGCTTAACCAAAATATTGTGGTCTCCATAGCTTAGGTTATCAACTTTGGGTGTCAGTTGTAGAATGCTAACCGCGAGCTTTTGACACCCAGCTGCGACAGAGAAGTGCGCGGCAGAGGCTTACTGCATATTCCGGCACCAAGCTACAACGTGCTGGTGACTCCCACATAACCCCACGACGTCGTCATGTCGTTATTGTCAATTCCATAGGGGTTGCGTATAGGCATTGCTTTAACAAAAAATGCTATCAATTTTAAAATCTTGAAATATTGACAATTGATTACCTACAGATTAAATTTTTAGGTACTTTATTACGATCTATTCTGGGTAACGTAAATTTTGTATAACTTTTCTTTTAGAAATTTTCAGCAGTTTTGTTAATTTAAAATCTGTGACTTTTGAGAGATGTATATTTGGAAATAAATGAAATTAAAATTGCTTCGTAGGAGATGATTGTATATCTGCTCACATTTTACTTAAATCAACATTTTCTATCAAAATATAGTTGAAATCAATGAACGACTACCATCTTTTTGTTCATCACCCGTGAAAATGATCTCTGTAAAGAGTTCGAAACGTCGGGAAATAAATAAAAATAAGTTCTAAATAAACGCGATAGAATCCATAAAGAGTTGTTTTAATGTTATGAATGTGCTTCGCGAAAATCTAAGAAATAAAAATATAGTTAATAACGTGTATCACAATGTAAGTAAAAGGGAATTTATATTTGATATTCCACAGTCGCGCGCCTCACTGTCTCATATTTTTTCACAAACCCAATATGTACGCATGAATGCCAATACAATTTATCTTTAACATACTTAGATGTCAAAACGCGTATAGGGTGGAATATTTCATTGCCTGCACTCTATTTATTATTAGAATATTAAGTAACAAGTAACTGGTAACTATTATTATAAAAACAAGGCTCATTATTTAAATTAAACATAGAGTTATTGAGAAGGCCTTCGGCCAAAGCAAATTGATATGAATAAAAGCTCCAGTTAATAGACGTAGTCTTTGAGGGATAAACTATCACCATGCCTGGCTCTGGTAGGCGCCAGAAACGGGGTTGCGATGTTGTACGAAATATTGCTGTGCCTTCGTCCTTTGTGGTGAGAAGGAACAGTCTAGGGTTTCTGGTCGGTTTCTTATCCATTAAGAGGTAAGAAAGGGACGGGGAGTTCCACCGGTTCACCAGTCAGTGGTACTTATGAAAGGTTTCCATTTTAATACAAGATTACTATTCCTGCTCTGATTTGAACTCAAAAATCTCTCTTAATTGATACTTGAGGTCTGTCCTCTCTTATAATTTAGGATTAAATACTAGTTCTTCATAATTTTTATTGATAAAGATGTCCTCATGTATATATATATATATATTAGAGTGGACTGTAGGCAAACGAACAAGCAGGTCACCTAGTAGACAGTGACTTACGGGAACGAAGGAGGACTCCGGGTTGGGCCTCTGGATACCTCTCTCACCGAACAAAATATCACCCAAATAATCAAAATTACATACCATCGGACTAAGACAAGATTTTCAGAACATACAGCCATTGTTTCATTCAATTCAGTTCTAAAAAAATGCTTATTTCATTTCAGTAGAATTGTCATTGTTCAATCAATTCAATAATATATGATTATAACTAAGTTACTGACAATAAATAGACAAGTGCGATACAGATGAAACCGATTAATTCCAAGATTGCGTAGGGCACTTAGTAGGTTAGCGCTATTCAGTACTACAAATACGATCACTGTTTAATAATGGATACGAAGCTATAATAACTTCGCGGCTTTTCCTAGTTTGCTTGTGTTATAGAATGTGTGTGTCATTTTACAGTGGTAGAGTCTTACAGTTCGCTGCATGAATGGGCCAGCTCGATTAGTTAAATACCACGACATCTCTGAATATAGGCGTCATCCGGAGGACCAATCCCCTGTCCCCTTCCTTTCCCCTCCTACCCCCTTAAAGGACGGAAATGCACCACGGTGTTCATGGGCGGTGAGTAGTTGCTTAGCATCACGTGACCTACTTGCTCGTTTGTCCTTCTTTCACATAAAAAAAGAAAAATATACTAAACCTAAGCTTTTCATAATATTTAAATATTAAGATTGTATAAACAGTATAGTTATTTTTAAATTACCAATAATAACTAAGTTTTCTGTCTTCTTCTCTCGACCTAAAGGAATAGTTTGTGCACGGAAAGAATTTTTGTCCACAATGTGTTAAAATTATTGACTAAAGTGTCTTAGCTGAAGTTGGAAGATTTTTCACTTTCCTTAATAAGATAAACACTTTGCTGCTAAATCCCGATTTTCACTACAACTTTTCTGTAGCTCGATTAAGCTTTGTAAATAGTAGTAGTTTAGTAGAAAGAAGAGTAGCGTTAGGAAATAAAGCAAATGGGGCGTTGGGCAGATTCCTGGGCGCAAAAGATATTAGCAGAAAAGCCCAGCTGGCAATTCACAATGCAATACTGATCCCAACGCTAACTTATGGAAGCGAGAGCTGGGTATGGCAGAGCGTGCATGAGAGTAGGATAAACGCGGTCAAATTGAGGGCATTGCGCAAAATCTGCGGAGTAACCCTCGCTGACCGCGTGGAAAACAAGGTTATAAGGAAGGAAGTCGGATTGAAAGAGAGTGCCGGTGTAAAAGTCAGAAAGGGCATGCTCCGATGGTTCGGACATGTAGAAAGAATGGTTGACGCAAGACTGACTAAGCAGATATACAATGCAAAAGCGGACGGATGTAGGAGTCGAGGACGGCCAAGACACACATTCCAAGACCAAATAAAACGTGTTCTGGAGGAAGGTGATGTTAAGAGCCTCAAAAACCGACGCGCGTGCATGAAAAGAGTTATGAAAGTTAACGAAGCGAGTGAGGTGTGTAAGAATCGTGCCCTATGGCGCTCTGTTCTCCCTGCCTACCCCGCAAGGGATTTGGCGTGAAGTTATGTTATGTTAAGCTTTTTAAATTTTACTAGGTATATTTATATTGTATTTATTATCTTTGATTTAGACTATTTAATAATAATATTTTATCTATTAAATATTAATTAAATAATAATAAAAGAACTTCGCGAAACAATGCGTGATAATGTTTCTCTGACAAAATTAGCAATTAGATAAAACCTATCTAGACATTCGGGTACCTACTATGGTCATAAAGGTACGAGAAAAAAATACGCACTGCAATTTTAAATACCACTTAATAATATTTACAACACTTTTGGAGTATTGTAAAAAGGTAATTTATAGTACTCTATTTTAATTGAATTTTATCACGCATTTAACCATATTCTGGGAACATTGAAATAATTTATAACTGGTGCGTGACATCATAAATAAAGTAGAACGAGTCGGGTCACGCACAGCTATCAAACAAAACATCTCAAGTAAGTAAATAAGTAAGAATGTTATTATTAAAGTATTAAGCAAACCACAAAAAATACCTATTTTGTGATACTCTGATCAAATAGAATACGTGAATCATATCAATATATAGAATCATATATACAAATCATAGTACCGGATAATCAGATTCACCAGATGGTAAGTGATTACCACCATCTTTGGACACCTGTAACATAGATAGCGTTGTCGGCTTTTAAAATGGGATAAAGAAGTGGGATAAACTAGGTTCCAGATACCTCTCTCATTGTGTCACGTTGAGTGACAACGTCAATTTACATCATAATAAATTTAGGCTTCAAAGACACGGTTTCCGGGTCATAAATAAAAATACAACTGTAGGTAGTATACGAAAATTAATAAATAAAATCATATTTATAAAGTAGGTAGGTAATTATTTGATATGACAGACTGACCAGACATTTTGAAATTGGACGGGATATTCGGCTATTTCATTTGAGACTATTACCAAGAAAAGAGCCAGAATAACCTAAACCTTCAACTAAACTTTTGATTTTATTGGTGAGTGGTTTAACCAATTTATTTCACCTTAATAGCTAAGATATTATTGCCTGCAGTGCCGTGAGCTTGATGTGCCTAGTATATTAAAAATATTTCATGTAGTTTACTTTATCATGGAAAAGAATATAATCACATATCTCATCTTAAAGTTTATTATGTTCAGATTCTCCTAATAGCAGCATATTGTTTTTTTATATTTATATTACAGTAATTTCCTATATAAATTATTCTGTACAATTAAGATAATTTTACAAATCAAGTAGGTAGTGGTAACCTTCCTACATTATTAATTATGTTGCTTAATAGTTTGTTAATCTAACTCTTTTCCAAATTTATATTCATGTATATATATTGTAGGGTTATATGCTTGATCCACCCTGAGCATTTTCCAAATTACTGACATGTAACACCACTGTCTACCCATTCTGAGAAATGGGGGTCGGTGGTGGCACTGATTGTCGATGCCAGTGAATGGGGATGCTCAGGGGCTATTACTAGCTGTTTTCCAGATTGGCTGCCCTCGACTTCATCTCTACTTTCTGTGATATTTAAGGGCAGCAGTACAAATGAAATCAACAGTCTGTTATAACGTTTATTAGCGACTGACTTGTCGGCACAATATTTTAAATGTGATTGTCTACATACCTACATTTTCATAATATATTACACCTCCACTACAAAAACAACTATTAAAACAATCTTTAAATATACTTACAAACTAGCTTAATACAATATACAATACAATCATTATAAACAATAATCTTATATATTTAGGTAAATCTAACAACTGGTTTCCGTGTTCGTTTCAAGGGTGGGGGACTAGTGGGACTAGGTGTGGGACTAGGTGAGGGACCCGCTTTAGCTAAGGCACTTTCAGGCACTCTCTCCTTCTCATCGACCACCTGTCCTACGTTGCCCTCATCCGCGTTACTCTCACTCCCTTCTCCTGTCACCCCTTCACCTTGCTCCCTAACGACACTTCTCTCATCCGCCAAGGTATCACTACTGCTCTCTGGGTCTGCTACCGTAATACCAGAGAATCCGGATCTACGGCGAATTTGATCTACGTGCCTTTTAAGTAGTTGACCATTATCCCCCACTACAGAGTATCTCCGTGAACTATCCACGCTTCCTACGACACCCTTGACCCATTTATCTGGGCCCGCATATGCTCGCGCCCATACTGGGTCACCTTCTAAGAATTTACGAAAGGCTCCGCCTGCGTTACCTACCTGTTTTTGTTGACTGTTCCGAACCTTATCCTTTAATACGCCTTCAGAACGTAGCAAGTCTAATCTGGAACGGAGAGGCCGTTTTTGTAACAGCATGGCGGGAGTTTCACCGGTTGTGCTGTGAACAGTGTTACGATAAGCGAGGAGGAAGGTTTGCAAGGCTGCGTCTATGTCCATTTTGTCCCTATACGCTTTTTTAATCGCTCGCTTGCACAGTTTAACGGCATTTTCAGCAGCGCCATTAGAAGCTGGGTGGTAGACTGGCGAAAAGGTTTGCATAATACCGTTATTTATTAAAAAATTCTTAAACTCTAAGCTTGTAAACGGGGGGCCCTGGTCTGAAACTACTTCCTCGGGTAACCCAAATCGTGCGAAAGTAGACCTTAACACTTTAATTATATTGGTAGCATTTGTGCGAGACATTTCATAAACTTCGATCCACTTAGATGCTGAATCGATTAAAACGAGAAATGTGTGTCCCTTATAAGGGCCTAAAAAATCAATATGGAGCCGGCTCCATGGGCGAGAAATATATGGCCACGGTTGTATTCGGGACCGCGGCGGTGCCTGAGCCTCCGCTGCGCAAGTTTCACACTGCTTACACATTAATTCGACGTCACTATCTACATTAGGCCACCACACGTAACTTCTGGCTAATCCCTTAGTTTTTACTATTCCCGTGTGACTGATGTGTAATTGTTTCAAAACATTCTTTTGTAACGTCGACGGTATAACCATACGATAACCCCACATTATACACCCATATTCTGTGTACAGTTCATAACGTCTGTTGAAATAAGGTTTGATTTCATCGTCAGGACAAGTCGCTGGCCACCCAGACTGAATATACCCTAAGACCTTACAAAGTACCTTATCCGCTATAGTTGCCCGTTTTATTTCTATACTTGTTATAGGCAAGAAATTTTCTACAAAGTGCACGTAAGTTTTTTCACTAACATTAACCGCCCTACCGGCGTCGTGTGGCAACCGTGACAATGCATCTGCACAGTTTTTCTTGGAAGGTACATATTCTATTTTATAATCGTATCCCGATAACAAAACTGCCCAGCGCTGCAACCTCGACGCCGCCATCACCGGTATGCCAATCTTATCACTAAATATAAAGGTTAATGGTTTGTGATCCGTTCTTAGAGTGAATTTACGGCCGTACAGGTATTGATGAAATTTACGCACCGCGTAAACAATAGCGAGAGCTTCTCGATCTATTTGTGAATACCCGCGCTCGGCGTTTGTTAATGATCGGGAGGCGTACGCGACCGGCCGCTCGCCGTCCGGCGTCACGTGCGATATAACTGCGCCTATACCTACGCTACTCGCATCGGTTGTTAAAACTAACGGTAATTCGGGTGCATAATGTATCAATACCTTACTGCTTACCAAAAGTCCTTTTATTTTATGAAATACGCGTTCACACTGTGCGCTCCACACGTATTTAACCCCTGACTTGAGCAAATTATAGAATGGCGCTAAAATTGTACTAATATTTTTTATAAATTTACCGTAGAACATAACCATTCCGATAAACGCCCTTAACTCAGAAATATTCGTGGGTTCTGGTGTCTCGACAATAGCTTTAACTTTGTCTGGACACGGACGAACTCCTTCCTTGTTAATCGTATGACCTAAATAATTAATGGACTCTTTGAAAAATTCACATTTCTCTTTTTTTACTTTTAGGCCGTATTTACGTAAACAATCAAATACTTTGCATAAATTCCTTAAATGGTCCCGGTCTGTACTCCCAGTAATAATAATATCGTCCAAGAAAACTCCAACCTGAGGTATTCCGGAAAATATTTGTTCCAAATGTCTTTGAAATATCCCAGGACTTGAAGACAACCCGTAAACTAATCTATTATACATAAGTAATCCTTTATGGGTATTAATTACAGTATATTTCTTGGTGTCATCCAATTCAAATTGTGCGTACGCCTGTGATAAATCTATTTTACTGAAACGAACACCCAATTTATAACGCAACAGTAATTCCTCAACTCTAGGTAAAGGATAACGGTCAACCTCAACTACCTTATTCAAGGTTAATTTATAATCAGCACAAATTCTAATATTACCGTCTTTTTTAACGACCGGCAACGGTCGTCCGACCCAGTCGGAACGCTCGACGGGTGAGAGAATGCCGTCGTCTACCAGTTGTTGCAGCGCGCGCTCGACAGGCTCGCGCAGCGCGTACGCCAGGGGGCGCGCGCGCATGAACACCGGCCTTGCACCCTCTCGCACATGTATGCTCACTGCGCCACCAGTGAACCGGCCCAAGCTATTCGCAAACACCTCACAGTATCTGGAACTGAATGCAGCCTCATTAAATACCTCCCCTTTAGACATAGATAAATTATTATTATTACAGTCAAAAGTAACCGTAGGTAACTGTATTTTTAATTCTGCCATCCATTGACGCCCCAATAAAATTGTTTTCCCATTTTCTACAACAAATAATTCTAATTTCTTCGACATATCTTTATATTTAACTAACGGTAATAGGGTACCTAACGGCTTAACTATCTCACCAGTATAATACTTAAAAGCTAGCTCACAAGGATTTAGGTATAAATTTTTAAACAATCTATTATAACAATCCCGGCTTATGCACGACACAGCGCTGCCGGTGTCACACTCCATTTTGATGTCGGTACCGTTCACATTCAATGTTACATATATCGGCTTGTATTGTGTAGGCGATAACCTGTGCATGCTTACCTCCGCACTACCCTCACTGTCGACATCCTCCACCTCAGTATGGCCAAGGTCAATTTGATGTTGCCCCGTTACCCTCGGGCACATCCGACGCAGATGGCCTTGCTGGTTACAAACCCTGCAAACGTACTGTCTGTACTTGCACGAGACTGTATAGTGCTGCGCTCCATACTCTCGACACTGCTGTGGCCGCGCACGCTCAGCTGGAGCGGGCGCTGCTCGTGGCCGCGCGCGCGTTCCCTTCGCGCTGCGTCCCGCGCCCCTCTCCGATACCACGTTCCTGTGCTTCCGATGCTCCAAAACTACCTGACAGTCCACTGTGGCTAAATCGGTTCCGTCTTCTGTTCGTCTGCCATACTCCCTGACCGTTGCAGCATCCTTTTCAGCCGCCTCCAGACTAACTGCTAGCTTGTATGCCTTACAAAAATCCAAATGATTTTCCGCAAACAGCCTTTGTCGTATGATTTCACTACTTATGCCGCATACCAATTGGTCTCGTAAACTTTCTTCTAGCCATGTCCCAAACCCACAGGTCTTAGACATTTTTTTCAAAACCGCGGTATATTCCATTATTGATTCACCTTCATTTTGTTTTCTATGTCTGAATTTATACCGCTCGGCTAACTCACTCGGCTTGGGTTGTAAATGCTTTTCCATAATATCAGTTATTTCCGAAAATGATTTCGTTCTAGGTTTGTGCGGAGTACATAAATTGACTAAAAGTTCGTAACTTTCAGCCCCCATGACGGTTATTAAGGTGGGCACTTGTAGCTCACTCGGTATTTTGTTCACCACGAAATACTGCTCCAAGCGCTCCACGTACAATCCCCAGTCGTCGGTGCTCGCACTGAACTCTGATATCTTGCCAATAGACATTTTTCACGATAATTTTTAATCCTCGTCGCCACTGTGATATTTAAGGGCAGCAGTACAAATGAAATCAACAGTCTGTTATAACGTTTATTAGCGACTGACTTGTCGGCACAATATTTTACATGTGATTGTCTACATACCTACATTTTCATAATATATTACACTTTCATCTCTACTTTCACCTCAACTTTCACATCTACTTTCTTCCACTTTTCCTGTCGACCAACTGACAGTGCAAAGGCAGCCTGCCAACATCTGGGAGGAGACTTCGGTGGAGCACCGGGACACCCCTGCAGTGAGCCTTCGCGGATCACTCGGCATCAGGTCGTACCTGCTCCCCTCTTAAGATTTGGTAGCCACAAATTGAGGAGCAACTCGACGTTAAAATAAATTAAATTCTAATTGTCGAGCGAAATTTTTTATTTATGAACCCCCGACCGCGTTTCAACTGCAAAACTAAACGCAATATGAGCTAATATAATATACTTTACGTCAATATTCTAAGAGGTCATTTTATTTCAACGGTCAAGCCGTCCCGTTCTTACAGGTAATCATATCAATCATATAGGATATAAAACAAATGTAACAGTGGTAGAGCCAAGCAGTTCGCTGCATGAATGGGCCGGCTCAACCGGTGAAATACCACGACCTCTCAGAAGACCGTCGTAAAGTGGCTCATGCCGCGTTTCGTTCGGTGAGAGGGGTACCCGGAGGCGAGAGGGGTTCGGTGAGAGGGGATAGGAAAGGACGGGGAAGGGAGGTGGCCTTCCCCGTCCTTTCCTATCCCCTATCCCTTAAAGGTCGGCAACGTAACAGTAACACTATATGTGTTGCTGGTGTCCATGGGCGGCGTTGGTTGCTTACCATCAGGTGACACGCCTGCTGGTTTGCCCTCCTATCCCATAAAAAAAATGGGTAGTAAATCACATTTTAATTCCCCAGTTCAGTTTTGTGATGTGCTTAGTTGTTGTGAAGGGTTATCATGCTTAAAAACCGAGATAAGGATGGAATATTATAATGGTAGTAAGTTGCAAGTAGATAGGAGTAAGAACAGAATTCCTTAACTTTCATATACAGATGACACAAATAAAAAACCTAACAAAGAGACTATTTATTCAGCCGTGATAATGAATTTACGTAAGGCTAAGAAACGGTAACCACACGCACGCCTACAGAAACGGTTGTTCTCACTCCTGGATTACTTTTTCCTCATAACGCAAAATAGCCGTCATTTACACGAACAAAAAACATTTCCAGTTGAAAATCATGAAGTAATTTGCAGCGCTATTTGTGCGGTGAACTTGAGAGATAAGACTGGGGTTAATATTTTTGAATTTGTTGCTGTCATGACTTTGAACAAGTGTACTAATCATTTGGTTAGCAGACGCTAATGTAGGACTAATATTAGTTTTGTTTTATTTTTAAATGTATTCTTTTTTATTGATTACACTTTGTTGTTGGTTTTAGTTTTTTGTTTGCTTAATTTAAATTTAACAATTTTGCTTAGTCGATTTTACATGCAGAATTTTAATTTATCCCAGGTAAAGAAATAAATTCCTCTTCAAATGCACAACTACTTTTATGCTAGGATATAACTTCCAAGATACATTGGCAATATGTTCAAACAAGTCAGACTTTTATAAATCTGTATCTATTCATCTCAACATAGCTTAGCTTTGAGTAAATTCAGTCGAAGTTTTAAATTAAATTTAAAATATTGAATGCTCCACAAAAGTAAAACAGTCGTAAAAACTTGTTACAATTTATTGTAAATTTAAACCGATGGTTTAAATAAAGTTACAATATTTCTTGTGGAAATCCTCGGTTTAAAAGTTTAGCAAAATAAATATTCTTGTATTAAGTACTCTGAGAAACTGGTTACCTATTCAGTATTGTAATTATTTTAAAAAATGTGTAATTGTTTTAAAAATATTCCAGAAAGTTAATTTAAAACATTAAAAACCGGTTACGATATAAGCAAGTCTGTTGTATACTGGGTATGGGTCAAAATAATTATTATAGTGGACTCATCTTACAGAGTAAGCTAACTGTTCTTTTTTTTTTTTTTTTAAGCTCAGCGTACCTGACTTTTGCCATAGGTGTGGCTCATTGATTTGTTTTTATATTTAATATTTTTCTTTTTTTGTTGTTTTTGTATGTACTAAATAGTTAAACTATGTATTATCAAACCAATAACTGGCAGATGGTACTAAATAATAATAAAAAGCAAACGCACTTCCCTAATTTGCTGAACGTATAGAGATTTTTGCATATATTTATTTATTATAGTACTCGTATTCATCCATATTATATATATTATATATTTATTATTATATATTATTATTTAATTATATATTTATTAATATTATACCAATGATTAATTTTGAAAATCTTAGTGACGATGATAGTTTTCACTCAGTAGATAGCAATGATAGCTTTGTCAGTATACCTTCGTTGAACGATACACTCGTGTCACAATTTGCTGATGTCCCAAGTAACTTTAATGTTGTTCACATTAATGCTCAGAGTATTCCTGCCCATTTCACTGATATGCTGGTAAGTTTTGACTGTAAGAATATCCACGCTATCCTGGTTTCAGAATCATGGCTGAAACCATGTCTGTCTTCAACTTCTTACACTCTCCCCGGTTTTGTACTTATCAGAAACGATCGTGCTGTGGCTCGGGGTGGTGGAGTTGCAATATACTTACGCTCACATATTCCATACGCTATTGTAGATGTCTCCCCACAACCACCATCACCCAATGCCGGCGAGCACCTATTTCTGGAAGTGGAACTTCGCCACAGTAAAATCTTACTTGGTGTCTACTACTGCCCCTCCCTTCACATAAACTTTTTTTCATCTTTCGAACAGCTTTTACTAACTCTTACTCCCTCTTACAGTCAAACTATTATAATGGGTGACTTTAACACCTGTCTCTTAAAAAAGGATTCTCGTTCTTCCTCTCTTATCTCAATTGCGAACTCAACCAACCTCAATATTTTAGGTCTAAACGCTACTCATCATCCTGCTAACCTTACTCCTTCACTCTTAGATCTTATATTTGTTTCTTCTCTAGAAAGAGCAGTTCTGCATGGCCAGTGCCCAGCAGACAGCTTTTCATCTCATGACCTCATTTTTCTTTCCTACAAAATTCGCCCACCCAAAGCTAAATCAAGAATTCTCGTGCAGCGCAGTTTTGGTGATATGGATCTTGATAGTCTGCAGATGGATGCAGAAGCTCTAGACTGGAGTCAAATTATTTCTTCAAACACCGTTGACGAAAAGGTTAAACTATTTACAGAGATGATCAATAACCTATACGATAAACATGCACCAATAAAAGCTATTAAAGTGCGCCACCTTCCATCCCCGTGGCTCACTGATGAAATTAAGCAGCTTATAAAGAAAAAGGCAGCTGCAAAGACCAGATTAAAAATGAAACCAACGGACACGAATCGGAACAAATATGTACAAATTCGGAATCACTGCAACAAGGTGTGTAGGAATGCACAGCGCCAACACATTCATAAATCCGTACAAAACGGTGACCCTGCAAAGGTTTGGAAGTTTCTTAAATCTTTAGGAGTTGGCAAACAGCGTCAAATAACAAATCCTTCTGCTCTAGATATTAAAGCTCTTAATACTCATTTCTGCTCTTCGTCTAACTTTGATAAGACAACCAAAGCCAATACATTACATTATCTTTCAACATTACCAACTCCTGATTACCCTCCATTTCTGTTCCGTCAATTTACTACTAGTGATGTTGAGAAATGTATCCGCTCTATTGTTTCCAACGCCATTGGGACTGATAATATCAGCCGTAATATGATCCTTCCTATCATCGACGAAGTCCTACCCATAATATGTCATATCCTTAATTATTCCGCTTCCAATGGTGTCTTTCCATCATCATGGAAGGATGCTCAGGTGATACCACTACCTAAGGTCCCAAAACCCATATCCTTCTCCGAATATCGCCCTATATCCATCCTTCCGTTCCTATCAAAAGTACTTGAACGCCTTGTCCATGATCAATTAAATTCATTCCTCAACTCCAACAACCTACTTAACCCATTTCAATCTGGATTCCGTCCCGGTCATAGTACCACTACCACTCTTGTCAATATTACGGATGATATAAGGTCAGGCATGGAAAATGGAAAGCTCACCGTTCTCTGCTTATTAGATTTCAGCAACGCTTTTAACACGGTTGACTTCGATGTGCTGCTTTCTATATTAGGTTATCTCAACATATCTCCTGGAGTAATTGACTGGTTTCGTAGTTACCTGTTCGGTCGGCGACAGCGAATCCGTCTGGATGACACCTATTCTCCTTGGTCCAACATCACTGTCGGTGTACCACAGGGTGGCGTTTTATCCCCGTTGCTATTCTCTGTATTTATAAATTCTATCTCCAACAAATTGTTTTCTTCCTACCACCTTTATGCAGATGATTTGCAAATTTATACGCAAGAAGCACTGATGGATTTGCCCAAAGCCATATCTGCTATTAATACCGATTTATCAAAGATTGCGAAATGGGCCCAAAGATATGGTATCTTGGTAAATCCACGAAAAACTCAGGCTATTTTGATTGGTAGCTCTCGACGACTGGCCAAAGTTGATATTGTAACATTGCCTAAGGTTATATTCAATGGCAGCAGGATCCCTTACAGCGAAAAAGTCAAAAATCTCGGAATTTGTATGGACAGTACACTTTCATGGTCGGCACAGATAGAAAATGTCAGTCGCAAGGTGTTTGGCTCTGCAGGATCCCTAAGAAGACTACGCAACCTTCTACCCGTTACCACCAAGACTGCGCTTGCACAATCTATTATACTTCCTATTCTTGATTATGCTGATACCAGCTACCTCGATCTCAATGAAAACCAACTTGACAAACTTGAGCGTCTTCAGAATCTCTGTATTAGGTTTATATTTGGTTTACGCAAATATGACCATATCACCGAATTTCGTAATACGCTTAAGTGGTTGCCCATTCGCCTTCGAAGGAATACTCATATTCTCTGTCTTCTGTATAGTACTCTTTTCAATCCTGCTACTCCTTACTATCTTAAAAAACGTTTCGCGTTTCTCCATGATACACATGCAAGATGCTTGAGATCATCGGCGAGCTTGACCCTGGAAATACCAGCGCATTCCACAAATTTTCTTGATAAATCTTTCGCCGTCCAGGCTGCACGATTGTGGAACGATTTGCCGCAGTATATTCGTCACGCACAGACACTGGCAACTTTCAAAAAATATCTCCAAGAATACTACTTGTCACTATAATTAAGTTAGTCCGTATGCTTGATGTCCTATACGTGCTTAAATATCCTCAGTATATATCTATATTATACTATGTATTTATGTATGTATGTATTTTTGTATGTATGTATTTATATGTTATGTGTATGTATGTATGTATGTATTTATCTATATAAAAGTTTATCATGTATATTCAAAAAACAACTGTACACCGCATATTCACATTCCTAGCTAGCATGTCCATCTAAAGGTTGTCTGGCAGAGATCGCAACATGCGATAAGACCGCCTACTGTACTTGCCTACATTTACTATGTACTATCTACTGTAATTTGTTCTTTATATGGTGTACAATAAAGTATATTCTATTCTATTCTATTCTACTGCATTCATATAAAATTACTTCTGGGCGATATTCGTGATTGCTATACCTACCACAATATCTGCCCAAAAGGAAATAGATATCGCTATGATTTTAATAACGCGTTATTATTCTAAGTTCCAAGCCCAAGATTTAATCCTGGACTAAAATTACTATGTTTTTATTGGAAAGGGGGTAGACGATCAAGCATATTACCTTGTGGTTAGTCACTTATACCGACACAAATGGTGTCACAGTTGCATTGCCAGCCTTTAAAGTTATCTGGAAGAACCAGGAAGTTGGAAATGAAAGGGAAGGGGGAAGCGGGTGCGGGCCTTCGGATATATCTGTTACCGAACGAAACACGGTATTAATATACGCCGAAATTCTAGGCGGTCGTGGTATTTCACCGTTAGAACCAGCCTATTCAAACGCGTGGTTGCGGTGAAACATGTGGCTCTACCGCTGGAAGAAAAATGATGACTAATATTGTCCAGTGTTTTGAATCCTAATGACCGCCGCCTACCTCCTCGTGATATTAACAGCGTGAAGTTACTATTCAATCAGTGATCCCTTCGAAAAATGTTATTACAGTTTCCTTTCACTCTTGTTATAGCGCTCGATCATAATTCCTCATCGTTAATCCTCACGACATTGACTTATTGCAATTATTACTATAGATGTTAGACATTGTGTTACTTCTCCATTAGCGAATGTCAGCTGGATGTTTTATCTATATAAAATATTATCTATCATAAGGGAAGGGATCTTTTGCACAGATCACGTGATTCTTTATATCAATTATTATTAGTAATAATTTACTACATAGCTATAAAAAGCAGTACAATAACGTATTTGGAATAAGTTTAAAAAATAGTAATATCATCCAAGAAGTAATAAAACTATGCCAATACGTGATTGAATGCAAATTCTACGTAAATAACAAAACAGTATTTAATTTTTTGTTTCGTGTTATGTACTTTAATGCTTTTTTTAAATTGTCATATCCTCACATTCAAAAAAAGTTGTTTAGATCCAATTAAATCCTTTATAGACAGCGTTGAAAAAAAAACGATATTTAATATTTGTTAAAAAACCCCCGAATCTCACGAAATTCGTATCACCTTATTACGTATCTTTACAATGAAAATGTTTTACACTTAATAATAATAGCGTGATGATATAATATGTATTTTTCTATGAAATTGCCGCTCCCCATTTAAAATCATATGTATGTACCCCCAAAAAATATTATATGTGTCGACAAGTACTTGTACTGCTAAATATATCGTATATTAAAGCACTAAAGGTATACAAATTTGTTTGAGATAGCAAACCTAAAACATAGATATATGGAATGTAAAAAGATAGTGCACATTCACGATGTGAACACTCGATTCGTTCAAAGTATACGTAAGATTCTTATATAAAATGTTTACTTTGCGTTGATAACACATTCCTTGCACAAAAGAAGCTTTCGACAATGCCTCTTGCGAAATGAATATTGTCATAGCGCTTTCGCGTATGGTTCTTTTTTATAATTTTTCTATAATCCTGCTCTCTTTCAGCCAAGTGAAGCGTTGGTAAAGTAGAAATTAAAACGGTTTATAATTTTTTTAAATTATATTTTAACATTATGCTCTTAATACCCAAAATTTTTTTTTTTTTTACGGGATAGGAGGGCAAAGTAGCAGGCGTGTCACCTGATGGTAAGCAACTAACGCCGCCCATGGACACCAGCAGCACATATAGTGTTACTGTTGCGTTGCCGACCTTTAAGGGAAGGGAATAGGAAAGGATGGGGAAGGGGGTGGGCCTCCGGGTACCTCTCTCACCGAACGAAACGCGGCATGAGCCACTTTACGAACTGCTTGGCTCTACCACTTTTAAAATGACATAAATGAAATATGAATGAATGAGATTGAAATATAGAAAGACCAATAAAAGAATATAAGAAGGTTATTAAATAATTGAATTTAAATGTAATATATTTAAAATGTAAATATTAAATTTTAACTATTAATTCACGCTTCTAATACTCGAAGGTAAATTACGGCAATTTTGCCTTCACATGCTGAATTTATTTACAAACCCCAAATTCAAGAGGTGGATAAATAATATTTAGAATACTTTTTAAATTATAGATGATCCAATATTACTTGTCTAGTCCATCCATTTAGATACTGTAAATTGACAAGAGTTTTTGGAAGACAAAAGGGACAGCTAAAAAAACACCATAAACCTATCTCAGTATAATCTGAAGTTGCCTTATCTGCAGTCCAACTTATAATGGTGAGGTACATTATTAAGATTCTAAGCCCCGTTCAAGTTTCTCGGTATGTTGTATGTAGATCAGTAGATGGACCGGATCCGATGAAGAAGCTACAACAGATACCTTTTTTTTTTTTTTTTTTTTTTTTTTTTTTACGCGAGGAAATGCTTTATGCACACCCCCCGCCTGGGTGCGGCAGGGGGTAGTGTGGGACTCCCAAAACAGTAAACTGAAATCCGATCCTAGGGTTACCCACTAAAACCTCGCGGCGGCCTTCCTCCGGCGTTGGGGTGGTCCAGGATTCGGATAAACCCCTCTGGTCCACCCCGCCGTCGCCCCCCCTCTGTCAAGAGGGGGAGCTCATCCTCGGGGAGTCTCGCCCGATCCCGTCGACCAGGACTCGGCGCTCGTCCGCCCAGGCCGGGCAGACCTCCAGCGTGTGCTGGGCCGAGTCCAGGTCGGATGCGCAATGGTGGCATCTCGCCGTCTCTTCACGTTTTATTCGACTCAGATACTCACCGAAGCACCCGTGCCCCCCGGTGAGTATCTGAGTCAACCTGTAGGTGACAGTGCCCCATTTACGGAGCACCCAGGCCTCGAGGTGGGGCAGGACGGCCCCGACGGCGCCCTGGAGGACCAACGCGTCGCGCCAGTCCCCCAGGACCCGCCGAAAGGCCTCCCGCCTCCGCACTTCGTGTCCCCGCGCGTTCCTCCCTCCCCGGCCGAGATCGTACGCGGCTGCGTACATCTCGGCCAGGATGATGAAGGGTGGATAACTCGCGAGGACCGTCGCCGCCTCGTATGAGATGGTACGGTAGCCCCGCACGATCCGTATGGCCATGATCCGCTCCAGGCTCCTCAGCAGAGCCCTGGAGCGAGAGGCCCCCGCGAGGTCTCGCGACCAAACGGGGGCCCCGTACAGGGCCACGGACCGCACGACGCCACCGTAGAGGCGGCGAACTCCCTCCCCCGGTCCCCCGAGGTTGGGCAGCAGGCGGTGTAAAGCGCCCGCCACCCGTCGCGCTCGGGGGACCATCCGTATGAAGTGCTCCTCGAAGCTCCAGCGGCTGTCCAGGGTGAGGCCGAGGTACTTCATGTACCGCCCCACCGGGACAGCCGTGTCACCCACCTGGATCCGCGAGGCCGGGGGTTCACTGCCTCTGGTGAGGCGGTGGAACCACAGCGCCTCACTTTTGTGAGGCGCCACCTCCAGGCCCAGCCCGCGGATCCGTCTGACGACGATTGCCACCCCCAGCTCGGCGAACCTGAGCGTCCGCTCGAAGTCGGGCCCCGTGGCGACCACCAGACTGTCGTCTGCGTAGCAAACGACACTCACGCCACGGGGCGGAGGACCGGATCATAGGCGAGGTTCCACAGCAGGGGCCCGAGCACGGACCCCTGCGGAACCCCGCACGTCACCTCCTTCCTCTGCTCCGTCCCGTTCCGGTCGACGTAGTCCACCCGTCTCTCCTGCAGGTAGGCCCCGATGACCGACCTGAGGTAGGGAGGCACCTCGTGGTATACGAGGGCCTGCCAGGGGAGGGTCCCGAAGGCGTTGACGATGTCGAGCGACACCGCCAGCGCGACCTCCCCCGATCGGACTGCCGGTTCCGACAGGGCCCGCACACGACGCACCGCGTCGATTGTGGAGCGCCCCTGCCGGAACCCGAACTGGCAGTCCGATATGTCCGGGCCCACCTGCGACAGGTGGCTGCTGATACGGGCGGAGATAACTCTTTCAAAGAGTGTCCCCGCCTCGTTCAGCAGGCATATCGGCCGGAACGACGACGGAGCCTCTCCGGTCCTCCCTTCCTTCCTGCTTAGTACCAGTCTCGCCGACTTCCAGTCGAGGGGGAACACCCCGCGGCGGAGGCAGCTGGTGAACAGCTGCCTCGCCTTGTTCCCTAACACTCCCAGAGCGAGCGCCAGGACGCCAGCGCCGCTCCCGGCCCGGAACTCCGTCCGGGCCGGGAGCGGCGCTGCGGGAGGCGAGCCGCGCGACGGCTCGCCCGAGCTCGTCCTCCGTCACCTCCAGTTCGTCGGACCACGGTGTGTGGTCCGACTGCAACGGAGGAACCGAGGGACCGCCCTGGACCCTAGGGAAGAGTACGTCTACAACACCTCCCACGATTTCCGGGTCCAGGGATCCCGTCAACGGAGGGACCCACGGGGTCAGCTTGCCCAGTACCATTCTGTACGGGCGTCCCCATGGGTCCCTGTCCAGTCCCTCGACGAGCTCGTTCCAGGACCGCTTGCGAGCCGCAGCAATGGCGACGCATACGGCGTGCGCGGCGGCCCCGTATTCCCGTCTGGCTCTGAGAGCCTCCTCGACCGTGGTTCGCCTTCTCTTCCGGGCTCTCAGGTACCGGCGGTGAGCTACGAAGGCGGCCTTTTGGAGCCGCTCGATCTCCTCGCTCCACCAGTACACGGAGCCCCGCCGGGGCGGCCCGACTCGCAGCATCGACGTGTCGCAGATTGACGTCATCGTGTCGCACAGCCAGGCCGCTTGCGCCTCGGGATCGGGCGATACCGCTCCCTCCGTCCAGTCCGCGACGCTGGCGGCGGCCACGACCATGTTTCGGTCGAGCCACTTGAGAGACCAGCGCCGCGGAGGGCCGCTAGTCTGGCGCGGGCGGCTTGGGCGGCGGAGCGACACATCTAAAAGGATGTGTCGTTGGTCAGACAGGTTGACCACCTCCTCCGCCACCCGCCATCCGGTCACCATGGCGGCGGCCGAGGGAGTCGCCCACGATAAATCGACGATCGACTCCCCCTGCCACCGCACACAGGTGCTGGCCGACCCCCGGTTGATCAGCCGGAGGTCGATCCCTGCCGCCCACTCCAGAAGTATCTCCCCCGTGACGTCGTCCCGGGTGTCCCCCCACTCCTTCGAGTGGGCGTTAAAATCACCCAGGACGAATACCGGTCGGGCAGCGTAACCGCTAAGGCGGCTCGCCAGTCGAGGCCGCAGTTGGGGGAGATGTAACAACCCACTACGACCGTGGATCCCCACTCCACGGCGACGTAGCCTGGACCTTTCCATAGGAGGGAGCAGTAGCTCCCTTCTGCCCAATAGATTGCCACCGAGCCCGTAACGTCCCCGAACCATCGCGGGTGGACGGGGACGCGGTAGGGCTCGGCGACCACCACCAGGGCAGCCGACCACTCCACTACCGTCTGCGCAAGCAGGTGCTGCGCAGCGCGGCAGTGGTTTAGGTTGCCCTGGAGGAAACGGGCGCGGAGGTCCGTGGTTATTGGACCTCCATTGCGCCCACCTGTCCCCTTGCGGGGGAGGGTGGCCTAGCGGCCGCCGCCTTCCTTTTTGGAGGGGAGCACTTCTTGCCCCCCATCCGCTGATCCGCCCTGCAGCCCAGGTCCGAGCAAACCGGGCAGCAAGGAGCGGGCGCGGTGCAGGCGCTAGCAATGTGGCCTGCCACGCCACATCGGTAGCACCGCCCGCTCCTGTCTACGGCGCAGGGGCACCTCGCGCGGACGTGCCCCTTCTCGAGGCACCGGAAGCACTGCAGCGGCCTTGCCGCCAGTGCCTCGACGCGCGCCGAGGTCCCCACTACGGATTTTCAGCCCCCCGGAGATGCCAAGATCTGCGATCTGATTCGGCTCTTGGCCATCTCCATAACCGCCGCGAGTGTGGTGTCGGCATCCGGAGGCACCGTCACCACTACCGCATCGGTACTGGGGGGCTTCGGAAGCCCCGCAGGTTTCGCCTTCGGTGCAGGAGCGGCGGTGGCGCGAACCTTCCTGGCGGTGGCGGCGGCCTTGCGGCCGACCACTGTCGCCCAGGTCTCGCCACCAGCTTCCGCTCCTGGCGCAGACCCGGCTGCAGGCACAGGCGGAGCAGGCTGCGCTTGCAAGCGCTCGGCGGTCGCCGCCTGCTTCTTCTTCTTTTTTTTCTTAGACTTCCCCTGGGGCATCTGCGGCCCCGGCGGCGGCAGATTCACCGCGGCGACGCACAACAAATACCTGGCAACAGATTGAAGCTGATATTTTGAGGGCACAGGTTGTAAAAGGGAGCGAATTTTAAAAAAAATGCTTAACAAGTCCGTACTTTTTTTAACACGATAACTGTGTCACGTAAAGAAGTGTGGCAAGGATCACGTCAAATTTCCGAGAGGCCGTTATTTTTTACTAGTCGAGCCAGCCCATGTGACCTAAATGTTATTCTTCATGTGTTCACGTTATTATATAAATTACATTTATTATAATTATGATTATATGTGTTGGTTTTAAAATGTAAGTGGAATCTCGTAGTTTGTACCATAATCAATTAAAGTTACTAGAGCTATCACCGCTCAGGAGTAGTTTAATTACAGTCGTCTTCAAAGCAATTAGGAAGTATCCAGTTATTTTCGAAGGAAACTAGAATCTAGGTAAGTATGGAAGTAAATAATAACGTAATGTTTAAATAATAGCGTTATTACTAAGGTGGCCTTAGAATTGTATGAGGAATAAATGTTAAATAATAATGTCACTAAAAAAATGTTGGTGATCCTTGAAATATTAATAGAAACTAACAGTAATACTCCAATTAGTTTCAACATCTAAATTTGTTTTTTAAATATATCCTAGTTGACCCGGCAAACTTTGTTTCGCAACAAAAGTAATAAATGTTGGATTTATCACCTTTTCTTTACTACAACATACATTCCAAATATACTTAACAAAATCACCTCGTTGACACCCTCTATCTATTAAAAAAACTGCAACAATATCTTTTTCGTAGTATCAAAGATCTAAAGATATAAGACAGGGACAGACAGCGGAAATCAACTTTATTTTAGAATTTTAGCGGTGTTACAGATGTTTTTTTTTTGTTTAGCGCTTACTTGCTATAACTGTTATCTACCAATACATAAAGCATAACCTATCTACCAGTACTTAAAATATGGAATTTAACTCCAATTTCCATATTGAAATCTATTCAAGGTTTAGTATTGACATGAACATAAATTTTGGTACAGATAAAATTAATGTATAGTGTCTCGGTGGCGCAGTGGGCGAGCGCACGGCCTCTGATCCAGAGGTCCGGGGTTCGATTCCAGACACTGGCTCACACCAATGACTTTTCGAAATTGTTTACGGAAGTTATGTGTGATAAATACCGATGACTGACAAAGTTTGTGCCCGGTATGGCAATAGGTTCGCCACCTATTCCATTTGGGACGTAAACATAACGGCGAGACGAGGCTTAACAGCCCCCTTCGGGTAACAAAAGGCGTGAAGTTGTGTTAAAATTAAATGTAAGATTAACAACATATTAAAAGGTAAACACAATAAAACAGATCCATATCTTATAACACAACAAACTTCACTTATTGATACAGTGATATATATGACACATACAAATACATAGGATTTTGCTAAAGTACTTGCATTGATCACACTAATATTATCATTCCCAACTGAAATGGTTGCCTATTCGTCATCTCTAAAGTTTACGCACTCTCATCACACTCTATTCTATCCTAAATATATCGACATCCCTAGTATACGTGTCTTCATACTTCAAGTTTTTATATATGAATCTCTCTCAAAATCTTCGCTCTGTTGATAACCTGATCTTCCTTTGCCCCTCTCACATATCTCATTGTGTAACATCTTTCTTTCTCGGTACGCTCTGTTCAACTATGGAACGCACTGCCTAAGGAAATCAAGATGGCGAAAAGTCGATTCACTTTTAAACGTAAGGTGTACGAGAGCTTCTTAGCTTGCCTTTGTACATAAATTGATCATATATTTGTGCATTTCGAAATCTCGGTGTTCCAATGGTCGAGCACCCCGATTCTAAATCATAAAGTCGCGGGCTCAAATCATCCTCGGCTCTTTGATTTTTTATCTTTCGACACGTTTATTTGTTGATAGAAAATATTTTGCAGCCCAGCACAACTTCTAAATCCTTCCATTTTTCTCTGTATATCTGCTCAATTGGTATTTTATCTCCTTCATTCGTTACATTTAATACGGATATTCATTTTCTACATATTTTCTAACAGTGTATATATTATTAGACGAATGAACAATTCATTTTATGCTAAAACAACCGAGTTGCACGTCATGAATTCCAATTACAAGAAAACAAGCTTTTGTTACCTTTGATATTCATTATTTAAACAATGTATCGCGCAGTTTATTGAATTGAGAGTCATTTGTTTATATCGATAGTTGAGGTGAAATACTGTAATATGGCAGTAACAACAAATATAAATACAGACAGGAGTGGTACCATATTATTTTTGTTTGTTTTCTGTACAATTTACTTAATGGCATCGGATATTGCTCTAGTCATTATATTTAGTACAGTCATTACTGCGTAACATTCAGAAAAACCACTAAGTGCAGGGGAAGTGTTATAGAGTATATTTTGCCCACAATTTATATTTTTACAAACTGTTACTATAACATGTACTGTTGGTTCTCTTTAAAAGTGAATGTGATCTATCCATTTATATTATTAGTATTTATTTTGACTGCATAGGCCCGTAAAATTATTTTTAAAATAATCCATACACGCTTTTATGTTAGATATATAAAAATAATTTATTTTTTTACAGAACCGAACAGAATAAATAAAAAATAGTAAGGGACACCCTTATCATTTTTTTACGCTTGTATTGTATTATTTTTTTAGATCTACGAAACTACGCAACATATTTAAATGCGGTTTCGGGTGTCAGCGGAGTGGTTTCATGTAAATAAGGTGTAATGTAGTAAACAAAAAGTGTTTTTTTTTTTTAATTTAGCACTTTAATTGTAAACGCTGTAAAAATACTTTTGTTGCGGAACCAAGTTCGCCGGGTCAGCAAGTATATTATAATTTGCTGCATGAATAGGCCGTCTCTATTGATGAAATATTAAGTGACGAGCTCAATTTACCGTAAAAATGTCATCGTAAACTCGATCAGATAAATAAGTTAAATATAATCTAATAGAGGATAAAACAGATGACGTCACAAATTGCGAAAGTATGATAATCTGCGGCATTAACATGTCACAATATAATATATTTTAATTTATTCACAACCAAGCCATAGGTTTTAACATAATCAGGTAAATTTGCGTGGAGTTATTCATTTGAGAGCAGTTTTTTTGTGTGTTTTGTTTTGCGATGAGATAAATAACAAATGAGACAATACTTAGTTTTTAATTTTAATATAATTAGAAATAAAAGTACTGTTATTTATTAATATATATAATGAAACTCAAGTAATTTTATTTATGTCCACATGGGCTATGGGCCCGGTGTGAATTTATTAATTAAAAAAGAAAATGTGTACGATTGAAAACAAATATAATTATCTAATATCCCTTAAAAAAATTGAAAATGTACGTTACAAAAGCGTGTATTTTAATTATAATAGCTAATTATCATGTTTCATTGGTAGACGAAGTACATTGCACGAATGGGCTCGACCGCTAAATACCACGACCTCTCAGAATATCGGCGTAAAGTGACTCAAGCCACGTTTTGCTCGGTGAGAGAGGAATTCGTAGGCCCAATACCTTCCCCCCTTACCACTTCCAACGTTTTACCTATACCACGGAAACGACCACATTTCCAAGGAGTCATAAAACCACAACCAGATCTTGTGACAACACGGATAATTTGAAAGGATGACATGTTGTGACGATCCCCCTTAAAATGGGAAAATTGTGGTGATTATGTTTTTCAGTGAGCAACCTACAAACTTCACAACATAGACGTATTATTGAATCAAAAGCATTGTTCATATTATTGCTCACAAATGTTGCTCATTGCAGCTCAGAGATTTAAGAAAAAACTGTGTCTGCTCTTGCACTGATAAAAAAAAATTAAGGTCGTCTGGAAGAGATCGCAGCATGCGATAAAACCGCCTTTATACTAGCCTAATAATTACCATGTACTACTCAATGTCATATATTCTTTAAATGGTGTACAATAAAGCGTATTCTATTCTATTCTAAAATTACAACACATTTAGGTACCATGTTTTATATACATCATCATCATCAATAGCCTTTTTTTTAGGTCCACTGCTGGACATAGGCCTCCCCCATAGAGCGCCACAACTGCCGGTCCGCTCAATCATAGGGGGTTTTTGCCATAATCGCCACGCTTGGCAGGCGGGTTGGCGATCGCAGTAGGCTGTATTTTCTTCAGAGAGAATGCTGCTGCCCATTCTACTAGCTTTTCCCTTAGTCGCCTTTTACGACACCCATGGGAAGAGATGGGGTGGCGGTATTCTAAGCCGGCGCCACACAGCTGTTTTATATACGTTGCTTATAAATAATTTTTGCAAAAAAGAAGAAGAATACTAAATGTTCAAAACTTGGGAAACATATATTATATTTTTAAATAGCAGTCTCAATAACAGTCTCGGTGGCGCAGTGGGCGAGCGCACGGCTTCTGATCCAGAGGTCCGGGGTTCGATTCCAGATACTGGCTCACACCAATGACTTTTCGAAATTGTTTTCGGAAGTTATGTGTGATAAATACCGATGATTGACAAACTTTGTGCCCGGTATGGCAATAGGTTCGCCACCTATTCCATTTGGGACGTAAACATAACGGCGAGACGAGGCTTAACAGCCGCTGCCTACACCTTCGGGTAACAAAAGGCGTGAAGTTATGTTATGTTATGTTATGTTAAATAGCACCTAAAAATCAACATCATTGTTATTTTATAACAAAATAACACGTGTTTCCGCCAATTTTCCTCTTCAGTCCCATTTTTACAATCAATATACAGTAATATAAACTCAATACAGTCGACATGTACAGATGATACATCATACATTTTGTCAAGAGACAAAGGGAAATATATTCCCTCATATATAATGGTTTTTTGATTACTCAGTGGCGCGTTATAGATTTGGGCATATCCCAAATCTGACGTAATATAAATTAAAATTCTTCAAATATAAAAAAGAAGATATGTTCCGTTAAACATCGAAAATGCTTTACTTTGAAGCATTTTATATTAAAAATTAGCTAATTTAATGTCGTTAATGATTTAAATAATATAATAATATCAGCTGACCGCGCAGATTTTATGCCATATTAAGTACTTTTACCACCAAACGAGTCGTAGCGAGCGATATAAAGCCTATCCGCTTTAAAGATAAATCAGCATTACATAGTATAAAGCAAAGTCACTTACCGCTGTCTGTCCCTTTCTTTGCTTATATCTTTAAAACTACGCTACGGATATTGATACGGTTTTTTTAATAGTTATAGGGCATCACCGGGGTGGTTTTCTATCTCTTAGGGATAACTCACAATTACCATTTTTTTTTACATTTTACTAGAAATAACGGCTTGTTTACGAAGTGATTAATAAACATTACCGCATTAATCTTCATCTAATTAAGTGTGTTAAATAGATTGTGCATGTAATAAAGATGATCCCGGCCCTCTACCGCATGTAATTTAAACAAATATTTACGAAGATATTACAGTAATAACATAGCGAAACATAGCGATTGCGTTGCGCGCCAAAACGCGTGCCGATAAATAGTACAAATTGAACTTTATAACATCCAAATTTTACTTATTTATTACTTTGATGCGGAACAAAGTATGCCGGGTCAGCTAGTAAGCTATATAATAATGTAATATTTTTCCAAATCCTCTCAGTAGTTTCTGAGATTAGTGCGTTCAAGCAAGATTAGTGAGTTTTCGGACAACAAATTAGCTGTTAAAGTAATATGAATTTTGATCAAACTAATCTAGATTTGATGATATTGTTTATTTGTGTGTATTATTGAATTACAGTTAAAATTGCTTTTAATAGTATTATAGCTATAATGACATTACATAACATAACTTTACTTTCTGTTGAGCCTCGACTCGCCAAATCGTTACCTTACACGTCCCAAAATGGAATATGTGGCGAGCCTATTACCATACACCGGCCATAAATTTGTCTCCTATAGATATTTATCACACATAACTTCCGCAAAGAATTCCGAGAAATCATTGGTGTGAGCCCGGTGTGAATCAAACTAACGACATCTGAATCAAACACGTGATGCTCGACCACTGGATCACCGAGACTATTACCAAACTATTACCGAAAGTATGTTACTAGATTTTATAATATAAAAGAAAACTTTAAACAAAACGCTTCCCTGAGTTCAAAGTCAAAGTCAAGTCAAAATAAGTTTTATTTTCATAGGTCTTCACAGACACTTAAAAATAGTCAACAAGTACAATTTAACTTTATTAACACGAGCGCTTGAGGTAAGTGCGTCCGTAGAACAAGAAAACACGGACGCAATCGCCACGAGCGGCCCGATTCCGAGTGTAGGGTCTATCATGAGAAGAATCGGGCAAGAAACTCATGTGCCAAATACTCTTTTCAAACTATTAAACATAAATAACAATAATATTAATATCGCTACTGAAAACAAAGCAGTAGACTCGTGCATAAAAGGTGTAGCAGCTATTCCTTGAATCATCATCAGTAAATATAGTTAAATTAAACAAGTAACTGTTTTAACTAAACGAACCAAGTTGATGAATAATGACCAACTTGGTTGTGTAATTTATATGATAACCACTTATTTGAATTACTTGAATTATATTTAACTTAAACATTATATTATTCTGTAATATTTAACAGAAAACACTGTTAATTATTGTGTTATGAATATTGGGCTTTAGGGGCATTAGAACATTGTTTTCAACTGATTACTATCAAGCTGAATAGTTTTGTTTCGATGAGACGCCCAATCAAAAATTTGCAACGGGCCATGTTGTACAAATTTTCGATTTTCGATTATAGTAGCTAGCACATGGTAGCCATGACCATTTGGTCGTGGCTACTGGTTGATGATTCTCAAAAACTGGTTACTCACCGAGGGCTCCTTGTGTCACTTTTATGATAATTATCTATATTATTGGAAACAATATTTGTCCTACAAAATGCATGGTTTGATTAAAGAGGTCCATTCCTTTCAATATGTGTGGAAAATGAGGTCATGAAAAATTATTACTGACCGGCCATGATTTTTGCAATATTTTTTTATAATCGATTGTGTTTTTTTTTTTTTTTTTTTTTTTTTTGGGATAAGGGGCAAACGAGCTTGCGGGTCACCTGATGGAAAGCAATCACCGCCGCCCATGGCGTCTGCAATACCAGGGGCATCACATCAGCGTTGCCGCCCTTTCAGATGGGAATAGGCTCGTTTCTTGAAGGTTCCTAGGTCGTAGCGGTCCGGAAATACCGTCGCCGGCAACTGGTTCCATGAAAGAACAGTGCGTGGCAAGAAGTGCCTGTTAAAACGCACTGTTGTCGACCGCCAACCATTCAGCCAATGCGGGTGGTAGCGTTAGCGCGTCGAACGGTGGCGGAAATCAGCTGGCGGTATTAATCCGAACAATTCCTCAGAGCACTCCCCGTGGTATATGCGGTAGAGGATACATAGAGATGCCACCTCTCTCCGCAACGCCAGAGGATCAAGCCGATCAGTAAGAGCTTGGTTGTCGACAAGCCTAACCGCGCGTCGTTGGATGCGGTCAAATGGAGTAAGCTGGTACTGGGGTGCCCCCGCCCAAAGATGTGAACAGTATTCCACGTGAGGACGGACCTGCGCCTTGTAAAGTTGCAGGCGATGACCTGACGTGAAATACTGTCCCGCTCTATTGAGCACACCAAGCTTTTTGGAAACCAATTTGGCCTTGCCCTCCAGATGACCGCGGAACTGGACGTCACTCGACAAGTCGACACCAAGAATTCCGATAGCGGCTGAGGCGGGTAAGGGAGTGCTCTCAAAACAGGGAGCTACGACAAAGGGTGTCTTTTTAGCGGTAAACGCGCAAACCTGTGTCTTCTTAGGGTTGAATTGGACTAAGTTTAGTCGGCCCCATTCCGAAACCTGACTAAGCAGAGTTTCGATTTCAGACACAAGTTTATTCCGGTGCTCGTCGACGTTTTCCCGAGAAATACGCGGGTGGCCGGTATATAAGGCATCCCCGGTACTGTCATCTGCATAACAATGAAGATTGCTGCTAAGCAGCATGTCATTGACATGCAGAAGAAACAGCGTAGGGGATAGCACACAGCCCTGGGGGACTCCAGCATTCACAGGTTTTAAGTCGGAGCATGACCCGTCGACAACAACTTTAATGCTCCGAGCCGTGAGAAAGCTGGAAACCCAATCGCATAATTTCTCGGGAAGCCCATAACATGGAAGCTTCGAAAGAAGTGCTTTGTGCCAAACCCGATCAAAGGCCTTCGCTACGTCCAAACTAACGGCCAGCGCCTCTCCTTTACTCTCAACCGCTTCCGCCCACCGATGGGTTAAGTACGCTAAAAGATCACCAGCTGAGCGACCTTGACGGAATCCGTACTGACGGTCACTTATGAACTGGTGCTCTTCTAGATACTTAAGGAGCTGGCGGTTGATGAGTGTTTCCATTATTTTGGAGAATAGGGAGGTGATGGCGATAGGTCTGTAGTTGGACGGATCTGAGCGGTCACCTTTTTTAGGGATCGGATGGACTAAAGCAACCTTCCATGATGCTGGCACAGCGCCGAGAGAGTAGGAGTACCGGAAAAGACGCGTTAGAACCGGTGCCAACTCTGGAGCACACGTCTTCAGCACAATTGCTGGGATTCCGTCAGGCCCACTCGACTTGTGGACATCCAGGGATAGAAGTATGCGTCGCACAGTACTTTGCCGGAAACGAACCTCCGGCATGGCGTGACCGCAATGTGGAATAGTCGGTGCGATGTTACCCATATCGTCCAAAGTCGAGTTGGACGCAAAAAGAGTGCCAAGAAGGTCGGCTTTCTCTTTTGCGTCGTGGGCTAGTGACTGGTCCTCCCGGTGCAACGGTGGAAGAGACGGCTTACAAAAATTCCCAAGAACAGCCTTGGCGAGCGACCAGAACGCACGGGTTCCCGAGGGAAGGCGAACTAGTTTCTCGCCAATTTTGCCTATGTACTGAGACTTTGCTACGGCTATAACTCTTTTGAAGGACCTGGAGGCAAGGTTGTACTTCTTCTTAAGAGGGCCGGTGTCAGAGTCCTGGGACGCCACTGCTTTTGCCCAGGCTTGATAACACTCATGCTTAAAACGTAATGCCGTTTTGCATGAGCGATCAAACCAGGGCTGGGATCTGCCGCCGATTGGCACCACTGAGGATGGAACAAAGAGCTCCATTCCCTGCAGTACCACGTCAGCAACAGAGTCGGCAACGACGTCAGGATCATCCGGCGAGAAGCAAACTTGTCCCCATGGGTAAGATGCGAAGAAATTTCGCATCCCATCCCAGTCCGCTGACCTATAGTGCCACACACGGCGGCGACTCGCAATGTGCGGTCGAAGTGGGCACGTGAGTGGCACCGTACTCCTTATCAGACAGTGGTCCGAAGAACCCAAAGGGGCGTCTACAGAAACCACATATCTGTCCGGATGGGAGGTCAGCAGAAGATCCAACAGGGAAGGTATATGATTATCAACATCTGGGATTCGCGTGGGTGCGGTAACCAGTTGTGTTAGATCATATGCTAGAGCAAAGTCATGAACAGATCTACCCGCGTAGTCGGTGGTGCGAGATCCAAGCCAATCGACGTGGTGGGCATTGAAATCGCCCAGAATAACGATTTCCGCGGATGGGACCTGTTGAAGTACGGAATCTGCAGCCGTTTGAACGTGGTCCATGAGTCGGTCTGTTTCGGTATTACCGCTATGGGACCTATAAAGACATGCGTAGATGCGGGGGTGGTCGTCGCTATCAACACGCAGCCAGAGGGTCGATAGGTCCCTTCCTTCAAGGCTGCCGAGGCGTCGAGCACAGATATCCTCCCGGACAAACACACACACTCCGGCCCGCGGTACAAAGCTGTATTCCAGTTTGTATCCGGGGTATAGGAGATATGAGGTGTCTGCCGGAGAAGATATCTGTGTCTCTGTAAGGAATAGCAAAGCAGGCTTTGCCGTTTCCAGGTGGTGGTGAATGGCAAGCAGATTTGAGTGGATGCCCCTGATATTGCAAAAGTCCACGTTTAGCGTGGCAGGGGGAGTCGCAATGCCCTTACGTTTGCCCCGGACAGTTTTTAGTGACGAGCGAGATTTTGCCCTCCCCAGACTACGAGGGGCAGCTTGAGCGTCCACGCCTTGGTGAATACCAAACCGTGGACGCTCAAGGGGGGATTCTCCAGTGCTGTGGCAGCTGGTACCCCCCTGGGGTAAATGATCTTTTAATGTCGCTGCCATTAAGGGGAGGGTGAAGGGGATGGGCCTCCGGATACCTCTCTCACCGAACGAAACGCGGCACAAGCCACTTCACGTCGAAATTCTGAGAGGCCGTGGTATTTCACCGGTCGAGCCGGCCCATTCATGCAGCGAACTGCTTGGCTCTACCACTGTTTGTGTTTCATTAATGCTTTCAACTTAAATCTCTTTTTAACCGACTTCGAAAAAAGGGGGAGGTTCTCAATTCGTCTGTATGTATAATATATATTTTTTTATTTTTCTTTACTAAAATCGTGTTTGTATATTGTTGCAATATTTTTTATGTGATAGGAGGGCAAACGAGCAGGCGTGTCTGAGCACGAGTGGCATGAGCCACTTTACGTCGATCTTCTGAGAGGTCGTGGTATTTCACCGGTCGAGCCGGCCCATTCATTCAAAAAATGTATTACATACATAACCAACTAGTAAACTATAAGATCTGAATTGGCATAAGATTTAATCTTTATTTTATAATATTTAAGCTAATATAGAATACTAGTTGACCCAGTGAACTTCGTTTCGCCTCAATTAGAATTAATAATAACAAACTTTCAACTCCTATAAATATGATGATGCCCTCACAGGTCGAAATTGCATAAACGCTAGAACTAATGTTTAATTATTTCTTATCAAGTGCTGAAATATAAAGTTTCATGGTTTTATCATTTAAAATTAAGAAATACCATACAAACTTACAACCTCTATTTCAACCTCTTTATCCCTTTTTTGCAATAAAAGGGCCTATGTCCTTTCTCAGGGCCTAAAGATTGTCTGTACCAAATTTCAACAAAATCGGTTGAGAGGTTTAAGCGGGAAAGCGTAACAGACAGAGAGACAGAGTTTTTTCGCATTTAAAATATTAGTAGGGATATAAGCTTTATTATATATAGCTTCAATCTTAATAACAAAGCACGAGCTGCGTTAACTTCTAACTTACGTAATATTTTAATATTCTCCGTACGAATAATCAATAGCGTGGATCTGGCATGAAGATAAAATGCTGTATTGAGTATAGAACGCGCTGGTTTGAATATTTCTAGTATAATTAACACAAAATTGAATATATTTAGTGAGATTTTTAATTTCAATTCAATTCATTTATAGACACTAGACTAGAGAAGATAAACTATATGTTCCATTAACATTATATTTTAAAGAAATGTTTACGGACTTGGCAATGCTCTATACATACATAACTTCACGTTAAATCCCTTACGGGGTAGGCAGAGAGATCGGAATGCTCTATATCCATAATAATAAATACATATGATTTAATTATTTAGACTTAGAGTCTAAATATATTTATTCATATACATTATTGTGTTTCTATTAGTTATGATAAAGTTTTCATTAAACTCAGAATCAAAGCTTTTCTAAGACTAACACATATTTTTTATGTTATAATCTACCAAAAGATCTAGGGTAGTGACTCGCTGAATTCTAACATTACAGATGGAATATGTAGCAGTGACGGACGAAAAAAGAATGCATGCTACGGAGATGAGAATGTTGAGATGGATGTGTGGAGTGACGAAAAGGGATAAAATATGTAATGATTATGTAAGAGGAAGCCTGAAAGTTCCACCTATAACTGAGAAGATAAGAGGAAATCGCCTTGCGTAGTATGGGCATGTAATGAGGAGGAATGATGCACATGTCGTCAAAAGAATGATGAACCTGAATGTGGAAGGAAACAAGAGAAGAGGGAGGCCGAAGAAAACATTGATGAATTGTGTGAAAGATGATATGACTAGGAAGGGTGTTTCTGTGGAAGAAGTGAATGATAGGGAAGCGTTTTTAGAGTGGTAGAGCCAAGCAGTTCGCTGTATGAATGGGCCGGCTCGACCGGTGAAATACCACCACCTCTCAGAAGATCGACGTAAAGGGGCTCATGCCGCGTTTCGTTCGGTGAGAGAGGTACCCGGAGGCCCATCCCCCTTCCCCATCCCTTCCTATCCTACCCCTTTAAAGGTTGGCAACGCAACTGTAACACTATATGTGTTGCAGGTGTCCATGGTCGGCGTTGGTCACTTAACATCAGGTGACACGCCTGCTTGTTTGCCCTCCTATCCTATAAAAAAAAAAGCGCGGATAAGAAAAACCTGTTGTGCCGACCCCAAATGATGGGAGAAGGGCAGGAAGATGATGAGATGGAATATGTAGCAGTATCTATGGCATCGGGTACAATTTTGGCAGTCATCAATATTAATTACACATTCAAAAAGTCATTGGTATTTGCATAGCTAGCTTTTCGCGTACTTCATGATTCGAGATTCCTTGAATCAAAAGTGGTATGTTAGACCTTTATTGATTATTTATTCATATAAATGCCATCATTCTCTACCTATACACGTTCATTTATCATTCATATTATTGGAAATGTTGTGAATAAGGAAACCACGTCTTCAGTATTCAGTTGGTCGTGACAAATGTAGGGGCGTCCTTCCCATAGGTTTTCGATAGAAGGTAATCAATCAATGTTGGGTGAAAATGTATCATCCAAATTAATGCAAGTTATTTTCTTGTACACCGTATGCCCATTGATAAACCAGTTACTTTTTAGTTAGTAAAATCAGACTTACATTTTAACTTTATATTATCTAATTAAGCTTTTTTTTTACACAATTTAATCAAGTAAATATTCAACTCATGCCAAAAGATTCTCAGCTATAGATTACAAAAACAATCTTACTAATGACCCAACTAAATAAAGTTGTACGTTTCGTTAAACTTCATAATTAATAATTTCATAGTTGATTTGTTTTTATAACTGAACAACTCAAATATTAATTGTAACTTAAGGACAGTTGTAGTTTACACAGAATTTAAAATTTAGATAAAATTATCGATGACTAACAACAATTTGCCCAAAGCTAGGGTGCGGCATTTCAATCTCAAAACGGTGATGATTGCGTCGAGATTAAATTGCAGACCTCTGATGTTAGTGCGGTACATTTTTAGTGAGAAAGAGTGCTGCCGCTCTACTAATTTGTGTTTGCTTTATTTGCTTACTCATCAGTTATTATATTACGTTTTAGTGAATATTAATAAAAATGGCAGTTGTTGAAACAAAGTCACTAAAGATGCCGTGGCATTAACAGAAAAGCAAAGACCACGAGGACGCTGGAGTCTATCTAGAAATGAGTGGCTTTTTCATTACTTAGACAGCCGGGCAGCAACCTTGCCTCGGATCCCGCTAATATCCAAAACTACACGCTGGACGTACTAGGACTGTTTGGTCATGACCAGTACTAAAGTGCAGCGGTACCACCAGACCTATCCCTCTTCCTCGAGCGCTTCACCAAGAATCATACCGGAACACGAAATTATATTTTAGTGATATCCACGGCTTGTTGTGTGGTAAAGTGCCAACGATCGAAATCTCTCACCAGATGCCTGGGATGATCAGCATTAGGTCAAAGACCTTTCCTTTAGTCGGTTTCTTCGACGCCCATAGGAAGATAAGGGGTGGTAAAATTCTAAGCCAACACGACACGGCAAGCTTTTCATTTGGCGTATTTTTACTATTACATATTTAAATATTACTACATAACCACCTTTACTTAACGGGTATAAATTACCTTAACGGTAGGTTAATAAACTGGTGAACTATAGAAAAAAACCTTCTCATTTAGCTGTAAATTTTCCACCAAAGGTCAATGAGATAAAATTTCTCAAAACCTTGCGGTCTCAAATCGCTTATATTTAAACTTAATATTAATACGACCAGAACAAATGTATCTTGCAAACAGAATTAATAAACCAATATAATAAATTTATTATTCTATAGAAGCAACCGCAGACAATTTGTATATTTTTTAATTCTGAAATGCTGATAATATAGAGAATGTTAGTGACATAATTATTGTCTAGATAGTGACTAGTTATCAAGACCTAGATATTTGTATATTTAAATTAAATGTGGCCACAGTGTCTTTAATTATTTATAGCTTTAATTAATAATAATAATATTTTGGACACAAATCACACACCGCCCTCTAGTTCCAAATTAAGCAACTAAATGCTTGTGCTATGGATAGGTAACTAGATAACGGATAATAATACACATATACTTTTTTTTGTTAATACATACTTATAATACATAGAAAAACACCCAGACGCCACACAAATATTCATGTTTGTCACAAATATTTGTGCTCGGGTGGGAATCGAACCCCCGACCTCATTGCTGCAGCCGGTAGTTTTATCAATGCGCCACGAGGCCCAATAAATTATGAATCTATTTAATTATGAATGCTATTTTGAAGTAGAATAAATAATTATTTAGTTTAACACTATCTATCTACTCATCTCCGTGGTCTAGTGGTTGAGCTCCCCGTTTCTGATTTAGAAGTTGTAGGATCGATTTAGAGCCATTCCAGTGATATCTTGGAATTATTTTCGGAAGTTTGGTGAGACAAACATCAATTACTGACAACTTGGAAAGATCCCTAAATCATTCCTATACCTAAAAAGTGTAAGCCCGTATCTTCCTCTGACTATAGACCCATATCAATAATACCCTTCCTATCCAAAGTCCTAGAACGTCTCACCTATAATCCAGGTCATAGTACCACCACTGCCCTTCTCAATGTTATGGATGACATCAGGTCTGGGATAGACGTTGGAAAGCTCACGGTATTGGCGCTCCTTGATTTTACTAACGCCTTTAATATTGTGGACTTTGACATTCTTCTTAGCCTTCTTCGCTCTCTTATCATATCTCTTACGGTGATAAATTGCGTTCATAGTTACTTGTGTGGACGCCGACAGCGTATTATCATTGAAAACGTCTGCTCCTCCTGATGCAATACCAATGTCGGTGTTCCTCAAGGTGGCGTGCTATCTCCCTTACTCTTTGCAATTTTTATAAACTCCATATCTAATAACCTTGTCTTGTTCCTCCCACCTTAATGCAGATGATCTACAAATTCATTTACAAACCGAACCAGCGCAGTTGTCGAACACGTTGCATATCCTCAATGAGGACTTGGCTCGGATAGGTGCATGGAGCTCTGCACATGGACTGACGGTCAACCCATCCAAGACCCAAATAATACTGTTACGCAGTAGTCGGCTCACTTCGAGAACTGACAAGTCGCAATTACCACAAATTGTCTTCGAGAGTACAGTGATTAACTTAAGTGACAAGGCAAAGAACCTTGGACTTATCATCGACGCTAATTTAACTTGAGGACCACAGTTGCAAGAGGTGAGCCGGAAACTGTTTGCTTCAGGACGGTCTCTCAACAGACTTCGTAATTTTTGACCTATTGCCACCAAAATTGTGCTTGCTCAGTCTATTCTTCTGCCCACCCTTGATTATGCAGATGTCAGCTATCCCGACCTCACCGAATACCAACTAGACAAACTTGAGCGTCTTCAAAACTTTTGCATAAGATTCATATTTGGATTACGCAAATATGATCACGTATCACAATTCCGTAAACAACTCAAGTGGTTACCAATAAGATTTCGCCAAATCTTTCACCGTTAAGGCCGTAACCTTGTGGAACGACTTACCAGTTGAAATTCTACGGGCTAAAACCTTAGCAAGATTAAAAAAAATGGTGAAACAGCATTATCTTGATCTACTCGTATTACGAGTATCATAGATATAATATAATATAAGTTATAAAAGATATCATCGATCGACTTTGTATGTATTTTTATGTATTCGTATGTATGTGTATATATTTGTATGCTAGTATTTATATGTGTATTGGTTTAGTATGTATAGTATAATTATATATATGGAGTTTCATGTATGTGTGTATGTGTTTCATATATATTGATAATACTAATCATATGTGCAATGCATTGATATATTGTTCATACTTTGCACGCAACACCTGCCCACTTTCTTTTTTCTTATGTCCATCCCAAGGTTGCCTGGCAGAAATTGCTAAAAGCAATAAGGCCGCCCGTTATGCTATATTGTATATGTGTGCAATAAAGAGTATATAAATAAATAAATAAAACTTTGTGACCAAAGGTTCCGCCATCTATTTCATTTGGGACGTAATGATTCGGAGAGTATGAGGCTTAACAGCCGCTGCTTCGGGTAGAAAAGGCTGAAGTTATGTTATGTGTTTATAAATATTTGCCATTAAATACAGACAGACTAAGGTAAGGGTAACAATTAAAGGATATTTTATTGTACTATTCGTTTTTATACTTTTTTATACTCATTTAAAATGATTTTATGATTTCAGAACGGAGAAACTGAACTTTTTATTAAATGATCCTTTCAAATTATAAATATATACTATAAATATTTTAAATGAAAATAATATGAACAAAATCACTCACAAATGATATTCGATCGGAGGAAAAATAAAAAGGTTTTTTGAATTCCTCTCAAAATCCTCAGGGGTTTGAGAGTGTTTTTGCTTTCGAATGTAATTTATCAGCCGGTTTACGACTAAGAAACATATCGTTGAATTGCCTCCAACATCTCGTGGGAATAATTTGTGTCCGTGTAAGTCATGATACTAATGATGTAGGTTTTTCTGGAGTGCTCCATCCTTTTTTTTTTAAATAAGCGTTTACATGCAAAGGTGAGTATTATTTAAAACTACCTACGGGTTTTTAATGCGACAGGGGCAAATAAGAATAAGTGGGTCACCTAGTGGTAAGTGACTAAAGCTGTTCATGTACAAATCAATAATTTGCAAATCAAAAGCCTCTTAATTGTGTTATCGGTCCTTAAGATCAGTTAAGGGGTTAAGATCAGTTTCTTTTCTCAGCAATCGGATAATTTTCACCCACTTGTCACGGCGTGCTGCATCTTTAGGCACCCTGCAGCGTTATTATTATAACAAAAAATATTTAAAATCTCCTTTTCCATAAATTAATAACTCTCCCACAAATGTGGGAAACTAAAACTAAGTTTTTAGTGGTATCACTGAAGCTAATTATGAAAATTCAACATTTTATCTATTTTACTGTATTTTAATATTAATGTAAATATTAATCTTACGTGTGGAAAGTAATTCCGGTTAATTTCTTATGGGTTTCCGATCTTGAATCGCACTCTTTTACTACGCATTTACCCATTTTGTACCTATTGTTATTCGGTTCGCGTCTGACAGATGACTGAATTGACATAAGCTTCGCATAGGCCTGTAGGCTTATGTCCAGTGGTCACGCTTTGAGAAGGTTATTACAAGTCTAGAGCATATAGGTCAATGGTTTAAGGTAATCCGCAACCTCCTATTTTTTACATCGGTTAAATAGAAAATTCACTGTTTTATGGGATAATCAATTAAAATTTCTATCACATAAACTTTATTTAAACTACATTCGAAACGACAAAGAGAACAATTAGATTTTCCCGTCGTATCTAAGAAGCGAGCCGAAGCGAGCAAGTTACGAGACAAAAGTTAGTTGTTGATGAAAACGTACTATCCGATGAAATAAGTTATTGTGTCCTCACAATTTTTGATGTACAAAAGCGATGTTGCCGAACACTTAATCATATCTGGAAGTTTGACGCATTTCATGTTTCAAAAGTTCAGTTGTTGTAAATCTTGTTTAGCGAAATAAAAACATGTTTACGCGGGTAGCCATGCTATGACGTCACTATGTTTTGATGTTAGGAATCGAGGAAGAGCCTCAAGGCTTTTATTGACATATTAGTGTAAAATATTGCATTTTAGTCTTATTTTACTGTATTTAATTTTTATTTACATATTACTTTGTATTTAATAAATTAATTACATTATTTAAAATATATACAATTAAAAAACAAGCTAAAATCAAATTTCTCCGCATCTTGGTTTACTGGCAGCGTGCCCAGAAGACTGGCCGCATTGCCACGCTGAATGGCAATGCAATCCTCTGTGCGAAGAATAGACCAGTTTAATAATAGGTATGTTAATTGTATTTTATTATACTAATATGTGACTACGTCGATGTAATTGTGTTATCTAATATTAGCTTGTTTTTTTTTATGGAGCTGGCTGTACGCACGAAAAAACATTACTATGTGTGACCCTGATACGACGATACTTCAATGCGGCGTGGCCTGAGACGTTCCATTTAGTAACGCTAATATATAAATTAAAATTTTATTTTTATTAACTGTTGAATTTTTTTTTTGTAAAATGAAACTTTTTTTTTAATGCAGTATTTTCCTATGACGATCGTTTTGTTCAACTGTCATCAGTAAACCGACTTTACAAACAACCGACTTTTTGTACATTTAGCTATGCGACTTTTTATCACCTGTTACTTAGTTCTTAACCAAATCATACGCTGTAATAGATATTATCTGTTATGGCGTAACTAACGGCTAACTGTTTTCACTTCTAAGCTTGAAAATTCAAGTCAAATTATTTTTTATTTTTTTTATGTGACAAGCGGGCAATCGAGCAGGCGTGTCACCTAATGGTAAACAACCAACGCCGCCCATGGACACCAGCAACACATATAGTGTTACTGTTGCGTTGCCGACCTTTAAGGGATAGGGGACAGGGAAGGATGGGGAAGGGGGTGGGCCTCCAGGTACCTCTATCACCGAGGGAAACGCGGCTTGAGCCACTTTACGTCGATCTTCTGAGAGGTCGTGGTTTTTCACCGGTCGAGCCGGCCCATTCATGCAGCGAACTGCTTAGCTCTACCACTTTTAAAGCTACTACTACACATTAAAAGCAAAACCTATCGTATTTATTTTAGAAGAAAATAATTCATGAACTCAAAATATGTATTAAAAACGTGGATATTAACACAATCATAACTTTTAACACTCATAATCATTCTCAACATATTGTATCACATAAGCTACATGTTTAATAATTTGCCCATAAAACTTAACAACTGCAATTACTTTGAACGTTTGTTTGAAATACTTTGTGAATTATGGTATTGTATTTGAAGTGGCGCTGATATTTATTTATGAACTACGGAAAAATAATGGGGATTTAACAAATGACTTTTTTTTACTTTCAATACAATTTTAATAGACATATAAGTAAGCTAATAATAGCATCCAATCATAATTTGTAACAGAAACGAAAAATTATTAGCTTTTGTAAGTTTTATCAGTTTTATTTTAATATGCTTAACGTATAGAAAGTATACAAAACAGTATTCAATTCTATATGTAGCTAAAGGTCAAAATTAAAATCAAGTCACCATTTTACTACGCCGAAATATTATTACGACTTACAATACTATAGATTATAATAATAATTATGTGGTCATAATGCACAGGGCTTTTATTATTATTATTTTTTATTGGATAGGAGGGCAAACGAACATGCGTGTCACCTGATGTTAAGTGACCAGCGGCGCCCATGGGCACCTGCAACACATATAGTGTTACAGTTACGTTGCCGACCTTTAAGGGAATGGGAAAGGATGGGGAAGGGAGGTGGGGCTCTGGGTACCTTGCTCACCGAACGAAACGCGGCATGACCCACTTTATGTCGATCTTCTGAGAGGTCGTAGTATTTCACTGGTTGAGCCGGCCCATTCATGCAGCTAGGCTCTACCTCTAAAACTAAAATAAATTAGTAAAGAAGCTCAGTGCTTGTATAATGGAAGCTAGATAACAAATGTATCATCAGATCAATAAAATCCTCACAGCAAATGGTTGTGTTACCAATGCACCGTGAAATCCATCACGAGTATTTTTCATAACAATATAATATGTAGGTCGTCTTTCCCAAGGTCTGCAGCTCAAACACGTAACGTAGTTTTAAAGCAACAAAATGTACCCAAAAATTTATTTAACAGACTAAAACTTATGTCAGACTTCAAATTGCTTCCACGTATGTTCCTACGTTTTACTTTCAAACTTTTAAGTAGTATGCTACGTGCCGACGGATACATACTGCGTTCGGATTGTTACAACCTGCTTGAAAAGTTACTTTCTTGGCGTCAAGGATTTAATATATAATTTTTGAGTCACATATTGTGTAATATTTTTTTTTGTAACGAAATACTAATTAATGACCGAGCAGATATGCGATATTTATTAAGACTTTACTAAAAAGTCGTGAAGTTATGTTAGTTGTTTTAACGGGCCTCGTGGCGCATTGGTAAAATTACCGGCTGCAGCACTGAGGTCGGGGGTACGATTCCCACCCGAGCACAAATATTTGTGACAAACATGAATATTTGTGCGGTGTCTGGGTGTTTTTCTATGTATTATAAGTATGTATTTACAAAAGAAAAGTCACAGAAATATATCAAGATAGAACGGCGAATAGGCGTGGCAAGCGTGCCAAGACCCTGCACTATATTGCATGCTTTTCGAAACTCGCTCTCATTACGCAACGAGCGTTCCTACCCTGCGTTCAGGACGTAACAAAATACATAAAACTTCACAAATATGCCTTATTGTGCTGTGGCAAATTGTAAAAACAAAAGTAGTGAAGCAAATATGATTAAAGGAAATATTTCATATCATCAGTAAGTATTGAAATTCAGTAGAAAGTATTTTTTTGAGATTCTAAATAATTGTTTTACTTTTACCATGTTAATTAATTACGATAATAAGTTGTATATTTTTTCATTATGATAAATATCCATTGCTGTCCACATTCAACGCTTGTATACAAAAACATTGCGCGCATATATTGTACGCGCAATGTACACAATACACTGCACCAGTAACAACTTAGAGGTCATATGTCATTGAATCGCTGTGATTGGTCTTTGTGCTTGCAACGAGAGATTTAGAGATGCGACGCTCCGTGTATCGTTGAGTCTTGTCGATGAATTAATTCAATATTAATTCGAGTATCAGCTCATGTCTTGATTTCTTCCTACCTTTATTCCAACAACATTAATAAGCGTGTTGCGTAAAGTTTTTAATAAAACTAAAGAAATATTTACATATATATATAAGTGAATTGTCAATCAGTCAATTTGTTATTGTACCAAAATTAATTAAAGTAATGTAAAAAATTAAATATATATATATATAATAATTATAACAGTCTCGGTGGCACAGTGGTCGAGCATACGGCTTCTGATCCAGAGGTCCGGGTTCGATTCCAGACACTGGCTCACACCAATGACTTTTCGAAATTGTTTTCGGAAGTTACGTGTGATAAATATCGATGACTGAAAAACTTTGTGCCCGGTATGGCAATAGGTTCGCCACCTATTCCATTTGGGACGTAACATAACGGCGAGACGAGGCTTACCAGCCGCTGCCTACACCTTCGGGTAACAAAAGGCGTGAAGTTATGTTATGTTATAATATATAATATAATAATATGCTTTTATTTATATATCAAGATAAAATATGGCTGTGAAGAACTCTTTAAAATAAGTAATAAACCCGTAACGTAAAAGTTATTTTTTCGGTGACTATTAATGTTATCTGGATAAATTATTGTAGAGTATTATTAATTATTATTATTAATTTTAGCTTTCCAAAAGATCCAAATATTAAAAAAAAATGGATCACGGCGACCGGACGTAAAGATTGGTTTCCCACGAAATATAGCACTATTTGTTCCTCTCACTTTACACTAGAAGATTTTGACAGTACAAAAATAATTAGACGATTGTATCCGAATACATACCCGAAAATAGGGGTTTGGGTAAATAACGTAATTATATTATATCTTTATTATGACCGTTCTAGTTAAGGAACAGTTAGTTTTACATTATTATTTAGTTTCAGGAACAGCATGATAATTTAGCGTCTAAGTCTAGCAAAAGACAACTAATAAGTTCCGAATTTGGGAATAATAGCGTGAGTTTGAATATAATTTTAAAATAAGTAATACGAAGAATATAGCGTACTACTTCCATAAACTATTTTAAATATTAATATATGTTTTTTTACTCATAGGATATAGCCGAAACACCTAGAAAAAAAAGGTTAAGAGAGCAACTAGCATGTGCGCAAGATAATATTCGTAAAAAAAATTTAAAGGTTAAACGCCTTCGAGAGCAAAACCGCAGAAAAATTAATAAAATTCTGAATCTTCAAGAAATAGTAAAAAATCTTACTGAAAATTCCCTACTCAGAGAAGAAGATGCTCAAATATTAGGAAACATGAAATTATCAAATAATGATTCAATGACTCGTTCAAAATACTCACCGGCGCTTAGAAGTTTTGCTCTTACTCTTAATGATTACTCGCCCAAAGCATACAGTTATGTTAGGCAAAAATTTAATTTGAGGTTACCTCATCCTCGTACCCTAAGGAAATGGTATGAAACTGTAGACGGTAACCCTGGTTTTACCAGAGAGTCTTTAGAGGCTATAAAATTAAAGGTACAGTCTGCTGATTGTCCGTTATTCTGCTGTCTAACTGTAGATGAAATGGCTATAAGGCGCAAGATTGAATGGGATGGTACTCAGTTCCACGGCTATATTGACTTTGGAGAAAACTTGCAAACTGATCAAGTTTGTGAAGCCAAAGAAGCACTTGTGTTTTTGGTAACTTGCATTAATGACAATTTTAAAGTACCGGTTGGATATTTTCTCGCGGATGGTGTAAATGGGCAACAGAAAAAAAATCTTCTCATAACGTGTCTTGAAAGGGTCCATGACACCGGTTTAAAGATTGTAGCGGTTACTTTTGATGGTTGTCCATCCAATCTAGCGATGGCTACTCTTCTAGGATGCAAACTAGATCCATACAATTTGAAAACCACATTTGATCACCCAGTAACTAAAGAACCCGTTTCGATATTACTTGATGCTTGCCATATGTTAAAATTGATTCGTAACGCTTTTGAAGCCTACAAAGAGATTCGGGATGAAAATGATGATCCTATATTGTGGAATTATCTTGAACGATTGAACAATTTACAAGAAACTGAAAATTTCCATTTAACAAATAAATTACGGAAACAACATTTACACTTCCATAATCAAAAAATGAAAGTAAAATTAGCTAGCCAATTATTAAGCAACAGTGTTGCTGATGCTTTACTGATCTGTAAAGACACATTAAAGTTGGATGAATTTAAAAATTGCCAGGCCACTGCTAATTTTATAAAAACATTTAATCATTTGTTTGATGTTTTAAATTCAAGGTCATTAAAAGCATTCGATTTTAAAAAACCGCTCAACGCTCATAATAAATCGACCATATTTAATTTTTTGAATACAGCTGAAACTTTTATCAAGAAATTGAAAGACGGACGAGGTCAATTCATGATTAAAAGCCAAAGAAAAACAGGTTTTATTGGTTTTTTAGTTTGTATCCGTAGTGTTAGGCATTTGTTTGATTATTTAATAGAAAATAACAGAGTAAATTTTTTATCACTATATAGATTCAGCCAAGATCACCTAGAACTTTTTTTTTGCAACGTACGTTCACATGGCGGTTATAATAACAACCCCACGAGCAGGCAATTTAAAAGCTATTATAAAAAATTAGTAACACATGTACAAATAAAACATACTGAGGGTGGTAATTGTATAGAATTAGAAAAAATATCAATTTTAAATTGTTCATCTTCAATAACAACCATAAATGCTACGTCCAGTCGAAATACTATTTTAGACAATAATGTATCAGATCTCGAACAAGATGACATGGAATATTTTTTTAATGCTCCCTTAAATTTTTCCAAATTCTCAACTCAAGTAATTGTATATATAGCTGGGTTCGTTGTAAATCAATTACTTAAAAAAATACATTGTGAAGTCTGCATTGGCGCATTACTTTCAAACGGTGACAGAACAGAAGCTTCGACGTTAATTAAATATAAAGATAAAGGCGGCCTAATCTATCCTTCCGAAGATGTAATTAAAATATGCAAAATCGTTGAGGCTCTAATCAAAAACCTAGTTAACAACTGTCATCAGTTTGATATTAAGCCAAAAGAAACCAAACCACAAATTGTAACCAAAGTGCTTCATCATTTTATTGGCAGCAGTTTATTTGACAGCATTAGTTTTCACCAATTTGACCAATCGCCGACGGAAAATCATCTGGTCCTTCTCATACGGGCAGTAACAGAAGTATATGTCGACGTTCGGCTTCGTTATTTAACCAGGACTATGAGGTCAACCCTTACAAAAAGGCAAATATTTAATAAATATGTATTGTTTCAAGGACAATAAAATTTTTGTAAATAAAGTTTATATACTATTGGGAAAATAGGATACTTAGCTGGTAGATGTTTTAACAAACACTTACCTGTAAATTTAAAATCAATCCATATTTAATAATAGTTATACTCTGATTTCAACTAACATAAGAAAATAAGATAATAACTAATAATTAAAAATAACAACTGTTACCTATTAAATCATACAACAAAGGATCTTTACAAACAAAAATTTTCCTTTAGGAAATATATCTTATAAATAAATATTATTTTTTTTGTTTCATGGTCTTATATGGGTTACCAATAGTAAAAATCATATTGTTAACATCAACTTTTTGATTTTTATTTCCAAAAAGTGGGTACTCTCTGTATCAATGAAAATAGCTTTTGAACGACTACCATCGTTTTGTTCATCACTCGTGAAAATGATCTCCGTAAAGAGTTCGTAACGTCGGGAAATTAATAAAATTGGTAATAAATAAACGCGATAAAATCCTAAAGTTTGTTTTAATGTCATGAACGTGATTCGCGAAAGTCTTAGAGATAAAAATATGTATTGTTTCAAGGACAATAAAATATTTATTAATAAAGTTTATATACTATTGGGAAAACAGTATACTCAGCTTGAATTTTGAATTGTGAATTACATACTTATGTGATATTAAAGATGTCTGATTAAAGTTTAACATGTTTTATTTTCTATGATTATCGTTACACAAAATCAATAAAGTTTAACACATGTTTCAGATATCGATAATCTAATGAGTGTGTCTTCTCACTAGTCGCCACGCTCACAATGAAAATGACGTCACGCTGTGGGCGTGGTTTTTCAAAAAAGTGACACGCTCGAAATGTATGAAAATATGACATCGCGGCCGTTCTATCTTGATCTATTTCTGTGAGAAAAGTATACATGTATTAGTATCCGTTATCTAGTATCCATAGCACAAGCATTTAGTTGCTTAGTTTGGAACTGGAGGGCGCTGTGTGATTTGTGTCCAAGATATTATTATTATTACTGTGTTTTACATTGTTTCGAAAATATTATGTTTTAGTATGAGAGAAATAATATTAGGTTGTAGTTTAGATTTAATAAAATTAAAGTTATTTTTGTAAAAATTCTAGACTTTAGTAGCAAACGAGATAAATCATAAATAAACATTTCAAGATATATTTTCTTTCAAAGTTTCCTATCACAATACCTTCTGTGTACTAAGTATCGGGAATTTGTCAATAAAACAAAAAATACAAATTATTCATCTAAATTTATTTTATCGCCTTCAAAGTAGGCCCCATCGCTTGCAATACAACATCTCCACCGCTTCACCCAGTCTTCCATACATTTTTCATAGGCTATTTGCGGTATGGCCTTTAGCTCATTCAGCGAATTTTCTTTTATGGCTTCTATTGACTCAAAACGTTTTCCTCGAAGTGGTAATTTTAACTTGGGAAATAAAAAAAAGTCAGACGGAGCCATATCAGGTGAATAGGGTGCTTGGTCGAGAACGTTTGTTGAATTTTTCGCTAAAAACTCTTTCACTATAATGGCTGTGTGTGACGGTGCATTATCATGGTGCAGCATTCATGAGTTGTGTCGCCACAAATCTGGACGTTTTCGGCGGATACTCTCACGCAAACGCTTCATGTCGCCTAAATAATATTCTTTATTCACTGTTTCTCCCTCTGGAAGGAATTCGGAGTGAACCACACCACGGTAGTCAAAAAAAACTGTCAGCCGACTTTGCCGCGGTTTCTTGGGTTTCGGCTCGTTTTCGAGACGCCATTCTGAAGACTGTTGGCTTGTTTGCATGTCGTACTCATAAACCTATGTCTGGTCGCCAGTTATTATACGTTTCATAAAGGTCGGATCCGTAGAAGCTCGGGAAACCATGTCTTCAGCGACATGCTTTCGCTGCCCTTTTTGAACAAAATTGAGCTCTTTTGGAACTAGTCGAGCGGCGACGCGTTTCATGCCTAAAATGTCAATGAGAATATTGTGGACGGACTTAAAAGATATGTTCACCTCACTAGCCAACTCTCTCAGACTCATACGTCGATTTTCGAGCACTAGCTTGATTCTGTCGATGTTTTCTTTGGTCGTAGCGGTTGAAGGTCTACCAGAACGAGGCAAGTCTACTACTACTTCTCGGCCTTCTTTAAAAGCCTTATACCATTCATAAGCCCTTGTTTTCGATATACATGATTCGCCGTAGGTATTTCGCAACATTTTTAGTGATTCACCACATGAAATATCATTCGAAACACAAAATTTAAGGCACACTCTTTGTTCAACAATATTTTCCATTGTAAAAATCGCCGAGGACTCAAAACTATGACCAACAAAAAGTTTAGTTTAAAACAAATTAAATGACAGATCCCGTTCAAATTTTGCGCGCTAAATCAGTACAGTGCTACCAACATGCAGTAAAAAAATTAGAACGACCTCTTTTACGCGGGTCTCTTTATTGACATATGCCCGATACTTTTTACACAGAGTAGTATAACAACACATCATCATCATCATTCATCATTAGCCTTTTTTTTAGGTCCACTGCTGAACATAGGCCTCCCCCATAGAGCGCCACAACTGCCGGTCCGCTCAATCATGGGGGGTTTTTGCCATAATCGCCACGCCTGGAAGGCGGGTTGGCGATCGCAGAAGGCTGTATTTTCTTCAGAGAGAATGCTGCTGCCCATTCTTCTAGCTTTTCCCTTAGTCGCCTTTTACGACACCCACGGGAAGAGATGGGGTGGCGGTATTCTAAGCCGGCGCCACACAGCTAATAAATATACAACACATAAATTGCATTTAAAATTGTAAACTGGAACCAAAAAGAAAATACGAGCTGGTGGAAGTGTTAAACTTAAGTACCAACGAGACCATAAGCTTCAGTTGTAAAAGCCGTCATGAAGCACTATCTTTATAGTGTTGAGTCGTAATACTAGCTTATCATGTTTTGTGTATACGATACAACACATTTTGAAACACATATAGATGTTATGCACACTTAAATATTATCTTATAGTGGCTGAAATACAAATGAATTTACTCTGCATCTGAATTAGTCTTAGGTTCTAATATTAGCTCACGTTAATGAGCAAAACGAGCAAACGGGTCAACTGACCGTAAGATTCTAGCGCCGCCTAGGACACTAGTAACAGAGATCCTGAGAGTCCTTTATGGTAGTAGATTGGGAATGGAAGTGAAAAGAATGAGCCTCAGGATACCAATATCACCAAGCAAAAGACGACATGTACCACTTCACGTCGTTACTCTGAGAGGTCGTGGTATTTCACCGTTAGAGTCAAGTTGCATGGTTCTACCACCTGTGTGATGAATATTGGTGAAGGCCATAATTTGAATTCTATTTGGAAATTTAAAAATCGGCAAATCAAGTTATACCTATAGCTTTGGATAGGAAGGACGTAAAGTTACACATCAAAAGAGAATCCTTGCAATCGAATAGATTTTTGATATCGTAAAATATATTTTAGTAAAAAAAAAACAAATAAAAAATCTCACCTTCCTGATAATTTAAATCAAACATGTTTGCTCTTTCTAACTTAGCGATATTTCGTCATCACAAAATAACGCAATAAAAATTTCAAAATTAAATTTCTTAGCATGATCCAATTAAAACAAAGCAAAAGCAATGCAATTACAATGCAAAAGCGGATGGAGGTAGGAGCTGAGGACGGCCAAGACATACATTCCATGACCATTTAGAACGTGTTCTGGAGGAAAGTGATGTTAGTCTCAAAAATAGACGCGCGTGCATGAAAACAGTTATGAAAGTGAACGAAGCGAGAGAGGTGTGTAAGAATCATGCCTTGTGGCTATCCGTTCTCCCTCCCTACCCCGCAAGGTATTTGGCGTGAAGTTATGTATATATGTATGTATATACGCAATTTAAATTCTTCATATATGCCCGATTTATGCTATATAAGTTTCGACTATCTTCTATATACTGCAAATCTCTAAATATTCCTAGTGTCCATGTCGATACTAAGTATTTTTGGGATAAGAGTCAAAGAAATGAGTATACAATACCTGATGGTAAGCGACTAGCACCATACCTGCAAAACAATATCACGGTTGCTTTGTCGTCCTTTAAATTGTGATAGGTTGGTGGATCAGAAAAGACCTTAGTTCCATATTTTAAAGTCGTGGTATTAATCTGGTAGACCAGGCTTATTCATGCAGTGAACCATGCGTCTGTACATGTATCTCTATTTGTCGCTGTACTGTCTATGGACTTTAACTATAATATTTAAATTACTGCAACAATTGATATGATATTATAAAATTTAGCTTATATTAAAAAAGTTACACACATTGCAAGAATTTGGATTTTCTGTAAAATAATAGCATTATATGACGGTGGCGCAGTGGTCGAGCACGGCTTCTGATCCAGAGGTCCGGGTTCGATTCCAGGCACTGGCTCACACCAATGACTTTTCGAAATTGTTGAAAACAACTGAAAAACTTTGTGCCCGGTATGGAAATAGGTTCGCCACCTATTCCATTTGGGACGAAAACATAACGGCGAGACGAGGCTTAACAGGCGCTGCCTACACCTTCGGGTAACAAAAGGCGTAAAGTTATGTTATATATGTTATGTTATATGACGGCACAAAGTTCGTCGGGCAGCTAGTGATTACATTGCTCTCTCATTTCCGCCAATTTTGTTGTTTTAACCTAATTTTTCCTCCTCGCCCTAATAATGTTCTTGAGAATTTTAGCCGTAAAATCTTTATTATTACCTTTTGTAGTGTTTTTTTCTGAAAACGCTTGAATTAGTTACAAATTATAATATCTAGGAAATTAATACTATGGTCTAACTATCTAGTTGTGGTAAAAGTTTACAAATTATTACTAATTACACTTAACATTATAAAAAAAAAATATCTGTGACCTTTCACACCAAGAAGTATTGGGATTGTATCATGGCTCAAATCAATGACTACTCTGAATTTTTGTTTGGAAGTTCTGTGATAAATATCGATCTCTAAATACATTGTGCCTATTGTTGGGCTTGGTTGCGCTACCTATTCCATTTGAGTCCGACAAAAAGCATGAAATTAAAGCTTACTCGCAACATTTTTATGTAGAAAAAGGCGATAAATTTTAAAATGTTAAAAACTAATAACAACAATTTTTTTTTTGCCAATAAATTCAAAACACTTATGTATTTGACATTCAAGTTTCATGACACAAATTTGAAGGGACAATAGAGTACTAATCGTATTGAAGGTGATATATCGACTGAAAATTTGACCTATTATTTCTAAAGTAATTTCTTGCAGGGAGATAATAGTGTCGGAGCAATTTCTCCGGATAAGCTCTGGCAGATCGGCAGGGACGTTGACAGATCACATCAGTCCTTTACAGATTATAGGGAATACCCGCCGTCCTAACGTAATTAACTGACATTTTATCTGCAGAGCTTAATTGAAAGAATGAACATTAATCTTTGTTATTTTTTTGTTTTAATTCCCAATAACATTATTTTTTTACTTGTAATAAAAAATAAACTAAGACTAATTTTTAAGTCAATTTAATCCGCAATTGAAGCAGTATGCTTTATTTTTGTAGGTTAACAACCTAATAAAGTGTATTTAATATATTTATTAATGCTCCGAGCCGTGAGAAAGCTGGAAACCCTATCGCATAATTTCTCGGGAAGCCCATAACGTGGAAGCTTTGAAAAAAGTCCAAACAAACGGCCAGGGCCTCTCCTTTACTCTCAACCGCCTCCGCCAATGGATTGGTTAAGGCTAAGGCTAAAAGATAACCATCAGGCCCACTCAACTTGGACATCCAGGTATAAAAATATGCGTCGCACATTACTTGGCCGGAAACTAATCTCCGGCATTATGTGATCGGATCGGATCGATTAATTGGTTCGGTGTTACTCATATCGCCCAAACCCGAGTTGGACGCAAAAAGAGTGCCAAGGGCTTTCTCTTATGCGTCGTGGGCTAGTGACTAGTCCTCCCGATGCAACGGTGGGAGAGACGGCTTACAAAAATTCCCAAGGACAGCCTTGGCGAGCGACCAGAACGCACGGGTTCCGAGGAAAGGCGAACTAATCGCCCATTTTGCCTGTGTACTGAAACTTTGCTACGGGAAATAGGAGCGATCTAGACTTGATAATGGTCCGTTATTCTGTTATAAACTCAAACCTGCCAATTCGCTATTATTGTAAATAAAACTCAGGTAAAATAAATCTACCTTTTCAGCAATTTATTTCACATTTATTTACCTGTATATGATTTTGACAGATAAACGACCACGGAAGCTGGCTGGCGGTTAGATATTCGAAAAGAAATTTGCCAAGAAAATATAGTTTATTTTCTTGGCAAGATCAATGGTTACGATTTATTTTTTTATGCGATTAGAGGGCAAACGAGCCACAGTGGAAAGAGTCCAGTCGCCCGTGGAACAACAAGCAACAGAGATAATGTAACAGTTGCATTGCCGGACTATGTGAGTAGGAGAAGAAAGGTTGATGGGCCTCCAGATTTTACTTTAAGAAATTTTAATAAACCATCTAATGAATCAATAAACGAGAAACTTTTAGGTTTTATTAAGTTCAATTGGTGCTGTTTATCAGCACGTATCAGCCGGTGCTGCTGTCCTTATAATTGAAATTGTTTTTTTTTAAGTATTTATTTAAATTACGTATAGTTAAATAATTATTATAATATTCATCTACATTAAATTTACAATCTATTTAAGGTTCTTAATTGGATAATGAATAGATTCTGTAATATTTTAAATCACTTTGTAATTAAGCCATTATTTCTCGTAAAACTTAAAGAGATTAAAATGGTCATTATGGGTTATCCCTATGAGATAGATATACATCATTGTATATATATTTTTTGTAAACATTCAAGCGTATAATAATATAGTTATTTTATTCATTATTTTTATCTATCACAAACAGATAAGCCACATAAGAGGACAGACAGCGGACATGCAATTTGTTTTATATTATAAAAACTTAAATAGTATTTTGTAAAAAAAAACACACTTTTTATCTTGTAAGTTGTAAGCAGCAATAGCTGAACGACTTTTTGATCTTATTTTATATTTGGGTTAACCTACTGCCATACATTCGGTATAATTTTGTCAGCCACCGATTCCTATTTATCACGGCACATATTTTTAGAAAATAAATCCGAAAAATACTTGTTCATAATATATAATTAATATCGATAATTATCAGCTTAAATTAATGATCGTTTCTGATATTTAATTTATGAAATATTAAAAACGAATTTCATAATTTCGGATACGATATAATTAGAAGGTATCTGTTCATGACATATCAAATTAAGGTGACGAATGATGCGAATGAATGAAGTAAAGCCTGTACGAGACTTAATAGAGCTTGAAGTAAATGTAATTATGTTTACGGATTTTTTCGCTGTAGCTGTACGCTCTTAATATTTCGTATATAATAAATTAGTATTCAAGCAAGCAGATCATATGCGATATTGAGGAGATCACAGATACTTGGCCGGGCTTATAATCGTGTACACCGCCAAATAAGCACCAGATGAGCCATCCTGTTCATTCAAAGAAAAGGCTCTACTACTGCAAAAACCCTATGAAAAATCAATGGTGTGAGCCTAAATTTGAATTTGGAACATTTTCATCAGACAATGGAATGCTGAACTACTAGCCAAGCGCGAGTTTTGATGACACTACACCTACCTTCGATTGTCACGTGCTATGAAGTTCATTGAAAAGGGAATGTGAGCCAAATGTTTTTATAGCAAGTAGCTTTTTATTTAATCCTGTATCATGGAGATTAATTTCTTCAAATTGAGGAGCTCTTAATTATATTTCAAGTGTCTGTTTCTTATCTCCTTTTAATTAAATAGGAAAGATCTTGAACTCCAGAGGCTAAAGTTATCAAATCTAATTACGTTTTTGTATATGTATTCGAAGAGATTGTTATTATATGTCTATTTTTTAATGAAACAATGATAATTTTTCACGTATTTTTTGCAATATATGCGGTGTTTTATAAAACTAACGGTACATAATTTTCACTTGAAAATGAAATGTTAAAAATAAGTCCAAAAATACTATCACTCACCGTTTTTATTTTAATAAAAAAATAAAAACTGTTCCAACCAACAACAAATTACAATAATTTATTTGTATCTTCATCCTATTATTAGTCCAAAATGTATTTAGTCGCGTTAAATTATATCAAAAATTTGATCCCATGGGAACACTTTGAGTACACCTTCTAAAAACTTACAATAATTTTGATAGATATAATATTTCCTTAATACCTAATAAATAGTCTCGGCGGTCCAGTGGTCAAGCACACAATTTCTAAATCCAGAGGTAGTGAGTTCGAATCCTGGCCCACATCAATTACTTTTCGAAATTAATTACAAAAAAGTTATGTGTGATAAATATCGAAGCGTAAAAACTTTTTGACAGGTATGGCAACAGGTTCACCACCTATTCCCTTTGCGACGTGAACATAACGGCGAGTCGAGGCTTAAGGCGTGAAGATATGTTATGTTATCTTTTTAAACAAAGAAACTTTTTTACCAACCATTGACAATAATATTAACGCGGCGGTCTTCATCGGATCATCGGATATTGGCTCGATATAAAATTACTTGCGAGGACGTGAGCTGGTTTCAGATACTTGGGATACATTTTATAAACATTATATTGAGGTCACGAAGATTATTTATAGTTCTACTGGTTTGTGGCATCTGTTCTCAAGGGTGCCAGAGAAGCAACTAATAGATTTGATCCGATCAGTACTCCGACTTGAGTTCAAATTTCGCTAGGCTTAGATAATCCACCGTGCGTAAGCATATTTTCCTTTGAACATTGTGTACTTGTCTCGGTGGTCCAGTGGTCGGGCACCCCGATTCTGAATCCGGAAGTCGCGGGTTCAAGTCGTGACACTGGCTCACGCCAATAACATTTCGAAATTGTTTTCGTAAGTTATGTGTTTTAAATATTGATGATTGAAAACTTTGTGCGCGGTACGGCAATAGGTTCGCCACCTGTTCCATTTGGGACGTAAACATAACGGCGAGACGAGACTTAACAGCCGCTACCTTCGGATAAAAAAGACGTGTAGTTCATCATCATCATCATCTATGTTATGTTATATTGTGTTAACGAAAATAGTAACTTAAGCTTGATGTCTGATTTTTTATTTTTTTTAAGTAGAAGGTTTATGTATTTTTTAAAGAATGAAAACAATATTATGATGCCATGTCCAAAATAAAATTTATAAAACCTAGTAACTGAAAAACCATACGAGTAAGGTGCCTGAAGTTCATATCTTACGTGACTTGTTTGCTTTTGCTTTGAAGGAAGTTATTAATTTGTAAGAAAATTGCCTTGCAGTAAGTGTAGCAATATAATAATAACGTATTTTCCGAGCAGATAGTGCGAATAAATTTAAAATATTACACCAGAATACTTGAGTCTCAATGTTTGCCGTGTTACATAGAAACAATACAGTTTTACTAAATGTAATTGAAATTTCTGGCACAGTTCCACTAGAGCGGCAAGTATCTTTTGTACCAAAGTGTTAATATAATTTACGTTTTTATTTATTCTAAATTAAATTCAAAATAATTATGTGAAGTGAAGAACATACTTATATAAATAAACTAACGCCTGTATCCCATAGAAGTAGGTAGAGACTTGGGCTATTCACAAGCTACAATTTACATCCGGAATTTACGTCGGTTTTGGATGCAAGGCATTTTTCCTTTTTGAAAGAGAACATTTATTTGGTTTTGGTCGTTCCTTCCTTCCTTCTTCCTTCCTTCCATCTACCTTCCTTCCTTTGCTAGTCCAAATTAGCTTTATATATTTTTTTTAATCAGTCTTGTTATTCATTCTTGCGACAACACGAAATCATCTTAACAGATCTCTTTCCACCTTGGTCCAACTTGCATGTCTCCCTTATCATCATAACATAACATAACTTCACGCCTTTTTGTTACCCGAAGGTGTAGGCAGCGGCTGTTAAGCCTCGTCTCGCCGTTATGTTTACGTCCCAAATGGAATAGGTGGCGAACCTATTGCCATACCGGGCACAAAGTTTGTCAGTCATCGGTATTTATCACACATAACTTCCGAAAACAATTTCGAAAAGTCATTGGTTCACACCAGTGTCTGGAATCGAACCCCGGACCTCTGGATCAGAGGCCGTGCGCTCGCCCACTGCGCCACCGAGACTCCCTTATCAATGTAATTTTATCCAATCCGCAAACAAGAAGAAACAATAAATTATGTTAACATATACTTTGGAAGATACCTTAAGTTAACAAGTCTGATTAAGTTTAATAATGTAATATTTCCTATAAATTAAAATAAATAATAAGTAAAACAATAATTATTATTTTATTTACAAAATCCTCTTAAATCCATGCTCCATCCAATCCATCTAAACATTATGTTATTCTCTCGTGGAAAATTAATAAGTGTATCACACTCTCTATGTACTGCAACCAATTAAGACTCTATTTTTTATTCCTTAACAAATAAAGAATGTCCTTTTTTTAAGAAAAGATTTCATTTTTTTTCATAATAATACCATTCTTATCTCATAAGTAGGCTTTTTTGTCCAATATTCAATGCTGGCAAAGGGATGAAATTTTAATAATACCTACCGCTACGTTGATAATACGATTTGATTTGATCTCAATATAAATTAAAATGTATGAATTCTAAAATTGATCATAAACTCGGTTCTTTTAATTCCTTTTGTTTCAGACTTTATAAACATTATTTTGTAAACTTTAATATTTTATGTTTAATTGAATGTTAGCTTAAATATCTTATACTGAGTGTTTTCTTTTAATAAAATTAATGTTTGATATCTTATCAAAAGTCTCGGTAGCCCACTGGTTGAGCAATCCCCTTCTGAATCAAGAGGTCGCGGGTTCGAATCCTGGCTCACACCAATGACTTCTCAAATTTAATTTCGAAAGTTATATGTGATACATATTGATGACTCAAAACTTTGTGCCCGGTATGGCATTTGGGAGCACCTATTCCATTTAAATCCTCAATCCAGGTAAACATAACGGTGAGACTAGGCTTAACAGCGGCTGCCTTCGGGTAAAAAAGGCGTGAAGTTATGTTATATTATATTCCGTCAACATATTTATATAGAAATATCAAGAGGTTTGGAAGGAAGTTCTATAAAGCCGAATACTTAAACTAAATTATGCAAGGAAAACTAACAAGTAACCAGCATCAAGTTAAAGTTTACTTAAAACTATCTAACTGATGTTAAGTTTATCTCAAATTTGCTGAATTTCACTGAAGGTACTTAAATGTAACGTTGAGAAACTGTGCCTTAAGTATTCCGGTATTTTAACGACATTATCAATGTCGTTCAAATATCAGAACTAAATATATAAAATACTAGAACTAAGTATATATTTTAACTAATTAGTCTCGCCAGTCCAGTGGTGGAGCTTCTCGCTTTTGATTGGCGTGAATGAATGTTTAATTAAATAATTTAATGATCCAACTCTCTTCTCCCTTCCTCCTTCGTATCCTTTTTTTTTATGGGATAGGAGGGCAAACGAGCAGGCGTGTCACCTGATGGTAAGCAACCAACGCCACCCATGGACAACAGCAACACATATAGTGTTACAGTTGCGTTGTCGACCTTTAAGGGAGTAGGATAGGAAAGGATGGGGAAGGGGGATAGGCCTCCGGGTACCTTTCTCACCAAACAAAATGCGGCATGAGCCACTTTACGTCGATTTTCTGAGAGGTCGTGGTATTTCACCGGTCGAGCCGGCCTATTCATGCAGCGAACTGCTTGGCTCTACCAATGTCTTAATTTGAATATGTGATTAGTTTTTTTTTTCACACTATAGAAAAAAAAAGAAAACTTTTTCAACATTTCTATTAAAGATTATTTCTAAAAAACTAATTATATTGTTGTTTTTTTGTTGAATTATTTTCAGGAATACTTTTTCTTTGCAAGCCATCTGAGGTTTTTGCTATAGTCGCTTACTTTACAAAACGTATATTGAATTTGGATTAATACGATTTGGCTGTAAATTTATGTTCCTAATATGAAATGATGTAGGCAGCGACACTCTGAACATTTATTTATTTATCTCCTTAAACTATCATTCCAGGTGACATTTAATAATAACAATTTCAGGCGTTTAATTATTTTTGTTACGTGAATCTTCACTAATATTATAGACTTCAGGTTTATAATATTAAAGAGTTTGTATGTTTATCTGAAAAAATAAATAAAAAAATACTTACAGCGCCAGTTGTGCAAACTATTTATTTATAAAGAAATCAAGGTACTACAATTTTGCATATTTTAATATTGTCTACAAAAAAAGTCGCGACAACATAATGCATATGCTCCCCCTCCCCCGGAAAGGGTGCTCATCCTCGGGGAGCCTCGGTGAGGCTCCCCCGGGCGGGGCGGCTCCGAACACGCGCTACAACGAAACGCGCGGCCGGCGGCGCCCCCGACGACCCTCCCCGGCCGCACCGGGGGGTCATCCATCCCGGGCCGCAACCCGGGCGCAAACAAGCAAGCCTGCCATCTAATGTTAAGTGACTAGCGCCGCCCATGGACATCTGCAACACCAAGAAAGTTACAAATGCATTGCTATCCTTTAAGATAGTATTAGGAAAGGAGGAGGAATGGAATCTGGATACTTTTCTCACTGAATGAAACCGGCACGAGCAATTTACATCTTTTTCCTGAGAGATTGTAGCTTTTTTCCGGTCAAGTCGGCCCATTCATGAAGCGAACTGCTTTTTCCAATGTCATATTTTAGAGTCAGAGATTATTTTACTTTAGCGGAGTAAACAAATTTTATTTATTAAAACCTTTATTTACCTGTATGCCAAATATGTATGTTGAAATACTCACACTGTTGATATGTGTCAGGTCAGAATCAATTATTGCCATAACTGTGTTTCAATTTGATACCAATGCGAGAATTAAATTCCAGCCATTGGATAACAAAATAACTGACTACTCATATTAACATTCTGTTGAAACAATGTAAATCTACTTAACAAATAACGAAGGAATACATTTTTTATTTTACATACATAAACATAACTTCACGCCCTTTTCTACTCGAAGGTGTAGGCTGTTAAGCCTCGTCTCGCTATTATGTTTACGTCCCAAACGGAATGGTTGGCGAACCTATTGTCATACCGGGCGCAAAGTTTACAGGCATTGATATTTATCACACATAGCTTGCGAAAATAATATCGAATGGTCATTGGGGTGGTTTTGAACCCGCGAACTACTTGATTTAGGGTGCTCAACCACTGGACCACCGAGACGTCAAACCCATTTAATGTACCTATCAAGAAATATGATGATGATACATTATGATGATGATGACATGATGATGGTTCATACCAGGTTAATATTCATAAGCGTCTCTGACTATCCTCAAGATCACGATGCACTGCCACTGGACTTAGTGAGCCGGCACTATGTTCTACATAAGTCCCAGATATAAGCAGTGGCAGATATAAGCAGAGTATTCCATTTGCTTTTTGTTAAAGTTCATATTCAAAGTGACACTAAGAGACACGTGCTATTTTTGGGTTCTGTGATTACGCTTAATATACCAATATAGATTCGGAATCTTTTTTAGGATACTTCGTAGATTCGGGTCAAGTAGAGGTAATAATTTTTTGTACAAATTGAACGATCCATGGAGCGATATAAGAATTACATAATAATAAATTTTAGTTATTGTATATATTGCTTTTGGTATTTCATAATTAAAATACAAATCAAAACAGCTTGATACATGTATTATGCATACATAAAATTGGAGTGTTTGTTTGGTTAATATTGAAATAACTGCTTTTTATTACATACATTACATATAATAATATATAGAGAACGGTACATACACCAAAATAATATATATTGGAATGTCTGTCTGCCTATTTGTTCTGATTAATCTCTGAAAAAGCTGGACTGATTTTTACGGGCACGATTTTTACTTTTATAGCCAGGACACCACGCCATGCACACCACGCACGTAAACAACGTTTGGCAACAACGTTTGGCACGTAAACAAAACGGCGAGAAGAGGCTTAACAGACACTGCCTACAACTTCGGGTAAAAAAAGGCGTTAAGTTATTTTAAGTATGTTAATACTTCTCTCTCCTTATTACATCAGCTACCTGGCTATAAAAGTAAAAATCGTGCCCGTAAAAATCAGTCCAGCTTTGGTGGCGAATCTATTGCCATACCGGGCACAAAGTTTTCAGACATCGATATTTATCACACATAACTTCCGAAAACAATTTCGAAAGTCATTGGTGTGAGCCAGTGTCAGGATTCGAACCCGCGACTTCCGGAGTCAGAAGCAGAGTGCTCGGCCACTGGACCACTGAGATTATAAGTAGGTATTAATGAGTAAACAAAAGATTAAGAAAGAATATTTTGTAACCCATTTATTATTTTTGTGGTGAAACAAAGTTCGCCGGGTCAGTTAGTTAGAAATAATGTAGAGGCATTTAAAAGTTCCAAGACTACTACGATTTATATGCATAAATATTCTGCAGTATTAGACGGCATTACTTGTCGTCAAACTATTCTTAAATCACAAAGGAGATCAAGTCTGTGGAGACTATTAAACAGTCTCCACAGACTCAGCAATACGCAGAGACAAACATATTTGCATCGATCGAAGACAATCGTTAAACAGGCTACTTTAATAAAAATATTGATACTCAAGAATCATTCTAAATATAATTTATTAAGTAGTTTGATGTTCAAAGGTGTGAACAGCGGCAATTATACCACGAGGCCATACGTATTCGCTGACCTACGAGCACATCGGATATAATCCCGTTCATAAACAGTATTTGTTAAACATAGGTTTACTTTTCATTCTGGATTCACATTTGAGAATCCTTGATGAACAGAAATAGCAATGCTGCAATTAGCTAGGACATTAATGTTACAATCATTATAATAGCTTATTTTAGGTTTTTCTGAATAGATATGTGAATAGTCATTACATATTATAAAACAAACTTTCCGCTGTCTATCCCCTTATATACGCATATCTTTAAAGCTACACAACGGATCTTGGTGCGGTTTTTTAATAGTATATAGTGTATATAGGTATATGGGTATAGTGTAGTAAAAAAAGTGATAAATTTCAAGATTTAGAAATTTAATCGCAAACGCTGCCTGAACCCTAAGTGATAAATCAAAACAATGTACTACATTATTATACACCTTTAAAAGGTCTACAAAAAGTCGGCCAGGGCATATGTCTATCTCTTAGGGATAACCCACAATGACCATTATTATTTTTTTACTTTTTACGAGAAATGATGGCTTATTTACGAAGTGATTTTAAACATTACAGCATTACTTTTTATCTAATTAAGTCTTAAATAAACTGTGCATGTAATATAGATGATCCTAGCTCTTTACAGCATGCAATATAAACAAATATTTTCGAAGACATTGCAGTATCAACTTATCGGGACAGCACTTATTACTTTTGATGCGGAACAAAGTTCGCCGGGTCAGCTAGTTGATACATATAATAATTCAATTTAATAGTCTGTTATTACTAGTATAACTTTATATGAAGGTGTTATGATCCCAAATAACAGTGGTAGAATCAAGCAGTTCGCTGCATGAATGGGTCGACTCGACCGGTGAAATACCATGATCTCTCAGAAGATCAACGTGAAGTGGCTCATGAAGCGTTTCGTTCGGTGAGAGAGGTGCCCGCAGGCCCACACCCTTCCCCACCCTTCCCTATTCTCTTTGAACTCCATTCCCTATCCCTTAAAGTTCGGCAACGCAACAGTAACACTATATGTGTTGCTGGTGTCCATGGGCGGCGTTGGTTGCTTACCATCAGGTGACACGCCAGCTCGTTTGCCCACCTATCACATAAAAAGAAAAATATAAAGTCCGTTTGGTATAATGCTTGTACGTAGCACTCTTAGCTGTCACTCTGTCATATACATCGGCTACCTCCAGTTTGAATCTAGGATACACACTAGAAAGTTGCCGGGATTTACGTACAGACTCATTTAGAGGTTATTATATTTGTGTTAAATAATAGTTCAAAACCAATTCTTAGATATATTGAATATACTTACAAAATTTTATATAAATGGGTAAAAAGTTAAATGTGATAAATATCGATGACTGAAAACTTTGTGCCCGGTATGGCTATTGCCATACCGGGCACGAATGCATACGAACCTATTGGTTCGGCACCAATTCCATTTGGGACTTAAACATAAGAGCGAGACAAGGCTGAAGAGCCGCTGCTTTCGGGTAACAAAGGCGTGAAGTTATGTTCCTTTAGGTGGTAAAAATTCTGTCGGCAAATACTTTGACATCATTATAATTTTTAGAATATATTTTTTACATCTTTGAGAGACTTGTAAGAGACATAATATAATATAATCCATAAATAATATATCTCTCACAACGTTATTGTAATATTGCTAACAGGTCCTTGAAAAGACTGCGCAAACAATAGCGGCCTGTCAACAAAACTAAGAGGATGTCTCGAGGTCTTAAATTTACGAGGAAGCGGGTTTGCTATAGGTACATAAAACTTTACAAGGACCACTATTGTGATTTTCTTGGTTACAGACTCTGCTAGATTATTGCAATCCACAACCCTGCTTACGACCTTGAAATGTGGTTACATTTTACAACCCAAATTCATGCGTATCAATGAAATGATATTATATATCGAGCTGTACAATACACGTGAGAGAGTTGAATGGAGGAATCAGAGATGCAATGCTGACTTTTAGATAAACATTACAAAAGTGGTACGCTGTAATAGTCAAGGAAAGCTACGGCACACTTTCCACGTGAACTTTAAAAGCGGACTAGCGTCCATGAAATGAAAAGCGACTAGCGCCGCCCATGGACAACTGCGGCTTGAACGTTTTACTGCCTGAGAAGTGTAAACTTTTATTTCTGAAAAATCATTGTTGTAATCATTCTCCTCGTGGCGCATTGGTAAAACTACCGGCTGCAGCACTGAGGTCGGGGGTTCGATTCCCACCCAAGCACATATATTTGTGACAAACATGACTATTTGTGTGGCGCCTGGGTGTTTTTCTATGTATTATAAGTATGCATTTACAAAAGAAAAGTATATATGTATTAGTATCCGTTATCTAGTATCCATAGCACAAGCATTTAGTTGCTTAATTTGGAACTAGAGGGCGTTGTGTGATTTGTGTCCAAGATATTATTATTTTTTTATTTATAATAAATAAAAAAATAATACATATAATATACAATAATAATACACACTTTATAAATACATTTTTAAATATAAATATAAAAAATACATTTAAAAATATAAAAATAAGTGAAACCCACTGGCATCGGGTACAGGGACCAAGCTACCAGTGGTCAGGGCCCCAAAGAGAGGAACTTCCTCACGATACGTGCTGTGCCTATATTATTATTATTCTTAGTAGTTTTCGAATAACCTAAACCTATTTCGTAATAATTAATATAACTTCAGGATTTTTTTTACTCGAAGGAGTACTACTTTGCTAAGTCTCGCCTTGCCGAATTTTTACTTCCTAAATGGAATCGATATTTAACGGATTCCCTTGACTAGAAAAGTTTATTATTAAATAAATAATAATATTATGTAAGGTAATAGTGTTGTGAAAATTTAATCAACATCGACTATTACAAAGGTGAGCACATGCTTAATTATTTAATGTGTAATTCCTGTTGGGACCTGATAGAGAGCTAGTGGTTGTCTCAGACGTGATGTTCCGCGGTCAATGTACGCTTTCAATACTTGCTTGTTTACTCTAAGTAATTACAGTAATTATGTTGTGAATTTCTAATCAAGAGTGTTGTTTGCTGCTTGAAATTAATGTGTCTTTGGTAAAGAATAAAATTGGATGGAAATGGAGTTTTAATGAAAAATCCTGATATAATACGGGAATTATTAAAGTTTTTATTTATGTGCTGCAAATTATAATAACTAACTTACCCTGACTACTACTGAGTCTCGGTAGCGCAGTGGTCGAGCACACGGCTTCTGATTCGATTCGAATGAAATAAAACTGTACGGATACAGGGTCATCTAATGGCGTAGGGTGGTACTATAATTGATGTTACAAAGACTCGCCTTTTTAAAAACTTTTATTCAATTTACACTATATGAATAGGTTCATAGATACGTATGTTCGAGTGGAATCTTTGATCTCAATTTTTTAATAAATATCTTCAACGGATTGAGCTGACATTTTGTATTCCCGCAAAGTTTGAATAAAAATGCACGATATATTGTATGACAATATTATAAATCCAATATGGCGCACAATCCCAGATGGCAAAATATATATTTTCAATGCATATCTATAATAGTATAGAAGGCTTATAGAGAGGACCTCAAAAACAAATGTGACTATTCTAAATTTTCACTCACCGACGCTCTTTTTAAATCCAACCTCCTTCCATCATTGTGTTCGACTCAATTAGCGATGTGTGCCTTCATTTGAACTGCGTTTATCCTACTTTCATGCACACTGTGTTATACCTTTTATTATTTTTTTAACGCGAGGAAATGCTTTATACACACCCCCCGCCTGCAGACGGCAGGAGCTTATCCTATCCTACGGTTATACCTAACTCTCACGTTTGTAAGTTAGCGTTAGATCAGTATAGATTGTAGATAGTTAGTTAGGCTTGCTGCTTACATTCTTTACGCCCAGGAAACTGCCCAATACTCAATTTATGTTCTAACGCCACTTTTTTTATATCCTCTTTGTACCTATCATCCCTGTTAAAAGCGCATCCAAGAAATACAATTTCATCCATCAGCTCCAGTACTCCATCATGAAGCATTATCCTTGTTCTGGTTTCTTCTCTTACAAGTACCATGACATTCGTTGTCATCACATTAAATTGTAAACTTATTAATTTCTAAATTAATCATCTATTTTTTGCAGGTCCGATGGCGATTTGGCTAAAAACACGGCGTCATCTGTGTGAAGTAGGCAGCTTAGAACTAGGTTGCCCATTCGCAACCCTACATTCGTCGATGTCGCTCTCTGGATCTGAACTTTACTGGTACAAGAAAAAAAGCCGGGCGGACAGCACGCAGCACTGTCGGTCATCTATTTTGACATCAAGCCAAGGTGACAAGCCATCGTCAACACGCACACACCAGCACAGCCAATCACGTAACCACATAGCTCGGGAGTGTATACCGCAGCTCATTTCGTAACACCCTGTCAAACGTTTCTAGATCTCAAAACCGCAGAAAAGATTCCGGTTGAAATCCAGTTCCTTCTTTACAATTTTGCGGAGCAAAAAAACCAAGTCAAATGCACCCTCTTCCGCTTCTGAAACAACGCAACTGAACAACCCGCTCCGCTAAGCGAGGCCAGGGAGGAGGCGACGTGAATATGTCCGCGATACATACGCCATAAAAACTATGCTCTAACTCGCTCACGAGTACCTACTATATTTTGATTTCCCAAGGTAACAGATTAAAATTTATTTGTCATATAATATTACTTTTCCTTGTATAAATAAGTAAATTATACAAATGAATATTTATCAGCCACAAACAAGAACAGAACCGCTAATGTGTTGACATACTTCGTGAACATCGTTGCTTGTGTACGCTCAGTACGTAGGTACTCCACGCTAGATTACTTTTCACTGTTGCGAATGAAGATAATATATGATGAGTTTTTTCATACATACATACATAACTTCATGCCAAATCCCTTGTGAGGTAGGCAAAGAGAATGGATTTTTTTAATTTTTTCGTACTTTTCAGAGAGTTCTTGTTTTTTATATGCTTTAATTTAAATAAATTTTCGTATCCCATAAATATTTGCTCTATTTTAATTGTAAATGTTGTCATTTGCCAGTATACGGACACGTTGGTATGATAACTCAAAAATCATCGTATCATTCCTTAGCCCAATAATAAGATACAGTTAATGTAATTGTACAGTTATCATCTTTTAACGACTTTAAGTAAAAGAATATGTCTCACTAAATAAAATAATTTTTAGATTAATCTGAACAAAAACTTTTTTCTTTTAAACAATATCAAATATCAACCAAAAAAAGGTTTTTTTTTTAATTTTACATACACTTTCTTGTTACGATATAATTAGAAGCAAAATTATTATAAATATCAGAATGATTTTAACCTTGTGGATTGTTTTCAATCGGGCACTTCTAATTGTAAAAACTTAATTAATATTCACTTCACCGTTGATTTTTTTTTATGTAACCGACCGATTTTTATTATAAAATCAAAAGTTATCAAAGTTTTAATTTCAACGGAACCTTGTTTGATATTTTTTTCTTCTACTCTATGCAAATGACTACACTTATTTGAAAACAGCGTAATAACCTCAAAATCTGATTTGCATAGTCCGTTTGGAATTATAATTTTATTTAGTAATTGTGTTTGTTTCCTATAATATTATCTAACAATTTATTCCAAATTTAATGATTGTATGGTACTTATTAAAAGTCATTTACCTGTGAAAAAGGAAATTTTTGGAAAATAGAGAAATTTATATGAAATCTCTGAATAAAATATATAACAGAAACGTTACATAAGATATCCGTATTCTATGTCGCATTACTATAAACAGTATGGTCCTCTAAATTTGTTTTAATCTATATAATTATTAAAAAGTATTGGGATCAAATCTTATGTGTGATAGGAATATCAGATTACTACGAAAGAACCTTATATTCGCTTCCATGAAGAGCTTAATCAAACTTTCTTGATAAATCTATTTAGTCAGTTCGAAAAACCGCATTTTTCCAAAGGATTCAATTATTATGATATTTTGTCGTCAGATATAAGCTATATTTAAGGCTACCTTTTGCATTGAAGAAAACCATATTAAGGAAGATATAGAAGATGTCTCACGTTGTGCATCCAACTTAACTTACCAACATAACTTTACGCCATTTTCAACCTGTAGTTGTAAGCAGCGGCTACTAAGCCTCGATTTGGTGAATATTTAGAAGCAAAATTTTTATAAGTATCAGAATGATTTCAATCTCGTGGTTTGTTTTCAAACGGGCAATTCTAATTGTAAAAACTTAATTAATATTCACTTCACCGTTGATGTCATCGTGCCCTTGTTTAAAGGTAAGGGATCATGTATGCAGTGCGCCACTTACAGGATCATCAGTTTGATCAGCTTAGCAGCGAAAGTGTATGGAAAAAATAATGAAAGGAGAATGGGGTGATATCTGGTGGAGTGTTGTGGGAGGCTCAGGGTGGTTTTAGAAGTGGACGATGGTGTATGGATCAGATTTTTTCTCTCCGCAACATCGTGGAGAAACAACTGGCTGTTAGCCGGAAGGTTTTCTGCCGTTTTGTGGATCTGGAAAAAGCGTTTGAGGGGTGCGTGTTACGTAAGGATCTTACGGCTGGGCGGCGCACTACTGCTTGCTGTGCAGTCCACTTGTGAGGGCTGCACAGCATGTGTGCGTGTTGACGGTGGCTTGTCCACCTGGTATGACGTCAGGCGTCAGATAGGGTTGCATACAGTACGCTCGACTGTTCATCCTGTAGCTGGACAGTTGTCTCCAGAGAGTGAGATCGATGAATGTAGGGATGCGAATGGGTGACCTAGTTGTGAGCAGCCTGCTTTACGTAGATGACGCCGTGCTTCTAACCAAATCGCCGTCGGACCAGCAAACACTAGTCACTACTATGGAAGATGATTGCATGATTAAAGGCTTGCAGTTGAATACGGCGAAAATGAAAGTTATGGTGTTTGAAAAGGTGGAATCCAGAACAGATGCAAGGAGAAAGGTCGATGATATAGTGCTGGAACAGGTGAATGAAATTGTATATCTTGGATGTGCTTTTAGCAGAGATGGAAGGTACACCGTGGATGTAAAAAGACGAGTGGCGATAGGAAATAGCGTTAATGAAACGTTGGGCAGATTCCTGAACGCAAAAAAACAATAGCAAAAAAGCCCAGCTAGCTATCCACAATGCAGTCCTGATCCCAACGCTAACATATGGAAGCGAGAGCTGGGTATGGGTGCCATACCCAGAGTATGAAAGTAGGATAAACGCGGTAGAAATGAGGGCACTGCGCAAAATCTGCGGAGTGACTCTCGCTGACCGCGTCGAAAACAATGTTGTAACGAAGGAAGTTGGATTAAAAGACAATGTCGTTCTAAAAGTAAGAAAGGGCATGCTCCGATGGTTCGGACACATAGAAAGAATGGATGATGCAAGGCTGACTAAGCAGATATACAATGCAAAAGCAGATGGATCTAGGAGTCGAGGACGGCCAAGACACACATTCCATGACCAAATAGAACGTGTTCTGGAGGAAAAAGATGATAGGAACCTCAAAAATCGACGCGCGTGCATGAAAAGATTACTGAAAGTCAACGTAGTGAGTGAGGCATGTAAAAATCGTTCTCTCTGCCTACCCCGCAAGGGATTTGGCATGGTGCTTTGTATGTGTGTGCGTATGTATGTCACCGTTGATTTATTTTATGTAACAGACCGATTGTTATTAAAAAATAAAATGTAAGAAGCCGTAGCTATAGCTATACACCGGGCAAAACGATGTCAGTCATCGATATTTATTACTTTATGTGTAATACATATCGATAACTGACAGCTTCCGAAAATAAATTCTTCTTAAATTCTTCCTAGAAATGATTGATTTGAATCCGGAATCGATTTCAAGACTTCTGCATTAGAAGCGAGAAAGCCAACCACTGGACCAGCGACACCTCTAAACGCGGCATAAAGCACTTTGCGTTGATTTTTTGAGAGGTCTTAAACTGTGGCTTTACCTTATTTGTTATCTTTTACTTCATATTCTTAACATTTTCAACGTTGTTTTGTAATAATTACAATAAAAGTAATATTAATGGAGAGCAGTGGTGTAAAAATACGCATAGATTTTAACTCTACCATATTTTACACCAGGATTTCCTGTTCTTTTCTCAAAACATAATGTATGCGAATAAATTTATCCTCGCAGTTTCAGGTGGACCGTGAAAAGACAAATCTGTAATTCAAATTTTTGAAACGCTTTGCTTTTTTAAAGATAACGGGAGAGATATTTTTTCAAGGATTTAGGTGATATTTTTTTTCTTTCATACCATCAAAAACAAAGCAGTTCAAATTAGAAACAGTCAAATAGTAAAGCTGAAAAATATTATTTTTTTATTTCTATTTTTTTAATTTTTTTTTATGGGATAGGAGGGCAAACGAGCAGGCGTGTCACCTGATGGTAAGCAACCAACGCCGCCCATGGACACCAGCAACACAGATAGTGTTACTGTTGCGTTGTTGACCTTTAAGGGATAGGGGAAAGGAAAGGATGGGGAAAGAGGGGTGGGCCTCCGGGTACCTCTTTCACCGAACGAAACGTCGATCTTCTGAGAGGTCGTGGTATTTCACCGGTCGAGCCGGCCCATTCATGCAGCGAACTGCTTGGCTCTGCCACTGTCAAAATTCTCCTAATAACGATTATAGTTTGAGTACTAAGCCACAATTTTACCCACAAAGGTCAATAGCAAAATATTGTAATACCTGGTGGATTCAAATTGCCTTTAATCAGACGGAATATTAATTTAACACGATCAAAACCAATTTATCTTGCAAACAGAATGAATAAAGCAATATAAATTATTTATTATCGAATACAAGAACAAGAAACACACAGTTTGTATAATTTTAAATGCTGGTAGAGTAGACAATATTAAGGATATTATTTAATTTTATGTGGTTCAAGTATATTCCTATTGTTTTGAATCATCATCATCAGCCTTTTTTTTTTACACGAGGAAATGCTTTATGCACACCCCCCGCCTGGGGACGGCAGGGGGTAGTGTGGGACTCCCAAAACAGTCAACTGCAATCCGATCCTAGGGTTACCCACTAAAACCTCGCGGCGGCCTTCCTCCGGCGTTGGGGTGGCCCAGGACAGTGCGTCGGCCCTCTGGTCCACACCGCCGTCGCCGCCCAAGGGAGGCTTTCCGGCGGGTTCTGGTGGACTGGCAAGACGCGCTGGTCCTCCAGGGCTGTGCGCATTAGCGCGCCGTCGGTGCCGTCCTGCCCCACCTTGAGGCCTGGGTGCTCCGCAAATGGGGCATTGTCACCTACAGATTGACTCAGATACTCACCGGGCACGGGTGCTGCGGTGAGTATCTGAGTCGAATAAAACGTGAACAGACGGCGACATGCCACCATTGCGCATCCGACCTGGATTCGGCCCAGCACACGCTGGAGGTCTGCCCGGCCTGGGCGGCCGAGCGCCGAGTCCTGGTCGAGCGCCCCTGCCGGAACCCGAACTGGCAGTCCGATATGTCCGGGCTCACCTGCGACAAGTGGCTGCTGATACGGGCGGAGATAACCCTTTCAAAGAACTTCCCCGCCTCGTTCAGCAGGCATATCGGCCGAAACGACGACGGAGCGTCTCCGGTCCTTCCTTGCTTCCTGATGAGCACCAGCCTCGCCGACTTTCAGTCGAGGGGGAACACCCCGCGGCGGAGGCATTTGGTGAACAACTGCTTTGCCTTGTTCCCCAGGACTCCCAGAGCGAGCACCAGGACCCGGCCCGGAATTCCATCCGGGCCGGGAGCGGCGCTGCGGGAGGCGAGCCGCGCAACGGCTCGCCCGAGCTCGTCCTCCGTCACCTCCAGCTCGTCAGACCACGGAGTGTGATCCGACTGAGACGGAGGGTCCGAGGGACTGGCCTGGACCCTAGGGAAGAGCGTATCCACCACTCCTCCCACGACGTCCGGGTCCAGGGACTCCGTCAACGGAGGGACCCACGGGGACAGCTTGCCCAGCACCATTTTGTACGGGCGTCCCAATGGGTCCCTGTCCAGTCCCTCGACGAGCTCGTTCCAGGACCGCTCGCGAGCCGCAGCGATGGCAACACATACGGCGTGCGCGGCGGCACCGTATTCCCGTCTGGCTCTGAGAGCTTCCTCAACCGTTTTGTTGTAATGTCAACAGCAATGTATATTTTTGGAAATTACAGTGTGGTGACAGACAAAGTAATCTTCAGTAATTATTTTTTTAATTCTCTAAGATTAGAGATTGCGGTTTTACAAACTTCATTAATAATATGTAGTATCGATGTACACTTATAATTTGCTTTCCGCTGTCTATCCCCTTATATATTTATATATGTACTTATATCTCTGAAACTACGCAACGGATTTTGATGCCGGTTTTTTTAAATTAATACAGGGTGTCAACGGGGTAGGGTAGGGAGGTATTTATCTATAATTCACTATTTTAAATTACTTATTTTAAATTCGTATGATGTACTAAGGAAAAATGATGATTTTCCAGATTAAGCACTTCAATTGCAAACGCTGGCTAAACCCTAAGTGATAGATCAAAACAATGTTCTACATTATTGAACACCTTCAGAAGGTTTACAAAAAAGTCCCCGAGGGCATATGTCTATATCTTAGGGATAACCCACAATTACCATTTTTATTTTTTTAGTTATTACGATAAATAATACTTTATTTACGAAGCGATTTTATGTTTAAAATCACATTGTAAATTCGTTCAGCTTCGCTTCGTTACAGCATTATTTTTTATCTAATTAAGTGTCTTAAATAGATTGTGCATGTCATATAGATGATTATAACCCTTTACAGCATGTAATTTAAACGAATATTTTCACTGGACCACCGAGACCTTCTCCTTAATAACGTTTCTCTGTCTTGATTTTTATTTTAGTTATATTTTAAAATTATTATTCATGTTCTAAATTGTAAAAACATTCAATCTCCATATTTCTGCTCTTGATTTGGATTGTGAAGCTAATTATAAACAGTTAATTATTAAGCCTCGCTGGTCCAGTGGTCGAGCACCTGTTTCTAAATCTAGAGGCTGGCTCACACCAATCACTTTCGAAGTACTTTTCGGAAGTTGTGTGTGAACAATATCGATGACGGAAAATTTTGTGCCCGGTATGGCAATAGGTTCACCACCTATTTCATTTGGGGCCTAAACATAACGGCGGGACGAGGTTTAACAGCCGATGCCTACACCTTCGATTAGAAAAATGCGTGAAATTATGTTATGTATATGTTAATTAATACATAACAATTAGATTGACACTACATGCCGGCAAGTGCAATATATGTACCTCTAGCATTAAAAGGTGCTTGAATGCTTTAAGCCACGTAGATGCGACGTGCCTCGTACTTGAACGCAACGTAGTGTATTATCTAAGTGCTGACTAATCCAGTTAAAAGCTCTCTCTAAATTATTTGAGAGTGTTAAGTGTAATAAGACATTATGTATTCGTAAGGTTGTTGACGGCGAATGAAAGAGGTGGAGGATTAATATCTTTTAGTATATAACGTAACATAACTTCACGCCATTGTTACCCGAAGGTGTAGGCAGCGGCTGTTAAGCCTCGTCTCGCCGTTATGTTTACATTCCTGGAATAGGTGGCGAACCTATTGCCATATCAGGCACAAAGTTTTCAGTTGTCGATATTTATCACACATAACCTTCCGAAAACAATTTGGAAAAGTCATTGGTGTGAGCCAGAGCCAGGACTCGCACCACGACCTCTGGATTCAGAAACCGTGTGCTCGACCACTAGACCACCGAGACTCTATATATCTTTTAGTCTATATGAAGTTCTTTTTTGCTACAGATGTCATCTACAATAGTATTTTCTATATAAAATTCTCGGATCGCAGTGTTTAACATTTCGACTGAATCTAATAACATTTGATGGGCTTACCACAGGTAATCCACCCTTCATTAATTAAATCATTTTTTTATACACTAATTATTTTAGATTCTTACGATCGACCACTATTTTTATTTGTTAAATTTGAACTTGAACATTTTTACCAAAGTTCTCTTTTTGCAAACTAATGTTTGTCGAGTCAGTTAGTTAATTTTTAAGAAAATGTACTCCTAAAGAGTTTCCTTGGTTAACAAGTAAGGATTATAATGTAGAGTCATGGAAATCGAGTTCAACCCTAAAATTTTTTCAGTACATAATACATGTATCTATTATGTATTATATTTACATACATAGGTTTCTCAGTTTTATTATGATGGAATATGGTTTGGGGTAGATAACACACATTTTTAATTTCAATATCGGAGAGGTAAAGGTGTATACATATTATTATCTATAATATCAGTTTGCATACTTTTTTATGTATTTTGTACACATACATATAAGTATAAGTTTTCACATTTTTTTTACTTTACACCCTTAATAATCAACTATGTAGGCAAGGCAGTATATATGTATGAATAGATTTGAAGTGGTAGAGCCAATCAGTCCGCTTGTGCCGGCTCGACCGGTGAAATACCACGACCTCTCAGAAGATTGACGTAAAGTGGCTCATGCCGCGTTTCCTTCGGTGAGAGAGGTACGCGAAGGGCCACCCCTCTTACCCAACCTTTCCTATCTTACTCCCTTCAAGGTCGGCAACGCAAAGGTAACACTATGTGTTGTTGGTGTCCATGGGCGGTGCAGGTTGCTTATCATCAGGTGACAAGCTTGCTCGTTTGCTCTCCTATACCATAAAAAAACTGTAATTTGAGGTGGTGACGTCATAAAGAACATTGACTATAAGTTGCTTATTTATTCGTAACTAGTTGACCCGGCGAACTTCGTTCCGCATCAAAAGAAATAAATTAGTAATATTTGGATCTTAAAAAGTTCAATTTGTGCTATTTATCGGCACGCGTTTTGGCGCGCAAACGCAACTGCTATGTACCGCTATGTTAATACTGTAATATCTTCGTAAATATTAGTTTAAATTACATGTTGTAAATGGCTATTGATCTATATTAAAAGCACAATCTACTTAAGACACTTAATTAGATGAAAATTAATGCTGTAATGTTTAAAATTGCTTCGTAAATAAGCCATTATTTCTCGTAAAAAGTAGAAAAATAATAATGGTCATTGTGGGTTATTCCTAAGACATAGACATATGCCCTCGCGAACTTTTTTATAGACCTTTTAAAGGTGTATAATAATGTAGTATATTGTTTTGATTTATCACTTAGGGTTCAGGCAGCGTTTTCGATTAAAGTTTTAAATCTTGAAAATTATCATTTTTTTCACTACACTGTTCATGAATTATAGATCAAAACCACCCCGTTGACACCCTCTAACTATTAAAAAAAAACCCATCAAAATCCGTTGCGTAGTTTCAAAGATTTAAGCATACAAAGGGACATAGGGAAAGAGAAAGCGACTTTGTTTTAAACTATGTAGTGATGGGTAAAAGGTTGTGATGCATCGCATCACAAGGCGAAGGTAGATCTTGCCTCTCTATCAGTTCTTGCATTATCTCGCTTGCGCGCTAACTAAAAGTGGCACGTGACAATGAGTTATATATATCCAGGCAAGCAGATGGCGTTCATCAATTTTTATTATAATTGATTGAACACAAAGCATAAATGGTGGTGTTGCCAAGCAGTTCGCTGCATGAATGGGGCGATTAGAACCGCGAAATACCACAACCTCAGAAGATCGACGTAAAGTGGCTCATGCCGCGTTACATTCGGTGAGAGAGGTACCAGAGGCACACCCCCTTCCCAATCCATTTCTATCCTGAAGGTGAGCAACGCAACTATAACATTATATGTGTTGCAAGTGTCCATGGGCGGCGCTGGTCACTTACCATCAGGTGATACGCCTGGATATACAGCCTTCATGAAATCATTCCCAACTACATCACATATATTACACGTAAGGCTTTTGTTTCTATTGTAGCTTATAATTAAGACTGCTTTTTCAATTACAAGGTGGCAGTGTAGGATGATTCATTATAGACGTTCAAGCACGCAGCCTTCGCACATATGGCGGGGAGACAACTGACGTAATAATTATATGTAACATAACATAACTTCACGCCTTTTGTTACCCGAAGGTGTAGGCAGCGGCTGTTAAGCCTCGCCTCGCCGTTATGTTCACGTCCCAAATGGAATAGGTGGCGAACCTATTGCCGTACCGGGCACAAAGTTTTCAGTCATAGATGTTTATCACACATAACTTCCGAAAACAATTTCGAAAAGTCATTGGTGTGAGCCAGTGTCAGGAATCGAACCCGGACCTCTGGATCAGAAGCCGTGTGCTCGACCATTAGGCCACCGAGACTAGTTTTTTTAGACCGAGTATATTTAGTTATATGTACATATAATAATACTAGTATTATAGACTTCATTAGTTTCAATATAAACTACGTATCAAAAAATAAAAATAAATAAACAATGTAATTGTTATTTTACGTATTTAATATCTAAACTTGTTAGTATATATTATTCTTGCACTATGCGTACGTACAGCGATAGATTCCTATTGCTGTACGCAGGGCAATCAAATCTATATATATATATAAGAGATTTCCACCTATATATTGACTCATCACGATATCTCTGGAACCATAAGGCTTAGCGACTTGAAATTTGGTAGGATTATTCCTTTCGCCGAGTAGAGGTCAGCTAAGAACGGATTTTACGAAATTCAATTTTTTTTTTTTTTTTTCAAATTTCAAATTCAAGGGGGGTTGCGGGGGTGTTAACAATGGAAAATTCCCATTTTTAACCTATAGCTGCTATCGACTTCAAATTTGTCGAAGATATTGCAGTATTAACATAGCGGGGCAGCAGTTATTACTTTTGATGCGAAACAGAGTTCGCCGGGTCAGCTAGTCTTAAATAAATTAGTAAACTAGCCAGTTAACTAATTTATTTATTTTTTTCACAATATAAGTACATAGGAGGACTTAAAAGCATTCTCTACCAGTCTGTGGTGGTGCAGAGATAGACACATACACAAATAATAGGTACCTGATAACATATATTACATACCCTCATTATACATATAGCTAAGTAAACATACATATATATTTATTTTAACAGTGGTAGAGCCAACCAGTTCGCTGCATGGGGCCGGCTCGATCGGTGAATTACCCTGACCTTTTAGAAGATCGACGTAAATTGGCTTATGCCGCGTTTGGTTCGGTGAGAGAGGTATCCGGAGGCCCACCTCCCTTCCCCGTACTTTCCCATACCACTCCCGTAAAAATCGGCAACGCACCACGGTGTTCATGGGCGGTGAGAAGTTACTTTCGATCAGGTGACCCGCTTGTTCGTTGCCCTCTTATCTCATAAATAATATTAATATATTAACTTTTTTTTATAACACAGGTCTCCATCGTACCTTTGCTCTGAAAATTGTTATATCTGTTTAGTAATAGCACGAAATTCAATTCGTTACCGAGTCTCCAAATAAAATCGGATCTGTTGTGCGATATTATTAACATTATATCTAAATATATTATTAAACATCTAACCATATAAATAAAATTGAAATGGGCCTTTTTTATAATGAATAACTGCTTTCTACTACATACTTGTGAAGCTTTTATTATTATATAAATTGTACATACTGAGGCTCTAAGTTGATACTTGAAATTTTTAAGGAAATATTATTTTCTTATTTTAGAACGCTTAAATAAAAGCTTCTTTAAAAAGGATTTTTGCTTTTAATTTATTTTCTTATTTTTAGTTATAGCTGGCTAGGTTAGTGTTATTTCATTCAACGCATCATTATTGCATGTTAATTTACCGCTTAATTTCAAACAGTCCAGCTCTTCAATAAGGCGATCATCTTATTCAATTTCAGCTTAGAGCTTTCTTTTCCATTTAATCGCAATGATGATTTTTAATTCATAGCCATATTGTAGAAATGCATCAAAAATATGTATGCCGCCATCTTGGATGATCCGTTATATTGGATTTAGAATGACGTCACATTATTTTTTCAGTTACTCTCAATGAGCCCTGTCATTTGATACCCATATTGTACAGAAGCTTAAAATATGTTTTCCTCCATCTTGGATATTCCACCATATTGGATTTATAATGACGTCATATTAGTTTTTGAGTTACTATTAACAAGCCCTTCTATTTGATACCCATATTGTAGATACGCAAATATTTTTCCCGCCATATTGGATTTGGAATGACGTCATATTTTTGTTCGAGGTACTATTAACAAGCTCTTTCATTTGATACCCATATTGTAGAAATGCACTAAAAAACACAGTTCCACTATCTTGGATGATCCGCCATATTGGATTTAGAATGACGTCACATTATTTTTTCAGTTATTCTCAATGAGCCCTTTCATTTGATATCCATATTGTATAGAAGCTTAAACTATGTTTTCCTCCATCTTGGATATTCCACCATATTGGATTTAGAATGACATCATGTTATTTTTTGAGTTACATTCAATAAGCCCTTTCATTTGATATTGCAGTAATGCATTCAAAATATCCATTCCTCCATCTTGGGTGGTCCGCCATATTGGATATAGAATAATGTCACACATCATATCATGCATTGTCATCCAAAGTAAACTTGTATACAAAAATTCAGCTCAATCGGTTGAAAATATCTACTTCAAAATTGAGTTGCAAGATTCCACCGAACATACATACTTACATACATACATACATACAGTGCAAGCTAAATAAAAGCTTTTAAAAACAGATAAATGTGGATCTCATCTTGTATATAATTTGAATTAAAAATGTGTGCTTTCTCCCTCTCTCTCCTTCTCTCGCCTTCTCTCTCTCTCTCTTTCTCTATAGTACGCGCCATATTTCATCAACACAAAACAAAACAACATAAATTAGAAAATTAAATTTCTCAGCGTAATGCAACATAAATTCTTCAAACAAAAGACAAAGACGGTGACAGCCGTGTTACCTTAACATGACTGCGCGTTAACAAAAAAAAAACAACAGCGTGCCTTTCAACGGACTGAACGGGCAAGATCGGTGGGTTAAATTCAAAACCAAGAACAAATATTTACGAAAATTTAAATGTTTGTATTATTTCTGGGTGTTTTTTTTTTGGAATTACAAGTATTTGGCAAGGGCAAACGAGCATGCGTGTCACCTGATGGTGAGTGACCAGCGCCGCCCATGGACACCTGCAACACATATAGTATTATAATTGCGTTGCCGACCTTTGAGGGAGTAGGATAGGAAAGGATGGGGAAGGGAGGTGGGCCTTCGGATACCTCTCTCACCGAACAAAACGCGGTATGAGCAACTTTACGTCGATCTACAGAGAGGTCGTGGTATTTCACCGGTCGAGCCGGCACATTCATGCAGCGAACTGTTTCGCTGTACCACTGTTAAATATAATAATAACAATATCTTGGACACAATACACACAGCGCCCTCTAGTTCCAAGCTAAGCAACTAAATGCTTGTGTTATGGATACTAGATAACGGATATTAATACATATATACTTTTATTTTGTAAATACATAGGTAAATACTACTTCTAATACATATTAAAACACCCAGACGCCACACAAACATTCATGTTTGTCACAAATAGAGCAGCAATGAGGTCGGCCTCATTGCTGCAGTCGGTAGTTTAACCAATGCGCCATGCTATAAAAGTATTATGCGCTATCTAGTATCCAAAATATATGCCTTTAGTCCTTTAACTTGGAACTAGACGCGCTGTGTGTAAAAAAAGAACTAACTAAAGTTTGTCTGGCCGGGTCAGCTAGGGAGGAAGTTATATGTTATTTTTTATTGTATCTTTTATTTTGTGTATGTTCAACTTCTACTCTATCAACTGTAAGCCAAATAGTAGTTTTTTCGTTTATTTCTACATCCTACCTTGTGACATTGATGAAAATTTTCTTTTGATGTCACTTCAGACCTTTTTTAAGCTACTTCGAAATAAAGAGGAGGCACTTACTTCGTCTGTATGTAATTTTTATCATGTCTGTTCACCGATATTGTCGTCAATTATGGACGGGTTTGAAATCGTTTTTTACATTCTGATGGTGCAAACCAGGAGAAATCGAAGGCAACCACCGAAAATTGTATGCTAGTATGGTATTTTTGTTACGTATTAGAGATGTTTTAAGGATATGCTTGGGTGCCAATATCTTGCATGCAGCTATGTTGATGAAGAGGCAACAAAACTCCTTAACAGTTAGAAGTTGAAAGACAGCACTGGAGTTGGTCGATAAAAACTACTTGATAGTATATAAGCCTGGCGTGTTGCTTGAATCTACATCTGATGCTGCTGTATTGATGAAGAACCCACAGAACTCCTTAAAGATTTGGAGTTAAGAGACAGTACTGCAGTTGATTTATTGAATTTATTTAGTAGTATGTAGGACTCACATTTGTAGGACCTCACAAGCAACACATCGTGTCGCTTGTGAGCTGTATGCTTGTATCAACATCTCATACTGTTGTGCTAATGATGAAATTACAGAACTCTTAAACGGTTAGGTGTTGGGACTTAATTCTGATTTGTTTTATTTTCTAAAACACTTTCCAGGCTACGATCGGCCTTTATTCGTGCCCAAAAATATGATTCGTACCCAGGATAATTAATATACATGCCTAAAAATATAAATACATAATAAGTATAATCAAACTCTTTCATTTGAGAACCTGATAATAAGAATGATGAGAAAAAAAATGTGAATACTTTGAAAAACATACTCGTAATTAGTGGTTATAATATATTTAATAAACTGAAAGCCGTGTGAATGATCTAACGTCTATTTAAGTTCACAACTCATTAACATCACCAAAAATCGAGGAATAAAACTATTTAAAACAAAAGGTAAACCGACTTCAAGCGACACGAACTGAAATGAAATACCACGACCTCTCAGAAGATCCACGTAAAGTTGCTCATACCGCGTTTTGTTCCGTGAGTGAGGTACCCGGAGGCCCACCATTTACCATCCTTTTTCATCCTACTCCCTTTAAGGTCGGCAACGCAACTGTAACACTATATGTGTTGCATGCGTCCATGGGCGGCGCTGGTCACTTAACATCAGGTGACACGCATGGTCGTTTGTCCTCCTATCCCATAAAAAAAAGAATTGAGCAGGCGAGCTTAACTCTTAATTGAGTTTTCTGACAGCAACCTAGGTTTCAAAGAGATTTTCAAAATAAAAGGATAAAATAGTGCACAACATCGCTATCATAGTTCAATATTATTTATTTAAGGATATCAGATATTAACTCGATGAAATATCGACATTGATATATGATCACAATCACTCAATTTGCTGTGATCGAGAAAATTTGATTTTCTTATGATAGAAGAATTCAAAAGAAAAATCTATTTTTATTACAATATTAGTGACCACATTTCTCTTCTATATAATCCTTCAAATAATAACGTATCCACTTTCAGTAATCTTAGCTGACACTTACATTTAATAATGAAGATTGTTAAGATATGATCATTAAAACTAGTTAGTAAATTAATTAATTTAATTCCAATCGTATTGGAAACTGCTTTAATTATATTGTAATTATTTAGGGGATTTGTCAAATTGAAATGCATAATGTAATCGCTGGAATTGTGTCTTAGTTAATAATTAATTACTTGTGCGTATTAAACATAACGTGTACATTACCCATAATGATAGTTTAACTGGAAAAGAATAATATGCTACTTCCAGCCATAGCTTTTTATACAACAAGTTTGAAGGTTTGACAAGGTCGTGGTGTATTTATAAGTCTGCTTGTTTGATTCCCATATGGTGTTAGTTTTAAAAAATATTATTAGTATGTATCACAAAAAAAGTATATAATTATTGATGTCAACTTTCTCATTTTCATAGCGCAAGAATAATTTACTTAACTTGGAAAACTGGTAGGCGTGATATTACACTCGTTTAATAGATTATGAGCAACGGAAATCATAACTTTGTTTTGCCCTACGTGACAGGTGACGAGTTTTTTTGCCATATATCAAGCAAATTATAGTCAGTCATAATTATTTGTCATACAAAAAATGACATCGAATTCGAACCTGAGGCATCTTGCAGGATAAAAACTTAATTCACTTGTATTTTCACAACTTTTGATAGAATGTATGTTATTGTTTTTCCTGACTCCTTGGTTAATTTATTGTTGTTTCTTTTTAAATTGCATTACTTAGTATTTAACCAAAACTTTCTTTTATCAGTTTTCTCAAAATTTTAGATACTCCACCCAAGATGTTTTTCTTCCTTCATAAATGGCACTAAAAATAATAACTCTTTTAATTAAATTCCCTTTATAAGTGCTAAATCCACAACATCTTCCTCAGTAAACCGGTTGGTTAATTTATATTTGAATAAGTATTGATTCAAATCCCAAAATACTCACAAAATAAATTTGAAAAACATTCCATCTCACGTACCAGTGAGTTCGTTTTTATTAGCTTTTTATTAGCTTCACCTGTATGTTTGTATGTTTGTAACCGACTTCTTTGGGCGCGATTTTGACCCACTTTAAACGGCCAGATTTCGTTCAAACTTTGTAGATTTATTGAGGACCGATGACAATACACTAACTTGATAAAATTATTCCATTTTTCAATTTGCAAAATATGATTTTTGTTAATTTTTTAGTGTTCATAGTTCACTTCTCGCACCATCTAGTGGCAATCAGCGGAAAGTCTACGTTATCAACTTGAAACGAGTTCCTTGTATAAGTCACAGATGGCGCTATTCCTCAAATTCGGTTTTGATATCCGTTGTTAGCACGCTTTAAAATAGTTAAGCAATAGTTTAAATAAAAACTAAGAAACGCGCTTGTTATAGAAAACCGAACTAAAAAATATAAAATAAATAATAGTTTAAAAAAACTAAAAACACGCTTTTTATAGAAAACCGAACTAAAAAATAGAAAATAAATTTTAATGAATTTAAATTAATCAAATAGTGTTAAAAATTTCAATGAATATAAATTAATAATAGTGTGAATAAAAAAAAAAAATTTTATTTTAAAAAAAGCGTGGGGTGTTTTTTAAGATATTATCGAAATGATAATCACTCTACTCATATCTGTCAATAAAATATTTATAACTATTGACACCATGCACCCCACGCTTTTTTTTAAATATTTAAAATATTATTGAAACATTTCACATGAAGCGTATTTTTGCCACCGTTCTCAGCTCATTCCAAGTCTATTTGGGATGGCGCGGGATTATTTGAGGATTGCTATAGTTTTTTTTACACACAACGCCATCTAGTTCTTTTAAGATAATCAACTAAATGATTATGTATACGCAATTATACCAGGGATATCAGAAAACCATTAACTTATTACTGAAAACAGCATGTTTTTTATTAGTTTTATAAGTAGCTACTCGCGTTTATCTATCAGCCAAGCCGGCTTAGGCACAAGCTGTTAAGTCTCAATTCGCTATTTTTTTTACGTTTCAAATGAACATTATTTGTCATCGGTATTTATCACACATAACTTCAAAGCAAATCAAATAAATAAATACGCCAAAGATCCTAAAAATAAATGGAAAGTTATAAATAAAGTGACAAATAGACATACGGATACAAATAATTCTTCAGCTCAACTCTTAAAATTAGATGAAAACCCAGTGATCGCTATGGATAAAGTCAATAGCTATTTTGTTGGTGTGGCCAAAACATTAGCTGACCAAATATAAAGTACTCAGAGTTATTCTAACGAAGTACCAAATAATTGGTCTGGATACGATTTATATAAACCAATGAAATCAATGGCTATTTTAAATACTACTGATGAGGAGGTTGGAAACATTCTCATTAATTTAAAAGCAGACTCGGCAGTGGGTTGGGATGGAATACCTACGAAACTGCTCAAGCTATCTAAGGATATTATCATCCCGGTCATTACACACATTTTCAATCTTTGCATTGAGACTGGCACTTTTCCTCGTATATTTAAACTTTCAATAATACATCCAATATATAAATCAGGAGATAGAAACTCTGTAGCCAATTACCGTCTAATTTCAGTCTTACCCGTTCTCTCAAAAATTTTGGAAAAAATTGTGAATAAGAGACTGCTGTCGTTTTTAGATAAAGAAAAAATTCTCTCTGAAAATCAATATGGATTTAGAGCTGGAGTATCAACTTCAAATGCTGTTTGTGGCCTTACAGATTTTGTAGCACGACAGATTGATAGTAAAAACAAGTGTATTGGCGTCTTCCTGGATTTGGCTAAGGCTTTCGAAACAGTTTATGTTGAAATACTCTTACATAAAATGGGATGTATGGGCATACGGGGAATGGTGCTTAGACTTTTTAAAGACTATCTCACAAATAGACAACAGAAAGTAAAAATAAATAATATGTATAGTAGTGAAGCTTCTATTACCAATAGTGTACCACAAGGTAGTGTTCTTGGCCCAACTTTATTTTTAATTTACATCAATGACCTTTGTAATCGTAAATTAAACAACTGCAGAGTTTTTACGTACGCTGATGACACAGCACTTATTTTTCACGGCAAGTCTTGGTTTCAGGTTAAAACTGTCGTTGAAACTGGCCTCAAAGATATATATCACTGGCTATCACAAAATCTATTGACGCTAAATATATTGAAAACTAAGTATTTGCCTTTTACAAATACTGTTCGTACTTTACCACCGACAGACTTTACGATTCAAATACATCGTTGCCAGGGCACTGAGATTAAATGTGATTGCAAATGTTTGGATAGAACTGGACTAGTAAAATATTTAGGTATCCTCTTAGATGAGACATTGACTTGGTATCCTCACATTAATTCACTAACTGAGAAAACTCGAAAGTTGATTTATATATTTAAAGTGCTCCGGCACGTTACAGACTATACCCTAATTAAGACAGTATATTTTGCTTTAGTTCAGTCTATCTTAACATACTGTATAACTTCATGGGGTGGTGCACGAAAGACACACTTAATAAAATTAGAACGAGCGCAGCGGGCATTACTCAGAGTTATGACCTTCAAGCGTTTTAGATACCCTACATCATTGTTGTACTCCGAGTGTGACGTCCTTACAATTAGAAAATTATTTATAAAAGGTACAGTTATGTCACAACATCAGAAAATCAAATACAATACAGAGATTACTCAAAATAGAAGAAAAGCTCATGTATGCCTCGTAGAAAGATATAAAACAACTTTTATTAATAAATTTCAAAGTTATCTGGGTCCCTTTCTTTATAATCACATGAACAAAATATTAAATATCTATAAGTTAAATAGTCATGACTGTGAGAAGGCTGTAATAACTTGGCTAAAAACACAAACTTACGAAGAAACAGAGAAAATATTCACACCACCTAAATAAAAATAAGTTTTAAAACTATGTGTAAATAAATAATAATAATATTAAAAATAAAAAAAGTTACTCAATTAAGGTTAATCGTATATCTATATTTTTCGTGTGTGTATGTATGTGTATATGTTTTTATATATGTATATGTGTATATTTTATTATATTTATATATTTCTATTTATATTGTATATATTTATGTATGAAATTATATCCTATATGTATTTCTTTGTACTTATAAATTTGTTAGTAAAAATTTATAATAATTATTAAGAGAAATAAAAAACATAAATGTAATTTCGAAACATTACTTATAATAGAAATTAATATTTGTGATAGTGTGTGGGATGCACTATTTAAGTGTCTCGAGTTCATAGTCTTAGTGGTGCTTACATTTACTTCTAATAGGTACCTACTAGTTAGGACTTATTTTGCTTCTCGATACTTCAATTTGTGTTTTTGTATTATTGCATATTGTAATATTTGTAATCTACCCTCACATATTTATAGCACACATTTAAACTGTAACTGCATTAAAGTTACACTGCATTTCAATTGCAATTGTATATAATGTTGTATTGTTTTTGGATTCTATATTATTAGTGAAATATATGGTGTATGGGAAGGTACTAGTGTCTAAGATACAGGCTCGGCCTAGTTTAGATACTAGTGTATACTTCTTAAGTGGTAAATAAATAATGTGTGTAAATAGTATACTGGAATAGCAAGTAAGTTTATAAACATATTATTGTTACCATATGTATGTGATAAATAAATTATTATTATTAATATTATTAATTAACTTCTGCCCAGGCTCCAGGCTCACGAGATTTCAAACTTTCTATGGCGTTAAAAATAATAGGATATTATAAGATCATTACACTTGAAAACAATTTTGGCATTCTCAAGACGGCAATATGAATGTTGAAACTAACGCTAAATGAGCCATACCTGCGCAATTGTCTATTTTATGAACACTCAAGTAGCAATTTTGTAGAATTAAACTGTTAGCCTTAAACTGCCTTAACCATTTTAATTTAATACAATAATTATTATATCTCTCATGTGGCCTAATCCATTACTGTTTCCGAAAGGTGTAAGCAGCGGTTGTTTAGCGTTTACTCGCTGAATTTTTATGTTCCCAGTGGAATAGGTACCTCAACCACAAGCGGGTTTCCTGGCAGTAAGCGACTATCGCCGCCCATGGTAATATGTAGAACAGTCGCATTTCAGTTATTGATGAGTTACTTTACGTCGAAATTTTGATGTGGTATTTCTTGCAGCTAACTGCGTTGCTCTTCCACAGTTAACATAAGATTATGGTTTCTATGAGAGATTTTAGTGTAGTATTTTTTTTTGTATATTGGGACGCGTAATATAAAGATTCTCCGAGTCGCGTCTTAACAGCCGCTGAATATACCTTCGGGTAAGAAAGCATGAACTATTAACTTATTAACTATTCTAGACGCAAATTATTTAACATTGCGAGTGAGGTATCACCCCATATCTAAGGTTAAGTTAATTAATATAAGTGAACATAATATAATATTATATTTTTAGCATAAATAGTAGAAATTAATTAAAAAATAAAATAAATCGGCCAGAAATCTATTTAATTACAATTTAAAATAAAGTTACACAAAAAGAATGAATACTAGTACAATCATAGAATCACAACAATTACAAATACTGCAAACTTTAATGACAATTTAGAAATGGCTTACGTGACCTTGACAACAACCGACACTGATTAACGCAACACTTCTGTACACTGTGACAGTCGACGAGCAAATAGGGAGGCAAGCTTGTATGTGCGCTCCTTATATACCTTATCGGCGGGTAGTGTGTGACGACATGAAAAGACTCCTAACACGGCCTCTCCTGACGTTGAGTCGTCCTCGACGCAAAACCTTCGGGAACCACTAGGGCCCGATGTTGGAGAGTTCTGTAGAATAGGAGCCACGTCTTCATCTGGTAGGGGCATGGAAAATCCAGCCGCAGGGGTTAATTCTGTTGACATAATCTCCTCGTGGTCATCAGTTTCATCTAAAATAAAAGTGTCATTACTATTTATTCAACAAGTTAGATACACTCAGCCTCACAAATCAACCATTTCATCTTCTATCAATCAATTTATCCATCATTCGTTCAAACAGCTCTTATATACATAACACGCGTACATATTTCTGGAGGAAATAAACAATAAACCAGCTAGAATATTCCTGTTGCTTCAAAAGGCCTGTATTCTCGTCTTGTCAGTTGATTTGTTCCGCTACCAGCGTAACCTGTAATATGGTCTGCCAATCAGACTCACTCGTACGAAGAACGTATTCGAACGTACGAGTGCATTCCACACGCAGACCGTATTCAAACGTGTGAAGCTTCCCGACACGCTGACTATATACAAACGTGTCGAGGCTTCCCAATACGCTGACCGCAATCATACGTATTGAGGCATCTCACAATATAGAGCGATTTACGCAAGTGAGGAATACTGTAAATCATCCATGGATCACCCATCAGGCTCACCACAGGAATACGTAATATTATTAATATTTACTTCCTTTAAAATAAAACGGCACATGTCTCAGGGGTCCACTCGCCCCGCCACGACACCATACGCTGTGCAGCCGCTTGCGCAGTTTTACCATAACTGCCACTTAGTAATTGTAGAGTGCATAGTCCACTGAGTAGAACTCCAATCACTTTATATGGACCACGCATGCCCGATTAGGAGATTCAAAGAAGATGCTCCAGTAGTCTTCCGTCTTGTTATATTCAGGACCAGCTGCAACTTCTACAAAGTCTCCGACCACTGCAGGCCTTTACAGCTCGATCGGATGCGCAACACATCGAGCACGGTCCGCATGCATCCCTCCGCCTGACCATTCGCCTGGTGCATTTCTGGTGTGATGTAGTGTACATCACAGCCCAAATCGTTTATCCATGTCACAAACTCATTGGACTCAAACATACGCCCTTTGTCCATGACCATAAGCTTAGGTACTCCAAATAAGGAAATAGTCTAAGTTATGAGGATACTTCATAAAAGCGTCCACAACATGAAGAATGAATCTTTATCCTGCTGACAAAGGTAAGGGTCACAAAGCATCAATATGAACCGTATTGAATGGAGTGTCGAGATTTTTCCAAGAAGTTAAAGTTTGTAAATGTGCTCGAGGAACTCCTTTTTTGAGAAATGCAGACGAGACAATGTGAGAAGTATTTGGTTACAAACTGCCTAAGACCAGGAAACCAAAAATGTCGGAGAGTGAGGTCGAGAGTCTTCTCCCCATTAATGTGCTCATAGTCATCGTGGAACACTCTTAAAATGCTGAGAAGGTGACCCTTAGGTATGTAGCACAGCAACCAAGGCTTCTATCTTTCGGGAACTCGGCCTAACCTGACCTTGGCTTAAAACACTACCCGACTCGACTTCTGTGACTAGAGACGAGACGAACATTTTGCACATTCAAGAAAAGAGCCGGAACAACTAAATCGACATCTACTGAGATGTAGTTAAATTCTATAGTGAGAGTTACATAAGATGTTGCGATTAATTCTTTGTCAGTGAGACAAGTAAAGTACGTTTAAATATTAGAAGAAATGAGAGAAAAATCAAGGGCTCCACTACCATTTACGATCGCGGGAGTAATGTCATTACTATACGAGGCATTTCATCGAAATGTTCAAAGATTTACATTAAGTTGATTTCGTTAATCTGATTTCGCTTTAATGAAGCATTTGTCCTCGGTGTGTCCCGATTTCTTACAAAATGTGCAAGTATTACTATATGGTGGTTGAGCAATGCGTGATGTGTCGGAAACTACCTGGGGAGACCGACTATCAGACACATTAGGCTTGGGTTGCCTACAGACCCGGCTAACATGTCCAAGTCGATTGCAGTTAAAACATTTCAGTACTGATGTGCCAGTAGTGCTCACAACTTGGCTAGGTCGTTTATATTCAACTGCTCTATCCCGCTTCCCAGTTATGGGCTTGGTATAAATTGACAAGAATGAAACGATAGTTTCAGGGGTCAGGTTAGCGTTAGCGGCGGCGGCGCACACTTGTGCATCATCTAAACCACGTATTACTATTAGGATTCTCAAATCGTCGCTTAACCCTTGAACTATTATTAAGCGCAGTAAGGTACGACGAGCGTACTCGGCGTAGTTGGAATATTTTCCAGAGGTTGAATTCATAGCTTCGAACAATATATTAGCGTAGTCTAATTTACCAGGACAAAGAGACTTGAACTCGCGTTTGAAATTAGACCAGGTGCGGTCATTAGAGACCCATTCGCCTAACCAAATCCTAGCATCTCCCCTAAGGCACGAAGCAACGCGAGACAAGCATTTGTGGTCGTTCCACCCATTAGTTTCCATCGCGCGATCAACCTCTTCACATCATGCTTCAATGTTATTGATTGATGGGTCAAAATTCGAAACATAATAGTGTTGGGACCTTGAGGGTTGCATAGTTTTTATTGCTTGCATCAAGGCGCTAGCGAGGGTAGTCGCTTCAGAGCACGGTGTATTAAGTTCTATTAATTCTGATTTCGGCGTTATAGTATCGGATGCTGGAGTCGTAAGCACGGGTAGGATATTACCATTATGAACCGGACGCGGCTTATCATTAGATGAACATGTCTTATTAGGCGAAGTGGTTCGCGAACGTGACCTAGGCCTAACGTGAAGGTCACTACGAGAGCGATCCGTACTACGCAACTCACATCTAACCCGACGACGCGACCGATGCACATCAGTATTGCGAAAATCACGGCGATCTCGGACACGCAAGCCATCGCGGGAAACACAACTTCTATTGTTCGAATCACGATTTCGCCTATCGCCATCGTATTCGTGAGTCGTTCGAGAAACACGGCGAACTCGATTACGAGAGCCACTACGCGAGCGACGCCTCTGTAGACTAGGCGTCCTAGTACGTCTAATCATTGCCAATTAAGTATACACACGAGCAAGTATACACACAAAATAATAAAGGAATGAAGTAAGCAGTAATTGCAATTTTCAAAGAAAAAAAAGAAATGTGAGGGTATTTCTAATTTAGTAAGAAAAATGTTTACAAATAAAAGGGCAATTTTCACGTTATCGTGGGCTTAAAAGTCTTTTATCCCACTTCTGATTTGAGCATTAATAGTAGAAATTAAATAAAAAATAAAATAAATCGGCCAGAAATCTATTTAATTACAATTTAAAATAAAGTTACACAAAAAGAATGAATACTAGTACAATCATAGAATCACAACAATTACAAATACTGCAAACTTTAATGACAATTTAGAAATGGCTTACGTGACCTTGACAACAACCGACACTGATTAACGCAACACTTCTGTACACTGTGACAGTCGACGAGCAAATAGGGAGGCAAGCTTGTATGTGCGCTCCTTATATACCTTATCGGCGGGTAGTGTGTGACGACATGAAAAGACTCCTAACAATATATTATATTCTAAAACGAAGGAATGTTCCTTTAGCAACGTTACACGAAACGAAAAATATGAAATACATTACTACATTTTTCTCTTTGAAAAACTCATAAGTAAACCTCCACTTCAGCGAACTTAACCAGTTCCTTCAGGCGTTTTAATGGCTCAATAAAAAAGCAGAAAGAGTTTGGGAAAAGGCTCGAGACTTTTAGTGTATGTGAGTACTTTCAAAGGGTGGAACAAATTTGTGTGATGTAATACAAACATTAGGATATTTCTCTATTCAGAAGTTATTTTGGTTTCATATTTATTTTTACTGAATAACTTTTCTTTGAAATTTCATTTAAATTATTATGAAATTTTTATGTAATTGTGAATTATTATCTGACATTTGTCTTATTGGTCACGATTTCTAAATCTAGAAGCCACAACACCGATCGACAGAGATTTCTTCTCGCAAGTAATGTTTGGAAAATATCGATGGGTGACAACATGTGTGTCCAGTGTAGTATCTATAGGGTCTGCCACCTATTCCATTTGTGACATCAAAACTCGATGAGCCAAGCCTTAAGCCAAGCCAAGCCTAAATAGTCCATGTCTTTATCTTCTGATAGCGAAAAGCGTGCAATTATAAAAAGATGACGTCTCCACTTGATTGTCCTACTAATAAACTCAATACAAATCAATCAGTAACATACTGTATACATATACACTGAAAACAAATCTTTACGCGAAATGAAATAAGTCGTGTGAGTGGTAGAGCCAAGCAGTTCGCTTCATGAATGGGCCGGCTCGACCGGTGAAATACCACGACCTCTCAGAAGACCGACGTAAAGTGGCACATTCCGCGTTTCGTTCGGTGAGAGAGGTACCCGGAGGCCCACCCCCCTTCCCCATCCTTTCCTATCCCCTATCCCTTAAAGGTCTATGTATTATGATTAGATTGGCTATTCATCCATAATTGTCACATATAATTTCCGAAAAAATTTTCCAAGAGGCAATCACGAAGATTCGATGCTTTAATGAACCATTTATAATTATGATACAGCTCAAGACGATTAAATCCTTCTCTCTGCAAATAATCCTTACCTTACTGATGTATAGATAATGTATAAGCCTGGCTTCGTTGCCTTACTAAAAATAGAAGGAATGAAAAGGGAATTTTATTATTCACAATCTAATTTAAAATTTCCGTAATTGTATCCATGTCCAATATAACCCAAATAAATAATAATAAATATAAATTACTTTTCTTCGAATTTACGGAGATGATTAGTCATACAATTAAACTACCTGACCGGGCGAACTTTGTTCCGCATCAAAATTAATAAATGAATAATTAAAATGCAAAATCTGTGAAAATTATCACTATTTATACACTATACAACTACATTATACTACATTTGCCATGATCCAACCATCCCGTTGCCACCCTCTATCCATTAAAAAAACCGCATCAAATCTGTTGCGTGGTTTCAAATATCTAAGCATTTAATATATAATAGGAAGCGGCTTTGTTTTATACTATGTATTAATAATGATAACCAATAGTTATATAGCTTGAAGAATTGTTTCAAAAAATAAAATTAATTAGTGCAACCGGTCCCATTCAATCTTACAAAAATAACTTTATTAAATGTATGCTACCGCTCCAACTGTGAAAATTTGGAAAAGAAAAAGAACAAACAGTATATTGGTGAATAGCGTCTGCCATTGAAAAAAATCCAGACTGTGGACAAATGCAAAATAGAAATAAATAGAAAATATATCAACCAAGTTTCCTTTTACTTTATGTGCAAACATACATATTTAATAAATAGTCTCCGCAAATCTCTGAACAAACTTCATAAGCCTTAACAAGTAAACTTGCCAGTGTAATAGTCCAGTCGCAACCAAAACATGTTTTTGTTCACTAAGTAATACTAAGCGAAGCAAAGTTAGTTCGATGATTGAGACTACGACAAAAGTAAGTCTTTGAGGGTCAAATGAATTATTAATATATATCTAACAAATTTTACTGCTGTAAATTTTGCTGTGTTTTTCCCGAACATGGCACATTTGTATCAGTCACAGTGTTTTGGTAAATTATGTTCGAAATAAAAAGCCACTAAAATATATATATGAATACGTATCTAGGATTATCGTATGTCGAAATGAGGGCATTGTACAAAATATACGGAGTGACTCATGCTGACCGCGTCGAAGTCAAGGTTATTTTTTTTATCGGATAGGAGGGCTAACGAGCAAGTCGGTCACGTGATGGTAAGCAATTTCTCACCGCCCATGAACACCGTGGTGCATTGCCGTCCTTTAAGGTGAGTAGGAGGGGAAAGGGGTCCTATGATAGGGGATCGGGGCTCCGGATACCTCTCTCACCGAATGAAACGCGGCATGAGCCACATCTCGCCGATATTCCGAGAGGTCGTGGCATTGCACCAGTCGAACTGGTCCATTCACATAGCGAACTGCAACACTCTAGCACGAATAAGAAATTACATAAAATAATAATATTTATAAGGAGGAAGTGGGATTGAAGAAGAATACGGGTGTATAAGAAACAAAGGGCATGCTCCTGGGTTGCACGTGTAGAAAGAATTGATGAACAAGATTGACTAAGCACATATATATTAAATAAGCCGATGGATGTCGGGGTCGAGGACGGCTAAGACATACCTGCTATAACCAAATAGAACGTGTTCTGAAGGAAGGTGATATTAGTAGCCTTGTAAGGCATGTAAGAATCGTGTCTGGCACCTGTTCTCACTACCTACTCCGCTAGGGATTTGGCGTGAAGTTATGTATGTTTGTATGTATCGAGGATTAGTTATTTTCTTGTTTGGCTCTATAAAACTATCCAAATGTTAGAATTTTAAATGCTTTATCAACTACCAAAGTGCTCAGATATCCATCAACTATTAAGTATATTTTAATAAAAAAATAATTTCGAAAATTTTATAACAAAAAAGGTTTCATATCATATTCAAATAAACACTGATTGAAAATAACAGAAGAGAAAAATATTAGTTCCAATCATTTTTTTTTTAAATAATTTACACAGAAGTTTTCACTAAAATCCAAACAATAGTTATATCAACGTCGACCGGTAGGTTAACATTGAAGAAATTTCCTAATTTCACGCCAAACTGAATGCCTTTCTTTTCCGTGTTTACCTTGTTTATGCAAAGTGGGCGCGAATGTTTTATTTGTATTGAGTGAACGCTTTCTTTGATGTAAACAGTCGCTACCTGAAATAAAAGTTTCACTATTTATTTTGTGGACTTTGTCTCTAAAGTCATATTAAAGTTGCCTATTAAAGAGTACACGTTGTAATTGGGTAATTGCTAGCAGTTAGGGTCTTTTTTACGCGAGGAAATGCTTTATGCACACCCCTCGCCTGGGAACGGCAGGGGGTAGTGTGGGACCCCCAAAACAGTAAACTGCCATCCGATCTTAAGACTACCCACTAAAACCTCGCGGCAGCCTTGCTCCGGCGTTGGGGTGGCCCAGGACAGTGCGTCAGCCCTCTGGTCCACCCACGACCACGCCCTGGTCTCGTCCCTGGTCCACACTGCTACGAGGGGGCCCGTCCTCGGGGAGCCTCGGCGAGAGGCCTTATCCTTACATCCGTTCTGGATTCCCCCCTTTCAAACACCATAACTTTCTTTTTCATCTCATTCAATTGTAAGCCTTTCATCAAACAATCATCTTTTATAATAGTGACTAGTGTTTGCAGGTCAGACGGCGATTTGGCTAAGAGCACGGTGTCATGTGCGTAAAGCAGGCAGCTCCAGCTAGTTCACCCATTCGCATCCCTAGATTCGTCGATCTCACTCTCTGCAGACAACTATCCGGTACAGGATGAACAGCCGAGCGCAATTTACGCAATTTATTTTATCATAATATATTTATTTTATCCAATGTTAAATCCAATTCCTTAACGAATGCGTTTTGCAATTCGCAATACTTACAAAACTGTTTATTGTGATGACATTATGAAAACTACAAATCCCAATAAAGTAGGTATATTAGCGTTTATTTATTCAGAATAATGCACATTTTATACCTCCACTCCTTATGGCTTACCTGACGTTAGCTTGGTGGGCAAGGAATGAAATTTATCGATGTTACTGTATTTATTTTCTTTTGACGCCTTTTTCTATCTCAAATAAAATAGATGACGGAAACAATGATAATATCGGACTTAATTTTGTAGTCACAAACATTTAACCGACATAACTTTTGAAAAGGAACTCGAAACTCATTGGTGAGAACTTAGGATTTGGACCGGTAACTTTTTGATTTAAATAAAGGTTTCTTCTTCCAGAGCATGCACACATAAAAACAGGTTATTTTATTTACCAACAGAACTTTTTTCCGATAAGAGATAATATTTAAAGTAACTAACAACTTATTTTTTTTTATTAAGAATTGTAGTTTGTCAAGCGTAGAGATGTATCGTAACAAAGAAATTATGTTAATTACTCAGCACAAATATCGTTATTATTATTACATTAAGATGTAATAACAAAATTGAACTTCAGCTAGTTCAATTTGAAACCTTGTCAAAAGTAGCCTCTTTTAATAAGAAATTAAAAATATGTTTATTCAGTGGACTTTTTAAAGAAAGTATAAGCATATAAGTACATATAAAACGTATTGAATGTAAAAGCGAATCTAAGTTCCAGTTTCGGCGTCAGGACTTCTTGAAAAGAACTAGCAAGAAACTCAAGATCAACTTGCTCAATTGCAAGTTTAAAAAAAAATACTATAATAAATATAATGAACATAACACAAAAGGAAATAAACTTGAAATAAACTCTGATATTTTTAACTTTAACCAATCAAAAAATAGTTAGAACTAAAAGAACAGGGCCGGGTAATACGCGATCGTAAATATAAAAAGAGAAAGATTTTTCATGAATAAAATATCATGATGGCTATGTTAGATGATATCCCGTTTCAAATAGTCATAAACTTTAATGTGCAATCGGTTCTGATCTTTATGCTATATTTCTAGGACTAAATCAAAATTAACGGTTCACTGTTTTTAAAGCTCGATGTGATCGAAGTAAATCTACGATACTGTCGCAGAGTCTGAATCTGAATAATTTTATTTATAACTAGCTAAAAAACCCGGCTTCGCCCGGGAGTTGATATGAGATGACGTAAAAAGTAAAAAAAAAAGTTTATTGAAAACGTTTTCTCATTATTTACAATACTTGTTTATAAACAACATTTTTCATTTTATTGTCCGGAGTATATATACATAATTTTTTTGGATTTCCTACTCTTGAGCAAGCTACATATAGCTGACCGTGAGAGAAGCAGGATTCTTTGAGGTTAATGCCACAATATTTTAAAGTTTGTCCTTGCGCTTTGTTAATTGTAAAACTAAAGGCTAATTTTATTGGAAACTGCAGTCTTTTAAATTGAAATGGCAATTCCGAAGAGATCAGAGGTATTCTAGGTATAAATACTGTCTGTCCTTTGGTCTTTCCAGAAATAAGTTCAGCTTCAATGATTTACGATTCGATAGCTGTTTTACGATCATTCTAGTTCCATTACATAATTTTGGGGAGTTGAGATTTCTGAGTAGTATGATTGGAGTTCCAATTTTCAGACGAAGGCAGTGTAATGGCATTCCTGGTACTTGTAAAGAGTTTAGAAATTCAGTGGGGAAGTTGACACTTTCTTCAATGGATACCATCGTGTCGATCGATTTATATATTTTCTCTTCACCAGGTATTTTCTTTAGATTATTAAAATTGATATCGTCAACAATATTATTTTTAGTGGCCAAAATTGCTCTTTGAAATAACCACTCTGCATTAGTATAGTTCTGAATAATATTTGGATAAATTTTGTCGATTAGTTCGTCTTCAGTAGTGGCTATATTACAGAAATCACTATTAAGTTCAATGAGGCCGGTCGTTTGGTCAGTAGGATATGTACCTTCGCCGATTTGTAAAAGTATTTTAGCAAATTGTGCTGTTGTTTCATCTCTTGATAATTCAACTCTCATGTTTTTTGTTAATTGCAGTATTTGTACTTGTGGCCAGAGATGTGATTTTTGATCTCGTCTGCTGATGTTGACTTGGGAATAACTGGAAGTGTTTGTCGAAAATCTCCTGAGAGTATGAGTAGAGCTCCTCCCATTATTTCAGAGTTTTTTCGCAATTCTTGTAATGTTCTGTCCATGGCTTCTATAAATTTTTTATGGGCCATGGTGCATTCATCCCAGATGATAATTTTAGCTTGTTTTAAAATTTGACCACGTCCAGATTTTCCTGAAATTTTACATACCGGGAATTGTTGTTCGGCTATATTCAATGGTAGTTGTAAGGCAGAATGGGCAGTTCGTCCTCCTTCCATAAGTGTGGCTGCAATGCCAGATGATGCTAGTGCCAGTGGGATGAGTTTTTTAGCATGTATTTCCGCCAGTATTAGATTTATGAGAAACGTTTTACCAGTGCCTCCTGGTGCGTCCAAGTAAATAATTCCATCAATATTGTTATTTATCCGGCTCATTATAACGTCGTAAACTTTTTTTTGATTGTCATTGAGAAGTGGTTTGTTGTGAGCAATGTATTCAAGTAGTTCATTGATGTTGTAACTTTTTTCCTTCATAATTTCGTAGTTTAGCACACTAAAAGCATTTCTTTGTGGTGCTGGCATTCCAAGTTCTACTAAGGCCTGATTATTTATTGCTAAACATTTATCTTCTAAGCGATTGAGTGTTTCATTGAAGATCTCGTCATTGAATTCTATAGTCAGTTCAGGATTAGCTTGTCGGACTTGGTACAATATATCATCACTCATACTCCTTTTGAAAGAGTCCCATAGCTGTTTTGGGTTTGATGGGTTACATGTTGTTAATATTATAGCGAATAACTCTCGAATTTGTTCAGCTGAAGCTGTGAGTGTGGCTTCTTGTAGTGTTAATTCCCAGTGGTTGTCGTTTTCCAATAATCCTAAGCGTTGACATGCTTCTCTGTAAGTCTGGCATAGGTAGCCATTAACGGTCCTGAGATCTGTAAAACTTGTTGGTCCCCGTATTTCGTGTAACAACATCCGGAGATAAAAACATTCGGCATTGTTTGGATGTACAGTGAATACTCGACCTATTGCGTTAGTTTTTATGATTTCTGGATGACCCTCCTCTGGCATTCCTTGTTTCCGACGTTGAAAAATTTTCCTTGTTTTGTCCCACGTATAATAAATAGGGACGTCGACATACAATAACTTTCTGGCGAATGGATCTGTTTGACACAGTTGGAAGAAAGCTGTTAATATTGTGTTCTGAGGTGGTTCGCTTGCAATTTTTCTAGCCGAGTCTTTTGTGAAGTAAACTCTCTGTCCATTCTCCAAATGTACTGCTAGATGTTGCACAGCTGGTTCGCGTTCATGTATGGGAAAACTAAAAATCCTCCACGCTGCTTCGTTACTGTTGATGTATCTTCCCATTTGGTACATGAGGATCTCATCATTTCTGTTATTTTGTTCGCTATTTTGGACTATTTGAAATACTGCCATATCACTACCTTTGTTTACGTACTTACATATATATTTAATCGATTTTACTGAACTGCAGTATTCAACGTTTATATGTGCTTGGAACATTTTGGAAAGTAGTGGATTATACGGTACTACCCATTGATTATCTATTTCCAGTTCGTCTCTGCCTTGTATTCTTATTTTTGCTGTGAAGCCACCGTTTTTCGGTGATCGTCTTCTATATTTGGGATAGCCGTCATCTTCAGTTTTGGTATCGTCCAAGTACGGTTTTGGATATTTTTTCGTACATTTTCCATCACTCATGCATGGCGCATTGAAATTTAATGATCCACATGGTCCGTGAATCATGTTTTTCACTACTATGTTGTAAAGCTCCGGATCTTTTTGTGGATCAGGAAATTCAGCTCGGATGATTTTTTCGATATCCGTGGGATAAATTTTATCGTGTAGCCATATGAGATTGTGTGAGTGAGGTAATCCTCGTTTTTGCCACTCAATTGTATACATCCAGGAAATAACAGTTCCAAAGATGTGATATTTTGTGATGACTTCAATAAATCGTATTTAATCGTAAAAACTCGGGCTATTATATCGTGTCGATCTATGGATCGACACGATATAATAGCCCGAGTTTTTCGACAAAAGAACAACTAAAATACGGACAAACATCCATAGATGTTTGTCCGTATTTTAGTTGTTCTTTGATCTCTGGCCATGATGAATTGCATGTAAATGTTATAAAGAGATCAGGTCGTCCATATTTTCTTACGTAGGTCATGGCATCTTGTGTATATTCGTGCATATGTCTTGGACTTCCTATGTATGATGAGGGTAAGATTACCATTGTTCCAATATCGTCAATATTGCCGTCATTCATGATCGCGTCTCGAAGGTGGATGTATTCTTCTGTGCGTAGTTTTTTCTGATTCAATCTTATGTAAAGCATCCGTTCTGCTTCTATTTTTGCGTACATATCTACCAGAAATTGTTGGAATAAACGGCGAGTGTTGAGTATGTGATTATATGTTTCATTGTCTCTGATCATTAAGCGGTAAGCATAGAACTCCTTAGAAGTGACTTTTTTGTTTGTTTCTATGCCTGTTTCAGGATGAATTTGTTTTATATTGAAATGGTATCCGTCCTCTCCGTGCAGAAATATTAACGGATATTGAAGAGCATCATATGAACGGTGTGTCTCTGCAATGCGTTGTAGTCCTTTTCTTCTTCGATGTACAATTATGTCACGGCTTGTATTTTCATTATCCACAACTACAATGGCGACTTCATCTACCTGAGGTGCATTAAATCTGCGTTCGTGTTCTCCACGTGGTCTTTTATCGGCTCGAATTACAATTTTATAGTCATCAGAAATTATGCGGTCTAATGTTGTTTTGAATATATAAATCAGTTGATTATACTTGTGTAAGATCCTCTGTACATCTTGGATTATTTCGCGTCTCAGTCCATTAAAATTTGTGCATCGTTGATCAATTTCTTGTTCTTCATTTCCGATGAAATATACTTGTAGAAATTTATGGTCTTCGTTAGGCATTGGCAGTAACGATCCTATTTTGTGATAAATTTGCCCTTGAATTGAAAATACATATTCAAATTCATTTCTATTAGTGTTAGTCGAAGTAGCACCGAAAGAAGTCATTTGAAAGCAGGAGTTATATGATCTTATATTTTGAAGAAAGTGTTTTGATTCTAGTGTTTCCCCGAGCATGTAATGCAGAAATTCCTGCGGAGGTGCTTCAATTGGTGGTAATCGAATTTTTCCATTCATGCAACAGAGACCTGGTGTTTCTTTACTGAATTTTTTTGCGTGGCAAAACTGGCAAACGTTATTCATTTTTCCAATAACAACGTATTTAAGATTGTAATATTTTTTCGTCGGTTCGTAGTGGAATGCTTCCTTTGTTAGATTATCTTTTAAAATTCTCGACTCTTCAGTACTTTTATTTGCTGTTCTTTCTTCGCTTGTTCTGCTTCTCAGGTTACTCATTCTGGTCCGTTGATTCTGTAAACGTGCTTCGTGCTCTTCTTCCGTTTCATTTCTTCGAGATTCTTTTTGTTTCCGCCGTTTCGCTGCAGAACTGGCCAAATCTCCTCCTCCTCTCTTACGTCTGGGCATTGTATTCTATAAAATATAAATTAAATAAACATTTTATAGATAATTATTTTGTAACGGAAACGTGGGGTATGTTGAGACAAAAAAAAATATATTTAACCTTCAAGCGGTCGAGCGATATTTTGTTTACGGCCAAAAGTATATAGAAGGCATCAATTCGACGTCGCGCGACTTTTTGAAGGTTAAGAAAATTACAATTTAAAGAAAAAAAACCATTAGAATTAATTAAACACTATTAAAAATACTCACATTTGAAATTTCACGATAAAAACCCACAAATAACTTTTTTCTATTTCGTTTCAAAATCGAGAGTTAATTAAACACACTATTAAAAATACTCACACGTGATACTTCTAAATAAAGGCTCACAGATAACTTCTCTTCTTTTCGTTTTGAAATCGCTCGTTTCGCTGTTCAAATTAAACTAACTCTGGTGAGCGACACCGGGCTCTTATATATTCAGAGAGCTAGGCTCTAGAATATTCGAGAAAATTTGAAAATATTTTCTCTCTCACACTTTCTAGACTATTCTGGTCATTATAGTCCGCCATAATAAAAGGTTCTATAGCGGTAGCATTTGTAGTAAAAGCGCGAAATTTAAAAACCTAAATTTTTTAATGTTTTGAGAACTAATTTGGATAACTAAAATTATGTCGCTTTAACTCCAAAATATAAGTTAGCTAATGACGTATAAATACACAAAATTTAATAACTTTATTATAGCAACAAATTAAATTTAAGACTTTATTGAAATTGGAATTTTAAATTTCGCGCCACTACTACACATGCTACAATTGCTCGCAACGCTTTTGGAAATGCAACCCAAACAATCGTTGTCCTGAATGAAGTTCAAATATTCGATAACAGATGGCGCCACTATACTTAATTTCCAAGTTGTAGGGTTGTAAAGTTCCTTATATCTTTAGAAACACGCCCTTTAGATTAAAACGGGAACTTTCTAGCTTCTGTAGCGGTAGCGTATGTAGTAAAGGCGCGAAATTTAAAAACCTAAATTTTTAAATATTTTGAGAACTAATTTGGATAATTAAAATTATGTCGCTTTAACTCCAAAATATACGTTAAATAATGACGTATAAATACACAAAATTTAACAACTTTATTATAGTAACAAATGAAATTTAAGATTTTATTGAAATTGGAATTTTAAATTTCGCGCCACTACTACACATGCTGCAATGGCTCACAACTATGGAGACTATACAATATGACTATTGGAGTGTATAGTCTCCATAGTTGTCTTGAACGAAGTTCAAATATTCGATAACAGATGGCGCCACTGGACTTAATTTCCAAGTTGAAGGATCGGAAAGTCCCTTATATCTTTAAAAACATGCCCTTTAGATTAAAACGGGAACTTTCTTGTTCGAGGAGGGATAAAGGGCTATCACACCACATAAGTCCCTTTATCGTGTCGGGACTCCTTTTTAAGTTTTATCGGCACGCACATTTTATCGACTTAGTTTTATTATATAATATAGATATAGATATTATTTTCAATGAATGGAAATATCATTTTCGCAGAACCGCAATCAAATAACCAAAGTCTGAAGAAAAAACAAATTTTCTGGTAATGTTATTCCTCCGTTCACGGACTCGTTATGTTTGTAACTGGGAATCTAGTTGTTAATGTAGTAGTCGGGTCTTTGTTGTATTTTCCTTCTTATTTAGTTTCAGATTCAAGAAAATCTAATTAAAAATCCAGTTTATGTAAACCAGTCAAAAACATACAAAGGGCAATACTCCTTTCAGTAGTTCCACTAAAATAATCCTTTAAACTACCCTCTATGTATTATATCGCAGTAGGCTCTGCAATCTTAATTTAATACATAGGACAAAAAAATCTACCTGTCTAGGCAAAATTTTATATCTGAATCCTTGTGTATTCAGGAATGAAATCACATCAGTATGGATATTTACAGTCTTTGTTTTTTTTGGTAATCGCGCAACTGTCACCAATTCGTAAGCGACTAGAACTGCAAAGTTTCTGAACATTTTTTTATCTATCACTTATGGTTCAAAATAAATGCTAAATCTCAAAAATTATCACTCTTTTATTGCTACAGTAAACATGAATTACACAAACAAACCACCCCGTGGCCACCCTCTATGTAGTATTAAAAAAAAACTCATCAAAATCCGTTACGTAGTTTAAAAGATCTAAGCAAATAAAGGGACAAACAGCGGAAAGCGACTTTTTTTATACTATGTGATCATTAAAGGGATTCATCTTTCGCTAAGAATGTAATGATTGTCGATAAAACATCACCTAATTTTATGGGGGCTTAATGGTTGAGCAATAAAGATTCTATTTATTTTAATTAAAACTGTCATTAGCAAATTAAGATTTTGTGCGAGTTTTAATGTAGCTGCTGTCCTTTTATTATTTTATTTTTGTTTAAATTTCATAATCATTTCAAAATAATCAACATACAATAATCACTTATTGATCAAATCGACTGCTTTATAGGAAACAGTCTACTATGTATTCCGCACAATAGCAAAAGATCTCTAAAATATTTAAAATTCCACGCTCAATCACAGATTCAAAGGCAGGTTCTCGTATCTTCTTTATTTAGTTTGTCATATGGGATCGTTTTCTTGAGTTATATATCAAATTCTTGAATGAAGGATTCGTAGCTTTGTAAGTATATGATGTCAATGTGTTACCGCAGTCAGTGATCAATATGTGATATTTTTTCAAAGCTGATGGACTGCAATTGTTTCTGTGGACTCATCTTAATGTCTTTTACTAGTAACTGAATTTCTTATAAGCGTTAGCTTGTTTAAAATATTATAGTTACTTGATCAAATAAACGTAATATAATCCTGAAATAACAACATTTGTGAATTTCTTCATGCATCGATTTTTTTACAGTGATTTTTGTTAGATACTAACATTTATACTCGTATATGTTAAAGCCACTACTTTTTAGGTAAGGAAATTTGTAAGGCAGAAAAGAATATTGTTTCTCAAAGAGGTTTTTTAGTGGATCTTTTATGGTAATTGCCAGTCAAACACGAATCAAAATTATAACCAGGGCGCCGTAGCTTTTATTATAATTGATATTAAAAAATCTCTGATAGCCAATTCCTTGAACATTTTCAATTTGTACGAAGTCTCATTTATTCCCATGTAATAGATAGTGCCATATTTATATTCCTATACATACTTCTATTGTAAATTTATCACACAATTTCTAACAGACATATCGGGATCCTGCCAACGGAAAAGCTCACAGCACTTGACTATCGAAACGTAAGTACGTTGTCATTACAACAAAAGTACTTTGACACTGATAAGGAAAGGATATATAAATAAACATAATTAATCAGGATTTAAAAAATAACTGTACTGTTGAAACTTTTAGGTGAAACATTTCCTTAGAATCTACGGTACCCTAAAAGGGCGAAAAGTTTTTGCATCGCCTTATCTTTGGCCGCTTGCTCAACAATTTATTCAGTAATGGTAATAGAGAGATAACAACGTCTACAGGAAGTTTTTGGAAGTTCCTTTCAGTTTGCTCGCTTTAATGGATAATCATTTTGATAAGCATTTATTGTAATATATCCCGTAATATTGATAAAAATGATATCGAATGTGTATCAGTGTAGCACATCTTTTTTTTTTTATGGGATAGGAGGGCAAACGCGCAGGCGTGTCACCTGATGTTAAGTGACCAACGCCACCCATGGACACCTGCAACACATATAGTGTTACAGTTGCGTTGCCAACCTTTAAAGGAGTAGGATAGGAAGGGATTGCGAAGGGGGATAGGCCTCCGGGCACCTCTCTCACCGAACGAAACGCGGCATGAGCCACTTTACGTCGATCTTCTGAGAGGTGGTGGTATTTCACCGGTCGAGTCGGCCCATTCATACAGCTAACTGCTTGGCTCTACCACTCTCAAATCACGAATCTCACGAATAATGTTACAGCGTATACCGAGTCTTTTTAGATCATATTTAATATCAAACCATATTTTGGTTATCAAATTAAATAGTTTTGGAGAAAGTTGTTTTTTTTTTTGGTTTTTATTTTTGTTGGTCCACGGTTAACAGATAATATATTGAAGCCTACGTTAGCTTTATAGATATGACAATGTATTTGTTAAGAGATATTAATATATTTTATTTTATTCTTTTTGAAACGAGGCGGAACATATTGTCACATATCGGGTCGGATATTAAAACTCCTAAAAAGAGCGACAATTAATTGCTGTGAAGTTTAGATTCGATCCTACAACATCTACATCTCTTCGGGACTAGATAATATGATATATTTATCTATATACAGCGTGTCCCACATTGGGTATATCAAGCCGCGATGAGTGGATACAGGTTCGAATTGCCTATCGGATGGCTATATTTAAAATGTGATAAGTCGAAATTTTAGATCTGAAAAAAAATTAATAATTCCTACTGAGTCCGCAAATAATAATATTTGACATGGTCACCCTACTATAAAGACTTTCATTGATATCACATACACACATACACAAGAAATCGTAACATATGGTACGATTTCTTGTGTACCTACAACACGGATATAAAAATTTAAACCTTATTCTGTAGTAGTAGAGCCGATATTGCTAAGTTATGGTGAGATATAAAATAAAAATTTTGTATTTCATTCTGATTAAATAAAATTCATTCATAGTTTAATACATATCTAACCAGATTTTTCGTTTAAGATTTATGGTGAACACTTACCATTTCTCAGTGTGACTACAAAAAAGGTTCAATGTGCTGTCCTCCTCTCGTAACACATAGGTTTACACGCCGCGATACAGATTGTGTGGCGCGGCTCAGATACTCCGGTGTTAGAGTACCACAAGCTTCCACAATTTTTTGGCGCATATCATTCACAGTTTCACACTGCGTAGCATACACCACACTTTTCAAATATCCCCACAAAAAAAAGTCCATTGGCGCTAAATCGGGCGACCGTGGTGGCCATGGAACAGTTCCAGAACGTCCAATCCACGCATGAAAGCGATCGTCCAGATATTCGCGTACAGAACGAGTGTAATGCGCTGGCGCGCCGTCTTGCTGGAAAATCATGTCGCGGTAAACTAACAAGGAAGGCCTTCAAGTTCTTCCTCCAAGGTGGTCCTCAACATTTCCAAGTAGATTTCACCGTTCAACCGGTCCGGCAAAAATACAGGGCCTATCAATTTGTCACCGATGATACCGACCCACACATTAATTTTCCACCTGTGCTGAAAATGGCTTTGACGAAAAGCATGTGGATTTTCATGGGACCAGTAGTGCTCGTTGTGGCTATTGGATAGTCCAAAACGAGTAAAGGTAGCCTCATCAGACCATAGAACCCGAGACGCAAACATATGGTCAGCAGTAACCTGACTACGATACCACTCACAGAATCGCAGTCTCAATAAAAAAACTGCTTCTGTCAGCTGTTGTGTGCGCTGGTAATGGTAAGGATGCTGACTATCTTTTTTTAAAGTTCTCCATACTTTCATTCTAGACACACCTAATACGACAGAGGCTTTTCTAGTACTTCTAGTTAGATCTTCAGCAAAGTGATCCAAAATATTCTGTTCCACACGAGCATCCGCACGGTCACTCGATCGTCCTTCAGAGTTTGGACTGTGGAAAGAACCGTTTGCGTGCAAACGATTGACCAGCCTCCTGAAGCATGCATAAGAAGGAAGTCTTCGCTGATTCTCCAGCTCTCTTCCATCAATGCTACGTTGTCGATAAAGTTCGCGCGCTGCAGTAAGGATTCCCTCCAATGAACCCACACACATAATCATATCATAGTATTCTGCATTTGAATACTCCGCCATTATAAAATTACGAAATAACGAAAGCACTTTCACTAACTTGACACCGATGGATGATACTGACCGATAGAACAAGCGAACAATAATGAAGAACGTGTAAAAAAAAAATCACTAACGAACATTAGTAAGGATGTGAAAAAAAAAATCTGGTTGCCTGTAAAGTCGGTTTTACGGGCGAAGATTTTACGTGACAACGTCTTTTTCTCGGTAGAATATTTATTGATATGAATATAATTAAATTGCACAATAGGAACAAGGAATTGAATGAAAATAAGAATTGCACAAATTACAAACACAGTTTAAATCAAGTTTTCTTATATCTGCCACTTTTTCTTAATATTTGTAATTTTAAAGAATCAATTCGAAAATCAAAACATTTATTCAGATCGAAGGTTCAAATTTTTGCTAAATAAATTTGAAATTAATGAAAATTTGTAAAATAATAATTAATTAATTAATTAATTTTAAACTAATAATTTACTTAACACTATCAACATTTATCAATAGTATGACATAACCTATAAACTCAGTTTCTCAACTTTTGTGTCAATCTAACAATTAATCAATCAATCATAGTTTACGATAATGAAATATCAGTGTACAATTATTTACCTTTATTGTTGTAGTTGTTGTAAATGACGAATCTAAGCACTCCACATTTTCACTACAGACACAGCTGACGATACTTTAACCACACGTGTGAACTTGTATTATGACGCTTTCTTGTTTTTCCAACGCCAAGAACGTTCGAGAAAGACAAAGACAGAGACACAAGCATGCGCCGATTCAATGCGCCTAATTCTCTAGTGCTGCGCGCGCGGCAGACCGATCATAGTTGAGTGGGAGAGAGACGCAAGGCATTCGGCGGGCCTCTCTCTCGTTCGGTGACTCATCGTAACGTTACCGAGCGTTACACTTTTTCATAAGTGACTCCCAGCCGCAACCTAATTTAAGACGTTGTCACGTCAATAATTGATTATTGAAATAATCGATTAAAAATCAACTTCTAAAAGTAAAAAAATCTATTAAATTTAGTAATTATTTTTATGACTAATCGATTAATAACCGATTATTTTATTAATCATTCAATTACATATTACCGACTTTTATTCATCTGCAACGCCCCGATATTAAGTTTGGTCTTCTGGCCCGGAACGAAAACTACTAAAGAATACTTATTCTATAATGTTATTTTTAACGCCATCAATGACCGCATTCCTTCTATACCTTTGAAACAGTTTAGTTATTTATTTATTCAAATATTCACCAATTGGAGTCGATGAATAATACAATTTTAATAGCCGACATTTGGTTGATATGTTCTCTTTTATTGTATATTTCCAAATTACTAAATATTACATGGATACTCACTCGCTTCGTTAACTTTCTTAACTCTTTTCATGCACGCGCGTCGGTTTTTGAGGCTCCTAACATCACCTTCCTCCAGAACACGTTCTATTTGGTCACGTAATGTGTGTCTTGGCTGTCCTCGACTCCTACATCCATCCGCTTTTGCATTGTATATCTGGTCAATCGTGTCAAATGATCGGTCAGTCTTGCATCATCCATCCCTTCTACATGTCCGAACCATCGAACCAACCATGCCCTTTCTTACTTTTACACCGACACTTTCTTTCAAACCAACTTCCTTCCTTACAACCTTGTTTCCTACGCGGTCAGCGAGAGTCACTCCGCAGATTTTGCGCAGTGCCCTCATTTCTACCGCGTTTATTCTACTTTCATGCCCACTCTGCCATACCCAGCTCTCGTTTCCATAAGTTAGCGTTGGGATCAGGACTGCATTGTGGATTGCTAGCTGGGCTTTTCTGCTGACGTTTTTTGCGCCCAGGAATCTGGCCAACGCTCCATTTACGCTATTTCCTATCGCCACTCGTCTTTCTACATCCGTGGTGTACCTTCCATCCCTGCTAAAAGCGCATCCAAGATATACAATTTCATTCACCTGTTCCAGCACTACATCATCAATCATTATCCTTGCATCTGTTCTGGATTCTTCCCTTTCCAACACCATAACTTTCGTTTTCGTCGCATTCAACTGCAAGCCTTTAATCATGCAATCATCTTTCATAGTAGTGACTAGTGTTTGCAGGTCTGACGGCAATTCGGCCAGAAGCACGGCGTCATCTGCGCAAAGCAGGCAGCTCACAACTAGGTCACCCATTCGCATCACTACATCCATCGATCTCACTCTCTGGAGACAACTGTCCAGGTATAGGATGAACAGTCGAGCGGACAGCACGCAACCCTGTCTGACGCCGATATTGACGTCAAACCAGGGGGACAAGCCGCCGTCAACACGCACACACGCTGTGCAGTCCTCATAAGTGGACTGCACAGCGCGCAGCAGTGCTCCGCTCACCCCGTAGCCCGGGAGTATATCCCACAGATCCTTTCGTAACACTCTGTCAAACGCTTTTTCCAGATACACAAAACCGCAGAAAACCTTCCGGTTAACAGCCAGTTGTTTCTCCACGATGTCGCGGAGAGAAAAAATCTGATCCATCAAAAACCACCCTGAGCCTCCCACAACACTCCATCAGATATCACCCTCATTCTCCTTTCAATAATTTTCCCATACACTTTTGCTGCTAAACTGATCAAACTGATGGCCCTGTAACTGGCGCACTGCATACGTGATCCCGGCACGTATGCAGTGCGCCTCCAGTCCGTGGGAACCTTACCTGACCTCCAGCACAGATTGCTCAAGGTCAGGAAAGAGTCCCGGACACAGGTTCCACCGTGTTTGATCATTAAGCAGACATCATATCAATTCCAGCTGCCTTGCCAGAAACATAGAAACATACCAGGAACATACTCGTACATTTCCCCAAAATACTCACTCCACCTGCCCAATACATCGCTTGGGTTTGCAAGAATGTCACCAGCCTTAGACATAATTTTGTCCATTCTGGATGTTGACCAAGAACCCCGAGACTTTCTAACTTCCCTCCAGAAGAGTTTTTTATTCGCCTCGAAGTTCTCCGTCAACCTCACTTCCTCATTCGCAACTAGTCTTTCACGCTTCGCTTTCACTAAGGCTTTGGTAACATTCCTGCAGTGGCGGTAGCTCTCATACTTTTTCTCTGTCATACTACCATTCTGATTCAAACTTGAGACATAATCCAACCATGCTTTTTTCTTTCTTTCGACGCTGGATTTCACATCCTCGTCCCACCAGGCATCACCTCTCAGAATCCTATGCCTCTTTGCACTACCACATACTTCTTTTGCAATATCCACTATACTTTCTTTCATTCTTTCTCAGCATTCTTCAACACCTAAGTCAGAAAGACTCGTCTCATTGAGTCTTTTACTGACTAGGTCTACATACATACTCCGTACACTTTCACTTTCTAATTTCTCACATTTTATCCTTTCAAGCTCTCCGAAATGGGTACGCACGCGCCAGTGTCTCCACTTCTTGAAAAGGCCCACGAAACGGCTTACCACCAGGTAGTGGTCCGTATCAAGAGTGGGGCCTCTGTAGGCTCGTGTATCCCTTTAGAGTATTTCGGAGACGACTACCTACCAAAATCAAATCAATCATACTCTTTTGTTCATTCCGTCTCCACGTATACGTGTGAATATCTTTATGACGGAATAATGTGTTAGACACATCGAGGTTCCGTTCCAGGCATACGTCCAAGATGGGCTTACCAGCATCATTGACTCTCTTGTCACCATTCGGACCAAGGACAGCCTCCAGGCCATCTCTCTTGGTTCCGACCCATCCATTAAGATCACCACACAGAATTATCCTTTCATGTCCCTCAGCCAGATCCAGAATATTCCTAACAGATTCCCAAAACTCCTCGAGTTCGCGGGGATCCGCGGAGCTTACGGGAGCATAAGCTGCGACCAGGAAAACTCGCGTGATTCCCAGTTTTATTCGAACCCAAAGATGTCTTGGGCCTACCAACTCATAATCTTTCACTCCGGAAGCAAAGTGGGAGGAGAGAACGACTCCAACACCCCCACTAGCACGGACGTCCTGGTCCACTCCGGACCATAGGGCTACCATGCCACCGGGGAGGTCCTCGGTCTCACTCCCCCTTCGCTTTGTCTCCGTCAAACATAAGGCATCCAGGCATCTCTCATTTATTACATCCATCATCTCATTCATCTTTCTGATCATACTACCTCTAACATTCCACGTGCCTATACGGCACTTCCCTCTCCTCATCCCACCAGGATTGGCGCTGCGTGAAGGGTGGCGGCCCCCTTCGCCGCATGCGCATGCAGCCGCACCAACGGGGGCTAATCGGTGCCCGTCGCTTCCGGGGCACGCCGGAGCAGCCAGTCCGGCTCAGTTTGCTTCGGTCAAGATTGCGTCCCACTGGGACGGCAGGGGTCGCGACGTGCACGCTCTTGATATGACCCCCTAAAACTAATTGTACATATTGCCCAAAAATTTAAAATCCATTAATTTAAATAAATCGATTATTTTCTTAAATAAATACGAATATTAATTAATCGATTTTTTCATTGTAATAAATTAATCGTTTAAACAAAAATCGTTTTCTTATGTTTAATGTCACATTCCTAAATACTAGTGTCTCTGCCATTTTTAATTTCTTAGGGTACCGTTATAACAAAATACGGAACCTTTATACGATAACTTATTTTTTTATAATAACTTTAAAAATACTAGTCTCTGTACTACAGAGTCTACTAGATATTTTAATTTCACTCAAATCTCATCCAAAGCAAATTGGAATAGTATTTTAGAAAATCTCTAAATTTTAAGTAATAATACGCACAATACCGAATACCGGATTTAACATAACATAACTTCACGCCTTACCCGAAGGTGTAGGCAGCGGCCGTTAAGCCCCGTCTCGCCCTTATGTTTACGTCCCAAATGGAATAATAGGTGGCGAACCTATTGCCATACTGGGCACAAAGTTTTCAGACATCGATATTTATCACACTTAACTTCCGCAAACGATTTTGAAAAGTCATTGGTGTGAGCCAGTGTCAGGATTCGAACCCGGACCTCTGGATCAGAAGCCTTGTGCTCTCCCATTGGACCACCGAGACTCCTAGGATTTACCTACGTAATACTTTTTAAGCTTTCACGTGTTATGCAACATAATGATAATAATAATATACTTTATTAATTTGCGTTGGTACATTAAAATTATACGGACCCATAATAAATAATATTAATATTTCAAAATATTTCACTGTAAATTTAGAAATGCCGACAAATTCTTTTTATAAATGCCGCCTGATGAGTTCAAGGTTATCTTGTGCGAGCCGAAAGGCAGGCGGCAATTTTCAAAGGAAGTTTCGGGCGCGTGTAACAGGTCACAGCACGTGTAAGAGGTGCACATATATACACAGCACATATACACATGACCTACAAATGATTCAATAAGTAGGGTTCACAGTTTTTTGTGTAACTTCACGCCTCAAATACATGAGAGTGTAGGCAGCGAATACTATTTACTGATTATGTTTCATGGTAATTCCATGTGGTTTCTTAAACAGATCAGAATGTAGTCAGCTTAATTTTTTTTGTAACTTCACGCCCCAAATACATGCGGGTGTAGGCAGCAAAAATTACTTATTGATTATGTTTCATAGTAATTTTATATGATTTCTTATTGCTAACCGAACACAGATAGCTTTTTTTGTGTAACTTCACGCCTCAAATACATGAGAGTGTAGGCAGTGAAAACTATTTACTGATTATGTTTCATGGTAATTCCATGTGGTTTCAGTCAGTCTCGGTGGCGCAGTAGGCGAGCGCACGGCCTCTGATCCAGAGGTCCGGGGTTCGATTCCAGACACTGGCTCACACCAATGACTTTTCGAAATTGTTTTCGGAAGTTATGTGTGATAAATATCGATGACTGACAAACTTTGTGCCCGGTATGGCAATAGGTTCGCCACCTATTCCATTTGGGACGTAAACATAACGGCGAGACGAGGCTTAACAACCGCTGCCTACACCTTCGGGTAACAAAAGGCGTGAAGTTATGTTATGTTATGTTTATGTTTCTTAAACAGATCAGAATGTAGTCAGCTTAATATTTTTTTGTAACTTCACGCCCCAAATACATGCAGCGAAAATTACTTATTGATTATGTTTCATGGTAATTTTATATGATTTCTTATTGCGAACCGAATACAGATAGCTTTTTTTGTGTAACTTCACGCCTCAAATACATGAGAGTGTAGGCAGGGAAAACTATTTACTGATTATGTTTCATGGTAATTCCATGTGGTTTCTTAAACAAATCAGAATGTAGTCAGCTTAAATTTTTTTGTAACTTCACGCCCCAAATACATGCGGGTGTAGGCAGCGAAAATTTTAATTGATTATATTTCATAGTAATTTTATAAGATTTCTTAATGCGAACCGAATACAGATAGCTTTTTTTGTGTAACTTCACGCCTCAAATACATGAGAGTGTAGGCAGGGAAAACTATTTACTGATTATGTTTCATGGTAATTCCATGTGGTTTCTTAAAGAATGATCAGAATGTAGTCAGCTTAAATTTTTTTTGTAACTTCACATAATTATTAAAAATTAGAGATGACAACCCTATTGATGATCGAAATGGAAAAATGAATGAAATACTTTAGGCGAGAAGTCACAATGAACTCAGTTGTCGTAGGTCATAAGTAGGGTGATCATGGTTCATATTTCTGAAGGATAATTTTTGTAAAAAAAGTAAAAAACAATTTTTTTTGCCTTTTTTTACTTTCTATAGGATATCTAGATTTCAAAGCATGTCTAGATTCTAGATATACGTGGTTAGAATAGGGTCTATGAAGCACCCTGTATAAAAAAAGGACGTGTTAGTTACACAACATTTATAACTCAAGAACGGCCGTACAGATTTGGATGAGAATTGGTGGAGAGGTAACTTAGAGCCAGGAATCGGATAGGATAGGAAAATATGGATAAATTGCGAGTGAAATAGTAAAAGAGGCAATTGAATTATTTTGAAAAAGTTGCGAAAGTGGAATAAATGTAAAATCTATTAATTTGGCACCATCATACATTAGGGGGAATAAATTAAATATGTTCAATTAGGAGTATTTGTGAATTGTAGCAAAATTATTAATACTCATCGTAAATACATAACTTCGGGTATGTAGAGAGAACAGAGCGCCATAAGGTACGATTTGGGATTAGACCCCACAAGGTTGTGATCAGTACCTCATTGTCTATTGCTAGCTGGGCTTTTCTGCTAACTTTCTTTGCGCCTAGAAATCTGTCCAACGCTTCATTTACGCTCTTTCCTAACGCCACTCTTTTTTCTACAGCCGCAATGCTATCTGCCTTTCGTGCTAAAAATGCATCCAAGATATAAAATTCTCCAGTAGACTTACTCATCGACATTGTAATTCTGATTCTGAATTATTCTCGCTCTTGAATCAAGAAGTCCTAAGATAGAATCTGGACTCACACCAATGAGATCTCTTATTCTTTCTCGGAAGTTATGCGTGCTTGGTGTATGAAAATATGTTCCGCCACCTGTTCTATTTGAGAATAAATCGGCCAGTTGAGACATAACAGCCTTCGGGTCGAAAAACATTTGAAAAAAATTATCAATAATGTTTTAACAGTAATTTAAAGGCAGGAAATATCTTGAACTATCTTTTTTTCATATCCTTCTGAATTATAGTTTGTGTTTTTTTTTTATTAATTTAAATTAAACCAGTTATGTTTTTTTATGATAGAAGAGGACAAACGAGCTTGCGGGTTACCCGGTGGAAAGCAATCACCGCCGCCCATGGCGTCTATAATACCAGGGGCTTCACATCAGCGTTGCCGGCCTTTCAGATGAGAATAGGCTCGTTTCTTGAAGGTTCCTAGGTCGTAGCGGTCCGGAAACGTATTAATATTAGTGCAAAATTTCATTTTAAAATCCATTCAGTAGTTTTTGTATGAAAGAACATAAAACAAAATTCTATAAATACTAATATAATATCAAACATTTAATTTCAATATTAGCAGAATGCATACTTTTACACTCGAAGTGTCGTGATAAGTACGTACTATTTATCCAATTTCGCTTATGTGGCCACCGTTCTGCCAGTTACTTCCTTGCCAAAAGTGTTCCTTTGCATTAAGTGTAAGACCGTAACCAAATTTGAAATTTTCTCCAACATTTCTTAGAGCACCGCAAAGTAATATAAGTGAACATTTTCTGCTTTGGAAATTTTAAAAGTCTAATTCGTTTGTAAAAGACTTCTTCAGCGCAGTGCAGCACTCAAATTAGATGACTCGTGTGGTCATGGGTATTTCTGGGTGGCTAATGTGACATAAAAAGTAAAGAGAAAAAAATCATATTATTGAAAATTAGAATCCCATATACATACTAATATGCATTTTATTTATTATTTAAAAAAAGAATTCGACTAACTAAAATCTGCGAAATATATGTACAGTCAGAAATAGTTAGATTTATTGCCGAATAGAAGAAACAACAATAGGCCGGAAGAACTGCTAATTTATCAACAAATCCATTAACGTTTAAACTTCATTAGCTGGATAGTTTGTGTGTTTTGTCCCTTAATTTAATTCATCTCGAAAAGGCTATGCGGCACTTTGATGAATAGTACAGTACGGGTAAAAGTGTTGCCCAATCAAGCAACTAAGAGATTTGACCTGGTACGCGTAGGTATCAATCATATTATTATGTCCTATTTGTTCAGCAATATGATATTTAACTTAAAATATCCTGAGTCTGATTATTTTTGTGTTACGTTTATTATAATATGTTTATAAGTTAATAACAAAATTGTGGCCGAAGTCCACAAAAGATTTTATCGACGCACACTCCTTTGCTAACCCATTTGCTTACACATTCGTATATTGAGTTACAGCAGGAAATTAGAATAAAATGAAAAATTAAACCTTCTGAAAGGAAAAATAAACAATAACTATACAAAATCTAAAATACTTCCTAAAACTAGTGGAGTTTTTGAACTCCTGTCACATGTACTGGAGTGATTTATGTGACAATTTCCCGTTTGATAAACCGCTCTAGGTACCGCTGATTTACGATGGCAAGTTGCCCAGGGTAACACTATGGGTATCTGGAACATATTCAACCATAGCTGTTTTTATTATGCAGTTAGTAATAACTGAATTGTTTAAAAAAAAAACCAGTAACGTTATTCATAATAAGTACTCATTAAATACGTTTCTTTTATACTTATAAATCATTTACTAGTTAAGGTTAGTTCTACACACATAGTTTTGAAGTTATTGAAAATAGCAATACCAATCATATAGACGACCAAATTAATGACATTTTTTATAAGTTTTTTAAGGTAAAAACGAGAATCAGGTGGCTCGCTTACCACGTAACTAGCACCACCCATGGACACCTGCAACTAAGATACTTCCTAAATTTCGTATGGGTTAGGGAGAGAGTAGAGACTGCTGCAGCAGGAGCTATATTTAAATGTAATCATTAACTTACTGCTCAATACGAGATAATATATCAATTCTTATTTATTTATAAATCACTTTTCCATCTCTTTCTAGACTGATTTCGTATAATGGTCATGTTTGCGTGTGTGATCAGGATTTATCATGTGCTATTTATTCTTCGTACTCTCAACGTGAAACATCAGGGACGTGACACTTATATTACTGTCTGACAGCCACGCAGCCTTATGTTACACAGTAATAATACTTTTACATAGATTTACGTTCTATAAGATTAGATCAGATGTTGTATACCTGTAGAAATTATTAATGGAGGTTTCAGTTTTGAAACCTAGCAAATAATTGCTTTATTTGAATTGTTTCCGATAATTGCTATTTTACATGCTGCTAACACCTTAGAATGTTTACAGAGTAAAGGTATGTAAATACATTATAGTTATATCCCACTTAATTAATCAAACTTTAACATACTTTCTTAGAAGTTAAATTAATTTAAATATCGACAAAGATGTTGTGTTAAATATTTTTTTGTTAAAAAAAATGTTAATTTATTAATTAAAATTTTCTTTTAACGTAGTTATAATATAGTATTAGTAATAAATTAATTATTAAGTTAGTTGAAATCAGAGTATATCTATTATTAAATATTGATTGATTTTAAATTTAAAGGTATTTGTTAAAAAAAAAATAAAAAATCACAATCAAACAGCTCAAGACAGCGAGATACTATTAGTATAGTTTGCAGGTCAGACCCACATCAGAAACCAAAATAAAGTAGAATTATGAATAGTGCAGTATACAATCAAAATAATTTTATTAACCTAGAAACCAAGTTTCTTTTTTAAAACATTACAAATAATAGTACTATCAACAGCCCGTCAAAATTAAATAATAATCAGTTTTGAAGAATAGCCGCTGAGTTTTCTTGCTGGGTCTTTCTCAGGATTGGCCGCGTTTTTGACCCAGTGGTAGATTTTTTTTTTAACAAATACTTACCTTTAAATTTAAAATCAACCAATATTTAATAATAGTTATACTATGATTCCAACTAACTTAAGAAAATAAGATAATTATCTAATAATTAAAAATAACAACTGTTACCTATTAAATCATACAACAAAGGATCTTTACAAACATTTCTTTTCTTTTTCTTTAGTAAATATATCTTATAAATAAATATTTATTTTTTGTTTCAATAGTAAAAATCATATTTTTAACATCAACTATTTGATTTTTATTTCCAAAAAGTAGGTGCTCTCTGTATCAATGAAAATAGCTTTTGAACAGATACCATCTTTTTGTTCATCACTCGTGAAAATGATCTCTGTAAAGAGTTCGAAACTTCGGGAAATAAATAAAAATAAGTAATAATAAGTAATAAAAATAAGTAATAGCACAGAGGATTAGCATTGCCATTCAGCGTGGCAATACGGTCAGTCTTCTGGGCACGCTGCCAGTAGACCGAGATGCGGAGAAATTTGATTTCAGGTAGTTTTTTAATTGTATTTATTGTAAATAATGTAATTAATTTATTAGTAATAAATAAATCCTAAAAAGTTGTTTCAATTTTATGAACGCAATAGCTACTTACTATATCGTTTTTTTTATGGAACGGTGGGCAAACGAGCAAGCGGATCACTTGACCGAAAAAAGAAATTAGCACCGCCTGCGGACATCTGCAACATAGATAGTGTTACCTTTTCATTTTAGGGAGTGGGAGGGGGTGGGAGGAGGAAGGAGGGTGAGCTTTCAGATACCGCTCTCACCAAACAAAACGCAACATGCACTTTGCGTCGAGCGTCTAGCGAGCCCATTCATGCAGCGAGCTGCGTGGCTATACCACTGTTATTTTATTTATGTGTTAGAGGGAAAACAAGATAGCGAGAAACCTGATCATAAGCAACTAGCGCTGCCCATTGACATATTCAATTTAAATAGTGTTATAGTTGCGTTGGGAGGGGAATGTAGGTGGGACTTTATCATCAGCAGTCCAGATTTGTTCACTGCTGATCGTAGGCCTCACTCTTAGCACGCCATAAGTCCCGGTCCTGTGCCACCTGCATATAACGACAGCTAGCTGTTTTTATTTATATATCGTAGGCTGTCCATCTAGTGGGCGGACAGCCTACGCTACTCCATCGGTAGTCAGATCTTCTATTGATGTCGCCTACCCAACTCCACTACAGCGTCCTTACTTTATGGACTATATCAGCTACTCTCGTACGTCAATTGATCTCCGTATTTCGGATCTTATATCGTAGAGAAATACCGAGTATAGCCCTGTTCATAGCGCGCTGAGCGATTTTAAGCTTCTTCATACCGATCCTTAGTCGACCTCCAGTATAGACTGTTAAAGGTCAGGAAAGCGTCCCGGATACAGGTTCTACCGCGTTTGATCATCTCAGCAGACATGATATAAATTCCGGCTGCCTTACCATTTTTCATACTTCAAATCGACCATTCAATCTCTTCCATAGTAATGTCCTCGTCAAATATTGGCGCAGCGGAGTTAGTCGTAGACTCACTCGCGGCGCCCACATTCGGGGCATAGTCATACATTTCCCCAAAGTACTCACACCACTGATCCAATACATTGTTTGGGTTTGCAATATTATTCTAGTGTTCATTAATACTTTCTCTGTAATAGTCTGTACAGCAATATAAATTCAAACCTATTCGCCTAAATATGTAATAGAAACCTTTTCAGACGAAAATAATATACATTTACGATGTCTGTACAACATAACATAACATAACTTCACGCCTTTTGTTACCCGAAGGTGTAGGCAGCGGCTGTTAAGCCTCGTCTCGCCGTTATGTTTACGCCCCAAATGGAATAGGTGGCGAACCTATTGCCATACCGGGCACAAAGTTTGTCAGTCATCGGTATTTATCACACATAACTTCCGAAAACAATTTCGAAAAGTCATTGGTGTGAGCCAGTGTCTGGAATCGAATTCCGGACCTCTGGATCAGAGGCCGTGCGCTCGCCCACTGCGCCACCGAGACTTTAACGTCTGTGACAAATTAACACAATAATTATTTTCGTATTCACAGTCATCCGTCATGTAAACGTATATCAGTTAAGCGACATATTTTTACAATTGCCCATAAAACTTATGAACTGCAATTACTTTGAACGTCTGCCTTAACGACTTTGTGACTTATGGATGGTTTTCAGGAATTCCTCTATCGACTTTGATTATTGACGACAAATGGAAATATTTTACATTATAATATTTATTATTTGTCGAACTTTATTCCGTTTTTAATCTATATTTAACTTCCTTCTCAAAAATAAGTTATATAGTCATATCGGTAGTTTCAAAGGTCAAATAGCCTGCTTTTGTAAGCGTTTTTCAAAAAGTAAGGTCATTGATTCTGGGCTCACACCAATGAACTCTCAAAATAATTTTCGAAAGTTACTTGTGATAAATATCGATGAATGACAACATTGTCCCCGGTGTTTGCCATTAAGCTCGGCTATGTAATCCATTTGGGACGTAAAGATTAAGGGAGTCGAGGCTTAATTAATAGCCAGTGCCTACGCCTTCAGATTGATATCTCCACACAGTATAAACATATCTTTATCATTACTTTTAAGAACAAGGTCTATTAACTCTTTTAAGTGACTTTAATAAGACTCACAAATGATAAAAACCGTATTTGCGAAACTAAAAAGCAATAAATAACCCAACTTAATGCAAGCCACTATTTTGAATTAGATGATCACGACGCAAAGTAACATACAGAACATTTAACAACATTAAGATAGGCAGTCCCGGTGGCGCAGTGGTCGAGCTTCGGCTTCTGATCCTGAGGTCCGGGTTCGATTCCAGACACTGGCTCACACCAATGACTTTCGAAATAGTTTTCGGAAGTTATGTGTGATAAATATCGATGACTGAAAAACTTTGTGCCCGGTATGGCAATAGGTTCGCCACCTATTCCATTTGGGACGTAAACATAACGGCGAGACGAGGCTTAACAGCCGCTGCCTACACCTTCGGGTAACAAAAGGCGTGAAGTTATGTTATGTTATTAAGATAAAAAAATGCCACTAAATATTAGATAATTTGATCAAAACAACTTTTAGGATTATATCGCGTTTATTTATTATTTATTTATATTTATTTCCCGACGTTTCGAACTCTTTACAGAGATCAAATCGTGAAAAAATCGTGAAAATGATCTCTGTAAAGAGTTCGAAACGTCGGGAAATAAATATAAATAAATAATAAATAAACGCGATATAATCCTAAAAGTTGTTTTGATCAATGAGTGAGATTCGCGAAAATCTTAGAAATAAATTACATAATTTATTAATATTATCGAAATAAATCAGAACGATAAATATAATATAATACGTATTAATTATTATTAATGATTTTTATATAGTCAGAATACCTGAAAATATAATTTAATAAAATCATAAAGGGACAAAATATTTTGTTGAATTGAAATTGTTTCAAAACACTATAAATTGTACGGTTATGCAGCAGCCTTTGTTGTTTCTCTCTTTACAATGTAAAATATGTTTCTTTGTATACGACTGCAAAATAAAGTAATAATTGTAGATACAAAATATTTTCACATTTTTAGTAAAACGAATTATTAATTAGGTCCCATGGAACTATTGACGATGCCTGGCCGTTACGAACTTATTTATATCTTTTATAAGACGGCACTTATCCAAACATCCATATCCATATATACGTAACTTTACGATATACCCCTTGTGGAGTAGGCAGAGAGAACGGACCTTATTATGTTATGATTCTTACACACCTTACTCGCTTCTTAGACTTTGTGAGCCCTTGTTTGTCTGTTTGTAAGACTCCTGACATTACTTTCTGCAAGGATACAATCAATTTAGTCACGAATATTGAGACGCGGCACTTTAGAACAATAATAACATTATTTAATTAACTAATATGTATCTGATATATCATCATGATAACAATAATTAATTCAACGAAAATACTTAATTTAAAATATTTATTACAACAAAAATATTTAATTTATATAATTAATTCTAGTATGTACAATAATTCATAATTTAAATTAAATGTTTTTGTTCCTTTCTGAAGCAGAAGTCTGCATTTCGTTTCCAAGAATTACATGGAGCGCAACTCTCATTATAGATATTCGTAACCACGAGAACGACCGGAACGCTTTGCCAAACGTAAAGTTGCTTCTGTTTCTAGCAAATATTTGCTATACAGTTCCAAACTTTATGTTTTAGATGACTGCCATTATAATATTATTTTGACCCGTTGAAAGTTTTGAAAACGATTTGGTTTTGTGTGTTTTATTCGAAATACTCCTCTTTCACAAATTTGATATTAACAGTACTATTTTTATGTGGCAAATAAAAAAGAATGCACGGGGTCTCTCCGCACTAAAGAAGTGAAACTTTATAATTCTAATTGCCTAAATTTAAAATTAAAAATACGAAAAGTACGTGTATCAAATCAAACTAACAACACAAGTAATATGGATCCAACGGACTAGACGCTAATTTTACACTGCTCACAGTGTTTTCTGTTTAATATTTTAGTCGAAATTAACAACGCCGTCTACTTCTATGTTGAGCAACGAAATTTTGCAATATTTAGACCATATGGAACTCGAAGACTTAAATATAACTTTAAGATTATTCACTCATGTTTATTGAACGTTTTCGTTGCTGTATTGTAGATAGATAGATGTGGCTTTGTGATAACTTGCTCACACTAAATGCAGAAAAAGCAAAATACATGGTATTCACTCATGCCAACAAGCGGAAGAGAGAATGTCTTCATTACGACATTAGGGCACACTCATGCGGTGACTATGCTTTGAAATTAGAAAAAGTTGATAATATCAAATACTTAGGAGTCATTCTTGTTAAAAATCTTAAATTCAATAATCACATTGATAATTTATCGAGTCTTATGAAAAAGCTTTTATATATGTTTAAAGATTTGCGTCACGTGGCCGAATGGGATATTTTTTGGCACTATGCCAGTCCATACTTAGTTCCTGCATAGTGATATGGGGAGGTACTGCAAAATCACCTTTACTTAAAGTAGAAAGAGCCCAAAGAACAATACTAAAGGTATCCCATTCACTACCATTCGACCCATCATTTCACAACCGACTTATTTTTTAAATCTAAAGTTCTCACTGTGAGACAATTTACACTTGTATTTGAAACTATATTGCACAAACATTCGAATCTGCCATATAATCCGAAATTGCTCTGGCACAAACGAAAAAAATCAATAGTCTGCAACACCCCACTACTTAGAAGTAGTCTGGGGCATCATAGTAACCATTTCCTGAGTAGCTATGTGTATAATAAATTAAATACTTTATTGAATATATATGACCGTCCTAGGAAGAAATGAAAACAGGCATTATTCTCTTATCGGCAACACTTGGACTATGACAGCACTGAAGAACTAGTAAACGTGACACGCTAAAATCTCATACATATATGTGAGCGCACCGCCAATCTTAAACCTAATCAACCACCATAAAATAAAACATAAAACGTTTAACCAACCTACACACGAAACATACACGCTGGAAAACCTTTTTTTTACGCGAGGAAATGCTTTATGCACACCCTCGCCTGGGAACGGCAGGGGGTAGTGTGGGACTTCCAAAACAGTAAACTGCAATCCAATCCTAGGGCTACCCACTAAAACCTCGCGGCGGCCTTCCTGCGGCGTTGGGGTGGTCCAGGATCCGGATAGCCCCTCTGGTCCACCCCGCCGTCACCCCCCCTTCTTGCACGAGAGGGTGCTCATCCTCGGGGAGCCTCGGCAAGGATCTCCTGGGTAGCGACGACCCTCCCCGGCTGCACCAGGGTCGGCGGCGGCGGTCACTGAGCTCGCCGCCGCCGCCTTCGAGCGGGATCGGCTCTCTCCCGACCCCGCTCGGCGGCCTCCTTCTGAAGACGCTGGGAAACACCTACCACACACATATAACTTACTAGCTTTTACCCGCGGCCTCGCTCGCACTGAAGCCATTAAATAAGTATCAAAGATCATTTTCCATAGAAATGAATCAATATTATAACTCTATTTTATTGCTTAGCTGGGATTATTAATTAATATTACAACATACAATCACGTTTAAAAGTCTTACAAGATACTTTATTGAAATGTAACAACAAACGGTAAAATATATTTATCTGAAACTAAAATAAATAATTTTGGACTTTAACAATTTTGTATGATATTAATCATCATCATCATCATTAGCCTTTTGAGCTCCACTGCTGGACATAGGCCTCCCCCATAGAGCGCCACAACTGCCGGTCCGCTCAATCATGGGGGGTTTTTGCCATAATCGCCACGCTTGGCAGGCGGGTTGGCGATCGCAGTAGGCTGTATTTTCTTGAGAGAGAATGCTGCTGCCCATTCTTCTAGCTTTTCCCTTACCCGCATTTTACGACACCCATTGGAAGAGATGGGGTGGCGGTATTCTAAGCCGGCGCCATACAGCATGATATTAATGCAGTATATTAATGTAGCATATTTTTGTAGACTATATTATAAGTTTTTCCTTCGGGTGCAAAAATATGTAAATTAAAGAAAGAAAGAAGAAAAAAATGTATCCTATGTTACTTTTAATACCTCCAAGAATATGTGTACCAAATTTCATGATGATCGGTTGAGTAGTTATCGCGTGAAAGCGTAACAAACAAACATACAATCACATTTATATATTAGTAGGGATAGGGATAGGGATAGGGATAGGGATTCAGGAAAAACAAGGCAATATATATTTAAATACACAAAAACAAATATTTTATTGTGTTAAAATAAACTAATGGAAATTCTCACTCACATGTAAGTTGTAGTTTTGCGGGGCCTGGTAATCTGTATGACAGGGTTTCCTAGTTCAGATGCCAGTCCCTCACAGAGGATTGATAAGGATTGAGAATGTAATTTTAATGTACCTAGAATGTATAAGTAACCTTTGTGGAGGAGAACAATAAATTTATTATTTAAAAATACATAAATTAATAAAAATATTTCACGGTAAAAATATTTTTTTCTTTGAACACGCCTATACATATTGTATTAGTGTCACCCGCGTGCACGGTTTCTCGGACTGTCAGCACTTGACGAGTCTTCAAGATTCAACTTTGCGGCTTAAGTGCGATGACCTACATAGAATGACATAGATCTAACATAATATTCTAGATTACCTCTTAACCCAATACGGGTTCAGACTATAGGCTTGGTTTAATTTATCCTCTATATTTTAGAAAAAGGCATTGTCTTATTACAATAGCCACATTTTGTTCAAAATTTATCATTTTCACGTATACTGTAAATCATTCCTTTCAAGATGATGTTTACAATACAATACAATACAATACAATATACTTTATTGCACACCAAAACAAAAGGAATACATTTACACAACAGATTAGACAGTAAAAAAAAAATGCACAAACGGCGGTCTTATCGCGAATTCAGCGATTTCTTCCAGACAACCTCTATGGACATAACAAGTGAAAAAAGGGTAGTCACTGGTGTTTAAACTAGAATCATGATAGAAAAAATAAACATTATACATGAATTTAACAATAACTAAATATGGGATAAATACATATAATACAAATGAATATACATACATAAACATACTTCCATACCTAAATAAATATACAATTTACACATACATACATACATACATATATAGATACATATTAATAACTTACGGAATACGTGTATCAGGCTGAGCTAATGTAACCTAACTCGTCGTGATAATGGTCACTAAGGCGATTTTTGAAAGTACTAAGGGATTTGGCAGCTCTTATCGACAAAGGTAGCCCGTTCCATAAGCGTGCTGCTTGTATGGCGAACGATTTATCCAGAAAAGTTTTAGTATGAGTTGGTATTGCTAACTGCAGGTTTTCAGATGATCTCAGAGACCTCGCATGTGTGTCACTTAAGAACATAAAACGTTCTTTGAGATAGAAGGGGGCGCTGTGATGGAACAAAATATTGTAAAGAAGGGAAAGAATATGAGAATTCCGGCGAAGGCGTATAGGAAGCCATTTGAGCTTACTACGAAATTCGGATACGTGGTCATATTTGCGCAAGCCAAATATGAACCGGATACAGACATTTTGGAGTCGCTCAAGTTTATTCAGTTGGTCCTCGGTGATATCAAGATAGCTAGCATCAGCGTAGTCGAGGATTGGTAAAAGTAGAGATTGGGCAAGCGTAGTTTTTGTAGCTAAAGGCAGAAAATTACGTAGCCTCCTTAAAGTCCCAGCAGATGCAAATATCTTCCGGCTAATGTTGCGGAGCTGAGGCTCCCAAGATAGTGTCCTATCAATTAGAATTCCTAGGTTTTTGACATGGTTACTGATCGGTATAACGGATCCGCCAAGATATATCGATGGAATTTGATCCCAAGCTACTTTACGAATCAGTTTGGAACTGCCGGCTACTAGTGCTTGAGTTTTTGTACGATGATGTTTAATAGTACTTCTAGTGATAGACTATCTATATTTTAGTTTGTTTATGATACTAGGTATAACTTTATTCTGCAGTATCACAACCATTTATATTACAGTTCTACTTAATAATTATATTCTACTTGGTATGTATACACTAGAGTTTACCTAACTGAGATGATAACAGTACTTTCAACAGTAACTTTTAAACATCATTCCTTACCATTACCAAATTCCTAATTGTCTTTTGAAAATGTTGTAACTTCCCCCGAAATGTCTTAAATTATTCTTTGATTCTTTATGTGGTATAAGTCATAAACTTAAATTAATATGAATTTTTAATCTTTGAAACAATCAATATAGTAGAAATGTTGGCAACTAAATTACTAACTAATATATATGTTTATTTATTTGCATAACATTTCTGTCAAATGATTTATAATTTCAGTTAATATTATCTAGTATTTATATTTCATTGACTGGTGACGTTAATACATTACATTTAAGAAATGAAATTTTAAGTACAAGTGTATATAGAGTTACAGTAGTTGGCTCGTCACTTGGACCAAACATACTCTGATAAACTTTATATCCAACCAGCAGTGTTATCTTGAAGTGAGTTTCTAAGTGTAATTCTTGAAACACATCTGAGGTCTTGTCATCAAAATTAGCCAGTTAGTCCGTGACCCTTATCCGGTTTAAAAACTCGGCCAATTACGACATAGCAAGAATATAATGTGGAAATCATATTTGAACATCGTTTGGACTTTTATATGATCTTTATCTAGTTTTTCTAAATAGTCTCGGCTTCTGATCCAGAGGTCCGGGTTTGACTCCTGACACTGGCTCACACCAATGGCTTTTCGAAAATGTTTTCGGAAATTTTGTGTGATAAATATCGACAACTGAAAACTTTGGGCCCGGTATGGCAATAGGCCACCTATTCCATTTAGGACATAAACATAACGGCGAGACGAGGCTTAACAGCCGCTGCCTACACCTTCGGGTAACAAAGGCGTGAAGTTATGTTATGTTTTTGTTTTAAATGCAAATAATTAAGATAGTACAACTAAATCTCTAACAATTTCTTGTAATGTTTTGTCATTTATACATGCTTTTGCGACCTCAATTTTCTTACTACACCTTTATAATATTTTTATATTATTGAATAAGTAACCAACATTAGAAGCTCCATGCATGCGAAGCAGCGAAGCAACAATTTGTATACAATATAAATAGTGATATTTTCCTCTTAAATATATTATATTTTTAATACGAGTTTATCTACATCATTCACTTGAGAGGATCACAAATGTTTGCTTTTCGTCGTAATAACTTGAAACCAAACTGCTAGAAGTTAATGTCGCAACATGGCTGTGGAGCTACGAGCTTTATATTTTAATTTAGCCACTACAACAACGCAGTAACGTATCTCTTAATTAACTTGGAACAAAGTTATTACCTGCAAAGTTTATTTTGTCTATGGTGAAGGTGAAAATAGTAGTGACTGGGGTACTATTTAATGGAAAAGTTTAAGTACCTACATCTATAGTGCAACCAAACATGGGAATAGTTTATTTGGTTTGATATTAACACCGTATTATTTATAACAAAATAGTCTAAAATAAACTTTTGCTTCAATGTAGGTAGATATTAAAGACATTCTTGGGAAATTTCTTTTAAGTTTCTGGCATTCGTGTAACTCCACCCACTTAATTATCAAAGGTGTATACAGCATACTTTGACATGCAGAATTACATTATTACTCTAAATTTAACAGTAGTAGAGCCAAGCAGGTCGCTGCATGAATGGGCCGGCTCGATCGGTAAAATACAACGTAACGAAGATCGACGTAAATTGGCTCATGCCGTGTTTCATTTGGTGAGAGAGGAACCCGGAGGCCCACCCCTCTTCCATATCCTTTCCTATCTAACTTATCTATCCTACTCCTTTAAAGGTGGACAACGCAAATGTAACCCTATATGTGTTGCAGGTGTCCATGGACGGAGCTGGTCGCTTACCACCAGGTGATACGGTGATATCTCCTATCCCCTAAAAAATGTAGTAAGTGGCGTAATCTGTTGCTTCGTATCAGACATAATTTACTAGTCATTGATTTACGCTAAAATAAGAACCGCATTTTTCGCTAGAAATTGAATAGGTTACGGAACCAGTTGCCATAAATAAACCGGGCACAATGTTGTCAGTAATTTATGTCACATAACTTGCAGAAAGTTATTGGTGTGACCCTGAAATCGCTCCCACAACCTCTTGATTCAGAAGCGGGGAGCCATCTACTTCACCACCAACACGACTAATAACTTTGGATTAAATATGATTAGATAGCTGTGAGGAGTATCTTTTGTAGACATTCTCAAATGAGAAGCAGGTGTAAGCGACAAACAAAAAGAACAATTAATTTTCATCCCAAATATCTATTACAATCAACAAACTTGATGACATAAAAATGACTATAACGAACAAAACTTTGATTGCAAAGAAATAAAACGAACTGACCAATAAACATTTGTCTTTTTCGTCGTAAAGTATATAATAAAGTCTGTGCAATTTTTCAGAATAAGCTTCAGTCGATCCGATGAAACAGATTATAGTGGATACCCTCCGTCCCTTTGTAATTAAGTGATATTTTATCTCCAGAGCTTAACTCAAAGGGAGGACATAGATCTCTTTTAAACATTTTTTTTATAAACCTATAAAAGGTTTCTTCTGAGATGAAAATACATTGTTACATAGTTGTGTTGTATAGTTCATATCGTAATATTTCGGGATAATGGATGAAAACACTACTAGAATTAATTTTTCTCAATTCATGTCATTAGAATTTGAAGGTAAAGTGAGGCAAGAGCGAATAAACTTCGCTGCGCTACATTAATTTTCCAGTTTATAATATTAACAAAGGCAGTGAAACATATTACTCCAAGTGGGACACAATTATTTTCTAACTAGCAGATCTAGCGTACTTCTTACCGCCTTATTATTATATCTTTACAAAGAAAAAAGCATATTATGATGATATATAAAATAGCTGCATAACTTCACACATACACACATAACTTCACGTCAAATCCCTTGAGGGGTAGGCAGAGAGAACGGAGCGCCATAAGGCACGATTCTTACACACCTCACTTGCTTTGTAACTTTCATAACTCTTTCCATGCACGCGCGTCGTTTTTTGAGGCACCGAACATCACCTTCTCCAGAAACCACAACCACAACACTCAACTGCACACAAACTAAAAAAAAAAATAAAAGACGATTGGGCCAAGTAATCACTTTTTTTAATACATCAAATTTTATTTTATATTTACTTTTTTGAGCTAAAATTTATTTAAATGTTTTCTCATTGAATTTCTACCTAATACTTATTTAGGACAAGCCTTTCAAGTTTCGGGTGTCAACGATCCGTAGTTCAAGCTATGTGTTGATGAGTCAATCAAATATGTAGAACAAAGCTTTTTATGTAAAGAGTAAAATTTGAATGTCAAAATATTTTTAGAATGATGAAATGTCCGATTTCAATAATTTAAAAAGTAATCACCGGGTATTGAGGACAACTATGCCAACGAATTAATATATTAAAAAAATCAACACATACATATGCACATAGAGGCACTTTCTCAGTAGAAATTAAACACATTTAGTTTGCAATTGTAAAACCGTTGTGTATATAATAATATAAAAATTAGATTTTTGCACATTTGCAACTTGGTACTGAAAGTAACCTTGGAGATTAAGGCTTCTATTGGTGTTATCTGAACTCTTTTTTTTTTTTTTTTTTTTTTTTTTTTTGGGATAGAAGGGCAAACGAGCAGGCGTGTCACCTGATGGTAAGCAACCAACGCCGCCCATGGACACCAGCAACACATATAGTGTTACTGTTGCGTTGCCGACCTTTAAGGGATAGGGGATAGGAAAGGATGGGGAAGGGGGGTGGGCCTCCGGGTACCTCTCTCACCGAACGAAACGCGGCACGAGCCACTTTACGTCAGTCTTCTGAGAGGTCGTGGTATTTCACCGGTCGAGCCGGCCCATTCATGCAGCGAACTGCTTGGCTCTACCACTGTTAACTCATAAAATTGTAGCCGTTCAAGTTGATCAAGTCGTAAAAAAAGTTGTAGAATATACAGTAAAATTTTAGAATATGACCTTGTCTCGGTAAAATAGGTAGTTTTCCCCGGAGTTCGAAAGAAAATATATTTTATGACTGTAATAAAAAAACCTTTTGAAGGTCTTAATAATTCATTTGGATAATTGATTTGTTATACTATTAATTTAATCAAAATAAAAAATATGACATTACAAAGAATTACCCTTAAAATTGTTACTCACTAAACCCTAAACCCACTAAACCCACTAAACCTTACATTTGTTACTCACTACCTGGATGTATTTAACTTACAAATAAATATGATTAGTTTTTTTTACAAAAAAAAATCTACACAGTTTCTTCTATGAAAAACCTGAGCTGTCAATAAATCACTTATACGACTCTTAAAATCGTTCCACCAAAACAGCTTTCCCGGGATTTTATAATAAAAAACAGGACATGTAAAATAACTAATCCAATTCTCTATATATATTATTATTTGTAGTGACAGCACAGTAATAGTGTCGTCACGTATATAATGCACCCTGGAGACTGTACCTAAGTAGAATAAATTGCAAGAGATAAATCCTTATAACATCTGTACACATGACCATCATACAAAAACATTCTGGAATAAATAACAGAGAGAGGAAAAGTGTTATGAGCATTAGTTACATTTCTTAAAGTGTTTTTTTTATATCCTTAAGACAAAAGTTCTTACATTAGGCAGCACTAATTTTAGAACAGATTGATAAGTGATACAGTGGTAGACCCAAGCAGTTCGCTGCATGAATGGGCCAGCTCGACCGGTGAAATACCACGACCTCTCAGAAGACCGACGTAAAGTGGCTCATGCCGTGTTTCATTCGGTGAGAGAGGTACCCGGAGGCCCACCCCCCTTCCCCGTCCTTTCCTATCCCCTATCCCTTAAAGGTCGGCAACGCAACCACTATATGTGTTGCTGGTGTCCATGGGCGGCGTTGGTTGCTTACCATCAGGTGACACGCCTGGTCGTTTGCCCTCCTAGCCCATAAAAAAAAATAATAATAAATAAGTGCCTCAGTTTTATAATTCAGATTTTAGAACGTATGGTGCACGAAGACAAGTATTTATTAAAATATAAGATTTTTCAATGAGAGCGACAAGATGTTCGCAGTCTGCAGCGACCTACTTTTTAAATGGCGTCTGTAATTTCTTGTTAGTGCCTGATGCATAATCACAATGCTAAGTTATAAGCTTGAGCAGCCCATACAATTTTATTATCAAAATGGACACATTGAAACATAATTGACTTAACTGTTTTGTTTCGTTCTACTATATAAGTCATCAATATCCTCCACCTTAGCCCGCCATAGCTCCCGGTCCTGTGCCGCTTGCATCCAATGTCTACGACGACCAACGCTGCAAAGTCAGTCCGTGGTTGCCACTCTAGAACGTTTTTACCTATCGCTCGATTTGGCCGATTTGGCTTGGTCACTTCCACTGCAGCTTGATAACTTTACGGGCTATGTCAGTTATTTCCCCATGTCTACTAGAGAGACTACTATTTAAAGAGATACTTCAGTATCTGCAGCAATATTCATATTGCCCTTTTCATAGAACGTTAAGTTATCGTGAGCTTTCAGATAAAGCCAATATTTAAAGACCACGTCTCTATTCCATAAGTCTGAAATTGTTATTTTACATATTAGTCTAAATTTAAAATCAGTTGGTAATTTAAAGTTATGTGATAGATTTTTTATCAAGTTTACAGGATGTGAATTTCAAAGTTTTACTTTTTCCGCGCGGAGGGATACCACGCACTCTCTTTTTTCTTGTCTCTGGGCACTCCTGTTCATGTAAAGTAACAATATCTCAGTAATTCTGATATAATTTCACCTCTAAATTGTTCATGTAATACACCAGTAAACTTTCCACATCAATTTCAGAACGCAATAACTTACTAACTCATATAATATTTGATACAAATTAACACAATAATAACTTCGTATCTCCAAATCGTAAGTCATGTAAATGTATCATATCAATATAAGTGACATATTTTATTAATTACGATAAAACTTATGAACTGTAATTACTTCCAACATCTGTCTTAACGACTTTTGTGAGTTCTAAATAGATTTTGAAATTGAATATGTACACATACATACATAACTTCACGCCAAATCCCTTGCGGGGTAGGCAGAGAGAACGGAGCGCCATAAGGCACGATTCTTGCATGCCTCACTTGCTTCGTTAACTTTCATTACTCTTTCCATGCACGCGCGTCGATTTTTGAGGCTCCTAACAGCACCTTCCTCTAGAACACGTTCTATTTGGTCTTGCAATGTGTGTTTTGGCCGTCCTCGACTCGACATATGTAACCGAATTTTTATAATTTTATGACAGTTTATCTTTACTTATTGACTTCAAACGTGGATTATTGAAAAAAGTATCGAAATTTACGCTCAACATGATTAGTAAAAATATTTTTTCAGACTAATTCATGTACACATAAAGTACATATTATAAAGTTGTAATAAATGTTTTTATTTCGCTGGTTTTGGTATCATTCAAAAGTTTTTATTTTAAAGTAGCCATTCATTTATTACAATTTAATTTCATTTTACTTGAATATATTACAATTACAATAGTAAGTAATGTAATGTAATTAGTTTATTTCTTCTTAGTATTGTAAAAAAAAAACATTTATTACAAACTAGCAGACCGCGCGAACTTCGTACCGCCATATTTTATACATTTTACACTCAAAAGATTATTGCCGCAATCATATTAATACCCCAAAGCTTTCATCATAAATGGACTATCTAACACTAATATTTATTTCAATTCAAGTTCTTGATACATACATACATAACTTCAGGCCAGATCCCTTGCGGGGTAGGCAGAGAGAACAAAGTGCCATAAGGCACGATTATTACACGTGTCACTCGCTTAGCTAGTATGTATTAGCGTACTGACAACCAAGACATTGATATTATTTACAACTTCAAAGAAAGCTTTATTAGCAATGCCACTTGTAAACAATGAATATAGCAATGAACTTGTCCCAAGTTTTTGCTCAACCTTTAGTTTTTTTTAATACAACATAAACAACTTTTTTTATATGGTCACTATTGTTGACTTCAACGAAAAAAACGGGCCTCCATATGTTCAAACCGGGGTGGCTAACTCACAGTGAGTGTTTTTTTTTATAAGTCAAATGATGTCGGTTTAGCGATTAAGCTTATCGATATAAATTTACTACATTTTAAAAGATATCACGATCTTAAAAATGTAAAGTTTATTACATATATCTAGAATGTATTATAAATCAGTCACATCAGTCACACCTTGTCAGTGGTAAAGGCACGCAGTGTTCGCTGCATGAATGGGCCGGCTCGACCCGTGGAATACCACGACCTCTCAGATTATCGCTGAAAAGTGGCCTTAGCCGCGTTTCACTCGCTGAGAGAGGTGTTCGGAGGCCCAATCCCTTTTCCCCTCCCCTACCGAAACCCACTCCCGACCCCACTCATATCCCATTGTAAGCGCCGGCAACGCAACTGTAACACTGCATGTGATGAGGTGGCCATGGGCGGCGTTTGTAACTATCATAAGCCTGCTCGTTTGCCCCTTATACAATAAAAATGTAACCTAATTCCTATCCTATCCTACTTCTAATATATAAAATTCTCGTGTCACAATTTTCCCATACTCCTTCGAAACGGCTTGACCGATTCTCATGAAATTTTGTATGCATATCGGGTAAGTCTGAGAATTTTCAACCCCCTACGATCAACCCCTATTTTTTAAATTTAATTTTTTGGTAAGACAACGTTTGCCGGGTCAGCTAGTAAAATATAAATGTGAATGTAAGTTTGTTTGCGTGCTTTCACGCGATAACTACTCAATCGATCACCATGAAACTTTGTACACATATTCTTTAAAGTAATTTACATATTTTTGAACCCGAAGGAAAAACTTATAAAATAGTCTACAACAATATCCTACATACTCTTATAAAATTGTTACAGTCCAAAATTATTTATTTTTGTATTACCGTGTATTATATATTTTACCTTAAAAAAATGTTGTTAGTTTTTTAAACGTCATTGTAAGTAGTAATTTTAAAACCTAATGATTCCAGCCAAGCAATAAAACAAAGTTATCATATTGGTTAACTTCTATAGTAATGATCTTTGATATCTATTTAATGGATTTAATGCGAGCGAAGCCGCGGGTAAAAGCTAGTAACTTTTATAAATAAAAATACCACAAAATACGATTAAATACTACAAATTTTAAACATAACGTAACTTCACGCCTTTTGTTACCCGAAGGTGTAAGCAGCGGCTGTTAAAACTCGTCTCGCCATTATGTTTACGTCCCAAATGGAATAGGTGGCGAACCTATTGCCATATCGGGCACAAAGTTTGTCAGTCATCGATATTTATCACACATAACTTCCGAAAACAATTTTGAAAAGTCATTGGTGTGAGCCAGTGTCTGGAATCGAACCCCGGACCTCTGGATCAGAGGCCGTGCGCTCGCCCACTGCGCCACCGAGACTTTTTTAAATTTTAAATTCTGATTAAAGTATTGAGCGATATGATGACAAAGAGAGAAACAACAACAAAACATAACTTCACGCCTTTTCTACTCGAAGGTGTAGGCAGCGGCTGTTAAACCTCGTTTCACCACTATGTTTTCATCCCAAATGGAATAGGTGGCAAACTTACTGCCATACCAGGCACAAAGTTTATAGTCATCGATATCTAAATACACATAACTTCAGAAAACAATTTCAAAAAGTCATTGCTGTGAGCCAGAACTCGAACCCGCGACTACTTTATACAGAAGTGGGGTTCTCGACAACTGGGCCACCGGTACCTTTTAGCAAGAAACAAACGTAAAAAAATCTACCTGCTAGCTGTCGCGGTCCGAGCTGTCCGAGTCGGATACATCATCAGTGTAACTAAATATTTCCCTATGAAATGAATACTTACATTTTGTATTTTGCGATATCTTTGGAATTAAATGTCCGAATTGAATTATTCAAACAGTTCTAGAAAGGTATTGAATCTGTCTTTATATTAAAGTAATTTATTTTCAGGAAAGTTAAATTCAAGGTACAAAATAAAGCATTTTTATAACGACATCAATTTAATTATTTTAAAAAACTCAAAAAACACTTATTGTGAGATAACTACAATAGTTAGACATATGCCATCGCGGACTTTTTTATAGACAAATTTATGTTCTGTAAAAGTGTAGTACATTGTTTTATTCTAGAATCAATAGTTTTCGCAGCGTTCACGATGTAAGAATTATTTTCGAGTCATTTTCTTACACCTTGGGTTACATTATTGGACTTATAGTAAGGATCCCTAATTAATTTGAAAATATAATATAGCCTAAAGCCTTCCTCGATAAATGGACTATATACCACTGAAAGAATTTTTAAAATCGGACTGGTGGTTTCTGAGATTAGCGCGTTCAAACAAACAAACAAACAAACAAACAAACTCTTCCGCTTTATAATATAAGTATAGATTAAGAAAATAAGTGATTTCATTGTTTTTTATTCTTAAAATGAATGAATGTAATGAATAAAATCGATAGATTTTAAAATTTTACTACAATAACCGCCAACCGAATACCATAGACATGTACATGTCAGCATTCTTCAAGGCATCAAATAAACTGAAATTATTTTTTTTGAACCTCATTAGCCTTGCAAATGGTAACGGCAACACAAAGAGATTCGATTTTAAAATTTTTGAATACAGTGAAACACAATTTCAACTTATTAACGAGGATGGAACAAATTTGTTTGAAAGGATATTCCAATTTGTTTGTTGTGTCCGTTGGTCTAGTTTGTTAGATACTTTAAAACAAAATTAATTCTCAAAGGCAAATAATTTGAGAATCCATTGCTTTACGTAAATAAAAGTAAAACACGGCCAACTAGTTTGGATGAAATACCACATAGAATATTGGAAGGGTGTAAGAAACGAAGCCAGCAATGGTCACTTCTTATGACCAAAGTGAACGTGACTTTGCGAAAGGTAATAACAGAGCCTTTGAATGCCGACGAGCTTGTAGGACATGAGTTATGAAAGTCGAAGAAGCGAGTGATGTGTGTAAGAGTATACCATGTATAAATACCTGAAGATACACTGACCAAGTGCCACTTATTTAATTATTAGCTAACCCGGCGAACTTTGTTCCACATCAAAAGTAATATTTTAGTGTTTACAATTAAAGGCCAGATTTCTAAGATTCTTTACTACATTATACATTAATTATACATACAAACCACCACGTTGACACCCTCTATCTATTAAAAAAACCGCATGAAAATCCGTTGGGTAGTTTCAAAGATCTAAGCATATAAGTGTTTAGACAGCGGAAAGTGACTTTGTTTTATACTATGTTATAATAATGATTTAATAACTAAGAATAATCCAGAAATTATAATTGTTATCATAAATATAAAATTCTCGTGTCACAATTTTCGTTCCCATACTCATCCGAAACGGCTTGACCGATTCTCATAAAATTTTGTGAGCATTGCGTAGGTCTGAGAATCGGCCAAAATCTATTTTTCATCCCCCTAAATCACAAGGGTAATATTTTTTTTTAATTTTTCGATATATTTCTGTTTTTTATTTTTTTCATAAAACGGGATACAAAAATACATACAACCCTAAATTTTCAACCCCCTACGATCAACCCCTATTTTTTAAATTTTATTTTTGGGCAAGACAACGTTTTCCGGGTCAGTTAGTTTCTCTATAAAAATTACCAAAAAAAACCCTTTTTAAAAGGTTGTGTTTTAAATAATAAAAAATAATAGTAGCAAAAACCTTTTAAAAAGCCTATAAGCACTCTAAAAGGAAGAAAATAATCGATCGATTTTTGAAAATTGAGTGTAAAGATTCCGCCCGAACATGTAACATAAGATAACTATACGCCTTTTGTAACCCGAAGGTGCAGGCAGCGGCTCTTAAGCCTCGTCTGGACATTATGTTTACGTCCCAAATGGAATAGGTGGCGAACCTGTTGCCATACCGGGCACAAAGTTTTCAGTCATCGATATTTATCACACTTAACTTCCTAAAACAATTTCGAAACGTCATTGGTGTGAACCAGTGTCAGGATTCGAACCCGGACCTGTGGATCAGAAGCCATGTGCTCTCCCACTGGACCACCGAGACTATTCCGAACATAGAATAATAACGCATAGAAACCGAGTTCACGCACAGCAAGTGAGGCAAGTTTTACTTGGCCATTTTTGGCCTAGTACCGAACGGCCCGCGGCAGTGCTCAAGGACACGTTGCGGCGATAACTTCTCCCAAAACAATTTTGAAAATGATGGTTTGTACAATAAAATGGTGTCACAATACAACGTGAAGACTTTAGAATAATTCCAATAAAACATTTCATGTGTAAATATTGTGTTTTAACTTATATTTTATTCTAAAACTGAAACCGAAAATTATTATTCCATCCATTTGCATTCTCCACGAATTATTGCCAGATGTAGATATAATTTACCAATGTTTTATTATTAATGTTTTAAATATTACTGAAGTTCAAAATACATTCTTAATCATTCAAAAATTATTTAATTACCAATTACCCCATTTTTGGGGTAATATGACGTCACTATCTACATTATTTTGACGCGTGTGTGTGTGTCGAAGCGTGTAAGGACACATAGTTCACGCACACGCCAATTGATTTTGTGCCTCACTTTTGCCGTTTTGTAGGTATGAGACTATCCTTCTATGCGTTATTATTCTAAGATTCCGAACATGTATATGTACATGTAAGCAGTTAAACAAAAGCTTTCAATAAGAAGTAAAGAGTTGCCCTAGATTTTCAAATAAATCCAAAAAAAATATGTCGACAGTTGACGAACTAATTGACGAATACCCATAAAAATTCTCATATTGTTCAGTAAACATATGAAACAAATGTTCAAACATATTTTTACAGTCTATTTTGCTACAAATGTTCTACAATTTATAAGTATTAGATAGGGGATCGGACTACTCTATCTTAACACAACAAATTTTCAGAGATATGTTAGGATAGGAAATGATTTTGATCACGGTCTTATGTAGTGGATAGTTTGTGACAAATGTGGGACATTATGCCGTGGGGATTGATACGAAGTGATCAATCAATGTTGAGTAAGGAACCGCTGTTAAGTAAATTATGATGGAAAAGTTAGAGAAATATAAAATATCACACTAAAATTGATGCAAGTAGGTTTTGCAAATATAAGTTGATTGATTTAAAGAATCAAAAATAATATTTAATACAAGATAATAATAATTGCTTACCGTCAGATGACTAGAGTGTTTGACCACTATCCAATAAATAAACAAAGATTAGAGTAGATATTAGTGATTAGTGACGGGCCTCGTGGCGCATTGGTAAAACTACCGGCTGCAGCAATGAGGTCGGGGGTTCCATTCCCACCCAAGCACAAATATTTGTGACAAACATTAATATTTGTGTGGTGTCTGGGTGTTTTTCTATGTATTATAAGTATGTATTTACAAAAGAAAAGTATATATGTATTAACATCCATTATGTAGTATCTATAACACAAGCATTTAGTTGCTTAGCTTGGAACTAGAGGGCGCTGTGTGTATTGTGTTCAAGATATTATCCAAGATATATTTTGTAAGAGCTGAATTTTAGTTTAAAAACATATTTTATGTAATTAACTGATACATATACATTATACATACAATGCATGGTTAGTTAGGACTTTGTCGTACCAAATATTGTACGACAGAGTCCTAACTAACCGCACATAGCCATTGTTGCGGTATGTAACAGTCAGGCTCGGTTAATACCGTATCTAAGTAAAAGTTTTCCGTTATGGTAGAGTTGGTAACATTTATGTTTGTTTGATGGTTTAAATACTGTTTAACTTAATAATGATATTTTGTTATAAACAAAGTTAAATATTTCCTAGTTTAAAATGCTAAAATGAGTACAATAATAAAGTTATGCGGTTCACTGTATGAATGGACTGGTGGAATACCGCGAACCTCTTAGTAAATCGACGTAACGTAGCTCATGTCGCGTTTCTTTCGGTGAGATATAGGTTTTCCCTTTTTTAAGTGCCACCCGTACATTGTTATTTTGGTAGTCAAGTCAAGTCAAGTCAAAGTGGTTTTATTTTCATAGGTCCTCACAGACACTTAAAAATAGTCAATGTACAAAAATGTTTAAAATTAAAATAATATTTAAAAAGCTAAGCCACGAGCGCTTGAAGCAAGTGCCTCCGTGGAACAAAAAAACACGGAAGCAATCGCCACGAGCGGCCCGATTCCGAGTGTAGGGGCTTTCATGAGAAGAATCGGGCAAGAAACTCATGTGCCAATACTCTATTCAAAACCATTGAAAATTTACAGAATAGTATTATCAACGCTACTGAAAAAATATCACATAAAAGGTGTAGCAGCCAGACTACTCGACAATCACAGTTATGATCCAACCAACTTAAAATCATCGTAGTACAAGTAATGAGAGAAATTATATGATATTAGTCGAGCACAACTGACGCGACATCTTCTATTTAGAATGGTAACGTTGTGCAACAAGTAAGTGCAATAATAAAAATTATATATAAAGCTTTTATCAAAACAACATGAATTCAAACTCATAGTAAGAAATGCTGATTACTATTAGAAATAGAAATATTTGCAGCACGTCTCCACTCCAAAATAAGTGAACAAATTCCAACACGCAAACTACACAATCCGCGTTGAGCAAGCAATTTGACGGTCCCAAGACGACTTGTCCGTCATGAAGTCATTGATGGTGTAATAAGCACCGGCAACGAGATGATCCTTCACAGCCCGCCTAAACCGATCGAAAGAGAGAGCCAGAATATGCGCAGGGATCCTATTATAGAACTGTACACCCATTCCCAAAAACGACTTATGTACTTTGTGCAGGCGATGACACTTTAACACAAGTTTATGCTTGCCTCTGGTATTAAAATTATGTACATCACTATGTTTAGTATATCTATTTAAGTTTTTTCTAACAAACATTATATTGTCATATATAAATTGAGAAGCAACTGTTAATATTCCAATTTCCTTAAACCGTTCTCTAAGGGAGACTTTGGTCCCCAGATTATAAATTGCCCGAATAGCTCGTTTTTGAAGCACAAAAATAGACTGAATTTCAGCTGCTCTACCCCACAGCAAAATGCCATAAGACATGACACTATGAAAATAACTGAAATAAACTAGTCTGGCGGTTGCAACATCAGTAAGCTGTCGAACTTTTCGAACCGCGTAGGCAGCAGAGCTAAGTTTTCCAGCTAAACATTTTACTTGAGGACCCCACTGGAGCGTATTATCTAGAGTAATACCTAAAAATACAATCGTATTTACTGGGTCTAGAATTCTGTTATTTAAAGATATATTTATAACCTGACCTTTAACATTGGGCATAGTAAACTTTATTATTTTGGTTTTATTCGAATTTAGGACTAAATTATTAGCTGTAAACCAATCATGGACTTGTGTAAGAGAGCAATTTACATCATCAAAACTGTTTTTTTACGGTCTACCTTAAAGAGGAGTGAAGTGTCATCGGCAAACAGTACTATGTCGCAAAATTTCTGGACGAAAAAGGGCAAATCATTAATATGGATAATAAACAATAGTGGACCGAGAATGGAACCCTGGGGAACGCCCATAGACACTGGCGATCCAGACGATCTCACTCCGTTTACATCTACAAACTGAAACCTGTTACTCAAGTATGATGCAACAAGACTAAGTGCAGTGTTCTTAATACCGTAATGACTTAGTTTACGCAAAAGTGTGTTGTGTTCAACGCAGTCAAATGCTTTAGAGAGATCACAGAATACGCCGATTGCATCCTGTGAGTTTTCCCAAGCATCGAAAATATGTTTAATAAGAGTAGCGCCAGCATCAGTAGTAGAACGACCTTTTGTAAAACCGTACTGCTCTTTGTGAAAAAGATCATTTAAATTGAAATGGTTGAGTATTTGATTTGAAATAATTTTTTCAAAAATTTTGCTGAGTGCAGGTAAAATGGAAATAGGACGATAGTTGGTTGGATCATTCTTACAACCATTTTTAAATAGTGGTATCAATTTGCTGTGCTTCATTAAATTAGGAAATACACCTGCATCTACACATTTATTAAAAAGCACAGCCAGGTTTGGAGCTATGAGGGCAATGATTGAATCTAATAGTTTAACGGAAATGCCCCACAAATCAGCCGTTTTTTTGGAATTTAATTGTTTAAACACTTTTATAATGTCGTAAGGGTCGACATGTTCAAATTTAAAAGAAACCTTGCACTCGTCCACACCATCCTTGAGCAGGGCTTCAGCTTTGACGGGGCACGAATTTAACATATTTGTAGTAGAAATGGGAATTTTGGCAAAAAAGTCACTAAATGTTTCCACAACAGCATAACTATCGTCGATAATTTTATTATCAACTGAGAGTTTAATATCATCATCACGATTCCTAGTACGACCAGTCTCATTGTTGATGATATTCCAAGTTGCTTTAATCTTGTTCTGAGATTCTTGTATCCGCCTACTTAAATAAATTGATTTAGCAGTAAAGCAAACTTTTTTAAATATTTTCGAGTAATTTCTAACATATGTATTGAAAACGGGATCAAGATTCCACTTCTTTAAACTGTACAAATCATATAATTTATTTCTACTTTTGTAAATACCGTTGGTAGCCCAATCACAAAAGGTTAAATTGACATTTTTACACATAGTTTTGATTTTAAATATAGATTTGTGTTCAGAGTCTATGGTTTTTAAGAGTGAGTTGTAATGGTCATCTGGATCACTCGACATGTCCGGCGAACTAACCCTTGCCGCTATAGCGTTACGGAATTGTTTGGTGCCTTTCTGGGTTATGGGTCTACAAGTGACTTTACGAACTAATTTAGGCCTATTCATCACAAAAACTGCCTTTTGACCACAATGATCTGATGGCAAGTGACATAAAATTTCTTTCTGTACAGAATTACAGTTACAAAAAATATTGTCCAAGCAGGTAGCAGAGTGAGATGTAATTCTTGTGGGTTCTAAGAACAGATGATGTAGTCCAAACGAGGTAAATAAACTAACGAGCCTAGTATTGTTAGTTGAGTCTTGTAACAGATTAACATTAAAATCACCACACACGATTACACTCCTACCGCTGCCAGTAAGTTTTTGCATAATATCATCCATAGTGGATTCAAATATATTAAAATCACCCAAAGGGGGCCTATAAACACATAATACAATAAATTGCTCAAGCTCAACACAGGACAGTTCGACAGTGCGTTCAATGGAGAGATTTGTTATGTCTCTCCTGTTTTTAAATTTAATATTATTCGACACAAAGATCATGGCACCACCATGATTGGCTTTTTTTCTACAAAATACACTGCCAACAGAGTAGGAAGCATTATTGAAAGTAAGTTCACTAGTTTTAAGCCAATGTTCAGTCAAACATAATACATGAACATTGTGCTTTTTACAAAATAGGTCAAGCTCAAGTTCTTTGCCAGATAAACCTTGCATATTTTGATGTACAATTGTGAGCAATGATTTGGGTTTATCCTTTGTCTCTTCTATTAATTTAAACAAATAGAAGTGTCAGGATCCTTACAACTAATTAAATTGGGTACTTTACAAGTAGCCCAGTCAGTTTGTATATATAATGCTAGAAGTCTAGCAATCTCTTTCCTATCAGTAGTTGGGAGATACACAGTATCTTTTGTCAACCTAAAATTGGTTTTTAAACTATTAATATCAAAAATGGATATTTTGTCTTTTAAATAATATGTACAATTATATAATAGTAGGTTTAAATTATAAATGTGTCTATTCTGTCTTGCGGTTAGAGCAAATGAATACGGCAACGCAGAGACAATGAATCTACAACCTATATTGTTGTGAAGGACTTCTAAAGCTTTAATTAAATTATTTAAATCTTTTTTTGTAACAGCAGTGCTATTGCCATAAAACAGAAGTACAGTACATTGTGCAGTTAACTTTGTGGATTTTATGTGACTTATAATATTACAACTAACTATTGATTCTAAATTTTGTATTACATATACTACTGTTTTGTATGTTTTTGTGCTTTAAACAAATAAATAAAATAATAAGACTCGTTTTTGAAGAACCAGCCCTACTTCTTCCCAACCCAATTCCCCTCCTCTCCCCGTCTATCCTACCTCAAAGGCTTTGTTTCCTCCTTGGATACAAAGAATAATTTTATTCACATATATTAACATAACGTAAAAATAAAAGTAACAAGAAATGGATAGTATGTCAACCACACGAATACATAAAGAAATCATAGATAAAAACTTAATATAACTTCACGCCTTTGTTACTCGAAGGTGTAGGCAGCGGCTGTTTAGCCTCGTCTCGCCGTTATGTTAACGTCCCAAATGGAATATATGGCGAACGTATTGCCATATCGGGCACAAAGTTTTCAGCCATCGATATTTATTACACATAACTGTCGAAAACAAATTCAAAAAGTCATTTTTTTTATGGGATAGGACGGCAAACGATCAGGCGTGTCACCTGATGGTAAGCAACCAACGCCGCCAGCAACACATATAGTGTTACTGGAGACCAGCAACACATATAGTGTTACTGTTGCGTTGCCGACCTTTAAGGGATAGGGGAAAGTACGGGGAAGGGGGGTACCTCTCTCACCGAACGAAACGCGGCATAAGCTACTTTACGTTGGTCTTCAGAGAGGTCGTGGTATTTCACCGGTCGAGCCGGCCCATTCATGCAGCGAACTGCTTGGCTCTACCACTGAAACCGAACCTCTGGATTCAGAAACGGGGTGCTCGACCAATGAACCATCAAGACTGTTATAAATTTATCGGAAAATATGGTAATTAATTAACATGGAAAGACGAGTTCATCACCGTAGATATAAGAGCATCATTATTGTTACGGTCAAAATTAATAGAGCCGCGGTTTGCGTTCAATTTGGTGCGTGAAATTGGATAAACTTCGTCGATTTCAAAACTTCATGGTTGATTTGCTTCGAAGAAACAATCATGATCTTATTTTTATTTATTTTTTATTGAAATTAATCTTGATCTGTTTATACCAAGATACCTACTAAATTATTCTTTCGTCTCGGTGGTCTAGTGGTCGAGCACTTCCCTTCTGAATCCAGAATCCTGACACTGGCTCACACCAATGACTTTTCGAAATTGTCTTCGGAAAATATGTGTAACAAATATCGATGACTGAAAACTTTGTGCCCGGTATGACAATAGGTTCTCCACCTATTCTATTTGAGACGTAAATATAACGGCAAAACGAGGCTTAATAACCGCTGCCTATACCTTCGGGTAACAAAGGTGTTACCTCAAGGTGAAGTTGGAAGTTATGTCATGTTACCTACAAAATTATGTTTTATGCTCAATGATGCGGCATACTAAGACTTTTATTGTTGTATAATATCTTCTAGCTAGCACCCTCACACACGGGCATCTTCTCAGTACTCCTGACGACGGTGATATCCGTAAAAAGCTTTTCAATGAAAAAGAAAATAAAGCTCCTAAATTAAAAATGACAGTATAAATACATGTTGAGCACTTGTCTTTTTATTGTCTTGACCCTTGTTTATAAGTAAACTCATATATAATGAACAACAGGCAATAAGTATATATACACTTAACATCGCAGGTAAGGTTGTATAATGCTTTATTTTTATGTCTAATCATAAAAACACGTATACTCAGTCCAGCTGGCGCGTTACTTTAAGGAGGAGGTTCTCAATTCGTCTGTATGTATATTTGCCTTTTTTTATGTATTTTCACCGATATTTCCGTTAATTATGGACGGATTTCAAAATTTTTCCTTTCTTATTATTTACCTCCGAGATGGTCCCATTTTCACCCGTTCAGGATCTGATGATGGGAACCAAGGTATGGTGTTTTTGTTACGTAATAGTGATGTCTTAGGGATATTATTTATGGTGTCAACATTTGATGCTGCTGTGCTGATGAAGAAGCCACAAAACTCTTAAACGGTTAGGAGTTTGAAGACAGTACTGCAATTGGTCGACAGAAACTACTTGGTAGTATGTAGGGCTAGCGTGTTGCTTGTGAAGTTTGCTTGATTATACACCTGATGCTGCTATGCTGATGAAGAAGCCACAGAACTCCTTAACGGTTAGGAGTTGGGAGACAGTACTGCAGTTAGTCGATGGAAACTGTTTAGTAATATATAAGACTAACGTGTATAATATGTCCGTCTACACGTGAAATACTGTTCCGATCTTAGGACGGGGCACTCCATTACCAGCTTCTTCCATTTGACTATATCCAATGACGGGCGGTTTTGGTTTGTCGACAGCCAAGTTTTTCCGATTTACTTGATTCTTTGCCATTGCAGAGAGATGTTGCCGACCTAGGCATCATCTTCCACGTACACAAATACCACGGGTTCTGAGGAATTGCTCGAATTATAACCACCTCGTGATTTTCAACGAATGCTACAAATCTGCATTGGTTTAATGGTTGGTGATCGATAACTGTGCGCTTCAACGCTTCTTGCCGCGCACTAATGCCTTGTTAAACGAGTTGCCCGGGAACCTTCAAAAAACGAGCGTATTCCCATCTTAAAGGCATGAAAGATGTCCATGGGCAGCGAGAGTCGCTTTGCGTTAGTTGACCTGCAGTTTGCGCCTTTTCACTTTAAGAAAATGTTCAAAATTGAGTCACGATGAGCGCCAAAATCCTACAAGACCCAAATACCTCATGTATACTTCAGTCTATTCACAAGAAATTTGGTAAATAATCGATTTTGTCTGTAGTTACTAATCTATACTTATAAAGTGACTACAAAAAAAAACATAAATGTTATGTCGGATTTACCCATAGATTTTTAGGTAAAAAGTAATAAACGGTGACAAAATTACCCCCATACATGAAATCTTTATGGTTGTTCGAGTTATGGGTTCGATACACATGGTTAGTTATGTTCATTTAATTTGTTCGAAGGGAATGAACGCATCAAGAATAATGATAAGGGGAGTCAATTCGCGGTGTAAGAGTCAGATAAACGTATCTACAATTTCTCAATTTTACAGGAAAGCAAAAATACTGTGGAAATTCGACTCTTTAAACTTTACCAGCTGTTTAGTACAAATAAAATACTAATATGGAAAGAAAAGTTTTATTCTATGTATTACCACACTCTTAGAGCTTTGAAAAAAATTGAAATTATTTATTTATATTTGCTTACATTGACGCAATATACATATTTTTAAAATTCGGTTGATATACGTTAGTGTGGCCCTTAATTATTCTCAAACTTATGTTGTTGTCAAACTTAAATACGACATTTGTGAAGCTAAATTTTTATAATAATATGTCTGTAGTGATAAAATGTGTAATAAAATAGGCAATAAATTAATAATCTTTATTTACTTCTGAAATAGTACAATTTTAATAATAAATTCTGTAATCAGCATATCAGCGTTTAGAAAAATATTAATTATCTTCGTCGTCTGTTGTTGGAGTTCCAACTGAAAATCCTTTATAAAAATCATGGTATTGCGTTGGAATGATGCCTTGCCTGCATAAATCTTGCAAATCGTCATACTTTTCACCAGAAATGGGTAATGCTTTGTCATATGCATTTTTCAACACAATTTGTTCCACAGGTAGTCTTTTGCCTCTTCTGATAATCTTAATCATTTTAAAATCATCATCTTCCAGATCATATTTAAAATATATATGTTTATTGTCTTCTTTACGATACTGCAGCCATCTTATTTTCAGCCAGTTGACAACATTACCATCACAGTCCACCTTAGCATTTTTAATTAATATAGTTTTTAGGTATTTAATATCTACGAAGTCTTCTGTTCCCATTTCATGGACGTCATATGGATTTTTTCGGGAAGCTTTTCTTATAATTGTATAGAATCCAGATGGGTGAAATAAAGGTATATTCTTCTTAGCCAGTTCAATAGTTGCGTGGATGTTATCTGCTTCCATTTGACTGTGCCCAGGTTCAAAATACTTCTGGTTAATCTCAGGTATATTGAAAGCTTCAATGGAGTACAGTAGTAGAGCTGATATATATACATTACGACATTGGCTCGCACAAGTATCTGACATAAATGTAATGGGTTTACCATCAGCTTTGGTTTTCAGATATTTCAACAAACATGACCCAATTTCAACAGCCCCTTTTTTTCCAATACCTTCGTGCCAGCAATAACAGAAAACGTTACGCTTTTCTGTCTCAAAATCCAGCATAGTAAAGTTGTAAATTGCAATTCGCCGTTTGTAATAAATTAGCTTAGATGATGATGAGGGGCAATTACAAATGGCTTCTAAGTCATATTCAACGAAATGTATATCACCAGATTGTGCTAACATTTTAGCTTCATCACGATGTCGTCGTGCAGTAACTTTTCTTTTTAAATGTTTTTCGTACTCTTCTTTCTGCTTCTCTTTTTCTTCTGCGTTCAAATTTTGGAAAGAAAAACATTTGTCACACAAATCTTTCCGTTGTCTATGGAAACCAATGTTAAATTCTTTATTAAAAACCATACGGTAATAAGCTATGTCAACAGTTTCCCTTTGCTCTTTACGACATTTACTTTTATAGAGCTCGTACATCTTGACTACATTCAGATCTTGGTCTAAGAACTCTTTTTTTGTATCTTTTCGGGAATAGTGTGCTGGCATTCGGGGAAATGATTTAATATGATCTCGTATAAACTGCTTGGTATCTTCAGACTTTTTATTATGAGGCACGTGTTTGCCCCGTTTATCAGCAGCAACAACGTTAGTTTCAGTCAGTTTTTTGAAACAAAACCTCACACATGTTTCTGAGACACTTAATGTTGCTAAAAAGAATTTTTGACATACCTTTTCGTTTTCTGTGGCTCCACTTTTTTTTAGAAAATATTTGTTTGTCAGTTTTCTTTTACTGTCTAAGTTAGCTGTTCGTTTTGTTTGTGTAGGTACTCGATTTACTAAGCCTACAATATATTGCCTTTTCTGATTTATATTATCAATATTCCAAAAAAATGAAAAGATTTCCAGCCGCTCCTGTTCACTAAATCTGGTCGTACATTTTTCTCGACACATCCCCATACACTTCGATTCACCCATTAATTTTCCTGGTATTAAAACACCTTTACTGGAGAGGTAAGGTTCACCTTTTTGTTTTCTGTTTTTTCTCAAATTCTTCTTCCATTCCTTAGGCTCCGCTTGACCTTTGCGCTTGCGTTTTCGATTTTGAAGACCAGGTATGATAGACTGAACCCCAGAAATATCGGTAGTATTAGTTTCTATGTTTGTATCAAGAATATTACTAGGATGAGGAATGTTTTCGGTCATAACATCATATATTTGATCATTTTTCCTTGTTTCCGAAATTGAAAAATCACTCGATGACAAGATACATTCATCTGGTGCGGGCTCGCCATCATTGCTCGAATGTGATAAATAGAAATTCTCATTTAAATCAATAAGTGACACATTTTCCAACGTCAGTAATTGTGTGGGTGACGGTCTAGATTCACCAAAAATAGAGAGAGATTCATTTTCTAAACTTGTCGTTAAGTTACTAAAGGATGGTTCTGGACAAGGGCTTAAGCAATTGATATCTTCAACCGCAGCATTGCAGATGGTCTCGATTGAATGAGTTGGTTCCTGAGACAAAACAAACAACATTATTTAACTGTAAAATAAATAATATCATTGCTGTAGGTATAGGTACTTAGTACCCTAATGAGTAAAAAGGGTTTAGTTTCATAACGGTAGTAAATTCAAATCGTAAATTACACACATTTTATAATACAAATAACAAAATATTATTATTACTATTAGTATTATCCGAGCTCAAACTCTGTTACACTTACCTTACCTGGGAAAAGAAACGTTTAATGCAAATTCATAATAGTCAAGACTAAAACATAGGTATTAAAGATAACTCACCTGTTCAAAAATCTGATAGAATTCACCGTGAACCTGAGATGGTTCTCTTCGTTCCAACGATTCCAAAATCTTCCAATTTCTACTGTTTTTCTTCATTTTATTGAATCACTGTTTTATTGTCACTTAAAATCACTATTACGAAGTAAAAGCAAAAAAAAGTAAGCATCAAATATTTAACTTTAATTTAAAATCGAATTACAATTCTAAGATTTCGACTCTAATCGATGTTAGATGTAGAGCCTTTTAGAAAGTAAGGTGTGATCCTGATCGATGCTAGATCTGGAATGTCTAATGCTACAGCTCTTCACATCCAGGAAACAATGGGGGTCCGGTCCAGTGTCTTCCGAGTGATGGCTTTCCCACGCTTTCTCGTTACTTGGGATGTTCAATGATTTTTTAAGGTCTTCGGGTTCTTTAAAACTGCAGTCAAAGGACAATGGTCTAATGTTTTACATTGCACTGGTATTGACTTTGCGAGGGACAATAATTAAAGTCTTATTACTTGCTTATTTTATTACATCCTATTTAGTTTCATGTTTCGTTGATTTATTTATTGCTTTTACAATTACGAGGGACGATGTAGCAGGGACTATGGAGACAGATGTTGCACACGGACATTGTTACATAACAAGCATCAAAACAAAATTCTGTTACGACCAAAACAACGTATAAGCTTTTACGTTCTTATGGTTGGTATAATATTGCCAAACAAACTATATTCTAAGAATTAAAACATTGTTTTTAGATATACGTTCCTATAGCTCTAAAGAGATAGGAAGATAATCAGAACTGTTTAAACGGTATTCATAATACGTTTTTCTGGTTCCATCGAAAATGATTCTTAAGCTATTTCGTTTTTTTGGAATTTGATAAATACTGACTTTACCGTTACGTCGTTTTGGCAATTCATAAAGGACTATATTGTAAACCGTTTTATGAAAAAAACACTTTTTTGATTTTTTTGTAGATACGTTCATCTGGTTCTTATACCGCGAATTGATGTCGCCTTTTATTCACAGGCTTTAATTTGCTAATTTGTTTTATAAATATTCAGATATATGGATATTTAACAAAGAGAACGTGAATATTTTGATAAAAGTTACGTTAAATTATTTGAATGCTAATGATAGCTTATTTTTGCGAAAGTTATGTCTTATAAGTATACCTTTGCAGCAGAATAATAATGCGCCCCATGTATTATAGTAATAAGTTTTTCTACCTCTAAAACATAAGAGCAAAAATTTTCGGTATATCTTGGCATAATTAGCACTATTATACTTAGTCATGCCATAAATATTGTAACAAAGAAAAAATATTTTTTTTAATTGCAAATATAATTTATTACTTTTACAGTATGTTACTTTATTACATAAATATAAAACGATATAAAATATAAAAAGCTTATTCGAAGTGGTATCCATTGGCTGCAATACAGGCTTTTAAACATTGAGGCCAGTTATCAATAGAAACACGCACTCTTTCCATGGGAAAATTCTTCACTGCCCATCGTATGGATTGTTTTAGGGACTCTAAATTATTATGACGTTTAGAGCAAGCCGTACTCTCTAAAACTGACCACAAATCATAATCCAGAGGATTAAGATCGGGACTAGACGACGGCCAGTCTTCAGCTCTAATGAAGTCCGAAACGTTCGCTTCCAACCAACATTGCGTGGACCGAGCTTTATGACCCGGTGCCGAGTCTTGCTGGAAGCACCATACTTCGTTATTGAACATGGTGTTGTTAAGGGGCTTGACTACCTTTTCAAGAATGGTATCTTGATACACTTGTGCCGGTGTTTTGATACCTTTTTCACAAAAATATGGCCCAGTTACTCTTTCGTAGCTAACACCCCACCAAACCATCACTGAAGTCGGATAATGCCCACGTTGCACTCTGTCAACTAATTGGGAAGCTTCCTTAGAGCTTTGAGCATAAATACGGTCATTTTGTTTGTTAAAATGTTGCTCAATTGTAAAAACTTTTTTATCCCTAAACAATATTTTTCTGTGACCTCCCTTTGCGTACCGCTTCAGTAGTTGTTTAGATTTTAACACCCTATTCTTTTTTAAATTATCAGTTAATAAATGACCAGTGCCAAGTCCTAAGTCATCTTTTAATATACGCGACATTGTTCTAGGTGCTATCTTCATCTCCCGAGATAAAATCTTTTGCTTGCGGACAGGATTTCTTCGAATTCTTTCCCTCACTGCTTTGACCACCTTTTTTGTACGAACAATACGTGGACGGCCAGGTCTTTTTCTGTCACAAATAGAGAAGGTCTCATTGTACCTATTAGGAGCCCGGTACACAAATATTTGACTAATACCAAGTGTATGGAGAGTTTTAAAAATTGTATTTGGCTCCATACCTACTTTGTGTAATGCAATCACAGCGATTCAGTTCTCTTTACCACCCCACTCCATTTTAATATCGCAAAATATTGTACAATGTATTGGCGCCAAAACGAGGAAACACAATGAACAATCGTATAAAAATGACAGATTCCAAATTCAAATGTAATATTTTTTTATTTTTAGTTGTAACAGTATTTATGGCCAGACTAAGTATGTTTATCATAACGGCGAGTCGAGGTTTAACACACAATGCCTTCATCTTTAGGTAGAAAAAGGCGTAAAGTTATCTTGTGATGTTTAAAGGTTTATGTTACAGAAAAGCTATTTGGTCATTCAATCTAACTGAGTTATATTTCTAACCACTGCATACTATTCTTGAATAAGTCACTGAGTTAGAACAAGTTAATTTAACAAAAGCTTTATGAATTTTAGCAAAAACCAACAAATTTTGGTGAAAAGCAAACAAAGCCACGTTTCGAATTTCCTTTATAGAAGGCATTTGTGAATTCCGTTCAAACCTTGCGCAGATCTAACCGCCGCTAGAAAAACAATGAAAATATCACATAAAATGGTAGACTATGCATTTTTCTAAAATACTGACTTTTGCATTTATACAAAGGAATAGCACACAATAAAATTTTCCAAATTAGTGATAGAGCCACGCTGTTCTTTGTATTATTGGGCCAGCTCGACTAGCTCTTAATGTCGAACATGTTGCGTTCGGTGAGAGAGGTCCATCCCTTTTCCCTATCCTTTCCAATTCTACGCCCGTATAGGCTGACAACACAACTGTAACACTATTTGTGTTGTAGGTGTCCATGGGCAGTGTTAGTTTCCTACAAACAAGTGTCCCGTTTGCTCATTTGCCCCCTATAACATAAAAATGTAGTAAAAAAAATAAAAACAACTAAGCATCAGTACATTTTACCCGACTGTCCTAGAAGAAAGGAATCTTCTAGGTCCCGAAGTAGATAAATTTCAGACAGAACTACAGGTCCGCCTACAGGATTCCAGATACAACCGGCGCAATACCACGACCTCTCAGGATATCGACGTAAATTGGCTCTTGATCTGCGTTTTGACCTGTGAGAGACGCATCTGGAGGCCCAATCTCTTTCGCTCTCCCCTTCCCATCCCAGTTATGACCCCTTCCACATCCCATTGTAAGAGCAGCAACGCAACTTTAATACTATAATATGTGTTTAGATGTCAATAGGCACGCCTGAAATACCATAAAAATATCACTATGGCTTATGGAGCTACGTATATTTTCTTTCTTAAACAGACAGACACAGTTTTGGTCGCCCGTTCCCGACTCTGTCACTACGATTCGCTTCGTATACTCGTTTAGCCAGTTGGCTTTCATTCATTCATGCAACATTTTAATAACGTGATATTATTTACCTACATACATACATACACAACTTCACGCCGTAAACCCTGCGTAGTAGGCAGAGACTAATAGACAACCTTCCAGACCAGTAATATTATGATTGCTTAAATTTAATTCAGAATTTATAACTTTATTATTTATTTACGCCTAATTCACACAAACAATAATAATGAAATTCAGCTCACATATTGTCAGGTGCTCCTGGCCAGAATGGAATGTTTACAAAATATTTTGTAGGTTCATTGTTTTCTAGTGCTACCTAACAACTTTGTTGAAAATTACTTGGATTTGAAACACGAGAATAATAGTGCAGCCTGCATTGCTGTCACCGTTATAATAACATAACATAACTTCACGCCTTTTGTTACCCGAAGGTGTAGGCAGCGGCCGTTAAACCTCGTCTCGCCGTTGTTTACGTCCCAAATGGAATAGGTGGCGAACCTATTGCCATACCGGACACAAAGTTTTCAGTCATCGATATTTATCACACACAACTTCCGAAAACAATTTCGAAAAGTCATTGGTGTGAGCCAGTGTCAGTAATCGAACCCGGACCTCTGAATCAGAAGCCGTGTGCTCGATCACTGGACCACCGAGACTACACCGTTACAATAATATATAAATACGTTTTCATCAATGTGACTGCTATCTGAAAGTGATTTAAAAGCAATACTCATGACAACCCATATCAACTAATTAACAAGCATACTTTCACAGTAAGATATGCTCGGCTGTAGCACCCCGGAAGGGTTTTGAAAGGCACTTAATCAACTTGTCCTTTTAGATATTCATTTTCTTTGGTATGGGATGTCAAAACACGCCTTAGATATTGAAAACGATTCCAATATTCTTCTTTAATTTTATAATATTCAATACAAATGTTTATTTTTATCATAAGTAAAGTTTTCACATAATAATATTTTTTTAAATTAATTTCGAAAGTTATGTGTGATAAATATGGATGACTTAAAACTTTGTGCCCGGTATGGCAATAGGTTCGCCACGAATTGGGACGTAAACATAACGGCAAGTCGAGGCTTAACAGCAACTGCCTTCGGGTCGTAAAAGGCGTGAAGTATGTTATGTTATGTTATGTTTGTTATGCTTTAAGGGTTAGTTCGCATTTTGACGTGACAACGTCTTAAATTAGGTTGCGGCTGGGAGTCACTTATGAAAAAGTGTAACGCTCGGTAACGTTACGATGAGTCACCGAACGAGAGAGAGGCCCGCCGAAGTACAATGTTTTAGTAAACAAAATATATTTCTATAGTTAAAATTTGTGCAATTCTTATTTTCATTCAATTCCTTGTTCCTATTGTGCAATTTAATTATATTCATATCAATAAATATTCTACCGAGAAAAAGACGTTGTCACGTAAAATCTTCGCCCGTAAAACCGACTTTACAGGCAACCAGATTTTTTTTTATGGGAAGGAGGTAGCCGAGTAAGCATATCACTACGTGACCTAGCGCGGCCCATGCAGGAACAGCTGGCGTATTATGAACTCTTAATTCCAGCCAGCCAATGCTCTGCCTTGCAAATTCGTATTTCCAACGACTAATTTCAGCTAATCAGTGACAATTAGTCAGTCAAATTCAATCTAAATTCGATTTATCAACGACTAATTCCATTTAGTCAATCATGAGTAGTCAAGACTAGCTGAAATTAGTCGTTGGAAATACAAATTCGCTAGGCAGCGCGTTGGCTGGCTGGAACTAACAGCTCATAATAAGGCCCCTAGGGGGACACAGTTGTGTTGCAGGATCTTAGTATTGGATGCTACGGGAGGTGTGAATAGTCTATAAACGAACTAAACGCGACATGTGCAACTTTACGTCGATTTTATGAGAACTCGTTGTATTTCACCAGTTGATGCAGTAAATTGTGTGGCTCTACCAATGTATGCTGCACGAAATTTTCATAAATATTTATGTAAGCAGATATACCGTTTCTCACAGTTAGCTTGAGTTGACATATAAAATGTTGGATCCAACTATTTGTGAGGAAAGAGAAGTGGGGCGGTAGCGATCAACTACTATAAAATATAATTAATAAGTTAATGTATCGCGCGACTCCGTTATATTCCCTATGAATTATTAAACAGATATGAGTGACGCTTGAAATGAATCGTTTGGTGAATTTTAAATAACTTTGATGAACAATTCGCGATGTGTTTGCTTTTTATGTCGGTCGAATCGGAAACGGAACCTCATTGGCCTGGTATTCCACTTCATAAACATAAACAAGGGGCCGCATTGTATACACACACTAATATATTAATATTCACTCTTTTTTATATAAATTTTTACCGATGCTTATTAGTATTAATTAATAAGCCTAATAAAATACATAACTATTATATTTCAACAGTGGTAGAGCCAAGCAGTTCGCTGCATGAATGGGCCGGCTCGACCGGTGAAATATCACGACCTCTCAGAAGATCGATGTAAAGTGGCACATGCCGCGTTTTGTTCGGTGAGAGAGGTACCCGGAGGCCCCCTATCCCTTCCCCATCCCTTTCCTATCCTACTTCCTTAAAGGTCGGCAACGCAACTAGAACACTATATGTGTTGCAGGTGTCCATGAGCGGCGCTGGTCACTTACCATCAGATGACACGCCTGCTCGTTTACCCTCCTATCTCATAAAAAAACTATATATATAAAAAAACTAAACGTTACTACTATTAACTATTAACAGGCAGCTTTTTTCCTGTTTGTAATTTCTAATTTTGTTTCTTTATAGTCATTGTTTAATTGTTATAATTATTTTTACTTTACCATTAATTTGAAATATCTTTTGAAAATTCATCCCTCGTAATAATATAATATATTACAAATTATCCAAAAAATGAATACAATACATACAAACATAACTTCACGCCATCACTTGCGAAGTAAGTAAAGCGAACACTATCATGAAGCACGATTCTTACATGCCTCATTCGCTTTTTATTAGCTTTTTATTAGCTTCACCTGTATGTTTGTTTGTAGGTTTGTATGTTTGTATGTTTGTAGGTTTGTATGTTTGTATGTTTGTTTGTAACCGACTTCTTTTTTAGTTTCCGGTGATTGCCACTAGATGGTGCGATTTGTGAACTATGAAAGTTCTAGACTAGAAAACCGAACTAAAAAATAGAAAATAAATAATAGTTTAAAAAAACTAAAAAACACGCTTTTTATAAGCTTTTATTTACCTTGCACTGTATGTATGTATGTATGTATGTAAGTATGTATGTTCGGTGGAATCTTGTAACTCAATTTTGAAGTAGATACCTTCAATCGATTGAGCTGAAATTTTGTATACACGTTTACTTTGGATGACAATGTATGATATAATGTATGACATTATTCTATATCCAATATGGCGGACGACCCAAGATGGCGGAATGGATATTTTTAATGCATTTCTGCAATATGGGTATCAAATGAAAGGGTTTGTTGAGTGTAACTTAAAATATAATATGACGTCATTCTAAATCCAATATGGTGGAATATCCAAGATGAAGGAATATATATTTTAAGCTTTCGTACAATATGGGTATCAAATGAAAGGGCTCATTGGAAGCAACTAAAAAAATAATGTGACGTCATTCTAAATCCAATATGCCGGATCATCCAAGATAGAAGAACAGTTTTTTTTAATGCATTTCTACAATATGGGTATCAAATGAAAGGGCTTGTTAATAGTAGCTCGAAAAATAATGTGACGTCATTCTAAATCCAATATAGTGGAATAAATATTTGCGTTTCTACTATATGCGTATCAAATGGCCCTTTCATTAAAGAGTTATATGAGAACTTCAAAAACTATGTCTCGGTGGTTCAGTTAACTAGCCCGCTTCTGAATCAGGAAGTCTTGGGTTCGAATTTGGCCTCACACCAATGTCTTTCGAAATTTCTCTCGAAAGTCATGTGTGATAAATACTTTTGATTGACCACTTTGTGCTCGCTGTATGGCAACAGTGGTAGAGCCCAGCAATTCACTGTATGAATGGGATGGCTCGACCGGTGAAATACCACAACCAGCTCACGGCGTGTTTCTTTAGGTGAGAGAGGTACCCGGAGGCCTACTCCCCTTCCCCATCCCTTCCTACTCCCGTATCCTATATCCTACTCCCTTAAAGATAAGATAACACGATAAGATAAGACGTAAACATAGCGGCGAGTCGAGGCTTAATAGATGCTGCCTACACCTTCGGGTAGAAAAAGGAGTCGAGCTATGTTATGTTAATAATTAATGTTATAAACAAATTAGATTGTGTATAAATATTATATATCATAGGGTTTTCAATATGAGCGGCTAGATACTAGTGGCCTGCTTGTTTGGGCAGTGTCAGTCAATCTGTTGTTTACTATTCAGTCACTGATGCCAAATCACCATGTCAAGATACAGGGTTAAGCGGCGCGTCCAAATTTATAATCAAAATGAGGTAGTGAAACATTGAGAACCTTACGACCACTTTACGGCTGAGGCGGTAGTCCATCACAGTCGACGGCTTTCCGTTGACCTATATTTTAATAGTTAACAGTGTTTTAATTGTGGTCAGCCACGCAATCTGCGGCATGAATGGGCCGGTTCGACCGGTGTAATGCCATGCCCTTTCAGGATACCGACGTAAATTGGACAGGATTTAATAACTTTAACATGATTGCTACACTAACGGATTTTAATGGTGTTATAGGTATTATTAGAATTAAACACAGTGGAGGGTGGGAACGAACTATAACTTTTATTACAACTCACTCCTATGTTACACTCAGGTCAGCAAGTATAAAGTACTGATTAAAATAACAGATGGCGTTACATATCACAAGTAGTTAAACATATTTTGTTATTAAACAACAGTCCCACATAACAAAATTAAGTTGCAAAATCAACAAATAAGTAACAAAAAAATTTGTTTACTTAGGCTCGAAACTCTTTGCTGCTGGTCAAGCATACGCGGCCTTAAGTAGAGAAAAGACTTTAGGAGGTCTCCTCATTGAAGAGTTGGACTGTTCGAAATTAACTGGCAAATGACCTTGTAACAATGATGCTTTGAATGAGATGAAGAGACTGAGAAACTTAACCATCGATAACTAAAAACTTGAAAATAATTTAAAGAAAAAAACTTTTTTAAAGAAGCTTTTATTTAAACGCTCTAAAAAGAATAAAATAATTTTAACCTTATACATTTTAACTATCAACTTATAACCTTATTATATACAATTTATGTGATAATAAAAGCTTGTCGCTATGTTCAACCCAACCCTTCCCCCCTCCTCTTCCCATCCCAATTCCGACCCCTTCCATTTCCCATGGAAAGGGCCGGCAAAGGAACTGTACCACTATATGTGTTCGGGTGTCCATATATATGTTATAAACCAAAAAAATATATTTGGATAATGCGATCCGTCACAGTAATCATTAAATCTAAAAAAATATTTCTAGATGGTTATGGATAGCCACTGATAGGTAATTAAACATAGCGACAAGCTTTTATTATCACATAAATTGTATACAATAAGGTTATAAGTTGATAGTTAAAATGTATAAGGTTAAAATTATTTTATTCTTTTTAGAGCGTTTAAATAAAAGCTTCTTTAAAAAAGTTTTTTTCTTTAAATTATTATAGAATACCGAACTAAAAAATAGAAAAATAAAAAAAAATATTTTATTTTAAAAAAAGCGTGGGGTGCATGGTGTCAATAGTTATAAATATTTTATTGACAGATATGAGTAGAGTGATTATCATTTCGTTAATATCTAAAAAGCACCCCACGCTTTTTTTAAAATATTTTTTTTTTTTTTTTTTTCTATTTTTTAGTTCGGTATTCTATAAAAAGCGTGTTTTTTAGTTTTTTTAAACTATTATTTATTTTCTATTTTTTTTACTTTCTTAACTCTTTTCATGCACGCGCATCATATTTTAAGATTCTCATACTCTCCTTTAGAACCTCCTTATTTCTTCTCTTTGTGTTCATGTAAGCTGTGTCTTGACCGTCCTCGACTCCTACATCTATCTATATTTGCATTGTATATATGCTTAGTCAATGTTGCATCATACCTTATTTCTACGTGTTCAAACCATCGGAGTTTGACCTTTGAGACCTAACTTACTTTAACACCGACACTCACTTTTAATCCGACTTCCTTCCATACAACCTTGTTTTTATAATTCCCGGAATAATATAATAGATACAACCTCACAAAACCCTCTCTAATCATATTATCAATATAGTTTTAACCGAAATAAATTAGCAAGTATTAGTAGAATATTAATGTTTTGTAAACTAATCAAAACTTTGTTAAAATAGTAAATTGCTTGCCACAAATTTTAATATTTAATATATTTACATCATTTGGTGTTATTTGGGTAGGCCTTTGGTGTGGGACGCTACTTGCGTCGACACCCTTGCGCCATCGCATCTTCCAGGCACGGTAGAGGTGGCCGGTGCTGCTGCTGCTTCGGCAGAAAATCTCAAGCGGCACAAATAGAGAAACCTTGTAGGTGATTATGTATTTGAGCCGTTTGGGGTTAAGACTTTTGGCACATGGGGTCCGACTGCTCGAGCACTTTACAAAGATCTTGCAAAGAGGCTGATCGCAGTCTCTCGCGACCAGAGGGCTGGTCTATTCTTGGCACAGAGGATTACCATTGCCATTCAGCGTGGCAATGCGGCGAGTCTTCTGTGCACGCTGCCAGTAGACCCAGATGCGGAGAAATTTGATTTCAGGTAGTTTTTTAATTGTATATATTGTAAATAATGTAATTAATTTATTTGTTCTTATTATTGTAAATAAAGTAGTTTACATCAACAATAAATTAAAGCTACATGTACGTTATCCGTATGAAATATTTGATACATTAAGTCTTTTTTGAGATACAATCATCAAAACAGAACATAGAACAGAATCATCATCAACAGAACATAGTTTCCGTCGCCAAGCAAGTCGCTTTCCGCTGTCTGTCTTCTTATATGCTTAAATCTTTAAAACTTAAAGATGTAAGCATATATGCATATAACAACGGATTTTAATGCAGTTTTTATTAGATATAGGGTGAAAGCAGGGTGGTTTGAATGTATAGTTCATGTAATATTTAATAAAGAAGGAAGTCGGATTGAAAGAGAGTGTTGGTGTAAAAGTAAGAAAGGGCATGCTCCGATGGTGCGGACATGTAGAAAGGATGGATGATGCAAGATTGACTAAGCAGATACACAATATACAAAAGCGGATGGATGTAGGAGTCGATAAGGGCCAAGACACAAAATTCCATGACCAAATAGAACGTGTTGTGTATTGTTCAAGTTATGTATGTAAATATTTAGTAAAGAAAAAGTGTTAATTTTCGAGATTTAGCACTTAGTTGCAAACGCTGTAAACAATTCTTTTGACGTGGAACCAATGATTGCCGGGTCAGCTAGTTAAATTAAATAAATTAAAACATCAAAGGTAAAATAGTAATAAGTAATTACTAGCCGCTTAGACTTTTTTGAAAATATTTGGCATACATATTTATTTCTAAGACTTGCGAATCTCACTCATAGATTAAAACAACTTTTAGGATTATATCGCGTTTATTTATTACTTATTTATATTTATTTCCCGGCGTTTCGATCTCTTTACAGAGATCATTTTCACGAGCGATGAACAAAAAGATGGCAGTTGTTCAAAGGCTATTTTCATTGATACAGAGAATACCCACTTTTTGGAAATAAAAATCAAAAAGTTACATACATACATAACTTCACGCCAAATCCCTTGCGGGGTAGGCAGAGAGAACAGAGCGCCATAGGACACGATTCTTACACACCTCACTCGCTTCGTTGACTTTCATAACTCTTTTCATGCACGCGCGTCGGTTTTTGAGGCTCTTAACATCCGCTTCCTCCAGAACACGTTCTATTTGGTCTTGGAATGTGTGTCTTGGCCGTCCTCGACTCCTACATCCGTCCGCTTTTGCATTGTATATCTGCTTAGTCAGTCTTGCGTCAACCATTCTTTCTACATGTCCGAACCATCGGAGCATGCCCTTTCTTACTTTTACACCGACACTCTCTTTCAAACCAACTTCCTTCCTTACAACCTTGTTTTCTACGCGGTCAGCGAGAGTCACTCCGCAGATTTTGCGTATCAAAAAGTTGATGTTAAAAATATGATTTTCACTATTGTTAACCCACATCAGACCATGAAAACAAAAGTTAAATACTTATTTATAAGTTGTTTTCACCAGAGAAAAAAATTTTGTTTGTAAAGATCCTTTGTTGTATGATTTAATAAGTAAAAGTTGTTATTATTTAATTATTAGAAAATTATCATATTTTTCTAAGTTGGTTGAAATCTAAGTATAACTATTATTAAATATTGATTGATTTTAAATTTAAAGGCAAAGTATTTCTTAAAAAAATCTACCACTGGGTCAAAAACGCGACCAGTCCTGAGAAAGACCCAGCAAGAAAACTCAGCGGCTGTTCTTCAAAACTGATTATTATTTCATTTTGAAGGAGCTATTGATATTGCTATTTGAATAGCAATATATTGATATTTTTATTTGAATAGCAATATATTGATATTTTTATTTGAATAGCAATATCAATAGCAATGGCTATTGAAGAACAGCGGCTGAGTTTTCTTACTGGGTCTTTCTCAGGACTGGCCGCGTTTTTGACCTATTTCTATTACAGTGGTAGAGCCAAGCAGTTCGCTGCATGAATGGGCCGGCTCGACCGGTCAAATACCACGCTCTCCCAGAAGATTGACGTAAAGTGGCTCATGGCGCGTTTCGTTCGGTAAGAGAGGTATCCGGAGGCCCACCCCCCTTCCCTATCCCTATCTCCATCCCACTCCCTTAAGACCGGCAACGCAACTGTAACACTATATGTGTTGCAGGTGTCCATAGGCGGCTCTGGTCACTTACCATCAGGTGACACGCCTGCTGGTTTGCCCTCCTACCCATACACTACAATAAAATAAAATAAATTTAATTTGCTCGTCTTAAGAGTTCTAGTCTCTATAAGACTGACGAATATTTCTTATGTAGACTAGTTTACATAAGAAATATACATATGATTGAAAAATAAAAATATACAAGAAAGATATAGGTAAAAGATAATCACGTACGTTATTTTTACGTATTAACCTCTTAAGGAGATATATAAATAAATAACCTCTATACACAAGAGCACAAATAATAAATCTTTTCACCCTATTCTTAAACACAATCATTTTTTGTAGCACCTTATTTCATATATTTTGTCATTTGTACGCATGATCATTTTCTGCTTCAATCTTGGAATTCATAGCTTCAACTAACAGATCCCTCTTTTCACAGAATGGATTCAGGACAATCGGGAATATATGAAATACAAAAGGAACATTTTATTTTCCCTTCGAACACTTGTTCTGTAAACAAAAACAGCATTGCAATAGGTCGTTTAGCAAAATAGATCCGTTATATTGTGTGTATCCTTGAAATTGGTTAGGGTAAATGGTTTGGAAGGTTTTTGCCAACTCGTTTTGCGCATTGGCGTCTATTAGATATATTTTCGAATCATTATTCTTTCTGTAGGCTTTATTTTTCTACAATAAAACAGAAAATAGCCAATAAATTGTTTGAATATACATATTTTTATTGTTTTACGAACTTAATAAGCTATTACAAGATACATTAATGTTTTCAGCATTTTTATACTAAAAAGAAAAGAACTCAAATAGACCCTGGTATTAAACTATTAGTTTTAATAATAGTAAAAGTGTTGCTACTAATTAATCATGACCATGGCATAGGATAAAACAAAATCGCTTACTGCTGTCTGTCTGCTTAAATGCTTAGAACTTTGAAAGTGCGCAACGAATTTTGATGTAGTTTTTTTTTATGTCAATAAAGTTTGTTGTTGCAAACAAGCATTATAGAAATGCTTGTTTGCAGTTAAAGTGCAAAATCTCAATAAATTATCACATTTTTTACTACATAATGCTGCAAAAAAGTGAAAATTCAGAACAACATGCTTCCTTATTATTCAAATTATTCGTACTGTACGAGTTTTGGCTACAGTTTTACGACCGGCCGCCTGCCTAACGTCAACCCTCCTTGGGAACGTATTCGATGGCGGTTTATCCCCCACCAAGAGGAAAGGCAACACTAGATGATGTTGGCCTCTAATATTTCTTAGCCGACTCTTACGGCACCCACGAAATCGAAAGGGGCTGCCTATTCTACGCCGGTGCAGCACGGCAAGTAGCCGTGCTGCTCCGGCCGCTCTGTAGCCGGCCTAAATTCTAACTCTACTTCCGGTATTTTACAGGTTTATTTAATTAAGTATTCATAATTTTTTTTAAGATTTTTTTTTAACTATTCAGAATCTTAAGTCCTTATTACTGTATCACTCCTCTTCTTTTACCTTTTTCAAAAATATATATATGTATATAATGTCAAAAATGGTCCATCTGCCTACCTCCCTTCAATTAAGAAGCGAAATTTTACGGTTTAAAACTTTGCAAATGAGTATTGAAATGAGTATGTAAGAGGAAGCATGAAAGTAGCACCAATTACAGAAAAAATTAGAAGTGGTAGATTGGCGTGGTATGGACACATTATGAGAAGGGACGGAAATCATGTCACAAGGAGAGCGATGGGAATGACTGTGGATGGACCCATTAGTAGAGGAAGGCCGAAAAAGAGATGGATGGACTGTGTAAACGTTGATATGAGTATAAAGGGTGTAAGTGTGAACACGACGAGTGATAGAAGAGAATGGAAAAGGATAACATGCTGTGCCGACCTCACTTAGAGTGGGACAAGGGCAGGAAAATGATGATGATGCTTCCTTATTATACGCTATCAATTGGTCTACAAAAAAGTCCGCGATCTTAGGTGTCTATATCTTAGGGCTAACCTACCATGACCATTGTTATTTCTACTTATTGCTTCTGAGGCGAAACACATTTCGCACTGTGAACTAGATTGTTTAGTAGTAAATGCAATCTGAGGCGTTTAAGAAAAACGCAAGTAAAGTCGAGCAACACCTGGACTCACCGCAATTTTACGTGAATGGGCGAACCTATTGCCTAAACACAAAGTTATATATATTAGTTGTAAGGATTATGACGCTTCTATTTCTTTAAATTAATAGAAGAGACAAAGGATAAACCTAAATCATTGCTCACAATTGTACATCAAAATATGCAAGGTTTATCTGGCAAAGAACTTGAGCTTGACCTTTTTTGTGAAAAGCACAATGTTCAAGTATTATGTGTGACTGAACATTGGCTTAAAACTTGTGAACTTGCTTCCAATAATGCTTGCTACTCTGTTGGCAGTGTTTTTTGTAGAAAAAAAGCCAATCATGGTGGTGCCATGATCTTTGTGTCAAATAATATTAAATTTAAAAATAGGAGAGACATTACAAATCTCTCAATTGAACGCACTGTTGAACTGTCCTGCGTTGAGCTTGAGCAATTTATTGTGTTGTGTGTATATAGGCCGCCATCGGGTGATTTTAATATATTTGAATCCACCATGGATGATGTTTTGCAAAAACTTATTGGAAGTGGTAGGAATGTAATTGTATGTGGTGATTTTAATATTAATCTTTTACAAGATTCAAGTAACAATACTAGGCTTGTTAGTTTATTTACCTCATTTGGACTACATTACCTGTTTTCAGAACCCACAAGAATTACATCTCACTCTGCTACCGGTTTGGACAATATTTTTTGTAATTGTCATTTTGTCCATAAAGAAATCATAAGCCACTTGCCATCGGACCATTGCGGTCAGAAGGCAGTTTTTATGATGCACAGGCCTAAATTAGTTAGTAAAGTTACATGTAGACCTATAACCCAGAAAGGTATCAAACAATTTCGTAATGCTATAGCGGCTAGGGTGACTGCGCCGGACATGTCGAGTGACCCAGATGAACTTTATTACTCACTCTTAAAAACTATAGACTCACAACATAAAACTATTTTTAAAGTTAAAACTTTCAGAAAAAATATAAATTTAACGTTTTGCGATTGGGCTACCAACGGCATTTATATAAGTAGACGTAAAATGTACGATTTGTATAGTTTAAGGAAATGGAATTTTGATCCGGATTTTTTAATATATGTTAAAAACTATTCTAAAATATTTAAGAAGGTTTGCTTTGCTGCTAAATCAAATTATTTAAGTAGGCAGATCCAACAATCTCGGGATAAAATCAAAGCAACTTGGAATATCATTAACAATGAGACAGGTCGTACAAAGAGACATGACGATAATATTCAACTTGTTATTAATAATAAAATTATTAAAGAGAAATGTGCCGTTGCCGATGCATTTAGTGACTTTTTTGCCAAAATTCCGAGTACTACAACGTCTGCGTTAAATTCATGTCCTCTTCAGGCTGAAACTCTGCTTAGGGATAGTGTGCGCGAGTGCAACGTTTCTTTTAAATTTGATCATGTCGACTCTTACGAAATTATAAAAGTGTTCAAATTATTAAATTCTAAAAAAACTGCTGATCTATGGGGCATTTCCGTTAAATTGATAGATTCTATTATTGCCGTCATAGCTCCAAGCCTGGCTGTGCTTTTTAATAAATGTGTAGATGCGGGTGTGTTTCCTAACTTAATGAAACACAGCAAATTGATACCCTTATTTAAAAATGGATGTAAAAATGATCCAACCAACTTTCGTCCTATTTCAATTCTACCTGCACTTAGCAAAATTTTTGAGAAAATTATCTCGCGACAAATAATAGACCATTTCAATTTAAATAATCTTTTCCACAAAGAGCAATATGGTTTCACTAAAGGTCGTTCCACGACTGATGCTGGGGCTGCTCTTATAAAACATATTTTCGATGCTTGGGAGAGCTCGCAGGATGCAATTGGTGTATTCTGTGATCTCTCCAAAGCTTTTGATTGCGTGGAGCATAGCACACTTTTACGTAAGCTTAGTCATTATGGCATTAATAACGCGGCACTTAGGCTAATTGCATCCTACTTAAGTGACAGGTTACAGTTTGTTGATATAAGTGGAGTGAGATCATCTGGATCATCGGTGACTATGGGCGTTCCCCAGGGTTCGATACTTGGCCCCTTATTATTTAATATCCATATTAATGACTTGCCCTTTTGCGTACAGAAGTTTTGTAACGTTGTACTATTTGCCGATGACACATCACTTCTCTTCAAGGTAGACCGTAAAAAGAGTATATTTGATGATGTGAATCGTTCTCTCACACAAGTTCATGAATGGTTCACGGCTAATAATTTAGTTCTAAATGCGAATAAAACTAAAATAATAAAGTTCACTATGCCTAGTGTAAAAGGTCCGGATATAAGTATAGCTCTCAATAATAAAATTCTTGACCCAGTGAAGTCTACTGTATTCTTGGGTATTACCTTAGATAATACGCTACAGTGGGGTCCACAAATAAAGTCTTTAGCGGGAAAACTTAGCTCTGCTGCTTACGCGGTTCGAAAAGTTCGACAGCTTACCGATATCGTAACCGCCAGAATAGTTTATTTTAGTTATTTTCATAGCGTTATGTCATATGGTATATTGCTATGGGGCAGAGCAGCTGAGATTCAGTCCATTTTTGTTATTCAGAAACGAGCAATACGGGCAATTTATAATTTGGGTGCTAGGGTCTCCCTCAGAGAACGTTTTAAGGAAATTGGCATTTTAACGGTTGTCTCCCAGTTTATATATGATAGCATCATGTTTGTGAGGAGAAACTTAGATAAATATACAAAACATAGCGATGTACACAATTTTAATACTAGAGGCAAGCATAAGCTTGAATTACCGTATCATCGCCTGCACAAGGTACACAAGTCTTTTTTGGGAATGGGTGTACAGTTTTATAATAGGATACCTGCGCATATTCTGGATTTGTCTTATGATCGCTTTAGGCGGGCTGTGAAGGGTCGTCTCATTGGTGGTGCATACTACACCATCAACGACTTCATGACTGACAAGTCGGAGTGGGACCGTCAAATTGCTTGCTCAACGCGGTTTTTGTAGTTTGTGTGTTGGAATTTGTTCACTTATCGGAGTGGAGGCGTTCTGTAATAATTTCTGATAGCTTTTTAATTGTAAATTTGCCTTGATATGGTGTTCACATATATAATAGAAACTTAATTTTTTTATTTTTCGCCACAATTTTTGCACAACGTTACCACTCTTAATTAAAAGGTGTCGCGTCAGTTGTGCTCGACTACTGTGATCGCATAGAATTTCTTAGTTAACTTGTAGAACGTTGATTTTAATTTGGTTGGATCTTAATTGTGATTGTCGAGTATTCTGCTTGCTACACCTTTTATTCACCAACCTACTGATTTGTTTTCAGTAGTAATAATAATATTGTTATTTATTGCAAATGGTTTGAAAAGAGTATTTTGCACATGAGTTTCTTGCCCGATTCTTCTCATGATAGCCCCTACACTCGGAATCGGGCCGCTCGTGGCGATTGCGTCCGTGTCTTTTTTTTGTTCCACGGAGGCACTTTCCACAAGCGCTCGTGTTTGTTTTTTTTTTATTAAATTTTAAATCATAATGTTATCTGTACTTGTTGACTATTTTTAAGTGTCTGTGAAGACCTATAAAAATAAAGTTATTTTGACTTTGACTTTGACTTTGACTTTATCAGTATTCAGTTGTTAAAAGAGGTAACCCAGAATTCGATCCAAAGACACAATCAATGGTCGACTTTCAGACGATTAAGATGACGAATTTTGTTTTGAAAATAAGTGAAATTAAATCAAAACAAAAATAATTTAAAAAATAAAGTTATAATGATACGAACATAGTAAATTTTACATTGTATTCTATTCCAATTGCAAAAGATTGACAGCAATTCATACTTGAGTGACAATATCGATTACCTATCATGTGGATATTCTCTCAAGTTTGGGCACCAACTAAATTTGTTTGACAACTGAAATTTGATAACGTCACTGCCATTGTTATTATTAAATTTATTGATTGACATTTTGTATTAAGGCATAACTAGTATTGTCAATTATCTTAATATTACCACGGAAGATTATATCCCTACTAATATTATAAATGCGCAAGTAACTCTGTCTCTCTGTCTGTTACGCTTTTCCGCTTAAACCTCTCAACCGATTTTGTTGAAATTTGGCACAGACGATTTTCAGACCCTGAAAAAGGACATAGGCTACCTTTTCTTGCGAAAAAAGGGATAAATAAGTTGAAATAGAGGTTGTAAGTTTGTATGGGATTTCTTAATTTTAAAAGATAAAAAAGCGCTGAAACTTTATATTTAAGCACTTGATAAAAAATAATTAAACTTTAGTTCTAGCCTTTTTGCAATTTCGACCTAGGAGGGGATGAAATACGGGTTGAAAGTTTGATATTATTAATTCTATTCGAGGCGAAACGAAGTTTGCTGGGTCAACTAGTATTATAATATTAGTGGATTTATCATACCCTGTTTCAATTTGTTTTTATAGTTTATTGCTTTGAAATTAACTAACCTAGCAATAAAATTCTTAAATCATTTGTAGAATAGCAAAGCTAGCAAAGTACCTACATTTATTTGGCGAAATAACGACTAACTTGGAAAGTAAAGATTTCATCGTATTACATTTTATTGATAAATACGTACTCTGCTGTTGTGAATTCCTACATTAGACTGGCATGTTGAATCAATTTTATGGATTTAATCTAATAACTAATAATTTAACAATTTTAGTTAAGATGTACGTATACAAAATTGCCATGTTTTTGATTTTTTTATATATTTTTTTCTTAGGATAAGTGCAAACGAGCAAACAAGTAGAGCTGCTCATCTATACCTCTAACTCAAATAATGTTATAGTTGCATTTCCAAACTTCAAAATACGATAGGGGTCAAGAGGGGTTTGGTAACGGGGAAGGGCGTACATATAATATATGTTTCACATCGTTTTTTAATCTTAGCAAAATTTTCATGGAATCTATTTTTGTATTTCTTGTTTCCTCGTGGATGTCTTAAGAGACCACTAAGAGAATAGATCTGATTGTGACCATGATTCATATCATAAGTACTGATAGCTTTGAGGAACTATAATTTCAGCGCTACAAATTCTAGTGTAGAAGTTTTCCTTTTTTGCAGCGGACGGTAAGCCTCGTCTCGCCGTTATGTTTACGTCCCAAGTGGAACAGGTGGCGATACTATTGCCATACCGGGCACAAAGTTTTCAGTCATCGATATTTATCACACTTAAGTTTCGAAAACAATTTCGAAAAGTTATTGGTGTGAACCAGTGTCAGGATTCGAACCCGGACCTCTAGATCAGAAGCCGTGTGCTCGACTACTGGGCCACCGAGACCTTTGTTTATATTATAAATTTTTAAATCCCGTATAATTGAAGTAAGTTTTAGAAATAGAATTTGTAGCCTTCGAAGGTGGAGCCTGACCAGTCACCACAGACCGGGTCTCGATTGCGTAAAAAAATATGCCCACTTCCCCATCGTGAGGGGCAGGGAGGAACACCCCAGATGGTTTAGTCTAAATAGATTCCATTTAAAGGTCAAAAAGGGACAAGGAGTCCGTTAAAACCACCAACATCCCCAGGAGCTTGTGGTATCAATGAAAATTTTCTAGTTCATTAAAAAAATACTTACATAAAATCTCGTATGTATTTTTAAAAGAAATAGTTCACACAGCGAATTAAATTACTGTTAAAACAGAGAAAGTAACCATGAGACTACTTTTGTTTGTTTTTCTGTAGTTGGTTCTTTGCAAAGATCCATTGCAGTCTAATAAATCAATAGTTTCTACCAGAGGACTGTGAGAGCTGAGAGCTACTTGAAGTTTCATTAATATGGTAAGCTCGAGCTTTTTAAAATCATAATTAGTTTTGTAACTTCAAAATTGAATCATGATTAGTTTTCAGGTCCCGGAGGTCCAATGGTTGAGCATCTGAACCAAGAGGTCACGGGGGCGACCACTAGAGTGTCGTCTGCGTAGCAAATGACACTCACGCCAAGGGACAAACTGGTGCGGAGGACCGGATCGTAGGCGAGGTTCCACAGCAGGGGCCCCAGCACGGACCCCTGCGGGACCCGACGTATGCCCCGATGACAGACCTTAGGTAGGGAGGCACGTCGTGGTAAACGAGGGCCTCCCTGATGGCCGGCCAGGGGAGGGTCCCGAAGGCGTTGACGATATCTAGAGACACCGCTGGCGCGGTGTAACCATTTAATTTCCCATACAAACGATTCGTAATGACACATAAGAGGCAATTCGAACTTGAAAAATATATCAGGTTTCAAGTGAACAAAACACTATTGAGGACGTTAGTATCGGATGAATATTGACATTAATGTCAATATTCATCCGATACTAACGTCCTCACTTGTAAACAAATGTTATTTTTTTTTGTATCATGTCACTTTAATATTTTTTAAATAATAAAATAAACAAAATAAATCTTGTGGGTGATTATGTATTGGAGCCGTTTGGGGTTGAGACTCCGGGGACATGGGGTCCGAGTACTCGTGTACTCTATAAAGATCTTGCAAAGAGACTGATTGAGGCCTCTCGCGACCTGAGGGCAGGTCTATTCTTCGCACAGAGGATTAGCATTGACATTCAGTGTGGCAATGCGCCCAGTCTTCTGGGCACGCTGCCAGTAGACCGAGATGCGAGAAATTTGATGCCAGCTAGTTATTTGATTAAATGTTTAAGATATTAAATAATGTCATCAAAATTTATTTCTTCCTATTATTGTAAATAAACATTACGCTATGATAATAAAATTCATAAACAATTATCAAATACGTGTAAATATCTGGATAAGTTATTTTTAAACTAAAAACTGAAATAAAATTTAAATAGTCATGCTATGGGGTGGGGGAAGCATTGCAGAAATAGTGACATTATCAGTTTCATCGTAGTAGTTAAAGTTACAATGATTTATTAGTTGAGATAGGATTCACTACGTATGAAAATATATATATGATATTTTGAGTTGTCTCTGTGATTAGTCGAACTTCCTTGTAGTGAAATTCAAGAGATAACACGGATAGTTGGAAAGCTTGACATGGTGTGCTGACTCCACGTAGAATAACGAGAAAAAGCATAGGAAAATAACAAAAGTTAATAGTTACTAAAATAGTTCGAAAATACTAGAATTTCTTTAAATATTACGGTATTAGTATATTTATATAATAGGTAGAGTGCCCATTACTTACTTAATAAAATACAAAATTGACTCATTTGTTGATTCTGAGGCAACACAAAGTTTGTCGGGTCAGCTATAATGTTTATAAAAAATTACGTTAAAATTATTCATAGTATACCAAGGTGCGAACCTGGAACCATAAACTCCTAAGTATGTGAAATAAGCTAGATGCTATCAATATCACTGAATAAATACAAACACTCAAGCCAAGTCTCTTGCGGGGTCGGCAGAGGGAACAGAGTGAATATGTTCTTGAAAATATCAACAATATTTGTTTGAGTTCCAAATACAAACAGATTCCAAGTTATACACTATGACATTTCTTTATAATAAGACTAGCTTTTACCCACAACTTTTCTCGCCTTGAATCCATCTAATTAGTAATAGCTATCATCTTTGTATTGAGCCCTTTCTACTTTAATGATCTCTAATAGCATTAGTGATCATTATAGTAAAAACTGGTTGATTGAAAACTATTCGTCAATATGAAGTTGAATTTATTTTAAATTTTCGTATTTTTTTTAAATAACAAGTTATCAAGAGTAAATATATGTATAAAATAAAATATATCTACAGTGTAGTTTTTTCGTGAAAATGCAATAAACAAAATAACTTTCGCATTTATAATATAATTATGAATGTAATTTAAATTTGAGTTTCTAGTTAGAAGTTATAAGCAAGTTCTCAGTCAGGTCTGAACAAACAAGACGGCCAGTCTAATCCAATTATAGATTCCTTTTACATTTTGGATATATGGGAAAACTAGTCTCGTTTTTTATGACTTAGCAATTGCAAACCTTAAAATAAAATAACAATAAACAATTGCAATCAACGATATTGTTACTCTTTCACTCTCCAATTAGTATTCCAAGTTTAACTACTAATTCACCAAAAAGGTCACCGAGGAAGAACCCTCTAGTCGATTTAGTTGCTATAAAAGGCTGGTGATGCTGGGATAGCACTGGTATAACCATCAGCTTCTCCAAGTTGGGAGTACCAATAAAAGGTACCTTTAAAAACAAAACAAACTTATGTAATAATTAATTGTATAAATTTTCCTAACCAGACAAACTCATGATATAATCATGAAACCCATCAGTCAAGTTTATATCGAACCTATCAACTATCTTTCACCACTTCTGTAACTATCGTGGCTGATATAGAATTTGTGTAATTTACTTGCAGGATAATGGTCTGCAGTGTTGAAGTTTTAGTCGAAAACTCACCTGGGTCAGTAAGTCGTGGGATCAAATCTGGGCTCACACCAATTTCGGACTTTTCTTTAAAGTTGTTCGTGAAAAATATCGATGTGTGAAAACATTGTGCTAAATGTATGAAAATAGGTTCCGCCATGTTATATTATGAAATTTATGCTATAACATTATATATAACATGAAATTTAAGCTAGTCAAGGCGTAGCCGTAAGATAAAGAACATTTGGTGAAGAAACTTAATATATTGCATTTTTATAAATTTGCTAATACACTAACCGTTTATTAATAACCAAACCTTTAAAATATTCATTTAAATATATTGAATATTTCCGGATTACGGTAAACTTCACGCCTTTAATAAGGTCGGTCGGAAGTTAAGCCTCAAAAAGCAGGATTACGACAGGAATATATCTCGTGGCAAAACCTTTCGCCCCAAATCGAATATAGTTTTGGCTTGATAAATATTAATATTGAATATAGCAGTTTGTTACGTCCTATGATAGTTATTTAATTGTGGTAGTTGTAAGTATAGTTAGATATTTGATGCAAAAATACGTAATATTTGGAATTTATTACAATACATAAACTTCCGATCAGACTGATCTGAATTTTAATGCTGATCAAGATTGTACATCGAGAGATCTGAATTTGAAATTAAACTTTTTTAGATGTTTTATCTAAAAAAGTTTAAGTTTATCTTAAAAACTAGACTTGGTCGATGAACGAATTATCCAACACAGAAACAATCCTTAAATTTGGACTAATATTTTCGGAGATAAGCTCGTTCAAATAAACAAGAAAACTTAATAAGTTTTAGAAGGGAAGTAAACAGTTTAAGGTAAACGCAGCTATCAACGACCCATCGAAAATCTGAAGTTATTACCGACCTATAAAAGTAATTCGAAATCTAAACGTTTCCAGATCTATTCTAGCTATAGGTAGGCAAAGTTATACACGAATTTATTACTTGAGCATCGTATACTTCTACGTTAGTGTGAGTAACTGTGCAAAAAAGAGATAAAATACGTCAGTTACTACGGGGGTAGCGTGGACGCAGGACGTGTCGTACTGTTCCCTTGTTCCTTCAGGTAAGTACTGTGACTTATCTATTTAAGACATTCATACAAACAAATGACGTCTATACTTTATTTTATATTACTAAATATATTCACTTAAGTGTCAACTTTTCATTTCTTACAACATTTTATTAATAAAAAGTAATTTGAAACAATAAAACTTTAAATTAAAATGGGACGGTGTTAGCTTCACCAGTTTAAGTCGTGGCAGTTATCAACGACCCATAAGTCGGCAATGGCAGCAACGTAACTTTTCGTTTCAATTTTCTTTTATGTTATTATATCACACTAACACAAGTGTTTTTATGGACCAGTTTAAATCTAAGCTATACGTCTTCATAAAAATCTATTAGCGACTAAACTTTTTTGTCTAGTGTTTACCTTTTAGCGTTGTCAATTTAACCAAAGTTATGATATTTTTCGAGGATCGAAATCAAATAGTTACAGTAATAAATCATTGTTTTTTTGTTTAAAACAGTGTGCATTTGTTCATATTTTTTGTCACATTAATCAATTATAATTTATTTTATAGTCCGAAGGTCAAATAAATTAAAATAACTATGTTTTTATGAGTCGGTAATACAATTTAGGTTTATACTTACATACTTTATTACCGACCCATGTGGGTCGGCAATAGCAACTATAAGAAGCTATTACCGATCGACGATCGTATATAAATTATTTAGTTTCTCATCTACTTTTATGACATAATAGGCGCCTATTAATAAATGCTACTTCATGGTTAAATTAACATAAAACATAAAATTATATTTTTTTCCAGAAATATGGAGCCACAAAAGCGGCGAAAAGTGTACAGTAAAACACAACTAGCCGAAGCAATCAAAGCAATTAATGACGGAACAAGTGTATATGAGGCATCAAAAAGGTTTAATATTCCTAAAACTACATTACGAGACAAACGGGACGGGAAATATAAGAATGAAATTTGCGGAGTTCAGCCGGTTCTTAATTTAAGTGAAGAAAAACAGACTGTAGACTGGATTCACTACCTTGGCAAGATGGGATTTCCAGTTAGAAAAGAACAATTATTAGAAGCAGTGGCTAAGCTAGTCCAAAACTTAAATCGTCCAAACCCTTTTAAAAATGGTGTGCCTGGCAGATATTGGTTTGAGAATTTTATAAATAGACATCCAACAGTATCTAAACGCGTTGCACAAAATCTTCCTTCAAGCCGAAATCAAGTCACAGAAGCAGCTATACGTGCATGGTTCGATAGAGTGAACAATTATTTTATGACAAATAATCTGCATGATGTTTTAGAAGATCCTAGACGAGTGTTTAACTGTGACGAAACTGCTTTCTTTTTATGCCCAAAAGAGAAAGAAGTTTTGGTTAGCAGAGGTAGCAAACGAGTGTATAATCGTGTTGCTAATGACGAAAAAGAGTGCTTGACTGTGCTTGTGAATGTTTCAGCTGACGGAAATCTAGCACCTCCAATGATACTTTTTCCGTATAAACGTATGCCAAAAAATCTTGTACCTACAATACCTCGTGGATGGGGACTTGGTAACACGGAGTCGGGTTGGATGAACACAGAAGCATTTTATGAATATATTACCAACTGCTTCTATCCGTGGCTTGTAACAAATGAAATACCATTTCCAGTAGTTTTGTTTTTGGATGGTCACACAGCTCACATATCACTTCCACTATCAACATTCTGTAAAGAAAAAGCAATCATCCTGGTAGCTTTACTTCCCAACTCTACACATATACTTCAGCCGCTTGACGTAGCTGTTTTCAGACCAGTCAAAGGAACATGGAGGACTGTTGTGCATAAATTCAGAATTCAAAATAACTATGCCAAGCTTAAACGCACTGATTTTGCTCCGGCAGTAAAAAAATGTTTTGACCAATGCCTTAAGCCTGAAACCATACAGAGCGGATTTCTTTGTTGTGGATTATATCCATTTGATGCATCAAAAATAAACTACTGTAAACTGTTGCCAAATTTAAAGCATACAGAAGACAATCATATATCCACATCTGAACATGCAGAAAAATTTAAGCATGATTTCGAGGCTAGATTGTCACCTTAAAAAGTTTTAAAGATTCGGGAAGCCAATGGATGGGAGATCCAACTTATAAAAAGTTATTCGAATATTGGAAAAAAATTAGCCCCGAAAACGCCATAAATCAAGAGAGTGAAAGTATTCTGCAATTAGGGGAATCAACACTAAATAATAATTTTGTGAATGAAACGCCAGATATATCTGAGGCTATCCTAAATTTTGATATAGTTGCTGAGAGTAATGAGCAAGGTTCAGCAGTATTGGAAGAAGAGGCATCCAACTTATCCTTATTTATTGAAAAACCTCTACCCTCGTCGCCTACTGTATACTTATTGACTGTACAAGATGAGTTCAACCAGTTTCAGCAGACATCTACTCCTCAACAAGATAATTTACTTCTACCATTTACCAACCAGTTAACACCCTTGTCCACTTCAATTCTTGCACCAGAAAATAATACTTCAATCGAAATAACCGCGGAGCAGCTACAAACACTTCAGAAGTATACACCATCACCCGAAAATGCAACCAAAGAGGCCGCTCCAAAAACAAGTGGTTGCTCTGCTATTCCCACACCATTTAAGAATTATGCGACACCTTTCAAAAATTCTCTTTACTTTCCGAAAAATAATATCGATAATAAAAAGAAGACATTAAATAAAAAACTCACGCCGACAGTAGCTATATCTGATGAGTTTATGGAATACCAAAGGAGAATTATAAAAGAAAAAGAAGATAAAGAAAATAGAAAAATAAAAAGAAAACAAGAAATCTTAGAAAAAAGGGAACAAAAAGAATTATTGAAGAAAACAACGACCTTAAAGAACAAAAAATCTATTAAAAAAGTGAATGCGGTTAACAAAGAAGGTTCTCCTGTAGCAGGACCTAGTAAATATCAATCAGATAGCGAATACGATTTTAATTTACTTCCAAAGGAAGCACCAAAGCGTCGCGTGTTTTGTAACAGTGAGTTAGAAAATGAATATAAAAAAGGTCATGAACATACTAATAGTACTTCAATTAATGATAGAGATTCTTATGAAACAGAAACTACTGTACGTCTATTACAGTCAGACTCTGCAAGAGAGACAGTTAAACGTCGAGTCTTATATAGCAGTGAGTCTGATGATGAAAGTATTTTTTAAGTGACTTTAATGTTTCGTTTATAAGCACCAGTTGTACCAAATCATATATATATAACTAATTAGTTGCAATTTATCTCTAAAAAGAGGTGAACCAATGACTGTGATGATTAATATTTAAATTCCAAAAAAATATTATGATCTCAATAGCAATATCCTAGAGTTTGAAATCCTTTAATGAAATATATATTAATAGTATTATGTTGATTAATTTAAAAGTTTATAATTATTTAGTTCATTACTAAGAAGTACTCATTTGTTTTATTAAAAATAACTATAATAAAAAATACGAATATATTTGCATTTTTATTTTATTTTATTAAGATCGGTAATCATCATCATCACTAGCTTCTATACATTCCATTGCTGGAAAAAGGCCTCCTCTCATATACGATCGGGAATAGCTGCATAAAAATCGTTAATAGCTTCACAGACGTTTTTATGGGTCGGTAATTGCAACAATCGACTAAGTCACATTGTAAATTATTTTTTACATGATAATCCTTTATTTAAATGTATTTGATTCAATAAAAACATTTTTTATACATAACACTAGCATATAAAATGAAACTATAAATCTTTAGAGGAACCAGTATACTAAAAAAATACGGTTGATTTTAAAATTGCCTTAGAGGGGTCGTTAATACCTGCGTTTACCTTAGAGTTTTTGGGCGAGAAAATTAATCGTGTCCCAATTCTGTTGTTTGGTCATATATCTTTTCATTTTTCAACCAATATTGTGACTGTATTCTCTTCATATTTTTCGTAGATTCTTGCAAGCGACAGGCAATGACATGGGTTGGCAAAAATAAAGAGGCTTAATATGGGATAGAGATTCAATTTTACAGGAAAATTACTTACTATCTATGGTTTGAAATAGAGCTGAAAAAAACCGTTGATTCAGACAGTGTAGTTATTAAAAATCAGTTTGTTATACTAAAACAATGTTATTATATGTACATTGTACAAGATGGAAGGAGATAACTTAATTTAGGTATTTCAGTTTTGAAATGTCTGAAGTAGTTGTTAAACGCTAGTAATAAGACTTAAAATAGTATGAACAAAGTCTGATATAATTTTGGCAGATGGATGGCAGATTTTAGAGACAGAATTCGCTGCCGGCAGCGACTGGTAATATTTCGTTATAATTAATAAAGTTACATATCGCCTTTGGTAAATGTTATCGTTCTTGGCAATAGTCGGGCGCCAATCGATATAGAGTAACTTTTTCATGAACTATTCAAAAAGTTCAGCATATAACAACTTCTAAAAGTAATAAACAACTTCAATACTTAGGTAACTTTTAAATAAAAATTATGAAAGCATAATATTTGTGCGGTATTTATTATACTTAGTTGTTGATAATTTTTTTGTCAAGTTTGGAAACAGTTTTTTTGGTGGTAGAACCACGCAGCTTACTGCATGAATAGGTCGGCTCGACTGGTGAAATACCACGACCTCTCAGAACATCGACGTAAAGTCGCTCTTACCGCGTTACGCTTGGTGAGAGAGGTATCTGGAGGCCCAACCCCTTTTCTCCTTCTCTTCCCATCCCACTTCCGACCTCTTTCCGTATAGCATTGTAAGCGCCGGCAACGCGACTGCAACTACAACTGTATCCATGTGCAGCGTTTGTTGCTCACCATCGTGTGACACGCCTGCTGGTTTGGCAATTAACAAAAATGAAATACACATCTCTGTATTAATCAACAATGATGCTTGCTTCATAAACATTTTATGTTATTTTAATTACAATAAATATGTTCAAAATCAATATGTGTTATTATGGTCGATAGATGGCGCTGTGCCAAAATCTTACCTCGCGATATGGTTTTGTGGCCTTTGAGGAGGTATAACATTATATTTGTTTAATTAAATCAATTCGCTCAGAAAGGTTGTTTCTATTACTACACTCCTAGTTCAATAGTGCATCCTAGATCAAACAAAATGCTTTCGTTATAAAATGAATACAACTCTTTTTGTACGTATCGTTACTGATTTATGTGCACTTTTAAATCAAGTTTTAGTAAAAGCTTTAGAAAATGTTCGCTCTAAAGAACTTTCCATATTTTTAGTCATACTTTTGCTCCGGAAGTAAATAAGAAACTGTAGTGACCCCTTTGTTGAAAAGATAATAAGAGTCTCAAAAGAGGTAATCTATTAGATCTTTTGTCGATACAATTACACTCTGCATAAAAATATGTGGGGGTGTTGGAGTCGTTCTCTCCTCCCGCTTTGCTTCCGGAGTGAAAGATTATGAGTTGGTAAGCCCAAGACATCTTTGGGTTCGAATAAAACTGGGGATCACGCGAGTTTTCATGGTCGCAGCTTATGCTCCCGTTAGCTCCGCGGATCCCCGCGAACTCGAGGAGTTTTGGGAAACTGTTAGGGATATTCTGGATCTAGCTGAGGGAAATGAAAGGATAATTCTGTGTGGTGATCTTAATGGGTGGGTCGGAACCAAGCGAGACGGCCTGGAGGCTGTCCTTGGTCCGAATGGTGACAAGAGAGTGAATGATGCTGGTAAGCCGATATTGGACGTATGCCTGGAACGGAACCTCCTTGTGTCTAACACATTATTCCGTCATAAAGATATTCACACGTATACGTGGAGACGGAATGAGCAAAAGAGTATGATAGATTTGATTTTGATAGATAGTCGTCTCCGAAATACTCTAAGGGATACAAGAGCCTACAGAGGCCCCACTCTTGATACGGACCACTACCTGGTGGTAAGCCGATTCGTGGGTCTTTTCAAGAAGTGGAGACACTGGCGAGTGCGTACCCATTTCGGAGAGCTTGAAAGGACAAAATGTGAGAAATTAGAAGATGAAAGTGTACGGAGTATGTATGTAGGCCTAGTCAGTAAAAGACTCAATGAGACGAGTCTTTCTGACCTAGGTGTTGAAGAATGCTGGGAAAGAATGAAAGAAAGTATAGTGAATAGTGCAAAAGAAGTATGTGGTAGTGCAAAGAGGCATAAGATTCTGAGAGGTGACGCCTGGTGGGACGCGGATGTGAAATCCAGCGTCGAAAGAAAGAAAAAAGCATGGTTGGATTATGTCTCAAGTGTGAACCAGAATGATAGTATGACAGAGAAAAAGTATGAGAGCTACCGCCGCTGCAGGAATGTTACCAAAGCCTTAGTGAAAGAGAAGCGTGAAAGACTTGTTGCGAATGAGGAAGTGAGGTTGACGGAGAACTTCGAGGCGAATAACAAACTCTTTTGGAGGGAAGTTAGAAAGTCTCGGGGTTCCTCGTCAACATCCAGAATGGACAAAATTATGTCTAAGTTTGGTGACATTCTTGCAAACCCAAGCGATGTATTGGGCAGGTGGAGTGAGTATTTTGGGGAAATGTACGAGTATGTTCCGGATGTGGGCGCCGCGAGTGAGCCTACGGCTGACACCGCTGCGCCAACATCTGATGAGGACATTACTATGGAAGAGATTGAATGGTCGATACGAAGTATGAAAAATGGTAAGGCAGCTGGAATTGATATGATGTCTGCTGAAATGATCAAACACGGTGGAACCTGTGTCCGGGACGCTTTCCTGACCTTGAGCAATCTGTGCTGGAGGTCGGGTAAGGTTCCCATGGACTGGAGGCGCGCTGTCATCGTGCCCTTGTATAAAGGTAAGGGATCACGTATGCAGTGCGCCAGTTACAGGGCCATCAGTTTGATCAGTTTAGCAGCAAAAGTGTATGGGAAAATTATTGAAAGGAGAATGAGGGTGATATCTGATGGAGTGTTGTGGGAGGCTCAGGGTGGTTTCAGAAGCGGACGAGGGTGCATGGATCAGATTTTTTCTCTCCGCAACATCGTGGAGAAACAACTGGCTGTTAACCGGAAGGTTTTCTGCGGTTTTGTGGATCTGGAAAAAGCGTTTGACAGAGTGTTACGAAAGGATCTGTGGGATATACTCCCGGGCTATGGGGTGAGCGGAGCACTGCTGCGCGCTGTGCAGTCCACTTATGAGGGCTGCACAGCGTGTGTGCGTGTTGACGGCGGCTTGTCCCCCTGGTTTGACGTCAATATCGGCGTCAGACAGGGTTGCGTGCTGTCCGCTCGACTGTTCATCCTGTACCTGGACAGTTGTCTCCAGAGAATGAGATCGATGGATGTAGGGATGCGAATGGGTGAACTAGTCGTGAGCTGCCTGCTTTACGCAGATGACGCCGTGCTTCTAGCCGAATCGCCGTCAGACCTGCAAACACTAGTCACTACTATGAAAGATGATTGCATGATCAAAGGCTTGCAGTTGAATGCGACGAAAACGAAAGTTATGGTGTTTGAAAGGGAGGATTCCAGAACAGATGCAAGGATAATGGTTGATGATGTAGTGCTGGAACAGGTGAATGAAATTGTATATCTTGGATGCGCTTTTAGCAGAGATGGAAGGTACACCGCGGATGTAGAAAGACGAGTGGCGATAGGAAATAGCGTAAACGGAGTGTTGGGCAGATTCCTGGGCGCAAAAAATATTAGCAGAAAGGCCCAGTTAGCAATCCACAATGCAGTCCTGATCCCAACACTAACTTATGGAAGCGAGAGCTGGGTATGGCAGAGTGTGCATGAAAGTAGAATAAACGCGGTAGAAATGAGGGCTCTACGCAAAATCTGCGGAGTGACTCTCGCTGACCGCGTAGAAAACAAGGTTGTAAGGAAGGAAGTTGGTTTGAAAGAGAGTGTCGGTGTAAAAGTAAGAAAGGGCATGCTCCGATGGTTCGGACATGTAGAAAGAATGGTTGACGCAAGACTGACTAAGCAGATATACAATGCAAAAGCGGACGGATGTAGGAGTCGAGGACGGCCAAGACACACATTCCAAGACCAAATAGAACGTGTTCTGGAGGAAGGTGATGTTAAGAGCCTCAAAAACCGACGCGCGTGCATGAAAAGAGTTATGAAAGTCAACGAAGCGAGTGAGGTGTGTAAGAATCGTGCCCTATGGCGCTCTGTTCTCTCTGCCTACCCCGCAAGGGATTTGGCGTGAAGTTATGTATGTATGTATAAAAATATAGGTGTTACGGAATAATATATACAAATTTTTTAAGTATAACTTTTAATCTCTCTTGCAAACATTTAACGGTTTTAACGCCCACTTGAGGCCACAAAAATAAATATATAAAGTTCAGATAAACCGATCAGGTTAATAAACATTTTAGAAAAAAATTATAGCGACTTTTAAAAAGTGTTTAAAAATGTACATAGACATCTAGTAGCGGGTAGTGGTAACACCGGCTACACAGTTATTTGTATTTTGCAATGTAAATATGTATGTTCCAGAAATCTTAGAATTCTATTTTAAGGTATTATATATTATATTATTATAGTCTTCATCCGGAATAAATATTGAACAGCCTTACAAAAGTTCACAGCTTTCACAGAAAATCTAATTGACATGATAACTTGATTTTTTTCACAGTTTCATTTCAAATTATCGGTATATTAGACTTGGGTTTTACTTGCATATTTAAGTCGGATAAAATTCTAAAGTAATTTAAGTTTGAGTATGCGACTTCAAAAACCGAAGTGTACGTGAAAATTCCAACAGCACTGGTTCCCAATTTTAAATTTTCCAAAACTTTTATTGAATAAGCCTGATGAACGGGACACAATGTCACCAATTTGATCAAACGATTAGCTACTACTTACTCTATGGAATATTTACCTGTTCCAACTCTTCAACCATTAACTGTATCCCGTTTCTCGTTTCATTAAATGTTTTATACTAACTTTGACAAATATTTTTAAGCTTGAAGAAGTCTTTGGTACCATTTTATCTGCCTTGTTCCGCATATTTTCGAATAAATTGAACAGTCGTAGTCGGATTACACGAAGAGAGTAGTCGGAATAATTTGAAATATCTTTTTAGATTATCTCAAAAAAAGTCTATACCCAAGATTAAATGAATAAATATATATATATATAAATATATATATATAATAAGTATTGCTACTATAGTAAGTACTACTAAGTATTACAAAATGTTAACAAAAATAGTACGTAGAGTTCCTCCGCGCTAAAGAAGTGAAACTGTATAACATACACACTAAGTGTAAAAAGAGCATCCTATTTACATTACGACGGGCCTGGTAGTGCATTGGTAAAGCTGATTAATTATTATGCCTGAGCATAATAATTAATCTGAGTCTTGTCTACCAATCTCGAGTCTACAGTCGGCAGCTTTACCAATGCACTACCAGGCCCGTCGTAATGTAAATAGGATGCTCTTTTTACACTTAGTGTGTATGTTATACAGTTTCACTTCTTTAGCGCGGAGGAACTCTACGTACTATTTTATGAAACGAGAAACGGGATACAGTTATTGGTTGAAGAGTTGGAACAGGTAAATATTCCATAGAGTAAGTAGTAGCTAATCGTTTGATCAAATTGGTGACATTGTGTCCCGTTCATCAGGCTTATTCAATAAAAGTTTTGGAAAATTTAAAATTGGGAACCAGTGCTGTTGGAATTTTCACGTACACTTCGGTTTTTGAAGTCGCATACTCAAACTTAAATTACTTTAGAATTTTATCCGACTTAAATATGCAAGTAAAACCCAAGTCTAATATACCGATAATTTGAAATGAAACTGTGAAAAAAATCAAGTTATCATGTCAATTAGATTTTCTGTGAAAGCTGTGAACTTTTGTAAGGCTGTTCAATATTTATTCCGGATGAAGACTATATAATATAATAATAATAAACATGATGGTCGACAAAACTTGGCGCACGAGAATTGGCGCAGAAATTACTAGTATATTTGTAACTTACCATAAATATAGACAATCTATAATCTGTAAAAGATATTAAACATTCTGCGACCTGCAACTGTTCAATACCAGAACCTAGAAAACTTTCAGCTCGAGCTTCAAAATCGCTTCCAATGCCTAGATAAATGCGAAACTGTGAACGATATGAACAACAGGATAGTGGAAACTGTCTATAATGTCGGTACTCAATTTTTTAGTCACCGACATTCAAATAGAACCCGAAAATTGTCTGAACCTACCTCAGACTCATGCAAAAGAGACGAGAGATGTCAACGCGGTCATCAACCCATTAGTCCGAACTCAGAAAGCTAAATAGGCAGATCGCCAAGTGTGTGCGACGTGATATCCGCAAATACAACACTGAGCGGATACAAAAAGCTATAGAGCGGAACCAAGGCTCGAAAGTATTCGCAAAAGATGTGTCTAAGGGGCAGAGTCAATTGACCAAATTGAAAAAGAATGACGGCGCCATCATTTCGTCTAGGGATGAGATACTGGGAGAGGTTAAGAAGACCACTCTTCACAGACTCCTGTTGACAGCTTTTTTTTGAAGTTATACTTCTTTAGGCGCGTTATGAAAAAAATATGAGAGTGAAATTTTAAGATGCGCGTGCATCTGTGACACAAAATTAACAGTATGAAGTTGTCTGCTTAACCGCTCATTAAGTCTCGAAAAAAAAGCTACCAACAAAATAGAAATTGAACCTCGATAATAGTCGCGCATGTTGGTACGCTCGTCACCTCTGATCACTGTTTTCATATTTATAATATTTATCAACATGTTTCTAGTTTATACATTCACAACACGTGTTTTAGTTTCATGCAAGTGCTAATTACGAGTATATATGTGCTAATAAATTATATTCAATAGTGATTTAAATTGAATATTTTGATTGATATTACTTACTATTTGTGAATATTAGTGAAAAAAATTGTGCTTATATACTTTTTCAAGTGCTCCAATATAATTGAGGTTAACTATCCATATGTATTATTTATTGATATAAATTAAAATACTTTTATTTAATATAATTAAAACTATATATTATTAAATTATTAATGTTAAATACTTATTATTGGTTATTTAATATTTACAAAATAAAGAAATAAATTTAATAAAGCATTTAATAAAAATGTCTTATATATTTATTATTCTCTAAATTTTGTTTTTAATAATTATATATATATATATTTTAATGATGCCAAAGAAGTATAACTTCTCACGCGCGTACATAAGTACACGCACCCATTTTTTTTTTATGAGAGAAAGGGGCAAACGAGCGTGCGGGTCACCTGATGGAAAGCGACCACCGCCGCCCATAGACATCATCAACACCAGGGGCGTCGAGTCAGCGTTGCCGGCCTTTTAAGTGGGAGTATGCTCTTTTCTTGAGGGTCCCTAAGTCGCCCTAAGCCCTTGGCTCAAGATCCCAGATCCAGGCTAATTCGCCACTATAGCGAAGACATCCCGGACGTCAGTCTGTACGAGATCAGAATGGCTCTCAAGCAGCTATAGAACGGGAAGACACCGGGTGACGATGCAATTACTACGGATCTTCTGAAGGCGGGTGGTAAACCGATCCTTGAGGCCCTTTAGAGGCTTTTTAATTCTGTCGTACTCGGGAGCGACGGTCCAGAGGCGAGGACCAGAAGCGTGGTGGTGCTGTTTTTTAAGAAGGGTGACAAAACCCGCTTGAAAAACTATAGACCCACCTCGCTTCTGAGCCATGTTTATAAGCTGTTTTCGAGGGTTATATATTATATTACAAATCGACTCTCGCGCAGGCTTGATGACTTCCAGCCTCCCGAATAAGCCGTTTCCGCCAAGACTTTAGTACCATAGGCCACATTCACACACTACGCCAGATTATACAAAAAACCGAAGAGTATAATCAACTCCTGTGCCTGGCGTTTGTGGACTATGAGAAAGTCTTTGATTCTGTCGAAACTTAGGCAGTGCTGCAGACTCTCCAGAGATGCCAAATTGACTACCAGTATATCAAAGTGTTGCAGTGTTTGTATAGAAATGCCACTATGTAAGTCCGAATTGGGTCTGGGAGTACAAATCCAATTCCATTGCAGAAAGGTGTCAGACAAGAGGACGTAATTTCCCCGAAGCTGTTTACAGCTGCATTGGAAGACATTATCAAGCCCCTAGACTGGTCCGGACTTGGCAACAACATCAATGGCGAATACATCACTCACTTTCGATTTGCTGAAGATATCGTGGTCATGGAAGAGTCACTGGAGGACCTTGGTACAATGCTCAAGGACCTCAGCAATGTTTCTCAACAGGTAGGTCTCAGAATGAACATGGACAAGACCAAAATTATGTCCAATGCCCATGTCATTCAAACACCAGTAACTGTTGGCGATGCAATCCTCGAAGTTGTCGATCACTATGTTTACCTAGGACAAGTTATTCAACTAGGTAGAGCCAACTTCGAGAAAGAGGTAAACCGACGGATTGGGAATCTCTTTGCGGGATAAAATCCTTAATACGGAAATCCGCATTTTCATCCGCATCTCCTGTGGATTTCCGTGACCGACATAGCCCGAAAAGTTAGCACGCTGAAGTGGAGATCGGCAGGCCACATCGCTCGACGAGCCGATAACCGTTGGGGGAAGAAGGTTCTCGAGTGTCGACCGCGAACTGGGCGACGTAGACTAGGGCGTCTCCCCACTCGGTGGACCGACGATCTGGTCAAGATTGCTGGCAGCCAGCATGCGGAAGGCGCAGGACCGTGCGCTGTGGCGTTCTATGGGGAAGGCCTACGTTCAACAGTGGACATCGAAAGGCTGTTGACGATGATAATTAAACATTCTTAAATGTAAATTTAATTCAAATAAACAAAAGGCTATTTGACATGTTTTTGCTACTAAAATTGCAACCTAAAAAGAGAAAATCTTGGTTCTCTTGAAGAGCAATTTCCAGACTATTTGTGAAGCAATAAATTCAGAAGCAATAGTCAATTTTTATTTTACAACATTTAGTCCAATAAACAGAACGTTTTTTTTTTAACTTCACGGCCAATTACCCGAAGGTGTTGTCAACGGCTATTATGCTTTAACTCCTAATTTTTACATATACATATACATATACATATTTTTACATATACATATAGTTTCGGTGGCGCAGTGGGCGAGCGCACGGCCTCTGATCCAGAGGTCCGGGGTTCGATTCCAGACACTGGCTCACACCAATGACTTTACGAAATTGTTTTCGGAAGTTATGTGTGATAGATACCGATGACTGACAAACTTTGTGCCCGGTATGGCAATAGGTTCGCCACCTATTCCATTTGGGACGTAAACATAACGGCGAGACGAGGCTTAACAGCCGCTGCCTACACCTTCGGGTAACAAAAAGGCGTGAAGTTATGTTATGTTATGTTATATAGGTGGCGGAATCCATATTATATCGGGCAAGATGTTATCGGTCATCGATATTTTAGGTACACATGCAAGAAATAATATGACAAAAAATAGTGACTATTATTTGCCAATAGAAGCTATAGATAGTTCATATGTTATGATTATATTATTTCTGATAATTTCATTTTTCTACAAGAGACAATTAATTAAAATATTTAATTAGAACTGATTTTTGTCCCGGTTCTTCTACTAACGATTATTTTAATAAAAACTAAAATCAATTCTGCTAAATGGTTCAAGCTAAGTTTTATAAATAACCTAAATTTAAGTTTTTTTCTGTGGTTTTTTCCAATCCCAGGAGGACATTCAGAAATGTGCAGCATATATATAATTGTATTATGATTCCGAATAAATGGAATGACTCCACGACAAAATTCTAACTACAATGTATAATATTACCTATTTATGAATATACTATAAATATACGTAGCCTAGCAAAAATAACATTCCAAGCTTACAATATAAAAATATGCTTAACTAGAATTTCTTTTATATAAGATCATATTAGAAAAGTAATAACACATCACAGTACTCTTCATCTTTACTTACTAGTTTTGATAATAAATATACCAAAAGAACATAATAAAATCCTTTATGTTTTCTTGTAGCAAGATTCACTAAACGTAATGAGGTTTTACTTCATTATAAATGTGTCTTATATCTACCATGTTATCAAAACATTACGTAAGGAAATACAAGGTTGGAAGAGTAAATAAAAAAAAAATTCACGTGGAGTCCCTCCGCGCTATGGAAGTGAAACATCTTACTTAAAATACGACGGGCGTCGTGGTGCATTGGTGAAATCGAATGTAGAACGGAGATTGGCGGATTCAATCCCCACTCGACTATAAATCTTAATATGGGTCTTAGTAGAATTTGGTAATTACTCCTCTATTTAAGAGGATACGCCATATTCAACGTCGCATTGTTCTTTGATTTAGGTACTCCCCCAAGCTCAAGCCCATTCAACCCACATTGTAAAAATGCATTAAAATACTTATTCCGCAATATTGGATTAAGGATGACGTCACATTTTTCAACATACTATCGAAAAGCCCTTTTATTTGATACACAAAAAAGCATTAAAACTATCTGTGAATGAGAGCTAGTGGTATTTCCCGGGCGAGCCAGCCCATTCATACAGCGGACTGCTTGGATTATATATTTATACAGATACCATTATGTTAATGTTGACCATTCTATTTTATGTCTGTTAATCACCATCTGTTTGAAGTGCCATGCCGTTTATAATTTTCATTTCAACACATTATACATTTTCAAAGTTCAAAGGGTTTACATTAAAGATAATATATATATATATATATATATATATATATATCAAATATAATAATATTTGATATTATTATTAATACTAAGACTTATTTCTAAGATCTTCTAACTTGTAATTGACAAACTAATTATGAATTAACTATATATATTTATTAGAATTGAACAACCAAGGCTCATGCATATGTAAAAATTGGATGGGTAGATAGCAGTATCTTTGTATTTCATAATATAGAAATTATTTCACCGAGGACCATAATCCGACTATTATTTATACCCTTATTCTGAACTTATTTTATTCCAAATAACTCTGGCTCAGCGCTTATTTCTAAGATCTTGTAACTTGTAATTGACAAACTAATTATAAATTAACTATATATATTTATTAGACTTGAACAACCAAGGCTCATGTATATGTAAAAATTGGATGGGTAGATAGCAGTATCTTTGTATTTCATAATATAGAAATTATTTCACCGAGGACCATTATCAGACTATTATTTATACCCTTATTCTGAACTTATTTTATTCCAAATAACTCTGGTTCAGCGCTTATTTCTAAGATCTTGTAACTTGTAATTGACAAACTAATTATGAATTAACTATATATATTTATTAGACTTGAACAACCAAGGCTCATGTATATGTAAAAATTGGATGGGTAGATAGAAGTATCTTTGTATTTCATAATATAGAAATTATTTCACCGAGGATCATAATCCGACTATTATTTATACCCTTATTCTGAACTTATTTTATTCCAAATAACTCTGGTTCAGCGCTTATTTCTAAGATCTTGTAACTTGTAATTGACAAACTAATTATGAATTAACTATATATATTTATTAGACTTGAACAACCAAGGCTCATGTATATGTAAAAATTGGATGGGTAGATAGAAGTATCTTTGTATTTCATAATATAGAAATTATTTCACCGAGGATCATAATCCGACTATTATTTATACCCTTATTCTGAACTTATTTTATTCCAAATAACTCTGGTTCAGCGCTTATTTCTAAGATCTTGTAACTTGTAATTGACAAAGTAATTATGAATTAACTATATATATTTATTAGACTTGAACAACCAAGGCTCATGTATATGTAAAAATTGGATGGGTAGATAGCAGTATCTTTGTATTTCATAATATAGAAATTATTTCACCGAGGACCATTATCAGACTATTATTTATACCCTTATTCTGAACTTATTTTATTCCAAATAACTCTGGTTCAGCGCTTATTTCTAAGATCTTGTAACTTGTAATTGACAAAGTAATTATGAATTAACTATATATATTTATTAGACTTGAACAACCAAGGCTCATGTATATGTAAAAATTGGATGGGTAGATAGCAGTATCTTTGTATTTCATATTATAGAAATTATTTCACCGAGAACCAGAAACAGACTATTATTTATACCCATAATCTGAACTTATAAATGTTTATTTTTATAAGATTAGTTAACCATGAGTATAAACCATGATTATGTTTATCATGTGATGATTGAAGTCAGTTTGGCATTAAATTATCCTTGAAATATATTATACTTGAAAATTAATTCTCTTAAAAATTATAAATGAAAATTATACATCAAATTACTTGATAAATAACATAGTTTTATGTAATATATAAATAGCTAATGTTGTTTAGGTATGCTTTGCAATATTTTAAATGTGATGAATTAAAAAAGAAAATACAATTTATAAAACCAAAATATTCGTATGCACATCCAGTAACAAGTAATATATTTGTTCAAATCACGACTAATTGGTTATAAATTTGGTTTATGCAAAAGCTCTTTGTCGTATTGTCTTTCACGGAGTAAAATTAATTCATCGTCACTCGTTATGCAGTATGCACTATTTTTACGTTCATAAGCTTTACCACAGAACAAAGTACTCCTAAACCACTTTACATTTTACAGTTAGAGTATATAGTTGAATATATTTATTAAAAACAAACAAGTAGAGCAGAGTACCTAACTGTCACGATTATTTACTAATAATATGTTTTTACGTTTTCGGTCATAGAGGTCGCAATACGCCAACGTATTAAATCGCGCTATGGTTTTACTACCGTAGGGTTTATATATGATTGACATTCCAAATCAATTAGTACCTCTACTTGCCACTAGATGGCTGTGTACTATTAAAATTCAAGCTTAACAAATTGAAAATTGGTTTCATATATACTTCGATATTATAAAGTGTAAATATAATTTTTTTTGCCCGCGAGGGCCGCAAGGGGGCGTTAAATGCGTTAAACGCTCTTGCACGAGACATTAGAAGTTTCACTTCAAAAAATATATTAAACAATTAAGTTATTTTTATGGGATAGGAGGGCAAACGAGCAGGCGTGTCACCTGATGTTAAGTGACCAGCCCCGGCCATGGACTCCTGCAACACATATAGAACTACAGTTGCGTTTCCGACCTTTAACTTTAACCGGTCGAGCCAGCTCATTCATTGGCTCTACCACTTCTTAAGTATTTACTTTATATTCAAATGAATTAATATGTATTTCTCGTGTATGGTCTCTATATACCGAAACATTAATTTCGATAAACTTCGTAAGCCACAAGCAAAAAGTTTTACCAATAGGTCACTAAGACTTAAGGCAATGATAGGAAAGTGAACACAAATAAAAAAAAATAAAATACTGCACCTAAATCTTATCTTATCTTATCTCTAATCTACACAAATGACAAAAAGTCACAAAACATGTAACAGATATTGATGACTGACGAAATTGGGCCCACTGCACGATAACAGATGTCGAAATCTATTTGGGACCTAAATATCTGGTAGTAACATAACCACCATAGTCTTTACCTTCGAGAATGAAATTGCTTCAAGTTACAAAAAAACAATAACCTAATAACCTGTGTTTTTCTTCAACGAATACAACTCGAACATATTTTACAAGAACTAACTAGGTAAACGGTTATTTAAACACGTGGCAAATGAAATGAAAAACTCAAACAAGCCAAAGCTCATCCAGTATAGTAATGTTGTACTGAATGTAGACTAATGACCACTTCAAGCAACTCTTGAAAAAACTTCCATTTTTTTTCGATTGCTACACTACACAATAATTGCTCCTACAAAAGGTTTTGTTCTGTTGTTTGAAGTGAAAATAAATCTATTATGACGACACGTTATTTTCTTTTTATTTTAAAGGGTGAAAAAAAGCGTGCAAGTCAACTGATGGAAAGTCACTACCGCCGCTCAGGAATATCCACAATCAGCACATGGCGTCACATCAGCATTGCCGGCCTATATGATAGGTGGATGCTCGTTTTTTGAAGCTCCCTGGGTTGGAGACGGAAAAATCCAGAAATACCGTTGCCGGCAATTGGTGTGTGGCAAGACATTACAGAACAGTTGTTGACCACGAACCATTAAACCGATGCGAAAATCAGTGCTGTCTTTGTCTTGTCTTGTCAATCATCACCGTGTTTTACATAACAAATGTAAATGTTCAGTTCTAAAACAATGCATTTACTAATAAATATATACACAGTTTTTACACAGTTATGTTTATATCATTCTATGACATGTAATGAAAACTCTATTTTAAACAATTGTGGAGATAAATATCATAATTATTTAAACACCAATTTAAAAATAATATTTAAGATACATATATAACATTGGAACGACACCTTAACCATTTTACCTGCATAGATCTCAAAAACGGCAAATGCTTCTGTAACGAGCACGTCTCTTTTAGTTCATACCGTTCAAAATCGATAAAAGATTTATAGGAAATAAAATGTGTAGGAGTCTTTCATTTCAATTTGTATTTATAACTTATTCATACAAAACAACCAAACGAAACTCAATCAGAACGAAAGGATGTTTTGAGAAATATTTGCGTTTGTCTGTGCTTTAGTAGTATTTCAACGGTGGAGCGTATTTCCATGATTCAAATATAAATATTTGCGTATAAAATCACACATATTATCTTTGTTTTTTAAAAGATAGGTGGCAAACAGCAAGCGGGTCACCTGATGGTAAGCAACTATTGTCGACACAGGTGTCCAACCTGCAAAACAGATATTGCCACAATATTGTTACCGAATTGAAACGGAATAGAAAGTGCGTTAGGAAAGGTGGAAGATAAGAGTAGAGCTTCTAGATACCTCTCTTATCGAATGAAATGCGACAAGAGCCACTTTATGTCGATTATATAAGAGGTAATTTAGCGACATCTCTGGAATTTTCTAAAAACCTATTGGATTCATACTACTGGTGTCAGTCAATAGTCCTTTAGAAAATTTCAGAGGTGTGGAAAAGCACATTTTTATACCATTCAGAAAAAAGCGTAGACTGAATGATAAGAAAGCGTGTTGTGTCGGTAACAGGACAGGAGTTTATTTTTCAGATTTTCGCGACTTACATTAAAACAACTAAAATAAAATATAGACCATATAAATATATAATATTATAAATATATAATAACCAAATAAATGATGACCATAGAGCCCCGCTAACGCGTCACTATAGTGATGACATCCCCGAAATTGCAGAAAGCGAGATTAGGGCGGCTCTCGGGCAACTTTAGAACAACAAAGCACCCAGTGATGACGGAATTACTACAGAACTTCTAAAATCCGGCGGAACTCCGGTACTAAAGGAATTAGCAAGTCTTTTTAATTCCGTCATACACCAGGGCATAACACCACAGGCTTGGAGCAGGAGTGCGGTGGTGCTGTTCTTCAAAAAAGGTGATAAGACCTTACTGAAGAATTACAGACCCATCTCACTCCTGAGCCATATCTACAAGTTGTTCTCGAGGGTCGTCACGAATCGTCTCGTTGCAAGACTCGACGAGTTCCAGCCTCCGGAGCAGGCCGGGTTTCAAAAAGGCTTTAGCACCGTGGACCACATCCATACTGTTCGGCAGATTGTACAGAAAACCGAGGAGTACAATCAACCGCTGTGTATGGCATTCGTGGACTACGAAAAAGCCTTCGACTCCATCGAAACTTGGGCAGTTCTGGATGCATTGCAGCGATGTCGGATCGACTGGCGCTATATCGAGGTGTTGAGATGCTTGTATGACACCGCCACGATGGCTGTCCAGATACAGGACCAGGTGACTCCATCGAGCTTAATCGAGGTGTAAGACAGGGAGATGTCATATCTCCTAAGCTCTTCACCAACGCTCTGGAGGACGTCTTCAAGACCCTGGATTGGACTGGACAGGGTATCAACGTGAATGGTGAGTACATCTCACATCTTCGGTTCGCCGACGACATCGTTGTAATGGCAGAGTCGCTGGAACAGTTAAGCGGAATGCTGCGCAGCCTAGACGAATCCTCCCGGCGTGTCGGTTTGGGCATGAACTTGGACAAGACGAAGGTCATGTTCAATGAACATGTCGTGCCCAGACCGATAAATGTCGGAGGGTCGATTCTCGAAGTTGTAAACAAATACGTCTACCTGGGCCAAACTATCCAGTTAGGTAGACGAAAGTTCGAGAAGGAAGCCGACAGGAGGATTCAGCTGGGTTGGCCCGCATTTGGCAAACTGCGTCGAGTTTTCGGCTCGCCTATACCGCAATGCCTGAAGACCAAAGTCTTCAACCAGTGCGTCTTATCAGTTATGACCTACGGTGCCGAAACGTGGACACTTACGGTGGGGCTAGTCCACAAATTTAAAGTCGCTCAACGAGCTATGGAGCGAGCTATGCTCGGGGTATCTCTGAAGGATAAACTCCGAAATGAGTATATCCGACAGAGAACTGGAGTAACCGACATAGCTCGTAGAATAAGCTCGTTGAAGTGGCAATGGGCTGGTCACATCTGCCGAAGGACCGATGGTAGATGGAGCAAGAAGGTCATTGAGTGGAGACCGCGACTTGGTAAGCGTAGTGTAGGACGCCCACCAGCCCGATGGTCAGACGACCTCAGAAAGGCTGCTGGAAAAGACTGGATGCGGAAGGCAGAGAATCGGATGTTGTGGCGCAAATCGGGAGAGGCCTATGTCCAGCAGTGGACTGCAATAGGCTAATGATGAAAATAAAATAAAATAAAAATAAGTAATAAATAAACGCGATATAATCCTAAAAAGTTGTTTTAATGTTATTTTAATGTTATACTGACACGAGATTTAGTTCTATCAAATAAAAATCTGGGCACTAACAATGAATACGTTTTTTTCGGGTACATATTGTACTACTCATTACTTCACTTTCTTTTTTGTATTTTTGTATATACTTGTGACAAAGTCACGAATAGTATTACGTTTTATAAGTCTAGTACATAAGGATTTTTCTTAATAACTCTTAAGTCATTATGTGGGTAAGAAGGTAAAAGGGTAAGTAGTAGTAGGTAAGTAGTCACTTAGTAATAAGCGACAAACAGTAACACCAGAGGAGTTGCATGCCCAAGACGGCCTTTTAGGAAAGAATACGCTATTTACGTGGTTTCTTGAAAGTCACTAAGTCGTATCGGTCCGGAAAATTTCTTCATCAACATAAACTTAACCAAAAATATAACCTTCTTTCCGGTGCAGTCGGGTAAAATAGATAGCCGATCGGCCATCGCCGAACAATAGCAATAACAATTTCAAATATATCTATATATAGCTGAAAACATACTTTGCAAAAAGAAAAACAAACTTCTTTTTTCTTCGTTATATTTGATAACATTTTCTACCTTTTTTATGTTCTTGTAACAATGTGCCGAGATAATACCTAACACACTTCAATTGTAACATTTTAAGATTTGGCCACCATCCAAACAAGCACATAATTCTCCGTATGGTAGGCAGCAGGTATTTGGTTAAATGAATTTAATATAATATACAAACAAATAAGTTAATTTAAATTTACAAAAAAAAATCGTCTCGGGAAGGTCTAGAGGTCGAGCTCCATGACTCTGAATTAAAAAGTTTCGATATCAAATCTTGGCTCACACCATTGACATTCCAGAATTCTTTTCGGACGTTATCTATACTAATATTGAGGAAAGATTAGTATTTTTGTATGTAACGAATAAACTCAAAAAGTACTAGACCGATTTTAATAATTCTTTTTTCTTTATAAAGTTACATTGTCACTGAGTAACATAGGCTATGTGTAATCATCGTAGTCATCGACATTTTGTTTGTACACGAGTAACACCGTGAGGCGGTAAGCTACATACAATATATTATAGCGGCATAAACTTCGCGCTGTCTGCTAGTATGTGATAAATATCGAAGAAATCGAATCAAACTGATAATATTATGCCAATAGAATCTACAACAGCAAAAAAATATTAAATTCAGTACAACAAAATATCAAATATACCTTAACGTTATTTCAAAGAAAAATTACAACATATCGCTTCTTAACATTTTTAGAATCCAACAGACCCGAAATCTGTTTTCAATACACCTTCACGAGTAAATACGTCTAGAACCTTATATCAACATTTCGTTTGTACGGAAAAAGTTTAATGAATTTGGCTATTTCACGCTGAACTGGATATTTTATTTTTTTAGTGACTCTTTCATTCTTTTATTGAAGGTTTCAAGAGGATGTAGGTGTTACAGTTGCGTTGCTTGTCTTTAAGTGTAGAAAGATGGATCGCTAGTATAATGAAGAGACTTTTTATTTATGGGATAGGAGGGCAAACGAGCAGGCGTGTCACCTGATGGTAAGCAACCACCGCCGCCCATGGACACCAGCAACACATATAGTGTTACTGTTGCGTTGCCAACCTTTATGGGATAGGGGATAGGAAAGGATGGGGAAGGGGGTGGGCCTCCGGGTACCTCTCTCACCGAACGAAACGTGGCATGAGCCACTTTACGTCGGTCTTCTGAGAGGTCGTGGTATTTCACCGGTCGAGCCGGCCCATTCATGCAGCGAACTGCTTGGCTCTACCACTGTTAAAAGTATACTTATAATTAAGAATACCTCAAATTAATATATAATTAATTAATTAGGCAAAGACAAGTATACTTTGCTGATATCATCTCATAACTTTTTTGGTGCACAAACTATACCTTATCCATAATGGGTTATTTAGAGGGGAAATATGTAACTTTATGAAACTGTAACAGAAATCCTCTTAAAAACAACACGTTTAGTTTCGAAGTTATAAGACTGTTTACAAACTTCTTTGTCATGAAAGTTTCATAGTTTATATAAAACAAAGTTATAATACATCACCCTTTGTGCAAACTATACAGTGATAATTTGGTGTTGATATTAAAAACTATCAAAATTAATAAACATACGAAAATAGTTATTCTTCTAAAACGATGTATTTTTTCAGGAATAAAATTTAATGTTAAAAAAAAAGAAATATTATTCTATAGGCATTTTGGTAATGGGAAAAATACTCTATACACGCTTGAGTAAAAAAAAATAGTACCACAATCGATTTTTTTTTTATGGGATAGGAGGGCAAACGAGCAGGCGTATCACCTGATGGTAAGCAACCAACGCCGCCCATGGACACCGGCAACACATATAGTGTTACTGTTGCGTTGCCGACCTTTAAGGGATAGGGGATAGGAAAGGATGGGGAAGGGGGGTGGACCTCCGGATACCTCTCTCACCGAACGAAACGCGGCATGAGTCACTTTACGTCGGCCTTCTGAGAGGTCGTGGTATTTCACCGGTCGAGTCGGCCCATTCATGCGGCGAACTGCTTGGCTCTACCACTGTCGAATGTCGATGTAAAATAGTCCGTACCGCGTTTCGTTCGGCTAGAAAGAGATAAGGAAATTAGATCTCAGTTACTAAAACTATGAAAGTTAGGAACGGGATTTGGCGTCATGCTATTCAACATAACAATTACACTATGCACAATGCTATCGCACATAAACGTAATTTAAATCAGTACGTGACTAAGTACATGCGGTTTTGTCGGAGACACAATATACAGATTTAATATCTTGACCACAACTGATTTTATGTTTTTACTAATTTATTACAGCGTGGAGTAGTTGTGATGTTTGATAAAAGCTCTTTTATTTATCTTTTATTGCTGAAACTTGTTTTAAAAGATGTGTTGCTTTAATGAAATTTGCTGTAATGCAATAATCGACCATAATAATGGTACTTCATAGGAATAGATTGCTACCATTTGAACAAAAGGCATATTTATTTCAGGTTTAACTTAAACTAATCGAGAGAAAATAACTATTAATACAATATTTTTTGTATTTTCAGGTGTACTATCATCTTATTATCGGATGGTTAAATTTAACATATAATTAATATCTTATTTGTAATTTAGAGGTTGAGAATTTGAAAGTCTCAGGATCGAACGCTGGCACTCACCAATTAATTTACAGATTTTTTTTACAGATACTTTACAGATTTTCTTTTCCGACGTGTAACAGCTGCAAAAAGCGAGAAGTGACGGCAAACTAGTGTAAGGGATACTACACCTCATGGCATGTACATGTACGTACCATCAATAGTATATAACCACTGTACGCACAGTATGCTGTAGTGGTCGGTGTGCAGCGACGGACAGTTGTCGCTGACACAAATAAAGATGACAAGATAGTAATCACGTCTTTCATTTATCGGCCACTCATTTACCATCTTGAAGAGTCACCATCATGGAGAATCACCGTCACACGAAACTACCGTTACACTAGTTTCAAATACTAAAGGTATCACTTAAAATTAGTCATAACAATACTTCAAATTTAGCGTTTTTTTTAGTTTAGATTACTAAACTACATGATGTTAGTCAGTAGATTGCATCCGTATACTAGCTCTATTTAAGTGGAGCCATACCTATACTCGAACGAAGCCACTGGTAAAAATCTCGTCGCCTATAAATATTATTATGTATCATCGCTATTTCCAATTTATATGGAGCCATAAATAAAACGAATTTCTTGTATCAATATTTGATATGCCACATTTACTTTTACATATTTGTTTCTCAAAATACATTATATTGAAAGCATGAATTCAGATACAAATTATCGACAGTACTCTGAAATGTCAAAAGACGTATTTGGGTGGATATTTCACTGGATTTAATTTTTTTTCTGATTCTGCGACTCAATTTCTATTCTCAGACTATTTCACTGTAAATTTTGTTGAACGGGAAGTATTCTAGAATAATATCGAAATAAAATGTTTTTGGGGATCAATCGTAAGTATGACAAAATTTATTAAAAAGAATAATAGACATATGAAAAGAAATATTATACGTAAATTTTTTTGCCTTATAATTTTCTTATTAACGAGCTTGTACGAAAAGAGTTAATAAAAGTAAAGGAGGTCGAGTGCGGCATGTCAGAATCGTATCCTATTATAGGGCTCTGTTTTCTCTGCCCATCACGCAAGGGAATTTGCGTGAGAAAAATGTTAAGTCTCGGTGGTCCAGTGGTCGAGCACACCACTTCTGAATCCAGAGGTCGCGAGTTCAAATCCTGGCTCACACCAATGACTTTTCGAAATTGTTTTCGAAAGTTAAGTGTGAATAATATCAATGACTGAAAACTTTGTGCCCGGTATGGCAATAGGTTAGCCACCTATTCCATTTGGGACGTAAAAATAACAGCGAGTCAAGGCTTAACAGCCACTGTCTACATCTTCGGGTAAGAAAAAGTCGTCAAGTTATGATATGTTATATTTTTTCTTACACAAATACTGCTCAGAGAAGTAAAATAATAACAATAATTCTTTGGGGATAAAAACATTACTTAACCACATTTAATCATGGAACGGAAAGCGGAAGATATCCCATTTCCTTTAAAAAGATTAATACTTTGTTACAAAAACGTGATATCAAAGCTAATTCTGCTTTAAAATAAATAATAAATAAATAAATATCTTGGACATAATACGCACAGCGCCCTCTAGTTCCAAGCTAAGCAACTAAATGCTTGTGTTATGGATACTAGATAACGGATATTAATACATATATACATTTCTTTTGTAAATACATACTTAAAATACATAGAAAAACACCCAGACGCCACTCAAATATTCACGTTTGTCACAAATATTTGTGCTCGGGTGGGAATCGAACCCCCGACCTCATTGCTGCAGACGGTAGTTTTTACCAATGCGCCACGAGGCCCGTCTTTCCTCAGTAATTTAAGTTTGATCTTTATTTATAATTGTTATCTATTCATTTGAAAATACCAGTTGGTAATTTTAAGTTTGTACTTTTAACATTGATATACCTACGTCGCTTGCATGAATGCGTTCAACTGATGAAATACCACGATCCGTCAGAAAGTCGACGTAAAGTGGTTATGCCGCGTTTTGTTTTGGTGAGAATGGTCACCACGGAACAGTTTTCGGAAGTAATGTATGTAAAAATATCGATGACTGACATCACATAATTAAGCAGTCGAGCACCCCACTTGTGGATCTAGAGGTAGCGAATTATTACAGCTTTCTGCACTCTTTCTTTATTTACATTTCAGAAAAGTAACAAAAAAATAGACACTTGTATATTACTTCTTCATATTCCAGAAGTGCAAATAAACTTGGTGCCAACACTCAGTTCTTAAGCTTCGGATAGAGTTTAATATGTATACATACACAGATGTGACTCCGAACACGATATTATAATGTAACGGATACCATATAAAACACTCACTAGACCAAGGCGACCTCTTGCCTCCTTTTCAATTAAAAAAGGATAGTAGGTAGGTAGTTGGAGAGTCATTTGCCTTTTGAGGTCCACTGCTGGTCCGTTCACTCATGGGGGGTTTTTGCCATAATCGCCACGCTTGGCAGGCGGGTTGGCGATCGCAGTAGGCTGTATTTTGTTGAGAGAGAATGCTGCTGCCCATTCTTCCAGCCTTTTCCCTTAGTCGACTTTTACGACACCCACGGGAAGAGATGGGGTGGCGGTATTCTAAGCCGGCGCCACACAGCACTTTGGAGAGGGGTGATAAAATGATTAATGCATAACCATCCTTAGTACATATATGTGTAAAACGTAAATGTCGCTGAACATCGTAATACTGTCTCGGTTATACCTTATATTTCTGTTAACGCCATTTTATCGACTTTTATGTAGATCTGGAGTTCATCTTGTTAATGTTCGCTATAAATTTAAGAAGGGCCCCAATTTCTTGTTACTATATAGGTTAAAGGTATTGGCAGTTTATTTCTTAGATATTCGTTCTGTGTTATCTGGATTACGTTGCTGATTAGTTTGGATAAATCAGAAACCCAGTATTAATGTAAACTATAGAATACTAAATATATAAATACCTCCATAAATATTCATTCTTTAAATCTTTTAGCTAAGTTATAATTTTGGTTTAGTTTCTAGATTACAAATTCCGACTTATGCATAGATGACAATGTGTAAACTTTTATTCTAATTATTTTCGACTAAGTACCTCCTAAGATTTTTTTTGTTACACACCCGGACTGAATTTTTACGTCCCATCGAGCAAAATATTTTTATTTATACATGACTATCAAAAATAATTTCTAAAAGAACTAGAATTCGAACATGAGACTTTAATGAAAAATAATTGAGTGCTTGATGTCGAGACCATCTTAATGATTAAGTAGTTCATTTAAAAACATTTGTAAATTCATATTTTGTAGAATCTTTTACAACTGTATTACAAGGAATCTCGAGCAACTGCGCCATTATAGAAGCAATTAACTATGGAGTTACAACATTTATCTAACTAAGTGTCAATTAAGTTGAAAATACGGGAGTCACGAACGGCCATAAATAGGTTTATTGTATTTCACTGGGAAAGTAACAGGAATCTTGTCTATATTTGATACTGACACAATTAATTTTATTTTAATGAACAGTCTCGGTGGCGCAGTGGGCGAGCGCACGGCCTCTGATCCATAGGTCCGGGGTTCGATTGCAGACACTGGCTCACACCAATGACTTTTCGAAATAGTTTTCGGAAGTTATGTGTGATAAATACCGATGACTGACAAACTTTGTGCCCGGTATGGCAATAGGTTCGCCACCTATTCCATTTGGGACGTAAACATAATGGCGAGACGAGGCTTAATAGCCGCTGCCTACACCTTTGGGTAAAAAAAGGCGTGAAGTTATGTTATGTTATGTTAATGAACATCATACAAAATGATAATAAACATAATGTTTCAATGTAAAAAAGGATTACAACAGGCAGATTGAGAGAGACAGAGAAGAAAAGTCGGTGAAAGGTGAAAGAAAGTGTTAAACTAAATGAGGCAGATGTTTCGATGATTAGGAAATTTATAGATAATGTATGATGTGAGCTTTACCACGATACAATTTCTGTGAGCCTTAAAAACCAAACGAATGTCGAAAATGCGAGGAAGGTATAAGAGAATTGTGTCGTATGGTGTCCTGGTCTCTCTGCTTATGCGACAAAAGACTTGGTATATTAAGTTGTTACAGTCGATAAAGGAGTAGTAAGCAATGTCAACAGAATGCTGGTAAAAGAGGAAGAAAGAAAATTGTTTTTTTTTATAATAGTTGTATTTAATAATAGTTGTACTTTAATCTCAACCAACTTAGAAAATAAGTTAATTTGTAATAATTTAATAATTACAACTTTTAATTATCAAATCATACAACAAAGGATCTTTAGAAGCAGGATATATGAATGCATCTTATAAATAAGTATTTAACTTTTGTTCTCATGGTCTGATGTGGGTTACCAATAGTAAAAATCATATTTTTGACATCAACTTTTAGATTTTTTCCCAAAGAGTGGGTGCTCTCTGTGTCAATGAAGATAGCTTTTGAACAACTACCATTTTTTTGTTCGTCGCTCGTGAAAATGATCTCTGTAAAGAGTTCGAAACGTCGGGAAATAAATATAAATAAATAAGAAATAAACGCGATACAATCCTAAAAAGTTGTTTTAATGAGTGAGATTCGCGAAAACGTTAGAAACAAATACATATAGTGTTACTGTTGCGTTGCCGACCTTTAAGGCATAGGGGATAGGAAAGGATGGGGAAGGGGGGTGGGCTTCCGGGTACCTCTCTCACCGAACGAAACGCGTCATGAGCCACTTTACGTCGGTCTTCTGAGAGGTCGTGGTATTTCACCGGTCGAGCCGGCCCATTCATGCAGCGAACTGCTTGGCTCTACCACTGTTCATTCTGTTCTGTCTTCATGACAGGTTTGTATTCCGCTAGTATTAGCAAAAGCGTGATGATATATAATACTTCTTAATGCCTTTATAAGGTAAAAAGATAAATTACGCTTTCTCGTACATTTTCCCCCATGTTTTACATTTTAGGTTTGATTCGATTTAAAAATCTTTGTACTAATACTTATAATATAATAATTGTAGTACATCTTTTGTTCTATCATTCATACTTTTGTAATTGTATCTGCATAACTATTTCCATACATAACATAACATAACATAACTTCACGCCTTTTGTTACCCGAAGGTGTAGGCAGCGGCTGTTAAGCCTCGTCTCGCCGTTATGTTTACGTCTCAAATGGAATAGGTGGCGAACCTATTGCCATACCGGGCACAAAGTTGTCAGTCATCGATATTTATCACACATAACTTTCGAAAATAATTTCGAAAAGTCATTGGTGTGACCCAGTGTCTGGAATCGAACCCGGACCTCTGGATCAGAAGCCGTGTGCTCGACCACTGCGCCATCGAGACTTTCTAAAGTAATTTCCATACATAATTGTATAAAAATAAATAATGTAACAAGTCTGTAACTATCAGCAGAATTTGTATTGTAAAATATAGCAGTGTGAACTATTGCGGTATCGGTTGCAGTCACGTCTCAGCGACAATACTCTAATATCAATGGATGTCTGTATCTCTGTATCTAATAAAGGATCTTCGGTCTGCTTGGGTGGTTGTCCGTCCACTTTAGAACCGTTAAAACTCACAATAAGTGAGTTTCCAAGCAAATGGCAATCCCGCCGAATTGGGAGGGATTCTTATAATCATCGGCTAACTGAATAATATCAGTTCGGTAAAGTTATATATCACTTGATCTTCAAGCCTGCATACATTGTATGTATTACAACTAAAAGTTCACGGATGCCTTAAATATGACGTCATTCTCCAAAATAAGCATCGTAAATGTGTTATCTTATGCCAACAAATTAGGTCGTGGTATTTCACCAGTCGAGCTGACCCATTGATACAGTGAACTGCAAGACTGAACACGACTGTACACTGAAGAACCACTGAAACTATATCATCATCTTTTAATTCAAAGTAAATTTAACTTAGAAGGCTTCTTATTCATTAGCAAAAACAAAGATAAAATTATATCTCTTCTTTAAAGAGAAAATGCGGTATTTTTCCTTTACCTTGGCCCATTAAACAGTACCAAACCTACGTAAAGCTAATGTAAACCTGAAAAACTTTCAGCTTTTATGAAATAACGTAGGTCTGGGGTTTACGGGCTCCTAGACTATTTTTTGAGCTATAAACTTGTTTCCTAATATTAAAAAAACTCTTGAAAAACTTCATAGTAGTAAATATTGATATTATTATTGTTATGCCAAATACAATTTTTTTTAAAACGTCATAGGAATAGATTTTTTTTTAAAACGTCATAGGAATAGATTTTTTTTCAAGGCATCAAACTGAGGTATAAAGTTTTTAACGTATTGAAAAAAGTAGTAACACGTTTACGAACACTTATTTTGTTATATAATAAAGTAAGTGTTCGTAAACTAACAACTAAAAGCCATAGGGCTTGCCTCGGTATGTCATCAGGATCCCCTCGGAGCGTGTGGCCGGTCCTTTCCCACTTGCGACGTTTGGTCTAATGGTCGATCGGAATCTTACCGCAGCGTTCCCCGAGGGTTATATTGGAGAAATCCCCAAAATAGGCCCCGGGGAACTTCCAAAAAAATTCTCCGCCCAGTAGACTCCGAGAATACGGCGAAGACAGCGGTTTGTGAAGACCTGCAGCCGACGCGAGATGTCCTTAGTGACATTCGGTATCTCACATCTGAACAGCAACACGGTATTATCATTAGATCAGAATACATTGCGTTTAAGTCTCCGATTCGATTCGATAGTTAATTATTATCTATATATATATATAAGAGATTTCCACCTATATATTGACTCATCACGATATCTCTGGAACCATAAGGCGTAGCGACTTGAAATTTGGTAGGATTATTCCTTTCGCCGAGTAGAGGTCAGCTAAGAACGGATTTTACGAAATTCCACCCACAAGGGGGGTTGCGGGGGTGTTAACAATGGAAAATTCCTATTTTTAACCTATAGCTGCTATCGACTTCAAATTTGTCGAAGATATTGCAGTATTAACATAGCGGGGCAGCAGTTATTACTTTTGATGCGAAACAGAGTTCGCCGGGTCAGCTAGTATAATATATGTTTAATTAAATAACTATTTATTCTGCTGTGGTAGCAGTCATAATTACTTAGAGTTACAATTAATAAAGACACTGTGGCCACATTCAATATGAGAATACAGAATATCTAGGTCTGGATAACAAATCGCTATCTAGAAAATAATAATGTCACTAACATCCTCTATATTATTAGCATTTCAGAATTACGAGTTATACAAATTGTCTGCGGTTTCTTCTATAGGACAATGAATAATTTATATTGCTTTATTCATTCTGTTTGCAAGACAAATTGGTTCTGATCGTATTAATATTCCGTTTGAATATAAGGGATTTGAGACCGCAAGGTATTACGAAATTTTCTCTCATTGACCTTTGACGGAAAATTTGCAGCTAAATGAGAAGGTTTTTTTCTATAGTTCACCTAAGGTAAAGGTGATTTTTGTTCGTTTTAGTAAGGTTAATCATACTTGAATAAGTATTAATTAAAATGCATGATTTAACAGTGGTAGTGCCACGCAGTTCGCTGCATGGATGGGCCGGCTTGACTGGTGATATACCACAACCTCTCAGAATATCAACATAAAGTGACACCTGTAGCGTTGCGCTCGGTTAGAGAGGTATCCGGAAGCCCAATCCCTTTCCCCCTCCTCGTGCCATCCCACTCCCGATCCCGTCCATCCTAATTTAAGGGTAGGCAACGCAACTGTAACACTATATGTGTTCAGGTATCCATGAGCAGCGTTTGTTGCTCACCTTCAGGTGACACATCTGCACGTTTGCCCCCCTATACATATAAAATACCTAGTGGCGATTTACTTTTGTTTATAACATGGAATTGTAAATTATGCTGCAAAAAAATATTTCAATTATACAATTTTTTAATATAGCTCATAATTATTACTTTTTTGTAGGAATTCTACAAGAATCATATAAATACATAACTTACTTCTGTGAAGTACTGGTAGAGGAAAACTTTTCTAAATGTAATTCTGCATAGTAAGTTTTAAGTATCTTTCTTTTGCTTAAGAATAAAATAAATTTCACAGATTTGTAAACATGATAAGTCGGATGAAATTTATGTGTTTTACTAAACTCTCACTAACTTGGAGTTTTGGGCCACTAGCGAAAAATAATTAAGCGTTATTGTCATATATTATTTTGGAAAAAAGGAAAAAGATATTTTTTTGGTAAAATATCTAATTTAAAAAAAAAACTTATTAAAATGTAAATATTTCGTTCTGCTTACAAATAAGTTTAGCAATAAAATAACAATATACTATTAAGAAATATGAAACAGGCGCAATGAATTCGAGCCCTTATCATTGGTGTAGGAAGTAGGAATTATGCTTTAATGGGCACGGGATTGATATTTTCGACCCAAATGTGAGGGCGAAATCTCATACAAAGTATCGGCCAAACAATAAATTTAAATTACTGTTAGAATTGGTTAGTAATAAAAACAAATCCAATAAGAAGTTTAACCAAATGAAAATATCGGCTTTCATAGTAAGATTGTTTTTGTTATCAATAGCTGAGAACTTTTTGGCAACGGTTAAATATTTAATTAGCGTGAACGCAAAAAGCTTATTTAGATAATATATGTTAATCATACACATAAAAATAATAATATGTCAAGATAAAAACTTTCTTTTTTTCCGATTACAGTTTGAATAAGCACAGATATTGTACAATAGATCAACTTTTATCCTGAATGAGTTTTAATATTGACTAATAAACTTTTTCAACTGACCTCTCTTCAACCCTTTGTGCTTACGTTAATTCTCTGTGTGTCTCTTCTATATATCTATTTCATATTTTCTTCTATAATTAACTAGTATAAATAGTAATAACAAGTGACATTGTCCTAGACACAATAATTATAACGCTATCCACTTTTGGCTAACTTGGCTAAGCAAATAAATGCTTGTGACAAGTAAATACTTGTATTAATGTTAACGGTAGGTTGTATTATTTTTTTCTACAAATAGTTATTTTATAACAATGCTTAAAAAAACTAGATGCTACGCCACGCAGTTAACTGCATAAGTTACAAGGTTACAAAAGACCGATTTATGGTGGCTCATGACATGTTTTGTTAAAGAGGTATCCAAAGGATGTATTGACAATATTGTTTTTTTTTTTGGGTTAAGTTTTTATCAAAATCTATTTCACAATGTACATTTTTATTTCCTATTAGCATTTAAAAACCTCACAAAACCATTTTATCACTAAGCTTAGGATATACAAGAACAGAACTTATAGTTATTTTTACGCTACATTTTCTCGGAACATTGAGTGATTACCTTATATCGAGACCCTATGTCAAGGACGCCCTTACATTTGTCACGACCAACTGAATACATAAGACGTGGTGTCCTTATTTACAACATTCCCTTAAATATATTTTACTAATATTATATTATGTTTTGTATAAGGACGTGTATGAGTAAAGAATGATGGCAACAATGTAAATAAATAATGTTGTACTATTAAATCCGAGTGTAATGAAAACTTTAAGATATTTAATAGAAACAAAGCAATATTTATATGAGATACAAGTAATAAAATTTGTTATCGCTAAATTAAGTAATATAACATGACATAACTTCAGGGATTTTTCTACCCAAAGGTGTAGGTAGCGTCCATTAAGCTTCGATTCGCATTTATGTTTACGTCCCAAATAGAATAGGTGGCGAACCTATTGCCACACATCGGGCACAAAGTTTTCAGTCATCAATATTTATAATTATCACACATTACTTTCAAAAATATATTCCTAAAGTCATTGGTGTGAGCCAGTGTCTGGAATCGAACCCGGACCTCTAAATCAGAAGCCGTGTGCTAGACCACTGCACCACCGAGACTGTTTGAATGATTAGGAAACGATTACTCTAATTCCTCATTAACACAAAGTTATAAGGTAAATCTAGCTTTCAGAGAAAAAAAAACTCCAACATTAGGTGCAAAAAAAAGAAAATAGAAATAGAAAATAAATTAAAACTTTTACTGAAACGCATTCGAATAATAAAGAATACATTATACGAGATCTGAATTGCTTTTTTAATTAGACATTTGTATTATGTTAGGTATCGTAAGATCAGAAACCTATTTATAAATAATATGATGTTAACGCCTTCCTTTTGTTGAAATAGTCAAAATTTTAGTGGTATCGAGGGCAATATTTCGTACGTGACCGAAAACTCTTATTTTGTTTAGCAATAGCCTTCCACTATACAATTAGAGCAACGCCACCTGTCGTATGCGTACGTGACTTACCGGGGACGATAAGAATTATCTATTGATTATGGCTTTATGTTACAAATTTTCATTTAATTTCTTAACGACGTATTTGAGTTTTTGAGTTATATATGTGTGTATATATACACAGATATATACAGAATACATATATATATATACACACACCTACACACTCCTTTTATGAAAAAAAACACGAGAAAAAAAAGAGAAAGTTTTATCTACTTTTGTAATTAATGCAGCGTCAGTCATAAAATCTTCATATATTTTTTTAAAAATTGAGGCATTTTTCTATAAGCTTTTGAAACAGATCATTATAATAATGCTAAAATGTGTTTTTCTTTAAATTTTGTTAGTTTATAAATAAATATAAAACAAAATTAAAAAGATAAATATTACGAACATGTACTTGGAGTCTCAAGGGACTGCAGGTACAAAGGTGAGGGGAATAATAGCGTCAACAGGAGCACCGAAAGCTATTTTTAACCGACTTCGAAAAAAGGAGGAGGTTCTCAATTCGTCTGTATGTATAATATTTTTTTATGTATGTTAACCGATATTTTCGTCAATTATGGACCGATTTTAATTTTTTTTTCGTTGTATTTACCTCCGAGATGGTCCCATTTTCAGCAGGTCAGGATCTGATGATAGGAACGAGGAGAAATCGAAGGCGTCTAGCAAAAATTATATTAGAGTATGGTGTTTTTGTTACGTAATAGTGATGTCTTAGGGATATTCCTTATGGTATCAACATCTGATGCTGCTGTGCTGATGATGAAGCCACAAACTCTTCAACGGTTAAAAGTTTGAAGACAGCACTACAATTGGTCGATAGAAACTACTTGGCAGTATGTAGGGCTCGGGCACACCCCGCGGGTGCGCCTACTTTACATATACCCTACTTTACATATACATAGAAATTACATATACCCCATGGATTAACAGTGTTTCCAGGTTGTAAAGAAAACTAACAAATCAAGAAAAATTTAAAATCTATGATCAAATCAGAATAAAAGGGGGGGTGCCTATGTCTCCCTACTGCCCATGCCTCCCCTACCTCCCCTATTTATTTCATCGCCAAACAAACAAAAAAAAAACTGCTCCACAATGAATAACTTCTCGCAAATTTACCTGCTTATGTTGAGAGTAACTTGCCAGGCTGTGAATAAATTAAAATAAATTATCATGTGATATTTTAACACTGCAGATTATCATACTTTAACAATTTGGTTCGTATTTAAATGATTGAATTTTCAATAAAATTTCAAAACATAAAATCACCCGTAGCCTGTGGACACAACACTAAGAGGGTTACAGTTTCTATGCGTTTTTGGCCTTTAGGATGAGATAGATAAAAGGTGCGGGAATAGAGAAAGACGTTGGTGGAGACCTACATCTTTCTCTCTCTTCGCATGAATAGCTAATGAAAGTTGTGTGAGGTTTGTGTATTTTCTGCAAGATCATGATATTTATTTAATAAATCGAGCCAGCCCATTCATGCAGCAAATTACGTAGTTGTGCCATTATTATTTACTATGTTTATCCGCTTATAATATTTATTTTAATTTAAAACACGTAGAATACGTATTTTTAATTAAAATACCAATAATACAAATGGTTACACAGTATTAACTTTTTAAGAGAACCAACAGTACATGAGCGAGCTCATAGTTATTATTTTCACAAAGGTTTGCAAAAATAATTATTATGAGCAAAATATACACTGTAGTACTTTTCCTGCACTTAACGTTATTTTCGAATGTAACGCAGTAATGACTGTAGGTACTAACTATAATGACTAGAGCAATATCCGATTCCATTAAGTAAATTGTACAGAAAACAGACAGAAATATAATAGTACCGCTCCTGTCTGTATTTGTGATAGTTGTTGCTGCCATTTTACAGTATTCCACCTCCACAATCAATATAAACAAATATGAATCTTAATGAAATTTACTGCGCGATACATTGCTTAAATAATAAACATCGAATTTATCAACAGATTGTTTTCTTGAAACTAGAATTCATGATGTGCTGCTACACTGAGAGAGTGTTAATGTTAGGCTGTATATAAAGAATATAAGGAATGGAGGGTCCGATACAGGACCGACTAAGTAGATATACGGAGGAAAACGGAAAGAGGCAAAAAGAAAATAAAAAATAAATCTGTAAGAAGCACTAGCGGATTTATCAAAGACCATATCTTCAACGAACGAAGCTTTAAAAAAAATAGAAAATGGATTAAATAAATGTAATATATCTTGGTAAAACGCGAGAATTACTCAAGCTTGACCTAACAAAATTATCTATCGTGATATTTAATGGCACCACTATCCAAAGGTAATAAAGATGGGAATTTATTTGGGACTCTATACATTCGTTTTCGACACGAAGTCGAGAATGTCAGTCGCAAGGTGTTCGGCTCTGTCGAATCCCAAGAAGAATTCGTAGCCTTACAATCGTTTCGTCGACCCGTTATCAATACTGCGCACAATCGCACAATCGGTTCTCTCCGGTATTCTGGACTATGCTCATACCTGCTGTCTTCATCTCACTGAAAACATATTGATAAACTTGAGAATTTTTGTGTTAGGTTAAATTTGGGTGATTGGTGAGCGTCGATTGCAGGGCAAACCTTGGCAACCTGCGTGGCTCAACGTATTTTGGTCAAGTTTGCGTCCCACTGGGATGGTAAGGATCAGGACCTACGCTCAATTAACTTGATCATGACAAAATAATTACTTTATTATTTAATTCCATTTTTATTTCATATGTTCAAATTAATTTATTATTTAATTATAATGAAACAAATAGTTCTTAATAATAGCTATCAAAAACAAAAACTTCTCAAAACGTGTAAAACTTCAGGCACAATTAGTGAAATTAATGTAATTTGTAGTGGTGGTAACAAATAAAAACTAGCTAAGTGTGAGTTTCACTCGATGGATAACCCATATGTGATCTCCTCTCAGTCAATTTGATCAAAATCTATGGAATCAAAATCAATGGGTGGAATAATCTTATTCCACCCATTGATATGACGTGTTCTATAATACAGACAAAAGGTTTGTTGCTATATACATTTATTCACTATAACAGGCATCAGAAATCATCATCTGTGAAACTGTGTACCTATCACGGTCAATGAAATACAGCAGACAAATGAAGTAAAGGGTAAAAGGAACCAAATTTGTCTTGAGAATTGATTTATTTATGATAGTCTCGGTAGCGCAGTGGTCGAGCACACGGCTTCTGATCCAGAGGTCCGGGTTCGATTCCAGACACTGGCTCACACCAATGACTTTTCGAAATTGTCTTCGGAAGTTATGTGTGATAAATATCGATGACTGACAAACTGTGTGCCCGGTATGGCAATAGGTTCGCCACCTATTCCATTTGGGACGTAAACATAACTGCGAGACGAGGCTTAACAGCCGCTGCCTGCACCTTCGGGTAACAAAATGCGTGAAGTTATGTTTCTAAGTTATGTTATGTAAGTTATAGTTATTATTGTAACTCATTATTTATGGTTTATAAACCAGTAATCGCAAAACTCTGTGAATTTTCAGGATAAAATGCTAATCTTAGCTTTATCTTTTCAGAGTCATAATTATGCCATATTAAATGTATCAGATGAAAGTTAACTGTACTACTATAACACCTTTTATCAGTTATTAAATTTTATCAAAATAATGTTACTTTTTTTAGTATAAATGCGCAATCTAAATTCCGTGTAGTAAAATTGTAATTGGTCGTATTTTTGTAATTAACTTTAAAAAAAAATACATATAAAATATGAGCACACAGATGTCAAATTTGAAATTTAAAAAAATCAGTAATATGCTGTTACTGGCTTATTGGTTGGGCGCGTCGATGCGTAGATTTGTAAGACAAGTATATTTGAAAATCTTTATCTGTGGATATACTCTTATTTATAGGTAGATATTATTTAAATAGTAACACGATATTCGTATTCGATGACAATGTACGTGTACAATATCCATATTGCCCCTTGATATGATGGTCCTTTCTATATAGCTTACAGCTGATAATCTGAGACAGGAAGGTAATTCTGAACGACAGCTAAGCGCATTAAATGTAACGTCAGCTTTGGCTTGAATCCTATTACCGGGGTTATAGGGTTAAGAATATAATATACTATTCTATCTATAACTTATATTTCCTATGAAGTCACAACAATTTATCTAAAAAACATTTGTGCTATTTTCTCATCAGAATCCTTTTTAAATATACATAATATGATGTCAGCGGCGTTCCTTTGGTGAAAAAGTCCAAATTTTAGTAGTATCGAAGGCAATATTTAATACGTGACCGGAAACTGTTATTTTGTTTAGCAATAGCCTTCCAATGTACAATTATAGCAACACCACCTGTGTCGTCTGTACGTGACTCAGCGGTGACGATAATTTCCTACACTTTGACATAGGTAACGTTGTGAATTAAATCAACAATTGAATATCGTTTTATGTTTCATTAATTATTTAACGATATTACAGGTTTCAGGTATGATGGTAAAATAAATAATAGTTTAAAAAACTAAAAAACACAGAAGTCGGTTACAAACAAACATACAAACATACAGGTGAAGCTAATAAAAACATTTATTTTATAACTATAATGTATCTTTTCAATTAGATTAGTTAAGATTATTCTTCATGATTCAAATAATTACATTTGAATTTAGAAGGAGGTAACGGTATGTGAGGTGGTTTTGAATAGTAAAAAATAAAAGTTTGTAGATGTATGATTTTTATGGGATAGGAGAGCAAACGAGCAGGCCTGTCACCTGATAAAAAGTATCCAGCGCCTCCCATAGACATCTGGAATACATATAGTGTTCCAGTTGCGTTGCCGACCTTTTGGAGGGTCGGATAGGAAGGGATGGGGAACGGGGGTGGATCTCCAAGTACTTCTCTCACCAAACTTGAAGAGATACTCGCGGCATCAGCCACTTTATGTCGATCTTTTGAGAGGTCGTGCTAATTCACCGGTCGAGCCGGCCCAATCATGCAGTGAACTGCTTGGATTTTTTACCACTATTGACTGCTGAGTTTGTATATTTACTAAAGACGGAAAATGTGAGCAAGATATCGGAAGGAGAATGACAGCTGATAAAAAATTAATGGTACGTTGCATGCCTTGATGCGTAGAGTGCTGATGTTTCGTCAGGCTGGATTTGGAAAGGCATGCTTAACGATTCACTGTGGTATATTCTTACCAACTCTGACATACGGGAGTGAGTGTTGGGTATAGCTGGTGATAGATTAAAGTAAGGTAAATGCAGAAGATATGCGTTCTCTGAGAAGTGTATGTGGAGTCACCTTTGCGGATCGAATAAAATATCGCTTGATTAAGGTGAAAAGAATCATGTTAAGATGGTTTAGCCATTTTTCAAAAATGAATGAAAGGCAACTGATTAAAACAGTATATGAAGTGAGTATTAGTGGCAGAGCATGATGGGATGACAAAGACGGAGTGACCACGACCAAAGAAAAGGTCTAATTAAGTAATGAAAAATCCTAATCCGAAGTGAAGGCATGATGGATCAGGTGAAAGTAGCTTGTCAGGATCGTAGCATGTGGGAAGCAAAGGTCTTTACCCACCACTATGGGATTCTTTCTTTTCCACAGTTTCAATAACTTTTCATTGTTTGTTTTCATAGCAACCTCTAAATAAAACTTTATCCTTTGATAGTCGGATAAAAATGACGTGTAGTTTATGCCTTGATATTTCTTCCAAGCGGAAAATGTGACCAAGAAAATGATTTGATTATGGAACAAACTACGAAATTCCACTTGGACTTTAAAACCCAAATATATTTACATTATTTTAATCATAATTATATAGTAACCCGACTTTTTTGTGAATTGAAGAATAACATAGAGGTACATAGCCACGCAGCTCGCTGCATGAATGGACAGGCTCGATGGTGAGAGTCGAGAGTGTCGAGAGAGTCGAGGTGAGAACGAAGAAAAGTGATCTATGCAGCACTTCGTTTGGTGAGACAGTTATACAGTTCATAATAGTATGGATTTGTGTATTAAAGCATACTATTCTTACAAAACTCGCTTCCTCTTACGATATCAGACCTCAAAATAGCAGCTGCTATCTGATGACAGGATTCTATTGTAGCATTATCCTAGTCTAAGGACCTGTCGGCCTATTATGAGCCCCTAATTCCTGCCAGCTTACGGGCTGCCTTGCAAATCCGTATTTCCCAAGACTAATTCCAGCTAAACCTAAGGGGAAACTTCAACGGAACTTAGAATCTTAATAATAGAATACAACATTAAAAGTTGGACTGCAGACAAGGAAACTTCAAGTTATACTGTAATTTATGACATAACGGTATTTAGTAAGTTATCCATGTTTTGTCTTCAAAAACTTCCGTAAATTTTTCACCCTTTGAATAGATGAACTAGAGAAGTCATCATTTTTAATAATCTACAATTTAAAAAGTATTCTTATTATTACTTGTACTCTTAAGTAAATAAATTTTATGTGTGGTATCTCAAGGTGAAATTGCCATTGTCTATACCTTCTAGCAATAAAAGCGTGAAGTTATAGTTACAATCATCGCGTCTTAAATTGTTTTTAGTTATTTTTTTCTAAGATACTAGCTGCCCCGACGAAATTTGTTCCGCAAAAAAAGTATTTTTTACAGTGCTTACAATTAAAGTCCTAAATTTTGAATATTATCACTTTCTTTTTATTACATTATACATGGATTATACATACCTGAAAACCACCCCGTTGACATGCTCTGTCTATTAAAAATTGCATCAAAATCCGTTGCGTTGTTTTAAAGATGTAAGCCTATAAGAGCACAGGCAGCGAAAAGCGCTTTTTTATACTAAGTAATAATAACCTTTTAAAATTCTGCTATTGGTCTTTATGATTTCATTTTGAAAATTAAAAAAAGGTCTTCAAGAGTGATTTCAACATTTGTCTGTCGATTGTAATGGCTGATAAAAGAACTTTGTTCATTTAAACAAAACATAAAATAGATAAAGTCTCGGTGGTCGAGCACAAGGCTACTAATCCAGAGGTCCGGGTTCGATTCCAGACACTGGCTCACACCAATGACTTCTCGGAATTGTTTTCGGAAGTTATGTGTGATAAATATCGCTGACTGAAATACTTTGTGCCCGGTATGGCAATAGGTTCGCCACCTATTCCTTTTAGGACGTAAACATAACGGCAAGATGAGGGTTAACAGCCGCTGCCTACATCTTCGGGTAACAAAAGGCGTGAAGTTATGTTATGTTATAAAATAGATTGTATGATGGATGAGTTTTCTTAAAGTATTATGTAGTTTCAGTTCCTTAGTTTTACTCTTATATACTCTATTATTGATTGATGGGTTTAGAGACGCAACTTTTACCGTTAAGGATGTATTGGGCTGGGGTAGTCAAGTTTATTTTAAGTTTGGCTCATTCTTGTGACACATAGATTAAAAAATGTTTAGAGTGTAAAATGTTTTATGATTTTCTTAGAAATTATTTTTACTAATATGAAATTTTGTTCTATGCCTGTTGGTGTCTATTAGTTACATAACAAAACATAAATTATTCTCAATGGTCTGAAATGTTCTCGATATAATTTCGTAATTCATCGACATTTACCACGCGTAACTTTACGAGATTCGATGGTGTTAGTCAGAATTCATATTCTGGAACTAGGAAGCTGATGTGAAAAATCACTAGGATATCGACATTTGTAATGCATGAGATGGTCTTCTTAAGGTAATCCTTTAATCACCTTTTACAACACCCATGGAACAAAATAACGGGTGGCAGTAGTTTTTCTAAGGCGCTTACCTTCAACATTGCTTATTAATGGAAAATTTAAATTTAGGCAAACAAACAAAAAACCTTCTTGTTCGTACTGTTTGAATTAAATTTCTAAATGAAATATGTTACCACAAGTAGTGTACAACGGCAAAAATCTTGTTTATTCAAGTTGAAATCTTTACATGCAAAAGCGACGACGGATTAAGCTGTAATAACATGCAAATTAGTCTCTCATTCCTTATATTGAAGGTTCAAATTATGAGATATGGCGAGACCAATCACTATATGAGATTTAAACTAAGCGCCGAAAGTTTCTAAAATAAGAATAACATAAAATAACATAACTTCACGCCTTTTGTTACCCGAAGGTGTAGGCAGCGGCTGTTAAGCCTCGTCTCGCCGTTATGTTTACGTCCCAAATGGAATAGGTGGGGAACCTATTGCCATACCGGGCACAAAGTTTGTCAGTCATCGGTATTTATTTCAACAATTTCGAAAAGTCATTGGTGTGAGCCAGTGTCTGGAATCGAACCCCGGACCTCTGGATCAGAGGCCGTGCGCTCGCCCACTGCGCCACCGAGACATACAAATAAGACTAAATTTTCAGAATTTAAAAGAGAAGCTAAAAGATATTGGTTATTTAAAAAAATAAATAAACTATAATCTTTCAAATCAATTTTTAATAAGAAAAAAATGCCAACGATAACATGTTTAATATATAAAAAAAAGACTTTTACTGTCAATAAACAGTTTATTGTGACAATTAGCGATGTCCAATTCTCAATAGAGTTACGAACGTAGCGTCGTAGCGCTTCGTAGCGTCGTAGCGCATCGTAGCGTCGTAGCGCGTCGTAGCGTCGTAATGCTTCGTAGCGTCGTAGCGCTTCGTAGCGTCGCTTTACGATATATTTCCACTTTTGAAATTTGTCAGTACTACCACTTGGTCAAATAATAAGATCGAGTGTAACAAAAAAGGTCTGGATGGCGTTTCATTCCACTGCAGCTACAGTTACAGCATACTGTTCACGTGGGTGAGTTACGCAGTTTGGCACATCAATGGGCTGAACTGGCTGAATAGAAAATTTATACATATAACTTCACGCCAAATCCCTTTCGGGGTAGGCAGAGAGAGCACAGCGCCATAAGGCACGATTCTTACACGCCTCACTCACTTCGTTGACTTTCATAACTCTTTTCATGCACGAGCGTCGATTTTTGAGACAGACTCCTAACATCACCTTTCTCCAGAATACTTTCCATTTGGTCGTGGAATGTGTGTCTTGGCCGTCCTCGACTCCTACATCCATCCGCTTTTGCATTGTATATGCAAAAACACATATTATTGCATAGAAAATTTATAAGTTTTTATAACTTTATTAAAATTTTATTGTGAAAAAAAGGTTTTTAACGTTCTTAAATAAAAACGATTCTATAAAAGAACTAATATATTCGTTCTTGGTTCGCTGTAACTTTTAGATTGTACATCATACAGACATACATTATTCATGACGCACTAAGTTTTAGTTTGCCAGTACACACATACAAGAGAGAGGCCAACCTGAGGGTTTGCCCGGTATAAACAATTAGGTATTATCTTAATCTTTGTTGTGGGACAATTACCCAACGGATTTGACTTCAACTGCTTAAGTTTCTATGATAGATGCAAATTTGTTAATTTAAATATTGTATTATTCAAAATTCGTATAACATATTGCAATTCAAAAAGTTAGAAACAAACATAACTCACTAGCCATTAATCTTAAATAACTAAATCATATTTTTAGATACAGAGTTAGTAAATTTTCGACGGACGGACTACGCAAGAAAAGCAGCCAAACTTTTAAAAGTATTTATGAAACTCAGATTTAGTCAAAATCAATTGATCCTAATCATTCTGAATATTATTGTACCCAGAACCTATTGATATATATCTGCATTAATTATGTTTGTCATATTGGTTTATGACACATAAGATTCGCTAGAATTTTTGTAAAATTCATCCATCAGAACAAAACATATCTGACTTCATAAGGTACTCATCGGATTTTTCTTAGAACCTGTTTAAGAATTTCTTAGTTTCATACTCGCATCAGTGCCTTCGAATTATAAATATCACAAATTATAATTGAACAATATCATATATTTTATCAATGACATTGTAACATTACTTTATTTTTACAATCTGTGTGTAGGAAAAGCATGTATAACATTTTTCACTTATTTCAGTCTGCAATGCAATCTCCAAATGATTGCGAATAGATCGCAATCAAGCATTTGTTAACAAACAAAACAAAAAATAATTTGCAATAAAGTAAAATAACGATTATAATTTGAGATTAGGACTATCCTATCTTTCAAGATCATACTGCATACGCTGTGCAAATATGAATAAAATCCCTCAACTAGTTTAGGTGCCCATCGCGGACAAAGAAAGTTACACGTAATTTTTATAATATACTAGCTGACCCCGCAAACGTTGTCTTGCCAAAAAATAAAATTTAAAAAATAAGGGTTGATCGTAGGGGGTTGAAATTTTAGGGTCGTATGTATTTTTGTATCCCGTTTTATAAAAAAAATAAGAAACAGAAATATGTCGAAAAATTTAAAAAAAAAATTTAAGGGGTGGGCTACCCTTGTGATTTAGGGGGATGAAAAATAGATGTTGTCCTATTCTCAGACCTACCCGACACGCACATAAAATTTCATGAGAATCGGTCAAGCCGTTTCGGAGGAGTTCAATTACGCACATCTAGACTCGAGAATTTTATATATTATTAGATTAAGATTTTTTACACCTATGTGGAACTATTTATAACTAACCTCTTTGTTCACCCACACCATTGTTGAGAAGAGATGTCTTTGTAATTATCCATTTATCCATGTAATTAAAATCCAAATAGAACGCTGGTTATTAAACATATTGTTTTAGAATAAAACTACCTATTTTTTTAACTTGTATTAAAAAAAAGTTTAAATAAATTACAGTACTGTAAACAATTGAAAAAATTACTCTTTATATTTTAAAAAATCACAATCAGAGATGATTTTGATCTCTTTTATGTACGTTTTAAGTCCCGTAGCTTATATTAATGGCTGCTGAATATAGATCAGCTATTTGGTTACCCACCCGGCTCCAAAATATTATGTGGTGTGAAAATGTAGGGTGTATTCCACTTCTTTTTATTTCTATTCTAGGAGCATTCTTTCTTTTATATTATGCTACTATGTAAACCACGGCTAAATTCATCTTTTGAAATGTCAAACTAAAATTGTCTATGCCTACATCTTCGAGTATCGGTAGGCCTGAAAATATATCCAAATAAAAAAATTCTAATTTAATTACGTTTGAATGATGGGTAAGTAACATAGTTAGATAGCACAAAACAAACGAAAACTTTCCTTCCACAACATTAAACAAAGCCTCCAATAATATTGAAACTCATCTGAAACCGAAAGTTTCGTACCATATTGCAAATATTTGCTACAAACAAAAGTAACTTCACTAGGTTTTGGCAAAATGTTGCGGCAAGTCACGTGATAGTGGATATACAAAATGAGGCTAGTTTCTCACTCGCCTATATGAGTCGTATACTGGATATATTATTTCTAGATACTAAATAAAGATATTTGTTATTCACATAAGTTAACTTCAAGCCTTTTTCTACCGGAAGCTGTAGGCAGCGGCTGTTAAGCCGCCGTCTCGCCGTTATGTTAACATTCCAAATGGAATAGGTGACGAACCTATTGCCATACTGGGCACTAAGTTTTCAGTCATCGATATTTATCACACATAAATTCCGAAAAGAACTTTGAAAAGTCCTTGGTGTGAGCCAGTTCACACTGGATTCGAACCCGGACCTCTGGATCAGTAGCCGTGATGAGACTATTCAGTTCTACGTCGTATGCTGGATATATTAATCTATGACCTGGATCCCAAATACAGATATTTGATATTCCATATAACCACAAGTTACATTACTTTACGCTTTTAATATACGCACAAATAGGCAGTCTGACATAGATTGCAGCATAGAATAAGGTCGCTTAAGATACTTGCTTGTACAATTATTTTTTTATGGGTTAGGAGGGCAAACTTCATGGCGTGTTACCTGATGGGTAGTGACTAGCGCCGCCCATGGACACCTGCGTACAGTTACGTTGCCGACTTTTAAGGGAGTAGGATAGGTAAAGATGGGGAAGGGGGATAGGCCTCGGGGTACCGTTCTCACCGAATGAAACGCAGCATGTGCCACTTTACGTCGATCTCCTGAGAGTTCGTGTTATTTCACCGGCCAAGCGGGCTCATTCACGCAGCGAACTGCTTGGCTCTACCATTGTTAAATTTACTCAAACTCACCGAAATTAATTATTTTAATGGTGTACAATATAACGTATTCCAATCTATAAGCTATTAAATTAAATAACTTAATGATGCATAATTGCTATTCCTTTTTTTTGGTAATAAAAACATAAAGTTAAAATATATTAAAGAAATATCTTCTCGTTTTAATTTTAATTTTACCAACGCTTCACTTGGCTGCAAGAGAGCAGGATTAAATAATAAAAAAAAACTCATACGAGAAAGCGCTATGACAATATTCATTTCGCAAGAGGCATTGTCGAAGGCTTCCTTTGTGCAAGGAATGTGTTATCAACGCAAAGTAAACATTTTCTATAAGAATCTCGCGTATATTTTGGACGAATCGAGTTTTCACATAGTGAATGTGCAATATCTTTTCAAATATATATCTTTGCTAGTTTGCTATCTTATTTAAACATAGTAATTTTATGCTTAACCAGTACAAATACTTGTCGACAAATCAAATATGTTTTCAGATAGATGGCTACGCTGCTTCAATATTGGGATACTGGGGAAAATAAAAACTAAATGTTAGTAAATAAATAAAATAATTTATAAAACACAAAATTTTGCTTCTGGATAATATTAATTTGTTAGAATCTGTTATACTGGAAATTTTTCTTACACTCAATTAATCATTTTCTAAACGTAGACGATGTCTCTTGTTAAGAAATTTCACTTAAATTATACGTTACGTTGTAATATTTAATAGATTAAGCAAAAAAAAAAATGGGTGCGTGTACTTATGTACGCGCGTGAGAAGTTATACTTCTTTGGCATCATTAAAATAAATATATATTTATTAAAAACAAAATTTAGAGAATAATAAATATATAAGACATTATTTTGTAAATATTAAATAACCAATAATAAGTATTTAACATTAATAATTTAATAATATTTAGTGTTAATTATATTAAATAAAAGTATTTTAATTTATATCAATAAATAATACATACGGATAGTTAACCTCAATTATATTGGAGCACTTGAAAAAGTATATAAGCACAATTTTTTTCACTAATATTCACAAATAGTAAGTAATATCAATCAAAATATTCAATTTAAATCACTACTGAATATAATTTATTAGCACATATATAATTCGCACCTGTATGAAACTAAAACTTCATGCTGTTAATTTTGTGTCACAGATATTAAAATTTCACTCTCATCATTTTTTCATAACGCGCCTAAAGAAGTATAACTTCAAAAATATTTAGACTATATACTATTGATGTGATTTTTTCTACTTGAAGGTAAACTACGGCTGTTACGCCTTGGTAACCCGATTTATTTCATCCAAATAGAATAGGTGCCGACACCTAGAGATTTACATAGAGCACATTTTTCAGTCATTGATATTTATCACACGTAACTTCCAAAAACTTATTAGTATGAGCCATGATTGGAGGAACAGGAACTCCGAATTTTCTTCAAACAGAAGCGAGGTGTACTATCCCTAAAACAACGAAATATTATAGTGATGGTGGATGAGGTAAGAAGGTCATAGAGTGGAGACCGCGAAAACGTAGCGTAGGCCGCCCACAAGCCGACGGTCAGCGGTCCTCAGAAAGGCTGCTGGTAAACACTGGATGTGGAAGGCAGAGAATCAGATGTTATGGGGCACATTGGGAGAGGCCTATGTCCAGCAGTGGACTGCAATAGGCTAGTGGTGCTGATGATACCATATAAATATATCAACAAAGTTTACAAAGAAAGCAATGATTTAAGTAATATGCAGTAGTATATTAAAAGTAAATTGATAAACTCTTGGAGTGTACTGTAGTGTAACCGTTATTTATTTATTGTTCCAATCCGGACATTTGTATCTTAATTCAAATAAGATATCCTTGTTTTCTTTTTCCCCAATTCTGCATACCATTGAAAGTCCTATTGTTTTGTATTTCCAATATCTCTTTCAATTCCTGTTCATTTAACAAAACATATATTAACACGTATCTTTTCCAAATAAAATTTTACTTAAATATTAAAATCATGGCAAATGAGAATGACAAAAATTAAATCAATTTTTAAACTCTGATAATAATGTTTTTGATCAATAATAATACGTTTAACACCTCGAACTATGTTTAAACGAGAGATATATTGTTTTTTTACCACTATCTAAAAAATGATTAAATTGAAATAAAACAACATAATTAATCCTGGCGATTGTGACAGCTATTTTATGAGATAGGAGGACAAACAAGCAAGTGGGTCATCTGATGGTAAGTATGTTCTCACTGCCCATAAGCATTGTGGCTCGTTGCCGTCCTTTAATGGAGTAGCAGGGGACAGGGTATCGGGTCTCCAAATACTTCTCTCAACAAACAAAAACGGTTCGTGCCGACTAGCCACTTCACGCCGATATCCAGAGGGGTCGTGATATTTCACCGGTCAAGACGGCCCATTTATGCAGCAAACTGCAAGAATCTACCACTGTTAAACAAATAGAACTGATGATTGGAAAATTAAAAAATAAATAAGTACTGTTTTTTTTAATTTACACGTAGCTTGGATTCAATCACTTTGATTACTTTTGACATGATGTAACTATTTTTCAAACCTTTCTTACTTGCGTATTTTTCTTTTTTTTATGGGATAATAGGGTAAACGAGCAGGCGCGTCACCTGATGGTAAGTGACCAGCGCCGCCCATGGACACCTGAAATAAATATAGTGTTACAGTTGCATTGCAGACCTTTAAGGGAGTAGGAAATAGTACTAGGAGAGGATGGGAAAGGGGTATGGGCCTGCGGGTGCCTCTCTCAACGAACGAAACGCGGCAAGAGCCACATTACGATGATCTTCCGAGAGGTCGTGGTATTTCACCGGTCGAGCCGACCCATTCATGCAGCGAACTGCTTGGCTCTACCACTTTCTAGCTTTTTGTAGGTACCTGGTAAATAATATAGGTATTTGTTATTAATATAAAATATCACGTGATCTCTGCAAATGATCGCTCCCCTAAATAATAACATTACATAACTTCACGCCTTTTTTTACCCGAAAGTGTAGGCAGCGGCTGTTAGCCTCGTTTAGCCGTTATGCTTACGTCCCAAATGGAATAGGTGGCGAACCTATTGTCATACCGGGCACAATGTTTTTATTCATCAATATTTATCACACATAACTAACGAAATTAATATCGAAAAGTCTATTGGTGTGAGATGCGGGGTGCTCGAGTACTGAAGCACCCTCAATAATGATATTTTATATAGATAAAACATCCAGCTGACCATCGCTAATGGAGAAGTAACACAATGTCTAACATCTATAGTAATAATTGCGATAAGTCAATGTCGTGAGGATTAACGATGAGGAATTATGATCGAGCGCCATAACAAGGGTGAAAGGAAACTGTAATAACGTCTTTCGAAGCGATCACTAATTGAATAGTAATTTCACGCTGTTAATGACCCGAAGATGTAAGCAGTAGCAATGAGTGTGGATTTTTAGACCTCATTTGTCTGCCAGTGCTAGAGAAACGTAGTTCACTGTGTAAGGGATACTACACCTTATTTGAGAGAGGTATCCTGATACCCACACCCCTCTACCCCTAAAATTTCAAACTTTTGCCTATCTTCATAATTTTCGGTGGTCCAGTGGTCAAGCACACGGCTTCTGATCCAGAGGTCCGGGTTTGAATCCTGATGGCCCACACCAATGACCTTTCGAAATTGTTTTCGGAAGTTAAGTGTCATAAATGTGTGCCCGGTATGGCAATAGGTTCGCCACCTATTCCATTAGGGACGTAAACATAACGGCAAGACGAGGCTTAACAGCCGCTGGCTACACCTTCGGGTAACAAAGGCGTGAAGTTATGTTTATCTTTATGTTTTATAATAGTCGGCAACTTAACCAGTTACCACCAAGTAACCCATTTGCAATGAAAAAAGATCTATTTTAATACTTGTCATACATAACTTCCGGAATCTTGGTTGGTGTTAACCAGGATTTGATCTCGGGCTTTAAACTTTTTAGTGTTCACTATTTTTAAATGATCCCTATCATTTAAAAAAAAGTCTATCTATTTTGTTTTGGTAAATTTTGCCGTAGGCATAGCCGTCAAGAACCGTGGTTCGGAAGTAATTCTAATTTAATTCAGTATCCGTTACACACAGACTTGTTTATTTGGTAAACAGGTCAAAAGGCGTTTTTTTTTTCAAGTATTGATTTATCTTGTAAATAAATTATTTTCTACTAAGCAACGATTTTTGGATTACTGATTGCGTTCTTATTGAATATTTATAAAGAAAATGTTTTATAAGTCGGCAGTTTATTTTTTTTATTCAGAAAAACACATTTCATGTGGAAATTCGAGGACGCAATGCATTAAATCCTCCAATTAATGTAAAAATAAAATACTGGCATGATGTGAACATCATTCAAAATTCGAATATGGAAAACGTATCAAAAAAATTTAAAAATATATTCCTGCACATTCAAATTACAAAAAAAAAAGAGTTACATATATTCGGGAAAAACCCAGTAGAGCATTGAACAAAAAAATATTATTAACCAAATAGTTTATTCTCACGTATGATTTATTTACATACAAAACATAACTTCACGCCTTTGTTACACGAAGGTGTAGGCAGCGGCTGTTAAGCCTCTTCTCGCCGTTATGTTTACGTCCCAAATGAAATAGGTGGCGAACCTATTGCCATTCCGGGCAAAACGTTTTCAGTCATCGATATTTATCACACAAAACTTTCGAGATTCATTACGAAAAGTCATTGGTGTGTTACCACGAATTCCGGATTCCGAAACCGTTTGATCGACTACTGGACCACCGAGACTTTAAAAGACGTACCTTTACCGAAATAGGCTTCCATAACAGACTATATACCATTCCTATATACTTTTGATATAATAAGGTTCCACAACATCCCTAAATACAGTTGATAGGTACCATTCCTTACTCAATAGGTATCTTAGTAGCACGGAATTACTTCATCACAAAACAGCAATAACCAATATGATAAATAAGAAGCATTTAAATAAGAGACGAGTGCTTCCAAAATCTATTCTCAACTGAGTGGAGTTTAGTTAACCGATGAAGAGTGATACTTATTTTTAAGTTTCATTTTAAACATTTTCAAATTTGTAGTATCACTTATCGGGAAATCTAATTATTACCAACAATTGTCGCGGTCACAATATTATTGCTATTTAAACAAACGGTCATCCATAAACGAAATGCTGAAAGGAATCTTAAAAGTCTCGTAAAATTTCAACCCTTACTGTTAAACTGCCATAAACTTGCGCGCCATCTAACCCCTTTTATAACCGTTGAATAAATTATCAAACGTTCAGATATTAAGATAGGAGATAGGCTATAAGTATAAATATTAACTAAAAGTAGGTCAAATGTATATAAATTAAAAAACTACATATCTAACAGTGGTAGAGCCAAGCAGTTCGCTGCATGAATGGGCCGGCTCGACCGGTGAAATACCACGACCTCTCAGAAGACCGTCGTAAAGTGGCTCATGCCGCGTTTCGTTCGGTGAGAGAGGTACCCGGAGGCCCATTCCCCCCTTCCCCATCCTTTCCTCTCCCCTATTCCTTAAAGGTTGGCAACGCAACAGTAACACTATATGTGTTGCTGGTGTTCATGGGCGGCGTTGGTTGCTTACCACAACTTACCATCAGGTGACACGCCTGCTCGTTTGCTTTCCTGTCCCATAAAAAAAATCCGTACCGGGCACAAAGTTTTCAAACTTTGTGCCCGGTACGGCAATAGGTTCGCTACCTGGACTTGGATCGTAAACATAACTTTGGGTAGAAAAAGGCGTGTAGTTATGTTCTGTTAAGTTAATAATATCATTATCACTCTCTTTCATTTAGTAATGCTACATTGCCTTTAATCGATTTTAGTTTATTTACTGTGTATAGCATATACACGATAGCACGATAGCATATATACGATATAATCTCAATATTACAAAGAAACATTCTGGTATTTCTAAAGAAATTAAATGGCAATTATTCGCAACATTTGCACAACAGCCTCGGTGGTCCAGTAGTCCAGTCCAACCTAAATAATATTAAAGAAGTACATTAATAAAAATAGTAAATTCATACTAAATATATTTATTTGAAGGGATAAGAGAAAAACAGCTCTGAGAATCGCACCAGCAGCTGGTGTTCCATGCCGTTGGACAGCTTAAATGGTGTCGGTGTAAATCATAAGAAAAATTACATATTGTACACACACGTGACTATTTTCTCATATATATTTTTTTTTAATCTTAAATTCATGAATACATAAGTTTAGTCTATTGCGGGGTAGACAGAGGGAACACAGTAATATTAAGCACCACTTTTATATTACTCACCCCCTCCTATAACGTTCAAGACTCTTGTCATACACGCTCAGTCAGCCTTATACACGTCAGTGTTTAATGCTCCTAACAATATCTCATGTGAAGTTTATTATGGCTGTTCTCGACTGAAGTAGTCGAGGACAGCCATCATGTACGTTTTACAGAGTATATATAATATTCAGTCCATCTTGCTTCGTCGATTCTTTGTATCCTTACTTTTTCAAACGTTCCCTCTTTTTCTTATTTTATTTTTTTTCTCGATCATGAATATTATGGTTTTTAAGACATAAACTTTATAAGTCATCGTTTCCAACTTACTACTTTATTTACTTTTACTTTATTACTTACTTAAATTTAATACTGGTGCTAATAATATTCAAAGTCAAAGTACTTTTATTTTCATAGGTCTTTAGAGAAACTTAAAAATAGTCAAAGAACAAAAATGTTTAAAAATCATAAACACGAGCGCTTGAGAAAAGTGCCTCCTGTATTAAATTTAAGTAAGTAATAAAGTTATTACTTACTTAAATTTAATACTGGTGCTAATAATATTCATAGTCAAGGTACTTTTATTTTCATAGGTCTTTAGAGAAACTTAAAAATAGTCAAAGTACAAAAATGTTTAAAATTCATAAACACGAGCGCTTGAGAAAAGTGCCTCCGTGGAACGCCACGAGCGATCCGATTCCGTGTGTAGGGGCTATCATGAGAAGAATAAGGCAAGAAACTTTCGTGTACTATACGCAATTGAGAATATTAAATTTTACCATTTTAACAGTTTGGCAATAAAATTATATAATATAATAATTAGTCACACAAGGGGCGATTGCCTCTGTATTTCTCTCTCTACTCTTTAGGTTATCTCTTGAAGTGCACGTGATAATTTCTATATTCATAGTCTCGGTGGCGCAGTGGGCGAGCGCACGGCCTCTGATCCAGAGGTCCGGGTTCGATTCCAGACACTGGCTCACACCAATGACTTTTCGAAATTGTTTTCGGAAGTTACGTGTGATAAATATCGATGACTGAAAATTTTTGTGCCCGGTATGGCATTAGGTTCGCCACCTATTCCATTTGGGACGTAAACATAACGGCGAGACTAGGCTTACCAGCCGCTGCCTACACCTTCGGGTAACCAAAAGCGTGAAGTTATGTTATGTTATAACATCATATCAAAAATTCGGTCATACTAAATTGATTTGAAAAATCAAAATAATGTCCATCTAAAATTGCGTCTGGCACAGCTTTAGCAACATCAAAACGGTCTGGAAAAATTAATACATGTTGCAAAGTCTTCAATAAACATAATTTAGTAAACAAAAATCTTCTTAAATGATTTGAAAAATGGATATTTTACGTGTACAAATAGGCTGCGAAGAAACAAACGCAACTACTACGGCTAGCCAGACTGCTTGCGTTACGTTTAGGAGAGTGAGAGGAATAACATATCTTAAAACTGGCCGACCTAAATTCGTAGCTCAAAAACGTAGCTCTTATACCATAACGGACAACTTCTTTTTGTACATTTATTTTGAAGCCACACATTTTCTGAAATAATTGATTGTGTGAACATTATTTACCTTTAGTAGCTGTACGTTCATTATATTTATGTAGTTTGAAACGCGAAAGCCTATAAGTTCCTATACTTATTTGTTTGTATTCGGTTCCAAAACTAGCCAATTCCAAAGTTTTAATTTATTACTGCCTCTATATATTTATTAATGTTTAATTTTGCAGTACTGACAATCATGATCACTTTGATGATTGCTTCTAGCGATTGTTAATTGCATATTTAATTAAGTGATATAAATGGAAGTACGTATTTTAGGAAAACAAAACATGCTATCTTTTATTTCGTCATAATATCAAACATATTAGAAATAGGATTGCTGCTTTGAACTGGCAAGATCCTTTATACTACTCTAAGTTCCAGTATCCACGTTATCAATAGTTTTAACAGTGGTTTTATGATCAGCCGCCTGTCACCTCTTCTATTCTGCAATACTTTTATCTTGAGAGTTACAACTCTTATAATGAAGAGGCAAGATAATAGTGGTAGAGCCAAGCATGAATGGGCCGGCTTAACCGGTGAAACTCCACGACCTCCTAGAAGATCGACGTAAAGTGGCTTTACCACGACAAAACATTATTAAAATAATAAATCAGCCCTCTGGTTAGAAGAGGCATTAATCAGAGAAGGAATCTTATATATTATGCCAAACATTATCTCTAAGTAGGTTTTTGTAATCTTATCAATTGCAATGATCTTTACGAATAAATTTTCAGCAACAGCTACTTTCTTTCGATGTTGGAAATGATGGCTCACTGATATCATTGCGAGTGATGTACAATACTTGAACAATTTTTTTTTTGTAAAATTACCTTACCAATTGAATTAGTAACCAATTTCACAGAAAACTTTATTCAATAAGATTTATTTTCCAAAACTTTCGAACCGAGAATTACACACAAGAAATATTGTAAGTTTATTTAAACAAACGGTTAAGTTTTATAATAAATTGTAAAAAGTTTATACGACTGTTGAACTTTTGTGTAGCATTCTATATTTTGAATTTAATTTATAACTTCGACTGGATTTACTCAAAGCTATGTTGAGATGAATAGATACCGATTTATAAAAGTCTGACTTGTTTGAACATATTGCCAATATCTCTTACAAGTGAAATGCTAGAACAATAGTAACTACTATTGTTCTAGCATTTCACTTGTAAGAGATATTGGCAATATGTTAAATACACAACTGTGTATTTCAAAAGGTACTTATTTATCTTACTAGGATAAGTAAAAATGCTACGTATAAAGTTGTAAAATTATAAAGTGAAAATAAAGCAAAAAAAAAATAAAATTTAACACTAGCAACAAAGTGTAGCCCTTAAAAAAGTACGCAAATAAAAAGAATATTAGTACGATATTAGCGTCTGCAAACCAAATGGTTGTCACACTTGTTCAGAATAATGAGCAATCTCTTAAGCACATATAGCTCTGCAAATCATTTCATGATTTTCTACTGAAAATGGTTTTTGTTAGTATAAATGGCGGCCATTTTGTATTATTAAGAAAAAAAAATCTGGGAATGAGGACAACCGTTTCTGTAGGCGTGTGTGAGGCCATAATTTTACGCCTTACGTAAAATGTATTATCGCGTCTACTTTAGATCCTCTGTAATAAATAGCGGCTTATTGTCTAAATTTTTTTTTATTGGATTCGTTTATTTGTGACACTGGTTACTGAAAGTTAAGGAATACTGTTATTTGATGCTTTAAAATATCATGATCATAATAATGATAGAACCTAGTATGATATTTCTCTGTTGAAACTTTTAATACATCATCCTATAAGGTTGCGTTAATTTTTAGGAAAATGTTTCTTTATAAAAGAGTATTTTATAGTTAACATCAAGCGTCGTGTAGTGAACTCTTATTTTAGCCTAATATTTTGCTGGCATATTTCAATGATTCTCAAATCGTTTGTATAATTTCATCTAATAAGCTCCAATAAGACATTTACGTTTATTATAATACATCCTATTTATATTTTTGTAAATATCTTAAATTTTAAGATAAGTTCAGTTTTTAACGATACTAACAGTTTCGGATGGATCTTTGTCCAAACCTAGTAAAAAAGTAAATACGTACTTAAAAGACTTGTGTGTTTCACCATTACTGACGTCATTGTCGCTCACTTTCAGGTTTCTTTTTAACCCAATTGCTGGTTAGCTCCCCTTTCTCGTATATATAAACACCAGACAAGTGTTCACTCTGCCTGAAATTACCTTCTTTATCACGTTAATTAGAAAGAAAGAGTGTCGCACAAAAGAATCGTTTGATTCTCTACCCATAAATAATGAAGAGCAATAATCTTTGTTATTATCTTTCACCCTTATCTTGGTTTATATGCATGATAACCCTTTACAACAACTAACCGCACCAAAACACTGAACTGGGGCATTATAATATGATTTACTACCCCTTTGTTCCATATCTTACATGAGTGATATGATTCTCTCTAAATCTTTTTGTTTTGAATAATGGTAGCAGAGTCACGCAGCTCGCTGCAAGAATGGGCCAGATGGACCGAAGAAATGTAACGACCTCTCAAAATATGAGGAGCCTTGTTGTGCATTAGTAAAACGACCGATTGCAGAACCGAGATTGGCAGGTTCGATCCTCTCCCGGTTACAAATATTTGTGACATGTATAAATGCTTGTATGGCGTCTGGGTGTTTTTCTATTTATTATGAATATGTATTTACAAAAAAGTATATATTGTTATGTGTAAATCTCCGTTAACTAGTTCCATAACAACAACAGTGGTAGAGCCAAGCAGTTCGCTGCATGAGTGGGCCGGCTCGACCGGTGAAATAACACAACATCTCAGAAGATCGACGTAAAATGGCTCATGCCGCGTTTAGCTCGGTGAGAGAGGTACCCGAAGGCCCACCCCCCTTCCCCATCCTTCCCTATCACCTATCCCTTAAAGGTCGGCAACGCAACAGTAACATTATATGCGTTGCTGGTGTCCATGGGCGGCGTTGGTTGCCTACCATCAGGTGACACGACGGCTCGTTTGCCCTCCTATCACATAAAAAAAAATACGCAAATATTTAGGTGCTTAGCTTGGAAGTAGAAGGCGTAATATTGGAGTAAAGCATTTCGAATGGTAAAAGAGGTATTTGGAGGCCTTTTCTCTTCTATAACACTTCTGAATTCCTCTTTATCCCATCTTGAAAGCCAACAACATTATCTATGTTACAAGTGTCCATGGACGGTGGTAGTCACTTACCGTTAGGTGAATCGCTTACTCGGTTTCTTTGTCAAATAGGACAAGGTGGTGGAACATACATCGGACCCAATAAAAATCACACATAAGTTCACAAAAACATATCCATGGAGTTATAATATGTATATATAAGTACGTGTACGTCTCGGTGGCGCAGTGGCTAGCACTCCGCTTCTGATTCAAGAAGTAGTGGGTTCAAATCCTGGCACACACCAATGACTTTTCGAAATTTTCTGAAGTTACGTGTGATTAATATCGATGACTGACAACTTTGTGCCCGGTATGGCAATAGGTTTGCCACCTATTCCATTTGGTACATAAACATAACGGCGAGATGAGGCTTAACAGCCGCTGCCTACACCTTCGGGTAGGAGAGGGCGTGAAGCTATGTTATGTTATAAGTGTACAATAGAATTCGAGATTTTTTAATTTATAGACACTGAACTGTTATACTTTAATGCGTAAAACTTTAATACTGTATATAGGTACTTATTTATTCACTTGAGATGTTTTGTTTGAGACCTGTGCTGTGCGTGACCCGACTACTTCAACATTATTTTGGATTAGCTGTTGCCCACAACTTCGTCTGCGCGGAAAGCAAAAATACTGTGCCTGTGCCATTATAAGGGTTCATTGCTCACCTCCAATTAGTGATAGTGTGATAATATTTAGCCTATGTGTTTACCCGACCTCTTGGCTATATTTAAGCAAAATCGGACCTAAAAGCGAGCAGTACTTTTAGAGTTTATCCCTAACAAACATAGAGACAAACAGATAAACAGACAAAAAATCTAAAATACATATTTTTGGGTTTGGTATCGATTGTGTATTGGGATACAAATAATACTAAAAAAAATCAATGTTCAGTTTCAACTTCCCCATGATTTTATTAAATGTATAGATGTCACGCACCACGTATAAATAACTACAACAATTCTGGAACATAGTTGTCGAAGATGTGTGATACAATTCTATCAAACTATATCTTTTTGTAACACTCCAAAAGTGTTAAAAATACACATACATACATACATAACTTCACGCCAAATCCCTTGCGGGGTAGGCAGAGAGAAAAGAGCGCCATAAGGCACGATTCTTACACGCCTCACTCGCTTCGTTGACTTTCATAACTCTTTTCATGCACGCGCGTCGGTTTTAGAGGCTCCTAACATCACCTTCCTCCAGAACACGTTCTATTTGGCCATGGTATGTGTGTCTTGGCCGTCCCCGACTCCTACACCCATCCGCTTTTGCATTGTATATCTGCTTAGTCAGTCTTGCATCAACCATTCTTTCTACATGTCCGAACCATCGGAGCATGCCCTTTCTTACTTGTTACTTCATACTTGTTAAAAATATTATTAATTTACGTTAATATATTTAATACAGAATGTGTTCACTTGGTAAGTCGATAAGTGGTTAAGTTTTGTCTACTTTCTATTCGTCGTGCGCACTTTTCCAGGCATTTTTTTTATGAGATAGGAGAGCAAACGAGCAGGCGTGTCACCTAATGGTAAGCAACCAAGGCCGCCCATGGACACCAGCAACACATATAGTGTTACTGTTGCGTTGCCTACCTTTAAGTGGTAAGGAATAGGAAAGGATGGGGAAGGGGGTGGGCCTCCGGGTACCTCTTTCACCGAACGAAACGCGTCATGAGCCGTCGTCGGTCTTCTAAGAAGTCGTGGTATTTCACCGGTCGAGCCGGCCGATTCATGCAGCGAACTGCTTGGCTCTACTTATTAGATTATTAATTATTACGCGTTGTGTCAGAAAGTTGAAAAGAAAATATTTGTAAGATAAAATAATATTATTTGAATAACGTGGTCCAATGAGAATAAATTAAAGATATAGTGAAATTTGAATGGCTTAATATAATCAAGCTGAAGAAAGATTGTGGAGAAAATCACGTTTTGGCAGCAAAGTGTTAATCCTATTAAGGAAAATGAGAAATTTTCTGACTTCCGTTTCACGATTAAATAGGCTTAACGCTTTTATGCCCAAGCTAAAATAATTTAGTTAATATTTTTAAGATTAGTGGAGAGAAAATATACAATGCTCTCTATGCATTACTATTTTATTAGTTTGACAAAAGAAAAAAAAACTCTATATTATTTGGCATTAAAGAAGATAACTGTACTGTCATAATATATTATGTAAAACATAGGTTAAGTATATATAAGTAGTAAGTCTAGTAAGTGTAGTATATAAGTCTCGGTGGTCTAGTGGTCGACCACACGGTTTCTGAATCCAGAGGTCGTGGTTCGAATCCTGACACTGGCTCACACCAATGACTTTTCGAAATTGTTTTCGGAAAGCTATGTGTGATAAATACCGATGACTGAAAACTTGGTGCCCGGTATGGCACTAGTAATAGGTGGCGAACCTATCGCCACCTATTACCATTTGGGACGTAATCATAACGGCGAGACGAGGCTTAACAGCCGCTGCCTACACCTTCGGGTAAAATAGCGTGAAGTTATGTTATGTAGTATATAATAATATATTTCCATTAAACAAGTATCAAGTTGATTAACTTGTAATTATTATCTTCATTATATTATTTTTGAACGTATTCTGGAGGAAGGTGATGTTAGGAGCCTCGAAAATAGACACGCGTGCATGAAAAGATTTATGAAAGTCAACGAACCGAGTAAAAATCGTGCATTATGGCGCTCTGTTCTCTCTGCCTACCTCGCAAGGGATTTGGCGTAAAGTTGTGTATGTATCTATCATATTATTGTTATTTTATTTTTATTGTGTTTCATGGTGAATCGGTAAAACTACCGAGTAATCCGAGTATATCTTAATCGAAGACGACGTTTTCGATCCCCAACCGAGTACAAATATTTATGATAAACATTGATGATTTGACGGCGTTTGGGTATTTCTCTTTTTATAAGTAAGTATTATCAAAATAAAGTAGACATGTATCCGTTGTCTAGTTTACATAATTTAACATCGCTTTACGCCATTTTCTACCCGAACGTGTTGTAGGCAGTGGCTGATAAGTCTCAACTCGCCGTTATGTTTAAGTCCCGTAGCGAACATATTGCTATACCGGGCACAAAGTTTTCAGTCATCGATTTTTACCACACATAACTTTCGAAAAGATAACTAACATTGATGTGAGCCAGCATTCGAACCTGCGACTTCTTGATTCAAGTACTGGACCACCGAGAGTATACATAATACAAGCATTTAGTGGCTTAATTTGGAACTAAAGGTCGCCGTGTGTATTGTGTCAAAAATATTAAATTATAATTTAATATATTTATCTTTATCTACTTAGTTAATAGTAATATTTTAATTTCATAATATTTTGACAGTTATTGTGATTATTGGGGCGTTTTTTCAAATTATTTATATATAATTAACAGTCTCGGTGGTCCAGTACTCAAGTTCATGTTTCTGAATCAAGAAGTCGTCTTTTCGGAATTAGGTACTTTCGGAAGTGATAAATACCAATTACTTACAAAGTAGCGTTTAATGTTCAAAAATTCAGTGGATCGAGACGAAACAGCCGTCTACACCTTCGGGTACACTATGAACTCAAGTAATTATAATTTCGTGTCCAATAATAAACAGTCCTCGTATCTGCGTTACTAATAGCGCTACCCACAAGTGTCCTACGCAATCTTGGAATTAATTGGTTTCATCTGCATCAGACTTGTCTATTTACTATAAGTAATTTAATCGATGACCCTAGTGGTGGATTAGTAAAGCTAACGTCTGCAGGTTGGTGGGTTTGAATCCCAGTCGAGTACAAATATTTATGACATGCATAAATGTTTGTATGGAGTCTGGGTGTTTTTCTACGTTTTATACGTAACTTTTTTACAAAAAAAAAAGTATATACCTATGTATTAATATCCATTAGTTGCTTATTTTAGCTAGAGGGGGAGCAGAAGAACAAGAGAACTAGTGGGCGCTGTGTGCATTGTGTCCAAGATCTTATTAATTTATTTAATCATAATTCTGCTAGATTCTATAGGCAAACATGACAGTTAAACTTTCCACAGACAGTGGTAGAGCCAAGCACACCCCCATTCCCCATCCTTCCCTATCCCCTATCCCTTTAAGGTCGGCAACGAAACGTCTATGGGCGGCGTTGGTTGCTTACCATCAGGTGACACGCCTGCTCGTTTGCCCTCCTATCCTATAAAAATAAAACTCATGTTATGGACTAATAATTGATGAGGATCTTACTGAAATTACATATACTTGTTTCTTTGAATTTATTAGACTTAAACAATTTAATATGTTATGGACATCTTATTATCGTCCAATATAAGATTGTATTTAAAGTATTTTGGTTCTATAATGGTGAAAACGATTAGTCAATGACACATTATCGACAGTGGTAAAACCAGGCAATTTGTTGCATAAATGGACTATAAAAACTCCAAAGCCTTTCAAAATATCGATAGAAAGTGGCTCATGCCACATTTTGTTTGATGAGAGAGGTACCCTGAGGTCTACCCTCTTACCCCTTAATTCCCGAACTATTCTTTCCACCAAGTGACCCGCTCGCTTGTTTGCTTTATGTCCTCTCTATATATCTATCACAAAATTAGTATCCAGTTGGTAAAATTTTTGAATTATAATTTCAACAGGAATAGTTCTATTTGAATGGCCAACGCCGCCCATGGACACCAGCAACACATATAGTGTTACTGTTGCATTGCCGACCTTTAAGGGATAGGGGATAGGAAAGGATGGGGAAGGGGGCATGGGCCTCCGGGTACCTCTCTCACCGAACGAAACACGGCATGAGCCACTTTACGTCGGTCTTCTGAGAGGTCGTGGTATTTCACCGGTCGAGCCGGCCCATTCATGCAGCGAACTGCTTGGCTCTACCACTGTTATCGTTATCGATGGTTATATCTCATTCCCCGTCCCTTTCTATCCTCTTATTGGATGGCACACCGACCAAAACCATTAGCATGTTCCTTCTCACTACAAAGTAAGGAGTCACAGCAATATTTCATACTTCGTGGCGGCCACCACCGCCAGAGGTGGTAATAGCTTATCCCCTCAAAGAGTGCGTTTGGAGACATATTTATATAAATACAGTGATCGCAAGATCCTCTGCCCGAAGGTCTATTCAATAACACTGCCTATTAAATTAAATACATAAGCCATTCCATGTCCGTAAAAACATGGTTGCCAATTGTAACTAAATATTCTAATAAATAGACTGCAGGCAATGAAATATTCCAACCAATAAGCTTTTTGACATCTAAGAATACTAACGATAAATTGTATCGGCATTCATGCGTACATATTGGGTTTGTGAAAAAATATGAGACAGTGAGGCGCGCGACTGTGGAATATCAAATATTGTTGTAATAAAAAAGTCTCGGTGGCGCAGTGGTCGAGCACACGGCTTCTGATCCAGAGGTCCGGGTTCGATTCCAGACACTGGCTCACACCAATGACTTTTCGAAATTGTTTTCAGAAGTTATGTGTTATAAATATCGATGACTGAAAAACTTTGTGCCCGGTATGGCAATAGGTTCGCCACCTATTCCATTTGGGACGTAAACATAACGGCGAGACGAGGCTTAATAGCCGCTGCCTACACCTTCGGGTAACAAAAGGCATGAAGTTATGTTATGTTTATATTATGTTGTAATAAATTTTGTTTTTACTTACGTTGTGATATATATATATATATATATATATACGTTATTAACTATATTTTAATAGAAACTATAGGGTTATGTAAAATGTGACTATTCGTAAGCTAATCATTATCTGTAATATATATATACAGACACAAATAGGCAGATATATCACTATTTCCTATAATATATGTCGAATACAAATCGAATCTTTTACAGTATATTTTATAGAAAGTAACATGACTAAAAACGTTGAGAAAACTGTTCACAATGAATTTAATGACGGTAAACGGAAGTAATACTCACAGGGGCGAAGGTTTGCTGGCTCAACATCAGTTCGTCGCGCGTGGCGAGGAATAAATTGTGCTACAAAACAAACGAAAGAACTTTGTTCTAGAAGGCTCCATTCAAATATTGATCTGATTAATATTATAAATAAGTAAGTTTTTGAATCTATATATATATATGGATATTTTTACCCAATAAACCGTTAAACAGAATTTGATGTAAATTTTCACATACATGGAATATTTCTAGGTTGACATATATTAATATATTACTACGGGAAAATAACTCGAAATCAATGTTATTTTTGCACGACTCTCTTTGATACAAGAAGTCTGTATGGATTGTGTTATCGCTGAATCATTCTGATGCTGAAACTCGGAAGTAGATACAAAAACTCTGGTTACATATTCATCAAGTTTGAGCTCTTTGGGCAACATTCTCTGGATTTCTTATCCTAAGCGTATAGTAAGTGTAATTAAAGAAGTTATCTATAGTTTACATTTAAGAGAGATAAAAATACTGAATAAATATCAAAAATAAACTTGAAAATAATTCTTGAACCTTGTATCGTCATAAATAATTCAATTCAATATACGATTTATTAATAATATTGAGATGAGTATCGCTTTGTCGGAGGACTACTCAGTAGAGAACTATGAGTAGATAAATAATAGGTTGGGGAAAAAGTATTTTCGTATTTTTGTATGAAAAGTCAAGACATTTTTTTCAAAGTTTATTTACATTTATTTACAATATATATGTACCGTTTTGTTGAATAACTTTCTGCCATTTTGTGGGCAGAGACATTATCCCGTTACTGTAGAAACTTTGGGACTTCTGATCAAAAAAACGGGACAAATCGTTTTGGCAGTCCTCTCTTGAGGTCAACCTTACAGAACCTAAAGAATTCTGAAGAGACCGAAACAGGTGAAAATCTGAAGGCGCAAGGTCAGGGCTATATGGTGGATGCACTAGGACCTCCCAGTCGAACTCTCTTAATTTTTGCTGAGTGGCTAAAGATGTGTGTGGTCTAGCGTTATCGTGATGAAAGACCACACCCTTCCTGTTGATCAATTCCGGCCGTTTTCTCTCGACTGCTTCCTTTAATCTCATCAGTTGCTGGCAGTAAAGATCAGAATCGATGGTTTTGCCGGACGGTAAAAGCTCATAATGAACAATGCCCTTCCAATCCCACCATACACACAGCATCACCTTATTTCGTGTTAGGCCAGGTTTGGCCACAGTCTGTGAAGCCTGGCCAACTTTCGACCACGACCTTTTTCGCACGTTCTTGTCGTACGTGATCCACTTTTCATCGCCAGTTATCAATCTCTTCAAAAACGGCTCGGTTTCATTACGTCTCAATAATGAATCGCAAATGAGTACACGGTTCATTAAGTTTCTTTGAGTGAGCTCGTGTGGCACCCAAATATCGAGCTTTTTTGTATAACCAGCTTTATTCAAGTGGGTCAAAACTGTTTTGTGGTCAATTCCCAGTTCTTCAGCTACATTGTAACTACTAATATGCCGATCTTGCTCCACTCTTTCAAAAATGGCGTCCATTTTATTCGTAACAGGGCGACCAGAGCGAGGTGCATCTTTAACATCAAAATTTCCGGACTGAAAACGTTTGAACCAAATTTGTGCTACTCTTACTGACACTGCATCAGGTCCATAAACATCACAAATTTTTTTCACTGCTTGAGTTGCATTTTTGCCTTTTTTATAATAAAATTTTAAAATGTATCGAATTTCTTCATTCGATTCACTCATTTTTACGGAGAGAAAAACAAATGAAAAATAGCGGGAAACAACTTTTTTTTATTTTTTTCTTTTCTTTATAATGTAACCTTTTTAATGTTACCAAAACCAGCCAGACACAAATAGTACAGTCAAAGAAATTTTATAATAAGTTTATACCTACGTTATGCGAAAAGACTTTTTCCCCGACCTAATATAAAGATGTATATAGACTAGCCGCAGATGTGAAATAAAGTTAACTTAAATTTTACCTACATTTTTATATTGGTAAACATTTTATTATATTTTTATATAGGTAATCTCCTTGGTCCAGTAGTCGAGCACATGGTTTCTGAATCTAGAAGTCGCGGGTTCTATCCTGGTACACACCAATGACTTTTCGAAATTAATTAATTTTGAAAGTTATACTCGTATGTGATAAATATCGATGACAAAAATATGCCCGGTATGGCAAAAGGTTCGTCACCTATTCCATTTGGAACGTAAAAATAACGGCGAGTCGAGGCTTAACAGGCACTGGCTAGACCTTCGGGTAGAAAAAGGCGTGAAATTATGTATGTACGTATATTTTTTTTACTTTCTCGCCTTTTTGCACCTGAAAGTTTAGGCAACAACTGCTAACCTTTGACTCGCCATTTTTTTACGTCGCAGATGTAATTGGTAGCGGAACCTATTGAAATACATCAGGCGCAATCTTGTCTCTCATCTATATTAATCACATATAACTTCCGAAAAAAAATCCGAGAAATCAAAAGACTCAAGAAAAAACCACGACTTCATGCTTAATTCAGAAGTGAGGTGTTCAACCTCTAGCTTACAGAGACAACCGTAATCTCGGTCCAGAGTTGGAAACTAGAGAGCCCAATGACAATTGAATACATTCATAGTCATCTTCAACACCTTTTCACTAACTATATAGCACATAATATATTAAGTCTGGTATCGACTGTACAAAGGCAGTGTATTTAAACATTAATTATTGATCAACCCAACATGACATCTAAGAGCCTTAAGTATCTACTTTTTGAAATAATAAATAAAAATTTAAAATAACGCAAGCCTTATAATCAAGATATAGAAAGGATTCGAGGATGAAGTTTGATGAGATATTGTAATAAGCTTAATTTAAACTTAACATTTTAAATCATTTTTAAAAAGCAGATGTATTTTTACTTTTGTAACAAGATCAAGATCCCACATTACAATACTAAGACTGTTTTTTTATATTCAAGTATTAATTATATGAACATAAATATTCGATTACTCAAAAAAAACGTGCAATTTAGAATTCCGTAGACATTTATAGAAATAATTGTCTGTTCTAGTTCATACTTCTCAGGCTGCCCATCGTCCATCCGTAGATACCAAAAGCTAAATACATTTCGTGGTATATTTTGTGTGTATGGTCTCGAGTCTATACTTCTTTCGAGAATATAACTTTTCTTATACCGCTGATATACTCAAAATACTAGTAGTATACTTAAAATTTACTCGGTATGTAGATCTTCAAAATTGTCAAATAAATTTTCTTAAGCGAATTGTGAATTTAATATAAAATAGTTTGTAAATTATACGTATTCAGTGCCAGAAGCCGGAACGAACGGCAAGCATTATTCATATTTAACTGCCAGTCTGTTATTGAAGCGACTTCCCCTGATGTCATCGTGGATTTATATATGTTATCGATCGACCATCTTCTAAACGACACTTCAAATATTTATTTAAACTTTAAAATACGTCCGTGTACATTAATATGTCGTCCTAATAGTCTAGCTCATTAAAACGTGACTATTTTTTAGAGGTCTACTGGTTAACTATGAAAGTTATTCAGTAGAACTAAGAAAAAAACATAATTGATTAAAACATAACATAAACATAACATAACTTCACGCCTTTTTCTACCCGAAGGTGTAGGCAGCGGCTGGTAAGCCTCGTCGCCGTTATGTTTACGTCCCTAATGGAATAGGTGGCGAAAAGTTGTCAGTCATCGATATTTATCACACGTAACTTCCGAAAATTTCGAAAACTCATTGGTGTGTGCCAGGATTTGAACCCACTACTTCTTGAATCAGAAGCGGGGTGCAAGCTAAGAATTTTTTTTATAAATCCCATATCCTTGTATTTTAGATCTAAATCCTTACAAAAAGACATTTAAATCACTGCATTATGGATTCTATTGAGTCTGTGCCTAAATAAAGTATATTTATTAATAGATTTATATAAAAGTGAATCATATAAAGGCATCCAAGAATTCTTGGGTGTAAAAGATCTATAACTTATTTTAGGATATGCTAAATCCAAAAGCATTTTCAATTAGCATGCTTTGAACTAAATTTTGAACACTCAAAGCTTGCCGTATGTAACACCTCTCGGGAAATCTGCATGAAAATTCGTACATTTCCATTTCGAATGAAATTTAAGCTCTGAATCACACCTCTACACGCTTTAAGAGACATATTGTAGCTTATTGCGGTTGTAAAAATTGCATGAAAAGATATTTTAAAACTACCGTAACCATAGTTTCATACCTTCATTACCTCGAGGTGTAGCCAGGGGAAATTATGCTTTGAATGCAAACTAAAACTATAGTTTATGATAATGGTTATATCAGTCAAAGAAACTAGTTAAGTGTGTAAATATGATTCCTTATGGCGCTTTATTATTTCTACCTATGCTATGGACTAGGCGTGCTATGGACTTATATACTATTGTGTGCTAATGTAATATTGAAATCCTATTACCATATAAGAGGCACGATCATGAGAGCCATCGACATTTATCATTTAGAAATGTCATTGGTGTGAGCCAGGATTCAAACTCCAGACAGATAAACCCGAATGCACCACACTGAGACACTTGACCATTGTAAGATTGAAATATCACCACCATCATTATATAATTGATATTTTCGTTCTTCGAAATACATTACTTTTATTAACGACAGTTTAGTTAAAAACAATTTTATAAAAAACAATTTGTTAAAAGCGTCATCATTCAAAATGATATACGGATTTAAAAAGATTACTAAACGGACTTTTAGATACGTTCACGTATCTAAAACTCCGAGCAATCATTTAAATTGATCATTTAAAATTTTCTTAATATTTTGAACGAAAAAAGAATGTAGTTTCAGGCTGATTGATGATGATTTTTTAGAATCCTAATTTTTTAAACATTGCGGCTTTTTACCTGTAATCGCTACCGCTGTCACGACTCCTCTCGTAGGTACAACTTAAGTATTGAAATGATTTTATTACTTACTTGTGGAATTACTGATTTTATTCAAGATATTAATATTATATAAGTATAATGTGATTTATTTATTGAATAAAAAACGCTACGAGACTACTCTCGTTAAATAATTATTCTTTTATTTATTTCATTGAACAGTCTCGATGGCGCAGTGGCTATCACCCCGCATCTGATTCAAGAAGTAGTCGGTTCAAATCCTGGCACACACCAATGACTTTTCGAAATTTTCGGAAGTTACGTGTGATAAATATGGATGACTGACAACTTTGTGCCCGGTATGGCAATAGGTTCGCCACCTATTCCATTTAGGACGTAAACATAAACGGCGAGACGAGGCTTAACAGCCGCTGCCTACACCTTCAGGTAGAAAAAGGCGTGAAGTTATGTTATTTATTTCATTTTCCCGCCGATAATCTCTGGCTTCATTCTGAATTATCGTAGGTAGACGAAGGTAGAACAATACTCGACTTCCGAAAATCTTATTTAGCGGAAAATTACTTGTACGGCCACCGGGCCGTGTGTTAGTTCGCTCCTAGTAATAACCGTGAAAGGATTTATAGAGGGTACATTTTATACAAATTGCGTGTTAATAATTTATTCACCGTTCGCCTCTCTGGCCCACTCTCAATTTGCGCAAATGATAGCAATATGTTGACAAAATATAATATTCCGATTTCATGAACGGCGTGGCAGAATATGAAACACTTGTATATATTGCCTACATAAAACCGTCTCTGTGTATATCGGTACAATGTATTTAAAAAAAAACTGTTTCATATCCGTTGTCTGGTTTCATAAATCAAACATTAGTTGCTTAGTTTAGAAACTGGCTATACCTTTTACTGTAACTAGCTGACCCGGCGAAATTTGTTTCGCATCAAAAGTACTTTTACAGCGTGTACAATTAAAATGTGTACAAACAAACGTTTTATCGTGCATATAGCCTTCAAAGTTTTAAGTTCATAGAGAAGCGTCAGTGAGAGATAATTCTATTGCAATCTTAACAGTTCGTAGCTTATAGCAAAAGTATTTACTGCTGTGTATACATACATATGGGCGAGTGTTTTGCTGCTTATAAGTATACCTATTTTAATAATAAAACATAAAATAGCAAATTTCAGTCTCGGTGGCCCAGTGGTCGAGCACACGGCTTTTGATCCAGAGGTCCGGGTTCGATTCCAGACACTGGCTCACACCAATGACTTTCCGAATTGGTTTTCGGAAGTTATGTGTGATAAATATCGATAAATGAAAAACTTTGTGCCGGGTATGGCAATAGGTTCGCCACCTATTCCATTTGGGACGTAAACATACCGGCGAGACGAAGCTTAACAGCCGCTGCCTACACCTTCGGGTAACAAAAGGCGTGAAGTTATGTATGTAGCAAATTTATTTCTATGATACAAACATTATTTTACGTAAAAAACAAGTGGTATAAATAAAAATAATTAAATTTTAACATAATAACTTCAGGCCTTTTTCTAGCCTAAGGTGTTAAGCCTCGCCACGCCTTTATGCTTACATCCCAATTGATGGTCATCACACGAAACATCACAATTTGGAATAGTCATATGCATTCCGATTCGCCCGAATGTATGATGGTGGTATGAGACCGGATTTGATCCTATGACTTCTGTAGTCATGAGTGGGGAGCTAGAATAATCGAACAACATAACATAACATAACTTCACGCCATTGTTACCCGAAGGTGTAGGCAGCGGCTGTTAAGCCTCGTCTCGCCGTTATGTTTACGTCCCAAATGGAATAGGTGGCGAACCTATTGCCCTACCGGGCACAAAGTTTTTCAGTCATCGATATTTATCACACATAACTTCCGAAAACAAATTCAAAAAGTCATTGGTGTGAGCCAGTGTCAGGATTCGAACCACGACCTCTGGATTCAGAATCCGTGTGCTCGACCACTAGGCCACCAAGAGAATTGAATAAGAAGAGAAAAATCGAATGTAATTTTCCTTTATATATCAGATATAATCTATTCTATACCGATATATTAATAATTCGATTATTGATCATACGAGAGATGGTTCAGAAAATGACAACCCTTACTCACCCCTTACGACACCCAAGAGTGGAGAAGGCATGGAGGGTGATGCCACAGGGCATTACGTTAATTGCGGTTTCAATATGTCATATAGTAAGTGTACATACATACGTAATAAACTTCTATTTAGACTGTTTTTTTTGTTGAGCCACCTAACCTGATGTTAAGTGACCAACGCCGCCCATGGACACCTGCAACACATAATATGTGTTGCAGGTGTCCATGGGCGCAACTGTAACACTATATTATAGTGTTACAGTTGCGTTGCCAACCTTTAAAGGAGTAAGATAGGAAGGGATGGGGAAGGGGGATGGGCCTCCGGGTACCTCTCTCACCGAACGAAACACAACATGAGCCACTTTACGTCGATCTTCTGAGAGGTGGTGGTATTTCACCGGTCGAGCCGGCCCATTCATGCATGGGCGAACTGCTTGGCTTATTTTTCGAGCGTTTTAATTTATAACTAGTCTCAGTGATCTAGTGGTAGCACATCGCTTTTGAATCCAGAGGTCGCAGGTTCGAAACCTCACATTGGCTCACACCAATGACTTTTCGAAATTAATTTCATAAGTTATGTGTGATAAATGACGATGACTAAAAAATTTGTGCCCGGTATGGCAATAGATTCACCACTTAATCCATTTGGGACGTAAATACAACGGCGAGACGGGGCTAAACAGCCGCTGCCTACAACTTCGGGTAGAAAAAGGCGTGAAGTTATGTTATTTTTTTTTATAACCTTGCAGTTGATTTGGTGCCGTAATATAAATCCGTATATTGTATTTAAAAGGTATAATACAAGGTATAGTTCTAAATGCCTAAATGTATTATAACTTGTACGAGAGGAAACTCTTTCGGTTATGTAAACGCGGCGATGTCGTCATTTTACATTTTGATAGAAACTAATTAAAATACTGCAAAGTAAGTTCATAGCGCGGCAAGAAATTAATATAGTTTCAAAGTTACTTCTCTTGGCGTTACGAACGATCACTTTTCTATGAACTGAATTTTATTTTTTTTAAATATAATTTAGCTGTCGAAAAAAAAAATGCGTGGAGTCCCGCCGCGCGTTGGAAGTGTAACTTCGTGTTGTAGAAAGGAAAATAAAAAGAAGGTTAGAAATTGATTCAGAAATAGAGAAAAATAATCACTGCATGAATAGGCCGGCTCGACAGGTGAAATACCACGACCTCTCAGAAGATCGACGTAAACTGGCTCATGCCGCGTTTCGTTCGGTGAGAGAGGTACCCGGAGGCCCACCCTCCTTCCCCATCCTTTCATATCCTACTCCCTTAGGTTTGCCTTTTATCCCATAAAAAATACCATAGGGTACCTAAAATTAACTATAGTAAGATACCAAAAAAATCCGAGAAATCATTGATGTGAGCCTGGAATCGATCCCAGGACTCCAGAATCGGAGAGCTCGACTACTTAACTGGACCACCGAGACTATTAATACTTATTACTAATATATTATAGGTACTATTAAACATGGGACTGATTATAAGAAATGGCAACTAAGTTCCTATCTAATATTTTATTTAAATTTGTGTATAAGAATGCATCATACTGATGAAAATTGTTTGAACCGAGGATCATTAACAGATTATTAAATAAAAGTTTTTTTATAAGGTTACTTAACCATCACTATAAATGTGTATCATGTCTTGATTGAAGTTTATTATATTATAATGTTTTATTCGACTCGGCCATAGAGGTCACTATTCGTCAATTTTAAATCGCGCTATGGTTTCACTCCATGGAGTTTATATAGGTATTTAAGAACATATTTACAAGTTTTGGTAAAATATTAAAAAAATCAGTTCTATAACACTTAATTATAAATGTTAGGTATTTATTTCTTCAATGGATTTTAGAAATAAAATAATACATTCAATCAAATACAGTTTTAAAGGAATGTAGTTGACAGTAAAGGCCGCGTTTCAAGTGTCAATTATAGTACCTTCATACATCTAGTGGCGGGAGCAGGGTACTATGATAAATTTTAAAAATCAATTACAGTACCTAAACCTAAACTGATGTCTGTGTAGTAACGAAATTCAAGCTTAACAAATTGAATGGTAGTGGTAGAGCCAAGCAGTTCGCAGCATGAATGCGCCGGCTCTACCGGTCAAATACCACGACTTCTCGAAAGATCAACGTAAAGTGGCTCATGCCGCGTTTCGTTCGGGGAGAGAGGTACCCGGAGGCGCATCCCCCTTTTCCATACTTTCCTATTCCTATTCCCTTAAAAGCCGGCAACGTAACTGTAACACTATATGTGTTGCAGGTGTCCATGGGCGGCGCTGGTCACTTACCATCAGGTGACGCGCTTGCTTGTTTGCACTCGTTTGCCCGGTATGGCCACCTATTCCATTTGGGACGTAAACATAACGGCGAGTGGAGACTTAAAAGCCACTGCCTAGACCTTCGGGTAGAAAAGGCGTGAAGTTATGTTACTATATGTGCGCGCAATACATATTTGCCTAAAAATCGAATACTTATATCGTGGATATTGCGATATCTTTTGAATGAAATGTCCGAATTAAATAATTCAAAAAGTTCCAGGAAGCTATTGAATCTATCTTGAATTGTAAATAATTTATTTTAATCAGAATTAACACCAAAGTACAAAATAAAGGGCTTTTAAAACATCATCATTCAAATTATTTTAAAAAAATAAATAAACACTTATTGTGAGATAACTACAATAGTTAGACACATGGTGTCGCTAACATTTGTGTTGACAGCTATATATTCTGCAAAGTTGTAGTACATTTTTTTGCTCTACAATAAATACTTTTCGCAGCGTACTGTTATATCCCTTGCATGTAGCCTATAATGCCATCCCTAAGACCTTTTGGCCTACTCAGCATTTTCTACCTTTTGCTCTCTTACATTCATACACAGTTAAGTCAGTCTGTCTTCATATTCCTTTCAGTGCGGTTGCCAAAGGATAGCTAGTTACATGTTAATTAATCCTGTTAATATCAATATAATAATTATAATAATAAATATTCCTTTTTTTTAAAAAGTGATTTCATTAAACTCTTATAACAAATTGGTGGCAGCGGTGGGATCCGAATATTATCAGTGCCCGGCAACCGCTAACAGACTCTTATCTAACGGATCCCTCAAAAGTGAAAAAATAAAGTGTTAAATAACTTTTTTCTAAAACTCTACGGAATCAAGTGTTATCCTTAACTATAACAAGTGTTAATTACTCATCAAATCCGCAACTCGATCATAACACAGTATATCAATCTACGAGGAAAATACTGCATCCTGTACCGCAAGTACTTGCCCTCTGTCCTAAATTAAGAAAATTCGAATCTAGGAAATATATCTGTTGTTATCTGTGTTTAATCTGAAAACCTAAGAAGGAGTCAATATAATCAATTTAGTTGGCATATCCAAACTCAGAACCTGCAAATCAAATCACCTCATACAACGAGCATCTACACTGTCTTATCAAGAGGAATGTTCCTGTTCGTCGCGCTTATCGTCGCAGCCCACGCATCACTACTGTGAGTTCTTGGTCATTGTTTATCTAAGTTTAAAAGGCAACGATTCTCAAACTTTTCGTTTAATTTTTCTAGCATATGATAATTGTTTTATTTTACAGTATTTGTGTTCGAATCTTTTCAATTTTATATTTACATATGTTGGTGTCATTATAATATTGTACGTGTATATTATATTTTATTATGCCAAAAGTGCCAAAAATAGAAGACAGCAAACTTAGTTTAATCATACCAGAACACGATAAATTTTCAGCCGAAACTGATACACCATATTCACCAATCAGTTCTCCGCGTATTACAAGGAAAACTACTGCAACTCTTGCAATGGCCGAGATAGACTTAAGCATCCTTTTTAAATTCATAAAACCATATGATGGCAGGAGAGAAACTTTTAATTCATTTATAGTGAACTGCGATAACGCTTATGAGTTAGCATCTGAAATTCAGAAACCCATTTTATTCAAATTCATCCTTAGCCAACTAAACGGGAAAGCAGAGGTAGCTTGTGCCATAAAAGATTTTTCTTCTTGGGAACAGCTCAAAGACTTTTTAAAGACACAGTTCAGTGAGCGAAAACATTACTCGCATCTTCTAACGGACCTCCAAGAAAGTAAACAGAGTCCGCAAGAAAATGTGAGTCAATTTTCACTACGCGTGGAAACCCACTTATCTCAACTCCTTACGGAGATATCCCTTTCTAACACAAAGGCCAAAGAATTGCCAGGCCGAACCGCAGCGATGGAGGACCTAGCCCTCCATCATTTCCTTATGGGGTTACAACCCCGTATTTCCAATATTGTAAGATGTAAAAATCCAAAAACTTTAAACGAGGCCATTAACTTCGCCGTTTCGGAAGAGCGAATACAGCAAACTCTGTACAAGCGCTCTCAGCCTGAACAAAAACCAAATAATTATAACAATAAACCTAAGATTAACACATTCAAAACTAATCCAAATCCTTTGTCAGCTCCACGGCCTCAAAATGGCTCTTTGAAAGAGCCATCCAATTTCTGCCGATATTGCAAAATCCCTGGACATGACATCTCAGTATGTAAGAAACGTGAGTATAACAATAATCGCTTTAAAATTCAACAATACCCTGCAAACACCTCCGGTCAGGTTAAACAGAACCAACCAATTCATTTTATTGAACAACCTGACTATGCTACTTCTCAAGACGAGAATGATCTTTCCCCTGATACTTTAAACGAATAGCAGTCTCGCACCGGTGTCGCACGAGACAATATCTAAAAGCCGATACCAATCAAAACACTAACTCATTCATACACAGGGACCACATGGGTAACCAGCCCCGAATAAGCGCCCGTCTATCCATTCCTACGGCCAACCAACAGGGTAACCAGCCCCAAACCGACGGCCTCAAATCCAATTCATTGGTTTCCACAGCCAATAAATCCATTACGGTTAATAAAATCGTCACAGCCAACCAACAGGGTAACCAGCCCCAAACTGACGGCTTCAAACCTAATTCTTGGGCTAATACAGCCACTAAATCCACTACGGTTAATAAAATCGTAACAGCCAACCAACAGGGTAACCAGCCCCAAATTGAAGGCTTACATATTATTAATCCAACGCTTCCTTCCACATCCCATCTACCAAGGACTATATACGAAATAAATATAGACACAACTAAAAGATTGTTGCCTCATGTCGTATTAGAATCACAAGCCTCAACACTACCTTTATCTCTTTTAGTAGATTCAGGGTCCGCTATATGTCTCTTAAAAGAGTCATGCTTACATAAAAACCAACTTCTCACCAAAGAACCTATAAAGCTAAAAGGTATAGATCCAGGTGATGAACCTACATTGACCGAGGGTCATTTTCAACTGAAACTAAAACTAAATAAAAGTCGAACAACTACATTTAAATTTCATGTTGTAAAAAATATCAACCTACCATATGACGGCATCATAGGTACTGATTTCCTAACGAAATTTGGTTGTAAGATTGATTACACCCACGATATTTTGAAAATAAAAGATTCTAATATTAAACTTCACTTTTCTGAACCATCTTATGTGATTCCTCCTCGTACTGAAAGCGTTATTGAATGCTCAGTTCGAAACACGAACCTCGTAGAAGGTATTATCACAGACCAATGTCTATCTGAAAACTTATTAATATCTAACTGCATCGTCAAAGTCAAAGAAAATAATCGCGTAAACCTTACTGTCGCTAATATCTCCGAATCACCTATTACCATTCAATCAAATCTTAATCTTATTGTGACACCCCTACATTCAGTTGCATTCAAACTCAACGAAAACCAAACAAATACAGCCACACGTACTAATGAAGTTCTAACCTCCTTGAGATTAAATCATTTAAACTCAGAAGAATCAAATGCTCTCACAGATCTCTGTAGTAACTATTCGGATATTTTTCACTTGCCAAATGATAATTTAACCTATACCTCAGCTATCAGTCATCAAATAAAAACGACTACAGAGACTCCAGTCCATACTAAATCATACAGATTTCCAGAATTTCATAAAAAAGAAGTAGAGACCCAGATCAATAAAATGCTTGACCAGGGCATCATAGAACCGTCACAATCACCCTGGAGCTCACCAATATGGATAGTACCCAAGAAGCTCGACTCAGAAGGCAACCGAAAATGGCGAATAGTCATAGATTATCGTAAATTAAACGATATTACGATAGGTGAAACATACCCTATCCCACAAATATCCGAAATTCTCGATCAATTAGGCAATAGCAAGTATTTCTCAACATTAGACCTTACTTCCGGCTTCCATCAGATTCTCATATCTTCAGTAGATGCGCCTAAAACAGCTTTCTCCGTACCTCAGGGTCATTTTCAATTTAACAGAATGCCATTTGGCCTAAAAAACGCGCCGTCCACCTTTCAGAAACTTATGAACAACTGTCTCTCGGGTCTTCAAGGCACACGGTGTTTTGTCTATCTCGACGATATTGTGACTTATTCCCACGACTTAATCTCCCATATCGGCAATTTAAAAGCCATTTTCGATAGACTTCGGCAATTTAATTTAAAATTACAACCCGAGAAGTGCGAATTCCTCCGAAAAGAAGTCGCTTATCTGGGTCATGTGATAAGCGAAAACGGGGTTAAACCTAACCCCGATAAAACAAAAGCCGTCACAGAATTCCCCGTCCCAAAATCGCCGAAAGACATTAAATCATTCCTCGGGCTCGTGTCATATTACAGACGGTTCATTCCAGATTTCGCAAAACTCGCCAAACCTCTTACGTCGCTATTAAAAAAAGACATTCCTTTTATTTGGCAAAATGAACAACAACTCGCATTCGAATCTTTAAAAAATAAGTTAATATCCGCTCCTATCCTAGCCTACCCAGATTTTACTCAACCATTCCTTCTAACTTGTGATGCATCGAACTACGCAATTTCAGCTATTCTATCCCAAGGACCTATTGGACAAGACCGCCCTATAGCCTTCGCATCTCGCACTCTCAATAAAGCCGAGAATAATTATAGCGTCACTGAAAAAGAGTGCCTCGCTATAATCTTCGGAACAAAAACTTTTAGACCTTACCTGTACGGATATCGATTCAAAATAGTCACAGATCACAAGCCATTACAATGGCTCTTTAGCTGTAAAGATCCTGGATCCAGACTCATACGCTGGCGTCTGAAGCTGGAAGAATTTGACTATGATATCGTGTACAAGAAAGGAAAAACTAATATCAACGCCGACGCCTTATCCAGATTTCCGGTCAATCCTATCCAACCCGAAGATGCAAATCAAATCCCTAACATAGATCCCGATCCCAGACCAAACCTAGACGGAGACCTCATGGATCTTCTAATATCCCCATCGTCCTTTAATCCTGGCGGAAGCCCGCCTAACCTAGAAGATATTGTACCGTTACCCGAGATAACGATACCCTCGGACGATATCAGAAACGAAACAGATTTACCTGTCCTAGACCCATTCGACCTCGGTGATATTCTATCGCCAGAAGAACTGCCTACGAACATTCCAGACAATCTAAGAAACGAGATCGAAAACGAACGGCTTCAACTCCCTGCACAAATCCAAGAACCTAATACTCAATCTAACCCTGAATCAACAACTAACACACTTCCTGACCCAATCAACGTCGACTATAAAACGTTCTTAAAAACAATGGCCAATAGTAATAATTCCTTTAATACCGTTATAGAGGAAAATAACGGAAGCATTATGAAGTGCCCCTCAAACGTTATCATAGTTCCAATGTCTCTTGATTTAGACGAGTCAAATCCATATATTCAGGAAATACTAAACGATAATGAAACCTATCTGCAACTACGCGACTCTGAAAAGGAGCTCTTCTCGTATCACAAACTCCAAATTAATAACAAGAATTACTACCTAGCTTTCACAAAGGTAAATCACTTTGATGAAGCATCCTATCCTGAAATATTTAACACATTAAAGGTAATTAGAGACCAAATAATTATATCAGAACACACCAACGAAATAGGCATATCAGATTTCAAAAACCCTTTTGAAAAACATTCTTTTATCAAAATTTACAACATTCTAACATACCTCTTTCATGATACTAATATTAAATTCAAAATATACCACAACAATATCTTATATCCTACTCCTGTAGAAATAAAGAAAATACTATTTGACAATCACAATATTCCCATCGCGGGACATATTGGTTCCAATAGAATGTTCAATAGAATTAAGGAACTTTATTACTGGAAAGGAATGCGTAGCGACATAGAATCATATGTCAAACGTTGTAAATCCTGCCAAGAAAATAAAGCGCTCAGGAAAATTAATCGAGCCCCTATGCAGATTACTAGCACGTCTACCGAACCATTCCAACGCATATCCCTGGATATTGTGGGTCCACTTCCTGAATCCGGTCCTGGAAAACTGAAATACATATTAACCATCCAAGACGACCTGACGAAATTCTCTTCCGCTTACCCTATTCGCAGTACCACTGCGGAAGAAACATCAGAATGTTTACTCCACTACATTTCTATATTTGGTGTCCCTAAACTGATCTTAACAGACCAGGGAACTAACTTCACTGCAGAACTTTTCAAGAAAACATGTGAATTCCTCAAAATAAAGAACTTGTGGTCATCTCCATACCACCCGCAAACTCAAGGCGCTTTAGAGCGTAGTCATTCCACTCTAAAAGAATATCTGAAATCGTACATAAATGAAGAACAAACGAATTGGCCTCGGTATGTCTATACAGCCATGTTAGCATACAACACAAACGTCCACACCACGACACACTTCACACCCTATGAACTCACATTTGGCAGAAAACCTTTCATCCCCAACACCGTTTTCAACGATCCCGTAGGAGCAACCTACCCAGAATATGTCCGTATGCTACAGAATAGACTTAAACATTCGCGAGACAAAGCTCTCGAACATATAAGGAGATCAAAAGAAACATCTAAAACATATTATGACACTCGTACTCGCCCCGTCAAATACCAAACTGGCGACTACGTCTACCTTAAAAATCATCTAAGATTACGTAAGGCTCTCTCTCCAGTCTGGAAGGGTCCTTACAAAATAATCAAAGTAAACGGCAATAATACACTTACCCTATTGATAAACCGACGCCACGTGACACACCACGTTGATCAGGTTAAACCTGCTGACGTTGGATAACATTAGTAAAGAACCACTAAATAAATATAGAATTAATAAACGTTGCTATAAGTATTAATAAGAGATTTTAGGATAGATAAAATAATTAGCTTAGTTATAATATTAGTTATTTACTATTTACAGTCTGGTTCGAGGTCAACCTCACCATGAGTTCATCCAACCGATCACCAAGAGCTCCGGTCTTTACTTTGACTATTTAGGCAACCTCAAAATTAATAATGTACAACTAAACATAGTAACGCCAATTGACATCTCACATTTTGCTCCGCACATAGAGAACATTAAATCCGCTTTAGAAATGACTGAACATTTGTGTACCGAAACCAGAGTTATAGAAATCGAAATGGAATGTCACAATACGCTACAACCCCTGAAAGCACGTTACCAAGACATGTATAAGGAGTTTAAGTCTATCGGGCACCTGGTAGATAATAGGATCAAACGCAGTGCCTGGATTGGTGGAGTAGGAACAGTTCTTAAACATATTTTTGGCACTTTGGACGAAAATGATGCATTAAAATTTGACCAAGCTATTGACTCTTTAAAAAATGATGAAACCCAGTTGACTTCGCTAATGAAGAAAAATGTCTTAATCACAACCTCCATAATTACATGTTTTAATGATACACTAAGGAAAATAAATGAGAATGAAATTAATTTAAATGAAGCTATTGACAACCTCTCTCTTAGTATAAGAAACATAACTCAAATAACCAACGGGCTTAAAATCTTAACTAGCGCAAATCAAATACTAACAGCATTAGAAACATCTATACTCACGCTATCCTTTCAAATAGAAGACATCACCAATGCAATTTTATTTAGTAACCAAAATATACTTCATCCTGCTATTATGACTCCAACGCAGTTATACAGAGAGCTTGCCAATAACTACAGACATTTATCAAGTGACCTCGAACTTCCAATAGATTTAGATATTAATTCAATACATTTAATTTTAAGTATTTCTAAGTTAGCGTGTTATTATATAAGTAATAAATTAATGTTTGTTCTGCAAGTGCCCCTAGTAAATACAAGGGAGTATGTATTATTCCATAGTATTGCTCTGCCTACACCCCATAATGTCAAGAGCCTAAACTCATTTAGTTTAATCATTCCAAGTACTAAATACATAGCAATGACCAAGGACAAATCACATTATTGTACTTTAAACGATTTAAAACAGTGTACAGTCATAAGTCCCGGCAATTACATATGTGACGTGGAAAAGGTTTATTCAGCCGACGCAAAGCCTACATGTGAAAGTGAACTATTATCAAAAGTGATCAGTGTAAAACCAGTGCAGTGCGAAAATAAAATAATAAATGGGAAAATAGATCTTTGGAAACCGTTGACAAATAATAAGTGGATATATATACAGCCTGAACCAAATAAATTATCTGTTGATTGTTTGAATTCGAAACTTTATGAAACTACTATATCCGGTACAGGCATATTAAGTATACCTAATGGATGTATCGCTTACTGTAAAAGTACCACATTAATACCTAAGCACAATTTTGTAAATGTCACTTCACCTATCAACCATGTACCAGATTTTAATTTAATTAATGACACTTGTTGCAACAATCTAACATTAAGTATTTTGACAGAGAGTACACCCTCTGTTAATTTAAGTAACATAGACTTAGACGATCTTAATAATATTAACAAAATAAGTTTGAGAACCCTATTCACCGACATAACGTCGATGCAGCATTCTGAGACTCCGCATATCGTCAGATATGGGACACATTATTCTGTTAGTATAATTATAATGATCACTCTTTTAAGTTTATATCTAAGTTATACAGTTTTTAAGAAAACTTGTAAATCCGGCAGCAACCGATTTTCATTTAACATTACTAGATCACCACCTCAAATAGATTCAGAAACAATAACAATGACAGACGGACAACCACACACAGCTGAAATGAACACCCTTAATGCTCCACTGAGAACAAGAATTTAACGGAGACTTTCTTCATCAACCCCAAAGTCTCCTCTTAAAGGGGGAGGTGTTATATCCCTTGCATGTAGCCTATAATGCCATCCCTAAGACCTTTTGGCCTACTCAGCATTTTCTACCTTTTGCTCTCTTACATTCATACACAGTTAAGTCAGTCTGTCTTCATATTCCTTTCAGTGCGGTTGCCAAAGGATAGCTAGTTACATGTTAATTAATCCTGTTAATATCAATATAATAATTATAATAATAAATATTCCTTTTTTTTAAAAAGTGATTTCATTAAACTCTTATAACAGTACGCAATGTAAACATTTTTAGGTGATTTTTTTACACCTTGGGTTACATTATCGGACTTTTAGTAAAGATCCCTAATTGTTTAGAAAATATAATATAACCTAAATCCTTCCTCTATAAATGGACTATCCACCACTGAAAGAATATTTAAAATAGAACCAGCGGTTTCTGAGATTAGCGCATTGAATGAGACAAACTATTATGCTTTATAAGTATTAAATGAGTGGTATAGTGCCGCCACTAGCTACTAGATGTCTATGTACAGATAAAAATCACGCTTAAGCAATTCTCTTCCTGGATTTATATATAGACTGGTTCAAATTCACCTTTTTTGAAGAACAACACCACCGCACTCCTGCTCCAAACCTTACTGAAGAATTACAGACCCATCTCACTCCTGAGCCATATCTACAAGCTGTTTTCGAGGGTCGTCACGAATCGTCTCGCTGCAAGACTCGACGAATTCCAGCCTCCGGAGCAGGCCGGGTATCGAAAAGGCTTTAGTACCGTGGACCACATCCATACTGTTCGGCAGATTGTACAGAAGACCGAAGAGTACAATCAGCCGCTGTGTATGGCATTCGTGGACTACGAAAAAGCCTTCGACTCCATCGAAACTTGGGCAGTTCTGGATGCACTGCAGCGATGTCGGATTGACTGGCGCTATATCGAGGTGCTGAGATGCTTGTATGACACCGCCACGATGGCTGTCCAGATACAGGACCAGGCGACGAACTCCATCGAGCTGAATCGAGGTGTAAGACAGGGAGATGTTATATCTCCCAAACTTTTCACCAATGCTCTGGAGGACGTTTTCAAGACACTGGATTGGACTGGACAGGGTATCAACATGAATGGTGAGTACATCTCGCATCTTCGGTTTGCTGACGACATCGTTGTAATGGCAGAGTCGCTGGAACAGTTAAGCGGAATGCTGCGCAGCCTGGACGAGTCCTCCCTGCGTGTCGGTTTGGGCATGAACTTGGACAAGACCAAGGTCATGTTCAATAAACATGTCGTGCCCGGACCGATAAGCGTCGAAGGGTCAGTTCTCGAAGTCGTAAACAAATACGTCTACCTAGGCCAAATCATCCAGTTAGGTAGACGAAACTTCGAGAACGAGGCCGAAAGGAGGATTCAGCTTGGTTGGGCTGCATTCGGCAAACTACGTCGAGTCTTCAGCTCGCCTATACCGCAATGTCTGAAGACCAAAGTCTTTGACCAGTGCGTCTTACCGGTGATGACCTACGGTGCCGAAACGTGGACACTCACGGTGGGGCTAGTCCACAAATTTAAAGTCGCTCAGCGAGCTATGGAGCGGGCTATGCTCGGGGTGTCTCTGAAAGATAAACTCAGGAATGAGTACATCCGCCAAAGAACTGGAGTAACATAGCTCGTTGAATAAGCTCGCTGAAGTGGCAATGGGCTGGTCACATCTGCCGAAGGACCGACGGTAGATGGAGTAAGAAGGTCATAGAGTGGAGACCGCGTCTTGGCAAACGTAGCGTAGGACGCCCACCAGCTCGATGGTCAGACGACCTCAGAAAGGCTGCTGGAAAAGACTGGATGCGGAAGGCAGAGAATCGGATGTTGTGGCGCACATTGGGAGAGGCCTATAGAGCGATATAGAGTCCAGCAGTGGACTGCAATAGGCTGATGATGATGATGATGGTTCAAATTCGTCCTTTTTATTATTATATAATATGTTTTGTGGCCGCAAGGGGGCGTTAAAAGCGTTAAACGGTTGCACGAGATATTAGAAGTTACACTTCGAAAATCAATGGCAAATTTAGGCAAAATGTCTCAAACTGGATTCTATAGGGTATTCGAAGTGTAATAAAACCAGGATTTAAATGGATTTCTTCCCGATTTCCCCTCCTTCTTTAAAGATTGATAAATCTGGTATTGAAATATTTTTTTAATATTGTTGCATTTGAATCCGAAAAATAAATCTTCACCAGAAAGGCAACCATTAGTATAGTAACATCCTTGCTGATGATCAAATATCTTCAGCCTAAATAAGCACGGAATAATATACATGTTTTGAATTCGGTATTTGTTACGTATTTTTAGCTGTTCTATATATAGGGAAAGTTAAAAAATTGTTTCATCGACGAAGACACCACATAACACCTAAAAATATGATTAAACGTCTCCCATTCTACAAGTTCTAGTAAACACTTATGAAAAAATCAGTTTACCGTGAAATAGGAAAAAATTCTTAAACACACGGACAATATTTGGACAGGGTATATGCTGATATGAGTTCCTTGCATATTTACTCATGAAGATTTATTGGAAATGGATTGGGGGTCTGTAGACAAAGGTTTGCAAGCATATTCTAGTTATTTCATGGAGCTATGGAAAAATCCGTTGATATTTATTTTATTTTTATGGGATATGGGGCAAACAAGGAAGAAAATCACCCGGTGATAGGCAATTAGCGCCGGCCATAGACATCTGCAAGACAGTGTCACAGTTTATTTGGGGATTTTTAAGATGAGATCGAGGGTGGGATAGGGATGGAGTGATCCTCTAGATATCACTTTCTCTGGACGAAACGTGGCGTGAGAAACTTTACTTTAATTTTCTAAGCGGTGGTGGTTTTTCACCGGTCGAAGCGGTCCATTCATTCAGTATTGCTTATGGCTTTACTACAATTACTATTGTATAGTTGATATTATTTTTTACATTTATTATAATAATATAAATGATTTAAATTTTCATTAAGAATGTTTATTTTAATATTGATAGTAATTAAAGAGTGTTTTACATTTCAATTATGTTAAACCGAGCCTGGTTTGGTGGCAAAAGTAGTGACTGCATCAATTTTCCTGTCACTTTAGTAAAGGTATATATCTACACTATTTTCGACTATAAAGTCATGTATTCAAATTGTCTTAAATTTTATTCAAAATTTCTGTCAAACGTGTTTGTAAAATGTCAACACGCATATAATACATACATACATAAATACATAACTTCACACCAAATCCCTTGCGGGGTAGGCAGAGAGAACAGAGCGCCATAAGGCACGATTCTCACACGCCTCACTCGCTTCGTTGACTTTCATAACTCTTTTCATGCACGCGCGTCGGGTTTTGATCCTCCTAACATCACCTTCCTCCAGAACACGTTCTATTTGATCAGGGAATGTGTGTCTTGGCCGTCCTCGACTCCTACATCCATTCGCTTTTGTATATCTGCTTAGTCAGTGTTGTGTTCGAACCATCGGAGCATGCCCTTTCTTACTTTTACACCGACACTCTCTTTCAAACCAACTTCCTTCCTTACAACCTTGTTTTCTACGCGGTCAGCGAGAGTCACTCCGCAGATTTTGCGCAGTGCCCTCATTTCTACCGCGTTTATTCTACTTTCATGCACACTCTGCCATACCCAGCTCTCGCTTCCATAAGTTAGCGTTGAGATCAGGACTGCATTGTGGATTGCTAGCTGGGCTTTTCTGCTAATGTTTTTTGCGCCCAGGAATCTGCCCAACGCTCCGTTTACGCAATAATAACATTTATAATATTACTAGAAAATTGTTTTAAATCTATTTTATCTTTACGTTTTCCTCTACCAGCAAGTATAGGCTACAGCTCCCAAATTTTTTACATGCCAAATCAAACACGCGGTGGAATTACCATACATTGGACACAATATTATCAATCAACGATGTTTATCACACAATATTAATGAAAGGTTTCACTCAGATCTTTGATGTGGACCTGGATTCTCTTCGGAGCACCTCTTAATTTAGAAACACAGTCCTAAATCACTAAGAAGTTTTAAATTTATTGTTTCCCTGAATTTCAATAGAGAATATACAAGGTGATCTTTCCATAAGTTTGAAATTCCCCTTTGCTGCTTTGAAACTTTGAAACTGGATCACAGTTAAATAAGTTATGTGATATTTAAACATTGTTATTTAATTAATAATCAAAATGTTTAAATCTCTTCATAATTATTTAAGATTTTAATAAAAGTTAAACCATTATAGTCTTCACTTCTTCTAAGATCGTGTTACTACTAATTATTAATAATTTTCAAAGTTTAGCTTACAGAAAGTGAGACGACAAACAGTGCTGAACAGAAAATAGCATAATACTCAGAGGTATTATATTATTTTCTGACGAGCATTATCGCATCATTGTATTCGTTTTTGTGAATCGCTTAAGCTTTTTTTTGAGTTCTGTAGAAATCATATTGCAAATATAAAAAAAAATGAGATTTTTTAAAGAAATTTTTAATAAAACATTGGTTTCAATGTATGTACGTTTATTTTTATTGGTAATGAGAAGTGTTTGTTACCATTATATTTACCAAGTCTTGTTTGTTTATATTTTAATATTTGAGAAAAATCAGTTTTTAAGTAGCGGTATTTGTTTCGTGACCAATTATAATCCTTAAAACAAAAATATGTGGTTTTAAATATAGTTTCAATTTTGGCGAATTCTTATAGATTCTTTGGGATATATATATATATTTTTTCCTTCGAATGTAATTTATCAACTGGTTTACGACTTTGTAACATAGTACCCTACTCTACGACTACTCCAGGGAGTAATTTATTTGTTTTGTGTGAATCATGATACCAACTGATGTGGGGTATTTTAAGAGGCTTTCCAGATAAAATGGCTTGCAATTTAAATTACAATACATACACATACATAAATTTACAGTTCACAGTTTTATCTGTACATGGAAAGTGTATCGTGGCCTTAATAGTATTTTTTTAATAGCTTGTATACAAATCAACGAAATATGCCAATCTTGTACGTTTTTCATGCGTTTGTTGCGCAGTTTTTCTTATAATGAATCTTACACTCGGACATTTATTCATGACGAATGGCGATTAATCGTAAATTTATTTTCAGTCATCGATATTTATCACACATAACTTTCGAAATTAATTTCGAAAAGTAGAGGATTCGAAACCGCGACTTCTTGATTCAGAAGCGACCACTAGATCACCCAGACCGAATTAATGATAAAATTATAACAAATTAGCAGTAAATCCTTTACCTTATCTTTCAAAGACAAATCTTAAAATATAAGCACGTGTATAATTTTTCTGGTAATCACTATAGTTTTATTTAGTCTCAGATAAGTTTGTGTAAGTGGTCATATAATCATTCAGTTAGCCATATAAAAAAAAAAATCAACACAAAAAGCCAATTTAGAAACCTTGCGAATAGTCAGTGTCTGTACTGCGGTTAATAGCCAATTACTCTCGAATAATTTCCTGTTAATAGAAGAACTGGAAGAAACTTGGGAAATATTTTTTCTTGTCGCCGTAGTAATATAACATTTTTTTATAGCTTTGACCTATTCATAATTGGTTAATACATACATACGACGGGCCTCGTAGCGCATTGCTAAAACTACCCACTGCAGAATCGAGATTGGCGGGTTCGAGTACCACTCCAGTACAAAAGTTAATGACAAGCATGAATGTTAATATGGCTTCTGGGTGTTTTACTATGTATTATAAGTATATATTTAAATATAAGTATTAATATCCGTTACCTAGTATCCATAACACAAGCGTTTAGTTGCTTAGCTTGGAACTAGAGGGCGCTGTGTGTATTGTGTCTAAGATATTATATTATTATTATTACATACATACTTAACACCAAATCCGTTGCGGGGTCGGCCGAGAGAACAGAGTTAATGAGTTACATTTTTTAAATATACGTAGGTTCCTTTGTCTTATGAACCATGAGTCAAAGAGGATAAGGAAAAGAGTACCTTTTCCATTTGCTATAGTCCTGACACGTATTCCTGACTTCTTTTACTCTTATTATTGCTTATTTTGGTCAAAATCAGAGTAGTCAGCATTTCTGATTTTGAAATATCTGAGAAATTAAGTTTTCTTTTGAAGGAAATTAACATTTAGGATATGTTGTGCTATTTGTCATGAGTCTTTTCTGTAAAATGGCATTTATACAAATAAATATTATATGTTTACATTGCATTTTGCATTACATTGTTTTTTTGATGAAACCATATGGTTACAGTTAACAAGTATAAGATATTATTATTAGGAACAAATAGTAATTGCACACTAACGGATGTACGTGGACGAGTACAATCTCGGCCCGGGCTGGAAGGACCTGGGCGCGCGGGGGTACGAAGTGCATAGGCGGGAGCATTCCTGCCTGCCCTGTAGGACTGGCGCGAATAGCTAGTTCTAGATAACTAGCTATTAACAGCCCTCTAGGGCTGCGCTAATCAGCACGGAATGGGTGCCGTCCTGCCCAACCTCGAGGCTTGGGTGCTTCGGAAATGGGGCACTGTCAGTACCGGTTGACTCAGACTAGGTACTAACCGGACCCAGACGCTTCGATGAGTATCTTAATCGAATTGCCCTAGAGGAGACATCGAGATGCCATCATTGCGCATCAGCCGTAGAGGGCTGCGCTAATCAGCACGGAATGGGTGCCGTTTTCGTTGACATAATGCTGCATCAAAGAAATGTACGCATATTTTGATCTAAGCGTATAATGTAATTTGGAAAAGAGATGTTTCTGCAATTTTTTGAATTGATGAACGGGTACAAAATAGAACGGTGCAAAACAGTGTTGCAAATGTTTATCGGCGGCGATAGTCGCTTACAACCAGGCGAGCCTCGTGTCCGTGAATATATAAACAAAATAACGTTTTTAAATGATTTCAATTTAATTATACATAGCAAAATAGATTCCACAAAATTAAGTGAAAATTTACACACAAGAATACAGCAGTACCTTATTTATGAAGCAACTTATATTCACGAATATATTGAAGTGCTTTTAACTAAATTAGTGAGCACTTAGTTAACACAAAATTATGTTGAATCATCTGTGCCACGTTGCTTTACCTTATCTGTTAGATTATATATTTTTACAGTTCTAGCATGCAAATGCGGTTATTTACTATTAGACTTTAAATCTACAGCACTCTCAAAATGTATAAAAATTACTTAATTAACACACATACTTAGGAAACTCAACAGTGGTAGAGCCAAGCAGTTCGCTGCATGAATGGGCCGGCTCAACCGGTGAAATACCACGACCTCTCAGAAGACGGACGTAAAGTGGCTTATGCCGCGTTTCGTTCTGTGAGAGAGGTACCCGGAGGCCCACCCCCTTCCCCGTACTTTCCTATCCCCTTTCCCTTAAAGGTCGGCAACGCAACAGTAACACTATATGTGTTGCTGGTGTCCATGGGCGGCGTTGGTTGCTTACCATCAGGTGACACGCCTGCTCGTTTGCCCTACTATCCCATAAAAAAAAAATTAGGATCTTATTTCTATGAGAAATAAAAATGGTCATTGTTGGTTTTCCCTAACAAATATAAATATAAATTCAAATTCAAATTCAAATATTTTATTTTGCGGATAAGGGTACACAATAGGTCTTAGTAATAGTCAATACAATATCCCACCTTATCCCACCACCAGGCATGCAAAAATTTAGTGTTGATGAAGGATAACGATTTTAATAATAATAATTATAATAATAACAATTGCAGATGAATTTCAAACATCTTAGAATGAAATAATAATGTAAAATTTAAATATATAACATTTAGATAGTAACATTCAATATATGATTTTATTAATAATAATTATATTAATAACATTTGCAGAATTAATGTCAAATAATATACAATTAAACAATAATGTCAAATTTAGAAAGCAACAGTTCAATTACTACCCAATAACATTCAACTATTGCAGTCAATTTGAATTCAATTTTAAGTAATAATAGATAATAAAAGAAAAACAATAATTAAATATCACAAAATAAAATGTCATTATATAACAATCTTTATAAATTGAATTAAAAGTCAAAATAAATATAAAATTATGTCAAAATGAAATGTCAATACACAATTTAGGACTTTTTGTAGACCTTTTGAAGGTTTTTAATATTGTTTTGATATAAACATACATACAAACTACCGTGTTGACTATTTCCATCTATTAAAAAATACATTTGCAAGCAAATTTGTTTTATACTTGTTTATAATGAACTTGAACCAGCAGATACCTGAGCGCAAATAGTCTGAGCAGAGAAACCCATATTGCTATTAACAATGCTTACTTATAGAAACGATAGTAAAGTATGGCAGTGGATGCATTAAAGTAGGATAAATGCGGTTGGAATGAGGTCACTGTGCAAAATTTGCGGAGTGACTCCCGCTGACCGCGTCGAAAACAAGTTTGTAAGGAAGGAAGTTAAATTAAAAGACAATGTTGGAGTAAAATTAAGGATGGACTTGCTGCGATGGTTTGAACGTTTAGAAAGAATGAATGAAGCAAGATTGACGAAGTAGATATACAATGGAAAATCGGAAGTTTGTAGGAGTCGAGGTTGGCCACGATACAATTTCCATAATCAAATTGAACGAGTATTTCAGGAAGTTGATGTCAGGAGTCTTTAGAAACCGACTAGCATGTACGACAAGAGTTATGAACATCAAAGAAGCAATTGATGTGTGTAAGAACATTGTCTTAAGGCGCTCTGTTCTCTCTGGCTACTTGATCTGACGCTATGTATGTAAGTATGAAATGGAAATCGAATCATGCTACATTTGAGTATATGGGATATAGATTGAAGCAAAACCACTTTTGCCCATTAATTTGTACACACATAACTTCACGCCAAATCCCTTGCAGGGTAGGCAGAGAGAGTAGAATGCCATACGGGACGATTCTTAAACACCTCAGTCACTTCGTGGACGTTGACTTTCATAACTCTTTGTATGCACGCGCGTCGATTTTTTAAGGCTCCTAACACCACTTTCCTCCAGAACACGTTCTATTTGGTCATGGAATGTGTGTCTTGGACGTCCTCGACTCCTACATCCTCTTTTGCATCCTCTTTTGCATTGTATATCTGGTTAGTCAATCTTGCATCATCCATTCCTTCTACATGTCCGAACCGAATTTGTATATACAAATATACTGAAATTATCTAACAAATATAATTTAGAGCCAACTAAAACAATCCACCATTCGAATTTTAATGATGAGAGATGATTCGATTCAGATCAAATGTTAAAGCTGCCTCTTACTACACCTCTTGGAGAGATGAAATCCCACCATTTTTTGCAGCGATGCCACATGTTATATATCTAGAGATACAAGGTCAAATTTCTTAGTGTTGCCAATCAATAGTTTAATTTTGGTCCAGCTATAACTAGAGTCTTTCTAACACAGTATTAAGTATAAAGAAATAATACATTTCTTATATAAATCACACACTAATATAAGGCTTATATATTAGGGTCAAGTTGTTATAACAAGGATTATTAATAATAAAAATTGATAGTTACTGTTATGTCCTTCCATTACGAAACCTGAGAGTAGCGAAAGGTAATTTTCAGGAACGTTTTGTGTTTCATAACATCTAAGTATATAAAAGGAAGACGTATATAATAGAATATTAATATAAAGGTCGGTAAAAAAAAAATCATCGACATTCTTGTTAAGAAATAGCCAATGATGATGAATTCATCGTTGCCTTGTATAAAACAAGGCAATGATGAATTTGCTTGTGCGTGTAAGTTCACACCCTTAATGTTTGAACATTTAGGAAAGGTAGTTACGCTTTAACATGCCGGCCTAGTTTTCTAATAAAATACATAAAATCTAGTATAATTTGTTAGTCATTGATATTTGTCATAATCCAAAAATTCATTGTCAAGTATCACTGAACTAGAAGATGAAATACCAAACCACAAAGTCTTTGACTAATGATACCACTGATGATGATGGCATTAGATAAAATCCATTTAACGCACATAAGACACCTATAAAAAGAAACAAAGTACTTCTAGGCAAATTACTCCTATAACCATAGAACAGAACCTTTCTTACTATTTTTATTAATTAATATTCATTAAGTATATACTTAATGTTTATTAACATGAACGTTATTAAAATTATCTCAAAATTTTGTTATAAATTAAGATTTTGTAAGAATAGGATTTTAACTGCTTTAAAATTTCATGATAAGTCTCTATTACATTACTTTTTTGAAAAAGTGTCGAGATTTGCATTTTACAGTGGTAGAGCCAAGCAGTTCGCTGCATGAATGGGTCGGCTCGACCGGTGAAATACCACAACCTCTCAGAAGACCGACGTAAAGTGGCTCATGCCGCGTATTGTTCGGTAATAGAGGTACCCGGAGGCCCACCCCCTTCCCCATCCTATCCTATCCCCTATCCCTTAAAGGTCGGCAACGCAACAGTAAAACTATATGTGTTGCTGGTGTCTATGGGCGGCGTTGGTTGCTTACCATCAGGTGACACGCCTGCTCGTTTGCCCTCCTATCCCATAAAAATAAGAGATTACAGATAATAAAATTTACCAATTTCTTTTAGACCAATTGTTCCATCTTAATTCATTTCACAAATAAAAAAAAAAAATTTGAATCTGCTCAGCGTCCGAAAACTTCTAAGTGAACTTCTACCAGGAAATATGTGCTCTTTCATTAGTCTATTATTCCATGTTTATAGCAATATTTGCAAGAAAATACCAACTAAGATGGCAAATAAATATATATTGATTTGATTAATATTAATAATTTAAATGTAAGGTTAAAATTAATGTCATCTATTTTAACAAATTCGATTTTTTACAAACAAATTTAGCATTTGAGCCACAATAACCACCAATGAGAGTATATTGACATCCGTTAACTGCTAGTAAAATTGTTAAATTATGGCAATTTTATTAGCAGTATATACATTTGATGATTTGATTTAATAAATTAATATTTCTCAGTAAGAACAAATAAATTTATTACATTTTTTACAATATTTACAAGGAAAATACTAGCCGAAATCAAATTTCTTCGTATCTCGGTCTATTGGCAGCGTTCCCAGAAGACTGGCCGCATTGCAACACTAAATGGAAAAACAAAATAAAATATTCTCACTCATACAACTATACATTATGTATAACATAACATACATAACATAATTTCACGCCTTTTGTTACCCGAAGGTGTAGGCAGCGGCTGTTAAGCCTCGTCTCGCCGTTATGTTTACGTCCCAAATGGAATAGGTGGCGATCCTATTGCCATACCGGGCACAAAATTTTCAGTGATCGTTATTTATCACATATAACTTTCGAAGTTAATTTTAGAGCCAGGATTCGAACCCGCGACCTTTTGATTCAGAAGCGTGACCACTGGACCACCGAGACTATGAAATTATACTACATTAATATGAATATTTACACGGACATACACCAATATGTCACTTTTTACAAATTTGTTGTCTGTCTGTCTGCTTGTTCCGGATAATTAATGCTTTTTTGGCAGGCAGCTGGCGTAACCAAGTAGTAACTTAGGCTACTTATTAAGAAAAAAATCTTTTATTTATTACTTCCGAGGAGAAACAAATTTCGCTAGGTCAGCTAGTTCTTAATATCTTTGTACACATAAATACGGTGTCATCTATACATATGATTTTAACAGTGGTAGAGCCAAGCAGTTTACTGCATAAATGGGCCGGCTCGACCGGTGAAATACCACGACCTCTCAGAAGACCGACGTAAAGTGGCCCATGCCGCGTTTCGTTCGGTAAGAGAGGTACCCGGAGGCCCACCCCCTCCCCCATCCTTTCCTATCCCCTTCCCTTAAAGGTCGGCAATCCAACAGTAACACTATATGTGCTGCTGGTGTCCATGGGCGGCGTTAGTTGCTTACCATCAGGTGACACGCCTGCTCGTTTGCCCTCCTATCCCGTAAAAAAAAAGATATGAATCCATATTAACATCTATATTACAGTGAATTGAGTAAATTAAGTTTCGCTTATTCCGTTCACATTCCTGTATAACATGTCAACATATAAAGACGTATTTACGACAGTATAAAATATGTTCGTAAACAGTGTAATAAAAAACTATATCTACGGATAAGTTTGTTAGGTTTACATTAAATTGCAAATTATCATTTTATACTGTATCTTTATATGTTAGTCGAAAATATGATACCTACAGAAAAATAATAATCTTTAAGTTATCATTACATAGTATACAATAAAGTCGCTTTCCGCTGTCTGTCCCCTTACATGCTTGGAACTTTAAAACTACGCAACGCATTTTGATGCGGTTTTTTTAATATATAGACGGTTACAACAGGGTAGTTTTCAGATATAATGCTACGTTTCGTCGGTTTTCTAAGAGGTTGCGAAGCAAATTTTGTGTTTATACCACTGTTTAATTATTATCGAGGCGTAAATGAATGCATATTTTATGCAACGGTTTATTTATAAGTCCGCTGAGTGGAACATACATCTTATTTGCATAACACACGAAACTCCAGCGTTTGTAAGCTGGACCGAGTAAATAAATTGAAGTGAATTTTAGTCTGAAGCTTAAGTACAAGTACCAACATCAACATACATTAGCAAACTTTTATGTACTTTGAGGTTTAAAAGTCACACAGTGTGTAAATACACTGAAACATGGAATAATTTAGCAGATTTATTTTTTATCTTAGCACAGCTTCTGTTTTGTTCATCTAAATAGTATCGGTGGTCCAGTGGTCGTGCACTCCGCTTCTGAATCAAGAGGTCGCGGACCCGATCATTTCCGCCACTTATTCCATTTGGGACGTAAACATAACGGCGAGACATGGCTTAACAGCCGCTGCCTACATCTTTGGGTAGAAAATGTTTGAAGTTATGTATGTATGCACGCACAACTTCTGTTTAAACTTTCGCCAACGAGGATAGTTCCTGGAAGAATGGACAGTTGCCTGGAAAGGATTCCATTCAGCGGTAAGGCCGCTTTTTGTCCATAATAATTTTATCTGTATTATATTTAAAATCAGATTTAGCATTTATGTTGCTTATAATTAAAGGTTCAATTGTTATCGATAATTATCTAATACTAGCCTTATATCGGTTGCTTTACGCAAACCTTAAAAAAATATGTTGCCTGTTGTTACTGAAAAACAAGTAGGTAATCGAAACAAACACAATTACAGTATTTTTTTTTTAATAATTAAAGAATGCTAAGCATTAAAAAATAAAAGGAATATAAAAGTATAAGCGCAAGTAAAATAGAAGAATAAAATCTGTTAAAATCTTTCTGGAGGCTTTTCTCACGGCTAATTATACACTAACTGAAAAAAAATTATGTCGGCTTGATATCATAACGAGGCGCTTTGCTACATAAACCCTCATTAGGCAAATGTTTACACAAAGAAAACGCAAAGCAATGTAACACATCTGATAAAAGCAAAGCTTTTACTTATTTTTTGTTACAAGAATAAACCTCCCGCGTAATGGGGGTTCGCTTTCCATCCAAGCAAAACATTTCTGCAACTAAATAGAATTAAAAATGTTCCTTAGTATTTTCTTACATACAAAAAAGTGGTAATACTCTTAATACATCTTGCTCTCTATTACTGGAAGGTATAGGCAGAAGCTAGGGGTATAGCAGAGGCAATCATGCCTCAACTGGGTGGATCAATCATGTCTCAACTAGCTGGATCAATCATGCCTTATCTACCTGGATTAATCATACCTCAGCTAGCTGGATCAATCCGATTGAATTCTTTCGTTGCATCTTACTACAAGCGGAAGTGGGAGGTATTGTTCTCCAGAACTCTGCACTGCGACGGCTGACTAAATTTAAAATGATTTTCAGTACAAATTTAATATCTAAAAACTCAGTATCTACACTCGAGAGCAATGAATCCGGGTCACTTAAAGAATCCTAAAAATCTCGGAAACTAAAAATGCTAGGTTAATGCAATAAATTGTATTTAATAGACAATGTAATACTCCTTAAATGAAGGTATTAAAACTTCTTAGTTATTGTAAAGTTATATCATAAAAAAATCAAATTTGAAAAAGGGCCACTATCGAAGATGGAACTACGAAATTACAGCATTTGGTTTTGCTTTTGTTTGTAATCTGTCATTTATGTGGGTACATAAACCATGTTGATAGTGCTCTATATTCATTATTCAAGCTGAAATTATGTCGCTTACGCCTGAAGAATGCACCAGAATACTTACAATGCTGGAAACCGGCCGGAGTCAGCGCGATACAGCCAGGACTGTTGGTGTGTCGCTGTCAACAGTACAAAGAGTTCTCCGACGTTACGAAGAAACTGGTTCTAACCTACGCAGACCAGGAACGGGCAGAACCAGGTATACCACAGCACGAGAAGACCGATACTTGGTGAACACCATGCTTCGAAATCGCTTTCTCACAGGAACTGAACTCACCAATCAGTTTCGACGCCTCGGAGGAAGTAACCCAAGTGCATGGACAGTAAGACGTCGGCTTGCTGAATCTAACTTAAAACCCCTTAGACCTGCAAACGGCCCTAAACTGGAGCGTGGGCATCGTATTTCAAGACTAAGATATGCCCAGAGCCACGTAAATTGGAGTATTGAAGATTGGTCAAAAGTTATGTTCTCCGACGAATCAAAATTTATGCTCTACAAGCACGATGGAAGACACAGAGTGTATCGAAGACCAGGGGAAAGATTCAAGCAAGCATGCATCGAGGAAAAAGTAGCCTACGGTGGTGGGTCTGTACTTGTGTGGGCCGGAATTTCTTCTGAAAGTCGCACAGAGCTGGTGATCATAGAAACCGGCTCTTTAACTAGCGTAAGATATGTGGAAGAAATCCTCAATGATCACGTTGGTCCATTTATGGTCAATTTAGGTGAGGATGCTATATTTATGCATGACAATGCCCGACCTCATACAGGTAGGATTGTGAATGACTACCTTCAAGAGATGAACATTACTCGTATGGAGTGGCCAGCGCGCAGCCCGGATATCAACCCGATCGAGCATGCTTGGGACGAGCTAGGCAGATGCGTAAAACAACGAAACCCTCCCCCAATCACGCTTCGTGAGCTCAAAATTGCTCTCACAGAGGAATGGGAGAATATTCCCCAAAATCGTATAAGGAACTTGGTGTACAGCATGCTAAACCGCGTAAACGCAGTAATGGAAGCACGAGGAGGCAATACGAAGTATTAAAATTCAAGAAAATCGTAATAAAGTTCAAAAATTTCATGTTTCCTATTTTTGTTTTAAGGAGAGATCAGCAGATTTTTTCTTTATGTAATTTTGTGTTAATAAAATGTATGGTGACTCATATTTTTTTTTACTTTCATTTAAGGAGTATTACATTGTCTATTAAATACAATTTATTGCATTAACCTATCATTTTTAGTTTCCGAGATTTTTAACATTCTTTAAGTGACCCGGATTCATTGCTCTCGAGAGTATTTACTAGAGTAAGCTATTGTAAAGAAAAAAATACTTAAAACACGTAGATAGCTGCATGAATGTACCGGCTCGACTGCTGAAATACCACGACCTATTAGAAAATCGACGTAAATGCTGTATTTATTTCGTTGAGAGACGTGTCTGGAGGTCCAACCATTTCCAACTCCATGCCTTTGTCATATTAAAGCCTGAAAATATAGCTGTAATGTTATCTTTGTTGCAGATGTCCATGGATAGTGCTAGACGCTTGTCATCAGGTAATGTGTTCGCCTATTTTTCCCATAAAAAATACCAAAATTTCTATTCCTTTCAAAGATGTTAAAAGAAAACTTCCATTTGCACTAAAGTGATAGTTTTATGCGTCCTTAGTTTCTTGAGCTCTTTTACGTAACAGAGGGTCCACATGGAACATTGATTGATTACAACACATCGAACCCCATGGTAACGATAGCTCACATATGTCAGGAACGACCGAATATATTAAACTTGGGTTCGGTCGACTAAAAATGTCTCCTAACATAACATCTTTTACATCGTCGGTCTCATTTATATTTCGCTCCTAATACGAACAAACGACACTAATTAAACAAAGGAAAATATGTATGTTTTATTTAAATTTAGACCTTATATCTACTTTAATCCATCCAAGCCACCCCATCTCTTCCCGTGGGTGTCGTAAAAGGCGACTAAGAGAAAAGCTAGAAGAATGGGTAGCAGCATTCTCTCTCAAGACAATACACCCTACTGCGATCGCCAACCCGCCTGCCAAGCGTGGTGATTATGGCAAAAACTCCCCATGATTGAGCGGACCGGCAGTTGTGGCGCTCTTTGGGGGAGGCCTATGTCCAACAGTGGACCTCAAAAGGCAAATGATGATGATGAAATGATGATGATGATGATAATCTACTTTAAATGAACATTTAATCACTTTTTAAAAGTCTAATATTTTCTTCAAATTAATAAACTACGTGTACATTATTTTACATACTCGGAAATGTATAATGCACGTTAAAAGCAAATATAAAATGTGTAAAACCCCCTTTTAGAGATGAATGAAATTAAGTAAGTAAACAAGCGGACCAGAGCCCCGTTGAAGGTCGAACAGTAATGGACTCACTGATAAACTGCCCGTTCTACCGGCCTATTGTGGCTGCTATTTGGCAATAAATCGGCCTATTTGCGGCATTCAGTTTAGATCGCTGATTGGTTTTCTTTTGTTATTATCTATCCTTATTTGGCCTGGAAACCCCCCTTCCGTCCTTCCTCCATCTGTATCTGTACTGATATTGTAAAAGATTTGTTTATTTATTTAAATGTATAGTAGATATGTGAGTTACAACTAGCCTGACATATATATATGTGTAGTTCATGCCCCAACATATATACGTATTTGGGAAATGGGAAAAAGCTAGCAACTCAGTTCACCTGATGGTATACAGCTAGCGACTCTCCATTGACATGCAACACCGAGGGTTACTCTTCTACCGAACGAAATGCAACATAAGCAAGTTTAAGTTGATTTTCTGACAGATAGTGGTATTTCAACGGTCGAGCCAGCCCATACATGCGGTGGTTCTACCACTGTTTAATACTATATGTGCTGGTACGTATCATATCAATTTGAATCGGTTGTTAATGCATTTAAAATTAGTATTATAAAACTGTGACAAGGGTGGTGAAGTGTAGAGGTATTTAATTACCGTTACTAAATAGGGTCGCTACAATGCTTTAGACATCAAGTTATTTAGGAAACGTTCTCTGCCTGGTTGTTTAGAGAAATTTCGTGTATTTTCCAAATACTCCGTTTGATATCTAGGAAATAACATTCTTAATAATAAAATTGTATGCAATATAACACAATGTTTAATAGATTTATATCGCTTTTTCAACTTTCATACACGCTTGTCATTCACGTTCGTCGGTTTTTAACCGACTTCGAAAAAAGGTGGAGGTTATCAATTCGTCTGTAGTGCTTTTCCATTAGCAAGATATTACTTGGAAAGCGTTTACATAAAAATTTCGGTGAAATTTTTAATTATTTTAGTTATTTTAGATATTAAATTAAATGGATACCTTTTTATTGGTTATTATTTTTTTCAATTGTAATCGAAATCGACCGTGATGTAACTTAAGAATGAAAATAAATATAGTTTAGTTTATTTTGGACATACGAATCTAAATTTTGCCACACACATACAAACACAAATTTCGACGCATAAAACTTATTTGTCGCCGTGTCTACCTTAAAATATTAACATACATAAAACATAACTTCACGCCCTTTGTTACCCGAAGGTGTAGGCAGCGGTTGTTAAGCCTCGTCACGCCGTTATGTTTACGACCCAAATGGAATAGGTGGCGAACCTATTGCCATACCGGGCACAAAGTTTTCAGTCATCGATATTTATCACACATACATATATAACTTCACGCCAAATCCCTTGCGGGGTAGGCAGAGAGAACAGAGCCTATAACTCTTTTACTTCGTAACTCTTTTCATGCACGCGCGTCGGTTTTTGAGGCTCCTAACATCCTCCAGAACATGTTCTATTTGGTCATGGAATGTGTGTCTTAGCCGTCCTCGACTCCTACATCCATCCGCTTTTGCATTGTATATCTGCTTAGTCAGTCTTCCATCAACCATTCTTTCTACATGTCCGAACCATCGGAGCATGCCCTTTCTTACATTTACACCGACACGAGAGCGAGAGCTGGGTATGGCAGAGTGTGCATGAAAGTAGAATAAACGCGGTAAAAATGAGGGCACTGCGTAAAATCTGCGGAGTGACTCTCGCTGACCGCGTAGAAAACAAGGTTGTAAGGAAGGAAGTTGGTTTGACTCTTTCAAACCAACTTCCTAAATCTCACTTCAGAGTAACGTTAAATTATTAATTTGAAATATTTCTTCATCAAATTACGGACTGCTCAAAAAAAATATTTACAACATGTTATTAAATAAGTACTCTTGCCCAAAATAAAATTAATCTTGAGTTACTGCCACCGGGACTGTAACTTAAGAATGAAAATAAATATAGTTTAGTTTATTTTGGACATACGAATCTAAATTTTGCCACACACATACAAACACAAATTTCGACGCATAAAACTTATTTGTCGCCGTGTCTACCTTAAAATATTAACATACATAAAACATAACTTCACGCCTTTTTGTTACCCGAAGGTGTAGGCAGCGGTTGTTAAGCCTCGTCTCGCCGTTATGTTTACGTCCCAAATGGAATAGGTGGCGAACCTATTGCCATACCGGGCACAAAGTTTGTCAGTCATCGGTATTTATCACACATAACTTCCGAAAACAATTTCGAAAAGTCATTGGTGTGAGCCAGTGTCTGGAATCGAACCCCGGACCTCTGGATCAGAGGCCGTGCGCTCGCCCACTTCGCCACCGAGACTGTTGAGAGTTTGAAGAAGCTTGGTTTTTAATCGGTATTTAATAACATTTTGATGGGGTGTAATATATCTTTGCTATATTTTAGATGAAAATATTTTTGGCCAAATTTAAATTGTTTTTGTTAGTGCTTCCGACTATATAGTTTAACTTTTCTTTATTTTCTTGGTAGGTACGTAAAGGGTACAATTATAATCAATTTTTACAGTGGTAGAGCCAAGCAGTTTACTGCATGAATGGGCCGGCTCGACCGGTGAAATACCACGACCTCTCAGAAGATCGACGTAAAGTGGCTCATGCCGCGTTTCGTTCGGTGAGAAAGGTACCCGGAGGCCCACCCCTCTTCCATATCCTTTCATATCTAGCTTCCCCATCCTTCCCTATCCCCTATCCCTTAAAGGTTGGCAGCGCAACAGTAACACTATATGTGTTACTGATGTCTATGGGCGGCGTTAGTTGCTTGACATCAGGTGACACGCCTGCTCGTTTGCCCTCCTATATTAAAAATTAAAGAAGTAACGCATTTACAAAATAACCAACAATGGATTTTTGTGCGCTCTCAATTTAAACTCATTAGTTCTGAAACATAACATAACATAACATAACTTCACGCCTTTTATTACCCGAAGGTGTAGGCAGCGGCTGTTAAGCCTCGTCTCGCCGTTATGTTTACGTCCCAAATGGAATAGGTGGCGAACCTATTGCCATACCGGGCACAAAGTTTGTCAGTCATCGATATTTATCACACATAACTTCCGAAAATAATTTCGAAAAGTCATTGGTGTGAGCCAGTGTCTGGAATCGAACCCCGGACCTCTGGATCAGAGGCCGTGCGCCACCGAGTTCTGAAATTTTACTAAATATAAAAAGCTGTAATATTAAAAACATGTAATTTCTGTTATTATTTTTTTAATCCACTCAGTACTTTCTGTATTTTTTAGTTAATTTAAATTTACATAAGTATACTGACGTGTCGTGGTATTCCACAGGTCGAGCCGGCCCATTCATGTAGCAAAATCTGGAACGATTTTTAGTTCTACTAAGGCGAAACAAAGTTGGCTGGGTAAACTGGTTAAATATAAATTACATATTATTACTTATCAACATTTTTTTCCGATTCAAATGAATCAATGAAATTTTTAGACATTCTCTTCTCTATACTAAACATCAACAGGCCAGATGAGACATGCGTCTCGTATGAAGACAATTACTTTAAACTGACAGACGCACAATAGAGTTTTACAAATTCCTAGCATAAACTTAAGTTATAGGAAGTGTGGTAGCTTACTATCTCCATGATCAGGACGTCATATGCCAAATTTGGGACAAAAACACTAAAATTTCTCAATAAATTTAAGTTCTATTATATATTTTTATAGCAACCTAATTTTTCTTGTGATCCAAGTCGTAAATCTAACGACGCGTGCCTTTAAGTGCTTAGAAAATTTATAACTGAAATAAAAAAAAATACAAAACGACAGAAGATGAAAATTATTCCGTAAATCAGGCACATTAATGGTTTAGTAATTTAAATAGCATTAGTAGTTTGAATCGTTACAAGGCGAATATTATTAGCTTATTTTTCAACAATATCTGTGAGTATTATTTTTAAACATTCAACTTTTGACTGTCTAAAAATAATAGTCAAATGTAGAAAAATAAATATGAGAAATTTCCAAAGAATTCATATCTAAATTATTACTAGCTGACCTGTCGAGCTTTGCTCCATTTCATCGATATGATAAGTAGACTGGCTGCAAAGTGTCTCCCAAACTCCACAGCCATTTTGGCGTCAGTTAAGATTACGTTCTGTCTTTTCATCCCATTCCATCCTATTTCAGTCATGAAAGATGACTGTCCGATGACAAGCCTACGTTTGGACACGAATAAAAGCAAAGTTGTATCATTCAAAAGTTTCTTTTTTCTATGGAAAAAGAGGGGTAAGCGTGCGTACGGATCATCTGATGGAAAGCGACTACCGTCGACATTCGCAACGCCATAAGCGGCATATCAGCGTTGCCACCCATTAAGATAAAACTACGTTCTTTACTTGAAGGTTGCTAGATCGTAACGGTCCCTAAATACAGCCGGCAACTGGTTTCATACAGGAACAGTGCGAGGAAAGAAGTGACGGCTGAAACGCACATGGGCTTGGTAGCCCATCTCGCAACTCGCGCGACGCGCTATGGCCAAAATGAGCGGTTGGTATAATCTTCTAAGAACTATATTTGACTAAGTTTAGTCGGTCGATTTCAGGCAGAAATTAGTTTTTGTGGCCGGTATATTCATCTCCCGTCATTGTCATCTGCATAACAATACAACATACGAGTACAAAGATTACAGCAAGATTACAATGCAGCATATCATTGATATGCTGAAGAAAAAGTGTAGGCCATAGGGGATATTAAACAACCCTAGGGGAGTTCTAGCATTCACGGGTTTTGAGGCGGAGAATGACCCGTTGACAATGATATAAAGCTGCGAGAAAACTGGAAACTCAATCGTAAAATTCCCTTTTTTTATTTTTATAGGAAATAGAAGCAAACGGGCAAACAAGTCACTTTATATTAGGTGACTAACGCTCGCCAAAGATATCTGCAACAACGGGCTCACATCTGCGTTGCCAGCCTTATCAGTAGAAATACGCTCGTTTCTTGAATTAGCCAATAATGTAATATTTTATTACTATACGTCATACTTATGTAATATGTCGATTTCATTATTAATCCACAAACTGCACCGGTATTTTGTAGCATAACAACATGCCGAGTTCTTTTTCTCCAAAAGTCAAACTGATTATGTCAATGAATTTTGGTTTATATAAACCACGTCAAAAGTCGTACAAAAACATCGCACGAACATTTTCTCGAGTTTACAACAATTTTGAAATCGCACCGCATAATTAAAACATTTGACAGTCGGATAATACAGACCGCATTCCACAGCCAAAAAGTTCTATTTTCGAAATAAAACAGACAGCATTCTACAGCCAAATAGTTCTATTTTCAAATTTTTAATATAGTATATACTTTTTAAATAATATTTGTGTAGTAGCCAGTTGGTTCTATACGAGAGAGAGAGAGAGAGAGAAGTACCCGAGGGCCTACCCCTCTCCCCCTCCCTTTCCATCCTACTCCCTTATAGGTCTGGAACGCTGCTGTAGCAATACTGTTGCAGGTGTCCATGAGCGGCGGTAGTTACATACCAACAGGTGACCCTTTTGAATATTTGCCAAAAAAATTTAGACAGCCACCGGGACTTTTTTATGCAATTACAATATTTTATATGCATGATTATCGTATCTTGATAGGTCCCAATCAATATACTTGACGAAAACTTGAAGTAGCAGTTGACGTTGTTTTCTTGAAGCAACAGTTGACGTTGGTAGTTCAATAATCATGAAAATATGTACGTATATTTATATGCAAAGCTTATAACGGATATGTAAGATGTATCATATGTCAGCATATGTTAAATTTAAACGACGAATATTATTCAAAATTAAATTGTAATTATAAAGCAAACAGTCTCCAAAGGATTACATTTCGAAGATGAACGCAAGCATGAATACTGAATCAGAAAGGCGCGTAGTTTATAGCTTTAGGATTGAATTTAAGTAAGTACTGTCAAACGCAGAAGCTTGCAAGAATATTAAAATATAATAGAAAAATATTGACAATAGAATGCACGTAATACATTACGTTATTTAGACTTATAGAAATAAAATTGGAGTGTTCCTTTGCAATATTTGAATAACCTGGTCTTATATGAAAATATATACGTGGAACATTATCAAAAAGTATTTTTTTCTATAATTTTCGTTAGTCTTTTTCTCTAGCTTTCTCTCTTTGTATGTCAGTTTAATCTCTAATACAGCTAGACCGACTTTGTCATAACTTAAAATGATTCAAAAACTGATGTATTATTGAGAAATACACTCTTCTGTTGCTTTAGATTTTCCTGTACATTTATTATGTACCACATACACTAAGTTACGGGTACAGTTTAGTAGAAAATAAATTAAATAATTCACGTTTTCAATGAAATCACTGAAGTATGATACATTTGATTTTATTCGATAATCATATTCCACATTTCGAGAAAGTCGATAACTTTTCTAAAAATTAATATTTTATTTAATTTATAATAATAATATTTACACACTTAAATTACATACACACGTACACACACATTGTTAATTCTGTAAAATGCAGTCCGATGGAATTAAATGTCACACTCTCATTTCATCAATGGCGGCTTGTGGGAGGTTCGAGTGAAGGGAGGTCTTCCCTCTTCGCAAAGTAGCGTGTGCTCCTCTACCCTCCATATTCCTCCCGGGAGAGTTACCAGTCGATCCATTCGGAGGCTGGAATTTTTGCTGCCGTAATTCCTGCAACGGCGGTGAATTATCAAACTGGCTCATATTCTTTGGCATAGTAGCATAACCCATTTGTGGATAACTCACATTTGGTATTCGAAAACTGCTACTTCTACTGCCCAGTTTAGTAGGTAACATTATGTTATCTATACTAAGAGTCGGACTTGGTGAGGATTTAGGTCCATCTAAAGGTCCTTTAAAGTTCAAATTGGCCAAATGCTGATCAGTATTCATCATTTGTTTCTTTCTATTTTGCCTTTCTACATCTACCACTAAACTCGGAGCGTGAGTTGGATCAATATGATAATGAGAATGTTTTCCCGAAATAGTTTCGAAATGTTTCTCATTGAACCTCGGCTGTTTGCTTCTGGATCTAGATTTGTCTCTTTGATAATAGACTCCAGCAAAAATTAGCACATTCAATATCAATAGTGAACATCCAATTGCTATAGTAACACTGAGCGCTGTCGAGTATGCAGCGTAACCGGCAGCTTCCAAATTAGCCAAAGTATTTTCAGTCGCATTCATTGTTTGAAGATCTCTCCCTGGCATTATTGTTGCACAGGTTGCTAGTATTGTATCTACAGTTGTTAAGGCCGTGTCAGTATATACAGAGCCGTTTGTTCTCTTGATAGCGTCGTTGTCGTTTAAATTCCTTGCTAATGGATCGGGTCGTACAATACCTTCATATAATTCCTGCTCATTGTGGTTTCTGAATAGGTTATGTCGAGAGGCCACGTCAACCATGCCGGCTCTGTGTAGCTCGGGAACGAGTCGAAGCCAAACAGATAGTTGATGGGCGCGATAATGATTCTTGAGGCGTGGTTTGACACCTGTATAAATAAAAATTCATAATTAATATACTATGTAATAGATTAACGTGTTATTAAATTGGTAACGCAGAATAGTTTTGCTGTTTTCAGTGATTTAGAATTCTAATTCAAATGCAGGGATTTCTGAGTCAAATTCAGGTACACGTCAATGACTTTTGGAAATCTTTACGGAATTTATATGTGATAAATACAGATACAGTATGTTATTGCTGTCTACCACTACAGGTATTAAATAGTTGTAGTGCGGCTACCATAAAAACGCTGGACATAAATAGTTTGTTTATTGAATTCCTTCCTATTTCCACAAAGATATTAAAAACGTGCTCACATCTGGAAGTAATTATTAATTACATTCCTATTTTTAATTTTTAAGATAACATAACATAACTTCACGCTTTTTGTTACCCGAAGGTGTAGGCAGTGGCTGTTTAGAATCGTCTCGCCGTTATGTTTACGTTCCAAATGGAATAGGTGGCGAACCTATTGCCATACCGGGCACAAACTTTCCAGTCATCGATATTTATCACACTTAACTTCCGAAAACAATTTCGAAAAGTCATTGGTGTGAGCCACTGTCAGGATTCGAACCCGAACCTCTGGATCAGAAGCCGTGTGCTCGTACCACTGGACCACCGAGACTATTTTATAATTTATAATATATATATTAATATAATTTTTAATATATTTTAATACTTTATATCTTCTCTTCTATCTACTTTATAACTTTGTCGGGCCTCGTGATGCCTTGGTAAAACTACCGACTGAACGTTGTTGGCGGGTTCGATCCCCGCCCGAGTACAAATATTAGTGATAAGCCTATGCTCAAGCTCATGTCATAAATATTTTTACTCGGGTGGGGATCGGAAATATAATATAAAGACAAACATCCAGACGCCATACAAACATTCATATGTTTGTTTGGCGTCTGGGTGTTTTTTCATATATTATATGAAGTATGTATTTACAAAAAAGTCTATATGTATTAATATACGTTTTCTAGTTTCTATAAAACAAGCGTTTAGTTGCTTAGCTTGGAACTAAATGGCGCTGTGTTTATACCGAAATAAACAATCCCATTCAATTTTTAACAGTGGTAGAACCAAGCTGTTCGCTGCATGAATGGGCCGGCTCGACCGGTGAAATACCACGACCTTTTAGAAGATCGACGTAAGGTGGCTCATGAAGCGTTTCATTCGGTGCGAGAGATACCCGGAGGCCCAACCCCTTTCCCATCCCTTTCTATCTTACTCCTTTATAGGTCGGCAACGCAACTGTAACACTATATGTGTTGCAGGTGTCCATGGGCGGCGCTGGTCACTTAATATCAGGTGACACGCCTGCTCGTTTGCATATTGCATATTGCATATATTGCATATTGCTATGCCATAAAAAAAAACCCGTGGAGCCTATATATTTTTATTTATATATACATATTTTTATGTTTAATTATCGATATTATATAAGAGTTCCTTTTTAATTCATACGGCGAATAGCCCTCACTCATCTTTACCAAAATTTACGCCCAAAAATATTTGTCACCAAAAACCAATCGGTAATTTAGGTCAAAAGGTCCAAACAAGGTACTACAGGCTACACGAGTCTTTATACTTAAGCTATAAGCTAATAACCTGATAACATTAAACCCACTTTATCACCTACTAGTACAACTTAAGCAAAATAGTTTAAGCATTTGAATTGACAATTAGAGTGTGTCGTATAGACATTGCAGTACTATTACTGGTAATATTAGGTTTATTTGTCTACTGTCATTTCATTTTATAGTCAGATAAGGTTCATATAACTCCATTCAAACTCACATAACACTTGATACTACGTATCACTGTATTAAATGCACTTAAGAACCTTATGGGGGAAGTAATTCAAGTACTGTTATTCATAGCATGAATCGTTATCCTAGAAACTGACATAATTTCACGCCTTTTTCTACCCAAAGGTGTAGGCAGTGGCTGCTAAACCTCGTCTCGCCGTTATGTTTACTTCCCAAATAGAATAGGTGGCGAACCTATTGCCATATCGGGGAGAAAAGTTTTCAGTCATCTACATATATCATACGTAACTCTTTTACGTCTCGGTGGTAAAGAAGTGGAGCAACTCGCGTTTTAAATACATGACTGAGGTTCGAATCCTGGCTTCCGCTGGTCACACTGTTTGGAAATTGTGTGTGACAATTGTTAATTGCAGACAAAAATCTGCCCAATTTATGGGATATGGTAGTCATTTATAAGAACTCAAACGGTAATAGGTGGTACATTATATTGGCATCAACATGGAAGGTATTTGTCTCATTAGCGGTACCATATATCAATTATAATATGTATATATTAACAAATAATTTAACGAACAAATTAAATGAATAAATAAAATATACAAATTCTTTATGGACCTTGTTAAGTGGTACGTTTGAAATGTAAAAATTTCGACCCTTATTTTCAAGCAAAAAATTTAACAGAGAGGAAAATTATACAGTATTATATAACATCATAATTTGGTATACAGGAGACGTATAAAAATGGTTAAGGTGTCTTTGCAACAAGAAGAAGATGAAGATAAAGAGAGAAGAACATAGAAGTAAGTAATGATTCTCTACCTAATAATATATAATACACATATAATACACATAGATACTACGAAGGGCGTTTATGAAGAAGAGCTCATGACAAATCTCAATAAGTAGCTTGATAAAAAGCACTAGTAATATTCATAATACTTGTAATGTTTACGAGAGTCAATTCCTTGGAAAGTCGAATGCACAGTGTAACAATGAACTTTTCCTGGGTAAAGATGAAGAAGATGAACATGCTCGATGCTCAGCTAAGCTTTGTAAGACGTTTATATAATTTTTTATTTAATCTCGAAGCACCTAGATCTTGTTTTTTATACGATATTCCAGTAATGCAATTTATCCTTACACTTAATAACAGAAATCGCTTATGAATACGGGATTGTCGACAATTCTCAAAGCTGGTCCTTGGACAGTAAGTGGAGGGCTGTGGTCTCCTTCTGCGAAGCTGTGATGCTCCAGAAGGAGGCCGCCGAGCGGGGTCGGGAGAGTGCCGATCCCGCTCGAAGGCGGCGGCGGCGAGCTCAGTGATCGCCGCCGCCGACGAGCCGCGAGGGCGCACACCCCGCGGGTGCGCCCGGGTTGCGGCCCGGGAAGGATGACCCCCCGGTGCGGCCGGGGAGGGTTGTCGGGGGCGCCGCCGGCCGCGCGCCTTTTTACAACGTGCGGTCGGAGCCGCCCCACCCGGGGGAGCTTCACCGAGGCTCCCCGAGGATGAGCACCCCCTCGTGACAGAGGGGGGGCGACGGCGGGGTGGACCAGAGGGCCGATGCACTGTCCTGGGCCACCCCAACGCCGGAGGAAGGCCGCCGCGAGGTTTTAGTAGGTAACCCTAGGATCGGATTGCAGTTTACTGTTTTGGGAGTCCCACACTACCCCTGCCGTCCCCAGGCGGGGGTGTGCATTAAGCATTTCCTCGCGTAAAAAAAAAAAATGGTCCTTGGACAGTGCCTAACATGATATGCATGGTATGCAAATGCATTCTGAGTGTAGCATATATAGTGGCATTGTACTGTGTGTAATAGTTTCAAGATATCATATATTGTATTATGTTTTATTGAATAACAGTTAACTACGGTTATTTTTAGTACATTTGGTTTTTGTTATAAGATAGTGGTGACATATTGTCGCCGCTTATAGAAATATCCAACACCAAAGGGTCACAGTTGCATGCCTGGCCTCTGAGATGGGGTAGAGGGATAATTGGGCTAAATAAGGAAGGACAAGAGAGTGGACCTCTTGATACATTTCCCATGGAAAAAAGCATGATCCATTTTATATTGCTTTTCCGAGAGGTTGTGGTATTTTATACGATCAACTAACATTAATAAACTGTATGGCTCTACCACTGTTTAAAAAAATTATAATCATAGATTACCTCGGTGTTCTCGGTGGTCCAGTAATCGAGCACACGGCTTCTGATCCAGAGGTCCAGGTTCGAATCCTGACACTGGCTCACACCAATGACTTTTAGAAATTGTTTTCGGAAGTTAAGTGTGATAAATATAGATAACTGAAAAACTTTGAGCCCGGTATGGCAATAGGTTCGCCACCTATTCCCTTTCAGACGTAAGTATAACGGCGAGACGAGGCTTAATAGCCGCTGCCTACACCTTTGGGTAACAAAGGCGTGAAGTTATGTCATGTTATGTCATAGATTACCAAAGGTACTATAAAATTTTGATTCTTCAATTGAATATCACCTAAGGTGGTTGCAAACTTACTTATCTCCAAATATTTCTGGTGCGTGGAGTCATACTCTTCCCAATTAATTCCTCTAAATTTATTCCTTTCTCTCGACGCCGGCAGCAACGATTCTTGTCGTACATTTTCGTTTGGGTTACTGAAATGAGAATTATCTTTTAATAAACATATCACAATATTGTATACCCAGGAGGTGGGACTTATTAATATTATTGGTGTTATTTTTCCGGTTCGGCTGTTATTAAAGATGTAAGTAATTATGTATAAGAAAAAGAACTTAATGATTTTACTACAATAGGTTTATTAAGTGACTTGTATATTGTTATTGCAAAGACTTAAAGTTTATGAGAAATAAGAAAACTACTAGCTATAGCTACTAGTTAGCTAGCTAAGACCAAAACCCACTAAAAATTCAATGAATATAACATTTATTAAAAAGCTACTCTAAATAATCTAACAGAAGACTAAAATATAGCCAAAATCAGTCAAAATTTCACTGAAAAATTAACATAGCTGCGTTTTATTTCTTCTATGCTAAAGCTATCACAAAATCCATTTAAAACTTTTACAAATCTAAGCGCTGGAAAAATAACAATGAAATTCTAACGTAAAATTTTAGGGCACAATAAAAGTATTTTAAAAGGCAACTACTACAAAAAGTATTTATATTTTAACCTTAAAAATATGCATTTACTTGATTACGTGTTTATGTGTATTTTTTTGACTATCTCATAACAATTCACAAGTAGTATTAGCAAAATATCTTTTTTACTATCAATTCTACGTACCTAATATCAAATTTGCTTTGATCTTTTTTTAAAACTATGCTACATTTAAATTTTAATATTGTTTATAAATAAAACGTCGTAAGAAAGAGCATGCTCCGATGGTTCGGACATGTAGAAAGAATGGTTGATGCAAGACTGACTAAGCAGTTATACAATGCAAAAGCGGATGGATGTAGGCGTCGAGGACGGCCAAGACACACATTTCATGACCAAATAGAACGTGTTCTGGTGGAAGGTGATGTTAGGAGCCTCAAAAACCGACGCGCGTGCATGAAAAGAGTTATGAAAGTCAACGAAGCGAGTGAGGCGTGTAAGATTCATGCCTTATGGCGCTCTGTTCTCTCTGCCTACCCCGCAAGGGATTTGGCGTGAAGTTATGTATGTATGTAAAACGTCTCCGCTCTAAATAGAAGATGTCGCGTCAGTTGTGATTGACTAAAATAGTTGCATAGAATATTTATCTCTAACTTGTAGGACGTTGATATTAATTAGGTTAGGTCTTAAATTTGATGGTCGACAATTTTGTCTGTGTTTTCAGTAGCGATATCAAAGTTGTTATAATATATTATAAATTGTTTGAACTGTTATCAAATTAATAGAATTTGAAAAAAGTTCAAAAAAATTATAATATATTAATTTATAATATATGAGTTTTTTTGCAGGTTCTTCTCATGACAGTCTCTACACTCGGATTCGAGCCGCTCGAGGCGATTGCATTCGTGTCTACGGAAGCACTTTCCCTAAGCGCTCGTATTTAAATATGCATTTAAAATAATTTTGACAGTTTTTGGTTTTGTGATGACCTAGGAAAATAAAGCTGCTTCGACTTTGACTCTTTTAATCAAATACTAAAGAACTTAATCCATTCAATAATAAACTCATAGTAAACGAAGGAATAACACAGATGGAAGTTAATGCAAAATAAGTTAAACAGTTTTTTGTCTTACCCCAATTTCACAAAATTGGCCAGGTACATCATAAAAGACTCGGACAAAGCGACTTCAGATTTAGTATAGTTTTCGGGGAAATGACCAAAACCATCCACCAGTGGTGCTCCCAACACATATGGAAGTTCTTCTCCGTGAACTGCACCCATTCTCTGTAACAATGATCATATACTTTAAAAAATTGGTGGGTAGTAATATTTAATAATGTGATCGGTTGTTGTGAATTGTTGTATTTTGTTTTTACTCGTTCTTACATAAGTGCAGGTCGAGGCTCTTGCAGAGAAGGCTGATACTCTGCAAGAGGCTCGATCTTAAGTACAAAGTTAATTAAGTAAATATGTACGCAGTATCGATAATCATAAATAGTCCATTGAAATATTACATGAGCATTGCAATTTTAGAGAACGCAATTTTCGTGTTACACACACCTATTCGGTGATATCTTGGAAACTACGCATCTAACAATAAATTTACGACGACATAATATGTAGCAAATTGTTTCTTTCATAAATATGTTTTAGTATTTTCCTTGTCGCTATATGGTGAAAAATCGGGGAGTTTCATTTTTAAAACACGTGTAAGGAGTTATTAGAAGCTTGTCCCTAATTTAGGTCCCTTTCCCTAAGTTTATTTTTATATTTTTTTTAATATAACTATTAAAAAAACCGCATCAAAATCCGTTGCTTAGTTTTAAAGATATAAGCATATAAGGGGACAGACAGCGGAAAGTGACTTTATTTTATACTATGTAATGATTTAAATTTAAAAACCTGTATACATTGAATACTAGATATAGGTAGCAATTAATAAACATAATTAATTGAGATAGGTAATAGATAGACTGTTTAATATTATATTGAAATGATGATATATTAAATAATGATTATGATTAATAATGGGGGTAAACCACATTTTCGCGTAAAATTTATCTATCAATTATAATACCTTACTAAATGTAATTAAATCGTGGTACTCAAAAACTATTTTGGTAACAACTGACTCTCAATTGTTCTTCTCAACTCAATTATAATGTTTCAGATGAATGACAGAGATACTTTCTTATCAGTTCAATAATGTCAATCAATAAGTTTAATATTGTACCCTCGTCACTTGATTTTAATAACTTTATCTTCTGCTATCAAGTAGGTGTCAAAATAAAGAGCAAGTTGACATGATAGATATTCAATTAAATTGTGTAACAGATCATCATCATCATCATCATCAGCCTGTTGCAGTCTACTGCTGGACATAGGCCTCTCCCAATGTGCGCCACAACATCCGATTCTCTGCCTTCCGCATCCAGTCTTTCCCAGCAGCCTTTCTGAGGTCGTCTGACCATCGGGCTGGTGGGCGTCCTACGCTACGTTTGCCAAGAAGCGGTCTCCACTCTATGACCTTCTTACTCCATCTACCGTTGGTCCTTCGGCAGATATGACCAGCCCATTGCCACTTCAGCGAGCTTATTCTACGAGCTATGTCGGTTACTCTAGTTCTCTGGCGGATTTACTCATTCCTGAGTTTATCTTTCAGAGATACCCCGAGCATAGCCCGCTCCATAGCTCGCTGAGCGACTTTAAATTTGTGGACTAGCCCCACCGTGAGTGTCCACGTTACGTGTTCGTAATAGATAATATAATGTAAACTAACTAAAGCGAAAGAAAGCGATACTACCAATGAAATGATCTTGGTTGAGTCCTAATTAGGATGGTCGAGTATTGTGGCTGCTACACGTTTTATATTCTAACCTACTGCTTTATTTTCAGTAGTAATAATAATATTGTTATTTATTTCAAATGGTTTGAAAAGAGTATTTGTCACATGAGTTTCTTGCCCGATTCTTCTCATGATAGCCCGTGGCGATTGTGTCCGTGTTTTTTTTTGTTCCACGGAGGCACTTTCCTCAAGCGCTTGTGTTTAGTATACCATTTTAAAAAATATGTTAAATCTGTACTTGTTGACTATTTTTAAGGTCTGTAAAGACCTAGAAAAGAAAAGCTTCTTTGACTTTGAAAACTATTGGATTGATTATAATTTACATCAGTAAAATAGCTACAAACGCTTTATTACTATTCCAAGAACGAAATAATTTAAAACGTTTTATTTTTCAGCTAATTAGTAAAAGAAATAGCCAGTTAATTATTATTTGTTTAGTAATTTAACATAACCTCATGCCTTTTTTTACCCGAAGGCAGTGGTTGTTAAGCCTCGACTCACCGATATCTTTGGGTCCCAAATAAAACAGGAGTCGACCTATTGCCATACCGTGCACAAAGCACTTTCGAAATTAATTTGGAAAAGTCCTTGGTGTGAGCCAAGATTCGAACCCGCGATGTCTTGATTCAGAAGCGGGGTGCTCGACCACTGGACCACCGAGACAATTACTGGACCACCGAAACTGTTTAGTAATTTCATATTTAATTAAAGTGTTCAGCAGAAATTGTTCGACAAAAACTAATAACTGGTAACTAATCGAAGATAGTATACTAATTTAAGAATGATTTATAAAATGCCTGAATATAAGACTTTAAAAATAAAAGGTAATAACAAGAAATTAAAAGAGGTTCACTCACCGGAGGATAACATCCGTCCTTGGTTTGGTAATCGAATACATAAAAATAAGTTTTTGTTGGTCTTTGCGGTCCATCTTCTTCGTTGAGTGCCGGTCTTGGACCACCACTAAGTAAATCACCACTTTGGACTAAAGGTGCTACGTACTGGGCATCAGATAAAGCAGATACCATCGCGTCTCGTGTGTTTATTGGATTCTAAAAATATGGTCTGGATAAGATTTTTTGGCTTTCACTTACATATCTTTTTAAAATAGATTCTAAGATTAAATATTAAAATAAAAAACCTTAAAAATAGATTTTTTTTTAAATTTTAACTGGAACCTTAATAGAAAAAAAAATATTCAAGATAAATACTTTTTCCCTGACACCTTTTTATAAATCATAATATAACACGTTAATTCAATTAATTTACAATAAATAAAGTTTTTTACTTAATATTTAAATAATTCACATTATTTCCAATAAATACAATTAAAAAACTAGATAAAATCAAATTTCTCGCAATCTCAGTCTACTGAAAGCGTGCCCAGAAGACTGGCCGCATTGCCACGCTGAATGGCAATGCTAATTATCTGTGTGAAAAATAGACCAGCCCTCTGGTCGGGAGGGGTTCGATCAGTCTCTTTGCAAGATCTTTATAAAGTGCACAAGCACTCGGACACCATGTCCCCAGAGTCTCAACCCAAACGGCTCAAATACATAATCACCTACAAGGTTTCTGTTGAGATTTTCTACTGAAGCAGCAGCAGCACCGGCCACCTCTACCGTGCTTGGTAGGTGTGATGGCGCAAGGGTGTCAACGCAAGTAGCGTCCCATACCAAAGGCGCACCCATCTTTTAAGGCAAAAGAGACATCGCGTCCGGTCTCGTGTCATCATCGGTAAATGCGGCTGGCGCTCCTGGCGCATGAGAGGCCGTGATGTTCTAAATACTTAATATATAAATTGAATTGCCACTGAATGGTACTGTAACTTAAAAATACTCAGTTTGATTTGAAAAAATAAATAAAGATGCCCTTATTAACAAACCAAACTTAAAAGGTGTCAGGGAAACCACTACGTTTTTAGTCAAACAAACCTCTACCGTTCTTTCCCAGTCCGTGTACTCGTTGACGATTGTGTAAAATATTTCACTTAGATGATACGTGTACGAATTTCTGACATACGTTCTGAAAAAGAAAAACACTTTTAAAAATAGCGGTCAAACCTACGAAGACTTACTCACACTTGAACACTTTCAGCAATTTCCTCAAAAATTCATTCAAAACTCTTTCAAATACACAAACTGTGAACCTTGAGCTTAAAATATTACCTTAACATTCGATCTCTCTTGTCTGGCTCAATGCCATTTTGAACATCATGTGCCGAAAATTTCCACAAGGCTTCACTCGTAACAACTCCAAATAAAAGATCATATTTGTTTTGAAACAGTCTTCTGCCACTGTCACTTCTTTTCTTATGAACGTTCAAATTAATGTTCATATTATTCAAAGGGCCAAAACTAGGAAAGTCTCCAGTCGAATACATAGTTAAAAAATCTTTGGCAAAATCAGTTTTTATTACTACGCCGTCTACGGATGGTCCAAAGGCAGTTAAAAAGTTAGGTGGAGATATGTCAGCTGATAACAGATCGTCTATAGATGTTTCTCTGAGGCAATCCACGATGGCTTCGTGATTTTTAGTCAGATCTTCAGGAATATTACAATTCATATGTTTTGCTAACTTTAGTGAATAGTACACTGGATCGTCTACTATAGCCCATGAGCTCAAAGCTGACCCGGATAGTAAAATAGCTCTATGGAATAATCCTGAAAATACAATTTCATTTAACATACACAAAAGAATCATTAACAGTTAGAATAGATCTGATATTATACATTTCATAAATCCATTTACGATTTCACCTTTTCAAATCAGGTTCTATTCATCTCGTTTCAGTAGACTTACTCCGAAATCACTTTCACTATGCCCATGATAAAGGATTGAATGAACCATAGTGAGTATTGTTGGAGTTTGCTTGATCTGATTTATTTATTTATTTTTTTAATAATATTTTGGACACAATACAAATAGCCCACTAGTTCGAAGCAAAGCAACTAAATGCTTGTGTTATGGATACTAGATATCGGATATTAATACATATATACTTTTCTTTTGTAAATACATACTTATAATACATAGAAAAACACCCAGACGACACACAAATTTTCATGTTTGTCACAAATATTTATGCTCGGGTGGGAATCGAACCCCCGACCTCATTGCTGCAGCCGGTAGTTTTACCAATGCGCCACGAGGCCCGTCATTTTATACTAGTTAAGGACCGCATCTTACCATGCCTGATAGTTCATTTCTCCAACTTGCGGCCTATGGATTGGCCTTATTTCTTTTTTTATTACGATGTTTAAATGAAAAATTATTAACGCGATTTTGCTAAAATTATAGTAATGTTCATATTTCTTAGTAATAACTGATTGAAACTATACTACGTCATATTATTTATTCTCAATATTATATGGGGTCTCCTTTCCCAAGGCTTTAGTTAAATGTACCAAACTGTTATGTTTTATTTCTAAAATATTCTTTCAATTATTACAATATTCGAAATCAGTCAATCTAAAGGTAAACATTATTAAAATATGGAATGAAAAACTTCGTTGTAGAGTTTCAGCGAAACTGTATAATGAACTAACTTCGAAATATAGCAACCAGACCACATCGTCGGAATATTCATAACCTCATTATCATCTGCAAAGATGTGGACCTTTAGAGATCTTCTCTGCAAAGATGTGGACCTTTAGAGATCTTCTCTTTATAAATTTAATCGTTTTTATAGATAGTGAATCTAGTTTTTTAATGTGCCTGTGGACTTATGAATTTAATTGGACTAAAATAATCATCAACTTTATGATTAATAATATTTTTAAATGACATTTATCCCTAACGGAACTTTGAATAAATCAAAATATTTAGACGGTTTTAGTAAAAGAATTTTGAACTAATAACTTAAACAATATTAACCAGTAATTTGTTGAGAAACAAATCGCTTCGTTTTGTTTTTATGTGTTTTACATATTAAAATACACAATAAAAGTACCCTCAATAAGAAGATTACTAAAACTGTCAAGGAATGAAAAACAAGTAATGTATTAAATAGTATCCTCACCAGGCATAACTGTAGGAGATATCATGAGAAAATTAATACAAGCTGCACCAGTACCATGTCCCATTAATGTTATGTTGGTTGGATCACCACCAAAGAGCGCTATGTTCTGTTGAACCCAGTGCAACGCTGCTATCTGATCCATCAAGCCATAATTAGCCACTCTTGCTTTTTGCTGGGGTGTTGGATTCGCATTGAGAAATCCTAAAAAAAAATAACTTTAATTAGGTTTTCCTATAAAATTATCATCTTTATGGTCTGGATTTCAAATAATCTACTCCTGAATAAAAAAGTTTTGGAATCGAATCCACCCGGAATCGTAAAAAAACTCCCAAAACTGAGTCATGACAGACTACTTTTTGCCAATAGGTTCCGCCCCCTATTTTAAGAAAAAACGCTAGTCAAAGATTAACATCCTTAAGGTAGATTAAGACGAAATTATCTAATATATAAAATTCTCGAGTCTAGATGTGCGTAATTGAACTCCTCCGAAACGGCTTGACCGGATTCTCATGAAATTTTATGTGCGTGTCGGGTAGGTCTGAGAATAGGACAACATCTATTTTTCATCCCCCTAAATCACAAGGGTAGCCCACCCCTCAATTTTTTTTTTTTATTTTTCGACATATTTCTGTTTCTTATTTTTGTTATAAAACGGGATACAAAAATACATGCAACCCTAAATTTTCAACCTCCTACGATCAACCTCTATTTTTTAAATTTTATTTTTCGGCAAGATAACGTTTGCTGGGTCAGCTAGTTATAATTATAAAAAATGGGGCAAAAATTGCCGCTGAATACAGTTTTCCACGTTTAGCGCGTGAAGGTACATCACGTGTTCAACAGTTTTGTAGAATATTTTAGCTCATATAATATAAAACGGCTTAGAATACCGCCACCCCATCTCTTCCCGTGGGTGTCGTAAAAGGCGACTAAGGGAAATGCTAGAAGAATGGGCAGCAACATTCTCTCTCAAGAAAATACAGCCTACTGCGATCGCCAACCCGCCTGCCAAGCGTGGCGATTATGGCAAAAACCCCCCATGATTGAGCGGACCGGCAGTTGTGGCGCTCTATGGGGAAGGCCTATGTCCAGCAGTGGACCTCAAATGATGATGATGAAATATAGAACCAAACTAGTAGCTCCATAGTTTAATGAAAGCTGACTTAATGAATGAACCTTAATGAATAAAGAAAGATCTTTCGTTATAATAATATATCGTCCAGTATATGTTGATTTATGTTATAAACTATTGTATTGTATGTATAACTCTCTTTATAAGATTAGAAATCACATAGATAACTTCACGCCAAGCTCCTTCTGAGGTAGGCAGAGAGAACAGAGCGTCATAAGGCACAATTCTTACATACCTCACTCGCTTCTTTGACTTTTATCCTGGTTTTTAAGGCTTCTAGCAAGGTGACGCTATGTTTAATTTGCTCATGGAAAATTTGTCGTGTACGTCCTCCAGTCCTACATTATTCCACTTTAATACTTTATACAAGCTTAATCAATCTTGCAGCATCAATTTTTTAACATATCCAACGTATTAAAAGAGATTGACGGGCTTCGTGGCGCATTGGTAAAACTACCGGCTGCAGCAATGAGGTCGGGGGTTCGATTCCTATCCGAGCACAAATATTTGTGACAAAACACGAATATGTGTGTGGCGTCTGGGTGTTTTCTATGTATTATAAGTATATATTTACAAAAAAAAAAGTATATATGTATTAGTATCCGTTATCTAGTATCCATAACACAAGCATTTAGTTGCTTAGCTTGGAACTAGAGGGCGCTGTGTGTATTCTGTCTAAGATATATTATTATTAGATGTTTTAATCCGATTTCTCGATAAAACCTTGCTTTTAACGCGAAGCTCTATTCACGCACAAATATCACATCACAGACTAAATAAAAATGATATGTGAAAAACATGAACGCCAGCTGTTACACGCTTCCCAATCTACGATAAAATTCAGGTCCCGCAATCCTCGTATAATGAAAAGGGACTTTTGCTCAATTTGCAATTTGGCATTAGCAATTACTGTTCCTACGCTTCCTTACTTCGTACAGACTTCCTCAATAAACGGCAGCCCGTATGCTGACTACCTACATGTTAATATAATTGTTCGATGACATCTGTGTTCGAAATCGTATTTGCAATTTCAAAGATTGGCACGTTGACACCGCATGAAAAAGTACTCAATATTTTTGCGAGATGTCAGCAAATGATGCACATAATAATAAAATGCATTTTTTTTTATGGGATGGGAGGGCAAACGAGCAGTCGTGTCACCTGATGTTAAGTGACCAACGCCGCCCATGGACACCTGAAACATATATAGTGTTACAGTTGCGTTGCCAACCTTTAAAGGAGTAGGATAGGAAGGGATGGGGAAGGGGAATGGGCCTCCGAGTACCTCTCTCACCGAACGAAACGCGGCATGAGCCACTTTACGTCGATCTTCTGAGAGGTGGTGGTATTTCACCGGTCGAGCCGGCCCAAAAATGCAGCGAACTGCTTGGCTCTACCACTCTAAAGAGTGTTAGAGATTAGGTTTCTTATGTACGCTAGGTTTCATGACAGGCGCTTTTTAAGATTCCCATAGCTAGCAATGATATTTGGATAATTTAGAATTTTTACAAACCAAATGTAAATTACTAAATATCACTTATAAATAATTAATAACTAACTGTTACAATCATTTATACATTTTTATGGTTACAAACTGCGCAACGGATTTTGATGTGGTCTTTTTAATAGATAGAGGCTGTTTAATTCTAATGTAGTAAAAAAAGTGATAATTTTCTAGGTAGTAGGGTAGCACTTTCATTGCAAACGCTTGCTAAATCAATACTTTGTACTACATTTTTTTTATTTTTTTAATGGGATAGGAGGACAAACGAGCAGGCGTGTCATCTGATGTTAAGTGACCAGCACCGCCCATGGACACCTGCAACACATATAGTGTTACAGTTGCGTTGCCGACCTTTAAGGGAGTAGGATAGGAAGGGATCGGAAAGGGGGGTGGGCCTCCGGATACCTCTCTCACCGAACGAAACGCGGCATGAGCCACTTTACGTCGGTCTTATGAGAGGTTGTGGTATTTCACCGGTCGAGCCGGCCCATTCATGCAGCAAACTGCTTGGCTCTACCACTTCTATTTTACAACTTCAAAAAGTCTACAAAAAACCCGCGATAGTATATGTTTATCACTAAGGGATAATCTATAATAATTATTTTACACACATAAATACATATAATCACGCCTTTTTCTCTTGGGGATAAGCAGAGACCAATTATTTGCTACGATCCTGACATACATTTCTTGCTAAACTCATTCTTATTATCGCTTTATTATTTATCGCATTAAGACCTTTTGATCGCATTATGACTATTTTATTTCTTCTTATTACTACTGGGGCGAAACAAAGTTCGCTGGGTCAACTAGTTATATATCAAATTCCTTATAAATGTTCTCGTCACAGTATTTAAGTCAATATTTTGTACTTATAAATAGATCGACAAGGCAATAGTTATATATTATATTTATTGTTTTAGTGTGTCTCTATATGCTATTCTGAAGATTAGTGGTGAATTTTTGTTGTAAGTATCTATTGTGTCAAAGAATTAAATATAAAAGATTTAGTGAGTAAATTTTAAAGTTTAATTATTCTAGCTAATGGTGAGTTGATACCTAAATATGTTAGATGCGCGTAGGTATGTTAGGCAATGGTATTGGTATTTGAAAAGATGCAGCTATGCTCAATAGATAAAGCATCTACAGACAATTTACTATACAATTAATTTTTTTTTATGGGATAGATAGGCAAACGAGCAGGCGTGTCACCTGATAGTAAGCAACCCACGCCACCCATGGACACCCAGCAACACATATAGTGTTACTAATGCGTTGCCGACCTTTTAGGGATAGGGGATAGGAAAGGATGGAGAAGGGGGGTGGGTCTCCGGGTACCTCTCTCACCGAACGAAACGCGGCATGAGCTACTTTACGTCTTTCTTCTGAGAGGTCGTGTTATTTCACCGGTCGAGCCGGCCCATTCATGCACTCTAGCACTGTTAAAATCATGACTTTACATAAAAACTCTATCTATTGGTGTCTCTATTTTTTTTTGTGATTTCATTTATAATAATTAAAATCAAAATCAAATATAATCATTTCACTAAATAGATATCCAACATATCTATCTAGCTGATATCTATCCCCAGCTGATTGCTAAGTTTCTTTTTCCCATATGAACACGAGTCAGCCATACATAGCCGTGCTGGAAATGTATTTCATCTAGATACCTACCGAAATGTAGAAAGGTCACTAGCATTCGAATCTGAGACGTTCGAAGTAGAAAAGGCTTACTGAATCTCCAGGCTATTGAATCAACAAACATATTACAATATTACATATATTTATACGCGAGCAGAGTACCTGTAATTGGAATCCGTTGCTTCTTATTCAAATATATCGTAATACGTTTCGTATTTACAAGATACGTAACAGGCGTTGGAGATACGTACGGTGTTTATTACAGAGGAATATTACATTAGAAACATTTCTCGACTGGCACCCATAAATATAATAGAAAAGTTTTCATGTATATTTAAGTGATACTGTCTTAGAACTACTGTCTTTAACAGATGAACGTCTTAGAACGTCTCTCTATCTTATCATAAAAGTTATGAAAGTTCAAAAAGCGAATAAATTCCTCGTATCTATGTTAGTGTCTTATTGTACCTACCCTGCAAGGCATTATTTAGTTAATTTTGCAGTTTTCTGCGATATTCAAATTAATTTTCTATAATAACAGTTTTCATAATCTAGGTTACTGTATCCAGAAGATATCAATAATCTTATTAGTGGGGTCGTTAGCTGTGTAAAAATTTCAATATAAATAAGTTAGGGTATATTTAATATCCCTTTTCATGCAAGGAATAGAAGTAAACTTTAAGGAAATTCAATGGCAAATTAAACAAGTACCTGTTAGTTTAAATCGTTAATATTTTAACATGGTTACTAATTTTACTTTTTTTTATTACTTTCTGATAACTTCAAAATACCTTAAAGGATTAAAAGAGAAGTAACAAACCGATTATAAATTCATTTACAGACCACGAGCGGTGTGAATAAACATGATAACACTTCCAAGTATTCTTTTCAACTTTACAACGGACAGATAGACATAAAAAAAAAGTTATGAAGTATTCTGAAAAATAATTCATCGCCACGCCGAGTTTATGACGTTCATTTAATTGAATTATTTAAATGAAGCTCAATTTTAGAAATTTCTGTTCTGCTCTTTAAATTATGTATACTTGATTTGTTTACATTGTCGTCAAATTGTTTTTTTCTGGGATAGGAGGGCAAACGAGCAGGCGTGTCACCTTATGGTAAGACGCCACCCATGGACATCTTCAACAATATTGTTACGGTTGCGTTAATGGCTTCAAGATGGATAGGGAGGGGAATTGGCAGTGGGATACGGGAGAGGAAGGTAAAGGCATAGTTTGAAACATGGCATGAGCCACTTCATATCAATATTCCGAGAGTTCGAGGTATTTCATCGGTTGAATAAGCTCTTACAAAGAGAGGGTCGAGGCTTAATTGCTATGTTATATTCACCGTAGTAGTTTCCGTAGTTCCGAAGATGAATAGCAGACTATTTTTAATTGACTTCCAATTAAATGAAACAATACTAAGCCGCCTATAGTAAAAATAACACTTTTTTAAAGATGTGATGTGAGAGAACGCTTACTGTACCTGCCCAGCATTTCCCATGTTCTGATTACTGTAATGAATTATTTAGATGGTGTTCAATAAAGTTTTCTCTATCTAGTATCATTATAACTTGTTACTTACCAAGAACACCAAGTCTGAAATTTAAGGTGACGACAATTAGATCTGTGTAGCTGGCTAGTACAGCTCCATCATAAGGATGACTTGAACTCCAAGAGTAACTTTCACCGTGAATATAGACTAACACTGGCAGTGCTAGCTTTATTTCGTCCACTGAAAAAAAAGCAAGCGCTATATTTTTAGTCAAGAAAATTAGCAGATAATAAAATTTGCACACCAATCCAAAGGCAGTTTGTAAAAGCTAACTCTAACCAACTATAATTTCGTTTCAAATTATATATATTTCTGTAGACTTCGCGATTCATTTTAAAGTCTATAAATCGTGTTAGACATAACTATTAGAGGGTCATATGGTACTATCACTAATATTTTTCCCGAATGTTCCATGAGAACAAGTAGACTTTTAATCATATTAAAACACGAAAATACTGCAAATTCTACAATCTTTAGATTTCCAGATTTCGTTCAAACTTTGTAGATTTATTGAGGACCGATGACAATACACTAATTTGATAAAATTATTCCATTTTTCAATTTGCAAAATATGATTTTTGTTAATTTTTTAGTGTTCATAGTTCACTTCTCGCACCATCTAGTGGCAATCAGCGGAAAGTCTACGTTATCAACTTGAAACGAGTTCCTTGTATAAGTCACAGATGGCGCTATTCCTCAAATTCGGTTTTGATATCCGTTGTTAGCACGCTTTAAAATAGTTAAGCAATAGTTTAAAAAACTAAGAAACGCGCTTGTTATAGAAAACCGAACTAAGAAATATAAAATAAATAATAGTTTAAAAAAGCGTGGGGTGCTTTTTAAGATATTATCGAAATGATAATCACTCTACTCATATCTGTCAATAAAATATTTATAACTATTGACACCATGCACCCCACGTTTTTTTTAAAATAAATTTTTTTTTTTTTTATTCACACTATTATTAATTTATATTCATTGAAATTTTTAACACTATTTTCTTAATTTAAATTCATTAAAATTTATTTTCTATTTTTTAGTTCGGTTTTCTATAAAAAGCGTGTTTTTTAGTTTTTTTAAACTATTATTTATTTCTTAAAGATATTTAGTCTCCATGTTATATCGCTTACACAATTAAGTTAATAAAAATAAATTATTGATAAAAAAAACATGACAGGTACTTACTTTGCAACGGAGCAAATATGTTTAAGTATAAACAATCTTCGCTTTGATTCTTAAGATAGGGAATCAGTCTTTTTAAATATTCTAGTCTGCCTTTAGGCATTTTCTCTAAAATGGTCCTTTCATCATTAACGTCTGGTAGTTTTTGCGGACATGCAGGACCTGGTCTGTCGGATACACGCACTCCATCCCAAGGGGAAGGGGTTCTTGTTGGACTAAATCTACAAATAAGGAAAATATTATTTACTATCATTCTGGAACTAAGGCATCCCGCTTCTTCTTAAATAAGAATCCTGACTCAATTTCTTTTCAAAATTATTTTAGGGCATTGTGTTAAAAACATACACAACATAACTTGACGCCTTTTTCTACCCGAAGGTGTAGGCAGCGGTTGTTAATCCTCGTCTCGCCGTTATGTTTGCCGTTCTGTTTACGTCTCCATAGGTGGTGAATCTATTGCCGTACCGGGCACAAAGATTTTAGTCATAAATATTTATCGTAACTTACGAAGTTGCGCCCATGTGACGATTCGAACCCGCGATCTATGGTTTTAGAAGTAGGTGTTCGACCACTGGATTACCGAGACTACTACTTGTGTTAAAACATATAAATAAATAGTTTTAGGTGTATAGCAAATAAAATGTTTCGCCGCAATTGACTTAACAATTCGGTGAGTTGAGGCATAACTATCAAAACATGGATAAAGGCGTGAAGCAACTATCGTAAAAAATGTGAACTTATTTATATTCTAACAATTTTTGTGTCTCTCTCAAATCAATGTTACTTGTTTCGGAGTAATTAGGAATTTTATGATGATCTAACATTGTGATGGATTTAATTATACAAATTCTTAGCTCTAATAATATTTACGCTATTCGTTATGATAATTATGACTGGAGTTAGTCATAATTATCATATTAAATAGGATAATACATTAATATGCTTTAAAATAAATTTATTAACATAACATAACTTCACGCCTTTTGTTACCCGAGGGTGTTGGCAGCGGCTGTTAAGCCTCGTCTCGCCGTATTGTTTACGTCCCAAATGGAACAGGTGGCGAACCTATTGCCATACCGGGCACAATGTTTTCAGTCATCGATATTTATCATAATTAACTTCCAAAAACAATTTCGAAAAGTCATTGGTGTGAGCCAGTGTCAGGATTCGAACCCGGACCTCTGGATCAGAAGCCGTGTGCTCTCCCACTGGACCACCGAGACTATAAAATAATAAATTGATTAAGTTTCTATATTTTCTAACATCTATTAAAATCTTAATCATTTATAAGAAAAACAATTAATTAGTATATAATAAATAATCTCACCTATTAGAACCGACTGGTGGAGTGGCATATGGTACACCTAAAAAAACCTCAAGCGGACTCAAATACCTATGTTCGTCCATAGCCAAAACAATCCCCTGTAATTTTCCATATTTAGTCTGCACTATTCGACTGCTAATTTTAAACTTCACATTAGATTTGGAGATAGGATCAGATGGATTGAGATAATATTTTTTGTAATCTTCATAATTGCTATAGGCGTTATTTTCTGTTTTGTAAAATTTGGTATTTATATGTAGGAAATTCTCACTATTGTAATATGGATTCGTATCGAAATTGACTTGTTCTGTATGCGATGATGTATGTTGATCATCATAATTCTCATCAGGGGCATCGTGCTGACCAGATCCTGAGTATTTTGTACTTCTCGTATTGAAATGTTTGTTCATATTTGTTGTGTTCGAATTAACTTTACAAATAGATAGGCAAGTAACAATTAATAACACATATAAATTGAAGAACACTAGTTTTTGAGCTGAACCCTTGTAATGTGTACATATGTTGACATGTTGGTGCATGCTCGAACTTGTATCACAGTGTTTAGTAGTCTTTCCGCTCTTCTTTTTGTATTGCATATTTCGTCATGTTGCCATTTTCTTTTGTAATGGCACTAACGATTGACTCTTTTTTTCTATACTTCTGCCATTTGAATTTTTTTCCTGAAGATCATCTGAAACAAACAAAAATAAATAGTTATTTTTTTTTAATAATCAACGCTTTTAAAATGTATCTTTTATTATCTGTATGATATTTTTGATACTATAGAATAGTAAGAAACCTAGCGTTTTGCAAACGGATTATACACATATAATTATTTTCAAGCAGCTCATCGATTTTTACAAAGAATAAGGATTGCCATAAAACGTAGCAATTCTGTTAGTCCAGTATTCTTTTAAAAACGATGCTGAGGAACACTTTGATGTCCTTAAAAATTCGAATACTGATTATGTTGTATTATTTTTATCTCATGTAAGATTTTTACGCGGATTAATATTGTCTAGAAGTAAAACAGCACTAGGCTATTGAGACCATCTATGAATATTTAGCAAAAATAGCGTAAAGTGAAATAATGTTTCCAATTGGCTTGTCAAAAAAGTATTCAAACATGAATCATTTATACGTAAAATTCAAAAAGAAAACGTTACAGTCTTTTTTTACGAAATAAACACAACCAAGAGTGTAAAAAGTATGTGAATAAGCCAGTAGATGTTTACTGTAAATGTGAGTATATCAACATTTAATGTAGTTTTGAGTACTCACTTACTTACTTTTATATATAGGACACAATTATTTCCTTTTATCTGAACAATTTTTAGCAACTTTGTCGTATGTAAATCATCATAGCTTAGTAAAAAACTGACATAGCTAAATTTAGGGAAAGTCCACCGAGATGAAATCGGGCAAAACCGTAAGCAAAACAATAAACTCCACTTCGCATGCTAAGATAAATTTTTACTTTTCTTCTCTCCTCAGATATATCACTATGTTTTCTTGTAAAACCTTTCAAAATACTTGGCTTATTAATGTTTCCATCGCAGATAATGTATAAAATAACATCAAAAAGTAGACATTTTCGATGTAGCTAAAAGCTTAAAAGGTACGAGGGAAAATCTTAATATCGGCCATAAACCATAAAAAACGTATTTCTCTCCTTTCCCCATTCAATGATTAAAACTTTTTCGTACAAAAAAGGTTCAAACATTCTGGCCTCTATTAGCGTTTATTAAAGAAGCTCAGAATGACCCTTTTTAATGTTACAAGAAAATTCAAAGTATGCTTAGTGGAAGAATCACAGGATCATTTTCCATTGATCCGAAATATGTCTTACAAAAAAAGGTAATAATTCAAAGTATTGAGATGAAAAAAAGAAACCAGAGAAAATTTTAACAACCATCGATAAATAATCAGTAATGACATAATATGAAACTATTTTTGTTTACAAAATAAATGTTTAGGGATAAAACAATTAATGTTCTTTGTGTTTAGTACATATTACATAAATAACATAACTTCACGCCTTTTTTCTACCCGAAGATGCAGGCTGTGGCTGTTAAGCCTCGATTCGCCGCAATGTGTACGACCCAAATGCGAACCTATTGCTATACCGGCCACAAAGTGTTCAGTCATCGATATGTTTCACAGATAACTTTCGAAATTAATTTTGACGTAGGATTCGAATTCGCAATCTGTTCATTCAGAAGCGGGGTGCTCGACCACTGGACCACCGAGACATAAGTAATACTAGACATAAGATATTAATTTATCTCATTATTGTTTGGGGCTGTATATTGTATATTAAGTAGTAGATTGGTAATGTTGACATTATGGAATGATTTCAAAGATAAAAGCAGCAACATTTGTACGTAAATTTAATAATACTATAAGAAAAGTTTTCAATCAATTTTATTTAAACCAAAATTACTTTAATTTCCCGCATATTGTATATTAAAGATGTGATAAAATACTAATCTCGAGACCTCTGTGTAACTAGTGCAATAATCTAACGATTGAGTCTTAGTTAGATTAAGATGCAAACATATGTCCAATGACTTAAATTATGAAGGCATAAAAAAATATCAAAAACCAACATGACTTTTATTTGCACAATGGTTTTTGACCTAGTTTTAAGATTTAACACATTCATTTGAGCTTTTCAATTCGTAGGAATTATATATTAATAATAAATATATTGTGTGCCTAATGAATATTTCCAAAAAAACCAAACAAACTTATTTTTTATTTGTGAAATAAATAAGAAAAAATAAAACCTATTCGCAACATTTCCAGCTACTTAATACTTTTCATCAAGTTGCCCGCACTTTGTGAAGAGCGAGAACTTTATCAGACTCATAAAAATATTCCATTAGTGTCAACTGGCTCGGAGCGAACGATGTCAAATTAGCGTCTGATCCCATTGGCCTCTTTTTGAGGTAAACCTTCCAAATATTAAATGGTTGAACATAATTTTTGGAAGGTTTTGTGGTGAATTAAGACATTGAATGTTTGTAAACGTTGTTTGTATATTTTATTGAGTAGTTTTAGTATCTGTGGGTAGAGGCAATTATGCCCAGTCTTGCCAGTTTTTCTCGTATCAAAAGTAACAAATGGTAAATCTTTTGAATACATTGAGGACAATTTTGCGGTCTTAATACCCAGACATCTATCTCGCTTTTGAATTAAGTCCCAGGCTTTTTGGAATTACTTTCGGAAATTATTTGTAATAAATATCTATGCCTCATAAAATAGCATATGAAGCGCAATTTTATGAGACACTACAATTAGTTCCGCGATTTATTCTGTCATTTTTTTTGGTGTAGCATTCTGGTAGAAATAGAAAAAAAAGTGTGTGTGTCCGCTCCGACGCACGACTGGAGTTTACTCCTCAAGAACGATTATAAAATAAAATAATAAATATTTACTGTCTACAAATATGAACACATTTCTTCGTAATAGAGAATGGCGTATCGCTATAAAGAGTGTTTCTATAAAGAGCTCAGGACATTGTATGGAGTGCCGACTCTTATTTATATGCTCTGTGACTATAGCGCATAACGCATTTCGTGTGACATGCTATACTCTCTAGTACGATTTTGGTCCCCATAATTTTCATACCCCGGGCCTATATATGTAAATCGATTCTTAAGGAGTAAACTCCAATAAACTCCAAAAATCCTCAATAGATACAGAAAATAAAAAACGAATCTCCAAATAACACAATTCAAAAAATACAATAAATATAAAAATGGAAATACCCCCATATGTTATTTCTTTGTATTCGTTAGCCGTTAGATATTTTTTGCACAATCTATTCTCCTACCTATTCTTGACTATGCCGATACCAGCTATCTTGATCTCACTGAAAACCAACTTGATAAACTTGAGTGTCTTTAGAATCTTTGTATTAGATTCATATTTACTTTACGCAAATATGACCACGTCACGGAATTTCGTAATGAGCTCAAGCTCTTCGAAGGAATACTCATGTTCTCTGTCTTCTGTATAATACTCTTTTCGCGTTTCTCCATGACACGCATGCGAGATACTTGAGATCATCGGCGAGTTTGATCCTGGAAATACCAGTGCACTCCACAAATTTTCTCCATAAATCATTTTCAGTCCAGGCTACACGCCTGTGGAATGAATTACCGCTGACTGTTCGACAAGCTCAGACACTGGCAACTTTCAAAAAACGTCGTATAGAATCTTTCACTTTAAATAACTCAGTAGACATTGTTCAATGAGTATATATATTTATTTATATACTGTTTAAATATATACGTATTATATGTGTATTGTGTATGTATGTATGTATATATTACATTATGTCTGTATCTAACTTATATTATATATATGTGTCTATCTTGACGAGGTTTGATAGGAGCGACAGTACACCGTGTCTTACTCTTCCTAGCTTAATATATCCATTTAAAGGTTGCCTGGCAGAGATCGCAGCATGCGATAAGGCAGCCTTTTGTACTTGCCTAATATTTGTTATGTACTTACTGTAATGTGTTTTATGTATGGTGTACAATAAAGCGTATTCTATTCTAAAAAGTGTGCATAAATTCCCCGTCTTACTGCAAGGTATAGAAATCAATATTACGGTGCTGTAAACGTGAAAAAGTTTTTTATTCATTCATTTGCAATGAATAAAAAACTTTTTCCGACAGTTGAGTTACAGACTCGTCTTCGTAGTTTTGCATCGGAAAATCGTTTTCATTTTGTTAAAAATTTAAATATATTTCATTAGTTTGTTTGTTTGTTTTCATTCATAGTAGTAGTTTCTCTACATTCATTTGGTTCATTTTGTTATATAAAATAGATTCAATATATCATTATTACATACTATGAAACAAAGTCTGTTTCCGCTGTCTGTCCTTATAGGCTAATCTTTGAAATTTTGCAACGAATTTTGATGCGGGTTTTTTAGAGGATAGAAGGTTTCAACGGGGTGGTTTTAAACTATAATTTATGTACAATGTACTAGAGAAAAAATAATAATTTTCGAGATTTAGCACTTTAATTACAAACGCTGGCTGAACCCTTAGTGATAGATCGAAACAGTGTACTACATTATTATACATCTTTAAAAGGTCTACAAAAAAGTCTGCTATGGCATATGTCTATCTCAGGGATAGTCGACAGATATATTTTTTAATATACATCAATATGGCCCTTTACAGCATGTAATTTAAACGAATATTTACGAATATATTACAGTATTAACATAGTAGGACATAGCAGTGGCGCAGTAGTTCCGGCCAAGATGCATGCCGAAAAATAATTTCAACACTTTCATTTTAATTTCATAAATAGCACAAATTAAAAATTTTAATATTCAAATTTTACTCATTTATTACTTTTGATGCATAATAAAGTTCGCCGGGACAGCTAGTAGTCTTCTTCTTCCATCGTGCATCCAAACTAATTTATTACCAAAAGTTTGCAACACATATTACTCAATTTAAATACATGATACAATTATTCTATACGCAATATACTTAGTCTGGCCATAAATACTGTTACAACTAAAAATAAAAAAATATTACATTTGAATTTGGAATCTGTCATTTTTATACGATTGTTCATTGTGTTTTCTCGTTTTGGCATCAATACATTGTACAATATTTTATGATATTAAAATAGGGTGGGGTGATAAAGAGAACCGAATCGCTGTGATTGCATTACACAAAGTAGGTATGGAGCCAAATGCAATTTTTAAAACTCTCGAAGCGAGTAAAGTAGATAAGAATTACACCTAATAACCCGCTGCCTACCCTGCAAGGGTCTAAGTTAAAGAAGTATGAGTATATAAGTCCAAAAAAATTAAAGCATCTAGAAAAAAACGGAAATTCACATTTCTTTACTATTAAATGTTAGCGTGGGTTTAAAAAGAAAAATAACAGTAGACACAAAAACATTTGTATTTTCTTCGGGCATGTCTGTCAATCCAGTCGTTATTGAGTTTTGGGAAGACATTTATTTCGCTCGTGGTTTGCTGTCTTCTGTGGCAATATATCAACGTATATTGGCATAACTGTGATAAATACACAAACATTCCAGGCAAATAAACAACTAATACTTGCATGTATCTAATAAATATAACATATTATTTTTTACTGTCACGAGATCTTGTTGATTATTAGAAATTATTTTCATATATACTATCACAATTTGAATAAACTGTAACTTAATAAATGTTTATTAAATATAATATACTGGCTATTGCAATGGATTCGTTATTTCCAGATATCATAAAAGATATCAATAAAATAAATGAGGTGGAAACTAAACTTTTTCAATCATTATTTTAAAACTCAAAATAATAATCAAAATAACAATTACATACATACATACATAACTTCACGCCAAATCCCTTGCAGGGTAGGCAGAGAGAACAGAGCCCATAGGGCACGATTCTTACACGCCTCACTCGCTTCGTTGACTTTTATAACTCTTTTCATGCACGAGCGTCGGTTTTAGAGGCTCTTAACATCACCTTCCTCCAGAACACGTTCTATATGGTCATGGAATGTGCGTCTTGGCCGTCCTCGACTCCTACATCCATCCGCTTTTGCATTGTTTATCTGCTTAGTCAGTCTTGCATCAACCATTCTTTCTACATGTCCGAACCATCGGAGCATGCCCTTTCTTACTTTTATACCGACACTCTCTTTCAAACCAACTTTCTTCCTTACAACCTTAAAAAACCTTAAAATAACTAAACAACAAAACAAAAAAACAATAACAAAACAAAACCTTAAAATAACAATAAATAATTAAAATGAGGTAACAGAAATATAATTCATTCCAATAACCAACACAGCAGTGGAGAATATATTGAACACTGTGAAATATGACTATTTCACCTAAGCATATACATCATAGCATATTCCTCCAAACCCATTCTACTTGGTGATGAAAAATTTTGTCGTAGCCTTACTCGACTGCTCGACATATACATGCTTTTGCAATCGTACATCTGCTTAGTCATTCTCGCATCATCCATCTTTTCTGCATGTCCGTACCGTTGTAACATGTCTGATATGACATTTTCCTGTAATCTTACTTATTCGCGTCAATATTTATGTGAATTTCATACGTTACCTACCTAGACAGCAGTGCAGCTGAAAAACTTAACTTAGTAAAGACAATTTGGAATGAATAAAACCTAAATGCTAAAATCAATTAAACCTCCCAATGAGATCTAAATATAATTAGGCTACAGCCGGCTACTACCTGCTTAAAGTATCCATACATACATTTGACGTTAGGAAAAACGTTATTCAACTAACAATTTGATATAATATTTTCGCTATAATTTGGGGATGATAACACGTTAGGTTGTGGATAACACATTCAATATATCCATTGAAAATTATAAGCTAACTTAACTAAATAATAATAATAATTGCATAACTTATTTTAAAATCCCACCATTTTATATTTTGCACACGTGTAAAATTAATTGGCTAGCCTCACACATGTTGACGTTCAATTAGAGGCAAGCAAATATTATGTCGTTGGTACTTTAAATCCCTCAGGGTCTTAGAAATTACGGAGAGCCATCAGTCTGAAGTATTATACAAACATCATGCGCGATGATAGAGTCACAAGCAGGAGGGTTGGATAATGTTGTCCATAATTAACATTATGTGGACAAGTTTCAATTTATTATTATAATTGATAATTCACACGTAGCTTAAAAATATTAAATGGAATTAATTGAATTTACGGAATAAATAATTTTACTTTTCAGGAATAAATGTAGGCTTTACTTAATTTCCTTTGTACCGGCAACTCATAAATTGTTTGGGAGAAGTGAATTGATTCGAATAGAAAAAAGTATTTGATTAGGATATAAAAACCGAGATCAGAAAACAAAAAGATTTAGTAAATAACAAGAACCTAATGGTAGCGCCACGTAGATTGCAGCATGAATGAGTCGGCTCATATCAACGTAAAGTGGCTCACGTCACGTCTAGTTCAGTAAAAGCCCAACAACCCCTCCTCTTCTCCCCTCCCCATCCCACTGCCAACCCCTTGGGACTGGAATCGGGATAGCCATCAACGAAAACATGCCCAAGAAGGGTTGACCTCAGGTAGGCGGCTGGTCGTAAAACTACAGCCATATCTTTTGATAACATGGATATTTCAAAAGGATGAAATGTTGTGCCGAAAATAGTCAATTTCAATTTTCTAGTATCACATAGCATAACACATAACATTACTTCACGCCTTTGTTACCCGTAGGTGTAGGTAGCAGCTGTTAAGCTTCATCTCGCCGTTATATTTACGTCCCAAATGGAACAGGTGGCGAACCTATTGCCATAGCAGCAACAAAGTTTTTATTCATCGGTATTTATCACACGTAACTTCCGAAAACAATTTCGAAAAGTCATTGGTGTGAGCCAGTGTCAGGATTCAAACCTAGACCTCTGGATCAGAAGCCGTGTGCTCGACCACTGGACTACCGAGACTAAGGTAAATTTTCTAGTATCCAACTCCAATTTCACACCGGTTGCTAATACCCCAACTTCACTTTAACTGAAACCTTATCACATCGTAAAATACTGGATAGTAATATACCTATACTGAAGTTAATTTATTTTATCTATAATGTATTTTTATTTTTATAATTTGTTTGATCACCTTTTTTTTACTAAATATACTTTTCTCTCTCTAGTCTCCCTGAGTGTAATCATTACATAGTATAAAACAAAGTCACTAGTCTGTCCCCTTATATGCGTATATTTTTAAAACTACGCAACGGATTTTGATGCGCCTTTTTAATAGTTACAGGGTGTCCACGGGGTGATTTTGATCTATAATTCATGTATAGTGTAGTAAAAAGAAGTGATAATTTTGAAGATTTAGATCTTTAATCGCAAACGCTGCCTGAACCTGAACCCTAAGTGATAAAACAAAATAATATACTACATTGTTATACAACTTCAAAATATCTACAAAAAAGTCCGCGATGGCATATGTCTATCTCTTAGGGATAACCCACAATGACCCTTTTGATTTGTTTACTTTTTACGAGAAATAATGGCTTATTTACGAAGCGATTTTAAACATTCCAGCATTTATTTTCATGCAGTTAAATGATTAAATTAATTAAATAGATTGAACATTTAATATAAATCAGTCTCGGTGGCGCAGTGGTTGAGCACACGGCTTCTGATCCAGAGGTCCGGGTTCGATTCCAGACACTGGCTCACACCAATGACTTTTCTAAATTGTTTTCGGAAGTTATGTGTGATAAATATCGATGACTGAAAAACTTTGTGCCCGGTATGGCAATAGGTTCGCCACCTATTCCATTTGGGACGTAAACATAACGGCGAGACGAGGCTTAACAGCCGCTGCCTACACCTTCGGGTAACAAAAGGCGTGAAGTTATGTTATGTTATGTATGTTATTTAATATAAATCAATATTTTCCTTTACAGTTTGTAATTTAAACGAATATTTACAAAGATATGACAGTATTAACATTACGGGACAAAAGCACAAATTGAACATTTTAATATCCAAATTTTACTCATTTATTACTTTTGATGCGGAACAAAGTTCACCGGGTCAGCTATAAACATATAAATAAATAATAGAAAAAAAAAGCAAACAAGGAAAGCTGCAAACAAAGGAAAATTTGGAAAATTTATTCATAGTCATCACTTGAAGACCGACGTCGCAAAGAAAATAGCGCTACAAGCCATTGAATAAAACGTGAAATTAAAACTTAATGGTGTGTCCCGTCCGATTCATGCCGGCGTCCCTCAGGGCTCGGTACTCTCACCACTCCTCTTCACGCTGTTCACCAGCGACCTCCCAAAACTTAGTCCGGTCCAGCTTGCCCTTTTCGCAGATGACACTGCCATTTATTATGCCGGTTGCGGCCCTTCTTCCGTCTCTATTCAACTCCAGAAGGCAGCCGACGCCCTCAGCGTCTGGTTTTCCAAATGGAGAATAGAAATCAATCCCGACAAAAGTCAAGCTGTCTTGTTTCACAGGCGGCGTTCCCACCTGTATCCCGTCAAGTCTTTCCCTAATGTCCAAATCTTCGGCAAACCTATCCCTTGGGACAGGCAAGCCAAATACCTCGGAGTTATCCTTGATGATAAACTCAGTTTTAGACCGCACATCAAACGTGTGCGCTCCCGTGCCGCCCTAGTCATGGGCAGACTCCATTCCCTCATTAATCCCAAGTCAAAATTATCTCTATCCAACAAGGTTAGGCTTTACACGTCTTGTATTAGGCCCATTATGACATACGCGTGCCCCGTATTCGCCCACACACAGCCACACAGGATCCATAGGCTTCAGACACTTCAGAATAGGTTCTTACGAAGAGCCACGGGGGCCCCGTGGTTCGTTCGTAATCTAGACCTCCACGTCGACCTGCTTCTGCCTACTATCAGGCAATTCATGAAACAGTGTTCCATCAAGTTCTTTGACTCTGCTGCCACACACCCCAACCCGCTAGTGGTTGCGGCTAGCAATTACACACCCTCCCGCATATCGAGGAGGACTAGACCCCGTCACATCCTCACCGAGCAGGATGACGCCACCACCCTCGCGCAAATCGCGGCTCAAAAGGCTCGCGAAGCCATCTCGTCTCACGGTAGGCCGCGGTTTCGTCCTCGCCGCCGAGGGCGCAAACTCGCTCGCGTAACAGTCAGAAACGTGGTACAAACCACATTGCCAACAACCGTCCAAGCCGAGGTTCATACCCCACAGGGGGTGCCCTTGGAACAGGTTGTTTAATCACTAGGTTGAGAGCCCTCTGCGCTCACCAAAAGTCCGCGTAAAATTGTAACAGCCGTAAGGCTAACAATTAGTAGTCATTCATAAAAAAAAAAAAAAAAAAAATTAATGGTGTGTAGAATGAAAAAACGTGAAATAAGGTCAGAAAGGAAAATTTGGCAATGAACCTTTTTTTAGAAGTCAGATGAAGTAAGCTACAAAATAAATAAATGCGAAGGTACGCTGCAGTTACTACATTTGAAACTGTACTAGATGAAAGAATACATAACGCTTCTTTTATAAATATATAATGTATATCACAAAGATGAAGTAATTCATGAAAGCCCTGTAGACCTCTCGTTACCGAATTAGATGGTGACGTCAAGAGCTTTAATAACCGACGAGTGAGTATCACAAGTGCTTGCCATGAGATTTAAGAAGTGAGCGAGAAAGAAAGTGTAATACTACAAGATCAATCTTCTGGCTTTGACGTTTTTTTTCAACCGACTTAGCGTTAAGTTATGTATATATAATTTCACGAATTGCTCCCATGTTTTCCTTCCGACACTGCTGTAAGTATGTTCATTTGGCAACCTTACAAAAAGATTTGGTAATTGCGGTATATTTTTTTCTCTTTTTATAGTGAGCGGCCAAATATTAAATCTTCCAAGAGGGAACAGAGTACAACTTTGAAAAAAGACACTACATATTCTTGTGTGTTATAATCGGAAAATATACTCAACTGTCTATGGTTATTAGCCCAGTTCACGAATACATCTGCAAAACTGTCGAAGACATAGGGTTGCATTACCGTTCTTTAAGATTGGCAAACGAGAGTCATTGGGAGAGGAATCGATATGTAACAACTTTTCAGAAAATTTACGTAAATACATGGAGAACCATGTCAATTTTTAGCGAATACATGGTATTTCGCCGGGAAAACTGGTCCCTATATGTAGTTCTACCACTGATAATTAGAAAAGACCTAATTAGACATGAGTTTCCAAAAATCAGATTCGAACGTGGCTACATACCCATGATTATACATAAGCCATTTCGTAAGCCATTTGTATTAATGCAATGTACGATGACTCAACAAAATTTGCCTGAAAGAATCTTCTATTTTACCATGTAAATGCTTTGCATAACAATGCATAGTGGCAGCAGTGAACCCAATCGTACGACGATAATTTCGTGCATGCAATCAGCGTCATGTGATATTAGCAGTATCTGAATCGGACGTTCGTGTTGCGAGTACTGAACCCGTACATACATAAATTATATATATAAATATAAGTAGAATGACTAATGCATAACGCCGAATCCGCTTGAATTTCTGCATTTGGCTTACACTGGCAATATTTCGAATTAATTTATTGAATTAATTTATTGAAAGTGAATAGACAGCATTTATAAGATATCTATATGTTAATATATGTATAAAAACACTGCATTATAATGTGTAACTGCACGCCTTTTATTAGGGTAAGGTGTAGGCAACTCTCTTCTCTTCTTTCTCGTAAAGACTGAAATAAATATCAGCTTAAATAGAATAGATGCTAAGTGTAAGAACATACTTGGCCACAACTCCGGATACCTGTCTTACCAAGCGTAACGCGGTATAAACCACTATACGTCGACATTCTGAAAATTCATGGTATGAAAATTGATAGTCTTGGTGGTCCAGTGGGCGAGCACACGACTTCTGATCCAGAGGTCTGGGTTCAAATCCTGAGACTGGCTTACACCAATGACTTTTCAAAATTGTTTTCGGAAGTTAAGTGTGATAAATATCGATGACTGAAAACTTTGTGCCCGGTATTCCATTTGGGGCGTAAACATAACGGCAAGACGAGGCTTAACAGCCGCTGCCTACACCTTCGGGAAACAAAAGACGTGAAGTTATATTATATTATGTGTTCATGTTATTACACCGGTCGACACGGCCGAAGTTTGCAGCAAACTGCAGGGCTCTACGACTACTAAAGAAAGATAATACAATTATATCAATAATTCTAAATTATTTTTATAGGAACTTGCGCTATCTAATTGATAATCAGGCGAGTCGTATATTACGAGAGTATTATGTGTATTTTTAATATCATGAAATGCATACATACATACATAACTTCACTGAAATTACTTCGTTAACTTTCATAACTCTTTTCATGCACGCGCGTCGATTTTTGAGGCTCCTTACATCACCTATCACTATAATTTGTCTATGTACCTATATCGTTTTGATTTATTGTCTATAGGTTTGCCAAAGCCAGGTATTGTAAATTATATCTATTTCAGATATTGTTACGTACGTTCGTGTAACTTTCATAACTCTTTTCATGCACGCGCGTCGATTTTTGAGACTCCTTACATCACCTATCAATATAATTTGTCTATGTACCTATATCGTTATTGATTTGTTGTCTATAGGTTTGTTCGTGTATACGACGTTGTTAAATAAACAAAGTATCTACATAAAGTATTCTCAGTATATGGCTATAGGTTCCGCCACCTATTCCTTTTGGAACAATTTCGGTGAATAGACGCTTTTCAACGCAAGCTAGTGAAATATAAAAGCTATAAGTTTATTTGTGTAATCCGAAAAATTCACATAAAGTGTTTATTGCCGTATAAACTTTTTATCTACACTAATAGTTATCGGAGTAAATTTATTTTATGTTCGTATAAAATATACTAAAAATACACTGTATCAGATATGAAAAATCAGTTTTGGCATTCGTTGCATGAATGATTTGCTTCAACTAGTAAAATACCAATTCTTGTGAAATCCAAGTAAAGGGGCTATGCCTCGTTTCCTTTGTCGAGAGAAATCCAAGAATATCCGGGATATCTATCCAGTCTCCCGCCTATCTCATTATATACTGGAAACCCAACTATAAGCGTTTGGGTGTTGCTGATGTCCATAGAAGGTGTTAGCAGTTCACCAACAGGAGACTTTGGCGCGTAAAATAACTTATATATGTTTTAAACTATTTCGTAAGCTATTTCAGATAATTCAATGACTCAACAAAATATACTGGAGGCTTTCTACCTATTACATAGAATCAATTATATCATTTGTCAATGACACTATTGGCTAAAAGAATTGACTGTTGTATATTTAAAGTTAAAACACGTAAAACCTATTTATAACAACATGTTAAGAAAACAAAGTCCAATCACAGGAGGAATGTTATTTCAGGGTTACTTTAAAAATCATCATAATATTTATTTTCTAATGTAGTAGGTACTTTTGTTTTTCAAAATATACCTTTTTGAACTCAGTATATTGATAAAAAAGCACCTCCAGAATTAAAAATACCAAAGAATTTTACTAAGTAGAGATACTACAAATCCTTACAAATCAATACCTTAAAAGGTCCCTAAGATCGGTTCTTATCTGTGTGACGCAACTGCTGTACAACGCCCCTACTGTTCACACATTTCACATTGAATTATTTTGGCTCTTCAAATCGAAAGACAATCCGATTCTCGAGGGTAAGCAAACATTTATATGCTAAGTGCGCGATACAAACAAAACAGTAGGTAGCAATACTTTTACATAGATATAGACGAGAGTTGAACAAAAAAAAATACAATGGTTTCGTATTTCTCTGTTTGCTCAATTGTAAAGTTACAGCCTGAAAGAGTGTGCTTTTTATATAGAATTTTTTTTTATGTAGTTGAATGAGGGATAATTTAAATGTGATGTTGATTTTTTTTTATTTTTTTTTATGTGTATTTATAATATACTTGTTAACCTGATAATCTTTATTTAGTCTCAGCAGCAATAAATAAGTCAAAGTGGATTTTATAATTGAATTGAAGTTTAATAAATAGAGCCGATATTTATCGCCAAGTGTCGCTATGTAACTACATTTTAAATCTATTATATGTTCAAAAATATTCATTTAAATAACATCTTGTAAAGGGCGATATTGAACTTATTTAAATTCACATTGCACCTATGATACTTACGAGCATGTAAATAAGTCATCATTTCTCATAAAAGTAAAGAAATCACAATCGCAGATTTTTTCGGAGACGTTCAAGGTCTAAGATACTGAAGTATTATTATTGTTATCACATTATCACTTTGGGTTCAGCCGGTGTTTGCAATTAAAGCTCAAAACCTTGAAACTCATTACCTTTCCCTACTTTGTTATGAATGAATTTTACAAAACCAAGCACTAGCCTGTTGAAACCATCCATCTATTAAAAATTATATCAAAATCTGTTGCATAGCGTCAAAGATCTAAGCATATAAGGGAAAAGACAGCAGGAAGCGACTGTAGGCTGAGTTGTGGGTGAGAAATATTGTTAACTGACAAAACTATAGCTAATGTAAAAGTAAAAGTTTCCAGCAACCATTTCCAACTTAGACGTATAAGTACGTCATGCCACGGCATAAAAATACCAAAAAATAAATGTTTTATCAATTTTTTCTCGGTGCTCAAGTGGTCAAGCACACGGCTTCTGATACAGGTTCGATTTCTGACACTGGCTCACCAATGACTTTTCGAAATTGTTTTCGGAAGTTATATTTGATAAATATGAATGACTGAAAACTTCGTGCCCGGTATGGCAATAGGTTCACCACCTATTCCATTTGGGACGTAAACATAACGGCGAGACGAGACTTAACAGCCGCTGCAATCTCAACCTCAAATGTGTTCACGCTTATAGGCTACAGGGTTTCAAATAAATTAATTATATATATTGAGTCAATGTATATAATATATATATATATATATGTCGGAGATTAGGAACGTCAAGCCAACATCGACTTGGGTGTATTCGAAATAACATTAAAAACGAGGCTAGAGCAGTGCACGTGGCGGGGTAAAACAACATCCGATTCGCTACGTAATCACTGCAGGTGTTTGAATGGCTCCGATCGTCACCAAACGTCGCCGATCACGACACTTCGTGTGTATAAAAAGCCGCCCGATGCATTGCAAAAAGATTCGCTCGTCGGCCCTCGAGAAGTGCACAACTACCCGTTTTATTGTGAATTATTTAATTAAAAACAGTGATTGAAAGTAACGTTTGTCATTTCAAATCCCTTCAGTAGTGAAAAGGAAGAATAAAGATAATCGCCCACTCTCCGTCATATATAATCTATACTTATATTATAAAGCGGAAGAGTTTGTTTGTTTGTTTGTTTGTTTGTTTGTTTGAACGCGCTAATATCAGAAACCACCAGTCCGATTTAAAAAATTCTTTCAGTGGTATATAGTCCATTTGTCGAGGAAGGCTTTAGGCTATATTATATTTTCAAATCAATTAGGGATCCTTACTATAAGTCCAATAATGTAACCCAAGGTGTAAGAAAATGACACGAAAATAATTCTTACATCGTGAACGCTGCAAAAACTATTGATTCTAGAATAAAACAATGTACTACACTTTTACAGAACATAAATTTGTCTATAAAAAAGTCCGCGATGGCATATGTCTAACTATTGTAGTTATCTCACAATAAGTGTTTTTTGAGTTTTTAATAATAATTAAATTGATGTCGTTATAAAAATGCTTTATTTTGGACCTTGAATTTAACTTTCCTGAAAATAAATTACTTCAATAAAAAGACAGATTCAACACCTTTCTAGAACTGTTTGAATAATTCAATTCGGACATTTAATTCCAAAGATATCGCAAAATACAAAATGTAAGAATTCATTTCATAGGGAAATAATTAGTTACACTGATGATGTATCCGACTCGGACAGCTCGGACCGCGACAGCTAGCAGGTAGATTTTTTTACGTTTGTTTCTTGCTAAAAGGTACCGGTGGTCCAGTTGTCGAGAACCCCACTTCTGTATAAAGTAGTCGCGGGTTCGAGTTCTGGCTCACAGCAATGACTTTTTGAAATTGTTTGCTGAAGTTATGTGTATTTAGATATCGATGACTATAAACTTTGTGCCTGGTATGGCAGTAAGTTCGCCACCTATTCCATTTGGGATGAAAACATAGTGGCGAAACGAGGTTTAACAGCCGCTGCCTACACCTTCGAGTAGAAAAGCCGTGAAGTTATGTTTTGTTGTTGTTTCACTCTTTGTCATCATATCGCTCAATACTTTAATCAGAATTTAAAATTTAAAAAAGTCTCGGTGGCGCAGTGGGCGAGCGCACGGCCTCTGATCCAGAGGTCCGGGGTTCGATTCCAGACACTGGCTCACACCAATGACTTTTCGAAATTGTTTTCGGAAGTTATGTGTGATAAATATCGATGACTGACAAACTTTGTGCCCGGTATGGCAATAGGTTCGCCACCTATTCCATTTGGGACGAAACATAACGGCGAGACGAGGCTTAAAAGCCGCTGCCTACACCTTCGGGTAACAAAAGGCGTGAAGTTATGCTATGTTTAAAATTTGTAGTATTTAATAGTATTTTGTGGTATTTTTATTTATAAAAGTTACTAGCTTTTACCCGCGGCTTCGCTCGCATTAAATCCATTAAATAGATATCAAAGATCATTACTATAGAAGTTAACCAATATGATAACTCTGTTTTATTGCTTGGCTGGAATTATTAGGTTTTAAAATTACTACTTACAATGACGTTTAAAAAACTAACAACATTTTTTAAGGTAAAATATATTTCTCTGTAACAAAAATAAATAATTTTGGACTGTAACAATTTTATAAGAGTATGTAGGATATTGTTGTAGACTATTTTATAAGTTTTTCCTTCGGGTTCATAAATATGTAAATTACTTTAAAGAATATGTGTACAAAGTTTCATGATGATCGATTGAGTAGTTATCGCGTGAAAGCACGCAAACAAACTTACATTCACATTTATATATTACTAGCTGACCCGGCAAACGTTGTCTTGCCAAAAAATTAAATTTAAAAAATAGGGGTTGATCGTAGGGGGTTGAAAATTCTCAGACTTACCCGATATGAATACAAAATTTCATGAGAATCGGTCAAGCCGTTTCGAAGGAGTATGGGAAAATTGTGACACGAGAAGTTTATATATTAGAAGTAGGATAGGATAGGAATTAGGTTACATTTTTATTTTAAACGAGCAGGCTTATGATAGTTACAAACGCCGCCCATGGCCACCTCACCACATGCAGTGTTACAGTTGCGTTGCCGGCGCTTACAATGGGATATGGGTGGGGTCGGGAGTGGGTTTCGGTAGGGGAGGGGAAAAGGGATTGGGCCTCCGAACACCTCTCTCAGCGAGTGAAACGCGGCTAAGGCCACTTTTCAGCGATAATCTGAGAGGTCGTGGTATTCCACGGGTCGAGCCGGCCCATTCATGCAGCAAACACTGCGTGACTTTACCACTGACAAGGTGTGACTGATGTGTCTGATTTATAATACATTCTAGATATATGTAATAAACTTTACATTTTTAAGATCGTGATATCTTTTAAAATGTAGTAAATTTATTTCGATAAGCGTAATCGCTAGACTGACATCATTTGACTTATAAAAAAAACACTCACTGTGAGTTAGCTACCCTGGTTTGAACATATGGTGGGCCGTTTTTTTCGTTGAAGTCAACAATAGTGACCATATAAAAAAAAAATGTTTATGTTGTATTAAAAAAAACTAAAGGTTGAGCAAAAACTTGGGACAAGTTCATTGCTATATTCATTGTTCATAAGTGGCATTGCTAATAAAGCTTTCTTTGAAGTTGTAAATAATATCAATGTCTTGGTTGTCAGTACGCTAATACATACTAGCTAAGCGAGTGACACGTGTAATAATCGTGCCTTATGGCACTTTGTTCTCTCGGCCTACCCCGCAAGGGATCTGGCCTGAAGTTATGTATGTATCAAGAACTTGAATTGAAATAAATATTAGTGTTAGATAGTCCATTTATGATGAAAGCTTTGGGGAATTAATATGATTGCGGCAATAATCTTTTGAGTGGAAAATGTATAAAATATGGCGGTACGAAGTTCGCGCGGTCTGCTAGTATATATATATATATTAGTCTAGACCATGATATAGCAAAACTTTTGTCAGCTGATAGACTGAAACGGGATAACGTAGCCATTACACCTAATATAGAAACTATACTGACATCCGATATCTATTAAATAGAGGTGTTATAACATTTTCTTATATTTTTACGTTTCTTAGCATTCACTTTTCGCCCATTCAATGACTGCCTAGATACATTCAGTATCTAGGCAGTCATTGAATGGGCGAAAAGTGAATTTTTAAAAGGCTTCCGTTCCACTGAATATTAAATTAATTATAACTATTTTAAATTAATGTAAGAAAATCCCCATTCCATGGTTTTAAGATTCGCATTCGGGACTGTCATTGTAATTTTATGTCGAGAACTCGGCAAATCGGCAATTGTTAACCAAAATAAAATAGATTATAAAATAAATGTATGAATATAAATTAAATTTTTATTTGAAAACATTGCAAAAACAGACAACTAAATATTTATGTCTACGTGCAGTCTTAGATAATTATTAAAAAGCATTATTTCATAAATTTGGTTTACTTGTTTCTACATGGTATATATAGTATTTTTTTAAATCTTCGTGCATCGATTTCCCCATTTCATGGCGAGCCTCGTGGCGCATTGGTAAAACTACCGGCTGCAGCAACGAGGTCGGGGGTTCGATTCTCACCCGAGGACAAATATTTGTGAGAAACATGAATATTTGTGCGGCGTCTCGGTGTTTTTCTATGTATTATAAGTATGTATTTACAAAAGAAAAGTATATATGTATTAATATCCGTTATCTAGTATCCATAACACAAGCATTTAGTTGCTTAGCTTGGAACTAGAGGGCGCGGTGTGTATTATGTCCAGGATATTATTATTATTATTTACTAACTGCCAGTCATCAAGCTTTGTAATATTACTAAAAATACTCCAACAACATACTTTTAATAGCAACCTAACATTTATTATAAAAGAACCATTCAAAGCGTAACATATTCACGTATTCACATATTCACAATGAACACACACAATGTTTCTGAATTGAATATGACAAATGTTTTGACAGCTCATTCATCAGAATATTATTTCGGTGAATATTATTCACCGATAAATCGGTACCGCAAATGATTTAGATATAAAATGTATTTCTTTTATAAAATCTCGCATTCCTATTTTTCTAAGCGACATGATATTCGAGGGACGAATTACAAGTTTTTTTTTTATTTTTTATGGGATAGGAGGGCAAACGAGCAGGCGTGTCACCTGATGGTAAGCAACCAATGCCGCCCATGGACACCAGCAACACATATAGTGTTACTGTTGCGTTGCCGACCTTTAAGGGATAGGGGATAGGAAAGGATGGGGAAGGAGTGGGCCTCCGGGTACCTCTCTCACCGAACGAAACGCGGCATGAGCCATTTTACGTCGGTCTTCTGAGAGGTCGTGGTATTTCACCGGTCGAGCCGGCCCATTCATGTAGCGAACTGCTTGGCTCTACCACTGTTATCTAAGTAATCGTATTAATATTATTTATATATTATTTGTCTCGGTGGCCCAGTAGTCGAGCATCGCCCTTCTGAATCAAGAAGTCGCGGGTTCGAATCCTGGCTCACACCAATGACTTTTCTAAATTATTTTCGAAAGTTATGTGTGATAAATACCGATGATTGAAAATTTTGTGCCTGGTATGGCAAACGGTTTGCCACCTATTCCATTGGGAACGTAAATATAACGGCTAGTCGATGCTCAACAGCTACTGCCTACACCTTCGGGTAGAAAAAAGCGTTATGTATGTACTCAAAATGACCCACACAGGTGGGTAATTTTAAATCAGTTATTTCAATTTTTAACACAGCGGTGTAGTGAGATATAGGTAGCTTTTCAGGAGCTGAGAAGCACGTGAGTTTAACACGCCTTTATTATCTAGTCTTCACGCTTTTATACCTGAAAACATAGACTCCAACAATTATGCTTCGATACCTGGAATTAATTCTCTAATGCAACTCCAGGTTCAATTTATTAATCGGAGCCAAAGATGCGAGCAAAAATTCGTACTCTGATCTTTTGAACTGGAAGTAAGGGTTCTTTAACAATTAGCTATATTAAATATACGTTCACTTCAAAATTCCTTAGACATGTCTTCCAACATTCACAGGATAAAAACGGCGAGACATTATTCTCTAGAGACACATGCGAATCAAAAAGTCCAAAATAACAATTAAAATGTTTATATTGCAAGAGTAATAGCAAATAGCCAACAACATAGGGATGACAATAATGACGGTAATTAGGGTTTCGCATCAAAATGTGGAGGCCTACGGAGCGGAAAGCAAGATAGTCGGCAATTTGCAATGGGTTCCCCCTGGCCCTATTAGACGAAATGAACGAAATGAACTGTTGACCTATTTGTTTGCGCCAATTTTACTAGTAGCATATTTTATCTAACTGAATTAATTTCACAGTTGCGGCAGGATGAAAATGTAAGTAGCAATAGGAAAATAGTTATTTAATTCTTAATGCAGTGCGAATTATAAGAATCTTTAAGAAAATATGCCGTAATTCATCCATGGTACCGTACCTTCACACACTGTACATTTGAAGGTATACCCAATGGCGTTATGTTTCCAAATAGCAATTATATTTTCTGAGCTAATAGGGATTTTGGATGCAAACTAATAGTAATATAAGAGCAATGAATACAAATTAGTTTGTAGAATTTTTATCCGACTATATTTATGTTTTCGTATTACACAGACATTAAGCTTTCCTATTAAGTCTTTTTTTACTATTGAATATAGACCACTTGAATATAGAAACGTATATTGAATATAGATATTCTCTTATATAAACATCAGAAAATCTTCAAAATCACTGAAAAAAAATCATACAGCTAATAGTTCAAAAGGACAAATAAAAATAGGTATTGGTTAGCAGTCACTATAATTCATCATCATTAGCCTATTGCAGTCCACTGCTCTACATAAGCATCTTTCGATGTGCGCCACAAAATAAGATGGTTGGTCAATATTATGAATAAAGTTAATTGCATATTATCAAATTAAGAAGTCGTTTATAGTTACACTGGCTGACCCGGCGAACTTAGTTCCGCACCAAAGGAATAAATGAAAAAAAAAATTGGATATCATGACGTTCAATTTGTGCTATTTACCGGCTTTAACTGCTGTCTCGCTATGTTAATACTGCAATATCTTCGGCATATAAGGGGACAGACAGCGGAAAGTGACTTTGTTTTATACTATGTAATGATTATATTCATTTTTAAATTATTTCTAATTTAATCTTGGTCAGTTGGCATTAAAGCCTCTTTCCCTGCACTTTTCTGCTCCACTTGTTTAGTTTATATTCCCGGCCTTCTACTCAATTTATTCCGTTACGTTTCAGCTATTTATTTATTTAAATTACACGAATCAAGGGCAGAAAGGCTTGAAATAGCCATTCCGTGATGTAATTTATGTATTACTTGCCTCTGTCAATGACTTTCTGTATTTTATATACATAGTGGTTTTGTTTTTCTAATTAATTCTGATTCAGATTATATTATTTATGAAAAATCTGTTGTAAATATAGTAAAAGATAATTCAGCCCTTTATTTTTTTTTTAGTCTCGGTGGTCTAGTGGTCGAGCACACGGTTTCTGAATCCAGAGGTCGTGGTTCGAATCCTGACACTGGCTCACACCAATGACTTTTCGCAATTGTTTTCGGTAAGTTATGTGTGATAAATACCGATGACTGAAAACTTTGTGCCCGGTATGGCAAAAGGTTCGCCACCTATTCTATTTGGGACGTAAACATAACGGCGAGACGAGGCTTAACAGCCGCTGCCTACACCTTCGGGTAACAATGGCGTGAAGTTATGTTATGTTATGTTATTTTTTTATAGTTTAAGGGGACAAACGAGCAGGAGTGACGCCTGCTCTGCTGATGATGAAAAATAACTCTAAGATTGTTCTCTAATTTTAGCCTGGGCTGCATGGCGTGTAGATTGATGAGAGCCAAAGGTTTAATACACTGGTATATAAATATAGGCCTTGTAATTACGGTAGAATCTTCCATGTGGGTAATTTTCTTTTTGGTAAGCAAAACTGGTCACGTGAACAAAGGGGAAAGCAAAGCTGGTCATAAATATAACAAGGTTGAGTTTCAATTTTAAAGTTGAGAATATTTTAAACTACTTCTAGCAGCCGTCTCGTATAAAGTAGAATTTTCATAGCAACTTTATCAAAGTGTCTGTGTTATCTTCTTGCAAAGATCAACTACGACAAAATATTTCTCTAAAGTATTTTGTATAAACTTTATAGTGTACTTTGGGAACATTGTGTTTGTTTATTTACTGCGAAGAAAATCTGCGTTGTAGTCGTTTCGTAACTTCATTTTTTTCAAAACAAAATTTTGCTAAACAAAGCTATATCATATTTAGTTCTTTTCGGTAATTTATAAATTCTGATTGAATTTATAGATTCTGATGAATAAAATCCCAGTAAATATATATTCACAAAAAACTTTGATTTTACTGTACATAAAAATAAACACGACTATATCCAATCGACTGATTAGAAACTGAGACTGCTAAAATAATTTATCCGCTTATCTAATACCGTGTCGTAAAATAATAACGTAAAAGTTTGCTTGTAAGGAAGGATCCATTCGCTTGTCGGTGAATAGATATCGGACTATCTATTAAGGGAAGGGGATGATCCTGAGTATTATATTTACGAACGACTTGGCACAATGTGTGGTAAACAAAATATTATAGACACTTTAAATATTTGGTTATTTTTTATTAAAATCCTATATTTTGATAAAGCAACGTCCGTGTAAAGGTACTATAGTTTTATTTATTAAATTAATGTGACTCGTGTATATCAGGACATAGTTAAAATATCAAAATGGGATGCCTTTATCTTTAACATCAATCTCTTGATCATCGACATGTCGACAAATATGAATAACGGGAAAAATTACAATAACAATGGACGGTAATAGGTTCTGTCAGCTATACCATTTAAGACGTGTGATGCTGAAACGTTCGAATCGAAAAAGGCACGAATTAATAAAATGGACCTAAAAACAAATGAACTGGTCGAAATGATTCTTAAATGGGTGAACATTAATTTTATTATAAAAAACCTTAGAAACTGCTAGTCCAATTTGAAACGAATCGATTTTTTTTCTATGGGATAGGAGGGGATAGGAGGGCAAACGATCAGGCGTGTCACCTGATGGTAAGCAACCAACGCCGCCAATGGACACCAGCAACACATATAGTGTTACTGTTGCGTTGCCGACCTTTAAGGGATAGGGGATAGGAAAGGATGGGGAAGGGGGTGGGCCTCCGAGTACCTCTCTCACCGAACGAAACGCGGCATAAGCCACTTTACGTGGGTCTTCTGAGAGGTCGTGGTATTTCACCGGTCGAGCCGGCCCATTCATGCAGCGAACTGCTTGGCTCTACCACTTGTAAATCGATTCTGAAGCATTATAATTTTCGCTAATACAGTTAGTCTATATACTATTATAACTGATATTACGTTTCAGTCTTCGAGAAACGAAAGAACCCTTAAGGCTGTATGTTATAGTAGTGACACTTGGAAATGCGCCAACTATTTTTGCATAATTTGATTGCATATTATATTTACAAGCACAATCGTTTCCAAAGAATGCTAACGACATCCATTTGGCAAATGTTGACTGCACTGATGGTGGATAGGTTCTACTTAGTACTTCGTTAATGGTCGGTGTAATAGGTTACTTTTATTTGGTCATTAGGTGTTTAGTTTTATTTTCCATCATAAGAAACAACACTGGTAGAGTCAACCAGTACGCTGCATGAAGGGGCCGGCTTGACCAGTGAAATACCTCGACCTTTCAAAAGATCGACGTAAAGTGGCTCATGCCGTGTTTCGTTCGGTGAGAGAGGTACCTGGAGGCCCATCCCCCTTTCCCCATCCTTTCCTTTCCCCAATCCCTTAAAGGTCGGCAACGCAGCAGTATCACTATATGTGTTGCTGGTGTCCATGGGCGGCATCGGTTGCTTACCATCAGGTGACACGCCTGCTCGTTTGCCCTCCTATCCCATTAAAAAAAACTTATGAAGGTTAGTAACCAGCTGCGTTATTTGCAATCAAATCTATAACGAGCTTAAATATCTCTGATATTTCCGTGATATCGGGTGCCCGTTTTTCATGACATGACATGATATGCATTTTTTTATTTATTACCAAACTATTTCCACTAACAACAATAGATATGAATCTATCTTGCTACACATACATATATATGTGCTACGGAGCTACGAAGTATGCTACGGCATATTCTACGATGCTACAAAACTACGAAGAAAATTATAAAAAATTTGGAAAATCCAAAAGTGCGCGCCTCACACGCTATTTGTCCTAGAAATCGGAGAAATTTGAATTGAATATAAGAAAAAAAGAATATTATCATTGATGAAATAACTGTTTTAACACAGCACTATTTTTTTTTGAATATATAGTTATAAATAAAAAATAAAAAAAATATAATTTTCTCATAGCACCTGTTGTTGAAAAAATTATTTTCTACATTACCGACAAACGGTGCGAAAAATAAGAAAAAAACAAAAAAAATGGTTGAGATACGGAATTCGTTATTCTGTAGAAGAACTTTCATTTATATCTTTTGAATCGTTCAGAGTTTAATCACGCCAAGCAATAGGGATCATCCTCAGGATGTACAGAAACGTTTAAAAAAAAATTCAACTCATTTCATCGCGTATTTTTTTCTTAATCGATGGAACGCACAGACATACAGACCAACGGACGACAATTTAGTTTTTTTATAAATACATATTTCATCATAATTATTGATGTATATGAAAAAAAAAACCTAACTGAACTAACAATTAGAGTTCCTAGTTGCAGAAACATCCATTTTTTCGCGACGTTTATTGATAACTTTTGGTATAAAAACGATTTCATGTTGTAAAATCGTCGCAGAGCGGTCTTTCGAGAATAGAGCACACCCACACGCTAAAGCGTTGTGAGGCGCGCAAAATAAGTGACGCACAATTTTAAAAAACTATCTTTATCGGTATATTGGATGTATGAAATAATAAATAATTGATATGAGATGATCTTTAAATAATGTATAACAAAGTCGCTTTTCGCTGTCTGTCCTCTTATATGCTTATATCTTTAATATAAGTTAAATATAAAATATTTAATATAAATATAAAAAAATATTATACTAACAAATATTATTACTGTAATATCATTTTTTTCTGTATGCTCATTTTTTGCTACAGAAAAAATGAGAAGTTGGTCTCAAAAGGTTTTTGATTATGTTATATTAATTACTGACCTTATGGTGCATTGGTAACAAAACAGGTTTTATATCCCACCTGAGTACGAATATATAGATCACAAAAATAGATAATTAAAAAGTATTTGCGATAGTGTCAATTTTATAAAATATAAAATTATATCTCTTGTATATTTTCAAAACCCAGGTGTTTTGAACTAAAAAACTATGAAGCAATAAGTTTAAGCAATAAATAGCAATGAATGTATTGCCTTCAAAATGTTGTTAGATTAGACGGATACTTCTCTCACCGAATGTAACGCAGCAGGAGTTACTTTACGTCAATTGCGTGACGATAGCAAAATCAACTTTCAACAATAACTTTTTACGAGTAATTTTCCTAGTAACTTCTATTAAAATATACTTACAAATGAGTTGCCCGTTAAGTACATATTGTATCCACGCCACAGTTACAAAAAAGAGATTATCATAATCATGATCATCATATTGAACACTAAAATAACACAAAATTACAAGCCAATATAAGCAATCAATTTAACTAGTCAACTAATCCACTTGCACTAATATTAATATAACAACAAGATGTGGAGTAGAGCTCACTGGGTTTCATCACCATCCCAGTATAAATATTTATGATAAGCATGAATGTTTGTATTGCGTCTGGGTATTTGTCATTGAAATAAATACTTTATAAATTTACAATACTTTATAAATTATATTTCTAAATTATTGCAAATTATTTGCAAAAAAAAATATATGTATTGATATCAGTTACTTAAATTGGAAAAAATGTCGCTATGTGTATTGTGTTTAAGACATAAATTTAGCATAGACTATAACAGATGGCACATGTCAGCAAAAATGTACTAATATTCATCACTGACAGTGTAACCACACATGAACATTAACTATGTAAAAGTTGACACTTTGAAGTGCTTTTTACGCACACATTGATAAGTCACTCACACATCAACAACCCATTTTTGGTCTCGTTGTTTGGGTGACTATTACCGATCTATTATTCTGATATCTATGATTTAAGATAATATTTATATTTTTTTAATATAAAGTTTTAGCTGTAATAACAATTCATAGCTGAGACGGCTAGTTCCAAATATTTTACTCGCAGTAGATGGGTACATTAACTAGTTGAATTAGATCGTTACCTTGTTTTAACTGTTTAGTACACTACGAAATAGTCTTGGAGAAGCTTAAATTCTACTTGAAATGAGATTAAACATACAATGAATAATTGTAACCGGAAGGCAAATTTAATGTGAGGTGCCTTTGCTATTAATTATTCTAAGCAAGCTGAAGGCGTTTGGACTGTACTATTATGGTCCCATCTCAAAGCCTTCAGATGACATCGGGGTGATTTATGACTGAAGATCTTTAATGTGAATTTGGGTCTCGTCTTTGAGTTACACCTATGTTTACGCAAACTAATTTAATAATAATAACCTTCAGATTTCAGTTCAAAACTTTATTGAAAACTAGGGTACCATTATGTATCAGATTTTAATGGAGATTTTATTCGACCCTTATTCAATGGGATCCAAATTATGTCCAATGATGTCCAAAAATATTTTCTTGACTTCAAAGTTCTCTTTTTGCATTAACAAGATCGCTAACTACAACCGTAACTAATTTTAAGAACTTTATTATTATTATGTCTATCACACATGACAATATTCAGAGCAATATGAACTGTTTATTTCCCGACTTTTCAAACTCTTTACAGAGATTATTTTCACGAGTACTGAACAAAAGATGAACGACTACCATCATTTGTTCATTACTCGTGAAAATGATCCCTGTAAAAAGTTAAACCGTCGGGAAATAAATAGAAAATAAGCTCTAAATAATCGCGATATAATCCACAAAAATCTAAAAAATAAATATCAACTGTGTCATTTTTTGGTTTATGGAGTTTGGCGGGAATGTGAAAGAGTAATGTCAGTTCTATGCATTATTTTCGAAAATTTGTATTTCAATGTATATTATTGAATAAAATTCGTGGCATTTTATTTAACAAGTGTTGGTATCTGTGTGAAAATGTGGAAAATTGTGTAAAAATTGTATGCAGCGTGTATAATGTATATTGTCGTCAAAATTTCTTGAAACATCATCCATAAGATCTCATGAAATTATGGATGATTAGACAAGTTTAGGTGAAGGTTAGGTTAAGTTAGGTTTAGTTTATGTTAAGAATGAAGATATATGTAACTATAAAACGTCCTAGTAACCAGGTCGTTAAATACAAAAAAAAATATTATAATGTCGATCAGACTTGACAATTATCAGCGCGATCTAAGCAAAAATATATGAAAAATAAGAACATCACATTGACGCAAACTAAAGTTTACTTTCATTCAGGATGAGAAAGATTCCATCAAACCTTTGGATAAAAATGTGTGGCCTGGTGCGCGGTATGAGAATACTGTAGAAAGAGGACTCCAATTATTTCTAAAGAAAATTAGGAATCCATTCATAAAATACAATAGACACGTTACGGCGTTTCGACAAATATGGAATACTAAAGTATTTACATAACATAACTTCACGCCTTTTATTACCCGAAGGTGTAGGCAGCGGCTGTTAAGCCTCGTCTCGCCGTTATGTTTACGTTCCAAATGGAATAGGTTCCTACCTATTGCCATACCGGGCACAAAGTTTTCAGTCATCGATATTTTTCACACTTAACTTCCGAAAACAATTTCGAAAAGTCATTGGTGTGAGCCAGTGTCAGGATTCGAACCCGGACCTCTTGATCAGAAGCCGTGTGCTCTTTCTACTGGACCACCGAGACTACTAGTATACTACTAAAGTATTTATTCACTAGAAAATTTATGTTAAAAATATTTAGCACCCAGTTGATTACATGGATCTATTTTCTTAATTTTGTTCGATGAGAAAGGTATCCTCTCCATCGCATTTTAAATGTCGGCAACGAAACTGTCCCCTCGGAGTGCAGATGTCCATAGACGTATTTAGAAATTTACTTAAATGACCCTCTTGCCGTTTTCTAAAATAAGTAATTCAAATGTAAAAAAATGGTAGGAGATTGCTATATATTAATCTAAGATACAAGTATAAGAAAATTGAAGGTGAGACTACGGTTTTTGTAATCAGCAGTAGTCTATTTAAACTATTTCTAAGTTTTAAGATAGCTAATATAAATCCCTAAAAATCTCTGTAGACTAGTAAAATCGGTTGTAGACGTAAAGAATAAACAATATCAAACAAAAATATCTAGGGAATTTTGTAGCTACCATGTATACTGGTGCTGACAGGAAACCCGGTCTTTCGATTTTCGACACTTGATGGACGTAAATAGGTTGCGTTGTGGTATTTAATATACAATGTAAACATATTATTATGTCAATGGAAGCTAACATAATGTTAGACGATATTTACTATATATTTTGTAGCAGAAAAATAAAATGTACTCTCATTTATAAACCAGAAATAAATACAATATAACGTAAAACATACAGTTTTTCTAAAGAAGAACAAGTTCGCTATATGAATGAGCTTCCAGGACACCTGAAAGAAGTCGCTTATGTCACGTTTCATGTTTTAATATCTTATAATATAAGAATCTTTCTGATTTGCAGATGACCATGAGTGGCGTTAGTTGCTTACCGCCAGGTGAACCATTGACTATATTTACTATGACTGTGACTATAATTCCAATACAGAAATGCTTTTTTTTTTCATATACATGTTTCTAATAGATACAGAAAACCTTTCCCAGATATAGGTTTTTGTTATGAAGCACCACTTCGCAGGATATATTTTTGTTCACACAACGTACGACACTAAAACACACGCAATGTTCAAAATGGAATGTGACAAGTGTTCTGACGGCTCATTTATCATAATATATTCAGAAGGATATTCAGTGTTAAATCCCTACTACAAATAATCTAGTAATAAAATGGATTGAAATATATGATGTATTATTATTTTATGGGGTAGGCCGCCGAACGAGCAGGCGTGTCACCTGATGGTAAGCAACCAACGCCGCCCATAGACACCAGCAACACATATAGTTGCATTGCAAACCTTTAAGGGATAGGGAAGGATGGGGAAGGGGGGTGGGCCTCCGGGTACCGCTCTCACCGAACGAAACGTGGCATGAGCCACTTTACGTCGATTTCCTGAGAGGTCGAGCTGGCCCATTCATGCAGCGACCTACTTGGCTCTACCACTGTCATTATCATTATTTGCAAAATAGGTGAATTTATCCACTTTACCTTAATCGGACATCAAAGAAGCAAGACAGCAAGTTAAAACTAGCGATGAACGGTCGTGTTATTAAAATTTATAGTCATACGTTTGATGAGTTGCAAAAACATTATACTAATTCAAACAGCTTACCTTTTGTCAATCTTCTCTTTTAATGGTAAATATTCAATGGAAAGATTTATAAGCCTCAGCGGTCCAGTGATGGAGTAGCCGGCTTCTGAATCAATAAATCGGGTACACGAAACCTGGCTCACACCAATGACTTTTTGAAATTATTTTCAGAAGTTATGTGTGATAAATATCGATGCCTGAAAACTTTGTCCCTAATGTCGCAATAAACCTATTGCCACAAAAGGCACAAAGTTTCGCCACCTATTCGATTTGGGACGTAAACATAACGGCGAAATCTAGCTTAAAAGCCGCTGCCTGCATCTTCGGGTAGAAAAAGGCGTGAAGTTATGTTATATCATTATTGGGTCTATAAATTTATGACCAATTTTGTTTAGGTGGGTAGGATTATATAAAAGAATTGAAGACATAGAGAGAGATTTTACCCTAAATTGGAAGCGCCCGACCGTGTCTTACTGAAAACCGTAGTCAATATTTCAATTCCCGCGAGTGATTGAAGTCATCAAGGCTTAAAGCTCACTTTTTGGTGTACATTTTATAATTAAGATTCTATCCTAAGGAGTATTATTATTTGACTATCGTAGGTGCGAAGTGAGAGAAAGGCATAAAGTTTTCGTATAATTTAGATTTATATTCAGAAATTAACTAACAGTGGTAGTGCCAAGCAGTTCGCTGCATATATGGGCCAGCTCGAGCAGTAAAATGCCACAACATCTCAGAAGATAAACGTAAAGTGGCTCATGCCACGTTTCGTTTGGTGAGAGTGGTACCCGGAGGCCCCCTTCCCTTCTTATCTTTTTCCATCGTTAAAGGTTGGCAACGAAACTGTAACACTCTATGTGTTGCAGGTGTTCGTGGGCGGCGCTGGTCACTTACCATCAGGTGACATGGCAGCTCGTTTGCCCTCCTATCCCATGAAATAATAATAATAATAACGTTTAACAGCTAGCTGTCTGGATCAATTAGATTAAAAGTAACCAAGTATCTATATATTATAAATTAAATAAATACAACCGATACCCGTCGATGAATAAATGGGTTCCAATAATAAATGATAACTTAAAGAAAATAATTTCCTATATATTTATTTTCTATATTAATATTATCCATCTAAAGAACCATGTAGAAGAACCACGTAGAGCCCTCTTCAAATGTCTAGAATCTCCCTGAAAGCAAACCCTATGTACGTTTAAAACTTTTCGTATCTGTATCTCTAAAACACAACACCAAATGATTACATAATAGATGAAATTACGGGCCGTAGCTAGACATAAATAAAGGCACTTTAAGTCAGATTACAAGATCAAAATGTTCTAATTTAATATTCACAAAAAATAATTTTGTTATAAAATTTTGTAGCCTAACTTAAAATCCACGTCTTTATGAATTCTTAATTAAGTTTATTATGCGAGTTTATTTTTAGAAGGACTTATCCTTGTGAAGTAAGTCAGAAATGGATGCTTAATTTAGAATAGGTTTTTTTTTTATTTATCTCACCCAAAACATCAGAGCAGTAGAAAAAATATTTATGTCGCAAGACCAGTGAGATATAGCCAACACTAAAAAGGTCGCAGGACAACAATGACGGTAATTAGGGTCCAGCTGGGTATCAAAATCGTGCCTCCAGGACAGAAGTACGTCGGCAATTTTCAATGCGGACCCCGCGGGGCACATTAGAGGGAATGAACTGCTGACCTATTTCTTTGCCCCTCCATCAATAGTAAGTATATATTCTATTATTTATTCATCAATTGATTTGACAATTGCGAAGGGATAAAAGATAAATGGCTTGGAATCAGTACCCTACTATTTTGTTGTTTTCCAAAGCGCTATAAATATGTAATGAGTATAGAAATAAATATGTAAATATATACTCGATTCCCATATTTGTACGCCAGAAAATGAATTGCCATATGAGTTAACTGGGCACCATGTTGTTACTCATCAGTTTTTATCATACAAACTTCTTCTTTTTCAAGAAAGTGATGGTGTTTAACGTAATTTAAGCTCGGGACTTAAAGATAAAATATAAATAAAATGCGATAACTCATTCACTTTTTTAATTAAACAATTCTTTTCTACCTCGAGGTTTGGTTCTTAGGTCTTTTGTATTTACTAAGACTTTATTTTAACACGGCCAATTTAGTTGGGTCTGGTTTATTTTAATACTTTAAAGATATTAATTAACAGTTATATAACGATATTAATTAAAGAAGAATTATACATCGTTAATGTCTTGGTGGTCCTGTAGTACGAGCACATGGCTTCTGATCCAGAGGTCCGGGTTCGATTCCTGATACTGGCTCACACCAATGACTTTTCGAAATTGTTTTCGGAAGTTAAGTCTGATAACCTTTGTGCTCGGTATGGCAATAGGTTCGCCACCTATTCCATTTGGGACGCAAAATCCCTATCCCCTCCAAGCCTGCCGTAAGGAACTTCGTTCCAAAAAACCTTATTGTTATTATATTACAAATTGTTTTTAGAAGAAGGGTATAAAACATAACCTAAGTTCACGCCTTTTTTAACTAGAAGGTGTAGGCGGCGGCTGTTAAGCCTTGCCTTTAAGTTTACGTCCCAAATGTAACCTATTGCCATACACCAGGCACAAAGTTTTCAGTCATCGATTTTTATCACACAAGAACTTCGAAAAGTCATTGGTGTGAGCCCGGATTTGAACATACGACCTCTTAATTCAAAAGCGTGGTGCTCGACTACTGGACCACCGAGATTGGATAAAGGTATATAATTTAAAAAAAGATAGTAACATTATCTTACTTTGTTATTAATCCGAAGCGTAAAAAATCCGAAAGTATATATAGATTGAACTAGCGCTGAACATCTGCTTAGTCACTTTCATCACAACTTTCATCTCACATTATTTCCGCATGCCTAAGCTTAATTAAATATCCTTACCTTTTAAATAACTATATGGGTAACCTCATAATTATCTTAGCTTGGTGCGAATGGGAATAACTCTAGATTAATCTTGATGTATTATGACAATCGGTTACATTTAAAAGCCAAAAACAAAACGAAAGGTTGAATCAATAGCCGCCTTTTGCCTTCATGTACAAAATAATAATTTAAAGAAAAAAACTTTTTTAAAGAAGCTTTTATTTAAACGCTCTAAAAAGAATAAAATAATTTTAACCTTATACATATTAACTATCAACTTATAACCTTATTATATACAATTTATGTGATAATAAAAGCTTGTCGCTATGTTTAATTACCTATCAGTGGCTATCCATAACCATCTAGAAATATTTTTTTAGATCTAATGATTACTGTGACGGATCGCATTATCCAAATATATTTTTTTGGTTTATAACATATATATGGACACCCGAACACATATAGTGGTACAGTTCCGTTGCCGGCCCTTTCCATGGGAAATGGAAGGGGTCGGAATTGGGATGGGAAGAGGAGGGGGGAAGGGTTGGGTTGAACATAGCGACAAGCTTTTATTATCACATAAATTGTATATAATAAGGTTATAAGTTGATAGTTAATATGTATAAGGTTAAAATTATTTTATTCTTTTTAGAGCGTTTAAATAAAAGCTTCTTTAAAAAAGTTTTTTTCTTTAAATTATTTTCAAGTTTTTAGTTATCGATGGGTTAGTTTCTCAGTCTCTTCATCTCATTCAAAGCATCATTGTTACAAGGTCATTTGCCAGTTAATTTCGAACAGTCCAACTCTTCAATGAGGAGACCTCCTAAAGTCTTTTCTCTACTTAGGCTGCGTATGCTTGACCAGCAGCAAACAGTTTCGAGCCTAAGTAAACAAATTTTTTTGTTACTTATTTGTTGATTTTGCAACTTAATTTTGTTATGTGGGACTGTTGTTTAATAACAAAATATGTTTAACTACTTGTGATGTGTAACGCCATCTGTTGTTTTAATCAGTACTTTATACTTGCTGACCTGAGTGTAACATAGGAGTGTGTTGTAATAAAAGTTATAGTTCGTTCCCACCATCCACTGTGTTTAATTCTAATAATACCTATAACACCATTAAAATCCGTTAGTGTGCATGTTAAAGTTATTAAATCCTGTCCAATTTACGTCGGTATCCTGAAAGGGCATGGCATTACACCGGTCGAACCGGCCCATTCATGCAGCAGATTGCGTGGCTGACCACAATTAAAACACTGTTAACTATTAAAACATAGGTCAACGGAAAGCCTGTGATGGACTACCGCCTCAGCCGTAAAGTGGTCGTAAGGTTCTCAATGTTAGCACTAACTCATTTTGATTATAAATTTGGACGCGCCGCTTAACCTTGTATCTTGACATGGTGATTTGGCATCAGTGACTGAATAGTAAACAACAGATTGACTGACACTGCCCAAACAAGCAGGCCACTAGTATCTAGCCGCTCATATTGAAAACCCTATGATATCTATAATATTTATACACAATCTAATTTGTTTATAACATTAATTAATAACATAACATAGCTCGACTCCTTTTTCTACCCGAAGGTGTAGGCAGCATCTATTAAGCCTCGACTCGCCGCTATGTTTACGTCTCACGATCTATAAGGGAGTAGGATATAGGATATGGAAGTAGGAAGGGATGGGGAAGGGGAGTAGGTCTCCGGGTACCTCTCTCACCCAAAGAAACAAGGCGTGAGCTGGTTGTGGTATTTCACCGGTCGAGCCAGCCCATTCATACAGTGAATTGCTGGGCTCTACCACTGTTGCCATACAGCGAGCACAAAGTGGTCAGTCAAAAATATTTATTACACATGACTTTCGAGAGAAATTTCGAAAGAATTGGTGTGAGGCCAAATTCGAACCCAAGACTTCCTGATTCAGAAGCGGGCTAGTTTACTGAACCACCGAGACATAGTTTTTGAAGTTATCATATAACTCTTTAATGAAAGGGCCATTTGATACGCATATAGTAGAAACGCAAATATTTATTCCACTATATTGGATTTAGAATGACGTCACATTATTTTTCGAGCTACTATTAACAAGCCCTTTCATTTGATACCCATATTGTAGAAATGCATTAAAAAAAACTGTTCCTCTATCTTGGATTATCCGCCATATTGGATTTAGAATGACGTCACATTATTTTTTTAGTTTTCCCAATGAGCCCTTTCATTTGATACCCATATTGTACGAAAGCTTAAAATATATATTCCTTCATCTTGGATATTCCACCATATTGGATTTAGAATGACGTCATATTATATTTTGAGTTACACTCAACAAACCCTTTCATTTGATACCCATATTGCAGAAATGCATTAAAAATATCCATTCCGCCATCTTGGGGCGTCCGCCATATTGAATATAGAATAACGTCATACACTATATCATGCATTGTCATTCAAAGTAAACGTGTATACAAAATTTCAGCTCAATCGGTTGAAGGTATCTACTTCAAAATTGAGTTACAAGATTCCACCGAACATACATACTTACATACATACATACATACATACAGTGCAAGGTAAATAAAAGCTTATAATAATAAAAAGTCTAGCTTTAATATTATTTCAAATAAAGAACATTTTCAAACTGAAAACTGCAGAAGGTTGCTTATTTAAAATGAAAATTTTTCTCATAACTTTACCAGCGTGCTAGCGTTATCTAGTTGTAACATCAACTACGGTAACTAAAGTATTCAGTGCTTGACTTCATAATTTAATTTTGAAATATTTTTACCGTCCTTGTTTCCGACAAAAAAGAAGTGTTTTTAAAGTATCCCGGCTCGACTTGGGAAATAACACAACCTCATACAAAATAGACATGAAGTGTCTAATGCCACGTTTCTTTTGGTGAGCGAGATATCTTTCTGACCACCTCCTTCTTTTTCTTTTCTTCTTCTTCCTTAGGCCCCGTAGTCTAAAGTCGCGAGTGCAATGATTGCGCCTCAAGTGGAAACCGACGGTCAGTTTGCTGTAGGGGACTACATGTCCGGTACTTTCCTGCATAGCAAGTAGTGCACCTTTCACTAGTGGTTGCGCCAGTTGACTCTGCTGGGCTTCGGCCGATTAGTAGCAGCATAGACTTACATCTTGAGGTGAGCGTGCTTTACAGCTCTGTAACCAGCTAGATACTGGTAGGCGAGCTTTTTGGCGTCCCACGCACGGATTGAAGCGTCAGCTAGCTCTTGGGCGTAGCGCGGGATCAGCAGGAGTTACTTACTGCTATGGAACCCAACTGGATAATGGGGAGTAGAGGAATTCACGGGGCAACTCTCCTTAAGAGTATCATCACACTTTGGTCCCACATTCTGATCAAAGTGAAAGGTCATATACCTTACAAGTCCGAGGGTCATTCACTATAAACAAAGAAAAACTCTGTAGACAAAGGAATTCCTCTGACCACCTCCTTCTCCTTTCTTTTTTCATATGGAGCACTCTCATCCCCATTGCAACTGTGGACCTTCCTGTGTTACAAATGTCCACGGGTGGCGCCAGCCACCTAATACTGATGATTTATTTAATCATTAGCCCTCCTTACGCATAAAAATGTTCTTAGCATAGCTATATATAGGTACAGATTATACCTTCGGGCGATAAGAGCGTGAAGTTACAGCTACAGTATTTCATTCCATATTCAGACTACATTAGTGCTGATGTCACGTGGTTTGTATACAAATGAGGTTTACACAACCTGAACCTCTCTAACATATGATTTAATGTTAATATTTTAATTTATTATCATAATATTATGTACGTGTCACGAATTTATGACGTCCTATAATTCATTTTTAATGCGTTTATAAAAAAATTGTGTGGTTTTATGAAACCACCGTAAAAGTGAAACTTTTAAAATTTTGTCTTGGGTTATTGATTTTTAAATCTACTTTTTAAATATACATAAACAAAATATTTTTTCAATAATTATTTTTCAATAATTTAGTTAGTAAGTTTTTTAAATTGATGATTCTGATAAAATGATTAACATTTATATTTTTTTAGAGTGCAACAGTGTAAAACAGTTACATCACAGCAATTTTTTTAAAAGTTCGCTTTGGCTTCGTTTAACTTTAAGTTAAAGATTTAAATCAATTAATTCGATAATCTCATCATTTTCAAGTTCTTTGGAAGTTAACGACTGAAGATTAAGAATTCCTAGATGGCGCTACTAGGTTGCTACTATTGATGATTCTGCCGTAATATCGTATTATATCGATAGATGTCGCCCGAATCGACAAGTATTCCAGCTTCGGCACTAGGGATAACGCGACACCTATTAAACTTACAAGTCAGTGGCAGTTTTGCAAAGAGAGAGAAAACTAGTTTAATTTGAAATCGAACCGGACGTCACCGGCTTTCAGGGGATTGTGCGATAAGGGCTATTTTAATTTACTTGCCATCTTGTATTTGTTAATAGGGTTTAATAAATGTTTTTTATTTTACGTGGTCACGACCATAATTCCTAGATGGCGCTACTAGGTTGCTACTATTGATGATTCTGCCGTAATATCGTATTATATCGATAGATGTCGCCCGAATCGACAAGTATTCCAGCTACGGCACTAGGGATAACGCGACACCTATTAAACGTTAACAACATTACAACAAAGGATCTTTACAAAACAAAACGATATTTTTTCCTCCAGTAAATATGATATTTCGATTTATTATGAAAATGTGACAAATACATATATAAAGAGCACTATCTTATCTTATATCTTTAAACGAGCAATTCTTGTATATATATATATATATATAAAATTGGAATCTCGGAATCGGCTCCAACGATTTTCATGAAATTTCTATTCCAGCAGATGGCGTTGTTAACTAACACGAAGTCAATGTGTGTTTGCTTTGCTTTTATTACAGTTTATCACTGCAAAAAATTAAGTATATGTTTCTAATATAATATGTTAGTACATAGTATATATTAGTATATATTTATTATTCTGTCGGTAAGATCGAAAAATATTATTGATATTTCATTATTTTATTAGTATGTAATTCGTACTTAAATATAATTTTCAAAAAACACAATTTATAAAAAAAAACAAACAAAAAAACAAACCCGATCCTAGAAAATGTGTCGAAATTGGTAAAGAGGACGGTAATTAGACGATTATACATACGGCCCTCGTGGTGCATCGGTAAACCGCACTACCGATAACACAAGGTCGGGGCGGGTTCGATCCCTCGTCTGGGGGTGTTTTTCTACATGTTTTTACGGTATTTATTTACAAAAATAAAGTGTATATGTATTTGGGTAATTAATTAATAATAAATAAACGATAATAGACGTGAAAGGCGCTCTGACGAGCGCCTTTCACTTTATCCCTACTCCGCGGCCGACCGTCACGCGACATGCAACACGCAGACGAAAAAGTTTGAGACGATGTAATAAAAGTTTCACTTTAATAAATTTTGAATATAAATATGTGACGATGTCTGGCTCTTGGTTAATGACAATGAGATTTGTTCCGAGATACTTAATAAGAGAACTTTTCTTAAATTTTTGATTAAATAATTTTTGTTTTGTATGACATTGGGGGAAATAGAGCATGAGTCATAATAGTAAGCTACTATCACCACCCATGGACACCTGCTATACAGATGTTGCGTTGTCGGCTTTTATGGGAGTAGGGTGCAGGATGGATAGGGTTGTGGGCCACTGGAATGCTCTCTTACCAAACAAAACGCGCTATCAGCCAACGTCAATATTCTGAGAGGCCATGATATTTGACCAGTCGAGCGGCGCCATTCCTGCAGCAAACTACGAGGCTCTACCACTGTTGTTTGAATGCCAGTCTGATTCAGTAATCACAGTTCATCAAGCTTAAAAAAAAATTACGTACGTAACGTCTTTTTTGTGTTCTTTTAGTTGTCCTATTATTTAATTTGTTTATAAATATTTAAGCATGCTTAGTTCTACAAATATAGATTTGTTGAATCAAAAAGAGCAGCACAAAAATATATATTTTCTTATAATCTTACATAAATCAACTCGTCGACAACATCAACGACATGATAAAATCCCGGGGGGCTTCCTAGCGTATCGTATTTGCATAGCAACTAGGATTCATTCGTATAAATGTTTTCATTCGAAAGCGGTACAGAGTAATTTGATCGGAACCCGACGTGTGAAAAACTACGCTGGAATTTTAAGCTTCCTTTTTTTGCTATAACTGAAAAATATATACAATAATAAGATACTTAAGACTTATAACAACGATCCAGTGATTAATGATCTGGTTAGTCGTGGTATTCCATGTATACAATTTCGACATTCCTTAATAATATATATTATTACGCAAAATTTACGTAAATATATTAGTCTCAGTTATAAAATATTACATAATTCAACGCATTTTTCTATCCGAAGGTATAGGCAGTGGCTGTTAAGCATCGACTCGCAGTTATGTTAACGTTCCTAATACGTGGCGGACCTATTGCCATACAACGGGCAGAAAATTTTCAGTCATCGATATTTATTATACAAAACTTTCGAATAGTCATTGGTGCGCGCCAGGATTCGAAGCCGCGTCTTCATGATTCAGAAGCAGGTCGCTCGACCACTGAATCACCGAAACTTATAGTTTATAAACATTCATAAACTAGAAAAGATTTAAGTTTATCTCATTCAAGCATATTATAGATCAAGTATCACTCTAAAACAGCGTGGACTATACATACCAGTGAAATAATATAGTAGGCATCTGGCAATATGCCAACCGCTTCTAGATAATTTGATTGCATATAATGTTTATAAGCACTGTCGCTCCTAAAGAATACTAACTGCATTCATTTGGTAAATGTTGACTTCTTCGGAAGTGCAACAATTCTGGCAAAGATTTCATTACTGTGTGTGTGTCTTTTATTACGGTGTAGTTTGCTTGAAATTGGACGGATTTTAATTATTCTGAATATAATTGCCTTATGATCTCGATCTTGATCGATTTTTAGAGTCAAGGCGTCATCTTGTCGTTTAATGGTATGAGCCCTTTATAACATAACATAACTTCACGCCTTTTGTTACCCGAAGGTGTAGGCAACAGCTGTTAAGCCCTATATAAATAAGGTGTTAACAGGGGTAGAGCCACTGAGTTCGCTACATACCTTCGGATACCCTTCTCCACAAACATGTGGACAGAGATATCCGGAGGTCCACCTACGTATTCCAATCCCAGGCCCCAACGCACTTGTACCAATATCTGTGTTGCAGATGTCTATGGGCAGCGGTAATTGCTCACTAACAGGCGTCTCGCTGGCTTATTTCCAATCTTAGTCCAAAATACAGTTGCATAAAACCTTCCCAGACTTAAGATTTTTAATGAATCCTAAATAAAAATAATATATCTACCAAGTTTACTACATATACATTACGCAAGAAAAGGCTTACAATGATCCCAAGATGAATGGATAGATAAAATAGACCTGGTTTCATTTGTAACAGCTAGGTGATTCTAGTGAAGGGTACTTTGACCATTAATTATTCTAAGTAAGCACAAGAGCGCCTGGGTCCAATTATGATAGGCCCGTTTCAAGGTTTTCAGATAACATCAACATGATTTACGACGACTGAAAATCTGTAAGATAAATTCAAATCTTGTATTTATGTGACCTGTATTTATCATATAGAAGCTTTTACGACTAAATAATATTGGTTGTTGGATTTTCTTTTATTACATTTCATCACGCCTTTTTCTCTCAAAGGTTTCGCCCCATCTCGCTGAAATTTTACGCCCCCAGATGAAACAGATAGCGAAACCTATTGTCATACATCGAGCAAAATGTGATCAATCATCGATTTTTTTAACACAGGTAACTTCTAAAATCATATAGGTGTGGGCTAGTATTTGAATCCACGACTACTTGTTTTAGAAGCGGTGTGCTCAACTATTATACAAAAACAGAATAAATAATATTTATTTATTCTATTTTGTTATTTATTTTAACATTGTGATAACACGCTATAAATTGTATTCATCACATTACTTTAATGCTCGTCATTTAGGAGTAAACTCGTTGGACTAATGGTTTAACACAGCTTTTGTTTCAGATATTCCGAGGTTAAACCTGGCTACACATGACATTTCTGATATGTTTTCTAAGGCTATGTTTGATAATAAACTATCCCTAAATGAAAAATTGTGTCCTTTTAGTAACATACTATGAGAATTAATGTTTCTCTAGTGAGAGAATCATTCCTGTGGCCGATCATAAGAGTATAAAAAGCTAGCAAGCAAATTAAAATGCTAGTAGTAGTTCAATGAAGTACCACAATAAAATATCAGATAGCCTATATTAGTTACTTAGTTAAATTTTATGTACTATCGAGGAAATTTCATAATTTTAGATCATTAAAAGACAGTTTTAACATTCTTAATTTTTCGTGTTTTGTATTTCCTATACGAAATAGAAGCTAATATTCCCTATTTCATTGGGTAACTGTTTCTCATTTAATTCACGCTCACACCCTAAAAAATTATGAGTAGGTATAAAAATAAAAGGAGCAAATAATATAGTACGGCCATTTGGCTGCAAAAAGTGATTAAACTCAGCTTGTGGTGTCATTTCTCCGAATATAGTATTACATTATGAAATTGGCACACTGAACTGGTATTGAGAATTTTTATTTTATAACACTGTCTTTGTGGTGTTGGTCGTCACAATTGAATTAAAGACCTTGCGCAATCAGCGTATTACTGTAGGTTTGAAATTGTAACGAGTTTTTAAATGAGTTCGAACCAAGTAACAAAACTCGAATTGTGTTTTTATGCAGACGGCTCACCTGTACAGATAGTGTTACAGTTGTAACGCCGGCCTTTAAGGGAGTGCGTTGGAAAGGGGTGAGCCTCTGAATACCTCTCTCACCGAAAGAAATACATCGGGTGACACTTTATCACGTCGATATTGTGAGAGGTCGTGGCATTTCACCGACCCAACCATGCAGCCAGTTGTGTTGTTATAACTATTAACTGTTATCACTGTTAGTGTCGCAAACGTTTCTCACAAAAAGGGAAAAACACTGTATTTCTGTTACTCAAAATCTCTACTTAGATTTATTTTCTATCTTTTCTTGTATTATTTTATCTTCTATTCCTTTTATATGCCATACTAGTTGACGCAGTGAACTTCGTTACGCCTCAGCAAAAATTAAAATAGTCATTGCAGGCTATCCCTAAGAGATAGACATACAGCAACGCGGACTTTTTGTAGACCTTTTATAGGTAAATAATAATGTAGTACATTGTTTTGTTTTATCACTTAAGGATCAGCCAGCGTTTGCATAAACATTTCTGAATCTCGGAAATGATCACTTTTTTAGTACATTATACCTACATGAATTATACAAACAAACCACCCCGTTAATAGCCTCAACCTATTAAAAAAACACATCTGAATCCGTTGCGAAGATTCAAAGATAATAATAATATCTTGGACACAATACACACAGCGTCCTCTAGTTCCAAGCGAAGCAACTAAATGGTTGTGTTATGGATACTAGATAACGGATATTAATACATTATATATATATACTTTTCTTTTGTAAATACATACTTATAATAAATAGAAAAACACCCAGACACCACACAAATATTTGTCACAAATATTTGTGCTCGGGTGGGAATCGAACCCCCAACCTCATTGCTGCAACCGGTAGTTTTACCAATGAGCCACGAGGCCCGCCGAGATCTAAGCATATAAGGGGATAGGCAGCGGAAAGCGATTTTATTTTATACTATGTAATGATATATTCTCATTGTAGGAGCATGCTCTTAGCTCTACCAACTGTTTGCTTCACAAATTTGCAGTACAAGATTGTCATAACATAGACATTGTGGAGTGTTTGCATCTCGACTGCATTTTCTTCATATACTCTAGCCTCTATAGGTTGTTCTTTGCGTATTCTGTAGAGAGGTCGGTTATTGTTGTTTAAATTATTCCGTCCATATTTGTTAATTTGATCTCTAAGTTGTTCTACAATCTTATCTCACTACTCCAACACAAACTCAATTTCTGTCATTCCAATCAATGCTTTAATATCTTCGATTTCACAATACAGTAACCTTGACTTTCATCAAATTCAAACATATACCTCTGACAGTCACCTCTCATCGTTGTGACTACATACATACACATACATAACTTCACGCCAAATCCCTTGCGGGGTAGGCAGAGAGAACAGAGCGCCATAGGGCACGATTCTTACACACCTCACTCGCTTCGTTGACTTTCATAACTCTTTTCATGCACGCGCGTCGGTTTTTGAGGCTCTTAACATCACCTTCCTCCAGAACACGTTCTATTTGGTCTTGGAATGTGTGTCTTGGCCGTCCTCGACTCCTACATCCGTCCGCTTTTGCATTGTATATCTGCTTAGTCAGTCTTGCGTCAACCATTCTTTCTACATGTCCGAACCATCGGAGCATGCCCTTTCTTACTTTTACACCGACACTCTCTTTCAAACCAACTTCCTTCCTTACAACCTTGTTTTCTACGCGGTCAGCGAGAGTCACTCCGCAGATTTTGCGTAGAGCCCTCATTTCTACCGCGTTTATTCTACTTTCATGCACACTCTGCCATACCCAGCTCTCGCTTCCATAAGTTAGTGTTGGGATCAGGACTGCATTGTGGATTGCTAACTGGGCCTTTCTGCTAATATTTTTTGCGCCCAGGAATCTGCCCAACACTCCGTTTACGCTATTTCCTATCGCCACTCGTCTTTCTACATCCGCGGTGTACCTTCCATCTCTGCTAAAAGCGCATCCAAGATATACAATTTCATTCACCTGTTCCAGGACTACATCATCAACCATTATCCTTGCATCTGTTCTGGATTCCTCCCTTTCAAACACCATTACTTTCGTTTTCGTCGCATTCAACTGCAAGCCTTTAATCATGCAATCATCTTTCATAGTAGTGACTAGTGTTTGCAGGTCCGACGGCGATTCGGCTAGAAGCACGGCGTCATCTGCGTAAAGCAGGCAGCTCACAACTAGGTCACCCATTCGCATCCCTACATCCATCGATCTCACTCTCTGGAGACAACTGTCCAGGTACAGGATGAACAGTCGAGCGGACAGCACGCAACCCTGTCTGACGCCGATGTTGACATCAAACCAGGGGGACAAGCCGCCGTCAACACGCACACACGCTGTGCAGCCCTCATAAGTGGACTGCACAGCGCGCAGCAGTGCTCCGCTCACCCCGTAGCCCGGGAGTATATCCCACAGATCCTTTCGTAACACTCTGTCAAACGCTTTTTCCAGATCCACAAAACCGCAGAAAACCTTCCGGTTAACAGCCAGTTGTTTCTCCACGATGTTGCGGAGAGAAAAAATCTGATCCATGCACCCTCGTCCGCTTCTGAAACTACCCTGAGCCTCCCACAACACTCCATCAGATATCACCCTCATTCTCCTTTCAATAATTTTCCCATACACTTTTGCTGTTGTGACTAGTGTTTGCAAACATCATTAATTAAATAGCAACTGCATACTCTCTGCAGTCTAAACTACCGACCACTGAAATAGGAATTTAAGTCCTCGGATAATCATTGAGTATTGTGTTTTGAATTATGCTACCATCTGCATCGAGTTTGTGGTTTATCCTCGAAATTGATAGAGCAAATTGAACTGTATCGTTGAGTTCGGAAATATCATGGCAAATGCTACAAATAGCTTTAAACATATATCGTGAGTATACTTAAGGTTATAAGAAGTTAATTATTGTTTATGGATTGTCTTGTATATTGATGTTATTTGTAAATTTACCTCCCTTAAAAAAATATCTAATTCGAATTCTGCCCACGACTTTTTTGAGGACGAAATTAATTTCAATTTGATGACCAGAAAAGAAGACATGACGTTGCCCACGCCTTTATTGCATAAATTAAATTTATAATAAAATCAAATTATGTTATAATTTGACTTTGTTACAATGTTATTTAAAACTGGTACGGTATTTTTTTTTTAAGTTTTTTAAAATAGACTAATCAAAATCTTAATGATACAGTTGACACGAGACATCACCATTAGTCTGTGGCGTTAAGTTAGCAGTTACTACTCTGTGGTTGCTGATTCGACATTAATCTATATAACTTGCAATTGTAACTTGTAATGCTGATTAAACAATGTGGTAATTAATAATATTGTGTTATTATAAATGTTTACATGACCAAAGATCATGACATGGTGCCGAAACCCGTCGTCAAAGTGATTAATTGCAAACCGGTGGATCAAACATAGTAAAATTTGTAAAACTAGTGAGTCGCCGACAATGAGTGAACATCACGAGAATAACCACAATGTTAGACCTCCAAAATGCTTTGTTATTAATAACCAGCAAAACGTCGCCAATGAGTGGAAACTATGGCTTCAACAATTCGAGTGGTACGCAATAGCCACCGAATTAGACAAAAAAAAGTCAAATGTGCAAGTTGCAGTTTTCATGGCGTCGGTCGGCCATGACGCTGCAATAATTTTTAATACATTCAACTTGAAAAAAGAAGAAAGAGAAGATATTAAAGTGATAAAACAGCGCTTCACCGATTATTTCACGCCAAAACTAAATGAGACATATGAAAGGTATACATTTAACTTAATCGTCCAAAAGGAAGGTGAAACGTTTGACGAATTTCTTACGAAATTAAAATATAAAATTAAAAACTGTGGTTATGGACAGCTTCAAGATAGCCTTGTACGTGACAGAATAGTAGTCGGGATTAAGAATGACACTACCCGAGAGAGATTGCTTGCAGAGAGTGAGTTAACATTGCAAAAAGCCATTGACATTTGTCACTCTACAGAGCAAGTTACAAAACAAGCAAGTAGCATGAAACAAAATGTCACCGTAGACTCCCTTACATGGAACAGTAGACAGTACAAAAATAATAAAAAGAGAAACATTAATACTAAACAAACAGAAGAACCATACCACTGTGGTAGATGTGACACCATACACTGTCGCCGCAATTGCCCTGCATTTAATAAAATATGCAAAAGATGCAAAAAGAAAAACCATTTTACGAAATGTTGCAAAGTTAAAGCAGTAGATACACTGTTGGACGAACACTATGATAGTGAAGAAGAAAACTTTGTTGTGTCAACAGTAAATACAAAAGAGGATGAAGGCGACTGGTATGAGAAAGCCATTCTACCTAATAATATAACTGTCATGTTTAAGCTGGATTCGGGTAGTCAATGCAATGTTATAAGCTCCAAGATTGCAAAACAATGCAAGGGACAGATAACTCCCTCAACAACAAGATACTTAACATCATTTTCAAATCATAAAATGAGTGTTTTGGGTAAAGCAGTTATAGAGACAAAAATAAAGAAAAACATAGAGTTTATAAAATATTTAGTTGTAGAAGAGGATATAACACCAGTGCTTGGTAAAACAACATGTGTAAAATTAAATCTCATAAGGCGTATAGAAAGTCTTACCACAAATGATGATTTATTTGAAGGAATTGGATGTCTAAAGCAATTTAAATATGATATTGATTTAGTTGACAATCCAGTCCTACCTATATATCCAGCACGGAGAATCCCACATACTATTCGTCAGCAAGTTAAAGATGAATTAGACAGTATGGTCGCACAAAAGATCATCAAGCCTGTAACCAAACCTACACCAGCTGTTTCACCAATGGTAGTAGTAAAGAAAAATAACAAAATTAGACTCTGCATAGACCCTTCAGAGATAAATAAAAATCTCAAGAGAAGATTTTACCCATTAAATACATTAGAAGAAATCACAGCCCGTATACATGGCTCTAAATGGTTCACATTACTTGACTGTAAAAAAGGATTTTGGCAGTTACAACTAACACCTCGTACTTCGGAATATTTAACCTTCAGTACACCCTTTGGAAGATACTCTTGCTTAAGAATGCCATTTGGCTTGGCATCAGCTCCGGAGGTTTTTCAGCAAGTAATGAGCTCACTAGTTGCAGACATCAAAAATGTAGAAGTATCGATGGACGACATACTCTTGCATGCTTCTACTAAAATAGAATTGGAAAAAACAACTCAGAAAGTACTTAATAAGTTCAGAGAAGTTGGGCTAAAGCTTAACAAAGAAAAATGTGTTTTTAATACTCAAGAAGTTAAGTTTTTAGGACATATAGTGTCCGACAAAGGATTGAAAGCAGACCCTGAGAAACTGGAAACTATTACTAAGCTAAAAAAACCAGAGAATGTAAAAGAATTACAAAGATTTCTTGGGTTCATAACTTACCTTTCTAAGTTTATAAAAAACATGGCTGATGTAACAGGCCCTCTTAGACAATTATTGCAAAAGAATAATGAATGGATATGGGATCAACCACAAGAAGAAGCTTTCACGAAGCTAAAAGAACTTTTGAAAAGCCCACCTGTATTAGGATTTTATGACCCCAAAGCACCAATTCTGTTGTCAGTTGATGCCAGTAGTTATGCATGTGGAGGAGTACTCATACAAAATGAGAAGCCCATAGCCTACTGTGCAAAATCATTTACTAAAACTGAACAAAGTTATAGTCAGTTAGAAAAGGAGGCCAATGCCATATTAGTTGCTTGTAAGAAATTTCACACATATATTTGGGGCTGTAAAGACTTAACTATAGAGTCAGACCATAAACCCCTTGAAACAATTTTTAAAAGGACATTAACAGATGCCCCACCAAGGCTACAAAGAATTATGTACCAGATCTTACCTTATAATCCTAAAGTTATATATAAAAAAGGTACTGAAATGTATTTAGCTGATACCTTAAGTAGAGACTGTGAAAACTTGAGTTGTGAAGACTTAAATACAGAAAACCTACAAATATGTACCATTATACCATTTACTAAAGCTCGCAGAGAAGAACTTAAAAATAAAATTGAAGAAAGCGAAGAACTCAATAAACTAAAGTCAACTATACTGAGTGGTTGGCCTGAAACCATACAGCAATTGCCAGAGAATTTAAAAAAATATTGGTCATACAGAGACACCCTCAGTGTGTACAATGACATAATTTTCAAAGATGACAGAGTATTTATTCCTGAAGCCATGGTCCCTTTGGTAATGAAACACTGCCACCTTGGTCATAAAGGTATAGAGGGTACCCTGAAACTTGCTAGAGATAATCTGTTCTGGCCAAATATGGCCAAAGATTTAACACAGTATGTTAATGCTTGTAGTGCATGTCATAAGATACAAAGAGACAATACACTGGAACCTATTATTCTGCAGACTTCACCAGAAAGACCCTGGAGTATAATAGCATCAGATTTATTTCATTTAAGAGACAAAGACTACATACTTATAGCAGATAGTTATACTGGTTACTTCGATTTTAAGGAATTAAAAAACATAACTAGTAGCAGCATAATTATAAAATTAAAAGAATGGTTTTCAACATTCGGAATTCCTGATATGTTGTTGACAGACGGTGGGAGGCAGTATGATTGTCAGGAATTCAAAACATTTCAGAGAGACTGGAGTTTTGAACACAAAATATCAAGCCCTCACTATCCACGTTCAAATGGACTGGCAGAGCGATATGTACAAGAGGCAAAAAATCTAATTAAAAGATGCATAGAAGATAACACAGATATTCAATTAGCTTTATTACATCATAGAAACACACCACGGTTAGACCTAGGTTCCCCAGCACAAAGAATGTTTAATAGGAGAACTAAAACATTACTGCCTACAAGTGACAAATTATTCAAGCCTAAAATTATAAGAAATATTACTAAAACTATAAAAAAAATAAAGGAAAAAGAAAAAGAAAAGGCAGATAAAGGGAAGAAAGAGCATAAAGAATTTACTACACAGGAAAATATATACCTAAGACAGGGTCACCAGAACTGGATTCCTGGTCAAATCATAAAGCCAGAAGGCCATCGTGCTTACATAGTTCAAACCAAGGATGGATCTACATACAAGAGAAACTCTTGGCACTTAAAACATGCCCTCACATATACTAACACTAACAACATTTTGTCCTCAGAGAATCCTACAAATCAAATAAAGACTGAAACAAGTGTACATGAGCCACCACCGTTACCAGCTGCACAAGCAGCACCGAAGACACCTGAAACAAAGGTTCATCCCAGGACCACCCGCAGTGGCCGGATAGTGATCACACCTAACAGATACTGCTGAAAAGGAAGGATGACACGAGACATCACCATTAGTCTGTGGCGTTAAGTTAGCAGTTACTACTCTGTGGTTGCTGATTCGACATTAATCTATATAACTTGCAATTGTAACTTGTAATGCTGATTAAACAATGTGGTAATTAATAATATTGTGTTATTATAAATGTTTACATGACCAAAGATCATGACAACAGTTAACTATTGAATAAACAATAACTGGAAATATATGGTAAGTAATATAATATTTAGTATGAAAAAATTTTCATTTGACACTGTCAGTTGCGTATGGCAACTAACACTGTAATATGAGAATTTTTCATATCCATCATATCATATCCATCCATATCCATCATGAGAATCCTCCAAAACTGCTTGACTCATGAAATTTTGATATCAGGTAGGTCTGAGAACCAACGGTCAATATCTATTTTTTATCCCCCTAAATGTGAAGGGATCACTATTTTTTCTTTTTATTTTTAGACATTTTCTTGTAGATTAAAACAACTTCGAAACGTCCGACGTCGAACTCGAGTTCGAAACGTCGGGAAATAAATATAAATAAATAATAAATAAACGCGATATAATCCTAAAAGTTGTTTTAATCAATGAGTGAGATTCGCGAAAATCTTAGAAATAAACATTTTCTTGTAGTTTTTCTTTTTTCCCATCCTTTCCCATCCTTCCCCATCCTTTCCCATTCTTTTTTCCCCTTTTCAACCCAAAATTTTCACCTATTTTACTCAATAACTTATTTTACTTATTATAAAAATTAATCACCCCTATTTTTAACCTGTTTATCAAAAAATTTATCTTTTTAGCAAATGTCTTTCAAGTTTGCTGGGCCAGCTAATAATATCGTAGATAAAAAAATAAAGCATTTGAAATACAACCAAACGTTTTTTTTTTCTATTTTCACAAAATCGGATTTTAAATCGCATTGCTCCAAAAAATAACATTACCTCAAGATCCGAGGAATAGCAGAATTTTTTTTTACCGGCTCTACCTTCGACTGCTACCCGTTGATTCAATAATGTAAAAATGATTTACGGGCTTACGATGCGCGCACAGGAATATGTCTGACGTTTCACAAAAAAGTATCTTGTAGGTATATATAATATATACCCAGAAAGAAATGTATTTCATATTTCAAAGAAAGTATTTTTATTACTTTTTACCAGAGATTTCTAGAAATTTCTATAAGAACGAATCAAAAGACGTCTGATCAGTTATAAAATTAATAACTAATTAATTTCAAGGACATTTGGATTCTATTGACAATGTCTGAATAAATATATAGCAAATAAAAGCTGGAATTTTGAAATACCATACTTGTGATTAACACTATCGCCAACTAAATCAAAGGACGCATTTGACAATATTTTGTATTTCTAATCAATATAAAATATTAGTTAGAAGCGTCTTGATCAAGATGAATCGACAGATCGAATCCTGGCTCACACCAATGACTTGTCGAAATTATTTTCGAAAATTATGTGTGTTAAATATCCATGACTCAAAACTTTGTACCCATGTGGGACGTAAACAGACGGTGAGACGAGGCTTAACGGCCGCTGCCTACATTTTTGGGTAGAAATAGGCATAAAATTATGTTGTGTTATGTTATAAAATTTAAGTATTTGTATTAAATCAATTGGAGCTGTGTGAGTGTAATATTATTTAAAGAGAATAAAGACTTCTGTCTCGACTTCAGGACATATGGTCCGGTAGTCAAGTACCACGCTTCTGAATCAAGAACTAATGGGTTCAAAATTGGGGCTTACAACAATGACTCATCGAAATTCTTGACAAATATCGATGATTAACAACATTGTGCCCGGTGTCTGGCAATAGGCCATCTATTTTATTTGGGACGATATATTTAGTGAGTCGAGGTTTAAAAGCCACTAACACCGTCGGGTAGAAAAAGAAGTGAAGAAGTGAAAAAATAAACTAAAAGACGTACATAATATTCGTTCACAGTGGCAATGTAGATATTTTTATACAGATATATTTAAAGATATACCCACATCTGTCATTTATAAGGCACTCTCAGGTTGAAATTAAAAAGAAAAGTCACCAAAAGTGAAATGACAGGGGGAGCGAAGTACCTTCAAACGCACCTGCGAGGAAAAATTGTATTAAGCGTAGGAGTACGGGGTAATCCTGTGGAAAGCCTCTTAAACTGTCAACGAAACGCGTCGGGTGGCGATTATGTAATATGACACAGATGTGGTGATACGGTTGGTACTTTACTATGAGCTGTTTGGTTTCGCTAATTGCATGTTGGTATGCTTTCAAAGTACGCAAGAGATAAGTGGTGCCAACACTTATGTTTGTTCAAAAGCTTATACAGAAATTCAAATAGGTGGCGAGAATTATAAATTTCCTCGCTCTTACCCTTGTAAGGGTACAGCAATTTAATTATAGATATTCTCAGTAATTTCGTGGTGTACCTGTTACTAGTTTTTTGAATCGTGTCAAATACTCGTTTTTTTTGTGAATTTTTGCTATGAAAACCTCGTTATAGAATTTAGTTAAAAAAAATTTCTTAAGTTTAAAAAGTATAAAAACGTTATTGAAAGAATCCCTTTTTTTGTGTTATAAAACTTTACTTGGACAGAAGAGAGTGGCAATAAGACGAGCCTCCGAATACTGAGGTATTTGAGAGTGCTTAAGGATTTTCTGAGAGGTGTGTTATCAGTGGCGTAAGGCCAATTATACAGCAAACTGCGTATTAGAACCAATATATGATTTTGCGCGAAAACAGTTGCAATCAACAGCTGTTTAAAACAGCCAATAAAATATTAATTAAATATCCCGGAAGAGATCGAAAAACAAATTTGAGTCAGAGAAAACATGATATTATCTAAAGAATCATTTTTTTAATAACAATATTAATTAACTTACCGAAAAGATTGGGCTGATTTTTAATAGAAACTTCGACGCCATTGAAGACGCTTTCTAAAAAAAGGGTTCGGATTTGTTACTTAAGTAATTCAGTGAATTTAATACAATTAATGAACAAAAAGAAAGGGGCGACTCAGAATATTAATTTATCATATTGCCCAGGTATTTAACTTTTTTTGAGAATTTCTTGCTGTACAATTTATTATCTTTTACTTTTAATTATTGTATGGTTCTCATAGCAGGAATTAAATGCAATTCATACAACTGTTTTCATCTAGGTGGTCTAAAATGCGAGCAACCCGCTTTTGAAAGAAGAAGTCGTCAAATCGAATCCGGGCTCAGGGTAATGACTTTTCTTGAAATAAATATGGATGACTCTGTATTATGGATGGGTCCGTTTACCTATTGTGTTATATTTTGTTACAGTAAGCGACCACACTAACCGCAAGTTATGGACGCTCCCTATAGCCACACCCTTACCAAAGTCAGAGTGTGGGACCACCTACGGTAGATCTTGGCACCACCTCAAGCTAAGAGCTCTTCTACCGTTGAGAGTTGCCCCGTAATTTTCTGCACTCCATATTTTTCGGAAATGTTCCGTAGCCGATAAACGCCTACTGCCAGTACGCTACGAGAGATTTTTAAGATTAAAAACATAAAACGAAAATCTTTAGTAGTATGGTCTCACAAAATATAGTGACTTTCTGTATTAGCATTCCAAAACTGAACTCTTAAATATAGTACCTCATTTGGATTTAACATTATCCACTTTTTTCAGCATTAAACAAAAAGAAAATAAGACTTAGAAAAGCTATTGAGACGTTTAATAGTCCATTGAAGTTCACGTTCTCGAACGATATCGACATACCATAAAACCGACCGTTTACAAAAAAAGGAAGAAAAAAAAAACTTTTCGCCCTACACCCATGTTCCACAAATGGCGCAAAGCACTTAAGTACTTCACTGCACAATGCTTGGGAATTGTTTGGAAAAAGTTTTAGAGAATAAAAACTTACTGGTATTCAATCCTACATTTGTTTTTACTGAATCATTTTTGTAAATGTTCCAGCTTTAGTGTTTTTCCTTTTGTTCCGGAACTGTTTAGATCATGAATATTTTTGTATTTTTTTTTTGAAAAATACAATTTTAACCTACATTCCACTTGTTTGTTATTCAGTCAAATCTACCTAATAATAATACCTCATATTAATATAGCTTTTAAATATTATGGGAGTAGAAGAGAATATGAGTAGTTTCAAAAATTCATTTTTTTCCATTCGAGCAAAATTGTTCCTAAAATTTTTTTAGACCTCTAGCAATGTATCATTTCAAACCGTTTTATGCACTGGTAATCACCAAATACTGAGAGCACAAACAAAAATCTCAAAATGAACTCATATTAGTGTTTCCATATTTTTTCAATTTACAAAGTTTGTACTTTGTAAATTTAAAAAATAGGGAAACACTTCATTAAAGATAGTGTCGGTGTAAAAGTAAGAAGGGGCATGCTCCGATGGTTCGGACATGTGGAAAGGATAGATGATGCAAGATTGACTAAGCAGATATACAATGCAAATGGATGTAGGAGTAGAGGACGGCCTAGGCACAGATTCCATGACCAAATAGAATGTGTTCTGGAGTAAGGTGATGTTAGGAGCCTCAAAAATCGACGCGCGTACAAGAAAAGAGTTATGAAAGTCAACGAAGTGAGTGAGGTGTGTAAGAATCGTGCCTTATGGCACTCCGTTCTCTCTGCCTACCCTGCAAGGGATTTGGCGTGGAGCTATGTATGTATGCACTTCATTATAGCTTTATATCTTCCCGTGTAAGTGACATAATTTGTCAAAGTAAAGTTTACTTAGAAAAAAAATATTCGATTATTTTTTACCTATTTTTTTATTTTTTCCTTATTCTTGCATATTCCTTTCCACATTCCCCTTCAAATACTAATCTCATATAACCTTGTTACGACAGACGTTACTTTTCAAACTTCAAAGTTTCACTTCTTTTAAACTCACGAATTGGGACGCATATGTACTACTGAAATTCGTTTACGTAATTTTACGAGCTTTCCTGACACCTAAACCTTTCACGAAGCAGATGTGATCTGTATTTCGAACCGGTGTATTTCAGTCTGGGTAATATTCGACCTTTTACTTAAGTAAAAATGTCTCACATGAATTTAAATTTGTATGGTATAAAAGTTTAATGATTTAATTTTTTTTTTAGTTTGACATAAAATAATCAGAAAAATTAAAAAAAAAATATTAACAAGAATTTAGAAGGGACATGAAATATTTTCATTTCGCCTTTTTTATTGCATGGAACAGTTTCAGTGCAACAAAAATAGGCGAAATGAAAATATTTCATGTCCCTTCTAAATACACCGGTTCAAAATACAATACAAAATGTTGTTTACAGTTAAAAGACTATTAAGAATTTTTTTCAGAAGCTGGGCGTGACATTTATCGTTGACTGAATAAATAATGGAATGCCTGATGATAATAAAGTGATATTTGAAAACAGGTCATTTTATTCTATATAATTTCTTATTGGTTCCTCTATTTGTTATCATCATACAAGTGTTGTAAACAAAAGAGTTGGGTTGGGTTAGATTAGTTTGCTATTAACTAAAATAGTGGCTATTACTTTTAGTACCAAAACTTGGCTCAACCCAATACACTTCGCGGGATCTCATTGAACAAACTTCTTTTCCTAGTTTCTTGTTAGAAAGAAAACTATTGAAAAGGTTCAACTCCAGAAGTTTAAGGATGAATTTATTTCCGAATTCAATACAGTAACTCAAAAAATCAGCGTATTCTGGCAGGAACACCATCAAGACTTCTAACAATAATTATCAACGAAAATTTCAATCTATGTAACTGTTGTCTGTAAGATTTTTACTCTAATAAAGACTTCACTTTTAACACAGAAGTGCTGATTTCTAATCCAGTTACATATCGATGACTTTTCGTAAATCCTTTCCATCATGTCACTCACTAAGTTCAAATAAAGTCAATCGTGTGTAACATGAAGAAGAGTAGTGTATTGATGCGTACCAATGTTCAGTCATTGCTAATCAATAATCCAAAGGTTAGGACCGACTATCAATTTCTTGGTAAATTAGAATATAGAATTGTCTTTGCTGTACTTGGGGCTAAAATCTTATAAAATGTTGTTTTAGTGTTACACAGCCTATTTATCAACGACGATATTAGCATATATATCGACATACAATAGGAGCATACAATACTGTTCTTTTTTGTGTTAAAGATTACATGGATAGATAATATAATTATTATAAGTTAGTTAATACTATTATGACCAAATCGAACGTGTTCTGGAGGAAGGTGATGTTAGGTGCCTCAAAAATCGACGCGCGTGCATTAAAAGAGTTATGAAAGTCAACGAAGCGAGTGAGGTGTGTAAGAATCATGCCTTATGGCGCTCCGTTCTCTCTGCCTACCCCGCAAGGGATTCGGCGTGAAGTTATGTATGTGTGTATGTAATACTGTTATAAAAACTGCATTCCATCATAAATTTATGTTTACACTCGGGCAACTGTCAACCTTTCAGATTTCATTAACCAGCCGATATTTATTTTAAAGTATTCCGTCGCAAGTGGCGACTGAATACTTTAAAGCGAGTCAAAGTTTTATTGAGAAACCCGTCCACAGTGAATAACAATCCAAGAACTATCGAACCCTGGAACGTGCGTAGGAAACAGACTGATGATAATAAAGTGATATTTGAAAACAGGTCATTTTATTCTATATAATTTCTTATTGGTTCCTCTATTTGTTATGATCATACAAGTCTTGTAAACAAAAGAGTTGGGTTGGGTTAGATTAGTTTGCTATTAACTAAAATAGTGGCTATTACTTTTAGTAGCAAAACTTGGCTCAACCCAATACACTTCGCGGGATCTCATTGAACAAACTTTTTTTCCTAGTTTCTTGTTAGAAAGAAAACTATTGAAAAGGTTCAACTCCAGAAGTTTAAGGATAAATTTATTTTCGAATTCAGTACAGTAACTCAAAAAATCAGTGTATTCTGGCAGGAACACCATCTAGACTTCTAACAATAATTGTCAACGAAAATTTTAATCTATGTAACTGTTGTCTGTAAGATTTTTACTCTCTTAAAGACTTCACTTTTAACACAGAAGTGCTGATTTCTAATCCAGTTACATATCGATGACTTTTCGTAAATCCTTTCCATCATGTCACTCACTAAGTTCAAATAAAGTCAATCGTGTGTAACATGAAGAAGAGTAGTGCATTGATGCGTACCAATGTTCAGTCATTGCTAATGAATAATCCAAAGGTTAGGACCGACTATCAATTTCTTGGTAAATTAGAATATGGAATTATTTTTGCCATACTTGGGGCTAAAATCTTATAAAACTTTGCCTTAGTATTACACAGCCTATTTATCAACGACGATATTAGCATATATATCGACATACTATAGGAGCAAACAATACTGTTCTTTTTTGTGTTAAAGATTACATGGATAGATAATATACTTATTATAAGTTAGTTAATATTATCATGACCAAATCGAACGTGTTCTGGAGAAAGGTGATGTTAGGAGCCTCAAAATCGACGCGCGTGCATTAAAAGAGTTATGAAAGTCAACGGAGCGAGTGAGGTGTGTAAGAATCATGCCTTATGGCGCTCCGTTCTCTCTGCCTACCCCGCAAGGGATTTGGCGTGAAGTTATGTATGTGTGTATGTAATACTGTTATAAAAACTGCATTCCATCATAAATTTATGTTAACACTCGGGCGACTGTCAACCTCGCAGACTTCATTAACCAGCCGATATTTATTTTAAACTATTCCGTCGCAAGTTTAAAGCGAGTCAAAGTTTTATTGAAAAACTCGTCCACAGTGAATAACAATCCAAGAACTATCGAACCCTGGAACGTACGTAGGAAACAGATGTGTCTACAATTCTACTTACTAGTGATAAACAAAACCCTTCTTCTGTAGCAGTAGGGTTAAATATCTGCAAAATATATTTGTAGCAATCATACAACATGTTCAGACATATAATGCGATCCAAAGCAATCCCTTACGTCATTCTATCGACATTTTGGTCGAGTTGTTAATGCTGGGTTTCGGAAAGGCACCTGCGACCTTTGGCTGGAGAAATATTGTGATATAATTGTGTAACATACTGCGTGACATTATTAGGTAGTGTTATTTAAAGTATTTTACCTACTTGCATTTGAATTTATTTTTTAAACAATAAAAAGTATTTATTTAAATAACATTAATTTTCGAATAATAAGTTTTAAAAAATCATGTAAATTTTCCGTGGCGCTTTTTATTGAAATTAGGTTTTAAGAATTAAGTTGCTTTGTAGGGTTGAGTTCATTACATTTTCAAAAACACTATCTGTAAAGATTAAAATTCAAATTGAATGACGATTACAGCGCCCTCTAGTTCCAAGCTAAGAAACTATATGCTTGTGTTATGGATACTAGATAACGGATATTAATACATATATACTTTTCTTTTGTAAATACATACTTATAATACATAGAAAAACACCCAGACGCCACACAAATATTCATGTTTGTCACAAATATTTGTGCTCGGGTGGGAATCGAACCCCCGACCTCATTGCTGCAGCCGGTAGTTTTACCAATGCGTCACGAGGCCCGTCAAGGCCCGTTAGATATCGAAGCAGTATAAATAATTAATTTTAATTGGATCTATTTATTCATTAAACTGTCGTGCTTCGATAATTTTAATTACAAGCACATCTCCAATTAAATCTGTACGTATTATTATAACTGCAGACTGTTTAATTTGAAAATGAGTTGATGACTCCATTAAGTAATAACGGAACGCCTAAACGAGTCAAGTAATTGAATCATATTATTTCGAAACGTGAAAGAAACTGCTATAATTTTCCCTGAAAGGTCTGTATCAAAATAAAAATTGATTAATAGAATTCATTCACTCCTTGAATGGGCCAGCTTGACCGCTAAAATGCCACTCAGAATATCAACTTAAAGTGGCTCATACCCGTTTAGTTTTGTGAGACGTTATCTGTAGACGACTTGTGATGTGATCCGCTCGCTTGTTTTTAATGTTCCATGCCCAAACTGTTCTACTCCTACCGATTTATATGAATATTGTACACAACTTGACGAAATATCCTTAATATATTAAAACAGTATGTTGTTTCTATTATTATCTCAATATAAAATGCTTAGAAGTGGATGAAATTTGTTTTAGTTAAGACATAAAATAAGTGAGTAAAACATTTTTTTTTATGGGATAGAAGGGCAAACGAGCAGGCGTGTCACCTGATAGTAAGCAACCAACGCCGCCCATGGACACCAGCAACACATATAGTGTTACTGTTGCGTTGCCGACCTTTAAGGGATAGGGGGATAGGAAAGGATGGGGAAGGGGGGTGGGCCTCCGGGTACCTCTCTCACCGAACGAAACGCGGCACGAGCCACTTTACGTCAGTCTTCTGAGAGGTCGTGGTATTTCACCGGTCGAGCCGGCCCATTCATGCAGCGAACTGTAATAAAAACCGTGGAAATTTACAACGCAGATTATGTGTGAGATGTTTACTTGTTTAATGTGTTTCTTTTGATTGGATCAATACTAGGTCAATACTAGGTACAATCAATACTAGGTACTTTTACGCTGTACGTATTTATTGAAGATATTTTATTATACATACATATGTGGAATCTATATTAAATTAAATTATTATTGAATCCATTAAATGAGATATATGTTTCTTATGATTACATTACAATCAGTAATGATTGTTTAAAATAAACATAAAATTGGTGAAAAACCAATAATATCAACAATAAAAACAATTAATATGCAAACGACACCCGTTCCAGTCATGGTTGTACCTTTTGCCAACATTAAAGTCTAAATGGCGTACACAAATAAAATTTTCAATGACATTTTGACATTTTATCCGTTAAAAGAGATTAGATATGAAATGAATGACTTTCATTTTATTGTATGTATTGTATTTGCTTGTATGTATTTTATTAGCATGTATGTATTCGTTAAAATTAATAGATTTATTATGCCTTTGTTTTGCATATTTCGTTATGTATCTCGTGAAATGTTATTAAAGAATTAAAGTGGATTTATTTGATTTGGAACCGTTTTCAATCATGTACGGGGAATTGTTTATTTATAGGATAGGTGGTGCGAAAAACACGGTTCATCTGATGGTGCGTTATTAGCTCTGTACCATGGACACCTACAACACAGTGTTACAGTTGCATTGCCGGACTTTAATGGAGAGGAATCGGAAGGAAAAGGAGAAGGGTTAGGCCTTCGGATGCTTCTCTTTTCACACATAACGCACTATGGACTATTTTACGTCGATGTTATGAGAGCAGAATGGGTCGGCTCAACCGGTGAATTACCACTGTAATTCAACGGTAGAGCTGATCCATTCAAGTAGCGGAGTTCGTGGCTCTACCGCTGTTGTATACATAGTTAACTAGCTATATATGCAAACATAATTGGTCAATATGTATAAATAGTAAGTATAATATAAGGCCCAGTTACACAAGAAAAATGGAAGGTGAAACAAAAACACATACAAGAAATAAAAAAAAAAACTAATTCACTTTTAACATCGAGAGCTTCTCGGACGCGGGAATTGTTACATATAATCTACTTTATTAGCAGCTAAGAGGACAACGTTTCCCGTAACAATAATAATAATAATAATATCTTGGACACAAATCACACAGCGCCCTCTAGTTTCAAGCTAAGCAACTAAATGCTTGTGTTATGGATACTAGACAACGGATAATAATACATATATACTTTTCTTTTGTAAATACATACTTATAATACATAGAAAAACACCCAGACGCCACACAAATATTCATGTTTGTCACAAATATTTGTGCTCGGATGGGAATCGAACCCCCGAAAATTAATTTCATGACTCCATAACATTGTGACTAGCAAAATATCACGACCTCGCATAATATGGCCGAAAAGTGATTGCGATTTGTTTGGTAAGGAAAGTGTCAGGTGACCCAGTTTCTTCCTCTTTTCTTCCTCGCCTTGACGGCCGACCCTCTTCGTGTTGTAATTGTGTATTCTACTGTACTGTCTACACTCGCTTACTATCAAGTGACAAAAAAGTGTGTGATTGCGAGATTTTATAGTAATAATGAAAAAAAATAACATGTAACAAAAATTGAACATGTACTCTGTACGTGTAAAAGTCATGACCTTGGCTGTAAGTCAGCCGCGTTATTTAAATACGAAAAAGGGTGGCAGCTTAGTCGTGTAGGACTTGAAATATTGGCACAATATTTTATACTGGTATTTCAACACATAAATAACACTATTAAACATTCATAATTCATAATTCTTGTTTTTTGCGACGAATGCGACGAAAACAAAAGTTATGGTGTTTGAAAGGGAGGAATCCAGAACAGATGCAAGGATAATGATTGATGATGTAGTGATCCAGTAGTCTATCCAGGTGAATGAAATTGTATATCTTGGATGCGCTTTTAGTAGAGATGGAAGGTACACCGCGGATGTAGAAAGACGAGTGGCGATAGGAAATAGCGTAAATGGAGCGTTGGGCAGATTCCTGAAAAGCCCAGCGAGCAATCCACAATGCAGTCCTGATCCCAACGCTACGCAAAATGCGGAGTGACTCTCGCTGACCGCGTAGAAAACAAGGTTGTAAGGAAGGAAGTTGGTTTGAAAGAGAGTGTCGGTGTAAAAGTAAGAAAGGGCATGCTCCGATGGTTCGGACATGTAGAACGAATGGTCGATGCAAGACTGACTAAGCAGATATGCAATGCAAAAGCGGATGGATGTAGGAGTCGAGGACGGCCAAGACACACATTCCATGACCAAATAGAACGTGTTCTGGAGGAAGGTGATGTTAGGAGCCTCAAAAACCGACGCGCGTGCATGAAAAGAGTTATGAAAGTCAACGAAGCGAGTGAGGCGTGTAAGAATCGTGCCCTATGGCGCTCTGTTCTCTCTGCCTACCCCGCAAGGGATTTGGCGTGAAGTTATGTATGTATGTATGTATTCTTGTTTTTTATACATTTGATTTGCTATAATTTAGACATATTTCTCGATTCATAACAAAGTTCGCATATTTTATAGTAAATATTTTTGAATAATTAAAACACTTGCCTAGTCTGTAACTAGATGAGGTTTGCTATATTAAAAGAAGGCACTAAGTTGAAAGAAATAATAAAATGGATTACTATCAAAAATATCTAATATTTAAAAGTAAAATATATTAATGAATAAACTCATAAATATATCATTACACTTATTGTCTATAAGGCACTCAACAAAATTAGAAGAATAAGTCACTAGAGTAAAACTGTAAATCTGCAAAAAATTCAAAGATATTCTGTGAGAAAAAATATTTAAAATAGAGTAATGGAGGGTAATCCTCTAGAAAGCCTCTTAAACTGTCAACAAAACTCGTCGGAGGGCGATTATGTAATATGAAACAGATGTAATGTTTGCACTTCATGATTGTACACACGCTGTACTGGATGAGAAGTGTCTGCTCTTATAAAAGGTGGAATGCAAAAGCTTGTGCAGATTTTTTAAATAGCGACGATTATGTACTTACTGTACAACTTTGAAAGTAAATATTTTATTTATAATTAACCTTCATGTAACCTTTTTAAAACTACGATAATTGAGCCACGCAATTCACAAAATGTTCGGGTGGGTCTACCGGTAACATACTACAAGCTCTCAAAAAATCAGCGTAAAGTGTGTCATGCTGGGATTTTTTCGGTAAGAGACGTATCTCTACCCCCACTTTCATATTACCTTCTCGTCTCCGCCTGCCCTACCCTATTTTAAAAACCGGCATCGCACTCCGAACCTCGTATGCAGGTGTTAGTAAAATTGACGGAATTTAGTAAAAAGTAAAAAAAAAAACTGTTATGTGCAATCACTAATGTTAACGGGTATTTAGAGTCAACTTTACAGATTACTGTTTTAAATTCTATCAAAAAAACTCTGACGTAATTCTTAAAGTCTTGAAGATAGGGTAACAAATTCAAAAGCGTATTTCATATCTTTACTATGTTCCCTGTGTTCGGCAATAGGTTCCGCTACCAATTCGATTCGGGTTTTTTATTCATGTAGTTTAATAAAATAAAATCAGAATGTCTACTGCCTCGCCTCCTGTAGAATGGAGTAATGAAAAAATATTTTTTTTTAAGGATTTACGAAACGGAGCGCTTAATTTGGGATCTAATTGACAAAAAACATAAATTTAAACACAAAATGCATGATGCATGGAATCGTATTAGTATTCTGTTAAATAATACTTAAATAGAGAAGTTACAATCGAAAAAGAAATCACTACTGGCAATATTAGTTGCCATTAAGTTGTATAAATTGTTTTAAATGAATTTTAATTAATTTCCGACAGCCGCGAGTAGCAGCGGCATGGGCTGAGTGTAAACCAGGTATTAGAATATCGACGTAAAGATACACATGTCGCGTTTCGTTTGGTGAAAGAAGTCCGGCGGCCACCCCCCTTACCCCATTCCGTTCCATTACAGTCCCTCAACGACCGTCAACGCAACTGTAACACGATCCGTGTTGCAGCTGTCTATAGCCGGCGGTAGTTGCTTATCATCAGGAGATCTGCTTGCTCTTATCCTAATCCATAAAAAAATGAAGCTTTTTATGGAATTGGAGGAAAAACGAGCCAACATCTCAAAGAGCCCCTAAGATTCAAAGGTGAAAGATGTCCATATTTATGACCTTTGAATTATATGCCGGATAGACTTTTATTCGATTCCTTACTGGAGACATTATTTGTGGGCAAATCAGGATATAATCCGAGCACAAACAATTGATAACTGTTAACGAACCAATGAGTTCAATATACAAGAGGAGCAAACCTCATACAAATGCGTCAAAAAATGTGTGTCCACTTTTTAGATGCAATGACGTAGCTTTGAAACCACTAGACATTTAAAATTAAACATATATCTATCTCAGTCACACAAATCGCAAATACATTGCCGTCAGTTTGATTAGACAAAGATGGCAATATAAATTTGCAATGGCGGTGTGGGGTGGCTAGCCCATGCGAAATTTTGCCCAACTTTTTCAAGCCATGTACTCGTAAAATATTTAATAAATATAAATTCAATATTTTACTATTACTTATTAATTTCTTATCAGATGTATTACAAGATAACTGAAATAATGAATGGATCAACGATCTCTGTGTACTGCGTACTAGATCGGCTGTACCGAAAAAAATTGGATCACACTCATCTGTACCTAATTGTGTACACCTGCCTTAGAGCAGCGATTTAAAGCGCTGTCGGTAAGGTGTACACAATTAGGTACAGATACACAAAATAGTGAAAACGCTTGAGTAGTAAAATAATGTACTTACATTCATTATATTGAAAGGGAATTATTGTATTTAACGTGGACAGGGCCTAACAACCGCACGGGTCGATCGATCATAAGGGAACATACCCATACTATATCGACCCCTCCCTCCCATCGGTGACCACTCGTAGTATATGCCAAGACCCCCCCCCCTCCCCCTTTAGTTTTCACGTAGTAATTCATAATTATGATTTTTAATCATTTCACAGGCAAAAATCGAAAAAAAGAAAATAATTTGGCTCATACTCGTCTTTATTGGATAAGACTGCATGCATACTTATATTACTAATGAATTATGTATTATGAAAAAGAACAACTTTAATTGTGAAAACATATTGCTGTACAGTATGTAACTTACAGTAACTTAATTTACGAACACAACAATTATTTCCTGTTTAATCACATTAATATTCATCTAGGTCGAAAAAATACGAGATTTCTCTCATTAAAATCGACTACGTGACAAAAACCTGAGCCACCCCCCCGCTCCTGTGACTAACCGTAGTATTTTAAAGACTCCGCTCCCCCCCCCCCCCCTAAACGGGTCACGTAGTATGGGTACGGCCCCTAAAGTTAAGCAACGCTTGGCGCGGTCGGTCCGTAGATGGGTGACCATCTTATCATGACGAGTTCCTCCGTGTTTCGGAAGGCACGTTAAATTGGTGGGTCCCGGCTGTCATTTGAACATCTTTGGTAGTCGTTACGGGTAGTCAGAAGCCAGAAAGTCTAACAACCAGACTTACCAAGGGGGGTTGTGTTGCCCACGCAACTGGGTTGTGGAGGTCAGATAGGCAGTCGCTCCATATAAAACACTAGTACTCGGCTGCACCCGGTTAGACTGGAAGCCGACCCCAACATAATTGGGAAAAAGCTAGGCAGATGAATTATTGATCATACACCGCTGTGTAACATAAGTTTTATATAAAATTGCCTTTTAGTCTCTTTTAAAGTGAAACTTTTTTATAAGTCTGAGTGAATAATTTGCTTTCGCGATACAATCTTATTTTTAAGTATTTATTAATTATGGCATTTATTAATAAAAGCGAATGATCAACTTGAATTGACGATAAATGATCTCCCGGGTGCAGCCAGTCAGTTTCTTTTCTCAGCAATCGGATAATTTTCACCCACTTGTCACGGCGTGCTGCATCTTTAGGCACCCTGCAGCGTTATTATTATAACAAAAAATATTTAAAATCTCCTTTTCCATAAATTAATAACTCTCCCACAAATGTGGGAAACTAAAACTAAGTTTTTAGTGGTATCACTGAAACTAATTATGAAAATTCAACATTTTATCTATTTTACTGTATTTTAATATTAATGTAAACATTAATATTACGTGTGGAAAGTAATTCCGGTTAATTTCTAATGGGTTTCCGATCTTGAATCGCACTCGTTTACTACGCATTTACCCATTTTGTACCTATTGTTATTCGGTTCGCGTCTGACAGATGACTGAATTGACATAAGCTTCGCATAAGCCTGTAGGCTTATGGCCAGTGGTCACACTTTGAGAAGGTTACTACAAGTCTATATCATATAGGTCAATGTAACGAACACATTTAATCTTGGTTATACATTATCAAATCAGTAAACAATTATTTAATGAATAATTTGGATTGAGCAGCAAGTTGAGGGCACCGATCTCACTTTATAACCATCTCTTTTAGAAATTTCCCAAACGAATCCTCCTCGATCCGTTTCTCTCACCATTACTCTAACAACACAACTCTGTTCAACTGTCAAAACTCCATAAAGTCAAGATGGCATCCAGACCTCGCTCTACATATAAAGTGTTCTGCTCTGATTGGCCGAAACGATGTCACAATATTATTACTTATAATACATTTACAAATGATACAATAGAGTTCTGCAGAACAATCACTACGTCTTGTCATATTCCCCGACATATATATCTATTTAAAAATATATTGATTGTTTTAAAGACTTAATTTCTATTATATATTTTTTAATTTGTCACATAAAATCCGGTAATTATAACCACCCTTTTGTATGTTATTCTTCCATATTTATAAGTAGAACTATTTTATTCGTCCTATTTCGTCATGTGTCTATACTCTGCTATGCGACCTCTTTTGTGAGTTCACTGCTCTAAATTTTATATCTCTTTATTTAACGAACAGCGGGTCGTATAAGCACGAGCTTAGTCTGGGTAAATATTTACAAACATCCACACACATATTTAAAACATTCCTGTGAATTTCGTTAGTGTGGGATGAAATATAAATATTATCTATACATATAATAAAGTTGAAAGTACATTGAATATGACTGGAGTATTGGAATTGAATATCAATATTTTTATAAAACTTGGGACATGAACTTCATTGGATACCGAATTGTGATATCCATTTTTTCACTAAAAAAAGTTTATTCGACATTTCAGAGAGTCACAGTCACACTGATCCACCATCCACTGAGCCCTTCACTTCTGAATAGGAAATCTTAGGATCGATTCCTTGCTCACTCAAATGACATTTCAGAATTCTGTTTGTAATTAATATATGTTAAATAGTAAAAACAATTGGTAAAGAAAGGCGCGAAGTTATGTTATGGCATGTATTATTTATAAAGTTTATTAGTTTTATTCCAATTACTATTTTCCTACGGTATTATGTTACATTCATGTAACTATTGGAAATCTATATTGTAGGTAAGCCATCTAACAATATATTGAAGAGACTCATGTCAGAGTGAATTGTACGTGTTTTGTATTAGTAGAGACAGACAAGCTGACAACAATTCTAAAACCTATTGTTTGGGCTCCAGTCCCTGAATATTCTGTCGTGGTACATTGATAAAACTACAGACTGCGGATTCGTGGTCGACGGGGTCAATCCCTACCCGAGTATAAATATGGCAGTGTGGCTTCTGGGTGTTTTTCTATGTAATATAAATATGTTTTAATTTAATGTTAACTAACTGAAAATCTATGTTAGCTATTTATCATTACATAGTATCATTACATAGTACCATTACATAGTATAAAACAAAGCCGCTTTCTGCTGTCTTTCCTCCTTGTTTAGATCTTTGAAACTACAGGTAAATTAGCTTGGAGACATTTTTGCTTAAGTAGTAGTGTATGGTCACGTGGCACCTGCGGACAGCGTAAACTGGTTTATTCTGCTTTGTGCGTGTTTCCACTTTCCACTATCAAGTGACGATTTATTTGTTTGTTTTGTTTCGTAATTATTATGGTCAAAACTTTTTACCTATAGCTAAACTACTATCATCTAAAGAACGACACGATATTTTATTGTTTCACGGTAGTCGCCTTGTCGTTTGCTCAAGGACGTGAAATAGAATGAAATTTTTTTTTTATAATGTCTAAACCTTTTTCTTTAAAATAAAAACTTGTTTTTATTGAAAACAAAAATCAGAGTGTTGCTAGGGATAAGTATAAAATTAAATAGTAATGTAAGGATATCGAAACATTTTTGTATAGGCCAGAACGATATAGTGGAAACGCGTTCTAAGATTTGAGTAATATACACACCACTACATATGCAAAAATTTCTCGAGACTAATTTACCTGTACGCCACGGATTTCTACAATGGATGAGAGGGTGTCAACCTGGTGGTTTGTATGTATAATATAGTAAAAGAAAATTGATAATTTTGGTGACTTATTAAGTGCTAAATAGTTTAAGAAAGTTCTTAAACTACTTTCAAAAAGTAGTACCTACCTTCAAAAAATTTATGGTTTATGTCTATCTCATGAATAACCCACATTTATTGGCTGGTCACCAGATTAATTTTAGTTCCATGTCTATGGTAAAATTTTATGTAATAAGAGACTTAAAGAGATATCAATGTGTTCAAGGCAAAAAAAGACTTTCAACCTCATACTTGTATTCAACGTGCCTTGGAACGATAATCTTTAGCTTAAAGAATTACAAGTTGGATATTTTATAAGTACTAAATTTAGTATTACTTTTGGCGTTATTAGAAAACTTGTGTTACGCAAATATCTTTTCACAGATATTTTCCGCAGTTTTTTGTTATGGGAGTTTGTTTTGTCAATTATTATTATTGTGTTATTAGTAAACAAAAAGGTAATTTATTTTTATCAAAGCTGGTTTTCTTAAGCAGTGTAGGTGTAGGCAGTGGCTGTTAAGCTTCGACTCGCCGTTATGTTTACGTCCCAAATGGAATAGGTGGCGAATTTATTACCATACTGGGCACTAAGTTTTTAGTCATTGATATTTATCACACATAACTTCCAAAAATTCGATTCGAACCCACGACTTCTTGGTTCAGAAGCGGGGTGCTCGACCACTGCACTACCGAGACTTTTTTCAAAACAATGTTTTTTAACCATTTAGTCTGTAGTACTATTGCTGATAATATTGGATCGAATCCAAAACCAGACAGATTTGAGTACATGTAATTAAATATATTTAAATTGCTTGAATTGATTTCAAATTATAATAAACTATAGATTAAAACAACTTTTATGATTATATCGCGTTTATTTATTACTTATTTATATTTATTTCCCGACGTTTCGAACTCTGTACAGAGATCATTTTCACGAGTGATGAACAAAAAGATGGTAGTTGTTCAAAAGCTGTTTTCAAATTTCAAATGATCTCTGTAAAGAGTTCGAAACGTCGGGAAATAAATACAAATAAGTAATAAATAAACGCGATATAATCCTAAAAGTTGTTTTAATCTATGAGTGAGATTCGCGAAAGTCTTAGAAGTAAATATATATTAAACTAATTATTATAAATACTGACAGGAATTATCCTTTGTCGGTGGGATTTGTTACAAATTATAGTTATTATAAATATTATAATAAGATCGGTTTCACTTAAATAAATATAGAGAATGAAAATTTGCTTTATCATATGAATTAAATTACTTAGTAATATGAAAATTAAATTACATCAACTATGACTTTGTTCCAATTTAAAGCAAAAATCTCTCTGAAAAAATGTTAATTAGTTTCGTAATCAGAATAAGTAATTCTAGGCTTAATCAAAATAGGCTTAATTCAGTGTCTACCAGACAACCTTGAAGTTCATTATGTTGAAACAGTTCGGTAATTGGGGTTCATTAAATTAAATACATACCTATATACCACTATATTTAGAACCTGTAAGAAAAGTACTTCTTTATATTGAGGAATATAAAAAAAGAAAAAGTATTCAAATGACATGGGCTTGCATGGGTTGTATCGCCACGCTGAATATTGCCATTCTAAGCTAATCTGCCAGTTTTCTATTTTATAAAGAAAATGTCCCTAGAGTCTCAACCCCAAACGGCTCAAAAACATAATAACCTACTAGGTTTTTTGTAATTGTCCCGCTTGACATTTTCTGGTGAAGCAGTAGCAGCAGCAACCCCTACTGTAATTGGAAGTTGTGAATTCGATAGGGTGTCTATGCAAGTAGCGTCCCATACCAAGGGCATACCCATCTTCCAAGGCAAAATAGACATAACGTTCGGTCTCTTACCATCATCGCGCACTAAACCGTTCAGTTCTAGAATAGCTGGTACAAAGGCGGTGACAAGAACACGCTGGATAATGTCATCAAAATTAACTAAACTATATTATATATGGCATACACGTATAAATATATTTATTTTACTGACCAAATAGAACGTGTTATGGAGAAAGGTGATGTTAGGAGCCTTGAAATTCGACGCGCGTGCTTAAAAAGAGTTATAAAAGTCAACGAAGCGAGTGAGGTGTGTAAGAATCGTGCCTTTTGGCGCTTCGTTCTCTCTGCCCACCCCGCAAGGGATTCTGCGTAAAGTTATATATATATGTATTTTACTGCAGACAATGATCCGACAAAAACTGAAAATTATTTCGAAATTGTGCACGTCTGCTTTAAACAGGAACTTGTTCCACAAAAGAACTTCCGGTAATGATTTAGAACCTTATTTTTGTAAATAATAATAATATAGAACAGAGATTTGACAGTTGATCTCATTGCCTCAGTGAATCAATTTTTGAGAGTGACTTCTAAGTATGGCATGTGAGAGTAGATGTAATTTAAACACTTTTACAATTAGGCAAGTTTCAGACTAAAAAAATTAGTCCTACTAAAGTTAGTCTAATTCAACCCTAAGAAGATACAGGTTTGTGCGTTTACCGCTAAAAGGACACCCCTTGTTTAAGGTTTTTGTTGTGAGAGTACTCCTCTCTCTACCCGCTTAGCCAAAATCAGAATTTTTGTGTCCGCGGTCATCTCGAGGGCAAGACCGAAATTGGCCTCTCTTTCCGATCGGCTTGATGCTCTGGAATTGCGGGGCGATGTGACATATCTATACAACATGCACCGAATGTACCACGGCCAGTGCTTTGAGGAATTGTTCGAATGAACACCACCTGATGACTTTCATCAACTCCGTTGCGCCAATCCTATAATCTGCATGAGACTGCGTTGGCGGTCAACGACGGCGTGCTTCAATGTTGCCACGCACTAAGTCTCTATAGAATGGCAACGGTAGTTCCACACTATTACCTTCAATAAACGAGCGAACTCTCATATAAAATGCTGGAAATGCGGATGTGCTGATGTCTATAATGGTAGTCGATCGATTTCCATCAGGTGATCAGCACGCTCGTTTGCCCTCTTCTTCCCATAAAAACTCAAGAAAACAATACATACATACATAAGCTCACGCCTGTATCTCATGGAGGTAGGCAGAGACCTTGGTTTTCCACAAGCTACGATTCTGACACACATCTTTCGCCTCATCTACAGTCATACACCTCGTCATGCAACCATTTATTTGGTCGTGGTAGCTCCGTCTTGGCCTCCCGATCCCGACCCTGCCACTCACATTCGGAATTCGAAAATTTCGAAAACAATAAAATATCTAATAAGGCTTTTATTAATTATACCATGCATTTTTTTTGTTTTCAAACTCATTGTTATTGTGGGCGGTTGAACTGTATAAATAAAGGTACTTTTGACGTTATTAATTATAATAATACAATTCGTAATTATAGTAACAATATTATGATGTTCATTGTAAAGTTTCTATATTTTGTGGCATGTTTGGCAACAATAGATCAAAGCTGTACGTAATTACGAAGCCTATTGTTATATTATCAAGCTCTAATAAATACAGTTTAATTACTTAAAACATTTTCTTCTTACAATCAATATTAATACAGAAAACAATACAAACAAAAAACGATCGTTGACAGACCTCCAAACACTATTACTTCTATTTTTTAATAAATATTTTTTAAAGATTTCAAGAAGGTTTTATATTCGAGTCATACGTTACATTTTATATTAGGTTCGGGATTTTTCATAAACCAATAATCCGATTTGGATGGGGTTTTCAATTTAATGTTGAAGGTAGTAAACTGCTTCCTTCCAATAAAATGTTGCCTTAAGGTTTACGGTACGTTATATGACATTATTGAATTTAAATGTACTCTTCCAGTATAAACAGCAAGAGATAATACATATTACCTACAGTTTTATATTGTTTACACCAGTCTTTAGAAGCAAACGCCTGTACTGTTCGAAAAGATTTACAGTATAGTATACTTTTTAATCGCTATTAAAATTGTAAATAATCAAATTTACGTTCTTATAATCTTGGTCTGAAAATAATTTCAAAATAGTAATCATGCTGGTACGAATACTATGACCAGCACGAACCGGTTTTGTACAAGCCTGGCGTGGTGAGTAGACTCCCAAAACGTGGTAGACTACAAGCCCATGTAAATGAACCAACCTGAATAATGCTTAGAAGGCTGTTACTTTCATTACATAGTATAAAACAAATATTGCTTTTTTCTATCTGTCCCCTTGATGGTAAGATCCATGAAACTACGCAACGGATTTTGAAGTGGATTTTTAAAGGGTGTGAAAGGGGTGGTTTCTATCTATAAATTAGTAAACAAACACTGATGCTGATTTCGGTGGTTTAGGACTTTAATTAAAAATAATAAACCACGTACTACATTATTATACACCTTCAAATGGTCTACAAAAAGTCCGCGATGGTGTATGTCTATCTCATAAGGATAAGCCACAATTAGCATATTTATTTCTTTACTTTTTACGCGAAATAAAGTTGGCAGAATCAACTAAAAGTTCATAAAATAACTCTTAGCGTTATGTCGTCGACAGGATGCATCTTTAAATTTGTCCCTTGTTTTCCAAGCTAAGCAACTAAATGCTTATGTTATTGAAAGTTAACAAAGGACTCATTCTTTTTTCTTGTGAATATTTCTTCTTCTAAATACATTTATATTAAACTACCTACAATGGAAAACATCCATCAATTCCTCAAAACAGTATATCAAACGAAAAAAAACGTAGAAGAGATAAAATGTTCGTATTTAGGTAGGTATATATAATATAAATTCAAAATTGATACAAAAGTTGTGATCTTAATATATAAAACAAACAAAAGATATGATTATCAAAGTTCATAAATGACTAAAGGTCCTTAATTGTGACATTAATAAAATCGACAACATGAAATTAGAAAATTTATCAAAGAAATTTCTTCGTAATAAGATTGCAGAAAATTGATGTGTTTTTTCTAAAAACAAATACTTGATGAAATTAATTTATTTCTTTAATTTTACAGACAATAAGTTTTCCATTTAATTATAATAATAAGAAGAAATAAATTAATTACATTATTTACAATATATACAAGTAAAAAACTATCTGAAAGCAAATTTCTCCGCATCTCGGTCTACTAGCAGCGTGCCCAGAAGACTGGCCGCATTGCCACGCTAAATGGTAATGCTAATCCTCTGTGCGAAGAATAGACCAGCCCTTTGGTCGCGAGAGGTTTCGATCAGCCTCTTTGCAAGATCAAGGCTCAAATACATAATCACCTACAAGGTTTCTGTATTAGTTATAATTAGTTTTCAATTTAAATGTTTATTTATTGTTAATATTATATACGTGAATATTAAATATGTATGAAAATCTATGTTTCTAGCAAGAACACAACTGCGTATTCATATATTTGTAATTATAGTAGGATATAATGATTATTATTTTGTCCAATTTGCGTTAAATAATAGCGTGCAATTAATTAACGCTAATAAATTTTATCAGTGCATAAATTGTTAATAATGGTAGAGTTCGCTGCATGAATAGGCTGGCTCGACCGGTGAAATATTATTACCTCTCAAAAGATCGACGTAAAGTGGTTCGTGCCATCTTGTGTTGCATGGACCGCGCTGGTCACTTACCATCAGGTGACACGCCTGGCCTTTGCCCTCCTATCCCATACAAAAACAAATCTGTGCTTTAACATTAATTATAGTTTATCAAACAATTTAATTTAATTAAATAGTATAATATGGCAAGATTAATCGTCGATAACTTATACGTTTATGTTATTCGTAATTTAACATAACATAATATAATATCACGCCATTGTTACCCGAAGGTGTAGGCAGCGGCTGTTAAGTCTCGTCTCGCCGTTATGGTTACGTCCCAAATGGAATAGGAGGCGAACCTATTGCCATACCGGGCACAAAATTTTCAGTCATCGGTATTTATCTATACTTATATTATAAAGCGGAAGAGTTTGTTTGTTTGTTTGAACGCACTAATCTCAGAAACCACCAGTCCAATTTCAAAAATTCTTTCAGTGGAACTCTGGATTCAGAAACCTTGCGCTCGACCACTAGGCCACCGAGACTTTTATTTTATTCGTAATTTGTGTTTCTAAATATGTGGTATCTCTAACCCATTATAATATTTTAAAGTACATACTAAATTTATCATATTTTGTTTATTATATTTCTTGTATGGCATATTAATAATATATTATTCTCTATAACATACGAATTCTGCATTAAAATGTTCCATTTAATTTTTCTCAAAAATAGCGTTTTAATGAAACAAAGTCTAGATTCTGCGCCAAACTAAAATTAATTTCTAGTGTTTACAAGAAAAAAATCCGGTGTGAATAGTGTAGAACAATACTATTACAATTATAATCATTCTATGTTTTATAGTTCAGTCATGGTTTTTTTACGATTGTAAGGGATACTACACCTCATGGCACGTTCATGTACGTGCTATCAATAGTATATAACAACTGTACGCACAGTATGCTGTAGTGGTCGGTGTGCAGCGACAGACGGGTGTCGCTAACACGAATAAACATGACAAGTGCGTAATTACGTCTTTCATTTATCGGCCACTCATTTACCATCTTGAAGAGTCACCATCACCGAAGATCATCCGCCTCACGATAACATCATCCAGCAATATAGTCACCAGTAACAACCTACTCGTACCGTTACACGATTAAGAGATCTATCTCACCAAGTGGCACTACCACAGAGAAGAATATTAAAAGTAGCTAAAAATATCACGTGATTAATAGGCAATCCCTAAATATATTAAACAGAAAATTATACAAAGATAACTTTTGAGTGTTCCAATTACGAGATACATTGGAACCAATAATATAAACAATTGAAAGGGTAAATATGCAAACGACACCCATTAAAATTATTATTGTACCCTTTGGCAACATTTAGCCCTATATTATACAATAAAATTTAAATGAATGCCATTACTGTATTTTATCGGATAAAAGAGATTATTTCAAATTGACTGGATTGAAATTTATAGACAATTGTGGTAACATCGAGTAATTTTAATATGATGAGCTTTAATCCGGTTCGAAGGACCATATAATAGTTCCTTTTTAAACTTAAACTTTCAAGTTATATAAATTAAACATGAAAACTCCAAATCTATAATAATGAAAGCATACACAGTCAATTTCACTTGCAAACAAAACGTCTAGGAAGCAAAGGAATTAAACAATAAATTTTAATATTATCAACGCTCTAAACATCGTCTCGGTGGTCCAGTGGTTAAACACCCCGCTTCTGAATCAAGAAGTTGTGTTTCCGAATCCTGGCACACACCAGTGACTTTTCGATATTATTTTTGGAAGTTATGTGTGAGAAATATCGATGACTGAAAACTGTGTGCCCGGTGTGTGGCAATAGGTTCGCCACCTATTTCATATGCGACGTAAACATGACAGCAACTCGAGGGTTAACAGCCGCTGCCTACACCTCCGGGTGGAAAAAGGGGTGAAGTTGTCTTTTGATATGTACACGTTTTATAAACACATTTGTATATAGTACAATATACATAAGTTTTGAATGTACCTGTATTTCCAGAACTATTCTATGCCAAGAATAGATACAGTCGGCAGTTCTCCACTGAATGGGTTGTTCCCAACTTAGCTATCTGCATGCGTCACACGCTTTGTGGTGTTAAGCTTTTAGAATAGTAGCAATACTTTGTGTTTATACCTAAGTTTATTTCCAGTTAGATATTTAACACAGTATTTTAGTTTTAGGCCTCGTGATGGTAGAGCACCACACTTCCGAAAAAAGAAGTCATACGATCGAATCTGGGCTCACACCAATGATATCTCGGAATTCTTTTTATAAAATGCCCCAACCATTCAATACAGAACGTTAAATTTTCTCGAGTCGAGGCCTAACAGCTGCTACTGCTTCGGGTAAAGCGGATGTGACGTAATGAAAAAATCGGTTTCGGGTTCTATATAGAAACCTGGTTGTAAAAAACGAAAAAAAAAACATTTAAACAAAACCAAAACTTAAATGACTCACATAAAATAAGTTGAGTATGACATTTAATTATTATTCGTTAAAACTAAGGATTTAAAAGGCTAAAATAAGTTGAAAAAATCATTCGCTTTTATTCTCGACGGAACAAATAGGGGTGGCCGAAAATATATAGTCGAGCAAACAAAGGCGTCTAAGTATTCTAATTTTGGGAAAGGCAATTCTCGCCTTTATCGTTTCACATTTGCTTTCCCCCTTAAAAGATAATCAGATTTCAAGACGAATATGCTAATACTGCAATTGTAACTTCACACTTTTTATAGACGATAACATAGGCAATATTGTATTGAGATTTGAATAATGAGCTACGCTGTGCGTTGCATAAATGGTGACCTCGACCGGTGAAATACCACCACCTCTCAGTATATTGACGTAAAGTGGCTCATGCCGCGTTTCGCTCGGTAAGAGAGGTATCCGGAGACCCAATCCCGTTCTATTTCCCCTTACCATTTGGCCACCAAGGAAAAGGTTGGACATGCAACTGTAACATGTGCCCATGGGTGGCGTTATTTGTATACTATCAGATGACACGCCTGATCGTTTGTTGCTCTCCCTATCACACAAAGTTCTAAATGTAACAGATGGCCAAAAGACAAAATGCATTGCATGCAAAATTTTGTAAGCTATCGATACTTGTGACACGGTAGTTCCGAAAATCTATTGTTGTGAGTAATGATTCAAACTCGAAACTTTTGAACTAGAAGTTGGAGTGCTTTATCACTAAACCATCGAGATTTATGATACAAGAGGTGTATTTTCTTTTCTATTAGGAAAATAGTTTAAAAATACAATACCCGCAAGAAGATATAAAGTGATACTATTCTTTAAAGCTGAACCGCACGCCAAGTAAAAAAAGAAAAGTGACTTTTCATCATGCCACAGAATGGCCAGTAAATATTTACATACTCCTTGATTTTCAACATAAATTTTCACGTCGCTTTAATACCCGGAGCGGGAGGCCACAAAATTGCATAGCACGTGCGTATTAAATCCTTAAAAAATATGAAAGATTTAGGGCAAAGCCTCGTGAACCGCAGAACGGGAGTGCTACGTCTCCGGAATATAAATAAACGGGCCCGAGGCTTATAAATATTGATGGTGTCACTGAGAAAACTGGGTCTCACTCAATGAGTATATAGATTTAGTCCGACAATTTTTTTCTTTATGTATCCCTTGATGCCAACATTATTGGGGGCGATTGTGTAACTGAGCTGTTACAAATTGGATCATTTCAGAAAACTTAGACAGTGTTCACGACACGTATTAGACTGGAAATTGACATACAAAATCGGCATGTTGACATACTAGTCGACCAATCATTGTGATCACAACCATCTGTCAAGTTTGACACTGTCTAGACTCTAGACGCTAATGTCTAGACTGTCTAGAGCAGGTATATTTATCGCGCGAAAATGTTTTGAAAAAAACTTGTGAAATGTAGACTAAAATAAATTTAAATTCCCCAATATTTTCAAAATTATTTTACCAATTCTCTTAATGAAGTCATTTGTGAGTTTCACCAGTTAGGTTTCATTCACAACACAAGGCTAGTATTTCATACTAAAGTTTAATAATCTTTTACTTGATTTGACAGTTTGAAGATGGTTTAACCCTTAACGTCGTCTGCCTCTGACATGTACTTGTTTTGAAGTTTATCGAAGCATTCGAGCAAACTCTCATTTTGGTGACATCATTAATTAATGAACGCGTTTCAAAATCGTAAGCTGTCATGCATAAACGATGTGCGTATACATTTTGCTTTTCACACGTACTTACAATAGTGTAACAACGTCGATAGAATTACGCCTAAATATTATATAGATAAACGTAGATTTACCGAAGGGAAGGGGTCTTAAATGTATACCCCTTCAACCTTCCTACATAAGTTGACTATTTTAAAATAAACTCGTCAAAAATTACACTCGCAGTTTTATTCATGTAAAAACCGCAGTAGAGTAGATTGCTTCATGAATTGGCCGGTTTCACCAATCTCTTCAAAAGTCGTTTCGTTTGGTAAGGTTTGTTCGTAGGTCCACCCTCGGATATCTATGGTCCACCCCGTTTTACCTGTCTCTGCTCCTATACCATTTTAAAGCGCGGCGCTGCAATTGTGACCTATTAGGTATAGATATCCTGGGCGGCACTAGTCACAATAGTCACTTACCGACACTTGCAAGTTTTCCTCCATGGCCTTAGAATACCAGTTTTAATAACCAACAATTATCCATATGGCTTAGTAGGCCCTAGGCTTTGCAAAAATAATAGAAGTGAGTACCATATATAAATAAGATTTCTTACTGCGCACAGTTATTTCTAATCACATCGTATCCAACACGGCATGAATATATTATTGTTGTAGTTTGTATTTTTTTTTCGGAATTCATTTTTATTTAACATCCTTTGTGAGTAAGCTAAATAAAAGTTGAAATGAAATATTTATAAGAGCTGAGTAAAGTAAATACAATTCTTACGTTACATGAACAAAAGGACAACAGTTAGACGACCTTTCGTAAACGCCAAAAAGAAAAGCCTTTTGTGAGACTTAAGTAGTGAAGCATTAGTTTTTTTTTATGGGATAGGAGGGCAAACGAGCAGGCGTGTCACCTGATGGTAAGCAACCAACGCCGCCCATGGACACCAGCAACACATATAGTGTTACTGTTGCGTTGCCGACCTTTAAGGGACAGGGGACAGAAAAGGACGGGGAAGGGGGGTGCGTCTCCGGGTACCTCTCTCACCGAACGAAACGCGGCATGAGCCACTTTACGTCGGTCTTCTGAGAGGTCGTGGTATTTCACCGGTCGAGCCGGCCCATTCATGCAGCGAACTGCTTGGCTCTACCACTGTTGAACATTAAAATATTTAGTGTATAGTTTGAAATCACAATTACAAAAGCAAATTATTTAACTAAACAAATACGAAACATTTGAGGTTTATAAGCTGCTGAATTGAAAAGTTTGTAATAGGAATGAATTTATTTTAACCAAAAACATAGCGCATACGTTACGATAGCCTGTGTTTTTTTCTCGTTTCAATATTGGCGGACCCAGGTTCCAATTCTGCTAATGACCGCTAAATTTTCACTTCGTTTTGGAAATCATGACTTATGACAATTATTTTTGATGACTAATTTACTTGTACTTTTAGATTTTTTTATAGTATAGGCAGGCAAACGAGCAGGCGTGTCACGTGATGGTGAGCAACAAACGCTGCCCATGGACACCTGAACACGTATAGAGTTACATTTGCTTTGCCGGCCCTCACAATAGGATATGAAGAAAGGGGTTGGGCCTCCGGACACCTCTCTCCTCGAGCGAAACGCGGCAAGATCCACTTTACGTCGATATTCTGAGAGGTAGTGGTATTTCACGGGTCGAGCCGATAAATTCCTGCAGAGAACTGCGTTGCTCTACCACTGTTATAACTGTAAACTGATTACACATTTCTTAATAATCATGAAGGCCAATAGAAAAAAAAATAACATGGAAACATGTCTTTAATAATTAAAACAGAGGCGTCAAACTTAATATATTACTTATGTTTCAACATCATCATCATCATCACCAGCCTGTTGCAGTCCACTGCTGGACGTAGGCCTCTCCCAGCTTGCGCCACAACATCCGATTCTAGCACCCCCTGTCCCACCGTTACTACGACCGTTGGCTGGGAATAGTGGGACCAGCGGGAACTGGAGGCCGTTGGATTTGCGCTTTTGTCATGGGAGGTTTTCGCCCATAGTCCCCACTCTGGGCAGACGTCTTGGAGACCGCAGGGGTGAACCTTTTAACGATAGGGACGCTGCTGTCCGCCCCTTCTAAGAACATTTAGGTTGACCCTTTATTTTGGAATGGTTATCCCGCCATTCTTCGGTGTTGTGCTGTGTTAGCTTGTCAGCCATATGTTTTTCTTTCGCTCCCGGCTGACTGAAAGATTACTTATGTTTGAGACCATTTATTTTGGTCTTCTCACGGCTTATTGCAGAGTACTAACTATTATATTTTTAGGACAAACAAATAAAACCAACTGTTTTATAACACTCATAACTTCTATATATTAAAGTGAACCTAACTTACAGTAGTACCTGCAGATCTTAATCATTACACCTTTATGGATAGTAAAACAGTAGTTAAATTTCTACAATAGTAATAACTCAACGGCGAAGTTAAATTATTTACTTAACTATGTAAGGGTTTAGTCAATGACAGCTACGCTATTAGTCAGTACTGAATAATATAACTAGCTCTTGTTAAGTACAAAAGATCCTACCTAGTTTGATGGGTAGCTATAGCTTAAATAATAATACTATAATAATAATATTATTTTTTAAACATAACATAACATAAATTCACGCTTTTTTATACCCGAAGGTGTAAGCAACGGCTGTTAAGCTTCGTCTCGCCGTTATGTTAACGTCCCAAATGGAATAGGTGACGAACCTATTGTCATACCGGGCACAAAGTTTTTAGTCATCGAAATTTATCACACATAACTTACGAAATTTATTTCATAACATAACTTACGAAATTAATTACGAAAAGTCGCGACCTCTGGATTCAGAACAAGGATGCTTGACCACTGGACCGCTGAGACTTCTGATCACTGAACCACCGAGACTACTAAAAATTTTTTATACATTTCTGTATAAATATACTTTATTGTAGGTTTACATCATACGACCTGCCCTTTGAGATATTGAAGCAGTAAACCTACAGTAAGATATAGAGAGACAGTTATGGTGTGACATAACAACCAGACAAATATCCTAGACCGAAAACGTACTGATCACAAAACATTTGCCTTACATTGGTCTTAATTTTTTCTTCTACATCTAATATACATACCAAAATACCTGAAAGACATTTGGTGTGAGACAACTTGTATCCTCCAGTAGTGCTGAATCACCAACCCATCGAGCCTTTTTTATGGGATAGGAGGGCAAACGAATAGGCGTGTCACCTGATGGTAAGCATTCAACTCCGCCCATGGACACCAGCTCACCTGATGGTAAGCATTCAACGCCGCCCATGGACACCAGCAACACATATAGTGTGGCTGTTGCGTTGCCGACCTTTAAAGGATAGGGAATAGAGGATAGGAAAGGATGGGGAAGGGGATGGGCCTCCGGGTACCTCTCTCACCGAACGAAACGCGGCATGAGCCACTTTACGTCGATCTTCTGAGAGGTCGTGGTATTTCACCGTTCGAGCCGGCCCATTCATGCAGCGAACTGCTTGGCTCTACCACTATTGAAACATAAGACAATATAATAAGACTTGTAACTTAAGACAGTCTGTATAAGGTAAAACACTCCAGCTTCCACAGCTTGAAAAGATCATTGGTATATTGATTTATTCGGATGAATGATAACGTAATAACTTGAACCTATTCATTCGTTTCTAGTCGACCCTGAACCATGTACATATGAATCAAGAAAATGTGTGTTACAAATATACCATAGTTCACAAGCTACAAATCTAAATCAATGTTACTAATCTGCCCATAAACCATTATTTTCGCTACGTTGCCATTTTAGCTTAGAAACTGTGCCAAAAGCTTTTTTTTTTTTTCAGCTTCTCTCTAATTGCTGAACTAAGCAATTTATGTAGTCAGCTTAGCACAGTTCAATTTATCGCTGAACTGTGTTGTTTAGTTGGATCACTGAAAATTAGTTTCTTTTTTTAGTTTTTCCACTATTAAATAACATAACTAACTTCACGCCTTTGTTACCCGAAGGTGTAGGCAGCGGCTGTTAAGCCTCGTCTCGCCGTTATATTTACGTCCCAAATGGAATAGGTGGCGAACCTATTGCCATTCCGGGCGCAAAGTTTTCAGTCATCGATATTTATTACACTTAACTTCCGAAAACAATTTCAAAAAGTCATTGGTGTGAGCCAGTGTCAGGATTCGAACCCGGACCTCTGGATCAGAAGCCGTGTGCTCGACCACTGGACCACCGAGACTGTTTTCCACTATTAAATAGTTGAATGTTTGATTCATAACATAGAAAATTATAAGACAAAGGGCGGAGGAGAAATGTGAAGCAACTTTTAAAACATTTTGGCGGGCCTCGTGGCGCATTGGTAAAACTACCGGCTGCAGCATTGCGGTCGAGGGTTCGATTCCCACCCGAGCACAAATGTTTGTGACAAACATGAATATTTGTGTGGGTGTTCTTTTATGTATTATAAGTATGTATTTACAAAAGAAAAGTATATATGTATTAATATCCGTTATCTAGTATCCATAACACAAGCATTTAGTTGCTTAGCTTGGAACTAGAGGGCGCTGTGTGTATTGTGTCCAAGATATTATTATTATTATTTAATAAATTTCTGTTTACATTAACAGAATTATGATATTTCAACGGAACAATTTTAGTATCTACAAAAATAAAAACTACATTTTTCATCGGCAAGTTTATAAAATAAATACCTATCACAGATAGTTGATAATATTACAGACATTTCTTTTAAAAATATCGAACTTTCAAAGCGCATTTTCAATACGCTCTCAAAGAAAATGTTTGAAAACCAATATTTAATTAGTGGGAGTAAAGGCCACATACAACCTTCAGAGGATACCGCAAAAACTCTACAGTAAAAAGGGTTCGAACATAACATAATTTAGAGGCTTTTTATAGGGACCTGAGGTCATTGGAAGCCACTGAAATGTAAAGATTGGTGTAATTTTATTAACTTGTTAATTTGACATAGCTTCTTTAACAAAATATGATACTACTGCTGATACAAATAAGTCATCATAGCTTATAGGTTCTACACATTATTTTTGTTTCCGATATCTTGGCTTTGGATTACCTTTAATGAAATATTTCTGCTAATATTGCTCAGTTTATATCCGACTCTAAGAGAATTGTATCTAAAATATTAGAGTTGGGCAGCTAACGTGATAAATAAGAACTAAGAAAATCTAAAATCATTAAAAAATATGGTATCTACAATAACAATGGTCTAACCAAGTCCATTGTTATAGTACTGTATCATAGTTAGAAATGATAATATTAGTTGACCGTAAGCAAAATACTTATTCTCCAAAAAACTTATGTATATATTTTTCAAAAAAAATAAACATATCGTCATCATCATACTTTACAGGATCTCAAATAGACTATTTAACCAAATTGTATCAGATTTATACAATTTATTTATGATATTAATTATGTTTATATACTACTGTTTATATTTTATTATTATTTTATTTTAATTTTTATTTGTGATTATGGATTGTGTAATGAAATGTTTTGTTATGCCTATTGATGTATTGTATTATTTTAATTTCTGTTTTTATTATTGATTGCTTAATAAAATGTTTTATTATGCCTACTGATTATTATTGTATTGTTTTGATTTTTTGATTATTGATAATGAAATCATTAGTTATTATTTATTGCATATTGATTATTTTTGTGTTATTATATTGTTTTAAATTTCTGAATATTGATTAATGAAATCATTAGTTATTTATTGCATGTTGACTATTTTGTTTAATTATATTATTTTCATTTTTTGATTATTGATTGCAGAATGAAATGATTTCTTGAAACTGTATGAAAACTAAGAAATCTAAATATTATGATGTAAAAGTGATGAAATGATAAATGTTTCAAAGAAATAATTGATGATTGTATTTTGTTCAGAGTTTTTAATATGTTAATAGAAATTTTGTATCATTATTGTAGATTAAAGGTAGTAAAGTAGACCAGTTAAAAGAGCAATATGGAAAGAAAAATGTCACTAAATATTATTTATTGTACTTAAAAGTTGCATGGAATAAAAAGGCTTTTTTATTTTTATTTATTATTTTTATTATTAATTATGTTTATATTGATTAAAACTGTATTTATTCAATCTCATTAAACGACTTAAACTGAATAATTTAATAGAACAACTGCCAAATAAAAAAGTTACCATCAAGTTTACACCTTTGTAAAAAAAAAACTTTTGTTTGCCTTCATAACAATTATGTACAGAACGGTCTTTAACTTGATTAGAATTCCTCGCAAAAAATGTCACTAAAGCACTCCAGCTAGATGTGATATAAGAGAGTAATAAACTTTTCATTTTATGTTCAGACCTACAGTTTGCTCATCTAGCAAATGTACGACCAACCGTTTTCTATAATCCCAAGACACTCATAAAACAAATTGGTAATCACATTGTAACGAGCAAAGGTCTACGTTTTGTAAACACGAAGATATATTGCAATAGGACAATTAAACAACAAATCTTATTTCCAGAAGGTATATTTAACACGAAATTATTTTTCTGAATTAGATTTGTCAATCAACTCTGCGTAGTACATCAAAAATCATTAGTGTCCGACCGAAGCTTCGGCTTCGGCTTCGGCCACCTTCGGCCAAATCCATCTTCGGCTCATCGGCATCGGCCGTTTTCTGGGCCAAAACCGAAGGTCCCGCCCAAGGTCCGTGACCAGTCAATATTAAACGAACTGTTACGAAAGCGTGAGTGACCGACTGGCCGGACTGCAATTAGTTCAGTGCGGATACCTCTATCACCAAGAGAAAGGCGGCATGAGCCACTTTACGTCGATATTCTTTTTAGCTGTGGATAATATTGAATATATGAATTAAATTACTAAGAGTTTATAAACTTTCGGCTTCGGCTTCGGCCGAAGGTTGTGGCGATTGCCGATTAATCGGCTTCGGCTTCGGCCAAAAATAGACCTTCGGTCGGATTAAAAATCATTGTATATGTAGTAAATATTAATCGGTCACCTTTATCAAAAAGTCTTGTTACTGCTGTTTCAAAAACTTTGAAGGATTGGACTCCAAGTTTGTAGAGTACTCAATCTAACTACATTTAGATATTGTTCTTAGAATCCAAGTTTTAGTTACTTTTTTTCAAAAGCAATTCCAACAATTTGATTATAAGACTCAAAGTTAGAAGTAAAATTGGCAAATACATTGCTATTGATGTTGTTCTGGAGTTAAAATTTTTTGATTAGATACGCCTATATAAAAATCCAATATAACTAAATTGACAAGTGAACATACATAACATAACTTCACGCCTTTGTTTCCCGAAGGTGTAGGCAGCGGCTGTTAACCCTGGTCTCGCCGTTATGTTTACGTCCCAAATGGAATAGGTGGAGAACCTATTGCCATTCCGGGCACAATGTTTTCAGTCATCGATATTTTTCACACTTAACTTTCGAAATCAATTTCGAAAAGTCCTTGGTGTGAGCCAGTGGCAGGACTCGAACCCGGACCTCTGGATCAGAAGCCGTGTGCTCGACCACTGGACCACGGAGATCCAAACAATAAATTTCAAAACATATATACACAATTTTTATCACAGCCATTGTTTATTTAAAACTTAGCGACCCGGCGAACTTTAATTTGCCTCTGAAGTTATAAATAAAAGTTTTTTTCTAAAAAATTAATGTAGCGTGATAAAAGTAATTTATCCAATAAAAGTCCCGTCATAATAGGTAGAGCCATTTCAGAAATACCCGCAACAAATAGACTGTCAGTCTATTCTATAGACTGTCAATGCTGATATATTAGTCTATATTTATTAGAGCTGATATATTAGACTGATATATTAGATATATAGTCTTATTTCTAGTCTAGGCTATGCATAGATTAAATGGCACCTTTACTATATGTGTCTGATAAAGTATAACGTGACCGACCATAGGTTGGCACTATCTCACAACCATCTTTTCGCCACTGTGTACGCTCGTTGCGTAAATCAAATAGTGCGCAATTTTCCACATATCCTGTAACATATATCGGTTCTCTGCCTACCCCGCAAGGGATTAGGGATTTGGCGTGAAGTTATGTATGTATGTATATCGGTTCCTATCCACAAAAAGACTCTCATTCAAAGAGGGAAAATATATTATACGTAAAATAAATTTATGTAAATATATCTTACATCTAATACGCGATTTACAAGAAATAAAACCTACGCATTTGTATTTACAAGACAATATAATATTCTATAGAGTCACTATTTTTTATAGCAGCCGTATTCTTTAAGGGTTTTCAAATAAGATCTTCAATATACGCAATATAAAATATGATAGAACTTCAAGATGAGTGGGTATCAATTGATTATGAATTCTTGAAGACGTGTAAACCTATAACATCATTGAGAATTTTAATAGTTCAGTTTCAGAAATGAAATAAAAACCCTTCGAAATGTAGATTGGTAATGTATGGTAGTGACCAAATAACAGTTTTATTATTATGATGAACCTGATTTCAGTCCAAGTCCAGCAATATATAACTAATTTGGAAATATAGGTTTAATTAAAATTATAAATTGTAAGGTTCATACAATTACAGATAAAGTTTATCCTTTAATTGTGTGGATATATGTTTTTCTTAGAAGCAAATGTAGATGCTAATATCTTATTTATTTGTTTATGCTAAATTAGAGCTGGTTATATCTTTTGTTATTATTTTATTTTCGAATCTTTGTTACCAGATAATCCTACTAATTGTGGGGTAGGGTTTTGATGATTATTTGTAAGCAAATGAGTTTTAAATTTAAGTTAAATTTGCCATATTAAAATATAAATTCAACTTTATACGTACAAATTATCTAAAAGTACGTACTTACCTTTTAAAAAACATATTAAGCTCTCCTCATCCTTTTAATTGCTAACGGCCCACTTGCCGTATAATTATAAATAAAACACTCTTAAATCTAGCACTAATATGACTTATAATTACTGTGAAAATTCACTACATAATATAGTAAAATTGAATGTAATTTAATACAATATTGATATTTTTAATTAAATAATGTTTTGAAACAAACACGGTTTATTTGTTTATAGAATTACGAGTGACAGAGCGTCCTCTCGCTAGCGCGTTCGCGAGGCGACTACTCTACCTACCCTACAAATATAAGCAAAACCAATACCAAACATGAAACTAATTTTCTGTAGGGCTGTGCGTGTAGGTGGAGACTGTTAGTAGTTTCCCGACAGCTTCTGCGTGATAATTCACTCTGTGAACCATAGATGGCGTTATTTTAACTATAATAAAATGATGTCATTTCAGGCTACATTATTTGGCAGAGGTTGGTTACTGGTTTGCGTAATTAATAAAACCTTAGATGATGATGTCTTATTTGTGTAACTAGACTTAACTGAATTATTTTTTTTATGAATTCATCATCATTACATAGAATAAAACAAAGTATATGCTTATATCTAAAACTACGCAACGTATTTTAATGGGGTTTTTTTAATAGTTAGAAGGTGTCAACGGGGTGGTTTTGATCTATAATTAATATATGATGTTGTAAAGAAAAAATGTAAATTTTCGAGATTTAGCACTTTAATTGCAAACACCGGCTGAACCCTAAGTGATAGATCAAAACAATGTTCTACATTATTAAACATATTCAGAAGGTCTAGAAAAAAGTCCGCAAAAGCATATGTCTATCTCTTAGTGATAACCCACAATGACCATTTTTATGTTTTTATTTATTACGAGAAATAATGGCTTATTTACGAAGCGATTTTAAACATTACAGCATTAATTTTCATACGATTAAGTATCCTATATAGATCATGCGTGTAATATATCCAGGCCCTTTATAGCATGCCCTTTACAGCATGCAATTTAAACGAACATTTTCGAAGATATTGCAGTATTAACATAGCGGGACAGCAGTTAAAGCCTATAAATAGCACAAATCGAATCTCATGATATCCAAAATTTACTCATTTATTACTTTTGATGCGGAACAAAGTTCGCCGGGTCAGCTAGTAATACATAAAAATGATTTAACGAAATAGAAATAAAAGTTGGTTCATAAAAAATAGTTATTTTTCATAATGTTTCAATTTTGTTAGGTGTTCAACCTAACAAAATTGAAACATTATGAAATTATATATTAAATAATCCAGACATTTTTTTGATTACATACTTTCTGAATAATTGCTAATATTTGGTAATAATAACTAGTTTTTGTCCAATTATAGATGCTCGTTTTATAATTTATGGCCAAAATTACGATATGACATATTGGCAGTAAGAGTGTTGGCATTTTTAATAAGCTTTTTTTCTGTAAAAGAAGAAAACCTCCAAATTTATTTTTGTCATTGAAAGGTGATGTTTTAATCAAACCTGAATTGTAAAGACAACTTTACGTTTCACAATTTTAAATACGTATAGTAAAAAATAGCAGTATTGTATGTTGCATTATTTTATATTTATTGTTTTAGGATTATCGTGAATAAAGTAACTGAAATAAAATCTACAAAACTATAGAACAAAGTCTAGTTTTAACAAAATAGTTGCAGACTAGCTGACCCGCCGAACTTTGTTCCGCATCAAAAGTAATAAATGAGTAAGTTTTGGATATCAGGAGGTTCAATTTGTGCTATTTATCGGTTTTAACTACTGTCCCGCTATGTTAATACTGCAATATCTTCGAGAATATTCGTTTAAATTGCATACTGTAAAGGGCGAGGAACATCTATATTACATGCACATTCTATTTAACATACTTAATTGGATGAAAATTAATGCTGTAATGTTTAAAATCGATTCGTAAATAAGCCATTATTTCTCGTAAAAAGTAAAAAAATAAAAATGGTCACTGTGGGTTATCCCTAAGAAATAGAAATAAAAGTTGGTTCATAAAACGCGGACTTTTTTGTAGACCTTCTGAAAGTGTTTAATAATGTAGAACATTGTTTTGATCTATCACTTAGGGTTCAGCCAGCGTTTGCGATTAAAGTGCTAAATCTCGAAAATTATCATTTTTTCTTTAAACATCATATATGAATAATAGATCAAAACCACCCTGTTGACACTCTCTAACTATTAAAAAAACGGCATCAAAATCCGTTGCGTAGTTTTAAATATATAAGCATATAAGGGGACAGACAGCGGAAAGTGACTTTGTTTTATACTATGTAATGATATACTATTACCGCTATTAATGTATTATCCATTCTCAACGACACTATTTGTACGTTAAAAATATCATACGTAGGTAAACATTTCCTTATAGCATAACTGAATGTTCTAAGAAATAAAAAAATCACTAAGAGTTTGGATGGATGCCATGCTGTTAGATAAAAAAAACAAGCATAATTTAAATCTATTTGATTTCGAAGACACACTTCCTGGCACTTGCTGATTCAATATATCAAACTAAAAGTAGTAAGCGAAATGTACAAATCTTTTCAATGGTTTTTTTTTCTGTTTTTTGAAAAACTTCTAAACGTGGCTCTTTGTGAGGAGCCCAATGGTGGTAGATTTATTTTATACATATAACTTGACAATGTTTTTCTTATTTTTACCTTTACGCTCTCTTAATATTCAGAGTGTAGTGTAGTGTAGACAGCGTTTCCTTACGACAGCAGAAGCAACATTTCGCCTTTTATCTAGCCAAATGTAGTTTTATTTTATAATTAACATCTACATAGCAAATGAACAAACATATCCTTCCAGCAAAATAAGATAGTTATATAAAGGTTTTGCCATAAGCAACAAATAGAAGAAATACAACGACGTCTCAAAATATCGACTTAAAATGCTGCGTTTCGTTTAGTGAGAGCGGTATCCAGAGACCCAAACGCTCTCTCTTATCTTCCCCATACCAGTTCTGATTCTTTCCCTTCTAATCTTAGGAGCTGCAATGCAATTGCAGTGCAATTATAACAATATAAGTGTTACAGATATTCATTGAGCGGAGGTAGTTGTAGTTGTTATAAAAAACATCTCACAACACTGCCTACAGCCGCGCCGACTGCAAAAGTATAAAAAAGTATTAAAAGACAGAGTTGTCTTATTTATTTATGATACCCAGCTGTCAAGGCAGCTTACAAAGGCTTAATTTTCTCATTCGAGACCACGGAATGTTGTGACATTTAAGCCGGTCACTCATTTATCAGACAGACGGCGACGAAATTACTGAATCACACAAATTTATTCTGTCGCGTCGCCACTCTACCACTAAATAGGCTGAATTGTCGCCACAAGAGTCAAGTGACGTGTAAAAAAACGTTTATCAAAAAGCTGTACAAATTTATCTCTAAAACTTTCGCGAATCACGTTCATGACATTAAAACAACTTTTAGGATTATATCGCGTTTATTTATTACTAATTTTATTTATTTCCTGACTTTTCCAGTTGACGTTTCCATTTATTTCCAGTTCCAGTTAAAAATATGATTTTCACTATTGGTAACAATAGTGAAAATCATATTTTTAACATCAACTTTTTAATTTTTATTTCCAAAAAGTGGGTGCTCTCTGTATCAATGAAAATAGCTTTTGAACAAATACCATCTTTTTCTTCATCACTCGTGAAAATGATCTCTGTAAAGAGTTCGAAACGTCGGGAAATAAAATTAGTAATAAATTAACGCGATATAATCCTAAAAGTTGTTTTAATGTCAAGCTGTACAAAAATAAACACATTGTATTGTGTTAGTCATAGCAAAGAACAGTCTGTAGAAAAGATTTCCAAAAAGTCATTAGTGATGATCTGGATACCAGTAAACTAGAAGACAAGCTTTTATGTTTTATGGTAAGGGGTCGAACAAGGAAGCGAGTGAATTGTTGGTATGATAATTGCGCGGATATCTGCATCAACAATACGCTCACAGCACTGTCAGTCTTTAGGGTGGGATAAGAAGGTGAATGGGGAAGGATAGTAGAAACGTAAAAAGTGTTAGCCTTCGGGTATCTCTCTTACAAATAAAACGTGATATGAGCCATTTTCTATCGATTTTTTCAGAGATATTGATATTTTACCGGTTGAGCCAATCCACTCACGCAGTAAGCTACGTGACCCTACCTCCTTTGAATTGTTCTGTGCCATAGTACAACTGACGTTATTATATTTAAATATATATGCAATAAACGCTTTACTGTTATAACATGAACCGGCCTTCATTAGAATTCCATAAGAGTGGGGAAATTCTGTGCGCCGTGAAGGCGATTTAGTATCGCTTTTATTTGTTTACAAGTAATATATACGGCGATACCACCATTAGTTATCCACGTTTCGTTTTATTTTTAGCATTTTCCCTTTTCTCCTTTTGGGGCGCTTAAGTTACCTTTAACATTTTTGCGGCCATTTTATACCGACAGAGAATCCGGTCATACAATTTTATTACTTTCGCATCAGAAAAAAAACGTTTGCATTTATATTAGGACATTTTACTTGAGAGCACTTATTGTGGGCGACTATTTAGCGGGTCGATGTTTACAGAATAAAACTGAGCGTTTGTTCGCTTTGATACGAATAAAATAGCAGCTATGTTCGTCTATTTTTAATTGCCTTTGAGGCTTTTTAAATCACTGCAAAAAATTGATTAATAGAAAAGGAAAATAAGGAAGTAAACAGTTAAGTGTGTTGCGACCAGAGGGCTAGTCTATTCTTCGCACAGAGCATTAGCATTGCCTTTCAGCGTGGCAATGCGGCCAGTCTTCTGGGCACGCTGCCAGTAGACCGAGATGCGGAGAAATTTGATTTCAGATAGTGTTTAACTTATATATATTGTAAATAATGTAATTAATTTATATTGTTAAGTATCTTGAATGAAAATATTGGTATGGTAAGCAAAGTCATATAAGTTGCAAGTTTTTCTAAATTTGATTTAGATATTTTTATATGATGTCTGTAAGGTTGTAATTGTATTAAACAGTACAAGATACGTCAAATTAATGATATAAGTTATTTACTGAATATTGCTAATGGCTCTGTTGAAAGCCCTGAATTGGTATCTAAAATAACGCTAAGAGCTAACAACAACGCGCTTCGTCAACGCCCGTTATTGCATTTACCTTTTGCAACTACCGACAAAATTCAATTTTTCTAAGAACGTTACATAACATTAACTGTTTATCACAAGAACTAAATACCGATTTGTTCTGTACTAAAGCGACCACGGCTAGAACAGCTCTAACTAAGTCGTACTTTCTCTGTGAGGAAACAACGCACTAATAATGTAACTATCTGTAAAGTAAAATAATTATTGTTTATATTTTGGACCATCGACTGTGACACTGTCTATTGTAACAATATTTTTTATTAGCTGTGGAGGCTTGTAATTGGCAATATGACTAATTTCGTTGTTATTATTGTATCACGTAAGTTTTCCTAAAATACAATAAAATAAAAAATAAAAATAAGACATATTAGTAATATATATATAGTATTAGTAATATGACATTAAAACAACTTTAAGGATTATATCGCGTTTATTTATTACTAATTTTATTTATTTCCCGACGTTTCGAACTCTTTACAGAGATCATTTTCACGAGTGATGAACAAAAAAGATGGTATTTGTTCAAAAGCTATTTAAGTTCAAAAGCTATTTAGCTATAACCTAAAAGTTGTTTTAATGTCATGAACGTGATTCGCGAAAGTCTTAGAGATAAATTAGTAGTATTTTATTTAAAAAAGTAAATATAAATGTCGCCTGCTTATTAACATAGGTATTTGTGCCCACAGAACCATTATTCCTTGAATTAGTCAAATGAAATCAATACAAATGAATCAAGGAATGGGGACCTTTTGTCGCTACTAGTATAGAATCTGATGAATAATCAATACTAATTTAGCTTCCTAAAATTCATTAGTTTGTGCTTCGAGTTTAACTAGGAACCTTACAAGCAAAGATCTAACTAAAATGTTTTTTAAATAATTAAAGGACGTTAGTTTTAATATATAAATTTACCAATATAGAATTTTGAATTTTATAAAAGAATTTCTACAAAAGAAAAAGAGAGATTCATCCGAACACAAAGAAAAGTAACTACAAAGAACATAATACTATTTTATTTCGTTGTCGTGAATTTCACGATGTTTACATCAAAATAGCATTAGACAGTATATATTTTTAAAGAAACAGTTACATTTCATGAAGCCACAGTTAAAAAAAAACTTTACGCAAAGTGCAGGCAGATGTTGTGAAGCCTAGTTTCTCCAAATTTATACGTATAAATTAAGTCAGCGGTTCTCAGTCATCGATATTTAATCCCATATAACTACCGAAAATAATACTAAGTGATGTGAGCCTTCATTTTGATTCAGAAGCAGGGTACTCGACCTCTAGAGCAATGAAACTATAAAAAATCAATAATCCCATTTATTATTGCAGCAACCATAAATAATTCTGGCTTTTGCGAAAGTATTACTTTTTTAAAAGTTTATTTCAAAGTTAAAATCTCACGTGTGCAATATCGAAGTTAGTACAATTTTATAAATTCAACATAGCACGTCTTGAGCGTTAAGAAAACCAATTTATCTCTGCAAGTTAGCAAACGCGTTGGTTTTTCTTTGATTTCGTTGATATATTTTATTTATTACCAGCTCTCCCAGCTGTATTGAATCACGTTCAATACATTTCATTAGACGGATATTTTTAATCATTATTAATGATGTTTGATTATTCATTATTGATCTATGTGTTTTATTGCCTTAATCTTAACGGGTATATATTTGAATTCGGATACATTTACTAAAAGTGTGTACTTTAACGTAGAATTTTGTGTAAATATATCTTGGTATACTTTCATAGTAAAAAAAAAAGCTTTCTGCTGTCTGACCCCTTATATGCTTAGATCTTTGAAATTTCGCATAGGATTTTGATGCGGTTTTTTTTTAATAGATAGAGGGTTTCAAGGGTATTTACACGCTTTTTATTAGCTTCACTTGTATGTTTGTAACCGACTTCTTTGGGCGCGATTTTGACCCACTTTGAACGGCTAGATTTCGTTCAAACTTTGTAGATTTATCGAGGACCGATGACAATACACTAATTTGATAAAATTATTCAATTTTTCAATTTGCAAAATATGATTTTGTTAATTTTTTAGTGAAACGTAAATATAAACAATGATTCATAGTTCACTTCTCGCACCATCTAGTGGCAATCAGCGGAAAGTCTACGTTATCAACTTGAAACGAGTTCCTTGTATAAGTCACAGATGGCGCTATTCCACAAATTTGGTTTTGATATCCGTTGTTAGCACGCTTTAACTAAGAAACGCGCTTGTTATAGAAAACCGAACTAAAACATATAAAATAAATAATAGTTTAAAAAAACCAAAAACGTGGGGTGCTTTTTAAGATATTATCGAAATGATAATCACTGTACTCATATCTGTCAATAAAATATTTCTAACTATTGACACCATGCACCCCACGCTTTTTTTAAAATAAAATATATATTTTTTATTTTTCTATTTTTTAGTTCGGTTTTCTATAAAAAGCGTGTTTTTTAGTTTTTCTAAACTATTATTTTTTGTATGTTAATTTCATGCGTATGCAAATGTAAACACTGTAACTACAGATTTCATGCGGAACAAAATTGCCGGGTTAGCTAGTTGCGTATAAATTGTACAGAACTTTTAAATACATTTTGATTTTACGTATATTCTAATTTAAATTATATAGAGATCAATCGTATTCAGATTAAGAATTTAAAATACTATGTGGAGTTATAGTGAAATTCGGCGCTTAGCCATCTAAAAGAACAAACTTTCAAAATGTCTGAAAGTGATAGTTAACCAGTCTCTATAAACATACTTTTTTATCTTCGATATGAATGGTGATTCAAAATATGATAAGTATCTCAATTATCTTTGCTGGCACTTGTTGAACTGTTATATTATTCAGTTTAAATAACAGTAATACTGTGATAGGACCATGCAGTTTGCTGCAAAAGTAGGCTGGCTCGAACGGTAAAATACCACGACATCTCTGAAAACGGACGTTATTTTTTTGTTCAGCGAGATAGGTTTTCGCAGCAGTTTTTCATTTTTTCATTCTCTTTAATAATATAATATAGGTATTGAACAAAACAAATTTAATTTTAACAAAGATATTATTTGTTTAACTTCTAACACTAAGTACGGATCTTATTCAAACAACTAATCTCTGTTCTGATGGTTATAATCGATTTGAAAACAGCTTCAATTGTAAGAAACTTTAATAGGTATACAGTAATGTTTGTATAGACTTGCTGGTAGGTACTCATTTTAGTGATGCTTACAAACTTTGAGCGGACGTAAATCAAAGTTCAACAATAAGAAAGTCTTACCTCGGGACAAAGTCTACTAAAGCGGCATCGAGAACAAATGCTTCTGGAATGGTATAAAACTAAACAATGAGCGGGTTTGATTATGATATATATTTTACTAGTTGACCCGGCCAACTTTGTTCCGAATCAAAAGTAATAAAGAAGTAAAATTTTGGATTTATCACTTTTTCTATAATTCATGTTTGATGTGATGTATAAATCAATTATAGATAAAACCGCCCCGTTGGCACACTCTGTTTTAAAAAAACGCATCAAATCCGTTGCGTAGTTTTAAAGATACAAGCATATAAGGGGACAGACAGCGGAAAGTGACGATTTTATACTATGTAATGATAATGATATTGCAGATCAAAGTCTTGATGTTTTTTTGTTCGTTACTCGTGAAAATGATCTCTGTAAAGAATTCGTAACGTCGGGAAATAAATAGAAAATAAGCTCTAAATAAACGCGATATAAACCATAACAGTTCTATTAATGTTACAAAGTCTTGAGTGGAATAGCGATTTTGCTCCTCATGTAATAAGACAAAAGGATAAATTAATCTTAAAAAACAACAAGTTTTAATGCCCTCAATTCATCAAATATTAAATATTAAGCACTTTTACCTATAACATCGATATATTAGCTCAAATTCTGAAGATAAACGGGGAGTCATAGTGATGAAGCCTCCTAGTATTCTCTTCCTTCTTCATATTTATACTCTTCTTATTTTCTATATTACTAGTTAAATAGATTATTGTTGTAGATTATATCAAAAACAAATGCAACATGTGTGGACATACACATGTGGCACATACAATTTTTAATTTTTTCTTTCAAATCACCAAATATGCCTTAATAAAACTAAAACACGTTATTCATATAACTCGCTATTATTTATTAAAGGAAAAATAAGTGAACATCACATTTCCATTTTAAGCAATGTCCTCAACTCAACTTGATTCACTGTGTACCCAACATTCAGAGAACTTTTCAAAAATACAACGATAGTGTTTTAATTAAAACGTCCATAGAACGTCAATTAAGGTTTTATGGAGTTTATTTTTAAATTATTTTCAGCTAATCTAGAAAGTTTATCAAGACAATTAAAGCAGTGATGAGATATTATTGACTACTTAATTAAACCACGCAATAACTAAGCTTAAAGCTTATAGGTAGCTTAAAATTAAAATGGTAATAGCTTAAAATTAAAATGGTAATAGCTTAAAATTAAAATGGTGGTAGTCAACCACTAGTAAAATTCTTAAAACGAGTAACTTTAAATGGGTAGACTAGTAAAATTCTAAATTGATATTTGATTGTATTAAAAATATTCTAGACATTTAATTCTATACTAGCTGACACGGCGAAATTTGTTTCGTCTTAAAAGCATTATATGAGTGGATAAAAGATTTTTTCTAAACTAAAGTAGCCAAGTTACTTCTTATTATATCAGTTACCTACAAAAAAATCCCGTCAAAAACGGGCCAGCCATTACAGAGATTATCCGAAACAAACAGAAAGACAAAAATTCATAAATATGTTATTTTGGTGTTATACCGTTTATATAAGTATATTATGTGAAACGGTTATTTGAACATTACAAATAGGCAAAGATTTTATTTATTAGTTTATATATGTGTTTGTTGATTGGTCAAGAAATACTTAGAATCATTTTTAGAAACTAAAGAGCTTAACAGATCTGCTGATGGCATCAATTGTGGTAGTTTTACTTTGCCTCTGGCACAACATAAAGCAGTACCTACATAGGATCATTGTATTTCAACGCCTAACAATATTTACAAATTATTATAATTTCTCCAATTTATACCGAACTGTTCGCACAGAAATTTATTGTCAGTCCATAAAGAAATGCTGCTCGTTCCAAATTCATTATGTCGTGTAGCTGTTTTTGTATTTGATGTGCCCAAAATGGGTAAAAGAAACAATTCTGACATAGCAATACGACTCTTCCTTGACCAATCTCTCGCTAGCACGTAAGATAGCTCTTCACACATTACATTGACTGCGACTATCACGGTCTTCTCCTCGGCATTATAATATCTTATTAGTTAAAGCGAGAAAATTTCTCGCGTACTTAGCAAAAAAGTCTCTAAACACTATTCCAAAAAATGAACAAAAAAAACAAATAACCTATATTGTTACAATCAAAGTAAAATATAAGTGTTATAACAAACACGACTTTCATTTATATATATAGATGTGAATTTTAAAATTTGAGTTTAGAGTTTCTGAGTTCTGATGCTTCAACAACGACTTTTTTTGTAGTTACACATTTAAATACATACGGATTTATATTTCAAAAGATAACCCCATATGGGTATTCGTAAACTCAAATGTTGATTTAAGGAATAAAATTTTAAAAAAATGTATAACCAGTAATTTCAACAAATAAAAGGTTTAAATGAAAAACATCAACCCTTGTGAGAGGGATACATTTCTCTATTCCAATTGAAAAATCTAATCAATTAGGTATTCAAATTACAATTTTGAAAGGCTTCCAACAAGCGCTTATACAAAATAAATTGGAAAACGAGTTGTTTTCATCATAAAACACACTGATTCAAACATAAACGATTGAAGGTCTTCACCCTGGATGGGTAATTATTTTCGCAGCTGGTTGAGTTTTTTTTTTTAGGATACGCATTAATTTGACTTGTTAGCATATCGGTTGAGTTATTGAGGAGTTTGATGTTTTGAATTGCTTCATTAAAATAATGTATTCAAGCGTATATCAACAGAATTTTAATTTTCCAAAATAATTAACTTGTTGTAGTGTGGTTATTTTCTCTTGTTTGTGAAAAGCTTGGAAATGTCTCTTAATATTAGTAATTTGTATTACCATATTAAATCGCAATAAATATTTTAAGGTATATTTTTTATTGATTCATTTTATACTTGTTTCTTCGTGGCCTTAATATCGAAACATTTAGGAAGCAAAAGAACACACATAACTTTCAAAATGGTATTTCTAGTACAAGTTATAAAACTTTGCACCAAATGATTCATAAGAGTGATAGCACATCGACTCTCTATTTTTTGCTCACTCCAAAAGACTTCATTATTCGCAACATAAAACTGAATTACGTTAACTGAAAAGTTACGCAAAAAAGAAAAAGTACGAAGGCTATTATCGAAGTAATGTGTTTCGTCACCAAGTAAAGGGATAGTAAATATTAAAACAAACATAATATGCAGCTTTGTCTCATTAAATCAAACCAAAATATACATAATTCTGACTTGTAGCTCCATAAGTACTTAATACTTAGTCTGGCCATAAATACAAATAATTATAAATATTACAACTAAAAATAAAAAAATATTACATTTGAATTTGGAATCTATCATTTTTATACGATTGTTCATTGTGTTTTCTCGTTTTGGCGCCAATACATTGTACAATATTTTGCGATATTAAAATGGAGTGGGGTGATAAAGAGAACCGAATCGCTGTGATTGCATTACACAAAGTAGGTATGGAGCCAAATGCAATTTTTAAAACTCTCCATACACTTGGTATTAGTCAAATGTTTGTGTACCGGGCTATTAATAGGTACAATGAGACCTCCTCTGTTTGTGACAGAAAAAGACCTTGTCGGCCACGTAGTGTTCGTACGAAAAAGGTGGTCAAAGCAGTAAAGGAAAGAATTCGAAGAAATCCTGTCCGCAAGCAAAAGATTTTATCTCGGGAGATGAAGATAGCACCTAGAACAATGTCGCGTATTTTAAAAGATGACTTAGGACTTGCAGCCTATAAGAGGCGCACTGGTCATTTATTAACTGATAATTTAAAAAAGAATAGGGTATTAAAATCTAAACAACTATTGAAGCGGTACGCAAAGGGAGGTCACAGAAAAATATTGTTTACGGATGAAAAAGTTTTTACAATTGAGCAACATTTTAACAAACAAAATGATCGTATCAAAGCATCGTATCGCTCAAAGCAACGTGGGCATTATCCGACTTCAGTGATGGTTTGGTGGGGTGTTAGCTACGAAGGAGTGACTGAGCCATATTTTTGTGAAAAAGGTATCAAAACATCGGCACAAGTGTATCAAGATACCATTCTTGAAAAGGTAGTCAAGCCCCTTAACAACACTATGTTCAACAACGAAGTATGGTCCTTCCAGCAAGACTCGGCATCGGGTCATAAAGCTCGGTCCACGCAATCTTGGTTGAAAGCGAACGTTTCGGACTTCATTAGAGCTGAAGACTGGCCGTCGTCTAGTCCCGATCTTAATCCACTGGATTATGATTTGTGGTCAGTTTTAGAAAGTACGGCTTGCTCTAAACGTCATAATAATTTAGAGTCCCTAAAACAATCCATACGATTGGCAGTGAAGAATTTTCCCATGGAAAGAGTGCGTGTTTCTATGATAACTGTCCTCAACGTTTAAAGGCCTGTATTACAGCCAATGGAGACCACTTCGAATAAGCTTTTTATATTTTATATCGTTTTATATTTATGTATTAAAGTAACACACTGTAAAAGTAATAAATGTTATTTGCAATCAACAAAATTTTTTTTTCTTTGTTACAATATTTATGGCATGACTAAGCATAAGTATCTTCGCACTTTTATTGCTATCAAAGAAAAACAAACTACAGCTCACACCTATAAAATTGTAATCCGCCTGTTGAAAAACACTTTTTATACCGATGATTTTGTTTCCAATCTTATGCTTTTGCATTTAAGGTTTTAAGTACTATGTTAAATAGTGATTTTGCACTATTAAAGCGTACGCTAATTGCTGTTTTCGATAATATGAAATTTAATATGTGTCCGTATGCCGTTAACCCCTATTTCGTTCACACACACACACTCCATTCCATCTTCCCCCTATTTTGCACTTCAGCATTAATGGATCAATTTCGTTTGAAAGTGTTTTTCGGTACGTTCATATTTACTCTTCCTTCGGCTCGGATGTTTTTCGCGAATAATTGCCATAGGATGGGAGAAAAAACATCAAAGTAATTCCGTACGTTCGCTTTCAATGAATTTGCCCTTTATATCAGTACAGTGAAAACATATCTTTAACATACATTCTTTGAAGTTGCGAATAATAGAGTGTGTTGAATGTATAATGATATCGTTTTAAGATGTACAGAAATAGGTTTTTTACGTCTGTAACTTCGCGTTCATAATGAGTCAAGGCGTGGGCAGTGGTAATTGCAATTTAATAAGGCTATTTTATGTTGGTTTCCGGTTACTTTTGAGTTATACTATGTATATACATACATACATAATCCATGCATAACATAATACATACTCATGGGGTAGGCAGAGAGAAAAGAGCGCCATAAGGGACAATTCTTACACGCCTCATTCGCTTCGTTGACTTTCATAACTCTTTTCTCGCACGCGTGACGATTTTGAGGCTCCTAACATCACCTTCCTCCAGAACACGTTCTATTTGGCCATGGAATTATTTCATATGTTATTTATATGCTTAGTCAATCTTGCATCTTCCATCTTTTCTACTTGTCCGAACCATCCGAGCATGGCCTTTCTTACTTTTACACCGACACTTTATTTGAATCCGAATTCCTTCCTTATAACCATGTTTTCGACGCGGTCAGCGAGTCTCACTCCGCAGATTTTGCGCAAAGCCCTCATTTCAACCGCATTTATCTTATTTTCATGCATGCTCTGCCATACCTAGCTGTCGCTTCCATAAGTTAGCGTTGGGATCAGTATTGCATTGTGGATTGCTAGTTGGGCTTTTCTAATATTTTTTGCGCCCAGGAATCTGCCCAACGCTTGACGTAGTTATATTTTTGTGATAAGCTTTTAACAAATATAAAGAAAATATTTTTTTTAGGCGCGGTGTTATAGAGTTGAGAGCTTTGCTTGTAAATCATGTCTCTAACTTACCCCAAACCAATTAGTTTGACAAAAATGATCCAATAGGTTCCTCCTAGGTGGATTAATCTTTTTAATGTCCATCTACGTAAATATTTGACTACAAGTCGAAAATTAATAGCTGTTGTGAATATATTCCAGTAGAAGAAGGCGAGAATTATACAAAATGATAATACATTCTACACAATTCTCAACGGTGTTATTAAATTTGTCCCTACTTTTTCGATGTTCATTAATTGTTTCCTTACGACTCCCTCTGGCTTAGTTTTCATATATTATCTTGGCTCAATTTTAATAAAACGTATTTATTACGTGTAGAGACAATTCTAACTTATAATATTTGGAAATTTTCTATGAATTTGCCCTTTATATCAGTACAGTGAAAACATATCTTTAACATACATTCTTTAAATTTGGAAATAATTAATTTAATTCTTTGGAAATGCCTCAATAAATATGAGATTATAATATTATAATACATGCCAGAATGCTCCTCTGAGGGCCAAACCTTTTGGTCAAATTCAATCAATATCCGCCAAATTACTTTTAGCTATATAGTCTATTCATTAAATGCATAGATTATCAAGGTAAGTATATAATTGAGGGATTAAGTTAAGTTAAGGGTTAGGGTTAAGTTTTAAGGCCTTTATATCTTATTTAAATTAATTTAACTTAAATTCTAATCGAATTTGCCAGGCTACTAATTTATTTCTAACATAGAAATATTTGGACTTAGTTTGATAATCGTGAAAAATAGTAATACTTATCATCATTGCATAGCATAAAACAAAGTCACTTTCCGCTGTCTGTCCTTATATGCTTGTATCTTTAAAACTACGCAACGGATTTTGATACGGTATTTTTTATTAGTTAGAGGGTGTCAACGGGGTGGTTTTGATGTATTATTTCATCTAATTCACTTATCTATATCTATACTAATATTATAAATGCGAATGTAAGTTTGTTTGTTACGCTTTCACGCAAAAACTACTGAACCGATCATCATGAAACTTTGTACATATACTCTTGAAGGTATTAGAAGTAACATAGGGTACTTTATATTAAAAAAAAATTTTAAATTTTTTACGAAAGATAAAACAATTATTTGTCAAAAAATCGTCAAATTTAGCTACTTCAGTAATGAAGTTTTACAGTATTCGTAAATTAGATAACATAACGTAACTTCACACCTTTTTCTATCCGAAGGTGTAGGCAGCGGCTGTTATGCCTCGCGAGGGACGGTATTACAGTATTCAGGGTTGATACTTATACTTATACTTAACTTATCTATCTATATCTATACTATACTATACTATACTATACTATACTATACTATACTATACTATACTATACTATACTATACTATACTATACTATACTATACTATACTATACTATACTATACTATACTATACTATACTATACTATACTATACTATACTATACTATACTATACTATACTATACTATACTATACTATACTATACTATACTATACTATACTATACTATACTATACTATACTATACTATACTATACTATACTATACTATACTATACTATACTATACTATACTATACTATACTATACTATACTATACTATACTATACTATACTATACTATACTATACTATACTATACTATACTATACTATACTATACTATACTATACTATACTATACTATAATATTATAAATGCGAATGTAAGTTTGTTTGTTACGCTTTCACGCAAAAACTACTGAACCGATCATCATGAAACTTTGTACATATACTCTTAAAGGTATTAGAAGTAACATAGGGTACTTTATATTAAAAAAAAAATTTTTTTTACGAAAGATAAAACAATCGTTTGTCAAAAAATCGTCAAATTTAGCTACTTCAGTAATGAAGTTTTACAGTATTCGTAAATTAGATAACATAACGTAATTTCACACCTTTTTCTATCCGAAGGTGTAGGCAGCGGCTGTTATGCCTCGCGAGGGACGGTATTACAGTATTCAGGGTTGATACTTATACTTATACTTAACTTTACTTATCCCTATCCCTACCCTACTAATATATAAATGTGCATGTAAGTTTGTTACGCTTTCACGGGATAACTACTCAACAGATCATCATGAATCTTTGTACACATATTCTTGGGGGTATTAGAAGTAATATAGGATACTTTCTTTTTTCTTATTTCTCTCTTTAATTAACATATATTTGCACCCTAAGGAGAAACTTATAATATAGTCTACAAAAATATCCTACATTAATACTCTGCATTTATATCATATATAAAATTGTTAAAGTCCAAAATTATTTATTTTTGTTACAGAGAAATATATTTTACCGTTTGTTGTTGCATTTTAATAAAGCATATTATTGTGAGATTTTTAAACGTCATACCTAATGTTGTAATTTTGAAAATTGATAATCCCAGCTAAGTAAGAAAATAGAGTTATTATATTGATTCAATTCTATGGTAATGATTTTGATACTTATTTATTGGCTTCAATGCGAGCGAAGCCGCGGGTAAAAGCTAGTAATGTACTAAAGAAAAAAATGTAATTTTCGAGATTTAGCTTTTTAATTGCAAACTCTGGCTGAACCCTAAGTGCTAGATCAAAACAATGTTTTACATAATTAAACACCTTCAGAAGGTCTACAAAAAAGTCCGCGAAGGCATATGTCTATTGCTTAGGGATAGCCCACAATGACCATTTTTATTTTTTTACTTTTTTCGATAAATAATGGCTTATTTACGAAGTTATTTTAAACATTACAGCATTAAATTTCATCCAATTAAGTATCTTAAATAGATTGTGCATGTAATATATATGTATATGATCCTGACCCTTCACAGCATGCAATTTAAACGATTATTTTCAAGGATATTGCAGTATTAACATAGCGGGACAGCAGTTAAAGCTGAGATATAGCACATATTGAACCTCACGATGTCCAAAATTTACTCATTTATTACTTTTGATGCGGAACAAAGTTCGCCGGGTCAGCTAGTCTTATATATTTTACAATAGAGATTTGAAAAGAGTATTTGGCATAAGAATTTCTTGTCCGGTTTTTCTTATTACATCAATATAATATACTAATATTGTCAAAATTTATAACAAATTTTTATCTTGAGAAATAGGACCGACAATAACTTATGCGGGGTCAAGTTTTTAAGATCGTAAAAATGTCATCTCAGCTGGATCCCTTAACCCTTCCTTGAGATAATCAAGCCAAATTGTACGTGTCTGGACTAACAAAATATTTTTTTTTTTTTATATAACATCAATGTAATATAATGATGTATTAAAGGGGGTATAGGCAGTGGCTGTTAAGCCTCGACTCGCCGTTAAGTTTACGTCCGAAATGGAATAGGTGGCAAACCTATTGCTATACCGGGCACAAAGTTTGTAGTCATCGATATTTATCACACATAATTTTCGAAATTAGTTTCCAAAAGTCATTGCTGTGACTGGATTCAGAAGCAGAGTGCTCAACCACTGGACCACCGAGACTGATGATGAGGGATGTGATGAAATATAATGCGCTCCGAAACAGTTATGTTTAGCATACTCTTCATATACGCTTTAACGAAAACTACAGACAATGGACATCCCATAATGTTTTTCTTGATACTTTTCGATGTCTACCTTTTAAAAGATGCAATGAGAAGTTATATTGTTGGTATTATTAAATTAAATAATACTTTTGGTAGTGGTAGAGTTAAGCAGTTCGCTGCATGAATGGGAGAGCTCGACCGGTGAAATACCACGACCTCTCAGAAGACCGACGTAAAGTGGCTCATGCCGCGTTTCGTTCGGTGAGAGAGGTACCCGGAGGCCCACCCCCCTTCCCCATCCTTTCCTATCCCCTATCCCTTAAAGGTCGGTAACGCAACAGTAACACTATATGTGTTGCTGGTGTCCATGGGCGGTGTTGGTTGCTTACCATCAGGTGACATGCCTGCTCGTTTGCCCTCCTATCCCATAAAAATACTCAGTAATTGTTGTAGTAGTTGTAGTAAAATCTAGTAAAACGAATCCCTCTGTAACTTCACACCAAACGACTACAACCAAATACTGCAGGAAAAATTCGCTGAAATAATAAGAGTGTTCCATTTTTTGGTCGTGAAAAACACGATTAGGCCATTAAGAATTTACAACAAGAAAAAAATAAGAGAACATTCACAGAATTTCATCTCAAACATTATGTTATTAAAGCAGTCGAAATAATTTAAAGATTTTTCCTTTGGCAAAAATCATAAATATAAAACACAGAGCGCAGACTTTGGCCCCGAAGCGAATTAAAGTTGTAATTACTGTGATTGCTTTGCGGTACATTCGAAGCTTAAAACCGGAAGCAGTTGATCTGGATGCGGTCAATTTGATTGGTTTGCAATTAAATACAAATATATTTGACGTACCTTTAAATTGTCGTTTAAATATTTTAAGTGTTCTTTAAAAGCTACCAAACAGGTAATACTTTGATTAGCATACTATTACTGGGAAATTTCCCGTAAAGAAATTTAGTAAAAGTGATAAAATAAAATACAATTCTAATGTTTTTTTTTTTATGAGACTGGAGGGCGAACGAGTAAGTAGCTTCACACCGCCCATGAACACTGTGGTGCGTTGCCGTCCTTTAAGAGAGGAAAGGAAGGGGAAAGGAGTCAGGCCTCCGTATACCTTTCTCACCGAACGAAATGCGGCACAAACCACTACCCGTCGATATTCCGAGAGTACGACCTCTACGTATTTCACCGATCGAGCCCGGCCATTCAGGCAGCGAACTGCAAGACTTTACCACTGTTTGAATATTTAGTACACAGGGAAATATTACAAAATATACTTAACGGGTATCTATGAAGGCAGGAATTAAGTACTCCTTTTAAAAGCAATATTTCACCAACATGCATTTTAGCTCAGAGCAGTATAGTTTTTATATATATGCCAATGGATGAAAAAAAATACTGCTGGACATAATATCACATATGTACATATAACACAGGTATTATACCTGTGATAGTATTATGTACCTTCTCCAAATTTTGTTAATGACTGAACTCCGGAGCAGCCCAAGGCGGAGCTGCCCCGAAGAAGTATAAAACGGGCGCGTCAAAGATAAATTGGGTTTCGGGATTTACAGAGCTTGACCGTGACGTAATTAAGATTAGGTTGCGGAGTTAAATGGGAGCTAGAAATGTCGAGCAGAATAAACTCCGCAATGGACTGGAAACACTACTCTTGCAAAAGTTTATATATAGCTATACATAGTACGCTATATATATACTACTAAGATAAAATTGTTATGAACTAAAAATAAATCTTTTAAGCTTATTTACTTATCAGTTTTTCGCTTATTACTTATTAGACTTACTTACTTCCAATAAAATATATAATAAATATTAGAGATGGGCTGAGGTACTCTTTTGATAGTCTGATTGATATTTAGGTTTTATAAGTCTTGTACTCGGCCAAGTAACTCGGTTTCAATTAAGAGTATACGTGTCGTGTATATATAAGAAAAGAAATATATGTAGGTAAAATAAAAAAAAAAAATGAAATGTTATATAAATATTATTATTATTATTTATTTATTTATTATATGTTCTTATGAAAAATGAAAGCAACAGTATTCATAAAAAAAGTATTTCTTACTAATTTAGAAACTCTTTGACGATCTCAGTCAAAATCAGTCAGTTAATCAGTCAGCTAGTAATTTCTTAAATGTAGGGTATTATGTAGGCTCTCTGCACGTTCTGGTAACAGCCTCTTTGCTTAATAGACGTTACCAGTCTCCGAAAATAATCACTCTCACATAGAAACATTCTTGCTAAGTCACATGCGTGGATACCTTGTTTGGTGGTCTATCCACAACGCTATCACCACTAGGACTCTCGTCTATTGTTATTCTTTTGAATAGCAATCTACAAAATGGCGATTTTATTGAGCTCAGTTACTCGCCCGAGTTCTCTGTTGAATAAATTTGGAACCGAGTAATGCTCAATACCCGGTACTTATTTAATTATAATTCTTTATTTATTAAATACACATTTTACATTTATGTATCAAATATACTTATTAAATATTTTTAAATATTTCAAAATATAAAATATGTAGACCAACTGGGTAAAATAAGTAGTAATAAGAGACCAACTGGGATCAGATACAGGGACCAGTCTGCTGAAGGTTACAGCGTGCCGTGTCAAAGAGAAGCTTTGCAATGGCAATATATTTGCAATGAAATGGCATATACATATTAATATCGAAACAATTTATACTAAAACTAAAATTGGCATAATTATTTTTAAATAAAGCAGAAATTTTTTTCTCCGGTAGAATCACTTTCCAAATTTCATCCAGATCTATTTGTCGTATTAATATTAAACCGCGCCCACTCACAACTCACTCACAGAGAGAAGTTAAAAACATGTATTATTAAATACACGTAAATTTTCACGTTTTTGGATGTGAACAATTTATAGATAAAAGTATACCCTGACTCATCGATACAGGCGATATAGGCTAGTTTTTTTGGGTTTACTTCTGTGTCGTTTATGTTTTTTATTCCATTTCCACCACGTTTAAATCTTTGTTTGACACAGAAACACTTTTGACGCAGAATGTCAAGTTATGTTTTTTATTCTATACCCCTGAAACTTTCAAATCTTTGTTATGATCATTTTGAATGAAACGCGTGAAATGGTATTCAAGAAACAAACTCACATTTATATTAATAATATATTTGTATAAGAAAACTTTAGTACACTAAACAATAAAATTATAAAGATATAAGATTTGATACATAAACGATGTCCAAGATGACAATAGGCGATCTTTTTACCTACTATGATCTTTTCAAGGCCTCTTAGGATACGTGAACGACTCGGTTTAAAAAAAACGTTTGGGTATTGAGACTTTCATTAGTAGTATACTATAATTTAAACTACATCGCAAGTTAATACAAAAACAATATAAGGAAGTGCGCCTTCAAATATACGCGTAAAATCCTTGAATTGTAGCCTTTAGCATCGCCTCATTAATTGTAGCAGCCTTGTTACCAATTAGAACGCAGCTGCCTTATAAAACAGGCAGGCCATGCAAATAATTAAAAAAAAACTTGTTTTGTTAATAATAACGCAAAATTATATAGTCACATGAAATATTTACACTATTCCTATTAATAAGTTCAGTAACACAAAACCGAGTAGCGTTAACAAAATAAGAAATACCCATTCACTGTATCACAAGTCAAGTTTCTACAAGTATCATACATAACAAATTACAGCTTACTCATACGACACTCGAAAAGGTCGAGGGTCCGCGTTTAGAAGTCAGTTCTTGTTACGCGTTTCGGTTCCTGAAGAAATCCTTTTCCGATTACCCTCTCTAATCAAGGATCAGGGGTGAAAAATGTGTTCAATAATTATGGTAGAATTTATTTCTCAGATTTTCGCGACTCAAATTCATAACATTAAAACAACTTTTTAGGATTTTATTTTATTTTATTTACGCGATATAATCTTGTGATAAAAAAGTGCTTCAATAGATTATAGATTTTCTACCTGAAAGTGTAGCCGCTATTAAGTCTTGACTCGTTGAAACTTTACATACCAAATGGTCACTTATAACTCCGTTAGCTATCTTAGCTATCTCAATTCAGAAAATATTTCCATCCATTTAAATCCATAAAGTCATAATTCAACCACACTCAAAATCGATCACGGCATGAAGATGATAACCGACTAAATCAGTAAGGTGCAAGCAGTTGATAAATCGATTCTCAATATGCCACGACCATTTGTCACTGTCCACTCAGTCTTTATAAAAATCTTAATTTGCAAAAGTGATATAAATAGATTTTTAAATATATTAAGTGAAATTTAGTTGGGAATTGATTGGGAGATAAAACATTATTTTTCTCACAATAACTTCTAGTTGTCCAAGTTACAACAATAGTAGAGTTAGGCCAACTGGTAAGTGGCTCCACTTAAGGAATTTCATTCGGTGAGACAGGTATCCGTATGCCTACCGCTTTCCTTTATCCTCCGTTTTCTATCCCATTTAAGCAGTGCACCTGGTGCAGGTGGCACGCTTGCTCGTTTACCCCCGTGAAGAAAAAAAAAAACTAGATTACGATGTCAATACATTTCTATTATTCTATATATTATACAGTGGTAGAGCCAAGCAGTACGCTGCATGAATGGGCCGGCTCGACCGGTGAAATACCACGACCTCTCAGAAGACCGACGTAAAGTGGCTCATGCCGCGTTTCGTTAGGTGAGAGAGGTACCCGGAGGCCCACCTCCCTTCCCTATCCTTTCCTATACCTTAAAGATCGGCAACGCAATAGTAACACTATATGTGTAGTAGTTAACTTACTCAATAATAAGAAAAAAATGTGACAAAAATATGTCCTCACTATTTTTGTTTTTATGGGATAGGGCGGCAAACGAGCAAGTGGGTCACCTAATGGTAAGTAATTTCTCACCGCCCATGGACACCGTGGTGCGTTGACGTCCTATAAGGGAGTAGGAGGGGAAGGGGATCGGGCCTCCGGATACCTTTCTCACTGAACGCGGCAGGAGGCACTTTACGGCGATATTACGAGAGGTCGTGGTGTTTCACCGGTCTAGTCGGCCCATTCATGCAGCGAACTGCAAGACTCTACCACTGTACACCACCACCTCACTATGTACAAGTAGAATCACATATTTGACTTTGAATTTTTTGACGATTATAAGTCTCGGTGTCTTCATTCAGTAGCTGTATTTTAGATTCGAGCAATGATTTCTAGGAATTCTTTTTGGAAATTGTGCGTGTTCATATTTATGACCACAGGCCGGCTCTACCGATGAAATAGCGACTTATCAGAAGTTTGACATAAATTGGCTCATGCCGCGTTTTAATCAGCGACAGGGATACCCGGAGGCCCACCTCCCTTCCCCATCCTACTCCCTTAAACATCGGCGACGGCCAACGCAACTGTAACACTATATGTGTTGCAGGTGTCTATGAGCGGCGCTGGTCACTTACCATCAGGCGACACGCCTGCTCGTTTGCCCCCCTAAAAAAATATGATCCCGTTGTATGGCTAAAGGTATAGCCACCTCTTCCATTTAGGATCTAATGGTTCGGCGAGTCGAGTGTTAACAGGTACTGCGTACAGCTTGGGTAGATAAAGGTGTAAAGTTATGTTTTGTTTAGTATTTTTTGATAGTTATACTTATTTTATTAGTGCGATGTCTGGAAATATTTTCAATATTCTATTTGTTGTTTCTATAAATGTGCCTTCACTTTTACAATCTACATTGATTGAAACATGAGACTTCTTGAACAGAGCTTGGAGTATTGAAGCACTTGTCTATCGACTTTCACGTCTATTTTTGTCAGTTCTCGTAGTTCAAGGAAGATTTAGAACGTTAAGATCAAACTTCCCTCCAATCCCATAGAAAAAAAATACTCATGTTACATAGAAAAATTACCAAACATAATACAAAGATCCATATCATAAATATTAATACACTTAACAACGGTAGACTTGCAGTTTGTTGTATGAATGGGTCGACTCGACCGATGAAATACCACGACCTCTCGGAATATCGAGGTGAAGTGGCTTGTGCCGTGTTTCATTCGGTGAGAGTGGTATCCGGAGGACCGATCCCCTTTCACCTTCCTTTCCCCACCTACTCCCTTAAAAGACAGCAACGCATCACGGTGTTCATGGGCGGTGAGGTAACTTACCATTAGGGGACCCACATGCTCGTTTACCCTATCTCTTAAAAAAACACTTACACTATACTTATACCTATACTCAGAAGTCGACTATTTTACCAATGCACTTCGATGCCCATCAAATAGTGACGTTATTCAAACTTATTTATTTAAATACCTGATTTTAAACTTAATTTCTAGTAAGTAACTCTGAAACTGACAGATAAAACAATACCTAAACATAGCACAAAGAACATCCATTAATTTATTATCATTTTATGAAACATCAAACAATACTTAAAGTAAAGCCTTTCACTGTCTGAGAAACTTGACAAATTATACTTATTCCTGTCTCGTTGTAGAGTTTTGTATCAAAATATACTTTTATTGAATGTACTTCTACTTTTCTGACGTATATTTCTTCATTTAAGACAATTCATTGTCTCTCACATCAACATCTTCCTGCCCTGTTCTTTGGCCGCAATTCCCCTAGCATTTGCTTCCACACTAACACTTTTCTTTTCCATGACGATTTTTCACACAAGCAATTTATATTTTCGTGAGTTTATTTTCAGATTCATCATTCTTCTCGCAATATGTGTAGCATCCTTCCTCATTACATGCCCATACCACGCAAGGCGATTTCCTCTTATCCTCTCAGTTAATAGCGTAACTTTCAAACTTCAAAGTCAAAGTGGTTTTATTTTCATAGGTCTTCACAGACACTTAAAAATAGTCAATGTACAAAAATGTTTAAAATTAAAATAATATTTAAAATGCTTAGACACGAGCGCTTGAAGCAAGTGCCTCCGTGGAACAAGAAAACACGGAAGCAATCGAGCGGCCCGATTCCGAGTGTAGGGCCAAATACTCTTTTTAAAACCATTTAAAATTTATACAATAGTATTATCAAAATCTTCAAAATCAAAATTCAAAATCAAATCTTCCACATACTCATTCCCTATATTATCCACTTTCGTCACTCCGCATATCCATCTTGACATTCACATATCTGTAGGCACTTTCTTCTTCGATATCATGGACCAAAATTCTAATCTATACACGACGACGGCTCTGATAGTGAATTTTAATATTTTTACCCTTTAAATTGGGAAACTGTCGGTGGTAAATTGTTCCTGTTACCTATGGCAAGTTATTTCTTACATCATGGTGATTTTAAATTTTGACTTTAAATAAATACCAGAAACATTCATATGCACCATCTTCTCATCATGCGAAAATAATAATTCGGTTCTATTATACCGAATCTATTGGGAAAATTTAGTTGGGTCATCAATAATTATTAACGTAAGCAATTAACGAAAACTCATTGGTATCTATACACCAAACAAAACTACTAAACTATCTTTACAATTCAATTAGTAACAAAAACATTTCACGTAAATAAGAGACGGATTTTCTCGTCAAGCAAAGAGTGAGATCAAATTGTAATTATTATTGTTCTAAGTAAATCGTTACGTGGTCTCATTAGGAGACACAAAACAAATTCGAAATTCAAAACCTTACGAATAAATAGCTTATGTTGGGAAGGTTATTAACGGAACTCTTATAACGGAAACTGAAAACTCTAAGTCCACATTGAAAGTTTAATGAGGTATAATTTATTTAGTTAATTCATCAGCATGGCTTATTTGGAGCGGCCTCCAGGATTACTCTTTCTGAATGTTGCACAATGGGATTATATACTTGATACTTAATCGGGTTTGAGAGGTTTCTGTAATCGCAAAAAGTTTTTAATTTAATATTATTATTATTATTGTTCCATTGAATATATCAATCACGTTTGAGTTTATATGACACCCGTATAATAAATAACTAGCTGACTCAGTGAACTTTGTTCCGTATCAAAAGTAATTTTTACTGCGTTTACAATTATGGTGCCAAATCTCGAAAATTATGACTTTTTATTACTACATTACACATGAACTATACATACAAACCACCCCGTTGACACCCTCTTTCTATTAAAAACCGTGTCAAAATCCGTTGCGTAGTTATAATTATCTAAAAATATAAGGGGGACAGTCATAATAATATAAAGTCCCCTTATTTAAGGGGACTGCAATACCAGGGGCATCACATCAGCGTTGCCGGCCTCACTTCCTTATTAATACGGAATGTCAAAAATATCGCGAAATTTCGTAGTCAATGACAAAAGTTCTGTCAATTCTTGATTTTATTTAATCGAACATATTTTCAATAAGTATTATCTATGATAATCAGAATCATATTTAAAAAATATGTAAAGAATACATTGTTCTTTGTACAGAGAATAAGTATTGCCAATCAACGTGGCAATGCTGCCAGTCTTCTGGGCACGTTACCCGTTGACAACGATGCGGAAGAATTTTTCGATGCCTTTTAATAATTCTTTTGTTTTTATCATTTTTATAATCTATAATTCTGTAAATAAATTGTAAATATTTTCTGTTAAAAAAAAAGAATTCATTTATAAATCTACCTGTTCAGTTGAATTTTACGGCTATCAAGCAAAATAAGGTGGAAATTGGACAATAGCCAAACTGTACTGCGTTCATAAAATATAGATAACTTCAACGCTTTTGGCTCGTGCCCATTTAAAGATACGGATTCTGGATACAACATAAAATATTGGAAAATTTCCTGATACCCAAAAGGTGGTGAATGAAACACTACTAAATAAGAATTGTAAGCTGAATTGTATACATAAAGTACCTTATTTTATGTAAAAATAAATACCATATAATAGCAAAATAAGGCCGAATAAAAAATAAGTCCATTTTTTTAATATGAAGGAAAAACTGACTTAAAATCTGTATATAAATAATAAATTAATGTTATAAATAATTAATAAAATAAAACTCAACTGTCACGTTGAGTGACAATGTCAATTTACATTCATTCAGCAGTGTCATCCTCAAATGACAGATGCGGGAGCGCTGTGTTGACCGTTTCGACCGTTATTTTTGGCGCGTAATTTTAGCGTCTATGCGTAGAATAATCCAGATTAAACAATAACAATGAATGAATAGTACAATACTCTTTGTAGAATTGTATTCTCAATTAAATAACCAATTGCGATATAACTGATAAAACTAGAACCTATATATAAACATTTATTTATTTACGTAATAAAATGACTCATCAAAACAAACGACTATCATATTCCAATTTTAAAAAAAATTAAGCCCTTACAAGATGTAGAACGAGTGGTATAGTTCTATGACAATGTTTATATCAATATTAAAACAAAACAGCACACTCTCAACAATATTTTTTATACCACTTAAGTTTGTTTACATTACGATAAGAGGGTAACGGCCACTTGAGATGTCGGCCGCGCTCGGCCAACATCGTATTATTTATATAAACATTTTTATTATCGGAGCCGGGTCGTGTTTTGTTTATAAAAACTTCACCATGGGGCCTCTATCGTTAATTTATTGATAAAAGGATGTTATAAACCGTCTTAGAATGTAAATTTATGAAAGTTGGCACCAAAACGAATCGAACAAAAAAATAGGGTATCCTTAGAATTAAGATTTTACGAAAAGTATGCTTATGAGTGGTATATTGATTCATTATTTATGATTTACAATAGTGTAGCTATTCGTTTAAATTAAAAAAGACACATGTTTAGAAGATAAATCAAGAAAATCTTATTCTTGAACTTATTGGAAGAACTTCCCGATTAGTTAGGTATTTTGAAAGTAGATATTTTCGTGTTTTCGACTATCACTCTATCATTTAGTTCGTTTTACATCGAAGTTCAATATATAATGATATGATAACACTAACAATTGCACAGATTTAATAAACTTTCTAGGGCAGAAAAGTAGAAATGCGAAGCAACGTCGTAAAATGACGATGTTCAAGGTCACGTGTGATTTTGTTGAATGAAAATGTAAATATTGTGCAATTGTTAATGTTGTATTAGAATTATAGAGTACTTACCCATAATTTTATGCTGTTAAAAGGCACCTGGAGTCTAATATTTGAAATAAGAACACCAAAAAACACACTCCGACGCGAGAACAATGACGCCGCAGTTTGAATTTCGAATTATGTAAACAACTTCAACCATAAACTACGTCAAAGAGTATGTAAACGAAAGTTTTTTGTATATCGAACAGGCTAAAGCTTACATTCCATACAGCTTTATTTTAAAAATTTAGTAAGAATCTTAAAAAGCCGTTGTGTGTTGAATCGCCGCTTTGCGGCGGGTTGCACAGTCGTTAAGTATGTGTCAGTCGCCGCTTTGCGGCGGTTGCACTGTCGAGTGGCTCCTTTTAGGCCTTTTAAATTTAGGCTCCAAAGACACGGTTTCCGGGTCATAAATAAAAATACAACTGTAGGTAGTATACGAAAATTAATAAATAAAATCATATTCTATAAAGTAGGTAGGTAATTATTTAATATGAGAGACTGACCAGACATTTTAAAATTAGACGGGATATTCGGCCATTTCATTTGAAGCTATCACCAAGAAAGGAGCCAGAATAACCTAAACCTTCAACTAAACTTTTGATATTAATGGTGAGTGGTTTAACCAATTTATTTCACCCTAATAGCTAAGATATTATTGCCTGCAGTGCCGTGAGCTTGATGTGCTCAATTTATTAAAATTATTTCATGTAGTTTACTTTATCATGGAAAAGAGTATAATCACATATCTCATCTTAAAGTTTATCATGTTCAGATTCTCCTAATAGCAGCATATTGTTTTTATATATTTATATTACAGTAATTTCCTATATAAATTATTCTGTACAATTAAGATAATTTTACAAATCAAGAAGGTAGTGGTAACCTACCTACATTATTAATTATGTTGCTTAATAGTTTGTTAATCTAACTCTTTTCCAAATTTATATTTATGTTTATATATTGTAGGGTTATATGCTTGATCCACCCTGGGCATTTTCCAAATTACTGGCATGTAACACCACTGTCTACCCATTCTGAGAAATGGGGGTCGGTGGTGGCACTGATTGTCGATGCCAGTGAATGGGGATGCTCAGGGGCTGTTACTGGCTGTTTTCCAGACTGGCTGCCCTCTACCTTCGTCCTCGACTTTCATCTCTACCTTCATCTCAACTTCATCTCTACTTTCACCTCTACTATCATCTCAACCTTTTCCTGTCGACCAACTGACAGTGTAAAGGCAGCCTGCCAGAATCTGGGAGGAGACTTCGGTGGAGCACCGGGACACCCCTGCAGTGAGCCTTCGCGGGTCACTCGGCATCAGGTCGTACCTGCTCCCCTCTTATGATTTGGTAGCCACAAATTGAGGAGCAACTCGATATTAAAACAAATAAAATTTATAATTAATTGTCGAGCGAATTTTTTTTTTTTGAACCCCCGACCGCGTTACAAACAAACAAATCCACGAAACGAAATTATTTAATTGGAAAACTCACAAATAAATCGTAACTTTTAGTACATTCCCGAAAAAAGTTTGTATTTAATTTAGCATGAGGACATTAATTGAAACTGGCACATCGTAATTATGAGACGACGTGGAAAAAAATAGGATTCCAAATTTGAATTGTTACCATTTTCAATTTGGAAAGTGTTGAAAAGTTCGACATGTTTGATGTATGTCGCGTGAAATTGCTAATGGATGCCATATCTCTCAGGTCACACGCAAGCAAATTTTGAAGTGTAGCTTTTAACTATCCATTTCCAGCGTATAATATTTTGAGAGTTTGTTATGGTTATGTATGGTTTGTTTTCATAGCGTAAAAGAAATTTACTTTCTATTAAATTAGGATCAAACACGGGATTGAACGGATAACTGAAAAGTTTCAAAATTTTATGAAATTATACCAAAACTATAGAATCAAAATAACATATTATGTACAGTTTCGTGGCCATTTGCGGTAGAAGAATTACAAGTTTGATCTTACACCACTACCACACACAGCTATTCACCGTTCGCGTTCGCGTTGCCGCGATGTTGTCGTCTCTGTCCACACACAGCTCTAAACGCGCGAATATTCGCGCAAATATTCGCGACGCGCCGAACTTGGATATTAGGGCTGTCGATATTTTCCAAAATATCAATTAGTCGACACATCGATATTTTTAAATATATCAATTTCGGGCGTTGATATATCGAAAAGGTGCATAAAAATCTAGGAACATGTGGTGGTACTATACTACTCATAATTGATTACAAAGTTAATAAACTCAGTGATTTTGATTTTGCATTGTCATATGTCCGTAAGTCTGTATGTTCTGGAAACTTAGAACTTAATTTTGAAGTAGATATCTTCAAAAGATTAAGCTGAAATATTGTATACACGCTGAGTTTGGGTTGAATGAGCTGGCTTGACCAGTGAAGTACCACTACCTGTCATCCGGAGATATTTCCAATGCAATATGGGTTTAAATGAAAGGCTTATTGTAACTCGTAAAATAATATGACATCACTTTTTATATAATATGTCGGAGCAGATATTTTTAAAGCATTTCTACAGTATGGGGATCAAATTATAGGGCTAGTTGAGAGTAACTTGAAAAATAATATTACTTCATTAGAAATCAAATAGAGTATATTATCCGAAATAGGGTTGTAGTTATTCTACTAGATTCTACCCTGACCAGGACAAATAGATATTTATACTCGAGTGGTGATCGAACCCGCCAATCTCGATTCCACAGTTGGTAGTTTTACCAATGCACCGTCGTAATTTAAGTAAGATATTATCTATAGCAATAGTTAAAAATATCGATATGTCGAAAATCCTATATTTTAAACAGCCCTAGCCGACTGCGCTGCGATCGCGCGAGTAATGTGGTCAGCCACTCGCGTTCACATTGCCGGAATGATTCGCGGCATGACGAATAACGTGTCCACACTACGTCCCTGCCTCTTTCCCTCGCTATTCGTCGAATTATTCGTCGAGTGCACAGAAATAGACCAATCAAATCTTGATCTATTTCTGTGGTCGAGTGTATGGTAATAGTATTAACGTTCTAAATCACAGCATCTTCCTTGAACTACGAGAACTGACTAAAATAGACGTGAAAGTCGATAGACAAGTGCTTCGATACTCCAACCTCTGTTCAAGAAGTCTCATGTTTCAATCAATGTAGATTGTAGAAGTGAAGGCACATTTATAGAAACAACAAATAGAATATTGAAAATATTTCCAGACATCGCACTAATAAAATAAGTATAACCATCTAAAAATACTAAACAAATCATAACTTTACACCTTTATCTACCCTAGCTGTACGCAGTAGCTGTTAACACTCGCCGAACCATTAGATCCTAAATGGATGAGATGGCTATACCTTTAGCCCAGTGGTTCTCAAACTTTTTAAATGACGGAACCCTTTTGGGAAGCAAAATACTTGATGGAACCCTACAATAAAACAATTATTTTTATAAGTGTATTCTTTATTAATCAGCATAATAAAAGTACAATGTATCAGTTACTAATTATTGTTTACTTCACCACTTGGTAAGGACAATAATAGAAAACATTAAAAAAGAAAAAATCTAACTAGTGGGAGGTATGAAACTGTTTTTTATTTTTCATCAATTGCTTGATATCAGGTTTGATGGAAGAAAGTTGGAGTCTCATATCAGCTTCGGCGTCCAGTCTATTGCGATATTTTGTTTTCGTGGCTGCGTAGGTAGAGAATCCTGTTTCGCACAAATATGTAGTTGGGAATGGGAGAAGAATATCCAGAGCCATTTGGCCAAGCATTGCATATTCATCTTGGATTCTGCACCAAAAATCATTAAGAGGCGTCGTTTTGAACAATGACTCCATACTTATGTCTGATGACATTTCTAAAAGAGATTCATATATCTCATTTGACATGTTTTCAGGCTTTTCCAAGTTGGGTAAAAAAGGATTATGAATCCAGGAGTTCACTTTAATTTTTGTATTGTGTTCTTCGGGAAAATACTTTTCAAAAGATGCGCGCATCGAACTGAGATATTGGACCAATTCTTCAAACACATTATCTTCAAACATTTCTGAGTCGTTTTCGCTAACAAACTCACTGAGTAACGTAAAACTTTCTATTTCTTTCTTACCAATGCAAATGATCCAAAAATCTAATTTTCTTTTAAAAGCAGTTATTTTATTATAGGCCTGAAACACTGTTGTCTGTTTACCTTGCAACGATAAATTTAATTCGTTAAGTTTTTGAAAGATATCCGCCATAAAAGACAATCGGAACAACCAAGTTTTATCATACAAACGGTCCTTCAAATTAAAAGAAGTATCTGCTGAAAAAAACATTTGTAACTCGGCTCTAAGTTCAAATAGCCTTGTTAAAGTTTTTCCCCGAGACAGCCATCGCACTTCTGTATGGAGCAGCAGTGTTTTATGTTTGCTGCCATAATCTTCACACAATAATGAGAACAATCGGGATTGTAGTGGTCGTGATTTGATAAAATTAATTATTTTTACCGCTTCATCCATAACTAATTTTAGATTAGACGGCATTTGCTTCATCGCAAGTGCTTGTCTATGCAGAATACAATGACTGGAACTACAAATAAGCGCTTTATTTTTCATTCGTGACACTGCTCCTGCTGTTTTACCTGTCATCGCCTTGGCCCCATCTGTACAAATGTCAATGCAATTGTTCCAACTGAGATTATGTTCTTCAAAAAATATATTTATTTTATTAAAAATTTCTTCCCCGGTAGTGTTTGTAAGCAGCGATGAACACATAAGCATGTCTTTTTCAAAAGAACTTTTATATGGATATCTCACAATAACCAGCAGGATAGCCAAACCAGCGACATCAGTCGACTCGTCCATTTGCAAAGCGAATCGTGTATTTTGTAGACGTGTAACTAGTTCTTGTTTGACGTAGCTTGCCAGATCATGGATTCGTCGTGAAACAGTATCGTTTGATAGCGGAACAGTAGAAAGATGCTTTGCAGATTTTTCATCAAGCATACATTTTGTTATGTCTAATACACATGGTTTTATTAATTTCTCAGCGATAGTGTGCGCTTCACCTGCTTGTGCAATGCGATAGCTAACTAAATATGATGCCTCCGTGGCCTTTTCGTTGGTAGTTTGTGTTACATGCATCATATTTTTTTGACTTTCTAATAACTGATCTTTTTTGCGAACAAAAAATTCTTTATTCTTGTCTTTAGTCTCGGGGTGTACGGTTTCTAAATGTCGACGCAATTTGGCAGGTGCCATGGAACTATTAGGAAGCAGTTTACTACAGAGCATGCAGAGAGGTGAGCCGTTGGAATCAATAAATCCGAAACTGATATAAGATTCATCATACTTCCTTTTTTTCGTCTTTGAAACCGTCGAGCTTGACGTCGTGGCACTCGTGGCATCATCTTCTGGATCGGTGATTGCTAAATTCTCCGCGCGCATTGCTTTTGAACATTCAGCGTCATTAGAAGATGTTGTTGGAACACGTTTAACACCTTTAAGCCAACGTTCCATTCTTCTTTATTTATAATGTTACAAGTCAGGATAGTGGGGTTTAAATAATGCACAATCGTTACTGCGTATAAGAGACTAAATTTAGAACCTACAGGGAAGAAATGTATAAAACTGAGACAACAGAATACAGCAGGCAGTAAAACAATGGACACTAGTTTCTCGCTAGCGAGCTTGTAAGTAGGTAGTAACTTATCGCTCCGAACGCTAATCATCAACTGACGACGCCAACGCGCGATCGCCGCTTTTATACTTAGTCCTAGACTCGATCTCAAATATTCTCGAAAATACTCGAGTCGGCACCTTTCATAAACAAAAAGCAAAAATAAAAACAGAAATTTAAAAATAGCGTTGTAAACAATATCGACTTTATCCTTTGAAGTTAGAGACGAAAGTCGCTTGTTGACAACTATAGCGTCTAATTCAGAGGCGGCTTTTATCAAAGAGACTGAGCGCTTACAAGTATACTACCCGCTCGTTTTAAGTTTGCCGCTGGCGATAGGTATGAGTGTATGACGTTCGAAATTTTTTATTTAATTGTAACAATAAAAATTGTGTACGTTAGATATTTGGGTAAAACTATGACACATTATAAGTTTTGTTGTCACGTGGGGGAGGGTACGCGCATTCCACAGACCGGCAAACTTAGAGCGAACGCGTTGTACAAGTATAAAATTGTTGAGACCAAACTTATGAGATACTAGCAGACCGCGCGAACTTCGTATCGCCTAAAAAAGGTAAAAAAAATCCACTCATGACCCCGCGCAACATATTTGTCTTAGAAATTGAATACTTAAATTTTGTACACGGTGAATATCTTTTGAATTAAATGTCCAAATGTGATCATTCAAAAAGTTCTAGAAAGGCCTTAAATTTATCTTTTTAATGAAGCAAATTATTTTGTGGAGAGTTAATACCAAGGTACAAAAAAAGAATTTGAAAAACGACATCATTTTAATTAATTTTAAAAAATCAAAAAACCCTTATTGTGCGATAACTATAATAGTTAGATATATGCTCTCGCGACCTTTTTCGTAGACAATTATATGCTCTATAAAAGTGTAGTACATTGTTTTGTTCTGTACTCAATAGTTTTCGCAGCGTTCGCAATGTAAGGGTCACGTACTTACACCTTGGGTTACATTATTGGTTTTATAGTAGGGATCCCTAATTTATTTGAAAATATAATATAGCCTAAAACCTTCCTCGATAAATGGACTATACGCCATTAAAAGAATTTTTGAAATCGGACTGGTGGCTTCTGAGATTACCTCGTTCAAACAAACAAACAAACAAACAAACAAACTTTTCCGCTTTATAATATAAGTATAGATTGTACCAGCTAATGTAACACAAGCTTATACAAATACAAATAAATAATTAAATAACATTCATAGCGTTTTGTCTCCGCGCGGCCGCGGAGTCCGCACAGCCGCGGAGCGACCAGAGAGAGGTGTTTTGATTTTTTTATTTCTAAATTCTTGCGGAACCCCGACAGAGGTATCACGGAACCCTAGGGTTCCGCGGAACACACTTAGAGTATAGCTGCTTTAGCCATACAACGGGCACATATTTTATTAGGGGGGCAAACGAGCAGGCGTGTCGCCTGATGGTAAGTGACCAGCGCCGCTCATAGACACCTGCAACACATATAGTGTTACAGTTGCGTTGGCCGTCGCCGATGTTTAAGGGAGTAGGATGGGGAAGGGAGGTGGGCCTCCGGGTATCCCTGTCGCTGATTAAAACGCGGCATGAGCCAATTTATGTCAAACTTCTGATAAGTCGCTATTTCATCGGTAGAGCCGGCCTGTGGTCATAAATATTAACACGCACAATTTCCAAAAAGAATTCCTAGAAATCATTGCTCGAATCTAAAATACAGCTACTGAATGAAGACACCGAGGCCGACTAGACCGGTGAAAAACCACGACCTCTCGTAATATCGCCGCAAAGTGGCTCCTGCCGCGTTCAGTGAGAGAGGTATCCGGAGGCCCGATCCCCTTCCCCTCCTGCTCCCTTATAGGACGTCAACGCACCACGGTGTCCATGGGCGGTGAAAAATTACTTACCATCAGGTGACCCACTTGCTCGTTTGCCGCCCTATCCCATAAATACAAAAATAGTGAGGACATATTTTTGTCAATTTTTTTTCTTATTATTGAGTAAGATCTACTTAATAATCATTCATACAAAACTTTGATATAATTATGTAATAGAATAATAATGTCGAGTAACAAATTACCCTCCAACTCATTCATCACAGCCACTACTGGTGAAACATCATAAATTAACCGGATAAAGGAAAGGGTGATTCATATATATCTATCTATACATCAGTATGATTTATCACTAGCTACCGAATGCCAACCAAAACTGTAAACGGATATCCTTATTTTCAATAATATTGTTGTTTATAAAATTCTGTATATTATTAGGCATATCATTTTCATTACATAGTATAAAATGAAGTCGCTTTCCGCTGTCTGTCCCCTTATATGCTTATATTTTTGAAACTACGAATCGAATTTCGACGTGGTTTTTTTTAATAGAAAGAGGGTGTTAACGGGGTGGTTTTTAGCTATACTGCATGTTTTAGTTAGAAAAAAAAAGTGATAGATTCTAAATTTACTCATTTATACTTTTGATGCTTAACAAAGTTCGCCGGCTCAGCGTAATAAATTTAAGACCTCTGAATTATTAAAAATATCATTATTTCAGACATTCCCATCTATGTAGTTAATTTAATTCTCCTTATTATTAATTCAAATATTATCTCAATTTGTTGAAACGAAGTCCGAAACAACATACAATTTTGACGAGAATAAGTGGAAAAGTATCAATTCCCAAAAACTTTACATAATGGTAATATAAGCTATATTTTTAAAATAAAATTAAAAGAATTATAACATAACTTCACGCCTTTTTCTACCCGAAGGTATAGGCAGTGGCTGTTAATCTTCGACTCGCCGTTATGTTTACGCCCCAAATGTTATAGGTAGCGAACCTATTGTCATAACGGGGACAGGGTTTTTGGTCATTGATGTACATCACATATAACTTTCTAAATTAATTTTCGGAAGAGCCAGTTTTCGAACCCTTGACTTCTTGATTCAGAAGTGGGGTGCTCGACCACTGGACTACGGAGACTACAAAACCTAACCATTGTCCTAACATTTTTGAAGCTTGTAATGTTAACTTAAATATTCGACATGAGCAGTAGACCTTGTATTAGTATCACTAAATTTAAATCCGTAATAAAGGTAATTATTTACCATTAAATATGAAGTGCCCATAAAAACCAGATGTTTTATCTATTGTTAAGTAATTTGAAGTGTCCGACTGTAATATTATAATAACTGCTTTCCACTACATTCATATATGGTTTAACAGTGGTAGAGCCAAGCAGTTCGCTGCATGAATGGAAAAGCTCAACCAAGGAAATTCTAAGACCTCTCAGAAGATCGACTTAAAGTCGCTCATGCCGCGTTTCGTTTAGTGAGAGAGGTACCCGGAAGCCCATCTTATCCTTTCCTATCCAACTCCCTCAAAGGTCGGCAACGCAACTGTAACACTATATGTGTTGCAGGTGTCCCTGGGCGGCGCGGTTCCGAGTAAACCCTTATTAGTCAACGATGGCCAAAAAAACTGGCTCTTCAGTTTTTTTTAGTAGTGCCATCTATTAGAGATAGAATAATTATATTACAATCTGCCATCTGTCGATTTCTTTGCACATTACTCTTGCTAGCGCGAAACTAAATTTACTTATGAAATTTGCAAATCTTTGTCTAAATAATCGTATAATTGCTTAGATGGCGCACAAATAACGTTGAAGTCTTCATCTTCGTTTAACATAAGCATTGAGTTCTATTTATTTTCTACTGGTTGCTCCAGCGGACTTGGTTTCGCCGTTGAAGCAGTAAGAAGAAATAAAATGCCATCTGTTGAATTTTATGTTAAATATTCTTGCTAATGTGAACCAAAATTGGGTTGTCGTTTTCAGATGACACGAAGACGGCATTTTGAGATGTTTAAATTCTCATACCGTTACATAGATGGCGCTCAAATGTATTTTTAGTTATTGAATTTTTATTGCTGCCTAATTATTATGGTTTTTTTTTTGTATTGTATTGCATTTAAAGACCATAATGTATGAATGACATCAAATTCAAAATAAAAAGAAATAGTATTCAGCTTAAATACCCTGTTTGTTGAATTTTACTAAGATATATTGTATTAGTATCTTTTTTTGGCTTTTCGTGCGGGTAGTTGAACAGGTGAACAGCGAAATTTTTAACTCGGATATAAAGTGCAAATATAATTAATTATTGTTTTCAAAGTATAATTCAGATGACCCAGATTTAAAATTTAAATACAGTACCTGCCGGGATAGTGTTATCATATCCATATAACAATCCTTTAACGATTTAAATAGATTTTATAAGTAGCACACAGACTAAGATGGATGCGCAGTTATTAAAATCGACGCTTGCGGAGCTAAGTGCATCGTTCACAAATAGAATGTCACAATTTGAATTGGAATTATCAAAATCACCCCCATCCTCGGTCACTACATCTTCGATTGCTGCGGAGTTCAGTTCTTTTAAGAAATTCATTAAAGACACTCTGACCACGCTGCAATGTCAAATTGAAATGCTTGTGAATCAAGTAGATTCCATAGAAATGCGAGGAAGGAGGAAAATGTTACAAGTGCACAATGTCCCCGAGCTGAAGAACGAGGTAACGGCCGAAATTGTAGCAGATGTCATTAGTAAACATTTAGACCTACCATATGTATCAGTAGCCAGTATTAGACGCTGCCATCGCATGGGCCGTTTGACCGACAGTAATAAGCCCCGAACTATTGCTGTCAAATTCGATACTGCTGCTGTGAGAGATACGGTGTGGTTTGCCAAAACAAAACTCAAAGGCTCAGGCATTACAATATCTGAATTCCTGACGAAGCTGCGTCACGACACATTTGTGGAAGCCAGGGAACGATATGGTGTCAACCACTGTTGGACTCGAGAAGGTATTATCTACGTCTGTGGATCTGATGGCGTGAGACACAGAATCTTATCCCGCAGTGAGCTTGATAAACTAGTGCTGCCGGCTGCCAATAAAAGAGGTGATGTTAAGCCAATTGCTGATGGTAAAACAAACAAACCTAAACGGATGAAGAAATAGTGCCTCTCTGTACTGTTTTGTGTGTGTCGTGTATTTTGTATTGTCTGGTCGTATTTTGAACTTGCTTCCCATTTTGCTGTCATGCTAGTAACATATATAATAGGCGTAAATTTGTATGTAACATCATTACCTACTCACCTTCTTCACGACGATAAATTAAATTTTTTTATTTTATTTTATTACATACCTCTTCCCAATTTAATGATAAGATAAAAACAATTCAATTATTACTGTTTGGGTAGTAATTCTCTACTTATAACTAGCTGACAATGTAAACAGAACGAATGACTAACAAATTATTCATTCAGTGCATTCATCATTGTCTTTGTTTTTGCCAGCAGCAAGTATAGGCCTTTTATCTTTAAAAGTTATTGGCTTGCATTGACATAACAAAATAAATTTGTAAACCTGGTTCGAAAAACTCACATGCTAGTACAAAAATCTGGCTACTTAACTACTACTACTCTAATTGTATTTTACTCTAATTGTATTTTTGTATTTTTTTTTTATTATTATTATTTTTTTTCCTAGACACAACCGGCAGGTGGACATTTATGTAGTTTAAAGCAAGAAGTATTTTATAATACTTGTTTATAAATTGAGAACTTTTGTAGTTTATACAATAGTTTCGAATATATATATATATATATATTTATTATAATTATATCTATAGGTTTATATTTATTTATATACATATAGGTCATACATATATAGTATTATTATTGTCATGATGGATATCGACAGTAGCAGCAATACCTCGGCAGACAGCAGCTTTTGTACAGCTACTAGCAGCAATAGCAGTTTTATTAGCATACCTCCGCTTGGCGAAAGTCTCGCGGAGCAATTTTCTGATGTTCCTGGGAATTTCAACGTGGTTCACTTCAATGCCCAGAGTATTCCGGCACACTTTCCAGATATGCTGGCAAGTTTTGAATGTAAAGACATTCATGCAATCCTAGTTTCCGAATCATGGCTAAAACCATGTCTCCCTTCTACTATGTACTCCATTCCTGGATTTCAACTTTTGAGAAATGATCGTTCTATTGGAGCTGGTGGTGGGGTAGCCATATATCTTCGCTCTTATATATCCCACACCATCATACATATGTCTTCTCAACCACCACCCCATAATGCTGGTGAACATCTTTTTCTCGAGGTTGAACTCCATTATACCAAGATCCTCCTTGGTGTTTACTACTGTCCCTCCCTACGGTTTAATTTCTTCTCTTCCTTTGAAAGTCTCCTGGAGAATTTTATCCCTTCCTATAGTCACAGCATTATCATGGGTGACTTCAATACATGCCTTCTAAAAAATGATACTCGTTCCTCTTCTTTTTCTGCAGTTGTTAAGTCCTGTAATATGTTTACACTTCCTCTTAGCGCTACTCATCACTTTCCTAACTCTAATCCTTCACTTTTAGATTTAATTCTGGTATCTTCTCAAGATCGGGTTGTAAAGCATGGACAATGTCCCGCCGATTCTTTTTCTTACCATGATTTACTTTTTCTCTCGTATAAAATCCGCCCACCTAAGGCTAAATCTAAAGTTCTTATGCTGCGCAATTTCAGTGCTATGAACACTGAACTTTTAAAAGAGGATGCGGGCAATATTAATTGGACTTCAGTATATTTGTCAGAGAGTGTTGATGCAAAGGTGGAACTCTTCACTGATTCGCTGGTTCAATTGTATGACAAGCATGCACCTTGTCGACCAGTTAAAATAAAGCATCTCCCATCGCCATGGCTAACAAGTGAAATAAAATGCTTAATAGCTAAGAAAGCTGCAGCTAAATTTAAATTAAAGAAAAGACCTTGTTCCGTGAATCTGGAAAGGTACAGAATATTAAGAAATCACTGCAATAAGGTGTGTAGGGACGCACAACGCCAACATATTCATAGCTCGATTCAAAATGGTGATCCGGCTTCAGTCTGGAAATTTCTGAAAACATTAGGTGTTGGTAAAACTCGTCATGATAACATTCCTAAAACTGTTAATATTGAAATTCTCAATCAACATTTCTCCGTGTCGTCAAACTTTGATAAATTGACTAAAAGAAACACACTACTGCGTCTTTCATCATTGCCAACTCCTACTTACTCCCCATTTGCATTTAGTCAATTTGCGGCTTGTGATGTTAAGAAGAGCGTTATGTCTATTGCTTCGAATGCTATTGGATCCGATTGCCTAAGTCGTAAAATGGTTATTCCTATCCTTGACCAAATTTTACCCGTAATCTGTCACATATTGAACTTCTCTGCGGCAAACGGCATTTTCCCCTCTTCGTGGAAAAGTGCTGAAATTATCCCTCTTCCTAAAAAAATCAAGCCCCTCTCTTACTCTGATTACCGACCCATATCTATATTACCATTCCTTTCAAAAGTCCTCGAACGATTGGTCCATAATCAACTTACCCAATTCCTTACCCAGAACAATCTCCTTAATCCTTACCAATCTGGCTTCCGTCCCGGTCACAGTACTGTTACTGCCTTGACTAAAATTTCTGATGACATTCGAGCAGGTATGGACAGTGGATACCTAACTATACTCGCACTTCTAGATTTTTCCAATGCTTTTAACACTGTAGATTTTGACATTCTACTGGGTATTCTGCGCTCTCTTAATATATCTCCAACCGCAATTGATTGGTTTCGTAGTTACCTGGAAGGCCGCCGACAGTGTGTACGCATCGAAGATACGTATTCTTCTTGGTGTTCTACCACAGTAGGTGTGCCCCAGGGTGGCGTGCTATCCCCTTTACTCTTCACAATTTTTATAAATTCCATCTCAAGTCAACTCCTTTCATCCTACCATCTTTATGCAGATGATCTTCAAATATACTTTCAAACACCTTTGGAAACGTTGTCAGATGGTATAGAATTAATAAATGGTGATCTCATGCTGATTAGCAATTGGAGCCATAGCCATGGACTTATGATTAACCCTGGCAAGACTCAAATCTTAATTGCCGGCAGTCCCAAAAAGATAAATAAAATTGTATGGTCACAACTGCCGAAGGTGATATTCGAAAATAGTGTCATACCTTTTAGTAAGACAGTGAAAAATCTCGGCATCATAATGGATGCGCAATTAACTTGGGACCCTCAATTACAACAGGTGAGTCGTAAAATCTTTGCATCTATTGGTTCTCTAAGAAGACTTCGAAACTTTCTACCTATTGAAACTAAAACTGAACTTGCACACTCCCTCCTACTCTCTATCCTTGACTATGCCGATGCCAGTTATCCTGATCTTACCGAAAATCAACTCGATAAGCTTGAGCGACTTCAGAATGTTTGCATAAGATTCATATTTGGTCTTCGCAAATATGATCATGTCTCCGAATTTCGAAAAAATCTCAAGTGGTTACCTATTCGCCTTCGCCGGAATGCTCATTACCTTTCGTTGCTGTACAATATCTTGTTTAACCCTTCAACGCCCTCCTATCTCAAGGAGCGTTTTCAGTTCCTATACGATCCACAAGTTGAGTTCCCAAGATCTTCCAAAAGGCTAATAATAAAAATACCTGAGCATACGTCTAGGTTTTATGCGAAATCATTCACGGTCCAAGCCACCGTATTATGGAATGCACTTCCCTTATATGTAAGACAGGCTCAAACTCTGACTTTGTTCAAATCTTTGGTAAAAGAACACTATTTGAATTCTGCAATCTGAGAAATTCTTTTTACATTTTAGTTTCCTTTTATTAATTTTAGTCAGGTACTCCCAACTTTTCTTTCCCTACCTACTTGAACATCATGTTGCGTCGTCCTGCTGTTGCTGTATGTAAATCTATATTGCAATTTAATTTGTTCTTATGTTGATTTATTCCAAGTATATATGTATATTGTTTATATATCTATGTATTGTATTTATCTATGTTCATATATGTGTAAAGTATTTGTATATGTGTATTTTGTATGTATTTATTTAGTCTGCAACACATATCTCAACGTATATATTTGTATCAATATATTTAAATAGTACACCCCAGCTCCCATTTTCCGTATTGACAAGTCCATCCAAAGGTTGTCTGTAAGACATCGCTGTAAGCGATAAGACCGCCCATTGTACCTGCCTGTGTATAAATTGTAAGTTCTTGTGTATATTCTTTTTCTTGTGGTGTACAATAAAGATTATTCTATTCTTCTATTCTATTCTATTCTAGTATGTGCTTTTCTAATCCACCTAGTTAGGTACCTTCATACATAATAATACATATATACACATAAGTTCTCGCCAAGTCTTTTGCAAGGCAGGCAGAGAAAACAGAGCGCCTTAGGGCACGTTTCTTACACACCTCTTGTCATACACGCTCGTTGGTTTTTAGAAGCCTCATAAATATCAAAGTACAATTCGGTCAAAGAAATTGTGTCGTAGCTCTGTGTCAATCATGCAACCTACCTGTAATACTACAAAAGGTTCATATATCGTAATATTGGTCATATATACTTATTAATTTCCGGTTACATATCTTTTAGAAAAAAAGGCATGAAAGGCTTACAATTGAACGTGATGAAAACGAAAGTCATGGTATTTAAAAGGGAGGAATCCAGAACGGATGCAAGGCTATCGGTTGACGATGTAGTGCTGGAACAGGTGAATGAAATTTCATTCACCTTTTCCATTGTATATCTTGGATGCGGTTTTAGCAGGGATGGAAAGTACACCGTGGATGTAGAAAGAAGAGTGGCTTTAGCAAATAGCGTAAATGGAGAATTGGGTAGATTCCTGGGCGCAAAAAATATTAGTAGATAAGCCCAGCTAGCTATCCACAATGCAATACTGATCCCAACGCAAACTTGTGGAAGTGAGAGCTGGGTGTGGCAGAGCGTGCACGAAAGTAGAATAAACTGCGGAGTGACCGCGTCGAAAACAAGGTTGTAAGGAAGGGACTTGGATTGAAAGAGAGTGTCGGTGTAAATGTAAGAAAGGGCATGCTCCGATGGTTCGGACATTTATATGTAGAAAGATGATGGAAGATTGTCTAAGCAGATATACAATGCAAAAAACATGGATGTAGGAGTCGAGGATGGCCAAGACACACATTCCACGACCAAAAAGAACGTGTTCTGGAGGCAGGTGATGTTAGGAGCCTCAAAAATCGATGCGCGTGGATGAAAAGAGTTACGAAAGTCAACGAAGCGAGTGAGGTGTGTAAGAATCATGCCTTTGGCGCTCCGTTCTCTCTGCTTACCCCACGAGGGATTTGGCGTGAAGTTATGTATGAATTTGAACCGGAAGTAGATGTCAGAAACCCTACACAATCGACGAAAGTATATCTATCACTAAAGTACTCAAAGTGCTATGGCATTTTGTTCCTTCCCACTATCAAAATTTGCAGTACCTACATATCAATAAAAGGGTAAATTAACATCATTTTCATCATCATCCCGTTAAATAAACATAAAAATAAAACTGTCCCAAATACAAAATATTCCTTTGAAACTGATCAAGCAACATTGGATTCTGTTAATCAGTGTCAATTTGCCGAAGTCAATGAATATAAGATTAATTTGGCGCTGCACCTCAAACGATCGGGAGCATCTTTTGAATAATTAACAAGGATTATATCCGTCTCCTTTCGTCTGATACATACGTCTTTTTTCTGCACTTTATTTTGGTGTAGGTAGAAAGACATTTTTGTCCCTGGTTTTGTTCTAGTTTTGTAATACCTATTTATGCTTTATCTTTTTTTTCCTACATGGCCTATGAAATCTACACTCTAATATGGTTTCAAAAGTTGTGTAAATATATTTTATATTTTTCCTTGTTGCCTTCTCTGTGTGAAGGTTACTACGCGACTCCCTCAATAAACCTACTATACGTCGAGAACAATGTCAGTCACAAATATTTAGGTAACACACATAAAAAAATAGTTGTCTCGCTCTTCCAGTAGTCGAGGACCCCACTTGGGTGTCTTGTGGATTCAAGTAGTGGGTTTTATCCGGGCTCACACCAATGACTTTAAGAAATTATTTACGGAAGTAATGTGTGATAAATTTGGATGTCTGACAACATTGTGCACGGTGTATGACAATAGATTCCACCACCTATTCCATCTGGGATTTACAATTCGGCGAGTGGAGGCTACATAGCCATCGCTTACTCCTTCGGGTAGAAAAATAAGGGAAGTAGTATGTATTACAGAACTTCTGAAAACAAATACAAATATTCATTATACTTCTTGATTCAGAAGAAATTTGAGAAGAAAGAATAAATTCAGAAGAAGTCTTAAAATAATAGGTACCTACATAAAAAACAACATGTTCCACGGGAGCAAAAACCTTTTTGTCTACTGTCTGCTCGTCAGAAAATTAAGTGAGATCTCGCAAGGGACCTTCCAAGTATAGCTAATATCTTTAAGTCAAAGCTTAAACCAAAAGCGCAATGTATTTGTTTTAATTAAATACTTTAGTGGCGTCTCGTAACCATAATATAACTTTAATATGGGATTTTAGTAAAAAAAGTTGCAAATTGGAATCCTGGGTTACACCATAAATTTTTAATTTTAATTTAAAGAAGAATAGGTATCTGTCAGTTTTAATATGATGATAAAAGTAAATGCAACTTAGTACAAATATTTTTTAAGTTAAAAATATTTTGGATATCATGGAACCTTTTTTTCGGTAACGAGTATTTATACTTGAGGTTCCTATAGGGGCTGATTATCTGCAGCAAAATAAATGTTCATTTCCGTACTTGTCGACTCATAATTTCTTTTAATAATACTGTTCCTATTACTTGCACCATCCCCCTACAAAATAAGGTGAAGTCTCTGTTTTGACAATGGGTTATTCCCTAGATACATCCTTAATGTTTTATGATAATAATCTTGTTTAATTTATGATAGCTAGTCCTTATTGACACAATCTCATTGTTTTCCTCAGTTAAATAAGGAATATTCATACATAGTATCGTGGTAAATCCCTGTTGATTACACAGAAAGAACTGAAGGTCACAAGACACGACTCCTACGCACCACCATTCATATCTTTGATATTAAAAATTACTGACTTAAGTTCTGTGACGCGTCATCTTCTGAAACTTTTCATGATAGACCGTGTTTGATAGCAGTCTAAGAGGTCATGATATGTCCGTGTCATGACTTTCTCGTAATTCCTCTCTTGTACTGTGTCACCTGCTTAGCCAATCTTTAGTGTTATAACATAACATAACTTCACGCCTTTTGTTACCCGAAGGTGTGGGCAGCGGCTGTTAAGCCTCGTCTCGCCGTTATGTTTACGTCCCAAATGGAATAGGTGGCGAACCTATTGCCATACCGGGCACAAAGTTTGTCAGTCATCGGTATTTATCACACATAACTTCCGAAAACAATTTCGAAAAGTCATTGGTGTGAGCCAGTGTCTGCAATCGAACCCCGGATCTCTGGATCAGAGGCCGTGCGCTCGCCCACTGCGCCTCCGAGACGATGTCATATTTTTTTAAAATACCAATGTATATTAACTTTAATTCAGACATTCAGATATTTAACGTATTTGATTATGCAGATGTCTCAACTCAAGTGGTTATCCATACGGTTTCGCCGGAATGCTCTTATCCTTTCAGTTTTATATAAAATATTGTTCGACCCTTCAACTCCTTCCTATCTGAAAGTGCCTTTTCAGTACTTACATGACACTCATTGCCAGAATTTGAGGTCTTCGCACAATTTCACACTAAAAGTTCCACAAAATTCCACAATGTTTTACGCCAAATCCTTTACCGTTAAAGCAGTAACCTTGTGGAATGAACTACCGGTGGAAATTCGTCGTGCTAAGACCCTAAGGGCAGTCAAGAAAATGGTACAAGAACACTATCTGGAATCATCACAATAAATAATACCACCACCACTTCTAGTACGTCTACGTCAGGTTATTAGTCATTCATATTAAATGTAAGTATTTTTATGTAGTTAATAATAATAATAATAAAATTTATTCAATAACAACATTTTGTAAATATTACATTAAATCTGACCAGAGATCCTATTTAAGCCATGGGCTTGTATTTAGGATCTCTGCTCTTCCATTACTCATATTCTTATAGTAAGAGTATAGCATAGTAATAGTATTCATTTATAAGATAATTGTATGTTCTTCAAATCAATTAATTCAAATATTTGAAGTTACTGCCGTGAAGTGCAGTTAAACTGTTTGTATGTATATATACCTATTTATAATCATATTTTTATTTAAATAAATTAAATTATAAAGGGTTATAAAACTATTATTTATGTAATTGAATTGTACGCAACATTTACTGCCCACTCTAAATTTATCATGTCCATCCTAAGGTTGCCTGGCAGAAATTGCTTAGAGCAATAAGGCCGCCCATTGTACTATCATAATTATAAGGTTTCTTCTGTGTATCTATTATCCCTTGTGTACAATAAAGTATATATAAGTATAAATAAATAACATAACTTCACGCCTTTGTTACCCGAAGGCTTGGCCGAAGGCCCGAAGGTTGTAGGCAGCGGCTGTTGAGCCTCGTCTCGCCGCTATGTTTACGTCCCAAATGGAATAGATGGCGAACCTATTGCCATACCGGGTACAAAGTTTTCAGTCATCGATATTTATCACACTTAACTTCCGAAAACAATTTCTAAAAGTCATTGGTGTGAGCCAGAGTCAGGATTCGAACCCGGACCTCTGGATCAGAAGCTGTGTGCTCGACCACTGGACCACCGAAACTTAAATTTTATGTTTTATATATTGGGATAGGATGGGAAACGAGCATGTGTGTCACCTGATGGTAAGTGACCAGCGCCGCCCATGGACACCTGCAACACATATAGTGTTACAGTTGCGTAGCACACCTTTAAGGGAGTAGGATGGGAAAGGATAGGGAAGGGAGGTGGGCCTCTGGGCAACTCGATCACCAAATGAAACGCGGCATGAGCAGCTTTACGTCGATCTTATCGATCGACGTACGATCGATCGATCTCCAGTATAAATATAAAGCGAATTGTACAGCATCCGAAAGCTTGTGAAAAAGGGAATAAATTAACACAACAAAAATCTTCAAGTTGTTTAAATTGTCCTGAAAAAATATCGCCCAACATTGCCTACTTGAAAATCCATTTCAAAGTTTTGCAAAGCACTTAAATGTTGTAATATTGTTTTCACAATTACCTCCTGCAACTATTAACTCGGCAAAAACTTACATAAATTGTACGATCACAAGCAAAAGTTTCATTTGAAAGTTTACAAACTGTGATTATCTTATCTGTGGCCAAACACAATTCTTTGACATACGGGTGGATATATAGGTAGACTTATTTAGTTTTGCTCTAATCAGATCTAAAATGATTCGATATTGTTGATTAATTTATGTGATAGATGACCTCTTTAACAGCCGTCTATAACAATACGTGGTATAAAAAAGCAATCTTACAAGCGAGCGTACTAGCAGGCGTAATGGATGTACCCAATATTGAAGGCAATAATTTAGTTAAAAGTTAAATACTCTCGAGAGCAATGAATCCGGGTCACATAAAGAATGTTAAAAATCTCGGAAACTAAAAATGATAGGTTAATGCAATAAATTGTATTTAATAGACAATGTAATACTCCTTAAATGAAAGTAAAAAAAATATGAGTCACCATACATTTTACTAACACAAAATTACATAAAGAAAAAATCTGCTGATCTCTCCTTAAAACAAAAATAGGAAACATGAAATTTTTGAACTTTATTACGATTTTCTTGAATTTTAATACTTCGTATTGCCTCCTCGTGCTTCCATTACTGCGTTTACGCGGTTTGGCATGCTGTACACCAAGTTCCTTATACGATTTTGGGGAATATTCTCCCATTCCTCTGTGAGAGCAATTTTGAGCTCATGAAACCCTCCCCGGGTTTCGTTGTTTTACGCATCTGCCTAGCTCGTCCCAAGTATGCTCGATCGGGTTGATATCCGGGCTGCGCGCTGGCCACTCCATACGAGTAATGTTCATCTCTTGAAGGTAGTCATTCACAATCCTACCTGTATGAGGTCGGGCATTGTCATGCATAAATATAGCATCCTCACCTAAATTGACCATAAATGGACCAACGTGATCATTGAGGATTTCTTCCACATATCTTACGCTAGTTAAAGAGCCGTTTTCTATGATCACCAGCTCTGTGCGACTTTCAGAAGAAATTCCGGCCCACACAAGTACAGACCCACCACCGTAGGCTACTTTTTCCTCGATGCATGCTTGCTTGAATCTTTCCCCTGGTCTTCGATACACTCTGTGTCTTCCATCGTGCTTGTAGAGCATAAATTTTGATTCGTCGGAGAACATAACTTTTGACCAATCTTCAATACTCCAATTTACGTGGCTCTGGGCATATCTTAGTCTTGAAATACGATGCCCACGCTCCAGTTTAGGGCCGTTTGCAGGTCTAAGGGGTTTTAAGTTAGATTCAGCAAGCCGACGTCTTACTGTCCATGCACTTGGGTTACTTCCTCCGAGGCGTCGAAACTGATTGGTGAGTTCAGTTCCTGTGAGAAAGCGATTTCGAAGCATGGTGTTCACCAAGTATCGGTCTTCTCGTGCTGTGGTATACCTGGTTCTGCCCGTTCCTGGTCTGCGTAGGTTAGAACCAGTTTCTTCGTAACGTCGGAGAACTCTTTGTACTGTTGACAGCGACACACCAACAGTCCTGGCTGTATCGCGCTGACTCCGGCCGGTTTCCAGCATTGTAAGTATTCTGGTGCATTCTTCAGGCGTAAGCGACATAATTTCAGCTTGAATAATGAATATAGAGCACTATCAACATGGTTTATGTACCCACATAAATGACAGATTACAAACAAAAGCAAAACCAAATGCTGTAATTTCGTAGTTCCATCTTCGAAAGTGGCCCTTTTTCAAAATTGATTTTTTTATGATATAACTTTACAATAACTAAGAAGTTTTAATACCTTCATTTAAGGAGTATTACATTGTCTATTAAATACAATTTATTGCATTAACCTAGCATTTTTAGTTTCCGAGATTTTTAGGATTCTTTAAGTGACCCGGATTCATTGCTCTCGAGTGTAGAAACAACGAATAGACTTGAGAGAGTTGGACCTGCATCTATTACATTACAAATGCAATACTTTTACCATTTTTATCAAAGTAAAGGTACAATGGTTACTTAAGTACTGTACAAATTAAAATTTTTCAAAAATTGAAAACATTTCAATACAAAAAATATAATATTTCGTAGCTAATATTTCTAAGCCATTTTGTTATAAAATAAAACCCGTACGAACATCAGTATCGCCTTCAATCTTGCATCTTGTTAGGAAATTAACGCTTTTTTGTTTAAATCAATCATCATTCTGAAACATAAAGGCTCTTGATGTATTAACATATTTTTTAATTCAGTAATAGAACTATGCAATATATAGACGTGAAGTCTGTCGTGCCGCGTGTCGTCTGTTGAGGGAGGTTTGGAGAAGCCCCCCTCCATCTCGGACTGACAATGAAACTTTTACGCTATGTGTGTTGGAGTTATCGCTCACTGTCTGCTGACCCGCTTGCTCGTTTGACCCCATGAAAAAGGTACGAAAAAGCTAACTGCTCTTTATGATATAAACAAAGAATGGGTCAACAATCACCTACAAAATGTTATTACAAAAAAAGCTCGTCGCAACCAGCTCCCGTGCACAACTCCAACAGTAACCATCCGTCCCGTTTTGAAAAGTTAGCAACTTAACTTTAATCCTGACTAACGTAATTGCTAAAGTTGGAATACAAAACCTTGTTCGCGGAACGCGATTTAGTGTCAGACATTTTGTAATTGATGTAGTGGCTTCGCCATTTTGCGTTTGTTCTTTGAAGGATTCTTTTGAAAATCTTCCGAATGTTTTGTTTTTATGTGTATTCAAGATTTCTTTGAGACGATTCAAATGAAACCCTTTTTTAAGGTCTCTGTGATCGAGTGGTTGAGTTCTCCACTTCTGATTTAGGAAGTCACGGTTTCGGTTACCTAGCTCACTTTAATGATTTCTAGATGTTTTTCTCGGAAGTTATAAGCGATAAATATCGATAACTGACAACTTTGTGGCCAATGTACGGCAATAGGTAGCCTATTCGATTTGGGAGATAGCGATAGCGGGAGTCGAGACTTAACAGCCGCTAGCTGCATCTTCGGCAAGAAAAAGGCGTGAAGCAATGTTATGTTTTTTAATGAAAAAAGGGGTAAAATGGCAAGTTTATCTTTGGGCGTAAAGCTAATGCGCGGCGCAAGGTTCTTCGTTGAGGAGATGTACGACGTAGTCAACAAAGTATCTTGCGCCGCCCAGGAACAACAGCACCGAGTAGGTTACAGATGTGTTGCTGATGATGATGATAGCTTTTAATGCGGGATGAAGAGAAATGAGGAAGGTAATAGTAAAAGAAAGATCATTCAAATCCATCTCGTAAAAAAGAATCGCGGCTTGAGCAACTTTATTTTGTACGTTGAACTGGCAGCATGTTCATTTCGAAAGAATTTTCTTAACATTTAGGCCTCGTACTTCAATATTAAGCGTCATCGTCCAATATATACGGATTAATTAGGAATGGATCTTTATGGATATTTCCAAATATTTGACATAGATATAAAACTTCAAGACGTACAATAACGATCTAGCACATAGTCCGTTTGTTTGTCCTTTGACAAATCACTGTTATTGCGCAGTCACTTTGTGTACAATGATTTACTGAAAACTCCGCACAGAGTATACAACACTGGCCTGTATTGTTCTGTGGAGTTATGATTACCATAAAACACAAAACATCGTATAAAGCGATGTTCTATACGGAATAATTTTGATATAAAACATGGACATTTTTGTCGTGATATTACTTCTATTTCGATGGGTATTTTTTGTAATATTAAAAATATTTGCAAAAATAAGAAAAATGATAATATGTATGATTGAAATGAATTATATTGTAGTAAATAGAAAGTACAATAAATAAACGTTCTCTGAGAAGTATGTGTGGAGTCACCATTGCGGATCGAATGAAAAATAGCGTGATAAGGGAGAAATGCAAGTTGAAGGATGATGTGGTGACCAAAGTGGAGAGAAGTATGTTAAGATGGTTTGGTCATATTGCTAGAATGGATGAAAGCCGAATGACTAAAAGAGTATACGAAGCGAATGTGAGTGGCAGGGTCGGGATCGGGAGACCAAGACGGAGCTACCACGACCAAATAAGTGGTCTGCTTAAAAAAGGCAAAATGCGTAGCACCCGAAACCGACGTAAATGCATGACGAGATGTATGACTGTGGATGAGGCGATAGATGTGTGTCAGGATCGTAGCTTGTGGAAAGCCAAAGTCTCTGCCTACCCCCATGGGATACAGGCGTGAGCTTATGTATGTATGTATGTACAATAAATAAAAAAAAAATAAGTTCATTCAGAAAAATCGGAAAAAAATATAGGGAAACTTGTATAATTTTCGAGTTCTGCAGCGATACCATTATTATTTAAGAATGAATAAAGTGTATTAATGTATTGACATTCAATAATCTGAAATTTAACAGTGGTAGAGCCAAGCAGTTCGCTGCATGAATGGGCCGGCTCGACCGGTGAAATACCACGACCTCTCAGAAGACCGACGTAAAGTGGCTCATGCCGCGTTTCGTTCGGTGAGAGAGGTACCCGGAGGCCCACCCTCTTCCCCATCCTTTCCTATCCCCTATCCCTTAAAGCTCGGCAACGCAACAGTAACACTATATGTGTTGCTGGTGTCCATGGGCGGCGTTGGTTGTTTACCATCAGGTGACACGCCTGGTCGTTTGCCTTCCTAGTTGTTAGTTTGTCATTTCTTAAAAGTATCTGTGTCGCGTCAGTTGCCAGTAGAATAACCATAAGATTATTCAAACTAGAAGCTATGAATGACAATAATCGATGATTAAAAATATATTAAATAGATTTCGCCACTAATGATGCTTAATTTTCGTTAGTAAAAAAAGTCACGAAAAACTGAACTTTAATAAATTATCCATTCATTTTGTTAAAGCTCAAAGTTCATTCAATGTTTAGTTATCATTGAAATCTCCCGACATCCCAATATTTTTTACACACAGTCGAGCAAATACTTTTTGGTACGGTAATCGTCGAATGTTGCCAAAATAACAAAATATTGGTACTATAAATTGTAAAAAATAAAAAATATGTAAGGTACTAATTTGTTCCGTCCAATTGGCACTGTTTTCTGTTTGGCCGTGAGCTCCGATTATACAGATCGTTAAAGAGAATTTATTTTCCAATAGGTACATATTTATATTAACAGCCAGTGGCATACAAATTTATAAAATCAAATACATGCAATTTAATTACCATGACAGGTTACGCTCATCAATTAAGTAGAACTTTGAATAATTTTGTAAACTGGTTAATTTATTTCCCAAGCCTTTATGAGTATATGTAATATTTATGTGTATGTACTCGTATGTGTAGTAATTTTTTACTCGAGGAAATGCTTTATGCACACCGCCTAGGGATGGCAGGGGATAGTGTGGGACTCCCAAAACAGTAAACTGCACCCACTAAAACCGCGCGGCGGCCTTCCTCCGGCGTTGGGGTGGTTCAGGATAGGTTAACCCCTCTGGACGCACTGGCCGCACCGGGGGGTCATCCTTCCCGGGGTATAACCTAATGCAGCAGGTTATTACCAGTGAACAGTACTATGAAGCCATTTTAGGAGCTAAGCCAAATAGTTGTGGGAGTATGTTATTTAAAATTTCATTCCGTAAAACAGACTTAACAAACATATTTCATAATGTATTATAAATAAATATTTTATTGTTTTGTTTTTTTTTTGTTTTACTCTGTTCTCTCTGCCTATCCCGCAAGGAATTTGACGTGAAGTTATGTATGTACGTATGTAAGTTATTTTTTATCATTAAATATAGACTAGAAAGTCTCGGTGGTGTAGTGGTCGAGCACCTTGCTTCTGAATCTACAGGTCGCGGGTTCGCATTCTGGCTCACACCAATGATTTTTCGAAATTAATTTCGAAAGTTATGTGTGATAAATATCGATGACTGAAAACTCTGTGCCCGGTATGGCAATAGGTTCGCCACCTATCCCATTTGAGACGTAAAAAGGGACAGTTATGTTATGTAATATTAAAGTATTGTCCATAAATATTTAAGTTAGTTTAGAAATGAAATTCACTGTGATTAATTGTATAGATAAATTGCAGTCAAAGTAATCCTCATTATTAGATAGTTGAATGTTTTACACAGGTTGTTAGGAATCGAATAAAAAATAGTTTAAAAATGTGCATTTAAATGAACAAGACTTATACAATTTCGTTTTCTTCATAACATCACTATTTAAAATTTCGAAATAAGAATTAATATCATCAACTCAATTTCAAAATATAAAATAAAAAAAAAACATGCTAGACGATTATGTTATTGTAAGGAAATATTTTAAACAATTCTGACAATCCGACAAGAGTGTGACAAATCACCGAATAATGTAAAGGCGGCCACAATCCGATCTAAATCCGAATATCCAGTCTTGAATATCACGGATATATCGAACAATGGCGAAACGCGGCCACGTAGGCTTATAAATCATAGAGGCCTGACCGAAGTGCCACGTAGCCGGGTATTTGTCCATAAAGCCGGACATAACAATGGCTAATTGCCACCGGTCAACCCCCGGACAAGATAGGGCAACAATAAAATTTTATTCGATCGTTTTAAGTTGGTGAATTTATTATGTAACGAAAATGAAACTCATGCTTTTTGTGATAACGGTATAATTTTAATATTAATTTTTAAATTATAATGAAGCCGATGTACAATGCGAAAGCGGATAGATGTAGGAGTCGAGGACGGCCATGACACACATTCCATGACTAAATAGAACGTGTTCTGGAAGAAGGTGATGTTAGGAGCTTTAAAAACCGACGCGCGTGCATGAAAAGAGTTATGAAAGTCATAGAAGCGATAGAGCATTTTAATTAATTTAATAAAATACAAGACTTATCAGATTTTATGTTTTTTATAGGAACATATACGATTATTAAATGCAAACGTAAAACAACAAAAAAAAAAGCTTTTTAAACCGATGTCTACATTCTCTTTTTACCTCTAAACTTTCAAAAACGGTCGAATATTCACTACAATTTTATTTGGTCCAATTCTGGTAAGCTAAATATTCAGAATACTAAACCAGTATCCACAAATTGCTCAGGCGTCCATCGCTTTGAAAAAAAAAAACTGATCAGTAAATGTTTTTTTTTTTTATCTGTAACTGGTTTCAATTTTACCATAGGATATGTTTATATACATATTTTGTAACATAGCAACTTTTTACCAGAAGGTGTGAACATCAGCTGTTACTCCGGCACATATCTTCATTTTTCTTTTGAATAATTCATGAATGGTTAATAATGTGATTGTATTGTTTTTAACTCCTCATAAATTTATTTTCTCATTTTGATTATCCGATAGATTATTAACATAAATGTTTAATAAATTATAATGAACTAGCTGACCCGGCGAACTTTGTTTCACCACAAAAGCATTATATGAGTAAATAAAAGTTTTTTCTCAAAAAGTCCCGTCTACATCGGTCCAGCCATTAGCCAGAACAATCAGACAAACAAAAATTCTAAATAATATTATTTTAATGTATATACATGCATAACGTAAAAAGCGGTTATTTCAATTTGACAAACAAACACTACGATTTTATATATTAGTACAGTTATAGATATTGATTGGAAAGAAAAACTTAGTATTTTACATTTTACTTTTGACAGTGGTAGCGCCAAGCAGTTCGCTCCATGAATGGGCCGGCTCGATCGGTGAAACACCACGACCTCTCGGAAGATCCCCGGAAGATTCCCTATACTTCCCTATCCGCCTTCCCTTAAAGGTCGGCAACGCAACAGTAACATTATATATGTTGCTGGTGTCCATGGGCGGCGTTGGTTGCTTACCATCACGTGACACGCCTGCTCGTTCGTCTCATAAAAAAGGATCATTTCAATTCCAGAAATTAAAGTATTTCAACGCCTTACAATAACATACATAATTTCACGGCTTTTCTACCCGAAGGTGTATACACTGGCTTTTAAGCCTCGTCTTGCCGTTATGTCTACATTACAAATGGAGTAAGAGGCAAACCTATCGCCATACCGGGCACAAAGTTTTCAGTCATCGATATTTACAACACATAACTTCCGAAAGCAACTTCGGAAAATTGATGTGAGCCAGGATTCGAACCCGCGACCTCTAGATTCAGAAGTGGGGTGCTCGACCACTGGACCACCGAGACCTTAAATGTTAATTAATTTAATTATGTCGTGTGGCCGTTTTTGGGCTTGCCGTGCCTGACATGTTTATATTAAAACACAATTCTGACATAGCAATACGACTCTTCTCTTGATCAATTTTTTCTAGTATTCAGTGCGGTTAGCACTTGAGTTGGCCCTTCCCACATTACATTGACTGCGACTACCATCGCCTTGTCCTCTGTATCATAATATCTAATTAATTAAAGTGAGAAAAGTTCACGTAGCAGTAACATACCACACTATCCCAAGAGATCAACAAAAATAAATCATACACCGTATATTTTTACAATTTGTAATTGTATTCTTGACTAATGTCGACATTCAATGAAAACAATTATTTTCCCATACAAATTCATCATTTTCCTGCTCTTATCCCACTCTTAGTGGGGTCAGCATAACATGTCCTTTCCAACTATCCATGTTGTAAAAAGTTTTGGCTCCTAATTGTCTTAATTCGCCCTAATAGTTGGTGGTCTTTCCTTCCAGTATACTGTCGATGCAGGTATGTTGCGAAATGAATACTTGTAATTTATTGATCCGCTCTTGAATTTCACGATGAGGAAGTTGGTCTGATTATTGAGAGATGACTCACCACATGCTTTTCTCTATAGTGGATGCCATCTGAACTAATAAATCATTGTCACCTTCAAACACCTTTGACAAAAATGGCATCCCGTAGCTGGATAATGTTACCGCCTCTGCGATGCTTACTCCTAACTAATGCATGGTTTATTTAAATTTTAAAACAGTTTTTTAGTTTAAAAATAACTTATATGTATATAACCAATATTTATATAAAATAATTGTTAATTGCAATACTTCTTCTTCTTCTTTCCTTATTGGCGACTGATGACCCTACTAGTCACTTTTGGCCATTAATAATCGGAATTGCAATACTTTAAATATATTGCAGTGACATGACACAACAAATTTTGACATTTGATTGAAAGTTTAAATGTCAATATTCATATGATATTGACGAACGATGGACTTTTCTACTAACAATGAACTTTATTATTACTTTTTAAAGGTCAAATTGCCTTGTGTGTCAAAGTGTAAACGTATCGTTTGTATGGGAAAATTAAATTGTATTTTTTAGTATTTTACTCGCAATTTATCCCTATTTTCTCTATCCTATGTGTTATTCCTGGCTCTAAGCTACCTCTCCACCAATTTTCAGCCAAATCTTTATAGCCGTTCTTCAGTTATGTACGAGAATTGTACGTCCCAATTGTAATACGTGGCGATATTCTTTGGCTTTGTCAGACATTGATAAATTCCAAAAAAAATCCAAATAGGCATTTGTGGTTTTTTTTCTTTAAAACGCCGCTTAGAAAACTTTGAAAACACCTGGTGTGGATGGTGTGACCATCTTGAACTTTAGTACGGCGCTCGACTCCTTGCACCGAGTATTGGCTTTGCGGATGTTGTGTGGAATAAATACAGATGCCTAGTATTTTTTTTTTTCTTAGTTCATGATCCTGGACTTCACTGTCTGTTCCATTTAGGAAATGGAGGTAATTTGGTATCCAGTTGATCAGAGGAACAAATTATATCATGTCAGAAATTTTAAAAACAGATGTTTACATAATTTTAATATGCCCATTGTTTGGGTTCCACTGAAAACTGTAAATAAAAATGTTTCAGATCAGACTAAAAAATATAACTATAATATTATTTTATTTAATTACTGCTAATATCTTGGACACAAATCACACAGCGCCCCCCAGTTCCAAACTAAGCAACTAAATGCTTGTGCTATGGATACTAGATAACGGATACTAATACATATATACTTTTCTTTTGTAAATACATACTTATAATACATAGAAAAACACCCAGACGCCGCACAAATATTCATGTTTGTCACAAATATTTGTGCCCGGGTGGGAATCGAACCCCCGACCTCAGTGCTGCAGCCGGTAGTTTTACCAATGCGCCACGAGGCCCGTCGAAAAAAGTAAGAGTAAAAGTTGGAAAGAAAAGTTTTTATAAGTCAAATGTGTACTGAAAACAGAATTCTCATGAGCTTTTTGCAATTTAGCAATTTGCGATGAAGCGACTGCCATCTGATCTCAACCAGTAAGCAAGATATTCATTACATAATCTGCCATTTCGCTGAACTATAATAGAATGGAAATCTTATACTGTTGTGTATTAGTATGTTATTATTTTTTCTAGACTTTATTTCTAGTTGAAAACAAACACACAGTTTACGATCTGTTTTACTTATGCAATTTCGATAACAAAATAAAGCTAACTAAAACTATGAAATAACACTGGCGTCTATCACTGTTTTTAAACTTGCCAGGTATTTTTTTAAATCTATATTATATATATAGATGGTGACTATATATATAGTGTAAGTAAGTAAGAGATTTCCACCTATATATTGACTCATCACGATATCTCTGGAACCATAAGGCGTAGCGGCTTGAAATTTGGTAGGATTATTCCTTTCGCCGAGTAGAGGTCAGCTAAGAACGGATTTTACGAAATTCCACCCACAAGGGGGGTTGCGGGGGTGTTAACAATGGAAAATTCCCATTTTTAACCTATAGCTGCTATCGACTTCAAATTTGTCGAAGATATTGCAGTATTAACATTGCGGGGCAACAGTTATTACTTTTGATGCGAAACAGAGTTCGCCGGGTCAGCTAGTTATTGTATAACACTCGACAAATGGCTGTAAACAGATGCCCATGATCAACAACATAAGCAAATAAGTTTACCTATTTTTTAATATACCTACTAGTTATCTGATATTACATTGTCGTGAAAATCGAAGAACGCGGGCTGCATGCACGTAAAACACACCTATGGTCACGTTCTTACTGAGCTGAGCGAGCAAGCGAGAGAACGAAACGCAATCTTGCTCAATCTGAATCTTGCGCAATCGAAATGCTTGTTACGCATCAAAATCTCGAATAATCATTGTATTTTATGACGTTATCACAAAAAATTGTATCAGGAAGTCGACTTGTCTGTAAAGTCATTTCAGCGATCGCCTATTTATTTATCTCTTAAAATACATACAAAATGTTTAATTGACAAAGACATTAAATACAGAGCACAGAATCCACTGCCTACATTTAATTTTACCCTTACATACACTTCGTTTGTGTTCGTACATTAATTAGTATCACAAAACAAAACTACGACTGATTAAAAGAACTCCGTAGCATATTTGCAAACATAAAGTTTATACATATAACCAACATAAAAATCAGTAGTAAAAATTCTGAAACGAGATGCGAAATTAAATGTTGTTTTTCCCTCGACTGGCTGTAATGTTTACTGAATAAATTTGCAGAATCACAAGCGAAATTTTCCCTTAGCATATTTTCGCCTAAAAAAAAAATATTTCGAGGAAAATTAATATCAGAACGATGAGATTGCAACACCTCACCTGGAGGGAAAATTAAGAGAGGATCTTTCTACTATAAAAAAAGACAAGACTCTACGATCGGCGCGTTTGATAAATTACTTTTATTAGTGGATTTGTCATGAGACCCATCTATCATAACATAACGATCAGACAACGTACTTATATCGTTCAATTCAGATTGATTTACATTCACAATTTAGAAATAAATTGATTTATCTATAAATAAAAAATAAATAAATACCCTAAATAGCTAATAAAAAAAATAGTGGTGGTCCAGTGGTCGAGCACACGGCTTCTGATCCAGAGGTCGAGGTTCGAATCCTGACACTGGCTCACATCAATGACTTTTCGAAATTGTTTACGGAAGTTATGTGTGATAAATATGGATGACTGAAAACTTTCGGTTCGCCACCTATTACATTTGGGACATAAACATAACTGCGAGACAAGGCTTAACAGCCACTGCCTACACCTTCGGGTAACAAAGACGTGAAGTTATGTTATGTTATGTTTGTTATGTTGGGATAGGTTACTTAGTATTTAGAAGTAGTAGTGTAGACTAGCGCCGCTGGTTTTGGCTGGTTGGTGCCATTGGATATATCTGGGGATCATGAAGATCGTGAGGAGTGGAGGGGTAATTAAGTGGACCTTTGGATATCTCTTTTAGCGATAGAAACGTGTCATGAGTAAATTTACGTAGTTTTTTTCTGCAAGAGGTAGTATTTCTAGAATCAAGTCAGGTAAACTGCATGGCTTTACTACTGTTGAGAATGATGATTTGATAGCTATAATTTTTAATAATTAGTTTAAATTTCTACACTTTTGCTAATTTTGAAGCGAAAAACGGAATCAAGACAGATCTTACTGGACTTATAAGCATCGGCTTACGTATACAAGGAAATATTTAAAATTCAAATTCAAACAAACATTACATGGAACTATTAAAATAAAACATCAATTGTAATAAAATATCACCTAACACCAACGATATATCGGGCAGTTAGAATAAACAAGAGACTGTTTAGAACATAGAGTCGACCATTTGAAGTAAAATATTGTTCAACGATGCATAGTTCAGATTTATGCCGTAACACGTGGCAGACTAGTGAATTATGATCAGTATTTTGGGATCGTTTTATATGTCCATGTATAGAATAATAGGTTTATTTTGAAGTGCACTATTTTGGTAGATGTTTCGCTAATGAGCTTATAAGTGCATAAATATATTTTTATATGATGTAAGTTTTATTATTTATTCAATATCTTTTTTTTTTAATAAACCGTAAGAAAATACTAAAGTACTTTTATACTGAAATGCCAAAATGGACAAAAGGTCGCCGTTTTTTATTTTGCAAGATAGAGTCATGTTCGAAGTAAACCCGTTTGATTATTATCATTAAATTTCTTATTTTTTTATTAATCCGATGATATTTATTAGCGTTTCATGACAGGATACCATTTTTCGGAAATTTCTCTGGAGGTGTGGACAGTGGAAATTTTATCTCGAGTTTTCGTATTTGTTTGTCCAAAATGTAACGGATGCAGGACTTATTGCGTACATTTTATGCAACTTTATCAGTCATTTATAAAAATCACACACATCTCGAAAAAATATTTCGAACCTCATTCGTGTGAGTCATGATTCGCAGCCTTGACACCCTCCAATTCTGTTCAATCTCCATAAGACTTTGATAATATACCATACCATACGGTACATACACCAAAACAATTGTTGTCTATCTGTCTGCTTGTTTCAGGTGATCCCTGAAATACCTGAACCTATTTTGACAGGACTTTTTTTGGCAGATGTAATAAGAAGTAACACAGGCTACTTTTTTTAAAAACTGTTTTATTTATTGCAAAACAAAGTTCGCTGGATCAGCTATTATTAAATACGAGGTGACGTAATCTTCCTATGCCATATATATAATAAATATTTTCGTATCATATCTTATTTATTTGTTATCCGTTTAACAAATCCTTATACTTTCTCATATAAATGGGCTGCCCGTTGAGTCTTGTTAACTCAACTATTGTTGAGATCACAATACATTCCAATTACGAAGGTCGCTCACCAGATTTTCCTTACCTTGGATATCTTGGAATAGAAAAATGAAATAGATGACTGCATTCCATTATGTTTTACGGTATTTTTATATTTTAGTATTTTTAGTTTTATTATAAAAATCTTTTCTCAAGAAAACTAAATACAATATTTGATATATTATAGCATTGAGATATATAGTAGAATATTAAATAGCGTCAAAGTTGGGCATTGGGATCTGAAGTATTCTGTTTTGTACATTGGAATTGTCTACTTATTTTTAAATTTTCATATATATATAATCAGTTAATACAAATTGTTGGGAAATCTTTAATGATAATGAAGTTTTTTTTCTTATTTTGTTGCTTAGCGCTGTAATGTTAGAGACATTTTCTCCCGGTCAACGGTCCAAGAGTAATACCTTAAAAATGCATTTAACGGCGCAATTATAAGATACGTTTTGAAAAATATTATTTTTGTTTCCTTGTATTCGATCTATTAATCATAGATCAAAATTCTAAATTATTAAGCCATTGATAAAATCTATTAGCCAATTAGATAGTATTTACAAATAATTAGATAAGCAAAAACATCAAAAGCAAAAAAGCAAAGTAGTAAGCATAAAACTAAAAGAATGTAAGTAGCGTAGGAGCATTTTCTAAATCGGGGGTACAAAATTGGATATAATAGAATTTATATTACCTTCAATTTGTCTTCATTTATTTTGATCTTGACCAGTGATGTATTGTGGGAAATGGAAACATATATATCATTAATACATAATTCAGCAAACGTTGTCAATAAAACGACCCTAATACTTAGGGTACGAAAAATAGATATTGACCCATTCTCAAACCTACCACTGCACACAACAAAAATACACACAAAATCTTATCAAAATCGGTCGAGGCATTTCGTTGGACTTGGCAAGTGATTAATATCATTCCAAAAATATTTAAACCAATTTTCATTCTTTAAAAACGTATTATCTTAATGTAACGCCCCCGCTATACACGGATATATTATATGTTTAAATGGAAAGATTTTTCACATCATAAAAGTAGATATACTTCAAGTGCAAGATTATTTATAAGGCTTTTAGGCAAACATATCCCACAGCAGTAGAACACGAAATTTTAATGTTGTCTGAGTGAGCACAGCAGCGGAGTGCACTTATATCCAGTTATCAACTCAATGCAGTCTAGCGTATGCGAATGCCGTGTTCAGCTCGCTGTAAACCAATGTATTGATGGGGATTCTTATATGTGTATTTTGTAACTCGCTTGATGTAAAACTCTCTTTTAATATACTTATATATTGTTAGATTTACTTAACGTTCACGCCGAATCCTTACTGGTAGGCGAAAAAAAAACTAGGTGTGATTAAATTACGGTCGATAAATAACTCTCTCGCTTTATTATGGAAGTGAAACTTCTAATGCTCTGTTGCAATCGCATAACGCGTTTAACGCATCCATGCGGGTTACTTTGAACCCGTCAATATTAGGTAAATTTTGAAATCTATTAGACTTGAATTTAAACCACAAAGAGACATCTAGTGGCGGGTAGTGGTATTATAATTGACATAACTGATAAGAGAAATTTTATTAAAAAATATCTGGAACATCCAAATAGCGCCATCCGTCATCATATTGAAATTAAGTGGATATAGAATTTCAAAGTTTCACTTCTTCCGCGTGGAGGAATTCCAGGCACCATTTTCATAATTTGGAATGTCTCTTCTTTTTTAGATTCATACTATTAGATATATAGTATACCTCATCAAAATAAAACAATGATTAATATGTTCTCTGTTTGTTGATTTTATTGAAATGGACAAAAACAACATTCATTCTACATATAAATAAAACAGGAATGTCTGTTTCTAAGTTAAAATTACCCTATCTTTACAGAATGCATACTGGGTATAAATGTATTCGCTCTACATATACAAAATCAACAATAAAACGAAAGTAATGTAATGTTTGTTGTTATAACTGTTGTCTGTGTTGGTGCTCTTTTAGGTTAATCGCTGAAATGGCTGTACTGGTTTTCATGGGAGTCTCACTTCCAAATTTATATTGGATTGTATAGTAATTTGTCATTTTCCTCGCTAACATGTATAAATCTTTATCTTTAGAGTGCAATAACATTTTTATCATTATTTTATGCAAATATTTTGCTAATATTGGTTTATAGTAGAAATTGAGTAACTTACTAAGCCTAAATAATATAACATGTACGTTATTGTTTTGTTCACTTAATTTAAGTGTACAGACTAAGGAAGTATTTCACTGTTCAGGCTGCTCTCTGCCAAATAACATAGCTTTAAATTTGCCCCTAAGTTTGGGGAAAGCTTTTGTAGCTAAAAACTTTTGTTGCCATTTCTAAAATTGCATACATTCGTCGAAACTATCGAAACTGTACATAAAATGAAACTTGGCAGTTTATTACAGTTTCAAATAATATAATCACTTTTAATTACATAATATATTTTAAGCATTATTTATTTTATAATACTTAAGAATATTTCTAGATCTAAATAAATATAATATTTTTTTAAACTTATGCAACTTAGTTAAATATATGCTCGTTTGCAAACAATGGAATAGGAGGGAAAATGAGCAAGCGTGTCACCTGATGGTAAGCAACCTGCGCCGCCCATGGATACCAGCAATACATATAGTGTTACTGTTGCGTTACCAACCTTTAAGGTAGTAGGATAGGAAAGGATGGGGAAGTGGGGGTTGGCCTCCAGGTACCTCTCTCACAAAACGAAACCCAGCATGAGCCACTTTACGTCGCTCTTCTGAGAAGTCGTGGCATTTTACCGGTCGAGCCGGCCCACTCATGCATATAAATTTATTCTAATTCTTCATCTATAATTTCATTAGTCTATAATCTATACTACTGGAAAAAATTAAGGGATCAAAAAAAAATTCCATATTTTTCGGTAGTTTTCAACAGGCCGTAACTTTGAGAGAAATGGTCGTACAGGAAATAAAAAAAAAGTAAATTGTTGCTCCAAGTGTCTAGTTTTTGGATTAAAACTTCAAAATTTTGTAGCCTCCGCGGTTTCTGAGTAATCGTAGAAAAACCAGCAGCAAAAAAATTCTCAAAATTTTTTTAGTTTTTTTTTTGGTCTACGGGCGTGGAAAAAATTTTTTTAGCTTAACCACCATAAGGATCGAATACTTTGTTCAGTTAGCTTTAATTTCTTTTTTTAAACACCCTGATACGTCCACTCCTCGCTGAGATATCGGTCTTCAAATGGAAAAGGATCTTTTTGTCTTTGATTATCGATATCTCAGCAACCAATGATCGCACAGAAAGTTAGAGGTGGGTTTCAAGAACTTAAATGAATTTCCCTTAACAGCTGTCCATTGTTTTTTCGAAAAAAAATTTTTTTCGTTCTGTCACATGAATTTGAAAATGCAACAAAAAAAGGACTTTTGGTGGTTTTTTGGAAAATCAAGCGCTGGATCGAAAATATTGAGGAAACCGCTAATGTTAAGTGTGCCTTTTATAGTTCAATATGTCCACAAAAACCCTACAAAGAATCAAATTAATCCAGCCAGCCATTTTTTTGTTTCACTTGATCGAATTTTTGAAAAAATTAAAGGATCACGTTTTTTGCTCTGAAAAGCTCATAATTTTTAAAAATGAGAAAAAACAATTGTTTTTTTCGAGCTTTTTCCACATTATCGTTTCAGATGGTGCTTTTTCGAAAAAACAATGGACAGCTGTTAAGGGAAATTCATTTAAGTTCTTGAAACCCACCTCTAACTTTCTGTGCGATCATTGGTTGCTGAGATATCGATAATCAAAGACAAAAAGATCCTTTTCCATTTGAAGACCGATATCTCAGCGAGGAGTGGACGTATCAGGGTGTTTAAAAAAAGAAATTAAAGCTAACTGAACAAAGTATCCGATCCTTATGGTGGTTAAGCTAAAAAAATTTTTTCCACGCCCGTAGACCAAAAAAAAACTAAAAAAATTTTGAGAATTTTTATGCTGCTGGTTTTTCTACGATTACTCAGAAGCCGCGGAGGCTACAAAATTTTGAAGTTCTAATCCAAAAACTAGACACTTGGAGCTACAATTTCCTTTTTTTTTATTTCCTGTACAACCATTTCTCTCAAAGTTACGGCCTGTTGAAAACTACCGAAAAATTTGGAATTTTTTTTGATCCCTTAATTTTTTCCAGTAGTGTATTAGTCTATCAACTTCTACGAAGCAACTTTTATAACTCTAAGTTTTTAAACAAAGTCGTCTACGATATTTTTTTAAATTTTATATTAACTAATCTCTACCTATCCTTGATCATTCTTTACAACTTAAATTATCATACACCAAAATTGTGAATGGCTGTTATAACTCGTCTCTTAAAAATCTCTCTAAATCTCTAGATTGCGAACAAAAAGTGACCCTAGAAAGCTACACAGGCTACACTACTAATATTGCTTCGAGCTATTTGTGTAATGTATTCATATACACGTATCTAATTACTAACAGCTAACCTTTGGATTGTTCTAGAAAATGATAATAGTTTGACTGAACTAAGGGGATTTCATTCAACTTAATGTAAGCCAAATATATAAAAATGAATGATGCAGATCAATTAGGTGATTCACCAACGTAAGGCGTAGTTCCTGTCCAAGTTATTTTAGCATCTTGCCATCTGAAAATATGTAACAAATATTTTAATTATTTTTATTAAAATAAAATAAAAAACTTTACTGATAATCGCGGATCTGTGTGATCAAAAGGATAATAATTTAGCTAGTAACTAGTTTAGCTTTTATATGGCAGGAGGTTTGCCACCATTTGGGGCGTAAGATAACGATTCGGCGCGTCGAGGCTTAATAGCCGCTGCCTGCACCTTCAGAAAGAAACAAGCGTTAGCAGAAGTTATGCTATGTTATTATTATTAAAATCCTCTTAAAATTTAAAATATCAGAAATTACAATCAATAAAACGTATTAAAAAACATTAGACAATAAAAAAAAATCATGTCTATATTTCACATCTCTTCAGGCGTCTTATGTAACTGACATTAAAATTTGACACTCGCAGAGATCACATAGACTATTATAGACCTTAAATATCGTAAGAACCTCGATAACACTTTTCCGAAAACAATATTTAATTTGATGCTCTTACTTTGTATGTATCAATTTCTCGAGTGGCGTAGCGGTGATGTCGTCATTACGCAAAGGTCCGGCCGAGTCATCATGGCTTCGAGTATCGACGTTCAACAAAACGTGACATCCACCACAAGTGTAATAATGAATATCGAACCTTAAATAAATACGCACAATGCTTAATTTAGACCGCTTTACAATTGAAATATTTCCCTTTAAGATATGTTAAGGATAAGTTGTGTTGCGTATTAATTCTTGAGTTCCGAAGACGTAATTAAATTTGTTAAGGATATACTCAATTTCAAAATTGTATTTTTTCATTAATAATAAAGCCAATTATGATATTTTCTTTTTATATACAGTAGCAGAAAAAAAATACCAATAATACTTGTGCGTAAAAAATGTTGACAAAATCGTGATTTCTGTTAGTATTATTGCCGTTATTAATTTCAGTGGTTGAGCACCCCGCTTCTGAATCAAGAGGTCGCGGGTTCGAATCCCGAAATTTAAGTGTGATTAATATCGATGACTGAAAACTTTGTGCCCGCTATGGCAATAGGCTCGTCACTTATTCAATTTGGGACGTAAACATAACGGCGAGTTGAGGCTTAACAGCCACTGCCCACACCTTCGGGTAGAAAAAGGCGTGAAGTTAAGTTTTTATTGCCGTTAAGAAATGTGACTGAGTAACAGTTACCTTCTTTCAGCGTGATAGTTTCGAAGAAGCTCCCGATTGGTATTGAACAGAACACCATAGTGCCCGGAACAACTAGTCACCTGTAATATTTCCAAATACGTATTATACTTACGTTATCAGCATTCTCTCTCAAGAAAATACAGCATAATGCGATCGCCAACCCGCCTGCCAAGCGTGGCGATTATGGCAAAAACCCCCCATGATTGAGCGGACCGGCAGTTGTGGCGCTCTATGGGGGAGGCCTATGTCCAGCAGTGGACGTCAAAAAGGCTAATGATGATGATGATAGTAAAAAGCGGTTATTTCAATATTACAAACTCGAAAAACTACAAACGAAAGTCCATTTTTATTTCTCTGTAAACATGTATAAATTATCTGATCGTATAATAACTAAAAAATAATCAAACCATAACTATCATTGATTGATAAAGTTATATATTACATACGGGTATGCTATAATTATTTACTCCGTACAACATACTTGTAATTAATAATAGACATAACACATAAATTTACTGGCAACTGAAATACGTGACATCGTTAAATACCAAGAGCACTAGTTTAGCTATAAATTATTTAATATATCTTACGGGCCTTTACAATATAGTATATGTTGTAATAGCCTTCGAGGCTAGCGGTGATCAAAATCAATTATTAGTTAGTTGCTTCGGTAGTCTGGAACATGTTTCTGATTCAAGAATGTATCGGGGCTAAGTCGGGCTAACACCAATGACTTTTACTGTAGTAACGAGTAAAAACAATACATAACAATAAATTCAATTGAAAAATAAATACAAATAATAATAATATCTTGGACACAATATACACAGCGCCCTCTAGTTCCAAGCTAAGCAATTAAATGCTTGTGCTATGGATACTAGATAACGGATATAAATACATATATACTTTTTTTTTTGTAAATACATACCTATATTACATAGAAAAACACCCAGACACCACACAAATATTCATGTTTGTCACAAATATTTGTGCTCGGGTGGGAATTGAACCCCCGACCTCATTGCTTCAGCCGGTAGTTTTACCAATGCGCCACGAGGCCCGTCATATATATAATCGTCGTCAATAAATAAATAATTACACATTTCGTAACAAAATAGAACGTGTTCTGGAGGAAGGTGATTAGGAGCCTCAAAAATCTACCCGCGTGCATAAAGAGAGTTATGAAAGTCAAAGAAGCAAGTAAGGTATGTAAGAATCGTGCCCAAGGCGCTCTGTTCTCTCTGCCTACTCTACAAGGGATTCGGCGTGAAGTTATGCATGTAACGAGTGATAAATATCGATTAATTGTTCATGTTTATAGTGCATGACAGTAGGTTCTGCCGCCTATTCCATTTGGGTTCAAAAACTGAGTGAGTAGCAGAGAGAGAGCTAAGTCAGCTTCTCTGAGAGAGCAGAGTTTGAAAGCAGCTGTTTACACTTTAAAATAGAACAATGGTTATAAACACAGTAACAGTTTTTTTTTAACATACCCATATAGGCAATGCTGGTGTTTTCAATCTAGATCCAGGAAATTGTTTATTTATATGAGATTTAGCGTTTGCTTCCCCTCCATACCATATGAGGAGGCCCACGGGACTGCGTGAGAGAATTCCAAACTGTGGCATGGCCTAAAAAGAAAAGTTCAATAATAATTACATAACTCTTCACACCTCTTTCTATCCAAAGCTGTAGGTAGCGCCTGTTAAGCCTCCATTTGTCAAATCATTATGTTATGCGTACGAAATGGGATAGGTGGCGAACTGTTTGCAATCCACCGGACACAAAGTTGTCAGTCATCGATATTTATCACAGATAACTTCCTAAATGAATTCCAAAAAATCATTAGTGTTAGAATTTGTTTAATATAAAAAATATTTTTTTTTGTTGTTTGATAATAAATAAAAACAATAAGAATATATATTAATAAAATTTTGAATAACTTTCAATCATTACACGAGTAAAAAAAGGCTGCAAGGTATCGGAAATATATATTTGTATCGGTATCTTTTCTTTAGAATTGGAAACGTGTGAGTAGGTCACCCGGTGGTAAGTAAGTATTACCACCCATAGACTCTTGCAACAGAGTGTTTGCTGCATGGTCGGCCTTTAAGGGAGTAGGACGGGGAAGCCCCCGGATCTTCCTTCCCTTCCTTCCTTTTACCAAAAGAAATCCGGTATGAGCCACTTTACGTCGATAATTTGTAGGGACATTCCAGGGATTTAGTACCTATGTCGAAATCTGTTGAAAAGGTACCGGTTTCATTTACACACTAATGACAAATTGAAAGCTTTTTGGAAGTCTGCTCTTTTTGATAATCATCAATGACGGAACGTAGTGTATAATATCACCATCGTCAGCCCAGATTAATCCACTGCTGAACGTAGACCTCCCCCTAAGCACACCATAACCCCTAGTCCTGTAGTGTGTTTTATTATATTCTTAATGTATAATAACATACATAACATAACTTCTCGCCTTTGCTACCCGAAGGTGTAGGCAGCGTACAACGCTGTTAAGCCTCGTCTCGCCGTTACGTTTACGCCCCAAATGGAATAGGTGGCGAACCTATTGTTAATGTATAATGTATTATTCAATATTAATTTTTATAAATATTCACTCACATAATGATCTTCATCACCAACATACATGACTCCATTGTGAAGATACGGAGTGGCACGTCCCGTGAGGAGTAACGTTACCACATTGAGAGATCCTTCCACGTGAGCCGACACTAGATGGGTCAGCTTTCCATCCAAGTCCTTCATCACACTGACACAGATAGAAAATATTTAAACTCTAGCCTAAATTATGGATTTTGGATGATTTTATTTACAGTATTTTGAGGTTTTAAGTGTGATGGGCAAGTATTCTGGCTGCTGCACCTTTTATGCACAAGCCTACTATAATGTTCTCAAACGCGATATTAATATTATTTCTATTATTTTAAGTGGTATGAAAAGAGAATTTGGAACATGAGTTTCTTGCCCTATTCTTCTCATGATAGCCCGTGCACTTGGAATCAGGCCTCTCTTGGCGATTACGTTCGTGTTTTCTATTTTCCCGGAGGCACTTTCCTCAATTGTTCGTGTTTAGTATTTTATTTAAAAATTATAATTTAAATCTTTGTATTTGTTGACTAGTTTTAATTGTTTGTGAAGACCTTTGAAAATGAAGCTTCTTTGACTTTGATGTTAGGTGCCTTAAAAACCGACGAGCGTGATTGACAATAGTTATGAAAGTAAAAGAAGGCCCTCTCTGCCTACCCCGCAAGGGTATGTTTGGTAATTCTGTACCATTTTCGTTATAAAACACAAATAGCTTACTTGTCGCATCCTCTTGAAAGCACACAGCTATACAAAACCAATAAAGCGCCAGCACCTTCTTCCGTTTGAAACTGTGTAGTAGCAACGTATTAGAATTATTTGCAGGTCACGTAAGTAAGGAGAATTAGCTCAGTAACTATTTCCTTATACAGTATATTTGTACGCTTCGATTGTTTTTTTAATTGCTATAATAATTGATGAGTTATAGCAATGATAAACTAAATTATCAGTTACAGCCACTGCTTATGCCTTTGGGTAGTAAAAATGAGAAAGTTCTACTACAAATAAGCGTAAATAAGTAATAGAAATATTAACAATACCTGGAATGTTCCGTTATGAAGAAATGACTAAAATTTTTCAATTAATCTCGAGATGAAATCTGCACTTTCATAAAATAAAATGAAATAATTTAGGTAGTTTTGAGTTTTTAAGAACGTATACTATACAAAAAATATACAATGCACCGATACAGGTACACAATAAAGATAAATTCCAATCGCGAGTTTCTAAAAATGTAGTTGAACTGTTCGTTCTAGGATTTTACATGAGTTGTGTAGAAATGATATAAAAATAATCGCTTACCAAGTGAAGGTATCGCTTAATAAATATTTGAAGATCCTCCAAACTTTTGAATTCAAAAAGATGCAGCTTGTTAAATAAAATAACAAATTCGCCATATATAATCAAAGTTGTAATTAGGTAGACTTGGTGGCCCAATGGTCGAGCACACGGCTTCTGATCCAGAGGTCCGGGTTCGATTCCTGACACTGGCTAACACCAATGGCTTTCCGAAATTATTTTCGGATGTTATGTATGATAAATATCGATGACTGAAAACTTTGTGCCCGGTATGGCAATAGGTTCGCCACCTATTCCATTTGGGACGTAAACATAACGGCGAGACGAGGCTTAACAGCCGCTGAATACACCTTCGGGTATCAAAAGGCGTGAAGTTATGTTATGTTGTAATTAGACTAAAAAACGTGGACTTATATTGTTTTCATGCATTTTCAAAAGCAGATTTATATTACAATATAAAGTTTTTAGCTTACAAGCGTCAGACAGAATGTCCATTTTAAATTATTTATGGTGTTTTACTCCAAAAGTATGTAATCCTACCAGATTATGGACCCACGCAAAATATTTTTCGGCTACAGACACGAAAATTCTGGGTAATTCATAAATATCAAATATAAAGCTTCCCAAAAAAAAAACCGGTTCAGTGGTTATCTACTAAGTAGATTTTTTTTTCCTGTCTACAGGTACGTTTATTTAATACGAACCAGCTATACGTGTGTTGCCGGCCCTTAAAGTGGAAAATGGAAAAGATCAGAAGCGGAAAAGAGGTTGGGCCCCCGGATACCTCTCTTACCGAGCGAAACGCGGCATGAGGTACATTACGTTAATATTCTGAGAGGTCATGGTATTTCACGTCGAGCGGAACCATTCATATTGCCTGATTAGACCAGAAGAAATGTTAAGACTTGTGTAAAGTTTGGAGAAATTTCAGGAAGAGACTTTTGATTTATCACCTACCTTCTCTGTTACTCCATCTTGATAATATTGTGAACTATGTTGTACATAATTTTTCTCACTGGGCAAAACTACAATAGCTTTGGGCTCGACACCAGCCTGATTTGCATATCCACCACTGCATCGCCAGATAACCTCGCTGCAAGCGCGCCATAATGCTTCCTCCTGACGCTCTTCGGAAGGTCGCAGATATCTGGTGGCAAGGTTTAAATCAATTAAGATAAAAACTAATCAAAAATTGAAAACTCTTATGTCAGTAATCGGACGAATTGAATCCTGAACATATGAGTTATTATATTCGTTTATTAGCGTATATATAGCGTATATGTATATAGCGTATATATAGCGTTTATTTATTACTAGTTTTATTTATTTCCCGACGTTTTGAACTCTTTACAGAGATCATTTTCACAAGTAAAGTAAAGTTTCTGTAAAGAGTTCGAAACGTCGGGAAATAAATAACATTAGTAATAAATAAACGCGATATAATCCTAAAAGTTGTTTTAATGTCATGAGCGTGATTCGCGAAAGTCTTAGAGATAAATATATAAAACTTTATTTTATAAATGAAGACATTATTAAAATAGTTACTAATGATTTATTAAAAAGAGAAGAGCGATTGTTATGTTAAAAAATATTTTCACTCACGTATCCGGTGGTACATCACACTTGTTGTCCTTAGTCAGAGGTCTAGAGTCGAATAGAAGCCATTTAATCATGTATGCCTGAAGAGCAGACATAAGTGACCTGGTTCCATTTCGCGGTGCAGCTAGACCATAGCCCAGCGGTTGATCGGGAGGCCTCATAACCAGAGGGGTTCGTATCCATTCTCCACGTGGTGGACAGCAAGTTGAACTGAAGCAGGTGACTCGTAACTTCTGTTTTGAATATAATTGTAACAAGCAAATTTAACATTATATATTCTTGAAGTAATTAATATGCTTCACTTTCTTATCACTGCTTGTTGCTGGCATAACTCTTAGAAAGTTGACCTAATTTATACTTTATTTGGTGAGAGAGATATTCGGAGGCTCTTCTTTTTCCACCTTCTCCTCCTTTCTACCCGATCAAGTTGTGGGGACAAGGATGTGGAAAAAAAGAGTTAAGAGTTTGAGTTGAGTTAAGAGTAAACGTCTCAACCCATCTGTGACCCTCTTGGTATTGGATATGTCTATGGGTCGGGCAAGTCGCTTACCATCAGCTTACCATTATCCCAACCCCCTTTCACATAAAAAAGTTACAGCCTCAGAATTCTACGAATGCTATCATAATTGTTACTTACAAAAAAATATTGTACAAATTTGCTAGATCAGCTAGTAGTCAGTAGTAGATTCCTTTGTATAGAATATTACTCAGTATTTGAAAATGTCAATATCACATTTCTAACATATCGAAAAGATAGAAAAGAGCAAGGATACTGACGACATACTTACAGCTGCTAACTCCTCGCTTATCGGCTTTCCACCGACCACAGCTGGTTTGGCTCCATTCAATAACTTGTTCCTAGCGTACAGAACGCGTTCTGAAAAAGATTTATAAGTTCATTCCTGTGCCTCGACAATGACAGCTTTTGTCCGATATTAATAATGTCAGGGTATAAATTTTAAAATTGACAGATTTTTTATATCTACAATAGTGCTTTTTTTTACATGCGTCGTTCCGTTTTTTCATAATTTAAATGAACTTATTCAGTTGTTTTTTATGAGTCAGGAGTCATCTGTCAGGAGTCTTAAAAATCGACGAGCATCTATGACTATAATTATGAAAGTCAAAGAAGCGAGTGAGCTGTCAAAAAATCGTGCCAAATGGCACTCTGTTCTCTCTGCCTACCCCAAAAGCGACTGGGCGTAAAGTTCTGTATGTTTGCATCGGTAACTCAAAGGGAGCGTAGATTATCTTCACATTTCGTATGTTTGCCACCTTTACACTCATAATTAATATTATTGTTATATTTTTAGTTGAGATTAGAAATGGTATAAATAAATCTTAACAAAATCTCTGTATTAATCTCGAGATACTATTGAGATCTAAAAACGTCAATTCTGGTCTCCCGAACAAAACATTTTACCCGTTTATGGGTCACAAGCTAACTGTTTGACATTAATAAAATACTCAGGATAAGAAATATCTAACGATATACTTGTATTTATAGTATAACATAATATCACGCTTTTTTCTAACCGAACGCAAGCAGCGGCTGTTGAACCTCGATTCATCGGATAACTACGGCCCAAACGAAATAGTAGGCCGAACCTATTGCCATAAACCGGGAACGAAGTGGTCAGTCATAGATATTTATCAAATATAACTTGCAAATAAAATTCCGAGTAATCATTGGTGTTGGACTGAAACCGATCGCACGACTTCTGAATCATCAGCTCGACCGCTGGACCGCAGTAACTCGTTTTCATTTATTATTGTCTATATCAAAGACAGTTTGGTTTTCCTTGCTTACTTAACTTTAACACTGTATTTATCAGTATTAAACACAACAGTATTTGTTATATTAAATAATTAGTACTCCATCATTCTTGTTAACTTTGATTGTATGATATATCAAGACTTTCCTCTACTCTTATGTCTGCCTCGTTGAAAGAGTCTAGATAGACTACAAGTATATTAAAGTTATAAATAAATATTTATTGCATACATAGTACATACATAAATTCACACCTCTATCTTATAAGAGTAAGCAGAGACTTCAGTTTTCTATAAGCTACGATTCTGACACATTTTACACATTCCACAGCTACGATTGAATCATACTATAAAGGCTGCATAAATGGGCCGGCTCAACTACACACACAGCTTCACGCCAAATCCCTTGCGGGGTAAACAGAGAGAATAGAGCGCCATAAGACACGATCTTTACACGCCTCATGTATGTATGTATGTTTATCTGTTTATTCAATCTTGCATCATTCATTATTTCTACATGTCAGACCATCAAAGTCTGCCTGTGAATTGGCGTTCTTTTATTCATATGTTTTTGCCATTCGGCGTAATATAACGTAATATGTGAACAGAACGTACTTATTCCTCGAAAATTACCTCTCTTTACAAATTTAAAATATTCCAAGATTCAAACTTGGATTGAGTATGCCAATTAACATTTTCCGAGTGCAAGCTTACCTATATTAAACATAAAATGATTTGTAAGCCTCTTTGTGTACATAAAAAGAACAAGTGTACATAAAAAGAACAAGTGTATATAAAAAGAACAAGTGTACATAAAAAGAACAAGTGTACTTAAAAATAACAAGAACATAATCTAGATCACTAACATGATTCTTTTACTTTGACAAGGTGACAGGAATATTGAAGATATTAAGCGAAGAGAAAAGAATTTAAATTCCTTCTAAATTTAAAATTAGTCCATTTTTTGTTTGATGTTATTCATTTTTATTTTTTTTTATTTGTCCATTATTGGACAAGCTAAAGCTTTTAAGCCCTACTGCTTTGTCTGATGTTATTTTTTATTATGAAGTAATGATGATGAAGATGATGATGAAACTTAAAACTAACCTAAACTAACTTAACCTAGCCTAGCCTAATCATACATAAAGTCGTGGCACTTTATGCATGATGTTGCGAGGGAGTCCTGACGACACTGTAGGAGAGCACACTAAACACGATATTTACACCATTCCCCACATTTGCACTCATATACGGACACTTATTAAACAAAATGCCACGAATTTTATCCAATAATATCCATTGAAACACAAATCTGAGAAGATAGTGCAAAAACGGACATGACTCTTCCACAGTCCAGCCTAAACTCCTTGATGTTATTCAATAAAGGTAATGATTTTTTTTATCAAAGCAGATTTTCAGATTTTCCTCATTTTCATTCACCTTTGAAATTAAAACTTATTTTCTTAATTACCATTACGGCCATTACGGGTGGTATGAAATATCTACAACAGTGGCTATGGACTATATTTTTTAACCGACTTCGAAAAAAGGAGGAGGCTCTCAATTTGTCTGTATGTATATTTTTTTATGTATGTTCACCGATATTTTCGTCAATTATGGACGGATTTCAAAATTTTTTTATATAGTGTTTCCCTCCGAAATGGTCCCACTTTCACCAGATCAGGATGTGATGATGGGAATCAGGAGAAATCGAAGGCATTCAACTAAAGTTGTATGCGAGTATGCTGTTTTTGTTACGTAATAGTGATGTTTTAGGGATATTTTTTATGGTGCCAATACGAGTACTTTTGCTGCTGTGCTGATGAAGAAGCCACAAAACTCCTCAACGGTTAGGAGTTTGAAGACAACACTGCAATTGATCGACAGAAACTACTTGGTAGTAAGTAGAGGTAGCGTGTTGCTTGTGAAGTATGCTTGAATATACACCTGATGCTGCTATGCTGATGAAGAAGCTACAGAACTCCTTAATGGTTAGGAGTTGGGAGACAGTACTGCAGTCAGTCGATGGAAACTGTTTAGTAGTATATAGGACTAACGTGTTGCTTGGGAGATATGCTTGAATCAACGTCTGATGCTTCTGTGCTGATAATGAAGCTACAGAACGCTTATACGGTTAGGAGTTAGGATACAATTCTGTAAAAATGTTTTTTTTTATTTTCTGCAATAGTTTCCAGGCCTTCATTCGGGCTGCAGTGTTATTGGGTCTACCCATGATAATTACAGAAATTTAAATACTTAGCAAGTATTATCATTCTCTTCTATCTAAGTACCTATTTATAACAATTATGGTTGCCTAAAAATAGTAACCATTTAACAAACGGACTTGTAATTATTGATAATCTATATATATATATATAAGAGATTTCCACCTATATATTCACTCATCACGATATCTCTGGAACCATAAGGCGTAGCGACTTGAAATTTGGTAGGATTATTCCTTTCGCCGAGTAGAGGTCAGCTAAGAACGTATTTTACGAAATTCCACCCACAAGGGGGGTTGCGGGGGTGTTAACAATGGAAAATTCCCATTTTTAACGTATAGCTGCTATCGACTTCAAATTTGTCGAAGATATTGCAGTATTAACATAGCGGGGCAGCAGTTATTACTTTTGATGCGAAACAGAGTTCGCCGGGTCAGCTAGTTATATAATAAACTGAAAGCCATATAAATGAACTAACTTCTATTGAAGTTCACAACTCATTAATATCACTAAAACTCGTAAATAAAAATACTTTAAAAAACTCACGAAAAAAATTACGTTAAACTGTCACTCATTATTGAAGTCGGTGCAACACCATAGAGTACGTTACCTAGGCTTGGACCGACTCCAAAAATAAGTGACATTTGTTAATATTATATTACTTAAATATGATTTTATTAAATTATTACGTTTTGTTCATTGTATTAAGAATACAAATTAGTAAATTACGTTATTTATAGCTTTTTAGTTATAGAAGTACTGTTTTCATATCCTTAAAGATTTTGTGGTTTACGTTTCTGGAAGTCGGTTTAACTTCTTTTTTAAAGTAATTTTAAAATGTGTGATCAAAAACTTGTGACGAATATATGGCTATATCCACCTTATAAAACTGAAAATCAGTATCTATTGTATAGTTATATGAGTATTAAAATCATAAAAAATGCCTTTTATTTAGTAATACAGATTTTTAGTGTGCTTATTACTTATTTCTATATTTATTAAATAATTTGAACCATAAAATTCTTCCTGCGACGTTCCGAGTGTATTCTTTCTTAACATAGCCTCTTCAATTTGCTAACGTATACAGGAAGTATTGTATGATACTCTTATGATACCCGGTGTCCAGCCCTCAACTAGTTGAAGTGCACTTGGCTTGTAACGAAGACACGAAAGTTTCTCCTGAAATGTGATAGTTTTTGTACGCAAACTTGGTCTAAAGATTATTTAGTAATGTGAGATTGTTGAATCTCGAATATTCTAAAATTTTGAAGTTTAAAATAAAAAAGTACTGGCCACAATATAAGTATTTAAAAACAAAAAACAATAGTTTTTTTTATTACAAATGAGGTTCAATGCTGAACTTAAGTCTGTTTATCGTATTCTTTTTTTAAATTGTCTAATTTTGTAATTCACAACACTTGAGCAATAAAGGACCAGTTTATTTTAATACAAATACTTTCCGTACTAAAACCAACACCCACGAGCACTAGACTAGACTAGTGCAATTGAATGCATAGCAGAATTCTCACTTTGCGGGTGTGAAACGTGTACTGTAATTGCATTCGTGCCACACGCTCCTTCAAGGACAAGCAGAGCACATCAACTAGTATATATGCACTATAGCACTATATTGATATCATTGAATCGTTAAAGTACCACACTACTTTATATTGAAAATGTCGAAAAGGAAGATGCATTTATTTTTAAACATTTATCATTTAAACTCTTTATAGTTTTTTTTTTTTTTCATTCTTCTATCTGCCCTGATTACAGGCTTTTAATCCTATGGTTACTTTGACTATTACCACAATATTGGTATATTCGATTAATATTCGTGTCACTTATTCTATGGGGCTGAATAATTAATCATTATCCTCTTCCTGTTCCCATCATTTGGGGTCGGCACAATAGGTTTTTTCTTTACCGTACTTCCCTATCATTCGCTTCTTCCACACTAACACCTTTCTTAATGATTCCGTGTCGTCTTTCATGCAATAATATAATATTTTTAGTACAAAAATATGACTATCTCAAATGCCAACTGTTAAGGAGCGTGCAACAATCAAAACACGTTAGATAAAAAATCGTTAGCAAAAGAACAAATTGTTGATGTGTATATATGATAATATATAACCTCATCATCATTTTCCTGCCCTTGTCCCACTCTAAGTGTGGTCGGCACAACATGTCATTCTTTTCCATTCTCTTCTATCGCTCGTCATATTCACACTTACTCCCTTCATACTCATATCAACTTTTACACAGTCCATCCATCTCTTTTTCGGCCTTCCTCTACTAGTGTGTCCATCCGCAGTCATTCTTATCGTTCTCCTTGTGACATGGCTTTCGTCCCTTCTCATAAAGTGGCCATACCACCCCCGTCTACCACTTCTAATTTTTTTTTGTAATTGGTGCTACTTTTATATATAACCTAAATAATGATAATAGGGTGGAGGAAGCAAGAAATGTCTGTCAGTATCGTAGTCAATGGAAAGAATTAGTCTCTACCTACCCCAATTAAAAAAGGCGTGATTGTATGTAATAAGACTAAAACAAAACGAGATTCTTTCAGTGTCATAGCAATATATTATCAACTATCGAAAATTACTTCAATATTGATTAGATTCTTGAAAATACAAATACTGACTCTAGCTGTGATTGTTAAGAGTATTTTATTTGAAGGAAACGCGATTCGCATTGTTTAAATGGGAAATTTCACGCCCCTGACGATATTTCTTTGAAAAAAAAAAAATGTGTATTCCTCTCGCTTCACGTAAGTACATACACTTACTTGATTCTATGTATCAGTAAAATAAAATAAAAATTAACAACCATAAATTTTATGTTGGTAGTTCGGCACCAACTCTGACGAGGTGAAGGTGAATGCTATGGATAAAGCGTCCGCTAATCAGTGAAAAGGAGTTACTATGACCAAATAAATAGTCTGTTCCAAAGGTGAAAAACACTCGAAAATAACATGAATGCCTGATGAGATGTGTGACTGTGGATAGGCCAAAGAGAGTGTAAGATCTTTTTTTTTATTTCTAAGACTTTCGCGAATCTCACTCATAGATTAAAACAACTTTATATTCGCGATTATATCGCGTTTATTTATTACTTATTTATATTTATTTCCCGACGTTTCGAACTCTTTACAGAGATCATTTTCACGAGTGATGAACAAAAAGATGGTAGTTGTACACACACATTTTTATTTCCAAAAAGTGGGTGCTCTCTGTATCAATGAAAATAGCTTTTGAACAACTACCATCTTTTTGTTCATCACTCGTGAAAATGATCTCTGTAAAGAGTTCGAAACGTCGGGAAATAAACATAAATAAGTAATAAATAAACGCGATATAATCCTAAAAGTTGTTTTAATCTATGTAAGATCTTTTTTTTTATGGGAAAGGAGGGCAAACGAGCAGACGTGTCACCTGATGGTAAACAACCAACGCCGCCCATGGACACCAGCAACACATATAGTTTTACGGTTGCGTTGCCGACCCTTAAGGGATAGGGGAAAGGAAAGGATGGAGAAAGGGGGGTGGGCCTCCGGGTACCTCTCTCACCGAACGAAACGCGACATGAGCCACTTTACGTCGATCTTCTGAGAGGTCGTGGTATTACACCGGTCGAGCCGGCCCATTCATGCAGCGAACTGCTTGGCTCTACCACTGTTAAATCAGGAGTATCAGGATCGTCACTTGTAAAGTTGCCAAAGTTTCTCCCAAACCTATGGAATATACGGTTGAGTTTAAGTGTCCAAATTATTTGATGATAGTTCTTTTAATATCAATATTAATACTGGCCTCAGAATTTCATTTTCTATCATAATAAACCAGATATTAGACAGCTGTATATTGTAGAAAGCTAAATTTCTATCGGAATTCATTTCAGCAGCTAGGATATTAATACAGAGTCGCGTTATTTCCCGTAGGTGCAGTAAACGGCAGCTAAAGGATTGCATCTTGTACGGGAACTCGCAAAATGTTGCCACGTTAACTTTAAATTAGATTATTTTGTTATATGTTATTTTGAAATTTCTAAAGAAATAACTTACTTATATAGCCCCATTTAAATTTATACGCTTAAATGTAAATTATTTTTAGCTACAGAACTAAGATCTTAACTTGGCTTAGTTTTACCCAATTGCAATAGGAGGATTGTTTTACGGAGTGTATAATAAATAAAGTGTAATGGATGCTCGTAGTGTGTGTAAGGTGTTGATAATTGGAAATAATCTATTTTTACCCAAAGTTTAAGAACAAATAACATTCGTCCCTTCTTCCCCTTTTTCTACCACGAGTATGCAAAGTTTCAAACTCCTTCGTGCGCTCAATTTTCGTAATAAAGGTATGTAAAGTTTTCGCATCGCATTTTAATATATAGATATCAATATTTACCTTCACACGGATGAGCAGGAGTGATATCACGAGCAGTACGAAACATCATTTTATTGAAATTTATATTAGAATCTAATTTAAAAAAAAACATAAAATAATAGAATAATAAATAGTTTTTTTTTTCGTTCGAACAAAGTCACTTCATTAATGTCTTATTCATAAATATTCTAAGCAAAATCAAAATGCACAACACCATATACAAATAAAACACGTCAACACAACTTAAGTGAAAGCTTAGAAATGCATGCATTGTGCAACACTATTCCTTTATTAACACTAGATAAGCTTGATTTCAACACATCTATATCTATTGAATAGACAGCAATAATAAAATGGATAAGGTATCTTCAAAATTTGGCGGTAAAGAAAACGAACTTTTCTGTGTAAAGCAATTGGTGAAAACTTCAAAGAGCAGAGCTCCTAATTCATATAAATATGTCGTAAAATATTTTGGAGAAGGCATTTGGCAACTGGGAAACAGATTTAAAGAAAATATTTTTAATTTAAAAAAATCGTGTAATAAACATAACATAACTTCACGGCTTTTTCTACCCGAAGGTGTAGACAGTGGCTATTAAGCCTGGTCTCGCCGTTATGTTTAGATCCTAGTGTTTAAAAATCTAAGATGCATTTTATTTATTGCGATTTTCTCTCAGACAACGTAATCTTTTATTCATTTACTTTTTTGTATGTTTGGTTGAAAACATATTTTGGTTGCTCCACATATAAGTACTTTAATTATAGTAAAATTGGGCATAACTTCCTTAGACTTTGACTTTATGAGTACTAAACTAATTTCTGTTTTCACAAATTTACAACAGTTTTAACATACTATTTCAATAAAAGTTTTTAGAACCTATCATTTTAAACATAAATCCTAGACAAGAACTTCGTATATTGAACCTTACATCACTGCGCCAGATTTTAGTCACACGCCACCTACCGACCTTATAGGAAATTAATATTTTATTTTTAGCGCCAATACTGAACGAGTGTTCGTGTATCCGAGCAATAATATTTCAGCATGGCGCAACCATATTTCAAAATGGCGTCAGAGAGCATTTTAAACAAAGAAAAAACGTTACATTCTATTTTTGAATTGTTTTTTTTTTATTTACAACATTTGCGGTTTTAGTTCTATAGAATATTTTGGCATTGTAAATTTAGTTACTCTGTAGTCTTTTGGCAGAACACTGAGTACCACGCGGGACTTCCTGTGGAGGGCTCGTAATGCAGAGGCTGCTCACGCGCCATATTGGTTTGACTGATTACTAAAGATTTTTGATGAAATATTTACGGTGTTTTTATTTATTTTGTCACTTTTGACTCGTTTCCTTTTGTAGTCAAGTATTTTTTTAAGTATGGTTTTGGCTGCCGAGTCAGCATAATATCAATTTATTAGCTGGTATTTAAGATCTTAGGATGACGCATTATTAAACGATATTCATATAATTTCTTTTCTATGGTAAGTGTGCGCAAAGCCGGTTGTGTATCTGCATGAGCACGCTTGCCTCGATTGCATTTATTTGTACATGTATTGCTATTTTTGTTTTAGCGTGACTAAAAACTAAAAAAACTAGTACAAAATTATCTGAAACTGAGAAAAAAACAATGTCAAAATTTATTTAATCTTTAGTTCGTTAAAATTTATGCTACTGATAATACCTCCTATTGTCGTGTACTAAGTGGATTAAAAATAAACAATCTTATCAATTAACACTGTTTTGTTTCATTCTACTAATAATATTAGTGTTTGAGAAGCATCAAAGTTTTAGTGCGCACACTTGCCCCACATGAAAAATCTATTAAAATAATGCGGTCTTCAGTATTGACTATACTAAAGACCGCATGTAAAAAATGTGAAACAATGTGTTACTTTGCGAAATGTTCATAACGAAGATAATTAATTGATTATCTTCTCCACTTGCTTTGAAGTGGAGCAATTTCAATGTAAACTATAATAATAATAATAATATCTTGGACACAATACATACAGCGCCCTCTAGTTCCAAGCTAAGCAACTAAATGCTTGTGTTATGGATACTAGATAACGGATATTAATACTTATATATTTTTCTTTTGTAAATACATACTTATAATACATAGAAAAACACCCAGACGCCACACAAATATTCATGTTGGTCACAAATATTTGTGCTCGGGTGGGAATCGAACCCCCGACCTCATTGCTGCAGCCGGTAGTTTTACCAATGCGCCACGAGGCCCGTCGTAAATTGAAACTATTCAAATATATATATTAAATATTTTGCAATTTAATAAGTTTTTTCTTTGTATGTAATTTAAATCAATTCTTTAAAATTAAAAAAATAAACACTAGTTATAACTATCAATAACGGGATGTTTAAAAAAATATATTATGTTGCAAAGTAAAAATTTGCTACTAATCTTACCTTCGTACACTCTTTCTAAATCTGGTGACAATAGAAGAAGTCTTTTCTTTACTTCTTCAGTTTTCACTTTTTCCTCATTCTTCTGCGCCTTGATCGAGTCGTAGTCCATTGGGTTACGACTTTTCGGTGTTTTATTGTACACTACGTATTTCGTTAACGCGTCCATTCTGCATTATCGTTAAGTATTTATTTAATAAATGAATTTATAGGTTCTCTTTTTAAAATTTGACTAAATTTAAATAAAGAACGTTTGATTTATTTATTTTTTTATCTGTTAAATGTTAACATTATTTAAAAGAGGTATGGAAATATTTAAAAAAAAAGCAAATTAGTTAATTTCTAGCAGTACAGGTGCTTGAAGCGGAATAATTCGTAGAGCGTCAAGCAATGCTTATGCAAATCGCAATTTAGATTTACATTTGCCGGATGAGAGCCGTGGAATGCTTATCGTGTGAGGACTACTAATATGAAACTAAACTGGAAGTTGGATATTTGGCTGTTAACTGTGAATAATACTTAAAGATACTATGAAAGTAAATTTTCTTTATTTCTAATACATTTTGCGCATCGCAGGCGGTAGTAGTAATAATATTACAGTATTTACTATTTCAAGTAAAACCAATAAATAAAACTTGTGTTATAGAAACTAAATAACGGTTATTAATATGTAGGTATATATTTTGGTTTAATTTACAAATATATACTTACTAGCTGACCCGGCGAACTTTGTTCCGCATCAAAAGTAATAAATGAGTAAATTTTGGATATCATGAGGTTCAACTTGTGCTATTTATCGGCTTTAACTGCTGTCCCGCTATGTTAATACTGCAATATCTTCGAAAATATTCGTTTAAATTGCATGCTTTAGAGGGCCAGGATCATCTACATTAGATGCACAATCTATTTGAGCCAAATAATTGGATGAAAATTATTGCTGTAATGTATAAAATCGCTTCGTAAATAAACCATTATTTCTCGTAAAAAGTAAAAAAATAAAAATGATCATTGTGGGTTAGCCCTAAGAGATAGATATATGCCTTTGCGGACTTTTTTGTAGACCTTCTGAAGGAGATTAATAACGTAAAACATTGTTTTGTCCTATCACTTAGGGTTTAGACAGCGTTTGCAATTAAATTGCTAAATCTCAAAAATTATCATTGTTTCTTTACAACATCATATATGAATTAAAGATCAAAACTACCCCGTTGACAAGCTCTAACTATTAAAAAAACCGCATCAAAATCCGTTGCGAAGTTTTAAAGATATAAGCATATAAGGGGACAGACAGCGAATAGTGACTTTGTTTTAAACTATGTAATGATAATGATAGTCTATTGAAATGTTACAATTTTACCGTAAAGCTTTTCTGTAAAACGTTTAAGAAAAATGTTACAAAGAAAAAAGAAAAAAAAAATTTGTACAAACTTTTTCGCTTATATTTTCTCTGATTTTCAATTTAGGGCAAAAAGTGATATCACATATTTGTAGGCAAGACAATTTGCTACAAATTAGGCCTTGACAAATTTTTTGAAAGATAGGTTCCGAGATATCGCGAGAAAACGTTTTTTGACCACTTTTTTCAAGATGGCGGCCGGATAACGAGGGTGGCGACCCCACAAACTTCAAGTTAAGCTTCTATTGAACCCCGCACATGTTCCAAAAATAAAATTGCGTCCTCTAAGAAATGCAAAGCTCATGAAACATTCCAATGGACTATTATAATACATGGGAAAACATCCCACACGTCATTAATATTCAAATATGTGCTTATCATAAACATTTTGCACTTAGTACAGGATCAAAGACACACACAGACATATAGGGACGTAGTAGTCGTTTTTTAATCAATGCACCGGCCCCATTGTGTAAAAGGCGTTTCGTTAAATCGAAGGTTGCATACTGGTAGAGGAGTTCACGATGCTAAATGAGGATTTACTGGGAAGCTAAATGGGGATTGGAAGACCCTTGAGTTGCAACCTTTCATTACTGTCAGGCAACTTTATCAACGAATTTTTGTTATTTCGTCTTGCGAAAATTATGTTGGTTATTTCGACTTAGAATAATCATCTAATTTTTTTTTTTTAATCATCGAAATTAAAAAAAAAACTATGCTCTAGAATGACATTAACACAACTTTCAGGATTATATCGCGTTTATTTATTACTAATTTTATTTATAATATGCTAATAATTAAAAATAACAACTGTTACCTATTAAATCATACAACAAAGGATCTGTACAAACCAAACTTTTTCTTTAGTAAATATATCGTATAAATAAATATTTAATTTTTGTTTCATGGTCTGATGTGGGTTACCAATAGTAAAAATCATATTTTTAACATCAACTTTTAGATTTTTATTTCCAAAAAGTGGGTGTTCTCTGTATCAATGAAAATAGCTTTTGAACAAATACCATCTTTTTGTTCATCACTCGTGAAAATGATATCTGTAAAGAGTTCGAAAGGTCGGGAAATAAATAAAATTAGTAATAAATAAACGCGATATAATCCTGAAAGTTGTTTTAATGTCATGAACGTGATTCGCGAAAATCTTAGAGATAAATACGCTCTGGAATGTCGAAATGACGTTGTTTTTTATAACTTTGTTGCCCTGCAGTTTCTTTACGTCACCTTCAAATTGTCAGATGTCAGTTGAATTTACAGTTTTGTTATTTCACCCTGCCCTATTCTGACGCGATTAGTCAAAAAAATGATCATCAGAACTTTTGTTCTGATGATCATTTTTTTGACTAATCTGATTTTGTATCTTTTACCGCCGGCCTTGTGTTTGAGGCTCATATTTGGGGGAAGTATTTAAGCGGATACAAGGTATTATCTGTTTATTAATCTACCGCGCTGTTTATTAAGCTACCTTACTACATTAATGTGTATAGTGTAATAATAATAATATCTTGGACACAATACACACAGCGCCCTCTAGTTCCAAGCTAAGAAACTAAATTCTTGTGTTATGGATACTAGATAACGGATATTAATACATATATACTTTTTTTTTGTAAATACATACTTATAATACCCAGACACCACACAGATATTCATGTTTGTCACAAATATTTGTGCTCGGGTGGGAATCGAACCCCCGACCTCATTGCTGCAACCGGTAGTTTTTACCAATGCGCCACGAGATCCGTCAAAGTGTATAGATTATTCATAATTCTTTTTTCAGTAACTGGTTTATTCAATTTATAAAATGACTATATTAAAATATCGAATGAAACTGACAAAATAAAATTAATTCTTAGTCACAGTAAATACTCCAAAACTATTCTAAATAGATACGTTTCGAGATATCGTCGTCGAAGTAATGCAAACATCTTAAGACGAAAGGCAGCTAATGAGCATTGAATTCGTTATGTAAAGTAATTCTCGTAGAACTGTCATTTGTAGCAAAACTTGTGTATATTTCTATTATAACAGTTGTTACTAAGACATGGCTATTTATCGTGTAGCTTTTCAATTATGATTACTAGTTTACAGACGAATCACTTAAGGCTTCACTACGGAAATACCACGACCTCACAGAATATCGAAGTAAAGTTGCTCATCGTGCGTCTCGTTTCTTGAGATAGGTATCTGCATGCCCAACCTAAACTCCAGAAAATACTCAAAGCTAAGTCTTAAAATGTAATGGTCCATATATATGTTAAAAATAAATGAGCTATGACCTCGAGATATAAGGCCAGCAGATATACACGATGGTAAGGGAAGGGCAAACAAGCGGGTCACCTGATGGTAAGTAACTGGCGCCGCTCATGGATACCTGCAACACAGTTGCACCTGCAACACAGTTGCACCTGCAAATAGTTAATAACTTCGCCGTCCTTTATGGAATTAGGATGAGAACGGAGGGGAAAGGAAGGAACGAAACATGGCATATGCCATAATATTCTGACAGGTTGTGGCATTTCACCGGGCGAACCGGCCATTCATGCAGCGAATGTGTGGCTCTACCACTAATAAAAGTAATTTATTATTCCAATTAACTTCTGGATACCCACTAGAATTTTACAAAGAAATAATGGATATATTAATAACTACATTAACAGCGGTTAGAAAAGTGTCCGGTTGAAGGCGATTGCGTCTACATTTTTTATCTCTACAGGGAATAGGCGGCACAAACTTGGAATTATAAAAAGACATTTCGTTTAAACAATTCAGAATCAACCACTTAGAGCAAAGCAATGAATTTTTTAAAATTTTATAAATGTTTACGCCTTTTCTTAACGTTAAACCTCGACACGCCGAAGTTTTATGTACCAAATGAAATAGGTGGCGAAACCTATTGCCATTCATCGAGCATGACATAAGTCATCGATTGAATTTAATTCCAAAATAGTCATTGGTGTGAATCTGAATTCGATCCCGACTTTTTGATTCAGAAGTGGTATGCTCAACCTCCAGACCACTGAGACGACTAATAAATGTATAATTAAGTAAATACAAGACATAAACGTATCTGCAAATGATAGCATTATACCTGTTTGTATATTGCAGTATATGCTGAGGTCGATTTCGTATGTAAAACGAACACCTGCATTGCTGGCTTATCGCTGATAGACTTTCACCAGCGACGGTGTCATAGTTGAACAACTATATTTGATCCCAAAACACCGGAATATTTATTAAATATTGTGAATTTCATTAAGTTAATTTATATATTATGAAGTTTTAGATGGCGGGCTTAAAACATATCTGGAGATCACGCGAGTCTTACTGTTAGCAACTTATGCTCCCGTCAGCTCCGCTAATCCCTGTGAACTTGAGAAGTTTAGGGAAACTCTCAATGAATCTTATATCTAAAATTCTCGTGTCACAGTTTTCGTTCCCATACTCCTCCGAAACGGCTTGACCGATTCTCATGAAATTTTCTGTGCATATCGGGTAAGTCTGAGAACAGGACAACATCTATTTTTCATCCCCCTTAATCACAAGGGTAGCCTACCCCTCAATATTTTATTTTAATTTTTCGTTATATATCTGTTTTTTATTTTTTTTATAAAACGGAATACAAAAATACATACAACCCTAAATTTTCAACCCCCAACGATCAAACCCTATTTTTTAAATTTTATTTTTTGCCATGACAATGTTTGCCGGGTCAGCTAGTTTCTATATGGAAATGTTGATGGAAATGATTTTTATTTTTATTAATTTTTATTTTATGGGATAGGAGGGCAAACGAACAGGTGGTTCACCTAATGGTAAGTAACTTTTTATCGTCATTGAACGCCGTGGTGCGTTGCCGTCATTTAAGTGCATAGAAAGGGGATCGGTCCTCCAGATACCTCTCTCACCGAACGAAACGCGGCACGAGCTACTTCACGCTGATATTCCGAGATGTCGTGGTGTTTCACCGGCCAAGCCGGCCCATTCATATAGCGAACTGCAAGACTCTACCACTGTTAGATAATTCTGTGTGGTGATCTGAATGGATGGATAGGAACCAAGACAGGTAGCGTTAATGCTGTCTTTGGTGCCTATGTGACAAAAGACCGAATGATTCTGGCAATCCAATCTCAGACGTATGCTTGGAACGAAACTTTCTTACTAACACATTATTCCGTCATAAAGATAATATTCACACGTATACTTGGAGACAAAATAAATAATAGAGTATGATGACCTGATTCCGGTAGGTAGTAGTCTCCGAAATCCTCCAAGGGATACATGAAACTACAGATGCCCCACTCTTGATAAGGAACACTACCTCGTAGTAAGCCGATTCGTGGCCCTTTTCAAGACGTGGAGACACTGGCAAGTGCGTACACATTTCAGAGTGCTTGATAAAATAAAGTGTAGAAACTAAAAGATGAAAGTATACGGAGTATGTATGTTGACCTAGTTAGTAAAAGACTCACTAACACAAGTATTTCTGACATAAGTGTTGAAGAATGCTGGATAAGAATGAAAGAAAGTAGTGCAAAAGAAACCTGTGGTTGAGGCAATAGAATGCAAAGAGGCATAAGATTCTAAGAGGTGACGCCTGGTGGGTCGCAGATGTTAAATCTAGCGACGAAAGAATGCCTCGAACATGATTTGAACAGTTCTAATAGATATATATGGGCGGATTTGAAAGACAACATGACTAAGAAAGTTGTTAGTGTGGAATATGCGAATGATAAGAAAGTCTGAAAAAGAAAAGCCCGTTGTGCCGACCACTAGTAATGGGAAAAGGTAAGACTATAACTGTAATACTAAGACCTCTTAGAATATTGACGTAAAGTGGCATCCACTTCCGAATCCTGCCATATCCCATATTAAAGGCTAGCAACGCAACTGTAAGAATAACTGTGTTGAAGGTGCTTGCCTCCCTATGCCTTTCTTCCCTTATCCCAAGGCTTTTTTTAGTATTTTTTATGAGATAGGTGGGCAAACGGGCAGGCGTGTCACCTGATGGTAAGCAATCAACGCCGCCTATGGACACTAGCAACAAATATACTGCGACTGTTGCGTTGCCGACCTTTAAGGGATAGGGGGTAGGGAAAGATGGGGAAGGGGGGGAGGCTCCGGGTTCCTCTCTCACGGAACGAAATGCGGCATGAGCCACATTACGTCGATCTTCTGAGAGATCGTGGTTTTTCACCGGTCAAGCCGGCTCATTCATGCAGCGAACTGCTTGACTCTACCACTGATAAAATTAAATGACCTTTACCACTGATAAAAAAAAATACTTAAATTAAAAAAAACCCGTACGGTTTCCTAAATTTTATGAACTCCTGTTTACGCAAGTATTAAAACCTTTTCATTGAAGTACACGCTTATAAACAGAATGATTTGTAATTAGTTGGAAACCGCAGAGTTTGCCTTCAGCTGCGTTCATTTGTGTCAATGTGAGTATCTAAATACTAGAAATACCTACATATATTTTTGGCAACGACTGTTAAGCGTCGATTTACCAAATGTTTTTTTTCATATCTTCACATTTTTTCACCCAAAGGTGTGGGCAGCGGCTGTTAAGCCTCGACTTGCCGTTATTTTTACGTCCCAGATGGTGGCGAACCTATTGCCTTACAGTGGCCACGAAGTTTTCAGTCATCGAAATTTATCACACATAACATCCGAAAAGATTTGCTAAAGTCATGGGTGTTAGCCCGGATTCGAGCCAACGGCTTTTTGATTCACAACCTGGACCACTGAGACATTTTTAATTGTCTCGAGATTCTTTTTTACTGAATGGAATTGTTAAGTAAATCTATTGCCATGCACTATAATGTTATCACTCGTAGATATTTATCACAGATTACTTCTAAAAAGAATTCCAAAAAGTCATCCCGAATTCAATGTCTCGACTGTTTAATTCGTACTAGCTGACCCGGCAAACGTAGGGGGTTGAAAATTTACGGTTGTATGTAATTTTGTATCCCGTTTTATAAAAAAAAACAGAAAAATATATAATCGAAAAATATCGAAAAATCGAAAAATTAAAAAAACTAAATTAGGGGTTAACCCTTAACATTTAGGGGGATGAAAAATAAATCTTGTCCGATTTTTAGACCTACCCAATATGCACCCAAAATTTCATGAGAATCGGTAAAGGCGTTTCGGAGGAGTTTAACCACAAACACCGTGACACGAGAATTTTATTTAAAATATATTATAATTCAGATACTGAAAGAAATATAAGAAATGTCGTTGACAAACCCAACGTTGTCAACACCATTTCTTACAGTAATCTTATCTTACATTAATTAAACATAAAATGTGACTCCTTTCATAGATTTTCTATGACAATAACTCTATAACTCACATGGCAATTATTTGAATTATAAAAAAGAAACAATCACACTAACGTTGTAACTCACCATTATCAAACGGCAAATTTCCACTCATCTCATAATCGACACTAGAAACCCTTAATTGTGACTTTGAATTTGCCATTATCGAATAGTATAAAATTTATTTTAATACAACTGACTAAAAATATTAAAGACTATTTTTTAAAATAAAATAACACATTTGTAGACACAACTCGACAAGAATCGTGCGTCTGGCTCGACACCATTAAGCCTATTAACAATATAATGTAACATGTCTACTATTAGAACATAACATATCTTCAAGCCTTTTTCTACTCGACGGTGTAAGCAGTGGCGGTAAAGCCTCAACACGCCGTTATATTTACGTCCCTAATGGAAAAGGTGACCAACCTATTGCCATACCGGGAACAAAGTTTTTCAGTTATCAATATTTATCACACATAACTTTCGAAATTCATTCTGAAAAGTCTATTGGCGTGAGCCAGGATTCGAACCCGTTACTTCTTAAATCAAAAGCTAGGTGCTCGACCAGTGAAGCACCGAGAGACTTTCTATTACTTCATATAAAATTAAACTATGTATGAAAATTATATCTATTCATGTGACAAATAATATAATTAACAAAGGTATTCTTGTGCACGGAGTGAATGACAGAAAACTATACGAAAGTTTTATAAATAACGAGTTATGTAAAATTATTACTTTTTTCGTACAAGTACAGAAAAGTCTAATAGTCTCGGTAGTCCACTGGTCTAGCACACGGCTTCAGATCCAGAGGTCCGGGTTCGAATCCTGACACTGGTTCACACCAATGACTTTACGAAATTGTTTTCGGAAGTTAAGTGTGATCAATATCGATGACTGAAAACTTTGTGGCCGGTTTGGCAATAGGTTCGCCACCTATTCTATTTGGGACGTAAACATAACGGCGATACGAGGATTAAAAAGACCCGCTGCCTACACCTTCGGGTAACAAAAGGCGTGAAGTTATGTAAGTACAGAAATAAGTATGTTGATTATTATATTTTCGATTTTTTTTATGGAATTGGGCGGCAGACGAGCAAGTGGGTGACCTGATGGTAGCTAACACCTCCCCGCCCATGTACTCCGTGGTGCGTTGCCGTCCTATAAGGGAGTAGGAGGATACCTCTCTCATTGAACGAAACGCGGCACAAGCCGCCGATATTCCGAGAGGTTATATTTCACTGGTCGAGCTGGCCCATTCATGCAGGGAATAAGACTGTACTTTGAAATGCTTTGTATATTTATATTGATACCATAATTCTTTCAAATTTAACTTTTTTAAAATACCTAAATCATTTGTATTTAATTAATGTTAACTGTTATTATAAAAAAAATAGAAGTATATACACGAAATCTCTAGAATAAAGCGACTTGAAAATAATATATCAAAATAGTTAGAGTTAGACGTACTAAATTGAGAATATCCAATATAAATCAAATCCAACTGAGTCCTTCAGTGGAATGATGTCTGGATTAAAGAGATAATGATTGGAAAATTAAATATCAAAAAAGTTAGAATTATATATTATTATTTAGCGAATTGGGAATGTTTATCCAATTTAGATCAAATACATTAGAGTGCAAATAAAATAGAAAAAAAACTAATGGCCTAAAACTGGTGTTTGTATTTTTGATGCAATAATTATGTGATCAGAACTTTTTCTGTCTCACCTTTGTCTTTGGAGAAGTTCACAATTTTCGTTATAGATGGCGATGTGTCATTTTCCACCTCCTCCTTCTTGTCTTGCGTTAAATTTTTAACATTTTTCCAACGATTCGCAAAGGTTTTGTTCATTATTGCATTACGTAATATTGTTTTAATTTATTATTTTATTTTATTCTACTATATGCTGTAGTACTGCTCGAGTTTGCGGTTAGATTAATTGTGAATTTTTATATCAAAAGTGCTTTACCATTAAGGGTTTTATAGTCAACTGTAAACAACTTGATACTTATTGTATTTTTTCTTAAGCCTTAAGCGTTGGTGTCTTATAATAATGAATATAACATAAACATAACTTCACGCCTCCTGCTACCCGAAGGGGTAGGCAGCGGCTCTTCAACCTCATCTCGCCGGTATGTTTACGTCTCAAATGGAATATTCATAAAATATATATAATTATTATTATCTTATCACTAACCTAGTTTCTCTTGCGGTTGTGAGTATCGGAACAAGATAAAGATTTTCTTTAAAAAAAAAGATCTCGCACCTTATTTATTACGCACCTTATTTTGTAGAAAAAAAACCCGACAGTAACAATAGAAAGAGGGTATTTAATAAATTAAAAGTTTTATATATAGTTACTTAAATATCACGGTCAGCAACTAACTTTAGGATGTCTAGCTTTTTTGTGACGGCGTGCGCGCACATCGTAAAAAAATACTCTCATAATTTTTTCCCGACGCGCCCAAAGAGCTACAACTTCAAAAATGACACATGCAGATCGAAAAAGTATCAAAATTGTTGACCTGTAAAGGAATATCGTACAAAAAGGGGCATTGTTGCACTCAAAGGTCACAGGGGAGGCTATCGATACCAAGTTGTATGCATAGGAACATTCGGATGCCATTATATTCTGAACAATGATGTGTAGTTTTATGGAAATAATACATTTTTTTTATTAATGATATAAGGATGAGTTTTCATTTTTTTTCATGCTTCGTAAATATTTTATAGTTTGTTTGTAACCTTGACCTTTCACGGAAATATTTGAGATTATTTTAAGGAAAATTAATTCAAGGCCCATAAGGTCTGAGTAATCATTTACTTCAAAAATCATATGAATCATAAATTAAACTACAAAAGCTATTTTGTTTAGATTCTATTCTTTAAGCTAATTATTTCATACGATTTATTTATCTGATCATTATTCTATCATCAGGAATATCATAGGCATATTTTGAAATACTTTCTTTCTTGACAAGTTTTCTTTTTTTACAAAGCATGCGAATGCTTATAACATGCGATTAAACCAACATATTAACAATACTTCTATTAAAAAAGGAAAGAATTTGTTCATTTGTTTCAACCTGATTTGAAACAACATTTCCAATAAATCGAGTATGAATTTAACCCTTATAATATTCACGCTATAGCAATAAGAGATCAGTTATCTTCGTAATAATAAAAGTATGTAATATAGTGAGCTATATGCAAATGAAAGTTATAAATTTATATTTAAATAAATGTAAATATATATATTAAAATAAATGCTCAAGATTATTAGGCAGTGTTAGCTACAAATACGGTTCGTGAGTGCCAAATCCATCGACCATTCTCGATATAAGGCTGCAACATACTACCTGAAAATCCTTCAACCCTTGGTTATAAAGTCAATGCAATGAAATACGAGGCCATTACAGCTTAATTGTGTGAAAATCGCTCAATCACTTGAGCGATCAAAACACACCTTTTGATGTTTGCCGGCGTCGATCATTAGAGTCAAGTAAATGTAGTAAAATAAAAAGTACAATGTATTTTATTATCACTTTTAATAGTATTTGGTATTAAATTATATATTTTTTAAAACTTTATCTGTTTTAGTCTCGGTGGTCCAGCACACGGCTTCTGAACCAGAGGTCCGGGTTCGATTCCTGACACTGGCTCACACCAATGTCATTTCGAAATTGTTTTCGGAAGTTAAGTGTGATAAATATCGATGACTGCAAACTTTGTGCCCGGTATAGCAATAGGTTCGCCACCTATTCCATTTGGGACGTAAACATAACGGCGAGACGAGGCTTAACAGCCGTTGCCTACACCTTCGGGTAACAAAAGGCAAGAAGTTATGTTATGTTTTTAGAACTTTACCCCTTTTGCTACCTTAGGTTATGGGCAGCAAATGTTACGGTTTGATGGCGGTGTCTATTATTAAACCATATACATCGAGCCTAATATTGGTTAGAAAAGGTATTGGTGTGAGCCAGGACTTGATCCCACGCTTTCTTGATTCAGAAGTCGGGTGCTCAGATAATAAGCTCAGGAAAATTTTTATTATTATGTGATTTAACGACCTAGTTGCTTTAAGTCGAGACCTTTAAGTCGAGTCTTTTTATTATATTTAAAATCTTCATTCTTAACCTAACCTAGCCTAAACCTACAGCTTAACCTAACCTAACCTAATCATCCATAAAGTCGTGGTACTTTATGCCTGATGTTCCGAGGGAGTTTTTTTTTATGCAATAGGAGGGCAAACGAGCAGGCGTGTCACCTGATGGTAAGCAACTAACGCCGCCCATGGACACCAGCAGCACATATAGTGTTACTGTTGCGTTGCCGACCTTTAAGGGAAGGGGATAGGAAAGGATGGGGAAGGGGGTGGGCCTCCGGGTACCTCTCTCACCGAACGAAACGTGGCATGGGCCACTTTACGTCGGTCTTCTGAGAGGTCGTGGTATTTCACCGGTCGAGCCGGCCCATTTAGGCAGTAATCTGCTTGGCTCTACCACTGTTAAGCTGTTGTTCTGATAACAATGTAGAAGAGCACACTAAACACGATATTTACACCACCTCCCACACTCGCACTCATATACGAACACTTATTAAATAAAACGCCACGAATTTTATTCAATAACTAGCTGTGCCCGCGACTTCGTACGCGTGGAATTTGTGATCAGATAGCTATATTTTTACATAGACAGTTGAGAAGTAATTACCTCTAAAATGAAATTGTAACTGGTAGGATAAGTACAGATTGCGGTAGCAATGGTTGTTGCCCGCATTGTTTATTTTCATTTTAACAGGAATTTTTGTAGTATAGCTGTAGCCCGCGACGTCATCTGCCTGAACGCTATACAGCACCAAAAATACCTACGATTATACCTTTTAAAATAACATTTATTTACCCGTTACTTCTTTACATTTCATAAATACAGAAAGTACAGTAACAGAGGGAGACTGTCTTTTGTAAAATTGTTGAACTTCAAAAGTGCTGATTTTCAGTCTGCTTTGAATAAATGACTTTATGGTGATTCTGCTGAATTAAGTAATAAGTTGCGACTGAAGCAAATGTAGAAAATAATGAATAAGAAAATATAAATATAGAAAAGGATAAAAATATATACTTATAAAACTTCTCTATAAACAACATTGCTGGTTTGGCTCTCCGCAGCCAAAATGTAAAGAGAGTCAGGACTGGTGACGCGGGAGCAAGCGACGTACAGCTGCCCGTGTGAGAAGCAGCTCGTCCTGAGGTCGACACCCGCTGCTCTCAGTGTCTGCCCCTGCGACTTATTGATGGTCATCGCGAAGCAAACACTCACGGGGAACTGTACGCGCTTGAACTGGAACGGGAAGTTATGAGGTATGAGGGGAATGCGTGGTACAAATACTGCCTCGCCTACGCCACAACCCGTAAGAATTTCCGCCTCAATGCTGTGTCTGTGGAGCGAGATGACTTTAAGGCGGGTCCCGTTACACAACTTCGGAGGAGATAGGTTCCGAAGAAGCATAATCGGGACACCGACTTTCAGCTTGATAGTATGCGCTGGAAGTCCACTTGCTGACAGAGAGTTCAGAAATTCCACGGGATAATGTGTGGCATCATCTTGCTCGATGACAGTGTTTATAGAGGTGTAAACCACTTCATTCCCCTCAATTTTCGAGAGAATGCATTCGTTGATTGCTTCAGCCTGACCATTTTTGGGCGTCAAAATTGCCCGCTCACATACCCAAGAATTCTGCTGGTGCGGTATATGACTGATGTCCCCGTACACACAGCGAATGAGTTCTTCTAAGCTGGATACGACTCTACCGAGAGACTCTGGAAGCACCACCTGCCCACCTCTCTCCTCTGGTAGAGTGCCTTTGCCAAGACTTAGAAGAACATCGGAGAATTCTTGAGCACGTGCATTGCCGCCGAGCCGAGCTCTCATATTAATGGTCAAGCGCAGCGTACGAACTCGTGACCACAGCGAAGATCGTTTCAACGAAGCATTCACCTCGTCAGCCCTCGATCCCCGCGTCACCACGGGAAGCGTTTGTCGGAAATCGCCACTGAATAGAACTGTGACACCACCCATCAAGTGTTCGTTCCTGCGGATGTCCTGCAGGGTTCTGTCCACGGCCTCAACTGCTTTTCTATTGGCCATCGTACACTCATCCCATACGATCAGAGAGCAATCCTTCAGCACGTGTCCCTTATCACTATTGCGTGACACACCACAAACAGGCGTTTCGGTGCTCTCTAAATCGATGGGAATTTTAAACATGGCATGTGCTGTCTTGCCACCCGGAAGCAGTGTGGCAGCGATTCCCGACGACGCTACAGCAATGGCAATTTTGCCTTGCCTCCTGACCTCTGCAAGTATGCCAGTGGTAACAAATGTTTTTCCTGTTCCACCAGGAGCATCCAAGAAAAACATTTTACCCTGGTTTTGCCCAACGCTTTTAAGAACAGTGTCATAAATTTGTTTTTGCTCTGAAGAGAACAAAGCGACATGGTGATTTCGTATGGTGGTCATTTCGCTCGGATCGTAAATTGTCTCAGCGTTATACTCTCGATTTCCACGGTCTTGATGCGGTGATGATTGGGGAGCTGGTAACCCATATTCGACCAATGGATTGCCGCCGATGGAAATGACCACGTCTTGAAGTGAACTAAGACAGGTGTTCAGCACGCGTTCATCAGTTACTTCGACTTCGTCTCCAGTAGCACGCCTCAAAGCTCGTAGAAAATCTTCAGATAGATGATGTCGATATTTTTCCCACAAAGCTACCGGGTTCGTGACTCCACAAAACACCAAGATGACGGCAAACAGATGACGCATACGGCTGGGGCTGTTACTGACGCTCGCCTCCGCGAGGGTGTCATCCCAGTTTTGGTCACCGTCGAGAAGGTGACGTGCTACACAGGCTGCGCGGTAAGTGGGATACTCCACGCCATCAAATGTTCTCAGAAAGGCAAAAGACGTTGGGCCTCGGATCGTGTGAAGTAATAACCGCAGAAAATAGCATTCGCCATTATTCGGGTGCACGGTATAAACTCTACCCAATACGGTGTCCTTGAAAATTCCCGGAAAACCTTCGACAGCACCTCCTCTTCGACGTCGGTTAAATATTCCCCTTTGCTTGTCGTACGTGTAATATGAAGGCACCTCGTCATACGTAAGGAACCTCGCAAACTGGTCGATTTCGCAGAGCCTGAAAAATGCCAAGAGAGTTGTTTGGCGCGGATTTTCTAAGCGCTCAGCAACGTTGTTGGGATCAAAATATATTTTTTTTTTTTTTTTTTATTTATTTAATACATTAAAGAAAATACAAATTAAAACAATAAAACATCATAAAAACCTAGTTAGGTTTGTGTTTGATGTATCATTCCGTGTAATACATTAATTATGTTTAATGTATGTAAAGTAAAATATGTAGTAACAAATAAAAGTTAATAAAACCAAACAGCAGGTAGATTTGTTTTTAATAAGCGCTCGCCACAGCACGGACCTAAGCATCAGTACATGAGTTAACCAATAACTATAACCCACAGGATGTTACTAAAATGTACGGATTTAGTTACCAATTATTAACTATAATATAACTTCCTAATTTTTTCTATTCGTTTGTTACATTGACTTATTTGTTTAGATTCTAATTATACGATTGATAGGAAATTTCTTAAAATATGCACATGGTTACATTTATTTATTATTTATGTTGTAAATCATGGTTTTCTTCTGTTGCTACATTGATTAATTTTGATTTAAGGTTTAATTAAGTATAACAGTTATGTAGACTCGTTTTTATTTAGTTGTATATGGCAATTGGCAAATCTAGCTCCTATTAATTTCTTCTAATAAATAATTTTCTTCTTATTAATTATACTAGCTTTAACATCCTGTACCGATTGGGTTTCAATAATCGTAGCCACTATGACACGATGATCAGCCAGAACTGTGTCGAGAACTACACAATAGACATCTTGCGTGCGAAACCGAAAAAAATATGTGATATATGCAACTTTTAGTTATTGAATTTTTTCTATGTTCAGTTCTAGTAAAATTTCGAATCCCGCACCCAAAAAAATGATCACTTAGTATGTCTAGCTAGATGTTTGGTTTGGTTATTACAGTGTTTCAATAGGTCAATGTTAATATCCCCTATAAAATATATTTCAGACTTAGAAAATTGTTTTAATGTGTTATATAGTTCATAAATGAAACGAGCAATACCAGATGGGGGGTGGTCTATAGAGTGCACACAAGTGGAAAGTGTACTTATCGTGAATAATGAGTTTACAATATAATATAATTAATTCGCGCATTTTCATATTAAAGCTATATTCTTGAAATATTATTATATTATTTAGATAATGTATAAATGATTATCTCTTCCCCTTTTGGATTTTTACGCAAACTTGTGTGCACACTGTAGCCATCCAAATTGTACAGAAAACATATGCAGTCCTAGTAACTTATTCTTGCCTCAGCTAGCACATTTAAGTCAATTATTTGTGGAGATGACATGATAAATTACTCTTATATAGTGAGGTTTTATATTGGTGAGCGTATGTCAACATGCAATGTGTTAATATTGTGTTTATGTTTAGGTGTTTTATATAAATGATCCGCGACATTACCACATTTAGTATTGTGAATCCATAAGACTGTTTTTTGTGTATATTAATTTAGAGTACATTACTGTTTTTTTTTTTTTAAATTGTAAGTCATAAAATTTTACTGGCAGTTAACTTGGAAATGTCGCTCTCACTTCTAATAATATGAACTTTAGCTTTTTCTTCTTTACGAACCATAATTTTTGCATCCTTATACCAGATATATTTGTACGAATCCTTTAATTCTTGTTTAGCCTTCCAAAGTAAGGTCCTGAAAAATGGCGTTAGAGCTCGTCGAACATATATATTATTACCCTCATTGTTATTCGCCATATCACATTTAATTTGCTTACTTAGAATGCTTCTGTTTTTTGAAGCCAGAATCCATTGGTCAGCTTTTTCTTTGGACTGCAGTTGTATTTGTATGATTCCCGGCCTGTCAGACTTGCTTATTATTCTTTTCGTATTTTTTATATCTGCGTTGTTTAGATTTAAATGGGATGCAACACTTTTAGAGATATCTGGTAAGTTTTCATCTTTTATTTCAGTAATACCTATAATTTCGATGGTGCTATTAAGTTCTCGTTGTTCGTGTTCATTAATTCGTTGTTCAACTACCTCCAATCTTAATTCTAAATATTTATTTCTATTCGTGAGTTCTTTATTTTTATTCTCTAGTTCCTTGACTTTTTCTTTGAAGGCATCCATATAAGAAAGGCAATCTTCTACTTTATCACTGCAAAACTGAATAGCTTCATTTGTTTCTTTGATCTCCCTTTTCAGTAGCTTTTCCATTTCCTTGGTGATGTCTGCACATAACTTTTTTAAGTTAATGGACTGTATCCGTGACGAGGAGTCACTGCCATCGTCCTCGTCCTCTAGGTCGTCTTCTGGTGCTATAAATGAATTTCTTTTTGATAGTTTTTGGGTACAGACATTGCAAGTCCACTCAATGTTGCCAACGGATCGCAGAAGATTTAACTGCTTGTTTGAGAGTTCTGCACAAGAGTTACTTGCATGCACTGTAGTTCTACACTTATTACACTCAAGACCAGGACTTTTTTTGGTTATATTTTTGCTACATTTAGAACAGTTCGTCATTGTATTTATCGGTAGGGTAGTTCAAGTTAGCGGGTTGAATGTTTGAAACGGAATGACCGTATGCGCTGACCGTTTTCTAGGTGGACGTCTAAATGCATGACGGCAGGATGCCTGTCATGTATAGAGAACGCCAGTATCCGCCAAACTGCTTCAGACGTGCTGATGTAGCGACCGGACTGATACTTGGTCACCTCGTCTCTGTCAGTGTTCTGTAAAGCAAACGTCGCCTGATCGCTACCTTTGTTCACGTATTTGCAGATATATTTGATCGACCCGACGCTGGTGCACGACTCGACGATTCGACGCCAACGCCATCTAGTTAGCGAATAGGAAACATTTTTTTTTAATGGTGTAAAATTATAAAATTACGAAGCAATCATTACACCAATAAATACCGAACAAAAATATTAACAGTTTTTAGCATATACAAATACATTTTTTTAATTGTCTTGCTCATCTCTGAAAAGAATTAACGATACAATTTTAAAGAAGAAAATGCACAACTCCATCTATGACTCTTAAAAACATCTATTGACCGCAAGCGCATGATGAAATTTCAATTATTTATATTCAAAAAGTGTTTAAACATGTAATTCGACTTGATGTTTTTAAAATCTCAAAGATTTATTTATATCTAAAACCAAAAAGTGCTTACACGTGTAATTCAACTTAATGTTTCAAATCAAATCTCATAGATGGCACTGTTTTAAAATTGTCTGTTATGTTTAACGGCATAAGTTAATTAAAATGTGAAGCTAACTTATATTATATTATTATTATTATTATATGTATAGATTAAAGCATGGTTATTAACATAATAACACCATAACAACATACAAATATGCGTCGTTAGATTACACGTTGCTACAGAATACATTGAAGAAATAAAGGTTCACTGCTCGTTCCTCGTAGGTGATAGCGTGATAATATGTAGCCTATATGTTGACCCGACTTCTTAATAATTTTCGTGCCAAATTTGAAGTAAATCCATGCAGTACTTTTTGAGTTTATCCCGGACATACATACAGACAAACAGACAAACAGACAAACAGACAAACAGACAAACAGACAAAAATTCTAAAAAGTATATTTTTGGCTTCGGTATCGATTGCAGATCACACACCAAGTATTCTTTTTAAAAAATATTCAATGTACAGTTTTGACTTTTCTACAATTTTATTATATGTACTAGCTGACCCGGCAAACGTTGTCTTGCCAAAATATAAAATTTAAAAAATAGGGATTGATCGTACGGGGTTGAAAATTTAGGGTTGCATGTATTTTTGTATCCCGTTTTATAAAAAAAATAAGAAACAGAAATATGTCGAAAAATTAAAAAAAAAATTGAGGGGTGGGCTACCCTTGTGATTTAGGGGGATGAAAAATAGATGTTGTCCTATTCGCAGACCTACCCGACACGCACATAAAATTTCATGAGAATCGGTTAAGCCGTTTCGGAGGAGTTCAATTACGCACATCTAGACTCGAGAATTTTATATATTAGACAAGGGGAACTTGGATTTAACGTGCCACAGGGGCCATGCACCATGTGACTTTTAACAATTTGATGCAGAACAGGATCAACGTCAGGGTCCGGAAGCTCTGCACTTATGACTTGATCAATCTGGATAGGCCTGATCTTTTCTTCCAACCACAAAAGCAGATGCGCGTGTGGCAAGCCGCGTTTTTGCCATTCCACGGAGTACATATGACATCGGACTGTACCAAACACTTTTGCCTTTGTTAGAAGATCCATAAGGCATTTCAACTTCAGGTGGAATACGCGAGAGATCAAGTCGTGCCTGTCGTACGAAACCTGTCCTGCAAGGAGTTGAGCTGTTATTTCAGGCCACTTTGGGTTGGTAGTGATAGTAATAAAGAGGTCCGGGCGACCAAACTTTCGCACATAGCAAAATGCATCTTGGGTCCTCTCGTGCATGTACCGCGGACCTCCTGTGAAGGTTTAGGGGAGAATGACCATCCTTCCTACATCTTGAGCATTGGCATCATTCTGCATGGCATCTCTGAGATGGACGTAGTTCTCAGCTCTCAGCTTTCTTTGATTGGACCTTATAAATACCAAACGCTCTGTCTCAATTTTGGCATACATGTCCACCAGAAACTGACTAAAGAGTGTACGATGATGGTGGAGATAAGAGCCATTGTTCACCCTCAGCTGGATCAAGAAGCTGTAGAACTGCATGGCGGACGTTTTTTTGTTATAATTTGGGGAGCCTGTCTGGGGGTCTACATTATAGTGGGCGAAATGGTAGCCATCCTCTCCGCGACAAAACATGAGCGGATATTGAAGAGAATCGTACGCGCGGTGAGTTTCGCTGATCCTTTGAAGCCGGTCATCGTGCGTGCGTAAGACGATATCTCTTTTATCACACTCCTGATCGACTAAGAGAACGGCGACCTCATTCGTCGTTGGCGCATTATATCGTCCCGGATGGGCTGCAATCGGCTTTCTATCTGCACTGATGACAAACTTAAAGCGGTTGCGCTCGTTCTCAGGCACCGACGCCAGAGCGGCTTTGAAGTTGCCAATGTGCGGATTAACGTTATGCAACATACTTTGCAATCCTCTGACCAGAACAGGGTCCAAATTGGGGATGTGTCTACTTCGTAGGTTTGCTTGTTCTTCAAAATCACTTACAAAATAAATTTGCAAAAATTTTGGAATGTCTGTAGGTAGCAGCGAACCGATTTGATGGTAAACTTGCCCCTGGACCTTGAATGTCGGCATGAAACCTGCTTCAACGATTTGATTTGCACCAAACGAAGTCATCTGGAAGGCGCTGTTATAAGCTCGGATGTTTTTCAAAAAATGGCTGGACTTCGGATGTTCGCCATTTAGTAAGATTCTTAACAGATCTGGTGGGTCTTGCATAGACTCCAAGCGTACCTTACCAGATGCACAACACATCCCATTGGGCTCTCCTTTCCATTTGCGGGCTTGACAGTGGGCACACACTTCTTCTAAGACACCAATATCTCCGTGTGCGGCGTAGTTAATCGCAACATTGTACATAAATCCACTTCCCTCTTTATTTAGCCACGATTGCTCTTCGATATCGTAAACCATGGATTCATCGTCAGATGTTGAAAGTTGATTCATGCTACGCCGCAGACGATCTAGTTCTAGTTGTGCCGCACGCTGTTCACCCGACCAAGATCCTCGAAACTCTTGAATTCTATCCCGTTCTAGCGATAGATGAGCAGACGTATCGCCACACACGTCGTGGTACCGCTGCCGAGCAGCTGCACGACGTTCTTCACGCTGCTCATCGTTCTCTAACGACCGTGAAAGGGCATGCTGAGAACGATCTCTTCTTAACCGGGTCATCCGCTCTTCATGATCTTCGATCGACCGAGAAAGAGAAGTGCGACTCCGCTGCGAATTCAACCTCGTCTCTCGCTGCGTGTATGTCTCTGACGCGCGAGACTCGGCGTGGCGCTCCCGGTCGCTTTCCAGTCGCGCTTCTCGCGCTTCGACACTCTCATAAAATCGAGCGGCATCTGAGCGAGAGCGCTGGGAACTCAACCTCGTCTCTTGCTGCGTGTACGTCTCTGACGCGCGAGACTCAGCGTGGCGCTCCCGGTCGCTTTCCAGTCGAGCTTCTCGCGCTTCGACACTCTCACAAAATCGAGCTGCATCTGTGCGAGAGCGCTGGGAACTCAACCTCGTCTCTTGCTGCGTGTACGTCTCTGACGCGCGAGACTCAGCGTGGCGCTCCCGGTCGCTTTCCAGTCGAGCTTTTCGCGCTTCGACACTCTCACAAAATCGAGCTGCATCTGTGCGAGAGCGCTGGGAACTCAACCTCGTCTCTAGCTGCGTGTACGTCTCTGACGCGCGAGACTCAGCGTGGCGCTCCCGGTCGCTTTCCAGTCGAGCTTCTCGCGCTTCGACACTCTCACAAAATCGAGCTGCATCTGTGCGAGAGCGCTGGGAACTCAACCTCGTCTCTAGCTGCGTGTACGTTTCTGACGCGCGAGACTCAGCGTGACGCTCCCGGTCGCTTTCCAATCGAGCTTCTCGAATTTCAGCACTCTCGCACGATCGAGCGGCATAAGTGCGGCTGCGCTGCAAACTCAGTCTTGTCTCTTGTTGCGTGTATGTCTCTGACGCGCGAGACTCAGCATGGCGCTTCCGATCATTTAATAGCCGCATTTCGTATGCTTCTATACTTTCCAGAGACCGCAACGATGCATTTTGAGTGCGCATAGTATCTAATCGGGACTGGCGCGACGTACTACTTTCTCCATCTCGAATTTCCGCATTGTGTTCTCGAAGAGTAGCTATCCTTGCCTCACGCTCAATGGTGGTTTCAAGAGATCGAGCTAACCTTTTCCTTCGACTATCGTTTGAGGATTGGGATAGATTAGACCGTTTTCTAGGCATTTTGATTATTTTAAGTTTGAAAAATAACAGAAAATAATTTACACGCTGAGAATTTACACACAGATAATGATAGCTAAGCAGTAAGCAGTAGTCCGATTCCGAATGAAGTTTATTTAAGTAAATATTTTTTTTTTTAATTATATTTCAGGAAAGTATTTTCAGTTTTCACGTTAAATTCGACTAAGCACACGATAACTTATAGCAACGCAGGTAACCCCACTCCCCAGTTTCTATGAGTTGTCGCGGCGACATCCGTACTCATAACATCACTTTTGGTGAACGAAATTATAGCGCGATCTAATTCGACGCCAACGCCATCTAGTTAGCGAATAGGAAACATTTTTTTTTAATGGTGTAAAATTATAAAATTACGAAGCAATCATTACACCAATAAATACCGAACAAAAATATTAACAGTTTTTAGCATATACAAATACATTTTTTTAATTGTCTTGCTCATCTCTGAAAAGAATTAACGATACAATTTTAAAGAAGAAAATGCACAACTCCATCTATGACTCTTAAAAACATCTATTGACCGCAAGCGCATGATGAAATTTCAATTATTTATATTCAAAAAGTGTTTAAACATGTAATTCGACTTGATGTTTTTAAAATCTCAAAGATTTATTTATATCTAAAACCAAAAAGTGCTTACACGTGTAATTCAACTTAATGTTTTCTGTTTTGTAAATCTCATAGATGGCACTGTTTTAAAATTGTCTGTTATGTTTAACGGCATAAGTTAATTAAAATGTGAAGCTAACTTATATTATATTATTATTATTATTATATGTATAGATTAAAGCATGGTTATTAACATAATAACACCATAACAACATACAAATATGCGTCGTTAGATTACACGTTGCTACAGAATACATTGCAGAAATAAAGGTTCACTGCTCGTTCCTCGTAGGTGATAGCGTGATAATATGTAGCCTATATGTTGACCCGACTTCTTAATAATTTTCGTGCCAAATTTGAAGTAAATCCATGCAGTACTTTTTGAGTTTATCCCGGACATACATACAGACAAACAGACAAACAGACAAACAGACAAACAGACAAACAGACAAAAATTCTAAAAAGTATATTTTTGGCTTCGGTATCGATTGCAGATCACACACCAAGTATTCTTTTTAAAAAATATTCAATGTACAGTTTTGACTTTTCTACAATTTTATTATATGTATAGATAGATATCCATGGAAACACAAATTTGAGAAAATAATGCAAATAGCGGACATGTCTCTTCCACAGTCCCGCCAAAACTCCAGCTCAGGAAAAGCGAAACCGCTAAAATAGTATATACAAACTAACTGACCCGGCAACATTTAAAAAATAGGGGTTGATCGTAGGGGTTGAAAATTTAGGATTGTATGTATTTTTGTAATTAAAAAAAATATTGAGGGGAGGGCTACCCTTGTGATTTAGGGCGATAAAAAAAAGATGTTGTTCTCGATTCTCAGACCTACCCGATATGCGTAAAAAATTTCATGAGAATCGGTCAAGCCGTTTCGGAGGAGTTTAAACACAAACACTGCGACACAAGAATTTTACATTTATGATAGTATATAGTCACAAATATTGTACTTAAAGATGACTTTGTAAAAGTACTACGTTTTGAATATGGTATTAAGTGGATAAATTAGATATGTACGTTATATCTGGATATTTAGTTGTAGTAATGAGTTGTAAACTGAAATAGATGCTATACACATAGTTACTAATTACAATTTCCTTTTGTTGGATTGTTCATATTTTAGGAAGCTATAGTTGCTAATAGGTACTCAGTTGAAAGAGTTTGACCATTCATATTGTGTATTTATATTTTTTATTAACATGGGTAGACTCATTATGTTTGCAGCCCAAATGAGAGGAAAAAATGTAGCCAAGAAATGTATGTATTTCAGAAAATATAAAACTGTAAAACATGTATGTATGTTCAAGGAATTGTGTCCTAACTCCCAATCGTTTAGGAGTTGTGTGGCTCCATCATCAGCACAGCAGCATCAGATGTTGATTCAAGACGCACCTTACAAGCGTAGGTAACTAAATAGTCGATCTACTACTAAATAATCGACTATGCAGTACTGTCTTCCAACTCCTTACCGTTAAGGAGTTCTATCGCTTTATCAGCAGCTTAGCACCACCATATTTTATGTTGGCACTCTGAACAGACGATTTTTGGTGGTTACCTACGATTTCTCCCAGTTTCCATTATCTGACCCTGACGTCGAGAAAATGGGACCACCTGGTAAAACGGGTTAAACTTTCCAGGTGTTTTTGAGTAATCCGGTGAACATACTTAAAATAATATCCCGACGAATTAAGAGCCCCTCCTTTTTGAAGTCGGATTTATGATATGACAGTACGGTATTAGACGTAATATTCAAATTATTTCGGAACGGAATAATGTGTTGGAAGCTGGTGTTTAATCCATCACAACCGTCGACGTTCACATAGAATGAAATTAAACAAAAACAGTGCCATCTCAGCATTTTTTATGGGAAAAGGGAGAAAATCAGCAAGCGTGTTCCCTGATGATAAGCGACTATTGTGCATCTGCAACGAAAACAAGTGACTTTTAACGTGGAATAGAGAAGGGAGGTGTAAGAGGGGCTTTAGGATACCTCTCATATCGAACGAAGCGTGGCAAAAATGGCTTTTTTACATTTCCTTAGGTAAAAGTAAAATGTCCGATGATTTTCTAAAAGGCCGGCAACGCTGATGTGCGTGTGCTTTGTCCCTGGTGTTGCAGTTGGTCTTCCATGGGTGGCAGTAGTCACTTTCCATCAGGTGACCCGTAAGCTCGGTTGCCCCCTTCTAACATTAAAAAAGAGATCTGGTATTTCACCAGTCGAGCCGGCCCATTCATTCAGCATATTGCGTGACGTAGGGTCACGCAATATGCTGAATGAATGGGCCGGCTGTTAATCTATCAGAAAACTCAAATGTTCTGCACGTTCGCAATATATATCGCGTAATTACAATTTAAATCTGCCGGTAATTCTTCACGACAACTAATAAACTCGATATTAGATATAGGAAGAAAAGAAGGTTCGGATCGTTCGGATAAATGATTCGGCTCAATCAACGTCCGATCCGAAGTCTCACGTATTTGTTATCACACTTACCTGATAGAACAACAACAATGGAGTCGTATTTCTTACATTTTTTTTAGTATAACACATTTTCCTTTCAAAATTGCTTAGTAGTTAAACAGCAGTACTTATTCCGTATATAACTTTATTAAATATCATTAGCTACTTTTATCTGCAAATGCACTTCCGTACATTTAGTTTTAATCCTAATTTTAATAGTGTTTTAAAGTGAATATAACTGCAGTACTATAATATAAGTAGTTCACATAAGCGCCATCTGCAGTAACGTAAGTAGTAGTAAAACGCCAAATGTGTTATAAAATGAACTACACAATATGGAGTCATATTGGAAAACTCTATCGTATTTTGCGGTACACCTGGCCATAACAATAATGTTGTGGAGACTCCATGACTCTTCTAAAATTATAAATATAAAGAACTCACTCTATCTCTCTTTCTTTGTTACTTCTTCACGATTAAACTTACTGAGTGTCTGCTTGTATGCGACTCAACAAAATGACATTAATATAAATAGGTTTTAACAAATATGTAAACTTTTTGACGGTCACATTAAATGAAAATAATTTAAATACATAACTTAACATAACTTCACCACTTTTCCTACCCGAAGGTGTAGGCAGTAGCAGTGGCTGTGTAACATCGACTAGCCGTTGTGTTTACGTCCCAAATGGAATTGTCTATTGCCATACCGGGTACAAAATTTTCAAAAGTCATTGGTGTGAGCCGCATTCCAACCCGCAACTTCTTGATTCCGAAGTGGAATTCTCGACCACGGAACCACTCAGACTTAATTATCTTTAAATGTATTAATTTTTAATTATATAAATTAAGTTTTTTTTTATAATAGTAATTTGTTATTATTGCCTTTATATTTTATTCAAAAATTATTTTCATTAGTTACCGAGGAAGTACACTTTGTATACCTTATTTTTGAAACTTCACAGCTTTAGAGTTAAAAAGTATAGGCAATACTTGATTGTGTTGCAGATACTGTTGTTTGGTTTCAAGGAACAAATATCTATGACAGGAGTACATACTTATGTGTGAATTAATATCCGTTAAATAGTTTCCATAACACTATCATTTAGTTGCTTAGCTTCGAAACAGGGGCGCTGTGTATAATGTGTAATAATATTATGAATTATGAATACCAGACATATTACAAGAGATATTAACAGTCTCGGTGGCGCAATAGTCGAGCACACGGCTTCTGATCCAGAGGTCCGGGTTCGATTCCAGACACTGGCTCACACCAATGACGTTTCGAAATTGTTTTCGGAAGTTATGGGTGATAAAAATCGATGACTGGCAAACTTTGTGCCCGGTATGGCAATAGGTTCGCCACCTATTCCATTTGGGACGTAGACATAACGGCGAGACGAGGCTTAACAGCCGCTGCCTACACCTTCGAGGAACAAAAGGCGTGAAGTTATGTTATGTATGTTTGTGTTACCAGACATATTACAAGAGAAATATCACTACACTATGACTACAACCAAAAATATTAACTCAGTCGTTTCTAAGCAACTGCTGTAACCCGTAAAATAGGAATGCGCTGCATCACACAGATTCCCTTCTGCCACAGACTAGAATAAACAACTATTTTTATAGTAGTCAAATAAAATCTAAGAGTTGTGAACAAATAAGAAACCAGAAATATTGTCAGCTGGATACGCTCTGCTTACACGAACAGACAAAATAACTTCAGATTGAAATGTATATTATATTAAATCTCTTATGGCATTTCAAATGCTATGTGAATTGTTGTTATTTTTATTATCATATTATAAATGTATTTCAGATATATTATAAGAAATAGTCTCAGTACTCCATTAGTCCAGCAGCCCGCTTCTAAATCAAGAAGTCGTGGGTTCAAATCCTGGCTCACACCAATCACTTTTCGAAATTATTTTCAAAAGTTATGTGCGATAAATATCGATGACCGAAAACTTTGTGCCCGGTATGGCAATAGGTTCGGCACATGACGGCGAGTAGAGCAGAGCCACTGCTTAATTTTGAGTAGAAAAAGACGTGAATTTAAATTATTTTAAATTATAAGATAAACTATCCAGCCTCTTAATATCCGTGGAATTTTCGAATTTCAGGACACGTGCTGACACAGCACTATAATAAAATATGGTGGACAATTCACATTTCTTTATTCAATATCTTTACCAGACTATTTCTTAGAGATAACTGCCAAGACGTAGATATTTCTATTTTATTCTCAGAGTTCAACTTTATTTTTTATAATCAGATTGGAAATGATATGTAATGACTATTGTTGTCTCGATGGTCTGGAGTTCAGAAGGTCAAATATCCCGAATCAATAAATCGAGGAATCGAATCCTGGATATCATCAATGACTTTTAGGAAGTGGCGTGCTGTAAATATTACTGGTCACATTGTGACCGACGGTTGACAATAGATTACTACGAAATAAAATGTAACTGCCGAGTTATTATGTTCATATCAATTAAATAATTCCATATTTAAATAATACACTTGAGTTTTTAAGTCAATCTCTCAGTGAAAACGTTGTGGAGTACTAAATTAATATCAGCTTAATCACAAACAATTCATTATACCCCTCAAAAATGCGCATTCTCACTTATGAAACGAGAAAATTTACCCAAGAACAAAACGCAAAACGAAATATGCGGGCGCTTTGTTAGCGAAACAAATGGTTTGTGAAGACGGTTCGAAATTCGAAAGTCTAAATAATTTGTTCAGGTGAAGGGACTACGATTTTTTTTTTGATTTTGATATGTTTCCTTATGTCATATTTGTCAAGACGCATTGGAGCAAATACACTTCAAATATTTAGTTGAAACAATAAATTTTTATAGTAAAAGCTCGTATCGCTTTTACTATAAAAATTTTACTATAAAATAACATTGCAGATATAAAAAAGAAAGGGTTCTTAGATTATTTTATGGGATGGAGGGGAAGACAATCAGATGTGTCACCTGATGGTAAGGAACTGTCCATGGAAACTTGGAACACAAATAGTTTTATTTTTATTTTCATAGGAAAGGGCTCGTAACTGGACCCCCCACGAGAGAGGCTCATCCCCACGATGCTTGTCATCCTTCCCGAGCGTCCTGGGCGCATTTGCAAGCGATGCGCCCTCGCAGCCCAACGACGGCGGCGATCACTAAGGTCAGCTACCACCTTTGATCAGAATAGGTTTTCTCCCGATACCGCTCGGCGGCCTCTTTCTAGAATTGCCGCGATCAAAGCCAGAGATCCAGAGACCAAGATCTCGCCAGATCCCGTCGACCAGGACTCGGCGCTTGGCCACCCAGGCAGGACATACTTCCGGCGAGTACTGGGCGGAACCCAGGTTGAATGCGCAATGGCAGCATCTCGCTGTCTCCTCTCAACAAATTCGATTCAGTAACTCCCGGAACAACCCGGAATTCTCCTACCCTTTCAGTTTTATTTAAAATACTGTTCGACTCTTCTACCCCTTTCTATGTCAAAGTACGTTTTAAGTACTTACATGACACTCATTGTCAGAATATGACATCTTCGCACAATCTCAGACTTAAAGTTCCTCAACATTCCACAATTCGCTACGTCAAATCCTTAACGGTTAAAGCTTGTGCAGGTCATGGCCATCAGAGATAGATCTCTAACTTGACTCTATTAGATAGAGATCTATAGCTAAATAAATAAGTAAATATAATATAATACAACTTAATACTATACTAACTAGCTCATTCGAGTATGGGATATAATATCCTCCCGAAGAAAATGAGAGATCTCTAACAGTACCTATATGAAGATTTTAATAGGTTTCACAGTTCGATTGAGGTTTCTTGAAGATATAATATTAATAAAGGAAATAAAATAATACAACTTGTTTTTGTGGCTCTAAATCGAAAACCGTCTAAGGTGTAACTAAACAGGTTCTATTTGTTATTTTTATAAGTTGTAATATAGTATTTGAATCCTGACACTGTCTCACACCAATGACTTTTCGAAATTGTTTTCGTAAGTTATGTGTGATAAATATCAATGACTGAAAACGTTGTGCCCGGTATGGCAATAGGTTCGCCACCAATCCCATTTGGGACGTAAACATAACGGCGTGACGAGGCCTACACTTTCGGGTAACAAACGCGTGAAGTTATGTTATTTAAGTAATCTTGCAAACTATTTATACTTCAAAATAAGGGTTTATTTTAATTCTGCAAGGTTAAAACGGTCTGAAAAGCTAGTTTACAGTAAAGATAAATTCCTTTTATCATTACTCAAATTTTAATATTAATATAAACCTGGGCCCATGAAGTACATCTGTATAGAATTTTGTAATCAGTATTTATCGATATTCTTGGTTAAAAGGTATCTCCTTCACAAATTCATTAATTATTAACAAGAAAAGCTTCATCCGGCTATCACGAAATACGTTTTGGATAAAGTGTTTTCATAGCTTCACTCGTTAATACCAGAGGGTGTTGGCAGTACTTATTTTTTAATCTTTTACATAACTTTGGAAAAAATTGATTACATGAAATTAAATGTAGTACATAACCATTTATAGATATTAGATATATAAGGCATAACTTATGAAACGACGAACGGTGAATTTAGGTCATCTAAAGTACACTTTACGTTTCATGGGCTTTCCTGACTCATGAATCCTTTCACTGTTGCTTTTGCACTATTTTAAATGGACGTACTTCATTAAAGTGATGTAATTCTAAACATAATACCCACAATGCTCTCAAGTTAGTAATCAACTAAACGCTAGTGTTGTTGCTAATGGCTATTTACATATACCTAGATGTCATTCGATATATCGATATTTTCGGATTTAATTTCAGGATTATTTCAGAATTTCGGGATATTCAGCGTCTCGGTGGTCCAGTAGTCGAGGATCCCGCTTTTGAATCAAGAAGTCGCGGGTTCAAATCCTACCTCAGACCAACGACTTGTCGAAATTGTTTTCGGAAATTATGTGTGATTAATATCGATGACTGACTGACTTTGTGCCCGGTTTGGCAATAGGTTTGCCACCTACTCCATTTGTGAAGTAAACATACCGGCGACTAGAAAATACGTAAAATTATGTTAAGTATGTGTTGTGTGTTATTTTTGGAATAGAATACGCCGATTCCAACACCACAGCTGACATTGTCCGAGGCTATATTTCACAAAAATGTGGTTCTATTAAAATAACTACAGTGATATGAAAAAAATATTTGTATTCTAGATATATACAACTACTTAAATGTTTTGTATACGTCATCCTTTCTAGTTGAGGATATTAGTAGGTCCAATGTGAAAAATTACTACGTTTGATTCGTTCATCAATCATCTACGTGACTTGCTTGATCTTGGATATGCTATTAATGAGCATTGCTATGGGGTGATTTGTTCAGATTATTTGTGGTTAGTTCTCATCTATAGAGAAATGACACAATGATTTACATATTTATAAATGGGTGCTCAGTTGTGGTAGTGAAAATTTTGGACCACTTTAAAAATTAGTAACTAACTGTATGCCTCCAGTTTTCGACTTGAATGGATCCGTTCGAGCGGTGAAATACGTTGAACCCTCAAAAAAACCACTCATTGTTCCTGCTGTGTTTTGGTTTTGTGAGAGGAGTATTCAAAGGCACAACTTCTACCTACCGAACTATTATAGTTTTTAAGCAATATTTTTTTGATAATTTAAAATTTTCTTTACTGCGTGTACAAGGAGACGTATGAATATCCCCTATATTCATACCTTTCCTTTTACACTCAGTAAAAAGATAGCTACGGCACACTTTTTACGACCAAATAGATTGTTCGGTTAAAGAAGTTAATGTATGGAACCATAAACACCTACGAGCGGGTATGACAAGAGTTAAAAAAATTGCTGTATAGTTTCCTGTGCTCAGCCTACCCGGCAAGGGACTGGGCTTTATGTTAAGTAAGTATGTAAATACAAATTTATATTTTTTTAGTACTAGAAACGTAGTTTAGAAGGAAATATTCTTATCTGCATCCAACTGCTTCTATACATTACTCTAATGGATGTATATATCTTCTGGAAATGTTCGCTCTGGAACTAAGAAAATTAGTGTTATAAAACTCAGCTTGTAAATTTGCATTGTACAGAAGAAATGAAAATTTAAAACTAGAATATCGTTAATTTTTTATTTCCCTTTTTAATACCAAAAGGCTTACAATTGAATGTGATGAAAACGAAAGTTATGGTGTTTAAAAAGGAGGAATGCAGAACGGATGCCAGGATAATGGTTGACGATGTAGTACTGGAACAGGTGAATGAAATTTTATATCTTGGATGCCTTTTAGCAGGGATGGAAGGTACACCGCGGATGTAGAGAGAAGAGTGGCGTTGAGAAATAGCGTAAATTGAGCGTTGGGCAGATTTCTGGGCACAAATAGTATTAGCAGTAAAGCCCAGCAAGCAATCCACAAGGAAATACTGATCCCAACAAAGTGATGTTAGGAGCCTCGAAAATCGACGCGCGTGCATGAAAAGAGTTATGAAAGTTAACGAAGCGAGTGGGGTGTGTAAGAATCGTGCCTTATGGCGCTTCATTCTCTATGCCTACCCCACAAGGGATTTGGCGTGAAGTTATGTATGTATGTATGTACAGACCAAAACCGGGCGCCATACATTGATTTATGTTTCACAGAATTGAGATAGCCTTAGATTTTACCGAAACACTAGGCAGACCGATTCAATCAGTCAATTTTAACCAGTTTTTACAATTCCAGTCAAAATGCAGGAGCAGTGGGACATATTCGTTAAAAATCTGAAGTGGGTTTTAATTAAAGTTGATTTTATTTGGAAAATTCATTTATGTTGTATTTAAATTGTACTTTAGGTACATTTAAATGACTAGATACTATAATAAGATCAAGACTATTTTCAGCGAATATAATTTGGTTTTTGATCTCAGTATTACTGGGAAGGAGCGAAACATACGAAAAAATACTTTACGTCCATTTTCTTAGAGATCAGAAGTCGTGTTATTTCGAATGTCAAGCCAGCCCATTCATGCAGCTATCTGCGTGGTTACATCACTTTTAAAATCAAAATAAAAGAAAATAACTGTATAAATGGTTCTGTTATGAAAACTATTAATATCAATCTGCATTAAAACGAAACCTAGTCGTGTTTATATTCAAAATAAAAATATTCAATGTCTGTATTTTTGTATGTCTGTATTTTTGATTATTTTTAATATAGTTTTTGCATCATTTCGGAGAATTATTTATGTAATCCATACAAACTGACCCAGCATAAAAGCTGTATCGTGAAATGATAGGAATAAATATTTTCTCGTCAATTTCGTCCGCTTGGGGTTTTCATTTTTGCAACAGTAGCGATGTTGCATAAGCCTAAATAAATAAACTCACTGGTTCCTATCTCGTTGCAAAACTAATATCAACGTTGTGTAAATATAGTGCGCCAAAATTGCTGAAATTGCGCCTCGAGCAATACTTTTGCTAGTGAGTGTACGGAACGTTTTCAAGACGGAAACGGCTTCTTGGTTTTTGTGATGGTTGAATTTTTTATAATTCCACCAGCGTGAGTTACTGTGACATGAAAGTTCTGGATCTTACTCGCTTTCAGTTTGTTTGAGCAAAACTTTAAATGTGCATTCGTGCATACATATTTTGTCATGAATGCAAATCTCTGTTTACATTTTATTTTCCTTATACTCTCGAGAGCAATGAATCCGGGTCACTTAAAGAATGTTAAAAATCTCGGAAACTAAAAATGATAGGTTAATGCAATAAATTGTATTTAATAGACAATGTAATACTCCTTAAATGAAAGTAAAAAAAATATGAGTCACCATACATTTTATTAACACAAAATTACATAAAGAAAAAATCTGCTGATCTCTCCTTAAAACAAAAATAGGAAACATGAAATTTTTGAACTTTATTACGATTTTCTTGAATTTTAATACTTCGTATTGCCTCCTCGTGCTTCCATTACTGCGTTTATGCGGTTTGGCATGCTGTACACCAAGTTCCTTATACGATTTTGGGGAATATTCTCCCATTCCTCTGTGAGAGCAATTTTGAGCTCACGAAGCGTGATTGGGGGAGGGTTTCGTTGTTTTACGCATCTGCCTAGCTCGTCCCAAGCATGCTCGATCGGGTTGATATCCGGGCTGCGCGCTGGCCACTCCATACGAGTAATGTTCATCTCTTGAAGGTAGTCATTCACAATCCTACCTGTATGAGGTCGGGCATTGTCATGCATAAATATAGCATCCTCACCTAAATTGACCATAAATGGACCAACGTGATCATTGAGGATTTCTTCCACATATCTTACGCTAGTTAAAGAGCCGTTTTCTATGATCACCAGCTCTGTGCGACTTTCAGAAGAAATTCCGGCCCACACAAGTACAGACCCACCACCGTAGGCTACTTTTCCCTCGATGCATGCTTGCTTGAATCTTTCCCCTGGTCTTCGATACACTCTGTGTCTTCCATCGTGCTTGTAGAGCATAAATTTTGATTCGTCGGAGAACATAACTTTTGACCAATCTTCAATACTCCAATTTACGTGGCTCTGGGCATATCTTAGTCTTGAAATACGATGCCCACGCTCCAGTTTAGGGCCGTTTGCAGGTCTAAGGGGTTTTAAGTTAGATTCAGCAAGCCGACGTCTTACTGTCCATGCACTTGGGTTACTTCCTCCGAGGCGTCGAAACTGATTGGTGAGTTCAGTTCCTGTGAGAAAGCGATTTCGAAGCATGGTGTTCACCAAGTATCGGTCTTCTCGTGCTGTGGTATACCTGGTTCTGCCCGTTCCTGGTCTGCGTAGGTTAGAACCAGTTTCTTCGTAACGTCGGAGAACTCTTTGTACTGTTGACAGCGACACACCAACAGTCCTGGCTGTATCGCGCTGACTCCGGCCGGTTTCCAGCATTGTAAGTATTCTGGTGCATTCTTCAGGCGTAAGCGACATAATTTCAGCTTGAATAATGAATATAGAGCACTATCAACATGGTTTATGTACCCACATAAATGACAGATTACAAACAAAAGCAAAACCAAATGCTGTAATTTCGTAGTTCCATCTTCGAAAGTGGCCCTTTTTCAAATTTGATTTTTTTATGATATAACTTTACAATAACTAAGAAGTTTTAATACCTTCATTTAAGGAGTATTACATTGTCTATTAAATACAATTTATTGCATTAACCTAGCATTTTTAGTTTCCGAGATTTTTAGGATTCTTTAAGTGACCCGGATTCATTGCTCTCGAGTGTATCTTCGTTTTTATCCTAAGATTGTCTGGAAGAGATCACAGCATGCGATCAAACCGCCTTTTGTACTCGATCAACATTTATCAAGTACTTATTATTGTAAGAACATAACATAACATAAATACTGGATGCGGAAGGCAGAGAATCGGATGTTGTGGCGCAGTTGCGTGCGTTGTGGGAGAGGCCTATGTCCAGCTGTGGACTGCAATAGGCTGATGATGATGATGATAACATAACTTCACACCCCTCCCCTACCCGAAGGTGTAAGCGGCGGCTGTTAAGCCTCGTCTCGCTGGCATCTCTACTTCTCAAATGGAATTGGTGGCGAACCTATTGCCATACCAGGCACAACGTTTTCAGTCATCGATTTATATCACACACAACTTCCGAAAATAATTTTGAAAAGTCATTGGTGTGAGCCTGGGTATATATATAAAAGAAAAAGGGACATTCAGATTGTTATACTATTTCAATGATGACATCATCTATCATATCATATACATAAACAAAGATTTCAAACATCAGGACATGACATCATACCTATAACATCAGATCATGAATTACTTTCCAGGCTCACTCTCTTGCAGACCATCCTAAAATTGAAGAAGTTAAAACATTAATACAAATATTGCGTTTAAATTAAACTTGTCCTCAAACGAAAACTCAAACTTTCTGAAAGTCGACAAAGTAATGTAACACGTTTCTTTGTCTCAAAAAATAGCAGAAGTTTTAACTGGAAAGCGACTTATTAATTCGTTTTGCGACATTCAGCAGTGAAATGAAATTCCGTCTTGAACACCAAGACTATTGCTAAACCACTGTGTTGTGGGAATTGTAGACGTGAAGGATAGAATAATAAGGATATAGCGATTTTCGCTGTATGAGAGGTATTCGGAGGCTTCCTCCCTCCTCATTCTGTGTGGCAATTGTCCATGGGTGGCGGTAGTCACTGATGACTAGATGAACGGCATGCTCTTTTGCCCCTTATCCTATAAATGAAATAGCTAGTTTTTTTTCAGTGGGCCACAAAAATAAGTGCATGTGTATGACAAGAGTTATGAAAGTCAAAGAACCGAGTGAGGTGTAAAAAAGCATGCCCTACGCCGCATGGCATTTGGCATGGAGTTATATGTAACTTGACCAAGGTGTACATATGTGTACAAAAATAAGAAAGAACATATATATTACTCGCAGAAACAAAAACAAACCTATAATAATTATCACGTACATTGCTCACTAATAAAACTTAACACGTGATTGTTGCTTGTCACTGTGTTATAGAGATTGATGTAATGCCAACAGGGAGACAAGAGAGTCGTGGAGAAATGTATAAAAATTACCCAAAGTTCGTATAGTGTTGTCCAAACGATGGTCGTTAAGTCAATGAAAATATCACATGTCTTGAGATAAGTTTTATTGAAATCTGAATCACATTTTTACTTACAATTCTCTATTATTTGCCTGTCTGTAGAAAAAAATATGCCGGATCAGCCGGTTAAACACCACTATTACTCAGAATTTAGACGTAATGTGTTTCATGCCGCGTTTCGTTTGGTGAAAGAGGTATCCTGAGGCCCATCAATTAAAGGCCGGCAGCACATCTGTAGCAATATCTCTGTTGCAAACATCCATGTGCGGCGCTAGTCACTTTACACTTGGCAACCAGATTGCTAGTTTTCCCTCTTAAAATTAGGAGTATACAAATTTGTGACAACTTAGGATAAATAAAATGAATATAATATTAAGACGCTATATTTTGATCTGTTTTCGTTGAGACCGCTCAATTGCTTGATTAATAACTTGATTTTCTAATCTGGGTGCCATATGTAATTAATGTAGATTCTATGATTGCAATTGTCAACTTCAGGTACAATGGAGGAGTGCTCTGTGGAATTGTTTGCACTAATAGAACCCAGAGATTGTCGTCACCGCACGTCACGGTCACTACCATCCACACAAGTTCATTCTTTGGCGATCCACAATGGTGCGCTTAACCTGATTTTTTTATCAATGTTCCAACTGGTTGTCAGCAACGGTAATTCTGGATAGATTATTTATATTTAGGGACCTTCTAGAAACTATCGTATTTATACCTTAAAAACCGCAGATATGACTTCTCCTTTCTTGAAGATTTTAATTTGTCGCTTCCTATCAGGACTTACTCCTTTATCCCCTTTCAATACAGTGTCTCGTGTCGATATCGATAGATTTATTTCACATCACTATCTTTTAGAAGACTTTCACCCTAATCCGAATTTATTTTATTTAGTAGCTAAGTACAAGTAATGGGCTGAGAGAGGGGGAGAACTTAGAGAAGAGGATTATTTTACGATAAACGTTACATACTGGATTTATCTTCGTTCATTGTGTCTTTCATTTTATGTTTTTCAGGGCATATACATAACTTATAACGTACAACATATATAACGGCAAATCATAGGCAGAAAGAACAGAATGCTATGAGACACGATTTCTTCACACCCCACTCGTTTCTTTGATTTTCATAACTGCAACTTAATGTCAACATTTGACATGACGACATATTGGGTTAAGAATGAAGTTACATTAATATAAAATACATAACATAATTTCACGCCATACGAAAATGTATTTTGTGTGTAAGTTGGTTAAAACCTATATTGACCGATTAATGTGACCTTTATATATTACTTTTTTTGGCCGCAAAAGGGCGTTAACAGAGTTAAACGATTCCAAAAGATATAAGAAGTTTCACTTCAAAAAGTATATTGTATTATTATGTATTTATATCCGTTAACTAGTTTCCATAACAAAATCATTTAGTTGCTCAGCTTGGAATGAGAGGGTGCTGTGTGCATTATCCAAAATATTATTATTTTATCTATTACCAGTATCTTTTATTATTATTATTACATTGTTATTTTGAAAAATAATATTTATAATATTTTATGTGCTTTATTTTATTTTATACAACACTTAGTTTTATAATATATCTAGTTTCTTTACCTATTTCTTTAAAAAAATGGTTTTATCACAAAAAGTTGTCCCGTACGATTTTGCTATTGATCTAAAGTAGGTATTATGTAAAGAATTTTTAACACTTAGTTTGAGAAAACAAAAATAATCAGCCGCGTCGACGTGTAATTGGTGCTGTCTACTTTTTAGTGTTTTAAAGGTGTGACGGTAATATCACGTTAATAACTCATATCTAAATATAATGAAATTTATTTGCACAACGACTTACTAAAAGATTAAAAACTTTTTTAACTTCATATTTTTATTTTTTGAAATTCGACCCTCCACTGTCAAAAATTTTAAATCTAGAAGAAATATTATTGAGTATCCATCACTACTATACTAACATTACTCTGTTGTAATAATATATTGATAATGTTGAATATTTAAAATTTTTGGTAATATACAAAGGTAACTCAATGCATCGGTGAGAAAATTGCTATAATTTTATTATTTTCTATGGTGATAAGTCATTTTAATTCTATCAAAAAGATGTCTTTAAAGAGTAAAATTCAGTAAAAGTCCATGGAAGGTGGTGAACAAGACTTCCATTAAATAGCTCCAGGTATTTTAAGTGGCAATTTTATGAGATTTAAATGTATTTTCATAATTAATAAACCAAGGAAATATTTTATTGTAGTGTTTTGTAGATAAAGGTTGCCTCGTTCAAGAAAGTGTTGTAGTCCTGTCCTTTACCCATGTAACTTGTAACCTTGTTGTAACTTTGATGTAACTTTTCGACATTTTATATAAATCTTTTTAATTAACCATTTCAAATAAATCAATTTTGGTGATAATTAGTGAAGGATCGTGAAGGAAAAGTTCATCTTATCATCATCTATGGTACGCCTTTATCCATGGAGCAAATTGAAGAGGCAAAAGCACCCGTCACTGACGATGAATTGGTGAATTTTTTAAGCAAACGCGCTAGTCTAAGCGGAATACCAAGATATACGCGGCAAATCCAAAACTATCTGTTTTTAAAAAGAAAGTAAGTGATTTCAAATGATTCTATTTAAAAATAAAACTACTGTAGACGTTGCTACAGCTCATTTTCAAAATATGATCTTTTTATTTCTATTCTTACAATATTTGTTCAGTTTTTGTTTAGCAAAATTTGGCGACGGGTTTTCATTATCAAAGTTTTCTACTAGATTGGGGAAGTATTAAGTCAGATGACTACTTTGAACAAGATAAATGCTACTTATAAAATTTAGACCATAAAATAATTAATAAATAAAATATAATACATAAAAAGCTCCTTGATGCTATATAAATATATATCATTTTTTGCAAAACCATGTCTGTACTCGGGTATTGAACCCGTCGGCCCGATTCCGTGGGGAATCGAACCAACCCAACAATAAACCAAATAACTTGGACATCTAGTTACAAAAGTCCTTGCCTATGTCTCTCATAAAATCAAATCCATAATTTTACATTTACTATCAATCAAGTTACAATATATACAATATACTTGTTTGCGATTCATTGAACGTTGTCAATTTCAATCAGATTTTATTTAGACTTTAAAAATTAAAAATCTAATTTACGTTGGCCTCTTGCTTTTGCTGAGAGATATGTTATGTGACTGGTTTTATTTTGTTATTTCTAACTAAATTGCACCTATTTTGTTATATCTAACAAAATATCCCATCTCCAATAATATTTGCTACTGTAGATAACTTGATAATGATGTGACTATGATTTATTTTTACAGAAAAGAACAAGCCGCAGCGGCTAGTCGAATTGCTACTAATGACAACAAAAAGTCATCTCTCGCAAAGAACAAAGATGAATCAAAACATCAACTTGACGACACGTAAGACTTAAAATTTGTCTTTTATCCAAATATTTAATGACTTTTTTGTGATTTAGGTTTTGACAACGACCTTTTTTTAATTTCATGCTGAATTTTTGCAATCTATCCTTATCTTCTCAAGTAATAACGTGGACGTTATGTTATATATACGTGTAAGCAACGTATGACTGCATAAGTTTGTCAAAAGTGTTAGAAAGCACGAGTTACCCTTCACATGCTTTACAATTCTATCCAGTTGTTTAGGAGATTAACCAAAATAATATTTGAATAGCCGATAACTTCCTTAAAATAATATGAATTTAATTCTTCCAAAGAGATGCTCGAGGCAGGATATGTCGCCCGCGTTCCAATTCCGGTGACTTATCAGGTCCGCTGTGCGACCGCTGCGCTGGGAAACGAAAGCGGGTAAGCTTTTTATCAACACATTATAATCAATAACTTATGAATACTAGATTACCTCTACCTTCTAGGTATTTATACAGAAAAAAATGCAATAGTTTTATTCAAGAACTAGAGATTTGATTTTTTATTTTTCATAGTGTTGTAAACCTAAATATCCTAAGCGACGTCGTCGAAGTAGAAAGCGTCGAAGCAGATGCAAAAAACGTCGCCGACGCCGCAGTCGACGTCGCCGACGACGTAGCAGACGACGACGGCGACGAAGCAGGTGTCGACGACGCAGACGAAGCAGGTATCGACGTCGTAGACGTCGTAGCTGTCGGCGCAGACGAAAGCGAAGCCGACGTCGTCGATGTTGTCGTCGCTGAATGCAGTATACATGCGTACCCGAAAGCCAGCAAATCAGAGATATGTATACAAAAATGAGATAAAATAACATTCTATATAGTTCTGCGCTACATACAATTGTAGTGTAATAGTTAAGATATATTATAACTATCACCAATTCTTCCAGCCCAAAATATTACGTTTCACACTTTACACAATTTACTTTTATTTGTATTTGATTTTTTTTTATTTGTTTGTATTGTATTTTTATAATAATGTGTTGTTTTGTTTGCGTTAGTAAAATGTTTTTAAAGGTTCTAAAAGGTTTTCTCTTTAAACATTTCCTAGGATGATGAAATCGTTTTCCTTTAAGAGGCGCGACATAACGTAGTAGGCGCGTCGCCTGGTGATTAGCCCAAGGACATACACGAGGTCAGTTACCATCCGCATACATTTATCAATAAATGAACAGCAAAGAGTGTCAACAATACCACGATTTTCTCACCTAGACGAGACCAAAACTGGTTTAAGTATCGCTTACTCGCGCTCGCGTTGTCAGTGATGATTAGTATTACATTTTTACTGACATGTGCCATCTACTACAGTCTATGCGAACTCTATGGTTTCAAGGTTATTGTTAGGTATTCTTTTTTTATGGGATAGTCCCTCCTATCCTCCTAGCAGGCGGGTCATCTGTCATGGTAAGTGACCAGCGCCGCCCATGGACACTTACAACACTTAATGTTACAGTTGCGTTGCCAACCTTTGAGGGAGTAGGATAGGATAGGAAACGATGGGGAAGGGGGTGGGCCTCCGGATACCTCTCTCACCGAACGAAATGTGGCATAAGCCACTTCACGTCGATCTTCTGAGAGGTCGTGATATTTCACTAGTCGAGCCGGCCCATTCATGCATCGCCGTGTTTGGTTCTACGACTGTTAAAATCACCCACTACCGTTTATTCTAAATCTATTATTGACAGCCAACACCATTGTACTTTCACAAATTATATTCCCACAATTGAACCAGTAAACAAAAATAGCGCATTACAGCAATAGCCGACGAAGCACATTGAAATAAAAAGATTATTTAAATTCATACTCGTGAAAATGATCTCTGTAAAGAGTTCGAAACGTCGGGAAATAAATATAAATAAATAATAAATAAACGCGATACAATCCTAAAAGTTGTTTTAATCAATTATTTAAATTTTTCAGTAATAAAATATTTACTGGCAAATCTGGAGTGCCAAATTAAAAAAAAAAAACAAGTTTACGAGTTTACTTGTAATTTTCAAGTTAGATATACCTTGCAGTGTAAGATGTTGAATTATTTAAGTCGTTCCAGTTTCTCTCAACGAACAAGTTGTCATATAAATATTGTCCAATGTTACCATTATTTACAAGAGTTTATTGTTGCCTTGAAGTTTTTGTATGTATTTTGCCTTAGTTTTGAATTCAAAGAGTGTGCGCACTGAATTGTGTTATTTGTTCAGGAGATTACACGGACACGCCTATTTTTTGGCTGCAAGATAAAGATTAAACCGGAATCTTAATGTAGCACCGAATCATATAAAATAATAACCCAAACTTAAACTGAAGGTAACAGAAGGTAGAACCAAGAAGGTAGCTGCATGAACGGGCTGCCTCGACCGGTGAAACACCACGATCTGCCACAATAAAGACTTAAGTGGCTTTGTCTAACTTTTTCGGTATCTAGAAGCCATCTCGATCTCCAATGCGTCTACAAACTTTTACAATATTTCATTTGTTTAGAAATTATATTATCATACTAGCTGTTGCCCGTGACTTCATCTGCGTGGACACAAATTGAACTGCTCTTTGTGTTATGTTGATTGCAATTATTACTGCAATATTGTTAAACTGCCAATTGAAAAGAGTCTGTCAGTTCTGCTCAAAAAGGGGCACTTTTACTTAGATTCGCTTTGAAATTCAAGACAGTATGATAAAAGGGAATTTCCGCGAAATTAGATAGTAGTTTTGTATGACTTTATAATGTAAGTACTTTGTAAAGTCTATGGAATAAATATATTTTGAATTAAATTGAAAGAAAGGAGGTGCGCCTCTGTATACCTCTTATAGTGAACGAAACACGGCATGAGCCACTTGACGTCAATATTCTGGGAGGTCATGGTATATCTCCGGTCCATGCATGCAGTAAACAGCGTGGCTCTATCACTGACCCGCTGTACTTAACTTTGTAGTTTGAGGTATTACCCATGCATGACGAAGCCTGTCAGTTCAAAATAATTCGTGATTAAATAGAAAATAAATGGTTTGCACATCTCTTAGTTAATAATAAATTATATTAAGATAAATTCTGTACCGAACAATATCCCGCCCGCACATACCGCAGAGATTTGTGAAGTAAACAGTATTATAACAAATAGGTATGTGCGGTCGAGAAAACGGGAACACGCAATTTGGTGATACAGCTTGATACATACACTTCGGGACAAAAGTATTTAAACTCGTAATTATTAAAAGATTTTTTTTAATACTCTACCGAGCAATGCTTGACCTAGCAGCACCTAATGGTAAGTGACGATGAGGCCGTTAGCCGAATGTCGTGATCAAGGAAGATCTAAACCTCTTAGTATTTACAGGTGCGGATGCAGGTGGTAAGTACAGTCTTGGTCAGGTACAGTCTTGTTCTTGGTTGTACCTTGACCGTTCCTCGGGTAGTTCGCCGATAGATTAGGAAGGAGTTATCAGGTTGTGACTATTTATTAGTTCATTTGTTCCAGCTCCCAATCCACCTGCCACCTTTTAAACTCTGCAATGCTTTTACCTTGAGAACGAGGCTCCATCTTCTTATGTTTTCCAGAATGGCCTTCTCTTAACTGTTATAATTTGTTGGTTGTTTCTGCACGTTTCACAGTATTTATATTGATTATAAAGCATTGGAGGTTTGTGACAACAAATTTTCAGTCTCATATTAATACTCAAATGGCATTCAGTTCCTTGACAGAGATATCGCTTCTGCGAAGCTCCCTCTTAACTAATGCTTGATTGTTTAAATTTTATATAGTTTTCTAATTAACAAATAACTTATCCAGATATTTATATTATTTCAAAAAGTCTTTCAATATATTATGAATATAATAACATTTATATTTTATTTAATTGGTTCCGTTTTCTCTGCCTACCCCGCAAGCGATTTGGCGTGAAGTTATGTATGGATGTATGTTATAATTGTTTATTTGTTCGTTTGAACTTGCTAATCTCAATAAATACTGATTAAAAAACTTTTTATATTGGGTCGTCCATTTATTGAAGCGTGCTTTAGGCGCTGATCTTACAATGATTATTAATAGAGGCAAAGTATTATTCTTTTTATTATTGATAAAACTATAGCGGATTGAGTTTACGCGGTCAGCTAAAAAGTTTAAATTCTTTAATTTATTCTTGTTTTATATAAAAGGAGTTCTTATGACAAATAGATTTATTTAATAATCGTATAATGTGGTGATGACAACAAGAGCACTCCATTATAACAGTTTAATATTTATGTGAACAAACAATTTGCATTTATAAATGTATTATCGGGAAATGTTACATTTAAATAGTTATTTCCGGTTCGCATTTACATTTATCACATTAAATGGACCTCAAATCCTCTTTTCTGTGAAGCTCATAATGACGACATTTTGTTGCGGTCTTTCCTAGTAAGATAAAGTATGTATTTCTATAGCTATATTAATTTATGAGGTACTGTGTATATACTACAAGTTACGCCATACGTATTATGTGGCAGACGTAACCAAAACACGCAATGTGGATATACGGTTACAATTCGGGACAAAATATTTTAAAGTAGTAGAGCCACGCAGTTCACTGCATTTTGCTCGACCGGTGAAATACTATGACCTCTTAGAATATCGTCGTAAAGTGGCTCTTGCCGCGTTCGCTCGGCGAGAGAGGTATTCGGAGGCCAAACCTCTTTCCCCGTCTCTTACCCGTCTCCTTCCCCGTCCCCTTCCACATCCCATTGTGAGGGCTGGGCTGGCAACGCAACTCTTACTCTATTTGTGTTCAGGTGTTCATGGGTGGCGTTTGTTGCTCACCATCAGCTGACACGCCTACTCGTTTGCCTCCCAACACCATTAAATATATACATGTATGTCGCAAAATTATTGAAATACAAACAAAAAAATAGTGCCAAATCTCTTGCAGCAGAGCAGTAGGAAAAGAGAACAGACTGCATGCAGGCAGGTTTCTTATATCCCTAACTGGCTTTTTCCACTTTAAATTTAAAATTTTATTCAATTAGTAAAATTTATAAATGTGAGAAGTGCAGTTTATCAAAATGTCGTCGCGAAAAATATACAAGTCATTCTGGAGGAAGATTTTAATGAAAGCGAAGTTTTCTTGTTTCTGTAAAGTTTGTACCCGGGACTGGAGTCTGATTAATGGTCTGAGCTTGTGATAAAAGTGTAGGTGTACTTGATTATAAATGTCTTAAGAGTTCAAAATTTTCAAATTGTACCAGTGTTAACTGCATTAACTTGGTCTTTGGTAACATTTTGGAAGGACTGCAAACTCAATTCCGATGCTCAACTCTATTAAAGTCAATTCCAAATAGGTTAGATACAAGACCAAACTTCTGCTCACAGTCAGAATACTGAAGACAATGATTTGGTAGATTATTGAGTGAAGATTTGCTAATTTTGTTTTAATAATTAGGGATGCAAACTAACACATAACATGACTTCACGCCTTCTTCTACCCGAAGGTGTAAGCAGTGGCTGTTAAGCCTCGACTCACCGTTATGTTTTCGTCCCAAATGGAATACGTGGCGAACCTATTGCCATACCAGGCAAGTTTTTAGTCATCGATATTTATCAAACACCAATATTATAATTAATTTCGAAAAGTCATTGCTGTGAGCCAGGATTCAAACACGCAATCTCTGGATTCAGAAGCAAGGTGCTTGACCCCACGACTACCGAGACGCAAAGCTACCACTAACATAAAAGCCACGCAGTTAGCTACATGAATGGATCGGCTGAACCGCTGAACTAGTTACTGATCACTAGGTATCCCATTTGCTTTTTTGTCTCATATTCCATAAAAATGGTGATGCGGCAAACGTTATCAATAATATTTGCTAGCGAGCGTCCAATTGCCTTTAAGGTTTATCAATTAAATTAATGTTTGACTTTATCGAATTTATAAAATAGCGACTATAATCTTCCAAAATCAGTTATCAAAAATCAGTGGTTGAGCACACGGCTTCTGATCCACAGGTCCGGGTTCGATTCCAGACACTGGCGCACGCCAATGACATTTCGAAATTGTTTTTGGAAGTTCAGTGTGATTAATATCGATGACTGAAAAACTTTGTGCCAGGTATAGCAATAGGTTCGCCACCTATTCCATTTGGGACGTAAACATAACGGCGAGACGAGGCTTAACAGCCGCTGCCTACATATTCAAAAGGCTTGAAGGTATGTTATGCTAAGTTATTGCTTTTTAGTGAAAGTTCTTCATTGCTTTTTATCAGAAAATTTCTCTCTATTACTAAGAAATAATCCATTTATGTACATTGATTTATTTTACAAATACACAACACACTTCTTCAATAACAGAATCTATGGCATTTTTTAAAGTCACATATTCGGGATATGCTATATCGTCTCGTACGCAGAACGCAGCACCTCCTTTTGTCTGATATTTCTATTTACTCTTCGTGTTTTGCCGAATGTTTTTTTGCATGTTTTTCTGAAATAATTTCATTCATACATAGTATAAAACAAAGTCGCTTTCCGCTGTCTGACCCCTTATATGCTTATATCTTTGAAACTATGGTACGTATTGTGATTTGGTTTTTCAATAGATAAAAGGTGTCAACGGGGTGGTTTTTGTCTACAATTCATGTATGATACGGTAAACAAAATGTGTTTTTTTATTAGGTATCAGTAGAAAATGTCCCTTATAGCTTTAGATTTAAGGCTTATGTTGAAAATTGAAATAAAAAGTTTTACCTTTTCTACAGCATTCAATTCCATTTTCTTGTTGAATTGGACACAAGCCTTTGGTTTTCACTTTAATATCTTTTGGGCAGTTACTTTCTTTTTCGCAGAATCCGCCAATTGTCAAACAGGGCAGTTCAGTGTAAGTATTGCCTGCATCTGATAACATAATTTACTATTTGTATTGGCTAAAATTATTATTAAAGATTTATTATTGGTATCAATATATCTTACCACATGTATTCAAACAAACCGAATCCAAAATATACACAAAATTTCAGTCAAAAGAAAAGTAAAATAAGTAAATTAAAAGTGTATTTTAGCCAATCATTATTTAATTTCGTAAGTTTCAGTTGCAAAGTAGAATGTATTGAATTTATAATAATTTAAAAATGAAGATTTTTTTTAAGGATTAAGCGCCACATTATTCACCAGTCTAAGGTTATAAATATACATACATAAACATGCATAACTTCACGCCTTTTTCTATCCGAAGGTACGAGCAGCGGCTGTTAAACCTCGTCTCGTATTCTTATATTTTTGGCAGACAATGTGAGATTGTCCTAGTTTTCTAAGATACAAAAATATAACCTTAGACTTAATATAACCTTAGCCCGGTATGGCAATAGGTTCGCCACCTATTCCATTTGGGACGTAAACATAACGGCGAGACGAGGCTTAACAGCCGGTGCCTACACATTCGGGTAACAAAAGGCATGAATTTATGTTATGTTATTTTTGAAAAAGGTTTTTTAAATTTGTTTTTATTATTTCTTCATTATTATTGGTATTATCATTGACTAAACGTTTATTTATCCGTACATCATTTTTATCCATACATCGCTAAAATCTTCAAATGTGTGGACTCACAAATTTAATATAAGAACATATTTTAACCACATATAAAGCTAAACTTATAACTCACTGTTATAAACTAAATCCAATTCAATTTTAGTAGCTGTATCTGAACGAACACAGTTGAGAAATAACGCAGCACAGACGATTATAAGAAACATTTTAGGCGACCAGTCCGTTACTCGTTGTTAGTTGGAATGTTGAAATCCCACAATGTAACTATTGCGATGTGAAGGTTACTCTGAAACTGTTCTGACTCTAGTGAGGCAACTGTACAGAGGTTCACAAACATGTTTTAAATTTTAAGCTTCTTGTTTGTTTCTACCATAAATAGTTAGTACTATTACATACATAACTTCACGCCAAATCCCTTGCGGGGTAGGCAGAGAGAACGGAGCGCCATAGGGCACGATTCTTACATACCTCACTCGCTTTGTTGACTTTCATAACTCTTTTCATGCACGCGCGTCGATTTTTGAGGCTTCTAACATCACTTTCCTCCAGAACACCTAGACTAGGCTTAGACACACATTCTATGACCAAATAGAATATCTATTTGGTCATAGAATGCGTGTCTAGGCCGTCCTCGAATCCTATATCCATCGGCTTTTGCATTGTATATCTGCTTAGTTAATTTTGCATCATCCATCCTTTCTACATGTCCAAACCATCGGAGCATGCCTTTTCTTACTTTTACACCGATACTCTCTTTCAATCTGACTTCCTTCCTTATAACCTTGTTTTCCAGGCGGTCAGCGAGGGTCGCTCCGCAGATTTTGCGCAATGCCCTCATTTCGACCGCGTTTATCCTACTTTCATGCACGCTCTGACCTACCCAGCTCTCGCTTCCATAAGTTAGCGTTGGGATCAGTATTGCATTGTGTATTGGTGGCCGGGATTTTCTGCTAATATCTTTTGCGCCCAGGAATCTGCCCAACACCCCATTTACTTTATTTCCTAACGCTACTCTTCTTTCTACATCAGCGGTGTACCTTCCATCCCTGCTAAAGGCGCATCCAAGATATACAATTTCGTTCACCTGTTCCAGCACTACATAGTCAACCATTATCCTTGCATCCGTTCTGGATTCCTGCCTTTCAAACACCATAACTTTCGTTTTCATCATGTTCAATTGCAAGCCGTTTCGTTAATTCATCAAACAATCACCTTACATAGTAGTGACTAGTTCTTGCAGATCAGACGGCGATTCGGCTAAGAGCACGACGTCATCTGTCTAAAGCAGGCAGCTCACAACTAGGTCACCCATTCGCATCCCTACATTCGTCGATCTCACTCTCTGGTGACAACTGTCCATGTGATGAACAGCCGAGCGGACAGCACGCAGCCCTGTCTGACGCCGATATTGACGTCAAACCAGGGCGACAATTCAGAAGCCGTGTGCTCGACCACTAGACCACCGAGACTATTTATAAATATATTTGTGATATATAGAGTATATAATATAAGTAAAGGCTTTATAGGGTATTCCATCCCGTCTTCGATATCCACATTATAAGACGATTAACAAAAGTAACTTGATGTCTTTTGGTCACTGTGTCACCTGATATTAAGCAACTACCGCCGTCCTTGGACATTTACAACAGATATACCTAGTGTTATAGTTACGTTGCGGTCGAGCCGGCCCATGTATGCTGGGAACTGCATGGCTCTACCACTGTAAAATCCTTGTACTGTTTTCAAGCTTTACTCGTATCAAATTATGATCACAATCCTAAAATTCACAATTTTTTCATTTAATTGGTTGTCAAACTAAACAATGAACAAAACTATGGCCATATTATTTAGCAATATTTCTGTAACACCAGCGCCACATTTTGTTTCTAACTTCACGCCTTTTAGTCGAAGCCTAACAGCCTATACCTACGTGTAACGTAGGTATGGCTTCAACTTGCCGACTTATTAAGTCCTAAATAAAATAAGTGGCGAAACCTATCGCCATACCACTGGCATTATGTTGTCAGTCATCAATATTTATCACATACAACTTGAGAGTAGAATTCCGAGATGTCATTTTCAAGCAGGAATTGATTCCATGGTCCGTTGATTCAGAAGCTGGGCGCCCAACTTCCAGACCACTAAGACGATGTTATTTATTTATCTTTATTCAATATAAACATGCTGTAATAAAGATTACAATTAGCGCAGTTCAATTATCATGCTTCCTTCATGTAATAGTTTATTTTTAAATATATATTGCAACAAACCACTGGATAAATAAACTTCATAAGTATTGCAAAATATATCGATTGCTCACCTTGAACACAAACCGCAGATACTGCTTCACTGGTGACGCACACTTTTGTAAGATAGTGTTGTAATAATTTATGTAAGTGGAAAAAAAACAAATTTATATTTGCTTTGATTTATCCGTAAAGCAATCAATTTAAAGAGTTTACTATAGATCATAGCAAATACTAAATAAAGTTATTTAAATATGTTAAGTAAAGATTTAAGTAATACATAATGTTTTAAGTAACAAGTAAAATCCAGAATTATCGTCATAGACTTTCATCTACGTTTAAGGCAAATATAACCTTTTACGGAACGGTCAAGTGTCAAGTCAAGTGTCAAGGTGTTTTGTGATCTTTATTAGTCATACTTTCAACCGAAATTAAAATTATACGCACTGTTTTTGACAGGACAACGACTTATAGTTCGAAGATCAGGTCGTAGGCACGAAAAAACATTACTCATGCGGCGTCACCTGAATGCGGCGACACTTCGTTTTGAGGCGATCAATCTAGTAAAGCCAGTAATTTTCATAAAATTTTCTATTTGTTAATTGTAGTAATTTAATTGAAATTTTCTTTAGAAAAAGGAAACCATTCCATTAGTTTTTTCTAATAAAGTTGTCATGGTTACGTAGCGTCAGTAAAACCTTCTTTACAAACAACCGAACTATAAGATTCTTCGCTTAAATTAGGCCACACCAAATTCTCTCTCTCTAAATTGGGTGGAATTTGAAAGGAGTTGGTCTAGACGCGTACTATCGCTCATATCATTAATCTTGATAGGTTTTACCATTTATAGTTCAGAGTTGATAAGCTAATAATATTAATAACTAATGATTTTACGGAATGTCTGTGTGACAAATATTAATGACAAACAAAATCGTGTCCGATGTGTCATAATAGCTATCGCCATCTATCTTTGCAACTCAAGGTAAGGCTGCCGCTGCCTACACCTATGAATAGTACAGCTGTAATGATACAGCTTCTCCCTTTTAGGCTACAATAGAAAATAAAGTAAAGTACATCAACCTAATATAAACAATAGACGTTTCCCGCATCTGTTCCCATTAAAGGGCGAGATAAACTGAAACCCTTTCTACCGCGAACCTCTAATTTAGTGAAAAGATAACAATCGTAGGAGTTTTGGTACAAGATATAAATCAGAGATTAAAAAAAAAAAAACTTAAAAGCAGTTTGAAGTTTTCGAATTCGACTTGGTTTTATGAATCGAGAAATCCAGGGCTTAAAAGAAGGTACATTAAAAAGTTTTCAGAACTTATTAATATATGCTTTTTATTATCTTAGCGTTTCCTCTAACAGCATTGGCATATTTGGCACTAGCGAATAGCAAAGAATTCTGTTTCCACTTAAGGAGTATTCAGATGCCAAATAAAAAATCATATTATCAACAAAAAATGTTTTCTTTTTTTAATTAAGGCTTTTTTTAACCGAAGCTGTGGGAAACGGCTGTTTGGCTTCGACTAGCTATCTAGCCTACCTTGATAAGTATCCTAACCTATTTTTATCACATATAACTTCCGAAAAGTCATTGGTGAGTTTGGATTTGTCCGTCGAATAGTAAATATTTGTATTTACAAAAAAAGGTTTTTTTCTTTTTTTAATACATACAACGCCCTCTAGTTCCAAGCTAAGCAACTAAATGCTCGTGTTATGGATACTAGATAACGGATATTAATACATATATACTTTTCTTTCTTGTAAATACATACTTATAATACATAGAAAAACACCCAGACGCAAATAGGGTAGGAATGTAGTGCTCGGGTGGGAATTGAACTCCCAACGTCATTGCTGCAACCGGTAGTTTTACCAATGCGCCACGAGGCCCGTCAAAAAAAAGTATATTATAATATATTATTATGTATTAAATCTATCCATCCATCATCTAGCATCCATAGCACAAGCATTTAGTTGTTTATTTTGGAACTAGATGGCACTGTATGTATTATGACCAAGATATTATTATTATTTTAAAATCCTGTGTAATTTGTTACAAACGTTGTCTTGAACCACGCAATCTCTTCGTTTTTGGCCAGCAGTCTCCGCGCGACGGCAGCCAGGAACTATGTAATTACTGCCACCGCACACAAATATACAAGAGAATAAAACAAAAGTCCCTCTCGGCTCACAACTCTTTTGTAAGTAAAAAAACAAAAATAGTGATGTTTCAAGTTGGAAGTTCTTTCTTTTTTTTTAATTTATTTGGTTTACTTTCTGCCAACGTTCTTGTTAAAACAGTTTCAAAATTGCTAGCATAATTTAACTTACTTACATTTAGAGCCGCTGATACTAAGTCTTGCCTAAAATATTCTACGAAGAGAATAAGGACTCACCACAATGTCATGGCCAGTAAAGGTGACAGTTTAATAGATGAATAGACATGTTAAAAGTTATGGTTAAGTTGATTGTGTCTAGAAAATGATGGCCATTCTACTGAGGTCAGTCTTATGTTACTTATGAATAAAAAGTTTAAAAAAGTAATATTAAATATGCGGCCTGTCTTTCCTTTAGTGAAACACCAAAGGAAATTATAAATCTCATATTTAGTGTGGGTATTTAGTAGCTCAAACAATTTGTAAATTATCTGTGTAACATGTAAAAAATATCTATTTCGTTTGGAAAATATGAAAAAGAACAGTCTCAAGGCAGTCTTATTATATATAAATGAGAAAATGCAAAGCTTCAATCCACGATCACAGAAATATCTGCTGTCAAAAATATTCAAATGTGTCTTAAAAAGACCCCGGGCGTTTGGCCTTTGAAACGGTATCCAGTGTATAAAAAAAAATCGTACACAAAGTTATCCGGATGAGTAATCTATGTTGATAACTTCTTTGAAAGCGATGAAAACTGAATGCTGCATGAACTTTTATTTACATGATTTCGGAGACTTAATTAACCATTGAGTTGTATATCTGAAATATAATAACTTGATCGATAATTCTTACTATGTAATATATCATTATCTTGGATACAATATACACAGCACCCTCTAGTTCCAAGCTAAAGAACTAAATACTTGTGATAAGGAAACTTGATAGCGGTCATTAACCTATATAAAGTTTTTTTTTTGTGCACAATACACATTTATGATACACAGAAAAATATCTCAACGCCATACAAACATTGCCGACTTTATTAAATTACATTTTACTATTCAATCATTTAATGACTTCCTTCTACAGTAATAAAGCCGCACAGTTCGTTGCAAGAATTGACCGTCTCGACCGGCGAAATACCCCGACCTCGCAGAATATCGACGTAAGGTGGCTCATGCTGCATTCATTCGATGCACATGTATCCTAAGGCATTTCCCCGTCTCTTCTAACTTCCGAATTCTATCCTTAAGGCCAGTTACTGTGATACCGCTTACCACCAGGTGAACTGCTTGCTCGTTTGACTCCTATCTAATAAAAAAATGTTTTTGTAATGATCTGATTTATGACTGATCTGTCTTATTACATTCGAAAATAGTAAAAGTACATTAGTAATAGTGTTCTATCACAATATTGTCAGTTATCCGATATCACTTAGGATTCAAACTCGACACTTAAACAATCCGAAATAGTAAGTAGAGTAATCAAATATAATCAATTTGATTAACGGCGTGTCAACTAATTCATGTAAATACATACCGAATGTCTCAGGCACATCCACTCCAAACCTCAACTCCGCATAAATATTCAACAGATTCTCATTTCATAGATGTCAGATGCAGATAATTTCAGTTACAAGAATAGCACTGATGACTAATTAAATCTGTACAGTTAATTTTCAATTAGAAATGGTATAAAATATGCTCGTCTAAGTTATCTCGTTGGTCAAGTAGTCGAGTCCCTCGACTCGCTTCTGATCTAAGAAATCGTGTAATGTCAGCTCACAACACTAACTTCCCAGAAGTCATGTATGACATATATCGATGTCTGTTATCAATATATGCCAACAAGTTCTGCCACTTCTTTCATTTGGGACGTAAAACTTCAGTTATTCGAGGCTTTACAGCCGCGGCTTACACCTTTGGGTGGGAAAGGCGTGAAGTTAAAAAAAATATATTTGGCTTGACACAGAGTACATATTGACTCAAAATGCTAAGTTAAATTTTATATGGATTCATCTTTTAAGACTTATTTTATGGATGGACGGCCTTGTAAGCTCAATATACCATCAGATTTTAAGGTTAGCTGTGTATATTGAAAGAAGTTCTTATTAAATCAGCTGAGTAATAAACGCATGATTGGTAACTTAGTATTATCCTCATGGTGCATAAATTGCGTGTCTTCACGAGATAGTACTTTGCGGGGTACACAGAGAGAACAGAACTCCAGTCAAACACGCTCATCCGTTTTTAAGGCTGCTGGTATCGCCGTCCCCAAGAACACGTTTCCTCGACTTCTTTAACATTTTGGTATTAATACAATTATATGAGCTGAGTTAACTGTCGATAATTCACTCCGGTGCTATTTTAAATTTATTATTTTCATCGTACTAATATCTGTACTATTGTGTTTTAAAATAGCAATGCCACGCATTTTGTTGCGTGGGTTTTGCGCGACTGTTGAAATTTGACGACCTTTCAGAATATCGAAGTAAGGTGACTTCGGTGAAGGAGTAGAGAGAGATCAGAGTAGAGATCAGAAGCATCATTCATTTATCTCCTAATTTGAGTACAAATAAGAAACGACAATTCCTTAAGCGTCAGCAGATCCGGATAAATCCGTCCTATCGATTCTGAGTCAATGCCATCACATTTTTGTATATCACAACGTAGTCTTTGACTTGTGGCATTTATTGTAATAAAAGAGACATAAAATATGAATATAACGAATGACTATGTTATTAGAAATATAATTGGAAAGATTGTTTGCTTACTCGAATTTTATTATCAGGTATAAATATGGAGGTATATATATGAAGTAAAGCAAATATAATCTCACATATAATATGTCAGATATCACATATTTACGGTGAGCAAATAGTTATGTTCTGACGTTTATAATATTACTAGCTGACCCGGCAAACGTTGTCATGTCAAAAAATAAAATTAAAAAAATAGTGGTTCATCGTAGGTGATTGAAATTTAGGGTTGTATGTATTTTTGTATCCTGTTTTATAAAAAAAAAATAAAAAAACGGAAATATATCGAAAAATTAAAAAAAAAAATTTAGGGGCGGATTACCTTTAACATTTAGGGGGATGCAAAATGTGTCCGATTCTCAGACCTACCTAATATGCACACAAAATTTTATGAGAATCTGTAAAGCCGTTTCAGAGGAGTTTAACCACAAACACCGCCATACGAGAATTTTATATATTAGATGATTTTTGTTTTTTAAGCCGTGGCTTGATCTGGGAGTATAATAGAGAGATAGCTGTAAAATCGATGACTGACAACATCGTACCTAGTTCTACTACAAATTTAATAGTGGTAGAGTCTTGTAATTAGCTGCATGAATGGGCCGGCTCGACCGGTGAAATCCCCCACCTCTCGGAATATGAGCATAAAGTGGCTCGTCCGTGTTGCGATTGGTGCGAGAGGTATCCGAAGGCCTGATTCCCTTTGCCCTCCTACTCCCTTAAAGGACGGCAATGCACCACGTGGGCGGTGAGAAATTACTTACATCAGGTGACCTACTTGTTGGTTTGTCGTCCTATCCCATAAAAAAATCCATCTAGGACTTCACAGCCACTACTTACACTTTTGGATGGAAAAGCCGTGAATTTATTTTAATAATTATATTATTTAAAAACAAGTTGAGAAACAAACCGAGATTACGTTAAAATATACTTCGGATAGGAATAGAAGCGTACGAATATAACAATACCGATGTGACAGTGTGGCATCTTATTGGTCGTCCCATTCATATTCATATTTTAAATGTGATTCAGTGGTCCTGGTACTGGTCCTTCATCTGTTCATAATTAATTAATATTTTGAGATATAATTAAATTAACACAGATTAATAAGTTGACAACGCTTTCCGCTATCTGTCCCCTTGTATTCTAATTGATCTTTAAAACTACACAACGGAATGTGATGTTTTTGGATAGTAGTAGATAGAGTAGGTACATAGTAGCTAGAGGGTGTCAACTTTCATTGTAAACGCCGTAAAAAATGCTTTTGGTGCGAAACAAAGTTCGCCGGGTTAGCTAGTAATGTATATAAAAATAAAGCTTATAAATAGTGATATTTTCGAGACTGCAATCGCTGGCTGAACCATAAGTAATAGTGTCTATGTCCTAGGGATAACCCACAGTGACCGTTTTTGTTTATTTTCTGATGCGAAACAAAGTTTGCTGTGTTAAAGTAAGTTAAACAGACATGTAATATTTTTATTTAACCGACGAGCATGTATGAACGCGATAATGAGAGTGGAGGAAGCAAGAAACGTGTGTCAGCAAGTGGAAAGAATTAGTCTCTGCCTACCCCCATGGGAAAAAGGCGTGATTGTATGTGTGTATGTATGTATGTAATATTTTTAATATAATACATACAGCGCATACAGTTCTAGTTTTCCAAGATTTTGTAAATACATACAATAAATAGAGAACACCCATACACAATACAGACAGCCATGCTTGTAGTAAATATTTGTACTCAGTTGGGGATCGGACTCGCCGACCTCTAATCTGTAGGCGATAGTTTTACTACAACTTTTGATCTTGTCTTCAGCAAAATATCTTGAAAAGTTTTCATTTTTCAAATTATTTTTCAATCTATAATCATAAACTGTTGGCGAGGCCGAAGACCTTTTGTGGTTTTTATACCAGATGTCCCAACAAGGGGCCCTTGTGTGAGGTCCCAGAATTATTCCCAGGGACTTGCATAGAACGGTGTTTACATCGAAACTCGCTTAGCCAACAAAAGAACAGCTCCCTCACGACTTTGATGGTTGGTTATTTATAAAGTAAACGTATACTTGAACTTTAAGTAGTTTACAATTTTGAAAAACTTTTGCCTTAAGTATACTTGAAGAAATATAAAGTACATTTTTTATCAAGTAATGTTCTTAATCTAATTTATAATAATTACTAGCTTTTACCCGCGGCTTCGCTCGCGTTGAAGCCATTAAAAAACTTTTTTAAAAAACTTACAATCAACTTTATTGAAATGCAACAACAAACGATAAAATATAATAGGTTGGGGAAAAAGTATTTTCGTATTTTTGTATGAAAAGTCAAGACATTTTTTTCAAAGTTTATTTACATTTATTTACAATATATATGTACCGTTTTGTTGAATAACTTTCTGCCATTTTGTGGGCAGAGACATTATCCCGTTACTGTAGAAACTTTGGGACTTCTGATCAAAAAAACGGGACAAATAGTTTTGGCAGTCCTCCCTTGAGGTCAACCTTACAGAACCTAAAGAATTCTGAAGAGACCGAAACAGGTGAAAATCTGAAGGCGCAAGGTCAGGGCTATATGGTGGATGCACTAGGACCTCCCAGTCGAACTCTCTTAATTTTTGCTGAGTGGCTAAAGATGTGTGTGGTCTAGCGTTATCGTGATGAAAGACCACACCCTTCCTGTTGATCAATTCCGGCCGTTTTCTCTCGACTGCTTCCTTTAATCTCATCAGTTGCTGGCAGTAAAGATCAGAATCGATGGTTTTGCCGGACGGTAAAAGCTCATAATGAACAATGCCCTTCCAATCCCACCATACACACAGCATCACCTTATTTCGTGTTAGGCCAGGTTTGGCCACAGTCTGTGAAGCCTGGCCAACTTTCGACCACGACCTTTTTCGCACGTTCTTGTCGTACGTGATCCACTTTTCATCGCCAGTTATCAATCTCTTCAAAAACGGCTCGGTTTCATTACGTCTCAATAATGAATCGCAAATGAGTACACGGTTCATTAAGTTTCTTTGAGTGAGCTCGTGTGGCACCCAAATATCGAGCTTTTTTGTATAACCAGCTTTCTTCAAATGGGTCAAAACTGTTTTGTGGTCAATTCCCAGTTCTTCAGCTACATCGTAACTACTAATATGCCGATCTTGCTCCACTGTTTCAAAAATGGCGTCCATTTTATTCGTAACAGGGCGACCAGAGCGAGGTGCATCTTTAACATCAAAATTTCCGGACTGAAAACGTTTGAACCAAATTTGTGCTACTCTTACTGACACTGCATCAGGTCCATAAACATCACGAATTTTTTTCACTGCTTGAGTTGCATTTTTGCCTTTTTTATAATAAAATTTTAAAATGTATCGAATTTCTTCATTAGATTCACTCATTTTTACGGAGAGAAAAACAAATGAAAAATAGCGGGAAACAACTTTTTTTTATTTTTTTCTTTTCTTTATAATGTAACCTTTTTAATGTTACCAAAACCAGCCAGACACAAATAGTACAGTCAAAGAAATTTTATAATAAGTTTATACCTACGTTATGCGAAAAGACTTTTTCCCCGACCTAATATTTCACTGTAACAAAAATAAATAATTATGGACTTTAATAATTTTATAAGATATAAATGCAGAGTAATAATGTAGGATATTTTTGTAGGCTATATCATAAGTTTTTCCTTCGGATAAAAATATATATAAATTTAAGAAAGTAAGAAGAAATAAAAGTATCCTATGTTGCTTCTTATACCCCCAAGAATATGTGTAAAAAGATTCATGATGATCTGTTGAGTAGTTATCCCGTGACAGCGTAACAATAAACTTACATGCACATTTATATATTAGTAGGGTAGGGATAGGGATAGGGATAGGGATAGGGATAGGGATAGTAATAGGGATAGGGATAGGGATAGGGATAGGGATAAGTAAAGTTAAGTATAAGTATCAACCCTGAATACTGTAATACCGTCCCTCGCGAGGCATAACAGCCGCTGCCTACACCTTCGGATAGAAAAAGGTGTGAAGTTACGTTATGTTATCTAATTTACGAATACTGTAAAACTTCATTACTGAAGTAGCTAAATATGACGATTTTTTGACAAACAATTGTTTTATCTTTCGTAATTTTTTTTTTTTTAAATATAAAGTACCCTATGTTACTTCTAATACCTTCAAGAGTATATGTACAAAGTTTCATGATGATCGGTTCAGTAGTTTTTGCGTGAAAGCGTAACAAACAAACTTACATTCGCATTTATAATATTAAGTATGATATGTATTATTATAATATATTACTTATTAAATACTAGAAATAGATTTTCTAATGAAGATGATTTATAGCGTAAAAGTAACATAACATAACTTCACTGTGGCGGCTGTTAAGCCTCGTCTCGCCGTTATGTTTACGTCCCAAATGGAATAGGTGGCGAACCTATTGCCATACCAGGCACAAAGTTTTCAGTCATCGATATTTATCACACTTAACTTCCGAAAACAATTTCAAAAAGTCATTGGTGTGAGCCAGTGTCAGGATTCGAACCCAGTCCTCTGGATCAGAAGCCCTGTGCTCTACGACTGGACCACCGAGACGATAAAAGTCTAGTTATCATGTTATGAAAAAATTGCTTATTTTAATCGTATTGAAATTTTCGATTATGAATAAATGAATAAAATAAAAGCCTTCATGCTAGTAAATCTCCAATGATAAATTTTAATTATACCATGATTCTTAACCAGATTTTACGGCATACATACTTGCCTATTAAACATTAGATAGGAGTTTTTATCAGGACTGTATTTTTTTATGAAAATATTAAAAAAAACTGAAGAGTTTATAGATTATTTCAGTGTTAGATACCTTAACCTCTAGTTCAGTAATATAGTGAGTGCGAAATGTTAAATTACACAATCACGCTAAGAACAATAAGAGTAGAACATTAACAAAAGCAAGTGCAAATTATACCTATAATACATACATACATACATAACTTCACGTCAAATCCCTTGCGGGGTAGGCAGAAAGAACAGAGCGCCATAAGGCACGTTTCTTACACGCTTCACTCGCTTCGTTGACTTTCATAACTCTTTTCATGCACGCGCGTCGATTTTTGAGGTTTCTAACATCACCTTCCTCCAGAACACTTTCTATTTGGTCATGGAATGTGTGTCTTGACCGTCCTCGACTCCTATATCCACCCGCTTTTGCATTGTATATCTGCTTAGTCAGTCTTGCATCATCCATTCTTTCTACATGTCCGAAGCATCGGAGCATGCTCTTTCTTACTTTACACCGACATTCTCTTTCAAACCAACTTCCTTCTTTACAACCTTGTATTCCACGCGGTCAGCGAGAGTCACTTCGCAGATTTTGCGCAGTGCCCTCATTTCTACCGCGTTTAATCTACTTTCATAAACACTCTGCCATACCCAGCTCTCGCTTCCATAAGTTAGAGTTGGGATTTAGCTATCTGGGCTTTTCTGCTAATGGTTTTTCCTATAATCTGTGAAAATAATAAAGTTTTGTAAGAAGAAGAAGTTCAATGACAAAATCATTTTTCCTGTACAATTTTTCTAAAAAATATATATCTACAGCAAACTTTGTAAAGTCTATCTTTAATGTTAGGTTTAATGTGGTTTAACCCTTTTAGGTGTAAAAGAGAATGCCCATATTAAATTCCGTGTGTTAATAAAAAAATACTCCAGCTTCCCGCTTCTGATTCAGAAGTTGTGAGTTCGGATCTGGACTGACACCAATGATTTCTTGAAATTATTTTTGGAAATTCCTCTGAATTATATTTTTCCCCGGTGTAATGGCACCTATTCCATTTGGGACGTAACGAAACAATTGCGCTAGTCGAGGCTTTAACAGCCGCTGTCCATCAATTAAGAAAATGCGTGAAGTTAAGCTAATGAGCTCCAAAAAAGATAAGTAACGATAAGATGGTAAATATTTTCCCAACAAACTTACGAACTATTAATATTATTTTAGACAAGTTTAGTACATTAGGTGGCACTGAAACACTTAACACCACCTAAACCCACTTATGCCTATAGTTGGAAACTGTCTCAGAAGCATTACGACATGCCGTTACCAACTTGCTACTGGGATAAGCACAAACTTAGGTATAAGATACTTGGAGAAGTTTTAACGTCGCGAGAAATTATATGACGAATATAAGCTTAGTTCTACTAATAGGCACTATTATTATTATAAAAACTACTAGCTTACCCAGCAAACGTTGTCTTGCCGAAAAATAAAATTTGAAAAATAGGGGTTGATCGTAGGGGGTTGAAAATTTAGGGTTGCATGTATTTTTGTATCCCGTTTTATAAAAAAAATAAGAAACAGAAATGTCGAAAAATTAAAAAAAAAATTGAGGGGTTGTTTAGGGGACCCCTTGTTATTTAGGGGGATGAAAAATAGATGTTGTCCTATTCTCAGACCTACCCGACACGCACATAAAATTTCATGAGAATCGGTCAAGCCGTTTCGGAGGAGTTCAATTACGCACATCTAGACTCGAGAATTTTATATATTAGACTAGCTGCAAACGTTGCTAGCAGCTGCTAGCAGCAAACGTTGTCTTGCCGAAAAATAAAATTTAAAAAATAGGGGTTGATCGTAGGGGGTTGAAAATTTAGGGTTGCATGTTTTTTTGTATCCCGTTTTATAAAAAAAATAAGAAACAGAAATATGTGGAAAAATTAAAAAAAAAAATTGAGGGGTGGGCTACCCTTGTGATTTAGGGGGATGAAAAATAGATGTTGTCCTATTCTCAGACCTACCCGACACGCACATAAAATTTCATGAGAATCGGTCAAGCCGTTTCGGAGGAGTTCAATTACGCACATCTAGACTCGAGAATTTTATATATTAGATATTAATGGAACCGTTTTTTAGCGTCCTTTTATTTTTGAAGTAAAACTTCGTTTCTACTGTTTGCTCCTATAGTTTGGATATGTAGAAGGAATGGATGATTGATAGCAAGGTTTACCAAGGAGGATTATAAACACAATACCCATGATCAAATTGAACGTGCCCTTGGGACAGAGAGGAAAAAAGAAGGAGAAAGGGGGGGGGGGGACAGGAGATTCTTAAAGCCAACGAGTCATTGCAACAAAATAGACTATGTTATCTAGGTTGGCACCGACTCCAAAAATAAGTGATATTTGTAATTATTTTATTAGTTAAAGGTGACTTTCATAGTATTGCGTCTTGTATATTATATTAATTATGTAAATTAGTTAGTTACGTTATTTATTGCTTTTTAGTTATGTTAGTCCTGTTTGTATCTACTTAAACATTTTGTGGTTTGTGTTTCTAAAAGTCGGTTTATTATTTTTTAAAGTAATTTTTACTACATCCATATGTATATATTTATATACGGTACATACACTGAAATATATGTTTTTACAATTATTGTCGCTCTGTATGTTTGTTCTGGCTAATCTATGAAATGCCTGGGCCGGTTTTGACAGGACTATTATTGGCAGCTAGCCGATATATTTTAGGAATAAGTTAGGCTAATTTTATTTGCTCATTTATTGCTTCTTAGTCGAAACAAATGACGCCGGGTCAGCTAGTCTCTAATATATAAAAACATAGTTAAGTTACAATTTTGTATAGATAATCAAAAAGCATTATATAGGATTGTGACGCCCTCAATCCTTTTATAGAAAGCAACCTATCCTCATCTGTAATGTCCTAAATAAAATAATCCCTTTATTTAAGGCATCACGCCATCTGAAGATTACTGAATGCGGCTTATACTTATCCTGAAAATAGCAATTTACATAGGATTAGAGGAGCTATTCTAAATAAGATTTTGATGTAAGTAACTTTATACTAAAACAAAATAAGATGAAGTAGACACATTTTTGATGATATTTGATAGAAAACAAATAATGCGTTTTTCTTTAGCAAAAATGTCGTATTGAGATACAGGGAATACTTACTAACATATTTTATTAACAACTAGTTGACCCGGCGAACTTCGTTCCGCATCAAAAGAAATAAATTAGTAATATTTGGATCTTAAAAAGTTCAATTTGTGCTATTTATCGGCACGCGTTTTGGCGCGCAAACGCAACTGCTATGTACCGCTATGTTAATACTGTAATATCTTCATAAATATTAGTTTAAATTACATGCTGTAAATGGCTATATTGATCTATATTAAAAGCACAATCTATTTAAGACACTTAAGTGGATGAAAATTAATGCTGTAATGTTTAAAATTGCTTCGTAAATAAGCCATTATTTCTCGTAAAAAGTTAAAAAATAATAATGGTCATTGTGGGTTATCCCTAAGACATAGACATATGCCCTCGCGGACTTTTTTATAGAACTTTTAAAGGTGTATAATAATGTAGTACATTGTTTTGATTTATCACTTAGGGTTCAGGCAGCGTTTTCGATTAAAGTTTTAAATCTTGAAAATTATCATTTTTTTTCACTACACTATTCATGAATTATATAGATCAAAACCACCCCGTTGACACCCTCTAACTATTAAAAAAAACCGCATCAAAATCCGTTGCGTAGGTTCAAAGATTTAAGCATACAAAGGGACATAGGGAAAGAGAAAGCGACTTTGTTTTATACTATGTAGTGATGTGAATATTACATTTTTTAAAGTTGCTTGTTTTATTTTATCGGCCATATTATTATTTGGCGTTCCCACGTATTTGATACCACATGTCGTGGTAACATTTTTTTTTTAAATTTAAAATGTGGTTTTTAAATGAAATGTTATCAAATTTAGTCATATTTCTAGTTATTTCAACTTATAGTCTAAGTTTTTTCTCGACTGTGAATGGAAAAAATAGGCAACCTAAATATTCTATCAAAGGTTTTTCTTAAATCTGGTGAAATTTTTTTTTTTTAAATACTGATTATTCTTATCCTTGTATAAATTTTCTTAGGCTTCTTGACATTTTTTATTGATTTTTAAATACTTTTTATCCTATAAATATCTCGATGAAGACCGTTGTATAGCGGGGTGTACCGAATTAGTTAGCGATATTTATCACATTTTAATCCTTACAACATAAAGACAGACGATATTTAGGAAAAGTAATTGGTGGTTATCCGAATTCAATATTGAGCAATAGAAATAAAAAGTCCTACAGTTTATCTAAAAAAAAATACAATGAATTGTACATTATTTATTCGAGCAAATATTATTGTTACTTGTTAATGACAAAACATCTTTAAGGGTTCTCGAAACTCGACCGAAATAACCACGAGCTTATGACGTGCTTCAGTAAAAGTAAGAGTATTACTCTCAATATATGGAATTATTTATACAGGTTTAAATAAGCTACACTATAGTTTACATTGTTATTATCAAGAGAAAGATTTGTTTGACTGTGATCAATAAACTCTGAAAGTGATGAACAGATTTGAATTCTTCACCAATAAAAAGCTGATTGTTTTCGGAAGTTAAGTGTGATACATATCGTTAACTGAAAACTTTGTGCACGGTATGTCAATAGGTTGTTAGTTATTTTATTATTTATTTTATTATGTTGTTGTTGGTTATTTCACCTATTCCATTTGGTGAGACGGGGCTTAACAGCCGCTGCCTACACCTTCGGATAACAAAGGCGTGAAGTTATATTCATGTATGTAAAAAGCTAATCTTGTAACACAAGTTATTTTTGCTTTTTTTCAAATTTAGTAATTAGACCTCGAAAAACACAGAATTAGAAAGACGAAAGAGTTTATTTTTTAATTGGAGAACTAAGTTCCTAAATGCGACTTATTGGTTGCACAATTTATTTGATATCGTTTCTAGACAACAGATATTATGTGAGTTGGTTCCTGACTGATCACTTGGTTCCTGACAAAAGCCGCCGGACTACATAACCCCTCCTCAGTCGGTTATTGTTTTTTGTATGATGGAGGTTTTTTTCTCTTACTAGCTTACTACCCGACTAAGCCAGAAACGTACATACTTTTTTGTATACATAAATACTCAGCGCCTGAAGCTCTTTCGTCTTTTATATCAAGACTAACGTCGGTCCTTGGACTATATTTTTAGGGCTGGTCACATTACGCGATACATTTGCTAAATTTTTCGCGATTTACTTTTGATTCCGAGGTTTTGACTTTGAATCCACATACACTTTTAAAGGTTGTGAATGATAAATATCGCTTAGTAAAAATCATCATAAATGTAGATAAAAAAACAGTATACCTAGCCGCGACGATAAAACCCACTGTCTACACCTTGACATATTCAAAGCCATGAAGCAATATACTTCTTTAATATATAAAAGTAATTATCATAAATATCAAAGTTATTAACATAACATAATATAACTTCACGCATTTTGTTACCCAAAGGTGTAAGCAGCGGCTGTTAAGCCTCATCTCGCCGTTATGTTTACGTCCCATATGGAATAGGTGGCGAACCTATTGCCATACCGGACACAAAGTTTTCAGTCATCAATATTTATCACACATAACCTTCGAAAACAATTTGGAAGAGTCATTGGTGTGAGCCAGTGTCCGGAATCGAACCAGGAGCTCTGGATCAGAAGCCGTGTCCTTGACCACTGGGCTACAGAGACATTCTGAAGTCATTAAATTAGATAAAACTTATTGATTTTGTAAAGATACTAAAATGTGCTGTATCATTGTATCATCTGATATATTTATTTTGATATATGACCTAAAAGCATCTTTATCTTCAACTAAATAGAATGTAATAATTTATACACTGTAATTTTGGTTTATGGCAAGAATTTGTAGTTATAAATCATAAGAAAGTACCATCTCACAACCCGAAAGATGTAATTTCCACAAAACTTTCAAATGCGCCCAACAAATTTACGAGGGCATTGAAATTCCCGAGTGGAATTGAGACATCATAAACTGGATTTGAATAATTTAAAACTTTACGAATATTCGAATATAACCTCGACACATAAGCAATGATAATATACAATATTCGAAATCTTCGCGAAACATAGTCGTCTAACACCCTTACTTATGTTTGAGAATTCCCAAGTTCAAATCGAGGATACGCAGTTTTCTACATAATAAAAATGAAATTTTGAAATTCGGTATAATTTTATATAACATAACTTCACGCCTTTTTCTTCCCGAAGGTGTAGGCAGTGGCTGTTAAGCTTCGCCTCGCCGTTATGTTTACATCTCAAATGAAACAGGTGGCCAACCTATTGACATACCGGGCACACAGTTTTCAGTTATCAATATTTATCACACATAACTTTCGAAAACACATTGTTTTGAGCCAGGATTCGCACCCTCAACCTCCCCATTTAGAAGCGGGTTGCTTGACCACTGGACCACCAAGACTATAATTTAGCCAGAATTAAGTTACTTTGAGAATATATATGAAAAACCGATTTAAAAAAATGGTAAAATGTAGAAATGGGTCACCTAGTGATAATCAAACAACCCCTCCCATAGACAGAGAGATACCTTTGCCTTTAAGATTATTTTGTTTATAGTAAACGACCCTCCCATGGACATCTGCAACACCACGGGATCATAATTAAGTTGCTCAAATTTAATGGCTTTTGGATAGCGCCCACACCTTATAAAACGCAATATTAGCCCCTTTACGTAGATTGTCTAAAAGGCGATGGTATCTTACCAGTGAAGCCGGTCCATTCGTGCATCAAGCTCTCATTATCTACTACTGTAAAAAATGTGAGGATGTTGTCTTTTTATTTTTAAAACGTTTAGTTATTGTTTTGAAAACTAATGATTTCGATAAAATTTCACCATAATATAGTTTCGAAAAGTTCTTACAAATAAAGTAGTAATTAAAACAGGTAATGTTAATAAAGCTGTATGTGGGTCGAGTAAACAATATTGATTATTATTGTATTTAACATTTTTTTTAAAGTAAACAAAATTAGTCATATTTAATACAGGCCAATGTCCGTTAACAAGTTTATTTCTTTTTGTTTTATGGAACGATCTTAATCACAGCAACTAAAGTTTAAAAAAAAAAAAATTACACATATATTATTAAATTTTTATAATGAGAATGACTATGGGTGGACGAATCGGTAGGGGAGGGCCGAAAAAGAGATAAACGGATGGAAAAGGATGACATTCGACTCCAGTTACGAGTGGGATGAGGGCAGAAAAATGATGATATATCATTAAATTTAATGATAATGTTGTAATTATAATTTAATGGACTAAAACACAGCATGTTTCATCGGAAAGACAGTCTGAAGCTTCGGAATAAATTAGACGATGATTGCATTTAGTTTTCTGGCAAACACCGCCCACTTTACTGCATCTCGTTTCTTTGATAGACACTGAAAATTAAAAAAAAAACGTCATTTTAAAATAGTTTTAAATTTTGTAATATAAAAATAAAAATATAATTTTGTAATAGTCTCGGTGGCGCAGTGGTCGAGCACACGGCTTCTGATCCAGAGGTCCGGGTTCAATTTCAGATACTGGCTCACACCAATGACTTTTCGAAATAGTTTTCGGAAGCTACGTGTGATAAATATCGATGACTGACAAACTTTGTGCCCGGTATGGCAATAGGTTCGCCACATATTCAATTTGGGACGTGAACATAAACGGCGAGACGAGGCTTCACAGCCGCTGCCTACACCTTCGGGTAACAAAAGGCGTGAAGTTATGTTATGTTTTATATTTTGTGGTATTACCACAATGACATGTTTGACGATCCGCCTTTTTATTGATTGATCAAATAATGAAGGCGTGAAGAAGGGTATTAAATTATTAAAACTACAATTATTATTGAATATGCAACTGCCTTTAAATATTTAGCAAGTCAAAGCTTAATAGCTACTGTCCACACCTCCAGGTAAAAATGAGCGTGAAGTAACAGGGTCAGAAATCAACTTTTATATAAATCATCCTATTTAGACGTAAATTAGATCGATCATGCAGCGACGTTAGGTGACAGATGTATCCGGACGCCCATCCTCTCTACCCTACCTTTCTCATCTCACTTTTGATTCCCTTTCTATCGAATTATCCATGCAACACAACTACCACACTATCAGTGTTGCAAGTGTCTATGGGTAGCGGTAGTCACTTACCATCAGGTGACCCGCCGCTTAATCGTTTGCCCCTTACCAAATAAAACAAAAGTAAACTTACTGCCATGACAGCACTCAACACCACGACTTCTTTGCTCCGGACATAGACCTCGCACTTCACTAAGACTACCTTCAGGACAGTCATCCGCTATCACGCACATTCCTCCTTCATAACTACAGGTTTCCTCTTGATGGATCGAATCGATTATTTTAACTGTAATTTAATATAATATTATTATTTTGGACACAATAAAACTAAATGCTTATGTTATGGAAACTAGATAACGGATATTTATAGGTATATATATATTCTGTGTAAATACATACTTATAATACATAGAAAAACACCCAGACGTCATACAAACATTTATGCGTGTCACAAATATTTGTACTCGGGTGGGGATCAAACCCGCCAACCTCGATTCTGCAGTCGGTAGTTTTACCAATGCACCATGAGGCCCATGGTGATTTTTTTATGGGATAGAGGGGCAAACGGGCGTATCACTTGATGGCATGCGACTAGCGCCGCCCATAGACACCTGCAACCCATATAGTGTTACAGTTGAGTTGCCGACCTTTAAGGGAGTAGGATAGGTAAGGACGGGGAAGATTGGTGGGCTCCCGAGAACCTCTCTCACCGCTTTACGTCGATGTTCTGAGCGGTTGTGCTATTTCACCGGTAGAGCCAAGCAGTTCGCTGCTTGAATGGGCCGTCTACCGCTGTTATAATTGGTAAAACTAACAACATTGTGCCTTATATAGTACAATAGTTTTCGTCATTTATTTGGTTTGGCATTAGAAAATGAATACGGCATGTCGCGGCATAATGGTCACTCTCTTTACCTTCGGCTATTATTGTAGTTAAATATCAATTATATAAGTGCTGTTGTTAGTATTGTTGGATGGTAATTTGAATGCCTAAAACCACACTTTTAAATCAAGAAGTCAGTTCACATCGATGAATTATGTAGGGGAAGTTATGTTTGTTTTATACTATCTGACTTTTTTTTTTACGGATTAGGAGGGCAAACGAGCAGGCGTGTCACCTGATGGTAAGCAACCAACGCCGCCCATGGACACCAGCAACACATATAGTGTTACTGTTGCGTTGCCGACCTTTAGGGGATAGGGGAAAGGAAAGGATGGGGAAAGGGGGTGGGCTTCTGGGTACCTCTCTCACCGAACGAAACGCGGCATGAGCCACTTTACGTCGATCTTCTGAGAGGTCGTGGTATTTTACCGGTCGAGCCGGCCCATTCATGCAGCGAACTGCTTGGCTCTACCACTGTTAAACTGAACACTGAAATGACTGACAAAATTTGACTGATAAGTTGCAATAATTTCCGCCGCCTATTCCATTTAGGACGTGAAAATTCCTGACGAGTCGAGGTGTGAAATCTGGTCATGAAGTATTATTTTATATGCAAGTATAGACAGTTAACTCATTAATCTGAGTCACCGGTAATTTACATTTACAAGAACAAATTATAAATAAGGAAAAAACATCTCAACACCGTGACTTAGAAAAATACATAAAAACAATATTATCAACAAGCAGACTTACTTTTACCAGGTTGTCATATTAAGCGTGCAAAATTCAAAATTTTCCACAGATTCGTATGATCATAATTACCTATTAAAAGTATGTATTTCATTGCAGCATAGGGACTTTATTGAGGTCATAGATTCGGATCCTGGTATACACCAATTACAATATACGATAGACTATGATGATTACTATTGCAATCTGAACAAATTGTGTCTCGAAATAACTATTTTTTTCAATATAGAAAGCTTAGGGAACATGCAGATAATGCCAAAATACGTGTAATAAATAGAATTTAAATTCTAAATTAATAATACTAACAATTATCATTGTTGTTACCAACTGCACTTTGCACGTAGACAATAATAAATATGAAAATATTTAGAACTTTAAACGAATTCATTTCTAAAAGAATCAAAGATCGACACAACCGCACTTCACGATTACTTCTTACCGAATGAGGCATTAATATTCACGTCATGCATTTTTGTATTACAGAACTTTATCTATAATAATTATTAACGCTGTACACAATTATGTCAGCAATTGTTCATTCATTTCGGATGTGCTGATTGTTTCAATTGATTGTAATACAATTAAATAATAAAAATTGTTTATCTATTTTGAGAATGAGGTTATCAAGCTCATTTGTTAGTTTGTGTATGTATACGTTTGTAATTATCAGGCCACAGTTTTTGATAGTTTATTTTTAGGGATCCGTACATAAAGAATAAAAATAAGATTAAGACAGGTATTAAAATTTTTGTAAAATAAATATTTGTGTCGGTTTACAAATATTTGAGTGGTAGAGTCTTGCAGTTCGCTGTATGCATAGACCGTCTGGACCGAGGAAATACCACGACCTCTCGGAATATTGGTGTAAAGTGGCTTATGCCCGATCTATTGCCCCTTCCTTTGCCCTCTTACTGAATTAAAAGACAGCAACGCATCACAGTGTTCACGGGTGGTGAGAAGTTACTTAGCATAAAGTGACCCAAGTGGGTCACTTAATGCCTCGTTTGCCCTCCTGTCACATAAAAAAAAACACCCACCTGGCACATAAAAAAAATACGACATACGTGATATTTGACGCCCTACTTTAAAAATCCTCTCATGCGCTAGTTATATGCGTACTTGATTCTTGTCGTATTAGGTGATATTCACGTCGAAATCCGTCTAACTAGTTTCATCAATATTGATCACACATAACTATACGAAAACGAATTCCAATTAAATTAATTGGTAAAGGCCAAGATTTCAAATTCAAAATATCTTTATTCAATAGACTTCTCAAAGCACTTTGAATCGTCATACAAAAAAAGTTCTTATATCAATCTAAAGTACTTAAATCTATGCAAAATACGCGGAGCTTAGATTCTCTTTCATCATGCTGTATTGAGTGTGAAAGCGATTCTAAATGCCAGTTCCGTCGTCAGGGCTTCTTGAGAAGAACTGGCAAAATTCAAGGCAGGCTCTCTTCAATTCTCAGTTTAACAATATTTGTTATAGCAAATACAATCAAAATAACATAAAAGGAACAGTTCTAACGAGTTCATCATATATGTAATCTGAAATATGGTAGTGAGCCCTTTGATGTTGTCTATCTGGATAAATCGTATTTCTTAAATTTACCCATCGATAATATCTCTCGAACTGATCGAGTTCTGATACCGATCGTTTGATTGAACCCTTCGATTTTAACTCGTATCTTGTTGATTTAGAAGTCGAACCATAAGAAACCAAAATTAATATGTACCATTAAATAATTGCGCAGTAAGAATAATATGTCATTACAAAAAAACACGGCATATGCAAAATACCGTAAAATTGGTGGACGCGTGGATCGATAATATTTATTTATACTTTACATTTTTCTCTATGCGGGTAGTAGCCAGTATTTCACAGACAAATCGTTAAAATAATACAATTCGAACGATGGTCTCGCTGGTCCCGAGGTCGAGCACTCCGCTTCCGAATCAAGAAGTTGCGGGTTTAATTTCGGAAGTTATGTGTGATGATTGAAAACTGTGTGCCCGGTATGGCAATAGATTCGCCACCTATTTGAGCCGTAAACGTAACAGCGAGACGAGTCTTCAGAGCCGCTGCCTACACCTTCGGGTAAAAAAAGGCGTGAGGTTATGTATGTTTTTTTTTAAATATTCAAACGTACTTGACATTTGCCAAATGGAAATATTTACATATTTTTTAACGGAAAGGCTGGCAAACGAGCTAGCGTGTCACCCAATGGTAGTGGAGGGGCGCCGCCTATGGATATCTGGAATAAAGACATGGTCAAAGTTGCGTTATCATCCTTTACGAGAGGAACAAACGGGTAGTAACGAAACGCGATGTGAACGACTTGACGTTGAATATCTCAGAGATTGTAGTATTTCACGAGCCTGCATTAGCGGACCTGCTCAACTGGTAAATACAATAAGTACAATTAACATTGATGGTTGAAAAAAAACTAATCAAACTATTAAATGCAAAAAAGTTTTGCGTAAACAGATATGTACACCCACACATGGTAATTTCTATTGAAATTCTTCTCAGCGATGTAGTTATTTGTTAAATATTTAAGCAAAACGCTTTATCAAGGTGTAATAACTGGGTGGTATTATGTTTAAGTAAATACTTAAGTCATGGAAAATTAAACCCACAGTTTATTAACCCTTAAGTTTTATTAGTCAATTAAGGAAAACGACTCTCTTAATAGTACCCGTAGTAGGCTACCAGACGATTATAAACGATGTACTTTATGTATAACCTCGTTAAAAATATACGATTTCTTTAATATAAATAAAGTAGCTTCTTATCCCGACTTTGTTCTTGTTAAAAAATATTTCTGAACCACATAGCTAAAGATACTTTAGGACTAGCCTGTTCAATTCATTGTGTTTCAGACGATGGATACTTCAACTTAATACAATAATTTTGATTTGCCTATTATTATTTCTATTTAAAAAGCTGGAGAAATTCCAATAGAAGACATTTGTAGCGGTTCGCAAGCAGATCGCTGCATGAATAGGCCGGCTTGACAGGTGAAATACCACGACCTTTCCGAAGATCGACGCAAAGTGCCTCGTGTCACGTTTCGTACAGTCAGGGAGGTACCCGGAAGACCACCTCCCTTTCCCATCCTTTCCCATTCTACTCCATTAAAGGTCTGCAACGCAAATGTATGTGTTGCAGGTGTCCATGAGCGGTGCTGGTCACTTACCATAAGGTGACATGCGTGCTTGTTTTCATGCCTATTCCATAAAAAAGTACTTTCAATCAGTAGGATCAAAAAAATAAACAAAGAAACACGGTATATTTTTGTATAAAGAAAATGCTCCCTTATGGGTTTGAAAGGGTATTCAATAGTTTCCTAGTGAGTAAAACAAACTTATAAGTGTTACAAACCTTCGCTTACTCTAGTCAAGTTCAGAATAGAATATGCATAATTTATTTCCTGTATCAAAGTTGAACAGAACGTCTGCAAAATCCAAAAATAAAATGGCGATGCTTGTTAACGTCATAATTATGAGAATTCTCCGGTGATTATTTCTATGAATTGACAACAATCTTTAAGAAGTATCTACACTAAAATCAAAAGATTTCGAAAAAGAGTTCTTTTTTAATACAAGAGATTTTTTTTGTTTCGAAAAGGTAACATGTTGTGCCGAGCCCACTTGAAGTGAGTTGAGGGCAGGAAAATGACGATTTCAATAAAATCGAAATAAATCTTTTTTTATCACGTGGAAAAGCTAAATGAAGTTTTTAGTTTCTTGCCTGAGATAATCGACTCAAAGTGGCTAATGCCGCATTTTTTTTATATGGGAGTTATCAGGAGGCCTACTCCTTTTCTTATTCTCTTCCCTATCCAGCTCCCTTTACCATCTTACAGACTGACATCGAACTCGTGAACCTCTAGGCTTTACACACAGAGGCAACGTCTAGGCAATGTGGCACGATAGCCTCACTTAGCCATAAAAAAGGGAAAAAAAAATGGTCTTAGTCTCTCATTTCATCACTTTAGTCACTGTAATACGAATTTATAATAATAATATTTTTTTTTGGCGTTACATTTTTAATACAAGATAAATCCATTTATTCAACGTTCTAATTTTGTATAAAATAAACAGATATTATAATTACTTCTCCTTTGATAATTTCAATGATGTCCCGCAGGAGATGTAATGAATGGATCTGCGATTAGGGCCTTTCTAAAAGCCCGTTAATTAGCTGCATCCTTAATAACTTTGAGGCACAAAATTTTAATTAAGTTCTTATAATTTTAATTAAAATTGCAATTTTTAACATACATAAAGTATTTTCTAAAGTTTTTCCCAATAATTGCAAGTGTTCGTTGTGTTGACAATGGAGAATTTTCTTTTATATTTATGAAACTTCACTCCCTTATCTACTCAAAGGTGTAGTCATCATCATCATCATTCATCATCATTAGCCTTTTGAGGTCCACTGCTGAACATAGGCCTCCCCCATAGAGCGCCACAACTGCTGGTCTGCTCAATCATGGGGGGTTTTTGCCATAATCGCCACGCTTGGCAAGCGGGTTGGCGATCGCAGTAGGCTGTATTTTCTTGAGAGATAATGCTGCTGCCCATTCTTCTCGCTTTTCCCTTAGTCGTCTTTTAGGCAACGACTAGCAACGACATTACATTTCGACATGCCGGCCTGTTTACCTAACAAAGGTGGGTGAGCAAGTTTTTAAACAATTGATACGTGTGATGAATGCATACATATAAATTAAATAATCCATCAACAGATCCTCTGATAGAAAGAATGCTTTGTAATCACTGAAACTTAAAAATAATAATAATAATATCTTGGACACAAATCACACAGCGCCCTCCAGTTCCAAACTAAGCAACTAAATGCTTGTGCTATGAATACTAGATAACGAATACTAATACATATATACTTTTCTTTTGTAAATACATACTTATAATACATAGAAAAACACCCAGACGCCGCACAAATATTCATGTTTGTCACAAATATTTGTGCTCGAGTGGGACTCGAACCCCCGACCTCAATGCTGCCGGTAGTTTTACCAACGCGCCACGAGGCCCGCTTAAAAATAAATACATATAACATTTTTTTTTTTAATTTAATCTGTTATCGGTCAAGCGATGCACTATACCAATACAAAATGGTTGGTTTTACCACTGTTTTACAGGTACGGGTTTTATTAATCTAAATATAAACTGGAATACAAGTTTTTAAAATATTATTACTGCTTTAACATATTCACAAGTCCAAATGTGAAATATTTGAACAACATAGTAAACAAATAAATCTACACTCTTTATTAAAGTTACAAGAATACAGAAAATAACCACGCAAATTTGGTCCTGAAATTGTCCCAAAGCAACATTAATTATTCAAAAACAAAAAAGGAACAACACAGGAACAGGAACAGTCTTTACTGATCCCTAGAAACTTAACACCCTAATAATTTTCTGATTTTAAACCTCTTTGCGCCTGTACTTGTTTGTACGGAGTTGTGAAAACATGGTCTGTCTCGCTCGCACACGATGTTGACGTCATTAATCACTTGGTACAGGTGATAGAGGCGTGATGCGGGTACATCACTCACTGAAGATAAGGGATTACAATGAAATTATGTCGCTGGAGTATACGGGTGATGTGAAACTATGTCTTTGGAGTGTTGGTGTTATATAATTCAAAAACATGTATCAAACCTGAGTAAGGATTTTATAAGAAAAAATACACATTATTTATTACGTGGTCTTAAAGTAAAGAAAAAAGATTGGCTAAACAGATATATAATGCAAAATCGGAAAGGTACGATACACACGGAACAACCACAATACACTTTTGATGACCAAATTAAACGTGTCCTTCCTGAAGTGAATATGAAGTCAGGAATAATAATTGAAGAGTGTGTATGACAAGAGTTATGAAAGTGGAAAAAGCAAGTAAAGTGTGTAATAATAGCGCTCTGTTCTCTCTACCTACGCTACAAGAGACTTAGCATGAAGTTTTGCTTGAGCCACGCAGCATAAACCTTCCCTGCATAAATCGGCCGGCTCAACCCGGAAATACCGGCACATCTTAGAATATCGACGTAAGGTAGCCTATGCCGCGGTTCATTCTGTGAGAGAGGTATCCGTACGCCCAACCCTTTCCCCTGTCCCCATTGTCGACAAGGGAACTGTACCGTGTTGCATGGGCGCCGTTAGTTGCTTACTATCAGGTGACACGCTTGCTCGTCTCCTCCCCTATACCATAACACAATATTACATTTGAACAAACTCTTCATAAATTATATATGATAAACATCGATGACAGGCAAAATTATTTCCAATGTACAAAGAGTTTCACTTCCAATTACTTTCGAACAAATAATTCATTCGTGGCGACGAGGCATAATTGCCGTTTACCTTCGGGTATTGACCAAAAAAATTGAGAAATTTACATTTTATTTATATTGATATACATATAGTATGATAACTGTGTCGTAGTGTTGTTTCCATATAATAATTAATGGATAAATTCTTTCTATTCGATTTGTATTACTGAACTACAAATAGAACTAAAATGATTTCTTGGATTTTTTTTTGTTTGGATAGTATTATCGGTTATAATTGCTTTATCATCACTGGATTTTTATAGTAAATACTTTGTAGACGTGGAACTATTTAAATAATTTTTCAACATGTTGCAAGTTATTAATAGTCTATAAATATATACTAATAATAGTGTATATAAATAATAATACTTCGGATGGCTTACATCTCTCTTCTAAATAAGAAATTACTGGTTTGAAATTTGATCCACATCAATTACTTTTCAGAAACCCTTTTTTTTAGAGTTATGAAGGCTGATATAATAAGATTTGATATAATGACAATATAAGGGCTTCTATAGTATCCGGAACACCAAAAATATTAGTTAAAAAGTAAATACTATATTTGAAAATACAACTCTTGGCTGTAGAAAGCAGTCTGTTTTACCCGGCTGCGTAATTTTAATTGTGCTGCGTGATTTCAATAATTACTTATCGTTGTCACAATGGATTTGACTCGAGAATTTTTTTGCGCGAGAATTTACTATGATTTTTGACGTGCTTTAACCTAGCAACAATATATCCACTAACTCAGTTCGACTTTTGGAGATGAGGCACCTTCAAATACCGCCGTGTATCATTGGTTTAGTGAGTTTAATCATTCTCGTCAAATGCTCACAGACGAAATGAAAGATGGTCGACTTAAATAAGTTGTTGTGCTACAAAATATCGCCGCAGTTCGTGAATTCATAATGCAAGATCGACATGTTACATATCGAGAGACAGAGGCGTGTTTGGGCCTATGACGAATATTCCTAAAATATTAAGAATGAACATTTGGCTGGAAAAAGTTTGTTTTCGTTGGATCCCGCACAACCGGGCAGCAGATCAAAAACAGGCTCGTATGGTTTGGTGCAATAAATTGACAAAAAACTACTATCATTGTGCGTCAAAAGCTGTCTATAATATCTACATTGGCGACAAATCTTGTATTTATGCTTATGATCCGAAAACTAAGCAGCAGTCGACAGTGTGTTCCAAAATGAGCCGAAACCAACAAAAGTTGTTTGTGAAAAAAGCGGTTTGAAACAAATAGTCGCCTGTTTTTTTGCAGTAGAGGGACATATAGCTACTGTATCATAGGAAAATTGTAGATCTGTAAATTTCGAGTAGTATACGACTATTTGTTTTCCAGAAGTAAAATCAGGAAGAACAACCGACGACGCAGGATTCTTCAACATGACAGGTTATTTGATGCGGTTTTTAAATAGATAGAAGGCATTAACCAAGTGGTTTTTATCTATAATTCAAGTATTGTGTAGTAAAGAAAAAGTGATAAATTCAAAATTTACTTATTTATTATTTTTATTGCAGAATAAATTTCGCTTGGTCGACTATTATATTATAATTAACAAACAAGTAATTATAAAAGTCCTGTACTGTATCAAATTTAAACCGTCAACCCAATTACAAATGATCAAATCTTATAATAAATTGATATGTACAGTATGAAATTTGAAAACTCTCCAATTTTTTTTTTATGGGACAGGAGGGCAAATGAGCAGGCGTGTCACCTGATGGTAAGCAACCAACGCTGCCCATGGACACCAGCAACACATATAGTGTTACTGTTGCGTTGCCGACTTTTAAGGGATAGGGGATAGGAAAGGATGGGGAAGGGGGGTGGGCCTCCGGGTACCTCTCTTACCGAACGAAACGCGGCATGAGCCACTTTACGTCGGTTTTCTGAGAGATCGTGGTATTTCACCGGTCGAGCCGGCCCATTCACGCAGCGAACTGCTTGGCTCTACCACTGTTAAACGGTACCACGGTACCACGGTATTGCGAACAGATTGCGCTAAATGAAACTATTTGGCATTTCTGATTCATGATCTTAGAAAATTGAAACAAATTAAGTAAACTTTATTGTATTATTACGATAACTGATAACAATATGGTATTCTTAAGATAATATGATAAAATCAAAGCAATAGGGCGTTCATGTGTAAAAAAGGAATTTTTCCTCTAGTCGTGTCCTTATGAACGAAAAGAAGCCAGAAATCGTAAATTAGGTTAATCTTGTTAGCTTATCTTATTCTCTTGGTTTTCCTTATGTAATAAGAACCCGGACTCTAAGCAATTGGTATATAGAATATCAAGCGTGTTAAGATCTTCTTTCTTGGTAAGTTGTTTCTTATTTCATCATGTGGTACTAGCCCAGAATGGCGTCCTGTCCATCCCGTATCCATAAATATGTCCAAGGTAATCGATCTTCAGTAAACCATCACTATTATTGAAATAATTTCGATTCCAGATATTTTGTTTTAGATTCGTAGAGCCACGGTGTTCAGCTGCATGAATGAGCTGCCTTAACCGGTGAAGTATCCTTTCAGGAAATCGACGTCAAGGGTTCATGCACATTAATTTCGGTGAGAGCGATACCAGAATGCTTATCAACCTCCATTTACCTTATATTATTCCCTGTCCTATCTCAATTATCTAAAACGTATCTGTGTTTGAAGTGTCCATAGGTTGTGCTAGTCACTTACCATCAGGTGGCACACTTGTTCATTTGACTGCTATCCCATAAAATAATAACAAGACCTATATTTGGGAACATATATTTCATTTCTAGAAGGCACACTGCCCACGTCTGAAGTCAGGTAAAACATTAATAAATGTTACAACAATCCCAATACGCAGACAACAAGAACTTTAAACAAATAAATCCAATCACGAGGCCATCCTTGGATTTTAACATTTCAAAATACAAAATTTTTATTCAAATAAGTCAAAAGCCAGGCGAAATTATAATAACAGATCTACGATAATTTAATTTGAAAACAATTCAAACTTGTAGAGTTATATTTCATGTTTAACTACAGAAAATCGGACCCTTAACTGCCGTTTCAGGGGTACGAAAGAGGAAGCGAGACGGGGTACAGTATCGTTTTGAAGGTGTAGATTCTTTGTTAGGCAATACTTTTCTAATAATTATTTATACCAGCGAATTTAGCTACTTAATTTAAAAAAGAACATGACAATTTTATGTGTTTATTTATTTCACAACTCTTATTATGAGAATAAAAGTTTCGATTCTATATCCTATAATATTACTTTTTTTATGGGATAGGAGGGCAAACGAGCAGGCATGTCACTTGATGGTAAGCAAACAACGCCGCCCATGGACACCAGCAACACATATAGTGTTACTGTTGCGTTGCCAACCTTTAAAAGGGATAGGGGATAGGAAAGGGTGGGGAAGGGGGTGGGCCTCGGGGTACCCCTCTCACCGAACGAAACGCAGCACGAGCCACTTTACGTCGGTCTTCTGAGAGGTCGTGGTATTTCACCGGTCGAGCCGGCTCATTCATGCAGCAAACTGCTTGGCTCTACCACTCGAAAACTATTTCTACTTTAACTATTTCAAACGACTTACGCATTTTTTTAATTTTCTTTGGTATTGTCTAATTTTTACCTTAAAATATAGCCAACTCGTGCCATTAAAATATCATTAAATCTTATAGGAAATCCGGGAATATCTTCTATCTAATATAGGAAATGGATCTTAAAGGCTAGATTTTTTTAACTAATTGTATTTGAAGTGCAAAGTGATAGAGTAATATTCATTTCTGAATTCGAATTACACGTGTATGAAGTCTCTGGCAAAAGCCAGTGAATAATAAATCAAGATACTTACCTAGACTTCTCTCAAATCCTCAATATTCAATGTAACATATACTCGTATTCTGCTACGTAATATGCTAATTTGACATTTTAGAACCCCTATATAACCGAGTACAATGTTGTTTACAAAAGCCGTCTTTGTTTGTCTTTGATTAATCTGTTCCAGGTAACAGTATCATTATCGGAGAAACTATAATGACTAAATTGAACTACTTACGTGTTTAACGATACTTTCAAATCACTTTTAAACTATAACTTGAAGCAAATATGGCAACAATGTTTGTTACGATGTTGTTTGATTTTATTATACATTTCTTTGAAAGCAAAATATAAAGTAGACGAAAAAATATAAAAACTATAAATAAAGTCAACAAAATATCTCAGGATATGTTTCTTTTTTGGATTAAATCCTTATAAATTCCTAATAAATAAAACGAATACGCCACGCTGTTTGATACGGCTGGTTATGATTTTGATATTTTTTTTAAATATAGCACAATATATACTAATGAGTATTTAGTTAATAATGCTAAGCTATTCTTTATCAATCATACATAAAGCAAAGTGCAGCCGAATGTCTATTAGTTTTCCAAATTAGACAGCTTTAGTAAAGTCGAAAGGGATTCTTGTATCCACTCAAATGTTAGATAGAAACAAGTATATAAAGTCTCTCAAATAAATTTAGCAAACTGTACTGTATGTACCCTAGAACAGTAAACATAAAAAAGCTAAGGAAATAATAATCCAGGCGGCACGAAAGTCACCCCCGTTCCGGAAAGAGGATGTTTGTAGACATTTTGAAAAAAAAAAAGAAACACTGAGGTCCAACCGTACAACGAAATGCGACGTCATATCTAAAGAGTTAGGGGCATTGTTTGCTGAAAGCCTCTTTAGCTAATGGATAGGGAAGGGTGTTTTTGGATGACTGAGTTTTTTTCGCATGACGGTTTTTTAACAGTTTGTTACATTATGTCAATATTGTTATTCAAATTTTGTACATATAATATGTATTCATGTATACATTTTTAATAATAGACTTTTTGTTGATCTGTATAATATTTACAAATATGATACATTGTTAGCTCGGTGATCAGTAGGTCGAGTCTCCACTTTTAAATCAAGGAGATATCATGGTATCAAAGCGGGGCTCATACAAATGACTTCGTAGAATTTATTTTTATATATATATTTACCTTTCGCAAGCTATTCTTATGGCACAATGATCATTTTTCCATATTTCCATAAAATAAAAATAAATATGATCGTCTAGTGATTCAGCTGTCCGATTTTAAATCATAGGTAGGATAATAGTAATAGGATAATCATAGTAGGATTTTAAAAAGCTCAAGCCCGATTACTGAACCGCCACTCAAATATATAAGCACTACTTAAGCGTTTAAGTAGCTGTCACATTAGACAATTTGAAATTTGAGCAGTAAGCAGTGGCGGTTCAGTATTCGGGCGTCAGTCTCGATATACACCAATGGCTTTAATGGCTTTACAAAAAAGAATAGAGAATCGGTAAATAAAGGCAAATATCAAATCAAATCGGCGACTTGAGCCATAGTTTACCGTACATCATAGTGGAGGTATAATATAAAATATCTGTTCGGAGTTAAGAGTTCACAAAAAAAGTTCACGGCCGCTTCAACCGCTGTCATAACTTCACACGGAAACTTTTATTTCGACAACCTTTGAAGTTATCTGGCGAAGCACGTACTAATCAAAACTATGAGCCCCCACTCGAAGGTGAATTAAGATTAATCACTGTTGACAGTAGTTTGAGGTGGGCCTGATAATGGGCTACCCTTGTTATTTGAACGTCCAAACTTAAACAAAGTCTGTCTCATACAATGATTTGGATGCTTTGTTACTTCAAAGGGTCCAGAACGTGAGTCCGATGTATAAACAATAGTCAGCTGGAATTACTGACGATTCTCTAGAAAACATTCATTCTATATCCATATAAATATAAATATATTGTATGGAAAACCTTACTTAATTCAGTCATGGAGTTAGTTTTTATTTAGGTATAATTTTCAGCACTCAGAACATTGTGATTTGTTAAGAATATAGAATCTGAAAATGTACATTCTAGCAGTGGTAGAGTTTTGCAGTTCGCTGCGTGAATGGGCCGGCTCGACCGGTGAAATACCATGACCTCTCGGCGTATAATGGCGTGACACTGCACAAGCCACTGCTTGTGCCGCTTTTCTTTCGGAGAGAGAGGTATCCGGAGGCCTGATCCCCTTTTCCCTTCATTTTTCCTGCTATCCTCTTAAAGGGCGGCAACGCCCCACGGTGTACATGGGCGGTGAGAAGTTACTAACCATCAGATGACCCACTTGCTCGTTTTCCATCCTATCCCATAAAAAAAACTTAACTCTTCAGTTTTTTTCAAAAAAACTATTACGCAGTTAAGATGCGTATGATATAGAAATATCGCAGCCTAGGCCACTTTTGTAGCGAAAAAGTGTAAGAATGATTGTGTTAAGCCAAGTAGTAATCTGCACGAATAGGGTGGCTTAGCTGATAAAATATAAACATCTCAGAAAATTCACGTTAAGTGACTCATACCGCGATTTTCACGCTTCTCTGAGAGATCGTGATTTTTCACTGGTACATTCACCAAGTGAACTTCGTAGGCTTACCATAATTTTTCACCAAGTCATATAAAACTTTTAATAAGTGTTCGATTCCTCGTTCATTAACTAAGTCGATTATTAATTCATAGTAATTACTCGATGAATGAATTATTACATTAATTTGGTTTCGCTCTAAGCGCCTAAGCTAATAAAACTATTAAATAACTTCAACAAATAAACGGTTAATAGCGTGATAGGCAAAATTTTAATGGTTTACCAAATTATAACAGTTTATTTGTTAATTCTAACTATCTCTGTAATGCCGAGTTCCAGGCTTCCAGTTTTGTATATTAGCAATGATAATCCTATTAATATTATAAAGGCGAAAGTTTGTATGTATGGATGTTTGTTACTCTTTCACGTAAAAACTACTGAATGGATTTGAATGAAACTTTACCACAATATAGCTTATACATCAGAATAACACATAGGCTATAATTTTTGAGGTTATTTTTGAGGTTTTTTTTGAGGCTAATGTGAGGTCGTAAAAAAAACACATTTTTTGCGCTTACATTGCAAACGCTGACTGAATCCTACAAGATAGATCAAAACAATTTACTACAGTATTGTACAACTTAAAAAGGTCTACAAAAAAATCCGTGATGGTATATGTTTATCTCTTAGGAATAACCCACAATAACCATTTTTTATCCTTTACTTTGTACGAGAAATAATGGCTTATTTACGAAGCGATTTTAAGCAATACAGTATTAATCCTTATCCAAATAAGTATCTTAAATACATTGTGCATTTAATAAAGATCAATATGGCTTTTTACAGCATGTAAATTAAATAAATATTTTCGAAGATATCACAGATTTAAAATGCAGAGTCATAGCAATTTCGGCGATAAATACCGTTTCGGTGATAAATACCGGCAGCGGTGCCAGGCGAACGGGGCGTGGGGGGAGCGGGGTAGGTGCGGTGGGGAAGAAGTGGCTCATCGCTGAGTGCGCGACCCGAACGCGGGCAGACGTCGTTGACGGTTGTGTCCGTTTTGCGAATTTTCAAGGCAAAATTCTTCTGTCACAGTGTTTGTCCTCGAACTCCTCCAAAACGGCTAGACCGATTTTAATGAAATTTGGTATACATATTCGTTAGGTCTGCGAATAGGTTTTTATCTATTTTTCATCCCCCTAAATCACAAGGGTAACCCACCCCTCAATATTTTTTTTTAATTTTTCGACATTTTTCTGTTTCTTTTTTTTTGTAAAACGGGATACAAAAATACATACAACCCTAAATTTTCAACCCCCTACAATCAACCCCTATTTTTTAAACTTTATTTTTTGGCAAGACGAAGTTTGCCGGGTCAGCTAGTTTATAATAATACTCAAATGCCCTTTTCAAGTTTCTACTAACTTTCTTATGACATAGAGTAAATAATCCAGTAAGAATATACTTTCACTGCTGCATTTAGTTTTTATTAATAAACAACATACATAGATAATTTCAGGCCAAGTCTCTTGCGGGATGGGTAGAGAGAACAGTGCGCCATAAGGTACGATTCCTGCTTCCCCTTGTATATCTGTTTAGTCAATCTTGCCTCATCCATTCTTTCTACATGTCCAAACCATCGGAGCATGCGTTTTCTTACTTTTACACCGACACTCTCTTTCGACTTCTCTTTCGACCTTTCTTGCTTTCTATAGCTGTACTGTGCTAGTCAATTTTTTGACTTGCTCACCCTTTGTTGAAAAGAGGTCAATTTGGTCTTCTATTTTCAGTCTTTTCTTACAACGAAATATCTTTATTATTTAACAGTCCCAAATGGAAATAACTATTATTTTAAATATATAACAATGCATTAAAATATATTATTATGTGGTTATTCTCCTGTACAAATTATAATCTGCTTAGTTACGGTATATTAAGTTTGTGCTCACTCGAGACGCGCCCTATCGTGAAGCCTTAGCGTTCGTTGACAGATGACGTCATCAGAACTAATTATAATAATTACCCACGTTATGTTTTAGATGGAGTTATACAAGATAACAGTGTGTACAATTTGTTGAACAAATCGTTTGGCCACTTAATTGTTCTTTGGAATGCGTTATGAATGAGGATTGCATATCTAAGAAAACCATACAAAAAAATTACTCTATGACTCTACCACCGTTATAAAAAAACGAAATCTATATTGGTTGGAAAAGGTTTGTTTGTTTTTAATAGATATGATAATAAAAAGATTATTATTATGTCAGGAGGTATAAGATTCAGAACTCCATATTATAGGAAAAGACGATGGGCCCAGTACTGGATAAGGCCTGCGCCAATCCTGTCTTAGCTTGGCCCAAGTTTGTATACTACCACTGGCCCAATCTTGTTTAGAGTCTGAGATGATAACTAAGGCCTAGGCTTGGCTTACAGGGCCAAGACTAGCAACTAACCTACACCCAAGGTCGGTCCAACATAAAATAGCCTATAATAGATTGCCCGGTTTTGGTCGAAACTGGGCCCCAACGTTCAAGACTTACAATTCTAATATGGACGTTGCTTTAAAAAATCGAATTTAAAAAAAAGCAAATGCCAATTCGTCTAATTTTCTCGTTTCAAAATATAAAGTCCCAATTAGTTGTAAAAAGTTATGGAATAAACATTTGAGTGTGCTTCATCTGAGACACGAGACGTTATCAAAGTGAATTTTAACGAATTAGAGTACCGAGGGGAGAGATATAAAAATACTTACACAACGCTTGTTAAAATTGTAGTACAGTGACATAAAAAAGTGTTTTTTCTTGTTTATTATAAAAATTCCCTAAACCAGTAGGTGCGGTACGTACAACGTAGATATCTGCAAGACCGAGAAATTCCAAGTTGAATTGTCATTGTTGAATCCAAGTTGCATTGGCTTTGCTTTTTAAATTGAAACGCGTCATGAGCTACTTCGCGTTGTTTAGAGACTTAGCGTGAAGTTACGTCGGAATAATGTGATATTGGCGTCATATTCATCAATTAAATTAATCTAATCGAAAAAAATATATAACGTTTACTTTTTCTTCTCATAAATTCTTATGAAATAAACAGAACACTTAGACGTCTTATACCTTAAAAGACTTCTTTTCAGTCTTAGTGTTATTTTGCACGCTGTCTGTATATTACATTTATTTTTTTCACATTTGGTTATGTTTTACATAACATAACTTCACGCCTTTTGTTACCCGAAGGTGTAGGCAGCGGCTGTTAAGCCTCGTCTCGCCGTTATGTTTACTTCCCAAATGGAATAGGTGGCGAACCTATTGCCATACCGGGCACAAAGTCTTTCAGTCATCGATATTTATAACACATAACTTCCGAAAACAATTTCGAAAAGTCATTGGTGTGAGCCAGTGTCTGGAATCGAACCCGGACCTCGGGATCAGAAGCCGTGTGCTTGACCACTGCGCTACCGGGACTCGATGTTTTTCTTTGCGATTATACTTAAGTCTGATTCAAAATGCCATCAAGCTCGTATACACGAAGCGTTTAATGAGCGATTCAAGATTCTGTTTTGCTCCTAAGCGTTTCTGTACAATTTAATTCGACACTTGTGCCTACTTCATTTCACACTTCACCTTGGTTTTGCTAATAATGTTTATTTATATTTTTAAAGTTCAATGGGACAAATTTATGCACCCACTAACTTGATACTTTAATTTGATCAAGTATTATCATGAAAACATGGTAATTAAGAAGAGATTAAAGATCTATGATCTATCTCTCTATCTACTTAGCTTGTCTAACCCGAATAGCAGAATTTTTCGCCCAATCATTTCCAACTTGGACATGTTCCTGTAATTGAACCAGAATTCATTGTCATTGACAATGGATATCAATAAATATTTACTTTATATTTACACTCATCCAAGACTCAAAGTAAGAAGTATTTTTAACACGTGGAGTGGTAGAGCCAAGCAGTTCGCTGCATGAATGGGCCGGCTCGACCGGTGAAATACCACGACCTCTCAGAAGATCGACGTAAAGTGGCTCATGCCGCGTTTCGTTCGGTGAGAGAGGTACCCGGAGGCCCACCCCCCTTTCCCCATCCTTTCCTTTCCTCTATCCCTTAAAGGTCGGCAACGCAACAGTAACACTATATGTGTTGATGGTGTCCATGGGCGGCGTTGGTTGCTTACCATCAGGTGACACGCCTGCTCGTTTGCCCTCCTATCTCAATTGAAGTATATTTTCACTGTGAAAAATATTCCAAACGAAACTCGAAAACGGAAATGTTAGATTTCAGCTTCAGATAAATACTATCAGATAAACAGAACTCCAAAATTACGTTAGACTAGTGGTCACCCAGTGGTCGACATTTGACCATAATTAATTTAAGTTACAATATACATATATTATAACTTTACGCCCTTTCTGCCCAAAGGTGTAGGCAGCTGTTATGCCTCGAATCGCCGAATCGTTATGTTACATCCCAAATTGAATAAGTACCTACGGAGTTAAGTTATGAATTTGAACTTAAGGTTCTATTATCAAAAAGTTTAAAACTTCTTTAATTCAATACATTTGCTTTCCCTATTTTTTTAAAGAAATTATAAGAATTTCTTCTATATGTCACGGGACTGAAACGTATAATCTCTTTATTTGCTGTAAGTCTGCGAAGTTCCGTACTCTTTCGCCCGCTTAATTTTCGTAAAAAGAGATCCAAAGTTTTCGCTTTGCTTTTTACTAATTTTATAATTGAACACAACTCAATAATATATTATATTGATTCTAAATAATAGATATTTGTCTCAAGAGCTAGTAATAGCTATTTTATCATTACAAAACTAAAGTAAATTGCAAACAAAGACGAGACGGTGGTAATTTTTCAGGCCGAGCACAAATAATAAAATTTGAAAAGGGAGGAAAAAATAGAATGTTTTTTTTTATCAGATCTTCCAAATTAGAACTAGTAACGTCATTAGCAACCGTAAAAAAGATCACTCGCGCAAACTCATCGCAAATTGGAAACTCATTTTTATACTGAGATATATTTTTTTGTCTGCTCCAAAAGCAACGACGTCTCGGCAAAGAATATGCGTGGGTGTAGATGGTAATAACTGTTTTCAGAAAATGTTTGTAAGAAATATTTTTTTTTAGCTCAGGCCGATTTAATAATGTTTTTGTATAAACTTCTGAATGCGACGTGAAAGTGTGTAGTGAAAGGTAGTATACTACCTATTGTTATAAAAAATAAGTTATTGAACGAAGCTTTACGTTCAATAGAAAACTATTTTTTATCAAATATATAGATGATCTACAAGAACACTCCATTTCAGAAAGAAAAAGTCCTGGAATCGATTCCTAGCTCACGGCAATAACTTTTATGAATTATTTATGGAAACTATTTGATAAATATCGATGACTGAGAACATTAGGCCCAGGATACGCAACCTTTCCATTTGGGTGTGTAAAAACTTGGCAACTTAACAGCTGCTGCCTATACTCTAGATTGAGAAAGGCTTGATATATAAAAATAATTGTTTGATTTAAAGTTTTATCGTATAATGCAAAAGGTGGGCCGCTTTTTATGAGAAGTTTTATTTAAACAGGAAAGTATGTACTGTACACATATAACTTCACGCTAAATCCAAGAGAACAAAACACCAAAAGGCACGATTCTTACACGCCTCACTCGCTTCTCTGACTTTCATAACTCTTTTCATGCACGCGCGTCAATTTTTGAGGCTCCTAACATCAACCTCCTTCAGAACACTTTCTATTTGGTCATGGACATCTATCTACTTATGGATAGAGATTAATAAAATAAGTTCGCATCTATCTAAAACTTATCCCGTATTTAATCTTTGTCTTATTTTTTTTAACGTTCGCTGTAGCGAAATTGTGAAGGCCCCAAACGCTTTTCATATCTCGCCTCTTTTTTTATATCTTTTTCTAGTCATTCTTTTATGTGGAGATTTTTATTTGATGCTCCTACTTCCGATTCATAAGTAATGGTTCAGCGTATGGAAAATACTTGGTACAAAGTAATATATTTCATGATATAGATGTTTTGGATATAATGTCTTCTACTTAACTTAATAGGGTTTCAACCCTATATATATAGGGTTTCAATCCCAATTTATTTTTCTTATGGAGGTCCCTTCAATTACAAATTTCAATTATATATTAATTAATTACATATCTACTTATTGCTCCCATGGCCTTTCAAGTTTCTTTTTCACAAATTCCTTGCCTTCAATTATTCTAGAAAATTTCTACTTTAAGGTTTATAAATCAATTATTATATCCGTATATTTGTTTTTTATTACTTTAAGGCTTGTTACTCTATAAACATATATGTCAAATTGCTCAACGATTACATACAATTTGTAACTAAACGTTATTTCAACATATATCTTGGCCAAATTTTACACGTATCGTACTAAGATATATATAGTCTATATACCGGACTCCTTAATCATCCGGCCTTTGGGTCCAAGGAAACGTTCCTTTGTGTAAATTCTAACAAAGATGCTCCTAATTGAAATCTATTTGTAAGTTCAGTTGAAAAGTAATGGAGCTGAAATGGTATAGTCTTGTTTCTCGGTAACTCTCAGTAGATAAGGAAATAAGCACTGTTGTATATCTCTTTTATTTTTTACTTCCTATGGCACCGTTCGAATTGGGACAATATTACGCTTAAACTTGTCAGTCTTGAAAGTGATTAAAGGGTTTTTAAGTATGTATTATGTCTTTTTGTACATACCTTCACGCCAAATCCCGTGCAGGGTAGGCAGAGAGAACGGGGCGCCATAGGGCATGATTCTAACACACCTCAATCGCTTCGTTGACTTTCATAACAATTTTCATGCAAGCGCGTCGATTTTTGAGGTTCCTAACATCACCTTCCACCAGAACACGTTCTATTTGGTCATGGAATGTGTGTCTAGGCCGTCATCCAGATGCCACTACTGCGCATCTGACCGGGACTCGGCCCAGCACACGCTGGAGGTCTGCCCGGCCTGGGCGGCCGAGCGCCGAGTCCTGGTCGACGGGATCGGGCGAGACTTGTCCCCGCCGGCGTTGGTCGCGGCAATGCTGGCGGGCGAGGAGGAGTGGAGGGCTGTGGTCTCCTTCTGCAAAGCTGTGATGCTCCAGAAGGAGGCCGCCGAGCGGGGTCGGGAGAGAGCCGATCCCGCTCGAAGGCGGCGGCGGCGAGCTCAGTGATCGCCGCCGCCAACGGGCCGCGAAGGCGCACTCCCCGCGGGTGCGCCCGGGTCGCGGCCCGGGAAGGATGACCCCCCGGTGCGGCCGGGGAGGGTCGTCACGGGCGCCACCGGTCTCGCGCCAATTTACAGCGCGCGGTCGGAGCCGCCACGCCCGGGGGAGCTTCACCAAGGCTCCCCGAATATGAGCATTCCCTCGTGACAGAGGGGGGGGCGACGGCGGGGTGGACCAGAGGGCTGATGCACCGTCCTGGGCCACCCCAACACCGGAGTAAGGTCGCCGCGAGGTTTTAGTGGGTAACCCTAGGATCGGATTGCAGTTTACTGTTTTGGGAGTCCCACACTACCCCCTGCCGTACCCAGGCGGGGGGTGTGCATAAAGCATTTCCTCGCGTAAAAAAAAAAACAGCCTTGACTCCTACATCCATCCACTTTTGCATTGTATATCTGTTTAGTCAATCTTGCATCATCCATCCTTTCTACATGTCCGAACCATCGGAGCATGCCCTTTCTTACTTTTACACCGACAGTCAGTCTTTTTCATTCCGACTTCCTTCCTTATAACCTTGTTTTCCACGCGGTCAGCGAGGTTCACACCGCAGATTTTGCCCTCATATCGACCACGTTTATCCTACTTTCATGCACACTCTGCCATACCCAGCTCTCGCTTCCATAAGTTAGCATTGGGATCAGTATTGCATTGTGAATTGCTAGCTGGCCTTTTCTGCTAATATCTTTTGCGCCCAGGAATCTGCCCAACTTTACTTTATTTTATTTACTTTATTTCCTAACGCTACTCTTCTTTCTACATCCGCGGTGTTCCTTTCATCCCTACTAAAAGCTCATCCAAGATATAAAATTTCATTCACCTCTTCCAGCACTACATTGTCAACCATTATCCTTGCATCTGTTCTGCGTTCCTCCCTTTCTAACATCATAACTTTCGTTTTCATCACATATAATTGTAAGCCTTTCATCAAACAATCATCTTCCATAATAGTGACTAGTGTGTGCAGATCAGACGACGATTCGGCTAAGAGCACGGCGTCATCTGCGTAAAGCATTCAGCTCACAACTAGGTCACCCATTCGCATCCCTACATTTGTCGATCTCACTCTCTGGAGACAACTGTCCAGGTACAGAATGAACAGCCGTGCGGACAGCACGCAGCCCAGTCTGACGCCGATATTGACGTCAAACCAGGGTGACAAGCCGCCGTCAACATGCACACACGCTGTGCAGCCCCCATAAGTGGACTGCACGGCGCGCAGCAGTGCGCCGCTCACCCCGTAGCCCGGGAGTATGTCCCACAGATCCTTCCGTAACACCCTGTCAAACGCTTTTTCCAGTTCCACAAAACCACAGAAAACCTTCCGGCTGACAGCCAGTTGTTTCTCCACGATGTTGCGGAGAGAAAAAATCTGATCCATCCACCCTCTTCCGCTTCTGAAACCACCCTGAGCCTCCCACAACACTCCGTCAGATATCATCCTCCTTCTCCTTTCAATAATCTTCCCATACACTTTCGCTGCTAAGATGATCAAACTGATGGCTCTGTAACTGGCGCACTGCATACGTGATCCCTTACCTTTATACAAGGGCACGATTACAGAACGCTTCCAGTCCATGGGAACCTTACCCGACCTCCAGCATAGATTGCTCAAGGTCAGGAAAGCATCCCAGGCACAGGTTCCACCGTGTTTGTTCATTTCAGCAGACGTTATATCAATTCCAGCTGCCTTACCATTTTTCATACTTTGTATCGACCATTCAATCGCTTCTAATAGTAATGTCCTCGTCAGATGTAGTCGCAACGGCGTCAGTCGTAGACACACTCGCGGCGCCCATGTCCGGAACATACTCGTACATTTCCCTAATATATTCACTCCACCGACGCAATACATCGTTTGGGTTTGCAAGAATGTCACCAGCCTTAGACATAATTTTGTCTATTCTAGATGTTGACGAAAAACCCCGAGACTTTCTAACTTCCCTCCAAAAGAGTTTGTTATTGGCCTCGAAGTTCTCTGTCAACCTCACTTCCTCATTCGCAACTAATCTTTCACGCTTCTCTTTCACATAACAACATTCTTGCAGCGGCGGTAGCTCTCCTACTTTTTCTCTGTCATACTATCATTCTGATTCAAACTTGAGACATAATCCAACCATGCTTTTTTCTTTCTTTCGATAAACTACCAACTTATGTTTGTATATTTTAAGAATACCGTACCTAAACTATCCCTATTTCGACATGTCATTGGTGTGAGTCAATATTTTTACGCCGTCCTAAGCAATTGATGATAATTTTTCTAGTGTTTAATAACTCTCAATTGCTTAAAAACACAATAATTATATATATATATATATATATATATATATATATATATATATATAACGTTCTCAAAGTTACAGAGAATGAAATCATATTCTCCATAAGTTTTTTGAAGATATCTAAGTAATATGGTAAGTACTGCTCGAGTCAGGCAGTTTGTTATGCATTAATCGAACGATGAAGTAACGCGACCTGTCAGAAAATTTCCCTAAGCTGGCTTAAGACGCGTTTTATAAGTGTACTTATAGGAAAGTGGTCAAATGAGCAGATCGAGTACACCTGGTAGTGAGAAGCAGACATTTGCAACACCGTGGGAGTCACAGTTGTGTTATCTACCGTTAAGATTCCTAACCTATCATGGGAATGGGTAAAATAGAGAAAAACTTTTCGCCTCTGAATAAGTCTCTAGGAAAGCTGTAAACAATTTTACATAATTCATGCTTTGTTTGCAATGTCAATTAGAACAGCACTCCTATGAACCCCCAGTCCCCACCTTTCCTTCTCTATTCTCCCTATACTTCGGTTGCGTACAGTACCTACATCGAATCTCTCTAGTTTATAGCTCAAGTTAGATAATAACACTCAATTTATATGCGCATCTTTTGAATATTAAACACGATGCATTGACTTCACTGACAAGACGTTGCGTCAAGATAAAAGCATAAGTAGTACTGAATTATGCCATGTTTACATGTCGTACACGTATTGTCGATATTATAATATGATTATGAAGAAACTGAATAATTTATAGAATTTTTCGCCGCACGCCCTTATTAGCTGTGTAGTGTAGGCATTTGGTGACAGCCCTACCAACAGCTCAAAATAAGTCTGTTTAGTCATGCAATTACGTACAACCATTGCCACGCCTGTTTTATTATTGGTTGGGTGAAGATGTATGGCGAAACTTATTGGCATACACCGGGCGCAAAAGACATAAGGTTCCCGAAAAGGATTCCGAGAAATCATTGTTGTGAGCCAGGGCACTACTCATACACGAAATCTTGATTCAGAAACAGACCTTTAGTTTATATGGTATTGGTATTTGTATGGTAAAATCACCAATTGACACAAAATATATGGATAAATAACTAAAAATAACTCATGGTGCTTCCCAGAAATATAATTTTACTGTAAAGTCAATAATATAATTCGAGAAATCTTAAGAGATTCTAAATGTCAAAGGTAGGGCTATAATATATTCCTTAGAGGCATCTATTCTGGGCAATTGGACAATAATAAATGGTTTGTATTCCCTAAGTTAAATGTCGGTATTCCAATTATATTATTATATCCAAATCATACTAAGCTTCAAACGCCCGGCAACATGTCAAAATAGGTTTTAATTTCAAGGTGCTTGGGTTTGTTATACGTAACAGCAGGGACTTTAGAAAATCTTCTACAAAGATAAAACTATTTAACACACTAGTCAGGCTGATTTTAGAATACTGCTCAGTTATATGGAACCCACACTACGATGTATACAAAAAGCGCTTAGAGAGTGTTCAAAGGCGATTCCTTTACCATCTGTGCTACGGGGACCAGTTAGCTAGGCGAATTACTAGTTATACAGACAGACTGGAACATTACCGCATAGAACCTTTGGTAAGCCGGAGAGAGACATTTGACGCTGTTTTCTTTCATAAATTAATTAATGGTACATTAGATTGTAGCGAACTTTTATGCAAATTGCAACTCAAAATACCTACTCGTTTGCCAAGAAAACAGGCGTACAATCTAATAAATATACAACCCTCAAGAACTAATCTTGGTCAGTACGCCGCTCTGCCCAGACTTTGCCGACAGTATAATGCCATATCTAAAATTCACGATATAGACATTTCATACGCTCTGCCAAAATTCAAAAATCTATTAAAACCTATTATTAAGCCAATTGTTAAATAGTAACTTAGGTTATATATAAATATTGTATTAATTAGTGCTTATTAATGCTTATAATATAGATATAATATATTGTGCATGATGTGACCTCCTGTAATTGAGGGAATACGCTTGTTTGTACCCTACTGTCTATACTGTAATAAGATTGTATGTGTATATCCTATGTTGGTGGTCCAATAAATAAATAAATAAATAATAGATTGCTATCAAAAAATATTTTCTACATTTTTTGGCAACATAATAAGTAAATTACATTTTGTTAAGTTCTTTAAGTAATTATTTAAAACAAAGTTAAAGTTAGCGAAGAATAACAAAAATGGGTTTTTATCAAATAGGCGTCAAATGAGTTGGGGTAAGTGACTAGTTCTACCAATGGACACCGTTGACGCCTTTAATATTGAATAGGGAGGTATACATTTTAATTAGACTATCCATTATATTTCTTCTGTAATTGACTAAACTGGCCGCTATATTTTTTTTTACCGCATGACAACCTAAATAGCAGACATTAAAATATCCATTTACAAACCTTTTCCTTGGGGAATTATTAAAAAAAGAAACATGAAACATGAACAACAAATAAATGTCTAATTGGTATTGTAATAATTATAACTTTCTTTCTAATAATTATAATCTAGAAAATAATAGAATTTGTAAAAATACCAACTTAAGGACTTTTTTCGAGTACTCCGGAATCACACCATTGACTTTTCTAAATTCTTTTCGGAAGTTAGGTGTGATCAGTGTAATAAATATCGATGACTGAGAACTTTATGCCCGGTGTATAGCAATAGGTTTTTCGCCACCTATTCCATTTGGGACGTAAACATCACGGTGAATCGGGTAAAAAGGGCATGAAGTTATGTCTTATGTTATTTAAAAAACAGCTATTAATCACAGCAATACAAAATGATAAAAAAAAACAAACCTTAACATTTTATTATTCAAAAATAAACTGCCGATTGTTGTGCTGTGTCTAAGTAAGCGGAAAGTTTGCAAAAAAAAGTAGGCAGGTAAAAATGCAAGCGGTCCCAGAAACAGCGCTAGCTACAAAAGCGGCTAAAAATACTAGTTAAAAAGCGTAGTTTTAGCGGAGAATGTTTGCCCGACCCACTTTATTAGGCCCGGTGGGCTGTCCGTGTTTGGGCCACGAGAACTAACTACTTATGTGACTCATAAGTATTTTGTGTTCAAAACAAAAGGATTTTAATTTATACACCAGATTAAATTTATAGTCAAATGCACATAATGAGTAAGACCTAGCTATAAGACCGCCGCATGTGCGTTTTGACTATGAATTAACATAGTCAAAATGCACATATAGATATCTTCCTGACAACCTTTATAAACATAAATAAAATTATGCTATTTGTATTTAAAATAAAAACTCATGTGAAATTGTAGTTATATTTGTACATTTTTTCTATCTGTCTCTATTTGTATACAAAAGCAAATATAGATTTACTGTTTATTTCTAAGATTTTCGCGAATCTCACTCATTGATCAAAACAACTTTTAGGATTATATCGTGTCTATTTATTATTTATCACGAGTGATGAACAAAAAGAAGAACTTTTTGTTCATCACTCGTGAAAATGATCTCTGTAAAGAGTTCGAAACGTCGGGAAATAAATATAAATAAATAATAAATAAACGCGATATAATCCTAAAAGTTGTTTTGATCAATAGATTTACTGTGTATATTTATTTTAAATAGTTTCGTAAATAAGCATTGAAACTAAGGATGTTTTACCGTATTTCATATATTTTTATAATCATGTATAAAAAAGGTATGTCATTGCATCTTAACAGTTTTAAATATTGAAAAGTTATTAACTAGAATTTAGTACTAATATTAGTGTTAATGAAGACAACATTAATTTTGTGAAACATATTTTAAATGTGTAGACATTTTTTTATACACAATTATTATGAGCACGTGCTTGAGGCTGATCCGCTTGTTTCATGGTCCAAGTCTAGTTTCGGAGTAACAGAGTAGTTTCTGCACAACTGCGGTTTGCTTATTTAAAACTTTTTTTTTGCAACGTGGTCGCCGGTGTGGTCGTTGGCTCTGCAATTTGATGACGTCACTAGACATTTTGTTTGATTAATGGCATTCGTAATTACATGGTAAAGGTAATTGTTTTTTTTTAAATTTTATTTAATAATATTTTCTGCAACACATGGCTAAAAGATACGTAATTTGCTTACATTATAATATAATAATATTAATTAAGATTTCTTTTTTCTGCTAGCAACGTGTTTTGTACATTTGCACTTTACATCATGAAAAATAAACGGCGAGAAGCTACGTATATATAAGTAGATACTAGCAATACAATAAATAATTACCTGGTTTCAGACACACGATAAGACGTCTTATGGTGGCATTATGTAAAAATACTTTCATAAATCTCTTTGTTTACGTTCTGTCACATTGATTTATGTCTTTACTTACATAAAAAATGTAAAAAAAAATCTTGTTCGCTGTTCTTATATTTTGTTTGATGATTAATGTAAGAATAAAAAAATATACTCTTGAGACACAATAATTATACTTTCACACACATTACTTTAAGGTGTAAGCAGCGTTTTCTAATATATTCGTGTCAACAATGTTAGAGCCATATATTTCGCTGCATAAATGGGCCGTCTCGACCGTTGAAATGTCACGACCTCTCTGAAAAGTGGTCTTATGTTAATGGCTGGTAAACAAATATTACTCTCATGGTATTGCTAGTCAGAGCAACGCCAGTTACTTACCACCAAAAACTTCATCATTCATCATTAGCCTATTGCAGTCCACTGCTGGACATAGGCCTCTCCCAGTTTGCGAAAACTCGATCTCTTAAAAATGTTAGCTGTCGTTATTTTGTGTGTGTGTATTTGTGTGGGCCTAGTGGCGCATTGGTAAAACTACCGGCTGCAGCACTGAGGTCGAGGGTTCGATTCCCACCCGAGCACAAATATTTGTGACAAACATGAATATTTGTGCGGCGTCTGGGTGTTTTTCTATGTATTATAAGTATGTATTTACAAAAGAAAAATATATATGTATTAATATCCGTTATCTAGTATCCATAACACAAGCATTTAGTTGCTTAGTTTGGAACTGGAGGGCGCTGTGTGATTTGTGTCCAAGTTATTATTTTTAATATATCATTAAATTAAGCTCATAATATATTATTTAATTTCAAAGTTGCAATATTTTGATGTCATTTGAAGATTCCAAATTATAGTAATTTTTCCAAGTTTGTGTATTAATTTAATTTTACTTTTACTGATTTTATTTTATTTCCTTTTGTATTTACCTACGTAAGGACGACTTATAATTACTTTAATATTGCAATTACTCATGTATCTTAACAATATTTATGTTGCTTACATAAATTTTCAGGCAGCAGGTGTTCTTTCATTACATAATAAACATTGTAAGTTATTATATTAGTTCGGTTGACAACCTCATATGTTATACCTATATATAATAATACAAAATATATGACTGTTACGTTAGAGAATGTGATGTGGTTGTTTTGTTATTAAATCATCCGCAGTTATTACCCAACTGTTCCAGAAAGAGGATCAGGTTTTTGTCATTTTTTTTTTAAGTAGAGAGGGATTCCATTTGCTACTAGTATAATCCCAACGCATATCAATATCTTTGTCATCTCTTTTGACCGCTTACATACTTTATTGTCGGTTTTGCATCGTTATTTTAACAGTATATTATTATTTACTTTGTATTTGTATGTGCGGAAGTTATTTATATTATTAACTAGCACTAGAATGTCTAATGGTCTCATGTGAAGCTCAATGAGCTAATTAAAAATAAGCCCGGCTTCTGATTCAGAAGTGGGATATTCAACCACCATGCCACTAAGATATTTAAATAACAACATGAATAAAATATATATCTAACAATAATATGTGGAGACATTTTCATCGATACCCTCCGTAGTTACGTAGAACTTATAGAGAAAGTTCAGCATTGAAGTTTCTAGGAATCCATGTTATCGTAGAATACAGTTAATAGCAATAGTTTTCGATACATCACAAGATTGACGGTGTTGTGTTCACGGCTGATTCGAAAAGTTTGTGGCCGGACTATCTGACGGTGGTGTTCGATTAATCCCTATCCCTACCATTGGTAAGGATTACTCAGTAATTGGAAAATTCGAAATTTCATAATTAATTACCGATGATAATGTCATCTCATCTCTTCCTCTGGGTATATTGATAATTGATTAAAAGATTTGATTTGATATGTAAGTTTTTTTAAATCACTCAGTGATTCAAAGGTATTAAGTTTATAACCCGGCTCACATCAATTTATTTCCGGAAGCTATTTGTACTTATTATTGCTGATTAAAAACGAAACATTAAAGAAATCTTACAGATGCTTACAACAGTGTTAAAGATCTGCAGTTCGTTGCATGAATGGGCGGTGAAATACAAAGACCTCTCGGAATATTGGCGTGAAGTGGATCCTGCTGCGTTTTGTTCGGTGAGAGAGGTGTCCGGAGGCACGATCTCTTTTCCCACCACCACGGTGTTCATGGGCGTTAACTGGTTGCTTACCATCAGGTGACCCACTTGCTTGTTTGCCCTGCCATTCCATAAAAAAGCATGGCTGCATATATTTTTAGCTATGGCAGTAGTAAAGGCAATAATAAGGAGAGCAGGGAGGAAAAGGTTGAGCGAAGTTATGGCGTTTATCTCAAGCGGGCATTATCATTGATAAATTTAATTCGTGATTGAATTATTTGCTTATCGAGTAAATATCGAGAATCAATAGTTGCGGTGGATCTGACCGTAACAAATGGCTTAAGACATTACAACTTAGATTAACTCTCAGTTTCCTACGTGATCATAGTTCACCAACTATTTAGTGGATGCCATTTTAGTGTTTCATATTATCTAATTAAATATATTATAGGTGATATATACTATAATTAATTTTTACACTAAAATAATAATAGTTATAGAGTTTTAACGTGCGTAAAGAATGGATGATGTTGACTTAGACAGTGCCAAAGCGGATGGATGTAAAAGTCGAGGCCACCATGACTCACTAAATTTGATAGAAAGTTAATTGTATCTATGCTTGGGTTACTAAGACAATCTGCAGTATCTAATTACTACGCAAGACCCTAGGCTTGAAGTTATGTATGCAATACTATTATATTTGGATTGTATTCACTGTAGTCATTTATTTTCTATCATCTAATACCTGGTTTGCGATATCATTCTTAAAATGATTCTACTCTTATTTTATTTTGTATCTGGCGATAGTTGAAGAGTAGTAGAGCCTAGCGGTTCGCTGCATGAATGGGCTGTTGGCTTGAACGGTGAAATACCACGACCTCTCAGTATATTGCTGTAGAGTGGCTCATGCCGCGTTTCGTTCCCTTAGGCCCAAATACTATATGTTGTGCAGATTCTCATGGGCGGCGCTGGTTGCTTACCATCAGGTGACACGCCTGTTCATTTGCCCTCCTATCCCTCCTGAATATAGTTTTAAAAGCTGTTGACATGTACTTAGTAGGTCTATAAATTCTATTACCAACTACAATACAGTATCGTATTGGACAGATTGTCCAGAACTTCACAGGGTCAGCAGCCGGTGATATTTTTATAGCGCTCTCTTCCAATATCGTGGGTATAAATTATGACCATAAAAGTAGTTTCAACTGAGACGAGACAACAGTGCGGTGGACTTGTATTCGGGATAAGTGGACCAAATTGTATATAGAAATTAAAATTTGACTTTAAATTTTTTTACCGTACTAGCAAGCAGGTTGCTTGATTGAAAGGGATTAGACAACGCCGCCTGTGAACATCTGCCTCGCCCGAATGAATAAAATTATAACTCAGTCTCGGTGGTCCAGTGGTAGAGCACACGGCTTCTGATCCAGAGGTCCGAGTTCGCATCCTGACACCAGTGTCAGAACAATTTCGAAAAGTCAATGACTTTTCGAAATTGTTTTCGGAAGTTAAGTGTGATAAATATCGATGACTAAAAACTTTGTGTCCGGTATGGCAATTGGTTCGCCACCTAATCCATTAGGGACGTAAACATATCGGCGAGACGAGGCTTAAAAGCCGCTGCCTACACCTTCGGGTAACAAAGGCGTGAAGTTATGTTATATGTTAAATACTCTTAAGTGAATTTACTCTGGAATATGTATATGAATGTTGACATATCTTTCGATTATGGCTTATGACATAAAATTATTAGAAACATTTATTGATATTATAAAACAATACTTATTATATCTACTATAATTAAAATATATTTAAGAATTTATGTGTGAAATAAAACGGATCTCTTTTTTCCAATAAATTGGTGACAACCTTGTAATATAGAGGACACCATTTTACGACCCCGCAAATCCTCCAAACTTTGGATAAACTTGTGTTCAGAAGCTTTTTAAGAGTCGCTAATAAAATTACTATGATAATGCGAAGAGAAAATTTGAAAATAATTATGATTTACAACTTGAGAGTCTGTACACCTGCGGATATCCTATAATTCAGACTAATAAATCTATATCTCTGTATTTATTAAAAAAAATAGATTTATTTGTAGGCATGACAGTTTTATCCCGGCGGGAGTTTAGTGGGGTGTAGCATACCCCACCAATTCTGAGCTCGGGTAATGCTGGGGTGACGGTAGTGTAATCGTAATCTCGTCATCACCCGGTCTTCGAGATATATGCAAGTATACGTAAGTGGAGTAAGTGACAACCCGCCACATAGTTTACGTTTGTATTTGATCATAAGATTATTTACGTTTCATAAATAAAGAGATTTAGTTTTAATAAATAAAATTAAAACTTATTAAAAATTTGATTGTTATAATCATATACTGCCATTTTATATTACGTGCATGTCATCATGTCGTACCCCGCCACATACTCTATGCAATAATTTGTTACCACACTCCCGCCGGGTTCATATCTGATGATACTTTTGAAATAATTGAAATCGGACATTCCATTTCAACAATATTACGATATACAAAATCAACTATGTACCATAAAATTCTTTGTTCTGAATATTTGAGTGACTGATCAACGCGCAGCATAAACCGCGGATCATTGACACCCGTCCCTTATTGAATGTATATTTGGCACAATGTAGTAATCTAATAACAAAGAAACTAGTACTCACTACAAGATACAAAACACTAACAAAGTAACAAATACAAAAGGAATATCAATTCGAATCAGTATTTCCTGAGATAAGCGTATTTAAGCAAACGACACACACACACATAACATAACTTCACGCCTTTGTTACCCGAAGGAGTAGGCAGCGGCTGTTGAGCCTCGTCTCGCCGTTAAGTTTACGTCCCAAACGGTGGCGAACCTATTGCCATACCGGGCACAAAGTTAAGCAAACAAACTATTTAGATTTGGAATACTAAGTTACATTTGAATTCTATGATTACTATTCTATGATTTGAATACTATTGCTATTATTTCATAACACTAATCACCAATGTATAAAGTTGTAGACAGCGACATCTGTGTCTCAAGGTGCCCATTTTTATCTTGTGCCATTCTGACGAAGCCTATTTTTATATATCGTTCATAATTTGGTTAGTGATTGATATTAATAACATAGAGATTCTTAAGAAATTATTGATTACTTCTGTTGCCGCTTTAGCCATAGGCCCAAGTATTTGTTAAGGTTAGACAATAGGTAAATAATACGGGACACTATAAGCGTAGAGATATCTTCACGCTTAAATTATGCATATAATTGTCCATCAAGCAAGTATTCAAATAGCTAACCAACGCTAATTTGCTGAGATGTGTCAGTTTTGTGAAACACAGAAAAAACATCCTAAAAACTGTGGTCGTTACCGATGACGTCACACTGCGCGGTCGTATTTTTTCATATTTTCCCTGGAGTGCCATAATTCATGGAAAAAATGGATCAGTCGCACGATATATCCGAGGTATAGCGTATGCTGTATTTCTATTAGCAACCATGATATAGAAATCTAGAAGAGTTCCACTGGGGGCGATGTTTTGACAGTTGGATATGTATTGGAGCGAGCTTTAAAAACTTCAAATAGGTTTAGCTTTATTTTAATTTTAGTTTTACAGAAAATATTTCTTCATCTATATTATTATATTTTTTGTTGGTATCAAATAAATTCTTTAGTAGTGTAAACGTACCTAAGTATTTAAGAAATAAATTAAAAAGGAAGGAATTTTAATTATTTTTTAAGTTCTGAAATTGTTTTATTTTACCATTCACTTTTTACTTTTGCTATTTAGACGTACCATTTGCTTTATTTGTGCTATTAATATTTGTACTTGTTTGTTAATTAGTATTTATTCGTATTGTAAGTAAGTTAAGTGCGTTATTATTATCATATTATTATACATGTTGAATAATAATTATACGGCTCACCCCACAGATAGAATAAATGGCGGATCCTATTGCCATACACCGGCCATAATGTTGTCAGACATCGATGCGGATCACATTTTCGAAAGCAATTCCAAAAAGTAATTGGTCCAACAAATTCTGCATTTAAAGGCGAATCACCAGCCCGCCCTCTAGATCCGTGTATTATCTCATTTACTGTTATTAGAATTGTGAATCCAAAGTCACATCTAGCATATGCATTTCTCCTACGTCCATTCAAGGGTACAGTGCGTGATTTATTCCATGTGGAGTTGCCACAATATGTCACCTGGTACAAACGACATGCCATTCACTGCGTACGCCTATCGCTCGTTACAGCTTTTACGATTTAACTTTACTTGATTGTAAGCTAATCCATTTAGGTTGTAAAATATATTATATTGAATTCGCTTGAAATGGTTTTGAAAGTGCTTAAGAGATAATTGTTTTTTTTTTTATTAGAGACGTAACTTTCGGATAGACAATCATTTGGTATTTAGCAATTTATTTATAAGATTATTGCTGCCAGTAGGCACGGGGATTTTTTCTGCAATGTAGATATTTTCATATAGAAAACATTCTTAGATTTAAATAGATTGAGTGTTCGTAAATTTTAATGTTATTTGTCTTATGCTGGTGACTCTTTGTTATATTGAAATAACGCAGTATCAGTTTCGCGACTTATTTTAATAGTAATCATCATCGCTAAGTCTACTTAAAATGTCTATGTAAATGTGTATAATATTCTGATACTTTAAATTATTTCATGCCAGTTTTATTTTCCAACACATTTAATGTTCAAACAATTAACATTGGAAGAACGAAGCAATTCGTTACTTGAATTGGCCGACTTGACCGGTGAAGTACCTCTACCTCTCATACTATCTAAGTAAAGTAGCTCATGTCGTATTTTGTTCGATAAGTGCGATATGGGAAAGCCCAGCTCTTTCCCATCACAACTCCAAATTATTCCCGACCTTCGTCCTTGTCTCATCTTAAATTCTGGCAACGCAATGAAATGTGACACTACCTGTGACGCAGTTGGGCGACGCTACTTACTTTTTTTTACGCGAGGAAATGCTTTATGCACACCCCCGCCTGGGTACGGCAGGGGATAGTGTGTGGCTCCCAAAACAGTAAACTGCAATCCGATCCTAGACTTACCCACTAAAACCTCGCGGCGGCCTTCCTCCGGCGTTGGGGTGGCCCAGGACAGTGCGTTAGCCCTCTGGTCCACGCCGCCGTCGTCCCCCCTCTGTCATGAGGGGGTGCTCATCTTCGGGGAGCCTCGGTGAGGCTTCCGCGGGCGGGGCGGTCCCGACCGCGCGCTGTAAAGAGGCGCGCGACCGGCGGCGCTCCCGACGACCCTCCCTGGCCGCACCGGGTGGTCATCCTTCCCGGGCCGCGACCACTTACCACCACCGCTTGCTCGTTTGTCCCTCATCCCATAAGAATATACAAAACTTTACTTCGACGATATAAATAAAAGAATATGTATAATACTTGCTCATTTCAATGTATCCTGTTTTAAGAGGGAATTTAAAACAGTAGATAATACCAACTAACGTAATATTTGAATAAAAGTGTACTTAAGAAAATGTTTAAACTCAACGGTTGATTTATTGGTTTAATACATTCTAAAACGAATCATAATTCTTCATTCATATTTCACTTGGGTATCTTGAGTGTGGTAGAGCCAAGCAGTTCGCTGCATGTATGGGCCGGCTCGACCGGTGAAATACCACGACCTCTTAGAAGATCGACGTAAAGTGGCTCATGCCGCGTTTCGTTCGGTGAGAGAGGTACCCGGAGGCCCACCCCCTTTCCCCATCCTTTCCTTTCCCCTATCCCCTAAAGGTCGGCAACGCATCAGTAACACTATATGTGTTGCTGGTGTCCATGGGCGGCGTTGGTTGCTTACCATCAGGTGACACGCCTGCTCGTTTGCCCTCCTATCCCATAAAAAAAAAATCTTAAGTTTTTGAAAAAATATTAAGGTAGGTAAGATCGCGTTAAGGTGGAATATTTTAACATTTAAACATACACAACTTCACGCCATATTCCTTACGGGGTAGGGTTCATAACTCTTATACACATGCGTCGATTTTTGAGGCTCCTGACATCGCCTTCCTCCAGAACACGTTCTATTTGGTCATGGAATGTATGTCTTGGCCGTCCTCAACTCCTACATCCATCCGATTTTGCAATTCATTTTATATCTGCTTAGTCAATCTTCCATCATCTATCCTTTCAACATACGCAATTTTTTTTTATATATCAAACAAAGAATTTACGATTACAAATATCAATATTATGGATAGTACTATAGTCGTACTATAGTCGGTTTGTTGGAGTAGGTACCATTTTCCTGAATAGAGAATTTGTGGGAAGAAATCATGGCTAATGACTTAGTTGAAAACAGAATCCATAAAAACGCTTGTAAACTGCTGTTTTTTTACAAGTTATGTTAAATTGATGTCTAACAAAGCAAGCACCCTTACATTTTCTATTTAGAATATCGACAGGCAGCGTTGCGAAATGTATATAACAAGTCACCGCTTGTTAGATGTTTGACAACTTTTAACAAGGTTGGCACAATCTCTCAATACCTAGTTATATTAGATTTTTTAATATACTTAGATATCAAATAATAATAAAATATATTTATGTTTTGAGTAAATATATATTAATTGATATTAAAATACATATATACATACACAACTGAATGCCAAGTCTTTTGCGGAACAGAGTGCTATATGGCGCGGCTTTCACACATCTTACTCGCTTTTTGACTTTCATAACTGTAGTCATAAAGATTGTCGGTTTTGAAAGTTTATATGTTTCATGATCCCAAAGGTTTAGGTATATTTCAAATTGAATAGGTGTGAGAACCTATTGACATACATTTGTCATTGATATTTACTGCACGAAAAGTTAGAAAAGAATTATAAAAAAAATCATTGGTACGAGCCCGGATTTTTCCCCACGACTCTTTGATTACATAGCGGGATGGTCGACCAGCGGAACATTGAGTCAACTAAATATATTATATTTTTATTATTTTTTATGTTAAAATTCGCCTTGTCACGTTGAGTGACAATGTCAATTTTCATATGTCAATTTTCATCATAATAAATTTAGGCTTCAAAGACACGGTTTCCGGGTCATAAATAAAAATACAACTGTAGGTAGTATACGAAAATTAATAATTATAATCATATTCTATAAAGTAGGTAGGTAATTATTTAATATGACAGACTGACCAGACATTTTAAGATTAGACAGGATATTCGGCCATTTCGTTTGAGGCTGTTATCAAGAAAGGAGCCAGAATAACCTAAGCCTTCAACTAAACTTTTGATTTTATTGGTGAGTGGTTTAACCAATTTATTTCACCCTAATAGCTAAGATATTATTGCCTGCAGTGCCGTGAGCTTGATGTGCCTAATTTATTAAAATTATTTCATGTAGTTCACTTTATCATGGAAAAGAGTATAATCACATATCTCATCTTAAAGTTTATTATTGCATGTTCAGACTCTGATAATAGCAGCATATTATTTTTATATATATTACAGTAATTTCCTATATAAATTATTCTGTACAATTAAGATAATTTTACAAATCAAGTAGGTAGTGGTAACCTACCTACATTATTAATTATGTTGCTTAATAGTTTGTTAATCTAACTCTTTTCCAAATTTATATTCATGTTTATATATTGTAGGGTTATATGCTTGATCTACCCTGGGCATTTTCCAAATTACTGGCATGTAACACCACTGTCCACCCATTCTGAGAAATGGGGGTCGGTGGTGGCACTGATTGTCGATGCCAGTGAATGGGGATGCTCAGGGGCTGTTACTGGCTGTTTTTCAGATTGGCTGCCCTCAACTTCACCTCATCTTCACCTCGACTTCATCTCTACTTTCATCTCTACTTTCACTTCTACTTTCATCTCAACCTTCATCTCAACTTTCTTCCACTTTTCCTGTCGACCAGCTGACAGTGTAAAGGAAGCCTGCCAACATCTGGGAGGAGACTTCGGTGGAGCACCGGGACACCCCTGCAGTGAGCCTTCGCGGGTCACTCGGCATCAGGTCGTACCTGCTCCCCTCTTAAGATTTGGTAGCCACAAATTGAGGAGCAACTCGATATTAAAATAAATAAAATTAATAATTAATTGTCGAGCGAATTATTTTACGAAACCCCGACCGCGTTACATTGGCTCTCCGGCATAGTGTTCCTCGATTTGTGGTTGTTAGTAGGCAGTGGTGATGGCATTATTAACTAAATAGTGTAAGTTCAGAGTGGCTGGTCAATTTATTCACGCGGGAGGAATTGCCCTAGGACAGAGAGTGGACCCGACTGGTAATGTTACCGCATGCAGGGTAACTAGATGGTATATCTATATATACCGTCCCTGCATAACCAGCGAGTGAAAGGGACCGCGTGAATGAGGGTGCGTCAATTTTTTTTATTTAAATAACTTAAATTCTTTTTTAAACTTCAATTAGTAATGGTATGTGACCACCCTAAAACTTGTAACTAAAATTAACTTTGTAAACAGTAATTTCCACAATTTTTTCTTTTTTAATTCTTTTAAGGATATCAAATTCTTTAATTAAATCTGTGTCAATAAATTGTGTACTGAGGCAGCGTTTTACTCATCATTTTTATATTTATCTTTAACTGAGACTATATGTGCTCTAATAGTTAAATAAAGTAATTATTGTGTTTAAGAGTACCACACTTTGTCCTTGTTTTTTTATTTTTCCATACTGAGTATGTTAATTTGTAAATCCCTAATATAATAGGGTGTACTAGATAAATTGCACAGTGATTAATTGATATCTGAAGAAAATAATAATAAAAGATTTTTTTTTGTACATGTGGAATTACAGGTAAATAAAATAAATTGAAGGTAATTGTAACTTAGTGTTGTTTGGTAACTTTTCATGATACTTTGGTATCATTTTAGTGTGCATCAGGTAAGCGGTACTGCAGCAATTTTATCTGGCTCCTAATTAAACTGAGAATTTCAATTTTTCTAATAACAAAATTATACATCAACATTTAGTTTGACTTATAATAGTTTTTATAATTTGTTCTAGTCCCAATTCAAAAAATTACAAGTTTATTCTTATCTGTAACTGAATAATCTTCCAACTCTTATCTTACTACTACTGGTTCTCACTACATTATAGTTCTTATTACTTTAATACTTCATTTAAATTAGCCTGGCCCAATTTAAAATCAAAACTTAATTTTCTTTTGTTTAATAACTTAATTTGATTTCATCAACAATATGAATAAAGATATTAAATATTTAGCTCTCAGAAAGGCAGAGTTAGCCTATGAGATAGCCCTCCGTGGTTTTGAACCATCAGATACAGTAGTAGGACTTAGAAAGCTGTTGTCCACATCGAGGTTGGATGGTGTCTATGCTTCTGAAAATATTTTGGAATCACATTTAGAACCAAGCATAGATTTAAGTGAAGCAAATAAGACCGTTAATCAATGTATGGCAGAATTAAATGTCCTTGAGGAAGATTTTAGTCTAAATACATTACAACGTTTAGAAAATTATTCACTACATTTAAAGGCTAGACTTGAGCGTATACAACCCTCCACTGAGTTAGATAGAAAATGTCTGCATTTATTAAAGAAAAATCTTAATGAACTTAATTCAGAACTTAGTACTTTGACACCTCCATCTGTATCCACATTAAAAACTTCACAGGATAGGGAACAGCCTGATAAGCCGGTACAAGATACCATGTCAGTAGCTGTTACTTGTGACAGAGGTATGTCCACAGACTTAGGCAAGTTACGCTATGATGGTAGGACTTGTGTACATTCATTCATACAAAAGGTAGATGAATTTATTTTAGCTAGGAACATTAAGGATGCTCGTTTGCTAGCTTTTTTGGAACAGAAATTTTCACAGATAGTGCAGTTCATTGGTTCCGTAGTATTAGGGACTCTGTTAATTCATGGGTGGAACTTAGGCAACTTTTAATTAGAGATTTTAGTCCTTTTGATTATGAAAAGAAATTGTTAGATGAAATTAAGTCACGCTCACAGGGCGAAAATGAAAGCATAACTATTTATTTGGCAATAATGCAAGGTATGTTTTCAAATTTAAGTAAAAAACTTTCGGAAGAAGAGCAACTTGATATATTATTACCTAATATTAGGCCTAAATACAATATAGTTTTAACAACAAGTATTGGAACCATCACTTCAGTTGGAGCTCTGCGGGAAGTATGTAGGGCTTATGAACACATACAGTCACGGCTTTCTAACTTTAAGGAACCTCCTAAAGCAAATAAGAATACAGTCGCTCCCCAGTACGTATACAACCATAGTGGTATTCCAAATACTGATACTAAGTCTCTTCATCACAAATCTGTTAGTACTTTGCAAAGTGGCAATAAATTTTCGGATGATAAACCGCCTTTATTGCAATTAGTCACTTATGACACCGTTCTAGAGAACAGTACCAGCCCTTCTCTTTTCGTAAGACTGTGAAAAAGAATGACAGAGCAAATATACCTATTATATAAAAATGGAAGGCTGCAGGGGTTGATGAAGGTGACCATTTTTTATTAGAAAATGATGAAAGAAGCCTTAATTAATAACCGGCTGCGTACCATGAACGAACAATAAAAGCAAATAGCAATCAGCGAATAATACTTTTAATATTATCATGCTACAGCTTTTATTCCATTTTAGGTGTGGTCGGCTCAAAATATCATTATTTTCCATTCTCTTCTATCACTCGGCATCTCCAAACTTACACTCTTCATGCCCAATTCCACTCCTACACAATCCATTCATATCATTTTCAGCCTTCCTCTAACGTATATTCCAATAATACTTTTTATAATACTAACTCTAGTATTTGAAATAAGTCCTAGATAGGCAACAAAAACATTAATCTATACATCTAATAACATTGCAGGCAGGCAAAATAGTACATTAAATATTTTTTTTAGAACACTTGAGACATGGTCTACAATCGATGCCGAACCTAACCAATTTACCCGATTGTCTACATGGTTATTAGGGATAAATTCTAAAAGTACTGAATGCTTTTATGTCCAATTTTCAATAAATATTGCCAACAGGTCGGGTCAATATATGGGCTAATTACTATCACGCTATCTATATTTGGTGTGAGCAGTGAACCCTTATAATGGCACAGGCATAGTATTGTTGCACCGTGGATGACATTAAGTAATCTAACAGCTATCCGTATGCGCTCATCGGTCAAATCAAATAGCGCACATTTTCATACTGGTCCGATAAAACACATCACTCGAGAGTTTCTCATCAATAAATCACACCAGCAATCCATTTTATTTTTTATATTCGAAATATTGAAAGACTATATAGATTAATTCAAAATTAATTGTCGATCATCTACAATAGAAAGGCTATTATTATGTACACGAGATTGGTCTGTTTGCATAATAGCTCTTGTTGAACCATCAATCATTTTATTAGGCGTCGCACGAGGATGTTACATTTTTTTTTTATGGAACATGACAACATAATGTGTCAGATTAAGTTATTTTATCCTGCTGTTTAAATGGGATATGGGAAGAGAAAAAATGGGGTGCCGGTTAGACGAGGAAGGAGGTGGGCCTCCAAATACTTTTCTCGCCGAATGCATCAACAACAGTGGTAGAGCCAAGCAGTTCGCTACATGAATGGGCCGGCTCGACCGGTGAAATACCACGACCTCTCAGAAGACCGACGTAAAGTGGTTCATGCCGCGTTTCGTTCGGTGAGAGAGGTACCCGGAGGCCCACCCCCCTTTCCCCATCCTTTCCTTTCCCCTATTCCTTAAAGGTCGCCAACGCAACAGTAACACTATACAGGGTGGAATCCACTCATATGTAATAATTGATACCAGATGTAGATCATAATTTCAGTAAACGTTGTACAAAATATTAAGACGATCGGTACAGTAATTAGGTCAATAACGACAGTTTTCATTTTCATGTAATTGAACACTCCCTATAAATGTATGAACTGGAATAAACTCTTCTCAGCTGTTCGTCCTGTCAAGGCCGCTTCGACTTTGTCATAAACGAAAATCATTCACAAAGAAACCGACGTGTGCGCATATGGCGGGCGCGGGTTGAAGTGCGTGGCCCCCCCGCGTGAAGTACGGGGGGGGGGGGGTTTGAAATTAGGGGCACGAAACAATTATCGTCCGTCACACCTTAGAAATTAATAAACAATACTGAAGTAGTTTTATGTGTTGGGATTTTCATTCAATTTATAATTAATGGAATTTATAGCTTTAGTTACGACATTTTATTTTCAGAAATATTATAACTGTAATCATTTTAAAGAATTGACTAAATATCTAACTAAAGTACAAAACTTTAAAAGCTTACATTTATTTGTTGTTATGATATTTCTGAACAAAGGAGAACAGTTTAAAAAATTGTATTTATGACAATGTTATTTAAGGAAATATCCCCTGGACAAATCAAATCTAAATAGACAGTACGTACATAGGGAGGTTACATAGTAGAATAAGATAAATCGTGAAAAAACCCTTTATTATCATTTCTTTTATGATACAACTTTTAAAATCGTAATAACACAAATATTCTTATTCTAATGTAATTATAATTTTTCTAAAGCGCATTGACATAAATGGGGTCGTTTACCCTATTTACCTATGATTTTCGATAGATTTTTTATTTCCAATAATTTTGCTTTTAGTTGACCGCCTGTTCCGCTTTGTGTGTGACGTATCGCCTGCAAATTACTCTTTTCGAATTTGTATTATTTATTAGTCTAAGTTATTTTATTGTTTTTTTTTATTAACACTTAGTTATTTGAGTTTTGTGTGTGTTATAGTGTTATTTATAGTAAAACACTTTTGTGCAACTTTTATAAAATGCCACGACATTTTTATACCGCTAGTGAATATACGGACATGGTACTTATGTATGGTGAGTGTGGGATTGATTTCTTTTTGTGGGGGTTCATTAAAAATGAAGTTTACTCCCAAGTTTTCAATAGTGCAGTCGAATTGCGGAACCGTATAGTCATCGCCTTTGACAAATTAATAGCCATGGCCTCCGATCCCGTACGGAATCTATTTAATAAAATTCGCAGAAACATAATGCGACGATGCTATGCTATGTATTGCTGCTCGTGGTGGACATTTTGAAAACTTGAAGATTTAATTTTGTGCCTACTTAATCCGCTTTAACGGAATTTAGTTAGTTCAGTGTAGTTAACATTAATTCATGTTAACAATAGCCGTAGGTACCTATTCGTAAAATGACAAATTACTATCAACTAGTGACAGTGAAATTTGATAGTCAAAAGAAAAGTCAGTGCCACACGCACACGTTGCCACACCGTCAGAGGTCAAGGGTACGTTCTCTATACGGGTGATTTAGTTTTGATGCATTTTAATGCGATTTAGTTTGTTTGAAATTTGTATTTTTTTTAAATTCGCCCAGGAGTTAAAATGTTATTTTTAAGAGACTCCTATGGACTAGTACTACATCTGATTTCGTTTATATCATAAGAGTAAAATCCATATTGTATGTGTTGTTGGTGTCCATGGGTGGCGTTGGTTGCTTACCATCGGGTGACACGCCTGCTCGTTTGCCCTCCTATCCCATAAAAAAAAACAAAAGTAACTTAACAATATTCTTTTACTCGATAGTTTGAGAGGTCAAAGTGAACTACATTATTTAAATATAAATAATATGCAATAGATTATAAGATTCAGAATTTTGATTATTAGACTACATTATATAAAAAATTCTGAAAGTTTTACCAAGATACTTGTTTATTTAGTTACAATTACTGATACATTTTTAATTGGTAAACCTTTGGTTGTTGGAAGTTAGTAAATTCTCTTCGGTTTCTGAAAATTTAAATTTACCGAAATTAGCACTTTAAAGTTGATATAAAATGTATATAATCCAATTTCAATATAGATAAAATTTAAAGTAAAAAATAAGCAGTCTACCTATTAACTATTAAACCTAGTTAATTCAGCTATGCGTAGCGTGCAGAATGTGGCTAGCGTGCAGAATGTGGCTAGCGTGCAGATTGTGGCTAGCGTGGACAGCGTGCACAGCGTGGATAGCGTGGCCCTCGTTGTCAGTGTGGGCAGCATGGCTAGCGTGGAAACGTGCAGAGTCTGGCTAGTGTGCACAGCGTGGCTAGCGTGCAGATTGTGGCTAGCGTGGACAGCGTGCACACCGTGGATAGCGTGGCCCTCGTTGACAGTGTGGGCAGCATGGCTAGCGGGGAAAGCGTGCAGAGTCTGGCTAGCGTGCACAGCGTGGCTAGCGTGCAGATTGTGGCTAGCGTGGACAGAGTGCACAGCGTGGATAGCGTGGCCCTCGTTGACAGTGTGGGCAGCATGACTAGCGTGGAAAGCGTGCAGAGTCTGGCTAGCGTGCACAGCGTGGCTAGCGTGCAGATTGTGGCTAGCGTGGACAGCGTGCACAGCGTGGATAGCGTGGCCCTTGTTGTCAGTCTGGGCAGCATGGCTAGCGTGGAAAGCGTGCAGAGTCTGGCTAGCGTGCACAGCGTGGCTAGCGTGCAGATTGTGGCTAGCGTGGAAAGCGTGCAGAGTATGGCTAGCGTGCACAGCGTGGCTAGCGTGCAGATTGTGGCTATCGTGGACAGCGTGCACAGCGTGGATAGCGTGGCCCTCGTTGACAGTGTGGGCAGCATGGCTAGCGTGGAAAGCGTGCAGAGTCTGGCTAGCGTGCACAGCGTGGCTAGCGTGCAGATTGTGGCTAGCGTGGACAGCGTGCACGGCGTGGATAGCGTGGCCCTCGTTGACAGTGTGGGCAGCATGGCTAGCGTGGAAAGCGTGCAGAGTCTGGCTAGCGTGCACAGCGTGGCTAGCGTGCAGATTGTGACATCGTGTACAGCGTGGACAACGTGAACAGCGTGGATAGCATATAGATTTCTAAGGAGTTTAACTACGGTGGGAATCGAAATCTGTTCTGTGTGGAAACAGCTCTGTCTACTAATCAGACATCAGACCTATAATGTTATAATATTTACTATTGCCACTCATTATTGAAGTCGGTGCAACATAACAGAGTACGTTACCTGGGCTTGCACCGACTCCAAAAATAAGTGACATTTGTAAATATTATAATAGTTAAAGATTACCTTATAAAAGTATTACATTTTGTATATTGTATTAAGTATACAAATTAGTAAGTTTCGTTATTTATCGCTTTTTAGTTATGAAGGTACTGTTTTCACTTACTTAAAGATTTTGTGGTTTACGTTTCTAGAAGTCGCTTTAACTTTTCTTTAAAAAGTTATTTTTTTAGATATATTTTCTATCATTAATCATATCCTATAGTTACGTACTTCGAATTACATCCAGATATCCTATAGTTGCGTACTTCGAAATATCATATAATTATTAGAAATATATATTGAATGAATAAAAAAATCTTGATCTACCATTTCTGGATCAGGAAAAAAGATCACAAAATCTATAAGCTAGTTTCAATTTGTTTTGAATTCAACGAACACTACTAGGCTTTTATTTAGGCTGGATAGAGATTCAAGTACCGTGATGTTCATTGATGAATTTTTGATTAACATATATATTTTTTAATGAAATTGTTTGTGATTTTTATCTCCATATGTCGTAAGGGGAGATCAAAATACTAACCTAATCTCAGCGATTCTCTTTAACTGTCTCTTTTAGTCTAAGACATAAAATTTTGCTACCTATTACATAGCTGCTTATACTCGGATGTTAAATCCGTGAGGCCTTAGTTGAAGTAATATCAACATTGATTGATTTGATTGAGATTTTACTAAAGAAATAATACAAAGAATATTACTCTGTATATTTGAAGATAACTTTTTTTTTTATGGGATAGGAGGGCAAACGAGCAGGCGTGTCACCTGATGGTAAGCAACCAACGCTGCCCATGGACACCAGCAACACATAAAATGTTACTGTTGCGTTGCCGACCTTTAAGGGATAAGGGATAGGAAAGGATGGGGAAGGGGGTGGCTCTCCGGGTAACTCTCTCACCGAACGAAACGCGGCATAAGCCACTTTACGTCAGTCTTCTGAGAGGCCGTGGTATTTCACCGGTCGAGCCGGCCCATCATGCAGCGAACTGCTTGGCTCTACCACAACTGAGCTGAGAGCGTCTTTTGTATGGTGTTAACTCATTATTATTTATTATAACCGGGCATCTTTTAATCTGTGATGGCAAACTGCCATTCTTCAAAGTATTTCTTATACTTCTAATATTTTCTTTTGTTAATTACAATTCTGTACTTAGATGTTTGTGTTTCAAGGTACAGTATCTTGACTATAAAAACCTAACAGCATTTACTAATATGTCCGACAATCATCACAAAATTTTACCTTACAATTCGTGATAGCTGTAGATTTTTTTCAGACGATATCTTTCTATTGTCGCCAATAAAACCAATAACAAAAAAGGGAAGTGCCGACCATGGACACCTTCATCACAGATAATGTTGCAGTTGCTTTGCCGGCCTTTTTGTACAGGAATTGGTGGGGAGGCGAAAGGGGGTGAACTTCTGGATACTTTTCTCACTAAACGACATGACGATTTTTGAGAGACATTTTGAGAGGTCGTGGTATTTATGTATATTTAAACAATAACCTTGAGAGAAAACGGTGTTACAATGTCACCAATCGCGCCATTAATGTGGCTAAAGTACTGGATTTGTAAAACAAGTTTCATTACAATGTGTTAAGCCCTCGTAAATATTGGCCATCGTAAAATAAACTTTATTTTATATGTATTGGTTCTCATTCCTACCACGTTTTGAAACTTAGTATGTATGTAATAGGGGTTGTTTTGTTACAATAGCCCGATTGGTATGCTATTACAATATTTAGTAAATTTTAATAACAATGAAAAAATTCTGTCTGACTATATGACTGTTAGTTTCGGGTTAACTCTGAAACGGACCGATTTTGCCCGGAATTTTATGGGCACATTTTATTTACATAAGTAGAGGAGAGAGTTTAGGCTAATTTATTTAAGAGTTCTTTTACATATTTCTTTCGAGGGTAAACAAAGTTTACCAGATCAGCTAGTTTATACTATAAATCTCATAACATACGTAACAAAACATAACTTCACGCCGCGTCTCGCCGTTATGTTTACGTCCCAAATGGAATAGGTGCTGAACCACTACCATACCGGGCACAAAATTATCCAGTCATCGATATTTATCACACTTAACTTCCCAAAACAATTTCAAGAAGTCATTGATGTAAACCAGTGTCAAGATTCGAACCTCTGGATCAGAAGCAATGCTCGACCACTGGAGCACCGTGACTAACTAAGATAAAAAGTAGTAATGGAGAGGTTATTGCATAAAATGTAGATACCAAGTAAAATCCCTATAGAATGAAACAGTTAAATTAACAACACACTTATCTTTACCTTCATTTGTAAAATTCACAAGTTAGTAACAATATCTTTCTACGTTACGTTTCTACGTTCTACGTTCACATTCACGTTCTACGTTAAAATATACAACAGTATAATATTTTGGTAAATAAACTATACAATGATTTAATTTTGTTGGGAACTAAACAGGAATACTAATTTTCTTCGACCGAGGCAGATATAAATTAGGAAACATTGACGTTATAACTCAGAGAAAAAAAGAAATGCGAGTTGTTCAGGCGGAAAATTTGTGTTATGGAAGTACGGGGTCGTGAATTTAGGCCGTTTACGTTGATAGGTTACGTTGATTTGCAGCTCAAACTTGCTCGCTGTAAAATAATAAGTTTTTATTCCTTAGCTAATGTAAAAATAAACATTAAAAAAAATTGTCATAGATAAAGGCAATAGTAGCTAATTAAACATTGAAAGTGATAGACCGGCCAGGTGAAATACTATTTTCAAAATATTGACGTAAACTGGCTGGAACCACTATTTGTTCAGTAAAAGAGGGATTCCCTTTTATTTGCGCTCGCGTTTGTGCTTGATATGTTATTTTAAGGCCAGCAACGCAACTGTGATCCACAAAGTGTTGCAGATGCCTATGGACTTTAATACACATTATGTGACCCAATATTATGTGGCAATTCGGGTCAAAAAAAGATCTATAAAAGCCAATGGCCGTTAATCGGTACCAAGAAGAATGTGGGTTAGTAAGTATTATAAGAACAGAACAAAAAGAAATATTTAGGCTTCATAAGAAAATCAGCTTACAGAAATAACTGTTCTAATATACTAGCATTTATTTTTCGTAAGCACAGATTGTTATTTTCTTTGTACGTCGTCCTCAAATAGTAGCGTTAGTCCCACAAATATTCAGTATATTTGCTCAATATTGTTAATTTTGAAAGTGGTTTTACTGATATCTAAACTATTATTTGTTGAGTTTTGTATTTGTTTTATATAAACAAGTAAAAGTATCCATGTAAGAAAAAAAGCTCTATGGGATATTTTTTTCGACTATTTTATTAGTAACTAATGAAAAGTGAAAGCAATAGGATTTTTCTTAAGGGATAGGAGGGCAAACGAGCAGACATGACACCTGGTGGTAAGTAACCAACGCCGCCCATGAACACCAGCAACACGTACAGTCTTACTGTTGCGTTGCCGACCTTTAAGGGATAGGGGATAGGAAAGGATGGGGAAGGGGGGTGGGCCTCCGGGTACCTCTCTCACCGAACGAAACGCGGCATGAGGCATGAGGCACTTTACGTCGGTCTTCTGAGAGGTCGTGGTATTTTACCGGTCGAGCCGGCACATTCATGCAGCAAACTGCTTGGCTCTACCACTATGAAAATTTCTCTTTTCGTAAGGTGACACGGCTTATTGCAGGGATTTTCATGAAATTTTCAATAAAGATGGATAATAATAATAATTAGAATTATTCCTTTAAAAACATCGTTTTTAACATTTTTCTGATATTAAATTGAAGAGATATTTTTTTTACACTTTGAACAGTCTGTTTTTAAGTGTACTTATTTCATGCTGTAACTATTTTGATTGTACTCTAATGGCATATTATTACTCTTAAGGTCTACAAATTAAAACAGACTTACGAGTGTCAGTGCATATATAGGTATAAAAGTTGTATATAAAATTAAACTTTATAAGTTCTCTAAAGCGAAAAATTATAATAAGCGATTTATAAAAACAGTTCAGTAAAGTCTGCAGTAGCTGTACATTTAGCTCATATTTTGACCTCAAAATCTACAGACATCTAAACATGGAACCTGAAACGGCAAAAACTCATTCCGTATTTCCGTGTAACAAACAAAACTGTCCCACTTCTCACGTCGCAAAGCGAAGTTGAATGTATGGACGGGATTCAAAGAGCTAAAGTGTGATTTGTTGTTTTAGGATGACTGTATTATCTCCGGATCAAACCCAAGAATATTGCTGCATACTGTCGCTGTACTGTGACGTAATCAATTGTGTTAGAATGTTCTAAGGTTTCTGGACACGAATTGTGAATATTATTTTTATGCTGGGTCTGATTTTTTTTATAAAATCAAATTCAATTGTAAAGGAGTAAAAATAATAAAGAAATTGAAATCGATCACAGAGAAAACAAATCAAAGACAGTTTTGATAGGGGACAGATTAAGTCCGTCCGCACAGTTAAGACTGCGTCTATAGGTTTAATACCAATCGTAGTTTTTTATAATAATATAATAAATATCAGGATAATACGATTGAAACTTTATTTGTAACACTCAGAATATAGAGTTATATTACTCTGATAAAATTTTTCAGATTTCGATAACAAATTCATTCATAAATTTAGTAATTTTTTAAGATGTTTATTATCATAAGCAGCTCTACTTATTTCCGTATTGGGATCACCTTTAATCTCTTTTCCTGTTTGAAACCTTATTCTGTGATATGAATTTTACGTTAAAGCAAACGTAATTAGTTATTTTGATTTTTTATGTGAGAGGGGGTAAACCAGTAAGCAAATCACGTGGTGGTAAGCTACTAATGTCGCCACTGTACATCTACCTCATTATAAGGGTTACAGTTATATTAGCGCACTTTGAAATTGGTTGGAATGGGGAGGAGGATAGGGAAGAAACCTCTTTATAAAACAAAATATGGCTTGAGCCACTTTACGGGTACACTTTTCTGACAGATTATGGTATTTCCCAGCGCTTGGCTTGGAAATACCGCTTCTACCACTTTAAAAGTCGTTAAATAAGAAAATTGCTATGATTTTTTTTTAAAGTAATTATCTGAAAGTAAGCTTGGTTTTGCGTTGTAGTTGTTTGATTTGAAATGTGGATATCGAGGAATTCTACTAAAAGTTCACATTTTTGAGAAATATTAGAAGCGTCTAAACATTACTGACAGAAATTTAAGTTCATTCTATTGTTATATAAATTTATAATATTCTAATATTCTATTCTATTCTCTATAATTTTCTATTTATAATATTCTTTCTACTTTATGAAAGTCAACGTAGCGAGTGAGGTGTGTAAGAATCGTGCCTTATGGCGCTCCATACTCTCTGCCTATCCCGCAAGGGATTTGGCCTGAAGTTATGTATGTATGTATTATTCTTTCAACGAGCTTCTCAATTTTCTTTCACCCGAACAAGTGTATAAAGTATTAATAAATAGCTGACTTTGACTGATTAGAAAATAAACAGAAAAATATATGAATCTAGAGGGAAATATTTTTTTAAATATTTTTATCTTTTAATAGCTGACCCAGCGAACATTGTTCCGCATCAAATAAATGAGTAAAATTTTAATATTAAAATTCATGCGCACACGTCTTGGCCGGTACTACTGCGCGACGCAACAGCTATGTCCCGCTATGTTAATACTCTAATATCTTCGTATATATTCGTTTAAATTACATGCTGTAACGGGGCACATTAATCTATATTAAAAGCACAATCTATTTAAGACACTTAGCTGCATAAAAATTAATGTTGTAATGTTTAAAATAGCTTCGTAAATAAGACATAATTAAACATAAAAAGGTAAGAGATAAAAAATGTAAATTAAATGTGCAAAAATAATCCTAATCTTATCTTTGCAATATTTTATAATATTATATAACATAACATTTTAAAATAATTTCATTATATTATTTTTTATTTTGCGTCTAAATTCTTTGCCTAATACTATTCGTGTTATAACTCTATTGATGTTATTATGAAATTTTCTTTGTGTTTGTATATTCTCCGTCATGCGGATTCAATGCAAGCATTGAATACTAATAAGCCGACCTACCGAAATGCAGAATCCATTTACCTATTTTTTAAAAAATAATCTCAGACTTATCGTGATGAATTTTATGATGTAAATGTAATATTTTCATTTTTTGCATTGGAACGTGACCTCATAATTTTTTTTTATGATATATCTTTGATGAGCTGTTAATACAAGTGTGTGATATGTGTTAAATTGTCGTGCAGTCAGTTACTTCTACACTATACTGTCGAAGTAAGAAAAAAAATTGTTTAATAACATGTCTTAATGTTTATACAAATCCATCCACAAGTAAGACAAACGCATTTATCTATAAAATATCTTACGTTCCTTCAGTTTCAATACTGTATGGATAAAATGATGTATGTCTATCTCTTATGGATAACCCACAACGACCATTTTTATCTGTTTACTTTTTACAAAAATAATAGCATAATAACATAGCGATTTTTAAAATTACAGCATTTATTTTCATATAATTAAGTATCGTATAAAGATTGTGTTTTTTATATAGATTGATATGGCTTCGTATATAATCCCGCTTTAAGGTGTTTTTGTAAGATATTACAGACGTAAAATGTAGTTGCATAGCGTTTGCGCGGCCCCCAATTGGACATTGTTTTAATTTTAATTTGACGGGCCTCGTGGCGCACTGGTAAAACTACCAGTTGCAGCAATGAGGTCGGGGGTTCGATTCCCACCCGAGCACAAATATTTGTGACAAACATGAATATTTGTGTGGCGTCTGGGTGTTTTTCTATGTATTAAAAGTATGAATTTACAAAAGAAAAGTATATATGTATTAATATCCGTTATCTAGTATCCATAACACAAGCAGTTAGTTGCTTAGCTTGGAACTAGAGGGCGCTGTGTGTATTGTGTCCAAGATTATTATTATAAAATGTTTATTTATTTACTTATTTATTAGGTACTTCTGGGTCGATATAATGTTCACTGGGTCAACTAGTTCATTATAATTTATAAAATTGCTAATGTATATGAATAAAGTTTCCACTGATTTACATTAAATTCATACAACTGAGCTGGATATTTTTATAAACAGATCGGACAATTTCCAATGAAAACAGCATAAGACCTTCATTGAAATAGTAAGGTATAAATATATTGGTTTTTCTGTATGAAGGGGAAAAATAGGGGACTTCTATATTAAAATGAAGCCTCGTGATATAAAAAGAAAATAGGTACAACAATAAGTATTGCAAAAATAGGAGATCACCAAAGTTACCATATTTTCTGCACTTTTGGGCAATTCGAAACGCTTCATATACCAATCCGTTGGTAATAGCTAATTTATAAAATGAAAAAGAAACTTATTAATTAAGCATATTATATAGAAACTAGCTGACCCGGCAAACGTTGTCTTGGCGAAAAATAAAATTTAAAAAATAGGGGTTGATCGTAGGGGGTTGAAAATTTAGGGTTGTATGTATTTTTGTATCCCGTTTTAAAAAAAATAAGAAACAAATATGTCGAAAAATTACAAAAAAATATTGAGGGGTGGGCTACCCTTGTGATTTAGGGGGATGAAAAATAGATGTTGTTCTATTCTCAGACCTACCCGATATGCACACAAAATTTCATGAGAATCGGTCGAGCCGTTTCGGAGGAGTTCAATAACGCACCCCGTGACACAAGAATTTTATATATTAAACTAGCTGACCCAGCAAACGTTGTCTTGCCGAAAAATAAAATTTAAAAAATAGGGGTTGATCGTAGGGGGTTGAAAATTTAGGGTTGCATGTATTTTTGTATCCCGTTTTATAAAAAAAATAAGAAACAGAAATATGTCAAAAATTAAAAAAAAAATTGAGGGGGATGAAAAATAGATGTTGTCCTATTCTCAGACCTACCCGACACGCACACAAAATTTCATGAGAATCGGTCGAGCCGTTTCGGAGGAGTTCAATTACGCACATCTAGACTCGAGAATTTTATATATTAGAAGAATGTAATGAAACGAATGTTTGACGGTTATCTAAAATTCTATATCAATGAACGTCAATCGTTCATTGAACTTCGTATGTCAAATTAAAATGAATAATTAGATATTGTCAATCATCACACTGAAATCATGACGCGTAGTTACGGTTATACCAGTTTGTTGGGACAAGTGGACTAAATATTTCAGGAATTAATTTAGAACATTAGTACAGAGTAATCCATTGTAACTTCACAATTTTAGCTACTTTTCAAACTACACTAACATACCTTTTGAAGGAAGTAAATGTTATTTTTAAGCAACTACATGATTTTCCTCAAATTTAATGTTGTGGATAATATTAGCGCATAGTTTCTCCATGAGAGATAGATAGGGCTGTTTTAAAAGAAATTCTCCGATAAAAAGAGCTTAAAGAATAATAAGATTTACAAAGCAAGAATGGCAGTAGTAAGCGGTGCGATATCAGTAGTTTTTAAGTCACATTATTATCAATGTCTTTTCAAGAGATATATAAATATATATATATATATTAAAACTGCTCTACTTTTCTATAAATTCATAGGCACTTATATACAATTCTAGATTCACGTTGTTTGTAATAAAATCTCCTCAGAAATTTAGTGTGGATATCGGTTATATATATATTTTGCATACCCTTAAATGTTTACAATTAGTCACCACACCATTGCTATTTTATTATTTTCATACAATTTTATTTTTTTCTTTATGATGCAGTATCCAACAATACAGAAAATCCTAAATTTTTGCCTCTCTACGATTACCTTTTATATTTGTTTTTAAGTTTTAAAATTTTTGGCCTAATTTTTATTTTTCTAAAATCCACCACCTCACTCTCTTCGTTGACTTTCATAAATCTTTTCATGCACGCGCGTTGATCTTTGAGGCTCCTAACATCACCTTCCTCCAGAACACGTTATATTTGGTTATGGAATGTGTGTCTTGGCCGTCCTCGACTCCTAAATCCATCTGCTTATGTATTGTATATCTGCTTAGTCAATCTTGCATCATCCAACCTTTTTAAGTGTCCGAACCATCGGAGCATGCCATTTCTTACTTTTACACCGACACTCTCTTTCAATTCGACTTCCTTCCTCATAACCTTGTTTTCGACGCGGTCAGCGATGGTCACTCAGCAGATTTTGCGCAATGCCCTCATTTCGACCGCGTTTATCCTACTTTCGCGCACACTCTGCTACACCCAGCTCTCGATTCCATAAGTTAGCTTTGGGATCGATCAGTATTGCATTGTGATTTGCTAGCTGGGCTTTTCTGCTAATATTTAAAAATAAAATACATTTGCTGAATCATCTATATTAAATTCCTTTTTAATCTTTGCATGTCTATATCATCGAGTGACACATTCGGTTTACCAAAATCTTGGATTAATTCTCCTGCCAGCTTTGACCAAAACGGCCTCCCTAGCAGATAATACTATAAATCAATATGAAATCTGAAGTTCTTACAGAAAATGTTCTGCAATTCTTTGTAAATGACGACCTCATAAAGATTATCCATACGCAATGTATCGTAAATTGAGATCTCCGATATTTTTATGTACCTACTACTGCACTCAGAGCAGAAAATGTCAGAAAGACATTTGGAACTGTTCCAGGGCACAATTTTAAGCTGTATTTTTTTTTAGTTTTCGGCCCGATTTAGGAATGAATGAGCCGACGAATGATTCGAAGTAGTTTGTTTTAGAACAGGACATTTTTTTAGTGCATAATAAAATACTACTATATTGGAGTGTAACGCATATCAACAGATTACATTTCTGATTCTCCGATTTGGTACAATGAATTTTTGTTACTACTCTCCATTTTCTATTAAAAAGTGTAGGCAGCAGTCTTTATGTCTTGATTCACAGAATATCCCAAATGGATTAGGTGCCCATATATTGCCTTACATCAGGAACAATGTTGTTAGTTGTTGTTGCTAGAACGAATTCTTAAAAATTCTTCATGACTTTTTGATTTTAGAAGCGCCGTACTCGATTTCTAGACAACTAATACTTCAATGTTAATGTTCAATGAAAGCTAAATGTAGAAAGGGCAATCAAATCACGCATAAGACATTATTTTCTAAGTAAATATTTATAATTATAGATTCGTGCAGTTCGTCTGCAACAATTACGTCTCAATATGGCGTCAATTTTCTAATGCAAATCATAATTTTGCTCTTTGAAATCTATTGCTGGGACCATTTTTTTGTAATGAACGTCATTTTTTTAACCGACTTCAAAATAAATAATAGTTTAAAATAAATTAAAAGCAAAAATCCTTTTTAAAGAAGCTTTTATTTAAGCGCTCTAAAATAAGAAAATAATATTTCCTTAAAAATTTCAAGTATCAACTTAGAGCCTCAGTATGTACAATTTATATAATAATAAAAGCTTGTCGCGCGAGTTGTAAATAAACTGTACTTATTTTATAATGTCAAATCAAAATAGCTTTATTTTCTTGGGTCTACACACACAGTTAAATATAGCCCGTAAATACAGATGTTTAACTTATTATTATATTTAAAGCATAACATATTAAAACACGAGCGCTTGAGAAAATTGCCTCATTGGAACAAAAACGCACGGACGATTCTGAGTGTAAGGTTGTCATGATAAGAAATGGGCAAAATACTCATGTAAAATAATCTACTAACTTCACTATATTATCTATTGCAATTTAATTACCTACTGATAGGAAGTCAAACCTCGCGACAAGCTTTTATTATTATATACATTGTACATACTGAGGCTCTAAGTTGATACTTGAAATTTTTAAGGAAATATTATTTTCTTATTTTTAGAGCGCTTAAATAAAAGCTTCTTTAAAAAGGATTTTTGCTTTTAATTTATTTTCTTATTTTTAGTTATAGCTGGCTAGGTTAGTGTCATTTCATTCAACGCATCATTATTGCAAGTTAGTTTAGCACTTAATTTCAAACAGTCCAGCTCTTCAATAGGGCATCTTATTCAATTTCAGCTTAGAGCTTTCTTTTCCATTTAATCGCAATGATGATTTTTAATTCATAGCCATACTGTAGAAATGCATCAAAAAGATGTATGGAGTCATCTTGGATGGTCCACCGTATTGTATTTAGAATGACGTCACATTATTTTTCGAGTTATTCTCAAGAAGCCCTTTCATTTGATATCCATATTGTAGAAATGTATTAAAAAATCTGTTCCTCTATCTTGGATGATCCGTTATATCGGATTTAGAATAACGTCACATTATTTTTTTCAGTTACTCTCAATGAGCCCTTTCATTTGATACCCATATTGTACAGAAGCTTAAAATATGTTTTCCTCCATCTTGGATATTCCACCATATTGGATTTATAATGACGTCATATTATTTTTTGAGTTACTATTAACAAGCCCTTTAATTCGATACCCATATTGTAGAAACGCAAATATTTTTCCCGCCATATTGGATTTGGAATGACGTCATATTTTTATCGAGTTACTATTAACAAGCCCTTTCATTTAATACCCATATTGTAGAAAAGCTTTAAAAAAACAGTCCCTCTATCATGGATGATCCACCATATTGGATTTAGAATGACGTCACATATTTTTTTAGTTACTCTTAATGAGTCCTTTCATTTGATATCCATATTGTACAGAACCTTAAACTATGTTTTCCTCCATCTTGGATATTCCACCATATTGGATTTAGAATGACGTCATATTATTTTTTGAGTTACACTCAATAAGCCCTTTCATTTGATACCCATATTGCAGAAATGCATTCAAAATATCCATTCCTCTATCTTGGGTGGTCCGCCATATTGGATATAGAATAATGTCATCCAAAATAAACGGGTATACAAAATTTCAGCTCAATCGGTTGAAGATATCTACTTCAAAATTGAGTTGCAAGATTCCACCGAACATACATACTTACATACATACATACATACATACATACAGTGCAAGCTAAATAAAAGCTTTTAAAAACTAAAAAACACGCTTTTTATAGAAAACCGAACTAAAAAATAGAAAGTCAATTTTAATGAATTTAAATTAAGAAAATAGTGTTAAAAATTTCAATGAATATAAATTTATAATAGTGTGAATAAAATAAAAAACAAAGCTAGTGAAAAATTGTTACGGAGGGTAATCCAACAAACTCGGTACGACCTATTTAAAATCACGCAAACAATTGAGAAAACGTCCAGGAATATTCAATTAGTTTTATCGACAGCTGATTTTAGTACCTGCATGGAGAGGTTAAACAAGCGTGAAACGTTTAAATACGAAACATGCAAAAATAATCAAATAACCAAATACAACAAATTACTCCAAAAAAGATCCAATGTTGTTAACATCTCACAACATGAGAAAAATAAAATCGGAACGCAACCGGTTACCACTACACAGACTAATACAGCGGTCGTGAACTTGTCATCACAAACCTTGGACGAAAACACCATACAGGTACTTAGCAAAGGCCTAAATTTCGCCGTAGCCCCGTCAAAAATTCCTTATGAGGAAGTAATCTGTGCTGTTGAAGATGTCATGGCCAAAAACAACCTAAAATCAGAGGACATGGAAACCATACGACAAGATGTTTCATCGGTTTTACGTCGTAATCGGGCACCAAAACCTAACCTGTCCAAACCACAATATTTAGCGTTGAAGAACTTACGCAACAGACCAGACATTACTATTCTACACGCAGACAAGGGAAATGCTACCGTGGTCATGGATACGTCAGATTATAATGTTAAAATGGAACAACTGTTGTCGGATGAAAGTACTTATAAAACAGTGAAAAAAGACCCCACTGAGAGTATTTTAAACAAGACCAAGAAACTACTCGAACGACACTCCAGTACATTAAATCTTGACGTCAAATACCTGACACCATCGTGTGCGAAACCGCCAAAACTGTATGGACTACCGAAAATACACAAGACAAACGTACCCCTACGCCCAATTGTAAGTCAGATTGATACACCGACTTATAAATTAGCTCAAACTTTGGCGAAAGTCCTCTCACAACTTCGAGGACATTCAAGTGCGTTTGTAAAAGACTCATACCACTTTGTCAGTGAGATTAAAGATCTACACCTCGCAGACAATGAAACAATGGTCAGTTTTGATGTTCAGTCCTTATTTACTTGCCTACCGGTACAGGACTGCATTAATATTATATCCAAGAAGCTAGCAGAAAATAAAATAGCCAAAGAATACACTGAACTATTAGAACACTGCCTCACATCTGGCTACCTACTGTGGAAGGACAAATTCTACAAGCAAGTAGATGGAGTGGCCATGGGCTCACCGGTCTCTCCTGTCGTGGCCGACATATTCATGGAGGACTTCGAGGAGACTGCTTTGGTGAGTTCACCTGTTAAACCCCGTTTCTATAAGCGGTATGTAGATGACACTTTCACAATTTTACCATCTGACAAAGTAACTGTATTCTTAGACCATCTTAACTCCATAAATCCCAAAATACAATTCACAATGGAACTGGAGTCTAACAATTCTCTAGCATTCTTGGATGTGTTAGTTATTCGTAACTCTAATAACACCTTGAGTCACACTGTGTATAGAAAGAAAACCCATACAGATAGATACCTGAATGGTGAATCTCACCACCATCCTTCACAGTTAGCTGCCGTGTCAAAATCTTTGTTTCAGAGAGCACGAGGGATTTGTGACCAGGAACACATAGCAGAGGAGATTCAGCATGTGAAAAAAGTCTTACATGCCAATCAGCTTAAAGTTCCCAGAAATCATCACAAAAACCGAGTGAAGCAAGCCACAGTTGAGCGCCAACCTGCCATCTTGCCGTACATAAAGGGAATCACTGACAAAATTGGCTATATTTTAAAACGTGCTTCAATCAAAACATACTTTAAGCCATCCAAGAAAGTTAGTCAATTTTTACCATCTGTCAAGTGCCACATCCCCTTGCAAGACCCAGGAGTATATAAGCTGGACTGTGATTGTGGATTCTCTTATATCGGACAAACAAAGAGGTCCATTAAAACCAGGATCAAAGAACACATAGCGGATGTGAAGCACAACCGCTATAATAAGTCTGCTGTTTGTGAACACTGTAGGAAGGGCTCAAAACACTACATCAGGTTTGACAAACCACAAATCCTCGCCAAAGAACAACATTATCGTCCCAGGATGATACGCGAGGCTATTGAAATCAAAAAACATCCAAAGAATTTCAATAGAGAAGATGGCTGGAAACTATCACCTAGCTGGAACCCAGTCATAAGTCTCATCAAACCTAGCCCACAATCAAACAGCTCAAGACAGCGAGATACTATTAGTATAGTTTGCAGGTCAGACCCACATCAGGAACCATAATAATATAGAATTTTGAGTAGTGCAGTAATAATCAAAACAAAATAATTTTAATTTAATTTTTATTAACCTAGAAACCAAGTCCCTTTCTTTTTCTCAAAAACATTATAAATAATAGCAATATCAATAGCCCGTTCAAAATGAAATAATAATCAGTTTTGCAGAACAGCCGCTGAGTTTTCTTGCTGGGTCTTTCTCAGGACTGGCCGCGTTTTTGACCCAGTGGTAGATTTTTAATAAACACTTTACCTTTTAATTTAAAATCAATGAATATTTAATAATAGTCATACTTTAATCTCAACCAACTTAGAAAATATGATAATTTGTAATAATTTAATAATAACAACTTTTACTTATTAAATCATACAACAAAGGATCTTTAGAGGCAGGATGTATTAATGCATCTTATAAATAAGTATTTAACTTTTGTTCTCATGGTCTGATGTGGGTTACCAATAGTAAAAATCATATTTTTAACATCAACTTTTTGATTTTTATTTCCAAAAAGTGGGTGCTCTCTGTATCAATTAAGATAGCTTTTGAACAACTACCATCTTTTTGTTCATACTCGTGAAAATGATCTCTGTAAAGAGTTCGAAACGTCGGGAAATAAAAATAAATAATAAATAAACGCGATACAATCCTAAAGGTTGTTTTGGTCAAAAAAAAAAATATTTAAAAAAAAGCGTGGGGTGCATGGTGTCAATAGTTATAAATATTTTATTGACAGATATGAGTAGAGTGATTATCATTTCGATAATATCTTAAAAAGCACCCCACTCTTTTTTTAAAATAAAATATTTTTTTTTTATTCACACTATTATTAATTTATATTCATTGAAATTTTTAACCCTTTTTTCCTAATTTAAATTCATTAAAATTTATTTTCTATTTTTTAGGTCAGTTTTCTATAAAAAGCGTGTTTGACTAACGTGTTGCTTGGATGGTATGCTTGAATCAACGTCTGATACTGCTGTGCTGATGATGAAGCTACAAAACTCTTGTACGGTTAGGAGTTAGGACACAATTCTGTAAAAATGTTTTTTTTTATTTCCTCAATAGTTTCCAGGCTACGATTGGCCTTCATTCGGGCTGTAGTGTCATTGGGTCTACCCATGATAATAACAAAAATATAAGTACTTAGCAAGTATTTGTTTCTAAGACTTTCGCGAATCTCACTCATTGATCAAAACAACTTTTAGGATTGTATCGCGTTTATCCATTACTTATCTATATTTATTTCCCGACGTTTCGAACTCTTTACAGAGATCATTTTCACGAGTATACTCGTGAAAACGCTAAAAGTTGTTTTGATCAATACTTAGCAAGTATTATTATACTCTTTTATCTAAGTACATAATAGGTTGTTCGGAAAGTCATTTCGTTCTTTCCCGTCAGAGGACTTAATTACGTTTTTTCAAAACCAACTTCACACATAAGCCGCATAACCATTATATGTCTTGAGAGCTGATATTGCAAGGCTTGTGTGTGAAAAAGTTCTATTAATTCTACACAGTAGTTTTTGGTTGGTGCCCTTTTAAATATGGAAAGCAATAAGCAGCATTTTCGTCATATTTTACTTTTTTACTTCAGAAAAGGTAAAAACGCTGTCCAAGCGAGAAAAAAAATGACGGATGTGTATGGAGAAGGCGTGTTAACAGTACGCCAGTGCCAGAACTGGTTTGCAAAATTTCGATCCGCCAATTTTGATGTCGAAGATGCACCACCGTCTGGAAGCTGACAAAGATGCGATAAAGGCATTAGTTGATGCAAATCGGCGAATAACCACACGAGAGATCGGTGAGAGATTAATATTTATTAAAATAATGAAAATATAATTAAAATATTTATTCATTATACGAAAACTGTCTTTCATGTTCCCCAAAAAAAACGAAATGACTTTCCGAACAACCCAATATTTATGACAATTATAGCTCGCTAAAAATATCAACCATATAACAAACGGACTTGTAATTATTGAAAATATATTTACTAAACTGAAAGCCATGTAAATAAACTAACTTCTGTTTAACTTCACAACTCATTAATATCACTAAAACTCGTGAAAAAAAATTACTCTTCCAAAAGTTAAAACGACTTCTAGAAACGTAAAACACACAATCTATAAGTATATGAAAACAGTAACTCTATAACTAAAAAGCGATTATCTATCTATCTATAATTAACTAATAAAATATTTACAAATGTCACTCATTTTTGGAGTCGATGCCAGCCTAGGCAAATATTAAAATAGTTAAAGATGACTTTATTAAAGTCTTACGTTTTATACACTCGAGAGCAATGAATCCGGGTCACTTAAAGAATCCTAAAAATCTCGGAAACTAAAAATGCTAGGTTAATGCAATAAATTGTATTTAATAGACAATGTAATACTCCTTAAATGAAGGTATTAAAACTTCTTAGTTATTGTAAAGTTATATCATAAAAAAATCAAATTTGAAAAAGGGCCACTTTCGAAGATGGAACTACGAAATTACAGCATTTGGTTTTGCTTTTGTTTGTAATCTGTCATTTATGTGGGTACATAAACCATGTTGATAGTGCTCTATATTCATTATTCAAGCTGAAATTATGTCGCTTACGCCTGAAGAATGCACCAGAATACTTACAATGCTGGAAACCGGCCGGAGTCAGCGCGATACAGCCAGGACTGTTGGTGTGTCGCTGTCAACAGTACAAAGAGTTCTCCGACGTTACGAAGAAACTGGTTCTAACCTACGCAGACCAGGAACGGGCAGAACCAGGTATACCACAGCACGAGAAGACCGATACTTGGTGAACACCATGCTTCGAAATCGCTTTCTCACAGGAACTGAACTCACCAATCAGTTTCGACGCCTCGGAGGAAGTAACCCAAGTGCATGGACAGTAAGACGTCGGCTTGCTGAATCTAACTTAAAACCCCTTAGACCTGCAAACGGCCCTAAACTGGAGCGTGGGCATCGTATTTCAAGACTAAGATATGCCCAGAGCCACGTAAATTGGAGTATTGAAGATTGGTCAAAAGTTATGTTCTCCGACGAATCAAAATTTATGCTCTACAAGCACGATGGAAGACACAGAGTGTATCGAAGACCAGGGGAAAGATTCAAGCAAGCATGCATCGAGGAAAAAGTAGCCTACGGTGGTGGGTCTGTACTTGTGTGGGCCGGAATTTCTTCTGAAAGTCGCACAGAGCTGGTGATCATAGAAAACGGCTCTTTAACTAGCGTAAGATATGTGGAAGAAATCCTCAATGATCACGTTGGTCCATTTATGGTCAATTTAGGTGAGGATGCTATATTTATGCATGACAATGCCCGACCTCATACAGGTAGGATTGTGAATGACTACCTTCAAGAGATGAACATTACTCGTATGGAGTGGCCAGCGCGCAGCCCGGATATCAACCCGATCGAGCATGCTTGGGACGAGCTAGGCAGATGCGTAAAACAACGAAACCCTCCCCCAATCACGCTTCGTGAGCTCAAAATTGCTCTCACAGAGGAATGGGAGAATATTCCCCAAAATCGTATAAGGAACTTGGTGTACAGCATGCCAAACCGCGTAAACGCAGTAATGGAAGCACGAGGAGGCAATACGAAGTATTAAAATTCAAGAAAATCGTAATAAAGTTCAAAAATTTCATGTTTCTTATTTTTGTTTTAAGGAGAGATCAGCAGATTTTTTCTTTATGTAATTTTGTGTTAATAAAATGTATGGTGACTCATATTTTTTTTACTTTCATTTAAGGAGTATTACATTGTCTATTAAATACAATTTATTGCATTAACCTATCATTTTTAGTTTCCGAGATTTTTAACATTCTTTAAGTGACCCGGATTCATTGCTCTCGAGAGTATATTGTATTAAATAAACAAATTGGTAAATTACGTTATTTATCGCTTTTTAGTTATAGAGGTACTGTTTACTACTAATAACTAATAGATTGTGTGGTTAACGTTTCTATAAGTCGGTTTTACTATTTATTTAAAAGTATTTTTTTAGTAATTTATATTTAACACACATTATACAACATATTTTCCGAGAAGTGCGATAACGGATTCAAACTTGAAGCTTGAAACCTCTGTCAAAACCCTGACCTCTACAAGTTTGAAGATTGTGCCATGGAGACTAATGATACGAGAAATAGTTTGCATCAGTCCAAATTCCGAAGACATCTATTACGAGACGCCTCTGAAGGACTGGCTCCTATGGCTGGCTACTATGCACTAGACCGGTAAATTTGGAAGTACGAGCCTTCAAATTTATTCCTCAATTTCTTACTATTATTACCTAGATAGCATTGGTTTTTCTATTGTTATTTAAAAAACTTTCCCGTCAAATTCTATACTAACATTACTAAGGTTAGATAAATTTTTTTTAATTATGAAGTACGGCCAGTCAGCCAGTTTTATTTCAAGTATAGCTGACTTAAGCACATTTCAAATGTTTCGCTAGGATTGGTGAATACTCTGAAGTGATATTGGGATCACTGTCCGTCACGATATCTATGTCATACTTTATCAATATAAAATATGAAATTCGGTATGATCCTCCCGATGCGATCAATCACAGTCGAGGCGTGACATATTTGAATTCTTTTTTTTTTAATATGAAACATGACAACGTACATAGTATTTGTCCTGGATATTTGGGCTCAATATGACGAGTCATGCGATTGAATCGTTTGACTGCCAATATTGTGGGATATATTGACAAGTAATTGTAACCCGCCAAAAATTTGTTTCATTAAAAATCTGATGGATTTGAAACAAATTTTATTAATTGCACCAGGCAAAACATAATCGATTTACCTTACCTTACGTCTGCACATCTATATATATATAGCAGCAAATATATATATATATATATATATATATATATAGATTACAATCTAACACTAGGCTCATATTAAGCCCGCTAGATATCTTATTATTATCGTATATCACATTTAATTAAGTGGTCTAGACTAATCCCGTAGCACCAGATCCAATTATCAGAAATCCCATAACGCAGTGGACTGAATTGGAAGTTACATTATAATATATTGTCCAAGAGTACATAATCTTACAATTTTTTTTTAATGAAATTACATTTATCTAATTCAAGTCTTAATTTTTTTTTATCTCTATATATATGTTTCATGTGTTTAATGATTCGAAAGACATCTAAAATATAAATAGGCAAATTATATTAAATTTGGTAAGTGGTAGTATTTAAAAGGAAAAGAATTACAGGTTTGTTTGTTAACTGCGGTCATGTTGTGTTAGGTGGTTATGATATTTTAGTGAAAATTTTATAAACTGTTTCCGTAGGTGTATAATATTTGTAAGAGTCCTAAATAATGAGAAATGTTTACAAGAGTCTGTTTCAGACAACAGGTACAACGTGAAGAATATGTGCTGAAACTGCCTAAAGATAAACTTAGTGCTAAGTACATCATCAACTAAAAGCAAAACTAAAAGCACCTGACAGTTTGAAGTTAAAAGGATTTATTTAACCTTTGATTAAAATAGAAACGTAAAAAATATCAAAAGAAAAAACATATGTGTTTAAAAACACCAATTTGCGTCGAGTATCCGCAAAAAGTGTAAGAAATTCCACCAAAATTTCGACGACGACGTTTCGACTCGTGAAAATGATATCTATAAAGAGTTCGAAACGTCGGGAAATAAATAGAAAATAAGTGCCGAATAAACGCGATATAATCCATAAAGAGTTGTTTCAACGTTATCAATGTGATTTGCGAAAATCTAAGAAATAAACTAACGTGTCGTTAAATAAGAGTTTTCTGATGAAATCTCTCGGAATCTTTAATAAATAGTTAAATATAATAAGCGCTGCAAGTCATCGGTCACAGAAGCAACAGGGAGACTTAATTGCTAAAGTTTCCGTGCTGGAAACTCGACACGCGTCCGAAGCAATTTGTTCAAAACTTGCTGGGCATTAGAACGAATTCCTTGGTAAGGTTTATTTTTGAAAGTTCACGCAGGAATTCAGATGGAATCATAAGCAGTCAGTGTCCTACTGTAATCTAAGCTCTCGTTTTCTTTTCATTACAATTCTGACTATGCCAAATATTTAATATTCCTCAGTCATCTCTGTAATTTATGCTTTATTTTGAGAATACAAGAGTGCGAATTTGAAAACTTAAGTAAAAATAATGCTTTATTTACCATTATTTCTCAACTAGTCGCATGATTTATGTGATCTTTTGTTACATTGGTGTGATTATACTAAAATCTCCAACCTAATCTGATCTAATATTTCATATTCCCAGGAATTGTGTGATACATGTTATAGAAAACTGCGAATGATCTATTAAAATCGAGATATTAATTCTGATACAACCATCATCATCATCCTTTTATATTTACTTTTTTGCCTCTTGTCAGCACCATATTCACATGGTGAAAACAATAAAAGTAATATTTGCTCTTACACATTGATCAATAATAAATCTGAATTTGTGAGGATATCACAGAAGAAGAAAAATTTGATACTGTTATTTTTTGGGTAAAAGACGGCATGGTTTGGAGGTAAAGGGAAACCTGTTGTGCCGACCCTAAATGGTTTAACCGCGCAAGAAGATGATGAGGACACAACAACGCATCCATCTCTTTTTCCTCCTAGACTATTCATATTCTCGTTTGGTGTTAATTTTCACAACAACGGCTCATTGCGTAACCAAATTGACTACAATGATTGACAATATCTAATTATTCACTATAGTTTGACATGCAATGTTCCTAACTGTAACTCTACATTTAGAATATCTGGTAGCATTGAAACGTTGTACGTTACTATTTGTTAATTGACGAAATATTAACATAAATTTGTATCATTATATCGTCTACTCATTTATTAGTATTTAATATTCAGCCGAATAATGAAATAATTTGTATACAATTGTGTGTAAATGAAATAAAACTTTTTAGTTTAGTAACTCTTCGGACAAACGACAAAAGATGAATGTTGAAGAATAATAAATTGTTTTCTTTTACATACCTTTACGGTGCGTGTAAATGACAAACCCAATATAATATCAGCGCCTCACAAATCGCAAATTAAGTTCATCGATATTTCCACGTAGGTCGTACTTATCACATAAAAATATTAGGTCAGCCGTTGTTTGGCTCAGTTCCAAGACGCAATCTTCTAGTGTAGAGTGTAATCTTATTTCGACATTTTAAGAACACATAAAGTAAACTATTAGCTATTAATGAGTAACCAATTTGTTGTAGCTTTTATTAAACAAAACATTTGAGATTTGAGAGTTTTTCTTGCAATCCAATGAAGAAACTAGAGTGACCACATTAGTTAGAATCATGTTCACGTATACACACATAACTTCATGCCCAATGTTATTTAAGGTAGGCTGAGAGGACAGAGCGTTATATGCCACAATTATTGCACATTTTATTTACCTCTTACTCATAACTTTACATACTTCATAACACTTGTCATAGCCACACATTTTAAGGGACCAAAGTTCATCTTGGGCAAGTACAAGTTCAATTCAGTCATAAATAACATGACGCGACTCCTACATCTTTGAAATTAATTTTATACTGAGTCAATGTTTAAAAACATTCTCTCCACATGTTCAAACCATTAGAGCGTGCTTAACTCAGAGATTTTCATATCTTTATTCATGTGCGGATTGAATCTGCTGATTTCCTTAGAGTTCTTTAACACTAACTACTGTAACACGAGTCAAATTGATAATTTAATGAAATTTGAATGTGCTGAATTTTGTGTAAAATCGAGTTCCAATGGTAACCGAACGTCAAGGCAGCTAACCTGCTACGTACTGGTGTTTTGTATGTAATATGTAAGATTAAAATCTACTACTATGGCCTAACTACGGAGTTGGCTTCCATTACTACTATACTGAAATATCATCATCATCATCATTCATCATTAGCCTTTTGAGGTCCACTGCTGGACATAGGCCTCCCCCATAGAGCGCCACAACTGCCGGTCCGCTCAATTATGGGGGATTTTTGCCATAATCGTCACGCTTGGCAGGCGGGTTGGCGATCGCAATAGGCTGTATTTTCTTGAGAGAGAATGCTGCTGCCCATTCTTCTAGCTTTTCCCTTAGTCGCCTTTTACGACACCCACGCGAAGTGATGGGGTGGCGGTATTCTAATTTACTACTATTATATAAATAAAAAAGTAAAGCTTTCAATCAACATACATCATGTTGATTTGATGACGAGAGAGATAATAAGCTCGGTATAGTTTGTGGTTTATTTGTCAACTTTGTATACAAAATATCAGCAACAATAGTGTGATTTATCAATATTCGGGCAACAATATTACACTGTAAAACTTATCTGTTATTATCGCCCGCAAGTTTATTTATGCCCAGTGGAGAAATTTAGAATATTCAGATTGGAATCGGAGTGAAATATTATTTGGTGATATTAAGCGCCCGCTTATGAAATTAAACAGAACCTGTTTTGGTAAACCCTAAAATTCTATTGGCCGTAGCTTGAGAGAATCTTGATTTTGCAGGCCTAGTATAACAGATTGAGCTGATAACGTTTTATATTCTGAATTTAATCGATAACAGTGGTAATAGACCGGCTCGACCGGTGAAATACCACGACCTCTAGAAATATCGGGGTGAAGTGGTTCGTGTCGCGTTTCGTTCTGTGAGACAGGTATCCGGAGGCCTAATGCCCTATCCCCTAACTTTCCCCTCCTACTCCTTTAAAGGATGGCAGCGCAACGGCGTTCATGGGCGGTGAGTAGTTGCTTACCATCAGATGACTTATTCGTTAACCCAGGAGGGTTAACGAGCAAGTCTTATCCGAAATACCACAGTGGAATACCACGATGTTTCAGCGACGTAAAGCGGCTCATGTCATTTTCGCTTGGTGGAACTGGTATCCGACGGCCCATTCCCGTACCCTCTGCGCTCCCAAACCCTGTTAGTTCTCCCCTCATCCCATAAAAACCAAATAACATCACTCGATAACTCGTATTTTTACTGGTTAAAATAAAATAAAACCTTCTTGTTTTTAATTTCACAAATAACTACCGCGTTGTAGATTTTCATTAAAAACGTCTTTTTTATGGTATAGGAAGGCAAACGAACATGCGTGACATCTGATGGTAAGTGACCAGCGCCGCCCATGAACAGTAGGATGGGAAAGGCTGGGGAAGGAAGGTGGGCCTCCGGGTATCTCTCTCACCGAACGAAACGCGACATGAGCCACTTTACGTCGATCTTCTGAGAGGTCGTGGAATCTCACTAGTCGAGCCGGCCTAGTCAGCGAACTGCTTGGCTCTACCACTATTAAGCTTTATTTTAAATAACCACGTCTTTTTAAAAAAAACAATGTTTGCTTAAATTGTGCCCTATGTGTGGTATAGAAAATTGTTTTAGTTTTGATTCCAGCAAGTATAATTATAAAATAAATGAAAATACATTCACATTCACGCTAAAACTTATACTTTTATTTTTTTGTTTGTATTTTAATTACCTAAATATAAAAAAAATACTACAGTCTACTTATATCCAAGTTTGAATCTAGGAATATAATAATTCATACAATTTCCATAATGTAAAACTTTTTATTAATTTAACAATTTCTAGCCCGTGGAAACTCCCAGGCCGTCGCTCGGCTGTCAAATAGTTAACAAATTGGATCGAGTACGAGTAACTAATGGCTGCCGGTTTGATTCCCAACAGGGCCAACCAAATATTGAGTTAACTGAAACTGAGCAATCAAATGCAGAAATCCCTGTTAGACCGTTGAAAACAAATTACACGGATGATGTGAATGTTGTACTAATAAGGTATTATTATTTATATATACAAACAATTTTATCCGACCGATGCTTCGTCTTCGGCTTCGGCTACGGCCACCTTCAGCCAAAAATCCATCTTCGGCGAGACCGAAGGTACGAGAACTGTCGGAATTAAACGAACTGTTACGATAGACTGAGTGACACACGGACCGTACTGCATATAGTACAGTGTTTTGTTTTGAATTTGTGTTTATCAATGGCGTGTTTATCAATTATTATTTATGGCGTTGTAAATGAGATGACGAGGGGAAAGGGGAAGGAGTTGGGCCTGCGGATATCTCTTTCACCGAGAGAAAAGCGGCACGAGCCACTTTACACCGATATTCTTCTCTAGCTGTAATATTGAACAAATATATTAAATTACTAAGAGTTTATAAACCTTCGACTTCGGCCGAAGGTTGCGGAGATTGCCGATTAGTCAGCTTCAGCTTCAGCCAAAAATAGTCCTTCGGTCGGAAAATAACTAAACTGGTCGAGCACCCCGCTTCTGAATACAGAGGTCACGGATTCGAATTCTGGCTCACACCAATGACTTTTCGAAAGTTATATGTGATAAATATCGACGACTAAAAACTTTATGCCCGGTTCGCCACCAATTCCATTTGGGACGTAAACATAACGGCCAGTCGAGGCTTAACAGCCGCTGCTGTCTACACCTTCCGGTAGAAAAAGGGGGAAGTTATGTTATGATATAACGACAGAATGCTGACCGCATGAACTTCTTACCGCTATATATACCTTTACCATTAAAAAGATTAGTGTTCTGCTTGACAATAAGGTATATCAAACATTTAACAAACAAATGTTTAAACGTTGTAATTAGTATGGATTCAAAATAGTAGCATAGAGAATCTGTATAATTTATCTGGAGTCAAATGTGTGAATTGAAACAGCATCGTTGCGGACGTGTCGCGGTGTTACTGAACGAGATGAAACAGCAAACATTCCATGCCAATTGAAATTCACTACACAGGCCGCAGTACCGCAACGCATCGTGCGTGCCTCTGTACGTAGTCACTCCGATGAAATATGACTTGATGCAGTACAATAGAACCTCGATGGTATTTTTTATGGTAAAACTGGACAAACGAGCATGCGGGTCACCTGATGGAAAGCGACCACCGCCGCCTATCGGTCGATTTTTTTTAAATTTAAATGCAATATTAACATCAAATTTGTATTATGTAAAGTCTTTGACCAGTGCGTCTTACCGGTAATGACCTACGGTGCCGAAACGTAGACACGGTGGGGCTAGTCCACAAATTTAAAGTCGCTCAGCGAGCTATGGAGCGAGCTATGCTCGGCGTATCTCTGAAAGATAGACTCAGGACTGAGTATATTCGACAGAGAACCTGAGTAACCGACATAGCTTGTAGAATAAGCTCGCTGAAGTGGTAATGGGCCGGTCACATCTGTCGAAGGACCGATGGTAGATAGAGCAAGAAGCGTAGTGTAGGACGCCCACCAGCCCGATGGTCAGACGACTTTAGGAAGGCTGCTGGAAAAGACTAGATGTGGAAGGCAGAGAATCAGATGTTGTGGCACACATTGGGAGAGGCCTATGTCCAGCAGTGGACTGCAACAGGCTAATGGTGATGATGTATTATATTTATAAATACGGGGAAGGAGATAAACGAGTGGTCACACGGCAATAAGTGACTGGAGCCGCCCATCATCAAGATAGTGAAATTTTGGTAGCCGGCCTTTAAGATGAGATAGACTAGGAGTTGCAGAGATGTACAAAGGGGATACTTACTCAACGAAACATGAGATACATTTTATCGGTATTCTGAGTGGTCGTGAGATTTCACCTGTCGAGCCAGCCCTTTATAGCTTAGCTTTTTGTATGACACAAATTCGCTACCATATTTACAATAAATAGTTAATATCCCTTTATAAATATATATTTATATACAACAACTGGACCGTATATACTAATAGTTGTCAATATATACATAGAAATAAAATTGAAGGGTCTGTTTGTAATAATATTGAAATAACTGCTTTCCACTACATTCACATGAATAAAATATACGGTACATACACCAAAATATCATTTCTACAATTTTTGCCTGCCTGTCTGTCTGTTTGTCTGTCTGCTGTCCGGGTTTTTTTGGAATAAAAACTTTTATTAAGGTAAAACATAGTTCGTCGCTTCAGCTAGTAAATAATATGTACCATTCACACTAGTAAAGATTCGATGTAAAACTGTTCTAAAGTTGTGAATACCACACATAAAATGTTATCACATAAAATTTTATATCTACTGGTATAGTTATGAATTTAATATATAATTTAGTTTTTAAACTTATCGCCACAGTTGTAAGATGAAATGAAATTAAAAAAGACGCAAGAAAATTTTAATGGAGCTTTAAATCGTAGTTTGTATTGTGAATCTTAAATAAAATTAGTTCATTTTATTTTTAGGGTGTTAAAGTTCCCCACCATGAAGGTTACTCGCCGTTATATTTACGTCCCAAGTGGAATAGGAGGCAAACTTATTGCCATACCGGGCACAAAGTTTCCAGTCATAACATTTCGAACATAACTTTCTATAAGTCATTGGTGTGCGCCAGGGTTCGAACCCGTGACTTCTTGATTCAGAAGTAGGGTTCTCAACCACTGTACCACCGAGACGTTTTGAACAGTATGACGCTTTTAACCTCAGTATCACTACAATAACTTACTATCACTTACAATATAATTAGTGTCTTAATATATTTTTATTTAAAAAGGCTTATATTTGACTATCATTGATGTAAAGTTACCTCTAAAGAGAACATTGTTACCTCATCTCCTTTCGTAGGGGTCTAAAAGTGTAATTTCAAGGTGTATCATATAGAGACCATATTTACTATGACATTTAATTCAGAAGTTCTGAGTTTAAAACCTAAGTCACATAAGAATACTAAAAAAAGCAAGTCAGTAACAGCGCCAGAGCCACGCAATTCGATGCAGTCTGCTGCATAAATGGGCCGGCTCGACCCGTGAAATAACACGACCTCCATCGGCGTACCACTGTACGACGATAGAGGTCGTGTTATACTCGGCCTGAGATTCGCTCGACGTGAGTGATAGGAAACTTCCTCTTTATTTAAATCAGAGTTTGTTTCAAAATAAATCTCTTTTAAACTTTTTATATGTTTATGAGATTTAAGTAATCCGGAGATGTGTTTGTGACGAAATACACAAATTCACACAATGTTCACTCGCTTACAAAACACATAAAAATGTCATTTCCTGCAACATGAAATGGTGATGAAACCTCGTCAAAATGTGTAAGTTGAGAGAATCCAATGTGATAGATAGTAAACAAAATATTATCTTATGTCTTAGTAGATGCTAAATCTTTTAGGTTATTATCAAGTGATTAGAAGACATATTTATAAAATATAAAGTAAGTTCATAATAATAATAATTGAAATTTCAATATTTAGTGGCCACGCAGTTTGCTGCATCAATGGGCTGTTTCGACAAATTGGCACAAGTTGCATTTGGTTCGGTGAAAGAAGTATCTGGAAGCGCATCCCATTCCCTCTATTCCTATCCTACTCCCTTAACGACCGGCAGTGCAACTGTTAAACTATCTGTATTGTTAAACTTCTGTTGTTACATGGATTTGACATTTTGTCAGATTTGAAATCATTTAGTCAGTCGCTGCTAGTGCACAAACGATACGAGACTTCTACTGAAAGAGTAGTCTAAATTAGCTCGAAGAGAAAAACACGGTGTAAACTTCTTTAAGAAGTTTTATTATATAATTCCAAGTAAAGAGAATAGTTCTTTCCAAAGGTAGCTACAAAATTCCATTACAAACATAATTTTTTCTCCCTTCGCTTTCTCCGTCAGTGAAGTATGGATGGATGTTCTTGCAAAGATGAAAATGCAGACAGAAACTAGTATTAAAGCGAGAGAAACGATTTCATTTGTCTTCGTCTTATCGCAATCGCAATTACGCATTAGATTTGGGTCATTCCATTCAAAATATATACCAAAGTAGGCGAACTTCATAGAAAATTGCAGCTGCCTTAATATTTGCATTATTTGTCTTCCCATGTTCCTAATCCGTATGAGACAAAAGGGATTTAATCAGACTTCGACCATCTCTAGTTATTTGCAGTTTGTGCTCTATGTGTACTGACATAAACTGCCATCTCTTGTCCCCGTCTGAAAATAACATTTCTTAGAATAGATGAGGTTGTACATTAACCTCATCTGTTGTAGGAAATGTTATTTTAGATAGATGCGGATATTGAAGTAGTAAAACCAAAACTTCAGATAGATTTTGTTCATGTTTCAATCAATTTGCCTCTCTCTTTCTGACGTGGGTGTCGTAAGACGCGATTTCTTTCGATCCAATGCGGATTGTCACTAGTCTCAAATTATTGGATTATAAACGGTAAGAACCTGTAGCATATTAGCTACTTTTACGGAGTAATTTTTTTTGGCCTCTGAACATACAGCGTCCTCTTGTTTTCCACCCAAAGAATGCTTGTATTATAGAATCTTTTTAAAATAAAAAACCTCCAGGACCGGCCATAGACATTATTATACTTTTATAAGGATTTCACCTCCTTTATTTCGTAAACGGTTAATTATTTACCAATGCACCAAGAGATCAATGTACTCAATGTTACAAGTAAACGTATCCGTGATTACATACATACATACATACATAACTTCACGCCAAATCCCTTGCGGGGTAGGCAGAGAGAACAGAGCGCCATAGGGCACGATTCTTACACACCTCACTCGCTTCGTTGACTTTCATAACTCTTTTCATGCACGCGCGTCGGTTTTTGAGGCTCTTAACATCACCTTCCTCCAGAACACGTTCTATTTGGTCTTGGAATGTGTGTCTTGGCCGTCCTCGACTCCTACATCCGTCCGCTTTTGCATTGTATATCTGCTTAGTCAGTCTTGCGTCAACCATTCTTTCTACATGTCCGAACCATCGGAGCATGCCCTTTCTTACTAACTTCTTAGTATCCGTGATTAAATTTAATGTTTTCGATTAATTTACCAAACGATTAGTGCGATAATGGTTTCCTCACAATTAATTTTTGTTTATGGCAAACCAGATCTGATTCTTTGTAGCTTTGTAAAATTAACAGCCTGTGCCATTGAAATTAAGTTTATCTAGTATATATAAGTGTATCTAGTTTATCTATCTTACACGCGACCGCGCAAACTTCATGCCGTCATAATTAATACTTTTTCTATTAAAACAGCCAGTGCTCTGCTCCAATTTAACGCAGCGTGATGTTTAATTTAAGGTTTCTGATTTGTTTTGACATGTCCTGAAGACAACTATCTAACTTATTTAGTTTTATTCAGCTCGACTTATCATTACATTATACTATCTTAACTTGATCGCTGAACTTTTCAAACATATTTTATCCTCGTTATCGTTTACGTCCAATCATCAAAATTTTACGTCCCAAATGGACCGGGCACTTTAACCTATTTATTTTTATATACTTTTGGTAGTTCACTTGTATCAGATTTAGAATGATGATGTTCTGTTAACTATACATTGTCATGCAAATTTCTATGCAAAATTTTAGTACAACCATTTTAGTATATTTGGAATGACTGGTCTGGTTCATAAATCGGGTTGCAAAGCTTAATAATCGCATATTATCTAGGTGAGTTAGATTTATGTTTTAACTGGTCTACTATCTTTACAACAAGATGTAGGAATCTTTAGTACCCTCATTAACATTGCTTATCTGATTGTACTGACTTTTTATTTTTTTGAAGTTATACTTCTTTAGGCGCGTTATGAAAAAATTATGAGAGTGAAATTTTAAGATCTGTGACACAAAATTAACAGTATTAAGTTTTAGTTTCATACAAGTGCGAATTATATATGTGGTAATAAATTATATTCAGTAGTGATTGAAATTGAATATTTTGATTGATATTACTTACTATTTGTGAATATTAATGAAAAAAATTGTGCTTATATACTTTTTCAAGTGCTCCAATATAATTGAGGTTAACTATCCGTATGTATTATTTATTGATATAAATTAAAATACTTTTATTTAATATAATTAACACTAAATATTATTAAATTATTAATGTTAAATACTTATTATTGGTTATTTAATATTTACAAAATAATGTCTTATATATTTATTATTCTCTAAATTTTGTTTTTAATAAATATATATTTATTTTAATGATGCCAAAGAAGTATAACTTCTCACGCGCGTACATAAGTACACGCACCCATTTTTTTTTTTTTTTATGGGATAGGAGGGCAAACGAGCTTGTGGGTGATTAATTATTGATCTTTGCATCTCTGAATATAGTGCTACAAGGCAAAATATTATGACTAAATATACCTTTCCTAATATTTCAAATCTAAAGAAAATAATCATATTAATAGGACAAGGTTAAAGTTAGCCTCAAAAATCGACGCGCGTACATGAAAAGAGTTATGAAAGTCAACTAAGCGAGTGAGGTGTCTAAGAATCGTGGCTTATGGCGCTTTATTCTCTCTGCCTACCCCGCAAGGGATTGCGCGTGAAGTTATGTATGTATGTTTGTATATTAATAGTTGCGTGACGATGTATAAAAATGACAAAAGTCAAACTACACGCAAATTAAAAAAAAAATAAACACGATAGAGCCAAATAATCACTTTTTCACTTATCAAATTTGCTCCCATTTTTACTTTCTCTGAGGTAGAATTTCGGAAAATCCTTTCTTATTTAATTTTATACTATATACGAGTAAATTACATACATTCTAAGATTAGGGTTTCGACGATCAGTAATTTTCAGCTGAGCTGATGAAATGATCAGTCAGTCAAATATGCAGAGTCAAGCAATGTACATAGTCGATTTTGTATATTGTAATATTTTTGGAAGGGTAAGTCTGATTTCAATAATTTAAAAGCAATCATCAGGTATTGAAACAGTTTTGCTTACGAAGTAATTTATTTTTCTAAAAATCAATACAAAATAATAGATTTAGTGGACTGATATTGATTGTCACACTTTTACTTAATTTTACAATGTGAAAAAGTACTTATAGTAATGAGACTACAATAATTAGACATTAGGGCTCGCGATCTTTTTTGTAGATACTAATTTAATATTCTAGAACATTTTTTTTCTATCATCCATACTTTCCATAGCGTTTGATTCGTCGATGAAAAACTCTTGATGGTTAATTTTCTTGAGCCATAAAATGTCTTTAATCGCTAGCGAAAAATATAGATCAAAATAAAATGTATTACAATATTATAGACACAAATGTAACATACGCACATACGAGTACATAGAACCAAACGTGCTCTGTTTATTTAAAATTATTGCAATAATTTATGAAATATGTGGCATGACGAAGATATCACACAATACAATATAAAATTATAAAATATTGTACCAGGTACACACAAACATCACGCACACTGTCATTAAATTTCATGACGCTGTAACGTATTTTATTGGAAGGTCATGAATTGACTCTCATGCTCATGGATCCCATCCGAAGTTAGACGATTGCAATAGTCGTAAAGTTTTGGTGTCGTCGAATCTTTTCAATTTTATTTGTTAGAAAGATTTTCATTAAAAACATATATCTGTCTATTTTCCTCCTTTTCATATGTCCTCATTTGTGATGGTCTAATTTTATATCATAGTAAAAATCATTGTTATTACAACCTTCTTTTATTGTCAAACTAATTCTTGAATTATCACTACGGTGTGATTACAAAAGATTCCATCAATGATAGTGGTATGCTGAGGATATGGAAGGAAACAAAAAATGGTCCATTAAAAGTATGAGTAGTTTATATAATGAAACGTGTCCTGGAGTGGAGACCACGTCTCGGCAAACGTAGTGTAGGACGCCCTCAGGCTAGGTGGAGCGACGATATACGCAAAGTGGCTGGCAGTGGTTGGAAAAGAATGGCCGAAGATCGAGCTCAGTGGCGTGCCAAAGGAGAGACTTATGTCCAGCAGTGGACGGAAATAGGTTGATGATGATGATGAGTTTATATAATTAGATTGAAATTTTTTTTTTTAATTAGAATGACACAGTTGATTTTTTGCCTTAATTAAATTTCATAGATTACAGGTGTAATTTCTCTTTTCCGCAAAATGTTATTAAATATTAAGGGGATACTCATTAATAGTTGTGACATTGATAGGGCAACGGAGTTTGCTGCATAAATGGCTGCATACCTGGTTAGCATAACTTAACACCTTTTTCTACCCGAAGGTGTAGGCAGTGGATGTTAAGCCTCGTCTTGTCGTTATGTTTACATTCTAAATGGAATATGCGGCGACTCTATTGCCATACCGGGCACAAAGTTCTTAGTCATCGATATTTATCACACATAACTTTCGAAATGAATTTCGAAAAGTCATTGGTGTGTGCCAGGATTAGAACCCGCGACCTCTGGATCCGAAAGCCGTGTGCTCTACTACAGGACCAGCGGGACTATGCCTGGTTGGTTAGTGAAATACCAGAACCTCAGAAAAAGTCGACGTAAAGTGCCTCATGCGGTATTTCGGTCGGCAAAAAAAGAGGTAATCAGAACCCGCACTAAAGTCGGTAAGCTTTAATCAGAATTGCAGATGTCCATGGGCGGTGCTAGACACTTACTGCCATGTACTTGTTGGCTTGCTATTCTATGGTAAAGTTATGAGAGAAAAAGGTAAACAGATATTATAATAATTAGAAATTTAAAATAAGGAATTCAATAATAATGAAAAAAAAAAAACAACAAACGTATATAATATCGCAGCGGGAACCACACTCCGTGTCATCACGTACAGACTTGGATTTAATTACAAACGCTGGGCGCTGCTTTATTGACAGCTGCAAATCGGAACCAATCATTTGCTTTATATAGGTATTGACTTTTCCAATGAAAATAGCTGTATTTATATACGTTTATCAAAATACGATACGCTTGAATTGTTACTCACTGTATTGTTACTCACTAGGTTTACAAATCTATTGCAATAATATTGAGCCCAACATACTTTACACATTATAATATCTATGCTAATATCAGATCAGACACAAATATTTTTTATTGTTGCAACAAGTAACCTTACAGTTAGTTAATGTTGCAAAATTAAATACGTAGATAACGCTTATAAGAATCTATAAATTCTGAACCAAGAAATCATAAGGATCAAATCTCGGGCTAAAACCGATTACTTTTCTAAATTTATGAATAAAAATAGCCAACAGTGTTAAAGCCAAGCAGTTCGCTGCGTCCATGGGCCTGCTTAACCGGTGAAATACCACGACCTCTCAGAAGATCGATGTAAAGTGGCCATGCCGTGTTTCGTTCGATGAGAGAGGTACCCGGAGGCCCACCCCCCTTCCCCATCCTTTCCTATCCTACTCCCTTAAAGTTCGGCAACGCAACTGTAACACTATATGTGTTGCAGATGTCCATGGGCGGCGCAAGTTACTTACCATCAGGTGCCCTCCGATCCCATAAAAAAGCTATTTTTGCAAGCGTGATATGTTTCATAATTATATAAGATTAACAATATTGTGTCCGGGGTAAGACAATAGATTTTGTCCATGTTTCTGGTTTGGCAAGTTGAGGCTTAACAACTTATAAAAAGAGGTAAAGGCTCTAAGTTAAAAATAAATCTAATTTATGTATTAGATTTATTTTTAACTTAGAGCCTTTACCTCTAGAATATATAAGAATATATATAGAAAGTTAGTATACATTAATTTGTGAACCCACGCTACAAACCTACGTGTTTATATAAATTACCGATCGCCCACTCAAAATGGAACCTAAATCGTATTTATTTAAATAAGGATTAATAGCAGATTAGGAGATTTTTCTTAAGGAAATAAAGCAGCACGTGTTGATGTGACGTCAACTATGTAAATTTTGTATAGTAATTGCAATTTGTAAATTACGATTTTTTTGAAACGAAGTTCCTTATCGCGCGTTGTGAAAGGGGGCTAGACGGAAAAAATTGTCACGACACTTTTTCCATGCCAAACTAGGGCACTTTCAAGTATTGGCTTATTTAGAAAGTTGTATAACTACCCAAATGGTCTAGTGGCTGGGATACCTTGCTCTCATACAGGGGGCTCGGGTTTGAATCCCGGTATCGGAACTCTTTTTGAAGTTTTATTTTCCATGTTTTCATATTTTATATATGTTTTTTAGCTCTCTCTCTCTCTCTCTCTCTCTCTCTCTCTCTCTCTCTCTCTCTCTCTCTCTCTTATAGAAAGCAAGCCAGATATTTTCATTTCTTTACAAAAATTGAGCCTACTGATTAAGTTTATATTACATTATATTTGTTAATAATAAAAATAATATTATTATAACTTAAAAAAAAAATACAATTCCTTCACTAATTTATGGAAAGGAACTTCGTTCCATCCACCTCTCAAGTTTTTTTATATCAGAAAGTAAACATAACATAACTTCACGCCTTTTCCTATCAGAAGGTGTAAGCAGGGGCTGTTAAGTGTCCTCTCGCCATTATGTTTACGTCCTAAATGGAACACGTGGTGAACAGGGGCACAAAGTTTTCAGTCATCAATATTTATCACACATAACTTCCGAAAACAATTTTGAAAAGTCATTGGTGTGAGCCAGGATTCCAGCCCGCGACTTCTTGATTTAGAAGCAGGGTGATCGACCACTGGACCACCTTAAGATAAGAAAGTAGCTAGTAAGTAATCTTTATTTGGTTATAAGGGACTGATATCGCCCATGCTCATCTGTAACCAGGGGAGGGTGGCAAACTAGTGCTAACTATTTAATAGCTTCGAAGTCAGTCTTTTTTTAATGTTAATCTGTGTTATTAGCTCTTTCATTTAAATAATATTTATAACGAAACAAAAATTACGCAATGGATTGGAATCTCTTTTCGGAAACCTCGAGAAAACTTTATAAATAATTCATAGTCACTAAGTGATGTTCTTGAAACAGCTTGTTTCTGTTCAATATCAAGTGAAAACAACAGAGAGAGCTTGTGGCCATTTTGTGACGCCCACAACGAGTTGTTGTGACATATTTGATAAACAAAAGAAATATTTGAACCGAGTACAAAAAAAAAATATTTTTCAACTCAATATAATAAATTCATTTTTTAATGTTGTTTTTTTCAAATTTTAATATTATACTCTAATTCCAATCCCATTATTAATACAAATCACTGTTTTATTAGCTAGATTAAGTTTCATTCTGAAACTTGGATGTCTTAAAACGCCGAAAAATCCTCCCTAAATTTCATTTTGTTTCTATAGAATTAAGTAATTAAGGTTTTTGTTAAATCTCTTATTGTTGAACCGTGTACGTTCTCTAACTTAACTTTGTTCAAAAATAGACTTCTAAAGCAGAGTTATCCATTGGAATGATGCCAAATTTCCAACTTACTGTTTTTTGTGGTGTGTGTGCTTCCATGTTTCCATGGAGCAAAGCCTCGATTAATCTATGCAACACATAAATTTCAAATTTAATATGCATCTATACATAAAAGTTTCATCGGGTTAAATAGCCTAAATTTTTCACGACCATTTAATTATTTTATATAACTTTTCAGCAATTTAAGAATGTTAAAATGTATATCATCTTGGCAATACAGTTTGTGGCACAGGCATCTCTAGTGAAAATGAACGATTCGAAATACAAAATCACTCACAAGGACAGTGAAGTCAATCTTATCTAAGTAAAGGTTTTCTTTAATGTAAATACGCCTATTTCACCAGTGAGGTAATTGAGAAAGGTGACAATGGCCTCCTAATTCTTATTTAAATTACTTATATTTTAGGCATTTTTTTTTAAATGTTGTCCAGATCGTTGCTGTTGGTATGATAAATCTATTTTCAAAAATAACTGAAGTTTTTAAAAGGAGGTGAACTTTTAGTTAGCGTGAAACCTTTTTGGTAGATGAAAAATAATACAATTGACAAAAAAAAGTTAAATGTTGTTAAATTTGGTTCAGTTGCCGATAGAAATATTCTTATGCCATTTCCGTTGCTATACAAAGTTGCAACACTATAACTAATTGCAAAGAAAATTCCTTTGAAATCCATTGGTCAGCTCACATTGATATACAAAAAATATTTCATATTAATCCACTTCGATAACAAAAGGGTCTTCCTTTGTTCACTTAAGAATATTAATCGATAACCACTGGACTCAATCAAGATATCGCGCGTTAATATCGAATCTCTCTGCAAACAATATCATACCGTTTGTCTTGTTCAGTGTCCTCTTTGTTCCGCCCAAGTGGCTCACCATGATCATTAAAAGTAATATCTTTGGAATTCAATTCTGATAATAATCAGTTTATTATTATCTAATCAATGTGTGATAAGATTTGCATTTGGAATATCGAGAAATTTACCCCTAAATAAAGATTTACCTCAAGAGGCACTATTTTTTTATATTTGCAAATTAAAAATTATTGTTCAAGCAGAAGTACAACTATGAGCGGTCAATTTAGTTTTACATTGTTGACTTGTATCTAGAAAGCGTACAAAGATTATACAAAACTTGGGCAATTGAACAAGTTCTGGGCAATTAGTGTTCAAGTATACATTAAAACGACATAATTGTAACGGGCGTTCAGTAAATTTGTAATAAAGACTGTGGGTACTAACGATATCTTCACGCGTCGTTAACCAGTTAGTGATGAGTGCAAAAGCGCTCGTCAGTGCGAACAACGAGGAAATTTCGGAAATTTCGTTTCCGGTTTGCAAGCGAAATATATTAAATACAGTTTTAAGTACGGTCAAGTTTAAGAATCGATTTTATCTTCTTCACAAACATTGGCGTCATTGCTCCAAAAAAAATTACGTTTAGATGGTCTAACGATAATATTGCAACTGACAGTGCTAAATTTACTTCAGGTAACTGCTACGATATTATTATTTAGTGTTTGGTGGTCTCTGGACGCAATAGTACAATTCTTCCACAAATGGATTCTTAAACTTAATAGCTTGAACCGAAACTCTGAATCGAACTTATGATTCTTTTAAACAGAGGCGGGTGCTCGACCACTGGATCACCGAGACTTTGTATACATACAAATATACTTAACTTCACGCCAAATCTCTTGCGGGCTAGGCAAAGAGAATAGACCGAGATCAGGAGGCTTACACACCTCACTCACTTCGTTGACTTACATAACTCTTTTCATGCATGCGCGTTGTTTTTGAGGCTCCTAACATCGCATTCTTCGAGAACATGTTCTATTTAGTCATGGAATGTGTGTTTTGGCCGTCCTCGACTCCTACATCCACCCGCTTTTGCATTGTATATCTGCTCAATCAATCTTGCATCATCCATTCATTCTACATGTCCGAACCATTGGAGCATGCCCTTTTTTACTTTTACACCGGCACTCTCTTTCAATCCGAGTTCCTTCCTTACAAACTTGTTTTGGACGCGGTCAGCGATTTTGACCGCGTTTATCCTGCTTTTTTACACAATCTGCCACACTCAATTCTCGCTTCCATGAGTTAGTGGCCGAATTTTTACGTTCCAAAGATAACAGGTGGTCGAATCCATTGACATTCATCTGGGGTGAGGTAACTGTCTTCCATATTTATCACACATAACTCCAAAAAGAATTTCGAGAAGTCATGGTGTCCGGATTTGATCCCATGACTAGAAACAGGGTATTCGATTTTTAGACTATCAACACGATATAAGTATAAAAACAAAACTTGTTTGAAAAACCGGAACAAATGCATTTCGGCAAAAGAATATAAATTTTAAAAAATCAAAAATATCCAGTAAAATGCGAACTAGTAATATACTAAAACACCCATACACAGAGAGAATAACCAAGTCCCTTGCAGGGTAGGCAGAGGGAAGAGAGAGCCATAACATATATAAGGCACGATTTTTATATGCTTCAATCGCTTCTTTGACGTTCAGCACATACGAGTATCATACAAGCTCATCAATTTTTAAGGGTACTGACATCACCTTCCTCAAGGACTCGTTCAAAATAATAGAAAATCAGATAGTAAATATTTCGAACATACAATTTCAGGCCAAAACATGAACAGGCTCTGCGTGGGGGCTGTTGCTATAAATAATAGCGTATCCGGTACAGTTGTTACATCGCTTAATGGTTGTAAACGTATTATTTAGTGGATTCTCGTACCAAGAGCTCGTGTTGTTACTACTGTAGTTATAGTACAAATTAGAAGCAACATTTTTTACACAATACCATCGTTGAAACTTAAGAAATATTTTTACGTTTTGATACCAAGCATCCTCAGGACAGTTCTAGAATTTATTACCACAAAGACAAAAACAACTATTCAACAGTTTCAACAGTGGTAGAGCCAGGCAGTTTGCTGCATGAATGTAACAGCTTGACCGGTGAAATACCACGACCTCCTAGAAGATCGACGTAAATTGGCTCATGCCGCATTTCGTTTGGAGAGAAAGGTACCCGGAGGCCCACCCCCTTCCCCATCCTTCCCTATCCCCTAACCGTTTAAGGTAGGCAATGCAACTGTTACACTATATGTGTTGCTGATATCCATGATGTGCTCGTTTGCCCTCCTACCCATAAAAAAATTTTCAAATTAATTTTATAGTAGATACTTATACAATTGCATTGGTCTTTATTAGTGTAATATACCCACCAAATTGTAATAAAAATCTCGGCAAACTATTTTCATATTTGAGTTTTGCAGCTATATAAACCAAGCCATGAACCCAATGCTTTATATAAACATGTAGTATAACTTTTGAGAAATCATTGCCTTTGGCACACCTATTCAAATCTGGGCACCTGGAGGACCTGATTTTAATACTCCTCTCTCTCCGAACTAAAACGGGCACAAGACACTTTACGTCGAATAGTGATATTTTAACGGTCAAGCCGACCCATACCAGCAGCGTACTGCGTGGCTGTATTACTGTTTATTATCCATACAATTAAACAGATTGAAGTTAAGAACTCATAGTAGTTGTCATTATCTTTAATCGTCGTACTTCAACCGCGCGAGCCGGCTGAGAGATTTTTTTTAATTATTGCTGTAAGATAATGGCTTGTTAGAAAGACTTCAGCTAGAAGATTAATGGGAGCTATTAAAACCATATTTAGTGTTAAAATTTCCGAACTTTGAGAGGGAAAATGAGTGATGTTTTATTTTTCTTCTTTTTTGTGATAATTATTTCCAAATTATGTAGTAACTTTGTTGCCGGGCCAACAAAAGCATTTGACTTATGATGAATATAGAGCTATTTCCCTTTTATTCATTTTGTATTTGTCTTATTCTCTTACTACAAGTACCTATGATTACGAAAGAAATATTACTAAAACCAGTGTTATGTATTTTTATCATAGTTTAAAATGTCAGCTGAAATTTACGATATAAAACTAAAATTTCTTATTTTGGTAAGTAAATCACTAAACATTTGTAAAGTCGATTAATAATACTCAATTTTTATCTCTACATGTAGATAAACTACTAACTAACTAAACTATACAACTGAATGAAATCTGACCTTCGATTTTTTTATAAGATAGGAGGCAAATCAGCAAGCGGGTCACCTCGTGGTAACTAACGTGCTCTTCATGAACACCTAAAACACAGAAAGTATTAAAGTTATGGTGTATTGATGGGGATGGGATAAGATGAAGTAAGTGAAGAAGTGTGTTAGGCAGGTGAGGGGAATAAGGCAGGAAATTGTTTCAGGATACCACTCTCAACAAACAAAATCCGGCATATGTCACTTTACGTTAATATCGTTAGAGGTTGAATGGAATTTGTGGTTTGACCTAGAATTTCACCGGACGAGCCGGTCCGAAAAAGGAAACAATATAAAATATATACGAGTACATACATATCATATTTATTTATTTTGTAAATAAACCCAGTCATGCACATTACACTAATGTTTGTATTGGAGTGTGGAACAAGCTTGTTGACCTTAATACACTAACTACAAGTCCGTCGAATAGCTGTATAACGAAATGGGGTATAATCAATTTTAGTATTATTTTTAGTAACCACTAAACGATTCAGGTTTAACAAAATATCTTCCAATTTCATTCACAAAAGTCAATACTTCATACTCAATACATCTAATTTTCGTTTTTTACACTTACTAAGCTTCATTAAGTGCAGTGCAGTGTAACTTTTACAATCTTCTTCCGCCTTCCCCATTTTCTTCCACTACTAGGCATACCTATCAGGTGTCGTAACTTTTAAATCACATTACAGCTAGTGGCCATTATGCTTCAAATTATAATCTAGTGTCTTAGGAGGCCCACATGAACCATTATTGAATTTGGAGTGGGTCCAAACTTGAGATATGTGTCAGCCAAGTGGTCGTGCCAGATTTACGCGTCGCAATCCTGTTATAGTCCATTAATTTTCTTATAATTGTTGATTTGTGTACGCTAGACCCCTGGGGCTTGAATAATCGAAACAGGGCATTAAATAAACTTTTATATTTAATTTTACTAATATTATAAAAGCTAAAGATTGTGAAAATGTTTGGATGTGTGTCACTCAATCAGGGGTCAACCGTTGTAAGGACTTAAAATTTGCGTATCGCATTTTGCCTTTTTTAAACAGACCATTTATTTGGTCGGAGTAGCTCCGTCTTGGTCTCCCGATCCCGACCCTGCCACCCGTATTCGCTTCGTACTCTTTTAGTCATTTATCACTAATCTCTTTCATTCATTCTTGCAACATGCCCAAACCATCTTAACAACACTTACACACTAGTCTCCACATCATCCTTCAACTTGCTTTTCTCCCTTATCACGCTATTTTAGATTCGATCCGCAAGGGTGACTCCACAGATACTTTTCATAGAAAGCATTTCCACTGCATTCACCTTACTTTCATGCTTTGCCCTCCACAACTAGCTCTCACATCCGTATGTTAAAGTTGATACTAAGACACCATTGTAAATTGTCAAGCGTGCCTTTTCAGATACAGCCTGAATACGCATCTGGGCAAGCAATGCACCATTAACTCTGTTGCCAGCAGTCACTCTCTTTTCAATATCTTCCTTATAATTTCCTTTTCTTGTAAACATACCTCCCAAATATTACTATATGACTCATTCACTGGTTCCAATTTCTCGCCATTCAAAATCATATCACACACTGTAACTTCTTTCTCTCTCTCCACAACCACAACTTTCGTCTTGATTACATTTATTATTAGCTTTTTATTAGCTTCACCTGTATGTATGTTTGTATGTTTGTAGGTTTGTAGGTTTGTAGGTTTGTTTGTAACCGACTTCTTTTTTAGTTTCCGCTGATTGCCACTAGATGGTGCGATTAGTGAACTATGAAAGTTCAAGACTAGAAAACCGAACTAAAAAATTTAAAATAAATAATAGTTTAAAAAAACTAAAAAACACGCTTTTTATTGAAAACCGAACTAAAAAATAGAAAAATAAAAAAAAAATACTTTATTTTAAAAAAAGCGTGGGGTGCATGGTGTCAATAGTTATAAATATTTTATTGACAGATATGAGTAGAGTGATTATCATTTCGATAATATCTTAAAAAGCACTCCACGCTTTTTTTAAAATAAAGTATTTTTTTTTTATTTTTCTATTTTTTAGTTCGGTTTTCAATAAAAAGCGTGTTTTTTAGTTTTTTTAAACTATTATTTATTTTTATACCTTTTTCTCTAAACCTGCATTCACCTAGATGAGCAAGCATGTCTTGTAACTCAAAAGTAGTGAAGTTTAAACAATATATCTCAAAACGACATTGATAATTATTGAATTGTAAATCTTATTATTGTTTAAACTCTTGTTATGCCAGAATTAACGGATCATCTGTTTTAAAACGGATCTATCTCTGAAGGAAGAACTATACGTTAATCTTATCCACAACATAAAATTTTGGTAAAAACATTTAATTTAAAATTTCTTTAAAATAACATTCTTTTCCTTCAAACGGCACATTAATTCATCAAACGTTTGAAGATTAGCTAAAAATATGAAAGAAAAACGGATCACTTTGTTCTAATATTCTTAATTACTATCTTCCTGACATTTTGGTACTAGTTTTCCCAATAAACTGATTTAATAAACGCGTCATGATTTCATTATAATGATTGACAATATTATTATCTAATTATTCATTTTAATTTGGCATACAAAGTTTGAATCGTACAATAATATAGACTGACAGATAACCGTCAAGCATTCGTTTTATTACGACGGGCCTCGTGGCGCATTGGTAAAACTACCGGCTGCAGTACTAAGGTCGGGGGTTCAATTCCCACCCGACCACAAATATTTGTGCAGCGTCTGGGTGTTTTTCTATGTATTATAAGTATGTATATATGTATTATTTATTATCCGTTATCTAGTATCCATAGCACAAGCATTTAGGTGCTTACTTTGGAACTGGAGGGCGCTGTGTGATTTGTGTCCAAGATATTATTATTATTATTACATTTCCACGTTAGCTTAAAATTATTATTTTTTTTTATTTTAATAATTAGTTATACCAGCAAATACGCATGTGAAACATTTGAAATTCACACAAACTCCAAAAAAATCGGTTAAGTAATTTTGCAGATCTCCTATTTTTTTTATTCTTTGCAGATCTCCTATTTATAAATAATGTGGCGATCCTATAATCCTATTTTAAACAACTTTAAAAAAAAGAGTTTCTCAATTCGTCCGTTTGTATATTTTTATTTTATGTCTGTTCACAGTTTTTTTTGACAATTTTTTTTTGTTGGATTGTGTTTACTTCCGAAATGGTCCCATTTCCACCAGGTTGGGATCTGACAATGGAAACTAGGAGAAATCGAAGGCAACCGCCGAAAATTGTTTGCAAGTCGTGTTTTTGTTACGTACTAGTGATGTCTTAGGAATATGCTTTATGGTGTCAACATGCAACGTGCTGATGAAAAAGCCACAGAACTACTCAATGATTTGAAGTTTGAAGACAGTACTGCAATTGGTAGATGGAAACTACTTGGTAGTATGTAGGGTTAGCGTGTTGCTTGCGAGGTATGCTTGAATATACATCTCATGCTGCTGTGCTGTGCTGATGAAGAAGCCACAGAACTCCTTAACGGTTAGGAGTTAGGGGACAGTACTGCAGTTAGTTGATAGAAACTATTTAGTAGTATATAGGACTAACGTGTTGCTTAGGGGGTATGTTTGAATCAACATCTGATGCTGCTGTGCTGATGATGAAGCTACAGAATTCTTAAACGGTTAAGAGTTAGGACACAACTCTGTAAAACCGTTTTATTTTATTTTCTGCAATACTTTCCAGGCTACAATTGGTCTCCTGGTCAGGATCATGGGTCTACCCGTGATAATAACAGAAATTTATATACTTAACAAGTATTATCAAACTTCTTTAACTAAGTACCTATTAATAACAATTATAGCTCCTATTAAAAACAGTCTCTGTGGCCCAGTGGTCGAGCACACGGCTTCTGATCCAAAGGTCCGGGTCCGATTCCTGACACTGGCTCACACCAATGACTTTTCTAAGTTGTTTTCGTAAGTTATGTGTGATAAATATCGATAGCTGAAAACTTTGTGCCCGGTATGGCAATAGGTTCGCCACCTATTCCATTTGGGACGTAAACATAACGGCGAGACGAGGCTTAACAGCCGCTGCCTACACCTTCGGGTAACAAAAGGCGTAAAGTTATGTTATGTTATGTTTGTTATTATAGCTCCCTAAAAATATCAACAATTTTACTAGTAATTAGCGATAAACTGAAAGCCATGTGAATGAACTAACGTCTATTGAAGTTCAAAACTCATTAATATCACTAAAAAACGTAAAATAAAAATTTCATTTATTCTTTATTCTCTCTCTCTCTCTTCTCATCTAATTATATTGCGATTAACAAATACAGTTATATCTTAATACTCCGTAAGACGTAAAAAAGTGTAGGGAGTAAAAGCATTCAAAATTTTAAATTTTAATTAAAATTTCAAATTTGTTGCAAAATAATGATTCAGTTACAATAGTATACAAATTTGAGCTATAGCACAAGCGAAGTTTAAGTATACTAGTATTGGCCAATGTAAGTTATTTTAGGCTATTCATATATAAACAGTGAAGACTCCGTAATAATATTTCGTCACAGATCGGCGGTTTATATTCGCACTCGGAATACAAAAACGATATCGGGTATCTTTTATCGAGGCAAAAATACTTCACTCGAGGCATAGATAAATATTTTTTTACGACATACGAGTTGAAAATAAGCCTGGAGGCGACAGTTTAAAGAGAAGAAGCCATAGATATATAGTATTGAAACTATTCTTAACTAACAATCAGATAGTTATTCTCGTAAATAAGATCTCTTCGCAAAATTTGCGGAGTAAACCTCACCGACCACGTTGAAATAAGGTTATAAAAAAGGTAGGTGGTTCATGCCTCAGAAAAGAATGAATGATGTAAGATTGACTAAGCAGATATACAGCGCAAAGGTGGAAGGATGGCCACGACATACTTTCTTCTTCTCTTCTTTTAACCATACTGAATAATACTTACTTATAATATGGAGAATTCACTAAAGAAGTTATTTCAAAATGTTTCTCATACTAAACCTCAATATTAAATATAACTATGAATAAAACGCAATGAAAGTATAGGAACTTATTGCATGATTTTTAATCGTCACCTTCACAAAGACTTCAGATTAATCTCAAGCTTTTGTATAAAAAAAGTCTAGTTTGCATCAGAAAACTCCATAAAAATACGAGTACATACATAAATGAAAAGTCTGTCTGTGATCATTCGAAGATATTTATTATCATCTACAGCATACAAAGAATTTATAATATTGTCAGATGTTTTATATGATCTAAACCTCATATACATTAATGGACCAGGTTTCTAAAATTAAAAAAAAATGACATGATTATTTATAAATTTAGGTTAATTGTTCTACCTTTTTAAAAGTTTCATATGTTTTAAGTGAAGTAAAGTACAACATACTCTACAGTGGTAGAGCCAAGCAGTTCGCTGCATGAATGAGCCGGCTCGACCCGTGAAATACCACGACCTCTCAAAAGATCGACGTAAAGTGGCTCATGTCGCGTTCCGTTCGGTGAGATTGGTACCCGGAGGCCCACCCCCTTTCCCATCCTTACCTATCCCTTAAAGGTCGGCAACGCAACGGTAACACTATACGTGTTGCTGGTGTACACGGGCGGCGCTGGTTGCTTACCGTCAGACACGATTGCTCGTTTGCCCTCCTATTCCATAAAAAAAAACATAAAAATATTTCCAGTATAATTATAATAAAGATCAAAATATGCCTTAAAACTTAAATGAAAGCTGAAGAAAGATGTTCAAGAGTTTGCACAGACGAAATCGCTATCAACGCTGTATTCTCGCGGCTATAAAAGAAAAAGATAAAACTAAAAAGTTCTTTATCGCAATAACAATAAATGCAAGAGCCACCTTTTATATGCAAGTGACCTGTTTGAAGCTAGATTGTTATGTTTGGAAAATAAAAGAATTCACTTTGCTCTTTTATAGTTATCACCAGGTTTTGCTAAGAAAATATGAACGAGAACTTTTTTAATCTACCATTCAACAGTCTCTTTGAATATGTTAAAATTAAATATTTATGACATTTAATATGAATATTTTACAAAAACTGTTATATATATAGAATTTATATCAATCTCTCCGTTAATAAAATTCAATAAATTCAATAACAAAACAAATAAAACTGTCAGCAAACGCCGTGAAAGAATTTAATTATTTTGTTATGTTAAATAACTGTAATAAATTGAGGAATTAGAAGTGTTGTTTTTAGTAAGAAGTGTGTTTTTGATTGGACAATCTATATATATAGTTATATTTTTTTTTCTTCACGCCATTTTCATCCTATAGGTGTAGTAGCTAGCAAACTTGCAGTGTTCTTGTCAAAAGCTAATTATTCGAGTTATGAATGGTATTAATGCGAGTCATTTAGATTAAATTTAATATTATTAGAGTTACAACTAATTCATGCTATCGGAACTTAGGAAACGAGTTTCAAGGTAACCTTTTATGATTTTTATTTGTAATAGGATAGAATAGGATCCTACCTGGTATCAGTAGACGCTTAAAGCATAATTTTTGGAAGTTTAATTAGTAGTTTCACTTAAAAAAAGACAAACAGACCACTGCAAATTGCGATGGTGATTTCAGCAGCTCAAAGCAATTCAAAGAGGCAAGTGTCAGTGACTTATTGTACTTAGTTATTTTGCATAGTTCCAAGGAGATATCATTCATGATGAATGATGTCTCGTGCAACCGTTTAACGCTTTTAACGCCCCTTGCGGCCTTGCTAAATCAACTTCTAACCCCTTTTATTTTCTTTTCTTCAATACGAAGTTACACTTTTTCCGCGCGGAGGGACTCCACGCATTTTTTACTAAACGGTATTTAATAAAGCAGTTTGATGATTTTATACAATTTAAAAAGATTAAAGGGTTTTTGTGCTTCAAACTTTTAGCATCCCTGAAATGATTTTTTTTCATTTCAGTTTCCATACAATTTGTTGAGGCAAAATCTCGTAACAACAAAAACTGTCATGCATGCAATTACAACGTCGAGTAAAAACTGAAATAATCTGGAAAAAGTCCGATGTAACACCCTTATCGGGATCGTAATTCGTTGTTCCAGGGGCGATCATCAATCAACGTCTATCAGTAGGGTTGTGGAGATTTATTGCAATTTTATAAATCTTATTTTATTTTACGTAATTAATTATTTGAAGAGTGCTAAACATGCGCTTAAATTATCACCATCAGTTTGAGAACTGATGGTGATAATTTAAGTGTCATAGTAGTTTCTATTGTTAGTAACATTCACGAAAGGATATCAAATATGTCTACAAATGTAGATGATTATATACTCTTCTAAGACTATATCTTATCTATCACCTTTGTATCCAAAGCGCACAGTGTACAGCAATCTAGATGTTACTGCTTCAATTTCCAGTCCCTAGCTAGCTACTACAATATGCTGTATCTTGATAACTTTCTAAATCTGTGGTAGCCCCCATAATATTGTTATAAGTCTAGATTAGTATACAATTTCAGTGTGTAAAAGTCTACAAATGAAGTCATAAAACAGGCGATCTAATATTATTACATATCTTGGTGCTACGGCTTATATTACAATATTTGTTATCTTCTAAGGTTATATATATTATGTTGTATTATACCGCAAGAGTGTAATATAAAGAGTAATTCAAAATAGAGTCTCTCAAGGTGTGGTGAATAAAGAATTCTATCAACGCTATGTTCGCGCCTGTGTACTAAAAAGGCAGGTGTCATTGTTAGCGTTGACTGATCTTTTACATAACGTCGTATATGGAAAGCTAATTCGATAGTCAATAATATGGCATGTAATGTTTAATTTTGTTTCAATGGTAGTTTTATTTTCAATTTAAATGGCAATAATACGGCACTAAAATTTGATTATTAAAAAACCGGTTATGAGTCATACATTAGATTAAACATGCATATTAAGCATTGATAAACATGCAATATTTTTATACATAAATATCATAATCATTCTTGGATAGACGAACTTTGTGATTTATTGGTAAACTAGCTTTTACCCGCGACTTCGTCCGCATAAGTTTTTTTTGTTTTCTCCCGGCTGTAAGTCCCCCTGCAACAATGGCCCACTATCGTATGAAAGAGCAAAACTCCCAACAAAAACGACTAAAAATCACTAACTCAATTTAGTTATCTGCCTATTGCCTACCCCCTAAGAACGATGGCGTGATTATTTATAGCATATGACCATTTCTAGGTAATCATCTATCACCATACCAAATTTCATCAAAATCTGTTCAGCCGTTTAGGCGTGAAAGAGTAACAGACAGACAGACAGAGTTACTTTCGCATTTATAATATTAGTATGGATTTGCCGACTGTTGGTTAGAGACTGGCTTACGTCATACTCTTGGCAGACAGTGCGCATCAATTTGAGTTGGTAAGGCGTTTTATATTTTGCTGCTGAAGACTGTCGAAAGCAGCCTTCACTTGGTTGGTCTATCGCATACGTGCTGCCTTACGCCGCGGGCTAGTACTTTGGCCTTTCATAATGCGCTCTACAGAGATACGTAACCTGTACAAGCATTAATTTTGTAAGCTTGGATGTCGTTCACGGAAAATTATAATATTAACAACTACTTGATATACGCAATAATTGAACGCCCGAAACCAAATAATATTGCAAATACAAATCGCTGTCACTAGTACCGTTCCTCATGTATCACCTCACCTAACAGAAGTAAATTTAACATGACTTGTCGACTCAAATAAAATAAACTGTTCAATCCTAGGTAATCATTTGTTGTGTTAGCGCATATTGGATATGATTATTTGAACAACGTGTATGGAGAATGCTTTTATTAATTTACTAGTTGACCCGGCGAACTTTGTTCCGCAACAAAAGTAATAAATAAGTAAATTTTTGGATTTCTCACTTTTTCGTTCGATTCCTTCTTTCTTTTAAAAAAACAGCATCAAAATGCGTAGTTTCAAAGATATAAGCATATAGGGGGACAGAAAGCGGAAAGCGAATGTGAGTATTATTCTTGACAAAATGTTGTGATACTAAGGCCCGTAAGATCAATCATAGTTAAAACTGTCTATTTTCTAAACTATAGTCAAATTTAATCTAGAGTTTAAACCTGCCTCGTAAGATCAACAGCGAAATGGACATAGATTACGTAAACTAAGTTTAGTTTTCGACAGATGGCAACATTTGGTTATTTAATGTCCATATTTCGCTCATCATTCACTCTTTTGTACATTGTCTGTGGCATATTGCGTGAAAAAAAACTCTTTTTCTCTTTCTTTTATGAAGTTTTATAGTGTGACCATAGATTTAAGAAAAATAGATCGGCAATAGTCACCCAAACAACGTGACCAAAAATGGGTTGTTAATGTGTGAGTGACTTACGGGGCTCGTGGCTCATTGGTAAAACAACCGGCTGCAGCACTGAGGTCGAGAGTTCGATTTTCGCCCGAGTACAAATATTTATGACAAACATTAATATTTGTGCGGCGTCTGGGTGTTTTTCTATGTATTATAAGCATGTATTTACAAAAGAAAAGTATATATGTATTAGTATCCGTTATCTAGTGTTCATAGCATAAGCATTTAGTTGCTTAGTTTGGAACTGGCCCTGTGTGATTTGTGTCCAAGATATTATTATTATTATTATTATCAATGTGTTCGTAAAAAGCGCTTCAAAACGTTAACTTTTACAAAGTTAATGTTCATGTGTGGAAATGTAAATAAAATATACGCGGTTCCCAAAATCTAATATAAGCGGTTGCGCTGTCAGTGATTCGATGCTATTAGTAAATTTTTCCTGACATGTGCCATCTATTGTAGTCTATGCTAAATCTATGTATGAACCCACAATCGTTGTGTCAGATGTCAGCTGATAAACGACCGCCATTTTTAAACTAGGCAGGACCACGGTTTAAACGGCAAAATCTCCTGGTGTAAGCTAAACTATAGTTTAAACTGTTATTGGAGGTTTATCTAGCATTGATCTTACAAAATAAACGACAGATGAGGTTTAAACTAGGCAAAATAGTTTAAACTGTGATTGATCTTACGGGCCTAACTGTGACTGGTACCTACTGCAATGTGTTGCTTTTATAATTTTTATTATTTTTCGTATGAACAGGTACTTTTCTACCTTGTCCAAAATATATTAGTTAAAACAAAGTATAATTTTATCATTTCGGTGACCTGTCCCCATCCGGTCTCCACTTGTAAAATATCTTAGCCTGGAGTTGCATTTATTATTTAGACTAAAATCAACTTTTACACCAACACGTATTAGAAAAAACAAATATTTTTTGTGTATCTTTTTTCTTACACAATTGGCATGCTTTTGTCCTGAAAAAAGTTATCATTTCGGTGGACAGCAAGTTTTAGAAAGGAAATTTCCATATTAATGTTTTAATGTTTTCTGTGCCCCTGTACTTACCGCTATTACGAACAAGCCCTTTTCTACTTGCAAAAACATCAACGTTGATTCCTGCTAAAAGGTAAGTATGTAATTTCAGTAGTTTGGGATTAAAAATAGTGAAAAACAGTAGTATGTCATTTCGGTGGCCGTTATACTCGCTAATTCGACTTATTAATTTGCTTTATTGGAGCAGAATTGGTATTCTCCTAAGATTCTAAAATAAAAAGTTCATTTAAATGGCAAAATTTTAATTTCAGCGAACTATTATCATTTCAGTAGACTCCCGAAAATTAAACCTCAAATATTTCATTCAGTTTCTATTTACTCGTATCACAGAAATCAGTAAAATATCACAAAAAATGCGACTAAAAACACGAGCACGTATTTTAACAGTATGTAACGGCTCATGAAAATGATAACGTTCCAACGCAAAAAACGATAATATTACATTTTCATCATAAAATTCATCACATCGTCTTAGATTATTTATTTTTAAAGTAGATACATGGAATCCGCTTTTCAATAGGTGTTCACTTATTAGTATTCAAAGGTCACATTGCGTCCGTATGACGGAGAATACACAAACACAAAGAAATTTTCCTAATATCATCAAAAAAGTTATGACACGAACCATATTAGGCAATGAATTTTGTTGATGGTCCCAATAACGGACCACATTTTGAAAATCTTATTAAAATTCTACTCAAATAATATAATGGAATTATTACAAGATGTTATATAATTATTATTATAAAATATTGGGAATATAATAGTGTGTCCTCATTAGCAGCTCGTACTTACTCTTTACGCAGTTACAAATTAGGTAATAGGTATTCACCGAAAAAAAACTCACTCAGATGTTTTTTATGGGATAGGAGGGTAAACGAGCAGGCATGTCACCTGATGGTAAACAACCAACGCCGCCCATGGACACCAGCAACACATATAGTGTTACTGTTGCATTGCCGACCTTTAAGGGATAGCGGTTAGGGAAGGATGGGGAAGGGGGCTGGGCCTTCGGGTACCTCTCTCACCGAACGAAACGCGGCATGGGCCACTTTATGTCGATCTTCTGAGAGGTCGTGGTATTTCACCGGTCGAACGGGCCCATTCATTCATCAAACTGCTTGGCTCTACCACTGTATGTCGTTTTATAAATGTTAAATCAATGCATAATTCTCTTGTACTATACTCGTATACAACTTTTAGGTAGTCATAAATCAGATAAAATATAGAAGCGAGTAAAGCCTTTGATACCATTTACGTGAAAAAATAATAAAACATTCTGAATAAATAATAAAAGTAAAACTTCATTATCCGTCGTGCTCTTATCACGACCGGTGTACGAGCCGTTCTAGAACCGAACGGTTTAGAGCGCTATGATAGCAAGAGACTTGACGGGATGTCTCCTTTGCCTTGGACGATAGGTAGGCCTTTGGTGTGAGACCCTACTTGTGTTGACACCCTTGCACCATCACACCTTTCAAGCACGGTAGGGGTAGTCGGTACTGCTGCTGCTTCAGCTGGAATTACAGCGGCACAAATACAGAAACCTTGTAAGTGGTTATGATTTTGAGCTGTATTAAAACCCTGGGGACATGGGGTTTGAATGCTCGTGCATTCTATAAAGATCTTGCAAAAAGACCAGTCGAAACCTCTCGTGACCAGAGGCTGGTCTATTCTTCCCACAGAGCATTATCATTGCCATTCAGCTTTGTGGTAATGCTGCCAGTCTTCAGTCAAATTTCTCCGGATCTCGGTCTACTGGCAGCGTGCCCTGCTAGACCGAGATTCAAAGAAAATTTGACTTCAGCTTGTTTTTTAATTGTATATATTGTAAATAATGTAATAAATTATTTTCTTCTTATTATTGTAAATAAATTTATGTATAATGAAGTAATAAAAAGTAATAATAAACGAAAATGTAATAATATTAATAGGCAAACAGTAAAAATTATTTCCCTCTAGAATCATATATTTTCCTGTTTATCTTCTTATCAGTCAAAAGTCAGTTATTTATCAATACTTTAGACACTTGTTCGAGCGATAGAAAATTGGGCAGCATTCGGGAAGCTCGTTGAAAGAATATTATTATCATAAATTTACACAACAATAGAATAAGCTTAAATTTCTACCAGAAATGTGTTGACGCATCTAGTATTTCCCAAAAATTTGAACTTTTCATTCAGAATTCAGAATAATGATTTTTAAGGCTATCATAACCTGTAAAATGGTTGCTAAAAATAAGAGTGGTATCGATAACTTTTTTTTAATGGAAATGAAGACAAATGAGAAAGCAGTTTGAACAGTGGTAGAGCCAAGCAGTTCGCTGCATGAATGGGCCGGCTCGACCGGAGAAATACCACGACCTCTCAGAAGATCGACGTAAAGTGGCTCATGCCGCGTTTCGTTCGGTGAGAGAGGTACCCGGAGGCCCACCCCCCATTCCCCATACTTCCCTATCCCCTATATGTGTAGCTGGTGTCCATGGGCGGCGTTGGTTGCTTACCATCAGGTGACACGCCTGCTCGTTTGCCCTCCTATTCCATAAAAAAAAACAAAAGCAGGTGACCTGGTGGTTCACGGACATTTACAACACTATCAGGGCCACAATTGCTTTGTATTTTTTGCAAACCAAAAGAGATAGTTTTATTTTAACATGTGACTTAAAAAAAGAGTAAACACTAACAAACGGGATATTATGCATACCTTCGAAACATCAACCCCGGGTGTTCCAACTCTTCCCTGTTATAGCAACCGTGGTGGGCCTGCGTCTTCTATCTGTCGATCGGAAATATAACAAAATTAAAAAGAATAAACCAGAATATAGCTTATGAGCACCAAAGTCGCAAGCGGTGATTAATATAAGAAAAAATATTCACTAAGCCGATGAATTACTAACCGACGAAAAACTTCAGTAATTTTGATAATTTAGGTTTTAAAATGTAACGTTACGCTTAAATCGTTATACATATAAACATTTTAAAATTTAACAACTATTACAGAAAACCGAGCTTACTTTCAGAAAATTACGATAGAAATTGTGCATAGTAATTAACATAACATAACTTCAGGCCTTTTTCTACCCGAAGGTGTAGGCAGTGGCTGTTAAGCCTCAACTCGCCATTGTGTTCAGTGGCTGTTAAGCCTCAACTCGCCGTTGTGTTAACGTCCCAAATTTAATAGGTGGCGAACCTATTGTCATACCGGGCACAAAGTTTTTAGTCATCGATATTTATCACACTTAAATTTCGAAAATAATTTCGAGAAGTCATTGTTGTGTGCCACGATTCGAACCCGCGACCTCTGGATTCAGATGCCACAAGAGCGTGAGCTCCACCACTGGACGACCGAGACTAATTCAAACAGTTCACTGTAAAACGACTATTACAGTGATAAAAGCGGCTTGACTGGTAAAATACCATGATCTCTCAGAAGTACCCGTAAAGTAGCTCAAGCCATATTTTTTTTCTTTTATATCTTCCTTACCATTCCATTTATTGTGACGCTCATAATGTGGTAGATGTACATGGGCGACACTAGTAGCTTACCACCACGTTACCCGCTTCCTAGTTAGCCTCCTCTCAAATAAAAAATCAAAATAACTAACCGTTTCCTTTAACGTAATTTTCTTATCACAAGATAAGGCTTAAAACAGAAAAGGAGATTAACGCTGAACCCAATACGGAAATAAGTAGAGCCGCTTATGATAATAAGCATCTTAAAAAAATTACTAAATTTATGAAAGAATTTGTTGTTGACAATTTATAAGTAATATCTGAATAAAATATTGTTATGTTATAACATTACATAACATAACTTCACGCTTTTTGTACCCGAAGGTGTAGGCAGCGGCTGTTAAGCCTCGTCTCGCCGTTATGTTTACGTCCCAAATGGAATAGGTGGCGAACCTATTGCCATACCGGGCACAATGTTTTTATCAGTCATCGATATTTATCACACATAACTTCCGAAAACAATTTCGAAAAGTCATTGGTGTGAGCCAGTGTCTGGAATCGAACCCGGACCTCTGGATCAGAAGCCGCGTGCTCGACCACTGCACCACCGAGACTGATATATTATGATGATATTTATTATATTTAAAAAAAATACTGTTGGCATTGAACCAATGAACGCAATGTAAACTATGCGGACGGACTTATGGTGTCCGCTATTAAAATTGTCTTTGATTTCAATTACTTTATTATTTTCAGTTGAATTTACTTTTATAAAGAAAATCAGGCTCAGCATAATAATAACGTTCAAATTTCGTGTCCAGAAACCTTGAAATATTGTAACACAATTGTTTACGTCACAGTACAGCGACAGTATGCAGCAATATTCTTGGGTTTGATCCGGAGATAATACAGTCATCCTAAAACAACATATCACACTTTAGCTCTTTGAATCCCGTCCATACATTCAACTTCGCTTTGCGACGTGAGAAGTGGGACAGTTTTGTTTGTTACAATGAAAATGAAATACGAAATGAGTTTTTGCTGTTTCAGTTTCTATGTTTAGATGTCAGTAGGCTTTTAGGTCAAAATATAATGAGCCATCTTTGTAATGATTCCTTTTAGAGAACTTATAAAGTTTATTTTTGTATATAGTTTTAGTACCTATCTACGCACTCGCACTCGTACGTATGTTTTAATTTGTCATATCTAAAGAGTAATAATTCTAATATATAAAATTCTCGAGTCTAGATGTGCGTAATTGAACTCCTCCGAAACGGCTTGACCGATTCTCATGAAATTTTATGTGCGTGTCGGGTAGGTCTGAGAATAGGACAACATCTATTTTTCATCCCCCTAAATCACAAGGGTAGCCCACCCCTCAATTTTTTTTTTAATTTTTCGACATATTTCTGTTTCTTATTTTTTTTATAAAACGGGATACAAAAATACATGCAACCCTAAATTTTCAACCCCCTACGATCAACCCCTATTTTTTAAATTTTATTTTTCGGCAAGACAACGTTTGCTGGGTCAGCTAGTATATTATAACTAGCTGACCAGCAAACTTTGTCTTGCCAAAATAATAAAAAACAATCATCGCAGAGATGTGAAAATTTGGAGTTATATGTATTTATGTATGTTGTTTCATAAAAAAATAAAAAACAAATAATTTATCGAAATATTAAAAACAAAAATTTGGGATGGGCTACCCTTAACATTAAGGGCGATGTAAAATAAATGTTTTCATATTCTCAAATCTACCCGATATGCACACAAAATTTCATGAGAATCGGTCGAGCCGTTTCAGAGGAGTATAACCACAAACACCATGACACGAGTATTTTATATATAAGATATTAAAATTAAAATAGTTTTAGCATTAAATAAGTACTACTGTTACCTTAAAAACTAAATGTTCAAAGTTTTGAAAAATATCTCTTTACGTTAGTAAGAGGAATATGAAATGTTTAAAAGAAATATTTAAATATTTAATAATTGAAATGAATAAATGAAATTAAATATAAATCCCTGAAATATGCCGTATCACCTGAAGAAAAGAGTTATCGTATTGCTTACTATTTTCATTAGTTACTTATAAAATAGCCGAAGAAATTATCCCATAGAGTTTATTTTCTTAAATGTACACTTTAACTAGTAGAAATAAAACAAATTCATATATATATATATATAACATAACTTCACGCCTTTTGTTACCCGAAGGTGTAGGCAGCGGCTGTTAAGCCTCGTCTCGCCGTTATGTTTACGTCCCAAATGGAATAGGTGGCGAACCTATTGCCATACCGGGCACAAAGTTTGTCAGTCATCGATATTTATAGTCATTGGTGTGAGCCAGTGTCTGGAATCGAACCCCGGACCTCTGGATCAGAGGCCGTGGGCGAGCGCCCACTGCGCCACCGAGACTTATAAAAACAAATTCAAAACTAAAATAATAATATTTTTATAGATAAAGTAAATCCACTTTCAAAATTAACAATATTGGCCCGACACATTGACTATTTGTGGGTCTAGTACTGCTATTTAAGGGTGGCGTACAAAGAAAATAACAATCTGTGCTTGCCAAAAATAAAAGCTGGTTTATTGTAAGAGTTATTTCTATAAGCTGATTTTCTTATGAAGCCTAAGGATTTCTTTTTGTTCAGTACTTATAATAAATACAGCTTACTAACACACATTCACTCTTGGTACCGATAAATGGCCATTGGCTTTTATAAATGTTTTTTGACCCGAATCGCCACATCATTGGGTCACCTAATGCTGACTAGTAAAGTCCATAGGCATCTGCAACACTTTGTGGATCACAATTGCGTTTCTTGCCTTAAAATAACATAGCAAGCACAAAAGCGAGTGGTTAAAGAAGGTAATCCCACTTTTACTAAACGAATCACGGAATGCGCCAGTTTACCTCAATACTTTGAGATAATAATATTTTACCCGTTGAGCCATTCATTGGCTGCTATACTACTGTAAATTAACAATTTACTGTTCTTATCTTTGACAGTTTTGTTTGATATTTATTCTTTTTTCGAAATGGCGAATGTGAATTTCACAATAGCCACAGAATAAATAAAAAAATATTTTACAGCGACAATGAACGTTTTAGTTGCAAATCAACGTTACCTATCGACGTAAACAGCCTAAATTCACGACCTCGTACATCCTTAACACAAATTTTCCGCCTCAATAACTCGAATTTATTTTTTCCTCTGACTTATAACGTCAATGTTTCCTAATTTATATCTGCTTCAGTCGAAGAAAATTAGTATGCCTGTCCGGTTCCCAACAAAATTAAATCATTGCATAGTTTATTTGCCAAAATATTATACTGTTGTACATTATGTTGACGATAACGTAGAAGGATATTGTTACTAACTTGTAAATTTTACAAATGAAGTTGAAGGTAAGTGTGTTTTTATTTTTACTGTTTCATTCTACAGGGATTTTACTTAGTATTTACATTTTATGTAATAACTTCTGTATTAATATTTTTTTTCTTAATGATTTATTTTGCATCATTGTTATTACGTAGACATAAACAAAAAAGGGTGTTTTACCACACCATCACGGCTTTTAAGCCAAAACCAAAGCCAGAGTTTACTCACATTGGATTACGAAGTGAAATCGGAGGCAGGCTAAATTTTATCTTTGCTATTATAAAATGAATTTCTACAGAGTTGTGTGGATTACGTCGCCTGGAACTGGACGGATGGGTACAAGAATTGAGGTCACGTGCGTCATTATGCAGGGGTTACTGTTGTGGAACCTCGCCTACAATCTGGTCCTCCGCAATTGGGAGGCACTGTGAACCTCCGCCGAGTCTGGGAACCTCTAGCCTCGTAGATCTTGGTGGTTCAAGGAGCGGTTCCCTGAGCGCCACGGATGGCGAGCGCGCTTTATCGTTAGCTGCCAAATGTTGGAGGACCTCTACCAATCCGAAGGACCCTGGAAAAAGATTGCTTAAAGCATTTCCTCGCATAGTACAAAAAGGCTTAAAATAATTAAGTTCCACTCAGCTTCATTGTTTGATAAAAGAAAATGGGTTTTCATTAAGACCAGAATATCGTGCAAAAGATGGATTTAATTAAGTTCGAGCAAAAAAACCAATAGACTCTGGTAATACCGATACTACATAAATGTTGTTTTTGATTGTTTCACAAATGGAGACAATTGTAGACAAAAGGGTTTTTGTAAAGTATAACATAACTTCACGCCTTTTGCTACCCGAAGGTGTAGGCAGCGGCTGTTAAGCCTCGTCTCGCCGTTATGTTTACGTCCCAAATGGAATAGGTGGCGAACCTATTGCCATACCGGGCACAAAGTTGTCAGTCATCGATATTTATCACACGTAAAGTATGAGGTATATATTATAAACTAGCTGACCTGGTGAACTTTCGTTAGCTCGAAAACAATATATTTTTTATGGGATAGGAGGGCAAACGAGCAGGCGTGTCACCTGATGGTAAGCAACCAACGCCGCCCATGGACACCAGCAACACATATAGTGTTACTGTTGCGTTGCCAACCTTTAAGGGATATGGGATAGGAAAGGATGGGGAAAGGGGTGGGCCTCCGGGTACCTCTCTCACCGAACGAAACGCGGCATGAGCCACTTTACGTCAGTCTTCTGAGAGGTCGTGGTATTTCACCAGTCGAGCCGGCCCATTCATGCAGCGAACTGCTTGTCTCTACCACTGTTGAGAAAGAATGTAAAAGAATTTTAAAATAACGTAACCTAAGTTTGTGTCAAAATTGGTTTAGCCTATTCAGAGATTACCCGGAACAAACAGCCAAACAGACAGTGAAGATTTTAAAAAAGATGCTCTTTTGGTGTGTGTACCAATGTGTACCGAATATATTCCATATGATAAAGTAGAAAGCAAGTTTATTTCAATATTTAAAACAAACCCTTTAATTTTATTTCCATGGATAGATTTATTCCTGAGGTAAAAAAGAATGTGAACTTGTATCAGTATTGATCGTATCAGTTTTGAGTGAATGTTGCGAAAGTTTTGAAGATTTGTTTAATTTTATCTGTGTTTGATGAATAAAAATGGACGTTGCTTTGTTCAAAACTTCACCATTAAAATAACGGTAATAAATACTTTTCTACGTTCACTTTACTAAGTCTTAATTATTTTATGTAATCACAGTTGTATGTTTTACTAATTAATGGTAGCGTTTAAAATTTTCTTTTGTATAACTAGTTACGTACCGACTACTACTAAAAGAAGAATCTCATTTGTTCGCAAATTAAGCACTGTCTATGCTAACATTACAAGAAAAAGAGATTAGTTGGTGTCTCTTAAGCTATGAACTTTCTTACTTTTAAAAATGTGATTGAACCTGAAAATAATACGATGCTTGAGTCCGATAGTATATTTTTAGGACGATAAAATCGATCATTCTTTTTATCCCTACAGGTAACTTATGTAAAATTATATTTGTGTATCCACCCAAACAAAAGTCGAAATGATAAACCACAAATCTTACAACATAAATATAATATACAATTTTAATAGTTCTTTCATCACCTTATTTTTTTGTGTCTGTACACCTGTAAAAAAACCTTTAAGCCGGTAATGAATTTAATGGCTAGATTTTGATCCTGCACGTGGCGAAACCTATTACCGGTAGGTAAAAAAAAGGCTTAAAGCTACATAAAAAACTATGTTCATTGAAAAATTGTACAATTATTAAGTATTTTTCAGTACAAGCAGTAGTATTACTGTTTTCATTGTTACTTTATTTACTAAATATTATAATAGCATACCAATCCGGCTATTGTAACAATACAACCCCATTACGTAGAAACAAGTCTCAAAACGTGGTAGGAATGAGAACCAATACATATAAAATAAAGTTTATTTTACGATGGCCAATATTTACGAGGGCTTAACACATTGTAATGAAACTTGTTTTACAATTCGAGTACTTTGGCCGCATTAATGGCACGATTGGTGACATTGTAACATCATTTTCTCTCGAGGTAATTGTTCCAATATATTATACGATACGTCTAACCTTTAAAAGTATAGTCTATAGTTTATTTCATCAAACAAAAAAACTTTGTAACATAAATAGCACGACCCATCAGAATATGTAAAGTGACTCATGTTTTGTTCAGTGTGAAAGGTATTCGGAAGTTCACCCCCCGATCCCCTCCCCTCCTATTCCTGTTGCAAAAAAGTCGGCATAGCAACGGCAACACTGTCTTTGCTGAAGGTGTCCATGTCTGCACTAGTTGCTTGCCAGGTAGCCCGTCTGCTCGTTTGCACATAAAAAAATATAAAATTGTTACTTATGTTAGCAGACATGATTTTTTAAAAGGAAAAGTAATATTTATTCAGGAAAATGTGTGGGATGTCTTTTAACAAAGTAATTAGTAAGACAAGACAATTCTGATAAGGTTTATCTCACTGCAAGCAAACTTTCCTTTGCCAATTAAGAGTTCACTTTTAAAATAATAATTGTATCTTTTTTGGAAATGATAAAATAACTTGTTATTCTTGCGAAGTTTCCTTTTCAATAGAAGACAAGTAAAAAATGACAATTTCAAAATTTTTAATTAATTAAACTGGTCCACTGCTACTCGGATGTCCACACGAAGGGTTCGGCATCCCTTTTTTGTTATTGGTTTTTGTGGCCACAATAGAAAGATATTGTCTGTAATAGATCACGAATCGTAAGGTACAGTTTTGTGATGCAGTCAGTCGGACATTCTAATCTTCGTAATTGCTGTTTCAATTTTATAGTCTAGATATGGAACACTAAAAAACAAACTGCTAAGTACTGAACTATAATCAACAAAAGAAAATATTAAAAAATTCTTGGAAATACTTTATAGAATATTGGCAGGTTGCCATCACAGATCTAAAGATGCCCGGTGATAGTAAATAATAATGAATTAACACCATACAAAAGAGGCTCTCAACTTTTTGATTTCAGTTATCTTGACAATTATTTAGTTTAATATTGCTTGTGTTTTTTCTTTAGCAAAATCACAATCAAAATAATCAATTTTAATATCACTGAAAGTTAAGCCTCAATTTAATATTTGATATCGTAAGCAGCGATATAATTCGTGGAAAAATCTATAGTCTTAGACTAAAAGAACTAAACTCTTAAGACATATTTTAGATAAGGTGAAGTCTTTTGGTCACCTCTTACGACATCTGGAGATGAAAAATCAAACAGAAGTTTATTTTCCAAAATGAATAAAAACCCTTTCCATAAACAGCACGGTACTTGACTCTTCATTCAGCCTAAATAAAAGCCTAGCAGTGTTCGTTCAATTCAGACCAAATTGAAACTCGCAAAAAAGAGTAAACTTTTTTTGGGTCCTTTTCTCCTAGACCAAAAATGGTAGATCAAAATTTTTTTATCCAGCTGCCCCGGCGAATTTTGGATTTATTACTTTTTCTTAACAACATCATACATGCAATATAGCTAAAAACCACTCCGTTGACACCCTATATCTATTGAAAAAAACCGCATCAAAATCTGTTGTTCATCCTTTTTAAAGATCTAAGCATCTAAGTGGACAGACAGCGGATAGCGACTTTATTTTATATTATGTAATGATATGTAATAAATATATGATATTTCGAAGTAACTATACGATGTGATGCCTGGATGTGATTTATGGTAGAAAATATAAGTAAAACTAGTAAGTTAGTAGAAATTTAACAGTGGTAGAGCCAAGCAGTTCGCTGCATGAATGGGCCGGCTCGACCGGTGAAATACCACGACCTCTCAGAAGATCGACGTAAAGTTGCTCATACCGCGTTTCGTTCGGTAAGAGAGATACCCGGAGGCCCACCCCCCTTTCCCCATCCTTTCCTTTCTCCTATCCCTTAAAGGTCGGCAACGCAACAGTAACACTATATGTGTTGCTGGTGTCCATGGGCGGCGTTGGTTGCTTACTATCAGGTGACACGCCTGCTCGTTTGCCCTCCTATCCCATAAAAAAAAAATAGTATCAGATAATGTACCACATTATTATCGCTATATGAATCGCTGCATGAATCTCCCTATCTGAAAATCAACGTAAAGCGGCTTATGTCGCGTTTCGTAGCGGTATCTGAAAGCTCACCACCCTTAAACGTGAGTTACACCGATGTTATCACCACGGAATCATCTATAAGTTGATAATAAGTAGTAAGTAGTAATATTATAGTGGATAAAATTTTCCAAATCAAGATTTCAAAATCTGTCCAACTTAAGTCAGAGTCGGAGAATATTATTTGTTAATGAAAATTTGTTTAAGTAATTGTTTGTATTCTTACGAAGCTTCCGCCATTGAATTTATATTACTGTAATCCCAATAAGAAGACATACTCACAAGAAAATCTCCTTTCTACTGAAACAAACCATTTGGTTTACCACTCAACTATATATTAACGCAAAATTAAGTCCCCAAGGTTTCCTCTGTCATCTGAGAGAATGTATTCTCTCTTACTATTTGAGATAAATTCGGATAGGCATAAGTATGTCGAAGAATTCTAATCTAGACATCGTGTTAAGCCTATACTAGACTATCGAATTGAGATACGTCTTTACAAATCATGCATAGAAGAACTATCAATTTTAAACTTTATGCTTATAATATACTTCATTGTACTTTCAAGCTGTTAACGCATAAACTTATAGGCACGGTGCACCATAACTATTATATACTCCCATTGCTAAACATCGGATTAACTTTACCCCGGTGACTCATGACACATTTAGTATGATTTTCAATAACACAATATATGCTATATTTATCTTGAAATGGAAATGGAAAAACTAGGAAACTGATTTTTGGTCTCGTTGTTTTGGTGACTATTGCCGATTCTAACATCCATGCCCATGATATTGGCAGTCAAAAATTTTCAATCGCATGACTCATCATATTGAGCGCAAATATCCACGACAAAATATTAGTACGTTGTCATGTTTCGTATTAAAAAAAAAATTCAAATATGTCACGCCTCGACTGTGATTGATCACATCGGGAGGATCATACTCAATCGCATATTATATATTTATAAAATATGACAAAGATATCGTGAGGGACAGTGATCCCACTGTCACTTCAGTGTATTCGCAAATGCTAGCGATACATTTGAAATGTAGTAGAACCTTACTAATGTTAGTATAGAATTTGATAGAAAAGTTTTCTATTTAACGATAGAAAAATAAATGCAATCTAGATAATAATGGTTACAAATTGAGGACTAAATTCAAAAGCTCAAATCGACCTTCAAATTTACCGCTATACTGCATAGTGGAGAGAAAATTATGATTTGCATTAGAAAATTGATGCCATATTGAGGCGTAATTGTCGCCTTCAAACTGCAACATGCGTGATTTGGTTGCGCTTTCGATGTTTTAAATTAAACATTTACATTGTAGTCTTGGTAGTCTGGAGATCGAGCACGACGCATCTGAATAAAAAGACATGAAAAATTTTTACGAATGCATTCCAAAAGCTATGTATGATAAATATCGATGGCTAAAAACATAGGACTCGATGTCGCCTCAATATTCTTAGAGTCGAGTTTAAAGCCTGCCGACGACACTTTTAAATAAAAAAAAGAGAGAAGTAACAAAAATCATTGCACCAAATCGAAGAAACTGAAAAGCAATCTGTTGATTCGCGTTAAATAGCAATGCGTTAGTTATTTATTCTGCACTAAAAAAATGTCCTGTTCTAAAAAAACTACTTCAAATCATTCAATGGGTCATTCGTTGCTAAATCGGTCCGAAAACAAAAAAAAATACACTCCCAAATTGTGCCCTGGAACAGTTCCAAATGTCTGCCTGACATTTTCTGCTCTGAGTGCAGTAGTACATAGAAATATCAAAGATCTCAATTTACGATACATGACATTGATAATCTTTATGAGGCCGTCATTTACAAAGAATTGCAGAACATTTTCTGTAAAATTTTCAGATTTCATATTGATTTATAATAATATCTGCCAGGAAGGCTGTTGCGGTCGCATTTGTCAGGAGAATTATTGAAAATCTTAGAATTTGCTAAACCGAATTTGTCACTGGATGATATAAATACTGCATATAGACAAAACTACTTAGATCGCACCGCTAACTACCGCCATTCTTGCTTTGTAAATCTTACTATTGTTTAAGCTCTTTTTATGCCAGAATTTACGGAGCATTTCTTTTAAAACGGCACTATCTCAAGGAGAAACTATACGTTAATATTATCCACAACATTAAATTCGGGAAAAAGTTACAATTCATATGGTGAACTTTGCTATCGATTAAGCGAAGTACAAGTATACTTATACTTCGCTTTAAGCGCTTTAAGCGAAGTATAAGTATACTTATACTTCGCTACTATAGTATAAGCTAGTATTCGCAAATGTTAGTTATTTTAAGCTATCCATATATAAACAATGAAGGCTCCATAATGCTATTTCGTCACAGATCGGAGGTTTATATTCCCACACGGAATACAAAAACGATATCGGGTATCTCGAGGCACAAGTACTTCTCTCGAGGCATAGATAAATATTTTTTTATGACATACGAGTTGAAAATGTGACTGGAGGCGACAGTTTAAAGTGAAGACAATACATACATACATAACTTCACGCCAAATCCCTTGCGGGGTAGGCAGAGACAACAGAGCGCCATAAGGCACGATTCTTACACGCCTCACTCGCTTCGTTGACTTTCATAGCTCTTTTCATGCACGCGCGTCGGGTTTTGAGGCTCCTAACATCACCTTCCTCTAGAACACGTTATATTTGGTCATGGAATGTGTGTCTTGGCCGTGAAAACAATCACATAGTTATACTCGTAAATGAGAACTTGGCGCAAAATTTGCTGAGTAACGCTCAACGACCACGTCTAAAATAAGGTTATAAAACAGGGAGGCAGTTCAAACACCTAAAAAGAATAAATGATGTAAAATTGACTTAGCATATCAACAGCACAAAGGTGGAAGGATGGCCAAGACACTCAGTCTTTTTCACTTATTTTTAACCAAATTGAACATGTACTTACGGTAGATGATGTCAGCCTTAAAATAAATAACCGACAACGTATATTCATAAAAAAGTTGTGAACGATTCACTGAAGAAGTTATTTCAAAATCTTTCTCATATTAGGCTTTCATATTAAAAATAACTATGAATATAAACGTAATGAAAGTATAGGAACTTATTGCGTGATTTTTAATCGTCACCTTCACAAAGGCTTAAGATTAATCTCAAGCTTCTGTATTTGTTAACTGAAATAAAAAAAATAAAGTGGAGTTTGCTTCGGAAACTCAAGGAAAAGTCTGTCTGTGATCATTCGAAGACATGAAAATATTATTTTAAGTATCCAAAGAATCTACAATATTGTCAGACTCATTAAAAACAAATACAATTTCAATCATTTAAAATTCATTACAATTTAAAATTCAAATACCTGTCTACATTAATTGACCAAGTTTTCATAATTTACTAAAAATTCTAAAATAAAATGATCATTTATATATTTTTTATTATTTGGGGGTCATGTCAAGAGCGTGCACGTCGCGACCCCTGCCATCCCAGTGGGACGCAACCTTAACCGAAGCAAACTCATCCAGACGGGCTGCTAGGGCGTGCCCCGTAAGCGACGGGCACCGATTAGCCTCCGTCGGTGCGGCTGCATGCGCAGCGCCAATCATGGCGGGACGAGGAGAGGGGAGTGCCGTATAGGCACGTGGAATGTTAGAGGTAGTATGACAAGAAAGAATAATAATAATATAATAATAAGAAAGAATAATGAGATGATGGATGTAATAAATGAGAGATGCCTGGATGCCTTATGTTTGATAGAGACAAAGCGGAAGGGGAGTGAGACCGAGGACCTCCCCGGTGGCATGGTAGCCCTATGGTCCGGAGTGGACCCGGACGTCCGTGCCAGTGGGGGTGTTGGAGTCGTTCCCTCCTCCCGCTTTGCTTCCGGAGTGAAAGATTATGAGTTGGTAGGCCCGAGACATCTTTGGGTTCGAATAAAACTTTTCGAGTTTTCCTGGTCGCAGATTATGCTCCGGTCAGCTCCGCGGATCCCCGCAAACTCGAGGAGTTTTGGGAAACTGTTAGGGATATTCTGGATCTGGTTGAGGGAAATGAAAGGATAATTCTGTGTGGTGATCTTAATGGTTGGGTCGGAACCAAGAGAGATAGCCTGGAGGCTGTCCTTGGTCCGAATGGTGACAAGAGAGTGAATGATGCTGGTAAGCCGATATTGGACATATGCCTGGAACGGAACCTCCTTGTGTCTAACACATTATTCCGTCATAAAGATATTCACACGTATACGTGGAGACGGAATGAACAAAAGAGTATGATTGATTTGATTTTGGTAGATAGTCGTCTCCGAAATACTCTAAGGGATACAAGAGCCTACAGAGGCCCCACTCTTGATACTGATCACTACCTGATGGTCAGCCATTTCGTGGGCCTGTTCAACAAGTGGAGACACTGGCGAGTGCGTACCCATTTCGGAGAGCTTGAAAGGATAAAATGCGAGAAATTAGAAGATGGAAGTGTACGGAGTATGTATGTAGACCTAGTCAGTAAAAGACTCAGTGAGACGAGTCTTTCTGACCTAGGTGTTGAAGAATGCTGGGAAAGAATGAAAGATAGTATAGTGGATAGTGCAAAAGAAGTATGTGGTAGTGCAAAGAGGCATAAGATTCTGAGAGGTGATGCCTGGTGGGACGCGGATGTGAAATCTAGCGTCGAAAGAAAGAAAAAAGCATGGTTGGATTATGTCTCAAGTTTGAATCAGAATGATAGTATGACAGAGAAAAAGTATGAAAGCTACCGCCGCTGCAGGAATGTTACCAAAGCCTTAGTGAAAGAGAAGCGTGAAAGACTAGTTGTGAATGAGGAAGTGAGGTTGACGGAGAACTTCGAGGCGAATAACAAACTCTTCTGGAGGGAAGTTAGAAAGTCTCGGGGTTCTTCGTCAACATCCAGAATGGACAAAATTATGTCTAAGACTGGTGACATTCTTGCAAACCCAAGCGATGTATTGGGCAGGTGGAGTGAGTATTTTGGGGAAATGTACGAGTATGTTCCGGATGTGGGCGCCGCGGGTGAGCTTACGGCTGATACCGCTGCGCCAACATCTGACGAGGACATTACTATGGAAGAGATTGAATGGTCGATACGAAGTATGAAAAATGGTAAGGCAGCTGGAATTGATATAATGTCTGCTGAAATGATCAAATACGGTGGAACCTGTGTCCGGGACGCTTTCCTGACATTGACCAATCTGTGCTGGAGGTCGGGTAAGGTTCCCATGGACTGGAGGCGCGCTGTCATTGTGTCCTTGTATAAAGGTAAGGGATCACGTATGCAGTGTTCCAGTGGCATGGGTTTGGATGCAAACCCGAGTACAAATTTCTAAGTAGCAGTGAAATCTTTCTGGCGTCTCGAAAAACCAAATTATAAAACTTTAATCTTGGTTATCCAATATCCTATGAACATGATATTGTAAAAATATTTGGCATACAAACCAAAATTACAAACTGCACATATTTAAAAACACTTATGTACTACAAGAGTAATAAATTATATATTTATATTACAGAAAAACTCCAAAGACCCTATAAAAGGAAAATTGCAAAGAATTTATCCTAGTTCCCTGCGAAGGAATTCGATTATTACGAAAGAAAAAACTTTTATGTGTATAAGCCACTGATAGTATCAATTGGAAGGCATGTAATTTATCAGGCTAACAAACAAAATTATTGAGCAAAACGAATAACTCCAGCTCGGGATACGACTTGATGAGGTCGAAAATTAATTGGATTCTCTTACTTCTTATAATAATGATAATTTAGTTTTAGGAATTAAGTACTAATAATAAGTCTTATACTGACGCAATTTATAGTCATGATGGTCTTGCAGTTTAGCATTGTGACTTCTGATTCAGAGGTCTCAAGTTCAAATCTTGATTTTCATAAATCTTTTTAGAAGTTATATCAGAGGAAATAATGTCTAATTTATTAATCACCAAATAATAAAACCGCAATAAGTTTATCAGGTAGTTTCTCAATGTGATATGGGTTTTCCATTTTTTTTACTATGTACCTTTGTATGTATGTAACTTGTACAATCCCTGAAAGATTAAATTTTTTTCCTATTTCGGTTTACATACAATTTGTTGAGACGGATTCTCGTCACAACAAAAACTGTCATGCATGCAATTACAACCCGGAGTAAAAACTGAAATAATCTGGAAAAAGCCCGATGTTATCGGGATCGTAATTCGTTGTTCCAGCGGCGATCATCAATCAACGTCTATCAGTAGGGTTGTGGAGATTTATTGCAATTTTATAAATCTTATTTTATTTTGCGTAATTGCTTATTTGAAGAGTGCTAAACATGCGCTTAAATTATCACCATCAGTTCTATTGTTAGTAAATATTCACGAAAGGTTATCAAATATGTCTACAAATCCAGATGATTATATACTTGTATTTGTATCTTCATCATCATCATCACTATCTTGTTGCGGTCCATTGCTGGACGTAGGCCTCTCCCAACTTGCGCCACAACATCCGATTCTAGCATCCCCTGTCCCACCGTTACCACGACCGTTGGCCGGGAATAGTGGGACCACCGGGAACTGGAGGCCGTTGGATTTGCGCTTTATGGGAGGTTTTTGCCCATAGTCCCCACGCTGGGCAGACGTATTGGAGACCGCAGGGGTGAACCTTTTAAAGATAGGGACGTTGCTGCCCGCCCCTTCTAAGAACATTTAGGTTGACCCTTTATTTTGGAACGGTTATCCCGCCATTCTTCGGTGTTATGTTGTGTTAGCTTGTCAGCCATACGTTTTTCTTTCGCTCCCGGCTGACTGAGAGAAGAGAAGAGAAGAGAAGAGAATTTGTATCTTATTTATCAAGGTATATCTTCTATATACACTTGTAGACTATTCCTGTATCAATTTAAAGCTATTACACATCATAATAAATTAAACTAAAACTTACAAAAAAAAACCTCCTTTAGTTTTTAAGACTACTGACTTTCTTCCAGGACAAGTTCAATTTGATCATAGAAAGTGTGTCTTGGTCTTCATCACCTCTTTTATGTTTCACACCGCCTCTTCTTTCTTTCAGTATTTGCACTATTATTTATATTAATTAGTAAATTTTTCCAGATGATATTATTATGTGGGAGTGTGCAGAGTGTGCATGAAAGTAGAATAAACGCGGTAGAAATGAGGCCACTAGGGGACATGTAGGAAGATGGATAGACATGTAGATGGTTGATGCAAGACTGACTAAGCAGATATACAATGCAAAAGCGGATGGATGTAGGAGTCGAGGACGGCCAAGACACACATTCCATGACCAAATAGAACGTGTACTGGAGGAAGGTGATGTTAAGAGCCTCAAAAACCGACGCGCGTGCATGAAAAGAGTTATGAAAGTCAGCGAAGCGAGTGAGGCGTGTAAGAATCGTGCCCTATGGCGCTCTGTTCTCTCTGCCTACCGCACAAGGGATTTGGCGTGAAGTTATGTATGTGTATGTATGTATATTATTATGTGTTTATTTTACTTTCATATGCTCTCTTTCATATTGAGGTTTAGGTTGGCGTTTGTATCAAAACCATAACGCGTGTAACTCTGGATGTTACTGCTTCAATTTTCAGCCCCTAGCTAGCTTCTACAATATGCAGTATCTTGACGACACTCTTGTTTCTACATTTGTAGTAACCCACGTAATGTAATTAAAAGTCTAGATTAGAATACAATTACAGTGTATGAAAGTCTACAAATGAAGTCATAAAACAGGCGATCTAATATTACTACATATCTAGGTGCTTCGGCGTATATTGCAATATTTGTTATTTTCTGAGGTTAAACATTATGTTGTATTATATCACAATAGTGTAATATAACGAGTAATTCAAAGTAGAGTCTCTCAAGGTGTGGTGAATAAAGAATTTTATCAACGCTATGTTCGCGCCTGTGTACTAAAAAGGCAGGTGTCATTGTCAGCGTTGACTGATCTTTTTTATAATGTCTTATAAATAGTTTTTAAAAGCTTGATGAAGCCGCGTGCAGAATTCGGTAGCCAATAATATGGCAAGTAATGCTTAATTTTTTTATGGGTAGTTAATTAACATTTGAAATGGCAATAATGGTATCAAAGTTTGATTAATAAAAAAAAAGATTCAAAAAAACTATTAGCGCGAAAATTTTAATACTGGTCTGTAAAAAAATGGTTGTTAGACAAACAAAATAATAATCAAGCTTAATTTTCCAAAAAAATATCATGATCGTTCTTGGACAGATGAGCTTTGTAATGTATTGGTGAATTGGCCGACTGTTGGTTAGAAAGGCTAGTAATTTCGACTTTCATAATGGGCTCCACGGAAATACGGCTCGTGTCTTGTACACGAGCCGTATTTCCGTAATTTTGTAAGCGTGGATGTTCTTCACTGAAAATTATTTACACCCAGTTGATATACGTAATAATAGAACGCGCGAGACTCAGTCATATTGCAAAATAAAAATCGCTGTCACTAGTACCGTTCCTTATGTATCACCTCACCTGGCAGAAGTAAATTTAACATGACTTGTCGACTCAGATGAAATAAACTGTTCAATCTGAGGTATCATTTGTTGTGTTAGCGCATGTTTGGTATTGACGTTCAAACAACATGTATTGAAATTGCTTCTTTATAAATACTGTGTACTCTTACAGTGGTAGAGCCTAGCAGTTCGCTGCATGAATGGGCCGGCTCGACCGGTAAAATACCACGACCTCCCAGAAGATCGACGTAAAGTGGTTGATACCGCGTTTCGTTCGGTGGAAGAGGTATCCGGAGGCCCACCTCCCTTTCCCTATCCCTTACTCCATCCCACCCCCTTAAGGTCGGCAACGCAACTGTTACACTATATGTGTTTCAGGTGTCCATGGGCGGCGCTAGTCACTTACCATCAGGTGACACGCCTGCTCGTTTATCCTCCTACCCATAAAAATAAAAAAATGTGTTTAAAAATTACACATATCAAAACTTTATTTTTATCCTGATGTGAGGGATATTCTTGACAAAATTATTTTAAATATATCTAAATAGTATATTTAGTTATATTTAAAATAATTTTTATTACTCCATAGAAATAAAACCATTTTTAAAAATATGTCAATACTAGGAATTATCTACACAAAAAAGTGTCATCTGATTTTATTAAAAAGGCAAATCACACATTTATTAAAATAAATATTAAAAAGCAACTTTTTATTATGACTCAAACGTTTCAAATATGAGTAATCTAAAGCGCTTAGACAAAACGTATTTGTTTCTAAGATTTTCGCGAATCTCACTCATTGATTAAAACAACTTTTAGGATTGTATCGCGTTTATTTATTATTTATTTTTATTTCCCGACGTTTCGAACTCTTTACAGAGATCATTTTCACGAGTATGAACAAAAAGATGGTAGTTGTTCAAAAGCTATCTTCATTGATACAGAGAGCACCCACTTTTTGGAAATAAAAATCAAAAAGTTGATGTTAAAAATATGATTTTTACTATTGGTAACCCACATCAGACCATGAGAACAAAAGTTAAATACTTATTTATAAGATGCATTAATACATCCTGCCTCTAAAGATCCTTTGTTGTATGATTTAATAAGTAAAAGTTGTTATTATTAAATTATTACAAATTATCATATTTTCTAAGTTGGTTGGTTTTTTTTTTTCTCAAAAACATTATAAACAATAGCAATATCAATAGCCCGTTCAAAATGAAATAATAATTAGTTTTGCAGAACAGCCGCTGAGTTTTCTTGCTGGGTCTTTCTCAGGACTGGCCGCGTTTTTGACCCAGTGGTAGATTTTTAATAAAAACTTTATCTTTTAATTTAAAATCAATGAATATTTAATAATAGTCATACTTCAATCTCAACCAACTTAGAAAATATGATAATTTGTAATAATTTAATAATAACAACTTTTACTTATTAAATCATACAACAAAGGATCTTTAGAGGCAGGATGTATTAATGCATCTTATAAATAAGTATTTAACTTTTGTTCTCATGGTCTGATGTGGGTTACCAATAGTAAAAATCATATTTTTAACATCAACTTTTTGATTTTTATTTCCAAAAAGTGGGTGCTCTCTGTATCAATGAAGATAGCTTTTGAACAACTACCATCTTTTTGTTCATACTCGTGAAAATGATCTCTGTAAAGAGTTCGAAACGTCGGGAAATAAAAATAAATAATAAATAAACGCAAAACGTATTGTTAAGTTTACAAAACTAATTATTATATATAAAGTCAAAAAGACTGAAAATTATTTAGACAAATTTAAACATTTTCTTCGTATTTAATATTCTGAAAATTATCTTTGTTTCAGAGAATTTCTTAAGGGGTGAACTTTGATTGAAATTTCTAGTGGTAGAAGGTGACCCTTACAAAACTTGTCAAGATCTTAAGATTTTGTTATTACTCGAATCTAAATGAAAAGCTGTCTTTATAAGCATTTCAAAATATTTTTGATACTTGCCCGAAGCTCAGCACGAGTGACTTTGTAGTAGACTTTTTTAGATTTCATTTAATTTAATATTACCCTTCCATTTAAATCACATAATATTTTTTATGTAGTTTACATACAGTTTTAATGTGACTGATTTTATGAGCGCGAGTGATTTTTTTATTAGTAAAATTGAGCATATATTATGATTTCCAGCTCTTAGGCTAATTTCATTCATCAGACAATTTTTTCCGGTTTTTGCAGAATTTGCGGAATTTTATAAGCCGTTCCATTCCTTTTTATGGTCTTTATATTTATCGAAAAACAAAACTAGTTTAAATGAGCAGAACAAAACACAAGTCTTCAACTTAATGATCTAACTTGCTCTCCGACACTGATTTTAATTTCGCTAAATGGTCATTTGCTGAAAACATTGCTGACGAGAAATCGTTCGTTACTTAAGTTTTGTTGCTAACTAATTAGTATACTAGTTAACTATGAGCACACCTTTGTTCGTAATTAATTTTGTATTCATCTTCCGCTGTGTTAATTTTAACAACATGTTGCCGTTGTAATTTCTAATAATTAATTCTATGTGGAATTATTTAATACCTTTCGATAGCAAAATATTTGCTTTCGTATAATTCAGTTTTAGTAGTGTTTTAAGTTTTTGCATCAATGGGCTGGCTACACTAAAAAATAGCAGGACCTCACTAAATATCCACGTAGAGTATCTTATGCTGCATTTCATTCTCTGAGAGTGGTATCCGGATTCATATCTAAAATATATTCTATGTTCTGAGTTAAGTGATGTAATTATTTTCAATTCATCATTATTTATTGGTAACGAGAATATTTAATAACTCAAACTGCATTTTCATTATATATCTGAGTGGTAAGTTTATAGGAATAGTATGGGGGACAAAATAGTCAAAAATAGTAGTCATTTCGGTGGCCGTGATATTAAGTGCAGGATTAGTTAAATTTAATTTAAAATAGTGTTTACAATTCAACTAATCAATTTGTTTTATAGTAGTAACATTGACATTCTAACTAGGCTCTAAGATAAGAGTCTAATAAGAGAGTTATTTTCAGTGAGCAATTATCATTTCAGTGGACGTTAAAAAACAGCTTAAATATTTGATATCTGACGGAGTGTTGTGGGAGACTCAGGGTGGTTTCAGAAGCGGAAGAGGGTGCATGGATCAGATTAGCTGGAAGGTTTTCTGCGGTTTTGTGGATCTGAAAAAAGCGTTTGACAGGGTGTTACGGAAGGATCGGTGGGACATACTCCCGGGTTACGGGGTTGGCAGCGCACTGCTGCGCGCTGTGCACTGTGCGCTGTCCACTTATGAGGTCTGCAGGGCGTGTGTGCGTGTTAACGGCGGCTTGTCGCCCTGGTTTGACGTCAATATTGGCGTCAGATAGGAATGCGTGCCGTTCGCTCGGCTTTTCATTCTGTACCTGGATAGTTGTCTCCAGTGAGTAAGATCGACGAATGTAGGGATGCGAATGGGTGACCTAGTTGTGTACTCTTAGCCAAACCGCCGTCTGACCTGCAAACACTGCTCATTATTATGAAAGATGATTGTTTGATGAAAAGCTTACAATTGAATGAGATGAAAACGAAAGTTATGGTGTTTGAAAGGGAGGAATCCAGAACGGATACAAGGATAATGGTTGACTATGTAGTGCTGAAACAGGTGAATAAAATTGTATATCTCGGATGCGCTTTTAGCGGATGGAAGGTACACCACGGATGTAAAAAGACGAGTTAGGAAAAAGACGTTAGGAAATAGCGTAAATGGAGCGTTGGGCAGATTCCTGAGCGTAAAAAATATTAGCAGAAAAGCCCAGCAAGCAATCCACAATGCAATACTGATCCCAACGCTAACTTATGGAAGCGAGAGCTGGGTATGGCAGAGCATGCATGAAATTATGATAAACGCAGTCGAAATGAGGGCATTACGCAAAATCTGCGGAGAGGCCCTCGCTGACCGCATGGAAAACAAGGTTATAAGGAAGGAATTCGAATTAAAAGAGAGTGTCGGTGCAAAAGTAAGAAAGGGCATGCTCCTATGGTTCGGACATGTAGCCTCAAAAATTGACACGCGTGCAGGAAAAATGTTATGAATGTCAACGAAGCGTGTGAGATGTGTAAGAATCGTGCCTAAGGGCGCTCCGCTCTCTCTCTCTGCCTACACCGCAAGGGATTTGGCGTGAAATTATGTGTATATGTCACCATGTTAAGGGAAAGCATTTAAATTAAATATTTAAATGTGCGAATTTTAATTAGTGTTGTCGGTCCATATCGACAGCTAATGTCGGTTTTTAGTAGTCTAAATCACACTCAGATTGAAAGTTGAAACCAGTATAGTAGCAGAAAAAACATTATTATGCAATTCTCTCATTGAATCTAAAATTGAGGTTCATATAAAGAAATCATTTGTTTCTAGATAGGACATAGGCATTCGACATTAGTAGGCAACGGCCATCACTTGTCAACGTGCTCAATTTCGACGTCCTAAATGAAAAATCTAATTGTATATATCGGTCACAATTTTGTCAGCCAAGCAGTTCGCTGCATGAATGGGCCGGCTCGACCGGTGAAATACCACGATCTCTCAGAAGATCGACGTAAAGTGGCTCATGCCGCGTTTCGTTCGGTGAGATAGGTACCCGGAGGCCCACCCCCCTTTCCCCTATCCCTTAAAGGTCGGCAACGCAACAGTAACACTGTATGTGTTCCTGGTATCCATGGGCGGCGTTGGTTGCTTACCGTCCGTGACACGTCTGCTCGTTTGCCCTCCTATCCAATAAAAAAAATCCATATCCATTCATACATAACACTTCGTCAATAGTATGAACCACGACTTGGACCCGGGACTTCTGCATTGAGAAGCTGATGGATGCTCGAGTTCCAGACCAGCCGAAAGTTCTTTGTTCTAATCTTATTCTACTTCAAAACGAAAATACTAAACATTGAAAGTGATTTGATTACCTCACTACAATTCCCTACTTTGTAGTGTTTATTTAGGGTCACAGTCCCTTCTAAGGCAAACAAGAGCCAAAAACGATATATTATGTACTGCGTAGCGAGTAGATATGTATAAAAACATATAGTATGTACATATATACAGGAAGAAAAACGTAGCAAAATAATCTGTAATGCAACTCAGATCTCTTCCCGTATTATTTGCTTCGGGCGGTCTGATGATACTTCATACAGAAGAACCAATATTATTATATCTTACTATTTCAATGGAGGTTTTACGCTGTTTTTATTGGAAAATGTCCAATGTCTTTATAAAAATATCCAGCTCAGTTGTATGAATTTGATGTAAATCAGTAGAAACTTTATACATATGCATTGGTAATTTGATAAATAATAATTAAACTAGTTGACCCAGCAAAAAGTGTTTAAAAAAATAGGGGTGGATCGTAAAGAGGTGAAAATCTTAGGGTTGTATGTATTTTTGTATATTGTTTGTTGTAGAAAAATTTTACCGAAAAAAGTGGAGTTAGAAATGGACTACCCTTAACATTTAGGGGGCCAAAAAATAGATATTGTCCTGTTCTCAGACCTATCCGATATGCGCACGAAATTTCATTAAAATCGGTCAAGCTGTTTTGGAAAAATTCTCGTGTCACTGTGTTTGTTACAGTAGAATAAGCACGAACATTTTATATATTAGATAATAATATTATTTCATAGTAATAAGATATTATTACTCAAATATCTCAGACTATATACGATATTGAAACTGAAGGATTGTAAGGATATTGTTTTACTAAAATGTATTTGTCTTGCTTGTGGGTGCATTTGTATAAACAAAAAGAGGTTTTAATTACGAGGATTTAATAAACTTAAACAATTTTTTTTTCATACTTCGACAGTACAGTGTAGAAGTAACTGACTGCACGACCATTTAACACATACCACAAACACTAATGCCATAATAACACACGTTTATTTAAAAATCCGAATATATATTTTAAAGTAACGTGTATTAACAGCCCATGAAAGTGTTATCATTAAAACAAATCTATAAGGTCACATTCCAACGCAAAAGAAAAAAAACATTCTAAGATCACGTTCCAACGCAAAAGAATGAAAATATATATAAATGAATATTATATTTATATCATCTGAGATTATTTTTTTTAAATTAGATACATGGAATCCGAATTTCGGTAGGTGTTTGCTTATTAGTATTCAATGCTTACATTGCGTCCGCATGAAGAAGAATACACAAACACAAAGAAAATTTCATAAACAAAGTTATGACACGAACAATATTAAGCAATGAATTTTGATCATAGCTCCAGAAACGGACCACATTTTGAAAGTCTTAATAAAATTCTACGCAAATACATACATACACATACATACATAACTTCACGCCAAATCCCTTGCGGGGTAGGCAGAGAGAACAGAGCGCCATAGGGCACGATTCTTACACACCTCACTCGCTTCGTTGACTTTCATAACTCTTTTCATGCACGCGCGTCGGTTTTTGAGGCTCTTAACATCACCTTCCTCCAGAACACGTTCTATTTGGTCTTGGAATGTGTGTCTTGGCCGTCCTCGACTCCTACATCCGTCCGCTTTTGCATTGTATATCTGCTTAGTCAGTCTTGCGTCAACCATTCTTTCTACATGTCCGAACCATCGGAGCATGCCCTTTCTTACTTTTACACCGACACTCTCTTTCAAACCAACTTCCTTCCTTACAACCTTGTTTTCTACGCGGTCGGCGAGAGTCACTCCGCAGATTTTGCGTAGAGCCCTCATTTCTACCGCGTTTATTCTACTTTCATGCACACTCTGCCATACCCAGCTCTCGCTTCCATAAGTTAGTGTTGGGATCAGGACTGCATTGTGGATTGCTAACTGGGCCTTTCTGCTAATATTTTTTGCGCCCAGGAATCTGCCCAACACTCCGTTTACGCTATTTCCTATCGCCACTCGTCTTTCTACATCCGCGGTGTACCTTCCATCTCTGCTAAAAGCGCATCCAAGATATACAATTTCATTCACCTGTTCCAGCACTACATTATCAACCATTATCCTTGCATCTGTTCTGGATTCCTCCCTTTCAAACACCATTACTTTCGTTTTCGTCGCATTCAACTGCAAGCCTTTAATCATGCAATCGTCTTTCATAGTAGTGACTAGTGTTTGCAGGTCCGACGGCGATTCGGCTAGAAGCACGGCGTCATCTGCGTAAAGCAGGCAGCTCACAACTAGGTCACCCATTCGCATCCCTACATCCATCGATCTCATTCTCTGGAGACAACTGTCCAGGTACAGGATGAACAGTCGAGCGGACAGCACGCAACCCTGTCTGACGCCGATATTGACGTCAAACCAGGGGGACAAGCCGCCGTCAACACGCACACATGCTGTGCAGCCCTCATAAGTGGACTGCACAGCGCGCAGCAGTGCTCCGCTCACCCCGTAGCCTGGGAGTATATCCCACAGATCCTTTCGTAACACTCTGTCAAACGCTTTTTCCAGATCCACAAAACCGCAGAAAACCTTCCGGTTAACAGCCAGTTGTTTCTCCACGATATTGCGGAGAGAAAAAATCTGATCCATGCACCCTCGTCCGCTTCTGAAACCTCCCTGAGACTCCCACAACACTCCATCAGATATCACCCTCATTCTCCTTTCAATAATTTTCCCATACACTTTTGCTGCTAAACTGATCAAACTAATGGCCCTGTAACTGGCGCACTGCATACGTGATCCCTTACCTTTATACAAGGGCACGATGACAGCGCGCCTCCAGTCCATAGGAACCTTACCCGACCTCCAGCATAGATTGCTCAAGGTCAGGAAAGCGTCCCGGACACAGGATCCACCGTGTTTGATCATTTCAGCAGACATCATATCAATTCCAGCTGCCTTACCATTTTTCATACTTCGTATCGACCATTCAATCTCTTCCATAGTAATGTCCTCATCAGATGCTGGCGCAGCAAATACTAAATAATATAACGAAATAATCGCGAAATAATATTCAATTAGTACTAAAAGTTATTGCAAAGAAAAGAATTAGATTGTTTTTACCCAAAGAGATTCGATTTACGTATGCATAAGAAACCGTTGCAAAATAGAAACGTTAAAAAAATACAATATTCAGCATACATTCTTTTTCTAAGATACCACCGTACAGTGAAGTTTTTTTTTTCAATTTTTTTTTAATTGTAACTATTCGTCTTTATGTTCTTTTTAGTATTTAGAATTATCTGGGTTTTGTTTGGGACAAATGCGGGCAAACTATAGGAAGATGTTGACTATAGAACTCAAAAATTAAAAGTAGTATGCCATTATATTTAATGTTTTTGTATAGCTCTACCAATAAGAGAGACAATATAGTGTGTCCTCATTAGTAGCTCTTTCTTAACTTTCACGCAGTTACAAATTAGTTAAAAGAAATTAAATAAAAACATCAATGGAAACTCACTGAGATGTTAAGAACAATGTCGCTTTTTAAGTGTTTTATAATATTCTTGGGCTATTATATACAATAAGCTTTAAGTAAATTTTAAAATAAATAAATATATTATAAACTAGTAAAATTCTAAATAAAGTAATAAAATGAAATGTATTAATAATAAAAAAAAATATATATATATAAGTAAAAAATATTTCCATCTAGATTCATATATTTTCCTGTTGATCTTCTAATCATTCAAAAGTCAGTTATTTATTCAATACTTTAGACGTGTGTAGGCAAAAAAAAGATGGGAAGCATTCCAGAAGTTTGTTGTAAGAATATTTTAAATAACAATATAAGCTTAATAGGATTAGCTTAAAATTCAATCAGAAATGTTGACAGGATGTTTCTTTGATTGGACAGGGACCCATGGATCGCCCCTCCTCGCCGACCCATGGGTCCCTCGGATCCTCCGTCACAGTCGAGCCCCATACTGTGGTTCTACGAGCTGGAGTTGACGGAGGACGAGCTTGGGCGAGCCGTAGCCCGGCTCGCCTCCCGCAACGCCGCTCCCGGACCGAACGGAATTCCGGGTCGGGTCCTAGCGCTCGCTCTGGGTGTCCTGGGGAGTAAGGCGAGACAGTTGTTTATCTACAGATGAGAGGAGAGATCGGTGGACTATGTCGACTGGAACGGGACGGAGAAAAGGAAAGGGATAACGAGCGGGTTTCCGCAGGGTCCGTGCTGGGGCCTTTGGTGTGGAACCTCGCCTTCGATCCGGTCCTCCGCACCTACGTGCTACGCAGACGACACTCTGGTAGTCACCACGGGACCCGACTTCAAGCGTAAGCTTTAGTTCACCGAGCTGAGGGTGGCAATCTTCGTCAGACGGATCCGCGGGCTGGGCCTAACGATATCGGTCGAGACCAGTCCAGTTAGGCATTGATCGCGGCAATGCTGGCGGGCGAGGAGGAATGCAGGGCTATGGTTGACAGTAGGATGGTCCAAAGGTTTGAAGCACCATCCTGAACCACCCTAACGCCGGTGGAAGGCCGCCGCAGGGTTCTAATGGGTAGCACTAGGATCAGCTGGCAGTTAACTGCTTTGGGAGTCCCCTTGCCGTATCCAGGCGTGGAGGGTGCATAAAACATTTTCTCGCGAAAAAAAGGTATTACATATTTGCGGTACATTAATGACAAAATCATTTTTTACAATTTCAAATCTAACATCAGTAAGTGTTTTGGCTTTTAAAGGCGTGGGCTTGCTATAAATTTTTGTATTCGGGTGTGAGTCGAAGCTCACAGGTGCAATCTCACAACCCATATTTTATAGCATTCGATTATTATTTACCAAAGCACCAAAAGTTCGTTGGAATTTTAAATTAATCAAATTATTTTTCTTTGGAATGTGACAGTATAGATAGCAAAAAAATTTTTCCTATTTTACAATAGTAAAAAAAAAACATTCAATACGTCTTCAGTAATTATTTAATTTTTCTGTTTTATTTAATATATTATCTTAAACATTTATAAACATAACTTCTATCTCTTCTTCTTTTTCTACCCAAAAGTGTAGGCAACGGCTGTTAAGCCTCGAATCGCCGTTATGTATACGCCCCTAATGGAATAGGTGGCGAACCTATTGCCATACAGGGCACAAAGTTTTTAGTCATCGATATTTATCGCACATAACTTTTGAAATTATTTAATCTGAATATAAAATAAAATACTACAAGATACCAACAATATGGCAAATTTCTAGAAAATGAGTGATTCAGAATAATTCCCCACCAGAGGGGCGGCTTGTTCGATATTATATATATATATATATATATATATATATTCGATAAAGAACTATAAACCGATAGGTTTATTCCCAAGAGTATGGAAAATATGTCTGAAAAATAGGCTAGCACCAAATATAGAACACAATCTGTAAACTGAGATAGTAGGCTTCTAATGCGGCTATTTTACAATGCCTAAAAGTAAATTATAATATGCTTTTTGATTATCAAGCGGTTAGTTCAGAATTATGCCCTGCTCTGATCAGAAAATAGTTTCTGTTCAACCATATTAAATAACAAATAGAGCGTCGCTCTAGATACTATATTATGCAAATTATTTTGTGGGATTCTTAATGCGTTTTTAAGGATTTAGGTTAATCATAACCATTCGTTATATTATTATATAGTAAGTTTAAATTTCCTTATGGTTCAGCACTGTGATTTCTAGTTCAGAAATGCCCAGTTTGAATCCTGGCTTATACAAGAGTCTTTAGTCATAACTTTCTAGCACTTATCACAATTGGGAGTAGTAAAATATAATATATAATTCGAGTGTCTTATTATAAGTACCACTAGCAGTAACTTTAAGTATTTTCAGTGTGAAATTATAGTGTAACCACATTAAAACTTACATAAACATAACATAACTTCACGCCTTGTGTTACCCTAACGTGTAGGTAGCGGCTGTTGGACTGGAAATTTTCAGTCATCTATATTTATCACACTTAGGGTCAACTCACACTGAAAGAGCGGCGAAGGGCAGGGAGCGGAGCGCAGTTTCAGTTTCATATGAATTTGAACTTTATTATGATTACCATAATACTTATTATCGCATGAGAAACTCGAACGAGTCGCGCGGATGCCCGCGGCGCCGCAGGAATTCCGGGGAATTCCATAAACGGAGTTTCTCATGCGATAATAAGTATTATGGTAATGATAATAAAGTTAAAATTCATATGAAACTGAAACTGCGCTCCGCTTCGCTGCCCTTCGCCGCTCTTTCGGTGTGAGCTGACCCTTAACTTCCGAAAACAATTTTGAAAAGTCATTGGTGTGAGCCAGTGTCAGGAGTCGTACCCGGACCTCTGGATTAGTAGCCGTGTGCTCGACCACTGGACCACCGAGACTACTAAAATGTTATAAAAATTCTAATTTCAAGTTCTTGTATGGTTAATTTGTACGGAATTATGTCAATCCGATAGTCTAGTAAAGGCTAACATGAAGTTGTTTCGTAAAATTCTAGATTCGAACTCTCTGACATACCTATGCATATACGAAGTTGGATAAAATGAAATGGTAAGAGTGAATATAAGATGGTAGAGGAAACCTTAGGGATCTAATTTTGCGTTAATATATAGTTGGCTGGTGAACCAAATGGTTTGTTTCAGTAGAAAGGACATTTCCTTGTAAGTTTGTCATCTTATTTGGATTAGAGTAATAGAAATTCACTAAAAGAGATGCTTTGTGAGATTACAATCAATTACTCTAAGTAAATTTCATCCTCTTAGGCTCCGTCTTTAGTTTGACAGCTGACGAGTTGTAATTACTATTGACAACAGAACGATTATGAAGCCTTTACCTTTTTTCTTCTGGGATTTGCAACTTCTCACCGCCCAAAAACACCGTGGTGCGTTGCTGCCCTTTAAAAGACTAAGAGAGGAAAGGAGGGAGAAAGTGGGTCGGGCCTCTGGATACCTCTCTCACCGAACAGCCGCGGTACGATCACGCAGCGATGTGCAAGACTCTACCACTAATAAACCCACGTGCAAGGGTGCTGTGCCTCCGAATAGCACTACAATTTGCGACATAAGCCACTTTCCATCAAATATCCGAGAGTTACGGCATTTCAATGGTGAAACCTGCTCAATCATGCAGCGATTCAGATAGGGAATATAATGGCATTATTTTTTACAAGTTTAAGTACTTTTTTTCATTATATTTTCTCATATAAACCATGACATTAAAACAAACTTTAGGATTATATCGCGTTTATTTATTGTAAAGAGTTCGAACGGGATTCGAACTCTTTACAGAGATCATTTTCACGATGATCTCTGTAAAGAGTTCGAAACGTCGGGAAATTAATAAATAAACGCGATATAATTCTAAAGTTTGTTTTAATGTCATGAACGTGATTCGCGAAAATCTTAGAGATAAATATGTCATATAAACCAAATCCAAAAATCAAGTAATAATTTAAAAAAATAGGAACAACTACGTCTCGGTGGTCCAGTGGGAGAGCACACGGCTTCTGATCCAGAGGTCCGGGTTCGAATCCTGACACTGGCTCACACCAATGTCTTTTCGAAAGTTATGTATGATAAATATCGATGACTGAAATCTTTGTACCCGCTATGGCAATAAGTTCGCCACCTATTCCATTTGGGACGTAAACATAACGTCGAGACGAGGCCTGATAGCCGCTGCCTACACCTTCGGGTAACAAAAGGCGTGAAGTTATTTTATGTTATATGTTATGTTAAGAACAACTACATATAATATTGAATAAATAAAAATCTTAATCTACCATTTCTGGATCAGGAAAAAATATCGCAAAAAGAATACTCTATTTTTGCGAGTTTCAATTTGGTCTGAGTCTGAATTGAACGAACACTACTAGGCTTTTATTTAGGCTGGATAGAGAGTCAAGTACCGTGATGTTTGTTGATAGAATATTATTATTATTTTTTTTCAAATGAAATTGTTGCATATATCCGTCCTAGAAAAAAGTGATTTTGCCTGTCCAGATGTCGTAAGACATCCGAAATCGTTCACCTAATGTGATCTATCTTTTTTATTCTAAGACAATAGATTTCGCCACCTATTTAATCGCTGCATACTATCGGATATTAAAGCCTGAAGGTTTTAGTCGCAGTAATATACAAATTGATTGATTTAATTGTGATTCTGTCACAGCAAAAATAAATACAAAGAATATTTTTCAAGATAACAGAAAGCAAAAAAGCTGAGAGCGTCTTTTGTATGCTGTTAATTCATTATTATTTATTATAACCGGGCATCTTTTGATCTGTAATGGCAAACTGCCAATGTTCCACAAAGTATTTACGAGAATTTTTCAATATTTTCCATTGTTAATTACAGTTCTGTACTTAGATGTTTGTTTTAAGGGTTACGTATCTAGATTATAAAAACGAACAGCAATTACTTATAGTAGTCCGACTGTCTGAATCACAAAACTGTTCTTCACGATTCGTGATAGCTCTAGAGGTTTTTGCAGACGATATCTTTCTATTGTCGCCATAAAAACCAATAGCGAAAAAGGGATACATAACTCTTCGTGTGGAGGTCCGAGTAGCCATTGACCTGTTTCATTAAATAAAATTTTTGAAACTGACATTTTTACTTATCTTCTATTGTAAAAGAAACTTTGGAAGAAATAATTGTTTCTAAGGTTTTCGCGAATCTCACTCATTAAAACAACTTTTTAGGATTGTATCGCGTTTATTTCTTATTTATTTATATTTATTTCCCGACGTTTCGAACTCTTTACAGAGATCATTTTCACGAGTGACGAACAAAAAAGATGGTAGTTGTTCAAGAGCTATCCCCACTGATACAGAGAGCACCCACTTTTTGGAAATAAAAATCTAAAAGTTGATGTCAAAAAATGATTTTTACTATTGGTAACCCACATCAGACCATGAGAACAAAAGTTAAATACTTATTTATAAGATGCATTCATATATCCTGCTTCTAAAGATCCTTTGTTGTATGATTTAATAATTAAAAGTTGTTATTATTAAATTATTACAAATCAACTTATTTTCTAAGTTGTTTTGTTCGTCACTCGTGAAAATGATCTCTGTAAAGAGTTCGAAACGTCGGGAAATAAATATAAATAAATAAGAAATAAACGCGATACAATCCTAAAAAGTTGTTTTAATTTGGAAGAAATACAAATTATTTTATCATTTTCAAAAAGGATGCCATTATTATTTTAAAAGTGAACTCTTACTTACAACGGAAAGATTGCCTGCAGTGAAATAAACTGCTGTGTGGGGCCGGCTCAGAATACCGCCACCCGTGGGTGTCGTAAAAGGCGACTAAGGAAAAAGCTAACATAATGGGCAGCAGCATTCTCTCTCTCAAGAAAATACAGCCTACTGCGATTGCCATCCCGCCTACCAAGCGTGGCGATTATGGCAAAAAACCCCCATGATTGAGCGGACCGGCAGTTGTGGCGCTCTATGGGGGAGCCCTATATCGAGCAGTGGACCTCAAAAGGCTAATGATGATGAATGATGAGATAAACCTTATCAGAAAAGTCTTGTCTAAATAATTACTTTGTTAAAATACATCCCAGACATTTTCCTGAATAAATATTACATTTCTTTTTTAAAATCATGTCTATTACACTATATTTTACAGTGGTAGAGCCAAGCAGTTCGCTGCATAAATGGGCTGGCTCGACCGATGAAATACCACGACTTCTCAGAAGACCGACGTAAAGTGCCTCATGCCGCGTTTCGTTCGGTGAGAGAGGTACCCGGAGGCCCACCTCCTTCTCCATCCTTTCCTATGCCTTATCCCTTAAAGGTCGGCTACGCAACAGTAACACTGTATGTGTTGCTGGTGTCCATGGGCGGCGTTGGTTGCTTACCATCAGGTGACACGCCTGCTCGTTTGTCCTCCTATCCCATAAAAAAAATTTACATAAGAAATAATTTCGTATTTTTTATGGACAAACGAGCAGTCGGTTACCTGGCAAGCAACTAGTGCAGCCCATGGACACCTTCAACAAAGCTAGTGTTGCAGTTGCATTGCCGGCCTTTATGGAATATGGATAGGTCGGGAGGGGACAGGGGGTAAACCTCCGGATACCTTTCCTACCGAACAAAACGCTACATGAGTCACTTTACATCAATATTCTGAGAGTTCGTGCTATTTATCTTAAATAGTAATATGATTTGTTTGTTAAAATAAACTATTGACTGCACTTTGAAGGGCTAAACGTATCGTATAATATATTTGAATAATAGCCGCGAGAGAAAACGGTGCTACAATGTCACCAAACGCGCCATTAATGCGGCCAAAGTACTGAATTTGGAAAACAAGTTTCATTACAATGTGTTAAGCCCTCGTAAATATTAGATATCGTAAAATAAACTTTATTTTATATGTATCGGTTCTCATTCCTACCACGTTTTGAGACTTAGTATCTATGTAATGGGGTTGTATTGTTGCAATAGCCTGATTGGTATGCTATTACAATATTTCGTAAATAAAGTAACCATGAAAAATAGTACAATACTTCAAAGAACATAGTTTTTTTATGTAACTTTAAGCCTGTTTTACCTACCGGCAATGGAAATCGCTATGTTCAGGATCAAAATCCGACGATTTAAAAATCTTATAGTTAGATAGTTTTTTGTGAAAAAGGTGTAAAAACACAAAAAATAAGGTGATGAAAGAAATATTAAAATTGTGATCTTGTTAAATTTATGATTTATCGTTTGGACTTTTTTTGGGATATTTTATCGCTCTAAAAATCTACAATCAGAGTCGAGCATCAAATCATTTTCGGTTGGTACACTCATATTTGTCAAACTAAAAAAGTTGATAGTTTAAAAACAAACCAACTAATATTTTCTTATTGTGATTTAAGCATAAGCAATGCTAAGTTTGAGAAAAAATTGAATCACTACTTTTAGTCTGTACGTATCAAGTTATACAATAGAAAATTGTAAATTTAAAATATACCGTAATTAAGTAATTAAAACTTGAACTTAGAAATATAAACCTGTTATTTTAATGGTGAAGTTTTGAACACAGAAACGTTTTTAAATATTGAAATAAACTTGCTTTCTACTTCATTCATAATAATATGAATATATATACGGTACATACACTAAATTAACACATTTATTTTTAAATTTTGTCTGTCTATGGGACTGTTTGTTCCGGGTAATATCTGAAACAGTTGGACCGATTTTGACGGGACTTTCACTGTCAAGTAGCTGATGTTATGAAGAGCAACTTAGACTAATTTATTTTAGAATTATTTTATCTATTGCTTTCGAGGCTAAACAAACCCTTATTTCTACAACTGTCTCCATTTATAAAACAAACTAAATAGGACTTAATTAGAGAATCCAAGGAAATGCTTTATGCAATCTTTTTGCAGGGCCCTCCAAAATGGTTGAGGTAAATGAGGCGGCAAACTCATTATCTCGTTCCTCCAAGCCGTGATACCCACCAACATCCATGAGGTTAGAGGTTACCAGACTCGAAGGAGGCAGTGGAACCACAGTGCCTCACATTTAAGAGGCACTATCTCTAGACCAAGTCCGTAAATCCACCTGACGACGAACGCTATCCCCAGTTCGGTGAACCAGAGTGTACGCTCGAAGTCGGGCCCTTTTTTACGCGAGGAAATGTTTTATGCACACCGCCCGCCGGGGGAGTTTACTGCTTTGGGAGTCCCAACTCCCAAAGCAGTAAACTGCAATCCAATCTTAGGGCTACCTACTAGAACGTCGCGGCGGCTTTCCTCCGGCGTTATGATGATCCAGGACAGTGCTTCAGCCCTGTGCACCACCCTGCCGTCACCCCACTCTTAGGAGGGGGACTCCTCGGGGAGCCTCGACGTGGGGCTCCCCAGGGCGGGGTGGCTCCGACCGCGCGCTTTAACGAGGCGCCCGGCGATTACTGAGCTCGCCGCCGCCACCTCGAAGTCGGGCCTTGTGACATACACGAGACTGTCGTCATCGTAACACACGACACTCACGCTTCAGGGCAGACTGGTGCAGATTTTAGGCGAGGATTCACAGCAGCAGCCCCTGCTTATTCGGCACGTAAAATCGTTTTTTTTTTATAGCAGAGATAAAATCAACTCTGCCTCTGATTTCATTTACTAATCCAATAAGAGTAAATACTGGCTGCTGGTTTTGGTTTAAAAGCCATAATTGTGTGATAAAATATCCTATTTGTTTCTTTCTACGTGATACTGATATTGCAAAATTAATCGTCAACTAAGATACAAAGAATAATAATAAAGAAGTTATTACACAAAATGTAGCTACTAAGTTAAAATCCCAGTAGAATGAATCAGTAAAATTAACAACACACTTATCTTAAATTTCATTTGTAAAATTTACAAGTTAGTAACAATATCTTTCTACGTTATCATCAACGTTAATATAAAACAGTATAATATTTTGGTAAATAAACTAAACAATGATTTAATTTTGTTGGGAACTGGACAGGAATACTAATTTTCTTCGACTGAGGCAGATATAAATTAGGAAACATTGACGTTATAACTCAGAGAAAAAAAGAAATGCGAGTTATTGAGGCGGAAAATTTGTGTAAAGGAAGTACGAGGTCGTGAATTTAGACCGTTTACGTTAAATAATAAGTTTTTATTCTGTGGCTAATGTAAAAATCACATTCGCCAATTCGAAAAACGATTGAACATCAAACAATACTGTCAAAGATAACAACAATACTAGCAAATTATTAATTTATAGTGGTAGAGCATTCAATTAATTGGCCAAGTTAATCTGTGAAATCCTATTATCGCAAAATATTGACGTAAACTGGCTCGTGCTGCGAATCGTTCAGTAAAAAAGGGGTTTCTTTTAAAGCTGTCACCTACAGGTTGAGTCAGATAATCACCGGGCACGAGTGCTTCGGTGAGTATCTGAATCGAATACGAAGAGAAGATACGGTGGACTCCGCCCAACATACGCCAGAGGTCTGCCCAGCCAAGCTGCTCAAGCGTCGAGTCCTGATCGACGGGATCGGGTGAGATCTGTCCCCGTCGGCGTTGATCGTGACAAGGCTGGCGGGAGAGGTCTGTGGCCTCCTTCTGCGAAACAGTAATGCTCCAGAAGGAGGCCGCTGAGCAGGATCGGGAGAGAGCCAATCCCGCTTAAAGGCTGCGGCTTAAAAGGTTATTTTAAAAGCCAGTAACGCAACTGTCAGGCCCCTCTTCCCCACTGGGCACTATGGGCACGTGCCCAGGGCCCCGCGATCGAATGGGGCCCCCTAGTTCCTGTCAGATTACCAAATGATAACCGATATTTAGGTATTACCGAAAAACATTAATTTTGAAAAATCTGATGATAATGACTTACTACAATACCTACGCTTATTATATTAGCTTTAGTTTGCCGCATGCGGATAGCTATACCTTGTACAACATAGCTTGAACTTTTTGACAGATGGGTCAGTGATGGGAAACAGAAAATATCTATTGGTGTAAAAAATGTGTTGGCTAAATATGTGGCTGTATGTATGTTTTAAACTATTCAAAATAAATAAATTCATTCGTCAATCAATTTTATTGCACTATATATGCACTAAATATTTTTCCATAAGCGTTGATAGTACGCCCGATCTGTCTCATATTGACCAGCTAACTTTCATCATTCGATACGTAAAAAACTGTGTTCCTGTTGAAAGGTTTTTGAAATTTATACCTATTAAAGAGCATAAATCTAAGTATTTAGCGGAGACCATCTTAAATTTTTTAGAGATACATGATATTCCCATAAAAGATTGCAGAGGCCAAAGCTACGACAATGCTTCAAATATGTCGGGAAAGTATAGTGGTCTACAAACAAGAATCAAGGAAAAATGCGAATTTGCCACCTTTATACCATGTGCAGGACATTCACTAAACTTGGTAGGTGTCCATGCTGCTGGGTGTGTACCGGAGGCATCACAGTTTTTGAAATAGTTCAGAAAGTGTACAACTTTTTTTCGGGCTCTACCCACAGATGGAATATGTTAACAGAACATTTAGGTTCAAAAAAAGTTGTTAAGAGTCTTTCACAAACCAGATGGTCAGCCCGAGCTGATGCAGTAAGTGCTTTGCATGGGGGTTATAAAAGAATATTAGAAGCTTTAATCACCATCGCACACGATACTGAACAGGCACGAGAAACAAGAGACGCAGCCCTTAGTCTGTCTAGAAAAATGGGAAATCTAGAATTTATTATACTGACGGAAATCTGGAGCACTATATTGGAAAGAATAGATAAAACAAGTAATTATCTTCAGAAAGAAACAATAACACTGGACGTTGCAACCAATTTGTTGACTTCACTTTATGATTTTATTACTAACCTCAGGGATAAATTTGATAACTTCGAATCATATGCCAAAGAAAATAACCCAAAATCTGACTACAAGGATCTATCTCAAAGAACAAGACGTAGAAGCTCATGGCAGAGTTTTTTTGATGGCTCTGCGCCATCAGTCCAATTGAATGGAAAAGAGCGATTCAACGTAGAAACCTTTCTCCCAATAATCGATACCTTGAGTGTTCATCTAAAACAGCGACAAAGTTCATTTGAGACCGTCAGTCAACGTTTCAGTTTATTTTTTCACTTAAAAACTCTGAATTCCGAAGAGATACGACAAGGATGCAAAGAATTTTCTCAAATCTATCACGAAGATGTAAATGAAAAAGAGTTAGAAATAGAATGTCAACATTAAAAAGAATACTTAAAAAATGTTCAGAGTGAAAATGAAGCATCTAACAGTGTAAAGGAAGTATATAATCTATTAAAGCAAAACAAAATTGAAGACACATTTCCTAACGTAGAAATTGCATTGAGAATATTTTTAAGCATGATGGTAACTAACTGCATCGGAGAACGCTCCTTCTCCAAATTGAAACGTATAAAAAATGAATTAAGAAGTACAATGCTTCAAGAGAGATTAACTAGTTTGTCGCTGATGTCCATAGAATGTGATATTCTCAATACCATAGATTTTGAAGAAGTGATTAACGATTTTGCTCATCTTAAATCTAGAATGGTACCTTTGCAATCAACATAGAATTAATCTAAGGATTTTAAGTTAAGCGAGACAGCGAGTTACTTTTGTAGATTATTTTTTATATTTCCTATTTTTTTATAGTTAGTAACTAAATAAAAATAAATTTAGAACCTTGTTTGTCTTTCTTTATCTATTGTAACTAAATAGTGTTTTCTCAAGGTCATAGGGGCCCCATGATCCTAATGTGCCCAGGGCCTCAAATAGTTTAAAGACGGCCCTGGCAACTGTGATCCACAAAGTAATGCAGATGCCTATGGGCTTCACTAGTCCCCATTACAAAGCGACCTGCTTGCTCTCCCATCAAAAACATGGCGAACGAATCTAAAATAATATGTGACGATTCGGGTCAAACCAAAATAATCTATAAAAGTCAATGGTCTTTAATCGGTACCGAGAGTGAATATGAGTTAGTATACTGTATTTATTTTACGTACAGAATAAAAAGAAATCTTTTGGCTTCATAAGAAAAGCAGCTTACAGAAATAACTGTTACAATAGAAAAAACATTTATTTTTCGTAAGCATAGATTGTTGTTTTCTATGTACGCAACCCTCAAATAGTAATTGACTCACAAATAATCAGTCTTTTTGCCCAATATTTCTAATTTTGAGAGTCATTTTACTTATTTAAAAAAATATAATCACTTGAGTTTTGTATTTTTTTTTTCATTAAAATAATAAAATTATAGATTTAAGAAAATAAACTCTATGTAATAGTTTCTTCGACTATATAGGACTATATATACTAAGTGCGTACATAGGTATTAAAATTGTATATAAACTTTATAAGTTCAATAAAATGAATAATTATAAAGATGGTTCAATATAGTCTAGAGAGGCTGTACATTTAGCTCTTTATATTTTGACCTCAAAATCTACTGACATCTAAACATAGAAACTGAAAGAGCAAAAACTCATTTCGTATTTCATTGTAACAAACAAAACTGTCCCACTTCTCACGTCGCAAACCGAAGTTGAATGTATGGACGGGATTCAAAGAGCTCTCCGGATCAAACCCAAGAATATTGCTGCATACTGTCGCTGTACTGTGACGTAATCAATTGTGTTACAATATTTCAAGGTTTCTGGACACGAATAGTGAATATTATTTTTATGCTGGGCCTGATTTTCTTGATAATAAATTGAATTATGAATGAGGAAGTGTAATAAAGACATTGAAATCGATCACAGAGAAAACAAGTCAAAGAAAGTTTTGATAGCGGACAGCATAAGTTCGTCCGCACAGTTTAGATTGCGGTCATGGGTTCAATGCCAGCCGTATTTTTATAATAAAATAATATATATATACGTATATATACGTATACATATATTATTTTATTATAATGGATCATGGGGGTCATGTCAAGAGCGAGCACGTCGCGACCCCTGCCGTCCCAGTGGGACGCAATCTTGACCGAAGCAAACTCAGCCGGACGGGCTGCTAGGGCGTGCCCCGTAAGCGACGGGCACCGTTTAGCCCCCGTCGGTGCGGCTGCATGCGCATGCGGCGAAAGGGGCCGCCACCCTTCACGCAGCGCCAACCCTGGCGGGACGAGGAGAGGGGAGTGCCGTATAGGCACGTGGAATGTTAAAGGTAGTATGACAAGAAAGATGAATGAGATGATGGATGTAATAAATGAAAGATGCCTGGATGCCTTATGTTTGACAGAGACAAAGGGGAAGGGGAGTGAGACCGAGGACCTCCCCGGTGGCATGGTAGCCCTATGGTCCGGAGTGGACCCGGACGTCCGTGCCAGTCCCCCACTGTTAGAGTCGTTCTCTCCTCCCGCTTTGCTTCAGGAGTGAAAGATTATGAGTTGGTAGGCCCGAGACATCTTTGGGTTCGAATAAAACTGGGGATCACGCGAGTTTTCCTGGGCGCAGCTTATGCTCCCGTCAGCTCCGCGGATCCCCGCGAACTCGAGGAGTTTTGGGAATCTGTGAGGGATATTCTGGATCTGGTTAAGGGAAATGAAAGGATAATTCTGTGTGGTGATCTTAATGGATGGGTCGGAACTTGATGCTGGTAAGCCGATATTGGACGTATGCCTGGAACGGAACCTCCTTGTGTCTAACACATTATTCCGTCATAAAGATATTCACACGTATACGTGGAGACGGAATGAACAAAAGAGTCTGATTGATTTGATTTTGGTAGATAGTCGTCTCCGAAATACTCTAAGGGATACAAGAGCCTACAGAGGCCCCACTCTTGATACGGACCACTACCTGGTGGTAAGCCGTTTCGTGGGCCTTTTCAAGAAGTGGAGACACTGGCGAGTGCGTAACCATTTCGGAGAGCTTGAAATGATAAAATGCGAGAAATTAGAAGATGGACGTGTACGGAGTATGTATGTAGACCTAGTCAGTAAAAGACTCAGTGAGACGAGTCTTTCTGACCTAGGTGTTGAAGAATGCTGGGAAAGAATGAAAGATAGTATAGTGGATAGTGCAAAAGAAGTATGTGGTAGTGCAAAGAGGCATAAGATTCTGAGAGGTGATGCCTGGTAGGACGCGGATGTGAAAGCCAGCGTCGAAAGAAAGAAAACAGCATGGTTGGATTATGTTTCAAGTTTGAATCAGAATGATAGTATGACAGAGAAAAAGTATGAAAGCTACCACCGCTGCAGGAATGTTACCAAAGCTTTAGTGAAAGAGAAGCGTGAAAGACTAGTTGCGAATGAGGAAGTAAGGTTGACGGAGAACTTCGAGGTGATTAACAAACTCTTCTGGAGGGAAGAAGAAAGTCTCGGGGTTCTTCGTCAACATCCAGAATGGACAAAATTATGTCTAAGACTGGTGACATTCTTGCAAACCCAAGCGATGTATTGGGCAGGTGGAGTGAGTATTTTGGGGAAATGTACGAGTATGTTCGGGATGCGGGCGCCGCGGGTGAGCCTACGGCTGATCCCGCTGCGCCAACATCTGACGAGGACATTACTATGGAAGAGATTGAATGGTCGATACGAAGTATGAAAAATGGTAAGGCAGCTGGAATTGATATGATGTCTGCTGAAATGATCAAATACGGTGAAACCTGTGTCCGGGACGCTTTCCTGACCTTGAGCAATCTGTGCTGGAGGTCGGGTAAGGTTCCCATGGAGTGGAGGCGCGCTGTCATTGTGCCCTTGTATAAAGGTAAGGGATCACGTATGCAGTGTTCCAGTTACAGGGCCATCAGTTTGATTAGTTTAGCAGCAAAAGTGTATGGGAAAATTATTGAAAGGAGAATGAGGGTGATATCTGATGGAGTGTTGTGGGAGGCTCAGGGTGGTTTTAGAAGCGGACGAGGGTGCATGGATCAGATTTTTTCTCTCCGCAACATCGTGGAGAAACAAGTGGCTGTTAACCGGAAGGTTTTCTGCGGTTTTGTGGATTTGGAAAAAGCGTTTGACAGAGTGTTACGAAAGGATCTGTGGGATATACTCCCGGGCTACGGGGTGAGCGGAGCACTGCTGCGCGCTGTGCAGTCCACTTATGAGGGCTGCACAGCGTGTGTGCGTGTTGACGGCGGCTTGTCCCCCTGGTTTGACGTCAATATCGGCGTCAGACAGGGTTGCGTGCTGTCCGCTCGACTGTTCATCTTGTACCTGGACAGTTGTCTCCAGAGAGTGAGATCGATGTATGTAGGGATGCGAATGGGTGACCTAGTTGTGAGCTGCCTGCTTTACGCAGATGACGCCGTGCTTCTAGCCGAATCGCCGTCGGACCTGCAAACACTAGTCACTACTATGAAAGATGATTGCATGATTAAAGGCTTGCAGTTGAATGCGACGAAAACGAAAGTTATGGTGTTTGAAAGGGAGGAATCCAGAACAGATGCAAGGATAATGGTTGATGATGTAGTGCTGGAACAGGTGAATGAAATTGTATATCTTGGATGCGCTTTTAGCAGAGATGGAAGGTACACCGCGGATGTAGAAAGACGAGTGGCGATAGGAAATAGCGTAAATGGAGCGTTGGGCAGATTCCTGGGCGCAAAAAACATTAGCAGAAAAGCCCAGCTAGCAATCCACAATGCAGTCCTGATCCCAACGCTAACTTATGGAAGCGAGAGCTGGGTATAGCAGAGTTTGCATGAAAGTAGAATAAACGCGGTAGAAATGAGGGCACTACGCAAAATCTGCGGAGTGACTCTCGCTGACCGCGTAGAAAACAAGGTTGTAAGGAAGGAAGTTGGTTTGAACGAGAGTGTCGGTGTAAAAGTAAGAAAGGGCATGCTCCGATGGTTCGGACATGTAGAACGAATGGTTGATGCAAGACTGACTAAGCAGATATACAATGCAAAAGCGGATGGATGTAGGAATCGAGGACGGCCAAGACACACATTCCATGACCTAATAGAACGTGTTCTGGAGGAAGGTGATGTTAAGAGCCTCAAAAACCGACGCGCGTGCATGAAAAGAGTTATGAAAGTCAACGAAGCGAGTGAGGTGTGTAAGAATCGTGCCCTATGGCGCTCTGTTCTCTCTGCCTACCCCGCAAGGGATTTGGCGTGAAGTTATGTATATTTATATATATCAGGACAATACGATTTGATCTTTTTTTTAACGGTCGGAATATATATTTATTCTATTCAGATATATTATTTATCCTTCCTGGGCCGCGTCCCGGGCTCACCACGAGTGCGCACAGTGGAACCCGGGGCCCGTCAGCGGCGGCGATCACTGAGCTCGCCGCCGCCACCTTCGACCGGGATCGGCTCTCTCCAGAACCCACTTATTTTTATTTTATTTTATTTAATATTCTTTATTTATAAGAGTCTCAGTGGTCCAGTGCTCGAGTACCCCGTTTCTGAATCCGGAAGTCGTTGGTTCGAATCCTGACACTGGCATGCACCAATGACTTTTGGAAATTGTTTTCGGAAGTAATGTGTGATAAATATCGATAGTTGAAAACTTTGTGCCCGGTATGGCAAACCTATCTCATTTGTGACGTAAACATAACGGCGAGACGAGGCTTAGCTACATCTTCGGGTGACAATCTTAAAGGCGTGAAGTTATATCATATATTTTATATTGTTATAGTAACAAGAGTCTCAACTGTCTAGCTGTCACAGTTCTTGAGATACAGCATTTATTATTTTAGTTTAGAAAACTAGATGGCGTTGCATGTAATAAAACAAATCATTCACAAGATGCCAAGATTTTTTTTAACTATTCTTGTCTGTTACTCAACTATAAACAACAAAATGTAATGTCCAGCTTTAAATATTTGAAATAGGTTAGTTCATGGCAAGATTGAAGAATTTATTCATGAAAAGCATTTGCACTGACTGGCTTGACTTTAAAAGTTTTATCGTATATACAACAAGAATTTTGCTTTTTATAGAGTGAAGGATACTTTTGCTTTGACTTCTATGATATCAAGAAAAAAAAGACTAAACTAAAATATAAACCTACACAGTTTTGATTACGACTTTGGAGAACCCCGCTTCTGAATCGGGAAGACACGGAGTCAAATTCGTACTCCACATCAGTAAGTTCTTGGAAGTGATGTAAATTAACTTTGACTGACAAAATTCTGCCCAAAATACACCAAAAGATTTCAGCACCTATATCATTTGAGACCTTATTTACCTACGGGTAAAGATGTAACTGCTACAACCTACATTATTGGATAAAAAACGCGTGAACTTACGAAAAATGTGACGGTAAACGCAAAATCGAATACATTTTCAATTTTTTTTTTCAATTCCAATACCTACTAATCTAATCTTTTAAAACAATATCAGATAATATGTAAAGTATCGTTCAATGTTTGGAATAATTAATTTTTAGGGGTGTGTGACGTGACAGTGTAGAGTGATGTCTGAAGTACGCATGCGCGGGAGAAACTGACACGAGCCGGATCGACTAGGGTGGGTAGGATTTGTTGGTAGAACCACTCGTGGGAATATTTTGAAGCCTATTTACATAGCTTTACGTTAACGCATCAAATATGGGTTCCGGGAATGGAATTTGAACGGCATGTTTATCACTGTTAGTAAGTAGACTGGAGACATAAATAAAGAATTTTTACCTATTTCTATTTTAAGTTCTGTATTGAAGTTATAAAATATACTTGAACTATTTTTATTATCATATCCTATAATAAAGCTCCGATTTCTCAAAAGATATGATTTTATTAATAAATTAAAATTCTTTAGATTTTTTCTTGTAAGCGTTAATAATATTTACGATTAATAATATTAAATTTTGATTCAGTGAATTATGTTACACAAAATATTCTTTTATATTCCAATCACAGTTTAAATGGACTTATAAGTTTAAAAAAATCTTTTTTTTTACATAATTCAGTTTAAAAATACATTACACGCTCTATATAATCACTTTCGTCTATCCAAATCCTTCTATGACATAACTTGACATATCCACAGAAAATCCTTGAAATGTATCCACCCTAAATGCAGCCTCCAGCACCCGAGGAGCTTTCATATTGACCTATACGTATTACGAGTACTCTCGCACGTTTTCAGGGCGCGAAAGGGAGACGCAGCATCCAACATTCATCGGAAAGCCTCCGCGGGAAAGAGATAGATATAGCCGGGTATAAACTCAACCCGCACGTTTCAGTATACCCTGAACGTTTGCAAGCCTCGGTCCAACGCTATTCGTAAAAAATACACGTGCGTTAGAAACTATCAAAAATAATAGACAGTGTGGACATATTTGACAAAAACAGTTAGTGTACAGTAAAGTGAAGTGTTATCAGATTCATTTAGTGCTTTTAAACCAGTGGCTTGTGTTTATAGTGGTGTCCAAGAGAGGTATACATATTCCCGCGAGAGTTCAAATGGAATGTAAGTAATTTCATATTTCCGACAGTGATTTTTCAACTTTTCACTAGATATAATAATGTTGTTGAGTAATTGATATTAATTTTAATTTTGTAAATGTATAATTTCTAAATTTTTCGTTGATAATTTTGTAAGGAAATAAAAGTGTATCGAAATTCAACCAATATATAATTTAAGTAGCGCTGAAGATAATAAGTCAAGGGGTCGTTATATTGTATTTCCATAAAAGTAAAAGCCCTTCAAATAACCGAGTCGTTATCTTCGTATGCCCCCGAGGCTAAAAAGTACGAAAAAATAAGCCTCCCTTCATTACGAATTATATTATAATATACCCTTCAGCGCTTTTTCCACTTCAAATACCCACTTAATTCGTTTTATTTCGAACTCGTTTTCCGATTATTATTATAATTACTAAGCTTTTAATAACGTAGTAATTATAAATATTATTATTTCATCTCTAAAATATAATAATGTTTTAACATATTCATTATTTATATATCTGGGTCGGCTCGACCGGTGAAATACCACGACCTCTCAGAAGATCGACGTAAACTAGCTTAAAGAGAGGTACCCGGAGGCCCACCCCCCTTTCCCCATCCTTTCCTTTCCCCTATCCCTTAAAGGTCGGCAACACAACAGTTACACTATATGTGTTGCTGATGTCCATGGGCGGCGTTGGTTGCTTACCATCAGGTGACACGTCTGCTCGTTTGCCCTCCTATCCCATAAAAAAAAGTTAAATCCTTATTTAATTATATGTCTGTTTATCTGACGTTTTAAAATTATGATATTTTTCATTTAAAGTCTGTAATTGCTAATTGAAGATGTAATTAAAATAAATCCTATGTATCGTATATTCATATATTATGTAGTTATCTCGATAGCTCAATATTTTAGCATCGAGCTTCTGAATCTAATTTGTTAGGTTCGAATCTTGGTTTAAACCGATATTTTCGCAAGCTACTTACGCACAAAAAATGGCGTTGACGATTATGATTAAATATAGCCTATATTACTCTGAGTGAATGCATCTATCCATTGGTGAAAATTTTTTCACATCGGTCGAGTAGTTTTTGAGTTTATTTGTTTCATACAAAAATACAAACAACTTTCCTCTTTTTAATATTACTAACATAATATACAAATAACTAGTACATAACTTAAAAAAATCATGCATCATTGACCAAATTCTATCCGACGTATGGCAATAAGTTACAACACCTATTTTAAAACGGGACTTAAGAAATTTCCCTTTTCTATTTACAGTTGTCTCCACCTATACCTTGTTTATATTAAAAGCGTAAAATTACAAATTGAATCAATGATAGATGTCTATCAAATAAGGTTGTTTAGTTATAAAACACGTATTTCAATTAATATATTGCCGACCATTTCTTAGCTTTCAATCGAAATTTTTAAACATTTATTTGGTCGTCTATTCTTCCTTATACCAATATCTATGAACACAAGCTGAAGACCAAAAAGGATGAAAGAAATTTTATATAAAATTCTCCAAGCGTTCTCGCATTATTCAATTTTCTCAAGAAGACTCTTTCGTATTAGTACCATGAGCGACCGATATTCTAGGTATTTTATTTCCGCTATGTATCTACATTACTTTGGAATAATGTCTATAAAAATATGTTAATCCCGAAGTATATCATTTATAATGTAATGTAATAATAATATCTTGGACACAAATCACACAGCGCCGTCTAGTTCCAAGCTAAGCAACTAAATGCTTGTGTTATGGATACTAGACAACGATAATAATACATATATACTTTTCTTTTGTAAATACATACTTATAATACATAGAAAAGCACCCAGACGCCACACAAATATTCATGTTTGTCACAAATATTTGTGCTCGGGTGGGAATCGAACCCCCGACCTCGTTGCTGCAGCCGGTAGTTTTTTACCAATGCGCCACGAGGCTCGTGTTGTATACTGTTCAGATATGGTTTAAATTAAATGATACAGACTGGGTAGCTGCATACATCTATGCAAAGGCACAGCAATTAAATAGTAATAACAGCTAAATAAAGAGAGCACATCGTAGTAATATTTGGACGAAATGATATCGATAGTGATATTTTTATTCAAATATTATAGTATTTTAGATGTGATGCGCTTCTATCGATCGAGCCAGCCCATTTATGCAAGCGTACATTTTACTAAACACTAGATACAGAGTTTTCTGCATAAATGGGCCGGCACGTTCGATGAAAGACCACGACTTCTCAGAAAATCGCTGTATAGTGACAAATACCGCGATGCGTTTGGTAAAAGAGGTATCTGGAAGCCCCTTCGCTCCCCTTTAACATTATCAAAGACGGCAATTCAACTGTGCCTCTCTTTCAATAAGAAAAGATCATTATGAATATAAGTTCCCTTCAAAACGATTCAGAACAATGCAAAAGCGGATGGATGTAGGAGTCGAGGACGGCCAAGACACACATTCCATGACCAAATAGAACGTGTTCTGGAGGAAGGTAATGTAAAGAGCCTCAAAAACCGACGCGCGATCCTGCCCTATGTCGCTCTGTTCTCTCTGCCTACCCCGCAAGGGATTTGGCGTGAAGTTATGTATGTATATGTGTAAGTGTGATAAATATCGATGACTGAAAACTTTGTGCCCGGTATGGCAATAGGTTCGCCACCTATTCCATTCGGGACGTAGACATAACGGCGAGACGAGGCCTAACAGCCACTGCCTATACCTTCGGGTAACAAAAAGCGTGAACTTATGTTATGTATTAATTGTCTATTCATATTATGTAAGATATCTATCTAAAATGAAGAAACCGGTTAAGACTTTGCCTTCTTCACGAAATAGTCGTTTTGAAGGGAACTTATATTCATAATGATATTTTTGAATATATTTTACCTGTAGGAACGAAACTCCCTTCGTCATCTTGCAAAATACTCATATCAAAGGCGGTTGTATAATTTGTTTACGTCGATGTTCCTCTTCAACTGTAATGAGGCTGTTTGTACTTACGAGTATAATAAGGAAAGGCATGTAAGGAAGTGTTATGTAGGAATTTCAACGTAAGTACAAACGAATATCATGTCTTAGAATCTTTACAAAATCTATATATAAATTATACATATATTTTATATATTTTTTTATGGTTACGTGGTTTATAAAGTTGTTTTTCTCGGCCGAGAGCACTCAAGAAGGAGTCTTGAAGTCCAATGCTGTCTCACACATATAATTATTGAGAAGTCATAAAAATCGATGACTGACAACAGTGGTCCTGAATTTATGGCAATTGTATTTTACATATCGATACCCTAATTTGCAAACCTAATAACTCCAGTTTTTTTTCGAAAATGGCATTTTGATACCGGCAGATACTAGACATTATCGAGATTATATTGGCATCAAAATTTTCATTTTCGAAAACAGTGGAGTTATTGGGTTTGCAAATTAAGGTATCGATTTATTCCATTTACCAGCTAACATGAAACAACTACACCCTAATGCAACGCATAGAAAAAGGAGGCGTGTAGATTACTGTAGATAAAGAAACTTCTTAATTCTTAGAAAAAGATATAAAATAAATATTTTATCATGTTTATCTAAAGTAATAGAGGTATTATTTGCAGTGGTAGAGCCAAGCAGTTTGCTGCATGAATGTGCCGGCACGACCGGTGAAATACGACGAAGTGGCTTATGCCACGTTTCGTTCGGTGAGAGAGGTACCCGGAGGCCCACCCCCCTTCCCCATCCTTCCCTATCCCCTATCCCTTAAAGGTCGGCAACGCAACGGTAACACTATATGTCTTGCTGGTGTCCATCGGCGGCGGCGTTGGTTGCTGACCATCAGGTGCCCTCCTATCCCATAAAAAATAGGTTGAAAGCTCTCTTCAATCGATCTCGATGGTATAATTTAGTGTGCAAACTTCGATTGTTAAACCTAGTAATACATTTTAAGAAAATGGATGGACCAGTGGTCCAGAGCAGCCCGCTTCTGAATCAAGAGGTTTCGAATCCGGACTCCCAACGAGGACTTTTCGAAATTATTTTCGGAAGTTACATTACATAACATTACTTCACGCTAAATCCCTAGCGAGGTAGGCAGAGAGAACAGAAGTTATGTGTGATAAATATCGATGACTGAAAACTGTGTGCCCGGTGTATGGCGATATGTAAGTTTAACATAACGGCGAGTCGAGGCTTAACAGCCGTTGCCTATACCTTCTGGTAGAAAAAGGCGTGAAGTTATCTTATGTTATATTCAATAATAAAAGTCTGTACCTTGTTTAGACTTATAATGCCGTAAATATATTGAAAAATTTCAAAAGGATTATTGAATAAATTTGATGAGTACTAACTAAGCTTATTCGCTACACTCATAATAGGCTTTGTTTCGTTATGAAATAATTTTAGATGAGAGACTACGTAAATATATTTATATAAATTTTCTTTGAGTGGCATTTTCTAATACTTTTGATGTCTTTTGTTTGTCTTTTATATTCTAGTTTTACTGTCTGAAGTATTTTTTGCGCAATCAAAGCCGATGTATTATTTTCTTTAATAAATATTCAAAGAAGGTTTAGCAAATCTTTGAAAACCACATTTTTACTTTGGAACTATTATTCATTAGGTAATGTATTTTTGTGCATCTGGCAACACCTTCACGTAGCCGTAATCACTAGCCGTCCGACGGCAGAATAACAATTCAAAATAATGTTGTTAGATTGGCGTTTGTACATCTGAAAAGTTAAGTTGGCACCGTATTTATTGTTTTGATGCTAGAATTATTCACTGACGATCCAGCAATCTATTATCTATACATATAATAAAATTGTAGGAAAGTTAAAGCTGTACATTAAACATTTTGTTTTAGAATACCTGGGACATGATCTAAAATCGATACAGATCCCAAGAATTTGGTTTTTAGAATTTTTGTCTGTTTATCTGTTTGTCTGTATGTTTGTTACGGATAAACTCTAAAACTGTGATGCATGCTTTTAAGTTCAATTTTGAGTAAACATAGCCAAGAGGTTGGGTCAACACATAGGCTAAATATTATCACGCTATCACTAATTGGGGGTGAGCGATGAACCCTTATAATAGCACAGGCACAGTATTTTTGCTGCTTCACATACGCATACAAAGTAGCGGGTTACAGATAGTTATATATATTATGTAGATTTTATTCCAGGGTAGTTTTTTATGAAATAGGAGGCATATAAGTAATCGGGTCTCCTTGTAGAGCTACACTAGAGACTAGCTCCGCCCATTGACACCTGCAATACAGATAGTGTTATAGCTGTGTTGCCGATTTATGATACGACAATGACCCCTCCCTGTCATATCTTAGCTGGGGGGCGGGTTGATAAGTCTCTTAGTAGTCCTTCGAATACCTCTCTCTCTCTCACAGAACGAAAACTGCATGAGCAACTTTACTTCGAGATTTTGGAATTTGGTCGAGAAGTCGTCGTATTTCACTGGCTGAGTCTAGCACTGTTTAGTTACATATTAAATACAAATATTGGTTGTTATATTAACTAGTGATTTAATCGAATGTAAGTTGTATTCACATTGCTGAATTAATATTTCAGGTAATTCATAGTCAATAATAACTAATTTAATCTGACATAACGCGCTATAAATAAAGGTATAGTTTAAAAAAAAAAAACATTTTAGATTCAAAAAAAGTCTAATAACAAGAAATGCTTATTTAGTGTCTACTAAGTTTTCGAATCGAGAACACAGAGATAATTTTTTTTATTTGTTTTGTGATTTATCGATGCTGCCAAGAGATTTATTTGGAAACTTTAATGGTACTGCAACTTCTCATTTCGCAGAATTATATAGCAGTGCGTCCCACTCTTCGGCTCATAGCTCATTTTAAGGGTAATCTTATCAGAGACTTATGTTTTTTTTTATGGGATAGGCAAACGAGCAGGCGGGTGGTGGTAAGCAACCAACGCCGCCCATGGACACCAGCAACACATATAGTGTTACTGTTGCGTTGCCAACCTTTAAGGGGATAGGATAGGATAGGATAGGATAGGATAGGATAGGATAGGATAGGATAGGAAAGGATGGGGAAGGGGGTGGGCCTCCGGGTACCTCTCTCACCAAACGAAACGCGGCATGAGCCACTTTACGTCAGTCTTCTGAGAGGTCGTGGTATTTCACCGGTCGAGTCGGCCCATTCATGCAGCGAACTGCTTGGCTCTACCACTGTTATTATATTTTTTTGGACTCAATCTTGTTTCAGATTAATTAATTAATCACATTTGGCAAAACTACCTAGGCATGACCAATGGCAACAAATATTTCGATTTGTGAGGGTAGCGCGGTTCCCACGCGTTCTTATTTCTTTATTCTTTTAAAACTTTGCACCGTACGTGTACGCCATTTTTTATAATCTCATTGCATGGCATATTCTCTGAGAAGAGCTGCAACGACAATTGCCCGGGTGCAGGGCAATTGTCGTTGCACCGTACGTGTACGCCATTTTTTATAATCTCATTGCATGGCATATTCTCTGAGAAGAGCTGCAACGACAATTGCCCGGGTGCAGGGCAATTGTCGTTGCACCGTACGTGTACGCCATTTTTTATAATCTCATTGCATCGCATATTCTCTGATAATCAACAACGCAATTGCCCTGCACCCGGGCAATTGTCGTTGCAGCTCTTATCAGAGAGTATGTGCGCAATGAGGTCCGCACGGCCCCCACAACACCTACCTTAATAAATTCAACGATACCAGTAAAGGTTTGAAACTCCTAACTTTTCAAAGCTACACCTGCAATATAGAATGAGAATTTCTCTAAATATTTCTTACATATTATTATAATAAACACATACAAATTCAGAACAGAAAAGCGATAATCCTTTCTTACACTTAACTCACTATGCGAGATGCCGAATGGAATGTTTTATTTAGACTTCGCCGTGCATGCTAAAGAGGGATTATGAATTTCAAGAACGTCTATATGTAATATACAAGGTTTAATGGATTAGAGTATGAAGAAGCGCTGGATTTTAGTCTCCTTGAGTGAAGGGATTACTGTTTTGGATTATATATTGTCATTGTTTTGATAATCACGTTTCAGCGGGATATATATGGCTAATTTTCGCTATACGAAATTTATGCGTGGCGATTATCAAAAACCATCTTGGAGAAAGGGATTATGAAGAGGAAAAAAATACTTTACCAAGATAAAAACCTCGTGGAAGTAGGCACTAAAAACCATACTCATGAGATTTTCATATACCACCTCTCTTACTATGAGTGTCTTAGCCCAGTAATTAAGTCTTTAACTTAGTAAGTTACTTTTATGCATCATTTAAAGATCCTGAGTTTGAATCTTGCTTCGCACAAGTGACTCACTTAAGTAGTAATAAAAACCAACTCTGTCATTTTCGGCTCTTTATTAATTATTCCCAGCCAAAGCGAAAAGATAACACAATACTTAATAATAACATTATTAGTATTTGAATTACGATTCATCTGCTGCTGTAAGGAGTTGCGGTCTAAACATAGTGTAACGATGCCAACGTGCATGAAATATTATAAAGACATGAATCTAAGAACGGTCCACATACCGGCCCGTGGCCTCAAAACATAGCCAAAACTTCTGACATCATAGATAGTTTTAAAAGTGCTGTGTCGACTCCAATCAGAGTGGGATAGGGGCAGAAAATGATGTGATGATTGAAAAGTCGGCGAACATAAACACAAACTAGAATACCCTACTTTAACGTGATTAAATTAGGTAAAACCTTTAATTAACACAAATCAAATAATCAAATAATCTAAATCCAAGTTAACATCACACACATATCACATCACATCACAATTAAACAATTTCTAGCAATCAAAGATCTATATTTAAAAGCTCATAAAAAATTAAGACACGCACGAATCATTCTTCGAATTCAAAGGGCTTTGTGTAAAGATCTTAACATACATAAGCTGCTTACAGTGAATTTATACTAAAAATAGCTAAACATTAACCTTAACAAAAAGTAGTCACAACATCTAATATGTCTGTCTTCATAAAACAAAAATATAATATTTGATACATTCGTAAGTGCTGTTTAAAAATAGTATAAAAGAAAAGCTTTTCATAGCCATTTTTTATAAAGAATTTGTAGAAGACGTCTTATAGAATCACAATGATATTTTTGTCTAGACTCAGACAGACAGCTAGGAAACTCAACTCACATACTAAGTAATATAAAGTTAATAATATATTTAAAAAAACGCAATTTATGCCTAGTAATATTAATATGAATGTGGAAGAAATATAGTTAGAACATAATTTTAGATTGATAGATGATTACAAAAAACATTTTTTTTTTTTATATAGGAGGTAGGGCAAACGAGCAGGCGTGTCACCTGATGTTAAGTGACCAACGCCACCCATGGACACCTGCAACACATATAGTGTTACAGTTGCGTTGCCAACCTTTAAAGGAGTAGGATAGGAAGGGATGGGGAAGGGGGATGGGCCTCCGGGTACCTCTCTCACCGAACGAAACGCGGCATAAGCCACTTTACGTCGATCTTCTGAGATGTGGTGGTATTTCACCGGTCGAATGTGGAGGATATTATCGATGGAATGGATATTGTCGATATTCTGCGGAACAGTGTGGATCTGTGGAACAAAATATTGCTTTATTAGCAAGACATTTGCTGTATCAATGTCTTGCTCTTATACTCAAGCTTGAGTATTAAGAGATTCTACATAAACTAAATTACAAATGAAACTTAATGGCTAACATTTGATTAAAACACGTATCCTTTTAAAATAATACTTATGTACGTAAATGCTCTTCAAGTCCCTTGTGGAGAAGGCAGTAGAACAGAGTCCCAACACGATTTTTACACACGCGGGAACTCTCTTCTTTGACTTTCATAATTCTTGTCATGTAGGCTCGTCGGTTTTTCGGGCTCCTGACATCAACTTCCTCAAATGTTCGTTTAATTTGGTCATAAAAAGAATGGCGTGGCTATTTTTGACCCCTACATCTTTCCGTTATTCCATTGTGTATCTTGTTTCGATATGTGCTAACAACCGGAGCATGTCTTTCCTAAATTTTACAGCAACACTCTTTATCAGTCTAATTTCTTTCATTAAAACCTGGTTTTCGACGAGATCAGCAAGCGTCAGTCCGCAAATTTTGCACAATGACCTTATTTTAATTGTACATACACGCTTAACGGTTTTTAAGGTTCCTGAAATAATCTTTCTCGAGGACTCTTTCGATATGGTCATGGAAAGAAATAACAATAGACTGTGTAAATTCATATAAATCACCGATTGATTAAGGTTGTGGCGATATGTCCGACCCAATTACAGGGTTCTCTTTATAAATGACCAGTGCAAAAGAGGGTTTTTAGGTTATAATATGTCTCGGTGTTTTTAACGGGATCAATTAATTTGTGAGCAACAGACGGTTTACCTCTTGTTTGTTTTTCAAATTGAATGGCTTTTATTTTATTTGTTATCTGTTATAATTATTTACATTCTATATTATACTAGCTGACCCAGCAAACGTTGTCTTGCCGAAAAATAAAATTTAAAAAATAGGGGTTGATCGTAGGGGGTTGAAAATTTAGGGTTGCGTGTATTTTTGTATCCCGTTTTATAAAAAAAATAAGAAACAGAAATATGTCGAAAAATTAAAAAAAAAATTGAGGGGTAGGCTACCCTTGTGATTTAGGGGGATGAAAAATAGATGTTGTCCTATTCTCAGACTTACCCGACATGCACATAAAATTTCATGAGAATCGGTCAAGCCGTTTCGGAGGAGTTCAATTACGCACATCTAGACTCGAGAATTTTATTTAATAGATATATTAAAAGCATTTATAATTTACAGATGTTTGTTAATCTAGATTTAGTATAGTTAACAATTAAGTGCATTGATGCTAGGTTATTAAAATTATATCATGAATATTATATTAAAAACTGTCTATTTAATATATTAAAAACTCATGATACGAAACGTTACATCAATTTTGGATATATTAGGTGAAATATTTACAATTAATAATCAAAATTTGCGACATACATTGATTACTAACTTCGTAGTTTAGTTGATTTTGTTCTATTGTTGTAAATTCATCCTGTAATACCTGCTTGGGTAGCCAGCGACTTTAGCATATTGAGATATAGACTACTTTTTATCGTAATATTGTGTGACTTGGGATACTTCTTTGGTCTTTATGATTTGTTTTTGTTTTGTTTTGTAAATGATTTCAAATTTGCTGAAAATTTGTCTGAGATAGTTTTCAATAATAATAAGAAATAAATTAATTACATCATTTACAATATATTCAATTAAAAGACTAGCTAAAATCAAATTTCTCCGCATCTCGGTCTACTGGCAGCGTGCCCAGAAAACTGGCCGCATTGCCACGCTGAATGGCAATGCTAATCCTCTGTGCGAAGAATAGACCAGCCCTCTGGTCGCGACTGGCAAGTAATTTCTAGATATTATATCAATGTTTTGCCCAAAGAAGATAGAATTTAACCCATAAAATCTCAATTATATAAGGGGTAAGGTAGTACATTAAATAACACTGATTTCCCCTCCATTTGCCACCACTCTGAACCCTATTATCTACGTTCATTATTTTAGACCCCAAATCTATAGGTTTAACACCAAAAACGGATAGTGAAATTTAAACTGAAAGTCCATTTATATAGTTCTCTATATGCCTTTGAATATTGTGGTTTTGAATGTGATTCGTCCGAAACCCTTTGGGTACCATGAAACTTGATTGAAGCCTTACAATGTAGAGATAGTCATTTTTTTACCCAAATTTTTCTATCAGCGATATTTAATAGGGTAAAGAACTTAAAAAAGTTTCTTTTTTGTCTAGACTAAATGAACAGGCGTGTTATACGATAGCAAGCAACTAACGCTGCCCATGGACACCTGCAAAATAGATAGTAATACATACAGTTGCATTGCCGGCCTTTAAAATGAGCGAGCAAAACCAGTTAAATACGACGACATAAAACATAGAGTATCGCCATAAAGTGGCTCATGCCCCGTTTTGCTCGGTGAGAGAGGTAACTAGAGGCATAACCCCTCCCTTCTCCCATTCCTATCCCACTTCCAACCCCATGCATATCCCATTGCCTTACAATGGCAAACATTATCTATGTTCAGATGCTTTGCTTGTCTTCCAGTGACACATTTGCTTGTTTGCCCATTTGCCCATATTCCCATAATAAAAATCAATCTATTTTTGTACCTACCTACTAATGTTCTATGAATTAGATTGCGAATTTCTTATATTGACTCTTATTGTACACATTATTTCTTGTTTTTTTTGTTCTCACTTATCTTTTGTTTAATCATTTATTTTACTGTTATGTTTAGAGATATTTTTAGTATAAAATATCAATCAATCAATCAATGGAAAAGTAACAACTAAAAAAAGCTTTATCAATAACCATGTCACTTTCAAAATTTGATTTAATATAGCGCGATACATTTTTTATGCTTTCAATATATAAAAATATTTCCGAGTGTAGTGTTATTGGACGTGAACTGAATATTTTAGACACGCTCCGCCACTATCAATATTAGCTTACATTTTCGTCGTGAAAATTAATGGGAATAGTTGGAAACGCTTTTAGTGTTTGAAAGTAGGTAAGCCAGTTGACTTATATACTATAGGATAATATGGATTTAGAGCAATAAAGGTCTCATATCATCATCTAATTAAATACATACATACATAACTTCATGCTAAATCCCTTGCAGGGTAGGCAGAGAGAACGGAGCGCCTTATGGTACGATTCCTACACACCTCACTCGCTTCGTTGACTATCATAACGCTTTTCATGCACGCGCATCGATTTTTGAGGAATCTCAAAAGTTGACGCGCGTGCATGAAAAGATTCTTGTCGATTCTCTGAGAGGTCGTGGTATGGTGGAGCCAGGTGGATTTATGCGGCGAACTGCGTGTATCTACCACTGAAAAAAGTCCAGGTTTCTTACTGGTTTACAATTCGATTACTGAATTAGAATTCTAGATATTTATTTCTTAGATTTTCCCGGATCACATTCATAACATTGAAACAAATTTTTATGAATTATATCGCGTTTATTTAGAACTTATTTTTTATTTATTTCCCGACATTTCTAACTCTTTACAGAGATCATTTTCACGAGTAATGAACAAAAAGATGATAGACTACTATCCTTATGTTCGTTACTCGTAAAAATGATCTCGAAATAAATAGAATATAAGTTCTATATAAACGCGATATAATCCATAAAAAGTTGTTTCAATGTTATAGAATTCTAGAGATCAAATTGAAAGAGGGAGTAGAAACTTTTAGAAATATAATATTGAGTCTTCGGAGATTTAGATTAAGGCGTTTTCAGAGGATATGTGAGATAAATATCGATGACTGACAACATGCGAGATGAGGCTTAGCAGTAGCTGCTTACTTCTTCCGCTAGAAAAAGGCGTGAAAATACATAATATAATCTAGGTTTAGAATGATATACGTGTTATAGTTTATGTATATTTAGTTAAACCAGCTGTATAAACAAAACAATCTCGATGGAACAGGAACGCTACAGTACCTAGCTACGCCGTTTCGCCGAGAGGATTATGATGAAGACAGTTTGTTTTAATAGCGCCGCAACAGCCTTTGTCAGTTTTATCAGTTAGTAATTTTAGTACAGAGTAATTAATTTGTTAATTAGATGAAAAATTAAATTGTAGCGTTACAGAATAAGCCACAGAAATTTAGAAAGTACATAGAGTATACACCTGTGGGGTAGTCTGAAAGAATAGAACGCCAAAATACATGGGGATGGGAAACAAAAAGGGGAAGCGGTTGGGCCTCCGGATACCTCTCTTAACAAGCAAAACATGGCAGGAGCCACTTTACGTCATTATTCTGAGTAGTCGTAGTATTTCACGAGTGGAGCCAGCCCATTTACTGCATGGCTTTACCTGCATGGTAAAACTTTGAAAGTAACCATTGGTTTATTACTTTATTAATGCTTTGATCACTATAATATTCATCAGCTATAATTTTCACAAGTAACATAGGCTGTTTTTGTTTGTATTTGTTCACCGCGGAAATAGTACAACTATTCGTGGGAACAGGATTGTTTTTTACTTTTTGTTTGCGTAAAACTTAGGGACAGAAGTTAGTTTTGATATAATATTGTATAGAATTTTATAGGGACATTAAGCAATTACGCTGTTTAAAAAACATTTATAGGCAAGAGAATGTAAGGTTACTAACTTTAAATAGTTGTTGACACGCAAATAATTACAGTCACGCACCGACTTATAAACCTCGCCATGGTGCTTTGCACTGTAACACATATTTACACGCATCCGTTACGAGTTCCATGAAACGTTTCAGTCAAGGCTGTACAAACTTTTTTAATGAATCAGCTTTCAAAGTAATAATAAAAAATTGAGCCTTTTGTGTGGAATTAGTTCGACTATATTTTGTTATTTATAAAACTTCGGTAATAAAACATTTCCAAAAACATTCCTAAGTAGATGTCAGGCAGGCGTCCGTTCACAAAATCATAACCAAATATTTGGACAACATGGATAGTTTATCATAAGGAGATGTTATTATTATTATTTTATGGAGAAAGAATTTTTTTATAAAAAATATTTTTTTTTTATAAAAAAATAAAAATATTCTTGAAGATACTTAGTTTGTAACGGTCCCGGCAACTAATGCCACAAGGGAACAGTACATGTTATGCCGACCTTACTTAAACTGGGATAAGGGCAGAAAAATGATGCTACGACTTCTGTAATAAAAGATACATTAGTATAATCCCTTCTGGAATTCAATAACCACACTTGAACAATGCCTATGCCCCGACACGTCAATTGAATAGATATTCCCATAAAATAAGTAACCCTGTGCCATAAAATGGACAGAATTTTGACAGTCATCAATACTTATTGCTCATAGCTTTTGAAAAGATTGCTTTCAACTACTGTGTACTTGGAACATAATAAAAATCAAATTTCACTTGAGAGCCATTATTTGAAAAGTATATTTGAATAAGGTACGGTAAATATTAGAAGTTAAGACCTCTGCAAAGCGGTATGACCTTATAGTAAGCTAGAGCTACTTATTGAATTAAATATAGGTGTAACCTTACCTTGTATATTCGTGCAAAAGAATAATATTATTATTTTATTTACATTTCACACGAGATTTCTAATCTAAAATATTCTTTGTTAAATTATTTATAAAAATAATTTTAATATTTATATGCGTGGTATGGGCATGTAATGAGGAGGTATGATGCACATGTCGTCAAAATAATGATGAACTTGAATGTGGAAGGAAACAAGAGAAGAGGGAGACCGAAGAAAACATGGATGAATTGAGTGAAAGATGATATGAATAGGAGGTGGGAGGTGTTGCTGTGGAAGAAGCGAATGATAGGGAAACGTGGAAAAGAAAAACCTGTTGTGCCGACCCCAAATGATGGGAGAAGGGCAGGAAGATGATGATGATTTATATGCAATAAACATTATAAATATTGTTGTTCATTGAGTATTAGACGAAGCTACGTATTCCTAAAACTTTTAATAAGATATCTATTGAGATAATGTTATTATAATAATTATCTATTTATTAATTAAAGTCTCGGTGCTCGATGCTCGGTGCCCGGTGCTCGGTCGAATAACTTCTCAAGAGAATTCGATCGATCATTTTGGATTCTCTTCGAGCTATGTGTATTAAAGACGGATGATTGACAACATATTGCCGAGTGTATAGCAATTGCCTCCAACATCTATCCCATTTAATAAGTGAAAAATTTGCCTGATGAAATACCTGCAGAAGCGTGGAAGATTTTAGGTACACATGAATATGGGTGGCTGACTTTGGTCTTCGATAAGTTGTTGTCTGAGTTGATTGTCGCCACTAAATAGTGTAACAGATATCTGATGTTCATTTATAAAAATAATGATGATGCACAAGACTTTAACAGCTACCGTTGGATAGAGCTCATGTCACACATTTTAAAAGTATAGGAGAGAGGGCTATAGAGAAGAATGCGAGAAGAGAATGAGGCATCCCAAAACCATTCGAGCTGGGATGAGGGACTACGCGAAAAAATAGACGTACGTAGAAAAACCTAAGCAACCAACGTCGCCCATGGACACTAGCAACTCATATAGTGTTACCGACTTTTAACAGATAGGGGATAGGGAAGGATGGGGAAGGGGGTGGTTCTCCAGGTACCTCTGTTACCGAACGAAACGCGGCTCGTGCCACTTTACGTTGGTCTTCTAAGAGATCGTGGTATTTCCCCAGTCGACCGGCCCATTCATGCAGCAAACTGCTTGGCTGTACCAATGTTTAGAGTGTAGCCAATAGAGCACCGACAGGTTGGCCACCTTTCACCTATGCAGGTCATTGTCGACCAGGACAAGATTCTTCTATCGAATCCAGCAACGATAGGTGACATTTGGAAGCACCAGCCCAAACGTGACTACAACATTCCGTGTTAGATTGGACTTGAGCTTTATTCAAGGTTAGAAGCTGTCCTGGCGATAAATACTGGTTTCGCAAAAATGCCAATCCCCTGTAATTGAGATGGGACGATATTTAGCTGAGTCAGCTCGACTACTATTTTTGGGCACAGCTTGCACATTGGCAAGCTTCCAGAATTTCGTAACAATACCAGTCTTAAGCAAGAGGCGAAAAAACGTGTCGAAACAGGGGATAACTCAGCAGCACACGTTCTCAGTACTACGGCTGGTATAGCGTCAGGTCCACTGGCCTTGTTTACGTTTAGAAACATTAGACCTCTCAGTACCTCCTTATTTTTGACGGTGAACTCTGGTAGTGAAAAACCGTAGTAAAGTAATTGTTGTGGAGTAGCAGAGCCAGATGGTAACGCGAGAATAGCTCGTAAAGAGATGACATGACATGTCAGGGGACAGATGAGTTCGGTGTCGCTGTGGGTTTGCATCAAGGGTCTATTTTGTGCCGTCACATCTTTCTGTTCATAGTTCCTTTTTTACAAGCTTGCAGCCTTAACAGTCTGGCAAGAAACAATCATTTAACACACCTAAATCCTAGATTTGAAGTACTCAAGAGCTAAGCCAAGGTGACTTGGTATATCGGGGATAACCTTATACAACTTACAAACTCAGTATAGTATCTTGAAAATGATTATAATCTTGCTTCATTGTGAACTCATTAATTGTTCAGAAACTTGATCTCATTTAGTTGGAATTTCAATATTACTTAGATATTCCAACAATGTTTTGGTAATAAATCAATCAGAATATTAAGAACGGTGTACGTACCAAGTACTATTCTCCAATTCAAATTATGATGATAATTTAAACAGCCGAAATTATTCTTAGTAATTAATTATTATAGAATTAATACAGTATGTAGAGTTTGAACATTTATGTCATTTGAAAGGAATTGATGTTAAAATGATGACTAAACAGATAAATATTGCTTATGGAAAAGGTTATTGGTTATATACTGAAGACCGTGACAAAAACTCCAGACAGTTGTATTGTGGTTTTATTACCACACTCAAATAACGTTCGATTGGAAAATATATTTATGTGATAAAATATTTTTAACAGAGGTAGAGCCAAGCGGATCGCTGCATGAAGCATGGACTAGCCGACCGGTGAAATACCACAACCTCTCAGAAGGTCGACGTAAAGTGGCTCATGCCGAGTTTCATTCGGTGAGAGATATACCCGGAGACCCACCCTCCTTTCCCATCACTTCCTATCCGGTAAATTTGTTGCAGATGTCCATTGGCGGAGCTGGTTGCTTACCATCATTCCTGCTCGTTTTGCCCTCCTTTCCCATAAAAAATACTCCAGCATGATCTTATCATTATTATATACATTTCATTGTGTTTATTTAGGAGTTTATTGCCAGTGACTCTTATTTAAATTTTATAACAATTTCTTAAAGATCAGCGATAATGGTAACAATAGTAGAAATTGAAAATTTAAACCAAGCTATGATGATTGGTGGATTTTTTTTTATGGGATAGGAAGGCAAACGAGCAGGCGTGTCACCTGATGGTAAGCAACCAACGGCGCCCATGGACACCAGCAACACATAGTGTTACTGTTGCGTTGCCAACCGTTAAGGGATAGGGGATAGGGAAGGATGGGGAAGGGGGATAGGCCTCCGGATACCTCTCTCACCGAACGAAACGTGGCATGAGCCACTTTACGTCGGTCTTCTGAGAGGTCGTGGTATTTCACCGGTCGAGCCGGCCCATTCATGCAGCGAACTGCTTGGCTCTACCACTTTCAAGGATTTTATACCCATCCGAGTACAAATATTTATGACTATTTAGCTATTACTTTTCATGCGACAGATAGCCTTAAAACTAGACTGAGTATCTAGGTCCCGTTTTAATCTATTGAGTGTATAACATAACATAACTTCACGACTTTTTCTACCCGAAGGTGTAGGCAGCGGATGTTAAACCTCATCTCGCCGTTATGTTTACGTCCCAAACGAAGCGGTGGCGAACCTATTGCCATACCGAGCACAAAGGTTTTTGTCATCGATATTTATCACACATAACTTAGCAAATTAATTTTGAAAAGTAATTGGTGTGAGCCAGTATTCAAAGCCGCGGCCTCTGGATTCAGAAGCGGGGTGCTCGACCACTGGACCACCGAGACTACAAGTATAACCATAAAAGATTCGACATTACCTAGTAAAAGTCATAAATCCTAAATCAGTCATCGATACCCATAGACCTTTATACCCATATGTCCATAAGATAAGCAGCAAAGAAATTTCAAATACTCTCATAAACTTTTTATGTGCATACAAATTTGCAACTGAATATTTTATTGACACTTTGAATATATAAATGTATTTGGCAGTGATCCAAAATGGCAGTTTTTTGCTATGGAATGTATTGAACAAAATAAAACAACACAATTCTATTTTTTTATTGACAGGGTATTTATGCACTAGAAATATTGAACCATACAGAAGCCATTGAAAATAATAAAAAATGTAACCTGCGGAACTCCAATAGTTCAAACAATATTTTTGTTATTCAGACTCATCTAGAAATAGTAAGTTAGGTAAATAAATAATTGCATTCAGAGCTAACAATTTTCTCTACAGTATACAATATTTAGAAAGTTCCAATTGCATTTCCATCCTTTAAGAGGATAAGGGGAGGGTGACTAGAGAGGGAAGGGGATAAGCCTTTAAAGCCTCTCTTATCAAACGAAATGCTGCCCTTTATGTTGATCTTCGGAGAGGTCATGGTAAAATTATATAACCTACATTTTGCTTAAATAAAAAATATATGTTATAATCTTAGCTACAATAGAGCTAATATACAATTATTTGGGCTTTTATTGGCATTAAAATCGGCAAAATAAAATTGGCTTAGGTAGCGATTGCCTCTTAAATCACGTGAAAATTTTGGGATAAATCACTTGTTGGCTACACAGTTTTTGAACATCCAAGACAAATAGGCTTGCGGCATTCGATGCAATTGTTCTTAGTACGTCTATTCAGTCTTGATGGGCAGATTTTGCATTTTTTTTCTCGTTGCTCCTGTACTTTCAGGTATATATCCGGAGGCCTATTTGGACCTAGTACGCGTGCGATTGTCTATCTATTATTGTATACGCGGCGTTTCAGGTGCGACAAAACTAAAATGTAAGCAAGATTCTTAAGAAATTGTGTTTTAGGAATAGGAGGTCTTGTATAAAGCATAGGCGTGGCCTACACTCAAATCCAAGACTCTGAAAAAAGTGCGAGAGGTCAAAGTCTGGTTCTACGATTCGATAAATAATTAGTTGGCATCAAGAAGAGACACGGTGGTCGGTTTGATTTGTAACTGATTCTCATTTTTTTTATTTTGTTCCTCTCCTGACTGTTCAGATTCCGTATCATGACAAGATTGTAAGAAAAAATTTGGGTCTGCCTGATCATCGTCAACACCACTAAAGTCGCCCTCGATTTCAGTTTCTAACCAACATTGTAGAGTATTTTCGAAGTCCTCACTAGTAGAAGTAACCACTCTCTTTCTTTTACGACTATTTTTAGAAATAATTGGTTGGTTAATCTAAAACAATACGATAATTAATAATAAGGTCTTATGGACACTTAGAAAGATACACACTAATAATCACCTGACGTCTAACAGACTCGCAACATTAATACTGACCTTACGTCTGAGAGACACTGTGCAGCTCCACAGCCTAACCTACTGTGGCACCACCAGCGAGCGTTTGACTGAATGATCAAAATGTTTCCCGAAATCCCGAAGGTACAGGGAAGGGTGCGGGTGTACCTTTAAAGGCCTTGAAATAATGCGTATATTTGCGAACTGGCCGTCTATGAGACACCCACGTCAGTACTTAAAGGATATTATTCCAGCGTGAACAACTTTGATCAAACAAAAAAAATCACATTCTAACTTTTTCCTTATACAAAGCAAGAAGTTGTATTAACCGAACGAAAACCCGTAATAGTGTTAGTTGGGCACAAAAGTTTGTTAAAAGGCGGACCATGCCTGCTCATTGATGTTCATATAAAAAACCAATCTGCGATTTATAGAAGCCATTAGTTGAAACAAAGGTAGGCATAAAACCGTCCACGATGACAATGGAATATTTTAATTGCTGGAAGGAAGGAGGTTTTGTTCTGAACTGATGTTAATCCTCATTGTTTTAGTTAAAGTAAAGTATATTTCTAAATAACAGTTTTAAATATCTTGATAGTCAGTTATTTAGGTAATGAAGGTGTAAGTTCTTCCATTTCGGCGGAAAAAGATTCAGCACGCAGACTTCTATTTAAGAGGTCTTGAGTAAATATATATATACATAACATAACTTCACGCTTTTTGTTACACGAAGGTGTAGGAAGCGGCTGTTAAGCCTCGTCTCGCCATTATGATTACGTCCCAAATGGAATAGGTGGCGAATCTATTGCCATACCAGGTACAAAGTTTTCAGTCATCGATATTTATCACACATAACTTCCGAAAATAATTTCGAAAAGTCATTGGTGTGAGCCAGTGTCAGGAATCGAACCCGGACCTCTGGATCTGAAGCCGTGTGCTCAACCACTGGGCCACCGAGACTGTTATTAATATATATTACTGCAAAAAAAATCAAGTAAACATATTCTGAAACGAATAACATTACAACATATTGTGTAATAATGAATGTTGGCTTAAAACAAGTTAGGACATGCTCCGATTGTAAGAACATTTAGAAAGAATGGAATATGCAAGATTTATTAAGTGGATCTTCATTAAAAAGCGTCAGGATGTAGGGATCAAGGACAGCCACGACAAACCTTCATTGACCAAATAAAACGTGTACTTGAGGAAAGTGATATCAGCAGCCTTAGGAATCGACGAGCTCATACAAAAAGAGCTATGAAAGTTGAAGAAGCGAGGGAGAAGTGGTGGTAAGAACAGTGGTAGAGCCAAGCAGTTCGCTGCATGAATGGGCCGGCTCGACCGGTGAAATACCACGACCTCTCAGAAGACCGACGTAAAGTGGCTCATGCCGCGTTTCGTTCGGTGAGAGAGGTACCCCGAGGCCCACCCCCCTCCCCCGTCTTTTCCTATCCCCTATCCCTTAAAGGTCGGCAACGCTACAGTAACACTATATGTGTTGCTGGTGTCCATGGGCGGCGTTGATTGCTTACCATCAGATGACACGCCTGCTCGTTTGCCCTCCTATCCCATAAAAAAAAGAGAAGTATACGAATCGTGCTTTATGGCACCCCATTCACTCCGCCTACCACGCAATAGACTTAGTGTGAAGATAAGTGAAATAATTATTTACAATTAATGTGCGATAGTGGGCTTGACACTTATTTCCTTTGGCAATACAAAAAGAAGAAGAAAATATAAATATTTATATAACAGAAGTTCATATTTAAAATACGACAATCAAACAACAGAGGCAATATAGATACATAAAATATATCCAATTCTTTGAGTGAAACAGCATTGTATTTTCCAAGTCAATAAATTAATTGAAAGCTCAATGTAGCGTAATGGCTGATGATCTCAAATCTCAGGATGTCATCAATTCTGTAAGAAAACATAATATAGAATTCAGTTCGATAAGCAACGTTTTTGCTTTTAGCAGTATTTTCCCAGACATTAGTAGATAACGCGTTGAGAGTAAAGTTGGTAGTTAGAACAAAATTTAGATAAGAACGGGGTTAGAAAGTGGATTCAAAATTTGGTGTTTAAATCGACGCATATTTTATCAAATTTATCTAAATAAAATTAATTCGTATTTTTTTCACTATATAGCTAAAAGGCTCATTTGAATTACTAATTATCTATTTATCTCCGAAATTATTGAACAGATTTGCAAGCGGTTTTCATCGTTCATGTTTTTAATGGCTACAAGAAAATTCTCTTACACTCAATACTGACAATACTTGCTACATGACCTTCTCCTTAAAACAAGAAACATTAAATTAAACATCAATGCCTTATTCTTTAGTTGCTCACACATGTCAACATCCAGAAACTGCTATTTGTAACTGCACCCATCTAAATAGAGTAGCTGTTGTAAAATATCTGGGTATCATAATTGATAGTAACCTAAGATTCTTCGATCACATCAGCACGCTTACCAACAGATTGCGTAAATTAATCTATGTTTTTAAGATTTTGCGAAGTGTCGCTGATGAGAGTGTGAGAAAACTGTATGATTTTTTTTTATGGGATAGGAGGGCAAACGAGCAGGCGTGTCACCTGATGGTAAGCAACTAACGCCGCCCATGGACACAAGCAACACATATAGTGTTACTGTTGCGTTGCCGACCTTTAAGGGTCAGGGGATAGGGAAGGATGGGGAAGGGGAGTGGGCCTCCGGGTACCTCTCTCACCGAACGGAACGCGGTATGAGCCACTTTACGTCGATCTTCTGAGAGGTCGTGGTATTTCAACGGTCGAGCCGGCCTATTCATGGAGCGAACTGCTTGGCTCTACCACTGTTAGATATCTATCCAAATAAAACATCCAATTACTCTATAAGAATGTAAATTCAATAAAATGTTTGTAATGGCGACAAACCAACCAAAATAAACCATATTTAAATTAACTAAAAGTTAAATTAAAATTGTCGACGGCGTTACACTGCAAACATTATTTGTACCGATTTCAAAGAGTAACGACTTCAATTCGTTAACAGTCGTCGTCTTTAAACAAAATCTACCTTTTATTAAGTTAGTTCAAATAGTCCATTATAGAGTTAATTTACCTCAGAGGGTAGGTGAAGACCAAAGGTCCTTGCTGGGTATCCAACAAAAATACATTATACACGTTCTATGTTTTTGTAATTTCACACGTGAATAAATAATATTTCTATGGCCATGCGGTTTAGTTCTACGACTTGTAATTTAGACGTTCCAAGTTCGTATTTTTGAATTCGAACTTAGAACACACACACATCTCTATCTTCCGCCCTATCCCTTAATGGCTGGTAATAATACTGTGATATTGTCAGTGTCATTGGCGATGCTATTCACTTTCCACCAGGTGACCCGCTTGCTAGTTTGCATTCCCACCCCATGGAAAAAAAATATTAAAAAATAATAATATTTAACGTGATTTTGTTGATATTTAAGAGTCGGCCCATTCATGCAGCAAACTGCTTGGCTCTACCAGCCAAGCAGTTTGCTGCATGAATGGGCCGGCTCGACAGGTGAAATACCACCACCTCTCAGAAGATCGACGTAAAGTGGCTCATGCCGCGTTTCGTTCGGTGAGAGAGGTACCCGGAGGCCCATCCCCCTTCCCCGTCCCTTCCTATCCTACTCCTTTAAAGGTTGGCAATGCAACTGTAACACTATATGTGTTGCAGGTGTCCATGGGCGGCGTTGGTCACTTAACATCAGGTGACACGCCTGCTCGTTTGCCCTCCTATCCCATAAAAAAAGCAGCTGACAAATAAAAAATTCACAAAAATTCTAAAAATTATTTTTCTAAAAGGTATTACCCCGCTTGATAATGTGTCTTTAATTAATAATAACGACGTGGACAATGTCAAACAGGTCATACTAATCGTAGTATATTGATCCCGAATTTCTAATTCAGTAAATTAATTTTGTGGAGAGAAGGTAACTATTTAATTAAACGACACCTACTTGAGATTTTGAATTTAATTTAAAGTTGAAACTTGAGAGAGGGGGCATACTGTAGTAGCCAAGTGGATCTGATAGGTAACGACCTTACTGCGAAGATGAAATCATTATATCCAGAGGTCGAAAAATATCTATTGTTAAATACAAAATTAAGCAAATTAATATTCAACTATTAATTTATTTCTTATTTATATTCTTAATCTCCTTTGTAGTTTGGAGATCGAAAACCTGCGTCTAAACTAAATATTTTAGGATCTGATCTGAACTCGCACCAATATCTTTTGGAATTCTTTACAAAACATATGTCTGATAAATGTCGATGACTGACTACATTATACACGGTTTTTAAAACTAATTTCCGCCACCTATTCTATTCGGGACGTAAAAAATCTGGTAGAAAGAGGTATAAAGCTATGAAACAAATTTTCTAGAAACTGATAGCTGCTTTTTAATTAATGAGCGTTATCTGGCAAATAGAAGCACGGATATATTCAGATATTTCTTGAATAATTATATATAGACAAAGAAATAATTGATTTTATTTTTATATTATGTAGGCCAAGGTCATTTATATTAAATGGACACTTTTGAAGGAATAAAGTAAAATATTTCTTAAGGCCGTTGTGGGTTACAGTCGAATTTGCCAGGTTGTTGTGAGTAAAAAAAAGAGGGTCAACATTTTCGCCGAGGGTCTACTTTATCTATAACATCGATGAATTTTTAATGTCATACTCGTTTTTCATACGGTCGTAAATAATATAATAAACAGAGCAGGAAATCATTTAAAAAATATTTTATAAATACGAAATACCAAGCAGTATTAACAGAATATCGTTCTTATAATCGAGAAATTGATGACCGTATGCTATGCATACTATGCATATATATGACAAGCATTCTCAAGATAAGTAATGCAATGACTCAGGTCCGTTATTTTATCTAATCAATTATTTCGTTTGCCAAGACAAAGCCTGTCTGTTGCATATATTTGGACATATTAAGAATGTGATGGTACATAAAAAAAATCTTTTGTTACATGCAGGTACAAAGTAATTGTCAATGATTACAAAAGCAAGTCTAAGAGTTCAGCAACACGCTTCTAATTCTAGACTACCTAAATTCGAAACGTGGCTTACAAGAATTTTCGGACAATACCGTGGTAAAAATCAAATTTATTTTATTATTAAGTGGTTTTATTTTCATAGGTCTTCACAGACACCTAAAAATGGTCAATGTACAAATATATTTAAAATTAAAATTTTTAAACACGAGCGCTTGAGGAAAGTGCCTCCGTGGAACAAGAAAACGCGGACGCAATCGCCACGAGCGGCCCGATTCCGAGTGTAGGGGCTTTCATGAGAAGAATCGGGCATGAAACTCATGTGCCAAATACTCTTTTCAAAACCATTTAAAATTGATACAATAGTAAAGCGGTTAGAAGCGGTAAAAAGCGATGATGGATACATACAACTTTGTTAATGTTTGTATGTATATTATTGTATATCGATTATTACTTTTACCCAATGTATAGCAATAAATTTCGTCCCATTTGGAACGCTAAGCATCGACGATTTACATAGGCATAGAAAATGGCACGGAATCATAATAAATAATAGAAATACTTTGCCATGACACATACAACAATGTTAATAATGATATTTTAGACAAAAATACTGCAAAATCCTTTGTCTCAATTCCTACCATTTCTCGTAATAACAACTTTTAAGAGAACTAAAAACATTGCAATTTGCCAAAGGAAAGTTGGCGAAGATAAAAAAAAAACAAGTGAAACTATTAGGTATTTAACTTCTTTGGTACTTTTAGTTGGTGATTTTCTCGGTCCCTGTGGAAATGTTACAAAATCCAATCCGTGTTTGGTGTATAGTACGACGTCTTAAAACACAAGAGTCAGCGGATGTATATATAATATCGTGAAATTTTAACAGTGGTAGAGCTAAACAGTTCGGTGCATGAATGGGCCGGCTCGACCGGTGAAATATCACGAACTTTTTTTTACGCGAGGAAATGCTTTATGCACACCCCCCACCTAGAGACGGCAGGGGGTAGTGTGGGACTCCCAAAAGAGAAAACTGCAATCATCGGATTGCAGTTTTCTCTTTTGGGAGTACCTAGGGCCACCACCAAAACCCCGCGCCGGTTAACCCCTCTCACCTCGCCGTCGTCTGCCCCCCCCCCATCACGAGGGGGGCTTAGAGTGCCATATATGTAGGGCAGTATGAGTGGTTGAGTAAGGTGATCCACTCTCACCAAAACTCTTCATTGGTTTTTTGCAAAATATAATGAAGGATTGACAGTTGAAAGGAAGCTTTCCTTCCTAAAATAAATATAAATAGCAAGTTCCTCCGCAACTTAAGATTTGCCGACGATATAGCTATTGCTTTGATGCTATGACTTCTCGAAGCAACAGACATCAAAGCAACTTGAAGAAATGATTACCGACTTGTGTCTCCATGTAATTCTAGCAGCACCATCGGCTTACCACTAAACACCTCCTAGACCAAAGTATCCACAAACAGTATTCAAAGCCCTATTAAGTTAAACCAAACGCTAATCGATTATGTCGACAATTATAATATATCTTGGAAGGCTAATTTCATTTAAAAGCACACGTCATAAAGACGAACTAGATAGAAGAATCAATATGGCTTGGAAGAAATTCTGGAGTATGAAAGAAACATTAAAATCGAAACTTCCATTAACTTTAAAGAAAAAACTAATGGACTCTTGTATACTGCCATGTCTTACATACGGAGCGCAAACTTGGATCTACAATAAATACACAAAAACAAAAATACGGACATGCCAGCGTTCTATGGAGAGAAGCATTCTTGATTTAAAGCTCGAAAACAAACAAAGAAGCTGTGACATAAGACAAAAAACCAATGTCATTAATGCTGGAAAGCATGCACAGCGGTTGAAGTGCAAATGGGCTGGCCACATGATACGAACGACCAGTGAACGATGGACGAAACTGGTCACGAATTGTAAAGGTCCAAAAGGCAAGAGAGCCATGGGAAGACTGATAGACCGTTGGTCTGATGACCTACGAAAGATAGCAGGAGATAATTGGATAGAGACAGCAGGAGATAGAGAACGATGGAGACAGTTGGAGGAGGCCTACACCTAAGAGGGGCCATGACTTAATTTTATATTTTTGTATTCCTTTTAAATTTTGTATTTTGTTAAGTCAAGGAACAAATAAAGACTTATTATTATTATGAGCGGTTGGATGAGCCGAATCTTGTCGTTCTTTCTTCTTTTTCTGGCCCTGCTCTCATTATTTGGGGTCGGTACAACAGGTTTTTCTTTTCCACACTTCCCTATTATACACTTCTTCCACATAAATTATTTTCTTAATCGTACCGTCTTTCACTCATGCATATATGAAAATTATATGCACATTGCATATAATTTTCGGGCATAGCTTTGGCACTTAACAGTCAACCAACACCAAGTGCAGGTGCAATCGCCTATATATATTTTGCAGATCCCCCGTAGTGCGAAAATGGCACATTAACCCAAGCTTTCAAACTGTATGACATGACTTTTATTGAATAATAATATTTGTTAAAATAGTTCTTCAGTCCTCACCTTGGACCACACATTTAAACCGCATTTGCTGCTAATGGATTTCACAAGCTTACGTGACGAGAACACGGTTTTATGTGTCATGATTTTTAATAACTTTACTAACAATTCTTTTTATATCTATCTGATCACAAAAATGATGATTGTAGAAATACATACTTCAAAATGCAACATTAAAAAGCATACAATTAATATAAGACTTTACATTTACATCTTGTTTTAAATAAAAAGTCAATGATTACATTGTTGTTTAAAAATCTATGCAAAAACTAATGAAAACGTATTTATGTATTAGATATTGAAGACTTAAAACTTTTTTCCCGGTATGGCACTAGGTTCGCTACCTTTTCCATTTTGGGAAGGCGAAAACATAACGCCTTTGGGTAGAAAATGGTGTGAAGTTCTATCACCTGGTTGCTGGTTTTGTTCCTGAAACAATTGGAATATAGAAGTATGTACATAAATCTGTTTTCAAATTACCTTCATTTCTTATATTCGTTAAAATAAACTTAGCCGTCTCTGCAGTCTGGAAATTGAGTACTCCGCTTCTGAATCTAAAAGTCTTGCTATCAAATTTTATTTGTCACACCAATGACTGCTCGGAATTTATTTGTGACTGAAAAAGTTGTGCCCGTTGTATGGCTATATATTGTTCCGAAGCCTTTAACTTTGTTCTGTAAAAAGGCGTGTAACTATAAAAAAAAATGTTTATTATTTGTTACGATTAAATAAAGACTAAGTTGAAGTAAATATATATTTTCCATAGCAAGCATATTGAAAGAGTGTTTAATCTGCAGTATTTATGCAAAGCGGAGTTTCAATTAGCGCTACAACTAACTCTTAATTATCGTATTAAAATGTTACCAACTAAAGCATTGCTTGCTTCATCCCATTTGTGATAACAAGAATGCAGTTTCTTGATTATGTTTTAATATGGTTTTATTGTTTTTAAAGGGATTGACATAAGAGGTTGTTTTAGACAGGATACCTCTCCTTATTCGGGCATATTATGTTCAAATTTGAGATAAACGGTGTCATGACTTTTTTAAAACAAATTATGAAATTGTATTCGAATAAACTGTGTTCATGGTTTGTCAATGAACTCTTCACCTATTCATTATTTTACCTTCACCCAGTATTTTATATAGGAACCATATCCCTTTTATTTAAAAATCTACTTTTAGTGTGTAGTGTACGAAAAATATCTAAAAATATTTTTTATAAAAAACTAATGTTTTATTAGTGTTAAATATTTATTCTTACAAAAAATATGTACAGCTTATTAAAACTGCGGTAATTGTAAAAAATCAAATAGTTAAATGTCTCGTTTTCCTGTTTAAGTGTTCTTATACTCTATATTAATAAATTCTTAAACATATTATATAGAAAGAATAGAGTTCAATATAATATCCTGAACTCTATTTCGTGTACGCATTATATTCACATTCACTATCCGTATGCAATATCAAATATCAATTTTTGGGGAGAGGCTTAGTTTGAATTTCCTTATAACAGCATGTGTGGTTGCGGATCTCAAAATTTCCAACCAGGAAATACAGTGGTATGCCTTCGTGATTCGGCTTGACTGGCGAAATAACATCATAATATCCAAAATATCTATTTTTCATTAACAGGTGTAGAGCCAAGCAGTTCGCTGCATGAATGGGCCGGCTAGATCGTTGAAATACCACGACATCTCAGAAGATCGACGTAAATGGCTCATGCCGCGTTTCTTTCGGTGAGAGAAAGACCTTGAGGCCTACCCCCCTTCCCATCCTACTCTATTAAAGGTCGGCAACGTAACTGTAACACTTTATGTGTTGCAGGTGTCCATAGGCGGCGCTGGTGATTTGCCATCAGGTACACACATGCTTGGATCCCATAAAAAGTGTCCGAAGAACCACTTCCCCTTTTCATCTCCTTCCAAAGGCTGGAATTGCAATTGTTATCCTAACGGTGTTGCAGAAGTCCATAGGCGGTGTTAGTCGTTTATCTGGTGAACGACGCTTGATCGTTTGCCCTCTTTTTCATAATTTACCAACGCACTACTAGGCGCGTCGTCACATAACTAAACTATTATAAATATTGGTTCGCGTGTTACGTGACTCAAGCTAGATAATAATATTTTTGTCTTATACCGTTCATTTTTGTGTCACGAACTAGGGGAGTTTTATCGTCGAATCGATTAAATGTGTGTTCTGGTTTACTACTTAAATTTATATGTATCGATATTATTCCCAAAACGTATGGTTCGTGTATCAGCATTCGAATAGGGAAAGAGAGAATAGATAAAGAATAGATATTAGATTTTTTTTTTTTGCTTATTTTTGTCTTCCGAGATCTGTTTTACGTGTAACGTTAGGTTTTGTAATAAATATATTGAAAATATGGTTAAAAAGAAATATTGGCTCTGCCTAAATTTGACAGCTGTATGAAAAATATTTTTTTATTCACAAATAAAGATCCAAATTGATCAGACTTTTTTCACTTTTATTTATATACATCTTATCTTAGCCTATTTAGTAATACACGTTAGTCTTTGTAATCAGTCTTTGTATTATTATTATTATAACATAACATAACTTCACGCCGTTTGTTACCCGAAGGTGTAGGCAGCGGCTGTTAAGCCTCGTCTCGCCGTTATGTTTACGTCCCAAATGGAATAGGTGGCGAACCTATTGCCATACCGGGCACAAAGTTTTCAGTCATCAATATTTATCACACTTAACTTCCAAAAAAAATTTCGAAAAGTCATTGGAGTGAGCCAGTATCTGGAATCGAACCCGGACCTCTGGATCAGAAGCCGTGTGCTCGACCACAGCGCCACCGAGACTTGGTTGTTTGCAAAAACGTTGGTTTGCAAAAATAAGTTGATCGCCCTTAATATTTGGGGTATGAAAAACCAATTCTCAAAAATCGTTCGAGCGATTCCGGTAGAGTTTGTGAATTGAATATTTTAACCAAGTTTCCACCGCGATCTCCCCTGTGGTTGGAATTTTATAAAACATGTTTTATAGTTGGATCAAACTCATCAAACCGTATGTAAATTTGATTAAAATCTGTTAAGTAGTTTTGGAGTCCATAGCGGACGTACAACGTTACACATATTTTATTCTAAACACATACATACATTTATTATATTAAGATTAATATTTTCTATATATTGAGATGAACAATTGATCATTATTTTTAAACAAGAGTTAACCAATTGTGATATAGTTATCTTTTACATATTATTATATAGAATATTTGTATTTCATCGATTTTAGTAATGATTGAAGTAATTAATTAAACTAATTAACTTTGAAAATATCATTTTACTTATTTACTTCAAGTGGTATGAACCACTTCATCGAGTCAATTTGCTCAAAGGCCAATTTCATAGGTCAAACCTACTCATTCAGACAGTTAATGTTATTTGTTTTATGGTATAGGAGGGCAAACGAGCAGGCGTGTCACCTGATGGTAAGTGATCAGCGCCGCCCATGGACACCTGGAACACATATAGTTTTACAGTTGCGATGCCGACCTTTAAGAGAGTAGGATAGGAAAGGATGAGGCGGGGAGATGGGCCTCTGGGTACCCCTCTCACTGAACGATACGCGGCATGAACAACTTTACGTTGACCTTCTGAGAGGTCGTGGTGTTTTACCGGTCGAGCCGGCCCATTCATGCAGCGAACTGATTAGCTCTGCCACTGTAATTTTTTTACATTATTTTTTTTTCTCATACGGAATTAAATTTAATACTTATTTTGAAATTAATTCCACCCATTTGCATTCGTTGTGTATGACACATACGGGTATTAATACAGACGATAGACAATTATTGTCAATTAATAATATATCTGCAAAAGCCTAATTGACAGGATTAATTCCCCACTGCATTACCTATTCATTTGAATTGATCTGTTTAAAATAATACTGGTGAGTGTTCAAAATAAATACGAAACTCATTTGTCTATAGTTTTTAGCATTGCCTTGGTATATAAATGTCATGAGAAGAAGTGTGTTGAGAATGACTGTGATGGACTTGTCGATAGATGAAGGCCAAAAAATAGATGGATGGAATGTATAAAAGGTGTAAGAGTATGAAGGGAGTAAGTGTGAAGAAGATAAGTGATAGAAAAGAACCTAAAACGATGACGTGCTATGTTGATTACACTTATATTAGGACAAAAGCCTGGAAAAATTATGCTCAATTTGTGTTGCGGCTACCCTCATTTGGTTTGTCGAATATGTAGGTACTTCTATAAACTTATGCTCTTGTCCTCTGAAATACTGTTTATACATACTAAACTAACTTACACACATAACTTCACGCCAAATCCCTTCCGGGGTAGGCACAGCGCTATAAAGCACGATTCTTACACACCTCACTGGCTTCGTTGATTCTATATAAATATACTGTTTATAATTTGGTGTCATAACTTTGCAATTAATAAATTTGTTAGGAAGCGTCAAATTATTTTAAGGAAAACAAATGACTAATCAGAAATATCCAGGTACCTTCAAATATTTTTCTGGAAATATCAAAAAGCGCGTCAATAAAGAATTTAAGACTAAAGTAACTTCAAAAACTTTAATTTCAAAAGGCCTTAATAATTTATTTACATTGCCTCTTTAAATAGATTCTTACTTGTGTATTTTATTTTTGTTTGGTTTTATGAGTAATAGCGATCGTAAAACAGTCGACTGCTGACTATAAATCGGCAGGTTCAAGTACAAGTATTTGTTATGAAAAAAAAGTGGTTCATGCCGAGTTTTGTTCGTCGAGAGAGGTACTCGGAGGCCCACTTCCCTTCCCCACCCTTTCTCATCCTACTCCCTTAAACTTTGGCAGCGCAACTGTAACATTATATATGTTGCGAGTGTATAGACACGCGCGGCGCTGGTCACTTACCATCAGGTGACACGCCTGCTCGTTTGCCTTACCATCGCATAAAAAAAATACCTGCAATACACTTTGGGCCAGCTTGCTTAGGCCAACACGAGCTTCAAAAAGCTAGCTAAAAAAAATCAATACAAGGCAAGTGGTACTGCCTCCACATTTGGCACACTTCTCGAAAACCAATGCAAATAGGGAATATAGCCGAATTACGAAAGAGATGTTGGCCTTGGTCAGTTTATATTGTGATTTGAAAGAATATGGACGTCGACGTAGAACCTATTTCAGTTACTGCTAGATTTTGAATGTGTACTTTTAATTATTAAGTGAGTGTTTGACGCTCTAAGATAGTAAAAAGCAAACACAAAAAATAAGGTAGTGGATGTTGAGTAATTTATATAATACACGACGGACACCAACCGAGAAATAATACGCGGACAAATTTGTCAAACATGTGTACACTATTGGCCGAGTCCGCGCGAGCACCTTTGATTTGTGCAAAAAAACAGACAGCTTTCCGAAGTGCACCAAATAGTCGCGATAATGATGACAAGTCATGACAAGCTGCGCCAAATTTTAGTACTCTCTATACACGTTGGCGGTTAATATTACCTCATCCAACTAGGCAGATGACAGCGAGCAACGGAAAGTCTATGCAAACATAGATATATACATATTTTGTCTATTCAATTTCTCTAACAGTGGTAGAGCCAAGCAGTTCCCTGCATGAATGGGCCGGCTCGACCGGTGAAATACCACGACCTCTCAGAAGACCGACGTAAAGTGGCTCATGCCACATTTCGTTCGGTGAGAGAGGTACCCGGAGGCCCACCCCCTTCCCCATACTTTCCTATCCCCTATCCCTTAAAGGTACAGTAACACTATATGTGTTGCTGGTGTCCATGGGCGGCGTTGGTTGCTTACCATCGGGTGACACGCCTGCTCGTTTGCCCTCCTATCCAATAAATAAAAAACGGTTTACACCTTGGCATTGGCGTTCACTCGGCTAGGCTAACGTGTATTGCAGACTAATAAGGGGCATCGGCAACTATGTTCTCACTTCCGCTTAAGTGTATGTTGTCGATAAAGAATCACTACAAGTCTTTCTCTAAATGACGAACAGTCTTCAAGTCAATTTTTGTTTAAATTTTCACTAAATACCTACTTTCCCTATCAAAGATGCTCTCGGATGCAAACATTTACTGTACGAGATCTAACTTTCCAAGCAGTTCAGTAGTAACTTTTATTATAAGTCGCTAGTATATGAACTCCATCGCATCAGTTGGATGTTTGCCAAATATACCCTCACCACTGTTCTTAAATGAGGGTATGCGTATGTATGTAGGTATAGTATACTTAAGACTTCAAGAAAAGTGTTTAAAATTTTTATTTACCGAGACTTGATTGGACTTGATTGGCTGGACTTTTTAAGGTCTCGGTGGTCCAGTGATCGATCACCCTGGTTCTGAATCAAGAGGTCGCGGGTTCGAATCCTGTCTCACACTATAATTAATACATAATACATAACTTCACGCCAAATCCCTTGCGGGGTAGGCAGAGAGAACAGAGCGCCATAAGGCACGTTTCTTACACGCCTCACTCGCTTCGTTGACTTTCATAACTCTTTTCATGCACGCGCGTCGGTTTTTGAGGCTCTTAACATCACCTTCCTCCAGAACACGTTCTATTTGCTCATGGAATGTGTGTCTTGGCCGTCCTCGACTCCTACATCCATCCGCTTTTGCATTGTATATCTGCTTAGTCAGTCTTGCATCAACCATTCTTTCTACATGTCCGAACCATCGGAGCATGCCCTTTCTTACTTTTACACCGACACTCTCTTTCAAACCAACTTCCTTCCTTACAACCTTGTTTTCTACGCTGTCAGCGAGAGTCACTCCGCAGATTTTGCGTAGTGCCCTCATTTCTACCGCGTTTATTCTACTTTCATGCACACTCTGCCATACCCAGCTCTCGTTTCCATAAGTTAGCGTTGGGATCAGGACTGCATTGTGGATTACTAGCTGGGCTTTTCTGCTAATGTTTTTCGCGCCCAGGAATCTACCCAACGCTCCATTTACGCTATTTCCTATCGCCACTCGTCTTTCTACATCCGCGGTGTACCTTCCATCTCTGCTAAAAGCGCATCCAAGATATACAATTTCATTCACCTGTTCCAGCACTACATCATCAACCATTATCCTTGCATCTGTTCTGGATTCCTCCCTTTCAAACACCATAACTTTTGTTTTCGTCGCATTCAACTGCAAGCCTTTAATCATGCAATCATCTATAATTAATAAATAGGTATAAAAAGTTTTGGTGGTCCAGTCAGCTTCTGAATGAAGGAGTCGCGGAATCGATTGTCGTAGATCCGGACAGTGGTAGAGCCAAGCAGTTTGCTGCATGAATGGGCCGGCTCGACCGATGAAATACCACGACCTCTCAGAAGATCGACGTAAAGTGGCTCATGTCGCGTTTCGTTCATAAAGAGAGGTACCCAGAGGCCCACCCCCCTTTCCACATACTTTCCTTTCCCCTATCTCTTAAAGGTCGGCAACGGAACAGTAACACTATATGTGTTGCTGGTGTCCATGGGCGGCGTTGGTTGCTAATAAATATCGTGGACTAACGACATTGTACCTGGTGAATAGCGATAGGTTCCGCCACGTTATCTATTTCAGACGTAACAAATTGACCAGTAGTCTCTTAATAGCCGTTGTCTACAGTTTCAAGCAGAAAAAGGCGTCAAGACATAAAAAAAATAATATAAATTAAAATTATTATTTACTTTATCTCGTTTTGAAATTCTGCCTTAATGTTGTTTTGTTACGGGCTATTAATATAATATGTTTTAAACAAATGACAACCAATATATATGGATTTCTTGACTACTTGGCATACAAGTAATTCGTCTACATATATCTGCTCAAGCTCCTTGTCTATTTATAGATACTCCCGTGGTTAAGCTTGTCCAAAACTTGTGGTTGACCACAAGTTACATCCGCTTTGATATGTGGCAACAAAGGGCATAACAGTGTACTGTAATATTTAAACATCTGTGGCATAATTCATAGATAATTGTTAAGCTCAATGATTTCAATAATATTATAAGACAATACAACGCTAAAATATAAAAAAATGCAATAACTTTAACAATTTAACTTTAACAACTAATTGCAATGGCTTTTGTCACAGTTAAACTTTAAATTATGAAAAGTTAAGCTACACTTATGAAAAGCAATATTTTTTACTCATGGCTAAGCACTTTAATTCCGATTGAGAGGATCGAGCAGCATCTTGGCAGTGGTAGAGCCAAGCAGTTCGCTGCATGAATGGGCCGGCTCGACCGGTGAAACACCACGATCTCTCAGAAGATCCACGTAAAATGGCTCATGCCGCGTTTTGTTCGGTGAGAAAGGTACCCGGAGGCCCACTCCCCTTCCCTATCATTTCCTATTCCTTATCCCTTAAAGGTCGGCAACGCAACAGTAACACTATATGTGTTGATGGTGTCCACGGCCGGCGTTGGTTGCTTACCACCAGGTGACACGCCTGCTGGTGTGCCCTCCTATCCCATTAAAAAATTGAGGATTTCAGTTCCAGTCCCAGTACACAAAATTAACATTTCAAAAATATTTTTAATAATTGTGTGCGATTGGTTTTGAAGGTGATACGATTTTATGGCGTAGAATCAATGCTATTAGCATAACCTGGAAAAATTGCCCTGTGTACACCTTTTTCTTATAAGGTTTGTGCATTTAAAAAAATATCTACTACTAATGTTGTGAAAATATTAATAACCTGTCAGATTAACGTATACTAAATTATAATTTCCTACAATTTAAAATGATTGTTTATTTATAAAATTTCACGTACCATGAAGGTAATAATTATATAAATTTATTCACCAAATTTTATCGACAATATTGTAATTAACGTTGTTCGAATAAAATTTGTATTGAATAAATTATTCAAATTTTAACGAGTGTTGTGCCCGCACGATATCGTTATCAAGATTATATCGATATCGATATTATGCGGTCATTTTGTTCCCTGTGCTATTGTTGTTTCATGACAATTATATTTGTAGTAATTAGTGATACATTCGATAAAGTTATCTGTTATTTAGCGTATTATTCAATTGACATGATTTTTGACAAAATTAATTTTAAGGGAATTTATTTTAAATAATAATATATATATATATATATATATTATATCTTGGATACAATTTACACAGCGCCCTCTAGTTCCAAGCTAAGCAATTAAATGCTTGTGTTATGGATACTAGATAACAGATATAAATACATATATCCTTTTTTTTTGTAAATACATACATAAAATACATAGAAAAACACCTAGACACCACACAAATATTCATGTTTGTCACAAATATTTGTGGTCTGGTAGGAATCGAACCCCCGACCTCATTGCTTCGGCCGGTAGTTTTACCAATGCGCCACGAGGCCCGTCTATATATATATATATATATATATATATATAAATATCCGTTCTATGTAAAGGTTGATCCAGTAAGACGTTAAAAGAAATGTTGATCCACCTTTTTGCAGTGTATAATTAGCTCTTTAAAAATATAACTGATATACTTTGATCCAAATTTGAAATGGAAGGGTTGTTTGTGGATCTGCATCGGTCGCTTTGCAACATACTTGCCATCAAAATATACAATAGCAACATGTTTTGTTTGATCCGTAACGGTCGCAAAAATTATACCGACGAGTCAAATGTGCATCCGTTTTATATTCATATTCCTGCCAAATCTTACTAACTAACGTTGATCCGAGGCCATTTGACCTTGAACCCATCGACGCCCGCGCGGTGGGTCCGCTATATTTCTTTATTTAAACGAAATCAGCAGTAGTGTTTATTACAAAATATTGCATAAAATTAATTTTCGAGTCAGAAAAGTAGGTGCCTACTTGATCCCTTTTATCATGTACTCTGTTAATATAATAAATGTTATTTGCATTATTTTCTTGTTTTTGACATAGAAATATATAACTAAAGTACGATCACCCAGCTTCTGATTCCGGAAGTCGCGGGTTCAATTCCTGACACTAGCTCACACCAATGACTTTTCGAAATTGTTACACCAATGACTTTTTCGAAATTGTTTTCGGAAGTTATGTGTGATAAATATCGATGACTGACAAACTTTGTGCCCGGTATGGCAATAGGTTCTCCACCTATTCCATTTGGGACGTAAACATAACGACGAGACGAGGCTTAACAGCCACTGCCTGCACCTTCGGGTAACAAGAGCTTGAAGTAAAGGAATAAAATTAGTCAAAAAATATTATTGATCTGGAAAAGAGTTCGCCGGGTCAGCTAGTAAATATAACTCTTAAACACTCTTCCGGCGCGGCCCTGCATGGATTTGATTCCGGGCTCACACCAATAATTTTTCGGAATCTTTTCGGAAGTTATGTGTGATAAATATAATTTTAATATATTTATAATAATCTTGTCCGCGGTGTATGGAAATAGGCAACCTATTCCATTTCGGACGTGCAAAGTGATTCTTTGGTCATTAGCCCCGATGATTTTTTTGAAGTAACTATATAATTCTAGTCTTTTTTTAACCGACTCCTAAAAAGGAGGAGGTTCTCAATTCGTCGGGATCTTTTTTTATGTATGTTCAGCGATTACTCAAAGACGTCTGGACCGATTTGCAAAATTCTTTTTTTATTCGAAAGGGTATGCTTCCCAGATGGTCCCATTGTCACCAAGTCAATTTCTGATAATGGGATCCAGGAGAAATCGAAGGCGACCACCAAAAAATTTAGGCTTGTGTAGTGTGTTTGTTGCGTCATGTGTTGGGTATTTACTTTAAGGTATCAAAATCGGATGCTGCTGAGCTGATGATGATGCTCACAAAACTCCTTAACGGCTAGGAGCTTAGAAACAGAATTGCTATTGGTCTATAAAAACTACTTAAGGTATGTAGGGTTAACTTGTTGCTTGGGACGTATGCATGAATCAACACCTGACGCTGCTGTGCTGATGATAGGAGTATAGGAGGAGATGATAGGTGACGAGTTGGTTACGATTACGAGTTGGGAGACAGTAATACAATTAGTCGATGAAAACTACTTAGCAGTTAAGCAGTAAATAAACACGACACTAATAATTTAGAAATAAAATTACTTAAAAAAAAGTCAAACCGACTTCAAGAACACAAACGACAAAAAAGTACCTACTTACGTAACTAAAAAGCGTTAAATAACGCAAATAATTTATCTACTTAATACAATATACAAAACGTAATTAACTAAGTCAACTACTTTAACTGTCTGCCAGCAGTGGTAGAGCCAAGCAGTTCGCTGCATGAATGGGTCGGCTCGACCGATGAAATACCACGACCTCTCTAAAGACTAACGTAAAGTGGCTCATGCCGCGTTTCGTTCGGTAAGAGAGGTACCCGGAGGCCCACCCCTATCCCCATCTTTTCCTATCCCCTATCCCTTAAAGGTTGGCAACGCAACAGTAATACTATATGTGTGTTGCTGGTGTCCATGGGCGGCGTTGGTTGCTTACCATCAGGTGACACGCCTGCTCGTTTGTCCTCCTATCCCATAAAAAAGTCATCTTTAACTATAAAAATATTTACAATCATCATCTATTATTATTGAAGTCGGAGTTGTTAAAAGTTACCCCGTATTCTATTTCGTCGTGTGACTTTGACGGCCGCGCATATCATACAACACAATAGACTACGTTACCTAGGCTGGCACCGACTCCAATAATAACTGACAATTGTAAATATATTTAACAGTCTCGGTGGTCCAGTGGTAGAGCACACGGCTTCTGAGTTCTGATCCAGAGGTCCGGGTTCGAATCCTGACACTGACTCACACCAATGATTTTTCGAAATTATTTTCGGAAGATAAGTGTGATAAATATCGATGACTGAAAACTTTGTGCTCGGTATAGCAATAGGTTCGCAACCTATTCCATTTGGGACGTAAGACGGTAAACATAACGGCGAGACGAGGCTTAACAGCCGCTGCCTACACCTTCGGGTAACAAAAGGCGTGAAGTTATGTTATGTTTGTTATGTAAATATATTTATAGTTAAAGATGACTTAATTATAGTATTACGTTTTGTATATTGTATTAAGTAGTTAAACTGTTTGCGTTATTTATCGCTTTTTAATTACGTTAGTAGGTACTTTTTTGTCGTCAGTTTGTCTTAATTAAGTTAGCTGACTTTTTTTAAAAGTATTTTTTCTAAATAACGATGCTTGAATTGAACTTGCTTGAAGGTATATAATAAAATAATTTCACATCTGTATGCATTAACATCACAATAAGCGCGGAGAGGTAATTTTCTAAATTAAAATAAATAAAAAAAATACTTGCGCTAATTAATAAATGTGTCAATAATATGCATAGAGTCTAATGGATAATAATAATAGATTTATATTTAGCATGAAGCTTAACTTAATATAACATAACTTCACGCCTTTGTTACCCGAGGGTGTAGGCAGCGGCTGTTAACCTTCATCTCGCCTTTATGTTTACGTCCCAAATAGAATAGGTGGCGAACCTATTGCCACACCAGTCATCGATATTTATCACACTTAACTTCCGAAAATAACTTCGAAAAGACATTGGTGTGAACCAGTGACAGGATTCGAACCCGGACCTCTGGGTCAGAAGCCGTGAGCTCGACTACTGCGCCACCGAGACTTTAGCATTTATATTTATAACTTCTATAGCCATTCATCAAATTAAAGATTTCGTAAATAGAAAATCATGCTGTGTGGCGCCGGCTTAGAATACCGCCACCCCATCTCTTCTCGTGGGTGTCGTAAAAGGCGACAAAGGGAAAAGGCTGGAAGAATGGGCAGCAGCATTCTCTCTCAACAAGGTCGCTTTGCAACATACTTGCCATCAAAATGTACAAAAACAACATTTTTTTGTTGATCCGTAACGGTCGCAAAATTATACCGACGAGTCAAATGTGCATCCGTTTTATATTCATGTTCCTGCCAAATCTTATTAACTCGACGAGCCTCGTGGTGCCTTTGTAAAACTACCGGCTGCAGCAACGAGGTCGGGGGTTCGATTCCCACACGAGCACAAATATTTATGACAAACATGAATATTTGTGTGGCGTCTGGGTGTTTTTCTATGTATTTTAAGTATGTATTTACAAAAGAAAAGTATATATGTATTAATATCCGTTATCTAGTATCCATAACACAAGCATTTAGTTGCTTAGCTTGGAACTAGAGGAAGCTGTGTGATTTATGTCCAAGATATTATTATTATTATAACTAACGTTGATCCGAGGCCATTTGACCTTGAACCCATCGACGCCCGCGCCGTCGGTCCGCTATATTTCTTTATTTAAACGAAATTAGCAGTAGTGTTTATTACAAAATATTACATAAAATTAATTTTCGAGTCAGAAAAGTAGGTGCCTACTTGATCCCTTTTATTATGTACTCTGTTACCATGTATTTTTCGTTTATGACAAAGTCGAAGCGGCCTTGACAGGACGAACAGCTGAGAAGAGTTTATTCCAGTTCATACATTTATAGGGAGTGTTCAATTACATGAAAATGAAAACTGTCGTTATTGACCTAATTACTGTACCGATCGTCTTAATATTTTGTACAACGTTTACTGAAATTATGATCTACATCTGGTATCAATTACTACATATGACTGGATTCCAGCCTGTATAGGCGCCCATCAAATGAAAGATTTCGTACAGAAAATCTAGAATAGTGGAAATAGGTAATATCATACTAATATTATAAATGCGAATGTAAGTTTGTTTGTTACGCTTTCACGCAAAAACTACTGAACCGATCATCATGAAACTTTGTACATATACTCTTGAAGGTATTAGAAGTAACATAGGGTACTTTATATTAAAATTTTTTTTTTTTTTACGAAAGATAAAACAATTGTTTGTCAAAAAATCGTCAAATTTAGCTACTTCAGTAATGAAGTTTTACAGTATTCGTAAATTAGATAACATAACGTAACTTCACACCTTTTTCTATCCGAAGGTGTAGGCAGCGGCTGTTATGCCTCGCGAGGGACGGTATTACAGTATTCAGGGTTGATACTTATACTTAACTTTACTTACTTATACTTAACTTATTAATATATAAATTTGAATGTAAGTTTGTTTGTTACGCTTTCACGGGATAACTACTCAACAGATCATCATGAATCTTTGTACACATATTCTTGGGGGTATTAGAAGTAATATAGGATACTTTCTTTTTTCTTATTTCTCTCTTTAATTAACATATATTTGCACCCTAAGGAGAAACTTATAATATAGGCTACAAAAATATCCTACATTAATACTCTGCATTTATATCACATATAAAATTGTTAAAGTCCAAAATTATTTATTTTTGTTACAGAGAAATATATGTTACCGTTTTTGTTGCATTTTAATAAAGCATATTGTGAGATTTTTAAACGTCATACCTAATGTTGTAATTTTGAAAATTGATAATCCCAGCTAAGCAATAATATAGAGTTATCATATTGATTCATCATTTGACACTTTTTTAATGGCTTCAACGCGAGCGAAGCCGCGGGTAAAAGCTAGTAGTTTAATAAAACTTATTATGAATTTTTATATTTATTATAATCATGAGTAGACCCAATAACACTGCAGCCCGTATGAAGGGCAATCCTAGCCTGGAAAGTATTGCAGATTTTTTTTCAGAATTCATAAGTATGTCTTAACTCCTAACCGTTTAAGAGTTCTGTAGGTTCATCATCAGCACAGTAGTATCAGATGTTGATTCAATCATACCTCCCAAGCAACACATTAGTCCTGTATACTACTAAACAGTTTCCTACAATCGACTGCCGTACTGTCACCCAACTCCTAACCGTTTAGGACTTCTATGGCTTCTTAATCAGCACAGCAGCATCAGCTGTAGATTCTAGCATACCTAATAAGCAGCAAGCTAGCCCTACATAGTATCAAGTAGATAATATTTACCAATTGTAGTACTTTCTTCGAACTCCTTACCATTTAAGAGTTATGTGTCTTCTTCATCAGCACACCCTTAAGACCTATTACGTAACAAAAACACCATACTCGTACACGATTTTCAGTAGTTGCATCGATTTCTCGTGGTTTCCATCATCAGATCCTGACCTGGTGAAAATGGGACCATCTTGGAGGTGAACACTATCCAAAAAAAAAATGGAAATCTGTTCATAATTGACGAAAATGTCGGTGAACAGACATAAAAAAAATACTAAACATAAAGACGGAATGAGAACCTCCTCCTGTTTTCGAAGTCGGTTAATAAGTTAAAACATTAAGATTCGTAAAAAAAATATGCGCTTTATAGATTTCGCACACATGCGCATAGCGCATGTGTGCAAAATCCGTATACATGTCCAGCAGGACAGTAGGGGGACTTGCCTTCTGATTGGCCCATTTGAATCGGATCAACAACTATCGAAGTGGATTCGTATATCGGATCAACATTTCGGTTGGGTTTCCTAAGCTTCAACGGAGTAAATTGTTGATCCGTCCGGAACCACATTTGTATGAAAAATATTATATTGGATCAACAAAAACCACCCGGATCAACATAGATTTTCGGATCAACAAAGTGCTCGCCATACAGCACGCATGATCAACAAATGACGGATTGAGATAACTATATATATATATATATATATATATTATCATTTGAAATATATATATATATATATATATACCTAATAATATTGGGACATTTTTTGTATAATACATACACGTATGTAAGTTTAAACGCATACAGGTAAATAACTGACAGTCATAATGTCACATCCAATATTTTTTCAAGGGTTCATTTTATAAAAAGAATTAGAAAATACTTCACAATACAAATAACTCGACCGGTGAAAAGCCACGACTTGCCAGAAAAAGGTAGCTTAAGCTTTAGTTCTGTAACAGGAAACGAATGCACGAAACCTATAAAGCCCATGGACGACGCCAGTCGCTTGCCAGCAGGTGACTTTAAGCTTGCCCCTTCGAATTATTTATCATAAAAAAATCTCTCTACATACAACCGCATAGTTTTTGCCACCATAAAACGCAGAAGAATGTTTTTTATTTGTGAGCTAACATTATCATAGTAGACCTCCATTTTAAGGGCTGTGCAAAAATATAAATGGTACATTTACTTTGTCGGCCTTCGTTGAAGAATGACGTGGGCGATAAGAATTTGTTCTCAAAAATTCCTCTCTACATTTTCGCGTTATATTACATAATCTACATGCAGTAAAGGTTCTAGTTTTTATAGCATAATGAGCGAGAGAGAATTTCCGTAAAATATTTTTGTGATACACGTAACAAAATATTACGATAAAAGGTACATCCCTATTATATATTTTCCCTCCTACTGGATATATTATTTTTGTAATGCCTGAGTAAAATATAACTTTATTGGTTTTGGCAGATCCCGATATGTTTTTTGGCGGGAGTTTTCTTTCATACTTATTTTGATGTAACAAAGAATATTTTATAAGTTAAAATATTTTCGAAGTTACTTCTTAGAAATATGATTTTATTTTCATTTTTTTTTTCTTTGATAAAGAGAGAATCGAACATTTTATTAGCTAGGATGAAAATATACAAAAGATAAACTTTTCCTTATTTTTATTCCACCAAAGATATTCAATTAGATTTATCGAGAGATTATTTACCTCTGCTCCTCTGCCCCTGGCATGTATCCAGGGCATGAAATTCCAAAATGAAGATATTAAAATTAACCTTTTTCTATAAAGGTCAGGCTTTAAAAGTCGTCGCCGCCTATCAACAATAAAACACAGATAAGCATTTCGCCTGAGAATTTTCATTCACAGTAAAATCTTATAATAACTTACCTAACCCATAATTTACTCAAAAGTTATTTCCCTTAAATAAACTTCGTACCTATCCAAAAATACTGTGCCATTAAAACACCATAAATTTTATAGTATAATCCGAGGCCACGAATTTTGTTAAATCTCTTGCAAGTTTTAACGTTACGGAGACGTAAGTTGGATCCAGTAAGTTGGATTCAACGCAATCAAGTCGAACAATTTTGTTAAAAGAGAACAACCGATATGGATCTTGAGCATTTTATGTGTAAAAAGTCTTCTTTTTTTTACTGCCAAGATAGAATCGACGACGAATGCCCTCGCGTTTTCTTTACGAGTTATCTACCCGAGACACGACGAAATTAAAGGTTTTGTTAAAAAGTATTCCGTTTAAAAGGCGTTTCGTGACAAAACAGCTACGTAATGATGATTGATTTAAACAGACGTTCTGCTATTTCTTTGGCTTTGTATTGGTATTATTTGTGAGAAGGAATTTTTTTTTTACATCGAATATAGTTGTTTGTCAAAAGTGTATTTTTTTTTAAATATTTTGTACATTATTCTACTTTTCTTTGAATAAGTATATGCATCGCATCATCTCGATGCTTTTTCATTTGTCTTTTGATTTAAAATTATGTTATTGAATTACATTTATACTACAGAATAGTCATGCTAAGGTTAATTCGCCTCTCTGTTTTTTCAAATAGGCTTGTGAATTCTATCCTTACTTTTTTTCAAGAAATTCTGGCAAAACATTTCCACAATTACCCTCTCTAGGTATCCAAATCCTATTAAATTGTCGAATATTCGATCCTAATTTTAGTTTTAAACACGCGTTTATTTAAACATTTTAAAATAATCAATGTTTTTAACAATATACCTCTCGGTTGCTTGGAGTATCAGCACTACGTTTCTGAATCGAAAGTCTCGGCTAAAACCGTCTTGAGTACTGAAGTCATGGTGCGACACAGGAAATTTGTTCCACTTTTTGCGAGAACATTTAATATTGTTATTTTACATATTATATTAATTGATCCGGCGAACTTTATTTTGCATCAAAAGCAATAAATAAGTAACATAACATAACTTCACGCCTTTTGTTACCCGAAGGTGTAGGCAGCGGCTGTTAAGCGTCGTCTCGCCGTTATGTTTACATCCCAAATAGAATAGGTGGCGAACCTATTGCCATACCGGGCACAAAGTTTTTCAGTCAGCGATATTTATCACACATAACTGCCGAAAACAATTTCGAAAAGTCATTGTGAGCCAGTGTCTGGAATCGAAATTAAAATATAAAAGAAATATAAATGGTAATTGTGGGTTATCCCTAAAAGATAATTATACACTATTGCAGACTTTTCTGTAGACCTTTTAATAACGTGTAAAAGTGTAGTACATTATTTTGATCTATCTCTTAGGGTTCAACCACCGTTTGCAAATAAAGCGCAAATCTTCTAAACTAATACTTTTTCTCTAATATATTATGCATGTATTATACATATAAACCACCCCGTTGATACCTTCTATCTATTACCAAAAAAACGCATCAAAATCCGTTACGTAGTTTTAAAGATATACACATACATAGGGACAGAGAAAGAGACTTTGTTTTATACTACGTAGTGATTATTTATATAAGAGCTTTTAATGAACAGTTATATTAATATCTATCACAATGGTTTTACTAAACAATAGACAGTGAACATCACACATGCCATTTTGTTCCTTTAATAGGTAATTAGTATACTGCAACGTACAATGTAAAGGTGCTCATTGTTCTCTAATGGACTCTTAGTAAACTGATACATTTACAATGGAGAGAACACTTTTCAGTGCATAAATGCTTTCAATCTTCACTTGCTTCTCTTGTAATACATTACCTTTAGTACAATTGTGTCTTTATTTTATGTATCATAAAGTCTGAATTATAAAAACTTTTTTTTCTGCTTGACACCGTCAAACAAATCAAGGTAAATAATATTCACCTAAACGTGTCGTGTTTGATTCCCGTTCATTATGTTTGTGTAGGCTAAATTTTGTGATTTAACATTTTTTTTTTATCTGAAAAAAAAAACGAACAATGGAAAAGGGTGAAAACGAGTATACGGGTCACCTGGTGGTAAAAAACTTGAGCTGCCTATGGACCTTTGCAACACTTAAAGGGGTAATGTGGAGTTGCCGGGCTAAAAGTTATTTATAGATAGATGTTGTTCAATAAAGAAATGATGAACATTTGCATAAAGAATAGAAATTTCCTTGACTAACCTGTAGGTTCTGTCCCAGTAATATGTTACCTTGGGATAATACTTCGACATTCATATCATTCTAACAGACTGACTTAACTTCATTAATAAGTGTTAATTTAATTAAAAAACAAATTTCAGGACTCCTGATTCGGGAATAATAGTTTTATCTATATGATATTGTATTGTTTTTGATTTAAACTTATTTCCAGTAGTGATATTAATATTATTGTTATCAATTTTGAATGATTTTGAAAAGGGTATATTAAATTCTAAATAATAAGTTAAATTTTGTACGTTGACTATTTTTAAGTTACTTTGGTGACCTCAGAAAATAAAGCTTCTTTCACTTTGAAAAAAATAACTAGTATTTGTATTTTTAAACAATACCAAAATAAGTTTTAAAATCAAATTTGAGGAGTACAAGTTAATATAACACAGAAACAACAAATTCCTATAAAACAAGTTATCAGAGAGTTTAGGAGTAATTCCGACAGAAGTTTCTGCTAATTAAACGTAATTGAAATTTAAACTTTTTCATTATAATTTAACTCTGGCATAATTATTTTTATCGAGTTGAAATATATGTTAATTACAAAGTTTGAATTTATATATTTTTGGAGTTGTAATACAGTATGTTATATGTCAAGTCAAACTGTCAAAACTTAAGCGGACTTTTTTGATTTAGGTAAGTTCTCTCGTTTAAATAAATCTTGTAATTATTGCGCTAGTACTTTTTGGTAAAACTTTTTTTAATTAAAAATCAGTCAAAAATGAAAGAAAAAGACTAATGACTAAGCAGATACATATTATGAAAGCGAAAGGCAGTAGGAATCGAAGGAGATAAAGACAGGCTTTTTGGACGAAATTGACTGCGTATTTTCAGTAGGTGCCATTAGGTAGCTCACAAACAGACTATTGTGAATTATTTTTTGAACGAACATCTGCAACATCTATACCTCAACGTGGCGTTACTTTGATGCGGCGTTACTTTGATGCAGCGTAACCTCGATACGGTATTACCTCGATGCGGCGTTACCTAGGACCGGAGGCGTCTCATTTAGTCACGCCAGTAATTTAATTATGTTTTTTTTTTAATGAAACCATTCCTATCCCATCACTATTTTCTTATGACGTTGCTACGTTTTGTGGTCTCGGTGGTTTAGTGGTCGAGTACACGGTTTCCGAGTCCAGAGGTCGTGGTTCGAATGCTGACACGGGCTCACACCAATGACTTTTCGAAATTGTTTTTGGAAAGTTATGTGTGATAAATACCGATGACTGAAAACTTTGTGCCCGTTATGGCAATAGGTTCGCCACCTATTCCATTTGGGACGTAAACATAACGGCGAGACGAGGCTTAACAGCCGCTGCCTACACCTTTGGGAACAATGGCGTAAAGTTATGTTATGTTATGGTATGTTATGTTATGTTGCTACATTCATCAACTTTACAGACAACCGATTTTTACAAACCGGATAATTTAGATGTATAAATCCTACTTGCTTCAAATGACGCTTCATATTATAAGATTGAATAAAAATCTGTAGTTTTCTTTGAGTGTAAATTGTGGAAAGTGTTATGGCTCATAAAAATAAAATAAAAAACGAACAGCAAGTAACGTTTAGCGAAACTGTGAAATTAGAACGAAAGTAATAAAAGTGCGTAAAAGTTGGAGCTGTAACTGTTAAATCTTTATACCAGCAGCTTATTGACTACAATTTCACGGACGAAATTGGCCAACGGGTTGCGAATAGGGTACTATACAGACGTCTTAGTAAAATTTCATGATCGTATAATTTTATTTGGCAATGTTTGAATTTAAATGTTTGTACTGATATTTATTTTAAAATCTCCATTGAGCTTGTATAATAATATTGTTAGTGTATATCAAATGTTTTGGCGTCTGTGAGTGTGTGACCCAAATTCTTTATAAGGAATGGGTGAGTTTGTTGATGTACTGTCAGAATAGATATTTGTGTTAGAACTTTAATGGACTGCCTCAAATGTACTGATTCAATTTTATTTATAAGCATGAAAATCTAAACGTTTCAGAGGTTAATACATACTTACATACATAAATAACTTCACGCCAAGTCTCTCGCGGCGTAGGCTGACAGACCAGAGCGCCATTAGGCACGGAGGTTAATTGCATATAATATAGTAAGTAGATATTATTATGTCTTTACAGAAAAGTATCTCATTCAATTCCTTTAGAATCAGTTGATGTTGCTTTTGGAATTACCTACAAATATATAAGTGTAATGTATTCAATACTAAGCAAGCCCTTTTATACCCTAAGCTTGCCGTAAAAAGAGGCATTTGCTCGAATGAAACATTTGGTCCCATGGAATACGTAATAGGCCTTTTGCCATAGCATAAATCATTGTTTTTTTATGGGATAGGAGGGCAAACGAGCATGCGTGTCATCTGATGTTAAGTGACCAACGCCGCCCATGGGCACTTGCAACACATATAGTGTTACAGTTGCGTTGCCAACCTTTAAATGAGTAAGATAGGAAGGGATGGGGAGCGGGGATGGGCCTCCAGGTACCTCTCTCACCGAACGAAACGCGGCATGAGCCACTTTACGTCGATCTTCTGAGAGGTGGTGGTATTTCACCGGTCGAGCCGGCCAATTCATGCAGCGAACTGCTTGGCTCTACCACTCTTTTATACCATTTACTTTAATATAATATCTAATATACTTCATTTATGAAATATCAAGATAATTCAGTTGTCATCTCGGTAGCTGAAGCCAAGCACCGTAGTACAGATTCAAATTCTGACTTGTAACCCGAAATTAAATGACTTGACAAATATCCGATAACCAGTGAAATTGTGCCCGTATGGTTCAAGTTAGGTTGCATCACGTATTATGACTTAAAAATCTTCAAGATAAAGCATAACCATGGCTATCTACACCTTCGGTTAAAAAGACACTTAAGTTCCAAAAAAATAATATCCGTTACAAAAATGATAAGGAACTAGTATACACATATGAATAATATATCTAGCAACGGCCTCAAAAGCTTTGCGATACCCGCCTTCCGTGTAAGTACTAACTATATCAGATATACGCAGATGAGTTAGGGTTGTCACGAAATCTTAAGCCAAATAATAAGAGAATATACCAAGTTTTTTGTTTATTGTATAAGTGACAAACAAGCAAGCGGGCTACCTGGTGGTAAGTGACTAGCACCGCCTATAGGCTTCTGCGACATAGTGTCATAGGTGCGTGGCCGGACTTTGGATAGGATAGGGAGAGTATTTCACTGGTCAAGCCGGTCTATCGTGCAGCAAACTGCCTATTATACTTCTGTAGTTCCAATATCTATGTAACTATAACATCCTTGGTTCTACATAACATTAAATTAAGTATCAAAGGTCTGGAAAATAACAGGACCTAAATAAATTAGGGAACAAACAAAACCTTTGAGTTGTTAAAGATATAAATATATAGCATAAATAATATAAGTCTCGGTAGTTCAGTGGTCGAGCAGCCCGTTCCTGAATCCAGATATCGCGGGTTCGAATCCTGGCTCACACCAATGACTTTCAGAAATTGTTTTCGAGTTACGAGTATGTATGATAGATATCGATGACTGAAAACTTTGTGCCCGGTATGGCAATAGGTTCGCCACCTATTCCATTTGGGACGTAAACATAACGGCGCGACAAGGCTTACATCTTCGGGTAGAAAAAGGCGTGAAGTTATGTTATGTTATTTTTTTTATACATAGGCTCCACATATGTATAAAGTACAGTAGAAAACTTCCATTCACACAAAGGTGGCCATTCCAACTAAGTGATAATAATACATTCCGACCCTATCAATAATATATAGCGACTTGAAAAAAAAAACTTGTTTCTCACCATCCCTCGCCGCAAAAGTACTTACATCTTGACCCCTTTCAGTGAAGAGGGGACATTACTCCGCAGATTTTTCCCTTGACAACTGCTAGTGGATTTTTTTTAGACATTGGATGTGAAGTTTTTGCTGACTCACACCACCGCCGGATGACATGAAAGGTGCTAATCTGCTGAAATATTACGTAATAAGATTTTTGTAAAAAAATTGTCTCTATGGTAAAAAAAAAATGGGTGCGTGTACTTATGTACGCCCGTGAGAAGTTATACTTCTTTGGCATCATTAAAATATATATATATACTTCATACTGTTAATTTTGTGTCACAGATGCGCGCGCATCTTAAAATTTCACTCTCATCGTTTTTTCATAACGCGCCTAAAGAAGTATAACTTCAAAAAATATTTATATCCTTCAAAAAAATTCTTATATATCTGAATTATACAGTCCTGATAACCTAAATAGCTGCTTCATACTTTGGTTGAGATTGCAGATTCCAGCATTCGCCCAAAAACCTATATCAGTAAATCATTAACTGCTAGACCATTCAAGGCATTAAAAAAAGATAAAATCTTTCACCATAAATATACACTACCAATATTCTCTTAACACTCTATTTAATAAGTCTTACTATTTGTTAGTGTTTCTTATTCAAGATTATAAAAACATACTTGCATTACTATTAAACCTAACCACATACATACCTTATAAACACCACTCTCTAGCGTTCATGTAGCAAGCGTAATATTTTTTTTTTTTTGGGATAGGAGGGCAAACGAGCAGGCGTGTCACCTGATGTTAAGTGACCAACGCCGCCCATAGACACCTGCAACACATATAGTGTTACAGTTGCGTTGCCAACCTTTAAAGGAGTAGGATAGGAAGGGATGGGGAATGGGGATGGGCCTCCGGGTACCTCTCTCACCAAACGAAACGCGGCATGAGCCACTTTACGTCGATCTTCTGAGAGGTGGTGGTATTTCACCGGTCGAGCCGGCCCATTCATGCAGCGAACTGCTTGGCTCTGCCACTCCAGAATATCACAAATTAATTCAAATTAAGGTTTGCGTTAGAATTTTCATTAAAAAAAGTGTGTAACGCTTACTTTTATCGCATACAGAAATTGTCCACACGTACGAATACATCCCATCGAATTGCCTCTTAAATGTAATGGAACGGAACTAGCAATATACCGGCCGCATGGCGGTGACAATAACAGCCTTATTTTCTTTTTCAGATGGCTACGATCTGTCATTGATTTCTCTTCACAGAACCCTCGTTCAGAGTTTGTAATGTGGCTGTTATGTGATGTTAGTTTTGTGGTGAACCGGTTTCTCCCTATTTTCTATATAGCGATCGTTCTTAACAACTGTTGTAAATAGACTTAGTTTGTTTGAAACGACACCAAATATGTTTTTGTACAAAATAGACAGCTTTATAGTAAGCAATATGATGAGATATTGTTTTAAAACGAATTCCTAATTATAAATGTTTCATTCTTATATGTATTGTGCAAATAGTGGTAGAGCCAAGCAGTTCACTGCATGAATGGGCAGGCTCGACCGGTGAAATACCACGACCTCACAGAAGACCGACGTAAAATGGCTCATGCCGCGTTTCGTTCGGTGAGAGAGGTACCCGGAGGCCCACCCCCTTCCCCATCCTTTCCTATCCCCTACTCCTTAAAGGTTGGCAACGCAACAGTAACACTATATGTGTTGCTGGTGTCCTTGGGCGGCGTTGGTTGCTTACCACCAGGTGACCCGCCTGCTCGTTTGCCCTCCTATCCCATAAAAAAGGCGTTGACGCTTAAGTAAAACACAAACATTTATGTATATTCCAGCGGTAAAATAGAACATAACATAACTTAGGTGTAGGCAGCGCCTGTTAAGCCTCGACTCACCGTTATGTTTACGTCCCAAATGGATTAGGTGGAGAACCTATTGATATTTGCTGACCAATGACTTTTTGAAATTAATAAATTTCGAAGTCATTGGTATGTGCCACGATACGAAACCACGACCTCTGGATTCAGAAACCGTGCGCCGGACCACTAGATCACCAAGACTATTAGGAGACATAGAACTTTAATTTTAATTTAGATCTCTAGCGAGAACTGAGATTTAGACACTTGTTGTACAATATCTCCAAACTACAGATATAGTCATATTACCTGTTCATAATATATATAGATTATGATAAACATTATTAATATGTTCAATCCAATATTAAGCAAATGAAATTTCCATTTAATTTGTGGCTTAAAATCGTATTACCGCAGTTAATTACTATGAGTAGTTTATAACAATGCTATTATATTTGCCCTCTATTTAAGTATTGTTAGTGGAAATGACAAGTTATTCACTAAACAACGTGGCACCACTAAACGAGAATATGGCTAAGAATATAATAATATTTAAAAAAAAAAGAAGTAACTGTTCTGCTGACTTAAAAAAAATCTCCCTATTTATTTATTATTTTATTTATATCTTGTTATATCTGCGTGGTCTAGGATTCAAACAACCAGCTTCTGACTGGCCACGGTCAAGATCGTGTTTTTGTATCCAAGCTCAACAAATGACTTTTAGGAAGTTATGTATAATAAATATCGATGACCTTTGGAAAATCAATCCGTAGTATTGAGGCATAATTACAACTTCCAATATGTTCGGGTATCGAGGTCGTAAAGTAAACATAAATCATACATTAGACTCACATTAGATATTAAAACACAGTTATCAACAAGTAAATTATATATTGTTTGAACATATATTAAATATAAGAACAAATAAATTAATTACATTATTTACAATATATACAATTAAAAAACTACCTGAAATCAAATTTCTCCGCATCTCGGTCTACTGGCAGCGTGCCCAGAAGACTGGCCGCATTGCCACGCTGAATGGCAATGCTAATCCTCTGTGCGAAGAATAGACCAGCCCTCTGGGCGCGAGAGGCTTCGATCAGCCTCTTTGCAAGATCTTTGTAAAGTGCACGAGCACTCGGACCCCATGTCCCCAAAGTCTCAAACCCAAACGGCTCAAACACATAGTCACCTACAAGGTTTCTGTATTTGTGCCACTTGAGATTTTCTGCCGAAGCAGCAGCAGCACCGGCCACCTCCACCGTGCTTGGAAGATGCGATGGCGCAAGGGTGTCGACGCAAGTAGCGTCCCACACCAAAGGCGAGACATCCCGTCCGGTCTCTTGCCATCATCGCGCACTAAACCGTTCGGTTCCAGAACGGCTGGTACACCGGCGGTGGCAAGAGCACGACGGATAATGTCGTTGATGTTGGCGTGACGGGAAATGCGGCCGACGCTCCTGGCGCATGAGAGGCCATGATGTCCCTTGCTGTCGACAACCTCTCCGCAGCGACATAAATGCGAAGAAACACAGGGAGCACCTAAACGAAGACAAGTTGCGATACGGAAAGTCGTATTATCTAATAATATTCCTATATTGAGCGATGGCAGTGCCCTAAGCCAAACACCGGACTCCCACTCTCCCACAGCCCGCAAACGAGCGCGCTCAGCATCTCCTACAGAACCACTAATAAGTGATTCTTTTAAGATGGCGCAGAGCGGGTCGTCCCACTGTCTCTGAGAAAATGGGTTGGTCGGTAAATTTGAGTTAGGACAGGCCTGTTTCCAGGCATTTACTGCGTCAGTCTTGCATAACACTTCAGAATTACCCAGTGTATGAGTGAGAATTTTCCTGGTTAATTCTTCTGTGCTATGGACTGAAGACAGAAAAGCCGGTAAACTTACATCAGAAATGTTTCGAATACCTAAACCCCCTAAGCGAACTGGTAGGGATGCCTGTTGCCATGCCCGGTCGTTTAGCGATACATTAAGAATTTTACTGAGAGTGGTTTTTACAATATCATCTATTTTTTCTAAAAGTGCCGGATGTTTAAAAAATTGTGATGATCTAATAGTATGTGTAAATTTTGGAACAAACAAACAATAACGAATAATGGTGAAAGCTGAATGCATGTTAATTTTAAGTAAGCGGTCCGAAACTTGATGAAAATTTTGAATTTTTTCCTCTAAGAAAGAGTTGTAGGCATCTTCACAGATTGGAGACCCTAAGAGGCGTAATGAACTGTTTTCTCTTATTTTTATATTGGGTGCCAAAGAATTAAATTTTGACAAAGCCGAAATTTTATCATTTTATCATTAAAATAGATTTCACATTTTGATGTATTTATAACTAAAAATATAACTCCAAGCCAATAGACTTAAAGTTACTTTTTAACATAGCCAAATCTTTCAAAACTGTATCTATTGTACCTCCAAGAGTTCCATCATCTAGATACCAGACATTAAATTTTGAATTCAGCTGTTTTATGATAGGATGTATCGCTAAACTGAAAATTACTGGTCCAAGAGGGTCACCCCGCTGACAACCAACAGCTGACTCTAAAAGGTTATCTTAATATAATAATTTTGAAGGATTTCTATAGCACTGTCAAAGGAATTTGAAAATTTCAGGTGTCTCTGTTTTGGCTTGACTCAGTAGAGTATCCCTATTCACAGTGTTGAAAGCATTTTTGATGTCAACCTTTAAAACGATCTCACCTTCACCAGAACCCAAATATGTGGCCAAAGCATGTATGGCAGCCTCACAGCCTCCTCTGGACCCGAAACCAAGTTGGGTAGGCTGAAATTTGGAGGCGAGAGATGTTCTATAGTATTGGCAACATAGTTTAGCTGCCATACGTCGGTAAATGCAACCCACGGCAATGGGACGAATGCCACCATCCTTTTTTGAAAGGGCGCATAAATTTGCACCATAAAGCAAATCGGTTATGCATTCGTTCACAGTGCCGGACAGCTTATGGTTCATTAAAGCAGTAAGCTCCCTCAAGAGAGCATTACCGGCTTCTCCGGCGGTTGGACATACAAGATCTTTCAGATGTTGTGGTGTCAAACCATCGAAGCCACCGGCAGAACCACTCTTGAAGGAGCCAATTGCAGAAAGTACATCTTTAGCTGTGGTTATCAAATGAGAAGATTGGTTCGAAAAATCGGGAGGATCTGGGAAAGTAGGATTGTCAATGGGCCTTGGATGCTTGTCTTTTAGACCCGTTAGCGTGTCAGAAGAACAAGGTGCCACCACGTCACTACTGAACCATACCACGACCTCTCAGAAGACCGACGTAAAGTGGCTCATGCCGCGTTTCGTTCGGTGAGAGAGGTACCCGGAGGCCCACCCCCTTCCCCATCCTTTCCTATCCCCTTCCCTTAAAGGTCGGCAACGCAACAGTAACACTATATGTGCTGCTGGTGTCCATGGGCGGCGTTAGTTGCTTACCATCAGGTGACACGCCTGCTCGTTTGCCCTCCTATCCCGTAAAAAAAAAACATAACTTCGATGCTCCTTTTATGTCACCTTCCCTTAACTTCGACTCCACATGTTGGTAGAGTGATTTTTTAGGATTGTGATTAAATTTTGTAACGAAATCGTGAAATGAAACATTACAATTGTTTTTAATTTGATTGGGCAAAGACTGATTACATGTATCTCTGGAAATATGTAAAACTCTGTAAGGGAATGTGAGTAACTGCTCCCAGGCTGCTGTAGAATTTTCGTGAAGGACAAGATGAATACAATCTCAACTACCAATTACTTCCGCAACGTGATTTTCGTTGGTGAATGAATGAATGAATGAGCTTTATTTATCCTTACAATTATTTTATAAATTTACAGTTTGTGCACATAAAACATTAAAGTGTTAGTATATTACTTAAAAATATATGTTAGTTTTTTTTTTTTTTTTAGTAAGGGCCGCCTTGTGCCGTGAAAGTGATTTTCGTTGGTGCTCATAAAAAATAATATCTAATATTACTTACAGTATAAACACTATTATTACTACGAAGACCGAAAAATACAAACGTCAAAATTTTTCACGGTATGATAAAAAAACAGTCTCTAATTTTGTGCACTCTCGATCACGCACTCCACCCTGCAGTGGACGCCAGGCAGCACGGCCAGCAGCTCCACCTGCAAAAATCCAAAAATTTTAGTTCAGAATGAAATAAATTAAAATTATTTCGCGGAGCCAAATAAAATATGTCCGAATTGAAGCTGTCAATTTTGACGTTTTTTATTAAATATTAAAACATGTCAACAAAATTGTTGTGTTGATGTCAAAATAATATATATCCATTTAATATATTTAGAGCGTTTTAATCAAATTGTTTGACAAACATTTTGACAGTCGCCGTTATGTTTACATCCCAAATGGAATAGATGGCAAACCTATTGCCATACCGGGCACAAAGTTTTCAGTCATCACACATAATTTTCGTAAAGAATTTCGAAAAGTCATTGGTGTGAGCCAGGATTCGAATCCGCGACTTTTTAATTCAGAAGCGGGGTGCTCGACCACTAGACCACCAAGACATTAGTGATAGTTATTTAGTTGAAAATGATTGTTATGTTTCATTTCCTCGGACCGATCTTAATGTGATCAGAAATAAAACACTCGGAGGTATAAAGGAATTGCCATTTGAAAATTATTTGAAAAAATATAAAGAATCCCATAATACCATTGCTTAGTACCGATTGTTTATATTTTATTGGTTAGAGGAGCTAAAAAGGAAGGAAATTGAGTTAGTTGATGGTATCTTATAACAGATATTCGAAGAGGTCGTGGTATTTCAGCGGTCCAGCCACTCCATTCATGCAGCAAACTGAGTCTACCTCTGTGAAACGTTAATTAATTCAAATACGATATACTTAGTCTGCCATAAATATTGTAACTAAAAAAAAAAAATTTTTAATTGCAAATAACATTGATCACTTTTACAGTGTGTTACTTTAATACATAAATATAAAACGATATAAAATATAAAAAGTTTAATCGAAGTGGTCTCCATTGGCTGCAATACAGGCCTTTAAACGTTGAGGCTAGTTATCAATAGAAACACGCACTCTTTCCATGGGAAAATTCTTCACTGCAAATCGTATGGATTGTTGTAGGGACTCTAAATTATTATGACGTTTAGAGCAAGCCATACTCTCAAAAACTGACCAAAAACCATCACTGAAGTCGGATAATGCCCACGTTGCACTCTGTCAAGTAATTGGGAAGCTTCCTTAGAGCTTTGAGCATAAGTACGGTCATTTTGTTAGTTAAAATGTTGCTCAATTGTCAAAACTTTTTCATCCGTAAACAATATTTTTCTGTGACCTCCCTTTGCGTACCGCTTCAGTAGTTGTTTAGATTTTAACACCCTATTATTTTTTAAATTATCAGTTAATAAATGACCAGTGCGCCTCTTATAGGCTGCAAGTCCTAAGTCATCTTATAAAATACGCGACATTGTTCTAGGTGCTATCTTCATCTCCCGAGATAAAATCATTTGCTTGCGGACAGGATTTCTTCGAATTCTTTCCCTTATTGCTTTGACCACCTTTTTCGTACGAACACTACGTGGACGGCCAGGTCTTTTTCTGTCACAAACAGAGGTGGTCTCATTGTACCTATTAATAGCCCGGTACACAAACATTTAACTAATACCAAGTGTATGGAGTTTTAAAAATTGCTTTTGGCTCCATACCTACTTTGTGTAATGCAATCACAGCGATTCGGTTCTCTTTATCACCCCACTCCATTTTAATATCGCAAAATATTGTACAATGTATTGGCGCCAAAACGAGAAAACACAATGAACAATCGTATAAAAATGACAGATTCCAAATTCAAATGTAATTTTTATTTTTTATTTTTAGTTGTAACAGTATTTATGGCCAGACTAAGTATTTATCTAACTTTTTATACCGATGTGATATATCTTGAAACAACATGAAAATATTTAGCGCGATTACATTTTAAATGTGGTTTCATAATGGCACGCACTTGACCGCTTTTAACACTACACTTGAAACCTCAAATTGAGGCACGCCTCTCCTGGTTAACATTGCAGTTTAAAATGCTTTGTGTACGTTGAATATTTTAGTGGGAACTAGCTCGTGAACGTACCAATCAACACACGCCGTTGTATGTGTGTGTTACACTTGTGAATAATTCTCCGCTTATGTGTGCGTGAACATCACTATAAGGTTACGCAAGTGTAAATTTGAATTTGTTCTTCTTACATTGAAGGTTTTGTTTGCACATTGTTTTTGTAGAGACTTTAGGTACGCTGAAATAAACATCGTATAAATTAAACTTCACCTGAATTTTCGGTTGCTTTTGTGTAATTTTCAAATGTAATTCCACGCACAGCGTTTCGTTGGCGCGGACTGAATACGAAATATTAAGCATGTTAAAATGTAATTTTGTCCTGTGTACGTGTTATATAATTATATACATACATGGGTACCTGGGATTTACATGATACATTTTGCTTACTAATGATATGTTTCAGTTTTTTTTAAATATATCATATCATTTCAGTTTTTAACTATTCCGCTGCTTCACTCTTACGCATTTACTTAAACATGCGTCTACGTAATTTATTATTGGGAAATACATGTTCACTTCTAATGAATTATAGGGACAAAGTAAGAAATGCAAATACGGTATGTAATTCTTATAGTACACAGAAAACAAAGTCTAAATATCTTTGAACCGAGAAGTCGTTTAAAAACCATCCGTGTTGTCCATTTTAGTGTTGAAATTTAGGGGCCAATAATTGCACTTCTAAAAGGACGGAATGTTATTTTTGGGACATAGAGTGGAATTAATAGAAGTTTAACTCCAGTTTCTCGTGATTGCCACTATCGTTCCCAGCTTCTCTGCTATATTTAGGAATATGAGTCCTATAAAATATCGCAAAGATATACCCATTTGTAGAGTGGTAGAGTCTTGCAGTTCGGTGCATGAATGGATCGGCTCGACCGGTGAAATACCACGACCGCTCAGAAGATCGACGTAAAGTGGCTCATGCCGTGTTTCGTGCAGTGAGAGAGGTACCAGGAGGCCCACCCCCCTTCCCTATCCTTTCCTATCCTACTCCCTTAAAGGTCGGCAACGCAACGGTAACACTATATATTATGTGTTGCTGCTGTGCATGGGCAGCGCAGGTTGCTTACCATCAGGTGACATACTTACTCGTTTGCCCTCTTATCCCATAAAAAAAATGTCACGATGGGCCCAGCGTTGGCCCAGGCTATCACCAATTCTGTTCAAGCTCTGCTCAATGCTTAGCTTACAGCACTGGACCAAGGCTGGCAATTAACGATGGCCCGAACTTGGTGATCAGCATTGGGCCAAGGCTGGGTATAATTGTTTGCCTGGTCTATTTATACAGGGCAGGACCTACCTATATTGACAGTAAACGTTGGCCAAATCTCTATTGTTAGCGGTTACTCTACATTATTAGACAAATTGTAAAAATATTGTAAATTTTAATTAAAATAAAAGTCTCGGTGGCGCAGTGGTCGAGCACAAGGCCTCTGATCCAGGGGTCCGGGTTCGATTCCAGACACTGGCTCACACCATTCGGAAGTTATGTGGGATAAATATCGATGATTGAAAAACTTTGTGCCCGGTATGGCAATAGGTTCGCCACCTATTCCATTTGGGACGTAAACATAACGGCGAGATGAGGCTTAACAGCCGCTGCCTACACCTTCGGGTTACAGAAGGCGTGAAGTTATGTTATGTTTAATTGATAAGTTATTATAAATATCTATATACTACTAGCTGACCCGGCGAAAATTTTTCCAACGTCAAAAGTATTTTTTCAGTAATCACAATTGTAGTTCTAAATATCGAAAATTATCACTTTTTCTTTTCTAAATTATGCATGAATTATACATACAAACCACCCCGTTGACACCCTCTGTCTACTAAAAAAAACTCTCATCAAAATCCGTTGCATAGTTTCAAAGATCTAAGAATTTAAGGGGACAGACAAAGGAAAGTGACCTCATTTTATACTATGTAATGAGGATACATAAATTTGGAATGAATCAAAAATACATTTCAACACAATACACACAGCGCCCCCTAGTATCAGGATAGTTTTAAGACATAAAAAGTCTTCAACTATCGTTTGTATGCTTAGTATGCATACCTATTTATAGTGCTGGTTGTTAATAATATGAGTGTACCTTTAAACTCAATAGAAATAAAACAATCGAACTCATCTATCAATAAACAATTTCTCTCAAAATAAAAATAATAAATGTTCTTTCGCTTACATATTCACGTCACACATACACATTCTTGATTTCATAAAGCAATCACCGCTAAACCGTACATAGTACTTACCATATTCAGTGAGGCACATTTACTGTATACTTAAGTACACATGTCATATTTTATTCATATTAAACCTTATTGCCTGTATCAGAATTACCGCCCAACATCGGCTTACTCGTAAAGCAGACAAATTAAATTTCTATCCCCATCAAAATTCTGTAAACAAATTATTCGGTAATTTCGAAACAATTCCCATTTCACGTTATGAGCCGCTCGTGAAGGCGTTTAAACAGAATTACTTTCATACATCAAAAGAGTTGGTAGAACATATATTGTAATACATTATGAAAGTAAGTTAAGTAAGTTTTAACAGCGGTAAAGCCAAGCAGTTCGCTGCATAAATGGGCTGGCTCGACCGGTAAAATACCACGACATCCCAGAAGTTCAACGTAAAGTGGTTGATGCCTCCGGGTACCTCTTTCACCGAACGAAACGTGTTCGGTGAAAGAGGTACCCGGAGGCCCACCCACCTTCCCCATCTTCTCCTACCCTACTCCCTCAAAGCAATGCAATTGTAATACTATATGTGTTGCAGGTGTCCATGGGCGACGCTGGTCACTTACCATCAGGTGTCACGCCAGCTCGTTTGCCCTCCTATCCCGTAAAATAAAGTATTATAATTGTAAATCATGTTAGTGGACGTATTTCTACTTCTAAATGAATCTAGAAATAAAACTATTTCGGGAGATTAATATATTTAGCAAGGACGCCGGACACGTTTGCAACACTGAAATACTGATGCCGTTCTCTAAGATGGGATAAGGGATAGAATTCGGGATGAGTGGTGAAGGCTTCCAGGTACCTCTCTTATCAAAGAACACTATTCAGTATGAGCCACTTTACGGTGATTTTCATGGTCCATAAATAGACCGGCTCGATTGTTCAGTCGGAGAGTTGCCTTAGCAGCTATCTACTAGCCACTTCTTACTCTTTAATTGTAAAGAATGATCAAATATTTCAATTCTGCTCACTACATGTCCTAACGGTTCAACCTTCTACTGCCAATTTAGGATTTTATATAACGTCAATCATCAATACCACTAGACTGCCAACACCACGAACATTATTTTAATTTTATATAAATGATTATTAACCTTTTAAATCTTTTTTTTTTATCTAATCTACAAGTATGCCAAAGTAGTGCGCAGTTTTTTAATTCTGGATATGAAGCATTGTAATGATCAATGACATAGGCACCAGTATTAATTTCAATAGCCAGAAGTATTTTTTTCTTCTGAAATTTTTTAGAAATTTTCCAGAGATATTTTACTGCGAGACATAAAATGGAAGGAAAATTTCTTAACAATATCAAGCCATTGTTGTAATATTTAATTTTATGGAAATTGGTCGACACAATTTTCTGCAAATACAGTCTCGTACACATTCTTGAAAAAGGTTTACTTGTATTTCTTTTTGAATTGAATTAAAAAAATGTGGTTAACATAACTGTTTACTGATTAACAAATAAAACTTCCTACATATTGTTATAAGAAATAATATTATTATTTAAGTACATAGCAGTTAATATCATAAAGTCTGTGGTAATACATTATTACCAATATGAGGAAGAAATTTAAGATGTAAGTAATAACTATGCAGATATAGAAAGCAAACGCAAAAGAATGTAGAAAAATTGTAAACTACTTTAATGTATTAGTTAATAAAAGTAACATCAGCTTGAAACAAAACCAAAACGTTTGAATAAATACAAGATACAATACAATAAATACCATACACTTCAATAAAATACACCAAAGGATTTGTAAACCTTTTATATTTTACATGAGATTTAATTAAGAAATTCAACTCAGCAAGCAAGGAGGTCACAACAAACAGAATTAATTAATAATATACGACACATTATTTGCAATTCCGTATTGTATTTGAATATTAATGTAATATTCCAAGCTTGGGAGCAGATATTGAGAGTAAAACTCTGAGACCGCCGTTATACCGTTTATTGGTTTCAACACTTATTTTACATATACCTTACAACTAGTTAATAAATATAAAATACATCTACCTACACTACAGTCCTCCACTCTAAAATAACAACATTCATTTAATAAACTAATCCTAACTTAATTACTATAACATTTTGTTCCTTAATCTACATTTTCTTATTGGACGAGGTTGGGGCGATACATGTGCGTTAGGCGATTGACCAGGCACCTCTGGGCTCCTTTCAGGAGTTACGAAATGTTCATTTTCATCTCGCAATGGTGAAGCCGTTTGAGAAAGCGTCTGCAGTGGCGGTACTTCACTACGCTCTGCCGTCCTCGGAGGACTCGAGGCTGATGCTGAACCTACCTCATCGGTCTCTGCCACCGCCTCCGTACTGACTGGGCATACTAACGAACCCCTAGACCTACGTTTTATCTGATCTATATGCCTATGTATATCTTTTCCGCCACTATCCCTTACCTTATAGTTTGTCCGTCCTATTGTACCACTTACTACTCCTGGCAACCACTTGTCCGATTTTAGATATTGTCTATACCACACATCTTCTCCTACTCCTACCGTTCTCTCCGCTCCCCCAGCTGATTCTACTTGACGTTTCTGGGCCTGTTTCGCTACCGCCTCTCTGTCGGGTTTTAATTTATCTAACCGAGTCCTTAGACGCCTATTTGTTAAAATTATAGAAGGTGATTCTCCCGTTGTACTGTGAGGTGTATTTCGATAATGCATTAAAAATATATTTAAAGCTTTGTTTATGTCAACCTTTGCAGACACAGCTTTCTTAATAACTTTTTTCAAAGTCCTAACCGCATTTTCTGCCGCCCCGTTAGATGCGGGGTGATAGGGTGCCGTAAAAATATGCTCGATACCGCCTATTTGCATGAAATTTTCGAATTCCTTGCTGGTGAACGGAGGTCCATTATCGGTCACTATCTGCTTAGGTAGCCCCCATCTACTCCACAATTCGGTTAATTTGTCTATAGTTCCATTCGCGTTCGTACTCGCAACGTTGAAAACTTCTATCCACTTTGACGTAGCATCTACTATGACTAAATAAAGTTTACCATAAATAGGCCCCAAGAAATCTAGATGTATGCGTGACCACGGGCGGGTTGGCCAGGGCCATGACCGCGGTTGATGAGTGGCCGGCGCGTCAGCATGAGCCGCGCATACTACACACGCGCGACATATTGCTTCCACCGCCTCGTCCACGCCTGGCCACCACACATAGCTCCGTGCCATCGATTTGGACTTCACTATACCCATGTGCGGTTCGTGTAAGACTTCCAGTACTCGTGCCCTACAGGCTTCCGGTACTACTACGCGGTGACCCCACATGATGCACCCTAATTCCGCGTATAACTCGGACTTTCTATTATAATAGGGTTGCAATCCTACTATATCGCAGTGGTCCGGCCAACCATCACGTAAATAACTAAGAACCCTAGCTAGAGTAGGATCTTTTTCAGTCATTTTCTTTATAACATTATAATCTAAAAGGAATGCCTCTTGTGCAAAATGTAAATAAGTCTGTTCAGGCATTTGATTTATATTATTTATCTTCGACACCTGCGGTAAGCGTGACAACCCGTCGGCGCAATTGTCATCCGTCCTAACATATTCTATATCAAACGTATACGCTGAGAGAATTATTGCCCATCGCTGCATTCTACTAGCGGTCATAGAAGGTATTCCCTTATTAGGTCCGAATATCGATACTAAAGGCTTATGATCCGTTCTTAAAGTAAACTTACGACCATATAAATACTGATGGAATTTGTTAACTCCAAATATAATCGCTAACGCCTCACGATGTATTTGAGAATAATTTTTCTCCGCCTCATTAAGACTACGCGACGCAAACGCCACCGGTCGCTCCCCCCGCGTCCCCGGCTGTGACAAAACCGCTCCCAGTCCGCGCGCACTGGCATCGCACGTCAAGATCAGCTGTTTACTCGGATCGTAATGTGCTAAAACCCTGGCACTCGACAACAATTTTTTTGTAGCACTAAAGGCCTGTTCACATTGAGTATCCCAATTCCATACTATACCCTTCCGTAATAAATTATACAAGGGATATAATACCGAACTTAAATTTTTGATAAACTTCCCAAAAAAGTTAACCATTCCTAAAAAGCTTCTTAATTCACTAACGTTCTGAGGCCTACCCATTTTTACAATAGCTTCGACCTTCGAATTATCTACTTTTACTCCGTCCTTAGACACAGTATAGCCAAGATACGTTACCTCGTTAGCCAAAAATATGCATTTATCTTGTTTAAGTTTGAAACCATATCTTTCTAACCGTGAAAATACCTCCTCTAAAGCCTTCAAATGGGCATCTATTGTTTTTCCACCAATAATGACGTCATCCAAGAAAATTTGTACGTGAGGTATACCTTGCAAAGTATTCGTCATAATTCTTTGAAATATTCCTACGCTTGATGCTAAACCAAATACTAAGCGGTTGTATCGAAATAGCCCCCTATGAGTGTTTATTACGGTATATTTTTTTGAATCGTCCAATTCAATTTGACTATAGGCCTGTGACAAATCGATCTTACTAAAATATTGATGTCCGTTTAAATTAACAAGTAAATCCTCAATTTTAGGTAACGGATAACGATCTACAATTAGCGAGGGGTTTACCGTAGATTTATAATCTGCACACAGCCTAAGAGTTCCGTCCGGCTTGTTTACCGGTACTAAGGGAGAAGCCCAGTCCGAGCAGTCGACTGGTTCAATGACCCCGTCGCATAGCATCTTATCCAACGCTGCGTCGACACGCTCACGCAATGCGTACGGCAAGGGCCGCGCGCGATGGAATACCGGTACCGCTTGCTCTCGTAATTTCAACGTAGCCTTCCCGCCAGTGTATCGTCCCAACCCATCGCCAAATAGCTCCTTATATCTGTTCAAAATATTAACAATTACTTTATTACATTCTAAAGATTGATTATCAATTTTTAAACAATTGCTAAAAGTAGGTATTTTAATTTTTAATTCTGTCAACCACTGTCGACCAATTAATGAGGTAGTTCCACCTTGAATAACAAATAGTTCTAATACTTTTTTTTCTGTGCCATAACTCACGTTTGGTTTAATTATGCCTAACGGTTTCATGCACGTACCATCATAAAATCTAAGTTTAACACTACCTTCTTTTAAAATTAAATGTGAGAAGTATTTGTCATATGTATTTTTATTAATACAAGATACAGCTGTTCCCGTGTCTATTTCCATATTTATACAATGACCTTCAATAAACACTGGCACACTTACCGCCTTATAATCATTTAAGCATAACTGATGAAAGTCAGCCCCCAAGTCCCCGTAGTCCTGGTCATCTCCCGCCAACTCTTCTTGAGCTTTGCCATGGTACACTCCGACCGTACCGCACTGCTGCGCCGCCGTAGCAGTAGTCGCCCCTCTACCCGGACACACCCGCCGCAAATGTCCGATACGGCGACAGAAGCTGCACTCGTAACTACGAAAACGGCAGCTTCTATAATTGTGATGCGTCGCGCCACATCCAAGACAATGGGTACCGTTTGTTGCCTGCTCTGCTGCTGTAGCCCTACTGTAACTGCGACCGCGCGCTCCGCGCCTGCCGCGGTTACCCCGAGCCGCTGCCCGCCAACTGTCACCAGTTGCTCCGAGTGCATGTACTGACGATTCCCGGGTCTCCGCTGCTCCATCTCCGATGCCCGCTGATGATGTCAGCGCATCGACAGCTGCCGAGTCACGTTCCGCCGCTTCCAATGACGTCGCGAGTTTGACGGCCCGCGCAAATATCATTGAATCGTCCTCCGCGAATAATCTTTGGCGTATGATGTCGCTCCGCACTCCACACACGAACTGGTCTCTCAAGTTCTCATTTAAGTTGGAACCGAATTGGCAGTCGCGTGTCAATTTTTTTAATTCCGCCACATAGTTGGCTATGTTCTCGCTCTCTCCCTGTCTCCGCTGTCTAAAGCGATAACGTTCCGCTAACGCCGACGGTGCTGGTTGTAAGTGACTACCTAACATCTCCACGACTTTCCCGTATGTTAAGGTTGAAGGTTTCTGCGGACTGGCCAAGCTCACCAATAGTTCATAGGCACTATCACCCATGACTGCAATCAGGACAGCCAGCTTCTTGTCCTCGTTCACATCATTTGCCGTAAAATACATTTCTAAACGATCGATGTACGATGACCACACCCCTGTTTGCACATCGAAACTCGTAATTTTTCCGACCGACATTTTATAGTCACTTTTTTTTAATTTTTATATATTTATATACAGCAATGATTGTCTAAGTCCAATATTAAGGTTCACACCTCGTCGCCACTGTAATATTCCAAGCTTGGGAGCAGATATTGAGAGTAAAACTCTGAGACCGCCGTTATACCGTTTATTGGTTTCAACACTTATTTTACATATACCTTACAACTAGTTAATAAATATAAAATACATCTACCTACACTACAATTAACACAACAAAATTAGATTAAAATTTATTAACGTTAGCTTAGCAATACGGTACATTGCAAAAAGAACCTTAATGACAAAACACTTAGAAGGTGGCGGTGTAGCAATTTTCCTGTATTTTTTCTCTTCGAGTAATTAAAACGTGACAAACTTGGAAATGTCGGAGATATAACGGTTGGAAGGAGGGGAGTGGAAAAAGGAAACATTTTTACAAATGGGGTAAAATTAAAAACTTCTAAACAATTGATTGTCAACGTTCACGAGTCTCTCGAATCGTGTCAAAGTGCCGGAAGAAATGATTGAAGAAATTTATTTTCACCTGGACATTTTTTTTTTGGATATTCGCTTTGAATTGTGAAAGAGTGTCGGTGTTTAAGTCCATTTTTCGGACGTCTGGCAAAAATGTAAGATAAATAACTACGCATTCATAAATAACAAAAGGGCAAAGTACATCACAACAAATTGCCAGTATATTAATAAAAAGAAACATGAGCTAAAGGGATAAAAGTCCAAAACCTAAAAAGGTCTTATGGTTTGCAGGTCTATTTCATACATAATATAATGTATTAATGAATTAATATTGGAAAAACATGTTTGTATACATACATATGAGTTTTTTAAAGTTGTCTATTCAAGATGAAGGTAAAGAAGATCAAATATAACTTCTAACAAACAAACAATACTAAAATGCAAAATACTATAATAATAAAATGCACACTAATACTACATACTGTTTACGAGGATAACTCACACAAATACCACCAGCAGACAGTACACAATTCGTTTTCATAGATTTATCTTGCATTTATCTAATCTCGGATCTCTTTATATCAAAGTACTTTAATGAAAGATATTACGGTACCTTCGATATTTTTTTTTACTGATGAGTAAATTTTCACATAATATTTGAAGATATTTTACACCTGCGTAAGCTTAAGCATTCAAGTGAGAAGTTTTTTCCTCAGAAGTCATATTATGCGAATGTTATGTAAGCTAATATAATTTATCATAACTTATTTGTTTAATTCAAAATAAAACAATTCCGAACCATTTATAATATAGATAATTATAAAAATGGACAAGTTTTCAAATGATTTCATTTGGAATTAACTTATATTTCAACGTCGTAGGGGTTCAAGGTTTACTACCTATTTAATAGGACTTGTTAATTACAACGATTGACGTTGCTCACATTTTTGAAAATATTAAAATAGAAATACTCTTAGCTTTTAGTGAAATATAAAAACCAACTATAGAAAGTATAATAATTTGTTTTGTTTGAACTGTCGGAACGTGTAGCTTTTAGAATATTCGAGAAATAAAATAAAGGGTCGGTCGTGTTCAGCTTTTTATAGTCACTCGGCGTTCAAATAGAGGTCGGTCAATGTTATTTCTAAGTGACGGTAGTTCTGACCTCATACCCGACTGCCTCCCTTCTCCCTAATACGTATATTATATTAATACAAAAAAAAAAACATTTTCAACATATTAAAAGTTTAACATAACAACAAAGGATTTTTTTTTTTAATATTTATAAACAACAAATGATTGCCAAGTCATTCTAGATAAATAATACTGAGTTCCTTCAATTATTTCATTCGAGTTTATTGACCTAATTTTGCCTTGATGAATTTGGAAGGTAGGTCGAACCTAATTTTGGAAGGTAGGAAATCCTTTCTAAGTTTTGGTACCTACTTTCTGACAAAAAATTTGCAGCAGAAATATGGTTATATATATTTCTATATTGTAAAATAAACTTTAAACAAGCTAATATTCAAAGTTGAAGTAAAGATTTAGATACAAGGCTTTCAGCATCCAAAAGATGATATTGAACTATGTCCGTAATAAACTCGGCCCTTCTGTTCCGTCTACGACCTAAGTTTTAATCGATCCAACTTTTGTCAACTCCACTTTCATTTTCCGTTATTGAATCTGATAACGCAAGTTCAAATAATAAGGCAAAACTGTTTTATTGATCAATTATGGAGTTATTGAAATCATAATATTTAAGGTTTCTGAACATTATGTCATTCCTCTAGATCCAACGAAATTAAGACTCAAAAGAAGAGTCTTCAAGAATCTTTAAAAAAATCATTAAGGAAACAAATGTTTGTATGTATTAGTTTACTCACACTTACTTATAAAAATAACTTACTAAGCGCTGATCCTATGTGAAAAACTTTCTTGTAATATGATAGCTAGATTATTGAAGAAAGCTATATATTTTATTATCACGCAACTAACTAAAAGAGCCGAAACGTAATCCCAAATATCTGAGAATCGGGTAAACTTATCGATTTTGAAGCGATACGAAGTACATGGAGTCCACTAGTTAGTTTATATACTGGAAGAAAGTTATTTTTGTAGATATATATTTGTCTTCAGGACGCTTTATAGCCGAAACGGACAGAATTTAACATATTCTTAATAACATATAAAATATCGATGGATTGCGATGATTACTTTTCGATATCTTTCATTCATGACTTCTTAATTTGAAGTCGAGGCATTTTTAAACACTTTTCAACGCTAAACCATTGACTCTTATGACATGAGATGAAATGCAAAACCAAATATTATAATTCTTTCAAAACTGACTTTATCGAAGCAAAATTTTTATGACTCGACCGTGCCATTATTAATTCACATTAACGGTCGTAAAGGGCAGACATCGGTTTTTGAGGCGCACAGTAATATCATGGTCGTATAGCGGTTATACACTTTTTTTTCGTTACCTCAACACGTTGTAGAATTTAATTACTCTTTGGATGATATTTGTTTATTTTTCATCGAATACGAGGTGGATTTTTTTAAAATTCTTTGTTTAAATCAGGCCAGCTGAGTCAGCATATTTTTACATTGAAATCTAATTAAGTTATGTTTAACTGTTCTCTTTTTTGCCTTTAAAGATTGCTTTGCCTTGTATTATAAATGTTTATAAAAGATGTTGTTATAAAAGATAGCTGAACAGTAAGGAAAAGTTGTACTGTTATAGATGTTATTACTAGGCGATTAATATCTTAAAATTTGCGTTTAATCATACAATATGAAATAACCAAATTGATCACATATTTATCCTTTGTTACAGATTTATAAGATGGCTGTGACAAGCTTGTACCAGCGAAATGAATCAAGAACTAGAACCTCATAACAATGAATAAAACTAATTCAATGCTATATATAACAGAAAAACAATAAAGAGATGGGTGTGCAAAGGTGATATTTACAAAAAATGGACACCTACAAACTGCCACTACACATTTGCAATTCAATAAAACAGTACACCATATTACATAAAAATTCATTGTCAGAAATAAAATTGAGATACGAAAAAATAAAATTAATAAACAAAAGGATCTCATTAAGATTGGAGTTACAGGAGAAAATAAAAATTGTTCTATTGTTTTTGTTGTTGATCAGTCAAGATAGTTATTGTACCGGATTTGGTGGTAAAAATTCTATGCTGAGAACTAGAGTGATCGGAACTAGATACGGAAAACTACAAGGTGTTATACTGCCGATGGATCAACACAAGTATTTGAAACCAGTTGAGGCATATCTAGGAGTACCGTATGCCACTCCGCCGACAGGAACGAACAGGCAAGTTATTTATTTTGTTTTCTTGAACTGTTTTGTAGGAATTCCAATGCAAATTTACTTTATGAGTAGGTCACACTGAACACTTAACACAACTAAGACTTCATCACCTTTAATCAAATCAAAGAGTTTCGAGAACCTCGCTCACAGCAACGGCTTTTCGAAGTTATGGGTAATAAATATAGTTTCCGTCAATTTCCGTCGGACTTCAAGATTCGTAAATTTGAGGCGTAACAGCCCCTGCCTTCAGCTTTGGATAGAAAACGCTATAAGTCCAAGAAAAAAGTGGATGCGTAGTATGATTTTGTGATGTAGTTAGATGTAGATGTAGGGACAATATGTGTACTTGACATAATGTCAAGTACACCTTTGTTCATCAAATTTTTGACAGTGGTAGAGCCAAGCAGTTCGCTGCATGAATGGGCTGGCTCAATCAGTGAAATACCACGACCTCTCAGAAGATCGACGTAAAGTGGCTTAAGCCGCGTTTCGCTCGGTGAGAGAGGTACCCGGAGGAGAGGTGCCCACCCCCCTTCCCCATCCTTCCCTATCCCTTAAGGTCGGCAACACAACAGTAACACTATATGTGTTGCTGGTGTCCATGGGCGGCGTTGGTTGCTTACCATCAGGTGACACGCCTGCTCGTTTGCCCACCTATCAAATAAAAAATAAATAAAAAAATAGTATACACTTCTTGCAGTATCCCTTAGCTATTTCCCAACGAGTCTTATAAAAATAATGGTAATGATTTTCCCTATTTGTGGGTTAACCCGTAAAAGGAGAGCATTGTATGTAACTATTTCTAAGTACATTGTTATGTACTTAGAAAGTATGAAACAATTGTATACCACTCAGCTGTATACATACGCATCTAAATAATACATTACTCACGGGAACAAAATGGGTGTTCTTATTTTTATTATAAACCCCAAGAAAAGCTCAGCGTCAGACGCAAATTTCAATTTCAGGAACGTTAGTATCTTGGAATTTTGTATCTGCAGTTTCGAAATCAATTATTTTAACTGAATTATAATAATAACGCAGAAACTTTTTTATATTAGCTAGTGATAGTTTGGTAATATTAAAAAAAATTGGCCCCTTTTTAAAATAAATATCTAATTAGGTATTTTAAGCTAAATAAATTCAAAGCAAAAAAAAACCTTTTTAAAAAAGCTTCTATTTAAATGCTTTAAAGATGTATAATCTATTTGTTTATTACTTTATTGCACACCAAACAATGACAACACATAACACGAATCTACAATATTGCACATTTGCTGGCTATACAAAGGGCGGTCTTATCGCTCTCGGCGATTTCTTCCAAACAACCATTTAGAGAGATGTTGCGAGAAAAATAAAGGACAGTGTGGTGCACAAATGAATATATATAATATAAAAATATATTAAATAAAACATTTAATTAGTCTCGGTGGCCCAGTGGTCGAGCACACGGCTTCTGATTCAGAGGTCCGGGTTTGAATCCTGACACTGGCACACACCAAAGACTTTTCGAAATTGTTTTCGGAAGTTAAGTGTGATAAATATCGATGTCTGAAAAACTTTGTGCCCGGTATGGCAATAGGTTCGCCACCTATTCCATTTGGGACGTAAACATAACGGCGAAACGAGGCTTAACAGCCGCTGCCTACACCGTCGGGTAACAAAGGCGTGAAGTTATGTTTATGTATGTATATAATACATAATAAATATAAATGTCCATAAAATAATTGCTGTATTTAAAAATTCTAACATAAAATCACACATTAAATAGCTAACTACAAAACTACATATCATACAACAATAGTTAACATACATACATATTAATTTCTATTCTATTTATCTCCTTCAAAATTGAGTTCAAAGATTCCACCCGAACATACATACATACATACAGTGCAAGTTAAACAAAAGCATATAAAATAACCAAGTTAGTCCTAAACACTACAATTTGTTTTATATTGAACTATACCTGTACTCTACAAAATGTATTACACATAAAATGTATCTATATAAAATGCAAATAACAGTCTCGGTGGCGCAGTGGGCGAGCGCACGGCCTCTGATCCAGAGGTCCGGGGTTCGATTCCAGATACTGGCTCACACCAATGACTTTTCGAAATTGTTTTCGGAAGTTATGTGTGATAAATATCGATGACTGACAAACTTTGTGCCCGGTATGGCAATAGGTTCTCCACCTATTCCATTTGGGACGTAAACATAACGGCGAGACGAGGCTTAACAGCCGCTGCCTACACCTTCGGGTAACAAAAGGCGTGAAGTTATGTTATGTTAAAATGCAAGCCTACTTTTTAGTTAGAGCTGTTCTCGATTAAAAAAAAAGAAATTCTCGCAATCTTTTGTATGATGTAAATAAAATGTATAAAAAAGAAATAAAGAATACATCATTTGACTTCTGTTCTTTGTTTTAACGTACAGTTGGCAGGTTGGCTGAATATTTTTTATAGACCTTAATATTATTTCAATATATTTAACATACACTACTAACTAAACTACATATACAACAGAGCCTTCGTGTCTTATTAAACGCTTGGCTTCACCTCGACGTACCGGCAAAGTGAAATGTCGATTGTAAAGATAGCTTTCTCTGATAGAATTTATTTAAGGAAACGAATTACATATTGGAATACATTTTAGTAGCTATATAATGTATTAAAAAACGAGTTAAGTGTCTACTTGCATGTAAAGAGGTAGGTACTCTTTACATATTTATTTTAATGTAATATTTAAAAAGAAATTCAGCTTGTAAATAGCTTTAAAATTACACGTTGTTAAAATAGTTCATTTTGCAAACTAACCTAGATTCTTTTTTTTATGGGATGGTATCCAAATAGTGGGTAACCTGATGGTAATCAACTACCGCCTACAACGAACACCTGCAACACTGATAATGTTACAGTTGCGTTGCTATCCTTCAAGGGAGTGAGATGGGAAGGGATGAAAAAAGGGGGTGGGCCCCCGCATACCTCTCTCACCGCAGGAAACGTGTGCCAGTTCACGTCGATATTCTGAGGGGTCATGGTATTTAACCGGTCGAGATTCATGCAGCGAGCTGCGTGGCTCAACCACTTATTTAAATTTAGTGTACAATACAAACGAAATCAAGCGAATGATCCGTGGATATCTTTTTGAGAATTGTAACCTGAAAAACATGACACATTGTGTGGACTTCTTTAATGCATTGACATAATTTTTACTCCTTTTTTTTTACGCGAGGAAATGCTTTATGCACACCCCCCTAGTGTGGGACTCCCAAAACAGTACACTGCAATCCGATCCTAGGGTGCACAGATCCGCTAAAACCTCGCGGCGGCCTTCCTCCGGCGCTGGGGTGGCCCAGGACGGTGCATCAGCCCTCTGGTCCACCTCGCCGTCACCCCCCTCTGTCACGAGGGGGAGCTCATCCACGGGGAGCCTCGGTGAAGCTCCCCCGGGCGGAGCGGCTCCGACCGCGCGCTGTATATAGGCGCGCGGCCGGAGGCGCCCCCGACGACCCTCCCCGGCCGCACCGGGGGGTCATCCTTCCCGGGCCGCGACCCGGGCGCACCCGCGGGGTGTGCGCCCTCGCGGCCCATCGGCGGCGGCGATCACTGAGCTCGCCGCCATAGTTTTACTCCTAACAAGATATAAGAATCTTTCCATTTTTCTGAGTAAACAAATAAACAACCAACTAGATATACGATAAAATGCTATTACATGTAATACAGTGGCTTGTTCAATTATATGAACATGGGAGAATATGATAATATTTGTATCATAATAACTAAGTGGTCATCTTGTTTGTCGACTAAAAAAATGGAATGGCATATTGAGTGCCGTTAATAAATAAACATATCTCAGAACAGATTGTGCCAACGTTTCATAATGTTAGCGAAAATTACATTCTTATTAAGTTTTACAATATTTGAAATTGGAATAATTTTATTCACTACCTATCTATTAAATTATATTGTAGATATAGCAGTAGGTTTTATTACCCACGAGGACTGTACGTTGTCAGCTAGTTTTTTTTGCGTCCCAGAAAGATCGCGGAGACTATTGTCACAGATTGGGCACAGATTTTGTTGGTTTTTAATATTCGCTTAGTATTAACTTTTGTTGCTATGTATATAGAATATTGAGGGATAATTTCTTCTACTTATGCTTTCAGGTATTAAGGGTCTAATTAATTTTTATTTTGTTTATAACAGGTTCGCACCAACACGAGCGCCTGCACCTTGGGACGATGTAAAAACAGTCGACCAAATGGGTCCAGTCTGTCCGCAGAGATTACCAAACATCTCAAACGAGACGTTAGCTTTAGAGAGAATGCCAAAAGGCAGACTAGAGTACTTAAGAAGACTATTACCTCGGCTGAAGAATCAAAGCGAAGATTGCCTGTATATGAACATTTATAGTCCTGTTCAAGGTTAGTTTTTATGTTTCACTGTAAGGCTCGATAAATCCACTCGCCTTTTTTTTGCGGGATAGGAGGGCAAACGAGCAGGCGTGTCACCTGATGGTCAGCAACCAACGCCGCCCATGGACTCCAGCAACACATATATTGTTACTGTTGCATTGCCGACCTGTAAGGTATAGGGGATAGGGAAGGATGAGGAAAGGGGTAGGCCTCCGGTTACCTATCTCACCGAACGAAATGCGGCATGCGCCACTTTACGTCGATCTTCTGAGAGGTGGTGGTATTTCACCGCTCGAGCCGGCCCATTCACGCAGTGAACTGCTTGGCTCTACCACTGTTAATACCACCTGATGGTAAGCGACAAACGCCGGCAATATTTAGAAGATCACAGTTGCTTTTCCGGTCTTTATGATAAGATCAAGAGGGAATGATTAAGGTATGAGTCTCCGTTTAACTCTCTCGCCAATAAAACAGACATTTGGTGCCAAATTTTTATTTATGTATTTTAACATTTTTAACACTTATATAATAACATTATATGTGAAAAATGTTATAATTAAAGTATGAAATAATAATATCTAAGGTGTTTGAAATCTTTGAAGGGGTTCTTAATACTTTTTTTATGTTAATCGTATTTATTTAAACGCTTTATCTAACTTTACGTTTTATTTGAATTCATAATTTAGATATCAAAGGTTAAGTGTTAGACAAATTTACTATTATAGGTATAAAATGTATCCAGCATGATAAAGTATATTGAATTAAATTCGAACGAATAAAGGCCTGAAATGGATTAACTTTAACTGATATGTTTATTTTAAAAATATAAAATAAGCTAAAATGTTATCGATTTCATAGACATGTACCAAAAAATAAATTTTTGCCGTTTTTGTACTCAAGCAACGACTCGCCGGCTATTTAGGTCCCAAATGGCGAAACCTATTACCATATACAAAGCACAATGTAGTCAGTAATCGATATTTATCACATATGACTTCCGAAAAGAATTCTGAGAAATAATTGGCATTGAATCAATCCCATAGCTTTTAATTTAGAACCAGTGTTCTTGACCTCTAGACCATCGAGACGTTACATTTAAAAGTTTTAGGTTATAGGTATTTTCAATGATGATCTTTAGGCATATCTATAGGACTACAAATAATTCTAAATAATAGAGAAAAAAATAAATGTTAGTATTAAACAGACTTCTTTCTCAGAAATATACTTAGTCTGGCCATAAATACTGTTACAACTAAAAATAAAAAAATATTACATTTGAATTTGGAATCTGTCATTTTTATACGATTGTTCATTGTGTTTTCTCGTTTTGGCGCCAATACATGGTACAATATTTTGCGATATTAATATGGAGTAGGGTGATAAAGAGAACCGAATCGCTGTGATTACATTACACAAAGTAGGTATGGAGCCAAATGGAATTTTTAAAACTCTCCATACACTTGGTATTAGTCAAATGTTTGTGTACCGGGCTATTAATAGGTACAATGAGAACTCCTCTGTTTGTGACAGAAAAAGACCTGGCCATCCACGTAGTGTTCGTACGAAAAAGGTGGTCAAAGCAGTAAGGGAAAGAATTCGAAGAAATCCTGTCCGCAAGCAAAATATTTTATCTCGGGAGATGAAGATAGCACCTAGAACAATGTCGCGCATTTTAAAAGATGACTTAGGACTTGCAGCCTATAAGAGGCGCACTGGTCATTTATTAACTGATAATTTAAAAAAGAATAGGGTGTTAAAATCTAAACAACTACTGAAGCGGTACGCAAAGGAACGTCACAGAAAAATATTGTTTACGGATGAAAAAGTTTTTACAATTGAGCAACATTTTAACAAACAAAATGACCATATTTATGCTCAAAGCTCTAAGGAAGCTTCCCAATTATTTGACAGAGTGCAACGTGGGAATTATCCGACTTCAGTGATGGTTTGGTGGGGTGTTAGCTACAAAGGAGTGACTGAGCCATATTTTTGTGAAAAAGGTATCAAAATATCGGCACAAGTGTATCAAGATACCATTCTTGAAAAGGTATTCAAGCCCCTTAACAACACCATGTTCAATAACGAAGTATGGTCCATCCAGCAAAACTCGGCACCGTGTCATAAAGCTCGGTCCACGCAATCTTGGTTGGAAGCGAACGTTCGGACTTCATTAGAGCTGAAGACTGGCCGTCGTCTAGTCCCGATCTTAATCCACTGGATTATGATTTGTGGTCAGTTTTAGAGAGTACGGCTTGCTCTAAACGTCATAATAATTTAGAGTCCCTAAAACAATCTATACGATTGGCAGTGAAGAATTTTCCCATCGAAAGAGTGCGTGTTTCTATTGATAACTGGTCTCAACGTTTAAAGGCCTGTATTGCAACCAATGGAGACCACTTCGAATAAGCTTGTTTTTATTTTATATCGTTTTATATGTATGTATACACACTGTAAAAGTAATAAATGTTATTTGGAATTTAAATTTTTTTTTTTCTTTTCTTTTATTTATGGCATGACTAAGTATATATAAAGCAATAAATTATTATAATATGTATTAAATATGTATATGGAGGCCGAATCAGTTTTTTTACGATATCTAAACAAAAAATATTTCCGATACTATGTTTCAATACATATTTCTTTTGGCTTATTCCCTCCATTTTTATCCTGGTTTACGGCATCGTATTACAACATCGGATATCTTCCCTGGAGATTAGATAAGGAAATACTTTTGGACTGAAATTGTAGAAAATGTCTATCGATAGTACGCAATACACATACGTCAGATCGTAATTCGTAGTACGCCGTCGATCAGATATCTTTATAAAAGCAAGGTACAAAAAAAAACACATTTAAATAAAGTATCTCACTTCTGGGTACAATATGTTAAAGCGAATGTTGTTTGTCAGTCTTTCTCTTTTGAAATATTAGAGTGGACCAGAATGACTATTACTTTGTTTGTTACAATTTTTGTTGCAAATTCTAATCTTGATAGTAATAGTTAAAAAAAATGGTATAATCCAAAACAGAAGATATTGAGGTTATGCAAAAGAATGTGTTGCACGTGAGTCAATGTGCGACGGTAGTGGCTTAGCACCAGGTGACCCGCTTGTTCGTTTGCCCTCCTATTCCATAAAAATATCATATACTACGGAGTAGCAACATTTGTCCATTGAGGACTCGACATTAATATCTTGATTGCACCTAAGAAAAAGACTTTTACTTACTATGGTCTTTCATAATTCACCAAGCGTTCTTTCAAATATTATGTCCCAGTTATATGCTATAGATGTGTCCAAAACAGGACATTTACATCTCTATGCACGTATGTGCCGCTTTCACCCAATTTTCTTTTTATTACTTGCGTAACCCTGTTGACAAAAGCCTTTTCTCTCATATGAGCAATAATTTATGATTGTTTCGGTTATATATGGTTCGTCTAAGTAATTTATTTAATGCGCTGCTCTAAGTTATAGAAAATGATATATATAATTGGTTAACATTTATAAATAAATGAAGGTGTAGGCAGCGGCTATTATGCCTCGTCTCGTCGTTATGTTTACGTCCCAAACGGAATAGGTGGCAAACCTATTTCCATACCGGGTACAAAATTTTTCAGTCATCGATATGTATCACAAATAAATTTCGGAATAAATTTCAAAGAGTCATTGGTGAATGCCAGGATTCGAACCCTCTACTTGAAGAAAAGAATTTATTAAAAGAATAATCAAAATTTTTTAAGATACTTCTTGCAGATCTAGAAGGTTTAAATCCGCTATATTTTCGACTTACGTCCAGTAGTCATACACTCTATTAATACACCCAAATTAAATAGAGCTAAGTTTGATCTAAGGGTCTACATGTATCTGATAATTCGTTTCTAATAAGCAAAATTTTACATAAAACATATTTTTATGAGATTATATTTTATTATATAAAATAAATATAATTTAATAGCACCCAATCATGATCTAACGAAATGAAGTTTCGTTAGTTCATGAAGCCTCCTTATTCCGAAGCCTACTTTCCTTGTTCTCCTTCTTCTCTCTCATATCGAAGCATATCGGTTACAAGACGTTAAAATTTATAAATTTTACTATAAAAATGTACTATAAAAATGTTTTATATACTATAAAAATACTATAAAGTAGTTACGATTGTCAATTAAAAATATTATTTCCGGAATTTCAAGCTCTTTTTGTTTTCTTTGGTATAAGACAAACACGTGTCAGTACTTACAAATAACAAAAGAATAGTCGCAACTCTAATTAGACCTAGTTGCAAGAAAGGAACTGCTTACTCTATGACAAATAACAAAGCTAGTTAATTAAGAGATTGAAATATATTAGATAAAAGTAAATAGTACAATTATATAAAATGCATTTATTATTGTAATATAATAATATATGATTATCTAATAATAAGATAATCATATAACAAGATAAGAAATATCTTAGATTCACGAACAACCAATTTATCTAAATTGGTTGTTCGTGAATCTAAGATATTTCTTATCAAATTTCGATTACAGTCACGGTGGTGGGAGAGCATACGGCTTCTGATCCAGAGGTGCGGGTTCGAATCCTGACACAGGCTCGCACCAATAACTTTTCGAAATTGTTTTCGAAAGTTAAGTGTGATAAATATCGATGACTGAAAACTTTGTGCCCGGTATGGCAATAGGTTCGCCACCTATTCCATTTGGGACGTAAACATAACGGCGAGATGAGGCTTAACAGCCGCTGCGTACACCTTCGGGTAACAAAAGGCGTGAAGTTACGTTATGTTATGTTAAATTTCCTTAATATTCTCATTTGAGGTATATCTACGAGATATCTTACGTCATTCCTTATCTTCTGAAATCTGATTGCACACATGGAATTCCTGGTAGAATTAACCATTCCATAGAGCGAAGGCTATAAATCAGTTTCGACACAATGCACTCATACTTCGGATCATTGCATTTGAATGTAAAGCCTTAGCGGAGCTTCGCGCACAAGTGAACCGGTACATCAAATCTCTCGATTGCTTTGCACGAAATACTCGACGTGGAACAAAAAGATTACATAATCTGGATTTTTTTTTGGCCATAACCCATCAAATATTTGAAAAGCATTTTTATTATACTTATTGAGAGATTTTTATGAAACTTGATTTATTGCTTTTGATATAATTTATATAACTAGTTGACCCGGCGAACTTTGTTTCCTCTCAGAAGCTTATTGCTTATTTGAGAGAGAGAGAGAGAGAGAAAATTTTGGATATTATTAAGTTCCATTGACGCTTTTTATCGGCATACGTCGGTCGGTATGATTGCGCAACGTAACCGCTATATTTGAAATCTGTAATATCTTGAAAATGTTAATTTAAATTACATGCTGGTAAGGATTATACTTATAAACATTAAAGTACTTCATTAGACAATTTTAAAATCGTCCAGAGGTCCGGGTTCGATTCCAGATATTGGCTCACACCAATGACTTTTCGAAATTGATTTCGGAAGTTGTGTGTGATAAATATCGATGACTGACAAACTTTGTGCCCGGTATGGCAATAAGTTTGCCACCTATTCCATTAGGGACGTAAACATAACGGCGAGACGAGGCTTAACAGCCGCTGCCTACACCTTCGGGTAACAAAAGTTATGCGTGAAGTTATGTTTGTCATCAATCGGCCTGTATGTAAAATAAAGTCACTCGGCTGTACACGATCAATAAAAATGTTCGAAACAGATTTTATGTTATTTTCATCAAAACTTTATTTTAAAGTAATTGTAAGATGACTGTTATTCATTATTAATGAATATTAATAATTTAAAAAAAAAAAGAATTCTTGACTACCTACATGAAGATTTCAACAAAACAGACTGATGACATGATTCATTTTTCTGCCCTGATCCCATTCTAAATTTCTATTGGGATAAGGGCAGAAAAATTAATCATGTCAAACGAACACATTCTGTAGGAGGGTTGACGTCAGGCAGGCAGCTGGTCATAATACCACAGCCAAAAGCTTCGACGACATGGATAGTACTAAAGTAGTTGCAGTAGTTATCTAATGCTACTGCTACTGCTCTGTAGTACTTTAGTAGTTGCGGTAGAGAACTACGGCAGGATGCAGGATGATATGTTATGCCAACCCCACTTAAAGTGGGGTAAGAGCAAAAAAATGATGAAAGTATTTCTAATTGTTTAAGGAGAATTAAAAAAAAAACAAATTTCTAAGTCAATATCAATTATGCAGAAGCGAACCTGACTAGTATACTGTTTTATGATGCAAATGAAATAAAAGCTTTTAAGGAATTTGAATATTGTTTGACTTCACGAAATGTCTGTTAAAATGCAATAACGTCGTGTTACGGTTCCGAGGAAAATTTCTGACTTCATATTTTTCGTAACGATTTATTCGAAAAGTGCATTTGCAATGAACAGAAAAAAATGAGTTTATCACAATATTATTCAGTAACTAAACTAAAGATATATTTATGGACTGTGTTTAAAATACAAATGACAAATTTGATTAGTTATATAAACGTATAATAGTTTACGATGTTCCAGTTTCAATCAAATAAGATTTTGGTTTTCAAGCGACTTTCAAAAATCATACAGGCTTATCCATATTATTTTCACGTCATATCATTTTTACCGAAGACTTAAACCATGGATCGTTTTTGTATGTATTTTTTAATATTTGTGTTATTTTTTTGCAGCGACGTTCAATGTCCTTAGTCTACATCTCGAAAATTTTAATCATAGTTTACAATGCTTTGTTCCATCTAGACAGTTTTGTAATGATAGACCTTTTGTGTTCTGCTACATAAAATATTTCGGCAGGGTTGACATCTGTCTGAATCTGGAAAAAAATATTATAATATACAACGGTGGTAGCTAGGTAAGAAGTTGCGGCAGTCAATGGGTTCCATTCCAACACCATTATGGGATGTAGTGTTACTGTTGCGTTGCCGACCTTTAAGGGATAGGGGGGGATAGGAAAGGACAGGGAAGGGGGGTGGGCCTCCGGGTACCTCTCTCACCGAACGAAACGCGGCATGAGCCACTTTACGACGGTCTTCTGAGAGGTCGTGGTATTTCACCGGTCGAGCCGGCCCATTCATGCACCGAACTGCGTGGCTCTACCACTGTTAAAGTTGCGGCTCGATCCGTCGTTTATGATACATTATGGAATGAAATTTAACAATACTACACGTGACAAATAAAATGTTATTTTCTTAACACTATACATAAGAACTTGGAACATTAGTTTGAAAAAAGAAACGAAAAAATTTACTTAAAAATGTGCTTGGCGGCCCTAACACGGGACTAGAAAACTCGAGCTTGCGAAGGAAATATCTGTTAAGAAATTATTAATGTCGGGCCAAACTGCGCTTTTCTGTCTATTGATAAGTTTCTGGAAAATTGAAAAGATGGCATTAAGACTGTTATCTAAGGCTCATTTGAGACACAATTGTTGGATTATGTTAATTATGACAACCTGAACAGGTAGACTTGAAATCAACAAGGATGATTTATATATTAAGTTATTATCACCCAGCTATCTTAATCTGTTTGTAACTGTGCAAATATATTACAAACTGTGCAAAATTTCTTAAATTCAAATATAATTGCTAAATCAAAAACCGACTAAGATATTTCTTACTACACCAATAATCTTGCTAGCAAAAATCTCGTCAAAATCGGTTCAGTCATATAAAATATAAGTCGGAATAAACAGGCAGACAAGAAATAAAAAACACCATCTTAAAATTGTCATTGTAATCTTCAATTGACACCAGGTTCACAGATGTAGCGTGTTCTTCAAAATAATAGCTGACGGAATGGGTAAGATTTTCGTGAAGTTGCATATTATTTATGTAGAACAATCACAACCGTTTAAAAATAGACAATAGAACTTTATTTTTTATTATTCTGCTAAAGATTAAAAACTTTTTCTTAAAAAGCATGGAGTTCGTATTTCTGTGCAAGTTTTGCTTATGCTATCAGGTTTTCGCATGACGGCGGTTGTCGTGCACGCTAGATAAACTCCGCACATTGGATATGTGCCAGCGGAAATAAATTATATTTTTATCATTGAATAACAATGAATAAATAAACATATTGTTTTGCGAATAAATCGAGCGGAATTTCTGGTCACCGGCAGCGAGTGGTTTTATTTCGGGTTTTCAGCGTTAATATATGATGGAATTTCGTATTTTCCTGTGTGCATCATAAATTGTGTTACAGAATTATTTAATGACAAACGGTAATCGCTTTCATATTTATATATTTTATAATCATCGCTTGCTTCGGTGCTTAAAGTAAAATTTTAACAATCTGATTGACATATTATTTTGTGTGAAATAAGTTGAGCAAACTAATTTGGCTGTTTGCATTTTTTGAAATTGAAATGAGCCGTTTGCCAAATATATTTTAATATTACAAACAGGTCAATAAATATAAGTTTAGAGATCGTGTTGAATTTTATAAAACTACCATTACACAAAATTGAGTTATTTGAGTATAATTTAAAAAAATATACAATTTATTAGTAATAATAATGTACCCATATATAACGCTGTTCAAAGTTAGTAGATTAAAACTGAAAAACTTATAAGAGCAGACGATAAATCCTGTAACAAAAAACTTAATAATAGTTTTATATACCTTAAACATTTTTTATCATATATTTATGAAAGAAACAAAAACGAAAAAGGCAAGTATCTAAAATCTGTATGCCAGCAAAAAAAAAAAACACCATTATTGGCAATTTTCATGTTGGTATGGGATATAAAAGCAGTTAACAAACTGCTTATCATATCGTGCAAGTTGTAAATTTTCGAAGTCGGGAAACGGCCTACTATGGACGTCGTAAACGATGGTTTAGCGTCGCCTTTGCTAAACACTATATTAAAAAAATATTGCATAACAACAATAACATAATATTAAAAAAAGGAAAATTTAGTCAAAATTACATATTATGAATACGGGGAAAGCGAGATTTAGTTTTACAATATCTATGCAAATTACATAAGAGCTTCTATAAACATGTTTAGAAACATCTAAACAAGAGAAAATTTGTATTTGACACACTTGAATCTTTAACGATTAGATTTAACTCAGTGGTCCAGTGGTACGAGCACATGGCTTCTGATCCAGAGGTCTGGGTTCGAATCCTGACACTGGCTCACACCAATGACTTTTCGAAATTGTTTTCGGAAGTTAAGTGTGATAAATATCGATGACTGAAAACTTTGTGCCCGGTATGGCAATAAGTTAGCCACCTATTTATTCCATTTGGGACGTAAATATAACGGCGAGACGAGGCTTAGCAGCCGCTGCCTACACCTTCGGGTAACAAAAGGCGTGAAGTTATTTGATGTAATGTTAACACAATATCAAAAAATATTGTACATTTATACCCACTACTCGATTTGAAGAGGCACTAAATAGGTCTCCAAAAGTCAGTCTAAAAGTCAAAAAGTCATGCAAAATGATCGCTCTGATGACCGTGACGTTGACCACCGTGGCAACAGTAAGTGGTTTTAATAATGTTGGTTTTTTTACTCCACACTTTTATAATTTCAGTAATAATAACGTCATCTTTGCAGAAATTATATTATTCTATGAAGTGTATTGTAAAAAAATAGTGTGTAAATAAACAATATAGAAATAAGAATGCAATAAAAATTAAATAAACAGTAATAAGTATTAGAGAATAAAAAAATCGTATTTATTAAAAAGAAATGTTTAGTAACAAATCGTGAATACCTACACGTCCATATACTTATATATACATTTTAACTTAAGAAGAATAAGGCAAAATCAAGCGCATAGCCACAAATAAATCAAAGTATTATAAGTAGGTCAGCTATAGATTATAATTTTTTTTTCTTTTATATAACCGATCCTACTTGTTTCAGTTGGGCCAACATTGCAAGCAAAATACCCAGTTCTATTATTTATTCATGGTGAGTCATTTGAATGGAACTCTGGCAATGTGTACGATGGGTCAGTTCTTGCAAGTTATGGTGGTTTGGTTGTCATTACCATCAATTACAGACTTGGGATTTTGGGTGAGTTTTTATGCTATAAATATTATAAATTTCCTCTTTCTTTCAGCAAAAGATTGTGTCTTTATCTCTTTTTTTCTCTTTTTATGGTAAAATTTACATTTAATTCGTAATATTTATAGTTTATATATAAGTAGTTCAGTAAAATGAGGTTATGCGTGGTCTACCTTAGGTCAGATATTAAAAAAATTGTAGTCCGAAGAAAAATATGGGATTTTTTGACCAGTGATAAAAAGGCAACGAAATCGTTGATTTGTCTGTAAGATAGCGTACATATATTTATTTATACAGTTCAATACCCTCAAATATTTAACAAAAAATATTGTCTTGGAATACCAGTCAAGATCAAGACCTCATAGAACTTTGAAAACACTTTCTTGGATCATTCTTCTTGCAAAACTCAATACACATTGCGCAATTAGGTAGATGTGGAATTCTCATCAATAGTCTGCTTACATTTCCTTTGTAGATCTATTCTAATATAAAATATTCAATATTAAAATATTAAATAAAAGTTTTAATTTTTTACGATTTAATTAAATCTTTATCTCCAAAATTTTCCTTTCGTCACGTACCCCTTTCTCTTAATTAAATATTATCGATAGGTAGTATATATTACTTTCACGGATTCATAGAATTATGAACTTTATATAGGATAGCTTCTAGGTAGAGTTTAAATTGAATGAGTTATAATTAGGGGTGAATTGTTTTTCTTCACTTTCATTGTAGCTCTTAGAAATAATTACGTCACTTTCAATTATCTTCTCTTTGTATTTCTTTATGTTATCTCCTTCATTCATGTAAATTAATTTTCTTTAATTTTTTTCTACCTCAATGCAATTAAGACTGAAATTGGTATTGATTTGTATCACACAGAATAAGTGTTTTTATAGTTATTTCAAACACAACTTTCATAATTGCACAATTTTTTAATAGGGTGCTTTTTTTTTCCTTTTATAAAAAAAAACATTTTAAATAATAATGTCTTCTAAAGGGCACTAGAAAGTCTTGTCTATATTTTAGTATAGTTTAAAATTATAATAAAACTTTAATTACAATATCACCATTTATTTTTTTATTAGGTTTCCTAAACGCTAACCCAATACCACATTTAAAAGCACGTGTTGCAAACTATGGACTAATGGATCAAATCGCAGCTTTACATTGGGTCCAACAAAATATTGCCCTGTTCGGTGGTGACGCTGGCAATGTTACTATGCTGGGACACGGCTCAGGTGCTGCCTGCATAAATTTCCTTATGATATCCCCTACCGTGATGCCCGGTAAGTCTTTTTATTTTAGGTAAATATAGTATTTGGAGAGATGTAAAGCTAAATTGAGGTCGCACACATTTCATTTTCACGAAAACACAAGAGAGGCGGGATCAGACCTTGTAACAGAAGAATAAATCGCAACCTTTGAATATGAAGGTGAAGTTGAGCTGTTGTACCTTTCCAAAATAAGATCTTTCTTAAAAATATTGTTTTGACTCAGAGTCTATTAGATTTTTTTAGGATTATATAAAGGTTGTTTTTTTGAGTATTTTGTTCTAATTATATTTTTTCTGCACTTTTAATATAATATATATAAGCCTTTTGCGAGTTTTAATTACCATTACGAGTATTAATAAGTAGTAAAAAAAATCAAGCGAGAAGCCTTTTGTATAAATATGTAATATAAATTGTAATTAGTAATGAGTTTCCAAAGTTAATTGTTAAAAAGTTTAATGAACAAAATTTTTTCTTCTTTTTAGACCGTTTATATAAAAGCTTTTTTTTTTGCTTTTAATTTATTATGTACTGATCATTATCGCCTTGATTACTTTTTTCACAATGTCATATCAATCATTTTGTTGTTTGAGGAATTTTAAATATAATACTCGTTATTTGTTTTGAAAATTAATATGTGCTGTTACAAATTACGATAAATTTAGTTCATAAGTTTTGATTACTTATGTTATATAAACAACAAGACATAATTAAACAACAGACATCTTGCTCTTATCAAGATTTCTTTACAAACTTAGACAAGAGATCTTTGAAAATATAACAAAATATATAAGCTCCAATATTTCGATAAATTCATTTTTTATCTATAGAAACTATGCACCTAAATGAAAATATTTGTCTTCTCACAAGAAAATTGTAAGAATTGAATATATTTTTTTGCAGGTCTTTTCCACCGTTCAATTTTACTATCAGGATCGGCTTTAAGCTCCTGGGCGCTAGTCGAAGATCCCGTCAGCTATTCCGTCCAACTAGCAAAACAAGCTAACTGTACATTACCAGAAGATATAGTCAAAGATCACGAATTGATAGTAGATTGCCTGCGAGAAGTACCTCTAGACGAACTTATGTCAGCGGAAATAAACACACCAAGTTATTTGACCGCTTTTGGTCCATCAGTTGATGGAGTGGTTGTCAAAACAGATTATGCCAAGGAGCTGTTGACATTCTTCATACCAAACGATCTTCAAGGTTTCTCTAGTGTATCAGGAGTTAATAATGTCAAAGCAGATAAAAGAAGCGGAGATAGGACATTTGGTATTAGAGGTGGACAAAATAAGTACGACTTATTATTTGGCGTTGTGACAAGCGAAGCGCTTTGGAAGTTTTCCGCCCAGGACATACAAAATGGATTCGAAGGGGAAAGGAGGGATAGAATTATAAGGTAAGGTCGATGTTTATTCAGCAAATTGGTGTTTGAACTAGGGGTAAAGAATATTTTCACGAGAGCACACTCGTAATCAACAATATTGGATATAGAAGATAAATACGATATATTTTTCAGATCATTTAATAGAATATTTCTCTATGCAATAGTAGTATTTTTTTACTGGCATATTAAATTTGATATGAAGTTATATGATACGTGTATTTACATTGTCGTATTTTTGTAAATATATTTAGGCAAGATAGGTTATTTAATGATTTTTTTATCTATGGGCTTAGAGGTCTAGCAACCGGCTACAGGATCAAGCAGTCATGGATTCGATTACAGACCAATATACCAATGACTTCTCGAAACTCTTTTTGAAATGATGCGTGATAAATATCGATGACCAATTGCATTTATACGCAGTGTATTGAAATAGGTGCCGCTGCCACTCAAAAGTCCTTTGGGTAGAATAAGCCGTGAAGTTATTAGAACAAAAACTTATAACAATATTTGACTATAATTTCAAAATAATCATATCAGTCCAATTCAATTAAACAATGTGTTTTGCGAATCGGATAAAAAGTAATTTTGAAAACGAAAATGCAAGTGTGTAAATCGTCAAAGGGTGTTGATTAAACTGGCAAAAAAGTGCTGTGTATAATAATTCTGTATAAATATATATATATTTCCTTTTAATGCGCTGTCACATAGCACGTATGAGTACTCTTTGCTATTTTTTGCAGAGACCAATTACAGAGTTATACGTTGTTGTGAACCTAAAAAGGGTTCTGTGAAAAAGCCTTTTATGTAACCCTGTGTTGCTTTATGACGTATTAAATTATTTTGCACACTACCAATGTACGTTGCTTTTGTTTTTGAATGAAATTGAATATTCTGCTCCATTTTTTTTGGTAAAATAAAAAAAATAATAATAACACGACTCTTTACTTCAAGTCTCTTGTGGTGTAGGCAGAAAGAAGCGATCATTATGAAATACGCTTCATACCTACCTCGTTTATGCATAGTCATCGGCGTTTACACCTTCTATTGAAATACAGTTCAGTTGATCTTTGTTTTTTCTTATCCTAAATCCTCCAGATTTTGTTCTGTATGTTTAATTAATGAGTCCTGCCTTTCCATTTTTTCAGCAAGCTCCTGATATCCTCACCTTAACAGACACTCTGTTTCAGTCGTACTGTAACTTTATCATTAGAATGAATTACTCAAAGTTATATTTTCTGTTACTCTAAGATGTTCTTTTTTATGAATGCCTACTTTACTCTCATGTCAGTCGAAATACTTACAATAAATATTTTATGAAAATAAAATTACGTAAATCAATATTAATTATATTTATATGCATTAAGAGTATTAAAATAACTATTTTGTTACAGGACCTATGTAAGAAATTCGTATACATATCATTTAAGCGAAATATTCTTTACAATCGTCAATGAATATACGGACTGGGAAAGAACTGTGCAGGTAAGTTGGTAATCAATAAATTTAAGTAGTACTCTACTCATTTTGGTAGGATAATGGTGCATAATATTGTGTAGATAGTTGTTTGATACAGATATATAACAGTGGTAGAGCCATGCAGTCCGCTGCATAAATGGGCCGGCTCGACCGGTGAAATACCACGACCAGAGCGATCGTCTTTACGTCGATCTTCTGGGAAGAAGATCGACGTAAAGACGATCGCTCATGGCGCGTTTCGTTCGGTGAGAAAGGTATCCGGATGCCCACCCCCCTCCCCATCCCTTCCCATCCCCTATCCCTTAAAGGTCGGCAACGCAACAGTAATACTATGTGTGTTCCTGGTGTCCATGGGCGGCGTTGGTTGCTTACCATCAGGTGTCACGCCTGCTAGTTTCCCCTCCTATCGCATAAAAAAACAGAAAAATAAATATAATTTTCCATTTTTCCATAAATTTAAAATTAAAATGCTTCATTTCATTTAATAGATAAACGCGACATGATTTTATTTTTTGTATAATGGCCTATCCGCATCATAATATATTATTTGCATCATAGTCAGTAACATTTTCATTCCCACGTAACTTACAAGTAGATTTCATACAATTAACACTTGATGACTGCATCCGGATTTACACCCGATTTTTCTTAATTTAGAAATGAAGTACGAAATCATTAGCGATCCAGATTAATTCGATATAGGAAACAACCAGTTATTGACATAAATTTTATAATTAATCTACGATAGACATATCCGACATGGCCATAAAGAATATAGAAGATTTCATTTATTTGGTGTCAAGCATTTTATTTGCTACAGACTAGAATATTGTATGATAAAGAACACTAATATATTATAAACTATATACAAATCGCATTGTCTTCAATGTTAAGTCATACGTTCATGATGGCTTGGCACACGAAACTCCCTGGCACTTGATGGTAAATTCACAGCACTGCCAAATTCCTATTGTCTTTGCTGACCCGAATTAACTAAGTATTGGGGTGCCTCGTATATATTTCACACAATAAGCTTTTAATTGTTTGTCTTTCTTTTTTTTACATTACCGTACGTACTTAAGCGGTTCGTTGCCAATTTCTTACTGGGTTCTTCTCATGATAGCATAGGCATGAGTTTTGCGTTATATCATAAAGTAGCTTTTTCCACGGTTCTATTTAAAAGCATATGTGATATGATCTGAGAAATAAAATGAATTAAATCTTATATACATTAAAACTTACTTAGAAATTTCCAAAAACACTCATTATTATTTATAAATAACTTTAGTAATATTTGTCAAATTAAGCTTCTCTATTGTATATTATGTTTGAAATATGATTCACTCTTTGAATATCGGCTAAATTCGCATTTATAATATCGGCGTAAAGTGGCTCATGCTGCGAATCGATCGGTAAATTTCCATCTTCCATCCCTATCTTATTCCAAACCGAACCCAAGCCCACAAGCAAAAACATTGCCAAGGAGGGTTAAGGCTAGGCAGTGGTCTGGTTATAAAACCACAGCCAAATCTTTTGACGACATGGATAGTTCGCAAGAATGACATGTGGTGCCGACCTCACTCAAAATGGGAAAAGGGCAGGCAAATGATGATGTTTGAAATATAATAATCAAAATTTTGTTTTAAATTCATTTGTTATAGTTTTTATAATAAGAAAATTATTAAACCTTAACAAAATATACCTAAACAGTATTTTTATTCCTCAGCATCCAATCAATACTCGAGACGCAGCTGTACTGGCTCTTTCAGACGCACAATACGTAGCGCCGCTGGTGCAAACCGGAGACTTCCTGAGTTCCCCTGACTCAGGACCGAAAGCCTTCTTCTATGTTTTCGATTACCAGACTAAAGATGGGGATTACCCACAGGTCAGTAAGGTGCTTATTTTTTTTCCTTACTTTATTATGTATTAGTTGAAGCAATGTCTTTTTTGTACATAATTTATAACATTTCGTGTTTTGAAATAAATTGAAATTAATCTTTTTTATTAATATTACAAATGACAATAAATAAAAATAGAGTGTTTTATTCTTTACATATGTATAAATGAAAAAAATGAATCATTATATTCAAAGTTAAAATGAATCATTATGTAAAAAAAGGAATTATGTATAAAGAAATGGATAATTTCAAAATAGTAATAAATATAAAACATGTAGGGGGTTATATCTGTAATTAATATATAACTTAAAATATAAAATTAAAATATCTTTTTTGTAAAAATTACTTTAAAAAACATAAATATGTAATGAAATATTACAATACACATATTTTATTCGACGAAAAAATATTCCAAAAATCGAATACCCAAAATAATATTAAAATTTGATGATCATTAAAATGGTTCTATAACATACATGGTTCTGCAAAATTAAATTAATATTGGTTAATAAAAGTAAACAATTTCTAATTCATAATTCTTTTTAGCGCATGGGATCAGTTCATGGTGAGGAACTACCCTATTTATTTGGAGCTCCACTTGTGGACGGGCTGGGACATTTTCCAAAGAATTACACAAAATCCGAGGTCGCTTTGTCAGAATCATTCATACTGTACATAGCCAACTTTGCCAGGAGTGGGTAAGTTTGAGAACATGTTTTTTTTTTTCATTGTATATTTTTCACAATTCTTGGTCTCATACGGTGACGTATTCATGCTATTGCCATAAATAGGGCACGATTTTGACATTGATCGATTTTATACCATAACCTTCAAACATTCAGTAATATGAGTCAGGATTCGAGCCCACTACTTTCTCATTCAAAAACTCGACTACCAAACTAATGACTCTAGTTTTTTTTATGGGATAGGAGGGCAAACGAGCAGGCGTGTCACCTTATGGTAAGCATCCAACGCCGCCCATGAACACCTGCAACACATATAGTGTTACTGTTGCGTTGCCGACCTTTAAGGGATAGGGGATAGAGGATAGGGAAGGGTGGGGAAGGGCGGTGGGCCTCCGGGTCCCTCTCTCACCCAGCGAAACGCGGCATAAGCCATTTTACGTCGATCTTCTGATAGGTCGTGGTATTTCACCGGTCGAGCCGACCCATTCATGCAGCGAACTGCTTGGCGTTACCCAATATACAATTATTTCACAAGGAAAATATTCCTTAATAACACTTCTCAACTTTCATTTTTCTATTCCCAACTTAGTATACGAAAAAATCAATACCACAGCAACCGTTTGGTGCGTAACGATTGCGTGTATAACAAATTCAAACCCGTCTCACTATTTAAGCGTGAACATTATTTCTCACGAGAACACATTAATCAACACAATAAAACAACACCCTGTATCATTATTTACTTAACATGTTATGTCCGTAAATATAGAACCAAAGGCCTCCATCCTAACTAACCTTGAATGTGAGGGTGTATAACATGTTCATGTTACATTAGATATTATTAATACTTGAGTAATTAATTTAAAAGAAAATATAAGTGATATAAATAAATATTATATATATGTGAAGTATTTATATTGTATGACAGAATATAATTCTCTTATTCACGTTGATATTTTTTGTATTACAGAACAAGATTAAATTTATTTGTAGGAACAGAACTTTGTTACTGATTTGAGAAAAATCTTTTTAATGCTGGGACCATTTTTGTAGAATTCATTTTTTTTATTTAATTTTAATTTATAAATTCAAGCCAGAAACAATAGACGATAATTAAGAATGAGTAGATGATGAAAAAAAGTTTTTAATACAATAATATTTATTTTTTGTTCACTTCTTTGCTAGTGAATGAATACTTTGGGCGGTATGCACATTAGATGAGCTAGCATCGGATCGGTACGCATATTTCGAAAGATGTGCTAAATCTAAATGTGAAAGAAAACAGGAGGCGAGGAAATCCTTAGTAAATATGAAGCGATTGTCTGAACGATAATATGTAAAGGAAAAGTGTTTGTGATGAAGAAGTGAATGATAGAGATGCATGAAAAAAGAAGATCGCATTCATAGGAACAGAGAAGGAACATGATTCTGTTGGCGCGTGTATGATCAAAACTTTCCACTGTATCAGTTTCAACAATCTAAAAACGCCTAATAATTACACAATAAGAATATAAGGATAGAAGAATCTGATATAACCATTAACAACTTGACTTGACCAAAAAAGGTTAAGATTAAAAAAAAACACATAAACGATGCAGATCCCAAAAAACATAACCCTCTTTCTGGATCAATCGCACGATATAGCAGTCTTATAACAATAAATATTATACACAATACAAACTAATAATAATAATATTCATTTATTTCTAAAAGTAACAATTTAAGAAATAAATCAACAAATAAATAAACAAACAAATAATTCAAGAATGAACCCTATCTACAACTACAACAAATATTATTTCAAACAGCTATAATAATATTATAAGACCTAGACAGGCATTTCAGTAATAATACAATGTAATATTATCAATATTAGTCGGTTAAAATAAAATAAAAACAAATAATAACAATTCAAAAAAAAGACAAAAAAAAAAACAGTAATAAATATTTAACAATAAGAACTGTAACCATGACATAAAGTAAAATATAATAAAAGTTTCATTACAATTTTGTTTATGGCCATTCGGCACATCTGGCAAATTTCAACTTTATGATAAAATAACACTTCACTCCCTGTCAGCACTGGTCAAACAAAAGTTTCATTGAAAATAAATTTATCACAAAACTATTTCAACTGTAAATCTGTTTAAATTTCAACAAACAAAACAGATTGTCTAAAACTTTCGCCACTCACAATGTTGTATTTCTCGGATAAGCAAACAAAAGATAGGACGGATTATCCCGTCATTGTGAAAGTTGGAAAATAACTTTTCAATATAATATGAAGTTTGAAAGGATATTTTTTTTTTGCAATATGCGTAATTTGATTTACAAACTTTGCATATTCGAAGCATTTTCTTTTTCTCTTACAGAAAGAATCTAAAGCACTAGATTTCTCTAACTACTTTATAAGACTTGTTATAATTCCATTGTACCCCTTGCTCATACTTATGCTTTGAATTTTAATAAAGTTTATTAAAATGTTGACATTTTTTTTAGAAATCCAAATGAGGTTCATCGTCAAGAATCAGTATTGCCAATATCAAGAGAACGGAACAAATACAAGAGCATACTGTGGGATGAATATGATACGTTATATCAGAAATATTTAGAGATTGGTAAGTGATAAGCTCATCGTGATCAGATGACGTCACTGGCGTCACGCTCCGTGAATATGTCTTTGGGGTGAAGTCTCCACATAGATATTTATTGTCGTACAAGAATGAAAGACGAAATCGATATGATATTCACTTCTTGTTATAGCTAACATCAGGAATATTTATCTTATTTTAGATATTTTATCGCAAATATTAAAAATTTAAAACAAAGGTTATTAATGAATAATGAATTAATTAAAATCAAAATTTGACAAAATGTTGTTTTAATCTAAAAAAAATAATACTGCATGCAAATTTCACCCAACAAAAATTTAAAACAAAGGTTATTAATGAGTAATGAATTAATTAAAATCAAAATTTGACAAAATGTTGTTTTAATCTAAAAAAAATAATACTGCATGCAAATTTCACCCAACTATCACTAAACACCAAAGTGACGATTGATTTCCAATTGACTTATTTCTAAGAAATAAATATCTAATAGTTTCTGAACCTATAAAATAACTACATATTCCATTGCAGGCATGAAACCACGTATGAAAAACCATTACAGAGCTCACCAGCTATCCGTGTGGTTACGTCTCATTCCTGAAATCCATCGAGCCGGCATGAAGGACGTTGTAGCGAAACATAACCTTTTCAGAAACCACAACGACCCTGAACTATACGACGGGCTGGTCAGACCTGATCCGCTCACTCGTGCCAATTATTTCGACCCTACACTAGATCTTTATCGTAAAGCAACATATAATCTCACCTTAGATATACCTTCGACGACAATGGATACCTACGTCACTACCTGCATTAGTGTTATGTCAGCTCGTCCAGGCTCAGCTGTCACACAGAGCGAAGTACCAAACACAACTCACACACAGGATGTTTCCAATTTAGAAGTTGCTGGATACACGGCTTACTCGACAGCGTTGAGTGTAACGATAGCTATAGGATGTTCTCTTTTAATATTGAACGTATTAATTTTTGCCGGAGTTTATTATCAAAGAGACAAAACTCGACTGCAAGTTAAAGCGCTTCAACAACAGCAGAAAAGGAATCACAACACCACATTTGATAGTGTTTCATCAAAGCATCCACATTATTTCGTCGGACATTCGCAAAGTTCAAGTACTATAGTCGATATAGATCATCAAGATAAAAACGCTATAATAGCAATGACAAATCGTGTACCACATTTCACTTCAACGAATTGTCCAAACGTTTGTCATACAGGGATACAGATGTCGAATTTGTCACAGAAAACGAGCCCGCCGAGCAATCGAGCACAATGTACAACATTACCAAGGAAAGTGGGGTTCAGTTATCAGCAAAATCAGATATGTAACGCGTCCAATTGTATGACGCTGCCGAAGAATGCGACTTTTATGAACAGTGCTGCGAATTTGCCCGATGTCCAAGCGCAAACTGGACAGGGTCAGGTTCCCGGCAATGGATCGGTATTGCCGCCTCCATCGTCGCCTCCTTCTCAGCATTTCACACAATCCCGTATGCCGCAAGCTGCTATGTCAGAAATGAATGTATGAGACATTGAGGATATTTACAATTATGTGTAATGTGAATGTGTTCAGACTAATAGTGATGTGACACTGTTCACGGGACAAAGCACGGTTGTAAATATCGGACAATCAAGAATGTATATACCTAATTAATATGTTAAAAATATTTAATAAAAAAATCTCATGTGTAATACAGGTAACGTTTTAAGTAATTATTATTAATAGGTGTCAACTTATTCTAAGGTTTCTGAGTGCAAATAATCCTTTATCAGAAATCAAATTATATGTAATTATTATTATTAATTGAGTGTATCATAAATATTTGGAATTTTGTTGATAATGTAAATATTATATAATTATAGATTGATAGTAAATCCAAACAAATAAATTCATATATTACCAAGTCTTTTCAGTGTAATTAAAAAAACTATTTAGAACTTTTGGACACGCATGGGAAGTTTTAAAGTTTGAAATAAATATATACAACAAAAATCTTTTTTTATAATTTGCTTTTTATAGAAAAAAAAAATTATTAAATTTTAAAATATGGATCAGAAACTTTCACTTTTGAGATAACTTGTAAATCGCATATAGTAAATATACATATATATATTGTTACTTCAACTAGTTTGTCATTTAAAATGACTTTACTGTATATAAATTAGAATCTTAAAGACTGTATACTTAATATAAGTAAATTAATAACTTCAAACTGGCCATTTTAAACAATTTCTTTTTCATATTTTGTTGTTAGGAAATATTCAAAAAGAGAATAAAGTGTCGACATTAGAAACTTTTAAGATCTTTAAGGGAATCTCTTATTTTTTTCCGTTTAAGTATGTACTCAGAACTTTTTGCAGAAAGGAAAAAGTTTACTTGTCTCATTTACACGAAAAATATGACCGAAAATTAAATTAAGGGAGGAAATAGCATTCCAAATGAATTTATGAAGGTTAAAGCTTTCTGAACAACGTATTTAACGATTATTTCTGTAAGATTTATAAATTTATTATTATTATGATTTTAAATAAACATGAAAATCGTTTTAAGAGTTTTGTTTTCATAAAATATATATAATAAAAACCGCAACGAAATAGATCCATTCACTTCACTGACCCATACACAGATCAAACTTAAAATACCCCTTTTTATTTATTCCCGGGTAAAAAATAAGTCACACAATATTTCTAAGTTACACATATTTTTATCTGGATCTTGTTTTGATAATGTTTTTATCTTATTTTTGGACGTATTCAAAAATCCTTAAAGCCACTGTTAAGTATTACAATTTAACTTATAACTGTATTAATAAACACTTTATTATAAAAATAAACACAAACAAATAAGCCATATTATTGCAATTGTATATTTTTTCATAGAGAACTTAACATTATATTTGTTGCGATTTGTGCAGTGATGGATCAAATTGCAACAGTGCTTTTTTGTAATAAAAAAATATTTTATCGAAACATCACCGAAGTTGTTCGTCATGAACCTTTATTATTTCGAACATCCTGTTTTATTGCTATATAAAAATAATTAAAAAATAAGCGTAAGCGGGTCACCTGATGGTAAGCAAGTAGCTTCGCCTATGGACACCTGCAACACAGATAGTATCACGGTGACGTTGTTAGTATTTAAGAAAGTAGGATGAGAAAGAGAAAAGGAAATCCCTGACATCAGAAAACTGGTCTTCTATAATGTCCTATATGACACTTACGCTGCCGGGAATGAACCTCTGGTGGTTCGATAAAATCCTAGCCACGAGACAGTTACTAGCTCTCTAAAACTCCTCTTGAGAAGATCTGTAAGAATTTGGGAACACTAGACCTTTACTCCTCTGGAGGTCCCTTTCCAGGCACTTTAAGGTTTGTATGTCCACCCCGCCGTCGCCCCCCCCTCTGTGACGAGGGGGTGCTTATCCTCGGCGGCGGGCGGGGCGACTCCGACCGCGCGCTGTAAAGAGGCGCGTGGCCGGCGGCGCCCCCGATGGCCATCCCGGCCTCACCGGCGGTTCATCCTTCACGGGCCGCCGCCGCCTTCGAGCGGAATCGCCTCTCTCCCGACCCCGCGATCAATGCCGGCGGGGACAAGTCTCCCCAGATCCCGTCGACCAGGACTCGACGCTCGGCCGCCTAAGCCAGGCAGACCTCCTTTGTCTCCCGACTTTGCCATTCTTATTCGCTTTTTAGTCAGTAGGTTTTTATTTATTCTTGAAATATGACCAAATTATCTTAACAAACTACTATCACACTACTTTTCATTCGATCCGCAAGGGTGATCCACACATATTTGTCACAGAAATCATTTTGGAATCGTGATAACTTGGAATTTTATCAGCCAGAAATAAATTTAGCTAATATATACTTATTTTAGAATCGACTATTAATACCATTATTTAAATCAAAGATGTATTTGTGTTTATAATTAGCATAACACATAACATAAGTACACTCCCGAAGGGGTAGGCAGCGGCTGTTAAGCCTGGTCTCGCCGTTATGTTTACGTCCCCCGTGGCGAACCTATTGCCATACCGGGCACAAAGTTTTCAGTCATCGATATTTATCACACTTAACTTCCGAAAACAATTTCTAAAAGTCATTGGTGTGAGCCAGTGTCAGGAATCGAACCCAGACCTCTGGATCAGAAGCCTTGTGCTCGACCACTGGGCTATCGAGACTTCAAAATTATACGTTATAAATAATAAATTAATTAATAATAACTTGGACACAATTCACACATCGCCCTCTAGTTCCAAGCTAAGTAACTAAATGCTTGTGTTATGGAAACTAAATAACGGATATTAACACATAGGTATATACTTTCTTTGTAATTAAATACTTATAATACATATAAAAACACCCAAACGCCATACAAAAATTCATGCGTGTCATAAATATTTGTACTCGGTTGTTAATCGAATCCGCCAACCTCGATTCTACAGTCGGTAGTTTTACCAATGCATCGCCAGGCCCGTCGATATTAATTCAATAAAATGATGAGCGACTTGTAAATATAAGTCATATCATTTTTATTATACCTAACTGAATAAATCAGACTCTAATAATTTAACAGGAATACCCTTTTGTTGATCGCCTAAAATAAACTCCCAAATATTGTTAATATGGAGTTAGCAACATTTTGTTGTACTAATTGCTTTTGGCTATTCGTAGTTTATCGGTTGCTAATTGATCCATAATTGCATTATTATTTAACTTGAATATTAAATTTATAACAGAAATGATTATTACCTATCTGTTATTTCTTCAGATTACTCTGTTTTTAAATACGCTTCATGACCGACTCGATCGGTTGAATTCCACGACCTCGCAGAAAATCCATGTAAAGAGACTCATGCTGCGTTTCTTTTAGTTACAAAGGTATAGTTATCTAATTTAGGTGAATTTGCGTTCTTCATTATTATCTCTGTCAATTAAAGTTATAAGTCAAAAATTCGTCAAATAAATAGTCTCGGTGGTCCAGTGGTCGAGCACCCCGCTTCAGCATCATGAATTCGTGAGCTGAAATCCAGGCTCAAACCTATAAATTTTCGAAATTCTTTTTGGAAGTTATGTGTGATGAATATTAATATATTTATGTTTTTGATATTCAAGCAACCCGTATCAACGCAGTTACTGAGTCTATGTCTGCGTAGGTACCAAGATAATAATGATAAGTAGCAAAGTATATATGTCCCGCGTTATACGCCTCAAAGGAAATCATAATTTGCTGTTTTGTAAAGATTACAAAGAAATTTGTACCATTTTCTATTTGGTAAAGGAAAATATTACTGTTGTTACATATTGTATATAAAAAATATATTCAAATCACCTTTTCATTTTTTTTTTAATATTCATAATCATTGCCATATTACGATGGTAGGAAAAATAGGACGCAAATGTAAGATAATCAGTTCCTATTCGATTCTTTTACTATATGACCTAAGTCCATGGAATCCGTAAAGCAGAAAATTATCATTTATAAGAAATAGTTATAACATATAGTGGTTGATCTCCCCGCGTCGGATTCAAAAGTCGTGGGATCGATTCCGGGCTCACACTTATGTTATCCCGGAATTCTTTTCGTATTTTTTGTTCGACACATATATTTGGTATATTTATTTATTTGGAACGTTGGAAGGTGCTGTAACACAAAAACTGTGACAAGAGCTATGCAAGTCCAAGAAACAAATGAAGTCTTTAAGAATTTTGTCGCATGACTCTCTGTTTTATTTGCCTACCCCGTAAGAGATTAAGATTTATTGCATTTTCTTTTAAAAGGTTCATTTAACTTGTCTATGATGTCATTTCAGTAAATAAAATTGCCATTGAAAGCTTTTTTGATACTTTGTTACTTAATGAAAACAATAAAATCGGGCTAATCTTCATTCTATTGTCTCTGTTTAACGAGCTGTGTAATTTATACTGAGAACTGAAAGTTGAGAATTCTGTACCTTTGTCTATCGATTTATAGAAATAATATTAATCTAATATATTATTTTTTATTTATACGCTACAATTATGTAAAAATTTCTCTCCTGAAAACTTAATCAAAATTAACTGTTAAATGCTTATTAATGAGCAAAAAAAATACCGAAATAAATCTCCTTAAACGCAATTTCTTTATCATGTCGTATTATTTATAATAATGTTATTGTAAATTCGTAATAGTTATGCTAGTATTATTATGTTTGAAGTTAATAAGATAACAAGTTATCAGACCGTTGCTAAGAAATCTTATGGAATAAAAAATAAAAAGCATAAAACAGAATTAAATTCGTGTACAAACATTTAATGTTGTTTTATTTACATTCACATAAAATATATATTTGGTTTTGACATAGTTTTTGCTTTAGATTCTTCCGAAATGGCTTGAATCGATGGTATTTGCTATAAGTGGAGTGCCGTTAGACATAAAAACTGCAAATCGAGGGCCAGTCAGTGAATCTTCATACAATTTTGGTACTGTGTTTCTGACAGCATACAGAAAAATGTTAAAAGAAATATTTTGCCCTCTCTCAATTATATTAAAAAATATCGTAATTTTCTTATATTTCTATTCGCTTTAATTTATATTTCGACAACGAAATATTACAAATGTTTATTTAGTACAGCAGACCGCGCGAACTTCGTACCGCCATATTTTATACATTTTCCACTAAAAAGATTATTGCCGCGATCATATTAATACCCCAAAGCTTTCCTCGTAAATGGACTATCAACACTATTTATTTTTTTCAATTCAAGTTCCTGATACATACATACATAACTTCACGCCAGATCCCTTGCGGGGTAGGTAGAGAGTACAAAGCGCCATAAGGCACGATTATTACACACCTTACTGGCTTAGCTGTTGATATTAGCAACTAACAACCTAGATATGATGAAATGATATAGGTGATGAAATAGCAGTTAAAATAATAAGCAGTAAGCTGCATGAATAGGCCGGCTCAACCGGTGAAATACCACCACCTCTCAAAAAATCGACGTAAACTGGCTCATACCGCGTTTCGTTCGGTGCGAGAGGTGCCCGGAGGTCCACCTCCCTTCCCCATCCTACTCCCTTAAAGATCGGCAACACAAAGGTAACACTATAAGTGTTGCCGGTGTCCATGGCCGGTGTCCATGGGCGGCGCAGGTTGCTTACCATCAGGTGACACGCTTGCTCCTTTGCCCTCCTATCCCATAAAAAAATATTATAAACTTCAATCAATAGCAATACCAGGGACTTTGTCAGAATTTTTTTGTCAATCTTTAGTTTTTTTTTTTAATACTACATGAACCTTTTTTTTAAATTGGACATTGTCGTCGATTTAAAAAAAACCTGGTCACCACATGTTCTTACCAGTATGGCTAACTCACAGGAAGTGTTTTTTTATAATTTAAATGATGTCGATTTGGCACCTTGGTATTACTCTTATCAAAATAAATTCACTAAATTTTAAAAAAGATCACGATAGTAAAAATGTTAATATAGATGGGCAACTCTATGTGGTATGCAGACGTGTAACAAACCCGCAAAGTCTTTATATTTTAGCAAAGACGCCAACATCGAGGTGCGTAGGCATATCTTGCGTTCGTCCATTTATATGAAGTTGCAATATTGTAAAGAATTATAGATAATATTATAATATCTGCGTGAAAAACTAACTGTAAACTAACTCTAGCTTTGACCCATGACTTCGGTTACTTAAAATATTGATGGTATGAAAATATTTTGCGTTGCATATTACATAGACACATTTAGGTAAACAAATTATCTGTCTGCTTGTGACTACGGCCAGTGCAACCAGGCCGAAACGTAGGGCTAATAATAAAAGTAAGTATTTGTTTTATTGTGTACTCTTATATAGATCAAATTCTAATATAGGTGTCTAAATAGACACGGGGTCACAGATGTTACATGTTCACATGACCTATTAATTATTACAAAATAAATATATATATATATATATATATATCCCAAAAGACGATTAAATACTACAAACTCATTAGGACAAAAAGAAACAAAAAAATGTCTAAGAAAATTTAAAAAAAAATTACCTGCCAGTTGCGCGGCGCTCATGATGACCGAGTCGAGCGGGACTCCCGATCAAATATATGTGTGCGGAATATTTGCCTAAGAAACGAATACTTACATTTTGTATTTTGCGATATCTTTTGAATTAAATATCCGAATGGAATCATTCAAAAAGTTATAGAAAGGTATTGAATTTATCTTTATATTGAAGTAATTTATAATGAGTTGGGTTAATGCCAAGGTACAAAATAAAGAACTTTTAAAATGAACTCATTATAATTATTTTTAAAAATTCAAAAAACACTTATTGTGCGATAACTACAATATAAGACATATAGCGTCGCGGACTTTTTTGTCGACAATTATATGTTCTGTGAAAGTGTAGTACATTGTTTTGTTCTATAATCAATAGTTTTTGCAGCGTTCGCGATGTAAGAATTTTTTTCGGGTCTTTTTCTTACACCTTGGGTTACATTATTGGAATTATAGTAAGGATCCCTAATTTATTTGAAAATATAATATAGCCTAAAGCCTTCCTCGATAAATGAACTATACACCAGTGAAAGAATTTTTGAAATCGGACCGGTGGGTTCTGAGATTAGCGCGTTCAAACAAACAAACAAACAAACTCTTCCGCTTTATAATATAAGTATAGATTATTCAATATAACACTTGTAATTTATTCATTGAAGTAAACAAGGTTCTACTTAATATTAATAAACTTAGTTAAAATAACTCATTAATTACAAATAGCTGTATTAAGTTTGACCTTTTGACCCAAGGTCAACAAATCTGACGAACTAGTAGACGTCTAGAACACAGGTTTTAGACCTCTTACTTTTTATATTGATTTTTACCAACATGAATAAGCGAACTGTATGGTTATTGTTGATTATCAGAAATAGTCATAGGAACAGCACACATACAGCCAAGTGACCTCAGCGGGATATAAAATTTATAATTTTTTTTATATATGATGAATGAATGAATGAAAATCACATTCTAAGACAGAAAAATAAAATAAAAATTATCTTTAACCGAATTTCAAACAAACTAGAGCATTTTTAATACCGCTGCGTATCGTAAGTAGTTTCGAAAATTAAATCGTGAATAGTCTTATGGGAATTATGGTGAAAAATTTTAGTTGCCTATAGGCAACTACAATTTGCCTCAGGCATAAAGAGCCCAAAAGGGCTTTTGAGCTATTTATGCCTTAGGACACTAAAGAATAAATGATTGATTTAATTTCCTCTAGCTTCACCTAACATCTAGCGATTTCCGACCTGTTATAATTCTAAAAAGGTGACTATCACTTGTCATACATCAAGCATAATTTCATTAGTCCCTCATCATTGTTACACATGACTAACATTGCAACTTCAAAAGCAGATGTCTATATAAGAAATGATTTCTAAAGGGTCAAATCTTTTGGTACTCATGAAAGCCTATAAATTAAAGATATTAATTAAATTTTCTAAATAATCTTATTACTATGAAATCGATTAGAACTATCGAAAACTCTTTATAATTAGTACATATAAGAATCGAACTCCGATATAAGAAATGAACTCCAATATAAGAATTGAAATCATCCTAATACGAAATCGAAATACAAAACGCATTTCAAATGATTAAAAACAAAAAGTGAAAACACACATTGTTATAACAAATTTAATCATGTCTTTTAATTCTCCCCACTCTAAAGTTTATTTCAATAAAGCTGTAAAAAATAAGACGAAAAAATTACAGGGGTCGTCACCATTAAAAGCGAATGACCATTTTCTTTTAAAAGGCACTTTGATGCTCTGTAGCTGCTAAAGGATAGGTGAGTTACATACTTCGACGAAGTTATTTAGTCTCAGTCAGCCATTAATTTGCTGGATTAAAAGCTATTACAAAATACTACGTGCCTTCTATTTGCTAATACTTAACGGTCTAATGTGAAGTTGTGTGTAAACATACATTTATAGATAGTACTGATTTTTAAGCTGCACAAAATGTTGTTTTAAATCAAGCAAATTATATCCACAATAATATGATAATAAACGATTTTTAATTTTTTGTGTGAAAGTGGCGAACGGTGTAAGATACTTGTGCAGCACACGGACACCGGCAACACCGTGACAGCCACAGTTTTGTTGCCTGATATTAAGATGGGCACTTACGTACAGGATATTCGGAGGTTACCCTCCGAATACCTCTCTTACCGAGCGAAACGTAACACGAGCCACTTTACGACAAATTCCTGGCAGAGCGTGGTATTTGACTGATTGAGTCGATGCATGCAACCCTAAGTAGGTTCTGGTTCCCCAAGCAACTATGTAAATTAAAGGGGCCCATCTCATCAACACAATCCCAAATTGATAATATTCTATTCAGACCTTGCTGACAAATGTGTTCATTAATTAGCAAAAACTAAACCTCATAATAAGTATCCAAAAATCATCTTCAAAGTGCTAAAATAAGACAAAAATCAGACACTAGAATAAATGCTTCAAACGAAGTCAAATGCCGGAAATGAAGTCTAATCAAATTAAAAATTTTGCAACACAGAAACTTTTACGTCCGCTGACCCAAATTACGAGGCCCTCGGGCATACTCGAGGACCCTTACCATGGCCACAGCGTATGCAACACCGAATAGGGTTGTGCCGTAAAGAAATAGCATTGGAATGACTGCATTTAAAAAAATATCTTAGGTTATCTTTTCATATACAATTTATTATAAGGTTGGGTATACTTTAAATAGTACATATATTAAGAATGCTACATTTTTTAAATTTCTTCGATGATAATGTAACTGTATACATGTATTTGTTTCTTTTATGTGTCCAATAAGTAACTATAGAAATAAAGTAAAGAAAACAATACGAGAATCAAAGTATTGGGCAAGTTATAGAGTATATTTTGCTAATTCCAAATAATTTTCCCTCTAATTATTGAGCGGTTTACTTAAAAAAAGTGTACATGTTGTCACATCGTATTTTTAGAAAGATTATGTTTTACTTTTCTGAGATGAACATCATTGACGCCTAGTCAAGTAATATATCGATCATGCTAATATTAATATTACATACATACAAAACTTCACGCCAAATCCCTTCAGGTTTAGGCAGAAAGATTTATATTAATACATAAATATACAAAAAGAAGCCAGAGTAATATTTAAATTGAAATTAATTTTAAAGTTAAACAATTTCACCAATTCAAATGCCAGAGGCAGAAGTCTACGGATTTGTATAGATCCTAATAGGTATGAAGAAACTTTTGTTTGATTTATAATTAAATTAAAATAAATTGAAATATCTTAACAACAGAATTTCTCTGTCCAAATGGAGTAAACATTGAATTTATCCTTGTTCATATCAAAATTAATTTTCACGAGATGAAGATTGATATTAACAATTAACTTATTAATAACATTGAGCAAAGAATTAGTACTCAGTTAAAGAATCCAAATTTCTCTTGTCATCTTTATACGCCCTTTTGCAACTCAGTATATAATGTCATAAGACAGAAATACAGCAAGATATTTTTCCACTGTCGTAATTTTACTTATACATACAAAATATAACAACATAATTTCACACCTTTTTCTTTTAGAAGGCAGACTCGACTCAACTTTATGTTTAAGTCCCAAATGGAATAGGTGGCGAACCTATTGCCATACCGGGAACAAAGTTTTCAGTCATCGATATTTATCACACATGACTTTCGAAAGGAAATTGCTGTGAGTCAGGATTTGAAACCGCGTCTTCTTGTTTCAGAAGCTCGACCTCTGGACCACCAAGACTTAAATATAAATAACAACTTATTCCACTAATTTGATATATTAATATATAAAAAAATAGAAGAATTTCTCATTAACACTACTTACAAAAACGAAAGCCTGAAAGTTCTTACTACTTACAGATTTTACTGCTTTTCTGCAACCGTTAAAATAAAAACTAAAAAGTTTACGTTAAAGAAAATTTGTTTAAGTTTTACGAATTTTATCGAAAATTTTATATTTTATAGAAATAAAATTAAATTTAAGAATAACTATCATGAATAATTTAGGCTAATCTCAAACAAATAACCGCGACAACTATTCTAGCATTCAAACAATCAAACAAGCAAGCTATTTCGGATAAAAAGGTAATAAGTTTAATAAAAAGGATCGTACAATATCCGAACACGTACATTTCTAAATATTATTCTTATAATAAAAAAACAATACCACATTAAGTGTATATCAAATGTAACAGACGAATTTGTAACCTGACGACTTCCAGACAAGTCGGCGGCTTATAATTGCCAACGTAATTGTGCGAGGGAAGGAAATAATAAAGGAACCATAAATTATTTATTACTCATATATAAACAAATATTAGGACAATATATTTGTTTAAGTAACTATGGAATGCGAAGAATTGCCATGTATTTATTTAATAGTGATCTAGAGGTGAATTCCTGGATGGATTATGCCGAGTGTAAGGCGACAGGTTCCGCAACCTATTTCCAAACTTGACAAAAACCTTATCGTCATCAGGGACTTAAAAATTTGGAAAGTCGATGATTAATAATCGCTGCCTAACCTTTTGAGAATAAAAATGCGTAAAGTTGTGATAAACATACTAAAATATAACAAATTAAAAAAAATCCAACTGTGACAACCCTATCGGCATAAAAGGGGTTAGAAGAGTCATCAACACTTAACGTGTGTATAACGTGTACTGTCCATATATATCCATATATTTATATGTAGGCAGAGAGAACACCAACTTTATCTCTCTGTCTACCCCGCAAGTGAATTAGTGTGTAATTTAAATATTATTATCTCTTTCAAATATTATAAAATACAGATTACTTACCAACATTTCTTAGAGTATATGAAAACCTTCCTTGATAGAGCTTATTTTTATAAGCTTTTATTTAACTTGCACTGTATGTATGTATGTATGTATGTATGTATGTATGTATGTATGTATGTATGTATGTATGTATGTATGTATGTATGTAAGTATGTATGTTCGGTGGAATCTTGTAACTCAATTTTGAAGTAGATACCTTCAACCGATTGAGCTGAAATTTTGTATACATGTTTACTTTGGATGACAATGCATGATATAATGTATGACATCATTCTATATCCAATATGGCGGACGACCCAAGATGGCGGAATGGATATTTTTAATGTATTTCTGCAATATGGGTATCAAATGAAAGGGTTTATTGAGTGTAACTCAAAATATAATATGACGTCATTCTAAATCCAATATGGTGGAATATCCAAGATGAAGGAATATATATTTTAAGCTTTCGTACAATATGGGTATCAAATGAAAGGGCTCATTGGGAGCAACTAAAAAAATAATGTGACGTCATTCTAAATCCAATATGGCGGATCATCCAAGATAGAGGAACAGTTTTTTTTAATGCATTTCTACAATATGGGTATCGAATGAAAGGGCTTGTTAATAGTAGCTCGAAAAATAATGTGACGTCATTCTAAATCCAATATGGTGGAATAAATATTAACGTTTCTACTATATGGGTATCAAATGGCCCTTTCATTAAAGAGTTATATGAGAATTTCAAAAACTATGTCTCGGTGGTTCAGTAAACTAGCCCGCTTCTGAATCAGGAAGTCTTGGGTTCAAATTTGGCCTCACACCAATGTCTTTCGAAATTCCTCTCGAAAGTCATGTGTGATAAATATTTTTGACTGACCACTTTGTGCTCGCTGTATGGCAACAGTGGTAGAGCCCAGCAATTCACTGTATGAATGGGCTGGCTCGACCGGTGAAATACCACAACCAGCTCACGCCGTGTTTCTTTGGGTGAGAGAGGTACCCGGAGGCCCACTCCCCTTCCCCATCCCTTCCTACTCCCATATCCTATATCCTACTCCCTTAAAGATCGTTGAGACGTAAACATAGCGGCGAGTCGAGGCTTAACAGATGCTGCCTACACCTTCGGGTAGAAAAAGGAGTCGAGCTATGTTATTTTATTAATTAATGTTATAAACAAATTAGAATGTGTATGAATATTATATATATCATAGGGTTTTCAATATGAGCGGCTAGATGTTAGCGGCCTGCTTGTTTGGGCGGTGTCAGTCAATCTGTTGTTTACTATTCAGTCACTGATGCCAAATCACCATGTCAAGATACAGGGTTAAGCGGCGCGTCCAAATTTATAATCAAAATAAGTTAGTGCTAACATTGAGAACCTTACGACCACTTTACGGCTGAGGCGGTAGTCCATCACAGTCGACGGCTTTCCGTTGACCTATGTTTTAATAGTTAACAGTGTTTTAATTGTGGTCTGTGGCTTGTCGCTATGTTTAACCCAACCCTTCCCCCCTCCTCTTCCCATCCCAATTCCGACCCCTTCCATTTCCCATGGAAAGGGCCGGCAACGCAACTGTAACACTATATGTGTTCGGGTGTCCATATATATGTTATAAACCAAAAAAATATATTTGGATAATGCGATCCGTCACAGTAATCATTAAATCTAAAAAAATATTTCTAGATGGTTATGGATTGCCACTGATAGGTAATTAAACATAGCGACAAGCTTTTATTATCACATAAATTGTATATAATAAGGTTATAAGTTGATAGTTAAATTGTTTAAGGTGAAAATTATTTTATTCTTTTTAGAGCGTTTAAATAAAAGCTTCTTTAAAAAAGTTTTTTTCTTTAAATTATTTATAAGTGCAGACACCAAATACTGCAATAAGTCAATATATTATCAAAATTATAAGTAATTCATAATACAAATAATTCATTTTAGACAAGCAAATTATAATGAAAAAGGCTCAGAGAAAAAAATACTATAAGACTTACACAGAAAGAAAAAAAAAATCACTTAGTAATAGTAATAAGACTTTAATATCAATAAAGAGACCAAAGCTCAAAGGGTTATTGATTTCAATTAAGCCAGACGATTTTTATAAAAAAGAGATGCTCAGTCACATGTGGCGTAGACTAAGAGTAACCTTTATGTAAATTGCCTTGGAATAATGAAGTCAACTTGAGTAGGATCAATATATTTTCGACTTTATATTTGTTTGATATTGAATTTGATTTTGATTTTTGCACTATCTTATTAGAAATGATAAATTTTTGATCTAATTTAATTTCAAAGATTAACACAAATCTAAAAGTTGAGGTTGACCACGGGACATCAAACGAGTCCTTGCTTATAGCGACGCCAGGAGCCTACTAACCAACGACAAGTATGACAAGAATAAAAGTGCAAATCGTGTGGCACATCCAGTGACTCTAAATTCTTTCTATCTACACTGCAAAGGACTTGGTATAGTTTAGTAAATGCGCACAAAAAAAAATGTAATATTGTTCATTTATGCAATATTTTATGAAACTTATGTTAACGTCATATTACGCCTTGCAATAAGAATAAATGTGGACGTACATATTGATAGAAGAAGGCTGAAATAGATGGATTATTTAAATGATAGGTGATTTATTTTATTTAATTAATAAATTATTTAATAATTAGATGATTATTTTATAATAGATGGATTAGTAATAATATGAAGAAGACTTGTGACGAAATGAGAAGCACAAAGCGTAGGTTAATTTACGCATTCTGTTTCTCATTTCATGAAACAGTTGAATGGTGATGAAACTTCTAATAAATTGAATAATTTTGAGCAAATAACAGCGGTAAATAAAAGAAAAAGAACTAATTTATTCGTACAAAAGTTCGCACCTATTGGAACAAATATATTTGTTCAGGACACTAATTCTCTGAGAACGGACCAAATACAAATATTAACAAAGTTGTTTAACATCTCATTAAATCACTTTGAACCGGTTGATAAGCTTTAAAATAACATTGATCAAACAGTTTTTGTTAACAACAAAGTCTGTTCATAACATAACTAACATAGCATAACTTCACGCTTTTTTCTACCCGAAGGTGCAGGCAGTGGCTGTTAAGCTTCGACTTGCCGTTATGTTTACGTCTCAAATAGAATAGGTGTCGAACCTATTGACATACCAGGCACAAAGTTTTCAGTCATCGAAATGTATTACACATAACTTTCAAAATTAATTGTGAAAAGTCATAGGTGTGAGCCAGGATTTGAACCCGCGACCTCTTGATTCAGAAACAAGGTACTCGGCCACTGGACTACCGAGACCAATAAATAGTAGCAATATTAGTAAGTCTGTTCACTGCTAAAAATGTTAGCAGTTAAGAAATTTTCTGTTTATACACATTAAATGAAATAACTTTTCTCAGATTTTTGCGAATCACATTCATAACATTTAAACCACTTTTTAGGATTATATCGCGTTTATTTATGACTTATTTTTATTTATTTCCCGACGTTTCGAACTCTTTACAGACTCTTTACGCTTTACACGTGAAAATAATCTCTGTAAAGAGTTCGAAACGTCGGGAAATAAATGAAAAATAACTAATAAATAAACGCGATATAATCCTAAAAAGTTGTTTTAATGTTATGAAATAACCTTATTATTTTCCTTACAAACTATTACAACTTCTCAAAAGATAACTTATTTATTGAATATTTCTAGCTCACTGACTACCCAAAGAAAATTGAAGCTAAAGAATACATATGTGTATCGGTATGAAATGAGCGTTTTTGTGTGAAAATAATATATTAATTTTGATTAGATAAAAAAAAAAAAATTATTCAAAATATTGTTCATCACTTTCTACACATTTTGTCCACCTTTTTGGTAATTTGTGGATATCATGCCAATAGAAATGTTCTTTTTTTTAGCAAACCAATCAGACACCCAATTTTCCACTTCCGCGTAGGAATCGAACCGCTGCTCAGCCAATGCGTGTCCCATCGATGAAAATAAATGGTAATCGGAAGGAGCCAAGTCTGGTGAATACGGCGGGTGGGGTAGCAACTCCCAGCCAAGTACTTTGATTGTATCCTCAACCAACTTTGCTTTGTGTGCAGGTGCATTGTCGTGTAACAAAATTACTTTGCCGTGTCTTCTGTCCCATTCTGGTCGTTTTTCGATTAATGCGTTGTTCAAATCGATCATTTGTTGTTTGTAGCGACTAGTATCAACAGTTTCACCAGGTTTTAGGAGTTCATAACACACACCACACACTTCAGATCCCCCCAAACACAGAGCATTGCCTTCTTCCCGAAACGATCTGGTTTTGCAGTCGATGCTGATGGTTGTCCCGGATTAACCCATGATTTTCTCCGTTTAGGATTCTTAAAATAAATCCATTTTTCATCGCCAGTGACAATTCGATGCAAAACTGATTTTCTTTCGTGTCTTTGAAACAAAATTTCACAAGTGTTTTTCCGGTTTTCTATTTGTCTTTCATTCAATTCATGTGGCACCCATTTTCCACACTTTTGAATTTTTCCCATAGCTTTCACACGGTCTGAAATTTAACATAGCTTTGCATTTAACTTTTGCTTCTGATTCAAAGTATCATCTTCATCCAATATGGCTTGCAGTTTGGCGTCTTCGAATGTTTTTGGTGGTCTTCCACGTTCTTCATTTCTGACATCAAAATCATTACATTTGAATCGTTGAAACCATCTCTTGCATGTTGCTTCTGATAGAGCATGATCACCATATGCTTCGACAAGCATTCGATGTGATTCTGCAGCATTTTTTTTTTTCAAATGGAAACAAAAAGTTAATGCTTTCCGCAAATCATCACTTTCCGGCACAAAATTTGTCATTTTTAACACAATACAAAAATATGATGTTGTTTGTTTACTAACTGTTAGGTTAATTGAATGTTTGACAGTTGTCATGGCAACCAAACAGAAAAAAAATTAAGGCTTATTCACAACAAATAACCCCTACTAATACATTTGTATCTTAATGCTCATTTCTTACCGGTACACCTGGTAGTACATTTTAACTTGACATGGCTTAAAAATATGAAAATAAAGGCAAAACTTGTGTCTCACGTCAGTCACGTCCGAGCAGTTGCTTTTTGCTGACAAAAAATAGAGTATAAACGATCCATTACAATATTATAAAACAGGGAAGTTTATCTGTTTGAACATATGAAGTATATATGTATTTATATCCTTTAGCTAGTATCCATAGCACAAGCATTTAGTTGCTAAATTTGGAACTAGAGGGCGCTGTTTGTATTTTGTCCAAGATATTATTATTATTACATACATACTTTTATAAATTTAATATACGCAAATTACGCAAGTCGTAACAATTTTACAAGGCTTGCAAGTTTAATATATAATATCGTGACCTGGATTGTGCATCATATTGTTATAGCTTGCGTTATTATGGATGCGTAAACATAAGCCCACCTAAATAAACTGCGCGCCGTGCGTGCTGCAAGATTTTTATGTTTTTTTAATAAAATCAAGTGTTAATATGAATTAGTTCTGTCTTTTTTTATGTTAACTAAATCAGTAACTACTTACTATCCTGTGTTAGTCACAGGATAGTAAGTAGTTACTGATTTATATAGATACATATAGTACTAGAAGTATCAAACACGCAATACTAATACATTTAAAACCAATTCATACGACTCATTTCAAAGAAGAGTTCATTCAAAAAGCTCTTGGAAACACACTAAAAATAAAAAATGTTTTGGACAGAATACAAACAGCGTTATTTTTCCTAATTAGCTAAATGACCTAATGTTTGTTTTATTTTTTAACATAGCATATCATAACTACACGCCTTTGTTACCCGAAGGTGTAGGCAGCGGCGTTTAAGCCTCGTCTCGCCGTGATGTTTACGTCCCAAATGGAATAGGTGGCGAACCTATTGCCAAACCGGGCACAAAGTTTTCAGTCATCGATATATATCACACTTAACTTCCGAAAATAATTTCGAAAAGTCATTGGTACGAGCCAGTGTCAGGATTCGAACCCGGACCTCTGGATCAGAAGCCGTGTGCACGACCACTGGACCACCGAGACCTTTGAATACATAGAAAAACGCCCAGACGCCACACAAACATCTATACTCATCGTAAATATTTGTACTAGAGTAAAAATGGAATCGCTTGTCCTATACACAGCAGTCGATAGTCTAATAGACCACGAGGCTCTTAAAATAAGTGTAGGTATTTTAAACTTACAATAATATTGTAATAACTTTACGCTTTTAGTTGTCCCACGTACAGTTTCCTTTCTTCAATCAATTATTTGTTGATATACGTAATAACGTTTTTGTTCTTTATGAGCCTATTTTAATTGGATTAAAAATGGCTTTAAGATTGGATGTTTTTAATCCTGGAACATGGATTGTCGTGTGCTTTTTCTGATGTTAAATCCTCGACTGAATATATTTTGCGTCCAATGTTTACTTAAACATTCATTGAATATAAATATCATTTGACAATACGAAAAAATGCTGACGCCACTTTGGGATATGAAAAAAGTTGCTTTTACGATATTCTATCGACTTGTGAGACACCAAAAGCGTTGTGCTTTTATCGCCACAAAAAAAAAGTATTCAAAGACTTAGATAGATTGATTCAAGCCAATCCATATCAAGAGTTGATGTCATGATCATGTCTCACTAAACTTAAGAACTGTTAATTTAGAAAATTGCTTTTAAAATTTCTATAAAACACAAGATATTTCAAAACTCAAACACTTTTATGGCGTTTATAAATAAAATGTGGTTAATGCTCCGCCAACAGTATGATAACGCTTTTAGGTTTCACGTTTTTTAGTGCAAAATTTTTTCCATTTTTTTTTTATGGGATAAGAGGGAAAACGAGCAGGCGTGTCACCTGACGGTAAGCAACCAACGCCGCCCATGGACACCAGCAACACATATAGTGTTACTGTTGCGCTGCCCACTTTTAAGGGATAGGGGATAGGAAAGGACGGGGAAGGGGGGGTGGGCCTCCGGGTACCTCTCTCACCGATCGAAACGCGGCATGAGCCACTTTACGTCGGTCTTCTGAGAGATCGTGGTATTTCACCGGTCGAGCCAGCCCATTCATGCAGCGAACTGCTTGGCTCTACCACTAGATTTTTTTTTTTTTCAGTAATAGGAGGTTCAATGGTTCACTACAAAAAAATATGTTCCTCGATATTATTAAAATTGAACCCTTACATGTTATAAATAGGAGCAGCAGTTAACAAACATAGGCAGCAGAAATTTCTCCTTTACTGACCGAATCGTTGTTTTCATTTAACGCTCCTAATTACTATAGATATAATAATAGGTTGAAGGAGATTTATTTTTCTCGTCATTTATTCATTACATTAATGTTAGTAAATTTACGCCCTCAAGACATAATTAGGTGGAACATTCAACTCAACATTTAATTCAACAACTCCTCATTAGACTATTCAGTGAAATAACTACTTACTTGATAAATAGCTTTTATACATGAAAGTCTCGGTGGTCCAGTGGTCGCGGGTTCGAATCGTGACACTGGCTCATGCCAATGATTTTTCAAAATTGTTTTCGGAAGTTATGTGTGTTAAATATCGATGACTGAAAACTTTGTGCCCGGCATGGCAATAGGTTTGTCACCTTCTCCATTTGGGACGTAAACATAACGGCGAGACGAGGCTTAATAGTCGCTGCCCACACTTTCGGGTAACAAAGGCGTGAAGTTATGTTATGTTATGTTTACTATAGTAGAAGATTTTTTATCTATTTCTAATAAAGGGACTATTAAAGCGGAAACAGCAAAAATATCTGATGTATGGTTTTATTTCAAAGCTATACACATGAGTACTGTTACATTTCATATGCAAATCGGGACGGCTAGAGGGAAAAATAACATTGATTATCTATTACTGGAAATGTTTTAACAATTATATTTATATTTTCGAAAGTATACTATTGTAAGCACTTTTTTTCTAGAACTGTTGATATTGTTTATGAATCTGTACACATTTGTTATGTATTACATGGAATAAGAATACTTTTCACTTTATTAATAATAATACTGCTTAAAAGAGTGGGGCAGTAATTAAATATATCAGTTGATTTGTTGCAGTTTATACCTGGCGCCTGGAAAAAAATTGTAGTCCGTAGTCCCAAATACTTCCAAGGCAGGAATTTTGAGCACGCATAACTTCCAAAAAAATTATTGGTGTGCCCTATTATTCGAACTTAAAACCTCCAACTACAAGATGGGTTCAACCCATGTCGTGAAGATTGATTTTTGATAAGAGAAATTTTGGCCACCACCATATCAGATCCCTCAGCCATCTTTTACGACACCCTCAAGAAGAGATGGATTGCACTAATCACTAGAACGATATTTTTATGTGTTTTCATACCTTTACACTTACATAACTTCACGCCTTTTCTACCCGTAGGTAGGCAGCGGCCGTTAAGCCTCCTTTCGCTGGTATGTTTACGTCCCAAGTGGAATAGGTGGCGAACCTATTGCCATACACATAACTTCTGAAACTAAATTCGTAAAGTCATTGGTGTGAGCCAGGATTTGAGCCCGCCACTTCTTGATTCAGAAGCTTCTTACACTACTGTACCACTAAGACCTTTACACTTGTTACACATAAATGTATAGGCATCGACAATCATGCTTCATCGTATAATTTTTCCGAACAAAATTGAATGCGTACCTACCTTTATTGTCTACATTGGCTCTATTTCTGCAAAATATAATATACAAATGAATTTCAATGGCAAATCCAGTAAATATTTATCTATAAGTAAAATAATATTCAATTCCTGCTACGAAACGTGTTCGGAAAGAGGAAAGCCGTAATCCTTTTTTTAAAGAGGTTTACGTAATAACGTTTTTGTTCTTTATGAGCCTATTTTAATTGGATTAAAAATGGCTTTAAGATTGGATGTTTTTAATCCTGGAACATGGATTGTCGTGTGCTTTTTCTGATGTTAAATCCTCGACTGAATATATTTTGCGTCCAATGTTTACTTAAACATTCATTGAATATAAATATCATTTGACAATACGAAAAAATGCTGACGCCACTTTGGGATATGAAAAAAGTTGCTTTTACGATATTCTATCGACTTGTGAGACACCAAAAGCGTTGTGCTTTTATCGCCACAAAAAAAAAGTATTCAAAGACTTAGATAGATTGATTCAAGCCAATCCATATCAAGAGTTGATGTCATGATCATGTCTCACTAAACTTAAGAACTGTTAATTTAGAAAATTGCTTTTAAAATTTCTATAAAACACAAGATATTTCAAAACTCAAACACTTTTATGGCGTTTATAAATAAAATGTGGTTAATGCTCCGCCAACAGTATGATAACGCTTTTAGGTTTCACGTTTTTTAGTGCAAAATTTTTTCCATTTTTTTTTTATGGGATAAGAGGGAAAACGAGCAGGCGTGTCACCTGACGGTAAGCAACCAACGCCGCCCATGGACACCAGCAACACATATAGTGTTACTGTTGCGCTGCCCACTTTTAAGGGATAGGGGATAGGAAAGGACGGGGAAGGGGGGGTGGGCCTCCGGGTACCTCTCTCACCGATCGAAACGCGGCATGAGCCACTTTACGTCGGTCTTCTGAGAGATCGTGGTATTTCACCGGTCGAGCCAGCCCATTCATGCAGCGAACTGCTTGGCTCTACCACTAGATTTTTTTTTTTTTCAGTAATAGGAGGTTCAATGGTTCACTACAAAAAAATATGTTCCTCGATATTATTAAAATTGAACCCTTACATGTTATAAATAGGAGCAGCAGTTAACAAACATAGGCAGCAGAAATTTCTCCTTTACTGACCGAATCGTTGTTTTCATTTAACGCTCCTAATTACTATAGATATAATAATAGGTTGAAGGAGATTTATTTTTCTCGTCATTTATTCATTACATTAATGTTAGTAAATTTACGCCCTCAAGACATAATTAGGTGGAACATTCAACTCAACATTTAATTCAACAACTCCTCATTAGACTATTCAGTGAAATAACTACTTACTTGATAAATAGCTTTTATACATGAAAGTCTCGGTGGTCCAGTGGTCGCGGGTTCGAATCGTGACACTGGCTCATGCCAATGATTTTTCAAAATTGTTTTCGGAAGTTATGTGTGTTAAATATCGATGACTGAAAACTTTGTGCCCGGCATGGCAATAGGTTTGTCACCTTCTCCATTTGGGACGTAAACATAACGGCGAGACGAGGCTTAATAGTCGCTGCCCACACTTTCGGGTAACAAAGGCGTGAAGTTATGTTATGTTATGTTTACTATAGTAGAAGATTTTTTATCTATTTCTAATAAAGGGACTATTAAAGCGGAAACAGCAAAAATATCTGATGTATGGTTTTATTTCAAAGCTATACACATGAGTACTGTTACATTTCATATGCAAATCGGGACGGCTAGAGGGAAAAATAACATTGATTATCTATTACTGGAAATGTTTTAACAATTATATTTATATTTTCGAAAGTATACTATTGTAAGCACTTTTTTTCTAGAACTGTTGATATTGTTTATGAATCTGTACACATTTGTTATGTATTACATGGAATAAGAATACTTTTCACTTTATTAATAATAATACTGCTTAAAAGAGTGGGGCAGTAATTAAATATATCAGTTGATTTGTTGCAGTTTATACCTGGCGCCTGGAAAAAAATTGTAGTCCGTAGTCCCAAATACTTCCAAGGCAGGAATTTTGAGCACGCATAACTTCCAAAAAAATTATTGGTGTGCCCTATTATTCGAACTTAAAACCTCCAACTACAAGATGGGTTCAACCCATGTCGTGAAGATTGATTTTTGATAAGAGAAATTTTGGCCACCACCATATCAGATCCCTCAGCCATCTTTTACGACACCCTCAAGAAGAGATGGATTGCACTAATCACTAGAACGATATTTTTATGTGTTTTCATACCTTTACACTTACATAACTTCACGCCTTTTCTACCCGTAGGTAGGCAGCGGCCGTTAAGCCTCCTTTCGCTGGTATGTTTACGTCCCAAGTGGAATAGGTGGCGAACCTATTGCCATACACATAACTTCTGAAACTAAATTCGTAAAGTCATTGGTGTGAGCCAGGATTTGAGCCCGCCACTTCTTGATTCAGAAGCTTCTTACACTACTGTACCACTAAGACCTTTACACTTGTTACACATAAATGTATAGGCATCGACAATCATGCTTCATCGTATAATTTTTCCGAACAAAATTGAATGCGTACCTACCTTTATTGTCTACATTGGCTCTATTTCTGCAAAATATAATATACAAATGAATTTCAATGGCAAATCCAGTAAATATTTATCTATAAGTAAAATAATATTCAATTCCTGCTACGAAACGTGTTCGGAAAGAGGAAAGCCGTAATCCTTTTTTTAAAGAGCAGTCTCCAATTTTTATGTTACGCAAATATTATTTCTACGTGAATAGAATTATAAATTGGTATTTAATAAAAGTCTAGAATTATAAGTTGGAATTTAAAAAATAAATGTCTCGGTGGCGCAGTGGTCGAGCACACGGCTTCTGATCCAGAGGTCCGGGTTCGATTCCTGACACTGGCTCACACCAATGACTTTTCGAAATTGTTTTCGGAACTTATGTGTGATAAAAATATCGATGACTGAAAACTTTGTGCCCGGTATGGCGATAGGTTCGCCACCTATTCCATTTGGGAAGTAAACATAACGGCGCGACGAGCCTTAACAGCCGCTGCCTACACCTTCGGGTAACAAAAGGCGTGAGGTTATGTTATGTTATGTATCTGGAATGTACCATTTTTTTATTTGTATATTTGTATGGATTTATAAGAACTAATGGCCCAGTACATTAGCATTCGTATTAGTGATTGAGAAGTTTGAATTAGAATTCAGTTGCACTCAAATAACTTCGTAGATTTTGTATCAGCAAGTTAAATTCGGATTTTCCATTTGTAATCAATAACGGCACACATAGTTTTGATTGTGATAAGTTTGAAATTTTAATTGTTTAATTTAGATTGTTTATGGGATAGGTGGGCAAACGAGCAGGCGTATCACCTGATGGTAAATGACATGGACACCTGCAACACGTATAGTGTTACAGTTGCGTTGCCGACCTTTAAGGATATGATATATGGATATTAGTACGATAGGATAGGATGGGGAAGGGGGTGGTCGTGGTATTTTACCAGTCGAGCCGGCCCATGCATGCAGCGAACTACTTGGCTTTACCACTGTGAATTGTCTGTCTAATTTCGGAAATGAATGAACAGATTTGATTGGGAATTTGACTGCCAGATGATTAATGTAATATAGGCTAGAGCTTTAAAATACCTATATTTTCCTATAAGTCTCGAGCATTGGTAAAACTATCGATTGACGAATCGAGATTGGCAGGTTCGATCCCCACCCGAGTACAAATATTTGTGACAAGTTTAAATGTTTTTATCCTAGTTGGGTGTTTTTCTATGCGTTATAATTATGTATTAAACATGAATAAATGTATATAATATAATATCCGTTATGTAGATTCCATAACACAAGCATTTAATTGCTTAGCTTGAAACTAGAGGGCGCTGTGTGCATCATGTCAAAGATATTATTTATTTACTATTATATTGTATCAACTAAATCATTTGAAATTCGGCATTAATTAATGGTACTGCTGCTGTTGCTGCTGAATGAAAGTAATAAAAAATATGCCAATTAATATACCATTCGATTATAAATAAACTATTATTATACAATCTCTATTTTTCATTTAAATATTTCTTTATTAGAAATACTGTCATGCTATATAACTGCTGCTGAGTTTTTTATACAAATGCTGCAAGGGAATACAGCGAGTGCGATGTATTGAATCTTGCAAATTGCAGATACCCTGTGCCCACTCGTATCTGGACACTGCTCTCATAACCAACGGATTACTGGTACGAGCGCTCCTTGTTTGTGGATTTTCTAGTGTAAACAGTACTGCTAAAATATATTACACGTTAGGTCCTGTTGTCGATGTTGGTAAATAAAACATAGTGATTATTGATAGCAGTTCTAAATTTACCAATACGTGATCTGTGTTTGGATATGTTTTCAACGATTTCAAAATACGGAGAATATTCTTTATTAGAATAGAATAGAATCAAAATAGAATTTCGACATATACAGATTGATTTTTGGCTTAATTTCTACGATCTGCTTGTGTTTATTATGATTTTATTTCCAAATAATTATCATGACGATCTGGTAAATATAAATCTGGATCTTGAAATCTTTTGAGATTGAAAGACTTCAATTAAGTACATAAAATCATACTGTCAACTAAATCTACATAACATAACTTCACGCCTGTTCTACCTGAAAGTGTAGGCGGCGGCTGCTAAGCCTCGTCTCGCCGTTATGTTTACGTCCCAAATGGAATAGGTGGCGAACCTATTGCTATACCGGACACACAGTTTTCACACATAACTTCCGAAAAAACTTCCAAAAGTCATTGGTGTGAGCCAGTGTGAGGATTCGAACCTGCGACTTCTACATTCAGAAGCGGGGTCCTCGACCACTGGATCATCGAGACTATATCGAGACTCTTAAACTTTAATTAAACTAAATCTAGACCATGCTTATCATGCTTAATAATAATAACATTTTTTACGCCAAGATAATGTAATATGTTGAAATATTTATATAAGTTTCTCTTCGCCCCGTATAATATAAGAATATTATGTGATTAAAATAATATCAAAGAAAAAAAAACTAGGAGCATGTCAAAGTATTATACAAGACGTATATTTCAAAATTTACCAGCAACTAAATAATCTCGTAAGCAAGTTTGCGAGCGTATAAGAAAATATTGCAGAAACTAGGAAAGCTGACTTTAATCGATGTTGGAGGCTTCGAAACTTGGGCGAAGGTTTTATTTTTACTGTGTTGTAAGTCGGTTCTTTTCTTACTTCATAAATTAAATAATTAAATTAGGAAAAATATTGATGGTCTAGTGATTAAACACTCCTGTATCACACTCCTTATATTCTTTTTACCATTGAAAGGGTTTGAATAAATTTGTATGAATTGCTTAACATACAGATAGCAAAATGTAAGAATAAAGACACAATTTTCTTGTGTAAAACTTTCAATCAATCAAATCAATTTACAATTTTCTTTTCTTTTATGTTTTAAACCTGAAGAATTTAAAACCTTTGATGGGACACAGATATTTGTATTTGATGCGGAATTTACTGCCATACACTGGAAGTCCTCCGACATTTTTTTATCCGAAACTTTAAGAAAAAAACATATAAATATATTATTTCAGTATAACATATTATTATGATATTAAATTTACTGCGAACAGTTATTTCAAAACAACTTCGTACGCGAAATTTTCTTGCAAAACTCAGAAGCTCACTCGAGCTCACTTTGATCGTTGTACTTGAAAACTTATACCTTCCACTCGCTTTCAATACTTTTTCCATCGTTATAAGTTTCTTAAGCAACCAGTTACAGGTAATTTGTTTCATTACCAAACAACACTTTGATTCGGTAGAATAATTTAAATTTACCTTCAACCCAAAATATATAATAATACAATACAGAAAAAAAAATGAGCCGAATTTATGACGTTTATGTTAGTGTTTACAGTGGTAGTATCTAACAGTTCGCTCAATGAATAGGGCGGCTCGATTGGTGAAATACCACGATCTCTCAGAATATCGGCGTGAAGTGGATCGTGCTGCGTTTCTTTTGGTGAGAGAGGTATCCGGCGGCCCGATCCCCTTTCCCCTCCTACTCCCTTAAAGGACGGCAGCGTACCACGGTGTTCATATGCGGTGAGAGTTGCTTACGTGACTTACTTGCTCGTTTGCCATATAAAATGTAGAAAGTGTGTTCGTCAGGAGATCACATAGTACAAGAAATAATTAACAATTGCTTATAATAATCTAATCTCTTGCTATGTAGGCAGAGGGAACTGAGTGTCACAGAAGACGATTCTTACTTGAGTCATTTTCTTCTTTCATATTCCCGCTTATTATGGGTCTTGACATCATGTTTTGATAGGAAACCATCTATTTGCTTGTCAAAAGTGTGTTTTGGCCTTACTAAATCCTCCATAGTTCCGCTTTAAACCTCACTTATTTTTGTTCTTGGTCTCATGTAATTAGAGGATGCTTATGCAAAATTACTTCGGGCGTAGTTAGGTATTTGAAAAAAAAAAATATTGATTTTTTTTTATGTATTTTAAAACTTTATTATTAATAATATTGATATTTAATGCAAAAACTTCAAAAAATTATTTTTTCAATTAATTATAAACAATTAAAAATTGATGAAATTTAAATAAAAATCACGTGACTATAAACGCGCCATGATTGGTCACTATAGTTGTGACGTCATAATGTTATAGCTATTTAATAACAGTACAGCGTTTACGGCTAATACTCATGTCTAGACAATAATATTGAAAATTTATTGTTTTTATTATTTTATATTATTATATTTATTTTATTATATTATTTTAATATTTAATAATGACAACAAAATTAAATAGATCAAAACACTGTATTTATTATTTTTCTATCAACTGCAATGAGTGAAAACTAACATTAAGACGTCACACGCGCTCGGGTTTGTTCGGGAGTTGTCGGCGTGTCTTCGGTACTGAATTCAAAAATTTATTTTTATTTTGAAATAACTTTTGAATTATTGCGAAAAAAAAAAAAAAAAAATGTTTTGTTATAAAACTAATATATAATCTTTCAATTTATCACAAAAAATTTTTTTTTTCAAATACCCAATTATCGTCAATATTATTCACTCAAAATTTCTGAAAAATAAATAACTCCATATGGATGACAATTCATGACTTGTTGGACCATTCAGAACAACGATATAAACGTAAAAATTTTTTTTTAATGTGTTCCGTAAATTATAAATAATGTACATTTAAGTGTACATTAAATGAAAAAAAAAACGTTTGATATCCAACAGACTGTTACAATACTGTCACAATTTACACTCACTAAGTTTCATGAAAATTTTCTCAACTTGATTCGGCTTATCGTGCCTACGTAATAATTTTCCAACGTGACGAGTTTAATACCTACTTACTTTACAACGCCGGATTTAAACATAATTTTGTTCTATCTGTGTATTTAACGTAATGTTGATGAAATATTTATTTCAAGAATTCATTATTTTCAAGCATTTCAGTTTAGGCTTTTATTTATATAGCAATAATATTCAATACTGCGTCATTAAAGCTGATATATTTATCACCAATTGACCAACCTATCGCATTAACTAGTGTCTAATAAGATTCATTTGGTTACAATCAAAAACGAGCATTAGTAGTTTAGCTCAAAACCTAGATGGCGCTGAGTTAATTAAAATTTACGTGAGTTTATATTTGAAGGTTTCATCATCATCGTCATTGCATAAGTCTACTGCAGTCCACTGCTGGACATAGGCCTCTCCCAATCTGCGCCACAACACCCGATTCTCTGCCTTCCGCATCCAGTCTTTTCCAGCCGCCTTTCCACGTTTCGGCACCATAGGTCATTACCGGTAAGACGCACTGGTCCAAGACTTTGGTCTTCAGGCATTGCGGTATAGGCGAGTCAAAAACTCGACGCAGGTTGCCGAATGCGGCCCAACCCAGCTGAATCCTCCTGTCAGCCTCCTTCTTGAAGTTACGTCTACCTAACTAGGTAATTTGGCCTAGGTAGACGTATTTGTTTACAACTTCCAGAACTAACTCTTCGACGCTTATCGGTCCGGGCACGACATGTTCATTGAACATGACCTTGGTCTTGTCCTAGTTCATACCCAAACCGACACGCCGGGAGGACTCGTCTAGGCTGCGCAGCATTCGGCTTAACTGTTCCAGCGACTCTGCTATTACAACGATGTCGTCGGCAAATCGAAGACGTGAGATGTACTCACCATTGCTTTGCTGAATTGCTTTTGCAATATCTTCGTACTTCGCCTCGGCTATCACGTCAGAGTATGTCTAGGTCGGCGCATATACGTTTATCACCTGGTACACTACCTGTTGGAAACCGACACCCCTCTGGGAGAGATGGTCACCTACCCGGAAGTAGAGTAAGTTGCCTGACTGTAGGGTTATCGTGTCCTCCCTCTCTCGCCGGACTTCAGATAGCCCTAAAATATTCCATTTCAAGCAACCCGGCTCTACCTCGAGTTCGGTTAGGTGTTGGTCCAGCCGAAGACTGCATCCATTCTAAGTGGCCTCGGGTAATTGTTTTTGGCAGCCTGTCGTAACCCGGAGATTCTTCGCATCCCCTGTCCCGCTGTTGCCACGACCGCTGCCTTGGCCGAAAATAGCGGGACCACCACTGGGGGCGTTGGGCAGACAGGTTGGAGACCGCAGGAGTAAACCTTTTAGAGATAAGGACGCTGCTGCCCGTCCCTACCAGGAATATTTGGATTTACCCATATTTTTTTAAATGGTTATCCCGCCATGAAGGTTTATTGACGGTAATATATTTATTAATGCATTCGTAACAATAGTCAATATAGCTTTTAAATTACTACATAACGTTGTAAGTGTACGCGTGGATTATGTTGAATACCCATAAATCGTCCATTGGGCTTGATGTAGCACCGATGTATAATGACATTATAGTTTACATAACTTCACGATGTTTATTACCAACGAAAAATTGTGGCTTCACAGCGTCAAATCAATTATTTAATCCCAAAGTCAAGATTAAGAAGTCGTTTCACCTAATTATACTTGGGGTAAAATTGCTCTACGATTTAGAGAAATTCATATAATATGATTTCATTACTGTAAAATACAAAATTGTTGATGATAAAATCAAGTACAACTTCACATGTTAATAGTGGTAGAGCCACTTAGTTCGCTGCATGAATAGGCTCTACTGGTAAAATACCATGACCTCTCAGAATATCGACGTCAAATATCTCAAGTTGCGTTTCTCTTAATTCCCATCTCATTTCCTACCCCTTACCTGTATTGTTATAAAGTCTGACATTACAACTGTAACATTATCTGCGTTGCATGTGTTTATGGGCGGCGTTAGTTATGTACCACAAGAGGACACGTCTGCGGGCTTGCTCCCATATACCACAAAAAAAAAACAGTGCCTATCTACTTTTTAATATATCCAATTATTACTACATAAAGAATACTAATAAACATTATTACAAAGGTACTTGTAATTTAAATACATAATTAGTTTTCGTACTCAGATGGGAATGAAACCTCTATATTCAGATATAGATCCTCTAAAAGAAGTATCTTATGGCCTTATTGTTTATTACAATTTTAATGAAAATAGTGGAATAAAATTTGGATTTCCAATATACCTAATAACGAAAATGATAAATCTATATTGGCAATATAATAAAAACGAGTGTGGATTTTCGGGCTAGACTGATAAAGTGGAATGTGAAAGTTATACTGGCAATAAATTTAATTTGTTTTAATGTGGCTATATGTTACACCGTTAAAAAAAAGCAGAAAAATATGCTTTATATTAATATATTCTAATTGAATCTTTGATTTTGATACGTAGTGTTTAATCATTCATGTGTCATCATACAAACAGTTAACAAAGTCAATATTATTATTATTTTAATACTATACCTAAACAAAATCTATACTAATAAACTTATACAAGAAGTCTTGGTGGTCCAGCGGTCAAGCTCCCTTCTTCTGATTAAGAAGTTGTGGGTTCGAATCTTGGTTTTCAGCAATAATTTCTCGGAATTCTTTCGCCACCTATTCCATTTGTGACGTAACTATTGAATTTTAGTTTCGTACGGTAAATCTGATAATTATCAAGGAGTTTCCTAATGCAACGACCAGTGTAGCGACTCGCTACATAACCGAGTATTGAAAGAAAAAAAAATCACGAATTTCTTAATATATCAAATTAATTCATGACGGTGTAATGTACACTCTTGGGTCTACAAGATTTAGAATCACTTTTGTTAAATTCCCTCATCACATCCAGACATTTATATAGAAAAATCCGATCGCGCGAGCATTTCTAGTAATAGTGAATCCAAAAGATATATGGTTTCGTTGTCATCTACAATATGTTGAATTATTCTTTTCAAATATTAGAAGAGACCTATATTATTTCAAAGGTTCTTAACCTTAGCTATATTTTGACATACCTCAAGGACATTCGCCAAGTCAACCATCATCATCATTACATAGTATAAAACAAAGTTGCTTGCCGCTGTCTATCCCTTTATATGTTCAGATTTTTGTAACTAGGCAACACGGATTCTGATGTGATTTTTTTTTAATAGATAGAGGTTGTACTCGGGGTGGTTTGTATGTATACTGCACGTAAAATATAGTAAAGAATGCAAACGCTGGCTGAACCCTAAGGGATAAATCAAAACAATGTACTACATAATTATAAACTTTCAAAAGATCTACAAAAAAATCCGCGATGGTAATCCCTAGGATATGTCTATATCCTAGGGATAACCCACAATGGGCATTTTTATTTCTTCTTATTGCTTCTGTGGCGAATTAACTCTTTCAGTCACGGTTTCTTATTATATATTTTCAAATCATTTAAGTGTCAGTTTTGACATTATATACGATTAAAATTTCACATGAAATAGAAAAACAAAATCTAGCTACTAAGGCTTCCGAGGAATGAGGTGGTTAGCAACACTAACCACCATGACTGTTGATACAAAGAAAACTATGATAAAATACGAATATTATTTATTGATGTTAAAAATACTCTAGGCAAAATTGATGTAAAAAATATTTTTTTATGAAAATCTGCAAAACTGGCTTTCCTTTGCGAATACAGAGGGGCACTTTACATGTACTACACTGCCATATAGTACGCACTGGAGATAGTTTAGTGCTACATTTGCAACATCTTCTGAAATTGCGTCTTTCTGGGTGATGGCGATTGTATTCTAGTCGAATTTCTAAAGGGAGTGAAGGCTTGTGGCGCTTTATAAATGCAGGTCCAGGACAAGAGCTTGTCTCTAACATATTCTGGAGCCAGTAGACCCTGGTACACTCTTCGTTTGAATTCTTTCAGTAAGTCATCTTTTTCACCATCTTTCAGAGTTATCATGCTGAGGTCCTTTCGTAAAGACGATTGCAGTTCTTTATAAACTAAAAAGGAATTGACCACACTGCTATCTAAGAAGTGAAAAAAAAATCCTGTGCCTCCACTTGTGTTATTTTCTGTCCACAGCATAACTGGCTTTCAACTGGTCGAATTTATCTATGCAGTTCATATTGGCGTTATATAGCCTTATACAGCCTCTCAAAATTCTATCTCTTTTTAGGATTGGCATTGGTTTCTTGAACTTCGCCAATCAAATCCCCTAAGACCAACGGATTTGGATGGTCTTATCCAGTTTCTCCATCATCCTGATCGCTACAAATACTCTCGCTACCTGAAGAAATATCTTCCAACAAGTATTCCGCGATTTCTCTATCTCTTAGCTGGCGTGAATAACGAAACAAATACGAAAATGATGCATAACTTACCTGTATAAATTTCATTTAGGCCATGACCAGAAATCTACAAGTGTCACGGTGGTTAGTTTACTAACCACTATAGTTATGATGTCAATACACAGCGAAAACACAAAATTTCTATATAAACACAAATAACATATGTATATAAGAATAAAATGTACGAAAAATAATTGAGAAAACAGTTTACTTACCTAAATTACAATTTTTTTCAAAGAACACGCAAAGAAAAGTACTTTAGGGCAAATTTCAACTCGACGAAAGTGATCTATCATTTATTTGCAAGCCCTAAGGTTCGAACATTCGTAACAGTTTAACGGGCCAGATGATATTAATATTAAAATTAAAAAATCAGGAATAGGTGGTTAGTAACATTAACCACAAAGACTGAAAGAGTTCGCTGGGTCAACTAGTTAATAATTAACAATTATCTGATATGAAAGTTACTTTTCGGAAGTTATGTGTGATAAATGTCGATGACTGCTTTGTGCCCAGAGTATAGCAAATAGATTCGCCACCTATTCCATTGGACAGCCGCTACCTACACCTTTGGGTAGAAAAAGGCGTGAAGTTATTTTATGTTATGTTACAAATAACTTTCCAAATATAAATATATAATAAAAATTCCTTGTAGACAGAAGCTGTCGTAGTATATAGTTTTCAAGATAAAAAAAAATAATATCATTGATCGGAACTTCAGCATACGCCCTTTGCAAACTTTTCCCATTTTTAAAACCAATAAAATTTTGAAATAAAAATAAAAACTAATGGAACGTTGTCCCAAATTTCTCAATTGGTGCATTTTCAGGCATAATTGTTGTTTATTAGAAAGGTTTGTGAAATTATTGCTACACTAGGTACTTGTCATTATTACTTTAAGTTTGAGCTTACAAATTATATCGTACCTTTATCTCCCACGAGCCCCATGGACAGAGAAAGTGCCTCATTTATGGGAGTTAAAGGTGTATACCGGTGGGCTAACCACATCTATTGGTGCTGAAACATTAATAAATTATAATATAAAGTTCGTTTGGCTCAATTCAAAACTTGGCCTGTTTTAGTAAAGCATCGCTTTGTGTTTGCATAAATAAGTGTACAGAATATTTTGACATTTTGTGAAAGCAAAAAGATAGAAAAATTAAAATTAATTAAATTTATTAAAATAATGAAAACTAGCGAACCTCTTAGCCTTAGTATTGTTTCTTTGATATGGTATGTATTTAAAAAAGATAAGTAACACAAGCATTTAGTTGCTTAGCTTGGAACTAGCGGGCGCTGTGTGTATTGTGTCCAAAATATTATTATTTATATTTATTATTTTATTGCCGTACCGAAAATAGATTCGTGATATTAGTATTTTAGCACAAGCAAACTTATTATACTTTGAATGAAACACTATTCATGAAGTAACAACATTGTTTATCTCAACCACCGAGAGAACATAATATTACTCCACGCCTTTTTCCACCCGGAGGTGTAAACAGCGGATGTTAAGCCTCGACCCGCCGTTAGGTTTACGTCCCAAATGGAATAGGTTGCGAACCTATTGCTATACCGGGCACAAAGTTTTTACTCATCGATATTTATCACACATAACTTTCAAAAAGACATTGGCGTGAGCCAGGCTTATAACCATCGACATAATATTATAATAATTGTATGAAAAAAAAAACATGCCTGTGAATCGAGTTTGTTTTTACTTATTCATATCGGAAGTAAGTTTCATAATATTAAAAAAAATCCGGTTTGTTAATATTTTAGCTAAAGTAAATGTCATCTCTGTGGTCTAATACCTAAGCATCGCTTATTCTGTATCAAGAAATCGTGGGATCGTATCTGTGAAATGACTTCTTGTAATTATTTTCGGAGTTGATAAGTGATAAATATAAATGACTGTTAAAATTGTGCCCTGTGTATTCTATATGTATTGTAATTGGTTCCGCCTACTATACTATTTAGTTTGTTAACATTCGCTGAATATATGCTTAACAGTCGCTGAGTGACTTTATAAAACAATAATTAGCGAAACGAATAAAGTAACAAACGGCTTTTACTAAAATAGACAAAAAAAAAACATAAAGAGTCTCTGTAAAGAGTTCGAAACGTCGTGAAATAAATAGAAAATAAGTTCTAAATAAACGCGATATAATCCGTGGGGGGTTGTTTCAATGTTATGAACATATTTTATTCAGTTCCAAAAAAAAAATGCTATGCTATTATTTATTAAAAATGGTGTCATTAGGAAACCAATCGCAAAATATATTATAGACTCAGAATAGATAGCCCAGCGGAATCGTCTATAGACATCGTAACAGGAAATGGGCAGTAATCAATTTCTCGGGGCGAAAAAAGAGATGACGTCATAGGGTCACACCACACACCCGCACATTTGGGACTTCTATTCGATACGGGGAAAATGAAATATTACATCGCAACTTGTCTGACAGTTAGAGCACAAAAAAAAAATAGATTCTAGAACTTTTTTGTAGAAATACTATATTACAGATGATACTTAATTCTTAATGCTTGTAATATAACTTTTGTTCCATAGAGTTTTTGGGTATATTTCTTTTTTCTCTTTTATTTTTGGTGTTTGATTGATAAAGGATTAAAGAATTGGGTCTTTCTCAGGACTGGCCACGTTTTTGACCCAGTGGTAGATTTTTAACAAATACTTACCCCCTTTTAATTTGAAAATCAATCAATATTTAATAATAGTTATACTTTGATCTCAACCAACTTATAAGATAATATTCTAATAACTTAATAATAACCACTTTTACTTGTTAAGTCATACAACAAAGGATCTTTACAAACAAAAATATGAATGCATCTTATAGATAAGTATTTAACTCTTGTTTCATGATCTGATGTGGGTTACCAATAGTAATAATCATATTTTTAACATCAACTTTTTGATTTTTATTTCCAAAAAGTGGGTGCTCTCTGTATCAATGAAAATAGCTTTTGAACAACTACCATCTTTTTGTTCATCACTCGTGAAAATGATCTCTGTAAAGAGTTTGAAACGTCGGGAAATAAATATAAATAAACAAGAAATAAACGCGATATAATCCTAAAAAGTTGTTTTAATAAGGATTAAAGAAATTCAAGAGGAAATACTACTTTGACCAGGATCAATATCCATAATATAATTTAAAATTTATAGCTCTTTATTTACAATAATAAGAACAAATAAATTAATTACATTATTTACAATATATACAATTAAAAAACTACCTGAAATCAAATTTCTCCGCATCTCGGTCTACTGGCAGCGTGCCCAGAAAACTGGCCGCATTGCCACGCTGAATGGCAATGCTAATCCTCTGTGCGAAGAATAGACCAGCCCGCTGGTCGCGAGAGGCTTCGATCAGCCTCTTTGCAAGATCATTGTAAAGTGCACGAGCACTCGGACCCCATGTCCCCAAAGTCTCAACCCCAAACGGCTCAAACACATAGTCACCTACAAGGTTTCTGTATTTGTGCCGCTTGAGATTTTAAAATAGTTCATTTAGTGAATCCACAAAAAATCTACCATTTTAATGGTATCATCCTTGGAACATTCAAGACATCTCTTGGAGGAAAATTAATGCGGTTGTTTATTTAAGTAATGGAAGCCGAAAAGATAGGCTTTTTATGTCCGTTTGGCTGTACAAAAATATTCAGCATAGTTATTAACTTGATTCAATTATGTTTGAACATAGATGTACCAAAAAATGTAGCCATAATTTAACAAATCGTCATCAATTACGTATACGAATATACCTAAAGCAATATCATATGGAATATCAATCCACGGAAAAATCAGAAATAGCTGAACTATACTCAAAATTTTTAAATCATTTTTAATCAATATTATTTCTCCGTTATATTTAGATTTACGTCAAACGAAAGACAATCAGAAGAAAGACGACGCGTGCGGACCACACTTATAAATAATATAATATCTTGGACACAATACACACAGCGCCCTCTAGTTCCAACCTAAGCAACTAAATGCTTGTGTTATGGATACTAGATAACGGATATTAATACATATATACTTTTCTTTTGTAAATACATACTTATAATACATAGAAAAACACCCAGACACCACACAAATATTCATGTTTGTCACAAATATTTATGCTCGGGTGGGAATCGAACCCCCGACCTCATTGCTGCAACCGGTAGTTTTACCAATGCGCCACGAGGCCCGTCGAACTTGCTTCTTTAACGAAGTCAATATACCTGTATATCTAAAAGTAGGTCACTTAGTCATACCTAAATATTATATTAATTAACATTTTTTAAGAGGAAAACACGAAAGTGATATTTGACTTACGAATATCAACGTCCAATAAAATCAGCTTCAAATATTTACACTCCATATCATTCCCTTTTTTTCGTGAGTCAGGTTATAATTGTAACAGTATCGATATTTTTATTAGCTTTTATTTAACTTGCATGTGAGTATGTATGTGCGTGAAATTTTTGAACGGAATTTTGAAGTAGATATCTTCAACCAATTAAGGAGTCATAATTGAATGGAGTTTACAGTTTAGGCCGGCTTGACCTCTCACAATATCGATGTACATGAAAAAGTGGCACGAACCACTTGCTCGTGCCATTTCTTGTTTGGTGAGGGAGGTATCCCGAGACTAATTCCCTCACCCCATTCTATCCCATCTTCAACGCCGAGTGTTGTAAATGTGCATAGGCGGCGCTAGACGTTTACCAAAAGTTGATAAACTTGCTCATTTGCCCCATTTACGACAGTAAAAATAGATAAATTCGTGATTATTTTTTCCCTAGATTTATATTTTGTATAAAAATAATTGTAATAAATAATTACATTCCCCATTTTTATCTTTTGCATGTTATTATTAAGGTTAACATAATGAGACATGAAACATGTTTTTTTAATGAAAGGTCACGCCATTATCCGCATTAGTATCCGCTTTCATTTCCGAACCGCATTTAATGTGTTAAGTTATGTTCTAATGACTGCTAGTGTTGGACATCGCGCGATACCATAATTATCGATAAAGGTAAATTCACTACAGGATATTCTGTCCAACAATCAAACTATGTCTAGTTTTGTTACTACTACCCCATACTGTTTGTCTAGATTTACCTGTTTTTTTAGACAGTCATTTGACCTTTACATTGTAAATGGAACTTTTAGATTAAGACTAAAAACCCCAAGTATTTTATTCACTCGTTTTTATTTAATTCTCGCTATAGTTATTTGCACAACATACAGTACGACAACATAAGCGTCTGATTAATGAAATAAAAAATGGCGCCGAGATGCATCTGAAAATATTTAAAAACACAAGCCTCAACAGGGTGCATTTTGTCTAACCTATTCAAAAATGTTTCAGAACATTTTGTTCACTAAAGCTTACGTCAGTTCTACAGTTAGTTTAAATACTTTTCAGTTAACCAGCCGCTTGGACTAGAGAAACAAGACATATAAAGAAATATCGACATTTAAAGAGGATGAATATATCATTTTTTTTGAAGTAGTGGTTTAACATAATTGAATATACGTTTTTTGCCTGGGTTAGGATGGGAGATAGTTCATAAGAGATACAGACGATAAATAGAGAATAAATATAAAACATTAATTAATTATAAAAGATTCTTATATATAAAAGTGTCATGTGCGTTTGTAAATGCATGCAATGCAATTTTTAAATATGTGCACATAGACATGCTATTTCCGCGACTAAATTGCGGCTGATGGTAAACATTTACAGTAGTCTATGGACGTATGTAATAGTAGAAAATGGGAAAATTTTATGGGAAATTATTTCATTCAACTTTTTAAGGTAAAAGGTTTTTGAAAAGCAGAAAAAACAATGAAAGGTTTTTTAAAAGGGGTTGAGTATAAACTTGAGAGGAAAAGGTATATTTATACAAATACGGCTCCAAAGATTTTCACGAAATTAATAATGAAAAGCTGTTTCAAAAGCAATAAATAAATTTTGCTTCCTTTTTAATTTTAGAAAACGACGTTTGGTATTGACGGTTTGGTCAAATATTAAAAACTCCAACCATACGTTTAAAATACGAAGGAATTTTTTTTTAAAGACGTAATAGTTCAGATGAGGAATTGCTTAGTTTCAAAATGAGAAGACCCTGGCCAAATGAGAACCTCTTTTTTTAATTTGTTTTTCTTTTTATTTCTTTAATATACCTACAGTTATCAATAACTACGTTACTACATAACCAGCAAAGCTTAGTCATCCAGGTAGTTACTCTATATTTTATATTGAACTAGTTGACCCCGCGAACTTTGTCCCGCAACAAAAGTAATAAATAAGTAAATTTCGGATGTTTCCATTTTCTTTGACCTATCATAATATAAAGTATCAAATATATAAGCATGTCAGGAGTCAGACAGCAGAAAGCAATTGTGTTTTAAACTGTACAAACTGACCCGGCGAACTTTGTTCCGCATCAAAAGTAATAAAAAAGTAAATTTTGGATTTATCATTTTTTCTTTACCACATTATACACGATTTATAGTTATAAACCACCCCGTTTATACCCTCTATCTATTGAAAAAGCCACATCCAAATGCGTTGCAAAGTTTCAAAGAATTAAGTAAGTAAGTAAGCATATACTATATAATGATACATTGTCATTTGATACAGTGCATGGTGAAGTCTCAACCAATTAGTTTATCCAAGATAACTAATTAAGACCAAGGATCGTTTTCAGAGCGACATAAGACACCGTACTCAGATCTTTGTACTAAAATAACTGAACTCAGATCTATCTTAGGTAGCTCGAGCTTGATATAGTGACAGTGATCATAATTTGTATTTGAAATAATTATTGTTGATAAAGATTTATTTATTAGATAATAACTATATATATTTTTAAATTTTAGTATTTCTTGGGTACATGGAAGAAAATAGTTTGCAACGTTGCAAACAGTCAAAGATTTTTTGATATATTAAAAATAATCCAAAACAAGCATTTCTTATGTAGCTCTTTAAGTAATTATTTTTGTAATAGCAGATTTCATAAGTAGTAAGTGATAACATTGAAACAACTTTTTATGGATTATATCGCGTTTATTTAGAACTCTCTGAAAATGATCACTGTAAAGAGTTCGAAACGTCGGGAAATAAATAAAAAATAAGTTCTAAATAAACGCGATATAATCCATAAAAAGTTGTTTTAATGTTATAAATGTGATTCGGGAAAATCTAAGAAATAAATAGTAAGTGATAGAAAAAGAAAGTTTACAACAATAAAATTAAATGTCAATTCTAAAATCTAAAGAAAAACAATTAAAGGTAATTTCGTATTACCAATTAATTGTTGGACAGGCTTGTTAACTAGTACATTGCAGAGTGTATTATTGAAAAACTATAGTTTTTTTTTTACAGTATTGCATGAAAAAATAAAGTGCTAAAAATTCATGTTATTACGTTACGATATGCTATATTTAGTAAATACGTTTTCTGTGAATATTACATGCGATTCCATTTATGCCAACATCATCGGTGACGGAAACTGTCTCGTCTCCCAATTCTAGCTGAATACAAATAGTTCGTCATTCAGTGTTCCCTTAACAGAGTTTATCTGATTTTCAATATTGCCGCTGGCACCGCAACAAGTTACAAACTCAACGAACAATATAATTGAACTTTTTTATGTTTTCTCTTTAGTTTATTTGATTAATTCTGCGTTCTGTTTAAGCTATTTTTATTTATTTTTTGTATTTATTATGCTTTTGATATTTACAACTTATCTCAGCTTAAAAGTTTTGTCTTATTTTTTTTATGAGATAGGAGGGCAAACGAGCAAGCCAATAAACCGTGCTATTTGGAGTCTGTTAGGGGAACGGGAAATTTGGAACAACTATAAGATCCTAAGCTGGTAGTATCTACGAATGGTATGCACTGAGTTAAAAAATAGTCCGTATCATACTTAAAAAAATTACATAGAATACGATCACATACAATTCAGTAGATACCGCATTGCATTTTGCATTTGTTTTGATTGGGTTTGGTTGCAAATTGTCGACATTTACAATTACTAGTCAGTCTCCATAAGTTATTATGTAATCCTGCCATTTAAAAATATTGCTTTTTAATTGAGGTGAATTATGCATCCGTGCTCAAGCACACATACTCGACCTCTAATATCACCAGCTACCTACAGCTAGAGTGTTTAAGTTACTAGAGAGCTATCAAACAAATTATCTCGATATATCAACAAGTCGAGATTCAGTGAAATGAAAACTGAACGCTCAATGACCATTGAATGTCCAAATGGCGGCTTGTGATTAAATTGAAACATGGCCATTACAGCGCTGCATGGATACAGTTACACACAGATACAGCGTTTTTATGATCTAAACGCTTACGATACGCGTATATGATTCAAAATCCATATAGTAAGGTTAAGAATATGAAATTTTCTAATGATGATCCGCCTAGCGTCAAAAAATGACATATTTACAAAGAGGCCGCAGCTGTGCTGCTTGCTTTTAAAGTGGGTAAGCCTCTGAATACGTGTCTCATAGAACGAAACTCAGCATGAGTTTAAGTTTACAGCCGTAGTATTTACCGGTCTAAATATCTAGCTAAGAAAAAATCGTTAAATAAAAATAAAATAAAAACCAACGCGAATGCATGACGAGATGTATGACTTTTGAGGAGGCGAAAGATGTATGTCAGGATCGTAGCTTGTGTAAAGCCAAAGTCTCTGCCTACCCCCATGGGATACAGGCGTGAGCTTATATATGTATGTATGCAAAAATAAAATTTAGGTAGTCTAAGAAAACGGTTGCCACCTGGAATAATAATGAAAACTATTTTTTTTTGCTTAAAACTCACTCAAAGATAAAGTAAGATCTTATGCGATACACGTACGTTGAAAATTTACATGCAGACAGTTAGTTGTGTACGCGATGACCTGGACGCACGCACGCACGCACGCACGCACGCACGCACGCACGCCCGCACGCACGCACGCACGCACGCACGCACGCACGCACGCACGCACGCACGCACGCACGCACGCACGCACGCACCCACCCACGCACGCACGCACGCACGCACGCACGCACACACACACACACACACACACACACACACACACACAAGTTATTATACGAATATACTTCTTCGTTTCCATTTTGTAGCGAGACTAATCCGAGTCATATGAAAAAGAGCAGTTTATTTGATGAAAGGGAATCCTACTCTATCTCTAATATATAAAATTCTCGAGTCTAGATGTGCGTATAATTGAACTCCTCCGAAACGGCTTGACCGATTCTCATGAAATTTTATGTGCGTGTCGGGTAGGTCTGAGAATAGGACAACATCTATTTTTCATCCCCCTAAATCACAAGGGTAGCCCACCCCTCAATTTTTAAAGTGAAACTTTTATTGCATCGTCTCAAACTTTTTCGTCTGCGTGTTGCATGTCGCGTGACGGTCGGCCGCGGAGTAGGGATAAAGTGAAAGGCGCTCGTCAGAGCGCCTTTGAGCGCCTTTCACGTCTATTGTCGTTTATTTACAAGTACAAACAACACAATAAATATATTTGTTTGTTTGCACTCGGGTGGGATCGAACCCGCCCCGACCTCGTGTTATCGGTAGTGCGGTTTACCGATGCACCACGAGGCCCGTATGAATGATTGTCTAATTACCGTCCTCTTTACCAATTTCGACACATTTTCAAGAATCGGGTTTGTTTGTTTGTTTGTTTTTTACATACATACATATACGTACGTACGTATTGCAGGCGGAGAAAAAAAAATATATATATTATTAATATAACAAATGACACGATAAAAGGGAATATAATAAATTATTGTATTGTAAACGAGTATTGTAAACGACGGAGGCTTTTAAGTTTCCAATTCAAAAAAAGTGAACTACATATATGTGACACAGTTATGTTCGTCAATTTATTAGCGATAAGATAGTGCTCTTTATATATGTATTTGTCACATTTTCATAATAAATCAAAATATCATATTTACTGGAGGAAAAAATATCGTTTTGTTTTGTAAAGATCCTTTGTTGTAATGTTGTTAACGTTTAATAGGTGTCGCGTTAACCCTAGTGCCGTAGCTGGAATACTTGTCGATTCGGGCGACATCTATCGATATAATACGATATTACGGCAGAATCATCAATAGTAGCAACCTAGTAGCGCCATCTAGGAATTATTGTCGTGACCACGTAAAATAAAAAACATTTATTAAACCCTATTAACAAATACAAGATGGCAACTAAATTAAAATCGCCCTTATCGCACAATCCCCTGAAAGCCGGTGACGTCCGGTTCGATTTCAAATTAAACTAGTTTTCTCTCTCTTTGCAAAACTGCCACTGACTTGTAACTAACGAATTAGTGGAGGAAGCAGACTGACGCCTTTCTTACTTTACTTAAGTTTCCAATTCCAAAAAGTGTGCCAGGATTCGAACACGCGACCTATGCGATTCGGAAGCCGTGTGCTCGACCACTGGACCACCGGAACTACATATATGTGACACAGTTATGTTCGTCAATTTATTAGCGATAAGATAGTGCTCTTTATATATGTATTTGTCACATTTTCATAATAAATCAAAATATCATATTTACTGGAGGAAAAAATATCGTTTTGTTTTGTAAAGATCCTTTGTTGTAATGTTGTTAACGTTTAATAGGTGTCGCGTTATCCCTAGTGCCGTAGCTGGAATACTTGTCGATTCGGGCGACATCTATCGATATAATACGATATTACGGCAGAATCATCAATAGTAGCAACCTAGTAGCGCCATCTAGGAATTATTGTCGTGACCACGTAAAATAAAAAACATTTATTAAACCCTATTAACAAATACAAGATGGCAAGTAAATTAAAATTGTAACCAATATTTTATGGTAACTAAAATACATGAACAGTGACTTACATTCGATTTTCGAAAAAAATAGTATTTCGAAAATTTTTAGTTAAATGTCTATAATGTGAAAAAAAGTTTCACTTTTACGGTGGTTTCATAAAACCACACAAGTTTTTTTTTTTTTAATTTTTCGACATATTTCTTTTTCTTATTTTTTTTATAAAACGGGATACAAAAATACATGCAACCCTAAATTTTCAATCCCCTACGATCAACCCCTATTTTTAAAATTTTATTTTTCGGTAAGACAACGTTTGCTGGGTCAGCTAGTAATCTATAATATAAAGTCCTATAACTGATTGAAATCACGCATATATTACTTAATTACTTTAACAGTTGCTGTGAACGATAATTTATCACACTAAACTTCCGAAAAAAATTAGATATTAGAGATTAGATAGGAAAGAATAGATTAGATAGGAAAGAATTAGAGATTAGATAGGAGGGCAACGAGCAGGCGTGTCACCTGATGGTAAGCAACCAACGCCGCCCATGGACACCAGCAACACATATAGTGTTACTGTTGCGTTGCCGACCTTTAAGGGATAGGGGATAGGAAAGGACGGGGAAGGGGGGTGGGCCTCCGGGTACCTCTCTCACCGAACGCAACGCGGCATGAGCCACTTTACGTCGGTCTTCTGAGAGGTCGTGATATTTCACCGGTCGAGCCGGCCCATTCATGCAGCGAACTGCTTGGCTCTACCACTTACAAAAATAAGAGAGAATATTATTTTTAGAAAGAAGGGAACTATTCTTTGTGTTATTATTTTGTGAATTAATTTTATCTTTCAATAGCTAAGGAATGATAAGTTAGCTACGGAATGATAAGTTATCTGATCCGTAAATTAATACAAGTATGTTACACGTGGCTGATGTTCAGTACAAACAAAGTACTAACCATACTTTGCCCCAGGAAAGTGCGGTCTTACACGTGCGTAGGTAATACATAATAAACTAGATTTTTAGTAACCGTAAGCTAAAACAAACTTGACGAGTAGGGTTTCAAATATAAATACGTTAATATAAATTTTGATTTATATATCAGAGAAATTAAATTGTTCAAAAATTGAAATATTTTTGGATAGCGTAGAAAATTCTAAATCTGAAAAATCTGACTTAAAGTTTCCCTGGAGTAAGCACTGATTATAGTTTAGAGTTTTAATCATTGTTTATTATAATAATATTTATTATTAATCATAGTTATTGTTAAAGTTCGCTACTGAATTGTTTTACATTTCACACCAGTGAATTTTGCAAATATTTTTTGATTTTCTTTTTATAATCTTTATTTTTGTACACCTTGAGACTCATAAATCCGTTTCGAACAAACTATTCAGCTGTCTATACCATTAAAGAAGAATCATAAGGCTTTGTTTCTTTATATTAACTTTAATTAAATTACCGGATTAATTGCAGGATAAAATTTATATATTTTATTTATAAAATTTGGATGGATGATGAAAACGACTTTTTTTAATTTTCTAAAATCTCAAATCTAAATAAGTTATTGCCGTAGATTTTTGTTTGTTTGCTAAGTGCAGGCAATTTTATTTCAATACTTACTAATGAATTTTAGTTATTTAAGAAAATTAAATTTGATATTTATCAATGAGTGATCAAATTATTCACAATGCAACCGTTGAAGTATGGATTTGCCACTTAATTAAGTCTTAGAATATAAAAAAAAATAGAAAAAAATATATTAGTTTTTTTTATGGAATAGGCATAACGAGCAGGCGGGCCATGGTAAGCATGGCGATGGTAAGCAACCAATGCCGCCCATGGACACCAGCAACACATATAGCATTACTGTTGCGTTGCCGACCTTGAAGAGATAGGGTATAGGAAAGGAAGAGGAAGGGGGGTGGGCCTCTCATCTCTCACCGTACGAAACGCGGCAAGAGCCACTTTACGTCGGTCTTCTGAGAGGTCGTGGTATTTCACCGGTCGAGCTGGCCCATTCATGCAGCGAACTGCTAGGCTCTACCACTGTTAAAATATACAATAAATTGTTATATAATATTAATTCATGACATTGTAATCTACAACTCTCTTGGGTCTACAAGATTTAGAATCACTTTTGTAAAACTCCCTCATCTCATCCATATATTTATATTGAAAAACCGATCGTGCGAGCATTTCTAGTAATAGTGAATCAAAAAGATATATGGGTTTGTTGACATATACAAAATGGTTTATTCTTTTTCATATATAAAAAACTATTAAAGGCTCTATATTGAAGCTGTTTCATATTTTCTATATCTCAAATTGTCAATTAATTGTCTTTTAATTATTTTCTAAGAAGTGCCTGAAAATAATAAAAAAACTTAACATATATTATAATTAAAACCGATACCTTGAACACATAGGCTTAGTAGTAAAATAAATATAAGTCTCTTATTAAAATGGGAAGATAAAATGATTGAGAGAAAAAGAGAACAAAAAAGTAACTTGCACAAACGGCTTTAAGAAACAATTTTCATCAAATCGATAGAAAAATAAAAACCAAAATGAAATATAATACCCAGGTGCATTTTCAGAAATAAATGTTGTGTATTATTAAGGTTTGTGAAATTATTTCATATTTTAGTTTCAGCTTACAAATTTAACGTACCTTTATCTCTCCCGAGTCTCATGGACTGAGAAAGTGGCTCTTTTATGGGAGTTAAAGGTGTACCCTTGGACTAACTACATCAATTATGGTATTGAAACATTAATAAATTATGTTATGTAGTTTGGTTGGATAAATTCGAAACGTCGCCTATTTTAGAACAGTTCCAATTTCGTGTTTAAAAAGTGTACAGGATTGTTTAACATTGTGTAGGTATATATCAAATAATTAATAATTAAAATTTATAAAAGATGTAAAGATAATAAAACCTAACTAACGCTCTAACCATCTATTGCGTTAATATAATAATAAATATATATACGATACGAAATATTCTATTGGAAAATAATAAAGAAAATTTTGAATAGATTTACGTTGATGTAGAATACTAATGCAAGCAAACCTTATAACGCGAACTAAGAAAACACAATTCATCAAGTAACAACATCGTATCTTAACATTAATTTGTAGGTTTTTCCTAACTTCTCTCAGTTGCTTGCTATAACCTCATCTACGGACCCTTGAGACCGGATAAGTCCGAAGTGTTTCTTTAACCAAAATCCACATAACTATAGCAATACGACTATACTAACTATAATTTAATATAATTTATTAACCCCACTAATTTTTTTTTTTTTTGTATTCGTAGGAATTGACTTTACTTATTCACCTTCCGCGATTTAACACGAGAACTAAGTAATAAATTGAGCTTTGCCTTCTTAAAGGATTGTAAAATTTGGCTAAATTTTAGCTGCTTCGTTTGAATAAAAGAAAAAAAAATCATGTCGAATGTTTTCGACACCAAGTACCAAAAAATTGGCTATTATTTATTAAGAATGATGTCATTAGGAAACCAATCGCAAAATATATTATAGACTCAGAATAAACAGCTCAGGTGAATCATCTATAGACATCGTAACAGGAAATGGGCAGTAATCAATTTCTCGGGGCGAAAAAAGAGATGACGTCATAGGGTCACACCACACACCCGCATATTTGGGACTTCTATTTGATACGGGGAAAATGAAATATTACATCGCAACTTGTCTGACAGTTAGTTCTTCAAAAAAGAAATGGGGACCGGTATTAAAATTAGAGCATTTCTTTGTAAAGATAGAACACTACTGATGATAAATGGCAAAAGCTGTGTGGCGCTGGCTTAGAATACCGCCACCCCATCTCTTCCCGTGGGTGTCGTAAAAGGCGACTAAGGGAAAAGCTAGAAGAATGGGCAGCAGCATTCTCTCTGAAGAAAATACAGCCTACTGCGATCGCCAACCCGCCTGCCAAGCGTGGCGATTATGGCAAAAACTCCCCATGATTGAGCGGACCGGCAGTTGTGGCGCTCTATAGGGGAGGCCTATGTCCAGCAGTGGACCTCAAAAAAAAAAGGCTAATGATGATGATGATAAATATTGCGTAGTGCTCGTAATATAAGTTTTGTCCAGCATATTCTTTTAGTATATATTTTCTTTATTTAAGCTTTATTTAATTCATACAAGTTCAGAGATCTACGACAAATCGCTTCATTAACGATAAACGATCAGTACCTATCCCTATAATTTAGCGAGTCCATTAAAAACTAAAATATTTTAGGCGATAATTATTAAGCGGTTATTTATTTGAGTACCTTATCACAGAATATCTAATTTATCTGTCTGTTTGTCTGTTAGTCTGTACTTATATCACGTAAAAATTAAAAGTCGCTATACATCGATGAAACAAGTTAAGAACCAGCTGACCCAGCGTACCTTGTTCCGCTTAAAAAGTAATTTTACAGCGTTTGCAATCAAAGTGCTAAAATTATTACTTATCTCTCTAACATTATACATGAATTAAACATACAAACCCCTTGGTTGACACCCTCTACCTATTAAAAAAGACCATCATATTGTTTCAGCACCAAAATCCGTTGCGTAGTTTCAAAGATCTAAGCATTTATGGAGACAGACTGTGGAGAGCGCATTTGTTTTATACTGTGTAATATTATAAAAAAATTATTTATATATTATTATATTTATATATATTATTATATATGGTCTAACGTAAAACATAGGCACCGTCTTTCTATAAAAACACCAGTCCCTCTGTAGGAAAATGAAGAACGCTTTAAAACACTCTATTTTTTTTTTTCAACCTATATACAATGTTTGTAAAAAATATTATCATCATTAAAAAAATTAGCAACGTTCAACAACTGTTCATTGATAAATATTAGATGTTCAAGTCTTTACAGGCTCTTATTTTATATCCAAAAAAGCGAGTGCAGCAAAAGTGAGTTGTTTGATCATACCTACTTATTTTTGTTAGCAATAATTTTAAGAGGAAAACACGAAAGTATTATTTGACAAAGGAATACCAATATTCAATGGAAATCAACTTCAAATATTTAGATTTTTAGATTGTATATCATTCCCTTTTTTACGTGGGTGAGGTTAAAATTGTAACAATATCGATTTCCGATAAGTACAACCAACAAAAGTATGTAGATATTTTTATTTGCTAAGAGTATTTCGACATCTCAATGGTTTAGTATTTACAATTTTGATTGAGGGGTCTTGAGTTTGTCTTATTGAGAAATCTTTTTGGTAATTATATCAGATTGATGTATCAGAATGCTTTATTAGAGGCAAAAGACACAAAGAAACTGGATATCTCAATAATCAGGTTTAAGAATTTTAATATGGCATACTTGGGTGTAAAAGCACAAATGTAAAAATGGTTTGTTGATCGGCATACGCACCTACCCAAGAATTTTAAGTTCGCTTACTTCCCTGAGTATCATGTCCCCCACGCTTTGTTTGCCTTTTTTAACATCAATACAGGAAGCTTAGGCCACTGGAGAAATTACAAACGTGGTCGAGCACACGGCTTCTGATCCAGAGGTCCGGGTTCGATTCCTGACACTGGCTCACACCAATGACTTTTCGAAATTGTTTTCGGAAGTTATGTGTGATAAATATTGATGACTGAAAACTTTGTGCTCGGTATGGCAATAGGTTCGCCACCTATTCCGTTTGGGATGTAAACATAACGGTGAGACGAGGCTTAACAGCCGCTGCCTACACCTTCGGGTAACAAAAGGCGTGAAGTTATGTTATATGTTATGTATGTATATTTGTATAAATATAAGAGTTATCATAGGTTAAAATTTCTTTTTTTCTTAAGTAGTCGGAACAAGACGTGACCAAATGTTAGTATGTACTCGCGTCTACACATATAGTCAAAACTAATTGAATCTCTCAAGCTTCCAACATTATATATAAACAAAAAATAGGGTGTATCACTCACTAGTTTTTAATCGGGTTACTGACGATAGTTGTACATGCCAACGTCATAAGAAAATACTGATGCAATGGTTTATTTTTCAAAAGAAAATTTGTATTATTACTTATAATTTATTACTGTATAGCAGCTTTTAACGCGGACGCATCGCTCCATCCATCGCTTCCATCGAATTATAAGACTTTGTCACCTCAAAAAACAAATAATTAATTCAAGCATTTTTTTTTTCATCATCATCATCATTCATCATTAGCCTATTGCAGTCCACTGCTGGACATAGGCCCCTCCCAATGTGCGCCACAACATCCGATTCTCTGCGTTCCGCATCCCGTCTTTTCCAGCAGCCTTTCTGAGGTCGTCTGACCATCGGGCTGGTGGGCGTCCTACGCTACGTTTACCCGGTTACCCAGTTCTCTGGCGGATATACTCATTCCTGAGTTTATCCTTCAGAGATACCCCGAGCATAGCCCGCTCCATAGCTCGCTGAGCGACTTTAAATTTGTGGACTAGCCCCACCGTGAGTGTCCACGTTTCGGCACCGTAGGTCATTACCGGTAGGACGCACTGGTCAAAGACAAAGACAATTTTTTTTTTTATTTAAAGGTAGATATTTTTAAAATATACTATGCTAATATAATGTTAGAAATTCCCAAAATTGACTTCGTGATCTAGTAACTGTGTTGATTTTTTGAGTTGAATTACTTAAACTTAACGACTAAGTAATAAAAACTAATATTTAGATAAGTCATATGTCATACCCGAATATATTTTACAAAGAATATATTTTCTGTTCTCTTTGTTTTAATTTCCCTTTTTTTTTAAGTAAATCCTCAGAGTTGGATTAAACCAGACATGTTGAACACCATTGTCGAAACGAACAAATCCGCGGATACGAGAACTGTAATCTTTTCAAAGCGCTCTTTATATTTTTATTTACAATTAAATTCTGTGCGTTGCTAATGGTTTTTCCCCATTTTTAGTAAACAGCTACTTAAAACGAGATTAAACTCGATCAAAATAGAGCAGGTGATTCTGTTAGTTATATCAAAAATACAGAAAAAACAGCCAACTGGCATACATTTTGGTGGTGTTATTTTCCAACGGGTAAGAAAGGTTTGGAGGCTTTATAAGATTGATTGATGATCGAATTATGTATTACAATAAGAGTGACCCATGTCCCTTTAGCAGGTAATATAATGATTAGCCTCCAAAGGCTTTTAGAATCTTTTACGAGGGACATTGGTATAAATATTTTTCAAATGGATTTTTTTATGTACCTATGATTACCAAAGCATTACTTGTAATGGTTGAGCCTATTATTGTATAAATGCTAAAATAAGTAATTAGATTATACTCTTTGAAATTGAACCTTTCATAACTATTTTTAATAAGTAACATCCTCAGAAAACATTTAATAATAATTACCCATTCACGTTTATAATGAAAGAAAGAATACAATAAAACTAGAACAATGCAATATTGATCCCAACTCTAACTTAGGGAAGCACGAGATAGGTATGGCGGAGTATGCACGAAAATAGGATAAACGCGGTGGAAATGAGGGCACTGCAAAAAATCTGCGGAGTTGGGAGCAGGTTGGTGTAAAAGTAAGAAAGGGCATGCTCCGATGGTTCGGACATGTAGAAAGAATGAATGTTGCAAGATTAACTAAGCAGATATACATGTTATAAAAGTCAACGAAGCGAGCGAAATGTCTAGAATCGTGCCTTATGACGCTCTGTTATCTCTGCCTAGCTGCAAGGAATTTGGTGCGAAGTTATATCCGTGTATGTATGTATGAAAGCAATAAAAATCAGATGTTATCCTCATTGATTTGTATCATTGATATTGTCTACTGTTAAAATTTACACTAAATTATGATTGTACTGAAATTTTATACATGTCTGAACTAGAGACAGGGTGAGTGCGTGCAAGTGTGTCACACACAACTGGCCCGAGCGGTAGTGAATGGATCACCGTGCTGTAGTAAGGTATCCAAATAATGTGACAAATCTGTGACTATTAGCAGAATTATTATTATAAAATACATGTTACCAAAACTACCTGTATTATAATGAGTTATGAAACCAAAAGTAGTTCACGAGTACTCTAAAGATGGCGACATTGTGTCCATACTCCTACGTACATTATACTTTGTCACTTGACTATACTCTATCTGGACACAAATAGGTTTCGTAATTTGATTTGAAATTTGTTTTATTATATGTTTGATTTAAAAATTTTACTATCAAAACTTTGTAATGTTGTAGTCATAGATATAAGAATAATAGATCGGCAATAGTCACCCAAACAACGAGACCAAAAATGGGTTGTTGATGTGTGAGTGACTTATCAATGTGTGCGCAAAAACTGCTTCAAATTGTCAACTTTTACATAGTTATTATTCATGTAATGAATTATAAACATCCTGAGAATCGCTTACTCACGGTCGCGTTGTCAGTGATGATAAGTAGTACATTTTTGCTGACATGTGCCATCTACTACAGTCTATGATAAATCTTTGTTCAAATCGTTTTCGAAATATCATCACTCTGAATCAGGATTCGATGTTGAGACAATTTGATTCAAAGACAGAATTCTCGATCTAAAACCATTGATGACTAAACAAATTACCTAATTCTATATTGTATCAAAATTGTGCCTTTATGAATCAATACAATCGCAAAACATTCGGTATCCTTGGTTGTAACCTTTAACGTCACAAAAATAATTAAACATAATCGCCATGATCCAATCCACTTACCCTTCGTCTATATATTCAATTTTAATCTCCATCAAAGCGTAATAACCAGAATAAGCACTCAAATTTAATTAATATTGAACCAAATTTAATTGCCGACCACTTTTATCTGTGTCTAAACAATATGAATTTGATGGGCCTCGTGGCGCATTGGTAAAACTACCGGCTGCACCACTGAGGTCGGGGGTTGGATTCCCACCGGAGCACAAATATTTGTGACAAACATGAATATTTGTGTAGCGTCTGGGTGTTTTTCTATGTATTATAAGTATGTATTTACAAAAGAAAAGTATATATGTATTAGTATCCGTCATCTAGTATTCATAGCACAAGCATTTAGTTGCTTAGTTTGGAACTGGAGGGCGCTGTGTGATTATAATATAAAACAGCGACTAAGTAACAAATTTATAGATCTAAATCAATACTCTATTTGTTCCTGGCTCAGTTTAATGGCGCTGTCTGGTCAACTCTTTTCATAACCTAAATCCTAATATCCTAAGGAAATATCTATTCAATATATCTTTAATATCTAGTAAAATTTAAATGTATATAAAGTCTTTTCGTTAGGTTGCTGTTGGATCAGTTACATCATTTAGAAATCATCTTGTAATGTTATGTGAATTACCTAACATTAAAAATAAAATATTTACACGTTTTCGATGGTCTAATTTTATACCCCGAAGTCTGACAAGGAAGTTTTGAATTCGAAACCAGGTCAATGACTTCAGAAATCTTTTCTTGAAAGTTATGTGTTTCGACTAAAAAACTAGTCACCGACATATGGACATAGGCTCCACACCTATTCTATAGTTCGGAGTATTACAATTGAGTAATAATACCTCTGTTTTGTAATTTAAGTACATTCATTTTTCTTTTGGTATTTTAATTATACAACTATAGTTTTAGCAATACTTAAATCATTCCTGAGCAGCTACTACCAATAATAATATAAATCTCAAACAAAATCCACTATATCAAGACATTAACCATTTAATCCTCATTCTAGGACCCGACCCTGAATCGACCAGGGTCTGTCCCTTGACAAATGCCGGAAAATGTCTCCCGAGAGAGATTTATAAGTACGGTTGCCTGTAACACACTAGTTATAAATATCCTTGCATATTAAACACCATCATTAAACTATGTCGAAAATAGAAGCACCGAGTTAATACTTACTTTATAATTGACTTACTAACTTCGGGAATGTCGTGACGCTATAATAAATAATCGCTACCACTAAAGATAAATTTTCCGCTCCTATTGGTAGTAGTGTCATGTTTTTAAAAACTTTTTAAATCTTTTTTTTTTTTGTGGTACAACTGGCGTATTATGAACTCTTAATTCCAGCCAGCTTCCGAGCTGCCTTGCAAACTTGTATTTTCAATGACTAATTTCAGTTAGTCGGTGACGAATAGTCACTGTTAATTTCACTCTAAATTCGATTTATCAACGACTAATTCTATTCAGTCAGTCGTGAGTAGTCTAGACTTGCTGAAACTAGTCGTTGGAAATACGAATTCGCTAGGCAGAGAGCAAGCTGGCTGGAGTTAAGAGCTCATAATATGCCCCCTGGATGGTAAACGTGCAGGGGTGTCACCTGATGGTTAGTGACCAGCATCGCCCATGGACACCTGCAACACATATAGTGTTTCATTTGCTTTGCCGACCTTTGAGAGAGTAGAATAGTAAAGGATGGGAAAGGGGAGTGGTACCTCTTTTAATGAACAAAACGTGGCGTGTACCACTTTACGTGAATCTTCTGGGTGGTCGCGGTATTTCACCGGTCCAGCCCGCCAATTCATGCAGCAAACTGCTTGGCTCTGCCACTTTGAAATGTCGATAAATGAACTATACAAACAAAATATCTTTCCTATTTGAACCAGTAACTCCTACTATTAGAGAATTACACGCACAAATCTTTCAGTTTTATTATAGTAGAACAGGTTTTTTAAACGACACATAACTTACTTGTGAGACAATGATTCGGCCATAACTTCCAGCTTCTCTGAGCTACTGATATTTATTATAAGTTATTATTGAGTTTAAAAAGTTAAACCATACCCTTACCATATCGGTCCATAAGGTCTTGGTAGTCCAGTCGGAGATCAAGAAGATGCGGGTTCGAATCCTGGCTCACACCAATTTGAAATTATTTTGGAAGTTAAGTGTGATAAATATCGATGACTGAAAACTTTGTGCCCTTAATGGCCTGGTGTGCCATTTGGGACGTAAACATAACGGCGAGTCGAAAATGAGCGAAAGGTTAGAAAAGGTGAACTTATATTTTACCATATCGCATAATCAAATTATTTTCAATTGAATGTTAAAACACAATCGATAAAACTCAGAATAATTATGAAAATTGTAAGATCCAATTAAATTCATGGACAATTAAATCCAACAGGAAAATAATCCAGAATAACCTCTAATGTATGCCCATTACCATAGCGCTACTCCCCCGTACACTTCAGTTTGCACAAAACGCCTATAATTTGTCAGGAACACGGAACGCCTCGCGTGCTGCCAACCTCACCCGTCAAAATCTGCATTATGCCAACATTACAATAATTAATTTTCTACTTACTCTGTAATAATTTCAGGTACAATATTGCGGTGTAATTAATATAATGTTACAAATAATACATTTTCTTGTTAGGGTTGTTACGAATTGTTTAATTAAAAGTTATAAAATTTATTATTGTGGTTATGTAATTAATTTCAAAGCTTTGTGATACGACGTTACTGCTGCTGTTTGAAAGATACCGGTTTCAATTTTGGAATTTATTTCCGATAATTATCGATCGCTAGTAAATTTTATGCTAACATAACGGTGAGGTCGCTGCCATTTTAAAGATTATTTATATTTAAATAATATATTATTCGACCAGGCGCTTTCTATGTCTAGGTGTAGGCTAGATCAAATATACAGGTAATATAGATCTATTTCATTGCAGAATTAACTTACTAATAGCCATCTTGATCCCTTGATATTTTGAGGTATGTTTGTAATTTCCACGACACTTAAACAAATATTCTGTCAATTAGAACTAAAGCGATTGCCTGAATGCATTTATCTTTCTTGTCAGCGGTATAATTTACTCGTCTTGAAATGGATTGTCTATCGTGTTCCAGCTTTTAGTCAGTTCAATAAATCATCATTAAAAATATGTATATTTATGATTCGATAATTAGTGACAACCCTGAGTGACGTAGACCACGCAACTATAACATTCATCATAATATCGTTCCTGTTCACGAATCCTGTACTTATATCTGCATTTTTTTTTCATACATAGTGATTTATTGTTTTTTCTCGCCGCGGTAAACGGAGCGTTTCAAATTTGGCACAATTCTTATTTTGAAATCCGTCGTGATATTCGATATTCGAATACAGAACTGAATTTAGGTGATTGTGAAAATTAGTGAAGTTTACAACATATCTCTTACAATATTACAGTATGTATTAGATAGATATGAAAGATAGGCAGGAGAAAAGAGATGAAACAGTTTTAACAGTGGTAGAACCAAGCAGTTCGCTGCATGAATGGGCCGGCTCGACCGGTGAAATACCACGACCTCTCAGAAGACCGACGTAAAGTGGCTCATGCCGCGTTTCGTTCGGTGAGAGAGGTACCCGGAGACCCACCCCCTTCCTCATTATGGCATTCCCCAACGCAACAGTAACACTATATGTGTTGCTGGTGTCCATGGGCGGCGTTGGTTGCTTACCACCAGGTGACCCGCCTACTCGTTTGCCCTCCTATCCCATAAAAAAGCGGCACGAGCCACTTTACGATTTTCTGAAATGGTTTCCCACCACTTGGGCTAGCTTATTCATGCAGCGAACTGAGTATAGATTAAGCAAGCTTTTCGGCCTGACAAATTAATTATTTACATGAAGTAGGTTAAAAAAGTTCATCACAATTTTATGGTTTTAAGATTTTTTGTTATTTGTTGTGTTATATATCAGATTGTGATTTCCTAATATCATCATAATATGAAATTCAATTTAGAGTCTAAAAGTCAAATAACTGTCAAAACAAACAAACATCAACAGACAAACAAAAGGTTATTTTTTTATTATTTTGCAACGAAACATTCTATTGTACATTTATATCGATAATTATGTAGCGGTGAGTCCAACACTAGTAGTCATTAGAGTATAATATAGCACATTAAATGCGGTTCGGAAATGAAAGCGGATACTAATACGGATAACGGCGTGACCTTTCATTAAAAACATGGTTATTTTTTTCATTATGTTAACCTTAATAATAACATGCAATAGATATACAAGTACAATACGAGAATAATTTTTTTATCAAAATTACACAACATAACTATAAGATACCTAACACTGAACATAAGTCCGGGCCTTTTTCGACCCGATGGTGTGAGCGTCCCAAATGTAATAATACTTAGCGGAGCCTATTGCCATACATCATACACAAAAATGTCAGTCATCGATATTACGACGACGATACATAAGTTCCGAAATGTATTCGGAGAAATCATTGGTGTCAACACGGAATCAATCCCACATCTTCTGAAACAGAAGCTGAGAGACCACAATGGACCACTGGCCCACCATTATTGAAATTTTCCTTATTTATATAAATGCCCACGCCAAATTTGCAGGAATTTCTCCATTTTTTGTGAAATTTAGGATAAATGAGCAAGCGTGTCAGTATGAGTAAACAACCCCGCTTACCGCCAGGTGACTACTGACTACACCAGGCGCTTGTGCGCTTCCCATGGACATCTGCAATAAAGTGGTCAAAGTTGTTTTGGTGGCCTTTACGCGATAGTTAGGGTTAAGGGTATTACAGGCTTCTGAATCTTGAAAAGAAACACGGCATGAGTCACTTTACGTCGATAATCTGAGAGGTCGTAGTCTTTTACCGAACCGGCCCACTTTTACTATGAACTCCGTTCAAACTAGCAATGGTTATCAATGGGTAGATTATATTATTTTGAACAAATTAGGTTTTTCAACTAATTTGTAGAACTGTTTCTCTACCTACCTGAATTTAGTTTTGTAAAGTGCTAAATGATAATGATATTATTATATTTAATAATAATATTAAGGTAAAAATATGCAACGCCCAGATGTCTCCAGTTTGCGTTGATAAAACGGCCCCAAAATAATATCAAAATTCGCCCCCACAGCAAAACCGTTGCAGCGGTAAAATCCCAGTATAATCTGGTATTTTAAAATTAAAAATAACATGCAAGCGTAACAAGGTAAGATTCACTGTGTTTACGCTGAGGCTTTAAATGCGAATTCCCGTTTTTGTACTTCCTTGATACTGTGAAATATGTTATCGCTTTATTTTTGTAATTCTCGCAATATTTGTTTGGATAGCATCCGGTAAACATCCGATTATCAATATAAAATCCGATTATCAATACAGCCAAGATGCATCTGATAATAATAGGAATATTAATAAATAATTAAGAGCTAACCGTGTCCAATTTATTCCGACGAATAACGGCGATTGCTCAATCGGTGAAATACCACGACCTCTGAGTATATCGATGTAAAGTGGCTTTTGCCGCGTTTTACTCGGTGAGAAAGGTATCCGGAGGCCCCGTCCCCTTTCCATTCCACTCCCGACCCCGTCCATGTCCTATTGGAAGGGACGGCAACGCGTGTGTGTGTAATGGACGGCGTTTGTTGCTCACCATCAGGTGATACGTCTGTTGGTTTGCCCCCCTAAACCATAAAAAAAGTTGCGTTTACAGTTAAGATAAATTTATTATTATTCTTTTTGGATAGAGAAACTAGACAAATCTAAACTACTAAGCTAGAAATATTTATTTTTAATCTGGATGAATGTATTACTGTTTTTGAAGTATCGCGGTCTTCAGAGGAATAATCTTTGAATAAACGCTTTGAAGCCTTTATGTTTTTAATAAACAGTTAAATAGTCCCTATTTATATGTTTTTGTTTCGTAAACTATCTTTATATGTCTTAAAAATAATAATAGGTCAGGTAAGAAATTGGTTAGTTCCATAAAGAGAAAAGACACTATGATCTAGCCCAGAGGAGTACTTTTTTACTCAAGTTCCTTCTTTTGTCTTCTCTTTTCTTGTCTATTCTTAATTTTAGCTTTACTTTATCTATAAGGATCAAATCACTCGGTTTTCAATGTATTTTATTTATTAAATTTATAGATGTTTAACACAGTACGCGGTGTTCGTCTAAACCAATTAATTTATGCAAGATCACTAATTAAGACCAAGGATCATTTTAGGACCGACATATTATTATGACGCTATACTTAGACCTTTGTACCAAGATAACTGAACTCAGATGACTTAGAACAGAACACGTCAATAACTTGAGCTTGATATAGGGATAGTGATCTTAATTTTTATTTGAGTTAATTATTGTTGACTAAAAATCTAATAGACCAGGGTAGATGCCTTCAAAAATAATAAAAAGTGAAAAAAAATAATAGTAGGATTAAACCCATTACAAAAGGAGGAGAATATTACAAAAATGAAAGGAAAAATAATTTACGGGCGATCTGAGGTCGGGAAGGGGGTGGGGGTGAGTTTTTAAGGGTAAAAAACGGTTTTTCTCGATTTCCGGCAAAACTAAAAGTCCTATGGAAAATAGTTTAATGGCAAAGTTGTAGGTAATAAAAAGATCTAAAACTTTTGTGTTTACTTTTTTTTCACAGAACCTCAAAATTTAGATGAAAAATTCAAAAAACCATGTTTTTGGATTTTTATTTTTATCTTTTACAAAAATATTTTTTTCCCCCACGATATTTTGTGAAAAGTTGCCTTTTTATGTCCCAAATACGCTGTAATTTATTTGTTTAAAAATATTTTTTTTTTGCCTTATATTGAATTAATATCGAAAAAGCACCCTAATTTTCAGTCGAAAATTCACTCGTAAAAATATCAGCTTTTTTCAAAAAGTTGGTATGTTTTCTGTTTGCTGAGATGTCTACTTTCCGATGGTGCAAAAAAAAATGGTGCTATTGTAGTAAATTTTCTCAGAAAATGCAAATCAAAATCGAAAAAAATCTCGAATCCGATTTTTTTTAAATTTATTATATACAATTTAGAGCTATTTATTAAAATTTATTGTTTAATTACCCGAAAATCGCAAGATTACATGTTACATTGATAAAAAAAATTGTAAATCAAAATGAATTACTGTAATTAACAAACAAATAAGTTATTAATTTCTGAATTCGAGTATTTATCGATTTTGATTTGCATTTTCTGAGAAAATTTACTACAATAGCACAATTTTTTTTTTGCATCATCGGAAAGTAGACTTTTCAGCAAACAGAAAACATACCAATTTTTTGAAAAAAGCTGATATTTTTACGAGTTTTGAGGTTCTGTAAAAAAAGTGTAAATACAAAAGTTTTAGATCTTTTTATTACCTATAACTTTGCCATTAAACTATTTTCCATAGGACTTTTAGTTTTGCCGGAAATCGAGAAAAACCGTTTTTTACCCTTAAAAACTCACCCCCACCCCCTTCCCGACCTCAGATCGCCCGTAAATTATTTTTCCTTTCATTTTTGTAATATTCTCCTCCTTTTCTAATGGGCTTTATCCTACTATTATTTTTTTTGGTTTTAAAAATTATCTACCCTGGTCTATAATACCTGTAATCTAAAAAAAATGTAGTCTTTTATAAAATAAAATCGTTAAGAAAAACAATATAGTTGGTATTGCTTTGCAATTTTGTTAAAAATGGTTTCTTTTACTTTTTTTAGTAGTAGGGATGGCAAAAGAAAGATTTCATTTATAACAATGTCAAGACAGAAATCAAACAAATTCAATTAAATTTTATTACGGAGATATAAAGTTTGTATAGTCAGCAAATATAACACATATTGTAATATTTAAAACACTATTTTAGTTTTGTCTTTACAATAAAGTACAAGAAAACGAAGATATTAAATATATAGGGAAAATGCGATACCCAGTAAATACGTTTGCAGTGAATATTACATGCGATTCCATTTATGCTAATATCATCGGTGACGGAAACTGTCTCGTCTCCCAATTCCAACTGAATACAAATAGTTCGTCATTCAGTGTTCCCTTAGCTGAGTTTATCTGATTTTCAATATTGCCGCTGGCACCGCAACAAGTTACAAACTCAACCAACAATATAATTGAACTTTTTACATATTTTCTAGTTTGTTCATTTTATTAATTCTATTTCAACTCATTTGCTTTTTCTGTATTTATTATATTTTACAAGTTGTACGAAACTTTGCAAATGTAGTTTTTTCGTTTATTCATTTTATTATATTGTTTATTTGTTTATGAACAGATTGGTTCAACAGATCTTCAATAGTGGATGACTAAATTTACCTCATCCTACATATTAGCAGAAATATAGTACATTTATATATAGCTTCCTCAATGCAAATGGAAAACGTGTATTTTTTATGGGATGGGGCAATTGGGCACCCGGTCAATTTGGTCATGCCGGCCTCTGAGGAGATATCCTCAGAGGCCGGCATGACCAAATTGAATGAAATTGAAAATATATTCTCTAACCGAACGAAACATGACACAAGCCATTTTTTGTTGATATTCAGAGACGGCTCGATCAGTGAAATCATGGTATTTCACTGGTCGAGCCAGCCCATTTAGTCATCAAAATGCGTGGCTCTACCACACTTTAATTGCGGACATTTTGCTTAACGCTGAATCTTACATAACTGCGACATAAGCCTTCCATTGAAAAATATTGCTTTATAATCGAAGTGGTTTAAGTCTTTTAACATACAAAAAGCTTCCTTAAAAAATGAAAGATATATGCCAATAGAGTGTATAAGTTACTTGCGAGCTATGATGCAAATTATCTCATGTATCAACAAGTCGAGATCCAGTGAAATGAAAACTGATCGCTCAGTGAACATTGAATGTCCGAATGGCGTCTACTGATTGAATTGAAACATGAGCGTTACAGCGCTACATAGATACAGTTACATGAAAATACAACATTGTTTGCGATCGTATCATTCATTTATATCATTTGTTGATGCATTATTCTGATTAGCACTACATACTGAAGCTTTTTATCCAGAACTTCTTTATTGATTCCAAGATTAATAGCGCGAAAGATAAAGCTAAAGATACTGAGACTACGTAGAAACTGGTATGCTTGTCAGATTCGAAATACGTATATGAACATTAAGAATATAAAATGTCCTGATGATAAATGACTAGCTTTGTATACTGTCATAATTCTAAGAGGTTCAGGCTATTGAAGAAGTTGGGCCTTCAGATACGCCTATACCCACATACATAACTTCACGCCTGTTTCTATCCGAAGGTGTAGGCAGCAGCTATTAAGTATCGACTCGCCGTTATGTTTACGTCCCAAATGGAATAGGTGGCGAACATATTGCCATACCGGGCACAAAGTTTTCAGTTATCGTTATTTATCACACATAACTTCCGAAAAGAATTTCGAAGTCATTAGTGTGCGCCAAGATTAAAACCCGACTTCATGGTTCAGAAACGGGGTGCTCGAGCACTAGACCAATATCTGAACGAAATTCAATAAGCCGCTTAAGACTTTCTGAGAACCACAATCTCCAGTTAGCGAGCTGCGTGGCCGGGAAATTTTGTGTTCATATTGGGTTGGTCTGAGAATAGGACATCATCTATTTGTCATCCCCTAAATGTTAAGGGTAACATTAACTTTTTTTATATATTTTTTTAAACTACTAAACTAACTAAATATGTACACAACCTTAAATTTTCATCTCTCTAATCAACCTCTATTTTTTTATTTTTTGTTTTGCAAGCCAACGTTTGTTGCATCAGCTAGTTGTTTAAATAAAATCAACGCCTTTGCTATGATAATAAAAAATAAGACAAATTTGTTTTATTGAATGAACAATTTATACAGCATATTTAATTTAAACAAGAAAAAAATCTTGTTGGAAAAAAATCCTTTGTCAAATATTTTTTTAGGCAATCTGAGGAGACGTCTCTACCTCGTGGAATAATAATGAATACTGACCTTTTTGCTTGAAATTGACTCAAAGATAAAGTAAGAATTTATGCGCCACACGTACGTAAGAAAAATAACATAAAAATAGTTAATTGTTTACGCGATGACCAGGATTCATATCGAGATGAAAGAATCTTAAAAAAATCAGAGAAAAAAATACTATTTTTTTTGAGCAATTCAATTAGACTCATATTAAACTCTTGTTTGTTGTAGCTTTTTGTTGGTTATATTTTTACACAATAACAATAAATTATACATTTTTTATTACAATTTACAGCGGTAGAACTATACAGTTTGCCGCATGAAAGGGCTAGTTTGACTGGTTAAATACCACGACCTCACAGAATATCGACTAGCTCACGCCACTTTCGTTCGGTGAAAAGTAATCAAGTGGCTGGGTTTTAATGTGCAACTAAAGATCAGGAATAAAGTGCCAATATAAAGTCTGTTGATTATATATCTGAAATATAAGATGTTAACATCTCAGAAATTAAGAATTTTTTTGAGCAACTAAAAGAACAATAAAAAAATGAAATTAATTAAATACAAATAAAATATTGATAGCATTAAAAAATGTATGTCCAATTAAAAAAAAAAAAATCCTTTTAGTATTTAACATGACTTGGAGAATTTAAAGAGGAAAAAAAATATATATCAATACGGCCAAACTAAAGCTTGGCTGCCAATGTCTCAATACGCTACGATGCATTTACGGAGTAAATTTCAAAACAGTCAAAATCACATTCAAATTCAAAGTGGCTCCGCAGATTACGTTTTTATTGATTCCTTATAGAAAAATTGGGCTTTTAGTATTGAATTAACGATTACACGTACATACGGATGTGTTCATTACATTTCGTCGCGTACACAATTTATCTTGAGTACTTACGTATAATTTACTGAAGTGTGACCGAGTAAATAGGTCGTCAATCAATCAATAAAATGAATTTTGATTTTCTTACGATACTTGAACCCAAAACCATTTACGATTCAGACCAGCTAAATTGCTGATATGGAAAATATTCAGAAAGGACGATTGTAGCATACCCGCACAGAAACAAAAGCAGCAGCAGACAGCTGATATGATACAAATATTTTCCCAAATGAAGATATATCATAAAAATAATGATGGCAGAACAATGCAATTCACTGCATAAATGAGCCGGTTCTACCGTTGAAATACCATGACCTTCCAGCGAAATGGACGTTAAGTGGGTCTTGCCGCGCTACGTTCGGCGAGAGCCACCGACTCGCTTCCCATCCCGTTGCCTTAAAGGCTGGTATCAGAAACCCTAACACTACCTGTGTTGCAGGTGTCCATAGGCAGCTTTAGTACGTCACTCAATCTAAAACAAATTCAAGAAATTAGCGTTCTAATAAATTAGGTATTGTAAAATAGAGACATTAATTAATGAGAAAAAAAATGCTTTTCTGAATGTAATACGTACCATATAACATTTTTATATAGAAAGTTTTTTTCACAAATAAACGTTCTCTTCGATTTTGTCGCAAGACTAATCCGGCTTTTATGAAAATATTTATCAAAGGGAAGTTTATTTGATGAAAGGGAATCACTCTTATGACTGATTGAAATCGTTCCCATATTACTTACTTACTTTAACCGTTGCTATAAATGTGATATTGTCTCAGTAAAATATTGATATTTTAAAGTATTTCTATTTTTTTTTCCTAACGTCTATTTATTATTCTCATTAAAAACAGGCGCTCTTACGTTTTTAAATTGAATATATTTAGAGACAAAATAAAGAACATTATCAATATTCATTATCAACATTTTTTAATGAAATCGATATGGTAACCAATGAAATCTGGAAGCTTTTTTTAAACGTACGAGACACAATAAAATATGTAAGTTGTACTACTTCTAAGAATGAAATGTCGAAATGAAAATTATAAGAGTGATTTTGGAATAATTATCTGGCACGACACAGAATAATAAAGTAACTAACGTGATGTAACTTCACGGCTTTTTCTATCTAATTTTCGGCAGTGGCTGTTAAAGCCTCGACTCTCCATATAGTTATGTTACGTCATAAATGGAACAGATGGCGAACCTATTGCCACTACACCGGGATATTGATGCCTGATAACTTTGTATTGTCAGGCATCAATATTAATTACACATAGTTTTCGAAAAAAAATCCGTGAAATCATTGGTGTGAGTTCGGAATTGAATCCACGATTTCTGAATCAGAAGCGGGGAGGAAGCTCGACCACCAAGTATTATTTAAAAAAAGGTTTTCTTAGCAGATTTGTGATATACACTAAAGAGTAGTAATAAAAATATTACTTAAAGTGAGACTCACTTTTAGTCACGAAGTCAGTCAACTGACTCATATTTTATAAATAAATATCTGTAAGTACTTGTTTTACAATTTCTTGAATGCACACATAACTTCACTCAAAGTCTTTTAGGAGGTAAGCAGATAGAATAGAATAAGTCACGGAATACAAATCCTATAATCTAGTTAATATTAGTTGTTTCTAGTTAATCATATTATTTTAATTTTATACGGTTTGTGCTCCCGTATTTTGACATAAATCTAAAATAAATAATAATAAAGGATTTTTTAATAATTATTCTTTTTATTTATTGACCTAAAAAATCTATTTCTTTCTCGGAGTGATAAGTTAGCTGATCCGTAAATTCATGCAAGCATGTTGTACGTGGCTGATGTTCAGTAGAAACAAAGTACTAACCACACTGTGCCCAAGGGAAATGCGGTCTTATACGGGCGTAGGTAATACATAATAAACTAGATTTTTAGTAACCGTAAGCTAAAACAAACTTGACGAGTTGCGTTTCAAATAAAATACTTTTTATATGATAAAATTTCAACGCTTAAATATCGGAGAAATTAAATTGTACAAAAATTAGAAAGCTCTGAAAACAAGACTTAAACTTTGCATGAAATAAACTGTGATTATCCTTTATAGTTTTATTAGTTGTTATACTACTAAATGTAAATAAATGCTTTAAAGCAATCAAGTGAGAGAGGTATCCGGCGGAATGAATTTATCGTATGACAAGCATTCACAAATGCAATTAAAATGTTCAAATTAAAAAACAATTCAATTATATCATTCTCAATTACAATTATATCGTTTCAATTAACAGTCTCAGTGGTCTAGTGGTCAATCAAACGGCTTCTGATCCAGAAGTTCGGGTTCGATTCCTGACACTGGCTCACACCAATGACTTTTCGAAATTGTTTTCGGATGTTATGTGTGATAAATATCGATGACTGAAACCTTTGTGTCCGGTATGGCAATAGGTTCGCCAACTATTCTATTTGGGACGTAAACATAACGGCGAGATGAGGTTTAACATCCGCTGCCTATACCTTCGGGTAACAAAGGCGTGAAGTTATGTTGGAAGCGTGTCTTGGTCACTATGTTGCAATCAACGACTGTATTTCGAAACTATCAAACACATAATCAAATTCCAAGTGGCTCGGCAGATTACGCTTTTATTAAAATACTTCCATGTTTTTTTTTTGTTTTGGTAACATTTATTTCCCTTTCAGACAATTCAATCCCTTTTAAACAAATCCAATATTATAAAAATAAATTACCAATGTCATCAACGAGTAAATAATATCTTATCCCCAACACATTTTTTTGTAATTTTATTTAAGCGTTGCAATGTTCCCGTTTTACGCCGTAGATATTTTGCGCCAATCATTTCCTTTGAAAACTTTAATCGAATAAAATTTATTGATCGTATTTTACGACGTTTCGTATTTTTGAATTGTCAAATTTACCGCTGACTCCATGAATAAAAGAAATATCTCTCGAAACTTCGGCTCCGTTTCTCCTCTCTCCCTCTTTTAATGTTAATATCTTTATGTATAGGTAATTATATAATATCTTTTTTATGGGCGTATCCCAAAGGCAAAGGAGCAAGTGGATCACCTGATATAAAGTAACACCGTCCGTGAATACCGCGGTGCGTTGCCTTCTGTTTTAAGGGAGTAGAAGGCGAAAGCGGATCGGACCTTCGGATACCTCTCTCATCGAACGAAACTTGGCACAAACCACTTCACACCGATATTCCTAGAGGTCGTAGTATTTCACCGGTCGAGCTGGCCCCTTCATGCAGTGAAATGCAAGACTCTACTACGGCGTACATAACGTAATTCTAGCAGGCTTTTTCTAACGTTTCAAAATTTATGAGTAAAATTTTTTTTTCTCTCTTAAATGTATACACCTACATAATGTACATAACACTCCTATTGACTAGGAACTGTATAATTTGATAACAATTAAATGAACATTATTAAATATATATTAATAATATATTTAAAAAATTCTTGATTTTTGAGTTAATTATAAAAACTGAATATTTAAAAAAAAAACTAAGTTACATTCAATTTGATACAAATTTTGTTCATTCTATGAAACTTTAACATATGTTCTTCAACGCCTTCACACATAAAAGCAAGCATATATAGAAATACATTAGGCTGTCAGCTATTAACTAAATGCTGTAAAAATAAGACTAAAAGGTCACGTCGGGTTTCACTAAAAGTGGATGAGCATTTTAAATGGCACTTAGATGCTTTTTATGTGAAAGAAAATGTGAAGCAACATAAAGTACCTTTAATTAATTTGGTTTAAAATATATTTAAAGCAAAAAAAGTATCCGTCACTTTAATATAATATTTTAATAAAATATTAATAAACAATATCCGAAGTGAAAGAATATCATAATCAGAAGTGGGATGCAGAATCACTAGTTTATCGACACACGATGAATAGTAATTAAGCATCCCACTTCTGATTCAGAGTTATCGTGTTTCAATACATTTATTCCGAGGTATGATTACCTCTGAATGCACCTCAAGCGCTTAGGGTGAGAATGTTTCTTTAGACATGAAAGGGTATAAATTGCTTTAAAACCACCAAAATTAATATTATTACTAATATTTAACTTGAAACTGGAAACAGCGCTTCCAAATCTAACATCATCTAATTATGTGTTACTTGTAAAATTAATGAAATAATATTTACTTACTTCTCGTTTTCATCAATTTTCAATTTTGAATGAAAGTTTGAAAAGTGGATCTAACCCTATACCGTATATCTTTGTATTCGCATACCGGAAATTTTAATTAATTTCAAATTGAAATGTTCACGAGTAGTGTGGTGTAGAGTGCGCGTCATGATATTATAATCATTTAAGTATAGAGTTATTTAATTCTTTTCATATCATTTCTATTCTTTTCAGAATTTTTTCGTCTATCATCATACAGAAGTTATGACAAAATTTTAATACTTTATTTAGATACATTGAATATAGGTTTACAAAATAAAATACCATAGCGTGCAAACAAACAATAAATATATTTACAGAGTTATAGATCAAAATAATAATATAAAAATTAATTATTAAAAGGCATCAAACAATTTTAGTGCGGGTAATGTGCTGAGAAGACTACGACTACGTTAAATGACAATACTTATAATCTCTGTACAAAGAACAAGCCAGCTCTCTGGTCATGTGTAACCTCCACTAGCCACTTAGTAAGATCTTTATACAATTTACCTGCACTTGGCCCTCATGGATCAAGTGTTTCGACCCTAAACGGCTCAAATACATAATCACCCACAAGATTATTGTATATATTAGCTCTTAAAATAACCCAATAAACTTATATTTACTTAGTTAATTAATTAGGTGTTATTTAATTAGATAGAAATTGTCGTTTATTTATTTCTCTATCGGAAACTAACATTGTGAAATTGAAATAAATATTTAACTGACCAACTGAAACCAAAATAAAACAAATGAAATGTAATAATATTGAAAATATTGCTACAGATTTTGTTTTTCAACTGACCCATATTTCCTGGCCCTCGTACAAAACTCAAGAGTCCTTACCATGGCCACAGCGTATGCAACATCAAACAGGGTTGTACTAGAAAGAAATTTCAGTTATATAAATGCCAATAGTCAAATAAATAGGTAATATTTTCATCTTATTATTGTATTGTTGACCCGGCGAGCTTTGTTCTGCAAAAGTAATAAATAAGTAAATTAAATTATACACAAAAACCACCCCGTTGACACTCTCTATCTATTAAAAAAAATGCATCAAAATTCGTTGCGTAGTTATAAAGATTTAGGCATACATAGGGAAATAAACACAGTGAAAGCAATTTTATGTTATACTATGAAGTGAAGCAGATATACAATGCAAAAGCGGATGGATGTAGGAGTCGAGGATGGCCAAGACACACATTCCATGACCAAATAGAACGTGTTTTGAAGGAAGGTGATCTTAGGAGCCTCAAAAACCGACGCGCGTGCATGAAAAGAGTTATGAAAGTCAACGAAGCGAGTGAGGCGTGTAAGAATCGTGCCCTATGGTGCTCTGTTCTCTCTGCCTACCCCGCAAGGGATTTGGCGTGAAGTAATGTATATACGTATGTTCTATGAAGTGATATTTTTCTATGAGTGATTTTAAGATACATTGTGATTAGTAGCATTAGCTACCGATTGATGAGTAGAAGTGAGCAAGTTCAATTCCTGAGTGCAAAATATAATAAGCAAATATATTTGTACCACGTCGAAAAGATTTTTTAGTAATCAAAAGGTGGTTTGGGTTAAGCAGTGGACTGCTAGGCTAGCTGATTAATATTAGTAGTAAAATAAGAGTCAGATTTGAGAGTGAACGCGTATCGTCAGCTATTCAAGTGGACAGCCTGTGACCAAAGTAAGTCATAATTTTTCTGCCCTTATCCTCTAAGTGGAATCGGCACTACATATCATCCTTCTCTTTTCTCTTCTAGCGTCATCTCCACATCTGCCTTCATACTCACATCAATTATACAATCCTAGATGGATTTGCGTGTGAATGCGTATTGTCAGTCTATATCATTGGACCAAAGAAATTCTGTCACAATATAATATCCCAAAATAAGAACCAACTACACATAAACAAACGTTTACACATAGAATACATATTATTTCAGGAAAAATAATATCACATTAAGTGTATATCAAACGTAACAGACAAATTTGTAACATGACGACTTCCAGACATGTCGGCAGCTTATAATTGCCAGCGTAATTGTACGAGGGAAGGAAATAATAAAGGAACCATAAATTATCATATATAAGCAATTATTTGTGATACGATATTTATGTGGGTTGTAAATGTCACCATAAAATGTATGGGAATCACTGGTTTATATCAGCTATGTAAACCGTTATTTATGTACAATTATAAGGATATGCGATTTAATGATGAGAATTACTTCGAGATATAGCTAATATCAATAGTTTTTTTAGTCGCTGATCTAAAAGAGTATGGTACCTATTGTTTAGATTTTCGCGAATCACATTCATAACATTAAAACAACTTTTTATGGATATATATGGATGGATACTCGTGAAAATGATCTCTGTAAAGAGTACGAAGCGTCGGGAAATAAATAGAAAATAAGCATTAAATTTTTGCGATATAATCCATAAAAAGTTGTTTTAATGTTAAATAGGGTACTTGAAACTATGTTATACTAGTATTTTATTTATATTAATATTTGTCGCGAACCCTATCGTATCAGTATCGATGGGATCAGAAGAGTCATCAACACTTAACGCGTATAGAATGTATACACTCAACATATTCATGAAATCTTTATTTTTTATGGAATAAGACGGCAAACGAGCAAGTGGATCACCTGATGGTAAGCAACTGCCGCAGGCTATGGACAACTGCAACACAGATAGTGTTTGTAGTTTTTAGTCACGTTGCCGGCCTTTAAAAGAGTATGATGGGATAGGAAATCGCCTCTCAAACGTGTCATGAGCCAATTTACGTCGTTATTCTGAGAGGCCGTGGTTTTTTACCGGTAGAGCTGTCTGCTCAGAACTAAACTAACTGAACAATATCTGCCTTACTACAAAAAAAAACTGCCACATTTGTTCGCTTTAGAGTTAAATGTCACATTGGTGAAATGCCTGGCTTCTTTTGCTCAAAAAGAAGGAATATACTATGAACAATGATACTAATAAATAAATCCATTTCATATTTCTAACACTATTCTATAGCAATTTATTCACAATATGTCAATTTTTTCGGTAGCGTGAAGATACAGAATTGGTTGAAGCAGAAATTGGTAGCTGTATACTTTACTTTAAAATTTACTCAAACATCAAGTAAATTCTATTTTAAAATATTTTTAAATAATCGACTGTTAAAGAGAAGAATTTTTCATATCACGACTTACTTATTCATAGAAGCTTGTTGTATATTAAATTAAAATCTTAGCAGATTCTTAGATAGTGAGCTATACGATATTTGAACAATTTCTTAAAAGCATGCAATGTCTGAGCTTATAATATGTATATAGATTTCTGTGGTTTTATTAAAAACGTTATTAATCTTGTTTCTTCTTTCTTGATTTTTGGTTTCGCTTTTTATCAATTATTTAATTATTGCTTTGCAAGTAAAGCCAAGTAATTTTCAGACATATATTTAGTTTCTTTTATCTCTTTTATCTTTTATCTCAAAAAGATTTTAGAATCGCAATGGTATTTTCTGTAACGTGGGTGATATTCTCAATACCCAAAGGTTGAGGTTTCTATACGGCATTTTTTATCCCTCATACGTAATATGTGTACGTTCTACATATTTAATAATAATATGCCCATACATCAGGCGGGATTTTGTCGTCCATTGATATTTAGCACACGTAACTTCCGGCTTTAAAAAAAAGTTTATGTATGAAATTTGGATTTGAACTCAAGAATTTTAATTTAATATCTGCTGTATTGCTGAACCTCTAGGTGTCTGAAACTCATCATCAAGTTTTTAATATTGTTACTTAAATGGTGAGATTCGTGAGCTTCTCTAATAGACTGGCTATTTTTCTTTTAGATAATATAACAACATATATAAATAACATAATTTCACGTCTTTTTCTACCCGAAGATGTAGGCAGTGGCTGTTGAGCCTCGACTCGCCGTTACGTTTACGTCCCAAATGGAATAGATGTCGAACCTATTGCCATACCGGGCACAAAATTTTCAGTCATCGATATTTATCACACATAATTTTCGAAAAGTTATTGGTGTCAAGAAGGATTAGAACCCGTGACCCCTTGATTCAGAAGCGGGGTGCTCGACCACTGGACCACCGAGACTTAGATAATATAAAATAAGATTTAATAAAATTTTGTTATTATCACTAATGATTCTCAGTAAATAAAATAACACAAACGTAGCATTTTAATAAACCACTTTTTTTAGAAATGCTCGTATAATCCCCTCATTACTTTAGTTTTAATATAGAATTCATTCTGAGTTTAGCTATTTCGTACGTAAAAAATCATTTTAGACATTTCATTAAAGCGATTAAATTAAGCGGATTTAGAGAATGTCGAATATTATTACGATTATTTTATTTATTTATACTTTATTGTACACAGATATTTTAAAATTATACATATATATAAATTTGATGTACATAGGCGAGCTTATCTCATAATTCAGTTTTCTGACAGCAAACCTAGATTACAGAGAGATTTTCAACATAAAAGGACAGGACAGTGCACAGGACAGTACATTCAATATTGATACATACCTACTACACAACTTAATACATACACAATATAACCTAAGACTATACACATGCATATACTAAAGATATATAAAGACCCTGGATATACTTAGACATACATAATACAAATATTAAAGATGTGAAGACATAAAATATTTCCTAATTCCTCGTTTAAAAATATTTATTGAAGCACTGTCATGAAGCGAATGTGGTAGCGAATTCCATAGTTGGACTCCGCGTACAGTGAAAGAACCACCATATCAGCTTGGAAGAGTGAAGAGGCGTGCGAAGAAGGAGTGACGAGAATATGCGGCAAGCTTTACCCCTTGGGGCAAGATATTAAATAGCGCTCTCCTAGGATTGCGGAGTACTGAGTAGAGGAGAGAGAGGATGTGAGCGTCCCTACGCTGCCGAATCGGCAACCACCCCAGCCTCATCCGAAATTTTGACACATGGTCATACTTTCGGAGGCCGAAAATGAAGCGAATTGCCAGATTCTGCAGCCGCTCGAGTTTCTTCAAAAGTTCCTCAGTAGCATCAAGGAAACAGACGTCGGCATAGTCTAGAAGGGGTAAAAGAAGAGATTGAGCAAGTGTTATTTTCGTTTGAAATTAGTTAGGGTAGGAACTTTTGGAGTCGCTTAAGGGACTGAAATGAGTAACAGACCGTCCTTACACATAGCCGAGGTAAGCCTCGGCTATGTGTAAGGACCAAGAAAGGTGGCAGACCATGTAGACCCCCAGATTCTTGACACTACTGGAGATGGCTATAGTTGTGGAGTCATACACGATCCTAGGGAGACACTGTACATTCAGGAAGCCAAGATAGTCTTTGATCCCAACAATGAGAGCTTGAAATTTTAGTCCAATTACTAATATTTTTAAGATCATTATTGATGGAATCAAAGGCCTCAGAGAGATCTTCTAGCTTAAAGATCGCCAAGAGGATGCCATGATCAACCGAGTTAAATTCACTACTAAAGTCCAGCAAAACCAAGAAGAACGGATGACATAAAACTGGCCATGGAAAACCAATGAATGTCTGACACATTGGTTTTCCATGACCAGTTTTATGTCATCCGTTATTTTCCGTCCGTTCATCCGTTTATTTTGAGAAATTGCCATGTTTGTGCTGTGTTCGAATTTTCAACAGATTTGTGGACATGGCGTCTTCTTGCATCCCTACACAGACGATTGCGGCGATATCGTAGAACCTTATAACGCAACCAGTTCTTTTCTGTAGGAACGTTTTTGTATCGTCTGTTAGCTTTATCTCTTAACGACATAGCCTGTCTGATAGTGTCGGATAACCACGGGGCAGAGAAATGTTTTACACGTACCCTTTTCAGAGGCTTTAAAATAAAGAATAAGAATTATTTTGTTAAAAGCCGCCACCTTGGAATCTGTATCAGAGTCATCGTAGACTGGCGACCAATCAATATTACCAGCATCGGCCCGTAAATTCTCTATGTTAATGTTTTTGAAACTGCGGTATAAGTATTTAGGCCTCTGCTTAGGAGAGCAGAGAAAAAAGGAGGAGGTTCTCAATTCGTCTGTATGTATATTTTTTTTTATGTCTGTTCACCGATATTTTCGTCAATTATGGACGAATTCCAAAATTTTTTTTTTGATCGATAGTGTTTACTTTCAAGATGGTCCCATTTTCACCAGGTCAGGATTTGATGATGGAAACCAGGAGAAATCGAAGGCAACCTCCGAAAATTGTATGCGAGTATAGTGTTTTTGTTACATAATAGTGATGTCTTAAGGATATTCTTTATGGTGTCAACATCTGATGCTGCTGTGCTGATAAAGAAGCCACCGAACTCCTCAACGGTTAGGAGTTTGAAGACAGCACTATAATTTTTCGACAGAAACTACTTGGTAGTATGTAGGGCTAACGTGTTGCTTATGAGGTATACTTGAATATACGTCTGATGCTGATGTGCTGATGAAGAAGCCACAGAACTCCTTAATTGTTAGGAGTTGGGAGACAGTGCCGTAGTTAGTCGATGGAAACTGTTTAGTGGTGTATAGGACTAACGTGTTGCTTGGGAGATAAGCTTAAATCCATATCTGATACTGCTGTGCTGATGATGAAGCTACGGAACTCTTAAACGGTTAGCAGTTAGGACACAATACTGTAAAAATGTTCTCTCTGTGAAAAATTCACAACTCATTAATATCAATAAAACTCGTGAAAAAAATTACTTAAAAAAAAAAGTTAAACCGACTTCTAGAAACGTAAACCACAAAATCTTTAAGTAAATGAAAACAGTACCTTCATAACTAAAAAGCGATAAATAACGAAACTTACTAATTTGTATACTTAATACAATATACAAAACGTAATACTTTTATAAAGTAATCTTTACATACATACATACATAACTTCACGCCAAATCCCTTGCGGGGTAGGCAGAGAGAACAGAGCGCCATAGGGCACGATTCTTACACACCTCACTCGCTTCGTTGACTTTCATAACTCTTTTCATGCACGCGCGTCGGTTTTTGAGGCTCTTAACATCACCTTCCTCCAGAACACGTTCTATTTGGTCTTGGAATGTGTGTCTTGGCCGTCCTCGACTCCTACATCCGTCCGCTTTTGCATTGTATATCTGCTTAGTCAGTCTTGCGTCAACCATTCTTTCTACATGTCCGAACCATCGGAGCATGCCCTTTCTTACCTTTACACCGACACTCTCTTTCAAACCAACTTCCTTCCTTACAACCTTGTTTTCTACGCGGTCAGCGAGAGTCACTCCGCAGATTTTGCGTAGAGCCCTCATTTCTACCGCGTTTATTCTACTTTCATGCACACTCTGCCATACCCAGCTCTCGCTTCCATAAGTTAGTTTTGGGATCAGGACTGCATTGTGGATTGCTAACTGGGCCTTTCTGCTAATATTTTTTGCGCCCAGGAATCTGCCCAACACTCCGTTTACGCTATTTCCTATCGCCACTCGTCTTTCTACATCCGCGGTGTACCTTCCATCTCTGCTAAAAGCGCATCCAAGATATACAATTTCATTCACCTGTTCCAGCACTACATCATCAACCATTATCCTTGCATCTGTTCTGGATTCCTCCCTTTCAAACACCATTACTTTCGTTTTCGTCGCATTCAACTGCAAGCCTTTAATCATGCAATCATCTTTCATAGTAGTGACTAGTGTTTGCAGGTCCGACGGCGATTCGGCTAGAAGCACGGCGTCATCTGCGTAAAGCAGGCAGCTCACAACTAGGTCACCCATTCGCATCCCTACATCCATCGATCTCATTCTCTGGAGACAACTGTCCAGGTACAGGATGAACAGTCGAGCGGACAGCACGCAACCCTGTCTGACGCCGATATTGACGTCACGGACAAGCCGGGCAAGCCGCCGTCAACACGCACACACGCTGTGCAGCCCTCATAAGTGGACTGCACAGCGCGCAGCAGTGCTCCGCTCACCCCGTAGCCTGGGAGTATATCCCACAGAGCCTTTCGTAACACTCTGTCAAACGCTTTTTCCAGATCCACAAAACCGCAGAAAACCTTCCGGTTAACAGCCAGTTGTTTCTCCACGATGTTGCGGAGAGAAAAAATCTGATCCATGCACCCTCGTCCGCTTCTGAAACCACCCTGAGCCACTCCATCAGATATCACCCTCATTCTCCTTTCAATAATTTTCCCATACACTTTTGCTGCTAAACTGATCAAACTAATGGCCCTGTAACTGGCGCACTGCATACGTGATCCCTTACCTTTATACAAGGGCACGATGACAGCGCGCCTCCAGTCCATGGGAACCTTACCCGACATCCAGCACAGATTGCTCAAGGTCAGGAAAGCGTCCCGGACACAGGTTCCACCGTGTTTGATCATTTCAGCAGACATCATATCAATTCCAGCTGCCTTAACATTTTTCATACTTCGTATCGACCATTCAATCTCTTCCATAGTAATGTCCTCATTAGATGTTGGCGCAGCGGTCTCAGCCGTAGGCTCACTCGCGGCGCCCACATCCGGAACATACTCGTACATTTCCCCAAAATACTCACTCCACCTGCCCAATACATCGCTCGGGTTTGCAAGAATGTCACCAAACTTAGACATAATTTTGTCCATTCTGGATGTTGACGAAGAACCCCGAGACTTTCTAACTTCCCTCCAGAAGAGTTTGTTATTTGCCTCGAAGTTCTCCGTCAACCTCACTTCCTCATTCGCAACAAGTCTTTCACGCTTCTCTTTCACTAAGGCTTTGGTAACATTCCTGCAGCGGCGGTAGCTCTCATACTTTTTCTCTGTCATACTATCATTCTGGTTCAAACTTGAGACATAATCCAACCATGCTTTTTTCTTTCTTTCGACGCTGGATTTCACATCCGCGTCCCACCAGGCGTCACCTCTCAGAATCTTATGCCTCTTTGCACTACCACATACTTCTTTTGCACTATTCACTATACTTTCTTTCATTCTTTCCCAGCATTCTTCAACACCTAGGTCAGAAAGACTCGTCTCATTGAGTCTTTTACTGACTAGGCCTACATACATACTCCGTACACTTTCATCTTCTAATTTCTCACATTTTATCCTTTCAAGATCTCCGAAATGGGTACGCACTCGCCAGTGTCTCCACTTCTTGAAAAGGCCCACGAATCGGCTTACCACCAGGTAGTGGTCCGTATCAAGAGTGGGGCCTCTGTAGGCTCTTGTATCCCTTAGAGTATTTCGGAGACGACTATCTATCAAAATCAAATCTATCATACTCTTTTGCTTATCCGTCTCCACGTATACGTGTGAATATCTTTATGACGGAATAATGTGTTAGACACAAGGAGGTTCCGTTCCAGGCATACGTCCAATATCGGCTTACCAGCATCATTCACTCTCTTGTCACCATTCGGACCAAGGACAGCCTCCAGGCCGTCTCGCTTGGTTCCGACCCACCCATTAAGATCACCACACAGAATTATCCTTTCATTTCCCTCAGCTAGATCCAGAATATCCCTAACAGTTTCCCAAAACTCCTCGAGTTCGCGGGGATCCGCGGAGCTAACGTGAGCATAAGCTGCGACCAGGAAAACTCGCGTGATCCCCAGTTTTATTCGAACCCAAAGATGTCTTGGGCCTACCAACTCATAATCTTTCACTCCGGAAGCAAAGCGGGAGGAGAGAACGACTCCAACACCCCCACTGGCACGGACGTCCGGGTCCACTCCGGACCATAGGGCTACCATGCCACCGGGGAGGTCCTCGGCCTCCCTCCCCCTCCGCTTTGTCTCCGTCAAACATAAGGCATCCAGGCATCTCTCATTTAATACATCCATCATCTCATTCATCTTTCTTGCCATGCTACCTCTAACATTCCACGTGCCTATACGGCACTCCCCTCTCCTCGTCCCGCCAGGATTGGCGCTGCGTGAAGGGTGGCGGCCCCCTTCGCCGCATGCGCATGCAGCCGCACCGACGGGGGCTAATCGGTGCCCGTCGCTTACGGGGCACGCCCTAGCAGCCCGTCCGGCTGAGTTTGCTTTGGTCAAGATTGCGTCCCACTGGGACGGCAGGGATCGCGACGTGCACGCTCTTGACACGACCCCCAGTAATCTTTAACTATTAAAATATTTACAAATGTCACTTATTTTTGGAGTCGGTGCAAGCCCAGGTAACGTATTATTTTGTGTTGCACCGACTTCAATAATGAGTGACACGAAGTTCACACGAAGTTTTGAAGGTTTAGTATCTTATAAAATAATCTTTATGTTCTTATTATATCTTCTTATATAATTATTTTTTTAAGATTATATCAATATTTTGTCCGTAGATTATTGTAATACTTTTTATGAGCGTATATACGAATCTAGAGAACAGGACAACTTATGTCAACGAGAGCTGGGTATGGCAGAGTGTGCATGAAAGTAGAATAAACGCGGTCGAAATGAGGGCCCTGCGCAAAATCTGCAGAGTGACTCTCGCTAACCGTGTCGAAAACGTGTGGATGGAAAGAGAGTGTCGGTGTAAAAGTAAGAAAGGGCATGCTCCGATGGTTAGGACACGTAGAAAGAATGGATGATGCAAGATTGACTACGCAGATATACAATGCAATAGCGGATGTATGTTGGAGTCGAGGACGTCCAAGACACACATTCCATGACCAAATAGAATGTGTACAGGAAGGTGGTGGCCTCAAAAATCGACGCGCGTGCAAGGAAAGAATTATGAAAGTCTTAAAAACGACGGAGTCGTTTAAGAATCGTGCCTTATGGCGCTCTGTTCTCTCTGCGTACTCTACAAGAGATTTGGCGTGAAGTTATGTATACAGAGAACAGGGCCATGCTATTTTTTCCCATAGGTGTCAAACTTAGGGCAACTCAGGGACTTTATGCACTTGTCAAAAATGTCTTATATTTAAATCTATTAAAGATATTTAGTATAAGATGTGCTGTGTGGCGCCGGCTTAGAATACCGCCACCCCATCTCTTCCCGTGGGTGTCGTAAAAGGCGACTAAGGGAAAAGCTAGAAGAATGGGCAGCAGCATTCTCTCTCAAGAAAATACAGCCTACTGCGATCGCCAACCCGCCTGCCAAGCGTGGCGATTATGGCAAAAACCCCCCATGATTGAGCGGACCGGCAGTTGTGGCGCTCTATGGGGGAGGCCTATGTCCAGTAGTGGACCTCAAAAGGCTAATGATGATGATGATGATGAATATAAGATTACATCGCTTAGTTTCCTCTTACAACATATTAGTGGTGTTTTAATTTTTCTGGGCTAGCGTGTGAAGATATTTCTGTGATCACGTTCTATACAGTGAAGAGAAAAACCCTAGTAGTTTTACACATGTATTGTTCTAAGTGAGGCTCATAAGGAAATGAATATGAGTCTAGCATAAGAAATTAACAACCTGCGCTCTTTATCCTTGTGGCTCTTCAACCTGTAAAAGGTTTCCCCTGGACAAACAAAAGACCAAGAAAAAGATAATATGAAGACCAAAATTCTATTCTTTATTAAGTTAATGATTTAATAATCGATTTTCACCACGTTTTAACAAATTTAACAAATATAGAAAGCTTTTAAAATATGTTTTTTTTTATACATAGCGTTGTTTGATGTTACACTAATTTAATGTAAGCTCCCTTCCTATTTATAATTTAATTGAATTTATTTAATAAATATTTACTTTGATCCAAGTCTTTGGATGGTACCGGTCTTTGGTACTGAGGTTGACTTGAATCAACACGAAAATTAATTATTAAATACAAATACATAACATTGTATAAACAATATTAATATCTCAAAGTGCTTTGAGGTGTTTGCTGGCTTTGGTGTTTGATCAATTTTCTTAAGAAACAAAGAGCAAACGACCAACGAGTCACCTGATGGTAAGCAACCAGCGTCGCCCATGGACTACTGCAATACAGATAGTGTTACAGTTGCGTTCCCGGCCTTTACGGGATTGGAATGTAACGGGGGATAAGGGAAGTAGGCCTCCGGATACCTCTTTCACCGAATGAACGCGAAATGTGCCACTTAATGTTGATATTCTAAGAGATCGTGGTAGTTTACCGGTTGAACCCGCCTATTCGTCCATATGCCATTGTAAGACTATGTTAAATTCACTGAATTTTTTTTCAAATAATTTGATTTTAATCATAAAAAAATACTTTTGGGTGTATATTACAGTCCATTTTGGAAACCAAATTTGAGGAACTGACTGTGGCATACGACCATACTATCATTCTCGGAGATTTTAATACATGTTTATGTTTACTCAAGGATGATGTGCGCAGTCCCAAACTCCGATCTCTTGCCTCCTCTGTCCATATACAAATTATATCATCCATCTTTATCACATATTACGAAATTTGCTTCGAAAAGTCATTGGTGTGCGCCAATGTGAGGATTCGAACCCGCGACCTGGATTCAGAAATAGGGTGCCACTGGACTGAGACACTAAATAATAAATATAATAACTACAAGGAATTTTTCAATTGAAGTCCTTATACGATTATTTCTCATGGCATCATGGTTTTAAACGATGTGAAAGTATTATATGAAGCTTTTTAAGTTCCTATATCGTGAGTTTAGAGTTTTCTCTCAAAAATTGTTGTTTAAGCATGAATCATTTCCTAGAGATGTGTTCAAAAACACAGTGGAACGGTTTTTAACTGGACAGAGCACTTAACCAGTCATCACCTAACTATAGCTTATCATCAGCTGACGTGTGGGTAGTTAAGCACGGGCATGTAATCCTCGTATTTTTTTTTTAATTAACTGAATCCTTGATAAGGTGCAATAGTTTTTTTTCTCGTAGACAGCCTAAGTTTAATTTCTCTTTATAACATCAAAAGATCAACAATGACAGAGTTTTTCGAAATATGTTTCCAAAAAAAAATATTTTTTAAAATTTATTTCAATTTTAACGTCGAGGTCGTGGTATTACACCGGACGAGCTGGCCCATTTGTGCGGCAAACTGCGTGACTTTACCACTGCCTAGCTGTCAATTTTTATATATTACTAGCTGACCCGGCAAAGGTTGTCTTGCCGAAAAATAAAATTTAAAAAAATAGGGGTTAATCGTAGGGGGTTGAAAATTTAGGGTTGTATGTATTTTTGTATCCCGTTTTATAAAAAAAAAAGAAACAGAAATATGTCGAAAAATTAAAAAAAAATATTGAGGGGCCCACCCCTCAACCTTGTGATTTAGGGGGATAAAAAATAGATAAAAACCTATTCGCAGACCTAACGAATATGTATACCAAATTTCATTAAAATCGGTCCAGCCGTTTTGGAGGAGTTCGAGGACAAACATTGTGACAGAAGAATTTTATATATATAGATTTTCTAATTTTTTCATAATTTAAAACCCTCAATATCTACTCAAATTTGCTATTTTCATACATTAAGAACGATTTGTTTGGTTATCTATAATTAATCATCATTATTAGAAATGCTTTCGTAATGATCTTGAAATAGTAGTTTCAAACTTTAATACAGGAATCTATTATAACTGGCCATTATCACTGTTACATAAAAACTTTTATATTTTTCAACTTTTTAATTATTTTGAATTTGGAACAGAACTTGCGTCTTATAAACTTACCTATACGTCTTCATTATAAGTTACTACGACATTTTAATTACTTGTTTTTATTGATTTTTATCGGTTAGTATGTCCTTGTAAGTCAACAAATTTATAAATAGTCTTTCAAGGTACATTTGATAAACTTAAGTACAAAAGTAAACATGAAACGTTTGAATATAATTAGTTGTAATGAAGTAATTTTACGTAACAACTAGTATAGAAAACTTATGACGATCACAAATGTACCAATAAAGGCGAAACTGGGTATAACTTTCCAAGTCTCCAACGTCGATTAAAGTTAGCTCTAGCTAGAGTTTTCAAGAAAACTTGTACACAAGATTGTTTAGAATTTCTGTTCACGGTGTATTTAACTATTTGTAGTTATAGAAAGTTTATACTAGTTGAAATTTCATTTCTAACATAATTACACTTCATAAAACAAGATAATTTATTCATAATATGGTAACAAAAGATATTTCTGGAAATACTTTCTGGAGGTTATGTGTCATAAATATTGATGACTGACAACATTAAGTGCAGTGTATAATATATTATTATGGCAATTATGGCAGCTTGCCCAGAAGACTGGCTGCATTTCCAGGCTGAATGACAATGCTAATCCTCTGTGCGAAGGATAGACAAGCCTCTGGTCAGACTCTGGTCGCGAGAGGCCTCAATCAGTCTCTTTGCTAGATCTTTGTAAAGTGTACGAGCACTCGGACCACATGTCTCCAGAGACTCAACCCCAAACGGCTCAAATACATAAATAAATTATTATAAAACTCTTGATAAATATAGTTTTTTATAATATAAAGTAGTGCTCCTTCTGCTTTATAGGCTAGATATCTTTTTTCGTGATTCATCAAGAGTAAAGAAGCGTAAAAAATTAGAAACTAAATATTTAAGTGTACACAACTTTAAGCTGTATTGTTTAAATAGGATTAAATTTATTTGACAGAATCTCTTGATGGACGAGTGGATCTGCTACACACTTCTGAATCAAAAGTATCGGATTCAAATTTGGATGGTATACCAATGACTGTTTGACTTTTTTTCGATAAAACTTTTCACGAACACACCTTTATGTGATTTAAAGTTATAATGCTATAAAATTTTGATTTCGTAGAACACAAATCGTAAATTTCTAACGGCAATAGAATTTGGAGTGGGTATTTTTAACCGAACATAAAATAGGCTAGACTGATAAAATAGAATCTTAAAGTTATAACGGTAATAAATTGAGTTCCATTTAATAGGCTAGTATGTCACACCGTTACGTAGCAAGAACTAACGAAAAATCGCATCAGCGTTGCCGGCCTTTAATATAGGAATATGCTCGTTTCTTGAAGGTTTCGAGGTCGTAGCGGTCCGGGAATACCGTTGCCGGCAGCTCGTTCCATATAGGAGCACTGTCGTTGATCGCCAACTATTAAGCCGATGCGGATGAAAACACTGGCGAGTCGGGCGATTGCGAAAGTCAGCAGGCGGTACAAGTCCGAACAATTCCTTAAAGCACTCCCCGTGGTATAAGTGGTACATGATGCATAGAGATGCAACATCTCTCCGCAACGCCAACGGATCAAGCCGATCGGCCGATCGGTTGTGGACAAGCCGAACCGCGCGTCGTTGAATGCGGTCAAATGGAGAAAGCTGGTAGTAGGGTGCCCCCGCCCTAAGATGAGAACAGTATTCCACGTGAGGCCGGACTTGCGCTTTATACAGTTGCAAGCGATGACCTGACGTGAAATACCGTCCCACTCTATTGAGCACACCAAGCTTTTTTGAGGCCAATTTGGCTTTGCCGTCCAAATGACCGCGAAATTGGACGTCACTCAACAAGTCGACACCAAGAATTCCGAAAGAAAAAACAATTTAAAAGGCAAAGAAGCACACTCCGATGAATTGGGGATGTAGTAAGGCTAAGATAAAAATAAAATAACAAAACTTAACTTTTTTATCCGAAGGTGTAAGCAGCGGCTGTCATGAAACGTTATGTTACGCGTCCGAAATGGAATAGGCGGTATTGCCATGCCCCGGTCATCGAAGTTTATCACACTTATGAAAATAATTATAAGTACCTAATCATTGCTGCGCGCCCTCATTACGCCTGAAAATTTGAATAAATAAATTTTAGCCTTGTTTTGTCACAATTCCGTAGCAAATATTGTGAAATACACAATATTTCACAATAACTAAAACAGTTAAAACAGTGAAACGGCCACGGTTGCATTGCCGCATTTTAATATGTGATGTAATGCTGTCACTAAACGAAACGGGACTGAACCACTTTAAGCCGATATTCGGAAAGGTGCATATTATAGCGTATTAAACTAATTGTAAAATGTAAAATTGTAATAAAAACACAAAATTAACCTTCGGCATACAAGGTGTACACGCGCCCAAAGTGGTGGTGGGTGTTTTTAACCCCACGTTGTATGGGTCGTCGTGAAAAAAGTTTGTACCTACTTATGTGTTTTTTATGTTTTTACAGCTACAATAAGTGTTTTATTTATACTTTTTTATTTTTATTTCAGGTATAGATCGTCAATATGAAAAATAATAAATACCTGCGGGATGATAGTATTGCTGCGGCCTTATTGGAAGAAAATGAATCTTTGTCGGATGATGAAATCTTTCTGCCTTCTAGTGATGACGAATCGGATCATATCAGCGAAGCTTCTGAAGTTCCAAGAGATACGGACGTGGAAGATGCCGAAATAAACATTGAACCACATTCAGATGATACGACATCAACACTTCAACCATTTTATCTAGGAAAAGATGGAAGAACAAAGTGGTATAAATCGCCACCGCGAACCAATGTTCGAACAAGGGCCGAAAATCTTATTACTCATTTGCCTGGATGTAAATATGCAGCTCGACATAAAAAAACTCACCAAGAATGCTTCGAGACCTTTTTCACTGATGAAATCGTTGACATTGTTTTGAAGAATACGAACCAGAAGATTTCTTTGAGAATGGAGAACTCTACGTCTAATTCAACATACGGGGAAACTGACAAAGCTGAGATAAAAGCCGTTTTTGGGCTGTTGTTCTTGGCAGGGTTCTGGTCGGCAAAGTCTATAAGACTTTGCCGACCAGATCTAAACGATCTGGTCGGCAAAGTCTTATAGACTTATGGAGTAATGACGGCACAGGAATTGAAGTATTTAGAAATACTATGACGAGGCAAAGATTTTCGTTTTTGATAAATAGCTTGAGATTTGATGATTCATCAACTCGTACAGCTAGAGTGGCTGACGATCGCTTGGCTCCAATTCGAGATATTTTTGAAATATTCGTCAAAAACTGTCAGAATGCCTATACACCGTATGAATACTTGACCATAGATGAAGAACTCGTGGCATTTAGAGGAAGATGTAGCTTTCGTCAGTACATACCATCCAAGCCAGCTAAGTATGGGTTGAAAATTTACGCGTTAGTGGATGCTAAAACATTTTACACAATGAACTTGGAAATTTATTGTGGAAAACAGCCTGACAACAGTCCTTATACAGTGAGTAATAAGCCTTTTGATGTTGTCGATCGTTTGGTGAGATGCGTGTCTGGATCAGGAAGAAACATCACCATGGATAACTTTTTTATGAGTTATGAAACAGCTGAAAATTTGCTCAAAAACCACAAATTGACTGCCGTTGGTACACTAAGGTCGAACAAGACATGCATTCCACTCCAGTTCAAGGCTCGACGTGAAGAAAAATCATCTGTTTTTGGATTTCAAAAAGACATTACTATTGTATCCTACATACCAAAGCCGCGAAAATGTGTACATATGATGTCCTCATTACATCATGATGATGAGGTGGATCCAGAAAGCGGAGACCAAAGAAAACCGTCTATCATCACATTTTACAACTCGACAAAAAGTGGAGTTGATGTAGTTGATAAACTTGCGAGAACATACGATGTCTCCCGCAACTGTAAGCGCTGGCCTCTTACCGTATTTTTTTCCATGTTGAACCATGCTGGTATAAATGGTTTTATTGTGTATATGCTGAATAATGGCATTGAAAGGAACAAAACCAATCTAAGGAAGAACTTTATCAAGCGATTGGGACTTTCTTTAATCGAAGAGCACCTCAGGAAAAGAAAGGATAATCCACATATACCACGAGAAATAAGAAGACGTGTGTGTGAAATGCTGAATGAAGAAGCTCCAGCACCACCACAAAAGCAACCAAGAAGGTCTCAGCGATGTTCTTTCTGTCCAAGAAACAAAGATAGGAAGACTCTGAACGGATGTTTCAAATGTAATGTCGCGATATGCAAGGAACATGCGAATTTGATGTGTCAAAATTGTACTGATTTACATGACGAATGATCTCGCTCAAATAGCCATAAAGAGCTAATTGTGATGTTTTTTATAAAGCCAAATATAGTTAGTTTTAGTATAATAAGTAAAATAATTAAGATAAGTATGAGAAATATTTTTGTTAATTTTTTATTCCACCTAATAACATTTTGTAAGATTTATGGAGAGGTTATGTAATTTTTAAGTTTTTTTTATAATAAATGTTTAATTTGCTACTTTTTGTACTTCATTAATTAGATTTAATTATACCCGTCACAAAAAACCCATTCAAACTTATTACATAAGATTTACACACAGATTAGAGATAATCTCTTGTGGGGTTAATTTTACCCCACGTTGTATAGGTGAGGATTTTTTTTCACCTTGTATGCCGAAGGTTAATATCAGATGAAATCATAAGTTCTATATGAATTGGTTACATCACGGTGTAACATACACTCTTTGCGGGTCTACAAGATTTAAAACTACTTTTGTTGAATTCCTTCATTCCATCCAGACATTTATAGAAAACCGAACGTGCGAGCATTTATAATAATAGCGAATTGAAAAGATCCATGGATTCTCATATCTTTTACAATGATAAGATATTACATGGAATTCGTGTAATTTTTGTCTATACATATAATAAAGTAAGTAGGAAAGTTGAAATTGTACATTGAATATATTTTTTTACAATACTTGGTATATGATCTACAATCGATACCAAACCCAAAAATATGGTTTTTAGAATGTTTATCTGTTTGTCTGTAAATTTGACATAAGAGCATGCAGTACTTTTATGTCCAATTTTGCATAAATATAGCCAATTGGTCAACACATAGGCTAAATATTATCACGCTATCGCTAATTGGGGGTGAGGAAAGAACCCTTATAATGGCACTGGGATAGTATTTTTGGTTTCCACGCAGACAAAGTTGCGGGCAACAGCTAGTATACAATATATAAAAATACTATTTCCGTACGAAGTTTTTTTAGTCAGAAATGGAGATAGCCGAAATAGCCTTATGGTTAGCCCTCTCAGTGTTAGAAAGGGGGATGAAAAAAGAGGAGCAAGGAACAAAACTGTCACAATAATTATAACTATATGTCGATTATCTGAGAAGTCGTGTCATGTCGTATTACACCTGTCTAGCCGGACATTTTATGCAGCGAGCTGCGTAATTGCAATATTTATTGCAATTTAATCGATTATTAGATTAGTTTTTAACCGAATTAACAATAAAGGCGATGAAAATGATAACGAAATAATTCTGGCAACGAGACATTCATAATTACTGTTATACGAAATAGTTAAACCATTACGGGGAATCTTGTCTCATATTACCAATTAGGTATTTTCGAGGAAACTGCCCGGAAACCGTCAGCAACTCGAGTATAAAACAATCTGACACTTGGTGAAGGGTCTGTATATTATAATAGATTTAACGACTTGGTTATATTTAACCAGTATTGGAATAAATAATAATAATATCCTAGACACAATACACACAACGCCCTCTAGTTCCCAAGTAAGCAACTAATTGCTTATACTTATATATGGAGACTAGATAACGGATATTACTACATATACTTTTCTTTGTAAATACATACTTATAATACATAAAAAACACAAAAATGCCATACAAATATTCATAACACATAACATAACTTCACGCCAAATCCCTTGCGGGGTAGGCAGAGAGAACGGAGCGCCATAAGGCACGATTCTTACACACCTCACTCACTTCGTTGACTTTCATAACTCTTTTCATGCACGCGCGTCGATTTTTGGGGCTCCTAATATTACCTTCCAACAGAACATGTTCTATTTGGTCATGAAATGTGAGCCTAGGCCGTCCTCGACTCCTACGTCTGCACGGCGCGCAGCAGTGCGCCGCTCACCCCATAGCCCGGGAGTATGTCCCACAGATTCATCCGTAATTCCCTGTCAAACGCTTGTCATATATACTTGTATGGGATTCACACCCGCCAACCTCGATTCTGCGTTTGATAGTTTTACCAATGCACTACGGGACTTTTCAAAAAATTCGGTGATAAATTAGGTATTGTAACAAAACAACAAATATACAACTTCCAGTTGCTGATACTGGTAAGCTGATGGATCAATTTTCTAGTACTAAAAGTGATAGATGGTATTTTTTCGTCCTACATCAGCTATAATTTGATTAGTCATTGATATTAATCGCGTTAATCTAACATCCTACTTCAGAATCTGTGTTTGAGGTTCATATCTTTTTTGGCACATTTTTTTTTGTGTGATAAATATAAACTTCAACTAACAAACTAACTATATTAACTATACAAACTTCAACAGTGGTAGAGCCAAGCAGTTCGCTGCATGAATGGGCCGGCTCGACCGGTGAAATACCACGACCTCTCAGAAGACCAACGTAAAGTGGCGCATGCTGCGTTTCGTTCGGTGATAGAGGTACCCGGAGGCCCACCCCTTCCCCATCCTTTCCTATCCCCTATCCCGTAAAGGTCGGCAACGCAACAGTAATACTATATGTGATGCTGGTGTCCATGGGCGGCGTTGGTTGCTTACCATCAGGTGACACGTCTGCTCGTTTGCCCTCCTTTCCATAAAAAAAAAATTAATGACAGACAAAATTGTCAACAGGCCCAAAAAAGTATTCTACGTGTCAATGCATTATTGTCATCGCCTGTACCCATGAGTATTAAAGGCGTGAAGTTATAAGTAAAGCTCGTCTAAGCCAACATTCCTAAGATATATGTTGATCGGATGACGCAAGGGTTGGACATTTTATGACACAATTCCCTATTTGATATGCATGAACTGTGAACGCATTTTCTGCGATCCCAAGATGTTTAGATTAGGTGCTTGATTTAGTATCAAGAGTATATTAACTGACGCCGTGACAGTAACGTCGTATTCAATCTGAAAACGTGTTTACGAGTTCTTTATTCATCTTTTATATTATATTACTTTTTACACGTTACAGCAATTTATGCAATAAATTTCTAAAATTAGTAGCTGTCGAATAGAATATTTTGTCTAAAATTTGTAATGACGAATTTTTTGTAATAGAAAAGTAACATAATCTGTATTAAATGTAACCAACTGTGTAGAGTCTAGTGTATTATAGGCATATATTTTATAAATTTTCACAGTGGTAGAGTCACGCAGTTTGCTGCTCGAATGGGCCGGCTCGACCGGTGTAATACCACGACATCTCAGAATATCGACGTAAAGTGGCTTTTCCCGCGTTTCAGTCGATGAAAAAGGTACCCGGAGGTCCACCCCTCTTCTCCATCCTTTCCTATCCTGCTCCCTTAAAGGTCGGCAACACAACTGTAACACTATATGTGTTGCAGGTGTCCGTGGGCGGCGTCACCTACCATCAGGTGACACGCCTGCTATTTTGTCCTCCTAGAACATAAAAAAAAATATAAATATTAGTATTCAGTTTTTTACGTAATCTTTTGTGGTGAAACACAAGCTTTAGTTACTACTTCGAACTAGATGGCGCTGTGTAAATTACGTCCCAAAAATTTAATTTATTTTATCAAAACCAGTATACCAGTAGGAAATAACTTCTAAGCATACCCTCGCAATAGATGGGCTAAGGTCCAATTCACATAAGACACATTCTTAAAAGGAAATGGCGTGTAATACATTTCTCGGGGCAGAAGAAAGTTGTCATCAGTATGTTCACGGCGCAAGTACATTTAGTACGTAAATGTATAAAAATGAAATATTACATCATAAGTTGTAGAACTAGGTAGGGGAAGTAATTTTTATTCATAAAAAATCTAAAGTATCATCATCATCATCACTAGCCTATTGCAGTCCACTGCTGGACGTAGGCCTCTCCCAACTTGCGCCACAACATCCGATTCTAGCACCTCCTATCTCACCGTTACCACGACCGTTGGCCGGGAATAGTGGGACCACCGGGAACTGGAGGCCGTTGGATTTGCGCTCTTGTCATGCCAGGTTTTTGCCCATAGTCCCCACGCTGGGCAGACGTGTTGGAGACCGCAGAGGTGAACCTTTTAAAGATAGGGACCCTGCTGCCCGCCCCTTCTATGGTGGGTGGAGGTGGAAGCAAAGTTGGGCCTCCGAATACCTCTCAAATAATGAAAGACAAAATATCGGCTACAAATAACCCTTTAAGAACTCACGCATATTTAAGGAATTGACAGAACTTGATACAATCTACATTTTTTGGCGTAAGTTTTCAAAAAAAGACTATCAAGTAGATTATACATATATATTCAATCTGATGTACAACTAAAAAGTATTTTAAAAATTCAAGTGAAATTATGAACTTACGAAAATGGATCAAGGAATTATCGCGTTTTCTATTATTAACATATAATTTTCTAATAAAATAAAGACTAAAAAGTGAAATATCAATGTTTTACAATAACATATTATACCTAGGTAGATTTTTATAAGAAAGATGGGCATACGTCCAAGAAGTTCACGCGAGGTTAAGCGACTTGGATGGACATTTGCAACATGGATCACAGTTGCGTTATCAACCCTTAAGACAGGGTAAAATGGTGGTCGTTCGGATACCTTTCTCACCGCACAAAACGCGGCGGATATGCTGAGAGTTTGTTGTTTTTTACCTGTCCCACCGACGTTTTTCTATGTATTATAACTATGTATTTACAAAACAAAAGTATATATGTATTAGTATCCGTTATCTAGTATCCATAACACAAGCATTTAGTTGCTTAGTTTGGAACTGGAGGGCGCTGTGTGATTTGTGTCCAAGATATTATTATTATTCATTTAGCAAACTGGTGATTATACCCAGTTGTCACACGTAGTAAAGGATAATAGTACATATCCTGAATTTATTTATGTAGCTGTTACAAAGTATTAAAATTTTGATCCAATGAATCTTCTGACTTGTGATTTAGTAACGAACTCCAAGATATCTTCAAAAACGTTCACACTAGATTACAACATAACATAACATAACATAACTTCACGCCTTTTTGTTACCCGAAGGTGTAGGCAGCGGCTGTTAAGCCTCGTCTCGCCGTTATGTTTACGTCCCAAATGGAATAGGTGGCGAACCTATTGCCATATCGGGCACAAAGTTTGTCAGTCATCGATATTTATCACACATAACTTCCGAAAACAATTTCGAAAAGTCATTGGTGTGAGCCAGTGTCTGGAATCGAACCCCGGACCTCTGGATCAAAGGCCGTGCGCTCGCCCACTGCGCCACCGAGACTGTTTTGAGACACTAGATTATTAGTAAAATAATAATATTATTGAGATGACATTGTTATGATATGTCATTCAAAACTTAAAATATTCTCATTTTGACTGTGAGACCATGACGTGGGTGTTACCTAAATCAAATTGTTACATAAGCCGGTCAAATCTGGGATTTAATGTAACATATCAGGCTTAAAGATAACACCTACTCAAAATAAGGTAACTATAATATTCATAACATAACATAACTTCACGTCTCTTTTCTATCTGAAGATATAGGCAGCGGTAGTTAAGCCTCGACTAGCAGTTATGTTTACGTCCCAAATGGAATAGGTGGCGAACTTATTACCAAACACCGGGCACAAAGTTGTCAGTCATCAATATTCATCACACATAAATTTCGAAAACAGTTTTGAGAAGTCAAGCCATTAGTATGAGCGCGGATTCGATTCCGAAACACGTAGTACTATCAGGTGTAACATTGAACTTCAAACCACCTAGAAAAAGCTTTATTTAATTTTGTTTTTTTTTTATTAATTAGAATTCCACTGGAACAAAATAAATATTATAAAAATGACGATAGTCTGCTTAAATTTTGATAGCCAACTAAGATTTTTCTCCGCAAGAAGCTTAGATCAAAAGTCGGTTAATAGAACAACTTGCAGATACAATAAATCCCATCATAAAATATCATACATATTTCCTTAAAAAACTAATATTTATCACAAAGTAGTGAAGTAATGTAAGTATACGTGAGTATTGTAAGTTATATTTGATAGACATCAATATGACCATATAATAAACTTGTTTAGGATAGAGTCGTGATAGTTTCAAGGAGAACTATTGTAGTTTGGAAATTTAGGAGATTATTGAGACATCTAATGTAGAGTTTATTATAATGAGTTTATTCGAGCATCTAAAACTTGAAGTGAAGTACGAAACTTATGTTACTTCGTATTCGAAGTTGTGACGTCTTCCAATTTAGTTAGAATGGTACAGGGAATAAGTATCTTTTCTTATGTAACATGAATCTAAAATGTTAAGGATATGTGATAAATATTGATGACTGAAAACTTTGTGCTCCATATGGCAATAGGTTCGCCACCTATCCATTTGGGACGTTAACATAACGGTGACTGGAGTTTAACAGCTTTTTAACAGCTAGTTTAACAGCCCCTGCCTACAACTTCGGGAAGAAAAAGGCGTGAATTTTGTGTTCTGTTAAAAATATCGTTAAAGTAGCCGAGTGATTTGGATTTGATTTATGAATGAAGAATATGAAGATTTAAGAAAAAAAGCTTCGGGTTTGAATCCGGGTGGTAACAGCAATGGCTCTCGAAAGTTATTAGTTCATCAGATAGATAAAAAGCATTGGAATAAACAAATCACAGTCATCTAATTATGAAAATTTTGCCATCTCAATAACATTTCGTATATGAAAAATTTCGTAATGTTGATTAATACGCTTTTATTAATTTCATGTCAGTGTATTATCAAACTCTTTGAAGTAGATTATTTTGCGAGTAAGAGAGATAGTTCTAGACGGGCGCTCAGCATTTTGGTTGTTAATTTCATTTGGGGATATAACGTGAAAGTATTATAGTTGAATTTATTACTCCTAATATTTAAGTTACACGCATTAGTTTTAACTAAACAGCAAAAAACTAAATCAAATACAAAGGAGCTATATTTTCATAGATAAGATGCATACATACACAACTTCACGACAAAACCCTTGCAAGGTAGGCAGAGAGAACAGAGCGCCATAAGGCACGATTCTTACACGCCTCACTCGCTTCGTTGACTTTCATAACTATTTTTATGGACGCGCGTCGATTTTTAAGGCTCCATCACCGTTCTCCAGAACACGTCCTATTTGGTTATGGAATGTATGTCTTAGCCGTCTCTGACTCTTACATCCATCAGCGTTTGTTCTAAGATTCAACTAATTAATTAAAATAAAATACGAGCGCTTGAGGTAAGTGCGTCCGTGGAACAAGAAAACACGGACGCAATCACCACGAGCGGCCTGATTCCGAGTGTAGAGGCTATCATGAAAAGAACCAAGCAAGAAAGAAATCGATTCAACACGCACAGTCAATGTTATATATTTGCATAACTATACGAGGTGTAACTGCTCCAGTCATTATAGAATAATATCGTTTTAAATGCTGTTCGGAAATTGAAACTGATAAAATGGCGGATACGACGTGACCAGATGGGAAATTAGGCAGATAATATTTTGGATGCGATTGACAGTACGCCATCTAGCTTTAACCCAAATAACCTAAACTTTTTTATTGTGGAAATTGATTTTATTTTATTTATGTTTTCCATTTTCATCGCACGATTATATGTTAACTGAGATGAGAATTTAACCCGTCTCAGGTATTGAAACAACAACTCAGCAGCCAGCTGTACCGTTCAAGAATATATAATATCAAAAACAGGAAGATTGTGATAATATTACAAGACTAAATAGGTTGTAACGTTTTTAGCGATTCCTTAAACTACTTTAAATATGTTGTACACATAATGAATGAATGAATTAAATACATGAAAAATATCACCAATGGTGTACCAATACGTAGGATGTTTTATAAGAAGGAAATTTGTTACTTATGTTTAACAACAGTGATAGGGTTCCCAGTTCGAATCTTGATTCCCTCTAACTTATTCCAATTCGAATGATAAGGAGATCTTTTACAGATTCGAATGCCACACATACAACAAGTCACTGGTAAAGATTCGATTTCAATGGAAACAAAATTTAATTTTGAAATTAGTCATACGCATGAAAATATACACAACTCTTCGTTAAATACCTGGCAGGGTCGAAAGAGAGAACACGATTATAATTATAACACTCCTGACTCGCTTCTCTACTCTCACTCAGGTCTCTCTGCCTTTCTCTGCCACTCTCTCTCTCTCTCTCTCTTCTGACATCATCTTTCGCAAGTTCAATTTGATCATAAGAAGGTGGCTTTCCTCGACAATTGTATCCTTCTTTTTTTGCAGTGTATATCAGCATAGTCAATCTTGCATCATCAATTATGTCTACATGTCCAAACCATCGAAACATGGCCTTCCATATTTAAACACCGACATTCCTCTTTACATCCGACTTCTGTAAAATTTATTCGACTTTTTTATTCGAATCATACATAGCAGGCTAGAATTATTCTTTCGAGGCTAATCTACATTGGAAAGGGACTACCTTACAACGTATCCTGTATCTGAGCGTGATTGTAAGTTTAATGCTTATTTGAATTTCTGTGTCTGGATTTGAAATGTATGAATTCTGAGTATAGGTATTTGCATACAGTATTATAATATGCCAAAATTTGTATAAACAGCAATAGCGATTGTTGGTACAATACGTAGTTTTAAGCCTCAAATGTGGTTGTGTGGTGATGTGGTATCACGCGAGTGTTTCAGAGTTTCATTCTGTACATAAAACATTATCTACCTTTCTAACGGTTTTAGCAAAGATAATTTTATACAATTTTAAAATGTTATCAGTTCATCAACCAGAAATGTAATATTTGTAATATTTGTGTTGGGTGGGTATTATGTGTGATTAGTATTAAGTATTTTTTATTGGAGGAGTGATAAGCAAGAAAACTCGTCACCTGTTGATAAGCAAATAGTGCCACCAAACGATGTCTGCAACACCTAGAGCGTCACAGTTATGTTGCAAGATTTTAAAATGGGATAGGAGGAGAATGACAAGGGGAGCCGAGCAGGGGTGGACCACCAGATATGACGTCTTCACAAAACGAAACGCAGTGTGCCAAAGTCAATAATATAATAATGTAGCAATCAAAATGACGGAGTCGTAATTTATATTAGGAGTAATCTTGCTAATACTGTTATCTCAGAGCCATTATTCAAAGACGCCAGTTGTTTACAAATACTAATAGACAAAACCATATGCATTCTAGCACTTTACAGGCCGCCATCCTTCAACGACTTAGCTGACTTCCTTTCCTCACTGGGTCCATTACTAACAACAAACTCTTCTTGCGCAAACATAGTAATGTTAGGCGATATTAACTTGGACATTTCGAATGATGGTATGGATAATAAAACGCTGGAATATCTAAATTTGGGGGCTGCTCATGGCTTGTTACCAGCTCATAATCTGGCTACACATGGTAAAACATCACTAGATCATGTCTTCCTTAAAACTAAACTTAGAGCAACAACTCTAGTACTAGATTCAACTGTAACAGATCATAACGCTATCCTACTAACATTAAATAAAATTAAAGCTGATAGAGCAAAAAATATTACTACTAAAGTTGATTACAATAATCTGGAAAATCAACTAAATAATATTGATTTTTCGTACATATTCGAGTGTTCAGATGCTAATAGGGCATTCGAATTTTTTAATAATTCACTTACTAGAGCTATTCGTTCCAGTACAAAAACTTATAGTGTGCCACATCGCCAGAGGACTATCAAACCGTGGATTACACCAGGAATGTTAAGGTGTATGCGTAACAGGGACAAGTCGTTTATTAAAATGAAAAAATCACTGGACAATGACACTTTTGCCATTACGTATAAACGTACCGAAATTTCTGTGGACTTATATTAAAAAATCTTAAAAGGCAAAACGAAGCAGCTGAGTTAAATAAAGCGAGATTAAATCCTAAGAAGATGTGGGACGTAATCAGAAGTATAACACATACTGAAAAAAGAAAAACGTCTGCTAGTCCACTGTCACGCTTCTGTTAAAGGCCACTAATAAAGAATCTATAGAGAAAGTAAATCAGTTTTTCGCAAAAAGCGGGAAAATAGCTGAGGAGGTGACAAAACATTTAATAGTGAAACAAAATATTATATAATACCTATACCAGTATTTCTCGTAAGTCACTAGTTCTTTTGGAAACTGATGAAATAGAAGTGGATCAACTGATTCGAACAATCCGCAATGACTGTGCGATAGGCGTTGAGGGAAATTCGTCGAATATGATTAAATAGTATAAAAGATTCTTCGTGAAGCCTTCATCTTTAACCTTCATCTTTAACCTGTGCATCAAAAACCGGAGTATTTCCCGATTTATTAAAAAAAGTCTTGGTTCATCCTATACATAAGGCAGGGGATGCAGATCAATTACATAACTACAGGCCAATATCGGTCTTGCCTTGAGTCCTGGAAAGAATTATAAGCAATCTCCTCAAGAAATACTTGGAAGACACAATTTACTATCAAATGATCAATATGGATTTAGAAACAACAAATCTAAAAATGACGCAGTTTTTGAACTAACTAATCACATTGTTCAGGTTTTAGATGGTGGTAAGAAAATTGTTGCAACCTTTTTGGATCTAGCCAAGGCCTTTGATACGGTCTCCATCCCCAAACTTATCTATAAACTGGAAAGTATTGGTGTAAGAGATCGCCAATTAAAACTTTTTGAAAGTTACTTAACCAACCGAACACAGCGTGTAAAGGTAAACGAGTACATTAGTGAAGAGCTGCCTGTTGAATTTGGCGTGCCGCAAGGAAGTATACTTGAACCTACACTTTTCCTAATTTACGTCAATGAATTGTGCAAACTCAAATTTACTGATGGCAAACTAATTGCTTTTGCAGATGACACCGCGCTTATTTTTACAGGTGAAACGTGCGACCGGGTCTACGATGCAGCACAAATCGGGCTCAACAAAGTTTCTGAGTGGTTGGCTAATAACACCTTGTCGATTAATATTAATAAAACTAAAAGCATTTAGTTTAGTATTCGAACTTGAACTCACTTAAATACAGATAGACATATTACTGCCCATAGTCACCTATCTGACACTGGAGTCTCATGCAATTGTCCAAGATTAGAGACTGTAACTAGCTTAAAATATCTGGGTGTAATCATTGATAGCAAGCTTAATTTTGTACCGCACGTTAATTTACTTACTGAGAAGAATTGGGAAACTTATATTTATTTTCAAACATTTGAGACATGTTGCTCAACCAGACATTCTAAAGAGCGTATTCTACGCATTATGTCAGTCTGTATTGGGGTATTGTATCCTGTCATGGGGTGGGGCTTGTAAGTCAGCTCTAATAAAACTTGAGCGAGCACAGCGAGCCGTACTTAATTAAAGTAAGTACATTAAAACCAAGAAGTATTGACTGTGCGGCAGCTATTCCTTTTACAAATCATAATGAAGCAACATTCACAATGCAAAACAAATAGGACCTTAACAAACTTACAACGCAAGTTTAAGCTCCCGTCAGCTGATAGACATAGAACCACTTTCAGTGAACGGTTTTGGTGCATCCTCGGTCGATTCGTTTATTTAAAAACTAAAAAAACCCTAAATATATATCTAAATAATAAACACCAAGCTAAGACTAAAGTAAAAAAAATAGCTTCTAAAACTATCATACGACGAAACTGAAGAACTTATACGTCCACACACACACCTACACATGCACACACATGCACACATATTCCTTCACATTACGTTTGGGTATTTAATATGTTCACAATCGTTAATTGTTTGTAAAGCGCTGAAATTTAACTTTATTAAAACAATAGAGTACTGTGATGAGTAGGTTTAACTTCATTGTATAAAATATAATTTAACCCATACTTACTGTATTAGTGAAACTGGAAGGACGCTGGTACTTATAGCACAGGATCTCCTAATTTAAGTACCAGCAGAACATTTTACTTTAGAAATATTGTTTTTATATATCTAGTGAAATATCGTTTAACTGCCTACTGTATCTTTGTAGCAATAAAGAATTATAAATATTAATTATGAATATTATTATAAAAAAAAAGGTTTATTTTCATAGGGCTTCACAGACATTTAAAAGCTTTACGACATTTTTAAGAGATCGTGGTGCCAATATATTAACTGCGTTAATAATGTATTGGCGATTTGTAAAATAATATAACATATCATAACTTCACGCCTTTTTCTACCCAAAGGTAGAGGCAGGGGCTGTTAACCATATACCTACCTATACCTATTGCCATAACGGGCACAAAGTTTTCAGTCATCGATTCTTCTGAAAAGAACTTGGAAATTCATTGGTGTGAGCCAGTGTGTGGATTCGAACCCGCGACCTCTAGATTCAGAAGCGAGGTGCTCGACCTCTGGACCACCGAGACCTTAAAATTAACAATAAAAATAAGTGACGAATGGGACTTGACCTAACGATATCCGAATAGCAAACGTACTATGACGCTTTATCAATCTTCCATTCAAATAAAGTCAAGTAATATATATTTTGTGTCAGTAATTTATAAGCCGTTCAATATGCGGGCATTTTTTTTTGTCAATTCAATCGATAAGGAATTATAGTAAATGTAATATTGGTCAGGAGCCACTTAGAGGAGGCATTAAAAATGCGCCCTTTGTAAGAAACCAATTTAGAACAATCCCATTAGAACCCTCGTCCGGGAGAATAGATGGCGCTCTTTATTTTCGCCAACAAAAATAGTTATATATTAAAAAAAAAAGCTTTCAAATGTGTTTTTTATTGTAATTAAAGAAGTAGGTCTCCTTGTACAATAAATTAGTTTTCTAAAAACAGTACCAACTTTTAAATGTGTATTTTTTTCTTTTGTAACTTCACCGTTGGTGCAGAGGCGATTATGACTTGACACACCACATTAATTGCCAAAAGCCATTTGTGTGAACCAGAATAAGCTTCCGAGATTTTTAGTGCTCAAACTCCAGACCACTGAGACCACCAGACGACTTATCTATTTGTACTACTTGTTCCCAGAAATTACATTTATAGTAGTAGTTGTACTTCTACGCAAAAAAAATACCAACTTCGAGAATAGGTATCACAGATTAAATTCGTATGAAACGAGTTGCCTCATTTTCAAACAACAAGCTTTTTTCTACACAAAGATGTAAGCAGTAACATAATTCTCGCCCGCTGTTATGTTTACCTCCCAAATGGAATACACATAAGTTCCAAAAATAATTTCGTAAAATCATTGGTGTGAAGCCAGGATTCGAACTCACAAATTCTTATTTATTTCTAAGACTTTCGCGAATCTCACTCATTGATTAAAACAACTTTTAGGATTATATCGCGTTTATTTGTTGTCGTGAAAATGATCTCTGTAAAGAGTTCGAAACGTCGGGAAATAAATATAAATAAGTAATAAATAAACGCGATATAATCCTAAAAGTTGTTTTAATAACAAATTCTTGATTCAGAAGCGGGGTGCTCGACCACTGGACTACCATATTTTACATACTGGCATATTTTAAAAATCGTTAGAAATATCATCGTGAACGAAAATGCCTCGCACTCCAATCCTATACGAATGCAAATGGTTCGTCATTCACGGTTCACTTAACAGAGCTTATCTTATTTCAATATTGCCAGTGGCACCGCAACAAGTTGCAAACTCAACGGACGTTCTAATTCAACTTTTTCCAAGATCTATATTATAGTCACTTCATTTTGGAAAATTCCAATAGTTTTGCTATGTTAATTTTTACCAGTTGAAGCGATTGCTTACTTTAAATTTAAATAGACTTCAACTTTTACAAACGTTAATATTTTTAATAACTTAACATGTTTATTCCGGAATAACTTAAAGTTATTGATGGATTCGCAGAGCATTTCGTGTTGTATAGTGGTTATTACGGAGACGTTTGAATTTGAATAAGGAATAAATGTTTCGTTTCTTTTTTGTTATTTTGTGTTAGTTAATGTAATTATAAAAAGAAAAAACAAAATCCATCTATTTTCGTTACAAGTATTCATTGACATGAAAGTAAGCGCCCGTATATTTAAATTCTAAAAATAATTGATTATTATTAAAGTTTATATTTATTACTAGCTGACCCGGCGAACTTTGTTCCGCATCAAAAGTAATAAATGAGTAAATTTTGGATTTTATAAAGTTCAATTTGTGCTATTTATCGGCACGTGTTTTGGCGCGCAATGCAACTGCTATGTCCCGCTATGTTAATACTGTAATATCTTCGTAAATATTCGTTTAAATTACATGATGTAAAGGGCCAGGATCATCTATATTATATGCACAATCTATTTAAGAAACTTAATTGGATGAAAATTAATACTGTAATGTTTAAAATCGCTTCGTAAATAAGCGCGGCAAAATCCACTTTACGTCGATATTCTGAGAGGTCGTGATATTTCACCGGTCGAGCCGGCTCATTTGCGCAGTGAACTGCGTGACTCTACCACTTTAGAAACTATATTTCATCTATAATAGAACTATATTTCATTTACATTATTTATATCGCCCTTGTATCAATTAGTCTCTTTGAGACTTAATCGTGCTCATATTAATTCCGGTTAGCGAACAAAACACGGTTCAGTTCATTTTTGATTGCGACATCAGCAGTTAGATAACCAATTTTGACATTAAAATGTAGGTATATATTCTGTTCAGTAAAATGTTGAAAAACACTATAGTACCATTAAAAAAAAGTTGGTTAAAGTGCTAGTACAGAAACCTTGTTGATAGTCGCCTATTTTTGTAATACCACACCTTTTTCTACCCGGTAGGGTAGACAGAGTTTTTTTATGGGATAGGAGGGCAAACGAGCAGGCGTGTCACCTGATGGTAAGCCACTAACGCCGTCCATGGACACCAGCAACATATAGAGTTACTGTTGCATTGCCGACCTTTAAGGGATAGGGGTTAGGGAAGGATGGGGAAGGGGGGTCGGCCTCCGGATACCTCCCTCACCGAAGGAAACGCAGCGTGAGCCACTTTACGTCAATCTTCTGAGAGGTGGTATTTCACCGGTCGGTCGAGCCGGCCCATTCATGTAGCGAACTGCTTTGCTCTACCACTGTTACGTTATTACCACTGTTGGCGTTAAAGACGTTAAACGATTGCAAGAACGGTGAGAAGTTCCACTTCAATAAACTATTTTTATTTTATTAATTTTATCTTATAGTTTTTATAAAGGCGTTACTAAAATATGTATCTAATATTTGAACTATTCAGTTCAAATATTATATTGAGTGTCTTTGTGTAAGCTCTCAGACGACTTCATAAGATTGTGCCAGTGTCTGCTATGTAAATACATCGCAGTGCATTTGAATAAACACATTCAAAACACGTACTTCATATAGCCTGGATGTATTGCTTAAACTATAGAGAGTGGTATATATGAGTTGGATATCTTGGTATTATTACAAAATAATAGGAATATGAAATAATGAAATGTTCTTCGTATAAAAATTTGTGTATAGAGGTGTAGGCAGCGGCTGTTAAGCCTCGTCTCGCCGTTATGTTCACATCCCAAATGTGTGGCGAACCTATTGCCATACCGGGCACAAATTTTTCAGTCATCGATATTTATCACACTTAACTTCCGAAAATAATTTCGAGAAGTCATTGGTGAGAGCCAGTCTCAGAATTCGAACCTGGAGTTTTGGATCAGAAGCCGTGTGAAGCCGCTCAACCACTGGACCATGGAGACTGTTAAATATTACACACATATGTACCTACATAGAAAAACACCAGTAAACAGACCAACTCTACTCAGCTATTATTTTCAATTCACATTTCTAGAATTTTATTGAACTACCCAGATAAAATAATATCAAAATTCTATTTCTATGTAAAAACAAATTTATTAAATAAGCATTTGCAAATATAAAATTGTGATAAGGAATAAAAACTAAAATAATATTCTCAGAAATACTCGCGAATAAAATAAAGAGCCTATTTCACTCCTGCATTTATGATAAATCTAACGAAACCTCTTCAGACGTCATGACGCAATACCGTCATGTCATTTAATCTAAAAAGCATGTCAAAACGCGTACATACATCACCCTTGACAAATATAATCCTCTTTCTTAAAAAAAACACTCCTGTGTACAAGACAATCTAAGATTACCAACATTAGATAAAAAAAAATCTGTAAATACAAGCGAACAAAATTTATATCTGTTTCAAAATAAGATACAAACATAACATAACTTCACGCCTTTTACTACCCGAAGTACTCCTTCGACAGCGGATGTTAAGCCTCATCTCAACGTTATGTTTACGTCCCAAATAAAATAGATGGCGAACCTATTGCCATACCGGGCTCAAAGTTTTTAGTCATCTATATTTATCATTTAAAATAGAAAAGTTATTGGCCTGCGACTATATATATTATTATGAGAGAGAGATTATAAGAGACTATATATATACTATCTGGATTCAGAAGTGGGGTGCTCGACCACTGGAGCACCGAGATTCAAGATTCAAAATCTCAATATATTTATAACTCGTCTTAAGCAAATTGTCAAAGAATTAGTACCTACGTAATAAATTTATTTAAATTAAATGTAGGAACTCACAGGCTTGAGAACTGTAATTTCAAAGATGTTCGTTAATATCTATATGTCTAATGATATACTTGTTAGTAACTTGCAAAGATGCTTTTGATCTATAACCAAGTGCCATGTAATCAGGAAAAGGAATTTATAACTATTAACCATGTCAAGAAATAATGGATTTTGAATGAGAATTTTTGACGTTTGAATATATGATTTTACGCCTTTTTAGCCAAAGGTAAGTCTGCGGCGTTAAAGCCTCAACTAGCCGAAAAATTAAGTCTCAAATGGATTGGAACGGTGGCACAACTTATTGCCGTATACTGAGCACAATGTTGTTAGCGTGAGCCCGGACTCGATCCATCGATTCGCTGATTCGCTGAATTAATTGCGAAGACATCCTTCCAAATTGTATTGCATGTCACGAGCAGAGCGACATGTGCTCTGAACAGTTAAGGCGGAAAATGAATAGGACTGACCTTATCGATGGTGATCCTCAATTACCCTCCCTAATAGTACATGAAAAAGGGCCACCCCTATTTTCTGACAATAACATTATTTATCAATCGTATTATCGTATATATGCCGTTAAAATTGAACAAATAGAACGTGTCTCTGTTCTCTCTGTCTACCCCGCAAGGGATTTCGCGTGAAGTTATGTATGTATGTGTGCATAATTGATCTTTTGTCTTAACCAGCTCGACCTGTGAAATACCACGATCTCTCAGAATATCGACGTAAAGGGGCGCATGCCGCGTTTCGCTCGGTGAAAGAAGTATCCGGAAGCCTAGCTCTCACATTCCCATTCCAGTTCCATTTCCATCTTAAAGGCTGGCAAAGTGACTATAACATCTAATTCTGGCTCACACCAATGACTTTTCGAAATTCTTTTCGGAATTTATGTGTGATAAATATCGATGACTGGCAACTTTGCTTCCCAGTGTAAGGCGATAAGTTCTCCACCTATTCCGTTTGGGACGTAAACTTAACGGCGAGATCGACGCTTAACAACCTCTGCCGCGCTGGCTACATTTTCGGGTACAAAAAGAAATATCAAATAAGTTTCATCATATAATTAGCAACTAAATCGTGGCTAACCAGAATTAAAAAAGTAAAACAAAAACCTTTAACTACAAACTCTTTACTTCAGTAAAACAGTCCGGTCACGATGAACTTTTTCAGTAAAATAGCTGTTGTATTTAATGTTGAAAACCACGAGCGAACTAGCCAAACTGCATAGTTTATTAAATGCAAAAAAATCTCACTTAATATAGAGATGACTGACTTTTAAATAAAATACTGATGCTTTTAAATAAAATTTAAAAAAAGGTTAGGCCAGGGTTAGAACGTAAAGACTTTTTTTTTGTATTTTTATGTTCGAGTGTATATAATTGTATATGATGAGTGTACGTAATAATCGTGTTACAATACAAAATGCTATGTGTATGCCAGAGTATGAAATACAGTAGCGCCATCTTTACAGTATCTACTAACCACTTTTGGCTTCATAACTTATTATATTACTATACTAAGCAGTGATTAGGACATCGTTTCCGAACTAGCATCAATCGGTTAGCCAACGATAACAAATTAAGATTCGCAGTTGTGTGGAGACGCGCTTCTGGTGACTGCGGTGAGGTGGACTGACAACTACCCAAGCAGACCGAAATTCTTCTCATTTGACGTGCTTTGGTGAACAGAGTATCGTCTTTAAGACGCGACTGTAACTACTGGTGTCGTAATAATGCACACTCCCATATTTGACAGTAATAATTCGGCTGATAGTTATAAATAATATAACATAACATAACTTCACACCTTTTGCTACCTGAAGATGTAGGCAGTGGCTATTAAGCCTCGACTCGCCGTTATGATTATGTCCCAAATGGAACAGGTGGCGGGACATAACACAACAGGAACATAACTTTCGAAATCAATTTCGAAAAGTCATTGGTGTGCCAGCCAGGATTCGAACCCGCGACCTCTGGCTTCAGGAGCCGGGTACTCGACCAATGACCCACCGAGACTTTTATAGTTATAGATTTGTCACATTATTTTGGAAGCTATACTAGAGCACGGTGGTGTCAAAACTGGATTATTTTGGTCGTTGACACACTCTTACACTTTCTATTGCCGACGTATATGTGTTATATACATAAACAGTAAAAACTTAATTTATATCACATACTTTATCACTTTAAACTTCCCTCCTTAATTTTTATAAATTTTGTCATGTATCCCGACGAAAGCTAAGGTGAAAAATTTCGTTGGTAAGTGTGTGGTAAGCATAGTCATGAAAAACTATTTGATCTTAACTACTACATATTTACACTTTCACACTGTATAACTATCTGCTTAGTCATTATTTCATCTCTTAATCTAATCTCGTTCGTTAGTTATCGTTACTTAAATTTGTGTTAACATTGTTATATAGAATTATTATAATTATTTCACACATTTAAACACACAATAACATATTCTCAGCCTCTTCGAATACCTTAAAAGCAATTGGCTTAACTCTATTCCAGAAGCGTGCCACTACATAACCTGATAAACTTAACTCAGTAAACACACGTACAAGCATGTGGTAACGTTTATGATAATAATGCCACCCAAACTCTTCCCATGGCTATTGTAAGAGGCAACTATAGGAATAGGTCTGATGCAGATCATTTACCATTTGATTACATACATAACATCACACCAAGTCCATTGCAGGGTAGAGTCTAGCGCACTAAGGCACGCTTGATAAACAGGTCACTCGCGTTTTCAACTTATCAAATTCTTATCATAGCAAACTATTAATATTTTTTCGAGCTTTTCACCACGGAGCTTATCACATTTTTGCATTCACTTAAACCTGTTCTCTCTACCCACCCCACAAGGGACTTGGCGTGAAGTTATATAATAATATGTATGTATGTGCCCACCAGATTCCAATCGGCGCAGTGGCTAAATTACTAGCATTGATTCTAGTACTTTCAACTGTGAGATTCATAATTTAAACACATTCGAATATAAACAAAAGTAAGAAAAGGCATGCTCCGATGGTTCGATTGACTAAGCAGATATACAATGCAAAATCGGATGGATGTAGGAGTCGAGGACGCCCAAAACAAACATTCCATGACATAACGTGATGTTAGGAGCCTCAAAAGCGACGCGCGTGCATGAAAAGAGTTACGAAAGTCAACGAAGCGAGTGAGGCGTGTAAGATTCGTGCCTTATAGCGCTCTGTTCTCTCTGCTTACCCCGCAAGGGATTTGGCGTGAAGTTATGTATGTGTGTAAATATGGAAACGACAGAACTTAAAAGGCATGCCTAGTACACGCCCGTAGGTTTTTAAGGCATCACCGTCCACTAGAAAACGTTCAACATTGTCAAGGAAAGTGTATCGTGGCTGTCTTTGGCTCTTACGTCCTATGGTAGAGCAATGCAGCTCGCTGCATGAATGGGCCGGCTCGACCGGTGAAATACCACGACCTTTCAGAATATCGACGTAAAGTGGCTCTTTCCGCGTTTCGCTCGGTGAGACAGGTATCCGGATGACCAACACCATTCCACCACTTCCGACCTCTTCTATATCTCATTGTAAGGGCCGGCACCGCAACTGTAACACTATATGTGTTCGCGTGTCCATGGGCGGTGTCTTGCTCACCATCAGCCGACACCTACTCGTTTACCCTCCTGTGGCATAAAAGAACGTTTAATTAAATAATTGAAATGGCAAAGTCAACATCAATTCCACATCTAGAATTCAAAATCAAGGATCTACGTTTTAAATAAAACAGAATAATTTTTTTTTCATTCAATAATCGTTATTAAACGTCATGAGCGTCAAACGAATATTTATTAAATTCCCCCTCACTAAGCTTATAACACCACAATGACGGAACACTTTCAACGAAATGAAATGTATAACGCTTTATAAACGCCACCCATAAATTGAAGGATTTCTAGTTCAAAACACTCGAGAAAATTAAATTTTTATCATTTTCCTCAACGTATATATTTTAATAATAAATGCAAAATATTGAACAGATAAAAAGCATATTGAACAGATAAAAAGCATATTGAACAGATAAAAAGCATATTGATCAGATAAAAAGCATATTGAACAGAAAAAAGCATATTGAACAGATAATAATTTAAAGAAAAAAACTTTTTTAAAGAAGCTTTTATTTAAACGCTCTAAAAAGAATAAAATAATTTTAACCTTATACATTTTTTTAACTATCAACTTATAACCTTATTATATACAATTTATGTGATAATAAAAGCTTGTCGCTATGTTTAATTACCTATCAGTGGCTATCCATAACCATCTAGAAATATTTTTTTAGATTTAATGATTACTGTGACGGATCGCATTATCCAAATATATTTTTTTGGTTTATAACATATATATGGACACCCGAACACATATAGTGGTACAGTTCCATTGCCGGCCCTTTCCATGGGAAATGGAAGGGGTCGGAATTGGGATGGGAAGAGGAGGGGGGAAGGGTTGGGTTGAACATAGCGACAAGCTTTTATTATCACATAAATTGTATATAATAAGTTTATAAGTTGATAGTTAAAAAAATGTATAAGGTTAAAATTATTTTATTCTTTTTAGAGCGTTTAAATAAAAGCTTCTTTAAAAAAGTTTTTTTCTTTAAATTATTTTCAAGTTTTTAGTTATCGATGGGTAAGTTTCTCAGTCTCTTCATCTCATTCAAAGCATCATTGTTACAAGGCCATTTGCTAGTTAATTTCGAACAGTCCAACTCTTCAATGAGGAGACCTCCTAAAGTCTTTTCTCTACTTAAGGCCGCGTATGCTTGACCAGCAGCAAAGAGTTTCGAGCCTAAGTAAACAATTTTTTTTGTTACTTATTTGTTGATTTTGCAACTTAATTTTGTTATGTGGGACTGTTGTTTAATAACAAAATATGTTTAACTACTTGTGATGTGTAACGCCATCTGTTGTTTTAATCAGTACTTGCTGACCTGAGTGTAACATAGGAGTGAGTTGTAATAAAAGTTATAGTTCGTTCCCACCATCCACTGTGTTTAATTCTAATAATACCTATAGGTACTATTACACCATTAAAATCCGTTAGTGTAGCAATCATGTTAAAGTTATTAAATCCTGTCCAATTTACGTCGGTATCCTGAAAGGGCATGGCATTACACCGGTCGAACCGGCCCATTCATGCAGCAGATTGCGTGGCTGACCACAATTAAAACACTGTTAACTATTAAAAAATAGGTCAACGGAAAGTCGTCGACTGTGATGGACTACCGCCTCAGCCGTAAAGTGGTCGTAAGGTTCTCAATGTTAGCACTAACTCATTTTGATTATAAATTTGGACGCGCCGCTTAACCCTGTATCTTGACATGGTGATTTGGCATCAGTAACTGAATAGTAAACAACAGATTTACTGACACTGCCCAAATAAGCAGGCCACTAGTATCTAGCCGCTCATATTAAAAACCCTATGATATATATAATATTTATACACAATCTAATTTGTTTATAACATTAATTAATAACTTAACATAGCTCGACTCCTTTTTCTACCCGAAGGTGTAGGCAGCATCTATTAAGCCTCGACTCGCCGCTATGTTTACGTCTCACGATCTATAAGGGAGTAGGATATAGGATATGGGAGTAGGAAGGGATGGGGAAGGGGAGTAGGTCTCCGGGTACCTCTCTCACCCAAAGAAACAAGGCGTGAGCTGGTTGTGGTATTTCACCGGTCGAGCCAGCCCATTCATACAGTGAATTGCTGGGCTCTACCACTGTTGCCATACAGCGAGCACAAAGTGGTCAGTCAAAAATATTTATTACACATGACTTTCGAGAGAAATTTCGAAAGAATTGGTGTGAGGCCAAATTCGAACCCAAGACTTCCTGATTCAGAAGCGGGCTAGTTTACTGAACCACCGAGACATAGTTTTTGAAGTTCTTATATAACTCTTTAATGAAAGGGCCATTTGATACGCATATAGTAGAAACGCAAATATTTATTCCACTATATTGGATTTAGAATGACGTCACATTATTTTTCGAGCTACTATTAACAAGCCCTTTCATTTGATACCCATATTGTAGAAATGCATTAAAAAAAACTGTTCCTCTATCTTGGATTATCCGCCATATTGGATTTAGAATGACGTCACATTATTTTTTTAGTTGCTCCCAATGAGCCCTTTCATTTGATACCCATATTGTACGAAAGCTTAAAATATATATTCCTGCATCTTGGATATTCCACCATATTGGATTTAGAATGACGTCATATTAGATTTTGAGTTACACTCAACAAACCCTTTCATTTGATACCCATATTGCAGAAATGCATTAAAAATATCCATTCCGCCATCTTGGGTCGTCCGCCATATTGGATATAGAATAATGTCATACATTATATCATGCATTGTCATCCAAAGTAAACGTGTATACAAAATTTCAGCTCAATCGGTTGAAGGTATCTACTTCAAAATTGAGTTACAAGATTCCACCGAACATACATACTTACATACATACATACATACATACATACATACAGTGCAAGGTAATAAAAAGCTTATAAAAAGCATATTGAATAGATAAAAAGCAGCCTCAATAATTATTACGGATTTCAGCTAATTATTTCAAAAATTGTAACATTATGGAACTGCTTCCTCTTTGCAGTAATGTTTTTCTTTTCGAATATGCCCAAAAACCCTATAAGAGAATTATGAGAAATGCCAAATACGAAACCTGGCTCATGCCGATAACATAAATAATCTATAACATAACAACATAACTTCACGCCTTTTTCTTCCCGAAGGTGTAGGCAGTGGTTGTTAAGCCTCGTCTCGCCGTTATGTTTACGTCCCAAATGAAGTACGCTGCGTTCCTATTGCCATACCGGGCATGAAGTTTTCATTCATCGATATTTATCACACATAACTCATGAAAATAATTTCGAAAGTCATTGGTGTGAGCCAGGATTCGAACCAGCAACTTCTGGATTCAGAAGTGGGGTGCTCGACTACTGGACCACCGGGACTCCATATAATAACATCATATTTTTATGTTTATACCACAGAAATAGATCAAGATAGAACGGCGAATAGGCGTGGCAAGCGTGCCAAAACCATGCACTATATTGCATGCTTTCCGAAACTCGCTCTCATTACGCAACGAGCGTTCTTGCCATGCGTTCAGGACGTAAAAAAATAGATAAAACGTCACCTATATGCCTTATTAAGCTGTGACAAATTGTAAAAACAAAAGTAGTGAATCAAATATGAAAAAAGGAAATATTTCGTATGATCAGTAAGTACAGAAAATCAGTAGAAAGTATTTTTTTGAGATTATAAATTATTGTTTTACTTTTACTATGTTCAATAATTACGATCACAAGTTGTATATTTTTTCGTTATGATAAATATCCATTGCTGTCCGCATTCAACGCTCGTATACAAAAACATTGCGCGTATAAATTATACGCGTAATGTACGTCGAATCGAACGAAATACACAATACACCTGCCAGTTGATCGCTGTGTCTGCTAATCGCTGTGATTCGAATGTTAGGGATGGGCACTCCATGTATCGTTGAGTCTTAGGACTTATCGATAAATTAATTCAATAATAATTTGAGTATCAGCTCATGTCTTGCTTTGTCCCTACTTTATTCTAACACCACAAATTTCAACCAAAGTGTTTCGTAATTACGTTGGCAGCAGTTTATTTGACAGTATAAGTTTTTACCAATTTGACCAATCGCCGATGGAAAATCATCTCGTTGTTCTCAAACGGGCAGTAACCGAGGTATATGTAGACGTTCGGCTTCGTTATTTAACCAGGACTGTGAGGCCAACCCTTACAAAAAGGCAAATATTTAATAAATATGTACAGTTTCAAGGACAGTAAAATATTTATAATTAAATTTTATATATTGTTGGAAAAATATGTTTTAGGTTTTAATATGTCGGATTAAAGTATTTAACATGTTTTACTTTCTATGATTATCGTTACACAAAATCAATAAAGTTGGTAAAATATAAAAATAATAAAATTAACACACGTTGCCGATATTAACATCGATAATCTAATGTGTGTGTCTCCTAACTAGTCGCCGCGCTCACAATGAAAATGACGTCACGCTGTGGGCGTGGTTTTTCAAAAAAGTGACACGCTCGAAATGTATGGAAATATGACATCGCGGCCGTTCTATCTTGATCTATTTCTGTGGTTTATACGGTACATACACCAAAATATTTTTTTTTTTCCATTTTTTGTCTGTATGTCTGTGAATTCCGGGTAATCTGTGAAATGGCTGGACAGTGGTGAAGTCAAGAAGTTCACTGCATGAATGGAGCCGGCTCGACCGGTGAAATACCTCGACCTCTCAGAAGATCGACGTAAAATGACTCATGCCGCGTTTCGTTCGGTGAGCGAGGTACCCGGAGGCCCACCCACCCCCCTTCCCCATCCTTCTCTATCTCCTATTTCTTAAAAGTCGGCAACGGAACAGTAACTCTATGTGTTTAAGGTCTCTATGGGCGGCGTTGGTTTCTTACCATCAGGTGACACGCCTGCTCGTTTGCCCTCCTATCCCATAAAAAAGCCGAGATAGCTGGTGTAATAAGGAGCAATATTTTTAAAGTATCCTTATCTAATAACGCCAACACTTTTGTAACAATAAAAAAAAATATGACGATGTGACCCTTTTTTATAAATTTCAAGAAACTTTTGTTAATCTATACATATTATGATCAAATTACGTCCACAAGGGGTGACTTGCTTCAAATAGTTCAATTGCACTTCAAGACAGCTGGAGGACTGCTGTTAAGGAAATTGTATAATTTACTTATATTTATTTCAGCGGTTTTCTAATTTCCAATTTTTGAATTTGGAAGTATTTTGAATAAATCCTGGGAAGCGCGCACTATTTGATTAGACTGGTGAGCCGCCTGAGAGAAAGTGCCCACGCATTTGGCAAACAAATGGTACTATGCCGTACTGCTAGTCTATAGAATGGCGCTAACCAATTATAACAAAGATAAATATTAAGTTGGAATAACATTCTCTATCAGATTCTCTATAAAATAGTGTGTCAAAATACCGAACTCAGTATCGATAAAAATGCTGTATATAAAGTACACTGTGTAATCGAGCCTAAATATCTCGTAAAACAAACTTTAGAAAATAAAAAAAAATAGGTGCTTAAACCCGCAAAATTTTAAAGCTGAAATAGATTAAATGAAAGTTGTATAGAGATAAAAATGTAACGCGAAACTTGGAGTGAAGCCAAACGAAGTTGCTCAACAACAAAAAAAAAGAGGAACTTTTATTTTGTGCCTCAATCAAATTGGTTTCCTTACTTTTTGAACGGTTAAATAGAGGTCCCGACAATATTTTGTGAATTTCGTTAGACTTGGTAAGTTTTTTTCAGTATTTTATGAATGTTATCAGGGTTATTTCCAAGTCGAAGCGCCCTCTAGTTTCCAAGTTAAGTAATTAAAGACTTGTAATGATAAAACTTAACAACTAAACAAGTAAATGGTCGTTGATGTCACCATCCGCCATGACGATAAACTCGTGAAAGCTGAAAAAGAAAAACAATTGAGACAGTTGGTCCTTGCTTACGAGATTTCTGACATGTCCATTCAACGATTATTGTTTCGATAGTCATTTCTGTAAATTGACTTATTGCCAAGAGCCTCGACCAACATCTAGAGAGGCTCGCGTTAGGCAGCTGGATCAAGAGCTTGATGCAGGGACCGATACGTATCTAGGCACGGCACGTATCGTGAGGAAGTTCCTCTCTCTGGGCCCATGACCACTGGCAGCTTGGTCCCTGTACCCGATGTCAGTGGGTTTCAGTTAATTTTATATATTTAAATGTATTTTTTGTATTTATATTTAAAATTGTATTTATAAAGTGTACATAATAAATAGCGAATGAACTACTTTTATTTTACATATACATAATTTTCATTACATAGTAAAAACAAAGTCGCTTTCCGCTGTCTGTCCCCTTATATCTTTAAAACTACGCAAGGGATTTTGACGAGGTTATTTGTAGCAGACAGAGGCTATCAACGGGGTGATTTTTATCTATAATCCATATAATCGTAATATAGTAAAGAAAAAATAATAAATTCAAAATTTACTTCTTTATTACTTTTGATGCACAACAAAGTTCGCCGGATCAACTAGTAAGAAATATAATAATAATTCAGGCCAAAAAATAAGCTAGCTTATATAACAGGAAAATTTCTAAGAATCCTGCCTTTGTTGCTTAAGTTTAAATTACTTTACTAGATAACTCACGCACAGGCCTTTCACATGCGAGCTTATACACACGCATACACATATTTGTAAACGAGTCAAAGGAGCAAGCGGGTCACCTGATGTTAAGCAACTAACAACGTCCATGGACATCTGCAATTGCGTTACCGTCCTTTAAGTTCGGATAAAAGGAGGGAAGAGTTGGAGGAAAGGTGAAGCGCCTCTTGATACTTCACTCACCAAACGAACAGCAGCACGAGGCACTTTACTTCGATTGACTTAGACGTTAAATTATGTTACCAGTCGAGCTGGCCTCTTCATGCAGCGACCTTCATGGATCTACAACAGTTGTTACATAAATTTTATCATTATTGAAATTATATTAACTTCAAATTAACTAAATAGTATTTCTTTTACTTTATAGTCAGGTAATAAATCATAATAATACTAAAGTCAAACTAATTTAAGCTAAGCTGTTGTTGACAATAGACTTAACATAAGTTGTGGACGGTAAGTAATAATAAATTACTTAATAGGAATATAATCTATGGGCAGATATGCCTTATCTTGTCTACGTTGTTTTATTTTTAAGGTTCCCTGACTGAAAAGAAAATATGTTCCCCTATTTACTTTGTCGCAGCCCTTGTAGTGTATTGTATCGCCTGCTGAATAGAATAGAGGGCTTATATCCTAGCAGATTACAAAGATATATTATGTGTGATGTGCATAGTGTGTTGGGCACTTAAAGTGTTTCTATGCAGCAAATTATATATTTACAAAAATAAACTCTGATGCATTATGTACTAAATTCTGATTTTAGTTCTTCTAATATGAGAGTAATCAGATATACAACTTGATTTATTTTCATGGAATATAATATATTATCTATTACATATTAAAATAAATTATTAAAGTTTTTGAAAAAACTTTAATATGTTTGAAAGGTAGGAATCTAGAACGGATACAAGGATAATGGTTGACGATGTAGTGCTGAAACAGGTGAATGAAATTGTATATCTTGGATGCGCTTTTAGCAGGGATGGAAGGTACACCGTGGATGTAGAAAGAAGAGTGGCGTTAGGAAATAGCGTAAATGGAGAGTTGGGCAGATTTCTGGGCGCAAAAAATATTAGCACAAAAGCCCAGCTAGCAATTCACAATGCAATACAGATCCCAACGCTAACTTATGGAAGCGAGAGCTGGGTATGGCAGAGTGTGCATGAAAGTAGGATAAACGCGGTCGAAATGAGGGCATTGCGCAAAATCTGCGGAGTGACCCTCGCTGACCGCGTGGAAAACAAGGTTATAAGGAAGGAAGTCGAATTGAAAGAGAGTGTCGGTGTAAAAGTAAGAAAGGGCATGTGCCGGTGGTTCGGACATGTAGAAAGGATGGATGATGCAAGATTGACTAAGCCGATATACAATGCAAAGCGGATGGTTGTATGAGTCGAGGACGGCCAAAAAACACATTCCATGACCAAATAGAACGTGTTCTGGACAGCCTCCAAAATCTACGCGCGTGCATGAAAAGAGTTATGAAAGTCAACGAAGCGAGTGAAGTATGTAAGAATCGTGCCTTGTGGCGCTCCGTTCTCCCTGCCTACTCCGCAAGGGATTTAGCGTGAAGTTATGTTTGTATGTTAAACAGAAAATCACTAAAATCAATAAATACAACTTATTATTTTTTACGGCATTGGGAGACAAACGAGCAGACGTGTCATCTGATGGTGAGCAACAAACGCTGCCCATGGACACCTGAACACAAATAGATTTACAATTGTGTTGCCGGTCCTCATAATGGGATAGGGAAAGGGTCGGAAGTGGGATGGGTAGGGGATGAGGAAAGGGAAGGATACTTCTCTCACCGAGCGAAACGCGGCAAGAGCCACTTTACGTCTATATTCTGAGAGGTTTTTTTGTTTAACTGCTTATTATGTTATTAAGACTACAATATTAAAACTGTAAGACATTTTAAATATTAATTCATTCGGCAAAAAATGTCTAAAACAAATTTGTGTTTTATCCAAAAGCATATCAAGTTCTTTCTTGCCGCTCATCCACCCGGATAACTGGGAAATAAATACGGCTAGTTTTAGTCGGTAATTAGGTACGCCGAATAAATGACCGCCCCGGGTTATATGTAGGTACCCAGCTAACGAACGAACGATGCCGCTTTTACATGCTAGCTAATCAGTATACCCGGGTTAGATCGACCTTGCAGTAGCCGTTTAATTTAATTACCTATTCTCAAAATTAATAATTAATTTTAATAAATATTCTGAGAAGACAAAAATACATTTTGTTAACAATTGGGATTATTTTATTTAATCTGGAAATTTATTTATTGTTACAATTCCATAATATAGAGCCGCCACCATTCACGCAGCGCTAAACCTGGCGGCTGAAGGAGAGGGGAGTGAGTATAGGCACGTGGAATGTAAGAGGTGATATGACAAGAAAGATGAATGAGTTGATGGATGTAATAAATGAGAAATGCCTGGATGTTTGACGGAAACAAAGCGAGAGTGAGGCCAAGGAACTCCCCATTGGCATGGTAGCCTTATGGTCCGGAGTGGACCTGTACGTCTGTGCCAGTGGGGCGTAGGAATCGTTCTCTCCTCTCGCTTTACTTCCAGAGTGAAAGACTACGAGTTGGGTGACCCGAGACATCTCTGGGTTCGCATAAAACTGGGGCCCACACGAGACTTCCTGGTCGCAGCTCATGCTCCCGTCAGCTTCTTTGATTCCCTTAAACTCCAGAAATTTTGAGATTTTTTTTAGGATATTCTTTATTTTGCCTACCTAAGCCTGCCTACACTTTCGGGTAGAAAAAGGCGTGAAGTTATGTTTATTTATAGTGTCATACAATATGTAATCTAGTAATCTATACACCAATTCTTACTAAAATAATTAATGCTGCCAGTAGAACAAGATGCGGAAAAATTAGATTTCAGCTAGTTTTTTAATTGTATATATTGTGCACTATTGTATACTAGTATATAATGTAAATCCTATTGTAAATAAATGGTTTATTGAATAATTCTTATCTAACCGTTTGATAACCGTCTGATAACCGTTTTCTAAGGAATATAAAATGACTGCATTAAATCGACGGATTTTAATGAATATTACAAATAAATTACTTAAACCACGGCCTAATAGTGTCGAACACGAATATGTATGTTACAACTGACCACCAAAGATCTGACCTGAACATAACCAAACGTTAAACCCAACACAACAAAAACAAAAATAGCCTTTAGGCGATAACAATAAAATCTACTATTTCAATATTGTAACACAATATCCCCATCAAAAGACATTCCGTTCCACCTCTAAATACTTACTTAGAGCCCAACTAAAAGCGTTACACATAGTTCACCCCTCACCGATCGTTCCATTTTGCTAAGGCAAAAGAAAAAAAAATCCGTAGTACAGTAGTAACGGTGAAAGCGTAGGTATTCGATTTTGTGCTTTCTCTATTCATGAATTGCTTAGCCTGTATGGACGCTTAATGGAGGTGCAGTGTTGTCTCTATTTAGAAATGTTTAATTCATTGGAAACGTGTAGCTAAAAGTAATTAATTTTGCACTAAATAGACATTGACATAATTGATTATTCAGTCGTGAAGGTAAATTATAATTATATTCATACTATAAGTTAATATTATAGACAGCGTAAGTGTATGAGGATAGATATTTGTTTATTTCACGCAAAAATTACAGAACGGATTATGATTAAACTTTACAGGAATAAAGCTTATTTTTATTATTTTCCTGCCCTTAGCCCAGTTTAAGTGGGGTCTGCAGAAACCCTTCAAACTATCCATGGTTTCAAAAGATTTGGCTGTGATCTTGGCAGGCAGGCGCCCGGACAAAATTTGTCCGGGCGCCTGCCTGACATTAATCCTCCTTGGGAATGTTTTTGTTAATTGAATAGGAAAGGGATGGAATTAGGATGAGGAGGGGAGAGGGGAAAGATTGGGCCGCCGGATACCCAGTGAAACGCGGCATCAGCAACTTTATGCCGATATTCTGAGTTCGCCCATTCATGCAGCGTACTGCGTGGTTACACCTAAACAGTAATATCATTACATAGTATAAAACAAAGTCACTTTCCGCTGTCTGTCCCCTTATAAGCGCATATCTTTAAAACTACGCAACAGATTTTGATGCGGTTTTTTTTAATAGTTAGAGGGTCTCAATGGGGTGGTTTTGATCTATAATTCATGTATAGTGTAGTAAAAAAAGTGATAATTTTCAAGATTTAGAACTTTAATCGCAAACGCTGCCTGAACCCTAAGGACAAGGAACACCTTTAAATGGTCTACAAAAAAGTCCGCGAGGGCATATGTCTATCTCTTAGGGATTACCCACAATGACCATTTTTATGTTTTTATTTTTTACGAGAATTAATGGCCTATTTACCAACCGATTTTAAACACTACAGCATTAATTTTCATCCAATTAAATGTCTTAAATAGATTGTGCCTGTAATATAGATGATCCTGGCCCTTTACAGCATGCAATTTAAACGAATATTTTCGAAGATATTGCAGTATTAACATAGCCGGACAGCAGTTATTACTTTTTATGCGGAACAAAGTTCACCGGGTTAGCTAGTAGCTTATAAATTAGAATTACACAAAGGCTATCATTTTTTAATTTTATACTATCAATGCACCTTTAGAGCTATCTGAGCGCGTGCTGTCGGAACTGTAGCTGCTACCGTACGACAAGTTTTTATCAACAAAAGGGGGAAATAATGCGCGGGAGGAAATTAGTATTGTATAATGCTTGCCCCAAGGGAGAATGTGGCAATCTCAATTCGTTCAGACATCAATAGTTATACCACAAAACTGCTTAAAATCCTAATCTACGCTAATATTAAAGCTGGACATTTTGTTTGTTTGCTTGATAGTGCAAGGAAAAAAGTTGTCAGGAACGACTGTTCCCATTGGAAAAAATATTTCAGTGTTAGATAGCCCATTTATCGGCAAACTATATGTTAGTATCGCGCCATAGCTAATAGAAACGAATAACACAACTGTTTAGTTGTCAAGGTAATTTTATTAACGCCAGGTAGCACTGGTCGTGGTCATAAGCAGACAGTTGCAGGCGCCGTCACGGCTCCATTTGTTTTATCTCTTAGCCTTTTTTAACAGACTCCCAAAAAAAGGAGGAGGTTCTCAATTCGTCTGTATGTATATTTTTTTTTTTTAAGTCTGTTCACCGATATTTTCGTCAATTATGGACGGATTTCAATTTTTTTTTTATCGATAGTGTTTACTTTCGAGATGATCCCATTTTCACCAGGTCAGGATCTGATGATGGAAACAAGTATGGTGTTTTTGTTACGTAATAGTGATGTCTTAGGGCTATTCTTTATGGTGTCAACATTTGATGCTGCTGTGCTGATGAAAAAGCCACAGAATTAAGGAGTTAATGGTTAGGAGTTGGAAGACAGTACCGCAGTTAGTCGATGGAAACTGTTTAGTGGCGTATAGGACTAATGTTGTTGCTTGGGAGATAAGCTTAAATCCATATCTGATACTGCTGTGCTGATGATGAATCTACGGAACTCTTAAACGGTTAGGAATTAGGATGTAAAAATGTTCTGTTTTCTGCAATACTTTCAAGGCTACGATTGGTCTTCATTCGGGCTGCAGTGTTATTGTCTACCCATGATAATAACAAAAATATAAATACTTAACAAGTATTATCAAACTCTTTTAGCTAAGTACTTTTTAATAATAATTATAGCTCCCTAAAATATCAACCATTTAACAAACGGACTTGTAATATATTTAATAAACTGAAATCCATGTAAATGAACTAACTTTTATTGAAGTTCACAACTCATTAATATCACTAAACCTTGTGAAAAAAATACTTTAAAAAAAAGTTAAACCGACTTCTAGAAACGTAAACCAGAAAATCTTTAAGTAAATTAAAACAGTACCTTCATAACTAAAAAGCGATAAATAACGAAACTTACTAATTTGTTTAATACAATATACAAAACGTAATACTTTTATAAAGCAATCTTTAACTATTATAATATTTACAAATGTCACTTATTTTTGGAGTCGGTGCTAGCCCAGGTAACGTACTCTATTGTGTTGCACCGACTTCAATAATGACTGACAATAGTAAATATTATAACAGTTATAGATGACTTTATAAAAGTATTACGTTTTGTATATTGTAATAAGTATACATATAAGTTACTTATATGAAGGTACTGTTTTCATTTACTTAAAGATTTTGTGGTTTACGTTTGTAGAAATCGGTTTAACTTTTTTTTAAAAGTATTTTTTTTTTCTACAAAGTACCGTCACACATTATTACACTTGTCGCGTCCCTGTTCTGTACGCCCCACGAGGCAATTTTGTTTACCTAAACGTGTCGCGTTAATTTGCGTTTATTGTATTTATGTAATACTAGCCGACCCGACGAACATTGTTCGGCATCAAAGTAATTAATAAGTAAAATATGGATATCAAAAAGTTCAATTTGAGCTATCTATCGGCTGTGACTGCTGTCCCGCTATGTTAATACTGCAATATCTTCGAAAATATTCGTTTAAATTGCATGCAGTAAAGGGCTTGGATCATCTATATTACATGCACAATCTATTGAAGACACTTAATTGGATGAAAATTAATGCTGTAATGTTTAAAATCGCTTCGTAAATAAGCCATTATTTCTTGTAAAAAGTAAAAAAATAAACAGTCATTGTGGGTTATCCCTAAGTGATAGACATATGCGGATTTTTTTGTAGACCTTCTGAAGGTGTTTAATAACGTAGAACATTATTTTGATCTATCACGTAAGGTTCAGCCAGCAAATTATCATTTTTTCTTTACAACATCATATATGAATTATAGATCAAAACTATCCCGTTGACACCCTCCAACTATTACAAAAAACCGCATCAAAATCCGTTGTGTAGTTTTAAAGATATAAGCATATAAGTGGACAAACAGCGGAAAGTGACTTTGTTTTATAATGATGTAATGATGATGCAACGCGAAAGCCTAAATTTTTATATTAGTGCAGTCGTCGTAACAACGTCCCTTCAAAGGGTAACTAACTAAGGTTTCTCAAACAGTAAACTTGTAAATTACTTTTATAACTTTAAGGAAACCCTAACATTGCAAATAGATTTATTTCAGACCTGTTATTTAATTCTCTTCGTAAAGTTTTAATGAGTCCGCTACGCTCTCGTGTTCTCTCATTTACTCTTTGACGCGGCTTTACTTGACGTAAGCAACTAATACAATTTATGTTTATACATTGAGAACTCATTATATTTTAACTTTGAATTTAATCTTCCTTGTAATAAAATTAAATATCGAACGTAAAACGTATTTGATTTGCGCTTAAACCCGGTACTGTAATGTTTTACTAACGACCTGTAGTAAAACAGTGATAGAGTAAAGCAGTTCGCTACATGAATAGGCCAGCTCGACCGGTGAAATACCAAGACCTCTCAGAAAAGCATGCCGCGCATTTCTCATGCTGCGTTTCGTTCGGTGAGAGAGGTAGCTGGAGGCCCACCTCCCTTCCCCACCTTTGCTATCCTACTCTCTTAAAGGTCGTCAACGCAACTGGAACACTATATGTGATAATATTTGTTGCAAGTGTCCATGGGTGGCGCTGGCCACTTACCATCAGGTGATACAACTGCTCGTTTGCCCTCTTATCCCATAAAAAAATACATTACATGCCGAATATATAACTTGATATACCTTCTGTGTACTAAGTATCGGGAATTTGTCAATAAAACAAAAAATACAAATTATTCATCTAAATTTATTTTATCGCCTTCAAAGTAGGCCCCATCGCTTGCAATACAACATCTCCACCGCTTCACCCAGTCTTCCATACATTTTTCATAGGCTATTTGCGGTATGACCTTTAGCTCATTCAGCGAATTTTCTTTTATGGCTTCTATTGACTCAAAACGTTTTCCTCGAAGTGGTAATTTTAACTTGGGAAATAAAAAAAAGTCAGACGGAGCCATATCAGGTGAATAGGGTGCTTGGTCGAGAACGTTTGTTGAATTTTTCGCTAAAAACTCTTTCACTATAATGGCTGTGTGTGATGGTGCATTATCATGGTGCAGCATCCATGAGTTGTGTCGCCACAAATCTGGACGTTTTCGGCGGATACTCAACAGCGGCAACATTTTTAGTGATTCACCACATGAAATATCATTCGAAACACAAAATTTAAGGCACATTCTTTGTTCAACAATATTTTCCATTGTAAAAACGACTGAAAACTATGATCAACAAAAAGTTTAGTTTAAAACAAATTAAATGACAGATCCCGTTCAAATTTTGCGCGCTAAATCAGTACAGTGCTACCAAAATGCAGTAAAAAAATTAGAACGACCTCTTTTACGCGGGTCTCTTTATTGACATATGCCCGATACTTTTTACACAGAGTAGTATATTGAAGCTGAAGCATATTTATCTCAAGAAAGATTGTATGGCGTCTGAGTGTTTTCTATGTAATATAAGTATGTAATAACAATCAATTAAAAGAAAAATAACAAAAGTATATATATATATTAATATTAATATCAGTCATGTAGTTTCCATAACATTAGAATTCAGGTTGCTTAGCTTGGAACTAGAGGGCGCTGTGGGTATTGTGTCTATGATATTATTATTATTGGAAATTACTTCAGAAACACAATATTCACTGATAATTTTACAACTGAAGTCTATGAATATAATGCCGAGATTGAATGATACCCACATTCTTTTTTACAAAACTCTTTTCGATATTTCTGAAAATAAAAGTTAGATAAATATACTACATAACAGTGTTAAAGAAAAGAAATAAACTACTTAAATAATGGTTTAATACAAATAAAATAATACTGTAACAAATCCAAGTCTGTACGAGGGACACAATGATTTAAGAAAACTAACATGATAGGTCTTAGCAGTGGAAGCAAAGATAATGACTTTTAGTGGTATTTCTGTCTCTATGTTTGTACTCACACCACACAAAAACTACTGCGCCGATTCTTATACAGTTTTAACTGATATGTTTTTAAATATCCGCTTTAAAACATAGGACAGATATTAAAACGATATGATAATTTTATCTCAGAAACTACTTTACAGATTTTCATGTGACTCGGACAATTCGACCAAATATATCATGAAGGTTTAAAAAAAAAGCTTTGTTTTATTAAAATATGACATCTGAAATTATAATCGTCGTTTCAAAGGTCACGCGTACGAAGCTGCGGACCACAACTAATCTGCAATAAACAAGTGTTTATATTCCTTACGTGTCCCACATTGGGCTATTAGGGACATTTGTGGAACACACCCACAATGTTTTATAGTTGTAGCCGGTCGTCGCGTACCACATTAGTTAAGGAAGACCTCTATCTAACTTATAATATAATCATTAAATATGTGATTCGGTTTGCCTTTTTTGTATTACATTATATTATCATGTAGAAAGGATGGATGATGCAAGATTGATGCAGATATACAATGCAAGAGTGGACGGATGTAGGAGTCGCGCCAAGATACACATTCCATGACCAAATAGAACGTTTTCAGGAGGAAGGTGATTTTAGGAGCCACAAAAACCAACGCGCGTGCATGAAAAGAGTTGTGAAAGTCAACGAAGCGACTGAGGTGTGTAAGAATCGTGCCTTATGGCGCTTCGTTCTCTCTGCCTACCCCGCAAAGGATTTGGCGTGAAGTTATGTATTATATTATCAACGCTAAATTTATGCGTGTGTTCTACTGATTAAGCAGTAAGACTGTTATTTTAAAGAAAAAGAAAAAATAAAGAGATCATTGGTAACGTTTTGCATCATCACGGCCCTTAGATGTAATAAACAATAAATTGGGTACGAAATAGACGATTCTGAGACAAACTTGTTACATTGTTTGGTCTTTATTAAAAAAACTAGATATTTTTGTCAAAAACTTAAAGTTAAGAAAGACGAGTGGCGATAGGAAATAGCGTAAACGGAGCGTTGGGCAGATTCCTGGGCGCATAAAATATTAGCAGAAAAGCCCAGTTAGCAATCCACAATGCAGTCCTGATCCCAACGCTAACTTATGGAAGTGAGAGCTGGGTATGGCAGAGTGTGCATGAAAGTAGAATAAACGCGGTAGAAATGAGGGCTCTACGCAAAATCTGCGGAGTGACTCTCGCTGACCGCGTAGAAAACAAGGTTGTAAGGAAGGAAGTTGGTTTGAAAGAGAGTGTCGGTGTAAAAGTAAGAAAGGGCATGCTCCGATGGTTCGGACATGTAGAAAGAATGGTTGACGCAAGACTGACTAAGCAGATATACAATGCAAAAGCGGACGGACGTAGGAGTCGAGGACGGCCAAGACACACATTCCAAGACCAAATAGAACGTGTTCTGGAGGAAGGGGATGTTAAGAGCCTCAAAAACCGACGCGCGTGCATGAAAAGAGTCATGAAAATCAACGAAGCGAGTGAGGTGTGTAAGAAACGTGCCCTTTTCTTTTTTTTACGCGAGGAAATGCTTTATGCACACCCCCCGTCTACCGGCAGGGGGTAGTGTGGGACTCCCAAAACAGTAAGCTGCAATCCAATCCTAGGGTTATACCCACTAAAACCTCGCGGCGGCCTTCCTCCGGCGTTGGGGTGGCCCAGGACAGTGCATCGGCCCTCTGGTCCACCCCGCCGTCGCCCCCCCTCTGTCACGAGGGGGGACTCATCCTCGGGGAGCTTCGGGAAGCTCCCCCGGGCTGGGCGCCCCCGACCGCGCGCTGTAAAGAGGCGCGCGGCCGGCGGCGCCCCGACGGCCCTCCCCGGCCGCATCGGGGGGTCATCCTTCCCGGACCGCGACCCGGGCGCACCCGCGGGGTGTGCGCCCTCGCGGCCCGTCGGCGGCAGCGATTACTGAGCTCGCCACCGCCGCCTTCGAGCGGGATCGGCTCTCTCCCGACCCCGCTCGGCGGCCTCCTTCTGGAGCATCACAGCTTCGCAGAAGGAGACCACAGCCCTCCACTCCTCCTTGCCCGCCAACATTGCCGCGACCAACGCCGGCGGGGACAAGTCTCGCCCGATCCCGTCGACCAGGACTCGGCGCTCAGTCGCCCACGCCGGGCAGACCTCCAGCGTGTGCCGAGTCCAGGCCGGACGCGCAATGGTGGCATCTCGCCGTCTCTTCACGTTTTATTCGATTCAGATACTCACCGAAGCACCCGTGCCCGGTGAGTATCTGTCAACCTGTAGGTGACAGTGCCCCATTTACGGAGCACCCAGGCCTCGAGGTGGGGCAGGACGGCTCCGACGGCGCGTGAACGCGCAGAGCCCTCGAGGCCCAGCGCGTCGCGCCAGTCCCCCAGGACCCGCCGGAAGGCCTCCCGCCTCCGCACTTCGTGTCCCCGCGCGTCCGGGTCCCCCCCTCCCCGGCCGAGATCGTACGCAGCTGCGTACATCCCGGCCAGGATGATGAAGGGGGGTGAACGCGCAAGGACCGTCGCCGCCTCGTATGAGATGGTACGGTAGCCCCGCACGATCCGTATGGCCATGATCTGCTCCAGGCTCCTCAGCAGAGCCCTGGAGCGGGAGGCCCCCGCGAGGTCTCGCGACCAAACGGGGGCCCCGTACAGGGCCACGGACCGCACGACGCCACCGTAGAGGCGGCGAACTCCCTCCCCCGGTCCCCCGAGGTTGGGCAGCAGGCGATGAAGCGCGCCTGCCACCCGTCGCGCTCGGGGGACCATCCGTACTAAGTGCTCCTCGAAGCTCCAGCGGCTGTCCAGCGTGAGGCCAAGGTACTTCATGTACCGCCCCACCGGGACAGCCGTGTCACCCACCTGGATCCGCGAGGCCGGGGGTTCCCTGCCTCTGGTGAGGCGGTGGAACCATAGCGCCTCACTTTTGTGAGGCGCCACCTTCAGGCCCAGCCCGCGGATCCGTCTGACGACGATAGCCACCCCCAGCTCGGCGAACCTGAGCGTACGCTCGAAGTCGGGCCCCCTAATATTTTTCTCCTAATAATATTTAGTAAAATTAGTAGCGCACAAAACGTTATATATAAAATTAATTACATAACCATTATTTACCGACAACGTTTCTAGAGCAAATAATAAAACAAGACGCACCTTGCTACGCGTGCTTTCATAACTAATTTGATATTAAGCATGATAAAATGTAGGGTGGTTGGCGCTAAGATTGTTATTAAAATATTGTGCGTTATGAATTTTGGTAACATTGAAGAAGGACGTGGAAGGTGACAGTTTCATTTTCGCCTTGAGTAATGAAGCGAATGAAAAATAGCATCTTTTTTTTGGAATTTTGCACCTTTATTAACCAAAAGTGTCGCCAGTGAGCTAAGATCAAATACTTCACCTTATTAAAAAACAGTGTGGCTATAGTCGATGTAACTCTTAGCCCAATTGAGTATCTAATCATTATGTTCTAGATATCATTTATTTAGTAGGTAATACAGACATACCAATACACTTAAAAATGATGGGCGATCGAAGTGCTGTTTAAAATAAGTATTTCTGATGATGTGGCAACTGAAAGAAATTGTTACCTAAAAGAAAAAAAAAACTAAATTATATTCCAAATTCAGAAATTAAACCGATGGCACAATTTTCAAACTTTTGTGTCCGCCTCCTGTTCTGTTGATAAATCGAAAAATCCGCAAGAAATTTACATTTTTTTTTTTCGTGACAAAGAACAAGAGTTCCTTTCTTTTGTTTATTCTGAAAATGAGATTTTGGTGTTAGTTTTATTGGCAAGACGACGGGGTAGTACGGAAAAGTTTCGAATTTTCTTTAAATAGAATTTCAATCAACAGTAATGGTGTTTTAGTAAGTACATTGCTTTCTCGGAACCTAAAAACCGACATCGATCTAGTCAGCCAGTAAATTATTCAGACGCCAATAAATAAGTTATTTAACTAAAAACATGGTCAATAATTTAATAGTAATCGTGCAGTGGTTAAAAAAGCAGACTAGTGGGTGAATTCGATCCCTACTCGTAACTAGCATTTCAAAATATGAAGTTACCAAAACAAAATGTGAGTATTGACATCGCTTATCGTAATTTCCAAAACACAAGCACCTATTTAGCTTGGGAATCTTAACTTTGGATTACTAAAAGTCGCTGTGTACATCATTACATAGTATAAAATAAAGTCGCTTTCCGCTGTCTGTCCCTTCCATCTTTGAAAATACGCAACTGATTTTGATTTGATGCGATTTTTTCAATAGATAGAAGGTGCAAACGGAGTGGTTTTTAATTATAACTCATAAATGATAAAGAAGAGAAAAATTTATGTATCCAAAATTTATTTATTTATGACTACTTTTGATGCGGAACAAAGTTCGCCGGGTCAATTAGTTACATATAAAAATAGTCTCATTGAATAGTCTGGTCGTAGGAACATATGCGTTACACAAGCTTGTTTTAACTGACTCTACTCTTATTATTATGGACACTTCTATTTCTTCCACTGGAGTAATTCCTATTTACATTTATACTGAAATCATTGTTGTTCTGTACACGTCTTACTAAGATTCTGTACGTAGTCGGAACTGGTAGCGCTCATAAAACACTCAACAATGTCATACAATCCCTGACTCTGGATATAGGTACATACACAATTTTTATAATACTAAGAATTCCATTAGGGATGGCAAAAAATAATACACCTAGAAGGTGAAGAATTTCATTAGGGTTAAGATTATTATTGTGGGAGAGCCAAGCAGTTCCCTGCATGAATGGGCTAGACCAGTGAAATACCACGACCTCTCAGAAGATCGCCGTAAAGTGGCTAATGCCGCATTCCGTTCGGTGAGATAGGTAGCCGGAGGCCCATCCCCCTTCCCCATCCCTTCCTATCCTACACCCTTAAAGGTGGGCAACGCAACTGTAACACTATATGTGTTGCAGGTGTCCATGGGCAGCGCTGGTCACTTATCATCCCATAAAAAAAAAAAAAAAATATATGTTTTGCTTCTAGTAGGAACCTGGAACAGTTGAATTGTCGTTTATTTTTGTACCTATTTCACCTTATAAGCAATTGTAGGCAGCGTTTACATAGTTTTATTGAATGAAATATGCTATATCAATAATTCTCGCAGTAGACTTCAGACGCAGAAACAGAAATCCGAAAGGTCAAATTATTCCGCTTGGCAGTATTTTTAAATATCTACTTCCTTTCTTTTGACAGTCAATAAACTAAACACTAGATAAATGGCATAAATATTGAAATATACTGCGGTTTTACATACATTAAGAAAATACTGAGAATTACATACATAAACTCACGCCTGTATTCCATAGGGGTAGGCAGAGACTTTGGCTCTCCACAAGCTACGATCCAGATACACTTCTTTAGCTTCATGCATTCACGCCGGTTCCGGGTACTACGCATTTTGCCTTTTTTAAACAGACCATTTGTTTGGTCGTGGTAGCCCCGTCAGTATAAGTATTGGGAGATCAACTCCTTATAATTATACTGAGAATTGTGTTTGTAAAACAAGTTTTGTCTCGGTTTCATAAATAAAATAATAAAAATTTAGTGACAACCCTAGTAACAACACGGCGTCCATTATTAAGCCACATTGGTGAAGTAAAGCTGCTTGTTACGGCTAGTTTTTACGAGCATGGGGTCTGCACGGCTTCTATTTTCACACCATTCGTTACGATAAACTTTATTGAACTTTATGATTATAGTAGGCGGACTTAAGAAAGAAATATAAGGAAAAAATATTTTTTATAAAAGTAAATGTTTAATAAAGTTATTTCGGAATTTACCTTAATAGATTAATGTAAGAATTTCTTCAATGCTTTTTAAGGAAATCTTATATTCCTCTATACTTTTTACGCAAAAAAGTAGACGACATTTAAATTTTGGCGCGTCGCATCAAATAAATAATTGATATATAGTTTTTTTTATAACCGGCCCTCGAAGACGTTGGCAGCGTTCTTTTTCTCGACGTAGGTATCAATTTATTTATTTCTGAGATTTTCACGAATCACATTCATAACATTAAAACAACTTTTTATGATTGTATCGCGTTTATTTATTACTTATTTTTATTTATTTCCCGACGTTTAAAACTCTTTACAGAGACTCGTGAAAATGAACTGTGTAAAGAGTTCGAAACGTCGGGAAATAAATAAAAATAAACGCGATATAATCCTAAAAAGTTGTTTTAATGTTATGTAAATATACATTTTTTTACTCCTTTTAAAATAGGTACTAACAATATGTGTAAAGATAGCAAAATAAATCATTTTCTGCAATATTATTATAGTAAAAAATGAAATGAAATCATAACTCCTAACAGCATAAGCCAAGTTAACTGAATTCAACATTATTGAAATAATTTTGGTACTTGTGATGGGCTCTCATTAAACAGTGTCATTTATCATTTCTCTAGAAGGAGACGTTTCGTAGAACGGAGCGTAGAACACGAAATGTCAAAAAGACATTTGACATTTGTGCGCTCAGCATAAAATGCTATATATCCGTTTTTAGGAAATCGTTTTTTGAATTCAAAATTAAAATTTAGTAACAAAATCAGATAATGTTAAAGACAAATATTTTTCAGCCATTATTAACATTTTGTATTTTTGACAAAAAATTGTTTAGAATTAATTATTAGAATCGTGAAGTATAGATAGAAAGTTGAGTGATAACTCGGGGATCTTTATCAGGTTAGTGACTAAGGTAATTTAAATACTGTATGGCGTGCATAATATATGCTTAAAAATAGTGTAACAATTTTTTATCCAGTTAACATACAAGAATATTCTATAGACATTACTTATAACAAACAAGAAATATAATGTTATACAAATACGCACCAAACAACCACCTGGTAAGACCGCAAATACACACACATATATTCGACATAAAATTCAAATTAAGATCCACATAATAAATTTGAACAAACGTTATAATCACTAAATAAATTAAGCAGATATTTTGAAGTGCTCTGCGAATTCTGTGTACAAGTATCTACTTATAGCAATAATAAGGGTCCTCGTAAATGTCTAAGAGTACAATTCAAATTTTTCACCAAGAGATTTTGCAAATGAACCAAGTGGGGATGGGCGTGTGATACCATCCTCGAAATTGCCTCATATGATTAAACAACGCCTTCGCAAGACGAATGCTGAGCCTGCAAGATGTATTGCGGAGGATGTGAGTGGCTGCTTATTAGTAAAGATTTATTTGTGTTTAATTTAACATCTCTCCTACTATTTCTTGTGTAGCTGTAATAGGGGCATTGTTATTGTCTTTTTGAAAAGACAAAACGTTTTGTTCATAGATGCCGAACGTATTTGTTTGAATACGCTTCTCTAATTTAAAAAGAAATGGGATTATGATTTGAAATGATTCAAATTTAGAATCAAAGTTTATTTTTTTTAATAATACAAAGAAAAAAAAACATCCAGAATAAGAAATTGCATTGCAACTAGACCTAGATTGTTTAATCTAGGTATTATATGGCATGTATGCAGAGCCAGTTGGCTCTGATATCACAGTGTAACTATCCGCTGAGAATTAATTAGGCACTTACGATAAAAAAAAAAGATTCTTTCTCGCACTGAAGGTAAGAATTTATTGCAAGCAATTACTGGAAGACCTTCAGACATATTTCTTTTGGCTCTAGTCACTATTTTAACCTTATCGATTCCTAATGTCAGTCGGTAAATTAAATATAGACGTTTTAAATAAAACGCCTCCTATGAAAATTGACGTTATGTGGCTCAAACCTCCTTTTGTTAGCTGACAGAAGTATACGGAGGCCTACATTTTTCTTCACTCTCCTAGCCATTCTCCCATCCTCACTCTCATCAGCACTAATTTCAATTCTACCCGGTATCTTGTTCTACTTGCCACGATGTTGTGAAACATTAAAAATGTGGGTTTATATTAAACTTATATTATTTATTATATTGACAGTCTCGCTGGTCCAGTGGTCGAGCACACGACCTCTGATTCAGAGGTCCGGGTTCGAATCCTGACACTGACTCATGGCTCACGGCAATGACTTTTCGAAATTGTTTTCGGAATTTAAGTGTGATAAATATCGATGACTGAAAACTTTGTGCCCGTTATGGCAATAGGTTCGCCACCTATTCCATTTGGGACGTTAACGTAACGGTGAGACGATTCTTAACAGCCGCTGAGTACTGATTGAAATTATATCAAATGCAAATATAACAGCATTAAAATCAATTTGCTTGAAGGCGAAAAAAAAAATACAAGACGAAAATATCGAAACTAGAAAGGAACTCCTAAAGAAATTTCTTTTATTCATGGAGTCAGAAGAAAGTTCAAAAACTTTAAACGCGAAACCTGGTAAAATACGATCAATCAATTTCATTCGATTTAAGTTTGCAAAGAAAATGATTGGCCCAAATTTCCAACGGCGGTATTGGGGACATTGTATTGCTTAAAACTGATCCGGAAAATACGAAGCAATGAGAACGTTTTGTTGGGTAGATATTTATTTCATTTATTATTACAAATTTAACTTTTTAATGGGACAGGAGGGTAAACGAGCAAGTGGGTCAACTGATGGTAAGCAACTTCACACTGCCCAATACCGTGATGCGTTGCCATCCTTTAAGAGAGTAGGAGTAAAAAGTAATGGGGAAGTGGAACGGGCGTTCGGATATTTATCTCACCGAACAAAACGCGACAGCCACTTCACGCCGATATTCCAAGAGATCATGGAATTTCACCGGTCGAGCGAACCCATTCATGCAGCGAACTGCAAGAATCTGCCACTGACAAAAGCTTTGAAATATATCTATAACAGAGTATTAGACAGTTTACTATAGAGTTGAAAAACCATTCTCATTTAAGGAATCCGTTGACGATAATCTATCTGTATTATCCTCTGGGGATGTAAGGGAGCACAAACACCACATCAGTGCTCTAAGCCAACCTATCCTGCCCGCGGTACATCCTGCTGGCCAACGGACGAGGCTCTGACGACCGATAAATGGCGGTATATCCATTTCATAATGTAAACAGTACAGTGACGGGCAGCAGCGTCAATTGTGCGAGAACCGAAATACTGCTATCGCCAACCCGCCTGCTCAGCGTGGCAATTATGGGCAATTCATCCAATGGCAGATAAATTTACACAACGGCCCCTAGTTTCTGGTAGCCCCGCTATCCCAGGCCAGGGCGCCGGCCATGGTTCCGGCGGGCAGGGGGTGCTAAGAATCTCCGGGCTACAGTAGGCCGCCAACACCGACTGTCTTAATGTCCGACCATTATATGTAGCCAGAGGCTACGTATAATGGACGGACATTAAGGCTTGACGAATATCTGGCGACACTCGAAGAGTAACTGAAATACATAAGATGGCACATTCTGGGACTATCTGAAATCCGAAGAGAGGGGGAGGATAAAGTAACATTAGTCCCGATCTAACTCGGTCGAGTCGAGTCTAAACTCGGGCCATATTATGTATTTCAGAAAGGGAGATCAGCTATCCCAAGGCGGTGTTGGGTTCTTGGTCCATAGGAAGCTCTCTGACAGCGTTATAGAAATCTCCAGTGTGTCGACAAGGGTAGCGTACCTTGTGATCAAACTTACGGAAAGGTACAGCTTTAAAGAAATCCAAGTGTACGCACCGACTTCGTCACACTCGGTTGATGAAGTGGAACAATTTTACGAAGATATTTCGAAAGCCCTAATCGGTCGTATGCAACCTATAAGGCCCACTTTAACGTAGTTATGGGGGATCTAAATGCTAAAGTGGGAGTACAGGTGAGTGGTGAATCTGTAGTAGGACCTCACGGTTTTGGTAGCAGAAATCATAGGGGACAGATGCTTGTGGACTTCTTAGAATAGGAGAAGCTCTTTGTAATGAATACATGTTACAAAAAGCAATCTCAGCGCAAGTGTACGTGGCAAAGCCCAGGTTCTATGACGAAAAACGAGATTGACTTCATCATTACGGATAAGAGGCGCATATTTAGAGAGGTCTCAGTGATCTCTAGGTTTAAAACCGAAAGTGATCACTGACTTGTCCGAGGCACTCTAGATATCAACTATAAACTTGGGCCCGTATGATGAAGTCTACGCTTCGGCTGAATATGCTCCAAATCGATGCAGGATCCGAAAGTTTCCAGACAAAACTGGAGAACCGAAATGTTGTCCTGGAAACCACAACTAATATGGATCAAGATCTGGAACAAGTGTTGGGTGTACTCCGGGAGGAGGGTGCTAATTTCTATAGGACGCAACGTACCAATAAGGAGTCTGGACTCTCTGCAGAATTTCTGCAGCTGATGAGACAACGTGAAGACCCCACCGTCGCTTCAGCGGAACAACGGCTCTTGAACAAAAAAATCTCCAAGCTTGTTAGACGTGACCTCCGAAGCTCTAACACACGTGCCATTAAGGACATGATTGAGAAAAATCGGGGGTCCAAAGTCTTTGTTCGACCGCTGGGCCGAGCCCATCTTATAAAGCTGAGCAAATACAGTGGAGAAACCGTCACGTCTGGGCCGGAGATTGTAGCAGAGATCCAGGACTTCTATGGTCAATTATACACCTCACATGCGTCTCGCCCTGAATCTGGCAACAAAGACCCGAGAGCTACCCTGACCCGCCACTACAGTGAAGAACTGCCACATATAAGCTTAGATGAGATCGAGGTCGCTCTGAAGAAGCTTAAGAATGAAAAAGCCCCTGGGGAGGATGGAATTACAACTGAGCTCTTAAAAGCTGGAGGGACTGCTACGCTAAGAGAACTCCAGCGCATATTTGATTCCGTCCTCTTCTCGGGGAGAACTCCTAAGGCGTGGAGCAGGAGTGTAGTCACATTGTTCTTTATGAAAGGTGATAAAACCTTGTTGAAGAACTATCGACCCAACTCTTTGCTAAGCTATATATATAAGCTGTTTTCAAGAGTGATCACGAACCGTCTGGCGCGTAGACTCGACGAATTTCAACCCCCTGAACAGGCCAGGTTTCGAAAGGGATACAGCACCATAGACCATATCCACAGTGTACGGCAGATAATTCAAAAAACAGAAGAATACAACCAGCCGCTTTGTCTTGTATTCGTGGACTACGAGAAAGCATTTGACTCTATCGAGATCTGGTCTGTTCTGGAGTCCTTGCAGAGATGCTAAGTCGATTGGCGATACATCCAGGTGCTGAAAAGTCTTTATGGCGCTGCGATAAGGTCAGTCCACACAGAGAACCAATTCCAATGCATAGGGGAATGAGACAAGGGGACGTTATTGCCCCCAAACTATTTACAAATGTATTGGAAGACATGTTCAGAACTTTAGACTGGAAAGGACGTGGCCTAAATATAAACGGTGAGTACATTTCACACCTAAGATTTGCGGATGACATCGTCATCATGGCTGAAACTGCTCAGGATCTACAACACATGTTGCTCGACCTAGCTGATTCTTCAGCACGCATTGGTCTTCGGATGAATTTGGACAAAACTAAAGTTATGTTCAATCAACACATCATATCGGAGCCAATTATGCTAGATGGGGTGCATCTCGAAGTTGTTCATGAATATATATACCTCGGCCAAATAGTACAAGTCGGAAAGAACAATTTCGAGAAGGAAGCCCGAAGACGGATACAGCTGGGTTGGGCAGCATTTGGAAAACTTCGTCGAGTCTTTTTGTCGCCTATTCCACAAAGCCTTAAGACTAAGGTCTTCAACGAGTGCGTCCTACCCGTTATGACTTACGGAGCCGAGACGTGGACACTGACTGTGCGATTGATCCACCAATTTAAAATCGCTCAGCGAGCCATGGAAAGGGCCATGTTAGGAGTTTCTCTGAAGGATAGAATTGTAAATGAAGACATCCGACAGAGAACTAAAGTCATCGATATAGCCCAAAGAATAAGCAAGCTGAAGTGGCAGTGGGCAGGTCACATTTGTCGCACGTCTGATTCCCGTTGGGGAAACGTGTCCTGGAGTGGAGTCTCGGCAAACGTAGTGTAAGACGCCCTCAGGCTAGGTGGGGCGACGATATACGCAAAGTGGCTGGCAGTGGTTGGCAACGAATGGCCAAAGATCGAGCTCAGTGGCGTGCCAAAGGAGAGACCTATGTCCAGCAGAGGACGGAGATAGGTCGATGATGATGATGATGATGATTATCCTCTTTGTTTATAATTTTTTGCCTTTTGCTATTTAAAGATATAGGGATTTACAGTTACACCTCGACTTGAACAATTTCATGTGAGGTCCAAAATTTAATAAATGGTAAAACGTATTATTCTACATCGGGTACAATTTTGTCAGTTACGGTTAAATCACATATCTGCCGAAAAAATACTAAAAACTCATAGTTGTGAGCCAGGATTGGAACCAGAGATTTCTTGATTCAGAATTCCTATCTTAATATAAAAGAGGTAGGATCAAAAATCGAATTCTGCGTAGTTATAATAATTGATAGTCTCGATGGACCAGTGGTTAAGCACACGGCTTCTGATCTTGAGATCGAGGTTCGAATCCTGACACTGACTTTTTGAAACTGTTTTCGGGAGTTACGTGTAATAAATATCGATGACTGAAAACTTTGCCCCGGTATAGTAATAGGTTCGCCACATATTCCATTTGGGAAGTAAACATAACGGCGAGACGAGGCTTAACAGCCGCTGCCTACACCAAACCTAACAAAGGCATGAACTTATGTTATGTATGTTATAATAAATATTACGATATCATTGTGTTTCATAATGTTTTTTAATTAAATTTGAGAAAAATAATTAAAACACTGTTCAAATTTTCAGGAATTCGTATCTATACTTCCAAAATATCACCTCGGGGGTACTTTAGTAGCGGATGTTAAACTTATTAGTATGATAAAATTGGATCGTGTCCTGAGTAAACTCATTCGTCTTCTATACACAAAGGTTGTCTTAATTACGACATTATGTAAGCACATACCTACCTATATGAGTGCTGGCGATATGTTTTAATTACCCATTTGCTCTTGCGACATCAAGTTTTCCATGAATTTTATTTAAATAGAGTTCCAGTACAACTCAATTAAGCGGTAAACACCCCAGTAGTAGTCCACGTAATGTACAAATTTTGTACATGAAGAATAAGTAAATAAATAAATATTAAAATCTATTTTGATAGAATTTCTTAACAGAGCCTTTTTATACACTTACATAACTGAATGCGTTTTTTGAGCCGAATATGTCGGCAGTGACAGTTAAGCATTGACTCGCCGTATCATTGCGTCCCATTTACAATAGTTGGTGGAACCTATTGCCTTACATCGGGCACATTCGATAATGAAAAATGAATGGTGTCAGGCGAATCGATACCACGATCGATCGATCGATCTGAATCAGAAGCATGAAGCTCGACCACTGGACAAAGCCTGATTGTAATAAAAATATTTAAACACTTTTTCCGCCACGTAATTTAAGTAATATAATCTATTGATTAACTTTAAAATCAGCTCAATTTCTGTGTAGGAATTTAATTACTCTCCTCCAGGAAAATAGGAAATCACCGAAACGGAATACAAACACCCAAATTCATCACACAAATATTTGTTTCCGACCGTGGATCGAACTGGGCGATCGCTGTAGCATCCGGTAGTACAAAACAGTTAATACGTTTGAAACGTTTCTAACATACGTGTTTATGAAGAATCTTTTGTATGAAACTCAGTAATATTCTCTCTCAGGTGTAGGAGAAAGCACATATTTACACACATCACACTCTACAAAGCCGGCATGCACACACACACCGCTGTTATCTGGAGTTACGAGTACATAGCCCGGAGATATCATAATACAACATATAATATTGAATCAAGATTATTAATAGTTCATTTGTTATTCTGTTTTATATTTTAAAAGATTAATATAAATAAGCAATTTAGTTGATATTTTGCCACAAATCAGTCACGTGGGAATTGATCATATTATATAGTAATAGCCTTTACAATCTCCTTGGTATATGCCGGCAATAATTAACTAGTTTAGTTGTAAAAGAAAAACCGCTTCACTTCCAGATTATTCTAAAATAACATGCTCTAAATTCAACAGACATATTCCATTTTATTTATGGCATGGGGTGGCAAGCAGGCGTGTCACCTTATGGTAACCAACAAACGCCGCCAATGGACACAAGCAACACAAATATTGTTGCGATAGGAAAAGGGCCGGGATTTGGATGGGAAGAGAAGTTAGGAATTCTCTTTCTTTCGTTTAAATTGTACCTATATTTGTTAACAAGTTTTGAATATTAATATAGCAATATCATTGTTCTAATTAATTAGTCGCTTTGTTTAATTCAACACAATTGTTCAATTACTAAAACTGATGACACAAGTATTGTATAACTGATATGACTATTATTATTAACGAACGTCGGAAAATGTATTTATAATGCAAATATTGAATTGGGCAAATAAATTTCAAATAGGTACTATCAAATAACGTCTAAATAATTAACAATATATCGGCTAATATCTATTGGTATTATTTTTACACATAAATATTCTGCGGTTTTATAGACTTCGTTTTTCTAATCGTATTATAAAACTCAAAGTATCGTAGATTAAAACAACTTTTAGGATTATATCGCGTTTATTTATTACTTATTTATATTTATTTGAGAGCATTATTTATGTATGTTTACATGTGTGATGTGTTGGTGAGAGTCCAGGTCAGGAGTGGCCACAACCGACGAGCATGTGTAAACGCGATAATAATATGAGGAGATTGCGTTGAGATTGCGTTTTTCAGAGATTGTGGGCAAAATTCTGAGATGGAAAAAAACGCCAGCGCATCGTGGAGGGCGGAATACGCGTCAGCTGCTCGCATGAACTTATAAAAACACCTAAATTAGAGTGATGGTACGTCGATTGCAACTTTACTGGATGGTTGATACCCACGATCGGCATTTAATCGCTACCTACAAACGCAGGGAGGACTATCTATGGTCTCACGTAACAATTATGTAAACTGTATACCTAAAGCATGACATTTTATTTCTGTGATACACAAATCATTCGTGACATTGAACTCCGTTTTAAAAATAGACAAATTAACATTAATCTTGGTATTGAATCTGTAATAGTCTTTGACAATAGAACTTAAATAAGGTCAAATATCGACCACCGTTATGACAGCACCTTCCCCCAGAGGCACGTCCATTTTATTCCTGGAAAACGCAATGTAGCCGTCCACCACTCCTGAATTCTCTCGTTTTTGATATGCATCTGCTTAGTCACAAGATGTCTGCTTAGTCCACCTTAAAAAAAAAAAGATTAATTTAATCTAAAAAATAGGCCAATTATTTTTGGCCATAATATAAACTTCTGTCCTACTGGTATAGTAGGGTAGAAGTTATCAGCACACTCTTAGTAAGTGTTGGCCGCACTTAGAAGAAAGTACAATTTATGTGCTTCTTAGTAAACAGGCAAAGAAGTGCAGTGTAGTGTAGGGCCATATTAAGAGCGTTTCTTTGTTTAACATAACATAACTTCACGCCTTTTTTACCCGAAGGTGTAGGCAGCGGCTGTTAAGCCTCGTCTCGCCGTTATGTTTACGTCCCAAATGGAATAGGTGGCGAACCTATAGCCATACCGGTCACAAAGCTTTCAGTCATCGATATTTATCACACATAACTTCCGAAAACAATTTCAAAAAGTCATTTGTGTGAGCCCGCGTTAGGATTCGAACCCGGACCTCTGGATCAGAAGCCTGTGTTCGACCATTGGGCTGCCGAGACTACCCTTTCTTTGTTTTAATTTATATTAAAATAAAGTTATAATGATGATGATAAAATGAGATATTATTGATATAAAGTATTTTAAATAGACCTTGATAAATATCAGATATTTGTTGTTGAGCCTCCGGATACCTCTCTCACCGAGCGAAACGCAGCATGAGCCTTTTTACGTCGATATTCTGACAGGTCGTGGTATTTCACCGGTCGATCCGGTCCATTTATGCAGCGAACTGCGTGGCTCTACCACTATAAAATATTTCAGCTAGTCTTTCAGTTGTATATATTGTAAATAATGTAATTAGTACTAATGTACGAATATCTCATCTTAAGAATATTTTTTGTCTAAATTATAATGGCCTCTCCCAATGTGCGCCACATTGGGAGAGGCCTATGTCCAGCAGTGGAATACAATAGGCTGATGTTGAAATTATAATGATATCAAATGGAAAAATAATATCAGAACATTTAACGTTCAGATTTATAATTAGTTGGTCTGTGACCGGCTACTTGGTATCTCGTAGAGTATCAGTAACGGTGTAAAAATAACGAAGTGTACCTGTACCTCCGAGCGAAGCTTGCAAGTGTTCAGTGAATATGTTTATAAAGAATTAGGTCACAGGAAAATACCCAGTCAGGTTACAACTCGGTTATAAATATGAAATGTAAAGTAAGAAAAAATATAGTAATATGTACCGTAGTACTGTATAAACATACATACATACAATCACACATTTTTCCCATGGGTCTTTGCCTACCAAAGACTAATTCTTTCCACTTGGTACGATCCTGACATACGTTTCTCGCATCCTCCACTCTCATGCTAAGCAAAATACAGCCTACTGCGATCGCCAACCCGGCGATCACAGTAGGCTGTATTTTGTTTAGAGAGAATGCTGCCGCCCATTCTTCCAGCCTTTTCCCTTAGTCGCCTTTTACGACACCCACGACAAGAGATGGGGTGGCGGTATTCTAAGCCGGCGCCACACAGCAGTCTGATTAGTTGTATTATGATATTTCTTGAAAATAATGTAATTATAACTGTGTAACTACAAGCGAAAGTTTATACTCCAATGGATCCAAAGTTTTCCCTTCGTGTATTAATTGTAGATTAAAAAAAAACAACTCAAATACAGATTTTATCTTCAAAACAATTACAAATCGTGCTACGTTAAATGCACTGCAAAAGGTTCTCGGTTATATAACTGCACGTCACAGCTTTCCAATAAGCTTCCATTTCCTATCTCTTTATTAAAAACTAATACTGTTAGTGCATCGTCTTTCTGTCGACTTGCTTCTCGCTGAAAGGCATCTACAGTGTAAGGTATATGTAGTTTCATGAACAATTTAGTAGAGGAAATTTCAAATCTATGAACGATATGTTACGCTGTTACATTTTTAATTTCAAATTGGAGATTATTTTAACACGATAATTCTTCTTTTATTTAGTGATGTGATACTACCTACCCGTGGGTGTCTTAAGAAGCAAGTTTTTGATATGATGGCAACAATCTCTAATATCAGACTCCTGGTACAGAAATACTGAGTGCTTATCTTGGTTCATTTGAGAGGACTTTCCAAAAGTTATGTGTTTTAAATATTGACCGACAAAGTCGTGCCTGATTGTCAAGGAATATGCCTTGAAGCGTCAAATATGTAAGTCCCATAACTCCAAATTTGGCCGTATGCCGAACTAGGTAAAAATACGTCTATCAGTCGCTTAGCAACTATCTGGCGTCAACATCTAATCATAACTACAATTTTCTAAACTGTTCCGTCCTTAAGTGCAAATGTAGAGCAAGTAATGCTAACCTGAGTATAATTGACAGATTTTATCATCAGCAAATTAACAATTAACTTAAAAACAACAATGAACAGTGGTACAGCCAAGCAGTTCGCTGCATGAATGGGCCGGCTCGACAGGCTCGACAGGCCGGCAGGCGCGTCACCTGATGGTAAGCAACTAACGCCGCTCATGGACACCAGCAACACATCGTGTTACTGTTGCGTTGCCAACCTTTAAGGGATAGGGGATAGGAATGAATAGGGAAGGGGTGGGCCTCCGGGTACCTCTCTCACCGAACGAAACGCGGCATGAGCCACTTTACGTCGGTCTTCTGAGAGGTCGTGGTATTTCACCGGTCGAGCGTGCCCATTCATGCAGCGAACTGCAAGGCTCTACCACTGTTGAAATTGAACAGATTTTTTTAGGTTATTATTATTCACTAATGGTGGTGGTCTATGGTGGTCACCATTATTGTAAGCAACTAGTGCCGCCCATAGATAGATCTACATCTGTGTCAGGTTCTTTAAGTTTCGATAAGTAGGCGATAAAGAGAGAGATGGGAAATAAGTGTGCTTCTAAATACTTTTCTTATTGAACGAAACGCGGCAGGAGCAACTTTACGTGAATTTTCTGAAAGGTCCGTAGATTACTTTAAAATCAATTTGTGCAAAATAAAAAGAGAATACTTCCTCATTAATTTTATACGGTTTCAGTGAGTTACATGCAAACAGCGAAACAATTAAAGCTTTGCCGAAAAGGTCGGGACTTTTTTTTCAACCCCTTTACCTGATCCCCCGCCTAATAAATCTGTTAACGAAATTCGGGGGAACAAGGGAGAGGATAATATGGTTTTGATAGTGGTGTATAATGATATCTCTTTCGGAAAAAGCCTACCGGGCTATTTATTAAAAATAATCGTTCTCAAGGTAGGGTATAGTTGAGTATCTATGAAAGGCTTTAGGGATCTATAATGTAATACCTGCTCATCAAAAAATATCCTTCTATTTCTTAGGTTTCATCAGAGATCCTGTGGCAGCTGTCTATCGATCAGTCTTCTGACATTTCGTCCAAATTTAAATATAACAAATAATAATAAACATAGTATAAAACAAAGTGTCAACGGGGTGCTTTTGATCTATAATTCATATATAATGTTGTAAAGAAAAAATTATAATTTTCGAGATTTAGCACTTTAAATGCAAACGCTGGCCGAATTATCCTAAGCGATAGATCAAAACAATGTTCTACATTATTTAACACCTTCAGAAAGTCTACAAAAAGTCATATGTCTATCTCTTAGGGATAACCCACAATGACCATTTTTAATTTTTTACTTTTCACCATAAATAATGGCTTATTTACGAAGCGATTTTAAACATTATAACATTATTTTTCATCCAAATATGTGTCTTAAATAGATTGTGCATGTAATATAGATGATTCTGGCCCTTTGCAGCATGAAATTTAATCGAATATTTTCGAAGATATTGCAGTATTAACACGGGACAGCAGTTAAAGCTGATAAATAGCACAAATCAACATAACATAACTTCACGCCATTTGTTACCCGAAGGTGTAGGCAGCGGCTGTTAAGCCTCGTCTCACCGTTATGTTTCCGTCCCAAATGGAATAGGTGGCTAACCTATTGCCATACCGGGCACAAATCAAACCTGACGATATCCAAAATTTACTCATTTATTATTTTTGATGCGGAACAAAGTTCGCCGGGTCAGCTAGTATATCATAAATGCTTACCAATAGTCCTGATAGGACTTTCATAAATGACTTGTTACTCTATAAATATAACGCAGTGCTTACACCTTCAAGCATCATAGCATAACTAACGTTTAAACATTTATAAAATATTTCAGTATCTGTATTTTCTCTTTATTAAGTACCGTTTACTTACTACTTGAGTATTTTAGAATAATTTTTCATTCTTTTATGGTATAGGAGGGCAAACGAGCAGGCGAGTCACGCGATGTTAAGTAACCAACGCCGCCCATGGACATCGGCAACACATTAGTGTTACTGTTGCGTAGCCGACCTAGGGATAGGGGATAGGAAAGGATAGGGAAGGCTAGTGGCCCTCCGGGTACCTCTCTCACCGAACGAAACGCGGCATGAATATGTTAATGAATTAACATTAACATTAGCCACTTAACGTTGATCTTCTAATAGTTCGTGGTATTTCACCGGCCGAGCTGGCCTATTCATGCAGCGGACTTCTTGGCTCTACCACTGCAAATATATAATATACAATAACGACGATACGCTCCGAACTAACAACTTGTGCCGCTATCAATGGAAGGAAAACGCCGACAAAGCGAGATAAATGTTTTATTTTGTAACTGAATTGCATAATAATAATATCGCGAATCAGATTATTTTGTTTTTATATACATAAATAACGATGAGCGCCATCTGTGCGAGAAATTTGTGTAATAATTTATTAAAACTCTAACCATATATTTTTTAATGGTACAATATAGCTTTCAGCTATTATTGATTTTTATTGGGACGCGCATACGCAAACGAGCAGACGTGTCACCTGATTGTAAGCAACTAAGGCTGCGAATGGACACCTGCAACACAGATAGTGATACAGTTGCGTTGCCAGCCTTTGAACTGGAATTGGCAAAGGTCGTGTGGGGAGGTGAGAATGGAAGGGGTACTGTGCGGAACGCGGCATAAGCTACTTTACGCCGATCTTCTAATAACGTAATTTCACTACTCAAGCTGGCCTATTAATACTGTGAAATGTGTGGCTCTACCATTGCGCTTGGAGATCTCTTAAAATTATGAAATGCAATTTTCAATAGCAGACTGTTTATAAAGGCAAGAAATTCAAAGACTTAATTCTTAAGACCACTATTTTTTCTAATTACATAATATCTGCAATTTACCTATGATTGAATATTTGTCTACAATGAAAATAAAGTGGCAGTAGCAGCAGTAAGGGTTTACCCAAAAGTTAATTCTCATTTTTAAAATGTTACGCTACGGGCTGGCAACCTATTACATTAATCTAATCAATTATATAAAATTATCGTGTCACAGTCCAGTTGTTTCGTTTACAAAACCATATTCCTGCGAAAGGGCGGGACCGATTCTCATGAAATTTGGTGTGCACACTGGGTAGGTCTGGATGGGTATGTAGTGCAACATTTATTCTTAATTTTCCTAAATGTTAACCTCATTTTTTTTTAATTTTTAGATTTTTTTTGTTTTTTTTTTTGTATGCAACAACGTATAAAAATACATACAACCTGAAATTTTCACGTTTCTACTACTTATTTGTTGATGATGAATTTCATTTCTTTGGCAAGACCACGTTTGCTGGGTCCGCTAGTAAATATGTCCTATAATCCTCATCATAACAAACCATAAATAAATCGTGTAGACCGTTTTGGTCTTGACCAATTCAAATTTGAAAATTTCCTACGATAATACTGACCGCTAATAATATTCCAAACGCAAACAACCAACCAGTGTCACGATTCCCAAACTTTTATTCCTTTTTTGTATTTGTAAATCGAACAATCCGGAAGAAATTAACATTTTTTTGTGACAAGTAAAAGGAATTTCGTTTTCTCTTTTGTTTATCCGAAAATGAGGTTTTGGTGTTATTTTTATTAAGGAGGCGGCGTACGGAAAAGTTTTGAATATTTTTTTTGAGGGAATGTCAATCCGGAGCGAGTTATTTAATTACATTGCTTTTTTTCTAAGCGAAGAGAACAATACCTACACTTTTACACAACATTTGTATAAAAGTGTTCGTTTTCTTTTGGAGTCGAACAAATCCCAAAGCGGCTAATTCAGTAAGGACATAATGAAAAGAGACAAGAATTAAACAAACACAAGGTCTCTAGAGTCGTCACTGTCATCAAAATTAAATCAATAAATCAATATTAAAAAAAAGATTATACATACATAACTTCACGCCAAATCCCTTGCGGGGTAGGCAGAGAGAACAAAGCACCATAAGGCACGATTCTTACACGCCTCACTCGCTTCGTTGACTTTCATAACTCTTTTCTTGCACGCGCGTCGATTTTTAAAGCTCCTAACATCACCTTCCATTTTCGGACACGTTCTTGTTTGGTTCACGTTTGGTCATGGAATGTGTGTCTTGGCCGTCCTCGACTCCTACATGCATAGTATAAAATAAAGTCTCTTCCCGCTGTCTGTCTCCTTATATGCTTAGAACTTTGAAACTTCGCAAAGGATTTTGATGTGATTTTTTTAATAGATAGAGGGTGTCAACGGGGTGGTTTTTAGCTATTGTGCATGTATGATGAAGTAAATAATCCAAAATGGACTTATTTATTACTTTTGATGCGGAACATAGGTTGCCAGGTCTGCTAGTAATGTATAATCAAAATAATACTATATTATATATTATAGGGTTATACAAATTGTAAAACAATTTTTGCCACATTACTTATTAGAATGATAAAATTGGAGTGTGTCCTGAGTAAACAGCATCTTCTATGCACAAAGGGCCGTCTTAATTACACCATTATATAGCTATATGATAGCTCGGATATGTTTGAGCTTGTACTAGTGATGGGACAGTATTTATCATATGGAATTTGGTTTTTAATATACGTTACGATCTCCAAAAAAATATGATATGGTAACGTAATCAATATCATATAAAACAAAACGAATTTTAGTCGGATAAAAATAATATTTTTTTACAAAAATACTTTATAAACTCGATTGATCGAGTCCTCTCGCGACCAGAGGGCTGGTCTATTCTTCGCACGGAGGATTAGCATTGCCATTCAGCGTGGCAATGCGGTCCAGTCTTCACGCACGCTGCCATTAGAACGAGAGGCGGGGAAATTTAATTTCAGCTAGTTTTTTTTTCATTGTAAATAATGTAATTAATTTATTTCTCCTTATTATGGTAAATAAACTGGGTACTTTCAAAATTCTTGCAATCTTTATTTTGTAATTATAGTTTTATGAAGCCGTTTTTCTGTTCTTGAAAAATGTCCGTATTTATTTTCACATTTTAATCAATATTCTGTTTTTATTTCTTTTATGCGTTTTTTTTAATATACTTAATTAAAATATCACCTTTATTCAAGTCTTGGTAAAACGAAACATCACTACTTTAGAACAACAATTAACTTAGCAAGCCAAAGGAAGGAAGATATTTGTTCGCTCCAAACTCAAACATCATTTATATGGAACTTATATACTTTCTTAATAACATAACATAACTTCACTTTTCTACCCGAAAGTGTAGGAAGTAGGCTGTTTAGCCTCATCTCGCGGTTATGTACGTCCCAAATGGGTGGCGAACCTATTACCATACCGGGCACAACGTTATCGGTCATCGATACATATCACACAAAACATTCATTGGTGTGTGCCAGGATTTGAACCTGTGACTTCTTGACTTAGAAGCGGGTGCTCGACCACACACACAATTATTATATTATTAGACGAATATAGAATTAGATTAGATATATGAAACATAGTTTGTATACTAATTTTCATTCAGTAGACCACAGCAGTTGGCTTATGGCCAGACATTTCAAATAAATATACGCCCTCTTATTCTTAATTCTTTTTTCAAATATATTTTTCGGATATAGTCATATCTGTGTAGTCGTAGCGACCTCTCAGGAAATAGATTTGAAGTGGCTCATGTCGTGTTTTGTTCGGTGACAGAGGTATGCGAAGTCCCATCCAAGTCCCCCGCCTCTCCGCATCTCATATTTCCCATCGTAACGCCGACAACGCAACTCAAATGATAATCAAGATTCCTCAGATGTCCATGGGCTCCGTTAGTCGCTTGTCACGGTGTGACTTCTTGCTAACGTACCTGATTACCTATAAAAAGTATCTAACAACAAGAAACAAAACTAAGATTGATTAAAATATTCAAAAACTACGAAAATCGGTACAGTTCGATAAAACATAGCATATATTATCACTCTGTCTCGGACGAAATCTATTTTGAATTGAGAAGTACTATGAATCTCCGACTTGGTTAAAAAGGGCACCATAGTGGGCTAAGATTTGAATCATAATTCTTAAAATTATTACATGAGAAATTAAAATTACTAGAAGTAAATGTTTATTGCATTGGTCAAACAACTTCACCGCGGGCGATTCGTATTGCCATATTTTATATACACGTGTATTACTAAAATATGTTAACCGGTCTATGTTCTGGTGTTACATATATTTTTTTTTATACCCGCGAGGAGGCGTTAAACGCGTTAAACGCTTTTGCAGGAGACATTAGAAGTTCCACTTCAAAAAGTCAGCGAACCAATTTTATTGTTTGCAGCGTAATGTTAACTATATAACACTTTGACCTTCTTCAATTCCTACTAAATATCTTTTAGGATTGTATCGCGTTTATTTATTATTTATTTTTATTTCCCGACGTTTCGAACTCTTTACAGAGATCATTTTCACGAGTATGAACAAAAAGATGGTAGTTGTTCAAAAGCTATCTTCATTGATACAGAGAGCACCCACTTTTTGGAAATAAAAATCAAAAAGTTGATGTTAAAAATATGATTTTTACTATTGGTAACCCACATCAGACCATGAAAACAAAAGTTAAATACTTATTTATAAGATGCATTAATACATCCTGCCTCTAAAGATCCTTTGTTGTATGATTTAATAAGTAAAAGTTGTTATTATTAAGTTATTACAAATTATCATATTTTCTAAGTTGGTTGAGATTAAAGTATGACTATTATTAAATATTCATTGATTTTAAATTAAAAGATAAAGTGTTTATTAAAAATCTACCACTGGGTCAAAAACGCGGCCAGTCCTGAGAAAGACCCAGCAAGAAAACTCAGCGGCTGTTCTGCAAAACTGATTATTATTTTGCAAAATAATAGTCAGGCAAAGAGGCAGGATGTATTAATGCATCTTATAAATAAGTATTTAACTTTTGTTTTCATGGTCTGATGTGGGTTACCAATAGTAAAAATCATATTTTTAACATCAACTTTTTGATTTTTATTTCCAAAAAGTGGGTGCTCTCTGTATCAATGAAGATAGCTTTTGAACAACTACCATCTTTTTGTTCATACTCGTGAAAATGATCTCTGTAAAGAGTTCGAAACGTCGGGAAATAAAAATAAATAATAAATAAACGCGATACAATCCTAAAAGTTGTTTTAATCAATGAATGAGATTCGCGAAAATCTTAGAAACAAATATACTAAATATCTTCTTCAAGAAATGGACTATCCAACATAAAAATATTTTTTACATTTCAAACCAATAGTTCGCGGAATTAGCGCGGTAAAACAAACAATATCTTCAGTGTTACAATATATAATATGCTATGTAAATAAATAAATAAGTAAGTAAGTACACCAATAAATCAAAACCTAATATAACCATTTAGTTATTTTTCTTTTATATATAATAAAGGTTAATCTTGTGTTCGATAGATAGCGGCATGTTTAATCGTCTGAATCACGCTACGGTTTACACAAGGCCACTAACTAAATATTATTTCTACATTATTCTATGTATACTCAATACATAGAATAATGCATGTTTATTATAATTATGTACTCAGAACTAGGACGTAAGATGACAATATTTCTTTTTGTTCGGTGTAAAAGGTTTCGGGAGGCCCATCACCCTTTCTCCTTATCTCAAATTCTACTGACTTCCTTATAGTAGAGGTCGGCAATGCAACGTAACACTCTCTGTGTTGCAGGTGTTCAATGGTGGTGCTAGTCGTCACCACCAGCTTACTTACTCGCGCACGTGCAAAAGAGTAAGCCCATAAAAATAAATGCGACTATGATATGATATTCGTTAATTTTCTTGTCATCGTCTGCGTAGCCTAATTGTTTAGTACTCACCACTAGTAACTGAGAAATCTCTATTTAGTATTCGACTCTACAAACACTACTTCAAGAAATTCTTTTAAATTTTCTCTATGCATCCTCTACCGCATATACCACGGGGAGTGCTCTGAGGAATTGTTCGGAGTAATACCGCCAGCTGATTTCCGCCACCGTTCGACGCGCCAACGCTACCACCCGCATTGGCTGAATGGTTGGCGATCGACAACAGTGCGTTTTGACACGCACTTCTTGCCACGCACTGTTCCTTCATGGAACCAGTTGCCGGCGACGGTATTTCCGGACCGCTACGACCTAGGAACCTTCAAGAAACGAGCCTATTCTCATCTGAAAGGCCGGCAACGCTGATGTGATGCCCCTGGTATTGCAAACGCCATGGGCGGCGGTGATTGCTTTCCATCACACCTGGTCACCACCCGCAAGCTCGTTTGCCCCTTCTCCCATAAAAAAAAAAATATGGTTCATAAGTATCTTTTATTTATGGCATAAGAGAGCAATTGAGCAAGTGGGTCGCCTGATAGTAAGCAACTACTCACCGCCCATGAACACAGTGGTGCGTTGTCGTCCTTTAAAGGAGTAGGAGGGGAAAGGGGATCGGGATCGGGCCTCCGGATACCTCTCTCTCCAAAGGAAACGCAGCACCAGCCACTTCACGCCGATATTCCGAGATGTCGTGGTATTTCGTCGGTCGAGCCAGCCCATTCATGCAGCGAACTGCAAGAATCTACCTAACTAGAAGGTATATTTTATATTATCTCGTATAACTGAATCGTTTCCCCCTCTCCACCCCACTCTGACTCATTCCCTATTCTTTTTAAATGCCAGCAACACAACTGTAACGCTATCATTGTTGCAAATGCTTATGAGAGTTGTAACATCCTATAAAAAAATTATACTTTAACGTATATTTCCGTTTTATAAGTTTTAAAAGTATGAATTAGCCGCTGTGTAAGTTTCGACAGGCGACGTGCAAAAGTTGGTTGCTGAGCGGAGAATAAGATAAGTTAAGTTAACTAGAAAAAAATATAACACAAGTCGACCGGTCTTCGTCACCAAGAATTTCAATTTAATACCGGAGCATGCAGACGGAACTATTTGAATAAAATCCTTTTCTTGCCGTAACGACACTGTCTGGCGCATTACGCGAACACCGGCTCTCTTCGTGGAATACCAGGGAATTACGTTTATCACACCACATTGCGCGATTTAGTTTCAAATAGCTGTTAGCACTTGTACATTTTCTTTGCTTGATTTTATTAATCCTTTCTTACACTGCTATTATTTTACTTTTCATGATTGTCAATAGTGAACACGCTAATCTGTTCTTTTATACTTTCCCTTACTAGTTTTTGTCTTATTTTTAATACCCTTTTCATTAGTTACACTTATATGTATCTTATTAAACTCTTAGAGCTCGATTTTCTCCTACTTTGAACGATCCGATTTTATTTCAACTTTGCACATTTGTCAGAGATCAATGACAATACAACAATTTGATCAAAACATCTGATTATCCTGATTAGATTCGCCAGGATTCAACAATTTCCTTACGACTAGCTGTACCCCTTAGTGCTTTGAGTCTCCTATGGTAATAATTGAGTCATGTTCAGTATTCATTCGTCGATATACCGATAAATCATGTACGTATACTGTTATGCTTTATTAATATTTATGCTATAGTAGTATTTGAAATCATTTTTGAGTTTTTTTATCTTTATTTTTACTACCGAATTCGTTTTTATAATTTCACAACTATCATCAGTGGCAACTAGCGTGCACATTCGTATAGCTTTTTTCTCCCATTTTAATATGACAGCTGTGCCTAATACTGTACATTAAGTCTCATTTTTTTCAGTCACGGTTATTTTCCAGATCCCAACCGTCATTTAATTGTTGGAGCCTAACTGATCGTGTTGCTTTAGAAATTGCTGATCATGAATAAATTATCATTATTGTAAGAGTCACACGAGTAGACTTAAAAATTAGTACACATATAAATTTGAATACAAATCCATTTATGAGATCTCGAAACATTGGTATAGAAATTGATAGAAACTCGAAAAAAAATGTTTTTCGTCGTTGTATTTGTCATATTAAAACATTCGTTATTATATATTCTATGTTAATTGATTATGAAAATACATGGGCAAAGCATTAGCATGGTCCAGCAAAAATCGCTTCAATTGCATACATTTCTCACTTCAGTTTTACTTATGCAAATAACTTTCGACAGGAGACAAAAAACCAGCTGAAATGAAAGCGTTTGTTATGCTCAATGAGCGCGCTGTGGAGACGTTTCAAATTTGTAAGGATTTTGGCATGGTCTTTCTTGTGCGACATTATTTTTGTGTGGATTCGGTGACGTGAAGGTTTAGCTGTCCGCTTCTGGATTGAGAAGTCTTGGTGTCAAATTTTGGCATAACCACGACTTTTTGGAATTCATCGCCGAAGATGTTTGTTATAAATATCCAAATCAAAAAAAATGTGTATCTAATATGTGTGAATCGGTTTCTTGAAGACCGAGAAATACGGCGAGTCAAGGCATAGTTGCTGATGCCTACACCTATGGATATAAATAGACAGAGAAAATTTAAAATGAATAAGAACTCAAAATTTTCTCTAATCATATCGTGTAACATAATCAAGTAATTTATATAACAACGTGCAACCTTGTTAAATTGATTATAAAAAGAAAATTATCAAAGAACTCTCTATAACATATTCTGTTCTTAAAGAAAACTTTTTGCAGATGCGCGCGCCTCCTCTAATGACGTCGGGTCACCGCTCCGAATCTAGTATAATAGACTATTGTACGGACCTTCAATGATAAATGTACCCAAATCTGTTGATGTAAAATAAAAATATATTTGAGATGCAACCCCAGTGGGGTAGTATTAGTATTAATTAAGAATGCAATGTGACGTCAGCTATTTTTTCTTGCAATATTAATACCTACTGCTACAATAACTGCAGACAAAAATTATAACCAACAGATTTAAAAAGGAATAAAGTAGTTTATCAGATCATACTTTCTTACGTACTCCTAATTAAGACGGGTAATAGAATGTCATATTCATCACTTTCCTTTCGCATTCTAATGCAACGCTGTCAACACGACAATAACTCTATCTGTATTACAGATGACGGTTTGTTCGTATACCATAAAAAAAGTATTGTTGATAACCAAGAAGCTCAATGCATTCATACTTTGCAAAGTTAAAAATTACTGCACCAGAAATAATGACTTTATAAAGCTTAATACTGATCTAGCATGAATAGCAAGCAAGCAATAAAAACACAACTGATTCGATTTATTTATTCCTAATTCCAACAATGAAATTTATTGAGAATCGCTCTGTTAAATAAAAAAAAAACATCGCGTGACAAAGATAAAATTAAAAATCGATTTTCAGTAAAGCCATAATCAATTAGGTCGCAAACCGATAACACCAGTTCTCGATATTCTTTGCCATTTCATTAGAAACGGCAGAGAGAATATCGTTCGATAATACTTTTTACTCACAGCTTCTTTGTTTTTTTATATATTTGTTCTGCCAACTGTTCGACGATGGCAAAATTTTCTCAATCTGTTTATATGGATTCTTGCTTTATTTTTTTTAGATTATTTTTTTCAGCAATGTTATTTCCGAGCGCGAGCTTTTTTAAATCTTCATCGATTTTTTTAAACAAATTTACGAAAACTGCTACATGTTTTATCTGTATCTTTAAGGGTTACTAAGCACGATCGATCTTTCTCCTGTATCGACTTTATTTTCAAATCCTACTTCATATATAAAACTCTGTGAATATTATTCATGTCACAATCTATAGCCAAGATACTCGATGTTTTTTAGAAGTTTAGAGAAATAAGATAGAAATTGTTACCATCATTTTTACGAATGAAATGTTGATATCTTGAAATAAATTGTGAGCATACCCTTATAGTTCAGTGGTATCAAGTACCATTAATAAATTAACTGTTTTTTTTTTGTTATAATTATCAGATAATATTAATATTACGGTACTATATTACTAGAGTTATGAAAGTCAACGAAGCGAGTGAGGCGTGAAAGAATCCTGCCTTATGGCACTCTGTTTTCTCTGCCTACCCCGCAAGGGTTTGGCGTGAAGTTATGTATGTATGTTTTGTATTACTAAAGATTTAAAATAATAATTAAAAATTAAGTAGATATTTTTTCCTTTGATCTTTGTAGTAGTTACTTAGTTGATGATTAGATGACGCTGTAGGAATATCTTATGCATTGCCATAAGCATCAAAGAGTTTTAAACAAGATTTTTGGGAAGTGTTCACAAGGTAAATAACTATTTAAACTAGAAAAACTACAGTATAAACGTATTAAGTCAACCATTTATGAATATTCAAACATGCAGACTAAAAATATCAGCGATGTGCAATTATTACATACAAGCTTGTAAGGAAAAAACGTAGTTGAGAGCCATGCGGTAGAACGTAAGCTGTTTGCCGAACAAGCAAAGCTGTCTAGAAAATTGGAAGTGTACATATTCAGAGGACATTGAACGAGTACGCTTTGATGGCTCATGTGACGTTGTTTGTGAACTACTTATGAAAACTGAACGTAAGCGTCAACCTGCAAATGAAGAGAAAATCTTTTGGTCCTTTTGAAGTGGGAATTATATCACATGATAGACTAGTTGACCCGGTAAAATTTGTTTCAACTCAGAAGACAAATAAATAAGTAAATATAAAGTAAAATAAATGTGGTAACCACATTTATTTTACTTTATATCAATTTACTTCTTATTACATAAGCTATCTTCTAATAACAGTACCGTCAAATAGGTCCAGCCGTTCTATAGATAAGCTGGAACAAACGGATACACACAAACATGGTAAAAAACATATTTTCATAGAACATAACATAACTTCACGCCCTTGCTTACCTCACGGTGTAGGCAGCGGCTGTTAAGCCTCGTCTCGCCGTTATGTTTACCTCTCAAATGGAATAGGTGGCGAACCTATAGCTATACCGGGCACAGAGTTTTTAGTCATCGATATTTATCACACATAACTTACGAAATGAATTCGGAAAATTCATTGGTGTGAGCCAACGTGAGGATTCGAACCCGCGACCTCTGGATTCAGGAGCAGGATGCTCGACCACTGGACCACTTACAGACAAATTACGTACATTTCTTGTATATATTTACCAAAAATGGTAAATATAGACAAGAAATGTATGTAATTAATTCTGTATAACTAATACTCACAGTAATAGCACGTGCCACGTAGCAAAGGATGTAAGCTGACCGATAGCCTATAAAATGAGGAGATGTATAGGAGAAAGAGGAGCCTGAAACCGAGTAGGCTTCCGCTCATTTTTCTTATTGCAATAAACTGGCATGAGTGACTTTACGTCGATTTCCTGAAAGGCTAACAGCGAGCTACACGGTTCTACCATGGTAATATTTTAAAATAACGACATGCTCTTTATTAGAGTATCGAAGAGAAATTACTCAGTGACATATAAAATTAATCAAATCAAATTTTATGTAAGTGTTAATCCCATGGGCAACAAAAAGGTACAACAATGGGGTACCCTTATTATACATTTCATTTATTGACACGAACCTCTTCCATTAGTTGGAGACGTTTCCACCCGTTATATAAATATCAATAGCCAAAGGTTCGTAACATAACTAAAAGGGGTATTAGAACCCTTTCATAGAACAAATTAGAACTTTGAAGATAGCCATATATTCAATACATTTTAAACAATATTATAATGTCTAGAAGATTTTTATCATCAGACGGTTAATTGGAGTATAATGAAAGCATATCTCGTCTAGGCCATTAATAAAACGCCAGCTGAAAATACAGACATTCTCTTGTCCACGGACAACGACACTGACCAAGCGTAGTATACGAGAGAACAATTCGAGCCGGACAGTTCTGTTATTATTTACTAAGACTATTTATTTGTAACAGTCTAGGTGGCGCAGTAGCGAGCACCCCGCTTCTGATTCAAGAGGTAGTGGGATCAAATCCTGGCGCACACCAATGAATTTTCGAAATTTTCGAAAGTTACGTGTGATAAATATCGATGACTGTCAACTTTGTGCCCGGTATGGCAATAGGTTCGCCACCTATTCCACTTACGATGTAAACATAACGGCGAGACGGGGCTCAACAGCCGCTGCCTACACATTCGGGTAACAAAAGGCGTGAAGTTATGTTATGTCTATTTATTATAAGTAAACTTTTCATAAAGTCACCGGCTGGATCGGTGAAAAACCGAAATATATTCTCATAATATCGACATATGATACCGCCTTTGATGCGGTTAGAGAAGTATCCCAATACCCAACACCCTTCTGCTACTCCTGACCCCTTTTATTCTCCCCTCCCAAAAGCCGGTAAAGTAACTATCAGCAACTATCACGCTCTGAGTGTTCCAAATATACATGAACGAAGATAGTCGCTTAGCAACAGATCACCTGCTTGTTAGTAGCTTCCTTTTAGCATTTAAATCGATTTTTATTGAATATAACTTAGTACGTACGGAGCATATTCAGAGACATGGTTTTTAAATGCTGGTCATATTAAGAAGCTCAAAGACGCTCAGCGAGCTATAGAGAGGGCTATACTCGGTATATATTTCAGATATAAGATTCAAAATACGGGGATCCACACTGGGATTTACTGACACTGAAGTTGAAATGTAGTAGAGCAGGCCATATCACTCGAAGAACCGATGATCGCTGCGAGAAAGGTTCTTGAGTGGTGACTACGGATCGCGAAGCACAGGCCATGACGATCTAATAAAAGCAGCAGGCAGTCATTAGATGCACGTAGCACACGAACGGGAATTATGGCATGCTAAAGTGGAGGCCAAAGTTCAGACGTGGGCTGATGATGAAATTGAGAGGAAGCAAAAAGAGATTGTAAAGAATAGAGCTGCGATGGAGAGGGAAGATCATAGCATCACAGCATTATGCCATTTGCTCTTTTCACATTTATAAAAAACTGGTTATTATTCTTCACCCAAAGTCCAGCGTGTAAATATCCTGCCATATATTTTCAAAGGTTTCCTTACGACATCATAACTAAGGTTTAATTGCTGGCGGCGGTGCTGCACTACCTCAACTATATCGATAAATTTCTATCGATAATAACTACCCTTCCTTTGGTTATATATATACCTAGGTGGGGATATTTTATGGTACAGTTCCAAGCAGGTGGCGACGTATGGTAGTTATTTCTTTTTTTATTTCATCACTACGAACAACACTAAATAAAATATTTTACGTCCACCACACGATGTCGTAGATCATGTATAAATATAAATTGAATATTAAAATTTATATGTATTCATAGAATTAGTTCCATTTAATCATCTACATAAGTTTTGAAAAGGCTCGGTGGTCCAGTGGTTGAGCACCCCGTTTCTGAATAAATAAGTCGCGGTTTCAAATCCTGGCTAACACCAATGGCTTTACGAAATTAATTTTCGAAAGTTATGTGTGATAAATATCGATGACTGAAAACTTTGTGCCCTGGCAATGGCAATAGGTTCGCCACATATTCCATTTGGGATGTAAAAATAACGGCGAGTCGAGGCTTAACAGCCACTGCCTAGACCTTCGGGTAAGAAAACACGTGAAGTTATGTTATGTAAAGTTTTGATTGGAGTAAGAGCCGTACTGTACACTTATAAAACATTTGAAACAAATTGTCTTTCTAACTAAATTGTTTTTTGGCAATTATTATATTAATTAAGTACCTACACTACGTACTTCGTTACGTATCGTGTCTCTTATTCTAGCCCATAGCTCTAGTCGTATTTCATACAAACTTTGATAATAATAAGTTATTATTTTCATACTTCTGTCAATTGTATTATTTTCTTAATTCTTAATATAAAATATTTTTTAAATAGCGACCTTTTTTTTTTACTTTTGTTATTGTTAAGCAGTTATAAAATTTACCAGAAATCATTATCACATTATTTACTAATTTCAGTATATATAATCAAATTATAAGCTATTTTTTTATTATTATTATATCCAAACAAGCAAAAACAAAAGGTTTAAAAATTTTAAATTTTAATACAAAACCCACATGCAACAAAAGTAAAAATTAAAATCACATATTAACGAACACGGATGTTTTTTTATATTTATTAACCATATCACTCAAATAACTCATATAATATAAACTACTAAGTTCTCCGCGCGGCATTATAAAACAATTCCCCTTTGCCGACTAAGAAAAGTAAAATTATTACCGGCCGGATCGAATACAAACTTATTACAATTTAAATGTTGGCTGTCTCCACGAGGCGGATACACAAAATTTTCCGCTAAGCGTACATGTCAAATGCTTTTGTGACGTTTCAAGTTTTCCACCCTTCAGTCTCCCCGATGTCCTTTTACCAGCGAAATGATAAATGACATCGGCTAATGAGAACCCATCAAAAGTTCACGAATTATTTCAATGATGTTACGAATTAAATTAAGTTAGTTTGTATTATTATTATTTCGCTTCTGTATTTTACGTTTGAGAGTATTTCACGACGACATAACATTTGTCATTTTAATTGTGCGTGTTGTTAAATTTACAGATTTATATACAAAGATAAAAGGTGGAATAAATATATAATTTGATGGCAAACGTTATTATATTTTCTTTAGAATGGAATTTAAGACTAACTAGATTCAAGTCTTGCTGCTATTCGTAAAAATTTAAGTTGCAAAGCATCGGAAACATCAAGACAAATATCTAAAATGAGTAGAATAATAAAATCGATCGCGATGAAACCCATTAGTAGATATTTTATTGTTACGTGTGTGTTTGCAAATACTGGCAAGATAAATACACTTAAGATTTTAAAGTTATGAAAGGTACGACGACTAGGACATTTTTTAAGCCAGTAGAAATCTTTTATAAGTACCATCAGCTGCCCCAAGCTACCTGCCTGTAATGCCCAACACGCAATTCCCCTGCCAGCCTCCATCAAAAACTAAAACCAATTGCATATTTCTCCATAAGATAAAGCCAGGGCTAGACTGAGATCAGGTAACAATTTCTTGTAGCTTCACGCTCTTCTACCCAAAGGTGAAGGAAGTGGGCATGAACACCTTCTCTCGCCAAAATTTTCCTGCCCCGAATAGAATATGTGGTGGAGCAATTGCCATACCCATACATACAATGTTGACAGTCATTGATGTTTATCATACGTAAGTTCCGGAAAATCATAGCTGTGAGCTATTTTTTTATTGTATAGAAGGACAAACGAACAGGCATGTCACCTGATGGTAAGTGACCAGCGCCACCCTTGGACACCTGCAGCACATATAATGTTACAGTTGTGTTGCCCAACCTTTAAGGGGGTAGGACAGGAAAGAGGAAAGGATGGGGAAGGGGGGTGGGCTTCCGGGTACCTCTCTCACCGAACGAAACGCGGCATGAGCCACTTTACGTCGATCTTCTGAGAGATCGTGGTATTTCATCCATTCATGCAGCGAACTCCTTGGCTCTACCACTGTTAACTAAGATTAGAGCCAATGACTACATAATTGAGAATCAGGGTACTCCAACTCCAGACCTCTGAGACGATTATGTTATATTTATTGATAATTATTCATCAAATGTTACAAACTATATTTTAGTTTACTCTATATAAATTCTCCCTATTGTATTACAAGTATATATTTATATGATCTATGTCCATCCAACTACCTACAATCTGCACTCTGGATTACTTTCACATTAATTTCCACAGAACGAAATTGGATTCTCATATTGGACCGATGATTATTCAACGGCTTTCATCTCGATTCGTCGCATAATTTATTTCGAGTTTAATTGAAGTGTAGCTCGCGTCAATACTCTTTGTAACTTAGAATTTCTTGAGGGCTCTGATTGCTTAGAGTGAGTTTTTTTATATCGTTGGTAATTCAAAATATATTGGTAATTTAAATTTCGAATACATTTAATCGCCCAAAAAACTCATTTTAAGGAACCAGAGTGATTTCTTAAAGAGATCTTTTTTATCGTTGGTAATTCAAAATATATTTTTAACTGTGTATAAAGCTGGCTGAATATGAATCGTTCGTATTTTAAATATGGTATTAAAAAAATTTTCTCAACGAAATGTGATGAATCGAATAGAAATGACATAAAAACAAACTTTAGGATTATATCGCGTTTATTCATTACCAATTTTACTAATTTCATTAATATAATTAATTAATTAAATAATGTCATGAACGTGATTCGCGAAAATCTTAGAGATAAATATCGAATAAAAATCTTGAAATTTCTTTTACATATTTTACGACTGAAGTAGACTCCTCTAAACTCCTTCAAGAGCATATCTTGAACTTGTTCTTTTTATATTTCTTTTTTGTTAGAGTTAAAATATAATGAGCGCTATTACTCATAATAATAACATCCATAATTTATTGCAATCTTGCACAAAAATAACATTAAGTTTCTTCTGAATAATAAAAATATTATTTTCCAAGTCATTTGCGAAACACTCAACAACGAGTTATTTGCGGTTAGCTTGACGAGCTCCCTACATAATATTATATACAGATTTATATAATAACAGTGAAAAATTACTGAACCGCTGTTTGTTGAAATATTAATTTTAATCTCTTGTATTTTCTATAATAATAATTCTTTGAAAAAAAATTGTAACAGAATGGTTTTAAAAACAATGAGAAATAATTTCATGCCATGTAGAACCACACAGCATCAATGATAGAGCCGCAAACTTCTGGAAAATCCATATAAAGTGGCACATTCCGCGGTTTCGTAGTTTCCTAAGGTGGAAAACATAATAAATAAGTTAAAGAAAAATAAATGAAACAATAAGTTGGAAAGGACAAACTGTAAAAATAAAATAAAAACATAAATGATGTCACCATCTAAATTGGCATTTACGAGCATTGCGTGCGGTAGAATTATCACCAAACATACGTAATCAAGTTAGGAATGATCCCATTTCGATTTCACTGAAAAATAGGGACTTTACTTCTTGACAATTGTCGAAAAGGACGGCAAAGGGGACACCGAAATTATTGTATAGATTTTTTTCAGTTTTATTTTTTGATCTTACCTTGAAGCATCACTATTGCTCGAATCAAAATCTGGTATCCGCAAAAGCGGTACAGCCATTTATTAGAAAATTAGTATGGTCGTGACTGACCATTATACAATAACAAAGTCCTAACTCAGTTAAACAAAAGGTAAAATATGTCTACATATATCGTGATGAGCAAGACACTTCTCCTTTACTAATGTGGGCATACGACAACCGGCTCAACAACAAAACCTTGTGGGTGTATCAACAGATGTTGGTTTATCACTAATAGACTTGTGTTGGACACGTAAGGAATATAAATACTTGTTTATTGTGGCTAGAGGCTTTGTAAATGCTATGTCTTTGTTAAGGTCTAAGGATTTGTGACCAACCGTTTTGTTTATATTTTGAGATATTTAAATAAAATATGTTGGAAATGAAGGCTGAATACTTTTTTGCTTGCAAATATATGAACACAGGAAATAATTGGGATTTTTGATTGGTTGAATTTTTGAGGATCTCTAAATATTTCTAGTGTTATATATAGCTTTTGTTACTCCCTGATAATATAAGTTTCATATAGGTAAAGACTTTTTACAAACGGCCCAATAGTTTTTAAGTTGATTCGTTATAAACATAACATAACACAGTAAAATCACGTTTTCAGTCATAAGGTTACTCATGATAGAACATAACTTCACGCCTTTTTCTACCCAATGCGACTTGGCAGCGACTGTTAGGCCTTATCTCGCCGTTATATTTGCGTCCAAAATGGAATAGATAGCAAACCTATTGCCATACCGGGCACAAAGAAGTCAGTCATCGATGTTTGTCACACATAACTACCGAAAATAATTTCGAAAAGATATTGGTGTAAGCTAGGATTCGAACCCACAACTTCTTGATTCAGAAGCGAGGTGTTTGACCACTGGACCAGCAAGACTTTTAATGATGATACTACCTACAACTATTTGATAATAGTTCAGCAAGTTTGAAGTAAATACCTATATCGGACTTTGTACTTGATAAGCCACATTGTACCCTACCTATCTTGAATTACCCATTATTAATTTTAAGTGAAAATTCAACGAGTCATTATCTAATTAAAAGGTTATAACTAAAGTTATAAACTTTTTGATATTACCAACATTATTTTTAATGAGTTACATTTACGACGTCGTCAAAAACTAGTACCGTGACTGGATACCTCAACCTGACGTACTTGGGCAGACATAAGTTATGGCGGACCTGTTTTGCACCAACTCTTTTGTAAAAATGTAAAATAACTCTAACGTAAATTGCAAATTATTATTATTTTTGTATATATGGGCAAATGTATTATAATGGTGTATTTACTCTGACTTCGACGAATTAAATTTGGATACACCATTATATTGATTTTTCCTACATATTTGAAAGATATGTCACCATTTTGTGGCAATTTATCTAGGATGAAATCTTTTGGCTATACTCGTATTTCCGGATTCGTTAAGATGTCTTTGATGTTAAATGACACATTCCTAAAGCTTATGAACAGTTTCAGTGACCTCCTGATCCAAAACTTCACTGTTAAACCAGCTATCTTGAATTTTAATCCGGGTAACTCTTAACTTTTCCGAAATTATGACATAACATAACAAAACTTCACGCCTTTTGTTACCCGAAGGTGTAGGCAGCGGCTGTTAAGCCTCGTCTCGCCGTTATGTTTACGTCCCAAATGGAACAGGTGGCGAACCTATTGCCATACCGGGCACAAAGTTTTCAGTCATCGATATTTATCACACTTAACTTCCGAAAATTCATTGGCGTGAGCCAGTGTCAGGATTCGAACCCGAACCTCTGGATCAGAGGCCGTGTGCTCGTACCACTGGACCACCGAGACTATTTGACTAATTATGAGTTATAAAAAATCAATAACTATAAAAATGGTCTTGTTATTCTTCTGAAAGCCTATCTAAGATGTGATGCTATATTGATATATCATAATATACAAACTGATTAAGTTCACAGATGTCTGAACCATCAATAAAAATGTTCACAAAGATAGTTCTTGATAGACATTGCGGTCGTTAAGCTTAGCCGAATTTGTTCTGTGATTTATTACAATACGTGTGAATCAATGTTATTTGTAATATATATACTTATATATATTTTATATGTTATTCCGTATATCTGAAAAAAAAAGCATAAAATTATGTTACGTTTTAAATAAATGCGATCAACTATTACCTTACGAGGTTGAATGTAATTGATGCAATCAATATGAGTTTCTTGAGCGATTCTTCTCATGATAGCACTTATACTCGGAATTTAGTTGCTCGAGCCGAATTTATCCATGCATTATTACATTTCTTTCCTGTTTTTTTTTATGGGATTGGAGGGCAAACGAGCAGGCGTGTCACCTGATGGTAAGCAACCAACGCCGCCCATGGACACCAGTAACACATATATTGTTACTGTTGCGTTGCCGACCTTTAAGGGATAGGGGATAGGAAAGGGTAGGGAAGGGAGGTGCGCCTCCGGGTACCTCTCTCACCGAACGAAACGCGGCATGAGCCACTTTACGTCGGTCTTCTGAGAGGTCGTGGTTTTCACTGGTCGAGCCGGCCCATTCATGCAGCGTACTGCTTGGCTCTACCACTGTGAAGATTTGTGCTAAAAATCAGTTTTATAAACTTTCGTTGTTGTTAATACCATATTTGTTCCACACCATAAATAATAAAAAAGTATATCTTGGATTTACCACTTTTGACCAACCCTTTTATACCCTCTGTTTATAAAAAAAAACGCACAAAAATGCGTTGCGTAATTTCAGAGATATTTTTTTGTTCAATGTAATGATACATATATTATCTTATACGAGTATATTTGTAGATTTCTTAATAAATTTATCTAACTCTCCTTTTGATGCGAAGATGGTCAACCACTAACTGTAATGGGAGGGACCTTTAGGCCCTTATTATACGCAAACCACTTGCGTTACTTACATTTACATTGCCAGTGAAGGGTTATGGGTAATGGGATTTTAATTTCATTGACAAAATTAGACATTATTGAGTTTGACGTCCGTTTGAAATGCAAATGAACGGCATTTAAAACGGTCTTAGAACATTAACGAAACGTCGTGATTTGAGACAGACCCGACTAAAGAATCTGATGTTATTGTATAAGAGAGAGAATAAAATCTTAGACGATATTTTGTTTTAAATTTTATAATGGTAAGTAAAAATATTAGTAGTACAGCATTATTGATCTAGAAGAAACAACTGTTTCTGTAAAATCAGATTTTACGTACCTCTAGTAATTTCGTTAATCAATTCTAAATATAATGGCAAATATTAAGGGTGAAAAAAAAAGTAAACCCTCACAGTCGACCAAAGTAATACCACGAATTCAAAGAAAATTACCGTGAAATCGACCACATTTTTAACAGTGGTAGAGCCAGGCAATTCGCTGCATAAATGGGCCGGCTCGACCGGTGAAATACCACGACCTCTCAGAAAACCGACGTAAAGTGGCTAGTGCCGTGTTTCGTTCGGTGAGAGAGGTACCCGTGCCTACCTCCCTTCCCCATCCTTTCCTATCCTACTACATTAAAGGTCAGCAACGCAACGGTAACCCTATATATGTTGCTGGTATCCATGGGCGGCCCTGGTTGCTTACCATCAGGTGACACGCTTGCTCGTTTTTCCTCCCGTTCCATAAAAATAAACATTTTCTACCTTCCATCCCCATACCCATTCTTAACCCTTGAATTCTGGCATTTGGAACCAACTCAGTATTGCAGGAGTGGTGCTAGTACTTTACTACCAAGTGGCATATTATTAACCCTTTTTCAGATAAAAAATTACAAGTGTACAATTTCAACGTTAACTAAGTTATTAAAGCTAAGCTAAGGATACGCGATTTCAAGTCGAGCTACGTAAGACTTATGTAATGAGTATTTATTGAAAATCTTATATCTTTAAACGAGCAATTCTTGTATATATATATGTATATATATATGTATATTAATTGGAACTCGGAATCGGCTCCAACGATTTTCATGAAATTTAGTATATAGGGGGTTTCGGGGGCGATAAATCGATCTAGCTAGGAATCATTTTTAGAAAATTTCATTTTATCGTGTTTTATCGATAATCAACTTAAACATCAACTTACTTTTTGGAATTCCTGACATCTATTGGCGAATGCTATAATTATTTTAAATTGTGAGCAACTAACTTGCTTTAACGACAACAACACTAAAGCTATTCCAGCAGATGGCGTTGTTTATAAAAAAAAAGAAAATACCGAGCAAAGCTCGGTCATCCAGATATTATATGTTAATCTTTCAAACAAAAGGGTGAATAGAAAACTCTCCAAATGAAAGGCAATAAAAAGAGAAAATGTTCAGAAATAAAATATAAGAGATGATTTTTTTTTCTTGTGTAAAATAAAATACACAAGCCGGGAAATATTCTTCCTCATTTCAGTTCAAATAATATCTCCTCGGTAGCGGTGCATGTAAAATCTATCTATACAAATACTCAGACATTTGCATACAAATAGAATGTATTTTTTATTTAAAAGGCCCGATTTAAGGAACTACAAATCAGATATGATAAATAGACTGGTAACGTAGGGAGGAAACGTTTATTTTCTAAATCACTAACTGCTCGGGAAAATGTTTTTTAGCAATAATTACAGTGGTAGAGTCTTGCAGTTAGCTGCATGAATGGGTGAAATACTACGACCTCCCGGAATATCGGCGTGAAGTGGCTTGTGCCGCATTTTGTTCGGTAAAAGAGGTATGAGAAGGCCCGATCCCCTTTCCCCTTCATTTTTCCTCCTACTCCCTTAAAAGACGGCAACGCACCACGGTGTATATGGGCAGTGAGAAGTTAGTTACTGTCCGGTGACAAACAAATAATAAATAGCAGTTGATCGTAGTCGTGTGAACATTTAGGGTTGTATCTATTTTTAAATGCGGTATCAGAAAGAAAACATCCTTAGATAGGGATGGACCATTCACAACATTCAGGGGAATGTTCTGGCTTACTTAAACGTTATGCGCACAAAATTTAACATAAATCGATCGAGCTATTTCTAATGCTACTATACTACCAAATTAAGGAGAGCACGAATTATGAATACAAGCGAATTGAACAACATACCTTTCATGCAACATTTATGATGTATAGGTGTTTAGAAAATTCCTTTCATCTTTTGTAAAGATATAGAGGAACACGACAATCTAGTACACTCATTAAAAGTTTTCGAAAGAATTAAACAGCGGCCCTGAAATAAATCCGTTCAAACTTTTGTAGAAGTTTCACAAGGAATTTTGAAGTTTTTATCGCTTTTAAAATTTGCCCTTCGGAATAACGATACCATGGTTATGCGAAACAAAAAAAAGTCTATTGAATAAATAATTAGAGAGAATATTATATTACTAGACCAAGATTCTTAGTAAACCTGTTCCCTGACGTTAGTAGATCTGTTGTTACCACTAAATTTCCTCAGACGTAATTTTCTACAAGAAACAATTTGTATGTCATGTTGATTAGTAATCTCAGATATTCGTACTCTTTGTTGTGAACTCTGGTTTAGTATAAATTATGTATTTTACAAAAAAGTCTCGGTGAACCAGTGGTCGAACAAACGGCTTCTGATCCAGAGGTCCGGGTTCGATTCCTGGCACTGGCTCACACCAATGACTTTTCGAAATTGTTTTTCGCAAGTTATGTGTCATAAATGTCGATGACTGACAAACTTTGTGCCCGGTATGGCAAGGGGTTCGCCACCTATTCCATTGGGGACGTAAACATAGCGGCAAGACGAGGCTTAACAGCCGCTGCTTACACCTTCGGGTAACAAAAGGCGTAAAGTTATGTTAAAAAATGGAATGTCACGTTGATGTCATAATTAAATTCGTTTATTTTAATATAAGCTTTTATTTAACTTGCACTGTATGTATGTATGTATGTATGTATGTATGTATGTATGTATGTATGTATGTAAGTATGTATGTTCGGTGGAATCTTGTAACTCAATTTTGAAGTAGACACCTTCAACCGATTGAGCTGAAATTTTGTATACACGTTTACTTTGGATGACAATGCATGATATAATGTATGACATCATTCTATATCCAATATGGCGGACGACCCAAGATGGCGGAATGGATATTTCTAATGCATTTCTGCAATATGGGTATCAAATGAAAGGGTTTATTGAGTGTAACTCAAAATATGATATGACGTCATTCTAAATCCAATATGGTGGAATATCCAAGATGAAGGAATATATATTTTAAGCTTTCGTACAATATGGGTATCAAATGAAAGGGCTCATTGGGAGCAAGTAAAAAAATAATGTGACGTCATTCTAAATCCAATATGGCGGATCATCTAAGATAGAGGAACAGTTTTTTTTAATGCATTTCTACAATATGGGTATCAAATGAAAGGGCTTGTTAATAGTAGCTCGAAAAATAATGTGACGTCATTCTAAATCCAATATGGTGGAATAAATATTTGCGTTTCTACTATATGGGTATCAAATGGCCCTTTCTTCATTAAAGAGTTATATGAGAACTTCAAAAACTTTGTCTCGGTGGTTCAGTAAACTAGCCCGCTTCTGAATCAGGAAGTCTTGGGTTCGAATTTGGCCTCACACCAATGTCTTTCGAAATTCCTCTCGAAAAGTCATGTGTGATAAATATTTTTGACTGACCACTTTGTGCTCGCTGTATGGCAACAGTGGTAGAGCCCAGCAATTCACTGTATGAATGGGCTGGCTCGACCGGTGAAATACCACAACCAGCTCACGCCGTGTTTCTTTGGGTGAGAGAGGTACCCGGAGGCTCACTCCCCTGTCCCATCCCTTCCTACTCCCATATCCTATATCCTACTCCCTTAAAGATTGTTGAGACGTAAACATAACGGCGAGTCGAGGCTTAACAGATGCTGCCTACACCTTCGGGTAGAAAAAGGAGTAGAGCTATGTTATTTTATTAATTAATGTTATAAACAAATTAGAATGTGTATGAATATTATATATATCATAGGGTTTTCAATATGAGCGGCTAGATGTTAGCGGCCTACTTGTTTGGGCGGTGTCAGTCAATCTGTTGTTTACTATTCAGTCACTGATACCAAATCACCATGTCAAGATACAGGGTTAAGCGGCGCGTTCAAATTTGTAATCAAAATGAGTTAGTGCTAACATTGAGAACATTACGACCACTTTACGGCTGAGGCGGTAGTCCATCACAGTCGACGGCTTTCCGTTGACCTATGTTTTAATAGTTAACAGTGTTTTAATTGTGGTCAGCCACGCAATCTGCTGCTTGAATGGGCCGGTTCGACCGGTGCAATGCCATGCCCTTTCAGGATACCGACGTAAATTGGACAGGATTTAATAACTTTAACATGATTGCTACACTAACGGATTTTAATGGTGTTATAGGTATTATTAGAATTAAACACAGTGGATGATGGGAACGAACTATAACTTTTATTACAACTCACTCCTATGTTACACTCAGGTCGGCAAGTATAGAGTACTGATTAAAACAACAGATGACGTTACACATCACAAGTAGTTAAACATATTTTGTTATTAAACAACAGTCCCACATAACAAAATTAAGCTGCAAAATCAACAAATAAGTAACAAAAAAATTTGTTTACTTAGGCTCGAAACTCTTTGCTTCTGGTCAGGCATACGTGGCCTTGAGTAGGGAAAAGACTTTAGGAGGTCTCCTCATTGAAGAGTTGGACTTTTCGAAATTAACTGGCAAACGACCTTGTCACAATGATGCTTTGAATGAGATGACTTACCCATTGATAACTAAAAACATGAAAATAATTTAAAGAAAAAAACTTTTTTAAAAAAGCTTTTATTTAAACGCTCTAAAAAGAATAAAATAATTTTCACCTTAAACATTTTAACTATCAACTTATAACCTTATTATATACAATTTATGTGATAATAAAAGCTTGTCGCTATGTTTAACCCAACCCTTCCCCCCTCCTCTTCCCAACCCAATTCCGACTCCATGGAAAGGGCCGGCAACGCAACTGTAACACTATATGTGTTCGGGTGTCCATATATATGTTATAAACCAAAAACATATATTTGGATAATGCGATCCGTCACAGTAATCATTAAATCTAAAAAAATATTTCTAGATGGTTATGGATAGCCACTGCCTGGACTGCGCATGATGCTCCTTTTGACGTCTTGCATATTACGCAGTTGTCAGTGAATGTCCTGACAGTCGAGCTCATCTTATCGAACCAATAGGTATCCCTTATTTTGCTCAAAGTTTTCTCCCAACCAGGGTGTTTAAGGGAATTGTGATATGTATTGATGAGGCTCCATTGAAAAGCCTTAGGGACTACAATCCTTTGTTGTTGGCCAAAAGTGGGATCGGTACATACCCTTTTCAGTGTGTCATCCTCCAATACGAAACCTTCGACAGGTTCACCTTGTGCCAAAACATCTATAATCGGACGACAATTAGCGTCCCTACGTTGTTCCACTTTCACCCATTCCAGGTCACGTGTCATAACATTCACCTGCATACTGCTCGGATTTCGGCTTAGAAAATCTGCGTGTTGAATGTGATCCCCCTTTCTATATTCGATGTCGAAACTATAATTTTGTAGGAATGCCCACCAACGATACACTCTTGGAAGTAGCTCCTTTTTGTGTTTGGACGCTTTTAGGGCGTTGCAGTCTGTAATGACTTTAAAGTGACGGCCATATAAATATTGTTTAAAATGTTTGATAGCTCTCACCACAGCTAGGGTTTCGAGTTCATACGAATGATAGCGGCTTTCCGCTTCGGTCGTGCGCATGCTCATGTAGGCCACAGCATGTCGACGTCTCTCGATCACTTGCATAAGAACGGCGCCGTATCCAACGCTGCTGGCGTCTGTATATAGTTCAATTGGAGCGTCTTCCTGGAATATAGAGAGTACAGGAGCCGAAGTTAATTGATCAATAACACAGTTACGAGCTTGTTCTTGACGCTCACCCCATTCAAATTTAGCGCCCTTTTTAGTAAGTTCATATAAGGGTATCATAGTCCTTGAAAAGTCGGGAATAAATCGACGGAAATACCCTGCTAACCCATTAAATTGACGTACTTGTTTTGCGTTACTAGGTACAGGGGATTTCGAAAGTGCTTCTATTTTCCGAGGACTTGGTTTAACAGTACCGTCAGTAATAATATTACCCAAATATTCAATAGATCGCTTGAAAAAAGATGATTTCTCAACATTTATAGAAAAACCAGCCCTTTCCAATGCCATGAGAATTTGCTCGATATTAGCCATACCCTGCTCGAAATTAGAGCACTTGTTTAATACGTCATCGACGTAGACTTGAGCAATGCCTGAGTGGCTGCCTCCACCGCTGCCCAGTAGTGGTTGGAGTGCTCTATTAATGCATCTCTGATATACTGCACAAGCATTGCTCAGGCCGAAGGGCATGGTCAAATATTCGTACAGGCCATCAGGCGTAACGAACGCGGTCTTTTCTATAGATTCCTCTGAGATAATTATTTGGTGGAATCCGGCTGCCATATCAAATGAATTATAATAGAAACCGTTAGCTAACTTGTCTATTTGATCTGAAATTAATGGCAGTGGGTAATGATCCCTCAAGGTATTGGCGTTCAACTCGCGGTAGTCGACGCAAAGCCTATCGTCACCGTTCTTCTTCTTAACGAGAATTATCGGACTTGAATACGGGGATTTGCTTTCGCGTATGATATTATGTGCCAATAACTCGCTAATAATTTTATTAACCTTCTCGCGCTCAAGTGGGCTTAGGCGGTAAGGTCTACGCTCCACGTATTTATCCGGGTTTTTCAGCCTTATTTCTAGTTTACCGGTATTGACTCTAGTCATGGGAAAACCTCGAATAAATAGGTGTTCGTACTTATTTAACAAGATGCGTAGTTGATCAATTTGACAATCATCTTCAAGATCACAATCGATTTTATCAAAGAGTTGATTATTTGAATTGATATGCAAAATAGTTTGTTGTTGAATCAACTTCGCACCTTTAGGTGATACTAGAACATTTAATGATGAGTGACAAATCAAATCCATACCAATGAGCACATTGGTGGTCATGTCAGAATCAGGTAATATACAAAAATTGACTTCGACATTAATATCATCGATTTTACAAATGGTTTTCAATGTTAGTAGCGAAATGACCGGGAAACGGCCTATGCCTCTTAAATAATTAACGATATGGTTTCTTTTTCCGGGTAATTTCGCAGCTATAGATTCACACATGACCGAACAATCAGCACCGCTGTCAAATGTAGCTTTAATTAAATTATCACCGATATTAACCAACATGGTGGTAGTTTTAGCATTACCGACACAGTTGACGTTCGAAACGACGGACCGTTCGCGTTTGTAGCACTTGTCATATGTGTGACCCGATTTCATGCAAAAGGGACAAGTTGGTTTATATGGTATGGGGGCCGATGATATACCCGCAGTTTTATTTAGAATTGATTCTTTATGATTGATTACATTGTTATCGGTTCTAAATCGACAATTACTAGCAATGTGATTATTTCTCTTACAAATGTGGCACTGAACAGATGGTCGAATATCATTTAACCGAACGCGTTTATTAGGCACTTGCGAAGGGTGTGTGATTTTACTACGCTTGGTTCGTATTGTGGACGCAACCGATATTAACTCCGGGACAGACTTCGCCCGTGCATTCATGAGTTCTACTCGAAGGCGGTCATCACCAACGCAACCAATTACAGCTTCGACGGCATCGCCGTCATCAAGCTTGTCTTTGGTCACGCGCCTCCATAGTACCCAAGCTTGAGAAAGAAACTCTGATATGTCTCTATTATGATCATAAGAATGCTCGCGAAATTTAATAATGTCACGGGAATATCTATTTTCCGGTTCAAAAGTCAGTATGAGATTGTCACGTAATTCGCGCCAGCTACTTGTTGTTACTAGCCAATTATCTACCCATAACTTAGCACGTCCTTTTAATAAACTACCCACTTTCATACGAATTTCGTAATCTTCTAATCTGTAAATGTCTACCGCTTTGTCTACGTGTTGACACCATTCGCGAATGCTTACGTTATTATCGGGATCAAATGACGGTAAAAAAATATCATTAATTTTAAGCTTTTCACTCTGTTGGGTAGATAATCGGTCTGCCATATGCTTCATTGTTTGCATCATTTGCTTAAACAAATCTACAGACAAATTACTTGAAATCGACTGGTTTGTCTCATTAACTATATCGTTAACACAATTAGGGCCAGGAAGTCCGGCAGAAGTGGGAGGGCATCCCAGTTCTGATAACGGCGAAGCCGTATGTGAATAGTTTTTAGAAATAGTGACGTCGGCCGAGCTGACGTCACCATTAGGCTCGTTTAAATTCATTATAAAAAAACAAGAGACAATCCACAGATTTTAATTACAATAATTAATAATTATCTTTATGAATACACACCCGATTTATTTACCCAACGGACACAGTCTTTCTCAAACAAAATAATTATCTACACAGTGCAGTGATCAGAGTTTTACACAGCTATTAATAAAATAAGTACTTAGCTCTTAAGTCGACCGCTCAATTCCACAGCTCCAACGCCCGTGTCGTTCTTTTACAAAAGCGGCCATGAAGCGTCCCTCCAAATCAAAGAATAACCTGTCAAACTAACATCCGGCCTGTGGCGCCAATCAGCGCTCGTACTACACGTTTTTCGTTGATTTGAGGACACTTTACAATTAATAACTAACGTGTTAAAATCACCTTAATATCTGCAAATTCGTTTCATAATTAATTATGATTATTACCAATTTTCTAGTAGTTCTAAATTCATATTTGAAAAGCAGATATTAATTTGTCTACAACAATCGGAAGATGGCGCTCGCACATCAACGCCGCTAAATTACATAATGATAATATTCAAATTGTGTTTACACATGTTAAATCCTACAATAAATAACTAGAATTATTATAAGTATTAATAGTCTCTAATTTTTATTGTTTATAAATCGGGTGTTTTACTTGGTTTTACAATGATTGATTATGACGCCTTGCGCTGACGCCGACATATATGATAGAGTGAAAGTCGAAGAGACGAGTGAGATGTGGAAGAATCATGCCTTATGGTCTTATCTTTGTTATAACTGTCAGCAAAAGACTTCGTGTGAAGTTAAGTAAGTAAAGTATCAGTATATGAATATCGACATATACAAATTCACGCCTTTTTCTACCCGAAGGTGTAGGCAGTGGCTGTTAAAGCCTCGACTCCCCTTATGCTTACATCCCAAATAGTTGGCAAACCTATTGCCACACTGGGCACAAAGTATTCAGTCATCGATACTTATCATACATAACTTTGACCAAATAGAACGTGTTCTGGAGGAGGGTGATGGTAGGAGCCTTGAAAATCGACGCGCTTGCATGAAAATAATTATGGAAGTCGAATAAATGGGTGAGGCGTGTAAGAATCGCGCCTTATGGCGCTCTGTTCTCTCTGCCTACCCCGGAAGGGATTTGGTGTGAATGTATGTATGACTTTCTGTTTCTGAATTGGTGTGGTCGACAACTGGACTACCATGACTCTTAAATGAGTATCGACGATATTAAATTTTGAACTTGACAAACACTCTAACGAATATTTCCACAGGAAAGCACAAAAAAAACATTGTTGAGGAATTCATTATAATATTATTATATAACACATATTTTGTTTAACGATTTCCTAAAAGTTATTCATCACGACTTGTCTTTACAGCGTGCAAGTTTAATACGGTCACAGTTTGACACTTTGAATGATAGCTGTGGCTACTAAGAACGGTTTTTTTTTTAATAAAAGGACTGAAAAGAAAACAATTTATTTACATAAACATTGTTGATTTTAAATTTTGACAAAACACATCTATATGCAATTAGTATAGAAATAATTTAAAGAAAAAAACTTTTTTAAAAAAGCTTTTATTTTAACGCTCTAAAAAGAATAAAATAATTTTCACCTTAAACATTTTAACTATCAACTTATAACCTTATTATATACAATTTATGTGATAATAAAAGCTTGTCGCTATGTTTAATCCAACCCTTCCCCCCTCCTCTTCCCAACCCAATTCCGACTCCTTCCATTTCCCATGGAAAGGGCCGGCAACGCAACTGTAACACTATATGTGTTCGGGTGTCCATATATATGTTATAAACCAAAAACATATATTTGGATAATGCGATCCGTCACAGTAATCATTAAATCTAAAAAAATATTTCTAGATGGTTATGGATAGCCACTGATAGGTAATTAAACCTAGCGACAAGCTTTTATTGTCACATAAATTGTGAATTTATTTTTATAGGTTCATAACATTTCCATTGATAAGAAGGAAGGCTTGTTTCCAGCAGAAGATGACAATGTTGGTGGCCAAATCTAGTGGTCTTGAAAGAATACCACCCATTGTAACCAATACTGTACATGGAAATATTAAAAAAAAACAATCAATTCCAAATTACTTTTAATATGTCTTAAAATGGTATCATTAATTATAATAACTCATTTAATATTAATGGATAAGTTGAAAGCAGCGGAAATCTGTAAGCAAAACCTGTTAGTAATTATTATTATCCTTTGATGGTGATAGGATAAAAAAATAAAGGTAAAAAGAACATTTTAATTATTAACACATATGTATTGTTTAGTTGACCTTTTTTCTATAATTAAATTTATCTTATTGTCTAGGTAGCAAATCTTAACTTTTAATTTATATTGAATATTTTAATATTATATGAGTGTTCAACTTTCAATAACTACAACTATTAGATAGCAATATTGAATACAAAAAGAAAACCTCTTTAACGGAATATCTTTTAGTATCTTTCCTGTAAATTTAAATAAAAAATACTTTTAGTAATAAAATACAATATTTATATATAAACATCATAAGAGACCACATGTATTAAGTATAAGAATATTTTATATACATATTTTTGTGAATAGAAGTACTACTGATATTCTGCATTGTTAAGAAAAGAATTTAGTTTTGTTTCACTGTGAAGTAATCATTTGTAAAATATAGAATATTTTATTAAATTGAAAATACATTTTATAAGACATTTTTTATCCTGTTGCACTAATAAAATTAAAAATAGTATTACAATAATAAATTAATTAGAATATTGTTTTTATCACTAACCTTTTTTCTCAATTCTTGGTTATTTTCTATGTTAACGGGTGTTTCTGAACTACATACAGCTCGGTTCACTGACATCAACATCTGGACCATTATAAATCTATAGCAAAATAATATTAAGTACATACTTTACTATAATAAAAGAATACATATCATTAAGTTAGTATGTACTGTTGCAACCCGAAGAACTTAAATCATTGCCTGCACTGCATCAATGTCAAAGTTAACGCCACAATACCATAATCACGAGGACAGATTTTAATTACTGCTTGGTCCTGTGAAGCTGATGGTGGGTTTTCACTACCAGCTTTCTGAATCTGTAGTTGCTAAAAGATGATCGCCTTTTCCAACCCAATTTAAGTTCACTTTCTTAACTTGTGTTCCCTGTTAGTATGTATAATCTAGAAATTTAACATCATATAAAATTGCTTAATTAGTGCAAATTATAGGCAGCAAATTGTACTTACTTATTTAAAATACTCTCATTCTTTTTGTTTCTTCAAAGTTTTATTAGAGATTAAGAATTTATATAGTATTTTATAAAGTAGAAAGACGAGTGGCGATAGGAAATAGCGTAAATGGAGCGTTGGGCAGATTCCTGGGCGCAAAAAACATTAGCAGAAAAGCCCAGCTAGCAATCCACAATGCAGTCCTGATCCCAACGCTAACTTATGGAAGTGAGAGCTGGGTATGGCAGAGTGTGCATGAAAGTAGAATAAACGCGGTGGAAATGAGGGCACTACGCAAAATCTGCGGAGTGACTCTCGCTGACCGCGTAGAAAACAAGGTTGTACGGAAGGAAGTTGGTTTGAAAGAGTGTCGGTGTAAAAGTAAGAAAGGGCATGCTCCGATGGTTCGGACATGTAGAAAGAATGGTTGATGCAAGACTGACTAAGCAGATATACAATGCAAAAGCGGATGGATGTAAGAGTCGAGGACGGCCTAGACACACATTCCATGACCAAATAGAACGTGTTCTGGAGGAAGGTGATGTTAAGAGCCTCAAAAACCGACGCGCGTGCATTAAAAGAGTCATGAATGTCAACGAAGCGAGTGAGGCGTGCAATAATCGTGCCCTATGGCGCTCTGTTCTCTCTGCCTACCCCGCAAGGGATTTGGCGTGAAGTTATGTATGTATGTGTATGTAAGAATTTATATACTACTATATGTTTCGACTCGGAAATCAGCTGGCGTTATATTTCCTGTCAAGATATATTTCAGGACTCCAGTTTTACCACTTTGTATCTTTTATTGATCCATTTTAAAATATAAAAGCTATATCCATGAATCTAAAACGACCTAATGACAAGAAGTAGTCAAAGATACTGAATGCTTGCGTGGCGTCCAGTTCACACACTTATCGCATCATTTTACAAATATATTACAATTGTTATTTACATTCCGGGACAATAAATTGCTTTATGAAGGCTTCTTTCGTTATTGGCAAAGTGGGGACCACTGGACCACCGCCAGGTTATACCTTTCAAAACTGAACGATAAGACCGAATTACATTCAAATCAATGAATCATTGCGTACTCTACTCTGTGAGGGGAGATGCCAATCTTAGTACAATCAAGACTCGGTATAGTTTGCGATTTGTAATGAGGAGGAGTACTAACCATTTGGAATCGAATCAGACCACGATCTTTTAAACCAGTCTAACTAGCTGTTTTAGTACATCGATTTGTAATAAGGCGGGAGATGTCCACGAACTTACTAACAGGTGATTCACTTGCTACATTGCCTAGTTTGCCATAAAATAAAACCCTGATTGTTAAATACATAAAGCATGGTATTTAATTTTGTCAAATGTTTACAGTAACTCAATAATAACAGTAGTTTTGTCCTTGGTTTTTGACAAGCTTCCATCCTGACACTCTTCTATCGTCTCATCCACAGTCACACATCTTATCATGCATTCGCGTCGATTTCAGGTGCTACGCATTTTTTCTTTTTTATATCAATCACTTATTTGGTCGTGGAAGCACTTTTATGGTCACCACAATACTACTGCATATTCACGCATCGCATTCTTGCAACATAACCAAATTAGCAAACATTTATTCAATATCTAGGTAAGTTATTTTGATTTATGCTTACATTTCTCTACTAGTCTCCACAAATTTATAACGTCACATCATCAAATAATTAAGAGCAATTTGTCTTACTGCAACTTTTTATTCATTTAAAACTGATCGCTAAACTGAAATACATCTTCCGTTCGCTTTTACTTGCAACATAATGCGAATAGTTAAATGTGTGTAAGAAATTTTCTGTTTGATCCAAAATCGCAAATTAGCCAAAAACATTAACTACTTTTCTTCTTATAAATTCATAGATAAACATATTTTCCAGAAATGAGAGACCATAAAATATATCATGATTTTCCTGTTCAATAACGTGCTAAATCTAGCACTAGCACTAGCCTTATAACCTTCATACTCATATCCACGCTTACCCCATCCATCCATCTCTATTTCAGCCTCATTTTAAGAATATTTCATGATTTAGTGCATGTACATTATAGTCCTTTTCCTGCCCTTATCCCACTTTATGTGGGGCTAGCACAACATTTCATCCTTTCGATCTATCCATGTCATCAAATGTTTTGGTTGTGGTTTTATGACAGGCCGCCTGTCTGACCTCAACCTTGGGAATGTTTTCGTTGGTGGATAGAAGATGTTGGCGGTGGGATAAGGCCCCTTCCTAATCTTACCTCCAACCACTTCTATCCCATCAACGAAGGAAGAGATCGAGGGAATCCAGGTACCTCTCTCACCGAAACGCGGCACAAGCCACTTTACGCAGCTCTACAGTTCAGCACTACCAGAAACTACTCAATCAAAATTACAAAAAATAAATGACTGATATTATTAATTTAGACTGTTGCCTAACTAATCTTTACGAGAAATAATTAAAACACATTCATTTCTAATTAGATGAAAAATGAGAAGCGATTACCTAGAACCCTCCCGAGCCTACAAGGTCGATCTTACCCGGGCATACTGATTAGCTGGCGTGTATAAACTGTATCGTTCCTTCGTTCGTTATCCGGATACATAACACCCTTGGTGGTAGTTTATAAAACTAACCTTGTTACCGGATAAAACTGCCAGTATTTATTTATACAACACTTCATGAACTGATGTGAAAGCATGAAAAATCTTAATACTGTTCATGCATTTGGGCGCTTTCACTATTTTTTACATCAATGTATTTTAGACAGGTACATATTTTAACCTGTCTAAAATGTTTAAAAAAGATATTATCAAAAATAATGTTGTCATCAAAGCGTCTCATATGGTGGTAAGCAGCTCTGCAACACAGGTAGTTACAGCTGCGTTAATGGGATAGGAAGGGATGGGAAATGACGTGGGCCTCCGGATACTTCTCTCATCGCACGAATGTAGTTATGTACCCTGCTAGATGGCGTATTGGTCTTGTAAAATTATTACCTTTAGAAATTACTATTAACTTATAGTTAACTTGTATAAGTAAATTTAGAATACTTGAGATTTAGTTGAATAGTCTGTTTTTATTAAGCCATTAGCTGTTGCCCGCAACTTCGTCTACGTGGAAAGCAAAAACACTTTTCATGTGCCATAATATTTAGCATATGTGTTGACCCGACCTCTTGGCTATACTTATGCAAAAATTGTCAAAAAATCATGCAGTACTTTTAGAGTTTATCCGTAACGACCATACAGACAAACAGACAAAAATTCGAAAAACCATATTTTTAGGTTCAATATCGATTGTAGATAAATAACTCTTTATTTGTATCATATACATTAAATATCAACTATAATACAGAAAGGGTCTTATAACTATGAGTATAAAGGGTGGCCTTATCGCTATGAGCAATCTGATCCAGGCAATCTTTATCATATCATATTCGGAGTATTCTAAAATAAATATTCAATATACCGTTTAAATTTTCCTACGATTTTATTATAATATAATAAAAAGCTTGATTAACATCTATACATATTATGTATAGATTACCAGTGGTAGAGCCAAGCAGTTCGCTGCATGAGTGGGCCGGCTCGACCGGTGAAATACCACGGCCTCTCAGAATTTCGACGTGAAGTGGCTTGTGCCGCGTTTCGTTCGGTGAGAGAGGTATCCGGAGGCCCATCCCCTTCACCCTCCCCTTAATGGCAGCGACATTAAAAGATCATTTACCCCAGGGGGGTACCAGCTGCCACAGCACTGGAGAATCCCCCCTTGAGCGTCCACGGTTTGGTATTCACCAAGGCGTGGACGCTCAAGCTGCCCCTCGTAGTCTGGGGAGGGCAAAATCTCGCTCGTCACTAAAAACTGTCCGGGGCAAACGTAAGGGCATTGCGACTCCCCCTGCCACGCTAAACGTGGACTTTTGCAATATCAGGGGCATCCACTCAAATCTGCTTGCCATTCACCACCACCTGGAAACGGCAAAGCCTGCTTTGCTATTCCTTACAGAGACACAGATATCTTCTCCGGCAGACACCTCATATCTCCTATACCCCGGATACAAACTGGAATACAGCTTTGTACCGCGGGCCGGAGTGTGTGTGTTTGTCCGGGAGGATATCTGTGCTCGACGCCTCGGCAGCCTTGAAGGAAGGGACCTATCGACCCTCTGGCTGCGTGTTGATAGCGACGACCACCCCCGCATCTACGCATGTCTTTATAGGTCCCATAGCGGTAATACCGAAACAGACCGACTCATGGACCACGTTCAAACGGCTGCAGATTCCGTACTTCAACAGGTCCCATCCGCGGAAATCGTTATTCTGGGCGATTTCAATGCCCACCACGTCGATTGGCTTGGATCTCGCACCACCGACCACGCGGGTAGATCTGTTCATGACTTTGCTCTAGCATATGATCTAACACAACTGGTTACCGCACCCACGCGAATCCCAGATGTTGATAATCATATACCTTCCCTGTTGGATCTTCTGCTGACCTCCCATCCGGACAGATATGTGGTTTCTGTAGACGCCCCTTTGGGTTCTTCGGACCACTGTCTGATAAGGAGTACGGTGCCACTCACGTGCCCACTTCGACCGCACATTGCGAGTCGCCGCCGTGTGTGGCACTATAGGTCAGCGGACTGGGATGGGATGCGAAATTTCTTCGCATCTTACCCATGGGGGCAAGTTTGCTTCTCGCCGGATGATCCTGACGTCGTTGCCGACTCTGTTGCTGACGTGGTACTGCAGGGAATGGAGCTCTTTGTTCCATCCTCAGTGGTGCCAATCGGCGGCAGATCCCAGCCCTGGTTTGATCGCTCATGCAAAACGGCATTACGTTTTAAGCATGAGTGTTATCAAGCCTGGGCAAAAGCAGTGGCGTCCCAGGACTCTGACACCGGCCCTCTTAAGAAGAAGTACAACCTTGCCTCCAGGTCCTTCAAAAGAGTTATAGCCGTAGCAAAGTCTCAGTACATAGGCAAAATTGGCGAGAAACTAGTTCGCCTTCCCTCGGGAACCCGTGCGTTCTGGTCGCTCGCCAAGGCTGTTCTTGGGAATTTTTGTAAGCCGTCTCTTCCACCGTTGCACCGGGAGGACCAGTCACTAGCCCACGACGCAAAAGAGAAAGCCGACCTTCTTGGCACTCTTTTTGCGTCCAACTCGACTTTGGACGATATGGGTAACATCGCACCGACTATTCCACATTGCGGTCACGCCATGCCGGAGGTTCGTTTCCGGCAAAGTACTGTGCGACGCATACTTCTATCCCTGGATGTCCACAAGTCGAGTGGGCCTGACGGAATCCCAGCAATTGTGCTGAAGACGTGTGCTCCAGAGTTGGCACCGGTTCTAACGCGTCTTTTCCGGTACTCCTACTCTCTCGGCGCTGTGCCAGCATCATGGAAGGTTGCTTTAGTCCATCCGATCCCTAAAAAAGGTGACCGCTCAGATCCGTCCAACTACAGACCTATCGCCATCACCTCCCTATTCTCCAAAATAATGGAAACACTCATCAACCGCCAGCTCCTTAAGTATCTAGAAGAGCACCAGTTGATAAGTGACCGTCAGTACGGATTCCGTCAAGGTCGCTCAGCTGGTGATCTTTTAGCGTACTTAACCCATCGGTGGGCGGAAGCGGTTGAGAGTAAAGGAGAGGCGCTGGCCGTTAGTTTGGACGTTGCGAAGGCCTTTGATCGGGTTTGGCACAAAGCACTTCTTTCGAAGCTTCCATGTTATGGGCTTCCCGAGAAATTATGCGATTGGGTTTCCAGCTTTCTCACGGCTCGGAGCATTAAAGTTGTTGTCGACGGGTCATGCTCCGACTTAAAACCTGTGAATGCTGGAGTCCCCCAGGGCTGTGTGCTATCCCCTACGCTGTTTCTTCTGCATATCAATGACATGCTGCTTAGCAGCAATCTTCATTGTTATGCAGATGACAGTACCGGGGATGCCTTATATACCGGCCACCCGCGTATTTCTCGGGAAAACGTCGACGAGCACCGGAATAAACTTGTGTCTGAAATCGAAACTCTGCTTAGTCAGGTTTCGGAATGGGGCCGACTAAACTTAGTCCAATTCAACCCTAAGAAGACACAGGTTTGCGCGTTTACCGCTAAAAAGACACCCTTTGTCGTAGCTCCCTGTTTTGAGAGCACTCCCTTACCCGCCTCAGCCGCTATCGGAATTCTTGGTGTCGACTTGTCGAGTGACGTCCAGTTCCGCGGTCATCTGGAGGGCAAGGCCAAATTGGCTTCCAAAAAGCTTGGTGTGCTCAATAGAGCGGGACAGTATTTCACGTCAGGTCATCGCCTGCAACTTTACAAGGCGCAGGTCCGTCCTCACGTGGAATACTGTTCACATCTTTGGGCGGGGGCACCCCAGTACCAGCTTACTCCATTTGACCGCATCCAACGACGCGCGGCTAGGCTTGTCGACAACCAAGCTCTTACTGATCGGCTTGATCCTCTGGCGTTGCGGAGAGAGGTGGCATCTCTATGTATCCTCTACCGCATATACCACGGGGAGTGCTCTGAGGAATTGTTCGGATTAATACCGCCAGCTGATTTCCGCCACCGTTCGACGCGCCAACGCTACCACCCGCATTGGCTGAATGGTTGGCGGTCGACAACAGTGCGTTTTAACAGGCACTTCTTGCCACGCACTGTTCCTTCATGGAACCAGTTGCCGGCGACGGTATTTCCGGACCGCTACGACCTAGGAACCTTCAAGAAACGAGCCTATTCCCATCTGAAAGGGCGGCAACGCTGATGTGATGCCCCTGGTATTGCAGACGCCATGGGCGGCGGTGATTGCTTTCCATCAGGTGACCCGCAAGCTCGTTTGCCCCTTATCCAATAAAAAAAAAAAAAAAAAAAAAAAAAAAAGATGTTAATCAAAAAAAGCATTTAATTCTAAAAAAAGGACCGTTCAGTTAGTCATTACAAATTAAATGTCGCTGTTTATTTTTCCGCTTTTTTCTCCATGTTCTGTTCGTAGGTTCAGAGTAATGTATGTATATGTATACTACCCTATTTAGTAGTCGTCTAAATTATCAATATAAATACAATACTACAATCAATACAATCGAAGTTGCTATTTTTAACCTCTTTTTATTAGCCACCTAGTTTTCTAACAATAGCAACTAAGTTTTACAGTGTTTTAAGAGTGGTAGAGTCTTACAGTTTGCTGCATGAGTGGGCCGGTTCGACCGGCGAAATACTACAATCTCACGGAATATCGGCGTGGAGTGTTTCATGCAGCGTTTTGTTAGATGAGAGATGTATCCCGAGGCTCGATCCCCTTTCCCCTGCCTTTCCTCTCCTACTCACAGCACACAGCAGATAGAGTAAGGGATAAAATAACCTAAATGCTTTATTTTAGGAATTCCATTTAATTTTATCAACTTCCACCCAAACCAAGTCACGAACACAAACAGACAGCGATGAAAAAATTGACCCAACATATAGTGTACCATACAATTTTACAGAATAATGTTGAATCATCATTTACAAAAAACTTCACAAGAAAAGCGTATAAGTACTGACCACTGGCTTATACTGGCAGTCAGCGACACAAAAAAGCAATATGTGTCGCCCTTGAAGAGGGTAGGAGGTTTTGTTGGCAGCTGATTTTCATTACTGTCCAAGTGTGCACCTGGCTTAGTCGCTATACTGTTGTAATGTTGTGGGTTAAGCCTTTGTGTACAAAAAAAACAAGGTATTTTTTTTTGTAAAACGTGTTTAAGTTTATTCAGTCGGTTGGTATTTTATTGACTATGGTGTAATACCAACAGATATTGATTGTCGCCACAATCTAGTAGTTTATCATGTGGACTTCCATTTGATTGGTTTCCGTTTCCGAGTGGTGTTTTTTTTTGATGAGCTCGCAATCCAACCCACTCAAGCTTGACAACTGAGACTGTAAAATATTATATTGTATACTAGCTGACCCAGCAAATATTGCCTTGCCAAAAAATAAAGTAAAAAAGTAGGGGTTGATCGTAGAGAAGTGAAAATTGGGCCGTATGTATTATTGTATGCTGTTTTATAATTTTTAGGGGTAGTCTACCTTTAACATTTAGGAGGATGAAAAATAGATGTTGTCCTTTGCTCAGACCTATCCGATATGCACACAACATTTCATGAGAATCGATCAAGCCATTTTGGAGGGGTATGGTAATTAACACTGTGACAGAAGAATTTTATATATTAGAATTTATTAAATAATAGGTACTGTGCATATTTATTAGAATTGCTCGTTTGAGAGTATACAATTATTACTGTATACGCCAATATATAATTGACAGTGAGTCAGTGAACAAATTGTAGACTTTTAAAAATGAACACTTCGTAAATGTGCTCTTATAATATAAATAGAACTTTGCGCCTTGCACTTATATTGTGAGAATCTTTTGTTGCTCATCGCACAGAAAAGGCAAGAAAATTCTTGAAAATAATTGCTTGATATTGATTACATATTTTATGAATTGTGAAACTGTCTATTGCGATATTATCAAAGAGGTGACAATTGTTTTCAGCGTTAAAAATAAACAAATACAATTTTTGTTCCGTTTTAGTATTATACATACATACGGTCATGCCTTTTTCCCATGGGGGTAGGCAGAGACTAACTTTTTCCATTTTCTACGATCCTGACATACATGTCTTGCTTCCTCCACTCTCATTATATATTATTTAGTTTTATAACCAGACATAATAGTTATATATGTGGCTATTTCTATTTTTATGGACAATTTGTTTTTTTTTTTGAAGACTTTGTTTTGATTTTTATGAAGACAAGATTTTTCTCATTACATAACATACCACGCCTTTTGACCCAAAGATGATTGTCACGCTTCGACTGGCGAATTTTTTACGTCTCAAATAGAATAGGTGGGGGAACCTATTACCATACATCGGGCACAATATTGTCAGTCATTAATATTTGCCCCACATAACGTGCAAAAATCATTGGATTCGATGCTGAAACTTCTTAATACACAAGCACCCTGCTCTTCAAACTACAGAACACAGATACAACATGTCATGGTCTTTAACTGAAAATAGAGTAAATGTGACTTCAGAACGCTTTTTCCTCACTTAGAAAATTACGAATCAATCATACGAAAATATACAAAAACGTACAAAAACAAGAGAAAAAAAAACTATATACAAAAATTACAATAATTTAAAGTTATGGAACAGTTGGCCGTGTACCAGGAAGGCGGGAACTATCTATCGGCACACTTCCGCTAAGTGTGGGCCGCACTTAGACGGAAGTACGATTTATGTGTTACTTAGTAAACAGGCAAAGTTGTGAGTCAGGCCATTAGAACAGCGTTATTGCGTTTAATTTTGTTTAATACTAATTTATAGACCTGGGTTCACTCACGTACATTTTATAGCTCAAAATCATTTAAATGACATTTAAGTGGGACTGCTATCCCAGGGGTGATGCGTTCAGCGAGATCATCGTACATTTTATGGTTGCTTGCTGAGATGCTTTAGTAATAAAGTATAAAGTAAGTTTTGTTATAGTAACATAAAAGTTGAAGTATCATCCCCATGAAATGTCTGGCTTAATATATAATTTTGTATATTCCTACCACATTTTTATCTATGTGACAATAAAAAAAATATAATTATCGAGATTTATTTAGCACTTTAATTGCAAACGCTGGCTGAACCCTAAGTGATAGATCAAAACAATGTTCTACATTATTAAACACCTTCAGAAGGTCTACAAAAAAATTTGCAAGGGCATATATCTATCTCTTAAGGATAAGACACAATGACCATTTTTATCTTTTTACTTTTTACGGGAAATAATGGCTTATTTACGAAGCAATTTTAAATATTACAGCATTATTTTCATCCAATTAGGTGTCTTAAATAGATTGTGCTTTTAATATAGATCAATATGGCCCTTTACAGTTTGTAATTTAAACGAATATTTACGAAGATATTACAGAATTAACATAGCGGGACATAGCAGTTGCGTTGCGCGCCAAAACACGTGCCGATAAATAGCACAGATTGCACTTTTTAATATCCAAGTTTCACTCATTTATTACTTTTAATGCGGAACAAAGTTCGACGGGTCAGCTAGTTATATAATTATAATATATTCGTATTTAAATTTTAAATATGGAAATAAAATGCCAACTGATGTAAGTAAATAAAAGTACTCTTCTGAAGTGAAATCAGCCTTCAGAAATATTATTTTAATTAGAATAATAAACGATTCAAATAAATTAAATGCACGATTATTATGTTTGTAGACAAGACAGACTTCGTGGCCATACAAAATATTATAAAATATGAAACATCCATTGCATAAAAAATCATCCGTATGTGTTAAGTTTTTTAATTAAAGTTTACTTATATTAATAGAATCATAAATTTAAGTGATAAATATATGCATATCGTTATCATTACATAGTATAAAATGAAGTCGCTTTCTGCTGTCTGTTCCCTTACATGCATATTTAAAACTACTCAACGGATTTAGATGAAGTTTTTTTAATGGATAGAGGGTATAAAACGTGTTAATTTTTGAGATCTAACAGTTTAATTATAAACGCTATAAAAATTATTTTTGATGCGGAACAAAGTTCGCCGGATCAGCTAGTATATGATTAAAAATACCTTAACACAGTGTCATGTCTAGGCATAGAATCCTTACTTCCTTATAAAAAAATCTTTCAGGATCCTGTTATTAATTAAAACAATGTTTTTATTGCTTGTAATTTATATTTTAATTAAAGATAAGTCATTTCCCATATGCATTTAATCTGAATTTCGTCCATCACTTTGGCCGTCTATCTTTGCTAGCTATTCCATGACATTGGAAAAATCCAATTTAGAGAATTTTATATTTTCAGATATAATTAAAACCTTTATTTGTTCACGCCTGCACCAGGCATTATTCAAATAACCTAAAATTTTTTCAGTTTCCTACATTTTTATATCGACTATAAGCGGATAGCCCATTTTCCCTGAACAAATATATTAAGTGTTCCCATCAAAGGGATATATTAGGGATTTTAAGGCTTCCTCGTGACAAAAATATGGGCCATAAACCTAGCCAAGTTATATGGCGTAAAAGATTTTATTACAATGAAAATTGGCGTGAGTGAGACGCAATTGCCGAGTTTCTTATATATGCGCTACCAAAAAATTTTTATTACAATTAGCGAATAATTACATGTAGAAACTTGAGCATGCGAATAATTTCAAGTGCATTTAACGTTTTTACATATTAATAAAATTAGACAGTAATAGAGTTATATATATATAGGAATGGGCCGAATCTGCCCGTTTGTGAAGAGGAGGAAGGGCGTAGATCAACACCACTTAGCACTGTGAAAAATAGATTAAAATCTGTTCTCTGACCTGCTTTAAAATCCAACCAACCTTTAAGGAGAATTTTATTAATTGAAAAAAATATTAGACATTAACTTAATCATCCAGGACGCTCGTGCATTATAAATATTTTACGGCAATAATTTCTTTTTATAACAACATGTATATCACCACCAATATTTTCATGTAAACAATTAAATTTGTAAAAGATAGTTGATACAAATTTACACCTAGAAAGCTTCGTAACATTTTGACAGGATTTTGTTCAATGAGCCCCCAGCGATGAAGGAAATAGAACTTTTCAAACTTGATATTAAAATCTATTTTGCAATGTGCCTGATATAAATATTTCATGGTGGTTGTTGCCAACCCAGTTTACAAGCCTCATTATGTAATGTAGCAACGAACAGTGTACGGTAGATTCCGTTTTGCATGACATCCTCATAATATTATAGTTGCTGGGAGATACTAACTTACTGTTGTCATAAATTTGTCCAACTGATATCTATTAATATCATTTAAAAAGATTATTTAGAAGTATTTCACACTGTTATCCATTTTGTGTTAAAGACATACTTTTTTTTTAATTTCAAATGCTGGAGCAGGTAGATGAAATTTTATATCTTGAATGTACCTTTTGTAATGATAGCAGGTACGCCGCGGATGTAGGAAAAAGAGAAAAGTTAGGCAACAGTACCGGCCCAAAAAATGTGAACACAAAAGCTTAGATTGCTATTCATCACGATGCGATATTGACCCTAACACTATGTTATGAAAGCAGAAGTTGGGTATAGCAGAGTTTGCATAAGATAAACACGGGTAAAATTAGGTCAAATTTGAGGAGTCATGCTCGGTGAAAGGTCGAAAACACACAACCTTGTTTTCGACGGAAGAGAGTTGGATTGAAAGAGAGTGTCACATGTAGAACGAATGGATAATGCAAGATTGACTAAAGATATATACAATGCAAAAGCGGAAGGATACAGGAGAACAGCACAACACATTTTGCATGACCTAATTGAACGAAAGAATACATAAAAGCTCATAAAGAACAATTCAATGAGATGTTTTAAAGAATACTGTACATATTAATATTTTATATATCAGAATATATCAAGTCATTAAAAATCAAAATACGGGTAATAATAGTCAAAAAAAAAATCTAAACGGGTTCAAAAATAAACTACAGACAGAAAAAACATTAATAAGAAAATAGCTGTTTTGATAACCAATATTCCATTTTTAATTTTAATTTAAAAAGTTACTCCACATCACAGCAGTCTGTACATCTAAACATACAGGCTGTATTTTATTTTACATTTTTTCATCTTTAGCCAAAAATAATTTTACGCTTCAGCGTATCTCGTAAGATTAGTGTGTTTATACGTTATTTGAATATTCAGCGAAACAAAACACAATCATAATTTAACGCAAACAAACTCGGCAGGTGTTCCACTGGAGAACTAAGTCACGTACCGCCGCCGCCTCGGCGGTAATTTCAACGGAACAAAACGACATAACGAGTTGTTGTAGAGCAATTAAACAAATAAGATGTCTCTCGCAGTTGAAAGAAAAAGACTAATTTAATAACACGTAACTCAAGGACAGTTGCTTCGTTTTAGTATCGGAATTGGTCATTGAGAGGCGTACTGTTTAACACTATAATTCCTATAGAGTATGGATGAAGCACCTCGCTTTTAAATCAAGAGTCATAGGATCGATTCCTTGCTTACACCAATGACCTCTAGTAATTCATTTTGGAAATAATGTCTGTTGAATAATACCATTGACTGACAAGTTTGCAACCGATGCATTGCAATAATTTACACCACCTATTCTTTTTGGGATGTAACAATTCAGCCAGTCGAAGCTTAACAGCTGCTGCCTACATTTTGGGTAAAAAAGCGTGAAATTATAGTGTTATATATTTTTCTGGTGAAATCCTGAGATAATATTTATTTATTTCAAATTAAAAGTATTATAGCACAGTAAAATTACAAATAACACTGAACCCCACACTAGGATGCCCTGTGTCGTGGAGTTCAGTCTCTTACATCCTCTTTTTTATGTAATATAAATATTTAATGACTAATTTACGTATAGTACAATCATAGTAGCATACATTAGTTGTGTGTGTGAGTTTTTAGTGTGTGTGAGTGCATGTGTGTGTGAGTGTATGTGTGTGTGAGTGGTGTTGGTGTTGTGTAAACGGTGCGTGAGGGTGTGCAATAGTATGTGTGGTAGTCAATATACATATACATACATACATAACTTCACGCCAAATCCCTTGCGGGGTAGGCAGAGAGAACAGAGCGCCATAAGGCACGATTCTTACACGCCTCACTCGCTTCGATGATTTTCATAACTCTTTTTATGCACGCGCGTCGGTTTTTGAGGCTCTTAACATCACCTTCCTCCAGAACACGTTCTATTTCGTCATGGAATGTGTGTCTTGGCCGTCCTCGACTCCTACATCCATCCGCTTTTGCATTGTATATCTGCTTAGTCAGTCTTGCATCAACCACTCTTTCTACATGTCCGAACCATCGGAGCATGCCCTTTCTTACTTTTACACCGACACTCTCTTTCAAACCAACTTCCTTCCTTACAACCTTGTTTTCTATGCGGTCAGCGAGAGTCACTCCACAGATTTTGCGTAGTGCCCTCATTTCTACCGCGTTTATTCTACTTTCATGCACACTCTGCCTATAATATACATATATAGATAAAAAATGGGTGTTCCTGTGATTTACCGGTTATACGTAATGATATTTTCTATATATAAACTATTGCGGCTATTATACAAGGTGACTCTACTTTAGAACATCTTAAATAGAGTGTCTCTTGTCTCGCTTGTTGGAAACCTTTAATTTGCCAAGATGAGAGTGCTCATAAATAAATACTCTAAGAAAAATATTATCTACAGTAACAATTAAATTGTAACAGAGCCATGTCTCAAAGTTGAGGAAGAAATACAAGGCTTTTAATTAGAACTACAGAGGCTAACAGTTATACTTTCATGTTTGGTTGTATGTTTTTAAGTACAAAACGAAGAAAATACTGCATTGCATTTTCACGGGTGCAAACCTAAATGATCTTCAAAATTACTCTACAGATTTTTCACGTGGATTTCATGAAACGTTGCTTAAGAAATGGTTGGGGATAACTATAATTCAAGTTTTGAAGTTTATTAATTTTTGGTCATAATTCAACGCGCATGTTAGAGCTAGTTGTTTTATAAAACAACTCCTTAGATATTTCTTGCATTCTCAGTCTATATGAGTCTCAGTTTTCGAGAAGTTAAAATGAATAAATTTTTAACAAAAAGCATTTCAAGAAATACGAGAGTTATTAAATTATTGTATTATTATTGAAATTGTTTAAATCTTTAAGCTGATACATCATTATTGTGTTTTGAATAAAGTATAGAATTTTTAAACTTTTGTTTCACTTAGAACATGACTTTGGTCCTTCAGCATGAAAAGAGAATGATAAGGTCATACTATCTTTATTAATTATATTAGATAAATGAGTTGATATGCAATTAGAACTTTTGGAAAATCATATATTTTGATCAGAGGTTATTTCGTATTTGTTTGCACCGATGCAAAGCCACCTTATTTCATGCCATAGTAGTCTTAAGAGACTAGAGATTTGATATGATATGGTCAATTTCTAGCATAAATAAATCTTAATAGCGTGGTCCTTCAGCACTTTAATTAATAGTTAAGGTTATTTTGTGTTCTATTATCATTTCGAACTAAAGAATAATGTGGACTGGCGAGGTATAGTTTGCACTTTTTTATGGGATAGAGGACAAACCAGTACGCATGTTACCTGGTGGTAAGGAACTGGCGCTGTCTTTGGATGATTGCAACACTATGAGAATTACAATGCGTATGAATAAGTGGAAGATAAGAAGTGGTTTTTAAATAACTATAATATACATAATAAGTTTCCCTTGCATATAAAGCACCTATATATAAAATTTTCATAGCTTCGTGGACAGGGCAGTTCCGATAAACCTAGATCATTATTAGTCGCGCTAACGAAGTGGCCAACCGGGTCATCCAATTACGGTTTATGCCCACCAAGTGCAACTAACATAATTATATTGCGTAGTATATACTAAACTACCAATCCTATTGTGGTATAAAGACAGCAATGTATATTATATGACAGTTTTAATCGCTCACCAGCTTCAATACTGACTTTATTAAAAAGAACTCCAACAATAACAGACTTCTAACGTTATTTTACAAAGTTCACTGTACTGTAACCGTAACTTTACACCCTTAATACTCAAGGGTATTATACTGCCAATTACGTCTTGATACGCTTAATTAGATCTCTAGTCCCACATGTAATAGGTGGCGAAGCTTATTGCCATATATTGGGGGTATTGCTATTCGTAATCATTGACACTTATCACACAACATCTAAAAAGTCAATCCAGCTGGATTTAGTACACATATAGTTTGAAATTAGCTGGCTGGAGTTGAGAGCTTATAATAAGGCCCCAGGCCAGATTTCAAGACTCCTGAAATGAACTGAAGTCGGAGTTGCGAAAAAAGCTTGTGCTAATTATTTTTTTATGTGATAAGTCGCAACAGGACCACTTGTTGGTAAAGTAATATCGCAACTCATGGACAATTGCAACACGGATAGTGTTACAGTTGCGTTGCCAGCTTTAAAGATAGCATATATCATAGCCTTTTCGCATTTTAACGGCCATTTTAATAGGCCGGCTTGACCGCGATATACCACGACCTCTCAGAAGATCGACGTAAAGTTGCTCATGCCGCTTTTCATTTGGTGAGAGAGATACGCGGAAGCCCCCCTTCCCCATCCTTTCCTCTTTCCTGTCCTACTCCCTTAAAGGTTGGCAACGCAAATGTAACACTATATATGTTGCAGGTATCCATGGGCGGTGCTGGTCACTTACCATTAGGTGACACGCCTGCCCGTTAGCCCTTGTATCCCATAAAAAAATACATTTCCACTTAACAATGCACCGACTTCTAAATTAATTACATATTAATTACTTAATAATAATCCACTTGACACACTTGTGTAAACTTATCAAACCCAAGCACAGCGTATGTCTGCTCAGTTCTGATAACTATGTTGAATACATATTGTAATTATTAATTAGAGCGCGAGTACATTAGATCAGGCTGCAATGTAGTTGCACTTGTACTTATCTGTCTCGAAGCACTATATTAAATTAATAATTAAGTATGTAATATAATAAGTAAGTATATATTTATTTATCTATTTATGTAGTTTATACTAACTTGGTTGCTATTATGCTATAATTATTAAATTATAGTATGATAATAATTAGGTACATATTATTAGAACTGTACGTGTACACACTACCCCTGATACTATCCTTTTCAGGTCTCCATTTAGGTTGCCTGGAAGAGATCGCTTGTAGCGATAAGGCCGCCAATTGTACATTTAATAATTTGTGAACAGTGTATTGTAATGTTTCATGTGTACAATAAAACTTATTTGTATTGTATTGTATTGTATTGTATTGTAATTAATTAACAGCTAATATAAACGGAAACGGAAATAGAAAGAAAAGTGGCCAATGCGTGGAAGCGGTATTGGTCCCTAAAAGAAATCTTAGAGAGTAAATACTTTCCAATGACTGCTAAAAGAAAAGTGTTTAGCTCATGTGTCCTACCATGTCTTTCATATGGCTGCCAAACATGGGCGCTAGCTCAGAAACACTTTCTGAAACTAAGAACATGCCAAAGAGGAATGGAGAGAAGTATGTTTGGCGTCACACTAAAAGACAAAAAAAGAGCGGAAGATATTAGATCCCACACAAAGGTAGAAGATGTGATTACAAAGATAGGTAGGTAGGAGGGATATTCTTTTTTTTTATGTGATAGGAGGGCAAACGAGCAGGCGTGTCACCTGATGGTAAGCAACCAACGCCGCCCATGGACACCAGCAACACATATAGTGTTATTGTTGCGTTGCCGACCTTTAAGGGATAGGGGATAGGAAAGGATGGGTGGGCCTCCGGGTACCTCTCTCACCGAACGAAACGCGGCACGAGCCACTTTACGTCGGTCTTCTGAGAGGTCGTGGTATTTCACCGCGACCGCGTCTTGGTAAACGTAGCGTAGGACGCCCACCAGCCCGATGGTCAGACGACCTCAGAAAGGCTGCTAGAAAAGACTGGATGCGGAAGCCAAAGAATCGGATGTTGTGGCGCACATTGGGAGAGGCCTATGCCAGCAGTGGACTGCAATAGGCTGATGATGATGATGATGATGAAAATTTTGAATGCACAGACACGTATTTACTACTGACTTATTGTATGTATATAGGTACAAGCTAGCCGTCATTTATAAATAAAATATTTATCTATCGAAAAAAAATCTTACGCCCATTTTCTACATCACTTTACAGAAATACAGTTATCTTAAAAGCGAACCCATTTTTTTTAACATTGAATAAAAAAACAATCGGTCCGTTCGAAAATTTCGGACAAAGGAATTTTCTTACAGGAGATGTCCTCACAATGGTAAGTTTTTATGAAGTCTATATTTGAGGCCATTTCTATTATTTATCGCTGGCTCTTATCTTCAGAATTAATTTAGACCCTCCAACTTACTCTGCCCCCGAGTGAACTTTATTAGCTAAAATTTAACTAAATTTGTTATTTTATAAGAAATTGTTTCCTTGTGTTTTGGGAGTCGCTTAGTTTATTACCAGCAAGTATAATAATTCCCTTAAACCTGATAAATGGGATGAAATGATGCTCAGTATTTTGAAGAGTTATCATTAAGATTTGTTTTTTTTGTTTTTGTACTTCATACTTTTTAGACGTATACGAGTTTTTAGAGTTTATTTTCTTTTTTAAACTAATGAAAAGAGGTGCATGCACAAGAATATTTTTAATAAAATTTGTACTATAATGTTATTATTATTACCCGAGACTTAGAAAAAAGACGCAACCACATAAAGCAATCACCAACCAACCACTTTATTCCTGTCTTTAAATAAGATTCTAATAAGACCCAGTATTATTTTACCTGTCAATAAAGCATACTCTATCAAAAATATAGACACATGCCCTTTAAAAGATTACGGCCAGGATGAGAGCCACCAGTTAGGTTGAAAAAAATTCGTCTTGAAAATAAATAAACTTACCATGAATTTTTTTTATTTATGTAATACAAAACAATGAATGAAACTGGGGTCAAACTAAAAGTTGTTATTATTTTTTTCTTTTTTTATGGAATAGAACGACAAACGAGCAAGCTTTTCACTGCCCATGAACACCGTGGTGCGTTGCCGTCCTTTAAGAGAGTAGGTGGGGAAATAAATTAGAAAGGGGATCGGGGCTCCGGATACCACTCTCACCGAACGAAACCACTTCACACCGATATTCTGAGAGTCGTAACATTTCACCGGTCGAGCCGGCCTATTCATGCAGCGATTTGCATGACTCTACCACTGTTAAAGAAAATGGAGATAAGCACCGAATCCAAAATGTAAACACACTGAATTTTTCCATGTAACGCTTGCACGCTTATATAAATATATTATTTTTAATTTTAATTTTAATTTATTTTTAATTTTCGGTAGGATTCCAAAGCTGCAGCTGTTGTTTATTTCAGAGTAAGCGAAATTTGATATCATTTTGCGTCCGTTCATTTTTATAAAGTAAACAAGTGACATCTGTTGCGACATTTGCTTTTTTTTTAAATTTTATTTTATGCTACCAAATGTGAAAAGTTTTTGTTGACTTTTGTTATTAGTTTTTATTTTATGCTAGATTACCAACACATACAGAAAAATATATTTAAGCTTATTTTTATTGGAAGGTATTTATTATTTAGTCACATAATCCCTTTTTATAACGTTCTTGGATTCATAACAGAGCAACAGAATAAATAAGGTTTTCTCGAAAAAAAATACGTTTCGGACTATTACACTGACATAAATGTTAGTAAATTGGGAAAAAATAACGGATTTTAAAACAAATTTCAGACTAGTTAGTTAGCGAATAGAAATAATCATCTTTTCCAATAAGTCAAAGACCTTGTGTACTGTCATTGTGAAATAGCGAATGGACATTCTTAAATTAGTTTCGTTTCGTAATAAAACTTTGCAGTTCTCGTATTTATTTCTTCATTCCATCACACTATTCGGAATCGTAAAACAAATCTTCGCGGAGTCTCAACTTCAAACTCATTTGGAGTGCAATCTTCTGCAAATCCAATCAAGGAGTTCTTAACAAAGCTTCTTAAGACCGTTTTCGATAGTGCAACTATCTTTAAACTCATATTAACACGCACACATAAACATTACACACACATAAACATTACACGCACACACTCAAACAGTGTATACATATAAGTGACAATAGTATTTCACACACGGAAGTTCTTTCAATTTCGATTCAATTTAGATTTCCGGCGTAGAAAAAGGTACAGGCTGTTTTAATTTTAAAATATTACCAACTACTATTTAATCTACAAAATATTTACTTACTTTATTTTAAATAGAACGTGCTCTGAAGAAAGGTGACGTTAGAAGCCTCAAAAATCGACGCGTGTGTATGAACAGAGTTATAAAAGTCAAAGAAGCGAATGAGGCATGTAATATAGTGCCTTATGGCACTATTATTGCCTACCCCGCAAGGGACTTGGCGTGAAGTTATGTATGAACGTACTTAATTCTGTGTAAAAAAATTGTTTTGAAATATGCAGAAGTGACATCAATAAAAACGAATGTAATTTACAGATCTGGATGTCTTACATATCTGGATAAGCGTTCCAGATCATTTTAATACCCCCATGAGTCTTTATCATAGGGTCAACATAACCAACTTATTATTTTAACTACTACATAGTCCGTAAAATGTGGTTAAAATTAACATTCGGTCAAAAATTCTGCACTTGGAATTTTATTATAATCTCATGAAATTATTTTTTTTTAAATATGGTTATTTTAACATCCTGTATATCACCTGTCCCTTGAGATAAGTCGAGTGTTTTCAACCGTCGAAGGTGTCGAATACTCGAACGGATAAAATGATCTAAAGACGGTATTCATCAACCGTTTGTTGCAAGTAGGTACATTGTAAAAAACACTCCACATACTAACAAATAAAGTCGAATTTTCAAATGAACGAATAATATAATTTAAAAATTGTACCGAATACGAAGGCGTTAATTTCAAAAGCTTTGTATTAGGGAATCTCACGTTGGAACATTTTCTAAGTGTATATATATAAAATTTATATATTACGGCACTTTGTAAATGTAATTGTTGATTTTATCTATACAATTAGGCATAACACAAGGCAAAGAGAATAGACGGAGGTTTTTCATGTGACAGTGGGAAAACGAGAAACCAGGTTACCGAATAGAAGTGACTAGCATTGAATCTTGCATCTGAAACACCTGCTGGCGTATTATAAACTCATAATTCCAGCCAGCTTACGCGCTGCCTTGCAAATTTGTATTTACAATGACTAATTTCAGTTAGTCGCCGTGACCGGTAGTCACTGTCAAATTCGCTCTAAATTCGATTTATCAATGACTAATTCCATTTAGTCAGTCTTAAGTAGTCTAGACTAGCTGAAATTAGTCTTTGGAAATACGAATTCGCTAGGAAGCGAACAAGCTGGCTGGAATTAAGAGCTCATAATATACCTCCTGGTGTTACAACAGCATAGCCAGCTTATACACTAGTATATATACTAGCTGACCCGGCAAACTTTGTTCCGCATCAAAGTAATAAATAATTTAAATTTGGTTTTATCACTCTTTTTTTACTATGACATACATGCGTAGTAGCTTAAAACCACGCAGTTGACACCCTTTATCTATCCGCATCCAAATACGTTGGGTAGTTTCAAAGATCTAACCATATAAGGGAACAGACAGCGGGAAGCCACTTTATTTTATACTCTGAAATGATGAATAGGAAAAGGGTCGGAAATGGGAAGGGGAATGAAGATGGTAATGAGTTAGTTACCAAATCTCTTACTGAATGAAACAAACGACAAGAGTCACTCTATGTTGATATTCTGAGAGATCGTACATGCCACGAATGATTGTTCATTACTTAAAGATAGATTTGTGAACAAACTCAACATAGTATATATTAGCTGATGCTTTGCGAAATAATTTCATAACTGACGATGCTGATAATTTATAATAATAATTACTATTTGATAGTTGCTAATTGATGCTAATTAAGCACCATGTTCATCTGGTACAATATTTAATCGGCTGTGTTCAATTTTAAGATATCATTTATAACATTATACCGCAAATGTTAATTCGGTATAATAATTAATCAATTACATGTGTGGCCAAGCGTATGCAGAGAGATAGAGATAAGAGTAAATGGGTTTGGTTGTCAAAATATTAATTTAAAAGAATCAAAATCTCACTTGTTTGTGTGGTGTTTATGTAACATAATTTCAATTCTTTTTTTACCCTTAGGCGTGGCTATTAAACTGCGACTCGCCGTTGTGTTTTCGTCGCAAATGAAATTGGTGGCAAGCCTATTACCATACCGGGCACAAAGTATAACATGTTCACATAACAAATGAAATACCTAGCGGAACTATTGCACTACACTCTATTTTGTCAGTTTTTTATGGGATAGGAGGGCAAACGAGAGCTCATGGTAAGTGACCAGCGCTGCTCATGGACACCTGCAACACATATAGTGTTACAATTGCGTTGCCGACCTTTAAGAGAGTAGGATGGGGAAGGGAGATGGGCCTCCGGGTACCTCTCTCACTGAACGAAACGCGGTATAAGCCACTTTAGGTTCATCTTCTGAGAGGTTGTGGTGTTTCACTAGTCGAGCCGGCCCATTCATGCAGCGAACTGCTTGGCTCTACCACTGTCAATCGTCGACATTTATAACACATAAGTTCAGAAAATAAATATCACTGGTCATCACTGGTGGGATACGAGATTCGAAACCGAGACATCTAAACCTTCCTGACCGCCGAGATATTCCCTACGTAATATCCGATCATGAAACCAATTATAAGTGCATTGTTACAATAATCCCAGTGAAACGATTATTAATCAGACTCGATAATTGATCGTGAATAGATTAAATTGATCGCCTAATTCCTTCGCCATAACTCATCTGGGGAATTCGGGGCATTAAGCTTTGAAAATATGGAACGTTGTAATTTCGATTCGACGCGAAAAGGAAAATAATTAATTGTACGTTTCAAATGTTTTACAAAAAAAAAATGTTATACGATAAAATATATATTTAGTATTTTAAAATCCCCTCAAGGGATTTGGCGTGAAGCTATATATGTATGTCCTAGTCCATAAAAAAATTACGCGGAGTCCCTACGCGCTACTGAAGTGGAACTTTTTAACAGACGAACATTTATAACACGCTTAATTTATAAAGAGCACAACTTACATTCCACAGTCGGTAGTTTTACCAATACACGGCACAACTACTGACTGTGGAATGGAGATTGGCGGGTTCGATCCCCACTCGAGTATCCCTATCTTAAGGTCTGGGTAGAATTTGGTGACTATTTTATTTAGGAGGATGTGCCATATTCGACGTCGCATTGTTCTTTTCACAGAAATATATCAAGATAGAACGGCCGCGATGTCATATTTCCATACATTTCAAGCGTGACACTTTTTTAAAAACCACGCCCACAGCGTGACGTCATTTTCATTGTGAGCGGGGCGACTAGTGAGGAGACACACTCATTAGATTATCGATCATAATATCTGCAACGTGTGTTAAATTTATTATTTTTATGTGGTACCAAATTTATTGATTTTGTGTATCGAACGGTAATCATAGAAAATAAAAGTACTCCCCCAAGCGCAAGCCCATTCGATACCCATATTGTAAAATGCATTAAAATACTTATAGCATTGGATTTAGAATGACGTCACATATTCAAGTTACTATCGAAAAGCCCTTTCATTTGATACCCATATTGTAAAAAAGCTTTAAAACTATATTTGAATGAGTGGCGGTGGAGTTTCACCGGTCGAGCCAGCCCATTCATGCAGCGAACTGCTTGGCTCTACGACTGTTAATAATATTATCCAAACTTAGCGCGTATAAAAACTTTAAAATTGAGTTCTAAGATTCAATACATTATAAATATTTATTACATACTTATTATATACATACTTAGATACTTACATACATTGCAAAATAACAAATATCGATTTAATTATCCTTATAATAACAAATATACGTCTGGCATGTTCGGTAGCCGCTTCGTACCTACTTGTTGTGTTACAAAAAAAAATAGAGATTTACAAAAAAAAAATACTAGTACAGATAGCACAAAAAGAATTAATTAGAAAGAAATTGCAATAAGGTAAAAATAATTAAGACAAATCAAAATTTAGTTTATGTAATGAAATTAAATACAAATAAATTAAAAAGCACTTATTTTACTAGCTACATATTGCATTTTAATAACTATACTAGTTGTTGCTCTCTATTTCATCTGCGTGGACGCCAAAAAAGCAGGAAGAATACTGTGCCTGTGCCATTATACGGGTTCATCGCTCACCCCCAGTTAGTGATAGCGTGATAATATTTAGCCTGTGTTGACCCGACCCTCTTGGCTATATATAAGCAAAATTAGACGTAAAAGCATGCAGTACTTTTACAGTTTATCCGTAACAAACATACAGACAAAAATCTAAAAACTATATTTTGAGGTTCGGTATCGATTGTAGATCATATCCCAAGAATTATGCAAATGAAATATTCAATGAAACTCAATGAAATATTCAACTATCCTACAATTTTATTAAATGTATAGATTATTTGGCGGCACAATATAAAGAAATTATTTATTTTACCCATTTTGTTTTTCATACTTCTTAAACGTATTTGTAATCTAATTGTACTTTTGTACATGTACACTAATGGTTGCAATAAGGTAAAAAAAAAATCAAGACAAATTAAAATTTAGTTTATATAATGAAATTAAATACAGTAATAAATACAGAAGTAAAAAAGCCATTATTTTACCTGCGACCTATTGCATTTTAATAACTATATTATTTATTGACTAATTACTAAATGTTTTACAATTCTAATACTGAACTAGTTGTGTTACTACTGTGTCTGTATGGATACTTTTTATTAAGGTTCCCAAGGTTGGTTTTTCAGTTATAGCGACGTCAAACTAATTATTATTTGTTATTATTATTATTATATAGCTTTAAAAAATGCCTTGTTTGTATATTCCTACTAATATTTGAATTTTTGGTTTTCTTCTTTTTTTTAAGTAGCATATAAATTTAAAAATAAAAACAATATTTTTATGCAGTTAGTACTTTTGAGACACGGTGCGATAAAAATAGTGCCGCTACTAGCTACTAGATGTCTATGTACAGTTTTTAATCACGCTATGGAAATTCTCTTCCTTGGTTTATATAAGCCGATTTATGTTTTAGTGTTTTATATTACCTATAATACCCGCGAGGGGGCGTTAAAAGCGTTAAACGCTTTTGCACGTGACATTAGAAGTTCCACTTCAATAAAAAAAAAATAACATTCTTTTTTAGTATTTTGACACTCATAACATCATACACTGTAGTACTTCCTTGTATTCGCTGTAGAAAAAAATAGTCAATATTATAAAAACATACATAGATAGGTACTGTAGTTTTTTTATAACTTGTATTTTTCTCGTGAATTTAATAATGATACCAGAAAATCAAGATGTTAATAATTTGGGATTAAACACAATGTTGGTAATATGAAATACGTCTTCTTATTACAAAACGCTATTTCTTATTTAATCCCGGCATGTACCTTTTCTTATATACGCTTCGAGCTAATCCACTGAAATCCTCACTTGCAATCTACGCTTTTAACCGTTAAGTGACATCTAAAGTATGTTTATGGCCCCTTCTTCGGTTGTAAAGACGGCGTAAAAGCTGTATTAGATACAGTGTAAATAAATTCACTTCGCCGGCAATAAAATAACACGGCACAACAGTACTGTTCAAAAATCGGTCAAGTGCAAAACGGCTTTTGTTTTTTTATTTGTCTTTTTCTTTTTCATGCACACTAAAAAGTTTTAAATCTAGATTGATTGCGATGAATGGTATTTAATAAGATAGAAGTATAATAAAGGCACCATTAATAGTGGTGGGGGCAAGTTGTTCGCTGCATGAATGGGCCGGCTCGACCGGTGAAATATACGACCTCTCAGAAGATCGACGTAAGTGGTTCATGCCGTCTTTCGTTCCGTGAGAGAGGTACCCGGAGGCCCACCCCCCTTCCTCATCCCTTCCTATCCTACTACCGGCAACGGAACTGTAAGACTATTATATGTGTTGCAGGTGTCTATGGGCGGCGCTGGTCACTTAACATCAGGTGACACGCCTGCTCGTTTGCCCACCTATCCCATAGACTGGCAGCATTGCCTTGTTGAATGGCAATGCTTATTTTCTGTACAAAGAACAATCCAGCCTTCTAATCACGTGTAACTTCTACTAACAGCTGAGCAAGATCTTTATACAATTTATGTGCACTTAGCCCTCATGGACCAATTGTTTCGACCCCAAACGGCTCAAACACATAATCACCCACAAGGTTATTATATTTATGCCGTTTGAGGGTTTCTGCGTACCCAGCAGCAGCGGTATGTTTGGTTTTTTTTTAATATTCAAGTGAAGCGAATGTGGGTTAGGCCTAAAACGCATGTATTATTTTAATATCAAGGCCTTTTGTCTTCTAACAACGGCTATTGCTGACACGTTTTATAATTGCTGAACATAAAAGCACCAACTAAAAAAATTGGTAGCCCAGTGGTCAAGCACTACGCTTCTGACTCGAAAGGTCGCGGGTTCAAATCCTGGCTTACACCACTGACTTTTAGAAATTATTTTCGTAAGCTATGTGTGATAAATATCGATGACTAAAAACTTCAACTTCAACGTCTCTCAGTCAGCCGGGAGCGAAAGAACAACATATGGCTGACAAGCTCACCCAGCACTACACCGAAGAATGCCGGGATAACCATTCCAAAATATGGGTCAACTTAAATGTTCTGGTAGGGTCGGGCAGCAGCGTCCCTATCTTTAAAATGTTCACCCCTGCGGTCTCCAACACGTTTGCCCAGCGTGGGGACTATGGGCAAAAACCTCTCATGGAAAAAGCGCAAATTCAACGGCCCCCAGTTCCCGGTGCTCCCACTATTACCGGCCAAGGCAGCAGTCGTGGTAACGGTGGGACAGGGGGTGCTAAGAATCTCCGGGTTACGGCAGTCTGTCAAAAATAACTACGCGTGGCCACGTATAACGGACGCAGTCTTCGGGTGGACCAATACCTCACCGAACTCGAAGTAGAGCTGGGTTGCTTGAACTGGCATATTCTAGGGCCATCTGAAGTCCGGCGAGAGGGGGAGGACACGATAACCTTACATTCGGGCAACTTACTCTACTGTCGGGAAGGTGACCAGCTCTCCCAGGAGGTGTCGGTTTCCTCGTTAACAAGGACCTCGTTAGCAGCGTTGTGGAGATCAGTACTGTGTCGACCAGGGTAGCGTACCTTATACTGAAACTCAGCAACCGGTACACCCTGAAGGTAATACAGGTATATGCGCCGACCTCGACATACTCTGACGAGATGATAGCCGAGGCAATATACGAATATATTGCAAAAGCAATACATGGTACTGCCTAGGCTCACTACAACGTTGTTATGGGGGACTTCAATGCCAAAGTGGGAGTACAAGAACGCGGCGAAACGAAAATCAGTCCATATGGCTTAGGGTGATGATGGCCTCAATGCCTGAAGACCAAAGTCTTTGACCAGTGCGTCCTACCAGTAATGACCTACGGTGCCGAAACGTGGACACTTACGGTGGGGCTAGTCCACAAATTTAAAGTCGCTCAGCGAGCTATGCTCGGAGTATCTCTGAAAGATAGACTCAGTAATAGTAACCGACATAGCTCGTAGAATAAGCTCGCTGAAGTGGCAATGGGCTGGTCATATCTGTCGAAGGACCGATGGTAGATGGAGCAAGAAGGTCATGGTGTGGAGACCGCGACTTGGTAAATGTAGTGTAGGACGCCCACCAGCCCGATGGTCAGACGACCTCAGAAGGGCTGCTGGAAAAGACTGGATGCGGAAGGCAGAGAATTGGATGTTGTGGCGCACATTGGGAGACGCCTATGTCCAACAGTGCACTGCAACAGGCTAATGATGATGATGATGATGAAAAACTTTGTGCCCGGTATGGCAATAGGTTCCCCACTTATTCCATTTGGGACGTAAACATAACAGCGAGACGAGGCTTAACAGCCGCTGCCAACACCTTCGGGTAACAAAGGCGTGTGGTTATATTATGTTATGTATGTAAAAAAAAACTAAAACCGCTCTTTTGACCTATAATAAGTACTTTATAACTTTTAATGACATTTCCAAATCACCGCATTACCTAAAATGTCTAGGTAACTTGATGAATACTGCGTTAACAATATTTCTGCCTTAGTACCTACAAATGTTATTAACTTTTCAATTAAAAGTTTCACGACACGGGTGGAATTAACCGGAGCGGAGTTTTGACATACCAAATGATGTGTTCAGATGTGGGAACTCTTAAAATCTGTTAAAAACTTTTTGATTTTCAGTGACTTCAAATTAAATTGGTACACGAAATTATGGTACCGAATACACTTCACGTAATAACCGCTGTACTCGGATAACGATATAAATACATATTAATAATATTAAGTTTACTTACTTCGTTAACTCGGTGGTCTAGATGAGCAGCAAGTTCTGAATGCAGAAGTCTCAGGTTCGCACTCGCAATGTTATTAATAATTCTTTTCATAATTTATGTTTGTTTAATATAGATTACTGAAAGAATAGTGCCCAGGTCTGGCAATTGGTTCCGCCACATATTCCGTCTATGTTGTAATATTTTGGCGATTCAGAACAGCCATTGCCTACACCCTTGAGTAGTAAATGGTGTAAGATTACAAAAAAAAGATAAAATCATTAATACCTCCGCGCAGTTCTTAAGATAAAGTTACCAATACTAGAGCCACGCATGTTGCTGAATGAATGGGGAGGCTCCACCGGAGAAATACCATGGCCTCTTAGAATATCGACGTAATGTGGCCTATGTCGTTTTTCGTTCGGTAAAAAAGGTATCCGGAGACCCCCTCCTTTTCCATTCTACTCTTCAAAGACCGGAAACGCAACTGTTACACCATCTGTGCCCATGAGCGGCGGTGGTTGCTATTATCAGGCGACCCGCCTGTTGGAATAGGAGGGTAAATATCCTATAAAAAAAACATGGACATATTTCTTGTACTTCACGAAAGCCATCACGATATTTTCGAAATTTATTCTCCCCTTATTTCGATGAGTATGACAGAAAAAACGATATGACATAAAAATCGAAGCAATTGTACTAAACAAACACACGCAAACAACAATATCGTATCCTTCATATATAAATATACAAACTACTGTACATTTCCTCGTATCCAACTACATTTTAAGCCCGATCACGTTCCCAATGAAACCCAGAGTGAGTACCCGGAGCGAGGATCAACAAACATCAGATATGTGAAGTGAACTACTACCCTTACATTTTCGTAAGAGATGACAGGGTTCACTTTTAAAATATATCATGTTTACACTGGAAATGATAGCGACATACATATAGACGGACAATGCAATAAAAACAACATAGCAATGTGTAGGTATGCAAACATTTATCTTAGTATCTGGTCGAACAATCCGTTTCTGAATCAAGAAGTCGTGGGTTCAAATCCGATCTCACAGGAATGACTTTTCGAAAGTTATGTGTGATAAGTATCGATGACGGACAACTTTTTGCCGGGTATATGAGTTCAGTTCAGTTCGCCATTTGGGACGTAAACATAACGGCAAGTTGAGGCTTAACAGCCGCTGCCTACGGGTAGAAAAATCCATGAAGTTATCTATTTAAATGTGAAGCGAAAACTTTGTATCAAACGAAGGAGTATATAATTTTGCACATAGTTTATCCAGAATTCGCAGCATTCGCTCTCAAAAAAAATACAGCCTACTGCGATCGCCAACCCGCCTGCCAAGCGTGGCGATTATGGCAAAACCCCCATGATTGAGCGGACCGGCAGTTGTGGCGCTCTATGGGGGAGGCCTACGTCCAGCAGTGGACCTCGAAAAGTCTGATGATGATGATGATGATAGTTTATTCAGAGAAGAAGTAATGAATGCTATTTTCACTATTAATATCTATTATTTTCAATAAATAATACCGCGTATCACACCTGAGTAGATATTTTATTTATTTCCTATCCTTATGTATTATATACCATAAGCATGATTGCGTTTCAGACCAGATACAATATGACACTCATGTATAGTTAATTTGTTTAAAAAGTTTAACATTAGTCTTGGTATTGAATCTATAATTTTGTAGAGTCTTTGACTATGTATCCTTATAATTAAAACTTATAACTTAAAATTAATTATGGTCGAACTTCCACCACTGGGCGACCACTGATTAGTAAGTATCAATTGATTTAAATTAGTTATTGAAAGAGAAACAAATTCGAATTTGGAATGTTTATATTTTTAGTATAGAACTGTTAAATAACAGTAAGTGTGTTTGCTGTGTGGCGCCGGCTTAGAATACCGCTACCCCATCTCTTCCCGTGGGTGTCATAAAAGGCGACTAAGGGAGAAAGCTGGAAGAATGGGCAGCAGCATTCTCTTTCTACAAAATACAGCCTACTGCGATCGCCAACCCGCCTGCCAAGCGTGGCGATTTTGGCAAAAACCCCCCATGAGTGAACGGAAAGAAGTTGTGGCGCTCTATGGGGGAGGCCTGTCCAGCAGTGTGCCTCAAAAGGCAAATGATGATGAGAGCTTAAGATTAAAAACTCTTTTGAAAAACATTAAGAAAAATAAAAAAATATTTTAAAAGTTTGAAACGAAATCGACATTATATTTTCCATTTAGTTTATTCCAAAGTCGAATAATACTTAAGAAACATATTTTATAATGTAACAGGTGTGGAACACATATTAACCTATACATACGAGTATACATATGCCTGAACAATACGAAGGCAGGTATCTAAGGAACCCTTTTACTTCAACCCTCATCAGTGAAAAGTGACATGAGATGTCCCGTCTGGTCTCATGACAAAATTTAACGGCAAATGGAAATGGAATGTCCAATTGTAAGTTATATTGTTATGAGAGATTAGTAAATAAATAGAAATATGCTTCTTTAAAATATTAGTTAAAATGTGGTATTAGAATATTGATACTATTATTTATTTACTCACATAACATATAAACATACATAAACATAACTTTACGCCTTTTGTTGCCCGAAGGTGTTGGCAGCGGCTGTTAAGCCTCGTCTCGCCGTTATGTTTACGTCCCAAATGGAATAGGTCGCGAACCTATTGCCATACCGGGCACAAAGTTTTCAGTCATCGAAATTTATCACACATAACTTCCGAAAACGATTTCGAAAAGTCATTGGTGTGAGCCAGCGTCAGGAATCGAACCCGGACCTCTGGATCAGAAGCCGTGTGCTCGACCACTGCGCCACCGAGACTGACTGATTATTTATTTAGTAAGATAAAATATATATTATAGCCTTAAATAGACTAAAATTAATGCTCCCCTGGTTCGGTCGTGTGAGAATAATTGAAGATGAATTAATGATAGTTATTTTATTTTTCAAACTTTTAAATCTCTATTTAATTGTAAGAAACATATACGCATTAACTTTTTGCTAAGGTTATTTTAGAATACACAAATTCAGTACCTAAATATATCAAATTTTACTCAGCTTCCAAGTCAGTCATTTATCTCCGTATATTTTTACGACACACGCGTTCGTCATACACGCTGCACTTGTTTTGGCAATATGTTTACTGCCAACCTCTTTGCTGATTTTTCTTTATGAGATAGGGGGAAAACGAGCAAGTATGTCAGTGATAAGTTACTAGCACTACCCATGGACAGGTGCATAACAGATAGTGTCACAATTGTGTTGGTTGCCTCTAAGATAAAGAGAGAAAACGGAGGTATGCCTCCAGATAACTCTCTCACCGAAGTAAAATCACCATGAGCTAGCTACACACAACCTCCCGGCATAAAGATAAAGTCTTTATGCCGGGAGGTTGTGGCATATCACCGCAACTCGAGCCGGCCCATTTTTGCAGCGAGCTGCAATGCTCTACCACTGCTAAAATCGTCGTCAACCATATAATATGTGAATGGATACTAAATAAAATCTACATTTAATAATAAAACAGTCTCGGTGGCGCAGTGGGCGAGAGCACGGCCTCTGATCCAGAGGACCGGGGTTCGATTCCAGACACTGGCTCACACCAATGACTTTTCGAAATTGTTTTCGTAAGTTATGTGTGATAAATACCGATGACTGACAAACTTTGTGCCCGGTATGGCAATAGGTTCGCCACCTATTCCATTTGGGACGTAAACATAACGGCGAGACGAGGCTTAACAGCCGCTGCCTACACCTTCGGGTAACAAAAGGCGTGAAGTTATGTTATGTTATGTTAATATCCTTTAGCATAATATATGTACAAGAATCATGATATATTAATATATATATTTCCAACCGTTTACACTAAATTTCGCCTAACAGTCCTTCAGACATGATTTATTTAGAGCAACATCCGCACTTTCTTGCTCAATAACTTATAGGAGATGGAGTCGTTTGAATCAGTTCTACGTTTCCCTTCAATATTGTATTCTTCCAATGTTTTATAATAAATGTAAAATTGATAAATCGTTCACTGAAATGTTTCTAAAATATATGAATACATGCATATTTTCATAATTCTTCTGCCTTTATTCCACACTAGGTTGAGTCGAAACATTCGGCGGTCATTCTCTTCCATTCTCTTCTATCACTCGTCATTTTCATGCTTGCACCATTCATAGTCATATTCCCTCCCTTCAAAATCCACCCAGCATTGCTTCAGGTTTTTTTTTATGAATCATCATTTTCCTGCCCATGCTGCACAACATGTCATCCTTTGAAACTATTGTTGTTGTCACAACATTTGGCTGTAGTTTTATGACCAGCCCAACCTGACGTCAACCATTCTTGGGAATGTTTTTGTTGGTGCGATAAGGAAAGATTTAGAAGTAAAATGGGTAGGGGTAAGGGGAAGGCGTTGGGCCTCCAGATACCTCACACACCGATCAAAACATAGCAAAGCGGACCAGCTAGCCCATTCATGCAGCGAAATGCCTAAGTCTACCAATATGTTCATCCATAAATCATTCTCATCGCTCTCCAATAACATGACTTCCAATCTCTCTCCGTAAGATAAAATAGTGGGCAATCTGCAATCTCAAAATAAATCCAAATCTAGGTCTAGCGGTTCAGCAATCCGATTTCTAGTTTGGACCAAGTTCGCAGTATGATACTTCTGCATTATCCATTTACTTTCTGAAAGTAATGCGTAATAAACGGCTCTGTAGGTCGCCACTTTTGGGACGACTCGAGGCATAATTGATGCTGGCGGGGCGTTAAGGGTGGGAAGTTACGACCTATAGCATCTTCAGACCAATTAAAATTACATTTAAAGCTTGATCTCTTCTGATATTCAGGTCAGCATATAAATAATTTATGTTTTCAACTAGTACTCTTGGACCATGTGAGATTAAAGATAGCAAATTGCTTTGAGATGTTTTATAAATAACACAATTCAATTTTATAGCTTCTCTTTTCAATTTGACCGAAAGTATACAGATACTTTACAATTGGATACGTGGCAAACATGCTAGTGAATCATCTGATGGTAAGTGAGTAACGCCTCTCATGAACATCTGATCTCAGATAGTCTTGTAGTTGCGTTTTGGACCTTTAATAAGAAGGGTGAAAGGGGATAGCGCCTTCAGATTCCACTCTCACCGAATAAAAAACACGGCATGAGCCACTTTACGTTGATTGTTTGAAAGGTGTTCGAGCCGTCCATTCTTGGAGCAAACTGTGTGGCTAGGGAATTTGACTTGTTTTAATACTATTGTATATCATTCTTTTTTAAACTTCCTCCAATTTAAGAAATCTAAGTAGCTATTGGCTCGTTCCATTTCTTGTGATTCTGCCAAAATTAATTAGTACGCATGTTATTAAGAAAACTCTGAAAGCTTCGGCATCCAAGAAAAGTCTTATGTTGTATAGAAATTACTGGTACCTAATGGTTCCAACTTAAAACACTCTATATGATATTAAAGCTTTCGGTGATCTAGTGGTCGAGCACCCTCCTTCTGAATCAAGAAGTCACGGATAAGAATCCTGCCTCACATCATTGGCTTTGACATTATTTTCGGAAGTACATACATACATACTTCATGCCAAATCCCTTGCGGGGTAGGCAGAGAGAACGGAGCGCCATAAGGCACGATTTTTACACACCTCACTCGCTTCATTGACTTTCATAACTCTTTATAAGCACGCACGTCGATTTTTGTACGTTGTTTGTTTACGTTTGTTTACGTTGATCAGCTTTTGCATTGTATATCTGCTTAGTCAATCTTGCATCTTCTACATGTCCGAACCATCGGAGCATGCCCTTTCTTACCTTTACACCGACACTCTCTTTCAATCCGACTTCCTTTCTTATAACCTCGTTTCCGACGCGGTCAGCGAGGGTCACTCCGCCGATTTTGCGCAATGCCCTCATTGCGACCGCGTTTATCCTACTTTCATGCTCACTCCGCCATACCCAGCTCTCGGTTCCATACTTAGCATTGGGCTCAGTATTACACTTTGAATTGCTAGCTGGGCTTTTCTGCTAATATTTTTTGCGCCCAGGAATCTGCCCAACGCTCCATTTACGCTATTTCCTAACGCCACTCTTCTTTCTACATCCGCGGTGTACCTTCCATCCCTGCTAAAAGCACATCCAAGATATACAATTTCATTCCTCTGTTCCAGCTTTATATCGTCAACCATTATCCTTGTATCAGTTCTGGATTCCTTCCTTTCAAACACCATAACTTTCGTTTTCATCACATTGAATTGTAAGCCTTTCATCAAACAATCATCTTTCATAATAGTGACTAGTGTTTGCAGGTCAGACGGCGATTCGGCTAGAAGCACGACGTCATCTGCGTAAAGCAGGCAGCTCACATCTAGGTCACCCATTCGCATCCCTACTCTCTGGAGACAACTGTCCAGGTACAGGATGAACAGGCGAGCGGACAGCATGCAACCCTGTCTGACGCCGATATTGACGTCAAACCAGGGGTACAAGCCGCCGTCAACACGGACACACGCTGTGCAGCCCTCATAAGTGGACTGCATAGCACGCAGGAGTGCGCCGTCCACCCCGTAACCCGGGAGTATGTCCCACAGATTCTTTCGTAACATCCTGTCAAACGCTTTTTCCAGATCCACAAAATCGCAGAAAACCTTCCGGCTAACAGCCAGCTTTTTCTCCATGGAATCAAAAAAAATCTGAAAAATCATCGGATTTGAATTTTGGCTGAAACCAATGATATTTCGGAAGTTACGTGTTGTTAATATAAATACAAAAATTGTGCTCACTGGGTGGCAGCGGATATTTGGGATGCAATATTCAACGAGTCATGACTTTACACCTGCTACCTTCAAATATACAAATTTTAATGTCTGAAGATACAAAAAGATAGCCATAAGTACTCGCAATAGAGATTAACATATAACAAGAACGAAAAATGTTACTTATGACTTTGAAAAAAGAAAACTTCTCGATGACGTCATTTTAATTTAGATAAAAACTTCAAGATTCATGATATTGTTTCTAATTGAGTATCACTTTCAAATATAAATATGGCCGGCACCGATCCGCTATTCCAATTTGGCTCGATATTAATTAAATTTGCGTACTTATTCTGGTTATTACATTTTGATGAAGATTAAAATGGAGTTTATGGGAGAACGCTAAGTGCTACGGATAATAAAGATTATCTTTAATTATCTTTATGATTCTAGAGGTTAGTGTCAAGTATTCTTAACTATATAATACTATTTACTACAATTGGAAGACTGTTGCTGTAATATAATTAAACATTACTTTCTTTGACGCTCAGAGTGGCGAAAATTGTCTAAAAATGGATGTTATCGCCAGGATAAATTCGAGATTTTTTTATGGGATACGAGGGCAAATAAGCAGGCATGTCAACTGATTGTAAGCAACCAACGCCGCCATGGCACCAGCAACAAATATAGCGTTACTGTTGCGTTGCCGACCTTTAAGGGATAGGAGATAGGGAACGATGGAGAAGGGGGGTGGGCCTCCAAGTACCTCTCTCACCGAACGTAACGCTGCATGTGCCACTATACGTCGATCTTCTAAGAGGTCGTAGTGTTTCACCAATCGAGCCGGCCCATCCATGCAGCGCACTGCTTGGCTCTACCACTGTCAACACTGTACTGCTGTTAGATACAGTATTAGTAATGACTCTCAAATATACGAACGAGGGGATCAGGCACTTAATGTCTGCAGGTGTAGATGGCAGTTTGTAGGAAATCAGATGCAGACCCAATTGCCATACGTCGAACACAATTTTATAAATTTTTGGCGCATATAACTTTCGAAAACAATCAAGAAAACTCAATGTTGTCAGCCAGGATTCGAAATTGAAAATTGTGAATTCAGGCCAACAAAGTAACCATTATATTCAATTTTATCAATTCATATATCAGAATCAGCCTACAGCATTTTGTTCTGCGATCCCATAACCATAACAGGCTTCCATTTAGTACCACCAATTAAAATCCCTGTGGGCCATACAAAAATTGGGTCTACCTTCATAATGATATAATGATCGTGTACTTTTATTAATAATAATAATAATCCCGAAAAAAAATGTTATTCCAATTAAAATACAAATTAGTCCGGACCTACTCGCATCACTTCAACATGCTTCGCAATTTTTTTTATTATGTTTTGATAAAGCCCCAAGTAAATATTTACGGGAGAATGATGGAAAATTTTATCTGCAATGTGATAAGATTTGTTTGTAACTTCACGCCTTTTTCTAGGGAATGGTAGGCAGTGACTTTTAAGTTCTGATTCGCTGTCCTTACTGACTTATTGTTATACGTCAACCACAATCGTCGTTCGATCGTCGATGTTTATCACACATAAGTTCTGACAACTTATATAAGTGAGCCAGGATTCGATACCGCAACTGCTTGATTCAGAAGCGAAATGTTCAGCCTCCGAAACAGTTATAATAAGATTTTGATACCTCTAAAGTCAGTTCAATAATGTTATTATGAAGTGTTATTGTAATTAATATCTATTTGGAAATTGTAACACTATCTGATGTTGGTGATTAAATCAAAACACTTAAGTGAATAGATATTATAAAGTTAGAGGTTAAGCTACTCAATTGAAACACTTAATTATATTATTTGGAAAATCTATACTCACTTTACTAGTACGTAGGTTGTTGTCTGGCGCCCCGTTTGCTTTATGGCTATCCTATTAATAGTGACCTAATCTAAACTTCAGATTTTACTGAATCAAATTCAATTTTTCAGATAAAGCTAGATATATTTATGAAAATAATAATAATATCTTGGACACAAATCACACAGCGCCCTCCAGTTCCAAACTAAGCAACTAAATGCTTGTGCTATGGATACTAGATAACGGATACTAATACATATATACTTTTTTTTTGTAAATACATACTTACAATACATAGAAAAACACCCATACGCCGCACAAATATTCATGTTTGGCACAAATATTTGTGCTCGGCTGGGAATCGAACCCCCGACCTCAGTGCTGCAGCCGGTAGTTTTACCAATGCGCCACGAGGGCCGTCAAAATCGCAGTAGAACTTGTTTAATATTTTCAGAATATTACTCATTATCCTTTAATTTGATCCATACTATAGAAATGCATTAAAATATATATTTCGCCATCTTGGATGGTCCGTCATATTGGAATTTAAATAATGTCATACACCATATCAAGCATTGTCATCCAAACTTAGCGTGAATGCTAAATATCAGTTCAATCGGTTTATAATAGCTACTTCAAAATTGAGTTCAAAGCTTTCAGCCGAACAATATACACTTACATACTTACATTGCAAGTTGGATAAAAGCTTTTAAAAATAACTGAGTTTATTATCTTTGTAATATCCTTCATAGTACAGCTACCCGCTACTAGATGTCTCTGTACGGTTTAAACTTAAGCTTGAGAAATTTTCTAAGTTCTTTATCATATTGACCAGATTATGCCCTAGTATTATTTATTACCTAAAAATTATCTCGTCTATGGCAGAGATACTTTTTGTTTGTAATGTTATTGCAAACATATTGCAGAAATATTATTTAACTTAACATAACATAACTTCACGCCTTTTGTTACCCGAAGGTGTAGGCAGCGGCTGTTAAGCCTCGTCTCGCCGTTATGTTTACCTTTACGTCCCAAATGGAATAGGTGGCGAACCTATTGCCATACCGGGCACAAAGTTTGTCAGTCATCGATATTTATCGCACATAACTTCCGAAAACAATTTCGAAAAGTCATTGGTGTGAGCCAGTGTCTGGAATCGAACCCCGGACCTCTGGATCAGAGGCCGTGCGCTCGCCCACTGCGCCACCGAGACTGTGTATTATTTAACCGCACAGTTATTTTACTATTGTTCTATGTTTAATTTAAATATACATTTGGCTTACATAATGATATTGATTGATACTTCATCAGCGAATGGCAGCGGATGCACAGTAATCTATCATCCCTTTGGGATTTATATGGGATTATCTACTTCGTACGTATATCAATCAAATTAAATCTAAATACAGTAATAGATACTATAATAAGAAAATATCTAATATCTATAAGTTTTCATTAACCGACGATGATGAACAAGCTCAGGTTATGTGATGTTTGAAAAACCCTCTATTGGTTTTCAAATTACCTCATTAACTAAACAAACCCCTGGCTCCATCCATTTATTCCGGTCATCTCGGCTCAGCTCTTTATGTCCCTGTACTTTTGAAGTCTTAGATAAGATAATTTGAGTAAAGATATACTCAAATTAGCTACAAAAACATATAGTCCCATGTTACAGTTGAGACGTCCTTTGCTGTACATTCGACTTACCAAAATTTACCGAACAGTCGTTGGTGCATAACAGTATCAAAACACGGAAACCTCTACCAAACAGAATTCCCTCTAAATTTAGAACTACAATATATTGACATGGAGCGAAATTTATCATACTAAAGATTTTAGGTATCTGTAGCAAGAATGAAACATTGGCATGCTTCCAAAATGTGTTCTAAATAATCCTGCAGAAAATGTAGAACAGTCTAGTTACTGAAAGGAGATCACGTACGAGGAGGGCGTGATTGGAATATCAGGTGGAGCAGGCTGAGAGTGCAGGATAGATATCATCTGATTAACTGATCATTTTTAATAACATTTATTAGGGGAAAGAGGGTAAGCAAGTCACAAAGTCTAGAGAGGAGTAAGCTATTGGCGCCAACCATGGACATCTGTAACACCGATAGAGACAAAAAAATTGTTAAATTGAGATTTTTCAATTAGAATTTTAACCAAAACTTAATGTCGTAAACCTAACTTTACGCTTTTTTTCTACCCGAAGGTATAAACAGTGGCTATTAAAGTATCGATTCACAGTTTCGTTACATCCCATCTAGTGTCGAACCTATTGCCATACACTGGGCACGAAGTTGTCAGTCACCGATAATTTATACACATAACTTCCGAAAATAATTTGGAAAAGTAATTGATGTGAGCCCGGAACCCACGACATCTGAATCAGAAGCTTGATCATAGTTTTATAAAGAAACCGTGTGATTTCTCATAGAAAGCACTAACAGAAATCAGAAACTGAAACACTAAACCACTGAGTCTTTGGTCCTTTTAACACCGATGATCTCTTGATGTTTGTACTCTCAGATTCAAAGTCTACATTTGACAGTTTGATTTAGGTAACACCCATGTCCAACAGAGCGGGAATAATATAAGTTTTGAATGACATATCATATCATACGACTACACGATCTAGTAATTGAGCTCGCCAAAATTAATTCAACCGTCAAATATACGTTCAAAGTTACTTAAATAGAATTCAATATTGTATATTATAACTTATCATAACATATTCGCGCCTTTTTCTACTCGAAAGTGTAGTGTAGTGTAGTCGAAATTAATTCAACCGTCAAATATACGTTCAGATTGACTTAAATAAAATTCAATATTCTATATTTTAACTTAAAACATACTTATCACACGCCTTTTTCTACCCGATTTCGTAGACAGTGGGTGTTAAGCATCGATTCGCCGCTATGTTTACGTCCCAGATGGAATAGGTACTGAACCTATTGCCATTCTGGGCACAAAATTTTCAGTCATCGATATTTACGCATAACTTCCGAAAATAATTTCGAAAAGTCATTGGTGTAAGCCGAGATTCTAACTCGAGACGTCTTAATTCAGAAGCGGCTCGACCACTGTTCCACCGAGACTATAACGTACATATAAATTGTTAATTACTGTCCCTAGTTTCAAAAACTTAAAAATTAATCACATCTATTCTCATCAGAGTAGAGCCTTGTTATTTAAAAACACAGTATTTAATCATCTAAAAGCAGATCAAATGATTTTCTCAATTCAAATCTGACAATCTCATTGACAAAGATATGTTATTCGGAGAATTTTCAGTAAATCATGATTTCAAATGCTTATCTATAAAGTAAAAAAGATTATAGCGAAAACTCTAGCTGAAAATAAAGTAAAAAAAAAATCGTTTTTATTTTTATTCTATTTAAAAGTTATCACAATCACATAAAAGAGAAGTAGTAAATAAAACCACAAACGTACACAATAGAGGAACGTTAAACTAGGTAGCTTGTCATAATTTTACTGAAAACTCCATAAAAAGTTATACACGCATTTGAAAACTAAACTACGGAGCCATTCTTCTCCAGAGATAGTATTGCAAAGTGACGGGCACTAAACAGTGTACTGTTCAACAATAGATAATAATGAATGGGACGCTTTCATTGCCGCGTGGATAGCGAGTACTGACTACTGTTGCCCGCTTTTATGCTACAATGCACTATGAATATATAATTTTGGTAATGCAGTATATTTAACTTGTAATTGGGATTCATTCACTATTGATCAATTGCACTAATATTAGGATGTTGGAGTTTTTGTTTTGGTTCTTAGAACGAAATTTCAATTCGAAATATCGTTAATAGTATTGTTGACGTTCCAGCTCTCCAGCCAAGGACTTCTGGTTCAGAGGCGAAATTTTTGAACCCGGCGAACTTTGTTCCGCATCAAAAGTTCAATTTGTGCTATTTATCGGCTTTAACTGCTGTCCCGCTATGTTAATACTGCAATATCTTCGAAAATATTCATTTAAATTGCATCCTGTAAAGGACCAGGATCATTTATATTAAATGCACAATCTATTTAAGACACTTAATTTGATGAAAATTAATGCTGTAATGTTTAAAATTGCTTCGTGAATTAGCCATCATTTCTCGTAAAAAGTAAAAATATAAAAATGGTTATTGTGGGTTATCAGTAAGAGATAGACATTTGCCCACGTGGACTTTTTTGTAGACCTCCTGAAGGTGTTTAATAATGTAAAACATTGTTTTGATCTATCACTTAGGGTTCAACCAGCGTTTGCAATGAAAATGCTAAAACATGAAAATTATAATTTTTTCGCTGCAATATCATACATGAATTATAGATTAAAACCACCCCGTTGACACCTTCTAATTATTAAAATAAACCACATCAAAATCCGTTGCGTAGTTTTTAAAGATATACGCATATAAGAGGACAGACAGCGGAAAGTTTTATACTATGTAATTATTTTAGTTACTTCTAGAGCATATTCATAATTCATGCCTATTAAATGAAAAATTTACTGACCAGGAAAACAAAATAGCCTCACGTTCGTCATACTTGCGGGGTTGTCAAAAATAATTGAGTATCATTAGATAATCTAGACATTACTACTTAAACACTTTACGCGATTTTCGTAACTATTACAAGTCGGGTATTAAGAATCCCGACTTCATTTTCTGATAAAACACAATCAATTTAAGTCTTTCCGCTTTTGCAGCTTACATAAACTTATTTAGAATTACTGAGATTTTGAAAACCTATCAATGTGCTGCTAATGTAGCAACTTAAAACTTTTATACGCGTGACAGAACGATGAAAATAAATTGCGTAAAATAAATTCAAAATACTTCTAAAGCCATCAAATACCGTCTGGTAGGATATGGTGAGCCAATTGCCCTTCAATTATGGTAGACTATACACAACACTGATACATATACCGGCAGTGGGGATGATGAAACCAATTAATCACCAGTGCCATACACAGACTAACATCAACTTGTTTTATGTAACATATTACATCAACTCCGATGCGAAAGCTCCGTGCGTCGTTCATCAAATTTATGGTACTAATTTTAGTCAGCTTCAACTACATTGAGCCATTACTGAGTAATAAATATGTGATGAATTTATCAAAAAAATGAAGTTTTTGATAAACAAGTAAAATATAGGGATTGATCATAAAAGGTTGAAAATTTAAAAAAAAACTTGGGTCCACCACTTACAATTTAGGGGGATCAAAAACAATTTTGTCCGATCCTCAGACCTACTACCCGCTAGGCCTACAAAATTTTATAGGAATCGATCAAGCCCTTTCGGAGGAGTTTAATATAGTATACGTGACAAGAGAATTTTATATATTAGATACTATGAAATGATAAACATCTGTGTTTGTGTATTGTGCTTCTTGTCAGTTTCTGACATGTGATCTGACAGCGAACGTCATAATAATTTCAGTAATCATCACTCCGATATCATCTTATGAAAACCCCAAATTCAAATACTATTTTCCGCCAATGATAGACATCGATGGCCAACAATATTGACCGCCACAAACAGCAATTGGTTTTGATATCAAACATATTATAGACTGCAACATTAATCAGGCATCTTGGCAGGAATTTAGACTTTATGTCACAAATTATCCCGCACAAAATATAAAAATAATCCAATGGATTCTCTCATAAAAATGTAAGAAGATTGTCGCGATGTTGGAATTTTTATTAGTTTGCGTTGCCTTAGTTATAAAAAAAATTGTCTATGTTCCTTCAGCATAAGTAAATATGTGAACATTCCGTATTTATCAATTTAAAACCAATAAATCAAGCGTCTATCTGCTTAAAATCCATCACACAATTTGAATTTTTTTTTTTTTTTTTTTTTTTTTTATGTTTTACTGGGCAGCGCTTGACCTCGTTTCACCTGATGGTAAGTGACGACGAGGCCGATGATGGTGAAGCGCACTGTCCAGTTAGTAGCCTATTCACTCTCCTTTTGAAGAGACCTATGTCATAGTTAACGGGGAACACCGAAGCAGGTAGTTTGTTCCATTCACCAGCCGTGCGGATGATGAAAGAAGACCCAAAGCGCTTAGTTCGTACAGGTGGGATTTCAACAACGTACGGGTGTAGACGGTAAGTACGTCGGGTGGTTCGCCGATAGAATGGGGATGGAGGTATCAAGTTGTGTAACTCTTGCGCACACTCACCAGAATGTAGCCTATAGAACACCGAGAGGCTGGCCACCTTCCGCCTGTGCTCGAGGCTTTGCAGATCATTGTCGACCATCACAGGATCGCCAATTAATCTTTTAGCCCGCCTCTCCATCGAATCCAGCAACGATAGGTGACATTTGGCAGCACCAGCCCAAATGTGACTACAGTATTCCACGCAAGACCGGACTTGAGCTTTGTACAGTGTTAGAAGCTGTCCTGGCGTGAAATGCTGCTTCACCTTCGCAAGAATTCCAAGCTTCCTTGCTGCTATCCCTGCTTTGGACTCGATGAACCGCCCGAAGTTAAGGTTCTGAGATATTTCAACACCCAATAACTGTAGGCGGTCGGAGTATTCCAATGCCACACCCCGGAAAGTAGGAGCCAAGGTGAAAGGGCTCCTTTTGGCAGTGATAAGACACGTTTGAGTTTTGGAAGCATTGAAGCTCACAAGATTGGCATCGCCCCAATCGGAGACTGCCTTGAGTGTGAGATTCATTCGCTCTACCAAGGCCTCGCGCTCAATCCGTACCTGCTCCTGACTGGCCCGAGCTCCCAATTCGTACATATCAACGATGGTGGTATCGTCCGCATATCCATAAATACCGGACTTAAGCAGGTCGTTGATATGTATTAAAAAGAGAGTTGCAGATAGTACTGACCCCTGAGGAACACCAGCGTTGGTCGACAAAGGCTCTGATGTACAGCCGTCGACTACAACACGGAGTGATCGTTCACTCAGGAAGTCCCTTATCCATGTAATCAGGCCAGAGGATATCCCGAATGCTGCAAGCTTGCCAATAAGGCTGTCATGCCAAACACGGTCAAAGGCCTTGGAGATGTCTAGAGAGACAGTAAGGGCCTCCCCGTTTCTCTCCAAGGTTTGAGAGCATGTGTGAATGGCATACACTAGGAAATCTCCAGTTGATCGATTTCGGCGGAATCCGTATTGTCGGTCACTGAGAAGGTCGTTATGCTCTAGGTATGCCATTAGGTGCTGGTTCAATATACGCTCCATAATCTTGCAGAGTATAGAGGTAATTGAGATGGGACGATAATTGGCTGGGTCAGCTCGATTACCCTTTTTGGGCACGGGTTGTACATTGGCAAGCTTCCAGGATTTCGGAACAGTTCCGGTCTTAAGTGAGAGGCGAAACAAACGTGTCAAAACAGGAGACAACTCAGGAGCACAGGTTTTCAGTACTACGGCTGGTATACCGTCAGGTCCGCTGGCCTTGTTCACATCTAGACTCCTTAGAGCTCTCAGTACCTCCTTATTTTTGACGGTGAACTCAGGTAGTGAAAAACCGTAGTGAGGTAATGGTTGTGGAATAGCAGAGCCAACATCCAGACGGGAATTGCTCGCGAAGAGAGATGCAAAAAGATCTGCTTTCTCCCTTGCTGCATGGGCCAATGTTCCGTCGGGTTTAACCAGCGGAGGTGTTGATGCCTGACAGAAGTTTGCCTCAACCGCTTTGGCAAGTGACCAGAAAGCTCTGCTGCCAGATGGAGCGGCAGAGAGCTTTGCGCCAATGTGTTGAATGCGATCAAGACGAGCCTTCTTTAGCGCCTTTTTTTGGGACTTGGCAGCACGGTTAAAGGCCCTCTTCTTAGAGCTAATATCCGAGGCTTTTCGATGTCGAGCTTCCACCCAGGCCAGGTACGCTGACTGTTTCTCTTGCTCAGCAAGAGTACACTCATTATTGTACCATGGACGAGCTTTGCCTCCAATTGGTACGTCAGTAAATGGGATGAAATATTCCATTGCCTGACGGACCACTTGGGTTAGTGCATCAGCGCATTGCGTCGGATCTTGAGAAGAGAAGCAAACCTGCCGCCATGGATATGCAGCAAAAAAATGCCGCATTTCATCCCATTCTGCCGACTTGTACCGCCATAGTCTCCTCGTTCCGTAGAGGTCGTGCTCTGGTGGAGAATAGGACGATAAAGACTTCACTAGACAATGGTCAGAGGTTCCTAATGGAGATGTGACTGTCACCATGTATCTGTCTGGGTCTGTTGTCAGCAGAAGGTCCAGGCAATTAGCGGAATGGCTTTCAACATCTGGCACCCTAGTGGCTTCATTGACTAGTTGGGAGAGGTTTAATGTGATGGCAAAATTCCATGCTTCTCTCCCCGCAAAGTCAGTTTTTTGGTACGGGAACAGCCACTCCTGATGAAGGGCGTTGAAATCCCCCAAAAAAACCAGCTCCGCAGAGGGATGCCTTTGTTGGGCCATATCAGCAGTCTCACTGAGATGTTGAAATAGCCGAGCTGTCTCCTGATCACCCCGGTGCGATCTGTAAACACAGCAATATAGAATTTTTTTTATACCAGTGTCTACCTCCATCCATAAGGTAGAGAATGTAGGGTCTTCAAAATGACGGAGACGCTGACAGCAGATATCATTGCGTACATACACACAGACTCCTGCTCGCTGTTGAAAATTGTGTTCAAGTAAGAATCCGGGGTAGTTGAGGTACGCTGTATCCGCAGGGTTTCGAATCTGCGTCTCCGTCAAGAAGAGGAGGTGCGGCTTATCAGTCTCCAGGTGGTGATGGACTGCATCGAGATTTGAGTGCAGACCTCTGATGTTTGCAAGGTGCACTTTTAATGAGAGGGAGTGCTGCCGCTGTCCTAACTTTCTCTTCTTATTTTTCTTCATGTTATGTTGTTTAGGGGTGAATAGGAAGGAAAATGGCAGTTAATAGCGACGCTATACTACTAACCCAACAACGCGAACAGGTAAACAGTATCTTTGGGATCTAGCATGGACACTGCGGGGACGCCCGAGCCCCCCTGAAAATCGCCACCTGGCCCTCTCTTCCGGTCTCCAACCGGCATGGTGGAGCCATTCCAGGATTTTTCGCGAGATGGCGGGGCAGCCGTTCGTGCGTGGCTTTCACACTACTTGGGCCCCCTACTGTCTGCGGTCGGCCAGCAGCAAACCGTGCCTCGGATCCCGCTAGTATCCAGTACTAGACACCAGATACGTTAGGACTGTCACGCTTCGATCAGTACCCGAGTACAGCGTCACGATTAGACCCATCCTCCTTGTAACTGGGCTTCACCTAGCATCATACCGGAACACGACATAGGTCGCTTGGCGGTATGGCTTTGCCAGGTGGGTGGTAATTTGCCCGCGGCCTTAGCCTACCACCAGATGCAATAGGTAGTCAGCATCGGATTAAAGATCAAACCCTTAGTCGCCTTTTACGACACCCACGGGTGGAGATGGGGTGGCAGTATTCTATTAAAGCCGGTGCCACACAGCCAGAGCCGGTGCCACACAGCCAGAATTAGCCATTATTAACATGAACCAAAAAAAAACATAAACATAACTTCACGCATTTTTCTACCCGAAGGTGTAGGCAGCGGCTGTTAAGCCTCGTCTCGCCGTTATGTTTACGTCCCAAATGGAATACGTGGCAAACCTATTGCCATACCGGTCACAAAGTTTTTAGTCATCGATATTTATCACACATAACTGACGAAATTAATTTCGAAGTCATTGGTGTGAGCCAACGTGAGGGTTTAAACCCGCGACCTCTGGATTCAGAAGCGGGGTGCTCGACCACTGGACCACCGAGACTTACCGACTTACCGAACCAAAAAAAAACACTCTATTTTCAAATTGATATTATGCTACTGAAGCTTTGATCTTCAAATTGAAGCACCCATTTTCAAGTTGTAATCATTAAATGGATTCTTAGAAATCCATTAGTACCAAACGACAGTTTAAGGTACAGCAAGTACTTCTATTAGCACTGAAATAACGTTGGATCACTAATTAATTACAAATTACACCTAATGATCACCTTCCTCCTCCCCTAGCCTCCTTCTTCCTCCCACATTTCCTTTGATCACAGTTATTCTGACAAACGCTCAAATAACTACAACATATAATTTGATCAAATTAAATCCAAAAAGGTATTTATTGGAAGGTGACGTCGTGATGTGATGTGTGACAATATCGACATATCAGAATATCGACGTAAAGTAGCTCATGCCATGTTTCTCGCGGTGAAAAAAGGTATCCGGAGGCCCTGCCGTATCCCAGTTTAAAGGCCGACAATGGAACTGTACCACTATCTGAGTTGCGGGTGTCCATGGACGGCGTTAGCGAGCGATGCTCGTTTGACCCCCCCACCCTATATTATTAGAAATTGTCTACACAACGTAGACAATTTATTGTTAGAATATAATAAGTAGAAGGGCAAGAGATTTATCAATTAATAGTCTATCCTGATAGCTCCTGAAGAAAGTCGCAGATAATCGCAGCCAAGTTACATTCTTTTCAGGTGGTGTTGTAATTTGAGTACGTAACGTTTCAACTCTCCAAGACCAGACTCTGACTCACTAAAAATATTCGAAAAGGTTTTTATGTGCTTTCAAGATTTTATATTTCATTTTAATTTTATTCTTTCCAAATAAAACAATTAGCCATTTAGTTTTAGAGGTTAAAGTAATGTGGTAAACCTCACTTATACATAAGGACCTTTCTAGTGCATAGGTAAAAGATCCGACTGCTGAGTAGATACCGGTGGGTGGAGCCTCCCTGAGTACAATCATTTGTAATGTGCATGGACATTTTTATTTTAAGTACTAAAATTTACTCATAAAAAATCTGCTGTCTACTTCCAAAACAGAAGCGTTAGTTGCAAACTTTGTAAACTAGATGGCGTTGTGTGTACTGTGCCGAAAATAAAAATTAAAATGCTACTATTAATTGGTGTTATTACAAAAGGGCGAGCTCCACATCAGTGTTTATCAAAACAATTATAGTCAAGACCCCCCTACACCCCTCATCAAACAGATTCCAGTTGACAAATATACACATTACCCGGTAATGTTGTGGTTCAGCTCAACCGAACCAAAATTAGTACAATTAATATCACCAAGTGTGTTTGATGTGTCTACCATTACACTCATTTGTAGTAAAACTATTTTGGACAAACAGTCTCGATGGTCTAGTGGCTCAGCACTTCTGTTCTGGATTTAAAGTCTCGAGTTCGCACGCAATTGACGCAATATAGAAAACTGACTTGAAAGTAGTCATGTCGATTTCTGTTATATCTGTGCCCAATCAAAACTGGCAAACGTGTCACGCTTCCAGTTTTGCAGATGCCAATGGATAAAGCTAGTTGCTTGCCATCAACATTTATATCATGGAACTAAAAAATTCGACGTGTGATATCAAAGTTGCTGCTACATCTCTCAATACTAAATGCGTGGAGTTACGAATTTTTGCTAGTTTACAAAGAAATTTAGTACATGTCGTGCAATTAAAATTTCTCCCTTAGAAGGTACTCAAATTAATATGTAAAATCACGCGCCGTTTTACAGCTAACGAGCTGAGTGACTAAAAATTCAGAATAGAAATCCCTTCACCTAGAAATAGCTCGATGAATAGATAACATTATAATATGTATGTAGCAAGTAAAATAATCTGTAATATGAATTGTATAAATATATTTTAATTTATCAAAACCTAATAATATTGCATACCCACATAATATATGACCGGCCTATTCATGCAGCGAACTACGTCGCCCTACAATCGTGTAATGCAAATTGTATTACAACAATTTCGCATCACACGTTTTATATCAATACATTTTTTAATTACAAGTTGTAGGTAACTCTATTTTCTTATTAACAAAAAGTAAAAACAAGAATTCAGAAACTTATTTTTATAAAATAATTGACTTTCTCCAAAACGAGCCAAGTTTTAATTAAACTGACCAACTATGTGACATAATATAAGTATATACAGAGCTTGTTAATTCTCGCGTATACTACGTATAGCTCCTGAAATACTTATATTTTCCTATTTCATGGGACTCTTGGGAGGCTTACAAGTTACAAACGATCCCATTTGTAAGCTGAAACCAAAAAAAAAACAGTACTATTGCTATTAAACAATTAATAATTCTATACCATTTCTTTATAAATCCACAGTTGCTAAGAACATGTAATAATAATAAATATGACATGTTGTTTAAAGTCTATGAACTTTATTACTGGATTTACATAACATGACATAACTTCGCGCCTTTTGTTACCAGGAAGTGTAGGCAGCGGCTGCTAAGCCTCGTCTCGCCGTTATGTTTACGACCCAAATGGAATAAGGTGGCGAAGTGTGAAGTGACTTTTCGAAATTGTTTTCGGAAGCTAAGTGTGATAAATATCGATGACTGAAAACTTTTTGCCCGGTATGGCAATAGGTTCGCCACCTATTCCATTTGGGACGTAAACATAACGGCGAGACGAGGCTTAACAGCCGCTGCCTACACCTTCGGGTAACAAAAGGCGTGAAGTTATGTTATGTTATAATACACATAGCGGAATCTAGTTTTCCAATTAAATAATATTTTTTTTGTTAAATATAGTTGCTTGTTACAACACTCAAACACCATACAAACTCATATGTTGACGCTTAAACCATCCGACCATGATTCAGGAGCTGAAACTACTGGTGATACTCGCCAAGATCCTTCAAAGTATGTGTATATCTGAAATGGTTCTGTATATTATGTTAAAGCTATACTGCTAAATCTACCAAATATCATTAATTTTTCTGCCCAAATGCCACTCTTAGTGGAGTCGGCAGGTATCATTCATATTAATACATATTGTTATACATTTTTGTTTGTATAAAGATTTGGCTGTGGTTTTATAATAGGCCGCGTGTCTGTCGTCAAACCTTTTGGTAATGTATTTGTCGATGGTTTATCCTCCAGCAGAAGGAAAGGCAGCTATAGATGACACCGGCCCCTAATGTTTCTTAGCCGACTCTTACGACACCCATCAAACCGAAAAGGGCTGCCTATTCTTAACCAATGTAGCACAGGCCATTATACTAAATAGCAATATACTTTAGTAAGCTCCAATATTAAACAAGTTAATACACCATTTAAACAGCAGTTAAAAACATTCAAATTTACCACGTGATCGCAAATACAAAACTCACCCCAAGTTGAACTTCTTGATAATCTTTGAAATAATAGCTCCAAAACAAGTCCTACTTAGATAGAATAAGTTTCACGAAACTAGAAGATGCACTTGTACTCCTGTGTCTGCTGCATGCACTTAAGGTTCGCTTGTGACGGTAAAGGATATTCAAGTTTCAAGCGTATTCCTTTATTTTAGTTATCCTACAAACTTATCTGGAGACAGATTAAGAGCGGGGCGAGAATCTGAAGTGCTTGGTGTGGTTGTAGAATAAATCTACAGATTATTTTGCATTAGAAGTTTTTTAGAAATGTAGACTATATTTTTTATATTGAAGACGTTTACTCCATAATAATAAAATACTTGACTTCTTATCGCTAGACTATTCGTCGGCGTTTCAGTGGTCAGAGAAGTTAAATCACCCTGTTTCTGAATCAAAAAGTCTCCGATTTTAATTCTGGCTCACACCAATGACTTTACGGAAACCTTTTCTCTAAGTTACATGTGATAAATACCGATGAATCACAAAATTGAGCCCTACCCTAACCCTATTCAAACTGGGACGTCAAAACTCGACGAGACGTTCAGATATTGCCTACACCTTCGGATAGAAATAGGCGTGAAGTTACAAAAAAATAATATTAGGTATGTGTCAAAATTTACTTAACTTAGTGTAGTGCGACAGTGCCGAAATATGGAGCATATTGTTATCTTTTAGTATAAAAACATTGCGCCTTTTAAAATAAACGTATTATTTTGCATAACTTTTTTATGTCGACGATATTTTTTCTCACTCCAGCATCACATGAAATGTAAGACACGAATAATGGCCGCTAAAATCTGGCACTGTAAAGTTACACTTTAAGCTCGCCAAGCAGAAAAACTGTTAGGGCTAAGAAACAAAATGAATTAACAAACTTTTCTTGAAACTTATTGGCTATAATTTGTGCTTCAAATGGGGCTAGTTTAAAATTCCAACTGTACAAAATAGTCCAAAACAAGTGAAGGAAGATTACAAAATTTATGAATACAGAAACTTATCATTAATCTAGATATAATAGTATGGAATAAGAATGTAATATATTCAAACAATAACTACAAAAGAGTTTTTAGTGCATACTTTAGAAAATCTCAAAGCATTATTTTGCATTAAGATTTTCTAAAGTATGATGGTTTCTAGAGGACAGTTCAACAATGGTACTATCTTGATGAGAGGCCGGAATCGTAAGTAAGTGAGCTCTAACGAAATCAAATAAAAATTACCTCACAGCCTCTGAACTAAAACATTTAAAATAAATGAAATGAGTGCTATTTCGAGATTGCTAAAATTAAAAATATCATAACTCAATATACAGATAAACATATTCGATACACCTGTAGTAACTTAATGACTATGGGGGATCCAGAGATCTACAACAAACAAAAAAAAATCCAATATCGTGGCAGGATTAAAACATAAATTTATCCATTACTTACGTAACATGGAATACGGGAATCCTTTTCCCCCGTGGACCGATCAATTTTACGATACGAACGCGTTACGAATACGTGCCGTGAGCGGTTTACGACCTCGCGAAACCGTTTGTATACAAAACACTAACGAACACCGGATACACCCGGTTCTCGTAAATAGCAATTGGATTTTTTTTCTTGTGTTATGTTTAGATCTTTGATTCACTTAAATTTAATCTTCAAATAATCGTCATCATCATTCGCCTGCCCTTATCCCGCTCTAAGTGGGGTCGGCACAACATGTCATCCTTACGAGCTATCCATGTTGATAAAAGATTTGGCTGTGGTTAAATGACCGGCCGCCTGCCTGACGTCCCTTGGGAATTTTTTCGTAGATGGTTTATTACCCACCCGGCTATAAACAAAATGTTAAACAATAGGCAGAACTTGTCATTTTTTCGAACTATCAATATTATTAAAAGTTTAGGCATGGCATGGCACCTAATGTTCAACGAACTATTATTAATTTGGACTTAACTCTTTTCAATAAATATGCTTATTTGTAAGTTTATCATTTATGAAGAAAAGTCCTAAGTTTTTGTAAAATGTTTTTGTTTAATAACAGAGACAACAGAGCACCATGAGGCATAATTCTTACACGCCTCACTCGCTTCTTTAACTTTCATAACTCTTGTCATAAACGCTCGTCGATTTTTAAGGCTCCTGAGACGACCTTCGTCCAGGACTGGTTCTATTGGATTATAAAGGTTGCCACGAATATGTATCGTGGCCGCTCGCGACTCCTACTTCCATTAGAAGATATTTCCGACAAATGGCTCTTGATCAAAATTAAAATCATTATTTCGATGCCAAGTTTTCCATATCAGCATCCTCAGGTATCAAATTCCAGAAAGTATATTAAAAAGTGCTACAATCTGATCACTGAACAACAATACGAATGCAATAATATAATTTAGTAATCACTTTTATAATTACAAGTAATATAAATCGGATGTTTGAGGAACGAAACTCGAAAGCAATACTTATTTGAAACGGGATATACATGAGCTTTCGGGCTATCGGCGAAAGTTAGCTTGTCTAGAATTTTGCAAGGAAATTGTTTATAAGATTGTTATGAACTCTGTTTGGTGATTAATTGAATAATTTGTAGCGAAAGAAAGTTTTCGATGAAAGCAATTTCTCATCAGTTAATAAGTTTAAGTTTATTTGATTATTATTTATTGAATTTCAAGTTATAAATAGTTATTTATGTAGACATGTAATGAGGGCACCCCCTCATTTATTTTACGTGATTTTCGGGATATGTGAAACACTTGGATAGTTTTGGTTTATTCTTTTAAAGAATCTATCTTTAAATCCTAATTTAGACCATGATCTAGAATATGTTTCACTAAAATATCGGAATCGGTTAAGTAATTTATGGACATGAGAGAGACTAAACTAATGAAACAAACACATAGCTGGTGCTGAACCAGTAAAACTAAAATAAAAATATTCAGGGGATTTGTAAAAAAAAATAGACACAAAACTAAATCTTGTTAAAATGCAGAAAAGTTTTGAATTAGAACCTCTGGTACACCTTTATTTCTCCGGGGGTTACAACCGCGTCCTAAAGTTTTTAACGATGCGGACGATATAAGCTTTTTATGTGTATATGTATATTTTGGTATTTCGTTACAGATGTTTTGGTGAGAGTTTTTCATTTCCCTACGGCCAGAACTAGTAAAATTGTTTTCTTTTGTCATCATCATCATCTTCCTGCCCTTCTTCCATCATTCGGGGTCGGCACAACAGGTTTTTCTTTTCAACGCTTCCCTATCATTCGTTTCTTCCACAGCAACACCCTTCCTAGTCATATCATCTTTCACACAATTCATCCATGTTTTCTTCGGTCTCCCTCTTCTCTTCTATCCTTCCACATTCAGGTTCATCATTCTTTTGTCGAAATGTGCATCATCCCTCCTCATGACATGCCCATACCACGCAAGGCGACTTCCTCTTATCTTCTCAGTTATAGGCTCAACTTCCAGGCTTCCTCTTACATAATCATTCCGTATTTTATCCCTGTTCGTTACTCCACACATTCATCTCAAAATTCTCATCTCCGTAGCATGCATTCTTTTTCATCCGTCCCTTTCATGGCTCAACATTCGCATCCATACATGACGACAGGTCTGATAATAGTTCTGTATATTTCGCCTTGCAATTTGAGAGGCATTCGGGGGTCGCAAATTGTTCCCGTTACCTTTCGCCATTTCATCCATCCAACGCTAGTTTGGTGCAGTATGTCGCGGTCAATTTTGCCATCGCTTTGCACTTTAGATCCCAGATATTTAAGGCAAAGCAGACAACTATGGAAACAGAATGGAAAAGACCGCCAAAATCACAATACCTGTATTCTGTTTTGGATCTGCTGATTTGTAGGCCAAAACTCTCCAGCTTCTGTCTCCACTGCTCCAGTCTGCTCTGTACATCCTGTCCGTCTTCTCCAACGAGCACGATATCATCCGCAAAGAACATGCACCAGGGTGCCTCCTCCTGTAGATCCGTAGTCAAAGCGTCCATAAGTGGCAGGAAAAGATAGGGACTCAAAGCAGACCCTTGGCCACCCACAGCGACACCGAACTCGTCAGTAGTTCCCGCGGCCGACTGGACATGGGTGATTTCAGCATGAACCCGAATTGGTTTTGGGATACCTCACTCTTTCCTCGCATTATTCTTTCAAGCACTTTCTCCCATACTTTTAAAGTGTGTGACATGAGCTTTATCCATCGATAGCTGTAACAATCTTGTGCATCACCTTTATTTTTATAAATGGGCATTATAAAACTGCGCACCATTCAGTGGGGATCATCTCCTCATGCAACAACTTATCGAAGAATAAAGCCAGCCACAGACATCCATCTACACCCAATATCTTCCATACTTCTGCAGTTATTCCATCCAGCCCTAACGCTTTTCCATTCTTTATACTATTGACAGCCTTTTGTACCTCTTGTATACTGATCTCAACATTCAACATATCCTCAAAATAATTTTGTATAAACATAATTTCAAAATTTTATAGTAATAATATCTTGGACACAATATACACAGCGCCCTTTAGTTCCAAGCTAAGCAATTAAATGCTTGCGTTATGGATACTAGATAACGGATATTAATACCAATATACTTTTCTTTTGTAAATACATACTTATAATACATAGAATAATATTTCCTTAAAAATTTCAAGTATGAACTTAGAGCCTCAGTATGTACATTTTATATATTAATAAAAGCTTGTCGCGCGAGTTGTAAGTAACTGTAGTAATTTTATAATGTCAAATCAAATCAAAATAGCTTTATTTTCATGGGTCTTCAGACACAGTTAAATATAGTCCGTAAATACAGATATTTAACTTATTATTATATTTAAAGCATAACGTATTAAAAAACGAGCGCTTGAGAAAATTGCCTCATTGGAACAAAAACGCACGGACGATTCTGAATGTAAGGTTGTCATGAGAAGAAATGGGCAACACTCATGTAAATTAATCTACTAACTTTACTATATTATCTATTGCAATTTAATTACCTACTGATGGGGAGTATAACCTCGCGACAAGCTTTTGTTATTATATAAATTGTACATACTGAGGCTCTAAGTTGATACTTGAAATTTTTAAGGAAATATTATTTTGTTATTTTTAGAGCGCTTAAATAAAAGCTTCTTTAAAAAGGATTTTTGCTTTTAATTTATTTTCTTATTTTTAGTTATAACTGGCTAGGTTAGTGTCATTTCATTCAACGCATCATTATTGCAAGTTAGTTTACCGCTTAATTTCAAACAGTCCAGCTCTTTAATAAGGCGATTATCTTATTCAATTTCAGCTTAGAACTTTCTTTTCCATTTAATTGCAATGATGATTTTTAATTCATAGCCATATTGTAGAAATGCATCAAAAATATGTATGCCGTCATCTTGGATGGTCCACCGTATTGTATTTAGAATGACGTCACATTATTTTTCGAGTTATTCTCAACAAGCCCTTTCATCTGATACCCATATTGTAGAAATGTATTAAAAAAACTGTTCCTCTATCTTGGATGATCCGTTATATTGGATTTAGAATGACGTCACATTATTTTTTTCAGTTACTCTTAATGAGCCCTTTCAATTGATACCCATATTGTATAGAAGCTTAAAATATGTTTTCGTCCATCTTGGATACTCCACCATATTGGATTTATAATAACGTCATATTATTTTTTGAGTTACTATTAACAAGCCCTTTCATTTGATACCCATATTGTAGAAACGCATTAAAAAACAGTTCCTCTATCTTGGATGATCCGCCATATTGGATTTAGAATGACGTCACATTATTTTGTCAGTTACTCTCAATGAGCCCTTTCATTTGATATCCATATTGTACAGAAGCTTAAACTATGTTTTCCTCCATCTTGGATATTCCACCATATTGGATTTAGAATGACGTCATATTATTTTTTGAGTTACACTTAATAAGCCCTTTCATTTGATACCCATATTGCAGAAATGCATTCAAAATATCCATTCCTCCATCTTGGGTGGTCCGCCATATTGGATATAGAATAATGTCACACATCATATCAGGCATTGTCATCCAAAGTAAACGTGTATACAAAATTTCAGCTTAATCGGTTGAAGATATCTACTTCAAAATTGAGTTGCAAGATTCCACCGAACATACATACTTACATACATGCATGCATGCATACATACATACATACATACATACATACAGTGCAAGCTAAATAAAAGCTTTTAAAAACACCCAGACGCCACACGAATATGCATGTTTGTCACAAATATTTGTGCTCGGGTGGGAATCGAACCCTCGACCTCATTGCTGCAGCCGGTAGTTTTAACAATGCGCCACGAGGCCCGTCAATATAATATATATGTGTATATATTATATTCATTAATAAACATACGAATAAGAGGTCACTGTGGCTTATGGTCGTATGTAATACCAGGAACGCAATATGCGCATGGCTTTTAAATCTGATTGTTATTAAAGTTAGTATGTAGATTTTTACAAAATAAATATTATTTAGCCTGTTGTTAACATATGAAGAGCCTCGTGGTGCATTGGTAAAACTACTGACTGCAGAATAGAGGTTGGCGGCTTCGATCCCCACCCGAGTACAAATATTATAATAAGCATGAATGCTTGTAAGGCGTCGAGTATAGTATATATGTATTAATATCTGTTATCAATAGTACAAGCATTTAGTTTCTTAGTTCAGAACTAGAGGGCGCCGTGTGTATTGTGTCCAAGATATTATTAGTATTATGGAGCTTTGGCTATAAATAAAATGTTACGTATTGATACAGACCAACTAACAGTCGAAGTTCATTCAAAATTCCGACACGCGCAAGGCATTTACAAAGCAGCCTGTAGTTAGTGCTCGGCCCGACATTATGATAATGCACAACTTTTACAAGGATTCGCGCTTTTAGTTGTACGGAACAAGTTCGTTTTGCTGCCCCGCCCCCGCCCACATTCAGTTGTTCCTCTTTTGTTCCAAGTTTCCGATTGTTTAGATCGGAACAACTTTCACAATGCTATCACTCTATTCGCCGTTTACGTGTGCCGTCAGGAAATAGGCTCGCGCATACTTTGAAATATTTGTTATGTGGATTTTTTTCAGAATAAAAAAGGATAAAAGGGCAAACGGGTCACCTGGTGGCTAGTGACTAGGGCGGCCTATGCATATCTGCGACACACAACAAATGTGACATGAGTCACTTTACATTGATATTCTGATAAATCGTGGTATTTTGACAGATATTCGAGACATTTTTAAGCTACAGCCGTAGTTAAGCACATGAGGCATTACTTAAATTCATATCACGTTTGTACGCAGATTGCTTTAATGTCTCTATCAGAACGGTTGACTCTACCTTAGTTATAGGACGAGTTGTGAATATTTTATGTGAGCAAATTGGCGTCGTATTAATGACAGAATTTGACGTAAGTGCTTTTCATCTATTTCCAAGAATTCATAAGCTCTTTCAAGTGCTATAAGTTTGCTTGATTTTGTAAATTCGTTTATTCCTAAGATTGGATTATGTTTATTACAATGATCACTAATGCTTTCTTTTTTTATCTAACACAGACCAGTGCTAAGAATAAGAGGTGAGGAGGATCAAAGATAATACGGATGGGTAGTGGGGAAGATGCGATAAAGGAGAGTGTGGAAAAGAAAAACTACGCGATCCCAAATAATGGGAACAGGGAAGAAAGATGATGATGACATAGACCAATGCCTGACAACACTTGATGGCTATTGATAGTGAGGTCGTTGGCCTTCAAATAGATCCACTATCTATTTGAAGACGGACAGGTGGTAAGTCTACGATATTGGGGTACAAGTGGTATGTTCGTCGGTTTGTTGATAGAACGGGGACGGAGGAATCAAACATAACATAATATAACTTCACGCCTTTTGTTACCCGAAGGTGTAGGCAGCGGCTGTTAAGCCTCGTCTCGCTGTTATGTTTACGTCCTAAATGGAATAGGTGGCGAACCTATTGCCATATCGGGCACAAAGTTTTCAGTTATCGATATTTATCACACATAACTTCCCAAAAACAATTTCGGAAAGTCATTGGTGTGAGCCAGTGTCAGGAATCGAAACCGGACTTCTGGATCAGAAGCCGTGTGTTCGACCACTGGGCCACCGAGACTGATAGTAAGCAACTACTGACCGCCCATGAATATCGTGGCGCGTTGCCGACCTTTAAGGGAGTAGGAGGGGAAATCGTATCAGGCCTCCGGATACCTCTCTCACTAAAAGCAACGCGGCTCGAGCCACTTGACGCTGATATTCCGAGAGGTTGTGGTATTTTACCGGTCGAGCCGGCCCATTTATGCAGCGAACTGCAAGACTCTACTACAGTTGAATACTGATAAGCTTGCTACGTTTTGCTTGTAGAAAAGGTTGGAATTACCAATTAGTCTCATGTCTTTGTAACCGCATGCCATTTTCTATACGAGAGATGAAGCAGTTGCTGTTAGGCCTTGACTCAGTGAATTATAAAACCTCAAATGTACTTGTGAATGGCATTGGAACGTATTGCTATACATTCAGAGGTGAACTGCTTGACTTCTACTTTTTCAAAACATACATAATATTACATAACTTCACGCCTTTTTCTACCCGAAGATGTAGGCTGTTAATCCTCGACTCGCCATTATGTTTACGTCCCAAATGGAATAGGTGGCGAACCTATTACCATACCGGGCACAAAGTTTCTATTCATCTATATTTATCACACATTTCGTCGTTGGTGTGTGCCAGGTTTCGAACCCGCGACCTCTGGATTCAGAAAGCTGTGGTCGACCATTGGACCACCGAGACTATTAACTTAATATTTTCATTATTAACTTAGTATTTTCAAAAAATACTTAAGAATAAAGCCATTTTTGTCTTTCTTTTATATCCCATTTTAATGTAAATTAGACATTAGAAAGCCATATTTCTTCACCTTGAACTAGAAAAAACAGAACTCAAGGTAAATCTGACCCATATGAGATACATAGTTTGATAATTTGATTACTGCTGGATAGTGAGGTCAAGAATATAAGGAAAAAGAGTAACCATGTGGTTACAATGTAAGAAAACAACGAGATGTTTGGGGTTCAAATCTCATTATTGACTTCCGACAATAAGTTACTAATGTAACTCATTCAGAACTAATACTAGTTACTATCACTGATACAAACTAGTGAATTAGGTTAACGCAGCTGATAAGGAAAGTACCTACATTTGCAGTAATAGGGAAACTATTTGCTTGTTACAGGACAAATAGTAAGTTAGATAAGAGCATTTATTCAGGCTTAATAAGTGACATTAGTATCCTCTTTTTTATTATAACATAACATAACTTCACGCCTTCTCTACCCTAAGGTGTAGGCAGCGGCTGTTAAGCCTCGTCTTGTTGTTATGTTTACGTCCCAAATAGAAAACCGGGCACAAAGTTTTCAATCATCGATATTTATCACACATAACCGAAAACAATTTCGAAAAGTCATTGGTGTAAGCCAGGATTCGAATACGCGACTTCTTGATTTAGAACGAACCAACCACTGGACCACTGAGACATCATTTTTTTTATTATAAATGGAATATTACTCATGGAAACCAACTGGATAAAGTTGTGTACAGGTTTGTGTACAATTCGTTACGACTAAAAATACAAAAATTCTGGTATACTAAACACTGAAATACTGGTACCTAATAATGAACATGGCCAATCCTTGCCTTAGTTGGAACGCTAAGAAGGAATCAAACCCACATCCAAACAAGAATTCTATTTTGTTCCTTAATTCGAAGTGTCATTAAAAACAAATGCGGAATCCAGATAGCTATAAGTTTTTTCTAACATTTAAGTTGACTTGTTTTTAAGGTGTAGGCAGCGGCTGTTACACTTTGACGCGCCGATTTGATTTATATATAAAATAGGTACCAGAACCTATTGCCGTACACCGGTCACAATTTCTTGAGACATAGTCAATATTTGCTCGTCTAAGAAGAACTCCTAGAAGTTATTGGTGTAAATTGATAATCCAGAACTAACGCGCTCGACTTCTGGAGTATAGGTATTTGTAGAGAAAAAACTTAAAACCGTAACCTTAAAATCCCTGTTTATGAACCTATTGCAGATAGTGAACGATTGAACGAGTGAAATCAGTACATGTCCGAAACGGATGAACTTGTAATTGAATCATAGATTAAACCAACGAACATAACAAGATTTATCAAGTTTCTACATAGTATCTTCATTAATCTGCAGGTACATAATATATCTACATATATATCTTAACTCCCCTAAGTGCCGTAGTTTACTTCATCTATGGGACCCTTGAGAGGCGATGAGGGCGATCCAGTTACTAGCCTAACGGTATGAAACTATAAGTCTATATATTTATGGCGAGTTATGGGTATGTAGTAAAATTAACGAAACTTAAATATTGTAAAACAATTTATTTTTGTTTCTTTGTTCGAAAGTTGTTTCTTGTCGGATACTAGCTGACCCGGCGAACTTTAAAGTAATAAATGATAAATTTTGGAAATCATGAGGTTCAATTTGTGCTATTTATTGGCTTTAACTGCTGTTCCACTATGATAATACTGCAATATCTTCGAAAATATTCGTTCAAATTGCATGCTGTAAAGGGCCTGTAAAGGGCATAACTAAAAAATTAATGCTGTAATGTTGCTGTAAATAAGCCATTATTTCTCGTAAAAAGTAAAAAAAATAAAATGATCATTGTGGGTTATCCCTAAGAGATAGACATATGCCCTTGCAGATTTTTTTGTAGACCTTCTGAAGGTGTTCAATAATGTAGAACATTGTTTTGATCTATCGCTTAGGGTTCAGCCAGCGTTTGCAATTAAAGTGCTAAATCTCGAAAATTATCATTTTTTATTTACAACATCATACATGAATTATAGATCAAAACTACCCCGTTGACACTCTCTAACTATTAAAAAAATCGCACAAAATCCGTTGCGTAGTTTTAAAGATAGAAGCATATAAGGGGACAGACAGCGGAAAGTGACTTTGTTTTATACTATGTAATGATGATTTATGACTGCTGTAATTGTGTCATATGAGTAATAAACCCCTCTGACTATCATCTTCTTCATAGAAGCGAACAGTTAATTCGCTCTGATTTACATAACGCAGTTAGTTAGTATAGTTAGTTATTATCATGAAACATAAACCCTTAATAAACCATTATAGATAAAGCTCATGGGATCATTCTAAAAGATACCAGGTTTAGTATTATTTACGCATACAATTTTTTTTTTTTATGGGATGGTACTGATACTAATGGTAAGCAACTAACGCTGCCTAAGGATACCCACAACACAGTGTTTCAGTTGCGTTGTTGGCCTTTAAAATGGGATAGTCAAGCTAACCGCAGAATGAGAAACTTTACACTGATATTCTAAGACGCCGTGGCATTTCGCCGAACGAGCCGGCCCATTCATGAAGTAAATTACGTAGCTCTACCACGTTTAACAAAAAAATATGCAATCATTCCAAAATGTATTTATAAAATGTATTTAAAAACCTTTTTCTTTTTATAATTCAGCAATTTTGTAAAACAATTTGTGGCTCAATTCTGTAATTGAGTTTATTGAATTTCATAAGCCATTCAATATACTATTTATATATATTTTAGTAAATTTTATGATCAAACCGTTAATCCATAGAATGTGAAACGTCATTCAAAACTCATATTACTCTCACTTTGTTAGAATCTGACATGGGTGTTACCTAAATCAAAATGTTACATAAAGGTCAAATATAGGCACGAATCTGGCGTGTCAAACACCGCGCTAAATCAGGCATCGAGATACTAACAACAAATCAAACTGTTGATTTCACAGAATGGTTTTGTCATGTCTGACATATTTATCATCCAATTTTATTTGTCTAATATGTAAAGTTGTTATTAAATTTTTAAACCAAATTTGATAATTTAAAGTTCAGACTTTACTTTTGAAAACTTAGAGCTGCACTATTTCTACACTTATATTGCTGCACGCCTTTTTCTAATCAAAGTATAGTCCCAAATGATAAGGGTGGCGGTACCTATTATCATACACCAGTCATAAAGTCAAAGTCAACAAAGCTTTATTTTTAAAGGTTTTCACAGCGATTTAAAAATAGTCAACAAGTACAGATTAAACATATTATTTAAAATGAAATACTAAACACGAGCGCTTGAGGAAAGTACATCCATGGAACAAAAAAAACACAGACGGTGTGCTCCCGATTTAGAATAATCAAAGTCATAGGTGTGAGCCCCGAAATGATCCCACTACATCTTGATTCAAAAGCGAGTAGCTCGATCTCTGGATTGCCGAGACAAAATCCACATTTTTTTTAATATACCAGAAGAGAAGCATCATTGACCTATTATTTATCCAAACTTTCTAAGTAAAATAATTAACTATTGGTGTTTGTCTTAAATATAGCCAACAAATAAAGCTGTTTATCAGCAACAAGATTATTTTAAGCTTAATATCACCGTCATCAATCTCTTATTCAGTGCATATTAACACTTCAACCCCAAGATACTGAAGTTTCCTGTGTAATTGACTTGCTAACTAAGCTAACTTGTTCTATAACTGTATAATACTTAGCGAAGTGTTTCGATTTAGTCACCCGACATAAGTTTGGGTTGCAACTTACGAAGAAATATTATTTAGGTAAAACTTATACCGTATACAAAAAAAAAACTTTCCACGTATATCACGTATAAATTTCTTGTAACAAGTTTTGCAACTACACCAGTTACAAACTTAGTACAAAATAACTTAAATTAGATTTACAACATGTTAAAACAATACTCGTAGACTTGAGCCCATGACTGCGTTTCATTCCGTCCGAAGGAAAACTAACTTACAATTGTGTCGTTTTTAATATTTCTCTGCTGTGATTTAGTAACTTACTAAAATGTGTATGAACCAATTCATATAAAGATTTGAAGTTCCAAGATTGATTGCCCAAATATATTTGAGGGTTCTTACCCATTAACATACTATTTATAGTCGAATGCAAAGCAAATTACGCCCATTCTTAAAAATAATTATCTTTCATTTTGATTTGGATTTATATTTCTACGAAATATTTGATATTAATGAAAGCAAAAAAAGGGTTTAATTGCAATTAAGATAAAATTACACTGTTAAGTGGGTGCCAGTAAGGGATGGGATGGGATATGTGCCCTTTGCCCCGGGATACATATGCTATTATTTAGATGACGCATCCGTTTCTGACGTATTCAATTTATATTTTTCGGAAAATAAAAACATTGTCTAATTATTTTGTCGGCCAGAAAGGCTTCCTATAAATTTAATAAGGCAAAATATTGTTATTACTTATTATTGGAGTCGGTGCTAGCCTAGGTAACTTACTCTATTGTGTTGCACCTACTGCAATAATGAGTGACAATTGTAAATATTTTAATATTTAAAGATGATTTTAATAAAGTATTACGTTTTTTTTTATTGTATTAACTATACAAATTAGTTAGTTACGTTATTTATCGCTTAGTTTAGTAATGGAGGTACTGTTTTCATCTACTTAAAGATTTTGTGGTTTACGTTTCTTTAAGTCGGTTTATCTTTTTTTTAAGTAATTTTATTATTAAACCACTGGTCGAATTTAAAACATAAAACCTTATTGTGCTCTGTCATTCGAACATTTCAAATCACTTTTCCACTTTCCCTCAATACTTTCGTCAACAACGAGGCTATTTATATTTCTGGCAGAATTCCAAGAGACGAGGAAACGAGACCAATATTTACTGAGAACTACTTACAAAGCGAAATGAATTGTTGAACCTTTAATTGAGGTCTAATTATTATTATTACAGTATTGTCTGTTATATTCCTTTGTAGAATTTAATTTAGGAAACGGAAATGACTTCATTTTGAATAACAAGTTAATATTCAGTGATAGAGGCACGCAGTTTATTGAATTAATGGATCGGCCAGTGAAGTACCGCAACCTCTCAGAGAACCGATGTAAAGAGGCTCATTCCATGGCATTTTTTGGGGTAGCCGGAGGACCGCTACCTATGACATCCCTTCCTAGCTCCTTCTATCAAACTGGGACCCTCTCAGTGTGGGCTGTCCACGCGCTAATCACTTGCCACCAGGTGTCCCATTTGCCCCTTTTGCCCTATTTACTATAAAAACTATTAAAGTCGTCATGTCCCTATGTCCAAGTGGTTTAAGGGTAAGACTTCTCCGTAATACTTACCCCGATGATCTCTGGCTAGAAATCAAGAACTTTCTGATATGACTTTTAATTTTTTCTAATCAATATTAACTTCCCAGGGGAATGACAAACATAACATAACTTCACGCCTTCACGATGTAGGCAGTGGCTGTTAAGCCTCAAGTCGCCGTCATGTTTACACCCCAAATGAAATAGGGGCGAACCTATTGCTATACCGGGCACAGAGTTTCTAGTCATCGATATTTACCACCCATAACTTTCGAAATCAAATTTCAAGAAGTCATTGGTGTGAGCCAAGATTTGAACCCGCGACCTGTGAATACATAAGCGGGGTGCTCAACCACTGGACTACCGAGACATAAAGAGACGGGGATGACAATTTTAATTATTTTTAACAAGAGTCCAGACAGCATTAAGTTGGAAGCCTTGTTATCTCTGTATAAAAACAGCGAGTATGCTGACACTAAGCTGCATTTTACGGAATATTTATATTTGTGCAGCTTTAGACTCCGCTGTTGCATCAGCACCATATTTTATTCACAACTGTATACTTACACCTTACTAAAAAGTTGTGACTTAAGAAAGGCATTTAAAGAATATCTGACTTCATCGCATTTAAAAAATATACACGTGACGCGTGACGTTCCATTTTAATTCATTCAATTAGTGGTAGAGCCAAGCAGTTTACTGCATGAATGGGTCGGCTCGACCGAGGAAATACCAAGACCTCTCAGAAGACCGACGTAAAGTGGCCCATGCCACGTTTCGTTCGGTGAGAGAGGTACCCGGAGGCCCACCCCCTTCCCCATCCTTTCCTATCCCCTTCCCTTAAAGGTCGGCAACGCAACAGTAACACTATATGTGCTGCTGGTGTCCATGGGCGGCGTTAGTTGCTTACCATCAGGTGACACGCCTGCTCGTTAGCCCTCCTATCCCATAAAAAAAAAACCACGACCTCTCAGAAGATCGACTTAAAGTCGCTCATGCCGCGTTTCGTTCGGTGAGAGAGGTACCCGCTGGCCCACCTCCCTTCCTCATCCCCTATCCCTTAAAGGTCGGCAACGCAACAGCGACACTATATGTGTTGCTGGTGTCCATGGGCGGCGTTGGTTGACAGCAGGTGACACGCCTGCTCGTTTGCCCTCGTATCCAATAAAAAAAATACAAGTCTATCTATTTTTTTGTGCCTAAACTCTGAAACGATTGCGATGATATTAACATTTATCAGATGTAGTTAGGTGTAACATATAGGCTACTTTTACTTTAGCCGGAGTCGCGGTAATAGTTATTGTACAAATAATATTTTAACACCATATTAGTGTACTTCTTCAGAGACAAAATTTTGGACGTCTATGGATTTGTTTCTGAAACTAAGTGGCACAAAAGCGTGTAACTTTTTATTAGCTTTTTATTAGCTTCACCTGTATGTTTGTATGTTTGTAACCGACTTCTTTGGGCGCGATTTTGACCCACTTTAAACGGCCAGATTTCGTTCAAACTTTGTAGATTTATTGAGGACCGATGACAATACACTAATTTGATAAAATTATTCCATTTTTCAATTTGCAAAATATGATTTTGTTAATTTTTTAGTGAAACGTAAATATAAACAATGATTCATAGTTCACTTCTCGCACCATCTAGTGGCAATCAGCGGAAAGTCTACGTTATCAACTTGAAACGAGTTCCTTGTATAAGTCACAGATGGCGCTATTCCTCAAATTCGGTTTTGATATCCGTTGTTAGCACGCTTTAACTAAGAAACGCGCTTGTTATAGAAAACCGAACTAAAAAATATAAAATAAATAATAGTTTAAAAAACTAAAAAACATGGGGTGCATGGTGTCAATAGTTATAAATATTTTATTGACAGATATGAGTAGAGTGATTATCATTTCGATAATATCTTAAAAAGCACCCCACGTTTTTATTAAAATAAAATAATGTTTTTTTTATTTTTCTATTTTTTAGTTCGGTTTTCTATAAAAAGCGTGTTTTTTAGTTTTTTTAAACTATTATTTATTTTTATACAGTTTAGCTTTAACTCTAACTGGGACAAGTAATATTTTTTAAATAATTGTTGTCTATGTATAAATTATAAATATTTGAAATATGTTCTTCTGATTCATATGACGCGTCCACATGCTATTTTCCGGAAGAAAATAGTCGATATCGCATTTTCCCTTTGTTTAACCATTATAAATTTTAATGATATCAAAAGACGATGAATTGCCCCCTTCTAAAAAAAATTTACTAGTTATAATTCGGCCTTAGTAAGCTTATAAATAGAGCAAATAAGTTGTGTCCGGCATACAATTTAAATAAAATAAAAAAAAATAAAAAAATCATATTTGAAAAGAAAGAGAAAAATTGTATCAGTTCAGAGTTTGACACCCAAACAAAAACTACCTAGAAAAAGTTCAGAGAGAAAGTTCTCGAAGATGTTATGCTAAAAAGAAATAAAAAGAACGTGATATTCATTCAGATGAAGAAATAATTGATGAAAGTGATCCAGTAGACAATACCGAAATAAATGATGCTTTAGATTTGGAATTGCCAACATCTCCAACAGTTATATCAAGGATTATATTAAGGCCTCCTAAAATTCCCAGCTCATCATTTTCTGAACGTATAACAAGATTTACCATAAGACAACTAATGCCTTAGAATTGATTGATTGGCTTAGAATTGATTTGAACCTAACAGAAACTGAAACTTGAAGAAATACTTCAATATCACCAAGGTCTCTTAGCCCACAATTCACAATCACATTGTATCCACGACATGTCTTCAGCTCAAAAATTTCCCCAAAACTTTCCCAATATCTAGATTATTTCAATCACTGTTTTCATAAATACAATACAATACAATACAAATATTCTTTATTGTACACCAAAAATATTTAGATTACAAGAAAATCATAATAATAAATGCACAAACGGCGGTCTTATCGCTATTGGCGATTTCTTCCAGACAACCTTTATGGACATAACAAATGAAATTAGGGTAGCCTTTGGTGTTAAAAACAGAACAGAAGACAAGAAGTTTTTATAAAATTATAAATTCAGTAAAGCTTAATATATACATTTAATAAAATCGAAATATGAAGTAGTAGGATATATCTGTACACATAATACTAAAAAAATAGACAAATACATACATATAATACACACATATTTAAAGATATAAAATACAGATACACAGATAGATGGTGACAGCTGATAGATGGAATAGATAGATAGGTAGATAGAATAAAATAGGATATAGATGAATTTAGGCATTGCTAATGTAACCTAACTCCTCGTGGTAGTGAGTGATAAGACGTTTTTTGAACGTAGTCAAGGACTCAGCAGCTCTTATCGATCGTGGTAAGTCGTTCCACAAACGTGCTGCTTGTACAACAAAAGACTTATCCATAAAGTTTTTGGTGTGTGATGGTATTGCTAGCTGCAGGCTTTCGGATGAACGTAGAGACCTCGTATGTGTGTCACATAAGAACTTAAAACGTTCTTTGAGATAGATGGGGGCGCGAGGATGAAACAAAATGTTGTAAAGAAGGGAAAGTATATGAGAATTCCGGCGAAGGCGTATAGGAAGCCATTTGAGCTTCAATACATAATATTATAAATACATATGTTCAATAAAAAAAATTATGTCGGTAAAACATACTTCTTTCATTAATACAGACCCAAATTATACAAAGGCTCTTATTATAAGTTCTTGTTATGATTCATCTGTTAAAAATTATGATTCACCTGGTCAAAAATAAACAGATAAAAGAAAACAGAAAACAAAATATTTATCTTTATATAATAATAATATAAATAATAAAATAATAATATAATATAATATTTATTTTATCTTGACACTATAAAAACAAGTCCGAAATTGAAATATATATTATGTTATTTAGTTACCTTTTTAAGATATAAGCATGCGTGACAGAACTGAAAATGTAATAAAATTTTGGCCAAATGAATCAGCCGAAGAATAAAATTTCGTAGAAATACCCATTACGAAGCATTCCTTGTAAATAACAATCTGTAAAAGTTTTCTAATTACTGATCTATTTCTCGCGTAACGTAATATTCTTTTACGACCTGTATATTTATTTCAATCAGAACTTAATACTCAATATAAAAATGAATACTCATTATGAATAGTTTACAAAACTTAATTAATGAGACGTAAACAGTTTTTAATTAAATATTAGAAGATATATAAATATACACATATAGTATATCATAGACTTGTTTCAGAATTTTTATTTTAAAAAAGGAATTAATGGTAGAGCCAAGCAGTTCGCTGCATGAATGGGCCGGCTCGACCGGTGGAATACCACGACCTCTCTGAAGACCGACGTAAAGTGGCTCATGCCGCGTTTGTTTCGTTCGGTGAGAGGGGTACCCGGAGGCCCACCCCCTTCCCCATCCTTTCCTATCCCCTATCCCTTAAAGGTTGGCAACGCAACAGTAACACTATATGTGTTGCTGGTGTCCATGGGCGGCGTTGGTTGCTTACCATCAGGTGACATGCCAACTCGTTTGCCCTCCTATCCCTTAAAAAAAAATTTGCATAAGTTTACAACACCTTATAACAATTTTGTACTTATTTGTAGACCTTCTTAAGATCAATTCGGGTTCAGCCAGCGTTTACAATTGAAGCTCCAAACATTTTTCCTCTACGATATTATGCCTGGCTTGTACACACAAATCACCCTGTTGAAATCCTTCACTTCAAAATCAGTTAATATAGTTTAAAAGATAGAAAGGGACAGACAGCAGAAAGCGACTATGTTTAATATCAAAATGTCGTTGATCTGAAACCAAAACTTTATCATCAACATCGATACTCGGTACGAAGTAAATATGTTTCGCAAAACTACTTGCTTAATATATATAAAACATACTTGTTTAATACAAACTAAGGCGACCATCTAACTGTAGTTACAGAGATGAAACACAAACAAAGATGTTTACAAAGATCTGTGTTAGTATTAGCTTTCTCCTGTCGTATATGATAGTTTCTTCGACATGAGAAAACCAAAAATGGCCATGCAATTTTTATTTGTATTTATTTATATATTTATTTATAATTTTTAATCAAATTCTTTTAGCGTCAAATATGTTTTGCGCCAAATTTGTGAATTATATACGATTCACTTGTCTAAGACTGGTCATTAATATCATGAACATAACATAATAAACATAACTTCACGCCTTTTGTTACCCGAAGGTGTAGGCAGCGGCTTTGACGGAATCCCTGGACTTGACGGAATCCCTGGACCCGGAAGTCGTGGGGAGAGTCGTGGACGTACTCTTCCCTAGGGTCCAGGGCGGTCCCTCGGATCCTCCGTCTCAGTCGGACCACACTCCGTGGTCCGACGAGCTGGAGGTGACGGAGGACGAGCTCGGGCGAGCCATCGCGCGGCTCGCCTCCCGGAGCGCCGCTCCCGGCCCGGACGGAATTCCGGGCCGGGTCCTGGCGCTCGCTCTGGGAGTCTTGGGGAACAAGGTGAGGCAGCTGTTCACCAACTGCCTCCGCCGCGGGGTGTTCCTCTCGACTGGAAGTCGGCGAGGCTGGTGCTGCTCAGAAAGCAAGGGAGGACCGGAGATGCTCCGTCGTCGTTCCGGCCGATATGCCTGCTGAACGAGGCGGGGAAGCTCTTTGAAAGGGTTATCTCCGCCCGTATCAGCAGCCACCTGTCGCAGGTGGGCCCGGACATATCGGACTGCCAGTTCGGGTTCCGGCAGGGGCGCTCGACCATCGACGCGGTGCGTCGGGTGCGGGCCCTGTCGGAACCGGCAGTCCGATCGGGGGGGGTCGCGCTGGCGGTGTCACTCGACATCGTCAACGCATTCGGGACCCTCCCCTGGCCGGCCATTAGGGAGGCCCTCGTATATCACGAGGTGCCTCCCTACCTCAGGTCGGTCATCGGGGCCTACCTGCAGGAAAGACGGGTGGACTATGTCGACCGGAGCGGGACGGAGCAGAGGAAGGAGGTGACGTGCGGGGTTCCGCAGGGGTCCGTGCTCGGGCCCCTGCTGTGGAACCTCGCATACGATCCGGTCCTCCGCTCCAGTCTGCCCCGTGGCGTGAGTGTCGTTTGCTACGCAGACGACACTCTGGTGGTCGCCACGGGGCGCGACTTCGAGCGTACGCTCAGGTTCGCCGAGCTGGGGGTGGCAATCGTAGTCAGACGAATCCGCGGGCTGGGCCTGGGGGTGGCGCCTCACAAAAGTGAGGCGCTGTGGTTCCACCGCCTCACCAGAGGCAGGGAACCCCCGGCCTCGCGGATCCAGGTGGGTGACACGGCTGTCCCGGTGGGGCGGTACATGAAGTACCTCGGCCTCACCCTGGACGGCCGCTGGAGCTTCGAGGAGCACTTCGTACGGATGGTCCCCCGAGCGCGACGGGTGGCGGGCGCTTTACACCGCCTGCTGCCCAACCTCGGGGGACCGGGGGAGGGAGTTCGCCGCCTCTACGGTGGCGTCGTGCGGTCCGTGGCCCTGTACGGGGCCCCCGTTTGGTCGCGAGACCTCGCGGGGGCCTCCCGCTCCAAGGCTCTGCTGAGGAGCCTGGAGCGGATCATGGCCATACGGATCGTACGGGGCTACCGTACCATCTCATACGAGGCGGCGACGGTCCTCGCGAGTTATCCCCCCTTCATCATCCTGGCCGAGATGTACGCAGCTGCGTATGATCTCGGCCGGGGAGGGGGGGACGCGCGGGGACACGAAGTGCGGAGGCGGGATGCCTTCCGGCGGGTCCTGGGGGACTGGCGCGACGCGCTGGTCCTCCAGGGCTCTGCGCGTTCACGCGCCGTCGGAGCCGTCCTGCCCCACCTCGAGGCCTGGGTGCTCCGTAAATGGGGCACTGTCACCTACAGGTTGACTCAGATACTCACCGGGCACGGGTGCTTCGGTGAGTATCTGAGTCGAATAAAACGTGAAGAGACGGCGAGATGCCACCATTGCGCATCCGACCTGGACTCGGCCCAGCACACGCTGGAGGTCTGCCCGGCCTGGGCGGCCGAGCGCCGAGTCCTGGTCGACGGGATCGGGCGAGACTTGTCCCCGCCGGCGTTGGTCGCGGCAATGCTGGCGGGCGAGGAGCAGTGGAGGGCTGTGGTCTCTTTCTGCGAAGCTGTCATGCTCCAGAAGAAGGCCGCCGAGCGGGGTCGGGAGAGAGCCGATCCCGCTCGAAGGCGGCGGCGGCGAGCTCAGTGATCGCCGCCGCCGGCGGGCCGCGAGGGTGCACACCCCGCGGGTGCGCCCGGGTCGCGGCCCGGGAAGGATGACCCCCCGGTGCGGCCGGGGAGGGTCGTCGGGGGCGCCGCCGGCCGCGCGCCTCTTTACAGCGCGCGGTCGGAGCCGCCCCGCCCGGGGGAGTCTCGCCGAGGCTCCCCGAGGATGAGCACCCCCTCGTGACGGAGGGGGGGCGACGGCGGGGTGGACCAGAGGGGTTTATCCGAATCCTGGACCACCCCAACGCCGGAGGAAGGCCGCCGCGAGGTTTTAGTGGGTAACCCTAGGATCGGATTTCAGTTTACTGTTTTGGGAGTCCCACACTACCCCCTGCCGTCCCCAGGCGGGGGGTGTGCATAAAGCATTTCCTCGCGAAAAAAAAAAAAAAAAAAAAAAAGGCAGCGGCTGTTAAGCCTCGTCTCGCCGTTATGTTTACGTCCCAAATGGAATAGGTGGCGAACCTATTGCCATACCGGGCACAAAGTTTATCAGTCATCGGTATTTATCACACATAACTTCCGAAAACAATTTCGAAAAGTCATTGGTGTGAGCCAGTGTCTGGAATCGAACCCCGGACATCTGGATCAGAGGCCGTGCGCTCGCCCACTGCGCCACCGAGACTACTATAGATAATATAGATAGTTATATCCCTGTAATAATATTGCTTTTTCCCTATTGTTAATAGTGTTTTTCATTTAATAAATTAAAAATAAAGTCACCGTTGTTAGCTATTAATAACAAAGAGCTTCATTGGCCTTAGTCCTTAGTCCGCTTACAATTTTTGTAAGTGTTGGCAACACTTGTATTAAATTTGATGTGTTGTATAGGTTCGAATAAATTGTCGAAATATATGAATACAACCGTCAAAAAAATTATATGTATCGATCAATCAAATAATTAAATATAATTAAATAGACTTTAAAACAGAATGCCAGATGCTTAGAACTTTTAACAAGAGAACAATCAGCTTAAGAGATGGAAATTTTACTTAATTAAGAGAAATATGTTGTAATACAATTATATAAAATATTTAAGAGTTTCAAACATGCTAGATGTTTTAATAAGTTAACTAACAATCAGCTTAAGAAATTAAAAGTTACTTGGTTTGACTCTGTATTGTTAAATAAACTGCAGCTACTAGGTGTACATCAAAATCAAGCTGAACATATAATAATATCTAATATAATAATAATATCTTGGATAATAATAATATATAATAATATCTTGGACATAAATCACACAGCGCCCTCTATTTCCAAACTAAGCAACTAACTGCTTGTGCTATGGATACTAGATAGCGGATAATAATACATATATACTTTTCTTTTTTGTAAATACATACTTATAATACATAGAAAACACACAGACGCCATACAAACATTCATGCTTGTCACAAATATTTGAATTCGGGTGAGAATCGAACCCGCCAACCTCGATTCGGCAGCCGGTAGCTTAGCTTTACCAATGCACCACGAGGCTCATCAACTAGTATACTATATATACATCAAACTATATAAACTATAAGTATACTTTATTAATTATATAATTATAAAAATATTTTGAACACAGTTCATACAGCGCCCTCTAGTTTCAAGTTAAGCAACTAAATACTTGTGATGTATGGAAACCTGATAAAAATACATCTATGCATATTTTTTTGTATTTATGTAACCGGAAATTTATGATATCAAAGAATTGTATACAAATACTACGAAATGTGTACAATTCCGATACTATTTAGGAAATATATAAAATATTGTTTGCAAAACTATTTAATGCATAGATATACTAGGAAATGTATAAATTTCTTCGGAATCATTACATAGTATAAAACAAAGTCCCTTTCCGCTGTCTGTCCCCTTATATGCGCATATCTTTAAAACTACGCAACGGATTTTGATGCGGTTTTTTTTAATAGTTAGAGGGTGTTAACGGGTTGGTTTTGATCTATAATTCATGTATAGTGTAGTAAAAAAAAAAGTGAAAATTTTCAAGATTTAGAACTTTAATCGCAAAAGCTGCCTGCACCCTAAGTGATAAATCAAAACAACGTACTACATTATTACACTTCTTTAAAAGGTCTACAAAAAAGTCCGCGAGGGCATATGTCTATCTCTTAGGGATAACCCACTATGAGCATTTTTATTTTTTTACTTTTTACGAGAAATAATGGCCTATTTACGAAGCGATTTTAAACATTACAGCATTAATTTTCATCCAATTAAGTGTCTTATATAGATTGTGCATGTAATATAGATGATCTTGGCCCTTTACAGTATGCAATTTTAACAAATATTTTCGAAGATATTGCAGTATTAACATAGCGGGACAGCAGTTATTACTTTTGATGCGGAACAAAGTTCTCCGGGTCAGCTAGTAAGACTATAATTACTTCTTTTATTAACGACCACTCATTCACCATCATCGAGGATCCACCTGACGACATCATCATCTACAAAAAGAAACTCCGGTAACACTACCCGTTACAACAGCATGCAATTTAAACGAATATTTACGAAGATATTACAGTATTAACATAGCGAGACATAGCAGTTGCGTTGCACGCCAAAACGCGTGCCGATAAATAGCACAAATTAAACTTTATAAGATCCAAAATTTACTCATTTATTAGTTTTGATGCGGAACGAAGTTCGCCGGGTTAGCTAGTAGTGTATAATCGTCTCTCGAACTCTTGGACACACGGTAATCTGAGATCGAGTTTTTTTTTTATGTGATAGGAGGGCAAACGAGCAGGCGTGTCACCTGATGGTAAGCAATCAACGCCACCCATGGACACCAGCAACATATTTAGTGTTACTGTTGCGTTGCCGACTTTTAAGGGATAGGGGATAGGAAAGGACGGGGAAGGGGGGTGGGCCTCCGGGTACCTCTCTCACCGAACGAAACGCGGCATGAGCCACTTTACGTCGGTCTTCTGAGAGGTCGTGGTATTTCACCGGTCGAGCCGGCCCATTCATGCAGCGAACTGCTTGGCTCTACCACTCCAATATCGTATTAGGAAATGTATAAAGTAAATCGTCTCTCGAACTCTTGGACACACGTTAATCTGAGATCGAGCATATAATTGTTTTAAGATACAGTTCTTGGTACCAATCTAATGCCGTCTTATTACAAAACACAGACTAAGGAAAGAGTCAGGTTTATGATAAGTAACAAATAAAATTCTTATTACAAAATGAAGATTATCGCAAATAGGTGGTCTATGTTTGGAAAAAAAGTTAGTCTCGCCAGACCCCTAGTTTAACGATGGTACCAACTGCATAAACGTCAAAATTGTTTACTTTTGAGGTTAGCTTGAGTTGTTGTATTTCTCATCATTATGGAAATATTTTATAAAATGGAAGACAATAGGACTAATTAAATGGATTTTGAAGATTTAAAATTAATCCAAACTATTCACCGACCTCTAAAACAACAGTCTCATATGAATACGTAAATAAAGTGAGAGTAAAGTGATGACAATTTTCGCAATCAATATAGAAGATTTTGGTAAACAGATTAATATATTAATAAGAGGATTTATCCAATGATTCTCGTGGAGAAATCCAGGTAGCATGTGCATTGCGAAGTTGGGCAGTAAGTAATAGTGTATTTAACATAATAGTTAACTTAATAGTTTACGATTGTATTCCTTTATAAACATACATAGCATAACTTCACCTCTTTTTCTACCCAAAGGTGTAGGCAGTGGCTGTTAAGCCTGAACTCGCCGTTATGTTTACGTCCCAAATATGTGGGATACGTCCCAATAGGTGGCAAACCAATTGCCATATCTAGCACAAAGTTTTAAGTCATCGATATTTATCACGCATAACATTCGAAATTAATTAATTTCGAAAAATCATTGGTGTGAGCCAGGAATGGAACCCGCACCCTCTGGATTCAGAAACCATGTGCTCGACCACTGGACCACCAAGACTATATATTCTTACAATAACTAGTGAATTTATTTTTATAGGTTCATAACATTTCCATTGATAAGAAGGAAGGCTTGTTTCCAGCAGAAGATGACAATGTTGGTGGCCAAATCTAGTGGTCTTGAAAGAATACCACCCATTGTAACCAATACTGTACATGGAAATATTAAAAAAAAAAAACAATCAATTCCAAATTACTTTTAATATGTCTTAAAATGGTATCATTAATTATAATAACTCATTTAATATTATTGGATAACTAGAAAGCAGTGGAAATCTGTAAGCAAAACCTGTTAGTAATTATTATTATCCTTTGATGGTGATAGGATAAAAAAATAAAGGTAAAAAGAACATTTTAATTATTAACACATATGTATTGTTTAGTTGACCTTTTTTCTATAATTAAATTTATCTTATTGTCTATGTAGCAAATCTTAATTTTTAATTTATATTGACTATTTTAATATTATATGAGTGTTCAACTTTCAATAACTACAACTATTAGATAGCAATATTGAATACTAAAAGAAAACCTCTTTAACGGAATATCTTTTAGTATCTTTCCTGTAAATTTAAATAAAAAATACTTTTAGTAATAAAATACAATATTTATATATAAACATCATAATAGACCACATGTATTAAGTATAAGAATATTTTATATACATATTTTTGTGAATAGAAGTACTACTGATATTCTGCATTATTAAGAAAAGAATTTAGTTTTGTTTCACTGTGCTGAAGTAATCATTTGTAAAATATGGAATATTTTATTAAATTGAAAATACATTTTATAAGACATTTTTTATCCTGTTGCACCAATAAAATTAAAAATAATATTACAATATTAAATCAATTAGAATATTGTTTTTATCACTAACCTTTTTTCTCAATTCTTGGTTATTTTCTATGTTAACGGGTGTTTCTGAACTACATACAGCTCGGTTCACTGACATCAACATCTGGACCATTATAAATCTATAGCAAAATAATATTAAGTACATGCTTTACTATAATAAAAGAATACATAACCCGAAGAACTTAAATCATTGCCTGCACTGCATCACTGTCAAAGTTAACGCCACAATACCATAATCACGAGGACAGATTTTAATTACTGCTTGGTCCTGTGAAACTGATGGTGGGTTTTCACTACCAGCTCTCTGAATCTGTAGTTGCTAAAAGATTTTCGCCTTTTCCAAGCCAATTTAAGTTCACTTTCTTAACTTGTGTTCCCTGTTAGTATGTATAATCTAGAAATTTAACATCATATAAAATTGCTTAATTAGTGCAAATTATAGGCAGCAAATTGTACTTACTTATTTAAAATACTCTCATTCTTTTTGTTTCTTCAAAGCTTTATTAGAGATTAAGAATTTATATAGTATTTTATATAGTAGAAAGACGAGTGGCGATAGGAAATAGCGTAAATGGAGCGTTGGGCAGATTCCTGGGCGCAAAAAACATTAGCAGAAAAGCCCAGCTAGCAATCCACAATACAGTCCTGATCCCAACGCTAACTTATGGAAGTGAGAGCTGGGTATGGCAGAGTGTGCATGAAAGTAGAATAAACGCGGTGGAAATGAGGGCACTACGCAAAATCTGCGGAGTGACTCTCGCTGACCGCGTAGAAAACAAGGTTGTACGGAAGGAAGTTGGTTTGAAAGAGAGTGTCGGTGTAAAAGTAAGAAAGGGCATGCTCCGATGGTTCGGATATGTAGAAAGAATGGTTGATGCAAGACTGACTAAGCAGATATACAATGCAAAAGCGGATGGATGTAGGAGTCGAGGACGGCCTAGACACACATTCCATGACCAAATAGAACGTGTTCTGGAGGAAAAAAAAAGTTAAAAGCCTCAAAAACCGACGCGCGTGCATGAAAAGAGTTATGAATGTCAACGAAGCGAGTGAGGCGTGTAAGAATCGTGCCCTCTGGCGCTCTGTTCTCTCTGCCTACCCCGCAAGGGATTTGGCGTGAAGTTATGTATGTATGTGTATGTGAGAATTTATATTCTACTATATGTTTCGACTCGGAAATCAGCTGGCGTTATATTTCCTGTCCAGATATATTTCAGGACTCCAGTTTTACCACTTTGTATCTTTTATTGATCCATTTTAAAATATAAAAGCTATATCCATGAATCTAAAACGACCTAATGACAAGAAGTAGTCAAAGATACTGAATGCTTGCGTGGCGTCCAGTTCACACACTTATCGCATCATTTTACAAATATATTACAATTGTTATTTACATTCCGGGACAATAAATTGCTTTATCAAGGCTTCTTTCGTTATTGGCAAAGTGGGGACCACTGGACCACCGCCAGGTTATACCTTTCAAAACTGAACGATAAGACCGAATTACATTCAAATCAATGAATCATTGTGTACTCTACTCTGTGAGGGGAGATGCCAATCTTAGTACAATCAAGACTCGGTATAGTTTGCCTTTTGTAATGAGGAGGAGCACTAACCATTTGGTATCGAATCAGCCCACGATCCGATAAACCAGCCTAACTAGCTGTTTTAGTACATCGTTTTGTAATAAGACGGATGGAGTTTATCATTGGTTTTAGTCAAAACTAGACTACGTGCATCACCTCGTCCTCTATCAACCTCAGGAACTGCAATTCGTACTGAAGCGCCAATAGGTACAGGGGCCAACTTCTTTTCAATCAATTTCAGCATTTTTCGGCTTTTTGTTGTAGATTTTTTGTTTAAAAGAAAAACAACGATCCTACAATGTGTAACGTTGTAACGTTACGTGCGATTTTATAAATTAAATACATTTCCGTGGTACACAAAAATGGTTCATGCTTTTCTGAACTATTTGTAGCCATAGTACGAAGGTAAGTCATTTACATCCGAAATATAAAATAGAAACCTACTGACCTCTCCTATGTAGTCGACTGTGTCATAAATACAGCATGAACTAACTACCTATATTATTACAATCTATAAATATATATATCTCAATAACCATACTAAAACTATTACTTACAGAGTTCCCGCCAAGTCATTTTCAATATATTAAGTAATGACATAACTATAATAAATAAGCACTACTTACGCACGCCTCATTAAAATAATATTGTTATGTACATACTTCAGTTTGCACAAAACGCCTTCAATTGTCAGAGACACGGAACGCTCGCATGCACGCGAACTTCACACTTCAAGATCTGCATCATACAAAAATTACAATACTATAATTCATTTTATACTTATGCAGTTGCAGATACAATTATGCAATGCGGGTAGATAATAATATGTATTATTTTTCCACCAGATTTCTCAAGATGTAAGTATTTATAAAAGAATGTAAAAATATCTTTATTTACAATAATAAGAACAAATAAATTAATTACATTATTTACAATATATACAATTAAAAAACTACCTGAAATCAAATTTCTCAGCATCTCTCAGCATCAGCGTGGCAATGCTAATCCTCTGTGCCAATAATTTTTTTCTGATTTATTTTATAAAATACTAGTTGATCTAGCGAACTTTGTTTTGCCTCAGAAAAAATAAAAAAGATCATTGTGAGTTATCCACGAGATAGATATACACCATCGCGGACTTATTTGTTGACCTTTTCAAGGTCTATAATAATGTAGTACATTGTTTTGATTTATGGGAAACTATTGGATATATTTATTGGGACAGACAGCGGAATACGACTTGGTTTTATACTATGTAATGATTCCATGTAACGGTGGTCTAGTGGTAGAGCACACGGCTTCTGATCCATAGGTCCGGGTTCGAATCCTGTGACTGGCTCACAATGACTTTCCGAAATTGTTTTCGGAAATATCGATGACTGTAAACTTTGTGCCCGGTATGCCAATAGGTTCACCACCTATTCCATTTGGGACGTAAACACAACAGCGAGACGAGGCTTAACAGCCGCTGCCTACACCTTCGGGTAATAAAAGGCGTGAAGTTATGTTATATGTTTTCGGAAGTTAAGTGTCATAAATATCGATGACTGAAAACTGTGCCAACAAAGTTTTAGGAAGTAAACATTTCGGCGAGACGAGGCCTAAGAGCCGCTGCCTACACCTTCGGCTAACAAAAGGCGTGAAATTTGGTTTAATGATTCCATTGGATTAATAAAATTAATTGGCTGGTACGCGATTACACTCATAAAATAAGTAACACCTCATACAGAAAATCTCCTGTAGCCCTAACCTCGTTCGCTTTCCAGATTTAGCAGCCAGAAGCTTTCTGAAGATATAATAGACTATTGATATTACATTTTCTTGTCAATTTCAATATTTGTTTAGCTTTTTTATCGATCTTTTCAAATTTGGGGAGCATTTGAGAACAATTAACAATTAGTGTACTGCCCGGGATCATGGAAGCAGTAAAGTGTACTAAATAAATACATGTGTACGAGTGTCTAGCTAGCTAAAAAAGTGTCAATAGTGACCAGCGCCGCCCATGGACACCTGCAACACATATAGTGTTACAGTTGCGTTGCCGACCTTTAAGGGTGTTGATGGGAAAGGATCAGCCACTTTACATCGATCTTTGAATAAGTCGTGGTATTTCACCGGAGGAGCCGGCTCATTTATGCAGCTAACTGCATGGCTCTACCACTGCTAAAATCATTTCTCTGTTGATAGTATCACAATATACCTATAAGCTCCATCTGTCAGTTTGGGTATCCTTAAGTCAAATTGTTATGACAAAGTTGCAACCCCTTGGGATGCTCGGAGAAATGGCAGCTTGAAAGGTTTTCTTCTTTGTTTTTTTTTCCAATTTGAAATATAACATGATTTTTAATATATTCCCGAATGCCTGTATCAAATTTTAACGTGGCCGTTGCTTAACCGTGTTAGATAAAAAGGATGATAATATAAGCAGATTTATCAGTCATAGAACTACGGACTTTACTGTATGAAGGAGCCGACTGCCCTGGTAAAATACCTCTCATAAAATCGACGGGTCACTTTCACTCTCATCCCCTCTAAATTTCTAAAATTCCCCCTCTATAAATTCCTATAAACCGACATTTTCTTGGTGTCAAATACTCAGCGGTGACAAATCGTCAAACATTTCCTGGGGTATTTCATAAAACAAGTGTATTTCCAATGCACCCACCCACAGAGAAACTCTAGAATGTGAATAAAATCGAATAAGCAAACGCGTTCCGAGTCACTTGTCTAGTTTCCTTAAAACCACCTGAGAAACTGTTTCCATTACATTCTCGTATTTCTCTACTAGCTAACCCGGCGAACTTTGTTCCGCATGAAAAGTAATTAAAGTGCTAAATCTAGGCAATTATCACTGTTTCTTTACTACATTATACATTAATTATACATGCAAACCACCCTTTTGACACCTTCTGTCTATTAAAAAACGCATCAAAATCCGTTGCCTAGTTTCATAGATCTAAGCATATATAGGGACAGACAGTGGTTAGTAACTTTATTTTATACTATGTCATGATAGAACAAATATCTCTGTTTTAGCTATTTTATTATGAATAATTTAAAATAAATAATTACATAAGAATATATCTCCTAAAATTTTATTCTTCGTAGTTTTGGATTAGACTGAGGTTTGTTGCTTGGTAATAAGGCATTCACTCAAGATAAGAGAAATAATTAATGAAAATTTAGAGAATATTTATATTCCGTATTTTCAAGATTTTTAGGTAGGCTATGAACAACACCTAAAATACCGTAATGAGAATTTCTCAATTGACGCAGGAAACCGATCGTGTCGTATTTCGAAAAATGCGAAAATGGGTTCAAAAATTCAAATCAAATCATTCGATTAAGAAATAAATACCGCATCACAGGATCCCGATTTCATTTTTCTACGACTGTATTTTTACATAAATATTTCGAAATAAAGACGTAAATACTTTGTAACTGATCCAAAATTCATTATTTTAAAATTTGAAAAAGATACAACAAAATTGCTGCGTGTATTTCAGAGTTTACGACATATACCTCGGCCGTGATGCATTGCAGTTACGCCACTCCCAGTGTATCACAATAATAAATTTATTTAGTTGTAGCAAAATTGCCGCTCGAGATTTACATACCGAGTTGTGATATTAGTTCTAGTTCAGCAGTTTACGTAATTTCTATAATTACAACATTTTAACTTTTCTGAATCGTTCCCATTCGAAATAAATAGCCCGTTCCTTTTATTTCCTGAATAAAGTGTGCCGTCAAACCACTTTAGTCAATGGAAACAAACATTAACACCTGCTTGCAACAGGAAATTGTATCCCAATAGTGCTTATATTGTGTGAAGCGAAAACAGTTACACGTGTTATTAGATTGCGTGATCTTGTTCAGATTGTACACTATTACGATTTCAATAAACTGATACTACATAATATATTATATTATAAGGCAATTGTCAATTTTCTTGTTATGTACTCGTAGTAATGATGTTAGTGGTAGAGTCTTGCAGTTCGCTGCATCAATGATCGGTCTCGACCGGTGAAATACCCACGATCCCCTTTTTCTCTTCTTTCTCCACCTTTGGCAACGCACCACGGTGTTCATGAGCGGTGAGTAGTTGCTTACCATCAGGAGACCCACTTGCTCATTTGCCCTTCTATCCCCTTTAAAAAATATAAACAATGTGTTTTTAAAGTGACATTTTTAACGGAAATAGTTTTAGATTAAATTTTTTTTAAATAAATTATTTAAAAATCCAAATTAAATCTTCAAATATCCTTGACTGATTAATGTATGATAATAGATACTGCTCAGGTGAGAGGTAACTACCGCTACCTTTGGGTAGAAAAATACGTGAAGTCACTCACATAAGAAAAATCTTCACTACTCAAAATAAGGCGAAATTTTTGTTTACGGAGGAACTCCAAGGGATAGTCACTCATACAATTAACATCAATACAAAAACGTGCCAGCTAAATATACATAAATACATACACACGAAAGGCATAATTCTATTTTGCGTAGTAAAGAAAAAAAATCCATCAAATATACAATTGGCAAATAATAAAGCATCAAGCGCAATTCGAAATATAGCAAAAAAAAATATGTTCGATATTTGAATTTAATCACGTAACCGAGTTATGCTACGCTTAATACATTAGGCAATACATTCAGGCTATATGAAGTACGTGTTTTGAATGTGTTTATTCAAATGCACTGCAGTGTATTTACATAGCAGACACTGGCACAATCTTATGACGTCTGAGAGCTTACTCGAACAGACGTAATAATATAAGTACTCTCTTCGAATTAAATGGCATTTCATCCTCTAAATAATCTATGTTATAAATAAAATGGAACTGTATGTTTGTAATATTGAAATAACTGCTTTGTACTACATTCATTTGAATATATACATGGTACATACACCAAAATATCATTTTTGTACATCTGTCTATCTATCCGTTTGTCCTGAGTCCCGGACAATCTCTAGGTATTGGTTGGACCAATTTTGCCAAGACTTTTATTGGCAGGTAGCTGGTGTAATGAGGAGTAACTTAGGCTGCTACTTTTAGAAAAAATCTTATATATATTACTTCTTTTTTATGGGATAGGAGGGCAAACGAGCAGGCGTGTCACTTGATGGTAAGCAATCAACGCCGCCCATGGACACCAGCAACACATATAGTGTTACTGTTGCGTTGCCGATCTTTAAGGGATGGGATAGGGGATAGGAAAGGACGGGGAAGGGGGGTGGGCCTCCGGGTACCTCTCTCACCGAACGAAACGCGGCGTGAGCCACTTTACGTCGATCTTCTGAGAGGTCGTGGTATTTCACCGGTCGAGCCGGCCCATTCATGCAGCGAACATACAGCGAAACAAGATTCTTTGGATCAGCTAGTATTTAATAAATTGTCATCTCAGTGGTTTAGAGGTCGAGTACGTAGAGATCAGCTAGTATTTAATAAATTGTCATCTCAGTGGTTTAGAGCCGTCGAGGACTAACAACCTCTGCTTGCACCTTTGAGTAGAAAAGGGCGTAAAGCTATGTATGTTTCAAGTTAATAACATCATAGTAATAATTACCCTATAAGTCTTTGAAAAAAAACTCGTTCGTAAGTATATTTAAAATCCAGTATATTTTTATTTAAATGTCTCGGGGTGAGATAAATACACATGCGGGTAGAAAACTAAAAGTTTTATGGATACGGAACCCGTAGTTGACGCGGAAAACACACATCTTTAAAACTTTTCCTGGAGGCTGCGAAACTTTGAGGTCTTAATGCTCTCATTTCGTGAACAATATTATGCAGTGGATTCAAATACACCTAGATATTCACTTAACTTTACGCAAGTCCATTGAGGCATAGGTAGAGAGCTACAAGCCTATGGTCAGATTGTGCTACACAGTAAAAAATAAAACGAAATTTTTGAATCTTTATGTCCCACATGGATTGGGCAGCGGAACCTATTGCCATACACCGGGCACAAAGTTTTCATAGATATCTTTCATACATAACTTCCTAAAAGAATTCCGAGAAATCATTTATATCTTTTCATAGTAGGACGTAGCCCAGAGCGTTAAAGTTTGGGCTGGATGAAGGTTCTTTGCTGGTCACACAATTAACTCTGACCAAGCTCAGGTACATACATGTCCCGGACTTCATATGAACTAAATAAATCATCACATTCAGTCCAAATCCGCATTATCTGTATAGGTATATGAGATACCATTTTTTTATTCACTCATCACGAAATCTCAAGAAATAGGTAAGAGTCCGATTGACTTGAAATTTGATAGGACTATTTTAAGGCGATATGGAGTTTCGAATAATGTTCCCATAGGTATGAAATTTTGGTCAAAACATCATCATAATGTTAATCTATATTAAACTCCTCCCAAATGCCTCGACGGATTTTGTTAAAATCTTATGTGCATATCAGATCTGAGAATTGGTCAACATATATTTTATAACTCAGTATTTTCGGAATATTTGCAGAACAATCTTTTTATATATAAATATGTCTATTATGTCTCTATAACATGACTTCACACCTTTTTCTACCCGAAGGTGTAGGCAGCGGCTGTTAAGCCTCGTCTCGCAGTTATGTTTACGTTCCAAATGGACTAGGTGGCGAATCTATTGCCATACCGGGCACAGAGTTTTCAGTCATCGTTAAGTATCACACATAACTTCCGAAAACAATTTCGAAAAGTCATTGGTGGAACCCGCGACTTCTTGATTCAGAAGCGAAGTGCTCGATCACTGGACCACCGAGACTGCAGATGACTGTCTCTATAAATATTGTTTTATTTCTTTCTTTTATAAATACCTTTCATAATATAATAGTATTATTTATGTTGGGAGAATTACTCAATGTATTCCTCTGACGTATCAACAAGTCGGTGTGCAGTGAGACGAAAGCTCAGCGTTCTGTGAACATTGTATGTCCGTCCGAATGACTTAGTAGCTGTGCTCAGTTAGAACGTTATATGGAATTTAGATATATGCACATGTACATACTAAGCATGTTAAGATGATTTGGCTTTCTGGCTATATATAGACCAGGAGTCTCACTTCTACAGACATTTTTGATACAATACACACAGCGTCCCCTAGTTTTAAAAACCAATCCACTAGTTATTTGTAATATTTAAAAAACATTCATATGAATACAATATGTAACACACATACTCACACAATATGTACACCCAAATAACGCAATTGGAATTTAATAATACTAGCTGACCCGGCAAAATTTGTTCCGCATCAAAAGTATGTAAATTTTGGATTTATCACTTTTTCTTTACATGCACTATAGCTAAAATACATGCACTATACCTAAAAACCACCCCGTTGACAGCCTCTCACTATTAAAAACCGCATCAAATCCGTTGCGTAGTTTTAAGCATCTAATATAAGCATACAAGGGGACAGACATCGGAAAACGATTTAATTTTATACTATGTAATGATGATTAACGAAATTAAAAGTTACTCGGGTGAGGATCGAACCGTAAGACCGCTGCTAAGCAGTCGGTCGTTCTACTAGTGCCACCACAGGTCACATCTATTTATGCCTTGAAAATGATATTCATAAACCGATAGTCTATTTTCAACACATTTCGAACAAGTCTGAAAGCAAAGGCTGAGATTTATATAGTCGCAGGGCTGCTATTTATATGTGATAGTTTGGGAACTGTTTCAGTAACTTTTGTAAGTAACTAAATCTATTCTAGAAGACAAAAATACCCCCTAAGCGCACATTTAACTATCTAAATAATTCATTAAAACTCTTAAGCGAGCTAGGAATATATGAACGTTCCTTGCAATAAGTTTGACCAAAAAGGTTAAGTTTTAGTAAGTATTAGTATTTAGTAGTCATTTGCACTACAAATAAACAACTTAACGCTTCTGATTCCAAGGTCTTAACTTTAAAACAGATACACCTATGTTTTTTGAGCTTTCACTCCTTTTCCTACCCAAAGATGTAGGACAGCTACTAAGCAGTGATTGTTGCAATCTTCTGATTTTTACGTCCCAAATGGTAAGTAGGTGGTGGTGGTAAGTAGGTGGTAGGTAGGAATTCAATACACTCCACATACTTTCAGTAAAACAATTCAGTAAATTCAGAATGCAAGTGGGATTTTCCTCCGACACGACATAATTTTCATATGTAGGTACGGTAGGTGTATTTGCCGGTGCTTACATACATACATAACTTCACGCCAAATCCCTTGCGGAGTAGGCAGAGAGAACAGAGCGCCATAAGGCATGATTCTTACACGCCTCACACGCTTCTTTGACTTTCATAACTCTTTTCATGCACGCGCGTCTATTTTTGAGTATGTGTGTCTTGGCCGTCCTTCACTCCTACATCCAACCGCTTTTGAATTGTATATCTGCTTAGTCTAATCTTGCATCATCCATTCTTTCTCCGAACCATCGGAGCATACCCTTTTGCCCATTGCCGGTGCTTAAAATTTCTGAAAATAATTACCTTTATTCATATTCCCATATTTAAAGACCAAAATATTAATTAATAATTAAGCAACAGCAACTTGTCACATTGAATACATTAAAACAGTTTTAATTTGCAAATACTTAATTACCATAAGATGGCAACAATCGTTGTAAATGGAATTAATTTGAACATGCCTTTGAGCTCCACAATTTCAAAGATGCCCGTTTAATATTGTAAATAAATATCTACATTCATTATTAGTTATTACGGAGGCGTTTGATCTTTACCAAAGTCCAAAATTATGAAGGGAATAACCGGGCATAGAAAATTTGCTCAGTACGAATGTCGCTAACCAAAGATAATAAATATTTATACAAGCTAATTTAAATAAATTATTTGAATTAATTATTTAAGATCCCTCAAGTATTAGATGGGAGGAATAGTTTTCTCTGTATAAAGAAGAGAATATACTTTTAAATTTATTTTGAAAAGAAATAAAGATAAATAAGTTTTGTCCAAATTATGAGACAGTGGCAGAAAATATTAACATTAATAAACAATATAACATAAACATAACACACACACGCACACACACACACACACACACACACACACAAAGCCGAAGATGTGTTCAATTAAACTTTTTAATACACCTGCGGCATGAAAACTCTTTCGTTCCCGAAGTTCGTGCGAAATGTAAGTAATAAACCCCCATTTCCAACCGAATAATGGTGTCTAAATATTTTAACGGTACCAGAACTCGAAAAAAAAGTAGTGTCATTCTTATTATTTATAACGCCATCTTTTGGTGTAACGGCGTACTATATTATTTATTGTTTAACTTATTGAATGACAAGGTGTTCCGCATGAAAAACAGTCTTCCATTTGAACTCGCGACATTAAATCATTTTTACGACTATACGACGGCTAAAAAAAACATGGTAAATTTATATGAAAAAGTGGGAAATAGCTGGAGATGTGTTTAATGTGAAACATCTGTTAGCGAGTTTTTAAAATATTTTTAAAACGGTGGACAATCTATGAAAATGTTTGTAAAGCTAATTTATAATCAACCAGCTGACCCGGTGAACTTTGTTCCGCATCAAAAGTAATAAAAATGAGTAAAATTTTGATACTAAAAAGCTCAATTCGTGCTATTTATCTGCAAGCGTTTTGGCGCACAACGCAACTGCTATGTACCGCTATGTTAATACTGTAATATCTCTTTAAATATTCGTTTAAATTACATACTGTAAAGGACCATATTGATTTATATTAAAAGCACAATATATTTAAGATACATAACTGGATGAAAATTAATGCTATAATGTTTAAAATTGCTTCGTAAATGAGCCATTATTTTTCGTTAAAAGTAAAAAATAAAAATGGTCATTGTGGGTTCACTCTCAGTCAGCCGGGAGAGAAAGAACAACATATGGCTGACAAGCTCACACAGCACTACACCGAAGAATGGCGGGTTATCCATTCCAAAATATGGGTCAACTTAAATGTTCTGGTAGGGGCGGGCAGCACCGTCCCTATCTTTAAAAGGTTCACCCCTGCGGTCTCCAACACGTTTGCCCAGCGTGGGGACTATGGGCATAAACCTCTCATAGAAAAAGCCCAAATGCAACGGCCCCCAGTTCCCGGTGTTCCCACTATTCCCGGCCAAGGCAGCAGTCGTGGTAACGGTGGGACAGGCGGTGCTAAGAATCTCCGGGTTACGGCTGGCTGTCAAAAACAACTACGCGTGGCCACGTATAACGGACGCAGTCTTCGGCTGGACCAACACCTGACCGAACTCGAAGTAGAGCTGGGTTGCTTGAACTGGCATATTCTAGGGCTATCTGAAGTCCAGCGAGAGGGGGAGGACACGATAACCTTACAGTCGGGCAACTTACTCTACTTTCGGGAACGTGACCAGCTCTCCCAGAGGGGTGTCGGTTTCCTCGTTCACAAGGACCTCGTTAGCAGCGTTGTACTGAAACTCACCAACAGGTACACTCTGAAGGTAATACAGGTATATGCGTCGACCTCGACATACTCTGACGAAATAGTCGAGGCAATGTACGAAGATATTGCAAAGGCAATACATGGTACCGCCAAGGCTCACTACAACGTTGTTATGGGGGACTTTAATGCCAAAATGGGAGTACAAGAACGCGGCGAAACGAAAATCGGTCCAAATGGCTTGGGATGCCGAAATCACAGGGGCCAGATGCTGGTCAACTTCCTGGAGTCTGAAGGGCTCTTCTTGATAAACTCATTCTTCAAGAAGGGTCTCCACAGGAGGTGGACTTGGCGAAACCCGGATTCTGTAACAAGGAACGAGATAGATTTTATCATTACAGATAGAAAGCATATATTTAAAGATGTCTCTGTGATCAACAGGTTCAATACTGGAAGTGATCACCGACTTCTTCGAGGCTCTCTAAATATTAACCTGAAAGCTGAAAGGACCCGGAAGATGAGGTCTATTCTCCGATCTACGCCACTCCAAATAGCCGAAACCGAAAAGTTCCAAATGGAACTTCAAAATCGGTTCGACCTGCTGGAAACCACAGGCAACGTGGACGAAAAGACCACCACTGTGGTCAACACGCTGAGAAAAGTGTCTCAAAGGTTTTTCCCGAGATCGCAAAGCAATAGCCTTCGACTCCATCGAAACTTGGGCAGTTTTGGATGCATTGCAGCGATGTCAGATTGATTGGCGATATATCGAGGTGTTGAGATGCTTGTATGACACCGCCACGGCTGTCCAGATCCAGGATCAAGTGACGAACTCCATCGAGCTGAATCGAGGTGTAAGACAGGGAGATGTCATATGTCCCAAACTCTTCATCAACGCTCTGGTGGACGTCTTTAAGACCTTGGACTGGACTGGACAGGGTATCAACGTGAATGGTGAGTACATCTCGCATCTTCGGTTCGCCAACGACATCGTTGTAATGGCAGAGTCGCTGGAACAGTCAAGCGGAATGCTGCGCAGCCTAGACGAATCCTCTCGATGTGTCGGTCTGGGCATGAACTTGGACAAGACCAAGGTCATGTTCAACGAATATGTCGTGCCCGGACCGATAATTGTCGATAGATCGATTCTCGAAGTCGTAAAAAAATACGTCCACCTAGGCCAAACTATCCAGTTAGGTAGACGAAACTTCAAGAAGGAAGCCGACAGGAGGATTCAGCTGGGTTGGGCCGGATTCGGCAAACTGAGTCGAGTTTTCGGCTCGCCTATACCGCAATGCCTGAAGACCAGTCGTTGACCAGTGCGTCCTACCAGTAATGACCTACGGTGCCGAAACGTGGACACTTACGGTGGGGCTAGTCCACAAATTTAAAGTCGCTCAGCTAGAACGTCATGATGTGGAGACCGCGACTTGGTAAAGTCGCTCAGCTAGCTATGGAGCGAGCTATGCTCGGAGTATCTCTGAAAGATAGACTCAGGAATGAGTATATCTGAGAGAGAACAGGAGTAACCGACATAGCTCGTAGAATAGGCTCGCTGAAGTGGCAATGGGCTGGTCACCGAAGGACCGATGGTATATGGAGCAAGAACGTCATGATGTGGAGACCGCGACTTGGTAAGCGTAGTGTAGGACGCCCATTAGCCCGATAGTCAGACGACCTCAGAAGGGCTGCTGGGAAAGACTGGATGGGGAAGGCAGAGAATCGGATGTTGTGGCGCACATTGGGAGAGGCCTATGTCCAGCAGTGGACTGCAACAGGCTAATGATGATTGTGGGTTATCCTTAAGAGATAGATATATGCCCTCGCGGAGTTTTTTTGTAGACCTTCCAAAGGTGTTTAATAATGTAGAACATTGTTTTGATCTATCACTTAGAGTTCAGCCAGCGTTTGCAACTAAATTGCTAAATCTCGAAAATTATATTTTTTTCTTTAGAACATCATATATGAATTATAAATCAAAACCACCCCGTTAACACCCTCTAACTACTAAAAAAACCGCATCAAAATCCGTTGTGTAGTTTTAAAGATATAAGCATACAAGGGGACAGACAGCGGAAAGTGACTTTGTTTTATACTATGTAATGATGATCTACATACGTTTTTTTTTATGGGATAGGAGGGCAAACGAGCAGGTCTCTATGAGTAGGTATTTATTTTGGCCTGGCCTATTATGTTCTTTAGACAAGCTTTATAGTCTAATTAAAATATTTATCTATAACAAAATAACACAACATAAATTCACGCCTTTTTCCACCTGAAAGTGTAGGCAGCCTCTGTTAATCCTCGTTTCGCCGTTATGTGTACGTCCCAAACCCATACCGGCCACAAAGTTTTCAGTCATCGATATTTATCACATATAACTATCGAAAACAATTTCGAAAATCATTGATGTGAGCCAGGATTCGAACTAGCGACTTTTTGATTTAGAATTGGGGTGCTCGACTACTAGACCGCCGAGACCACAATCTATCTGTAGTCAGTATTAGATGCTTTATTGATTTTGGCTAGGTGTAGATATTATGTCGTACTGGCTGTAGGAGAGTGGGAGTCAGGCGCTTGGCTTCAAGCACTGCCAGTATCCAGTGTAGGGACCCTATTAGATACCACAACTTTCCGCATTGCCACTTGCTTACGTTTTGGTGCTGCTTGTTTTTCACCGCATCTTTGTCAATGTGGGGAAGCCGTCAACTCTTTTGGACATCATGGCCTTTCATGCAGCAGAAGCGCGGGGCGTATACCTAGGCATGCTCATATAAATGACATCATTCGTTGGGCTCTTTCCACCGCCGGCGTAACAGCTGTACTTGAACCTAGTGGGTTGGTGCGTGACGATGGAAAGAGGCCAGATGGTATGTCCTTGATGCTTTGGAGGATGGGTAGGTCTTTGGTGTGGGACGCTACCTATGTCGACACACTGGCGCCTATACATCTTCCTCGGACTATCAATGCTGCCGGCGCTGCTGCTGGATACGCAGAGAGCCTCAAGAGTCAAAAATACAATAATCTTGTGGGTGATTATGTGTTCGAGCCATTTGGAGTCGAAACACTTGGTCCATGGGGGCCAAGTGCACACAAATTGTATAAAGATCTCGCTAAGCGGCTGGTAGAGGTTACACGTGACCAGAAGGCTGGCTTGTTCTTTGTACAGAGAATAAGTATTGCCATTCAACGTGGCAATGCTACCAGTCTTCTGGGCACGTTACCCGTTGACAACTATGCGGAAGAATTTTTCGATGCCTTTTAATAATTCTTTTGTTTTTATCATTTTTTATAATCTATAACTCTGTAAATAAATTGTAAATAGTTAGTTATTATATTAATTTTAAATATTTAGATACTGAATCTATGTTTCGTTTTCTCTGTTATAAATGTTATTATGTCCTTAGATTTTTAAAACATCAATAATGTGAGGCTTATTATTTACGCAAGTTGTTATAACAAAAGTATTACACATTATAATATTTGCTACGTTCGATACTAGAGAAAATAATAATATTTGTCGTCTACAAATCAAAATATCTTCAGAATATTCAAATGTCTTTAATAATAATACGACTTTATCCGAATTTCTAACAATTTAAATAACTATTTGATAATATGACCTTATCCAATTTTCTTTCATGTTATCAAAGTCGTTGATCAAAGTTGAATAAAGGTTACGAACATTTTGCTTCTGTTATTTTAGTACTGCGAACAATTTAATATTATTATGTTAAAATAACAAGAGAATTTAACAATAGAATAAATTCAGTCTTTATGAAAAAGCTTATTCCTCAGCAGACTGTTCGTTTATAGAGAGATTTTGTTTTGTTAACTTTTGTACATTATTATTTATAATGTTTATTTTAACATATTTATGAATTAGATTATGCGTAAGTAAAAATGTTGTGCACTTCTTGTACAAGAAAAAAAAAGAAAGTTAATAAAAAATCTCATACTCTGCTCGTTATAACTTATAAATATATCTGGGGACAACTATTGGCATTATAATAAATAGTTTTAAAATTGACATCAATTCTGTTACAGCAGAATGATCTATCGCCACAGTATCTAAATACTACAGTTGCTTTTGGATATTTATCTTATATCTTTAAACGAGAAATTCTTGTATATATATAATTGGAATCTCGTAATCTGCTCCAACGATTTTCATTAAATTTAGTATATAGGGGGTTTCGGGGGCGATAAGTCGATCTAGCTAGGAATCATTTTTAGAAAATGTCATTTTATCGTGTTTTATCGTGTCGTATCGTATCGTGTTTTATAGTTCATATTTTTTTATTATTCTGTCGGTAAGATCGAAAAATAGTATTCATATTTCATCATGTTATTAGTGTGTAATTACTACTTAAATATGATTTCCAAAAAACACAATTTATAAATAAAAAAAAAATACTGAGCATAGCTCGGTCAACTAGGTACTAACTATTTAGAGGGGCAAATGAGCAAGTGGTTATCCTGACGGTAAGCTACCGGCGCAACTCTTGGACGCCTACAACATAGATATTGTTACACAGAAAGGCGACCCAAATTGTGCTTGGGAGTCAGGGAAAACTGAACTGGTTAAGTCTCCGGATAGGCCTGATACCTATCTTACCAAACAAAACGAGGCATGAGCCACGTGAAGACAACATTCTGAGAGGTCGTGGCATATCACCGGCGGCGTGGCCCTACCATTTTTATATCTATTAATTACTATGCTTATCTTTATTCAGAGTCCTCATTACGTAACGCGCATTTAAACTCAACATTTACCATTATAAATACATAGTTAACTGCCATAAACAAACTATTTACATCGTTACGTTCAAGTTGAAATTATCGCACAAGCAGACGTGACCCAATTCTGTACAGAGGCACCTGCCGAGAGTACTCCTCTAAACTCGTCGAGTCGTGCCTTGTTGCACCAAAATATATTTTGGATAAATTTAACTGTGAACGCAATTAGAGAAAATTAAACATTCAATAAAGGTATTGCATCTTTATTTAACGTTTCATTTTCTCTATTGCCAAGTCCAAGTCAGAGGTTTAATCTTTAAAACAAACAAATCAATGAACTGGCTGTATCAGTTCAGTCTGATTCTTTGTAGGTAAAACAATTTTTTTCGGGAATTAGGGCTTGGGGTCGAAAGTACGATGGGAAGCGGTGGGGGACGTGGTTGGGCCTCCGGATACCTCTTTCACCGAGCAAAACACGCCGTGAGCCACTTCACGTCGATATTCTGAGAGGTCGTGGTATTTCACCGGTCGACCCGGCCCATTCATGCAGCGAACTACGTGGCTCTTCCACTATAAAAGATTGTATACATTAAAAGTAATTCGAATGGGATTTTTTTTTGTAGTTATTAATGTGGACTATAATATTCTAGAACCATTTTTTTGTTATATCATCCATATTTTTCGCAGCGTATGCGAAAAAAGACATGACAATTTTCTTGACGCTTATCGCCATATTTTGAACAATACACAGCATTAGTTTAGAAATTGTAGCCAATGTGAAATTCTGTTGTATGATGAGGTATATTATTGTAAAGTTTTATCATTATTATTTCAGATTTGTGTACAACAAATAGAAGCTGTAGTTACCTAGTATGAAACTAGATGGCCCCGTGCGGATTGCATCCAAGTTACCATGACTTACCCAGTGTTCGTTCAAGTTTCATGACCACGTTACAGAGAAATAAGTAACTAAGTGTTGATCCACTTGTCCACAGTCAATACCAATCACACGTGGAGTCACCCTATCGTGACGTCATCAACTATTTATTTGACTAAATTGCCACACATGAAACGTGACTTGGGGCTTGCCTAGGGAGTGACGACACGTTATATATACTATTTAAATACATTGTTATGTGGGTACAAGTGATGAGTTATAAGCGATAATAGAACTGGCAATTTTCTAAATTAACAAAGAATTTAACAACATATGATAATTATTAGGTATTATAATCGTGAAAGTTCAATGTTCTGATTTCTTATCAATTATTTGAAAACAATGCAACTATAGTGCTATATTTGATAGACGAGTGGGTAGTAATTATTGAAAGCCAGACTATAAAATTTTAAATAAAATATTATTAAAATTATGTAAATAAACCCTCTTGCGCCTTTTATAGAAGCAAACCAGCTTCGAGTAGACGACGTTAAAAACAAAGAAAAACACCCTGAGAGTTGATATTTCAAATTTATTCTCAAGTAAATAAAATTTGGAAAATCCAAAAGTGCGCGCCTCACACGCTATTTGTCCTAGAAATCGGAGAAATTTGAATTGAATATAAGAAAAAAAGAATATTATCATTGATGAAATAACTGTTTTAACACAGCACTATTTTTTTTTTGAATATATAGTTATCAATAAAAAAATTAAAAAAATAAAAATAAAAAATATAATTTTCTCATAGCACCTGTTGTTGAAAAAATTATTTTCTACATTACCGACAGACGGTGCGAAAAATAAGAAAAAAACAAAAAAAAATGGTTGAGATACGGAATTCGTTATTCTGTAGAAGAACTTTCATTTATATCTTTTGAATCGTTCAGAGTTTAATCACGCCAAGCAATAGGGATCATCCTCAGGATGTACAGAAACGTTTAAAAAAAGATTCAACTCATTTCATCGCGTATTTTTTTCTTAATCGATGGAACGCACAGACATACAGACCAACGGACGACAATTTTGTTTTTTTATAAATACATATTTTATCATAATTATTGATGTATATGAAAAAAAAAACCTAACTGAACTAACAATTAGAGTTCCCAGTTGCAGAAACATCCATTTTTTCGCGACGTTTATTGATAACTTTTGGTATAAAAACGATTTCATGTTGTAAAATCGTCGCAGAGCGGTCTTTCGAGAATAGAGCACACCCACACGCTAAAGCGTTGTGAGGCGCGCAATATGAGTAGTTCTAGCTGGTATCTATCAATACCGGTTATCATAATCCAGTAAAGAAAATAAACTCATATGCGCCGACTGATTATAAGCGAAGATTAATAGCGATTATTAGAAAAGCGCCATCTTTTAATGAAAATATGTAGAAAATATCTAAAAAAATTTCCTAAGAGATGGTGCTTTTCTAATAATCTGTCTTAAAAATGACGCTTAATGTCTAAATAACACAAACTGCTGACCTCTGTCGAACATTCCTTGAACCTTCTCTTTCAATGCATTACAGATAGTTGATTAATTCCAGTTAATTTTTAATCCATCCTCATTCGAATGATGCTAAATTTTGATCTAAATTCATTCAATGTTCACTTCACTTGGACCAGCGTATAACATAGGTACGCTGGCTCGTTCTGACTGCTACAACATAGAGGCTGTCACACAAAACGGAATCTACAACTCAGTGCTCATTGCTACATTACATAATGAGGCTTGCGGACTGGTGGGAAACAACCTTTGTGGGTTATATTCACACGTGCATCAAAGCAAAATAGATTCTAATTCGTTAAATAAACAGTTCAAATTAATTCGTTAATAGTACAACATCGAACAGAAGCATGCCGTTTTTCGTTCGTTTCTGTATTGCAGAGGGCTTATATGTAATGATATTTTATCATTTATGAGCTACCTGTAATATGAACATAATGGTATCTTTTGGATCCTAGTGTGTGTACAACCTCTGGTGATTTGGTTTCACAGTGGGACATGGACAGTGGTAGTCGTGCAATTTATTTTCGTTTTTCATTACACTGAACTTAATGTAGCAATGCTAGTTAAAATAAGGAATGATATATCGCAATTTTGCCAACAATATAAGCAGCTATACAATACTAAAATTCTAAAAGATTTCTGTAGCTTTTGTGGTTTATCTTCCTTGAAAACAAACACTTATTTGTAAACAGCAAGAACGCCATTGGGAGGCTTAGAGACTGCTACGCAGTGGTTTATTCTTCGAAACCTTGCCGTGTATTGTATTGTTATTATCATTGATAAAAGAGGAACGTTATATCCTACACGAATACCTGTGCAGGGAACTATATTAAATTCTGTAATAGTTCATTCGTCATTTTATGCATATTATAAAATTTAAAATGTTCTCGCGGCCTACCCTTCGAAGGATTTGGTGTGAAATTATGTATGTATATGTTCATAATAGATTTGTGTTTACATGTTGATTTTGTTTAAGAAAATGATAATAAAACAAATCCTGGTCCGGTGTCTGAAAGCAATCAAGCATTATACTGTCAGGGACAGAACGACATATCCAGTCCTTGGCTGTGGCGGAAAATACAGACGAGAGGCCTTATTAATGAACATTCTCAATTACCCTTCGCGTTGATAAATGGACAGTGTAACAACCTACGCTGGTACGATCTGCCTAGTTATAGTTTGGTACATATATCAAGTATGGTATGTAAACTATATATTACCCAAGTTGAGGCGCAGCTTACGACGAACTGAGAATAAAACATAGTTGGCTGATACATCATCAATAACATTTACTACAATAGTCTCGGTGGTATGGTTGTAGAGCTCCTCGCATCGAATCCTCGCTCTCACACTAGTAAATTTTCGAATGATGTGTGTGATTACTGATTGATAATCGATAACTTTGTTTCCGATTTATGACAATAGGTTAGGCAACCTGTTTAAATTAGGACGTGCAATTTTGGAATTTTTTGAATTTAAGTTACAAAAAGTCAGATTTTTATGGGATCTGATGGCAAGTATCTATCGCCAATGATGGTCACCTGCAACACAGATAGCGTTACAGTTGCGTTACGCGCCTTTAAAATGTGATAGAGAAGTGTTCGAAAAGTAGAATGAAGAAAAAAGAGAAAGGAAGGGTTTGGGACTCCAGATCCCTCTCGATAGTAGGAGAGCTGGCATCAATTTTTGAGTAGGTGTTTGAGGCAAGCTGAAAGCTTGTCACACACCTCTCCTGTTATATCCCAACACGGAATTGCAGACCTGGCTGTTGATTTAGCCCCGGTAGGGCTAAATCAACTCTTAAATTTTTTAAATTATTTTTTTTTTATTCCTATTCTCAAAAATGTTTTTGAGAATCTTATTTTTTAGTTATAAATAACACTTCATTAAAATTTCAAGCTGCCTCAAATACATTCTTTACAATTTTTTGTAAAATATTTTTGCACGCGTTTGGCAGTGTAAAAGCCCCGATTAAATGGTCTGGCTTATTTGTTTCCGTATACATTGAGTATTAAACTACAACATATATAAATTGCGTATTGCCTCAAATACATTTTTTGGAATAAAAAAATTAAATTAAATTTAAGGGTTGATTTAGCCCCGGTACTCCGCAGCCAGGTCTGCAATTCTGTGTTGGGATATAACAGAAGAGGTGTGTGACAAGCTTTCAGCTTGCATCAAACACCTACTCAAAAATTGGTGCCAGCTCTCGGACCACAACTTTAGATCAATATTCTGAGCGCTCGTGATATTTCACCGATCGAGCCGGCCATGAAACTCTACCATGAAGAACTTGTTTTTTTGTATATATAAAACCAATATTGATAATTTCGTGATACCAAATCTCGTTTGTTCGATAGGTATTGGTTCGATATATGACTTCATGGAAAGCTATACACGTCACTCACATAAAATTAGAAATATCAGCGGTAAAAAAAACTTATTATAGGTAGGTAGCTAGAAATAATCCAATTATTCCTTTTTTAACTCGGCTCTCCCCTTTTGCGCTGTTCAATCTATTCCAAGTATTTCTTTAGATAATTGGCAATATGCAGAGAGAAGATCAAAAGAGAAAAAAAGAAATAGGTTATAATTTAGAGTAAAACCTATTTTCTGATTTTAAATCATCGTAATTAAAAATAATAATAATATTCATGTTCCGGTGAAGAAGTTATTCATATCCTTTACTATATTAAAAACTAAATTGAATCTCAAAATTGAACCAAAAGGCGGACTTGTAATATAAAACACAACTTTTTTATTTGTTTTGCGCGAACGTTGCTCAGTTGATGTTGGAAATGTTTGTTAGAGGCGGTATTTGTCTTTGTCTTTGAAGAACTCATACAGGTAGTATATTTATTTAGTAACTGAAAGAAAATTCAATTCAAATCTTATTTTTTTAATATAGGAGATTGTCTAATTTTTTTTTATGTACACGATATTATTTTTACGTATTAAGACCTGCCTATATATTATGATTTGTTGTGTTCTAGTTTTTTAATCCAAATAATTCGGAAATAGTCCCAGGATTGTAATGAATTCCAAAAAAATCATAAAGTACTTACTTATTAATTTAACTTCACGCTAAGTCCTCTGAGTCATAGAGAACAAAGAGTAACGTAAAATAATTCTTTATTAAATTAATGGATGAAAAAGCAAGTGCTGCTAACTCTAATTAAATATAATTAACAGTCTCGGTGGTACAGTGGTCGAGCACACGGCTTCTGATCCAGAGTTCACATCGAGTACACCGAGTACACCATTGACTTTGCAAAATTGTTTTCGGAACTTAAGTGTGATAAATATCGTTGACTGAAAATGTTGTGCCCAGGATGGCAATAGGTTCGCCACCTATTCCGTTTGGGACGTAAACATAACGGCGAGACAAGGCTTAACAGCCGCCGCCTACAGCTTCGGGTATAAAAGGCGTCAAGTTATGTTGTTTTATGTTAAAAATAATATTTATTCTGTCATGTCTATTTAAAGAAACTGTTTTCGTAGATTCATATAAAATAGCGACCACAAGCGGCGAGTTTCTTCATATAATTAGATTCCTCTTCACGACATCAGGAAGGAAGGTGTAAGGATAGTTGTATACATTTCTTACATTAAATTCAGTGGTATTATGCGCTTTAGAATTAAGAAGATAAAATTGTAATTGAGTTTTTTCACTTAACTTGACGGCCCTCCTGGTGTTTTGGTTAAACTACCGACAACGTAATCGACGTGGGCGGGTTTCGATCCCCACTCGAGTACAAATATTTACGATAAGCATTGAATATATGTATGGCGTCTGGGTATTTTTTATGTATTCACAAAAGAAATCTATATATATAAAAGAAAGTCGTGTTTGTTACAACACTTATAACTCAAGAACGGCAATACAGATTTGGCTGAAAATTGATGGAGAGGTAGCTTAGAGCCAGGAATAACACATAGGATAGGAAAATATTGATAAATTGCGAGTAAAATACTAAGAAATATAATTTAATTTTATAATTTTGTATGGGACAAACGATTGGTAACCACATTTTGACTCACAAGGAAATTTAACCTTTAAAAACATAGTATAAAGTTCATTGTTAGTGGAAAGGTCCATCGTTGGTCAGTGTCATATGAATATTGACATTTAAAATTTCAATCAAACGTCAAAATTTGTTGTGTTATGTCACTGCAATATATTTGAAGTATTGCAATTTACAATTATTTTATATAAATATAGGTTATATATAAGTTATTTTTAAACTAAAAAACTGTTTTAAAATTTAAATAAACCATGCATTAGTTTGGAGCTAGCATCGCAGAGGCGGTAACATTATCCAGCAACGGGATGCCATGTTTGTCAAAGTTGTTGAAGGTGACAATAATTTATTAGTTCAGATGGCATCCACTATAGAGAAAAGCATGAGGTGAGTCATCTCTCACTGATCAGACCAACTTCCTCATCGTGAAACTCAAGAGCGGATCAATAAGTTACAAGTACACACATTTCGCAACACAACCTGGCGACCTGCATCGACAGGATACTGGAAGGACACTGGAAGGAAAGACCACCAACTATTAGGACAAATTAAGACTATAAGAAGGAGCTAAAACTTTTGACAACATGGATAGTTGGAAAGGATGACATGTTGTGCTTACCCCACTAAGAGTGGGATAAGAGCAGAAAAATTATGAATTTGTATGGGAAAATAAAAAAATTATTGAATGTTGAAATTAGTCAATAACTACAATTACAAATTGTAAAAATATAAGGTATATGATTTGTTTTTGTTGATCTTTTGGGGTAGTGTGGTATTTTACTGCTACGTGAACTTTTCTTACTTTAATTAATTAGATATTAAGATGCAGAAGACAAGGCAATTGTAGTCGCAGTCAATGTAATGTGGGAAGGGCCATCACAAGAGCTAACCGCACTGACGACTAGAAAAGATTGGTCAAGAGAAGAGTCATATTGCTATGTCAGAATTGTGTTTGAATTGTTTAATATAACCATGTCAGGCACGGCAAGCACAAAAACAGCCCAAGCCACAATTAAATTAATTAACATTTAAGGTCCTGTGGTCCTGTGGTCCAGCGCCCTGCTTCTGAATCTAGAGGTCGCGGGTTCGAATCCTGGCTCACACCAATGACTTTCCGAATTTGTTTTCGGAAGTTATGTGTGATAAAAATCGATGACTGAAAACTTTGTGCCCGGTACAAAGTTTTCAGTCATCGATTTTTATTATTTATGGCGATAGGTTTGCCTCCTACTCCATTTGGAACGTAGACATAACGGCAAAACGAGGCTTAACAGCCAGTGCATTCACTTACGGGTAGAAAAGCCGTGAAGTTATGTATGTTATTGTTAGGTGCTGAAATACTTTCATTTCTGGAATTTAAATGATCCTTTTTTATGAGATTTTTTATGAGAGCAGGCGTGTCACGTGATGGTAAGCAACCAACGCCGCCCATGGACACCAGCAACACATATAGTGTTACTGTTGCGTAGCCGAAGTTTGAGGGAAGGCGGATAGGGAAGTATGGGGAAGGGGGTGGGCCTCCGCGTACCTCTCTCACTTTACGTCGATCTTCCGAGAGGTCGTGGTATTTCACCGATCGAGCCGGCCCATTCATGGAGCTAACTGCTTGGCTCTACTTGGTTAAAAGTAAAATATTAAGTATTTTTTGGCCAATCTATATCTATACTAATATATAAAACTGTTTGTCAAATTGAAATAACTGCTTATTACGAAATGCGTGTATGTATATACAGTATATACTGTATGTATATACAGTAAAAATTTTTTTTTAGAATCTTTGTCTGTCTGATTGTTCTGGCTAATGGCTGGACCGATTTTGACGCGACTTTTTTAGAAAAAATCTTTTATTTACTCATATAATGCTTTTGAGGTGAAACAAAGTTCGCCGGGGCAGCTAGTATATATAATATATTAATTAATATCCGTTATCTAGTTTCATAACACAAGCATTTAGTTGCTTAGATCGGATCTAGAGGGCGCTGTGTGTATTGTGTTCAAAAATATTACTGTTAACTATTGAGTTTTATTTAATGGAAGTGGTAGTTTTATTTACCCAGTTTGCTGCGTGAATGGGCTGAATCGATAACTGAATACCTACCACGACTTTTCAGAAAACCGACCCAAGGTGGCTCGTGTTGCCATATGTTCAGTAAGAGAGGTATCCGGTAGCCATCAATGCCGTCATCTTTTACTCTTTGCCCAATATACCCATTCATATAAAGGCCGGCAACCTCACCTAAGAACACATTTTTCTTTATGCGAAATAAGTCAAAACGGCTGGCTACACCTTCGAAGATAATGTAATTATAAAAACAGTAAATGATATACTACATACATAACATAACATAACTTCACGCCTTTTGTTACCCGAAGGTCTACACCTTCGGGTAACAAAAGCAGCGGCTGTTAAGCCTGGTCTCGCCGTCATGATTACGTCCCAAATGGAATAGGTAGCGAACCTATTGCCATCCCAGCACAAAGTTTTCAGTTACCGATATTTATCACTCATGACTTCCGAAAACAATTTCGAAAAGTTATTGGTGTGAGCCAGTGGCAGGAATCGAACCCGGACCTCTGTATCAGAAGCCGTGTGCTCGACCACTGGGCTACCGAGACTAAACACTAATAAGTAAAATTTAAGTTTATAGCTTAATAAATCTATAGTACTTGAAGCGAATAAAATTAATAAGTTATGCTTAAAATCACAATCAAGTTTCCGCTCACTCAACTACGGCTGCGTACTACAACACACATTCGCTTCGTCGTATTGCGAGAAAACAAAACTTTTCTCCTTCCTTCCTTTACTTTCCTCGTAGTAAGCAGATAGGAATGGCTTCTTAATGATAATGTGTTAATTAGTTCTGTGTAAACATTAACCAATTATCTTAAGAGTTTAACCGTCTGTTATTTTTACTGAGTCAGAGTACTTAACTGTTTACAAAGTAAACAACAAATATTTGATAGGAGATATACGGACATGTTGATAAAGATATTTTTGTTACCACAAGAATGTTGTTTGAAGTATGGGTGGAAAAATATAGATAAAAGGAAGACAATTATATTATAGCATAACATAACTTCACGCCTTTGTTATCCGAAGGTGTAGGCAGCGGCTGTTAAGCCTCGTCTCGCCGTTATGTTTACGACCCAAATGGAATAGGTGGCATAACTATTGCCATACCGGGCACAAAGTTTTCAGTAATCTATATTTATCACAAATAAATTCTGAAAAAAAGAATCGAAAAGTCTTTGGTGTGAGCCAGTGTCAGGATTCGAACCCGCGACCTCTGCACCACCGAGACTATCTATATAAAAGGGCTTTAATCTAATTAAGATGTTGGTTGGAAAGAATATTACATTGTTAAATATTACATAGTCTCAGTGGTAGAAGTGGTCGAACATCCCGCTTCTGAATCAAGAAGCTGTCGCGTCGGTTCGAATTCTGGCTCACACCAATGACTTTTCGAAGTTATTTTCCGAAGTTATTTATAATACAAATTGGTGGCTGACAACTTTGTGCTCGATATGGTAATAGGTTCGCCATCAATTCCATTCGGGACGTAAACATAACGGCGAGACGAGGCTCAACAGCCGCTGCCTACAGCTACGGGTAGAAAAATCTGTGAAGTTATGCTATGTTATGTAACGTTGTTAAAGTAAGGAGGGGCATGCTCCAATAGTTGGGACATGACTGAACAGATATACAGTGCAAAACTAAACGAATTCAGCAGTCGAAGACGACCACGACCCTTTCCATGATCAAATCTGATGTGTCCTTACGAATAGTGATATCAGGAGCCTTAAAAACTGACAAGCGTGTATGAGTAACGAAAAACGTAGAAGCTAGTAAGTTGTGTCAGAATTATATCTCATGGCGACATTTTTGTTACTGCTTCCCGCAAAAAAACTTGACTTGAAATTAACATACATACATACATAATTTCACGCCAAATGCCTTGCGGTGTAGGCAGAGAGAACTGTGCGCCATAACGCTCACTCGCTTCGTTAACTTTCATAGCTCTTTCCATGCATGCGCGTCGATTTTTGAGGCTCCTAACACTACCTTCCTCCAGAACACGTTCTATTTGGTCATGGAATGTGCGTCTTGGCCGTCCTAGACTCCTACATTCATCCGCTTTTGCATTGTATACCTGCTAAGTATTGACTTACGTATGTAGAAAGGATGGATGATGCAAGATTGCTTGCATCATCCATCCTTTCTACATGTCTGAACCATCGGAGCATGCCCTTTCTTACTTTTACATCGACACTCTCTTTCAATCCAACTTCCTTTCTTACAAAATTGTTTTCGACGCGGTCAGCGAGAGTCACTCCGCGGATTTTGCGCAGCCCCCACACTCTGCCATACCCAGCTCTCGCTTCCATAAGTTAGCGTTGGGATCAGGACTTGAAATTAAATAAAAAAGTATAAATATTTTTCGCATATTAAGATAAGACTTCCCAACTTGGTTGGCACATACAATCAAGTTGGTAAGTCGTTACAGCTGTGCCTCGAGATTCTGATGCTAATGAGTCTGTACTCGCAAGTGAGCCATATAAGCATAATATTATTATTATTATTATTATAAGTACTTATATCAAAGCATTTACATTTTCGAATAGAATGTCTACCCTCACTGGCCATATTGTACTATAAATACAGGTTTTTAAGCATATTCATACAGTTCACTGCATTAATGGGCGGGCTTGACCAGTGAAATACCAAAACCTCTCAGAATATCAACGTAAAGTGGCTCATGCCGCGTTTCGTTCGGTGAGGGAGGGTTCCGGAGGCCCACACCCCTTCTCCTCCCTTTCTCATCTAATCCCTTAAAGGTCCGCAACGCAACTGTAACACTATTTATGTTGCAGGTGTCCATGGGCGGCGGTAGTTGCTTAACATCAGGTGACCCGCTTGCTCGTTTGCCCTATTATTCCATAAAAAAATTCTTCTTTCTTAGTCCTTTTTTTCTCGTTAGTTATAGCATAACATAACTTCACGCCTTTTTCTACCCTAAGGTGTAGGCAGTGGCTGTTAAGCTTCGACTCGCCGTTATGTTTACATCCCAAATGAAATAGCTGGCGAACCTATTCCCTTACCGAGCACAACGTTTTCAGTCATCGATTTGTATCATACATAACTTTCGAAATTAATTTCACAAAGTCATTGGTGTGAGCCAGGATTCGAACCCGCGAACTCTTGATTCAGAAGCGGGGTGCTCGACCACTGGACCACAGAGATTTCGTTTGTTATGTGCCGAAAAATAAATTTGTCTAGTCAAGTCAGAATTGCTTATTCTAAGGTTTTAAAAGCCAATAGCTGCTACGTTTCGACTTGCCAAATTTTTACTAGCGTCGTCTGCTATCGATATTATATGTATATCACGCATAATATCGCAACATACATACGCATAACTTCATGCCAAATCCATTGCGTGGTATGCAGAGAGAACAGACCCCCATAAGACACGATTCTTACACACCTCACTGGTTTCGTTGACTTTCTTACCTCTGTTCATACACGCGCGTCAATTTTTGAGGGTCCTAACATCATCTTCCTCCAGAACACGTTCTATTTCGACATAATTCTGAAAAGTCACTGGTGTGTGCTAGGATTCGAAACTAAGACACCTGGATTTAGAAGGTGCTTGAGACCATTGAGACTGTAAACGAGTATAAATTCATTTTTTATTACAAACATAACTACACACCAAATCCCTTGCCAGGTAAGCAGAGAGATCTAAGCGCCATAAGGCACGATTCTTACGCGCCTCAATCGCTTCTTTAACTTTCATATCTCTTTTTATGAAAAGCACGCAAGTCGATTTTTGAGGCTAACATCACCTTCTCCAAAACTTGTTATATTTGGTCATGAAAGATGTATTTGCAACTTATATCTGCTTAGTCAAACTTGCATCATCCATTGTTTCTACATGTCCGAATCATAGGAGCATTCTCCTTCTTACTTCCTTCCTTCCAATTCTTCCTTTATCATTACTGGAGAAGTTCTTTATATCATAATAACTAATTATGTCACTGGAGCAAAATTTAATTTAACAAACTGTTTTTCTCATACATATGTGCCAGCAGTATTACGACTTCGTAACATCTGTGCTGCAAGACTCTTATGCAAATGAGTAGAAATTGTATTATTAGAGCACGTCAATTAAAATTATATAATGGAACATGATTTATTTTAGACATTGTTTGAGCAACAAATAACTTTTGTTGCCTTTGTATTTACTAAAAGTGATGAGAGCCAGTAAAACTTACACACTTTTGTTTTTGGAGCCACTATAGGTCGAGCCGGCCTAATTATGCAGACAACTGCGTGTGGTGTCCACCACTGTTACAAATAAATAAAAAATATGTAGACAGCAAAAGTTAATATATCTAGAGGTCTTTATGTATCTTTATCTATCGGTATTATCTCAACACAACGAATGTGCGGTTTGTTTATGTAGCATTAATTATGATACCGTAATTTAAAACAGACTCCTAAATGTTTCTTTAAATTTTATTGGGTTTCTCCTTATCCTTTATCCTCATGACCTGAGGTTCATGACCTCCTTGGTAAGTGGGTTGTGGTCTTTGGTTGTGTCATGGCCAATATTCGCCACCTCTTCTCTATTTACAGCTGCGTACAGCATGGTTTAGATCTGACCAGCGGAGGGAGCTCTAAGTCTCCTACCGTCAACCTTTAGTAGCTTTTCTCAACGACAAATATTTTTTGTTTGTTTTGGATCTATAAAAACAAACTCGATGACCGTTATTAATCTAAAACAATGATTTGTACAGTGACGTGATAAATCTAATAGCTGTAATTATATTTAATGACACGATACCTACTCAGTTTATCGCTATTTTATATCTAAACGCAAAACAAAGAGATATTTTTAAATTAGTAATTTATATAATTATTTATCGTTGGTGATAAAGATAAAAATATTTACGTTACTTTGAGTTTGAATGAAATAAATAAAAGAGAAGAAAAGTAATTACACGCTTCACATTTTTTATGGGATAGGAGGGCAAACGAGTAGGCGTGTCCTGATGGTAAGTGACCAGCGCTGGAGGGGGTGGGCCAACAGGTACCTCTCTCACTGAATGAAATACGGCATGAGTCAATTTACGTCGATCTTCTGAAAGGTCGTGGTATTTCACCGGTCGAGTTGGCCCATTTATGCAGCGAACTGTTTGGCTGTACCACTATTAAATTGTTTTTTTTTAATGTTTAAATTTTTAAATTCAATTAAAATAAAATCTATTTTTATTTTTTGTATTCAATAAAAATAAAACCTAATTTAATAGGAATTATTAAACAAATATTCAGACATAAAAATAAAGTTAACTCAGAATATTATCACGAGTGTTTATTAACAAAATATAAAAGAGTTCAGGAGAAAAATGACAATAGTGTGTTCAGCTGTAAACTTAGCCAAAATATCGAGATTTAATATCAATATCTCTAACTTACCCAACTAACCCAACTAACTAACCAATTACATTTCTCTTGGTATTAAGTCATAACTGGCCTCTGGATCTCTGAGGCCGAAAGTGCTTCGTTCAAACCTCTCTGGTGAATAGTTTTGCTCGTTCAAGGTAAAGCGACGTAGAAGCCAAGCAAGTCCGGCTTTGACTTGTAGACGGGCAAATCTGGGTCCTAGGAGAGATAAAAATATAATGTATAGACGTTTTTACAGTTTTATCACCCAGTATGTGTAAGTTTTATTATCCTAATTGTTTTTATATAAACATGAGTAGTGAAATGCTAGAAAAAATCTAATCTAATCTAATCAAATATAATATGGCGAACAATGAACTTAGTATCTATCGCAAATATTCAATAAATGATCTAAAAATAGAGTTACTCACCAATACATATTCGGTTTCCTTCGCCGAAAGCCAAATAAGAGTATTTGTTGATATTACACGTGTTGTTCGATCTAAATCTTTCAGGGTCAAATATGTCTGGATTCGGATAGTATTTTTCATCCCTGTGAATAGCTAGTACTGGTATTACAATAGCAGTGTGCTTATCGATTTTAATATTACTTGGTAAAACAGTATCGCTGGTGCAAATTCTTTGTATAAGACCAATCGGTGGATATTTTCTCATCGCCTCATTCACAACCATATCGAGATACTGCATATCTTCAATATCAGTGTAAGTAAGTTGTTTTTGGCCATTCTGAAAGACACTATCTATTTCTGCGTGAAGTTTTTCTAATATTTTAGGATTACTTGAAAGTTCTAGTAGAGTGAAATGCATAACGTTAGCAGAGGTATCAGCTCCAGCGAGAAAGAAAAAAAACGCTTGAGCGGCAAGCAGCTCATCAGTCGGCCAAAGTTCATATCCGTTAGTGAGATCTTTCATTACACCATTCTTTTGGAGTTCTAGACAAACTTCTATAAAATCATGATGACCTGGAGTAGGATTATTCTTTCTACTTTCTAATACGTTTTTTACAACACCAACAAAAAACTCTTCGTGCTCACCGAAAATTTTCAATTGCAAAAGTTCAAATAATTTTGGGAAGACGTTTGATATCAAAACACTTGTGAGTGTTTTAAACGATGGCTGTAAAGATTTCCATGCCATATCTAAAAATGGTGAATTCATTGAACTTTTATTTGTTTTCGTGTCTATGCCAAACACTGAAGCTCCTATTGATCCAGTCGTATATGTATACAAAACTCGAAAAGGCTTAGTCCTCATACTTTCGTTACACTCCACGTATTCAACAAGATCGCGAGCGCATTTCTCCATGATCACAAACATCTTTTTCAATTTGGAACTAGTGAACACTGGTGTCAACTTTTTCCTTATAATTTTCCATTTTTTGAAGTCGTTAGTAAAGAGTAGATTATCAGCTAGAATGTCGTTGGGATTAGTTTTTATGCCACGACTGTGAAAACTTTGAAAATCAGTAGCGAAAACAGCTTGTATATCTTCGACGTTCTTTAACATCAACGCTGGAACATTTCCTAGAAAAGTCCCGATATGTTCGACATGGTTTTTATCATATACTGTCTTACATATCTCGGGCATCGAGCGATTTTCAAAGCAAAAAGTCCACATCAAATCGTCAACTTGTAGCACATTTTTCTTTTTCCAATAATTATTTCTATATATTTTGAACTTTATTAAAAATAACACTGCACATACTGTCAATAATATTAAAAACAACATAATAGTAGTGACAACTACACTTCTCGAGGTCAACAACACGTCTGGTTTCTATCAATTTAAATTACAGATAACAAGCGAGCGCTTCATATACAACGTATTTTTTTTTTCTACATTTATTACGAACTGAGATAAATCATGATATAGAGTGCTTGTGGCGCCATCTATAATCTTTTGTTTCTAATGTAAAGCTAACATGATCAAAACAACTTTTTATTGTGAAAGGCGTAATAATATAGATGAGTGAAATACATTTAAAATTTTATAATTTTTGTTTATCTCATTGATCAAAACAACTTTTAGGATTATATCGCGTTTATTTCTTACTTATTTATATTTCTTTCCCGACGTTTCCAACTCTTTACAGAGATCATTTTCACGAGTGATGAACAAAAAGATGGTAGTTGTTCAAAAGCTATTTTCATTGATACAGAGAGCACCCACTTATTGGAAATAAAATCAAAAAGTTGATGTTAAAAATATGATTTTTACTATTGGTAACCCACATCAGACCATAAAAACAAAAGTTAAATACTTATTTATAAGATGTATTCATATTTTGTTTGTAAAGTTCCTTTTTAAAGTGAAACTTTTATTACATCGTCTCAAACTTTTTCGTCTGCATGTTGCATGTCGCGTGACGGTCGGCCGCGGAGTAGGGATAAAGTGAAAGGCGCTCGTCAGAGCGCCTTTCACGTCTATTATCGTTTATTTATTATTAATTAATTACCCAAATATACACTTTATTTTTGTAAATAAATACCGTAAAAACATGTAGAAAAACACCCCCAGACGAGGGATCGAACCCGCCCCGACCTTGTGTTATCGGTAGTGCGGTTTACCGATGCACCACGAGGGCCGTATGTATAATCGTCTAATTACCGTCCTCTTTACCAATTTCGACACATTTTCTAGGATCGGGTTTGTTTGTTTGTTTGTTTTTTACATACATACATATACGTACGTACGTATTGCAGGCGGAGAAAAAAAAAATTATATTATTAATATAACAAATGACACGACAAAAGGGAATATAATAAATTCGTATGTATTGTAAACGACGGAGGCGTAGGCGGCGGCTTTTAAGTTTCCAATTCCAAAAAGTGAACTACATATATGTGACACAGTTATGTTCGTCAATTTAGTAGTGAATATCTGGATGACCGAGCTTTGCTCGGTATTTTCTTTTTTTTTATAAATTGTGTTTTTTGAAAATTATATTTAAGTACGAATTACATACTAATAAAATAATGAAATATCAATAATATTTTTCGATCTTACCGACAGAATAATAAATATATACTAATATATACTATGTACTAACATATTATATTAGAAACATATACTTAATTTTTTGCAGTGATAAACTGTAATAAAAGCAAAGCAAACACACATTGACTTCGTGTTAGTTAACAACGCCATCTGCTGGAATAGAAATTTCATGAAAATCGTTGGAGCCGATTCCGAGATTCCAATTTTATATATATATATATATATATATATACAAGAATTGCTCGTTTAAAGATATAAGATAAGATAGTGCTCTTTATATATGTATTTGTCACATTTTCATAATAAATCGAAATATCATATTTACTGGAGGAAAAAATATCGTTTTGTTTTGTAAAGATCCTTTGTTGTAATGTTGTTAACGTTTAATAGGTGTCGCGTTATCCCTAGTGCCGTAGCTGGAATACTTGTCGATTCGGGCGACATCTATCGATATAATAGGATATTACGGCAGAATCATCAATAGTAGCAACCTAGTAGCGCCATCTAGGAATTATTGTCGTGACCACGTAAAATAAAAAACATTTATTAAACCCTATTAACAAATACAAGATGGCAAGTAAATTAAAATAGCCCTTATCGCACAATCCCCTGAAAGCCGGTGACGTCCGGTTCGATTTCAAATTAAACTAGTTTTCTCTCTCTTTGCAAAACTGCCACTGACTTGTAACTAACGAATTAGTGGAGGAAGCAGACTGACGCCTTTCTTACTTTACTTAAGTTTCCAATTCCAAAAAGTGTGCCAGGATTCGAACACGCGACCTATGCGATTCGGAAGCCGTGTGCTCGACCACTGGACCACCGGAACTACATATATGTGACACAGTTATGTTCGTCAATTTATTAGCGATAAGATAGTGCTCTTTATATATGTATTGTCACATTTTCATAATAAATCAAAATATCATATTTACTGGAGGAAAAAATATCGTTTTGTTTTGTAAAGATCCTTTGTTGTAATGTTGTTAACGTTTAATAGGTGTCGCGTTATCCCTAGTGCCGAAGCTGGAATACTTGTCGATTCGGGCGACATCTATCGATATAATACGATATTACGGCAGAATCATCAATAGTAGCAACCTAGTAGCGCCATCTAGGAATTCTTAATCTTCAGTCGTTAACTTCCAAAGAACTTGAAAATGATGAGATTATCGAATTAATTGATTTAAATCTTTAACTTAAAGTTAAACGAAGCCAAAGCAAACTTTTAAAAAAATTGCTGTGAAGTAACTGTTTTACACTGTTGCACTCTAAAAAAATATAAATGTTAATCATTTTATCAGAATCATCAATTTTAAAAACTTACTAACTAAATTATTGAAAAATAATTATTGAAAAAATATTTTGTTTATGTATATTTAAAAAGTAGATTTAAAAATCAATAACCCAAGACTCAATTTTAAAAGTTTCACTTTTACGGTGGTTTCATAAAACCACACAATTTTTTTTTGTGTTCGAAACGTCGGGAAATAAATATAAATAAGTAAGAAATAAACGCGATATAATCCTAAAAGTTGTTTTGATCAATGAGTGAGATTCGCGAAAGTCTTAGAAATGAATTTTGTTTATCTGTTTGTGTCTTTCAGGTAATCTCTAAGACCACTCAATCGATTTCAACGATCGAATTTTAAGAGGATTTTTACAGGCAGACAATTCATGGACTAAGAGGTGGCATAATTTATCTTTATTTTAGAAATTTTATGCCTTTTTATGAACTTACACACAGATGAAGTTGATAATAAAACATTTACACGCCATTTATTAATTTCAATATTTTATGCAATCACAATAAATATGAATGTTCATATTTGTAATTGCATAAAATGTTAAAATTAATACACGACCAAAACCCACGTAAATTAAATTAAACCAAATCAAACTCATACCATACCATAACTTCAGTCGTAATTAATTCCCATAGAAAATTAAATCGAATAACGAATACAAATTACTGTATCGATATTACAATTACGCTTAACTACCAATCGAGAGCATTGATTCGGATACGCACCACTAGCAATTATCGTTTTATCCGATGACAATTGCAAATTAATTAATAACACAATGAAACATCCCTTTATTATTTTTATTACAAATTTGCCGTATATTTGAAACGTACGTAGCGGTTTTGTGCGCGGTTTTAATAATTTTTTTTGTATATAAATTGACTTGTTACAGATGGTTGAACAATCGATCATTCAATCGTTCATTATTCGAGCTTTAAAATTTGTTTTTTTTTATTACATCTCTTTATAAGTGATCTCGTTTGACATTTTATTTAGCCAATATGATTGTGAATTGAGAATTTTCAATATACTCTTGTGATTTTTTTCCCAACTTCACGCTATCAATATATTACGAGTATTATGAAGGTACCAGCTGTTTATGTGTTATTTTTCGAGAACAAATTGACAGGCACAATCCGTTTCAACATTCGTAATTATCGTATACAATTTCCGCAAAAGCTCATTAGTAATTGATTGGTTTGTGTATTCATTTTATTATTTTCCTGCAAATCATAAATAGCAGTTGCCAACTCAAAAAAATATACATAAAATAAATAAGTAGAACATTATATGTCTATGTTTTTTATTATTTAAAAATTTGATATGAGAATACTAAAATACTTCTTTTGTTTTCTTATATTTCTGTGTGTCCGCTCTGAACTCGGAAAGCTTAATTTTTCTCCTGTGTTTTAGCGACTATTCAAATTAAGATTGCTTTATTAAAACGTGATATTAATAGAGAAAATTTTCAATCATTAGAAACTACTGGTAGAGAGAGCTGCGTGCAATAACTAGTTAGTTAAATGGAACTTTCAGAAACACTCTTAACATTGTAAACAGATTCATTTCAGGCCTGTTATTTAATTCCCTCCAAAAAGTTTTAATGAGTTCCCTAGCTTCTCGTGTTCTTACTCTTTGGCGCACCTTAACTTGTAAGATGAAAGGATTTTAATAAGCGCTTATATTATGTATAAGTATATATACATCCGTTGCTATTGAATTATACTTAATGATCAACTTTCTTTTATTCCAAAAAAGTATTTGTATTCGCTACAAGATTTGGACAGAATATCTTTACCGAGATATTGTTATAATAATCATTATAGCAGGAATTGTACTGTATTTTGAATTTATAGTCTCTGTGATCTGGATGTCGAGCGACCCGCTTCTGAATTAAATAAATCGTACCAATGTCTTTTTCTGACAACTTCGTGCCAGACGCTTGGCAAATGCAAAAGGTTTAGTTACCTATTCCACTTATAAAGTAAGAAAATCTAAGTGTAACAGCAGTTGTCTACAGTTTCGGGTAGAAGAAAAAGGCGTAAAGTTAGCAAAAAAACTTGAGAGGTGTCAAGGGACACCCGGATGGAACGAAGTTCCTTTCTATTAATTGGTGAAGGAATTGTAATAAAATTTTAGAAATAAAAAAAAACATAAAAATGAATACATGACAATGAAAACATAGAAAATAAAACTTCAAAAAAAGTTCCGATACCAGGATTCGAACTCGAGCCCCTTGAATGAGAGCAAGGCATCACAGCCACTAAACCACTAGAGTAGATATAAGATTCTCTAAATAAACCGATACTTGAAAGTGCAGCTTGGCATGAAAAAAATGTCCTGACAATTTTTTCCGTCTAGCCCCCTTTCACAACGCGCGATAAGGAACTTCGTTCCAAAAGCTAGTGAGTGCATTTATCGAGAAACTCTAGGAATGTCGATTATGTTAGAGATTTTTAATTTATTAAACAGAAGTTCTATTTAATAATCAGAAATAGATATTTTATTTATTAAATAGATTAGTTTGTTCGTACATGGACAGAAGTATAGGTCTCTGCAGTGGTGGAGATCAGATAGTAAGCACATATATCAATTACTGAATGCGGTTGTTCTCCTTGATTAGTACTTAATTTGTATTAACTGCTTACTCACTAGAGTTTCGTAACGTTTGAACAATTATTGTAGACAATTATTTTGAAGAGTCTCGTGGCGCATTGGTAAAACTATCGAATGCAGAATCAAGGTTGGCGGGTTCGATTCCCACCCGAGTAGAAATATTTATAACATAACATAAACTCTCGCCTTTTTCTGGTGGCGAACCTATTGCTATACCGGGCCTAACCGCGCACAAGACATTTATGTTTTTTTAGCTAATGTTTGTATGGCGTCCAAGGTTTTTTTCTATGTATTATAAGTATGTATTTACAAAAAAAAAAGTAAATAGCTATGTATTAATATCTATTACCTAGTGTCCATAACAAAACCATAACAAAAGCATATGAGACGGGCCTCGTGGCGCATTGGTAAAACTACCGGCTGCAGCAACGAGGTCGGGGGTTCGATTCCCACCCGAGCACAAGTATTTGTGACAAACATGAATATTTGTGTGGCGTCTGGGTGTTTTTCTATGTATTATAAGTATGTATTTACAAAAGAAAAGTATATATGTATTAGTATCCGCTATCACAAGCATTTAGTTGCTTAGTTTGGAACTGGAAGGCGCTGTGTGATTTGTGTCCAAGATATTATAGATATTATATTATATTATTATAGATAGATTTAGTTGCTGAGTTTGGAACTAGAGGGCGCTGTGTGTATTATGTCGAAAAGTATTATAAATTGTACCAAATTTTTTTATATTAAAAAACCTTTGTTTCGTTACATCATACAAACAGTACAAGTTAAATTCAAGTCAATTAAAAAACCCCAATTACACGTAATATTTATTTTATTTTAGATTTATGTGTCGGTGCTAATTTATTGTAATTTTTTGATGAAGTTCCATTCTGCTCGTTCGTTTCATATATTGTTCGTGTCGCAATGTTCGTTCCCATACTCCTCCGAAACGGCTTGACCGATTCTCATGAAATTTTGTGTGCATATCGGGTAAGTCTGAGAATAGGACAACATCTATTTTTCATCCCCCTTTTTTTTAAAACGGGATACAAAAATGCATACAAACCTAAATTATCAACCCCTTACGATCAACCACTATTTTTTAAATTTTATTTTTTGGCAAGACTACGTTTGCCGGCTCAGATAGTTATTGTATAATATTAAACATAAAGCAATGTAGCAAAAAAATATTAAAAATTTCGAGGAAAATTCCAAAAAATGTAAGACCAAGACTCTTTTGCTAACAGCAGATTACCTTATTCTAGTTCTCTCTCACCTTGAGAGGCAATTTATATCAAATAATGTGACAGTGTAGGCCGTTAAAGGACAATTACTGTATGTGTTACGACTATAAAAAAATATTCGCACACCAGTCAGTTTAGACACTAAAATACAAAGAAAAAATTTAAAAAAGTAAAAGCGCAATTATGAACGAGTCAAGGACGACCACGACATACTTTGCACGAGACTTGGTTAAGTTAATAAGTTACCTACATAGTTAATAACAAAAACAACAAGCCACTAAAAATTTTGAAATACTACGACCTCTCAGAATATCGACGTAAAGTGGCTTATACCGCGTTTCGTTCTTTGAGTTCGTGTCCGGAGGCCCATCCTTTTCCCCATCCCCTCCCTTCCCATCCCTCTTGGTTTTCCATGGGCGCTTTCTAGTACCTCTAATAAGTTGCCAGTGCCAAGTCAATAGTCTGTTTTAAAAAGTAAACATGCGAAGAACCCGAAACCGAATGTCTGATGAGACGAGGCAAAAAACGTGTCAGGATTGTAACTTATGGAAAAAATCTATCTCTGCCAACGACAGATTCTTAAATGAGACCGAAGGTCTCGGTGGTCCAGTGGTCGAGCATCCTGCTTCTGAATCCAAAAGTCGCGGTTTCGAATTTTGGCTCACACCAATAACTTTTCGAAAAGGCATGAAGTTATAGTATGTTATATAATATATATTACAGATTTCAAATTTTCATAAAAGTTTTTCACACCTTTAAATACAACATCACAAAATCTTGCAGGGCGTTGTTAACGACTGACAATATTTTGAAAGCGTCGCTGAAATTTATTTTATGTACCTGCTTATTTATTAAACGAGAAATTAATAATATTTAGTAAAGTTTGTAACACACATAAGGAGAGGAAATTAATTAGTAACCCCATGGTTCACTGACAAAGTTTCACAACAATAGCGAGACGCCCTTTGTTTCATATGGTTCTGTATGTTATACAGATTTTGTATTTTAAGACTTAAAATATAGGGTATTAAGTGTGAAATATTAGGCTCTTGAATTAGATGACATCACGTTAAAGGTTATACTTTTGCGTTGAGTAACGTTTACTTTTTGTATGAAAGGTGTAAGAGTTGGGTGAATGAAGGACAGGCGCCGAGGGATTGAGCACACAGGATGATTGGAAAAAGCAAGACTGACTAAGCAGATAAACAATATAAAAGTGGAAAGATATGTGTCGATGACCGTGTCCTATAAGAAATGGATGTCGATAGACACCATAATGCAAGAAAAGAGTTTCGCAATTCAAAGAAGCGAGTCATATATCGATACCCTAATTTGCAAACCTAATAGCTCCACTTTTTTTCGAAAATGGCATTTTAATACCAGCAGAAACTAGACATTATCTAGATTCTCTCGGTATCAAAATTTTCATTTTCGAAAATAGTGGAGTTAGCAGGTTTGCAAATTAAGGTATCAATATGTAAGAATCATATTTTGGTGCTCTAATAATTCCACCTGTCCTGCAAGAGACTTGGCATGATTTAGTGCATAAATTGGTTCACATTTCTTCTGCGTCTTTTTATTTATAATAATTTGATCTATGGTGGTAGAGCCAAGCAGTTCGCTGCATGAATTTTACCGCTCGGCTCGACCGGTGAAATACCACGACCTCTCAGAAGACTGACGTAAAGTGGCTCATGCCGCGTTTCGTTCGGTGAGAGAGGTACCCGGAGGCCCACCCCCCTTCCCCGTCCTTTCCTATCCCCTATCCCTTAAAGGTCGGCAACGCAACAGTAACACTATATGTGTTGCTGGTATCCATGGGCGGCGTTGGTTGCTTACCATCAGGTGACATGCCTGCTCGTTTGCCCTCCTATCCCATAAAAAAAAAACAACATACGAACCCCTAAGATCTATAACAACATAACTTTAAACAAAGCCTTAACAAATTACGCCGACAGAAAATTCGAAACATAGTAATATCACAGCTTAATCGCGAAACTTTGCCGTCACTTTTAAAGCTTTGTCGAAGAATTTTACAGAGAGAAAACACGGGGCCTTTAAATACGTAAAGATTTGATGAGTTTCTGCTTTCATTTAAGGCACCTTTGATGTTGTGTTAAAAGTTACCTTTCACCTGTGATAAAGGTATCTCGAAAATTTCACCATCTAAATTTTGTACCATATTATTTATAAAATTATGAAGGAGATTTTTTTCAAAAAGATATTACAAAGTAAAGTTTTTTTTTTAAACCTATATTAATATACATGTATTTTAAGCTTGCGCTGTACAAGCGTAGGAATGGATTTTTTATAACGTTCCGTTGTATGGGATTTTGGCAAACGGCAATGTTGAGTTCCGATGCCGTCACATCCGGGAAACGACGAGCAACAAAAAATGAGGTTTTTGTTAGGAAATTTCGTGATGCATGTAAATTATAAACCGGCTAAAATCCTCCTTTTGTTAAGGGTAGATAGGGAGAGCATTGTTTGTGTTTTTTAAATTGTTAAAGCCAGTAACAACATATTATATTATCAGACTTAAATAGGATATGAAGGGTTCTAGAGAATTGTAGAAATTCGAAAAAATCTTGTAATATAGTTGAAATAGTCAAAATGAATCGTGGTTCGCGGGTTCGAATCCTGGCTCACACTGATGACTTTTCAAAATTATTTTTTTTCTGAAGTTATGTGTGATAAATATCGATGACTGAAAACTTTGTGCCCAATTTTTGTATGGCAATAGGTTCGCCACCTCTTCCATTTGGAACGTAAACATAAAAGCGAGAGGTGACCTAACAGCCGCTGCCTACACCTTCGGGTAGAAAAAGGCGTGAAGTTATGTTATGCTATTATTTGGAACTTGAAAATAATTATCTACCTCTTTGTTAGATTAATAATATTTTCATACTTTTAACGCTTTCATCTTAAGAACCACCAAAAACACACCACAATCTATAACATAAATCTTGTTAAACTTATATAATTCTCTCATTGTAAAAATCGTTTACTTATTTATATACTAACTTATCCTTGGTTGTCTCGGTGGCGCAGTGGTCGAGCACACGGCTTCTGATCCAGAGGTCCGGGTTCGATTCCAGACACGGGCTCACACCAATGACTTTTCGAAATTGTTTTCGGAAGTTATGTGTGATAAATGTCGATGACTAAAAAACTTTGTGCCCGGTATGGCAATAGGTTCGCCATTTGGGACGTAAACATAACGGCGAGACGAGGCTTAACAGCCGCCGCCTACACCTTCGGATAACAAAAGGCGTGAAGTTATGTTATGTTATACAAAGAGCTGATCAATTTTTATATTACTATAGATGAGAAAGGTTATGAAGAACTACTTGACTAATACATGGTAACAGGTAAATTAACTAGCACTGCCTTATAGCGCATTGTTCTCTCTGCCAACCCCGCAAAGGATTTGACGTGAAATTATGTATAAATCTGTTTTCTATAGCAAATAAAATATTTTAAAAAGGCACGGATTACGTAAAGCAATTGGCGACACAATTTCAATTTTTAACAAAAGATTGAATCCTGTGCAAATAAACCTTGAACTTTTCAGGCTTTCCAAAATTAATACACATTTTCAAATAAACCTTATTTTCAAATAAACAAGCGATAAGAATAATTATAATAAATCCTGGGTCATTGACGCCAAAAAAAGTTAAGTCATTTCAGATTATTTGGTTTTGAAATTTGGTCGATGAGATTTTGGGAAAATAATGACTTCTCGGAACTTATGTGAAAAATATCGATGAGTAACATAAATTTTCGGTATAATGGAGAAGTAAATAACTCTGATTTTGACCAAATTGACTTTTTGCCATTTTCGTGTTCACCAAAATGGGTGGTATCTTTTGGTCTGCTGTAGACAGCTACACGCGTAGCTTACCGTACGCATTATTTCTGAAAATCATTACATAGTATAAAACAAAGTCACTTTCCGCTGTCTGTCCCCTTATATGCGTATATCTTTAAAACTACGCAACAAAGTCAAAGTCAAAGTCAAAATAACTTTATTTTTATAGGTCTTCACAGACACTTAAAAATAGTCAACAAGTAAAGATAACATATGATTTAAAATTAAATAAAAAAACAAACACGAGCGATTGTGGAAAGTGCCTCCGTGGAACAAAAAAGACACGGACGCAATCGCCACCAGCGGCCCGATTCCGAGTGTAGGGGCTATCATGAGAAGAATCGGGCAAGAAACTCATGTGCCAAATACTCTTTTCAAACCATTTGAAATAAATAACAATATTATTATCACTACTGAAAACAAATCAGTAGGTTGGTGAATAAAAGGTGTAGCAAACAGAATACTCGACAATCACAATTAAGATCCAACCAAATTAAAATCAACGTCCTACATGTTAACTAAGAAATTCTATGCGATCACAGTAGTCGAGCACAACTGACGCGACATCTTTTAATTAGAGTGGTAACGTTGTGCAAAAATTGTGGCGAATAATAAAAAAAAATAAGTTTCTATTATATAGCAAATTTACAATTAAAAAGCTATCAGAAATTATTACAGAACGCCTCCACTCCGAAAAAGTGAACAAATTCCAATACACAAACTACAAAATCCGCGTTAAGCAAGCAATTTGACGGACCCACTCCGACTTGTCAGTCATGAAGTCGTTGATGGTGTAGTATGCACCACCAATGAGACGACCCTTCACACAACGGATTTTGATGCGGTTTTCTTTAATAGTTAGAGGGTGTTAACGGGGTGGTTTTGATCTATAATTCATATATGATGTTCTAAAGAAAAAATGTATGGCAGATGGCACTATAACTCAACGCAGAATCAGTTCAACTCCAAAGAAGAAGACTGATTTAAATGATTTCAATTAAAAATACAAAAAGTGACAGCACCATGTAGCTCGCTGTATGAATGGGCCGGCTCGACCAGAGAAATACCACGACCTATCAGAAAATCGACGTAAAGTAGCGCAAGTCGCGTTTCGTTCAGTTAGAAATGTATCTGGAGGTCCACTCCTTCCCCCCTTCTCTTCTTATCCAAGTCAAGTAAAGGCCAGCAGTGCAACCGGAACACTATCTGAGTTGTAGGTTTCCATGGGCAGCACTGGTTGCTTACCATCGGGTAACCTGCTGCCAATTTTGCCTCCCGTCCCATAAAAGTACAATATACGAAACTGCAAAATAAATACCATGATCTCCAATAACCCATACACAATTGAACAAGTAAATATCTAATGATACATTTTAACTTTTTCCAGGTGCACAAAACGCAAATGCTCTATAAAAGAGATACAGTCGCAATTAGAGCTTCAAAGATTATTAAGGAAATCAGTGAGAGAATTGAAGTGAACTCGCTTTAGTTTGAAATAAATTAGGTGAAGTGTCGCTACGAAAGACATAGAAATATTCAACGATTTTCTACGTTATTCGATAGAAAACGTGGAAGTAATAAAAAAACCCCATCTGTTGGTTAAGCGGTGAATTATTTTTACGTTGCTTCGATTAGTAGCCAGTAATCTCTGCTAGTTAATTTAGAGGGCGCTATTATCAAAATAGAAATATTATTACAGAGAGTCTTGATCTTAAGAATAACAGATCGGCAATAGTCACTCAAAAAACGGGACCAAAAATCGGTTGTTGTTGCGTGAGTGACTTATCAATGTGTGCGTAAAAAGTGCTTGCAAGTGTCAACTTTTACATAATTATTGTTCATGTGTTGAAATGTAAACGGGCTGAGAATCGCTTACTCGCGGTTGCGCTGTCAGTGATAATTAGTAGTACATTTTTACTGACATGTGCCATCTACTACAGTCTATGATAAATCTATGGTCTTGATGGTCTTTCAGGTCGAGTGCCTACACCGCTTTGAGTCAAGAAGTCGTTAGATCTAAGCTCACAACAATGACTTTTAGAAATGCTTTTCACGAGTTATGTGTGGTAAATATAGATTACTGACAAAATTGTGCCCCTCGAGTATGGTAATAGGCTCCGCCACAAATTCTACTTGGGACGTAAACATCCGGCACGTCGAGTCTTTACACCTTCAGGTAGAAAAATTACAAATTTTCTTAACCACAACTAGTCATCTTGTAGAGCAAAATTTACACTCATAAACACTCATCAATGTCATATATAGCCTTAACGGCGAACTTGGTTCCGCCTCAAAAGTAATAAATGAGTAAATTTTGGAAATCATGAGGTTCAATTTGTGCTATTTATCGGCTTTAACTGCTGTCCCGCTATGTTCATACTGCAATATCTTCGAAAATATTCGTTTAAATTGCATGCTATAAAGGGCCAGGATCATTTATATTACATGCACAATCTACTTAAGACACTTAATTGTATGAAAATTAATGCTGTTATGTTTAAAATCGCTTCGTAAATAAGCCATTATTTCTCGTAAAAAGTAAAAACATAAAAATGGTCATTGTGGGTTATCCCTAAGAGATAGACATATGCCCTGGTGGACTTTTTTTCAGACCTTCTAAAGGTGTTCAATAATGTAGAACATTATTTTGATCTATCACTTAGGGTTCAGCCAGCGTTTTGCAATTAAAGTGCTAAATCTCGAAAATTAACATATTTTCTTTACAACATCATATATGAATTATAGATCAAAACCACCACGTTGATACCCTCTAACTATTAAAAAAAACCGCTTCAAAATCCGTTGCGTAATTTTAAAGATATAAGCATATAAGGGGACAGACAGCGGAAAGTGACTTTGTTTTAAACTATGTAATGAAGAATTTAGGGTTGGCACAAAGTACACTATTTTCTATTAAAAACTTCCATGACATAGTCAGTAATTATTATGATTTTTATATTCGGTAGGGGTGGCCGGTGCTGCTGCTGCTTCAGCAGAAAATCTCAAGCGGCATAAATACAGAAACCTTGTAGGTGATGATGTTTTCGAGCCGTTTGGGGTTAAGACTCTAGCAACATGGGGTCCGAGTGCTCGTGCACTCTTAAAGATCTTGTAAATAGACTGATCGAGGCCTCTTGCGATCAGAGGGCTGGTCTATTCTTCACACAGAGGATTATTGCCATTTAGCGTGGCAATGCGGCCAGTCTTCTGGGCACGCTGCAAGTAGCCCGAGATGGGGAGAAATTTGATTCAGCTAGTTTATTAATTGTATATGTCGGCGTCAGCGCAAGGCGTCATAGTCAATCATTGTAAGGCCAAGTACAGCACCCGATTTATAAGCGATGGAAATTAGAGACTATTAATACTTGTAATAATTCTAGTTATTTATTGTAGGATTTAACATAATTAACATGTGTAAACACAATTTGAATATTATCATTATATAATTTAGCGGCGTTGATGTGCGAGCGCCATCTTCCGATTGTTGTAGACAAATTAATATCTGCTTTTCAAATATGAATTTCAAACTACTAGAAAATTGGTAATAATCATAATTAATTATGAAACGAATTTGCAGATATTAAGGTGATTTTAACACGTTAGTTATTAATTGTAAAGTGTCCTCAAATCAACGAAAAACGTGTAGTACGAGCGCTGATTGGCGCCACAGGCCGGATGTTAGTTTGACAGGTTATTCTTTGATTTGGAGGGACGCTTCATGGCCGCTTTTGTAAAAGAACGACACGGGCGTTGGAGCTGTGGAATTGAGCGGTCGACTTAAGAGCTAAGTACTTATTTTATTAATAGCTGTGTAAAACTCTGATCACTGTGTAGATAATTATTTTGTTTGAGAAAGACTGTGTCCGTTGGGTAAATAAATCGGGTGTGTATCCATAAAGATAATTATTAATTATTGTAATTAAAATCTGTGGATTGTCTCTTGTTTTTTTATAATGAATTTAAACGAGCCTAATGGTGACGTCAGCTCGGCCGACATCACTATTTCTAAAAACTATTCACATACGGTCTCGCCGTTATCAGAACTGGGATGCCCTCCCACTTCTGCCGGACTTCCTGGCCCTAATTGTGTTAACGATATAGTTAATGAGACAAACCAGTCGCTTTCAAGTAATTTGTCTGTAGATTTGTTTAAGCAAATGATGCAAACAATGAAGCATATGGCAGACCGATTATCTACCCAACAGAGTGAAAAGGTTAAAATTAATGATATTTTTTTTACCGTCATTTGATCCCGATAATAACGTAAGCATTCGCGAATGGTGTCAACACGTAGACAAAGCGGTAGACATTTACAGATTAGAAGATTACGAAATTCGTATGAAAGTGGGTAGTTTATTAAAAGGACGTGCTAAGTTATGGGTAGATAATTGGCTAGTAACAACAAGTAGCTGGCGCGAATTACGTGACAATCTCATACTGACTTTTGAACCGGAAAATAGATATTCCCGTGACATTATTAAATTTCGCGAGCATTCTTATGATCATAATAGAGACATATCGGAGTTTCTTTCTCAAGCTTGGGTACTATGGAGGCGCGTGACCAAAGACAAGCTTGATGACGGCGATGCCGTCGAAGCTGTAATTGGTTGCGTTGGTGATGACCGCCTTCGAGTAGAACTCATGAATGCACGGGCAAAGTCTGTCCCGGAGTTAATATCGGTTGCGTCCACAATACGAACCAAGCGTAGTCAAATCACACACCCTTCGCAAGTGCCTAATAAACGCGTTCGGTTAAATGATATTCGACCATCTGTTCAGTGCCACATTTGTAAGAGAAATAGTCACATTGCCAGTGATTGTCGATTTAGAACCGATAACAATGTAATCAATCATAAAGAATCAATTCTTAATAAAACTGCGGGTACATCATCGGCCCCCATACCATATAAACCAACTTGTACCTTTTGCATGAAATCGGGTCACACATATGACAAGTGCTACAAACGCGAACGGTCCGTCGTTTCGAACGTCAACTGTGTCGGTAATGCTAAAACTACCCCCATGTTGGTTAATATCGGTGATAATTTAATTAAAGCTACATTTGACAGCGGTGGTGATTGTTCGGTCATGTGTGAATCTATAGCTGCGAAATTACCCGGAAAAAGAAACCATATCGTTAATTATTTAAGAGGCATAGGCCGTTTCCCGGTCATTTCGCTACTAACATTGAAAACCATTTGTAAAATCGATGATATTAATGTCGAAGTCAATTTTTGTATATTACCTGATTCTGACATGACCACCAATGTGCTCATTGGTATGGATTTGATTTCTCACTCATCATTAAATGTTCTAGTATCACCTAAAGGTGCGAAGTTGATTCAACAACAAACAATTTTGCATATCAATTCAAATAATCAACTCTTTGATAAAATCGATTGTGATCTTGAAGATGATTGTCAAATTGATCAACTACGCATCTTGTTAAATAAGTACGAACACCTATTTATTCGAGGTTTTCCCATGACTAGAGTCAATACCGGTAAACTAGAAATAAGGCTGAAGAACCCGGATAAATACGTGGAGCGTAGACCTTACCGCCTAAGCCCACTTGAGCGCGAGAAGGTTAATAAAATTATTAGCGAGTTATTGGCACATAATATCATACGCGAAAGCAAATCCCCGTATTCAAGTCCGATAATTCTCGTTAAGAAGAAGAACGGTGACGATAGGCTTTGCGTCGACTACCGCGAGTTGAACGCCAATACCTTGAGGGATCATTACCCACTGCCATTAATTTCAGATCAAATAGACAAGTTAGCTAACGGTTTCTGTTATAATTCATTTGATATGGCAGCCGGATTCCACCAAATAATTATCTCAGAGGAATCTATAGAAAAGACCGCGTTCGTTACGCCTGATGGCCTGTACGAATATTTGACCATGCCCTTCGGCCTGAGCAATGCTTGTGCAGTATATCAGAGATGCATTAATAGAGCACTCCAACCACTACTGGGCAGCAGTGGAGGCAGCCACTCAGGCATTGCTCAAGTCTACGTCGATGACGTATTAAACAAGTGCTCTAATTTCGAACAGGGTATGGCTAATATCGAGCAAATTCTCATGGCATTGGAAAAGGCTGGTTTTTCTATAAATGTTGAGAAATCATCTTTTTTCAAGCGATCTATTGAATATTTGGGTAATATTATTACTGACGGTACTGTTAAACCAAGTCCTCGGAAAATAGAAGCACTTTCGAAATCCCCTGTACCTAGTAACGCAAAACAAGTACGTCAATTTAATGGGTTAGCAGGGTATTTCCGTCGATTTATTCCCGACTTTTCAAAGACGATGATACCCTTATATGAACTTACTAAAAAGGGCGCTAAATTTGAATGGGGTGAGCGTCAAGAACAAGCTCGTAACTGTGTTATTGATCAATTAACTTCGGCTCCTGTACTCTCTATATTCCAGGAAGACGCTCCAATTGAACTATATACAGACGCCAGCAGCGTTGGATACGGCGCCGTTCTTATGCAAGTGATCGAGAGACGTCGACATGCTGTGGCCTACATGAGCATGCGCACGACCGAAGCGGAAAGCCGCTATCATTCGTATGAACTCGAAACCCTAGCTGTGGTGAGAGCTATCAAACACTTTAAACAATATTTATATGGCCGTCACTTTAAAGTCATTACAGACTGCAACGCCCTAAAAGCGTCCAAACACAAAAAGGAGCTACTTCCAAGAGTGTATCGTTGGTGGGCATTCCTACAAAATTATAGTTTCGACATCGAATATAGAAAGGGGGATCACATTCAACACGCAGATTTTCTGAGCCGAAATCCGAGCAGTATGCAGGTGAATGTTATGACACGTGACCTGGAGTGGGTGAAAGTGGAACAACGTAGGGACGCTAATTGTCGTCCGATTATAGATGTTTTGGCACAAGGTGAACCTGTCGAAGGTTTCGTATTGGAGGATGACATACTGAAAAGGGTATGTACCGATCCCACTTTTGGCCAACAACAAAGGATTGTAGTCCCTAAGGCATTTCAATGGAGCCTCATCAATACATATCACAATTCCCTTAAACACCCTGGTTGGGAGAAAACTTTAAGCAAAATAAGGGATACCTATTGGTTCGATAAGATGAGCTCGACTGTCAGGTCATTCACTGACAACTGCGTAATATGCAAGACGTCGAAAGGAGCATCAGGCGCAGTCCAGGCACAACTCCATCCTATACAAAAACCGTCCACCGCATTCGAGGTAATACACATGGACATTACAGGAAAACTAGGCACAACAGTCCACCACGACTATATTATTGTGACCATCGATGCCTACAGCAAATATGTATTACTTCATTTCACAAATAATAAGAATCCACAGAGTACCTTGGCAGCATTGAAACGGACCGTACACTTGTTCGGTACACCAGTCCAGATCATCGTAGACGGCGGACGAGAATTCCTCGGTGAGTTTAAGGAATATTGTAACCAAATAGGGATAAATATTCACACAATCTCGCCAGGTACTAGCCGAGCGAATGGCCAAGTAGAGCGTGTGGTTAGCACAATCAAGAATGCATTGGTAATGATAAATAATTACGAAACCGAAAACTGGCATACTGCACTTGATAGTTTACAGCTAGCACTTAACTGCACACCACACAAGACTACTGGCGTAGCACCATTAACCTTAATCACTCGGCGTAAGCACTGTGCCCCACCTGAACTTGCCAGTTTGGTAAATATTGATGATGAATCCGTTGACATGAATCAGTTGGAACAGGTGGTAAACAACAAAATGCTGACAGCTGGTGAGCGAGAAAAGCAGCGCTTTGACAAGAACAAAGCTCGTATTTATCCCTTTCGAAGAGGGGACTACGTGTTGATTAAAAATAATCCCCGTAACCAAACTTGCCTCGACCTAAAGTTTAGCGATCCCTATGAAGTGTGTAGAGTCCTAGACAACGACCGCTACATGGTGAAGAAAGTAATCGGGCGGGGGCGACCTCGCAAGGTTGCTCACGACCAGCTCCGTGCAGCTCCAGCTCCGGGAGAACAGTCTACCGTGTCGGCGGGAGCGAATGACCAAAACCCCGCAACACCTCTAGCTGTGGACGCCGCGGTGACTGAGTCACCATTACCGTCCACCTCCAGAGAATAGGCGGCATCTGCGTACTCTCCGCCAGTAGCTCCACCACAATAAAGTGAGTGTACTCAATTCAATATACTATACAGTTAAAAAGCCTCCAGTTAAAGTAAATTCAATATACCAGCAATATGATAAAATCATTCCAAAGGGAATGCATATTAATATATTCCACTCCCGTGTGTACCACGGCGCACAGGACCGCCCAGAGCACACCAGCAACCCTATAACTTTATGGCTATCAAAGCTTACAATATATGGTTTATGTAAAACCAATGATGATATAATAAAAACAAGTCGCTATGTACCACGGCGTACGAGACCGCCCAGAGCATAGCGTCCTTATATGTTAAACATACCTACAATACAACAACTATATTACCTACTGATATCCTCCTATACTTTAAAGTATAACACTACCTTATTGATTTGAGTGATATTAAAGCAATGCGTACAGTGTATGCACACTAAATAAGTATTCACTCCATACCCTATGTTAGGCTCTAGATACAGATGCCTATCTTAAAATTGATGCCATTGTTACAGAATAAAGGCTAGTGCAGAGCACGCACTGCCTATCAGAATGGCCGTGTCGGCGTCAGCGCAAGGCGTCATAGTCAATCATTGTAAGGCCAAGTACAGCACCCGATTTATAAGCGATGGAAATTAGAGACTATTAATACTTGTAATAATTCTAGTTATTTATTGTAGGATTTAACATAATTAACATGTGTAAACACAATTTGAATATTATCATTATATAATTTAGCGGCGTTGATGTGCGAGCGCCATCTTCCGATTGTTGTAGACAAATTAATATCTGCTTTTCAAATATGAATTTCAAACTACTAGAAAATTGGTAATAATCATAATTAATTATGAAACGAATTTGCAGATATTAAGGTGATTTTAACACGTTAGTTATTAATTGTAAAGTGTCCTCAAATCAACGAAAAACGTGTAGTACGAGCGCTGATTGGCGCCACAGGCCGGATGTTAGTTTGACAGGTTATTCTTTGATTTGGAGGGACGCTTCATGGCCGCTTTTGTAAAAGAACGACACGGGCGTTGGAGCTGTGGAATTGAGCGGTCGACTTAAGAGCTAAGTACTTATTTTATTAATAGCTGTGTAAAACTCTGATCACTGTGTAGATAATTATTTTGTTTGAGAAAGACTGTGTCCGTTGGGTAAATAAATCGGGTGTGTATCCATAAAGATAATTATTAATTATTGTAATTAAAATCTGTGGATTGTCTCTTGTTTTTTTATAATGAATTTAAACGAGCCTAATGGTGACGTCAGCTCGGCCGACATCACTATTTCTAAAAACTATTCACATACGGTCTCGCCGTTATATATATTATTCTTTTATTATCTTCTAGAGCGTTAGAGTATCTAGAGTGGTAGAGCCAAGCGGTTCGCTGCATGAATGGGTCGGCTCGACCGGTGAAATACCACCACCTCTCAGAAGATCGACGTAAAGTGGCTCATGCCGCGTTTCGTTCGGTGAGAGAGGTACCCGGAGGCCCATCCCCCTTCCCCATCCCTTCCTATCCTACTCCTTTAAAGGTTGGCAACGCAACTGTAACACTATATGTGTTTCAGGTGTCCATGGGCGGCGTTGGTCACTTAACATCATGTGACACGCCTGCTCGTTTGCCCTCCCATCCCATAAAATATATATATATATATATATTATTAACAGTTGTCAAACTTCACCTTTGATACCATCTCTTTTGCTATTAAAACTTTTAATAAAAAAATATCTTTCGAGATTTTGATATTAATAATTCCTTAATATAAATTAGATTTAGTGACATCCATAGTAGCAAGCGGTCCGTTATTAACGACGTCGGTGAAGTAAAGCTAAGTGTTAAGGCTAGATTTTACGAGCATGGGGAGCGTGCTGCTTCTATTGTCACACCATTCAGGAACATAAACTTGAGGTTTATTATTATAAGCTAAATTTAGGAAAAAGAACAAATTAAATATGTTTCAGTAGAATCCGAAATCCGCTCAAGTAAAAAATATTTAGTAAGTATAGCTGCTTAAAAGATAAGGAATGTAAAAAAACACGGCAATAATATTAATAAAGAGTATATTTTAGAAATGCATATCGGTGGCTTGGTTTACATTGAGAGGTCCCAAGTTAAAATGCAAGTACACAAATGATTTCACAAAATGTATGTTAAAAAAACATTTATAAGTGATTTGAATGTAGGAGCTTAACATTTCTGAACAGAACATCAATAAAACCTATAAAGACAATAATAACCGCTGCCTACAACATCCTGCATTAAGGGCCTGAAGGTACGATTAATAAAGTCAGAAATAACGAAAGTTCAGAACATACAACAAGATCATAATAAGGCCAAAATAAATGAACACACAACAATTATTTTCGCATATTTGAAATCGTAAAACATAACCTATTAAAATGTAACACAAAACGTATAAAATTAATATAAACAAACACAATCTTCAAATTTTACATCATTGAATTAATTCCAGAACTTATGATGATGGCGTTGTAATTAACCAATGTCATTTGCAATCTCTCTCTGTCTCTCTTTTTAGATGAGCAACGCTTTTGGGTTGAATTTGAGGTTAAAATTGTGAAACATCACCAAGACATTATACACGTATATTATCTCAGCTCAGTGGAAAATTTTCTGTCCAACTTTGTCAGGGAACAATTTTAATTGAAACAACTTTAAATACGATGCGGCGAGCAATAACTTCGCGAGTTGATAATTGAGAATTATTATTGTTTTATTACGGAACCCGCTGAAGTGCTTAGTTAGTTTGCGAACTGTAATTATTTATTGATGGTCCCTTTTCACTTTATTGATGGACATGAATTGAATATAAGTATCTTATATATTTAATCAAAGTTTCAATGCAGTGGTTACATATAGCAAATTAGATTGTACATGCAAAAATGAAAACTTATGAGCAAGAAATGTAATATGAAGACAAAAATGTACTATCTTGTTAGAAGTGTCTTTCTGCTGGGAGTCCCACACTAATGCCCAGTAGAAAAAGCTTCTTCCTTCTTGATTTGGCAGCGACTACTACACTAGTGGATAAAAAGATTCCCGAGAGTAGGAAATACACGACTGGACCGGCTCGAATGGTGAAATACCATGACCTCTCAGAAGATAGACGTACATTGGATTTTACCCACTCTTCTTAACATTCGAAAGCAGAGGTAGGACCCTCTTAGAGATGTAGATATCCATGGGCAGCGCTAGTTGCTTACCATCACACTTTACTATCATAAGGGGGTGCAATTTTGCTGAGTGTGTGAGGTAAGTTTTGCTGGCAAATCAAAACTGAAGGCATAATGAAAGGTTAATACCACCGCGCCCCGAATTCGTTTAGGTTTTAAACAGCGCCCCTTACATTTATGAGATCAAAAGCAATAGATACAAAAATGAACTTTAAACATAAATTAACATAGCTTTGTTCAATTATTTTTATCTGATTTTACAAACACAATCACGTGTTCGTGAACTTTCATCTTGTTTTACTTTGAACTTTGATCATCTAATTTTGTATTTTTTTTTCTCAATACTCAAGTACATACACGTGTTAGATTTAAATGTTTACTTAAATTTTTGCAAACATGTGGTTTGGCAATCGGTCAATCCAGCGTACTCTAAAATCAACATTTCACGATTCGAATATTTAAATAAATGACCGTACAGCAGCACTCAAATTTTGCAATCTCTCGATTAGATAATTTTAAATTAGTTTGTTACCCTTCGAGTGTATTTTACAAATAAATGATTAAATATAAATCAACGGATAATATAAGTATAGATAATTTTCGATACATACTAGATATTAAATGGCGTTAATGACCGATTTCATAGGAACACAATTTGTTCGAGAAGAGAAATAAGATAAATATTATAAAATAATACATTTTTATTTGTCCGTGTGTCACAAAAAACACTTGACGTGTATTGTCGCCGCTGGCAAATTCAATTCCATGACTTAATCATAAAAGTTTTTGAATAAACAATGTTAGAATCGTACCAATAGTATATATACCTACATATATATATACAAATAAATTAATTACATTATTTACAATATATACAATTAAAAAACTACCTGAAATCAAATTTCTCCGCATCTCGGTCTACTGGCAGCGTGCCCAGAAGACTGGCCGCATTGCCACGCTGAATGGCAATGCTAATCCTCTGTGCGAAGAATAGACCAGCCCTCTGGTCGCGAGAGGTTTCGATCAGCCTTTTTGCTAGATCTTTGTAAAGTGCACGAGCACTCGGACCCCATGTCCCCAAAGTCTCAACCCCAAACGGCTCAAACACATAGTCACCTACAAGGTTTCTGTATTTGTGCCGCTTGAGATTTTCTGCCGAAGCAGCAGCAGCACCGGCCACCTCCATCGTGCTTGGAAGATGCGATGGCGCAAGGGTGTCTACGCAAGTAGCGTCCCACACCAAAGGCCTACCCATCCTCCAAGGCAAAAGAGACATCCCGTCCGGTCTCTTGCCATCATCGCGCACCAAACCGTTCGGTTCCAGAACATATACATATATATATTAACTTTAACCTACTTTCTCTTTTGAGAGGGGACGAATGTTTTTCACGCGTAGAATTGCTACGAAAAAAAAAAAACAAGAAAAACATTCATAAAACGTAAATAAGTTTTGCGTTTTCATTGCACCTTCATCATAATCAATTTCCGAACGTTAAGGGGGCAATGTTCTTCCTGAACGCGGCAATTGACTTAACTGGTCCGCGATTGTATCTTTTATCGATTTTGTCTTTTTTTGCGGTTCTGTAAATCATTGATATTTACAAGATTACTTTTTACATATTAAAACCTCTCAGCAAATTGACGTAAAGTGGCTCGTTCGTGTTGGTGAGAAAGGTATCTGGAGACCCACTCTATTTTCTCTCGCTATCCCTCTCCCTATCAGACGAGCCTTGTGGTGCATGGGTTCGATTCCCACCCGAATACAAATATTCGTGGCAAGCACGAATGTTCGTATGACGTCTGGGCGTTTTTCTATGTACTATAATTATGTATTTACAAAAGAAAAGTATCTATGTTTTAATGTCCGTTAACTAGTATCTATAGCACAAACATTTAGTTGCTTAGTTTGGAACTAGAGGGAGCTGTGTTTTTTGTGTCCATGATAATATTATTATTCTTATTCATGTTAAACGGTATAGCAATGGCAATGCAACTCTTATCCACCGCTTACCACCAGGAGATACGCTTCCTCGTCCTATTTCCTACATATATTAAAATTCTTATATGTGATCGTCAGCTCTGAGTTTTATCATACAGGAAGTCATGTGTGTATCTAAAACAGGAAGGTTATTATCAAGAGAAATTTATTGTTACAGCGCACGCAGAGCACTGCCGAGGCCGGCAATTAAGCCTTAGTTATGACGTCCATAAGGAAACCTTAGAAAATACACAGTGGAATACAGACACGCAGGAATTTGAAGACAAAAAACATGTACAGTTAAATAAAAGAGGCAGAAAGGGAAGACTAACAGTTCAAGCTTCATATGGAGTAGAGAGACCATAAATTTTTTTACCCTTATTCCGCTTAAGGGAGAGTCGGCACTACATGTCATCTTTTCGAAATATCCATTGAGTCAAAAGATTTGGTTGTGGTTTTGTGACTGGCAGTCCGCCTAACGTTAACCCTCCTAGGGCATGTGTGAAGGCGTTAGAAGAGGGGTGGAAAAAGGAGAGGGCAAAATATTGGGCCTCCGGATACCTCTCTCGCCGAGTAAACGTGGCATAAGCAACTTTGTGTCAATATTCTAAGAGATCGAGCCAGACCATTCATGCAGTAAACTGCACGGCTATACTATTCGAATAGTGACAGTGACAATAAAAAACCAAGAGGTAGGTAACATATAAGATGGAATAATGCCATCAGTAAGGTGTTGTACGGCTTCTGATACAAATCTAATACAGCTTTACCGATTCTCATGAAATTTTGTGTGCATATTGGGTAGGTCTGAGAATCGGACAACATCTATTTTTCATCCCCCTAAATGTTAAGGATAAAATATATTTTTTTTTAATTTTTTGATATATTTCTGTTTTTTTTCATTTGCTTTTATAAAACGGGATACAAAAATACATACAACGCAAAATTTTCAACCCCCTACGATCAACCACTATTTTTAAAATTTTATTTTTGAGCAAGACAACGTTACACAAACGGCTAGGTGATATGATACAATAATTATATACATAAAGTATTACCTATACCAAAAAAAGTATTGGCGTTATTTAACTTTTGTACTATAAATCATATGTGACAAATAAACAAATTTAATTTAAAGTAACGTTCTAAAAAAATAAAAGGTCTTGAAAACCACTACACTAGCAAAAGCTTCTTCCTGTTTGACAGTCTGAAATGTTTAACATAACTAGTGTCCGACCGAAGCTTCGGCTTCGGCTTCGGCTTCGGCCACCTTCGGCCAAAAATCCATCTTCGGTGAGAACCCGATTAATCGGCCTTGGCTTCGGCCAAAAAATAGACCTTCGGTCGGACACTAAACATAACATAACAAACACGCCTTTGTTACCCGAAGTTAAAGGCAGCGGCTGTTAAGACTCGTGTCGCCGTTATGTTTACGTCCCAAATGGAATAGGTGGCGAATCTATTGCCATATCAGGCACAGAATTTTCAGTCATCGATATTTATCACACTTAACTTTCGAAAAGTCATTGGTGTGAGCCAGTGTCAAGATTTGAACCCGGACCTCTGGATCAGAAGCCGTGTGCTCGTCCACTGGACCACGGAGACTATAAATTGGATTATATACCTAAACTAGTTGATCCGGCAAACTTTGTTCCGCATCAAAAGTGGCGAACCTACCGGGCACAAAGTTCTCACTCATCGATATAAATCACACATGACTCCTGAAAATCATTTCGAAAAGTCATTGGTGTGAGCCAGGATTCGATCCCGCAACTTATTGATGCAGAAGCGGGGTGCTCGACCACTGGACCACCGAGACAAAGTAATAAATAAGTTATTTTGGATTCATCACTTTTTCTTTACCACGTTACACATGAATTAAGCATATAAACCCCCTGTTGACACACTATCGCCCGAATACTGAACCGCTACTCAAATCTGACAATCAATAAAGTGCTACTTACTGCTCAAATTTCACGTATTCTGTCTAATGTGACAGCTACTTAGACCCTTAAGTAGCGCTTATATATTTGAGTGGCGGTTCAGCGGCTTATATTTAACCATTATTTCTTGTAGAAAGTAAAAAAATAAAAATAGTCATTGTGGGCTATCTCTAAGAGATAGACATATGCCCTCGTGGACTTTTTGTAGAACTTCTGAAGGTGTTTAATAATGCAGAGCATTTTTTTGATCTATCACTTAGGGTTCAGCCAGCGTTTCCAATTAAAGTACTAAATCTCGAAAATTATCATTATTTCTTTACAAGAAATAATGATAATTTTCGAGATTTAGTACACCATATATTAATAATAGATCAAAACCACTTCGATAACACCCTTTAACTATTAAAAGAAACCGCATCAAAATCCGTTGCGTAGTTTTAAAGATATAAGCATATAAGGGGACAGACAGCAGAAAGTGACTTTGTTTTATACTATGTAATGATAGTGATGTATTTATTCGTCTACACATTCGTAATATAAGCGGAATTTCACAATTACGTATTACAACTGCATTCTGATAGAAATTAAAATCACATGAATATAGGAATTAACAGCTCTATAGTTTATGCGGACTTCATTTTAATTTGAAATACCCTATTTCATTCCTATTAGGTGAGGATGAATATAGTAAGTGTTTGTTTGAATAGATTAAGGTCTGGAATAGGGTTCATGATTTCTCGACCTTTTCAATTTCTCGATGCTTATTTCTCGGGTATTCTCGGGTTGTCGAGAAATTTACTTTTACTAACGTTTTCTTATATTATTTGGTACCAATAACGTCAACAATTGAATGGTTTCCCTTTCAAACAAAAGTACCAAAAGTAACGTAACGTAAATTTACGCCTTTTTCTACCGGGAGATGTAGGCAGCGGCCATTCAAGCCTCGACCCGCTGCATCGTTTTTTATGTCCCGTGCCCTGCCGGACACGAATTTGTCAGTCATCGATATTTATTTCACATCATAACTACCGAAAAAAATTCCGACAAATTGTTCTTGTGAATCCGGAATCGAACCCACGACTTCTGGACTAAGAGCGGGGCGCTCGACCACTGGACCACCGTGATTTACATATAAATAAAATTGAAATGTCTGTTTGTAATATTCAAGTAACTGCTTTATACTACATTCATTTGAATATATACACGATACATCCCCCAAAATATTTGTAAACAAGAAAAATAGCGTGTAATAAAAGGCTAATATCTCAAATGCACGTATATATTGAAAAATAATAATATGAGTAATATTATTATAATGTCTCAAGTTCTCGACTTTTCTCGAGCTTGATTACCCCGGAACAAAGCCCAACGATTTCCCGGGAATCCTCGACCCAAGAGTTCCCGGGAATGAACCCTAGTCTGGAATCAAACTTCTAACTCAAAATACTAATAACCTAAGATTAAAATATACCACTTTAACAAGTCTCATAATCTTTTCCTATAAGAATGGGAGCACAGGAGCAAGCGGGTCCCCTGATGGTAAGCAACAAGCATCGCCCATGCCCACCTGCAACACATATACAGTTACAATTGCCGTTCTGTAAAATTAATACATAGTATAAAATTAAATCGCTTTCCGCTGTCTATCCCCTTATATGCTTAGATCTTTGAAACTACGTAACGGACGTTGATGCGGTTTTTATAGAGAGTCTCGAGGAGGAGGTTTATATCTATAATTAATGGATGATGTAGTAAATAAAAAGTGATAATTCCAAAATTTACTTATTTATTACTTTTGATGCGGAACAAAGTTCGCCGCGTCAATTAGAAGGATATGAAATGGGTTCAACATTGAATGGGAAGCGGCGGCGGGAAGGGTTTAGAGCATTGGTGGGCCTCCGGATGGCTCTATTAGCGAAGAAGACGCTGCATCAGCAACTTTACCTCAATATCGTGAAAGGTCGTGATATGTCACCGGTGGAGCCAGCCTATTTATGTAGCGATTTATGCGGCCTATTTATGCTATCACTATTTAAAATTAAATTTAGGTATATCAAAAAGTAAATTGTGTAAATTATTTCTTAAAAATACATGTAAATTTATATTTTAAATAGAGCTTACGTAGTGGCAAAGTCCTATCAACATTCCGTTATAAGTGCTTCAAAGCTTATGCAAATTAGTTGCACATTTAAGAGCATTCAATTAACGAATGGAATTGTTTAGTGAAGAAGATGAAGCTGTTCTGTTGTTGACTTTGTTCTAGTGTGTTTATTTGTTTGCACTTAATTCGAAGTAATTAAAACAAAGATTAATTTGGCCATTATTCACTCAGTTATTAACTTAGGTTAGTTAATTAGTTAGTAAGGTTAGTCTCGGTGGCGCAGTGGTCGAGCACACGGCTTCTGATCCAGAGGTCCGGGTTCGATTCCAGACACTGGCTCACACCAGTGACTTTTCGAAATTGTTGTCGGAAGTTATGTGTGATAAATATCGATGACTGAAAAACTTTGTGCCCGGTAAGGCAATAGGTTCGCCACCTATTCCATTTGGGACGTAAACATAACGGCGAGACGAGGCTTTACAGCCGCTGCCTACACCTTCAGATAACAAAAGGGGTGAAGTTATGTTATGTTATTAACTTAGAACGTGCCATTTTATGCAAACGAGTAATAAATAATATTTCAAATAGTCTGATATTTATCAGCAGCGGTAGCAATGAATGTCAAAAACAATGAATGTCAAACTCTTTATAAAATAGGTTGTCTATTATAAACCTGTTCATTTAAATATTAAATGATATAAATCTAAAATAAAACCTTTAAGCACTTTTCCCAACAAAGTCTTTGAAGCTAATAAATGAAAAACGGTCAATATAAAGTTACAATACTATATACATATATGTAATATATATACTGTATATAAAACCTTATACAAATATTCGTCTTTCTTCATTCTATCTGCGGTTTAATCCGTCTCATACGAGAACGTTTATTAAACGGAAGAATCTTTTCAGAAAGAAAATCTCTCATGTGGCTGATTTGAACGATTCACTTGTTACATATTATTAAAAACGATACGAGGAATAAATTAAACCATGTATCTACTTGTATTTTATTGTAAAACATTTTAATAAAGATAACATTTTGGATACAGTACAGTTTTCAAACTAAAGAACTAAATTTTTCTGTTATGGTAAATAGATTAGATACTTTTTTTCATAAATTAATAGGGTACTTATAGTGCAATCGCCCAGACGCCATACAAAGACTCACACTCATCATAAATATTTGTGCTCGGATTGGGATCGAACCCATAAATCTCAGTAGGAATTTGTTCAACCAATGCACGATGAGGCTTCTCTTAAACAACATTAAAATAACTTCAATTATTTGTCAATCATGTACATAGGGAATTACTATAAGCCGTTTGTATCCTCAATATATCATACTACGCATAACACTCGAAGTAAATATTTGGTTCCGGTTTTCTGAGAGGCTAGTGCTGCTACCAGGAAAGGTCTATATTATATGAGTTACAAATCTCTTTGTGTTGCAACTCCTAAATATAGATAAGTGTGTATGTAAAATGATTCATGTTATTACGATTGCCATAGATCTCTCAGGAGATCGACGTAAAGTGGCTCATGCCACGTTTCGTTCGACCGTATATACAAGAGTTATGAAACTCGATGAAACGTATGTGTTCTCTCTGCCTACCCCTCAAGTGTTTTGACATGATATTGTGTAACATAAGACAAAATCAACTACTGTGTTTTCAACAGTGTAGTGTGTAGTTGGCTGCATGAATGGGCCGGCTGGACCGGTGAAATACCACGACCTCTCAGAAAATCAATGTAAAGTGGCTCATGCCGCGTTTCGTTCTGTGAGAGAGGTACCCGGAGGCCCACCCCTTCACCATCCTTTTCTATTCTACTACCTTAAAGGTCGGCAACGCAACGGTAACACTATATGTTGTTTACCATCAGGTGACACGCTTGCACGTTTGCCTTCCTATCCCATAAAAAAAAATTAAAAAGTTATTGATTATGTAATTATAATAAAATATCACAAATTGTGACACGTTTTGAACTCACGACCTTCTAATCAGATATTCTCGCGGGTTATATTGAGTTATACAGAATTATAATATAAAGATCTCTATCCTAAAATAAGCCGACGTCTCGGTAAGATTGAAGGTTCCGTGGGGAGTTTTTAAACTGTCATTTAACTCAGCTGTTGGAGGACTGTCAGTTTACCACCAAAATGAATACGCAAGTCGTAAATTGATATAAATTGTGGTTTAGATAGATATTTATAGACGTCATATACATTATACATATATAATTATATACATTCATGGTAGAGCCAAGCAGTTCGCTGCATGAATGGGCCGGCTCGGTCGGTGAAATACCACGATCTCTCAGAAGACCGACGTAAAGTGGCTCATGCCGCGTTTCATTCGGTGACAGAGGTACCCGAAGGCCCACCCCCCCCCTACCCCATCCTTTCCTATCCCCTATCCCTTAAAGGTCTGCAACGCAACAGTAACACTAAATGTATTGCTGGTGTCTATGGGCGGCGTTGGTTGCTTACCATCAGGTGACACGCCAGCTCGTTTGCCCTCCTGTTCCATAAAAAAATGATATATACAAACATATATACATCTATATATTTAAATATCGTATATATATATTAAAATTACCATTTTTTATGGAATAAGATGCAAGCGAGCTAACTGATATTAAGCAACCACCACCGCCCATAGACACACACAGATAGCGTTACAGTTGCTTTGCCGGCCTTTACGGGAGTGAGATGGGCAGGGACGTGGAAGGGGCTTGGGCCTCCAGATATTTCCCTCATCGAACGAAACGTAACATGAGCCACTTTACGTCGATATTCGAAGAGGTAGTGTTATTTCACTAGACGAGCCGGTCCTTTCATACAGTGAACTGCGAGACTCTACCACTGTTATACAATTCTATAATATATAATATCAATGCTGGCTAAAATCAATGATTTTAAGACATTTTCATAACATAATATAACTTCACGCCTTTTGTTACCCGAAGGTATAGGCAGCGGCTGTTAAGCCTCGTCTCGCCGTTATGTTTACGTCCCAAATGGAATAGGTGGCGAACCTATTGCCATACCGGGCACAAAGTTTGTCAGTCATCGGTATTTATCACACATAACTTCCGAAAACAATTTCGAAAAGTCATTGGTGTGAGCCAGTGTCTGGAATCGAACCCCAGACCTCTGGATCAGAGGCCGTGCGCTCGCCCACTGCGCCACCGAGACTATTAGACATTTTCACTTGCTAAATTTTATTACCATTTCTTATCTACTAGAAATTGAGATTAAAATATGAGTTTCAATATTCAATCAATCAATCAGCCCTTTATCCTGAACTATTAAAATTGTTCTAGAAGTAAAGTCATATTAAATAAAGTCTCTTAGTTCAGTGTGCCTTTTGGCATAGGCCTCCTCTAACATTTTCCAATGTAATCTGTCTTTTGCAACTCTCCTCCAGTTGGGCCCCGCTGTTAGTTTCACTTCATCTTCCCATCTTTTTCGTTGCTTTCCTCTGTTTCTTTTACCATTCCTAGGGTACCATTCAGTAACTATCTTGCTCCATTTTTCCTGAGTACAGCGTAGTAAATGGCCTGTCCACCTCCACTTTAATTGGTCTATCTTGTCTAACACATCCGTAACTCTAGTTTTTGATCTTATGAAAGTGTTTCTTTCCCTATCTTGCTTTTTGACTCCGATCATGCTCCTCTCCATAGCTCTTTGACAATGTACTAAACTGTCTCTTTGGAGTTTAGTGAGGGACCAGGTCTCGCAGCCATATGTGAGGCAAGGAAGGATACAGGTATCAAAAACTTTCCGTTTGATTCCTATGCCTGTTTCTCTAGATTTCATTACTTCTTTCAAAGACCAATATTTTTCCCAGCTATTAGCTATTCTTCTGTGGATTTCTTTGGTAGATTGGTCTTTATGTGAGATGATTTGTCCCAGGTAAATACATTCTTCCACATATTCGAGAGGATAGTTATCAACTTTTATCTCCTGATGTTTGCTATTTGTTCATAGTTTGGTTTTGTTTATGTTCATGTGTAGACCAACGTTCTCGCTTTGTAACCTTAGTTCTTCAATCATTCCTTCTAGCGTGCAAGGATCACTTTCAAATAGGACGATGTCGTCTGCAAACCTCAGATGATTGAGTTTTCTTCCATCTATGTTTAGGCCATATTGGTCCCAATCTAGTTTACGGAAAATATTTTCCAATACCGCAGAGAACAGCTTGGGGGACAGTGGGTCACCCTGTCTAACTCCTCTCTCAATTCGGAACTCATCACCTAACGCTTCCAATTGAATTCTACCTTTACTTTGGGAGTATATGTTTCGTATTATTGTGATGTACGTTGAGGGTATACCCTGAGTCTCCAAGCTTTCCCAAATAGCTTCGTGGCTGATTGTGTCGAAGGCCTTGGTGTAGTCTATAAAGACCATGTAAAGACATTTGTTGTATTCCTTGTACTTCTCCATGATTTGTTTTACTGTATGTAGATGGTCTATTGTGGAGAAGCCTTTCCTGAAGCCGGCCTGTTCCATGGGTTGGTTTTCGTCTAATGCTATACTTATTCGCCCAAGGATGATTTTAGAGAATACTTTATACATATTTGACATCAAACTAATTGGTCTATAGTTGTCTATGTCTTCTTTGGGGCCCTTCTTGTGAATTAATGTTATATGTGATGTTTCCTATTGTTTTGGAATTGTTTGGAGTTTCAATATTACTAAATGGTGATAATTCAATATCTGTGCAAAAGCGGACCCAGAAAAAGCAATTAATCGAACTCTAATATAGTATTGTTTTATTCCCAACTAGCTGATACAGCGAACTTTGTTCCGCATCAAAGACGTTAGTAAATTTCGAATTGTCACTATTTCTTTACTATATGATACATGAATTATAGATCAAAACCACAACGTTGACACTATGTATATTGAAAAAAACCGTATCAAAATCCAATGAGTAGTTTCAAAGATATAATAAGCATATATGGGGAGATGCAGCGGAAAGCGGAAACTTTATTATATACTATGTAATAATGATAAGCCATTGCTCTAACTTTGTATATTGAGCTTAGTATTATAAATACAATTTTATACATAAAATTCAGAAGCCATTTGGTATATTTATAATTGAATGCCAAAAACGTTTCATTAAACAATTCAACAGTACACTTCTACGAAATTCTTGCAAACAGAACTAGTTCAGCTCAAACAATGTACCGATCCGTAGGTGCTCAGGGGAAATGTGGTTGTATACACGTGTGTTAAGCTAGAAAGGTCAAGTCAGCAGAATCACTTGTTTTATATCTCAAAATTTAGTGCTCATTTAGTGCTAATTTAGTGCTGATAACAGATATTTAGTGCTGTGATAGGGGGACTGAAAATGAGAACACTGCTAACTTTACATTAAGCTAGCAGTGTACCATTCGTCTCAGTCTGTCTCAGTCGGCAGAATCACTCGTTTTATATCTCAAAATTTAGTGCTCATTTAGTGCTAATTTAGTGTTGATAACAGATATTTAGTGCTGTGATAGGGGGACTGAAAATGAGATTTCTGCTAACTTTACATTAAGCTAGCAGTGTACTATTCGTCTCAGTCTGTCTCAGTCGGCAGAATCACTTGTTTTATATCTCAAAATTTAGTGCTCATTTAGTGCTAATTTAGTGTTGATAACAGATATTTAGTGCTGTGATAGGGGGACTGAAAATGAGATTTCTGCTAACTTTACATTAAGCTAGCAGTGTACCATTCGTCTCAGTCTGTCTCAGTCGGCAGAATCACTCGTTTTATATCTCAAAATTTAGTGCTCATTTAGTGCTAATTTAGTGCTGATAACAGATATTTAGTGCTGTGATAGAGGGACTGAAAATGAGAACACTGCTAACTTTACATTAAGCTAGCAGTGTACCATTCGTCTCAGTCTGTCTCAGTCGGCAGAATCACTCGTTTTATATCTCAAAATTTAGTGCTCATTTAGTGCTAATTTAGTGTTGATAACAGATATTTAGTGCTGTGATAGGGGGACTGAAAATGAGATTTCTGCTAACTTTACATTAAGCTAGCAGTGTACTATTCGTCTCAGTCTGTCTCAGTCGGCAGAATCACTTGTTTTATATCTCAAAATTTAGTGCTCATTTAGTGCTAATTTAGTGTTGATAACAGATATTTAGTGCTGTGATAGGGGGACTGAAAATGAGATTTCTGCTAACTTTACATTAAGCTAGCAGTGTACCATTCGTCTCAGTCTGTCTCAGTCGGCAGAATCACTCGTTTTATATCTCAAAATTTAGTGCTCATTTAGTGCTAATTTAGTGCTGATAACAGATATTTAGTGCTGTGATAGAGGGACTGAAAATGAGAACACTGCTAACTTTACATTAAGCTAGCAGTGTACCATTCGTCTCAGTCTGTCTCAGTCGGCAGAATCACTCGTTTTATATCTCAAAATTTAGTGCTCATTTAGTGCTAATTTAGTGTTGATAACAGATATTTAGTGCTGTGATAGGGGGACTGAAAATGAGATTTCTGCTTACTTTACATTAAGCTAGCAGTGTACTATTCGTCTCAGTCTGTCTCAGTCGGCAGAATCACTTGTTTTATATCTCAAAATTTAGTGCTCATTTAGTGCTAATTTAGTGTTGATAACAGATATTTAGTGCTGTGATAGGGGGACTGAAAATGAGATTTCTGCTAACTTTACATTAAGCTAGCAGTGTACCATTCGTCTCAGTATGTCTCAGTCGGCAGAATCACTTGTTTTATATCTCAAAATTTAGTGCTCATTTAGTACTAATTTAGTGCTGATAACAGATATTTCGTGCTGTGATAGGGGGACTGAAAATGAGAACACTGCTAACTTTACATTAAGCTAGCAGTGTACTATTCGTCTCAGTCTGTCTCAGTCGGCAGAATCACTTGTTTTATATCTCAAAATTTAGTGCTCATTTAGTGCTAATTTAGTGCTGATAACAGATATTTAGTGCTGTGATAGAGGGACTGAAAATGAGAACACTGCTAACTTTACATTAAGCTAGCAGTGTACCATTCGTCTCAGTCTGTCTCAGTCGGCAGAATCGCTCGTTTTATATCTCAAAATTTAGTGCTCATTTAGTGCTAATTTAGTGCTGATAACAGATATTTAGTGCTGTGATAGAGGGACTGAAAATGAGAACACTGCTAACTTTACATTAAGCTAGCAGTGTACCATTCGTCTCAGTCTGTCTCAGTCGGCAGAATCGCTCGTTTTATATCTCAAAATTTAGTGCTCATTTAGTGCTAATTTAGTGCTGATAACAGATATTTAGTGCTGTGATAGAGGGACTGAAAATGAGAACACTGCTAACTTTACATTAAGCTAGCAGTGTACCATTCGTCTCAGTCTGTCTCAGTCGGCAGAATCACTCGTTTTATATCTCAAAATTTAGTGCTCATTTAGTGCTAATTTAGTGCTGATAACAGATATTTGGAGCTGTGATAGGGGGACTGAAAATGAGAACACTGCTAACTTTACATTAAGCTAGCAGTGTACCATTCGTCTCAGTCTGTCTCAGTCGGCAAATTAGCACTAAATGAGCACTAAATTTTGAGATATAAAACGAGTGATTCTGCCGACTGAGACAGACTGAGACGAATGGTACACTGCTAGCTTAATGTAAAGTTAGCAGTGTTCTCATTTTCAGTCCCTCTATCACAGCACTAAATATCTGTTATCAGCACTAAATTAGCACTAAATGAGCACTAAATTTTGAGATATAAAACGAGTGATTCTGCCGACTGAGACAGACTGAGACGAATGGTACACTGCTAGCTTAATGTAAAGTTAGCAGAAATCTCATTTTCAGTCCCCCTATCACAGCACTAAATATCTGTTATCAACACTAAATTAGCACTAAATGAGCACTAAATTTTGAGATATAAAACGAGTGATTCTGCCGACTGAGACAGACTGAGACGAATGGTACACTGCTAGCTTAATGTAAAGTTAGCAGTGTTCTCATTTTCAGTCCCCCTATCACAGCACTAAATATCTGTTATCAGCACTAAATTAGCACTAAATGAGCACTAAATTTTGAGATATAAAACGAGTGATTCTGCCGACTGAGACAGACTGAGACGAATGGTACACTGCTAGCTTAATGTAAAGTTAGCAGTGTTCTCATTTTCAGTCCCTCTATCACAGCACTAAATATCTGTTATCAGCACTAAATTAGCACTAAATGAGCACTAAATTTTGAGATATAAAACGAGTGATTCTGCCGACTGACACAGACTGAGACGAATGGTACACTGCTAGCTTAATGTAAAGTTAGCAGTGTTCTCATTTTCAGTCCCTCTATCACAGCACTAAATATCTTTTATCAGCACTAAATTAGCACTAAATGAGCACTAAATTTTGAGATATAAAACGAGTGATTCTGCCGACTGAGACAGACTGAGACGAATGGTACACTGCTAGCTTAATGTAAAGTTAGCAGTGTTCTCATTTTCAGTCCCCCTATCACAGCACTAAATATCTGTTATCAGCACTAAATTAGCACTAAATGAGCACTAAATTTTGAGATATAAAACGAGTGATTCTGCCGACTGAGACAGACTGAGACGAATGGTACACTGCTAGCTTAATGTAAAGTTAGCAGTGTTCTCATTTTCAGTCCCTCTATCACAGCACTAAATATCTGTTATCAGCACTAAATTAGCACTAAATGAGCACTAAATTTTGAGATATAAAACGAGTGATTCTGCCGACTGACACAGACTGAGACGAATGGTACACTGCTAGCTTAATGTAAAGTTAGCAGTGTTCTCATTTTCAGTCCCTCTATCACAGCACTAAATATCTGTTATCAGCACTAAATTAGCACTAAATGAGCACTAAATTTTGAGATATAAAACGAGTGATTCTGCCGACTGAGACAGACTGAGACGAATGGTACACTGCTAGCTTAATGTAAAGTTAGCAGAAATCTCATTTTCAGTCCCCCTATCACAGCACTAAATATCTGTTATCAACACTAAATTAGCACTAAATGAGTACTAAATTTTGAGATATAAAACAAGTGATTCTGCCGACTGAGACAGACTGAGACGAATAGTACACTGCTAGCTTAATGTAAAGTTAGCAGAAATCTCATTTTCAGTCCCCTTATCACAGCACTAAATATCTGTTATCAACACTAAATTAGCACTAAATGAGCACTAAATTTTGAGATATAAAACGAGTGATTCTGCCGACTGAGACAGACTGAGACGAATGGTACACTGCTAGCTTAATGTAAAATTAGCAGAAATCTCATTTTCAGTCCCCCTATCACAGCACTAAATATCTGTTATCAACACTAAATTAGCACTAAATGAGCACTAAATTTTGAGATATAAAACAAGTGATTCTGCCGACTGAGACAGACTGAGACGAATAGTACACTGCTAGCTTAATGTAAAGTTAGCAGTGTTCTCATTTTCAGTCCCTCTATCACAGCACTAAATATCTGTTATCAGCACTAAATTAGCACTAAATGAGCACTAAATTTTGAGATATAAAACGAGTGATTCTGCCGACTGAGACAGACTGAGACGAATGGTACACTGCTAGCTTAATGTAAAGTTAGCAGTGTTATCATTTTCAGTCCCCCTATCACAGCACTAAATATCTGTTATCAGCACTAAATTAGCACTAAATGAGCACTAAATTTTGAGATATAAAACGAGTGATTCTGCCGACTGAGACAGACTGAGACGAATGGTACACTGCTAGCTTAATGTAAAGTTAGCAGTGTTCTCATTTTCAGTCCCTCTATCACAGCACTAAATATCTGTTATCAGCACTTAATTAGCACTAAATGAGCACTAAATTTTGAGATATAAAACGAGTGATTCTGCCGACTGACACAGACTGAGACGAATGGTACACTGCTAGCTTAATGTAAAGTTAGCAGTGTTCTCATTTTCAGTCCCTCTATCACAGCACTAAATATCTGTTATCAGCACTAAATTAGCACTAAATGAGCACTAAATTTTGAGATATAAAACGAGTGATTCTGCCGACTGAGACAGACTGAGACGAATGGTACACTGCTAGCTTAATGTAAAGTTAGCAGAAATCTCATTTTCAGTCCCCCTATCACAGCACTAAATATCTGTTATCAACACTAAATTAGCACTAAATGAGCACTAAATTTTGAGATATAAAACAAGTGATTCTGCCGACTGAGACAGACTGAGACGAATAGTACACTGCTAGCTTAATGTAAAGTTAGCAGAAATCTCATTTTCAGTCCCCCTATCACAGCACTAAATATCTGTTATCAACACTAAATTAGCACTAAATGAGCACTAAATTTTGAGATATAAAACGAGTGATTCTGCCGACTGAGACAGACTGAGACGAATGGTACACTGCTAGCTTAATGTAAAATTAGCAGAAATCTCATTTTCAGTCCCCCTATCACAGCACTAAATATCTGTTATCAACACTAAATTAGCACTAAATGAGCACTAAATTTTGAGATATAAAACAAGTGATTCTGCCGACTGAGACAGACTGAGACGAATAGTACACTGCTAGCTTAATGTAAAGTTAGCAGAAATCTCATTTTCAGTCCCCCTATCACAGCACTAAATATCTGTTATCAACACTAAATTAGCACTAAATGAGCACTAAATTTTGAGATATAAAACGAGTGATTCTGCCGACTGAGACAGACTGAGACGAATGGTACACTGCTAGCTTAATGTAAAGTTAGCAGAAATCTCATTTTCAGTCCCCCTATCACAGCACTAAATATCTGTTATCAGCACTAAATTAGCACTAAATGAGCACTAAATTTTGAGATAGAAAGCAAGTGATTCTGCTGACTTGACCTTTCTAGCTTAACACACGTGTTGTATACGAGCGCGCCACAAATAAACCGGGATTTTAAGAAATACCTACAACTAGTACAATGTTCTACAGTTTGTGTTAAAAATAGAAGCTGTATTTGAATTTAACACTTCTTACTTCTACGCGAACGGCGCTAAATAAGTTGTATACAAGTTGTAATGTTTGTCTATCAAGTTTTGTACTCGTTGGAAATGTATAAATAAATAATCAGTTTTCCCAGTCTGGTTGTATAAAGTTGTATTTGGATTTTCTTTGGTATAAATCTTCGCTATCTTTAATATTCGTTCAGTACCAACAATCTATATAACAATCGGTTGAATCTATACACACATACATAACATCACGCCAAATGCCTTGCAGGGTAGGCAGAGAGGACGGAGCGCCATAAGGGACGATTCTTACAAGGCTCACTCGCTTCGTTGACTTTCATAACTCTTTTCATGCACGCGCGTCACGCTTTGAGGCTCCTAACATCACCTTCCTCCAGAACACGTTCTATTTGGTCATGGAATATGTGTCTTGGCCGTCCTCGCTTTTGCATTGTATATCTGCGTAGTCAATCTTATATCTTAGTGAGTCTATACATACCTATAATAAATGCATGGAAAATTAGTGTCTCTCATTTCGGTTATACATACATACATAATTTCACAACAAGTCCTTCGCAGGGTAGGAAAGGAGAACCCTTCTTACACACCTCACTCGCTTCTTCGCCTTTCATTACTATTGTCATACAAGCTTTTTAGTTTCTCCTGACATCACCTTCCGCAAGGACACTTTAAATTTAGACATGGAATGTCTGTCATTATTGTTCTCAACTCCTAAATTAAGAGTTATTAAAGTTTGATTAAAAGTTCTCGCTAGCGCCCCTGCATTGTATTTAGCGTAAATTTATGTATTTATCAGGTCATAAAGAATAATAAAATCACATGTTACATTCGGGTAATAGGTTTTCGACAAGTTTATGCAAAGAATTTAAAATAAATGGTACTCAATGTAATCCAGAAAAAAAAACTGAACGCAGGTAAACCGCGTGCCAGGTTCAAAAGAAATTGTTCAATATACCGTAACAACGCAATTCCCAAGTATTCCGCGGAGCGAAGCTAGTTCCACGTAATGTTCCAGACATTGTCGTTACGTAGGTACCAAGAAAAGGGGTATCTATTCAAAATAGTTTCGGTTTTGCTGCGACATTAAATTGTAAATTCTAGCGACAACCGCTCGAGACGGGTTTCTTTTTAATATTTTTTCTTTACTCTTGTTAACTAATTCAAATAATGTTCTTACACTTATGTTAATTATAAATACTTACATAAATACTCAATTCAAGCTAAATCTCTTGTGGCAAAGAAAACAGAGCGCCATAATGCACGATTATTACACGCCCGCGAAGATTTTAATGTATACTAAAATTTCCATGTTCATTCTGAATTTGTTAAGTTATAATAATTGCTATTGATCTGAACAGAATCCAAGAGTCTAAGTTTGTAATCTGGATACCATGGATCAAATATTTTTGACTCAATACCTTTGTAAATTAAGATTATTTTAACATTAAAAAGCTTTTTGTTTCTTAAGTTACACAGGCTCTATATTTGTATTTCTTTTTATGATTATAGTTCCGCGCTAAAAAAATTAATGGGGTCTCCATTATAGTCTATTGATCATCTTTTTTATCTAAAACATGTCCTACGTGACCATCTAAATTTTACATACATACATAACTTCACGCCAAATCCCTTGCGGGGTAGGCAAAGAGAACGGAGAGCCATAATGCACGATTCTTACACACCTCACTCGCTTTGTTGACTTTCATAACTCATTTCATGCACGCGCGTCAATTTTTGAGGCTCCTAACATCACCCACCTTCCTTTTAATAACAAAATATCAGATGATATTTGTACTGAGGTAACAGATGTGTTTAACAGTAAGTTATTTTTCTTGTTCTGTATCAATTCACAAATCATAGTTTGATATATGAGCGACGGATTTAGTTGCACTCTATCCTTCAAATCTATGAGATTTGAAGAATAGATGCTTGTAATCAAATTGCATTAATATAAAATGAAATGTATTTTTAAGACTGTTCGTGTTCTTTTCATATACATGAAAGGGTTAAGAATTCCTTATATATTTCGTTCTGCCTAGAACGCTTGAAAATTTTTCAATCAACCCTTTGGCTGCCAACATGCCTGTTTAACCGAGCGACAACAAAAATGGCGATTCACGGACGTTCTCCATTCAAAATGGAATGCGTTTGGGACGGTGAGCGATGAAGGCGGAACGTTGACGATTTTCCACTAGAATTGTCTTAAATATTTCTATGTTGTTTTTATTAAAAACAGCTGCAAGAAAGTTTCAAAATCAATTAAAAGTGTCCTCATTAATAGGAAATAAATAAACTTTTGTTGTAATAATCGGATGTAACATGGTTTTAAAATACAGCAGTTTCTACTTTTCATATTAAGTTCTTCGACATTAAAAATAAGTATTGGAATCATTTGTAAATATATGTTTTTTGGGCCTAAATCGTAATTTAAGCCCTATTTTACCATGCTTATGAGATTTACTTGCACAGGCGAAACCGGTTAAATTTGTGAAACTACTAAATAGACTTTAATGTGAATTTTACAAATTTTAACGGTCGTAGAGCCACGTAGTTCGCTGCTTTCCCATCCTACTCCCTGAAAGCCTGGGAACGCAACTGTCACATCATCTGTGTTACAGGTGTGGAGGGCGGTGGTTGCTTGCCATCGAGTGACCCGCTTGCTCTTTAGACCTTCTATTTTATAAAAAAAAAACGATTTAGGTTTTCCTGGTGGGATTAATATTTTTTTTGTTAAAATCTCATCTTAAAAGTATAGTAACATATCATTACTTCATGCCTTTTTCTACCTGAAGGTGTAGGCAGTGGCTGTTAAGCCTCGACTCGGCGTTATATTTACGTCCCAAATAGAATAGGTGGCGAAGCTTTTGCCATACCGGCCATAAACTTTTCAGTCATCGATGTTTATAACACGTAACTTTCGAAATTAATTTCACAAAGTCATTGGTGTGAGCCAGGATATGGACCCGCGACCTCTTGATTCAGAAGCGAGGTGCTCGACCACTGGAACACCGAGACAAGAAAGTACCATACTTTGTTGTCTCTTTCTAAATGAAACTTTACATACATATATACATAACTTCACGCCAAATTTCCTTGCGGGGTAGGCAGAGAGAACAGAGCGCCATAAGGCGCTTCGTTGACTTTCATAAACCTTTTCATGCAAGCGCGTCGATTTTTGAGACTCCTAACATCACCTTCCTCCAGAACACGTTCTATTCGGTCATGGAATGTGTGTCTTGGCCGTCCTCGACTCCTACATCCATCCGCTTTGGCATTGTATATCTGCTTAGTCAATCTTGCATCATCCATCCTTTCTACATGTCCGAACCATCGGAGCATGCCCTTTCTTACTTTTACACCGACACTCTCTTTCAATCTGATTTCCTTCCTTATAACCTCACTCCGTAGAATTTGCGCAATGCCCTCATATATATATATATATATATAGCTGAAAAATTGAACTTTATCAGCTATAAATCTTTAAATAGCATTTCTGTCTCATGTTTTCAAGTTATACCTTCACACCCTTATGTAGGTAAATAGCAGAATAAGAGAGAACATAACAAAACATAACACAACTTCACGCCTTTCTTACCCTAAGGTGTAGGCAGCGGCTGTTAAGCCTTGTCTCGCCGTTATGTTCACGTCCCAAATGGATAGGTGGCGGACTTATTGCCATACCGGCACAAAGTTTTCAGTCATCGATATTTATCACACTTAACTTCCGAAAACAAATTCGAAAAGTCATTGGATAAGATTGGAAAATAAAGTGTCAGGATTCGAACCCGGACCTCTGGGTCAGAAGCCGTATGCTCGACCACTGGACCACCGAGACTTTTCGAAAATATGAGACTGTTTATATGAAAAATGCACAGCATCCGACGATCGTCGTTCGTTGTAAAACAGTTTTAATTGAAAAAGTTTGCACAGTAAAGAGGCTTACGTGCTACAGTGTAGCCATACCATGTTTGAAGCCTTATTTATGTGATACTTATAAAACTTCGCTTATAAGACTTTTAATAAGCTCGTTAATATGTTACGAGAAAAAATATGTATTCGTATTATTATACAAAAGTCGAAAGAGAAAAGGCGCAATACAATTTCTATGACCAAATTGAACTGGACTTAGCGGATGTCAGGAGCCTTAAAAACCGACGACCGTATATACAAGAGTTATAAAACTCGATGGAACGTATGTGTTCTCTCTGCCTACCCCTCAAGTGTTTTGACATGATATTGTTAAACATAAGACAAAATTAACTACTGTGTTTTCAACAGTGTAGTGTGTAGTTCACTGCATGAATGGGCCGGCTGGACCGGTGAAATACCACGACCTCTCAGAAAATCGATGTAAAGTGGCTCATGCGGCGTTTCGTTCGGTGAGAGAGGTACCCGGAGGCCCACTTCCCTTCCCCATCCTACTTCCTTAAAGATCGGCAACTCTAATGTAACACTATGTATGTTGCAGGTGTCTATGGGCTGCGCTGGTCACTTACCATCAGGCGACACACCTGCTTGTTTGCCTTCCTATCCCCTATTACCATACTTTATCTAGCGTTACAATTATTAACATAATTTATTACGTTATTAAATACAGCCTAATATCAAATTTTCGTCAAATTGTACCTCAAACGTCATTATCACCCGTGTCCCACAACGCTGCGCTTGGGTTTGTCGTCTTGTGAAAAATTCTAATGAACCTGGATGCCTTATTTTTAAATGCCAAACCTTCTTAAAATGATCCTAGTTTTCAAATACCTAATATCAGATAAATATTAATCTCTTTTTTATAGAAAACCGACACAATTAAATTTTGTCACAAAAATACATTATTATACGCACCACACATTGTTCTTACTGTAACTCGCTATCATTTTAAAATTAACGGAGTTTGAATATCGCGGTACGCACCCTGCACCTTCCTACATCGTGCTGTACCCATTGAACAGAAAAGACGTATCGTGTTCATCAACCAGGAAAGCTCAAATGTCGTTCTCACATTTTTCGTCATTATACTCTAACGGTTTGTTTTTGCAAATAATTATTATATTATTCACGTTGTTGGTTAGTATTAAATATTCAAAGTGAACTTATTATAATATCAATGTGTTTCACATCAGAGATTGAATTTAGAGAAGTTACAACGCTCTTTATCGAATTAGAGAGATAAATGTTTTAAACCTGTTCATGAAAATTACAAAAACCTTACAAAGTCGCATTTTCAACGATAACTTTTGTTTTGATTAATTTGTTTTGATAAATATCGATGACTGAAAACCTTGTGCTCGGTATGGCAGTAGGCTCGCCACCGGGACGTCTGGGAAGTAAACATAAAAGCGAATCGAGGCTTAAAAGCTTCTGCCTGGCTACAGAAGGCCTGAAGTTATGTTATGTTAGAAAAGGTAGCTCTAAGAGTGATTTTAGATAAAAACATTTGACACATTTCATTTCTCACAAATAAACGACGAGCCTCGTGGTATATTGGTAAAGCTACCGACTGTAGAATTGAGTTTAGCGGGTTCGATTCCCACCCGAGTATAAATGTTTGTGACAAGCATGAATGTTTATATGGCGTTTGGGTTTTTTTCTATGTATTACAAGTATGTATTTACAAAAGAAAAGTACATATGTATTATTATCCGTCATCTAGTATCCATAGCATAAGCATTTAGTTGGTTAATTTGAAACTGGGGGCGCTGTGTGTATTGTGTCCAAGATGTCATTATTATCATTATAGTATTAAACAAAGTAACTTTCCGCTGTCTGTCCCCTTATATGCGTATATCTTTAGAACTACGCAAAAGATTTTGATGCGGTTTTTTTAATAGTTGGAGCGTGTCAACGGAGTGGTTTTGATCTATAATTTATATATGATGTTACAAAGGAAAACTCGTAATTTTCGAGATTTAGCAATTTAATTGCAAACGCTGGCTGAATCCTAAGTGATAGACCAAAACAATGTTCTACATTATTAAACACCTTCAGAAGGTCTACAAAAAAGTCAGCGAGGACATATGTCTATCTCTTAGGGATAACCCACAATGACCTTTTTTTTTACTTTTTACGAGAGATAATGGCTTATTTTCGAAGCGATCTTAAAAATTACAGCATTATATTTCATCCAATTAAGTGTCTTAAATAGATTACTTATGCCCTTTACAGCATGCAATTTGAACGAATATTTCCGAAGATATAGATATTACAATATTAACAGCGGGACAGCAGTTAAAGCCGAAAAATAGCACAAATAGATCCTCATGATATCCGAAATTTACTCATTTATTACTTTTGATGCGTAACAAAGTTCGCCGGTTCAGCTAGTATTATTATAAAACATTTAAAAAAGGAACGCTAATGTTAATGCCCTATAAATGAAACGCTCTAGTGATTGATTCATTCAAACTTTTATACTCCACTCCGATACACATCAATCACTTTCGAGCCATTTGAAACAGAATAAATAACTCCAGTGTTCGGAATACGAACCTTTTTAATGATTATTGCCCTGGTTTTTTTTTTTTATTTACACATACAAACTCTTTGGTTTATTGAAATTTGTACGACAACGATATAAATGAGAAATTAGATAATTATCTAGTAAAAGTCTCGTTTGTTCAGTGGTCGAGCACACGGCTTCTGAATCCAGAGCTCGCGGGTTCGAATCCTGGCTCACGCCAATGTGTGTACGACGAATCAATATTCGTCGTACACACATTGGCGTCAGTCAATACTTTTCGAAAGTTTCGAAAGAGTAAAAACTTTGTGCCCGGTATGGGTATAAACATAACGGTGAGTAAAAAAAAAAGGCATGAAGTGATGTTATGTTAGATAATTATATTTACCTAATTTCACATTTATATCGCAGTCGTATGAAGAGTTATTTTGTTTCTGACATTTAAAATACATAGTCCGCATAAACTAGTTATAAATAACACAAAAAAAATCATCCAAACGATAAAGAATAATCACTAATTGCGATAATATCATGTCATTATGTATGACCGTAGATAAACAACTTGATTAACAGAGAGTAAAGTACTGATATATTACATAACACAAGTCTGCGAGCGTTTTTATTTGATGTTCAAACTAGCTGATTTATAAAAAGGTCAATTGAAGCGGAGTAGTGATGTGTATGTTACGTATGGTACGAGATGTTTCTCTCACATGAAACAAGCAACACGCGGTTAATGCCTGATACTTCATTACATAGTATAAAACAAAGTCGCTTTCCGCTGACTGTCCCCATAAATGCTTAAATCGTTCAAACTACGCAACGGATTTCGATGCGGTTTTTTTTTTTTAATAGACAAAGTGGTTTTTAATGCAGTAAAGAAAAAGTGATAATTTTCTAGATTAAGCACTTTAATAATTTTAAACGCTGTAAAAATCACTTTTGATCCGGAACAAAGTTCGCCGGTTCGAGTTTGGTATGGCTCTTTGTACACATTTCTTAGAAGACGATAGTAAATTATTTGTGACAATAGCACAAATCAAGATGGTTATCAATTTGAAAAACTTTATTCAAAACAAATATAATCTTAGTATAAATAAGTTTCGGAGCATTGTATAGGAGCTCTTCTCTCCTCTTATATATATTGTCTGATTTGGATGTTAATTCATATTTATATTCGGTAAAGATTCCAGACGATTTAGATTCACAAAGTAATTCAATACTTAATCGGAGCTATGATCGAGTCCGCTTCTTTTTTAGTACATTCTTGTCTAGTTTGTTTGTTTCTTGTTTGTTTCTTGTCTTGTGTGTTTAATATAACTTTAATTTAAATGAATTTCCTCGGTATAAGCTCAACATCAACATCAGTCCTTCTTACTATAGTAAAATGAGGTTTATAAGTGACTTTGCCACCTATTTCCTTTACTTTAACAGTGAAGTTGCGTAATGTATGCACCAAACCAGCTGCAACTTGCAATTTAGAGAATCTCGCTCCAATACAGATTCTACTACCCATGCCGAAAGGCATATAAATTTCATCACTAGGCTTATTGCCCGCCGCAAACCTTTCTGGATTGAAGATATGCGGTTCTGGATAAAAATCTGGATCATTATGTATATCATAGATAGGTGTAAACATATTTGTACCATTTTGTATTTTAATATCACCAACAGGTAGTACAGTGTCTTTTACGCATTTTCTGGATAAATATCCTATGGGTGGATTTATTCTCAACGCTTCACTTATAACCTGGTCCACGTATGTCATTTCAGAAATTGCGTCGTATGTTAAAGCCTTGCCGTGTTTATCAAAGCACTTATCGATCTCGGAGTGTACTTTTTCTAGTATGTCTGCGTGACGTCCAAGCTCTACGAGTGTAGAAAAAATTGCTACCGCAACCGGTTCTACACCAGCTATTAAGAAAAACATTGCTTGGGCTGCTAATAATCCATAAGTGGGTTCTAACTCTGTGCCGGTTAAGGAGTCCTTCATTGTACCATTCTTTTGTATATTTACACATAAGTCGGCGAAGTCATGTCTCTTTACGTTCTCTTTTTCTCTGTGTTGTATCACATTTTTTATTGCATCTATAAAGAAATCTTCATACTCTTTGAAAAACATAATACCTAAAAATTTAGATAATTTTGGACTAAGACTGGCAACTGCGAATCTCATATTGTTGTACAGCGTCGGTTTTGTGACATTTGTAGCCATTTTTAAGAATGGGGAATCAAATACAGATTCTGTACCGATTCCAAATATGGCTCCACATACTGATGCGTTGCAATAAGTCATCAACGTCTCAAAGTTATCGCCTTTCAATTTATTCGGGTTGTCCTTTAAGTATTGTACTAAATCTTGAGCGCTTTTATCTATAATATAATACATGCTTTTTAATTTGGTTGAGGTGAACAGTGGTGTCATACTCTGACGCATTAGCTTCCATCGTGGTCCATTAGTAAACAAAATACTGTCTGCTAACTGATCACCTTCATTAATTTCTATACCTCTATGGTAGAACGAGCTAAAATCTGTCTGCAATACATGTTGAACGTTCTTAGGATGTATCACGAAAAGAGTCGGGGTACAAAAAGATCCAATACCAACCGCTGGTTCATTTTTAAACTCTTTGTACAAAGCACTGTATTTTTGGAACAATCCTCCTTTTACAGTCAAGAAATCCCAAAAGACACCTGTCAGCTTATTCCTTTTGTAGAACTTCACACCGCGTTTTCGCCAATAACTTTCATTGCTTTGTCCCAAAAAATATCCTAACACCAAAGATACGACAACACATAATAATATTATTTCAACCAACATACTTGAGCGTTGAACAATTCTGTATTAATGACATTTGCGCAATAATATTCGCCATATATATAGCCTTGCTATCTGTTTTTTTCTTTGCTATCTCAAAATTAATGCTGATGATTTACGAATCATGTAATTGTTGTTTTCGAAACTACTCGTATATAAAATTTATATTACATAAATTCGATCATCGCCAAGGTCAAGTGGATCAGCGGCATGCTCCTGAATCAAACAACTCACATTCATATCTGCGTAGCACAATAAAGACTTTTCGGTCATATTTTTGGAGAAAAAATTCTAAGTATGTTAAGCTTCTTGTTTCCGGCACGCGCGATCTTAACATAACACATACTTCACGCCTTTTTCTACCCGAAGGTGTAGGCAGTGGCTGTTAAGTCTCATTTCGCCGTTATGTTTACGTCACAAATGGTGACGGTGGTGGTGGTGAACGTATTGCCATACCGGGCACAAAGTTTTCAGTCATATTTATCACACATAACTTTCGAAAGTCATTCAGTGTGACTTCAGGATTCAGAAGCATTGTGCTCGACCACTGGACCACCGAGACATTTTTCCAACCGACGACCGCGACCGACCGACGCGCGATCTTAATTCTTTGGAAATTGAAGAGGTTTCGAAGATCACCTAATTTCCCTCGAACAGGAATATATAATATACCTAATATGCTTATAAAAAACATTGCCAAGGAGAGTTGACGTCAGGTGCGATATATACTCATAATCATTTTTCTGCCCTTATGCCACTCTAAGTAGTGTTCATTCAGAGTTAGGTAAGTTCAGAGATAGGTACTGACCTATCTCTAATGTACAGACAGATTTATTCAAACTCCTAGGTACGTATATGTACAATAAGTAAATATCTTAGCTTATGAAACTGTAATTCATCTGCTATTATATTTTCAAAAGCTAAGCTATTGAAAACTGCAAACTAAAGGATAATGTGAATTAGGAAAAAATCCGGCGAGATTAGCTAGTCTATAATAAGTACATTCAATATACTTTGTTTTCACATTGATAATTATAAATATAGTGATTGGCAAAAATGTCATTTGGGTTTTGTTTTTTGTTAAAAATATTATTATGAAGTTGTTTTTATGAATCTATATTTATAAAAAAATAACATATTATTATAATCACGCTAAAGGGACTTAGCGTGATTAAAATGATATGTTATTTTTACGTCAAGAAGTAATAACAGACTACCACTATATACAATTTATACTAATTAAAATCTATTGGTGCTGATTGACTACTACAGAGTATACTCTGAATGCCCAAGGACACTGAAATACACATACATACATACATAACTTCACGCCAAATCCCTTGCGGGATAGGCAGAGAGAATGGAGCGCCATAAGGCACGATTCTTACACACCTCACTCGCTTCGTTGACATTCATAACCCTTTTCATGCACGCGCGTCGATTTTTGAGGCTCCTAATATCACCTTCCTCCAGAACACATTCTATTTGGTCATGGAATGTGTGTCTTGGCCGTCCTCGACTCCTACATCCATCCGCTTTTACATTGTATATCTGCTTAGTCAATTTTGACTCATCCATCCTTTCTACATGTCCGAATCATCGAAGCATGCCCTTTCTTACTTTTACACCGACACTCTCTTTCAATCCGACTTCCTTCCTTATAATCTTATTTTCGACGCGGTCAGTGAGGGTCACTCCGCAGATTTTGCGCAATGCCCTCATTTCGACACAGAAAGAGGCGAATATTCAGAATATTGACACTCCAGATTAATTTTATTATCGAAAATATTTACTTATTATACTTATTCTACTGCCCTACCTTGGGCACAATATTGTTACTTTTCAATACTTACTCCATGGAACCTCCGAGGTGTCATTGATTTGAACAAGGACTCGAACTGGTGATCCCGGAAATAGAAGCCATAGTGCAGATATATTATGCATAAGGCCATAAGTTAGAATGATAAACAATATGTTTTTTTGAGTGCAAGTAGTATAACTTTATACTTGGGTCGTCCGCCATATTGGATATGGAATAATGTCACACATCATATCATGCATTGTCATCCAAAGTAAACGTGTATACAAAATTTCAGCTCAATCGGTTGAAGATATCTACCGTTAAAAGAAGTTGCCTCAGAAGTTGCTTGCCTCGAAAGTTGTTTCGCCTCAAAAGCGAAATGAGTAAATTTTGGATTTTATTTAATTTCAATTAGCGCGTCGATCGGTTAAAAAATAAAAACTGTAACCGTGGGTTCAATCTTATTATAAATCTTATCGAGTAAGATAAGTTTGTATTATAATTAACAATGAATTAATCTTGAGTCCTATAATCGAAAAAATAAGGATGAATTATCTACTCTATCTTCTTCAGTTTTGAAGGTAAATAGACAACAGATAGTAATCGAGGCTTCTATAGAAGGCTCTTTCAAAAATAGTAAACTGGTTCAGTGCTATTAATTTGCTTTTAGATGGTAGCAAAACCAAATTTATTCGATTTCTTACAAAAAAAATTTAAATAGTCAGTGTTGTGATGGACAATGCCGAATCTCGAGTGACCGGGAGAAGGAGTTTGCCGCCTCTACGGAAGCGTCGTGCGTACGGGACCCCCGTATGGTCGCGAGATTTCACGAGAAAAAAAATTGGAATAATTTCAATTAGCGCGTCGATCGGTTAAAAAATAAAAACTGTAACCGTGGGTTCAATCTTATTATAAATCTTATCGAGTAAGATAAGTTTGTATTATAATTAACAATGAATTAATCTTGAGTCCTATAATCGAAAAAATAAGGATGAATTATCTACTCTATCTTCTTCAGTTTTGAAGGTAAATAGACAACAGATAGTAATCGAGGCTTCTATAGAAGGCTCTTTCAAAAATAGTAAACTGGTTCAGTGCTATTAATTTGCTTTTAGATGGTAGCAAAACCAAATTTATTCGATTTCTTACAAAAAAAATTTAAATAGTCAGTGTTGTGATGGACAATGCCGAATCTCGAGTGACCGGGAGAAGGAGTTTGCCGCCTCTACGGAAGCGTCGTGCGTACGGGACCCCCGTATGGTCGCGAGATTTCACGAGAAAAAAAATTGGAATTGTTAAACTGTCAATTGAATAGAGTCGGCCCTGAGATTTTTGGCAGTTCTTCTCAAGAAGCCCCGACGCCGTAACTTGTACTTAGATTCGCTTTCACATTCAAAACAGTATAATGAAAGGGAATCTTAGCGCCGCCGATTTTAGATAGTGATTTTGTATGATAATTCTAAGTACTTCGTAAAGTCTAAGGAATAAATATTTGCAAATAATGCAAAGAATTACCAGAAAGAGGTATTAATTAAATTGTTTGCGGTTTTTTGTTCTTTTTTGTAGACCTTTGAGGGTGTATAATGGTGTATAATAGTGCTACCTACATCTATTCTTCTTCAGCCGGCGTTTACAATTAGAACCAAAACTCAAAAATTATCACATTATACAAGAATTATATATAAAAACTACCCCGTCGACACTATCTACCTGGTAAAGAAAAACCGCGTCAAAATCTATTGTGTAGGTACTTACAATGATCTAAGAATTTAAGGGGACAGACAGCGGGAACCGACTTTGTCTTATACTACGAATAAAAAAATATTAAGTAATATAAATATCATACACGTAAGTATGATGTTCGGTGGAATCTTGCAACTCAATTTTGAAGTAGATATCTTCAACCGATTGAGCTGAAATTTTGTATACACGTTTACTTTGGATGACAATGCATGATATGATGTGTGACATTATTCTATATCCAATATGGCGGACCACCCAAGATGGAGGAATGGATATTTTGAATGCATTTCTGCAATATGGGTATCAAATGAAAGGGCTTATTGAGTGTAACTCAAAAAAAAACTATGACGTTATTCTAAATCCAATATGGTGGAATATCCAAGATGGAGAAAAACATATTTTAAACTTCTGTACAATATGGGTATCAAATGAAAGGGCTCATTGAGAGTAACTGAAAAAATAATGTGACGTCCTTCTAAATCCAACATGGCGGATCATCCAAGATAGAGGAACAGTTTTTTTTAATGCATTTCTACAATATGGGTATCAAATGAAAGGGCTTGTTAATAGTAACTTGAAAAAAATAATATGACGTCATTCCAAATCCAATATGGCGGGAAAAATATTTGCATTTCAACAATATGGGTATCAAATGAAAGGACTTGTTGAAATTAACTGAAAAAATAATATGACGTCATTCTAAATCCAATATGGCGGATATTCCACCATATTTGCATTTCTACAATATGGGTATCAAATGAAAGGGCTTGTTGAGAATAACTCGAAAAATAATGTGACGTTATTCTAAATACAATACGGTGGACCAGCCAAGATGACGGCATACATATTTTTGATGCATTTCTACAATATGGCTATGAATTAAAAATCATCATTGCGCTTTAATGGAAAAGAAAGCTCCAAGCTGAAATTAAATTAGATGATCTCCTTATTGAAGAGCTGGACTGTTTGTATTTAAGCGGTAAACTAACTTGCAATAATGATACGTTGACTGAAATGACACTAACCTAGCCAGCTATAACTAAAAATTAAAAAATAAATTAAAAGCAAAAACCCTTTTTAAAGAAGCTTTTATTTAAGCGCTCTAAAAATAAGAAAATTATATTTCCTTAAAAATTTCAAGTACCAACTTAGAGCCTCAGTATGTATAATTTATATATAATAATAAAAGCTTGTCGCGAGGTTTGACTCCCTATCAGTAGGTAATTAAATTGCAATAGATAATATAGTAAAGTTAGTAGTTACATGAGTGTTTTGCCCATTTCTTCTCATGATAACCTTACACTCAGAATCGTCCGTGCGTTTTTGTTCCAAGGAGGCAATTTTCTCAAGCGCTCGTGTTTTAATATGTTATGCTTTAAATATAATAATAAGTTAAATATCTGTATTTACGGACTATATTTAACTGTGTGTGTGATTTAATTTGACATTATAAAATTAGTACAGTTTATTTACAACTCGCGCGACAAGCTTTTATTATTATTTAAATTGTACATACTGAGGCTCTAAGTTGGTACTTGAAATTTTTAAGGAAATATTATTTTCTTATTTTTAGAGCGCTTAAATAAAAGCTTCTTTAAAAAGGGTTTTTGCTTTTAATTTATTTCATGTAATAATTAAAAAAACTAGGATTTATTATTTATATTTATTTTATATTTTTGATATTTCAAATTATGCATTTTATTGACATCAACTGAAATATTATAAATGCCTTGGAATAAGTTCTACGTCGACATCCGTTCTTCTAACAAAATTAAAATGAGCTTTGAACGTCACTGAATCATTCAATTTCTTCAGCTTCAGTGTAAAATGTCGCAGGATGTGTACGACACCGGCAGCCATCTGCAATTTAGAGAACCTCTCACCTATACACGTCCTGTTACCCATTCCGAAAGGCATATATATGTCATCACCTGGTTTATTTCCGGCTGCAAACCTTTCAGGTTTAAATAGATGAGGTTCCGGATAAATATCAGGATCATTGTGTATTTGGTAGATGGGTGTGAACATTTTGGTTCCTTTCTCCACTTTGATGTTACCAACAGGCAGCACAGTATCCTTGACACATTGTCTACTCAAGTATCCTACGGGTGGGTTAATTCTCATGGCTTCATTAATTACCATGTCCACATAAGTCATTTCGTAGATGACGTCATAAGTTATGTTACCTCCATGCTTACTAAAGTTTTCATCTATTTCTTGTTGAACTTTTTCGAGTATATCCGGGTGACGAGCAAGTTCCACAAGAGTGGAGAAAATTGCAACAGCCACGGGTTCAACACCAGCTAATAAAAAAAACATTGCCTGTGCAGCTAGAATTCCGTAGGTAGGTTCTATCTCAGTGCCGGTAGAAACATCTTTCATGGTTCCTTTCTTTTGAATTGCAATACAAACGTCAGCAAAATCATGTCTTTTCACATTCTCATTCTCCCTATGCTGGATCACATCTTTAATAGAGTTAACGAGAAAATCTTCGTATTCTTTAAAGAATTTAATACCCAAAAATTTTGTAAGTCGTGGAAGAAGATTTGCTACAGATAATTTTAAATCTACAAGCCACGTAGACTTTGTAATCTTCTGAGTCACTTTCAAAAATGGCGAATCGAAAATGGATTCCGATCCAATGCCAAATAAGGCGCCACATACGGAAGCATTGCAAAATGTCATCAATGTATCAAAATTGTCACCTTTCCAGGTATTTGGGTTGTCCTTCAAGTATCGCACCAAGTCTTGAGCACTTTTATCCATGATATAATACATATTTTTCAACTTCGCTGCGGTGAACAGTGGGGTCATGCCTTGACGCATTAGCTTCCATCTAGGTCCATTCATGAACAAAATATTATCAGACAGTTGATCACCTTCATTCGCATCTATGCCTCTGTGGTAAAAAGAACTGAAATCTGCTTGTAATACATGTTGAACATTTTTTGGATGTATCACGAATAGTGCCGGTGTAAAGAAAGAACCAACTCCAACAGCCGGATCCTTCTTGTATTTATTGTACAAATCACCGAATCTCTCAAACATGGCTCCTTTTCTTGTTAAGAAGTCCCAAAAAACGCCGGCTACTTTATTATTTTCGTGGAATTTGACGCCACGTTTCTTCCAGTAACGTTCATTGTTAAGTCCCACAAAGTAAAAAAGTACCAAAGTTACAGCAAAAACAACTAATGCAATTGATAGCAACATTTTGATATGATGTAGACGATGGGATCAATTTGGGAAGAATGATTTGACAAATCATAACTTCGTTATTTATATATTCCGTTATCAGTAAGTTTTGATGTATAACGATTTGCGTGTGAATTTTTTAATGTGAACTTAAAAATTATATAATTAATAATTAATTAATTATTTTTTCTTAAACATTACGTTGCTGAATGCTATGTTATCACTTTAGTTAATCAATTTTATTATTTATTATTATTACTAGCTGACCCAGCAAACGTTTTCCTGCCAAAAAAAATAAGTTTAAAAAATAGGGTTTGAACTTAGACGAATGAAAATGTAGGATTGTATTTTTGTATGTTGTGTCATAAAAAAAATTAAATTTTAAACTTAAAAGAAAAGAAATTAATCTTGAACTGCCCGTAACACCTAAGGGGGTGAAAAATATATGTTGTCCTATTCTCAGACCTCTATGTGCACACAAAATTTCACGAAAATCGATCAAGACGTTTCGGAGGAGTATGGTACAGTGTTAGTTACTATACGAGATACGACGATTTTATATATTACATTACGTTTTGCACATATTTGACTTCCCTCTTAATTGTGTTTTAATTTTACTTCAATTATTACATATTAAATTATTTTGGAAAACTTTACTGTAAAAGAAATTGAATAACCCCGTAACAGTTTGTATATAACATGTCACTGGTGCTGAATATCTATATGTCTTATCTTTATATCTTTATTTTAATAAAATTACTTTAAAAGTTAAGTTAAGTTAATCCGACTTCAAGAAGTTAAACGACAAAAGGTACCTACTTATGTAACTAAAAAGAGATAAATAACCCAACTAATTTAACCACTTAGTACCATATACAAAACATAATGCTATAGTAGTCGGTGCCAGCCTAAGTAACTTATTACGTTGTGTTGTATGATTTGCGCAGTCGTCAAAGCTACACGGCAAAATACAATACGGTGTAACTTTTTGCCGGCACCGACGTCAATAGTAACTAACAATACTAAATATTTTAATAATTAAAGATGGCCTTGTTTGTTTTGTACATTGTACTAAGAAGATAAATTAGTTGGGTTATTTATCTCTTTTTAGTAACGTAAGTAGGTACCTTTTGTCGTTTATCTTCTTGAAGTCGGTTTAATTTTTTTTAAAGTAATTTTATTTCTAAATATTTAATTCTAGTAATGAGCAATGAACTTAAATAGATGTTAGTTTCAAAATCAAATAGAAGCGTGTTCTTTAGCCTTATCATCAGCACAGTAGCATCAGGTGTTGATGCAAGCATACCTCCTAAGCTACAAGTTAGCCTTACATACTACTAAGTAGTTTCTAACGACCAAAAGCAGTTCTGTCTCCCAACTCCTAACCGTTAAGGAGTTATGTAGCTACAGCCTCAGCTCAGCAGCATCAGGTGTAGATGCAAGCATACCTCCCAAGCAACAAGTTATTTTTATACGTTTACACGGGGTTTTTATTTTAACTATAGCTTCTCTTTTTCACGTAGGTTCACTTCCGGGTATTCCCATTCCTATATTATTGTGATTTCCTAGTATTAAGCGTATCTCTTACAATCTGCTTTGTTGTGTGGGATTTAATACCTGATTTTCGGAATACTAAATTTTTACATTTTACTGACTGATTTTTTACATTTATTTACAACTGAAACAATTACATACTAAACGCATAATGTTTTTTTTTGCTAAACAATCCAGACCAATAATTTAGTCTCGGTGGCCCAGTGGTCGAGCACACGGCTACTTTCTTATGCAGAGGTCCGGGTTCGAATCCTGACACTGGCTCACACCAATGACTTTTCGAAATGGCTTTCGGAAGTTAAGTGTGATAAATATCGATGACTGAAAACTTTGTGCCCGGTATGGCACAACAATCCCATTTGGGACGTATATAACGATGAGACGAGGCTTAACAGCTGCTGCCTACACCTTCGGATAACAAAAGGCGTGAAGTTATGTATGTATGTATAATTTAATTTTTCGGATTTTGATTGGTGAGAGAGGTATCCTGTGGCCCAAAACTATCTTTGTCGGTGTGCATGTGTGGTAGTTGCTTACAAACAGGTGACCCGGTTGCTCGTTTGCCCTCCTATTCTATACATAAACTCGAGTTAGTGATAATACAATTGGGGACTAGAAAATTGATCCAGCATATCGATGTAACATATAATAGACCAGGGTTGATAATTTTTAAATCCAAAAAGAAATAATAGGAGGATGAAACCTATTAGAATAAGAGGGGAATATTATAAAAATGACAAATAATTTACGGGCGATCTGAGCTCGGGAAGGGGGTGGGGCTGAGTTTTTAAGGGTTAAAAACGGTTTTTCTCGATTTCCGACAAAACTAAAAGTCCTATGGAAAAAAGTCAAATGGCAAAGGTGAAGGTAATAAAAAGATCTACAACTTTTGTATTTACACTTTTTTCACATAACCTCAAAATGTATGTGAAAAATTCAATAAACCAAGTTTTGGTTTTTTTATTTTTATCTTTGACAAAAATTAATTATTTTTCACGAAATTTGGTGAACAGTTAAATATACTACTGTAATTAACAAACAAATGAGTTATTAATTTCAAATAAGTTATACTTACAGATCGCTCATAAATTATTTTTCCTTTCATTTTTATAATATACTCCTCCTTTTCTAATGGGTTTCATCCTACTATTAGTTTTAAAGGCTTCTACCCTGGTTTTAAAGGCTTCAACAGTTCAACAACAATCAAACGCAGGAATGTGAATCTAGATACGTTTATTTATAAATTTATCAAAAACGTAATTATATCGCCTTCCAGATAACATAAACTTTGATAGATACAAAATCCGCCAATTTTATATCGACCTTAGCATTTACAAGTTTGCGAGAATTCTGGTTTGCTTACAATTTAATTAGAGCTGATAGATATATATTCATCTGGGTAATTGTAATACGAATTTGTCTGATACATTGCCTTTAAAAAAACACATTCATTATAGTCGCACCTTGTACTACATTAGTATGTACAGCGAACTGCTAAGTACAACCATCTGTATATCACGTTATAATACGTGGAAAAACGTGAAAGTATAAATTTCGAACACATGTAAGTACTGTCACACATACACACACACATACACACACACACACATGTAAGGACACATGTAAGTCTGTTGTTGAGTTCTATAACCCAAGCGCTAGTTACTATTCTCGGAAACTAGATGGCGCTGGGTATACTGCGTCCAAAGAAACATTATAAGATTTATTTATTTATAATATAAAATTCTCGAGTCTAGATGTGCGTAATTGAACTCCTCCGAAACGGCTTGACCGATTCTCATGAAATTTTATGTGCGTGTCGGGTAGGTCTGAGAATAGGACAACATCTATTTTTCATCCCCCTAAACCACAAGGGTAGTCCACCCCTCAATTTTTTTTTTTTAATTTTCGACATATTTCTGTTTCTTATTTTTTTTATAAAACGGGATACAAAAATACATGCAACCCTAAATTTTCAACCCCCTACGATCAACTCCTATTTTTTAAATTTTATTTTTCGGCAAGACAACGTTTGCTGGGTCAGCTAGTTTATTTATATTATAGTTATCTAAACGCGAGCAACTCTCAATTGACTGACATTTCAAATTCTCATATTCATTGTTGTTCCATTTTTTTTCGCCGAATCTCATTAAAGAGATTATTACAGACGTTAAGTTAAAAAAAATGACCAAGCATTTCACTATCAGCTAAAACCGTTCTTATAGTATCTGTTTTATAAAATTCTTGCTAGTCATTGTGAGAAACACTCAGTAGACTTGACAAATCATCATTATTATCAAGTAGATTGTTATTATTTTAAATTAATTGTATAACAACACATATTTTATCAAATCCATTGAACCGTGAAGATAATGTTTATATTTTTAAGTTATTTAAATAACCAAGAGTCACGGTGATCTACTGGCCAAGCACGCCGCTTGACTTTGACCAATGACTTTTCGAAATTAATTTCGAATGTTATGTGTGATAAATATCAATGACTAAAAACTTTGTGCCCGGTATGGCAATAGGTTCGACACAACATAACAGCGAGTCAAGGCTTATCAGCCACTGCCTACACCTTCGGGTAGAAAAAGGTGTGAAGTTATGTCATGTTAAATGATAATAATTTGATAATTTAATACGCCAATATGATCAGCCATTCCCCACTTTCATCCATCTCAAAGACCGGCCACGCCTCTATGGTCATAAGATGAATGTCGGTGATGGAGATGTCCTTGGGCAGCAGTAGTCACTTTCCACCAAGTAACTCGGAGCTTGTTTTTTTATGGACATGGAAAGGGGAGTGGGCGTCTGGGTACCTCTATCACCGAACGGAACGCGACATCAGCCACTTTGCGTCGATCTTCTAAGAACTCGTGTTATTTCACCGATCAAACCAGCCCATTCATGCAGCGAACTGCTTGGCTCTACCACTGTCAATCGCTATCACTGTTTGCTCCCATCCTCATAAAAAATACAAATTCAATCCGTATTTATTAACTGGGTAATAAATGTCTTTGTTTTCAAATGTTTTAAAAGAAAAGAAAAAAACTAAAATCTAGTTTACAAATATTACTTTTGTTTTGGTCTCCATAGTTTGCGAAACATCTTCAATAACCGCAATTGTCAATTGTGAAATGTTATATTTGTAACAGGATACGGTTGGTGTTTGCTAATACGTTTTCTCTCGCGTAAACCTGATGGATATTAGTCTCGTAAGAATCATATTGAAGATAAGTCTAGAGTTATTATGAGTTACAATATCATACTTTTCGTTCTTGTCTTAGAATCGAGTTTCGTGATGTGTAAGTATATGAAAAGCGTCTGTAGATAGTGAACATTAGTGAATATAATATTTTTACTCCCGATTCATTGTCCCGGGTTGAATAGAAGCTTTAAACTGTGATTAATAATTGTATTAACATATTAGGTCGGGGAAAAAGTCTTTTCGCATAACGTAGGTATAAACTTATTATAAAATTTCTTTGACTGTACTATTTGTGTCTGGCTGGTTTTGGTAACATTAAAAAGGTTACATTATAAAGAAAAGAAAAAAATAAAAAAAAGTTGTTTGTTTTTCTCTCCGTAAAAATGAGTGAATCTAATGAAGAAATTCGATACATTTTAAAATTTTATTATAAAAAAGGCAAAAATGCAACTCAAGCAGTGAAAAAAATTTGTGATGTTTATGGACCTGATGCAGTGTCAGTAAGAGTAGCACAAATTTGGTTCAAACGTTTTCAGTCCGGAAATTTTGATGTTAAAGATGCACCTCGCTCTGGTCGCCCTGTTACGAATAAAATGGACGCCATTTTTGAAAGAGTGGAGCAAGATCGGCATATTAGTAGTTACGATGTAGCTGAAGAACTGAGAATTGACCACAAAACAGTTTTGACCCATTTGAAGAAAGCTGGTTATACAAAAAAGCTCGATATTTGGGTGCCACACGAGCTCACTCAAAGAAACTTAATGAACCGTGTACTCATTTGCGATTCATTATTGAGACGTAATGAAACCGAGCCGTTTTTGAAGAGATTGATAACTGGCGATGAAAAGTGGATCACGTACGACAAGAACGTGCGAAAAAGGTCGTGGTCGAAAGTTGGCCAGGCTTCACAGACTGTGGCCAAACCTGGCCTAACACGAAATAAGGTGATGCTGTGTGTATGGTGGGATTGGAAGGGCATTGTTCATTATGAGCTTTTACCGTCCGGCAAAACCATCGATTCTGATCTTTACTGCCAGCAACTGATGAGATTAAAGGAAGCAGTCGAGAGAAAACGGCCGGAATTGATCAACAGGAAGGGTGTGGTCTTTCATCACGATAACGCTAGACCACACACATCTTTAGCCACTCAGCAAAAATTAAGAGAGTTCGACTGGGAGGTCCTAGTGCATCCACCATATAGCCCTGACCTTGCGCCATCAGATTTTCACCTGTTTCGGTCTCTTCAGAATTCTTTAGGTTCTGTAAGGTTGACCTCAAGAGAGGACTGCCAAAACTATTTGTCCCGTTTTTTTGATCAGAAGTCCCAAAGTTTCTACAGTAACGGGATAATGTCTCTGCCCACAAAATGGCAGAAAGTTATTCAACAAAACGGTACATATATATTGTAAATAAATGTAAATAAACTTTGAAAAAAATGTCTTGACTTTTCATACAAAAATACGAAAATACTTTTTCCCCAACCTATTATGAATTACTGTAGATTTATTTTGGCGAAAGAAACTCTTGCTTGACATTCTGCTTTGATCTCCAAAAAAAGATTCATCAGTGGTAGCGCCATGTACCAGGAGCTCTCAGAATATCGACGAACAAGTCGGTGGCCCAAAATGTTCCCCGTTCCCTATACCACTACCGATTCCCTTTCCGTCCAATCTTAACGGTTGATAGTGCAACGGTAGACGATTACCATCAGGTAATCCGCTTGCTCATTGCCCCTTGTCATAATAAAAGAAAAAAAGAGTTTCAGAAATATTTTGTGACAATTAACATAAGATAGGTTAGTATTTGGAAAAGAAGAAATTTACACCGAACAGCTTAAGTCATCCTAATTTTTATAAGCTTTTATTTAACTTGCACTGTATGTATGTATGTATGTATGTATGTATGTATGTATGTATGTATGTATGTATGTATGTATGTATGTATGTATGTATGTATGTAAGTATGTATGTTCGGTGGAATCTTGTAACTCAATTTTGAAGTAGATCCCTTCAACCGATTGAGCTGAAATTTTGTATACACGTTTACTTTGGATGACAATGCATGATATAATGTATGACATCATTCTATATCCAATATGGCGGACGACCCAAGATGGCGGAATGGATATTTTTAATGCATTTCTGCAATATGGGTATCAAATGAAAGGGTTTATTGAGTGTAACTCAAAATATAATATGACGTCATTCTAAATCCAATATGGTGGAATATCCAAGATGAAGGAATATATATTTTAAGCTTTCGTACAATATGGGTATCAAATGAAAGGGCTCATTGGGACTAACTAAAAAAATAATGTGACGTCATTCTAAATCCAATATGGCGGAGCATCCAAGATAGAGGAACAGTTTTTTTAATGCATTTCTACAATATGGGTATCAAATGAAAGGGCTTGTTAAAAGTACCTCGAAAAATAATGTGACGTCATTCTAAATCTATTATGGTGGAATAAATATTTGTGTTTCTACTATATGGGTATCAAATGGCCCTTTCATTAAAGAGTTATATGAGAACTTCAAAAACTATGCCTCGGTGCTTCAGTAAACTAGCCCGCTTCTGAATCAGGAAGTCTTGGGTGCGAATTTGGCCTCACACCAATGTCTTTCGAAATTCCTCTCGAAAGTCATGTGTGATAAATATTTTTGACTGACCACTTTGTGCTCGCTGTATGGCAACAGTGGTAGAGCCCAGCAATTCACTGTATGAATGGGCTGGCTCGACCGGTGAAATACCACAACCAGCTCACGCCGGGTTTCTTTGGGTGAGAGAGGTACCCGGAGGCCCACTCCCCTTCCCCATCCCTTCCTACTCCCATATCCTACATCCTACTCCCTTAAAGATCGTTGAGACGTAAACATAGTGGCGAGTCGAGGCTTGACAGATGCTGCCTACACCTTCGGGTAGAAAAAGGAGTCGAGCTATGTTATGCTATTAATTAATGTTATAAACAAATTAGAATGTGTATAAATATTATATATATCATAGGGCTTTCAATATGAGCGGCTAGATGTTAGTGGCCTGCTTGTTTGGGCGGTGTCAGTCAATCTGTTGTTTACTATTCAGTCACTGATGCCAAATCACCATGTCAAGATACAGGGTTAAGCGGCTCGTCCAAATTTATAATCAAAATGAGTTAGTGCTATCATTAAGAACCTTACGACCACTTTACGGCTGAGGCGGTAGTCCATCACAGTCGACGGCTTTCCGTTGACCTATGTTTTAATAGTTAACAGTGTTTTAATTGTGGTCAGCCACGCAATCTGCTGCATGAATGGGCCAGTTCGACCGGTGCAATGCCATGCCCTTTCAGGATACCGACGTAAATTGGACAGGATTTAATCACTTTAACATGATTGCTACACTAACGGATTTTAATGGTGTTATAGGTATTATTAGAATTAAACACAGTGGATGATGGGAACGAACTATAACTTTTATTACAACTCACTCCTATGTTACACTCAGATCGGCAAGTATAGAGTACTGATTAAAAAAAAACAGATGGCGTTACACTTCACATGTAGTTAAACATATTTTGTTAATAAACAACAGTCCCACATAACAAAATTAAGCTGCAAAATCAACAAATAAGTAACAAAAAAAATTGTTTACTTAGGCTTGAAACTCTTTGCTGCTGGTCAAGCATACGTGGCCTTAAGTAGGGAAAAGACTTTAGGAGGTCTCCATTGAAGAGTTGGACTGTTCGAAATTAACTGGCAAACGACCTTGTAACAATGATGCTTTGAATGAGATGAAGAGACTTACCCATCGATAACTAAAAACTTGAAAATAATTTAAAGAAAAAAACTTTTTTAAAGAAGCTTTTATTTAAACGCTCTAAAAAGAATAAAATAATTTTCACCTTAAACCTTTTTAACTATCAACTTATAACCTTATTATATACAATTTATGTTATAATAAAAGCTTGTCGCTATGTTTAACCCAACCCTTCCCCCCTCCTCTTCCCATCCCGATTCCGACCCCTTCCATTTCCCATGGAAAGGGCCGGCAGCGCAACTGTAACACTATATGTGTTCGGGTGTCCATATATATGTTATAAACCAAAAATATATTTGGATAATGCGATCCGTCACAGTAATCATTAAATCTAAAAAAATATTTCCAGATGGTTATGGATAGGTAATTAAACATAGCGACAAGCTTTTATTATCACATAAATTGTATATAATAAGGTTATAAGTTGATAGTTAAAAAGGTTTAAGGTGAAAATTATTTTATTCTTTTTAGAGCGTTTAAATAAAAGCTTCTTTAAAAAAGTTTTTTTCTTTAAATTATTGTATAAACAACCCGCTTTCGAGAAGATAGCATCAATTATAGAGTATATTTTTTTCAGATATTAACAGCCAATTCACAACTGTTGCAACAACAAATGCACGGAATAAAGTATCAAAACCATTATGCGACGATTCGAGCAAACATGTTCTGGTCGAACAATTCTTTAGCACAGTATTCAACAAGTTCCGTAATACACCACCAGTTTGTGTTTGCGTTCAAATGTGTCCAAAACAACCGACATACTGTCATCCTAATGGCTGTTTGAAAAGACCTGATAACTCTGACACGCCTGAGGAATCAGTGAAACAAATGAGTAAAAATGTGGAACCGATAGCCTTGTTGGAACAAAAACGCGATATTATCAACAACAACACTGTTATGAAGAGCTATGTTGATGAAAATAAACATACATCGGTCTCGAGTGAGGGTATGCTATAATATTTGTATCGCCTTTTATGAATACTAACCAACTAATTTATGCATGGTTTTTATCACATGTGAAATTAAAAATAGCCAAGTTATGCCGCAGCTAGATTTATCTCTCTTATAAAGGAACAATATACTAGCAGTTCACAAAAAATCGCAAACCAATTAGCAAATGACACTATATTCCACTGGTAGTGTTTTGTTTCGAAGTGAGACTAAAGCTTCAAGTCCATATCCTCTATACTCTTCATATACTAGATACATGCATATCCTACTAACCTTCTTTGAAAGCATTGTGTATATTTTTTTAAAGAATCGACAACGCATATGTGTATTTATTTCTAAGACTTTCGCGAATCTCACCCATAGATCAAAACAACCTTCAGAATTATATCGCGTTTATTTATTACTTTTTTATATTTATTTCCCGACGTTTCGAACTCTTTACAGAGATCATTTTCACGAGTGATGAGCAAAAATATGATAGTTGTTCAAAAGCTATTTTCATTGATACAGAGAGCACCCACTTTTTGGAAATAAAAATCAAAAAGTTGATGTTAAAAATATGATTATTACTATTGGTAACCCACATCAGACCATGAAAACAAAAGTTAAATACTTATTTTTAAGATGTATTCACCAGAGAAAAAGTTTTTTTTTGTAAAGAAAGAAACTTGGTTTCCAGGTAAATAAAAACAGTATACAATCAAAATAATTTTTATTTTTATTAACCTGGAAATCAAGTTTCTTTCTTTTTTCTCAAAAATTTTACAAATAAGTCTTTCTCGGTCTTTCTCTGGACTGGCCGCGTTTTTGACCCAGTGGTAGATTTTTAACAAATTCTTTATTTAAAATCAATCAATATTTAATAATAGTTATACTTTGATTTCAACCAACTTAGAAAAATAAGATAATTTTCTAATACATACATAACTTCACGCCAAATCCCTTGCGGGGTAGGCAAAGAGAATAATAATAATAAAATAAAATAATATTTCTAATAATTAAATAATAACAACTTTTACTTATTAAATTATACAACAAAGGAAGGATCCTTTGTTGTGTGATTTAATAAGTAAAAGTACAAACAAAAAAAAAACTTTTTCTCTGGTGAATACATCTTATAAATAAGTATTTAACTTTTGTTTTCATGGTCTGATGTGGGTTACCAATAGTAATAATCATATTTTTAACATCAATGTTTTGATTTTCATTTCCAAAAAGTGGGTGCTCTCTGTATCAATGAAAATAGCTTTTGAACAACTACCATCTGTTTGTTCATCACTCGTGAAAATGATCTCTGTAAAGAGTTCGAAACGTACATACATACATACATACATACACACATACATAACTTCACGCCAAATCCCTTGCGGGGTAGGCAGAGAGAACAGAGCGCCATAGGGCACGATTCTTACACACCTCACTCGCTGCGTTGACTTTCATAACTCTTTTCATGCACGCGCGTCGGTTTTTGAGGCTCTTAACATCACCTTCCTCCAGAACACGTTCTATTTGGTCTTGGAATGTGTGTCTTGGCCGTCCTCGACTCCTACATCCGTCCGCTTTTGCATTGTATATCTGCTTAGTCAGTCTTGCGTCAACCATTCTTTCTACATGTCCGAACCATCGGAGCATGCCCTTTCTTACTTTTACACCGACACTCTCTTTCAAACCAACTTCCTTCCTTACAACCTTGTTTTCTACGCGGTCAGCGAGAGTCACTCCGCAGATTTTGCGTAGAGCCCTCATTTCTACCGCGTTTATTCTACTTTCGTGCACACTCTGCCATACCCAGCTCTCGCTTCCATAAGTTAGTGTTGGGATCAGGACTGCATTGTGGATTGCTAACTGGGCCTTTCTGCTAATATTTTTTGCGCCCAGGAATCTGCCCAACACTCCGTTTACGCTATTTCCTATCGCCACTCGTCTTTCTACATCCGCGGTGTACCTTCCATCTCTGCTAAAAGCGCATCCAAGACATACAATTTCATTCACCTGTTCCAGCACTACATCATCAACCATTATCCTTGCATCTGTTCTGGATTCCTCTCTTTCAAACACCATTACTTTCGTTTTCGTCGCATTCAGCTGCAAGCCTTTAATCATGCAATCATCTTTCATAGTAGTGACTAGTGTTTGCAGGGCCGACGGCGATTCGGCTAGAAGCACGGCGTCATCTGCGTAAAGCAGGCAGCTCACAACTAGGTCACCCATTCGCATCCCTACATCCATCGATCTCATTCTCTGGAGACAACTGTCCAGGTACAGGATGAACAGTCGAGCGGACAGCACGCAACCCTGTCTGACGCCGATATTGACGTCAAACCAGGGGGACAAGCCGCCGTCAACACGCACACACGCTGTGCAGCCCTCATAAGTGGACTGCACAGCGCGCAGCAGTGCTCCGCTCACCCCGTAGCCCGGGAGTATATCCCACAGATCCTTTCGTAACACTCTGTCAAACGCTTTTTCCAGATCCACAAAACCGCAGAAAACCTTCCGGTTAACAGCCAGTTGTTTCTCCACGATGTTGCGGAGAGAAAAAATCTGATCCATGCACCCTCGTCCGCTTCTGAAACCACCCTGAGCCTCCCACAACACTCCATCAGATATCACCCTCATTCTCCTTTCAATAATTTTCCCATACACTTTTGCTGCTAAACTGATCAAACTGATGGCCCTGTAACTGGCGCACTGCATACGTGATCCCTTACCTTTATACAAGGGCACGATGACAGCGCGCCTCCAGTCCATGGGAACCTTACCCGACCTCCAGCACAGATTGCTCAAGGTCAGGAAAGCGTCCCGGACACAGGATCCACCGTGTTTGATCATTTCAGCAGACATCATATCAATTCCAGCTGCCTTACCATTTTTCATACTTCGTATCGACCATTCAATCTCTTCCATAGTAATGTCCTCATCAGATGTTGGCGCAGCGGTGTCAGCCGTAGGCTCACTCGCGGCGCCCACATCCGGAACATACTCGTACATTTCCCCAAAATACTCACTCCACCTGCCCAATACATCGCTTGGGTTTGCAAGAATGTCACCAAACTTAGACATAATTTTGTCCATTCTGGATGTTGACGAAGAACCCCGAGACTTTCTAACTTCCCTCCAGAAGAGTTTGTTATTCGCCTCGAAGTTCTCCGTCAACCTCACTTCCTCATTCGCAACAAGTCTTTCACGCTTCTCTTTCACTAAGGTTTTGGTAACATTCCTGCAGCGGCGGTAGCTCTCATACTTTTTCTCTGTCATACTATCATTCTGGTTCAAACTTGAGACATAATCCAACCATGCTTTTTTCTTTCTTTCGACGCTGGATTTCACATCCGCGTCCCACCAGGCGTCACCTCTCAGAATCTTATGCCTCTTTGCACTACCACATACTTCTTTTGCACTATTCACTATACTTTCTTTCATTCTTTCCCAGCATTCTTCAACACCTAGGTCAGAAAGACTCGTCTCATTGAGTCCTTTACTGACTAGGCCTACATACATACTCCGTACACTTTCATCTTCTAATTTCTCACATTTTATCCTTTCAAGCTCTCCGAAATGGGTACGCACTCGCCAGTGTCTCCACTTCTTGAAAAGGCCCACGAATCGGCTTACCACCAGGTAGTGGTCCGTATCAAGAGTGGGGCCTCTGTAGGCTCTTGTATCCCTTAGAGTATTTCGGAGACGACTATCTATCAAAATCAAATCTATCATACTCTTTTGCTCATTCCGTCTCCACGTATACGTGTGAATATCTTTATGACGGAATAATGTGTTAGACACAAGGAGGTTCCGTTCCAGGCATACGTCCAATATCGGCTTACCAGCATCATTCACTCTCTTGTCACCATTCGGACCAAGGACAGCCTCCAGGCCGTCTCGCTTGGTTCCGACCCACCCATTAAGATCACCACACAGAATTATCCTTTCATTTTCCTCAGCTAGATCCAGAATATCCCTAACAGTTTCCCAAAACTCCTCGAGTTCGCGGGGATCCGCGGAGCTAACGGGAGCATAAGCTGCGACCAGGAAAACTCGCGTGATCCCCAGTTTTATTCGAACCCAAAGATGTCTTGGGCCTACCAACTCATAATCTTTCACTCCGGAAGCAAAGCGGGAGGAGAGAACGACTCCAACACCCCCACTGGCACGGACGTCCGGGTCCACTCCGGACCATAGGGCTACCATGCCACCGGGGAGGTCCTCGGTCTCCCTCCCCCTCCGCTTTGTCTCCGTCAAACATAAGGCATCCAGGCATCTCTCATTTAATACATCCATCATCTCATTCATCTTTCTTGCCATGCTACCTCTAACATTCCACGTGCCTATACGGCACTCCCCTCTCCTCGTCCCGCCAGGATTGGCGCTGCGTGAAGGGTGGCGGCCCCCTTCGCCGCATGCGCATGCAGCCGCACCGACGGGGGCTAATCGGTGCCCGTCGCTTGCGGGGCACGCCCTAGCAGCCCGTCCGGCTGAGTTTGCTTTGGTCAAGATTGTGTCCCACTGGGACGGCAGGGATCGCGACGCGCACGCTCTTGACATGACCCGGGGAATAAATATAAATAAGTAATAAATAAACGCAATATAATCCTGAAGGTTGTTTTGATCAACACATATGTGGTTTTCTCATGTTATGCATGTCTATAGGCCGTAACAGTGACCGTTTATAGCATCAGGTGGGCCGCACTTACTATCGTCATGGTAATTTTAAAAAACATCCCATCAGAAAGTCAGATCACCCAAATGAACTCTGTATCACTATATCACTGTACCTAAAGCCAATTTCCTGATTGTTAATATATTTCTGATTTTAGGCTCGTTACAACAAAATGATCTTACACCCGTAAATATACGACCAGAGCCTTTCAAAGATAGATATAAGATTACATTTAAATATAAAAAAGTACCCAGAGTAGAACTAAAGTATATCTTTGGGGAACAAATAAAGAATAAAAAGTCAAATGCTATAAGAAAAGAGAAGATGGACATATTAAGAAAGAAATGGCCTCGTATTAAGATGAATAATAGTAATGTACAGCCTATAGATCTTAGCAAATATCCAATCTCTAGGTATTATAAAGACACACCAGATAGAGACTTAATAAACTATTTAAATAGTTTGGAGGAAGAGTTAATAAATAGCACAACAAAAAATATTAACGATGAAAACGATCTAAGAGCGATTTTTGAAGTCAAAAAACCTGAAAATGAAAATTCGACAGTTTCATTAGAAAAATTGATTAATAGCTTGATTGGTACAAGTTTTAAATTTAATAAAATCTCCAACACAACAACAGAAAATTTGTCAAATAATGAAACTCATAGCTTAGTCACAAAGATGGAGAACACTGCAAATAAATTTGGTGAAAAGTTAAAACAGACACTACCTAAGCCAATAGGTTACAATGTAGTATCAATGAACTTTAGCAATGAAAGTATTGATAAAAATATATATAATACAACTTATACAGATACTAATATAGAAAACTCGATACATAATTTAAGTGGTGTCAAGACATCTTTACCAAAGAAAATAGAAAAACCAAATAATAATTTAGAAATCATGAGGCAAGCGAAAGGCAAAGCTGACTTTGATTCGGCTGAGATAACGGGAATCTGGAAACATTTTTTTAGTACAATGCCAACAACAGAAAATACAGTAACTTCTATAGATATTGAAAATAAAGTGACAAAAAAAAGCAGACAGAAATTCATATTAACAAAGACTTTGAGGAATAATAACTAGGTTGATGTAAACAATATTGTAAATTTGTTTAAGGGAAAACAGACTGCAAACTCACTACACGATACACGACACTACATACACGATTTAGTTAGGGGCAAAAAATCGTCTGGACCTTAGAGACTTCGAAAAAGAAGGAAGGTCTATGTTTTATTGTTTGTTTTCATATTTTATTATGTTTATGTCTACCGATTATTCCGTTAGCTTTATCCTGATTTAAAAAAATATCATAACGTGAATTGTTTCACTGTTAGGTAATCATATTGATTGATGTAGTAGTTTTTATCATAACAGAAGCATTAGATTTTTCTTGAAAATTGAATCTCTAAGCAATTATAAAAACTTAGAATGATAATTCACGTAGAACTGCCCAAAATAATATGTAATAGAAATTGGAATGTCGACAGATGGTGTAGTTAAAATATCCGGAGGGCTAAGCTTCCACAGCAGCTGGGTCCATTTCGCGAAATGTGTCGAACATGCTCTCAGTTTGGCATACGTCACTCAACCTTTTGTAAGGAATATACAAAGTAGACCCCCTTTCCAAATGAACGTCACTAAAACGGCATTTAAACCTAAATTGCGCGTTTTTTATGGAATAGGGGGGCAAACGAGCAGGCGTGTCACCTGATGGTAAGCAACCAACGCCGCTCATGGATACCAGCAACACGTATAGTGTTACTGTTGCGTTGCCGACCTTTAAGGGATAGGGGATAGGAAATGATGGGGAAGGGGGTGGGCTTCCACGTACCTCTCTGACCGAACGAAACGCGGCATGAGCCACTTTACGTCGGTCTTCTGAGAGGTCGTGGTATTTCACCGGTCGAGCCGGCCCATTCATGCAGCAAACTGCTTGGCTCTACAACTGTAAAATTGCCACCACGTTTAATTGCGTTTCTTTGTCCCCAAAGAATATTGAATTATTTCAGTTCCTCTGGTTTACCTTTGCAAACAAGACGTCAAATTAATGAAAAAATTAATACGAGTACAAACATATTATGACTAAAATGCTAAAAAAGTTATGTAAGTTATTTTGGCTTCCTACCATTACTCTTGTAAAAATTAGGTTTTCTTCACGGTTCTCTCTAATTTCTAGATAAGATCCTGGTAAAATTTTATTACATTGTATAAATAAGAAAAGAAGAAAAATATAAGACCCAGTTCTGTTAAATACATTAAAATATTAATCAAAAACTTTTATCTTTTCTTTATACACACAAGCACTCACTGCAAGTACGCAAAACTATAAAATTAATTCTTCATTATACCCTGACAACAGTTCCGTTTTGAAAATACGACCACTCTTTTTAACCGACTTCGAAAAAAGGAGGAGATTCTCAATTCGTCTGTATGTATAATATTTTTTTTTATGTATGTTCACCGATATTTTCGTCAATTATGGACCGATTTCAAAAATTTATTTCTCGTTGTATATTGTTTACTTCCGAGATGGTCCCATTTTCACCAGGTCAGGATCTGATGATGGGAACCAGGAGAAATCGAAGGCATCCACCAAAACTTGTATGGTGCTTTTATTAACAGTGATCTCTTAAGGATATTCTTTATGGTGCCAACATTTGATGCTGCTGTGCTTATGGAGAAGCCACAAAACTCCTCAACCGTTAGGAGTTTGTAGACAACACTGCAATCGGTCGATAGAAACTACATGGTAGTATATAGGCCTAGCGTGTTGTTTGTAAAATATCCTGGAATATGCACCTGATGCTGCTATGCTGATGAAGAAGCTACAGAACTCCTTAACGGTTAGGAGTTGGGAGACAAGGAGACAGTACTACAGTTACATAACATAACTTCACGCCTTTTGTTACCCGAAGGTGTAGGCAGCGGCTGTTAAGCCTCGTCTCGCCGTTATGTTTACGTCCCAAATGGAATAGGTGGCGAGCCTATTGCCATACCGGGCACAAAGTTTGTCAGTCATCGGTATTTATCACACATAACTTCCGAAAACAATTTCGAAAAGTCATTGGTGTGAGCCAGTGTCTGGAATCGAACCCCGGACCTCTGGATCAGAGGCCGTGCGCTCTCCCACTGCGCCACCGAGACTATACTACAGTTAGTCGATGGAAATTGTTTAGTAGTATACAGGACTAACGTGTTGCTTGGGAGGTGTGCGTGAATCGACGTCTGATACTGCTGTGCTGATGATGAAGCTACAGAACTCTTATACGGCTAGGAGTTAGGACACAATTCTGTAAAATGTTTTATATTTTCTGGAATAGTTTCCTGGCTACGCGGTCTACCCATGATAATTACAAAAATTTAAATACTTTACAAATATTATCATACTTTTTTATCTAAGTACCTATTTATGAAAATTAGAGCTCCCTAAAAATATCAACGATTTAACAAACGGACTTGTAATTAGTGAAAATATATTTACTAAACTGAAAGTCATGTAAATGAACTAACTGCTATTGAAGTTCACAACTCATTAATATCACTAAAACTCGTGAAAAAAATTGCTTTAAAAAAAAAGTTAAACCGACTTCTAGAACTTCTAGAGACTTTCGCGAATCACATTCATAACATTAAAATAAACTTTTTAGGATTATATCGCGGTTTTACTACTTCTTTTTATTTATTTCCTGACGTTTCGAACTCTTTCACTCGTGAAAATGATCTCTGTTGTTTTAATGTTATATTCTTAATATTTCAAAAATAAATTAGAGTGTAATCAAAATTTGATAGCACTTTGAGAAGCGCTGTAAATATAGCCTCGATTAACGCTTTTATACGCGAATAAAAGTGTGTTATTAAGCGTAATGAGGTTTCATAAGGCTGTAACGGATTATTAGTTGGATATAAGACGTCTGTTATGATATGGCTCATCATACCAACACGATTGCGTTGCAGATTATTTTTCTACCAGGCTTTAACTATATAAATACAGAAAATCTTTTAAAAAGGAATCTATTTGTACAAATAAATTTGGAATGGTAACAATGCCAACGAATTGTATATAACATAACTTCACCCCTTTTTCTACCCCAAGGTGTAGGCAGTTGCTGTTAAACCTCTACTCGCCGTTATATTTACATCCCAAATGGAATAGATGGCGAACCTATTGCCATATCTGGATTCAGAAACCGTGTGCTCGACAACGGGACCACCGAGACATTAACTAACGAAATGCCATGCCATGTACAGTCCCATATATTAGGTTTCTTTAGCTTATTCTTCATTACCCGGATTTAAACTCGAGACCTCTTAATAGTGCGTTCATGAGTGCCTATCATTGAACGGAATTAAATATTTTTCAAGTTCGTTAAACAGATGAAAAATATAGAGACCATCAATAATGTCCTTTGACTGTTAATAAAGTGGCGGACAATTTTCTTCAGTAAAGCCAGCGCCAGGAAAAAACTTGTCAGTTAGGACTGCGATTACATCTTTAAGCGGGAGCGGCAGGGAATTTGAAAGCACAATTATAAATTATGATGTTAAAAAAAACAGCTCAGTGTTTTCGAAATTAAAATAAATTTTAAATTTATTCTGTAGTAGTTGATCCCAGTGAACTTTGTTTCGCCCTAGAAACAAAAAATGGTTAGTGTGCGTTATAACTTATGATTAACCATATACCATCGCAGACTTTTTTGTAGATCTTTTTAATTTTTGTATAATAATGTAGTACATTATTTTGATAATAAAATAATAATACAATTCACACAGAGACCTCTATTTCCAAGTAAAGCAACTAAATGCTTGTATTATGGAGACTAAGATAACGGATCTTAATACATACTTTTGTAAATACATACTTAAAGTACATAGAGAAACACCCACACAAACACAGTTATGTGAATGTGTGAGAATAAAAGTGTGAATAAACGGCCTATTTTTCAGCAGGGACCCTGACTCCAGGATTTGTTTTGCATCAACTTCATTTAGGTAGCGCTCGAGGCCTTGTGTAGCTTATAAGTCTAAATGGTTGGATAGGTTTTAGCTTGAGTGCTTGCTGTGAGTGTTAACAGTGTTAACATCGACTTATATATCTCGAAACTCGTACAGTAACGAAAACATGCATTTTTAGTTCGCCAGCTAATTTTGTATATATTTTGTCATTTAAGTTGTTATTTAGTCACTATTATAGGTACGATCTTAAAAAAAAAGTAATAAAGGTAAGAAATAAAAATTTATGATGGAATATAAAAAGAATGGAATCTGCTTAGTCAATCTAAGAAGATTGACTAAGATTGTAAGATTGACTAAGCAGATATACAATGCAAAAGCGGATGGATGTAGGAGTCGAGGACGGTCAAGACACTCATTCCATGACCAAATAAAACGTGTTCTGGAGTGATGTTAGGAGCTTCAAAGATTGACGCGCGTGCATGAAACGAGATCAAAGTCAACGAAGCGAGTGAGGTATGTAAGAATCGTGCCTTATGGCGCACCGTTCTCTCTGCCTACCCCGCAAGGGATTTGGCTTGAAGTTATGTATGTATATAAATTTAAATAAATTTTAATAATATATATGACTAACACGCTTTTATACCCACTTACACAGCACCGTTAATTCATTCAAATGAAAGGCAAAAAAATATCCAATTTGTACCGGAAACAAAGCTGAGCATTCTGAACAACCGTTTTCCATTAGCTTGTAAGAAAAAGTTTCTCCATTTGAGTCATTATGCCAAAGAAGACACTTCGGTTTTCACGGTAAATATATTCTAATCTGAACGGTTTCAGGTCAGTTAATTAAATTGATAATTAAATGAGCTGTGAGTCGTACTCTTGTTCCCGGACGGTAATATTATTGTTACATCTGTGTACCTTCATTTCCTTAATTCCAATAGGTATAGACGCTGTCTGTACCTCTATTTAATATTAGACAGCATATTTTCTTTGTGTTTCCGAGTCTGGTTGTAGGCCTATTACAGTACAGAAATCTTTTATTTAGCATCTCTTACTCATTGGTATAGAGAGAATATTAGGAAGTCTTACTGGTCCAGTAGTAGCTCTCCGCTTTTGATTCCGAAGTCGTGGTTTCGACTCGGTATATGGCAATAGGTTCGCAGCCTATTGCCATATACCGTATTTGGGACGTAACATAAATGTTCGGCGAGTTGAGACTTAACAGACGCTGCCTACGCCTTCAAGTAGAAATAGGCGTGAAGTTTTGTTTATAGAAAAACCTGATAAACTATCCTACAGAACTTTCTAGTTTCATAAATAAACAAGTTTTAAATAGCTTTTCATGAACATCTAAAACATTTGATATGGAGATATCATGTTGTAAGAATGGCTTTAAATCATTTTTAAAGTGAAACTTTTATTACATCGTCTCAAACTTTTTCGTCTGCGTGTTGCATGTCGCGTGACGGTCGGCCGCGGAGTAGGGATAAAGTGAAAGGCGCTCGTCAGAGCGCCTTTCACCGTAAAAACATGTAGAAAAACACCCCCAGACGCCGTACAAACAACACAATAAATATATTTGTTTGTTTGCACTCGGGTGGGATCGAACCCGCCCCGACCTCGTGTTATCGGTAGTGCGGTTTACCGATGCACCACGAGGCCCGTATGAATGATTGTCTAATTACCGTCCTCTTTACCAATTTCAACACATTTTCTAGGATCGGGTTTGTTTGTTTGTTTGTTTTTTACATACATACATATACGTACGTACGTATTGCAGGCGGAGAAAAAAAAAAATTATATTATTAATATAACAAATGACACGATAAAAGGGAATATAATAAATTCGTATGTATTGTAAACGACGGAGGCTTTTAAGTTTCCAATTCCAAAAAGTGAACTACATATATGTGACACAGTTATGTTCGTCAATTTATTAGCGATAAGATAGTGCTCTTTATGTATGTATTTGTCACATTTTCATAATAAATCAAAATATCATATTTACTGGAGGAAAAAATATCGTTTTGTTTTGTAAAGATCCTTTGTTGTAATGTTGTTAACGTTTGTCGCGTTATCCCTAGTGCCGTAGCTGGAATACTTGTCGATTCGGGCGACATCTATCGATATAATACGATATTACGGCAGAATCATCAATAGTAGCAACCTAGTAGCGCCATCTAGGAATTATTGTCGTGACCACGTAAAATAAAAAACATTTATTAAACCCTATTAACAAATACAAGATGGCAAGTAAATTAAAATAGCCCTTATCGCACAATCCCCTGAAAGCCGGTGACGTCCGGTTCGATTTCAAATTAAACTAGTTTTCTCTCTCTTTGCAAAACTGCCACTGACTTGTAACTAACGAATTAGTGGAGGAAGCAGACTGACGCCTTTCTTACTTTACTTAAGTTTCCAATTCCAAAAAGTGTGCCAGGATTCGAACACGCGACCTATGCGATTCGGAAGCCGTGTGCTCGACCACTGGACCACCGGAACTACATATATGTGACACAGTTATGTTCGTCAATTTATTAGCGATAAGATAGTGCTCTTTATATATGTATTTGTCACATTTTCATAATAAATCAAAATATCATATTTACTGGAGGAAAAAATATCGTTTTGTTTTGTAAAGATCCTTTGTTGTAATGTTGTTAACGTTTAATAGGTGTCGCGTTATCCCTAGTGCCGAAGCTGGAATACTTGTCGATTCGGGCGACATCTATCGATATAATACGATATTACGGCAGAATCATCAATAGTAGCAACCTAGTAGCGCCATCTAGGAATTCTTAATCTTCAGTCGTTAACTTCCAAAGAACTTGAAAATGATGAGATTATCGAATTAATTGATTTAAATCTTTAACTTAAAGTTAAACGAAGCCAAAGCAAACTTTTAAAAAAATTGCTGTGAAGTAACTGTTTTACACTGTTGCACTCTAAAAAAATATAAATGTTAATCATTTTATCAGAATCATCAATTTAAAAAACTTACTAACTAAATTATTGAAAAATAATTATTGAAAAAATATTTTGTTTATGTATATTTAAAAAGTAGATTTAAAAATCAATAACCCAAGACTCAATTTTAAAAGTTTCACTTTTACGGTGGTTTCATAAAACCACACAATTTTTTTTTATGATCCAACATTTTTTTGAATATATTACTAAAATCTATTATAGAATTATTTAAATACGTTACATTTGACGGGCCTCGTGGCGCATTGGTAAAACTACCGGCTGCAGCAATGAAGTCGGGGGTTCGATTCCCACTCGTGCACAAATATTTGTGACAAACATGAATATTTGTGTGGCGTCTGGGTGTTTTTCTATGTATTATAAGTATGTATTTACAAAAGAAAAGTATATGTATTAGTATCCGTTATCTAGTATCCATAACACAAGCATTTAGTTGCTTAGCTTGGAACTAGAGGGCGCTGTGTGTATTGTGTCCAAGATATTATTTATTTATTTATTTTATTTATATTTATGTGGTGTAACTAATTTTCAAACAATCAAACAAGAAATAACTTTTAAAACCACTTCACTAGTAGTCACAGTATCATGACCAAGGCAAGAGATCACTAAGAGATTGGACCTGGTGGTTCAGCTCTCCGAATTCTTGTTCAGAGGACCCCATATATGGTTATCGCAACTTTGAGACTAGGAATAATACTTCGAGCACCCGCTTCTGAATCTAGAGGTCGCGGGTTCAAATCCTGACATTGGCTCACACTAATGATTTTTCGAAATTAATTTCGTAAGTTATGTGTGATAAATATCGATGACTAAAAACTTTGTGCCCGGTATGGCAATAGGTTCGCCACCTATTCCATTTAGGACGTAAACATAACGGCGAGACAAGGCTTAACAGCCTTCGGATAACAAAGGCGTGAAGTTATGTTATGTATGTTATCATTACATAGTATAAAACAAAGTCATTTTCCGCTGTCTGTCCACTTTTATGCGCATATCTTTAAAACTACGCAACGGATTTTGATGCGGGTTTTTTTTAATAGTTAGAGGGGTGGATTTGATCTATAATTCATGTATAGTGTAGTAGATAAAAGTGATAATTTTCAAGATTTAGAACTTTAATCGCAAACGCTGCCTGAACCCTAAGTGATAAATCAAAACAACGTACTACATTATTATACACCTATAAAAGGTCTACAAAAAAATCCGCGAGGGCATATGTCTATCTCTTAGGGATAACCCACAATGACTATTTTTATTTTTTTACTTTTTACGAGAAAAAATGGCCTATTTACGAAGCGATTTTAAACATTACAGTATTAATTTTCATCCAATTAAGTTTCTTAAATAGATTTTGCATGTAATATAGATGATCCTGGCCCTTTACAGCATTCATTTAAGCAAATATTTTCGAAGATATTGCAGTGTCAACATAGCGGGACAGCAGATAATACTTTTGATGCGGAACAAAGTTCGCCGGGTCAGCTAGTTAATAACAATAGTCCTAAATGTCGAGGTGTAATGGTGTATGGTGTAATGGTCGATACTCACACCTTGGAGTAATAAATGCATTAAGTTAGTGCTCTGTCAAAAGAATAGGAGCCGCGCTGTACTGGGACCAGGATAATACATTTATTTAATAATAAGTTAAAAACGGCCTTCAGCGTTCATCCTCTTTGATTGCGAAGATTAGTCAAGCTGTCACTTAGCGAGAGCATAGATAATCTACAAAATAATACAATGTCGATAATAAAGTCTCAAGTATGAGCAGACGCTTTTAGGCAAAATTAAGGAGGAAAATAAATGAGAATGAATGTCACTAAATATAAAAAAAAGATTGGAATATATAGACATACATACATAAGCTCACGCCTGTATCCCGTGGGGGTAGGCAGAGACTTTGGCTTTCCACAAGCTACGATCCTGACACACATCTTTCGCCTCATCCACAGTCACACATCTCGTCATGCATTTACATCGGTGTCGGGTGCTACGCATTTTGCCTTTTTTAAACAGACCATTTATTTGGTCGTGGTAGCTCTGTCTTGGTCTTCCGATCCCGACCCTGCCACTCACATTCGCTTCGTATACTCTTTTAGTCAGTCATCTTTCATCCATTCTTGCAATATGACCACACCATGTTAGCATACTTCTCTCCACTTTGGTCACCGCATCGTCCTTCAACTTGCATTTCTCCCTTTTGCATTCGATCTGCAATCGTGATTCCACACATACTTCTCAGAGAACGCATTTCCACTGCATTCACCTTACTTTCATGCTTCGCCTGCCACACCCAACACTCACTCCCGTATGTGATAGTTGGTACCAACACACCATTGTGAATTGTCAAGCGTGCCTCTTCAGATACAGCCTGACTACGCATCAAGGCATGCAATGCACCATTAATTCTATTACCCGCAGTCACTCTCCTTTCAATATCTTCCTCACATTTTCCGTCTCTTGTAAACATCCTTCCCAAATATACAAACTCATTCACTTGCTCCAATTTCTCGCCATCCAATATCATATCACACACTGTGACCTCTTTCTCTCTCTCCACGATAACTTTCGTCTTGCTTACATTTATTTTCATACCTCTTTCTCTAAACCCTTCATTCACCAAGATTAGCATGTCTTGTAACTCCGACGCCGACGGAGCAAGTAATACCTGGTCATCGGCGTACAGTAGGCACTTGACACGCACCTCTTCCATGCTTAAACCACATTCAGTTTCTTTCAGATTTGTCAGACAACTATCCATATAGAGATTGAAGAGCCATGGTGACGCAACACATCCTTGTCGAATACCTTTATAGATATCAAACCAGTCTGAGTGCGCCCCATTTACCCTGATACAGGCTCTAGAATTCTCATATAGAGAATTTAAAGCCCGCACCACGCTCGTCAACCCCATATGTATTCGACAGCGTTGACCATAATTCATTCCTGGGTACACGATCATAAGCCTTCTCCCTTTGCCACTTTTCAGCATCTCGGTAGTTAGCCTGTCTAACCCTGCAGACTTACCCAATTTCGTACTTTTGATAGCATTCACAATTTCATCTTCCGTAATTTCCTGAACTGCATCGTTTTGTGAGTGAGTGGGAGTTGGAATATTCATCGGCTCATTATTGTGAATGCTCACTACACTCAAAAATTTCTTCGAAGTAACTTTTCCAACGATGCAGAACATCCCCTCAACAATCGTCCATCTTTCGCTCTTATAACGTCCAACTGAGATGACCTTGAGCCGCCGCGAACCAATTTAACCTGCTTTCAGAACAGTTTTAAATTGGCCCTGACGTTTTTTTTTTTTTTTTTTTTTTTAATCTTTGAAGTAGTACGGGGTTTTTATTCACATGAATACGTCAACCCCATCATGCCTTATTCTAACTGCTACAACTTATATTCTTAACAATTATGTGTTATTTAAAAACTAGAAATAGTGTCAATCAATGCAGTTTACCAGATGGCACAATTTTTTCGCAATATCGGACTTGGGCTCTGCCAAAATAGACTGAACAATACCTACATCGAACTTATTCAAGTTAAACTCACTGATCAACACCTCTCTTTTATTCTGGTTCCGAACACAATCCATCAGCAAATGATGCACATCTTCAATTACATTGCACACATTGCAGTTTGGTGAATCAGATTTTTTCATTAAGAATGTGAACTTTGCCGACGGATAGTGTCCAGATCGCAACCTTACAGCTAACTTAACATAACTTCTACTTAAGTTACTGTTGTTAAACCAGGGACTCCGAGGAATTTCAGATTGAATTGTTTTATACCATATACCTTTTTCTTTAGATATGGTATTAAAGTGTTCTGACCACATACCAACAATTTTATTTTTGAATTTTGGTATAAACTCTACGTAATCTGGTAAAAAGTTATATTCTAATCCGTCTGTTACAGCCAATTTAGAAAGTTGATCTGCTACCTCATTTCCCTTTAGACCTATATGCGCAGGAACCCATTGCAACTTTACTTCTTTTTTCTCTACAGCAAATATAGAAAGAATATCTAAAATGCGGTAGGCTATCGTTGCACCTCTGTAACCAGAGGCGCACCGAGCCACATGCTGCAAACCACTTTTACTGTCAGTAAATATAGCTATTTTTTTATAATTTTTCTCTCTTCCGTAAGATAAGGCTTTAAAAATTGCAATGAGTTCCAACGTCATAACTGATACATTGGTCATGACTTTAAAATAATTTCTGTAGTTACCATCCTGATCATAAAATGCCTCACCTGATCCCTGTGGACCTTTAGAACCATCAGTGTATAATTTATGCCATCCGTTATATTTTAAATTTAGTTCACATATAACATTGTTCATCATAATATTGGGCTCATAACAAGACTTAGCTCCTTTTATGCTTTCCAAATTACTGACTAAGCATTTATGAAAATCAATCGCCGATAACCAGAAATCAAAGCTAAACATTTTAAGGATATCTTCAGAAGAACATTGAATTTGTTTTATATCTTCAAATATTCGCGAAAGTAATGGTTTTTTCTTATTGGCCCAGTTGCTATTTTGATATATATCACCCATTTCGATAACCAAATCAGTAATCACATTAGTAGACCGAAAGTTAATCTTTAATAAATATTTATAGGCTAGGTACTGTCTTCTTAGAAACAATGGCTCGATATGCAACTCTGCCTCCATGACGTGGATTGGAGAACTTCTTATAAATCCCCCAGTTATTCTTAAAGCCTGAATCTGAATTTTATCAAGTTTAGAAAGATGGCTTTTAGCACTAATATCATATAAAAACGATGCATAGTCAATTCGACTTCTAATTAAAGATAGATATAATCTTCGCAAATACATCATTTGAATGCCCCATGAGCTACCTGCTAGTGTCTTCAATATATTCATAAACCTGGAACACTTAGTGACTACTTCATTGATATGTTTTCCCCAAGTTAAGCCTCGATCCAACCACACACCTAAATATTTAATATTTTCGGAGTAAATTATATTCAAATTGTCTACTTTTAAAACTGGCAAGAACTTTCTTCGACCTCTACTAAATAAACAATATTGTGTCTTGTTTGCTGATAAAACCAATCCAAGTTCATCTAATAGACTAACTGAAATATTCAAGGCATTTTGAATATATCTTTCACTAAGCTTAATATCTTTATTACTAAAATACACTACAAAATCGTCCGCATATTGCAAGACCAATACATCATGGAGTCTGCGACATACCTTTTGAGTAACAAGATTAAATAATAACGGGGAAAGTGGATCACCCTGTGCGAGACCCTTGTTTGTGTATCTATTTATTCTGTTCCCGTCCATTAGTTTGATCCCCAAATGTCTCTCACTCAAAAACCTCCAAAGATAACTACAAATTTGTTTACCTACTTTTAAATTGTCAAGCTCACTAACTGCAACATCGACTGAAATATTATTGTATGCATTTTCAATATCCAGGAAACAAGCTAAAGTTGGTGTATTCTTAGAAAAACCGATTTGAATATGTGTAATTAATCGAGTCAAGTTGTCTAAACATGATTGTGACTTCCTAAATCCGATTGTATATGGAGATAGTATTTTTTCTTTCTCTGTATACCATTCTAACCTTCGAAAGAGCAATAAATGGAAAGTCTTACATATACACGAAATCAATGATATAGGTCGGAATTTAGCATTGTTGTTATTATTGTAATTGCTTTTTGGTATTGGGACTATTTGGATACTTCGCCACTGAACAGGAAAAAAACTAAACTTGAAGATTGTATTATACAAATGAAGCAAAAATTTTTTTGCTATATTCGGTAAATGATACAGCATGGAATAGGATATTCCATCTTCACCCGGTGAAGAATCTTTTTTTTTAAGTACTCTTTCCAACTCTTGGATAGAAAATTCTGATTCTAACCGTTCATTTGTAGATGAAAAAATTGGTTCCAAATTAGACACGTAATCTGGTGTAAGCGACTGTAATAAGTCCCTTGATTTACCAATGGAAGGGTACGGCTTAGATTGCTCATGTCCTTTTATCCATTTCATACGTCGCCACATATCAGAAGCCGAAATTTTTTCATCAAATGAATTGCAAAACTTATGCCAACTGTCTGATTTTGCTTTACGAATTAACATTAATGTTAGGTATGTTTAATGAAAGGTATGTGACTGTCTGCAGCAGTATTAATTGATGCTACAAAACTGTTGTACATGTCCTGAATATTCATATTACTACTAATAGGATTTAAAAAGACAGGGTTCTCGGATATACTTCGTGAATACTTTCTCCAGTCGGCCCGTTTAAAATTGCGTTTTTTAATGCATTTGAAGTCATCTATGATATTTAGGGACATCCTAATCATAAGGTGGTCACTACCTAAGTTTTCATTATAGACTTGCCAACTAAAATTTAAAGCCACATCAGATGAAACAAACGAAACATCTGGTGAAGTTTGTTGTATGTTTCCATTTACCAATTTAACCCTAGTAAAATCGCCATTATTAAGAGATATGAACCCATTTTCTAATGAACAATCCATCATTTGGGTACCTCTCACATCTGTTTTAACCGACCAATTAGTGTGGTGCCCATTAAAATCCCCAGCTATCAAAGTTTTAACCGAAAATTGAGAGAAAATTTCATCCCAATCTGAACATTGGGTATGTACACTAGATGGACAATATACAGATACTACATATTTTAGGTCTTTACAATTAATTAATCTTACACATATTAACTCTATACTGTTATTATTGATCCTAATAGGTACCACATAGGTCTGAATCGACTTATGCACAATAATCGCCACTCCCCCATATGAGTCAACACGATCCTGTCTATAAATGTTATAACTACCAATGTGTATATTTGATTCAGTCTCTAGCCACGTTTCACTGACAATTGCTATGTGAATAGTCTCTCGTATTAAAAAATCTGTGAACGATATTACTTTTGGCCTTAAACTTTGAGCATTCCACTGTACTATATTAAGTCTAATATGACTGACTGTATTAGCCATTACAAGAATCAAAAATATTGAATAAATTTCCTTTGAAAAACTTACTAATAACATATGTTTTTAACTCGTCCCATATTATTCTAATGACTAATATTACCTTTTCTTTCAAATTCTCATCAGACACAATAATTTTTTTATTTTATACCAAAATCTCATGAAGTCAAACTTATCTGTCAGATGTTCCTCTCGTCTAGTGTGTTCTTCTGTACTCTGGGAATCCTGATACTGAACTTCCATATTTACTTCTTTAACCATGTCTTCTAAATCTTCTTTTCTAGATATATTACCTTTTTTCTTCTTTTTACTGTGTCCACTTAAAATTATAGATTCTCTGTCCGAACCTTCTGCCATTACCTCTCTTAATCCTTCATTCTTTTCTGCTCGATACTGCACTGAGGGTCTGCTAAGTACATCGCTGTAGGTTTTATTTTTCATAGTATCCGCAAGGTTAGCGTTTGCTGGTGCTATTTTATTTTCATAGGCGTTATCGTAGTTTCTCGTTTCTGTATAGAACTGTAGGGCTTTTCGATATGTTAGTTGCTTTTTACTCATTATATTTCTTATCTCTTTTTCTCTTACAAAAAAAGGACATGTCTTCGCCAGAACAAAGTGATTCCCTTTACAATTTAAACATTTAATTGCTTGAATATCGCAATTAGCATGATCAGCACTACCACACTTGGGGCATAGATTCTTTTTACCAGAGCAAAATTTTTTAATATGCCCGAACTTCCAACAAGCTGTGCATTGTGTTACGGGGAAAATATAAGCATCTACCTTAACACGGCATTCATAAGCATATATATACTGCGGCAGTCTATTTCCTTTAAAGCAAATTTTAATAGCTTCGCTCGGAACCCAAGAACCTTCTGTGTTTATTCTATTCATTCTCTTTAAGCTTAAAATCGTAACATCACTTTGAATTATTTGGAGCAGTTCATCATCACTCAGATCCAGGTCAATACCTTTCACCACCCCATGAATACCACTTAACTCATGTGTAAACTGAGTTCGGAATCCCAACTCTTTAAATTTTTCACATTCCAAACATTTAAGGGCATCTTTTTTATTCAAAAACGTGATTATCATTTTGTTTCTATATTTATAGTTAACACTATCCACTCCAGTAATATCTTGAGATCTCATCAATTTAGCCATCGCAATCTGTTTGGGTAAAACTTCCACAGCTGTTACGCTAACTTCAAACTTTTCACAAAGTTCCAACTCGTCATATTTTTTTTCCAAATCTACCCTCCTATTTATTTGTACATCTGTCGAATCACTTCTTATCAATCGTTTTGCCCTTCTTCGGGTAACAGTAATAAAATTCGACTCATCACTATTTAAACCCTCCACACTGCTCCCTTCATCTTCCCTCTGCTTTCTCTTTGGGACAATTTTATCGGTCAACTTATCTCCACATAAATCCATATTTCCACTAGTTTCTTCTAGTTCTTGTTCTGCTTTATTCAAGAACTCCGAATCACTTAACTCATCTTCATCCTTACTTTCCTCCATATTAGAAAATAACTACTTACAAAGAATAATAAAAGTAAATTCGCAGCGAAAATTGTACGCGTATCCTGTACAACGGCTCACTCGCGACTGGCCCTGAAGTTCTCAGACATCTTTCTGTCAAACTTCTCTTTCATACACTTCTTTTCCTGTACCACAATTGTAGCTTTCTTCTTTGCTTCCACATACACACTTTTTGCATTTATTAAGTTCTCTGTATGACTTTCATTACCTTTCGCTTTGATGGCTAGTCCATCCAACCACGCCTTTTTCTTACATTCCACTACTTTCTTAACTTCTGTATCCCACCAACATTCATTCAACGACCTTCCTTTCTTTCTTTTCGCCTCTCCACATACTTTGGCAGCTGCTCCAACCATACTACTTTTTACAACCTCCCACATATCATTCATTCCTCCCGCATATGAAACATCCCACGTGCTTTGTCCTTTCTGCCATTTCCCTCAAATATTCCGCTTGCACGTTTGTCACTCAGTCTTTCAACTTTTATTCGGCCAAGACTCGCTGTCGGGTTTTTGTTCCAGTGACGCCAGGCTTTAAACACATCCCTAATTCGACTTACCACCAAATAGCGATCTGTTCCCACACTGACTCCACGATAGCTCCTGGTATCTACGACTTTATTTTTGAGCCTATGGTCTACAATCACAAAATCGATCATACTCCTACTTTCATTCCTCTCCCATGTATACTTATGGATATCCTTGTGGTGGAACAGAGTATTCGTAATTACAAGGTCCTTTTCCACACTCACTTGTAACAAACTGGAGCCACTCTCGTTTATTCTTTCATCACCATGCTTTCCTAAAACTCTTTCAAAACCCTCTCTTTCCACTCCAACCCAGCTATTACAATCGCCTATTACCATAATCCTCTCATTATTCTCGCATTTACTTAACAACAATCTCACACTATCCCAGAACTACTCCTTCTCCGACACTGGGCACCCGGTATCCGGTGCGTAAAGAGCTACCAGAAATACACGAAGCAGACCCAGCTTTAGTCGGATCCACAAAAGTCTAGGACTAACACACTCAAAATCTTTCATGCAATTCTTCAGACGTTCCGACAGGACAACCCCAACACCGTGGCACGCGCGTTCTCCTTCTGAAACTCCCGACCATAGCGCCGTTAGATCACCGTGTTGAGAAATGCCCATGCCTTTCCTTTTAGTGTCACTTACTACCATCAGATCTATACGTCTTTCTTTCACTACCTGACATAATTCATTCATCTTATCACTCATTCCTCTCTGCACATTCAGCATAGCTATGCGGCACTCCGCGGCCCGCTTTTCGCACCGGCGAATACCTTGGCGTGATATGTGGCGAGCATTATTGCCGCCTTCAGTATATTTTTTTTTAGTTGTCATTTTGTTACCACGAATAGCGAGGGAAATGAATTGCCACCACAATGCAAAGCCCCGCATGCAAAGGGAAGGTTAAATAGTATCTGGGGGCACCACTTCCAGATATCCGGCACGCTAGCATGCAGACTCGCCCCTGCACATGCATCCTTTGGCGCGGCAAACCAATGGATTGGCGGAAATTGAGAGGGAGAGGGTGAACATAAGGACTATTATAGATAAGTTAGGATATCAAGGTGGGGATACTGCTGTTACGGAAGGGCTGGGATGTAGCAGCAGCAGCTCGAGGAGGTTGGGGTCGCACACCCAAATCTCACCAATAGAGGTCGGACAGACTTCTACCAGCAAAGACCTCTGACTGAAGCAAAGACCTCTGACCGAATATATAGAAAGCCACCAAATAGCGTCACACAGTTCACTGCAAAAATTGACCAGCTCGACCGGTATAATTCCATGATCTCTCAGAATGTTGACATAAATTAGCCCATACTGCGTTTCGTTCGGTGAAAGAGGTATCCAGAAATCCACCATTCCCTCTTCTTTCCATCCTAGCCCCTTAAAGACCGGCAACAAAACCATAGCACTATCTGTGTTGCAAGTGTCCATGGGCGGCGTCACTCACTTACCTCCAGGTTTTCCCTCCTATCGCATAAAGAAACCTCTTTACTAAGTGGATGCTATTGAAGATTCCATGGAGTAGGCAGCAGTTTGGTTACACATTACTACGTTATAATATATGACGCAAATATAAGATCCGTAATTACCTTCTTCTGGGGATAGCGATGAAAGATATTGCTCTATTTTTCACTCACAATAATGAAAAGCAGCTAAGTGTAGAGGCGCCTTTTTAAAAACGACAAGCACTGAATCTATCGGAACAAATTTGCTATTGATATTCTCAAGGCGTCGTGTTAGAAATGATAATGTTTTGAAAATAGCATACCCAGCGCCATCTATTTCCAGACAAAGGATACTTAACGAATATTAATGCATATTATACACTGTTGACCTCCATTCAGCAATCGGTTGTTTTAGCAATCCACCACAACGAAGTACAGGTTTGAATCCTGATTTACCGTTGATCAGCTCAAGAAAGTAGTAAAAAATACTCATTACATTTACTGTCTTTATATCCGATTGTATCAGAGAGAGCGTTTTGTTACTGAGAGAAATTCAGAAAAAATAATTGGACATAACATAACATAACTTTACGCCTTTTTCTTCCCGAAGGTGTAGGCAGCGGCTGTTATTCGTTTCGCCGTTATGTTTACGTCCCAAATGGAATAGGTGGCCTACCGGTTTTTTTCCTTTAAATTATTTTATGAGATAGGAGGGCAACCGAGCAAGCGTGTCACCAGATTGTAAGCAACATTGCGTTGCCGACCTTTAAGGGAGTAGGATAGGAAAGGATGGGGAACGGTGGTGGGCCTCCGGGTACCTCTCTCACCGAACGAATCGCGACATGAGCCACATTACGTCGATCTTCTGAGAGGTCGTAGTCTCTGCCACTGTTAAAATAATTTATTTATTGTGTAATTTTTTGCTAAATAATTTATTAATATTTTTTAGATAATGCGTTTTAAAAGAGTATGAGACTCGTGTTGCCCACACGTGTGGGACTCTTGGGATGGGACTGATGGTGTAAAATGGGCGATACGTGATCTAAGACCTGAGGATGATGAAGAGGCGCTTAATATTCTGGTGCAAAACCTTTGTACAGATGAAACATTGTTCAAACATAGCGGTAATTATATATTTTCTACAGATTACGAACATCACAGGCCGATTTACCGACCGTATCTGTTAGCCTGGAAATTTGTTTGCATTGAAAATACACAGTACACAGTATAATCTTGAGGTTATATTATTTTTATTTCTGTATACAGATATGGCCTATTACTACTCTGTAATAAACATACACTAGTTGGTTACCGCTGCTTCAACCGCGTGGCTTTTTTCAATGTGATAACTTTTTTCGCAGACACCAGATTTATAGAAACCAAGTTTTATTTCTACTTCCCCTTTCATTGCACCGTGACAAAGGACATAAGACGCGAGGTTCGTCTGTATTATAAGGGACTCAAACAGAATTAAAAAAAAAAACGGCTCGTTAATTAATAATTGTTTAATTCCTAATATTTTAAGTAAACGATAAATTAGATCCAGTGTAGGCGGCACGTGAAAATAACAGCCGTGATGATAAAAAATAATGCAAATATATTCAAAATAAAATATTATGACAAAAGGGAACATAAATGCGTATAATGGAGACAATTCAAAAAAAAGACTGAAAAAATATCAAAAAGACTATCTTCTATATTTGAAATTATTTAAAAATAAATCCGTGTCCAAAAGAGGTTCATCATTTTGACAGAAATCCTTATTATATGTTAATGTTGCGTCACTTACATCCAGTTTAAAATAAATATATTTTTCTAGACATACTAAACGACCCAATCAGCATGGAGAATGTAAAAGCTTTCTGGCGAGCTACTCTTGCTCGGAGAACCAGTCTTGGATGTTATGAGGAGAAGGATGGCCGCAGTAAGCTTGTCGCTCTAAATGTCTGCCTCGTCCGTAGCAAAGGCGACAGAATTGATGTGGTGAGTTAGTTCTCTTCTTAGTTACGTAAGAATAAGACTTTATTCTTACGTAAGTTTAACAGTGATAACAGTTCGCTGTATGGGCCACTTGACCGACAGCTACCTTTTTTATGGTTGAAGAGGCAAACGAGCTTGCGGGTCACCTGATGGAAAGCGACTACTGCTGCCAATAGACATACGCAACACCAGGGGCGTCCCATCAGGGTTGCCTACCTTCAGAAGTACGCTCGTTTTTTAAGGATTCCTAGGTTGCATCGGTCCTGAAATCCCGTTGCTGGCGATTAGTTCTACAAAGGAACAGTGCGTGGCAAGAAGTGCCAGTTATTATAGAAATCTCCGATAAATGGCTCCAGCTGCGTTTCGTTTGGTGAAAAAGGAATCCGGAGACCCACTCCTTCCTCCTCCTGTCTCGTTCCACATCCTTATTACTCCAGGCTAACAACGCAACTGCAACATATGTTTTTTTATGGGATAGGAGGTCAAACGAGCAGGCGTGTCACCTAATGGTAAGTGACCAGCGCCGCTCATGGACACCTGCAACAGATATAGTGTTACATTTGCGTTTCCGACCTTTCAGTGAATAAGATAGGAAAGGATGGGGAAGGGGATTGGGCCTCCGGGGACCTCTCTCACCGATCGAAACGCGGCATGAGCCAGTTTACGTCGATCTTCTGAGAGGTCATGGTATTTCACCGGTCGAGCTGGCCCATTCATGCAGCGAACTGCTTGGCTCTGCCACTGTTGTTCACATCTCTTGACCTTCCTATCATCATCACATCACTAGCCGGTTGCAGTCCACTGCTGGAAGTAGGCCTCTCCCAACTTGCGCCACAATATCCGATTCTAGCACCCTCTGTCCCACCGTTACCACGACCATTGGCCAGGAATAGTGGGACCACCGGGAACTGTAGGCCGTTGGATTTGCGCTTTTGTCAGGTTTTTGCCCATAGTCCCCACGCTGGGCAGACGTGTTGGAGACCGCAGGGGTGAACCTTTTAAAGATAGGGACGCTGCTGCCCGCCCTTACTAAGAACATTTAGGTTGACCCTTTATTCTGGAATGGTTATCTCGCCATTCTTCGGTGTTGTGCTGTGTTAGCTTGTGAGCCATATTTTTTTCTTTCGCTCCCGGCTGACTGAGAGTACGACACATACGTAGTACACATACGATTAATCTGTTTATGTACATTGTCTCATCGTCATGGTGTCGAAAGCCTTTTTAATTATTTTTTCTAATGAATACGCAATCATTGCCTCATAAATATTTCTACACACTTATCAACTTTATTCTTCTTTCCGAAACAAGTACTTGGGTAATGCATTATTTTATTATTTTGTAGGTTACATTAAAACACTTGGCTTTATAAATTCATTCAGTCCATTAGAGACTATAATGTTTTGCATACATTTGCCTACAGATATAGTCTTTAAATAATTACTTTTTTTGGCATATCTGCATCTCTCTTAATATTTTTAGTATCGGCAGTTCTTTCGAATTCAAATGATAAATAAAATAGCGCCTGATCGTTGACTTCTAGTGAATACTTTCTATTAGGTATAGAGAATTAAAACATAATCATGTCTCACTTCTTTTAGGTCCAATTTGAGGTTAAAAAGTCCTGGTGACATAATACATCCTTGTGGAACACCTTTTAGAATTTAGATGTTAAATTAGTCAGAACGTCAGTCCCATATACTACAATAGATGGACTAAAATTCACACACAGATATGTTTATAATAATTTTTACTTAAATGTGTCGCGTTAATTCCCGTTGATTATATTTTCTTCTTATATCTATGATCATCAAATACAAATATATTTAACAGTGGTAGAGCCACGCAGTTCGCTGCATGAATAGACCGGCTCGACCGGTGTAATACCACGACCTCTCGAAATATCGACGTGAAGTGGCTCGTGCCGCGTTTCGTTCGGTGAGAAAGGTTTCCCCTCCTACTCCCTTAAAGGACGGCAACGCACTACGATGTTCATGGGCGGTGAGAAGCTGCTTACCCGGTGACCCACTTGCTCGTATCCTCTCATATCGCTCCTATCTCATAAAAATAAATAAATAGATATTAAATCCCACACTAAAATCTGATGAACCTCATATTAAATAGCTGAAGGTTCTGCAAAATGATCTAAGAAAAACTTACAAAAATTCTAAGGAATCCTTATATCATTCATATTTCAGGTAGAAGGCAAGGCCTGGAGTAATGTGTATGATGCAATGACGTATTGCGAAAAAAAAAAAGAAGACGTCTTCAAATTCTTAGGCACTGACAAAGTATTATCTGCTTTTGGTTTGGTCGTGCATAGAGATTACAGAGGGTTGAAACTAGGCCCCAAGATACTTTCTGCGATTAAGACGAGTCAGTCGGTTTACAATTTCAAAACAATACCTAAATTCAATTGCAATATGGTTAAAAGCGGGTGGGCCATGCCTTTAAAACTTCATATCGTTTTTCTGAGGTGAGACTTAAAGTCACCCCATTCATGCAGCAAACAACGTGATTCTACCACTGCTTAAACAGCATGACTCTAACACTGCTTAGACATCGTGTGTTATTTACAGACCATTTTTTTTTATCCCAGTGGAAACCAGTTATAGTTATATTACCAACAGCTTAGGGAAATTAGTGTTTATGCCGGACTCCCGGTCGCTTACCAACCTCCAAATGGGACGCTATACCGCCTTAACCCTTTGGGGTGTATTCCTACTAACCACATAAGGCAGGATCGCGTGAACCCCCAGACCAGAATGTAAATTTTTGTTAAAAGTAATTTCATCATTAAACTCTTGATGGTTTTTAGTATTTACTTCAGTTATAAAAATGGTTGAGAAATGAAAGGTATTTATTATGGCCTCATTACAAACAAAGTTTTGTCAACAATATAACAAAGTATAATTACATAATGTTTCAGAAAACCATTAGCAATTCATCAAGGTGCTATGGGTTCCAGTACAGTATTCACCTCACCTGGCGGTCAGATAACTGCTGAGCGTGCCGGCTTTACCACCATAGCAACAGTCACTATGAAAGAATTGGCCGAAGTAGGATTAAATTATCGAGAAGACGAAACCAGATTAAGTTAACGGTGAAGAAATATACGTAAAGACATAAATTTTGTTAAAATATATGAAAGATTTATTGTCTTGGAGAAAATGTTTAGTTCAAATCCTTTCGAAAAAGCAGGCCATTTGATTAATGGCATATCATATCTACATAAGTCTATTTAATACTAGGAGATTAAAAGTAAGGAGGACCATTTTGTATGGGGGATTAGTTCAAAAAGTGTCCACTTTTATACAGCAAATTATTGTTCGAACACTCAACGACAGAGCTGAGTTTAAAAAATTATTATTTTTCTTGACTTCTGCAGTATGGTAGACTTGGTAAGGTATTTCTACCCTCCATATTCTGTAGTCGAGAAAAAGCAATACTTAAAATGTCAATTATCCTTTATACATACGTCATAGCTTTTTTGTAGACCTTTTGAAGACATAAAATAATGTAGTACATTTTTCAGATTTATCAGAATTATTGAAGTGTTAAATCTCGAAAAATATTACTTTGTTTACTACATTATACACGAATTATACACAAAAACCACCCCGTTAACACCCTCTATCTAATAAAGAAAGCCGCATCAAATTCTGTGGCGTAGTTTCAAAGATCTAAGCATATAAGTGGACAGACAGCGGAAAGCGACTTCATAACGAAGAAGCGAAACAAAGTTCATCAGAGCCGGTTCACCCGGTGGTACCACCAATATTTGTATATTTGTATATTATCAGTGGTAGAGCCAAACAGTTTACTGCACAAATGGGCCGACTCGACCGGTGAAATACCACGACCTCTCAGAAGACCGACGTAAAGTGGCCCATGCCACGTTTCGTTCGGTGAGAGAGGTACCCGGAGGCTCACCCCCTTCCCCACCCTTTCCTATCCCCTTCCCTTAAAGGCCGGCAACGCAACAGTAACACTATATGCGCTGCTGGTGTCCATGGGCGGCGTTAGTTGCTTACCATCAGGTGACACGCCTGCTCGTTTGCCCTCCTATCCCATAAAAAAAAATCTAATGTTCTTCTAAATAACATAACATAACTTCACGCCTTTTGTTACCCGAAGGTGTGGGCAGCGACTATTAAGCCTCATCTCGCTGTTATGTTTACGTCCCAAATGGAATAGATAGCGAACCTATTGCCATACTGGGCACAAAGTTTTCAGTCATCGACATTTACCACACATAACTTCCAAAAAGTCATCGGTGCGAGCTAGGATTCGAACGATTGACTCGTAGATTCTGGAAGCGGGGTGCTCGACCACTAGACAACCGAGACCATAATATTGATCGTTTCAAAATGATATTATGTTGTGGCCTGGGTGCAAGTCTGAAAATAGTGTTCGTGAAAAATAATATTTCAAGTACTTTGACAAACAAAGTTTACATTTTTGGAAACGTGGCACTTTTTTGTACCCAAAGTTGTAGGAAACGACTTGTGACGTTTTGACTCGGCGATTTTTTACGTTTCAAATGCAATAGACTGCGGAACCTATTGACATAAGTTTGCCACTATTTACACGATATTAACCTTACTTAACTTTTGAATGGAATTTAGAAAAATCTTTGATGAGATCCGGGATTCCCGAGACCCGAGACTTTGTGTTTAAGCCAACGAGAATTTTAAGTAGAATCAAACTTGTTTTAAGACATGGTATATTTTTTCACATAAATATTTAGCATAACCAAAATGTAAGTACTTATAATACAATATTTGTATGCAAATACATCTTAAATAAGTGTCTACTAGTAGATGAAGAGTATTTACTAATATTTATTAAAGATATTTGTAGAAAAGTCACCATGAGGGCTCTATAATAGTGCAAATGGAGTCAAACAAAACAGCACTTTTTAAATATATTTGTTTGTCTGTAGTACTAACGAGCAAGTGGGTCAACTGATGGTAAGCAACTACTCACCGCCCATAAACACCGTGACGCGTAGCCGTCCTTCAAGGGGAGTAGGAGGGGAAAGGAGATTGGGGCCTCCGGATGCCTCTCTCACCGAACGAAACGCGTCACGAGTCACTTCACGCCGATATTCCGAGAGGTCGTGGTATTCACCGTTCGAGCCTGCCTATTCATGCAGCGAACTGCAAGCCTCTACTACCACTATTAAAGACTGAAAAACCAGTAATCTCCAAAACTTCTGAAGAAATTTAAATACGGTTTTCATAGTTGAATTAAGCTTTTACCGAAACCATATATGAATTTTATAATTGTAATTTATAATTTTATTATGAAACGAATTACTTTTACAGGAATATAATATATCTCATTAAATATTTCTATTATTTTTTTCTGAAATATCAAACTACTAAATATGAATTGCACTATAAATTAAACAAAGCTAGTTCGAAATATGAAGGGTGAAATTTGCGAACATAATTTCACACGGTCAGTGCTGCGGATACTAACTAGTAGTAGTAAAATAAAATGATTTTTTTTTAATTACAACCTTGACATGTCTAGTCGCCTGCATGATAATAACCTTCTAAGTGTGCCATGTCAGCGATACCCGACTAGGATTACCAGTTCACTTCTAATACTGGTACAAAACGGGCGCGTGATTAGTTGAAAATTAAAAAAAATCATAGTGAATTTAAAATATTTGAGTAAGTATCACAGATACTCAAGCAGAGTGAGCCAAGAAAAAAAAGTATCACAGAATTTTTTTTTTAATCTATGTGTGTATTTCAGTGTTCTATTTTTAAATTTGATTTGTTTTTTTTTTTTAATCTAGAACGTTAACTAAAGCGTATAGAGTTTATATCACTTTCCAAATATCAATAAAATACATGTTTAACGCTTTATACAATGTATAACAATATTAGCTTTTTTATGTGGCTATTAAATAAATAATACAATGTATATGATACATTGTGTACATCTAAATTATGTATTATCTTAAATGGTTTTATTGCTTAGTAAGTAATTTGTATGTATTAATAAGTAATTAGTATAGTTATGACCATCTGCCTTATAACAACTATTTAATACGCGTGCAGTTTATTTATGATAATATTTTTACTATTTGAAAATATTTTGGGTGTATTGGGTAGAACAAAACAGCGTAGAGTTTTTTTTTAATATTTATTTTGGTGTATATAAAGATAAATAATTAATGGAATATATATAACATAACATAACCTCATGCCTTTGTTACCTGAAGGTTTAAGCAGCGACTGTTAAGCCTCGTCTCGCCGTTATGTTTACGTCCCAAACGGAATAGGTGGCGAACTTATTGCCATACCGGACTCAAAATTTTCAGACATCGATATTAATCACATTTAACTTCCGAGAAAAATTTAGAAAAGTTATTGGTGTGAGCCAATGTCAGGATTCGAACCCGGACCTCTGAATCAGAAGCCGTGTGCTCGACCACTGGACCACCGAGACCACTATATAATATATATATATATAAGTTGGCAGAGGCATGAAGTTACGTTATGTTATATATATATATATACCATTAGTTATTTATTTTTATATACACCAAAATAAATATTACAATTTTAATATTACAAACAGACACTCCGATTTTATTTATATGTTTACACTAGAAAGAATATAGCTTTGATGCGTTATTGTCCTTCCAAAGGTTCCTCCAAGAAATTGCCTTGATAGACCAGGTAGATAATTTTTGAAACCAAAAAAAATTACAGTAGGATGAAACCCATTAGAAAAGCAGGGGAATATGATCAAAATGAAAGGAAAAATAAATTACGGTCGATCCAAGTTCGGGAAGTGGGAGGGGGTGAGTTTTTAAGGGTAAAAAATGGTTTATCTTGATTTCCGGCAAAACTACAAGTCCTATGTCAAAAAGTTAAATGGCAAAGTTGTAGGTAATAAAAAGATCTAAAACTTTTGAATTTACACTTTTTTCACATAACCTCAAAATTTAGATGAAAAATTCAAAAAACCAAGTTTTTTGATTTTTATTTTTATCTTTTACAATTTTTTTTTTATTTTCACGATATTTTGTGAAAAGTTTCCTTTTTATGTCCCAAATACGCTGTAATTTATTTGTTTACAAATATTTATTTTTTCTTGCCTAATATTGAATTAATATCGAAAAAGCACCCTAATTTTCAATCGAAAATTCTGACGTCAAAATATCAGCTTTTTTCAAAAAGTTTGGGGGCTTTTTGTTCGTTGAAATATCTACTTTCTGAGGGTGTAAAAAAAATTATGCTATTTTAGTAAATTTTCTCAGAAAATCTCTTGACAGGCATTCAAATTTACTTGACTACTTTTTGTCTAAAGTCTCTAGTCTCTTAGAATTACATATTATTATTTTAATGTTCGCTAATTAGGTAGTTAACTGTATACATTCATGTCCTTATATTTGCCACAGTAATTTTTTTGTTTTTATTTTCTAAAAATTTGTTACTACGCTCACTTCACTTCACTTCTGTGACTACATTATAATGTCTTTAAATCTCTACCTAGCATATCTACATTTGGAACGTATTCTTTTTATATTGAATAAGGGGCCAACGAGCAAGCGGGTCACCTGATGATATGCAACTACTGCTGCCCATGGATACCTGCAACACTAATAGTGTTACAGTTGCATTGCTGGCCTTTTAGGGTGTGGAATGGGAAGGAAGGGGGCAGGGGGTGTTATTTCACCGGTCGAGCCGGCCCATTTATCCAGCGAGTTGCGTGGCTCTACTACTAATAATAATTTATACTAACCGAAACTATTCCTGATATCGATACTTACAAACTCCACTCCACCATCACTCGTGAAAATGATATCTATAAAGAGTTCGAAACGTCGGGAAATAAATAATAAATAAACGCGATATAATCCTAAAAGTTGTTTTAGTGTTATGAACAACATTTGGCAAAAGTCGTGTATTTTTTTTAATATCATCTGGTTAAGTACATAACTACTATGTATATTTTGCGATTAATATTTAATTGACACATATATTTTTAGACCATGGGTTTCAAAAGGGTATGGGACACGTGCTGCCCTCATGTGTGGGACTCTTGGGATGGAGCTGACGGTGTTAAATGTGTAATAAGTGACCTAAGACCCGAGGATGATGAAGAAGCACTTAAGATTCTAATGGAGCACTTAGTACCAGATGAAGCACTCTGCAATCATTCTCGTAAGCACGTATTTTTATTTCAATAAAAGTTTCTGCTTCATTTGAAAATTGACAGCACCAAATAGATGGAAAAATCGGGTAAAAATGTGATTGCCGCTTGTTGCACATACCTTCCTGAAAATCATTGATCAGAAGGATCAGAAGCCGGAGAGTTAAACCACTAGGCTGGTCTCCATATAGTGGCCTCTCGACAACCAAGATGATTGGGATCACCATATTTTCTAGCACGGTGTCACAGAGAACAAATAATCTCATATGTACCTACTTTTTCATCAACAATGACTAAAACTTTCTTTAAAACAGATCTTAAAGATGACCCGATCAGCTTGAAAAGCATTGAAACTTTCTGGCGAGGATATCTATCTCTGAGGATGAGTCTTGCATGCTATGAGGAAAAAGATGGCATTAGAAAGATCGTGGGGGTCAATGTATGCTTGATACATTGTCAAGGAGAAGAAGACCATGACGAGGTGAGTTATATTTGACACTGTTATCCACTCTATTAGATTGTTTATCCTCAAGTATAAAAAGTAAGCAAATTTTAATTCATCCCACAAATGCACATATATACATAACTTCACGCCAAGTCCCTTGCAGGATAGGCAGAGAGAGCTTAAACACTTGTGTAAGAGGTGTTTCCCAAACATATACTTATATAATGTAATGCAATGAGTATGCAGTGCGAATGAACCCAGAAAAAAATGCGAGCTTTCCGATCCAAACCGCATGTAATTAAACACTAATGTGTGTGTTATGTAATTAGATGTACAAAATGACAGCACTTTTTTTGACAGGATTCGTTCAATTTGATTATGGGAAATGAGTCCTGACCGTACCCCGCTCGTCTTACGCTTTAGCACTGTATATCTCCTTAGTCAATCTTGCATCATCCGTTCTTTCTAGATTACCCAATCATCAGAGCACCGTCTTCCTTTCTTTTACAATTTATTACAAAATACCTCGTAATATCATACCTTTAATTTTAGGTTGAAGGTAAACCATGGATAAACGTTTACAATGCGCTGATGGTGTGTGACAGGAAAGCAGATGTGTTCGAGTTTTTAAATTTAGACAAAGTATTATATGCATTTGGATTGGCCGTGCACAGAGATTATCGAGGACATGGACTTGGATCTAGAATACTTTTAGCGAGGTAATTTTCAGTATCCTATTGAATGTGCACGAAATTATACTTAAAATAGATTGGCAATTGTCAATTCAAAACTAAGAGAAAGACAATTATACATTTGTACCTAGATACTCCCATTTTGTCTCGGCGGTACAGTGGTCGAGCATCCCTCTACTGAACCCGGAAGTCGCGGGCTCGAAACCTGACACTGGCTCACACCAATGACTTTTCGAAATTGTTCTTCGAATTGTTGTTGTTGAAAATGCGAGTCAAGGCTTAACATTCACTGCCTACACCTTCAGGTAGAAAAATTCGTGAAGTTATGTTAAGTTACTCCCATTTTTTTAACTAAGTGTAATAAACGCAAATTACTTTGAAATAATTTTGTTAGTTAGTGGGTAACTGACGTTAAGCAACTAGCTAACTATAGACATCTGTAATATCAGTTGTCACAGATGCATTGCAGCCTTTACGATGGGGTAAAAAAGCGATGGCCTAGGTGGTCATATTTCACCGGTCGTGTAAAACCATTCATGGCTATACATGTCAATAAAATGGTCATATTTCAGAGAAGGTTTAGCACTTTACCACGGCGTTAAGGGTACAAGTACAGTGTTTACCGGACCTGCCTCTCAGATAAGCGCTGAACGAGCTGGCTTCTCAACTGCAGCCGAAGTCACTTGGAAAGAATTAGCCGAAGCTGGACTTGACTATCCCGAAGATGAAACTAGATCTATAAAACTTATGGTGAAGAAATATGTCTAACATTAGAAATATATATATATATATATATATTAGTTAAAAGGACATAACTTCACCCATTTTATAAGAAAGGATGTAGGCGGCAACAACCACAAACTGATAAGGATATGTCCATCAAAATATTGACAGAGATTTTTGGTAATAAAACAACAAAATAAATAACAACATTCTAATGTATTATTTATTGTCTCAATCAAAATATTGTATTAGCAATAGATATTTTACAATATAATTTAATTCTATAAAAAAAATACTAACACTCGCCTCGACTTCAAGCAGTTCTTAGTTTGCAACTAACATTGACTCATTGTCAAACAATTACATTTACCAATTTTAATAACGCAGTGAAACATGAATAACAAATTGTATCGCCGTCTGTCCTCTCAAATGCTTATATCTTTGCAACTTGGCAACGAATTTTGATACGGTTATTTTTAATAAATAGAGGGTGTCAACGGGGTGGTTTTTATCTATAATTCATGTATCATGTAGTAAAGAAAATGTGATAGATCCAAAACTTACTTCTTTATTACTTTTGATGTGGAACAAAATTCGCCGGCTAGTTGTATATATTTTTTTAATTTAAAATTTGTATTTAATGAGGTATTATTTATTTCTGTCTTTCGCAACAGTATTTCTGTAGTGGCATTTCTGTTATTTATTCAATAACAATTACATTCGTGTATTGATATACTCTTTGGAAATGGCTTATTGAAATAATTTATAAATTAATATTACAATGATCTATGATCAAAATGACGCCTTGGGTGTCTCTCAGTCGTTTCTACCCTACTCTACGAGCGAATTATTGTGGGCAAATCAATTTCTTCCTTTTTTTTTTACGTGTGCAAATGATATATCAATTCTTTAACAAGAAGTAATTTAAAGAATTAAAAATTAATTATTTTACATAATACTCTTGTTTAATTATAATCTTCAACATTCAAACTGGTGTAGTACTGTAAAGTAAATACTGCATCATAAATAATGGCGTAAAAGCCTAGGACGTCATCATCATTATGCTGCCCTTATTCCACTGTAAGTGGGATCGGCACAACATGGCGTCTTTTCAAACTATCAATTTTGTCAAAATTTTTGTTAACCCCCTTGGGTAAATGCAGCAGTAAATTATGTTGAGATGTTCGTTAACCTCCGTATCCTAATTGCCTCATTTTCGCTTCTGAAATCCCTCCAAACCAAGGCATGATTGTTTAAATTTAAAAGACTAAATCGCGAAAGTGTCATGACATGTCTAAGCCTTGAAGTTGAAGTATTAATATTTTACAGTCTCCAATCAGACAGCCGTAATTTCTAGTCTATGTCGGTTAAGATTAATGCTTAAACTGAGGTAGAGAAAACTAAGAGAAAGACAATTATACATTTGTACCTAGATACTCCCATTTTGTCTCGGCGGTACAGTGGTCGAGCATCCCTCTACTGAACCCGGAAGTCGCGGGCTCGAAACCTGACACTGGCTCACACCAATGACTTTTCGAAATTGTTCTTCGAATTGTTGTTGTTGAAAATGCGAGTCAAGGCTTAACATTCACTGCCTACACCTTCAGGTAGAAAAATTCGTGAAGTTATGTTAAGTTACTCCCATTTTTTTAACTAAGTGTAATAAACGCAAATTACTTTGAAATAATTTTGTTAGTTAGTGGGTAACTGACGTTAAGCAACTAGCTAACTATAGACATCTGTAATATCAGTTGTCACAGATGCATTGCAGCCTTTACGATGGGGTAAAAAAGCGATGGCCTAGGTGGTCATATTTCACCGGTCGTGTAAAACCATTCATGGCTATACATGTCAATAAAATGGTCATATTTCAGAGAAGGTTTAGCACTTTACCACGGCGTTAAGGGTACAAGTACAGTGTTTACCGGACCTGCCTCTCAGATAAGCGCTGAACGAGCTGGCTTCTCAACTGCAGCCGAAGTCACTTGGAAAGAATTAGCCGAAGCTGGACTTGACTATCCCGAAGATGAAACTAGATCTATAAAACTTATGGTGAAGAAATATGTCTAACATTAGAAATATATATATATATATATATATTAGTTAAAAGGACATAACTTCACCCATTTTATAAGAAAGGATGTAGGCGGCAACAACCACAAACTGATAAGGATATGTCCATCAAAATATTGACAGAGATTTTTGGTAATAAAACAACAAAATAAATAACAACATTCTAATGTATTATTTATTGTCTCAATCAAAATATTGTATTAGCAATAGATATTTTACAATATAATTTAATTCTATAAAAAAAATACTAACACTCGCCTCGACTTCAAGCAGTTCTTAGTTTGCAACTAACATTGACTCATTGTCAAACAATTACATTTACCAATTTTAATAACGCAGTGAAACATGAATAACAAATTGTATCGCCGTCTGTCCTCTCAAATGCTTATATCTTTGCAACTTGGCAACGAATTTTGATACGGTTATTTTTAATAAATAGAGGGTGTCAACGGGGTGGTTTTTATCTATAATTCATGTATCATGTAGTAAAGAAAATGTGATAGATCCAAAACTTACTTCTTTATTACTTTTGATGTGGAACAAAATTCGCCGGCTAGTTGTATATATTTTTTTAATTTAAAATTTGTATTTAATGAGGTATTATTTATTTCTGTCTTTCGCAACAGTATTTCTGTAGTGGCATTTCTGTTATTTATTCAATAACAATTACATTCGTGTATTGATATACTCTTTGGAAATGGCTTATTGAAATAATTTATAAATTAATATTACAATGATCTAAGATCAAAATGACGCCTTGGGTGTCTCTCAGTCGTTTCTACCCTACTCTACGAGCGAATTATTGTGGGCAAATCAATTTCTTCCTTTTTTTTTTACGTGTGCAAATGATATATCAATTCTTTAACAAGAAGTAATTTAAAGAATTAAAAATTAATTATTTTACATAATACTCTTGTTTAATTATAATCTTCAACATTCAAACTGGTGTAGTACTGTAAAGTAAATACTGCATCATAAATAATGGCGTAAAAGCCTAGGACGTCATCATCATTATGCTGCCCTTATTCCACTGTAAGTGGGATCGGCACAACATGGCGTCTTTTCAAACTATCAATTTTGTCAAAATTTTTGTTAACCCCCTTGGGTAAATGCAGCAGTAAATTATGTTGAGATGTTCGTTAACCTCCGTATCCTAATTGCCTCATTTTCGCTTCTGAAATCCCTCCAAACCAAGGCATGATTGTTTAAATTTAAAAGACTAAATCGCGAAAGTGTCATGACATGTCTAAGCCTTGAAGTTGAAGTATTAATATTTTACAGTCTCCAATCAGACAGCCGTAATTTCTAGTCTATGTCGGTTAAGATTAATGCTTAAACTGAGGTAGGCAGTGGTCTTCTGGTTTCGGTGGCGGTTCATCTGTGAGGTAGGAGCTGAGCAGTACTGGAGCGCAGACCGGTATACGTTTCGCTGTCAGCCACGCGGCATCGCGCTCCGACAGTGGATACCTTTTAATGTCCGCGAAACATACTGTGATATCGTCGTTCGTGTACGGTGGTCTGAAATATAATTTTATACTTTACTAGCTGTTGCCCGCAACTTCGTCTGCGAGGAAAGCAAAAATGCTACGCCTCTGCCATTATAAGGCTTCGTTGCTCACCCCCAATTAGAGATAGCGTGATAATATATGACCTAAGTGTTGACCCAACCTCTTGGCTATATTTATGCAAAATTGGACGTAAAAACATGCAGTACTTTTAGTATTTATCCGTAACAAACATACAGACAAACAGAGAAAAATTCTAAAAGCATTTTTTTGGGTTCAGTATCGATAGTGGATCATGTCCAGAGTATTCTAAAAAAAAATATGCAATGTACAGTTTCAAATTTCCTACAATTGTATTTTTTATAGATGTAAACAATTGATGAGTTTTCACTAATTTAGAATAGATCGATTGTACACCATCTCATTTTAACATTTTAACATGACCAGCGAAATACCGCACCGACCTCTTTGATTATCTAGTCTGGTGAATGAGGTATCTGGAGACCCACCGCACCTCCTCCCCCTCCGTTTCCTATCCCACTGTCACATTATCAGAGTGTAGCTCTATCAGTATAACAGGTGCCCATGGACGGCGCAATACACTTACCACCAGGTGACCCACTTGCTTGTTTATTACACAATAAATTGGAGGCCACGTTACGGATAATCGTTAGCAGAAGAGAGTAAGCAATACGCACTCATACTGTGGAGCCTGTCCGCCTCCGGCAATGATGAGCCTCTGCAGCAGTTTCCTGCGCGGCGCCGGCACGTGCAGCAGCGCCGAGACCCCCGCGAAGGGCCCCGGGGCTCCTCGGGCTCGGCCGCTGCGCCAGCGGTGCGCCGCCCCCGCCAGGCAGCGCTCCGCCTCGGACATAGGGGGCAGCACAGTCGCTGCGGGGTTGCCCCATTCAAATTCTTCTTCCTGGAGTATCAATTTTTTATTAGATTTTTAGAACAAACTTTATGGAAAAGGTTTTGAAATGAGTTGGACTTGAGTTCCTTGCCAGTTCTTCTCAAGAAGCCTTGACGCCAGAACTAGCACTTAGATTCGCTTTCCCATTCAAAACAGCTTGATGAAATAGAATCTAAGTTCCGCTTATTTCGTTAAATATTAGTTCTTTATTTGTATGACGATTTTAAGTGCTTTAGGAAGCATATTTATTTCTAAGACTTTCGCGAATCTCACTCATAGATTAAAACAACCTTTAGGATTATATCGCGTTTATTCATTACTTATTTATATTTATTTCCCGACGTTTCGAACTCTTTACGTGAAAATGATCTCTGTAATGAGTTCGAAACGTCGGGAAATAAATATAAATAAGTAATAAATAAACGCGGTATAATCCTAAAGGTTGTTTAAATCTATGCTTTAGGCAGTCAAATAAATAAAGATTTTTTTTTTCTTATTTTGCCGTCTTGAGAACATAACTTCACGCCCTTGTTACCCGAAGGTGTGGGCTGTCAAGCCTCGTCTCGCCGTTATGTTTACGTCCCAAATGGAATCGGTGGCGAACCTATTGCCAAATCGGGCACAAAGTTTTTAGTCATCGAAATTTATCACTTAACATCCGAAAACAATTTCGAAAAGTCATTGGTGTGAGCCGGTGTCAAGATTCGAACGCGAACCTCTGGATCAGAAGCCGCGTGCTCGACCACTGGACCATCGAGACAACTTGACTTGAGAAACTCAAAATAATGTTGGATACCTGTAGAAAGCTGCCGTGCGCGTGACTCTTCACGATGTACAACGGATGCAGCACCCATCTGCCGGCCGCCACTGAGCCGAGCATCTTCTCGCTCCTGCCGGGCGCGGCGCACAGCAGATGGGTGGCCTCAGGGTCCAGCTCTGTTCCTTCGCACACATCACCGCCCAGTTCAGTTATCATTTTTATTATATCGTCGCGATTCTGAAATTCAAAACAAACCTAAATAAAGTTTTAAGAGTGGTAAAGCCAAGCAGTTCGCTGCATGTATGCGCCGGCACAACTAGTGAAATACCATGGCCTCTAAAAAAATCGATGTAAAGTGACTCATGCCGCGTTTCGTTCGGTGAGAGAGGTTTCCAGAGGCCCCCCATCCCCTTCCTCTCCCAACGTACTCCAGCGTGTTCCAGGTGGACATGAATGCGGCAGTTGCTTGCCATCAGGTGACCCGCTTGCTCATTTGCCCTCGTATTCCATAAAAAAGTTTTGCGTTTCACTTAGAAAACGAAAAGCTTTTCGTTCACGTTCACATTTGAAAGACACTGCGATCTAGGCAATGTTTTAACGTATAGCTGATCAAAAATTTTCATACTGCAGAATTAAATTAATACTGCCAAAACCAACAAATCAAACTAACGTCGACGTTAGACGAGAGCATAAATCTCTTCGGTTCTGAGGGCTGCTGTTGTTCAACATTTTGTTGCGCAGGCGTAGTGTCGTCCCAACCCACTGTGTTCGGTTGGGACTCCGGCGCTGGCTCAGAATCAGGAGCTTAAAAAAGTAATTAAATAATAATTTAAATAAATATGTATTTATAATTATTACACGTACCTGTGTTATGAAAACTCAGAAGCAGATATAGTAGTACGACAACACTTAATAACATACAGTATATTTTTCGTGTTTATATAACACATAGATAAACGACCAAATGTCATAGAGACATCCATGCTTATTTCAAATATTTGTAATCGAGTAGGGATCGAACCCGCTGATAACAGACATGTACTCAGCAATCGTACATTTTATCAATGCACCGAGAGGTCCCTTAAAAGATATATTTCTTCGAGGGGGGCGTTAAATGCGTTAAACGATTGCACGTCGCATATGAAGTTTCACTTCACTATGTAAAATAACATCGAAACACCGTAAATAGCTTGCTGCGCTGCGGGTATTGAACCCCTTCAGTATTTTTAGGTAGGTGCTGGTCGACATTTACCCATAGGTGGGACATAGCAGGTGGACTCCCTGGGTCGTTTGGCTCGCTGCGAGCTCATGCGACCCGTTAGTGCCGCGTTCAGTCTCTGCAGCTGCGCGTCCACAGCGGCCGGCAACGTGCTGGACGGAGTCACACACTGCGGAGTCTCCACACCGGTCATACCGAAACTGCTTGGACTCTGAAATATTATTTAAAATAATTAGAGGATGAATATTCATCTCGCACGTATCTTCTGGTGGGAAGGTCTCGGGTTGCTAACATGGGACACACGTCTGAATTGCACAATTCAGAATAGAACAAACAAATAAATCACATTAATCTGACCGTGAGATTAACTTTGAACTACAGAAGTTAGTTGTTTAAAACTCACTCACCTGTTCTTCAAAACGCTTCGCAATTTTCGCTGGTGGTGTTTCGACATTGTCCTGAAAATATATGATTTCAAACTATTTAATTAATTCGATTTTATCTTCAGTAATAATGATATGTACGTATTATATTTAGATTATGCTACTTTGAATCTATATTTTTGAGTCTCAACATTTGCTGATGAGAGTGACAAGGCACTTACACTTACGGAGACAGATCGTTGGCTACTGAAGTTGGTTGTTTGGTAGATGTGAGAAAAATATTTCATTCGGTGACATTGGGCTACACTGCCTACACCCTTGTATATTAAATGCGTGGTGGTATAAACTGATAACAATAATTACCATATGTAAATTCAGTCTCCTGGGCGCGACATTGTGCTCCACAGGCGGTGGTGCTGAGTCTGTGTTGAACTGCGCCAAAAACCTATTCCTTATCTCGGACAGAGGCTGTAAAGTAAGGGTATAAAGTAATAAAAAATGCTATCAAAAATGCACTTGTAGATTATTTATGGGATAGGAAGGCAAACGAGCAAGCAGGTCACCTGATGGTAAGCAATTAGGACAATTACCCATGGACACCTGCAACACAGATAACTTCACAGTTGCCTTGACGGCCTTTAAGGGAGTAGAAATGGCCTCCGGATACCTCTTTCACCGAACGAAATACGCCATGTGTCACTTTACGTCGATATTCTAAAAAGTTGATTCATGCAGCTTAGCTCTACAATTGTATACCAAGTATAAGATATTTTTAATACAACAGTAATATTTAGATCATGATGGATTTAAAATTTATAATGGTCTATGTAGATTTAAAAAGATATATTTAAAGATATATTTAAACAAACACAAATAGCGGTTCCACAAGAGCATGGCCATCCATATTTTGATCTCGTCCAATTTGCTTGACTTGTTTTAAATTTTCATTTAAAAATGTTTAAATAAATAAATTTTGAGTTACCGTATGTTTATCCGGCACGGCCTCCTGTTTTGAGGGCAGTTCATCAACGACCTTCCACAAACGTTTCCTCGCTTCGGGTGACAATCTGCCCGTACCGGGTCTCAGGGCACAACCGAAAGCGCTGTCCGGTGTTAGAGGGTCCTTCTCAACTGCGAGAATTAAATAAATTAACTCTCTCGTTCTCTCTCTCTCTTAAATATACACATACATACATAACTTCACGCCAAATCCCTTGCGGAGTAAGCAGAGAGAACAGAGCGCCATAAGGCACGATTCTCACACACCTACCTCGCTTCGTTGACTTTCATAACTGTATTCATGCATGCGCGTCGACTTTTGAGGCTCCTAACATCAAGTTTCTCCAGAACACATTCTATTTGGTCATGAAATGTATGTCTTGGCCGTCCTCGACTCCTACATCCATCCGCTTTTGCATATTATATCTGCTTAGTCAATCTTGCATCATCCATTCTTTCTACATGTCCGAACCATCGGAGCATGCACTCTCTTAAATTTATTTATAGGTAGTAGTAATAGACTTGAGTTGGTTTTTATATTAATTTTTATACTTACACGGATCATTTGGTGTCCTTATAGGACCTGAGGGGATTTCTCCTTTCCGTACGGCCTGCAGACGTCTTCTAGTGGTAGGACTAAATCCGGCTAAATTGGGAGTAGATAAGGCATCGTCCAGCGATGGCGTTCTGACTGTGTCACCCGCTGTAAAACATTAAAACCAATATAATCTTGAGGCTAACATCATACTAAATTGTGGAAGTATTATCGAGTGGTAGGTCAGTGGTAGAGTCTTGCAGTCGTCTCTGCATGAATGAGCCGGCTCGACAGGCCAAATACCACGACCTCGCGGAATAAGGGCGTGAAATGGCTCGTGTTGCGTTTCGTTCTGTGGAGGAGGTATTCGGAGGCCCGACCTCTTTTCCCTCTCCTACTCCCTTAAAGGACGGCTACGCACTACGGTGTTCATGGGCGATGAGAAGTTGCTTTCGTTGCTCGTTTGCCCTTATATACCATAAAAGTTTATTGAGTTAAGTTTTGTCTTGTTGCAAGTATGAAGGAGAGCCGAAATGAGACAACCTGAACTAACGTCAAATTATCATAAGAATTATGTGACATGGAGTATATCAGTATCGCATCCAGTGGAATAGCCAACGTTTCTACCTACTCCTGTGGGATACGACAGTGAGTGTGTCTACGTGTGTAATCTAAAATAAGTAATAACTAAGACGTCTATATACAAACAGGCATCAGTCCAGTCTGGACTGGACTCAGATTATAATTTAATTAATGTTATATCTAATTAAGTACCTTGTTTGGAACATTCCGTCGGTGAGTTAACACGTTTGGGCGTCTCTTGTGACCCCAGCAAACCCTGTCGCGCCATCGCTATGTACCGGGATGCTGGAGACATTTCATCTTCCGCTAAAAATAAATCAGATTTAAATAAGTGCAATTGACGAGTTTAAACACCACGTGGAGTAAATATAGTTACAGATGTTATTCATAATAGTCAAACAAAAAATCTAAATAGTCAGTCATCGATATTTATCACACATAACTTGCAAAAAGAATTTCGAAAAGTCTTTGGTGTGAGCTCAGATTCGAACCCACGACTTTTTGATTCAGAAGCGAGGTGCTCAACCTGTCAAGATGATCAGATGAATAAATAAAAATTGATGTTACCATTGTTAATTTTCCCTTTGGGAGTAACATCTCTGCTTGGCACCGATCCTCGACGCGGCACGTCCGTGATGACGGGCGGTAACATTGCGTTCTCTTTATCCGCAATCTCTGAAGGCGGTTGATCTATGTCTACGCTCATATGTTTGGGTGGTAACTCCTCTCTCATGGATATTTGGTGCACCTCTTGAACTTCTTCTTCTATCGGTGGTTCTGGAGCTGAATACGAAGATTTTTCCAGAATTACTTAAGTAATTAGATCAGTGTTTCCCAACCTTTCACGTCATGCCCCATACATTATATTTAATCTTTAAAAATTGGTTTGTTCCTATCCGTAAAAAAAAATGTCGTGTCGATTCCATTTTTAAATTTTCCCGCTCCCTCCGCAACTATCAAATTGTTCCCCTGCGTAACGTGGGCCTCACTGGGTTAGATCAAATCTTCCAGAACTGTGATCTAGTACACTTACCTTTAGTGTCACCAACTAAGTGTTCCTTTTCGCTGACTCTTCTGCCCTCGGCAGCACACTGCAGCAGCCAGGTGGCTCTGACAGCAGGCAGGCCCCACTTGACGGCGCCCAGATACTTATCACCGGTGGCACTCGGACATATAAGGTGAGTTGACGCTAACGCGTTCGCTGTGTTCCGACGGCAAAACCTCAATTGGGTCCTACAAATATAGAAATGAAATTATAAAAACTATGGAATGTGATTCAATATGTGATGATAACTTATGAATGTGTCAACTTACGTGGCTCCTAATAATTTTGCAAGTTCATCGAGGAAAGCTCTCTCAACTCCACTGTATGTGCTGAGACTGGCGACCACTCCTGATAGCGGACTATCCTTCCAGGTCACGTGCACCGGACGATGATAATACTCAATCGGTACTATCTCTTGTTGAGACAAGCAGTCTTTCTGTAAAATAGTAATTGTAAATTTAATAAAACTGCTTATTTTGTGGAGCCCTAAAAGAGATACTATCAACTTCATTAAATATTATAACCTCATTAAATACAATTTATAGGATAATAAAAGCGTGTTAGCCTTGAGATATGAAAACTGGAGTATCAATCTTAGTAAGAAGTACTGTACTCTTCGTTGCTGTAATATTACCCTATATACAGCATTCGAATGGTATAAAGTGTACGTACGAGCCAGAAGACGGTGACGGGCTCAGCGCTGGCGGTGAGCAACTCTCCGGTGTCAAAGTCGAGCGGCACCAGCGCGTGCGAGCCGCGGGAGGGCGCGGCGGACAGCGTGCCCCCCGCTGCCGCTATCTCCGCACCGATCTCACAGATCGCCTCCTCGTCCAGACCTTGCACTTCTATCTTGATGCCTGACAACAAATAACTTCAAGCTGTTAATATTTGAACACGTAGGGCATCAATAATTGCGCCTCGACTCTTACGTAATGTGGCAGTGGAACCTGTTGCCGTCATGGAGAATATTTTGCCAAAAAAATAAACATACGTTACCATAACTTTAACTGGGTCAAATAACGACGCAGAAAATAATAATAATGTATACCTCTAAATATCTGCTCAATCTCTTCAGTGGGATCCTCCTCCATATCATCAGTAATGTTGGCAGGCTCTCTTGTTGTCACGTCTTCACTTCTTTCTTTTTCAGGTTCCGCCATTACTTCTGTTAATTAAAAAAATCGGATCTAAACTCAATAACTATTTTAAATTAACACACAGATATTTCACATATCTATTAAGAATATTATTTTCCATAGTGTACGGGCTTAGAACAGAAACCAGTTCAAAAGGTCTCAGATCCGAATCTTATATAAGGATTTTTCACATGACGGAGTTATTCTTAAGCTTACACAAAAATATTTAATATATTAAAATGCATTGTCATCAAATCCCACCTAAACTCGCTAGCACATCTGGTTAGCTAAAAATTTTACAATAATCTAGTAGAGCCACGCAGTTCGCTGCATGAATGGGCCGGCAGGACCGATGAAATATCACGGCTTCTGAAATTATCGACGTAAAGTGTTTCATGCCGCATTTCGCTCGGTAACAGAGCTATCCGGAGGCCCAACTCCCTTCCCCATCCAACTTCACTTAGAGGCCGGCAAGTCAACTGTAACAGTATTTATGTTGCAGGTGTCCATGGGCGGCGGTGTTTGCTTACCATCAGGTGACTCCATAAAAAAAATAGTAACAAAATAATGTTACTTACGACTCAGATAATGGTTGACAAGCTCATCCTGTTGCTCCTGTACATCGGCACTTCGGTCCGGAGTGGGGGGCGGCAGGTCGAGGGGACCTCGCCTCAACAACGCCAAGTTCCGCTTGCTCATGGGTGAGGCTACCTCCAGCTTCGGTTTACGGGCGCTCGACTTGGATGGAGTACGTAGCTTCGTTTCTACTAGGAACTATAAATATGTGTGTTTACAATTTAATACAAGCTTCAAACAACAATAAGTAAATTCGTTTTTAGTATTAATTGCGGCTAGATTTAAAGGGAGTATATCCCAGTGAAGGTTAAAGATAAATGTTGACAATAAGAAATTCAGAATGCAATAATGTGTGGCACATACATATTATAGGAGGCATAACTACAGATTAATGTTAGAGCCAAATTTATAAAACACTTCGAAACTATTTTCGAAAGTTATTTGTGCCCGTTATGGCAATAGGTTCGCCACCGATTCCAACATAATAACGGCGGGTCGAGGCTTAACAGCAATTGGGCCAGTTTATGATAATCCACATGCAAATAATGACCAACATATATATCTTATAGATTGCCTACAGTAACATGGCACGCCCCTGCAAATTTTTACAACCACATGTAATGGCATATTTAAACAAATCGTTGTTTTTGTTTACAGTCCATTGAAATGTTACAATTTTAGGACCGAATTTTTTTTTTTTTTTTTTATATGTGATAGGAGGGCAAACGAGCAGGCGTGTCACCTGATGTTAAGTGACCAACGCCGCCCATGGACACCTGCAACACATATAGTGTTACAGTTGCGTTGCCAACCTTTAAAGGAGTAGGATAGGAAGGGATGGGGAAGGGGGATGGGCCTCCGGGTACCTCTCTCACCGAACGAAACGCGGCATGAGCCACTTTACGTCGATCTTCTGAGAGGTGGTGGTATTTCACCGGTCGAGCCGGCCCATTCATGCAATATTGCATTTCTTAGAGGATGCATTTTTATTTTTGGTACATGTAGGGGGGGGGGTTAATAGAAGTATAGCAGATTGATATATGCAAATGATATATATAAAAAATGAACACACATTAGAATTTTTGTGTGTGTTACTGTGGAGGGACGTACCATGTTATCGTAGACCATGTATAGTTGAGGTGTCATAAGACGGCATACCTGCGACTCGTCTAGTGCCCTGCCTGCCTCTACGCTCCGGACGAGCCACAGCGGCGACAGGACCGGCACGGCGGGCAGGTCGCGGGCGACTGCGGCGGCTGCGGCGCCGGCCGCCACCGCGTGCGTGACGCGCGCGTGCGCCGCGTCGTAGCGCACCCCCCCGCACCGCGACACGCACGCCGCTGCGCGCTCGCGGGCCACGCCCTCTAACCCGCACACCCAGATCTGTACAGTTCACAACTATCACTAGCTGACCCGGCGGACTTTGTTCCGAATCAAACGTAATTAAATAGTGGGAAATCTCGGAAATTATCACTTTTCCTTTACTACATTATACATACATGGATTGTACCTGATACCGTCTATCAATTAAAAAAACCGCATCAGAATCCGGTGCGTAGTTCACAAAAATCTGAGCATGTAAGTGGACAGACAGCGGAAAGCGAGGGATGTTAGTTACCGTGTCCTAAGAAACGACTTGACCGGTTGTCATGAGATTTTGTATAATAAATTTACGGGTTCGAATCTTGAACACGCCGACTACTTATTGGAAAAGTCTACGTGATTAAAAAGTAGATATGGTGCAAATAGGGCACCCAATTATTGGGAGCTATTTAGTGTTAAGCTAAAAGATGAGTTCTTGATAAAAGAGAGTTTACTCACACAGAATCCATCAAATATAGGTCCAGCCTTTTTAATGAGACTCATATCCAAGTTTTCAAATGCAGTCACAACTTCTTTATCCATGGAGGTATCGCTCTTCTTCAATTCATTTGTGACCAGAAATAAAATAACAGCAATCATTCAATAAATTATCATATCTTAATAATAAAGAATGATAATAACGAGCTTCGTGGTGCATTGGTACCCATTAGATATTAATAAGTATTATCTATGCCGATACAGATACCGACTGCAGAATCGAGGTTGGCGGGTTCAATCCCCACCACCACCCGAGTACAAATATTTGTGACAAGCATGAATGTTTGTATAGCGTCTGGGTGTTTTTCCATGTATTATAAGTATATATTTACAGAAAAAAATGTGTATTCATATCCGTTAACTAGTATCCATAGCACAAGCATTTAGTTCCTTAGTTTGGAACTAGCGGGCGCTATATGCATTGTGTCCAAGATATTATTATTATTAATAATATTAATGACACACTTTTTTTATTAAAATAGTGATGTATATTTTTAACCGACTTGGAAAAAAGGAGGAGGTTCTTCTTCTTCTTAAACTTACCTTTAATTTCCCAGACATTACTGTTACATCGTTAGACCTTGTTTCGTCAACAAAATTATTTGGCGGTCTCGAATTGGTTATACGCGAGAAGTTCAAGCCTGAAACAAACATACTTTAGATTTATTATGTTTTATATATTTGCATTATAATGTTACATAACATAACTTCACGACTTTTCCTAGCCGAACGAGTAGGTAGTGGCAGTTAAGCCTCGACTCGCCGTTATGTTTACCTCCCAAATGGAATAGGTGGCGAACCTATTGCCATACCGGGCTCAAAGTTTCCAGTCTTCGATATTTATCACACATATCTTTCATAATTAATTTTGAATAGTCATTGCTGTGAGACAGGATTCGAACCCGCAAATTCTTGATTCAGAAGCGGGTAGCTCGACCACTGGACCACCGAAACTATTTACTATATTTTGTCACTATAATATTGTAATCAAGATTTATCGATTTTAATATTGGACATGGTTATTGATAATAATTACTGGTTGATTGACAGCGGGCCATTAAGTAAAACTAATGACTCCTGCCCAGCTGGCGTATTATGAGCTCTTAAATCGAGCCAGCTTAAGCGCTGCATTGCAAATTCGTATCTTCAACGACTAATTTCAGCTAGTCGGTGAAAGGGTAGTCACTGTGAAATTCACTCTATATTCGATTTATCAACGACTAATTCCATTTAGTCAGTCATGAGTAGCCTAGACTAGCTGAAATTAGTCGTTGGATATACGAATTTGCTGGGTACCGCGTTAGCTGGCTGAAATTAAAAGCTCATAATAGGCCCATAATAGGTGCTGAAAAAGTACATAGATTAAACTGAACCAAAAATAAAAGAGTAGTATTTTTTATATAAAATAAATAATAGTTTAAAAAAACTAAAAAACACGCTTTTTATAGAAAACCGAACTAAAAAATAAAAAAATGTATATTTTATTTTAAAAAAAGCGTGGGGTGCTTTTTAAGATATTATCGAAATGATAATCACTCTACTCATATCTGTCAATAAAATATTTATAACTATTGACACCATGCAGCCCACGCTTTTTTTTAAATTTTTTTTTTTCTATTTTTTAGTTCGGTTTTCTATAAAAAGCGTGTTTTTTAGTTTTTTTAAACTAATATTTTTTAGTTCGGTTTTCTATAACAAGCGCGTTAATAGCGCCATCTGTGACTTATACAAGGAACTCGTTTCAAGTTGATAACGTAGACTTTCCGCTGATTGCCACTAGATGGTGGTGCGAGAAGTGAACTATGAACACTAAAAAGAAGTCGGTTGCAAACAAACATACAAACATACAGGTGAAGCTAATAAAAAGCTAATAAAAAAAACAGTAATGTTAAAACACTCACTCATATCCGGCAGTCTTGAACATGAGATAGGCGAGGAAGTCGACGCGCCGGTCACACGATACTTGGCTAGTGGTAGGGCGACGCCTTTCACCGCGGACTCCTTCACCCACGCAGGGAATACCACTGCCTTACCGTACTCCAATGCAGCTTTGTACTTCTCACTGCCTATACCCTCCCTGACACACCCAACATGTATTAAAACATGTACAATGGCTAATAGTATAGGCTGTGGCCTACTCAAGTACAAATATTTAAATATTGATTTTTGTTCGCCGTTATGTTTACGCCCCAAATGGAATAGGTGGCGAACCTATTACCATACCGGGCACAAAGTTTTCGGTCACCGATAAACGATGTGGTGTAGGTGTATAATGATGGTCAAAATGAAAGTTCATTTTTATAGTAACACTTTATATTACACTAAGTATCCACTTTATAGGAAGAAGGTTGCACAGAATAGAAGGAGTTCAATATAACAGCTAGTAATCGTATAGGTAGAGAGATGTAGAGAGAGTTTATAAGAGAAAAGAGAACTAATTATATTTAACAGTGGTAGAGCCAAGCAGTTCGCTGCATGAATGGACCGGCTCGACCGGTGAAATACCACGACCTCTCAGAAGACCGTCGTAAAGTGGCTCATGCCGCGTTTCGTTCGGTGAGAGAGGTACCCGGAGGCCCATTCCCCCCTTCCCCATCCTTTCCTCTCCCCTATTGCTTAAAGGTCGGCAACGCAACAGTAACACTATATGTGTTGTTGGTGTCCATGGGCGGCGTTGGTTGCTTACCATCAGGTGACACGCCTGCTCGTTTGCCCTGCGATCCCATAAAAAAAAAATTAGAGCTTTACAAGAAATAGCGTCTATGACTCTACAAGCGATACGAGTATTATGTCAATGCGATAGATAGTGACTGTCATAACTAATTTATTACACTAATTTATTATATTAAACATGTGCAAGTCGATTTTTGGAAAAAATGTGCACCACATTTTTTCTGCCCAATCATAGATGGCGCTGGCAAGCAATTGCATGGACAGTGTCAGTGTAACACCATAGAGGGCCCTTAATACAGTTTTTTTTCTCAGTTTATTTTAGGCTTAGCTTTTAAAAGAAAGAAATTATTTTGGTCAAATTTAAAGGTGAGACTGAAAAGATAATACTAACTTGGTCAAAATAATAACATCAGTAGTCTCGCTCTGAAATGCGCCTGTAAATGTTCCACCATTCTCATTCACCAATTTCATGATATTTTGCTTCTCCTTTTTAGATATACCAGATGTAGTCACTTGTAAGTTATTGAATGGTGGTAATCTATGTACAAGAAAATCAGGTGATGAACCATTTATGTTCAGACGAAGGGACATGTCCCAGACAGCATCAATCCAGGACACAGACATGACTGGTATACCTTTTTCTACAGATTTCTGGAATGAAAAAAAATATATATAATCTTCATGTGTTACATAGCTTAGGGCTAGATCTATAAAAAATACATAACTTCACGCCTTTGTTACCCGAAGGTGTAGGCAGCGGCTGTTAAGCCTCGTCTCGCCGTTATGTTTACGTCCCAAGTGGAATAGGTGGCGAACCTATTGCCATACCGGGCACAAAGTATCGTTATTTATTACACTCATCTTCCGCAAACAATTTCGAAAAGTCATAGGTATGAGCCAGTATCAGGATTCGAACCCGGACCCGGGACCACCGTGACATAGATCTATAAAAACGATTGCAATTCTTTATTATCTTGTTTGGGCCCCTGGATATATCTATACATACTAGCTGACCCGGCAAACGTTGTCTTGCCGAAAAATAAAATTTAAAAAATAAGGGTTGATCGTAAGGGGTTGAAAATTTGGGGTTGTATGTTATATTTTTGTATCCCGCTTTATAAAAAAAATAAGAAACGGAAATATGTCAAAAATTAAAAAAAAATATTGAGGGATGGGCTACCCTCGTGATTTAGGGGGATGAAAAATAGATAAAAACCTATTCGCAGACCTAACGAATATTATGTATACCAAATTTCATTAAAATCGGTCCAGCCGTTTTGGAGGAGTTCGAGGACAAATACTGTGACAGAAGAATTTTATATATATAGATAAATAACATTGTCTTTGTAATATTAAAATAACTCTTTTTATTACATGCATATGACTATATGTATATTTGACACATCCACCAAAAATCATTTTTTTAAATTGTCATCTGCTGAATTGGCTGGATCGATTTTGATGGGACTTTCATTGTAATAAGGACGCTACTTTTATTTTAGAAAAATCTTTTATTTATTGCTTTTGTGGCGAACCAAAGTTCGCCAAGTCAGCTAGTAATACTATATTTATCATCATTACTAGTATAAAACAAAGTCACTTTCCGCTGTCTGTCCCCTTATATGCGCATATCTTTAAAACTACGCAACGTATTTTGATGCGGTTTTTTTTAATAGTTAGAGGGTGTTAACGGGGTGGTTCGGTGGTGGTGATCTATAATTCATGAATAGTGTAGTAAAAAAAGTGATAATTTCAAGATTTTGAACTTCAATCGCAAACGCTGCTTGAACCCTAAGTGATAAATCAAAACAATGTACTACATTATTATACACCTTTAAAAAGTCTACAAAAAAGTCCGCGATATATCTATCTTTTAGGGATAACCCACAATGACCATTTTTATTTTTTTACTTTTATTACAATTAACTGTTTTAAATAGAGTGTGCATGTAATATAGATGATCCTGGCCCTTTACACCATGCAATTTAAACAAATATTTTCGAAGATATTGCACTATTAACATAGCAGGACAGCAATTATTACTTTTGATGCGGAACAAAGTTCGCCAGGTCAGCTTATAATGATATGTAGTTACTTACAATATATTTATCGGAGAGCACAGTATCTGCCACAAGATGTGTGGTATCATCAGTCAATACTGTATTATATATGCCACCCATCCAATGTACTTTCTTCTTAATGTTTTCCTGCAAATAGGAAAACGGATAAGTTAATCATTAAGATTTAGTTTTTTATGGAATAGAAAGGAAAATGAGCAGGAGTGTCACCTGTAGGTAAGTAACATATTTAGTTAAAATCTTACCTATGGACACCAGCACCATATTTAGTGTTACTATGTAGGGGAGGATAGGGAAGAGCAGTGGGCCTCCGGGTACCTCTCTCACCAAACGAAATGCGGCATGAGCCACTTTAAGTCAATCTTCTGAGAGGTCGTGGTTTTTCCCCGTTCGAGCCCATTAATGCAGCGAATTGCTTGGCTCTACCACTGCTAAATTTACTAGTTTTGGAAAAATCCACATGTACAAAATACATATATATGCCAGTATTAAATTGAACATGTTAGAGTAATATACAACAAATAAATAATATTAAAACCATTTTTATTGTTATAAACTACCTTCTGTTGTTTGGACAATCCACTTGCTGTTACCACCAATCCTCTCATAGCTATGGTAAATACTGGCTCCCTCCCTGATGGTATAGGTGTCCCTTCTGTTAGACAACATGACAAGCACCGGGGACCTACCAATCTGTAATAAGTAGGAACAACACCTTAAAGAGTTAGTAAAACATAACTTTACGACTTTACACTTTTGACATATTAACTCTGGATTGGAGGGTGTAACTGTCAATGCTTGTGCAGGAGATTTTGAATATGAAAAGGGTTAACAAGTTAACTTACAAACATTTTGTTTGATGTAACTTATGATACAAGTCTCCTTCAAATTCATTTAATACGAAAACATCTCTTTTGGTGAGACCATCAAAACGGTTCCATTGTGTCTCGTGCACCCATTTTGCTTTGAGTCCACCACCACTGTGTTGTTCACATGTCTGTAAAAAAATAGAAATCTGTCATGAACCTAAAATGAACTTTACAGGTAACCTTTAATAGTGGTAGAGCCAAGCAATTCACTGCATGAATGGGCCGGCTAGACTGATGAAATACGAAGACCTCTCAGAAGATTTACGTAAAGTGGCTCATGCCGCATTTCGTTCGGTGAAAGAGGTACCCGGAGGCCCACCCCCCTTTCCCATGATACTCCCTTAAAGGTCGGCAATCCAACAATAACACTATATGTGTTGCCGGTGTCCATGGTCAGCCCAAGTTGCTTACCATCAGGTGACACACTTGCTAGTTTGCCCTTATATCCCATTAAAAAAAAAAGAAAAAGTAACAGTTTAATCAATGGCAAATGAATGATCTGCTAGATAATAGATTTATTATACTGGTTAAAAACAAGTTGAGATTCAAAACTAAGACTTAAAACACATACACACTCAAGTCCAATAGAAAAACAACACAAGACAAACTTATACTTGTTCTGTCTAAGACTGTACAATTAGTATTTGTATAGGTAATAATGCAATTCGATTTGGTTATGAGATTTATTTTGATTGATGTATTTTATAGGTCTTTACATTTATCAAAGAGTAAGGCAGAACATAGACTTAAAATGTTCAACAAATAGAAAGAATTGTTAAATTATTTAAATTATAATAACTCATACATTAATGCTATGCATATACTACCATGTATATATATGATAAATATGAACATATTTTCAATGAGTAACTATTTGGAGTGTAGAAGAGAATTATTGATCTATGTTAGATACTGGCAATTAACTCTAAGGAAATAAATCACATTACCATTTGGTACATTAGCTTTTATCAACATATCAACAACTTCGAACATTGAAGCCTAGAACCATCAGGTGGAAATCGAACCTACTCCACTGAACTTTATCGAGGATCGCAGCATAGGTGCATGTTGCATGTAATCAACTAGTTTCTTTTCAATAAACATTATGCTCGCTTATCGTGGTCTCCTACAAAGAGGCAGTAGCTTATTGTTAAGCAGTTTAAATTGGGGTTTAAACAAATTACAAACCAGAAAAGCTAGTTGCATTTCTTCTGAACATTCATTTTCATCTCCACAATCCTTTGGTATTATAAAAGTAACACTAATATCCTCATTCATTATTTATAAATCTAAATTACCATCGAAGGCACTTATTATCACACATTAAACTTTAATTTAGCGCTGTTCACGCGTTTGTTTACAATTTATTTCGGCCTATAATGGATGAAATGTCTAAAATCTAAATGTTTATGTCACTCACTTGGGGACACGATAAAAGTATCGATACTTTGTGGTATCGAGTACTTAACCTATTGATACCAATCCTTTTATACTTGATACTTTGCATTCGATACTTTAACTTAATGAGTACTTTTCAATAGGTATCGTATCGAATAAATCTTAGAAATGATCCATTTAGATTCTAAGGCATCCGACTTTTTAGTCGGATGAAGGTTATTACAAGGATGCTTTATTTTTGATATTTTTATTGAAATATTCGATACTTTGAAAAACGTCACTGTGGTGGTCGTCTCTTTAGCCTTTCCAAAATAGACAATGCAAAAAAAAATCCGTCTGTTTTTGACAGAAAGGTGAGACAGATCAGCCAAGCACTGTTGGCAACCCTACTGTTTTAACAGTAGATCTACTGTTTTTCAATTGATGTCCCTATTTTTTTGTTTTCTCCATGAATTTTACTGTGTTTTTAATAAGTGTAGAGAGACACCTGTTACCTCAAGAAAATATTTTACTTTATTATTTCTATGTTAAAAAACGTATGTAACTGGATAGTTTAATAGACCATAGCCCATATGCTATAATAAACTACGACCGTCTCTCTTATCTGTGAGAGGTTGTACAATCCTGTCACGTCATCCTTTGTTTTCTCTGTGTTTCATCATCTGTGTTTTTTAGTGAGAGAACTGTTGTTTTTTGATTTGTTGGGGTTGGCCATTTATATTATTTTATATACTCTTTGGGGTTGGCAACACTGCAGCCGAGGCAGTGGAAAGTGGAATTTGATTTTTTACGATTAAAGATACATATTTAAAATGAAATAAAAATCTAAACTAAGCAGTTCATATGAATTGATTTATTATAACATATTAGTTTCTCAAAGAGTTATTAACACGACACATTTCAATAAACTTTGTACATATGTAACCACTATTTTATGTAGAGGTTATAAAAATGTTAACATGCCAGTTTTTCTGATTTCTATTACTATTGTTTAATCATAATGCTTTACGACGATTTTAAACCTATTGTTGATCTGGTATTAAATAACTGGACAGCGCTGCAATTAGCTGTTGAACATGGAATGGGAGCGCCCGGCGGAGAAAAGGTAAATCTCGGTAATACTTATTTATTATTGTATTCAAAATGAAGCAATTAGTAACAATCGTATCGTCAGAAAAAATCTATCTGTCTCTACTGTTAACCTTGCGTCAATTTTGGATTTCTTTATGTACTATTATTTTCAGTTTACTTCTTATTCAAATGTAATGCTCGTTATTGAGAAATAAATTTTACTTGTTGACCCGGCGATACGGTTCCGCATCAAAAGTAATTTTTGCAGAGTTTACATGTAAATTTCGAAAATTATAACATTTTCTTTACTAAATTCTACATACAAAGCAGCATAATAGAAGAAAATGGCATCAAATCTTGTCCGTATTTGTATAGATCTAAGCATATAAGGGGACAGACAGTGGAAGGTGACTTGTTTTATACTATGTATTGATTAGTGATTAAATTGCCGGCATCCAGCTAGAAGAATAATATTTATATAGTCTATTATCTTAGTTATTTGTAACCCAACACACAAATATCACAATAACATTTTATGTATATGAGCTGAAATAGTTATGGTAGTAGTTGAGTTGTATGATAGTATGATAAAAATTATTAATTTTGACTTCAATTTTTTTACAGACAGCACAGCTAATGTCTGTATATATTGCTCGTTATTGTGTGGAGAATTTGGTCGATATAGATGAACTTAGAGAAGTAATAGAAGACCTCATGGATGAGGAGTTCGAAACTGTGTGCCATGATGATTCACCAAAAGGTGAGAATACACATTTTATTCCCTCTCTCTGATTATTTTTAAGTTATCTCAAAGCTGCCATAGTAGTAAGTTCTCAGTCATTGATATGTCACTCATCACTTTATAAAAGAATTTTGAAAAGTCGTTGGTGTGTGCTCGACCACTGGACCACCGAAACTGGTATTTATTCTTTTTTAAAATTCTTTTTTAAAATGCTATTTCCAGAAGTTGCATCATTATTACTGTTGTATCTTGGTCTACTCAAAGAAGGCAGACATGACGAACTACGATCCAGAATAGAGGCTATGCCAAAATGCCAAAAATGGTTAAGCCAGCCTATTCATGAATCTGTACCTCCACAAGTGAGTGATTTGTTTATAATATCTTTGAAATTGTACAAGTCATAATATTTTTTTAAGACATACCTTCTATATACTAAACAGAATACATTTTGTTCTGCATCACATACTGTTTAATTTTGTAGGTGACAATGATATATTTTTTCTTTTTTTTTATGGGGTAGGAGGGCAAACGAGCAGGCGTGTCACCCGATGGTAAGCAACCAGCGCCGCCCATGGACACCAGCAACACATATAGTGTTACTGTTGTGTTGCCAACCTTTAAGGGATAGGGAAGAATGAGGAAGGGGGTGGGCCTCCGGATACCTCTCTCACCGCACGAAACGCGGCATTAGCCACTTTACGTCGATCTTCTGAGAAGTCGTGTTATTTCACTGGTCGAGCCGGCCCATACATGCAGTGAACTGCTTGGCTCTACCACTGTCAAATAAATTAAACTCTTGTCATTGCGTTGGTAATAATTATACATCTACCATCTGATTTATCACGGTTTATGTGATGCACGTAAGAAATATACAATGTTTTGAGATACTGTTCCATTTTTACACTTATGAAGATTTTTATAAACATTTAACCTAAAAAAATCAAATCAGTCTTCACAGACATTTAAAATTATACAAAGATTAAGCCTTAAAAACCTAGGAGCCAATGAGACAGTGGTTGAAGTGTGGAGTCATAGAGGGAGATTAAATTAAAGTTATGTTAATTTATTATGTTTCAGTGCCATGGTAATCCAGATGATGACACAACTAGTAGTAGTGAGGAAGATGAGGATAGTCCTGCTAATCATGGGTATAACATGAATGGTGCAGCGACTACATCATCGAATGGACACCAAGACCCTCAACCTATGGATGAGGATGAAGTAGAACCTGGCTGGACCGTGGTACGAACACGTAGAAAGAAATAATGGATGACATTTTCTTGTTAAATTTGTATACTGTTCCAAACTGCTATTTGTTTTTATTTTCTCTTTAGTAGCATGTGCATTGTGATTTTAATGTAAAAATGTGCTAATCATGCACTGACAAAAAACAATTTTTGGCATAAATTATTATCCGTTTAGTACTTATTTCAGAGATTATTATTATACCAAACATTATTATGACTTTATACTAAAAACTTAGGTTTACACAGTAATTGTCAAGATTTATAATTTAATAGTTTATCTATGAATTATAAGTTTCAGTTTGTAATATAATTCTTTAGCAATTTATGTAATTAGAAAAAAATATATGCACCTCCTAATAATTTCCAGGTTTCAATTTTAAGACATTTATATAATGGTCAGGGTCCATTATAGACAAATTTACCTATGGGTAACATCTGTTAATGTTAAAAAATGTAGTATATTATATCATTATACATAAAGTTTAATTTATTTATAAGTTTTGTTATTTTTAATTACATTCACGTTGTGAGATGTAGACATAATGTGACTATGGTTTGATGTTTATGGTATGGTTGAAAGTAGAAAATTTTAATCTAGTAAACAGACCTCTTAACTGAATATTGTTTTAATAAAATAATAGACAGAAAAAATATATAGAGAGTTATGTAATTTTCTATATAATTTGTGACGGCCTATCATTATTTCATAGGTATGTCCTATATAATCTTTTTTTGATCCAAATGCATCCACTTGGTATTTTTATTGATAGGTCATGACATATCCATAATATATTGTCCTGTTGAAGTATCTACTTCTAACTTACTTTAAGATTTAAGATAAATATGATTTTACTTTATGCCAAAATAAATATATTCAATGTTTAATGTTAATGTATTTTTAATACTACTGTATAGTGGAAGTTGTGAATTAAACCACCTCACTTTGTCCCATCCTCCATTGTTCCAAGTACTAAAATCCTACTTGCAAAGTATATGTAGCAGTGGTCGGACGTCATAGGAGATCTGTAGAATGAAGCGAAAATCAGTACATTTGTACTCAAATCGGTATAAACAGGGTTCAGGGAATATGTAAATAATTTTATTCAACATAAAATGCCCCTAGCGCATGAGTCAATATGTATCTGAAATTCTAGCGCAGCCAACGGCAAAAAGGAGAACTAAGATCTCAGTCTATTATTCGATGCAATATTAAAATGGAAATGCCTAAACCTTTCGCACTCCTATGTATCCATACTTCGACGTTCGATGTTACCGAGGATTTTATTTCCTTCCAAATACAAATTATCCTATCTACAGTTTATTAAAAGTATAATAAAATCCATAGCTGGGCATTAATAGGCTAATCGTTAACTTACGTTAAATTATTCCGTTAACATGCCGAGCTTCGTTAATGCAATGCCTACCCAATGATGATGACGAGGAGGAGTTTTTTAATTCTGTGACCCACATTTGTTCAACGATGCTGCATTACTGAATCTATCAAACAATATTATCAAATAGAATACTGCTATACCCTCAAGCATTGCTGTTTAACTTCTGTTTTCTATGGCTTCTACATTCAAATTTATTTCTAATACCAAAACGAACCTCGCTTTCAGACAAGAACTTCAATATGTTAATGTTCGTAAGAGGCCCTCTTATGCCCGCCGGTTATATATTAGTACTTTTCTTTAAAAGTATGAAACCTGCCTTTTTGAACCTATCTACTGTTTTTTAATTAGAGAACTGTTGTTTTTTGATTTGTTGGGGTTGGCAACACTGAACGCAAAGTACCTATTAGGGCTCGTTCCACATAAAGCCCACAACGACCGCAATTTGACCGCGATCGCGACCGCGGAATTTGCCGTTCCAATAAAGTAAAAACGAGGCGGGCGTTGTGGGCGAATGTTATAAGTGGAACGCAAAATTTGAGCGCTGTGTGCTACCAATATGGCGGTTCGGAAAATTCATCTAGTTCTGATGACATATGTAATTTTTTATTGAAAGCCCACCAAGACCTACCAATATTTTGCGGGTGAAGTGGGCGCGATGCGGTCACGAGCAGTGACGTCATCTATGACGTCGAGCGACCGCTCGCAACGACCACGGGCTTTATGTGGAGCGCTAGTCGCTACTGTGGGCCATCTAAATACTCTTTCTTTACAACTTTCTTAGCCATTTGGAGGCCCGGTTTGCTGTGGGCGTTACGGTCGTTGTGGGCTTTAAGTTTAAGTGGAACGCGGCCTTAGTTAGTACAAGTAGTCAAGTACTAGTTAGCTAGTTAAACTCGTTCCAACCATTTATTTTACTTTTGACACATGCTTTAGGACGTAACTGTTTCATTTACGCAATTATTAACTTTGAAACGAGTGAACAGAGAAATATATAAACTGCCCAATAATATTTATAAATCTTAATTATTACCCACTAAATACATTAATATGCCGTAAATAGCTCTATTTATAAAATTTATGTGAATATTCATTTCCGTTATAAAAAAAGTTACGTTCTATCGCATCTAGTGACAGGATCAAAAGTATTCGGTTCAAACTAATGAATCGCAAATAATCGATTACACTTATTTGCAGTTAAGTCAGCTGACAACTGAGTTTTGAATTGTTGTAATAGACAACACGTTAAAATTGTATCAGGAAGATATGGAAATCTTCATATCATACCTATAACATGAAATAAAACAACCAAAATAGGTATTTTAATATTATTTTATTATAACGAATCGTCGGATTCTTCATACGAACTCGAATCGTCGCTTGAATCATCTGCAGTGTTTATTATTAACTCTTGTATAGGTATGTTGTCAAATTCAATTTCCCGATCCCAATCAGAGAATATTGTATTTTTTGTCTTGTTGACGACACTCGCCCAGTTTTCAGGCGTCACATTAGCACATGCGTTTTTTAAAAGTTCTAGCATTTTATTTGCTGTGAAAGGAGGAGTTGTATTGTTTCTTGCGGCGTGTCCTTTGACTTGTGCCCAGATCATTTCAATTGGATTATATTGACAGTGGTACGGAGGAATTCTGATTACAACATGCCCATATTCTGCTGCCATTTCGTCGATGACATATCGTTTTGGCTGCTTTTTACTTTTTAAAATTTTAAGTAACTCTACTTTTAGTAGGGATTCGTCCACATCTTCCCCATTATCACGAAGCCAGTTTATAATCTCGTGTTTTTTGTTGGCCGTTGTTGGCATTTTATTAATTTGGCGAGAGTGATAGGGTGCATTATCAATAAATATTGTTGATGGCTCTTCAAGTGATGTAAGCATTTCTCTGAACCACTTTTCATACACGTCCGCATTCATCTCCTCATGATAGTCTCCTGTTTTTTTTGATTTGAACGCTAACAGAGCGTCTGGTACAAATCCCTTTGTAGTTCTCGCATGGCAAATGATGAGGCGTTCACCTTTCCCCATTGGCACTGCAGAAGTAGAAGCAGCAGTATCGTCAGTCCAACCTTTTGATATGGAATGATTGGCATTGAGCCAAGTTTCATCTGTGAAAACGATATTCGACCAGTCTTCTATTTTCTTCGCTTGCCTTAAAAATTCACAGCGAGACAAGGCTATATCACGACGTTCCATTAAAATTTTTCTTTTGTCGGATTTCTTATACAAGAACCCGATTTGGTGCAGCACCTTTGACAAAGAAGATTTTTGACCACGAAACAAGCCACAATTTCGTAGAGACGCTACTAATTTTTTCAAAGTAGGAATCTCCTTTCTTGTATAATAATTGTATATATGACGACGAATAGCATCAGTATCAAAACTGTCAATTGCTGTCACTTTACGGGGCTGACGTTTTTTCTTAGGCGTAGATAGCTTGTTCTGTTCAATACCACTACTACCATAGGCTTCTTTAGTGATTTTCGCCACCGTTGGAGCACTAATACCTAATGCTGCTGCAACACGGTCTCTAACTTGCGTTACTGGTATAAGGAATCCGCCATTGCGGCTTTCCTTTTCAAAAAATTCACGAAGCCGCAGCACTAACTCTCTGGATTGTCCTTTAAGCACCATACCTTTCGGCATTTTGCAAGTAAAAATCTTACTGGGAGGAACGATACGTTCAACTCAACCAAAGTAAGAACAATGAAATCAATACGGTGGAATATAAATACTCAACACAGCGTATGAAAAATATGAAAAAGCACTCAGCGAACAGAAATGTGACTAGCACGAGAGTCTTGTTGCGAGTGAGAGACAACACAACAAAATGGCGTCGCCAGCGCGTCGTTCAGTGTTGCCAACTCAGATTAAAAAAAAAGGGGTAGGAGTTTGGAGCAGCGGACCCCGCTTAATAGAAAAAATGCTTCATAAGGTAGTTAGTTTTTATTTTGCAAAGTTCAAAGTAAAATATTTTGGGAGGACTGAATTAGTTAGTGGGTATGCAAAAATTATTGTGCCCAAATAACAAATATATTTACAGAAGTGAAGTTTTTAAGTAATATGAAATATGTATTTAAGCAAAAACTAAAATATCCGTGTTAAATCGATTAGAAATTCTTCCTGACTAAAATCGATTATTACAAAACATTGTATCCGTAATACATTAGTACAACACTAATTGATCAGAATTCGACCTGTCAAAAGTAAAATAAATGGTTGGAACGAGTTTAGTACATAATAAAATTTATTACGATTTGATTCGTAATGTAATGTATAAACCTAAAAACACGGTTATTGTCGGAAAGTTACTCAGCTGATTCGCGATATATTCAAATAGATATTGTTAAATGCTTTAGTTAGTACAGAAATACGTGATAAAATGCCACTTACGGCACGACAACGTAGTATACACAATAAAAATGGAGCAAAAAGATCCACAAGTTTTAGCAAAGGGAAACGAAAACTGAGCGAGGGGTACGTTGTAATAAATAATAAATAATGGGAAGCTTCTTTTTGACACCATAGTCTTATACTTTGGAATTTGTATTTGTTTTGTTTTAATAGATCTCTGGCCTGACTTTTAGGTTAAGTTTCTTTTATTTTGGCTTACTAATTTTGCAATATTTTCGCTGGTACTGCAGTTTGCCCCTTCTAAAAATGGATAATTTTAATGCTACAAGAAAGGTAATGAGCATCGTTAACGTTTATTAACCATTTCTGTTTATGTTCTAAATATGTTTATCATTTATCATTCTAAGGATTGCATGTCCTAACTAGCTTCTGATATATCAGTTTCTGGTATCATTCATATAGGACCATTGCCCCGTAGATCTTATGCATAAGTGGTTTGATTCCTGGAAAGTATTATTGAGTTATTGGAAATTATAATATGTATATCATACATAAGTGCTGACTAAATCAATTGTGTGAGATGTATGGCATTAGGCCAACGAAATATTTAAATGAATTAATTATTTATTATTTAATTTATAATTATTAATTATTTAAAGAATTTGTCTTGTAGCATTACTGATACATGCATCTGCATCTTTCAAAACCTGGTTGAATACACACAAATAAACAAGAATTAACGCAACATGTTTAGGTAAAAATTATTTACCTTTACTAGCTTTTACATTTCGGCCTGGTTGCACTGGCTGTGGTCACAAGCAGACTGGTTGAATACAGTTTCTGAAGTACTTTTTTGTTTGCTTATCCTGGTATAAGAGAAATAATCATATCATTGGTTGGATTGGGCGAATTTAAATATGTATCACTAAAAACGGTTACACAATATGTGGTATATTAATTATTATTACTTAGTTTATTATTATTTTATAACAGGGAGTTCTTAGTAACAAATGCACCATCAGACCTGCGCAGTATAGCATATCCAGGTGGTGCAGTAGCATTGGTACTGCTGTTGATTGCCAGAATACTGTCAGCATACTATGGCCATGTGGCTGATTGTGATGAAACATTCAATTATTGGGAACCCCTGCACTATTTAGGTGAGAGAGCATGCATTACTATGTAGATCTTCAGAATAAATTTTATTAATATCATTAGCATAATTGGAACGAAGTTCCTTACGGCAGGCTAGAGTAGATAGGGATTTTGCTGAGTGACCGAACTGAAAAAAAATGTGATAGTAAAACCGTAAGAAAAATCCATGGAATAAAACCTTTAAATGAGACGTGCGCAGGTGCGACAGTTCTATACACAAGCAAGTAGTGTATAATACCTTTATCATTAATTCTTTTTTTTTTGCAAATTGTGTTGATTTTACATTAGCCAAAGGAACTTCGTACCTACCTAGCATCCCACGACACCATTTAGTTTTTTTATTAATGACTAAATGTGATTAACAGATACTACTTTATTACAGTGTACGGGAATGGTCTACAAACATGGGAATATAGTCCACTCTATGCAATCCGCTCCTACCTGCCCTTGTGGTTGTTTGCAGTTCCAGCCAAAATTTTGTCATTGTTCCTCACTCCAGCGACTGTGTTCTATTCTTTACGAATACTTCTGGCGGTACTGACTGCTTGTGCAGAGTTTATGTTTTATAAGTAAGTATTTCTTGTGTGTCTTTCTTGTCGAAGTAGAATGTAATATAAGTTACTGTTTAATAATTTGTAAATCACTATCATTTGTAGTTCTTATATCATCATTCAGTGGTAGAGTCTGGCAGTTAACGGCATGAATGGAGTGCCTCGATCGAAGTGTCTCGTACCGAGTTTCCTTCGGCGAGAGAGTTATCCGGAAGCCCAACCCCCTTTTCCCAAACTTTCCCATCCTTCACCCATTAAGGATGGCGACGCACCACGGTGCTCATGAGTGGTATGAAGTTGCTTAACATCAGGTGACCTGATGGTAAGCAACTTCTTACTGCTCGTCCATCCTTGCCTTCCTTGGCTCATTTGCCTTCCTATCCTATAAAATAAAAAGCAAAAAATATACCAAATCTATTAGTCTAGTTCGTATTTAGTTGAGATCCAACTTGTATTCACAATTACTGTATTACTCTCTCATATTTTGTTTGTCAACAGAGCTGTGTGTCACGAGTTTGGTGTTCATGTTGGCCGTGTATGGCTGGCACTGGTTCTGCCAGCAGCTGGTATGTTCACATCCAGCGCCGCGATGTTACCATCAGCGTGGAGTGGCGCTCTAGCTAGCGCTGCGCTGGCTTGCTGGTGGCGTCGAAGGTACCCGCCCGCTGTACTGCTTACTGCTGTCTCAGTTATCATAAGTGAGTTTTATACTGAAACTAGCTAACCCAGCCAACATTATCTTGCCAAAAAATAAAGGTTTTGATAAAGAAATTAAAAATACGGGTTGATTGTAGAGCAGTGAAAATTTTGGGTTGATTATAGAGCAGTGAAAGTTTAGGGTTGATTGTAGAGCAGTGAAAATTTTGGGTTGATTATAGAGCAGTGAAAGTTTAGGGTTGATTGTAGAACAGTGATAATCTAGGGTTGTATGCTGTTGTCCAATTCTCAAACCTACCTGATAACCATACAACATTTCATGAGAATCGGTCAAGCTCTTTCTGATTAGTTCGATAACGCATACAGTGACATGAGAATTTTATACATTGGATATTTGTCTAAGAATTCCAAGACATGATCTTACACAAATAGATTAAGCATAATGTAGAGTAGTATAGACAATAAAACTTACTATGCTATTTCCAGGTTGGCCGTTCACAGCTCTGTTGGGTCTACCGATTGCCATTGATATGCTACTCATTAAACGACAAATAACGGACTTCTTCAAGTGGTCGCTTCTGGCTCTCGTTATTATCCTACTACCGACAGTACTTGTAGATACATGGCATTATGGGAAACTGACCGTAGCACCCTGGAATATCGTCTTATATAATATATTCACGGAGCACGGACCTTCTTTGTATGGAGTAGAACCATGGACTTATTATTTTGTGAACGGATTTCTCAATTTTAACATAGTTTGGGTAAGTTATTTATATTTCTATTATCACTTTTATTTATACTGACTTATTTGTATTGAAATAGTTTATGGATTTTCAAAAAATCAGCGGTAATTATAATATCGGGGGATTTGTTATCGTACTACCTTGATGCACCCCTGAAACCTCTTGATAAAAATAAATAGCAGTATCATTGAGCCCAGGAAAGTACCGTCAAAATAGATTAAAGATTAGTAGAAGAAAAACGTAATTAAACTAGGAAACAGCGTAAAAAATGCTAAGCGTAAGACTACAAATTTGAGCGGAAATGCCCAGTTCGTTATTCACGATATAGTACTGATCCCAAAGCTTACTGGAAGCGAGAGTTGGGTATGGCAGACTGTGCACGAAAGTAGGATAAACGCGGTCGAAATGAGGGCACTGCGCAAGTTTGCAGTCTGTGACGTTCGCTGACTACGTCTGCGATTCTACGATTAAAAGAGCGTCGGTGTAAAAGAGTAAAGAAGGGCGTGCTTCGATGGTTCAGACATTTACTAAGAATGGATGACGTATGATTGACTAAAAGCAGATTTACAAAGCAAAAGCTTACATGTAGAAGTTGAGGACAGCCAGGACACACTTTCTATGACTAAACGATGACATGAACGAGTCCTTAACGAAGGTGATGTCAGGAGCCCGAAAAAGCCGACGAGCGTGTATGACAAGAGTTATGAAAGTCAAAGAAGCGAATGAGCGGTGTAAGAATGGTGTCTTAAAATATGTTCTCTCTGCCTACCCCGCAAGGAACTTGAGCATGAAAGTAAAAAAAAATATTATTTATTTGTACAGATATACGCATTGTCTTGCCCGCTCCAACTGGTAGCATGTACAGTGGTCGCTCCACGGTCTACTTCGCGTGCTTCATTCTGTGCACCTTACTGGCTCGACCTGATGCCGCTTGCCTTATGGCTCCTTGTGTTCATGTTGCAGCCACATAAGGAAGAAAGGTGAGTTGGATATCTATTACTGTAAACATATATTTAGTGTGCATTCTGTGGTTCTGGACTGCCTTTTTATGGGATAGGAGGGCAAGTGGGTCACCTCCTGGTAAGCAACTACTCACCGCCCATGAACACCGTGGTGCGTTGCCGTCCTTTAAGGGAGTAAGGAGGAAAGGAAGGAGAAAGGGGATCAGGCCTTCGGATACCTTTCTCACCGAACGAAACGCGGCACGAGCCACTTCACGCCGATATTCCAAGAGGTTGTGATATTTTACCGTACGAACCGGCTCGTTCATGCTGCAAACTGCAAGAATCTACCACTGTTTGAATCTGTTCTGGTTACGAAAAATAACCTAAGTGGAAAGACATGAAGAGATTGCTCTTAGCTTGGAAGAGATTGCTCTTAGTGATAAGGCCGCCCTTTGTTTAGATATAAGATCTGTATTCTATGTATTAAGTTCTCTATCTATTTATGTGTATTTACAGATTTTTGTATCCAGTGTACAGTATGATTGTGCTAGCCGGAGCGATTGCTCTCGATTGCTTGCAGAAGATGACATTCGCAGTTGGAACGGAATTGTTCAGATGGAAGAGAGAACGAGAGAAACGACACTATCTGTCTTACACTGGGCCATTGATGATTATATGTGTACTGGTGGCTGGAGTTGGAGGTAAAATATATTCACAAGTACTTTGATCAACACATTTATTGTAATTTTCAAAGTGGATCTTGATTATCACTTCATGTAATTTAAACGAATTCGTTCTATTTTCGATGCCCGTGTAAGTAAAAGAAAGGTTTACACTGAAAGGGAGTTAAGGAAGGTTATGCTTCTTGGGGTTTGTGTAAAAAATCCATGAATGTTGACCAGATAATTCAGTAGCGGGTAGCTGGTGTAGTTGAGAAAAGTCACAACAGAGCCACTGTCAATAAGTTGACATTGAGGATGTGAGGATCCTTAATTTATAATAATAATATCTTGGACACAATACACACAGCGCCCTCTAGTTCCAAAGCAGCTAAGCAACTAAATGCTTGTGTTATGGATACTAGATAACGGATATTAATACATATATACTTTTCTTTTGTAAATACATACTTTTAATACATAGAAAAACACCCAGACGCCACACAAATATTCATGTTTGTCACAAATATTTGTGCTCGGGTGGGAATCGAACCCCCGACCTCATTGCTGCAACTGGTAGTTTTACCAATGCGCCACGAGGCCCGCCAATAAGATTGTTACAAGTTATTGTTCATCAAAGAAACTTTGATCAAAAGAATGTTCCGTGTGGACCGCATCTAAAGGCATCCAGCCCACCCCGCAAAGGGCTTAATTTTTTTTTTATGGGATTGGTGGGCAAACGAGCAAACGTGTCACCTGACGGTAAGCAACTTGCGCCCCCCATGGACACCAGCAACACATATGGTGTTACCGTTGCGTTGCCGACCTCTAAGGGAGTAGGATAGGAAAGGATGGGGAAGGGAGGTGGGCCTCTGGGTACCCTGTCTCACCGAAGGAAATGCGGCATAAGCCACTTTACGTCGATCTTTTGAGAGGTCGTGGTATTTCACCGATCGAGCCTGCCAATGTTAAAAATGTTGTAAATATGTCTAATACTTAACTTGTGATATTTGCAGGTATATCTCGTATCACAGCCCTGTACAGGAACTATCACGGCCCCATGACAATATTGAACCATTTACCACACATGCCTGAAGATTCTCAGCTGAACGTCTGCTTCGGCAAGGAGTGGCATCGCTCACCGTCCAGCTTCCTTTTACCAACGGCATATGTTACGAGGTTTATCAAGAGCGAATTTGATGGACAATTGCCTGCACCTTTTGATTCTGGACAAAATGGTAAATTGATTCCAATGTCTACATTATCAATATTTTTATTTTATATGGGATAGAGGGCAAACGAACATGTGTCACCTGGTGGTAAGCACCTACTCACCGCGCATGAATACCGTGGTGCGTTGCGGTCCTTTAAGGGAGTAGAAGACGAAAGGAAGGAAAAGGGGATCGCGCCTCCGGATTACCTCTCTCACCGAACGAAACGCGCCACGAGCCACTTCACGCTGATCTTTCGAAAGGTCGTTGTATTTCACCGGTCGAACCGGCCCATTCATGCAGCGAAATGCATGTCTCTACCACTGTTGCTTGTCTCATTAAATGAAACGCGGCGTGAGTCACTTGCTAGTCTATATACTGAGAGATCGTGGTATTTCACCGGTCGAGCCTGCCTATACATGCAACGTAGTGTGTGGTATTGCCATTGTTAAATTTGAATTAATTAATACTTAATCATTAGATAACATACAATTTATATATTTTCGAAGTTGACTTGCAATGTTTTTCAAAAGAGCAAACTTGTAATCTTCAATATTTATTATATTACAGCCACTCGCATCATTCCGATACATTTCAATGACCAGAACAAAGGCGACAATCGTACTTACCTACCTCCGAACAAATGTCATTACTTGGTGGACTCCGATATCGGGAATCCCACCGTTCTCCAACCGTTCTACCATAAAGACCCATCTTGGGATATTGTGACCAGTGTGCCTATATTAGACGCTAGTAAATCCCATCAAATTTTTAGAGCATTTTATATACCAATACTATCGAATAAGAACACTGTGTTTGCTAATCTTTATCTGTTAAAAAATAAGTATGTTGTGTGATTTTTATTATAATATTTAATTAAATAACCATGTGGAATGGATGGTTATGATGACAGGACATGTGATCATGGACATATCATCAATTATCATGTTAGGCATATTGAAATGTTTACAATATTTCATATTTTCTGTTCAATAAATGATGATATTTAGATAATAAAACCAAAATACTTTAAAATTACTCAAAACCAATATTGAATCTAAATTAAAGGAAGTTGTTTCAAGATTGAGGGCCCAGACTTTTTTGTAGATTATTTGATTTCATCAAGAAAATGTCGTAGATGTGCATTTAATATGTATAAGAAATATCTATTTGTTAGTTAAATAAGTATTGATCATTTTCGATTGGTAAAAATTTTACTGTACCTAATCATTATACAAAAATAAAAATGATTCAAATTAATTGCAGAAAAGTAGTCCAGTGGTCGAGCACCCCGCTGAATTCTGAATCCAGAGGTAGCGGGTTCGAAACCCCGCATTGGCTCACACCAATGACTTTCCGAAATTAATTTCGTAAGTTATGTGTGATAAATATCGATGACTGAAAACTTTGTGCCCGGTATGGCAATAGGTTATTTCATTAATTAGGACGTAAACAACGGCGAGACGAGGCTTAACAGCCGCTGCCTACACCTTGTAGTAGAAAATGGCGTGAAGTTGTTTTATGTATTTACAGAAAAGTAAATAGCTTGACAAAATAAACAGCTAAATACTGTAGCTATAATGATAATTTAAATTCAATACATATTAACATATTTTTGACCTTTAGTAATTAAAAATGTGTAAATATTAATTTCATTGTCTTTTTTTAGATCATGAAGGCTTTTTTTTTTGGTGATTAGTGGGTAGGCAGTACTTAAATTAAATAATTATTACCAAAGATTATAGCTATTTGTTATATCAGTGAATTGATTTGTCCATCATCACCTGTGACCATTGAAGCTAAATATTGAAACCGATAATTTGAAATTAGAAATAAAAATTGTTACCCAGGCAGTGGTAGATAAATAAAGTTTAATTAATAATTAAAGAAATAAAAATAATAATATACTAACTTTACTGAAAATAAAGTGAGAAATTAAAAAAAAAGCATTTTTTTTAAATATATTGGCATAAAATATTGGATTCAATAAGAATTAAATCTTATTAACCTTCTTTATTTAGACAACATATCAAGTGTTTTGTGTGTAGGTATATATTCTACATAATAATAGTTGTCATGGAGCTAGTCAGTCTTTAAATAATCGAATTACCCGAACACTTAGACGTAAGTACTCAGTGCAATAATTAATATTAACGAATACATAAAGAAATTTTGTTTATTATCTATATTTTCGGTCTCAAGTGGTATGTATGTCTATCATATTTAGTAAAAAAAAACTTAAAAATCGTGAATTAACTTAACCTAAAAAAAAACTTAAAAATCTTGAATTAATTTCACCTAAAAAAAAACTTAATCTTGAATTAATTTCACGTAAAAAAATGTCGTTTAACTTATTGTTATTTTATATGATGTTTATATGTTTGTTACAATTTAATTTATTTTATAATTTTATATTTATTTCACTAACTATAATTAAAAAAAAAGTTTTGTCATTCCTAGAGCATTTTGCAAACTGGCAACATTTTTCATCGTCATTCATGATTTTAGATTCTCCTGTGTATGTTAGAAAAAATCGTTGTGCTTTGTATTTTTATATTAGAACTCACGAAGTATAGAATCACAGGTGTTCGAACGTAATGTTGAACGAATGGTCTCTATTTAGGGGAAAGAATTTTCGCCGGTAGACGGCGCCGTCCTTCGAGAAGCACTCGCCCAAACCCTTGCGCGGGAAATTTAAATTTTGTCGTCGTTACAGCTCTGTATATTACTAAACGCGACGTACATATGCAATCATAGGTGTGTCAAAAATTCTAGCGCAACCAGTAGCAGAAAAGAGAACTAAGATCTCAGATTATTATTGTGTACATTAATAAATACTATGGAAAAGCCTAGACCGTGCGGACTCAATGTTTCTATACTTTATGTATATTTTTTTGCCGATAATTTTATTTAAAAACCATAAATACTAATAATTAATCAATATACCATTTATTCTAAATTGCTCTTTACACTTGTGTATCGTATTTAGATAATTGTAATATTTAGATAAGTTGGTATTTAATATAATAAATAATCTAACAGTCGCCATTTTAAAAACGTTTCATAGCTGGGACCGTCAGTTGTAGCGTTCTATATGGGAGGCCTACGTCCAGCAGTGGACTTTGAAAAGCTTATGATGATGACGAATGTAATACATATTGATTCTAAGCGTGTTTTACATTTTTGGATCTACGAAAATCAATTTTGATGTATTTTTGTTTGTGATGTATCAAATTTTTAATAAAATTACATTTGACAAATATTTTTTATTCAATACTTTCTTATGTGTTGCGTTTTAACTTTACATGGAGTAACATCCGCTCATGTATTAGAAGGGTTGAGTTCAAATTCGGAGAAATGACACCAATGACTTTACGGAAGGTACCGAAAAGTGTCCGATCTTTTCGGAAGTAATCTGTGATAAATATCGATGACTAAAATCTTTTTGCTCGTGGTATGGTAATACGTTCGCCACCTATTTCATTTCAGACGTAAACATAAAGCCGAGTCGAGGCTTAACAGCCGCTGCCTACCTACACCTTCGGGTAGAACAAGGCGTGAAGTAATGTTATTAAAAAAGTTGGATTGAACTTGAACAATGAAAGCCAAACCACATCGATTTTTTTTTTCAAATCTATGAGGCCGTAAAAAAACCCTGTTCATTTTATGTTAGTTTCTCATAAGGAATAGATGTAGCCTGAAAAGTAAGCAATTTTGTATATTTAAGTATTTTTTTATTTTATTTAATCCAGACCATATTTTATTTTTGATAAATTGCTTGTATTGAATATGAGAGAAATAGTTCACATACAGGTCGGGAAATGCGGTAACCAAATTGGTTCTAAGGTAAGGTAACAGTTAGTAACAATTAGTACCATAATTACCTACTTTTAGGCTACTTAAAAGTTTACGTGAGTATTTCTTAAGGATATAAGGCGTGATCCCAAAATATGAAGCGGGGGTTTTGATTACGGATTACTCTCTCACCGAGCGAAATGCGGCATGATCCTCTTTACTTTTTCACTGTCAAAGGTTATGGTATATAACGGTTCGAGCAGGCCCTTTCCTGCAACGCACTGCGTGGCTCTACCACTATGACATATGGCTTTTATTTGTTCACAGTTCTGGGAGGTGATCTCAGATGAACACGGCATCGACCCAACCGGTCTTTATCACGGTGACAGCGATCTTCAGTTGGAGCGTATCAATGTTTACTACAATGAAGGTTCTTCGTCCAGATACGTACCTCGAGCTGTTCTTGTCGACCTTGAACCTAGTACAATGGATTCTATACGTTCCGATTTCCATGGACAACTATTTCACCCCGATAACATGGTATACGGCTCGACTGGTGCAGGGAATAATTGGGCTAAAGGTTACTATACTGAAGGAGCAGCTTTGCTTGAACCAATTTTGGATGTGGTGAGGAAAGAGGCGGAAGGGTGTGATTGTTTGCAAGGTTTTCAACTTATTCATTCTCTTGGAGGTGGCACTGGTTCAGGCCTAGGGACATTATTGTTAACAAATCTCAGTGAAGAGTATCCAGATAGAGTGAGTGTAACATACTCGGTGACACCCAGTCCTAAGGTTTCAGATATGGTGGTTGAACCTTACAATGCCACCTTAGCAGCCAACCAGCTAATTGAAAATTCTACACAATCCTATTGCATCGACAATGAGGCTTTATACGATATTTGTTTTCGAACATTGAATTTGAGGACTCCAACTTATGGAGATTTAAATCATTTGGTGTCATCAGCGATGTCCGGTGTCACCACATGTCTAAGATTTCCAGGGCAGCTGAATGCCGATTTGAGGAAACTGGCTGTCAATATGGTTCCATTCCCGCGGCTACATTTCTTCATACCAGGATTCGCGCCACTAACATCGCGTGGAGTCCAGAAGTATCGTGCACTCACAGTCCCAGAGCTTACGTATCAGATGTTTGATTCCAAAAATATGATGGTGGCATGTAACCCTCGACATGGACGATACCTGACCGTTGCAGCTGTCTTCCGTGGCCGTATGTCCATGAAAGAGGTTGATGAACAGATGCTTAATATTCAGAAGAGAAACAAAGATTTCTTTGTGGATTGGATTCCGAATAATGTGAAAACGGCCGTTTGTGATATTCCTCCGAGAGGTTTGAAGATGTCTGCTACTTTTATTGGAAATACGACGGCAATTCAAGAACTATTCAAAAGGGTTGCAGAACAATTTACATCCATGTTCAGAAGGAAAGCTTTCGTTCATTGGTACATTGGCGAAGGTATGGACGAAAGTGATTTTACAGAGGCAGATAATAATATGAGCGATCTGATATCAGAATATCAACAATATCAGGATGCAGTTGCCGATGAACAGTATGGAGAGGGTGATGAAGATGATAAGGGCACCGAAGAGGCAGAATATGAACAGAAGAAAGAAGATGAGAGTTCAAGGTCTGAAACAGCAAACGAGGACTAATTTTTTGTTTTACTCTATTTAATAAATTATTTTGTTTTGCTTTAACTTATTATATTCTCTTTAATTGCCTAAAGTATTAGCAAATTATTAAATCATATATCTTTCCAACAACATTTCATAGTAAATTTAAAATAATAACGCTAATAACCCGACGAGCTGCGACTGATGATGTTTCTTCTTTGTAAATAGTAAATATTCAGGTATTTAATGTTACCATGTAAAAAGTTGATGGATGTCTGAAATTTGTATATCTATCTACCTTCACCACCTAATATAAAAAGGTGTAGGCAAAAGTTCTGGAGGTGGTGCCTCACAAGAGTGTGGCGCTGTGGTTCCACCGCCTCACCAGAGGCGGGGAACCCCCGGCCTCGCGGATCCAGGTGGGTGACACGGCTTTCCCGGTGGGGCGGTACATGAAGTACCTCGGCCTCACCCTGGACAGCCGCTGGAGCTTCGAGGAGCACTTCGTGAGGATGGTCCCCCGAAGTGCGGAGGCGAGAAGCCTTCCGACGGGTCCTGGGGGACTGGCGCGACCCGCTGGTCCTCCAGGGCTGTGCGCGTCAGCGCGCCGTCGGTGCCGTCCTGCCCCACCTCGAGGCCTGGGTGCTCCGTAAATGGGGCACTGTCACCTATAGGTTGACTCAGATACTCACCGGACACGGGTGCTTCGGTGAGTATCTGAGTCGAATAAAACGTGAAGAGACGGCGAGATGCCACCATTGCGCATCAGACCTGGACTCGGCCCAGCACACGCTGGAGGTCTGCCCGGCCTGGGCGGCCGAGCGCCGAGTCCTGGTCGACGGGAGCGGGCGAGACTTGTCCCCGCCGGCGTTGATCGCGGCAATGCTGGTGGGCGAGGAGGAGTGGAGGGCTTTGGTCTCCTTCTGCGAAGCTGTGATGCTCCAGAAGGAGGCCACCGTGCGGGGTCGGGAGAGAGCCGATCCCGCACGAAGGCAGCGGCGGCGAGCTCAGTGATCGCCGCCGCCGAGGGGTCGCGCGGGCGCACACCCCGCGGGTGCGCCCGGGTCGCGGCCCGGGAAGGATGACCCCGCGGTGCGGCCAGGGAGGGTTGTCGGGGGCGCCGCCAGCCGCGCGCCTCTTTACAACGCGCGGTCGAAGCCGCCCCGCCCGGAGGAGCCTCGCCGAAGATGAACACCCCCTCGTGACAGAGGGGGGGCGATGGCGGGGTGGGCCAGAGGGGTTAACCGTATCCTGGACCACCCCAATGCCGGAGGAAGGCCGCCGCGGGTTTTAGTGGGTAACCCTAGGATTGGATTGCAGTTTACTGTTTTGTCCCACACTACCCCCTGCCGTTCCCAGGCGGGGGGTGTGCATAAAGCATTTCCTCACGTAACAAAATAAAAGGCAAAAGTTATCGTCTCGAAATGTCGATCTTTTGATCTTCTGGTCGTATGAGATACGTTGGTAATACAACAGTACATCGTGCATAATTCTATCAGTTATCAAAAAGTTTTTAGATGAGAAAGTCAAAAGTACATTAAGCCAAAGAACCTGATTAGGTGTGTAAGAATCGTGCCTCATGGCGCTCTGCTCTAGCTGCCTACTTTGCGTGAAGTTATGTAGGTATTAGTGCATGTATATGGTCCGTAAATTCTTGGAATCTCCAATTGAAGTCGTTATCGATACCCACGAATCTGCCAACCAAAATGTATAGAAGCTAAAGCTGCTGGTAAGTGTGTGTACCTATTCTCTAATAACAATATAATAAGATCTTTTTGACGACGCGTGCAGCTATGTGTGAAACTTTTTGCAACGTAGGATATATGCTTCTAACAATATACCTACTACGTGACGAAAAAGTTTTTATTTATAAATTAGGCCAGCTAACTTGGGTATCTTTCAAATTTGAAATTCGATCTAGAGTTCAAAATCCAAGATAAAAGAAATGCAAGAGTTCGTCATTACTGAAAATTCCGTGTAACATGCGCATGTGATTTCGGGAGACCTATTTTTTTATTATTTTTTTATCTTTATTACATTAATGTTAAATTAATTTGAAGTGAACTTTTTATAATATTTTAAGTACCAAAATTCTAGTAGTTCCTAATAATTAAAATGAGGGAAATCGTTCACATCCAGGCTGGGCAATGCGGAAACCAGATTGGAGCAAAGGTATCCTTAATTTAGATGTAAAAATCTCATCGAAATTTTTTTTTATCACATTTGAATCGGCAATCCAAAATAGTAACTTGGTAATAATAGTGCTTCATTTGAGGACGATTGTAGATTGCGTTTATAAGTAAAAAAAAAATGTAATTTTCAGGAGCTTTTCTCGTTACTATTATTGTTAACTATTTGGCTGATTAGTTACGCTAATTCTTGCTATATATAAATAAATGTAATTTTTTGATTGCAGTTCTGGGAGGTTATATCTGATGAACACGGCATCGACTCTACGGGCGCCTACAATGGAGATTCCGATCTTCAACTTGAACGCATTAGTGTCTACTACAATGAGGCATCGGGTGGGAAGTATGTTCCACGTGCCGTATTAGTGGACCTGGAACCCGGCACCATGGACTCTGTACGCTCTGGACCATTTGGACAAATATTTCGTCCCGACAATTTTGTTTTTGGCCAATCTGGTGCGGGTAACAACTGGGCCAAGGGACATTATACAGAGGGTGCGGAATTGGTAGATTCTGTCTTGGACGTTGTCAGAAAAGAGGCGGAAGGTTGTGACTGTCTCCAAGGTTTTCAGCTTACCCATTCGTTAGGAGGCGGTACAGGCTCCGGAATGGGAACTTTATTGATATCAAAAATCCGAGAAGAGTACCCTGACAGAATAATGAACACTTTCTCCGTAGTCCCTAGTCCAAAGGTATCTGACACGGTAGTAGAGCCCTATAATGCAACACTGTCTGTTCATCAGTTGGTGGAAAATACTGACGAGACTTATTGCATAGACAACGAAGCGTTGTACGACATTTGCTTTCGAACGTTGAAACTGACTACGCCAACATATGGAGATCTGAACCACCTAGTATCTGCGACGATGTCTGGCGTAACAACTTGCCTGCGGTTCCCGGGCCAGTTAAATGCTGACTTACGGAAATTGGCTGTGAATATGGTGCCTTTCCCGCGATTGCATTTCTTTATGCCAGGTTTTGCACCACTAACCTCTCGGGGCAGTCAACAGTATCGTGCCCTCACGGTTCCGGAGCTGACACAGCAAATGTTTGACTCGAAGAACATGATGGCAGCGTGCGACCCAAGACATGGGAGATACTTGACCGTCGCTGCTGTGTTCCGAGGTCGAATGTCCATGAAGGAGGTGGACGAGCAAATGCTTAATATTCAAAATAAAAATAGCACTTACTTCGTCGAATGGATCCCTAACAACGTGAAGACTGCCGTTTGCGATATACCACCACGGGGCTTGAAGATGTCCGCTACCTTCATCGGTAACACCACTGCCATACAGGAGCTGTTTAAGAGAATTTCTGAACAATTTACTGCTATGTTTAGAAGGAAGGCTTTCCTGCATTGGTATACCGGCGAAGGAATGGATGAAATGGAGTTTACCGAGGCAGAGAGTAATATGAATGATTTAGTCTCGGAGTATCAGCAATATCAAGAAGCGACGGCCGATGACGAGGGAGAGTTCGAGGAAGAAGTGGAAGAGTGATGTCAATGTTTGTATTTGTCTAGTGTAGATTGTCGTCCACGTATAGTGTTAGGTGTAACTGTTTGGATGGTTTTTATTTGTTAATTAAACTATTTATCTTGGAATTGTTTTTGCGTAATTTTTAAACCCCTAGCAACTTTTTTTTCGTTATTGGCGACTATGGCCCTCCGAGTCGCCTAGTCGGACTAGGGCCCGGTACCCTTTTTGGGACCCTTCGGGGCCCGGATACCTGACCCGGTGTTATATTAATCTAAGTCTTATGTAACGTAACCAGTTTTACGTTAAATATTGTTAGTGAACACTGGGTTGTTTAGTTGCAATATATTTACGTTAAATATTGTTAGTGAACACTGGGTTGTTTAGTTGCAATATAGCCTAACTTTTAATATTTAATTTGATCAATCAGAAATATCGCATGAGTCGGTTTTACATTAAAAAGAAGGTTGCGCCGTACAAATACGGCGCAACCTTCATGTAAAACTCAATTTTAGGATGCCTACAGCTTCGATTAAGTGTCAAGTTATGTTAAGCTTTGGGTAGGTGTGAAGTAATATGTAAAATTAATGTTGTGATAATTGCTCAAAAGAAATGTTAGGTAACCTTGATTAATGGCTTTTTTTTATAGAAAATTTTCATAAAATACTTTCGTTGCTAACAGTGGCCACCAAAGCAACCAGGCCGGGCCGGGTTGAGACATACCGGGTAGACATTACAACTAGGGACCATATTTCGTGATCATGACACTAATACCTTTTAATTCTGAATAACAAAGATATCATTGGAATATTTTCTCTCATTAAACAAGACACGAACACTTTTTACTTCGCTATTAGTGACTACTGATCTGTGTGTATAGCATTTACCTACGATTAAATAGGAACGTACCTTTTACAATAAACCCGGTACAACATGATCAACTTCGCTTTATTTGAAACATACACAACAGAAGCAGATTTTTAGATTTTACTTCATAATATTACAAAGGGTAGGATATATTCGTGTTAAGGTTGGTTAATGTGTCCACTATGATACGCTTATACCAGCAGTCGAAAAATAAAATACCTAACTAATATCAAGACCTCAATTTAAGCTAGCTGCATATTTATCCGAGGTTGAGTGATAAGTGATAGTAATAATGAAACGGTTAGAATATAATTTGTTTTATTGGGACGTATACAAGGACAACACATGGGACATATACAAGGACGTAACAAAACAAATAACCAAATTAATTGCTATTCTTCCATCCCTTCGCCTTCTGCCTCTTCGTCAAACTCTCCCTCATCATCTGCCGTCGCATCCTGGTATTGTTGATATTCTGATATTAGATCGCTCACGTTACTCTCTGCCTCCGTGAATTCCAATTCGTCCATGCCTTCACCAGTATACCAGTGTACAAATGCCCTTTTACCAAACATGACCACAAATTGTTCAGATATCCTTTTAAATATACTCTGGATAGCGGTCGTGTTACCAATGAAAGTAGATGCCATCTTCAAACCTCTAGGTGGAATGTCACATACTGCAATCTTGACGTTATTAGGGATCCATTCTACGAAATACGTGCTATTCTTGTTCTGAATGTTGACTAGCTGTTCATCTACTTCCTTCATCGACATTCGGCCCCTGAATATCGTCGCTACTGTTAGATATCTGCCTTGTCTGGGATCACACGCTACCATCATGTTCTTGGCATCAAACATTTGTAACGTCAATTCTGGAACAGTTAGCGCTCTATACTGCTGCGCGCCTCGTGACGTAAGAGGAGCAAAGCCAGGGGTGTAGAAGTGTAATCTTGGGAACGGCACCATGTTGACTGCCAGCTTACGTAAATCTGCATTTAATTGTCCTGGAAACCGCAAACATGTCGTTATTCCGGACATAGTAGCGCAGATTAAGTGGTTCAAGTCTCCATAAGTGGGTGTCGTCAGCTTCAGCGTCCTGAAACAAATGTCGTATAATGCCTCGTTGTCGAGACAAAAAGTGTGGTCTGTATTCTCTACCAGCTGATTTACAGCCAGCGTGGTATTGAACGGCTCCACTACGCAGTCCGACACACGCGCACTTGGAAATACAGAGAAAGTCAGGATGATCCTGTCCGGATATTCTTCACGGATTCTGTTGACGAGTAATGTGCCTAATCCAGAACCGGTCCCACCCCCGAGAGAATGTGCAAATTGGAAGCCTTGTAGACAATCGCAGCCCTCTGCTTCTCTTCTAACCACGTCTAGGCAAGACTCTAGAATCTCGACACCTTCAGTATAATGTCCTCTCGCCCAATTATTTGCTGCTCCATTCTGCCCATATACGAAGTTGTCCGGTCTGTATAAGGCACCAAATGGGCCGGATCGTACGGCGTCCATGGTCGCAGGCTTGAGATCAACCAATACAGTACGCGGAACATATTTACCCCCCGATGCTTCGTTATAGTAAACGTTTATACGTTCCAATTGAAGATCGGAGTCGCCGTGATAGACCCCGCTGGGATCAATGCCGTGCTCATCAGAAATCACTTCCCAAAACTGCAACAAAAACAAAGTATGTTAATTTATTTTAGTTTTAATGTGTTATACCTGCATGGGTTTGTGGGATCCTACGCAGAGGGTAATATAAAATAGACATTTTGCGAAGCCATTACGGTCTTATCGTAGGGTTTGCTCCGTGAAATCATGCGGCTGCTTACTTTATTTAGAATTAGATTGTTTCTGGGTAAACTAGCTCATGTCTGATTTCATTCGGTGTATAAACTACATATGTAATAATTAAGTCCTAGTATAATAAGCTTCTAGAACGGAAGAAAAGAAGAATACCTTTAATAGAAGAACATTAGGATACTCACCTTTCCGCCTATCTGGTTTCCGCAAGAACCAACCTGAAGATTAATGATCTCCCTCATCTTGTAAATTTATCAAAATGGAAAAAAAAAAGAAATATTACTTGTTAATTTATCGTAATATTATCGAAAATCCCGAATATGCTCATATAAAAAGCTTAAATTAAGCTTAAAACTAAGTAAAAAAAAATATAAAAAATAAATACGCAGTTCACACCATGCGCATCGTACGTTGGACTTTAGAGAACTAAATCATGACACCAGAAACTGTATCAGGTTTCGAATTTGATTTCATTTCTAGAATTATAGAACATAATGTCTTTACTATATCTGCCAGTCTTAATAAAACAGCCAGTGTTATTTATGTCAAACCTTTTTCATAGAAAAGTCTATTTAGTACTCTGGACGTTAAGATTTTCCCAATTATCGACAAGGTTTTCCGATGTTTCTGATCATTTACGGATTTACGGCTTATACTATTTCAGAGAGAGTATAGTTAACAAGATTATAATGTTAAAATTACATACATACATAACTTCACGCCAAATCCCTTGCGGGGTAGGCAGAGAGAACAGAGTGCCATAGGGCACGATTCTTACACGCCTCACTCGCTTCGTTGACTTTCATAACTCTTTTCATGCACGCGCGTCGGTTTTTGAGGCTCATAACATCACCTTCCTCCAGAACACGTTCTATTTGGTCATGGAATGTGTGTCTTGGCCGTCCTCGACTCCTACATCCGTCCGCTTTTGCCTTGTATATCTGCTTAGTCAGTCTTGCATCAACCATTCTTTCTACATGGCCGAACCATCGGAGCATGCCCTTTCTTACTTTTACACCGACACTCTCTTTCAAACCAACTTCCTTCCAAACGTGATTCGCGAAAGTCTTAGAGATAAATATTCCTTCCTTACAACCTTGTTTTCTACGCGGTCAGCGAGAGTCACTCCGCAGATTTTGCGTAGTGCCCTCATTTCTACCGCGTTTATTCTACTTTCATGCACACTCTGCCATACCCAGCTCTCGCTTCCATAAGTTGGCGTTGGGACCAGGACTGCATTGTGAATTGCTAGCTGGGCTTTTCTGTTAATGTTTTTTGCGCCCAGGAATCTGCCCAACGCTCCATTTACGCTATTTTGCTATCGCCACTCGTCTTTCTACATCCGCGGTGTACCTTCCATCTCTGCTAAAAGCGCATCCAAGATATACAATTTCATTCACCTGTTCCAGCACTACATCACCAACCATTATCCTTGCATCTGTTCTGGATTCCTCCCATTCAAACACCATAACTTTCGTTTTCGTCGCATTCAACTGCAAGCCTTTAATCATGCAATCATCTTTCATAGTAGTGACTAGTGTTTGCAGGTCCGACGGCGATTCGGCTAGAAGCACGGCGTCATCTGCGTAAAGCAGGCAGCTCACAACTAGGTCACCCATTCGCATCCCTACATTCATCGATCTCACTCTCTGGAGACAACTGTCCAGGCACAGGATGAACAGTCGAGCGGACAGCACGCAACCCTGTCTGACGCCGATATTGACATCAAAACGCACACACGCTGTGCAGCCCTTATAAGTGGACTGCACAGCGCGCAGCAGTGCTCCGCTCACCCCGTAGCCCGGGAGTATGCCCAATAGATCCTTTCGTAACACTCTGTCAAACGCTTTTTCCAGATCCACAAAACCGCAGAAAACCTTCCGGTTAACAGCCAGTTGTTTCTCCACGATGTTGCAGAGAGAAAAAATCTGATCCATGCACTCTCGTCCGCTTCTAAAACCACCCTGAGCCTCCCACAACACTCCATCAGATATCACCCTCATTCTCCTTTCAATAATTTTCCCATACACTTTTGCTGCTAAACTGATCAAACTGATGGCCCTGTAACTGGAACACTGCATACGTGATCTCTTACCTTTATACAAGGGCACAATGACAGCGCGCCTCCAGTCCATGGGAACCTTACCCGACCTCCAGCACAGATTGCTCAAGGTCAGGAAAGCGTCCCGGACACAGGTTCCACCGTGTTTGATCATTTTAGCAGACATCATATCAATTCCAGCTGCCTTACCATTTTTCATACTTCGTATCGACCATTCAATCTCTTCCATAGTAATGTCCTCATCAGATGTTGGCGCAGCGGTGTCACTCGCGGTGCCCACATCCGGAACATACTCGTACATTTCCCCAAAATACTCACTCCACCTGCCCAATACATCGCTTGGGTTTGCAAGAATGTCACCAGCCTTAGACATAATTTTGTCCATTCTGGATGTTGACGAAGAACCCCGAGACTTTCTAACTTCCCTCCAGAACAGTTTGTTATTCGCCTCGAAGTTCTCCGTCAACCTCACTTCCTCATTCGCAACTAGTCCTTCACGCTTCTCTTTCACTAAGGCTTTGGTAACATTCCTGCAGCGGCGGTAGCTCTCATACTTTTTCTCTGTCATACTATCATTCTGATTCAAACTTGAGACATAATCCAACCATGCTTTTTTCTTTCTTTCTACGCTGGGTTTCACATCCGCGTCCCACCAGGCATCACCTCTCAGAATCTTATGCCTCTTTGTACTACCATATACTTCTTTTGCACTATCCACTATACTATCTTTCATTCTTTCCCAGCATTTTTCAACACCTAGGTCAGAAAGACTCGTCTCACTGAGTCTTTTACTGACTAGGTCTACATACATACTCCGTACACTTCTAATTTCTCGCATTTTATCCTTTCAAGCTCTCCGAAATGGGTACGCACTCGCCAGTGTCTCCACTTCTTGAAAAGGCCCACGAAACGGCTTACCACCAGGTAGTGGTCCGTATCAAGAGTGGGGCCTCTGTAGGCTCTTGTATCCCTCAGAGTATTTCGGAGACGACTATCTACCAAAATCAAATCAATCATACTCTTTTCATTTCATCGTTCTTTCCGTCTGCACGTATACGTGTGAATATCTTTATGACGGAATAATGTGTTAGACACAAGGAGGTTCCGTTCCAGGCATACGTCCAATATCGGCTTACCAGCATCATTCACTCTCTTGTCACCATTCGGACCAAGGACAGCCTCCAGGCCATCTCTCTTGGTTCCGACCCATTCATTAAGATCACCACACAGAATTATCCTTTCATTTCCCTCAACCAGATCCAGAATATCCCTAACAGTTTCCCAAAACTCCTCGAGTTCGCGGGGATCCGCGGAGCTGACGGGAGCATAAGCTGCGACCAGGAAAACTCGCGTGATCCCCAGTTTTATTCAAACCCAAAGATGTCTTGGGCCTACCAACTCATAATCTTTCACTCCGGAAGCAAAGCGGGAGGAGAGAACGACTCCAACACCCCCACTGGCACGGACGTCCGGGTCCACTCCGGACCGGCTACCATGCCACCGGGTAGGTCCTCGGTCTCACTCCCCTTCCGCTTTGTCTCCGTCAAACATAAGGCATCCAGGCATCTCTCATTTATTACATCCATCATCTCATTCATCTTTCTTGTCATACTACCTCTAACATTCCACGTGCCTATACGGCACTCCCCTCTCCTCGTCCCGCTAGGATTGGCGGCCCCCTTCGACGCATGCGCATGCAGCCGCACCGACGGAGGCTAATCGGTGCCCGTCGCTTCCGGGGCACGCCCTAGCAGCCCCTCCGGCTGAGTTTGCTTCGGTCAAGATTGCGTCCCACTGGGACGGCAGGGGTCGCGACGTGCACGCTCTTGACATGACCCCCGATGTTAAAATTGATTTCCAAAAATGCTTCCATTGCGGATCCTGTGCTAATTAATGGCAATGCATCGGTGAAACTTGTATTCTGATACAATAATGTCCCGTTGATATTTTAATTTGAACCTCAGCAATCGATGCCAGTCTTATAAAAAACGGTCTTCTCCGACGTCGATCTTTAAACAAATAAACAGACACACTAAAAGCTGTGGTTTAGTTTTCAGTTATTTTATGAAAGCCATTATTAAAATTTTCTCACTAGTAATTAAAGTATTAATAAGAAAAAAATTAAGCGCCATCTGACACAAACTAAAATAAACAGTTCCACCCCGAAATGTGTGAATACTCATAGAAGTATTTTCTGTACAATAGTGTTAGTATATTTCGCTAGATGTCGCTACAATTTTCAGGGTTGTTTTGTTTTCAGTGCCAGCTTTCTGTCATTATTGTCATGGCGTTCGCTTGAAATGTCACCGAGGTAGCGACTCGTTATTGCAATGTAAATTATTAGTTTATTCTGTATGATGTAGTTGGATTTAATGTGTGAAGTGTATGTGATTTACTAACGCCCGTGTGGAGTAATGTCAGTGGCCGGCGGTAATGCGCCAGTGGAAGATAAAAAATCCGGATATATATGTGAGGACAGCACCGATAGTGATAATGATACTGAAAGAAAACAACTCCTTCGGAGGGTCTCAACTAGCAAATGCGTCGGTAGATTGGTTAGTGTATTAATTTAAAAACTTTTTTTATATAAAGTGCAAGGGCGTGACAACTGTCAGTGCGATTTGAGAGCAAGGGGGCGGGCGGGGTACAGCTCCATGTGCCCGGGTCGCTTCTTTCGGAGATCAATTTTAAAGTAATAAAATTTGTTTAGCGATATTATTAAATTTTTGTGTGCTGAAGTTAATGAGATGTATGTTTGACCTATTTAAAGGGTATAAACCAAGGTGGAATAGTATCGTGACAATGATTGTTTGCACGATAATTAATGGTAGTTAAATAATAATATTGATCTAGTTCGCCCGACAGGTGGTTTCAAATAATAAAGCAGACAATTATATATACATACTTATTATATTGCTAAATGCTATCAGGACTAAATAATATCAAATTAATAATGAATTTGTTGAATAAATGCTTCAAGCTTTTAAGTGTTATGATAGTTTTGGCGGTAAAATAGTCAGGACGCATTTTATTATATAGAAATTGCAAATCATTATCAAATATTTTTATCATCTCTCTGTGCTATAAAAGGGTTGTTTTTGGGCATATCACTCGTGCTGATAAAAATATATGCTATTTTTATCAGCACGAGTCAAGATTATATCCCGAAATTCCCATAGCAACAAGAAAAAACGCGTTGTTGCCCAGTTGTTACGTTTCTTTTATAAATATTTTAATTATTTAGTGTTATCGAACCATTCGGACACGCCAATATTTGCATACAAATGTCGTCCCCATTAAGCTAACTAGGTGGCTGCTAATTGATTGCTTTCACGAACACCACCAGCGGCTTTAAAGTGAGTAGTGACCACGTCTCTTTTAACATTTTTATAAAAAAAAACTTTAGCAATCATAGGTAGGTAATAAAGTTTTTAACGTGTCAGGTTTTTTGTTCGCTATTTCCTGAAAAAACGACTGAACCGAATACAATAAAATTTTGCACACTAAATGTGTTACAGTTTCATATACTATCTCAGATTTTACAATCAACTTGTGACTGAACGAAATCATTCCGGGCCTGCAAACAGCGGTAGAGCCAAGCAGTTCGCTGCATGAATGGGCCGGCTCTACCGGTGAAATACCACGATCTCTGAGAAGTCGACGTAAAGTGCCATGCCATGCCGCGTTTCGTTCGGTGAGAGAGGTGTCCGGAGGCCCTTCCCCCATGGTATCTCCCTTTCCCTTCCTGTCCCATCCTACTACTTTAAAGGTTGGCAACGCAACGGTAACACTATATGTGTTGCAAGTGTCCATGGGCGGCGCTGGCTTACCATCAGGTGACACGCATGCTCGTTTGCCCTCATATCCCATAAAAAAAGTTGGTAATCGTTTAAGATTCTGCGCGTAATTTTTTTTTTATCAGAAGGCGGTTGATTTTTCAATTAATTTCCATACTATCATGTATCTAAGTATATATATGTATGTATGTGTGTGTATGTATATTATTGTATATGTATTTACACATACATATCTGGACTGCTTTACGAACGCATTGAATTAAAGGAACAAGGCATACTATTTGTAAGAAAAGATCTATGACCATGTATCATGTATTCGATCAACACATACGCATTCAAATGTCCTGAATGACAGTCCTATTTCTTGACAGGAATAAGACAGTCTCCTATTTAGTGTGTGTCGTGACAGTCTCCTATTTAGTGTGTGTCGTAGACATCCTACACAAGGAGATGTCCGACCACGGAAGTCCGGTTGCTGTCAATCATTTGACTGTTCCAGTTTCACAGTGTTTGTGCACCCTCTTTACACATTATTGTTCATACATGATCTGGAACGTAGGCGTCCATACATACAACTATACACTAATAGATGATATCGAAGTGTCTCCTCCAAATCACAAACCTTGCTAGTGTTTTCCGGGACACCAATCACGCCATACAAGGCGTCGAATTTCAGTCGAGATCGCATTGAGTAAACGAAAGCTATAAAAACAGTTGAACAATATGCCAAGCTCATCAGAATTCATAGATTTCTTATTGGAAAGTAGTGGCTGGACAGTGAGTACATACATACATAACTTAACGCCAAATCCCTTGCGGGGTAGGCAGAGCGAATGGAGCGCTTAAGGCACGATTCTTACACACTTCACTCGCTTCGTTGACTCTCATAATTCTTTTCTTGCACCAGCGTCGACTTTTGAGGCTCCTAACATCACCTTCTTCTAGAACACGTTCTATTTGGTCATGGAATGTGTGTCTTGGCCGTCCGCGACTTCTACATTCATCCGCTTTTGCATTGTATATCTGCTTAGTCAATTTTGCATCATCGATTCTTTCCACATGTAACTCTATCATTTCTACCATTTCCCTCCCTGATGATAGGTGCGAGTTAGTCTGTGACTGGCAACATTAGGAACCTATTGTTCTTAACTGACGATATATCTCAAAGAGACGATACAAGACTTGTCTGACGTATAAATATAACATCAGAATGTGGTCGTGGGGTTTATTTTGAAAGCGTGGTGTGTCAGTCAGTGATGTTTGAATGTGGCGCAAATTTCGTGGGTGGTAGTAATGTATCCATAAAATGTCGGTGCGTATCGAGAATCGAGACACAATTCTCAACTTTTTCTTGATAAAAGATCGAATTACGAGTAAACAATAATCGTTTTGTATACTTATGTACCTAGTATGTTTGTTTTCAATTTTACTCCAAGTGGACAGTCTCGTTAGTTGGCGGCGTAGATATCGATGCAATACGACTTATTTTGGTCAATTCTTACGTCATAGGTTAGTGTATAAAAACATTCAAATTGTTTACGTAACTATTATTATACACAAGTAAATTCGGCCACGCAACTGTTTAGCTAGTTTTGTTCACGATATTAAATTTACCGTATCTGTATCAACTATCCAGATCAATGGATAGTTTGGGTAATAGAAGGAGATACTGACAAAATTTCTAAATAAATAAAAAATACTCATTTTATACAGTCTCGGTGGTCCAGTGGTCGAGCACAAGGCTTCTGATCCAAAGGTCCGGGTTCGTATCATGATACTGGCTCACACTAATGATTTTTCGACATTGTTTTCGCAAGTTAAGTACACTATCGGGTAGAAAAAGGCGTGAAATTATGTTATGTTATGTAGTAACAAGTAATATATATATGTATATTTATTGCATCATATCCCTGAGAATAAAGCATGAGTGGTTAATTGGCTGCTATATGAAAGGTCATTTTATTGGCTGCCAAATACATTACACGAAATGTTCTTATCACCCGCTGTTTTATTTGTTTTTCATCGAAAAGCTTTGCTTGTCTAGTATTTTATTGTTCTATAGATTTACCAAAATGATTTTGGTGAATTGTTTTACGCTACGCTCTTGATACCAAATGGTAGGTAGTTCAACCTTTTTAGATGTCATCGATGGAGTGCTAGGATATGGAGACTTAAGACACGAGGAGATTAAAATGCTAGTCGTATGTTATAGAAAGAATTCTAGATTGTTTTGTTTAAAATCTGATATATTAATATTGATTTGACTGCTGTTTCGTTTATGTGCTTTTAAAGGAATATAAGAGTGATTGCTGTTAAATAAAAGTTTTCCGTACGAAGTACTTTAAGTATCTTTTAAGAAAATTAATAAATGCAATGCATTGAGTTACGTTTTATTAGTTAATAGCGTGCCTATTCCGCTTCTTACTGCCAATAGGCAAACTCTAGAAGTGTCAGATTGCGTTCAAGTTAGCTTGTTAGTCCTTAACTCTTTGTAGACTAAATCGTATACAAAGAAAGGTCTAAAAATTTCTTTCGAATAAAATATACGCAAACACAACCCATTTAATTATTGCGCCCTAGTTAGCACGCTTTATTTTTAATTATACTACGGGGACTCGGGGCTTAATCTCGAATGAATTATTGGTGTAATTACAGTGCCCGAGTTTTTTTTTTTACTACCATATGAACTGAACAGCGGTGGTAATATTTTTGATGACAGATAAAAATACGAAATATTAAAAACAAATAGCCCTAATAGTGCCTAAGCATAGGGCTCGATTTTTAAAATACACATTGATGATGATGACTTATCGGAAACTTTAACATAAAATAACTTCACGCATTTTCTTTCCGAAGGTGTAGGGCAGCGGGTGTTAAGCCTCGTCTCGCCGTTATGTTTACGTCCCAAATGGAATAGGTGGCGAACCTAATGCAATACTGGGCTCAAAGTTTTATCACACAACTTCCGAAAATAATTTCGAAACTTATTGGTGTAAACCAATGCGAGGATTTGAACCCGCGACCTGTGGATTCAGAAGCGGGGTACTCGACCACTGGAACACCGAGACTCAGGGCTCGATGTTCAAAATACACATAGGTACTATGTGTAATAATAATCAATAACTCAAAAAAATATGTCCCATACAGACAGAAGGACACATACTTAGTCATCAAGAAAAATTTATTTTTTAATTGCAAATAAAATTTATTACTTTTACAGTGTATTACTTTAATACATAAATATAAAACGATATAAAATATAAAAAGCTTATTCGAAGTGTTCTCCATTGGCTGCAATACAGGCTTTTAAACGTTGAGGCCAGTTATCAATCGCACTCTTTCCATGGGAAAATTCTTCACTGCCAATCCTATGGATTGTTTTAGGGACTCTAAATTATTATGACGCTTAGCTATTATTATGGCTGAGCAAGCCGTACTCTCTAAAACTGACCACAAATCATAATCCAGTGGATTAAGATCGGGACTAGACGACGGCCAGTCTTCAGCTCTAATGAAGTCCGAAACGTTCGCTTCCAACCAAGATTGCGTGGACCGAGCTTTATGACCCGGTGCCGAGTCTTGCTGGAAGGACCATACTTCGTTATTGAACATGGTGTTGTTAAGGGCTTGACTACCTTTTCAAGAATGGTATCTTGATACACTTGTGCCGATGTTTTGACACCTTTTTCACAAAAATATGGCTCAGTCACTACTTCGTAGCTAACACACCACCAAACCATCACTAAAATCGGATAATGCCCACGTTGCACTCTGTCAACTAATTGGGAAACTTCCTTAGAGCTTTGAGCATAAATACGGTCATTTTGTTTGTTAAAATGTTGCTCAATTGTAAAAACTTTTTCATCCGTAAACAATATTTTTCTGTGACCTCCCTTTGCGTACCGCTTCAGTAGTTGTTTAGATTTTCACACCCTATTCTTTTTTAAATTATCAGTTAATAAATGACCAGTGCGCCTCTTATAGGCTGCAAGTCCTAAGTCATCTTTTAAAATAAGCGACATTGTTCTAGGTGCTATCTTCATCTCCCGAGATAAAATCTTTTGCTTGCGGACAGGATTTCTTCGAATTCTTTCCCTTACTGCTTTGACCACCTTTTTCGTACGAACACTACGTGGACGGCCAGGTCTTTTTCTGTCACAAAACAGAGGAGGTCTCATTGTACCTATTAATAGCCCGGTACACAAACATTTGACTAATACCAAGTGTATGGAGAGTTTTAAAAATTGCATTTGGCTCCATATCTACTTTGTGTAATGCAATCACAGCGATTCGGTTTTCTTTATCACCCCACTCCATTTTAATATCGCAAAATATTGTACAATGTATTGGCGCCAAAACGAGAAAACACGATGAGCAATCGTATAAAAATGACAGATTCCAAATTCAAATGTAATATTTTTTTATTTTTAGTTGTAACAGTATTTATGGCCAGACTAAGTATAGTTCCAGTGAAACCATTTTTTTTATAACGTATTAAAACGTGTGCTGTTACTAATATAATAATATTAAAACTAGCAGAGACCATAACATTTTATTTGATGAAAAAGTATGGATGAATGCTGAAAATAGGTTTTTATTATATAAATTCAGTATTTGCATGTAAGACTCGAGGTGTAGGTACCGTGACTGAAAACGAACATTTCAACTGGAATGTGAATAGACGCAAGCAGTAGAGCCAAGCAGAGTTCGCTGCATGAATGGGCGGGCTCGACCGGTGAAATACCACGACCTCTCAGAAGACCGACGTAAAGCGGCTCGTGCAGCGTTTCGTTCGGTGAGAGAGGTACCCGGAGGCCCACCCCCCTTCCCCATCCTTCCCCATCCTTTCCTATCCCCTATCCCTTAAAGGTCGGCAACGCAACAGTAACACTATATGTGTTGCTGGTGTCCATGGGCGGCGTTGGTTGCTTATCATCAGGTGACACGCCTGCTCGTTTGCCCTCCTATCCCATAAAAAAAAAATTAAGGAAACTGTTCTCTTCCGTGAAAAAACGTCACTTCACGCCTTTTCTACCCGAAGGTACAGGCAGCGACTGTTAGAGCATTGACTCGTTGTCGAATCGTTGCGTCGTTTAATCGTTCTCTTATGAGGGTGGTTCTACGATAAGAGGTTTCAAGTTGTTCGAAGATGCGGCCAAGCAGAAAAGTCAGTTTTTTCTTGAAACCCTTATATTATGATTTTTTACCTGTTTATTTACCTTTTCATTCAAGGACAAGTCACTTTATACACGTTTTATTACTTTTTCGAAGACCAAGGTAAATACATCGGCAGGGCAGAGACATAGCTACCAGGGTAGATATTTATTTCACCAGGGAAGAGAATTTCACACCATAATATACTTAATAAAATTATAAATAATTAAATTAGCTTTTATTAAATATTGTTCTTAATATAAAATCAGACATATTACAGTAATCATGAAACTAAGAATCATATTACAGCCTTTTTTTCTTAACAAGACTTCAAAACAAGTTTCACTAGCAAAAATGCACATGTAAATTATTTTGCCAAATATTCCAAATTAAATTCTAACTGCATAATAAAATCACGAGGATAAATCTGAATCGACGTTGGATCAATCATGTTGGTAGAGACTGTAGACAGAAAGTGCGAATCTTTCTTTCTTTCCAGATTCAGTTAAGACTGTTTGCTTTATCTAACAAATTGTGTGAAGCCAATTTTGATGCTTTGATATAGATATAATTTTGGCTTGGACTAGAGCTGTAAGAATAAGATCTATATTAGCAGGTGTAATGCACAAACTAGTGTCTTAAAGCGATTGTACTATCCAAAATACCTTTAGGCGACAGAATAGATAATTTGAGACTGTATATTGTAGGGTATTTGAAAGGGAAGAATCCAGAATGCAAGATTAATGGTTGATGATGTAGCAGATGGATGAAATTATATATACTGGAAACGCTTTTTATGAATGAACATTTACATTATGAAAACTTTTATTTGCCATATTTATTTAAGTAATTTAAAACTAACGTTGAAAGAAGTTAGGCAAATCTTTATTTTTGAAGCGTTTGTTATAGCATCTTAAGATCAATATTGTCTCGCCTGGTCAGTGACTATCTCCCCTGGATGTTATTCTGACACGGGAAATATTTCAGGGGACCACGTTTTCATGACAAATTCAATTATTTTAACAGAATAAATATTTTTTGGGTTAATAACATATCTCACTTCAATTATTACTGCATTGATTAATTAGGGCAGTTAAATGCAAATACATTAAATAATACTTTCCAGTGGAGAGAAACAGTCACCTTGCGAAGTCCCTACACCGCACGGTCGCGTCGCAACAACTAAAAAATGGCGGCGCTTCAAAAGCTCGCGCATTTAGTATTGAAAACTTTACGCCGTTAGACAGCCTTCCGCTCTATTTCCAATATGAATATCCTTGTATTTGTGTTAGAATTAGCGGAACGAAATTTTGCCGGGTAGATAGACAAAAAAAGCGGGACAAATCAAAATTATTAAAATTATTAGAAATAAACAAAATTATTTTATTTTTATTTAATAATGTTTAAGTATAATTATTTAAATTTCGTTAAAAAAATCTTAAGTTAAGCAACTGATACGAAAAACATATGTTTTGTTAGAAAGTTAAATTGAAACCAGCAAGGGGACAGGCCAGAGTAGATACTTTTTTAGACTTTGCAAGGAATTTTAGAAAAATGTTTATTAATTATGCATTCAATCGTGATGTTATTTAATAAAGTATGTTAAGATGTTATGATTCATAGTACGCAATAGCAACATATAGGATAAAAAAACTGTTATAATCGGATTGCCGCACAAGTTAACTCTTATCGTAGAATCACCCATGTAGTAATATGATAGTATATTTCCTAACATCACCTTCCTCCAGAATACGTTGTATTCGGTCATAGAATATGTGTCTTGGCCTTACATTAATCTCTTACATTAATCCACTTTTGCATTTTATATCTGCTTAGTCAATCATGCATCATTCATTCTTTCTACATGTCCAAACCATCGGAGCATGCCCTTTCGTACCTTTACACCGATACTCTTTCAATCCAACTTCCTTCCTTACAACCTTGTTTTCTATAGAACAAACTCTCAAAAAAATCAGTACTATATATGCTTACTAGTATTTGAGGGAGCGCCTAGTTAGGTACTCATGCCATTATGGTCTATAAACAACGGTAACTTGATTATCCATCATTTAATTGTAATGAAACAAAATAAATTTATTGATTCACAACAATGTTTCTGAAATAGTAAAGCAATTTCTATGATCCAAATTTTTTCGTGTGGTGAAATGAAACATTCATCTTTAGTTATAAATGAGCAAAATTACTACAAAAGAATACATAGCAGATACTATATATATATATATATATATATATAAATAACTTATTTTATAATAAATAACTTGTTAAATAAACAAATGCAAAATGTCTCGGTGGTTCAGTGGTCCAGCACGAAGCTTCTGAATCAAGAATCGTTCGAATATGGGCTCACACCAAATTGTTTTCGGAGGTTATAATTATTACTTATTATAAAACAAAGTCGCTTTCCGCTGTCTGTCCCCTTATATGCTTAGATCTTTGAAACTACGCAACGGATTTTGATGCGTTTTTCTTTAATAGATAGAGGGTGTCAACGGGGTGGTTTTGATCTATAATTCATGTATGATGTAGTAAAGAAAAAGTGATAAATCCAAAATTTACTTATTTACTACTTTTGATGCGGGAAAGTTCGCCGAGTCAGCTGGTGTGGTGTGTGATAAATATAGATGACTGAAAACTTTGTACCCGGTATATGGCAATAGGCTCGCCACTTCTTCCATTTGGGACTTAGTCATAACGGCGAGTCGAGGTTTAACAGCCGCTGCCTACACCTTCGGGTAGACAAAGGCGTGAAGTTACGTTACTCAAACATTCAGTTTCATCTGTGAAGCGAACGTGGATCTCCCAACTTGGGCAGGTGTACGTATGAATACGATATTATTTCACATCTCCCAAGAGCAATGACCCGCTGGAGTGAAGTAGCTCATAAGTGTATGGGAGACAGGGTTGTCAACTACTTTGTAGGTCATGTTTCCACATATGTTTCACAGGAATTTTGATGACATAAATAGCTAAAAGTATTAGATGAATGCTAAGCAGATATACAATGCAAAAACAAATGGATGTAGGAGTTGAGGACGGCCAAGACACATATTCCATGACCAAAACGAACGTGTTATAGAGGAAGGTGATGTTAGGAGCCTCAAAAATCGACGCGCGTGCATGAAAAGAGTTATGAAAGTCAACGAAGCGAGTGAGGTGTGTAAGAATCGTGCCTTATGGCGCTCCGTTCTCTCTGCCTACCCCTCAAGGGTTTTGGCGTGAAGTTATGTATGTATGTATGTATGTATGAATGCTAAGAAATATCACAGAGACAAAAGTAGTTGAAAATTATTATTTTGTCTTCAGAAGATATTAATTCCCCCCCTATATAACTGAAGTACAGACCCTGTAACAATTTTATTATAAGTAGATTTTATTATGTGTATTCATGGCGTGCTATTTTAATGTCAAATATATTCAAGAAATGAGTTGTAATGTCACCATCTGACCCAGTTCTGATTAATTTTGTCAAACAACAATGGAGGCTAATAAAACATGATTACTGTTTTATTTGTAGCGTGTAGCAACCCTAATTCTCTTCCAGCATTTATTCCTTGGCCGGGAGCCAAGTGATACGGAGAAATTCTGTGACATTAATTGATTTACACCATCTTCAAACATCGCTCATATATTATTTTGAAATTGATGAGAAAATATTGTGACTATATTAATTTTTTTAGCTATCAATAGATGTATAAGTGTTTCGTAATTTTTCGACCTGGATGTGGTAATAATAAATGCAAAAGGATTTTTTTTAAGCTACGAAAATGCCTTAAAACTTCCAGGGGATCGAACCCTTTGGAAATCCGTTGACATAATCTGCTTTTTATTCGTATGAAAATTGAAAAACAATACCGCCTCGCGGCATTTTCAACCAGGATCGCATTGCTAAACTGTGACTTTGGCTTTTGTTAGCCGAGCTAGCTCTCTACGAATTCAAGTCATTAAAATAATAGTAAAATCTTCTACATGATACGCACAGCGCCCTCTATTTTCTCAGCTAAGCAACTAAGCAACTAAATGCTTGTATCATGGAAACTAAATAACGGATATTAGTATTATTAATATCTTTTACTTTGCTTTTGTAAATACATACTTATTAAAATACGTAAATACATATGCCATACAAACATTCGTACTTGTCATAAATATTTGTACTCAGGTGGAGATCGAACACGCCAACCGCAACGTGGTTTTGGTTGGTCGTAATTGTTGAGAAGAATTAGTCGCGTGGTTCGTTTTGTAAATAGAACTTATTTACTTTGATTTTGATTACAATAATTGGGCACGCATTAAACGGCATTTGCCAGAATAAACGCCGGTAGAGCGCGCCATTTTTCAAGAAGAGAATTTTTCTTGCTCTGGAAAATAATCTTCGGAGAAACGTGGTATTAAATAAAAGTATTAGGATAGAAAAAGTCCAAGCATATAGAAAAGTCAAGAGATAATCTGCAATACTAAAAACGTGTGATATTAATTAATAATAATAATAAAACTTGCAGAGACCATAACATTTTATTTGATGAAAATTATAACATAACATAACTTCACACTTTTTGTTACCCGAAGGTGTAGGCAGTGGCTGTTAAGCCACGTCTCGCCGTTATGTTTGACGTCCCAAATGGAATAGGTGGCGAACCTATTGCCATACCGGGCACAAAGTTTTCAGTCATCGATATTTATCACACATAACTTCCGAAAAACAATTTCGAAAAGTCATTGGTGTGAGCCAGTGTCAGGAATCGGACCCGGACCTCTGGATCAGAAGCCGTGTGCTCGACCGCTGCGCCACCGAGATTGAAAATTATAAATTAATTAATAAACAATTTATGTTTGAATAATTTTGTTACTCGCATGTCAATGTGTTATAATGATAATAGCAACGGTACGTCCTGAATTCTTGCGTAGCCAGTGGCAGAAAAGAAAACTAACATCTGAGTTCATTATTGTGTACTTTAATACATACATACATACATAACTTCACGCCAAATCCCTTGCGGGGTAGGCAGAGAGAACAGAGCGCCATAGGGCACGATTCTTACACACCTCACTCGCTTCGTTGACTTTCATAACTCTTTTCATGCACGCGCGTCGGTTTTTGAGGCTCTTAACATACTCTTGTATATACTCTTATATATAAATATCTTATTACACCAGCTAACTACCAAGTCCCGTCAAAATATGTCCAGCCTTTCCAGGAATTAGCCGGAACTAACAGACAGACAAAAATTGTAAAAAAAATACTATTAAAGGCTCTTACTTTAATAGTACGTTAAAATCCGTTTGGATTCCGTGCATCCATATTTCGTAAATATAACGTTTCGGACATTCAAATCCCCTTGAGATGAGTGGTGCCGAGTGTGCCGACTCGAACTGATGAGCAGTCCTTTTCTGTCGCTATTTGCAGCCCTCATTCTGAAATGTCCTAACAGATATCTATTTGGATTGACCAATCTGTGATACTTCTGATTAGGCTTATAAGTTTGCCGACACTTACTTGCGGTAAGTCAGACTAAATAACCACAATCGTCATTAGCCTTGCGCATCGCATGCTCTATATTCATACACTTTTGACACCATCACTGGCCTGGTGTTTCCCTCCACTGCGCACTCTCGGTCAGCGAGGGACGGTAATAAACATGGCACACACACCAAAATAACATTATTTATGATTATTTACAATTTTTGCCCGACTGTATGTGTCTTCGTTCCGGCTAATCATTGAATGTATTGGCAGGTAGCTTATGTAATATGAAGTAACTTACTTTTATTTAAAACAATCTTTAATTTATTCATTTATGGCTTCGGAGACTAAACAAAGTTCGCCGGGTCAGCAAGTTAATAATAAACTTCGACGATGATTGGCTTGTGTGGACAATAAAAAACTCCTTGCGCGCGTAAACTCTTTTATTACAGAAAAAAAAAGAAAAATAAATGTGTAAACTGATCTATAAACAGTTCGCGTGCTATTTAGTCCAGTCATTATAGTAAGTTCACCTCGGAATTTGAGATACCCGGCTGTAACTCTGTAAATACTTATATATTGACACCCTAAAAGTTGTCTCAAAACCTACATATGGTAGGGTGTACGCAACTATTAAATTTTAAGGTCCAAAGTCACGAAAATCGGTATTTTGCGCTTTCTTCGTTAATATTTCATTTCCAATGGGATTTTTGCGATTTGTATTCAGTATCAATATTGTAGATTACTAAATTCTCTACGAATTTTGTATAAAATTATTTTTATACGGTGAACCGTTTTAGAAATAAAAGGCGGAGAGCGCGCGGTCACTGGACCGGTACCTGCAGTTAAAAATGCGCCATTATAGTTGATGAACTGTCAATTTTTACATAATTTCACGCCTTTTTATACCCGAAGGTTTAGGCAGTAGCTGTTAATCCGAAATCTGTGAAAAGTCTCGATGATCTTCGTTATGTCAAGTCTTCAAAACCTAATAAACCTGGATAGTTTTCAAATATTCCACCAGTATATTATCAGTTCAAACTTCCTAACTTTCTAACCACCGTATTGCCCATTGACAATTTTACCACCTGCTCCAGACGATTAGCTAAATACAATTTCCTGGGATAATTCCACGTTAAGGTATAATTTCAAGTTATGTAAAAATTGACAAATATTTATAGTCATTGATTTATCGATAGTTCAACAACTATATATGGCGCGTTTTCGAACGGAGGCACTGGTTGAACTGAAGTGGTCCTGTGACTGCGCGCTCTCCGCGCTGTATCTCTAAAACGGTTCACCGTAAAAAAAATTTTTTCATCAATATTTGTAGAGAATTTAATAATCTACAATGTTGATAAATAATACATATAGCAAAAATCTCATTAGAAATGAGATATTTACGAAGAAAGCGCAAAATACCGATTATTGTGACTTTTGACCTTAAAATTTAATGGTTGCGTACACCCTACCATATGTAGGTTTTGAGACAACTTTTAGGGTGTCAATATATAAATATTTACAGAGTTACAGCCGGGTATCTCAAATTCCGAGATTCTTATCTAATTTAACCTTAAATGACTGGACTAATTGTCAAACACGAGCGACTTCCCGCCACGTGGAACGTATCGGCGCGTGAAATAATGTTAAGTACAGCCGCCGTGATAAGAAGGTGGGCAACTTCAGTTTGAGACATTCAAATGGCGTGTAAACTCGGTCTTTTTGCTCGTGAGGTGTTTATTTTTTTTATAGATTTTAATTTTTCCTGTTGGTATTGTATTTAAAAGATTGCTTTTTTGTTAATGAGTTTTATTATAATATGTAATATTTTAGAGAGAGGTTCAATTTTGTGAGTTTTGTTGGCTTCGTAAGTTTTCTCTTTTTACAAGTCGTATTGTAGGATATATTTGAGGATATTATTGATCTATTTTGTGTGAATTAAACGATATTTATTAAGATTGTAGTGTTTTGTAATATGGATTTGTGTTGTGAAAAAGATTCCTTGAATGAGTGAATAAGACTTTACATATGACAAATTAGTATCTTCTAATTTCTATATATTTCTCATTCAAACTCATAGTACCAAATATAGAGTAACAATTGAAAGTCACAAAACAAAAATTGGGGTCAATTATAAGTGCGTCAAAAAAAGTAGTCGTAAATCAATCAGTCGTTCTTTTTTTATAACTTCACACATTTTTCTACCTGAAGGTGTTCGCAACGGCGGTTATGCCTACACTCGCCCAAGTATTATGTCTCAAATAGACGCATAACTTGCGAAGAGTCATTGTTAGGTGAGCCAGGTTAGATCCAGAACTTTTTGATACAAAAGTAAGGGTACTCTACTGCCAGACCACCGAGATTGCTAAAAGCTAGTCGTAATACTCTTAATATTGAAATTAAGTAATATTATTTTTTATAACTAGCTCACCCGGCGAATATTGTTTCACACCGGAAGCAATAAAAACGATCTTGTTCTGAAAAAAATAGTCTAAGTTACTCCTTATTACACCAGCTAACTACCAATAAAAGTCCCGTCAAAATCTGTCCAGCCTTTCCAGGAATTAGCCGGAACTAACAGACAGACAAAAATTGTAAAAAAAATATATGTTATTTTGGTGTATGTAACAGTATGTACCGTGCATATATTCATAACTAGCTGACCCAGCGAACTTTATTTCGCCTCAAAAGCATAATATGAGTAAATAAAAGATTTTTTCTAAAATAAAAGAAGCCTAAGTTAGTTCTTATCACATCAGCTACCTACAAAATAGTCCATCAATTATTCTGATTAAGAAGTCGTGGGATCGATTCTGGACTCACACTAATGATTTCTCAGAATCATTTTCAGAATTTAGTGTACCCGGTGTAATGGTAATAGGTCCGCCACCTATTCCATTTTGGGGCATAATGTAATGATTCGGCGAGTCGAGGTTTTGACAGCCGCTACCTTGGAGTCGAAAAAGGCGTGAAGTTAGTTACGTAATATAACATAACATAACTTCACGCCTTTGTTACCCGAAGGTGTAGGCAGCGGCTGTTAAGCCTCGTCTCGCCGTTATGTTTACGTCCCAAATGGAATAGGTGGCGAAACTATTGCCATGCCGGGCACAAAGCTTTTCAGTCATCGATATTTATCACACTTAACTTCCGAAAACAGATTCGAAAAGACATTGGTGTGAGCCAGTGTCAGTATTCGAACCCGGACCTCTGGATCAGAAGCCGTGTGGTCGACCACTGGACCACCGAGACATAATTGTAGTTATTTGAACATTTAATGTCAATATTCATAACTTTTTGTGTTACTCTCACCATTATTTTCCTGCCCTTATAATCATCAGTCATCTTTTCTAAACTAACCATATTGACTAAAGTTTTGGCCCCTTCTAATTGTCTTGATTTGTCCTAATAGTAGTGGTCTTTGCGGTGCTATTCCAGTATCCTGTCGATCATGGTCGCCAGGGTGCTAGGTTCAAAACCGTTCCTTCTATTGAAGAATAGAGACGGTATCGTTACAAATTGATAAATTTGTGCGAAATGTGTGCTCGTAATTTATTGATCCATTCTTGAATTTCACTATGAGGAAGTTGGACTGATCAGAGAGACGACTCACCATATCTTTTTCATCTATAGTAGATGCAATCTGAACTGATAAATCATTGTCACGTTCTTTGTGGTAAGCTTGAACAACTTTGACAAAAATGGCATCACTTTGCTGGTTAACGTTACCGCCGCTGCGATGTTTGCTCCAAACCAATGGATGATTTATTTAATTGATTGATGACTATTTAAATTTTAAAACAGTTTTTTAGTTTAAAAATAACTTATCCAAATATTTACTTAAAGTAATTGTAAATTGCAATACCTCAAATATATATAACAGTGACATGACACAACAAATTCCGACATTTGATTGAAAGTTTAAATGTCAATATTCATACGATACTGACGAACGATGGACTTTTCTACTAACAATGAACTTTATGGTATGTTTTTAAAGGTCAAATTTCCTTGTGTGTTAAAATGTGGTTACGGTTATTTTTTAGTATTTTACTCGCAATTTATCCATATTTCCTGGCTCTAAGCTACCTCCCCACCAATTTTCAGCCAAATCTGTATGGCCTGTTGAGTTATAAGTTAAAACACTTATAACTCAACAAACAACAACTCAACAACAATAGGACATAACAAACACGACTTTCTCATATATATATATATATATATTAATATGAATGTAGTAGAAAGCAGTTATTTCAATATTACAAACAGACACATTAATTTTATTTATATGTATAGATATACTTCCTATAATATTTGTTATTCTACAGCCCGTGGTCAAGGAAGGTTACCTGATGAAGCAGACGCGGAGCTTCCAGAGATGGCAGCGCCGTTACTTCAGACTACGCGGCCGGACGCTCTACTACGCGAAGGAGAAAGACGTGAGTCTTTTTTTACTATTGTCATATCAAAAACGTAACTTCATGCCTTTTTCTACCCGAAGGTGTAGGCAGCGGCTGCTAAAGCGGTTGCGCTGTCAGTGATGATTAATAACACATTTTTATGTACTACAGTCTATGATAAATCTATGCATCAATCTCACTTCATTTGTTTTTCAAGAGGCAGAACTTTCTCAGATACAACAGAACAATGTTGGCCAGTTCCTAGAAGGTTAGTTCATAGAATTCGCTTTGATTTATTGTTAAGTTTGATATTGCATACGTATGTTATACGAAAACTATAGGAACAATTTAGCTAGTTAGGAATTGTTTATGTTACTCAGTTTCTGTTATGGTAGAGTTTCTCAATATTTGCATTATATAGTTGAAAACTATGCGCTGCTACGTTAAAGTTTTGCTTTATAAACTCATGTAGATCATCTACAAGATTTAATATTTAGCCTTTAAACGCCATCTATTGAATTATATGAAAATTATCTTTAAATATAATCAAAGTCTTTATTTTCCTCCGTTACTCCATGATCAGCAGCGCGGCTGAATTTTTCGGTCGGTACTGCATATAATTTTGCCCGTTCTCGATATTAAATTTAACATTCACTCATGAATCTCGTTAAAAAAATCTGAATAGTCATTGGAAGTGTGGAGTGTATGATTGGTTGGTTGGTACTCGAGATATCAGATTCAGAAGCGGACTCAATTCTCATTCAGTTTATAAATAAATCACGATCTGTTAATTCGAATTGCTAAGGAAGAATAGAGGTAATTATTATGTGCATTTGACAGTGATAGAGCCATACAGTTCACTGCATGAATGAGCCGGTTCGACCGGCGAAATACTAGAACCTCCCAGAAGATCAACGTAAAGTGGATTTTGTCGCGTTTGTTTGGTGAGAGAGGTACACAGGCCCATCCCTCCTTCCCCATCCTTTCCTATCCTAAGCTTATAGGTCGGTAACGCAACTGTTGCACAATAACAGACAAACGAGCAGTCATGTCACTTGATGGTAAGTAACTGACGCTGTCCATTGACGCCTTCAATACAGATTACAGTCGCGTTGCCGGCCTTTAAAATCCGAATAAAGTACCACTTTTATACGTCGATAAAAATACTTTCTCAAAAATACTTTATGCTCAGTTAAAGATCATAATATTTTAAAATCAATGACTCAATTGGTCAAATTATTTGGTTGTTTAATATGTATAGATTAGTATACCCAGCGTACATACAGCCATATTATCTTTAAATAAAATCCTTCAATGTTTTTGTGCCTCTAGAATATAATATAAATTTATATATATATTTTGTAGACAAAAAACTTAATTGTTTTAACTATTGTTAAAATCTGCATTGAAATCCGTTGCATTGTTTGAAGATCCATAAAAACGAATCGTAGCTGTGTTTTATTTATTACATAATATAAAAACTAAGAAAAGTCTTAAATTTAATTCACATGTGTATAGAATCGTAGCTAGGTATTTTTTTGACGTACAAACAAGTCCATCCTCGAATGCGTAGTTGCTAGGGATGCACAATATCGAAATATCGTTATCGATAATATTATGTATACGATATTAAGTTAATTCGAAACGAATTTAACAAATATTTTTAATATATTTATTTCTAAGACTTTCGCGAATCCCACTCATTAAAACAACTTTTAGGATTATATCGCGCCCATTTCCTATTTATTTATATTCACCTCCCGACGCTTCGAACTCTTTACAGAGATCATTTCTCTCTGTAAAGAGTTCGAAGCGTCGGGAGGTGAATGAGTGAATGAATAAATAGGAAATGGGCGCGATATAATCCTAAAAGTGGTTTTAATAAATATTTTTAAAGTAAATTGGTTTCTTTTCTTTTTTAGTCGCTTGTTGTTTATGGTTGTTTGTTAGCTTTAGTCTTTCAAAAATATAATATTTCACTTAGTTTTATGGCTATATTAATTATGACGGTTTTTTTCATATAATAATAATATCTTGGACACAATATACACAGCGCCCTCTAGTTCCAAGCTAAGCAATTAAATGCTTGTGTTATGCATACTAGATAACGGATATAAATACATATATACTTTTTTTTTGTAAATACATACTTATAATACATAGAAAAACACCCAGACACCACACAAATATTCATGTTTGTCACAAATATTTGTGCTCGGGTGAGAATCGAACCCCCGACCTCATTCAGCCGGTAGTTTTACCAATGCGCCACGAGGCCCGTCATATTGTTCTGTATGTTTTTTGACTAATCTCTTGTCATCGATATTTTATTCTTTGATGTATCGATATATTTGCCCGCTTTTCGATGCATCATTGCCCAGCCCTAGCGGTGGCCCAGTTACGTCTATCTTGCAAGTTATGCTGTCGACTCATGAAAAGGGTTCTTGTACATCAATACCGAACAACACCTACTACATAAAACTCAATTTATTTGTATATTGATTTTTTTATTGTGATCTATAGTGTCAGTAGACAATAGATATAATAGATAACTTCAAGCCTTTCCCTTCCCAAAAGTGTAGGCAGGTGAAATGTAGAGATGGCGGAGCCTATAACCACACATCAGTTTTTATTAGCGATCAATATTCATAAAATATAACTTGAAGTAATAATTTCTGTAGTCCAGTGGTCAAGCTTTCCGCTTCTGATACAGTAGTCGTGGGACCGATTCCAGGCTCGCGTGCTGATGATTTTTCGGTATTATTTTCGAAAGTTATGTGTGATAAATATCGCTCAGTGACAACTTTATGCCCGGTGTGTGTTCATTTAGGACGTAATATAAAGAAATGGCTAATAATTAATTAATTAATTATTATTTATCCAAATGTGTACTTTCAAAACCTCATTTAATTCTGAATTGATTTCTGATTGACAGTTCCAGATACACACGACTGACTTTACGTTAACCTTTTTGTAAGTTGATGTGCGACAAATATCTACATATGGAATGGGATCTGCCACCTGTATGCGTTATACAGGACGGATAAATTCCGCTTGTCGAATCATCGATACTTCACGACGGTCCTTCCCTATTTACATCTTTGGATATTAAGTGCGCGCCAAGTTACAAATGCGTTCATTTATAAATGCGTGGCGTTAAAAATAAAGTCAAAATATAAGACGCTTGTCAAACGTGAGACTGCGTAACCGGATTATACTGAAGACGCACAACAAAGAATATAATGTGTTAAAATTTACTTAAGACTTGTCTGTCTGTATTGTCACCCATATATTATATTTAATTTGACATTTAAATGACAACACCACCCTGTATTTGAATGTACCATTTATTTCTGTATGGAATTATTTTCGGTTCATGCCTCCGACATGACCGACTATAAAAGTTTGGATGGATGCTGTTTCGCTAAAATCTTGTCAAGAGGCGTGTTATTAGTTCGACATGTCTGTGTGTTTGCTTGTCGTATATTAACTCTTGAACTTTGAAAGCTTATGTTATTTATATGGGACAGTACGCAAATGGACAAGCGGGTCACCGGATCGTAAGCAAGCAGCGCTGCCCATGGACATCTGCAACACAAACAGTATTTCATTTGCATTGTTGGCCTTGGTAGTAGGATGGGTAAGAAAGAGAAGTGGGCCTTCGGATACCTTTATCACCGAACGAAGTACGGCATGAGCCAATTTCTATCGATATTCTGAGAGTTCGTGGTATTTCACCGGTCGATCCGGTCCATTCATGTACATAATAATAATAATAATCATAATAAATGTTTATTAATAGACTACTAAAGGTCCACTTGTTAGTAGTTGCTTAAAAACTACGTTAGTGACCAGACATAATAACTTAACACAACAACTCGTAATTATATAATCAGCTTATTATTAGTTACTGTGTAGAGTTTAGGTGCTTATATGGAATATGGAATGGAATTATTCAGTCAGTGGTAGAGCCAAGCAGTTTGCTGCATGAATGGGCCGGCTCGACCGGTGAAATACCACGACCTCTCAGAAGACCGACGTAAAGTGGCTCATGCCGCGTTTCGTTCGGTGAGAGAGGTACCCGGAGGCCCACCCCCCTTCCCCATCCTTTTCTATCCCCTATCCCTTAAAGGTCGGCAACGCAACAGTAACACTATATGTGTTGCTGGTGTCCATGGGCGGCGTTGGTTGCTTACCATCAGGTGACACGCCTGCTCGTATCCTCGTTATCCTATCCCATAAAAAAAAAGAATAAAATACGAGTTCGTATCTAATGTGAGGTCCTCCTCACATTAGATATAACACAAGATTATTTTGTTAACCCTTGATTGATTTTTATTGAACTAAACCAGTTAAGACAAATTAGATACGTCTTAGCTAATGAATTGAATGAAAGTTTATCTTTCAGTGTGCCTATAGGCAAAGTCAGCCAATGCAGCTGTATTTATGAACAAGAAACGCCAGACAGAAAAATAATGCTAATTATCTCACCTAGTGATAACATTTATAATTCTATACCAAGAATTCTCACCCTTATTACAAAATATTTAGGCAAGCCATTTATAATAAAACATGTGTCATCCCGCGGCTATAGTACGTGACCGAGGGAAAAAAACAAATCTCTGCCATACTTGATATTAAAGTACAGTTCAAGAGAGGTGCCAGTTAGATTTATTGCTGTTAAAATGGAACAGCGCCACGTAGGAGAGCTACAGTAGACAAATAACCTAAATATGTTGAGCGAATAGATGGGCATAAGGGGGGAACAAAACTAGAAGTTAGTTAACAAAGTTTTACGTGTAATTATTTAACAACCGCCCCGATGGCGCCTGCTAGGTAACAGACGGGGCGCTGCCGACCGTGCAATAAGAGTAAGACCTCTCACTAGAACAGACAAATAGTCAAAAAAAGCAACAGCAGAGTTCTCAGAGTCCAAATAATATCGAAGATGCCTATGTAGAATGTAACAGAAAACCACTGTTACTATTTGCTAAGACGGTTTTTTTATGGGATAGGAGGGCAAACGAGCAGGTGTGTCATCTGATGGTAAGTAACCAGCGCCGCCCATGGACACCTGCAACACTGATAGTGTTTCAGTTGCGTTGCCGACCTTTAAGGGAGTAGGATAGGAAAGGATGGCGAAGGGGGATGGGCCTCCAGGTACTTTTCTCACCGAACAAAACGTGACTTGCACCACTTTACGAGAGGTCGTGGTACGTGGTAACTGCTTGGCTCTACCACAGTCCTCTTGACTAGTTACAGATACTAATTTGTTGAAACATCCAGCTTAACCTCGGCACCGCCCAGCCGGGCGAGGGGAAACCACCATGACTCATCAGACTATGCATAAAAACTGGGCTACTGATGACACCAATACCAAAAACATGGAATTTGCTCATGTAACTCAGGGGCGTGACAAATAGAGGCGGATTAAGTATAACATCAAGGCCACATAATTGGCATACACACGCACTGATGGCTACTACACTCAGCTATAAAGAAATTTTAAGATTGACACACATCATTTTAGGGATTCCATTTGGTTTTTTATCGGTAGGTTGTAGCTGAATGTATAAATAGAATGTCACTTACATCATCGGAGAAATTTGTAGACTGATATGTTTAAAAAAAAAAAATCTAAAAAGAAGGCTTCAGTTATTGAGTTATGCTTAAGACTCGAAATGACGTAACAAGCGCTACGAAGTCGACTTCATTCAAATTGCTCACCAGAATCCTAAGCGGTCTTACTACACCCGGCATGCTATGATAGTTACTAACTGCTACGAATTGTATTAGTACATGCTTGTAGCTGCTACGGGTCCAGCGTAGCTGTAACATATGTCGTAGCACATATATCGTAGCACTTGAATCGGTACTTTTTTCATGTTTAATTGAATAGAATTCAGTTGAGTATACCGAAAAGTTTTGGTTATAAAGAGTTACAAGAAAGCAAACAAGAGAATAACATAACACATAACATAACTTCATGCCTTTTTTACCCGAATGTGTAGGCAGTGGCTGTTAAGCCTCGACTCTCTGTTATGTTTGCGTCGATGTTACGAAATTCATTTCAAAAAGTCATTGTTGTGTGCCAGGATTCGAACCCGCGACATCTGGACTCAGAAGCCGTGTGCTCGACCACTGAAATAGCGACATAAAAATCCTTTCGACTATAAAATAAAATTCGAGAAAAAAAAGACCTTTTTAATATTATTCTACGATACGATATATTTATTAGTTGAGTTGATTACATACTCATTGTTGTGTGCCAGGATTCGAACCCGCGACATCTGGACTCAGAAGCCGTGTGCTCGACCACTGAAATAGCGACATAAAAATCCTTTCGACTATAAAATAAAATTCGAGAAAAAAAAGACCTTTTTAATATTATTCTACGATACGATATATTTATTAGTTGAGTTGATTACATACTCATTGTTGTGTGCCAGGATTCGAACCCGCGACATCTGGACTCAGAAGCCGTGTGCTCGACCACTGAAATAGCGACATAAAAATCCTTTCGACTATAAAATAAAATTCGAGAAAAAAAAGACCTTTTTAATATTATTCTACGATACGATATATTTATTAGTTGAGTTGATTACATACAGCCACTAAATAATAAACCAATACACTGACAAGTATTAGAACGCTAACATTTATTGCATTATCTCATATATTTTTATTAAAAACTAGCTGACCCGGCGAACTTTGTTCCGCATCAACAGTATTATTTACAGTGTTTACATCAAAGAATACATATGGGGTTGACGAGCGCCTGGTGCGGGCTTTAAATTCTCTATATGAGAATTCTAGAGCCTGCATCAGGGTGAATGGGGCGCACTCAGACTGGTTTAACATCTATAAAGGTGTTCGACAGGGATGTGTTGCGTCACCATGGCTCTTCAATCTCTATATGGATAGTGTCTGACAAATCTGAAAGAGACTGAATGTAGTTTAAGCATGGAAGAGGTGCGTGTCAAGTGCCTACTGTACGCCGATGACCAGGTATTACTTGCTTCGTCGGCGTCGGAGTTACAAGACATGCTAATCTTGGTGAATGAAGGGTTTAGAGAAAGAGGTATGAAAATAAATGTAAGCAAGACGAAAGTTATGGTTGTGGAGAGAGAGAAAGAGGTCACACTGTGTGATATGATATTGGATGGCGAGAAATTGGAGCAAGTGAATGAGTTTGTATATTTGGGAAGTATGTTTACAAGAGACGGAAAATGTGAGGAAGATATTGAAAGGAGAGTGACTGCGGGTAACAGAGTTAATGGTGCACTGCATGCCTTGATGCGTTGTCAGGCTGTGTCTGAAAAGGCACGCTTGACGATTCACAATGGTGTGTTGGTACCAACTCTGACATACGGGAGTGAGTGTTGGGTGTGGCAGGCGAAGCATGAAAGTAAGGTGAATGCAGTGGAAATGCGTTCTCTGAGAAGTATGTGTGGAGTCACCATTGCGGATCGAATGAAAAATAGCGTGATAACGGAGAAATGCAAGTTGAAGGATGATGTGGTGACCAAAGTGGAGAGAAGTATGTTAAGATGGTTTGGTCATATTGCAAGAATGGATGAAAGCCGAATGACTAAAAGAGTATACGAAGCGAATGTGAGTGGCAGGGTCGGGATCGGGAGACCAAGACGGAGCTACCACGACCAAATAAGTGGTCTGTTTAAAAAAGGCAAAATGCATAGCACCCGAAACCGACGTAAATGTATGACGAGATCTGCCTACCCCCATGGGATACAGGCGTGAGCTTATGTATGTTATGTACATCAAAGAAGTGTCAAAGATCTAAGCATATAAGGGGACAGACAGAGGAAAGCGACTTTGTTTTACATAACTTAAACATAACTTTACGCCTTTTTTTACCCGAAAGTGTAGGCAGCGGCTGTTAAGCCTCGTCTCGCCGTTATGTTTCCATCCCACCATGTACCACACACAGCTATTCGCCGTTCGCGTACGCGTTGCCGCGATGTTGTCATTTCTGGCCACACACTGTTCTACTCGCGCGAATATTCGCGCAAATATTCGCGACGCGCCGAACTTCGATATTAGGGCATTCGATATTTTTCAAAATAACAGTTAGTCGACACATCGATATTTTTAAATATATCAATTTCGGGCTTTGATGTATGGAAAAAGTACATAAAAATCTAGGAACATGTGGTGGTACTATACTGCTCATAATTGATTATAAAGTTAATAAACTCAGTGATTTTTATTTTGCATTGTATGTCCGTAAGTGTGTATGTTCTGGAATCTTAGAACTTAATTTTGAAGTAGATATCTTCAAAAGATTAAGCTGAAATATTGTATATACGATGAGTTTGGGTGATAATATTATTAGTGGTAGAGCCACGCATTTCGCTGGGTGAATGGGCTGGCTCGACCAGTGTAGTACCACTACCTGTCATCCGGAGATATTTCCAATGCAATATGGGTTTAAATGAGAGGCTTATTGTAACTGGAAAAATAATATGACATCACTTTTTATTTAATATGTCGTAGCAGATATTTTTAAAGCATTTCTACAGTATGGGTATCAAATTATAGGGCTAGTTGAGAGTAACTTGAAAAATAATATTACGTCATTAGAAATCAAATAGGGTATATCATACAAAATAGGGTTGTAGTTATTCTACTAGATTCTACCCAGACCAGGATAAATATTTATACTCGAGTGGTGATCGACCCCGCCAATCTCGATTCCACAGTTGGTAGTTTTACCAATGCACCGTCGTAATGTAAGTGAGATATTATTTATAGATTGATATATTTAAAAATATCGATATGTCGAAAATCCGATATTTTAAACAGCCCTAGCCGACTGCGCTGCAATCGCGCGAATAATGTGGCCAGCCACTCGCGTTCACATTGCTGGAATGATTCGCGGCATGACGAATATCGTGTCCACACTACGTCCCTTCCTCTTTCCCTCGCTATTCGTCGAACTATTCGTCGAGTGTATGGTAGCGGTATAACTTGACGCAAAACTTTCCATAGTCACACTAAATAATTTCAATAATTCATATTGTTGACCCTTAGGCCTAAATAATACTCTAAATACAGTTCAGGCTTTAATATTTAATCACAAAGGCTTGGTTGGGCGGGTACAATAATCATTGTTTTACTAGATACGATATGTACTACCAGCATTTACCTGTCTAGCCATCTCTTTCCAACCTCGCTCTTGTTACACGCAGACGACAGTGAGTAAGAAAGAGACAGAGATTTCAAGTTATCTCGATTTGCATTAGCTCATCCATGCTTATATATCAGTGACGTGCACCTGGCAGTTTGGAGACTGCTCGACGCCTAGATATTTCAGTCGCGCTTCAGGCGCTCCGAATGACGGACGTGGAGCTAGTGTCGTTCTCAACGACACATCGTGCGATCAAAAAATTCTAAATCATTAATGAAAATCTACTTTGAACTGTCTATTTCTCAATAAATTACGTCTCATATATATAAGTATACGTATTAGATATTTTTCCTAAGTGTTATTCTAGTGTGTACATGTGTGTACTTAGTTAAAAGTGACCCAGTTTTTCTTTTAAAAAAACTTGCACAATATTTCGCTGCTCTGCTTCGAGAATTAAATTTTGAATGTAAGTACAATTAAAAATCTGTAGTGATTTAATATAATAATTAAGAATAATAAATATAGAGAAAATAATATGCAGAGTTTGTGTATTTCTTTTTTGTTATTTTGATTAAACCACGGCTGTGCCAAAAGTGGTCGATGGGTTCGATACCCATCCGATTACTTATATTTATAATGAACATAGACATTTAGAGTGTTTTCCGTCGTCTACTTTCCATAACATAAGCAGTTACAAGAGTTGCACTTGAATCGCTCTGTACATCCATGATCGGCGCTGGTCACTTACCATCAGGTGACGCGCTTGCTCGTTTGCCCTCGTTTGCCCGGTATGGCTACCTATTTTTATTAGCTTTTTATTAGCTTCACCTGTATGTATGTTTGTATGTTTGTAGGTTTGTAGGTTTGTTTGTAACCGACTTCTTTTTTAGTTTCCGCTGATTGCCACTAGATGGTGCGATTTGTGAACTATGAAAGTTCTAGACTAGAAAACCGAACTAAAAAATAGAAAATAAATTTTAATGAATTTAAATTAAGAAAATAGTGTTAAAAATTTCAATGAATATAAATTAAAAAAAGCGTGGGGTGCTTTTTAAGATATTATCGAAATGATAATCACTCTACTCATATCTGTCAATAAAATATTTGTAACTATTGACACCATGCACCCCACGCTTTTTTGAACGATAGATGGTGCGATTTGTGAACTATGAAAGTTCACAAATCGCACCATCTAGTGGCAATCAGCGGAAAGTTTACGTTATCAACTTGAAACGAGTTCCTTATATAAGTCACAGATGGCGCTATTCCTCAAATTTGAAACTAAGAAACGCGCTGTCATACAAAACCGAACTAAAAAATTTAAAATAAATAATAGTTTAAAAAAACTAAAAAACACGCTTTTTATTGAAAACCGAACTAAAAAATAGAAAAATAAAAAAAAAATACTTTATTTTAAAAAAAGCGTGGGGTGCATGGTGTCAATAGTTATAAATATTTTATTGACAGATATGAGTACAGTGATTATCATTTCGATAATATCTTAAAAAGCACCCCACGCTTTTTTTAAAATAAAGTATTTTTTTTTTATTTTTCTATTTTTTAGTTCGGTTTTCAATAAAAAGCGTGTTTTTTAGTTTTTTTAAACTATTATTTATCCTATTTGGGACGTAAATATAACGGCGAGTGGAGACTTAAAAGCCACTGCCTAGACCTTCGGGTAGAAAAGGCGTGAAGTTATGTTACTATATGTGCGCGCAATACATATTTGCCTAAAATCGAATACTTATATCGTGGATATTGCGATATCTTTTGAATGAAACGTCCGAATTAAATAATTCAAAAAGTTATAGGAAGCTATTGAATCTATCTTGAATTGTAAATAATTTATTTTAATCAGAATTAATACCAAAGTACAAAATAAAGGGCTTTTAAGACATCATCATTCAAATAATTTAAAAAATAAATAAACACATTCATTGATCAAAACAACTTTCAGGATTATATCGCGTTTATTTATTATTAACTTATATTTATTTCCCGAAACATTTCCCGATTTCTCGAAACGTCGGGAAATAAATATAAGTGAATAATAAATAAACGCGATATAATCCTGAAAGTTGTTTTGATCAATGAGTGAGATTCGCGAAAATCTTAGCAATAAATATATAAACACTTATTGTGAGATAACTACAATAGTTAGACACATGGTGTCGCGACCATTTGTGTAGACAACTATATATTCTGCAAAGTTGTAGTACATTTTTTTGCTCTACAATCAATACTTTTTGCAGCGTATGCAATGTAAACATTTTTTTAGGTGATTTTTTTACACCTCGGGTTACATTATCGGACTTTTAGTAAATATCCCTAATTGTATAGAAAATATAATATAGCCTAAATCCTTCCTCTATAAATGGACTATCCACTATGAAAGAATTTTTAAAATAGAACCAGCGGTTTCTGAGATTAGCGCGTTCAAAGAAACAAAGTATTATAATTTATAAGTATTAAATGAGCGGTATAGTGCCACCACTAGCTACTAGATGTGTATGTACAGATAAAAATCACGCTTAAGCAATTCTCTTCCTGGATTTATATATACACCACATCATTCACTGTTCAAGCTGTACTTCTCGGAACAAATTACCCGTTGATATAAGGAAAGCCAAGTCCGTTGCCATCTTCAAATCACGGTTAAAACATCATTTATCACTCGATTGACATTATTATGTTTGTATTCTTATATATATATATATATATATATATATGTATATTCTATTATAATTGTATCGATATGTATCTTTATGTATATATGTTTGTATTGATATGGTTATTTATGTATTATGTAAGTTTATGTATATATCATATTTTACTATTAATAATTCAGCAGCAATCATAATTTGTATAGCGCCGACAACCTCTATTCTCTCTTTCTTTCTTTCCGTCCAGCGGTTGTCCGGAAGAAATTGCCTTGTGCGATAGGACCGCCAATTGTACAAATTTTATGTAATCATGCTTTTATATTTCTGAAAGAAAGAAAGTATAGTGAATAGTGCAAAAGAAGTATGTGGTAGTGCAAAGAGGCATAAGATTCTGAGAGGTGACGCCTGGTGGGACGCGGATGTGAAATCCAGCGTCGAAAGAAAGAAAAAAGCATGGTTGGATTATGTCTCAAGTTTGAACCAGAATGATAGTATGACAGAGAAAAAGTATGAGAGCTACCGCCGCTGCAGGAATGTTACCAAAGCCTTAGTGAAAGAGAAGCGTGAAAGACTTGTTGCGAATGAGGAAGTGAGGTTGACGGAGAACTTCGAGGCGAATAACAAACTCTTCTGGAGGGAAGTTAGAAAGTCTCGGGGTTCTTCGTCAACATCCAGAATGGACAAAATTATGTCTAAGTTTGGTGACATTCTTGCAAACCCAAGCGATGTATTGGGCAGGTGGAGTGAGTATTTTGGGGAAATGTACGAGTATGTTCCGGATGTGGGCGCCGCGAGTGAGCCTACGGCTGACACCGCTGCGCCAACATCTGATGAGGACATTACTATGGAAGAGATTGAATGGTCGATACGAAGTATGAAAAATGGTAAGGCAGCTGGAATTGATATGATGTCTGCTGAAATGATCAAACACGGTGGATCCTGTGTCCGGGACGCTTTCCTGACCTTGAGCAATCTGTGCTGGAGGTCGGGTAAGGTTCCCATGGACTGGAGGCGCGCTGTCATCGTGCCCTTGTATAAAGGTAAGGGATCACGTATGCAGTGCGCCAGTTACAGGGCCATCAGTTTGATCAGTTTAGCAGCAAAAGTGTATGGGAAAATTATTGAAAGGAGAATGAGGGTGATATCTGATGGAGTGTTGTGGGAGGCTCAGGGTGGTTTCAGAAGCGGACGAGGGTGCATGGATCAGATTTTTTCTCTCCGCAACATCGTGGAGAAACAACTGGCTGTCAACCGGAAGGTTTTCTGCGTTTTTGTGGATCTGGAAAAAGCGTTTGACAGAGTGTTACGAAAGGATCTGTGGGATATACTCCCGGGCTACGGGGTGAGCGGAGCACTGCTGCGCGCTGTGCAGTCCACTTATGAGGGCTGCACAGCGTGTGTGCGTGTTGACGGCGGCTTGTCCCCCTGGTTTAACGTCAATATCGGCGTCAGACAGGGTTGCGTGCTGTCCGCTCGACTGTTCATCCTGTACCTGGACAGTTGTCTCCAGAGAGTGAGATCGATGGATGTAGGGATGCGAATGGGTGACCTAGTCGTGAGCTGCCTGCTTTACGCAGATGACGCCGTGCTTCTAGCCGAATCGCCGTCGGACCTGCAAACACTAGTCACTACTATGAAAGATGATTGCATGATTAAAGGCTTGCAGTTGAATGCGACGAAAACGAAAGTAATGGTGTTTGAAAGGGAGGAATCCAGAACAGATGCAAGGATAATGGTTGATGATGTAGTGCTGGAACAGGTGAATGAAATTGTATATCTTGGATGCGCTTTTAGCAGAGATGGAAGGTACACCGTGGATGTAGAAAGACGAGTGGCGATAGGAAATAGCGTAAACGGAGTGTTGGGCAGATTCCTGGGCGCAAAAAATATTAGCAGAAAGGCCCAGTTAGCAATCCACAATGCAGTCCTGATCCCAACACTAACTTATGGAAGCGAGAGCTGGGTATGGCAGAGTGTGCATGAAAGTAGAATAAACGCGGTAGAAATGAGGGCTCTACGCAAAATCTGCGGAGTGACTCTCGCTGACCGCGTAGAAAACAAGGTTGTAAGGAAGGAAGTTGGTTTGAAAGAGAGTGTCGGTGTAAAAGTAAGAAAGGGTATGCTCCGATGGTTCGGACATGTAGAAAGAATGGTTGACGCAAGACTGACTAAGCAGATATACAATGCAAAAGCGGACGGATGTAGGAGTCGAGGACGGCCAAGACACACATTCCAAGACCAAATAGAACGTGTTCTGGAGGAAGGTGATGTTAAGAGCCTCAAAAACCGACGCGCGTGCATGAAAAGAGTTATGAAAGTCAACGAAGCGAGTGAGGTGTGTAAGAATCGTGCCCTATGGCGCTCTGTTCTCTCTGCCTACCCCGCAAGGGATTTGGCGTGAAGTTATGTATGTATGTGTGTATGTATATTTCTGTAAATTCTTTAATTCGGTGTGCAATAAAGAGTATTTATTATTATACACTGGTTCAAATTCGTCCTTTTATTATTATATAATATGTTTTGTGGCCGCAAGGGGGCGTTAAAAACGTTAAACGGTTGCACGAGACATTTGAAGTTACACTTCAAAGAAGATACTAGAATTGTTTTTGTCTGTCCGCTGTTTTGTTTTTTCTGGACTCGATGCCTAAATATATTGGATGTTTTTTCGTCTTCAGGACATTGATCGATCTTAGCTTCGAGTATGCCTGGTATACTTTATTTGTGTCACTCCAAATCCTAATCAAAGTGTATTAGTTAGCTGTAACAGCTACTCTTTTTAATACTCTTTTCGTGGTGCATTCTTAAAACAACCAACTGTGGAGTCGAGGTCGGCGTGTTCGATCCCCACCCAAGTACAAATATTAATGCCAAGCATGAATGCCTGTATGGCGTCTGAGTGTTTTTCTATGTATTTAAGTACTAAATGTATTAATATCCGCTATCTAGTTTCCATAACACAAGCATTCAGTTGCTTGCAACTAGAGGACGCTGTGTATAAATTAAATAAGAATATTATTTCACCTTTATTAGGTACACGCCGCTCGAGGCGAGTTTCAATTTTTCATACAAAAGGGGACTTGAAAGCAATTTCGCTATCTTACATTAAAATTCAAAGGTGTAAATGTTTTACAAGTTTTATTTTTTTACGTTTAACTAAAGAATGGGAAGGCGGCGGCATTGCTACCCCGTGTCACCGGATGAAATATTTGGCACAATTGAAAGTTCTAACAAGGAAATATAAATGGAGGGTCTTAAATATTCTCTTACATAATGATTCTGGGACTACTAAAGTAGACTGGGTGGTCCAGTGGTAGAGATCCCCGCTTCTGAATCAAGAAGTCGCAGGTACCAATCCTGGCTCACACCAATGTCTTTTCGAAGTTATGTTCGGAAGTTATGTGTGATAAATATAGATGACTGAATACTTTGTGCCCGGTATTTGAACACCATTTGGCACGTAAACATAACGCCGAGACGAGGCTTAACAGCCACTGCCTACACCTTTGGGTAGAAAATGGCGTGAATTTATGTTATGTTATAATAATACTGAAAGAAAGAGAGATGCAGGAGTCGAAGTCAGCCAGGACACATCTTCCATGACCAAATTGATAGTGTCCTTGCCGAATGTGATGTTAGTAAGCCTTTAAAATTGCCGAGCGTGTATGACAAGAGTTACAAAAGTCTAAGAAGCGAGTGAGGCGTGTAAGGATCGTGCCTTATGGCGTTCTGTTTTGTCTCTCTACGTCGCAAGGGACTGCGCTTAGTTATTTTGGTGCGTTTTGTTTGTCTTATCTTTAATTTTTATTTGTTTGTGTTCGCATCATCTAAGTAAATGCGTAGTCTTAGACTTAAAACTACAAAAAGGTACTGAAAGAATGATTAATTTACTTTTTTTGATAGAAATTTAAATTTTGTTTGCAGAAAGTTAAACTCGAAGGATCTTGCGAGAGTAGGCAGCAACATTAAGCAGTATACATATTATGTATAATATAAATTTTGTGTATTATTTAATATAAAAAAAAAGTCTTATTTCATCATGTGAGCTTATTGTGTCGTCAGCGTCGATGAAATGTTAAAACAAGGCTTAATAAATAATGAGAAAAAGGTTCTACATTCCATTTAAGGCCCATTCTGAAAGCTCCTTTTTCAAAGTATCATTCATAATAAATGATTGTTAACGGTATCTCTCGTTTACCTTGGAAAACTGATATAAGCACAATGTACACAACCAAATAAGTTATTTTAAGAAATATATTATCATAATAGATCTAATATATAAAATTCTCGCGTCACAGTGTTAATTACCATACTCCTCCGCAATGGCTTGGCCGATTCTCATGAAATTTTGTGTGCATATTCTGTAGGTCTGAGAATCGGACAGCATCTATTTTTCAACCCCTAATCTTCTTATTTTATTTTTTATGACACAACATAAACAAATACGTATGTCTAAACAACTCCGTATTTTTTTTATATCTTGGTCAAAATCTTTATTTTTTGTCAAGACAACGTTTGCTGAGTCAGTTAGTACATTATAAAATCACATATTATTATATACTAAAAAAATCTAATTAAAAATACATTACCTACTGATTATTATTTCACACCCCCAACGTTCATGCTGAACATAAATGTTTCAACTCGCGTGGGCATCGAACCCACGAAGTTCGCATACATACATGTTACAGTAGGCTTTTTAATGACTATAACCGTTTTTTTTACAAATGTTGGACTTTTACTTAACATAGCTTTTTACCACCTCCAGTGGGCTGGTGGTTATGGAGGACTCCTCGACCGCCAATAATCATTCCCTACAAGACGGTGTACTGACTAAAACCACTGGGTTGTTCCTCTTTACCACCTCTACTGCGACTCTGTCAAGGCTCACTTTGACTGTCAATAGCTGCTAAACCTCTAGAAGCATCCCAAAGGCCCCGAACTTGACACAGCCTAGATCATACTCTTCCTCTAAGATAGATCAATCTCTAAAAGACAATAGTGATAGACCCACGCAGCTTGCTTTTTTATGGGATAGGTGGTCAAACGAGCTGGCGTGTCACCTGATGTTAAGTAACTAGCGCCGCCCATGGACACCTGCAACACATATCGTGTTACAGTTGCGTTACCGACTTTTAAGGGAGTAGGATAGGAAAGGATGGGGAAGGGGGGTAGGCCTACCTCTCTCTCTGAACGAAACGCGGCATGCCACTTCATGTCGATCTCCTGAGAGGTCGTGGTATTTTACTGGTCGAGCCGGCCCATTCATGCAGAAAACTGCTTGGCTCTACCACTGTTGCTGCATGAATGGGCAGGCTCCACCGGTGAAATATCGCGACCTCTTGTCACATTTCGTTTGGTGTTAGTTGGTTTCTTAAAACCAGTTGACACCCTTGCTACATATCCGATTAAAAAAGACGGAATCACATTCAGTGACTAGTTTAACAATTTAATATACACAATGCCGTTTCAGCGTAACAAAAGACTTTTGATCTCAGAAACGTTTGATATAGAACATAAATATATATATACTGCCATTTCACAGTTCACAATCCGATCTCGATGGTTGGAGTTTTATTTCAAAGCATTTGTTTGTGATCTTGTGCATATTGTCTGCGGTGATTTGTATTACTGCGGTAATCAAAACCGACCTTCACTATTCGTATTTATAAATGCTGGCCGGTTTGCAAGTTTTAACTGCTTAGATGAGAAAACAAAAAAAATAACACATCTACGTCACAGCTATGTACTTGTTTTTGTTTTTATTTTCGTTTCCTCATTTCTCCAAAGTTTTTCACGGCTTATTTCTTAGCTTGTTTGATGAAACTTTCTGTCGTCCGCGCGTGTACTTCATTTAAGTTCCGTAATTAGATGAAAGTCTGAAGGTTTAAGGTGAGATTTATTCAGTAGGTGATTCAATTCCACAAACACCAATCTGATGAATGATATCAAATCTGACAGAACAACGCTACCTTTCGCTCTGGAAACGCTCCTTCTTATCTTGCTATGATGAGTTTGACCAGCAATGCAATCAACGTAATGAAAGAGTTTCTTGGTATGTTGTGAACATATTACAGTGTTAATATATCATTTGCCTTTTGAGGTCCACTGCTGGACAGGCCTCCCCCATAGAGCGCCACAACTTCCGGTCCGTTCAGTCATGGGGGGTTTTTGCCATAATCACCACGCTTGGCAGGCGGGTTGGCGATCGCAGTTGGCTGTATTTTGTTGAGAGAGAATGCTGCTGCCCATTCTTCCAGCCTTTTCCCTTAGTCGCCTTGTACGACACCCACGGGAAGAGATGGGGTGGCGGTATTCTAAGCCGGCGCCACACGGCCAGTGTTAATAAAATGTACAAAATCGGGGATTACTACGATGGGCTATCGTCGTACCCATCGAAGTATTGTAGTGGCCTTTCAAATGAAGATAACTTTTATAAACTTAGGACTTGTATGTAAGATAGCTTTTTTCAGTTTAAAATTTTGTAGGGAAGTTTAGCGAATAAAGAGTGAATGATTTAGCGCAGGCGGCGCGGATGTAGCCTTCTTTCCGTCCCCAGTCGTCATCGTGACGTATATCCGGTGCGCCAACAGGAGTTGTGTCGCTTAAATTGATTATTATGATTATTGAAATTGTATTATATTTAAAGGTACGTTTCTACCGTACGGGTACTCTTTATTTCGTTAATCGTATTTTCTGCTTAATATGTCTTGCTTTCATTAAATCGTTGTTCATATGAACTGAAAATAAAAATCTATACTTATTATTCTATACTTATTATTATTAAAGCGGAAGAGTTTGTTTGTTTGTTTGTTTGAACGCGCTAATCTCAGAAACCACCGGTCCGATTTCAAAAAATCTTTCACTGGTGTATAGTCCATTTATCGAGGAAGGCCTTAGGTTATATTATATTTTCAAATAAATTAGGGATCCTTACTATAAGTCCAATAATGTAACCCAAGGTGTAAGAAAAAGACCCGAAAAAAAAACTTACATCGCGGACGCTGCAAAAACTATTGATTATAGAACAAAACAATGTACTACACTTTCACAGAACATATAATTGTCGACTAAAAAGTCCGCGACGCTATATGTCTAACTATTGTAGTTATCGCACAATAAGTGTTTTTTGAATTTTTAAAAATAATTATAATGAGGTCGTATTAAAAGTTCTTTATTTTGTACCTTGGTATTAATTCTACTCAAAATAAATTACTTCAATATAAAGATAGATTCAATACCTTTCTAGAACTTTTTGAATGATTCAATTCCGACATTTAATTAAAAAGATATCGCAAAATATTCCGCGCACATTTATTATGATCGGGAGTCTCGCCCGACTCGGTCATGAGCGCCGCTCATAGCTGGCAGGTAAATTTTTTTAAAATTTTCTTAGCCATTTTTTTTTGTTTCTTTTTGTCCTAATGAGTTTGTAGTATTTAATCGTCTTTTGGGGTATATATATTTTTATTTTGTAATAATTAATAGGTGATGTGAACATGTAACATATAGGTGATGTGAACATGTAACATCTAAGACCCCGTGTCTATTTAGACACATAGATTAGAATTTGATCTATTTATGAGTATAATAAACGGGAAAGAACGCGACACGTTTAGGTAAACAAATACTTACTTTTATTATTAGCTTTACGTTTCGGCCTGGTTGCACTGGCCGTAGTCACAAGCAGACAGATAATTTGTTTACCTAAATGTGTCGCGTTATTTTCCGTTCATTATATTTATGTAATATGCAACACGAATATTAAAATAAAAAAATATTTTCATACTTATGTAACCAAAGTCATGGGTCAAAGCTAGAGTTAGTTAACAGTTAGATCTTCACGCAGATATTATAATATTATCTATAATTCTTTACAATATTGCAACTTCATATAAATGGACGAAGCGTAAGATATGCCTACGCATCTCGATCTTGGCGTCTTTTGCAAAATATAAAGACTTTGCGGGTTTGTTACACGACTGCATACCACATAGAGTTGCCATCTATATTTACCTTTTTAATATCGTGATCTCTTTTAAAATGTAGTGAATTTATTTTGATAAGAGTAATACCAAGGTGCCAAATCGACATCATTTAAATTATAAAAAAAACACTCATACTGGTAAGAACATGTGGTGACCAGTTTTTTTTTAAATCGACGACAATGACCAATTAAAAAAAAAGGTTCAAGTAGTAATAAAAAAAAACTAAAGATTGACAAAATACTTCTGACAAAGTCCCTGGTATTGTTATTGATTGAAGTTGATAATATTTTTTTTATGGGATAGGAGGGCAAAGGAGCAACCGTGTCACCTGATGCTAAGCAACCTGCGCCGCCCATGGACACCGGTAACACTATAGTGTTACCGTTGCGTTGCCGACCTTTAAGGGAGAAGGATGGGGAAGGGAGGTGGACCTCCGGGTACCTCTCTTACGGAACGAAACGCGGCATGAGCCACTTTACGTCGATCTTTATGTCGTCGTTTATTTATATTTATTTCCCGACGTTTCGAACTCTTTACAGAGATCATTTTCACGAGTGATGAACAAAAAGATGGTAGTTGTTCAAAAGCTATTTTCATTGATACAGAGTGCTCTCTGTATCAATGAAAATATAATCACGATATAATCCTAAAAGTTGTTTTAATCAATGAGTGAGATTCGCGAAAGTCTTAGAAATAAATAGGTGGTGGTATTTCACCGGTTGAGCCGGCCCATTCATACAGCTAACTGCTTATTATTTTCCTCATATCTAGGTTGTTAGTCGCCAATATCAACAGCTAAGCAAGTTAGGTGTGTAATAATCGTGCCTTATGGCGCTTTGTACTCTCTACTTACCCCGCAAGGGATCTGGCGTGAAGTTATGTATGTATGTATCAGGAACTTGAATTGAAAAAAAAAATAGTGTTAGATAGTCCATTTATGAGGAAAGCTTTGGGGTATTAATATAATCGTGGCAATAATCTTTTTAGTTGAAAATGTATAAAATATGGCGGTACGAAGTTCGCGCGGTCTGCTAGTAAGAAAATAAAATTAAACCGAAAATTTCCTAATTTAATATTTTCGCTAATGGGTTCTTGAAATAATCACGACGTACGTTAAAAATGTTTGGGTCACGTTAAAAAGATGCAACGTGGGTACATTGAAAAGGGTTGGAAAGGGTCGATCTCGGTGTGACTGTATTTTATCACATTCGCTATATTGTGATTCTTCAAAGGGTCGTTTGTTATATTCAGCTGAAGGTTAGTAGGAGTTTGAAAAAAAAGTATTATGTTAAATATTGCTCGCTTTTACACCAGGTTTTGTTTGCGTTATAATGGTTTTTTGGGATGTATGGGCAGATTACAAATATATGCCAAGGTTGGTGAACAACTAACGATACTAGTCAAGAAGAAAACTGAACAATTTTTAAGTTTGTATATATTTTTTACTTATAAAATTTCAAATAAGAACACAAGTTCAAATTATTTATATTAGGGTAAAAGCCGGATAGTTGACCCACTTTATGAAGAGCTTAATTTAAAAGAAATATAATATAATATATGGGACTTTTGACTTCTTTAATAATAAATAGTCTATTTTTAAATACATTTTGTCAATGGTTTTGAATAAATACTGTTCTATTTCATCTCTCTGGAAAGGTTTAGTTGCCTAGCGTGGAAGATGCTTCGGGGGATACTAGCCTCGTATGGAAGCCTTTATTATTTACTAGCTTTCCGCCTCGCGGTGTTACTCGCAAACAAACAAACTGGCGATAAAGATGATGATTATAATATAGCATATTATTATGGTACTGTGGGTGAATGCAGCTTTCCAATGGTGAAGCAAATTTTAAAATCGGTTCTACAGTTTTTGAGTTTATTCGTTACACATACAAAAATACACATCTTTCCTCTTTATAATATTAGTATAAATTTAATATTACATACATACATACATACATAACTTCACGCCAAATCCCTTGCGGGGTAGGCAGAGAGAACAGAGCGCCATAGGGCACGATTCTTACACACCTCACTCGCTTCGTTGACTTTCATAACTCTTTTCATGCACGCGCGTCGGTTTTTGAGGCTCTTAACATCACCTTCCTCCAGAACACGTTCTATTTGGTCTTGGAATGTGTGTCTTGGCCGTCCTCGACTCCTACATCCGTCCGCTTTTGCATTGTATATCTGCTTAGTCAGTCTTGCGTCAACCATTCTTTCTACATGTCCGAACCATCGGAGCATGCCCTTTCTTACTTTTACACCGACACTCTCTTTCAAACCAACTTCCTTCCTTACAACCTTGTTTTCTACGCGGTCAGCGAGAGTCACTCCGCAGATTTTGCGTAGAGCCCTCATTTCTACCGCGTTTATTCTACTTTCATGCACACTCTGCCATACCCAGCTCTCACTTCCATAAGTTAGTGTTGGGATCAGGACTGCATTGTGGATTGCTAACTGGGCCTTTCTGCTAATATTTTTTGCGCCCAGGAATCTGCCCAACACTCCGTTTACGCTATTTCCTATCGCCACTCGTCTTTCTACATCCGCGGTGTACCTTCCATCTCTGCTAAAAGCGCATCCAAGATATACAATTTCATTCACCTGTTCCAGCACTACATCATCAACCATTATCCTTGCATCTGTTCTGGATTCCTCCCTTTCAAACACCATTACTTTCGTTTTCGTCGCGTTCAACTGCAAGCCTTTAATCATGCAATCATCTTTCATAGTAGTGACTAGTGTTTGCAGGTCCGACGGCGATTCGGCTAGAAGCACGGCGTCATCTGCGTAAAGCAGGCAGCTCACAACTAGGTCACCCATTCGCATCCCTACATCCATCGATCTCATTCTCTGGAGACAACTGTCCAGGTACAGGATGAACAGTCGAGCGGACAGCACGCAACCCTGTCTGACGCCGATATTGACGTCAAACCAGGGGGACAAGCCGCCGTCAACACGCACACACGCTTAATTTAATATTCCTTATAATTTATTGCGATGTTTTAATGGCAACTAGATGGCTTCCATCTGATTCTCTTCTCTTCTTCCAAGTCGCTACACTCTTGGCACAGTGGACGTGGTTGTCACGTCTGGATTGGTGACAATTATTCCTTAGAATTCTTTTCGGAAGTTATGTGTGAAAAATATCGATTACTGACAAGTTTGAGCGCGGTGTAGTGACAATAGGTCCGCCACCTATACTATTTAGGAGCCGCTGCCAACACCTTCGGGTAGAAAAAGGAGTGAAGTTGTATTTACGGTTTATTTACGTCTATTTCCTATTGCGATCAGGTTTTTTTAAATCAAATATTGTCTAACAGATATACGAGTAGGTACCTCATAAAAACATTTGTTACAAAAACTGTTTCGGAGAGCGATTCCTGTTATAGATTTCAAATTTTAAATAAATTGTTGGGTATGAAATACATTTTTAAATATGCAATATTTGTTACGTGTCTGGTGACGAACCTTATCGATTTTAAACACGCACACACACACACATACACGCGTGTTTAAGTCAAATGACATTTCAATATTGGCTCTGTCATTTATAATTTACTAGCTGACCCGGCGAAATTTGTTCCGCATCAAAAGTAATAACTGCTGTCCCTGTTAATACTGCAATACCTTCGAAAATATTCATTTAAATTGCATGCTGTAAATGGCCAGGATCATCTATATTACATGCACAATCTATTAAAGACACATAATTGGATGAAAATTAATACTGTAATGTTTAAAATCACTTCGTAAATGGGCCATTATTTCTCGTAAAAAGTAAAAAAAATAAAATGGTCATTGTGGGTTATCCCTAAGAGATAGACATATGCCCTCGCGGACTTTTTTGTAGACCTTTTAAAGGCGTATAATAATGTAGTACGTTATTTTAATTTATCACTTAGGGTTCAGGCAGCGTTTGCGATTAAAGTTCTAAATCTTGAAAATTATCACTTTTTTTACTACACTATACATGAATTATAGATCAAAACCACCCCGTTGACACCCTCTAACTATTAGAAAAACCGCATCAAAATCCGTTGCGTAGTTTTAAAGATATGCGCATATAAGGGGACAGACAGTGGAAAGTGACTTTGTTTTGTACTATGTAATGATTCACGATTCAATTTTACGAATATAAGTCCAACGTCCTACGTCACTATCTGGATAAAAGTAAATTAATAATGTTGTTATTCTACGCTTTAAATGTTCATCATGCCTTTCATTGTTCCATTGAATTGATATCAATTTCGTGATGCTTTTCAAATTGCTAATTAGACTTTCAACTGTGAAAAGAATGACGAAGAAGAGAAGAGAGATTGCAACTATAGCTTTTTAAATTTCGAACTCTTGTCTAGAACTATTGTCTCTTACAGTTCAGTGGGAAAAAATCCGCCTGAAGAAGATTTTTTTTGAATTACATACATATGCCAAATCCCTTGCGGGGTTGGCAGAGAGAACAGAGCGGTATAAGGCAAGACGCCTCACTCGCTTCTTTTACTCTCATAACTCTTTTCGATACACGCGCGTCGGTTTTTGAGGCGCCTAATGTCTCTTCCTCCAGAACTCGTTCTATTTGGTCTAGCTAGGTGTTTCGTGGCCGTTCTCGACTCCGATTTAATAAATTATCCGCTATTGCATTGTATATTTATCTGCTTAGTCAATCATGTATATGTTTAAACTGTCTGACTTTTTGAAATATCGCGTATATTTAGAAATCACAGCTAAATATAACACTATTTTCTGGTAATGACAGCGTATGAGTAAGGTTTCGGAGGTCTTTGAGAATGTTGGTAGCAGAACTGGTACCCGTTTAACTGTTATTATTATGAATCCCAATATTCTACGTGGCTGAGAGGTTCAGCACTCTATTTTTAGCTCTTATCGAATCCAGGAGACATGGATGATTTTTGGGAAAGATTTCCGGATGTTAAGTATGAGAAATAGATAAAAGTCTTCCACACTTCTTTTGGCTTAGTCTCCGTTTTCCTGTTCCCTATTGACTTTATACTTGATATTTTGTTAAATTTATTATTTCCGAATTTATAATTTACCTACTTTCGAAATAGGTAGGCACTATGTTGTGTCTGAAAGCGTAAATAGTGTCATTAAAAGGCGAACAATACTTTCGCTATTGAAAATGCCTGGTTCCTTTTTAACTATTCACGTAGTTAGCAGGTTATGCCACCTATATACATTTGACTACACTATTCCGTATAAAAATCGAGCAGGTAATAGCAGTCATTTGATGACTGCTATTACCTGCTAACTACGTAAAAACCAAGGAACCAGGCTCAAAATTTATTGTTGAAAATTTACTCCCACAAACGAGTCATCCATTACTTAAGTCGTCTTCAATCACATGAATAATAATGAAATATATTATACAAAGCGTCAATAAACTTGTTGTTTTTCGTTGAATTGTTAATAAGACGAGTGAATTATAAATAGTAGGTACTTACTACAGCCCATTTAAGTGGCGAGCTATCGTCAAATAAATACAGATACGACCATAGAATTTTGTTACTTAACGTTAGATATTGCCAATAAAATGTTCGTGTAATTATACTTTGAGGTATTTTATTCCATTGAGGTACAGGAACGAGCGGGTCTATTGGTTATTTCTGATTGTTTAGATGTAAATGTATGTTGTATGTAAATGTATAATTGTAACATGATCATAATATAAGAAAATATAAATAGTCCTAATGGTCTGGAGGTAGAGCACCTCAATTCTGAATCAAGAAATATAAATTGTGGCTCACACTTACACTACTTAACGTCAAGTCTCTTGCGGTGCTGGTAGAGCGAAAAGAGCGCCATAAGGCACGAGTCTTACACACCATATTCACTATTTCGACTTTAATTCATTCTCTTTCAATCCGACTGCCTTACAACCTTGTTTTAGACACGGTCTGCGAGCGTCACTGCGCAAATTTACCGGAGGACGGTCATTTCAATAACTCACTAATGATTTTATGGGATTCTTTTCGAAAATTGCTCGTGGTAAATATCGATGACTGACATTCTGCCATGATAGGTCTTTGTCTACATATAAAACGTAAGCTCGATACATGTGGTAGTTTGTTACTTCCTTGCGACCCAATTCTTACTGTTTGGTAACTGGGTCCTCATTGTAGTGCGTTGTCAGCAAGAAGTGATTGATTGTTCCGCTTTGTTCACGACACGAGCAGAGTATTACAAGACCGGAGCCAGAACAGATTGAGAGCGTCTAATCGTTCAATCGTTCATCTTGCCCGTTCCGGTCTTTTCATTCGCGCTTTAGGGCTCTCTTTGCGCCATCACTTATATCTTCTTTGACATGATTCCAATACGTCACATATAGATATCTGATCTCTTTAGACGATCTATCATGACCTTACTATAATACGCCTTCGAATAAGGCAGCACTCCTCATACTCAAGTCACTTTATGAATTGTTTTTGGGTAAGAATTCATATTGGTTTAGGAGGGGAGACATAGTGGAGATCTCCCTTCCTCAAACCTGATTAGTATTAGTCGATATTATTATGACTTTTGTCATTTTAAATGTAATTCTTCTTATAAACTCTTACAGTGCTGATCAAAGGTTAGCAGAAAAATGATTTGAAAAAAAAAAATACTTGGTGTATATATTACATAAGAATTACTAGTGACCATTCATGTCTGGAGATGTTAATTAAATTTACCATCCACTTTGTTACTTACTTAAGCCAAAGTTAAGAGTGCGGAACACATAACTCACATATTAGTTCTCAAAAACGTTATGTATGTGTATATATTCTATGTTGTTTTACATATCGTAAAATCTTTATTATCTATGTAAATATTCAGAATAGAATAGGCCTAGCTATACAAAGAAAAAAAAACATCAGTTACATATATCATAAAATATATTTCATAAAATCCAAGGATCCTCGTAAAATGTTCCCAGTAGTCCGTTGACGTTGAAAGTGGTTACATCCGCGGTCGCTTAATACTCTGGGGACAATCGTTGCCAGAATCAATTTATTTCGCTAAAATATTCATTTTTCTATATTGTTCTCTCGCGTTAAATTCACGCCGAGTGTCTTACAGAGTAGTCAAAAAGAAAAAAGCGCTATAATACAACTCTTACTCTGTCGTAGTTTTAGATTTTAGTAAATTTCTCGACTCCTGCATACTTCCGTTTTTGCACTGCACATCTTCTTAGTCAGTCTGCTATCTTGCATTCTTTCCATATGCCAGCACCATCAGAGCATGTCATTCCTTGCGTAACACCAATTCTCTTTTTAATATGCTTTATTAGCTTATACATACATACAATCACGCCTTTTCCCATGGGGGTAGGCAGAGACTAATTCTTTCCACTTGCTACGATCCTGACATACGTTTCTTGCTTCCTCCACTCTCATTATCGGTTTCATACATGCTCGTCGGTTGTGGCCACTCCTGACCTGGCCTCTCACTAACACATCGTTGATTTGTTGGTGGTAGGTCCGCTTAGGTCGACCTTTACCGTTCGCCCTTTCACACTTGTCTTATAAATTCGTTTAGTCAGTCTTCTTTCGTCCATCCTTTCTACATTTCCGAACCATCTAAGCATTCCTTTCTCTATCCTTGTCACTATATCTTCTTTCACACCACAACGTTCTCGAATTACAGTATTTCTTATTTTATCCACCAAGCTTACTCCAGCTATAGATAGATATTAGGTTATCCTGTATGTATGTAATCAAACTCTTTTGGGCTTGATTTTCTGCTACTTTGAACGATCCAAATCTATTTAAACTGTGCACAATTGTCAGAGATTGATGGCAATACAACAATTTGATCAAAACACCCGATTATTCTGATTAGATTCGCCAGGATGCAACTATGACTATCCGACTAGCTCCATCTCGCTTACTCTAATGCGAAGTTTCAGAATTAGCAAACGCTTTGATGCTCCTATAGTAATAATTGCGCTTGTTCAGTATACATTCATCGATATACCGACAAATTCTGTGCGCATACTATTGTCCTATAATAATAGTTATGCTTTAATAATATCTTTGTTATATTTCGGTGGCTATTCACTAAAAAGTAGAAGCCAAATATAGTTTAAACAAAAAAACTAAAAATTGCTTTCATTCCATACAAATTAAAAGTTTTTTTTTTATAGAAATTAATCCACCTCAATACAATGTATATGGGTGACACATGTTCCTTTTACGTAATGGCCATAGCAATTGAATAAAAAATGGTAAGTTACATTTTTAATGTTATACGACTATTGATTTCATAAATTTTCTAATGTAAAAATCATATATAGTCTATTTTATATGGGATAGGAGGGCAAACGAGCATGCGTGTCACTTGATGGTAAGTGACCAGCGCCGCCCATGGACACCTGCAATACATATAGTGTTACAGTTGCATTGCCGACCTTTAAGTGAGTAGGATGAGAAAGGTGTAGGAAGGGAGGTGGGCCTCCAGGTACGTCTCTCACAGAGCGAAACGTGGCATGACCCACTTTACGTCGATCTTCCGAGAGGCCGTGGTATTTCACCGGTCGAGCAGGCCCATTCATTCAGCGAACTGTTCGACTCTACCGCTGGTGTTAATTAAACAACATTGTTTTCGACAATACGTACGCCGTACTAACACTTCTCTGTTTGTTGATAGTAAAAACACACTCATCTTGTATAAAATTTTAAAACTTTTGCACCGTAAACATTTACAGTGCAAATACGCTATAAAATCTGTAATCAATATCGCTTGCATGCCCGGTTTATGCTGGTCGTAAACACTCTGTAATCATCGCATTAATAGTTTGATGGCGTAAAGATGATTGCTTTCACGTGAGTCGCAAACACGCAGTAGGTATACATACATACATAACTTCACGCCAAATCCCTTGCGGGGTAGGCAGAGAGAACAGAGCGCCATAAGGCACTTACACGCCTCACCTTATTCGCCTTTTTCGCCTTTTTTTTCTCTCCTCTCCTTATTTTTTCAGTAGGTATACTGAAAAGAGAGAGCCATCTTGTGCCAAAAACAAAAACACCTTTTCTAAATCCAAAATTTTAAGTCCAAAACAAAACGACTCATTTTTGATCGCGATGTTCTCGCATGTGTTATGGGTAAATTTCGGAAAACAACGTTGTAACTTATTTTTTTTTTAACTCCAAAGTGTAGGCAGCGACTGTTACGTCTCGATTCGTCCCCGTCCCAAATGAAATGGGCGATGGAACCTATTGCCATATATAACAGTGGTAGCGCCACGCAGTTCGCTGCATGAATGGGCCAGCTCGACCGGTGAAATACCGCGACCTCTCAGAATATCGACGTAAAGTGGCTCATGCCACGTTTCGCTCGGTGAGAGACGTACCCGGAGGCCTACCTCCCTTCCTACACCTTTCTCATCCTACTCACTTAAAGGTCGGCAACGCAACTGTAACATTATTTGTGTTCAGATGTCCATGGGCGGCGTTTGTTGCTCAGGTGACACGTCTGCTCGTTTGGCATAAAAAGCAGTGTTTTTTCATACAACGATATTCATAACATATAATCGAGCAATCATTGATGTGAGCCAAGATTTGATCCCATGACTTTTTTATGAACACCTAGACTCTCCTATCCTAGAAGCTCCTAGAATTTAGTTATAATGAATATTATTCGCGAAGACATAACATAACATAACTTCACGCCTTTGTTACCCGTAGGTGTAGGCAGCGTCTGTTAAGCCTCGTTTCGCCGTTATGTTTACGTCCGAAATGGCGAATGGTGGCGAATCTATTGCCATAGCGGGCACGAAGATTTCAGCCATCGATATTTATCACACATTACTTCCGAAAACAATTTCGAAAATTCATTGAAGACATAATAATAATTTTTAATGTATGTATTGTAATCTAGATGTGTTCAATCTAACTACAAATATATGTCATATAGTCTTTGCCACTTTCAAACCCTTGTAAGCCTAAGGCCTTCAAGTACACGCAATATTTCAACTTTACAAGGCATAAAAGCGGGGAAGTCGTGAAGATAAACTGATCACTGTAAGATTCAATTTACACCAAAAATGGAGGCGGAACGCCAAATTATTTCAAGTCTTACCCGCCTTCATTACCGAGGTGGGTACTTAGTGTCGAATTGCGTGAGAAATTCGGGATTTGACACCGTCTAGCGACGTTTTCGAAGCGCAAACAAAATAGGTTGGTACTCTTATTAATTAGGATAAAGATTGTTTAAATTTTGCCACTCGAATTTCGGGTGACACTTAACTTATAAGTATTTAACGTGAATCGAATAATTTTCGTACACGGTAAATAAGTGAAGATATTGAAATCAATTCTGGCAGTATCCTAACAGTGACTTGGTTAGAAGTTTTTATTGTATGCTGAGAGAATACCGTATGAAAGAAAAACAACAACAGAACGAGAATATCTTGCTCACAAGACAGTTGCCGAACATTTATGTGATTCAGCTAACATAACAGTTATGAAAATCTATAAAAGTGTTATCACTGCCAAAAGACTTGTGTCATCTTGATTCCTACTTTTTCGATTGTGACATTGTAATATTCCGTTCGCCACAAGTTGTATGGTATTGAATTATCAAAATAAAATGCAACTTTGCCAAATTGTAGTTAAAGCTAGTCGCCCTTGACGTCGTTAAAATCAATTTCTAAGTCAAATAAATATGGAGCAATAAATATGTAAATATACATTGACTTAAAGTTCAATAGACCATAGACAATATAATCTTCCCGCCAAAACCAAAGTTTGTTCACGTGAATAATCAAAATGGCGCCATAATGTTGACGTGCCGATATATATTTCATTTAAAACACCCATTAAACTTTTATTTATACGACCGCCAGAATAAACTTTTGCAATAATTGTTTCGTGAAATTAAATACGAATTTATTTTGGTAAATAATTGGAAGAATATTAATTGAACCGGAATATACTCGAGTTAGTGAGGGAGGCAACGAGTGAGTGAATGTGATTCGGTGAAATTGGTCGTGTTTATTAAATAATATAAAAGGCGGGTTAAATTGATTTTGTTTTGTCAAAGGGGAGGAAATGATTTTAATGGCTTTTATTAATCTCTTCACAAGGCTAGAGACGGTTAAAAATATAACAATTTATTTTATAGCAATATCAAAGTTATTAAACCTGTAACTTTTTTTTATATAACTTCACGATTTTTTTACCCGAAGAATAATAATTTCTTTAATATCCTGAACACTATACACTCAGCGCCCTCTAGTTCCAAACTGAGCAACCCAATGCTCTAGATATTAGTGCTATAGATAGATAACAGATATTAGTGCAAATATACTTTTCTTTTGTAAATACATAGTTATATAAAAAAACACCCAGACGCCAGACAAACGTTCATGCTTGTCATAAATATCTCGGGTGGGAATCGAACCCCCCAATCTAGGCAGTCGGTAGCTTTACCAATGCTCCACGAGGCTCGTCAAGAAGCAGCTCGACTCGCCAAATTTTTGCATTCCAATATAAATAGGTGGTGAAACCTTTTGCCAAACATTTGGGGTATAAATGTTAAATATCAAATAAACTTTATTTAATGCGTCATTTTAATATACATACATAATATATTTAGTGCTGCCTTATTATTAATGTCCGACCGAAGCCGATTAATTGGCAATCTCCACAACCTTCGGCCGAAGCCGAAACCGAAGGTTTATAAACTATTAGTAATTTAATAATTTTCTTCAATATTATCCACAACTAAAGAATATCGGCGTAAAGTGGCTCATACTGCTTTTCTCTCGATTATAGAGATATCCGCATTGAACTAAGTGCAGTCCGGTCCGTCAATCACTCGCTCATTCGTAACAGTTCGTTTAATTCCGACTGTTCCCAGACCTTCGACGGGACCTTCGGCCAGATTCTGGGCCGAAGCCGAAGATGGATTTTCGGCCGAAGGTGGCCGAAGCTTCGGTCGTACACTAATTATTATATATAGTTGTAAATATATAAAACACAACTTTGTTGCTAATTATTAATTAATTATTATTTGTTGTTATTAAACAAGTTCGTTGTATTGTTTTTTATAAAAGGAAAATAAACCTTTGAATATTGCACGAACTATGCGAAACCATCTTGTTAAGATGAATCAGAATGGTGTACTGCTTACGGCTATAGATGTTGTACAATGTACATGCTGCTTTAGAATAAGTTATATATAGATAGAATTTCCCTTCAATGAAGACATGAAGTCCAATTAGTTCTAATGCATATACAAGTTCACGCCTTTTTCTACCCGAAAGTGAAGGCAGTGGCTGTTAAGCCTCGACACGCCGCCGTTATATTTACGTCGCAAATGAAATAGGAGGCGAACCCATTGCCATACCGGGCACAAGGTTTTCAGTCACCATCAAACTTATATATATCATAACTTTCAAAATAAATTTCGAAAAGTCATTGGTGTGAGCCAGGGTTCGAACCCGCGTTCTCTGGATTCAGAAGCGGGGCGCTTAACCACTGGACCACCGAGACTTTTTCTAATGCAATATGTACCTCAAAATTCGGACTAGCATTATTATACGTAGATTGCATTGGAGACGAAATTCTGTTAAATGATACAATAACATAAAAGCATATTATTTATTATATCTGTTCATTATCTTGCTGAAAAATATCGTGTAGTGTAGTGTGATAAATATCGATGACTGAAAACTTTGCGCCCGGCATGGCAATAGGTTTGCCACCTATTCCATTTAGGACGTAAACGTAATGGCGAAACGAGGCTTAACAGCTGCTGCCTACACCTTCGGGTAACAAAAGGCGTGAAGTTATGTTTTCGTTATCTTGCCACTCTCCAAGAGTGCAATGTTCTTAGATACATTCTTAGGATTTCTTTCTTCAGTTTAAAAAAATTAGCCTTTTCTAAAAATATCACTTGAATTTTGAATTTATTTGCTGAACTTGTCCGTCGAATAACCAAAGTACTTTTAAACAGGTCAACTAGCCAACCAACGCTAACAAAGTAAGATCTTACCTTAGAACTTCAAAGTATTTACAGTTCAGTTGATACTACCTTTATAAATTGGATGGATGATCTGACAGGAGCGTTTTCTTTATCCAATATTAATGATCGCACGAATGCCTGCCGGGGTCGGGCTCGATGCATACATAGTCCCTAGTGTGGTGATAAATTATTTACTCTAAAATTTATTATCACAAAATTGGGAATAAGTGGGTGGATGTAGGAGTCGATGACAGCCCCGTCACACCTTCTATGACCAAATAGAACGAGTTTCGGAGGAATCAGAGGTACAATGGACTGGCTGTAAGAGCGAATTGTATACCGTTTCACAGTATAAAAAAAAAGAATTTGGCTAGTGCTAGGCACTATTGACCTGATTTTCTGTACCAATCCTTACCGATATCCGTACGCCATATTCGTGACAACATTATTCTGACGTTACATGTCCAAGAAAGTGATTTATCAGAAAACTCGTTTTCTATTCAGACCACGAAGGATTGCCGGACTGAGCGTTATCTGTCAGGACCGAACTCTGTATCTGTCAGTTACACACAGAAGTTCAGTTTTGCGGAAACACTGAAGACCAAAGTCCTCGAATTAAATTTAAGCCCACTCTAAATTGATAAGCGGAATATTTTTTAAACACTAGCATTTGGGTGAGATAAGAATTATGTATTTAACTTTAAGCTCTGCAAAGCTTTCGAACATGAAAAAGTTTCGCATTATACTTTATTGTATAGCAGACCTAAAACATTGGGATGAATTATCATGCATTATCTCTAAAAGTTTTTTCGTGTAAAAAAGTTTTATATATAATAAAAAAAAAACTGTCGAGGGAATATGTATTTATAATAAAATTGTAAGTGGGCCATGAACATTGGTTGAGGTCACGGTTATTTATTCAATAATTTGGAGATAGTGAAGAACACACCTATAGAAAATAATTCACTTATCAACAAGAAAACAAACTTTTTATGGGAAATGTGAGCAAACGAGCAAGCCGGTGACCTGGTGGTAAACGAATAGCGCTGTCTATGGACATATGCCACACCGAGATGGTCACCATTGCGTTTCTAGACTTTAAAATGGAGTCGAAGGCCGGAAAGGGGGTAGGATTGTAAATAACTTTCTCACCGAACGGAACGCGGCATAAACCACTCTATGTCAATTTACTTATAGGTCGCATTTCATTTCACGTAAGCTTTTTCCGATGCAATTGTTAAATGTATTGTTTAAAAAGTTGTTTTTCTGTGTTTGTTCCTGTGTGGCGGGTTTACATCGTATTTACATTTTGGGTGTACCGATGTTGGAACTTGGAGCGGTGTCTCATAACTTCGAGGGGCGAATTTAAATGGCCAACTGAAACTCGCTTCGTATTCATACGTCGTCCAGCAAAATTACAACATTAAATCTATATTTTTATGCTTCGATAGAGTTTTATAATACTTTTGCTATTATTTAGGCGACGTATAGAGTTAAAGTTTGACTGCGTAAAAAGAAGGGTCATGTTCCTTCCTAGTGCATTTACATTTGTATTTATGTGGAGCCAATATGACTTGACAGATAGATTTAAGTTGTTATATTCGTCTTAGCTGCGTGATTGAAGTAGGTTGTATTATTTCTCGAAATCCCGAGAGGGACAAGAGTGAGACGGATCTGTGCGTAGTCGAGTTGATTTTCTTTTTACTCTTTTGTAGATGTCAAAAATGTCTTAATGCTTTATTATTTACTAGCTGACCCGGCGAACTTTGTTCCGCATCAGAAGTAATAAATAAGTAAAATTTGGATGACATTAAAACAACTTTTAGGATTATATCGCGTTTATTTATTGCTAATTTTATTTATTTCCCGACGTTTCGAACTATTTACAGAGATCATTTTGTTCCGCATCAGAAGTAATAAATGAGTAAAATTTGGATGACATTAAAACAACTTTTAGGATTATATCGCGTTTATTTATTACTAATTTTATTTATTTCCTGAAACTATCTACAGAGATCATTTTCACGAGTGATGAACAAAAAAGATGGTATTTGTTCAAAAGCTATTTTTTTTAAAATAAATATGTCAAATTTGGATATTAAAAAGTTCAATTTTATTGTGCTATTTATCGGCACGCGTTTTGGCGCGCAACGCAACAGATATGTCCCGCTGTGTTAATACTGTAATATCTTTGTAAATATTTGTTTAAATTACATACTTTAAAGGGTCATATTGATCTATAATTAAAGTACAATCTATTTAAGACACTTAACTGGATGATAATTAATATTGTAATGTTTAAAATTGCTTCGTAAATAAGCCATTATTTCTCGTAAATAGTAAAAAAATAAAAATGGTCATTGTGGGTTATCTTTAAGAGATAGACATATGCGCTCGCGGACTTTCTTGTAGACTTTCTGAATGTGTTTAATAATATAGAACATTGTTTTGATCTATCACTTAGGGTTCAGCCAGCCATTGCAATTAAAGTTCTAAATCTCGAAAATTATCATTTTTTCTTTACAACATCATATTTGACGGGCCTCGTGGCGCATTAGTAAAACTACCGTCTACAGCAAATGAGGTCGGGGGTTCGATTCCCACCCGAGCAACAAATATTTGTGACAAACACGAATGTTTGTGTGGCGTCTGGGTGTTTCTCTATGTATTATAAGTATGTATTTACAAAAGAAAAGTATATATATGTATTAATATCCGTTATCTAGTATCCATAACACAAGCATTTAGTTGCTTAGCTTGGGACTAGAGAGCGCTGTGTGTATTGGGTCCAAGATATTATTATATTATATTTGAATTATAGATCAAAACCACCCGTTGACGCCCTCTAACAATTAAAAAAAAACCGCATTAAAATCCGTTGCGTAGTTTTAAAGATATAAACATATAAGGGGACAGACAGCGGAAAGTGACTTTGTTCTATACTGTGTAATGATTATCGCGAAAAAAACGTAAAATTAAGCGATTAGAATACCAAGATTGAATAAAGTAAATATTTTTTTGGAGTTTACTCCTTAAGAATCGATTTACATATATAGGCCCGGGGTATGAAAATTATGGGGACCAAAATCGTACTAGTCACGTGACTGTCACACGAAATGCGTTATGCAGTCACAGAGCATATAAATAAGAGTCGGCACTCCATACAATGTCCTGAGCTCTTTATAGTCACAGAATCGCGCTAATCTCAGAAACCACCAGTCCGATTTTAAAAATTCTTTCAGTGGTATATAGTCCATTTATCGAGGAAGGCTTAAGGCTATATTATATTTTCAAATCAATTAGGGATCCTTACTATAAGTCCAATAATGTAACCCAAGGTGTAAGAAAATGACTCGAAAATAATTCTTACATCGTGAACGCTGCGAAAACTATTGATTCTAGAATAAAACAATGTACTACACTTTTACAGAACATAAATTTGTCTATAAAAAAGTCCGCGATGGCATATGTCTAACTATTGTAGTTATCTCACAATAAGTGTTTTTTGAGTTTTTTAAAATAATTAAATTGATGTCGTTATAAAAATGCTTTATTTTGTACCTTGAATTTAACTTTCCTGAAAATAAATTACTTCAATAAAAAGACAGATTCAACACCTTTCTAGAACTGTTTGAATAATTCAATTCGGACATTTAATTCCAAAGATATCGCAAAATACAAAATGTAAGAATTCATTTCATAGGGAAATAATTAGTTACACTGATGATGTATCCGACTCGGACAGCTCGGACCGCGACAGCTAGCAGGTAGATTTTTTTACGTTTGTTTGTTGCTAAAAGGTACCGGTGGTCCAGATGTCGAGAACCCCACTTCTGTATAAAGTAGTCGCGGGTTCGAGTTCTGGCTCACAGCAATGACTTTTTGAAATTGTTTGCTGAAGTTATGTGTATTTAGATATCGATGACTATAAAATTTGTGCCTGGTATGGCAGTAAGTTCGCCACCTATTCCATTTGGGATGAAAACATAGTGGCGAAACGAGGTTTAACAGCCGCTGCCTACACCTTCGAGTAGAAAAGGCGTGAAGTTATGTTTTGTTGTTGTTTCACTCTTTGTCATCATATCGCTCAATACTTTAATCAGAATTTAAAATTTAAAAAAGTCTCGGTGGCGCAGTCGGCGAGCGCACGGCCTCTGATCCAGAGGTCCGGGGTTCGATTCCAGACACTGGCTCACACCAATGACTTTTCGAAATTGTTTTCGGAAGTTATGTGTGATAAATATCGATGACTGACAAACTTTGTGCCCGGTATGGCAATAGGATCGCCACCTATTCCATTTGGGACGAAACATAACGGCGAGACGAGGCTTAACAGCCGCTGGCTACACCTTCGGGTAACAAAAGGCGTGAAGTTATGTTATGTTTAAAATTTGTAGTATTTAATAGTATTTTGTGGTATTTTTATTTATAAAAGTTACTAGCTTTTACCCGCGGCTTCGCTCGCATTAAATCCATTAAATAGATATCAAAGATCATTACTATAGAAGTTAACCATTAAGATAACTCTGTTTTATTGCTTGGCTGGAATTATTAGGTTTTAAAATTACTACTTACAATGACGTTTAAAAAACTAACAACATTTTTTAAGGTAAAATATATTTCTCTGTAACAAAAATAAATAATTTTGGACTGTAACAATTTTATAAGAGTACTAGCTTTTACCCGCGGCTTCGCTCGCATTGAAGCCAATAAATAAGTATCAAAATCATTACCATAGAATTGAATCAATATAATAACTCTATTTTCTTACTTAGCTGGGATTATCAATTTTCAAAATTACAACATTAGGTATGACGTTTAAAAATCTCACAATATGCTTTATTAAAATGCAACAACAAACGGTAAAATATATTTCTCTGTAACAAAAATAAATATTTTTGGACTTTAACAATTTTATATAATATAAATGCAGAGTATTAATGTAGGATATTTTTGTAGACTATATTATAAGTTTCTCCTTAGGGTGCAAATATATGTTAATTAAAGAGAGAAAAAAGAAAGTATCCTTTATTACTTCTAATACCCCCAAGAATATATGTACAAAGATTCATGATGATCTGTTGAGTAGTTATCCCGTGAAAGCGTAACAAACAAACTTACATTCGCATTTATAATATTAGTATGATATGAAGTATGATAAGTAATAAGTATAAGTAAAGTTAAGTATAAGTATCAACCCTGAATACTGTAATACCGTCCCTCGCGAGGCATAACAGCCGCTGCCTACACCTTCGGATAGAAAAAGGTGTGAAGTTACGTTATGTTATCTAATTTACGAATACTGTAAAACTTCATTACTGAAGTAGCTAAATTTGACGATTTTTTGACAAACAATTGTTTTATCTTTCGTAATTTTTTTTAATTTTTTTAATTTTTTTTAATATAAAGTACCCTATGTTACTTCTAATACCTTCAAGAGTATATGTACAAAGTTTCATGATGATCGGTTCAGTAGTTTTTGCGTGAAAGCGTAACAAACAAACTTACATTCGCATTTATAATATTAGTATAAGTATATTAGTATAAAAGTATAAATATAAAATGTAGGATATTGTTGTAGACTATTTTATAAGTTTTTCCTTCGGGTTCAAAAATATGTAAATTACTTTAAAGAATATGTGTACAAAGTTTCATGATGATCGATTGAGTAGTTATCGCGTGAAAGCACGCAAACAAACTTACATTCACATTTATATATTACTAGCTGACCCGGCAAACGTTGTCTTGCCAAAAAATTAAATTTAAGAAATAGGGGTTGATCGTAGGGGGTTGAAAATTCTCAGACTTACCCGATATGAATACAAAATTTAATGAGTCGGTCAAGCCGTTTCGAAGGAGTGTGGGAAAATTGTGACACGAGAAGTTTATATATTAGAAGTAGGATAGGATAGGAATTAGGTTACATTTTTATTGTATAAGGGGCAAACGAGCAGGCTTATGATAGTTACAAACGCCGCCCATGGCCACCTCACCACATGCAGTGTTACAGTTGCGTTGCCGGCGCTTACAATGGGATATGGGTGGGGTCGGGAGTGGGTTTCGGTAGGGGAGGGGAAAAGGGATTGGGCCTCCGAACACCTCTCTCAGCGAGTGAAACGCGGCTAAGGCCACTTTTCAGCGATAATCTGAGAGGTCGTGGTATTCCACGGGTCGAGCCGGCCCATTCATGCAGCGAACACTGCGTGACTTTACCACTGACAAGGTGTGACTGATGTGACTGATTTATAATACATTCTAGATATATGTAATAAACTTTACATTTTTAAGATCGTGATATCTTTTAAAATGTAGTAAATTTATTTCGATAAGCGTAATCGCTAGACTGACATCATTTGACTTATAAAAAAAAAACACTCACTGTGAGTTAGCTACCCTGGTTTGAACATATGGTGGCCCGTTTTTTTCGTTGAAGTCAACAATAGTGACCATATAAAAAAAAATTGTTTATGTTGTATTAAAAAAAACTAAAGCTTGAGCAAAAACTTGGGACAAGTTCATTGCTATATTCATTGTTCATAAGTGGCATTGCTAATAAAGCTTTCTTTGAAGTTGTAAATAATATCAATGTCTTGGTTGTCAGTACGCTAATACATACTAGCTAAGCTAGTGACACGTGTAATAATCGTGCCTTATGGCACTTTGTTCTCTCTGCCTACCCCGCAAGGGATCTGGCCTGAAGTTATGTATGTATCAAGAACTTGAATTTAAATAAATATTAGTGTTAGATAGTCCATTTATGATGAAAGCTTTGGGGTATTAATATGATTGCGGCAATAATCTTTTGAGTGGAAAATGTATAAAATATGGCGGTACGAAGTTCGCGCGGTCTGCTAGTATATAATAATAAGAGTCGGCACTCCATACAATGTCCTGAGCTCTTTATAGTCACAGAGCATATAAATAAGAGTCGGCACTCCATACAATGTCCTGAGCTCTTTATAGTCACAGAGCATATAAATAAGAGTCGGCACTCCATACAATGTCCTGAGCTCTTTATAGAAACACTCTTTATAGCGATACGCCATTCTCTATTACGAAGAAATGTGTTCATATTTGTAGACAGTAAATATTTATTTTTGTAAATAAATACCGTAAAAACATGTAGAAAAAAACACCCCCAGACGAGGGATCGAACCCGCCCCGACCTTGTGTTATCGGTAGTGCGGTTTACCGATGCACCACGAGGGCCGTATGTATAATCGTCTAATTACCGTCCTCTTTACCAATTTCGACACATTTTCTAGGATCGGGTTTGTTTGTTTGTTTGTTTTTTACATACATACATATACGTAAGTACGTATTGCAGGCGGAGAAAAAAAAAATTATATTATTTATAAATTGTGTTTTTATAAATTGTGTTTTTTGAAAATTATATTTAAGTACGAATTACATACTAATAAAATAATGAAATATCAATAATATTTTTCGATCTTTGGTAATGAAACGAGGGGCGCCACAGTAGCATCGCCAACATCGTACTCCTAATAAAAAGTGTGTGAATCTCGGAATCGGCTCCAACGATTTTCATGAAATTTAGTATATAGGGGGTTTCGGGGGCTATAAATCGATCTAGCTAGGAATCATTTTTAGAAAATTTCATTTTATCGTGTTTTATCGATAATTAACTTAAACATCAACTTACTTTTTTATTGGAATTCCTGACATCTATTGGCGAATGTGAATTATTTTAAATTGTGAGCACTTAACTTGCTTTAACGACAACAACACTAAAGCTATTCCAGCAGATGGCGTTGTTAACTAATTCCAGCAGATGGCGTTGTTAACTAATTACTATTTGTTTCTAATATAATATGTTAGTACATAGTATATATTAGTATATATTTATTATTGGAGTTTACTCCTTAAGAATCGATTTACAATATATAATAATAAGAGTCGGCACTCCATACAATGTCCTGAGCTCTTTATAGTCACAGAGCATATAAATAAGAGTCGGCACTCCATACAATGTCCTGAGCTCTTTATAGTCACAGAGCATATAAATAAGAGTCGGCACTCCATACAATGTCCTGAGCTCTTTATAGAAACACTCTTTATAGCGATACGCCATTCTCTATTACGAAGAAATGTGTTCATATTTGTAGACAGTAAATATTTATTATTTTATTTTATAATCGTTCTTGAGGAGTAAACTCCAGTCGTGCGTCGGAGCGGACACACACTTTTACTTTTTGTTACACGTCCGATTTTTGTCTGTCTCTCTGTCTGTTTAATGGGCCGATTTTGGCGGGACTTTTATTGACAGGTAGACTTTTATTTTAGGAAAAAAAACATTTATTTATACATTTGTTGCTTCTGAAGCGAAACAAAATACGCCGGCTCAGCTAGTAATTCATTTATATCTAATATATACCATTAAACCTACATAACATGCCTATTGTTTATAATTCGTGGCTTTGAATCGATCACAAAATGTATAGCCAACGCTATATCTGACCGCACAATTCGCTGGCCGTCCACAACGCTCTCGTGCACTTTGCTGATATCAAAAGGCCGATTGAATTTGCCGTTTGATTTTAGGTCACATCCGAATAGTTGCGGCGGTGCTGTGCCCGCGGGACATCCATTATTTATCACCAATACTTGAATTGTTTGCGGCGAACAATAAAATAGAATAAACTTTATTATAGAATAGAATAGAACACACTACATTGTACACCATTAGAACGGACACGGATCATCACTCACAATCTTCATTTATTTGAGCATAAATATGGGCCAAATTTCCCAAATGCTTTAGTGTCTAGTTAATCCAACTATGCAGCATTTAAAACATTTTTTTTTCTAGAAAGATCTACCTCGCAACCACTCGTGTAATGCTTGCAAAGTACTACAAATATTTTCTCTAAGAGATTGAACAGCAAAATGACATCCTCTAATGATTTTCTTCTGCTTATTCTTGATGTTAGTTACTTAACTAAATTCCCAATATCGGTAACCTTTCCATTCAATGGCCTCGGACTTCATAATAAATATATTCTTCTAAGATTTATCTCACCCACCCACATCGCGACGCGGTCTACCAAGTTATTTGTTGCTGTCGGATTATACATACATATTTTATAAATTCACATTATGTTGCAGAACTTCAGTTTTATACTCGGTACAGGTTCTTCTCAAGAGAATTAAAGTTCATAATGAAATACTAAAATATTAAAAACTTTTTTTTGCGCACCTCTGTTTTCAAACACCTGTTTTCAATCCCAATTACGCCCGCACTTGCTGATTCACACTAGTATTTGGATTGATAGTCTTTTACAATACAAATTAAGTTAAATTATGTCATTCTGAAAGTTCGTCAGTTTGTTCGACAATTTTCTGCTTTTCTCGTAGTTGCCAGATACCCTTATTGTTGCCACGACGAGTTGCCATGGCGCTAATGGTTAGTGTGATTTGCAATAATATTCTAAAGGAAATATCCAAATTATATTTGGCGTTATAATTCGACGAAAGTTGATCGGTATGTAGAATAACCTATAATTGGAAGAACTTTAAATGTGGCTGGCAAGCGTTTGCCCCGACGCTAGATATTTGGCAATATTCTAATATGCAAAAATGAAGCATTATATTTTTCGTCTCGTATAATTGCATAAACATTGAGGTTATCTGACAGTGTCTGAGAATTGAAATCATGGTATATAATAATATTCTGAAGGCAATATCAAAAGCTGAACCTGTATAAAATGACGAAAGTAGAATTTCTTTCCCAACTTTAGTACCCCGCACCTGCCAAAGCAACCATGATCCAAACTTCATAATTGGCCATCGCTCTATATAAAATGACCAGTGTGCCTCAGTCGCGGACTTTTCAGCCTTTAAAAGTCTAGTTAGATATCTGATCAATTTTATGTGTGTGTGCGTGCCTATGTGTGTTTGTGTGTGTCTCTGTTATATACAACACAATTTCTTTTTTTAGTTTCTTGTTAATGGCTTGTAGTTTGTATAAGACTTTTTCTGCGAAAAACAGAATGGACACCATGAGTTACTCTACGTCGTGAAGTTTAGTTAGTAGCGTCTACACTTTGTCTCGAGTTCAAGAGTGTCCCGGCGACTTGCTCTTAATTGAGACAATTACACTCTACTCATCTTACTCTAGTTCAAGTATTGGCAGTAATGACGCCAGATAACGACGTGCCGGAGAAAAGAATTTTCCTGAACTTAGATGATAATGTATATATATATATATGATTCATGTGTTGATTTGTCGTTGTTGTGAAACTATCATTTGCCGGATTTTTCAAAATTTATATTATCATACAGTTAGGAAATAGCCGCTGTCTACAACTTCGAGTTGAAAAGACGTGAAGTTTATAGCTTAAAACACATTGGTCATATTTTCTACAGGTGCGGTAAAGCCATAGAGAGATTTAGATCCACAGTGGTAGAGCCAAGCAGTTCGCTGCACGAAAGGGCCGGCTCTACCGGTGAAATAGCACGACCTCTCAGAAGACCGACGTAAAGTGGCTCATGCCGCGTTTCGTTCGGTGAGAGAGGTACCCGGAGGCCCACCCCCCTTCCCCACCCTTTCCTATCCCTTATCCCTTAAAGGTCGGCAACGCAACAGTAACACTATATGTGTTGCTGGTGTCCATGGGTGGCGTTGGTTGCTTATTATCAGGTGACATGTCTGCTCGTTTGCCCTCCTATTCCATAAAAAAAAAAAGCAATTTCTATGCAAAATGTCTGCACTTAAAACGACACGTGACGTCGTAGTACTTAGCTGACGAGACTCGCCGTTGTAATAACATTTCCTTTTCTGTATTGCGTTGTGTCTAGTGTTACCACTAACAAAGTGTACATTTTCCTAATTAAAATATTAATAATTTCCTTTTAATAAGCATTGTTTATCTAAAACGTGTCACATTAACATGTTGTTTATTATATTGAGATACTGTTGCGTTTGGACCTGCATTACAATTCATTAGACTCCGGATACTATAGCAAAAAATGTTGTAACTTTTAAAAATAGCTTACTATTTTACGTACTTATACTTAATGCCAATAGATAATGTTAGATTATTCAGTATTTTGAAGGTGAAAAAAAAAAAATGTTTTAACAGAATTTTAATTTGGTAATAAGACTTCAAAGTCCTTGACTATCTGTCACACCTGGCTGTCTCTTGAGTTAGCTAGCTAGACAGTAGAAATTTAATTTACAGATCATATATTTTTATGCCGCTAAAACAATACATACTGGTACCGTCTCGTATTTGGGCAGTTATATAAATAAATTAGAATTAAAGTCTGGTGTCTGATGTATAATTAATTATATCATCATCAGTGGTAGAGCCAAGTAGTTCGCTACATGAATGGACCTCTCAGAAGATCGACGTAAAGTGGCCGCGTTTCGTTCGGTGAGAGAGGTACCCGGAGGCCCACCTCCCTTCCCCATCCAACCCAATCCTTCAAGGTCGGCAACGCAACTGTATTACTATATGTGTTGCAGGTGTCCATGGGCGGCGCTAGTTTCTTACCATCGGGTGACAAGCATGCTCGTTTGCCCTCCTATCCCATAAAAAAAATCACCATTCAGGTCTGATAGTGATAATGATCAGCGTATGTTGACTATTTAGCTAATATCCGATAAATGTTTTTAATCAGTCGATTTCAACTGAACACATTGCCGTCTATGAATTAATTATTAAAGTTTGAATTGAAATGTACGTGACTGCGAAATTGTTTCAATACTTTACGAACAGTTTAATCAGTTGATGGGTTGGTAATTGAATTTCTTACGTGTGATGTGATACTTTCACAAAAATCAATGATATTTCATTTGTATCAGGTATAAGGACTGTCCATTTATTTGGTCTCGGTTTCTTAACTTGGCACACGCCAAATTGTGTCTGATATATGGGAATAATGCATATTCCCTGATAGCAAAATATATTTTATAGCCAGTACAAGTTCAAGATTGTCCGCATGCACACCTCTTAGAGGACGGTCATCTTCGGGTAATCTTCCTGCCCTGTTCCCATCATTTGGAATCAGCACATTAGCTTTTTCTTTTGTCACTTCTCTATCATTCGCTTCCTTCATACCAACACCTAACCCAATTATCTAATCCTTCAAAGAATCTATCCAAGTATTTTTACATTATTCTTTTCACCATACCGTATCATCACTCCATTTCATTTCCTCTTACTCTTCCTAACTCAGTCCGTATTATATCAATTTTCGTCACACAACACGACGGTATACCGGCTAAAATAATTGTGGCATTCCGGTGTTCCTTTTGATCAGATCTGACGTGGCCACGTAAGCACTTAGGACGCTCACCGCGACTCCATCCATACGGACCTCTTAGAGGAGCCTCGGGCGGTAATATGATAGACATTATTCAATTTGCATGGGAGTGAATTATACCTAGTGGATGTCGTGATGTGAGGGTCTCTGGGCATATCCCAAATATAATTGTAGTAATTTAAATACATAACGATTATATGTACTATATATATCATGATAATCAATACTTATACGAGTACATACACAACAATAAACAAAATAGTGCTATAGATAATTTTAGAAGTATATAATATAGTTGTCTCGGTGTTTCAGTGGTCGACCTCACACCAGTCATTTATCGGAATTTTTTTCGGTAGCTATAGCCCAAATACTGAACCGCCACTCAAATATATAAGCGCTACTTAAGCGTTTAAGTAGCTGTCACATTAGACAGAATACGTGAAATTTGGGCAGTAAGTAGCACTTTATTGATTGCCAGATTTGAGTGGCGGTTCAGTATTCTGGCGTAAGTGTGATAAATATTTGGGACCATTTGGGACTTCTAACATAACGATTCGGCGTGTCGAGACTTAACAGCCGCTGCCTATAGCTTTGGGTAGAAAAAGGCGTGATGTTATGTTCTGTTATAATATAGTGATGATAAATTGCATCTTCCTATCTTTCTATCATCGGTCAACCTTCATCAATACCGACCATAAATAACTTGGTTGTTCACTTTACTTTATACATATTTAATTAAATTCTGGATACATTTCCGACACTATCTGGGGAAGAAGCCGCCTTTATTCCAATTTGCTGTAATTTTTCTGCTGACTTCGCGAAGACTTCGCAGAACTTTTGAGTTTCTCAAAATTGACAGGCTGCCCTCGAAAGTGAACCGCAAAATTTTTATAGCTACTATAAAATTTTCCGACAAGTTTGCCACGAACGGGACATTGCTTACTTATACTTAACAACATACATAACATAACTTCACGCCATTGTTACCCGAAGGTGTGGGCAGCGGCTGTTAAGTCTCGTCTTGCCGTTATGTTTACGTCCCAAATGGAATAGGTGTCGAACCTATTGCCATACCGGGCACAAAGTTTTCAGTCATCGATATTTATCACACATAACTTTCCGAAAACAATTTTGAAAAGTCATTGGTGTGAGCCAGTGTCAGGATTCGAACCACGACCTCTGGATTCAGAATCCGTGTGCTCGACCACTAGGCCACCGAGACAGACTTATACTTACTATAGCATTTATTTGACATTTAAAATCGAAACGTCTAAATACGAATCTTTATGAATTTAGAACTAATTTGTATCATTTTATACTGGTATTAATTCTTATTTCACTCTGTTTTTCACTATCGTAATTTAAATAACTGGACCTTCCATGGATACCTGCCACACATACTTATAGTGTTACAGTTGTGTTGCCGACCTTTAAGGGAGTAGGATTGAGAAGGGAAGTGGGCCTCCGGGTACCTCTCTCACCGAACGAAACGCGGCATGAGCCACTTTACGTCGATCTTCTGAGAGGTTGTGGTATTTCACCGGTCAAGCCGGCCCATTCATGCAGCGAACTACTCGGCTCTACCACTGTTTTCTATTATGATGGACGCGTATAAGTACTATAATTCTTCTTAACTAAGAAGGGTCTAATATCATCACCAGATGTATTAAATCCACCAGGTCGTTTACAGCTTACATACAATCATTCGAAAAGCAGACCCTCAACTGGCCTGGTGGGGCGAACAGTACGCTGCACAATACACCGGTCTGATGCTTTTCAATTTTAATCTGGGTCACGGGGCTGCGGTGCTGTATTTCAAATTGAAATCACCGCTCTCGGACGCCGTTCATCCCTCGTAATAGGCCCTATTGTGTTCTGAAATGGAAACGGTGATATTCTGCTTGTCCGTGATATTCGGAACATCATTGTTCCGGATTAAAAAAAAAACTAAAGACACGTTTTTTATGGGACAGTGCGCAAACGAGTAAACGGATCCCCGGGTCGTAACCGATTATTGCCGCCAATGGACATCTGCAACACCGAAAAGGTCACTGTTACGCTACCGACGTTTTACATCTGATAGGGACTAGCTTGGGCAGAAGAAGAAGATACGACACTCACAGAACGTACCGGTCCATTCATTCAACGACCTACGTAGCATTACTATTCCTACTAATCTTGAATGTAGTCTAAATGCTAAAGTAACCTGATCTGCTTATTTACAGAAACATGAAAAAAAAAAAAATTACGCGGAGTCCCTACGCGCTACTGAAGTGGAACTTTTGGCTCGACAGGTGAAATACCACGACCTCTCAGAAGACCGACGTAAAGTGGCTCATGCCGCGTTTCGTTCGGTGAGAGAGGTACCCGGAGGCCCACCCCCTTCCCCATCCTTTCCTATCCCTTCCCTTAAAGGTCGGCAACGCAACAGTAACACTCCATGTGCTGCTGGTATCCATGGGCGGCGTTAGTTGTTTACCATCAGGTGACACGCCTGCTAGTTTGCCCTCCTATCCCGTAAAAAAAAAATCTTTTTAACAGACGAATATTTATAACACGCTTAATTTATAAAGAGCACAACTTACATTCTACAGTCGGTAGTTTTACCAATACACGGTAAAACTACTGACTGTGGAATGGAGATTGGCGGGTTCAATCCCCACTCGAGTATCCCCCTCTTAAGGTCTGGGTAGAATTTGGTGATTATTGTATTTAGGAGGATGTACCATATTCGACGTCGCATTGTTCTTTGATTTAGGTACTCCCCCAAGCTCAAGCCCATTCGATACCCATATTGTAAAATGCATTAAAATACTTATAGCATTGGATTTAGAATGACGTCACATTTTCAAGTTACTATCGAAAAGCCCTTTCATTTGATACCCATATTGTAAAAAAGCATTAAAACTATATTTGAATGAGTGGCGGTGGAGTTTCGCCGGCCGAGCCAGCCCATTCATGCAGCGAACTGCTTGGCTCTACGACTGTTAATAACATTATCCAAACTTAGCGTGTATAAAAACTTTAAAATTGAGTTCTAAGATTCAGTACATTATAAATATTTATTACATACTTATTATATACATACTTAGATACTTACATACATTGCAAAATAACAAATATCGATTTAATTATCCTTATAATAACAAATATACGTCTGGCATGTTCGGTAGCCGCTTCGTACCTACTTGTTGTGTTACAAAAAAAAATAGAGATTTACAAAAAAAAATACTAGTACAGATAGCACAAAAAGAATTAATTAGAAAGAAATTGCAATAAGGTAAAAATAATTAAGACAAATCAAAATTTAGTTTATGTAATGAAATTAAATACAAATAAATTAAAAAGCACTTACTTTACTAGCTACATATTGCATTTTAATAACTATACTAGTTGTTGCTCGCTATTTCATCTGCGTGGACGCCAAAAAAGCAGGAAGAATACTGTGCCTGTGCCATTATACGGGTTCATCGCTCACCCCCATCATCGTTAGTGATAGCGTGATAATATTTAGCCTGTGTTGACCCGACCCTCTTGGCTATATTTAAGCAAAATTAGACGTAAAACATGCAGTACTTTTACAGTTTATCCGTAACAAACATACAGACAAAAATCTAAAAACTATATTTTGAGGTTCGGTATCGATTGTAGATCATATCCCAAGAATTATGCAAATGAAATATTCAATGAAACTCAATGAAATATTCAACTTTCCTACAATTTTATTACATGTATAGATTATTTGGCGGCACATTGGAAAGAAATTATTTATTTTACCCATTTCGTTTTTCATACTTCTTAAACGTATTTGTAATCTAATTGTACTTTTGTACATGTACACTAATGGTTCCAATAAGGTAAAAATAATTAAGACAAATTAAAATTTGGTTTATATAATGAAATTAAATACAGTAATAAATACAGAAGTAAAAAAGCCATTATTTTACCTGCGACCTATTGCATTTTAATAACTATATTATTTATTTACTAATTACTAAATGTTTTACAATTCTAATACTAAACTAGTTGTGTTACTCCTGTGTCTGTATGGATACTTTTTATTAAGGTTCCCAAGGTGGGTTTTTCAGTTATAGCGACGTCAAACTAATTATTATTTGTTATTATTATATAGCATTAAAAAATGCCTTGTTTGTTTATTCCTACTAATATTTGAATTTTTTTGTTCTTTTTTTTAAGTAGCACATAAATTTAAAAATTAAAAACAATATTTTTTATGCAGTTAGTACTTTTGAGACACGGTGCGATAAAAACAGTGCCGCTACTAGCTACTAGATGTCTATGTACAGTTTTTAATCACGCTATGGAAATTCTCTTCCTTGATTTATATAAGCCGATTTATGTTTTAGTGTTTTATATTACCTATAATACCCGCGAGGGGGTGTTAAAAGCGTTAAACGCTTTTGCACGAGACATTAGAAGTTCCACTTCAATAAGTGAGCTTTTTTAGTACGTAGTTTAAAGGTGGTTTAAATCATGACGCGTTTATCACAGAAGTACTCAATAAGAGTGTGAGAGGGAAATGAAAAATATGTAAGGTGAATTGATAATTGCTTAGTACAAAGTTGACTTGCCGTATTACAATTTTTATTAAAACTAAAGGCATTCGTAGTACAAACAAATATTTAGTGTCTAAAGGTTATTGAATTCAAGAATTGAATTCATCTAACAAACATAAAAACACTTTTATAGCAAATTTATTTCTTAGACTATCACGAATCACATTCATGACATTGAAACAACTTTTTATGGATTATATCGTGTTTATTTAGAACTGTAGGGTGGCTGATTAAAAGAATGAGTGACTTTGATATCATATATAGAACAATAAGGTTTTTTACAAAGCATTCGTAAGTTACATACATAAACTAGGTGATCGACAATAATAATAATACTTCGCTCAAAGTGACCGCATATATGGCCGTCGCGCTCCTCGCGGATCTAACATAGGCTTTGGAGTAGACTGCATATGTGGCTATCGTACTCCTTTTTCTGCTAATGTTTTTTGCGCCCAGGAATCTGCCCGACGCTCCATTTACGCTATTTCCTATCGCCACTCGTCTTTCTAGATCCGCGGTGTACCTTCTATCTCTGTTAAAAGCGCATCCAAGATATACAATTTCATTCACCTGTTCCAGCACTACATCATCAACCATTATCCTTGCATCTGTTCTGGATTACTCCCTTTCAATATTTATATATAATCCATAAAAAGTTGTTTCAATGTTACTTTTATAGCAAGTTATACACAAGCTTACACGCTTTTATATAACTCACAACCAGAATAGAACTAATACGTATCTAATATTATATAAATTATTATTGAAGTTGTTAAATATAACAATATTATTGTGCCGTAGATATAAATCGACTTCACTCACTGAGAAGCCTTATAATCGGCTCAGAAATTCACAAAGGAAAGGCTTTGTGATGGCATAATTTTGTTCGTAGTACTATTGGTAGGTATAATGTTTGCGTTTTCATTACAAAAGAGTGACGAGTCCCGTACAATTTGTTCTCGTATCAATCGGTCGGAAAATCACCCGAAAATCATTGGATAATCCGGATTAGATTGTGTTCACAATCTATATAAAACTTTCTGTTTCTAATATTGAAATAACTGTTAACTAATCATATTCATATAAATAATAAACGGTATATGCACCAAAATAAAATGTTATTTTGGTGCATATACCTTTTATTTCAGAAAAATCTTATATGTATTCATTTACTACCCGACTCGGCGAACTTCACATCAAAAGTATTTTTTACGGCCGTTACAATTAAAAGTGCTGTATCTCGAAAATTTCACTTTTTTTTATTATATTATATTTTTAATTTTACCTATAAATTACACCGTTGACACCCCCTATCTATTAAAAAAACTACATCACTACAAATCTACAAATCCGTAGCGTAGTTTCAAAGATCTACCACAACCTCTTCTATTGCTGCATTAAACTCCTGGTGGAGGTTAAACCACCAGCGAAAAGTTCCCAAAGAGAAAATCCGAATTCGATTCAAACATTTTTCGAAAATATTACAGCGTCGCGTCGCGCAGCGGTACCGATAAATAGCGCCAATATAACCTAATAAAATACAAAACTTACTCATTTATTGCTTCTGACTTCAGACGCGAAACAACAAAGTTCGCCGGGACAACTAGTTTTATATAAACTACCTATAATTCGAGTTAAATGCGTCAATGTCAATTGTAATAGAACATAAATGTTTTATTGCATTAAAATCGGTCCGATAACCTCAGATTAAAGTCGGCCAGGGATAATAATACCTGTCATAAATTTCTATCGAACCCACTGGGAAATATTAAGTGGGGAGTTTTTTTTTTTACAAAATTCCTGTCATTCCGTTGAATAATGTCCAGGATATTTTTGTTTGATTGATTAATTGGAAGTTTAAGAGACGGGAGGAATATATTTTTTTTTAAATTTAGTCTAGTCTTTGAACTTAACTGATGTCTTTCTCTGTGATAAAATGTAGTGGTGTCAACTACTAAAGTGATTTATTAAAGTATTGGCGATTAAAAATGGGTTAGTTAATTAATTTTTGCCCTCCTAATTTCGAATTGAAGGAGCTTAAACATACAAGGTGGTCACCTGATAATAAGTGCTAGTCCCGCCCATGGGCACTTGCAACTTAATTGCGTATCTGGAATTTCAAATTGTATATGTTTGAAAGTCACTCTCAGTTCTCTTACCGAACGAAACGCGGCGTGAGACAGTATGCGTCGATATTCTAAGAGGATTCTTCTCTCTTCACTGTTAAACTGTTATAAATAAAAATATCACCTGTGTACAGACACTTCTACATTACATTTGACACGTGAAAATCAACCCTAAGTTTTGAGATACAACTGAACCGTTGCCTGCTCCTCTAGATGTAAAGGCAGTGAAGTTATAATAAATAGACATAAGCCTATTTTATAATCTCATTATAAGTATCAGCGTAATATATTCAGAATAATTAGAAAGATGTAAAATATACAGGGGCCATGTTGATGTCTGCCTCCGAGGCTTTTCTTTCTGAAACTGAGTTTACTCTACCGCTGATTCTTGTTCGCGTTAACATCTCATTAAATAAAGTAAAGTAAAATAAGAATAAAAAAAATACATTATTTGTAATTGTTTGTATGAATACAAAGGTTTAATTCTTCTCTAGACAGTTTTTTTTTCTTCATATTGTATTGTAAGAGGGAATGTTTCTTTTGGTCTATTCAATGTTTGTTTAATACAAAGATCAAAAGTATTCCAAGTTTCCTTTTGTGGTTGTATACTAGTTATTGCCTCTAACCCTGCCCGCTGAGGTTGTCTATAGAAACACTTGTAACTTAATAAAGCGAATATTGACCTTTAATTTTATATTAAAAAAAATATATATAATACAGTTATTTTTTAGTTTTCAGTACTTAGACACCGGAATCAATGAATGTGCGTACGAGATTTTTCGGTGTAACGTTGAATGTATACTAAACAAGACCCAATTGTTATCATACACACGCTTTAAAACTATTTAAAGCGTTTGTCTTTGTAGTATGCAGCTGCGCGCCTGACTAGCTCTATCTCTCTTACTGGCATGCGAATTCTGAAACATCGCATGAGAGTAAGAGAGACAGAGCTAGTGGGAAAGAAATTGCTCAATCCTGGCGAATCTCTTCAGGATAATCAAATGTTTTGATGTAGTTATTGAATTGTCATCGGTCTCTGAAAAGTGTGCAAAGTTTTAAATAAAATCGGATCGCTTAAAGTACTAGAAAATCGAGCTCAAAGAGTTAGATTACGTACATTGTGAGTATGTATGTACGTACATACCGGTGAAGCTTTTTGAAGCGCATTAAAAATAACTGTTTTCGGAATTGAAAAAGATGTTATATTTCTGCGGAATATTATGAACTCTTTTCTATACGCTCATTACGACGATATGTACACTTTAGTATGCTTTAACGAAAGAAGAAAACATCAAATCAAGCCTATTATTAAACGTCGGGCTCTGCCATTGTAAATATATGCATATTTACAGTGGCAGAGCCAAGCGGTTCACTGCATAAATGGGCCGGTTCGACCGTTAAAATACCACCGCCTCTCATAATATAGACGTAAGGTGGTTCATGCCGCGATTTTTCAGCGTGGGGGGTTTCCGAAGGCCCGCACCCCTTCCCCTCCCTTTCCCATCCAAATCCCTTAAAGGCCGGCAGCGCAATTGTAACACTATATTATGTGTTGCAGGTGTCCATGGCCGGCGGTAATTGCTTAATATCAAGTGACCTGCTTGCTTGTTTGCCCTCCTATTCCATAAAAAAAGTAAATTTTTAGTGTCCTTGCAGACAACACCTGTGCAGCGTCATATATCTATCACCAAACATATCATATATGTATCTATAACTAACTAGCAACTTAGTTTTTATGAGTTTTTCAACCTGACAGACTGTCGTCTAAGATGACTGACGCCAATTATTCGCATAATATATACATATACCTATCATCTATACCTTCAGTTTTATGGGCGTGAAGAAATTGAACTGTACAGAACTGACTGCAAAAACACCTACCAATTCATCATCATTTTCCTGCCCTTGTCCCACTCTAAGTGGGGTCGGCACAACATGTCATTCTTTTCCATTCTCTTCTGTCGCTCATCGTATTCACACTTACTCCCTTCATATTCATATCAACTACTCCCACACAACCATGACGAGTGTTGGCCAATGTTAACCACGTTCGAAATACCCATGAAAACAGTACAGGTGGCATTAGTGGATTACAATTTATCCAAAAATTCTCGCCATTTAATAGTTCTGGAACATTTCCTTTTACAACTCGCTCTATATAACAGAAGAAAATGTTTATTTCTCGTGATTTCGCCAATAATTTTCTAATATAATAAAACACTTTAAGACTTGAAACGCCACTCTAAAGCCTCCACTGCAAAGGGGTTATGAGAATTCAGTACATAAAGCGAGAATTAATTTTAACCTTCCCTTTTACAATAAGGTGTCACTAACAGGCTCTGAAACACTTTTTTGGAACATGACGCATTCACAGTTTTGGACACGAAACAGGGCACTGGTTTTGTCTTGCGTTTAAAAAAGTTGATTTCGGAGTCCCCTCGTTAAAAATCTTTTATTTTTAAAACCCCGAACTTTTCTTCTAAATAAGGCTTGTCGAAAATTTTCCTTCGAGGAATTTATTTTTAGAGGTTGTTTGTTTGTTATTATTTTATTATAACTTCACGCCCTTTTCTACCCGAAGATGGAGTCAGAGGTTGTTAAACCTCGATAATAACTTTACGGGTATGTCCTAAATGTTGCGGAGCCTATACACCAGACACAATGTCGTCAGTCATCAATATCTGTCACACATAAGTTCCGAAAAGACATTGGTATGAGCCCGGAATCGGTCCAAGACTTGTTGATTTGAGAAGCGCTAGCTCAACCGCTGAAATGAGACCGGATTGTTATTATCAGTAAATTAGGAATATTGAAGAAGTATATACAATAGAAAATTGCCCTTGCAACTTGTAAAATTACAAACGAATGACATCCTATTTTCATATACTTAAAATAACATCGTTTGCAAGATAAGGTATTTTTTAATTATTATAATTTTTATAAAATTTGTTTGTACAAAATCGCGATCCAAGCCAGCAAGAGATAAAAGAGACAGAAAAAACCCAGTGTTTAAAACGCGCTCGTTAATTAATAGAACAAACAAAGCAGGTAGATGGCGCCCGAGGGCCTCAGATCAAAGCTACCGTTATTATTAAATAACGCGAGTATAGATAATGTCTGTTACTGACAGAATTATCTTTGTAAACAACCCGGTATATAAAGTCAAGAAGTGATAGCATTGAAGCTTTGATATTCCGTCCCAATAAGTACACCCACTAGTATATAAGTTCAAATTGAAATTACAAAACAAAACACCAACATAATATAACCTCACGCCTTTTTTAATCCAAATAACCAAAATCCAAACGCGCCGACCTTATGTGTGATAAATATCCATGATAGATTACTTCGTGCAGGATAAATGGCAATAGGTTCCGAGACCTATTCCATTTGAGACGTAAAAATTTGATGAGTCGAGGCTTTACAGCCGCTGTCTACATGTTCGGGTTGAAAAGGGCTGAAGTTATATATGTTGGTAGAGTTGTGCTCAGCAATTAACAAAACAATTAACAAGGACTTCCATGATCTCCACAAGACTATTATTCCCAGAACAACTAGTTTGTTATGTCTGTAGCCAATGTAGCCAAACACATACTAACACGAGGTTGTCCTTACGACAGTGCATAATTATCTTCACTACTACAATTGTAAAAGAAAACATTTTTAACCATTAATCTTGGTGGTCTAGTGGTAGAGTTCCCCGCTTCTGATTCAGGAGTCGCGGGATCGATTCCGGGCTCACACTAATGATTTATTGGAATTCTTTTCGAACGTGCGACAAATATCGATGACTGACAGCTTTGTCGCCAGTGTATGGCAATATGGTTCGCCACCTCTTGCATTTGGGACGTAACATAACGATTCGGCGTGTCGAGGGTTAACTACCGCTGCCTACGCCTTCGGATAGAGAAGAGCGTGCATAACTTATGTTACGTAAAATTATAGGTATACTAGAGTAAAATTAATTATGTTTCTTATATAACTGATGGTATGTAATGTCGCCGTTTAATTTACAAAGCTTTTTTTGTGGATATATGTATAGATGTTTAGACGACGTCTTTAAGAATGGTTTTTAATTTTTAACAATTTTATGTATTTTTCTGAGTCGTTTTACTGGTAGTTAAGGTAGATGTTTGATCATTCTAATTAAAAGAAGTATCTGGATCAAATCCCAGGTCACACCAATGACTCGGGAGTTATTTGTGATGCCTGACAACATTATGAACTGTGTACGGCAATAGATTCCGCCACCTATTCCATTTGAGAGGTGAAATATCGAGGAATCGAATAGTAACAGCCGCTGCTTACACCTACAGGTAAGAAAAAGCACGAAGATATATAAAAAACCATATCTCCACTCTCTGTGGCTGGACACCTCTAAAAGAGTATAAAACACCAGCTGTCCGTATCCGCGAAGCTTTTAAAACTCGCGATAGTAGCATTAGAAAGTAGCGGAAAGTTAAATTAAAACGATGGTCTTCAGCTGATCCCGCCTCCTCCCACGGAAGTACCCTGGATTACTTCCTTTTCATGAAAAATGAATCAACGAAGTTTCCAAAGCGTTTAATATTAAACTAGTTCAGTCACGGATAAACGAGCGTTGTATGGAAATTAGACAATTAAAAAAATGTGGATGCGTTCCAGATTTCGAGAAGGGAAAGGGATAAGATTACATATGGGGAAAGAAAAGTTACATTGATTTTCTGAGAAGTCGTAATATTTCGCCAGTTGAGCCGGCCCATTCATGCAGTGAACTGCGTGGTTCTACGGCTGCGGTTTTTTTTTTACAAAATAAGCTTTACATAAAATCTAAGCCTTTACTAGGCCTAACTTTACTAGGCACTATGTTATATAATCTTGTCGCTATAATTTTAGCCAGGGAGAGAATTTTAGGAACAGTTTTATAATTGTATTTTTCGAACATTGTCTTTAGAGTTTGATGCCTATTGTATTGTAAGCAGCGAGGCGTTTTGAAATTGTTCGTGCAAAAATAATCGCAACTAAAGCGTTTCTAATTAAACTTTTTTTTCCATTCTCAACTCTATACTTAGGTAGGCTATTTATACCCTATATAAATGCTATTTATAAACACTTCTAAATTTGTCATTGCGACATTTTTTCAGTCATCGATATATTTATACATTACTTTTTATAAGCTTTTATTTACCTTGCACTGTATGTATGTATGTATGTATGTATGTATGTAAGTATGTATGTTCGGTGGAATCTTGTAACTCAATTTTGAAGTAGATACCTTCAACCGATTGAGCTGAAATTTTGTATACACGTTTACTTTGGATGACAATGCATGATATAATGTATGACATTATTCTATATCCAATATGGCGGACGCCCCAAGATGGCGGAATGGATATTTTTAATGCATTTCTGCAATATGGGTATCAAATGAAAGGGTTTGTTGAGTGTAACTCAAAATATAATATGACGTTATTCTAAATCCAATATGGTGGAATATCCAAGATGAAGGAATATATATTTTAAGCTTTCGTACAATATGGGTATCGAATGAAAGGGCTCATTGGGAAAACTAAAAAAATAATGTGACGTCATTCTAAATCCAATATGGCGGATAATCCAAGATAGAGGAACAGTTTTTTTTAATGCATTTCTACAATATGGGTATCAAATGAAAGGGCTTGTTAATAGTAGCTCGAAAAATAATGTGACGTCATTCTAAATCCAATATAGTGGAATAAATATTTGCGTTTCTACTATATGCGTATCAAATGGCCCTTTCATTAAAGAGTTATATGAGAACTTCAAAAACTATGTCTCGGTGGTTCAGTAAACTAGCCCGCTTCTGAATCAGGAAGTCTTGGGTTCGAATTTGGCCTCACACCAATTCTTTCGAAATTTCTCTCGAAAGTCATGTGTAATAAATATTTTTGACTGACCACTTTGTGCTCGCTGTATGGCAACAGTGGTAGAGCCCAGCAATTCACTGTATGAATGGGCTGCATCGACCGGTGAAATACCACAACCAGCTCACGCCTTGTTTCTTTGGGTGAGAGAGGTACCCGGAGACGTAGGTCTCCGGGTACCTCTCTTCCCCATCCCTTCCTACTCCCATATCCTATATCCTACTCCCTTATAGATCGTGAGACGTAAACATAGCGGCGAGTCGAGGCTTAATAGATGCTGCCTACACCTTCGGGTAGAAAAAGGAGTCGAGCTATGTTATGTTATTAATTAATGTTATGTATGTATGTAGATTGTGTATAAATATTATATATATCATAGGGTTTTCAATATGAGCGGCTAGATACTAGTGGCCTGCTTGTTTGGGCAGTGTCAGTCAATCTGTTGTTTACTATTCAGTCACTGATGCCAAATCACCATGTCAAGATACAGGGTTAAGCGGCGCGTCCAAATTTATAATCAAAATGAGTTAGTGCTAACATTGAGAACCTTACGACCACTTTACGACTGAGGCGGTAGTCCATCACAGTCGACGGCTTTCCGTTGACCTATGTTTTAATAGTTAACAGTGTTTTAATTGTGGTCAGCCACGCAATCTGCTACATGAATGGGCCGGTTCGACCGGTGTAATGCCATGCCCTTTCAGGATACCGACGTAAATTGGACAGGATTTAATAACTTTAACATGATTGCTACACTAACGGATTTTAATGGTGTTATAGGTATTATTAGAATTAAACACAGTGGATGGTGGGAACGAACTATAACTTTTATTACAACTCACTCCTATGTTACACTCAGGTCAGCAAGTATAAAGTACTGATTAAAACAACAGATGGCGTTACACATCACAAGTAGTTAAACATATTTTGTTATTAAACAACAGTCCCACATAACAAAATGAAGTTGCAAAATCAACAAATAAGTAACAAAAAAATTTGTTTACTTAGGCTCGAAACTCTTTGCTGCTGGTCAAGCATCCGCGGCCTAAGTAGAGAAAAGACTTTAGGAGGTCTCCTCATTGAAGAGTTGGACTGTTCGAAATTAACTGGCAAATGACCTTGTAACAATGATGCTTTGAATGAGATGAAGAGACTGAGAAACTTACCCATCGATAACTAAAAACTTGAAAATAATTTAAAGAAAAAAACTTTTTTAAAGAAGCTTTTATTTAAACGCTCTAAAAAGAATAAAATAATTTTAACCTTATACATTTTAACTATCAACTTATAACCTTATTATATACAATTTATGTGATAATAAAAGCTTGTCGCTATGTTCAACCCAACCCTTCCCCCCTCCTCTTCCCATCCCAATTCCGACCCCTTCCATTTCCCATGGAAAGGGCCGGCAACGGAACTGTACCACTATATGTGTTCGGGTGTCCATATATATGTTATAAACCAAAAAAATATATTTGGATAATGCGATCCGTCACAGTAATCATTAAATCTAAAAATTTTTCTAGATGGTTATGGATAGCCACTGATAGGTAATTAAACATAGCGACAAGCTTTTATTATCACATAAATTGTATATAATAAGGTTATAAGTTGATAGTTAAAATGTATAAGGTTAAAATTATTTTATTCTTTTTAGAGCGTTTAAATAAAAGCTTCTTTAAAAAAGTTTTTTTCTTTAAATTATTTTTGTTTTTTACGCGAGGAAATGCTTAATGCACACCCCCCGCCTGCGGGGTAGTGTGGGACTCCCAAAGCAGTACACTGTAATCCGAGCCTAGGGCTACCCACTAAAACCTCGCGGCGGCCTTCCTCCGGCGTTAGTGGTCCAGAATACGGTTAAGCGCTCTGAAGTACCCTGCCGTTGCCCCCTTCTATCAGGAGGGGAGCTCTTTCTCGGGGAGCCTCGGCGTGAGGCTCCCCAGGGCGGGGCGGCTCCGACCGCGCGCCTCTTTACAGCGAGCGATGGCACCCCCGAGGACCCTCTCCGGCTGCACCCAGAAGTTATCCTTCCCGGGCCGCGAGCCGGACTCACTTGCAGGTGGTGCCGGCGGCGGCAATCACTGAGCTCGCCGCCGCCGCCTTCGAGCGGAATTGGCTCTCGCCCGATACCGCTCGGCGGCCTCCTTCTGGGGCATTACTGCTTCGCACAAGGAGACCACAGCCCTCCACTCCTTGCCCGCCAGCATTGCCGCCGTCAATACCGGCGGGGACAGGTCTCATGTTTATACATTACCTTCGAAAAGAGTTCCGAAAAGTTATTAATGTGAGCCCTGAATTGAACCAGAGATATCTTAATTTAGAAGCAAGTCCTATATGGTTTGTTTATGTTTTATGTGTTGATATGAATTTTCACCATAAGACAAAACTGTGGACAATGTAAGTGACATAGCCACTTTTCGAGATTGAAATATCTTAGATTAAGGCTTTAAGGCTTGACTCACATTCATTTAAGTGGAATTAGTTGACATATGTTGATGACGATAAATCTAAACAGTGTGTTAAGTAGGCCTACATGAAAGTCTTCGGTGCTATACGTCATCTTTAGGGGCAACCCAAGTATGACCATTTTTATTTCTTTACTTTTCACTAGAAATAATGGCTTATTTACAAAACGATTTTAATCATTACAGCATTAATCCTTATTTAATTAAATACCTTAAATACGTTGTTAATTTAATGAAGATTAATATGGTCCTTTACAGCATCAGTGGTTTGTACTTATAATTCATGTATAAGAAGATGTAATAATTTTCATTATCTTGTTGTAATGAAACATATAACTGGTTCTCGATTTTGATTCAGTCATATTACGGTTAGTATAAAAGTTAGATTTGATGCCAGAATCTGAGGAAAATACTATCCCTTTTAGATTACGATACTGAGTTTTGGACACCTTATCGATAACGGAAATTGCTGTCTAAATATATCTTACATATAGATTGCCTAAAAGACTCTTCGAAAATCTCTCGCAAATTAGACAATAAATCCCTCATTAGCTAGAAACTATATTTTGACTCTCTTGGTGGTCTCTTGTTAGTTTGGAAACCTGGCTCACACCAATGACTATTCGATATTATTCTCGGAAGTTATGTGTGATACATATAGATGACTGAAAACTTTTTGTCCGATGTATGGGAATAGGTTCGCCACCTATTCCATTTTGGGACGTGAACATAGCGGCGAGTCCAGGCTTAACAGCTGCTGCCTGCACCTTCGAGTAGAAAAAGTCGTGAAACTTTATTTTATTATCGTCAATAAATAATTTCTTGATATTAATATAATGTTATGTTTATAATTGGCGTTATTGATTTATTATAGACTTGAAATCTTAACAATAAAGATGTTTACAGTGCGCAATCCGCCAGGTGCTTGTGTTATTTTAACTATGAAAGTATACTGAGCGCATTCACCCGTATTTTTATTTGTTTGAAAAAGTTCTCGTGGGAAAGTGGGAGTGTAAAACATCTTTAAGCTCCTCAGTCGAGGTGGAGACGGGACTTAAGTTTTTCCTTAAGTTAATAACAATTTATACGGTTAAATTTCGAATAGTTTGTCATTGAATTTATTGAGATGTTGCTGGACTTCACAATTCAGATATTTCCCACCTTTATTTTGTAAGTTCATCTAACGTTCTTTCTTGATGAAAAAGTTTATATTAGGTTATATAAGGACATAAAGCAAACACGCTTAATGTTAAATCTAATAAAAACAAATGAGGATAATGATCGAAGATCCGCTGAACAACGCCAATATGTATATTGCACATGGGTTGCTTAAAACAAATCAGTGCAAGGTACTTATTGACATATTAAATTTGATATAAAATTAGTTTTATAAAAAAAACACGACGGTGATGGTCGTTGTTCAGTGAATCTCCTACTATAAGACGCGAATGAATGAATAGAAAAATGTATAGCAAAAGTAAATTTAAATACAAGCTAAAAGCATGCTATTCTTTTTTTTTAAAGATTTTTCAAGGCTGCATCGCTTTTCGATAGTATACTATGAATTGGTTTATATTAGTTTATTTCTATTTACTTATAGATATCATAAAGCAGCAAAAATACTGTGCCTGTGCCATTATAAGGGTTCATTGCTCACCCCCAATTAGTGATAGTGTGATATTATTTAGTCTATGTGTTGACCCGACCTCTTGGCTATATTCATGCAAAATTGGACGTTATAGCATGCAGTACTTTTAAAGTCTATCCGTAACAAACACACAGACAAGCAGATAAACAGACAAAAATTCTAAAAACCATATTTTTGGGTTCAGTATCGATTGTTGATCACGATGTCCCAAGTATTCTAAAAAAAAAATTCAATGTACAGTTTCAACTTTCCTACGATTTTATTATATGTATAGATAAGTAAATGCTAGGAGCTTAGGGATAGGAGAGTCTTGGGTATTCTTCTGAATCAACTTCTGGGATCGAATCTTGGTTCACACCAATAATTGATTGAATGATTGCTTCAACTTTCCTACAGTTTTATTATAGTATATGTATAAACTAACTATATATGTCTATATAGTTAGCTAGTTATTTCTATTTAGTTAGTTTAGTTCTCGGTTCTTCTACGTCATTCCTGTAACTTGTCAGAGCTGTTATTTGCAAGAACTCTTTAGGCGCCGCTGATGCGATGTGCGATTTCGCACTCGAATGTTCGAACATTTCAATAATTGAAAATTTATCTTCAATATTGATATAGTCGTGCATAAATTTACTCATTTATTTCGTTTACAATTCGCTAGTACCATAACTCGGATTGCGGACTTATCAGGTTGTTGGCGTTGTACGTATATGTTTCTTGCAACTCATATTATTCATCAAATCCACCCTTGAAGACATTTTAATATGATGTACTTATCATGTATTTATTATTTAAACTGGATCGGAATTTTAATTTTGAATTTTTTTTAATCGCATGAATGACTGGCTTTGCGCCTTGCGGTGTTACTCGCGTACAAACAAAATGGTGAAGATGACGGTGATTACATATAGCCTATATTACTCTGAGTGAATGCAGTTTTCCAATGGTAAAATAATTTTTGAAATAGGTCCAATAGTTATTGAGCTTATTCGATACATACACAGATACAAATATACAATTTTTTATAAATCTTTCCTCTTATAATATTACTATAGATATAGCGAACTATAATGCGCATATGTGAAGAATATCTTTCTTATAGCTGGGAATGTCGATTCTATCGTCTAAAATTTTTAGCGTGGTGTGCGTCGTTACTTAGCCGTTTTTTTTTTGTTTTCGTTTGAGTTATCTATGCTAATAATTAATATTAGTTGATATTAATGACTTTGTGTCGCGTCACATAAAAACTATTTAATTAGCCATAATGAAATCACAATATAGGTTGGTTGGCAGTAATTTATCTTTACTATGCCCATTTGAACGGGCGATAAAAATGTTTACGACCCCTGTGTAGTTAACGTAAACCGCACGGCGCATCTGTTTGCTCAAGATTTAATGAATCGATGGAAATACGGACAATATATATATATATATAAAACCTTTTTTCTTGTTCGTAATATTAGACGTTTGTTAATAACACGAAATTCACATATATAACTTCACACCCTTAATAGATGAAGGCGTGGGCCGCGGTGATTATGCCTTGTCACGCTGGGTTCAGGACTGAAATATAACTATTCTTTAGTGATAACAAAATTACACAATGGAAGTATAACTTATATATTCGAACATATCGCAGCTTAGTCATTTGTATTTACGGATGATAGAGTTAGTGACATTTTTTTTAAATTACTTTTTTCTACAAGCAGTATTGTATTGACAGATGTGGCACCTTTGGACAATAATAATGTACCACGTCTTTCTACGAGTTTCGTAGGAGGCGACTGAGGTGTTTGTTTCGGTGGCCAAGTCGTTCAGCACTCCATTTATCTAATAATACCAATATTGTACACAACCAAAATCAAGTTCCGAAAGTGTATTGAACGACATCTGCAAAGTGGTCACTGCAACCTTTTGCAGAAAAATAATATTACGTTATTAAAGACTTTAAACTTTAAACCTAAAAATTTTTTCACGATTTTATTTCATACTACGCAAAGGATCTTCGAAATTTCTGAATGTAAAATTAATATTCATAACCCCCATAGGAATTAATTATGTATTCAAGTGTAATTTTGATATGTAACATGTGTCAGGAGTGCTTTGGTAATATCGCTTGCCAAGGTTAATTCGATCTTGATGTAAGGAGGTTAGACGCCGTGGCCTGCGGTGAGACGCACATGTCTCCTCTATCAGGAAGGCTTCACAATATTGACACCGATCTCATTCGACAGAGCACTCTGGTAGTTAATTTATTTAATTTATTTAAATTAAATCTTACTATAACGTAATTTATTATGTGTGGGTATGATAATATTTGATTAAATTTCAACTATATCTGCGGTTTTGAATTAGACTTGCTGTTGGCATTGCTACTCTGCTTTTAGTGATAAGGCTGCCATTTATACGATCGGATATTAAACTTACGTTATTTATATATCTTATACATACTACTATTTAAGTTTCTTTTGGCACATGAGTTTCTTGCCCGATTCTTCTACTACACCGATAGCCCCTACACTCGGAATCGGGCCGCTCGTGGCGATTGCGTCCGTGTTTTTTTTGTTCCACGGAGGCACTTTGCTCAAGCGCTCGTGTTTAGTATTTCATTTTAAATAATAATATGTTAAATCTGTACTTGTTGACTATTTTTAAGTGTCTGTGAAGACCTATAAAAATAAAGCACCTTTGTCTTTGACTACGAGTATTGGTGTAAAAGTAAGGACGGGATTGCTCCGTTGGTTCGGACATTTAAATATCTATATGTTCGAACCGAAAAAAATGGATGATGCAAGGTTGACGAAGCATGTATACGATGCAAAAGCGAAAGGATACAGAAGTCGAGGATGGCCAAAACACACTTTCCATGATCAAATTGAACGTGATGTTAGGAGCCGTAAATACCTACGAGTGTGTATGACAAGAGTGATGGAAATCAAAGAAGCGAGTGAGGCGTGTAAGAGACAGAAACGTGCCTTATGGCTCTCTGTCTGGGAACAATGTTATCTGCCATCGAAATTTATCACAAAACTTCTGAAGTCTTCTGAAATCGTTGGTGCGAAGCCAGGGTTGAAACCCGAGACTTCTATGATTAAGCAGCAGAATGCTCGACCTCTTGATCACTGAGACTAGTTATAAAATACAATCGACGAATTAAACTAAATACGCGCATTAAGTAAATAAATAAGACATAGCATAATATAATTTGAGAAATCCCCTTATTTCTTTTCTCATATTACTCACCAAATAAAAACAGCTTTGTGGTTGTCTGAAGTATCGTGTGTCCAAATCCATTAGCTGTCTAGTACGCGAGATGGAGTTTCCAGATCGTTGAACTGCGTTGACTTTGCTGTGTCATACATGTTCACACCTTTTAATAGCCAAAGACGCTAGCAGGCTTTCCTCTAATATTGTGAATGTGTGTTTAATCCAATTGAATAGTTGACTGCCATATCTCCGCTTGTAAAGTAATTACGGACTCATTCGAGTCTTTGTTCGAAGTTTTTTTTATTTTTTATTTATTTTAGGGATTTTTGTACAAGAGGTGACGATAATATAACGATGGTTCGGACATGTAGAAAGAATGGATGACGCAAGACTGACTAAGCAGATATACAATGCAAAAGCGGATAGATGTAGGAGTCGAGGACGGCCAAGACACACATTCCATGACCAAATAGAACGTGTTCTGGAGGAAGGTGATGTTAGTAGCCTCAAAAACCGACGCGCGTGCATGAAAAGAGTTATGAAAGTCAACGAAGCGAGTGAGGCGTGTAAGAATCGTGCCTTACGGCGCTCTGTTCTCTCTGCCTACCCCGCAAGGGATTTGGCGTGAAGTTATGTAAGTGACGATGACAATCTCATCGTACTTCTTTCAATTTTAATATTATTTTGCCAAGAATTATATAGTATTCTTGCTGCACTTGAGGTAGAATTGGCTAATGCAAATAAATATACCCATATTCATCACATTCAAACCTTCAGCAGCCATTAGATCCCTTCTCTTACCGCCGTGTTGAACACATTCCACTATGTAGACGCAACACGCGACCAGTTAGGCATCTGGTTAATTACAGACATACAATTCATTTTTTCTAATACATATTCACAATGAAATTTGTAAACGAAAAAAAGGTCGTATGCTTTTCTAAAATCAATGTTTAATAACATTATTTTTTGCAGCAAAAAAGAACACTAATGTATCAGCACATTGCTCTTCAAATGATAAATATTCATGTTATCTCAGAACTAATTTAATTTTTACGTTTTTCAAAGTATACATCTGCGCTGTTGGAGAGGAGAAATTATAAAGAATAATTAAAATAACTTTTACTTGCAAAGTTTGATATATAATTAATTAAATTTCATTTGACTCACACAATATTACATCGCTGTGACTAAGAAAAATTGGCTGCAAAATGAAGAAAAGTAGTCCAGGTGCTAAGTGAAGCCACACAAAGCAGAATTATAAACGTAAGCAGAATTATAACATAATTTCAGGCCAAGTCCCTTGCATGGTAGGCAGAGAGAAAAGAGCGCCATAAGGCACGATTTTTACACACTCCACTCGCCTCCTTGACTTTAAATAAGGAGTAACTTGTCTACTTTTCTAAGAAAAAATCTTTCATTTATTACTTCCGAAGAAAAACAAAGTTTGCCGGATCAGCGTAGTTCACTTTGACGAATTTTTAAGTGACGTTTTAGAAAATAGAATTTAGCATTCATGGCCCAACTTGAATATGATTTGAATTTGAATTAAATGTTAAATATGGATTGTCACTCTTTTTAAAATATGTTTATAAACATATTATATACACACACGTATTTGAAATTATAAACTAAATCGATTTAATATCATATATCGCTAATTACGGTAGGGCCCCGAAAGTTTCAAATACAAATTTGGGCCACAAACGGTCCCCAGTACCGGTCTGATTATACAACAGCTATCATTACGGCCTTGTTATAGGGCCTTGCCCCATGTTTGTTACAAGCCTTTTATTACTATCAACGTCCTTAATGATAATAAGGCACCGGTAACGATCGCACACTGGGCTAATGATAAGGCAAACATCCATTACGCACAACTCGTAATGATAATAACAGTAAATGCTACTTTGAATAATCGTAAAAAACGTTGTCTCGGTGGTCTGAAGGTTGAGCACCCATGTCTGAATCAAAAATTTGATCGAGTACCTACGGGCTCACACCAATGACTTATTGGAAATCTTTTCGGAAGTTATGTGTGATAAATATGTTTTTTTATGGTATAAGGGGGCAAGAGAGCAGGCGTGTCACCTGATGGTAAATGACCAGCGCCGCCCATGGACACCTGAACACATATACTGTTACAATTGCGTTGCCAAACCCTAAGGGAGTAGGATAGGAAAGGATGGGGAAGGGAAGTGGGCCTCCGGGTACCTCTATCACCGAACGAAACGCGGCATGAGCCACTTTACGTCGATCTTCTGAGAGGTATTGCACCGGTTGAGCCGGCCCATTCATGCAGCTGAACATGAACTGCTTGGCTCTACCACTGTCAATAGATGACTGATAACATTGGTAGTGTTTTCCAATTATAGCACTAGAGCGCATTACACAGCGTAATGCATAACGTTGAATGTTTCAACTACAGCAACACTTCGCACAATTGAGCACTCTCAAAAGTAGTGGTTTCGCTTGACGCTTGCAATGGATACCAAACATTACCAACTCATTGACAGAAAAATAACAAGAGTTTTTTCTTTAAGTTGACAATGATCGAAATATTTTTTTTATTTTTATCAATATTATTTAATGTTGAAAAAAATTTAAAAGCTTTCGTTTCGCTGTGGTTTTTTTTTGTAAATAAATCATCCATTTGGGATGTAAAATTTGTCAAGTTGAGTATTAACAGCCGCCACTTACATATTGGGATAGAAAAAGAAGTGAAGCAATATATAGATTATCTGGGGTTAGCCTACGGTTTCTTCCCTTACGATGCAATATCTGCCAGTCAGTTGGTATTAGCAGATCTAATTAGATCCGAGAGGGGCTGATTGGGGGCTCTCAATCGTCCAGATGTTGTGCCAAGTGCTTTGTCAAGGGTTCTTACTTCGCCATACCCATGACATATTATTGCTTGGTATTACGGATAGTATAGCAAGCAATCAGTAGTATTATAATACATATGTATGGCATTCAAACATCACTTCAAATTCTGCCTACATGTCATATTTATCAACTTTAACCGAAATCCGACATATTAATTGAGCGCTGCAAGATTCCTACAAACCTCATTCATTTTTTGACACGCTTTGACGTGACACTCCAAATACGAAACTCCGTAAAATAATTGTGGTTTTTTAGCCTCTTGCTCCATTCAGTCTGTTTACCTTGATAGCGTACGAGCGCTGAATCATGATGTACGAACACTCGTGACTTGGTCAGTACCCTGTTTACATTACCCAGTAGCCAGCACTACACTCGTATGCTATTTCTGAAGGGGCATAGACCCGTATGCTTATTAATAGACTGATTGTTTGGTTTATATCCGACATTATATGTATAGATTTCAATTGGATCATGAATAAGCCGCAAATATCTTATAACGGATCAAGGAAATGAATGAAGAAAATGGTGAAATGCGATCATGTTTTATCGTACATTAAATCAAATAATATTTTAAGTCAGGATGTCGAATACCTAAATTCTGAATCAAGAAGCCTCCGGTTGGAATATTGGCTGACAGTGATGACTTTTCGGAACTTTTGCGTGATAAATATCGATGACTGACAAATTGTGACAGATGTGTGCATTAGATTCCGCCTGACCTATTCCATTTGGGATGAAATATTTGGCATGTCTGTTTTTTACCTCAAAGTGTAGATTGAGGTAAAAAACAGACATGAAACAACAAATATATATTATGTATATTAAAATTACATACATAACTTCACGCCAAATCCCATGCGGGGTAGGCAGAGAGAACGGAGCGCCATGGGCACGATTCTTACACACCTCACTCGCTTCGTTGACTTTTATAACTCTTTTCATGCACGCGCGTCGTTTTTTGAGGCTCCTAACATCACCTTCCTCCAGAACACGTTCTATTTGGTCATGGAATGTGTGTCTAGGCCGTCCTCGACTCTTACATCCATCCGCTTTTGCATTGTAAAATTAACAACATTAAATAAACTGGAATCATCTTTCCGAACAATTTTCACGGGAAACTTAATACCCGCTTTAATTTAAATGCTCGCCCGTCTCTGAAAGCGTCTCAAGTTTGATGGGAATATACTGCTTCAACCACAAGACATGCCATCACTGTTTCTATACGCCGTTAAAAGCTTCTCACAAGTGCTTTAACCGCACCTCGCGTTCGGCTCAATTTGAACTGCTCTTGTGCCGAGGTAACTGCAGCATCGATCGTATTAACCGGGTCACTGGAGTCGAGTCGTATTTTAAAGTGTTTTATACTAATGTTTTATTTTTCGATTATGGGATAATAGGGCCAAATGAGCAGGCATGTCATCTGATTGTAAGCGATCTGCGCCGCCCATGGACATCTGCAACACATTATAGTGATACAATTGTGTAACCAACTTTTAAGGAAGTAGGATGGGGAAGGGGGGTGGGCCTCCGGACACCTCTCTCACCGAATGAAACGCGGAATGAGCCACTTTATGCGGTCTTCTTTGAGGTCGTGGTATTTCACCGGTCCAGCCGGCCCCTTCATGAAGCGAACTGCTTGGCTCTATCTACCACTTGTAATGTTTAGAAATGTCATCTTAAATAAACAGATGTTAGTAGAATATCTCTATCTCTAATTTATTCAAGAGCAGCAATGCTAGATTGATACACGGAATTCAAAGCCTTCCTCTACTGCACTGTCCTTTAGCTTCTATACTATATGTCTACTTAATCGTTGATTCATCTTTTACTTTTACTAGGTTTAGTGCATCGCATGCTGTTCCTAATCAAATTGGTGCCAAGGGCGGTTTTATGAAAATAATATGTTTTTCATTGTGTATATTGAGTTATGAAAGTTGAAGAAGTGTATGTGTGACGTAGGTATATTAAATCGTCTCTTATGACATTCGAATATTTTTACCTTTGCCGCTGAATACTTGGCGGGAAGGACGAGCAAGGAATGCTACTATGAACTGCTGCCGCAAACGATATGAATTTACGAATTTAAAATTCAGCAGTATAAAGCGAGGTGCATTTAAATTTAAAAGTTATCGAAAAGGCATTTATAAACTATGGGACTACTTTTATAAACTATGAGAGATAAATACATAACATAACTTTACGCCTTTTTCTACCCGAAGGTGTAGGCAGTGGCTGTTAAGCCTCGTCTCGACGTTATGTTTACGTCCCAAATGGACGTGCCATACCGGACACAACATAAATACAGAAAGTCGCAAAAAATATTTTCTGGTGTAAACTATAAATAAATACAATAGTGTAGTCGGGTAATGTATTGAAGTGTAATTGGGTAGTAAATAGCCGGTGTAAGTGTTAATTAAATGCCCACCTGCATCGGCTTAATTGCTCCAACAACAGCCCAGTTATTGAGCCAACTAAACACACAAAGCTTGTTAACTGAACGGTCGGTTCGTTTAAATTTGATGTAATCTAACTAAATTTAACCAGAATTAACAAATCCATTTTGACCATGGCTAATAATTCTGTATAATCATATGAATTATACAAAAGTGGACGCTTTTTAATGTATTAATTGAATATTAATGGCCTCAGTTTGATGACGAGCTAATTTGGCTGATGTTAGGATTATTCTTCTTGAGGTGTGAGTGGCCAAACGACCAAGAATGTCAAACGGTGATAAGTGACTAGTGTGGCTCATAGACACCTGCAACACAGACACTGTCTTTTGAATATGGAGAGAGGTCTGGAGGGGAAGGCGAGGTCATTGGTATACGTGATACCTCTTGCTCAGAAAGTTGCCGTTGCCGACGGCATGGGCCACTTTGCCTAGATATTCTCAGTGATCGTGGTATTTCAACATAAATTCTTCCTCCATATACAAATGACTGTAAAATAAGAGCGTGCTTTAAAAGTGCAAAATAACTATCCAATTTTATATCAAAATAGATTATATTTTAATTTTACCCGGATTTGTTATAATTTCCCATATTATTTTTCAAGAAGGAGGTAAAAAGAAAACATTGTTTAGTGATCGTTCGCATTCAACTCAGTGTTAGATAAAAAAATTATAGACAGACTAAAGTATATGAAAGATCACAAAAAATATTTAGCCATATATTTTTGCATGTGAGATTGACTAAGCAGATATGAAGTGCAAAATTGGATGGATGCAATAGTTAAGGATGGACAAGGCACATTTTCTGTAACCAAATTGAACGTGTCCTGGTGGAATGTGAAATCAGGATCCTTTAAAACCAACAAGCGTGTATGAGTTATAAAAATCGAAAAAGAGAGTCAGCTGTTTAAGAATCGTGTCTTGTGGCGGTCTGATCTCTCTGCCTAGGCTATAAGAGATTTGCCGTAAAGATAAGTAAGTTGTATATAATATTTCCACAAACACTTTTATGAAATTATACTTACATATAAGATATATAGGTATTATTAGCATTGTCATAGTTTGATATGGCGAGATTTATTGGCGATAAATTTTATTTACGACATAGTCAAGTGTCTCAGTCGTTTAGTAATAAAGTAATAGATGCCAATGACCTTGGGATTGCATTGTTTTTGGTGAGTTTGTTTAGTAATAATATTTTAATACTTAGATTTACAATGATTTAAACAAAAAGAGCAATCCAATTTTAACAGTATGACCACATGGATCCCCTTGTGTTTGACGGAGTTGTTCCTAACAGAAACAAACAATTTCATTCTGAATTTAAACTTGAACTGCCATATTTTTTAAGAAGTCTATTACAAATGAAGCGTTCATAACATTTAAACAGATTATATCGCGTTTATTTAGAACTTATTTTCTATTTGTTTCCCGACGTTTCGAACTCTTTACGGAGATCCTTTTTACGAGTAATGATAAAAATTTTATTTTTAAATAATAAATAAATAAAGCGTTGTGGGATTTGTGCAATTTTTGTTAGTATGTTATTAGAATGAGCGGCCAATAATGTTACTAGATGATGCTAACCAGCTTGAATATAAGACAAGTTTCTACCCGATTTTTCACTCTGCTACTGCAACGGAGTGTCATGAGAGCTAGTCTTAACAAGAAAGTAAATTTACTAAGGTCTAAATTAAGGAAAAAAATCTATAGTAATATATTCTGTTCAATGTGAACTCGAAATATAGTGTACTTTTAAATTTGGTGGGTAGAATTTAAAGATACGATATGTTAGAAGATGAGATTTTTGGCATTTTTGTGCACAAAAATCCGTAAGAACATTAAAAAAAAAACAATTCCACCCACACTACATTTAACGCGCACGAATAATCCGCTTTATCATTGTAAATTGTATCTCTCAGCCAATTTATAAAGACAATTGACTCTCGAGTACGAGTATTTTACTTCTTTCGAATGAATTACTTTTGTAGACAAGAGACTCGAGGAACACCTATTGAATATTGAGTGACTTCGTCTTGAGTTTCTTTTTTTTTACTTACTTTTCTTTGAAAGACACGTGCGCGGTGCAGAGGGACTTCGTCATCATCTCATCATGTTATGTCTGCTGGCTTATTATTCATCAGATAGCATGGATTTTCGAACTATTAATTTTCAAAATGACATAATAACGAATAGAATGAACCCAATTTATGGACGTTTTAAACTCTGCTGCGAGTCTTTAATGATGCGTGATGACTATTACCTACCTAAATAAAAGGGTTATCCAACTTGAAATGCTATGTTAACAATTCTAGAGATAAGTGCTCTCAAACAAAAATAAATATTTCTGTGCAATATTTTTATATAGTTATAAATTAAATATGTGCACTTTTCACGATATAACATGCTTTAAAATAAAAAAAAACCAATAGCAGTAATGGAGATTCTCAGCCGAATTTATGTTTCAATATTTCTGCGAGAACAAAAATAAATAATGGATTTGAAGTCTGTGCCCTTCAATCAATTTGAAAATCTTTTTGCGGATTTAACTGTTGCCACTAGCTTACCGTTGAAATTTATTTGTTATCGTTAGGCAATGACGCGATTCCATATTGAAAGTTTTGGAAAGAAGAATTAGAAAAGGGGAATTAATACCCTTAATAAATTCCTGTACCCATATTTAGCGTACAGTTTTCTGATGTTATAGAATACTAGCTGACCCGGCGAACTTTGTTTTGCAACAAAGATAATAAATAAGTAAATTTTGGATTTACCACTTTTTTTTACTATATCATACATGCATAATAGATAAAAACCACCCTGTTGATACCCTCTATAAATTAAAAGAAAGCCGCATCCAAATCCGTTGCGTAGTTTCAAAGATATAAGCTTAAAAGGGGACTGACACTGATAAGCGACTTTATTTTATACTTTTATTATAAAAAATATTTAATACACTTTATTGTATATAATAAATTTTAGGCTATACTACGCACGCCGAATAATGATTCCTATGACAGTTCGTTAGCGCTTTACATTGTACTGACGTCCTGTCACAACAAATCCTTTAGAGGTCCATTAAAAAATCGAAAAAATCATATTTGTGTACATTTGTAAATTATAAAAATGATTATTAAGAAATTATTACGTAATGTTCGGAAATAATGGAAAAAACTCAATGAAAATGTACATGGTACGTGCTGCAAAAGTTACGTCGTCAAGCTGTTATCGACTAAGAAGGGACACATCGATAAACAAAATATCGATAAGTTGTTGGAAAAATTTAACAAATGCTTTGAGTTTTGTATTTTATTTATATCAATCTGAATCTGATACAGGGTCAAGCGGATCTTCAAAATCTGAGTCTGAACTGCAGTTATCCGTGACGTTTATTATTAACGGTTGGTCAATGATATTGTCGTATTGTATACATCTCGATCCCAGTCTTGTAAGCAAATTTTCTTCGTTCTTTCGACCACTTTTTGCCAATCGTCAGCTGTCACTTGAGCGCAAGCTTTTTCCAATAAAACCATCATTTTATTTGCCGTGATTGGCGGAGTTGTGTTATGCCTAGCTGCATAACCTGAAAATATTTGTACATTTAGTAATTATTTTTAGAAATATATGCATATACATAATATTATATAAATAAAAAATATAGATACCTTTGATCTGCGCCCATATCAACTCGATTGCATTATATTGGCAGTGAGAGGGCGATAACCGAATTACCTTGTGTCCATTTGATTTGGCCAATTCATCCAAAAAATATGATGGCTGCGTCTGTTGTTTGTGTAAGTTCAACAGTCTAATCAACTCTTTTTTTAACATCTGACTGTCACCTTCGACACCATTGCGTTATAACCACTCTATAATTTCAGCTTTTTTGTTATTGCTGCTGGGGGATTTGTGATATGAAGCATTGTCCATTTAAATATAGTGAAGCTCATTCAAATTTTCTAATAGTTTTATAAACCATGTCTTAAAGTTTTCGAAATTCATTTCCTCGTGGTACTCCATTGTTTTCACTGACTTAAAAGCCCACAGGCAATTCGGCACAAAACCTGTAGCTGTGCCAGCGTGGCAAATGATTAAGCGCTGGCCCTTTCCTTCAGGAGTTTTTGCGCTGGATTTGGCTGTGTCATCCGTCCATGCCTTACCTACAGTATGATTGGCGTTCAGCCATGTCTCATCAAGGTATACTACCTTCTCCCAGTTATCAATTTGTTTGATTTTGCGAAGAAAATCGCATCGTAGTAAAGCTATGTCAGTACGCTCAATTAGTATTTTTCTCTTGTCACATTTTTCATAGCGGAATCCACATTTTTTCAAAACAATTCTAAGGGAAGTAGGGCGCTACTTCCCCGCTACTAAAAGCTGCAGAACTCTTCTAAGGCCGTCGCCTTAGAAGAGTTCTGCAGCTTTTAATGAAGATAATAACTTCTGGCAGGTCGGTAGTTCACCTCGTAGGTAGTAACGATAAATATGATTGCGTATAGCATCAAAATCAAAATCATCAGGTTCTGTTATATGACATAACCCTTTCTTTTTCTTCTTTGGTGTTAATAGTTTATTGTCCTCCATGGACGACTCCCCAAATTTTTCCATTGTTATTCGAGAAACAGTAGCCTTTCCGATTCCTAGAGAGTCGGCTACACGATCGCGAACATTATCAAGCGGTAACAAGGGTCCGCCATTTTGTTGTTCACAAGCAAAATAGTCTCGCAAACGAAGTACAAACTCGCGAACTTCACTGTTGAGAACAGTTTTCCGCTGTCTTTTCGGCATTTTTCAAAACCGAAAATCAACAAACAGGTAACAAAAAATCAACAAATAACACAAAATAACAGCGAAAACAGAAACAAAACTCGTACAGCACTCGTATGACGATGTGATGCGGTGTGACAAGAAGACAAAACAGACTGACAAGACATGACATGACATGACATGACTGAATTAAAAAAATACGGTAGGTCTGTGGCCTCCTTTTAAATATTTTTCCATGAAGCTGGCAATTATGAATTCTTATAATTCATTTCAAAAAGAATTCTAAACTCTTTAAATTATGCAATTTGAATGAAAATTAAACTATAGTAAAATAAATAGTTTCGCATTACTAATACAACTGCCAGTTGAAACGTCATAGGGATCATCATTCAGCGTGCGAACTATAGTACAATAGGCGGTGTTATCGCATACTGCGATCTCTGCGAGACGACAACCTCAGATGTAATCGCCAATACGTTTTTGACATCACGTATTGGCGAGTTTCTTCATTTCTTCTCTTCTCTTTGTTAATTTTTACCTGGCAAAATATTACATGAAGATGCGTACTTACCGAATTTAAGCGATAGCAGCGATAGTACATTAGTTTCCTCGAACTCGGACAAAATTTTATACTTTTTTTATTGCTTGTTATTATTTCACTTCATGTCTTGACAGTTTCCTAGGAATTCATATTTATTTAGGCCACACCCGGGTTGGGATTCAAGCGAACACAAGTCTGCAGTTGGTTCAATCTAAAATGTTAATTTGACACGGAATTACCCAGCGTCAGTCGTGGCAATTAGTTTATATTATGAATTAGGTGAACCCAGCAGCCACTCCACGCTTCTGACGTGTAACCAAATGTCAGACAGATGTTTTAATATTCATTTCAATAAATGCGAAGTGAAAAGATTGAATATCTTCTTGGAAAAAGAAAAACAAATATAGTTGTGTTAATTCTCAATAAATTAGCTAGCTTCGTCATCGTACATTTTGCTTATTTTAATTACTTTTATAGTTTATTGATAGAAAACAAACAATATTTTTGCAGGTTTATGCAATATACAATATTTTATACAGATTTATACCATATTTTTACTTCAACATTTATTTTGTTTAAAGTACATTTAAAATATCGTATACAACTTGCGCGAAGAAACAGACTGTGGGGAGAGTAAAAGATATTTTTCAAGATTTATGCCTCTATGCATATTGCTATGTTCCCATTTCTTGGTGATATTTTATTAAACAGCTTTAGAGAAGACTTATTTTTCCGAACACGTGCCCAGCGGGAATTCATTGGAAGACGGCATAAGTCTGCAAAGCTTATCTCTTACCGCCATCTGATTTATCAATAATCTAGCTGACCCGGCAAACTTTGTTTCGTCTCAAAAGCGTTATATTAGTGAGTTAAGATTTTTTCTAAATAAAAGTTTACTTTAAGTTTAATTACTTCTTATTACATCAGCTACCTGCAAAAATAAAATTACAATTTCTAATTGTAGTTATTTGACTAATGTCAACATTCACAACTTTTTTATTTTCCCATATAAACTTATCATGATTTTCCTGCCCTTATCCCACTCTTAGTATCATCCAATCCAACTATCCATGTTGTCAAAAGTTTTGGCTCCTTCTAATTGTCTCAAATTATCCTAATAGTTGGTGATCTTTACATTATTCTTCCAGTATCCTGTCGATCCTTGTCGCCAGGTTGCCAAGTTCAAAACATAACATCATAATTTCTAAAGGAGTACCGTTCCTTCTATTGAAGAATAGTGAAACGGTACAAATTGATAAATTTGTGCAAAATGTACTCGTAATTTATTGATCGGCTCTTGAGTTTCACGATGAGGAAGTTGGACTGATCAGAGAGAGGGGACCCACCACATCTTTTTCATCTATAGTGGATGCCACCTTAACTGATAAATGATTGTCATGTTCTTCGTGGTAACCTTCAATAACTTTGACAAGAATGGCATCCCGTTGCTGGTTATTGTTAGCGCCTCTGTGATGTTTCCTGTAAACCAATGCATGATTATTTAAATTTCAACACAGTTTTTAGTTTAAAAATAACTTATCCAAATATTTACTTATTTATAATATTCATAACTTGCAATACTTCAAATATATTACAGTGACATGACACAACAAATTTTGACATTTGACTGAAAGTTTAATGTCAATATTCTTCCCATAATGTTGCTTACCTGGAACCTTTTCACTAAGAATGAACTTTATGACATGTTTTTAAAGGTGTTATTGCCTAGTGTGTCAAAGTGTGGTTACAAATCGTTTGTATGGGAAAATTTAATTATCGTTTTTAGTATTTTACTAGCAATTTATCCATATTTACCTATCCTATGTCTGATTCCTGGCTCTAAGCTACTTCCCCACCAATTTTCAGCCAAATCTGCACGGCCGTTCTTTAGTTATAAGTGGTGTAACTAACACAACTTTCTTTTATATATATAGATAATTGAAAGACAGCAGTCATCTTCTCTTACGCGGTGACAGACGCTATTAATTGGTGGAAAAACATCTGTCAACTGTTAAACTGTTAAATTTCCCGATCATTCTAGTTGTACGCGAAGTCTCAATCAAGAAGTTTCCAACGTCCCTAAAGAGTTTACTTAACTAAACAAACTATGTTGCCCATGTTAATTTACTAAGATTAAATGTTAGCAATATTTTCGCCAAAGGTCATGTGTTTTCTCATGGGAAATATATATTTATATGAATCGGTAATAAACTTGGTCAGGCAATGTTTTTGAGTGTGAGTCTGTTGAGCGTCTAGTAAAGTCTTGAGAGCTTCAGCTGCTTGTAATAACTTGGCTTAAAACTCTTCGTGGTAAAATACTTTATGTAGATTGGTGAATTCAGCCTTTTTTATGAAATATGAGGGGAAAATGAGTTAATGGGCCACTTCGTTAAGCGACAAACATTGTAACACTTTCAACACTGGCGGTGTCACAGTTAAAAAAATAATTCATCATCAGCCTGTTGCAGTCCACTGCTATATATACTGCATAGGCCTCTCCCAATGTGCGCCACAACATCCGCATCCAGTCTTTTCCAGCAGCCTTTCTGAGGTCGTCTGACCATTGGGCTGGTGGGCGTCCTACGCTACGTTTACCAAGACGCGGTTTCCACTCAATGACCTTCTTACTCCATCTACCGTCGGTCCTTCGGCAGATATGACCAGCCCCAGTTCTCTGGCGGATATACTCATTCCTGAGTTTATCCTTCAGAGATACCCCGAGCATAGCCCGCTCCATAGCTCGCTAAGCGACTTTAAATTTGTGGACACCGTGAATGTCCACGTTTCGGCACCGTAGGTCATCACCGGTAGTACGCATTGGTCAAAGACTTTGGTCTTCAGACATTGCGGTATAGGCGAGCTGAAGACCCAACGCAGTTTGCCGAATGCAGCCCAACCCAGCTGAATCCTCCTTTCGGCTTCCTTCTCGAAGTTACGTCCAACTGGATAGTTTGGCATAGGTAGACGTATTTGTTTACGACTTCGAGGACTGACCCTTCGACGCTTATCGGTCCGGGGAAGACATGTTCAGTGAACATGACCTTGGTCTTGTCCCAGTTCATGCCCAAACCGACATGCCGGGAGGACTCGTCTAGGCTGAGCAGCATTCCGCTTAACTGTTCCAGCGACTCTGCCATTACAACGATGTCGTCGGCAAACCGAAGATGTGAGATGTACTCACCATTCACGTTGATACCCAGTCCAGTCCAATCTAGGGTCTTGCAGACGTCCTCTAGAGCGTTAGTGAAGAGTTTGGGAGATATGACATCTCCCTGTCTTACACCTCGATTCAGCTCGATAGAGTTCGTCACCTGGTCCTGTACCTGGACAGCCATCATGGCGGTGTCATACAAGCATCTCAACACCTCGATATAACGCAAGTCAATCCGACATCGCTGTAATGCATCCAGAACTACCCAAGTTTCGATGGAGTCGAAGGCTTTTTCGTAATCCACGAATGCCATACACAACGGCTGATTATACTCTTCGGTCTTCTGTACAATCTGCCGAATAGTATGGATGTGGTCCACGGTACTGAAGACTTTTCGAAACCCGGCCTGCTCTGGAGGCTGGAATTCGTCGAGTCTTGCAGCGAGACGATTCGTGACGACCCTCAAGAAACCCTCGAAGACCCGTTTTCATGAAATTATTATTTTATAATGAGACTACATTTTGCCGCGACTTAGCTCGCGTTTTTGCGGCTTTACCAAGTACCTTTTATCCCTAAGGGATGGAATATATCAAAATGGTTTCTTAGGGGACGCCTATGTCATAATAGCTTTAGTCATGCAAAGTCTCAGCCCGATCGGTTTAAAATTGACTAAGTGTCCTACAAACTTTCATCTCCTATTTTATTCCTTTAGGGGTAGAATTCATCAAAATCTTTTCTTAGCTGATGCCTACGTCATAACATGTACCTGCATGTCAAATTTCAGCCCGATCCGTCCAGTGGTTCGGGCTGTGCGGTGATAAATCAGTCAGTCACCTTTGAGTTATAGGTATATATATGGTGGTCGAGCACACAGCTTCTGATCCAGAGGTCCGGGTTCGATTCCAGATACTGACACACACCAATGACTTTTCGAAAATTGTTTTCGGAAGTTATGTGTGATAAATATCGATGATTGAAAACTTTGTGCCCGGTATGGCAATAGGTTCGCCACCTATTCCATTTGGGACGTAAACATATCGGCGAGACGAGGCTTAACAGCCGCTGCCTACACCTTCGGGTAACAAAAGGCATGAAGTTATGTTATGTTATATTGAGATATTATACGGAAAAGAAGTAATAAATAAGTTCTTTCTAATGTCCTTTATGTAATGTTATTTTCTCATGCCCACTTTGAGTTCTTTGTGGTTCGGCTCTGTGTAGTTACAGTTTGGTTATACGCCTTTTTATACCCAAAGTTGTAGGCAGCGGCTGTTAAAGCCTCGACTCGAACCTATTGCCATTACACCGGAAACAAAGTCGTCAGTCATCGATATTACAGTTATGTTATGTTGTATAAGAAATATTCCAAACAAGACATGGCATGGAGCAACCGAGCGTTATATAGGTCTCATTTATTTAGGGTCATTTCGCGAAAATACTCGAAGGATTTCACTTTATTGGAGTACTAATGAAACCGAGCTTGCTCTACGTTCACCCGAAATGTTGGTCATAATTTATGAGGTGTGGCGGATCGTCAATCTATACGTATAAATAAAATTGAAGGGTCTGTTTGTGATTTTGAAATAACTGCTCTTCTACTAATGTGTGTACGGTAGTAACCAAAAAATATTTTTAACATTTTTTTCTGTATTTATTTCTAAGATTTTCGCGAATCTCACTCATTGATTAAAACAACTTTTAGGATTATATCGCGTTTATTTATTATTTATTTATATTTATTTCCCGACGTTTCGAACTCTTTACAGAGATCATTTTCACGAGTGATGAACAAAAAGATGGTAGTTGTTCAATGAAAATAGCTTTTGAACAACTACCATCTTTTTGTTCATCACTCGTGAAAATGATCTCTGTAAAGAGTTCGAAACGTTTTCTGTCTGGCTGTTTGTTCCCATTAATCTCTGAAATGGCTAGACTGATTTTTATTAGCAGGTAGTTGGTGTAATAAGGGGTAACTTAGGCAATTTTTTAGAAAAATCTTTTATATCTTCCTTCCGATGAGAAACAAAGTTTACCGGGTCAGCTAGTCAGTATTTTGTATCTTCGCGTATTTTTCACACCAGATCACACCTTCAGCTACGAAAAATACGCATTTGTGACGTAAACATAACGGCGAGTCGAGGCTTAACAGCCACTACCTACCTCTTCGGGTAGAATAAGGCGTGAAGTTATATATTATGTTCATTCCTCATGAAATCGACGTGATGATGAGTTAATCGGAAAGTGTTTCAAATAAGGACATCAGCCCATTCGCTATTATTAAAAAAAAAAGTATAGTAAGTAAGTTCTTCACAAATCGCTTCAATAGTCTAAATTGAGTCACACATTAGCAGGCAAGTAGGCAGTTGTGACGTGTCCAAGGTTATCCCGACAATGTCAAGGCTACTACTACTTGTGACCTTACAGAACCACGTTTGGAATAATAAAATGTTTCTCCTCAGAAAGTACCGCCCTCCTGCCCTTAAATTGTTTAGTTATCTTTTATTCATTGTAGTCGACTTCTTTTTTGTACTGTGTTTGAATTTTGAAACATCGCCGAAAATCCTTATTAGCATTATATCATACTAATCATTGTCCACGGCTCCATTTGACTGTTCTAATGACGAGAAGTTTGTTTCACATTTTATTGAAAAAAATGTTTGTTTGATTAAGTATGACTTATAGAATTTATCGGTAATCTAAGATGGATTCTGTCACCTACAATCTGCTGATAGAGATTCAGGTCGTCAGGCTCGATCTTCGTTCGAGTACAAATGAAGTACATATGTTAAGGTCCAGTCTATTAACACACTTGATCATTCACGGGAAATAAATATAAATAAATGGAAATAAACGCGATACAATCCTAAAAAGTTGTTTTAATGAGTGAGATTCGCGAAAACCTTAGAAACAAATACATTTTTCATCCCCCTCTGGATAATACGTGGTTAGATTGAAATCTAGATATCCTCCACCTTCTGATATTTAGTGATTTTTGTCAAACCCCTATTTTCAAGTCTCACGTGATTAATGGACGATCCCTAAGTGTGAAAGCTGAGAAGAGATCCTAAAATTATGATCGAACTCCCTTAAAACGTGTCCTATGACATCGTCACTAAACAATGAGCCATTGTATCATAACACAGCAACGATATCAGTTCATCAGCAGCAATATGGTCAATGTGTGTCTTTGTGCGATAATCTTCAGAAGTTTAGGGCAAATTTCCATTTGGTAGATACTAAATTTTTATTAGTTTTGTATAAAAGTTACCCGGCAACCTTGAACAAGTCGCGAACAAGTCGTTATACTCGCATAATCCCTAATTATCGTACTGACAGTTTGCTTTTAGGGAACATGACTCGAGCAAGAAGTTCTCAGTGTCACTTTGTCCTATCAAATTATTACGAAATATTATGGACTATAGATAGATTTATATGTTTCTTTTTATGTTTTCGTTCTTTTTATAACTTTACACCATTAATACTCCAAGATGACAGCAGCGGAAGTTGTGCCTCAACACGCGGAACTTGGTCTCATATTGCAAGTGGCCGCCTATATACAGCAACTCTGTTTCCTGATAATAGAGAAAGAGATAGTGTGTTTTATAAAACATACAATCTGTAGTCTCTTGTCAGTAGTTGAAGTCAAAATTACGAACTCTGGTGACGGTAAAGTAAGCTTTATCTCGTCTAAAGGCTGGCAGAATATTCTAGACACATACTTTCCGGTAGTCCTGTGACTCCTCTTATAAATATTCTACGACTTTGCTACGTGAACAACAAAGAACCTCACTTTTTATATAATGATGAGACCTAGTCTACACTAAAAGAAAATATTGCTTTCTTTTTTTTTTCAAAACAAAAAATAGGTAGGTAGCCAAATGTATCACAATATAAAAATATAATTTAACTCAACAAACTCGTTTCAAATGCGTGTGTTCAGAAATACAAGCCCGTGACTCGAGCCAAGGCACGAATGTCGAAACTTTTTGTTTACCGAACAAAGTAAAAGCTGTAAAGTACTGTTACATTGAAATTAATTTCTGAAAAAGAAAACTTTGGTGTTGCTTTACTCTAGTTGACTGGAAAAGTAGATTACTACATCACAACTAAAGCAATAGGACATTATTGTATTAAATTCTGTTTGTATTTGATTATATTTTACGCTTCATTACATGGTATAAAATAAAGTCACTTTCCGGTGTCTGTTCCCTTATATCTTTGAAACTACGCAACGGATTTTGATGCGTTTTATTTTTATTTTTTGACTATTTTTAAGTGTCTGTGAAGACCCATGAAAATAAAATCACTTTGAGTTTGAGTTTGATAAAGGGTGTCAACGAGGTAGTTTGTACGAAAAAGTAAGATTACGGGCCTTAATTGCAAACGCTTGCATTGCAATCTATCAGTTATGGTTTATAACATTGACCTATATGTTCTAGACTTGTAGTTACCTTCTCAAAGCGTGACCACTGGACATAAGCCTACAGGCTTATGCGAAGCTTATGTCAATTCAGTCATCTGTCAGACGCGAACCGAATAACAATAGGTCAAAATGGGTAAATGCGTAGTAAAAGAGTGCGATTCAAGATCGGAAACCCATAAGAAATTAACCTGAATTACTTTCCACACGTAAGATTAATGTTTACATTAATATTAAAATACAGTAAAATAGATAAAATGTTGAATTTTCATAATTAGCTTCAGTGATACCACTAAAAACTTAGTTTTAGTTTCTCACATTTGTGGGAGAGTTATTAATTTATGGAAAAGGAGATTTTAAATATTATTTGTTATAATAATAACGCTGCAGGGTGCCTAAAGATGCAGCACGCCGTGACAAGTGGGTGAAAATTATCCGATTGCTGAGAAAAGAAACTGACTGGCTACCTGCACCCGGGAGATCATTTATCGTCAATTCAACTTGATCATTCGCTTTTATTAATAAATACCATAATTAATAAATACTTAAAAATAAGATTGTATCACGAAAGCAAATTATTCACTCAGACTTATAAAAAAGAGACTAAAAGGCAATTTTATACAAAACTTATGTTACACAGCGGTGTATGATCAATAATTCATCTGCCTAGCTTTTTCCTAATTATGTTGGGGTCGGCTTCCAGTCTAACCGGGTGCAGCCGAGTACTAGTGTTTTACATGGAGCGACTGCCTATCTGACCTCCACAACCCAGTTCCGTGGGCAACACAATCCCCCTTGGTAAGTCTGGTTGTTAGACTTTCTGGCTTCTGACTATCCGTAACGACTGCCAAAGATGTTCAAATGACAGCCGGGACCCACCAATTTAACGTGCCTTCCGAAACATGGAGGAACTCGTCATGATAAGATGGTCACGCATCCACGGACCGACCGCGCCAAGCGTTGCTTAACTTTATGATCGATCGACCCGTGCGGATGTTAGGCCCTGTCCACATTAAATAAAATAATTCCCTTTCAATATAATGAATGTAAGTACATTATTTTACTACTCAAGCGTTTTCACTATTTTGTGTATCTGTACCTAATTGTGTACACCTTACCTACCTAAGGCAGGTGTACACAATTAGGTACAGATGAGTGTGATCCAATTTTTTTCGGAACAGCCGATCTAGTACGGAGTACACAGAGATCGTTGATCCATTCATTATTTCAGTTATCTTCTAATACATCTGATAAGAAATTAATAAGTAATAGTAAAATATTGAATTTATACTTATTAAATATTTTTACGAGTACATGGCTTGAAAAAGTTGGGTAAAATTTCGCATGGGCAGGCCACCCTACACCGCCATTGCAAATTTATATTGCCATCTTTGTCTAATCATAGTGACGGCAATGTATTTGCGATTTGTGTGACTGAGATAGATATATGTTTCATTTTAAATGTCTAGTGGTTTCAAAGCTACGTCATTGCATCTAAAAAGTGGACACACATTTTGTGTCGCATTTGAATGAGGTTTGCTCCTCTTGTATATTGAACTCAGTGGTTCATAACTGATAGATTAAGAACACCTGCGAGAAGTCCGTGTATTTGTATATGGTCACTTGTTACGGGAAATAATGGCAATATGGAATATGGCAATGGAAATATTTACACTTATCATTAATTAATCCTTATTTAATTCAGTACCTGAAATACATTGTACGTATTTTCAAGGAATATTTTTGAAAATATTACCGATTTAAAATGTAGGGAGACAACGGCTGCACAGGGCAGCGGTACCGGCCGACGTGTGCCGATAAATAGCGCCAATAGAACTTCTAAAATCGTAAATTTACTCGTTCATTAGTTCTAAGGTTAGCCGGGTTAGCTAGTTTAATATAAAATATAGACGAAGCAATAACAGGAGAAATTCCTGTTCACTTGGGAATTCCGGGAAATGCCGGGGCTGTCGGATTTTCGAGGCGCTTCTCAGAATTCCTACGTCAAGATGAATCATCTTATAACGTCACATATTATGCTAAAACTTCTAAAAACGTTCAGTCTGCAGTGCTTGAATACATACATACATACATAAGCTCACACCTGTATCCCATGGGGGTAGGCAGAGACTTTGGCTTTCCACAAGCTACGATCCTGACACACATCTTTCGCCTCATCCACAGTCATACATCTCGTCATGCATTCACGTCGGTTTCGGGTGCTACGCATTTTGCCTTTTTTAAACAGACCATTTATTTGGTCGTGGTAGCTCCGCCTTGACCTCCCGATCCTGACCCTACCACTCACATTCGTTTCATATACCCTTTTAGTCAGTCGACTTTCATTCATTCTTGCAACATGACCAAACCATCTTAACATACTTCTCTCCACCTTGGTCACCACATCATCCTTCAGCTTGCATTTCTCCCTTATCACGCTATTTTTCATTCGATCCGCAAGGGTGACTCCACACATGCTTCTCAGAGAACGCATTTCTACTGCATTCACCTTACTTTCATGCTTCGCCTGCCACACCCAACATTCACTCCCGTATGTTAGAGTTGGTACCAACACACTACAGTGAATCGTCAAGCGTGCCTTTTCAGACACAGCCTGACCACGCATCAGGGCATGTTGTGCACCATTGACTCTATTACCAGCAGTCACTGTCCTTTCAATATCTTCCTCACATTTACCGTCTCTGGTAAACATACTTCCCAAATACAAAATCATTCACTTGCCCTAATTTCTCGCCAGCCAAAACCATATCACACCCTGTTGCTTCTTTCTCTCTCTCCACAACCATAACTTTCGTCTAGCAAGACGAAAGCAGGGCTTGTATTGCTAATATAAACCTACGTACCTATGGGTTATAACCTTATAGGTTATCATAACGAGCTTGTTTGTTCAAATTTAACATGCTGCCCCGGCGAAATTTGTACCGGCGTATTATCTTTTAATTAAATTATTGAATTTCCAAGCTTTTCTCTAATACAATATGCATTTATTACAGGAGCAAATTATTAATAATTATTAATATGCATTTATTAGCGAATCCATAGGTGGAATATTTCTACCTATGGCTTCGCTCGCGTTTAAGTGGGAACAACATAACATAACTTCACGCTTTTTGCTATCCGAAGGTGTAGGCAGCGGCTGTTAAGCCTCGTCTCGCTGTTATGTTTACGTCCCAAATGGAATAGGTAGCGAACCTATTGCCATACCGGGCACAAAGTTTTCAGTCATCGATATTTATCACACATAACTTCCGAAAACAATTTGAAAAGTCATTGGTGTGAGCCAGTGTCAGGATTCGAATCCGGACCTCTGGATCAGAAGCCGTGTCCTTTACCACTGAACCACCGAAACTATACGTTTAGTGGGAAAGTGGAAATATTACTCAGGGGAATGCATCATCGGAATTATTGCACGTTTTTTGTTAATGCCATGTACTAATAAGTTTCAGACTATAGTTTTGTTGAATTAAAATTTAAGTTTAAGCATTATCTCAAAGGATTAGATTAAGGAGATGAAAAATAGCTCGCTGCATGAATGGGTCGGTTGGTCGGTGAAATACCACAACTTCTCAGACTATCGACCTACAAATGGGCAAATGTCGCGTTTCGTTTGGTGAGAGATGTCACCGGAGAACCAACACTCGTCCTCTATGTCGTCCCATACCACTCCCTTAAAGGCCGGCAGCGCAACTGTAGCACTATCAGTGTTGGAGGTGTCTATAGTCGGCGGTAGGTGCTTATCCTCAGGTGACCTGCCTATTCTATAAAAAAAAAACCATCTATCTCTTTTAAACGTGATTGAATAACAAACATCAAAATATATTCAAAGACTCTCCGCATATATTTTATAAGATGTAAACCTTTCTCCAGAATCACTCACTTTATTTGTTTATAAAAATTGCATGAAAATCCATTGTGTAGTCCAAAAAATCTAAATGTATACTAATACAGATGTAGCGAGTTCGTTTGAACATCCCTACTAATATATAAATGTGTATATAAGTTTGTTTGTTACGCTTTCACGCGATAACTACTCAACCGATCACCATTAAACTTTGTACACATGTTCTTGGAGGTATTAGAAGTAACATAGGAGACTTTTTTTTCTTCTTTCTTTCTTTAATTTACAAATATTTGCACCCGAAGGAAAAACTTATAATATAGTCTACAAAAATATCCTACATTAATACTCTGCATCTTATAAAATTGTTAAAGTCCAAAATTATTTATTTTTGTTACAGAGAAATATATTTTACCGTTTGTTGTTGCATTTCAATAAAGTGTATTGTAAGTTTTTGAAACGTCATTGTATGTTGTCATTTTTATACGATTGTTCATTGTATTTTCTCGTTTTGGCGCCAATATATTGTACAATATTTTGCGATATTAAAATGGAGTGGGGTGATAAAGAGAACCGAATCGCTGTGATTGCATTACACAAAGTAGGTATGGAGCCAAATGCAATTTTTAAAACTCTCCATACACTTGGTATTAGTCAAATATTTGTGTACCGGGCTATTAATAGGTACAATGAGACCTCCTCTGTTTGTGACAGAAAAAGACCTGGCCGTCCACGTAGTGTTCGTACGAAAAAGGTGGTCAAAGCAGTAAGGGAAAGAATTCGAAGAAATCCTGTCCGCAAGCAAAAGATTTTATCTCGGGAGATGAAGATAGCACCTAGAACAATGTCGCGTATTTTAAAAGATGACTTAGGACTTGCAGCCTATAAGAGGCGCACAGGTCATTTACTAACTGATAATTTTAAAAGAATAGGGTGTTAAAATCTAAACAACTACTGAAGCGGTACGCAAAGGGAGGTCACAGAAAAATATTGATTACGGATGAAAAAGTTTTTACAATTGAGCAACATTTTAACAAACAAAATGACCGTATTTATGTTCAAAGCTCTAAGGAAGCTTCCCAATTAGTTGACAAGAGTGCAACGTGGGCATTATCCGACTTCAGTGATGGTTTGGTGGGGTGTTAGCTACGAAGGAGTGACTGAGCCATATTTTTGTGAAAAAGGTATCAAAACATCGGTACAAATGTATCAAGATTCTTGAAAAGGTAGTCAAGCCTGTAAAAGTAATAAATGTTATTTCCAATTAAAAAAAAACTTTTTTTCTTTGTTACAATATTTATGGCATGACTAAGTAATTTTAAAAATTGATAATCCCAGCTAAGCAATAAAATAGAGTTATAATATTGATTCATTTCGATGGTAAGTTATCTTTGATACTTATTTAATGGCATCAATGCGAGCGAAGCCGCGGGTAAAAGCTCTATAAATAAATGATAAAGATAGCCCAGTGTTCGTGTATTGTGAAGGGTCGGTTCATGAAACTGGCTTATTGGACGTCGTCAAATTTTACGCGACTGAAAGCGCGTTTTGGTGGACAGTGTAGCACGATAATTGTATAAGTGGATTGCGGGCGCCGTAATAAAATGTGGGCAACGCGTAATTCAATTTAAATATAAATGAGAAAGATATTTCACCACCGTACAGGGAATACTTTCATTTCTTTTGTAAATTTTCCATTCCATTACATGTTCTTTTTGTTGGTCCTTCCCGGTCTAGTCCAGTCTAGAACTGTTATTGTACAATGCACAGCAAAAAATCTAGCGAGACTCATAATACGCTTTATATTTTTGCAAACCTTTTTCCAGTTCCACGTTCGTTAAATAGAAATAAAATTGTTTTTTTTTATTTAGTATCAGACAATACGAGTTCCTAAAAATAAAAAACTATTTTTGTTAGGAAATAATCCACTGAGTAATGAATGTGATTCATTTCATTAAACGCATTTGCCCTTCTTTCCATTTTTCTTGTCTGAATACCGTGAAATAATAGATTATTTTACTATACATATAGGCTAGAGCCTATATTGTTAGCATATTTGAGATGAATTTTAAGTAAAAATACATATTACTCACATAACTTCACACCAAATCCCTTGCGGGGTAATAAGCGTAATAAGAACGATTCTTACACCCACACTAGCTTCTTTAACTTTCATAACTCTTTTCATATACACGTTGATTTTTAAGGCTCCTAACATCATCTTCACAACTCGTTCTATTTGGTGTGTACGTCTTTGATTCCTACAACCATCCGCTTTGGATGCTTGTAGTGTGTGTAGCTGCTTAGTCAGTCTTGCATCATCTTTCTACATGTCAAACCATCGGAGCATGCCCTTTCATACTTTTACAGTGACACTCTTTCAATCCAACTTCCTTCTTTACAACCTTGTTTTCGAGGTGGTCAGCGAGAGTCACTCCGCAGATTATCCGCAGAGGCCTCATCTAATTAAAGATAACAGCGTATTATGGAAATGTATACTCAAACATATAACTCTCCGTATAAAATAGACGATTTTAAATCGACTAAAACATTCAGCATAACAATGTCCTCTCCTCATATCTTTATTAAAATAAACATTGTTATTTCAAACCAGCCATTTCGAGCTCACTAAAAACATTAAAAATTTCAAACGTGTATTTATAAATAAATATTAGAAAGGGCAAAGGTGAAAGTGGAACACGATGGTCGCTCGAAAGAGGGACGCCATTTTATTTTACATTTATATTATTAGCGCGGTGTGACGCCAGTTATTATGTGGTCCAAATTTTCAATTTCATTTTTCGAATGATTTTTCATAACGATTATTAAATAACGAATTGATTTTTTTGATAAAAGTCTACAGCAATTTTGTTTGTCAACAATTTAGATCTATTAGTAAAAATCCACACAGTTCGCTGCACGAATGGGCCGCCGTGACCGCTGAAATACCACGGCCAGAAAAGCGACGTAAAGTGTCATCATACATACATAACATGTGTTTTCCGTAAAACTGTTGTAATGCCAGGTTACGATTACGGGCCTTTCTAAAAAGACTATCCATGTGAATCCACTATACAATCGATAAAACATTTAATATTAAAGTCTTTCATTTACGCTTAGTTATTTTTACGCAAGTTGAAAAAAAATCAACGCTTTTATTGTTTTCTCTCTAGATTGTTAACTATGAACTTTGCAATGTTGCCAGTTTTTTAGGTTCATTCACCCATCAATTGCGACGTGATCAAACAATACCTAGTTAAGATGCCGTCTGTGTTGTTTTTCCTTTTTTAATTATGATGAATTAAGTTGTCCTTGTTTTCGGGAAAAAATTCTAATTGAAATTTTACCAATAACGATACTGTCTAACGGTACTTTATTGTTACCCTCGGCTCCACGCGCGGGGGTATTTCTTTTTTACATCAGCTTTACATACACACATACATACGCTCAAACCTGTATCCCATAGGGGTAGGCAGAGACTTAGGCTTTCCACAAGCTACGATCCTAAAACACCTCTTTCGCCTCATCCACTGCTTATTTAGGTATACCTCCAAAAGACAGACTATAAAAAATCATCAAGCTATTGTTTTTTGTTTCATCATTAATTGCCCGAATAAAGAACGGATACTCCGTTCCAATGTCTTTACTTAGTCTGGCCATAAATACTGTTACAACGAAAAATAAAAAAATATTACATTTGAATTTGGAATCTGTCATTTTTATACGATTGTTCATTGTGTTTTCTCGTTTTGGCGCCAATACATTGTACAATATTTTGCGATATTAAAATGGAGTGGGGTGATAAAGACCCGAATCGCTGTGATTGCATTACACAAAGTAGGTATGGAGCCAAATGCAATTTTTAAAACTATCCATACACTTGGTATTAGTCAAATGTTTGTGTACCGGACTATTAATAGGTACAATGAGGCCTCCTCTGTTTTTGACAGAAAAAGACCTGGCCGTCTACGTAGTGTTCTGTTATACGGGAACTTGAAATTTGGTTTTTAAAAAAGAAAATTAAATTTATTAAATGAATTTGTATATTAATTGAAATAGTAATTAAAATATAATTAGGAATTTGAAAGGGCGAGTGGTCTTCCCGGAGGTTCTGACTGGACTGACTGGCTCAGTTTCTATTACTAGTGGTGAATAGCCGAGATTGCTGACTAGGCAATGTGTTGGCCTTTTCATATACAGTTGAGGGATGTAACAACCCCCCGTTTAAGAGGAAACTTAGGGAAAACGTAAGTTTCCGGAAAACTATTCAACGCGTAATCGAGGTTGATTTGTGATAGGTCCGAGTTCAACTTGAGGATTAATATCTTGTTCATCATCATTAAAGTTTATTTTACTGGTTTTAGAACACTTGCCCTTTTTACAAACATATGCTATAATTAAACTAAAACATAAAATTATAGATAAAACACTTAAAATAGGGAAACTAATATGGTGGTTAATGTTATCATAATTTGTATCTATGTTGTCCATCTCGTTTAGAAGTTGGTTAGATACAGTCTTAAGATCCTTAAGATTATCTAATCTTACATTATTGATTTTTGACATAGGAATGTTTAAATTCTTAAAACGGCTAAAATTACAACAGTTATCATTAATGATATTAAAATTCGAAGTTATAATTGGTATGTCAATGTGAGGAAAAGTTTCTCTTACAAATCTAACATTTCTATTGTAAGCTATACAATTGGATGGTAAATTAAGGATTCCAGTACCTAATATTACAGTTTCGAATAATGATTCCTTTTCACATTCGATGGTTAGCTTTGTTGGGTTAGATTGTACAAATACCCATTTATTATTTATTAACTTATGCCAAATATTAATGTTGCCATGAATAAACTTGTTTTGACAACTTTCAGGTAAAGTATCAATAGCTTTAGTTATTAGCTCTATTTCACAGAATAGATTTCCAGTTGTTATGTACACATCAGTTGATTCACATAGGTACATTCTGTTTAATATGTTTTTACAATTACTTAAATCTTTTAGATATGTAAATGAGGATTTATCTTTACTTAAGGCTACATATTTCTCAGTAGGTAAAATCATACTGTATGAATTAGGTGTTTTATTGTTAAGTGGAGTAGGTAATGGTATATTGTTGTACAAATGATATTCTAATATATTAACTAAAGGTATTTTGATTACAAATACTAACTTTCCGTCAGTATAATAGCATATCAAATTAGCAATGTTCATTAAGGTATGAATGTTACTTAATTCTAAACTAATAGGAAATTCTCTGTATTTAGGTAATAACTTTAAATTATTTACTATATCTCTGTATAGTTGCTTAGGTGTAATTATAGATGGGTGAATGGTATTACTTTTAACAAACAGGATGGAGTTCAGTATATCTTCAATTTTAAATGAAGTTGTAAGTAGATGAGACTGTAAAACATTCAGAACTGTATCTAATTTAACCTTAAAACTATTAGAAATAACAATTTGAGAAATATTGTTAGATGACATAATCACTTGATCAATGGCGTCGTTCAACTTCGCTTGGTTAACGTAAAGTTCATGCAAAGTGTTATTAATATTACTGATAGCAGATTGGGAAACCATAATACTTTTCTTAAACGAATCTACAAGCTTTTCTTCGTTTTTATACAGTTTTTGAATAGCGTCGTTATATGTTGCTGCGTCGTTCTCATCTAATGTGCCAAATATGTGTTTAAAAACTACACCAACACCAGAAAACCAGGCTGATCTTTTCGAAATATCGTTGTGTACTATGTGAGACAGTGAGTCATAGTTGCGTTGGGCATCTGCATATAGGGATTCTAAAGGTTGTAGTAAATTCTTACATTGTTTTTCGTCTATTTCTTCATTTTCTCTGCATTGGAATCTAATGATATTGAATGTTTGGTGAATGTTTGTGATATGTTCTCTAAATGTAGATACGTCTATAGGTATAACTATATGGAATTGGTCATTAATTAATTTTAGGGTACCGACCGGATCGAAGAGCAAACCGGGGCCTTGTGTAATGTATTCTAGATATTGATTGTTTCTAGTTGCCAGAATGTGGACGGCGCCCATCCTGCAATTAATTCGAACTAAATTAATCATGTGCTGGTTTTATTTCATCAAAATGGTGTTTTACATGACGTCTGTTAATTAATAGAGAAAGAGTGTTGTTGCCGTGGATTTTCACAACTTTGTATGGTCCTTTCCAAACAGGTGAAAGAGCCTTACGCAGTCTGAGGTGATTTTTTAAATAGACGTAATCACCTACCTTATATTGGACGGGACGACTGTGTCTGTCGTAATAGGTCTTTGATCTTTCTTTGGAATTTTGTATATTTTGCTGTGCTTTTTCTCGGGAGATTTTTAAACGATGTTGGAGCATTTTAATATATTCAGGATAAGTTATATTAGTGGAGGAATCGAAGACAGAGTCAGGAATGTATGGCTTATGACCAAAGATTAGTTCGTAAGGAGTAAACCTTGTTGTTGTGTGGACACTACTGTTATAGGATAGCATAGCGGTGTAAACAAACTTGTGCCAATCGGTTTGGTTTTCATTCACAAATGATTTCAAATATTCTTTTAAGGTAGAGTGGCTTCGTTCAAGTGCACCCTGTGTTTGCGGATGGTAGGGCGAAGCCCAGATGTGTTTTATTTTCAGGAATTCGCATGTTCTTTTAAATAGTTCGGCGGTAAAATTAGTTCCTTGATCGGTGAGTATATACTTAGGGATACCAAATAGTGAAATAAAGTGTACTAAACATTCGCAGGATTCCTCTGCAGTAGCGTTGGGGATCGGATAGGCTATGGAGAATTTCGTTAAGTCGTCTTGAAAGGTAAGTATATATTTTAATTTTATAAGGCCAGCTTCAGGTAAGGGTCCGACGATATCGAGGCCTATTTTTTCGAATGGACGAGTAGAAGCAGTAGTAATTTGCATAGGTGATCTATTTATTTTACGAAGTGGCTTATTTGATTGACACAATTTACAATTTTTTGCGTAACTTTCAATTTCTGATTTCATATTTTTCCAATAATAACGTTCTTTTATACGGTCGTACATTCTATTAGACCCCAAGTGTCCAGCTATCGGAATGTCATGATTTTCTTTAAGTATTTTATTTATTTCCGAGGGTACGGGGTAAATTATGCTATTATGGTATACATTGGGTGCAATATTAGTATTATTAAACAAAAACATTAGCATACCATATATCTTGACAAAAGAATTTTGTTCGAATGGATTTTTGAAATCTGAAATAGCAAATTCATTTATAGTACCGGTAAGAATAATCTCATCTCTTACTGTTTTTAGTGTTTTAAATATATCGGGATAAGTACACGTATCGAAATAATAAACCTTTGTAAACATGATATAGTAAGTAATATCTCTAGAGGTTATTTTCTTAAAGGAATGAAGCTCTCTTTCTCCATTTGTCAAATTGGATTCATCATCTAAGGAAGAAAGGATTTCTTGTATATAAGGGTTAGATTCATCGAGGTCGATAGAGGTAGGGACAAGGATTGTTTTGATGTTACTTTTTAAAAGGCTTTCATTATGTTCTCGTATTTGAGTGTTATAGGATTCATTCTTATCAGCAAAAGATTTAAGGAAATCTGAATATTCGTCGTTAGGAATAAGAGTTGTTTCGGAAATAGCAGGAGAGTTTGGAGTGGGGAGGCTTAAGGCATCAATGTCTATATTTGGCGTGTTTGATGGGCTTGGATCGAGGACGCCTAAATCAATAAGTTCATCAAGGACGGTTGAGGGATTTCAGATTCAGGGCTGGCGTCACCATCATTGTTTGTATGAGATGTCGATGGTTGGCTTTCAGTGATCGGATTAACGGGATAACGGGATAATGCGTCTGCGTTACTGTTAACTTTGCCTTTCTTGTATTCTATTTCGTAGTCAAATTCTTCAAGTCTTAGCCTCCATCTCACTAATTTAGAACTAGGGTCTTTACAGTTAAATAGCCATTTGAGAGGCCGATGATCCGTTACAATTTTGAATTGACGCCCGTAAAGATATGGTCTGAATGTTTGGGTACCGAAAAGAATTGCCAGACACTCCTTTTCGGTTACGCTGTAATTACATTCGGCTTTATTGAGTGTCCTTGACGCATAGGCAATAGGACGGTCATTTCCTATTTCACCTTGGGATAGTATAGCGGAAATTGCAAAATTAGATGCATCACAGGTCAAAACAAATGGTTTATTAAAATCTGGGTAGGCTAGAATAGGAGCTGTAATTAGGGCGTTTTTTAAGCTTTCAAAGGCTAGTTGCTGTTCGTTCTGCCAATCAAAGTGGATATTCTTTTTCAGGAGGTTTGTAAGTGGTTTTGCTTTTTTGGATAGATCTGGTATGAATCGGCGGTAATAGGAGACTAATCCTAAGAATGATTTGATGTCTTTAGGACATTTTGGTACAGGGAATTCTGCGACAGCCTTTATTTTATCTGGGTTTGGCTTGACTCCTTTGTCTGTAATTGTGTGACCAAGATAAGAGACTTCCTTACGTAGGAATTCACACTTACCTGGCTGCAGTTTGAGGTTAAAGGAGCGGAGTTTACTAAAGACGTTAGAAAGGATTTTAATATGCTCGTCCAGGTCAAAAATGTGGATAATAATATCATCCAAATATATGAAGCATTGTATTCCTTGGAGGCCAGATAAGGCAGAGTTCATCAATCTTTGAAAAGTAGCGGGAGCATTTTTCAGGCCAAAAGGCATCCGAGTAAACTCAAAATGGCCTTGTGGAACTGAGAAAGCGGTTTTAGGAGCGTCGTTTTCTGCCATTTTTATCTGATGAAATCCGGAAGCAAGGTCGAGCGTGCTGAAATATTTACTTTTACCTAATTGGTCTAAAATTTCGGTTATGTTTGGTATGGGGTATGAATCACCGATTGTGATGTCATTTAATTTACGGTAGTCTATAACTACACGCCATTTTTGTTTTCCTGAGGCATCAGCCTTCTTAGGAACTATCCAGATTGGAGAAGACCATGGGGAATTTGAAGGTTTGATGATATTCTGATCGAGCATTTTAGTGATTTGGGATTCTATTTCTTGTTTATGGATTTCAGGGAATCTATAGGATTTTGTATTGATTGGAACAGAGGATGAAGTTGGAATTTCATGTTGTAGGATGTCAGTAGTTGTCAGTCGATCATTAGGAAGGTGGAAGATATCGGAGTAAGAGGAACAGAGTTCATATAAAGCATTAGACTCTTCCGTATTCAGATGGGGTACTCTTAATAGATTTAGAACTTCTTCAGTACGATTCAGGGTATCGAATTGGCTTGGGTCGTTATGGTGAATGTGGTGAATTTCTTTTGAATTACTTTCTAGTGGTAATAGTTTTATTTTATTCTCTGGTGTTACGTGTATTGGTTTTTCCGAAATATTTACTACTGAAATGTTGACTTTAGAATTTGATTTCACTTTTACGATACAATTAGCTATTAATAAGGATTCAATTATGTTTTGGTCTAGAACTAAGCCTTCATTTAATTCGGGGTTTAGTACCGAACATTCGATTATGGTTTCGCTGCGAGGAGGTATAGTATAAACTGGTTTAGTAAATTTTAAATTAATTTTTATGGTATCGACAATGAGTTTATTTTCTACAAAGTCGATTTTACAATTTGTTTTGGAAAAGAAATCGTTACCGACTATTCCATCATAGGGGAATTCAATGTTTGGAATTATATGAAAATAATGGCCTAATGAATTAAAATTGATTAATATATGACCGAGAGTGCGTGTGACGTCATTTGTATTACCTACGCCATGGAAAGCAACATAATGATGTATTATTTCAGGCATTTTCTCTATTTTATTTATTTTTATCAAACTGATAGAAGCGCCACTGTCAATGAGCAATTTCAAGGGTTTCGAGGATACAGAGGTGTGGACTTCTATAAAAGGTAAGCATTTTTTTGTTGGATTTGTAGTAATGTTATACACTGACGTATCTTCTTTTTCTTTTACAGGTGCAGTGTCAGAACAGGATTTGGAAGGGTATTGGTATGAATGAACGAGAGAGTCAATATTTGTTACGATTGGGCCACTATGAGTTTGGGGCTGGTTACCCTGTTTGTTAGTGGATGTATTGGAAACAGTGATTGGGCCACTATGAGTTTGGGGCTGGTTACCCTGTTTGTTAGTGGATGTATTGGAAACAGTGATTGGGCCACTATGAGTTTGGGGCTGGTTACCCTGTTTGTTAGTGGATGTATTAGAAACAGCGATTGGGCCACTATGAGTTTGGGGCTGGTTACCCTGTTTGTTAGTGGATGTATTGGAAACAGTGATTGGGCCACTATGAGTTTGGGGCTGGTTACCCTGTTTGTTAGTGGATGTATTAGAAACAGTGATTGGAATAGAAGGGGTGTCGTTATTGTAATTTAATTGAATTGGTTGTAGCTTGGGTCTCACGAGACACCGACGTGAGCCCGTTATTCGTTTAAATCGTCGCCGACGGCTGTCTCTTTGGTCACATCAATAGCATGGATGGGTTTATTATTATTCCGAAAGTTTGTCGGCGCTTGATTATGTTGATTTGGCATGTTACTAAATTTTCTATTGTTATACTCTCGTTTACGACACATATCAATGGTGTGTCCAATGGCTTTACAATAACGACACACCGGAGGAACAGAGGTAGAGGGAAATACGTGATTATTAGGTTTACTTGGTGAAGTGATTCCGTGTTGAACAAAACTCCTATTAAATTGAGGTTGTCGTTGTGGTGCACGGTTTGTGTTTAACGAAGATAGATTTCGTTTAAGAGAGGCCCGCAATAATTTTTCTTCGGAAACAGCGAAGTTGATTGCGTCATTAAGAGTTTCAGGATCACGGCATCTAACCACCGTGGACAAACGGGCATTTAATCCGCTAATAAATGTGTGTAAAGCTAGATCTTGCATAGCAGCGACGCGGCCAGTCAGTTCACCTTTCTTTTTTGTAGGAATTGAAACATTAATTTCTGTTAGTAATTTTGATAAACACGACTCGACACGTAATGCGAACTGATTGACTGATTCGCTACTAGATTGGTGACAATCTTGAAGATCGGATAGTAATGCTGCGTAATGCTTTCTTTCCCCGAATTGTGATTTAAGAAAATCTTCTAATTGTTCCCAAGTCTCGAATTCTTTAATCGAACATGCACTTTCTGCACGACCTTCAAGTTGGCTAAGAATATATGTTAATAGTATATGTTTTTGAGATGCGGAAGCTAGATTAATTGCATTTCTACAATTATTTAAATATGCATTTAACTTTTCTCGGTTGCCGTCAAATCTATTTATAAACTTAATTAAAACATTTAATTCGATTTCTTTCGTCACTGTTAGGCATTCTTCTTTAGGCATGTTGAATTCCTTGGTGAGTTGTAGTCTAAAAAATGATAAGACGCGAGGTCTGGACCGGACGCGATAACGAAACTATGTATGTTCACGCGTCGGGCAACAGGAATGTATGTAGAATTAATTTTAAGTACACGATATTATTCACTGACACTTTCACTGCACAATATGATGAGATTTAGTAGTAATATGTTATTATGATAGCACTTACAGGAACACGGCGATTACGGAGAGAGCGGGTCTCATCTCTCTCTGGTGAATTACCTCGTTTCAAAGGTAGATTTAGGGCACACAGCGACAGGAAACAGCAACCAGCACGGCAGTAGAATTCTTCTTGCGGATTTGATACACGAAACAGTGATATTATTTAATTTAAAATGACACAATCACAAATTAAAACTTCACGTTATTGCACCACTTAACTGTTCGTTTACGCGATAGAGGCGAACCAGGATTTTATTATCCCTTTGCGCTGCCACCAATGTTATACGGGAACTTGAAAATTGGTTTTTAAAAAAAGAAAATTAAATTTATTTAATGAATTTGTATATTAATTGAAATAGTAATTAAAATATAATTAGGAATTTGAACGGGCGAGTGGTCTTCCCGGAGGTTCTGACTGGACTGACTGGCTCAGTTTCTATTACTAGTGGTGAATAGCCGAGATTGCTGACTAGGCAATGTGTTGGCCTTTTCATATACAGTTGAGGGATGTAACAGTTCGTACGAAAAAGGTGGTCAAAGCAGTAAGGGAAAGAATTCGAAGAAATCCTGTCCGCAAGCAAAAGATTTTATCTCGGGAGATGAAGATAGCACCTAGAACAATGTCGGGTATTTTAAAAGATGACTTAGCACTTGCAGCCTGTAAGAGGCGCATTGGTCATTTATTAACAGATAATTTAAAAAAGAATAGGATCTTAAAATCTAAACAACTACTGAAGCGGTACGCAAAGGGAGGTAACAGAAAAATATTGTTTACGGATGAAAAAGTTTTTACAATTGAGCAACATTTTAACAAACAAAATGACCGTATTTATGCTCAAAGCTCTAAGAAAGCTTCCCAATTAGTTGACAGAGTGCAACGTGGGTATTATCCGACTTCAGTGTTAGTGTTAGCTACGAAGGAGTGACTGAGCCATATTTTTGTGAAAAAGGTATCAAAACATCGCCACAAGTGTATCAAGATACCATTCTTGAAAAGGTAGTCAAGCCCCTTAACAACACCATGTTCAATAACGAAGTATGGTCCTTCCAGCAAGACTCGGCACCGGGTCATAAAGCTCGGTCCACGCAATCTTGGTTGGAAGCGAACGTTTCGGACTTCATTAGAGCTGAAGACTGGCCGTCGTCTAGTCCCGATCTTAATCCACTGGATTATGATTTGTGGTCAGTTTTAGAGAGTACGGCTTGCTCTAAACGTCATAATAATTTAGAGTCCATAAAACAATCCATACGAAGGGCAGTGAAGAATTTTCCCATGGAAAGAGTGCGTGTTTCTATTGATAACTGGCCTCAACGTTTAAAGGCCTGTATTGCAGCCAATGGAGACCACTTCGAATAAGCTTTTTTATATTTTATGTCGTTTTATATTTATGTATTAAAGTAACACACTGTAAAAGTAATAAATGTTATTTGCAATTAAAAAAAAAATTTTTTCTTTGTTACAATATTTACGGCATGACTAAGTATATGTATAGATAATTATCATATTTTTATTACGGCTCGTATAAATCTCTTTTCCTTAGTCGACGCGGATTATTCCGATTGATGCATAGAGCACAGTTTTCAATCCATCAAAAACATACCTACCTACCAATATTTTATTATTTAAAATAGGCACCTCTACTAGATATGGGTGATACAAATCGTACATAGATACGGAATCCGATTTCGTAGCAATATCTAAAAATCTGTTACTGGCTCGCACGAAATCTATATATTGCAAAAATCTGTTACTTACAATGTCTAGATTTTTACCGTACCGTCAGTACCGTACCGCATCGAGTATATAGTTGGAGCAAGTGAGCGCGAGCTATATATATTAGAGTGGTACAGCAATATATGCACGATACCTGTATCAGACAGATTTGAACCTTATTGCTACATACATAAAGCTTATTTTAGATTTTTAATGTTGAAAATAAAAGGTTGGTTTGATTGAAATAGCAGTATATAGACGATTTAATCGATTTAATATTGTAAATTGAATCTTATTGCCATAGAAATAAAGATGATTTCTTAAAATTGGGATCATTAAATACATAGTTGGTTAGAGCGGAAAGCCAATATGGGTATTTTTGACTAACAGAATCAAAATGCTGGTATTCTTAGATTCAGATATTTGAATATCGTCTAGATATTTGAATATCTATATTTTTTAATAAATAGTGCCGATATCGGATATTGAAAATCTAAATCTGTTATAGATACGGTACTCCAAAAAGGCGATACGACCCATGTCTAAGCTCTACTCTAGCGACTTTGCGAAGAACCATGTTTTTTTTTAACACACTATTAAACATGTATCATATACATTACTCTAAGTGGATAATAATTATGTTTGTAACGAGTATGTGTGTAATAAAAAAAAATTAATATCTTGGACACAATACACACGGCGCCCTCTAGTTCCAAACTAAGCAACTAAACTTGTGCTTTGAATACTAATTAACGGATATGAATACATATGTACTTTTTTGGAAATACAAACTTATAGTACATATATAAACACCCAGACGCCTTACAATAATGTGTACCTGTCACAAATATTTGTACTCGGGTGGGGATCGAACCCGCCAACCTCGATTCTGCAGTCGGTAGCTTTACCGATGCACCACGAAGCACGTCAGTGTTATAATATGTTTGTAATTGGTTCCGACTATGATTATTCAGATTATAGATCCGAAAAAGCGTCTACTCTGTTATGCCTACTAATAAAACAACGTAACATAACTTCACGCCTTTGTTACCCGAAGGTAAGGCAACGGCTGTTAATCCTCGTCTCGCCGTTATGTTTACGTTCCAAATGGAGTAGGTGGCGAACCTATTGCTATACCGGACACAAAGTTTTCAGTCATCGATATTTATCACATAACTTTCGAAAACAATTTCGAAAAGTCATAGGTGTGAGCCAGTGTCAGGATTCGAACCCGCTACTTCCGGATTCAGAAGCGGGGTGCTCGACCACTGGACCACCGAGACTATATACTAATACAACAAATGGAATCTAAATAAATCAATTCTGAAATAAATCATCTAATCATAATTAAATTAGATAAGTAATATGATAAAAGGGGCCGTTCTGTAATTCCCTTAGTGGTATGACCCAAGACGTGATCAATATTTCACTGAATGAACATTAATTGGAGTAAGGTCTCGGTGGTCCAGTAGGCGAGCAGACGGCTCTGAATCCAGAGGTCGCGGGTTTTGAATCCTGGCACATACCAATGACTTTGCAAAATTAATTTCGACAGCTAGTGTGATAAATATCGATAGCGAAAAACTTTGTTTGCCCGGTATGGCAATAGGTTCGCCACCTATTCCATTTGGGGAGTAAACATAGCGGCGAGTCGAGGCTTAATAGTCACTGCCTACACCTTCGTGTAGAAAAAAGGCGTGAAGTTATGTTTATGTGAATGTTGCTTAGCCCACGTTAATAAATATGAACCACGCTGTTGTACCATATGTCTCGGATTCGAGGCCTTGTTCACACAGCAATAACTTACGTGAATTCTTTTTTAAAAGCTTTGTGTAGTTAATCTCTTTGTCTGATTAATCAATTTTTCCAATTTTATGTTTTTGTAGTTATAATTCTTTTGGCGCGTTTGGGAAAAATGATAGTACCTACATATTTACGATGCGCGCGTGCGGTTTGCATCACGAAAAACGAACACCCCGAAGTTAGTTATTGTCAGATAGTCCGTGAAGTTATCTATTGTTTTGTAATATTTAAATAAACTTTATTTAACTAGTTAATGCATTAATCTGTACCGGTACGGTTCACCACCTTATTCCATTTGGGACGTAAACATAACGGGGACTCGAGGCATAACAGCCACTGCCTCGGGTAGAAAACAGGCGTAAATAAGGGGAAAGATATTTTTTTTTTTAAAGATTTTTATGTTGTTAAGCCAAAGAAGTATAACTTGTAACGCGTGTACATACGTACGTAAATTGATTTTATGTGCTGGCGGTTTCAATGTATTAAATCCTTCCATTTCAAATCTCACGTGATTAAGGGATTACCCCTAAGTACATCTACTACCAGATCTACTAGTTAGAATATAGGAGACATTGTGAGTATGGTGAATTATTTCATCAATCTGTTTAGTCAATGTGTTCTTTCACTGTTAAACTAGTGAAGTAACAGATGTACCATACTAATCTAAATAATAGGTCACCGTGGATAATCTGTTATATATCAGTTGGACAAGGGTCCATAGTATCGTGTCAATAGCGATTAGGAGGGGGGTCGATCCAAACCAGAAACCTGTCGAATTACATGAGATGTGGGTACGGTTTAGGTCCATACTTTAATCCGTCGGCTAAATCCACGAAAAATAATACAGGCTTTTTTCTTGTTTTTATTTATATCTTCACGCTTTTTTCTACACGAATGCGTAGGTAGTGCGACTGTCAAACCTTGATTCGCGAAATTTTTACGTCTTAAATGGGATAGGTGGTGGAGCCTATACACCGGGTACAGTTGTCAGTTGTCTTTCATCGATATTTTTAACCGACCAATAATGAGTGACATTTGTAAATATTATAATAGTTAAAGATGACTTAAGTATACAAATTAGTAAATTACGTTCTTTATCGCTTTTTAGTTATTGAGGTAATGTTTTCATATACTTAAAGATTTTGTGGTTTACGTTTCTAGAAGTCGGTTTAATTTTTTTTTTAAGTAATTTTTTTACACATAACTTCCGAAGTTAATTCCTACTAGTCGACGGCGTGAGCCCGGAATCTATCCCACGACTTTTTACTTCAGAAGTGTCTCTACGCTTCTGAAGTAAAATGTCGGACCACCATATCATCGGGCTACCATTGGACCACCGAATCGGTTTGATTTAAAAATCCTATTCTACGAATTTATCTCCCGAGTACTAGAATTAAATATTTCATTAAAAACCTTAATTGGATTATTCCGCAAGTTTACAAACTAAATTAGCCGAAAGGGTCAATAACGATCGAGCCCTTTCCGATAAGGTAATGACTGAAAGCTTTTGTTAAATAGAGATAGTTTTTAACTTCACATTGCGCCGGAATTTAGGGGTAAATTATTAAATAGTTGATATAATTAAGAGAATTAAGTACTGGACTAAAATAAATAAATACGAAAATATACCTACGGTAATAACACACATATATGTGTATTATCATCATTTATTTACGCCATTACGATTATTATAATCATCACAATAAAATCGCTGAACCAACAGGATATATTTAAAATATCATGTTAATTAGAAAAAAATACAAACATCTCACTCGTTTCTTTGACTTTAACTCGTGTCATACACGCTCGTCGATATTTAAGGCTCCTAACATCACCTTCTTGAATCATCCATTCTTTCTACATGTCCGAACCATCGGAGCATGCCCTTTCTTACTTTTACACCGATACTAACTTTCTATACTTTTTTTAAAAAAAAGCAACCTGATGTGCCGACGCCAAATAATGAGAATAGGGTAGGAAGATGATGCTGACTCTCTTTCAATCTAACTTCCTTCCTTACCACATTGTCTTCGACGCCTGAGTCATTCCGAATTTAGCGCAGTGCCCTCATTTCAACCGCGTTTTATGCACCCTCCATACCCAACGCCATACACAAATCTCGCTTCCATATGTTAGCGTTGGGAACAATATTGTATTGTGAATTCCGAGCTAGGCAACAAAGTCACAGAAGTTTTATTTTCGTAGGTCTTCACAGACACTTAAAAATAGTCAATGAACAAAAATATTTTAAATTCTTAAACACGAACGAAAGTGCCTCCGTGGAATAAGAAAACACGGACGCAATCGCCATGAGCGGCCTGATTCCGAGTGTAGGGGCTATCATGAGAAGAATCGGGCAAGAAACTCATGTGCCAAATACTCTTTTCAAAGCCATTTAAAATTGTTTAAATGGTTTTGAACCATTTAGAATTGTTTAAATGGTTTTGAAAAGAGTATTTGGCACATAAGTTTCTTGCTCGATTCTTCTCATGATAGCCCCTACACTATATATAATACAATGGTACAAATAGTATAACAAAAGAATAAAATAATTTTTAATAACTTCTACGATAATATAACTTCAGACCGTATGATAACCAGGCACCTCATCAAAATAGGTCACACTGTAGAAATGTTTAGTTAGTTATCAAGAAGTTTAGTAGCACGGAGCAGTCATGTCATGATTAATGACGTCTTCGCGGCTGATTAATGATGTCACCCATCACCCACAAGTAATTTACATTAATATTATATTTACTTGTACTATATATGTTTATATACTTATTCGTTTTCCAGTCTCGGTGGTCCAGTGGTCGAGCGGGGTGCTTTTGAATCAAGAAATCGCTAGTTCAAATCCTGGCTCACGCCAATGACTTTTCGAAAGTTGTGTGTGATTTACATATTTATCTCTCAGACTTTCGCGAATCTCACTCATAGATTAAAACAACTTTTAGGATTATATCGCGTTTATTTATTACTTATTTTTATTTATTTCCCGACGTTTCGAACTCTTTACAGAGATCATTTTCATGATATTTAAAGAGTTCGAAACGTCGGGAAAATAAATAAAAATAAGTAATAAATAAACACGATATAATCCTAAAAGTTGTTTTAATCTATTGTGTGTGATTAATTTTAATGACTGAAAGCCTTGTGCCCGGTATAGCAATAGGTAGCCACCTATTCCATTTGGGACGTAAACATAACGGCGAGACGAGGCTTAACAGCCGCCTACACCTTCGGGTTGAAAAGGCGTGAAATTATGTTATGTTATACATTCGTTTTATTAGTGATAAAGCCACGTAGTCCCCGTAACGTTCGCGTTCACGTTCACGTAATCCCATCTTAAAAGCTGGTAACGCAACTATGACTCTTTCTGTATTACAGATGTCCATCAATGGCACTGGTCACTGAACTGATATTCAGTGGCCACAAGCTTGCTCGTTTGCCCCTTTTTGCACTAAAAATATGGGAGATAAACTAATATGAGAGGAGTAAAAGAAGTCAAAACACCACTGTTCAAAATGATTACTTACTAATATCACGCCAAGTACGCTGCGGCGTAGATTAATTGGTATTTATGACATTAAAAGAACTTGTTTGGATTATATCGCGTTTATTTATTACATAATTTTATTTATTTCCCGACGTTTCGAACTCTTTACAGAGATCATTTTCACGAGAAATCCTAAAAAGTAGTTTTAATGTTATGAATGTGATTCGCGAAAATCTGAGAAATAAATATTTATTGGTATTTTCTTTGTATTTTTTTTTATGGGATAGGAGGTAAGTAACTTCTTCCCGCCCATGTACACCGTTGTGCGTTGCCGTCCTTTAAGGAAGTAAGAAGGGGAAAGTTGATCGAGCCTCCCGAAGACCTGGCTCACCTCACGAAACGTGGCACGAGTCACTTTACGCTGATATTCCGCGGTGCCGTGGTGTTTCACCGGTCGAGCTGGCCAGTTCATGCAGGGAACTGCGCTGTTATATTTTTTGTTCTCCTTGCTGTTCACATTTTTCACAATTATAAAGTTCAAGCAGAGAGATATGTGTATGATCTATGTGTGTTATACACCAGCATTAAATTTGTGACGAAACCTTTAAACAAAAATAACGAAATAATCCAATTTCACCTGCTTTTATCAGAAATGCTGTTCCATTTCCCTCAAAGAGACCTGGCAATGTGCCAGCCAAGAACTACGTTTACCGTATACAGAGGTAGTGACCTAGTTGTAATATCTAAGGCTGACCCGACCCGAGCGCCCCGTTTGCAAATGCGCATACATTTTCAAAAGCAATTCAAATGCAACGCCTTTGCGTATTCCAAATCTAATATCGACTGAGATATACTGACGTTCCGTTATAAATGAAACGTGAACAAACTAACTCTGAGGACAATATTTTGGATAAAATCAGATATTCTTAGAATAGTAACAAAGAACCAAAATAAATAACAACGTTTTATCTATGGTTTAAGTAATCTCGCTGGTCCAGCGAGCAGCCCGCTTTTGAATCAGGAAGTCGTGGGTTCAAATCCGGGCTCACACCAATGACTTTTCGAAATTCTTTTCCGAAGTTATATAAGTAAGGTTCGGAAGTTATATAAGTTTTTGTTGAAATATATCGATCTCTGACAACTTTGTGCCCGGTGTATGGCAATGGGTTCGCCACCTATTCCATTTGGGACGTAAACATAACGGCGAGTCGAGGCTTAACAGCCACTGCCTACACCTTCGGGTAGAAAAGGGCATGAAGTTCGAAAAGTCAATTGGTATGAGCCAGGATTTGAACCAACGATCTCTTGATTCAGATGCGGTGTGTTGGACCACCGAGACTTACTACAAACTAACTAACCTAACCTAAATTTTAATATAATCTTATTTATTTAAATGACGTGTAGCATGGCTTTGAATCCCACCAAACTGTTTACAATGAATAAAGTATCCATATTTAAGCAACATATTCTCTGGTTACATTAGATGACAAAAACCACGTATGAAAATGGGAATTTTACCTTATGGAATAAATAATGTGTGCTTGGCAAGAAAATATGTATATAAAAACTCATGACACTTTTTCTTGAGTCTTGACGAAATACCAAGCGAGCGTAAAAAACAACGAATATGTAATGAACTTATAAATATTAAAATAACCGTATGTTCCCAAAGTCATTTTAATATTTAACATACTCATTAATTATTTTTACCGTATTAGTATTTGGTTCAAGTCAAGGCAACTACTATTTTAATATTAAACATGGATTTTGTCCTTCTTGACAAAAACTGGTCTGTTATTATGGTCTTGGGACATAGGTATACTTAAATACATACGGTTACGCCTTCTTCTGTTGAAGTTAAACAAAAATGTATGTATATAAAAAAGTAAGGGACGATATCAAGACGAAAAGAATTTAACCATATGTCCTATGATTCGTCTTATAGCTTGGCGAATCATCGTACCGACTAAATAAGAGGGCTCGAGTTCAAATCGCGAATCACATCTTTGACTTTCGTGAAGTTATAGTTAGGTAGTGTATGATTAGGATTGATAAAATGTTAAATGTTTGCCTAATTTAATATATTCGGTGTTACATTTGGGAGAAGAAAATCGATCCTGCCTACACTTTTCGGAATTAAGGGCGTGGTTATTACAACTTTTAGCGGTTCGGTGGTAACTTAGAGTTTGACCACTCGTAATTGTGATTGTGAGGTCTCGGGTAGAATAATTCTGTTGATTATAAAAAGTGAGGCGACTGAGAACTTTCCTGTAATTCCATTCTTCGAGTAAAAAAAAAAACAAATATTTGCCCCGGGTGTTTTGCTTTGCAAAATAATTTAAATTTCGCGAGCGCCTCAAACCATATAACTTGGCTTTATTAGCATAAGCGACATTGTTCCAGACATTATGGTTGCGAATTCCCTGGACATTCGCCTAACTGTGATACATGTTTAAGTACGTTTTCGAACTTAATTTAATACTAAAATTTGTGATTTATATTTAGTAGCGAGTCCACATATATATTGTTTAGGTTGTTTAGGTTTATTTATTTTAAAGGAAAATAAAGAGAAAGATTTACTATCCTTGTATTTGGTTAAATACGAGATGTAATGCCCTATGTAAATTTAAAGTTCGTTGTTCCAACACGGAAATTTATTTGATACATACTTACATAACTTCACGCCAAATTCTTTGCGGGATAGGCAGAGAGAACAGAGCACCTTAAGGCACGATTCTTACACACTTCACTCGCTTCGTTGACTTTTATAATTCTTTTCATACACCAGCGTCAATTTTTAAGGCCATGGTCGTGGTAAGTGTGTCGTGGCCGTCCTCAACGCCTACATCCATCTACAGTCAATCTTGCGTCCTCTATTCTTTCTACATTTCCGAACCATCGGTAGATGCCCTTTCTTACTTTTACACCGACACTCTCTTTCAATGCAACCTCCTTGCAACATACTTGGTCAAAAATAAATATATTTAAACCCTTAAGCTTACACCATTATATATAGTAATATTTTCTGTGCCAAGCGTAAATATGCTAGGTTTTATCGTCTCTACGAAAAAAAAATATCAAACATCATGCGTAATTTATAAAATCATCGATAATTATCACACATAACTTACTTAAAGTAATTTTGGTCTATCAGTTAATAAAACTCAGGAAAATCCAAATAAATTTGCCAGTCCTAAGTGGATAGGGTTAAAGGATATTATAAAATTGACTATTAATTTAAAAACTTTTAATTTCAATAACCACAAATAACTAGAAATTATTATCCGATATATAAATGATATAGAACGTGTATTAAATATTTATTACATACAAGAATATGTCCGGATATTAAAGATGTTAAATCCCCTTAGCCTTTAAATTCCCCTCTGGAATATTTTACGAGTAAAATACAATGTTGCCATGCATATACTGTAACTCGCTATGTATCGGATTTTGAGTAAACAATTTTTAAACACAAAATATAACATAACTTCACGCGTTTTTCTACTCGAAGGTGTAGAAAGCGGCTACTAAGCCACGACTCGCCGTTATGTTTACGTCCCAAATAGAACAGTTGGCGAACCTATTGCCACACGCCGGGCACAAAAATGTCGTCAGTCATCGATATTCGTCACACGTAACTTCGTAAGGTTATTAGCCCGGATTTGAACCTACGACTTCTTCTGATTCAGAAGTGGAGTGCTCGACGACTAGACCACCAATATTTGACATCTTTAAATTTTATATTGAAATTTTCTCTATTATTTTCAGAGCCAGTTGTGGGACGAGTATGAGCTAGAAAACGCTACATTTGCAGAGTGCAGTATCAACAACGCAAATCACAGCTTTCAGGTAAAACTATATTTTGTTTTAAACAGCACTAATAATTCGAAAATATTTTTGGTTTGATTTAGAAAAAAGCCACATTTTACATAATCTCGGTGGACCAGTGGTCGAGTTATTCTGATTCACGAGTCGTAAGATCGAATCTGAGCTCACATCACTGATTTCTTGGAATTCTTTTCAGAAGTTATGTGTGATAAATATTGATGGCGAACAACTTTGGGGCCAGTGAATTGCGCCACTCCATTTGAGGCGTAATAATTCAGTCGATGCATAACAGCCGCTGTCTACACGTTCGGGTAGAAAAGGGCGTGAAGTTTTGTTATATTTTTATTTGATATATTGACCACACGAATGAATAAAATATGAAAAGAGTATGTAGCAGGAAGCTTGTAAATTTCGGCAATAACTGAGAAGATAAGAGGGAATTGTCTGGTGTTGTATGGGCACGTAATGAAGAGGGACGATACACACGTTACAAGAAGAATGATGAACCTGAATATGGAGGGAAATAAGAACGAACGACATTATTATGAAAGGTGTTAATTTGGTTTCTATTTTTTCAGGTTGTAAGGAAGGAAGTTGAGTTGAAAGAGAGAGTCGGTGTAAAGAGTAGGTGTAAGTAAGAAAATGTATGTTCCGATGGTTCGGACATGTAGAAAGAAGGGATGATGCAAGATGAAGATGATGAAGAACATGATGTAAGCCGATATAAGATGCAAAAGTGGGTGGTGCAAAAGACACATATTCCGAGTCCAAATAGAACGTGTTCTGGAGGAAGGTGATGTTAGGAGCCTTAAAAATCGACGCGCGTGCATGAAAAGTGTTATCAAAGTCAACGAAGCTAGTTAGGCGTGTAAGAATCGTGCCTACCCAGCAAGGGGTTTGGCGTGAAGTTATATTATGTTTGTTGTGGTAATGTGGAAGAAGTGAATGATAGTGTGGAAAAGAAAAACCTGTAGTGCCGACACCAAATAATGGGAAGAGGGTAGAAAAATGATAAGCACGCATCTTTGATATTATAATTATTATTGAGAAGTAATATAAATTATATTAAAAGCGTATAGATTGTAATAGATGTCACGCGACTTTATCGATCCCTAGAACAATGTAGCAATAGCTGAATCAATATCTGTCGTAGCATATCGTAGACCTCGTAGCAGGATTGTAGCTGTTTGCTACGAAATATAACTATTTGTTTACTATTGATTGACTGTCTAAAGTTCAGAGCGCTTTATTGTGTATACAAAAGCAATGTTCTTTCAGGGCTCAACGTATCTATAACATATATCTTAGGTCTCAGAATTAATATTTTCTTCAAGAAATATTGATTGATCTGCACTGATACTGGAGAAAAAGTCCGTTTACTTGTAGACGGTAAGAAACTATTGTAGCAAGTATAATAATAATAATAATATCTTGGACACAATACACACAGCGCCCTCTAGTTCCAAGCTAAGCAACTAAATGCTTGTGTTATGGATACTAGATAACGGATATAAATACACATATACTTTTCTTTTGTAAATACATACTTATAATACATAGAAAAACACCCAGACACCACACAAATATTCATGTTTGTCACAAATATTTGGGCTCGGGTGGGAATCGAACCCCCGACCTCATTGCTGCAACCGGTAGTTTTACCAATGCGCCACGAGGCCCGTCTAAAAGTATGATCGTAAGTTATAATTTGAGCATTATTTTTATTATCATACTCTTCTGAAACGGCTTAACCGATTTTCATGAAATTTTGTGTGCATATCGGGTAAGTCTGAATAAATCGGACAGCAACTATTTGTTATCCCCCTAAATTTTAAGAGTAACTCCTGTTTTTTAAAATTCTCTAGATATATTTTATTTTTTTTATGAAACAGCATACAAAAATAGAAACCCCCCCGTTTCAACCCCTATTTTTTTTTTGTCGTAAACTTTATTTTTTTGGCAAGACATTTGCCGGCTCAGCTAGTTTATATATAACATGTATATTATTGTATAAGGCGGATATAACACTCACTTTCAACGCTTACGGCTTATGTACATTCTATTAAAGGCTTTTTTGTAGTAAGCTATTAAGTAGAGTGTACGAGAAGAGTTAATGCCGTAACCCACATGGGCGGGGGGAGGGGGGGGGGGGGTTTAAGAGCCATCATGCTCCTTAAACGTGATGCGTAAGTGAATAAAAAAACTTAACGAATAGTGTTTGTGAATTGATTGAAGTAGGGCTCTTAACTCTTTATCAATTTGTAGTACTTTGAATCTTAACATAACATAACTTCACCCCGTTTTCTATCCGAAGGTGTAGGCAGCGGCTGTTAAGCCCCTTCTCGCCGTTACGTTTACGTCCCAAGTGGAATAGGTGTCGAACCTATTGCCATACCGCGCACAAAGTTTATTAGTCGTCGATATTTATCGCACATAACTTCCCAACATAATTTCGAAAAGTCATTGGTGTGAGCCAGGATTAGAAGCCGCGTCTTCTTGATTCAGAAGCGGGGTGGTGAACCAATGGACCTATCAAGGGTCGCGCAGTTCTTTGATGCATGAATGAGCGGGATCGACTAGTAAAATACCACGCCCTTTCAGAATATCGAGAATGATGACGGGAACTTTAAAACCGACGTGCGTGTATGACGAGCGAATGAGGTATGTAAGTATTGTGCCATGCCAATGGATTTGAAGATGTGAAGTTATGTATGTATGCATATATGTTTATCGCGGAATTATGATATGGTAACAACTAGTACTATTTTTGAAGTTATACTTCTTTAGGCGCGTTATGAAAAAATGATGAGTGAAATTTTAAGATCTGTGACACAAAATTAACAGTATGAAGTTTTAGTTACATACAAGTGCGAATTATATATGTGCTAATAAATTATATTCAGTTGTGATTTAAATTGAATATTTTGATTGATATTACTTACTATTTGTGAATATTAGTGAAAAAAATTGTGCTTATATACTTTTTCAAGTGCTCCAATATAATTGAGGTTAACTATCCGTATGTATTATTTATTGATATAAATAAAAATACTTTTATTTAATATAATTAACACTAAATATTATTAAATTATTAATGTTAAATACTTATTATTGGTTATTTAATATTTACAAAATAATGTCTTATATATTTATTATTCTCTAAATTTTGTTTTTAATAATTATATATATATATATATTTTTTAATGATGCCAAAGAAGTATAACTTCTCACGCGCGTACATAATTATTTTTTTGTGTAAATATTATGTTTTCTTGTTATTTGCATTTACGCACACTTATTTTGCTATTTTGTGAAGCTTGTCACGCACGTCTGTGTCGGCCTGTCGTGCAATAGATATGTGGCATGATAAGGATTTGTTTCAGAATATAAAATTGCTCAGAAATCTGTGTGTGTAAATGAAGGAAAATGTTATTAGTAAGTAGATTATATTATAACAATATCACATATAAATCGCGTTAAAAAAACTTCCTTCCCTATGTACAGTGATAAAGACAGGAGGACCCATTATCATCAGACAAAGATTATTACTTTACACGAGGATGTGCGCTAAAAATTAATAATCCGATTGAAATATTAGCCCGCTGATTTAATTTTATTTACTGTGTATTTCTAGTGCGCGACACCTCTTTTGCGTTTGTTATTTGTAATCATAAAATGTCTCGGTGGTCCAGTGGTCGAGCACCCCGCTTCTGAATCCAGAGGTCGTGGCTTCGAATCCTGGCTGACACCAATGACTTTTCGAAATTAATTACGAAAGTTACGTGTGATAAATATCGATGACTAAAAACTCTGTGCCCGGTATGGCAATAGATTCGCCACCAATTCCATTTGGAACGTAAACATAACGGCGAAACGAGGCTTGACAGCCGCTGCCTACACCTTTGGGTAGAAAAAGGCGTGAAGTTATGTTATGATAAATGTAATCAGGAGGAGAGGGGATGAAAGGGAGTGGGGATGTTAAGTGTAGCTCGGAAACACGCCTGTTACATGTCAAAAGGATTCGACGGGTTTACTGTTATGATGTAATAATACCATTTAGTACAAACCATTAATCCCCGTCACTGAGTCTTGCTTTATCGCTATAAAAGTGTAATAAAAAAAAAGCGTGAGTTCATATTGAAGATATTTAGGCCATTGTACTTATGTTGTTATTATGATTTACTTGCTGACCCGGCGAGCTTTGTTTCGCCTCAGAAGCAATAAATGAGTAGATAAAATATTGTTCTAAAATAAAAGTAGCCCAAGTTACTCTTTATTCCCTCTGCTACCAGCCCATAAAACCCTTCAAAATCAGTCCAGCCGTTTCAGAGATTAGCCGGAACAGACAGATAGAGACAAATAGACAAAACTGAAAAACAAAAGACATTTTGGTGTATGTACCGTAAATATAATATGTATAGAACAAATAGCGGTTATTTCAATATTACAAATAGACACTCCAATTTTATTTATATATGAATATAGTATACTAGCAGACCGCGCGAACTTCGTACCGCCATATTTTATACATTTTCCACTCAAAAGATTATTGCCGCAATCATATTAATACCCCAAAGCTTTCATCATAAATGGACTATCTAACACTAATATTTATTTCAATTCAAGTTCTTGATACATGCATACATAACTTCAGGCCAGATCCCTTGCGGGGTAGGCAGAGAGAACAAAGTGCCATAAGGCACGATTATTACACGTGTCACTCGCTTAGCTAGTATGTATTAGCGTACTGACAACCAAGACATTGATATTATTTACAACTTCAAAGAAAGCTTTATTAGCAATGCCACTTATGAACAATGAATATAGCAATAAACTTGTCTCAAGTTTTTGCTCAACCTTTAGTTTTTTTTAATACAACATAGACAACTTTTTTTATATGGTCACTATTCTTCAACGAAAAAAACGGGCCACCATATGTTCAAACCGGGGTAGCTAACTCACAGTGAGTGTTTTTTTTTATAAGTCAAATGATGTCGGTCTAGCGATTAAGCTTATCGAAATAAATTTACTACATTTTAAAAGATATCACGATCTTAAAAATGTAAAGTTTATTACATATATCTAGAATGTATTATAAATCAGTCACATCAGTCACACCTTGTCAGTGGTAAAGTCACGCAGTGTTCGCTGCATGAATGGGCCGGCTCGACCCGTGGAATACCACGACCTCTCAGATTATCGCTGAAAAGTGGCCTTAGCCGCGTTTCACTCGCTGAGAGAGGTGTTCGGAGGCCCAATCCCTTTTCCCCTCCCCTACCGAAACCCACTCCCGACCCCACCCATATCCCATTGTAAGCGCCGGCAACACAACTGTAACACTGCATGTGGTGAGGTGGCCATGGGCGGCGTTTGTAACTATCATAAGCCTGCTCGTTTGCCCCTTATACAATAAAAATGTAACCTAATTCCTATCCTATCCTACTTCTAATATATAAAATTCTCGTGTCACAATTTTCCCATACTCCTTCGAAACGGCTTGACCGATTCTCATGAAATTTTGTATGCATATCGGGTAAGTCTGAGAATTTTCAACCCCCTACGATCAACCCCTATTTTTTAAATTTAATTTTTTGGGAAGACCACGTTTGCCGGGTCAGCTAGTAATACATATATAAATGTGAATGTAAGTTTGTTTGCGTGCTTTCACGCGATAACTACTCAATCGATCATCATGAAACTTTGTACACATATTCTTTAAAGTAATTTACATATTTTTGAACCCGAAGGAAAAACTTATAAAATAGTCTACAACAATATCCTACATACTCTTATAAAATTGTTACAGTCCAAAATTATTTATTTTTGTTACAGAGAAATATATTTTACCTTAAAAAAATGTTGTTAGTTTTTTAAACGTCATTGTAAGTAGTAATTTTAAAACCTAATAATTCAAGCCAAGCAATAAAACAGAGTTATCATATTGGTTAACTTCTATAGTAATGATCTTTGATATCTATTTAATGGATTTAATGCGAGCGAAGCCGCGGGTAAAAGCTAGTAACTTTTATAACTAAAAATACCACAAAATACGATTAAATACTACAAATTTTAAACATAACATAACATAACTTCACGCCTTTTGTTACCCAAAGGTGTAGGCAGCGGCTGTTAAGCCTCGTCTCGCCGTTATGTTTACGTCCCAAATGGAATAGGTGGCGAACCTATTGCCATACCGGGCACAAAGTTTGTCAGTCATCGATATTTATCACACATAACATCCGAAAACAATTTCGAAAAGTCATTGGTGTGAGCCAGTGTCTGGAATCGAACCCCGGACCTCTGGATCAGAGGCCGTGCGCTCGCCCACTGCGCCACCGAGACTTTTTAAAATTTTAAATTCTGATTAAAGTATTGAGCGATATGATGACAAAGAGAGAAACAACAACAAAACATAACTTCACGCCTTTTCTACTCGAAGGTGTAGGCAGTGGCTGTTAAACCTCGTTTCGCCACTATGTTTTCATCCCAAATGGAATAGGTGGCGAACTTACTGCCATACCAGGCACAAAGTTTATAGTCATCGATATCTAAATACACATAACTTCAGAAAACAATTTCAAAAAGTCATTGCTGTGAGCCAGAACTCGAACCCGCGACTACTTTATACAGAAGTGGGGTTCTCGACAACTGGACCACCGGTACCTTTTAGCAAGAAACAAACGTAAAAAAATCTACCTGCTAGCTGTCGCGGTCCGAGCTGTCCGAGTCGGATACATCATCAGTGTAACTAAATATTTCCCTATGAAATGAATACTTACATTTTGTATTTTGCGATATCTTTGGAATTAGATGTCCGAATTGAATTATTCAAACAGTTCTAGAAAGGTATTGAATCTGTCTTTTTATTGAAGTAATTTATTTTCAGGAAAGTTAAATTCAAGGTACAAAATAAAGCATTTTTATAACGACATCAATTTAATTATTTTAAAAAACTCAAAAAACACTTATTGTGAGATAACTACAATAGTTAGACATACGCCATCGCGGACTTTTTTATAGACAAATTTATGTTCTGTAAAAGTGTAGTACATTGTTTTATTCTAGAATCAATAGTTTTCGCAGCGTTCACGATGTAAGAATTATTTTCGAGTCATTTTCTTACACCTTGGGTTACATTATTGGACTTATAGTAAGGATCCCTAATTAATTTGAAAATATAATATAGCCTAAAGCCTTCCTCGATAAATGGACTATATACCACTGAAAGAATTTTTAAAATCGGACTGGTGGTTTCTGAGATTAGCGCGTTCAAACAAACAAACAAACAAACTCTTCCGCTTTATAATATAAGTATAGATATTTTATGTATACTAGCTGACCCGGCGAACTTTGTTCCACATCAAAAGTAATAAATGAGTAAATTTTGCACATCATGAGGTTCAATTTGTGCTATTTGTCGGCTATAACTGCTGTCCCGCAATGTTAACGTTTAAATTGCATGCTATAAAGGGCCAGGATCATCCATATTACATGCACAATCTATTTAAGACACCTAATTGGATGAAAATTACTGCTGTAATGTTTAAAATCGCTTCGTAAATAAGCCATTGTTTCTCGTAAAAAATAAAAAAATAAAAATGGTCATTGTGGGTTATCCCAAAGAGATAGACATATGCCCTCGCGGACTTTTTTGTAGACCTTCTGAAGATGTTTAATAATGTAGAACATTGTTTTGATCACTGATCTGATCACTTAGGGTTCAGCCAACGTTTGCAATTAAAGTGCTAAATCTCGAAAATTATCATTTTTTCTTTACAACATCATATATGAATTATAGATCAAAACCACCCCGTTGACACCCTCTAACTATTAAAAAAAACCACATCAAAATCCGTTGCGTAGTTTTAATGATATACGCATATAATGGGACAGACAGCGGAAAGTGACTTTGTTTTATACTATGTAATGATTTATTAGTATACCTTCTTATAATGTTTGGGAAAATTTAGGTTTGGGATAAATGAATTTTGAAAAGATCTACGATGTACATACGCTTAATGGCGACAGTAATTGCTTACCGTAGTGCGAAGAAACCTGTCTTGATTTGAAAAAAAAATGACTCCGTAGTTTTTTATGGACAAGGGGATAGAACGAACAATATTGGCAACTAGCATGGGCCATAGACGTTTGCAACACCGAATGACTTAGGACGCAACCCTAAGTAATTCGGTGTTGCATACATACATGGCCAATACGTACTTGCCTTTAGAATGAAAAAGGAAAGGGAATAAGGGTGGTTCCCCGGATACCGTTCTCATTGAAAGAAATGCGGAACTTTACGTCGATTTTAAAGCTAAATCTAAGCTGAAAGACAATGCATGTAAAACACTGTGCAGAGACCACACCTTAACTCCACCCTGTCAAATTTTCATGGCTCGTACATTACCTGTTTGTTGGCACTTTCCACGCTTCGCCTTTTTTCATAATAAATATCTTGGCGGCTTCGCGAATTAACCTGATTTTTACCATCGCGTCCGGAATTGAGGAATTGAATCTGCATTTAAAAAAGAGTGCAAGAAAATACGAAAGTGCTATCGTCCATACTTTTGAATAATCTATTTGTGATCTACTTTGATATACAGTTGAAAAGATATTTAATTGACTGTCAAATGTAACACGTAACTGGTTTTTATTGATTTATTTCACTTTTCTATAGAATAGGAGGTCAAACGAGCGAGTGGGTCACCTGATGGTAGCAATTTCTCAGCGCCCATGAACACCGTGGTGTGTTACCGTCCTTTAAGTGAGTAGGAGGGGAAGAAAAGAAGGTCGGGCCTCTGGATACCTTTCTCACCGAACGAAATGCGGCACTTTACATTGATATTCTGGGAGGTCCTGGTATTTCACCGAAAAGTCATTGACGTGATCCAGAATTGGCAACCACTGATTCAGAAACGGGATGATCACCATTCGGCGAGTATCAGTTATTCGTTTAAAATATTACATAACCTTAATTAACTTATGTAATTATTTTTATTAGCTCTAAATCTTTCATGCTTTAGACATAATATACATACATACATAACTTCAAGCCAAATCCCTTGCGGGGTAGGCAGAGAGAACAGAGCGCCATAGGGCACGATTCTTACACGCCTCACTCGCTTCGTTGACTTTCATAACTCTTTTCAAGCACGCGCGTCGGTTTTTGAGGCTCTTAACATCACCTTCCTCTAGAACACGTAATAATATAAATCAGAAAATAGGTGAACATTTTCTAATGTTTGTTACTAAATCGCAATTTAATCGTCAAACAGATTTAAATGAAAATTGACATATAGTTTGACTTAGGTAGTCAAACTATATGTCAATTTCAGACATTTTTATTCCGGTAATATGTTCCTTTTGGATATTTCTGTTATAACACAACTTCAGACCCCCACCGCCGCAACCGCTGTTAAGCCAAGAGTGGCCGAATCGTTATTTTAATAAGTCCCAAATCGAATAGGTGGCGAAGCTATTGCCATACACCAGGCACAGAGTTGTTAGTCATCAATATTAATCACACAAAACTTTGGAAAAGAATTCCGAGAAATCATTGATGTTAGCCCGGAATCGAACCACCCCCGGATCGGTCACACCACCCACACTATAATTTTAATGTCATCCTGACAAACAAATTCAGTCTAACGTGCATAAGTAAATAAAACGCTCAACAATGCGGGTAATATGTACCGGTACAAAAGAAAAATAAAATAAAAAGTGAAAGTGTGTGTGTCCGCTCCGACGCACGACTGGAGTTTACTCCTCAAGAACGATTATAAAATAAAATAATAAATATTTACTGTCTACAAATATGAACACATTTCTTCGTAATAGAGAATGGCGTATCGCTATAAAGAGTGTTTCTATAAAGAGCTCAGGACATTGTATGGAGTGCCGACTCTTATTTATATGCTCTGTGACTATAGCGCATAACGCATTTCGTGTGACATGCTATACTCTCTAGTACGATTTTGGTCCCCATAATTTTCATACCCCGGGCCTATATATGTAAATCGATTCTTAAGGAGTAAACTCCAAAAACAGTTTAAAAGCTCGTACTCGTACTGTGAAACCGCTTAAACGGCACGAATCGTCGCGTCGCATAGACAGCGCTGCCCCCGTCCCCGATCTCGTTAGCGAATGAAACCTTTTTGCACAAGACTTAAGAGCACACTCTATTTAAATAAACAGTTGCTCGTGAACGGGAACCGTTTAAATAACTACTAGCTTTTACCCGCGGCTTCGCTCGCGTTGAAGCCATTAAATAAGTGTCAAATTATGAATCAATATGATAACTCTCTATTATTGCTTAGCTGGGATTATCAATTTTTAAAATTACAACATACAATGACGTTTAAAAAACTTACAATCAACTTTATTGAAATGCAACAACAAACGGTAAAATATATTTCTCTGTAACAAAAATAAATTTTGGACTTTAACAATTTTATATGATATAAATGCAGAGTATTAATGTAGGATATTTTTGTAGACTATATTATAAGTTTCTCCTTAGGGTGCAAATATATGTTAATTAAAGAGAGAAATAAGAAAAAAGAAAGTATCCTATATTACTTCTAATACCCCCAAGAATATGTGTACAAAGATTCATGATGATCTGTTGAGTAGTTATCCCGTGAAAGCGTAACAAACAAACTTACATTCAAATTTTCAAATTTATATTATCTATATACATATATATAAGAGATTTCCACCTATATATTGACTCATCACGATATCTCTGGAACCATAAGGCGTAGCGACTTGAAATTTGGTAGGATTATTCCTTTCGCGGAGTAGAGGTCAGCTAAGAACGGATTTTACGAAATTCCACCCACAAGGGGGGTTGCGGGGGTGTTAACAATGGAAAATTCCCATTTTTAACCTATAGCTGCTATCGACTTCAAATTTGTCGAAGATATTGCAGTATTAACATAGCGGGGCAGCAGTTATTACTTTTGATGCGAAACAGAGTTCGCCGGGTCAGCTAGTATATTATAAGTATAAGTATAAGTAAAGTATTCGCTTATCACCAGATGACCCGCTTGTTTTTAAACTTGGCATGGTTTGAACTGCATCTATTGCTGCATCCAAACTATTAAGTTATTTTAAGTAACGGGAACATCTTAGCTGGAGTATATTATCTTCGGCCAATAAAGACCTAAGCAAATAAGTAAATTAGATAACATAACGTAACTTCACACCTTTTTCTATCCGAAGGTGTAGGCAGCGGCTGTTATGCCTCGGGAGGGACGGTATTACAGTATTCAGGGTTGAAACTTCATTACTGTAAAACTTCATTACTGAAGTAGCTAAATTTGATCTTTCGTAAAAAATTTTTTTTTTTTTAATATAAAGTAGCCTATGTTACTTCTAATACCTTCAAGAGTATATGTACAAAGTTTCATGATGATCGGTTCAGTAGTTTTTGCGTGAAAGCGTAACAAACAAACTTACATTCGCATTTATAATATTAGTATAGATTAAGGCGGAATTTAAAAGAGAGAATGCTTTTCTATGTTCTGCTCTTACTGTTTCTGAAATACCCTCCACTCTATTTAAGTCGGTGTTAATTAATTGATAATATGTTTTTTTAAAACGAAGTTGTAAGTAACCGGACGTTAAGAGTCGATTCGTCGAATTCCACATCACCGAATTCTTATAAACCGGACGCAATGTTGTCAGTCATCGATATTTATCTCACATCGTTCGTGGCATGACCGGGCCGGCTCGACGCGGTGAAATACCACGCCCTCTCAGAAGATCGATATAAAGTGGTTCATGCCATGTTTCGTTTGGTGAGAGAGGTGCCCGGAGGCCCACCCCCTTTCCAACTCCATCCCATCCTACTCCCTTAAAGGTCAGCAACGCAACTGTAACACTATATGTATTGCAAGTATCCACGGGCGGCGCTGGTCACGTACCATCAGATCACGCGCCTGCTCGTTTACCCTCCTATCCCATAAGAAAAACACATAGATTTTGAGAAGTCATTGGTGTGAGCCCGGATTCGATCCCACGATTTCTCGAAGCGAGTGGCTTGAACTCTAGACCGCTGAGTGTTTAATTAAAAGTTGCCAGATCACGGAATATTTAATTAATTAAAGTCTTAAGAAATATACTTTTAGTTATAACTTGATTATATACAAAGTATTCCAATTCGTTGTACTGCTCCAACCGAGAGTCATATATCACGTCATATAAAGCGTCAAACAAAACTTCCTGTCATTTTATATTCCATCTATTTCCATCCTGACCGATATTGACGGGAAATGTCCGGTAAAATGGTACATCACGCTTTAATCCCATTGACAGGATTGTTTTGCGGTGAAGTTAAAATACCCCTCGCTGACGAGAATAATATTGAACTGAATTTAATTTACAATTCGTACGGCTAATATTGATTTATTGAAAGTTCGAACTGCTCCAAGTATTGTGTCCGTATTCGTGTTACTTTTATTGAAATTTTCATCAGACCTCAACACCTCAAGTTATTGACAATCGACCACCAAAAGTTTGACATTAGCCTCTATACAAGTATTACAAAGGAAGTTAATTGAGTTTATATGGTCGTAGTACTCTTTAAGACCATTGTATCTGTTTTTTTATAGGATATGGGGATAAATTAGCTGGCGTTTCACCTGATGGTAAGCAAATAAAGCCGCCCATGGATACCTGCAACACAGATAGTGTTACAGTTGAATGAGAGAGCGCAGAGGGTTGGGCCTCCAGATCCCTCGCTCAACGCGGTTCGTGGTATTTCACCGGTCCAGCCGGTCCATACAAGAAGCGAATGAAAAATGTTAAAAATTGCTGGAATATTTTCTTCTCCATTTGAAGCATATGCTATAACATATTGTAATAGAATATGATTTATGTTAAGCATCGCACGCGTACTATGTAAGAATGGCTGGAGTAATAAATCTCATATTATAAATCGAAGCGACGTGACGAGGAAATAGATATATACAACATATGCAATAAAAGCACATTGCTATATCCTTATTATCAAGTCTCGGTGGCGCAGTGGTCGAGCACACGGCTTCTGATCCAGAGGTCCGGGTTCGATTCTAGACACTGGCTCACACCAATGACTTTTCGAAATTGTTTTCGGAAGTTATGTGTGATAAATATCGATGACTGAAAAACTTTGTGCCCGGTATGGCAATAGGTTCGCCACCTATTCCATTTGGGACGTAAACATAACGGCGAGACGAGGCTTAACAGCCGCTGCCTACACCTTCGGGTAACAAAAGGCGTGAAGTTATGTTATGTTATATCCTTATGACGAGCCTCGTGGTGCATTGGTAAAGCTATCGACTCCAGAATCGGGGATGGCGGGTTCGATCCCCACTCGAGTACAAATATTTGTGACAAGTATGAATGTTTGTATGGCGTCTGGGTGTTTTTCTATGTAATAAACAGCGGGGCACTACCATCGCTATAGATTTTCTACTGATTAGTGATTACTGATGTTTGGATAGTTCTGTACTTGATACGTAGAAAGTAAAATAAGCGTCGTCAAGAACACGGCATAAAGTTGTCAGCCATCGATATTTGTCACACATCACTTCCAAAATGAAATTCCGAGAAATCATTGGCGTGAACCCGAAAACTTATGAATCAGAAACTCTCCGCTTCTGTCCTACTTAACCATTGGACTACCAGGACTATAATAGACTTAAGATTAAACCTTTAAGAAAATAGTAAAGTTCCAAACATCTTGTTTTGTCCACAGGTCATAACAACGAGCCGTTGTCTGGTGCTGTGCGCGGACAGTCGTAACGAGATGGAGGCGTGGGCTGGCGCTTTAAGAGGTGCACTCCACCGCGGTGCTGACGTCGCTGACCTGGTGGCACGACTATCTTCAGGGGACCACCATTGGTGAGGGACATTAACGTTAAGAAAGAGATAGATTAACCATTTAACCGGTACCTCTTTAGTTGATGTCGTCTAATTAAACTATTGTAAATTACATATTGAGGTTAAAATATTTTTACGGTAAATGCGGAGATTGAATTGGATTGAATAATATTAGTACAGACCAAATGAAATAATAATAATATCTTGGACACAATACAGGCAGCGCCCTCTAGTTCCAAACTAAGTAACTAAATGCTTGTGCTGTGGATACTAGATAACGGATGTTAATACATACCTATATCGATACCTTAATGTGCAAACCTACTAACTCCACTTTTTTTCGAAAATGAAAATCTTGATACCAATAGAAACTAGATAATATCTAGTATCTGCCGGCATCAAAATGCCATTTGTAAATTAATTATATATACATACAAAATTTATGCTTGTCATAAATATTTGTACTTGGTTGGGATTCGGACCCGCTAACCTCGATTTTACAGTCAGTAGTTTTAACAATGCACCACGGGTTCTGTCAAAAAACGTCGAAATGAGCCTGTATCGTCTTTTTTTATAATGAAGGGATTGTGAGCGCAATTTAAAAAAAAAATGAATCATATTTTACTTCAACTTAAGTTACAAAGTCTGTCACATCCACTATAAATTTTAGTCTAATATGAAATAGTGCTTTTTTTGAAATGCTATTAGCATTTCCTTAAATTAAATCTAAAAATAATTTATTAGATGTTTATACGGTTTCATCTTTTTAATTTGAGCAGCAATCTAACGGCCGAAACCAATAATCAATCACCAATCTAAGATTGAAGCCAATCTAAGATTATTGTGTATTTATCGATCGATTCCCCAAACAAAATCAATCCACGAATTGATTGTTGGCACGCTTATTAGTAGAAATAGATTGAAATATAGATCTTAGATAGCAAAATTCGGATTTGAATTGATTATTGGTTTCGGCAACCACGTGTAACCACGCATGACATGTGTGAACAAAATTTGATCGATTTTGTAGTTCAGGCGGACAAGCGTTACAAACAAAATAACATTCGAATTTATAATACTAGTTAACATAATTTCACGTTTTTTCTATCCGAAGATGTATGCAGCGGCTGTTAAGTCTCATCTCGTCCCTATGTTTACGTCCCAAATGGAATATGGTGGCGAAACTATTGCCAAATCGGGCACAAAGTTTTCAGTCATCGATATCTTTCACACATAACTTCGGGAAAGAACTTCGAAAAGTCATTGGTGTGAGCCAGTGTGAGGATTCGCACCCGCGACCTCTAGATTCAGAAGCGGGTGCTCGACCATTGGACTACCGAGACCTTTAAGACTAGTTAAGGTTATTAAGTTTATAATATTTCTTATCAAATCTAATGTCTAATCGCAGACAAAGTCTTTGACACTATCTGACACTGACCTCAGGCAAAGACAACAACGGACCCGCAGCAGAACCATCTTGTTGTTAATATTATTACAGATCACTGTGCGGGTCTCTACATTAATTAAAACAAATACAAAGTAACTACATAAATATCGTAGAACTTAAATTAATTACTTGTTTTGTTTTGAGGAAAAATATATGTCGAGAAAATCTCAAGTCTTAAATCTTGAGTCTAAAAAAACTTAACTTTACGCCTTTTTCTACCCGACGGCGTAGGCAGCGGCTGTTGAAGCCTCGACTCGCCGAATCGTTACGTATGTCCCAAATGGAATAAGGTGGCGAACGTATTGCCATACCGGGCACAAAGTTTTCAGTCATCGATATTTATCACTCACAACTTCCGAAAATAATTTCGAAATGTCATTGGTGTGAGCCCGGATTTCAACCCGCAACTTTTTGATTCAGAAGCAGGGTGCTTTACCACTGGACCACCCATTAAAACCTATGGGCTGGTGTGTGCACACCCTAATGTCTAAATGTATCTAATCAGTCACGGTGCTGTGTCAGTTATGGATCCAGGGCGGGCCGCGGATATGAAAGGAGCCTTCTACCGTATCATTGTGAAACATCATTCATTTTCATTAGCGCGCCCGTCAGGGTTCATCGCTAGAGGTGACCTCCAGGAATCCGGTTATGATTTTAGCAGTGCGGTGAAGTTAGCAGCTTGTAATCAATCACATTTAGGCACCCACACATATATAGACACTTACTTTGGGAATGGGAGAATATTTCTTATTTGTTTTATTGGTGTTTTTCAAATAGATGATGGATCTATTTAGAAACATGAATTTGATTTCGATTTTGTTGTCTCTATGGTCATGAGGATAAAAACTACGTTTCTGAATCCAGTAGTAGTCGGATCGAATCGTTCGTATCAATGAGTTTTCGGAGTTTTTTCCGTTAGTTATATGTGCTCCATATGTGGCTCCTTTTGGAGTGACTAGGAAATAAACAGAAATAGTTACGTCTACTTGTTTCCCTCAAAATTGTTACCAAGCGTCTATCATTGCTCCTTTTATTTAAATTTAATTTATAGAGTTGAAAAGAAATAATATGCTGAAAGTTATTAGTCCAAACATAGACTCAAAAGTAAGTCTGTAAGTCTCGGTGGTCCTGTGGTTGAGCTCCCTGCTTCTAATTCACAAGTCGTGGATCCGGACACACTAATAATTTCTTAGAATTCTCGGAAGTTGTTTTTTTTTATTTTTTTATTTTATGGGATAGGAGGGCAAACGAGCAGGCGTGTCACCTGATGGTATATGGTGCCGTCCATAGACCCTGCAGCACATATAGTGTTACAATTGCGTTGCCGACCTTTAAGGGAGTAGGATGGGGAAAGGGTGTGGGCCACCGGGTACCTCTCTCACCGAACGAAACGCGGCGTGAGCCACTTTACGTCGATCTTCTGAGAGGTCAAGGTATTTCGCCGGTCGAGCCAGCCCATTCATGCAGCGAAATGCTTGGCTCTACCACTGTTCTATGTGTGACAAATATCGATGACTGACAACTTTCGAGTCGAGGCTTCAACAGCCGCTGCCTACACCGTCGGGTAGAAAAAGGCGTAAAGTTAAGTTTTTTTAGACTCAAAAAAAATATAATTAATTATAACCTAAATGTTATGTGTTATATATTTATGTGTTGGAAAGGTACGCAGCCACGCATGCACGTCCGACGTTTTGCAACGTGTGCCGGGAACCACTCGGAGCCCTGGGCACAGCACACGCACTCGCCTGCGAACTGTGCAAGTTCAAAGCACACAAGCGTTGCGCTTCCAGAGCACCGCCTTCATGCAAATGGAGCACGCTGGCGTCCCTCGGGCCGCACGTGGTGGAAGACGCCGAAGGGGTGAGTGTATAATTTGAACTTATAGACTAATAGCTTTTCTCGGTGGTTCAGTGGTCGAGCACACCCCGCTTCTGAATCTAGAGATCGCAGATTCGAATCCTCACACTGGCTCACACCAATGACTTTTCGGAAGTTATGTGTGAAAATATCGATGACTGAAAACTTTGTGCTCGGTATGGCAATAGGTTCCATTTGGAACGTAAACTTAACGGCGAGACAATGCTTAACAGCCGCTGCCTGCACCTTCGGGTAGAAAAGGCGTAAAGTTATGTGTTGTGTTAGAGTACTAGTTTTCTGCCTCGCGGTGTTACTCGCGTACAAACTTAATGGCGATGACGATGCTGATTAAATATAGCCTATGTTATTCTGGGTGAAGGAAGCTTTTCAATGGTGAAAGAATTTTAGAAATCGGCACACTTGTTTTTGAGTTTATTCGATACATACAAAAATACAAATCTTTCGTCTTTTTAATATTACCATAGAAGAGCCCGTGAACACCTGATCTTCATCAGTTTTATAATCATTCATGTTTTATATTAGCTTTAGATTATAATTAAAACTCACTTTTTATTTGCCAGTCACTGAGCGTCGTGGCAACCCGTTGTCTGGCAATGGATAGCTTGTTTTTTTAATAATATTCTAAGGTAAGATCCAAATATGAAGCTGATATGGAATAGGTGGCGGTGGTTTTTTTATTTGGGACGTAACGGCGAGGTGTTGGCAGAGGCTTGACAGCCGCTGCCTTCATTTTCAGCTAGAAAATGACGTGAACTTCATCAATCGTCATGTTTATTGTTACACTGATGATCTACTTTTGTTAACCTGTAATTTCATGAACATTAAAGGCTCAAGGGGTTCTGAAATATTATCAAAAGCTCACTTCCTATATAAAATGACGAAAGTAGATTTTTTTTACCCACCATCGGTACCCCGTACCTTCCAAAACCACTATGACTCAAACTTCATAATTGTCTATCATGTTGGGATGTTAGGACTATGAGCTGACAATCTTTCAACTTTTATAAAATGACGAGGTTTGGCCTTAACGAGCTTTTGGGCCAATATATAGATACATAAATTAGTATATGAAACGCCTAGACAAATTGTCACTGCGGTCACGAATTACGTATGCGTAATACCACCAGACTTAGACCAGCTCATACTGCGGCTATAATACTATTTCACGGTTGTTATAAAAGAGGAAAGCGAAACACCAACTTACAAATTTACTTACAACTCCACATATTTTTTGTGATATTTTATTAATCTAAATTTTCCGGGTCTTTATTTACTACTGTTAAAAAAAAGGAGGACTGAATAAATTATGCCCGGTATATGGCAACTACAGCGTTTTGGTGGTATGTAAGTAACACAGGAGTCCGAACGGTTTTTTCATAGTATTAATATACACAACAATAAACTGAGAACTTAGTTCTCTTTTCGGCCACTGGATGAGCTAGTATTTCGGACGCACCGATGATTACGTACGTATGATTATTATCATTACACGTAAACACGCGTTGTATAGTTTATAAGTCGAGTGGGAAGCTTCTTGAAAGATGGGGCCCTCTACCGTCGATGGTTCTTTCCACTGTATGCAGACCATTCCTTCAACATTGCGTTCGGACTCCTGGGTATTTCATACAAAGACTCAACGCGTACACTAGTTCCGGTACTAAAAGTGTGAATGTAAAAAAATCTAATGTCTCGAAAAAGTGGTAAATTTATAACGTATTTATTGTTATTTATTTGCAAATTAATTTAACTTTCAATCAATGTCATATTATATTTGGTTGCTTGATATCGAAACTGAATTTGAATATAACAGAAATGTACATAATACAATTAATTATTCAATTCTGCGATGAAATTAACAATTTGGAAAATTTAATTAAGTCAGATATAATAATTTATATTGAACGGACTCGGATACTCCATTCGAGTTGCTTATGAATGATTGATCGGCAACATTTATTATGTAATATTCAAATTTTAATTATTTTCTAATCAAAGCAGATCATTCTTCAAAGAGACCCCTGTACCTTCAATAAGTCTATATCTGTCCCTATCTGATTCTCTGTGGTGGTGCCCTCTTAGTCGACAGTCACCGCAGGATACATAAAATATTTCCTTCAAGAAATAAAATATTCATTAAAGTTTAATTACTTTTATGTCAAAAAAAATCCTTTGAAAATGTTACCATGTCAAAGTCATAGAAGCTTTATTTTCATAGGTCTTCACAGACGCTTAACAATAGTAAAAGATTAAACTTATTATTTTAAATGACATATTTAAACACGAGCGCTTGAATAAAGTGCCTCCGTACAACAAGAAAATACAGACGAAATCGCAGCGATGTAGGGGCTGTCATGAAAAGAACCGGGCAAAGGGACTCATGTTCCAGATGATCTATACAATTTACAAACAAATAACCCGACTATCGCTAGCTTCTTATTATATTTATAAGAATTATATATTATTGTATGTCACAATGATTTTATAAAATTTTAATGGATATAAATATTTGTGCACAGTTTCCTTTACCTGATGTACCAGGTACACAAACTAACTGACCGTCTCATTTATAAGTAATTTCTCTTTCTTATTAGCAAACAATTATACAGGTGGAAAAAAGTACTAATCCAATAAAATTAAGAACATGAAAAGTTGAATAAAAGTGAGACAAGCAATTTGACAAAGTGCGCTTGAATTCACCAGTGAAACAGTTTTTCACGCCAGAAAAGTCTGAAAACGGTTTTTTCTCTAATTTGAAGACCATTCAACACGGAATTGTCATTTAATTCCGAAACAGTTTTTTTGCAAATATTTCCCAACTTGTTGTATAATATAGGTAGGTACATATATTTCTGTTTTAATTTTATAAAAGAGTTAATGAGAACTAGTGAATTTGTTAACTCGTCGGTTTCCGTATGCCATTGCGGTGCGTACAAATTCAACCCGGAGGCTTTTAAAAGAAAAGTCCATGTTTAAGGTGTTTATATCACAATAATTGACTTATACACGGACTTTTTTGTCAAAAGAAAACCTCGCTTACAATGGAAATTGCGACATGGATTTTTTTTTCTTTATAAGGAACGGATAAAAATGCAAAAAAAGAACCATCAGAAAACCACCACATGTCATAATATTTTAGGTTATATTTTTATGTTTAATTATAACGATTCCGTACAAAAATAAACTGAAATTGCCTATATGGACCAACTTAGGCAGATATACAATGAAAACGCAGATGGATGCAGGAGTCGAGAACGGCCGAGACACAAATTACATGACCAAAGAGGACGTGTTCTGAAGGAAGGTGATGTTAGGAGCCTTAAAAATCAACGCGCGTGCATGAAAAAAGTAAGAATCGTGCCTTATGGCGCTCTGGTCTCTCTGCCTAACCCGCAAGGGATTTGGCGTGTAGTTATGTATGTATGTATGGACAAACTTATTTTTGCGCGTACGCCAAACTGCAAGCAGAATTCGTTGCAATCTGCATTGATAGTCGTTTTTGTCCTCTGCCAAATTATACTTTCACATTTCACAGTGCTTTTATATATTGTTACAGAACATAATAATGCCCCATCAGTGGCTAGAGGGGAACCTACCAGTTGCGGCGAAGTGTGACGTGTGCGACAAAACTTGCGGTTCCGTACTCAGGTAGGACTTGTTTGCACTAATTGCTTGAGATACTTACAGATTCTTCAGAGGATGACTCAATACGTATATTGAGTTCATTATTCGATGCTGGAACTGCTGCCTTTTTGGGGGCGCGCTACCCCTCTTACCGGACGGACTGCGGCATACGCCACTTTACATCTTTATTTATAGGATAGGAGGGCAAACGAGCAAGTGAGTCAACTGGTGGCAAGCGACTACTCACCGCCCATTAATACCGTGGTGCGTTGCCGTCGTTTAATGGAGTGGGACGAGAAAGGAAGGGGAGGGCCTCCGGAAACCTCTCTCACCGAACGAAACGCGACACGAGCCACTTCACGCTGATATTCCGAGAGGTCTTAGTATTTCACCGGTCAAGCCGGCCTATTCCTGCAGCGAAATGAATGTCCGGCCCATTCATATCTAAAACCTATTGCCATACATGGGAGCACAATTCGTGTTATTATATAAATAATTCTTATATTCCTGGTGAGATTAAGCCTTCAAATAAAACTAAAAAAAGTATTTATCTCTCATTACTAAAAGCATACAAACGATATAAAAAATAACCTAAAGAAAAAAATGTATTCGTCGAAAAATCGGTCTTCCGGATTTGAGGAATACTTAGCCAGGTGGCTAAGTATTCCTCAAATCCGTTAATACCTGGAATACAAATTCCAATATCCCGTTTGAAATCCGACAGATGGATCGTTCGCTCGAGATATCCGCACTAGACGGAATCGTTGCGCGGATGCTGTATTTGTGTGGATACATTTATTTGTGATTAAGCCGACGCCTATGTATAGGTGTACATAGTTCATATGTTTTTATATAGCATAACTTCACGCCTTTTTTACCCGAAGGTGTTGGCAGCGGCTGTTAAACCTCGACAGGCCGAATCGTGTTACCGTCTCAAATAAGTCATCAATATTTATCACACATAACTTCGGAAAAAACTCCGAGAGACCATTGGCGTGAGCTCGTAATCGATCTCATGACCAGTACCAGTGACAGATCAACTACTGTGCCACCGCGATCTTTTTTTTATGATAGAAGGGGGCAAACGAGCTTGCGGGTCACGTGATGGAAAGCAATCACAGCGGCGCATGGCGTCTGCAATACCAGGCGCATCACATCAGCGTTGCCGGCCTTTTAGATGAGAATAGACTCGTTTCTTGAAGGTTCCTAGGTCGTAGCAGTCCGGAAATACCGTCGCCGGCAACTGGTTCCATGAAGGAACAGTGCGTGCTAGAAGTGCCTGTTGAAACGCAATGTTGTTGATCGCCAACCATTCAGCCAATGCGGTTTTTTTTATGTGATAGGAGGGCAAACGAGCAGGCGTGTCACCTGATGGAAAGCAACCAACGCCGCCCAGGTGGTAGCGTTGGCGCGTCGAGCGATGGCGAAAGTCAGCTGTCGGTATTAATCCGAACAATTCCTCAGAACACTCCCCGTGGTATATGCGATAGAGGATGCATAGAGATGCCACCACTCTCCGCAACGCCAGAGGATCAAGCCGATCGGTAAGAGCTTGGTTGTCGACAAGCCGAATCGCGCGTCTTTGGATGCGGTCAAATGGAGTAAGCTGGTACTGTGGTGCCCCCGCCCAAAGATGTGAACAGTATTCCACGTGAGGACGGACCTGCGCCTAGTATAGTTGCAAGCGATGACTTGACGTGAAATACTGTTCCGCTCTATTGAGCACACCAAACTTTTTGGAGGCCAATTTGGCCTTGCCCTCCAGATGACCGCGGAACTGGACGTCATTCGACAGGTCGACACCAAGAATTCCGATAGCGGCTGAGGCGGGTCAGGGAGTGTTCTCAAAACAGGGAGCGTTCTCAAAACAGGGAGCTGCGACAAAGTGTGTCTTTTTAGCGGTAAACGCGCAGACCTGTGTCTTCTTAGGGTTGAATTGGACCATGTTTAGTCGGCCCCAGTCCGAAACTTGACTAAGCAAAGTTTCGATTTCAGACACAAGTTTGTTCCGGTTGCTCGTCGACGTTTTCCCGAGCAACTCGCGGGTAGCCGGTATATAAGGCATCCCCCGTACTATCATTTGCATTACTACATTTATACATACTATTATTTGCAATGAAGATTGATCACTTATCAACTGGTGCTCTTCTAGATACTTAAGGAGATGGCGGTTGATGAGTGTTTCCATTATCTTGGAGAATAGGGAGGTGATGGCGATAGGTATGTAGTTGGACGGAGCGGTCACCTTTTTTAGGGATCGGATTAAATTTCTTCGGAATTTCTTCGAAATCGGAAAAAATTCTATGATGCTGGTACAGCGCCGAGAGAGTAGGAGTACCGGAAAAAACGCGTTAGAACCGGTGCCGACTCCGGAGCACACTTCTTCAGCACTATTGCTGGGATTCCGTCAGGCCCACTCGACTTGTGGACATCTAGGGATAAAAGTATGCGTCGCACAGTACTTTGCCGGAAACGAATCTCCGGCATGGCGTGACCGCCTTGTGTTGCTCCTATCGTCCAAAGAGGAGTTGGACGCAAAAAGGGTGCCAAGAAGGTCGGCTTTCTCTTTTGCGTCGTGGGCTAGTGACTGGTCCTCCCCGTGCAAAGTTGAAAGAGACGGCTTACAAAAATTCCCAAGGACAGCCTGGGCGAGCGACCAGAACGCACGGGTTCCCGAAAGGAAGGCGAACTAGTTTCTCGCCAATTTTGCCTATGTACTGAGACTTTGCTACGGCTATAACTCTTGAAGGACCTGGAGGCAAGGTTGTACCTCTTCTTAAGAGAACTGGTATCACAATCCTGGGACGCCACTGCTTTTGCCCAGGCTTGATAGCACTCATGCTTAAAACGTATCGTAATCTAAATCATTACATAGTATAAAACAGAGGTGCTTTTCGCTCTTAGTCCCCTTATATGCTTAGATCTTTAAGACGGACGCAACGGATTTTGATACAGTTTCTTTCAATAGATAGAGGGTGTCAACGGGATGGTTTTTATGTATAATTCATGTATAATCTAGTAAAGGAAAAGTGGTAATTTTCGAGATTTAGCACTGTAATTTTAAACGCTGTAAAAAATATTTTTTATGCGGAGCAAAGTTTGTTTGTCTGTTGTTTTATGCTCGTAAATCTAATTTTTAAAATGTGACCTTTTTAGTATTTATTTCTTTTGAACGGGCAGGAAATAAAGCCTTATTCATTACTCGGACGTTAAGTCAATATGATCCCCAAGAGACGAGAAAAATCTTTCGAATAGTTCCTGTGCTATTGAGGACTTACAATCACATACACATATAGAAACACAATCTTTATAACAGTATTATTAGTCCCAGTAACTTTTGGTCCATTGGTTTAGCACTTTGAATTCTGAATGAAAGGTCCCAACGTCAAATCATAATACACGCTAAGTTTGTTCCTTAAATCTTGCCAGAATTAATATGATTTTTTTATGGGATAGGGAGGCAATATGGGGATAATGCCGCCCATGAACACCTCCACACAGATAGTGTTACAGTTGAGTTTCCGACCTTTAAAATGGATGTGAAAGGTTGGGCCTCTTAATGCCTCAACGAGCGAAACGCGGCACAAGCCACATTAGGTCGATTTCTGAGCGGTCGTGGTATTTTACCGATCGAGCCGGCCTATTAAGCCAGCGAACTGCGTAGCTTTACCACTATTAACCATAATGTGATAAATAATCGCCGTCACCTATTATATGCCAACAAATAAATTATTCGGTGCTGCCGCCCACACCGTGTAGTGAGTCGTGAAGTTAAATCGACAGTGAGTTTTGCATATTTTTTTTCACCCACGCGTACATTTCCGAATCGGATTGGCAATTTACCGAGTAATCGAGTTTTGTCCCTTATCGGATTTATATACAGATATTATCGATGAAATTCAATTGTGGCAATTTATTATTGGATTTTGTGCTTTCTCATCGCAATCTAATTTGTTCATGTTCAATATAAGTTAGTTTAGGAATGATTACAGCATGTGGCAACATTGTATGTGTACTTTAATATGATCGAAAGACCTATGGCCTCACTCCTTTTTAAAATCTTCTCGGTATCCAAATACCTATTTTAAAAAAACACATACTACATACATTCATCAGCCTATTGCAGTCCACTGCTGGACATGGGCCTCTCCCAATGTGCGCCACAACATCCGATTCTCTGCCTTCCGCATCCAGTCTGTCCCAGCAGCCTTTCTGAGGTTGTCTGACCATCGGGCTGGTGGGCGTCCTACGCTACGTTTGCCAAGACGGTCTCCACTCTATGACCTTCTTGCTCCATCTACCGTCGGTCCTCCGGTAGATATGACCAGCCCATTGCCACTTCAGCGAGCTTATTCTACGAGCTATGTCGGTTACTCTAGTTCTCTGGCGGATAAACTCATTCCTGAGTTTATGTTTCAGAGATACGTACTACATACATGTACGTACTTCACGCCAAATTCATTGCGGGGTAGGCAGAGAAAACGGCACGTATCTTACACGCCACTTACACTCGTTTCTTTGACATGTCTCTTCATACAGGCCCGTCGATTTTTAGGACTCCTAATCGTCACCGTCCTCCCGAACTAGTTCTATTTAGTCATAGAAGGTTTCAAAAAACGCCATAACTTTTTGTTAATTGTAACATAAAGCAACTTTTTATTAATATTCTGGTGAATAAAAAATGATGGCCTCATCACAATTGCTCACAATTTACTATTATATTATATTATATTTCCTCCCCATCCTACATCGTATAAAGTCAGTCACGATCAAATAAATTTCATTTTAGGAAAAACGGGTCTAATATTTTCGTCACAAATAATTAACGTGTACTAGGTAACCACGCGAACTTTAGTGTTTAGCTATCCTCTCCTATAAATCATAGCATGATGATATATATAGATTATAATTTTTCCCGATTAGTGGACCATCTAATACACAAATATTTTTCCAATACGTACCAGTAATTCCTGAGATTAGCGCGTTCAAAGAAACAAACAAATTGTACCTTAAAAATAAAATTATTTTTGTGACAGACTACAAGACTTCAGATGTGTCTGGTGTCGGAAGTGCGTGCACGCCGCGTGTAAGCCTAACTGGCGGGCGTCATGTTCACTCGGGCCAACTAGGGCTTCCGTGGTGCCTCCCACCAGGCTCCACTCAGTCGGACCCGATGATGCTTGGGTACCAGACAGACCACCGAATGCTTCACCACTTATTGTGTTCGTTAATTCTAGATCAGGTAAGAGTAATTCATCAGAGCATTGATAAATAACCGATGTTATCTACTTAGTCATGCCATAAATATTGTAACAAAGAAAAAAAATTTTTTTTTAATAGCAAATAACATTTATTACTTTTACAGTGTGTTACTTTAAGACATAAATATAAAATATAAAAAGCTTATTCGAAGTGGTCTCCATTGGCTGCAATACAGGCCTTTAAACGTTGAGGCCAGTTATCAACAGAAACACGCACTCTTTCCATGGGAAAATTCTTCACTGCCAATCGTATGGATTGTTTTAGGGACTCTAAATTATTATGACGTTTAGAACAAGCCATACTCTCTAAAACTGACCACAAATCATAATCCAGTGGATTAAGATCGGGACTAGACGACGGCCAGTCTTCAGCTCTAATGAAGTCCGAAACGTTCGCTTCCAACCAAGATTGCGTGGACCGAGCTTTATGACCCGGCGCCGAGTCTTGCTGGAAGGACCATACTTCGTTGTTGAACATGGTGTTGTTAAGGGGCTTGACTACCTTTTCAAGAATGGTATCTTGATACACTTGTGCCGATGTTTTGATACCTTTTTCACAAAAATATGGCTCAGTCACTCCTTCGTAGCTAACACCCCACCAAACCATCACTGAAGTCGGATAATGCCCACGTTGCACTCTGTCAACTAATTGGGAAGCTTCCTTAGAGCTTTGAGCATAAATACGGTCATTTTGTTTGTTAAAATGTTGCTCAATTGTAAAAACTTTTTCATCCGTAAACAATATTTTTCTGTGACCTCCCTTTGCGTACCGCTTCAGTAGTTGTTTAGATTTTAACACCCTATTCTTTTTTTAAATTATCAGTTAATAAATGACCAGTGCGCCTCTTATAGGCTGCAAGTCCTAAGTGATCTTTTAAAATACGCGACATTGTTCTAGGTGCTATCTTCATCTCCCGAGATAGAATCTTTTGCTTGCGGACAGGATTTCTTCGAATTCTTTCCCTTACTGCTTTGACCACCTTTTTCGTACGAACACTACGTGTACGGCCAGGTCTTTTTCTGTCACAAACAGAGGAGGTCTCATTGTACCTATTAATAGCCCGGTACACAAACATTTGACTAATACCAAGTGTATGGAGAGTTTTAAAAATTGCATTTAGCTCCATACCTACTTTGTGTAATGCAATCACAGCGATCCACGCGATCCCCAGGGGTCCACGGGAGACTTGCTGGGGGTCTACGTAGGCGTGAACAAAAATGGGGGTCCATAAGATGCTAATGGGGGGTTCACGAAAATTTATCTGCTTTTGATAGTAAAGAGCAAGCATAGTTTTTATAAGGGCCTACCTACATTATTTTAAGTACCTAACTAAACAGATAATATTTTAATAAGGCAAGCGACTGTTACTTGTCTAAACTTGCGTATGATATTACGTACAATTTCGTGTACAGGCTTGCAAAGCGCTATCCGCCCGACAATGCTTAATGCTTGTTCAGACATGAACTTGATCACCACTATAAATACTTGATGCCAAAGGCAAACTCATTCATTTGTTTCCGGAATTTCGAAAAAAAGGTGTGAGAAAATTTATATCAGTGTTTGCTAGTGCCGAACAAAAGTAAGTACTTACCTTTTTTTGTTATAGTAATTAAGTATTTTGTTTACGTGTACTAGTCGGTTGATCACAACTGCTTGTATAGATAGGTGACTTAGTAACTTACGGATATTTTAATTGTCCTCTTTCGATTTGCAGACAAACACAGCACGTTTTATTCAATTGTTTTTTCACGAGAGAAGCACTGCCTCTCTAAAAAGGCCGAATAAGCAATATTGCAGAGCAATTAATTTTGTAGGTAATTTTTCTTGCAAATAACTACTAACTTTATAAGTAACTATTTTATCAAAACTATTCCTTTTCGGAAAGAGCGAGCGGTGCGCGGGCGACGGGAAAAGGGCGGGGCTTGAGCTTCGATGCCAGTTTGGCACGTTTTAACAATAAAGCCGCAGACACAACGCAAATACAAGGAGCGCGTGAACTCATTGATTTGATGTTAGTTATCGTTTTTATGGACAATTTTGGGATTTCGACTTTTATTTTTTCCTACACAAATTTGATCAGCATTCGATACTGAGTATTTTTTATTTGTACTATTAAAAATTAGTGGTAAATTAGGTACTTTAAAATTGATACCGTTTTGTGAAAACGTCTGTATTTGTCTTAGCGGTTTATTAGTTGGTCCCTTCACAAGCCGTAATTCTATTTCCGCGTGCTGACAAAGGCTGCGGTGTGATACCTATATTCAGAAAAAAACTTGGTTACTAAAACATTTTTTTTTACAGGTAAGTTAACTGACACGAAACATGGCTACAGCAAAAAAAAAATGTCGACAATATAGTGTCGATTATTTAAAATATGGTTTTGTTCCATCTGAGGCAGACAAACAATTGCCCATGTGTCTATTATGCAACAAAGTTTTGAGCAATGACTCTATGAAACCATCAAAGCTCGAAGATCATCTAAAAAGGTGTCATACTGATAAAATAGGTAAAGATTTAAAATATTTTCAAACATTGAAGGAAAAATATGAAAAGAGACCCACCATGCACAGTATGTTCGCTTCAACATCTCAAAGTAACGATGATGGCTTGCGGGCATCTTACAATATCTCATTACTTATAGCAAAATGTGGGAAAACCGCACACTATCGGAGAACAATTAATTTTACCCGCTGTTTAAGAAGTTTTAAAAACTGTTTTGCACAAATCTCCATTTGACGGGCTAAAAAGAATTCAGTTAAGTAACAATACTGTACAAAGACGCATTGATGAAATGAGCTCTGATATCGAAAGTTTTTTGTGCAATCATCTGCAAAAAACTCATTTTTATATACAACTGGACGAGTCAACGTTACCCGGTAATGAAGCATTATTATTGGCATATGTCCGATTTATTATGGAGGAAGAAATTCACGAAGAATTGCTATTTGCCAGAACTTTGGAGACTGACACTAAAGGCGAATCAATATTTAATGTCCTGAGCAATTTTTTTACGGAAAAATCGATTCCATTTACAAACATTATTTCAGTGGCAACATACGGAGCTCCTGCAATGGTCGGGCGATATCGTGGGTTTATAACTCATCTCAAAAGAATTATACCAGGGCTTACAGCTATTCATTGCGTAATCCACCGCCAACATCTTGTGGCAAAACATTTAAGTGACAGGTTGAACCAATCGCTTCATTTTGTAATAAAAGCTGTCAACAAAATCAGAAGCAATGCATTGAATAAGCGTTTATTTGCTCAATTGTGCGACGAAAATGATGAAGACTTCCAACGACTGCTCTTACATACTGAAGTACGCTGGTTGTCGAAAGGTGCATGCTTAACGAGATTTTACTCTATTTTCGATTCCGTATTAGAGTTCCTAGAAAGCAGAGATCCAGATTTAAAAGAAAACTTGATCAAATTCAAAGCAGATATTGCGTATTTGACAGATTTCGAAATCGCAAGGCATTTTTTAATAGCTTTTCCCTCGTCATACCTTGTAGAAAGGAGTTTTAGTGCCGTTACAAATCTCTTAACAAAAAAAAGGAGCAAATTAAACATCACACCGCGGGGGGATTTGCGGTTATTGCTCACAAAAATAAAGCCAAACATTGATCGTTTGCTGACACTCCACCAAATACATCCTTCCCATTAATTAAAATTATGACTTACCTTATTAATTTTTTCTTGTAATTCTATTCTTTTAATAAATAAAGTGTTAAAAAATGTACCATTTTTCGTTTTTATTTTACCTATCGGAGTATAGGGACAGAACTCAGAAGCGACACATTTTTATTTTTTGGCGACTTTAAGAATGTGGTAGAAATGTAGCAGCAGGGGGTCCATCGAAACTAGTAACATTTTGAAAGTGGTCCACGAGAAAAATAAGTTTGGGAACTACTGTTCTAGGTGCTATCTTCATCTCCCGAGATAAAATCTTTTGCTTGCGGACAGGATTTCTTCGAATTCTTTCCCTTACTGCTTTGACCACCTTTTTCGTACGAACACTACGTGGATGGCCAGGTCTTTTTCTGTCATAAACAGAGGAGGTCTCATTGTACCTATTAATAGCCCGGTACACAAACATTTGACTAATACCAAGTGTATGGAGAGTTTTAAAAATCGCATTTGGCTCCATACCTACTTTGTGTAATGCAATCACAGCGATTCGGTTCTCTTTATCACCTCACTCGATTTTAATATCGCAAAATATTGTAACACAATGAACAATCGTATAAAAATGACAGATTCCAAATTCAAATGTAATATTTTTTTTATTTTTAGTTGTAACAGTATTTAGGGCCAGACTAAGTATAGACCTGTAACGGGGGTTGAAGTTTTTAATCTGTTATATTGTTTGGACAGGTGACAATCAAGGGGTAAAATTCCTTAGGCGTTTCAAGCAACTCCTCAATCCGGCTCAAGTGTTTGAACTGAGTGGCGCCGGACCTCGGCTCGGTCTGCGATTGTTCAGACATTTTGCACCACTGAGAGTGCTCGTGTGTTCAGGAGACGGCTCTGTTGGCTGGGTGCTGCAGGAGGTTGATAAATTAGACATGCACGTAAGTATTGCTACAGCAAAAATACTGTAAAACTAAGAATCTGTCAAGAAACTAGCTTAGAAGTTTAATCATATATACACAACTTCACGCCAAATCCTTTGCGGGGTAGACAGAGGGAGTTATTTTTAGGCGCCTTACTCACTTCTTTGACTTTCATAACTCTTGTCATACATTTTCATGACTCGTTCTCTTTGGATATGGAAGGTCTTCGACTTCTACATCAATCCGCTTTTGTATTGTATATCGGCTTAGTTCCACTTGCGTTTTCCATTCTTTCTACATGTCCAAACCATAGAAGCATGCCCTTTCTTACATTTACACCGACACTCTATTTCAGTCCAACTTCCTCCTCACAACCGTGTTTTCGACGCGGTTAGCGAGAGTAATTCCGCAAATTTTCCATCATCATTTCATTTCCTTAAAAGATGATTAGGAATTTAATCATTATTTGAATTTAAATCGAGTAACGCTTACTTACACATTTTTTTTTTATTCGCAGCGTCAAGTCCAAACAGCCGTTCTCCCTTTAGGTACAGGCAATGATTTAGCTCGCGTACTAGGCTGGGGTGCTTCTTGTGACGATGCCGCTAACCTTCAACAGCTAATAGAGAGATACGAGAAGGCCTCAACAAAGATGCTTGATAGGTTCGAAATTAAATAACATATATTATGTTAACATAAGTTTCTCAAATTTTTAAAACTATTTTTGATAACATAACATAACTTCACGCCTTATGTTACCCGAAGGTGTAGGCAGCGGCTGTTAAGCCTCGTCTCGCCGTTATGTTCACGTCCCAAAATGGAATAGGTGGCGAACCTATTGCCATACCGGGCACAAAGTTTTACAGTCATCGATATTTATCACACATAACTTCCGAAAACAATTTCGAAAAGTCATTGGTGTGAGCCAGTGTCAGGAATCGAACCCGGACCTTTGGATCAGAAGCCGTGTGCTCGACCACTGGGCCACAGAAACTACCTATTTTTGATGTCTTCTAATTTTATAACAGGTGGTCAATAATGACGTTCGAACGCGCTGTGACAGCCCCGCCCCCTCCGCCGGTGCCGCCCGACCTGCTGGAAGAGACCTCGTTACTCAAAAACTTGCAAGATCTCATGCAGGTGGAGTTTCGCTTTTAGAATTTATGTACATTCACTAATTAACAATATTGTCTGTCTATTTGTTCCGGGTAATCTCTGAAATATCTCAACTGATTTTGACAGGACCTTTACTGGTGTGGTAGCTGGTGTAATAAGGTGTAACTCGGGCTACATTTTAAAAATGTTATTTATGTATTGCTTCCGAGGCGAAATATAGTTCGCAGGGTCAGCTAGTTACCAATACTTAAAGAGTAATAATGATGGATAGAGACGAATAGTCAGTTACAGATCTCTGTTGCAAAATATAATAAGGTAAGTTAAAATAAGAATGCACACCGCTGTGACGATTACCTACTACTACTAATTGAACATTAGTTAAATTCGAAGCAACTTATTCTTGGCAACGAACTGTTTATATTTGTGAACTGCAACGTTTAGCGAATAACATAATATCGTTTATTACATGTTTTTGATGAACATAAACATAATTGACATTTGTTTCCAATTGTCATCATACACACCATTCATCCTTTTTCCATACCCTTTTAATTTAAAGGCCGCCACCTACTCCTTTCACGAAACAATCTTTAACTTATAACAAATTAACAGTGTCTTTTATTTATATAAACCTAGCTGACCCGGCGAACTTTGTTCCGCATCAAAAGTAATTTTTATCGCGTTTACAATTAAAGTGGTAAATTTAGAAAATTATCACTTTTACTTACTACATTATATCCTAGGCAACTCCCACAGTCTCAATCTTCGCTCTTCTGCAAATCTACTTCTAGAATGCCCTTTACATCACTCTGGCTTCTTATCTCATTCTTTCGTCGTATCAACTATTAAACTCTGGAACGCGCTTCCCCTCAACATCAAAAAGTCACCTAGCAAGTTCTCGTTTAAACGCAGTGTCAAAAAATTTTATCTGGCATCCCCCCCCGAGTAACGTCTTATTTTTGCGTATTTATGTATGGGTGTGTATGTTTATGTATTATATATGTATTAGCATGTAATTTTATGTAAGTCTTGTACTAGTACCTATATTTATTGCGTGTAATGTATGTATATTAGTGATTGGTTATGCAGTATATTGATATATTTCCTGTATATGTATAGTACATATGTATTTATTCATTATAGTATATTTTATTTATTTATCTCTAGTTTTATCTATCTACCGAAAATTTATTTTGTTTGTTTTTTTCTTTTGTGTACCTAGTAAGGTTCTATCCCATTAACCCTAAGGTCAACTGGCAGAAAATGCCTCATGGCATTAAGTTCGCCTTATGTACAGCTTTTAAGTACATGAAGAATAAATAAATAAATAAATAAATTATACATGAATTATACATAAAAACCACTTCCTCGATCAATTAAAAAAAACCGTATCAAAATCCGTTGCGTAGTTTAAAAGATATACGCATATAAGGGGACAGACAGCGGAAAGCGAAGACTTTGTTTAATAGTATGTAATGATATTGACACAGGCCGGTGAGTTGAACAGCTTGGCGAGTTCGTCCCTCCGCGCCGGATGCCTGCAACTGGCGGCGGTGGGGGAGCGCGTGGGGGGCGGGGCGGCGCGCGCCGCGCACCGACTGCGCCGCGCCGTGTCGCTGCTGCTGCACGCGCGCGCACATCTCGCGCACGACCATATACGGTGCAAGTATGTTGTTTTATTTTACACGTCCATTAATTACGTCAGACAACTTCGATAACTTTCTTAGAAGGCTTTTTTTATGAGATGCCGCTAATGAGCAGGCCTGTCGCCTGCTGGTAAGCAACTAAAGCCGCTCATCGACATGTGCAACATAGATAGTATTCCAGTTGCGTTGCTGGCCTTTAAAAGGCCATTCTGATCGGATAGGAATAAGGATCGGGGGAGAGGAAAGGAGTCGGCCTCCGGATACCTCTCTCACCGAGCGAAACGAGGCATGAGCCACTTTACACCGATATTATCAGAGGTCGTGGTATTGCAGCGATCTGCATGGCTCTGCCATTCTTTCAAAGTTATGTCCTTTAAACAAACTACACGTCAAACGATTCATAGAACATCTGTAAAGGTTCCAAAAACTCTTTGTGCTAGTTCTATAAACTGCAGTATAAGCGAAGTATTTAAGCTGCAGTATTGCGATTGGAATAGCCGCCGTCTTGGCGGTGATGACGTAGTGCAAGACTCAGTGTCAGTACCGTTTGCAACGTTTTGAAGCGCATACTATTGAGTTTAAATTGTTATTGTTGAATTTATATAATAATTAAATAATTTTTGTGATTTAATTATTGTTAAACATCATACTTACTCGTTAAAATAAGTAAGTAAGTAAAAAGTCGTGCGTTTTTTGAAGCGAGTGACGTCACGCAGCTGTTATTATAACAAGGTTCCGTCGCATTATCAACGCGCGGGGCTTATATGCATAATAAAACCTTTAGTTTGTAATAACTTTTTCTTCGTTTTTAAAGTGTCTCTATATGCTTTATGTCAGGTCGTGGGAGCCACTAGAAACTACCAGTGATAGTGAGCCCGAAGCACAACAAGTTGCCGAAAAAGGCAGCATCGAAAAGACTGAAAAAGTAAGTCATACCACACGCACGATAGTATCATTACTGATAAACACAGATACAGGAGAGACTTCTTCTTGTCCAATTTTTTGTACTCTCTGCTAATCTGTCTTATTGACAGGAACAGCTGAACTGGGCAGCTCGCGGTTGTGCCCTGGCTGGACGTGCTGATAGCGTACGTCGGGCTTTAAGATCATTAATGCGAACGCTCTCGCTTATATATCCTCAGGTAAACAACTGTTGTCCTCTTCTCTCTATGTCTCAAATCATTTGAAGGTATTGTACTCACTACATATTGTAGTACCTACATCTCAAAAGTCTGCAGCCAAAGCTTAATTTAGTAACCTATTCTCCACTAATAACTAACTTATCAGGGCAGTATTTTTCTTACCCATTCAATAATATGTATCTATTCTGCTAAATAAATTATTTTCTGTCAAAAACTATAGTCCGTCAATACTTGAATAACGTAACAATAATTTGAACGTTTAGTTATGATGGCATATAGAAACTCGCACATTTTGGCAATTTCTTGGCACCGTCATGTAATTATTACGTTTTTTTTTATGGGATAGGAGGGCAAACGAGCAGGCGTGTCACCTGACGGTAAGCAACCAACGCCGCCCATGGACACCAGCAACACATATAGTGTTACTGCTGCGTTGCCAACCTTTAATAGATCGGGGATAAGAAAAGATGGGGAAGGGGGTGAGCCTCCGGTTACCTCTCTCACGCGGCATGAGCCGCTTTACGTCGATCTTCTGAGAGGTCGTAGTATTTCACCGGTCGAGCCGGCCCATTCATGCAGCGAACTGCTTGGCTCTACCACTGTAAATTACGTATATTAATCAGGGTGTAAATCAAGATGTGGATTCATGTGACACGTGCGAGAGCGTCGCTACAACTGGCACAGTGACTGACGCGTGCGCTGTAGAAGGTTCTGAAGCACCATCAGCACCTGCGCCGGACATGTCAGCATTGCCAGTGCCGCGTGCGTTCGCCGACAGCCGGAGATCCTCGGCCGCTTCTGCCGTCTCAGCTACTTCTATGCAACCTGAAAAGTGAGATTGGTTTCTTATCTATAACTTTCAATTATAAATTTTTCGCGATGCAAGTTTTTACATCCTTCGAAGGTGCTGTTTAAAATTATATACATTTTTTGATTGTCAACAGCATTCCAGATGTAGATGAAGACATAGTTAAATTAATAAGTTCAAACCCGCTGGATAATTTAAATTTAGATGTGGATAAGCCAGACCGTATCAAAAGTAGTTCAGCTTCCCCACAAGATAGGCTCTCGCTGTCTAACCTCTCGTCCTATGACACGAGCTCCTGTAAGAACCTGACTAGACTGGAGCCGGACCGCGTCACACATAGCAGTAGCCTTACCATACCTAATTTAATCGTTTCTGATGATAGCGATAAGAGAGATTCGATAATACAGGGAGATACTTATGAATCGGACCAATTGACTATAATAGACATCGATAAACCTTATATAGAAGACGTACACTACGAGGTAAGAGCGAGAGTCACACCGGTTAGTGGTGAATGTACACCAGAAAGACGAGTATCCAGTGTCGACTTGGAGATAGAGGCGAGTAGTTCTGAAGGGTCCAACATTAGCGAAGATTTTAGTTTAATATCGGAAATAATAGACGCTAAGCCTGAGGAAATTGAGGAAGCCGGAGTCATAGGACATATTGATTCGCCTGAAGTGTCTGATACAACTTACGTCAATTCAGAAACTTTGCACGGGGAATCTATAATGGATGATATTAGTTCGATGCTTGGACAAGAAGTACTGATGGCAATGATGGGAAAGAATGGTGAAAATGAGACTTATACTGATGACACAACATTGTTTACGTCAGACACTGTATCTGATATTGCCATGGACAGCCGAAATCCAAGCTTGGAGAAGAACAACGAAACAAAATTGAAATACATATCGAAGGTAAAGAAACCAACTGATGGAGAAGTTGAGAAATTTGGTTTCGAAAACCGAGTGTTCTACATCGAGAACGCATCGAAAGTAGAAGAACAAATTAAGTATTGCAGCTTAGCACAATTCGAAGAAGGTAGCGACATTGCGAGAAAATCATTCAAAAGGCAATTGAAAAAGAGTTTGAAGAAGAGAGTTGTCGAAGATGTGAGCTTGATACATTTGCTTCCGAAAACGACAGAGGAATCGTGCAAAGGCAATAATACTCCTAATGATCATACGGAAGTACCAAAATTTTTGGTTGAAGACCATAGCATATCTGCATTTCCGCAAGTAAGTGTTGTAGTAGAGCCACCTTCACCGTCGCACAGCGAAGATAAAAAGAGTTTGAAGACTTGTCCTAGCCGTATGGCTTCTGTGCTAAGTGATATATTTGACCAAGGGGGAGATACTCTGAGTGTGAATTCACCAGAGCCTAGTATAGGAACCACTAGAGAACGACGACAGTCTGATAACCCTAAACTGCTGGGCTCAGATCCGGAGTACGGTCAGTTCTTGAGCTGTTCACCGGCAGCGACTAGACGGATATCATGTGGCAGTCTCTTCAAACATGGAGAACCTGACAAGTAAGTGTACACTACTTATTTAATTAACTCATATTCATATTTACATAAGCTAAGCGGAGTCCCAGTTTTCCTGATTTATTTTAATACAATATCTATATAAGCGATATGGTTGAAGTTGAAAATTAAAAACATCATGAAAACTTGCATAGTTGGTAAGTTTTTAAATCAATTGGTATCTATTTTTAAAACTCCTAAGTGTCAAATTAGGTTTCAGTTTGACATGCAACGAAAGCTTCACTTAAAATCATGTAATTTTTAAAGGAGATATATTCCGGCCTAGCAAACTAGAAGTTATGTTGTATTATCGTATCATACACGACGGTACAAGAGCATCATTATACCTTTATAATTATTTAAATTAATACATTATCTTATATTCATTAATTTAATGGATGATGAAAATTTTAAAAAGGAGTTTAGTGGGTGACCGACCTTCCGACTGACCGACCAAATTTCACTATTTTATCTTAATATTTATTTAAAGATTATTATGAAAATACTATGTTTTGGAATTAATTATATCTACTTTGTAAAATATTTAATTACTTTTATTCAAAATATCATTTTTTACGTGTAAATTGCTCAGATATATTGTATAAAATTTCGTTCATTCTCGTTACGCCTTTTATAAAACCCATCTCGAACAGGCGCTTTTAAAAAAATATATCAAATGAAGAATCAAATTTATTCTCTAATACGCTTATATTTTTGTAGCCTAATGAAAAGTTTATCTTGTATATTAACAATGTTACAATATTTTTGAGGTTAAACAGAAAAAATATATTGAGTTACACACGCCCCGGGACTTACGTGGGTGGTGATTTTTTCATAATTAAAAATATAACAAAGAACTTGGTATCATTCTGTTCGAAGGCTTTTATGATTGGAAATTAAACATCGCCGGGCCCGTACATGTTTTTTATGGTTGTCACATATCTGTCAAATTAATTAACAACAATATTAATACCAGCGACTTTACCCGCCGAGGTTATCATTATAATAACACTAACTGGCCCGGCAAACGTTGTCTTGCCAAAAAATAAAATTTAAAAAATAGGGTTTGATCGTAGGGGGTTGAAAATTTAGGGTTGTATGTATTTTTGTATCCCGTTTTATTAAAAAAATAAGAAACACAAAGATATCGAAAAATTAAAAAGAAATATTTAGGTGGATGAAAAATAGATGTTGTCCTATTCTCAGACTTACCCGATATGCACAGAAAATTTCATGAGAATCGGTCAAGCCGTTTCGGATGAGTATGGGAACGAAAACTGTGACACGAGAATTTTATATATAAGATTAGATAATACAACAACACATAACATGGTGTAGGCAGCGGCATACACGTTACAAAAAGAATAGGTGGCGAACCTATTGCCATAGACCGAGCTCAAGTATGTCAGTCAGCCATAGTCACCTTAGGAGTCTTAAAAGTCGTCGCGCGTGCATGAAAAGAGTTATTAAAGTCAAAGAAGCGAGTGACACGTGTAAGAATCGTGCCTTATGGCGCTCGGTTCTCTCTGTCTACCCTTTCCAGGAACTTGGCGTGAATTTAGATATGTGTGAATCACATAGAACTTCCGAAAGGAATTCCGAGGGATCATTGGTGTGAGCCCGTGAATCGAACCCACGACTTCAGAATCAGAAGCGGGGCGCTCGACAAGATAAAGATATTAATGTTATTGATCAAATAAATTAAATAATTGCTACTTTAGAGTAGCAAGGTTTTCATCAGTCCTAACATATTTAAGCATCACATCTGACTACTGAAAACGGCGTACAATGACTCACGTGTTCCAGGTTTTAAACTATGGATCTTTAAAATAAAATTGAGCATGCTAATCACTAGGCTATTTAAGCGACATAGATTTCCATTGGACTCATAAATAAATACCTTGCAGATTATCGACTTCTGTCTCATCGATATGGGGTGAAAGTGGACCCACAACAGCTGCTGGATCCAAATCTGAATCCACCGAAAAAGACGTTAACAGGAAATTACCAATAATTAATCCTCTAGTACAGCTACCGGCGTGGCCTCACGTCACACAAGGCTTTATAAGTCAGTGTCTTCTGGCGAACGCAGATGCACTTTGTGCAGCGGTAAGTCCGCTCATGGACCCAGACGAGACGCTTCTAGAAGGTTTCTACGAAAGAGCTGTAATGAACAATTACTTCGGCATTGGAATCGATGCCAAGATCACCCTGGACTTTCACAATAAGAGGGAAGAGCATCCAGAGAAATGTAGGTCGAGAGCCAGAAATTACATGTGGTATGGTGTGCTTGGATCTAAGGAATGGGTGAACAGAACTTATAGGTATGTATTTTTTACCATTTCCCTACTTAGTTTAAAGTTAAGAGTTACAAGGTTAGAAAGAAAGACGAGTGGCGATAGGAAATAGCGTAAATGGAGCGATGGGCAGATTCCTGGGCGCAAAAAACATTAGCAGAAAAGCCCAGCTAGCAATCCACAATGCAGTCCTGATCTCAACGCTAACTTATGGAAGCGAGAGCTGGGTATGGCAGAGTGTGCATGAAAGTAGAATAAACGCGGTAGAAATGAGGGCACTACGCAAAATCTGCGGAGTTACTCTCGCTGACCGCGTAGAAAACAAGGTTGTAAGGAAGGAAGTTGGTTTGAAAGAGAGTGTCTGTGTAAAAGTAAGAAAGGGCATGCTCCGATGGTTCGGACATGTAGAACAAATGGTTAATGCAAGACTGACTAAGCAGATATACAATGCAAAAGCGGATGGATGTAGGAGTCGAGGACGGCCAAGACACACATTCCATGACCAAATAGAACGTGTTCTGGAGGAAGGTGATGTTAAGAGCCTCAAAAACCGTCGCGCGTGCATGAAAAGAATTATGAAAGTCAACGAAGCGAGTGAGGCGTGTAAGAATCGTGCCCTATGGCGCTCTGTTTCCTCTGCCTACCCCGCAAGGGATTTGGCGTGAAGTTATGTATGTATGTGTATGTACAAGGTTAAACGTTCAAGTCACTTTTTGTGGAGTGTATCTTTTAGCGCGGCGTCTAGCAAAATAAATAGTTGATACCGTGAAATATATTGCGACGCTATTGCCATACCATGAAAGATTCTCGAAAAGACTGGATCTATTGGATTAAACTTATGTTTTTAAAATATTACAGGCGGTTTTAACATTTTCACTTGTTTATTTACAGACATTTAGGTCAACGCGTCCAGTTGGAATGTGATGGACAGAGGATTCCGTTACCCGAACTACAAGGTATCGTTGTGCTGAACATACCCTCGTTCATGGGAGGCACCAACTTCTGGGGCGGCACGAGGGCTGACGATATCTTTCTAGCTCCTTCTTTCGATGATCGGATACTCGAGGTGGGTATCATATCTAATCAACTTTAACATATCGCTTGACTCATTCAATGATGTTCCATCTACAGTCTAACTTCTCGATTAAAACAGAAATAGAATATTGGACGTCTAGATACAAGTTCCTTATAATTATTTCACTTGCAAATTTAACTATCTAAAATTCGATTCGCTAAACTAAATTCGTAGTCTTATAAAACGATAGCCGTTCTCAAGAAGAAAACATTATTTTCCAGGTGGTGGCTGTATTCGGCTCGGCACAAATGGCTGCATCTCGTCTTATCAACCTTCAGAAGCACAGGATAGCTCAGTGCAGAGCGGTTCAAATAAATATATTGGGCGAGGAGTGTGTGCCGGTGCAGGTGGACGGTGAAGCTTGGCTCCAGCCACCTGGATGTGTGCGCATCATACACAAGAACAGAGCCCAAATGCTGTGTAGATCGCGAGCTCTTGAGACTAGTCTTAGGTTAGTGAACTCTAGGTTAGTGGCCACACATTTATATTCGTAGATGACCAGTAGTGGCTTAGAAGCCTTTAGAGGCTTGCATCTTATTAGGTAAGATATTTTCAAGTAGTATTTCTCTATATGATGGCACACATTAATATCTAATCCTTGAGTTTTGGGTAACTTTAAAGATAAATAAATTATTATCTTCCAGTATTAAGTTTAGGAGTAATGGTTGAATTCGTCTCTCAATGTCTGGTTTTACATGGCGCCTTTGTCAGTTGTTCAGCCAATATAAACATACGGCATGCATTATCATAATGGGTCTATAATTAACTTTTGCGATAAGAATCATCATGGTAAAAACAAAGTATGATTTTGCGTCCTTCACTGCCGGATACAATAATAAACTTATAAGGCTCTGTTGCTTCAATACATTAAAAAGTTCTTTATAATTCCCATGGTCGATTAACGTTTGTTCCGGTAGAACGTGGGACGAGAAACAGCAGCAGAAGCACGCGTTGGCCGGCTCCGGCAGCGTCCTATGTCCGGGCAGTCCACGGTTCTCTCTCTCCCCCACTGAGAATTCACAGCTACTGGCGTTGCTGGACGATGTCAACACCTTGGTCAAGCATGTTAGTATTTAATTGAATGTATAATCTTGCTTTGTTTCAAACGTAATCTCTATATTACAAAGGTACGAATTTATAACGACTAAGGAATATTCGACGAGCCTCATTGGTACCGTATTAGTAAAACTACCGGCTGCAGAATCGAGGTTGGCGGGTTCGATCCCCACCCGAGTACAAATATTTGTGACAAACGTGAATGTTTGTATGGCGTCTAGGGGTTTTTTATGTATTATGAGTATGTATTTACAAAAAATATGTATCCGTTATCTATAGCACACGCATTCAGTTGCTTAGTTAGGAACTAGAGAGCGCTGTGTCTATTGTGTCCCAGATATTATAACAAATATTTTCAAGGTATTATTTGGGTAATGTCCACGTATTTGTACAAAATTTGTAAGTAAACCAAATCCATCGCAAAAGTAAAATTGAGTACCAGTAAAAAAAAAATACGAGATCGCGTTATATGATAGAGCAGATATAGTGCCGTAAGAATATATATTTGCTCATTCTTGAAATTTATAAGTATGTGTGAAAACCGTATGGAATAAAATTAACGGATACGTCTCTCACCGAGCAAAACGCGGCATGAGCCAGTTTTGTTATTCTGACAGATCGTAGTATTTCAACGGTGAGCCGTGAGCCGGCTCATTTATGCAGCGAACTGCGTGACTGTACAGTGAAAAGTAAATAGGTTTTTAACTGAAAATTGCGCTATACCACCCACGGCCTTGTTGTAACTTACCATTCGGGTGAAGCGACACCAAGCGCTGACCTGTATAATGTTAAAAAAGAGAAAATAGTGCGTGGAGTCCCTCCACGCTAAAGAAGTGAAATTTTGTAACAAACGTACATTTATAACACACTAAAATTAAAAAGAGTCTACTAGTCTAATAATCTAGTTCACAAATTTAAAGTCGCTCAGCGAGCTATGGAGCGAGCTAGGCTCGCGGTATCTCTGAAAGATAAACTCAGAAATTAGTATATCCTCGAGAGAACAGGTAACCGACATAACTCGTAAAATAAGCTCGCTGAAGTGGCAATGGGCTGATCATGTCTGCCGAAGGACCAATGGTAGATGGAGTAAGAAGGTCATAGAGTGGAGACCGCGTCTTGGTAGAGGTAGCGTAGGACCAGTAGGACCAGCCCGATGTTCAGACGACCTTAGAAAGGCTGCTGGAAAAGACTGGATGCGGAAGGCAAAGAATCGGATGTTGTGGCGCACATCGGGAGAGGCCTATGTCCAGCAGTGGACTGCAATAGCCTGATGATGATGATGAGTCTATTAATATGTGCACGTGTGCATGTAGGTGAAGTTGTCGTGTATAAATGAGACGTCGTCATGCGGCGCGGTGACGTCAGCGGTGTCACTCGCGCGCCGCGTGGCCGCCTTGGCCGACTCGCTCCAGGACGCCGACGGCAAGCTGCTGCCCGCGCCGCAGCTCAGGAAACAGCTTGCAACACTTGTAACTATAATTTTTAATCTTTACATAAACTTACGTATAAACTTCTTCAAATTCTTCAAACCTAAGTGAGACGTCACTTCAACCCTAAATGTAGACTTTTTTGTAGACCTTTTGAATGTGTATAATAATAGGTAGTCCATTGGTTTGATCATCACTTACTATTCAGCCAACGTTTGCAATTAAAGTGCTAAATCTAGAACATTATCACTTTTTATTTGCTATAGTAATGGTGCTACATACATTTCACTTACATACCAACTACAGCGAAAACATCCTCTATCTATTAAAAAGAACACATTAAAATACATTGCGTAATTTCAAAGATATAAGCATATAAGGGCACAGACAGAGGAAACCGACTTTGTTTTATACTATGTAATGATTAGTGTCCGACCGAAGGTCTATTTTTGGCCGAAGCCGAAGTCGATTAATCGGCAATCTCTACAACCTTCGGCCGAAGCCGAAGGTTTATAAACTATTAGTAATTTAATAATTTTCTTCAATATTATCCACAGCTAAAAAAGAATATCAGCGTAAAGTGGCTCATGCCGCTTTTCTCTCACTGATAGAGGTACTCGCACTGAACTAAGGGCAGTCCGGTCCGTCAGTCACTCACTCTTTCGTTACAGTTTGTTTAATTCCGACTGTTCTCGGACCTTCCGCAAGACCTTCGGCTTCGGCCGGATTTTTGGCGGAAGGTGGCCGAAGCCGAAGCCGAATCTTCGGTCGGACAATAGTAATGATTGACTCGAAAACAGAAAGGAAGAGTACTCGATTCCATTTTATGTTAACCAATAGTTGACTATCTAAGTATCCTTCTTGTCTTGAAGTTTCTGCTTCATCTTCGGGTGCCGTCTTCTAGCGAAGGTTTGCAGTTTCCAATAAAAACAATGTCGCACATAGAAGTCTTAATTAATGCTTATATTTTGTTGTATCGCATCACAATTTCCTCGCAAACACCAAATAGAAAGAGGTGATTTATTTGTTGATCAGGTGGAAAGTTGTTACGAGTTATTGGAGAGCGGCGGGGTGTACGGCGGGGCGGCGGGGGCGGCCGCCTCACTGCGGGCGCACCTCGCGCGCTGCCACGTGCTCGACGGAAACGTGTTCCTGCATACGGACGAGGTATACCGTCTACAGCAATACCGTCAGAACCTATTGCCATACCATCGGAGACAATGTTGTCAGTCATCTATATTTATCATATATGACTTCCGGAAAGAATTCCGAAAAGTCATTGGTGTGAGGCCGGATTCGTTCCCACAACTCCTTAATTCAAAAGCGGAGTGCTCGACCACTGGACCGCCGAGACGACGGACCAATTATGACTTTTATTTTCTTTCCAATTTGTTTTGGACTCAATGATACCTATCTAAACAGGTCTAAGGATATTCTTTCTATTCAGTTTTTCTTTGTTAATGGTTTGATTCCTAGAAAATAATTATAATATAAGAATTTGTTTATAAAAGTGTCGATATATAGCTGACTTTCAACCCAAGGTGCACAAGAAAGGTGGAGCCGGCCGGTGGCTTCGAAGTCGCCGAAGCGTATCAGAAGGACCCGCACCGAATACTGCAGCTCAGGTTCGATCTTGGGGAGTCAAGGATGTACAATCTTGGTTGGAGTCTCTGCAACTGGGTGAATATTCGGAAGCATTTGCGAAGCATGACGTGACGGGGCGGGAACTCCTGTCGCTAGCGCGAAGAGATCTGAAAGACCTCGGGGTGACCAAAGTGGGACATGTGAAGAGGATCTTGCAGGCTGTCAAGGAGCTCCAGTGACGAAGGCGTGGCCGCTCCGAAGGGGATGGCCATGGTTAAATAATGCTGGTAATGGTCTGATATTTCTTTCAAACTAATTTCATAAAACATGTATTTAAACATATGATTGACCATTAATTGATGCCCACGATTTTCATCAAAAATCAATCCCACTTAGTAAGTTTATTTAATAATTAAAGTCTTAAAATTAAATTTTATTAATCTGAACATCTCCCGGATATCCCCAAAGAAACATCAGACCATAAATGGAAGGTTCTCTTTAATTATGAATAAAATGGCGGGCCATCTACCTTAAATTATTTTACTTGAAATTAAATTTAGATATTTCAAACTCTTGAAATCGATGGAGCAATCTTTTAAATTAAGAATTCTTATCTTCTTCATTTCTAATCGGTATCTTATGACACCACACGTTTTTCCAAACAAAAGTCCTACTTTGATAAATCTTTAGGTACAAATGCTGAATACTATAAATAGACTCTGAGGGTAGTCCCAAACTCTCCTTTGTGTAATGGTCTTTAAAATTATATCGAAACAAACTTTTAATTACTGTGAATATTATTTTCCCAAAACATTGTCAATAAGCTTATCGAATTAAATTTATACTGTGGGAGCAGACATCGCGAATTTACTAGCAAACCTTCTTAAATACATTTTTTACTAATAATACTAAATAACAAAAAAATATGCAATAGAAATACCCACTGATGAGATTTTATTGCGTAATTAAGTTTTCGCCAAAGTTTAATTAATTACCTACCCGCATTTTTTTGTTCTAAAAGTTATTTTTATGCGTGGTTGTTAATTGTAATTATTTCGGAGTTTTATAAAATATATTGTCCTAAATTCGAACTTCTTACAAAAGTCTTATTAATTATAATACTTACTAGAAAAGCATGGGCATATATTTTTCACATTAAATTTTCGAGTTTTTCCTGACCCGTGGCAATGTCCATGCAAAAATTTTTGTGTTATATTTTGATAAAGCAACGAATAATGCCATATACCGAATTACATAATCTTGTCTATACATTTTTTATAATTATTAAATAAGGCATTTAAGCAATTATTACCCAGACTTTCCTTTACTTATATATTTACTGAAATATAATATTATAAGCAATAATATAGTATATTTAAAATTATATACAAAATAACGAAAAGAAAAAAAATATTGCTTCTTTTTATAATGCCTGTTCCACACGGCACAATTTGATTGACACAGGTCATTGAAAATCTACACGATACGAATTGAGTTTTTTTTTCTGGCATTATTGCGAATACACATATTTTTTGCCAATGAAGTCAAGTCACCTGGAATGTGTGTCGTAAAGGAAGAGATATTAACTTGCACTTGCGTACTATGAACTTGTACTTCCTTATTTATTGTAATATTGAGTAGGCAAACATAACCAAAATAATAGTTAACCATTTAAAATAATAATATACAAGTAGATATTAGCCAAGACACAATACATAGGTTGTTAGTAAAACTTTGATCATAGAATTATTAAAATAAATAGGTTAATTTTCTGTCCCAAGATAATATTTTTTACTGTTGTTTAAAACGGCAGTTTTGAATGTGCACTCTATACTTCAATATTATTCAGTAAACATTTCAAGTAGATTTTAAAACAAGCACTTAAAAATACTCTTAGTACTTGGTGTTTAGAAATTCATCATGAAAAATATATAGAATAGTTTAGTTATATCAATATTTACCAACTACAACTATATAACAATAGCCTGATTTGTTAACGTATCCGGCTGTTCCGAGTAACCATCAAACAGAATCGCCAAAATTAAAACATAAGATGGAACATAAGAATACTATAGAAAAGGCAGTATGGCTTCTAAGATTTGGCCTGTCCAAATTGGATGAATGAAAAAAAAAACTGAAAAATGGCGGGTTGGATAGTATGGAGTGTAGAAGTAAGGAGGACCATCTCAGTATAATAAAAAGTGTCCATTGAAAGGAAACAAATTACAGGTACTGTTTATTACAGCATTTTTACTTTTTTTTAAATATGCATTTTGAATGATAATTTTTCCGATATATTTTTTTTATGACAACCAATAAAAAAAATACAGAATTGATCTTTATCAATACAACACGCCTGTATCTTTGGCCACCTTCGGCCAAAAATCCATCTTTGGCGAGATCTTCGGCTTCGGGCCGCAGCCGAAGGTCCGAGAACAGACGGAATTAAACGAATTGTTACGAAAAACTGGGTCACTGACGGACCGGACTGCACTTAGTTCATTGCAGATACCTCTATCACCGAGAGAAAAGCGGCATGAGCCACTTTACGCCGATATTCTTCTTCAGCTGTGGATAATATTGAAGAATATTATTAAACTACTAATAGTTTATAAACCTTCGGCTTCGGCTTCGGCCGAAAGTTGTGGAGATTTCCGATTAATCGGCTTCGGCCAAAAATAGACCTTCGGTCGGACACTACAGTTGACTAAGTAAATAGTTGAGATTTTAACTACTGTATAATTCAAACTAAATAATATAACTTGAAGGTACTTCTACCCACCATACTACAGCAATCAACAGAAATATTAAAGTTTTAAACGCAGCAAATTTCACACTGCTTTCAAATGCTACATTCATGTAATTTCCACTATCTACACTAGCGCTCTTGCGGTGAGTATTCGTACTATAATTTACATTTACAAGTGGACACTTTAAGGACTAATCCCCCGTACAGGATGTTTCTTTTACTTCTACACTCCATAATAAATAGGTACTCATTAAGATTATGCCTCAAGACGAACTTAAAATACAATAGATACTGTATATTATTAGATTATTTATTTCAATTAATCTTGAACTATTGAACGAATGAAACGAATCTCATTTATCGGAAAGCAATAACAATGAATGCTTCCAATTAAAATTTATAAATGATATTGTCTGTACTGCGTATTATTAAATAAATATATATTAACTAGAATTTCCCAAACTAAATTTACTATTTATGACCTGATTAGTAGACTTGACTTGTAAAAGGAGGAAAATAATTGATAAGCCGGTTAGATTAGACAATTGTAGTAGGTGTCCTGTTCGTGTTTAATAAAATTATTATTATTAGAAATATGTAATAACTTAAAATAAATCAAGCAATTTTAACGTGTCCGTATAGTTCAATATACACGGACTAAAAAATACTTTTGTAACCACTAAGACTATCTATAAAATGTGATCTCTTTAAATTTCTTTTTTAACTATTATTCTATTTAGATAAAAACGTACGATCGCGAGGAATAGATTAGGAATGAATTAAATCTAAATCGAAGTTCCATGTGGCGCGGAAATGTCATTTTCGCGCCAATACGGAGACAGCTCGTTGTAAATGTTTTGATATCTATTTTTTTTGCAACGATTTGAACGTGGCCTGGATACCTAAGATTAGCAATGAATGTTCCATGCGATCGTTTCTTCTATGATCTGCCTTATAAATGTCTTTATAAAATATATCTAACGAGTATCCAATCAGTTTTTTTATGTACAATTATGTACACAAACTGTGTGTGTGTGTGTGTGTGTGTGTGTGTGTGTGTGTGTGTGTGTGTGTGTGTGTGTGTGTGTGTGTGTGTGTCTGTGTGTGTGTGTGTGTGTGTGTGTATTTATATGTATGTATCTCATACTATTTAATATTTATATTTAACGTTTACGAGATAGCTTTATGGAACTTGTAATAAAACTTAGTGTGTATTTCCACCGTCAACTGTACGGGACGGTTAATGCCTTAGTTGAATAAAATTATATATACATATATATTTTAAATAATTGTATGTACCTACTTAATCTTAAAAAAAAAATGTTGTATACGTTTTTATAGGAAGAGGTCGTCGTCGACATTGAAGCGTTTATACACATAATAATATTACGTATATTCTACTTATTTATTAACTAATTAAACGTCTGATATTAAGTACAGTCGATTAAATTATTTAGTAATTCACGCGACAATTTCTTATAAAAAACGTATAAGCGTACCTACGTAATATTAACGTTCTTTAATAAAATAATAATTAAAAAAAATACATGACAACATAATGTATCACATTTTTTCTCTTTTCATCGATGACTTTTTCTTCGTACACAAAAAATATTTAAAAAAAAAAACATACTGTATATATTACATTCAAGTTCGTATAAATTTCCAAAAAAAAAAAATTCCACGTAAATTTTTACGTACAGAAATTGCTAAATAAACTGTTTGATAAATTTTTCACTATGTTTAAAAGTTTCCAATGTTTTTGTGCATTTATTCTCTAATTTTAATAACCCCATTTAAAAGTATATTATCACGAATCAAATGCAACAAGGGCGGATAAATCACTCGATAAAAAAAATCATTTCATACGTTACTTTATATGCAAATATGTATAATATTTTTATCTACTACATCTTGCTTTGACTTAAAGAAACGGTACATGCTTCTTACGAATTATTCCCAAAGATCACTAATTGACACTTTTTATAATGTTTTTAATCGTAAAGCTTCTTCATAAGTAGTATATAGTCTATATTATTTAATATCTTTAAATTTAGTATTGAATTGCTATCAAAATATTTTATGGGTTCAAATTCAAGGTTTTTTTTAAACAACTAATGCTTCAAAATATTATAGGGTCTGTTAGACCATTTATGAAGTGTTGTGATAAAGGTGTGTTCTTAAAACCATAGACATAGATAATTTTCCTTTCAAAAAATTAGAAATGTTAGTTTGTTTTTCTTTTTTCAAAATAACACCCGAAATGAAAAATAGTCGAACTAACTTAGTTTAAGTGCATTTATGTTAAATTTTAATATAGTCATATCAATATCTTTAAGTATATTTTGATGAAATTCACCCATTAATTGTAAATTCTTTTGTAACGAAACTTTACAATTTCGATTAAAAGCAATAAACATCGATTATTTGCTACAATTTTTCTACTTGTAAAATAACGATGCCCATTTTTTTCTGTTTTCAATCGAAAATGCATTATTTAAAATATGTTAAAATTGCAAAATTCTCTCACAAGGATATCGGGAATAAATGTAATCAAAGAAATACCAAATAGGCAAACCATCACTGTCCATGCGATAAGTTTTATGTTACTTTTATCACAATTGTAACAAATTCAATCCAATGTTTTTTGTCAGCTAAAATAATAATAATTTATATTTAAGTTCTAGTCACTTTTATTACGCTATGTTCCTCATGGAAGTTGTGAGAAATATGTTATTATTAATTAAACTTAATTCACAATAGCACGCTGTGATGTTGATTTTCTTGTGAATCTTAGAAAATATTTATCTTATCTTAGCGTGCAGTTACATATTGATTTCATGTATAAAGTTATTTTATTGTTGTTGTGAAGACGCCATTTGCTGACATAAAAAAAAATCAAGTTTAGTACCGTGGATACCTAGTTAAAACCGTTTTAAGTTATGTACAAATATGTAATATTAATATATTGTGAGTTCCTGCTTCGATATTAACGTTTAGTTTTATATTTTTGCTCAAAGTATTTTAAGTTATAAATTAATAACCATTAACTCTTCTATTAGGTTATAACTTACAGCTGTTAATTATGTAAAATATAATTTAAATATGTTGCATATAATTTGTTCTGTTAATTATTGCACAAATTATGAATTTATAAGTTTCCATAAAAATTAATGCGGATCGAAAAATTAAATTTTCCTTCCAAGTATTATTTTAATACTGTGTTTTTTACATACCTAAGTATATTTGTACCTAGTTACAATATTTATTTACCTTCATCCACATATCAAATGTCTTTTAACCTTATGGGTTATAAGATGTAAATGATGTGAATGAAATTTACTTGGGGACTTGGATCCGTTTATATTATCTTTATTAATGTAACTCTGATATTAAATTGATATTTTTCATTCGATATTTATTAAATTTTGGATTCAATAAATTATATTGTTACTCATAATAATTTGTTTTATTTCTCTAAATGGTTTGTTTCAGTACAAGAGTTATGAAAACATAAATAACTCCGAAGAGAGAGAGAGATATGAAAACACAACTCTTGTCATGCACGCTCGTCGGTTTTTAAAGTCTAAACAACAATAATTCAAATAAATGCGATAAAATTATTAACTGTATCTATCTAGAAGAAGCGAGTGAGATGTGTAGTAATCGTACTTAAGCCGTTCTATTCTCTTTGCCTACCTCGCAAGAGACTAGGCGTGATTAGTGATGTATGTATCTAAAGTAAGTATCTCGAGGTTTCCAATGTTGACCAACTTTCATTTCCATGTCCATAAACATTAGATGTTTATGAACAACACAACAACTGCCTCGCCTTGTTCTCTGTACTACCTACCGCACACTTTGGTCCCACATTCTGACTTCGGTTAGGGTGTGGCCAATGTGAGCGGCCATATACCTTACAGGTCGGAGGGTCGTTCACTATAAACAAAAACACTCTGTAGTTCATTGTACTGAAAGATATATAATTCTTTTGTTACGGACGCTAGCCACCAGGCCTTGGCGTCAAGCCGCCTTATTGACACCCCTTCTTTAGCCAGCCGAATGTAGGGGATGTCAATTTAAGCCAATGCTAGGCACTTAATTAAGCCGTTCTTACGAGTATGATTCTCTGATTGCAATTAAATAATGAATAACTATTTGCTGCATCATTACATAGAGTTCGAAACAATGTCAAGCCGTTTACTGCATAAATGGGCCGGCTCGACCGGTGAAATACCACGACCTCTCAGAAGACCGACGTAAAGTGGCCCATGCCACGTTTCGTTCGGTGAGAGAGGTACCCGGAGGCCCACCCCCTTCCCCATCCTTTCCTATCCCCTTCCCTTAAAGGTCGGCAACGCAACAGTAACACTATATTATTATGTGCTGCTGGTGTCCATGGGCGGCGTTAGTTGCTTACCATCAGGTGACACGCCTGCTCGTTTGCCCTCCTATCCCATAAAAAAAAACCTTCAGAAGGTCTACAAGTCCGCGAAGGCATATGTCTATCTCCAAGGGATAACCCACCCTGACCATTTTTATTTTTTTACTTTTTACGAGAAATAATGGCTTATTTACGAAGTGATTTTAAACACTACAGCATTAATTTTCGTCCAATTAAGTTTCTTAAATAGATTGTGTATGTAATATAGATGATCCTGGCCCTTTACAGCATGTAATTTTAACGAATATATTAGGTCGGGGAAAAAGTCTTTTCGCATAACGTAGGTATAAACTTATTATAAAATTTCTTTGACTGTACTATTTGTGTCTGGCTGGTTTTGGTAACATTAAAAAGGTTACATTATAAAGAAAAGAAAAAAATAAAAAAAAGTTGTTTCCCGCTATTTTTCATTTGTTTTTCTCTCCGTAAAAATGAGTGAATCTAATGAAGAAATTCGATACATTTTAAAATTTTATTATAAAAAAGGCAAAAATGCAACCCAAGCAGTGAAAAAAATTTGTGATGTTTATGGACCTGATGCAGTGTCAGTAAGAGTAGCACAAATTTGGTTCAAACGTTTTCAGTCCGGAAATTTTGATGTTAAAGATGCACCTCGCTCTGGTCGCCCTGTTACGAATAAAATGGACGCCATTTTTGAAAGAGTGGAGCAAGATCGGCATATTAGTAGTTACGATGTAGCTGAAGAACTGGGAATTGACCACAAAACAGTTTTGACCCATTTGAAGAAAGCTGGTTATACAAAAAAGCTCGATATTTGGGTGCCACACGAGCTCACTCAAAGAAACTTAATAAACCGTGTACTCATTTGCGATTCATTATTGAGACGTAATGAAACCGAGCCGTTTTTGAAGAGATTGATAACTGGCGATGAAAAGTGGATCACGTACGACAAGAACGTGCGAAAAAGGTCGTGGTCGAAAGTTGGCCAGGCTTCACAGACTGTGGCCAAACCTGGCCTAACACGAAATAAGGTGATGCTGTGTGTATGGTGGGATTGGAAGGGCATTGTTCATTATGAGCTTTTACCGTCCGGCAAAACCATCGATTCTGATCTTTACTGCCAGCAACTGATGAGATTAAAGGAAGCAGTCGAGAGAAAACGGCCGGAATTGATCAACAGGAAGGGTGTGGTCTTTCATCACGATAACGCTAGACCACACACATCTTTAGCCACTCAGCAAAAAATAAGAGAGTTCGACTGGGAGGTCCTAGTGCATCCACCATATAGCCCTGACCTTGCGCTTTCAGATTTTCACCTGTTTCGGTCTCTTCAGAATTCTTTAGGTTCTGTAAGGTTGACCTCAAGAGAGGACTGCCAAAACTATTTGTCCCGTTTTTTTGATCAGAAGTCCCAAAGTTTCTACAGTAGCGGGATAATGTCTCTGCCCACAAAATGGCAGAAAGTTATTCAACAAAACGGTACATATATATTGTAAATAAATGTAAATAAACTTTGAAAAAAATGTCTTGACTTTTCATACAAAAATACGAAAATACTTTTTCCCCAACCTATTATTACAGTATTAACACAGCGGGACATTGCAGTAGGGTTTGGCGCCAAAACGCGTGCCGATAAATAGCACAAATTGAACTTTATAAAATCCAAATTTTACTCATTTATTACTTTTGATGCGGAACAAAGTTCACCGGGTCAGCTAGTATCTTATATATCCTGCTGTTTAACTTCATATCGTGATGCCATAACCACTAAAAAGGTAAGTGTTCGCTCCTATGGTGTGATAAAATCTATTGCCTTCGACGATAAATGAACTTTCCAACATGGAAATAAATTTTCGAATCAGATCAGTAGTTTCCGAAACTAACACGCGGTGAATTAAATCTTCAGATTTTTTTTATGAAACTATAGTAGGTACCTATAGATAACGTCTGGCAAAGTCAAAGGAGCTTTATTTTCGTAGATCTTCATTGACACTTAAAAATAGTCAATTTACAATAGTTTTACTTAATATTTAAAATGTTGGTTGTTAAACACGAGCGCTTGAGGCAAGTGTCTCTATGGAACCAGAAAACACGGACGCAATCGCCACGAGCGGCCCGATTCCCAGTGTAGGTGTAGTGTAATAACGAGAAGAATCGGGCAAGAAACTCATGTGCAAAATACTCTTTTCAAAACCATTTCAGATTAATAACAATAATATTAATTTCGCTACTGAAAACATAGCAGTAAGCTCGTGCATAAAAGGTGTAGCAGCCAGAATACTCGACCATAACAGTTTTTAACAGTAAGACCCAACTAATTTAAAATCTACGTCCTACAAATTAACGAGAGAAATTCTATGTACCGTATTAGTCGAGCACAATTGACGCGCATTTTCTATTTAGAGTATGATGTATGTGTAGATGTATTTCTATGTAGATGTATTTCTATGTAGATGTATTTCTATGTAGATGTATTTCTATGTACAGTAATAAAATTTATATGTAGCATATATCAGAAACAACATCAAGACAAACTCATGATTCGACATGTAGATTACTATTAGAAACATAGATTTAGCATAATATTCATCACTGAAAGCGCAACCGCGTATTTAATGATTTTCAGGATATTTACATTGCAACACAATAACTCTTTTTACGCACACATCAACATCCATTTTTGGTCTCGTTGTTTTGGTGACTATTGCCGATCTCTTCACTACATAGTATAAAACAAAGTCGCTTTCTCTTTCCCCATGTCCCTTTGTATGCTTAAATCTTTGAAACTACGCAACGGATTTTGATGCGGTTTTTTTTAATAGTTAGAGGATGTCAACGGGGTGGTTTTGATCTATAATTCATGAATAGTGTAGTGAAAAAAAATGATAATTTTCAAGATTTAAAACTTTAATCGAAAACGCTGCCTGAACCCTAAGTGATAAATCAAAACAATGTACTACATTATTATACACCTTTAAAAGGTCTATAAAAAAGTCCGCGAGGGCATATGTCTATGTCTTAGGGATAACCCACAATGACCATTATTATTTTTTAACTTTTTACGAGAAATAATGGCTTATTTACGAAGCAATTTTAAACATTACAGCATTAATTTTCATCCAATTAAGTGTCTTAAATAGATTGTGGTTTTAATATAGATCAATATAGCCATTTACAGCATGTAATTTAAACTAAATTTACGAAGATATTACAGTATTAACATAGCGGTACATAGCAGTTGCGTTTGCGCGCCAAAACGCGTGCCGATAAATAGCACAAATTGAACTTTTTAAGATCCAAATATTACTAATTTATTTCTTTTGATACGGAACGAAGTTCGCCGGGTCAACTAGTATTCTTATATATCTATGATCAGAAATGATTACAGAACGCACCTATTCAATGACGGCTTGTCGTCTGACCTGAAGTTATTGATGGTGTAGCATTGACTTGTATATAGGTTTCCTACTTCATTGTGGTGTAGTAAGCACCAGCAACGAGACGATCCTTCACAGCCCGACTAAACCGATCGAAAGAGAAAGCATGTAGCAGATAACCTGGATTCCAACCCAGTACATCTTTATTAGTGATGATCCACCAGTGACTAAATCACGAATAAATATCTATAATATAATCATTGTGGACAAATGTGTGTGCCTAGTCTTATACAGATTCCTACCCTTAAGAACCGGTGGTCCAGTGGTGGAGCCCCCCGCTTCTGATTCAGAAGTCGTGGGGTCGATTCCGGGCTCACACCAATGATTTCTTCGGAAGTCTGGTGTATGGCAATATGTTTGTTTATATTTCATCAATATATTCCATTTGGAACGTAACATACCGATTCGGCGAGTCGGGGTTTAACAGCCGCTGCCTGTATCTTACGGTAGATAAAAGCGTAAGTTTACGTTTACACTAAAGCAGTAAGAAATAAGACAAATATTTAGTGTACAAATGCTTTTATTCTCTCTATAGTCTGTCTCTTACCAAGTAAATCCATCATTTCGGCAACCCTGGGACCTTCATCCAAACCACTGAGGACAGATCTCAAAGTCTTCATGAACGCTGGATACTTCACATTATTCTCAACCGAAAATCTCCTCAATACCGCATTTAAATTATTTTCCGAAAATTCTGCTACCTGCTCTAAATTAACAACAAGTTTCTGGAGAAGCACTTCGTCCACTTGTACTTTGGTAGTTGGTAGAATCCACAAAAATCCGAATTCCTTCGAAACTAATTCTTCTATTTTCGTGATTCGTGGCACAGACCAATTTAATACATATTTAATGTGTTCTTCTGATAAATTCAACTTGTGTTTGGGATATTTTTCGGTGATCATATTTTTTAGACGCTCAACAAGGGACTTGGATAGATTCTGGTCTGATAATCTTCGTTTTATCTCAAGCCTATTGCATTCCTCTAATAGGTCCGGATTAAGTCGGCTTGGATGCGATGACACTTTCTCTATCTGAAACTAATTTTCAACCACAATAAATTAACTACCAAGACTTGTCGTGATAACATTAAGTTGAGCACATACAATTCTATTGAAAGGTTCGGAAATTATGTTTATCTCGGAAAAGTCTTGATATCAAATCCATGACTAAAAAAAAACAATAAATATTGAGAATTTATATGTCATAATATATATATACTAGCTGACCTGGCAAACGTTCTTTGGCCAAAAAATAAAATTTAAAAAATAGGGGTTGATCGTAGGGGGTTGAAAATTTAGGGTTGTATGTATTTTTGTATCCCGTTTTATAAAAAAAAATAAAAAAACAGAAATATATCGAAAAATAACAAAAAAAAATATTGAGGGGTGGGCTACCCTTGTGACTTAGGTGGATCAAAAATAGATGTTGTCCTATTCTCAGACTTACACGATATACATACAAAATTTCATGAGAATCGGTCAAGCCGTTTCGGAGGAGTACCCGAGAATTTTATATATTAGATATATATATACTAACGGACCTGACACATTGTCCTGGATGATATACCAAGCGATTCGGATATTAAACAAAGTAAGAAATTAAAGACAAATATTACTATAATATTTTTCGCTGTTAGAATAATTTAGAACTAACAAATAATTTGCAATAAAATAAAATCGCGACTATAAATTGAGATATAAACTCAATATCCTATCGTTTAAGTTGGACCACACTGCATACAGGGTTCAAATTTCATTAAAATCGGTTAAGTAGTCTGGGAGTGCATCGCGGACAAAAAACGTGACACGTATTTTATATTAGACAGATATCTCTGACAGAAAAAAATGTGATCGATATAGAGCTATAGGTTCTGCCACCGTTATATATATTCCGTTTAGTACGTAAAAGCTGTCTATACCTTGGGGTAGTAATAGTCGTTGAGTTATAAAATGGAGAGAACTTACCTCTTCTACCAAGTCATCCAAAGTCTTCAGTCTAATTCCAGCGCCTGGTACATGATCGAACCCACCTCCCGAAAGAGTGATATAGTTCAACAAAGCCAATGGGTAGATACCTTTTAACAATAAATTTATATTAAATATCATATTGCTATGTAATAATATCTGGGACGCAATACACACAGCGCCCTCTAATTCCAAACTAAGCAACGGATACTAATACATACATATTTTTGTTTTAAAAATACATACTTTAAATACTGAGGAAAACATACAGACGCCATACAAACACTCATGCTTGTCATAAATATTTGTACTCGAATGGGGATGGAATCCGCTGACATCGATTTCGCAGTTGGTTGTTTTAACAATGCAACAAGGACTGTTATAATTGATCAATTTTTATAAATAGATCAATTATAAAGGTTAATTCTAGTTATCTTGCTGACCCGGCGAATTTTGTTTCGCCTCAGAAGCAATAAATAAAAGTTGTTTTCTAAAAAAACTATTAGCCTAAGTTACTCCTAATTACACCTGCTAACTGCCAGAAAAGGTCTCGTGAAAATTGGTACAGCCATTTCAGAGATTACCCGCACCAAACAGACGGAGACAGAAATTGTAAAAAAAATATTTTGGTGTATGTACCGTATATATATTCATATGAATGTAGTAGAAAGTAGTTATTTCAGAAACTTCTAATTTTATTGATTTGTGATAGGTTGACAGAAAAAAATATGTAAGCCACAGAAATAGTTTTTTTTTTTCTGGCTGAGTTGAGATCTTCCGTGTATTTGTTAAGTGATTTTAAAATGATCTTTCTCTTACCTTTAGTCCTGTAGTCCTCAACTTTAATGTCACTCTGTCTCTTACTCAGTTTAGTGCCATCCGCATTCACGATGAGCGGCAGGTGTCCAAAGCGAGGCGGCGTCCAACCAAAAGCTCTGAAAAGAGTACACTTAATCACTACATAGTATAAAACAAAGTCGTTTTCCCGTCTGCCCCTTTATAAAACTATACAACACTTTGATATGACTTTGTTTAAACGCTGGTTGAACTCGGTGTGATAGATAATAATAATATAATATCTTGGACACAATACACACAGCGCCCCCTAGTTCCAATCTAAGCAACTAAATGCTTGTGTTATGGATACTAGATAACGGATATTAATACATATATACTTTTTTTTTGTAAATACATACTTATAATACATAGAAAAACACCCAGACACCACACAAATATTCATGTTTGTCACAAATATTTGTGCTCGGGTGGGAATCGAACCCCCGACCTCATTGCTGCAACCGATAGTTTTTACCAATGCGCCACGAAGCCCAAAGATCAAAATAATGTATGTACTACATTATGTATCTTCAGGTCACGCGACAGTGGATGTATATCTCTTATGAGAAATGGGAATCAATGGTCGTAGTGGGCTGCCTCTACCAACAGCGGCCATGCAAGCAATCTGAACTATGTCGAAAGCCCACGTCAACAACATGACAAAGTATGTTAGAACTGATACGTCTCATGCAATAGGGGCCGTTCAAGTATTACGTATGCACTATAGGGGGGTGGGGGGGTCTTTGCTTTGCTTGTTTTTGATGACACGGGGGATAGGGGCTACGTAGGGGATACGTAAATCGTTTTTTAGAGTGGTAGAGCCAAGCAGTTCGCTGCATGATTGGGCCGGCTCGACCGGTGAAATACCACCACCTCTCAGAAGATCGACGTAAAGTGGCTCATGCCGCGTTTCGTTCGATGAGAGAGGTACCCGGAGGCCCATCCCCCTTCCCCATCCCTTCCTATCCTATTCCTTTAAAGGTTGGCAACGCAACTGTAACACTATATGTGTTTCAGGTGTCCATGGGCGGCGTTGGTCACTTAACATCAGGTGACACGCCTGCTCGTTTGCCCTCCTAACCCATAAAAAAAAAAATACAGTAGAAACTCTTTTACCTCAACTAGAATTTATGCAAGCATAAAAATGTCGCAATATGCATATACACGTGGAATCTGATACAGGAGCATCTCATGATGTAGCATTTCATGCCCTGGAAACAGCTCTCAAGTGGTTTGTAAAAAAGATAAACGGAGATACTGTGAGTTACTACAACTAAAACGAATTTGTCATATAGCACCAATGAAGAGAAAAAGTTTCTTACATCAAATGACAAATACCGATTTACATATAACAAATATGTTGAGATTTTTAATAAGCACTTAACATTATTCTTCATCTATTCGATTATCCGGATTTTCGATAAATCCGAATGCCTATCGACATCAACTAGTCCGGTTAATCGAGTTTCTACTGTATAAAGTAAACAAAATTCTAAGAAACTTTATCTTAGACACCTTTGAGATCAGGCAAAAAGTTACAGATGAATTAATAAAAACAAAATAGTTTTTTGGCTCTCCTGAAAATTTGTGTTTTGTCCGTTATGGTAATTGATACTTCTGGTCAGTATGACTGACATACGACAGCAGCTTCTGCCATATATTAGATGAGTTGAGGCGTAACTACAGAAAGTGTGAAAAAAAAATCAAGTACAGATTACCTGTTTTTTTTTATTACCTCAAATCTCCCACTTAAAATGAAAGTCTTACTAACCTGTATATTAATAAATGTTTTGTTGTAGAGATCTGCCACTCCACTCCTCTCAGAACATGTGTGATTTTCATCATATGATCATCAACTACATTAGCAAAGTGATATGTTGGGAAACCATCACTCTTTATAAGCACTGGATCACCTTCGTTTAGTGACACGTCATATGCGATACCACCAAAAATTAAATCTTCAAAGGATTGACATTCTGACGTGAGCTAGAGCAATAGTTGAAATATTGTCAAATTTAACTACAAGTGTTTGATAAATACTGCTTAAAATTTATATTTTTATGAAAATTAAATTAATTTAATTAATATTGCTATGGAGAGGGCTATGCTCGGTGTATCTCTACGGGATAAGATCCGAAATACGGAGATCCGTAGACGTACGAGAATAACTGACATAGCCCATAAAGTTAGCACGCTGAAGTGGAGGTGGGCAGGCCACATCACTCGAAGAACTGACGACCGATGGGGAAAAAAAGTTCTTGAGTGGCGACCACGGGTTGGTATGCGTAGCGTAGGCCGTCCCCCCACTAGATGGACAGACGACCTCATAAAAACAGCCGGGAGTCGCTGGATGCAGCTGGCACAAGATAGGGAGTTATGGCGCGCTAAGGGGGAGGCCTACGTTCAGCAGTGGACTAATCTGGGCTCATGATGATGATGATGATGATGAATTAATATGAAAGAAATTAAATCAAAGAAATAAAAAAATAAAATAGTTCTATTGTTGTTTCTTAACTTGCAGCTGTAATTTGAGATATTTGAAAGGAGTCAAAGAGAATTAAATGAATGGAAAGGAAGCAATTTTTTTGTTTAAATGTTGAAGATATTCATTGTTCTCTTGTAAGTATTTTTTTAAATAAAAATATTTTAGTTTTTGCTACATTTATAGATATTAAAAAAATTTAGAACAGTAGAGTCTTGAAATGAAAATAATGCGATGTCTGATTTTAGGTGTCAAAATTTGATTTAGTTTCTAGATTTATTCTTATATAACTCTAAATATAAGCTCAATCTAATAGTAAAAATGTAATTATGTATTTATAATTGACCTAATAAAAATACTGAATGATACAACAGTTATGAACAGTCCACAATATCACCTTAAATCGAATGCAATATGGAATACCGGCATTTGTCTTCTGTGCTATATCTTCATCAGTTAAATTTCTACATAGATTATCATACTTTGGTATCTGTTGAAATTTCATTGCGTCCCTACGCAATATATTTAGTCTTCTGTCTGTGCAAAAACATTTATATGCTGAACCATTTTTTAAAAGAGTTTTTATGTGCTCTCTGTAAAAAAGTATGATTTTTTTATTATTAATAAATTTTTACAACATATGCTAATGCAAGTAATTACCATAGATACTTATGTTTACAGTTTAAATGGTTATGTATTTCATACAAACAAAATTCAACATTCAAAAATGAGCCAATCTTTTTCTAGAAATTCACTTTTCTTTTTCTTTTCTTATAAAACACTTCTCTATACTTTTCTCATAAAAATGCTACATGTATGTCAAAAAGACATACATCAAGCATGATAGTTTGCAATCACTTGCTGATACTAACTTAGTAATTGGAAGTAATGTTTTTAGCATATCATTGTCAATACAACATACATAGCCAATGAATACTTACTGATAATAATGCAAACGCTCACTTTGAATATATGGCCCATAAGAACCATTAGATCCAGGTCCTTCACAGCATTTTATTCCAGCCCATTCTAAATCATTTGCTAAAGCTTGGACCGAGCCTTCCACTTTTCGTGACTGATCAGTATCTTCTATGCGTAGTATGAAAGAACCTTCATGTGATTTTGCGAATAAATAATTGTAAAAGGCAGTTCGCAAACCACCAAGATGTAAATATCCCGTAGGACTGGGAGCAAACCTCACTCTGGGCTTTTCAGTTTTAACTAAATTCGATAAATATCGTCTCTGATTATTGATTAACTGCCGACCTAACTCAGAACGCATTTTGTGTGCTTTGCATAACTAAACACAAGAAATAAATAGTTTAATTAATTTTTTCATCATTTTCAGCACGATTTGCATACTAGGACTGTTGATAAAATATCGATATATCGAAATATCGATATTTTTCCTTAAAAATATTGATATTTATTGCCGATATTTTTTTTCACGATATATCGATAGTTCGATATTGAAATGTACATATCGACTTTCGATATTTTTATGAAAATATTTTTTTTTTGGACACAATAACTTAAATTATATCGTCATCGCAAACTTAAGGTTGTCTGGAAGAGATCGCAACATGCGATAAGACCGCCTTTTGTACTTGATCGACATTTACTATGTACTAATTATTTCAATGTAATGTATAAAAATTGCGTACAATAAAGCGTATTCTAGTCTAATCTTAATATACTGTATTTAAAAAACTAATAAACAATCGTCAAGTCATCCCATAAGCAATGACAAACAGCTCCCCTTTACGAGTTCAAGCTAATTCTTACAAATTATAACTGATTACTGTTTATAGGTATCGCGTATTGTTTTTTGTTTTGCATAAAGACACTTTCACAGGGGCCCGCAGGGCTTATGGAAAACTCTTTGAACAACACCCTCCTTCTATTAATAGACGTAACATATGAATTTTCTGTACATGCATTTTTAGGAGTATGTATTTTTATATGTAGCTACATAATTGATTAGTATCTATAATTTTAATTTCCCTAAATTATCTTATGTCATGTCATAAATACATAGTGAAACAATTGTAACACATTCATTGACAATTGTTAACTATAACAACGATATAATTTACGTTTATATGTTTGCTGGACGCAGCTGCGGCAAAAAAAAAATCTATTATATGCATGTATTTTAAGAAATTATATTCAAGTAGTGTTTTTTGCACTTTGTCGTGAAAAGTTATCAAAGATGTGGAAATGCAATAAATTTAGCAACCCATTTGAAAAGGAAATCCATCATGCATTTGCAAAACTATCCATCAGAGTAAGTATAAATACTAAGAAAATAATCACGAAAAATGCAGAAGGAAACTATCATAATGAGTCGGTCAATATTTGATTTTGGTGATAGTAACTATACGATCACCAAAATCAAATATTGACCTTACTGACAACGATACCGAAAACTAAATTCATAGTATATGAAAGAGAAGATATCTTAATAAATAGTTTTTTAAGATCTTAATTTACTACCTTTCGTCCATAGATGTCACTACATCTGAAATGAAATCAATTCTACATCGGTAATCTTTAGAGTAGTTTTAGCTTATGGACATAGATGGCGATATGTTAGAATAAATGGTTAATATATTGACTGGTTAATTTACTGCTTCTATAACCAACGCCCATAGTATATTGGACTCGCTGGTCTTCACCGATCACAAAGTTAAGCTACGTTGGGCGTGGTAAACACTTGGATGAGTAACCGTTTTTATTTGGGTAAAATTGTTCACAAACAATATTTTAAAGCATTGTAGTAAATACGATTAATTTAAAACGGCAGCAAACGGGGCGTTTAACGTTTGCATGTCGTTTAAGAAGTTTCACTTCAAAATATCGATACATCGAAATATCGATATTTTTTTTCAATATATCATACCCCGATATTGATATTTTTTAAAATATCGATATATCGAAAATCCGATATTTTTAAAAATATCAACAGTCCTATTGCATACACTGCAGAGTGCTTGACAGTTGACAATTACAACTGACAAGTCATGACTTGACAAGTGACAACTGTGGCAATTTTTTTTTTATATAATTTAACGACCTGGTTGCTAGGACCTTTAAGTCGAGTCTTATTTTATATTTAACAGCATCATTCTTAACCTAACCTAATCTTAACCTAACCTAGCCTAACCCTAAAGCTTAACCTAACCTAACCTAATCATCCATAAGGTCGTGGCACTTTATGCATGATGTTCCGAGGGAGTCCTGACGAGAATGTAGAAGAGTACACTAAACACGATACCTACACCATTTCCCACATTTGCACTCATATACGAACACTTATTCAATAAAACGCCACGAATTTTATTCAATAATATCCATTGAAACACAAATCTGAGAAAATAATGCAAATAGCGGACATGTCTCTTCCACAGTCCCGCCAAAAAACCACAACTGTGGCAATATCACAAATTTGTTCAGATCATAATTTAACTGGGTAAAAAATAAAAATACACAAAATTACATACATACATAACGTCACGCCAAATCCCTTGTGGGTTAGACAGAGAGAACGGAGCACCATGAGTCACAATTCTTACATATCGCACTCGCATCTGTAAGGTTCATTAATGTAATTATAATGAATTACACTGGTTTTAAGTGGAATGCATGCAACTATAGTCGTATTTTTAATAAGACAAAGCTAGCTGACAGTAGTTAAGGCCACTTTGTAAAATAATGCTGCCACATTTAAAGTAATAGTAATATTTATAAGCATTTGAATGAACAATGAGTGAAATAGTTAATCATCTCAAATTATACTAAACACTCCAAAACTTATACTACTCAATTTAATAAATAATTTGACTCACCAACAACATTTTTAAATACTTTATAACAAAGTTTCTAAAACTTTATGTAACAAATAATTTTCTTTGTCAGAATTTTTTAAAACTGTATAAAAATTTAAGTCTTAAAAACGTCATGATAGTGAAAATTTTTCATCTGAAGATGAATATAACTAAAAATATGTAATGAACGATGTTTTTGTCATTTTTATTACCTACCTATAATTGTTATATTTTATACATCTATAGTTACGTGATGTATTGAAAATGGGACAATCGTACAAGTTTCTGAACTAATTAATTAATTAATTAAACTAGACTAATTATTCTCAAGCTAAACAAACGTGGCAATTTTATTCATTCAAGAGGTTTTTCACTCATTCGCTTTGATACAACACTATTTTTTTTTCAGCAAAAACTGACAACACCGTAAACATCAGTGGTTGTTGTTTAATTAAAAATCCTTTTATATTTATCACAGAGTACATTTGTTTAAACTGAGATATATATATGATATTTATCTTACTTAAGTAACTAATTTACGACATCTTACAATATTAATCTGAGTTGTGTTCAATAACTATTTAAAATCAAATATTTATATTGGTTGTTAAATAAATGTAGGATAATTATTTCTATTCGTATTAGAGTCCAACCGAAAATGGGTTTCCGGCCGAAACCGAAACCGAAACCGATTGTTCGGCCGCCACTTCAGTTTCGGCCGAAACTGAAACTGAAACTCACGTGTTCGTGTATAAAATTCCATAAAATACTGAAATTTAATGCTTTTTCCCATTATTTTGTGTCAATTAGAAGAGAAAATGAAAAACAATGGGTATATGTATTAATTTTGTTGCTATCAACAATATAACTTCAAGCCTTTTTCTACCTGAAGGTGTAGGCAAAATGTTTGCCTGATATAAAAAAGTAAAAAAAAAATATATTATCCAATATTCAAATCGCTAATTGTTTTTGTTTAATGAAATACTAAGTATTGGTATGTTGAGATATTACTATTTAATACATTGTATAGAATTTACTCTCGTAAGAATCGTCAATCACTTTTGAGATACTGCTTATCTAAAAATAATTATCTCTTTCCTGTCCTTTTCCCACTTTAAGTTCGGCACAGTATGTCATCTCATAGAACTATCCCTGTTGTCAAAAGATTTGGTTGCGGCTTTATGACCGTCCACCTGCCTGACGTAATCCTCCTTTGGAATGTTTTCGTTGGTGGGATAGGAATGGAGTTGAAAGTGGAATGAGGAGGGGAGATGGTTAGGCTTTGGGCCTCGAGATCCTTCCCTCACCGAGTAAAATGCGGCCGGAGCCACTTGAGGCTGACATTCAGAGGTCGAGCCGGTCTATTCATGCAGCGAACTGCGTGGCTCTACCGCTTATCTACATACATACATACAAAACTTCACGCCAAATCCCTTGCGGGGTAGGCAGAGAGAACAAAGCACCAAAAGGCACGATTCTTACACACCTCACGCGCTTCGTTGACTTTCATAACTCTTTTAATGCACGTGGGTCTTGGCCGTATCCGACTCCTACATCCATCCGCTTTTGCATTGTATATCTGCTTAGCCAATATTGCATCATCCATTCTTTCTACACGTCCAAACAGTCGGAGCTTGCCCTTTCTTTCTTTTACAGCGACAGTCTCTTTCAATCCGAATTCCTTCCTAAAAACCTTGTTTTCGACTCCTCAGATTTTACGCAGTGCCTCATTTAGACCGCGTTTATCCTACTTTCATGCACACTCTGCCATACTCAACTCTCGCTTCCATAAGTTGGCGTTGGGATTAGTACCACATTATAAATAGCTAACTGGACTTTTCTGCTAACATTCTTTACGCCCAGGAATCTGCCCAACTCTCCATTTACGCTGTTTTCTAACGCCACTCTTCTTTCTACATTCGTCTTATCTCATAATAATAATTACTTAAATTACTGTTACACCGGGAATGTAGAAAACTTTATTATTAAAAAAATTATAAAACAATGTTAAAAGAGCGTTGGGGATACCTGGGAGCAAACAGTCTGAGCAACAAAACCTAGCTCGCTAACAGTGCGATACTTATGAAAGCGAGAGTTGGGCATGGCAGAAGGTACATGAAAATAATGTTAAAGCAGTCGAAATGCGCAAAATTTGCGGCATGAGGTTCACCGATCGCGTCGAAAAAAAAGGTTATAAAGAAGGAAGGTTTAAAGAGGATTGGAAGAGAGTAGAGGTGTAAAAATTAAGGAAGTGCCTACTCCGTTGGTTTGGACACGTAGAAAGAGTGATTTATACAAGATTGACTAAGCAGATGTACAAGAAGAAGCCGAAGGATGGAAAGTATGTGGTCGCCCTCATCGAGTCATGTTGGACTCGACATACTTTCCATGATCAAATTAAACGTGTCCTAAGAAAGGTGATGCCAGGAGTCTTAAAAACTGGCGAACATGTGTGATGAATTGATTGAAAGTCAAAGAAGTAAGGGATGTAAGAATCGTGCCTAATGGCGCTCTATTTTCACTGTCTACCCCTTAGACTTGGTATAAAGATATGTAGGTATGTATGTACTATTTCACTCTCAACAAAGTTAACCACGAGTCAAAATTAGTACTACAATAGTTTCGGTTTCGGCAAAAGTTTCGGCCAAATTTGGCCGAAACCGAAACTTCCGCCGAAACTCGAATTTTGGCCGAAACTCAGCCGAAACCGAAACCGAAACCGACTTTTCGGTCGGACACTAATTCGTATATTAATGAAGTAACATGTGTTGAAATAGTGATTTGATTTTTCTTTGCATTAAACGGAAGTGTGATCCCGTTTGACCGTTGGATTCATTGACCTATATGATATAGACTTGTAGTAACCTTCTCAAAGTGTGACCACTGGCCATAAGCCTACAGGCTTATGCGAAGCTTATGTCAATTCAATCATCTGTCAGACGCGAACCGAATAACAATAGGTACAAAATGGGTAAATGCGTAGTAAAAGAGTGCGATTCAAGATCGGAAACCCATAAGAAATTAACCGGAATTACTTTCCACACGTAAGATTAATGATTACATTAATATTAAAATACAGTAAAATAGATAAAATGTTGAATTTTCATAATTAGCTTCAGTGATACCACTAAAAACTTAGTTTTAGTTTCCCACATTTGTGGGAGAGTTATTAATTTATGGAAAAGGAGATTTTAAATATTATTTGTTATAATAATAACGCTGCAGGGTGCCTAAAGATGCAGTACGCCGTGACAAGTGGGTGAAAATTATCCGATTGCTGAGAAAAGAAACTGACTGGCTACCTGCACCCGGGAGATCGTTTATCATCAATTCAAGTTGATCATTGGCTTTTATTAATAAATGCCATAATTAAGAAATACTTAAAAATAAGATTGTATCACGAAAGTATACAAGTATTACTCAGACTTATAAAAAAGAGACTAAAAGGCAATTTTATACAAAACTTAAGTTACACAGCGGTTGTGTGATCATAAGGGACCGTACCCATACTACGTGACCCGTTTAGGGGGGGGGGGGGGGGGGGGGAGCGGAGTCTTTAAAATACTACGGTTAGTCACAGGAGCGGGGGAGTGGCTCAGGTTTTTGTCACGTAGTCGATTTTAATGAGAGAAATCTCGTATTTTTTCGACCTAGATGAATATTAATGTGTATAACAGAAAATAATTGTTGTGTTCGTAAATTAAGTTACTGTAAGTTACATACTGTACAGCAATATGTTTTCACAATTAAAGTTGTTCTTTTTCATAATACATAATTCACTAGTAATTTAAGTATGCATGTAGTCTTGTCCAATAAAGACGAGTATGAGCCAAATTATTTTTTTTTTCGATTTTTGCCTGTGAAATGATTAAAAATCATAATTATGAATTACTACGTGAAAACTAAAGAGGGAGGGGGGTCTTGGCATATACTACGAGTGGTCACCGATGGGAGGGAGGGGTCGAAAAATCTTAAAAAATAGGTGACGTAGTATGGGTATGTTCCCTTATGATCGATCGACCCGTGCGGTTGTTAGGCCCTGTCCACGTTAAATACAATAATTCCCTTTCAATATAATGAATGTAAGTACATTATTTTACTAATCAAGCGTTTTCACTATTTTGTGTATCTGTACCTAATTGTGTACACCTTACCTACAGCGCTTTAAATCGCTGCTCTAAGGCAGGTGTACACAATTAGATACAGATGAGTGTGATCTAATTTTTTTCGGAACAGCCGATCTAGTACGGAGTACACAGAGATCGTTGATCCATTCATTATTTCAGTTATCTTGTAATACATCTGATAAGAAATTAATAAGTAATAGTAAAATATTGAATTTATATTTATTAAATATTTTTACGAGTACATGGCTTGAAAAAGTTGGGTAAAATTTCGCATAGGCTGGCCACCCACACCGCCATTGCAAATTTATATTGCCATCTTTGTCTAATCAAAGTGACGGCAATGTATTTGCGATTTTTGTGACTGAGATAGATATATGTTTAATTTTAAATGTCTAGTGGTTTCAAAGCTACGTCATTGCATCTAAAAAGTGGACACACATTTTTTGACGCATTTGTATGAGGTTTGCTCCTCTTGTATATTGAACTCAGTGGTTGGATTTTTAAACTTCCGCCGTTACACGCCCACTATGGCGTGACGGACGGAAGGGGCATTCTGGATCGCGCGCTCGACGGAGCAACAAGCGTTTTCTAGACGTTGCTGTGTTGGATTATTATTGTCAACTACCCTGATTTACTGCGAAAATTATACATTAATTAAGAAACATTGAATTGACGAAATAAATACTGTGATTACAAGTAAACTGTGTTTGAACTTTGGGCTGTAGCCAATACTTCGTTGACTTTCATATTTAACTCTTTTAATGCACGCGCATCGATTTTTGAAGCTCTTAACATCACCTTCCTCCAGAACACGTTCTATTTGGCCATGAAATGTGTGTCTTAGCCGTCCTTGAATCCTACATCCATCCGCTTTTGCGTTGTATATCTGCTTAATCAGTTTGCATCATCCATTCTTTCTACATGTCCGAACCATCGGAGTATGCTCTTTCTTACTTTTACAACGACATTGACTATTAAAGTGAAACTTTTATTACATCGTCTCAAACTTTTTCGTCTGCGTGTTGCATGTCGCGTGACGGTCGGCCGCGGAGTAGGGATAAAGTGAAAGGCGCTCGTCAGAGCGCCTTTCACGTCTATTATCGTTTATAAATGTAACCAATATTTTATGGTAACTAAAATACGTGAACAGTGACTTACATTCGATTTTCGAAAAAAATAATATTTCGAAAATTTTTAGTTAAATGTCTATAATGTGAAAAAAAGTTTCACTTTTACGGTGGTTTCATAAAACCACACAAGTTTTTTTTTATATGTCTGTGAAGACCTATGAAAATAAAATCACTGACTTTTGACACTCTTTTTCAATCCGACTTCCTTCCTTACAACCTTGTTTTAGACGGGGCCATAAAATTACTCTTTACTAATTATGATCAAATTTTGTTTTCTATATACTGTCGTAATTAGTAGTGAAAGCAAAAATAATGTGCACTGTATTTTACAAAGTAGTCCAGTACATCATGTAAATACACAGCAGATGAATATGATATACATATTTCTTCGCTCAACTGTCATTTAAGTGAGACCGTTTTCTAATTGCTCCGATAAAATAAATCCAATAACTTGTTTAGATCATTTAATATCTACAGAAAAAGTGAAAAACATAAACATTAATCTTAAACTAACTTAATTAACCAATAAATTAAACAAATAGTGTGTGAAGACAGGTAAATATTGTTGAATTAGTTTCTGGTTAAATCCACTCCAAAAAACTCAACAGTGATAAACATTGAAGTTACCCTCATTGTTCTGAAAAAGACCTGGATTAATTCGATTGCGCCTTGCAAATTTATAATAGCAACCCGTAGTTTGAAGTTAATTTAAACGCCACTAGCAATACGCTGCTGAGGGTTATATACAGGTCATAGTAAGCATTTTAAGTTTCTCCCATATTGTACTATGATGAAGCGTACACCACCCAAGAGCGGTAATGATGCAGGTTCCCACTACAACTCGGACCCAAATTTAACTGCTACTGACACTGAGCGTGTATCAGACAGAGTGGCTCAACGGCAGAAGCGTAAACACGGGCATGATCAAACTGGTGACTTTAAATCTTTTCACAGTGAGCTCATGGCCTCTATTGCTATTCTAAGGAATGAACAAAGTGAAAAATTTGGTGCACTACAGAAAGATTTGGAGTTGATAAAGTCACAAAATTTAGAACTCAAAAATACTGTGGAGTTTTTGAGCAATAAGTACGATGAGGTCATGGGTAAGCTAGTACAATTGGAGAACGACAAAAAGAGTACACTCGGTTATATAAGAACGCTGGAAGAAAGGGTGGAGGACCTAGAGAGAATGGAGAGATCAACTAGCCTTGAAATACGTAATGTGCCCGCTAAACCAGGTGAGAATAAGGAGGATCTGGTGAATTTAATTAAGGCCATCGGTATGTGTGTAGAAAAAGAGATACGAGCTGATGAGCTGAAAGACGTCTATCGTATAAGCAGCAACAGACTTCCACGTAATACGGGCCCCATAACGGTTGAATTCACGTCTACTATCACTAGAAATGGATTTCTCAATAACGTTAAAAAATTTAACCGGGACCATAAAACGAATCGCCTAAATAGCTCGCACCTAGAAATGAATGGCAACAATCCTATTTTCGTGTCGGAAAGTCTCACCAAGAAGGCAAAAAAGCTGTACCATCTAACTCGCGAGTTTGCCAAAACTAACAACTATGCCTATCACTGGACTTCGCATGGCAGAATCTACTTGAGGAAGAAAGAAGGGTCCCCTGCTAAGAAAATAATGACTGAATCGGATTTCGAGGGTCTCCTGACTGAGGTTGTATGACTGTTTCTAGCCGATTATAACTTCGTTACCCGCTCTCTCTTAATCTTAGGACTTATTGTTGCCTGTATCTCTGATCTTAACTACTCTTACTTACTATGCATACACTATTACTACTACTATACTAGATTTTATGTAATTTGCAGTATTATATTTACATTTAACATGATCACTCCTGTACTACATGTAACACAAATATCAAGCATGTGCATCTCTGAATACTATAATTGTGTAAACCACGCTATTGTAACATATGTCTTACATAATTGCAACACTAACACTGGTTATGCACATACAACAATACAGGACTACAGCCATAAAAAATACACTTTAACAACTAAATACAGTTGCCAAGGATTTGCCACTAAACATATCCTTATAAATAAATTTAACAGACTAAGAAGTAATAATACACACCTTATAAGCAATGAGAAATTTTACATGTTGAAATATGTCAAAAACAAATTTTGTGCTCTGTACTGTTACATGGGTTTTGTTCAGCAGTACTACTGCAATAAAATTACCTACTTCCTATCTTGCTTAGCACTTCACAAACTGGTGCAATCAATACGTCAAACTCTTACTATTAAAATTCGATCTGTGTAGTGATTTTTTACTATCTGAAGTTGATGATTCGGCCAGAGTGCAGTGTCTGTCAATTAGTGACACCAACTTGTTTCCGCAGGCCATTGATCTTGGCAACCACCATGACCGATCATTATCTGTTCTGACCCTAAATATTAGAAGCATACACCGGAACTTTGATAATTTTACAGTTTTTCTGCAGGACCTAAATATTTCAGTAGATATTTTGGTCCTCGTTGAATGCTGGACGAATCATAATAATCCCCCACCGGTTCTTAATAACTATGACATGTTTTGGTCAAAAAATAGTATAAATCAAAATGACGGTATTGTGGTCTATTCTCGGAAGGAAATTGGTGCCACTTCATATGAGCCGGACTGTATGGAGGGTAACTGTGTTGTTGTTGGAATTAATAAAGATTTTACATTGGTTTGCTCCTATCGACCACCCTGTTTTAGGAATGCCACCAATTACTTAAATTCTCTGGAACAGATACTGTGCACTGTCCATACAAAAAATATTATTTTTACAGGGGACATTAACATTAACACACTTGATATTATGTCAAGCACAACTTCAGATTATCTTAATCTGATGGCAATGTATAGTCTTCACCAGGGTGTTACCCGCCCTACTAGGTATAACAGTTGCCTAGATCATTTCATGGTAAAATGTCATAGTGTCTGGAAAACAGCTGTATTCAACTATGAGATTACTGATCATTCGCCCATCCTTTTGTATATAGAAAACACCAATATTAGTAAAAAAAATATAATTAATAAAAGAACTAGAGTAGATTATGAAAATATTAAACAAATACTTAAACAGGAAACATGGTGTAATTTTTACAAAACAAGTAATGTGAATATTGCTGCTGAAATACTTTCTGACAAACTTCAATATATTGTAAGTAGTAATACCAATACAATCACATTGCAAAAGCGTCTTCAACCATTGAAACCTTGGATTACGCCAGGTATTGTTAAATCAATTAGGAAACGAGATAAACTGCACAAGAGCTCAAACAAAAGGCCCTATGATATAAAACTTAAACTAAAATATTTACAGTACAGAAACTTATGTAATAAAATAATTCGACACTTAAAAATACACTACTATAAGCAAAAATTATCCCAAAATAAAAAAGATTCTAAAAACACATGGAAAATAATTAAGGAATTGTGCAATATTAATAATAAGAAAGATCCACCCTTGGACTTACTTAAAATTTGTAGTGATCCCTTACTGTCGTTGAATTCGGTCAACAGGTATTTTACATCAATTGGAGATACATTGGCTAGGCAAACATTGCATAAAATGGGCACGAATGAGGATGAACTAGCAAAACAATCCAAATCATCCAGTGCTCCAATGAGATCCATGTCTCTCATTCCAACAGATCCTACTGAGGTTGCAAAAATTGTTATGGAGCTAAAGTCGAGCACTGCACCGGGTTGGGATAAAATTAGCACTGAGGTTCTTAAGCAAAATATAAAGTCACTCGCGCAACCTATCTCCCATTTGTGTAACTTAAGTATTGATGCTGGAGTTTTTCCGTCGATTTTTAAAAGAGCGATAGTGTGTCCTATCTACAAAAATGGAGATAAAAATGAACCCAGTAACTATAGGCCTATCTCACTCTTATCATCGTTAGCCAAAATACTAGAAAAACTAATCAATAAAAGACTAGTATCATATATTGAGGAGAAAGGAATTTTTAGTCAAAATCAATATGGGTTCCGCAAAAATACCTTAACTGAAGACGCAGCTCTTAAACTAATTAATAGTGTGATTGCACATATGGACAGGGGGCAAAAGTGTTTGGGTGTCTTCTTAGATTTACAAAAGGCTTTTGATACAGTATCTATAAAAATTTTACTAACAAGACTTCATAATATTGGAATTAGAGGGATTGTACACAATTGGTTTAAGGACTACCTCTCTGAGAGAACACAAAATGTTAGGGTTAATGAATGTGATAGTGACAGTGCTGCTTGCAATTTCGGTGTGCCGCAAGGTAGCACATTAGGTCCTACTCTTTTCCTTATCTACATCAATGAACTAGCCAATATATTTGTGCCCGATATGGAGGTCACTATGTTTGCAGATGATACTGTCCTCCTCTTCCATGGTGTCTCCTGGGATAAGGTGCACGAATCTGCTCAATATGGCCTTTCTAAAGTTACAGTGTGGCTAGAGGATAGCCTCCTCTCCCTTAATGAATCCAAAACCAAATATATATGTTTTTACAAAACACATCACAGCTACCCTCATAATTCTAGTCTTTTAATACACATCTTTCCTTGCAATAGGAGTATAGATGCTACAGGCTGTAGTTGTAATAAACTGTCTCGTGTTTCTTCTGTAAAGTACCTTGGTATACAAATTGATGACAAACTAAACTGGTCTGAGCAGATTTCTATTCTGGCGTCTAGGATTAGAAAACTTATATATATTTTTAAGCAGTTACGTGATGTGGCCGATTTCGGGACACTAATAGGAACCTACCAAGCTCTGTGCCAGTGTTTGATCAGATACTGTATCTGTGTGTGGGGGAGTGCTGCCAAATGTCACCTCATTCTTGTAGAGAGAGCGCAAAGAGCCATACTAAAGGTGCTTTTGAGATTGCCGTTTAGGCACCCCACTTCTGATTTGTACCAGCGAGCTGGTACCCTAACAATAAGACAGTGCTACATTTTTGAAATTCTTAAAAAATATCACCGAAGTATAGTACCCTCCCTGCTGCCTAGTCTAAAACGCAATTTGCGCTGTCTCACCCCTGGAGTGAGAACGTCATTTGCACAAAGACAGTGGTCAGTTTTGGCTCCATACATTTATAAAAGATTGGACAGGGAGTGTACAGTAAGGGATCTAAACAACAATGAATTTTAAAAAAAAGTTTTTCTATGGCTGCACAACTTTGACTACAAAGTGACGGAGGATTTACTGCTTTTCAGGACATAATTATGGGGCAATGGCTATACATATGCACTTTCTGTACACCATCTCTTACTTGCAGCGAACACTGTAACTTGTGCACACTTACTCTTTTGCACACTTCACTTCATTCTTCACTTTTCAGCATATTAGCCCCAATTAAACAACATAAGTCTTATTGAGGTTCCACCTGGGTAGACAGCTTCTTATTTTTAATTTCTATTCTGAAAGGCAAAACAGAAACAACCTCAGTCAGCTATAAGCAATATGTTAGGCATTGATGTGAATTGGAAATATCCCTGATAGGGTATTTCAGTATGTTTCTGTGTGTGTACATGTATGTATATATGTATGTGTATATGTATGTGTGTGTGTTTGAATGTTGGTACTGTATGTACTTCTATTGCATATAGTTATAGTTTAAAATTTTGATGTGTGTGGTGAAAATTGAAGACAGCATTCATATTATACTTATTAAATACAATTTCTCACTAATATTACCTCCATATTATGGTTCCCCTGGGTTCCCTCTCCCAGAGGTTTACTGTTGCTAAGATAGGGTAAGATAGATAAGGATAGTCTGAAGATGGATCACCTGTAATGAATCGATTAAACTATGGATCAGTTAGGGTTAACATTGCAGAGATTAGATTACAGCGCAAAAGGAATGTGGTACTAAAATACTCAATAGAACTTACCAGACTAAACCATGGTACTATCAATTTGAATTCGTCGTAATGTGATTTGGTTAGATTTGGCAATGATATATTACTTCTGTTTGTCACATCTATAAATATTGGAAATCCTGCTGTTGTTTTTTGCCCACATTATTAATCATTGTTTATCTTAATATGTGAAGGATTTAATGAACACGTGGGAAATGATGCAACTGTCAAAAATGTCTTTTTGGCGGAGTACTTGTTGCTGGTGTTGCCAACTTTGTGACAGCTAAAAGATGTAATAGTGTTATTGTTTTTTTTTTTCTCTATCCTCTTCCAAAATTTTCCTTAGATTAGTGTATAAATAGTACAATATAAAAGTTTTTAAGTGTATTATATATAAGGTATAGGTTTTAGGTCAAATTTCATGTACTGTGTCATCTGTGGAGAAGAAACTGTCAGCTGAAACACAGCCACGGCTAGCTCAGCTGACAGGGAATTTACCACTCTGTGTCTATTTTATGTTTTATTCAAATAAATATTTTTCATTTTCATTTTCATATGATATGACCGATTTTTTGTCTTTACCTATGTCCTGAGACAAGTGCGCCCCTCCAGAGGAATATTGTAATGGACCCTTGGTACTGCGATATTAAACATTCTTGCTTGCTCACCTTATAATACATTGTATTATAAGGTGAGCAAGCTTAGTCAGAGAGTGTTGTATTCTAATCATAGAAAAGACAATTCATTCTACTCAAAAGGCAGTTTTGCTTCAATTTTTTTATTTTTGGTGAGGTAACAGCTTACGATAAAACAGTTTACAACTATTCATAAGATAAGCTACTTAGAGCCAAATAAATGTTCACACTTCACACGAATAAAAACAAAGTGAGAAATGATAATTTAGCATATCCAAATTGAGCCTCTGAAAAACATAAAATTATTGTCTATGATTGTTTTTCACTTTGGTAATTGGTTTAGATGTCGAAATAACAGTGAAAGTCATTAGAAACAAATAAAATTTCACGAAAATGGTGAGTAATCATGAAAAATACCTATCCGAGATTGTATTATATCAAAAATAATATTTAGTTAAATGTATTTGCAACCATCTATTAAGTTACGGTGACAGACCAGTTCCAATAAGGTTATAATATGACGTTCGTACTATCCTCTTTCAGAATAAATTAAAATCGTCACAGAGAGACAAAGTTAAAAAGTTCGTCGCATTTACACAGACGAGCGAAAGTACAGCGATATTTTGTTTATCGCAAAATGATTGGAAACTGGACCTGGCAAGTGATAATTACTTTCAAAATCCAGAGGCATACTACAAAGATTCAATTAAGACGGCTATTGATAGGAAAAAGGTGGAACAATTGTTTATTAAGTACAAAGATCAACAAGAAAATGATAAAATCACAGTAGATGGTGTAATGAAGTTTTTAGAAGACCTTAATCTTAGCCCAGAATCTATTTTAGTTCTTATAATAGCATGGAAATGTAAAGCAGCAGTGCAGTGTGAGTTTACTAGAGACGAATTTACGATTGGCCTCATAGAACTTGGTGCGGACAGCATAGAGAAATTAAAAGCTAAATTACCTACACTTGAATCTGAAATAAAAGATCAGAATAAATTTAAGGACTTCTATCACTTTACATTTAACTATGCCAAAAATCCTGGACAAAAAGGGCTGGAATTGGACATGGCGATAGCATATTGGAATATTGTTCTTAATGGGAGATTTAAGTTCCTGGATGCATGGTGTAAATTTCTGACAGTATGTATCTTTGATTAGTTTATTTCTGTAATTCTATATTTAGAATCTTACAAATATTTAGTGTTCGACCGAAGGTCTATTTTTGGCAGACGCCGAAGCCGATTAATCGGCAATCACGACAACCTTCGGCAATAGCCGAAGGTTTGTAAACTATTAGTAATTTAATAATTTTCTTCAATATTATCCACAACTAAAGAAGAATATTGGTGTAAAGCCGCTTTTCTCTCGGTGATAGAAGTATCCGCACTGAACTAAGCGCAGTCCGGTCTGTCTGTCAGTCACTCATTTTTTTGTAACAGTTCATTTAATTCCGACTGTTTTCTGACCTTCGGCTTCTGCCCAGAATCCGGCTGAACCCGAAGATGGATTTTTGGCCGAAAGTAGCCAAAGCTTCGGTCCGACACTACTAATATTATATAAATAAAAGTGTCTGACTGATATTTGGATGATTTTTACTCAATACTGGGTCAACCTCAAAACAGAGTTATTATTAAGAAATTTCTGGTATTAACATTAAGGTTACTTTCATTCCAATTCAATTCAACTATGATGATATTTTATGATCCACAATGCAGTCCTAATCCCAACTCTAACATAAGTTCTCGCTTCTATAAAGAAGCGAGAGCTGGGTATGGCGGAGTGTGCATGAAAGTAAGATACACGCAGTAGAAATGAGGGCACTGCCCAAAATCTGCGAAGTGACTCGCTGACCGCATCGAAAACAAGTTGTAAGGAAGGAAGTTAGATTAAAAGAGAGTGTTGGTGTAAATGTAAGAAACGGCATGCTCCGATGGTTCCGACCCGTAGAAAGAAGGAATGATGCAAGACTGACTAAGCAGATATACACTGCAAAAGCAGATGGATGTAGGAGTTTAGGACGGCCAAGACACACATTCCATGACCAAATAGAAAGTGTTCTGGAGGAAGGTGATGTTAGGAGCATCAAAAATCGACGCGCGTTCATAAAAAGAGTTATGGAAGTTATCGAAGCGAGTGAGGCGTGTAAGAATCGTGCCTTATGGCGCACTGTTCTCTCTGCCTACCCCGCAAGGGATTTGGCATGAAGTTATGTATGTGTGTGTATGTTATTTTAACAAAACCTTAGACGGAATTTTAACAGTGGCAGAGCCAAGCAGTTCGCTGCATGAATGGGCCGGCTCGACCGGTGAAATACCACGACCTCTCAGAAGATCGACGTAAAGGTCCTCTTGCCGTGTTTCGCTCGGTGAGAGAGGATCCCGGAGGCCCATCCCCCTTCCCCATCCTTCCCTATCCCCTATCCCTTAAAGGTCGGCAACGCAACAGTAACACTATATGTGTTGCTGGTGTCATCAGGTGACACGCCTGCTTGTTTGCCCTCCTATCACAAAAAAAAAATAGCATTAATGGCATTCTCGGTGGTCCAGAAGTCGTGCACCCCGCTTCTAAATCGAGAGGTCGCGGTGCGAATCCTGGCTCACACTAATGACTTTTCGAAATTATTTTCGTTATGTGTGATAAATATCGATGGCTGGAAACTTTGTGCCCGGTATGGCAATAGTCTTCCCACCTATTCCATTTGGGACATAAACATAACGGGGAGATGAGGCTAACAGACACTGCCTACACCTGCAGGTAGGAAAAAGCTTGAATTTATGTATGTACTACTACTGATGCTGGCGCTACTCTTATTAAACATATTTTCGATGCTTGGGAGAACTCGCAGGATGCAATTGGCGTATTCTGTGATCTCTCTACAGCTTTTGACTGCGTGGAATACAACACAGTTTTGCGTAAGCTGAGTCATTACGATATTAAGAACACTGCACTTAGTTTTGTTGCATCATACTTAAGTAACAGGTTTCAGATTGTAGATGTAAACGTAGTGAGATCGTCTGGATCGCCAGTGTCTATGGGCTTTCCCCAGGGTTCCATTCTCGGTCCACTATTATTTTTTATCCATAGTAATGATTTGCCCTTTTTCGTACAGATATTTTGCGATATTGTACTGTTTGCCGATGACACTTCACTCCTCTTTAAGGTAGACCCTAAAAAAATAGTTTTGATGATGTAAATTGCTCTCTTACACAAGTCCATGATTCGTTAACAGCTAATAATTTAGTTCTCAATTCGAATAAAACCGAAATAATAAAGTTTACATGCCCAATGTTAAAGGTCAGGTTATAAATATATCTTTAAATAACAGAATTCTAGACCCAGTAAGTTCAACTGTATTTTTAGGTATTACTCTAGATAATACGCTCCAGTGGGGTTCTCAAGTAAAATGTTTAGCTGGAAAACTTAGCTCTGCTGCCTACGCGGTTCGAAAAGTTCGACAGCTTACTGATGTTGCAACCGCCAGACTAGTTTATTTCAGTTATTTTCATAGCGTCATGTCTTATGGCATTTTGCTGTGGGGTAAAGCAGCTGAAATTCAGTCTATTTTTGTGCTTCAAAAACGAGCTATTCGGGCAATTTATAATCTGGGGATCAAGTCTCCCTTAGAGAACAGTTTATGGTCTAAGATCCGAACCTACATCGACCTTCACCGAGCTGATAATAGAATAAAATTTATTTTATAATAAATTTAGTATATTAAAAAATATATTAAAATAGGGTTGTCAAAAAAAATCCTGGACAGTATATTTTAAATGATTTTTTTAAAAAATGATTTTTCATTAAATGTTGCAACATCAAGATAATAAGAAAATTTTATGCTGGACTTAAAGTATTAAACATATAGAATGTGCAGACGTAGGGTTGTCTATAATTTACCTGGACAAGCTAATATAACAGGTATATCGATACTAGTTACTTTCACTTGTTATGATAATAAAAAAAAAATTATATCAGTATAATCGCTGTTTTATTACGAACACGTTGATATAGGGTTGTCTGCAAAAAATTTGGTCCCAATAAGGGTTTGCGAATTTTAAAAATTTTAATTTTAATTTAATAATATACTGTCCAGGATTTTTTTTGACAACCCTATTTTAATATATTTTTTAATATACTAAATTTATTATAAAATAAATTTTATTCTATTATCAGCTCGGTGAAGGTCGATGTAGGTTCGGATCTTCTACTATTAAGGAAATTGGAATATTAACAGTTGCTTCTCAATTTATACATGCCAATATAATGTTTGTTAGGAAAAACTTAAATAGATATACTAAACATAGTGATGTACATAATTTTAATACCAGAGGCAAGCATAAACTTCTGTTAAAGTGTCATCGCCTGCACAAAGTACATAAGTCGTTTTTGGGAATGGGAGTACAGTTCTATAATAGGGTCCCTGCGCATATTCTGGCTCTTTCTTTTGATCGTCTCGATGCTGGTGCTTATTACACCATCAATGACTTTATGACCGACAAGTCGTCTTGGGACCGTCAAATTGCTTGCTTATAGGCCCATTTAGACGGAGAGAGTTTCTCGTCTCGAAGATACGATTATGGAAAGAATATAAAACATTTTTTTCGTTTAAACATTCACTCTTCTCGTTCGTTACTTTGGGCGACAATTGCCTCGTAATGGAATATTATTGTGTCCGTGTAAACAGAATGTAATCACTAAACTCGAATGGCAAATCTCGCACTAAAAACGATACAAACCGATTTGTACGATACTCGTATGAACTTGAAAATATAAAATAGTTGACATTCTCGTAAGCAAGAATCTGCTTACAATTTTCGTCGTGTAAACAAACATAGGCAATTATCGCCTGGTGATAAGTCATATGCGAATCTCGTGTGACATAATCGTAGGCGAGATTTTATTTCTTGCCAGTATGTAAACATTCTGATACGATTCTGTTATGGCGATTATTGCTTGTGATAGTAGCGTATAGTTTCTCGTTCCGAAACGTACGAGAAACTCTCTCCGTCTAAATGGGCCTTAACGCGGGTTGTGTAGTTTGCGTATTGGAATTTGTTCACTAATTTTGGAGTGGAGACGTTCTGCAAACATTTCCAATAGTAATCAACAATTCTAATTATGAGTTTGCATTGATGTAATACTTGCCTCAAGCGCTCGTGTTTAAGCATTTTAAATATTATTTTAATTTTAAACATTTTTGTACATTGACTATTTTTAAGTGTCTATGAAGACCTATAAAAATAACCACTTTGATTTTGACTTATGTATAAATAGCACTGAACTGACCATATACCAAATCATATTTCAGCAATACATTTTTTTGGACAACAATTCAATTATTGATAGTAGGGCTAATTGACTAAAATTTCAATGGAACTGTTAACATAACAAGGGAATCTTCCTCTTAATATTCCAAATTATGATTGATCTTATTTAATTCCAGGAGCATCATAAGAGATCTATACCCAAAGACACATGGAATTTACTACTCGATTTTGCAACGCAAATTGATGATGGTATGAGTAATTATGACGCCGAAGGCGCCTGGCCTGTGCTTATAGATGACTTTGTAGAATGGTGTCAGAAACAAGGTCTTACGTCCGATGTAAATGCCCTGGAACCAGCATCTGGCTAGCTGCTAAATTCGTCGCGCCCTCTCTTAGGGGCCACGTGACATTCGTGCAAACAAGCTGGAAGACGTTGTTTGTGAGTGCGCTCGGTTTATCGGTACAAAGATATATGGCTATTACTAGACTGCACAAATCATAACTTGTGAGTGTTGTTACCATTAAGGTAATAAATATTGCTCAGTCTAGAGTCAATCGTATGTGAATAGGCTCACTTGTGTGGCACACTGTCCAACAGAAGAGTTATATTAAAATTATAAATATGCAGAGTTTCAAATTATAAAATATTAACTTTTTATATGTGTCTGTAGTTCCAAACAACAACAAAGTTGCAGATCAATGATTATATGAAAATAATACCAATATCGTCTACTAGTTTTTAATTTCTTTGTATCGGTATAACTGCTCTTTTATCACTTGATCGGTTAACTATTCTTGATTTTCAGTTGCGCAGCTGAACAGATATGTGCTAAATTGATAGGAATTTTATTTGGCACCTTAATTCTAGTCCTATGTTACAGCAAATTGTCTAATGATATGATTTAGGTTATTTAACTTCAATAATTTGTAGAAATAATAGATAGTTATAAATAAATTAATTTTCTACTCATTATTTTTACCTTGCCCAAACATCATTGTGATGCTTGTTAGCCAAATAAAATATCCTATTCAATATCATCACTCAGCTGGCTATTACTTGTCTAATAAATAAATTTTCTTATTGACTCTCAATTTACCCAGTCAGGGTTTTAAAATGTTAGAATTTTATTTTTCATTTTGAAAGATATTTATTCTACCAGTTAAACGAAATTTATGTCATTGAATATTTTATTAAATCCTTATAAATAGTATGTTGATTAAAAATTAAGATGTAAATATGTATATAGACTTAAACTATATATATTTTTTTCAACTATTTAACACTTTGATTTTTGTGTTTTAATTTCTTAACTTTACCACTGACATGTACGCATTGTGAATAAAATTGAATATTTTGTTAAAAACAAATATAGATAAATAAAATCTGAGGTTTTGACTATCAATATTGAATTTTAAAAACAATGTTATTAATTAGTAAATGAAAACTTAAAATGTATTTGTTAAATTCATTTTCATTACAACTCAATCATACGATTTCAATCTTAACTTAAGATTTTAAAACATGTATACAGTGTGACCATTTATATGCTGAAATACATAAATTGAAACCAGAATATTTATTGTATAAAAGTGTGGGTAGATTAAAAATCTCAATTCTTAGACAAATTTTTAGATCATAAAAAAATATTTATAAAAATAAAAATTTTACTGGTTAGTCCTAATTCCTTAAAACTACTCTAAAATATTGTTGAAGATGATAATTAAAATAGGTGCACATTATGCATGTTTTAACTTATTAATAATGATATTATAAAGCGTGATCTGTGATTACATAATAAGAACTCTTGTTCAATGATAATTAATATGATGGCTTAAATAGTTTTTAAATATCTTATTATAAATATAGTTCACTGAACGATAGGCATCGTACAGTCACTCGGATTTGGTAATGATTAGAGACATGTCAGTTGATCATTTCACGTCTACTATTCTATCTCTTCTACTAATGGGTATATCTTTTCTATTCATTATCTCCATTACAAAACAAAGCAATGAGTTTTTTATTGCTTTTAAAATAGTATGGTGACTATATCCATAATGTTTTCAGTGTTAATTTTATCTTGAGTTTTTGGTATTGGAAAAATGTTTTGTTGCAAAAATTTCAATTGCACAACATCTTATAGCTTAACACGTTAGACGCCATGCTAAAAATTGAATACTTCCAATTAGGCCATGGGACTCACATATGAGCCTTCCCTTGCTGAACCGTTCAGGCCACGGGAGTCATCCATGAGCCGTGTGCTAGGTTCAACGAAAACGTTTCTCACAAGCCAAGTATTGCAGCTATCGAACAAATCGTATATTAAAGTGAGCCGCCTGGCCCTGTAGCCTAACTGGACCGCGTGGTTTTTAAATCCTGTAGAAATTAGTAGGATTTTTCAAGGCTTGGAGTGACGATACTAGGGTTGCCCTTACCGATACAATGAATATTATATTTACACCCAATGAAACCAAAAAAGATATTGAAAATATTTATTATTTAAAATAACATAACATAATTTTCTTCTTCTAACTAAAATATGGCTTACAAACATTGTAATAAAATTATAAATAAGTACTTTATAAAATTAAACAATCACATATTCATGGCACTTCTTTATCATCTATATCACAATTATAGCAATAATTATAAGGAATAATAATCAGTCAATCAATAATCATATTTTAAAAATAGTTAGATATAAAAATTATAAATGAATTTTGTTGAAGCACGGTAAGCAAAGGTAAGGGTTACTTGGACAACTTCCGCAGTAAGTAGATACTTTTTTGGTTTTTGTTTTAGCCTGTTTGCTACCCATGATTGGCACGTTCTCAGCGTAACATTGACGACATGTTCTTCTAACTTTAGAAGCCAAACCATCTTTCTTTTCCAAGGTGTGTTTTATTCGTTTTGGTCTTTCTATAGACTCAGCATTGAGTAAGACTCCGCAAAATTTTAACAATATGAACCTCCGGAAATCAACGATTTGTATATTTTTTTTAGTCACTGATTTATATAATGTAAGAGCATTTACCATTGCGGTATTAAACAATAAATCTATTGCCAACTTCTTATACCATCTTACCGATTTTCTTAAAGGGGACGAATACCCTGCCATCTGGTCCGATAAATCGACTGCACCTTTGGCTACGTTGTAATCTCTTATGATTTGTGGTTTCACTACCACATTGCCCTGGCGCTTCTTTATTTTAACAAATCGGTCCGAGTGTTTCGTGGACAAAACTAAAACTTCTCTCTTGTCCCTCCATTTCATTACAGTAATTCCATCTTTACTTTCTCGAGCAATGAATTCTCCCTTCTTCAGTTTAGTACTTATAACTTTTTTAGGTAAATGTCTCCGGTTCTTTCGTATCGTTCCCACCAAATGGGTTTCATTATCTAGCAGTGCCCTGGCTAATTCTATACTAGTATACCAATTGTCTGTGAAAAGTGTGTGACCTTTATTTAAAAGTCCACCGAGCAAATCCATGACAACATTATACGGAGTAGTATTTGTAGTTTCGTCATTTTTTCCTGCATATACGTTTAATTTATAAGTGTAACCCGGAATGCAACACAATTTGAACTCTTTTATGCCATACTTGTGGCGTTTCTGTTTATTGTATTGACGAAATACAATTCTGCCACGAAACGGGACAACACTTTCATCAATGCATAAGTATTCGCTGGGAGTGTAATATTTCTGAAATTGTTCATTTATTATTTGCAAGAGATAACGGATACGATGCAGACGGTCCTTTTTATTCTCTTCATCATCTTTGGAAAAATGAAGCATTTGTAATATTAATTCGAAGCGGTTACGTGACATTATGGTGCGTGGAAAAGGGTGGCCTACGATGTCATTCGTGGACCAATAATCCGCCAACCTAGGAAGCTTTGCAATGCCCATAAATAGGATTAAGCCAAAAAACTTTTTTATTTCCTCAAGATCTGTAGGAACCCATTTGCGAAGCCGTGCGAAACGTGAAACTTCTTCTGATGAGGTAATTTTTTTAATAGCAAATTGGTTAGTAAGACTAGCAATTTCTTGAAGAAGACTGTCAGGGACCAACAACTGAAAGAAGTCTGCAGGAGATGCTTTTGACATGCTTAAGCGAAGGTTCATGGGCATGCCAGGATGCTCCGTAAAAGGTATTATGCTACGTTGGTTTCCTTTAGGCTTTGACCAAGTCGTCGGTGGCGATGTATTTCCTGAAAAATAAAAATATCATAAATAAAAATATTACTGTCTATTCTATATATATATTTTACGGTACCGGGTGGAAAAATTATGTCAATATTTGGTGGAATGGATGTATAAATATATGGTGGAAGGATGATAACAACATCCTTATTAGTACTAGTAATAGGCTAAGTAACCGCGTATTAAGCCAGTATTAAAATATATAGCCGTTATAAAAATACAAAAAAGATAACTCACCAATATCGGCAACCCTACGTAAGATTTCATCCTCGCTATCTTCACTTTCTGATAATATCATTCTCCGGCATCTTCTTGTAATTGGTTGAATTTCTTCATCCGAATCTATTTGAAAACTACAGTTCAAAATATTTATTTCGATATTTTCTAATTGTGTTAACTCCTCTTGTGACAACTCAAAGTCTTCAAATTGCATTTTTGCAGTAAAAATTAAACACACCCGCATTTGACAATTTAGTGCGCCATAATGACCGTTAATGACCGGCGAAGTGCAATGTCGCGGGCGAGTGTCGTAGGCGCGGGGGTGAGCCGCGGCGTGACCCCGCGGCCCCCTCCAACGGAAATTCTATATTCCTTCCTAGGAGGCCGCGCGGCCCATTCGTGATCCTTTTGCTATATCTCTAAAACTAGACGGTAAAATTTATTGATTTTAATTTTCTGTACAAATTAACCCATTATATAAACGTAGGAATGAAAATCTCAAGTTGACGAAAATTACCGATTTCATGATTTTACCATGGCCCGAGTGGAATTGTCGACTAGGCTCACATATAGGCCGTATGGCGTGCAACGTGTTAACATCAAAATATTAAAATCATAATTGTTTGGTACTTAGTTGTTAATGTACAAAAGATGAAATTGATGCATTGAGTATTACATTTAATTGTTAATTAAATTATTTGTTTTTTTTTATAGTAATTCCAACATATCTTTTAATAAGATTTTTCGATTTATAATAGGCTAAATAAATGTAAGTCCACATACATATATGTGAATAAAATATTTGTGTCGTAGAATCGTAACCGGGTCAGGAGCTAGAAAAGCTCCCAGATTTGTTGAATAACCAAGACGGCAGAGGAACTTAATAATTGAAAGAATAGATATCTAGACAAATATATATTATTCAATATTTGTTACTGCTATAATAGATACCAACGTAATAGCCAAATCTACATTCTCCATATTTGTTTCTAAGACTTTCGCGAATCTCAGTAATCTCACTCATTGATCAAAATCCACTCGTGAAAATGATCTCTGTAAAGAGTTCGAAACGTCGAGAAATAAATATAAATAAGTAAGAAATAAACGCGATACATTCTCCAATCAAGAAAAGTGTATTTAAAATTCCATTAGTGTTCTACAAAGTAGGTATGTTTTGCTGGCTACAATGAGTGCGTTCCACTTATAGCCCACAAAGACCGCGACCGCGGAAATTGCCGTTCCACTAACGTAAAAACGCCGCGGGCGTTGTGGGCGAATGTTTTATGTGGAACGCAAAACTTGAGCGCTGTGTGCTAGCAATATGGCGGCTCGAAAAATTCATCAAGTTCTGATGATATATGTCATTTTTTATTGAAATTCCACCAAGACCTACCAATATTTTGCGGGCGAAGTGGGCGCGATGCGGTCGCGAACAGTGGCGTCATCTATGACGTCGAGCGACCGCTCGCAACGACCGCGGGCTTTATGTGGAGCGCTACTGTGGGCTTTATGTGGAACGCGGCCAATGTAGTAGCAGCTAGTTACAATTTCTTATTTTGGGATTTTACGACCTGGTTAATATGACCTTTAAGTCGAAGCCATGTCATCACATTGTCACATAAACCTTTAACCTTTCCTATATAATCTAATCATCCATAAGGTCAAGGAAATTTATACATAGCAACAGGGATATGGAATATGGGACCACGCTATATACGTTGTTTATATCCTTTTCCACAAATCAGGTTTTAAGAGATTAAATATCTTTTACTCAATATACTAACTGTCAAAACTATTAAAGAAAGAAAATTTACCAATGGTATACACTATCGAGGTTATGTTTATTTACAATTTTAAATCGAAAGTAAATAAAAAATCATTATCGCTGTAATAAATTAAACCATTCAAATTTATTCTTAGTAATTCACATACAGTGGCTAAAAGTAAGCAATTCAGTTGCTTGGAAGATGCATGGTCGAAGAAAAATAATACTAACGGATCTGACAGTACTGACACGTTAACTGTCAAGTGTCAGTGTCAACTCAAAATAAAAATATAGAAAAGAATATTTTGTCTGATAAATTGGGCATAATAATTCGCTGTTTTTCAAACTAAACATATTTTTACAATGACACTACGTTTTGGTAATTCCCTCAGAGAACTGAGGATTCATTTGTGTCAAACAAGCAAGGCATCACAAGGCGCAAGGTAATAAATTTGATTACATAAAGAGTACTAACCTAAAACTTGGATAATATATATTTATGACCCAATTCCTTTTAGAGATTTCATTGAAAAACACTATGTGAGCATCAAGAAAGAGAATCCTACTTTCCCCATACTGATACGTGAGTGCAGTAACGTGCAGCCAGTGTTGTGGGCTCGATACTGTAAGTAATTTTATAACGTTTATTTCGTCAAAATACTCAAGCAATTACTTCGAATAATTATGCTTACCATGTTCGTAGCCCCTGTTTATTCTAAAAATTATCCAAACTAAAAAATCAACATAGTGTGTTGAGGAATATTGTCTTCTTTGGTAGTTTTTCTTTAGCTTGTACATGTTCCTTTACACTTTTAAAGCTTTAAGATATATCCTCATTGCATAATTGAATAATATATACTACCTATTCAAATAATTAATTTTGGAAAAAACAATATAATTTCTTTTAGTTTTTCATTTGAGTTAAATAAAAAGTTTCAGATAGTTGATTTTGTATTAAGCCAGACATTTGTTTTATAGGTAAAGGAGTTGAAACCTGTTTTAATTTGAGCGATATTAGTTGTGAACAAGTTTACGCACTAATTAAAGGACTCTGCAAATAAAGTATTAATATATATATATGTTGATTAATGCAGAAGTATCATAGACTATATATTTGAATAAATAATAATTATAAATACAGATTTAAACACATGGTAGTTAATTTACATCTTTGATGCTACTGAGAGAGATATCATTTAAAATTTCATCAATTTACCAATAACAATCTATAAGAATTAATGGAATTAGATTGTCAGTTTATCTTTAATGCATATTGACATCTTGATTATAGAATTAATTTCTTAGATTTTTGCAAATCACATTCATAACATTGAAACAACTTTTTATAGACTATATCGCGTTTATTTAGAACTTATTTTCTATTTATTACGCGACGTTTCGAACTCTTTACAGAGATTATTTTCACGATTATAGAAATCAATAAAAACATATCTGGTACATATGCACATTTTTTTATTAGCTTCACCTGTATGTATGTTTGTATGTTTGTATGTGTGTATGTTTGTAGGTTTGTAGGTTTGTTTGTAACCGACTTCTTTTTTAGTTTCCGCTGATTGCCACTAGATGGTGCGATTTGTGAACTATGAAAGTTCTAGACTAGAAAACCGAACTAAAAAATAGAAAATAAATTTTAATGAATTTAAATTAAGAAAATAGTGTTAAAAATTTCAATGAATATAAATTAAAAAAAGCGTGGGGTGCTTTTTAAGATATTATCGAAATGATAATCACTCTACTCATATCTGTCGATAAAATATTTATAACTATTGACACCATGCACCCCACGCTTTTGAACGATAGATGGTGCGATTTGTGAACTATGAAAGTTCACAAATCGCACCATCTAGTGGCAATCAGCGGAAAGTTTACGTTATCAACTTGAAACGAGTTCCTTATATAAGTCACAGATGGCGCTATTCCTCAAATTCCAAACTAAGAAACGCGCTGTCATACAAAACCGAACTAAAAAATTTAAAATAAATAATAGTTTAAAAAAACTAAAAAACACGCTTTTTGTTGAAAACCGAACTAAAAAATAGAAAAATATAAAAAAATAATACTTTATTTTAAAAAAAGCGTGGGGTGCATGGTCTCAATATGTAATTAAAAATATTTTATTGACAGATATGAGTAGAGTGATTATCATTTCGATAATATCTTAAAAAGCACCCCACGCTTTTTTTAAAATAAAGTATTTTTTTTTTATTTTTCTATTTTTTAGTTCGGTTTTCAACAAAAAGCGTGTTTTTTAGTTTTTTTAAACTATTATTTATTTTATTTATGTTTAATACATAGAAAATTTCAGAGATAGAGTTGTTTATCATTTAACTACTGTAGTTTTTGATAGCGTATAGATTTTATTCACTAGTTAAATGACAGTAATAAATATTAAGATGTATATACAAAAAGTTATAATGTCAATACTAGTGTAATTGTGTCAGTACCTGATTAAAAGTTTTTTTTTTATTTGAAATTCAATAGAAAAATTTCATAAGTGGATCCTGTCAATCTACTATTTGCCCAAGCTTCCTGTTATTGTATATACAGGTATTATGAAGGTTTTTCTTATTTAGGTGGGGGTTTCCTTCGACAGTTGACTTTGATCTTAATATTTCGTCTTTGGTCCTAATAAGCCATAGTTATTGGTCCTAATAAACCGTAATTTTTACTGCATGATAACCTGTAGTTGAGTTATAAAACTTGTCAATATTTCTTTCACTTATGAATGTGTGTGAATTATTTCAGATAAAGGTGTGGAACGTAGAGTTCCCCTCACAAATCTCGCCGCCAGTGATGTCTTAGCTGCTCTCAAGCAATTAGCCAAGTAATAGTTGTTACAATGCAATATTTATTTTCTGTATATAAAAATTTTAGTTGACTTAAAATTGTTTTTTTTTTCAAATTTCATTAACTAAGCCATCCTCACCGTACATAACTTAGGGGCTCTGTGATGCTTCTGTGTGGATTTCATGAAAATACGAGTATTGCCTTCTTTGCAGTTATTACTTCAACCGATTGAAAGAACATTACTGGTTCATGTCTAACTAGTTTTTCACATTTAGTCTTATAGGCTACGCCTCACGAAATTGCCATTTTAGGGAGTGATATCTTGCTTTAGTAATAAGACAGCATAGTAAAAAAATAATTTATTCTGTTGATGTAATCTACAAACAGTAAATAACAATATTATTAGAAATATGACTTCTATGCTAATTGCACTTATTCTTACAACTATTTCAAGCCTCTATTTATATTTCACTCTACTAGTGAACCTGTAATTTTAATTGTATTTCAATGTGAAATACATCAGATTTGTTATAATATAACTTATTTAGGTATTATATTTATTAATGTTTGGGGGAAAATTATTTCTATTGGAGCTACAGAAACAAACAATCTTTGATCTGTATCTTTATACACACAAAAATTTACTACTTCTTTAGTTATGTGATTATGAACATCCAAGTATATTTTCGTTACTGAAGTAAAATGTAATACTAAGACCTACCTACTTACAGCCACATTAAATTGTACCTATACATTTAGACCTACAAACAAAATACACGTTTTAACATTTTGACGATATTTTTTTAAGGAAACAAACTTCAATATCACTTTTTATAAAATTAATCCTAAAAGACTGGCTTTTAAAACATTTTAAAATGACTTGAGTACCAATTATGATTTCTAATTGCATTACTAAGCGGTTAATCGGATTCGAATTTGTTGACAGAATCAGGCAGCTTAAAAGCTAGCAACCCATCATTAGCTATTATTATAAATTATATTTTTAATAAACCCCACGCGTTGATATTGCGATTGGAATAGCCGCCATCTTGGTGGAGATGACGTAGTGCAAGAGTCAGTGTCAGTACCATTCGCAACGTTGTTGAAATTGTTACTGTTGAAATGATTCAAATTTTATATTAACGCATCAGTAACACTATATGTGTTGCTGGTGTTCATGGGCGGCGTTGATTGCTTACCATCAGGTGACACGCCTGATCGTTTGCCCCCCAATCCCATAAAAAAAAATTAAGAGCCGTACGTTTTTTGAAGCGAGTGACGTCACGCAACGTTTGTGACAAGGTTCCGTCGCAATATCAACGCGCGGGGCTTATAACATTTTTGATCGTCCAATATGATATTTTTATTAAACCTAAAGCCTGTTAAATATTTACAAGTACCCTCACTGATATGGGGGTAATCCAAAAAGTTCTGGTTGAAACTTTGATAACGACGGTAGTACTATGGTGGCGTGTGTAGTCAATTTTTTGTCAAGATGTGGGTCAGGAACCATCACTGTTTGCATATTAGCCTTGACACCTGCTGTAACCCCGTGAGGTGAGTCTTCAAATACTAAGCACTGTAAAAAAAAAATTGCTTCAAATACCATAAACATGTATGAAAGCTTTTGTGCCTGGTTTTTCGGCAATAGGTGGGCACTTATTCCGTTTCGGACTTAATGATTCGGCGAGTCGAGGCTAAAAGTCACACAGATTTTACTATCAACTGTATACCTCATTAATAAATGCATTGCTGTAATTATGGTTTAGATTTTTACTGTTAAACTGTTTCTATGTTAGTAAGTAACTAAGTAGCCATTATCACACTAATAAATAATTTTAGCCTCTTTGTCATTGAAACTGATGGATTTAAACTATCCTATCTTGGTGCAGGGTTTAGTAGTTCAGTTACACGCTATGGCAAAAAAAAAACAACTGCACTGCAACCTTTGCTTTTTCGAGAGGTAATTTATTTACATGAAATTTGAACTTACTTTTGTAGGGTCAGGCTTATCAGGAAACCTGTCTGCTGCCACTAAGAAGATATCAGGATGAGGTTTACCATATTTGACTTCACTATCGCTGCTGCCCATAACCATATGATTGAAGTGTTGGAACAATTCCTTGTGAGCTGCAATCTTTGTTTCTACTGATCTTGCGCTTGATGACGTCGCAAGAGCGAACGGCACTTTCGTCTTGTGTAAATGTTTTATTAATCTCTCCGCACCTAAAGAAAATATAAATACAAAAATAATAAATATAACATAATAAAATTTAATGCCTTTTTTACCCGAAGGTGTAGGTAGCGGCTGTTGAGCCTCATCTCGCCGTTATGTTTACATCCCAAATGGAATAGGTGGCGAACCTTGGACCACCATACATACGAGTACATATAATCACTAGACCATCGAGTCCATTACTTATAAACAAACAGTTAATTTAACACATCATAATATGTCCACGTTATTTGGCACGATTCTTCAGGACGTTAAATGAATCTACAAATTATTACATAACAACTTGGCACTATCTGTATCAAGGTTAATTATAAAAAGAAATATTATAATATGCATATTAAACATTAATCTCTTATCTGATTTATTTATAAGTTTGTATAAAAATTTTAATCTCTATTCATATCACATTACTACATTATGCAGTAGCATATGCATAGCATGTGTGTGTGTGTTATGGCACACTAGCTTGCCGGTCACCTAATGGAAAGAGATTACCGCCGCCCACGGACATCTGCAACTCCAGGGGTTCACATCAGCGTTGCCGCCTTTAAGATAGAAGTAGTTGTAGGTTTCTAGGTCCGGAAATAACATTGCCGGCAACAGAATTCACAGAGGAGCAGTACGCGGCAAGTTAAGCTGATGCGGATGGTAGCATTGACGCGTCGAGCGTTAACGAAAATCAGCAAAAGATATTAATCCGAACAATTCCTCAGAGCACTCCCCGATCAAGCCGATCGGTAAGAGCTTGCTTGTTGACAAACCGAACCGAGCATCAGTAAGCCTTCGCTGCTCCTAAACTAACATTCAGCGCCACTTAACTCACAACCGCCTCTGCCCACCGATTAGTTAAGTATGCTAGAAGATAAACAGCTGAGCGACCGTGACAAAATCCGTACTGGCGGTTACTAATTAGCTGATGCTCCTGCTGCTGATCTTGGAAAACAAATAGGTGATGACTGAAGTTAGACGGATCTGGCGGTCACCTTTTTTAGGGATCAGGTGGATAAAGCTACGTTCCATGGTAGAAGAGAGTAGGAGTACCAGAAAAGATGCGTTAAAGCCCTGCCAACTTTAGAGCACAAGTCTTCAGCACGATTGCTGGGATTCCATCAGGCCCACCATACAGTACCTTGCCGGAAACGAGTCTGTGGCATGGCGTGTTCACATCGTGGGATGGTCGGTGGAATATTCCCCGTATCGTTTCAAAGTCGAGTTGGACGCAAAAAAAGTGCCAAGAAGGTCGGCTTTTTCTAAGCGTCGTGGGCTAAGGACTGGTGCTCCCTGTGGGGAAAGACGTAAGAGACGAGTGACCAGAACGTAATAGTTCCCGAGTGAAGGCGAACTAAGTACTGAGACTTTGCCGCACTTGTTTTGCATTTGATGTGTTGAATTTGTTCAGTATTTTGTAAATAATATAATTATCAATTATTTTTTAAATATTGATTTTCACAATCATCATTATCATTACATAGTATAAAACGAAGTCACTTTCCGCTGTCTGTCCCCTTATATTCGGATATCTTTAAAATCATGCAACGGATTTTGATTCGGTTTTTTTAATATTTAGAGGGTATTAACGGGGTGGTTGTGATCTATAATTCATATATGATGTTGAGAACATCATGAATTATAGAAGAAAAAATGATAATTTTCGAGATTTAGCACTTTAATTGCAAACGCTGGCTGAACCATAAGTGATAGATCTAAACAATGTTTAGCATTATTAAACATCTTTAAAAGATCTACAAAAAAAGTCCGCGAGGGCACATGTCTATCTCTTAAGGATAACCCACAATGACCATTAAAATTTTATTTTTTTACTTTTTACAAGAAATAATGGGTTATTTACGAAGCGATTTTAAACATTATAGTATTCATTTTCATCCAATTAAGTGTCTTAAATGGATTGTGCATGTAATATACCTTCTGTGTACTAAGTATCGGGAATTTGTCAATAAAACAAAAAATACAAATTATTCATCTAAATTTATTTTATCGCCTTCAAAGTAGACCCCATCGCTTGCAATACAACATCTCCACCGCTTCACCCAGTCTTCCATACATTTTTCATAGGCTATTTGCGGTATGGCCTTTAGCTCATTCAGCGAATTTTCTTTTATGGCTTCTATTGACTCAAAACGTATTCCTCGAAGTGGTAATTTTAACTAGGGAAATAAAAAAAGTCAGGCGGAGCCATATCAGGTGAATAGGGTGCTTGGTCGAGAACGTTTGTTGAATTTTTCGCTAAAAACTCTTTCACTATAATGGCTGTGTGTGATGGTGCATTATCATGGTGCAGCATCCATGAGTTGTGTCGCCACAAATCTGGACGTTTTCGGCGGATACTCTCACGCAAACGCTTCATGACGCCTAAATAATATTCTTTATTCACTGTTTCTCCCTCTGGAAGGAATTCGGAGTGAACCACACCACGGTAGTCAAAAAAAAACTGTCAGCATCACCTTGATTTTAGTGCGACTTTGCCGCGGTTTTTTGGGTTTCGGCTCGTTTTCGAGACGCCATTCTGAAGACTGTTGGCTTGTTTGCATGTCATACTCATAAACCCATGTCTCGTCGCCAGTTATTATACGTTTCATAAAGGTCGGATCCGTAGAAGCTCGGGAAACCATGTCTTCAGCGACATGCTTTCGCTGGCCTTTTTGAACAAAATTGAGCTCTTTTGGAACTAGTCGAGCGGCGACGCGTTTCATGCGTAAAATGTCAATGAGAATATTGTGGACGGACTTAAAAGATATGTTCACCTCACTAGCCAACTCTCTCAGACTCATACGTTGATTTTCGAGCACTAGCTTCTTGATTCTGTAGATGTTTTCTTTGGTCGTAGCGGTTGAAGGTCTACCAGAACGAGGCAAGTCTACTACTACTTCTCGGCCTTCTTTAAAAGCCTTATACCATTCATAAGCCCTTGTTTTCGATATACATGATTCGCCGTAGGTATTTCGCAACATTTTTAGTGATTCACCACATGAAATATCATTCGAAACACAAAATTTAAGGAACACTCTTTGTTCAACAATATTTTCCATTGTAAAAATCGCCGAGGACTCAAAACTATGACCAACAAAAAGTTTAGTTTAACACAAATTAATTGACAGATCCCGTTCAAATTTTGCGCGCTAAATCAGTACAGTGCTACCAACATGCAGTAAAAAATTTAGAACGACCTCTTTTACGCGGGTCTCTTTATTGACATATTCCCGATACTTTTTACACAGAGTAGTAGATGATTTAATTTGAAAATAATTTGATGATTTAATAAAAAAAATTAAACAAATATTTTTGAAGATATTGCAGTATTAACATAGCGGGACAGCAGATAATACTTTTGATGCGGAACAAAGTTCACCGGGTCAAAGTCAAAAGTCAAAGTCAAAATAACTTTATTTTTATAGGTCTTCACAGACACTTAAAAATAGTCAACAAGTACAGATAACATTATGATTTAAAATTTAATAAAAAAAAAACAAACAAGCGCTTGTGGAAAGTGCCTCCGTGGAACAAAAAAAGACACGGACGCAATCGCCACGAGCGGCCCGATTCCGAGTGTAGGGGCTATCATGAGAAGAATCGGGCAAGAAACTCATGTGCCAAATACTCTTTTCAAACCATTTGAAATAAATAACAATATTATTATTACTACTGAAAACAAATCAGTAGGTTGGTGAATAAAAGGTGTAGCAAACAGAATACTCGACAATCACAATTAAGATCCAACCAAATTAAAATCAACGTTCTACAAGTTAACTAAGAAATTCTATGCGATCACAGTAGTCGAGCACACACACCTTTTAATTAGAGTGGTAACGATGTGCAAAAATTGCGGCGAATAATAAAAAAAAAAATTAAGTTTCTATTATATATGTGAACACCATATCAAGGCAAATTTACATTTAAAAAGCTATCAGAAATTATTACAGAACGCCTCCACTCCGAAAAAGTGAACAAATTCCAATACACAAACTACAAAATCTGCATTGAGCAAGCAATTTGACGGTCCCCACTCCGACTTGTCAGTCATGAAGTCGTTGATGGGGTAGTATGCACCACCAATGAGACGACCCTTCATAGCCCGCCTAAAGCGATCATAAGACAAATCCAGAATATGCGCAGGTATCCTATTATAAAACTGTACACCCATTCCCAAAAAAGACTTGTGTACCTTGTGCAGGCGATGATACGGTAATTCAAGCTTATGCTTGCCTCTAGTATTAAAATTGTGTACATCGCTATGTTTTGTATATTTATCTAAGTTTCTCCTCACAAACATGATGCTATCATATATAAACTGGGAGACAACCAGTCAGCTAGTTTGCTATAAAGTTTAAATAAATTTTCATACGGTTTTTACTTTTACATACCATCTAATAGAGGGGTGTTGGCCAGCATAATGTCACCAAGTTCTAACAGTTGATTCCTGAACTCAATTGGTGTAATAGGAAGCTTAAGTTCTTTGCACAGGATTTCTGAAAGACGTTGCTCAGTACCTCCAAGAACTTTTATCATCAGCTCATCGGTATATTTGTGACCATATTTAGCACACAACTGTGTAATCATTTTCTTGTAAACTAGTTCAGTATCTGAAAATGGAAATATACCTGTGAAATTAATATTTTTCTAACATAGTAACCTTAAAATTTTTGCATAAATAAATTATATTACACCGTTTATAAAACCATGTATAAATTAAACATAAATTCTGTAATAATATATGAATAGTTTCGTCTTAAGCTATATCATTACTTTATTCATAAAAAAGCAAATTAATATTACAAAGTTTCTATTTCAAAACTTTAAATTTTAATTCATGATCATTAAATAAAATCTTTTAGTATAATAACATACTTCTTTATTACTATAACCTTCCGATTTAACATTAGCAATTGTAGCGAAGGCCGTACACAATACACATTCCAACATAACTCACCCAATAAAAGTCCGTCCATATCGAAAATGCAATGGGTTACTCTTTTATAATTTGGAGTTGAGAAATATCTTGCGCCGACAATTCGCGAAACATTTTTCATTACATAAATCCTCATGATCGCTGATATCGAAACTCCACAAATACTTCTATTTAACCTGCACGATGATAAATTGGATAATAATTCAGGAAAATTCTCCGATATGGAATAATATTCTAATAATAAATACGTACGGATCTGCCACTGAAATAATTTATTACACTGTTGACTGTTCAACCTACTCCAAACTGATATCAGACGTCGCGGACACTCGCGGAACTCGCAGGACGCAGACAGCAGTTGACAGCAGTCACCGTCACAACATTTAGAAACGTTAGTGTCATGCAAGTGTCATGAATGTCATCTGTCAATGCTGTCACAAAATATCATTGACTTGGATGGACGCATTGACTTGTTTATATGGACGAGACATATTGCTCTATACGTACAATTGCTTGTATAAATATTAGGCATTTCGACGGCGCACACACATAAACATCGTTCTTACTCAGCACTGTCACTCGCATGAAAACAGTATAACAGTATTATTGCGTACATAAAGTGAATGAATATAGAATCATGAATATGTACTATAAGTAAAAACCTACTAAAGCCAGAAATCCGCCATTTTTTGCGCTCCAACTGTCAGTTCAGCCGGTAAAAAGTGTTTAATTAAAATAATTTAATTCCTTATCGAGTAAAAAACTTGATTTTGATATCCAAAACAACATAGGTGCATAATAATTAATACTCAAAAATAGTTAAGACTGGCCAAGAACGTTTATCGATAAATAAAAATCTTTTGAGCAGCATAAAATGGCTGGTTTTACAGCCATTTTATGTGCCTGCGTGACGTCACACTGGCTTCAATTTTATGTCGACATTTCATTTCCATAGGTTTCCTACTTTATTGTAAAATTCACCTGCCACGAATGATATATCAAGCGAGTAGGATATTAAATTAAAACAGTAAGAAATGAAAGACAAATAATCTGTTAATCAATAATATTTGTTTAATTTTTTCGTCTTTGAATTATAGTAAACGGTGGTACCGATTTGAATGTGTGTGCGTTATAGGGATAAAGCTGCAGTGGGTATCTAACATTTATTTATACTGCAAGTAAACTACCGGGCTTATTTGAGTTTAAACCATCCTTAAATCCACTTTAACTTATACAAAAAATCATCATTTTAATAGACATTACTTAAATATTATAATTTATATATATATTTATGATCAAATATTAGGATAGAATTACAATAAATTTACGCTAAACTAAAATTTAAATAATGTTAGATGGCACTTTACAATTGCGTTTATTGTCAGGTTGGTACAACAACCTCTATCTTGGTTTCCTAATGTAGTGTAGCTCACTTCAGACAGTATATTTTCATGAGGTTGTCAGACCTGTCAGAAATGATAATAGGCGGCTTTATTAACTTCAGTTCGTTCAGTTGAGCTGCGACCGTCATGGATCGTAGTTAGGTCGCGTTGTGTTCGCGTGAGACGTGAATAGTACCGCAATTAAGTTTTCTTAATAATATTTTTTATTTATGAACCGTTTATAACAGTGTGTGGCATTAACATCGGTACATTTACGCGTCGTGGACATGGCCGTGAAAGAGTGTTGTGAAAAACTGTCGCCTAACAAAAAATCGATTTTCGGATTGAGAATGTGGAGCCAAATATTGTATTTACTGTTGGCATCTTGTTTGTTAGGCATCACATCTGCCGCAGACTCTGAAGGAACTTGTGCGAATGTGAAAACAATATTCGAAAAGAATGGAATGTTGACTGTGATAGATTTACAAGCGCAACCAAATTCAGGTGAGAATCCACACACTATGCACTCACGTTTTCATTTTGATAAATATTTATGCATGAAATCTTTCTTCGTTGCAATAAAGTAATTCATAGATAAATAGATATTAGTTGTTATATATATTCACACTCATGTGAAAAGAAGCCTGAAATCTGATAATCTGATCTGATAAACGAAATCGTACACATCAAGTTTTCAGAACTAAGAATAAGTAATGAATGATAATGTTATCAACACTAGATGTATATATATAATATACGCGCCCTATAGTATAGCTATAGATGTGTTTACCTGCTTGTAGATACTATAAAGTAAAAGTACGTATACAAAAATTTAAATTATTAATTCATTTAGTATCAATGGAATTTACATTAAAACATACGATACATTAGTAGCTAAACCCGTGTTGTTTGTCCACGATATTTAAATAAAAAAGTCCAAATCAGGACCATTCATGTTCAAGTACCAGTAAGTGGACAGGGGAAGCCGAAATCATGAAGTTCGATGAGCTTATATTACGTTTTTTTTTATTTTGTGTGTGTGATTATCACACTCAAACATACAAGACATGTTATTGACACGGTTGGGTATCAAACCCGGTGCAGTCATTTCCACTATGCAACTAATTGCTATTAATATTTGCTAACGGAAAGCACCACATAAAACGTAATTTGTACTTTCTACATTTGTTTCTTTCAATTACTTTTTTTTTTTCATTTTGCCCACCCATTGCGTAATTGTCATGCCCCTAGATTCGACCCCCGGATATTTTACACAGAAGCCACGTGCTAAATCATAAGGCTATCGAGAAGAACCTACGTGGTACAATTTATTATTTAAAGTATAAATCTTACTTAAAAATAATTTATATTCAATAAAAACTCATAAAGCCCTCAATATCATCATCGTCATATGTATTTGATGGTCCTTGTTGCATCTATTTGCCAGAGTTCTTGCAGATACTATGTATTAATTAATAACCTTCACATTCTCAATAAGGTTTTTAATAGATACGTTTACGCCTAGGACAAACTTATGTAGGATACTATTATTACTCAGTTTGAAACCAAGTCGCTTTCCGCTGTCTGACCCCTTATATGCTTAGATCTTTGAAACTACGCAACGGATTTTGATGCGGTTTATTTCAATTGATAGAGGTTGTCAACGGGGTGGTTTGTATATCGAATTCATGTGTAATGAAGTAAAAACAAGTGATAACTTTAATCGTAAAAATTACTTTTTTATTTACATAATACATTAATTCTATAAAATAGTCCTGTTGAGTAATAATATTCTAACTTTGTAATACATAACTTCGCTAACAGTTAGTCACTACAATTTTTTTTAATAGATCATCATCTGCCTTTGTCCTTTTCATTGTAAAAGCCGTCATTTGTGTAAGACAACTCAAACTGTACTTACAATTATCAGGTAGAAGAAACTTTTTAACAGTTTATGTCGGGATACTTAAAAATTACCCATAATAACTAAGGTATTTACCGCTCACAATTAAAAGAAAGTGTTTATATTGTTGCTTCGAGTTTTTTTTTTTGTGGCTTATGAATGGAATTTAGTACAGAGAAGTTATAATATTCTTTTGTTTAGCACTCCTACAACCCTCGGGTTAAATCCTTTTTACCTGAACCGAAACAAGTTGTAACAAGCTTGTAACTTATGTTTCATATTTTATTTTCGTATTTCCTCTTTTTATAAATATTAAAAATAAATGCTAACGTTACGTGGAATAATTGCGTGGTGGGTGGGCGAAGCACGTGTTAGAAATATTTGATTTAAATTTGAATAAAGCCGATAATTTAATTATGTTTAATAATAATCTACATATAATGAATTGTATTTAACTTAAAAACGATGAGAAGAAAGTGAACGTCATAATTTTAAATTTGAATAATTGGTTTTCCAAAGAAAGCGCAAGCGTGGGATGATATTACCTACTGCAAAAAAAAAGAAGTACATATATACATACAGACTTGTATATTTCACGTCTCGACTTGACGAATCTGCTATGTCATTATTTTTATATATGAATTCCTTTTTTGGCGTTCGAAAGTGCATTCGACGCTTAAGTTCGGGAGGGAATATAATCATTATTGTTCCATGAAAAAAAAACAACCAAAATTGCAGTCACGCACGTTGTATTTGGCATGAGTATTTCTTTCTTTCTTTACTGAACTGAACTTCACATTAATATCTTTAACATAGGACGCTACCGTTGATTTCAACAGACATCTAATTGTTATGACAATTTAAATAAACGCCTTTTTCTACCCGAAGGTCTAGGTAGCGGCTGTTAAGCCTCGACTCGCCGAATCGTTATGTTACGTCCCAAAAAGAATAGGTGGCGAACCTATTGCCATACACTAGGCACAAAGTTGTCATTCATCATTATTTATCACACACGTAACTTACGAAAATAATTTCGAGAAGTTATCGGTGTGAGACTGTGAGCCCGGAATCGATCCCACAGCTTCTGAATCAGAAGCAGATACTTAGACTATTGGTAATGTGGTAGACGAGTGGTAACTTAATCACTGAATTTTAAACATAAATAAAACTTAAGATGTTGTCAGCAGCAGTTGTGCTCCGACACAAAATCCGATTTTTTTTGGTCCCATGTAAAAGTTTGTTAACTATGCGATGTATAAACGTGCCAACTAAATAAATTTCTAAACCTTATTAATTAACTAAAGATACTCGTACTTAAATTATCATAATTATTCTAAGATACCTTCAAAATGAATTATATAAATAATAAAACTACAATGCGTCACCGTACCACAAAAATTACGCTAGCCCTATTAGCTCCATTAGGAAATCGTCAGCCGTATGAATAATAATAAAACAAAAAAACCAACAATATAACTTCACGCCTTTTTCTACCCGAAGGTGTAGGCAGCGGCTGTTCATCAGCCTCGACTCGCCGATATTTTTACGTCACAAATGGAATAGGTGACGAACCTATTGCCATACACCGGGCACAAAGTTATCAGTCAGTCATCAGTTATCAGTCATCATATTTGTTACATAACTTCCGAAAAAAATTCTTCTTTTAAATTCGTTTGTGTATAATTTGCTTAATTTTGCAAACGGAAAGTCTATCTAAACACAATAAATACATATAAATTCACGCCCTAACTTTTACCGGGTAAGGAAGGACTCAGCGCGATTAGGTACGGTCCTTAGATATCGCACTTGGTCCCTTGATATTCTTGACTCTTTCGTCTATACCGTCACCTTCTGACACAATCATTTTAACTTTGCTTTTACTTTGGCCTTTCATAACTTAAAAAGTTATTTATGAAAGTCAAAAAAGCACACACACACACACACACACACACACACACGCTTGGTCAAATTTCTAAACCTGACATCACCTTCCTCTAGTACTAGTTTTGGTCATCAAAAATGTGTCAAACTCGACTCCTACATCCATCCGCTTTTGCATTGTATATCTTCTTAGTCAATTTTGCATCTTCAGGCTTGCATTATAATATGAGCGGTTTTGCACGAAATAACTTTACTTAATATATATATATATATATAAGTCTGAGTCATTTTCGTATAATATAAGACATAAGATAAAGATTTATATCTTGCCACATTATAATACCAGGTAAATATTATTCGTCGCCAATTTTAATTGAATGTAAGCTGCGGTGAGATCAAGTCTTATAAATATATAAGTTGTTGATACTGAGAGAGTGTGCGTTTTAAGAGGCGCAGGTTGACGCCACGTTACCCATTAAGGTATTGGCTGTCTGATAGATCTTTTGTATCAGGTTTGTAGAAACCATTTTGCATAATGTATAATATATTAGTATGCAGTGAGCGGATCGTCTGTACAGTAACTTGAGTCTTGTCGCGACATCTACTAGCAGTTGTTGTACATTATTAAATATACATTTATATAACTAAACCTCGGAACTCGATGGGAGTCTGATTGAATGAAGATAGTTTTTAAAAGTAGATAAAATATTTATGACGTATTAAAATCGAATTTAGAAGATAGATCTCGGAGCTTTGCATGTAATGTTAAACGACAGTAATTCGATTAATAGTGTTATAATCGATAAGTATACCGTGAAGTTTCATTATACGAACCGAAAGAAAAAGCCTCATTGCTGCTGATATCTCAAAATTATATTATTTATCTGAAAAATTTCATCCTATACCTGTTTCTTCTTGATTCCCAAATCTTTATAGGATTGAGGTCGGTGGCCTCTTGATTTTCTTATGTAAACACACCTTGGAAATATATTATAAATTCTAATGTCACATGGATGTGCCTCGTTATCTCGTGGCTCTATGTATGTATCCTGTTCTGCGCCTTCTTAAACTAACCTATCTATCAAAGCTGTCACAGGAGTTATAGATAACAAGCATGGACTGCGACTGGACGTACGCCGGCAGGTTTCTTTACATTTAAAACGAGATTGCCTAACGACCTGGCCACATTACTATTAAAACTACGTAGGAAAAAGAAACAATTTTTAAATTAAGAATTTAGAAGAAAAAAAAAGCACATTTACTTAATGCGTATAGCTTTTTTTTCTTATAACAAGAAGGTTTTATTAATTTACTGTCGACAAAATAGTGCGATGAATGATATGAATCATAGTTTATGGGCTAACTAATCACTTTAATATTTAAAACATGGTCAATTTACACTGAAAGTGTTTTAGTGTTGTTCTACATAAATATAATTCATTTTTTACGCCTTTACATAAATGAAAAGAAATCACGCTCGTAACAACAAATAACGACTTGCAAACAATACACTAAAGTATATAATATACAGAGCGGTATGTAGTGTTGTAAATCATTGTAATAAGCTTTTATTAATAAGAAAATTTTTACTAACCTAAGTCGTAAAACTACTACTCGCACCTAATCATGCCTGTATTTTTATTAGTCTTAATTTTCCACAAAATCTTTGAAATATTCAATGACATAGACTAGAATCTACCTATTATATTAATGATTATATTAATTTTTGCATCTTAAGGTGCAACAGCAAGCCACTAACAAAAGTCGCATTCCTACAGAAAAGTTTAAAAATTTAAAGCTACCGAAATGATTGTGAGGTAAGTACTACTCACCAAATGTTTGGTATGTATGACATACAAAATTGTTCAGTGGGTGGACTGGTTGACAGCGGCGGCGCCAGAGTAAACACGGGCCTAAGGTCGACAACCCTGCCTACCTCTAACAACTTATTGATTTAAGTCCAAGTGATTACAAATTTATTATTCCGCGTTTTATTACCTGGAAAATTCGTTATTGAAAATTCTTGTTCCAACTCATTACGCAACTTTTAAAACAGTTAACAATTCCAAATTTAAAAACTTATCACGTTTTCGCCTAAATTGAAATTGTGTGTTTGGTAGCAGTTTTGTGGAATAAATTTCTAATGTAGGCGGAATAAATTATGGTTATTGAATAATATATAGGTGAAGCATAGTTTACAAATAAATGAATGAAATTCTATGACCAATATAACAAGACACGTGGGAAATATTTTGTGGGGCGAACAATAACTTTGGTGATTCGATATTTGAATGTTCCAAATGTCAATTTGAATGAAAACTTCTTTTGCCGCACCACAAGCGGATGTAAAAAATAAATAAAATGCCCTGTCAAAATTACTTTGACGTATAAACGTTTTTGTTTTTTTTTTGTAGGGCTGCGTAAGAAGGGTTTATAATTTCTAAGGGAGTGTTTGCATACTTGCTTTGACAAGTACTAAACAAGCGAACGAAAAGTTAGAAAGCTCATCTCTCATCATGAGACGCGTATCAACTCTTAATATCAATTTTGATCATTGATACTTATTGTATCAATGCTAATTGTAAGAGGGTCATTTTACGTCATGTGAATAAAAATTAAGAGTTCTTGGCGTAATTTGTAAATTGATTTACATATTTTAAATATTTCGATTACATATTTTTTTAATTGAACTGATGATTCTAGCGAACTATTTGGATACAAGCAAAATCTCGCGACCTTGTATTAGTTACACAACACAAACATAGTACATGAATGCTATTTCTGTTTTCAATTGAAACGCCTGTCTGATGGGAATTTTAATACAGAATCGTAATTACCTGAGTACGTGCTCAAAAGAAGAAAAAAAACCCCTTATTACAGAACCGCCGTGTATTTCGAGCCCTTCTGTCGAAATCCTATTATTCCAATGTTTTTCGTCCTTTCACAGGGTAACCCTTTCAAGCAGATGAACGGCGCTCCATCAGCGGCAGCCATGTCAGCCCTTTTAAGTAGTGCCTGCTCTTCAACCTCTTATTATGTAATTAGCAATATATAGGACAAGAGGACGCCGTTTTATTTTTGCTTATTTTCAATTATATGCGCACTGTGTACGATGTGCTATCCATATGCTGACATATTGTTGCAATTTAGCTGAGGCGAGAGTATTCTATTTTTAAAAAAAGGCTGCGATATTTTATTAAAAAAAAGAACTTGTGCCGCCTAAGAGAATAAATATTTACTTGTACCTCGAAGGTTCTGAAACATAATCGGAATTCTTATAATCAACCAGTATGCTTAATAAAAAAAAGAAAAAAAAATGTTGATTTTTGACCACATGCATTACATGTTTATAGTCTGTGGGATGTTTGACATTGAAATAGTTAATAAAATCGATACAATATAAATATTATATTATTAATATAACACAGATCGTAAAATTCTGGTGATCTCAGCGTAAGGTCGTTTATGTCGTAAGCTTACACCATACTGCAACAGCATATAGCATGAAAACACATATATAATTAAATATGTAGTGAGGTCAGACGTATCATTGTGCTCGAAAACAAGACTTCTGTAACTTCACGACATAAAGACCCGACACCTTCAAATAAAGTGCAGGAGTCTGGGGGTCTATTATGAGCTCTTAATTCCAACCAGCTTGCTCCCTGCCTATCGTATTCATATTTCCAACGACTAATTTCAATTAGTCTAGATTACTCATGACTGATTAAATGGAATTAGTCGTTGATAAATAGAATTTAGAGTGAATTTGATAATGACTACTCGTCACCGACTAGCTGAAATTGGTCGATGAAAATATGAATTTGCAAGGCAGCGCGTAAGCTGGCTGGAATTAAACGTTCATAATACTGCCAGCTGTTGCCATATCCATACGAGAATCTACCGTCAAGTCAAATGTTACAGACATGTTCAAACATGTCTTGAAATTTAAAGGACAAATAAATAATCGTAAATATCGTCGTAATATCATCAAAAGCGGACTGGTTTAACTCGTCGACTGGAGAGAATAAAGCTTGTCTCAAAATATATCTCATTAATTTTTAACGAGGAATTCGTCTATACCGTTTATTAAATTAATACATTTTGATTGATATTATCGTTCATACTTAAAATTAATTTACGTATATTAATAGAAATTGCTTAATCGAACTATGAAAACTGTACATAACCTAGATAAGAAGTGCAAATTGAGTTATGTAAACTAGGGTAGGTCGAAATATGGACGACGGTTCTTGGCAACAGAATATCACTAGTACTTCGACTGGTAGTACAATAAATAGTATCTTAAGTAGTAAGTAGATTATGCTGTTTCAGGTCTTATTCATTACTAGCTTTTACCCGCGACTTCGTCCGCATAATTTTTTTGTTTTCTCCCGGCTGTAAGTCCCCCTGCAACAATGTCCCACTATCGTATGAAAGAGCAAAACTCCCAACAAAAACGACTAAAAATCACTAACTCAATTTAGTTATCTGCCGATTGCCTACCCCCTAAGAACGATGGCGTGATTATTTATAGCCTATGACCATTACTAGGTAATCATCTATCACCATACCAAATTTCATCAAAATCCGTTCAGCCGTTTAGGCGTGAAAGAGTAACAGACAGACAGAGTTACTTTCGCATTTATAATATTAGTATGGATAGTAGTAAAATTATTAACCCATCGGTACATCTTACAAAGTTAAGTCGCTTTCCGCTGTCTGTCCCTTTGTATGCTTTTCATCTTTGGTTACGCAACGGATTTTGATGCAGGTTTTTTTAATAGATACGCAGAGGGTTTCAACTGGGTGGTTTCTATGTATAATTAGGTATATTTGTAGTAAAGAGAAAGTGATAATTTTCGAAATTTAGCGCTTTAATTGTATAAAGGCTGTAAAAATTACTTTTGATGTGGAACAAAGTTCACTGGGTCAGCAAGTTTACTATAAAACTAAAATTTGATAGATTTAAAGATTCATTATAATACCTGTAGTCTGTTCCATATATACTATTATATATTATTAAGTCTCTTTAAAATGCTATGCTTGTTTTAAACCTTTGTGTACAAACACATAAAAAAATCTCTTTGTAATTAGTTTTGATCCGGAAAAATCGTCGTTGTGTGCAATTAAATGAGAAAGAATATGGTTGGTTTTTAATTCGCTCAGCGGACATTCCACCCGCGGGGCAGGTGCCGACCTGCCGCGGTATGACAGGACCGGTCTGTGGTGCACAGGCTGAGAAACAGAGAGCCACTTGCGGCTGGCGTGCCCGATACGAAACACGCGAAAAAACGTGCATTCGATTCAATCAATTTTCAAATCGATGAATCAATCGATTATCAAATAATCTTAATTTATTCGATTATTATTTATTTGAGTGTTTTCATAGTTTAAGCTCTCAAACTAACGAAAACGTATTAGATAGAGATATCGCACTGGAACGTTAAACGCCTGGATCGCCTGGAACTGGAACATTAAACGTCCTATCTGATCTATGTTTCCAAATTTATTGCCCATTTAAAATTCACTTACTGATCAGTTTGAGTTATTGAAAGAAATCAAATTTATACATACATATTGCCAAATAAATTGTAGTGATATTTGTTAATTGCATCATCAATTCTTGCCGCTGATTGTATTAAAATGCGGTAACTCTTTGTCGGTATACTAACCAAATTAATGTACGATTGCAAATGATTTTTAATAATTGGATAACGAACTTTGTCGAGTCGTTTAGTTTGAACTTAGTCTTATACGAAATAACTATATTAATAGATATATTTTTTAATGTTCTACGAGTACCAAGGTGAAAATGGCAGAATCGCAGCGCTTTGTAGAAGTTTGCCAATAGAACTTTGGCAGCCAGGGGACGAAAATTCGAAACAGGGAAAATGGCCAGATGATTTCAAAAAGTGCTGTCTGATGAATTTGTATAGTTACCTTATATCACTATGACGAAAATATCATTAGTATAAAAATAGTTTAAAACAAAATCGCTTTTCGCCGTTTGTCCCCTTATATTCTTATATATTTAAAACTTCGCAACGGATTTTAATGCGGTTTATTTTAATAGATAGAGGGTGTCAACGGGGTGGATTTTAATCTATAAGTCAAGTTCTGACAGTGGTAGAACCGGAGGCCCACCCTTCATCTTTCCTTATCCCCTATCCCTTACAGGTCGGCAACGCAACAGTAACAATATATGTGTTGCTGGAGTCCATGGGCGGCGTTGGTTGCTTACCATCAGGTGACACGTCTGCTCGTTTGCCCAACTATCCCATAAAAAAAATGTATTGTAATGTACTTATAAAATACTGACATATTCTGCCATTATTGTATCAAGTTTGTCTATTTTGTTCTCTGATACTCAATCTTAAGATAAATTCGATTCCGATATTCCGATTCGACGAGATACATTAATACCTAGTGTCAAAATCGTACCGAACATCATCGAGTTATGACGTGGCGAAAACAAAACGGGTTAGAATCGATTCCGTGCATTCCGACGCTTCACGGATTCTTCAATAAGAGGAATGTGAGCCCGCGAGTTCGTATAATAATGATTATAATCTCGATTTAGTGTACGATGTCGATTCGTCATCGTCTGATTTAGTTAATGGAATAGCCAATAAGCGTGTGAAAAGTGTAAGATGACTTCACAGTATGTATGGACTTGGATTTTGTAATAGATCCAGATATAATTGTGTTCCACTTGGACACGGCACAGTTAAATTTGTGTAGGTGGACAATTTTGGGTACTTTGGTACCCAAGCGAGGTTAACGTACTAAATTGAATTTATTTTAGAATAGTATTTTTTAAGGAGTCTTAAACTCATAACTAAACTATGAATAAATGACGGGCTTATGTTCAGTCGTTGATAACACTCATATATGTATTTTGTTTTTAGTATAAATTAGCTGACCCGGTGATCATTGTTTCGCCTCGGAAGCAATAAATAGAAGATTTTTTTTAAAGTAGCTTAAGTTACTCTTTATTACACCAGTTACCTGCCAATAAAAATCCCGTCAAAATCTGTCCAGCCATTTCAGAGTATACCCGGTTGTTCCGGTTAAACTCACTGTCACACAAAAATTAAAAATAAAATGTTATTTTTTAATATTGTTGAAAATTTTAAAAAGAAATATTATCTTAAACTAATAGGGTGTGTGTAGTATTAATAATACTAAGTGAATAGTTGCGATCCAAGGTAATTAATATGAACATGACATTTTGGAGTGGTCCTGGAATAAGGAGTATGCAGGATGCAGTCGCATGGGAGCGGAATGCGGTCGAGCACGGCGTGAGGGGAGAGGCATGAGGGGGAGGCGGGCGGTCCACGCAGGTTGTACGCCGGTCACCGAGTCAGCCCATAAACTGACACAGCCTCCGAAGTGCTCAAAACGAACCTTAATTATCTCGTGAGAGTGTTGAAGACGGCTGTTGGAAATTTCACAAGTTTTATTTTACCTGAACCCACTCTAGAATATTGTTATAATAATTTTAAGGTATATTTATTTATAATAATAAGAAGAAATTAATTATTTACAATATATACAATTAAAAAACTAGGTAAAATAAAATTTCTCCGCATCTCGGTCTACTGGTAGCGTGCCCAGAAGACTGGCCGCATTGCCACGCTGAATGGCAATGCTAATCCTCTGTGCGAAAAATAGACCAGCTCTCTGGCTGGTCTATTCCTCGCACATTTCGATTGATTGATTGAGGCGACCCTCTGGTTGCGAGAGGCCTCGATCAGTCTCTTTGCTACAGAACTCGATCTCTGGATCGCTTTATAAAGTGCACGAGCACTCGGACTCCATGTCCCCAGAGTATTTTTAAGGTACCTTCAATGCACGCGAGCAATAAATACCCTAAGGTGTGAGCATTATGCTTGAACACTGAACAGGCTAATCGTATTATCTGTTTCAGTGAAATATATGGCTGTGCCTATTGACATACATAGGGAACAGTTTTACCAGCTGTAAAATGCGTTTTGAAAATCATCGGCTTTGCTTCTGATATATGTGGTTATTTAAACCATTCCTATCGATAATTAACGCACGTGACCATAGATATGATTTTCTAAGAAATTCTTACAATTATAATGATAGCAATCAATAGAAATTATGTGATCAGTTGTTATTGTTCCAAAGTCTGTGACTCAACATCTTCTATAAATCATTTCGTATTTATGGTCGAAGTTTACTTGACTCATCCTAAGCCTAAGGTATTATTATATTAAGTGTGAGTAATAATAACTATAATAAAATTATTCTTGAGTGTCTGTTTGCAAATGTCAAAATAACGGCTCATAATAAATGCTTATCTTATGCAAGTAAATACGGTACTTTATAATAATAATACTACTAGTAGTGTGTCCGCTTCGGTTCAATTCTCGACTTGTAATTTACCGGTCCCGAGTTGGAATACCTCACACTAATGACTAACAGAAGACGAGTAAGAATGTGATAAATATATGGCAAATGTTTTTGCCAATGATGACATTTGGAACTAGAACATTGATCCGGGGAGTCGAGACATTGCCTATGTTTGGTCCTTCGGAAAATGACGGTGACGGATTCAGTACTGCGTGCCCCCAAGTAGCATAATGGTATTTTGAATAGGATTTCTTCAAATCTTATTTCTTTAGCCTGAGATTATTGCGTTCATAAAGGCAAAGCTTAAGTCGGTTTTGTGTAAGATTCATTGTAAAATTAATAATTTAAAAGTATTGTTTACATTTTTCCCTTTTATTTCTCCAATACTTCTGCAAATTCAAGTGCTTACAAAATTTATAGATGCAAAGCTACCTATTGACTATTCGACTTTGTTTATTTGAAGAATCTGTTGTTCCTCTTACAAATCCTATCTCTTACAAATTATAAAAATATTTATTGTTATTAATTGCGGTTACAGAAATTAATGCTTTAATAAATTTAATAATATATTGACATCAAATTTATTAGTCACATTTAATCTGAATATACGATGTAATCTATACATATAATAAAATTGTAGAAAAGTCAAAACTGTACATTGAATATTTTTTAAAAAGAATACTTGGTGTGTGATCTGCAATCGATACCGAAGCCAAAAATATACTTTTTAGAATTTTTGTCTGTTTGTCTGTTTGTCTGTATGTATGTCCGGGATAAACTCAAAAAGTACTGCATGGATTTACTTCAAATTTGGCACGAAAATTATTAAGAAGTCGGGTCAACATATAGGCTACATATTATCACGCTATCACCTACGAGGAACGAGCAGTGAACCTTTATTTCTTCAATGTATTCTGTAGCAACGTGTAATCTAACGACGCATATTTGTATGTTGTTATGGTGTTATTATGTTAATAACCATGCTTTAATCTATACATATAATAATAATAATAATATAATATAAGTTAGCTTTACATTTTAATTAACTTATGCCGTTAAACATAACAGACAATTTTAAAACAGTGCCATCTATGAGATTTACAAAACAGAAAACATTAAGTTGAATTACACGTGTAAGCACTTTTTGGTTTTAGATATAAATAAATCTTTGAGATTTTAAAAACATCAAGTCGAATTACATGTTTAAACACTTTTTGAATATAAATAATTGAAATTTCATCATGCGCTTGCGGTCAATAGATGTTTTTAAGAGTCATAGATGGAGTTGTGCATTTTCTTCTTTAAAATTGTATCGTTAATTCTTTTCAGAGATGAGGCATTTTCACTGGCATACTTGCAGAGGTCAGGAGGCAAGGCAAAATTGCCATTGCTGTAGCGTCGTCGGGAATCGCTGCCACACTGCTTCCGGGTGGCAAGACAGCACATGCCATGTTTAAAATTCCCATCGATTTAGAGAGCACCGAAACGCCTGTTTGTGGTGTGTCACGCAATAGTGATAAGGGACACGTGCTGAAGGATTGCTCTCTGATCGTATGGGATGAGTGTACGATGGCCAATAGAAAAGCAGTTGAGGCCGTGGACAGAACCCTGCAGGACATCCGCAGGAACGAACACTTGATGGGTGGTGTCACAGTTCTATTCAGTGGCGATTTCCGACAAACGCTTCCCGTGGTGACGCGGGGATCGAGGGCTGACGAGGTGAATGCTTCGTTGAAACGATCTTCGCTGTGGTCACGAGTTCGTACGCTGCGCTTGACCATTAATATGAGAGCTCGGCTCGGCGGCAATGCACGTGCTCAAGAATTCTCCGATGTTCTTCTAAGTCTTGGCGAAGGCACTCTACCAGAGGAGAGAGGTGGGCAGGTGGTGCTTCCAGAGTCTCTCGGTAGAGTCGTATCCAGCTTAGAAGAACTCATTCGCTGTGTGTACGGGGACATCAGTCATATACCGCACCAGCAGAATTCTTGGGTATGTGAGCGGGCAATTTTGACGCCCAAAAATGGTCAGGCTGAAGCAATCAACGAATGCATTCTCTCGAAAATTGAGGGGAATGAAGTGGTTTACACCTCTATAAACACTGTCATCGAGCAAGATGATGCCACACATTATCCCGTGGAATTTCTGAACTCTCTGTCAGCAAGTGGACTTCCAGCGCATACTATCAAGCTGAAAGTCGGTGTCCCGATTATGCTTCTTCGGAACCTATCTCCTCCGAAGTTGTGTAACGGGACCCGCCTTAAAGTCATCTCGCTCCACAGACACAGCATTGAGGCGGAAATTCTTACGGGTTGTGGCGTAGGCGAGGCAGTATTTGTACCACGCATTCCCCTCATACCTCATAACTTCCCGTTCCAGTTCAAGCGCGTACAGTTCCCCGTGAGTGTTTGCTTCGCGATGACCATCAATAAGTCGCAGGGGCAGACACTGAGAGCAGCGGGTGTCGACCTCAGGACGAGCTGCTTCTCACACGGGCAGCTGTACGTCGCTTGCTCCCGCGTCACCAGTCCTGACTCTCTTTACATTTTGGCTGCGGAGAGCCAAACCAGCAATGTTGTTTATAGAGAAGTTTTATAAGTATATATTTTTATCCTTTTCTATATTTATATTTTCTTATTCATTATTTTCTACATTTGCTTCAGTCGCAACTTATTACTTAATTCAGCAGAATCACCATAAAGTCATTTATTCAAAGCAGACTGAAAATCAGCACTTTTGAAGTTCAACAATTTTACAAAAGACAGTCTCCCTCTGTTACTGTACTTTCTGTATTTATGAAATGTAAAGAAGTAACGGGTAAATAAATGTTATTTTAAAAGGTATAATCGTAGGTATTTTTGGTGCTGTATAGCGTTCAGGCAGATGACGTCGCGGGCTACAGCTATACTACAAAAATTCCTGTTAAAATGAAAATAAACAATGCGGGCAACAACCATTGCTACCGCAATCTGTACTTATCCTACCAGTTACAATTTCATTTTAGAGGTAATTACTTCTCAACTGTCTATGTAAAAATATAGCTATCTGATCACAAATTCCACGCGTACGAAGTCGCGGGCACAGCTAGTTATGTTATAAAAGTTGGTACTATGATTTTTTAAATTTTACTTTATTAGTTCCTAACTGACCTAGCGAATTTAATAGTAATACCAATAAAAACGGAGGAAGCTTTGATACTAAATGCATTTCTTTTATTTACATCGTAAAAACCACTACATATTTACTATATAATATTTTATATTGAAATTTATTTGTTAAATATTCAACAAATTTAGAATTTAGTGCTTTAATTAATATCTGTGATCTGGTCAACGTCGGAAGTCATATTTGTCAAATATAATAATTTCGTAATATAAAATAGTTTTTACTACTAATAAAATTGCAATAACACCCAGATGTGACATCACTACCTTTACGATCAAATCGATAAGCAGGTTTTAGTTTTTGTTACTCGATACCAAACCATACTTCAAGAGAAGTAGGGTACAAAATTTTTTATAGGTGATAGACAACGGAAATATTGTTACGGATGACCTGCGGTTTGACATTTTTTGTAATATATGTAATATATCAAGCCAATTCGCAAAGGGTAGACAGAAAGATGTCATAAGACATATGGCTCTCTCGCTTCCTGAGCCTTCGCCACGGATGCTTCATTCCACTGTTGCAGTGTATATCTTCTTAGTCATCCTTTCATTTCTCTTTCTCACGGAAATTTAAAAAAACACATAAATACTCAACGATACGACTTTTATATAACAAGAAATTATTTCTTTTTTGATTAAAACATCAGTATCAAACAGCTCAGCCCACCTCTTGTGTTCGTGACGCCATAAACTTTTAATGAGAACATACTTAAAAGTGACTTAAATTATAAAAATAATTTAAATGCCATATATAATATCTAGAAAAGTTATCTTAAATTATTCGCATTAACTTGAGATAGGTATTACTTTTAATTGATATCCTTTTTTATTATATCACTACATAGTCACTTTCCACTGTTTGTCCCCTTATATGCTTCTTTGAAACTAGGCAACAAGGTGGTTTGTTTTGAGTTTTAGCACTTTAATTGCAAAAACGCTGGCTGAAACCTAAGTGATAGATCAAAATAATGTACCACATTATTATACACCGTCAAAAGGTCTACAAAAAGACCGCGATGGCATATGTCTATCTATTAGGGATAACCCGCAATGACCATTTTTATTTCTTTTCCGAGGCAAGCCAAAGTTCGCTGTGTCATCTAATCTTTAAATACATGCGACACTTACTAATTGATGCGAAATGAATACTATATATATTTCAATTTGAACAAATCCATTTCTTAGTCATATTGTTATGATTATTGGTATGAGTACGAATAGTCAATAAACTCAATTAGTCAGAATGTTTACAACAAGAGTTAATTCTCATTGTACATTACAATATTTAGTCGATTTTATTATTAAAAAAAAAAACGACGTCGTTGGTGGTTTGTTTTGTTTTTTCTGTCTCCTCATACTTCTTTTTGTTCTATAATAAATCGAACTGTTTAAATGAAATTATAGTTATGTGTTTTAGTTTACGTTTCCGGTTCAAGAGACACATGTGATGTGATTGTTTAAAAAGGTTACTAGTGAAAAGACGGGTATAGAACTGTAGACATCACGCTGCGTTATGAATGAACCGGACTAACCCCTCCGCCCCCCCCATTGTCGCTGGCCGAAGGGCGCGGGGAGTGAGGATTGAGCCGCTATTGGAATTCCAAAAACTCGAGAGGGCAATGCCGATGCGCTTGCGCATAAAAAAAAACCAAGTCGACCGTCGATCTAACACAATAGCGTGAGGGGGTCGATGTTATGCGCGCTCATTTCAAAATAACACATAATTTATTAATAATAATTTTATTACATGGACAAACAATGTGTGCTACATTTTCACATTTTGCAATGTATATACATGTTATGTACTTATATTTATTTGAATAAATAATAAACAATACGATCAAAACAAAAAAATATTCGTTTGTTTTATTTAGTTGGTACTTAATTGCATAATTATTACAAGAATAAATATTGAATGCGAGTTGGTCGCCTCTCAATTCCCAAAAAAATAAGTTGTAATACGTACTCTGTAATTCTGAATATTTTTCTATATGAAAGGTAACATAGTAATAGGTAAATACTTTCAGCACTTTTACGGCCGAAACCAATAATCAATCCCAATCCGAATTTTGCTATCTAGGATCAATATTTCAATCCTATTCTATTATTAAGTGTGCCAATTGTGATTTTGTTTGGGGAATCAATCGACAGATACACAATAATCTTAGATTGGCTTCAATCTTAGATTGGAGATTGAATATTGGTTTCGGCCGTTAGTGGTCTGGTCCTCCATAGTGTTTAAGTCTCGCGACAAACAGTTCAGTAGTTAATAGACTAAGGTGTTGCAGATAATCTTACATTTGTACTCACGGTGTAATCATAAAAGTATAGTAATGAAAAGTGCTAATTCAATTAGTTCAGCACTTACTATAACGGGTTTCCAATCGGTCCACCCACACTCATTGAACGCCATGTGAATCTCGTATTTCATCATTAACTCCTACACGCTAAAGTACTACTACTCCTCCTTTTAAATTAAACCAATATGTCTTTTTAAGAGTGGTAGAGCCAAGCAGTTCGCTGCATGAATGGGTCGGCTCGACCGCTGAAATAACACCACCTCTCAGAAAATTTACGTAAAGTGGCTCATGCCGCGTTTCGTTCGGTGAGAGAGGTACCCGGAGGCCCATGCCCCTTCCCCATCCCTTCCTATCCTACTCCTTTAAAGGTTGGCAACGCAACTGTAACACTATATGTGTTGCGGGTGACACGCCTGCTCGCCTGCTCGTTTGCCCTCCAATCCCATAAAAAAAAAAGTTATTTTCTATCATAGTAATTAGACGATTGAAAGTGTTCTTAGACTTTTTTTAGAGAAAGTAAGATTGATAGGGAGTTCCTATAAAGAATATGATACATAAATAAATAACTTCACGCCAAGTCCCTTGCGGGGTTGGCAGAGAGCACCGAACGCCATAATGCACGATGACTTGCATAATAATTTTTGTATTACACCCAGTGTATAATACATGATCGTCGATTTTTAAGACTCCTGACGTCATCTTCCTCCAGGACTCGTTCTATTAGGTCCTGAAAAGCGTAGCCGTCTTCGACTCTTACATCCTTTACATCCCATAGCTTTTGCGTTGTATATCTGCTTAATCAAACTTGCATCATCAATTCTTTCTATATATCCGAACCATGGGAGCATGCCATTTGTTCTGTTACACTGACGTTCTCTTTAAATCTAACTGTCTTCCTTACAACCTTGTTTTCGATGAGCTCAGCAAGAGTCACTCCGGAAATTTTGCTCAAAACCCTCATTTAGACCGCGTGTATCCTACTTTCATGCGCACTCTGCCATACTCAACTTACTACTTTTAACTAAATACAAACCAAGTCTTCGTAGTGCTATTGACTTCAATGGTGGAAGAAGAGTACTCGCCAGTTCAATGCACTTATGTAAACTAAACGTTTGTAAAAACATCCACGTTCCAACAGGAGATATACAAAAACTTGTGAGTTGACAAAGTGTTCCCAGGTTATCCGTTTCCATGGCTTGTTAAAATAACAGAATAATGACGACTCCTGTTTGGTTAACATAACAAAAGGTGGTCGTGGAATGCTGTTCACCATATCGCCTGTGGCTATTGAAAACTCATAGTTCCCAATTGGCCATGGTGCCAGGTCACGTAGACTTTAAACGTTTTTTTTCTTTACTTGAAACGCATCAGTATGTATGACCACCTGGAGAAATTGATTGAGAAAATTCTTAGTAATATTTGCCTGTACTTTGCTTGGACTTTTATCCCTCGCGATTGCGAATATTCCACATAATTTATCCATACTTGTCAAGTCATTAGTTTATTTCTGTGGTAAATCTTACTAACACTCCAAAATGTCTGGAATCACTGAAGTCAGATTTAGCTGGCGTTATTTTGTGAATGAACTGTGAAGTAACCGGTACTGCTCCATTGAGTTATCATCACATTATCTGCTGATAAACAACCCAACACTATGTCTAACGGAACACGTATAAACGCTTAACCTGTGAACCACTTGAAAAAAAAGCAGTTGCCGACATATTATCTATGAAATGCTCTATTCGAAACTGCGGTGTTTTTTTTTTTTATGGTGAAGTGAATTTATGAGTCGAACGTAAATCTGCCTTTTCAACTCACTCTTTTTTCCTTGTGTAATCTTTCATTTCATTATAAATGCTACTTGATGTGTTGCAGATTTAAAAATTAAAAAAGACAAATTAATAAATAGATCGCATTTCACTCGGGAACATCAGAAACGTGATAGCCTATCCCTAATTTATCTGTTTTAATTTGGGCATTGTGTCTAAGTATTTGTTTATTTGATTATGACATCACCGTTTTTTTTAATCAAACGATCATGTTACGTCATTATATCTCAGTCGGTCGGGTGTCACTTTTAAATCAAGTAAATTTCTATAAAAAAAAGAATTTTTAAATCGTATCACTATTCGTTCCGGTATGCGATTACAGAGGGGGTTACCATATTACTTATTGATATATTATATGGGCTTATACATATTTATTACTTTGCATTGGACAAGAATCTAGCATATATTTCTCTATGGTTTTTCAATTGCACTTTTTGACACCTGAATAGTTTTTGTGTGAAAAATAACACGTCCAAGGATTGTTGGGCACTGAGCATGGCACGACGGCATGCCGCATTGTGATACAGCCAGCGGGGTGCGGGGGGACGAACACCGGCAATAAAGCTTACCTGCTGTCTACTATGTAGGTAGATTACTATCTTGGCGGTCAAAGGCGCCGGCACTGCCACTTCCTGACCGATAACAACGGAAATGCAATCTTATTTATATCATCGCTACGGTTGGTTTTGTACTGTCTATTGGTTTTTATTAAAAACTTGTAACGGTGTGGGATTACAACACATTGTCAGATGTTTATAACCTTTTGTCGTGTCACAAATATTAGTCGGAATTATTAAAAGTGATATATTAAATACAGACACTAACAGTCCTTGTTTCTTGTCATGTGATATTTTTTTTAATTACAACTCGATTATAATAATTATATCTAACTAATTAGCTGATACTGATTAAGATAGTATACGTTCATTTGTCATACTTACTAATCTTGTTCAAGTATTTTTCTAATACCTACATAAGTTATGTAATGTAATGTTGTAATATTAAATTATAACTCGATTCCTTAAAAGATATTGCTAAAAGAAATATAGTTTACAAAAATAAAAACTAATAAACTCGCTTTTATATATATAGCGTGGGTTTTCGACTTCGACAAAAATGTGGCACAAAGCACCCCAGGCTTTTTACAAATCATTTTATACTTTTTAGTATGTATGCTAATTTTGAAACTTGGCATTAGAGTAAGAGAGAGAAGTCGAAAAGAGATGGTTAAATCCTGGCGAATCCAATCAGGATAGTCTGATGTTTTGATCAAATTGTCGCAATGTCATCCGTCTCTGACAGATGTGCAAAGTTTAAATAAGAAAGGATAGTTCAAAGTACGAGAAAATCCGGTTGAAAGATTTTGATGAAATATATACAGGCAAAGCTAAAAAGTAAATCTATAGGTATAAATTTTCAAGTTAACCTGGATATATGGTAAGTTAAGGTGATTGTACCCGACATTTTTTTTTTGGAATATTCGAAACCAGGTTTTATCTTATATTAAAATACCGGTTATAAAAATTCTTATAGAATGAGTCCAAAAAAAAGCTTGTGGAATGTGGGTTGTGTTTCAATTAAAGATATCGAAGCGGGGTTGCCGGGCCGGCTGATGCATGACATGTAGTCCAGTCCAGTAATCTCTATGGTTATTTTATTCTAAACATACACTAAAAAAGCTGATCAACGTCGGAAGCGTTTTATCGTGAAATTAATTGTAAGAAAAATCATTATTTCTTTCTTTCTTTCTTACTTTTCTTTCTTTATACCGATTTATTTGCATATTATACTTTTCAAATTGATTTAATCGTTTTTTTTTTATTAAACAAAATTTATTTGCGGCTTCATTGATGTCTTACGTTTCTGTTGTTAATATTAATTAATCACTTTGACTTTAGTAATTATTATTAATAACGAGTTGTTTTTTTAATCGACGAAACACTTAATTTTAATACATAGATAAACGTTTGATTGGTGTATAAAAAGGAACGTTATCGATTTGTTTCATTACAATTTAAACGAAAATAGGTTTTTGATCCGAGGTTTTCGTTCGAATAAGTTTTTTATTTTTTTATTATATTTTATTAGCGTGGCAACGCTGTAATGGTGACATAAGGCTATCTTTAATTATCATTAATAATATTAATTTATTAATGGTGTGTGTTAATTTTAAAGTTAAGACTAAAACTAGACACTAAATTACTCATTTGCCCAAAGTATTCACAACTTTAATGTACTACACACTACTACATAAGACTAGCTGAACTATTCAGCTGTCGGTTATACACTAGCTGTGAAAAAAAAAGATTCATTATTTAATGTTTAAAACTTGTTCAATGACAAAACAAATGTGTCAAGTGCGAGTCGACTAGATGTGGTAATTTTAAAGTGATGATGTCACGTTGACAGTTCACTATGACCGACGAGTTAAAGAGCCCGGTATGGCGTGTGAAAAAAAAATGTACCAACTAAGTAATATTAATGTCAAACAAATGTTGACCAGTAAAGTTAGAACTTTTTATAAACAGCGTGGGAACGCGTAAATAGCATATTTACGTTCAATTTCAAGTAAATGGGAAAAAGCGCACTGTTTATATTTTATTGACTAATTTCAAAAGTAAAATTTTCTGGGTCCTTCTACTTACCCTCCAAGTGATTATATGTCTAAGTAGATAGATTTGTCTAACCGGTATTAGAACTAACATCTCGTGAAAACAATGGCTGCACAGTTTTCTTTTAATCGTAATTGATGCAGCGAGTAGTTAAGTCATATAAATTATAGCGCTAGTTTAGGTGTACTTCATAATATGCAACTGCACTATAATGCACTATATTATTATTAATAATTATAGTGCAGTTGCATATTATGAAGCTGGACGTATATTCTCATTTCCTAGAACTGCCTATTTAATATTGCACAGTGGACTGGTTGACCTACATTGAGCGTTATTTCTGGATGGGTCATCATCAGCTTCGTGAAACAAACCAGCGACTACTTTGAAGTACGCTACTATTTTTTACAATCGCGTTTTGATGTTGACAAGCAGCAGAATTATTGACAGCCAGTATCTTTGTACTATGTCTTTGTGATTGATTCTGAAGTATTCTGTGACAGTTTTTTTTTAATTGGCTGTGTTCAATTTTGTGCGGCATGTGATCATATGCAGTTGGCCAGAATTAATTAGTAATGACACTTACTTTAAATTAATTATATTGTTACGAGTTCTCAGAAATTATTTAACATAAAACAATGATAAAAATTAGCGATTGTTTCCACTTCGTTATATACCTTAATAATAAGTCTGTAAAATATAAATATCAGTTTGCAGGCCGAGATTTGACCTGATCAACACCTTTTTAAATGTGAAATGATATTCAGGTAGCAGTTTTTATGATAACAATGGTTACAGTTTTAATTAAAAAATGGATACATGTAAATATTTTAGCAATATTTTTTAGAATAATAAGTTTATTGTGTCGATGTATTTAAAGCTGGTATAAATTTTAAATCTCACAACGTATCACCAAAAGGAGGAAAGTGGGGATAAAATGCTTAAAAAGATCATGTATTATGGACGGCCCCTAACCTAACTTTTTTGTTTTGTTGGAAATTTTGTTTCTTTATGATATTATTTACATAATAAGTACGAATGTGATAAATATTGAACTTTGAAATATGTTATGAAATGAATGAATTGTATTGAATATAAGTATTTATTGATTTTCTCCCTTCTCTGTGTAGACGTTTCCCCATTTCGTAAATCCATTGCAGTAGGTACCTACATATTATTGTTTTGGCATGAATTCCCTGAAAATATGCAGCTTTATTTCATTAGAAATGAGTATGAATTCTATAAATATGTTCAACGTGAATTATATTTTGCACACTTTGAAGTAAAATAATACATTTAGGATAATCTGTATTTACAAATCTTTATGACCCATGAAATGACCTCATAACAAAAGATAAGAGAGAATATCTGGCAACATTTCAATAAGTCGAGATACATGTGATTTATACATTTAGAGGCAGCTCCATCTCGTTTCTGATCTGAGAACATTTATTTTGTTAATACTTTCATTGAAAAACTCCTAGGACGCCATACAAGTACAAGAGCGTCACACAAATGTTTTCACCGTGGTGAAAATAGAACCCGCCAATCTGTTAAATGCAGTCGGTACGCTTATCAGAATATTACAAGACCTCATACATGGATAATTAAAACTGCACGAACTCTATACACTGTTAATAATAGTTGTTTCTTTTATCTTAACTAGCAGACAATTCGACGTGAATCCTGAATGAAGATAAAAGAAACGAAAGATACATTAAAAAAAATATATGCAAACTTCTTACCTATTCTGACATTCATCAATGTTGAGACAATCGATACCGTTGAGGACGAGTGTATGACTCATATTAATACATAGGTAGGTAATGTTGGTATAATATATGTATATTGAAGGTGACATTATCGCTAAATTTATTCAAGAACCTTAACATTGTTCTGGACACCGCCGAATGATGGTAGCCATATTAAAAATATTTGGACATCATACAACAGGAAACAGGTAGCGACATCAACTTCAGAATATTTAGAAGCTGTTTAACATTTTAATTTTGCAATGTATTTCCATAAGTATTCATAAAAAATAAGCGGATTTGGATTTTGACTGAAAGCCGATTTGATTGCTTCTTTGATGTGTATTGAATTTAAATTTGGAACTCGGATCTGTTTTTGAAATATATATATATATTTATTAATTTCTGATGTGCTAGAGTAAGGAATAGATTCTTTTTGCTCTTTTACCAACCTAAGAAAATTGCGCGATGTTATTTCTTAGTGGAACTTTAATTTTTCTTTTTTTCGTATTTCTTCTCATGGAAAGCCTTTAGGAAGAAACGTTAAAAATCGGGTCGCCCATGGTAAATGTCTTCATGTCTTATTACTCCACGGAGATACCTATATATGATCTTCAGGCGCACGTATTAATACAAAATTTAAATAATGTATTATTCTTATCTATTTGTAAGGGCTCATGAAGGGAAGTACATAATTTAATTTAGTTTAAAATTGTGCTGGTGGTGTATACGATGAAGTTGACATTACAAGTTAAATTGTCTCTACATTCAATATCCCCAATACAGAGACATATTTTTATTATAGATTTTAGCTGAAATTCTTAAAATGTAAGTTATAATTAATTCTATAGTTTCAAAACTAAAGTCGTTAAATGTTTATTATTTTTCAGGGTTGTTCTTCTTCGCAACTTAAATTGTATTCTAAGTTGTAAAGGGTTTTTTGTGGTTTTATGGTTACGAAGTTAACACTTAGTTTAGAAGTTATATTTCGAGATCCTGAAAACTTCTTAAGTCCTTTGGGAAATTTGAAACGTTTTAACGTTTAAACTTTCTTGAACGTTTTTTGTAACATTTTTCATCTTTTTATGATGCACACTTTAATATCCATAGAATCATCGACGTATGTCTTAAATAAAAAAAGTTTTACTTTGAAAAGGAGTCCTAATACTTCTAGATTTTGTTTGTCGACAACCTTTGAGAGCTTTCGATAATTAATTAATGATTTACAACTATTCATCAAAATTGGATTTGATGAAAGGCAGGTTGTAAATCTAGCAATGCACTTTTTATCTTCAAATAACGGATGTAATCAGTATAATAATAAAGTGTAAATCGAGCATTTGTAGAATATAAATCAGTAAGAAAAACGTAAATATATATACGTAAAGCTATTAACATTCTCGAGATAACGAGCAGATTCTATAAATATCAAGATAAGATGAAATGTAACAGATTCTGTGGATGTTTATTGATATGTGATTTTGGTTTTATTACAAATGTTATTGAATGTTTTTGAGTTGTGAAAGTTGTGAGTTAATTGAGTGAAATTCAATGTGAACTGTGTTCCTTTTAACGTTTTGATACCGCTCAACCGTTGAAATATTATGACTTCTCAGAATATCGACGTAAAGTGGCACAAGTGCCGCATTTCCTTCGGAGACTGAGGTATCCGGAGGCCCAACCCTTGCCCACCTCCCCATCGAATTTTAAAGGGCGGCAACGCTACTTTAACACTTGTAACCCTATCTGTTTTGCAGATGGTAATGGAGAGCGTTAGTTGTTTACCATCAAGTGACACGCTTGCTCCTTTGCCCCCTATCCCATAAAAAACGTCCTCAGTGAGAACTATGCTCCAAACTAAATGTACTTTATAAACAAAATGATTCTCTTTAAATTCGAACTATTCCAACTCTTTTTATTATTTTCTTTAATAGGTTTTTTCTAGCTCGGTATATTCTATTCCTGAGTACCATTCGCCTGCACAACTAAGTTTTAACCATTAAATATGTCTACATATAATGATCTTAGCAATTAAAAGTTATCTATAAGTGGCAAGTTCACATGTAACTATCGGTTAGGTAAAATCGATACAGAAGTGTGTACTCCTAAAAGCCTTCACACAAGATCAACGACGAGTGTCAAAAAATGTAAATGTGTCACCCGGTAGTCGCAGCGGGGGAAGAGCGGCGTGGCACGCACAAAGAAGTTCTGTCTCTTTTTTTTTAATATTTGACAGATCTTGGGGACGATTGTCTATGATCTCAGGTAGGTGATTCACTGAAGTTGTGCTTGGCTGTATGACTCATAGTGATATCCGGATATTTTTAAGGTTGTAAAATATTATACAAGAATTTTATTAAATACGGCTCAGCTAGTGTTTAACACATAAAATAAGATGTGAAAGTTCTAAAAGAATTATTTTTAAATTTAGAACTTGAAAACGTTGCAATGAAATAATTATTTGATAGAAACTAGTCTATCAAAACATGGTACTATAATTATGTGTTGTAAATTCGTGTAAATATTTTGACGGTGATACTAGATAAGATAATAATACTATCAACTATGTCACGTATGATTTGACCACGGTTTTAATCGCATCGCATTTTATCTGTTCCATTACGAGACAGGCTTTATAATTGGCTTTAATGGTAACGGCAAGAATTTTTAATTCGACATTCCGACCTATTTTCACTGGATCAGCTGAAGATAAATAAATTGCTGGAGCACATTCTAGACGTTTGCGAGACATGGAACATTAATTAAAAGTTTCCAACTTCTTTTTTAATTTGTATAAATATAGTGCCCTTTCATACCATTTACCCAGGTTTATTCGAATGTAATATAAATTATTTACACTGTAATAACATAAATCTGTCAAAAGCAAATACATAGATACGTAAAGATTTAAACAACGATTAGAGTGACCATTTGTTAGAATATTAAGATTAAGTTCACACTATTTGTTCTTTAGCCTTTGGACTGTCTGGCACTGTGCAAATTGTATTAAAATACAATAAAAAAAAATTTAAAGGCCCAACTACGGGCGTATATTACACCGACGTTAGTAGCTGGTCAATTTCATCTTTCGATGTAAAATGTACTGTTAAGTTATCCCAAATAAAGTTGAAAGTATGCCGTGTGGCTGTGTCAGGCTGTGTGTGAAAGAGAGCCTTTATCTCTCTCCTTAGTCGGCACTCGGCAGTCTGACGGTGTGATTTATGAATCGTCTGCATTCCCGTGGCGCCGGCTCTCTACCCCGCGTTCTTATTTCATATTTTCAAATTAACCGTTTTATTCCTTGACGTTTTTTTTTTCTCTTTTAATTTGTTATTATGTGCTGAATTTATGTGGAATAATGTCGGGTTCGGACTTTGTAATTGGAATGTTCTTTGACGCTTCATAGTTTTTAATGTTTGTGTATTAGTTTAGTTTAAATAATAGTGATGGTACCTAATTAGTTTTTTTAACTAATTTGTTCTAATAAAATATGGGGCTATCCGGTTCCAAAGGCATGTGCAAGGGATACATTCGTTCCTAGTCCATGGTAAACGCCGTTTACCATCAACTGGCTGTGTGCTTATTTGCCAATTCCGCCATCACCTCCTTGTTCTCAAAAATAATGGAAACCATTATTAACCGCCAGCTTCTGGGTTATCTGGAGGAGCTCCAGCTGATTAGTGACCGCCAGTATGGATTTCGACGCGGCCGCTCAGCTGGTGATCTCTTAGTTTACCTAACTCATCGTTGGGCAGAGGCAGCTGTTAGTTTGGGCATAGCGAAGGCCTTCGATCGGGTTTGACACAAAGCACTTCTATCGAAGCTTCCGTGTTATGGGCTTCCCGAGAAATTGTGCGATTCGATTACCAGTTTTCTCGTCGCTCAGAGTATTAAGGTCGTTGTTGACGGTTCATGCTCCGACTTAAAATCGGTCAATGCTGGAGTCCCACAAGGCTGGGTGCTATCCCCTACTACTACTACTGAATAACAGCAGTTTGCATTGTTATGCAGACGACAGCACGGGGGATACTTTATATACCGGCCGCGCTAGAATTTCTCGGGAAAACGTCGATGAGTATCGGAACGGACTTGTGTCTGAAGTTGAAACTCTGCTTAGTCAAGTCTCGGACTGGGGCCGACTAAACTTAGTCCAATTCACCCCCAAAAAGACACAGGTCTGCGCGTTTACCACTAAAAAGACACCCTTTGTCGTAGCTCCCTGTTTCGAGAACACTCCCCTGACACCGTCAGCTCATATTGGAATCCTTGGTATCGACGTGTCGAGCAACGTCCAGTTTTGCGGTCATCTGGAAGGCAAAGCCAAATTGGCCCCAAAGAAGCTCGGTGTGCTCAATAGAGCGGGACGGTACTTCACGTCAGGTCATCGATTGCAACTTTATAAAGCGCAGGTAAGACCTCACGTGGAGTACTGTTCCCATCTTTGGGCAGGAGCACCCCAGTACCAGCTTGCTCCATTTGACCGCATTCAACGAAGGACGGTTCGGCTCGTCGACATCAGGCAATTTCCGACGGGCTTGATTCCCTGGCACTGCGGAGGGACATTGCTTCTCTGTGTGTCCTTTATCGAATCTACCACGGGGTGTTCCCAGGAATTGTTCGGACTAATACAACCCGCTGATTTCCGCCACCGCACATCGCGCCAACATTACCACGCTCATAAAATTAATGGTTGGCGATCTACGACAGTGCGCTTCAGCCGACATTTTTTGCCGCGCACGTCTCCTCTATGGAACCAGTTGCCGGCAAAGGTATTCCCGGACCGATACGACTTAGGGACCTTCAAGAAAAGAGCATACTCCCACTTAAAAGGTCGGCAACGCTGACGCCCCTGGTGTTGAGGATGTCTATGGGCGGCGGTGGTCACTTTCCATCAGGTGACCCGCACGCTCGTTTGCCCCTTTTTCTCATAAAAAAAACCCCGTGTCGTTTTTAAAATACCTTCTTTGTATAAACTAACGTCCCATATTTTTTCACAATAATTTAGTATATAGAAGCTATTATTAAACACTTTAATTATATATCTATTCTTATTATATGATAGGTATGTATTTTTTTTTTGTTCAGACGATAATGTCCCTTAAGTCCAATATGCTTTTTGGTTCCGTTTAACAAAATGGGAGATCGGTTAACGTTTGCACCTGTCATTTAATGCTAATAAAACATTCATGTCACTTAGTTGCATAAACATCAAACGGGCCGCATATCAATTTGTTCTAGAATATTCTCGTAAATTTAAATATATAGCTCTCAATAGTTATCTTTACGTTATGTTATCTACTACAGAGTTGTAGGTCTTAATTGAGTACTTGTAGGTATTGGAAGTTCTGTTACAATATAATGAGCTTTCAAAACTCAATAGTGAGACGATAAATTAACTTTTAAGAATAAACATTGAAAATATGATTTGTTCTATTTTTGATTTTTTATATAAACGTAAAAATCTTTGGAAAAAGATGCATTTACACTAAAATGACAACAGTCAAAATGTCCAAATAAAATACAGACGCTTCCTTTGTCAACGGAAAAAACACCCTATGAGAGACCTAGGATTGATCTTTGTGATGATGCGAGATGTGGGATTGGGAGGGGAGAGGGTAATGGTTTGGGTCTTCGGGTCGCTCAAACGAAACGCGGTATAAGCCCATTTACATCATGTTCTGAATGGTTGTGGTCTTTCACCGGTCGAGCCGGCTCATTAATGCCGTGAACTGCGTGGCTCTACAACTGAAACGATGGAAGATGTCTAGCATGGAGGTATCTAAGTTGTACTTATTATAGTTATTATCATTCCGAACAATGGTATCTGTACTTTTCCTTTTATATTTAAGTTTAATGTTAGTAAGACATTTTTTTATCCCCATTGAATGACATCTATTTTATATTTAAACAAGTGTTCCTTAAAACATTCCATAACGAACATTCCCTATCACATACCCACAGAGTAACCCATGCCTGTACTAAGTAAAAGCTTTAAATTTATTTACCTCAATCACCTTATACAAGTAACAAAGGCGTTTGGGGATTTAGTGTGTCAGGATCGTAGCCTCTGGAAAACTGGAACAACTGGAAAGAAGTAGTTTCTGCCCATCTGTATGTATGGATTTCAAAAGGAATTTTGATCTTTGTCTATGAAACTTGTTTCTGTTTATTTTGAACTCACTTTATGTGGAATATATTTGTCTATATCTACATCCATATATGGAATAAATAGTCCAGATAAATATCGATGACTGAAAAAATTGTGCACGATGTATGGCAATAGATTTTGCTACACATAACATTTAAGACGTAATAATTGAGCGAATCGAAGAGAAACAGTCGCTGCTTAACTCTGAGGTTCGGGTAGATAGAGTTGGTAACTTAGAAGATAAAAAAAAAATATTTTGATTAATTATTTCTCAGATTCATAACATTCAAACTTTTTATGGATAATATCGCGTTTATTTAAAACGTATACTCGAACTCTTTACAGAGATCATAATAAGTATGTTCTAAAGTAAGTAAGTTCTAAACAGTTCTAAATAAACGCTATATAATCCATAAAAAGTGGTTTTAAATATTTTGACATTTTGTACTTTTTCATTCGTGTCCACAATTTATCAATCCTCTGTGTTTAACTACTCTGTGGCTCAACTTAATGAACCAACTACCAACTTCTGTGTCCTAGTATATTATTTGACTACTTGTAATTATAACGCCTTTGTGTCAAGGAATGCATGAATGGATTCTTAACTTTGTATAGCTCCAATGACTCTTGCGACAATGAAGAGTTACATTATGTATACTTGTTGTTCTTTGAAAGAAACCTATTAGTTGTGTAGTAGAAGTAGATGTTTAAATCTTAAAATATGTGTATCAAGATCTTCATGCTCTGTTCCCATCATTTGAGGTCCATACAATAGTTCTTACTTTTCAGAGCTTCTTTATGATTCGCGTCATCCCCACCAACATCCTTCCTAATCATATCATTTTTCACACCATCCTTCCATCTATTCTTAGGTATTCCTGTTCTCTCGTTTCCTTCCACATCCAGATTTATTATTCATTTCGCGAATTTTGTATCATGTATCAATTTTGTATCAATACATGCCCACACAACCCAAGGCGACTTCCTCTTATCTTCTTAGTTACTGGAGCAACTTTCTAGCTTTCTCTGTCAGGTCTATATTATGCTCAAACTCCTTTCCATATGAAACTTCTGTTATTATGATTATTTAGTTACTGTACTAAATATTTATTAACACAACGCTATAGTAGTAGCATTCTATATTTACCGCGAAAGCGTTAAAATCTAATGCAATCTAATTCCTATCTATAATAAGTATTTAGTAGTTTCTTGTGAACTAGAAAAAGATGTTGATGAACTCGTTCGTGTATTAATTGAAATAGCACTCATAGCTCTGATAGTAATTAAACGCGAAAATCTCGCGCTATTTAATAAATTCGTAACGCTATTTATAAGCAGTCATCAACTTTATTAAAAAAAACACCATCGAATCCTTTATACATCCGAATGTATACATATATATTTTATGATGTTTAAACACAATTTAGTATCCAGGTTAATTGATTTTAATGGCTGCGTTCAAAAAGAAAGTTGTTTCATGTCAATTCGTTACAATTGACATTTAAATTTTATAGCATGCTCAGAGACGTTTTCTGTATATAATTGAGACTTTAGATTTTTTTTTTGTAGGCACCAGGAAATAGTGTCGTTAGGGCTCGTATTTGATACGAAAAAGGTATTGTTGTATTATTAGTTGTATGGGATAATATTTATCTGTTCTACACTTAACACCTTTGCAACGACCTTTGGGATGGTATAATAAGATTATGACATCTTATAAACGTTCTAACTATTCACTTTTATTATTACTCATGTATCGGATGGTGTCTTGGTGGTCCAGCGGTCGAGCACCCCGTTTCTGAATCCGGAGTCGCGGGTTCGAATCCCGACACTGGCTCACACCAATGACTTTTCGAAATTTTGTTTCGGAAGTTATGTGTGATAAATATCGATAACTGCAAACTTTGTGCCCGGTATGACAATAGGTTCTTCCCCTATTCCATTTGGGACGTAAACTTAACGGCGAGACGAGGCTTAACAGACGCTGCCTACACCTTCGGGTAACAAAGGCGTGAAGTTATGTTACGTATCGGATCTGTATTGGAGCATTATTTTAAGGATCTAGGAATCATGGACGACCACGGTACATTTTGTATGATCTAATTAAACGTGTCCTTGTGAAAGTTGATGTCAGAAGTCTCAAAACCCACAAGCGTTTATGACAAGGGTTAAAAAGCCGTAAGTGTATAAGTCCGAAGAATATAGTGAGATGTGTAAGAAAGCGTGCCTTAAAGCGCTCTGTTCTCTTTGCTTGTTCCGCAATGGACTTGGCGCGAAGGTATATATGTATTAGTTGGAGATTACATATATTATCAGATTAGGCAATGCAAAAGTGTGCATTAAAAAAGTAAAGTTTAAAAATACCTGAGATAGCTTCCGTAAACAAAACTTGGCAAATTTACAAAAGGACTTTCGAAAAGCGGCGTCTAGGCATTCTGATAGCGTTATCTAAGTCGTGTCATTTGTTCAGTGCCGCCTGCACCCCGTGTGGCCCGGCCTAAGCTCTCGACAAACCGACTGTTATAAAAGCTCTTGGACTACAATATAGTTGTTTACAATTGTTTACATTTTGACAATGTTCTTGTAGAAGATTGTGAAATTATGTAATGTAAACATTGTTCTGTTGGCACACATATTGCAGTGTTTGCACTTCTTTTAATCTGCCATTTAAAATGTTGCTAAGTTGTATATTTCATGGTTTATAAATGTAGATAGGATATAAGTATACATATGTATTAGACCGGCTGAATTGAGTTGAGTATGAAAAATATGAGGACCACATACGGTGTTTGGATTTGAACTTTGAAAAGCATGCAGACTATGAATGTTGCAAGGAGCCATATTGGTAAATGTTTGTTTTACAGCCCACCCCCTGAGACATCTAGTCAAAGAACTGAACATTGAGTCTTATGGTTAATCTGGATTTTAAACGAAGGATTGTATATTTATAATTGAACGTTATTTGACTTCCATCAATAGTAGACCGATGCCCAACCCTTCTGATGCGTTGCAGCATGACACACACACACACACGGTCTATTTGCGGTGGTGTACCGCCGACCGCTGCGCCCGCGCACCTTTGTTTACTTAAAACACACCGAGATCGCACCGGGAAACGGCTAAAGATAGCAACTCTACTTATTATGGTTGCCACCCAAAACATATACACATAATATTTATTATTAAATCTATGGAAGCACTCGAAATGAAAAAAAAGTGTTTGATCATTTTTACACCATTTCGGTAATTTCATAAAGCTTCTTAAATGATGATTGACCGGTGATCAATATCACCATCAGAATTTGATGATAAACTCTCTTAAGGCTGAATGACAAAGTAATGAAAATATTGTTTAAAATCGGCAGATATTTTTCTCGTATCCAATCCGTTGTTATATTTGTGGTCACGAGTTAAAATGAACCTTACTACATACATAACTTCACGGCAAATCCCTTGCGGGGTAAGCAGAGAGAACGAAGCGCCATAAGGCACGATTTTTACACACCTCACTCGCTTCGTTGACTTTCATAACTCTTTTCATGCACGCGCGTTGATATTTGAGGCTCCTAACATCACCTTCCTCCAGAACACGTTCTATTTGGTCATGGGATGCGTGTCTTGGCCGTGAAGCTTACTAATTACATATAATTGTGACAACCCTAAGTGTGTGCGCTGGTGTCGTCGTCCGGATGTGAAATTAACGTTATCATTAAATATCTAACATACCACGCGTTACTATTTCGAGACAGAAGTAATTGTACCATTAGAAGATATATATCTACAGATAAATAACGTACTGGCTGTTTCCTAGTCTAGAAATTCGATAGTTTAACCTTAGAAGATTAGTTTTTTTTTAAGTTGGATCGAGGTTTTTCATTGTTGAAACTTTTGTGATTGTTTTTTATTTTAATATGAGACGGAATCGATCAAGATATATGGATTGAAGATTAACGGCCGAAGCCAATAATCAATCTGTAGTTTAAGATTGAAGTCAATCTGAGATTACTGTGTATCTGACAAACGATCCTCAATCCTCGTGCCAATAACAAAACTTATCTATCCGTCTTACTTTCCAACCGCAGATAGCCGGTAAACCGTTCCCTCTTTACTGTTCCGTTTCACACAAAACTGTGAATAATGCTTTAAGTTTATTCCGCGTTATATTTATACGAAACTAATTCAGAGTGTTAGAAATATTACAAAGTACGTCAGGAGAAACTAATTTTGCGATTTCTTATAGAATAACACATTTATTCTACAAGAAAACACCGAATTATATTCTTTATGTTTTAACAAAAGTTGTTGAAAGGAACGAAATTTGACATATCACAAATAAACATTTCTAAAAGAAATACGCCGCTGCATTCAAACAAGAATTTAATTAGCTGTAATTTTAGTTAGTTTTTTTAATAATAATCAATATCAATCAATATCAATAATAAAGTAAGTAATTTGTTTCTTTACAAAAGTATGCTGATCCGTCGCGTTCTCACTTAACTTTCATGAAATTGAATTGTTATTTACAGATTAAAGGCAAACCTCTTACAAAGGAGGAAACTAGAGCTCTGATAGATAGAGAAAAAAGCAAAATAATTACGACAAAGGCGACAAACGCATCAAATAATAAATTGAAGATGGAGGAATGGCTTCAAATAACAAACAACGCCAGCGCCGCGAATTGCAAAACAAACGCAAACGCTGCACTAAGATAAGAATAAACCAATTAAAGGTTAGTCATTGTAGTGTCATTATTTTAAGATATTGCTTGCCTTATTTTCTTTGTTTAATTTACCTTTTTATTACTATTCATTTTAGACTGGCGGTGGCCCTGCTGATTATATACCACCTGATGAAGTATTACACAGGATAACTGCATTACTTGGTGGTACTGCCACTGGCTTTACTGCTGAGCTTGGTGGTGATAGTCAAATAGTGCAAGCAGAAAATGGTGGTGGTGATGCCACTGTGTCACCCATAGTCGAGGCAGATTGCGTTATTGGGGATGAAAATAATAATATTATTGTTGAAATATATGATTTCCGAAGAGAAAATACCCCAACACAAAGCATTTAATTATAATCAAAATCTCAAATACTTAATATGTATGTGATAAATAGATCAACTAAATGTGATTACTTAATATGTATGTGATAAATAGAGCAAGTAAATGTGATTACATAACATGTATGTGATAAATTAGCTAATAAGTTTGATTAATATATATATATGTATATATATAAATATCTGTGATAAATATAACAATGAAGTGTCATTAATACTAATTTAATAAACAGTCACATTAATAATAAACATTTGTTTTATTCCATCGTCAAAATTACAGTTTAAATGTTAGTGTTAATACTAATAAAAAACATTGACTAGATCCATTCAAGTACAAATATTAAGTTACAAAAGTATTGTTTTATTTTCAACATTTTAATCACACAAAATAATTGTTTATTAGCTCAGTTCTTGAAATATTAAGTTACAAAAGTATTGTTTTATTTTCAACATTTTAATCACACAAAATAATTGTTTATTAGCTCAGTTCTTGATTGTGTATCTTGGTCCATATTTAGGTTCATATCAATAGAATCCGAGTTTGTCACTTCTAAGTTAGTTCAGTTAACCTCTGTAGGTATTCAATTATGTATTCTGCATATATTGTGGAATACTGCTGTGGCAGTTATTATATGATGGACCTTAGGCAATAACAAGCACATGGTAAGGCCCACAATAGGAAACTTGCGCTTCTATATACCGAAAGCTCTGAAACAATAGTAGTATACCTATAAAACTCATAACATTACTAGCTAGTCTGAAAGAGAGTCAGTTTTAAAGTAAGAATGAAAAATGCAAGAGTAACACAGCATATATACAGTGTAAAAGCAAAAAGATGTAGTTGAGGAAGGGCACAGCATACCATAAATGACCAAGTTGAATGTGTCCTAATGTGACGTCAAAGAAACAATAAGTATTTATGAAAAGAGTTATGAAAATCGAATAAGCAAGAGAGAGATATATAAGAACGGTGTCTTATGCTTAGATTCTGTTCTTACTGCCTAATTCACAAGTTATTTGGCCTGAAGTTGATTTAGGTTTACACACTTAAGCATAACATCTGTATTTTTCAATTGTTACCTTTGTATGGTGTTCCTGGTTCTGATGTGTGCTTTGTTATAGTGATGTTCTGCCAGAGTAGACGGGTTCAAAATTGGTGTCAATAAATAAAATCGGTTTGGATAAGCACTATCACCAAGCATCCAGTGGTTACCAAAGTGACCTGGCTCACATTTAACTACAAAGAAAATATAATGCATTAATAAATAAGTTGTTTTGATAATTGCACTAGTAAGTACTCATTAAATATTTCAATCTGCAATCTGGTAAAAACTTTCTGTATTTAAATTATGGACAATGATGTACTGATCATATAATTTGGCAATTGCATGCGATACATCATTCACTATTCTTCCTGGTGTTGATTTGGATACTCCCAGAAAGTCTGCGACAGAAATTAACATTGTGGCTAATGCAAAAAACCTCAATGATAGTAATAGTTAATGATATTCTTCTTGATGAAGCACCGTGATTCCTGCAATACGAATATTGATTATTAGCGTTGGTATTGATTAGTATTTATGACACTGAAAGATAAATTGCAAATACATATTTGAATAGACAAACCTTGTGGAGGTTACCTACTCTGATATGTGGCACCATTTGAGTAAGCAAAGAATTCACAGCTACTTTTGACAACCGAAATCTAAAAGTAAAATCGGCATCCTCGAGGCTCTGCATTTATTTTACCCTTTTGAGTCTCGTAGGAGCAGCTCTCATTTCGGTATCGCTTTCGCTATCCCAGTCTGATAGCAAAGCAAGGACTTCCAAATATCACTATCACTGTACATTTTTAGATTATTTCAATAAAATTTAATGCAATCCTATCTCTAAACCAAGGAATTTCTCGGATTGAAATCAAAGATTGATTACGGTGATCGATGTCAGTGTCTAAACCATCGGATCGAATATTGGCACGCGCAAACTGTCATTTTAGAACAAATTTCAATCTCTAATCTCTGATCCGCCCTCCCAAAGATAGATTGATTCTAGAGATCGCTTATTCAATCCATAGATTGATTATTGGCACACTTATTAACAGAAATGGATTGAAATATTGATCTTAGATAGCAAAATTTGGATTGGGATTGATTATTGGTTTCGGCCGTAAGAAACCATAGACGCTGGTTACATTTTCATTCATTTCTTATCCGCAAAGCGTCATCCCTAAAAGTACATAACAAAATATACTTTGAACAAACTGACTTGAAAAAACTTATTTTTGAAAGGAATTCGGATATTGTTATTAGCTAAAGGGCACATATTTAAAGGTAACTATATCCATCTATTGTAAAACATGTTGACAAATAACTACTCGAATCATATTACATTATTTTTGGCCTTTTATGTGAGATTTTGAAATTGGAACTGTAAAAAAAGCTAATGCGGTTTTACTCTATGCCAGTACACCGGCCAATGTACAGAAGTTTTGAGATGTGTAACGGATGTTACGTCATTTGTAATCATGCGAAAATGTATGGAAATGAATATTACTGCAACCGATGGCTTCCTGTTTTTAACCAATTTCTTTCGTGATATATACTAATAAATATAAAAACATGTACCTACAACTTGATTTTCATAATAAGTCAGTTATAAAATCGAGTACAAACTTTGAAAGTTATGCAATAATTCTATTTTAAAAATTTGCAATTTCAAACCTTTTTAAAACCAATTTTTTTTGGTAATTGTTTTATTATGATCCACTTAATACCTCCTTTGAATATGTAATAATTTGTATAAAACATGAAATATTAAATTTTAATTATTTATAAAACATGATACCATTTTAAATAACATTTTTAATTGCGAAAATATAATACATGTACATGTTAAATGTTGCAATTTGCAAATATGTAATGCTTATCGGCTTTATACAAATCTTTACTTTTTTAATAATTACAGTTGTTTTGTTTTTTTTTTGGATCACGGCTCGTTTTTTTGGGTTCAGGGCTTCATTGTACATATTTTATAATTATTATGATAAAATAACATCATAATAATTTTGAAATGCTGTTTAGATTGAGTAATTAAACAAATTACTTTATTAATTAGATAACATTGATGCTATCTAGTATTAAAACAGAATCAGAAAATAAAAATATTTTATATGTTATATACGATTAGTAAAAATAGTTTATTTGAATACTAGTTGACCTAGCGAACTTTGATTCGCGTCAGAAGAAATAAAAATGGTCATTGTGGGTTATCTCTTAGAGATAAATATAACATGTCATCAGGTGTATAATAATGAAGTACATTGTTTTGATTTATCACTTAGGATTCAGCCAGCGTTTGCAATGAAAGTGCTAAATATCGAATAAGTTTTTTCTTTACTACAATATACATACAAACCACCCCGTTGACACCCTCTATCAATTTAAAGAAACTATATCAAAATCCGTTGCGTAGTTACAAAGATCTAAGCATATAAGGGGACCAACAGCAAAAGCGACTTTGTTTTATAACTAGCTGACCCGGTGAACTTTGTTCCGCATCAAAAAGAATAAATGAGTAAATTTTGAGGTTCAATTTGTGATATTTATCGGCTTTAACTGCTGTCCCGCTATGTTAATACTGCAATATCTTCGAAAATATTCGTTTGAATTGCATGCTGTAAAGGGCCAAGATCATCTATATTACATGCACAATCTATTAAGACGATCTATTTAATTGGATGAAAATTAATGCTGCAATGTTTAAAATCGCTTCGTAAATAAGCCATTATTTCTCGTAAAAAGTAAAAAAATAAAAATGCTCATTGTGGGTTATCCCTAAGAGACAGACATATGTCCTCGCGGACTTTTCTTGTCGACATTCTGAAGGTGATTAATAATGTAGAACATCGTTTTAATCTATCACTTAGGGTTCAGCCAGCGTTTGCAATTAAAGTGCTAAATCTCGAAAATTATATTTTTTTTCTTTACAACATTATATATGAATTATAGATCAAAACCACCCCGTTGACACTCTCTAACTATTAAAGAAAACCTCATTAAAATCCGTTGAGTAGTTTTAAAGATATAAGTATATACGGGGACAGACAGCGGAATGTGACTTTATTTTATACTATGTATATGAATTATAGATCAAAACCACCCCGATGACACCCTCTCACTATTAAAGAAAACCGCATTAAAATCCGTTCAGTAGTTTTAAAGATATAAGCATATAAGGGGACAGACAGCGGAAAGTGACTTTATTTTATACTATGTAATGATAATGATTAAATGGGTACACTTTTCGGTGGTCTGGAGGATGAGCACCAAGAAGCTGTGTCAATGACTTCGCGGAAGTTATGAGTGATAGATATCGATGATTGACAATTGACATTTTATCCGTGTACGGCAATAGGTGCCACCATTTGGAACACAAAAATTCGACGTGAGACGTAACAGCTGTTACCTGCACCGGGTACAAAAAGCACACCTTTTTGTACCCGGTTATAAAAAAAACCAAGAATATAAAAAAATAAAAACGTTTTGTATATGTGAAATACCAAATACTCCGTTCTCAAAGTATTTGTAAGTAGGTACTTATTACAATTTCACAGTCTGTTGGTTTATGTTTTATTGAGTCGTCTGCCCTTTGTACAATAAGACCGAAAGCCTTATGGCTTATCCTTAATCCTTAAAGCCCTCAACCTATTACACATAATACACTATAACCATCGAAATCTTCAATGTACTTATACAATCTTTTTTTTTCTATTTTCAGGTAAACGACATTTTATGCAAAAGCCAGAATGAGGATGTCAGGTGATGGTAATCTCGAATTTGTAAAGTTCAATTCTTTTTTTTTTGCCATCGCAACTCGATGGAGATTTCGATCGATCAGGTAACGGTATCTAACATTCTTCTATAGCTTCACTATAATGCCAATCGTAGCATATCAGTGCAATTAAAAAAAAAATGGCATCGAAAGAAACGCGAATATTTTTCATACAAAGGTATACGTGTATACACAATTATTATTTATATAATTTAACGACCTGGTTGCTAGGACCTTTAAGTCGAGTCTTATTTTATATTTAACAGCATCATTCTTAACCTAAACTAATCTTAACCTAACCTAGCCTAACCCTAAAGCTTAACCTAACCTAATCATCCATAAAGTCGTGGCACTTTATGCATGATGTTCCGAGGGAGTCCTGACGAGAATGTAGAAGAGTACACTAAACACGATACCTACACCATTTCCCACATTTGCACTCATATACGAACACTTATTAAATAAAACGCCACGAATTTTATTCAATAATATCCATCGAAACACAAATCTGAGAAAATAATGCAAATAGCGGACATGTCTCTTCCACAGTCCCGCCAAAACTCCTGTATACACATTATTACACATAATTTAATAATAATATTTTGGCAGAATTGCAATTTTTGACATGTCTCGATAAATTAAAATTAATGTGCTAATTAACCAACAGCAAAAGCAACCTACAACTATTGCTATGCGATCGCAATTGGAATTGGCAATAAGTGACATATCGATCTATCACATAGATATAAGAATAATAGATCGGCAATTGTCACCTAAACAACGAGACCAAAAATGGGTTGTTGATGTGTGAGTGACTTATTAATGTGTGCAAAAAAGCGCTACCAAGACTTGGTAGACAACAATTAGTGTCAACTTTTACATAATTATTGTTCATGTGTGTGTTATAAGCATCCTGAGAATCGCTTACTCGCGGTTGCGCTGTCAGTGATGATTAGTAGTACATTTTTACTGACGTGTGCCATCTACTACAGTCTAGATCTATCAGCAATCTGCTTGATAATAGCTCGATTGCTTAATGGCACCTAATAGCCACACGAATAATAATTACTCTCCTCTTTTATATATTAATATAGATAATTAGAAATATTTATAATCATGCCGTCAACAGCTATGTGCGCGTTCCCATACGACTCACGATAACAAACCGTGATGTACAATAAAGTAAACATTTCAAGTGAGAATGGACACGTACCATATATTCAAGTCTGAATTAGTCTGAACTCTGGTGAGAGTACCTCCATATCGAGTAACTTTACCAATTACATTCTGACATCGGGTGATCAGATTGATCATTTACGTGTAATAATTTTAGTGCTTTTTGGAATGTAACTCTGCCATTGAACTTGCTGAATGTAAGCTTGTATTACCTATTTATAAGTACTACAACTATAAGTACTTAGGGGGGCAAACGAGCAGGCGTGTCACACTATGGCATACAAAAAACGCCGCCCATGGACACCTGAACACGTATAGTGTTACAGTTGCATTGCTGGCCTTTAAAGTGGAATAAGGAAGCTGTCGGAAGTGAGGAAGAGGGGAAGGTGTTAGTCTTCCGGATACTCTGTCACCGAACGAAACGCAGCTTGAGCCACTTTACATCGGTATTCTGAGAGGTCGTGGTATTTCTCCGAGTCGAGTCGGCCCATTGCGGCAGCAAACTGCGTGGCTCAACCATTGTCATTGATTAGAAAAATATTTTTCAAGATATCGCAGAATGAGAAAAGCAAAGATATAAAGTTCAAGTTATTTTTTTAAACCCACAATTTACAAAATTTATGGCACAAATAAATTAATAAGAAATAACTAATTATGATTTACAAAACAATTCCGAACTCTTTCTGATATTCATCGTACACTTTTTGATTAAAATCTTTGAGCTGTGTCGTTGAAAGCCACATCTTGACCTATAAAGCTTCCTCGGCTCAGATAGCGGAGACAATGTCCACAAGTGACACTTCACCTAAATATAGGTGGATAGTTTCTCAGTTTCTCATAGCTCTGACTCTTTATGTGCCAAAGCTTGGAGTATATTAGACTGGAGCCTGATAGAATATTAGACTTCATAACTTATCTAGTAATAAAACGTTAAGAGGACAATATCTGTTCAAGAGCTATAAAATTATATCATTACATAGTATAAAATAAAGTGACTGTCCTCTGTCTGTCCCCTTATATGCTTATATTTTTGTTACTACGCAACGGTTTTAATGCAGCGTTTTTAATAGAGATAGGGTTATCAATAAGATGGTTTTTATCTATAATTGATGTATGATATAGTAAAGAAAAGGTAATAAATCCAGAATTTTACTTTTTATTACTTTCGATGCGGAACAAAGTTCGCCGGGGCAACTAGTGGTATGTAAAATGACTCCCGCGTGAAAAAGGGGAATCTCTGACATATAAATTTTGCTTTTTAACAATTGAATGTTAGAAGGAAGATGTGCGATCTTTAATTAATACAATCATTCATCATTAGCCTATTGCAGTCTACTGCTGGACATAAGCCTCCAGTCTTTTCCAGCAGCCTTTCTGAGGTCGTCTGACCATCGCGCTGGTGGGCGCCCTACACTATGCTTACCAAGTCACGGTCTCCACTCAATAACCTTCTTGCTCCATCTAACATCGGTCCTTCGGCAGATGTGACCAGCCCATTGCCACTTCAGCGAGCTTATTCTACGAGCTATGTCGGTTACTCCAGTTCTCTGTTGGATATACTCATTTCTAAGTTTATATTTCAGAGATATATTCCGAGCATAGCTCGCTCCATAGCTCGCTGAGCGACTTTAAATTTGTAGACTAGCCGCACCGTGAGTGTCCACATTTCGTTAATACAAAAATTGTAAAAAAATTGGGTTCCACCCACTAAAATTTTAATCCAAGCTTAATTATATTACTAGTTTTTAATCGCAGCTTCGCCCACGCAAAACGTATAAAATATACACGTACATAAACACACATCTTGTTTCACCATGTTTGAAACATGATTAGATCATCGAGATAAACAAACTTTCAAAAAACTTTTTTTTTTAAATCGTCAGAAGCTGATTTCTGGAATTTTATCAGTTCAGCAATTCCAGTAACATCATTTTCTTAAGTAGATGATGTTACTCATAAGAGTAACACGGCGTGAAATTATGTATAAACATAATTTCACGCCGAGTCCTTTGCGGAGTGAACAGCAAAGTGAACAGACAGCTATAACCCTTAACATCACCTTCCGCCAGGACACGTTCTACTCGTGCATAGAAAATGCATCGTCTCCGTCCTCGACTCCTACATCGATCCGCTTTTGCATTGTATATCTGGTTAGTCAGTCGACAAATATATTTGATTTACTAAAAAAAAACTAGTTTCGGTGGCGCAGTGATCGAGTACACGGCTTCTGATCCGGAGGTCCGGGTTCGAATCCTGACACTGGCTCACTACAATGACTTTTCGAAATTGTTTTCGGAAGTTATGTGTGATAAATATCGATGACTGAAAAGCTTTGTGCCCGGTATGGCAATAGGTTCGCCACCTGTTCCATTAAGACGTAAACATAACGGCGAGACGAGGCTTAACAGCCGCTGCCTACACCTTCGGGTAACAAAGGCGTGAAGTTATGTTATGTATGTTACTAAAAAAAAACACTCATATATGACTGCTGATATTCATTTCAAATAGATTTTTTATCTAGTCCTTGTATCTACAATACGAACGTATTTATTAACTGTTAAGCAATCAGGGAATTTGATTTTATTTTTTTTAGTCTAATCTTATCCTTGTTTAATGTTTAAAACAATTTTGATAAACGTTTATGTAATCACGCTGATAATATTGGTTTCTTTTTCACTAAACTCATTCATTATTAAAACCTCTATGTTTGATACTTGACAAATCAGTGTTATTTTTTAATTAAAACAAAAATCATTCATAGGTTCAGCTTAAACAATATCTTTTTTAGAAGTTTAATTAAATTCAATCAGAATTTAATTAAACTTCTCAATATTAATAAAAATGATGAATAATAATTTTTGTTCCTTTTTTTCAAGTTACAGCACCATTTTGCAAAAAGAGTCTGTATTAATATTTGTATACTTTATTTGTTAAAGCAACAGAACTTTAAAAACTGCAATACGTACTTTAACTGAAAATACAATATCTCTGAAAAATGTTATCGTAATAAGAAAATAACTGCTAGCAACTATTATTTAAAAATAACTGTATATTAAAATAATTCAAAGTTGTAACAAGACAACGTTAGTATAGTCAGAGATACGATTCCACTTCCACGACGTGGAATTTTTACACATTTAGCTTCGTTAATGAGCTCGTCAACAGACACATCCCTTTCCACCCAAATCTCGTGGTGAACGCCAACTTGTCCAACATCGACTAATGAACTCAAATTATTTGTGTTATTAACTCATAAATATAACGTGACTGCTGTCTGAGAGATGTCTGTGGCCTGTGCCTACTCACGAAAGAAAAAAAAAACAACACGTCTTTGATTAACATCTTCATTAAAAGAGTCTTCAAAGATAAAACAGTTTACGCTCTTATTTTTTTTTCGTTTGTTAGAATCTCCATGACTCTTTTTATAAATATGACCTTGTGTTGCTTAAGTATATTGGCCTGTAGTTTTAAATTTATTATTGGTAATAATTATTTATTTATTAGTTAAATAAGTAACTATTGACATTCAAAATATTATACTTTTATTTAGTTTATATTCCATAAAATGGGGACATAAACTTTATACTGCTTAATACTTACGTGTGGTTGCAATTCTTGTACCTACTCAGGAAACTTCATAGATAATGGACTAGGTATAGAGTATCAAGCGCCATAACTTTTGTTTTATCGTCATGATTATTGATTATCAAAACGAAGTCTCTTTTTTTCCCGAATCTTAATATTTCAAACGTACTTCTCAAGCGGTTGAGCCAGCCAGTGTGAATGCTTCGTTCAGTGAGAGAGCTATCCCATTCTTATCTCAAAGACCAGCAATTTAGCTGTGAACTCTTCAAAGTTGCAGATGTCTATGAACACCGTTAGCAACTAGTCGTCTTTACCATAAAAATAATACTTTTTCAAACTACTAGCCGCGGAGCCGCCACACCGGGTAGATCGTTGCTAGTCTATAAAGCCAACGCGCGCCGAGTGTGGGCAGTAATTCGAGTTAGCAATAATAATGCATAAAGTGGACTACAAGTTGCCAGCCATTTTACGACCTCAGTGTAACCATTTTCTCTTTGGTAACATTTAATAGTCGCGCTGGGAAATAGAGATAAGAGTGTAAGTTTACATTACTTTATATTTTTGTAACAACACTATCAACATCTCTTGTGTTCCTTTTTTAAACGGATTTAGTAAACTTGATCCGTTTTTTTTCTTTATTTAAATAGTTTTTATCTCATTCCTACCGGCCTGATTCATGGTATTTACTTTTATAACTGAGTTCTGCTTGAAGATACTTTTGACAGTCATTTTAAATCATATCGGGGTGACCATAACAATCGGCTACTCATCAAATTCATTGCACGTTGATATATAATCAGGAGTTTGTAAGGACAAAAGGTCATCATGACGTTATTGTTAACGCCTGCATTTCATATGTGATGTATGATTTCTGATGTAGGTATATATATATATATATACATATATTCATTGATGAATGTATAATGTTTTCATATGTAAAATGTAAATTACGTGCCGCTACACATTTCTGCGTCCGGCGACAGTAGTTACTGTTGAACAATAGCTAATAAAAAGTATTCTATGCAGCTGGTGTATATGCTATAGGTATAGCACTCGGAAACTTAAAATAATCTATAATAATGAGTCTGTATTCAATCGAACTAGTATAATAAAATACATAAGAAATTTTCAGAAGATAATGTATGTACTACAGGTAAATTAGTCTCGAGAAATTTTTGCATATGTAGTGGTGTGTATATTACTCAAATCTTAGAGCGAGTTTCCACTATATCGTTCTGGCCTATACAAAAATGTTTCGATATACTTACATTACTATTTAATTTTATACTTATCCCTAGCAACACTCTGATTTTTGTTTTCAATAAAAACAAGTTTTTATTTTAAAGAAAAAGGTTTTGACATTATAAAAAAAAAATTTCATTCTATTTCACGTCCTTGAGCAAACGACAAGGCGACTACCGTGAAACAATAAAATATCGTGTCGTTCTTTAGATGATAGTAGTTTAGCTATAGGTGAAAAGTTTTGACCATAATAATTACGAAACAAAACAAACAAATAAATCGTCACTTGATAGTGGAAAGTGGAAACACGCACAAAGCAGAATAAACCAGTTTACGCTGTCCGCAGGTGCCACGTGACCATACACTACTACATATGCAAAAATTTCTCCAAGCTAATTTACCTGTACCTTAATTAATATATTATATGTGATAGATTGAACTAACGATCAATGTAAAACACGCTTCACACAATCAATTTAAATTGTTCCTTCATACTCTTTAGTTTCATAGTCAAATGTTTTATAATTATATCCATAAATCAAGCTCATTGGCAAGCGCTAGTTTTGATAGTAATCCAATACGTGACTGAAAGAAACACTTCAGTCACGCACGAAGTCTGAAGACAAATTAATGTTTGATTTAATATTTCACTTACTATATTAACGTGGTATATAAATCTAGCTTTTTACCTTCTTAAACATTTCATTCGATTCATATTTAGTACTTAAAACTTATGTTTACTTTTAGTAACTTCACACACAGCGGCTACATGAGGTATTTAAACATCTTGTGATGTTGTGTATTTTAAGTTTAGTAGTTGCTTTTTCGCGTAAACTTCGTCCTTCAACTTCCACTTGTTAAAATGCTATTTTGGTCTCTATTATGGTATATAGTTTAGTAGTCTCTCTATTAACAGATGAACAAACGTATACTATTAATAATGCGCAGGGCATGGATACTATCAATATCTGAGGCGCTCGGGTATGTCCATGCAAAGTTTTTTTTGCATATTTATAAAGCTGTACCTGCTTCCCCCACCGATGATAAAGTATATTTATTATCATCATCATTAGCCCTTTTGAGGTCCACTGCTGGACATAGGCCTCCCCCATAGAGCCCAACAACTGCCGGTCCGGCAACATGGGGGGTTTTTGCCGTAATCGCCACGCTTGGCAGGCGGGTTGGCGATCGCAGTAGGCTGTATTGTCTTGGGAGAGAATGCTGCTGCCCATTCTTCTAGCTTTTCCCTTAGTCGCCTTTTACGACACCCACGGGAAGAGATGGGGTGGCGGTATTCTAAGCCGGCGCTACATTATTATACGTCATTTTTTTTCTGCTTATCATCTAAGTTTTACACTCAAAAGATCTCTATGACGCTCGAGTAAATCCTTATTAAAAATCGCAGGCTCCCCTACCATAATTACCATATATTTTGTATATATTGTCTTCGATTTGATACTTAGCTCGTATCAATAATTCTATTTTTATAAGTCCATTCCTTAGTCACATCATGATCGTGTAAAATCTTGAATTCTTGTACGATTTGTTCTACAATGTATGCATTTCCTGTCGCAATAAGGATATCCGAGAGCCAGTCAGTTCACTTTTAAACACAATGTCTTTGCACATATTTATGTAGATACTCGTATATTAAAATGTTGTTCACAATTCCGTCCGCGTCACATTTCTAATAATGTTGATTGGCTATATATAGCTCATAATAAAGCCTTAAAATATGCTCTAATTTAAAGTTCTTCATCATCATCTTCCGGCTCTGTTTCCATGATTTGAGGTCAGCGCTACAGGTTTTCCTTTTCCATACTCAATCATGACTACTCCTAAACACCAAGACCTTTCCAATTCATATCTTTCTCACAATCTATATATGCTGTCTTATGTTTTTATCTTCTCTTGTTTCCTTCTACATTCAGATTTATCTTCTGGCGACATGTGCATCATCCCCACTCATTACATACCCAGACCACGCAAGGCGATTTCGTCTTATACTCTCCGTCATTGGCGTTACTCGTACTCATTCCGTATTAGATCGATTTTAGTCACTCCACACATCCATCTCAACATTCGCATCTCTGTACCATATATTTTTATTCTTTAAGTTAAGGTTTTATGTATGTATATAATAATATTAACAATACTGTCGCCCATGAACTTTCAAGTTATTTACAATTAAAACATACGTATAATACTTTTATGTATCTCTTATGAATATCTCTTGTGCAAGATTAATTTTAAAGAATATATGTATCCATACTTAATATGTCATTATTGTCGTGTGAAATAGATCATTGCCATCCTTTTACAGACATGGGTCATACATTTTCGTTAACTGTAAATGAACATTCCATGTTTTTATGTGTCGTAATTCTTTGTCGTGATAGTCCCAATATCCTTGTCTTTAAGACAGTGAGCGCAAGTAGGTAACCTCTCGGGATTTTATGCTAAAATTTCATTGCTGTTCATTTTGCTAATATATTTGTGGTTTACCTTATTTGTATTGACATTGCAAGATCACAAATTATCTCATCTTGGTGATCGGCAAAATAATGACCAAAGTCAGGACTTTGAACAGTGCTGATCATCTGTACTATATATAAACCAGTGTTTATATTTAGTACAGATGATCAGCACTGTTCTTATCTCTTCCCTCACAGAACAGGCAAAAAAATGCATCATTCCTTTTTGAATCGTCTTCAAAAAAGGTGGGGGTTTTAAATTCGTCTGTAATTTGTTTGCAACAAAATCTTCCAGCTTCACTGACTAATCTAGAATTTGTTTATTCCTTTGTTAAACGGATATCCTATGATTGTATTCATATATATTTCTGTTTAAATCACCATTACCGTCGTGTTCTGAATTATCATTAACCGCAGCGCGTTGTAAATAAAATTGGCGAAAGGAAATATAAACCTACCCATTTACGACTGTACCATTTAGACGTACTCCAAGTATGAACATTGTTGTTGGTTACACTCAGGAATTTCTAAGTTATTAACTATATAACCTTCTTACAATACATTTACAAGTCTCGTACACAATGGGAAACACAAGTCTCGCGCACAGAGTAATTTGAGTGTATGAAAATTTTAAAGCTTGTATTACTATGTCTTTCTTTGAAAGAAACACTCAATGATTCGACTACTCTGTGTTTAGTTTTGAAATAAAACTTAAATATTGTTTTGTGTTTAAGAAAGACTTGTTTTGTTGAGGTCCATTCTCTCACCTAGCGACGAGTTACTAAAATTTTTAGTATTTCTCGGGTTATTGTAAAGTCACAGTCACTAGCTTTTACATTTTGGCTCATATATGCTATATATGAGCCAAAACGTAAAAGCTAGTGACCGGTTTCCAATTGAAACAGGCCTATGCTAATAATATATTATGTATTAATTTGAAATAATATAAGGGTGATGAAAATACTAAATGAGTTTGGAAATGCAAATTTGTGCGTGGTATCAAAAATATAATTTTAATATAAACCAGTCCCCAAAATAGGCATTTGAAGGTATTATGAATTAATTTCTTTTGAAATAATTTGATAAAATCAGCCAGCCAGTATTAAAAAACTAGTAAACAGGTAGATAGATAAATAATATTTGTAATTAGGAGGAACACTCCATAAAAATTGCAATTCATTCATTCAGTTCTGTATTTAGTAAAATCAGTATTATCACGGAAGGAGCATGTACTTTTATAATAAAATTTATCGAATCACCCATTAAATTTATTTAATTTAGTTGCAAAGGGAACGCGAAACATTTCGCCTTGTTAATATTCACAATCCATGCCAAGAGCGATAACAATCTTGGGGTGTAGGTACCTAAGTTTTACGACCTTTTTAATATTTAGTAGGCGGCAAGACACAAAGAGTATTGAAAAAGTAACGAAAACGTCCTTTTTTCGAATTTGGAACCTTGTATACATTCAAATTACCGAAATATAAACGTTCTTTAATACATATAGCAACTGCAACTGTCGCATCTAACTCGGCCCATTCCCTGAGTAGCTTATAACACTACTATTTTCTGTTGTGCAATGAAATTCTGTTGAGGATGTACATTGATAACTTAAATAATGTTATGTAATTAAGCAAAAAATACGACTATGGGATTTCAACTTTAAATAATAATATTTCTTTAGATAATAATACATATTGTTTAATAAAAGTATATTTTAAGCTCAATCGTTTCAATTTTGATTTCAAGTTTCCACTGAACTCTAATATTGATACTTATTATAATGAACGGGAAAATTTAATTTTAAATTGATAAATAAAAATGTTGATGTTAACATTTTTATTTATCTTATTAATTTATAAGGTAGTGGTAGTGGTGGTAGTGATTGGGATATGCAAGAACGTCAGTGAAATGAACCGTACTATAAATTAACCACAAAGCATCGTCGTGATCGTTCACAAGAATAAAGTACACAAATAAATATTGGCAAGTATATTATTACACTGAGTTCTAATTGATCTCAAACCGAGTGCTCTTGTGGTAAAAAAAAATAAAGATCTGTTGTTAATAGACGCATCATCCGATCGAGCAGATCTGACACCTGTCAAGTGAAAAACCCGCCTTTTGTGGCTACTCTGTGCGTAGCCGAGTGAACAAAATATTTAGTTGTGTCATTAACATATAAAGTTACCAAGTTATATTTACAGACTAATATCAGATCGTGTGTGTTTTATTAACGCTTAATAAACTCTTAAATGATATATCATATTCGACATAATTAATTTAGTTAATAGATAAATACAAGGGATAAAACCTCATTATTAAAGTAGCAAGAATTAAAAAAAAGGAAGATGTTATATTTTTTTTGGAAATAAACACACGCATTTTAAATTGTGCAGACCACACATGCTCGTTAGTAAACAATTGCAACAATAGAATATGACATGCTTTACGCCTTTTTCTACTCAAAGCTCGAGCAGCGGCTCCCAAAAAGGAATAGCTGGCGAACTTATTGCCTCGCACCGGGCACAAATCAGTGGTGTTAGCCGAAGCCGGAATTGATCCCACGACTCCTGAATCCGAAGTGGAGAGCTCGACCACTGCACCATCAAGACATTACAGAAAAATAAAAGAAAATATTATTATTAGTTCAGTTGGAATCTGTGAACGCTAACAGAGTTTACTGCGAAAGTGCGAAATATCTGTACAAAAATTGGTATAAATCCTGAAGCGGAGCGGGAATCCTGGAGCGGGTTGTGGAGGTCTGAGAGGGTATTCTTATCGCCTCCACTAAGTGGGGTAATCATTTTATTTCACGCTACTCGGCCACTCTAAGGGTTAATATTCACAGCAACCCCTTGAAGTTAGGGTTGCCATGCCCGCTAATTATCTATATATATATATAAGAGATTTCCACCTATATTTAACGTTGTATGTTTTTATCTATATATATAAAAGAGATTTCCACCTAAATATTGACTCATCACGATATCTCTGAAACTATAAGGCGTAGCGACTTGAAATTTGGTAGGATTATTCCTTTCGCCGAGTAGAGGTCAGCTAAGAACGGATTTTACGAAATTCCACCCACCCATGGGGGGTTGCGGGGGTGTTAACAATGGAAAATTCCCATTTTTAACCTATAGCTGCTATCGACTTCAAATTTGTCGAAGATATTGCAGTATCAACATAGCGGGGCAGCAGTTATTACTTTTGATGCGAAACAGAGTTCGCCGGGTCAGCTAGTTATTTATAACCATATAAAATTAACAAAAAATCTATATGTACACATTCCTAGAGATTTTCTCTCAAAAATAAATATTATTATGATACATACGAAATTAATATTATTCATGTTTCGGTGTCAGTGTCAATGAACTCCTCTAAGTAATTAGTCAACTAGCGTTTTTGTAAATATATTAAGAACACACGTGATATAGATTCACAACAAACTGAATTAATATTTATTGAGTGAGACATGAAAGTCTTTAAGGGGCCATTCAAGTATTACGTAAGCAGATTTATTACAATTATTTACCCCCCCCCCCCCCCCCCCCTTGTCAGCAAAAGTAGGCAAAGCTCTTACCCCCACCCCCCATAATTACATAATCTTTTTTCAAAAAAATTATTCTCAAGAGATCATCTACACGATTGGTGTAAAATTGTAAAATTGAATAGCTACTGATGACGTAATCATCATCTGGACCTCCCTACCCCCCCATGTCATCACATGTCATTAAAAGTAAGCAAAGCGAAGAAACCATATAGTACTTACGTACTTTGCGAACGGCCCCTAAGCTAGGTACTTGTGTCCTCAAGCGATGCGTCTCTCAAGTATTTTTCTACTATCTAGATTGTCATTTGTTTGAAACAATAATGTGTCAGCTTTAATAAAATATAATAAATAATTCTGAATTACGGAGTTGCCAACCCTACTTGACTGTACTCCGGGAGTACAGTCAAAGCTGAACTCAAAATGAAAGCGTGCTTTCATTTTAGTGCTCTTGAACAAATATGGTGCGGGTTTTATTGAACAGTTATATTTCAGTGTGATCGTGTCCAACTTTAATTTAAGATTTGAAATGCTATTTTCATTTCAACATTTTCGGAAATATTTATCCTCTTCGTTGCTTTTACATGAAAAAATATATTTACTAAAGCTATATTGTAACTATTTTGTTAAGTCAAGTTCTTTTTTTTAATTTTAAAGTCTTTTTTATTCAGTTTGTTAATTATTTATAAGAAAGATTTAAACAAATATAGAAGAAACAATATTTCAGTATGTACATAAGTGAGTAGATTAATGTATATAAGTCATTTGTTTAACAACAGTTATGATAATATAATATCCGTAGCTTTTTGGACGAAAATCAAAAGGAATCAGTTTTCTATAATAACAACAGAAAAAAAAACCTCCCACACACCTACCTATTAAGTGATCCCGAGTCCTATCAACTATTGTTCGAGATAATAACATTGTATTGTCAAATCGATTGCCATCGAACACGACATGTATAATAATCTGTATCGACTCGAATCGATTATAGGTAATAGAATGATGTAATCGAAATTGATGCTGTTTATTTGAGAAACTACATAATGAAAGAGAAAATGGCCGACAGTTCACATAAGACTTTATTTGAAGAGAAATTGACTTTATAAATATTTTACTTTGGTATAATATAGAATGAGAATTATTGACAAGAGTTTGTTTTTAAAGTGAAACTTTTATTACATCGTCTCAAACTTTTTCGTCTGCGTGTTGCATGTCGCGTGACGGTCGGCCGCGGAGTAGGGATAAAGTGAAAGGCGCTCGTCAGAGCGCCTTTCACGTCTATTATCGTTTATTTATTTATTTATTATTAATTAATTACCCAAATATACACTTTATTTTTGTAAATAAATACCGTAAAAACATGTAGAAAAACACCCCCAGACGAGGGATCGAACCCGCCCCGACCTTGTGTTATCGGTAGTGCGGTTTACCGATGCACCACGAGGGCCGTATGTATAATCGTCTAATTACCGTCCTCTTTACCAATTTCGAAACATTTTCTAGGATCGGGTTTGTTTGTTTGTTTGTTTTTTACATACATACATATACGTACGTACGTAGTGCAGGCGGAGAAAAAAAAAATTATATTATTTATAAATTGTGTTTTTATAAATTGTGTTTTTTGAAAATTATATTTAAGTACGAATTACATACTAATAAAATAATGAAATATCAATAATATTTTTCGATCTTACCGACAGAATAATAAATATATACTAATATATACTATGTACTAACATGTTATATTAGAAACATATACTTAATTTTTTGCAGTGATAAACTGTAATAAAAGCAAAGCAAACACACATTGACTTCGTGTTCGTTAACAACGCCATCTGCTGGAATAGAAATTTCATGAAAATCGTTGGAGCCGATTCCGAGATTCCAATTTTATATATATATACAAGAATTGCTCGTTTAAAGATATAAGATAAGATAGTGCTCTTTATATATGTATTTGTCACATTTTCATAATAAATCGAAATATCATATTTACTGGAGGAAAAAATATCGTTTTGTTTTGTAAAGATCCTTTGTTGTAAAGTTGTTAACGTTTAATAGGTGTCGCGTTATCCCTAGTGCCGTAGCTGGAATACTTGTCGATTCGGGCGACATCTATCGATATAATACGATATTACGGCAGAATCATCAATAGTAGCAACCTAGTAGCGCCATCTAGGAATTATTGTCGTGACCACGTAAAATAAAAAACATTTATTAAACCCTATTAACAAATACAAGATGGCAAGTAAATTAAAATAGCCCTTATCGCACAATCCCCTGAAAGCCGGTGACGTCCGGTTCGATTTCAAATTAAACTAGTTTTCTCTCTCTTTGCAAAACTGCCACTGACTTGTAACTAACGAATTAGTGGAGGAAGCAGACTGCCTTTCTTACTTTACTTAAGTTTCCAATTCCAAAAAGTATGCCAGGATTCGAACACGCGACCTATGCGATTCGGAAGCCGTGTGCTCGACCACTGGACCACCGGAACTACATATATGTGACACAGTTATGTTCGTCAATTTATTAGCGATAAGATAGTGCTCTTTATATATGTATTTGTCACATTTTCATAATAAATCAAAATATCATATTTACTGGAGGAAAAAATATCGTTTTGTTTTGTAAAGATCCTTTGTTGTAATGTTGTTAACGTTTAATAGGTGTCGCGTTATCCCTAGTGCCGAAGCTGGAATACTTGTCGATTCGGGCGACATCTATCGATATAATACGATATTACGGCAGAATCATCAATAGTAGCAACCTAGTAGCGCCATCTAGGAATTCTTAATCTTCAGTCGTTAACTTCCAAAGAACTTGAAAATGATGAGATTATCGAATTAATTGATTTAAATCTTTAACTTAAAGTTAAACGAAGCCAAAGCAAACTTTTAAAAAAATTGCTGTGAAGTAACTGTTTTACACTGTTGCACTCTAAAAAAATATAAATGTTAATCATTTTATCAGAATCATCAATTTAAAAAACTTACTAACTAAATTATTGAAAAATAATTATTGAAAAAATATTTTGTTTATGTATATTTAAAAAGTAGATTTAAAAATCAATAACCTAAATGTCTATAATGTGAAAAAAAGTTTCACTTTTACGGTGGTTTCATAAAACCACACAATTTTTTTTATACCTATGTTGAACTGAACTTACGAAAATCAATGTCTTTTTGGTAGTTATGTGCTATAAATGTCGATAATTGACAAAATTAAACCACATAAATAGAAAACCGCGACTGCCTGCACCTTCAGGTAGAAAAAGGCGTGAAGTTATGTTATGCGTGTCATAAACCAATGGCAATAGGTTCCGTCACCTATTTAAGGCGTATTAAGTCCGCCAGACGAAGCGTAACAGCCGCTGGCTACACTCTCGGGTAGAAAAAGACTTATAGCCTTATGAACGTACAAGACACAAATTTATTACATGGGTGGGAGTACTCAATTATTTATTGATAAGAGAAAACAATAGGCGTTCCTTTTTTCCCTAACAATATATCAGTCTAAACAAACCTAGCCAAAACAGATTAAGTACTATTATTAGAAAATAAAAACAGTTTTAACTAATAATAATGACTAGAGATATATTGAATTGTCATCATAATCTGTTCATTGTTCACTATCTGCTTGATATAATGTGATTACGTGTCCAGTTAAAACAGTACGCGTCCATTTAAAGAGAGAATACAATGAGTGTGAAAGAGAAAGAGACTGTTAATACAGACTCCTACTGTAATTATATGGACCACCCGCGCGATGCGGCACTGTCCGCCGTTATTGCTTTTTGTAGGTAAATTTATTTAATAGATACCAAATGAAGTTATCAAAAGGAACCGTGTTCAGTCCGACTAATCGTTTGGTTGTTGTCCACGTGATGCCATTAACCAAGCAGATAGTCATTATTTGTGTGGTTAGATGTGGCGCTGCAAGAATGGGAAGAGGAATGTCTTTGTGGATGGCAAGTGGTTGATAAAAGTGCTGTTATTATAGTAGTCAGAATACTGAACTAAATTAGTGAGAAAAATATGTTTGGCTTTAAATATTGCTGGAATTACTACATTTTATTTGTATGAAAGTTGTATCTACTAAGCAGCTGTTGCCTGCAATTTAGCTCAGGTGGAGAATATTAATTATTGGTGTTTCCTTTCTTTGTACTTTGGTCGCTGAGTTTTTAACATATACTTGTCGTTAACATAATTAATACATTAGTAATAGCAAGTAACAAACATTTAAGTACATATTCTTCAGAATATCCATATTAATAATACATGCACATAGTGCATCCACCACTAAATTGTCAAACTTCAAATGCGGGTTTATGAAATGTTTAACGTCTAAATAAAAAAATGAATAATAAAGTCAGTCACCATAATGAATAAAATTGTGAATTGTGATTCTAAGTATTTAAGAACAAACATAGATGTTATAAGTATACCCTGCGATTCTGTGAGTCATTTGTTGAGTCAGGATCTCCAATTCAACATACGGTGGCGGACGACTGACAACAGCAGATTTATGAGACGACAATTTTATACAGTAACAAGAATTTTGATTCTATATATGGTTGAGATATTAAAAACAATCTTCGACATATTTATATAAAAGAGAACCCATTTGTGAGATCACGAAATCCTAAGCACTGTAAGGCCGATAGACATAAAATTTTGTACCTATGCCTTACGTGGTGTACAGGTCAGCTAAGAACGGATTTTATGAAACCAGATATGCACGGGGAATAGCGAATGAGTTAAACTAAAGAAAAAAGGGTTTTAAGTATGACTTAGCTATTAAACGTGGTAAAAATATTCTATTCGGCGTGATAATAATCACTAAAAAAACTACGAAACCTCTCGACCATATTTTCTTGTAAAACAAGGAAAAAAAAATAGTATGTATTGAGAAAGAACTTTTAACAGTGGTAGAGCCAAGCAGTTCGCTGCATGAATGGGCCGGCTCGACCGGTGAAATACCACGACCTCTCAGAAGACCGACGTAAAGTGGCTCATGCCGCGTTTCGTTCGGTGAGAGAGGTACCCGGAGGCCCACCCCCCTTCCCCGTCCTTTCCTATCCCCTATACCTTAAAGGTCGGCAACGCAACAGTAACACTATATGTGTTGCTGGTGTCCATGGGCGGCGTTGGTTGCTTACCATCAGGTGACACGCCCGCTCGTTTGCCCTCCTATCCCATAAAAAAAAGAGTGAAGTTAGAAACTGCGTCAAAAAATTTGCAGACCAAAGCTCAATAATAGTAATGGCAAAATAATAAAGAAATAATGACCAACATCTATATATACTTTTTATAACACGAGTTCATTTGTTAAGTGCTATGATGAAACACGCCTACAAGTTCCACAATAACCTAATCTACATATCGGCCACATTATATAATATTAATGTAACACATATATCATTATGGGAGCGTTTGACCTTAACGAGTTTACCGATATAATTGGCTGAAACCATTATTGGGTAGGTGTATTGACTTTACAATCATCCCTTACTAGGCTAATGGCATCAAATCGATAAGACTTTTTTTTCTTTGTAGGTAATATATCATTTTTTTTTTACGGTATTTTATTAGATGTATAGCTATACCTATATACCTAATTAATATATTTAGTTTAGTTTGCATGTCTACTTTTATAATAGATCACAAAACTGTGACGTTTAACAACGGCATTTCGCGCCGCCATCTTGGATTTAAAATTTAAATTTAGAACACAATAAATATCGAAGATTAGCTTGCGTTTAAAGTTTAGTGGTTGTGGGTGCAGGTTGCAGGTGCAATAGTTTTATGAATGTAGGTTAATATCCTTATACGAAGTATTTTATAATGTCTATTTTATTAGCTTTTATAGTTTATACAAGTCTGTTTAAGTCATGTCTGTCAAGTTTGGATTTAGAATTCAAAGAAGCATTAAAATTAGACTAAAATAAGTTAGGAAATATTCTCGAGACATCTTAAGATAGTCCAACTTTGCAGAATTATCGAATGGGCTTTAAATAGCTTTTTAGTAGTAGCTTTTAGCTTAATAGAAGAGATTTATCAAAATCTGTGAATGCACATCCACCGGCGTGTTGAATAATAATACCAAATACTTTTTGCTCGTCGTGAATCAAGATTCTCTCCCTCCGAGATACGGTACATAAACGATGACGCACTGCGAATTCTTTTATAATTAGACAATCCAGTCTTCCATCTTAAGCATTCCTGTCAAATTGCCCACATCGAGCGCGGCCGGCAGTGAAAGGGTTGACTTCCTCGACACTGATGCTAGCAGAAGATTGATCACCACCACCAGAATTAAGATGGGAAACTTTTAATTATATTTTTGATGTTGAAGGTGCGAATATATTTTAAGCAGATCATGTAATTATCATTTTTTGGGAATTGGACGATCTGAGCGTTGATATTTTTTAACCTTTGCAATATTTTTTTATATTTTTTTTTTATGTGGCCAGTCTCACTCACTCTGTTACAGAGTTTGTATAATTGTCTGAGTTATTATTGATATCATTTAACTTTTAAATATTTTCGACGTAAATATCGGGAATAAAGCCAAATTTAATAACATCCATGTTCATCACTTTCGACCCCTCCTTGGCAGCTGAACATGAGGTCCGGATTTGTAGACAATTGACAATAATTCCATAAAAATCCAGTTGAGTGATTAAAATCTTGAAATAACTTATTATATTATTTTCATGAATATTATTAGCTAAGATGTACGATTATTTCTTTTGTAGGTATGTAGGAGCATAATATAATTGCATTCACATAAGAATATTACCCTGTCCGGTGACTGGACCTACGTCGTGCATATAATATCAGCTTAACATATTATTACTTATAATACGCGTTTTAAAATAGTAATAAATATTTATAATATTCAAGTAGGATAGCGAATTGTGTGTATCGATTTCCTTCTAGTGTATCATGAATATTTATGGTCTTAGTGTCGGCTGTCAAAGTCACTTTGACAAATGCATCGAAGCAGTATTTGAAAATATATTCGTTCTTTTTTTAAATTTGTTTGAAATTTAAAAAAGGAATGTAAATTATGAATGAATAACCGATTGATAGACCACCATAGATAAAAAGATTAGTACAACAATACTTGTTTAAAATGTCGGTATTAACACGAATACTATCAATTGCGTGTTTCGAACATAACCTACTCTACATACCTACTCTATTCGGTACATTGGCCGCAAGGGACACATCGTGACAATAAAACGTCGAGATAAAATCTTAGAGCTCCCAAAAGCCTCTGTGCCCATATCTGTGGTGTGAACTATTGCTTTACAAGCCATATAACGTAACGGCAATATATATAGTGATAGTAGTCCATAAACATATTTTAATATTACTAAGCTATGATCAAAATATAAATTAATTTCGAAAGTTATGTGTGATAAATATCCACCTATTAAATTTGGGACGTAAACCTCTGCCTGCACCTTCGGGTAGAAAAGGCGTGAAGTTATGTTTTTTTTTTTTTAATTCTTTGATTTACAAAAATTTAAATTCGAGCGTGTTAACTTTTATGGTTGGGTTTTTTAAACAGTAGCCCAAATAGTTAGAAGATATTTTAACTATTAACTTGTATAAGAAGAAATAAAATCTTATAGAAAAAAAAAAGAATTACAGTTTACTTTATTATCTAGTGCTCAGTTCATATTGATCATTACGTGACTAACTACGACAATAGGCCTTAAAGCCTTTTTTGATAAATTGATTGTGGAACACAAAAAAATAATTCAATTAGCACCGAGATTAGCGAGTTCAACTAAACAATCAAACTCTTCATCTTTAATATATCAGTATAAATTGCCAATAAAACCTTAAACAACATAAATGTGTTAATTTGATCACAGAGTAGTTTAAGAATCTACCGTTTCAGTTGACATACCGAGTCGTGTCCATATTTCACTCGCAGTGGATCACCGCCTCTACAACTCACTAGATCTAGTACACATGTCACGTACAGCCACAACAAATTCCCTTACCGTCCCTATATTTATGCGTACACTGTCCACATTCCGACACTCGGCTCAACATTTTTTTTTCTTCTCTTCGTCGCCAGTAGCTGGCAACAGAGCTTGGTATGCCGGTAAATAATATTAAAAAAAAAAACAATCTCGGTTTACTAAATTTGATAATAATGCCTAGATTTGCAAAATAATCGTCGACAATTTTAAATCACAAAGTTTCAAATTTTAGTATCTTTCTCACTAAACAGTTATGTTATCATGTAGAGATATATGATGTTATCTTATAAATAATCCGTTATTACTTTACAATATATTTAATAAAGTTCAGATATAACTATAATTCACTACATAACTTCAAGCCAAGGCCCATGCGGGGTAGGCATAGAGAATAAATCGCCATAAGGCATGATTCTTACACACGTCCACTCGCTTCTTTGACTTTTATAATATTGAAATATTTATCATTAAATTAATAGTTCATAGATTTTTTCGATAAATGTCAGTTGAACGCACTGCAAATTACCATTGAAAAAAACATCCCCTATGAGCTCTAACAATCTTAATCAGTTGTAGGAACTGTTACGGTTTGTGAATATCGCTAAAAAGTGAACGCATTCATAACACGCGATTCTCGTCACAAACTCTGTAATTACTCTGTACTATTGCCTCTATTATTTATCTGTAAAACATAAATATTGTATAAATGTTGTGATGAAAAATATCGGCTCGCGCAAGAATAGGGATTTCTGGAGAGATTTACTAATAGCTATCCCAGAATTTCATTGTCCAAACTCATGAATTCTTTCAAACTCTATAACAGTTGTATCTAATTACTGTATTGTCTTCTGCGTTACCAAGGTTTATTCGATTGTATAGATGCTATTATAATAATCGACTCGGAATCGATTGAATATATTTTGTGTACAACATTAATAAACACCTTTCTTTTGTTTTACTCGAAAATAGTCGTCGAGTCAAGGCTGCCATATTTTGTGTATAAGAAAATAAATACGATCTTACGTTCTTAAGATCTTGTTCTATGTTAAATAATGTTGTAATTAGTAGATATATCGATATCATGAATGTAACGCGATATCGACAAGTATATTATAAGCTGATACTAAATGGAGCATGTAACGTATCTGAGACGGTTGGTTGGGTTACCGTCCACAATGGTACACAACGCACATTATATTATTTTAATTTGTTATGTAAACATATTATAACTCTACGCTTTTTTACCCGAAAATGTAGGCAAAGGCTGTTTAGCCTCGACTCACCAAAGTTTTATGTCCCAAATGGCATAGATGTTGGAACCTATTGCCATACACCGAGGACAATGTCGTCAGTCATATTTAACAGTTTTATCACACATAGCTTCCGAAAGGTCTATGACGAAGAAGTCGTCGATTCAGAAGTGAGATACACAAAGTCAACTAATCGGAAATGTGTATTATATATGTAATCTTATAATCAAAAAAGGTATTAATAATAATAGGCCATTAAATTAAAAGAATTAATGTGTGATTCGGCTAATTTTATACAATATTCGTTCTCTGAACATTTGCCAGGGAGGGTGAAAGCAATTAAACTTGTAATTTATCGTGTCTGAATGTTATCCTCGTTTGCTTACGGCCAAGCACTAAGTTCAGTGGAGCGTAGAGGATTAATATTGAGCTATTATTTATATTATTACTGCGAGGGAAAGTAGACGACTATTACGACTCACACATTTTCCCTCCATTTTTTATTAAACTTCAAACAGACGTTCATAGGTAATCATTCTTATCTTTTATGATCCCAATATGCGACTTTTGGGTTGATTGCAACTGTCTTAAGGTCTAGAAGAGGTAATTGAGCTAGTTTACAAGGACTGCTATAAGATACCTTAAGACTCTATAGTTATTAGCACTAAATAAATGTTCTACATTATAATTATCCTGTTAAATTTGTCTACTGTTTATCTATAAAAAACCATAAACCTCCAATGTCCGTCATCTAGTCGCCAACTGTTTATTAATAGTGACCGATGTAACAAGTTTTGTTACAGTTGGCCGTGTCTCATATTACTTTCCTAGTTTAAAAATAGTGTTGGTTTGGTATCTTACTTTAAAAAAAGAAAAAACAATTACATAACTAAGAAAAACAAAAAGAAATTAAAATTTAGAACATAAAGTTTTGTATTTGTTTTTATTAAATAATGGCACACACATTTGTCATGGGTATAATTGCATTGCACTTTGTTACTCTGTGGACAGTAAAATATTTTTTCACGGAGTTTTCCTTACATGTGTAAGCAAAGAAATCCATCCACGAGTACGATTTTAAAACGTCTTGTAAAGATATGCGTGTTGCGTTTTATACGCATGGGTTTGGAAGAAAACATTATGCTGTTTCATTAAACATTAAAATACTGCGAGAGTTTACAGTAAGAAGACCGAATAGTTCTGTAGTCGTATACCTCAGTCACACACAGTACAACTCAGGTACATATTTGGTACACTGTGACGAAGATTTCGATTATTATTTAGATCAGCTGGCGTATTATGAACTCTTAATTCCAGCCTGCTTACGCGCTACCTTGCAAATTCGTATTTAAATTCGTGTCAAATTCACTCTAAATTCGATTTATGAACGACTACATACTTCCATTTAATCAGTTATGAGTATGAGTGAAAATAATGGTATAGTTAATAATTTTTTATTTAGTAAGGAATATAGTTCATTATAATTTGAATTAAACTAATTATTCAGAATTATAATCGCTATGTTTAGAATTGTTGTGAACATTTCGATAGATCGACTTCATTATAGATAGTTAATATCGTAAGTATACTTGAAATATTAGGTAGGCAGTAGGTAGTTAGTACAAGCCCGGCTGAAGTACCTTTAATAATTAAATTACAGCGGTCAACAATAGTTACGTATAAGGACATAATTTCTTTTATCCATTCAAAAGGTGGCCAGCGACAAAATTAAATATTTTAATTGGTCGTCATCAATTGTTAATTATAAATCGATGCTTTATTTTGACATTTGTGAAACGTTGCTACCATAAACCCAGTTGTAGAGCAGCACTATGGCGTGATCGAAATTAAAAAAAAAATACTAGATCGTGTTGAAACACTAGTGTGTTTAACCTTAACAACTGCCGTTCCACAATCACCGTAAACCACGCAATGTAAATATAATAAATCTAAAATATGAGAAAGATAACGTAATATGTATTTTTTTTTCTTTTTTTTTTAACTGCGCCCATTTCGTTAGTATTTGGGTCGTTCAAATGTAAACACAACACTGGCGCTACTTATCTCTTATACTTTTAAGATAGCAAATGGAAATGCGTGCTACTGGATATTATGCTTAATGCTAGTACGTAAAGTGTAACAAAATAATTAATACTCTCTAAATATATATTTAAAAAATGCGAAGTTGGTAAGCACTAATGGGTCATTAATATGCACAAGTAATCGACGGTAACCGCGGCCAATGGACGCATGAAAAGCCTTAAATACATGCGCTAACCCGAAAAATAAAACTTAAAATTGATTCAAAGATGAACTCTTGACTTATGGTAGCAGAGACTTATTAGCTTCAATTCTGCCAATATCGATATTATTATTGATATTTTAGTGTAGACGGATCAACATAATTTAAGTTGTACTAAAAAGAAATAATATGACTAATCATGGTGTGTGGAGTGACGAAAATGGATAAAATATGGAATAAGGATCAAAGGCCGTATAAAAGTTGCGCCAATTACTGAGAGTTGCAAGAAGAAGGATATACCTGAATGTGGAATAAAATAAGAGAAGAGGAAGGACTCAGGAAGACCTCAGAAGATATAGATGAGTTAGGTGGAAGATGACATGGCTAGGAAGGGTGTAAAAAATACTAAATCCGTCCCAAATAATGGGCAGGATGATGATGATGACTAATGGATATTTTGAAATGACAAAAAGAGATCATATGAGATCTTACATAACATAACTTCACGCCTTTATTACCCGAAGGTGTAGGCAGCGGCTGTTAAGCCTCGTCTCGCCGTTATGTTTATGTCCCAAATAGAATAGGTGGCGAACCTATTGCCATACCGGGCACAAAGTTTTCAGTCATCGATATTTATTACACTTAACTTCCGAAAACAATTTCGAGAAGTCATCGGTGTGAGCCAGTGTCAGGATTCGAACCCGGACCTCTGGATCAGAAGCCGTGTGCTTGACCACTGGACGACCGAGACTTAATCGTTGTATGAGATCTTATCCATTGTATATACGTGCCAGTGACATATTTGCATAAAAAATAGGAATAGTACAAAGAATATCTGATACTCTTCTCAATACGAGCAAATTGGATGCTCTTTGATCCAGAACTCATTACGGTCGCGTTGTTTATCCGCGAATATATATTTACTGTTTTATTACGCAGAAAATATATGTATATATTTCTCTGAACACAAGGTTATTGTATTAATATATTGATATATCTTTTGGCATAGATTTGTATTAGATTTTGTGAAACAAAGGTCCCATTTGCGAGTATTGCATCACTGAAATATTAAAATTTATAGGTAACCGTAAATGTTCCGAAACTGGTTTTTTTTTTATGGGTTAAGAAGGCAAACGAGCAGGCGTGTCACCTGATGGTAAGCAACCAACGCCGCCCATGGACACCAGCAACACATATAGTGTTACTGTTGCGTTGCCGACATTTAAGGGATAGGGGATAGGAAAGGATGGGGAAGGGGAGTGGGCCTCCGGGTACCTCTCTCACCGAACGAAACGCGGCATGAGCCAGTTTACGTAGGTCTTCTGAGAGGTCGTGGTATTTCACCGGTCGAGCCGGCCCATTCATGCAGAATATATATTGGATATATACAGAAAATGTCAGAACATAATATACATTTATACATAATGATAAAATGACATAATATATTCATGTAAAAAAAAATCTTAAAAGTATTTTAATATAGGTTCTAAGCAAATTTATTAAAAAAAAATTACTCCGTAAATTAGCCGCTCCAGTAAAAACCTTACCACTCGATAACGCGCCCCACAAATTGGAAAAAGAAAATCAAACGTACATACGAGAATGTATGCAGCGATTTCTTGATATATTTAATACGTTATTTACGGCCACGTACTTTGTGAGTTCTTTGAAGTTTTTTTTTTAAATAACGTCAACAACCTTCTTTCTCTCTTTACTCAGAAATGTTATTACAATTCAATCGTTGTGTTTATAATTTTCTTTATGTGTACATATGTGGTTTTTTTGATTCAGTCTGCCGGAAACGAGATTTTGACTTGACTAAATAAAAAATAACTCGTTTAATATATATTTCTTAAGTTCTTTTGCTATTAGTACAAAATTACAATTCGGTTTACAAATTTCGTTATGCCAATCTCTCATAACAAATACATCTTCCAAAGAAGTTTCTTATCAGTTCCAAAGTTTTATTTATTTTCTATAAAACCCAAGGAAAAGATTTACAGTAAATAAAAGTTTTCCATCCATATAATTTATAATTAGTGTGTTTACTATATAATGTGAATGACGATAATACCCAGTGATCATTGCGTAGAAATAGAACTAATAAACATATTATTCATATTTGTGTCTGATGATCTATTAATGTTTTAGACATTTGAAAACTAAGCGAGGAAATATCGTTGTACTCCAGACCAATGCAACTCCAAACAAACAAACACCACCCGCATCATCTCTCCCCCAGAGATATGGCGTGTTTGAACAAGTTGCGTTCAGAAACCATTCTTGATTCTTCCAATATAAATACATTTTTGTGCATTGTTTCTAAACAAATGTATGGTTTGAATTCGAATGTTTGTTTTGTTATATGCTTAAACTAACATAGAAGTATCGTATCGGTTCGAAATAATGTCAGTTGTTGACAGACTGACGACCCGAGTGGAGGTCAAATTTATTTAAATGGTAAATGTTAAGAAGTAAGTTAAGAAATCGATACAGTTTAATAATTGTTTTTTTAACGATGTATCGATTTTACGGTTCAGAATACGAAGGTTTTAAATGACTTATTTTGAATTAAAAATAGAATATTCATATCAAGTAGGTCATGAAGTTCTTGGAATTATTTTGAATGTGATTGAAATAGTAAAAGAAAAAATAAACAAGCTTCGTCGTCAGCATAGATATAAAGCCTGACCTGACCTGTGTTTACTTGCAATGACTTTGCCACGAAAACAGATAAAATCTGAGGTTATTGCTAGATCTCAAATAATATTAAGAATTATTATTATACATAATTTTACAAAATTATTAAAATAAATTTACCAAGCACACAATCTTTTTTGATGGTAAACAACCTGCGCCGCCCATGGATACCAGCAACACATATAGTATTACCGTTGCGTTATAGACCTTTAAGGGAGTAAATTGGGAGGGGGGTTAGGCCTCCGGTAACCTTTCTCACCGAACGAAATACGGCATGAGCCACTTTACGTCGATCTTCTGAGAGGTCGTGGTATTTCATCGGTCGAGCCGGTCCATTCATGCAGCGAACTGCTTGCCTCTACCACTGTTAGACTTCTGCTTGGCTCTACCACTGTAAAACTAATCAAAATAATTCAAATTTATTTATTTCTAAGACTTTCGCGAATCTCACTCATTGATTAAAACAACTTTTAGTATTATATCGCGTTTATTTATTACTTATTTACATTTATTTCCCGACGTTTCGAACTCTTTACAGAGATCATTTTCACGAGTGGTGAATAAAAAGATGGTAGTTGTTCAAAAGCTATTTTCATTGATACAGAGAGCACCCACTTTTTGGAAATAAAAATGAAAAAGTTGATGTTAAAAATTTGATTTTTACTATTGATAACCCACATCAGACCATGAAAACAAGAGTTAAATACTTATTTATAAGATGTATTCATATTTGTTGTTTGTAAAGATCCTTTGTTGTATGATTTAATAAGTAAAAGTTGTTATTATTAAGTTATTAGAATATTGAATCAATGAAAATAGCTTTTGAACAACTACCATCTTTTTGTTCATCACTCGTGAAAATGATCTCTGTAAAGAGTTCGAAACGTCGGGAAATAAATATAAATCTATATCTATACTATATACTATATACTATACTATACTATAATATTATAAATGCGAATGTAAGTTTGTTTGTTACGCTTTCACGCAAAAACTACTGAACCGATCATCATAAAACTTTGTACATATACTCTTGAAGGTATTAGAAGTAACATAGGGTACTTTATATTAAAAAAAAAAAATTTTTACGAAAGATAAAACAATTGTTTGTCAAAAAATCGTCAAATTTAGCTACTTCAGTAATGAAGTTTTACAGTATTCGTAAATTAGATAACATAACGTAACTTCACACCTTTTTCTATCCGAAGGTGTATGGTGATACAGTATAAGATTGATACTTATACTTAACTTTACTTATTTTACTTATTAATATATAAATTTGAATGTAAGTTTGTTTGTTACGCTTTCACGGGATAACTACTCCACAGATCTTCTTTCTTTTTTCTTATTTCTCTCTTTAATTAACATATATTTGCACCCTAAGGAGAAACTTATAATATAGTCTACAAAAATATCCTACATTAATACTCTGCATTTATATCATATAAAATTGTTAAAGTCCAAAATTATTTATTTTTGTTTCAGAGAAATATATTTTACCGTTTGTTGTTGCATTTTAATAAAGCATATTGTGAGATTTTTAAACGTCATACCTAATGTTGTAATTTTAAAAATTGATAATCCCAGCTAAGTAAGAAAATAGAGTTATTATATTGATTCACTTCTATGGTAATGATTTTGATACTTATTTATTGGCTTCAATGCGAGCGAAGCCGCGGCTAAAAGCTAGTAAGTAATAAATAAACGCGATATAATCCTAAAAGTTGTTTTAATCAACAAAAATAATTCAAAATAAAATTTAGAGGTCAGGACATAACTTTAATGTTTTCCAAATGATATAAGTAAATATATTAAATTTATCAAGACTGTTTCCTTTTTTTATTTATTTTTTCTTATTTGACAACCACGGAGGTTCATACCAAGTTATGCGTTAATGTCGTAATCAAACATTAATATCAAAACTGTGGTGACTCACTCTATCGTTGAAGCGACACCTCGCCCCCTAGATTTGGGGGCTGCTCATTTTGGTGTGTGGTACAAGAGATGAGAAAGCAACGGAAGTGCGTCACGAGTCTTTCCAGTTGCTTGTAAATCCACTTGAAATCATTATAAACATAATTAAAAAATACAATTAATTAACAAATTATACAGCCTGTTATGACACACAGGACACTGCAGACAACAAAGAAAGGTTAAGTGCCTGGTGCTTTCAGTATTCAGAATTAAATGGCGGACAAAACTTTGAATACCCACGATAACTTCAACCGATTATATTTTGGATATCAGATATAAGGATATTTTTTACTTTTTATCCGGACAAAAGACAGTCCATATTTAATTATGAGTTTCAGTCTCAGTCGAAGTGTCAACAATTCCTCATTCAATAAACCTTGTTTATAACTAGCTTTGTACAACAAGCTGTAATAGAAATTTCTTTTAGGCAAATGTATATTCGTTAGCAATAAAGAAAACGTCACTATCTTACAACATAAGCCACACAATGGAACATAATTTGTTTTACCCTGATCAAACAATACTCATACTTACTACTCAAATATACGGTTTACATTAGCATGTCCATTCGCTATGTAAATCAGTATACTCGGCATTATCCCATCTCAACCATGGAAAGCACGATCCTACTGAGATATTACCATGGATTTAATATTCAATTGTAATTCTGTTTATTAAGTTATTATTGTTCCCGAGAAGGAAATTACTTGTCAATTCATATTACAGTTGATATTTGAAGTGTCAAAACACTGCTTCACATATCAATGAGTGATATAATACACACAAATTATCACTCAATCAACTCACTTCAGGATATGCGTAGTAATAGATTAGTAGTCATTCAACTTCTATACTTATACGCTATTTATTGCTGTAAGGATGCAAAATATGTAACTTATACGTTTAAAGCAAATGGGTTATTTTCGTAGTTCAAAATTAACACAAAAAAGTCTCTCGGACAAGCTAAGACACGACTTCCTGTAAGAGTCGTGTATTAGCCACCTCACTCGTATCTTTGACTTTCATAACTCTTGTCATATACGCTCGTCGATTTTTAAGGCTCCTGACATTATCCTCCGCGAGGACCGTGTCCTGGCTGTCCTCGAGTTCTACATCCTTGGGATTTTGTACGGTCTGTCTACTTAGTCAATTTTACATTATCTATTCTTTCTAGATGTTCGAACCAACGGGCATGCTCTTCCTTACTTTAACACCGACAATCTCTTTCTAACTTTGATTTCGAAACCTACCTAAAGCTCCACGGCCAATTTGTTATAATACAGACAAACAGTCAGAATAACTCTATAGATAAGCATTCATTTCCCACATTGATGAATCATATTACTGTAAATTCAATGAAACATGCCAATAATACAGTGCGTCAACAGATCTCGTATTCAGTTAGGCAACATATTACTTAGGAATAACTTGTTATAAAGATTAACCGAGGCGTACAAATACGTACCTAATCCCGACTCCTTTACGTGGATTTCACACTTACCGCATTTTACGATGTGATAAAATTCTCGACACAGCGCTATTGGCAAATTATTGCCCACGGCAACAGGTTGGGCTCCGGCTAAAGTAGGTTTTCAAAGCAGAAATGAACCGTTTTAGCCGGTTAAGTGCAAACTCGGCGGAATACTAAGTGGGGTTGATGTTTATAATGTTGGTAGATGAATATGTATTATTTATATTTGTGAAACTGATTTGTATAAAGGACTGGTTATGTTCATTTCTATATGATTATCATTATGAATGTATACATTTGTAAATGATGTACTTGCCATAAATAGTTGCTAAAAGTAGAATGATGTCTTTTAGTCTTTGGCCTCGGCTAACCAAAACGGCTCGTCCTTAAAGGTCGCTTGATTATGTGTTGTCAACCATGATTCAACAGTTGTCAAGACATTCCAAACTTATCATATCTATTGTCCTAAAATCTAAAATCAACATCAGATGGGCCTCCACACGCCCAATGAATTATATTAATTGGTCTCTTGTATGGAGCCTATAAGCTTTTTGCCGGATCGAGTTCAGCGTTGTCAGACATCGATATTCATTATCATTATTTAGGAGCCGTCGTATTATATTTTATATAAAATGTATCACATAAAAAGCAGCAAACTTCAATAAAGACACTAAAATTTTATACACTACAACCAAATGAAAATATAGAAGTTATTTCTGTCGTTTATTTTCAGCAAACATCTCGAAATTTATCGATTTCTATCGCATAATCAAACAGAACAGAACCGAACTCCCCACCCTCCTATTGGTAATGCAATAATAGTACGGCACGGCCGGATGTTTAAATTTATTTGCGACCCCGTCGTTGTCACGCCCCTCCCATAGCTCGCACCCCATCTTCGATCCGTCTCGTCTAGTCAACAGTAATTAACTTTCTTGATCGATACTTCTGGCAACTCGTAATGTTTCTACAACACTTTGATTATTGACAACTGTAATTCATTATGAAATAAAAACCTATATATCTTTTATGAAACTATGACGAAACAGACATTGGCAAAATGGAATCTAATACGTGTCTGTAGCCATGAAACAAAAATCTAGCTACATATCTAAAAAAAGAGAAAGGCAGGTGTGAATGGATGAGCTTGTCTTCTCTTCTCTCTCATAAATTGCATGATTATTTCTTTTGTTTATTTATCGCTGTTTTTTTTTTAATATTTTTTGTTTCGGTAATTATCAACCTTACTGACAATGTCATATTTGGAATATGTAAGCCATTGGCTTATGTCCATACAAGGTTTGCAAGATTACGTTACGAAAACACTGGGAGGATAAAATTGCTTTAAATGCAAAACCATAAATGTATAAATACCTTCAAGTTAGTAATATCAGAAGCGTAGTCAGTATAATCTTTCATCTCTCTTCGCAATTACACTCATCAATCTTAACAGGCATTCACTTCCTTCATACTCCTCGTCGTATCAATTAAGACTTACTCTTACTCATTCTCAAACTTATCTAACTCTCCACACATCGATCTTAACTATTACGTCATAGTTTCTTATCCTTATATTATGATAAATATAATAAAACTAGCTGACCCGGCGAACTTTGTTCCACATCAAAAGTAATTTTTACAGTGTTTACAATTAAAATGCTAAATCTCGAAAATTATCACTTTTTATTTAATACGTTATACACGAATTATTCATAGAAACTACCCCGTTGAAACCCTTTGTCTATTGAAAAAAAAACCGCATCAAAATTCGTTGCGTAATTTCAATGAACTAAGCATATAAGGGGACAGACAGCGGAGAGCGACTTTGTTTTATACTATCATTTTATACTTTTTTTTTATAAATACTCATTTTTATGTCATAAAATTAAAGTAAACATAAATTTAAAGTTTTCTACATATTTCAAATGTCTATTCAAATGGGAAAAGGTAGGCACTTAGACTTATGATATTGTTGATATTTTTTTATTTTCTTTGTATCAATTGGCCTGCAACTGCAGCAGTATTCACACTTTTATCTGGAAGCAGTGTAAACCTTTTATATGTGCCAACCGCTCGGGGGCTCTCGTGATTACGTCGGTCTCGTCGTCCCCTTTTCAAACCGCCTAAAGGTCGGTTTACTTCCTAAACCCCAGTGGTATTCCCCCCTCGCCACACACTACGGGGAAGCGGTGACACTTTCGTATACTATCACAACCGCGCAATACCTTTACCAACCCTAAGAGGTGTAAAGGATTAATTATTTTTAGATATCCTGCAAAGACACTTTGATAACACAACAAACATGACATAACTTCACGCCTGTTTCTACCCGAAGGTGTAGGCAGTGGCTGTTAAGCCTAGATTTTGTTTGAAATGATTTAGTTGTTCATGCTTTTGTTATTTGTCCACAGATGCAAATCAGTTATGTTTGAGCAAAGGATGTTGCGGCTCGGGTGCTCGAGACCGCCTGACCCAGGCGGCGAGGACGCAGCTCGAGTCGGCGCTTTGGAGCGAGCTGAGCAAGCTCGCCGATACGTTTACCAACAGAGCGATCAAATTTGATGGTAAGTCACTATTTATACATATATAAGTTAAGTAATTTCACACAAGTCCCTTTCGGGGTGAGCAAACGGTACAGAACGCAATAAGACGTCAAGTTTCGGTGTCCCTGTAGCCGAGCTTCCCATTGCGGATTCAGAGCTAGTGAGTTCGATTCCGAGCTCACACCAATGATTTCTCGCAATTCTTTTCGAAAGCTTGTGTGATGAATAACAATGACTACCAAATTTGTGTCCGATGCACTTATGATAATAGGTTCCGCCTTTATTATTTGGGACGCAAAAGTTCGGTCTTGACAGCCGCTGTCTACACTTTTGGCTGTAAAAGGCGTGACGTAAACATAAACACGAATTATCGCCACCACAAAGAGATAATACACAATTCCAAGACGTGTAGCTGGTAACGTATAGATCTTGAGTGGTAGCGTTAGAATTAAAAATTGATCCACATTGATACATAGTAAAAAAAAATCTTATCAAATAAACATATTATTCAATTAAAAATTGCTTACAGCAGCGTCTGTACTGTATGTGGCACGCATTAATCAAAACGCCGGCCATCTCTCGTGACACAAATGGTCCAGATCCCGACGGCGAGGCGTGCGTTGGACGGCGCCAATACACTTTATTATTGCATCTTACATCACACAACGGGACCGCGCACTCCGCTTGTCAGTTAGTGCGAACAAATAGGCACATACACATTGACACTTAGGACTGCAACTAATGATTGTTGCCAACTGTATTGTTGAACGATATAATGACCCTAAAGCAAGGGTGTTCACTTTTATAGTTGCAGAACTAGTTATATACATCATGTTCTTTTTTTTCAAACTTTATAAAATTTTGTTAAGCATAACTATTTGAAGATTATGTGAATAATGTGTCCAAGTAAGTTATGCTTTTGTTATTGACAAATAAACAAATAAAAGTTTTACGAAATTTTATTTGTACGACTTAGCTTCTACCGGCTACTTACTACATGAATGTGACGAGAACAATTAACATTTGGAAAACATTCAAATTACGTCACACTTTCAGGACATTTGCTTAGACCAAAAAGTACACAAGCCAATACAAATAAACGTCAGTGGGCCGACTTACCGACATTTTTATGTTTTTACTTTATGTACCTACTCGTGTCAGGCTGTTTCAGGGTTACGTTTGTTGATCTTGACAGGAGAGATACGAAAATCCAATTAAGTTTTATTCCCTCGAAACAAGCTTTACTTCGAACGAACCCTGCATGTAATAAGCAGCCAAAAAGGTCAATCTATTTGAATCACAAATTAAGTTCGTTTACAGATTTGATTAAAAATTTATAATCAAGGGCTTTTAATAGCAGAGCAAGTGATTGCTTCCTAATAACTTATTTGTATCATATCAATTAATATGCCAAAACTAATAATAATGTTTGCGTAACAACTTTAGAAGTGGGAGAGAGAGTGGTATGAGTATGTGTTGAGAGCACTCTCCAACTTTGAAGCTTTTATATGTATGTAGATATGTACTTGGATCAATTTATGAGTATTAAGATATATTTTATGGAGAATAAATTAAATTATTTGTTTTATTTTATTCTTTATTATTTTTTAATTGCAATAAACATTTAGCGGACTAGATAATATAAATAAATAGAGAGGGTACATAATAAAGAATCGCTGATTTTCGTTAAGAACTTTTGGCGCGATTTTGTGATAAATTATTTGAAAAAAGAATTCTAAATATCGTACAACCCTAAAGTGTGCAGCGGTGTATAATTATACCGTCCGGTTGCCCATCGTCAACCAATATTGACACAAGCACTTTCGAACAACCGCCGTGGCGACTTTTGTGTTTCAATCACACGAGAAACCGTTGATTATTTGATGAATTTTGTACATGCGTGTACGCCGCTCTTAGCTGCCATTAGTTACTCTTTTAATTCTATTGCGACAGGAATGCGCCGGTCTTACAATATGTAAGAATCGAGCAGCACGAGTTCACACCGAATTATCTGTAATATTTTCGTCAAACAATACAGTTTTTGTTGTATAATTTCGTTAGTATGTCTTCAAATGTGTGTCGCTGTGATTTGTGTTTCAAATGAGCCCATACCGACAGTGTGAAGAGGACATTTTTGAGGCGAGTCATTCGAACGGTTACACGCTAACAACAGAATCTGGAATATTTTTACTCCTTTGTTTTTTTGATTCCGTACTTTTAAACGGGACCATATTTATAAGACTTCTCTCCTTCTGTCTGTCACCAGGCTTACTGTTGTCCATGAATCGATTGATAGGCAGTTGGAAAACACACATAATCAATACTTATAATAAAACCGTTGGATGATCAAAACTGTACACTGAATATATTTTTTTAGAATAGTTGGGACATGATCTACAATCGATACTGAACCTAAAAATATGGTTTTTTGTCTGTTTGTCTGTCTGTATGTTTGTTACGGATAAGTCGAAAAGTACTACACGCCTGTAATTAAATCCAATTATGCATGAATATTGCCAAGAGGTCAACACATAGGCTAAATATCATTACGCTATCAGTAATTGGGGGTGAGCAATGACTCCTTATAAAGACACAGGCATAGTATTTTTGCTGCTTTATGGCCTCCGCGCAGACGAAGTCGCAGGGAACATCTAGTATACATTATATAAAACCAAATATGGCATCCATCGTGCAATCGTCGTACTCAACTTGGCTGTTTGTGTTTTTTTTCGATATAGGTGGGACTAGCATATACCTACCATTTGATTTGGGTCAATTGTGATTTGAATTGAAATCGAGATCAAGTCGTAACCCGAACCTATCAAGTGTCAACGATAAGGGACACATACGGGATTGCGGATCTGATCAGTATGCGCACTATCTTCTTGCTCAATACCATTTTCCATATCAGCTCTCTATCCTGAAAGCTAAATTGTTGTCACTTGTTAGTAGTTGTTAGGAATAAGTATAACATAACTTCTCGCTTTTTCTAACCGAAGATTGACCGTACGGTGAAATGCCACGACCTATCGGAATATCGGCGTGAAGTGGCTCGTGCCGCGTTTCGTTCGGTGAGAGCGGTATTCGGAGGCTCGTCCCCCTTTACACTCCCATTCCCTTACTGGACGGCAAGGCACCACGGTGAGAAGTTGTTTACTATCAGGTGACCTACTTGCTCGTTTGCCCTCATATGCCGAAAAAAAAAATGTAATATTAGTTTGTCACTGTTCTATAATCCCCGGATTTATTAAATTAATGGATTAACTTTGTGATTCAATTAATATTTACTACTTAAAATATACGGTCAACAACGCAGAAGGAGTTCTAACAAAAACTATAAGCTCATTTGAATTTTTAAATAAAACATGAATCTATAGGTATAATAAGTTAGTTGGTGTAAACTTTACGAGTAGAAATCACGAATCGATATTTAAATCGATTGTTTTCATAGCGAGAACAAAAGGTCCTGGGCGATACTTGGCGTTATCGGAGAACATGCCGAGATAGTTAAACATTGCCCCTTTAATAAAATGAATAAATAATAAACCCGACAATTGAACGAACTGTGACGCGAAAGTGAATCATTACTCGGTATTTAAATACTATTATAACTCGATTGATTATAACTCGATTGAATATTAAGTCACTTTCGAGACTATTCCAATTAAATAAAAAAATACTACATAATTTATCCAGTCCAGTGTAGATAAAACTTCAGAAAAATGGCGTAATACAAATATAATAAAAAAAGAACTTTTTTACCTCTGTTCTGATATCTTGCTATTTAACTAATCTGTGCAATTGATATTTTAATCGATCTTATTTTTGCGTTTTGTCACGGGAAAACGAGCAAACGGGTGACTTGCTGGTAAGCAACTAGCGCCGCCCGTGTACCTATATCTTTTAACAGTTGCGTTGTCGAACTTACAACCGCATAGGGTGGGATGAGGATAAGAGGAAAAGGATGGGATCTTCAGATACCTTTCTTTTTAAACGAAACGCATCATCATCATTAGTCTGTTGCAGTTTACAGTCCACTCCTGGACATAGGCCTCTCCCAATTTGCGCCACAAAATCCGATTTTCTGCCCTCCGCATCCAGCCTTTCTGAGGTCGTCACTCGTCTGACCATCGGGCTGGTGGGCGTCCTACACTACGCTTACCAAGTCGCGGTGTCCACTCTATGACCTTCTTGCTGCATCTACCATCGGTCCTTCGCAGCATAAGTCACTTTATTTCTTGCGAATATCAAGCTTATTGACAGTAGTAGTTCCCGAAATACGGTGAGTAAGTGTATTTCTCGCGATAACCCGCCACTGTACTGTTGCTATTAATATTTCGTTGCGTCTGTTGATGCTCTTAGCCGCACGATGATAGAACAAGAGTGTTCTTACGAAATTGTACCTACTGTGAATTATTGTATATAACATATACAGACATGTTCCACGCGAAGAACAAACTGTATTAAATCTTTATTCTTGGGATTCAACTTTAAATTTTGGGAAGTTTAAGTAGAAATCCCTGCTTTTAAATATGGAATTTCCGCTAAACCTCCTGACACTTTCATATATATATAACTTCACGCCAAATCTCTTGCGGGGTAGGCAGAGAGAGCAGAGCGCCATAAGGCACCTCATTCGCTTCGTTGACTTTCATAACTGTTTTCATGCATGCGTGTAATTTTTAAGGCTTACACTTACACTTGTGTTCCTATAAGTCACTTTTATCCGAACAGATGATTATGAAGGTAGCTATTGAACCAAAAATCAACATCATTAGTCATATTGCACAAGAAACGCCTACTGCGAGACAAATTTCGTGATATCTCTCCATATGTGTAGTTGTATAGTTTCATCATTTTAATTAACGGTTTGTGTATTATGACGTCACTTATCTCTATTTAGTAAAAGGTACTTTACTCTTATTTTGACAGAATTTATTGACTTTTATATAAGTTATTTGGGTCGACACCATATCAGTCCCCTGTGCTAAACTTGTATTATTTTTAAACTTACTTGTCATGACGTAACAGTCCTGACACCTTTCATGATGCTTTTGGATACTTGCACAAACTGTGGTGTGGTAGTGGAACCAGCAAGGGGGAAAATCTTAAGGAAATTCTAGGAATAGGATGGACGACAAGGGGAGATAAAACTTACTTGACATGTGTCCTGATCAAACAACGATATCTCGTGGAAAAGCAAACAGAACGCCACACGCGAGCACAGCGCAGTGAGAAAGTTTGGAAGTAAATAAATTTTAACCAATCTAAAAACAAAAAAAAAACAAATTTAAATTTAAAAAAACGCCGTATTTTTATTGTTTCAAACGAAATATGCGGTGGAACCTATTTCCATATACGTCTTTCAAATTCGTCGTTTCGGTCGTTATTTTAAATTTTTTCATAAATAAGAACTCCAAACCGCCAATTAAAAAATGCGCACTGCCTTATGACGCTCTGTTATCTCTGCCTATTTGTGTGTGAAGCTATGTATGTACGTATTAGTGATGTAACGAATATTCGCATTCACATTCGCGAATATTCGCATGTTTTTGGGTATTCGCATTCGCAAGAAACATTGCGATTGTTTTTAATAACAAAAAATAAAGAAATTATATATAGCAAGCTGATACGAAACATGAGCTTTATATTTTGTTTAATATTTTACCCTCCTAGATTAGTATAAAACGTGTTATATTATGGATCAGCCATTAGTTATATAAATAACTGCACGTCAAGTCGCTTGCAGGGTAGGCATAAGGGACGATTCATACACGCCTCACTCGTTTCTTTGAGTTTCATAAATCTTGTCATACACGGTCGTCGACCTTTAAGGCTCCTGACATCACCTTCCTCCAGGACTTGTTCTATTTGTATATCGTGGCAGTCTGCATATCCTACATTCATCCGGTTTAGCATTGTATTATCTGCTGGGTCAATCTGGCATCATCCTTTCGTTCTATATTTCCGAATGATCGGAGTATGCCCTTTCTTACTTTACATCGACACTCTTTTTCAATACTTCTTCCTTCCTCACAACATTGTTTTCGACGTGATCAGCGAGGGTCGCTCCGCAGATTTTGCCCAGTACCCTCATATTGACTGCGTTATCCTTTCGTGCACACCTTACCATACCCAACTCAAATCGATTATAATCAAATTTTCATACCGTATGCAGTTTGATCCAACTTAAAAGTTCTAATTCATTTTTTTTATAAAACTCCAACCGCATGATTGCTCACGAGAGCGTTACATCAAGAAAAGACACGTGTTATTAAGTATGAAACTTTTTCAAAATATTCTTCTACGAGTGATAATTATTAATAAATAACTGCACCAATATGGTTTGACCGCTTTTGATGAAATTTTGTGTGCATTTTAGGTCTGAGGATCATTCGAATGCGTTTCCGAAGGCCGAAAAGAAATATTCGTATTCGCATTCGCGAATGTTTTTAAGAAATATTCGTATTCGCATTCGCGAATGTCCAAAATCCAACATTCGTAACTTCACTAGAGTACGTATGTATGTAAATACATACTAAAATGGGATGAGTAGAGCAAGGGTATGATGTAAGCATTTGGCATTTACAGATAACATTACTTTGTAATATTATCGCCATTAGTAGCAACTATGAGTTTGTTTATAACCAGTGTCGGATATCAAAGATTGAACGGTGTTCTCGTTAGAATACCATAGACAACATATTATGATATTTACAATGTAAGCACGTAAGGAGTATTAATATGATGTTGAGTTTTTTTTTGTTTTATCTGAATGTTTTGCAGGCATAGGTTAAGTACCTATTCGGACGACTTATTCTTATCGCGCTGATATTTTGAAACTTAATAAAGGAAAATCATATATCAAAGTGACCAGAAGTATATTTTAAACGGAATAGAGCTCTAACGAGCTGGTGGAAAGCGACTAGAGTAGGCCATCGATATTAATTGTAACACTAAAACGGTCATAATTGCGTCGCTGACTTTAAAGATGGCATAACGAAGTGGATGCCGGATGGAGCAGTAGCAGCAGCAGCAGCTTTTAAGATATCTCTTACCGAACGAAAAGTGGCATAAGTTCTGTCGATTTTTTGGATTTCATGGCATTTCACTAGTCGAGTCGGCCCATTCCTACAGCGTACTGCGTTGTCCTATCATAGATGTTCATCTGTTAAGAACTTTTATTTACATTTTAATGCCACAACCGATACTCAATAAGTCATCTTACCAACAGGGGTTAACAGAGCTATTAATATTACCTACATACAAATTACTATTTAAAAATACTGCACACATTAAGAAAAGGGGTTGACTATTACAAATATTTCGTGTCCGATTTCCGACAGTTCATGAGATGTCACAGTAAGTATAGCAGCTGCACCAAGCACGTGCTCCGAAATCTCGTGTTAGGGTTGGCACTAATCCTCAAACATGTAGTTTTGTTTAAATTTTGGCTTTTTTTCTGCGCATATATTTTTTTGTGACAATTGTGCAACATATGTATGTACGTAAGTAATGTATGTATTGATTGCGTTTCAAATTATCATATTATGTATAGTAGAAAAAACTATTCAGAAATACATACCAATACCTACGTTTCCAAAAACAAGAATTCTTGAGTGCTCATAGTGTTGTATATACAAAGAATTAAATTGTTATACACTTCGTATTCTTGCGTTCTTGGTTATTTCATTATAAGCTATTTTTTCTGTAATGAATTAGGATAACTTTTTTGTATGCCATAGCGACATAAATAGTCAAAGACTTTAACGAATTTCTTAACTCTCTTACTTTAACTTTCTTAACTCAAAAACAAGATTTTTATTTTCATATAACTTTGTGAATTCGGCCATATTTTTCCTAAAATAATTTTATAAACTTTATAACTGTAGCGCGTATAGTATAGTAGGCAACCCTATGGCGTACAGACTTGTGCATACGCGGCAGATGAGGTCCGCTCTGGCGGTTTTGGGGTTCATTGGTTTTTATTTGTTAAAGAATTTTCCTCTTTTTCCTTATGTTATTATTAATCAATAGCCATAAAATTATATAAAACAAAATATAATGTCACCGCTTGGTACTTCCGGCGTGCTCGTCCAAGGTATACACGTATACTTAGGAAGTACGCAGTAGGCAAATAGAAGTGCACTCGACAATCACTCCGCTTGTCTTTTGTTCTTCATTGCAGTATTGATCCGCCGCGAACTGACTACTGGCAGTCTAAGTAAGACTTGCACTGGTCTGCGTGTCATTCAACTTTACGAGTTCCTTCCTCAACGTCCTTATATTCACAATTGATATCGTCTTAATTTTCTATTACCTGTATTTTAATTGTACAATCAATATTAAAATTTCTTATTCCAAATAAGAAATAAATATAACATACGACTATTCAACAATGTTATGAACTTTAACAACACAATGTGAAAATTATTTTAATCAATGTAGAAAAAAAAAACTGTAGAAAATCTCTAGTTATTATTGACAAGCGTATCGACACTTGAATCGTATAAAATAATTTTATTGTCATTTGAAGTATGAATTTGCGTTTAAATTCAGGTCAATCGAATTCTCGCCACTGACGTTTCCTATTTCTATTATAATATGTATAACGCGATATGTTTTTTTTTAATCAAACAATTTTGTATGCTTGTATATCTTAGTTTTTCAGTAACTTGCGTGACATTATATTTGTGAAACAAGAAAGATTATCACTAAACGTTTTGTCGTATACATAATATTTTTTCATGTGCAATCGTTTATATTGATTTAAGTTCTATTATCATGTATGTAATGCTTTCTTTTTGTTGATTATAGATGCGTGTACTTATGTTTTTTTTTTGTTTTATTTGACTAATAGTTACTGTCGACAGCTGCGTCAAATTCTGCTACTGAAATTCTTCTATAGTTGGATTTATATTTTATGTTTCCTTCTTTTCCATGGGAATAATATATCCCGTGACTTAAAACTATTCGTATATATATTTTAACTCAATGCTAGCTAATGGTTTTATAGATATTATATGCTTACAGTACAAACATAAAAACGGTCAGGGAACAATTCTAAAAATCCTGTTCTGCTGGCTTCTGTTACACAAAAAAGACCCCTATAGATGTGGATATTTACACCCTCTATCTATTACAAAAAACCGCATCAAAATCCGCGTAGTTGAAAATGGCGTAGTTTCAAAGATCTAAGCATATAAGAGGACAGACAGCAGAAAGCGACTGTTTTATACTATGTAATGATGATTAGTTTTATCAATTGTGAAATAACAAAAAAGTAAACTATCATGTTCAATTTAATTTTATAGATAGTGAATTTTAAATCAAGAATCACTTTCCGTTTTTTTTTTCGGAAGTTATGCGTTATAAAATGACAGACTGACTCTGCCCGACGACTGTGCCCGATGTATGGCAATAGGTTCCGCCACCTATTCCATTTGGAATGTAAAAAATCGGCGCGTCGAGGCGTAACTACCGTCGGATTGGAAAAGACGTAAAAAAATGCAAATCAATAAATAAAATATTTATTTATCAAACGATTACATTTATTAATTCAAATACAAATAAACATTTAATGTGCATTATTCAAATGTAATTTCAACTATTTATTCGCCATTATCGTATGCGACTCACAAGTTTGTTTTTTTCTAAGTGTCGTGACCGTTTTTACACGCACGACAAAAATACCGCCACGAGCAAAAAAAAAATAAATGTCATTGAACTTGGCAGACTAGTCGCGTAAATGTCTGAACGTAACGATACATTAGAGCGGTAATATTAATTGGACTAGTTGATAAAATGTGTGGTCATTAATGAATATCGATTCTCATGGACAGCTTGCGGAATGCGAGATATTTTGCTGTACAGAATATAGATTGACAGGAATGTTTTATTGGTTTAGTATTAGTCTGTGGCCTGGCTTTCAAGTACTTTGCTTCTGAATTCTAATCTTAGGATTGAATACTAACTCACGCTAATCATTATTTGGTAGTGGTATGTGATAAATATCGATGACTGATAATATTGTGCCTGGTTTATGAAAATTGGTTCTGCCATCTGTTCTGTTTGGGAAGTAAACACCGGCGTGTCTAGCTGCCTACACTTTCCAATAGAAAAAGTCGTAAAATTACAAATAGTATGTACAAATTTAAAAATATGACAAACATAATTCCGGGTTCGATTCCAGACACTGGCTCACACCAATGACTTTTCGAAATTGTTTTCGGAAGTTATGTGTGATAAATATGGATGACTGAAAAACTTTGTGCCCGGTATGGCAATAGGTTCGCCACCTATTCCATTTGGGACGTAAACATAACGGCGAGACGAGGCTTAACAGCCGCTGCCTACACCTTCGGGTAACAAAAGGCCTGAAGTTATGTTATGTTATATCTCCAGTTAGTTTGCCGGAATGCGACTATTATTTTGTAATTTATACTCATGTCCCATTAAAATAAATGGTTCGAGTGATTTCTACAAAATTAATTAATTATTTACCGTCCGATTATTTGATAAGACTTTATTTATATAAATTAAATACCATATTTATTTCTTTAATAATACCATATTTAAAGACCATATTAATGTTATGAATTAAATACCATTTAAGGGATTGATTCCATCCAAAATATTAACGTATATTTCGATTTACATAATCGTCATAAGGAATATTAAATAATAAGCAAAATATTTATAATATTGGACAACCCTATTTATGATATGTAATTGACAAGTTTCTTAAATAAAGTGTGTTGGCCGAATTAATTACATTGATTCATTTGCATTCTATTAGTTTTTTTTTTATTATGGCGAACGCGGTTTGCCTATTAGCCAATGATTCTTTTAGTTTTTGACAGTATACGCCATCTTTAAAAAAAAAAAGAATGTTATAAAGTCAGGTTGACAGATTGAGCTAGGTACCTTCGATGTACCTAGCCTCTAAATCTCATGTTTTTAAACATTGGCATAATTTCTTTGGAATTCTATTAAACATTAATACAAATCTAAGAATTATACAAGTAGTAAGAAATTCGTTGAAGGTTGAATGTGTGTATCTTCTTCCTGGTAGTTTGTATGTAAACAAAAACATCATGTCACCGATTTAAATATCTTTATTGGAAATTGATCTGATGGAAACATCGGACATTTTCCCGTTTATTTTTAATATTTCCCTAAATCTAGTTAGATAAATCGTATGATTTAAAGCGACTGATCGAGGCTTCTCGCGACCGGACTCTTATTCTTCGCACAGAGGATTAGCATTGCCATTCAGCGTGGCAATGCGGCCAGACTTCTGGGCGCATTGCCAGTAGACCGAGATGCAAAGAAATTTGATTTCACCTAGTCTTTTATTTGTATATATATATTATCTTTAATTTGTATAAATAATGTAATGTGACTTTGTTTTAATTTACCCACAACATTTGGTTATGATCGGCTGAGTATGTTAGGCGGTTAGGCGTGAAACACAAACAAATAAACAAGAATTAAGATCCTCATCGGTACATACATAAAAAAATTGGTGTTATGATCTTATAGACACACGGCGCCATCTAGTTTGCAAGACCAGAATCTTACACTTGTCAACGAATATTGATACATTAAACGCATTTTAATGTATCAATATTCCAGAGCTACTCACTAAAACCCCACGACGACCTTCGTCCGGCCCAGGATGTGCGGCTGCCCTCTGGATAACGGACCCTATTCACCTAATCTCTGTCATTATACCTAACAACATGTCTATTATTATATATATATTACGCCATAATATCACCATTTGATCATATAGGTATAAAGAAACCAAATATTTTTGCTCTTTAAAAGTCAGTCACCCGTGAACGAGTCCAGGATCTCTGATCAGCAGACAAGCGAACGACCTTTTGTTATTTATTTATGTCTTACCCTTTCTACATTGTTTAAGGGAAAAATTGACCAGCGTTTGTTCACCCCTCTGGGAACAGATCAGCTTTTAATAAAAAAAGAGTAATTTTGATTCTAGTTACGATCGCTTCTATAGATTTATTTAAAATAAAATTCATATTTAGTGTCACTATGAAGCATTTTTTACGATTTTTTCACACTTTTTAGTCACAATAGTATAGGCAGCGGCAACTTTGGCTCGATCCGGCAAATTTTTAATCTTAAATTTAATTAAATGGCGGAATCCATTGCACATTTTTTCAGTAATCAATATAAAAAAAAACATATCCACACTGACCAGACTGATCTTCGATAGACTTTTGCTTGAGGGATTTAGATTGGGGTAGGGGTGATAATCCCGAGATTTCTGAGGAAATTTTCTCCTTTTATGCGTGATCTTATATATTTTTTTAATTTGTAACTTTTATTAACACATTGCATTACGTATTCACCGTAATTTTAATAAATTTATTGACTTGTTCTTGATAATTTTTTTCTTAATCAACATTCTTTAGAAGCAGTAGGTGTTGATGGTTTCTAAACGAACCAGTATTTTTAATTGGTCGATCTAGAATGGTCTGTATGTATGTACCTAGCTGTTGTGGAATTTATTCAAGCTATAAAAAATAAATAGCAAATAGATATATTTGCGGCCAGTCACCAAGTAATGATTATGTTAATTTATTTTAAGTTATTAATTTGAATTTCCAGATTAGCATAAAGGTTTGGTTGAAAATAATTTTTTAATTGAATTTATTTTTATTTTTCAGAATTCTTCAGACGGTTGCTGAAACAGTCTCGCGAGGACTTCCACAATATGTTCAAACGGACATACGGCATTATCTATGAACAACACTCTTATTTGTTCGAGGAGTTGTTTGAGAAGGTGGAGAGGTAAGAATGATAATCATTTCGACCTTTGCTTTTATGAGGTCTTACACATGACTGAAATAACAGAATCAGTTTTTCTAGTTTGATCACCAATTTACCTACTTTCTACGGGTGTTTTCAGACTTCTATTTTCATGACACAAGTGCTGCGGAACTTGATGGTTTATCACAAAAAGATCAGAGCAGATTTGAATCCTGAACACTTGCATACTTACAGACTTTAACGTTACATAGATATTGCCTCCTTATTCCAAGGATATACTTGACTGAACGTAACAGTTCTAGGCATCACAAAATTCCGGCTGGGACGCTGGTTACTGCTTACAATCAAGGTCATAGACACAAAGGCCTTGTCATTGGCAATAAAAACTAATCTATACCTAATATGTTCTATAGAATCTAAAAGGAAATCCGTCACCTGACTATTTTATTTTATTGATATTAAAAAAAATGATTGATTTTAAAACTCACATCCATTTGTTTATGATAAGCGAACAGTGTTCAGCTTTTTGGCTTACTGAAAAGATTCTAATCTTTGATTCCTTATTAGTGGCCTTAATTTGACTGATTACAAATTTGAACGATTACAAGAACTTTTTGTTATGAATTTGCGTCAAATTTTAGTACTTCTTAAAATTATACACTTACGTAGCAGCCATCTTATTTAGTTGTTGATTAAATTCAATGTAGTAATTAGAAAATGAACTAATAATTTAAATGTTAATGATATTTGTGTTCAGGTATTACACACGTGGTGACTTGGATTTCGATCTGATGATGGACGGCTTCTTCGGCATATTGTACAACAAGATGTTCATAGTTCTCAATTCGCAATATGCATTCGACGAAAAGTAAGTACTTTTTTTTTACTCATACAATATTATTATTTTTATACCTTAATGTCTTTAACGTCTCGGCGGTCCAATGGCTTCTGAATTCGGAAGTCGCGGGTTCGAATCCCTGACACTGGCTCACACCAATGACTTTTCGAAATTGTTTTCGTAAGTTATGTGTGATGACTGAAATCTTTGTGCCCGGTATGGCAATAGGTTCGCCACCTATTCCATTTGGGACGTAAACATAACGGCGAGATGAGGCTTAACAGCCGCTGCCTACACCTTCGGGTAGAAAAAGGCGTGAAGTTATGTTTATGTAAATTCTCATTTTTAATATGAATTAATTACACAGCAAATCTTTTTTATCAGATTTACAGTCTTATTTTGTATGTTTTATCAGCTGCTCTTCTCTCTGTTTAATTTGTATGCAAATTTTAAGTGCTCTCGTGATAGTTACAATGTATGATGACTTTGACTCTTGATGACTTAATACTATTCTGATGTCACCGAGTCGTTTGACTTCTGACTTCCCTACCGATATTGAAACTGAATGAATTCAAGTTTTTTATCCCTATCCTACTTCAATACTAAACCGATTATCACGAAACTTACTCAATACACATATTCCCAAAGTAAGGATACTTTTTAATTTAAAAACGTTTCTCTACCTAAACGTGTAGGTAGCGGCTGTTAAAGCCTTGACTCCTCGAATGGTTACGTTATAAATACGTCCCAAATGGAATAGGTGGCGAATTTATAGCCATACAACGGGCCCAAAGTTGTCAGTCATCGATATTAAATTTATCACACATAACTTTCGAGAAGAATTCCGAGTAATCATTGGCGTGAGCCCGGAATGGAATCCAGGACTTCTGAATCAGAAGCGGATCGCGTCAACTGGACCACCATGTTGTAGTTTATAAAATTAGTTAAATAATTGAAAATGTAGCAACTTAAATTAATACTTCAATTAATAGAAAAAAAAATTGTTTATGTTTGCTAGGTCGTATACTGAACCTATCAACCTACCAACCGCCGACAATCTTTTGCTCTTGCCCTTTCCCTGCTGGCACTATTACTGTTTTTAATGATTAAACTCAAGAAATATTTTATATACATATTACTTACTAATAAATATAAAATACCTCGCATAAATCACACACTATTTGCGTGAAAGTAGAAGGACCTGTCTATCGTTGATAAAGTACCACTATAGAACATTGAACGCACCCTAAACCCAACATTTCTCATTAATAAAGTACATTTAAAACTTAAAGCACATCGTATATGCAATAAAGCTGCTGTAATCACAATCATGAGACGCACTTTATTTATCCTATTATCGGCACTAATCGTTTGTTTACTTTGAACGAAGCAGTAAAGCTGTCCCTGTTCGTATATTTATGAGTTTTATTGTCATGCCTCTTGTAAACATTGGGTGCGTTTACCGCTCGCACACCTACCACTGTAGCTTAACTATTAATACTATCTTTTTATTGTAGTTTTGAGGTTTTGTTGTTTATACAGACATTCGTGTTATGAATTATGGTGATTGTTCAGATTTTATCACGTGGATAATTTAGTGACTCGACCGGTGAAATACCACTGTCTCTCAGAATATCGACGTATAGTCTGCAGCGTTTTGCTCGGTGATAGAAGTATCCGGAGGTCCACCCCCATCCCCCTCCTTTCCCATCCTACTCCCTTAAGGGTCGGTAAAACTGTAACACTGTGTTGTAGGTGTCCACGGCTGGCAATAGTTGCTTGCCAACGGGTGATCCGCTTGCTTGTTTGCTGTTCTATTCCTAAGGTCTTCCAGTTTAGAAGGTCTCTGTATTATATAGAGGTCATAAACACAAATGCATAGCAGTTTCTAGTTTTCTAGCTATGTTAAAGTTTGCGATCAAGCTTTTCTCTATTCAACATTTGGTTGTTTTAACAATACACCACCAGGCCCGTATTAACGAAAATAGATTTTTTTCTTCTGATCACCACACGGACTGGGATCTGGGATCTAATATAATCTATATATGTATATACACAGGCTAAAATGTGTTAAAACTAAAAAGACTAGTGTCAAATGCAAGTGTGCACAATGAAAACGTTCTATTTTCAAAAACTTATCATTCATTAGCGAGTATCACCGACTTATTAATAAATATACAGACTGTTTCATGCTCTAAATTAAAAAAAAATAGACATCCGTCACTATTGCTTTTAATCGACGACACATATCTCGTTGTTAATAAATTAAATGACTGACTATAATAATAAATACCCATATCTAATATGCAATATATAGCAACTACAGATACCTAAATATTAGTCGCTTCATACAGAATTAATTGTATGACATCATTCCCAAAAATATTTATGTATGATCCAAAATCTTACACGTGTTCGAAGTACGTGTGTTCTACGCCGGCAATATACTGTATACATACATAGATAGTTAGGTGTATGTTTGTTAACTCTGATAGGAGTTCTTTGAATATCAAAAGGTGAAACAGTTCTCGATGATACCTTTTCCACATATTAACAACTACTGGGTTACTTCTATTTTTCTTGTTATCCATATTTACCTATAAAATGTGCAACTTTTGTTTATAAAAATGGGTTGAATCTATTAACGCGTTAAAGATGTTAAGGCTTTCATTTCGAGTAAAGGTAATCTAATTTATCGAAAATTAAAAAGAATTTAAAGGGTCTTCTTTTTCCGCCCTCTTCATTGCGAGGAAAATCGGTGCCAGAGTTTCATCATTATCGTTAAAAACTGTTTATATTTTGATATGTTTCTTCTCTTTTCAGATATATAACTTGCTTGAACGAGCATATGCGTGAAATTCAACCGTTTGCTGATGTGCCGAACAAGCTGTCTGCACAGCTCCGTCGAGCCATGGTGGCGACGCGCACTTTCCATAAGGCGCTCAGATCAGCTGCCGACGTTATCCGCAGTATGATGCAGGTGAATATAAAGCAAACTTGGAAATTGTACATCTTAACTTAGAAGTGGTAGAGCCATGAAGCTCACTGAATGGGCCAGCTCGACCGGTGAAATATTACGACTATTTACGACCTCACAGAATATCGACGTATAGTTAGCAGCCGCGTTTCGTTCGATAAGAGGCATCTGGAGACTAACTCCCATTTTTCCTTCCGTCCCATCTCACTCCCCTGTGTTGGTAGGTGTCCATGAGCGCAACTTGCTATTTTTTCCCCCCCATAAAAAGAGAAAAACGTAACACAATCACCATTAGGTGCCTACCATCTCAGTTTGATCAGATTAACGCCCGAATACTGAACCGCCGCTCAAATCTGACAATCAATAAAGTGGTACTTACTGCTCAAATTTCACGTATTCTGTCTAATGTGACAGCTACTTAAACGCTCAAGTAGCGCTTATATATTTGAGTGGCGGTTCAGTATTCGGGCTATATCAGTCTTTCTAACTCCGCATAAACTCAGCCATTTACCACAATATATTATTGACGCGTCCACTTAAACTGGACTTAATTGAATATAGTTTAGACAAACTAATTAATTTTATTCATTAGATAACAGAGCATCATTTAATATCATATACTATATACATGTACAGGTCAAATAAATAATTCAATTAGATTATAAATGACAGAACTAGAGTAACGTTTTGAAATCAACTATATATAAATAAAGTATCGCGTTGTTTGTCTGCTGTGGACACCTAAAGCGATTTAAATGAAATTTTGCACACTGCGTGCAGTTTTATCAAACTTGAAAATATAACGGCAAGTCGAGGCTTAACAACCGCTGCCTACACCTTCGGGTAGAAAAAGACGTGAAGTTATGTTAATACTCCTCGTTATGTATCAGTCCATACTTGTAAAAATTAATAAGATATTTGTATGTTAAAATTCGCGACCCACTGTTGATGGTCATGTTATATCATCGATGACCAAAATCAAAGACAATTTTGACCATAGTCGTCAAATTGTTGCCGTAGTATATAGACGCCAATAGTTAGTAACAAGTCCGCGGTATCATACGCATACTAATGTATTTTAATCAACGCAAGTATAAATTATTATTCTGTTTTGACCTTCAACTTCAATCCTATGAAAATGAGTCAGTGTTGTTCGCGCAAATAAATTTGTCGTTCATTGATCTTTTAAGATGGCAAACTCTGGCCTCAATATTTTATTATTAGAGATATATTTATTATACAAATTTGTGATAAAATTTTATAGTTCAGTATGATATGTGTGTGAGACATATAAATTTGAGAATTTCATGTCATCATCATTAGCCTGTTGAAGTCCACTGCTGGACATAGGCCTCTCCCAATGTGCGCCACAACATCCAATTCTCTGCCTTCCGCATCCAGTCTTTTCCAGCAGCCCTTCTGAGGTCGTCTGACCATCGGGCTGGTGGGCGTCCTACACTACGCCTACCAAGTCGCGGTCTCCACTCTATGACCTTCTTGCTCCATCTACCATCGGTCCTTCGACAGATGTGGCCAGCCCATTGCCACTTCAGCGAGCTTATTCTACAAGCTATGTCGGTTACTCCGGTTCTCTGTCGGATATACTCATTCCTGAGTCTATCTTTCAGAGATACTCCGAGCATAGCTCGCTCCATAGCTCGCTGAGTGACTTTAAATTTGTGGACTAGCCCCACCGTAAGCGTCCACGTTTCGGCACCGTAGGTGACTTTCGTCTTCAGGCATTGCGGTATAGGCGAGCCGAATACTCGACGCAGTTTGCCGAATGCGGCCCAACCCAGCTGAATCCTCCTGTCGGCTTCCTTCTCGAAGTTTCGTCTACCTAACTGGATAGTTTGGCCTAGGTAGACGTATTTGTTTACGACTTCTAGAATTGACCCATCGACATTTGTCGGTCCGGGCACGACATGTTCATTGAACATGACCTTGGTCTTGTCCAAGTTCATACCCACACCGACACGTCGAGAGGATTCGTCTAGGCTGCGCAGCATTCCGCTTAACTGTTCCAGCGACTCTGCCATTACAACGATGTGGTCGGCGAACCGAAGATGCGAGATGTATATCTCACCATTCACGTTGATACCTGTCCAGTCCAGTCCAAGGTCTTAAAGACGTCCTCCAGAGCATTGGTGAAGAGTTTGGGAGATATGACATCTCCCTGTCTTACACCTCGATTCAGCTCGATGGAGTTTGTCACTTGATCCTGGATCTGGACAGCCATCGTGGGAGTGTCATACAAGCATCTCAACACCTCGATATAACGCCAGTCAATCCGACATCGCTGTAATGCATCCAGAACTGCCCAAGTTTCGATGGAGTCGAAGGCTTTTTCGTAATCCACAAATGCCATACACAGCGGCTGATTGTACTCTTCGGTCTTCTGTACAATCTGCCGAACAGTATGGATGTGGTCCACGGTACTAAAGCTTTTTCGAAACCCGGCCTGCTCCGGAGGAATGAGAATTTCATGTACCTAGGTAAATAAAATTCGGCTTTGAAATCTCAGCACTGTTATATTATATCTATAGTATAAATATCTTCCATGGGGTTTCTCCAATACGTACTAAACAATTCTAATTCGTTTGCCCTATTCTTTTTTTTGAAAATAACAAAATGGCGGAATTTTGGCGCCATATGGTTTATTTTTTCTGTGCATCTTGACTACCCTCTTTAGCTACTTTAGTCCGATTCGTTTTAAGGCGTCAAACAGTTGGGTTACCTTGGGTCCTTAATTGTCTGTATTATCACGAATTTGATTTATTTTTATTCGTTCACTTGATAAACAATTGGCGTTGGATTCTTTGAGTGTGAATTGTTCATCAATTCAATTTCATTGGCCATTATCATGCCCACGTTTTATTAGTTATTTTGTTGTAATTGTGTGGTCGTTTTTTTGAAGCGTTGCTAACTGATAAATTGCTTTTTAAATACCTTACTATCAAACGAATACTACTCGTTAGACCTCAATTTAACCCCTAAAGATAAATAACTTCCAGGGTTCAAGATCTGAATATTCGGGGCTTTTTAGTCGTATCATAAATGTCAAGCCTAACTTCGAAGAATATTGGCCATATTTAGGCCGCGAATTTCTTTATGATGATGCGGAGAAAATCGAGCAATGGTCTTTTGTAAGAAAAAAATTAGAATGTTGTAGTTTCTTGATATTATTATTTGATCGGTAATTTAAAATGCAACTCTTTCTCTCTCTCTTCAGATGCAAGTGACAACAGAATGTGTGACGGCATGGACTCGTCTCCGTTACTGTGGCAGTTGTTCTGGATATCAACCGCCGGCGTGCTCCAGATACTGTCACAACGTAATTCGTGGCTGTCTGCCGGCACACGCTGATCTCGGAGTGCACTGGGAAGCGTTTCTAGGTAAGTGCATTTCATGGAATGTAAGGCTAAAGTTATTGGCAAAAGAGTTAAAAAGGAAATTGCAAATAATTCAGACTTTCAGGAAATTAGTCACTCACCTTTTTTAGTCTTGATCCATTAGTTATTTAAAGTTAGCAAGCAATGTAGTAACACTTACCTACTAACTCAATTATTTATAGATGCCGCGGACAAAGTGAGCGACCGTTTACTTGGACCATTCAACATTGCCATGGTGGTGGAACCCTTGAACATTAAGGTATCCGAAGCAATCATGAGCTTCCAGGAGCGCAACGGCGAAATTTCCCAGCAAATATTTACCGTTTGCGGCAAACCTGTGCTGAGTTCAAGTGGTGGAGTCAGTCCGTTTTTCACACCTGGAAAACAACGAAGATCTGTTCGATCCATACCAGACTTTGATTGGCCACAAAAAGACGATGACTTCGAAATAGAAGCATCATTCGAAAGTCTCATGAATAATGATCCGTCATTAGCTGAGCTACGATCACCTGAAAGTATACGAAAAGTTACTGAAGAAATGGCTGAGCAAGCAAAATTAAGAGAGAGGTTCCTGCAATACATGCGAGGTCACATCGACCTTGAAGAATACGAAGAACATGAGCGACGGAAACGAGAAGCTCAACCTGAGCCCGTTGCTCCAGGTCCTATTGATATTGAATACAAGCCTTTGGCGTTTGGTGGAAAGAAATCGCCTAAAAAGAAGAAAACTTCTCCTGTTAAATATGACGACTCACGTGGTAAGCTATAATACTTCATACTTTTATATCTCTATCCCTCTATTTTTAACCTGCATAAGTTAAGTCGCGAGCGACCTTAAGTTTTTTTTTCAATCTCAACTGTATTGTATTGAAATTTATATTGTTTTATCCATTTAGCAGGATCAGATTGGGCTGGACCAGCTTTGGAGAAGTTAGTACACGAAACTCAAGGGCGGATACGTAACACCCGACACTACTGGAACCATCTGCCGGCGTTGCTCTGTACCACAACCAGCGTCACTAGCTCGCCCTGCTTCAACGGCTCTGCGATTGGCAGGTAAAGACATAAACAACACAACTTCACACCAAGTCCCCTGTGGTGAAGGCAGAAAAGATTGAGCGCTACAAGTTACGATACTCATACTTGACTCGCCTCCACAACTTTCTTAACTGATGTTAAACACAAAACAATTGTCAATTTGAAGACTTCTATCAGTCCATTTAGTCATGGTAATTGTATCGTTGCCTTCCTAGAACTCATCTTGACATCATTATAATATTTAGCAAAAGTATCTTTGGAATAACTTAAACATATTAAAAGTATGTGGGTAGACTATTAATTTACTGGCAAATATCGAAACCACGAATTAAAAAATAATATATTATACTTGGAATATAGATTTGTTTAATTAATAAATTAAATATGATAATTCGCAGCTATATACCGCTAGCGGCTGGTGAAGGCTCAGCGGGTCTACCTTCTAACCCTGAGGTCCGCGGGGTGCCCGGTGCGAGCTCCACGACGCAGTCGGCCACACTTCGAGCGCTTGCGGGGAAACTCAACGACGCCTACAACGGACTTGAAGTTCAGTGGGTCGAGGATGCCAACTCAGGTACGATATTGTCGGAGAGACTTAGAGTTGCACGTCATTATATTCCACCGTGAGTCTGTGAACTTTATCACAGGTATTTATATCTACAACTTGGAGATCGAAGGTTCGATTCCTACCCTCAAATCGGAATTTCCATTTGTAGGCAGCCTCAGCCTCGACTCGCTGTTATGTTTACGTCCCAAATGGAATAGGTGGCGAATCTATTGCCATACGGGGCACAAAGTTTTTAGTCATAGATATTTGTCACACAACTTTCGAAATTAATTAATTTTCGAAAAGTCATTGATGTGTGCCAGGATTGAAATCCGCGACCTCTGGAAACTGTGTGCTCGACCACTGGACCAACGAGACTAAAGGTCTACTTTCAATTCAAAGTGTTCATATTTTTTTTATCCCTGACCCGAATACTAAATTTAATTATTAAGTGTTCTTGGTGACGATCATAACTCTTATGTAAATAATTTCTATTACAGATTTACATGCGTCGAGTTCATTCCACCGTGATCTGGTGGACGATGTGGAATCTGGTTCAGGTTCTGGTGACTACAACAACGGTGACGGTCTTCCTGACGACGATGAAGACAGACAGAACGGGTTCGATACAGGTAATGTACAGTTGTCTATTTTCCCCCTCTTTCTTGTTTTATTACAGTGCTTAAATTCGTGCTCTGTTCTGTTCATCTAATATATAAAATTCTCGAGTCTAGTAATTGAACTCCTCCGAAACGGCTTGACCGATTCTCATGAAATTTTGTGGACATATCGGGTAGGTCTGAGAATAGGTCAACATCTATTTTTCATCCCCCTAAATCACAAGGGTAGCCCACCCCTCAATATTTTTTTTTTATTTTTCGACATTTTTCTGTTTCTTATTTTTTTATAAAACGGAATACAAAAATACATACAACCCTAAAATTTCAACCCCCTACGATCAACCCTTATTTTTTAAATTTTATTTTTTGGCAAGACAACGTTTGCGGGGTCAGCTAGTTTGTTACATAGAAATACTTTTGATCATTTTAGGATCCGGATTCAGCCCAACAGATGAGGATCAGACAGAACCTGAACCTGATTTTGAACCACATACGGAACCACAGCCACCACCGCCGTCACCGACAGTGGCGACGTCAGCACCGACACCAGCCTCGACCCCTGTCCCACCGCCCCCGCCCATCATTACCGAAGCACCATTCACACCACGCGTCATTGAACCACCTCTCACTAAAAACGTACAAATCAGTGTAGGTAACGTAGACATACCACTGCCAGAAACTGACACGGACTCAGAGGAATCTGATGATGTCGAAGATAGTGACCAGAGCAGAATCCAGAGCCCGGGCAATGTCCAACCAGTAGCTGGTGGAGCTGACCGCCCATCTCTTCACGTAGCGCTCATTACTTACGCTTTACCTGTGGTATGCGCCTGGTTCGGCACCATAGTCACAGATCTATTTTAATATTGAATGGGCAGTACTACTTTTTTATATGTGGAGGAGATAGTATGTTTCCAAAACCGATTACACCCGAACATGCATTATTTGTGATTTAGTCAATTTAGAACAAAGTAACCATTTCCAGAAATTGCATTTTTATGACGTGTTTTTTTTATAGATTCATTCATTTAAATTGTTTTTACAAATTTCAATTAAGATTTAAGTTAGAATTCATGTGTATACATTTAAAGTTATAGAATAATTTGGGCAGTGTTTATGGTCACTATGCTTACAATATAAATGTCAGATTTAAAAAAAGAATTATTCAAAAAACCGCGAAGTCACGTGCGTATTCAGTTTTTTCTTTATTTACCATAAAACCACATTGATATTTTTATGTTTAGCTTGAACTCAATTCAAGTTTACAATAATTACAAGTATAGACTAAATTTTTGAGATAATTTCGGGTGTTTTCGAAAAAAAAATTGGTGGTATCTATTTTGAATAGAATACGCGTACTTTGTATAAAGTTGGAACACTGCCGTGTACGGGACGTTGCTGTATCAATGTATAGAAATCATTTGGTTTGTATATAGCCTAGTCAATAGTGCGACGGCCGGGAATCGAACGTGTGCTACTGTGATAATTCGTGCGGAAACAAATGGGAATGTTCTTCATTTAATACATAAACTATCTTTTTACACAGTGCTTGTAGTGAATTTATTTATTATTGTGAGGCAGAGACCACTTTTTTCCAGTTTGTTACGTCCATGAGGACGGACCAAGGGAACATAACTTATACTGCCATTTCAAAGTGAGTGACAATAAATATGTTTTATTTTATGAAATTGGTGTAATATGGCATTATATTACTATTTTTTTTATTATTTTATTTTTTTACCTATCAAGGAACTTTTGAAAAAGGATTTTGGCCAAATTATATATTTATTAAAATTAAAATGATCTTGTGTAAATAAATTGTAAATTATATAATATTAGATAGTGAATTATGTTTTATTTAGAAGTGACTACCACGATTTGTCTATACCTGTGGTTTTGAACCTTGAATATATAATCAAAAACATACTCATAATCGCCAATATTTATTAATATATTAACTTGCATTTTTTTATTAACAGTTGTATTGTTAATATGTTGTATTATACCTGTTCTAATCTATGCAAATATGTATTAATTTCATAACCATAATCTAAACAAAAAATATCATAGACAAATATTGTTAAGGTGGCGTCTGTATTTATAGAAAAAAAAAACATACCAAAATTAATTTTGTATATTTAGGGACAAAACTACAGACGGTGAAATAAATCTATAAATGTACATAATACTTAGTCATAATGTCTAGAGTAAGTATAGAGACTGATTTGCTTTCTATTAATTTGTTTTTTTTTTTTACATAAAAATTATGTATTATTTTTACATTCGGAATAAATTAATGCTTTGTCCGACTGATGTATTAATCTACACACTTTCATTTATAAAATAATATACTTTTTAATGTATTATACTTATTCAAATGACAATTATTTCGATATCTGCTTCTTAATAATTATTATTATTCTTTGCCTTTGAGTAGGTATTGAATTTGCAATGTGTCGTGTCTGGAAAATTATAAATATTAGAAATTATTGTATATGTATTGCAAATTTAATGCATCTCTTCTTATACATATAAGTACACCAGTGTATAATTATAATATAATAAGTGTTATTAAATATGTATACTGTATACGTAATGTACATTTTTAATAATTCGCAGCTTATAGTGTTGTATTTAATAAATATTATTATTTACATATTATGCGATACCGATATTAAGTATCCCTGTCACTAAAAAAAAATTGAGACAGTTACTTTAAATGAAATATCACATAAGTTTTTTTTTATCAGTGATAAGGATAATGTATGATAAAGAAAACAACTGATATTTTTTATACAATCACTTGAAAATATTTATTAACTTATAATCGATATGTAATTAATTCTAAAATAATAAAAAAATATAAATTGTCTTTGGTATACGTGAGATGTTCCAAACATTTTTTTTTGTTTCTATAAGCTGTGACTTTATGACGCACAATTATTATTATATCATTAGAAACGAGCAGAGGAAGGTTTTAATAAAAAAAAATTAAAAGTATTAATGAATTGTACAGTTTTATACATATTTCATTTAATTTCCATAATAAATTTTTTGACAAAATAATATTGTTTTTCTTTTTTTTTTTCTCTATCTCTGACACAGGACCTTCCTTTGTACTTTCGAATTTCCGCCACATATCCTCAAAATATAAGTAAGTATTGAAATACCTATAAAGAATATTTTAAAAATAAAAAATGCACAATTAGGAATTTCCAGCATTATTGCATTTCAAGACTTGCAATTTGCATAAGTCCCTAATAAAAATAATTAATAATTGTTGAAATATTTATATCATTCAATCATATTTAAAATTAAGATTATAGTCTCCTTGAGGCCATTACGTATACAGAAGTTGAATCATAAGAAGTACGGGGGACCAACCTAAAGATTCACTGCTATGTGCCATATAGGTATTTTCACTTCACTTCACTTCTTAATATTGGCTTCGCATACTAGCTAATGCGACTTAGCCACTCTCTTCATTTTCTACTTTGAACGCTTCAGACAGAAGAATTTGCACGGTTAGGAGGAGAATATAGCCAGTTAAGATGACCGCAGGATTTCTTCAACCAGCGTAGTAAATGAAATCAGAGTCCTCCTTTATTGGCGCGTATTTATAATGACTGGTTGTTATTTATATTCTGCCAGGCTCAGTTGCATTGATGTCATAAACCAGAGGAAACAGATGAAGAGAGGTTTTAAATAAACAAAATTTCGATTAAGTATTTTATGACCCATATGATTTAAACATACAACTAATTTCTACCTACAACAAAAAAGAAACAAACACTATTGCTAATTACTACCAGAACACTTATAAAAAATGAAAATATGAATTTTAAACAAGCGATAATAATGTTATAATTATTTACTGCTACAGTTTACAAGAAAATATTTATTTTTTAACGAATTTACATAAGATGTACCGTAGTTTATGTGAAGATATGAGAGAGAGTAAGCATTTGAGAGAAACCTGGAATCCGGAAACGGGATCCAGGCCTCAACCATGTCTCCGAGACGGCAATGATAGATGGGGAAAGAATGTTGATTAAATGGGTCAGTTCATGCTTTTTATTTCGCACGCTCCGACAGATCCACTGTAGAAGGATCACTGGATCCATGTTGAGAGGTTAGGGATACTAGATGAGTAAGTTTGGAGGCAACGTGGGACGGTAGGTTTTGAGGGTTAGAAGAAATAAAATCGATCAATAAAGATAAAAGAGTTTCTAAAATATTTTCTCTTTGAGGAAGAAGTTGGCGGTTGTTTAAAGCACAACCGTTTGGCATAGATGATGGAGGATGAGAGGTAATTTGCTGATGAGCAACTCTATCATATGTTTTACCCATTGGGATTCTAGAGTGAGTAGAAGCGGATGCTGACAGTTGTAATCGAGATTTTTGAGGAGCTGAATGAACAGGCCTAGGAACTTGCTGAGCTTTAGAGAGGGAAGGAAATGTAGGTGAATCTTTAGCTACCTCGGAAAAAGGGCGAGATACAGCAGAGAATTGTGATGAGGCTTCTTCATATGAAACTGAGTTTTGGGCCATTACAAGTTTTATTGATCTCTGTCTTTCACGCTCTGGACAGGCATTGCTCGTGGCGAAATGCCGACCAGAACAAAAAAGGCAAGAGGATTTAGATTCGGTGACTTCACAGCTTTCCCCAAGATGTTCTTGAGCACAGCGGAAGCACCTGGGTTTCGACCTACACTGGACCTTAGTGTGACCATATCTGGAGCAAGAATGACACTGGATGGTTGGATAAATGTATATTTCAACAGGGAGAGACGTATAGTACAAAAAAACCCGAGACGGTAGGGATTGGCCTTGAAAGGTGACCACCACTGACTGAGTAGGGACCCAAGTAACTTGACCTTCATCTATTTTTTTTCTGTTTAATCTACGCGCTTTTAAAACTTTGCCGCAGCCAGTAGGTAAGTTGACATCTTTCGCAAATTCTTCCATGGAAAGATCAGTGGGGACCTGCCTCACCAATCCCATCCTGGTAACATTGAAAGTAGGTACGGAAGCTACGTATTTGCTCTGTAATATGGGAGAGGTAGTAAAATCATTAGCATCCTCAGCAGACTTAAACTGGACTGAAATTTTATTTCGTCCGACTTTTTTGATGCCATCTGAACAAACATTTTTTACTTTGTGGGTGATAAGAAATTGGCCAAACTTAATTGGACGGATAGTTGTACCAGCTGATGGATCCGGAGATGAACGAGACACATGTACTATATAAGGACCTTTGTCTAATTTAGAATAGTTATTGATAGCTCCTACAGTATAGGATGGGTCAGAGTAAACAGTTTGAATCGAAGGGGTAGCTGAATCAGGGGAAATAATTTGTTTTTTAATCGGATTATTGTTATTAGGCTCAAGTCGTCGTTTCATAGCCGTGCACGATGTACTCGCGCCAATCACCATCAATGAAGGATCAGGAGGATCAGGAGGATCAGGAGGCGGCGGCCGAGCCAGCGCATCATCCCAAATATCAGATTGCATATTTGAGAATAATCTCAAATACGCATGGACGTAATGTCAAAAATATGAAAATAATAACTTACCGCTTACCGCTACTAAAATACACAAATATTACTATCACAACTAAAAATACACTATAATAGTCAAATCGGACATAAAAAACTAAGCAAAAAAGGTCTTTTACAATAAATAAATAGCTAACACGCGAATTCAGGTTTGATCGTCAACACTTCCAAAAGCAGAATCCCTATAGGTATTTTAAATCAATATACTTTAGCAAAGTTCCCGCTCATTTATCTCACAATTAGTACTTCATACCTAATGTCGAATTTATTTAGATGGTTCATCCAAGGCGGTAATCTTTATCTACAATCTTAATTTTCTAATCGCTTATCATCTGGCAATTTACAGATAGTTGTCATAAATCCATGCCATGAAAATCTACGTGAATACACATATTTTATCAGAAGTGTCGAAAGCGATTTATTAATAGCATATTGTATAGATTAAGTAAGTAAAGCGAAACGTATCAGGGAATATTAATAATGTTAATAAGAATTTAAATAATGTACTACATAATAAAGTCGTAGCTAGGTTCATATTGTTGGTTGGAAAAATTTTTTGAGTTACGAATAATAAATATAACCTGGATATCATATTATAAAGTATATACCTTTAAAAAAACAATGAAACTCTTGTAAATCTACGTTTCCATATTTATGTTTATTTTCATTACAATTGGATCAAATAAAAAATAATAAAAATTGCTAAAACACTTCTGTACTTTCATTAAAGATCCCATTTAAGTAAGTATCAGTTCGAGTTAATTTATAAAGTTTAATTCTGAGTGTACTCTATTTTGAATCTAAATTTATTCAACTAATTATTTATTTGAATAACTACCCATAACAGGTGTATGTTTGAACACCATTTGACTTTTTTCTGAATATCAATATTCAGAAAAAAGTCACAGGGACAAGGAAACCTAAAGAAGAAACTTAGGTACTTTTATTTTCAAAATCATTTATGTTAAGCATGGTTAATTTTTTTTTCTTTTATGGGTTAGCGGGGAAAACTAGCAAGCGTGTCACCTGATAGTAAGCGAGTAAGACTGCCCATGGACACCTGACAGATAGTGTTACAGTTGCATTGCCAGTCAGGGCACCTCTCTCACCGAACATGAACCGAGAGGTCGTGGTATTTCACCGGTCGAGCCGGCCCATTGATGCAACGAGCTGCATGGCCCTAGCAATGTTAAAGGGTTATAATTCTAAAGCAAGGCATTGCTGTAGGAAACTTTTACAGGAAACTGTAGAATAAAATAGAAAAAAGTAAGGATAATATCCACTGTATACAGTCTTTAGTTTAGCAAAGGCGTTTCACTCCATCCAAATAAAGAAGAAACAGTAAAGTTTTATAATCAATTTATTTGCTTAAAGTAAATATTTACATTATTATATACTTATATTGATTTAATTCTTATTTTTTATTTTTAAACTACAAATAAAATAATAATAAAAATACAGACGGAATAAAAATACACCAGAAATAGTCTGCGAATTAAAACGAGTCCAACAATGAAGATGGATACTGTATGAATAAATAATAGTTATTCAATTAATGACAATTCATACATAATAATAATATCATTCTAAAAATCTATGTTGGCCTGGAATTGAATCTGATGCCTTGCACACAGGAAACTGCTTTGTTGGATCAACATTCTATTGAGACGTCTCAACATCAAGTCAGTAATAAAATGAAGGCTGTTGCTAGTCGTCTGCTAATCGGATGAACAAAATAACTAAATCGTCCGATTATCGGATGAATAAAATATGTAATTTAATCGTCCGACAAATTTATTCATTGACATAAAATCAAATTATTATTTTTTCATTATTATTATTTATTCTCCTACCGATACTAACACCGAAATCGGTGTTATTGGTACCTTTAGGTCTCCCTTTTCTTTTAATCGCAGGTTGAACGACCATGTTGGACAATATCTCGATGAATTAAGAAACCTATACAAGTCAATGCAATATTTTCAATTTTTTCGTTCTTGGTGTACTTCCAGTCGTTACTGTTGTTAGTTTTTGTATGATCGTTTTTATTTATCGCTGAGATGTGGTCAAAAATTTAAAAAAAAAACCTAACTAACCTAATTTTTTTTTGGAATAATTTAATACTGTAAATGTAATTTTAAAACAGTCTCGGTGGCGCAGTGGTCGAGCACACGGCTTCTGATCCGGAGGTCCGGGTTCGAATCCTGACACTGGCTCACACAAATGACTTTTTGAAATTGCTTTCGGAAGTTAAGTGATAAATATCGATGACGGAAATACTTTGTGCCCGGTATGGCAATAGGTTCGCCACCTATTTCATTTGGGACGTAAACATAACGGTGAGACGAGGCTTAACAGCCGCTGCCTACACCTTCGGGTAACAAAGGCGTGAAGTTATGTTATGTTATTTTTAAAAAGTTGTTTTAATGATATTTTTTTGTATGAATACATTATTTTTAACAAAAAAGTAGACGTACACGCGTGTTATTTTTAAATTTACGGACGACTAACTCTATGCTAATCATCCTTTTAGCGGACGACTAGACACTTCCTAAAATGAAGTCTTATTAATAAGTTTACATCACTACTTTAAATTGTCTGTGCGTACAGGGCATTCATATACAAGTCCTCACCATCAGACGTTTGAAAGCTAAACCTAAGTCATAGACACATCTATGCAATATTATATTTGAGGACACAAAGAGAAAAATATATTATGAAAATTACTGTAACCAAAGATCTAACTGACATTGGCACAACTTTATAAATGTTGCAACTTTTAATAAATAAGTTTTGTCAGATGTATGATAATACTTGTGCGATAAAAATAAGTTTTTATTACACATGCGGGGAAAGTACTATCTTTTCGCTTGCTTTTGGGGTCGAAAAGACGCTAATTGCCCACTTCCCAATTACCACACGACTTTTGAGTAAATTTAATGTCGATTTCAGTGCGACAAGTAAACTTCTCGCACCCAAATTTTCATTGGCGCACGCAAATTAGGTATCTAATAAGTGAGGTTGACATTTAAATATAGTGAACAATAACAATGTGCATTTTGACATTTCAGATACGGTTCCAACAACAAATTCAAAAAGTTTTAATAAAACCTTCACAAATTGTTCAAACTTAACAGTTTATTTGAATATTATTAAAACGAATTAAATGATTTTATTTACATACTTTGTAATCGATCGTTCCCGATTTATAATAATGTGTTGTGTTTGATTGGTAACAATAAATTCACTAAATATATTTTAACTTTGTCAGTTTTTTTTTGTGGAGTGCTTTCAGCCGCATTCGTAATAAAAAATAGTATGTGTGCAATTCGTGCGAAGTTGTCGATTGCCCACGAGAGCGAAGTTCGTTTGAGTTGTACACTAGTTGCACCATATACTAAAAATAAACGATACATTGTAGTTTATATGAAGACAAAAAATTCAGATCTACAAAGACCTTACTCTCAGAGAAATATTTTTCAGTCAGAATATCTACACGTCTTACATTATTTTTAACATGGTTTTTATAGTATGGACTTATGTTTGTTCATCGTCAGTATCACTGCTGTCTTCAGACCCGCTGTCAGTACTATACTCTTCACTATCAGAATCAGAGCCCATCCATGCCGGCAGTGTGGGCTGATCTATTATGGTCTTCCATTCATTGAGTTTATGTAAATCTGAAAATAATATAATATTAGTGTAGTTCCTGTTATTAAATTATTATTACAAAGTAAATAGTGAACAAGACATTCATACATAGTCAAAGAAGCTTTATTTTCATAGGTCTTCACAGACACTTAAAATAGTCCATGTACAAATTTTAACCAATTACTTATTAAATCCTTAAACACGAGCGTTTGAGCAAAATGCCACCGTGGAACAACAAAACACGGACGCAATCGCCACGAGCAGCCCGATTCCGAGTGTAGTGGCTATCATGAGAAGGCTTGGGCAAGAAACTAACGCCTAATACTCTTTTCAAATCATTTAAAATAATTAACATTACTGAAAACATGGCAGTAGGCTTTACATAAAAGGTGTAGCAGCCAAAATACTCGACCAAAAGGTCGTTGATATAACATCACCAAATGAAATTTAGTGTCATCAACCATACCTAAGCTGTACATATCTTTCAGATAAAACTGCTCCTGGCCCTTCTCCAACACTCCACCGTACAAATACAAAGTGGATCTTTGCACCACCATCATGGCCGACATACGCGCGCAAGGACCAGTACGGAGCCCGGGGACTTCGCCCCCCGTCAGAGACGCAGGTGTTGCTGCTACGGACGCTCCACCAAGCTTCATTGTGAATATTTCATCTGTCACCACTAAGAGAAAAAAAATTAAATAGATAACTATGTACAGTTCGTACTTTAATTATCAGTAGAATACTAATAATAATTTATTTAATATTGGTGGAATTAATAAATCAATACATAATGACATAACTTCACGCCTTTTTCTACCCGAAGGTGTAGGCAATGGCTGTTAAGCGTCGACTCGCCGTTATGTTTACGGCCTAATGAAATAGGTGGCAAACCTATTGCAATACTGGTTAAAGTTTTTAGTCATTGATATTTATCACACAACTTTCGGTATTAATTTAGATAATTTTGAAAATGTGTGTGCCAGGATTCCAGCCCGCGACCTCTGGATTCAGAAGCCGTGTGCTCGACCGTAGAACCACCGCGATTAATAAGTACATAATCATACTATGAAATAAAAATATATATTTTATTTCATCATAATATACTTATTAGCTTAATCTAGCTTGGCTTCGAATAGAAGTCGTTGAGATTTTCTGCCTGCTTATTTTCTAACTACTAACCAGTGAGTGTTTCGTTGGTGGTTTCCGTTTGCACAACCTCTTCACTAGCTCTGGACTTGTGTTCCGACCGTAACGTGACATCGTGCCATTTGCCTCCTTCCAAATCCAACATCTTCAGTTCGTCGCTCATATCACCGCGGAGTTCCTCCTCAGTTTCTTCCACGTCCTAGTTTTTTGACACATGAATGTAATATTATGTCATATAAACGACTTCATAGGTATGGTCTTTATATGTAGGTACAGTATCGTAAATTGACCTCGAGGAAGGCAAGAAAAGCGCGGTGATAGTATTTGTGACTCACACTAATGCCTCCAAACACGTAGGCCCGGTTGGTGTGCACGTTGAAAGCGGAGGCCTGCGATGCGCGCGCGGGGGGCGCCAGGGCTCCGCCCGCGAGGCTCCTCCAGCTCCAGGAGGACGCTGCGCCCTCGGCCCCGGCGCGACGCGTCAACTGGAACAAGTCTGTGTGTGTGTGCGCGCGATCTGTCCGACCCTCGCGAACTCGGGAGAAACCGCCGTATATTATGAGCTATAAAGAACAATAATATTATTATATTTATAAGTTTTAATTACTAAGTAAGAAGTTATTAACATGTAAATTCTACGAGTATGTCATTGTCAATAAACTTATGTTACTCATGAATATATTTCTAACTAAACTTACAATATTATAACAGTACAATAATCTTATTGACATATTAAGAGTCTTAATTCATATCAAATTAAGTTATAAAATTTACATGAATAGGTATGAGTAAAACTGAATAAAAGTATATTTACATTCCAGATCTATTATTATATATAACCTAATAAATTTATAATATATTATATTCATTATATTATATACATATATTATATTTATAACATAACATAACTTCACGCCTTTTGTTACCCGAAGGTGCAGGCAGCGGCTGTTAAGCCTCGTCTCGCCGTTATGTTTACGTCCCAAATGGAATAGGTGGGGAACCTATTGCCATACCGGGCACAAAGTTTGTCAGTCATCGGTGTTTATCACACATAACTTCCGAAAACAATTTCGAAAAGTCATTGGTGTGAGCCAGTGTCTGGAATCGAACCCCGGACCTCAGGATCAGAGGCCGTGCGCTCGCCCACTGCGCCACCGAGACTATATTTCTATTTAATAAATTTCCTTCACATAGGTTTTCTTTTTAATAAACGAAAATTATACACATATTAACTATTTTCTTCCACTAAAGGTTAAATTTAAAAAACAATAACATATTTGAAATAAAGTTGATTATAATAAAATTACAAAGAACCAGTATTAGAATATAAAACAGATACAAACTCACCGAATCAGCGCCAACAGGAAACATAAGGAAAGCGGATCTAGCGCAAGGCCCTCTGCCACTGGGTGATAATTTGCTCCATGTCCTGGTATCCAGTGAGAACGTGTACACGTCATCATAGTAACGACAGTCGCGTCCATCATCTGAATAACCACCAAACAGCACAATATCTCGTCCTAGCAATACCATTCTGTGACCTGAACGAGATGAGGGGCCATTGGGAGCCACCACCTGAAATCATTTATGTTATTACTTCATAATCTATTGCGAAATCTCTTTTTCTTATGACTCCCCACTGGTAAGTTTAAAATACAGAAGTAGAAATTCACTAAGTATATACATTCATCATCACTCAGAAATTTTCTTAGTAAGCTTTAAAGAGAAATAAATAAAGAGAGAAAAATAAAGAGAAATGGAAACAAATTGAAAAGCAAATGAGATATAAAAGTTATCACTATCAATTTGATCTCTCTTCTTGCATATTGCATGGAGATGATGATTTTAATACTAATTATTACCTTTTCCCATTTCTTCTCGGCTAAGGAGAAGCACCACAAGTCTTTATAATGGTAGAACTGTGTTTCATTGGGGCTTGTGAACTCTCCACCAAATACCCACAACTCACCCCTATGAACAAATGTACAAACATAATATAACTTCACACCCTGTTCTACGCAAAGGTGTAGGCAGTGGCTGTGAAGCCTCGACTCACCGTTATTTTTACGTCCCAAATGAAATAGGTGGCGAGCCTATTGCCATTCCAGGCACTAAGTTCTAAGTCATCAATGTTTATCATACAACATTCGAAAATTATTTAATTTCGAAGAGTCATTGGTGTGTGCCAGGATTGAACCATTGAATTTTTCGTACAAACTAACGAATTTTCTAATTACTTTCCAAAGGTTTGTTTAATGACAAGTAAAACTTAAAAACCAAAATCATGGCATCAGGTTTCCACCTATTACATCTACGACCTAACAATTAGGCAAGCCAAGAATAACAGCCGCCTACACTTTCAACTATAACAGAAAAATAAATACACATAATTATTTAACAGCCTTCCCAAAATTATAATCCTAACGCAACTTTTTTTGACTCCTATTCCGTTAAGAGTTGTCATTCTAACATTTTAATAAGGAAAAAAAATATGCATGATCAATTCATTTGTTAAGATTTACATTTTAGTTATGTTTATTACACAACTATTTACATTATTGGTCACATAGATGGTATGTGTGACTTGTCAATATATAAAATAAATGATTAGCTCATGAATAATAATATATAATTACAATAAAATCATACTTATTAGCAGGAGTGGCAATTGCCTGGTGAGCACTCCTTGGTGGCGGAGCTCCTGGTGCCTTTACTAATTTCCATTGATTATTCACTGGATTGAACAACAGCAACTCATTATATACTTCAGTCTGAAAATTGGTTAATAATTATTTAAAAAACCTCTCATCCATATAAATATCAATCACAGAGACATTTATACTCAGGACATGTACTCAAACAAAGTGTTTTGAGTTTAGAAATAAATATTGTTTGCTAAAATATTTTGTATAAAGTGTGATAATTTATGTTAAAAAGATGGGTACTTGACAGATTAAATAACTATTTCTTTAAAGGTTTTCTTTTTATCCCTCAAATACACCAGTAAAAATGATTTAAAGTTAAAGTGAGTCTGTATTAATTAACCTTCTGTCCATTATGAAGTTCCCCACCAAACAAAATAAGCTCATTGTTACTAGGATGTGCAGTCAGTGTGGCATATGCCCTAGCAGTAGGTGGATCTGTTAATGTTTTCTCTGTAGCTTGAGCTCTCTTAGCCTCCTCAAGCTCTATCTTTGCTATAATTTTTGCTATGTCCTCCTGAAAAATTATTTAAAATATATATAACACCTTTTTTAACATGTTTTGCATGGGGCTATCCATAATCTGGGTTAGCGAAGTGGCATGCAGCTATCTGCACTGCAATCATAGGCTTGGTGGTACACATGGTATCCCCCTTATCTCATTTGGTCATGGATTTGTGTTATAATTATACAACACAAAACGAAAAAGAATAATTTATATATTGTTATACCCTCAAATCATGTCAATTATGGTCTCAATGTGGATACGATATAGGTGCAGTATGTAGGGTAGGCAGTGCAATTGTTCAAGATTGCATGAATAATGAAAATAAATAATACAAACAGGATCAGGTGACGAGAAAAGGTTTTTTTCACACTGCAAATATTTTACTAATATAGTCTTAAAATATTCTAACCTCTCCTAAATTAGCGAGCTCCTTTTTCCGTTTATTTGCATTTTTTTTTTCTGTCTTTGCTGCGGTTTTGACAGCGCCGCTTACTTTATTCTTATTTTTTTTCTTCCCCATATTTTTATCTATATTTTACTAAAATAAACTGATAAAAATATTTCAACACGTGAAATAGGTAGATACATGCACTAATAAAATCAAATTCAAAACAGTACATTTCTTTTAAAGATTTAACGACCTGGTTGCTAAGACCTTTAGGTCGAGTCTTTTTGTTATAAATAACATCTTCATTCTTAGCCTAAACTAATTTTAACCTAACCTAGCCTAAGCCTACAGCTTAACCTAACCTAACCATCCATAGAGTCGTGGCACTTTATGCATAATTTTCCGAGGGAGTTTTGAAGACAATGTAGAAGAGCACACTAAACACGATATTTACACCATCTCCCACATTTGCACTAATATATGAACACTTATTAAATAACACGCCACGAATTTTATCCAATAATATCCATTGAAACACAAATTTGAGAAAATAATGCAATAGGGATCGTGCGTCTAGACTTTTACGCCAACTAGTGGCAAGCATCCGAAACAGTTGGGATCATGTATTCAACGTAAACTTAAGTGATTAACTTTTAAATAATTATAAATAAAAAATAAAACATTTTTTTAAACAATGCCTGCTTCGAGAAAAATATGTTGTATTCTAGGATGTAATAATACATCACGTCGAGAACGTGGATTTGGTGTGGAAGTGAAATTTTATAAATCTCCAGAGAGCGTGTTAGGAGCCTCATGGAAAATATTAAAACGTAAACAGTGGATAAATGCAGTGAAAAATTACGTGTAAGTACAATATTAATTAAAATTTATAAAATCGAAATGCACCATTCAGTAAAATTATAACATTTAAAATACGACGTATGTAATAATTGATCATTTAATTGATGAAATTTCAAATATTTGTGACATTTATTTTATAGTTATGACTTAACCATTTACCTTTCTCATCATTCCGGCCATGTATTATATTATTGACTACAGGTTGAAATCCGTATTTTATGATTTTTTCCATTGTTATAACATTTTTTAATGTTATTAAATGTTTGTTTTGATCCCACTAAGTTCACGAATAAAACACCAGAGAGCGCTAATTCTGACAGTAGTGCTGCCTCTACAGTGCATTCACAGTTATTTTACCTCTAGCTGTTAGGTTGGCAATCTGAGCATTATATTGCCATATCTAGCTTCTATGAGTCCCATAAATGAAATGTAAAAAACAATATAGCTAATATTACCTAACTATGCCGATTTAGTATTACGCTTTGTGTGATAATATAATGGTACATATAATATGATATTTCTTAAATATTTAAACAAGCTTATCTTGTATATATATGTATGTTTATATATCGGCTATAGATATCGGACACGGCCTTAACAATTTGAATGAAATTTTATACTTAGGGTTTACCATTATAAGTCCATTTAGATAAGAACTTTTCCCAAGAAAACGCGAAATACCAAGTTTGGTCTCCGAGGTATTTTGAAAGTAATGTTTTTAATAAAAGTCAGTACAGTTTTTTTTTATGGGATAGGAGGGCAAACGAGCAGGCATGTCACCTGATGGTAAGCAACCAACGCCGCCCATGTACACCAGCAACACATAAAGTGTTACTGTTGCGTTGCCGACCTTTAAGGGATAGGGGATAGGAAAAGATGGGGAAGGGGAGTGGGCCTCCGGGTACCTCTCTCACCGAACGAAACGCAGCATGAGCCTCTTTACGTCAGTCTTCTGAGAGGTCGTGGTATTTCACCGTTCGAGCCGGCCCATTCATGCAGCGAACTGCTTAGCTCTACCACTGTTAGAGTGTACCAATATTCCATTAACATAATATGTAAGTACCATTAATATTATATTAATCAATTATAAACAACAGTTCAAACTGCAATAAAAATATTTATTTTGAATATGCATGTTCCAGGCGGATTGCCAATGATGAATCATCACAATCAGATGAATCTTCGTAACTGCTGTCGGATTCTGTATCAGACTCGTCATTTAATTCTATTATGAACCTGTCTATTTGAGCGTCCATACACCCATCTCTTTCACAAAGTTTGTCTTCAATGTGGCGCACATGTTCGCATTGTTTTTGCCAATCTTCTGCAGTTATAGTTTGAAACGCTTCTTTGGTTAAATTAACAATGTTATTTGCTTCTTGTCCTACGTTTTTATCTGCAACACGTCTTTTGGCGAGACTCCACATAAATTCAATTGCGTTTAACTCACAGTGGTATGGCGGTAATCTGACCACTTTGTGACCATGAGCTTCAAGCATTTGATCAGCTTCATATACTGGAGCTTCTTTATGTTCTTTTATAATTTCATATAGTTGAGCTTTAACCATGGTAGGCAGATAAGATAAGCCCTTATTTGTTATCCAGTTTTGCATTTCTACTTTAGTAGAGCTTAATGTCGGTGCCTTGTTTAACTTTACTGTGTGATAAGGGGCGTTATCCATAACTACTAAGCTATTAGCCGGCAAGTTAGGAATGAGTTTTTCCTGAAGCCATTTCATGAAATTTGTTTTATTCATGTCTTCATGGTAGTCACCTGATTTCGACTGGGATTTAAATATTAACATTTTTTTTTCTGCATTCGTTTCTTTCTTGGCGTGGAAATTTTTTGAGATGTGGAAGCAGCTACTTCACCTTCTTTGGTAATGGTGCTGACGGTTTTTTCCGATATGCCTGAAATAACAAACAACTTCAATTGTAGCCTAAATATATCCTTATTTTTTATTATTTATTCATATGGCAAATTACACTATTTGACAATCATTATTGTATGAATGAAACGCCATCAAAATTAACATAGTTTTCATATCGTAGTATATATTTTGATCATTTAATAAAACACAAATAGAAAAGACATTAAAATTAACTATACCTAAATTAATAGCAACAGAATACAAAAAAAATCGACATGGTCTTAAATAATAACAAAAATAAAAGTTCACAGAATAATCGTTACACTCGTGTAAGTAATTTCAGAAAAATACCTGGGCATGCACAGTAATATAATATTTAAGTCGAGTCTTTTTATTTTAATTCATATCTTCATTCTTAACCTAAATTAATCTTAACCTAACTTAGCGTAAACCTATAACTTAACCATAAAGCTATCCCCGGTGGTTGAGAACACTAACTTTAGACGCATGCGCAATGGCTTAAAAGTGTCGCACAGCCGGCAATCGCTGTCCTCGTCTGGTCCTCGTCTGACAAATGATGTTACGCGCTAACACTCTTTCACTCTACCTTGAATATTTATTATCTTTAACAGCCAGTAGCCCTTATTTGCGGCCAGATTTAATTAAACAACTATGTATGATAATTAATAGGAAAAAATTAGCTACAATTTGACATATAATTAATAAATATAGGTTATAAACGTATAAATTTATCGAAATCATACCTGTATACACCTAGCTGCTAAGAGGTGCCGCGAGGTGTGCAACAGCAACCGTGATTTTTTAGAATCTTTATATTAATTACCGTAATGTAGACGTTATTTTATTTAAAAAATAAATAAACGAATTTTTTTACCAAAAATCATATAAAATAATTTAATTAAAAATAATGGCGGCCAAATTTTGATAATTACCCTAGTAAATATATTTTGATCTTACCGGCCCAAGTCTACTTTATTACGTAGTTTAGTGTTAGTCTGAGGACAGTCGACACTGTTGTCTGTGTAAACCGAAGAACTTTGAATCCATGGTTAATAAAATAAATAATAAAAAGAAACTATTAAAAATCGTCTGTTATGTCCCTGTCATATCTGTCATTATTCTCTGTGTTTAATAATCTAATGGTGGTGGCAGTGAGGTAGTGAGTGACCATTACTTAAAATTTAGTTTAAAATAGTTTAAATATGATTACATGAATTATAAACACAACGCAAAAAATAAAGTATAAAATTGGACTGAAAGAAGATGACAACTCCAGGAACCAGTGTATGTAGTTTTATTTTACTTTTACAGAATTATAATACCTTCATTTGTTAATTTTCATAAATGCTAATATGTTCATGCATTGTGCGCAAATGCATGCACTCAACCACGTTACTTTTACGATACGATGAAGATGGATAATGAACGATTGTGGAAGAACAGCTGTTAACATGAAGTGGGCCCTACTTCTCTTAAAAAAATATGGGTTCTATATGATAGTTCTTTAATTTGATAGCTGAAGAACCCGATCAGATTATAAGATATCATCTTGTGTTTTATTTCCACTTTCTTTTGCATTTACTTTTTTCATTTACTTTTTTCATTTTCGTTATTTGTATACTTGCTGAATGTACAGCTTAAATAAATATCCACTTTTCTATGTAGGGAGGCTCTGCCTCTGTGCAAGAGTTCAAGATAAGAGTACCTAAAAATGTCAAAAAGAAATATCATGTCATGAGATTTAATGCCACTCTCAATGTGGACTTTGCCAAGTGGACTCATGTCAAAATGGAACGGGAAAACAACATCAAGGAGTTTAAAGGACTTGAAGAAGATATGCCTAAGTAAGTTGTCTCACTTTCCTATTTATAAATAACTAGCTGACCCGGTAAACTTTGTTCTGCTACAAAAGTAATTTTTACAGTGTTTACAATTAAAGCGCTACATCTCGAAAATGAACACTTTTTCTTTTCTACATTATACATTAATTATACATAGAAACTACCCTGTTGACACCCTCTATCTATTAAAACAGCCACATCAAAATGTAAGGGGACAGACAGCGGAAAGCAACTCTGTTTTATACTATGTAATGATGTCTGTTTGATATCATATTGTGGCTTTTATATGCCTTAGTCAATGTCTAATTCATTATTTCTGAGGAAGATATGTGAAACCCTCTGATATCTCTTCAATATAATCAATCTAACTATTTAGCAATACTATTAAAACATTAATTACTTCAGGTTTGGTGCGGGTTCAGAGTACGGTCGGGACATGCGTGAGGAAGCACGTAGGAAGAAGTTTGGTATCACATCTCGTAAATACAAACCTGAGGACCAACCATGGATTTTAAAGGTGGGAGGCAAGACTGGTAAAAAGTGAGTTGTGATTTACATATTTATTTCTTAGATTTTCGCGAATCACATCCATAACATTGAAACAACTTTTTATGAATTATATTGTACCTTTTTTTCTATTTATTTCCTGAGGATAAAGAGTAATTAACAAAATTTTGTTCATTACTCATGGAAATGATCTCTGTAAAGAGTTCGAAACGTCAGTAAATAAATATAGAAAATAAGTTCTAAATAAATGCAATATAATCCATAAAAAGTTGTTTCAATGTTATGAAGTTGTGATTTTATTTTAAGCCCATAACACACTTTGTAGGCATATTATTTATTGATGAGGGTGTTGGAATAAAAAACATAGAAATATTATTAAGCTTGGCTTTAAATAATGAAATGAAAAATTATCTAGTCTGACAACTAGTAGTACTATCATACCTTTGGTACTGTGCAGCAACTAACTAGATACCATGCCTTCCATTACTTGCTCGACAATGGGATTTCCTTTTCACTATAACTTGTATACATAGGTGTACCGGTATGAAATTAGCGTTTTTTTGTGAAAATAAAATATTAATTTTAATTTTTATTTATTTTAGATAAAAAAAATAAATTTATTCAAAATATTGTCCATCACTTTCTACACATTTTGTCCACCTTTTTGGTAATTTGTGGATACCATGCCAATAGAAATATTCTTCTATTGAAGCAAACCAATCAGACACCCAATTTTCTACTTCCGCGTAGGAATCGAACCGCTGCTCAGCCAATGCGTGTCCCATCGATGAAAATAAATGGTAATCTGAAGGAGCGAAGTCTGGTGAATATGGCGGGTGGGGTAGCAACTCTCAGCCAAGTACTTTGATTGTATCCTCAATCGATTTTTCTTTGTGTGCAGGTGCATTGTCGTGTAACAAAATTACTTTGCCGTGTCTTCTGGCCCATTCTGTTCGGTTTTCGATCAATGCGTTGTTCAAATCGATCATTTGTTATTTGTAGCAACTAGTATTAACAGTTTCACCAGGTTTTAGGAGTTCATAATACACCACACCCTTCTGATCCCACCAAACACGATCCCGAAACGATCTAATTTTGCAGTCGATGCTGATGGTTGTCCCGGATTAACCCATGATTTTCTCCGTTTAGGATTCTTAAAATAAATCCATTTTTCATTGCCAGTGACAATTCGATGCAAAACTGATTTTCTTTCGTGTCTTTGAAGCAAAATTTTCTCAAGTGTTTTTCCAGTTTTCCATTTGTCTTTCATTCAATTTATGTGGCACCCATTTTCTACACTTTTGAATTTTTCCCATAGCTTTCAAACGGTCTGAAATTGTTTGTTGTGCAACATTTAACATAGCTGCCATTTGCTTTTGACTCAAAGTATCATCTTCATCCAATATGGCTTGCAGTTTGACGTCTTCGAATTTTTTTGGTGGTCTTCCACGTTTTCCATTTCTCACATCAAAATCATTACATTTGAATCGTTGAAACCATCTTTTGCATGTTGCTTCTGATAGAGCATGATCACCATATGCTTCGACAAGCATTCGATGTGATTCTGCAGCATTTTTTTTCAAATGGAAACAAAAAATTAATGCTTTCCGCAAATCATCACTTTCCGGCGCAAAATTTGTTATTTTTAACACAATAAAAAAATATTATGTTGTTTGTTTAATAACTGTTAGGTTAATTGAATGTTTGACAGTTGTCATGGCAACCAAACAGAAAAAAAATTAAGGCTTATTCACAACAAATGATACCAACACATTTGTATCTTAAAACTCATTTCATACCGGTACACCTGGTATAACTATATGTCTATATAACTATAAGTTTTTGTAATTTTGGGCAGTCTAAAGAACTATAAATTAAAAACTTTGTACATACGAGGTGAGGTCCAAAAGTTCGTGGAATGGAGGGGATGGAGTGGGGATAGGGGCGCTCGCTTAGTGTCATACTAATTGGGGACTCATAATTAGTATATAAATGGAGTTTCAGCCCTATTGCGTCATTCGTTTACGAACACTCGCCTGCTAAACACGTCAATCCGGAAGAAAACTGAAACTATGGAGAAAATTGAACACCGTGCGGTCATTAAATTCCTTACCAAGCAAGGAAAGAACGCTCAGACCATTTTGAATGAAATGGAAACTGTTTACGGGGAACAGTGCCCTAGTAAATCAATGATTTACAAGTGGCATGGTCTTTTTAAACATCGGCGGTCGGGAGTCGATTGAAGACGACCCCCGCTCAGGAAGGCCAGTTGAGGCCACCACATCAGACATCGTCGAAAAAGTGGAAAAAATTGTACTGGAGGACACCCGTTTGAAGAAAAAACAGTTATCTGCATTAGTTGGAGTATCAGATACCACCATTTTGCGAATCCTACATGACCACCTGGGTATGACAAAAGTCAGTGCAAGATGGGTACCGAGAATGCTCACGCCGCTTCAAAAACAGCAGCGCGTCGATGCGTCAAAACATTTTTTGGAGTTGTGTGGCGACGATCCTGGACCGATTTTGGAGCGAATTGTTACCGGCGATGAAACATGGGTTCATCATTTTGAGCCTGAGTCCAAACAAGAGTCCATGCAATGGCATAAAAAGGGGACACCACCGCCAAAGAAATTCAAAGTGTCGGAGTCGGCTGGAAAGTTGATGGCTACTGTTTTTTGGGATTGTGAGGGGATAATACTGATTGATTATAAAGAAAAGGGCAGGACCATAACCGGAGAATACTACGCAACAATACTAGAAAAATTAAAGGATGCCATCAAAGAAAAACGTCGGGGAAAATTGACCAAGGGCGTGTTGCTCTTGCAAGACAACGCGCCGGTTCACAAGAGCAAAGTTGCAATGGCTGCTCTACACACGCATGGCTTCGAATCACTAGTCCACCCACCCTATAGTCCAGATCTGGCCCCAAGTGATTTTTATTTGTTCCCCAATTTAAAAAAAGACTTAAGGGGAAGGAAATTTTCCGACGACAATGAGGTAAAGGAGGCAATTTTGGCTCATTTTGAGGGAAAAGATAAAAAATATTTTTACGATGGTTTAGAAAAATTAATTCATAGATCTAATAAATGTATTCAGCTTAAGGGTGATTATATTGAAAAGGAAAAATAAATTTACTGTTTCATTTTTACTAAAACCCTTTCATTCCACGAACTTTTGGACCTCCCCTCGTACATATACAGTTGGGTTTGCCCATTAATTTGGCTGGGTAAAAGAAACTTAAAAAGAAAACATGAAATGTCTCAAGAATCCATGATTACAGTTTGATTTTTTATTTTTACAACATATGCAACTGTATTTGGATAAGCAATTTATTCAAAATTGCTTAGATATTTCATTTTTATTCAAAGTTATTGTTTGTCATAAAAAAAATATGGATAAAAGGATTTTCTAATACCTTAAATACATCTTATGTGGTCTCTTTTGTGGTCTCGGTGGCGCAGTGGTCGAGCACATGGCTTCTGATCCAGAGGTCCGGGTTCGATTCCAGACACTGGCTCACACCAATAACTTTTCGAAATTGTTTTCGGAAGTTATGTGTGATAAATATCGATGACTGAAAAACTTTGTGCCCGGTATGGCAATAGGTTCGCCACCTATTCCATTTGGGACATAAACGTAACGGCGAGACGAGGCTTAACAGCCGCTGCCAACACCTTCGGGTAACAAAAGGCGTGAAGTTATGTTATGTTAAATACATCTTAAATTAATTGCATATTCCTTTGTTTTTAACCAACCACAAAGAAAGGAGGAGGTTCTCAATATATCGCTATATTTTTAGATTCAAAGGCATCCGTGAGGGTGGTGTTTCTGAAAATGCAGCATACTATGTGTTCACTCATGCTGCAGATGGCGCCATTGATGCATACCCACTACAGGAATGGTGAGTAATAATGAATTTTATGTATTATTTTCAATTTAACTGTTTATGATATTGAACATGAATTACCCTTGGACTTTATCTGAATACTGTGTGTTGTCATATGAAATATATTGCCTTTGCAGGTATAATTTCCAGCCCATACAAAGATACAAAGCTTTATCAGCGGAGGAAGCTGAACAAGAGTTTGGAAGGTAAATAAGATAGATTTGTTTTTATTTTTCTATTTATTATCTCAACAATAGAAACTTATAATGTACTAGCTGACCCGGCGAAAATTGTTCCACATTAAAAATAATAAATGAGTAAAATTTGGATTTTATAAAGTTCAATTTGTGCTATTTATCGGCACGCGTTTTGGCGCGCAACGCAAATGCTATGTCCCGTTATGTTAATACTGTATCTTCGTAAATATTCATTCAAATTACATGCTCTAAAGCGCCAGGATCATCTATATTACATACACAATCTATTTAAGAAACTTAATTGGATGAAAATTAATAATAATAATAATTTTTATTATAAAAATAAACAAGTCGTATTACAGTATGGGATCTTCTGACACCCACGGTAGTAAAAACTGTATGATGCTGTAATGTTTAAAATCGCTTCGTAAATAAGCCATTATTTCTCATTAAAAGTAAAAAAATAAATATGGTCAGTGTGGGTTATCCCTAAGAGATAGACATATGCCCTCGCGGACTTTTTTGTAGACCTTCTGAAGATGTGTAATAATATAGTACGTTGTTTTGATTTATCATTTAGGGTTCATGCAGCATTTGCGATTAAAGTTCTAAATCTTGAAAATTATCACTTTTTTACTACACTATACACGAATTATAGATCAAAACCACCCCGTTGACACCCTCTAACTATTAAAAAACCGCATCAAAATCCGTTGCGTAATTTTAAAGATATAAGCATATAAGGGGACAGACAGCGGAAAGTGACTTTGTTTTATACTATGTAATGATAAAACCTTTATAATAGGTTGGGGAAAAAGTATTTTCGTATTTTTGTATGAAAAGTCAAGACATTTTTTTCAAAGTTTATTTACATTTATTTACAATATATATGTACCGTTTTGTTGAATAACTTTCTGCCATTTTGTGGGCAGAGACATTATCCCGTTACTGTAGAAACTTTGGGACTTCTGATCAGAAAAACGGGACAAATAGTTTTGGCAGTCCTCTCTTGAGGTCAACCTTACAGAACCTAAAGAATTCTGAAGAGACCGAAACAGGTGAAAATCTGAAGGCGCAAGGTCAGGGCTATATGGTGGATGCACTAGGACCTCCCAGTCGAACTCTCTTAATTTTTGCTGAGTGGCTAAAGATGTGTGTGGTCTAGCGTTATCGTGATGAAAGACCACACCCTTCCTGTTGATCAATTCCGGCCGTTTTCTCTCGACTGCTTCCTTTAATCTCATCAGTTGCTGGCAGTAAAGATCAGAATCGATGGTTTTGCCGGACGGTAAAAGCTCATAATGAACAATGCCCTTCCAATCCCACCATACACACAGCATCACCTTATTTCGTGTTAGGCCAGGTTTGGCCACAGTCTGTGAAGCCTGGCCAACTTTCGACCACGACCTTTTTCGCACGTTCTTGTCGTACGTGATCCACTTTTCATCGCCAGTTATCAATCTCTTCAAAAACGGCTCGGTTTCATTACGTCTCAATAATGAATCGCAAATGAGTACACGGTTCATTAAGTTTCTTTGAGTGAGCTCGTGTGGCACCCAAATATCGAGCTTTTTTGTATAACCAGCTTTCTTCAAATGGGTCAAAACTGTTTTGTGGTCAATTCCCAGTTCTTCAGCTACATCGTAACTACTAATATGCCGATCTTGCTCCACTCTTTCAAAAATGGCGTCCATTTTATTCGTAACAGGGCGACCAGAGCGAGGTGCATCTTTAACATCAAAATTTCCGGACTGAAAACGTTTGAACCAAATTTGTGCTACTCTTACTGACACTGCATCAGGTCCATAAACATCACAAATTTTTTTCACTGCTTGAGTTGCATTTTTGCCTTTTTTATAATAAAATTTTAAAATGTATCGAATTTCTTCATTAGATTCACTCATTTTTACGGAGAGAAAAACAAATGAAAAATAGCGGGAAACAACTTTTTTTTATTTTTTTCTTTTCTTTATAATGTAACCTTTTTAATGTTACCAAAACCAGCCAGACACAAATAGTACAGTCAAAGAAATTTTATAATAAGTTTATACCTACGTTATGCGAAAAGACTTTTTCCCCGACCTAATATTTGCATACTCAAACAAAGCTAAAATTTTATTAAAAGTTAAATTTGAAACCAGTGACATTCTGATCTCTTATGATTGTTTGGCGTGTGAATGTGGCTTGCACCACCTACTACCGCCATACCACATTTGCGAAGAGTTAATTGATCAACCGCTATACTTTGTTTGTCTTCTATGCACTGAACCACTAAATCGTTTTTAATAAAACTTGCACACTTTGATCCTATTTACACTTATTCTGTCTAGCATATATCTTATTTATTTAATTTCTACATAAAATTATGACAAAACAAATTCTCTCTGGGCTGTTTGGTACGACCACCAAATAAAAAAAAATCCTTTATGTTAATGTTCGCTTTGAATTCAATATGCTTGTTTTAGACGCAACAAAGTGTTGAACTATTTCTCGTTGATGTTCCGTAAGCGAATGCGCGGTGATGAAGCGGCCGATGACATCGATGATCCCGACGAGAAGAAAGTCAAAGGAGCAAAAGCTAAAAAAGGTATATATTTGAACATGGGCCAAAATATATGTAGATATAATAAATTTACATCAGAGAGAGAGAACAGAGCACCATAAGGCACGATTCTTACACGCGCTTCGTTGGCTCTCATAACTCTTTTCATGCACGCGCGTCGATATTTGAGGCTCCTAACATCACCTTCATCCAGAACACGTTCTATTTAGTCATGGATTGTGTCTTGGCCGTCCTGGACTGCTACATGCATTCGCTTTTGCATTGTATATCTGCTTAGCCAATCTTGCAGCATCCTATCTTTCTACATGTCCGAACCCTCGGAGCATGAACTTTCTTACTTTTACACCAATCTTTTTCAATCTGACTTCCTTCCTTACAACCTTTTTTTCGACGAATGCATGTAATGATGATACTAGATATACACAAAGTCCAATAAAATACCAGTGATATCTGATTCAGAAGTCATGGGTACGATTCCGGACTCACACTAATGTTTTTTCAAATTTCTCTCTCCGGAAGTTATGTGTGATAAATAACGATGACTGAAAACTTTGTGTCCAGTGTATGGCAATAGGTTCGCCACCTTATCCATTTGGGTCGTAAATATAACAATACGGTGAGTCGAGGGTAAACATTACACATTTAATCTGGAGTCTTGAGGTTTGAAATTTAATAGCTAAATTTTTTAATAGTAAAATTTTCGTCGTAGTAAAAATCGTGCCCTATGGCGCTCTGTTCTCTCTGCCTACCACGTAAGGGATTTGGCGTGCAGTTATGTATGTATGTAAAATTTTAATTTTAAACTTTAATTTTAATAATAGTAGTAGTAGTTGAAATCACGAGGTCACAACAACATAAATATTATATATTCAGGTTAATATATGTGTTCAATTAATTTTTATTACTTTCCATTCCAGACTTGAAAATATCTGATATGGACGAATGGATAGACTCTGATGATGATTCTTCCAACTCGGAAAAAGAAGAGAAGGACAACGATAGTGATTCTGCTGTAAATAAAAAAAAGAAGAAAGACAAGAAAGGTATGTTCAAAACACGACAGAGTACCATCGCTGATATTTAGATGTTGGGAATTTACTCTAGTTTTGTATCTGCTTACTATTTTGTAGCTTAAATGGATTTTAACATTTATATCATAAAAATATATTGAAAACTTTATTAAAATAACTTTCCCTTATTATGACAAAAAAAATTGCGTATACATATTATTGTGGACAACTTCAGGTGCCGCAAATAATAAAAAGAAGAAGAAAGTGAACGAGGAGGCCGTGGAAGAGAGTGACGACGGAGACGAGGAAGGCAGAGAGAGGGACTATATATCAGATTCATCGGACAGGTCAGTTAATTGTAGCTCACTAAAAGGCTGTCAGGTCATGTGACATATATTAATACAAGTTTTTAATAAACATTAAATAGGGCTGAAGATTTAGGGTTGTAATTATATTTTTGCTGTTCCATAAAATATAATATCTAAAAATTAAAAAAAAACTGATTCTGGCGTGGACTGTGTGCCACTAGCACACAGTTTTTTGACGTCAATTTCTCGCTTAATTTATCTATTTTTTTATTCCGATTTGATATTATTTATTTTATTCACAGTGAATCTGATCACGAGACAAAAGCCAACAAAGAACTGAAGGGGGTTGCCGAAGAGGACGCGCTCAGGTATGTGATCCATTAATTTATCACCACAGCCACAGTTTCTCTAAGTCAGCTCTTTCTAATAACGATAGCTGCACTATACTAACAAATATCAGTTCCTAATGAAACAAAGTCAAAATTGTGCCTTTAGCTTGGTAAAGAGACAATTAATTACTAAAAGCTGGCAAGAAAACTTCTTGCAAAACTTTAAAAACCAAGTTTTATATGTTCCGAAAGTTTTTTGTGTAAAATATGAATTATTGTAAATTTATAGAAAGCTGTTAACTTCGGACGAGGATTCAGATGACTCGGAGAAGGAGCACAAGGATCAGGAGGAGGAACCGGAGGATGAGCCCACCAAAGAAGGGGAGGAGCGAGCGAGCAAACTTACCAAGAAGAAGAAAAAGCAGGATGACAAAAAACGTGAGGAATAATGACACTTCTGGATGGAATATGACTTCTTTAAACATTATATGCAACTAAATATGTATGCTTGTAAGGAAATTAGTTACTAGATGTATCTGGAGATTGAATTCCCATAGTTTTAAGCGCCAACTGCTACTCTTGAGAATATTAGCATCTTACTGACTCTCTGTAAGATCTCTGTTGCCCTTTTTATGAAACGCTTTTAGCATGCTAATGAATATGAATACACTTTTAAAAGCTATGATCGAACATATGTTGTGTTAATCCTCACTTACTCAACAAATCTTTACATACAATTTATTAAACAATTGTTTAATATATTATTGCAGCAGATTCAAGCAGTGATTTTAGTTCAGACTCGGACACTGATCCAGAGATGTCCAGCAGTAAGAAACAAAAGAAGACCAAGAATGTGCCAGAGAAGAATGGACCGAGTAACTCTGGTATGTATGCATTGGTAGTAATGTCATTACTACCAAAATCATGGGTATAAAATAATTGTAGTAGATAATAGAGAGAGAATACAATACAATACACTACATATACTAACATATTGACAGTTGACAGTGGACAGTGGTAGAGCCAAGCAGTTCACTGCATGAATGGGCCGGCTCGACCGGTGAAATACCACGACCTCTCAGAAGGTCGACGTAAAGTGGCTCATGCCGCGTTTCGTTCGGTGAGAGAGGTACCCGGAGGCCCACCCTCCTTTCCCTATCCATTCATCTTCCCTATCCCTTAAAGGTCGGCAACGCAACAGTAACACTATATGTGTTGCTGGTGTCCATGGGCGGTGTTGGTTGCTTACCATCAGGTGACACGCCTGCTCGTTTGCCCTCCTATCCCATAAAAAAAAAGACATAATAGTCTCTTTAGACCGATCGACTATAACCTGTTTCAATAGATCTCAGATGACAAATCATAGAATTAAGAGTCAGCTGGCGCAACCCTATGGTATGGATGGATGTGTTAGGTCACAAAAAAGGAAAAGAAGTACTTAATAGTATCGCTACTGAAAATTATTTCGGGGTTAGTTTTGCTCGTACCGAGCTAAAAAGACATCGTCAGCTGCCTGGGTAATGGTGGAAAACCACTACCCACCCAGCTGACGTGACCCGTATCTGTTTTTGAGCAGCTGACGATCGGAACACTCATCGATGATCAACAACTGGTGTCAATATCAGCTATTAGTCAACGCTACCTCCCGGACTATTATGTTTACTGTGTTTCTTTAGTTTTACATGCTTAGCATGTAACTAGATGGCGTTGTATGACTTCCTCAAAAATCTAAATTTATACCACTTGCAGTACTGACATTCACCAACATAACTATACATTATTTATTGCGATTATTTATAAAATTAGCAGTATCCACATTTATCACACATAACATGCGAAAAGGATTCCGAGAAATCATTGGCGTGAGTCTGGGCTCGAACCCTTGAGTTCTGGAGCACCTGGACCAATATTTACAATGTGTATATGTTGTATCAGCGTCAGGCAGCGCCAACACGTCCCGCAGTGGCACGCCCACTCCGTCCGCGGCGGCAGCAGCTGTGGCGGCCGCTAACGCTGCCAACTCGCACATGCCGTCCGCCAAGAGGGCCAAGCTGGAGCCCGCCTACACGTTAGTCACACACATTATTACTGGCTTTGCGTAGCATGGTGAAAGTAGCTGAGCATTTAAATAAACTAACAAATATATATCATTATTCTCCTGCCCTTTCGGCTCAACTTGTTATCCTTTTGAACTATCCATGGTGTCAATCCAAAAATCCATGGTGTCTGTGGGCTTTTGACCGCCCGACCGGCCTGACGTCAACCCTTGGAAATATTTTTGTTGATGGACTTTCAACCATTACCCTACAGTAGGGGTTGAAAGTCCACCAAGATTGGGCCTCCGGATACCTCTCTTACCGAGTGTAACTCGGCGTGAGCCACTTTATATCGCTATTCAAAGAGGCCATGATATTACACCTGTCGAGCCGGCCCATTCATGCAGCAAACCGCGTGGCTCTACCTGTGGGGCCCACATCATTGTCTTCAACAATGGAAAGTGTGTTATGTCCGTCCTCGACGCCTAAATCCATCCACTTTTACATTGTATATCTGCTTAGTCAATCTTGCATCATCTATTCTTTCTTCATGTCCGTACTATCGGAGCACGCCCTTTCTTACTTTTAAACTGACGCGATCTTTCAATCCAACTTCCTTCCTTACAATCTTGTTTTGAACTGAACAAATTTTGTGCTGTACGTTTCACCCGCATGTATCGTACTTTCATGCACTACCTAACTCGCGCTTCCAAATTTATGCATTAAAAAAAATATTTTTTTGACCCTTTGGTCAAATAACTTTAATTTTGCTAATTCACTTGTATCGTAATAAAAACCAGCGAGTGCGGCGTGACTGAGGAAGCTGTGCGAAGGTACTTGGCGCGGAAGCCGATGACCACGACGGAGTTACTTACCAAGTTCAAGTCCAAGCGCACCGGCGTTAGCAGCGAGCGGCTCGTGGAGACCATGACTCAGATCTTGAAGCGGATCAATCCGGACAAACGGAACATCAACGGCAAGATGTATCTTAGCATTAAGAGCACTTGATTGTTTGTTGTGTTATGTCTTATATCAATATATAATTTATTGATGATAAATTCTTTTTATTATTCATCAACTAACTCCACCTAATATCTAAAAGGCTTGGACTCCAAGTTAAATTTACAAGTATCTTTTTTCCCTTCTTTGTATTATCACATTTTTTTTTGGACTTTTTAACAGTCGCTGTGGTCCAGTGGTCGAACACATGGCTTTTGATCAAGAGGTCTGGGTTCGAATCCTGACACTGGCTTACACCAATGACTTTTCGAAATTGTTTTCGGAAGTTAAGTGTGATAAATATCGATGACTGAAAACTTTGTGCCCGGTATGGCAATAGGCTCGTCACCTATTCCATTTGGGACGTAAACATAACGGGGAGATGAGACTTAACAGCCTCTGGCTACACCTTGGGGTAACAAAGGCGCGAAGTTATGTTGTGTTTTTTTAACTAGTAGAAGGGCCAACGAACAAGCGGGTGATGTTGATAAGCAACTACCGCCGACCATGGACATCTGCAACTCATATGGTGTAATACCACCAGTTGCGTTACATGCCTTTAAGGGTGTAGAATAGGAAAGGAGGGGGAGGGTAGGTGGGCCCTCGAATACTTGTCTCACCGACCGAAATGCGGCATGAGTCAATTTACATTGATATTCTGAGAAGCTGTGGTATTTCACCGGTCGAGAGGGCCCACTCATGCAGCAAACTGCGTGGCTCTAATGCTGTTAAATTTAGGATACTATTAATTTTGTGAGTGTATAATATCTACAGTAACCTGGAATTTAAAGCAAGCAGTTATCGTTTTAATTTAAAATATTGTCTTGTACGTAATAAAGCTTCCACTTTCAATATCATAAAAAGAAAAAAAAAAATAACTACGCTGCTAAGCTCTGAATTTCTCTGCATGGCATTAAAGGCTTTTAATCGTATCGAACAAACATTTCAGAGGCACTACAAAAATGCTTTAAATCCACAAGTTGTAAAATAATAAAACTTTAATAAGTATGTAATTAATTTGTTAATAACTCCTACTTAATTATTTTAAAAATGTATTAACGTTTTATAACGACAAGATACTACAATATGTGTGTCTGCTGTAATCTCAGGATAGTGGACGCCTGGATTAGACCCATAAGATATTCATAATTGTAACTACTTTTTGGACTCAATTTGGTAACGAAGCAGTTCCCGCGTGGTAACTAGGTTATATCTTTACGGGGCAAGTTTCTCTCCACTCTGGGACGAGACACGATCTGTGCAGCATGAGACCGTAGATCAGGAGTCACAAATTATTTATAGATATATGCTTGTCATCACACGACTGCCGATTTCTTGTAAGGTTCTCCAGTTTGCTCTGATTTTCTAAAAAAATACAACAAATATGTTTAAATATTTTTCATGGTTAAGTTGAAATAGGTATGGGGCTCGAAGTGGGATGAGCATTTACCTTCGAATGGATACCTATCACCGAACGAAATGCAGCATGAGCCACTTCATGTCGACATTCTATGAGGTCGTGGTATTCACCAGTCGAGCCGGCTTATTCATGCATCCTACTGCTTGGTTCTTCGTTTATTTTTTTTTATATGCACATATGGGTCAGCGAGTATTATTCATACAATAAAATAGTTATGGTCTAGTCCAGTAGTCGAGATCCCCGCTTCTGTATTAAGAAATCGCGGGCTCGAATCTTGGCTCACACCACTGATTTTCAAAATTATTTTCGGAAGTAATGTGTGATAATTCGCAACCTATTCCATTTGGGACGTAAATATAACGGCAAGTCGATGCTTTACAGCCGCTGCCTACACATTCGGGAAGAAAAAGGCGTGAAATTATGTTGTTATGTTTACCCGCATAAAGTTTGTTCTCTGATGAGTCTTTCACTATCGGCTACAGTTTGAGGCATCGGTTGGTCGGTGGTTTCTGGCAGCCACAAAGTAATACCAGCTGATACTGTCGTGATCACTCCTATTATTAGCAACGGCAGTGACGACCATATACGTTCCTAAAATAATTTTTAAAATATTAGTGTAACCCAAATACTGGCTAATATTTTAACATACACTTGTAAAAAGCTAAATAACTTATTCACCACATTTAGATAAATAGAAGACTTTTAAAAAGTAGGTAAATAATATTTTTTTTATAGAACAAAAGAACCGCAGCCTCACATCCAAAAAGCCGCAGATGGTTAAACCCTGGCCAACAATATAGTTTATTTAATTCAATTATTAGAAATTAAGGAAAACATGCTTATGAAAAAATAGTTAATTGTTACAAATCAAATAATTGCGTAAGTAAATGAGCGAGGTCCTTCCTCACCGACAATAAGTCGGAAGCAATCTGACAAATGAGGCGTGAAATAACCAGAAAACTCAAGGTTAATACGAGAAATTTACGGAAAAAGCCTTGCCTAGTACTTACCAAATGAGAGCTGAGTATCTTTTTATTTCGTTATTGACTTACGGAGTAACTTCACCGTCTTAAGCAAGATCGCATCACTGAGAATACGGACCATAACTTCAAAAGAAGACTTACCGAGTAGACAACAAAGGGTGACAGCATTATGGCAGCATATCCACTTATGTGCAATGCTGAGGAACCAGATGCCCTGACACCTGTCGGCAATATCTCCGTCACCCACTGTATCATAGCCGTGAACGACATGTTCATGAAGAAACGAGCCGCTATCGCCAGACCTGCCTGCGGAAGACCTGAGAACATATAACCAGATGGGTTAATCTACCCGTCATCGGAATGTGTCCTAGGAAGTTGTACTGGGATCAACTCATCATACAGGCCCATGCACGAATTGTTATCTGCTAATAACAATTCGTGCATGGGCCTCCACTTAAGCAGATAGTACACATATAATTTCATTAAAATAAACCAGAATCCAGAGCCAACGACGACATTGTATGTATAATGTACGTGTATGTATGAATGGGCCTTCTCGACCGCTGATATCACGAACTCATAGAATATCGATAGCATTTCTTTCGGTGACATAGGTATCTGGCGGCGGAACCGCTTCTCCTCTCCCCTCCCGATACCAATACCGACCCCTTCTCTATCCCGCCTTAAAGCAACGCCACTGTAAAACTCTGTTACAGGTGTCCATGTGTGGCGTTAGTTACTTGCCACCTGGTGACCCACCGCTCGTTTGCCACAAATCTTATTAAAAAATATATTGGCATTATTTCTAGATATTCTTTTGTACATATTGTATCTTAGTCGGCTCTTAGAATAGTTCGTACACGTACATTATGTACTCGTAAATGTAGGTATGTGTGAACTTTGTCCCTATTCTCTTAATTTAGTCTATAGGTAATGTATACACCTACCAAATAAGTATATTATTTGCATTTCCATTTAATAATATAATTTCCAAATGAGCAACAATCAAACATACCTTTTGGAACAAATACAGCAATGAATACAAAAATACCAGATACAGTTAGTGGAATACAGCTAAGGTTCCTTCTTCCCCATCTGTAAAACATACACTCTCATCAAGCGAACATATTGTTTCAAAATAACTAACCAATTCATATTTTAAATATGTATTTTGTTTGAGGTGATATATTTAGAAATGAACTCGGAATTATAGGTATATGGCCCGATATGCCGATGCCTACACCATCAATTACAAAAAGTCGTGAAGTTTAGTTCGAGAAATATTATCGGCAAACTATTGTCGATTACCATTACATAATATAAAACAAAGTCTCAACAGATTTTGCTGCGGTTTTCTTTAATAGTTACAGGGTGTTAACGGGGTGGTCTGTATGTATAATTAATGTACAATCTACTGAAGAAAAAGTGATAATTTTCGAAATTTAGCCATTTAATTGTAAACGCTGAATAATTACTAATTGTAAACTTTTGATGCGGAACAGAGTTCTCCGGGTCAGCTAGTTATATATGCATATCTATTATCATTTATCATTTCAGTTCATACATACCTGTTCAGTATGATGGCGAGCAGAGTCAACGATGGTATTTCTGTCGCTGACGATAGAGTGAACGCTGTGAAGAAGTCCATACCAAAGGAGTCGGAGAGCCTCACCAATCCATCGAACACTATCGAACCACCCATGAACAAGATCACCATTATTATGAACGTTCTACGTAGAAGTGGACTTCTCAATGCAGTCATGAACGAGTCCTGTTTCCCTTCACGGGATTTATTCGAGGATATCTGTGAATCAAACAAATATTATATAACGACTGTTAGTGAAATAACACTTTAGTACTACAATGTACTCGGTGGTCCAGTAGTCAAGCACCCCGCTTCTGAATCAAGAGGTCTCGGGTTCGAATCCTCGCTAACACCTATTTTTTGAAATTACCTTTACGAAATTAACTTCGAAAGTTATATGTGTATGTATACATATCGATGACTGAAACTTTGTGTCCGGTATGGCAATAGGTTGGCCACCATTTGGAACGTAAACGTAAACAACGGCGAGACGAGGCTTAACAGCCACTGCTTACATCTTTGGGTAGAAAAAGGCGTGAAGTTATGTCTGTTACTACCAAATTTACATTGCGGAAGGTAATATCAGGAGCTTTATGCCGAAGCCGACGAGCGTATATGACATGTGTTATGAAAGACAAGGAAGCGAGTGAGATAGAGTGAAGTTTGTGAAAGGCGTGTCTAATGGCACTCTGTTCTCTCTGGCTCCTTGGCATTGGACTCTATTCTCTTGTCTACCTCACAAGGGACTTGGCGTGTTATCATGTATGTAGACAGCATTTCATATTTATTATTGATGATTCAGGTTATTATATTTATATCTAATATGTAAGTTCACGAAGTACTCACGATAAACTCATCCATAACATTATCAGGTATTTGCCTGCCATTGATCCTCTCGAATCGTCGCAACATTTTTATAGCCTTGTTAACTTGGCCTTGGCTAACTAGCCATCTGTAAGAAAGAAATATAATTTCTTTATATAATAGAGTGTATTATAAGTAAGTGTATTATATAAGTATTATGTAAATCTCGGTGGTGCAGTGGTCGAGCACACGGCTTCTGATCTAGAGGTCCGGATTCGATTCCAGACACTGGCTCACACCAATGACTTTTCGAAATTGTTTTCGGAAGTTATGTGTGATAAATATCGATGACTGAAACTTTGTGCCCGGTATGGCAATAAGTTCTCCACCTATTCGATTTGGAATGTAAACATAACGGCGAGACGAGGCTTAACAGCCGCTGCCTACATCTTTTGTAGAAAAACGCGTGAAGTTATGTTATGTCATTTATTATGTAATAAGAAACAGAAATATTAAAGTATTTTACTGCTCGTGAAAGAAAATGAAAGTATTTTTATTCCCCTAGGAAAATTCGGTAATAAAGCAGTCTACGTCACTCTTCCGGATTAAACTATCGGCCACGCAATTGAAAGAAAGCAAAAAAAAATTAATAATACATTTCATAGGCATAGTCCCCATGCCCCTATTCTTGATAAGTAAAAAATAAAAGGTTATTTTTTATTTAAGTAATCATAGATAGCAGATTTTGCCAACCTTGCGCTCTCTGGCAACAAAACTGGCGCCAGCAACACGATGAACATGGGCAGCGCAGTGACCCACAGTAACTTTCGCCAATCAGAGATCCACAGCGCCAACCATGGAAGCGACACGCAGCCGGCACCAAAGTACATGGCGAACGACATCGTTGATACCCAAGTACGGTGTTGAGCACCAACGTATTCGAGAACTGTGGACAGATTGTGGCTAGGAATTAGACATATTCCCCACTCCCCTTAAAGGATAGGGGCAGTTTTATAGCAGGCCAATAATGTCCCGATGAAATAGTTCTCAGCGTTTTAAGGTTTAAGGAATGAAGAGGTTTTATTTTGAGGGTTTGTCGCTTTTCACAAATAGAATCACCCGTTATGTAGTATTTACCATAACATAACATCACGCCCTTTTCTAAATGGAATAGGTAGAGAATCTATTGCCATACTGGGCACAAAGTTTTCAGTCATCGTTATTTGTCACACGTAAATTTCGAAATTAATCACGATAAGTCATTGGTCTGAGCCAGGTTTCGAACTCGCGACTTCTTGATTCAGGACCACCGTGACTATGTAGTATTTAACGAATGAAAACATATTACCTAAAATATATAACATCATGTATAAATTGTCGTAAGCCATGCCTACAATGAATCTGCACAGGATAAAGTCCCAGACACCAGTAGTGAAGATGGTCGCCACTCCGCCAATGCCCGCAATCAGATTTGATGCTGAAATTAACGAAAAGCTATGTTTTATTGGGCGGGCTCGACTGACGAAATACCAAGAGCTCTCAGCAAATCAACGCTCATGCCGTGTTTACTTGTAAGGATTTTATTTGGAGGCCCACTGCAATTGTAACCGTCTCGGTGCAGAAGTCCATGATTACAGCCAGCAAAAAACATGTTACGCCTAGAATCTAGGGCAACAGCAATTTTTGAAACTTTCCTTTACAATTTTTCAAGGTACAGATTACTAACATAACAACACATAACATAATTTCAAGCATTTTTATACCCGATGGTCGTAGGCAGTGGCTGTTAAGCCACATCTTGATTCAGAAGCGGGGTGCTTAATTCATTAGTAATCTGTTAAGTTCAGTTGGTCCAATATTAAATAAGTAATCTGAGATTCCTTATTTATTATTTTATTATAGCTTTTATTAGATGTTTCATATATGGTATTATCTTACTTTAAAGTACACAGCAAAACACACCTATTAATGCGGGTAAACGGCCGAACCGGTCAGCAACCCACCCTAAAAGGAATCCTCCAACTAAAGAACCACCGAAGAACAGTGATTGAGCTGTGGGCACAATGCTGGCTGAGTCACACACCCATTCTCTCTGGAATTAGAAAAAAAAAACACTTTTGAGACTAAAACATAATGTTTTATCTCATATTTTTTTATTGTTAGTGTATTATTCTAATACATATTACCAGCAAGCCATTTCAGGATTTTTGCAATATTATTTTTTCACCTGTCATTATATTCAAGCCGTTATGTATATGTGTCTATTTTTATTGGTTTTAACTAAAATAACAATTTACAATCAGAAACTAGCTCCTTTTTATTTAGAACCTTAGAACAGAGTATATTTTCACATAGGTATAAGGCTATTTAGCATTCTTTCTACGGCTTGTCTACTCTTGCTTACGGTCATACTTATCTCAAAACAATCGACTGCGGGATCGACGTTGGTGAGTTCGATCCCCAACCGGGTACAAATATTTATGACAAGCATGAATGAAGTTTGTATTGCGAATGGGCATTTTCCTATATATTATAAGTAACATAACATAACTTCACGCCTTTTGTTACTTGAAGGTGTAGGCAGCGGCTGTTAAGCCTCGTCTCGCCGTTATGTTTACGTCCGAAATGAAGTAGGTGGCGAACCTATAGCCATACCGGGCACAAATTTTTCAGTCATCGATATTTATCACATTTAACTTCCGAAAACAATTTCGAAAAGTCATTGGTGTGAGCCACTGTCAGGATTCGAACCCGGACCTCTGGATCAGAAGCCTGTCTAGTTTTCATAACACAAGTATTTACTTGCTTAGCTTGGATCTAGAGGGCGCTGTGTGTTTTGTGTCCAAGATAGTATTGTTATTTATCTCACCTCCGTTACAACAGTTGCGTATGGTATATCAGTGAAATCGAATTCCCAACCATTCTGGCAGGGTATGAGTGGTGTGCCGGCCGACGGTGGCTTTAGTGTCACTAGCACTTCAGTCCAGTTTGTATCATAGGTCATACAGCGCTCGAAATTACCCGACGCTGAAACAGGCGCCGAAAGGTTTCGCCTGAAATATTGGTAGATAGATAACACTTTATTTGCACACTATAAACATTAAATCTGATTTAAAATACAATACGGATACGTGTTCATACATATTCAAATGGTAGCCTTATCGCCAAAAGCAATCTCTTCCAGGCAACCTTCAATTCATCCAGGAACTATCCACGTTGTCAAACTCATAAATATATAGACAATACTCAAAAATAGATAAATAAAGAAGTTAATGCTGGATGAATAAAGGATCATAAGCTCACACCAAACTTTTATACTACACCAAACTTTTCAAAATTAATTTCGAAAGTTATGTGTGATAAATGTCGATGACTGAAAACTTTGTGACCAATGGCAATAGGTTCGCCACCTATTGGGACATTTGGGACGTAAACATAGCGGCGAGTCGAAGCATAACAGCCACTGCTTACTCTTTCGGGTGGAAAAAGGCATGAAGTTATGTTATACGCACAGAAATAGATCAAGATAGAACGGCCGCGATGTCATATTTCCATACATTTCGAGCGTGTCACTTTTTTGGAAAACCACGCCCACAGCGTGACGTCATTTAAATTGTGAGCGGGGCGACTAGTTAGGAGACACACTCATTAGATTATCGATGTTAATATCTGCAACCAGTGTTAAATTTATTATTTTTATATCGTACCAACTTTATTGATTTTGTGTAACGATAATCATAGAAAGTAAAACATGTTAAATACTTTAATCCGACATATTATTACCTAAAACATATTTTTCCAACAGCATATAAAATTTAATTATAAATATTTTACTGTCCTTGAAACTATACATATTGACGTGACAACGTCATAAAAATTGGTTTGCCGGGTGACACTTCAAGAAACTGCGTTACGCTCCGCTCACGTTATGCGCTCACAATGAGAGCGAGTGAGAGGCACGCGTCCCTTCCACTCGAGCACAGTTAGCCCGCCTAAGAGCGAGAGAGACAGAGCGACAAGTTATTGTATGTATATTTGTATATAAATACGTATGTATGTGTAAAGGTAAAAATAAAATTTTGTTAATATGAAATTCAGTGCGAGATTCTTTGTATAAATTAATGTTTTAAATATAATTCTTTGTATAAATAAATGTTTTAAATTGTTACTATTATTTCATCCTTCTTCCTACTATACGAATGAATATTCACATTAAAATTATTTTACCACTCAAAGTCGTTGTCACGTAAAACTTTCGCCCGTATACCGACTTTACAGGCAACCATTTAATTTTTTTATTAAATATTTGCCTTTTTGTAAGTGTTGGCCTCACAGTCCTGGTTGAATAACGAAGCCGAACGTCGACATATACCTCGGTTACTGCCCGTTTGAGAAGAACGAGATGATTTTCCATCGGCGATTGGTCAAATTGGTGAAAACTTATACTGTCAAATAAACTGCTGCCAATGTAATTACGAAGCATTTTGGTTGAAATTTGTGGTGTTAGAATAAAGCAGGGACAAAGCAAGACATGAGCTGATACTCGAATTATTATTGAATTAATTTATCGATAAGTCCTAAGACTCAACGATACATGGAGTGCCCATTTCAACATTCGAAGACCAATCACAGCGATTAACAGACACAGCGATCAACTGGCAGGTGTATTGTGTATTTCGTTCGATTCGACGTACATTACGCGTATAATTTATGCGCGCAATGTTTTTGTATACGAGCGTTGAATGCGGACAGCGATGGATATTTATCATAACGAAAAAACATACAACTTGTGATCGTAATTATTGAACATAGTAAAAGTAAAACAATAATTTATAATCTCAAAAAAATACTTTCCACTGATTTTCTGTACTTACTGATCATACGAAATATTTCCTTTTTTCATATTTGCTTCACTACTTTTGTTTTTACAATTTGCCACAGCACAATAAGGCATATATGTGACGTTTTATCTATTTTTTTACGTCCTGAACGCATGGCAGGAACGCTCGTTGCGTAATGAGAGCGAGTTTCGAAAAGCATGCAATATAGTGCATAGTTTTGGCACGCTTGCCACGCCTATTCGCCGTTCTATCTTGATCTATTTCTGTGGTTATATATCTTATAGCTATGTACAGAAGGCAGCTTTATCGCTAAAAGCAATCTCTTCCAGGCAATCTTCAATGTGTGTGTGCAAAAGTTGACAAAAGTTTTGGGTGTGGTTTTATGACCGTTTTTATGTGGTTTATAGCACAAAATACGACTGGAATGCCTATACAGACTATTCTCAATATAGGGAAAAAAGAAAGAAGTTTATGCTGGATGGATAAAGGCTCTATTCATTTAGAGAAATGAAAAGGATTTTTGAATTGTGAAAATTTAGGCTTTTGTGCAAAAATAAATAATAATACATTATGGTTATCCAAGCTATCATTTGTAAATAGCATTAGCTTTTAAAATCCAATAAGTACTCATAGATTTTTTTTTATTAAAATGTAATTACAGATATTTTTGGAGTTTACTCCTTAAGAATCGATTTACATATATAGGCCCGGGGTATGAAAATTATGGGGACCAAAATCGTACTAGTCACGTGAGTGTCACACGAAATGCGTTATGCGCTATAGTCACAGAGCATATAAATAAGAGTCGGCACTCCATACAATGTCCTGAGCTCTTTATAGAAACACTCTTTATAGCGATACGCCATTCTCTATTACGAAGAAATGTGTTCATATTTGTAGACAGTAAATATTTATTTTTGTAAATAAATACCGTAAAAACATGTAGAAAAAAACACCCCCAGACGAGGGATCGAACCCGCCCCGACCTTGTGTTATCGGTAGTGCGGTTTACCGATGCACCACGAGGGCCGTATGTATAATCGTCTAATTACCGTCCTCTTTACCAATTTCGACACATTTTCTAGGATCGGGTTTGTTTGTTTGTTTGTTTTGACGTGACAACGTCTTAAATTAGGTTGCGGCTGGGAGTCACTTATGAAAAAGTGTAACGCTCGGTAACGTTACGATGAGTCACCGAACGAGAGAGAGGCCCGCCGAATGCCTTGCGTCTCTCTCCCACTCAACTATGATCGGTCTGCCGCGCGCGCAGCACTAGAGAATTAGGCGCATTGAATCGGCGCATGCTTGTGTCTCTGTCTTTGTCTTTCTCGAACGTTCTTGGCGTTGGAAAAACAAGAAAGCGTCATAATACAAGTTCACACGTGTGGTTAAAGTATCGTCAGCTGTGTCTGTAGTGAAAATGTGGAGTGCTTAGATTCGTCATTTACAACAACTACAACAATAAAGGTAAATAATTGTACACTGATATTTCATTATCGTAAACTATGATTGATTGATTAATTGTTAGATTGACACAAAAGTTGAGAAACTGAGTTTATAGGTTATGTCATACTATTGATAAATGTTGATAGTGTTAAGTAAATTATTAGTTTAAAATTAATTAATTAATTAATTATTATTTTACAAATTTTCATTAATTTCAAATTTATTTAGCAAAAATTTGAACCTTCGATCTGAATAAATGTTTTGATTTTCGAATTGATTCTTTAAAATTACAAATATTAAGAAAAAGTGGCAGATATAAGAAAACTTGATTTAAACTGTGTTGAGCAAGAATTTTAACATCTAATTTAAGTAAATGTTTTAATTTTCAACTTCATCATTTACAATTACAAATTTTAATTAATTTCAAATTTATTTAGCAAAAATTTGAACCTTCGATCTGAATAAGTGTTTTGATTTTCAAATTGATTCTTTAAAATTAAAAATTCATCCATTCAATTTCAAATGTTCAACAGGAATCACCACTCTCAAAACAATGGAAACGGACGAGCAAATGCCTTCAACTTAATTATATTCATATCAATAAATATTCTACCGAGAAAAAGACGTTGTCACGTAAAATCTTCGCCCGTAAAACCGACTTTACAGGCAACCAGATTTTTTTACATACATACATATACGTAAGTACGTATTGCAGGCGGAGAAAAAAAAAATTATATTATTTATAAATTGTGTTTTTATAAATTGTGTTTTTTGAAAATTATATTTAAGTACGAATTACATACTAATAAAATAATGAAATATCAATAATATTTTTCGATCTTTGGTAATGAAACGAGGGGCGCCACAGTAGCATCGCCAACATCGTACTCCTAATAAAAAGTGTGTGAATCTCGGAATCGGCTCCAACGATTTTCATGAAATTTAGTATATAGGGGGTTTCGGGGGCTATAAATCGATCTAGCTAGGAATCATTTTTAGAAAATTTCATTTTATCGTGTTTTATCGATAATTAACTTAAACATCAACTTACTTTTTTATTGGAATTCCTGACATCTATTGGCGAATGTGAATTATTTTAAATTGTGAGCACTTAACTTGCTTTAACGACAACAACACTAAAGCTATTCCAGCAGATGGCGTTGTTAACTAATTACTATTTGTTTCTAATATAATATGTTAGTACATAGTATATATTAGTATATATTTATTATTGGAGTTTACTCCTTAAGAATCGATTTACAATGTATAATAATAAGAGTCGGCACTCCATACAATGTCCTGAGCTCTTTATAGTCACAGAGCATATAAATAAGAGTCGGCACTCCATACAATGTCCTGAGCTCTTTATAGTCACAGAGCATATAAATAAGAGTCGGCACTCCATACAATGTCCTGAGCTCTTTATAGAAACACTCTTTATAGCGATACGCCATTCTCTATTACGAAGAAATGTGTTCATATTTGTAGACAGTAAATATTTATTATTTTATTTTATAATCGTTCTTGAGGAGTAAACTCCAGTCGTGCGTCGGAGCGGACACACACTTTTACTTTATTTCTTATTATTTCTGACCTTATATCCATGCTTAAATTGGCAAGTTCAGGTATCCTGCACCAGTGATTCTGTGGGGTAACTGCTATAAACATTTGTACGAAGTAAGTCCACGCAAGGAAGAAGCCAAAAGGCATCATGGCGACGAACAGCAGTTTTTGATACAAGCCCATATCTCCAGCGTGACGCAACACAGCCTCCAGGGCATCAGCTTCACTGTCTTGAGGTTCATTCTTCTCTTCTTTCAGTTTCTGAAAGTAATATCAATAGTTGGAATTCTCAAAATGTCCTAAAAGTCTTTTAAGCTCCTTTGGCTCCCCGCTTCAGATGCGCCAATGATTTCTCGAAATTATTTTCGGTATTAATGTGTGATAAATATCGATGACTGAGAACTTGAGCCCAGTACCAGCCCAGTAGCTATTCTATGTGGAACGTAACGTAACGGCGAGTCGAGGCTTCAACAGCCGCTGCCTACACCTTCGGGTAGAAAAAGGCGTGTCGTTACGTATACGGTACGTTTTTTAAAAATTCGAAATAGACTTTACCAGAGGAATAAATTGTATATCTGTCTGTGGATGACAATTATAAATAACTTCATAAATTTTAGTCCGATATATGCCGATAGGATTATCCCTACTTAATATTATAAATGCGAAAGTAACTCTGTCTGTCTGTCTGTTACGCTTTCCCGCTTAAGCCTCTCAACCGATTTTGTTGAAATTTGGCACAGACAATCTTTAGACCCTGAGAAAGGTCATAGGCTACCTTTTATTGCGAAAAAAGGGATAAAGAGGTTAAAATAGAGGTTGTAAGTTTGTATGGGATTTCTTAATTTTAAAAGATAAAACCATGAAACTTTATATTTAAGCACTTTATAAGAAATAATTAAACATTACTTCTAGAGTTTTTGCAATTTCGACCTGTGAGGGGATGAAATAGGGGTTGAATGTTTGTTATTATTAATTCTAATTGAGGCGAAACGAAGTTCGCTGGGTCAACTAGTATATTATAAAGCATAAACGCCGCTGCCTTAACCTTCCGATATTAACGATGTGAAGGTAGAAAAAGTAAACAAATAAAGTTGCACAAAACTTAAAATACAGTTGCACTCGCATAGAAAACCTGATATTAATTTGACCTAGAAATTATAAAAATATGGGAATGAATGTCGATATAATCAGATAATTTTTTATCTGATATTACTCGTATGTATTCCATTCCGCAGGGTTTGAAATCAAACCAAATGATATAATACAGTTGCTATCTATGACAGTTTGTACAGTGGTAGAGTCAAGCAGTTCGCACTCGCAGCATGAATGGGTCGGCTCGACCGGTGAAATACCACGACCTCTTAGAAGACCGACGTAAAGTGGCTCATGCCGCGTTTCGTTCGATGAGAGAGGTACCCGGAGGCCCACCCCTCCTTCCCCATCCTTTCCTATCCCCTATCCCTTAAAGGTCGGCAACGCAACAGTAACACTATATGTGTTGCTGGTGTCCATGGGCGGCGTTGGTTGCTTGCCATCAGGAGACACGCCTGCTCGTTTGACCTCCTATCCCATAAAAAAAAAACTTCAGAATTGGATTGAACAGTATCTATGTAATAAATGATTTTACCCAATGATTAATTATTGTCTATGTTGGAATCACGATAACTTCGAAAATTGTAAAGAATTGTTTGTCTGTTTCTTAAATTTCTGAAAGTATGTTAATCCGAATACTTTTTTTGCATCATGCATATGGGGGGCATACGAGCAGGCGTCTCACCTAATGGAGAGCAACAAACGCCGCCCATGGACACCTGAACACATATAGTGTAACAGTTGCGTTGCCTACCCTTACAATAGGATATGGACGGGCAATCGCGGCAAAAGCCACTTTACATCGACATTCAGAGAGGTCGTGGAATGTCACCGGTCGAGCCGGCCCATTCGTGCAGCGAACTGCGAGACTCTACCACTCTTAAAAAATTGTAATAAATCTGCTTACGTAATACTTTAACGGGCCCTAATTTCTGAAAGGACTGGACCGTTTTTGACGGGACTACTATTGGCAGGTAGCTGATGTAATAGGGAGTAACATAAGCTACTTTTATTTTTGAAACATTTGCTAATTTACTGTTCCTGAGGCGAAACAAAGTTCGCCGGGTCAGCTATATTTACAGTTTAGGGGTACAAGGTGAGATTAATCTCGGTTAAAAATAAAGAATCTATCCTAGCAGTTACGCCTATCTTACAGAAAACTGCAGTAAATAACACCAGTTTTTGTTAGTGTTGTATTTCTAAGCGTGATTAAGGCTTCAAGGCACTCTGAAAATTCGCTAGGTTGGTAACAATTCTTACAAAAAGTAAAACATATTTTTGGTTATAAATCTTAATAGTATCAGTCTATATATCATGAGAAGAACTTTGAAGGTCATGAGCCACTTTTATTCAGAAAGATAAGTGAATAATGGATGTATTTTAATTACGCGTGGATTAGAAAAAGTAAATTAGAATTAATCAGAGATCAAGATACCGTGACAGAAGTTTTTGTTTGTATTCAGCATTTGTCCATAGCAACAAATGCGGCAGTTCAGTCGGTTCAATTGTTACAAATTTTTTTTTGTCACTAATTGATCCGGCTCCAAGGACCAAAATGCGCAGAAAAAAGAGCGTATGCGGTAATATATAATAAAATAATATAATATATGAGACTATTTGAGAGGCAAACACATTTAGTAGTCTCGGTGGCGCAGTGGTCGAGCACACGGCTTCTGATCCAGAGGTCCGGGTTCGATTCCAGACACTGGCTCACACCAATGACTTCGAAATTGTTTTCGGAAGTTATGTGTGATAAATATCGATGACTGAAAAACTCTGTGCCAGGTATGGCAATAGGTTCGCCACCTATTCCATTTGGGACGTAAACATAACGGCGAGACGAGGCTTAACAGCCGCTGCCTACACCTTCGGGTAACAAAAGGCGTGAAGTTATGTTATGTTATGTTGAGAAGCAAACAAAAACCAGACTGATAAAACAAAATATGAACAAAAAAAAACTATTTTCTTAAATTAAAATAAATAAATTGGTGCCTCTACATATATTGTCGCTACCTAGCCAGAAAATATACCCGCGAATGATGCTTTTTATTATTAGTATGTTGAGTATTTGGTTTGGTTTTTAAAGTGAGTTATAAAGATAAATTTGTCTCTCTTATAATAAAACACCGAAAAGTTAGGTGATCACGAAGTGATATTTTCGATAGTAAACAGTGCACAGTAAACAGACAGAAAGACAGACCGACAAAAATTGAAAAAAATAAAATTTTGATGTAAGTGTGTACCGTATTTATATAATTAATTATAATATATTTATAATATATTATTTATAATATATATAAATATGAATGTCATTTCAATATTAGAAACAGACACTTCAATTTTATTTATATGTATAGGTTAAATGAATGTATAAATTTATAAATAATTGCACAGTTGCAAATAAACCGTAAGTATTTTCATTGTTTGTTTGTGAGTAATCCTATGTACCTAGTAAGTTGACTTTTAAAGTGTCGAACATTTGTTTTCACTTAATGAAAAGTCATTGAACACTCAAGGGTTGTTTAAAAATCCCAAAAAGCTGACTTCGCTGATGCTGAACCTCGGTGGCTTGAATTTTAAGTTCGAGTCAGAACACGTTTACATAAATATGACATTTTTGTCATGTCCCTGTCACAAAACTTTCTGATTACAAGCCGGCACCTTCCAAACAAACATCCCTGTTTCAAATGACCAGGCCATTGAAACGTAAAACTGTATTTCACACATCTACATATATTTTCATTCACAACAATCTACTATTCGATTGGAACCTGAAATCTTTCACGCAAACCCTCCTAATACACTTTCAATCGTGACCAAAAAGTAATTTGTACCCCAAAACAAGATAATATGTAGTAAAATTATCAACCAATACTCACATCTTCCTCAAAATGTTCTACGTTAGACATAGCACGTGTGTTGATGCTGAACACTTGAATAAAAAAAAAAAACACGTTTCAGCGCCAGTGATTCCGCACACCGAGTGATAAGATTCCGTTACCTATCATCGATATTTATACATTAAATGGCCTAAAATCGTTTGATAAAACAAAAATTAAACATAATAAAAGCATTGTTATAGTTTTATCAGTTGTGAAGTGGCTCATGCCGCGACACATTCGGTGAGAGAGATATTCGGAGGCATAACCCCTTCCCCATACTTCTTTATCTCTGCTTGTTTAATGACATTGCATTAATTCACTTTATCGTTTTAATCAATAAATGAAACGATTTCTCACATTATTTTCACATTCGCATACACCGAATTTATTATTTAATTTATTATAAAAATACAAAAATAAAACTCCGAATAATCTACTTGAAAAAACACACAATCCTCAGGTGAGTTCTGAGAAATAATTCATAGCCCGAATCACAGTTAGTTAGTCGCAATTAGGACTAATCCAACCGTATCTCTCAAGCTAATGAAATATCCAACAAGCTGCTGAGTAGTTGACAAAGCGTTAAAAAAAATTCATACAACATAAAACCCACGGAAGTGACCTTGACCTTCAAACTAAGCAAAACTTATTCAGATAAAGATGTTCACTTTTAAGTAGTAGGTAAACTATTCGTTTGATCTTTGTTTGTACAAATTTACTAGTCGATTGCGATGCTTGAGTGAACTTCGTACCGCCACTAAAAAGGTAAGTGCTCCGCTCCTATTGGTTATTGCGTGATAATATACCTATAAATTAAAAGAGCCTAGCAAAATATTCAAATCTGATCAGTAGTGCCTGATAATATTGGATTCAACAAAACAAAATCATCATCTTCATAATATCAATATAGATTTCGTGTACATGCAACTGGGTATATTTCTAGTTTTTACTAGCTGACCCGGCGAACTTTGTTTCGCCTCAGAGTAAATGAAATTTACTCATTTTGGTATTATAAAAGTGGCCTAAGTAGCCGGAACGAACTAACAGACAGACAGACAAAAATTAAAAAAGCTGACCCAGAAAACTCCGTTCCGCTGCCGCATCAAAAAAAGTATTTTTTGCAGCGTTTACAATTAAAGTGCTAAATATCCAAAACTATTACATTTTCTTTACTACATTATACAAAGAAACCACCCCGTTGACTGCCTCTATCTATTAAAAAAACTGCATCAAAATCCTTTGCGTTGTTTCAAAGATCTAAGCATATAAGGAGACAGATAGCGGAAAGCGATATGAATTTAAATATGTATTAGGTTTATACTTATGTAACTGATAATTTGCGGGTTTCCTACATGGGAATACACACCACGTTTTACGATAAGAATCGAAGTGACATTCATATCATAGCTATTATTATTCGTTACTTGAGCCAAATACGGTTATGACGCGAATGATAAGATACTTTTGTTAACTGACTTTGGTAAATAAGTTCATGAGTTTTTCATGACAAGTCTCTAGACATTCACATTTTGCAATGACTTTCTTGATGCTCAGGGGACCACCCAGTGACAGTCTAGCGCTCAGAGTTATTTTTTGATTTATCTAGCTGATTCGGCGAACTGTGTTACGCATTAAAAGTATTGTTTACGGTGTCTACAATTAAAGTGCAAAATCTAGAAAATTATCACTTTTTCTTTGTCACATTAGATATACAAACCACCCAGTTGACACCCCCTGTATCTATTAGAAAACTGAATCAAAATTCGTTGCGTAGTTTCAAGGGGACAAGAAACAAGACAAGACACAAGAAAGCGAATTTGTTTTATACTATGTAATGATAACAGCCTTCTAACGTTATTCGCGGTGAGTTAGTTCACATGTAATTTTTTTCCATGGGCTTGTAGATTATTAATCTCAATTATTTATATTACCAGCAAGTTCTTAAGGGATTATACAGAAAGACGAAAGATCCATAAGACACTATTCCTAACCACCTTAATAGCACATCTAAAATAATCTATAAAAACTTGTCACTCTTATGCTTTTCTTTTACATTTTTTGTAAATATAGATTCAATATTCATGACGTTGCATAATATTACCCTAATCTTCGGGTGTTGTAGGCGTGGAGCTACGTAATTCTTGTGCAATGGCAGTGAAACTACCTAATGTCCTGATAACTTGTTTATACGTCATATAAACAAGTTATGATAACTTGTTTATACGTCATATAAACAAGTTATCAGGACACGTATTTAAATTATCATTTTGTTGTCTATGATTATTCATCGGTTCTCACATCATTAATTTCGTAATAATTAACCCCCTTCAAGAAAGGATTTTATATATTTGACCCGTGTAAATATATATCTATCTCTGTGATTTTTAATTCAGTAAACGAGAAGTCAGAAAATATTAAAAATAAATTGATTTAGCCAAATGGGCGAATAAAAAAAAAATTAAAGAAAAAAAAGACAATTTGGAGCCTTTTTGTTGATATCAAACAATCGAATACTAATTATACATGATTTTATTGGTTTACTTGGATTTAATTCTTGAAAGTGTGATTGATTGCTTTGGTTTTGCAACAAACAAAACTTATTCTTAACATTATGGTGAGGTTCTATCAATAATCTATGGATACTTCCAAGACCAAACGAAACTGAAAAAGCAACGTGGGCCAATAGATATCTATAGATATCAATAGTCCACAAGTGTATTTAGCCTATGTTACCCGACCTCTTGGTAATATTTATGCAAAATTGGACATAATAGAAACATGCAGTACTTTTAAGAGTTTCTCCGTAACAAACATGCCGTATTTTTAGGTTCGGTATCGATTGTTGATCATGTCCCAAGTACTCTAAAAAAATATATTCAGTGTATGGTTTTGACTCTCCTACTATTTTATTAGATATAAGTCTACTATTACTAATACTATTTTATTAGAAATAAGTCAAGAAAGGAGTTTATATATTTGACTTGTGTTTGTATATGTATTGTATTTTTAAATAAATCAAGAAGCTATAAAATTTTAAAAAGAAAAATTAAATTTATTTGAAATCAGAACACTTATTTTCAAATTAATTTCCGTTTTCTTTGATACTTTAAAACTATCGGAACGTGTGTAAGTAGGTAATAAGTGATGTCGTGAACGTTTGAAAAACCAATACAGTGCGTGGTAAGTAATATAGCGGGAAAGGAAACTAAAAGACGGAGTTAATTTTGAACTTGTTAGTAGAAGTTTATTACAAATGGGTATATAACTTTATTTCATTCTTAATTTAGACTCGCCGAGCAACAGACGGCTGATACGCCCCTCTGGACTCCGGTGGACAGGTTCTAGTATTTCCGTATTTATCACGTGGCTAAGAGCCTTCTTCAGTTCCTTCACCTCAGGTCTACTATAAATAGAAAAAAGAAAATATAAGTACTTATTTTATTTATTTATAAACTCTCTCTATACATATGTGTGTTTTAAATTAGATATGTATTTGTAGGTTACTACCATTTTGGGGTTCTCTGTGTTCTGTGTGAATAAAGGTATACAGAACATTTTTTTCAGACACCATAATTGAGGTAGATATCTTCAAAAGTTATCGTTTAAATCCACGCGTAATATTTCATGGAATTTTCTTTTAAATTACATAAATGGAAGGTAAATTTAAATAATGCTTAAATATGTTTATATTTTACAGCTTATTGGAATTTTAAGTGAAAAAAACTGCACTTTTTAAGAACAGGGTGAATATTATTCCAAATATTTGGAACCCTTTTTTACGTATACCCTGCCGACGCCGACGGGATTAACAGCAACGACGACGGCGTCGGCAGGGGATGTGGGGCTCACCGGCACGTGTAGCGTGGTGCCGGAATACCCACTAAACCTCTGCGGTGCACTTCTCCGTCTTAGCTGGGGCATCAGGGACTCGCGGTTAGCATTCTACACCCGACGCCCCGACCAGCCCCGCAGCGCGCGAGCGCAAAGGGAGGTCGGTCAGGCGACGACCTGGGCCCTAGTGAGCCGGCGAGTCGGGCTGCGACCCTGCAGTCGACTCCACAGGTCGACTCCTCTTATTAAGGCGGGGCGAGGAGGCGGCGGAGTTACTTGCGTCGCCTCCTCCCTGGCCTCGCTCGGCGGAGCGGGTCCGCATCAGCAGCGTATTCAAATATTTGGAACTCTATACTAACCATGATTTTAGGTCTAGATCAGGTTTTATTATTAGATCTTATAGATGTCTTATATCAAATGAAAAAACATGTGCATAGTATATTATTGACTGACCCACGTAGTGATCCCTCGTTAATAATTTTCTCTACATCGCTAATTGTTTGTGGCATTTCTTGACCTTTCGTCTCTGGCAGCAGTAAACTAAGAATCGCAGATAGCAACGATGTAACCGTTAAGATCAGCAACGGCAATGGAGCCCAATATCTATGCTATCAAACATTAAATTTAGGTACTTTTTATTTAAGTGGTAGAATAAAACTAAGTTAACTTAATTTAACTTAATTCTTTCAGGATGCAGCAGGTATGTGGTGTAAAAAATTCAATAGTCCTGGTAGCTTAGTGCTTCAAGAGACGGATTTGAATGTCTGTAGGTGAGTCTCCATGTTGAATCCCGATACCGTATTTGAAAAATCCTTGCAGAAATTATGTTGCAAATTTTTTGTCGATGCTTGACGAATTTTTACTGAAGGTATGTCACCTCTTTCGTCGTTTTGAGTTAACCAGCCTTTTAAGGTACTAAAGGCGTGAAGATAATATAAAAAGAGTCCCCGTTACAAAGATTTCCAGGGAAAACAAGGAGAAAATGAACAAGGGACTCGAATTTATGGTTGAAACTCATGTTTTTACATAACTTTATACGATATAAAGTGAAAATTAAATCTCTATGACATATCTCTGGTCTTTACTGATAATTAGAAAAAATACTAACTAAGAATACAATAAATGGAGACAGCAGACTGATGGCAAATCCGCTCATATGCAGAGCGGCAGAACCTGTCGCACGGAAAGGCGTCGGGAGTATCTCCGTGGCCCACTGGCAGGTCCCAGCGAAGGACAGGTTGATTAGAAAACGTGCAAAAACAGCCAGTAACATTTGTCCGATACCTGAAAAAATGGACCTATATTGAATAGCATATTCGATGGAGCCGGCTACACGTACGAAAAAACATGACTCAGGCGGTGTAACCTCGATGCGGCGTTATCTCGCTCTGTTACCAACAGTGAGCGATGCGTCCGCGTGGACAGCTGCTATACCATAATATATTACAAGTAATTTAAATCAGTATTTTCTTTGTTGTGACATTCTTGTGACCTTGTCACGTTCAACTATCGTCAGTAAATGAACTTTACAGACAACCCTTTCGTTTTTTAATGAGTCGTCTACTATACAGGAAATAAGAATAATTTATTTTTATGAGCAAAATTTCAAGGTGCTAATGCTATAAACAATAGTGCTATTCCATCTCTTTTCTTGTGTCCTAAGAATAAGTAAGTATACGGTGTATTTCTTTAATCACAACAGTGCCGGATTACCCTAGCAAACGCTACGGGCCCCGCGCGAAAAGAGGCCCCGTGCAAAAAGAGGTCCCGCGCGAATAGGGGCCCCGCAGTAAACCCAGTCATCTCTGCCTGAGCCTAATTTTTTGATGTCATGACAATTTAATGTTTAATTACATGACATCAAAAACCCGAGCGATTCGATTCCCACCCGAGCACAAATATTTGTGACAAACATGAATATTTGTGTGGTGTCTGGGTGTTTTTCCATGTATTATAAGTATGTATTTACAAAAGAAAAGTATATAATAATATGTATTTATATCCGTTATCTAGTATCCATAACACAAGCATTTAGTTGCTTAGCTTGGAACTAGAGGGCGCTGTGTGTATTGTGTACAAGATATTATTATTATAGTTATCTTTATTCTTTCGAATTCTCAGTTTTTATAAAAAACTGGTGTATAAATAACGTCTACGGGTGTTAACCAAGTAGACGCTATTGTATTGAAAGGGTAGTAGGGTATTTAATCAGGGTTCGGTTGAGATTCGTCACTTTGCATAAATTTTCGAACTACTCTACAAGTATTTAAAATAGCTGCCTTTTGAATATTAACGTATGTGGTTGCTGGTAAATTAAGTAATCTGAGGCTATTGTGCAGATGCTTCGGAATGACACCTGTAGTCGATACGACTATTGGTAATATTAGGACCCTATTTGCTTTCCATATTCTTCCTACTTCTTCCTTTAATTCAGTATACTTATTTATTTTTTCTGTAATTGTTTTTACGATATTGTGGGTATTAGGTGGATATTAGGTGTACAGCAATGTCAATAATATAAACTGTTTTCTGTAATTTATCATGTACAGTGGGCGAGCGCACGGCCTCTGATCCAGAGGTCCGGGGTTCGATTCCAGACACTGGCTCACACCAATGACTTTTCGAAATTGTTTTCGGAAGTTATGTGTGATAAATACCGATGACTGACAAACTTTGTGCCCGGTATGGCAATAGGTTCGCCACCTATTCCATTTGGGACGTAAACATAACGGCGAGACGAGGCTTAACAGCCGCTGCCTACACCTTCGGGTAACAAAAGGCGTGAAGTTATGTTATGTTATGTTGTGTTATCATGTACAGTAATATCTGGCCTATTGGAATAAATGGTTCTGTCTGTCAAGATAGCACGATCATAATACAGCTTAAAGTCTTTATTTTCTAATATTTATAGTATGGATTATGGGTGTCTTTTATCAGTTTATATTTGATTAATAATTTTTGGTGAATTATGTTAACTATTTGGTTGTGGCGGTGTGTGTAGTCTGTTTGTGTCAGGGTCATACAGGCCCCAGTTATATGTTGTATCGTTTCAGACTGTCTATGGCATTTACGACATTTATCATCTATTACTCCAGGTTCTTTAATTATGAATTTTCTATATTTTTTGTATTTATTACTTGATCCTGAATAGCTAATATAAAACCTTCTGTTTCTGGGAATAAATAACCATTTGTGAGGAAACTGTTTGAGGCTAGTGAGTCTATATAAGGTTGTTCTAAATCATGTGGGTGACGCCCGTGGAGTACTTTGGATTTCCATTGCTCAACTCTGTGATTTACTATTTCAGAAGTTTGATTTACTAGAGATATGACTGTGTCAGTTTCTGCTAAGTTAAGGGGGGTGAATTTTATATCGTTATCAACGATCGCTCTATGTAACGTACTACTCGCCGCTTTGTTGTGGAAAAAGTATCTTAAATTATCTAATTGTTTCTGCCATAAAACTGTCAGATTAATAAGGCCCCTACTACCAACTGATCTATTACGTGACATTCCTTTAATTGCTGCTTTAGGGTGTAAATAATTTGTTTAGTTAATATTGTCCTAGTTTTAATTTCTAAATTATTAAGGTCTGTTTTAGTCCACTTCACAATGCCGAAAGAGTAAGTAAGAATGGGAATCGCGAAGCTGTTGATTGCTTTTATTAATCTTTTGCTAGTCAGTTGAGTTTTACAAATTCTATTTATTCTATTTTTATAAGCGTCTACTAGTGTGTTTTTTAATATAGTATGATCTAGTTGTTTAGATTGCTGGTAGCCTAAATACTTTTATAAGTTATCGGGACCTAAGGCGGATATTACTCCTCCTTCTGGTAATGTGTAGTTTCCGGGTTCTATTTTACCTTTCCTAATGTTTAATGTTTTACATTTCTCTAAGCCGAATTTCATATTGATGTCGCTTTAGCAACGATGTGGCAGTGATGTTGATCAAGGTTTTCATATCTTATTGCGTACGGCTATAAAGTTTTAAATCGTCCATCTAAATAAGCTGAGAAATTAGTGTGCTATTACCATCAGTTTGTTTTAAAGGGTAGCCTAATTTAGACTTTTTAATTAAATTTAAGAGTGGATTGAGAGCCAGGCAGAACCATAAGGGGCTCAAAGAATCGCCTTGGTATATACTTTTTTTAATTTGAATTTCTCTAGTTGTAATGATACTATCTTTAGTGCGTAGATATAATTTAGTTTTCCAAATTGTCATAATTTCTGTTAAAAATTTAATCAAGTGTGTATTTATTTTGTAAATTTGTAAAATTTTTATGAGCCAAGTGTGAGGGATACTATCAAAAGCTTTTTGGTAATCAATGTATGCACAGAACAAATTTCTTTTCTAATATTAGCATGCCTGTGAATTGTGGAATCTATAATTAGTTGCTCTTTACACCCCATATGATTACGCCTGCACCCTTTCTGTTTTTCTGAAATAATGTTATTTAGTTCAATATAAGAGCTTACTTTATTTGTGATAATTGCTGTTGTTGTTTCCAATTGTTCGTTTCCTATGAATATTATTCCAAATTGCTAGGAAATCTCATCTCAGGATTTTGTAACTGTCAGAGCCTAATAGTAATTTACTACAATATTAATTACCCAGAAAATTGTAACCACTCTATACTTAAAAACTCATAGCAGATGAAGGGCTCTTTGAAAGAATTTGCTACAGGCCCGCGCTTGCTTAATCCGGCACTGATCACAAGTCTCAATAGCCATCACTTTGAATCATAGTTCAAATTTCGTGAAATCGAATTCAGTTCAGACCAATTTTTGGTCATTTTTCGGGATAAATATCGATGAGTATCACAATGTTTTACTAAATGTACGTGGTACAGCAATAGGTATCGCCACCAATATTTACAATTGGAATTGAAAAATTGGTTCGTTGAGTCACGGTATACTTATCACGATGACCCAGGAATATTGAAGGCGCCAAGTTACAGTATATAAATAAAATAGATGATGGTGTTATAATTTCCTTATTGAATTCGTTCGTGTGAAAACTTTGTTTACATAAAGTAATTACTATTACAGAATCATACCGCTGAAGAGCATAGCGATAAACATAAACAATGCTGCTATCACCACTGGACCCCAAGTGAGATTCCTTCTGCCTAATCTAAAAAAAAAAAATATAGAGCCAATTTTTAATAAGTTTTACTATATTGTGATCTATAAAAATCGATCAAATCAACTATTATATCCTAAATGGTGAATCTTTAATTTTTTTTCGTGGTCTCATTGATACGTAATCATTTAATCCAGAGATTCACGTATGCAGACAGGCTCTGTAGGTTTTAAAAATCATTTTTGTTAATATTTTGCAACTAGGTAATCAAAATAGGGTAGTGGGAAGGAATTGGTTCAATTCTAAAATGGGACATAGTGCCCATTTTAGATTTTTTTTGCTATCAAACGTTTGTTAGTTACAAAATAAATATTATACAAATAAGATTTACTCGCCTGTCCAGCAGTATGGTGAGTAGCAAATAAGACGGTATCTCAGCAGCTGCATTTATTGTAAAGGTGATAAAAAAATCCATGTCAAAGGACTCTGAGAGGCGTACTAGGGCGTCGTAGACGACAGCCAGGCCGCAGTAGACTACTACCATGTAGATCACAGTTACGCGCAATAGACGATTTTTAAACATGAGAAAGAATGATGGTTTCTCCATTTTGCTTGTTTTGATAGAGTATTCCTGTCGAAAAAATTAGACTCTTGAGATCAAGCTCATCATGAACACTACTGTCAGTGTTGTCAGAGGTGTGTTATTTCTTTAGTAAGGCACGATTCTTACACATCTCACTCTCTTCCTCTACTTTTATAACTCTTATCATACAAGCTCGTCGGTTTTTAAGGCTCTTGACATTACCTTCCGTCGTGGAAATTGGGTCCTGGTCACCCTTAACTTCCACATTGTTCCGCTTTTGTACTACACTAGTATCTCTCTTTAGATATTTCTCAATAAAACCATTCGTCACCTAAAATATATGTGTTTCTTTGGGGTCTACATATGTTAAATAGAAAGTCATAGGACCCTAACGCAAAACTGTTTTTCACCACCACTCTGTCTTATACAAATTTATATAACAAACTTCTAGATGAATTAAATTTATATCAAGTGATAATTGTTTGGTACTCACAATGAACTGTTCCAAAATATGATCCGGTATGTGGTTTTTATTAACTCTCGCAAAGTTTTTTAATACAGTGACAGATTCGTCAATTTTCCCTCTACTCACTAACCATCTGAAAAATTAGCTTCGTTTTAAATTTATCGCGTGTGTCATTTGTAATTATTTATCAAGCCTTTTGCTAGTAATAGAACAGAATCTTTTCCTCTGAATAATAATTATACTTCGTAAGCGCCTTATAATTGTAACATCGGCAACTATTGAACTTTTCAACGCCATGGTACTTGCTAATTAAATTTATATTGCTTTTTAAAATAAATAGATTGGAAAAATAGCAGAGGTGAGTGCAGTCTTGACTGAGTTGAAGTTTTAACTCAAAATGTAAAAAGTTCTTACTTACCGGGCACTCTCAGGCATGACCCAGGGCGATGCTATGACAACGAACATGGGTACCGACGTTATCCAGGTTAAATAGCGCCAGTTTGCGATATAATACGCCATCCAAGGAAGAGCCACGGAGGCAGTTCCGTAAAATATTACTAGTGGTAAGTTGGCCATCCAGGTACGATATCTAGGACCCACGTACTCCAGAACTAATCGTATAAAGATATTTAACCAATATTAAACGATCTCAGAAAGAATATTTGAAGTCGTTTCCAATTTAAGAGAAAGACTGCTTCCGTATTGGAATGTACCTGAATTTAAGGTCGTTAAAATACAAAAAAAAAGTTTAGCGTAGGATGAGTTTTCGCGTGTCTATCTAATATTGCCCAATTCTTCCACGATAATCACCACTAAATCTGATCTTACGGAGTACCGTTCTGATATTTCATTGAAATATATATTTACCTAAGATATAGATGATCATAAAACAATTGTCGAACGCCATGCCGACGAGGAATCTGCAAATTATGTAATCAAAAAGGCCAGAGGTGAACGTTGTCGCAACACCGCCAATACCACCCACCAGATTTACCCCTGAAACATCAGATTCATTTTCACTAAACTACGCTGCATGATCTGATGGATTTTAGTTTATAGATGGATACATGCTTTGAAACATATTAACGGCTAATAGTACAGAATTAAATGTTCCAAGAAGCAAAAATTCAGGGCCATTTTTTGTGTTATTTAGAAAGTTTTTCGGCTTTAGGACTTAGATATTTGCTATAATGATTCAAAGTCTTTGAAACTATTCTCCTCGTAATGTTTCTTGTAGCAAGAGTTTGCTACAATAAACAATAACTAGATTTTTAAATTTGTTTCAGTTAATTCCATTAACAACACAATAGATAGGTAAATATATTCCTGATATTGTAATCTAACATTTTGACAAATGTACGTATAAGAAGATGAGAGATATTTACGAGTTAATGTTTACAAACCAATCAACGCTGGCACTCTGCCCATATGATCAGCCATCCATCCAAAGAGGAGACCTCCAGCAAATGAACCAGCAAAGAACATGGATTGAGATATCGGTACATATGAAGCGTATTCACACACCCAGCCTCTCTGTTGGAAACCACATAATGAATATTGAAATTAGATAAACAAACAAAACAAAGCAACTAACAAGTCAAGTATCAGTCTCGACTGTCTGGAGCTCGAGCACTTCGCTTCTGAATCAAAAAGATGTGGGGTAAACTTTTCACTTAAACCAATGACTTTCAGTATTTTGTTTTGACGTTATATGTGATAAATATCGATGACTGACAAAATGTTGATATTGCCATACACCGGGCACAAGGTTTCGCCAATTGGAACACTAAGACGTGAAAAAACTTCTGTGGGTCGTAACAACCGGTAGCAATCTACCGCCAGTTGAAAAAGGCGTTGAATCTACAAAAAAAAACAATTAAACAAAAAAACATCTACAAAAGGCGTTGAATCTACCAACCTCAGATACGACCGTATGAAACGGAATGTCGCTTAACTCGAACTCCCAACCATTTTTGCAGGGCACAGTGGGTGTGTCGTCTGATGGGGGTTTCAACGACTGCAAAACGTTGGTCCAGTCAGTGTCGAAGGTCTTGCAGCTGTCCCACTTACCTTTAAGTGCGCCAGGTGCCGACAGATTTCGTCTGCAATAACATCGCAAGGATTTCATTGGTATTTTTTAAGGTGAATAAATTACCATCTTCCACTATAGTTGGACTGAAAACAAAAGATATATCTGTTTTTCAAGAGATCATCTTAAGCTTACGTCAATATTCTTATTAAAAGAAAATGTGTATCTACTCCTCATTTACCCGCATAGATTGTGGTTTTTTTTTAACAATTATATTGTGCAGACTTACTTATACACAATAAATAATAGTAAGCTTTGCTGGCAAAAGACTGATGACAAAGACCCTAATGCTCCATGACAGAGTAGAAAACCGTGTGGAAAACTAAGTATAATTTATTTGTCCGGATTACCTTAGATGCATGTTCAAACTAGCAAGTTCAGGTACTTTGCACCAGTAGTTCTGCGGTGTCAATGTTATAAACATTTGGCAGAAATACGTCCACGCAAAAAACACGGCGAAAGGCATCATCCAGAAAAATAACCACTTTTGGTAAAGCCCCATTTCACCTATATAAAATATGACAGCCTCTAACATATCAGCATCTAGTTCTATTGCACTGTCATCCTGTAAGGAAGATAATTATTATTCGGTTGTATAATTAATATACCTTAGTCCCTAATCAATACAGTTTTCTTTCCCTATTCTTTCCATGACACCCCCTATTTCCTCATTCTTCTCTAACGACACTCACGAGAAGAGATGAGATTTTCTGATAAAATAATTGAGTTGAGCCCTTTTCACATCGAAACATTCCATGATTAAAGTTGACAGTATGCAAGAAACTTACCAACCTGGGTATGTCCTGGTCATCAAAGGTACTTGTATTGGGAGTTTCAGAGTAAGACGGCACTCGTTGACCTTCGACTTCTTCGGGGATTTTCGTTGGAGAATTATTTTGATCCGCCATTTATTTGCAGTGTTCTTTATATGGTTTAATTGCAAAACAGATTTTAGCTATGTCGATAAAGCGTAAACCGTAAGATTATAATGAGTTTGGTAGTTTGTAAGTTCTTAGTAGAGAATAATTATTAACAATAAGTCCCATGAAAACTGCGACTTTTTTTTTCCAATCAAAATCAGTTGGTACTTATCATTTTAATGTTACAGAAGATGTCTAAATATACAGCAAATATAGCGATATGTTTTGCCAAAATTACCGTTTCACATTTATAAGTATTATGTGAAAAAATATTGAAATTTAAAAGTATCCCTAATTTTTTAGGCCAGGGCTGTCCCAAACATGGGGTCGACATATCTTTTTGGGTATATACTCGTACACAGCGCGACAGAATTCGATGATATGTTCTTCTGAAGTTTATAAAACATTATTTTATATAAATTTGATAAATTTTAATTATTATTTATTTGTTATCGCACTGTCAATACTCTCGGCATTGCTGTTGCATTTGCAGCGGCACAAATGTAAAACTTCTAGGTGATTGTGTGTGTTGTATTAGGGAGTTTATTAGGAAAAAACAAGAATTATTAAAATATGTAAGTAGCATTATAACATATTAAATATTATTTAAAATAGTAAAAATGCGGTTCAAGAATGGTAACAGAAACAAGTTCTTGTTAATTATGAATAATTTATGTTTAGGTTAAACGAGACATTATACTATATTAATTACTATATTAACTGATTTTTTATTAAATTTATTATTTTACACCGACTCGTTAAGTGCTGAAACCGTGTACCGCATAGAGCAAAAGTTTTTTTTTCTATGTGATATGAGGGCAAACTAGCACGCGTGTCACCTGATGCTAAGCAACCAAGGCCGCCCATGGACACCAGCAACACATATAGTGTTACTGTTGCGTTGCCGACCTTTAAGGGATAGGGGATAGGAAAGGATGGAGAAGGGGGGTGGGCCTCCGGGTACCTCTCTCACCGAACGAAGCGCGGCATGGGCCACTTTACGTCGGTCTTCTGAGAGGTTGTGGTATTTTACCGGTCGAGCCGGCCTATTCATGAAAAAAAAAGTAAAAAAGTATTTTAGACAGCCCTGACCTATGAGGTGTATTTTTATGACAGTCAAACATATGGTCAACATCAATTCTCAATCTATAATAATTCTATGTCAATTCTATATTACCATAAAGATAGTCTTCTAGATTCTATAACGTATAAACCTCCTTAATATCTTTACATAGTTTAAAATAAAGTCGCTTTCCTCTGTCTGTCCACTTACGAGTATATGCTTAAATCTTTGAAACTACGCAACGAATTTAGGTGCAGGTTTTTTTTAATACATAGAGGGTATCTACAGGATTGCTTTTAACTATAATACATGTATGATGTAGTAGAAAAAGTGATAACTACAAAATTTACTTATTTGCGGAACAAATTTCGCCGCGTCAGCTAGTTAGGTATAAAAGAAATCTGCTTTGTCTGTCCCCTTAAACACCTGTATCTTTGGAAATACACGACGGATTTTGATGCAGTTTTTTTTAAAATAGATTGAGGGTACCAACTGGGTGATTTGTATTCATGTATAATGTATTATAGAAAACGTTAAAAATTTTCGAGATTTAGAACTTTAATTGCAAACACTGGCTGAACCCTTGTACTACAATAATATACTCCTGAAGATGGACTACAAAAAAGTCTGCGACTGTGTTTGTCTGGGGGGAAGCTTCAATAACCATATTTATTTTTTAACCTTTTAAACGAAACAAAGTTCAGCGGGGTCAACTAGTTTATAATAAAGTGATTGGTGTGAAGGCACGTAGTTAGATACCAAGGAGGTATCTAGTTTCATTCTTTTATTATTCGAATAAATTATGAGTAATAGCATAAATTATGTGTCGCACACGGAATGATTTATTTGGAAAAATAGCTCGTAAAGAAAACGAGAGCGTTTCCATACTGAATCGCCACTCAAATCTGACAATCAATAAAGTGCTACTTACAGCTCAAATTTCACGTATTCTGTATAATGTAACAGCTACTTAAACGCAGAAGTAGCGCTTATATATTTGAGTGGTGGTTCAGTATTCGGGCTTAACTCTCTTAAATCAGTGTTAAAGAAAGTGCGGCAAAAAGAATATCTGTTCCACTCAATTTTTGTTATTTATATTTCCAATCCGATTATTTCAATGATGAGTCAGGACGAGGGCAATCAACAATGCTGTCAGAAATAAACGCTCATGAAACAATGATAAATGATAAAACTTATGGTAGCGCAAATAATGATGCAATACATCATTTTTAGAGTTGTGTGGATTCTAAACTATGTGTGGATGTATGTATGTTGTGTGGATTATAGTATGGATTCTATGGTTCGAATCCATTTTTTTTTCGAGTGGAAATGCTTTATGCAGTCCTCCCGCCTGGGAACTTTGGGAACTGTGGGACTCCCAAAACAGTAAACTGCAATCCGATCCTAGGCCTACCCACTAAACCTCGCGGCGGCTTCCTCCGGCGTTAGGGTGGTCCAGGATGCGGTTAACCCCTCTGGTCAAATGGTTCGAGAGTTCGAGAAATGGTTCGAGACCAGCCAGACAGCGTAATCATAATACGGCCTTATGTTTTGGCTGTACTTCTGTACGGCGACGTATAAAGCATATTATACACAGGAGTCCGAACGTAATGTTGAACGAATGGTCCCTACATCGCGGAAAGAATTTCCGCCAATAGGGGATGCCATACTTCGAGAAGCGCTCGTTCAAATTCTTACGCGGGAAATTTCGTTGGGAAGCTTTGTTTAATACTAAACGCGACTTACATACGTAATCAGCGGTGTGAAGAGAGAGAGAAGAATCGGCAGAAAAGAGAACTAACAACTCTGTTTATTACTGTGTACATTATTAAGTAGGTACTATGGAAAAACCTAGACTGTTCGGACTCCTGGTCCCTACATGTTTGTGAAGACAGGAAAACAGGAATGGCTGTATGTACCTAATAAGCCATGATAGCTACACGGATGTATTATTTACTGTTACCGCAGGCGTTAAAAAAAAAATAAAGACTGAATTTAATAAACATTTGTTTGGGATTGCAATAAAATGTTTTTGCCATATTGTATATTTTTTTCACGGAACACTTCGTGCGCGAGTCGATTCGTACTTGACTGGTAATTTTTATACAATATATGTATAAAATATCTTGCAGTTTTAAAAGCTAAAAGTATAGGGATAGTTATAGGAAAAACAATAAAAATCAAATCGAGTGGTTCTGTACTCAATGCCCTTCTAAGACAGATAATGAGATTAAAACATAAGCCTTTTATTAGTTCCGTCGCCAAAATGTTTCATATCACGTGTTGGCGATGGAAATAAGTCCATATCTGATAAAAGTTATCAATATAAATCTGAACAATTCTCTGTAAATATAATTTATAAACATACCTACTTTGATATCGTTATTCAGAAACGAGCTATACGGGCAATTTATAATTTAGTTGCTAAGGTCTCCCTTAGAGAACGTTTTAAAGAAATTGGCATTTTAACAGTTATCTCCCAGTTTATATATGATAACATCATGTTTGTGAGGTGAAACATAGATAAATATACAAAACACAGCCATGTACACAATTTTAATACTAGAGACAAGCATAAGCTTGGGTTACCGTATCATCACCTGCACAAGGTACACAAGTCTTTTTTGAGAATGCGTGTACAGTTTTATAATAGCTTTAGGCGGGCTATGAAGGGTCGGCTCATTGCTTGCTTAACGTGGATTTTGTAGTTTGTGTGTTGGAATTTGTTTACTTATTTTGGAGTGGAGGCGTTCTGTAATAATTTCTAATAGCTTTTTAATTTTAAATTTGCCTTGATATTGTGTTCAATATATGATACATATAAATTTTATTATTCGCCAAATTTGTTGCACAACGTTACCCTAATTAAAAGATGTCGCGTCAGTTGTGTTCGACTACTATGATCGCATAGAATTTCTTAGTTAACATATAAGACGTCGATTTTAATTTGGTTGGGTCTTAATTGTGATTGTCGAGTATTCTGGTTGCTACACCTTTTATTCACTAACCTACTGCTTTGTTTTCAGTAGTATACACACAACCCTACAATTTCAGCGGTGAATGATCAACCCTATTTTTTATCTCTTGATAAAAATCCTTATTTGCTATTCCGTCCTTACAACGTTTGTTGGCTCAGATAGTTTCGATATAAAAATCTTGTAATATACAATAATATTACAATTCTAATATTTTATTAATATTACCATAAATAATTTCTGTTTATTTTTATTATTTATATTTGGATTTGGTACACACAGTGCCCTCTACTTTCCCAAGTTATGCAAATAAATGTTTATCTTGTGGAAACTATATGTTAATACATAATATACTATTTTGTTTTTGTAATTACAGTAAAAAATACCTAGACGGCATACAAACACCCGTGATTTTCATAAATGTTTGAACTCGAGTAGGTATCGGAACCTCGCTGGAACAGTCGGTTGTTTTTCCACTGCCTCACGAGGCCCGTCTAATCCATTAGTTTAATATTTCGCTGCTAAATACCTGTCAAGGACAAGTACCTACTTGTGTTATGAACACTGGTCTTCGCATACCTACATAACTTAACGTAACTTCAAGCCTTTTTCTATCTGAAGGTGTAGGCAGCGACTATTAAGCCTCGGCTCACCGTTATGTTTACGTCCCAAATGGAATAGTTGGAGAACCTGCCAAAAAGTTGTCAGTCATCGATATTTATTACACATAGCTTGTGATAAGAATTTTGAAAAATCATAGGCGTGAGCCCACGACTTCATGATTCAAAAGCGGGGTGCTCGACCATTAGAGACCAAGACTTTATGTCCTTGTATTTGTATACCTATCTGGACATATATTGGGTTCCTATACCAATTTCGGCTTGATCCTTAACTTGAGGCTAGATAATAATATTTATAATAGATCAAGATATTTGTTCTCAGGGATACCGCTGAAGAAGAAAGGTAGACAAGATATTTTGTAGTTTTTTTTTTTGCTTTTATTGAATAACGTCACAGTACACACATAACTAGAGCCAAACTAATTTCTTTTGGTCTGTTTCTGCATGTTTAAATTGTCTTGTTCTGTTGGTCCGTTTTAATGCGTCTTCACAATTATAATCACTGGTATTTTATAAAAGGCGTGAAACTATACCAAGAACCATGAATTCATCATTTGTACTTTTAATACTCTACGCATTCTCTATTTTCTTAGTCGACTCGTCTTCAGCCTCTTTTGACTTCCTGAAAATAGCAATAGTTGTTAGTCAAATATGTAATAGTATGGTTGAATTATTTCATATATTTATATTATGTACGCATATGTAATATGTATATTTACGTATTTATTGTATTTATCATCGTAGTATATATGTATTCATAAATATATTTGCGTGTACAGTTGAATCCGTTTATAGTGACATCGAAGGGAACAGACAAACACGTCATAATAAGCGGACGTCATACAAAGCGTTTACTAGTGAACATCTTTTAGCAGTATGTACAATGCAAATCAAAAAACAATGCGTGACCTTCAAGCGTCGATTACTCACTGATATTCAAAATATTGAAAAAATATACATATTTGAAAAAAAAAGGGGCCGCAAGTGCGTGCTGAATGTCGCCGGGAACCAACAAACATTACCGGAGGCCCAAAGAATCATGTCGGTCATTTTAAACGGTAATAACTTAGTAAATATAAGTAATAATAAGCAACATGACACTGTAAGGGGATTCATTATATCCGAAGGGTTTTAAAGATTTTTATATGAAAACCAAACTTCGTAGTGTAAGTAAGTCATAATAAACGGATGGTCAAAATAGGCGGAGTCATAATAAACGGATTCTACTGTATATCTGTGTATGTGATTATTTATATGAGTGTATGTATGTACTCAATGTGATTGTTTATTTAAACCTTTTTCTGTACCCTTCGCAGTTTCTCTGTTTAAACCAAAGGTCGACTGGTTGAGAATGCCTTATGGCATTAAGTCCACCTAATGTACCAATTTTGTACATGAAGAACAATAAATAAATAAATAGTATTTATATCAATACATAGTATAAAACAAAGTCGCTTTCCGCCGTCTGTCCCTTTATGTGCTTTATCTTTGAAAGTACGCAACGGGTTTGATGCGGTTTTTATTAGCTTTTTATTAGCTTCACCTGTATGTATGTTTGTATATTTGTATGTTTGTATGTTTGTAGGTTTGTTTGTAACCGACTTCTTTTTTAGTTTCCGCTGATTGCCACTAGATGGTGCGATTTGTGAACTATGTAAATAATAGTTTAAAAAAACTAAAAAACACGCTTTTTATAGAAAACCGAACTAAAAAATAGAAAATAAATTTTAAATTTTAATTTTAAATTTTAATGAATTTAAATTAAGAAAATAGTTGTTTCTAAGATTTTCGCGAATCTCACTCATTGATTAAAACAACTTTAGGATTATATCTACTTCTAACTTTTAGGATATTATCGAAATGATAATCACTCTACGCATATCTGTCAATAAAATATTTATAACTATTGACACCATGCACCCTGCAAATGAAATATTTTATTGACAGATATGAGTAGAGTGATTATCATTTCGATAATATCTTAAAAAGCACCCCACGCTTTTTTTAAAATAAAATATTTTTTTTTATTTTTCTGTTTTTTAGTTCGGTTTTCTATAAAAAGCGTGTTTTTTAGTTTTTTTTAAACTATTATTTATTTTAAAGATATAGGGTGTCAACGGGGTCGTTTGTATGTATAATGTAGTAAAGAAAAAGTGATAATTTTCGAGATTTAGGATTTTAATTGCAAACGCTATAAAATTCCATTTGATGCGGAACAAAGTTCAACTGGTCAGCTAGTATAGTATAGTTATATATATAGAACAAAAAACAGTACTAAAGAAAATCTTTCAATACAAAGTAGAAACATTGAATAAAACTGGAGCAGTGATATTTCCAAAATAGTTAAAAGAGGTAGTAACAGTAGTAGTAACAAATCACTGTATACCACAAAGTCTCAGAAAATTGATGTAAAGTAGCTCTTGCCACGTTTCCGGATAGGTATGCAGACCACATACCCTCTTCCTTCTAGGCCACTCTCTCAAAGACCAACAACGCAACTGTAACACTATATACATATTATGTCTCGCAGGTGTCCATGGGCGGCGCTAGTTCGCCTGGATTACAGCGAGGTGTGCAGCTTACTCGTTTGTTCCCTTGTCCCATAAAAAAGGTAATATAACAATTGTTTAGCTCATTGTTTAACATAGTGGTTAACTTATAAAAGATATAAAATACTTACCCTCGTGATGCACACAAGGATTGCTCTCTGATGATTTTCTCTCCATCAGCCATTGTCTGTGGCATTGGTTGACCGTTAGTTTCTGGCAGAGCCAAACTGATGCCAGCAGCTATGATCGCGATGAATCCCAATATTGCTAGCGGTAACATCTTCCAAATTCGTTCCTAATAATTAAAAATGATTAATGTGTTAAGATATGAAACTTTGACGGAAAGAGTAATTAATTAAATTTGGAAAAACTTAAATAATAAGCTATAGTACCGCCTTATGTAGGAAAGGAACTTTTATACGACAGTCTTTCTGAATACCAACTTATATTAGACCATATATTATTGTGTTAAACATATAAAATTCAGAAATGACAACGTGGCATAGTAAGTCAAAGCAATAAACAAAACTAGTCGCAAAAAACGCAAAAATAAAAAAAGTCATTAGGTATAATAAGACAAAAATTTCGCGGTAGTACTTTTAAATAGCGTCTACCTATTCCTAACTAAATATTCTATATAGTTCCCCTATATGCCCTGATCTTTGAACTACGCAACGGATTTTGATGTGGTTTCTTTTAATAGAAAGAGAATGTCAACGTGGTGGTTTGTATGTTTAACTGACTGAACCCTAAGTGATAGAGCAAAACAATGTACCTACTACACCTATTAAACACCTTCAAAAGGTTACTTTTCAAAGGTACAAAGGTACTTTAAAAAAAAATTTAAACCGTCTTCTAGAAACTAAACCACAAAATCTTTAAGTATATGAAAACAGTACATAACTAAAAAGCGATAAATAACGTAATTTACTAATTTGTATACTTAATACAGTATATAAAACGTAAGACTTTAATAAAGTCATCTTTAACTGATAAAGTATTTACAAATGTCACTCATTATTGAAGTCTGTGCAACACATTAGAATACGCTACCTAGGCTGGCCCGACTCTAAAAATAAGAGACATTTGTGAATATTTTCTCCATTTTATCCATTTGTAAATTATTTCTCAATAATTCCTCGAAGTCTTTTAAAAAAGGAGTCTTAAGGAAGTCTTAAGGATAATTCTTTACTTCTGAGGCGAAACAAAGGTCGCTGGGTGAACTAGTTATATATTATTTGTAGTATACTCGATCAAATTTTGTGTGTTACCAGTGATGACATATGGAGCTGAGACATGGTCTCTAAATGTTGGCCTCATAACGAAGCTCAAGGTGGCTCAGCGTGCTATGGAACGGGCTGTGCTCGGAATCTCTCTGCGAGATAAGATCCGCAATACGGAGATTCGCAAGAGATCTGGCGTGACCGACATAACCCGTAAGGTTAGCACGCTGAAGTAGAGATGGGCTGGCCACATCGCTCGACGAACCGATCACCGCTGGGGTAGAAAGGTTCTCGAGTGGCGACCACGAACTGGTCGACGCGGAGTAGGCCGTCCCCCCACGAGGCCTACGTCCAGCAGTGGACTTCTAAAGGCTGATGATGAATAGATCAAATTTAGTCGCTAATTTTTCAAAAATTCGGGAATTATCACTCACCGAGTATACAAGGAAAGGAGAGACTGTTGTGGCAACATATCCACTCATGTGTAATGCTGAAGAACCGGATGCTCTGAAGCTGGTTGGTAATATTTCTGTCACCCATTGGTTTACAGCCGTCAGTGACATGTTGATGAAGAAACGAGACCCTATCGCAAGACCAGCTGGAGGGATACCTGCACAATATTACATTTCCTAGATGAATTAGAAATAACTGATTCTAGTTTAATTTCACACTTTAAATAGCAGATGGAGTAGCCATTATATTATTTTTTCCAAAGAAAAGCCATCAAGTGTCCAAAGAAATAGATAGATTACTAGACTAAAAGTCTCGGTGGTCATGTAGTCGAGCCAGGATTCGAACTCCCGATTTCTTGTTTCGGAAGCACCCCGCTTCCGAAACTGGCTCACACCAATGACTTTTCGAAATTATTATTATTATTCGATATGTGTGATAAATATCGATGACTGAAAACTTTATGCCCGGTATGGCAATAAGTTCGCCATTTGGGACGTAAACATAACGGCGAGATGAGGCTTAACTGCCGCTGTCTACACCTTCGGCTAGAAAAGGCGTGAAGTTAAACATAACTTCATAACAATGAATAACTTAACAATGTTACTAAACTATTAGCACCAGGCACCACCTATGGACATCTACCACACTAGAGGGGTCACATTTGCAAATCCAGCCTTTAAGGTGGGATGCTCATTTCTAGAAGATACAAAAATAGGTAAATAGGCTATATATTCGCAATAAGATCTACTACTTATTTCTAAGTATCGTGGAGCATTGAGATTTGAAAGTGCGAAGGAACATTAAATATAAATACCTACCATTTGGCACAAAGATCGCAACCAAAATGAGGATTGCAGCCATTGTCATTGTGGTAGAAGTAAGAATCCTTCTTCCCCATCTGCAAAATTATATGAGAGCCTATATTAAATTGTATAAATGCTTTTAATCTTTCGCCAATAAATGTTTTAAATCTTGATATCCTGCTAGTATTAAACAAATTTAGAGTTTATCAATTACCAACAAACAAATCTTTCCTATATAACGCCATAACAGATAGAATGATATTATGCACTAAATAAATAGTAGGTATATACTTAGTCATGCCATAAATATTGTAACAAAGAAAAAAAAAATTTTTTATTGCAAATACCATTTAATACTTTTACAGTGTGTTACTTTAATACATAAATATAAAACGATATAAAATATAAAAAGCTTATTCGAAGTGGTCTCCATTGGCTTCAACACAGGCCGTTGAGGCCAGTTATCAATAGAAACACGCACTCTTTCCATTGGAAAATTCTTCACTGCCAATCGTATGGATTGTTTTAGGGACTCTAAATTATTATGACGTTTAGAGCAAGCCGTACTTTCTAAAACTGACCACAAATCATAATCCAGTGGATTAAGATCGGGACTAGACGACGGCCGACTTGCCGTCCTGCCCCTCCCCCCCCCCCCCCCCCCCCTCGAGGCCTGGGTGCTCCGTCTCCGTGAATGGGGCAAGGTTACCTACAGGTTGACCCAGATACTCACCGGGCACGGGTGCTTCGGTGAGTATCTGAGGGCGCACAGTCATCGGGGGCGCCGCTGGCCGCGCGCCTCTTTACAGCGCGCGGTCCAAGCCGCCCCGCTCAGGGGAACCTCGCCGAGGCTCCCCGAGGATGAGCACCCCTTCGTGACAGAGGGGTGCGACGGCGCACCACCCAAACGCCGGAGGAAGGCCGCTGCGAGGTTTTAGTTGTGGGTAGCCCTTTTAAATATTTAAGAGCAGTCGTTCTTCCTTCCTCGTTTCAATTTTGTGGGGCTTTTATTATTCGAATAAATTATGAGTAATAGCATAAATTATGTGTCGCACACGGAATGATTTATTTGGAAAAATAGCTCGTAAAGAAAACGAGAGCGTTTCCATACTGAATCGCCACTCAAATCTGACAATCAATAAAGTGCTACTTACAGCTCAAATTTCACGTATTCTGTATAATGTAACAGCTACTTAAACGCAGAAGTAGCGCTTATATAAATATATAAGCGCTACTTCTGCGTTTAGCCCGAATACTGAACCACCACTCAAATGAGTGGTGGTTCAGTATTCGGGCTTAACTCTCTTAAATCAGTGTTAAAGAAAGTGCGGCAAAAAGAATATCTGTTCCACTCAATTTTTGTTATTTATATTTCCTATCCGATTATTTCAATGATGAGTCAGGACGAGGGCAATCAACAATGCTGTCAGAAATAAACGCTCATGAAACAATAATAAATGATAAAACTTATGGTAGCGCAAATAATGATGCAATACATCATTTTTAGAGTTGTGTGGATTCTAAACTATGTGTGGATGTATGTATGTTGTGTGGATTATAGTATGGATTCTATGGTTCGAATCCATTTTTTTTTCGAGTGGAAATGCTTTATGCAGTCCTCCCGCCTGGGAACTTTGGGAACTGTGGGACTCCCAAAACAGTAAACTGCAATCCGATCCTAGGCCTACCCACTAAACCTCGCGGCGGCTTCCTCCGGCGTTAGGGTGGTCCAGGATGCGGTTAACCCCTCTGGTCAAATGGTTCGAGAGTTCGAGAAATGGTTCGAGACCAGCCAGACAGCGTAATCATAATACGGCCTTATGTTTTGGCTGTACTTCTGTACGGCGACGTATAAAGCATATTATACACAGGAGTCCGAACGTAATGTTGAACGAATGGTCCCTACATCGCGGAAAGAATTTCCGCCAATAGGGGATGCCATACTTCGAGAAGCGCTCGTTCAAATTCTTACGCGGGAAATTTCGTTGGGAAGCTTTGTTTAATACTAAACGCGACTTACATACGTAATCAGCGGTGTGAAGAGAGAGAGAAGAATCGGCAGAAAAGAGAACTAACAACTCTGTTTATTACTGTGTACATTATTAAGTAGGTACTATGGAAAAACCTAGACTGTTCGGACTCCTGGTCCCTACATGTTTGTGAAGACAGGAAAACAGGAATGGCTGTATGTACCTAATAAGCCATGATAGCTACACGGATGTATTATTTACTGTTACCGCAGGCGTTAAAAAAAAAATAAAGACTGAATTTAATAAACATTTGTTTGGGATTGCAATAAAATGTTTTTGCCATATTGTATATTTTTTTCACGGAACACTTCGTGCGCGAGTCGATTCGTACTTGACTGGTAATTTTTATACAATATATGTATAAAATATCTTGCAGTTTTAAAAGCTAAAAGTATAGGGATAGTTATAGGAAAAACAATAAAAATCAAATCGAGTGGTTCTGTACTCAATGCCCTTCTAAGACAGATAATGAGATTAAAACATAAGCCTTTTATTAGTTCCGTCGCCAAAATGTTTCATATCACGTGTTGGCGATGGAAATAAGTCCATATCTGATAAAAGTTATCAATATAAATCTGAACAATTCTCTGTAAATATAATTTATAAACATACCTACTTTGATATCGTTATTCAGAAACGAGCTATACGGGCAATTTATAATTTAGTTGCTAAGGTCTCCCTTAGAGAACGTTTTAAAGAAATTGGCATTTTAACAGTTATCTCCCAGTTTATATATGATAACATCATGTTTGTGAGGTGAAACATAGATAAATATACAAAACACAGCCATGTACACAATTTTAATACTAGAGACAAGCATAAGCTTGGGTTACCGTATCATCACCTGCACAAGGTACACAAGTCTTTTTTGAGAATGCGTGTACAGTTTTATAATAGCTTTAGGCGGGCTATGAAGGGTCGGCTCATTGCTTGCTTAACGTGGATTTTGTAGTTTGTGTGTTGGAATTTGTTTACTTATTTTGGAGTGGAGGCGTTCTGTAATAATTTCTAATAGCTTTTTAATTTTAAATTTGCCTTGATATTGTGTTCAATATATGATACATATAAATTTTATTATTCGCCAAATTTGTTGCACAACGTTACCCTAATTAAAAGATGTCGCGTCAGTTGTGTTCGACTACTATGATCGCATAGAATTTCTTAGTTAACATATAAGACGTCGATTTTAATTTGGTTGGGTCTTAATTGTGATTGTCGAGTATTCTGGTTGCTACACCTTTTATTCACTAACCTACTGCTTTGTTTTCAGTAGTATACACACAACCCTACAATTTCAGCGGTGAATGATCAACCCTATTTTTTATCTCTTGATAAAAATCCTTATTTGCTATTCCGTCCTTACAACGTTTGCTGGCTCAGATAGTTTCGATATAAAAATCTTGTAATATACAATAATATTACAATTCTAATATTTTATTAATATTACCATAAATAATTTCTGTTTATTTTTATTATTTATATTTGGATTTGGTACACACAGTGCCCTCTACTTTCCCAAGTTATGCAAATAAATGTTTATCTTGTGGAAACTATATGTTAATACATAATATACTATTTTGTTTTTGTAATTACAGTAAAAAATACCTAGACGGCATACAAACACCCGTGATTTTCATAAATGTTTGAACTCGAGTAGGTATCGGAACCTCGCTGGAACAGTCGGTTGTTTTTCCACTGCCTCACGAGGCCCGTCTAATCCATTAGTTTAATATTTCGCTGCTAAATACCTGTCAAGGACAAGTACCTACTTGTGTTATGAACACTGGTCTTCGCATACCTATATAACTTAACGTAACTTCAAGCCTTTTTCTATCTGAAGGTGTAGGCAGCGACTATTAAGCCTCGGCTCACCGTTATGTTTACGTCCCAAATGGAATAGTTGGAGAACCTGCCAAAAAGTTGTCAGTCATCGATATTTATTACACATAGCTTGTGATAAGAATTTTGAAAAATCATAGGCGTGAGCCCACGACTTCATGATTCAAAAGCGGGGTGCTCGACCATTAGAGACCAAGACTTTATGTCCTTGTATTTGTATACCTATCTGGACATATATTGGGTTCCTATACCAATTTCGGCTTGATCCTTAACTTGAGGCTAGATAATAATATTTATAATAGATCAAGATATTTGTTCTCAGGGATACCGCTGAAGAAGAAAGGTAGACAAGATATTTTGTAGTTTTTTTTTTTGCTTTTATTGAATAACGTCACAGTACACACATAACTAGAGCCAAACTAATTTCTTTTGGTCTGTTTCTGCATGTTTAAATTGTCTTGTTCTGTTGGTCCGTTTTAATGCGTCTTCACAATTATAATCACTGGTATTTTATAAAAGGCGTGAAACTATACCAAGAACCATGAATTCATCATTTGTACTTTTAATACTCTACGCATTCTCTATTTTCTTAGTCGACTCGTCTTCAGCCTCTTTTGACTTCCTGAAAATAGCAATAGTTGTTAGTCAAATATGTAATAGTATGGTTGAATTATTTCATATATTTATATTATGTACGCATATGTAATATGTATATTTACGTATTTATTGTATTTATCATCGTAGTATATATGTATTCATAAATATATTTGCGTGTACAGTTGAATCCGTTTATAGTGACATCGAAGGGAACAGACAAACACGTCATAATAAGCGGACGTCATACAAAGCGTTTACTAGTGAACATCTTTTAGCAGTATGTACAATGCAAATCAAAAAACAATGCGTGACCTTCAAGCGTCGATTACTCACTGATATTCAAAATATTGAAAAAATATACATATTTGAAAAAAAAAGGGGCCGCAAGTGCGTGCTGAATGTCGCCGGGAACCAACAAACATTACCGGAGGCCCAAAGAATCATGTCGGTCATTTTAAACGGTAATAACTTAGTAAATATAAGTAATAATAAGCAACATGACACTGTAAGGGGATTCATTATATCCGAAGGGTTTTAAAGATTTTTATATGAAAACCAAACTTCGTAGTGTAAGTAAGTCATAATAAACGGATGGTCAAAATAGGCGGAGTCATAATAAACGGATTCTACTGTATATCTGTGTATGTGATTATTTATATGAGTGTATGTATGTACTCAATGTGATTGTTTATTTAAACCTTTTTCTGTACCCTTCGCAGTTTCTCTGTTTAAACCAAAGGTCGACTGGTTGAGAATGCCTTATGGCATTAAGTCCACCTAATGTACCAATTTTGTACATGAAGAACAATAAATAAATAAATAGTATTTATATCAATACATAGTATAAAACAAAGTCGCTTTCCGCCGTCTGTCCCTTTATGTGCTTTATCTTTGAAAGTACGCAACGGGTTTGATGCGGTTTTTATTAGCTTTTTATTAGCTTCACCTGTATGTATGTTTGTATGTTTGTATATTTGTATGTTTGTATGTTTGTAGGTTTGTTTGTAACCGACTTCTTTTTTAGTTTCCGCTGATTGCCACTAGATGGTGCGATTTGTGAACTATGTAAATAATAGTTTAAAAAAACTAAAAAACACGCTTTTTATAGAAAACCGAACTAAAAAATAGAAAATAAATTTTAAATTTTAATTTTAAATTTTAATGAATTTAAATTAAGAAAATAGTTGTTTCTAAGATTTTCGCGAATCTCACTCATTGATTAAAACAACTTTAGGATTATATCTACTTCTAACTTTTAGGATATTATCGAAATGATAATCACTCTACTCATATCTGTCAATAAAATATTTATAACTATTGACACCATGCACCCTGCAAATGAAATATTTTATTGACAGATATGAGTAGAGTGATTATCATTTCGATAATATCTTAAAAAGCACCCCACGCTTTTTTTAAAATAAAATATTTTTTTTTATTTTTCTGTTTTTTAGTTCGGTTTTCTATAAAAAGCGTGTTTTTTAGTTTTTTTTAAACTATTATTTATTTTAAAGATATAGGGTGTCAACGGGGTCGTTTGTATGTATAATGTAGTAAAGAAAAAGTGATAATTTTCGAGATTTAGGATTTTAATTGCAAACGCTATAAAATTCCATTTGATGCGGAACAAAGTTCAACTGGTCAGCTAGTATAGTATAGTTATATATATAGAACAAAAAACAGTACTAAAGAAAATCTTTCAATACAAAGTAGAAACATTGAATAAAACTGGAGCAGTGATATTTCCAAAATAGTTAAAAGAGGTAGTAACAGTAGTAGTAACAAATCACTGTATACCACAAAGTCTCAGAAAATTGATGTAAAGTAGCTCTTGCCACGTTTCCGGATAGGTATGCAGACCACATACCCTCTTCCTTCTAGGCCACTCTCTCAAAGACCAACAACGCAACTGTAACACTATATACATATTATGTCTCGCAGGTGTCCATGGGCGGCGCTAGTTCGCCTGGATTACAGCGAGGTGTGCAGCTTACTCGTTTGTTCCCTTGTCCCATAAAAAAGGTAATATAACAATTGTTTAGCTCATTGTTTAACATAGTGGTTAACTTATAAAAGATATAAAATACTTACCCTCGTGATGCACACAAGGATTGCTCTCTGATGATTTTCTCTCCATCAGCCATTGTCTGTGGCATTGGTTGACCGTTAGTTTCTGGCAGAGCCAAACTGATGCCAGCAGCTATGATCGCGATGAATCCCAATATTGCTAGCGGTAACATCTTCCAAATTCGTTCCTAATAATTAAAAATGATTAATGTGTTAAGATATGAAACTTTGACGGAAAGAGTAATTAATTAAATTTGGAAAAACTTAAATAATAAGCTATAGTACCGCCTTATGTAGGAAAGGAACTTTTATACGACAGTCTTTCTGAATACCAACTTATATTAGACCATATATTATTGTGTTAAACATATAAAATTCAGAAATGACAACGTGGCATAGTAAGTCAAAGCAATAAACAAAACTAGTCGCAAAAAACGCAAAAATAAAAAAAGTCATTAGGTATAATAAGACAAAAATTTCGCGGTAGTACTTTTAAATAGCGTCTACCTATTCCTAACTAAATATTCTATATAGTTCCCCTATATGCCCTGATCTTTGAACTACGCAACGGATTTTGATGTGGTTTCTTTTAATAGAAAGAGAATGTCAACGTGGTGGTTTGTATGTTTAACTGACTGAACCCTAAGTGATAGAGCAAAACAATGTACCTACTACACCTATTAAACACCTTCAAAAGGTTACTTTTCAAAGGTACAAAGGTACTTTAAAAAAAAAATTTAAACCGTCTTCTAGAAACTAAACCACAAAATCTTTAAGTATATGAAAACAGTACATAACTAAAAAGCGATAAATAACGTAATTTACTAATTTGTATACTTAATACAGTATATAAAACGTAAGACTTTAATAAAGTCATCTTTAACTGATAAAGTATTTACAAATGTCACTCATTATTGAAGTCTGTGCAACACATTAGAATACGCTACCTAGGCTGGCCCGACTCTAAAAATAAGAGACATTTGTGAATATTTTCTCCATTTTATCCATTTGTAAATTATTTCTCAATAATTCCTCGAAGTCTTTTAAAAAAGGAGTCTTAAGGAAGTCTTAAGGATAATTCTTTACTTCTGAGGCGAAACAAAGGTCGCTGGGTGAACTAGTTATATATTATTTGTAGTATACTCGATCAAATTTTGTGTGTTACCAGTGATGACATATGGAGCTGAGACATGGTCTCTAAATGTTGGCCTCATAACGAAGCTCAAGGTGGCTCAGCGTGCTATGGAACGGGCTGTGCTCGGAATCTCTCTGCGAGATAAGATCCGCAATACGGAGATTCGCAAGAGATCTGGCGTGACCGACATAACCCGTAAGGTTAGCACGCTGAAGTAGAGATGGGCTGGCCACATCGCTCGACGAACCGATCACCGCTGGGGTAGAAAGGTTCTCGAGTGGCGACCACGAACTGGTCGACGCGGAGTAGGCCGTCCCCCCACGAGGCCTACGTCCAGCAGTGGACTTCTAAAGGCTGATGATGAATAGATCAAATTTAGTCGCTAATTTTTCAAAAATTCGGGAATTATCACTCACCGAGTATACAAGGAAAGGAGAGACTGTTGTGGCAACATATCCACTCATGTGTAATGCTGAAGAACCGGATGGTCTGAAGCTGGTTGGTAATATTTCTGTCACCCATTGGTTTACAGCCGTCAGTGACATGTTGATGAAGAAACGAGACCCTATCGCAAGACCAGCTTGAGGGATACCTGCACAATATTACATTTCCTAGATGAATTAGAAATAACTGATTCTAGTTTAATTTCACACTTTAAATAGCAGATGGAGTAGCCATTATATTATTTTTTCCAAAGAAAAGCCATCAAGTGTCCAAAGAAATAGATAGATTACTAGACTAAAAGTCTCGGTGGTCATGTAGTCGAGCCAGGATTCGAACTCCCGATTTCTTGTTTCGGAAGCACCCCGCTTCCGAAACTGGCTCACACCAATGACTTTTCGAAATTATTATTATTATTCGATATGTGTGATAAATATCGATGACTGAAAACTTTATGCCCCGTATGGCAATAAGTTCGCCATTTGGGACGTAAACATAACGGCGAGACGAGGCTTAACTACCGCTGTCTACACCTTCGGCTAGAAAAGGCGTGAAGTTAAACATAACTTCATAACAATGAATAACTTAACAATGTTACTAAACTATTAGCACCAGGCACCACCTATGGACATCTACCACACTAGAGGGGTCACATTTGCAAATCCGGCCTTTAAGGTGGGATGCTCATTTCTAGAAGATACAAAAATAGGTAAATAGGCTATATATTCGCAATAAGATCTACTACTTATTTCTAAGTATCGTGGAGCATTGAGATTTGAAAGTGCGAAGGAACATTAAATATAAATACCTACCATTTGGCACAAAGATCGCAACCAAAATGAGGATTGCAGCCATTGTCATTGTGGTAGAAGTAAGAATCCTTCTTCCCCATCTGCAAAATTATATGAGAGCCTATATTAAATTGTATAAATGCTTTTAATCTTTCGCCAATAAATGTTTTAAATCTTGATATCCTGCTAGTATTAAACAAATTTAGAGTTTATCAATTACCAACAAACAAATCTTTCCTATATAACGCCATAACAGATAGAATGATATTATGCACTAAATAAATAGTAGGTATATACTTAGTCATGCCATAAATATTGTAACAAAGAAAAAAAATTTTTTTTATTGCAAATACCATTTAATACTTTTACAGTGTGTTACTTTAATACATAAATATAAAACGATATAAAATATAAAAAGCTTATTCGAAGTGGTCTCCATTGGCTGCAACACAGGCCGTTGAGGCCAGTTATCAATAGAAACACGCACTCTTTCCATTGGAAAATTCTTCACTGCCAATCGTATGGATTGTTTTAGGGACTCTAAATTATTATGACGTTTAGAGCAAGCCGTACTTTCTAAAACTGACCACAAATCATAATCCAGTGGATTAAGATCGGGACTAGACGACGGCCGACTTGCCGTCCTGCCCCTCCCCCCCCCTCCTCGAGGCCTGGGTGCTCCGTCTCCGTGAATGGGGCAAGGTTACCTACAGGTTGACCCAGATACTCACCGGGCACGGGTGCTTCGGTGAGTATCTGAGGGCGCACAGTCATCGGGGGCGCCGCTGGCCGCGCGCCTCTTTACAGCGCGCGGTCCAAGCCGCCCCGCTCAGGGGAACCTTGCCGAGGCTCCCCGAGGATGAGCACCCCTTCGTGACAGAGGGGTGCGACGGCGCACCACCCAAACGCCGGAGGAAGGCCGCTGCGAGGTTTTAGTTGTGGGTAGCCCTTTTAAATATTTAAGAGCAGTCGTTCTTCCTTCCTCGTTTCAATTTTGTGGGGCAAATTACATTCTGACTCATGAATGATAAAGTAATTTAGATATTTCACCTATTTAACACCAATGCGAGCAGTGTTAAAGCGGGAATTTCTGTCGCCGATGTCACAGTGAACGTTATGAAGAAGTCCAGCCCGAAAGAGTCCGACAAACGCACCAGAGAGTCAAATAATATGGCGTTTCCCATAAACAATAGCACCATCAAAATCATGGTCTTGAAAAGTAGTGCACTTTTGAACATAACAAACAGCGATTCCTTTTTCTCTTCCCTGCATTTTTTTGCGGACTCCTATAACAACACAATAAGTTTAAAATGTTTTCTTTTGTTTATGAATCAGACTATCTAGGACCAATTTATCTTGACCGCAATGACAAAAACAATAGAAATATGTAATAGCAATTATGTAGAAACAATAGTAAAAAGTAAAGTTGTATAGCGAAGATATTTTAAGCAGTTTTCTTAAAGGTAGAATTCTAAAAAATTTTTGGAACTCAAAGATTATAAATGCCAAGTTACTTATTTGCAACTTGGTATAATTTACAGTTATTACCAAAATATTGTCTATGGAAACTTGGTTGCAAATTTAGAATAAATTAAAAATAGAATCAATAGCATTATTGTTGGTAGATTATTAATCTTTATTACTCACCATAAATTTATTCATAGCTTCATCAGGAATACGTGTTCCGTTGACTCTTTCGAATTTTCTTAATACCTGTACAGCCTGCTTGTCACGTCCTTGGAAAACAAGCCATCTGAAATCAAAGTAAGAATTTAATATTTGATTTAATATAGAGTAAGTTAAATGAATACATATTATAATAACAATCTAACAACTTAGAGTGTCGGTAGTCAAAGCGGAAATTTGTCATATATAAGTGAGTCCACATAAGTACTTTCTCACCCCAAATGTTTTCACCAAGTTGCGTCTAAGTATTTTAGGGAAAGTTTTTATAGTTTACAGATATAATACGGAATTAAAAAAAAAATATTGATAAATAAAATTGCTGACCTTGCACTCTCTGGTAAAATCCAGGGAAGCAATATCACCAGGAATGTAGGCAATGAGGTGACCCATAACAATGTTCTCCAATTTGCAACCCACACTGCTAGCCATGGGAGAGTTACACATCCGGTTCCAAAGAATAATGCTATTGACATCGTTGCTACCCAGGTACGGTGCTCAGCGCCCACGTATTCGAGCACTGTTGATCAAATAACGTTTAACAGGATAATGTAAAGTTATGGAAACTATAATATTATGTGTAAATTGTTTTTAAGGATTGGTTTCAAAAATTGTTCTGTTCTGCTGTATCAACAATCATGATATATTTAATATCTCAGAAAATACTTCAGATTTTTACAGAAAAGTAGAGGCATGAATTATATTTTTTGTAAATAGCCGTCATAGCTTTGAGGGCAGGAAACATTTTTGATTAACGGACAGGTTATCAAACGTCTTAAAATTGAAATCAAGAGCTCCAAGTCAAGAGAAATGCGAAGACATTATCTGGCTAGTTTATCTAACGTGACCAACATAAGCGTTTTATTTAAACTGATACAAATAAAACAGAATAATTTCTATTGAAGTACTCACCTAAAATGTATACTATCATGAAACAATTGTCAAAAGACATGCCCACTATGAATCTACACAAAATAAAATCCCAGACGCCGCTGGTGAAAATCGTAGCCACGCCACCAACACCAGCAAATAGGTTTGCAGCTGAAGAAAAAAATAACATAAGATATTAATCACATCGTCTTGTCTGATCGATAATAAAATCAGGCAAAAACTTCTCAAACACTTGATCTCTTTAAACAAAACAGATTTAAATCATTTTTTTGTATGTTTTTTTTTGTTTACATACCCATCAAAGCAGGTACTCTGCCGTATTTATCTGCCATCCATCCTACTACGATACCTCCCACAAAGGCACCACCGAAAAAGACAGATTGAGCTGTGGGTACAATGCTATCAGATTCACATACCCAGCCTCTCTGTAGATAGGTAATTACCATTTAATGAATAGCGTTAATTATTGATGATATTTAAAAATCAAATAGTATCCAAAAGAAAATTGGCCTTGTCGTTTTTCTTTCAATGAGAACTATTTTATATTGAGTAACTCAGTTTAAGTAAAAACTAAAGCTCTTACCTCAGTTGCAACGGACTCATATGGTATGTCGGTGAACTGAAATTCCCATCCATGTTGACAGGGTACGAGTGGTGTGTCAGCAGCCGGTGGCTGTAACGTCTCCAATACTCCAGTCCAGTTCGCGTCGAAGGTCAAGCAGCGTTCTAAATCACCTGACGCTGAGACCGGTGAAGATAAATTCCGCCTAAAATACGAATCCAACAACAAGTGTGAACCACAATACAGAGAACCAGAGAAAGAAAGTAGCGATTTATATCTCAATTATTACTTTAAGTTTCATCTTGAATCATACAATTTAAAGTTTTCGATGAAAGTGTCTATGACATACATATGGCAAGATTCTTGGTTGAATGAATAGATTTTTGCTAGTGCAGTTATGTACGTAACCTTAAAAATAGTAGGGGGGCCAAAGTGGGGATTTGACGAGTTACTCGAGCGCGCCAGTAAACTATATGAGGAGGAACCTTATTCCTTGTAATGTGCTCCGAGGACACCTCGGAGGAAACTTCGCGGGAAGCAGTCGCTGTTACATCTCGACTCCCCGATTTTTTCAGTCTCAAATTGAGTAAGCTACGTAACCAACGCATCGAGAACAATAAAATTGTCCCTGACTACGACATTGATTATATCCGATATTGATTCACACATAACTTCCAAAGAAGAATTCCGAACCGTGATTGGTATAAGCCAGGATTCCGCAGACAAAATTCGCAATTTCTTAATTCAGAAGGGAGTTCTCGACCTTCAGACCAATGAGATTATTATTATCATCATATTTATTGATTTTATACTTATCATTGATAATTATGACATTATCCATATGGACTCATAAAAAAACCCAGTTCATTATACATAGGTAAAAGCAATTTTATATGTATTATCGAAATAATTAAACGATATACTTTTAATTATTTCGATAATATAAGATTTCTTAGATATTGTCGTCAATACTTATCTATGATAACATATCTGACGCTTCTTTTGAATTATGTAATTATATGATGAATTGTCATTGTAATCTCGGTGGCCAAGTGGATCAGCAGCCAGTTTCCAAATCAGAGGTTGGACTTAAATCTTGGTTTACACGAATAAATTTTTGGTCTGGCAAAATTGTGCCCAATGTATGGCAATTATTATGTATGTGCTTGAGCATTCACACCACCACCTATTGTGGTCACCTACACCTTTATGGCATTAAATCTGTGGTCCAGTGGTCGAACTCCTCGCTTCTGATCCCGAAATCGTGGTTTTGATTCCGGGCTTATAGTATAATAATTTCCCCGAATTCTTTTCGGAAGTTATGAGTGATAAATATCGATTACTGACAACTTTGTGCCCGGTGTATAGCATTAGGTTTCGTATTACATTTGGTATTTATTATTAGTTTCCGAGGCGAATTATGGTTTGTTAGTTTCGAATATAATCCATGATCCATTGATAATACTGACCTCAATTCCATACTTAAATTGGCCAATTCAGGTACGTTGCACCAATAACTGTGCGGTGTGACAGTTATAAACATCTGCACGAAGTAAGCCCATGAATAGAAGAAACCAAATGGTAACATAGCAAGGAATAGCAGCTTCTGGTAGCGGCCCATTTCACCAACATGAGCCAACACCGACTCCAATATGTCAGTATCTTTGATTTCATTGGTTTTATTCAGATCATTATCCTATAATAAAGATATCTATGCGATGACACGTTTTAGAAAATAGACCGAAAAAGCCTCAGACAGATACTAATAATTAAATTCATCATCTTTCCGCCCTGTTCCCATAATTTGGGTTCGGCATAACGGGTTTTTCTTTTACATTCTTCCCTATCATTTCATTCTTTAACACTAACGCTCTTCCCAATCATGTCCTCTTTCACACAATTCATCCATATTTTTTTAGGTCTTCTTATATTACTTCCTTCCATTTACAGCTGTATCATTTTTCTTATGACACGTGTTTCATTCATCTTTATTGCAAGCAAGCAAATTAAATTTATTTTATTACGTTTTTTTCTTTATAGCTCTAATCTCTTAGGTGCATTGTAACGATAATATTTAAACTGGTTACTGGGACTAGTGTTTTTAAACAATCTTTGTATCTTATTAATAACAGAATTCGCAGGGATCCCAAAGAAATCGATCACAAATAATTCGTTGTATGCAGCAAAGAGAGAGAGAGAGAGAGAAAAGGATCAATTAGGGCTCCTCACAAGGTATGATGCAAGATGACAAAACTTTCTTAACATACTTCTCTCTACCTTAGTTACAGCATCATCCTTCAATCCTTGCATTTCTCTCATAACCTACTATTTCTCAATTTCCATTCGAAAAGATGCCTACAGATAACGCATTTCCACTACCTATTTTTTTTATAGGATAGGAGGGCAAACGAGCAGTGATGGGAAGCAACCAAAGCCGCCCATGGAGACCAGCAACACATATAGTGTTACTGTTGCGTTGCCGACCTTTAAAGGATAGGGGATAGGAAGGGATGGGAAAGGGGGGGTGGGCCTCCGGGTACCTCTCTCACCGAACGAAACGCGGCATGAGCTACTTTACACTTTACCTTCTGAGAGGTCGTGGTATTACTATAGGCCTGTAACTACTTCAAAGTTGGTACTAACATAGCACTGTGAATCTTTAAGCGTGTCTCTTCAGACAAAGCCTGACCACGTATCAGGGCATACAACGCTCCTATGACTCTATTACCAACAGCTATTCTTTTTTCGATACACCTACTAGAGTTAATTAATAGTTTGACTCTGCTCTACTCTTGTGGCTCTTCGGCAAAATATGGTTTCTGATGAAAAGATCGCATTCAGCCGGTTTTTAAAATGAATCACAAAACCAGAACTCAAAAACAATTGTTTGTGTACATTATAGTATGAAATACATGGACATAATTCAAAGTTGGATCGACCAATCCAGAAAAGACCTAGGAAACTTAGAGGAAAGAAAAACTTACAGCAGATGCATATTAAAATAAGAATATAAATAAGAATGTATACTAACAATATCTTCGATCCGTTTAACGTTCGCCATTTTGCACGTGCTATTCTTGAACACAAAATAAATCAAACATGTGTCTGCCCATTTAGTTCTGATTGTCAAGTGATAAAAATAGATTTCCTATCAACTGTATTAATATATTTGCTTATCAACATTATTGATGAATTTATTTTAAAAAGTGACATAGGTATAGTTTAATGACAGTGTGACTCACTAATTACTATATATTAAAAGAATCGGATTTAAGTGATTAAGTAACTAATGTATCAGTTCATCAATAGAATTTAGTCATGTGTGAGCTGAGAACATTTTGAGTATTAAATGAATAAGGTAGTAAGTAGTTACTTACCTATGATACTAGCAGGTGGGGATTTTTTAACAAAAGCTCAAATGGCTTTTAACCTGGGCTTCCGTGAAGCTCGAGCAAGCTTGCTTGCCTTGGCAAGCTACTGAATTTTGAAGCAAATAAATAAATGTCGTTAATCTCGGCTGTCTTTGTGCTACGGACATAAAAAAGCGGATAGAACAACATCTGGCTGGAATAAAGTAATAAAACCTGATATCGATTGATAAATAAATACTAATTTATTAGACATATGTATACATTTATTAGTATTATTGGTTTCCATCACTTCATTTCTTAGAAAATATCATCAATTATGATACATCATAAAACACAATAACCTCGTTTCACAGTTAACTGTGTGCTCTAATTAAATAAAAAATACCGGCCGTTTAAAAAAAAACCTCTTGATTTTTTTCACGTAAAAAGAGCGCCAAAACTTGGATGACAGTTTAATGAAATGCAGTTCAGTTTTTTACTATACTCAATTTAGCAAACTATAGAGGAATGGCTTTCAAATATAGGTACATAATATTCTGTCAGGACGTCACAGCTCATTGGGATCCAGAGTTTAAGTAACTCAGCCTATGTTTATGTACACATTTATAAAGAACTCTTTGTATTTTAATACCGTATTATCCATTTCAATAAATCATTTGGCAATAAAGCGACATGTGTTGGACGCACTTCGTAAAAATATTAATAGGTCACTTCTAATTTAAATTTATCAACTATTTTAATATTATCACACATATCACAGTAAGAATAGTCTATTATTTATTTATTGTAAATGTCCCTGCTTTATTTAATAACATAATATTTCTGAAAAAAAAAGCATCTTCTTTTCTAATACCTATATGAAATGATGTCTAAAAATCGATTAATTACGTACCAGCTATCTTAATACTACATTGTACAATATAAAATTAAACTACTTACACAGTTATAAACGCATATAGTATTTTCCTTGAAATATAGGGCCAGACAATGAATCAGTGTTTCTAACAGAAAGGGAGGAATCCAGAACGGATGCAAGGATAATCATTGACGATGTAGTGCTGGAGCAGGTGAATGAAATTATCTAGGATGCGCTTTTCGCAGGGATGGAAGGTACACCGCAGATGTAGAAAGAAGAGTGGCGTTAGAAAATCGCGTAAATGAAGCTTTGGGCAGATTCCTGGGCGCAAAAAAGATTAGCAGAAAAGCCCAGCTAGCAATCCACAATGGAATACTGATCCCAACGCTAACTTATGGAAGCGAGAGCTGGGTATGGCAGAGTGTGCACGAAAGTAGGATGCACGCGGTCGAAATGAGGGTACTGTGCAAAATCTGCGGAGTGACGGAGTGCCGGAAATCCCGAAAACCCATTTTTTATATATATACTGCAGATTGACTGCAGGTACAAAGGTTGGGGTGGGGGAATTATAGAAGGGACAACAGCAGTCCGTACCTAAGCTTCATTTATTCATTTACTGGCCCTGGATTCCGAGGTTTTGCAGTTTTACTGTCTAAGGGGAACTCCAATAATAAGGTTTTATATATTTAACATGATAAAATTGCACAAGTTAAATACTTAATTTCGGAATAATAAGATATTAAGAAATAAACGTATTGAAAAAGAAAAGATTTACATTGGTCAATAATATGATCGCTGTGTATATAGTATGGTTTAACTAACTGACTATAGTATGGTTTAACTAAATGCCGTTTGAAAAAACAAAAAATTACAAGAAACTATTTTGAACTTTACAAACGAACTTATAACTTAAAGATAATAGATAGATCTTTTCCGGTTTTCCTTGATAGCTTTAGTTTCGAGAACTAACGATCACAATTGGTGTCTAACGAAGATGCACCTGATAAATTCTGAATACATATTAACAGTTTTAAGTAATTTGCGCAAAAACTAAATCAGGCGCATCTGCGCCTAAATTAGTACCTATTTATTACGGAATAATTCTAGAATATATTTGTTTGTATTAACTATTAAGTAAAGTAAAGTTTGTAAAAACATATATAATTTCATTGCAAGGTGAGAAAATCTTGAAGCTAAACCAAAATCACCAATCTTTCCAAAAGTTTTTACTAAACAATTGCGGCTTTTCTGTATGGCTCCTCTTTACTGTCCTCCGGTTTCCTGGGAAATTAACAGAAAATGCAAAGATTAGGTAACATGAAAGCAGTGAGACTCTACAAAGATTTTGTTTTCGCTCTTTTTTATAAACTATAACCATTTTTAGATCTTGTGTAAATTTTTTAATATCAATGACTGACGAGTACCTGCTCCGTACTCCTGACTATTAACTACAAGTGACTAACTACAGATCATGAGCTTTGTATATCTAGAAATATATCAAATTTGCCATTCATTTGTTTATTTACTTACTACTGTTAGTATTCAACAATATTTTTACTTTAAAAAGTATTGTGCAATATACTAACCCACACAGAGACTGTTCCCTTATGATCTTCTCTCCGTCTGTGACGGTTTGCGGCATTGCCTGACCGTTTGTTTCGGGTAGAACCAAACTGATACCAGCGGAGACTATCGCAATCACTCCCATTATAATCAATGGCAATATCTTCCAAATTCTTTCCTATAATAATACATAAAGAATCAGATGTTTAATTATAAATTGATTTTGTTTTATTTATTAGGTCCATTGTTGTTTTATTTTTGGAACTTAAAGCCTATTTCTACGCCACGGTGTGGTCAATAGACGTCACGACGATTACGTTCCAAATGGAATAGGCGATGAAACCTATTGGCATATACCGAGTACAATGTTAAGCGTGGAATGGAATAAAACACACATGGATTCTGAGATAAAATCCAAAAAGTCATTGGTGTGAGCTAAGATTGTATCCCATGATCTCTTCGGTCATCACACGATCACTGACTTTATTTAGATTTAAATTCTTTTACAGTGGTAGACCCAAGCAGTTCGCTGCACGGATGGGCCGGCTCGACCGGTGAAATACCACGACCTCTCAGAAGATAGACGTAAAGTGGCTCATGCTGGGTTTTGTTCGGTGAGATAGGTACCCGAAGGCCCACCCCCTTCCCGATCCTTCCCTATCCCCTATCCTTTAAAGGTCGGCAACGCAACAGTGACACTATATGTGTTGCTGGTGTCCTTGCGCGACGTTAGTTGCGTACCATCAAGTGACACGCTTGCTTCAATACTTACTGAGTAAACTACAAATGGAGACACGATAGTAGCAACATATCCACTCATGTGTAATGCTGATGAACCGGATGCTCGGAAGCCGGTGGGTAATATCTCTGTCACCCATTGGATAGCAGCCGTATATGACATGTTGATGAAGAAACGTGCCGCTATCGCCAGACCAGCTTGAGGTATACCTGACCAAGTAATAATATATAAGCAATTGAAGCAAAACATCAAAGAAAGAACTTTCAAATAATTTTAAATAGTTAGATTTGATTTCAAATAGTTACATACCTTTTGGCACAAAGATCGTGAGGAATATGAAGGTACCAGCTACGGTCAATGGGGCACATCCAAGGGTTCTTCTTCCCCATCTATAAAAAATATTCCTAAATAAGTTTCAAGTTTCATGCTGCTGTGTAAAAACTAGCAATAGAGTGATTGCCTTTGAAATCACTTCATGGGAACTGAATAGTCAATTATGAAAACAAAATAATAAGTTTTTTACGCCCGAATACTAAACCGCCACTCAAATATGACAATCAATAAAGTGCTATTTATTGCTCAAATTTCACGTATTCTGTCTAATGTGACAGCTACTTAAACACTTAAGTAGCGTTTATATATTTGAGTGGCGGTTCAGTATTCGGGCTTTAGTCATTTACCTATTCAGCAACACAGCGAGTAATGTCAAGGCAGGTATCTCTGTCGCTGATGTCAGAGTGAATGTTATGAAGAAGTCCATTCCGAATGAGTCTGAAAGCCTGACCAGTGCATCGAATATGATGGCGCAACCCATGTACAGCATCACCATCAAGATCATAGCCCTGCGGAGCGGCGAACTCTTGAACAAAGCAAGTAAAGATTCTTGCTTGTCTTCTCTGCTTTTGTTTGATGTTACCTAAAAAAATAAAGCGTTGAATTTTAAATCCTTATTTATATTACAGTGGTAGAGTCACGCAGTTCGCTGCATGAATGGGCCGGCTCGAACGGGGACATACTACGACCTCTCAGAAGATCGACGTAACGTTCGCTCTTGCCGCGTTTCGCTCGGTGAGAGAGGTATCTGGAGGCCTAACCCTCCCACTTCTATCCCACTTCCGACTCCTTCCATATCCCATTGTCAGGGTCGGCAGTGCAACCGTAACACTATATGTGTTTAGGTGTCCATGTGCAGCGTTTGTTGCTCACCATCAGGCCTCCACCATCACGCCTGCTCGTTTGTCCTCCTAAAAATATTTTTGATAATTCCGTATGTTTTCAGATTCCAGCATTCTGAATCAGAAGCTAAATGCCGTTCTAATTCTGACGATATTTTTAATTATGAGATAGAACTAATTACTCACAATAAATTCGGCCATCACATCATCAGGTATCTGAGTGCCGTTGACTTTTTCAAACCTTCTTAACACCTTTACGGCTTGCTTGACACGACCTTGAAGCACTAACCATCTGAAACCATGCAACCATAACATAACATAACTTCACGCCTTTTTCTACCCGAAGGTGTAGGCAGTGGCTGTTAAGCCTGGACTCGCCGTTATGTTTACGTCCCAAATAGGTGGCAAACCTATTTCCATACCGGGGACAAAGTTTTTAGTCATCGATATTTGTCACACATAACTTTCGAAAATTAATTAATTTCGAAGTCATGGACGTATGTCAGGATTCAAACCCGGAACCTCTGGATTCAGAAACCGTGTGCTCGACCACTGGACCACCGATATAAATATATCATATCACTATACATGTCATGACCAAATAGAACGTGTTTTGGAGGAAGGTGATGTTAGGAGCCTTAAAAATCGACGCACGTGCATAAAAAGAGTTATGAAAGCCAACGAAGCGAGTGAGACGTGAAAGAATCGTGCCTTATGGCGCTCTGTTCTCTCTGCATACCCCGTAAGGGATTTGGCGTGAAATTATGTATGTGTTACGCGAAAAACGAAGAACTAGAAACAATTTCCAACACTCACCTAGCACTCTCAGGTAACAGCCCCGGTGCCAGAAGTACCACGAACATGGGCAACGAAGTGATCCATAGGAATATTCTCCAGTCTGCAACCCAGACGGCTATCCACGGAAGGGATACAGCTCCAGCACCGAAATATATCGCGATTGACATTGTTGACACCCAGGTCCGGTATTTAGCACCAACATATTCAAGAACTGATGAAAAGACAGGCTATAACATAGATGTTTATATAACCTTACACCAAGTCCCTTGCGAGGTAGGCAGAGGGAACAAAGCGCTATAATGCGGAATTCTTACATGTCTAACTCATTTCTTTGACTTTCATAGCTCTTGTCATACACGCTCGTCGATTTTTAAGGCTCCTGACATCACCTTCCTTAAGGGCTCGTTCTATTTGGTCATGGAAGGTGTGTCGTGGCCGCCCTCAATTTCTACATCCATCCGCTTTTGCACTGTATATCTGCTTAGTCAATCTTCCATCATCCATTCTTTCTCTAAATGTCCGTACCATCGCAGCATGCACTTTCTTACTTTTACAGTGACACTCTCTTTTAATCCGACTTCCTGCCTAACAACCTTGTTTTCGATGCGGTCAGCGAGAGTCACTCCGCAGATTTTGTCCAGTGCCCACATTTCGACCGCCTTTATCCTACTTTCGTGCACACTCGTTAGCATTGCCATAAATGTAAACAAAAGATAATAGCAATTGGTAATGAATAAACATAATAATGAATGAGTTTATTCATTATTAGTTTATTTAGAGATAACGACCAAATTATATGTACTAGGTTCTCATCGTAAATCCACTTGAACGTCCCGGAAACTAAGGTACCCACAAGTGAAACGTATAATGATAGATTATTTAAAAATCGTAACGAACTTATAAATCGATACCCTAATTCGCAAACCTAGTAACTCCACTTTTTGTCGAAAATGGCATTTTTATACCGGAAGATATTAGATATTATAGTTTCTATTGATATCAAAATTTAAATTTTCGAAAAAATAAAAGTACTAAAATATCTATGGAATAGGTCACAAAACCAATCTTTTGCCACCTTTATTTCATTCTTAGCAAAATTTCGACCAAAATGTTGACCAAAATTAAACTATATGGGTAAGTTACATTTGTTTCTTAAGCGCCTTTGAATAAAGGTAAGAGGAGGTTTATAAATATTTACCTAAAATATATATTATCATGAAGCAGTTGTCGAAACACATGCCAGCAACGAATCTACACAGTACGAAGTCCCAAACGCCCGTGGTAAAAATAGTTGCCACTCCAGCAATGCCACCGATCAAGTTTGCCCCTGAAATTGAAAAAAAAAAGCGAAAGTATCAATAATGTTATGCATATTTATTTAGTTAATACCTAATAATAATTAGTAAAAACCTTCTATTGAATAGATAATATCAATATTGGCGATATTTTGATAGGTTTTACTAATAATAAATAATTAGTCACGGTGGTCCAGTGGGAGAGCACACGGTTTCTAATCCAGAGGTCCGGGTTCGAATCCTGACACTGGCTCACACCAATGACTTATAGAAATTGTTTTCGGAAGTTAAGTGTGATAAATATCGATGACTGAAAACTTTGTGCCCGGTATAGCAATAGATTCGCCACCTTATTCCATTTGGGGCGTAAACATAACGGCCAGACGAGGCTTAACAGCCGCTGCCTACACCTTCGGGTAACAAAAGGCGTGAAGTTATGTAATGTTATAAATAATTATCTTCAGTATACGCACCCATTAATGCAGGTACTCTGCCGTATTTGTCTGCCATCCATCCTAATAGGATACCTCCAACAAAAGATCCGGCGAAGAACATAGACTGTGCAGTGGGTACAATGCTGGCAGAATCACACACCCAGCCTCTCTGTACAAAGGATAAATAAGGATTTCATATTCTTGACCATAAGTATACAGAGCTTATTATTATTGTAACAAACAACATTTGACGCCAATTTTCTGAGAGATAGTGGTACTTCACCAGTCGAGTCAGTACTAATCATTTCCTTCCAACCAGTGATTCATGCATACTATGTGGCTTAATATTTTCAAAATGTTATAATTATAGGTTAGCCTGTTATCGTGGCCTGCAGCCGCATGGCAATTTGAGAAGCGAGAGAAACTAACACCAGAAACCCATTGATAGGAAATTAATCTTTTCTAAAAGAGAATTCTTGAAGGATCTTTTAAAGACTCTTGATGATCTTGCATTATGTTAGATAGCTTTATGTTTTTTTTTACTGGTGAATTTCCTCACCTCTGCAGCAATAGACTCGTAAGGTATATCAGTGTAATCGAAATCCCAACCGTGTTGACAGGGCACTAGAGGTGTATTGGCTGGCGGTGGCTTTAACGTTTCTAACACTTCTGTCCAGTTCGCATCGAAGGTCCTGCAGCGGTCAAAAGCGCCCGATACTGACACGGGTGCTGATAAATTTCGCCTGGAATGTATTTTGATATCAGTTAGTGGAAAGAGTAAAGAAAATAATACATCTGAAGAAAATACTACCGTTTCCAGAGGTGGACCCGACCTGACCCTGCTTCCGAATCAATCGTGAAAGTCAATTGTTTTTCTTATTATTGGTGTGATAACTATCATTGATGCAGTCGATGTATGGCAATAGGTTCCGCCACCTGTTCTATATGTGGCATAAAAAATCAGCAAGTCGAGGCTTAACAACCGCTGCTCACACGTTGAGGTGGAAAAACCGAGAAGTTATGAAAAAATAATAATAGGACCAGCATAGGCTATAGCAGAATCGTATCGTTCAGGTCAAAGTCTAATAAATTTTATTTTGTGGATAAGATCAAATTGAATTAAGAAATTTTCTTTGCTACAATTCATTCGGTTGGTAATTTTCTTTGGAAACGAACGAACTACACATTGGATCCGAGGTTTCCCTTCAAAACGCATAACGAACAATAAAGTCTAACGTTGCACCTTTTAGAATAATTGCTTAGTATGTCTCGTACATTAATATATTGGAAATGCGTAAAGTCATGTTAAATTGTTCGAAATTGGTTTTTATTCAAAAACTTCTTTTAAATATTACTTCATAACTGTTTGCTTTCTTATCTTCTTTAGATGTAAAGCGCTGTTTATTCATAAGTATCTTAGTTTAATTCTGCGTTTTTATTCAGAAGCATAAAAAGCTTTCTTATCCATATACCTACCTACTACGTAGCTAATTATTCAATCTTGGTACCGCCATAATTATCTAATAACAATGCATTTAAATTATTAGCTTTTATTTTCTTTTTTAAATAATGTCTACTAAAATACCCCATCGAGCAAAGTTTAATATGCACTGAACCGATTTTATTATTCCGCTTGTGTAAGATATGAATCAGATATGATGAAGCAGGGCCTATAGCCAAATAATGAGGGAAGCTTTATGGTTCATAGACATTTAAATTAAGTATGTTTTAAAGAGATTTCCGAAAAGTAATTAAATTCCAAGAGTTTTCAAATCAGTAAGTCATCAAGATGACAACAAATTAGATAATTTTCGTGATAAATTTCTAATCATTCGGGATCGATAGCAACTTTATTATCCTAATAAACGTGTATCGTGCAACGTGGAACTAACAACGTGGAGCCGATATGATTTAATATTGTATCAATAATCTCATATTTTACAACAGTTATCTATTTGCGAATCTGAAATTTATTTACAATATTTTCCAATAATTATTTACAATATTTATGTCATGTTATAAATTCGTTTGTTGTGGCATTGTTTTTATCTGTTAATTGTTGATCCATCATCTTTACTTTCAGATAATGTTGTTTGATTGCGCCTAAGCTGAGTTATCGTTACGATCAGCTTAAGAAAATTACAAACAATAATTGCTGTTTACAATAGGTTTATCACTAAACCAAATTTGTATGTGAGTTTGTTTGTTTTCTCGATGTTTATAGTCGGTAAACGCGGGGTCAATTGCCGCGAGTTCAGGACCGGTTTCGACTTCGGTAGAAGGACAAATGTCAACTACCACTTTTTTAACGAAAGTACCCAGAGTAAATTGGAAAATTAGTGATTTAACCAAATCAAATTGTAATAGTACTGCGTAGTGATCCGAATGCATACTTTTACTATAGTAAAGTTTAGCAAGTTATCAAGTAATATATAAGTATATATATATATATATATATTAAAGAGAAGATACCCCTATCTAAAATTAAATACCCTTAAAATCGTGTTGTACCTCTCTAGGGGCCTCTATACATACATTTAAGACAGAAATAATAACTCAATTATCTAAAGTAATAGAGGCCCTTCAAGTATTATGTAAGCACTAAAAATAACATGGGACCCCCATGTTAATAATGGGGATTTAGATGATAATTACGGCATCGATAGAAATTTCGTTTTTTAGACATAACAGCAACCTCCCATTGTCTTTGTGTAAAAATTAAACGTGGATACTAAGATTTCGACGGTTTTACGCATATAATTCATATGTATCGGTTAGAATCGAGAGGCAGAAACATCTTCTTGTGGTAAATCTACTTACGTAATACTTAAGCCCCATAAGTATAACAATAATTTTAAGAAGTCGTACTGCACTGTACAATGTACGTAGCTTCAAAATTGAACTTATTTTAAATGACACAAGTAAAATATCTGACCATATTCACCTCAGTTCCATGCTCAAATTTGCCAGTTCAGGTATCCTGCACCAATGACTCTGCGGTGTGATCGTTATAAAAATCTGTACGAAGTAAGTCCAGGCGAAGAAGAAGCCAAAGGGTAGCATAGCAAGGAATAGCAACTTCTGATAGCGGCCCATGTCACCGACGTGAGCCAACACCGACTCCAAAATGTCCGCGTCATTATCTTTATTATTATTATTTAGGTTAAGCTCGTGTTTCACATCCTGAAACAAAGACAAATGGAGACTGTTACTCTAATAACAGAACTTTACCCCTTTTTCTACCCAGAAGTGTAGGCAGCGGTTATTAAGTCTCGACTTGCCGAATCATTATGCTACGGCCCAAATGTAATATGTTACGAACCTATTACCATACACAAATCACAAAGTTGTCAGACATCGATATTTAATCATACATAACTTCCGAAAAAAAATCTAAGAAATCGTTAGTGTGAGCCGGGAATCGATGCCATGACTTCAAAATCAGAAACGAGGACCACTGGACTACCGAGACCGAGAAATATGCTTTTGGTGGGAATTATGCAGTGTCAATCAGTGATGGTTACGAGAGCAAGCAGTTCGCAGCATGAATGGGTCAACCCAACCTCATGCTGCGTTTTATTTAATTATACTTAGGTATCCCATTTTAAGTGACTCTCTCGGTGTTGTAGATGTCCATGGAATGCAAGTAGCTTGCCACCAGATGAATTGTTTGCTCACTTGCCCCTTTCTTGATTAAAAGCTTAACCTAATTATCAATTTCACCTGATTATTTGTTAAATTTAATCAGTGTTTAAATTTATTCATTATTACTTGATTGATCACCACATTTTCACTGTACGCTTTCGCTTTAGCTAACGTCTAAAATAGAGGATAATATGGATGTGCCTGCAAAATATCGGAACTTTGTATTTATTCCGGAATTTGGAAATTAGCATAAATATATGTGTTTAAAGCGAGAAACGGATTAATATGATTATTTATTTCAATTGTGTTATTGTTGATACTCGAAATACAGAAATGATGGAATGAGGATTAAAGGCATGTCTATATTATACTGTCTTGATGCAACTACATAAAATCACACTTCTTACTCGGACCTATGATTATTACTTTATTCAAAGCAGCAATCAAATTATAAGTACCTAGGTAAGAACTTTTCGAGCGAGTTACAAAACCAACTCAAGATATTCCAAATATGGTTTTAGTATTAGAAAACACATGTTGCGTAAATACGAATAAGTCTGGGTTTTTTACTTTGCGTAATCTTCTCAACGTAAACTGACATATAGATTAGACATCTTACACAAATATCCTAGAATCAACTGCAACGAGTCTAAGTGTCGGTAAACAAACTAATCTTGTCGTAGTTAATCTGTGTAAGGTCATGAGTATTTCTTATCCATATAATAAAATGAATATGAATTATAAGATTGTGTTGTATCAAGTAGATCACTAGGTAACAGATTTTATAAGTAATAAGAGTCCATTATTATTACAAGTCTTATTTCACTATTTCAATTACAAGTATTCAACAGTGGTACTCGTTTGCTGTACTATCCCATAACAAAAGTGTCGAAAAGAATACATTCTATGTCAATAAAATCTAAGAAATAACATACATAACATAACTTCTCGCCTTTTTCTACCCGCGGGTGTAGTTATGTCGTTATGTTTACATCCCAAATGGCGGCGGTATAGTTGGCGAACCTATTGCCATACCGGGCACAAAGTTTACAGTTATCGATATTTTTATACAAAACTTCCGAAAAGAACTTGGAAAAGTCATTGCTCGACCACTGGACCACTGCGACATGTTAAAGAAATAATATATTAAAAATAATCTAAGAAAATCGTCCCGACGGTCTGGACGTCAAGCACGCTGCTTGTGAATCTATAAGTCATGAGATCGAACCTGACACACACACATTCGAATTCGTTTCGACACTCACGGATGAAGTGGCATTTTTACCGGTGCCTTAATTCCAATCGTTCAATCAGAAACCACGTCGCAACAAAATAAGGGCATAAACCTATTTACGTATCATTGTTGTCTACAGAAAACGCAAGATATCGATTACAAAAGATAAAATATTTATTTGAGATATTTTTCTAATAAAATAAGTAGCATGAAATAAGAGATATGACGTCCAGTGTTTTATAATACGTGTTTCAAAAATTCTACTTTTAAAAATTTACGAAATATTAATAGTCACTGTTTACAAAAGACGAGATAGACTCCTAATCTAAGTTTCATAAAATATATTACAATTTACTCTTTTTTTTATGGGATAGGAGGGCAAACGAGCAGGCGTGTCATCTGATGGTAAGCAACCAACGCCGCCCATGGACACCAGCAACACATAGTGTTACTGTTGCGTTGCCGACCTTTAAGGGATAGGGGATAGGAAAGGATGGGGAAGAGGGTGGGCCTCCGGGTACCTCTCTCACCGAACGAAACGCGGCATGAGCCACTTTACGTCTGTCTTCTGAGAGGTCGTGGTATTTCACCGGTCGAGCCGGCCCATTCATGCAGCGAACTGCTTGGCTCTACCACTCTTATTATTCAGACAGTTTTTTTTGCATGATATTAGAGACAATCATAATTATTACATAGTATAAAACAAAGTCGCTTTCCGCTCTCTGTTCCCTTATAATCCTTATATGCCTAGGATCTTTAAAACTACCTACGCAATGGGCTGGGCAGTTTTTGTCTATAATCCGTGAACATAAATAAATAAAATAAAAAAAATAAAAAAATGAGAAAACGTGATAGTTTTCAAGGTCTGAAGCTTTAATTGCTATTTGAAATCTACGTGATAGATCAAAATAATGTACCCACTACATTATTATACACCTTAGGGGTGCAGGGGTCGAGCACGCCGCCTCTGAATCAAGAAGTCGCGGGTCCTGGCTCACACCAATGACTTTTCGAAATTAATTTCGAAAGTTACCTTTGTGTGGTAGATATCGATGACTGAAAACTTTGTGCCCCGTTCGCCATTTGGGACGTAAATATAACGGCGAGTCGAGGCTTAACAGCTACTGCCTACACCTTCGGGTAGGAAAAGGCGTGAAGTTATGTTATGTTATTATATACTTCTATCACTAAAAAGATTATTGCTTCGATCCATTTGATCTTGATGATTTAGTTTAAATCAAACCTTCGTATATAAATGAACTAACCAACACCACAAGATATTTTCATTTCCAACCAGTAATTCCTGAGATTAGCTGGTTGAAATAATCAAGCATTTGTCTACATAGAAATAAATACATTTGTCTAAGTTCACAATGTCCTCGGCCTTTAGGTTTTTATATATGATCCAGTCATAATATTGACGAATATTACACTAACTAATTTGGTATGATCAAACATATTTGCAATGATATTTATGTCAATATACGTGGGAAGTTATTATCTTGATCAAATATTCTCAAAAATATCAATATGTAACTATTTAATTAAAAGAACTCAAATGTTAGCGTTATTACGCTAACATTTGAGTTCTTAAATGAACTATTGTTCATGGTAGAAATTTTGATGAGAAATGAGATGTTAGCTATCTGTCAATTCCAAAGAATACACCAGAATACACCTACAACTTTTTTAAATGCGACCATTTTTTTTTATTCTTCCTGATTGCACAGGCTAAAGCTTTGAAGCCATACTGCCTTGTATGTTGTATTTTTTTTATAAGTAACAAACTTAAACTAACCTAATCATCCATAAAGTCGTGACACTTTATGTATGATGATCCAAGGCAGTTTTTACGACAATACAGAAGAGCACGTTACACACGATATTTACACCATTTCCCACATTTGCATACATATACGATACCTATTAAATTAAACGCCATAAATTTTATTCATTAATATCCATTGAAACACAAATTTTAGAAAACAATGCAAAGAACAGACTCTTTTACATTCCCGCCATATCTTCTCTTAATGCGATTGCGATGCAATTATTACTGGCAAAGGGAGATTTATTCAAACAGCCCAGAGATTCTATAGGAAAATCTCTTTGTGAAAAATTAATAAAATACGATCATGCTTTTAACAGTGGTAGAGCCAAGCAGTTTACTGCACAAATGGGCCGGCTCGACCGGTGAAATACCACGACCTCTCAGAAGATCGACGTAAAGTGCCCCGTGCCACGTTTCGTTCGGTGAGAGAGATACCCGGAGGCCCACCCCCTTCCCCATCCTTTCCTATCCCCTTCCCTTAAAGGTCGGCAACGCAACAGTGACACTATATGTGCTGCTGGTGTCCATGGGCGGCGTTAGTTGCTTACCATCAGGTGACACGCCTGCTCGTTTGCCCTCCAATCCCATAAAAAAATGCTCGTAAACTTAAGAGGTTTTTTTAATAATACACACTATTAAATATGTATATACTTCTAATTTTCAATACTTTTCGGTTTTCAGACTACCAGATAACATTTATAAAAACAATAAAATAAATAAATAATTTCATCAATTAAAACACTAATATAAGCGTTGCACGTTGCAAAGTTTCATTATGTAATGCATGCCGATACTCTCGTACATGTGGCACTTATAAAACATGACTTAAGTAATAAAATCTGGTTTTCTAGTTTCACCACATTTTTTTTATAACAAACCGGTTCATAAATACCTTATGACCTGAGCTAAGAACAGGTATATTTATTTAATCTCATCGTCTTGATGCAAGATCAGACAGAAATTGTAATATGTATTGATTGTCCTCGATCTGAACTACACTACACATATATACATAAAATTGAAGTGTCTGTAACATTGAAATAACTGCTTTTTGTTACATAAAAATAATTTGTTTGTCTGTATTGCTGTTTTTTTCCGGGTAATCTCTGAAATGGCGGGACTGATTTTGATAGGATTTTTATTGGCAAGTAACTGGTAGCTGCGATAAGAAGTAATATAGGCTACTTTTTTCTAAAATAGTCTTTTATTTGTTTATTGTTTCCGAGGCGAAACAAAGTTCGCCGGGTCAGCTAGTATGATATATGTTCTTAACGCTTATTATACTTGAATTGTTAATTTATTAAGAATTGCATACAGTTTTAAGCTTTTGATAAATACCTATATGTATTCAATAAGCATCTTTTTATACGAATGGCTGTCCTTTCGTGCAAGCGTGTCACTAGATGGCATACAACCTGTGCCGCCCCAGGATTCCTGGAACACCTCGAGATATGGGTGGAGAACGTAACTTGCTCGCCTTTAAGATGGGATAGGGAGGGGGGTTGTGGGAGTAAAGAGGATGGGAGGAGGAAGCGGGTTGACCTGCGGATACATCTCTCACCGAATGAAATGGGACATGAGCCACTTTACGTAATTTTTGTCAAGAGGACGTGGTTTGATTGTTCCAACAGAGCTTCAAATTTTGTTCAGTATATTTTGAAAGGAGTTTAAAAGTTAGTAAAAAAACTGAGTGTTTACACCAATAACCTTAATATTTAGTTAACTATGAACTTAGATAATTAAATTTAAATGTTTAAGCGTATAAAAGACGTTTTGAACAAAAAATGAACAATAACATAAATAATAATAATGATTTATAGACCATAAAATAGACAATAAGGGTAACTTCAATTACAAACAAAGAATAATAAAAGATAAAGTATGTACATGTTATATTGTCGAGTACTAAGAAGAATGAAATAACTAACCAAACTACTTAACGAGCTTCAACATAATGGTCTGTTTTCCTCTGTCTTCAATAATTATTCTTTCTTTATTATTTAGAAGTTTAGAGACTATTTTATTTGAAAGTAGGCTCGGAGACATAGATCTTAGACATCGTAGTTGGCATTGCTTACAATCAGATAATTTAAAAGCACTTAAACCAGTATGACATATAAAACGCATAAAATAAATGATAACAATAATGTTCTGTATAAAAAACATAAAATGGCTAAAAATTAAATTAACATTCACAAATGTAAAAAAGAAAAAAAAACAAATATTTGGCGCTCTAAAATCAAAATTGACAATTCCACTGCTAGTTATTATTGGGTTCTAAATTTAAATATTAAAAAAAATGGGAATACTAACGAGGTCCTCCAACTCTTTCTCTCTGATCATAATGCACGCGTTATTCGTAAGCACAAAGTAAAACACATACACACAGACACACGCGTGTTTGCTCTTTTAACACCGAGCACCGAGTGATAAGCATCGGACAACTATCACCGATATGGGTGCTAAGCCAAAATCTTTGTGACGTTGTTATTAATGAAAGTGTGACTCAGGCGCCGAGCAAGTCGTTTTGCCAGCGCGCCATGTGTGTGTCGTGAAAGGTCTATGAACTATAAGGCCGGGAGACGTTCATATATTTAGCGTAGGAGTTTTATCCCTGTCGCTGGGCTGGCGAGTGAGATAGAACACATGTCCAGGGAAAAAAAGCTTTTTATCGTTAGTGTTATCGTTAGTGAATACGGCACCCAAGGGTGAAGGATACCTATCACCAAACAGTAAAAGGTTTTGAATGTTAAAAATACCAAACGTTCATACGTTCTTTTGCTGATTTTAACATTAGTATATTTTCTGGAAATATATATGAAATCTCAGAAGTCTCGGTGGTCCAGTGGTCGAGCACACGGCTTCTGATCCAGCGGTCCGGGTTCGATTCCTGACATTGGCTAGCACCAATGACTTTTCGAAATTGTTTTCGGAAGTTATGTGTGATAAATATCGATGACTGAAAACTTTGTGCCCGGTATGGCAATAGGTTCGCCACCTATTTATTACATTTGGGACGTAAACATAACGGCGAGACGAGGCTTAATAGCCTGCGCTGCATACACTTTCGGGTAACAAAAAGGCGTGAAGTTATGTTATTATGTTATATATGAAATTACGTTATAAGAATATCATCACTGTACGAGCCACCCTAATCTTAATCACAAGTGCTCGTTCTTGTAACGATTTCGAGGATTTAAAGGTTACTGAAGAAAATTCATTCATTCATTCATCTTAGAAAAAAGCCAGTATTACCAGTACAACTATCTGCTTACAACTGCGCTTTGAGATCTTTTTTTTTCAATGATCTTATAGCTAATTTTAATAGTTTTTAATTCAAACTGAACTTTAAAAACACGTTTAGAGATATTGTTTATTATGTCACGCTAATATTGTTTGTTATTTACTGTAACTACTCTAAAATGTTAAACACTCTCTCCTCCCATATGTCACCGGTCCCCGACCTGGAGTGACTTCCTTTTTTTGATATATTTACTTACAAACAGTTTTTATAAATACGATTGGCAATCTATTATGAATACAACACGAGTTTTCAGAATGTCGAAGTAAAGTGGCTCACGTCGCGGTTCGTGTTATCCTGAGGCTAACACCCTTCCCCATTTTCATCCTCTCTCTTATCCCATTTTAAAGGCTGGCAGCAGCAGCAGGAGTCGACGAGCAGCCCTAGTTGGTTATTACCATTAGACCTAGTTGATCGTTATCTACAATCCTTTAAAAAATACAGTAAAATACAGTCTACAAAGACTTCGGCAATTATAATATCAGTTAACTAGTGAGCGAGAGGAGACGATGGTGAATTGATAACTATGGAAACTACATGTACACTTTCATCTGTGCAAACATATTAAACGGGTTAAAAATACCTTCTATCAGCGAAGCACACACGCCTACTCGCTGTTGGATATACGACTTGGCATCGGAGTATGTGTACGAGACTTATCGTCGAAATATGTGTATGAGACTTATCGTCGGAATATGTGTATGAGACTTATCGTCAAAATATGTGTATGAGACCTATCGTCGGAATATGTGTATGAGACCTATCGTCGGAATATGTGTATGAAACTTATCGTCGGAATATGTGTATGAGACCTATCGTCGGAATATGTGTATGAGACTTATCGTCGGAATATGTGTATGAGACTTATCGTCGGAATATGTGTATGAGACTTATCGTCGAAATATGTGTATGAGACTTATCGTCGGAATATCTGTATGAGACTTATCGTCAAAATATGTGTATGAGACCTATCGTCGGAATATGTGTATGAGACCTATCGTTGGAATATGTGTATGAGACTTATCGTCGGAATATGTGTATGAGACCTATCGTCGGAATATGTGTATGAGACTTATCGTCGGAATATGTGTATGAGACCTATCGTCGGAATACGTGTATAAGACTTATCGTCGGAATATCTGTTTAAATATATTCAAGAAGGTTTGATGTTCTTCTTTTTACACCGGACAAGATAATAGTGGCGACCCATCATCACCATTTTCCCTTAAGTGTTGTTAGAAGCGAATATCACAGATTTGAATTGATAAGGAACAACATTAACAGTGGTAGAGCCAGACAGCTCGCTGCATGAATGAGTCGGCTCAAACATAATTTAGCATAACTTCACGCCTTTTTCTACCAGACGGTGTAGGCAGCGCCTGTTAAGTTTCGACTCGCCGTAATGTTTACATCACAAATGGAATAGGTGGCGAGCCTATTGTCATAAACCAGGCACAAAGTTGTCAGTCATCGATATTTCTCACACTTAACTACCGAAAATAATTTAAAAAAGTAATCGGTGTGAGCCCGGATTTGAACCCAAGACTTCTTGATTCAGAAGCGGGGTGCTTGCCTACTGGACCATCGAGACTATTCAATGAAACCACCGACCAGGCTCAATAATTGTATACCACGACCTTTCAGAATATAGACGTAAAAAGCACATATCGTGTTTAGTTTGGTGAGACAGGTCTCCAGAGTCACCTAATAGTTGAGCATTCCGACATCTAGTTCAGTTAGTCCGATTTTAATTTTTTTTTTTTAACTAATTTCTATCCGATTGTTTTTGAGGTTTTGCTCAATATAACATTTGAGGATAGACAATTAAATGTTGTTGTTGTATATATTTTTGTTTGCTTTACGAATATTATGACTGATTATGAGAATGTTACTTACGAGTTATATCTTCGTAGCTGTCCAAGTAATCCATTTTTATTCATTAATTGACGAGCCTCGTGGTGCATTGGTAAAGCTACCGACTATAGAATCGAGGTCCGCGGGTTCGATCCCCACTCAAGTACAAATATTTGTGACAAGCATGAATGTTTGTTTGTCGTCTATGTCTACGTTTTTCTATGTATTTAAGTTTATATTTACAAAAAAAAGTATATATGTATACATATTCGTTATCTAGTATCCATTGTACAAGCATTTAGTTGCTTAGTTTGGAACTAGAGGGCGCTGTGTGTATTGTGTTCAAAATAATATTATTATTATAGTGTCGGAAGTATGTATCAGATATCTCTTCTTACTTATCAAATTAGTTCATTGTGTCGGAAGTCAATATTATTATATTTTAAGCAGTACTAGAATTCTTTTTCTCGATGCTTGTTTAGTCTCGATGGTCTAGAGGTCGAGCACACGGTTTCTGAATCCAGAAGTCGCGGATTCGAATCCTGGCACACACCAATGACTTCTCAAAATTAATTTTGAAAGTTATGTGTGATAAATATCAATGACTAAAAACTTTGTGCCCGGTATGGCAATAGGTTCGGTACCTATTCCATTTGGGACTTAAACATAACAGCGAGTCGAGGCTTAACAGCCACTACCTACGACTTCGGGTAGAAAAAGGAGTGAAGTTATGTTATGTTAGAGTTCTTTTTTCTATGGTGAATTTGGCTGTTTGGAAGATACACGGCTTAGAGTTTTTTATTGTGCGGAACCCTATTTTTTGTTATACGTAACGAATTTGTAACTCTCACGGTATTTAAAACAAGCGTAACATGATTAGATAATTAAACAAGTTAATAATTGTGATCATGCATACAATTTAAATTAATCTTGTCCTCAACGTAAATAGACAATTGTTGATTAAATCGTTTAACTATATCTACAATTAGCAATAGGGTTATCAACTTATATTATCATTACATTGTATAAAATTCGCTTCCCGCTATCTGTCCCCTTATACGCAAACTTGAAACTATTTAACGGTTTTTGATGCGGTTTTTTTCAATAGATAGGTTTTATCTATAATTATTCATGTATGATATTGGCAAGAAAAAGTGATAAATCCAAAATTTACTAATTAGTTACTTTTAATGCGGAACAGAGTTTGCCGGGCCAGCTATTATATATTAAATTGTAACACGCTGATGTGCCTATATAAAGTTAAGTACTGCCCTTTTAAAATCTCCAAAACTATTATATCGTACTCGCGTACAAACAAAATGGCGATGACGATGATGATTAAATATAGCCTGTTAATCGGGTGAATCCAGCTATCCAATGGTGAAAGAATTTTTGAAATCGTTCTAGTAGTTTCTGAGTTTATTCGTTACATACAAAAATACAAATCTTTCCTCTTTATAATATTGGTATAGACTAGTATGCTAAGAAAATATCGCACATGTGGGAAGAATACAATCTTTTTTCGGAAGTTGAGTAAATAATAACAAGGTTGGTATTTGCAGATTGATCATCGAAAAAAATATTTATGGAGTTACCGCTGAGTTATCGCCTATGGATCGTCCGACCTGACAGATACCATCACCAGCCATTGGAACGTGACAAGATTAGACAGATGATTGCACATATTCATAGATAAGAGAGATAATGATATCCCTTTACAGACTATATAAAAAAAATACTAATACACACATATGTTGTAAACGTCGATCAAATATGCTATGACAGAAAAATAATAATTGCACAATACACGACACAACAAGACATGAAATTTTAAAAATATTTTTGACAACCCTAGCGGTTAGTGACAACGGATGTACGCCAAAATAGCCATTGCGAATGAATTAGCATCGCGCAAAAATAGGTGGTACGATTTATTTTTTTGGCAACACAGAAATGTTTGCAAGACATTGGGGTGAGTTATTTTTAGGTTCAGGGTGATGTTATATAGTATTTTAGTAACCGATACTTTTGTAGTACGCAATGTACAGTACATACATTCTTCTATTTAATTTTAGCGTTTTTATATCAGGAATGTAGAATGTATTGAGTTAGGAAAATTAACCAAAAACCATACTTATGTAAATTATAAATATATATAACATCAACATCGTATATAATTAAGTTGCTTTCTGCTGTCTGTTCCCTTATATGAAACATCTTTGAAACTATGCAACGGATTCTGATATAAAGAAAAAGTGATAAATCCAAAATTTAGTTATATAGCACTTTTGTTATGAAACAATGTTATCTTCAATGTATCCAATCATAGACAATATAAATTATGTAATATAGATTAATCTTTAATTGACAATACTGTTAATGATGAATCATAACAGCGATAGCTTAGGGGAAACATCTACGATTGTTAGTTAGTCAAGTTCAACAACGGAAGTAAACGTAGGTATAAACAAATGTAAGGTTTAACTACACACTCTTTATATTCGAAGATGTATGGCAGCGGCAATTATGCCTCGGCTCTCAAACATAACAGAAATTTACGGCCTTTTCTACCCGAAGATGTAAACAACGGCTTTTATGCTTCAACTCGCCAAATCGTTATGTACCCAATGGAATAGAAGAAAGTAGGTGGCGAACCTATCGCCATAAACCATGCACAATGTTTTCATTCATCGATACTTATCACATTTATCTTCCGAAAAGAATTTCGAAAAGTCATTGGTGTCAGCTCGGATTCGAAACCAAGACTTCTTGATTCAGAAGCCGGATGGTCGACGTCCAAATTGAGCGAAAGAAAAAAGAAATACAGATATTCATCATCATCAGCCTATTGCAGTCACTACTAGACATAGGTCTGTCCCAGTGTGTGCCACAACATCCGATTCTCTGCCTTCCGCATTCAGTCGTTTTCGGTAGTCTTCTGAAGTGTCTAACCATCGGGCTGGTGGGCGTCCTACGATGCGTTTACCAAGTCGCGGTCTCCACTCTATGTCATTCTTACTCCATCTACCATCGGTTTCGGCATGGCCAGCCCATTGCCAGTTCGGCTCTTCAGCATATTAAATTAGCTGTCCAGTCCAATCTAGTGTCTTGAAGACGTCGTTCAGAGCGTTGGGAGAAATCTACTACTACATCTCCCTCGTTTACACCTCGTTTCAGCTCGATAGAGTTCGGCACCTGGTCCTGTATCTTGACAACAATCGTGGCGGTATCATACAAGCATCTCAACACCTCGATATAAAGCCAGTCAATCCGACATCGCTGCAGTGCATCCAGAACTGCCCAAGTTTCGATACAGTCGAAGGCTTTTTTGTAATCCACGAATGCCATACACAGCGGCCGATTGTACTCTTCAGTCTTCTGTATAATTAGCCGAAAACAGTATGGATGTGGTTCATCGTATTAAAGCCTTTTCGAAACCCAGCCTACATATATTAATCAACTTGGATATAGTATGAAGTGCATGATAAAGTCAACACTTGTTGACATTTATCGGAACTAAAGTAGTTGTTTATATTACTTAACAAATGCAAGGCCTCGTCCTTTGTGATAACGTCTGAAGGTGTTGAAAACAATAAACAATATAATATTTACGACATATAATTTTACTACATAGTCTACAATAAGTAAAGAAATTAAAAGATCTCTTATGAACTGATAGAATTTTGAAAGATCAAACCTAAGTTTTAAGTGTTTTTTTTTTTGTATCTGATAGAACCCTAATATTTTGTAAAAAGGTTAGGATTAAAGAGGATACAACTCAAGAAATTTTTATTTTTAATTTATCTACAGAGTAATTAGCATCTTTAGCCTGTCAATAATTGTCAAATACGCATGTTTCTCTTTCAACTTTCACTTGGATTATTGTCAAAGGAGTTTTGGCGGGATTGTGGAGGAAACATGTCCGTTATTTGCATTAATTTCTCAAATTTGTATTTCAATGGATATTATTGGATAGAATTCGTGGCGTTTTATTGAATAAGTGTTCGTATATGAGTGCAAATGTGGGAAATTGTGTAAATATCGTGTTTAGTGTGCTCTTCTACAGTGGCGTCAAAACTCCCTCGGAAAATCATGCATAAAGTGCCACGACTTTATGGATGATTAGGTTAGGTTAGGTTAAGCTGTAGGTTTAGGTTAGGTTAGGTTAGGATTAGTTTAGGTTAAGAATGAAGATGTTATTTATAACAAAAACACTCGACTTAAAGGTCTTAGCAACCAGGTCGTTAAATCTTAAAATAATAATAATTATTGTCAAATTGGACGTGGTAGCAGATTAATGTTTGTGGAAAAATTGCATATAATAAATAATTTATTCATCCCAACTCTCTCTATTTTATGTATTAGTGTAGTAGTTTATGTGTGTTAGTGTTGAATATTGGTGAGTTATAATTTTATTTTAATAATTTAGTACCCGTTGGATAGCTCGAGCATGCAGCAAGAGGACCTATTATTACCTCCTCCAGCTCCAGATCCTCCTGATCCGGCTTCTGATTTAATGATTACAAATGTGAATATTTCTAATGTTTTAAAACGACGAATGTTGCATAACGATGAGAACCAGGCGAAAAAATTAATAACATCTCCGGATTCAGCCACTCCATCAATTCAATCGGTGTACACTCATCCATCTTATGTAATTGGAACAATTAATAAGTACACTACAGAAGACAAAGGTCCATACGTTGTTTATGTGTCACGCTCTACACCTGATCCTGCGAACGGGTTTTCGATACGTCCAATTAAGTTTGGACAATTTCTCACTACTCATAAAATTGTCAATATCTGCACAGATGGTGTTAAGAGGATTGGCCGCAACAAAGTCTGTGTTGAATTTCTGTCAGCCCATGATGCCAACAGCTTTCTTTCTTCCCCTTTTCTTCCACTTTGTAAATATGACGCTGTAATTCCCTCCTTCAACATTACGAGAATGGGTTTAGTACGACAGGTACCTACGGAATTATCTATGGATGATTTTGTCAAAGATCTGAATTTACCATCTGGATGTGGTACGACTATCAAGGCACGTAGGTTAAATAGGAAAAAGTTTGAAGATGATAAAGTAATCTGGGTGCCCACTCAGACTGTGGTAATTACTTTTTCAGGTCAGTTCCTTCCTCGTAAAATATTCTTGTACTATACTTCTCTACCGGTTGAAGTTTATCAGTATCCGACAATTATTTGCCATGCGTGTTGCCGTTATGGTCACACAAAAACCCAATGCAGATTAAAGCCCAGGTGTTTCCGCTGCTCTCAGGAGCATATTGGTAACAGCTGTGAGGTGTTGGAAGGTAATGCCTGTTGTATAAACTGTTCAGGTAGACATTTCGCAACTAGTAAAACTTGCCCTGAATTGGAAAGACAAAAGTCTATCAAGTCCGTCATGGCTAATGAAAATCTTTCTTACTTAGAAGCCTCGAAATATTTCCCTTCCTCCTCCAGATCTTTCTCTGAAGTTCTTCGAGAATCTCTTCCTCAACCTACAACATCTTCTACACCAGTGAGACAGAAACTCACTGAGCCCTCCTCTGCTAATCGTTCGTATACCAAAACTGTGTATACTACTCCCCGCCTTCGGCCTGCGTTAGGTAAGTCATACGATAAAACTTCTCATCGTGAGTTAATATCCACTCCTAGATCATCAGTGCCAAATGGCTGTGCGTTAAGTAATAATTCCCATAGTCCTGAAAATGATAGCATACTGGAATCTATCTTATCCTTATTAATTGACCTTATTTTAAGAAACCCTCACAACCTACCGTCCACCGTTGCCCTTAAATTTGACCAACTTTCCTCACTTCTACATCAATCTGGATCCAATACACATTTTGCAGTGGAACAGCAGAAGCATTAATAACAAAAAACATGAACTTTTACACTTAATTAATAAACTTCAGCCTTCGGTCATTGCCATTTCGGAGACATGGTTGAGACCAGGTTCCCATTTCTGGGTTCCAGGTTTTTCCTGCCTCCGAGATGACGGGACAGATGGCTATGCAGGGAGTGCCTTATTTATAAGGCGTTCACTTTCCTTTTCTCAAATTACCTTCCCATTTCATTCTCCTGGCATTAACATTGTTGGTGTCAGGGCTTTTAACACCTCCTTTGTTTCTATCTATATTCCTCACCCTGTATCCTCCTTAATTCCTGATCTTCTCTTACTCATCTCATCTATCCCCTCTCCCATTGTTCTTATGGGTGATTTCAATGGTCAGTACAATACAATACAGTATGGGGCCATAGTCATACTGACGTGTTTGGACAATCTCTCCTTGATCTCTTTGATGAATCCAACCTTTGCTTACTTAACAGCGGATGTCCTACACGAAGAACCCTCCCATCTCAAAATCTTAGGACTGCCGTCAATCTATCTCTTTGCTCTCCAACTTTATTTTTCCTCGCCAGATGGTATTGCCTTCCAAGCACATATGGCAGTGACCACTTTCCCATATCTATTTCGATTCATTTACGCAACTCCCCTTCATGTGATCCCTCGCCTTCCTTTAAATATAACTTAACCCGAGCTGACTGGTCATCTTATTCATTTGATCTGGACCAAAAGATCGACTCTCTTCCTTTAAATATAAATACTACTCCTCTTGCCTCCTATATTATGTTCACTGACTGTGTTGTTTCTTCAGCCAACTCTCATATACCTTTAAAAAAATCAAGGAAATCTTCAGAGTATCCCCACCTTGGTGGGACTCTGAATGTACATCAGTGGCTGCTGCTCGCAAAGACGCAGAGAAACAATATAATGTGTCAATGACAGTAGAAAACTTTATTCGCTATAAACATTTAGCTGCTAAATTTACCAAATTAGTCTCAAAGAAAAAGCGTTTGAAATGGATTGATTTCTGTGAGACCCTATCTCCTAAGACTTCCTCCTCCCTTGTTTGGAAACAAATTAGGCGATTTAGAGGGTCCTGTAATTATGACAACATTTTAGCCAATGACGATTCTTCTTGGCTAGAGGCCTTTTCAGATAATATTGCTCCTCCATTTGTTCCTTGTCTATCCTCAACTTTATCCTCCCCCTATCCAATATTTTCCCAAAACCGTTTCGATAGCCCATTTTCTTATAATGAACTAACTCTCTCTCTTGACGGATTGCGAGATACTTCTCCAGGTATTGATGGCATACCCTACTCGTTTTTAAGAAAATCTTCCGAAAAGACCAAGAAATCCTTCCTATCTATAATTAACTCCCTCTTTGAATCTGGCTTAGTCCCTCCTCAGTGGAAATCGCAACTCATCATTCCAATAAAAAAACCAGGCAGAGACCCTTCAGATCCGAGTAGTTATAGACCCATTGCTCTCTCGTCTACATTGTCTAAAATAATGGAGCATTTAATAAAACAGCGGCTTGAGTGGATCGTAGAAAATAGTTTAATTCTTGCTAAGTCGCAGTATGGATTTAGGAAGGGCCTGTGTACTATGGATAGTCTGAGTATTCTCACTACAGATATTCAAACCGCCTATAAGAAGAAAGAATTCTTAGTTGGAGTTTTTCTAGACATCAAATCCGCATATGATAACGTTCTTCTTCCAGTTTTGAGGAGAAAACTTACGCAGCTGGGAGTACCTGAAAAAATAGTTCGTTTCATTAATAATTTATTGGTCGAAAGATCAGTCATTATCAAGACCAAAACTGGTCCACTCTCACCTAGAACTGTCTGGAAAGGTCTTCCACAAGGATCAGTTCTAAGCCCCCTTCTGTATAATATCTACACATTTGATCTTGAGCATTCCGTTTCACCCTTTTGTAACGTTTTGCAATATGCCGATGATATAGCACTTTATATTTCATCCGCATCTATTACTGATGCTACAAGACTGCTCAATTCTTCTCTTCATTACCTTAATGAATGGTTAGACACCCATGGTCTATCCATCTCCTCTTCTAAAAGTTCTGTAGTTGTTTTCACCAAGAAAAGAACTGTCCCCTCTATTCAAATCCTCTCTAACAATGAGATCATTCCTCAATATAGTGCTGTCAAGTTTTTGGGTGTCAACTTGGATATTAAAATGACCGGTTCCTCTCATATCTCAATAGTCTCTCAAAAATGTGAAAAAAACATTAATATTATTCGTTCTCTTTCTCGTGTATGGTGGGGCTCCCATCCCTATTCACAAAAGCTCCTATATAATGCCATAGTTCGTAGTCATCTAGACTATGGATCCTTTCTTTTTAACTCCTTTCACAAATCCAACTTAGAAATATTAAATAAAATTCAGTACAAATGTCTGCGTATTGTCATAGGGGCAATGAAGTCTTCACCCACAAATGCCCTCCAGGTGGAGTGTGGTGATCCTCCTCTTAACTTACGCAGGCAATTTCTTTCCGACAGATTTGTCTTCAAAACATTTCAGAACTCAAATCACCCGCTTATCCCGAAACTTAGCATCCTGTTTAATCTCCTGCAAAATACAAATAATCTTCCTCATCTACTGCATAGTTTCAAAATTCTTAATGGTTTACCTAACTCAGTTTGTAAATTTTCAATTAATCCCATTTACCTCTTTCCATACGACGCTTTAGTTTATCGTCTTCAGATACTTCTTGACTTTGGCATTGGCAAGGAATGCGTTGGCGCTCGAGAGGTGTTCAACGACATTTTAAGTCGAAAATTTCGTGGATGGTATTCCATATACACTGACGCCTCAAAACTGTCTATAAACAGCCCAGTTGGCGCAGCAGTTTGGATTCCTTCTTCGAAAATAGTCCTTTCATTTAAGTGTCCCTCTATCACCACGATTTTCACCGGAGAAGCCATAGCTCTTCTAGAAGCCATCCTGTTTGTCAAATCCCATCTCCTCAACAATACCATCATCTTCTCTGATTCTAAAAGTTCTCTTCAGGCGATCATCTCGAACTCATTTCGATCCAGTTCTCGTTTTCCCGTAATATTTAAAATTAAACAGGCTCTTCTAGAATGCCATAATCTAGGTATAAATGTGGTACTAGCATGGATACCTGGTCATTTAGGTATTCCCGGTAATGAGTCAGCTGACTCCTGTGCTAAAATAGCTGCAGAGAATGGCACTGGAGAATATTCCCAAATTTATTCTCATGACCTTTGTCTTACCGCCAAATCTTTGTTACTAAAATCCTGGACAGTTGATTGGAATAGATCCAAACGTATGAAAGGCAAACACTACTCTGATGTGCAACCTGATATTCCTGTTGTCCCTTGGTTTTTTAAATTCCGCAATGCAAATAAGTCAACAACATCCACTATTTGTCGTTTGAGACTCGGTCACTCTTGCACCCCCGTGTTTCTCGCCAAACTCAGGATCAGGAGTACAGCACTTTGTGAATGTGGTATGGACATTGGAGATCCAAATCACCTTTTCTTTTCATGCTGTAAAATTCGTTTCCCCCTATATGATATACTTCCTTCCGGAATCCCTCTTCCTACTTCTATTAAATGCCTTCTCTCCCTAATCTTCTCTTCTTCCATTAATCATTCATTATGTAAATTTATTTCTAAAAATAACATAAAACTGTTAATAGCTACTATCATCCTCATCTCTAGCATATTGCACTATTATATATCAAGTCTAAGTATGTATCGTAGATTTCGTTACTAATAATTTAGTTAATGTTGTTTTGTGTGTTGTGTCATTGTAGATTTTTCTAGAGTGGGTTTCTAATGTAACAATTTAATTAAACTTTGCTAACACTGCATTACTCCCCGCTTTATGACGCTACCATTACAATCACTGGCAAAATCTGATCGACGTTCAATGAAGTCAAAGTCTTTATATAATGAGGGCATCATACTGCAACTGAACAAGCCGCAACAATACCGCTCAAGCCTTCAAAATACCGATCAAGCTCTTTCAGTCACCGTCATTGGCAAGATCGTATCTCTGAGGATACGGGCCATAACTGCAAAAGAAGAAGAAGTAGAACTTTCACTTGCAAAATCATTAGCTGAGCAGTCATGTCACATAAAAGCGTTGTCACGTTGAGTGACAATGTAAATTTACATCATAATAAATTTAGGCTCCAAAGACACGGTTTCCGGGTCATAAATAAAAATACAACTGTAGGTAGTATACGAAAGTTAATAATTTTATTCATATTCTATAAAGTAGGTAGGTTATTATTTGATATGACAGACTGACCAGACATTTTAAAATTGGACGGGATGTTCGGCCATTTCATTTGAAACTGTTATCAAGAAAGGAGCCAGAATAACCTAAACCTTCAACTAAACTTTTGATTTTATTGGTGAGTGGTTTAACCAATTTATTTCACCCTAATAGCTAAGATATTAATTGCCTGCAGTGCCGTGAACTTGATGTGCCCAATTTATTAAAATTATTTCATGTAGTTTACTTTATCATGGAAAAGAGTATAATCACATATCTCATCTTAAAGTTTATTATTACATTCATTTCAGATTCTAGGAGAATCTGAAATGAATGTTGTTTTTATATATTTATATTACAGTAATTTCCTATATAAATTATTCTGTACAATTAAGATAATTTTACAAATCAAGTAGGTAGTGATAACCTACCTACATTATTAATTATGTTGCTTAATAGTTTGTAAATCTAACTCTTTTCCAAATTTATATTCATGTTTATATATTGTAGGGTTATATGCTTGATTCACCCTGGGCATTTTCCAAATTACTGGCATGTAACACCACTGTCTACCCATTCTGAGAAATGGGGGTCGGTGGTGGCACTGATTGTCGATGCCAGTGAATGGGGATGCTCAGGGGCTGTTACTGGCTGTTTTCCAGACTGGCTGCCCTCAACTCTACCTTCATCTCAACTTCACCTCAACTTCATCTCTACCTTCATCTCGACTTCATCTCTACTTTCACCTTTACTTTCATCTCAACTTTTCCTGTCGACCAACTGACAGTGTAAAGGAAGCCTGCCAACATCTGGGAGGAGACTTCGGTGGAGCACCGGGACACCCCTGCAGTGAGCCTTCGCGGGTCACTCGGCATCAGGTCGTACCTGCTCCCTTCTTAAGATTTGGTAGCCACAAATTGAGGAGCAACTCGATATTAAAACAAATAAAATTAATAATTAATTGTCGAGTGAATTTTTTTTTATGAACCCCCGACCGCGTTACAGCGTGAACAAGAACAGTGTTTAGCCAGACGCCATCTTTGTTCTTGTAGGCGAGTCTCCAAATCGGAGGCTATAGAAAATAAGGTATTAGTTAAAAAAAAAGGTTAGAAATGAATCGACGTATTGAGAAATATAATTAATTAATTAACATGTTTTAAATTTGATAAACTATATACAACTTGCAACTTAACAAACATCATAGTACATAATATATTTTCGTTCACAACAATGTAACTTAGAAACTAATTTTAAAAGTGACTTCATAAGAATTCTCCTTTTCATATTCACTAGTATTTTATGTTTTATTATTTATATTCTTAATTAACTTTGTAATAGAGACCTAATTTATTAAAAAATATATTGTGACTATAGAAAAATTACATCAGAGATGATAGATGGAATCTGAACCCATAAACGGTTGTCATGATATCATAATCAGGGTTAGTAAAAGTTTAATTTACGTGAAATTAAACTTTTATATTTTACTATTTATTTAGTTTTTATTTATTAACTGTTTTTCAAATCCTCCAAAATCCAAACTCTGACCATACAAAATCAAGCGTTCAAATTTAATCGACATGTGCAGGATGATAAAAATTTAATATTTTGATTTAGAATTTATTTACACTATCGAATTAGCTAACATTCGTAATATATTAACGCTGATACCCTGCCAGCTTAGCACCCTTCACATGCATTAAAAAAAACTTAAATGTTACATAAAACATACTCCTTAACTAAACAGTGGTAGAGCCAGGCAGTTTCGCTGCCGCAATGGGCTGACTCGACCGGTAAAATACCGCGACCTCTCAGAATATCAACGTAACTTAGCTCATGCCGCTTTTCGCTCGATGAGAGAGGTATGCGAAGCCCAACCCCTTACCCTCTCCTTGTCTTACCTAACTTCCGATAAAGGCCGCTTTTCGCTCGATGAGAGAGGTATGCGAAGCCCAACCCCTTACCCTCTCCTTGTCTTACCTAACTTCCGATAAAGTCGGAAGTTAGGTAAGACAAGGAGAGGGTAATTTACGTTACGTTACGTTTTACAGTTACGTTGCCGGCCTTTAAAATAGGTAAGGTAAGGACCTTACCTATTTTAAAGGCCGGCAACGTAACTGTAAAACTATGCTGTAGATGAAATACCTACTAAAATGTGACTATATTAATTAAAAAGATTTCATTATTTCCAAATTTTGGTGTTGAAATTTTCATGTAAATATATGGTTTTTCCTTAATTAGAGGTAAAAATGAAAAACCTAATAATAACACTCTGGAGTAAAATAAACGTAGCATTAAAAATCTGAATTATAACAATTATAAATAACGTAAATTAAATAATCGCAGTTCTAAAACATAAAAATAATACAGTTTTTTGGAGTGATCTAGATTTATCAGAATTTGATCATACATTTTGCAGAATAATTGTATTATTTGCGTTGTCTCAAATATCTCTGTTGGTTAAAATAGGTTACATTTATGAACAAAATAGATTTCTATTGTAAAATGTCATTGTCAGCTTAGTTATCAGGATTATAAAAACATTGAACTCAAACCATCTTACATTCTGCATTTTTAATATTCACATACACTTTACTGTTTAAAATTATTTATACAATTAATATGGATACGCTTGTTCTTATTGCTAAAGAATTCACAGATATTAAATTTCGAAAATAACTAATCAGTCAAAGTAAATGTTTGAGCTTTACCCTTAAATGCATGATGATACATTTATACATCAGTATTTTCGGCCTTACACAATTTCTAAACAGTAACTCAAATTACAGTGCATTTTATTTTTATTAGGTGCTAAAAATATCCATATTGGTTTTTAATCGCAAGCTGTCATGTTAAGGTAGTTCAATATTTTTTATAACCTGAATTTGTCAGCTTGGCGCTCCACTAACATGTATACACATTGGCGGTCTATTTGAAATTTCATTTTAGTGGATACCAAATGCTAATATTACATGGGAAAAATATTTACGATATAATAAACTCAAGCAGAACACATGACAATGTTTGCTTTTGATAAACGAATAAATTATTTATAATTTGTAAATATCAGCATTTTAATTGCGATGTAGAAACACATCAGTATGCAAAATCGGCAGGAAAAAGTGTTACTGTAGGTAGGTTTATCTTTTTATTATTTTTGATTTATTTACTTTAGACAAGTTATGTATTCATACGAATTTTATAGTTATCCACTAAAATGTCCCATAAACTGTCAGATAGAGATATAGAACAAGTTCTACCGGCTTTAGAAGTTGGAAATATTTCTGAGCTTGGCTTGGAAGATGAAAGTGAAGGTAAAGAAACCTTTTACGCTAATGTAAGAGAAATAATTCAAGAAGTTGCAGACGAGGAAGTAGAGGAAAATGAAGATACAACCGATAGTGACCCACCACTCGTTCAAAATTTACCTGGCCCTTCAAGTGAAATTATTACATTATTATCCATGCAAGCAGGTCAAGAACATAGAAGGATAATGATGATGACATTGATAAAAGGAAACAGTTTTGTAAAAAGGATTGTCGTATGACGACTTGAAAATAGTTCACCAACCAAGCACAACATATTATATTCTAACTGAACTTGATACAGTATAGGTATTGGCAAGAGTTACTAAGGATGAACAACTATATCGTATTATTCGATAATTTTTATTCATCAGGCAGAGGCCTGTGGTATATTATTTGAATAAACTGGGTATATATACAATGTGTTGGAACTGTTCAACAAAACAGACTACCGAATTGTCGGCTTCCTGACAAAAAGGAACTAATGAAAACTGCTATTTCATGAGGTACTTATGAGGAACGTATTTCCCATCCAGATGGAGTAACTAGACTTTCCAGCTATAGTGCTGAAAGATAATGAAATAGTCACTGTTATAACAAACTACGTTGGTGCTAAGCCTGTTGAAAAATTCTAAAGATTTGATAAGAAGGCTAAACAAAAAATTGCCATCCCTTGTCCCAAAATTGTTCAAGAGTACAATATTCATATGGGCAGAGTCGATGTTATTGATAGCTTTTTAGGACGCTATCGGTTTGGAGTAAAAATCCGTAACTGGTATATACATTTGTTTTACCATCTACTGTACCTCACTGTAAGCAACATAGTTGCTTATGAAAAAAACGAAATTGATAAGGGTGTCTCTGAAAGGCAACTGACTAATCTTACGGAGTTCCGTAATTGTTTGGCAGACACACTACGTAATTTAGGTGTGTCTAATAGTAGATAAACTAATTCAAAAAGAACATTTTTTTGTTTATTTTTCCCTTAATCTATGTTCAATTTACTACCAATTTTAATTTATAGTATTTAAAAAGACAAAATCATGCATTTAAGGGTTAAATAATTTTCATCTGTATCAACAGCGTACCTATATGTATTTCTATATCTAAGAATATTTAAACTTATTAGAATAAAAAATATTAATTATAATTATTAGTTAATAATTAAATTTTATACCACTTTTGTGATTGAAACATTTCACATAAGGCACAAGCGCAAATGAATTTCTACCTTATCATTGCTTGAAAGCAATGAAAATCTATTCATAATAAATATATGGATAAAATATAATCAAAAGGCACTTCTGCAGTATTTTTCCGTCTAGATATATTTTTCTGCTGGTATTAAGTAATTTAACAACAGTCTTTTGAACAAAAAAAAACGATATCGATATCATAGTAATAATACTTAATTTTTTTCAATGCAACTTTTAAACTACTCTGTGACATTTATGAACATTAATAGAAAATAGAAAATATGCCCATATGCATATGCCTATAAGCATTTAAAATATACACGTGTTTAATATTTAACCATTCTTGTTAGAGAGATGATAGTCATAGTGATTTAAGCAACTAACGTGTACTATTTTACTCACGAAAAACCTATGCTATAGGCACAACTGGCGTGAAATAACGACAGCCCTTCAATTACTTCATATACTTATGCATAAAATTTTGCCATTGTAACATTATCCATCAGATTATAGCTCAATTCATAATCGAAATTGGAACCTGTAACATTATAGTCTTTTTGTCCCGTTTGTTTGAGCGTTTTTTTAGTATTCATGTATTTTTCAGCCAGTTTTAGCGCTCATTTTTTGAGTTAAAAAAAACAATAATTAATCATTACATAGTATAAAACAAAGTCACTTTCCGCTGTCTGTCCCCTTATATATCTTTAAAACTACTCAACGGATTTTGATGCATTTTTTTTAATAGCTAGGTTGTCAACGTTGTGGTTTTGATCTATAATTCATGTATAGTGTAGTAAAAAACAGTGATAATTTTCAAGATTTAGAAGTTTAATCACCAAAGCTGCCTGAACCCTAAGTGATATATTAAAACAATGTACTACATTATTATACACCTTTAAAAGGTCTAGAAAAAAAGTCCACGAGAGCATATGTCTATCTCTTAGGGATAACCCACAATGACAACTTTTGTTTTTTTACTTTTTACGAGAAATAATGGCCTATTTACGAAGGGATTATAAACATTACAGCATTAGATATCATCCAATTAAGTGTCTTAAATAGATTGTGCATGTAATATAGATGGCCCTGGCCCTTTACAGCATGCAATTTAAACGAATATTTTCGAAGATATTGCAGTATTAACATAGCGGGACAGCAGTTATTACTTTGATGCGGAACAAAGTTCGCCGGGTCCAGATAGTATGAAATAATAATTTGTAATACGAAATTAGGATCAATGCATTGATACTGATAAAAATTAAAATAATTGACATGTGCAGTAATTGATTTGTTTTCGCTGACTTTTGAGACTGTATTACGAGCAAAGTAGTGATTTAATGCAGACATGCAAATAACATGTTTGACATTAGATACTTCCGATCAGGTACTAAACACGTATCCAAAATTGCAGTACCCGTACCTACTCTTCGAGTAAAATAAACTTCTTGGTCTTATTCCACATGTACAGCATTACGTGATGAGGGAGTTTTCTTTGTTACTCAAACACTCGACTTGCACGACGTCATATGATTTTCTGAAAAAAAAAAACAAGATTCTAAAATCAATACGAGTATCGAAAAAAGACAATAAGAAAATATTTTAACCTCTAACAACTTCGGCCGTTTACAAAATGTCAAACTACTAACCCGCTTATAGATTTTTCCCTCACAATTCTCTCGCTCTCCGCCAATGTTTGCGGCATCGGCAGACCTTTGGTTTCTGGCAGCATCAAGCTGATGCCAGATGCTATTAATGCCACGATGCCCAGAATCATAAGGGGTAAGGCTGACCATGCTATCTCCTGCAATAAATAGAATTGGTAGGTAATTATAACGAAGCTTTTTTTTTTAATTCGAAGTAGACATACTCGCTTAAACTTTAGCTGCTTTCTGTTTTGTTTTTCACGCTTTTCTTCAAGGCCGTTCAATTTTTCATGTAAAATAAAAGGTCAGTATTATAAAGTCGACTACTATTTGCATCTATAAACTGCTAGCATTGGAAAGTTTGTGAATATTGATTTTCTGTGCAATTTGTTTACTTGAAGTCTAAAGACGAAGGCATAAGGAGAGAAATAGCAGCAGATAGTTGAGGAGGTACTTGTAGGTAGACATATAAGGACTCATCAGAGTGAACTTTCACTTACAGAATAGACAATAAACGGTGAGATGATGGTGGCAACATATCCACTCATGTGCAGAGTGGCGGAGCCTGAAGCCCTCACCGGCGTCGGGAGCAGCTCCGTAGCCCATTGTATCACAGTGTTGTACGACATATTTATACAGAAACGTGCCGCTATTGCCAATGACGCTTGAGGTATACCTGCAAAAGGAGTTCATCTTCTTCAAAAAATTATAGAAGAGAATAAAGAAAAGGATGAGGAAACGCAGTTCGCTGCATGAATATGTCTGCTCGATGGGTAAAATACTACGATCTCTCAGAAAATCTACATCAAGTCCTACGTTTTGTTTGGTGAGAGAGGTATCCAAGACGAATATTTATAGTCAAAGTTAAAGAAGCTTTATTTTTATAGGCCTTCACAGACAAATTATTTAAAATGAAATTCAAACACGAGCGCTTGAAGAAAGTGCCTCCATGGAACAAAAAAAACACGGACGCAATCGCCACGAGCGTCCCGATTCCGAGTGTGTGAGAAGAATCGGGCAAGAATTTCATGCGCTACATACTCTTTTCAAACCATTTGAAATAAATAACAATATTAATAACATTCACTAACCTACTGCTTTGTTTTCAGTAGGAAAACAAAGCAGTAGGTTAGTGAATAAAAGGTGTAGCACCCAGAATACTCGACAGTCACAATTAAGACCCAACCAAATTAAAATCAACGTCCTACATGTTAACTGAAAAATTATATGCGCCAAAGTAGTCGAGGACAACTGAAGAATATATAGATATAGATTGTACAAACCTTTGGGTACGAACATGGCAATAGCGATCAGAATGCCGGATATGCTCATGGGACCGGCAGTTAGATTTCTTCGACCCCATCTGTAATATTATGTTATATAGCTATTTTAATATCTACCGTCTTATGGATTGACACTGCGACTTTTGATTGAAAGTTTATGCCGAGAGCTTTTATCCGGGTGAATTATCCGGATTTTTTTCGGATGTTAACTTAGATGCCTAACAAAAATCGTAACTGGTGCATCGAATATTCCATGAAGCAAACTTTTTTTAGAAATGTAAACAATATATATAGAACATTTTGATGTTTTCTTTTACAAACACCAAAAATTAATAATCTTCGAATTTTATACACTGACACTGTATACGCGTAATTGTGTTAAACATAAGAATAACTAATAACTCACCTATCAAGCAGTAGCGTCAGCAAGGTGATTGACGGTATCTCAGTGGCAGAAGTAAATGTGAAGGTAAGGAAATAATTAAGTCCGAAAGCGTTGGACATCCTCACAAGACCGTCAAAGATGATTGAGCAAGCGATGTACACCAACAGAAGTATAAGTAATTTGATGCGGATGATAGGGCTCTTGAACAACACCAATAAGGAATCACGACTCTGCTTCGTTTGAGTAGAAGCTACCTGGAATATATAATAACACTATTCAGGCCATTGCTTAATTATCGTCTGCTTCACTCCTGAACCCAGTAAGTACAAACTCCTTACTAAGGATACCGTATTTTAACAGTTCTCTAAATCTTTTATGGTTTTACTTCAGAGACTTTACGGAGTCGTGTTTATAATTATGCGACAGTTTTATCATTCATGACTTTTGTGGCGCAACGAACCTTTTGGCCATCATTAAATCGTCAAACTGTGAATATTCTTCATGTAAGTGCACTTTGCACGGTGCAACGGTTGATATGACTGAGAGAGGCACTTTAAATTAGATTACTATCCCTTGTAAGATATATGGCAATATTATATAACTTATCACACATAACTTCACGCCATTGTTACCCGAAGGTGTAGGCAGCGGCTGTTAAGCTTCGTCTGGCCGTTATGTTTACGTCCCAAATGGAATAGGTGGCGAACCTATTGCCATACTGGGCACAAAGTTTTCAGTCATCGATATTTATCACACATAACTTTCCGAAAGCAATTTCAAAAAGTCATTGGTGTGAGCCAGTGTCAGGATTCGAACCACGAGATCTGGCTTCAGAGACCGTGTTCTCGACCACCAGACCACCGAGAATTATATATAATTCTATAGACGTATTTATAAAAAGGCACTTTAGATATTCATCACGAAGGTATTTTAATGTACAAAGGTATTGATGAGGAAAGGTAAATTCTGTAAATGTAAGGCATAAGCAGACTAGTCGGACCTTGTAGAACAAGGTCCAACTAGTCTCTGTCTATTTGGGTTTCTATATTATATGACCTGACGAATTTCTTCAGATTATTTCATATTGAAACAATAGTGTTATACAATATTTACACATATCTTTAAGTGGAACTTCTAATCTATCTTGCGATCGTTTAACGCTTTCTTCGTTTAACGTTTAAGCTTCTTAGCGAGAAACTTTTAAAAAGAATAATATTCTCTAGTTATTGCAACATTTTTGATTGATGCCGCTCACCAGTACGAGCAGCGTGATGTTATAGATTTTAAAGTCGTTCACGATAAATAATCAAGCTGACAAAAAAAAAGTTTTCTATTCGATCTTGTAGTACCTACCCGTGTTTAGAAGATGCAAATAAACTTTCAAATCTCTCACAACTCTCAAAGAAATTCAAGCTTTATAATATTGTCATAATTAAGAAAGTTGATATTTTTGCGTGTTTCGTTATACGAGGAACACTTACAACAAATTCGTCCATGACATCATCAGGTATGTGGGTTCCATTGACACGTTCGAATCTCCTCAACACTTGAACAGCCTGACTGACACGGCCGCGACTCACCAGCCATCTGTAGCATATTAATAAGACACATGTTTATTTTGGTAAAAAAAGTCTAGTAATGTGACGCATTATGAGATTAATCGTAGTTATTTTGGTATTTTTAAGTTTTAGCAACACTAGCAGCATGGTCTAACAACATATGGCATATGAAGTCTGCAATTACTATTTGGTATATACTATCTAGAACCGATCCGGTGTTCTCAAATCACTCTTCAACTTTTTTCTACCCGAAGTTGTAGGCATCGGATCTTACTGGAGTCATTAAATTTTAACATCCCCAATGGAATAGGTGGCTGAACCGATTGTCACCATTTTTCCAGTATCGATATATAACACACATTGGTGTTTTAAAAGGCATTGGTGTGAGCCAGAATCACAAGACTTTTCGATTTAGAAAACCACCGAGACATCTTATCAAAAATACATTAACCAACAGAATACCTACTTGTTACAAATTTACCAAGAAACATAACAGATATAGAGAAAACATAAATAGTTTTAAAAGCTATCTTTATTCACCTGGCACTCTCCGGTACGATCAAAGGAACAAACACCACAACCAACATGGGTAATGATGTAAACCATAGAAGTTTCCGCCAATCGCTGAGCCACAGCGCTATCCAGGGCAGGGATAAGCACCCACCGCCAAAAAACAGGGCAATAGACATGTTAGCAACCCATGTCCGATGGCGAGGACCCACGTACTCTAGAACTGATCAAATACCTAATATAAACAATGAGTAGAAAAATTGCATCTTTTAGCCAATTCATCCAATAATGTAGTAAAAATAAATAACGTCTACATATTTATATAAGATACATGTAAAAGCGCGCAAACACTACAACGATAAAACAATCATCCCTGCTCATCATAAGGTATATTTGTACTCAGGCGGCGATAGTACCCGCTGACTTCTATTTACGGTAGGTAGTCAATACTCTTAGAGGCCAGTAACTTAAGAGAAGAGAGTGATAGAAGCTAGAAGGGTTGGTTTTTAAGTTTTATTTTTGATTATTTCGTTTGTCTGTATTTCTAGTTTTCACTTCTTTCTATGTTTTGTTACATAAAGTGACTCATCATTAGAAGAAAATCATGTTTAAACACTTACCTAAGATATACATCATCATGAAGGCATTGTCAAAAGACATGCCCACGAGGAACCGGCAGACGATGAAATCCCAGAGACCGGTCGTGTATATAGTTGCGATTCCACCCAATGCACCGATCAGATTAGATCCTAAATTAAAGTAGTTTAAAAAAGTATCTTGGTTTGTCTGTCTTACCATCTAGGGCCTTGGCAAGAAGTAACTAGAACCCAACATTTTTAGGAAAAATTAAATTACTCGTAGTACATCCATTACTTTAAGAACATCAATTAAATTTGTCTTTTCCTATCAAATTAGTTCTATAAAGATAAATTGTTGTAATAATGTTAATGAAAGAATGTTTTCTAAAAGACGTCATTAAAGACCTAAATAATGAAGCACGTGGGCCAAAGCGATTACCACGACCTATGGATTATAAGTAGATACCACAGAATTATACGCTTTGCTAATCGCTCAAATATTTATTTAACGTATGAACATGAAATATTTGCGAACTTTTAGCAATAAATAACCAGTTGAACTAAATTTTATGGGATTGGAGGGCAAACGAGCAGGCGTGTCACCTGATGGTAAGCAACCAACGCCGCCCATGGACACCAGCAACACATATAGTGTTACTGTTGCGTTGCCAACCTTTAAGGGATAGGGGATAGGAAAGGATGGGGGAGGGGGGTGGGCCTCCGGGTACCTCTCTCACCGAACGAAACGCGGCACGAGCCACTTTACGTCGGTCTTCTGAGAGGTCGTGGTATTTCACCGGTCGAGCCGGCCCATTCATGCAGCGAGCTGCTTGGCTCTACCACTGTTAAAAATAGAAACAAGTTCTTGTTCGTCATACCTATCAGTGCTGGAACCCTTCCGAAGTTGTCTGCAAGCCAACCAAAGAACAGTCCACCAGCAAAAGCGCCAGCGAAGAATATCGCCTGAGCAATCGGTCCATTACTGTCATACTCACACACCCAGCCTCTCTAGAACATAAAACTATGGACGTTATAAAAGATGTCATGAAATCCCAGTCGATCCCTGGCTCAGAGCAATTACTGTATTATACTGGACTGACAAATTTATGCTCTATGTATGGCAATAGGTTCTGCACTCATAATATTTGGGGGCAAAAACTGTTTGGCATAATTGAACATCATTGCCGCCGCGCAATCAATATAAAAAAAAAACCGCAAATATTACAAATTAAATCTAGATTCGTGTAGATGAAGAAACTTATACATCAGCTAGTATATTTCAGTATATTTAAATATAGGTAAGCTTGCTTAAAACCACCATCATAAACATAGAGAAACCTATGGTTCATTACGTATGGGAACCTCTTCTTTTTGAATGATAAAACTATTGATGATCTTGCTATGAAGTGATTAATAGGATATGGGCTTATATCACTCACCTCTGTAACAACAGTCTCGTAAGGTATATCAGTGAATTCAAAATCCCAGCCGTGCTTGCAGGGAACTAACGGTGTATCATCAGGTGGTGGACTCAAAGTCTCCAGAACTTCGCTCCAATTCACATCAAAGGTCTTGCAGCTCTCCCATACTCTTCCCAACGATGCGCCTGGAGCTGTTAGGTTGCGTCTGTATTAGAACAATATTTTTTAAACTCTAGGAAGCCATATTAGTTACGCAAATATGTTCTAAAAAATTCTATTACAATTCAAACTAATATATTATTACATAGTATAAAACCAAGTCGCTTTCCCCTGTCTATCCCCTTATATGTTTAGATGTTTAAAACTACGCAACAGATTTTGACGTTTTTTTTTTTAATATATAGAGTGTGTCATCGGGGTGGTTTATTATTACAGTGGACCCCCGATAATCCGGCCCCTGTCTAATCCGGCGCCCCCTGTAATCCGACATGACTTAGAATTATGTTTGACAATCTTTGCTAATACATATTACAACTGCAACAAAAATGAACCAGGAAATATTGATCATATTTTGATTAATAAATCGCTCTCAATTGTTATTTAATTTACTAAATTCGACATAAATTAAGTCTGATTTGTACTTCAAAGTACATAGGTACATATGTACGTATAATATATAGATTCTTGTCATTAGATATGTAATTTGTCGGATTACTAGGTACTCTTTCGTAAAAAAATCCGGTCTATAGGGGTCTTAGGCAGTGCTCTATAATCCGACAAATTCGATAGTCCGACACTGCCCTGCATAATGTTTGCCGGATTACCGGGGGTCCACTGTATTTTCGAATTTAGCACTTTAATTTTAGAAGCTGTAAAAATAAATTGTGATGCGGAACAAAGTTCGCCGGGTCAGCTAGTTTATAATAAATAAGTTTCTGTGCCCAGCACCGTCCGCGCAAAGAGTATTAAAATTCGATCCTATTATATATCCGAATATTAAAATTCGAACCTATTATATTATACCTCGACGGGCCTTGTGGCGCATTGGTAAAACTACCGGCTGCAGCAATGAGGTTGGGGGTTCGATTCCCACCCGAGCATATTTGTGTGTCGTCTGGGTGGTTTTCTATATATTATTATTATAAATATGTATTTACAAAGGAAAAGTATATATGTATTAATATCCGTTAACTAGTATCCATAACACAAGCATTTAGTTGGTTAACTCGGAACTAGAGGGCGCTGTGTGTATTGTGTCCAAGATATTATTACTATTATTAGGGGTTCATGTATTACAATTTTTTTGTAAGGAACCCTGACAATTAAAAACATGTATCCATTTATAAAAACCATGATTTATAAATAGTTTAAGTTATATAGAATAAAATGCAGATAGAATCAATTAATAACTCGATATTACGCAGATTATATTATTTGTATTCGTTTGGAATACCTAGATGGCGAAGCGATTATATCCATTTAAGAAATACCGATAGAACAGGTCTTGTCAACTGATATCATTTTAATGTATGTTTTCGATCTAAACTCTTCTATATAGATAGATAACATAACTTCACGCCTTTTACTACCCGAAGGTGTAGGTGTGTGACTACAAGCCTCGACTTGCCGTTATGTTTACGTCCCAAATGGCGTACCGGGCACAAAGTTTTCAGTCATCCATATTTATCACACATAACTTTCGAAATTAATTTTATAAAGTCATTTGTGTGAGCCAGGATTCGAAGCCGAGACCTCTGTATTCAGAAGCGGGGTGCTCGACCCCTGGACCACCGAGACTTTTATCACCGGCCCACCGAGATAGGTAAGTATATACATCTAAAACAGCACAGCGAATATTTTTCTATTCTACCCACATTTTTTTTATAAAATGTTCACGTCTTTTTCTACCCAAATTGTAGCCAGCGACTGTTACGCCTACGTTTAATCGCCATTTTTTACATCCCAAATTCAATAGACAACGAAACTTATATACAATTTCAATTACAATTTTTACATCGATACTTTATCAATTGAAATAGATTGTCAGCAATCGAATATTAGGTACTAGTGATGTAACGAATATTCGCATTCGCATTCGCGAATATTCGCATGATTTTGGGTATTCGCATTCGCATTCGCATTCGCAAGAAATATTGCGAATGTTTGGCGAATGTTTTTAATAACAAAAAATAAAGAAATTATGTATGGCACGATGATACGAAAAATGAGCTTTATATTTTGTTTAATATTTTACCCTCCTAGATTAGTATAAAAAGTATTATATTATGGATCAGCCATTAGTTATATAAATAACTGCACGTCAAGTCCCTTGAGGGGTAGGCAGAGAGAACAGAGCGCCATAAGGGACGATTCATACACGCCTCACTCGTTTCTTTGAGTTTCATAAATCTTGTCATACACGGTCGTCGATCTTTAAGGCGCCTGACATCACCTTCCTCCAAGATTCGTTCTATTTGTATATCGTGGCAGTCTGCGTATCCTACCTACATTCAATCTCAATGGGTCAATCTAGCATCATCCTTTCGTTCTATATTTCCGAATCATCGGAGTTCGCCCTTTCTTTCTTTTTATTAGCTTTTTATTAGCTTCACCTGTATGTATGTTTGTATGTTTGTATGTTTGTAGGTTTGTAGGTTTGTAGGTTTGTAGGTTTGTTTGTAACCGACTTCTTTTTTAGTTTCCGCTGATTGCCACTAGATGGTGCGATTTGTGAACTATGAAAGTTCTAGACTAGAAAACCGAACTAAAAAATAGAAAATAAATAATAGTTTAAAAAAACTAAAAAACACGCTTTTTATTGAAAACCGAACTAAAAAATAGAAAAATAAAAAAAAAATACTTTATTTTAAAAAAAGCGTGGGGTGCATGGTGTCAATAGTTATAAATATTTTATTGACAGATATGAGTAGAGTGATTATCATTTCGATAATATCTTAAAAAGCACCCCACGCTTTTTTTAAAATAAAGTATTTTTTTTTTATTTTTCTATTTTTTAGTTCGGTTTTCAATAAAAAGCGTGTTTTTTAGTTTTTTTAAACTATTATTTATTTTTATGCGATAGGAGGGCAAACGAGCAAGCGTGTCACCTGATTGTAAGCAACCTACGCCGCCCATGGACAACAGCAACACATATATGTTGCCGTTGCGTTGCTGACCTTTAAGGGAGTAGGATAGGAAAGGATGGGGAAGGGGGATGGGCCTCCGGGTACTTCTCTCACCGAACGAAATGTGGCATGAGCCACTTTACGTCGATCTTCTGAGAGGCCGTGGTATTTCACCGGTCGAGCCGGCCGATTCATGCAGCGAACTGCTTGGCTCTACCACTTTAACATCGACACTCTCTTTCAATACTTCTTCCTTCCTCACAACCTTGTTTTCGGCGCGGTCAGCGAGAGTCACTCCGCAGATTTTGCGCAGTACCCTCATTTCGACTGCGTTTATCCTTTCGTGCAAACCCTGCCATACCCAACTCAAATTGGTTTTAGTCGAATTTTCATACCGTATGCAGTTTGATCCAACTTAAAATTCCAGTTCATTTTTTTTTTATAAAACTCCAACCGCATGATTGAACACGTTACATCAGGAAAAGACACGTGTTATTAAGTATGAAACTTTTTCAAAATATTCTTCTACGAGTGATATTAACAATCAAATAACTGCACCAATATGGCTTGACCGATTTTGATGAAATTTTGTGTACATTTTAGGTCTGAGAATCATTCGAATGCGTTTGCAAAGGCCTAAAGAAATATTCGCATTCGCGAATGTTTTTAAGAAATATTCGTATTCGCATTCGCGAATGTCCAAAATCCAACATTCGTTACATCACTATTAGGTACATTTAATTTAAAAAAAAACACACATGTCTCTGCACAACGAGCAGCACGCTTCTGAACCAAGAGGTCGCGTGCTCGAATCCTGGCTCTCCAACGACTTTTCGAAATTAATTTCGAAAGTTATGTGTGATAAATATCAATGAATAAAAACTTTGTGCCCGGTATGACAATAGGTGCGACACCTATTCCATGTGGGACGTAAACATAACAGCGAGTCGAGGCTTAACAGCCGCTGCCTACCTTCAGGTAAAAAAAGGCGTGAAACTATGTAAAAAAACAAGAATAATTACAACGATGTAGTTTTTAGTGTAGTATCATCATTACATAGTATAAAATAAAGTCGCTTTCCGCTGTCTATCATATGCTATTTTTGAAACTATATAGGCAACTGATTTTGATGCGGTTTCTTTTAATAGATAGCAGGTGTGAACGGGGTGGTTTTTATCTATTTATGATTAAATAAAGAAACAGGTATAAATTCAAAATTTACTCAGTTATACTTTTGATGCAGAACAAAGTTCTCCGGGTCAGCTAGTTAATAATAAATTTATGTAGTTCGTATTATGTATACATAACTTCACGCCAAATCCCTTGCGGGGTAGGCAGAGAGAACAGAGCGCCATAGGGCACGATACTTACACGCCTCACTCGCTTCGTTGACTTTCATAACTCTTTTCATGCACGCGCGTCGGTTTTTGAGGCTCTTAACATCACCTTCCTCCAGAACACGTTCTATTTGGTCATGGAATGTGTGTCTTGGCCGTCCTCGACTCCTACATCCATCCTCTTTTGCATTGTATATCTGCTTAGTCAGTCTTGCATCAACCATTCTTTCTACATGTCCGAACCATCGGAGCATGCCCTTTCTTACTTTTACATCGACACTCTCTTTCAAACCAACTTCCTTCCTTACAACCTTGTTTTCTACGCGGTCAGCGAGAGTCACTCCGCAGATTTTGCGTAGTGCCCCCATTTCTACCGCGTTTATTCTACTTTCATGCACACTCTGCCATACTAAGCTCTCGCTTCCATAAGTTAGCGTTGGGATCAGGACTGCATTGTGGATTGCTAGCTGGGCTTTTCTGCTAATGTTTTTCGCGCCCAGGAATCTGCCCAACGCTCCATTTACGTTATTTCCTATCGCCACTCGTCTTTCTACATCCGCGGTGTACCTTCCATCTCTGCTAAAAGCGCATCCAAGATATATAATTTCATTTACTTGTTCCAGCACTACATCATCAATCATTATCCTTGCATCTGCTCTGGATTCCTCCCTTTCAAACACCATAACTTTTGTTTTCGTCCCATTCAACTGCAAGCCTTTAATCATGCAATCATCTTTCATAGTAGTGACTAGTGTTTGCAGGTCCGACGGCGATTCGGCTAGAAGCACGGCGTCATCTGCGTAAAGCAGGCAGCTCACAACTAGGTCACCCATTCGCATCCCTACATCCATCGATCTCACTCTCTGGAGACAACTGTCCAGGTACAGGATGAACAGTCGAGCGGACAGCACGCAACCCTGTCTGACGCCGATATTGACGTCAAACCAGGGGGACAAACCGCCGTCAACACGCACACACGCTGTGCAGCCCTCATAAGTGGACTTCACAGCGCGCAGCAGTGCTCCGCTCACCCCGTAGCCCGGGAGTATGCCCCACAGATCCTTTCGTAACACTCTGTCAAACGCTTTTTCCAGATCCACAAAACTGCAGAAAACCTTCCGGTTAACAGCCAATTGTTTCTCCACGATGTTGCGGAGAGAAAAAATCTTATCCATGCACCCTCGTCCGCTTCTAAAATCACCCTGAGCCTCCCACAACACTCCATCAGATATCACCCTCATTCTCCTTTCAATAATTTTCCCATACACTTTTGCTGCTTAACTGATCAAACTGATGGCCCTGTAACTGGAACCCTGCATGGCCCTGGAACACTGCATACGTGATCCCTTACCTTTATACAAGGGCACAATGACAGCGCGCCTCCAGTCCATGGGAACCTTACCCGACCTACAGCACAGATTGCTCAAGGTCAGGAAAGCGTCCCGGACACAGGTTTCACCGTATTTGATCATTTCAGCAGACATCATATCAATTCCAGCTGCCTTACCATTTTTCATCCTTCGTATCGACCATTCAATCTCTTCCATATTAATGTCTTCGTCAGATGTTGGCGCAGCGGTGTCAGCCGTAGGCTCACTCGCGGCGCCCACATCCGGAACATACTCGTACATTTCCCCAAAATACTCACTCCACCTGCCCAATACATCGCTTGGGTTTGCAAGAATGTCACCAGTCTTAGACATAATTTTGTCCATTCTGGATGTTGACGAAGAACCCCGAGACATTCTAACTTTCCTCCAGAAGAGTTTGTTATTCGCCTCGAAGTTCTCCGTCAACCTCACTTCCTCATTCGCAACTAGTCTTTCACGCTTCTCTTTCACTAAGGCTTTGGTAACATTCCTGCAGCGGCGGTAGCTCTCATACTTTTTCCCTGTCATACTATCATTCTGATTCAAACTTGAGACATAATCCAACCATGCTTTTTTCTTTCTTTCGACGCTGGCTTTCACATCCGCGTCCCACCAGGCATCACCTCTCAGAATCTTATGCCTCTTTGCACTACCACATACTTCTTTTGCACTATCCACTATACTATCTTTCATTCTTTCCCAGCATTCTTCAACACCTAGGTCAGAAGCACTCGTCTCACTGAGTCTTTTACTGGCTAGGTCTTTCTTGTCATTCCACGTGCCTATACGGCACTCCCCTCTCCTCGTCCCGCCAGGATTGGCGCTGCGTGAAGGGTGGCGGCCCCCTTCGCCACATGCGCATGCAGCCGCACCGACGGCGGCTAATCGGTGCCCGTCGCTTCCGGGGCACGCCCTAGCAGCCCGTCCGGCTGAGTTTGTTTCGGTCAAGATTGCGTCCCACTGGGACGGCAGGGGTCGCGGCGTGCACGCTCTTGACATGACCCCCAAAGTAGTTATATATACACCTTAGATATTGAATACAAAAAATAAACTAGACGGACAAGATTGGAAACCAGCTCTGTTGATAAGTATAGCTCTTAGACGTCAACTTTAGAACATATTAGAGAAGACAATTATAATATTAACTAGCTTGTGCCCGCAAATTTGCTCGGTAAGTAATAATATATCTCAAATCCCTCATCAAAATTTAGCGAGGTTGACGATTTGAGGAGTACAGAAATACATTATTTCTAAGACTTTGTAACAATATACATAATATAATTACAAAAATAGCTTTATTTGCTTTTCAATATACTAGCTTTCTTAATGGTGAAGGCATTGTTAACATATTACTTTCATAACATTAAAACAACTTTTAAGGATATTATCGCGACGTTTCGAACTCTTTACAGAGATCGTATGATCTATGTAAAGAGTGTGTTTTATAAGTACTTTCATTCGACAACAGTTGTTCCATTTTAACATTATAATCTGACGTATCCATGACCACGGTAGCTTTGATGGAATGACTACCGTCTTTTTGTTCATCACTCGTGAAAATGATCTCTGTAAAAAGTTCGAGAGGTCGGGAAATAAATAAAAATAAGTAATAAATAAATGCGATAAAATCCTAAAAAGTTGTTTTAATGTTATGAATGTGATTCGCGAAAGTCTGAAAAATAAATATATTACTATCATTTCCAAAATAATTTTAAAAAAAAACTTTAAAAGACTACTGTTGTTTTTCTGGCCTCAATATTTCTGATGCCATGGTAATATGGGCATGATCCCATCGTTCGGACATGTCAAAAGAATGGACGACGCAAGATTGACTAAGCAGATAAACAATGCAAAAGCAGATTGATGTAGGTGTCGAGAACGAACACGACACACTTCCCATGATCAATTAGAACGAGTTCTGGAGGCAGATGATGTCAGGAGCCTTAAAAATTGACGCGCGTCTATGACAAGAGTTATGAAAGTCAAAGATACGAGTGAGGCGTGTAAGAATCGTGCTTTATGTCGCTCTCTGCGTAGCTCGCAAGGGATTTGGTCTGAAGTTATTTATGCAGGTATTAGGTATGTACAAGTAAACATATCATTAGACTTCTCACCTCAATTCCACAGGTAGATGCTGCAACTCTGGTATTTTGCACCAGTGGTTGGCTGGTGCCACCGCTATGAACATTTGTACGAAGTAAATGAACGCAAAGAAGAAACCAAACGGCATCATGGAGACGAACAACAGCTTCTGGTATCTCCCCATCTCTCCGACGTGCTGCAGAACAGTTTCCAATATGTCCACATTTTTCGATGATTTCCCAACCTGCCAACCAATAACAAATAAATATTATGATTATTATTATGTAAGTACTGAAATTTTACGCTGTACTGCCATGCTATATTTACGACTAATGGACTAATGAAAGCTTAAAAATAGAAAGAACTTTGTTCTTTGCTTGGTTCGGAATAAATTAGTTGAAAACACGCGAACTGATGAACTGATTAACGCTTCCACGAGACCTTAAGCAACATTACCTTGAACTTGGCTACAAGGGCTATTCAGTATTTCTACGACCCCAAACATTTTAAACAATCAACCATACAGACCCGCCTTAACCAATATTGTTTATTCAGTGATAATGATGAACGGGAATTAACGCGACACTTTTTTAGGTAAACAAATATTTACCAGACACAGTTTCGGACGTTTCGGCCAGTGCAACCTCCGAAACGTCAAGCTAATCAAGCTAAATATTTGTTTACCTAAAAAAGTGTCGCATCAATTCCCGTTCATCATTATCACTGAGTAATATGCAACGCGAAAGCCTAAAAGTTTTTAATATTGTTTATATATTTGAAATTAAATTAAGAAATTCTTACAAAAGCGGAAAAAATAATGGCTCAGGATAATATTCTCTACGTCAGTCAATCGATCACAAATAGTGCAGAAAATGCGCAATTTAATAAAACTGTAAAATAATAAAAAGACAAAATACTGACATGATTTTCAGTCGTATTACGAAGACTATTATTGTTGCTAACACTTTCACTAAACAATTTACTTTTAATTTTAAAATCTTCAGACACAATATATATATTAGACATTATAAAGATAATATCGCAAACTGACGACGGATGATATTGAAACCCGAAATAAGTGTAAAATAATAACATACTTCGCTGTGTATTATTGTGCACTGCAAAAAGTTCAACTGGTTTTCCACCAGTTTGTTAATAATAACATTCTATTATAAAATTGTCTGTCAATGTCGGCTTATAACAATATGAAACTAATTAAAGATTTCCATCATTATTATCACAGCTATTAAATGTTAATAGAAGCCTTGGCTGAGTCTAATCTTTACTTGATTAAATCCTAAATCCTTTTTAGTATACTGAACTAATAATATAAACAAAATTTAATCTGTATCGATTAAAACTGAAATCGGTATATCTATAATAATTTTAATACCTTTAATGACACGAATGAGCATATAAATCGTTGTACATGATAGAAATCATTCCCTTGACACAGTTCATGACTTTTATACTTAAAATAAGTATTCAGTATTATGTTTAAAGGTCAAAGTACATACATTATAGACAAAGTAATGTACTCATTACTGTTACCAAGAAAGTGTTTTGCACTAGTTATTTCATATTCTAAAATAAGTAAACAAAAACAAACAGTTTAGTTAAAGAACAGATATAAATGAAAACGTCACATAAGTAAAACTTTTTATAGGTGCCAACAGCTAGGGGAAGCTGCTGGTTATGTTGGACTGTCCGCCGAGAATAGACTAGAATAGAAAACGCTTTATTGTACACCATTTATAGGATACATCACAGTAATTAGTTCATGGTAAATGTTGATCAAGTACAAAAGGCGGTCTTATCACATGCTGCGATCTTTCCAGACAACCTTTGGATGGACATGTTGAAATAGAAAGAGTAATACGCGGTGTACAGCTTGTTTGAAATCTATATCATTGAGCGTCACCTAGATATATACTTAGTCATGCCATAAATATTGTAACAAAGAAAAAAATTTTTTTTAATTGCAAATATCATTTATTACTTTAATACATAAATATAAAGCGATATAAAATATAAAAAGCTTATTCGAAGTGGTCTCCATTGGCTGCAATACAGGCCTTTAAACGTTGAGGCCAGTTATCAATAGAAACACGCACTCTTTCCATGGGAAAATTCTTCACTGCCAATCGTATGCATTGTTTTAGGGACTCTAAATTATTATGACGTTTAGAGCAAGCCCTACTCTCTAAAACTGACCACAAATCGTTATCCAGTAATCCAGTGGATTAAGATCGGGACTAGACGACGGCCAGTCTTCAGCTCTAATGAAGTCCGAAACGTTCGCTTCCAACCACGATTGCGTGGACCGAGCTTTATGAACCGGTGCCGAGTCTTGCTGGAAGGACCATACTTCGTTATTGAATATGGTGTTGTTAAGGGGCTTGACTACCTTTTCAAGAATGGTATCTTGATATACTTGTGCCGATGTTTTGATACCTTTTTCACAAAAATATGGCTCAGTCACTCCTTCGTAGCTAACACCCCACCAAACCATCACTGAAGTCGGTTAATGCCCACGTTGCACTCTCTCAACTAATTGGGAAGCTTCCTTAGAGCTTTGAGCATAAATACGGTCATTTTGTTTGTTAAAATGTTGCTCAATTGTAAAAACTTTTTCATCCGTAAACAATATTTTTCTGTGACCTCCCTTTGCTTCAGTAGTTGTTTAGATTTTAACACCCTATTCTTTTTTAAATTATCAGTTAATAAATGACCAGTGCGCCTCTTATAGGCTGCAAGTCCTAAGTCATCTTTTAAAATACGCGACATTGTTTTTAGGTGCTATCTTCATCTCCCGAGATAAAATCTTTTGCTTGCGGACAGGATTTCTTCGAATTCTTTCCCTTACTGCTTTGACCACCTTTTTCGTACGAATACTACGTGGACGGCCAGGTCTGTTTCTGTCACAAACACATTGTACTTATTAATAGCCCGGTACACAAACATTTGACTAATACCAAGTGTATGGAGAGTTTTAAAAATTGTATTTGGCTCCATACCTACTTTGTGTAATGCAATCACAGCGATTCGGTTCTCTTTATCACCCCACTCAATTTTAATATCGCAAAATATTGTACAATGTATTGGCGCTAAAACGAGAAAACACAATGAACAATTGTATAAAAATGACAGATTCCAAATTCAAATGTAATATATTTTTATTTTTAGTTGTAACAGCATTTATGGCCAGACTAAGTATACTGATATAAAAACATACAACGATATATATAGGTAGTTAAGTAGTGTTCATCATTTATAGTGGCCAGGATTATACAAGAAGTTTTTTAACATTGCCAATGGTTACTGGCAATTTATTCCACAAGCGTGCTACCTGGACTGAGAACGATTTATCAAGAAAATTTGTGGAATGCGCTGGTATTTCCAGAGTCAAGCTTACCGATGATCTCGAGTTTTTCGCATGTGTGCCATGGCGAAACATGAAGCGTTTTTTTAAGATAGTGAGGAGCAGCAGGAATAAAAAGAGAAGACAGAGAATGTGAGTATTCTTTCGAAGGCGAATGGGCAAACACTTGACCTTATTACGAAATCGGTGATGTGGTCATATAAAATAGAGAAATTCTGAAGACGCTCAAGTTTAGCAATATGATAAACTCAACTCTTTCAAGTTTATCAATATGATAAACTTGAATTATATGATTTTCATTAAGATAGCTGGCATCAGCTTAGTCAAGAATAGGAAGGAGAAGAGATTGTGCAAGTGCAGTCTTGGTGGCACCAGGTAATAAAAGGTTGCGGAGCGAACAGCTTGCGTCTGACATTCTCAACTTGTGCCGACCACGAAATAGTACCAAGATTGCATATATTTGGGTCCATTTTACTATTTTCAATAAGTCTTCATTAATTGAAGATATGGCTGCGGATATATCTACTACAGTGTCTTGGGAATATATTTTCAAATCATCTGCATACGTAGGAAGAAACTAGTTTATTTGAGATGTAATTTATAAAAAAAAAAGCAAAGGGTATAAAGCGCCACCCTGTGGTACACCGATAGTGATGTCGGACCCAGGAGAATACGTGTCATCCACTCGGATGAGCTGTCCGCGACCGAACAAGTAACTACGAAACCAGTCATTTACTCCAGGAGATATGTTGAGAGAGCCCAATATGGTAAGTAACATACCGAAGTCAACAGCATTAAAGGCATTGCTGAAATCTAAGAGAGAGAGAGCAGTGTTAGCTTTCCTTCTTCCATGCCTGACCTTACATCATCCGTAATATTTACAAGGGTGGTGATGGTACTATGTCCAGGACGGAAACCTGATTGAAATGAATTAAGTAGGTTATTGGAGTTGAGCAATTTACTATAGGACAGTTCACTGACTAAAACCCCTGGAATTTTACTGTTTCTCTTCAAGACGCGTCGTCGTAGAGTTCCAGAAGGATTTTTCTTACTTTAAACCAAATGTCCGGGAAAATTGTGCCAGATGTAGGTATAACTCATCATCTCCCTGCCCTTCTCCCATCATTTAGGGTCGGCACAATAGGTTTTTCTTTTCCACGCTATCATTTGCTTCTTCCATAGTAACACCCTTCCTAGTCATATCGTGTTTCACACAATTCATCCATTTTTTCTTCGCCAGATGTAGGCATAGGGTCTATTATGTTATGGCAGTAATTCTATTCACCATGTCTAGGTATAATAAAATGACAAAGTATTAAAGGCGCAAAGTTATAAGAATACTTAATTTACCAGTATAATTTACCAGTTAGCAATCAACTTCGTAACGTAGACATTTCCATTACTAGCCCTCTTCATTCATATTTATATCTAGAAATAATATGAGCTGATTTATTAAAATTAGCCAGATATCATTATTATTACATGATTATGTGATTATAAAGTTATATAATTCGAAAGAGAGTTTATCGTTTGTTCAATAAGAACGAAAGATGAATGAATTTAAGGAAACTTTCTTTCTAAACTTTTCGAAGGATTATTCATCAATGACTGAACAAATAAGAGGCTATATATTTCATAACCATACCTAAATATTTTGTCCGGTGATAAGGATTAACGGTTTTGAGCTATACGAGTACAATACTATATTATTGCCTTATTGCTGTATTAGTTAAGTATTGAATTATGATGTCTCATTATAAAACAACAATTTATGGGTACAGAACACCTCGTGGCGGATTGGTAAAACTACCGGCTGCAGCAATGAGGTCGGGGGTTTGATGCCCACCCGAGCACAAATATTTGTGACAAACATGAATATTTGTGTGGCGTTTGGGTGTTTTTCTATGTATTATAAGTATGTTTTTACAAAAGAAAAGTATATATGTATTAATATAAGTTATCAAGTATCCATTACACAAGCATTTAATTGCTTAGCTTGGAAGTAGAGGGCGCTGTGTGTATTGTGTCCAAGATATTATCATTAATTGGATGAATAATAACATAAAACTGATGTGGCTTTGCAATCTATGTCCTTGTTCTCGAACGGGTTCATTGCCCTTCATACACACATATATATAATATATATATGAAGGGCTATGAATACATATTATATTATATATATATATAATAAACTAGCTGACCCAGCGAACTTTGTTCCGAATCAAAAGTATTTTTTACAGCGTTTACAATTATAGTGCTAAATCTCGAAAATTTCTTTACTACATTGTACACGAATTATACATAAAAGGCACCACGTTCACACCTATCTATTAAAAAAAACTGCATCAAAATCTACCGCCGTATGTGCCATAGCCATTATACGGGGCACCCGGTTGACAAGACCCCCCGAAGTGCGTAAGCAAAAATTAATAAAAAAATCTATTATGGTTATCGCGGGCTGTGAAATTTCCCAGGTTAAGTCATTTTTTTTTCTTTACTCTATCTTTACCCTAAATCTTGACACTACATGGGTCTCCAAATAAATATTTATATGTGACACCCTGAAGGCACGCTATGCCCCTGATTAAAATCAGTGGCGTAGTTTCAAGGATCTAAACATATAAGGGGACAGATGAGGAAAGTAACTTTGTTTTATACTATATCTTCTAATACATAAAATTCTCGTGTCACAGTGTTAGTTATACCATAGTTATACCAAACGGCTTAACCGATTCTCTTGACTTATCGTGTGCATATCGAGTAGGTCTGAGAATATGACAACATATATTTTTATCCCCAGAATGTTAACGGGATGATTGTTTGTTTTTGTTTTAATTTTGACATTTTTGTTAATTGTTTTTTTTATGAAATAGCACACAACCCTAAATTTTCACCTCTCTACTTTTCTCAACCCCTACTTTTATTTGTAGATCAAAAACTTTACTTTGGCAAGACAACGTTTGCTGGGTCAGCTAGTATTATTATTATTTACATTGTAAGAGTTACCCTTATACAATTGCTTTGTCATAAATATAAGAATTGCTAATCACGGAAATTAATTTGTTTGTCTGTTCCTACCTATTTCGAGCTGTCACCATATCATCAGAAAATGTCTGGTAAAGATATTTATTTTCAGTAATTTTATCGTAGAACATTTTTTTTATGGGACAGGAGGGCAAACGAGCAAGCGTGTCACCTAATGGTAAGCAACCTGCGCCGCCCATGGACACCACCAACACATATAGTATTACTGCTGCGGTGCCGACCTTTAAGGGAGTAAGATAGGAAAGGTTGGGTTAGGGGGTGGGCCTCCAAGTACCTCTCTCACCGAACGAAACGCGGCATGAGCCATTTTACGTCGATTTTCTGAGATGTCGTGGTATTTCACCGGTAAGCCGGCCCATTCATGTAAGGAACTGCTTGGCTCTACCACTGCTAAAGATATTTATTTTCAGTGATTTTCATAGTAAAACACTAATAACGAGGAAATATTATTATTTTCGCGCGCGTCGCGAATGTGATTGGCAGGGTCGGGATCGGGAGACCAAGACGGGGCTACCACGACCAAATAAATGGTCTGTTTAAGAAAGGCAAAATGCGTAGTACCCGAAACCGGCGCGAATGCATGATAAGATGTATGACTGTGGATGAAGCGAAAGAGGTGTGTCAGGATCGTAGCTTGTGGAAAGCCAAAGTATCTGCCTACCCCTATGGGATACAGGCGTGAGTTTATGTATGCATGTATTATTATTTTATAGTATTTGTTCCAATCAATCGATCAAATACTAAAATAATTGAAAATATACAATGCGAAGATTTTCACACATGGCGATATTTTGGGATCACGTCGTTCGATTCCAAATTGTGTGTTGAAGTATGACGTCACGTGGAAATTTGAGAACAGCTGAACAAATTAATGACTCTCGTGACAACCAACAAAACAACAATACGGAAAATCCGTTTCCGAATTGCCGTTTTTAATGTATTAAGTAGATAATAGTAGATGTAACGAATATGCGATTTCGCATTCACATTCGCGAACGCGAATATTCGCATGTTTTTGGGTATTCGCATTCGCGAATGTTTGGCGAAATAATGCGAATGTTTAGCGAATATTTTTAGTAACAAAAAAAAGTAATTAGATGATAAAATTATAAAATGATAATACGAAAACTAAGATTTACATTTGGTTCAGTAGTTCATCCACCTACATTTGTATAAAAAAGTATTATATTATGGATCCGCCTAAATTAAGTTAGGTAACTAGATGAGAAATAAATACATACATAAATAACTGCATGTCAAGTCCCTTGCGGGCTAGGCAGAGATAACAGAGCGCCATAAGCGACGATTCATACACGCCTCCATCGCTCCATCGACTCTCATAATTCTCGTCATACACGCTCGTTGACTTTTAAGGCTCTTGACATCACCTTCCTCCAGGACTCGTTCTATTTGTTCATGGAAAGTGTGTCGTGGCGGTCTGCGACTCCTACATCCTTCCGCTTTTGCATTGTATATCTGCTTCGCCAATCTTGGATGCTCCATTTTGATTCTTTTTGTTTTGGGATAGGAGGGCAAACAAGCAGGCGTGTCACATGATGGTAATGGCCCATAGACACCTGCAACACATATAGCGTTACAGTTGCGTTGCTGATTTTTGAGGAAGGAGGATAGGAAAGAATGGGGAAGGGGGGCGGGCCTCCGCATACCTCTCTCACCGAACGAAACACAGCATGAGCCACTTTATGTCGATCTTCTAAGCGGTTGTGGTATTTCACCGGTCGAGCCGGCCCATTCATGCAGCGAACTGCTTGGTTCTACCACTATTAAAATTTTATATATCCAAATCGTCGGAGCATGCCCCTTCTTACTTTTACACCGACACTCTCTTTCAATCCAACTTCCTTCGTTACAACCTTGTTTTCAACACGGCCAGCGAGAGTCACTCCGCAGATTTTGTGCAGTAGGTCCTCATTTTAATCAAGTTTGTACACCGTTTGCAGTTTGATCCAACTTAAGAGATAGGATATTTTATATTTATTTTATTAACAACACACAAAGCGTTACATCAAGAAAAAGACACGTTTTTTAAGTATGAAACTTTGTCAAAATATTTTTTTGGCATCTTAATCATCATTAAAATAAAACAAAGTCACTTTCCGATATCTGTCCACTTATATGCGCATATCCTTATAACTACGCAACGGATTTTGATGTGTTTTTTTTAATAGTTAGAAGGTGTCAACGGGGTGTTTTTGATCCATAATTCATGTATAGTGTAGTAAAAAAAGTGATAATTTTCAAGATTTAGAACTTTAATCGCAAACGCTGCCTGAACCCTAAGTGATAAATCAAAACAACGTACTACATTATTATACACCTTTAAAAGGTCTACAAAAAAGTCTGCGAGGGCATTTATGTCTATCTCTTAGGGATAACCCACAATGACCATTTTTATTTTTTTACTTTTTAATATATTATGTATTAATTTTCATCCAATTAATAGTCATAAATAGATTGTGCATATAATATAGATGATCCTGGCCCCTTACAGTATGCAATTTAAGCGAATATTTTCGAAGATATTGCAGTATTAACATAGATTCTGGACAACAGTTATTACTTTTGATGCGGAACAAAGTTCGCCGGGACAGCTAGTAATCACTAAAAAAAACGGGGCCGATTGCCTTCACCGATTTTGATGAAATTTTGTGTACAATGTAGGTCGGCAAATCGTTTGAATGCGTTTACGAAGGCTTAAAAGAAATATTCGCATTCGCATTCGCGAATTTTTTAGGGAAGTATTCGCATTCGCATATGTCCAAAATATAACATTCGTAACAACACTAGTATTAAGGTCTAAAATAAAATGTAAGGGGTAATGGACGGGCCATTTATAACAAGCATGAATGTTTGTATGGCGTCTGGGTGTATTTCTATCATAAGATAGTTTAAAATAAAGTCGCTTTCCGCTGTCTGTCCCCTAATATGCTTATATCTTTGAAACTATGCAACGGATTTTCATGCGATTTTTTTAATAGATAAAGGATATCAACAGGGTAGTTTTCATCTTTAATTCAGATATGATGTAGTAAAGAAAATGTGATGATAAATTTACTTATTGTTGCGGAACAGTAGGTATGTATTTACAAAAGAAAAGTATAATAATATTAATTAATATTCGTTGTCCAGTTTCCATAACGCAAACATTTAGTTGCTTACCTTGGAATTACAGGATGCTGTGCGTATTGTGTCAAAGATATATGTAAAAAAATAACGCGACCAAAGAGTAATAATCGCAACACCATTTGTATAAATGGTGCGAGTCCATGCGAAACAAGGTTTTATGTAAATCTCAAGTTAAAGGTTAATGAGACTTGTCTGTTGTTGTTTTTATCTTTACATAGCATTCACGCATAAGGCCTATATTTTGAATCCTTAATTACTTTTTATGGTATTGGAAGGCAAACGAGCAGGCGTGTCATCTGATGATGAGCAACAATGGACACCTGAACACAAATAGTGTTACAGTTGCGTTGCCAGCCCTCACAATGGGATATGGAAGGGGTTGGAATTGGGATGGTAAGGGGACGGGCAAAGGAGTTGGGCCTCCGGATACCTCTCTTACCGAGCGACACGCGGCCAGAGCCACTTTACGTCGATATTGAGAGATCGTGGTATTTCACCGGTATAGCCGGCCCATTCATGCAGCGAACTGCGTGGCGCTACCACTATAATTATGTCGGCATCATTATCTTCATCCACGAAAAAGGTAAAGAAATGCCATCGTCCATCGAAATTTTGGTAGATCATCAAGATAAACAAATTTTGAAAGGAATTTAAATTTCTTTACATTCATTTGAAAAATGTTTCACTTTAAATAAAACGTTCCTTTTTTGGATTTCTGTTAAAAAACATATATCAAGAGTTATTGTTGTTTAAATTTCGAATGTTATTGTGGCCAGGCTAGACCGGTTTCAAATGTAACATAACATAAAAAGCTATGAGGTGAATGACTTTGTATAAGTCATGATATGCCTGCCCGATATGCCCTTGTCGCTGTTTTGAATATAATCTGATTATATTATAATAGTCTCAAAATGCATGGCACGCGCGAATTAGGAGACGGGCCAATATAAAAAAATGTGATGGTCTATGGCCAATGGTAAGTATTTACCCAAACTGTAAACAGTTGTATGCCCCCACTCGCCGCAAATTTTCTTTGCAATAGGTTCCGTAACACATTTAATCAGTCTTAGATATTTTGCACACATAGTATCAGATAAGAGTCCCGCAAAGTGACTGGTGTACTTCAGTGCGTTCCTGATTCAGAAGGCGGATGCCGATCTTCCAAGCTACCGTGGAGAAGATATAAAGGGGAGTAAATTTCAAAACTGCATTTGTATTGTTTTCGATTTTTTACCGTTAGTAACAAATTTACGACAAGAATTCCAAAAATTATATTCTCCTCTTAGAATATCGACGTGAAAGTGGCTCATGTTGCGTTTCACTCGGTAAGAGAGGTATCCAAAGGCCCAAACTTCTCCCCACTCCCCTTCCCACTTCTGACTACTTCCATATCCCATTGTAAGGTGCGGCAAAACAACTGTAACAGTATCTGTGTTCTGCACATTTTCTGGTTGCATCCCATAAAAATTACCTACTGCGAGGATGTAAAGCCAAACCAAGGGAGGAACAATAAACAGAAGAGAAGTCCGAGTATCATTGGTATCCGTCAATGAACCAAGTCGCAGATAAATTGGAGTCAAAAAAGTGCAAAAATATGTATGTTTTTCATTTTTACATAATACTTATAGGAGATCTGTGGGCGACTATTGTTATTTTATTTTTTTACAATTTGCCAAATATACTTAAAACTTCGTTACAAGCAAAAGCAATAATATACAGCTGTTTCACGTTTATCGACACGGAATTTGATATTGGGTACACACTACACGATAATTAATTGAAATTTTAAGAAGCACTTCATTCTTCTTGAATACTTATCAATTAATTGAATACGTCAATGCTAAAAAAAAAGCATTTATATGCAGAATGTACTGGCTATTTCTGGCACTGACTAAGGCTAGAGCCATGAAGTACACAAGAGTCTGAAAGTCGTGTTAAACGAATGATCTCTATTCAGGAGAAAGAATTTTCGCCGATAAAGGGCACCATTCCTCGAAAAGCTCTCGTTCAAATCCTAACGCTCCGCCCTCCTAAGTTTTGGTGCCATTGACAGCTCTCTTTATTACTAACGCGATATACGTTCCTAAACATGAGTGTGTCCGAAATTCTAACGCACCCAGTGGCAGAAAAGAGAACTAAGATCTCAGTTTATTATTGTGTACATTAATTAATACTATGTAAAAGCCTAGTCCGTTGGGACTTGAGTCTATACTCCGTGGTCTTAGTAGTAGGAGAGCTAGCACCAATTTTTGGGTAGGTATTTGAGGCAAGCTGAAAACTTAATAATATTGCTTAAATATTTGATATTTCCGCATAAATATTAATTATTTTCAATTTTATCTCGGCTGTAACTACTTTTCTGTTATAGCGACGTCAAACTCATACATACATCGCTTGAATTTTAACCATTCGTTCAATCGGGCTTGCAATTCCGGGTTGGGGTATTATAGGCGAGGTATTTGACAAGTTTGCCTCAAATACCTACCGAAAAATTGGTGCCAGCTCTCGGACCATAACTCTCAGAGACCAGTTCAATTACTGTGGGATAGTTTATCAAAGCTGGCATTAAATTTAAAACAATAATTAAATTTGAAACAAAAATTAAGTATAGTTTTAAATATCAAAACAGATATTGAAATAAACTCCACAAATGAAATACCTAGTACAAAATCAAAACAGTTAAGCAGTTAACAATAATATTTTTGTTCAAATAATCGTCAGAATAACTAAGCAGGGAAGTATCGACTTATAAAGTAAACAAATATTGAAATAATTGTGCAAGATATCACGTACCTACTTAAACCTGGCTCTAGTTTTAATCTGACTTATTTAAATATCCAGCCAGATACTGCATTTTAAAATACATTTAAAAATGGAATATGGTATCTTTTCTTAAAAAATATATTTAATATTAAAAATAGTCTCGGTGGCCTAGTGGTTGAGCACACGGCTTCTGATCCAGAGGTCCGGGTTCGATTCCTGACACTGGCTCACACCAATGACTTTTCGAAATTGTTTTCAGAAGTTATGTGTGATAAATATCGATGTCTGAAATCTTTGTGCCCGGTATGGCAATTTGTTCGCTGCCTATTCCATTTGGGACGTAAACATAACGGCGAGACGAGGCTTAACAGCCGCTGCCTACACACCTTCGGGTAACAAAGGCGTGAAGTTATGTATGTATGTAATAATAATATCTTAGACACACAGCGCCCTCTAGTTCCAAGCTAAACAATTTTAGCTAATATTATGATTTCTTGTTCGAGATTTATTAGTTTGGAAAAATGCCAGTAACGTTACGTAGAAAACAAACCATATAACCACAGTGTGTTGGATCAGCCAGACTGCAGAAAACATGTACATATACTCGTAAATAAAACTGATCGAGCAACACGCGTCTGATCGAGAGAAGTCTTGAGTTCGATTCCGGGCTCACACCAGTGGTATCTTGGAGTTCTTTTGGAAGACCTATGTGATAAATACCGACGACTGACAACTCTGTGCCCGGTATGTGGCAGTAGCTTCGCCACCTTATTCCATTTGGGTCGCGTAACATAACGATTCAGCGAGTAGAGGTTTAATAGCCGCTGCCTACACCTTCGGGTAGTATGAGGCGTTATGAGTTATTATATTTTTTTAACTCTTAAACTTAAGTTAAAGTACAAAAATGAGAACGATTCCAAATAAAATGTGAATCTACACTTTAAACTTTTTATCTGTAGGTATAGAAGAAAAAATAAAAATAAGTAAGAAATAAACGCGATATAATCCTGAAAAGTTGTTTTAATGTTAAGAATTATTTCAGTTATTTAAAGTAATAGTGAGCACCAAGCAGTGGCAACAGTTGTTCATCAAGATATTTTATAAATAGATTAATCATTAGTATAAAACAAAGTCGGTTTCTGCTTTCTGTCCCCATCTATGTTATGATCTTTGAAATTACTCAACAAATTACCCAAACGGAATAGGTGGCGAACCTATTGTCATACCGGGCACATAGTTTTCAGTCATCGATATTTATCACACATAACTTCCGAAAACAATTTCGGAAAGTCATCGGTGTAAGCCAGGATTCGAACCCTCGGTTTCTTGATTCAGAAGCGGGGTCTACTATACATATGTTGTAATTTTCATTTTATTAATAAAAATGCAATGACTGTTTAAATAAGTACTGTGAGAGGCCATCCATTAATTACGTAAGGTATTTTTGCAATTTTTTTCTGTAAATAGTAACATTATCGATAGCCAAAATCCGTCCGTTTGTATTGCTTCATTAAATATCTGGGTATATTATGAGCTCTTAATTCCAGCCAGCTTGTTAGCTGCCTAGCGAATTCGTATTTCTAATGACTAATTTCAGCTAGTCTAGACTATTCATGACTGACTAAATGGAATTAGTCGTTGATGAATCGAATTTACAGTGAATTTGATAGTGACTACTCGTCACCGACAAGCTGAAATTAGTCGTTCAGGGGCATCCCTTGAACTTTTAATGTATTTACTAATAAATATCCTTCGTTTTGGAGTTTGGTAGATTGTTTATTTTAATTATGATATTCGATTAATTTGTATCGATTTCCATATTATCCTTATTATGATGAGTATAGAAGTATTAACTAGGTAATACTTAATTAAGTTATTTCAACCGCAATATTTGTCTAAAATTAGAAGGAAAATCATTGCACAAATATGTGCCTACTTAATTTTCCTGTGACATCACTCGCTTCGTAAATATCGTTTTTTTTTTATTTATCCTTATTTCAAGTATTCAAAGTAGTATTCAAGTATTCGCATAGTCTTTCATAATTTATGGATTCCGTTGTTTAACCAACATTATTCTTATTTATATGTGCCCACTACTAGGCTCCATAAAATCTCTAACTCGTTTTTGTTTCTAAGGCTTTCGCGAATCTCACTCATTAAAACAACTTTTTAGGATTGTATCGCGTCTACTTCCACTCATTTATATCCACTTCCCGACGTTTCGTTTTCACGTCACTCGTGAAAATGATCTCTGTAAAAAGTTCGAAACGTCGGGAAGTGGATATAAATGAGTGGAAGTAGACGCGATACAATCCTAAAAAGTTGTTTTAATAATCTCTAACTCGCTCCCAGGTCAATGTATACGCTTCTGCAATAAACTTCCAAACGACGCGGTTGAATTATCGATGGCTAAATTTAAGAATTATATTAAAAGTTGATTATATCATAGGGCATACATACATACAAAAAAGTTTGGAATGAACTGCTCCTTTTGTGTTGTGTTGATTGTTAATTATTACCATAAATGTTAAACTGGAAATTGAAAAGAGTCAGTGCGTCTTACCAGTGATGACCTACGGTGCCGAAATGTGGACACTCGCGGTGGGGCTAGTCCACAAATTTAAAGTCGCTCAGCGAGCTTATTCTACGAGCTATGGTCGGGGTATCTCTGAAAGATAAACTCAGGGAATCCGCCAGAGAACTGGGGTAACCGACATGCCCCTCCCCGCCCGAGGGGGTGCTCATCCTCGGGGAGCCTCAGTGAGGCTCCTTCGGGCGGGGCGGCTCCGACCGCGCGCTGTAAAGAGGCGTGCAGCCGGCGGCGCCCCCGACGACCATCCCCGGCCGCACCGGGGGTCATCCTTCCCGAGCCGCGACCCGGGCGTACCCGCGGGGTGTGTGCCCTCGCAGCCCGTCGGTAGCGGCGATCACGGCGGCCGCCGCCTTCGAGCGGGATCGGCTCTCTCCCGATCCCGCACAGCGGCCTCCTTCTAGAGCATGACTGCTTCGCAGAAGGAGACCACGACCCTCCATTCCTCCTCTCCCGCCAGCATTGCCGCGACAAACGTCGGCAGGGACAAGTCTCGCCCGATCCCGTCGACCAGGACTCGGCGCTCGGCCGCCCAGGCCGGGCAGACCTCAAGCGTGTGCTGGGCCAAGTCCAGGTCGGATGCGCAATGGTGGCATCTCACCGTCTCTTCACGTTTTATTCGACTCAGATACTCACCGAAGCACCCGTGCCCGGTGAGTATCTGAGTCAACCTGTAGGTGACAGTACCCCATTTACGGAGCACACAGGCCTCGAGGTGGGGCAGGACGGCCCCGACGGCGCGCTGACGCGCACAGCCCTGGAGGACCAGCGCGTCGCGCCAGTTCCCCAGGACCCGCCGGAAGGCCTCCCGCTTCCGCACTTCGTGTCTCCGCGCATCCGGGTCCCCCTCTCCCCGACCGAGATCGTACGCGGCTGCGTACATCTCGGCCAGGAAGATGAAGGGGACGGGGGGAACGCGCGAGGACCGTCGCCGCCTAGTACGAGATTGTACGGTAGGCCCGTAGGATCCGAATGGCCATGATCCGCTCCAGGCTTCTCAGCAGAGCCCTGGAGCGGGAGGCCCCCGCAAGGTCTCGCGACCAAACGGGGGCCCCGTACAGGGCCACGGACCGCACCCGGCCACCGTAGAGGCGGATTGTGAGAGGCCTATGTCCAGCAGTGGACTGAAATTTTCTGATGATGATGATGATTATTGTCTTTAATACTTTTGTTAGTATAGAACAGATGTTATCTTAATATTATTCTCAACTGACTTACTTAACTTCACGCCAAGCAGTGGTATAAATAAAATAAAAATAATGTTCCAACAATTAGACGAATTCTTAACTTTATTCAAAAAATACCTATAGACATATTAGAATTGTGATAAAATTTTAAAAACAGTAAAACTTAACCGTGATATCAACGCCTATCTCGATTTTACAGCACCTATCTAAAAATAAAAAGGTAGTTTTACTACGATCCTACCTATGTTTTTTCAAGCATAACTTTAATATTTCAAAATTATAAACCAAATTCCCGCTTAACTCTTGTTTGACTATAAAAGACACTTTCGTATTCAAGTTACAGACCTCAACAAAAAAAAAAAACGTACATACTCGAAAAACACCACCCTCCTTCAGTTAAGACAACTCGCAAACGTCTCCGATTAGTTACAACATTAAAATTTTCTGCGATAAGAAAAGAACTTAATAAAAATAAATAATATATGTTCAGTATGCTAATTATTTCGTATCTGAACGGCAGTAGAGTCATATAAAAGTACCCGCTAGTTAAATATTCTAAAAATAGTCGTTTGCAGAGTATATAACCGTGTAGGTTTAATATTACATAGGAAAATAACATTGCAACTGGATAATCACAAATTTACAGACCTATTAGTACCTAACAAAAAAAAAATATACAACATCTGCCAATTGTATTTTTATTTGCTAAGTACTCAATGTTTGAAAACTGTTTGAAATTAATTTAAAATATTCTTGTATCGTTAAGCGTAACTCAATTAAAAGTTTGCATGTTTATTCATGTATTTATAGCTGTGGTATAATGGAAAACAAAACTGAAAACATATGCCAACTTACCATATCCAACAAAAGATCGTAACAATAATTTATAGTTTACAACGGAAATATAACTGGCCAGATACTATTTACACCATATTATAAGAAAATCATTTGTCACTATTCTGTCACTAGTGTGAAGATTTTGGTGTTCGAAATTCAAATACTGTAAAGTTAATCGTCGCGTTTAACTCACTGGCGCGACCGTACCATGTTACCGCAAAAGAGTACTGCTTGATACATGCCGTTTGCTGGGCAATGCCAAATGTGCAAAACATATTCAATATATAGCTACATGAAATTATATACTAAATAAATTTTATAATATGTATAAAAATAAGTGAAGTTTTACATGAAATCAGTAATAAAAGTACAGGAATATGTTTGTGTGACAAAAATTTTTGTATGTGAAGAAAGTTCAGCGCAATGCCGCAATGCCGGCACCAATGAAATTAGCGCAAGCAAGTTTATCGACGAGTCAACGGTCAAGGGCGCGGGAAATTTTCATTTGTTTACGTGTTTCGAATGCATGAAAATTTCAATAAAAAATAATAATAATTATAATATCTTGGACACAAATCACACAGCGCCCTCTAGTTCCAAGCTAAGCAACTAAATGCTTGTGTTATGGATACTAGATAACGGATAATAATACATATATACTTTTCTTTTGTAAATACATACTTATAATACATAGAAAAACACCCAGACGCCACACAAATATTCATGTTTGTCACAAATATTTGTGCTCGGGCGGGAATCGAACCCCCGACCTCGTTGCTGCAGCCGGTAGTTTTACCAATGCGCAGCGAGGCTCGTAATGTTTCAAATAATTAATTGATATTTAAAGAATAATTATTTTACAGATATAGAGTGTATATTATCGAATAAAGTACCTATTTACGCCACCCGACAGCAAAGTCCTTCGTCTCTTACAAGTTTTAACTTTTAATTTTGTATATTTTAATGAAAGGATGTATATACAAGAATATTTCTTCTTTGACTATATAAGCTATTACAACGTTATCATAACCGTGGATTAAAAATAACGTTCCGATAAAATGCACTTAAGTACTCAAACTTCGTAGAATTTTCTTTAAGTAAAGTTTTATATTAGTAATAGTTCATATTTTAAATTTATTTATCATTGTATAACAATGGTGCAATTTTGTAATTATTGCGCCTTCTTTTACCTAAAGATGTAGGCATGAACATAACATAACATAACATAACTTCACGCCTTTTGTTACCCGAAGGTGTAGGCAGCGGCTGTTAAGCCTCGTCTCGCCGTTATGTTTACGTCCCAAATGGAATAGGTGGCGAACCTATTGCCATACCGGGCACAAAGTTTGTCAGTCATCGGTATTTATCACACATAACTTCCGAAAACAATTTCGAAAAGTCATTGGTGTGAGCCAGTGTCTGGAATCGAACCCCGGACCTCTGGATCAGAGACCGTGCGCTCGCCCAATGCGCCACCGAGACTGTGATGTAGGCATGAACTATAAATATTATAATACATATTATATTATAATATTCTCTCTGCCTACCTCGCAAGGGATTTGGCGTGAAGTTATGTATGTATGAGCTATAAGACTGTTAAGTAGCAAAATTTTACATCCCAATAGTTAGAGGTGGCGTTGCCTAACTCTCCAAATTTGGCAGTCATTTATCGCATAAAACATCCGAAAAGTATTTAGTCTTAGTGGCTTTCCGGTTAGAACTAATTGGAGACTTCTCAATAAAATAAACAAACAACACTACAATATTACCTATTAATAATTTAACATCTACTTAATCTGTTGATAAGTAGTAAAAAATAAATTTTAAATGTATTAAAATTTGTAGAAATATACTTAACTAACAGATATCTCAGATATTCCGCATGCGTATCGCGCGAAGCTATCTCTTCCGGACAACCGTCGTAGGTTCATAACAAGAGTTCCGTTTTAGTCTGGCTCATAATTAAAACATGTTTTTTAATACTTACGAAGTAACTTACTTTACGAAGTTGAAAATAAAAAGATAAAAGATTTATTTGTTTGGTTTTAATGGATGAGAAAAGAGTCGGGATGTTTTCGTTTTCGTTCTTCTTAAGTGGACGAATCTACGTAGCTACAGAAGCTAGTAATGTACAAAAATATTATTATTCATGCCATGTAACATATGGCAGAACATATTGCCATACACCGGGCACAAAGTTGGCAGTCATCAAGATTTTTACACACATAATATATAACTTCCGAAAATAATTTCGAAGAGTCATTGGTGTGAGCCCCGATTCGAACCCACGACTTTTTGATTCAGAAGCGAGACCACCACCACTGGACCACTGAGATATATATCTACCCCGATTTGGTCTTGCATTTAAACCCGAAACTATTGATTCAGCGGCGGGTTTCTGAACCACAAGGCTTTCAAGACCTTTTTGAATTATTGTATTAATATTCGATGTTGAGTAATAAATAATGTTACTAAATAAAAAAAAGAACGTATAATATCCTTATTAATTACGCGATTAACCCTTAAATGCATGATGATGTATTTATACATCAGTGTATTTGTCCTTACATAATTTCTAAACGGTAACTCAAACACAGTATTTTTTGCTTATAATAGGTGTTAAAAATATTTATCTTAGTTTCTGAACGCAAGCTGTCACAATATGGCGGTTAACTTTTTCAATTGTCATAATTTGACAGCTTGGCGCAGCATTTTCGAATACGCACTTTGGCGGTCAAATTAAAATTTTATTATAATGCATACTAAATAGTATTATTACGCGATAAAAGTGATTGACGAGAGGATAGAGGTAAGCAGAACACGTTGCATTATTTTTTTTAAAAATACAGTAACAGTTTTTGTAAATATTAGCTGTATAATTATGATGTAGAAATACATCAGTATGCAAAATCGGTTACAAAAAGTTTTACTGTAGGTATAATATCTTTTTTTACTTTTGACTTATTTGTATACAGATACATACTATATTCATATGAATTTTATGATTATTTATCCAGAATGTCCCGTAAATTGGCAGACAAAGACGTAGAACAACTTCTGGCAGCTTTAGAAGATGGAAATATTTCTGAGGATGGCTTGGAAGATGAAAGTGAAGATGAAGAAACCTTTTTCACTAATGCAAGAGAAATAATTCAAGAGTTGGAAGACGAGGATGCAGAGGACCATGAGGATCCTACCTATAGTGATCCATCACTAGTTCAAGATTTGCCTGGCCCATCAAGTCAAACTATTATTTCATTACCCATGCAAGAAGGTATTCAACAATATGTAGAGTTTGATAAAAGGAAACTCATTTGGAAAAAAGACAGTTTGTTGTTTGACGAATCGAAAATAATTCACCAACCAAACACAACAGACTCTGCTATAACTGAACTTGATACACCATATAAATGTTTTTTGCATTACTTCACACCAGAGTTTCTTCAAAAAATTGTTGATGAAACTAACTTATATGCAGTACAGAAAAACCCTTCAGTATCTTTCACTACTACTGTTGGGGAATTTAAAAAATTCATAGGTATTCTTTTATTTATGTCAGTGGAGCAATTCCCCAGTGTACGCTCATACTGGCATTCCATGTTTGGGTACGATCCTGTAAAGAGCGCGATGCCTGTAAATCGGTTTGAGATGATTCGGAGCTACTTACATTTCAACGATAATAATAAACATCTTCCGCGAGACCATTCCGATCACGATCGCCTCCATAAGATTCGGCCTGTGATAGAACAGCTAAATACGACATTTTCATCAGTTGCAATAGACCAACGACTTTCAATAGATGAGCAGATGTGTTCCACTAAAGGGCACCACACAATGGTCGTGTACCAAATGTAATATACCGCTGTGTCTAAATCAGAGAAACAACTGTTTCAAAGATTTTCATTCACTGCAGTAAGCCTAATTCGACGACAATCGTCCAATAGCACAGTACTTAGGCTACATTATTACTATTAACTGTAATGCATACTGATGTAGATCTACATCAGTAAGTTTTTTTTATAAAAATATACTTTTTGGAAAATAAATATTTTTTTCTTTATTTTTCCCTTTATCTATGCTTAATAATCTACCTGTGTCAATTTATGGTATTAAAAAAGGAAAAATCATGCATTTAAGGGTTAAGAAGATAATGACGAAAAATGATAATGTGAAAAAGCAACCGACCGGAAAAAAGCGCAGGTAGTGTAGATATGCCGTTTACTAGTCCCAGACCTTAATCAATGGATCTCAAAGTATTAGTTGTACTCAAAATATAATTCATGGGGGTATACTAAATGGTATACTGCATCTTATTTTGTCAGGGAGTCCACAGTGCTAAAGGCTTTTCAAAAATTGTTAAATATGCATTGAAACATTCATATATTTATATTTAAATCAAATATAAAAAAATTTGGAAAATCCAAAAGTGCACGCCTCATAGCGGTCATTCACATTTAAAAAAAAAATCTAATACTAAACAAAAAAAATGTATGTATTTTAGTATTTTACAAATTATAATTAAACGACAGTACTTAGAACGCTAATATTAACTAGGAATCAGCCCGGGGTATAACTTCATATAATAAAAAAAAAAGTATTCCGGTATGATGAATTTTTCGACCAATTTCTCTGCCACATACATGGATCCATAACCACAGACTAACGGACGTCCAAGAATGATTGATTTTAATGTTATTATTTACTATGTTAAACAAAATAATTGTTTATAAAATATATCATATGTGCTAGACAGATTATTTAACTTGATATTAGTGCACTCATATTATCCTGTAAGTGTTATATTAGTGAAAGAACAGTCATTTGAGTTTCGAAAGACCGGATTTTTTGGCATGTCGAGTGTAGAGCACTACCTCACGCTCCGCTAATGAGGCGTGCCATAACAATGATGGAAATATTACATCAAAGTATATTTAATTTTATGTCGTCTGAAAAATAGATCAGAAGTGATCCGAAAATTTAGCGCGAAAACAGAAACAGTAATGGAGCCACGCAGGCCCCAGCAGCGATGCAAAGGCCCGCTCGGCCGGTGAAAACACTTAAAATATTGACGTAAAATGGCTCATGTCGCGTTTCGTTCGGTGAGAGAGATATCCGGAGGTTTACCGTCGTTCCCCCTCCTTTCCCACCCTATTCCCTTAAAGTCCAGTGACGCAACTGTAACACTATCTATGTTGAAGGCTTGAAGGGTCCAAAGGCGGCGGTATTTATTTACTACTATAGCGCGTTCATATTGTGATGGAACCTTGCCACAATAATAGGTGCGTGGCGTCACTCGCTTCAATAAACGCACGACTTTTAATCACTTTCTTACTTATTTTAACGAGTAAGTATGATGTTTAACAATAAATAAATCACAAAAGTTGTATATTTATTATACGAGTATATAGTTATAAATTCAACAATAACAATTTAAACTCAATAGTATGCGCTTCAAATCGTTGCAAACGGTACTGACATTGACTCTTGCACTACGTCATCACCGCCAACACGGCGGCTATTCCAATCCCAATATCAACGCGCTATGATTATACCACCTGGTGACCAGCTTGCTCGGTTGCCCTCCCATTCCATAAAAAAAAACTAAATTTCTTTTTTTCTTTTGGTGCATGCTCGGTGCGATATGGTGTTTACCAAAGGCCAGACCAGTTAAGTTTCACAATGTCCTGCGTCTTTTTATTCATGCAGCTGTGCTCATATTATTTTAAGTTTGTTTACGATGTGTTGTTTTAACCGACCGGCACCGACAAATTAGAGAAATAATGAGTAATTCTTACTCCAATTTGCCGCCGTATGTTGTAAGTTCAATGCTATTAAGTTCAATCGGCTTAGTTCTCAATGAAATAATTTTATCCCGCTAAATACCTACATATAAAAAGCTGTATATAATATTATGTACGTTAATGTTTGCAACACAGAGTCTATTTTTAAACATCGCGCTTGTGAGGGCACGGGTTTCTTTAATTGAGGCAATTGCTCTAGTACGTTGAAGAGGCAGATTAGTGCAGTATTGTTCTTCTTTGAAAGCGTTTGTTATTCATTATTTTTTTAGTATCTGTAGTCTTTACTTATAAGGACCCTTCTTCAAGTCCAGAGACTAACATATCGGTTTAAGGATATTCTTAATTTAAATTGATTGTGTTATTTTGTTGTTCAGATATCTGATAGGGCGACTACCATCCGTACTCTGATTAATGATAATTATTGAGGTAGATTTATTTATATAGTCATTATATTATGATTGAACTAGATTTTAATCTTGAAAGCCTGAAAAACTTTGCGTGTAGTGTGGAAGCTCCATTACGTTTTGTACAGTTGCGCCCTGCTAAATACTAAATGTCACTATTGTGATTAGACTTACTTACGTTTAATTAATATTTTTAAATAATGCAGCAGGTTCATTAATTTATTTTTAAACTCCATCATAAAATCCAGGTCAGCGTCATCTAAAACTATTCATTACAATAATTGTGCTAGTATCTGCTGATTATTTTTCAAAAGATGATCGTATAACCTGACCTGCCGGGTTATTAGGTATCTATATGCAATCGACAAGAAATAGACAATAAGTTTATACGATCTCAATTGGCGGAAACTGATCGTTATCGCACATATATCGATCAGCCAGCAATATCGAGTTGCACTTATAATAACAACTTACGATCAAGTCACACTTATAAAAACAAACAAATTCGTGAATTTGGCCCAAATTGAGGCCGCAGTTGTAGAATATAATACACCATAACTTCACGCCATCTTCATATGAACCCAAAAATGTAAGTTGCTAAGCCTTGACTCGCCGAATCGTTATGCTACGTTCCAAATCGAAAAATATACAGTCTTCAAAATATTGTCATCTTAGTTATGGTTTTAATTATTAGGATTCAATGATGAATGGCTATTTCTAATGTTTTATGGCAGCACTGATCTCTGCTAGAGCTAATGTCAAGCTTAATCAGTATGCAGATGGCATTTATTACTTTACAGAGCACTTAACTTCAACCTTCTGAATCAATAGGGTCGCGTTTGAATCTCGACTCACACCAATGGCTTCAAGATTCTTCACGTAAATTTTGAGCGATAGTTAATGAACACTGACAGAATTGTGCCCCAATGTAAGATAATCCGGTAACGCCAAAAAACCGCCTCTAGGTTACGGAAAATAATTGGCTGTCTTTGGGTTTACCCACGGTTTCTTCTTATTGCTTCTGAGGCGAAAATAAGTTCGCGGGGTCAGCTAGTAATAAATATCAATGGTGAAAAAGAAGTAACGAAAGTTAATTGAAATTGTGTTCAATATGAAGATCATATGCGTAGGCTCAATTACCAATGTAGCTATATCAAACAAAAACATGACATTAGCAATTATATTCTCCACTAACAAAACGACACGTAACCAGTTAACTTTTAAACACAATAGCGGGTAGTTTTATGTTACCTTCATACACATTTGTCATTTGGTAGCCCATTTGAAAGCTTCTCGCCTAACGTACAACGACAGGGGTCCAATTGTGATTAAATCTTTACTGATTTTCCCAATTAAATAAGTGTTAATTTAATTATTATATAGGTTCAGAAGCAGAAAAATCATTAAAGGTAAGTTATATTTATTAAAGCTTTAAACATTTTTACCGTTATTTAACGTATTAATGAGTTTGTTACTACTGAAGATCCGCGGCATTTTGTGTTCGAGTCATTTAGTGTCTGATTAATAAAAAGAGAAAATAAATATAACCAAAATTTTCCAAAATGTGATCGCGAAAATAATTTAAAAAATACTTTAAAAATATTGCACTTCCTTTGTTCAGGATGTCGATGGATTACCTATCATGAAACAAACATTTTATCATAGACTATGTGTTGTAATTTGCTTAGGTCTTGAGTTTAATTGAAATAATAGATATTTCAATTAGGTAGTAGTAGTAGTAGGTAATATTAGGTACCATTTTATAGGTACTAAAAATTGTTAATGGCCGCACTTTGGAAATCTTAAACAGATAATTTTTATCATACGTTTATTTTAATTTATTTTTCTTCGTTTATTAAGCCATTAATATTATATTCGGCAAACGCCTAAGAGTATCTAGCAACCACTTTTGTGAATAGAATGAGGTTTGTGAATAGCTATTTTTTTTTATTCCATAGCTGTAATGTAGGTAGATGTTAGACAGTAACGGAGCTAAAGACTCTTTGCTAGGTAAGGTAGGGCTTTTATCTAATCTATTATTTCAGAATATTTTTTTCAGCAAATAAAATTTATTATAGTGATCAAAAGGATTAAATCTTGAAAAGTTATATCATGCAATTTTCCAACCAATAGATAATCCATTTAAAAAAAAAAACAAAATTATCACGATTTAGTGGACAATCCTTTATATCTTTAGACATAAAAATAAAATTTCAAATGTTTTAACGACAATTCTAGAACTGCTAGTATTTATTGAACTATTAATAATATATATTATGCAGATCAAATTATAGTTTAGAATTGTCTGTTTAGCAATTTTGTTAAAACATGTTTATATGCAGTAGTACATATTTACAATCCACAGCGGGAATAATTCGCCATTATCTTATTACGCACAGCAAACAATTTTATGGAATTATGTATAAATATTTGAAAACAGAACAAACAAAGCTGATGTGACGATTGCCTTACCGCTATATCTCTTTATTTAACTGATCTAGCATGCGGCAAAGCGATCATTCTGCCATTTACAATAAACACAAATGTACAACTTGTGATCCGCGTAAAATTTGATAAAGAGGCCACTGATCTTTTTAATTATTCTGATCTTTGTGCCGACGCCATCGTAATATCTATGCAGTAACAAACAAGCACGCCGCGTCAGTGTTTTCGTAGTTTCGAGGTAAGTTCTTGAATTTAAAATTTTCAAAATTCATGAACTTACCAGTATTGCTTGCCAGTATTGCTTTGAACGAATTTTGAAAATTTTAAATTCAAAAACTTCCCTCGAAACTACGAAAAAACTGACGCGTACTTGAGAGTCTTATATAAATTATATTTATTTATATATTAGACTTATTTATTTTATATATTATATTTTTAATATACAAAGACTCAAACAAGTTAGTCTTAGTAGGTATATGATATCTTTTATTCTTTCATTAGGTATGTACATTTGTGTTTGAACATGTTTAATTAAACGTGTCAATCATGAGATACAAGTGCATGTAAATCATTAGTTGTATTATATGCATCAATTTCAAATAAGTTTTGTGGTGTATATTTTACGCGGGTACATATATAATTATTAGTACATATTGCATTATGAAGATTATACTTGGATCTGTTTGCTTAGATATTTCAAACTATCAGTATTTCAATATAGTTTTCAGCAAAATATCTATAATAATGCAAGATAAAGGTTTTATAAATAAGCTTTGCGTATTTATTATAGCACAAAATGATTTGTTAAGGAGGCTAGTTAAAGAACATAATTGATATTATTTTTAGAAAATACTAGAAAGCCATGAATATATTTCTATTTGTCCATAGATGGTGTCCAAACCAAAAGGACAGGTTATTATCTACACGCCGAGGTATAGAATGTTGAATGGCAGAGAAATGCCTGGTTTAGCTCTCGGCACTTATCTTGGCTTCGACGAGGTAAATACAACATGGCCGTTGCTAATTCTATTTTTAAATTATCATTTCCGATTATAGACGCTTCGGAATTCAATTTATGCATATTATACTACTCATTTTAGGTTACTCGCTCACACGTTTGTAATTCATTTACTTACGTGCATACTTTCGAATCAATTTTAAAAGTAGAATTGGCGCGTAAGGTGCTTGTTTTTTAACCGACTTCGAAAAAAGGAGGAGGTTCGCAATTCGTCTGTATGAATATTTTTTTTATGTCTGTTCACCCATATTTTCGTCAAATAGTCCATATTTTTTTCAAAAATTTTTTTTTTCATAGTGTTTACTTTTGAGATGGTCCCATTTTCACCAGGTCAGGATCTGATGATGGAAACCAGGAGAAATCGAAGCCAACCTCCGAAAATTGTATGAGAGTATGGTGTTTTTGTTACGTAATAGTGATGTCTTAGGGATATTCTTTATGGTGTCAACATCTGATGCTGCTGTGCTGATGAAGAAGCCACCGAACTCCTCAACGGTTATGAGTTTGAATATAGCACTGCAATTTTTCGATAGAAACTACTTGGTAGTATGTAGGGCTAACGTGTTGCTTGTGAGGTATACTTAAATTTACGTGTGATGCTGCTGTGCTGATGAAGAAGCCACAGAACTCCTTAATGGTTAGGAGTTTGGAGACAAAACGTAATACTTTTGTGACATTTGTAAATATTATAATAGTTAAAGATTACTTTATAAAAGTATTACGTTTTGTATATTGTATTAAGTATACAAATTAGTAAGTTTCGTTATTTATCGCTTTTTAGTTATGAAGGTACTGTTTTCATTTACTTAAAGATTTTGTGGTTTACGTTTCTAGAAGTTTAACTTTTTTTTTAAGTAATTTATTTGCTATATAAACAGAGTATGTTTGTGGATTAGAAAGTTTGGCAACTACGTTTCAATGATAAGTGCAAATACTTCGAAATTGTGCTTAGTACTTATTGTACTTGAATTATAGGACTCGATTTAGGGCCTCAATTCTCTTTTAACCCAAACATAATTTTACAGAATGGCATAATAAAATCTAAAAACAAAGAGCTTCGCGACATTGTAGCTCATGCTATAGATATCGGATACAGGCACTTTGACACTGCCGCCATCTACGAAAATGAAGATGAGGTAGGAGAAGCCATCAATATGAAGATTTCACAGAGAGTCGTCAATAGAGAGAATGTATTCGTAACGAGTAAGGTATGTTGACTCGCAGTCACACTTTATTCAAACGAACTAACATTATACATCATTCATTGCTCATTAGCGTGATTACATAACACGGGCAAGGCAATAGCTATCAGGATCGCTATTGGTGTAAATCAACTGGAACTGATTTTCTGCTCCCATTGATTGCTATTCGATCGCGATTTGCGCTAGAGTCGCAGCCAAAATAAAACAAAGGATCGGTCAGCGATCTTACAATACTGGTTGCTTAAAAACACTTAATAGCCCTGCCTAGATGTCCGGTTAGTTATTTAGTTGCATTATTTCTCGATATATCCACGAGAACAAATATAAACCCAGAATCAGATATAGTTTTTCCTTAATTTCTAATTTCCTGTTTAACAGTTGTGGAACACGGCTCACACGAAAGAACAAGTGCATAAAGCTGCCAAAGAGACGTTGAAGAAAACTGGACTGGCATATATCGACCTGTACCTCATGCACTGGCCGATGGGACTTAATGTAAGTATAGAGCACTAGTTACCTTAAACGTACCAAAGATAACTAAATTTAGTTTGATACTTAGCAAGTGGGTCACCCTATGGTAAGCAACTTCTCATCGCCCATGAACACCGGTGCGTGGCCGTCCTTTAACGGCCGAAATTAATAATCAATCACCAATCTAAGATTGAAGCCAATCTAAGATCATTGTGTATCTGTCGATCGATTCCCCAAACAAAATCAATCCATGGATTGATTATTGGCACGCTTATTAGTAGAAATGGATTGAAATATTGATCTTAGAAGGCAACATTTGGATTGGGATTGATTATTGGTATCGGCCGTAAGGGAGTAGGAAGGAAAAGGAAGGGGAAATGATTTCGGGCCTCCGGATACCTCTCAGAACGAACGAGACGCGGCACGAGCCACTTAACGCCGATATTCCGAGAGGTTGTGGTATTTTGTCGTTGGTTTTTCTCATAAACTCACCACTCTGCTTTCACGAACCTTGCAAGGTAATTCTATTAATTTGCAAAACATTCCATATATTTAAACTATTTGTAGCTAACTGCATTTAAAATTAAACTAACGTTAAGAACTTATAGAATGAATCACTTCTTTTTGAATTATCAGGAAGATTATTCCTTCTCCAACGTTGATTATTTGGAGACCTGGCAGGGATTGGAGGAAGTTCATCGGTTAGGTATGGCCAGGTCGATCGGTGTATCTAACTTCAATATGGCACAACTATCTCGACTTATGTCTAATTGTACCGTCAAGCCTGTAGCCGTGCAGGTTGAGGTAAGTAAATTCTTTATTTATCATTACATAATATAAAACAAAGCCGGGGCCTATGCCCCGGGCGGCAAGTTCAGGGGGGCGGCCAAATTACTACAAAATTATTTAACTTTGACCTGACCATAAACAGACTCTCTTTAGCAATCAGGCAGTATTATTAACAGAAAATCACCCCAAAACGATTGAATTTAGATCTACTGAAAGCAGTGGCAGACATGTAACATCGACTATGGGGTACAGGTTGTAGGTTATTAGCAAAACGGTTAGAAGATCTTGGCATATATTTTCCAAGACAAAAACTCTTTGCTGCAAGATTCACCAACTGTGTTCTACCGTCCTTTTTTTGGTACGCTGGGAAAAAATGCTGTGGGAATACGCCTCCCACCGGGAGGTGGAAAGGTTATGTGGGGCTCCCGGGAGATAGTATTTCGGTGTACCCACTAAACAACCCAGCCCCGTTCCCGCTTCGTCATCTTAGAGAAAAATGGAACACCGCTTTCAGCCGACCCTCCCCGACGAATTGCCGCCCTTACAGCAGGCTCCGCGCGCCCCTCGCGATGGTGAGAGGCTCAGGAACGGCCGGTGATCGCCGGCCATCGCTGTCTGGTGACGGTGTCGGTAAATGCAATGAGGGTGAGAGCGCCCCCGCACCAGTCAACCGTCCGACCCCGGGAAGGAGTTGTTGTCAGCGATCGAAATGTCGCCTCCTTCCTCCCCTTCTTCTCCTGCGGAGCGGCGCCGCTCAGCCGCCTCCTTCTCTGTAATCACCTCCTCGCAGGAGGCGAACTTACTCCAGCCCGTAACTTCGGCCAGCATGGCAGCTACCATGCTGGGGAGCGACATTCACTGTCCTAACGGTAAATAGTTCCCTGTCTTAACGGTAAGTAGTTCCCTGTCCTAACTGTAAATTGTTTAAAGTGAACGACCCACCGTCCTCAAAAGGCCTGCTGACTGAGCTAGCTGACACTTCAATACGTGCAGATTAGCCGGCTACCAGTATCCAGCTACCAGTATCCAGCTGGTTCCGGAGCTGTAAAGCACGCTCATTTCACGTTGCAAATCCATGCAGCTACTCATCAGCCGAAGCCCAGCACAGTCGACTGGCGTAAACCACTAGCGATACCGCGCTACTTGCTATCCAGGCAAGTACCGAAGATTTGGTACACTTCAGCAAACTAACCTTTGGTTCACACTTAAGGCGCACTCACTGCACACGCGACTGGAAACCACGGAGCCCCTGTCCGACCGGTCTCACAGCCTCTTGCTGCGATCGGGATCAGACATTATCTACCTACAGGTCATCCACAACCCCCACGAGTCCAACCTCAGTGTGCAGATACACCGCGAGCGCTAGCGCGCAAACGCCAGCGCCCGCAGTGGGGATTTTCTCTGCTGCCGCGGTACCCTGATCTTGCAGATGGACACGTGGTTCCGTCTGAAACCTACCTACTTCGGGTCCTAGTAGATAGGAAGCTGGGGAGCGACAAAACGGCCCGACCGCCGCGACCGAATTGTGGCGCGGCTCAGCCCACGACGGCACACCTGAAGAGTGTGCTCAGCCGCATCCTCCACCGCGCCACAGTGCGGGCACGTCGGGGTCTCCTCTCTGCTAGAGAATCCGAATAGAGCGTCCGACAGATCCGGCCCCACTTGGCAAAGGTGATCGTTAATCGTTCGTGATCGTTGGGACATCGGTATGATCCCCAGCTGGGCGGGATCGACTATGGGCCGAGCACGGGTGAGAACTGATGGAGTAGTCATACGAGATGATCGTCAACCCATGTTGGTGTGAATGCCCTATTAAATAAGTTGCTAGAAATAGTTTAAGCCTTAGAAGTTTTGTTTATGGTATACGGTAAAATAGCAGGCGTGAGCACCCGGTGGCAAGCAACAAACGCCGCCCATAGACATCTAAACACAACTAGCACAGCACTTGCGTTGCTGTCTCTTAAATTGGAATATAGAAGGGATCGGAAGCGGAAAGGGAAGAAAACGCTTTCCCTTTTGGGATTTAGTTTCCAGATACGCGGCATGAGTAGTAGTAGAGTAGAGCGGCAAACGTTAAAATAAATGTTTGTGGGCGGGGGCGGCATTCTTCAGTTTTTGCCCCGCCTAAAAAAAATTGAAGATCCGGGGCTGAAACTGTTTATCTTCGTTTTCAAAATAGCTACAACATTGTTTGTTAAGTTATTCTTCGTTAAAATCTGTGTTTTCGCTGGCCTGTAGTTTGAACACCCCGTTTCTGAATCCATAAGTCGGGGATTCGAATTCTGGATCATACCAATGACTTTTAAAGATATTTGATAACAAAAAACGGATTGCTTACAAAACTGTTACGTTAATTTCAGATTCACCCACAGCTAATCCAAAAAGAATTGGTAGAATATTGTAGGGCTGAAAAAATTATCATCATGGGTTACACGCCGTTAGGTTCCTTGGTGATGAGGTTCGGCATCGATTTCCCTGGACCGAAGATGAACGATCCACTACTGTTGGAATTAGCCAAGAAGTATAATAAGACGCCAGCTCAAATTGTATTACGTTGGGCGGTAAGTTACTTTTATATTATTTTTACTTTGGTAATTGAACTGAGAGAACTATTATGTGAATATTTTACAATTCTAACTTTAATAAATGTAAAGTACTTGTCTTAATTAAGAATAAAATAATATATAAGTATTGGAATTATGATAGACTTTTTTTATCCAGCAAATGGACTTTTAATGACATACTGTGATCATAATATTTTTATTAACTTTGCACTTATTCCAACTCTTCTATGCGTTATATTTATACTGACGAGCCGTTTGTAATGAAATGAAGGAATTACAATAAAAGTAATATTTTCAATTTAGAAAATTAGTGTCTGTAATAATAAAAAGCTCGATTAACTATCCTGATCGTTATTTAATCGATTTACATAATTGTTATAACATACTATATTTGATGCAGGTTGACAGAAATGTAATACCGTTGCCGAAGACGATCAGTAAATCGCATCTTGCTGAGAACCTCGACATTTTCGATTTCCATTTGCTACCAGAAGAGATTTTCAAAATAAACAAATTCGATTGCAATAAAAGATTCACACTTCCATCGTTCTGGCAGGACCATCCTCACTATCCGTTTGAAAAAGTTGATAACCCTGTAGCCGACCCTTTTAAGGCTCTGTTATCTCCAACTCTCATTGATGCTGAGATGTCATAATTTTATTTTTGTATTTTAGGTTTTTTTTATATTCATCCATAGATTTAGGTAGGTAATGGCTTATATGTATTTTAGTTTCCCCTGTACAGAATTCCATATTTGCAACTAGTTACACATTCTAAATATGAATTTGACAGATGGAAACTTCATCACCAACGTCATCTATTGCACTTTTAATCAAATATTAAATGTCAGCTCTAGATACGTCGCGCATTCTTTGAGATTATATTACTATTAATTCAAAAATTGGTAATGTCTCACGAGTGTGCTTCAACTCTAGAGTTATATGCTCTAGCTCTAGAGATTTATCTGAATGGCGGTTTGTGCTAATCACTGAATTATGTTTTTTTTTTCGCGTGGCCTGGATACGCCACCTTTAGATAGTTTGATTAATATATTATTAAGATTAAATAGTTTTGTCATAATAATAACTTGGTTTTATTTTAGTAACCGGATATTATTCTTTCCCGCAGGTTCATTGCCATAATAATATATTACATAATATACTTTCAATAGCTAAGTATACATATATGAATTTTATCGTTAGTCGTTAAAGTATGACAATCCACTTATATACCAAGTTTTGTGTAGGTACGTATATTGGATATATTGAAGCCGGAAAACTACAATACATAGGTACATACGTCGGTTACTTTGAGGGCAAGTGCTAGTTAAACAAAGACAAACAAACTAATTATTTTATCAACACTTGTTACGTCTTCTTTAATTAAAAGCAATTAATGCAAATGGCTTTGACGGTCTAGATTACTCGATGCCAAAGAGTTACCTAAATTCAAATTCAAATCTGCAACAAAATCTTGGAACTCATCACCTAGAACCAGCTTAGGATTTCCAACGATATAGCACACTAAGACATCCCACGCCAGCATGCAATACATCGATTTCATGCTAATTTGAGCTTCAAATGATATAACTAGGTACCTACTATGTGACTCGTGCTATAATGATTCCGAATAAAATATTATTTAATTTTAAAGTACATAGGTGCTTACTAATAATATTATTTTGATAAATGTTTATATATTTAATTAAAATATTATAAAAGTGTGGGATTTTGTGGCACATTTTTGCAAGTGAGAGCGAGCACCCCGCTTGACGCATGAAAGCGTGTTCTTAAAACTATACATTTTTTTGAAAAGCCACCGGAATTTAACAGACATTATTATAATATAGGTACTACTAGGTGGTGCCTACAAAAGGTTACGTGTAAGTTAAACAATCAATTTCTAAGCGATCCCAGCAAAGTTTGCTCAGTAAGCTAGTGATTACAATAATATAAAGAATATAGATACTAGCTGACCCAGGAAACGTTGTCTTGCCCAAAAAATATAGTTTGATCAACAAATAAAAAACAATGGTTGATGAACTGAGAGGTGAACATTTACGGTTGTGTGTATTTTCATATATTGACTTCATAAAAAAATAGCGGGTTGAAAAATTGATGTTGACCGATTCTACAAATCGACTTACCCGGTATGCACAAAGTTTCATGAGACTCGGTCAAGCCGTTTCGGAGGAGTATGGTAACTAAGACTGACACGATAGTTTTATGTATCAGAAGTATATATGATGATGTGCAGGAGTCTTAAAGCGTTTGTAGTATGCAGCTGAGTACCCAACTAGCTCTATTTTTTTTTATGGGATAGGAGGGCAAACGAGCAGGCGTGTCACCTGATGGTAAGCAACCAACGCCGCCCATGGACACCAGCAACACATATAGTGTTACTGTTGCGTTGCCGACCTTTAAGGGATAGGGGATAGGAAAGGATGGGGAAGGGGGGTGGGCCTCCGGGTATCTCTCTCACCGAACGAAACGCGGCATGAGCCACTTTACGTTGGTCTTCTGAGAGGTCGTAGTATTTCACCGGTCGAGCCGGCCCATTCGTGCAGCGAACTGCTTGGCTCTACTCGCGTGCGAATTCGGAAACTTCGCATCAGAGTGAGAGAAAACGAGTCGGAAAAAAATGCTGAATCCTGGCGAATCTAATCAGGATAATCGGATGTTTTGTTCAAATTATTGCATATTGGTCTCTGACAGTTGTGTGAAGTTTCAATATAATCAGATAGTTCAAAGTAGGTGAAAATTGAGCTTAAAGTGTTTGACATACATACTCGTATACATACAGGTGAAGCTAATAAAAAAGCATGGGTTCTAAAAAAGGGAACGTGTGCGCCTTTGAGTTACAATATAATTAAGATGAGGAGAGGCGAATCGTACGGTTGTTTTAAAATTAATGTAGGCGCTTTTATTCATTTAGAATCAAACAACACAATTACTTGTTCAATATCAGGTAGAACAATCTCTTAACAGTACAGTTTTTTTATGTTCTAAGAGGGCAATTAAGCGGATTTGACACCTGATGGTTGGTGAACCGCGCCGCCCATGGACTGGACCTACAATATATGTAGAGATGCAATTAAGGGAGAAGGATATGAAAGCGTGGACTGGGCCTCTGGGTACCTCTCTCACTGAACGAAACGTGGCATGAGCCATTTACTTGAACTGCTTGGCTCTACCACTATTAAAACAACTACTTGAAGATACGCCACTGAATGGGTATCTACTTGATAACGAAAAGGAGTCGTCAGTATAGGAAATACAATATATAAAACACAAAACAGTCTACTTTGAAATACGCTAGAAAAGATTCAGATTGCACCATCAGTTAACTGTGAAACCGATATATTAGGGTATTAAATTCCAGGTCCACAGGCGATAACGAACGAAGTAATAAAAATAGCACATATATGATTCTCGCCACACCACTGTCAAATCTCTTCAACTAGATTGTGGATACCTCTATTACGCCTAAACAATTTTAGAGTCAGGCTTATTAATACTAGGTATTTATGAAGAGAGATCCTAAGGACTTCTCTAACTATAGACCTATCAGCTTATTACAGTCTATAATTAAACTTTTTTAAAAATTGAATATGCTTAACATTTTCGACTTATATCAGCCGATAAAACAAGTGGGTTTTCGAAAAGGTTATCCACGGTCGTCCACATCCATTCAGTAGCGCTACATAATGAGAAGGCCGAGGAATTCCAGCGATTATTTTAATATCGTTCATCTACGACTACCTACCATAAAGTACTATACTTCATTCGTTAATACGGGAAGCTCTGAAATCACAAAATGTTGAGGCTAAATATATCAGCAAAATATATCGAGTGTTAAAACCGAGGTATATAAGGAAACAACACAGGTAGGGTGAAACTAGAAACAACTGGAACCCCCATTCCAATTAAAATGATTTAAGGCATACCCTTATGTCATGGACAATTTTTTTATCACATTTTTTTTATCAGCGTTAGTCTTAAAATTAAATCGGAATACAATTGCCATAAATGTAAATGGAAATTAATTATGTCACTTGAGATTCGCTTATGATCTTGTCTTACTGTCAGAAAGCAGCTTAAACCAAGAGGACATGATAGATACGTTTCGAGAAGCTAGCAGACAGTCTGTCCTAGAAATTAACTTTTCCAAAACGGATAATACTGTAATAAAATATGGCCATTTGTACAATTATCTTAGCAAACAACTCTCTTTTGATATTAATAGTAAAGACCAAGAAATCGAAAGAAGGATAAAAGGTACATGGATGAATTATTGGAGCCTTATTGAAATTTGTAAAAGCGAAATTGCTAGTAACAATAAAAAAAAGGTTATCTTAATACCTGTTACCTGTTACCATATGGCTGTCAAACATGGAAATTCACACGCAATATAAAAAACAAAATAAACGCATGCCAAAGAGACATGAAAAGATCCACGATGCAAATAAAAAAGGTCCCAAAAAATTACAAACTCTACCTTATCAGAAGCAACAGGAGTAATACACGCACTAAAGTTTTATATGAGTTTGAAATCATATACAATGGCAAAATTGCCGTATTTTATCGGTTCTAGTGATGTGAGGTCCCTTAATTGCTGATTATGTTCCTAAATAGATTTATACGTAGGTGTACTACTACTACATTAGAAATCACGGCTTAAGAGCATAAGTGCTTTTATGCCTAAGCCTGTTCATTCATTTAAAAAATACTAAATGTCATTTCCTATTTTTATTTTGACATATTCAATTTGACATTTGTAATATATTTTTTAGAAGATTATCTGAATCAGGCTGAATGAATCTGAATTAGTCGTAATTATAACTTTTCCGTATTATTTCACCTAAATTATCAAGATTTATGCGAAATTGCCGCAAATAGTGTAAAATAACAACATCAAGAGGGATTGTTTTGCGTAATTTATCGTAAGTAGTCGTCCAATTTCTGTTTGATTATAATGAATATCGTGCGCAAAGACTTCAGTGTTATATTTTGTATCTACATATTTCATTAAATGTTGTTAACAACAAACACGTGAGTCAAGGCCGACACTTGTCTCAATAATACAGGAATTATAATCAGTATTTTATGTATCTATTTTTCATTTAATGAAAGAAACGAATGTATTGGTTACGAAACAAATGTTTGCTCATCGCATCCTTTGTGTATCGTAATATTAAATGTCCTGACCGTGTAAAGCATGTATGCTTATGAAACTATAAAATATAACTAACTATGACTAAACTATGACCTGTCCCTGGTGATCTAATCATATAAACAAACAAAAATCTTAAATAAACTACTGTGATAACATTAAGGAAACAAATATTTAAAGTCCATAATGTCTGTTGCATCTGAAAATTTAGACAGCAGTTTGTCTCTTTTTATTAAAATTTAGCTTTATGGAATAATTGTTGAAAAATATTTGCAGACATAGTTTCTTATTTATCAATAATTATTAAACAGATTCCAATAAGAAATTCATGTTTGACTTTAGTAAATGTTATAAAATTGAATTAGTCAAGTTAATCAAAGTTATTTAAAAACTTTTGTAAAGAAACCAAAGATATGTAGAAAGACTAGAATATAAAGACAAACAATATTAAATTTATACTAACTGTAATGTTTAAACATTGATGAGCATGTGTAAAACAATATAATCATGACTATATCTGTGCTAATATTGTAGACATCAAAGATATATTTGTTTGTGTGTATTATATAAATACTTACAAACAAATAGAATAGACTTTATTGGGTTGTCTAATATTAAAAATCATAAATTATTGAAAATATGCTTTGCTCAAAAGTGAAATAACCATTTTTTATTAAATATTGTCTATTGTTTAATTTAGTTGTTTTTTATTATAGTATTGCTTTGCAGTTTAAAAAAATAATAACCTCAGAAAATCTGTAAATATATTTATTATCTTTTATTAGTTTTTAGTTGCTCTTTTTAATTATATTGACTTATATTGAATGAAAGTTCTGTGTCTAACAGTGGTAGAGCCAAGCAGTTCGCTGCATGAATGGGCCGGCTCGACCGGTGAAATACCACGACCTCTCAGAAGACCGACGTAAAGTGGCTCATGCCGCGTTTCGTTCGGTGAGAGAGGTACCCGGAGGCCCACCCCCCTTCCCCATCCTTTCCTATCCCCTATCCCTTAAAGGTCGGCAACGCAACAGTAACACTAAATGTGTTGCTGGTGTCCATGGGTGGCGTTGGTTGCTTACCATCAGGTGACACGCCAGCTCGTTTCGTCCTCTTCCATAAAAAAAAAAAAGATTACGGAAGAAACCATTGTTTAAAAAAATAAATAATTATGTTTAGAGTGCCCCACATCTTATTAATATTCATTTTAAGAATTAACAATTCAAAGCTTATCTATGGCCTATTTTAACTAAACACAATATAACAAATGTATATTTATAAATATCTCGCCTTATCTAATATTAATATCATCAGTGCCTTGTGTTATCTTTGTGAAAATAATGCTTGTAGCAAAACTGATTGTTATCATGCCAATATGTTGCACCATTCTAGCTTCCTGTAATGGTTTGTTGAAACTTATATTAGAAATAATGATAATAACCTGGTGCATCAGAATATGTATTGTATGACTGAGGGCAATAGACTAGAACTGGAATTTTTTTAATTCTTTTTTTTTATGGGATTGGAGGGCAAACGAGCAGGTGTGTCACCAGAACTTTGTTTCTTCTTATTGAATTTTTAATACACAAGTGAAAACTAAACTTTTCTAACTTAGTTTTAGCAAATAATTAGTCAAAACATGATTATTTAATACCTGTTCTTTATCATACAGGTATACAAAACATGATACTGACTCAACCACCTACATATACCTGCGTAGGAGTACATGAGACTTAAGGGAGTGTGGTGAGCACATATTAAGTGCTACCCCAAGATGCTGGGTGCCGTCTTGATTGGGAGCCTATTGGCTCACATCACATCAGTACATGGAGATGTTGTTGTTTTTACTCAAGAGACACCGCACACTGTGAGTTGTTTTTTTTTTTTTAAATTATATGATGGTATCAAGAAGAATATGTTGAATAATAAAATGAATAGAAATTTAGTTTACTGAAATAAAAATCAACTTTGCCTTTAATCAGTCAGTAACACTGACTAGCTTATGGTTACAGTTACTTTATTAGATACTTTAACACAATACATATAAATAAAATTGGAGTGTCGCTTTGTATTTGTAACATAACTTCACGCCTTTTGTTACCCGAAGGTGGAGGCAGCGGCTGTTAAGCCTCATCTCGCCGTTATGTTTACGTCCCAAATGGAATAGGTGGCGAACCTATTGCCATACCGGGCACCAAGTTTTTCAGTCATCGATATTTATCACACATAACTTCCGAAAACAATTTCGAAAAGTCATTGGTGTGAGCCAGTGTCTGGAATCGAACCCGGACCTCTGGATCAGAAGCTGTGGGCTCGACCACTGCGCCACCGAGACTAATAAATTGTATTTATATATCCGTATATATTTGGTATTTACACAGATATAAACTAATTTTTTGTAAATTTTGTTGGTCTGTCTGTTTGTTTTGGCTAATCTGTGAAATTGTTGCATTAAGTACCTAATGTGATAAAGGGTAACTAAGGCATCTTTTATTTTAGGAAAATGAGAAATATTGGTCTTCAAATTCTTCACTATATATTTTTCCAACTCAGGAGTGATCAGGGTGGACCATCTCAAATATTTATTTTTAGATGCTTCAATACAACAATTGCTTTTTTCAATATTTTAGATGTTCTGCAAATGGTGTTAATTCTGTTCATCCGTACATTCACTAAATTCTACAGGACAATATTCGAAACCATTTAACACGCGATTACTCTTGATGCCACTATGGATTCGAATTTTCCCGGTTATTGTGGCCTATCAAGTGTTCCGATCCCATATCCGATCTTACTATCGGAAAACCCAGACATAAGTACCTTTTTTTTACGCGAGGAAATGCTTTATGCACACCTCCCGTCTGGGGACGTCAGGAGGTAGTGTGGGACTCCCAAAACAGTAAACCAATCCGACCCTAGGGTTACCCACTAAAACCTCGGCGGCCTTCCTCCGACTTTGGGGTGGTCCAGGATACGGTTAACCCCTCTGGTCAACTCCGCCGTCGCCTCCCTCTGTCTCTCATCCTCGGGGAGAGACATAAGTACCTAAACCTTTACGTCGTGTCGTCAAAAGAGCTGAAAACGTCTGTCTATTAGAAAAAAATAACATAATTTTAACAAATACAGATCGCGTATACTTGAGTAATTAAAAAAGAAATAGATAAGTCTAATCAGATAGATGAGTAATGACCAAGGTGATTCAAGTTAGTTGGTTAGAGTGACGTCACATTATATTATGTGGTTGCGGGTTCAAGTCCACACTGTGGTTTAATTATTCTGTTTCGTTAATTCAATTTTGCCGCCTGTCTTCTTATCCAAAATAATATGTTAAATTTATCTTTGATTAGTTGACCCGGCGAACTTTGTTCCGCATCAAAAGTAATAAATAAGTAAATTTAGGATTTACCACCTTTTCTTTTCTATATTATACATATTCATGTAGAGAGAGGGTGTCAACGGGGTGAACAAAAACTACCCCGTTGACACCCTCTATCTGTTAAAAAACCCGCATGAAAATCCGTTGCATAGTCAGCTGAAACCGACTTTGTTTTGTACTATGTAATGATTTTCGAAGGCACAATTCTTTAGGCCCTTTTTTTATTAGCTGATAAGTATAACTTCAGCCACATTTGCGGTAAAAGTACAAGATCCAATATTTATCTCGTAGAACACCCACACAGCGGTAGAGCCACGCATATTGCTGCATGAATGTGCCAGCTGGACCGATGAAATGCCGCGACCTCGCAGAAAAGCGACGTAAGGTGGCTCAGCCGTGTATCGTTGTTTTACAATTTGCAAATTCCAAGACGTTGTGACGATCTGGGGGCATATTATGAGCTCTTAATTACAGACAGCTTGTTCGCTGCCTAGCGAATTTGAATTTCCAACGACCAATTCCAGCTAGTCGGTGACGACTAGTCACGGTCAATTTTTTTTTTATGGGATAGAAAAGCAAACGAGCTGGCGTGTCACCTGATCGTAAGCGACCAGCGCCGCTCATGGACACCAGCATCACATAGTGTTACCGTTGCCGTCATTTAAGGGAGAAGGAAGGGGGTGGGCCTCCAGGTACCTCTCTCACCGAACAAAACGCGGCGTGAGCCACTTTACGTCGATCTTCTGAGAGGTCATCGAACAATACATGCAACGAACTGCTTGGCTCTACTACTGTTGGTACCAATTTACTCTAAATTCGATTAGTCAACGACTAATTCCATTTAGTCACTCTTGAGTAGTCCAGATTAGCTAAAATTAGTCTTTAAAAATACGAATTCGCTAGGCAGCGATCAAGCTGGCTGGAATTAAGAGCTCTTAATATGCCCCTTGTACCATGTTATTCCACATCCCGGCTGCCGTATGGTGTGCAGATAAAGTTAACTACAATACTTGTTTCTAGCCGCGAGTGTCAACATATGTTTTCAGAAGTTTTTCCCCTTTTTTATTTTCCGATATGTCATTACATAGTTTAAAACAAAGTCGCTTTTCGCTGTCTATCCCCTTTTAAGCTTATATTTTGGAAACAACGGGGTGGTTATATAATTCATGTACAGTGTAGTAAAGAAAAAGTAATAATTTTCGAGATTTTTAGCACTTTAATTGTAAATGCTGTAAAAAATTTATGCGGAACAAAGTTCGTCGGGTCGGCTAGTGAACTTATCAATTCGGTTTTTTTTTTAAATATGTAAGATAAATATAAATAGATAATGCTTTTAGATCTTGTTTTCAAGAAGAACTTGTTTCAATTATTTATTCATAAATATTACAACGTGAACTCTATATATAGGTACACATATCAAACGGCTGCGCACTTTTATGGTGTTGTTAACATGAGCAGTCTTTATTTAAGGAAATTTGAAAAGACTATTATTTATATAGTTATATATACGAATTTGTAACACTAATTCCAATTAGTGCTTGTGAAACTGTGGTACATCAATAATTATATATATTTATAAATACGTGTATGAATGAATGAACTGTGTCAATTAATGTTAATTGACTGTATTTAACACTATTATGTTTGTTGTCATACAAAAAAAACGCTAAATAACAAGTTAGTTCACGATCAATGTGATGCTCCGTAAGCCAAGTTACTACAAATAATTATGCCTTATTTAAAAATAAACATCAGATTCAAATAAAGAACCTCCTTTTTTAAAATTCGAATAACAAAATACAATGTGCAAAAGATCGTATTCTCGTGGCACTTACGTCGCCAACATTTAGTTGAAAAACAAAAATTAATAAATATTATTTTTATTAACATTAATTTTCAATGAAACTGTTTTCAAAACTTTACCTCTGTTTTTATTTTTTTTATTCTCTAACCATCTAACTTCCATCTTTTAGTGTCTTATGTAGCGGCTCAAAAACAATACTTAGGGACGGATGAACAATACCTACAAAAATACAAGGATTCCTTTTCTGCTATTTTGAATATAGAACCCTAAGAAAATTGCAATGTCAAGACAAAGAACGTGTCTTGTTTTTTTTTTTTTTTTTTCATATTAATATTATTGTGTTGTACGTTTTCCGTAGCCATTTCAACTCGATACCTTACAATTGACTCTGTCCTTTAATATAAGGTGTTTAACAAAGAATATAAGGTGCTTTAACAAAGAAGTGTATTTTGGGACAAAACAGGTTATTAACTGCTGGTGACCTTTGTTTTTGATCCTGTGCATGGGGTTTTTGACTCAATTTTATTGGTTTGACATGCGTGTAAAGTGGAGGTAATTTTAATAGCCGTCGAGTGATGTCATGTTGGCGTCCTATATAAATTACGAAATGCATACTGCCTATTATACATGAAACTACAGGTTTATAATTTTACCTACATATGGTGATCACAATTAGGTAATAATATTGGCATTGGTTGACGCGTGTCGATAAATAGCGCCAATTGATCATAATAAAATCCAAAACTTACTGATTTATTGCTTCTGAAGCGAAACAAAGTTCGTTGAATCAACTAGTTAACAATAACCGGGAATTGAAAAAGATGAACACAAAAGTATGCAAACTCATATCAAAAACCTCCTTTTGGATAAGTTGCGTGCAAAACATCCACGCATGTCTTGCACCAATGACTTTAAGAATGCATTTTTCGAACAAACCGTAACCGATACTAAAAAAAAATTCGCGTGGAGTCCCTCCGCGCTATAGAAGTGAAACTTTGTAACAAACATACATTTATAACACGCTTAATTTGAAAAGAGCACATCTTACATTACTTTACATTACGAAGGGCCTCGTGGTGCATTGGTAAAACCGACTGTGGAACGGAGATTGGCGGGTTCAATCCCCACTCGAGTATAAATCTTAATATGGGTCTGGGTAGAATTTGGTAAATACTCCTCTATTTAAGAGGATACGCCAAATTCGCCGTCGCATTATTCTTTGATTTAGGTACTCCCCCAAGCTCAAGCCCATTTGATACCCATATTGTAAAAATGCATTAGAATACTTATTCCGCAATATTGGATTTAGAATGACGTCACATTTTTCAAGATACTATTGAAAATCCCTTTTATTTGATACTCAAAAAGCATTAAAACTATCTGTGAATGAGAGCTAGTGGTATTTCAAAGGCGAGCTAGCCCATTCATGCAGCGGACTGCTTGGCTCCTCGACTGTTAATAATATCATCCTTAGCGTGTTTAAAAACATCAAAATTGAGTCGTAAGATCAAGAACTACGTAATACATATTTATTACATTCATAATATATATATATATACATACTACATTGCAAAATGAAAAATATCGATCCATACGGTTCGAATAACAATATCGACGTAAAGTTGCTCGTGCCGCTTTTTGTTCGGTGAGGGATGTATCCAGAGGCCCGAGCCCCTTTCCCTCCTACTCTCTTAAAGGAGGGCAACGCACCACGGTGTTCATGGGCGGTGTCAAGTTGCTTACCATCAGGTGACCCACTTACTCGTTTGCCCTCCTATCCCATAAAAAGTAAGAATTGAATTGTTATTTTAATTTTCGAGTAGAGAATTATCCAAATCTCAAATGTTTACCATGGGCTACCTACCTAATATCAAGTAATTCAGAGAAATCATTGGCTCGAAATCGATCCCACGACCACCAAGACTATTAATATTAAAATATTATAGGTACTATTAAAAATTGGAATGATAACTAAGTTCAAATGATAACTCAGTTCCTAATTAGTATTTTAATTTAACTTTATGTTTAAGAATACATCAGACTGATCTGAGGCACTTGAAGTTTTGACTTTGAGTTGGTGTAACCTAATGGTATTATTACATCACAAGTAAAACTAATAATCGAAACCTTCAAGAAACGAGCGTATTCCTATCTTAAAGGCCGGCAACGCTGATGTGACGTTGCGGTGGTGTTGCGGATGTCCATGGGCGGCGGTGATCGCTTTCCATCAGGTGACCCGCTCGGTCGTTTCCCCTTTTTCCATAAAAAAAATCACTTTGAACTTTGAAAATTTATAATGTGTTGAAATGTAAATTATAAAAGGCATGGCACTTCAAACAGAATGTGATTTACAGACATAAAATAGAATGGTCAACATTATCATAATGGTGTCTCTATAGATATATATTCCAAATATCTCTGGTTCAGCGCTCATTTTTAAGATCTTGTAACTTGTAATTGACAAAACTAATTATGAATTAACTATGTATATTTATTAGACTTGGACAACCAAGGCTCATGTGTATGTAAAAATTGGATGGGTAGATAGCAGAAACAGACTATTATTTATACCCATAATCTGAACTTATAAATGTTTCTTTTTATAAGATTAGTTAACCATGAGTATAAATGTTTATCATGTGATGATTGAAGTCAGTTTGTCATTAAATTATCCTTGAAATATATTATACTTGAAAATTATTTATATTAAAAATGATAAATGAAAATTATACATCAAGTTACTTGATAAATAACATAGTTTTATGTAATATACTTACTAAAGAAAGTAATTCTGTTCCTGTATGCCTATAGAGAAAACTGTAAATAGCTAAATTAGCTAATGTTGTTTAGGTCCAGGAGGAATCCAGAACAGATGCAAGGATAATGGTTGATGATGTAGTGCTGGAACAGGTGAATGAAATTGTATATCTTAGATGCGCTTTTAGCAGGGATGGAAGGTACACCGCGGATGTAGAAAGACGAGTGGCGATAGGAAATAGCGTAAATGGAGCGTTGGGCAGATTCCTGGGCGCAAAATACATTAGCAGAAAAGCCCAGCTAGCAATCCACAATGCAGTCCTGATCCCAACGCTAACTTATGGAAGCGAGAGCTGGGTATGGCAGAGTGTGCATGAAAGTAGAATAAACGCGGTAGAAATGAGGGCACTGCGCAAAATCTGCGGAGTGACTCTCGCTGACCGCGTAGAAAACAAGGTTGTAAGGAAGGAAGTTGGTTTGAAAGAGAGTGTCGGTGTAAAAGTAAGAAAGTGCTCCGATGGTTCGGACATGTAGAAAGAATGGTTGATGCAAGACTGACTAAGCAGATATACAATGCAAAAGCGGATGGATGTAGTAGTCGAGGACGGCCAAGACACACAATACATGACCAAATAGAACGTGTTCTGGAGGAAGGTGATGCTAGGAGCCTCAAAAACCGACGCGCGTGCATGAAAAGAGTTATGAAAGTCAACGAAGCGAGTGAGGCGTGTAAGAATCGTGCCTTATGGCGCTCTGTTCTCTCTGCCTACCCCGCAAGGGATTTGGCGTGAAGTTATGTATGTATGTATGTTGTTTAGGTATGCTTTGCAAGATTTTAAATGTGATGAATTAAAAAAGAAAATAGAATTTATAAGTTTATAATTACCAAAATATTCGTAAGTATATCCAGTAACAAGTAATATATTTGTTCAAATCACGACTAATTTTGGTTCAAGCAAAAGCTCTTTGCCGTATTGTCTTTCACGGAGTAAAATTAATTCATCTTCACTCGATAAGCACTATTTTTTACGTTCATCAGTTTTACTTCTATCCCACTTTACAGTTGGAATATATTATTATAGTTGAATATCTTTAATAAAAACAAACAAATAGAGTAGAGTACCTTACTGTCACGATTGTTTACTAATAATGTTTTTACGTTTTCGGTCATAGAGGTCGAAATACGCCAACTTATTAAATCGCGCTATGGTTTCACTACCGTAGGGTTTATATATGATTGATATTCTAAATCAATTATGGTACCTCTACTTGCCACTAGATGTCTGTGTACTATTAAAATTTAAGCTTAACAAATTAAAGATTGCTTCATATATACTTCGATGTTTAAATTACTTATATATTACAAAATTTATATTTATTTCCCCGCGAGGGCCGCAAGGGGGCGTTAAAAGCGTTATGCGCTTATATGTGTGGGCTTGGGGCATGCACATGCACTTTTGACAATACTATTTCATTGGTGTCAACTTAAATTTCCGTGACACTATTTGAAATTGGAACACTACATCGCTTCTTTACGTTGCATAAAATCGATGTCGTTTTTTTTTAATCGATTGGTACATTTAAAAATGATAACGTTGATGAAACAAAATAATCACCTCACTTATTATTTATAGTATGTACATTTCACAGCCGTATGAAACAATTGTTAGGAATTTACATACATTGCTGCATACTGGTTGCGTGTAAAGATAATTTGCGGCACATGTTTGCTTTCTTTACCAAAGAAAAAATGACTTTAAAATATATAAAAATCAAAGCATTTCACCTCCGTTTGCAGATAAGTTTGTACAGAGGTGATCACTTCGTCTTTTAGGCTGAGTTCGTGTAAATGATAAGGCGAAAGATGACTTATATTTACATTACCGAGACTTAAGATGCACCTACCTTTTTTGTTTGTTTATGAAAATATACTAGCTTACCAAAGTGTTATCTACTTTTACTACTTAAAGGACATTAATGCTGAAATTCCTGAGATTGGCAAGCTCTCTCTCTCTCAGTTTTTTAATACTTACTAGTATAGGCAATAAATATGTAGAGCCACGCAGTTCGCTGCATGAATATCGACTTAATGTGACATCATGTCGTGTTTCGATCAGTGACAGAGTTATCCGAAGGTTAATCCCCCTTCCCTTTCTACTCGCAATTCTAACTTTATATGTCTTGCAGGTATTCATGGGCGGTGTTAGTCACTTACCGCCAGGTGACTCGCTTCTTCGTTTGCTCCCTTGTCCGTAATAAATCGGCAACTTAAACCCAGAGACAGAATGATGGAATCGAGACATTGTTATCGATTAAAGAATCTCGAGTGCGTTACTAACTCTGTTATCACTGCGATTGACATTCAACTCAAGGAGAGATAACCTCCGATTATAGATTATATTATTATTATGTAGGTCGTACGCATTATATGTATTTAATTAACACTTTTATATAATGGTATATAAAAAATACGAAGTGGGTGCGAGTAAGTTTGCAACTCCGATTCCTAGTTCAATACGATGGATCACACTTGACTGAATTTCCGGAAGTTATGTGTGATTAATGTCAATGATGGTCTTAATGGCGCGAAAAGCATATGGGGGCGAAAAAAATTGCAATTGGAACTAGATAATCAATCCGATCTGTCAAGACTCTTTGTTCGTCATTGTTGCTACCTATTATTGTATTTTTGCTAGCTATTAAGCGCGTGAAGGTATAAGTCCTCTATTAACTAACCGCTGCTATTCCGTTTCCCATACAAATATGATTGTGCGTCAACACTCACATCCAGGTCGACCTAAGCCATTTTTGTCTAAAATAAATTTAATGTTCTGATTGTTATATGAGTCACTGTTCTGACATCTGGTCTAAGCGTAAAATTCCAGTAGACATGTCACATGTCATTAATACGGTTTTGGTTATAAATCTAGTTCTATTATAGCCTGTAGATACAAAAATGATGATACTATTTGTCTTATTTCATCAACATTATTCTATACTAAACAACAAACTTATAGACTACAGGCCCGTGTTGAAAAATCATGGGTTTTTTGAGCCAGCAGGGGACCTATCTAGAACGATATAAGAGCATAAAATAATATGACTCCGCACAATTTTTTACGGCACTGAGCGTTTTCTTATTATTTTTCATGGATTTATCCATGTTAAGAACGCCGTACAAAAATATATGGTCATAAGGTCAACTCACTCTACCTGTACTTTTGAATTCTCACCTGCACTCAGTTGGACAGCTTACAAGTGGTAGTATAGTGCGGGTTGTGCGGAATCCCCTGTTGGTTCAAATGACCCATGATTTTTCAACACGGGCCTGTAGTCTATTATTGGCCGCGTATCCTCATTAACCATTTAGTCAATTCATAATTTGATACAAGCCACATAGCGACACTAGTATACTAATATTCATAATAGATTAATTATAGTGTAAACAACTAGTATCTTATCAGCATGGGGGATATTTCCACTCGATAACCGATGCCCAGTGGTTTTATATCCTCGTTTGAGCTGGTCCTAACTTAACTATTCCTACGTCCGCGGTACATTATATTCTAGAAACGTCTAAAAGTTTTAATTGAAAACCATCCAACAATCGATTTTATGATTTTAAATATAGTAGATAGTTCATTTGTTTATTTTTTTTCGATTTCTAAGTGAACAACTCTATGTTTAAGTTAAGTTTTTGTGATAAATTAAATTTGAATTTAGAATATGTGGTGTACTTCGTAGTATTTTTATAGTTTTAATTTACTCATAGACGTGGCAATTAGTTCTTACTGGTGGATATATCAGTGACAGCACCATCGGGTTACATGGACGACGCGCGTGTCACGCACCGATCTAAAAGTGGTGTTGGCTGAAACGTTATATTTCCCTTTGCCTAAAGTGTTATAATGTAAAAAAGTTTTATCGTGTTCTTTTTTCAAAATGGATGCAATGCCACCGTCTTATAGCATGAACGTCGTGCAAGTATATCTGTTTGTAATGCAAGATTTCGTAAGTATTTATATGTTTGAATTAATGTCATTAAATTAAATGTCCAACCCATTGTCAACAGTAATAGAACAGTACTTAGAGTACTCACATAGTTCACACAACAAATAATTGTCCGAAACAAAACTGTAAAAGCAATTCAAAGCATTTAATAAGAATTTTTGTCTTTTATCTTTATAAAGGCTTTACGCCGCAACTAATAGCATGACACTGAATACACTTCTATTAAACTTAAATATAAACGAAACAATTAAACAAATCTCCTATTAATCTTAGAAAATCCTGGAATGAATTAAATACTATTGGTATTGGTGGTAAAAAAAAAACCACAGTTTTAATACATGGACGAAAATGGCGCCAGCGTGAAGTGACTTCGAAAAACAAAACAGTTACAGATCCAATAAAGACACATAGAAACATACAGATTCTGAGGCCAATATATTCTTCATAAGCAGTCAAAATACTGGCGCAAATCTGAAGAAATATTGAACAAAAGAATCCTTCATTTTATCCAGATACTCATTCATCAAAATTTAGCTACTTTTTTACAGCCCTTTTTTATCGTCTAGATGGCCATCGACCAAGCGAGTCACCTGGTTCGTAAGTGACTAGCGCTGTTTATAGACTCCAAAAAATAGATAATATTACAGATAATTATTATTGTCAGCCTTTTAAATGGGAAAGGGAAAGGGTCGAAAGGGGAACGGATTGGGCCTCCAGCTTAGAGGTCGTGGTAATAATGTAGGAACACGAAATATATTTATTTCTAAGACTTTCGCGAATCTCACTCATAGATTAAAACAACTTTTAGGATTATATCGCGTTTATTTATTACTTATTTATATTTATTTCCCGACGTTTCGAACTCTTTACAGAGATCATTTTCACGAGTGATGAACAAAAAGATGGTAGTTGTTCAAAAGCTATTTTCATTGATACACACACCCACTTTTTGGAAACAAAAGTCAAAAAGTTGATATTAAAAACATTATTTTTAATATTGATTGATTGATTTTTAATATTTAACACACATAAGACCATGACAACAAAAGTTAAATACTTATTTATAAGATGTATTCACCAGAGAAAAAAGTTTTTGTTTGTAAAGATCCTTTGTTGTATGATTTATTCAGTAAAAGTTGTTATTATTAAGATAATTTTCTAATAATTTAGTCTAAAGTCTAAATTTAGTCTCGGTGGCGCAGTGGTCGAGCACACGGCTTCTGATCCAGAGGTCCGGGTTCGATTCCAGACACTGGCTCACACCAATGACTTTTCGAAATTGTTTTCGGAAGTTATGTGTGATAAATATCGATGACTGAAAAACTTTGTGCCCGGTATGGCAATAGGTTTCGCCACCTATTCCATTTGGGACGTAAACATAACGGCGAGACGAGGCTTAACAGCCGCTGCCTACACCTTCGGGTAACAAAAGGCGTGAAGTTATGTTATGTTATGTTATGTGTTCTAATAATTAAATAAACGCGATATAATCCTAAAAGTTGTTTTAATCTAACACGAAATATTTTTTTAAATGAAAAAATGCTTGATATTTGCCAAGACACCTATCTAACGTAAGATTAGATGAGTTTTGATTCGATCCCTTCCCCCCTTAAACTTCTCACGTAATTTATGGACGCCCCCCAATAAATATAATAATTCCAGAGAGAGGTTTTCATGAACAATAAAATATCGATTGTGCAATCTTGTAAAGATATCTAATATTATATACAGTATAGCGTCGCAGTTAGTTGGTTATATTGATTTGTGTAACTGAATAAAGACTAATTGATCCCAGCGAACGTTATTTTGCCTCAAAAGAAATAATAATGGTCATTGCGGGTTATGCATAAGCATATGCATACACCATTGCTGACTTTGACTTTTTCACACAGTTGACACCCTGTATCTATTAAAAAAAACTGCATTCGTTCCATCCGTTGTGTAGTTTCAAATATTGAAGCATATAAGGGGACAGACAGCGGAAAGCGACTTTGTTTTATAGTATGTAATTTTTAATTAGTTGTTTTAAAATAAAAGCCATAAGTTATCCCTACAAACGTCAGCTATCTCGTCTCGTAAAACGGGTCCAGCCGTTTTGCTGTATGTTAATAATTAAAATTAGATTGAAAAAGCAAAAACTCCAATTTGAATTGTTTCATAATTATAAATTAAATCTTTAAGATTGTATAGTATAATAAACTAAAAATGAAGTTATAAATAAACTTAATTTATTGTCATAAATTGTATCTTCCATCAGATAAAAGCGGAATACCAGGACATGCCGGCGAACTTCGGCATGGACATACCGGTAGAGGGGCTGCGGGGTTTTCTTGTGGAAGGTGTGCCTTCGGACGGGTGCTCCCCACTCAAACCGCCGCCAGTCGTTGATAATTTCACTAACAATTGGATTGTACTCGTCGCCAGGTAAATGTTTAATCGATATTTGAATTGATGTATCATTATCACTTAACATCACTATAAAAGATTGTAATGGAATAAAAATTGTTTGACCTAAAGGTCTTAGTTACCAGGTCATTAAAGCCATTAAAAAAAAAATTGTCAATATTATACTAACTAGATTCGTCAGGTACACAATCTTAAAAACCAACACAATGTGTTTGCACATACCGATATTCGAACCAGAGGCTTCGGGATTCAGAAACGGGATGACATATGACCATGGCGATTATGGAATAATATGAATATTTTATAAGATATTTTTTTTATGAATCTAGAAGTCGTTGTTTTCGATTTCGGACTCACTCATAAATGACTTGTCGGAATTATTTTAGGGAGTTGTGTATGATATATATAGATTACTGACAACATAGTGCCAGGTGTATGGTAATAGGTTTCACCTATTTCATCCAAAAACTTCACGCCAAGATCCATGCGGGGTGGGGAGAGAAATCAAAGCGCCATATGACTCGATTCCTACTCACCTCACATACATGCGCGTCGCGTTTTAACGCTCTTGACGTCATCTTCCTTGAGGACTTGTTCTATTCGGTCATCCTCGTCTCCTACATCCTTCCGTTTTTGCACTTTATGTCTGCTTAGTCGGTCTTGCGTCATCCATTGTTGAATTTGAAAAACAATATATTTTTTATTGTCAGATACAACTGCAGCTTCGAGACAAAAGTGCGATATGCTCAGGAAGCTGGTTACAGCTGCGCCATCGTCCACAATGTCAACTCAAGTGATTTGGGTACGTATCTCTACAAATATATCGAGAAGAAGTCGCGGTTTCTAATCCTGACTTCGGGACCAATGACTTTTCGAAATTAATTTCGAAAGTTGTATGTGAAATATCTATGACTGAAAACTTTGTGCTCACTATGGCAATAGGTTCGCCTCTTATTCCATTTGGGACGTAAACATAACGGCTATTTGAGGCTTAACAGCGGCTGCCTACACCTTCGGATAGAAAAAAGTGTGAAGTTATTTTTATGTTAAAATTTATATTACTGTATTAAATGCATATTTTATTTTGGTTGTCTCGATGGTCGATCACCTCCGGTTTAGATTCAAGGAGTCTCTGGATCGAAGTTTGATTCACAGCGATGACTTAGGAATTACTTTGACTATTCCTTGGGCAAGAATTGGCGCGAAATTTAAAAAAAAAAAACAATCAATTACATATATAGCCGTAGTCGCTGGTGAAACTTAGTGTGATATGTGGATATATTGATGTATTGATATCATATATATACAATATAAATATATATATGATGACATTCAGTCGATAAGCTTGTTTTTGCGCGCTCGTTAACAGAACTATGCGCTTAACTTTGCCTTGTCATTTATTTATATTAAGTGCATTTTACAATAAAAATATCCACCAATATGTCTTCCTACATTAATTACATTGTAAGTCATATTACAATATTTTTATTCTAGTTATCTTGTTATACAAATGCATTGATCCGTTGTCAATAACTTGATGGGCGGTTGTGTTACGTGTGTGTTCATGTTGAAAGTTGTTCTTACTGTGGACTGTGAAAAAGTTTTGATTTTTAAATCTGTACAAAATTAAATAGAGAGAGAGTTCTTTGCCTCAATGTTTCCTCAGGTTTGAGATTAAATACTTTTTATTGCTCAAGAAAATTTTGTTTGGGATGAATCTGTGTGCTTGTAACTTTCAGTGTGGCGTTTGTACGTAATTGTCATATCGGAATTTAATTTAGTTCCAGCACCGTCTTACATTATGACTCAAATGTGTGGTATACCATAACGCGAGCATGGATTTTTTGAAATATAGATGGCGCTATGAGAATATATTATTTCATTGTAAATACCAAGATAAATTAAACAGACTGCGGAGTTAAAGACAATAATGATCACCAGTACCCATACGTACAGAATAGATAATAAATGTAATAAAAAGTACAATTTGTTTTCTCGGAGGTTCAGTCGAGAGTCTCCAACTCGAATCATGTCTTATACCAATGATTTTTCGCCTGTTACGAGTGTTGAATAGGCAATAGGTTCTGCCATCTATGCTATATAAAGTGCCATGCTATTTGAAACGTAAAAATTCTTTGAGATGAGGCAAGACAGCCGCTGCCTGCGTTCTACACCGTATGTGCAGATTATTATTTATGTATATTTTTTAAATAATTTATTATTATTATGTATAGATATGTTATTATTTATTTCTTCACAGAAACTATGTCGGCAAAGGACCCTGAAGGCATAGACATACCCTCTGTGTTTGTAAACGATCTCGCCGGTTTGGATCTGAGTGAAAAATATCAATACGATAGCGGGTGAGTAAATTTACGGTTCTGCCGTATTTTTAGATTTGCAACAAAAGTACAAACTCCAACAAAACTAGTAACTACAAGTCTCTCCCTCCACTGTTTATTCCGTGTATCTACTAAGATTTTTTATGTAATACTACTTTTTAAATGATTTTAACTATTGCTATATATAGTGAAATTCATTTGAATATATTGAGAAAATAGTCGAGAATCTAGATCAATAGATATTTTATCTCCAGTAATTATAACCTTCTATTACCTGAGCGTTGAGGTATATATGTATATAAACGGGCATTTGTTCAAACGTGGTTGATGGAGTGTGGTGATGAATGTTAATAATATAGCTTAGTATTTATATTATTACGCAACACCTATATTTAAAAAAAAAAACCGTACATTTAAAATACATATTTTGCAATTTAAAAAAATCTAACATATTTATACAAAAAAATGCTCGCGTCGACAGAAACATATGTGTTTGTGTAAGGTCGTTGTCAATGGTTTTAGTGATGTTTAACACGGCGTGACGTCATTCAAGACGACATTTTTTTGAATGCCATACATTGGCACGTGACTTAATGCGTATTTTTTAAGATTTTCTTTTATAAAAACATGTAATTTTTGCTTATTTTGTTTATCCTATTTTTCTTAATCTTTATATCAATAGTGGGAATCTCTAATCCATCCGATTAATTTTTAGCGGAAACAAGATTATTGTATGGATAATGGACATCAAATTTAGCAGCGGGCATATTTGATGTCCATTACCAACTGATGTTACCGAGCCGACCTTTGACACGTTCAAAAGTAATTCGATAACAGTATCGAGTATTCGTTCGCCTTCACAAGTGATAAGGAGCAAACAATATTGATGTTTTCAGGTGCTATATAATGATCAACGGAGACTTGCCGTTCAACATCAACACGCATTTGTTGCTGCCGTTCGCGATAGTGGTGGTGCTGTGTTTGTGCGTCATACTTATATTTATGGTATGTATATATTATAGTTTATTAAAGAAGAGAATGCTGAGATGGTTTGGGCGAGTGAGAGGGAAGGACAGGACAGAAAGACTGATGATACACAAAGAAAGTGTGAAATGGACAAGTCGCTGAAGATACAGGCGAATCTAGACTGCGTCGGCTTGACCGGTAAATACCACGACCTATCGGAATGGTGACTCACTTGCTCGTTTGCCCTCCTATCCCATAAAAAAATCAAATTAATGATATAGATATTCTCGAGAAAGGTCAGATCAAAACTATTCACAACCGACGAGGTCTAATGAAAGTGGAGATAGCGAGGAATGTGTGTTTAGTAGTATCTACCTACCCATAGGGAAGAAAGCGTAATAGTATACAACTATTTATCTCATTTATCAGTGGTAGAGCCAAGCAGTTCGCTGCAGGAATGGGCCAACTCGACTGCTAAAATACCACGAGCTCTCAGAATATCGACGTAAAGTTCCCTATGCCGCGTTTCGTTTAGTGAGAGAGGTACCCGGAAGCCAACCCCCCTTCCCCATCCTTTCCTATCCTTACGCCCTTAAAAGTCGGTAACGCAACTGTAACACTGTAACACTATATGTGTTGCAGATGTCCATGGGCGGCGCTGGTCACTTACCATAAGGTGACTTGACCTGCTAGTTTGCCCTCCTATCACATAAAAAAAATTACAATATATACCGAATATTTTTACTACACAACCTTTTAAGCATCGTAGATCGAGTCCGCTATATGTCGCATAGTACATAGTGTGGTTAATTACCAAAACAGAGAAGATGAAGAATGAAGAAAGAGTATTTCGATAGAAATAAAAGTCCAACTAAAACAATAGTTGCGTATTGCAGATAGTGAAATGTATCAAAGACCGTCGTCGAGCCAGACGTCACCGGCTGCCGAGTCGCTCCCTCAAGAAGATACCAACGTGCAAGTTCAGCAAGGGAGATCCATACGACACGTGCGCTATTTGTCTGGACGACTACCAGGAGGGCGAAAGACTCAGAGTGCTGCCCTGTGCACATGGTATGATATCATTATTATGAATCTTTCACTCTCTTTCTCTCTCAGCCAATTATTTTGATACAATAAATGTGCCAGTAGCCGACTGGGTCAGTTGAAATAAAGTAAGCCAAAAGTTCGCGTTTGTTAAGAGACAGTAATATAAGAAGTGGGACCATGTGCCAGTACTTTGACACATCATTATGAATGTAAAAATGGAGTGATTGAATGATGAATTCCATGGAACTAGAAACATTAATTTGGCGTGTCGAGGCACGCGTACTCAGATATAGAATCGCTAGAAGTTACAAAAAGAAAATAAATATTACAGAAAGGATATTTGCAAACAGCTCAAAATATATTATGTTTTATATTATGTATCTGAAAAGTTGTTACATTATAAGTCGTATATTGCAGCGTACCACGCCGTGTGCATAGACCCGTGGCTCACTCAGAACAAGCGGGTGTGTCCCGTGTGCAAGCGGCGCGTGTTCGCAGCGGGCGAGCGTCGCAGGCTAGATACAGACTCGGACTCTACGGACACGGAGCCGCTGCTCAACGAGTCTAACACCACTCAGGTGATTGTTTTAAATACATTTCCAAAATATATAAACCTTTATACAAATCATTCTTTTTTGGGAATTGGCGCTTGGAACATGAAAGCAAACAGGTTGCTACTAGCGCCACCTATGGACATTTGCACTTACGACGGGTCACAGCTGCGTTGTCTGCTCTAAGATGTGATGAGATGATCGATGTGGAAGGGAAGAGGAAAGGGGATGGTCCTTTTCATACATTTTTCATCCAAAAAAACACGACAATAGCTGTCAGTTACGTCCGTAGAATACTCTTCCCAAAGCGGATGCGCTTGCCATAAAAAAAATTGAATAGAATTGGCTCGTTGGTCCTATGCGAACACAATTAATGTATTAAATTATATCCATGCAAATCCGAGCTTTAGAAAATAATAAACGTAAGGCAAACATAGCCTTTTAGCATTCCTAACACTATAGTACGTCGTAGACTAGAATTTCTCTTGCGAAAAAGTATTAATCACGATTTTATTGAATTTAAAGGTAACAATGTTTTTTTTTCAGGGCGGTACATTTGACGAGCAGCGTGAGAATCCTTTTGTACGCGCGGCCCGGTTCGTGAGTAGACTGAGGAACAGGGACAACGACACTGAAGTAAGTCTAATTATTATTTGCATACCGCTGTCTGTCCCTTATACGCTTCGATCTTTAAAACTACCCAACTGATTGTGATGCGGTTTTTATAGATAGCGGGCCCTTTGTATGTATAATTCATGTCTAATGTAGTAAAGAAAAGGTGATAATCTTCGAGATTTAGCACTTTAATTGTAAACGCCTTAAAATTTTTCTTTTGATGCGGAACAAAGTTCGCCGGGTCAGCTAGTAATATATAATATTTTATGAACACACATGACAAAATTACTCTGCATACCTATCTCACCAAGTAAAATACGGCATGAGCTACTTAACGTCTATATTCTGAGAGGTCGTAATATTTCATCAGTCGAGCCGAACCGTTCATTCAGCAAACTTTGTGGTTTTACCACTGTTAAATAAAAAAGAATAATAAATGATTTTAGTTAATATTTAGACAGAAATGTTTGGCTGTTGTAGGAGGCGTCGCCTGTAGAAGTCCACGAGGAACAATCCAGTCCACATGACGATGAACAATCCAGTAATCATAATGAAGAAGAGCAGTGAGTTTTAACACAAGTTTAACTTATGAATATTGAATGTCTTTGTATTGCGTTTTCTAAAATCTCATTAATTTATAAATAATATTTATACAAGTAGTGCTTTATTAGTGTTAATACAAATACTGGTTGTACCCACGAAAGCATAGTTAATATTTTATGCCAATAAATCTATATTACAATACTGTAGTCCAGAGGTCGAGCTTCTGATTCAGAAGTCGTGGAATTGACTCTTAATGACTATTAATGATTTCTCGGAATTATTTTCGGAAGTGATGGGCGATAGATATCGATCACTGACTACTTTGTGCCGGGTGTTATACATTCCACCGCCTATTCCATTTGGAATGTAACTATTCGGTGAGTCGAGGCTCAACAGCTTCGAGTCGAAGAAGCGTGAAGTTTTGTTAATCTACATTTTTACTAATGGGCGTTCAAGGATTACGTAAGTAGATTTATTATAATTATTTACCCCACCCCACCCCCCTTGAAATCAAAGCTCTTACCCCCAACCCTCCATAATTACGCAATCATTTAAAAATAAATTTTTCAAAAACCTTCTACACGATTGGTGTGAGGTTTTTTTGTAAAATTGAATGGCTACTGATGAGGTAATCATCATCTGGACCCCCCCTACCCCCCATGTCATCAAAAATAGGCAAGGCAAAGACTCCCCCACCCCCTTACAATGCTTACGTTATACTTGAACGGCCCCAATATCAGATTTCTGTGTAAAACTTTTATGTTACTCGTAATGTGTGGTGTGGCTCTGTTTAGCGCGGGCTCAGACGATCGCCAGCCGCTGTTGAGCGCGCCGCCCGCCGTGGCGGTGACACACACCCACGAGAGACGCCGCCGCCCGCGCCGCGCCCGCTCCGCTGGCACTGGCGCCGCACGATCCTCACACCCCTCAAACACAGCGCACTCCATCAACAGCGAGCCGCGCGGGGAGATCGGTACGTATACGTCGAGTGCGATAACTTGAGACCTGGCGTTGGTGACGTCACACACACATTGATGTACTGTTTATTATTTGATTTTGCAAAACTTTATAATAAAAGAAATTAAACAAAAAAATAAAACAAAACTTTACCCATATTTGTAAAATGGGTCGTATTTTAATGCTTCACATCAATTCGCAGGTGTGGCAGCACTCCCAGCGCCTCAGGCCTCCTCGACCCCTCGCCGCGTGGACTTATGAACAATCTGTTAGCCCGTGGGTCTTCACTTGTAACACTAACCCAACAACGGTGTACACGGTCGGGTGTCATGCTTTCCCTGGCTCCCTTCAAAGCCATGATAATATGACACATGAAAAATATTTAGCTCTTGACAGGTGAAAACTATGCCATGTTGCGGATAAATAATGAAATCAGATTTTTTATCAACTGACATGTAACAAGTAAAGTCATCAATTTCTCTCTCAAAATATAAAAAAAATATTACAAATTTCATACTTATATGTGGTTCGACAACAATTGTGACTGTGCCATTTGTAAATGACTATTATTCATTTTAATAAAATTGTGAACACATTTTTTTGTAATAGTTCAAAATATCATCTGATTCTTAATAATAAATGTGTTCAAACTCTTGTTGATGGTCTATGTTTGATCAGTTAAAAATGCATTTTTGCCTGCAGATTGCATGTTTATAAAATAGAACGACAGGTTTGGGATATTATTTTTTTGTAAATTTATAATTTTGACAATAGGTATGGCAATAGGTTCGCCACTTATTCCATTTGGGACGTAAACATAACGGCGAGACGAGGCTTAGCCGCTGCCTACACCTTCGGGTAACAAAAAGCGTGAAGTTATGTTATGTTTATAATTTTGACAAAGAGAATATTTAAGTCTAATAGTGACTACATCAAATTGTTTTTAACTCATTTTATAACTGACCATTGATGTTAATGATAAATAAATAAATAAAATGTCTAACTAAAAAAAAGGAACAAAACAGATTAACAGAAGCTGTTTTGCTCCTTTTATATGCGACTATGTGCTTGCAGAAAGAAAGCTATAAAAATAATCAATTATATGAATTTATTTATCAAATCGTCTGTATGTTATGTTGTATTGAGAATTATGATGCTCAAATTTAAGCATTATATTTATAAGCCTATTTAGTGAAGTAAATAATAGGTTTGTCAAAATTAAAGTTTTTTTAAATATCAAAAAACTCAAAATATCAAAAAGGCTCAGACTAAACAATGAAAGTCAAGATACAAAAATAACATTATATTTAATTCAAACAATATATTATGTAGTCCATCCCTCCGATCTTTGAATGCTGTAACAAAACAAACTGATTAGGGTGAATAAGTGTATGTGGGTAGGTATGACATTATTTGTAAATAAATAAATATGTATATGTGTCTTTAAAATTGACTATGAATTGTATAGAAATTGGTCGCTGAATACTAAATTAAGAAGGCGTTATAAATTAAAATTGCACAAGTATCAAGATCATTTATGTTCAGTTGAGGGATCTGTCTATAACATTTCGCTATCAAAATGCTGTATGCCGAATTTTTCGCTTATTATACTAAAAATTTTGTATCGAAATTAAATTTCTTGAAAAATTCAAAGGTATTATAAAGGCAAAGGCGTTATTGCAGCACCAGCAGAGTGGAGCTGGATGTAGTGTATTTTCTTATTTCAGTTTGCATTGAATAGTATATTATTGAATTATTATTATTTAATTATATATTGAATAGTATAGTATTGAATAGTAAAAAAGCCGAGAAACGATGGTAGCTCGGTTATTGCAAAAACGACAAAAACGAAACTAAAGGGATGATTATTGTAATAGACGAAGTTTAGTTATTTTGGTTTAGTCTGTAATCTGACTTATAAACTTTCACCTTCTCACGAGCCAGTACGATTGTTAGCGTTGACTTGCAGGGCAATTATTATAAGCAATCGGCAACTAGTGTGCATATTGCTGACTTTGTGACATCTTTTCAGTTTTCCCTATTTCACACCTTTTACTACAACACTGGCGTCAATAGCGATCTCATAACAATCGATGAAAACTGATCATCTGTTTACGTGATAGCCCCTCTATACTTGACATAGGTATTTAGTTGAACACATAAATATATATTTTAAAAGATCCTGTTAGTATTTTTTTTTAAGTTTTTATTTTTATAATAACATATTATAAATTAGTGTAATTAAAATCATACATTTGTAACAATCACAATGTTATAATTAATCATCATTCACAAAACGCAAAGAAGTTAAGTTTATTTTCGATTTATTTGGATTAAAATTAATGACACTTGAAATTTATAATATGGAGATTGTACTGTTTTGTTTGAAATTTGTATTTATATAAGAACATAACGCCATCATTGTATATAGCTTTAGAAGTCATAATCTTTATAGTGTCTTAAGAATTATAATATTATGTCTCGAGATTGTGTTATTATTGCAAATTGCGCAGATAAATGTTACTGGGCGTAGTTTTACTCAAATAATAATTAAAAAATATAATTTTTAATATTGACCAAGTAATTGGGGAACATATAACCTCCTCATCCTTATTTGTATGATCATGTGGTAAGATTAATAATTAATTTTGGGCTTTCCATAATTGCCATGGGACAATAAAAAAACTTGTGAGTTGTCTTGCTGATATAAACATGAATAATATTTCAAAGGTCGACAACGCTGATGGACGCCCGGGTGTTGCTGATATCTATGGGTGGCGGTAGTAGCTTTCCATGAGGTGACTACGCGCTTGTATCCACCCCTTTTTCCATAAAATAAATTATACGTTTTATAAACACGACAACGAATATTGTGTTCCTGAGGCTATAGTTTAGTTTCGCGGTCGACTACATGACGCCATTAGTCGAAAAATTCGGGTATTAAAAGCGTGGTAGTTTTATTTTTAAAAAAATTACTCATCTTTACCGTCCTAATAGGGTTGCCGTATCTTTTAAAATTTATATGAATGTTGTTTTACGACTTGAAAACATTATTGGTCAAATTTTTTTATTGAAACTAACTGACCCGGCAAACGTTGTCTTGCCAAAAAATGAAATTTAAAAAATAGGGGTTGATCGTATGGGGTTTGAAAATTTAGGGTTGTATGTATTTTTGTATACCGTTTTATAAAAAACAGAAATATATCGAAAAATTAAAAAATATTTAGGGGGATAAAAAATAGATGTTGTCCTATTCTCAGACTTACCCGATATGCCAACAAAATTTCATGAAAATCGGTCAAGCCGTTTCGGAGGACTATGGGAACGAACATTGTGACACGAGAATTTTATATATTAGATATCATTCCTCTGATAGCAGCTGGATTGCTTACATTATAGCACATATAGATTGAGCTAAATTAAAAATGTGGGTCTTTAGTGCAAACTGAAAATTTTACGTGTGTGTATGTGTGAAAGTTTCTATTGATTGCAGCTCATAGCGATTGGTTAGCAACCACAATGCTCATGCTGCTAGGTAATAATCCCGATGATTTTTTATCATACTACAAGCCAAAGTCTTTTGTTGTAAACATCTCAGTAACATTTATTGGCCAATACAGTGGTTGTTAAATGATAAAATTGTGATTCAAACTCGATCACTGAGAATCGTAATTATGTCTTATTCAAATTAATATGTATTATGATATATTTAGTGTAAAATTGTTAGTTAAAATTATAATTATTAGTTATTTTAAGGTAAAATTCTGATAATCCGATTTACTAACGAATGCCTTGTCTGAGAAATATTTTAAACTAGATGATCCGGCGAACTTAGTTTCACCTCGGAAGCAATAAATAAATAATTTTTCTAAAAAAAGAAGCCCAAGTTACTCTTTATAACCAATCCGGTCCTTTCTGAGATTACCCGAAAATAACAGACAGAATGACAAAAATTGTAAAAATAAATAAATATTAATTTGGGTGTAATGTACCGTATATATATTCATAATAATGCAGTAGATAGCAGTTATTTTAATATTACAAACAGACACTTCAATTAAATTTATATGTATAGATTTACAACTTTCTCTCTTGTCAAAATGTGTTTATTAAAAAATGATTTAAATTTTTTCTTTAACTACAGTTATCTCTAGATCTTTAAAGTCTGAACATTTTTTTTTTTACTTCCGTATGACTTAACACATATTCAAAAAAAAAGTAATGCTTTAATTAAATAATGACTTTTTACCAAAGCTAGTGACAACAAACAAAAGTTTCTATTTTAAATTTCGATCATTGAGGTGTTGGAACTCTTCCTCATGTTATTATTTGACTATGGTTAATGTATGAAGCTTATAGTTTGTATTATTATATGGCAGTGATATCAATCGAATAGATGGTTCGGAATAAGAGAATCCATGAAAATGCATGCATAGCTTGTAAATTCTATGACTCATAAAAAAAATCGTTGAATTACATCATGAAATAGGTATTTTATAATTTGTTTGAGATGAGGTAAACGCCAATAGTTACAACAGCCTAGTTAATGAAAAAACGATCATTTTTATAAGATTCGACGCTATAATATGTATTTGTTTTTTAAATTGTCAAGGAAATTTACTTGTCAAAATATGTATCTATGTTTTTCTTTTTTTTTATGTTAATGTCATAAAACAATTATTAAAATGATAACTAAAAGGAATTTTAACACTTGGAGATTTAACTTTTTATTTATGGACTGGGAAAGAGAAGCTTATGATTTGTGCATCGATCAGAATTTATATGTATAAATAAAACTTAAATGATGTTGAATGTTGCACCACTTTCTATTATTTTTGATAATCTGTTCTGCATCTATATATAAATAATATTATTTTTGAAAATAATTGGTTTTATTTAATAGTCTCGGTGGTCCAGTGGTGGAGCACTCCCCTTCTAAATAATGAGGTCGCGGGTTAGAATCCTGGCTCACACCAATTGCTTTTCGAAATTCTTATCGAAAGTTATGTGTGATAAATATTGATGACTGAAAACTTTGTGCCTGGTATGGCTATAGGATTGCCACCTATACCATTTGGAACATTAACATAATGGCGAGTCGAGGCTTAACAGCGACTGCCTACTTTCGGGTAGAAAAAGACATGAAGTTGTTATGTTAAGTAATTTTGCAATATTGTAATCTCCGGAGTCAAGTCTCAAGTCAAGAGCGAATCAAGTATGGGCTCGAATACTGGCTCACATCAATGAAATTATTTTATGACATTTAAGTTCTGCCAGCTATTCCATTTTTTTATGGGATAGGAGAGCAAACGAGCAGGCGTGTCACCTGATGTTAAGCAACCAACGCCGCCCATGGAACCCAGCAACAGATATAGTGTTATTTTTGCGTTGCCGACCTTTAAGGGATAGGGAAGGGGTGGGCCTCCGGGTACCTCTCTCACCGAACGAAACGCGGCATAAGCCACTTTACGTCGATCTTCTGTGAGGTCGTGGTATTTCACCGGTCGAGCCGGCCCATTTGTGCAGCGAACTGCTTGGCTCTACCACTGTCAAAAAATTAGGCATCCACCTCTATCACCTAGAGAAAAGCAGCATGTGCGACTTCACGCCGATATTCGTCTTTAGCTGTGTATAATATTGAAAAAAAATTACAAAGAATTTATAAACCTTCGGCTTCGGCCGAAGGTTGTGGAAACAGCCGATTAATCGCCTTCGGCTTCGGCCAAAAATATACCTTCGGTCGGACACTAATTCGTATACACGCGCGGGTCGAAGGGGCGGGGGGGTGATTGTGTAGGTACTCCAGCACCGAATTAAACGCGTTACGCGAGTGAGGCCGAGTCTTTGCTGTTGAGATGCGCTCAGCGGAGTTCGTTCCCATTATTCTTAATTTTTTTAATGAGAAAATAATTATACTTTCAATTTACAGACCCCAAAAACAAACAAAACTAATAAATTCTTGAACAAATTGAGATTACTTTTGAAACTCATTCCTTCATTAACTAAGATAATTATATGCGGGATATTAACATTAACCTATTAGGTAAACTTGGATGATCATAGCGTAGTCACATACGAAAATTTATTGTCCGAATTTGGTTTTACCAAATGCATTAATGATGTTACACGTAAAGAAATAGTAATGTGCAAATTAGTACAGTCCTGTATAGATCATATTTTCATCAGAGCAACCAATGTAGCCATTACTTCTACATCATAGCGACCACTACATCATAGCGACATCGGTGGAGTGGAAACGCGCGCCAATCACCCCACCGCGCGGCCCCGGCACTTCTTCGACTCGTCGCGTACTCGTTATTAATAACATGGTTAGAAAAAAGTTATTGGATATCGACTTCAGTACGCTTATGTCCACAGAAATAGATCAAGATAGAACGGCGAATAGGCGTGGCAACCGTGCCAAAACCATGCACTATATTGCATGCTTTTCGAAACTCGCTCTCATTACGCAACGAGCGTTCCTACCCTGCGTTCAGGACGTAAATAAATAATACGAGTAGTTTAAAAAAACTAAAAAACACGCTTTTTATAGAAAACTGAACTAAAAAATAGAAAAAAAAAATATTTTATTTTAAAAAAAGCGTGGGGTGCTTTTTAAGATATTATCGAAATGATAATCACTCTACTCATATCTGTCAATAAAATATTTATAACTATTGACACCATGCACCCCACGCTTTTTTTAAAATAAAATATATTTTTTTATTTTTCTATTTTTTAGTTCAGTTTTCTATAAAAAGCGTGTTTTTTAGTTTTTTTAAACTATTATTTATTTTATATTTTTTAGTTCGGTTTTCTATAACAAGCGCGTTAATAGCGCCATCTGTGACTTATACAAGGAACTCGTTTCAAGTTGATAACGTAGACTTTCCGCTGATTGCCACTAGAAGGTGGTGCGAGAAGTGAACTATGAACACTAAAAAGAAGTCGGTTACAAACAAACATACATACAGGTGAAGCGAATAAAATAATAGTTTAAAAAAACTAAAAAACACGCTTTTTATAGAAAACTGAACTAAAAAATAGAAAAAAAAAAAAAAAATTTAAAAAAAGCGTGGGGTGCTTTTTAAGATATTATCGAAATGATAATCACTCTACTCATATCTGTCAATAAAATATTTATAACTATTGACACCATGCACCCCACGCTTTTTTTAAAATAAAATATATTTTTTTTATTTTTCTATTTTTTAGTTCAGTTTTCAATAAAAAGCGTGTTTTTTAGTTTTTTTAAACTATTATTTATTTTATATTTTTTAGTTCGGTTTTCTATAACGCGTTTATAGCGCGTTTATAGCGCCATCTGTGGCTTATACAAGGAACTCGTTTCAAGTTGATAACGTAGACTTTCCGCTGATTGCCACTAGATGGTGGTGCGAGAAGTGAACTATGAACACTAAAAAGAAGTCGGTTAATAACAAACATACATACAGGTGAAGCTAATAAAAAGCTAATAAAATAGATAAAACGTCACATATATGCCTTATTGTGCTGTGGCAAATTGTAAAAACAAAAGTAGTGAATCAAATATGAAAAAAGGAAATATTTCGTATGATCAGTAAGTATAGAAAATCAGTAGAAAGTATTTTTTTGAGATTATATTACTTTACTATTGTTTTACTTTTACTATGTTCAATAATTACGATCACAAGTTGTATATTTTTTCGTTATGATAAATATCCATTGCTGTCCGCATTTAACGCTCGTATACAAAAACATTGCGCGTATAAATTATACGCGTTGTAACGCGGTCGGGGGTTCATAAAATAAAAATTCACTCGACAATTAAAAGTTTTTATTTTAACGACGAGTTGCTCCTCAATTTGTGGCTACCAAATCTTAAGAAGGGAGTAGGTACGACCTGATGCCGAGTGACCCGCGAAGGCTCACTGCAGGGGTGTCCCGGTGCTCCACTGAAGTCTCCTCCCAGATGTTGGCGGGCTGCCTTTCACTGTCAGTTGTTGACAGGAAAAGGTTGAGATGATAGTAGAGGTGAAAGTAGAGATGAAGTTGAGATGAAGGTAAAGATGAAAGTCGAGATGTGAAGGTAGAGGGCAGCCAGTCAATAAGATCAAAAGTTTAGTTGAAGGTTTATTTATAACTATTGACACCATGCACCCCACGCTTTTTTTAAAATAAAATATTTTTTTTTTATTTTTCTATTTTTAGTTCGGTTTTCTATAAAAAGCGTGTTTTTTAGTTTTTTTAAACTATTATTTATTTTATATTTTTTAGTTCGGTTTTCTATAACAAGCGCGTTAATAGCGCCATCTGTGACTTATACAAGGAACTCGTTTCAAGTTGATAACGTAGACTTTCCGCTGATTGCCACTAGATGGTGGCGCGAGAAGTGAACTATGAACACTAAAAAGAAGTCGGTTACAAACAAACGTACAAACATACATACAGGTGAAGCTAATAAAAAGCTAATGATGACATCGCAGCCGTTCTATCTTGATCTACTCGTATTTCTGTGCTTGTGTCAATAGAATGCCCAGTAGAATTATACAATGCATTATTAAAAATGTTCAAACTGTGACTTGTATAGGTTTCCTACTTCATTGACTGTTATCAAAGTTTATGGACGAAGTCAATAACTAATTAGAAGAAAGGAATTTGTTATATCAGTATTTTTTTACTACAAAAAGGCGTTTGATACTTTAGAAAAAGAAACATTACTAAAAGCAATGGAAGGGTGCGTGTTATCACTATCTACTATTTAAATCAGTGGTTCCGTAACTATCTAACATCCCGTACGTAAAGGTGGGCAGTGCTCTTAGTGACAGCACGGATGTGCAGTGCGGGGTGCCGCAGGGGTCAGGGTGCGGTCCGCTTTGTTACCTCATGCACGTCAACAGTCTGTGTGGCGTGCTGCGCCACTGCTCCTCATATATGTACGCTGACGACCTGTGTATCCTCTGTGCCGGCACAAACATCGAACATACCTACGAACTCGTCCAGAAGGACATAGACTCCGTAGTTAAATGGTCCCACAATAACGGTATTGTTCTTAATACAGACAAAACAAAATATTTATTTATCCATTCACCCTATAAGACACGCACTCACCAACACCTGCTAGTTTATTCGTTGCCCACGACTATGCCTGTCTGCACAACACTAGATCCACATGTAACTGCACACCAATAGAAAGAACTAACTGTGTTAAGGAGAATTTTTCCTGGACCGCTCACGTAGATAATACCTATCTGCTAAGCTAAGAATAGTTTTAAGTAAATTCTACCATCTGAGGCACGTTCCGACTTATATTATGCGATGTCTTTCTTTACTTGTCGTTTCTGGATTCGATCTTCGGTTACGCCCTTGATTGCTATGGTTTAACATTTAAAGCAAATATGTAAATTAGATTTGTCAAATTATTAGTCGATAAGAAAACGTTATCCAGATTTAAAAACAATTACAGAATATTATATAACAAATGCCAAATTTTACCCGTAACACTGAAACATAAATTCTTACTAGCTGTAAACAACCATGGCAGTCAGGAGCTTAACCTTGTTAAGATACAGAACCAACACCAAACTCAGTCGATGACTGAAGGCACGTTTGATGTACCTAAAGTGAAACTATTACGATGACCGAACATTAAAAAAACGTATTCCGTACCTGCTAAACAGCTTGCCGGCGGACATACGAGCAGAGAATGATCGGCAGTTATCTATACATATAATAAAATTGTAGAAAAGTCAAAACTGTACATTGAATATTTTTTAAAAAGAATACTTGGTGTGTGATCTGCAATCGATACCGAAGCCAAAAATATACTTTTTAGAATTTTTGTCTGTTTGTCTGTTTGTCTGTTTGTCTGTATGTATGTCCGGGATAAACTCAAAAAGTACTGCATGGATTTACTTCAAATTTGGCACGAAAATTATTAAGAAGTCGGGTCAACATATAGGCTACATATTATCACGCTATCACCTACGAGGAACGAGCAGTGAACCTTTATTTCTTCAATGTATTCTGTAGCAACGTGTAATCTAACGACGCATATTTGTATGTTGTTATGGTGTTATTATGTTAATAACCATGCTTTAATCTATACATATAATAATAATAATCTATACATATAATAAAATTGTAGAAAAGTCAAAACTGTACATTGAATATTTTTTAAAAAGAATACTTGGTGTGTGATCTGCAATCGATACCGAAGCCAAAAATATACTTTTTAGAATTTTTGTCTGTTTGTCTGTTTGTCTGTTTGTCTGTTTGTCTGTTTGTCTGTATGTATGTCCGGGATAAACTCAAAAAGTACTGCATGGATTTACTTCAAATTTGGCACGAAAATTATTAAGAAGTCGGGTCAACATATAGGCTACATATTATCACGCTATCACCTACGAGGAACGAGCAGTGAACCTTTATTTCTTCAATGTATTCTGTAGCAACGTGTAATCTAACGACGCATATTTGTATGTTGTTATGGTGTTATTATGTTAATAACCATGCTTTAATCTATACATATAATAATAATAATAATATAATATAAGTTAGCTTCACATTTTAATTAACTTATGCCGTTAAACATAACAGACAATTTTAAAACAGTGCCATCTATGAGATTTACAAAACAGAAAACATTAAGTTGAATTACACGTGTAAGCACTTTTTGGTTTTAGATATAAATAAATCTTTGAGATTTTAAAAACATCAAGTCGAATTACATGTTTAAACACTTTTTGAATATAAATAATTGAAATTTCATCATGCGCTTGCGGTCAATAGATGTTTTTAAGAGTCATAGATGGAGTTGTGCATTTTCTTCTTTAAAATTGTATCGTTAATTCTTTTCAGAGATGAGCAAGACAATTAAAAAAATGTATTTGTATATGCTAAAAACTGTTAATATTTTTGTTCGGTATTTATTGGTGTAATGATTGCTTCGTAATTTTATAATTTTACACCATTAAAAAAAAATGTTTCCTATTCGCTAACTAGATGGCGTTGGCGTCGAATTAGATCGCGCTATAATTTCGTTCACCAAAAGTGATGTTATGAGTACGGATGTCGCCGCGACAACTCATAGAAACTGGGGTTACCTGCGTTGCTATAAGTTATCGTGTGCTTAGTCGAATTTAACGTGAAAACTGAAAATACTTTCCTGAAATATAATTAAAAAAAAATATATTTACTTAAATAAACTTCATTCGGAATCGGACTACTGCTTACTGCTTAGCTATCATTATCTGTGTGTAAATTCTCAGCGTGTAAATTATTTTCTGTTATTTTTCAAACTTAAAATAATCAAAATGCCTAGAAAACGGTCTAATCTATCCCAATCCTCAAACGATAGTCGAAGGAAAAGGTTAGCTCGATCTCTTGAAACCACCATTGAGCGTGAGGCAAGGATAGCTACTCTTCGAGAACACAATGCGGAAATTCGAGATGGAGAAAGTAGTACGTCGCGCCAGTCCCGATTAGATACTATGCGCACTCAAAATGCATCGTTGCGGTCTCTGGAAAGTATAGAAGCATACGAAATGCGGCTATTAAATGATCGGAAGCGCCATGCTGAGTCTCGCGCGTCAGAGACATACACGCAACAAGAGACAAGACTGAGTTTGCAGCGCAGCCGCACTTATGCCGCTCGATCGTGCGAGAGTGCTGAAATTCGAGAAGCTCGATTGGAAAGCGACCGGGAGCGTCACGCTGAGTCTCGCGCGTCAGAGACGTACACGCAGCTAGAGACGAGGTTGAGTTCCCAGCGCTCTCGCACAGATGCAGCTCGATTTTGTGAGAGTGTCGAAGCGCGAGAAGCTCGACTGGAAAGCGACCGGGAGCGCCACGCTGAGTCTCGCGCGTCAGAGACGTACACGCAGCTAGAGACGAGGTTGAGTTCCCAGCGCTCTCGCACAGATGCAGCTCGATTTTGTGAGAGTGTCGAAGCGCGAAAAGCTCGACTGGAAAGCGACCGGGAGCGCCACGCTGAGTCTCGCGCGTCAGAGACGTACACGCAGCAAGAGACGAGGTTGAGTTCCCAGCGCTCTCGCACAGATGCAGCTCGATTTTGTGAGAGTGTCGAAGCGCGAGAAGCTCGACTGGAAAGCGACCGGGAGCGCCACGCTGAGTCTCGCGCGTCAGAGACGTACACGCAGCAAGAGACGAGGTTGAGTTCCCAGCGCTCTCGCTCAGATGCCGCTCGATTTTATGAGAGTGTCGAAGCGCGAGAAGCGCGACTGGAAAGCGACCGGGAGCGCCACGCCGAATCTCGCGCGTCAGAGACATACACGCAGCGAGAGACGAGGTTGAATTCGCAGCGGAGTCGCACTTCTCTTTCTCGGTCGATCGAAGATCATGAAGAGCGGATGACCCGGTTAAGAAGAGATCGTTCTCAGCATGCCCTTTCACGGTCGTTAGAGAACGATGAGCAGCGTGAAGAACGTCGTGCAGCTGCTCGGCAGCGGTACCACGACGTGTGTGGCGATACGTCTGCTCATCTATCGCTAGAACGGGATAGAATTCAAGAGTTTCGAGGATCTTGGTCGGGTGAACAGCGTGCGGCACAACTAGAACTAGATCGTCTGCGGCGTAGCATGAATCAACTTTCAACATCTGACGATGAATCCATGGTTTACGATATCGAAGAGCAATCGTGGCTAAATAAAGAGGGAAGTGGATTTATGTACAATGTTGCGATTAACTACGCCGCACACGGAGATATTGGTGTCTTAGAAGAAGTGTGTGCCCACTGTCAAGCCCGCAAATGGAAAGGAGAGCCCAATGGGATGTGTTGTGCATCTGGTAAGGTACGCTTGGAGTCTATGCAAGACCCACCAGATCTGTTAAGAATCTTACTAAATGGCGAACATCCGAAGTCCAGCCATTTTTTGAAAAACATCCGAGCTTATAACAGCGCCTTCCAGATGACTTCGTTTGGTGCAAATCAAATCGTTGAAGCAGGTTTCATGCCGACATTCAAGGTCCAGGGGCAAGTTTACCATCAAATCGGTTCGCTGCTACCTACAGACATTCCAAAATTTTTGCAAATTTATTTTGTAAGTGATTTTGAAGAACAAGCAAACCTACGAAGTAGACACATCCCCAATTTGGACCCTGTTCTGGTCAGAGGATTGCAAAGTATGTTGCATAACGTTAATCCGCACATTGGCAACTTCAAAGCCGCTCTGGCGTCGGTGCCTGAGAACGAGCGCAACCGCTTTAAGTTTGTCATCAGTGCAGATAGAAAGCCGATTGCAGCCCATCCGGGACGATATAATGCGCCAACGACGAATGAGGTCGCCGTTCTCTTAGTCGATCAGGAGTGTGATAAAAGAGATATCGTCTTACGCACGCACGATGACCGGCTTCAAAGGATCAGCGAAACTCACCGCGCGTACGATTCTCTTCAATATCCGCTCATGTTTTGTCGCGGAGAGGATGGCTACCATTTCGCCCACTATAATGTAGACCCCCAGACAGGCTCCCCAAATTATAACAAAAAAACGTCCGCCATGCAGTTCTACAGCTTCTTGATCCAGCTGAGGGTGAACAATGGCTCTTATCTCCACCATCATCGTACACTCCTTAGTCAGTTTCTGGTGGACATGTATGCCAAAATTGAGACAGAGCGTTTGGTATTTATAAGGTCCAATCAAAGAAAGCTGAGAGCTGAGAACTACGTCCATCTCAGAGATGCCATGCAGAATGATGCCAATGCTCAAGATGTAGGAAGGATGGTCATTCTCCCCTCCACCTTCACAGGAGGTCCGCGGTACATGCACGAGAGGACCCAAGATGCATTTTGCTATGTGCGAAAGTTTGGTCGCCCGGACCTCTTTATTACTATCACTACCAACCCAAAGTGGCCTGAAATAACAGCTCAACTCCTTGCAGGACAGGTTTCGTACGACAGGCACGACTTGATCTCTCGCGTATTCCACCTGAAGTTGAAATGCCTTATGGATCTTCTAACAAAGGCAAAAGTGTTTGGTACAGTCCGATGTCATATGTACTCCGTGGAATGGCAAAAACGCGGCTTGCCACACGCGCATCTGCTTTTGTGGTTGGAAGAAAAGATCAGGCCTATCCAGATTGATCAAGTCATAAGTGCAGAGCTTCCGGACCCTGACGTTGATCCTGTTCTGCATCAAATTGTTAAAAGTCACATGGTGCATGGCCCCTGTGGCACGTTAAATCCAAGTTCCCCTTGTATGAAAGACGGACGTTGTACAAAAAGATTCCCAAAAAAATTTACCAACGAAACCATTACTGGTGAGGATGGATATCCCTCATACCGGCGCCGATCACCAGCAGAGGGCGGGCATTCCACTGAGCTGAGCGTGCGTGGCCAGGCGCGACCGGTCGATAACCGATGGATTGTTCCTTACTCACCAGTACTGTCCAGGACCTTCCAGACGCACATCAACGTCGAGTCGTGCACCAGCGTCGGGTCGATCAAATATATCTGCAAATACGTGAACAAAGGTAGCGATCAGGCGACGTTTGCTTTACAGAACACTGACAGAGACGAGGTGACCAAGTATCAGTCCGGTCGCTACATCAGCACGTCTGAAGCAGTTTGGCGGATACTGGCGTTCTCTATACATGACAGGCATCCTGCCGTCATGCATTTAGACGTCCACCTAGAAAACGGTCAGCGCATATATTTTGATCCCAACAACGTTGCTGAGCGCTTAGAAAATCCGCGCCAAACAACTCTCTTGGCATTTTTCAGGCTCTGCGAAATCGACCAGTTTGCGAGGTTCCTTACGTATGACGAGGTGCCTTCATATTACACGTACGACAAGCAAAGGGGAATATTTAACCGACGTCGAAGAGGAGGTGCTGTCGAAGGTTTTCCGGGAATTTTCAAGGACACCGTATTGGGTAGAGTTTATACCGTGCACCCGAATAATGGCGAATGCTATTTTCTGCGGTTATTACTTCACACGATCCGAGGCCCAACGTCTTTTGCCTTTCTGAGAACATTTGATGGCGTGGAGTATCCCACTTACCGCGCAGCCTGTGTAGCACGTCACCTTCTCGACGGTGACCAAAACTGGGATGACACCCTCGCGGAGGCGAGCGTCAGTAACAGCCCCAGCCGTATGCGTCATCTGTTTGCCGTCATCTTGGTGTTTTGTGGAGTCACGAACCCGGTAGCTTTGTGGGAAAAATATCGACATCATCTATCTGAAGATTTTCTACGAGCTTTGAGGCGTGCTACTGGAGACGAAGTCGAAGTAACTGATGAACGCGTGCTGAACACCTGTCTTAGTTCACTTCAAGACGTGGTCATTTCCATCGGCGGCAATCCATTGGTCGAATATGGGTTACCAGCTCCCCAATCATCACCGCATCAAGACCGTGGAAATCGAGAGTATAACGCTGAGACAATTTACGATCCGAGCGAAATGACCACCATACGAAATCACCATGTCGCTTTGTTCTCTTCAGAGCAAAAACAAATTTATGACACTGTTCTTAAAAGCGTTGGGCAAAACCAGGGTAAAATGTTTTTCTTGGATGCTCCTGGTGGAACAGGAAAAACATTTGTTACCACTGGCATACTTGCAGAGGTCAGGAGGCAAGGCAAAATTGCCATTGCTGTAGCGTCGTCGGGAATCGCTGCCACACTGCTTCCGGGTGGCAAGACAGCACATGCCATGTTTAAAATTCCCATCGATTTAGAGAGCACCGAAACGCCTGTTTGTGGTGTGTCACGCAATAGTGATAAGGGACACGTGCTGAAGGATTGCTCTCTGATCGTATGGGATGAGTGTACGATGGCCAATAGAAAAGCAGTTGAGGCCGTGGACAGAACCCTGCAGGACATCCGCAGGAACGAACACTTGATGGGTGGTGTCACAGTTCTATTCAGTGGCGATTTCCGACAAACGCTTCCCGTGGTGACGCGGGGATCGAGGGCTGACGAGGTGAATGCTTCGTTGAAACGATCTTCGCTGTGGTCACGAGTTCGTACGCTGCGCTTGACCATTAATATGAGAGCTCGGCTCGGCGGCAATGCACGTGCTCAAGAATTCTCCGATGTTCTTCTAAGTCTTGGCGAAGGCACTCTACCAGAGGAGAGAGGTGGGCAGGTGGTGCTTCCAGAGTCTCTCGGTAGAGTCGTATCCAGCTTAGAAGAACTCATTCGCTGTGTGTACGGGGACATCAGTCATATACCGCACCAGCAGAATTCTTGGGTATGTGAGCGGGCAATTTTGACGCCCAAAAATGGTCAGGCTGAAGCAATCAACGAATGCATTCTCTCGAAAATTGAGGGGAATGAAGTGGTTTACACCTCTATAAACACTGTCATCGAGCAAGATGATGCCACACATTATCCCGTGGAATTTCTGAACTCTCTGTCAGCAAGTGGACTTCCAGCGCATACTATCAAGCTGAAAGTCGGTGTCCCGATTATGCTTCTTCGGAACCTATCTCCTCCGAAGTTGTGTAACGGGACCCGCCTTAAAGTCATCTCGCTCCACAGACACAGCATTGAGGCGGAAATTCTTACGGGTTGTGGCGTAGGCGAGGCAGTATTTGTACCACGCATTCCCCTCATACCTCATAACTTCCCGTTCCAGTTCAAGCGCGTACAGTTCCCCGTGAGTGTTTGCTTCGCGATGACCATCAATAAGTCGCAGGGGCAGACACTGAGAGCAGCGGGTGTCGACCTCAGGACGAGCTGCTTCTCACACGGGCAGCTGTACGTCGCTTGCTCCCGCGTCACCAGTCCTGACTCTCTTTACATTTTGGCTGCGGAGAGCCAAACCAGCAATGTTGTTTATAGAGAAGTTTTATAAGTATATATTTTTATCCTTTTCTATATTTATATTTTCTTATTCATTATTTTCTACATTTGCTTCAGTCGCAACTTATTACTTAATTCAGCAGAATCACCATAAAGTCATTTATTCAAAGCAGACTGAAAATCAGCACTTTTGAAGTTCAACAATTTTACAAAAGACAGTCTCCCTCTGTTACTGTACTTTCTGTATTTATGAAATGTAAAGAAGTAACGGGTAAATAAATGTTATTTTAAAAGGTATAATCGTAGGTATTTTTGGTGCTGTATAGCGTTCAGGCAGATGACGTCGCGGGCTACAGCTATACTACAAAAATTCCTGTTAAAATGAAAATAAACAATGCGGGCAACAACCATTGCTACCGCAATCTGTACTTATCCTACCAGTTACAATTTCATTTTAGAGGTAATTACTTCTCAACTGTCTATGTAAAAATATAGCTATCTGATCACAAATTCCACGCGTACGAAGTCGCGGGCACAGCTAGTTTAGGAATAAATTAAGAACTTACTATATTAAGCAATTGTAATGTTATCTGATGTTATGTGTTTTATGTTATGTGATGAGCTGATCCCACAGACAAACCAATGTATATGGTTTTGTGGGACTCTGTTTAATAAATGTAAAACAAAAAATTTAATAATAAATAAAAAAAAATATTTAAAACTTGACGGGGTCACCTAAAGCAATATATTATATGTACATATCTGAGACTCTTACCACCGGAACTCAGAAGTTATTTTACATTGTACGAGAATTTTCCAAACAAAATGGTTTCAAGTTTTGCTGGACTTCAATGGCATGGTATATTTTCGAAGGAGTGAGGGTGAGCCCCAAATTCGTATAAATATGACAGCTGATCTTTTAAAAATTAAGAATATCAAGTGACGACTAAATGTAAAATTACTTAATTTAAATCATGCTGTATTTTATTTTCCAATTAATTATTCTTATTTTGTAGGAGGGTACATAATTATTTATTTTGAAATAGTGGGTATTCCGATATATTCTATCTTCTGTGGTAGGTCGTTAATGATTTTGTTATATACAAATGTAACTATTTTTAACTATTTTTAAAGTGAAACTTTTATTACATCGTCTCAAACTTTTTCGTCTGCGTGTTGCATGTCGCGTGACGGTCGGCCGCGGAGTAGGGATAAAGTGAAAGGCGCTCGTCAGAGCGCCTTTCACGTCTATTATCGTTTATTTATTATTAATTAATTACCCAAATATACACTTTATTTTTGTAAATAAATACCGTAAAAACATGTAGAAAAACACCCCCAGACGCCGTACAAACAACACAATAAATATATTTGTTTGTTTGCACTCGGGTGGAATCGAACCCGCCCCGACCTCGTGTTATCGGTAGTGCGGTTTACCGATGCACCACGAGGCCCGTATGAATGAATGTCTAATTACCGTCCTCTTTACCAATTTCGACACATTTTCTAGGATCGGGTTTGTTTGTTTGTTTTTTACATACATACATATACGTACTTACGTATTGCAGGCGGAGAAAAAAAAAATTATATTATTAATATAACAAATGACACGATAAAAGGGAATATAATAAATTCGTATGTATTGTAAACGACGGAGGCTTTTAAGTTTCCAATTCCAAAAAGTGAACTACATATATGTGACACAGTTATGTTCGTCAATTTATTAGCGATAAGATAGTGCTCTTTATATATGTATTTGTCACATTTTCATAATAAATCAAAATATCATATTTACTGGAGGAAAAAATATCGTTTTGTTTTGTAAAGATCCTTTGTTGTAATGTTGTTAACGTTTAATAGGTGTCGCGTTATCCCTAGTGCCGTAGCTGGAATACTTGTCGATTCGGGCGACATCTATCGATATAATACGATATTACGGCAGAATCATCAATAGTAGCAACCTAGTAGCGCCATCTAGGAATTATTGTCGTGACCACGTAAAATAAAAAACATTTATTAAACCCTATTAACAAATACAAGATGGCAAGTAAATTAAAATCGTAACCAATATTTTATGGTAACTAAAATACGTGAACAGTGACTTACATTCGATTTTGGAAAAAAATAATATTTCGAAAATTTTTAGTTGAATGTCTATAATGTGAAAAAAAGTTTCTATAAGCCGCCATTATTACTAGTGTTTCTTTGTTTGCATTAATCGTGTACAGATGTTACGGACATCCGTCCATTTGTCTTTTAAGGAGGACCTGAAATTCTTCAACCAACCAGCCCGAGCTCTCTTTTCTCTTGATCGACGTTTAGCCAAGCGCGTAAGTTCTTGATCATATATTAACATTTCTTCTTCAATAAATCTACTTTTATATTCTTTGATGATAGCCTCGAGCTCCGATCTGCTAAAAACAATCCCTCGCACTGTGGGATCTTCTATAAGCCGCCATTATTACTAGTCTTTCTTTGTTTGCATTAATCGTGTACAGATGTTACGGACATCCGTCCATTTGTCTTTTAAGGAGGACCTGAAATTCTTCAACCAACCAGCCCGAGCTCTCTTTTCTCTTGATCGACGTTTAGCCAAGCGCGTAAGTTCTTGATCATATATTAACATTTCTTCTTCAATAAATCTACTTTTATATTCTTTGATGTTAGCCTCGAGCTCCGATCTGCTAAAAACAATCCCTCGCACTGTGGGATCTTCTATAAGCCGCCATTATTACTAGTCTTTCTTTGTTTGCATTAATCGTGTACAGATGTTACGGACATCCGTCCATTTGTCTTTTAAGGAGGACCTGAAATTCTTCAACCAACCAGCCCGAGCTCTCTTTTCTCTTGATCGACGTTTAGCCAAGCGCGTAAGTTCTTGATCATATATTAACATTTCTTCTTCAATAAATCTACTTTTATATTCTTTGATGATAGCCTCGAGCTCCGATCTGCTAAAAACAATCCCTCGCACTGTGGGATCTTCTATAAGCCGCCATTATTACTAGTCTTTCTTTGTTTGCATTAATCGTGTACAGATGTTACGGACATCCGTCCATTTGTCTTTTAAGGAGGACCTGAAATTCTTCAACCAACCAGCCCGAGCTCTCTTTTCTCTTGATCGACGTTTAGCCAAGCGCGTAAGTTCTTGATCATATATTAACATTTCTTCTTCAATAAATCTACTTTTATATTCTTTGATGATGGCCTCGAGCTCCGATCTGCTAAAAACAATCCCTCGCACTGTGGGATCTTCTATAAGCCGCCATTATTACTAGTCTTTCTTTGTTTGCATTAATCGTGTACAGATGTTACGGACATCCGTCCATTTGTCTTTTAAGGAGGACCTGAAATTCTTCAACCAACCAGCCCGAGCTCTCTTTTCTCTTGATCGACGTTTAGCCAAGCGCGTAAGTTCTTGATCATATATTAACATTTCTTCTTCAATAAATCTACTTTTATATTCTTTGATGATAGCCTCGAGCTCCGATCTGCTAAAAACAATCCCTCGCACTGTGGGATCTTCTATAAGCCGCCATTATTACTAGTCTTTCTTTGTTTGCATTAATCGTGTACAGATGTTACGGACATCCGTCCATTTGTCTTTTAAGGAGGACCTGAAATTCTTCAACCAACCAGCCCGAGCTCTCTTTTCTCTTGATCGACGTTTAGCCAAGCGCGTAAGTTCTTGATCATATTATTATATTAACATTTCTTCTTCAATAAATCTACTTTTATATTCTTTGATGATAGCCTCGAGCTCCGATCTGCTAAAAACAATCCCTCGCACTGTGGGATCTTCTATAAGCCGCCATTATTACTAGTCTTTCTTTGTTTGCATTAATCGTGTACAGATGTTACGGACATCCGTCCATTTGTCTTTTAAGGAGGACCTGAAATCCTTCAACCAACCAGCCCGAGCTCTCTTTTCTCTTGATCGACGTTTAGCCAAGCGCGTAAGTTCTTGATCATATATTAACATTTCTTCTTCAATAAATCTACTTTTATATTCTTTGATGATAGCCTCGAGCTCCGATCTGCTAAAAACAATCCCTCGCACTGTGGGATCTGTGACAAATAGAAACAATTAATGATATTTCACATAACTATAAACAATCGCTAAAGTTTTCGAAACTTATCTGTATGGCTTTTACCGATGTGCCGCTAGAATTCTAACTTAAAATATAGACAACATTTTATCGCAAGCATGTTATGTACCTACTTCTTTGTTTACCAAACAGATATTCTTAACAAATACACTAACATATCCGAAAATCTATTAAAAAATCGAATCATAGCAATGATCTTTAAACAACTACTTTCAAAGATGGAAATAAAGTAAGCCATATTTCATGCAGTTTATTGAATAGTACTCACGTTTCATTTGCATCTCCAGCTCGTATCCCAGCTGTTGTTTACGCAAAGACATTTTCACTTTGTAACAGAGCTTCACAAACGAGATCCTCGAGAACAGTAACACTTAGTTAACGCAGTAGTTGGGTTACGACTGACCACTCCGTGCGATTGGCAACTGATGTATGGCAACAAGCGGCCGCAGGTAAGAAGGTACCGAGAAGGGGCAGGTAGCTACCCCTAACAAACCGTTAAACGCAGTTAACAAAATCGTGTTTTGGGCGGCAAAGATTACAAAACTTTCCAATTTTCAATTATTGGCTTTGAACTGAAATATTCCCACGTGCGATTGTTCCATAGAGCAGGACGCCCCGTTAAACAATTGAGAGAATTATGTGATTGAAGCCGTGTAGAACAAAATATTTTCCCCAACAATAGTACACTGATTGATAATAATAAGATATGTAAGCCGCATTGGAAGAAGTTTTAGAGAGGACGCGGGCCTCGAACGCTCACTTTTTTTTCTGATAATCCGCGTGAATTTCAATAAATGCAGCCGTTTATTTAAAATTGATGAAGAGGACAATCCATTTGAATTAATATTCCTGCCAGCCTAATGCACAATGCCGATGATCACAGAGCAAGCAAAACTTCAACAAGCGATCAAAGCAGAGGATGATCTTTTTAAGTTATAACTTTAAGCGACCAGGAAAATTTTCCCTTGATGGCATTAAGAATGGAAGGGAAAATTCGTCCGTCTCTCAAATAGCCTAATTAAAAAGAAACATAATAATATGATTTTATGATATACTATGCTGAGTCCGGCTGAAGTAAGATCAATGTAGGTACGTACATGTCATTGTGATCTTTCAAAGCCGACATTTTATTTGAAAACTTACTTGATTCAAGTTAATTCTATTACTTCGGTTCCTTTAGAGTTGAGTTTCTTAAAGTAGGGTACGCGAACCACTATCGTTCGCCATTCGACAACAGCGATTTCGCGACAAGATTTCGCGCGCGGCGCACATCGTATCGTGCGGAAGGATATCTGGACTAATATACAGGGTTAAAAAACTCATTCCAGAGGTCGAACGTATGCATTGTGAGTTTCACAGACAAGGATTGGAGAGCAAGAAAATAGCTCATGATTCTAAGCAGTACTTTCAGAGAGTTTCTTATAAATATTAGCTCAGCTTGTTGAACTTCGTCAGGAAATGTTTACATCCTTCAAAGACAGGAACTTCAAAAAGTTCCTACATACAGAATAAAATCAAAAACCAATTAAAGAAACAGAGTCAGAATTAAGGTCAAGAGTGTCCAACATTTTTCTTACAGTTCAGTACAATTCTATTTGAGACAAGAAACAAGCACATGGCTCACATTAATATTAAAAGATATTTCTTCACCTCTTATTCAAATAAAACCTCATCTTCATTTTTGGTTAATTATTAAATTAGGGGTTCGCTATCACCGGGAAATTTTAAATGGGGTTCGTGGTGCTGAGTTTGAGAAACTCTGCTTTAGAGGAACCTAAACGATCGGTTATTTACTACAGAGTCACTAAGCGGATAAGCAGTGATCGGATAGAAAAAGGCGCAAAGTAAAAAAATAATAAAATAACACTGTGTCTCTAACATTAAGTACCTATGGAGCCAAGATACACACTGAAACTTTTCGGTAGTTGTATTATATCAGAGACGACTAATAACAATGCTCTAAAAATTGATACGGTCAGTAATCCTCATTGCCATCGCGTGGCTCTATAGTCGAAAGCTAGATTACAGTAGTTATTGTCACTTTGTAAAATAATGTTGCCAAATTTAAAGTAATAGTGATGCATCCAGTTCTTATTTAATCAGATGAATGAACAATGAGTGAAATAGTTAATTTTGAAACTTATACTACTCAAATCAATACATAATAATAATATAATTAGACTCATCAACAATATTTATAAAAACTTTATAACAAAATTTCTAAAACATTATGTAACAAATAATTGGAAACTACGCAACGGATTTTGATGCGGTCATCTCTAATAGATAGAGGGTGTCAACGGGGTGGTTTGTATCTATAATTCAAGTATTATGTGGTGAAATAAGGTTCAAAATTTGCACCTTAACGGTAAATGCTGTAAAAAATACTTTTGATGCGGAACTTGTTTGCATTAATCGTGTACAGATGTTACGGACATCCGTCCATTTGTCTTTTAAGGAGGACCTGAAATTCTTCAACCAACCAGCCCGAGCTCTCTTTTCTCTTGATCGACGTTTAGCCAAGCGCGTAAGTTCTTGATCATATATTAACATTTCTTCTTCAATAAATCTACTTTTATATTCTTTGATGATAGCCTCGAGCTCCGATCTGCTAAAAACAATCCCTCGCACTGTGGGATCTTCTATAAGCCGCCATTATTACTAGTCTTTCTTTGTTTGCATTAATCGTGTACAGATGTTACGGACATCCGTCCATTTGTCTTTTAAGGAGGACCTGAAATTCTTCAACCAACCAGCCCGAGCTCTCTTTTCTCTTGATCGACGTTTAGCCAAGCGCGTAAGTTCTTGATCATATATTAACATTTCTTCTTCAATAAATCTACTTTTATATTCTTTGATGATGGCCTCGAGCTCCGATCTGCTAAAAACAATCCCTCGCACTGTGGGATCTTCTATAAGCCGCCATTATTACTAGTCTTTCTTTGTTTGCATTAATCGTGTACAGATGTTACGGACATCCGTCCATTTGTCTTTTAAGGAGGACCTGAAATTCTTCAACCAACCAGCCCGAGCTCTCTTTTCTCTTGATCGACGTTTAGCCAAGCGCGTAAGTTCTTGATCATATATTAACATTTCTTCTTCAATAAATCTACTTTTATATTCTTTGATGATAGCCTCGAGCTCCGATCTGCTAAAAACAATCCCTCGCACTGTGGGATCTTCTATAAGCCGCCATTATTACTAGTCTTTCTTTGTTTGCATTAATCGTGTACAGATGTTACGGACATCCGTCCATTTGTCTTTTAAGGAGGACCTGAAATTCTTCAACCAACCAGCCCGAGCTCTCTTTTCTCTTGATCGACGTTTAGCCAAGCGCGTAAGTTCTTGATCATATTATTATATTAACATTTCTTCTTCAATAAATCTACTTTTATATTCTTTGATGATAGCCTCGAGCTCCGATCTGCTAAAAACAATCCCTCGCACTGTGGGATCTTCTATAAGCCGCCATTATTACTAGTCTTTCTTTGTTTGCATTAATCGTGTACAGATGTTACGGACATCCGTCCATTTGTCTTTTAAGGAGGACCTGAAATCCTTCAACCAACCAGCCCGAGCTCTCTTTTCTCTTGATCGACGTTTAGCCAAGCGCGTAAGTTCTTGATCATATATTAACATTTCTTCTTCAATAAATCTACTTTTATATTCTTTGATGATAGCCTCGAGCTCCGATCTGCTAAAAACAATCCCTCGCACTGTGGGATCTGTGACAAATAGAAACAATTAATGATATTTCACATAACTATAAACAATCGCTAAAGTTTTCGAAACTTATCTGTATGGCTTTTACCGATGTGCCGCTAGAATTCTAACTTAAAATATAGACAACATTTTATCGCAAGCATGTTATGTACCTACTTCTTTGTTTACCAAACAGATATTCTTAACAAATACACTAACATATCCGAAAATCTATTAAAAAATCGAATCATAGCAATGATCTTTAAACAACTACTTTCAAAGATGGAAATAAAGTAAGCCATATTTCATGCAGTTTATTGAATAGTACTCACGTTTCATTTGCATCTCCAGCTCGTATCCCAGCTGTTGTTTACGCAAAGACATTTTCACTTTGTAACAGAGCTTCACAAACGAGATCCTCGAGAACAGTAACACTTAGTTAACGCAGTAGTTGGGTTACGACTGACCACTCCGTGCGATTGGCAACTGATGTATGGCAACAAGCGGCCGCAGGTAAGAAGGTACCGAGAAGGGGCAGGTAGCTACCCCTAACAAACCGTTAAACGCAGTTAACAAAATCGTGTTTTGGGCGGCAAAGATTACAAAACTTTCCAATTTTCAATTATTGGCTTTGAACTGAAATATTCCCACGTGCGATTGTTCCATAGAGCAGGACGCCCCGTTAAACAATTGAGAGAATTATGTGATTGAAGCCGTGTAGAACAAAATATTTTCCCCAACAATAGTACACTGATTGATAATAATAAGATATGTAAGCCGCATTGGAAGAAGTTTTAGAGAGGACGCGGGCCTCGAACGCTCACTTTTTTTTCTGATAATCCGCGTGAATTTCAATAAATGCAGCCGTTTATTTAAAATTGATGAAGAGGACAATCCATTTGAATTAATATTCCTGCCAGCCTAATGCACAATGCCGATGATCACAGAGCAAGCAAAACTTCAACAAGCGATCAAAGCAGAGGATGATCTTTTTAAGTTATAACTTTAAGCGACCAGGAAAATTTTCCCTTGATGGCATTAAGAATGGAAGGGAAAATTCGTCCGTCTCTCAAATAGCCTAATTAAAAAGAAACATAATAATATGATTTTATGATATACTATGCTGAGTCCGGCTGAAGTAAGATCAATGTAGGTACGTACATGTCATTGTGATCTTTCAAAGCCGACATTTTATTTGAAAACTTACTTGATTCAAGTTAATTCTATTACTTCGGTTCCTTTAGAGTTGAGTTTCTTAAAGTAGGGTACGCGAACCACTATCGTTCGCCATTCGACAACAGCGATTTCGCGACAAGATTTCGCGCGCGGCGCACATCGTATCGTGCGGAAGGATATCTGGACTAATATACAGGGTTAAAAAACTCATTCCAGAGGTCGAACGTATGCATTGTGAGTTTCACAGACAAGGATTGGAGAGCAAGAAAATAGCTCATGATTCTAAGCAGTACTTTCAGAGAGTTTCTTATAAATATTAGCTCAGCTTGTTGAACTTCGTCAGGAAATGTTTACATCCTTCAAAGACAGGAACTTCAAAAAGTTCCTACATACAGAATAAAATCAAAAACCAATTAAAGAAACAGAGTCAGAATTAAGGTCAAGAGTGTCCAACATTTTTCTTACAGTTCAGTACAATTCTATTTGAGACAAGAAACAAGCACATGGCTCACATTAATATTAAAAGATATTTCTTCACCTCTTATTCAAATAAAACCTCATCTTCATTTTTGGTTAATTATTAAATTAGGGGTTCGCTATCACCGGGAAATTTTAAATGGGGTTCGTGGTGCTGAGTTTGAGAAACTCTGCTTTAGAGGAACCTAAACGATCGGTTATTTACTACAGAGTCACTAAGCGGATAAGCAGTGATCGGATAGAAAAAGGCGCAAAGTAAAAAAATAATAAAATAACACTGTGTCTCTAACATTAAGTACCTATGGAGCCAAGATACACACTGAAACTTTTCGGTAGTTGTATTATATCAGAGACGACTAATAACAATGCTCTAAAAATTGATACGGTCAGTAATCCTCATTGCCATCGCGTTGCTCTATAGTCGAAAGCTAGATTACAGTAGTTATTGTCACTTTGTAAAATAATGTTGCCAAATTTAAAGTAATAGTGATGCATCCAGTTCTTATTTAATCAGATGAATGAACAATGAGTGAAATAGTTAATTTTGAAACTTATACTACTCAAATCAATACATAATAATAATATAATTAGACTCATCAACAATATTTATAAAAACTTTATAACAAAATTTCTAAAACATTATGTAACAAATAATTGGAAACTACGCAACGGATTTTGATGCGGTCATCTCTAATAGATAGAGGGTGTCAACGGGGTGGTTTGTATCTATAATTCAAGTATTATGTGGTGAAATAAGGTTCAAAATTTGCACCTTAACGGTAAATGCTGTAAAAAATACTTTTGATGCGGAACAGCGTTCGCCGGGTCAGCTAATAGTACTTAAGTAGCAGTAATAATAATGAAAATAGTAATAATACTTAAGTCAATTTGAACATCATTTCTATGACATAAAATTCATTTGTTAGTGTAGAGGTTTCTGGAAGGTAAAACAATTGAGTGACATTGTTATCTCATATTCAAAGTCAAATCAAATAAAAAAAAAATTGTGTGGTTTTATGAAACCACCGTAAAAGTGAAACTTTTTTCACATTATAGACATTTAGGTTATTGATTTTTAAATATACATAAACAAAATATTTATTCAATAATTATTTTTCAATAATTTAGTTAGTAAGTTTTTAAAATTGATGATTCTGATAAAATGATTAACATTTATATTTTTTTAGAGTGCAACAGTGTAAAACAGTTACTTCACAGCAATTTTTTTAAAAGTTTGCTTTGGCTTCGTTTAACTTTTAGTTAAAGATTTAAATCAATTAATTCGATAATCTCATCATTTTCAAGTTCTTTGGAAGTTAACGTCTGAAGATTAAGAATTCCTAGATGGCGCTACTAGGTTGCTACTATTGATGATTCTGCCGTAATATCGTATTATATCGATAGATGTCGCCCGAATCGACAAGTATTCCAGCTTCGGCACTAGGGATAACGCGACACCTATTAAACGTTAACAACATTACAACAAAGGATCTTTACAAAACAAAACGATATTTTTTCCTCCAGTAAATATGATATTTTGATTTATTATGAAAATGTGACAAATACATATATAAAGAGCACTATCTTATCGCTAATAAATTGACGAACATAACTGTGTCACATATATGTAGTTCCGGTGGTCCAGTGGTCGAGCACACGGCTTCCGAATCGCATAGGTCGCGTGTTCGAATCCTGGCACACTTTTTGGAATTGGAAACTTAAGTAAAGTAAGAAAGGCAGTCTGCTTCCTCCACTAATTCGTTAGTTACAAGTCAGTGGCAGTTTTGCAAAGAGAGAGAAAACTAGTTTAATTTGAAATCGAACCGGACGTCGCCGGCTTTCAGGGGATTGTGCGATAAGGGCTATTTTAATTTACTTGCCATCTTGTATTTGTTAATAGGGTTTAATAAATGTTTTTTATTTTACGTGGTCACGACAATAATTCCTAGATGGCGCTACTAGGTTGCTACTATTGATGATTCTGCCGTAATATCGTATTATATCGATAGATGTCGCCCGAATCGACAAGTATTCCAGCTACGGCACTAGGGATAACGCGACACCTATTAAACGTTAACAACATTACAACAAAGGATCTTTACAAAACAAAACGATATTTTTTCCTCCAGTAAATATGATATTTCGATTTATTATGAAAATGTGACAAATACATATATAAAGAGCACTATCTTATCTTATATCTTTAAACGAGCAATTCTTGTATATATATATATATATATATATAAAATTGGAATCTCGGAATCGGCTCCACATGAAATTTCTATTCCAGCAGATGGCGTTGTTAACTAACACGAAGTCAATGTGTGTTTGCTTTGCTTTTATTACAGTTTATCACTGCAAAAAATTAAGTATATGTTTCTAATATAATATGTTAGTACATAGTATATATTAGTATATATTTATTATTCTGTCGGTAAGATCGAAAAATATTATTGATATTTCATTATTTTATTAGTATGTAATTCGTACTTAAATATAATTTTCAAAAAACACAATTTATAAAAACACAATTTATAAATAATATAATTATTTTTTTTCTCCGCCTGCAATACGTACGTACGTATATGTATGTAAAAAACAAACAAACAAACAAACCCGATCCTAGAAAATGTGTCGAAATTGGTAAAGAGGACGGTAATTAGACGATTATACATACGGCCCTCGTGGTGCATCGGTAAACCGCACTACCGATAACACAAGGTCGGGGCGGGTTCGATCCCTCGTCTGGGGGTGTTTTTCTACATGTTTTTACGGTATTTATTTACAAAAATAAAGTGTATATTTGGGTAATTAATTAATAATAAATAAATAAACGATAATAGACGTGAAAGGCGCTCTGACGAGCGCCTTTCACTTTATCCCTACTCCGCGGCCGACCGTCACGCGACATGCAACACGCAGACGAAAAAGTTTGAGACGATGTAATAAAAGTTTCACTTTAAAAAGTTATTTTGACTTTGACATATTTGTATAGAAACACAAATTTTGTAAATTCTGTTGTCAGTGTTGGTGATCCAGTTGGCGAGAATGGATTTTGAAAATTTTAAAACTAAACCATAATATAGCTTTTATATATATATATAATAGCATAACATAGTACATTAGCGTATATCGTCATATCTATATTGGAAATTCAGCCGTCGTCATATCTATATTCAGTATTGGTGGCGCAGTGGCTAGCACTCCGCTTCTGATTCAAGAAGTAGTAGTGGGTTCAAATCCTGGCACACGCCTATGACTTTTAGAATTTTTCGGAAGTTTCGTGTGATAAATATCGATGATTGACAACTGTGTGCCCGGTATGGCAGTATGGCAAAACCTATTCCATTAGGGACGTAAACATAACGGCGAGACGAGGCTTAACAGCCGCTGCCTACACCTTCGGGTAGAAAAAGGCGTGAAGTTATGTAAAAATATAAAATTGGAGTGTATGTTTGTAATATTGAAATAACCGCTTTTTACTACACGCACATGAATATGAACATATCTTTTTGTTAGTCTGTCTGTTTGTTCTAGCTAATTCCTAAAATAACTAGACCTGGACCATGTTTGACAAGATTTTCATTGGTAGCTGATGTACTATGGCGTATCTTAGGCTACTTTTTACAGTGGTAGAGCCAAGCAGTTCGCTGCATGAACGGGCCGGCTCGATCGGTGAAATACCACTACCTCTCAGAAGATTGACGTAAAGTGGCTCATGCCGCGTTTCATTCGGTGAGAGAGCTACCTGGAGGCCCAGCCCCGTTCCGCATCCTTCTTTATCCCTATCCCTTAAAGGTCGGCGACGCAACAGTAACACTTTGTGTTGCTGGTGTCCATGGGCGGCGCTGGTTGCTTACCATCAGGTGACACGCCTGCTTGTTTGCCCTCCTATCCCATAAAAGCAGGGATTTTATCTAGTCATTTTTCGCTTCTGAGGCAAAACATAGTTTGCCGGGTCAGCAAGTAAGAAATAAAAAACTAAAGTATCAAAATAAAGTATGTAATTATTAGGACAAGAACACTTGAAACATCTAACACGCCTACATTACAAATCAATATCCGTGTGTTTACACAGTGTAAGTATGATGATGATACATTAAACAACGACCCTCAGAGCGGTTTCATCTTCAACGAAGATGAGAATCTTCATCGGCACTGAAGTAGCCATCGCTTCGCGTTCTGCTTTATGCTGCCCAGTCATTGTGGTTAATTCTATAAGCCGCCATTATTACTAGTCTTTCTTTGTTTGCATTAATCGTGTACAGATGTTACGGACATCCGTCCACTTGTCTTTTAAGGAGGACCTGAAATTCTTCAACCAACCAGCCCGAGCTCTCTTTTCTCTTGATCGACGTTTAGCCAAGCGCGTAAGTTCTTGATCATATATTAACATTTCTTCTTCAATAAATCTACTTTTATATTCTTTGATGATAGCCTCGAGCTCCGATCTGCTAAAAACGATCCCTCGCACTGTGGGATCTTCTATAAGCCGCCATTATTACTAGTCTTTCTTTGTTTGCATTAATCGTGTACAGATGTTACGGACATCCGTCCATTTGTCTTTTAAGGAGGACCTGAAATTCTTCAACCAACCAGCCCGAGCTCTCTTTTCTCTTGATCGACGTTTAGCCAAGCGCGTAAGTTCTTGATCATATATTAACATTTCTTCTTCAATAAATCTACTTTTATATTCTTTGATGATAGCCTCGAGCTCCGATCTGCTAAAAACGATCCCTCGCACTGTGGGATCTTCTATAAGCCGCCATTATTACTAGTCTTTCTTTGTTTGCATTAATCGTGTACAGATGTTACGGACATCCGTCCATTTGTCTTTTAAGGAGGACCTGAAATCCTTCAACCAACCAGCCCGAGCTCTCTTTTCTCTTGATCGACGTTTAGCCAAGCGCGTAAGTTCTTGATCATATATTAACATTTCTTCTTCAATAAATCTACTTTTATATTCTTTGATGATAGCCTCGAGCTCCGATCTGCTAAAAACAATCCCTCGCACTGTGGGATCTTCTATAAGCCGCCATTATTACTAGTCTTTCTTTGTTTGCATTAATCGTGTACAGATGTTACGGACATCCGTCCATTTGTCTTTTAAGGAGGACCTGAAATTCTTCAACCAACCAGCCCGAGCTCTCTTTTCTCTTGATCGACGTTTAGCCAAGCGCGTAAGTTCTTGATCATATATTAACATTTCTTCTTCAATAAATCTACTTTTATATTCTTTGATGATAGCCTCGAGCTCCGATCTGCTAAAAACAATCCCTCGCACTGTGGGATCTTCTATAAGCCGCCATTATTACTAGTCTTTCTTTGTTTGCATTAATCGTGTACAGATGTTACGGACATCCGTCCATTTGTCTTTTAAGGAGGACCTGAAATTCTTCAACCAACCAGCCCGAGCTCTCTTTTCTCTTGATCGACGTTTAGCCAAGCGCGTAAGTTCTTGATCATATATTAACATTTCTTCTTCAATAAATCTACTTTTATATTCTTTGATGATAGCCTCGAGCTCCGATCTGCTAAAAACAATCCCTCGCACTGTGGGATCTTCTATAAGCCGCCATTATTACTAGTCTTTCTTTGTTTGCATTAATCGTGTACAGATGTTACGGACATCCGTCCATTTGTCTTTTAAGGAGGACCTGAAATTCTTCAACCAACCAGCCCGAGCTCTCTTTTCTCTTGATCGACGTTTAGCCAAGCGCGTAAGTTCTTGATCATATATTAACATTTCTTCTTCAATAAATCTACTTTTATATTCTTTGATGATAGCCTCGAGCTCCGATCTGCTAAAAACGATCCCTCGCACTGTGGGATCTTCTATAAGCCGCCATTATTACTAGTCTTTCTTTGTTTGCATTAATCGTGTACAGATGTTACGGACATCCGTCCATTTGTCTTTTAAGGAGGACCTGAAATCCTTCAACCAACCAGCCCGAGCTCTCTTTTCTCTTGATCGACGTTTAGCCAAGCGCGTAAGTTCTTGATCATATATTAACATTTCTTCTTCAATAAATCTACTTTTATATTCTTTGATGATAGCCTCGAGCTCCGATCTGCTAAAAACAATCCCTCGCACTGTGGGATCTTCTATAAGCCGCCATTATTACTAGTCTTTCTTTGTTTGCATTAATCGTGTACAGATGTTACGGACATCCGTCCATTTGTCTTTTAAGGAGGACCTGAAATTCTTCAACCAACCAGCCCGAGCTCTCTTTTCTCTTGATCGACGTTTAGCCAAGCGCGTAAGTTCTTGATCATATATTAACATTTCTTCTTCAATAAATCTACTTTTATATTCTTTGATGATAGCCTCGAGCTCCGATCTGCTAAAAACAATCCCTCGCACTGTGGGATCTTCTATAAGCCGCCATTATTACTAGTCTTTCTTTGTTTGCATTAATCGTGTACAGATGTTACGGACATCCGTCCATTTGTCTTTTAAGGAGGACCTGAAATTCTTCAACCAACCAGCCCGAGCTCTCTTTTCTCTTGATCGACGTTTAGCCAAGCGCGTAAGTTCTTGATCATATATTAACATTTCTTCTTCAATAAATCTACTTTTATATTCTTTGATGATAGCCTCGAGCTCCGATCTGCTAAAAACAATCCCTCGCACTGTGGGATCTTCTATAAGCCGCCATTATTACTAGTCTTTCTTTGTTTGCATTAATCGTGTACAGATGTTACGGACATCCGTCCATTTGTCTTTTAAGGAGGACCTGAAATTCTTCAACCAACCAGCCCGAGCTCTCTTTTCTCTTGATCGACGTTTAGCCAAGCGCGTAAGTTCTTGATCATATATTAACATTTCTTCTTCAATAAATCTACTTTTATATTCTTTGATGATAGCCTCGAGCTCCGATCTGCTAAAAACAATCCCTCGCACTGTGGGATCTTCTATAAGCCGCCATTATTACTAGTCTTTCTTTGTTTGCATTAATCGTGTACAGATGTTACGGACATCCGTCCATTTGTCTTTTAAGGAGGACCTGAAATTCTTCAACCAACCAGCCCGAGCTCTCTTTTCTCTTGATCGACGTTTAGCCAAGCGCGTAAGTTCTTGATCATATATTAACATTTCTTCTTCAATAAATCTACTTTTATATTCTTTGATGATAGCCTCGAGCTCCGATCTGCTAAAAACAATCCCTCGCACTGTGGGATCTTCTATAAGCCGCCATTATTACTAGTCTTTCTTTGTTTGCATTAATCGTGTACAGATGTTACGGACATCCGTCCATTTGTCTTTTAAGGAGGACCTGAAATTCTTCAACCAACCAGCCCGAGCTCTCTTTTCTCTTGATCGACGTTTAGCCAAGCGCGTAAGTTCTTGATCATATATTAACATTTCTTCTTCAATAAATCTACTTTTATATTCTTTGATGATGGCCTCGAGCTCCGATCTGCTAAAAACAATCCCTCGCACTGTGGGATCTTCTATAAGCCGCCATTATTACTAGTCTTTCTTTGTTTGCATTAATCGTGTACAGATGTTACGGACATCCGTCCATTTGTCTTTTAAGGAGGACCTGAAATTCTTCAACCAACCAGCCCGAGCTCTCTTTTCTCTTGATCGACGTTTAGCCAAGCGCGTAAGTTCTTGATCATATATTAACATTTCTTCTTCAATAAATCTACTTTTATATTCTTTGATGATAGCCTTGAGCTCCGATCTGCTAAAAACGATCCCTCGCACTGTGGGATCTTCTATAAGCCGCCATTATTACTAGTCTTTCTTTGTTTGCATTAATCGTGTACAGATGTTACGGACATCCGTCCATTTGTCTTTTAAGGAGGACCTGAAATTCTTCAACCAACCAGCCCGAGCTCTCTTTTCTCTTGATCGACGTTTAGCCAAGCGCGTAAGTTCTTGATCATATTATTATATTAACATTTCTTCTTCAATAAATCTACTTTTATATTCTTTGATGATAGCCTCGAGCTCCGATCTGCTAAAAACAATCCCTCGCACTGTGGGATCTTCTATAAGCCGCCATTATTACTAGTCTTTCTTTGTTTGCATTAATCGTGTACAGATGTTACGGACATCCGTCCATTTTTCTTTTAAGGAGGACCTGAAATTCTTCAACCAACCAGCCCGAGCTCTCTTTTCTCTTGATCGACGTTTAGCCAAGCGCGTAAGTTCTTGATCATATATTAACATTTCTTCTTCAATAAATCTACTTTTATATTCTTTGATGATAGCCTCGAGCTCCGATCTGCTAAAAACAATCCCTCGCACTGTGGGATCTGTGACAAATAGAAACAATTAATGATATTTCACATAACTATAAACAATCGCTAAAGTTTTCGAAACTTATCTGTATGGCTTTTACCGATGTGCCGCTAGAATTCTAACTTAAAATATAGACAACATTTTATCGCAAGCATGTTATGTACCTACTTCTTTGTTTACCAAACAGATATTCTTAACAAATACACTAACATATCCGAAAATCTATTAAAAAATCGAATCATAGCAATGATCTTTAAACAACTACTTTCAAAGATGGAAATAAAGTAAGCCATATTTCATGCAGTTTATTGAATAGTACTCACGTTTCATTTGCATCTCCAGCTCGTATCCCAGCTGTTGTTTACGCAAAGACATTTTCACTTTGTAACAGAGCTTCACAAACGAGATCCTCGAGAACAGTAACACTTAGTTAACGCAGTAGTTGGGTTACGACTGACCACTCCGTGCGATTGGCAACTGATGTATGGCAACAAGCGGCCGCAGGTAAGAAGGTACCGAGAAGGGGCAGGTAGCTACCCCTAACAAACCGTTAAACGCAGTTAACAAAATCGTGTTTTGGGCGGCAAAGATTACAAAACTTTCCAATTTTCAATTATTGGCTTTGAACTGAAATATTCCCACGTGCGATTGTTCCATAGAGCAGGACGCCCCGTTAAACAATTGAGAGAATTATGTGATTGAAGCCGTGTAGAACAAAATATTTTCCCCAACAATAGTACACTGATTGATAATAATAAGATATGTAAGCCGCATTGGAAGAAGTTTTAGAGAGGACGCGGGCCTCGAACGCTCACTTTTTTTTCTGATAATCCGCGTGAATTTCAATAAATGCAGCCGTTTATTTAAAATTGATGAAGAGGACAATCCATTTGAATTAATATTCCTGCCAGCCTAATGCACAATGCCGATGATCACAGAGCATGCAAAACTTCAACAAGCGATCAAAGCAGAGGATGATCTTTTTAAGTTATAACTTTAAGCGACCAGGAAAATTTTCCCTTGATGGCATTAAGAATGGAAGGGAAAATTCGTCCGTCTCTCAAATAGCCTAATTAAAAAGAAACATAATAATATGATTTTATGATATACTATGCTGAGTCCGGCTGAAGTAAGATCAATGTAGGTACGTACATGTCATTGTGATCTTTCAAAGCCGACATTTTATTTGAAAACTTACTTGATTCAAGTTAATTCTATTACTTCGGTTCCTTTAGAGTTGAGTTTCTTAAAGTAGGGTACGCGAACCACTATCGTTCGCCATTCGACAACAGCGATTTCGCGACAAGATTTCGCGCGCGGCGCACATCGTATCGTGCGGAAGGATATCTGGACTAATATACAGGGTTAAAAAACTCATTCCAGAGGTCGAACGTATGCATTGTGAGTTTCACAGACAAGGATTGGAGAGCAAGAAAATAGCTCATGATTCTAAGCAGTACTTTCAGAGAGTTTCTTATAAATATTAGCTCAGCTTGTTGAACTTCGTCAGGAAATGTTTACATCCTTCAAAGACAGGAACTTCAAAAAGTTCCTACATACAGAATAAAATCAAAAACCAATTAAAGAAACAGAGTCAGAATTAAGGTCAAGAGTGTCCAACATTTTTCTTACAGTTCAGTACAATTCTATTTGAGACAAGAAACAAGCACATGGCTCACATTAATATTAAAAGATATTTCTTCACCTCTTATTCAAATAAAACCTCATCTTCATTTTTGGTTAATTATTAAATTAGGGGTTCGCTATCACCGGGAAATTTTAAATGGGGTTCGTGGTGCTGAGTTTGAGAAACTCTGCTTTAGAGGAACCTAAACGATCGGTTATTTACTACAGAGTCACTAAGCGGATAAGCAGTGATCGGATAGAAAAAGGCGCAAAGTAAAAAAATAATAAAATAACACTGTGTCTCTAACATTAAGTACCTATGGAGCCAAGATACACACTGAAACTTTTCGGTAGTTGTATTATATCAGAGACGACTAATAACAATGCTCTAAAAATTGATACGGTCAGTAATCCTCATTGCCATCGCGTTGCTCTATAGTCGAAAGCTAGATTACAGTAGTTATTGTCACTTTGTAAAATAATGTTGCCAAATTTAAAGTAATAGTGATGCATCCAGTTCTTATTTAATCAGATGAATGAACAATGAGTGAAATAGTTAATTTTGAAACTTATACTACTCAAATCAATACATAATAATAATATAATTAGACTCATCAACAATATTTATAAAAACTTTATAACAAAATTTCTAAAACATTATGTAACAAATAATTGGAAACTACGCAACGGATTTTGATGCGGTCATCTCTAATAGATAGAGGGTGTCAACGGGGTGGTTTGTATCTATAATTCAAGTATTATGTGGTGAAATAAGGTTCAAAATTTGCACCTTAACGGTAAATGCTGTAAAAAATACTTTTGATGCGGAACAGCGTTCGCCGGGTCAGCTAATAGTACTTAAGTAGCAGTAATAATAATGAAAATAGTAATAATACTTAAGTCAATTTGAACATCATTTCTATGACATAAAATTCATTTGTTAGTGTAGAGGTTTCTGGAAGGTAAAACAATTGAGTGACATTGTTATCTCATATTCAAAGTCAAATCAAATAAAAAAAAAATTGTGTGGTTTTATGAAACCACCGTAAAAGTGAAACTTTTTTCACATTATAGACATTTAGGTTATTGATTTTTAAATATACATAAACAAAATATTTATTCAATAATTATTTTTCAATAATTTAGTTAGTAAGTTTTTAAAATTGATGATTCTGATAAAATGATTAACATTTATATTTTTTTAGAGTGCAACAGTGTAAAACAGTTACTTCACAGCAATTTTTTTAAAAGTTTGCTTTGGCTTCGTTTAACTTTTAGTTAAAGATTTAAATCAATTAATTCGATAATCTCATCATTTTCAAGTTCTTTGGAAGTTAACGTCTGAAGATTAAGAATTCCTAGATGGCGCTACTAGGTTGCTACTATTGATGATTCTGCCGTAATATCGTATTATATCGATAGATGTCGCCCGAATCGACAAGTATTCCAGCTTCGGCACTAGGGATAACGCGACACCTATTAAACGTTAACAACATTACAACAAAGGATCTTTACAAAACAAAACGATATTTTTTCCTCCAGTAAATATGATATTTTGATTTATTATGAAAATGTGACAAATACATATATAAAGAGCACTATCTTATCGCTAATAAATTGACGAACATAACTGTGTCACATATATGTAGTTCCGGTGGTCCAGTGGTCGAGCACACGGCTTCCGAATCGCATAGGTCGCGTGTTCGAATCCTGGCACACTTTTTGGAATTGGAAACTTAAGTAAAGTAAGAAAGGCAGTCTGCTTCCTCCACTAATTCGTTAGTTACAAGTCAGTGGCAGTTTTGCAAAGAGAGAGAAAACTAGTTTAATTTGAAATCGAACCGGACGTCGCCGGCTTTCAGGGGATTGTGCGATAAGGGCTATTTTAATTTACTTGCCATCTTGTATTTGTTAATAGGGTTTAATAAATGTTTTTTATTTTACGTGGTCACGACAATAATTCCTAGATGGCGCTACTAGGTTGCTACTATTGATGATTCTGCCGTAATATCGTATTATATCGATAGATGTCGCCCGAATCGACAAGTATTCCAGCTACGGCACTAGGGATAACGCGACACCTATTAAACGTTAACAACATTACAACAAAGGATCTTTACAAAACAAAACGATATTTTTTCCTCCAGTAAATATGATATTTCGATTTATTATGAAAATGTGACAAATACATATATAAAGAGCACTATCTTATCTTATATCTTTAAACGAGCAATTCTTGTATATATATATATATATATAAAATTGGAATCTCGGAATCGGCTCCACATGAAATTTCTATTCCAGCAGATGGCGTTGTTAACTAACACGAAGTCAATGTGTGTTTGCTTTGCTTTTATTACAGTTTATCACTGCAAAAAATTAAGTATATGTTTCTAATATAATATGTTAGTACATAGTATATATTAGTATATATTTATTATTCTGTCGGTAAGATCGAAAAATATTATTGATATTTCATTATTTTATTAGTATGTAATTCGTACTTAAATATAATTTTCAAAAAACACAATTTATAAAAACACAATTTATAAATAATATAATTTTTTTTTTTCTCCGCCTGCAATACGTACGTACGTATATGTATGTAAAAAACAAACAAACAAACAAACCCGATCCTAGAAAATGTGTCGAAATTGGTAAAGAGGACGGTAATTAGACGATTATACATACGGCCCTCGTGGTGCATCGGTAAACCGCACTACCGATAACACAAGGTCGGGGCGGGTTCGATCCCTCGTCTGGGGGTGTTTTTCTACATGTTTTTACGGTATTTATTTACAAAAATAAAGTGTATATTTGGGTAATTAATTAATAATAAATAAATAAACGATAATAGACGTGAAAGGCGCTCTGACGAGCGCCTTTCACTTTATCCCTACTCCGCGGCCGACCGTCACGCGACATGCAACACGCAGACGAAAAAGTTTGAGACGATGTAATAAAAGTTTCACTTTAAAAAGTTATTTTGACTTTGACATATTTGTATAGAAACACAAATTTTGTAAATTCTGTTGTCAGTGTTGGTGATCCAGTTGGCGAGAATGGATTTTGAAAATTTTAAAACTAAACCATAATATAGCTTTTATATATATATATAATAGCATAACATAGTACATTAGCGTATATCGTCATATCTATATTGGAAATTCAGCCGTCGTCATATCTATATTCAGTATTGGTGGCGCAGTGGCTAGCACTCCGCTTCTGATTCAAGAAGTAGTAGTGGGTTCAAATCCTGGCACACGCCTATGACTTTTAGAATTTTTCGGAAGTTTCGTGTGATAAATATCGATGATTGACAACTGTGTGCCCGGTATGGCAGTATGGCAAAACCTATTCCATTAGGGACGTAAACATAACGGCGAGACGAGGCTTAACAGCCGCTGCCTACACCTTCGGGTAGAAAAAGGCGTGAAGTTATGTAAAAATATAAAATTGGAGTGTATGTTTGTAATATTGAAATAACCGCTTTTTACTACACGCACATGAATATGAACATATCTTTTTGTTAGTCTGTCTGTTTGTTCTAGCTAATTCCTAAAATAACTAGACCTGGACCATGTTTGACAAGATTTTCATTGGTAGCTGATGTACTATGGCGTATCTTAGGCTACTTTTTACAGTGGTAGAGCCAAGCAGTTCGCTGCATGAACGGGCCGGCTCGATCGGTGAAATACCACGACCTCTCAGAAGATTGACGTAAAGTGGCTCATGCCGCGTTTCATTCGGTGAGAGAGCTACCTGGAGGCCCAGCCCCGTTCCGCATCCTTCTTTATCCCTATCCCTTAAAGGTCGGCGACGCAACAGTAACACTTTGTGTTGCTGGTGTCCATGGGCGGCGCTGGTTGCTTACCATCAGGTGACACGCCTGCTTGTTTGCCCTCCTATCCCATAAAAGAAGGGATTTTATCTAGTCATTTTTCGCTTCTGAGGCAAAACATAGTTTGCCGGGTCAGCAAGTAAGAAATAAAAAACTAAAGTATCAAAATAAAGTATGTAATTATTAGGACAAGAACACTTGAAACATCTAACACGCCTACATTACAAATCAATATCCGTGTGTTTACACAGTGTAAGTATGATGATGATACATTAAACAACGACCCTCAGAGCGGTTTCATCTTCAACGAAGATGAGAATCTTCATCGGCACTGAAGTAGCCATCGCTTCGCGTTCTGCTTTATGCTGCCCAGTCATTGTGGTTAATTCTATAAGCCGCCATTATTACTAGTCTTTCTTTGTTTGCATTAATCGTGTACAGATGTTACGGACATCCGTCCATTTGTCTTTTAAGGAGGACCTGAAATTCTTCAACCAACCAGCCCGAGCTCTCTTTTCTCTTGATCGACGTTTAGCCAAGCGCGTAAGTTCTTGATCATATATTAACATTTCTTCTTCAATAAATCTACTTTTATATTCTTTGATGATAGCCTCGAGCTCCGATCTGCTAAAAACGATCCCTCGCACTGTGGGATCTTCTATAAGCCGCCATCATTACTAGTCTTTCTTTGTTTGCATTAATCGTGTACAGATGTTACGGACATCCGTCCATTTGTCTTTTAAGGAGGACCTGAAATTCTTCAACCAACCAGCCCGAGCTCTCTTTTCTCTTGATCGACGTTTAGCCAAGCGCGTAAGTTCTTGATCATATATTAACATTTCTTCTTCAATAAATCTACTTTTATATTCTTTGATGATAGCCTCGAGCTCCGATCTGCTAAAAACGATCCCTCGCACTGTGGGATCTTCTATAAGCCGCCATTATTACTAGTCTTTCTTTGTTTGCATTAATCGTGTACAGATGTTACGGACATCCGTCCATTTGTCTTTTAAGGAGGACCTGAAATCCTTCAACCAACCAGCCCGAGCTCTCTTTTCTCTTGATCGACGTTTAGCCAAGCGCGTAAGTTCTTGATCATATATTAACATTTCTTCTTCAATAAATCTACTTTTATATTCTTTGATGATAGCCTCGAGCTCCGATCTGCTAAAAACAATCCCTCGCACTGTGGGATCTTCTATAAGCCGCCATTATTACTAGTCTTTCTTTGTTTGCATTAATCGTGTACAGATGTTACGGACATCCGTCCATTTGTCTTTTAAGGAGGACCTGAAATTCTTCAACCAACCAGCCCGAGCTCTCTTTTCTCTTGATCGACGTTTAGCCAAGCGCGTAAGTTCTTGATCATATATTAACATTTCTTCTTCAATAAATCTACTTTTATATTCTTTGATGATAGCCTCGAGCTCCGATCTGCTAAAAACAATCCCTCGCACTGTGGGATCTTCTATAAGCCGCCATTATTACTAGTCTTTCTTTGTTTGCATTAATCGTGTACAGATGTTACGGACATCCGTCCATTTGTCTTTTAAGGAGGACCTGAAATTCTTCAACCAACCAGCCCGAGCTCTCTTTTCTCTTGATCGACGTTTAGCCAAGCGCGTAAGTTCTTGATCATATATTAACATTTCTTCTTCAATAAATCTACTTTTATATTCTTTGATGATAGCCTCGAGCTCCGATCTGCTAAAAACAATCCCTCGCACTGTGGGATCTTCTATAAGCCGCCATTATTACTAGTCTTTCTTTGTTTGCATTAATCGTGTACAGATGTTACGGACATCCGTCCATTTGTCTTTTAAGGAGGACCTGAAATTCTTCAACCAACCAGCCCGAGCTCTCTTTTCTCTTGATCGACGTTTAGCCAAGCGCGTAAGTTCTTGATCATATATTAACATTTCTTCTTCAATAAATCTACTTTTATATTCTTTGATGATAGCCTCGAGCTCCGATCTGCTAAAAACAATCCCTCGCACTGTGGGATCTTCTATAAGCCGCCATTATTACTAGTCTTTCTTTGTTTGCATTAATCGTGTACAGATGTTACGGACATCCGTCCATTTGTCTTTTAAGGAGGACCTGAAATTCTTCAACCAACCAGCCCGAGCTCTCTTTTCTCTTGATCGACGTTTAGCCAAGCGCGTAAGTTCTTGATCATATATTAACATTTCTTCTTCAATAAATCTACTTTTATATTCTTTGATGATAGCCTCGAGCTCCGATCTGCTAAAAACAATCCCTCGCACTGTGGGATCTTCTATAAGCCGCCATTATTACTAGTCTTTCTTTGTTTGCATTAATCGTGTACAGATGTTACGGACATCCGTCCATTTGTCTTTTAAGGAGGACCTGAAATTCTTCAACCAACCAGCCCGAGCTCTCTTTTCTCTTGATCGACGTTTAGCCAAGCGCGTAAGTTCTTGATCATATATTAACATTTCTTCTTCAATAAATCTACTTTTATATTCTTTGATGATAGCCTCGAGCTCCGATCTGCTAAAAACGATCCCTCGCACTGTGGGATCTTCTATAAGCCGCCATTATTACTAGTCTTTCTTTGTTTGCATTAATCGTGTACAGATGTTACGGACATCCGTCCATTTGTCTTTTAAGGAGGACCTGAAATTCTTCAACCAACCAGCCCGAGCTCTCTTTTCTCTTGATCGACGTTTAGCCAAGCGCGTAAGTTCTTGATCTTATAGTAACATTTCTTCTTCAATAAATCTACTTTTATATTCTTTGATGATAGCTTCGAGCTCCGATCTGCTAAAAACAATCCCTCGCACTGTGGGATCTTCTATAAGCCGCCATTATTACTAGTCTTTCTTTGTTTGCATTAATCGTGTACAGATGTTACGGACATCCGTCCATTTGTCTTTTAAGGAGGACCTGAAATTCTTCCACCAACCAGCCCGAGCTCCCTTTTCTCTTGATCGACGTTTAGCCAAGCGCGTAAGTTCTTGATCATATATTAACATTTCTTCTTCAATAAATCTACTTTTATATTCTTTGATGATAGCCTCGAGCTCCGATCTGCTAAAAACAATCCCTCGCACTGTGGGATCTGTGACAAATCGAAACAATTAATGATATTTCACATAACTATAAACAATCGCTAAAGTTTTCGAAACTTATCTGTATGGCTTTTACCGATGTGCCGCTAGAATTCTAACTTAAAATATAGACAACATTTTATCGCAAGCATGTTATGTACCTACTTCTTTGTTTACCAAACAGATATTCTTAACAAATACACTAACATATCCGAAAATCTATTAAAAAATCGAATCATAGCAATGATCTTTAAACAACTACTTTCAAAGATGGAAATAAAGTAAGCCATATTTCATGCAGTTTATTGAATAGTACTCACGTTTCATTTGCATCTCCAGCTCGTATCCCAGCTGTTGTTTACGCAAAGACATTTTCACTTTGTAACAGAGCTTCACAAACGAGATCCTCGAGAACAGTAACACTTAGTTAACGCAGTAGTTGGGTTACGACTGACCACTCCGTGCGATTGGCAACTGATGTATGGCAACAAGCGGCCGCAGGTAAGAAGGTACCGAGAAGGGGCAGGTAGCTACCCCTAACAAACCGTTAAACGCAGTTAACAAAATCGTGTTTTGGGCGGCAAAGATTACAAAACTTTCCAATTTTCAATTATTGGCTTTGAACTGAAATATTCCCACGTGCGATTGTTCCATAGAGCAGGACGGCCCGTTAAACAATTGAGAGAATTATGTGATTGAAGCCGTGTAGAACAAAAGATTTTCCCCAACAATAGTACACTGATTGATAATAATAAGATATGTAAGCCGCATTTGAAGAAGTTTTAGAGAGGACGCGGGCCTCGAACGCTCACTTTTTTTTCTCATAATCCGCGTGAATTTCAATAAATGCAGCCGTTTATTTAAAATTGATGAAGAGGACAATCCATTTGAATTAATATTCCTGCCAGCCTAATGCACAATGCCGATGATCACAGAGCAAGCAAAACTTCAACAAGCGATCAAAGCAGAGGATGATGTTTTTAAGTTATAACTTTAAGCGACCAGGAAAATTTTCCCTTGATGGCATTAAGAATGAAAGGGAAAATTCGTCCGTCTCTCAAATAGCCTAATTAAAAAGAAACATAATAATATGATTTTATGATACGTATACTATGCTGAGTCCGGCTCTCCAACATGACATTACGTACGACATTACGTACCTACATTGATCTTACTTCAGTAAGATCAATGTAGGTACGTACATGTCATTGTGATCTTTCAAAGCCGACATTTTATTTGAAAACTTACTTGATTCAAGTTAATTCTATTACTTCGGTTCCTTTAGAGTTGAGTTTCTTAAAGTAGGGTACGCGAACCACTATGGTTCGCCATTCGACAACAGCGATTTCGCGACAAGATTTCGCGCGCGGCGCACATCGTATCGTGCGGAAGGATATCTGGACTAATATACAGGGTTAAAAAACTCATTCCAGAGGTCGAACGTATGCATTGTGAGTTTCACAGACAAGGATTGGAGAGCAAGAAAATAGCTCATGATTCTAAGCAGTACTTTCAGAGAGTTTCTTATAAATAATAAATTTCATAAAAACGGTCGGTCGGGAGACCGTGTTTCATTAGTACTACGCTGGTTGTAAAGGGCAGAATATTAACTCAGCTTGTTGAACTTCGTCAGGAAATGTTTACATCCTTCAAAGACAGGAACTTCAAAAAGTTCCTACATACAGAATAAAATCAAAAACCAATTAAAGAAACAGAGTCAGAATTAAGGTCAAGAGTGTCCAACATTTTTCTTACAGTTCAGTACAATTCTATTTGAGACAAGAAACAAGCACATGGCTCACATTAATATTAAAAGATATTTCTTCACCTCTTATTCAAATAAAACCTCATCTTCATTTTTGGTTAATTATTAAATTAGGGGTTCGCTATCACCGGGAAATTTTAAATGGGGTTCGTGGTGCTGAGTTTGAGAAACTCTGCTTTAGAGGAACCTAAACGATCGGTTATTTACTACAGAGTCACTAAGCGGATAAGCAGTGATCGGATAGAAAAAGGCGCAAAGTAAAAAAATAATAAAATAACACTGTGTCTCTAACATTAAGTACCTATGGAGCCAAGATACACACTGAAACTTTTCGGTAGTTGTATTATATCAGAGACGACTAATAACAATGCTCTAAAAATTGATACGGTCAGTAATCCTCATTGCCATCGCGTTGCTCTATAGTCGAAAGCTAGATTACAGTAGTTATTGTCACTTTGTAAAATAATGTTGCCAAATTTAAAGTAATAGTGATGCATCCAGTTCTTATTTAATCAGATGAATGAACAATGAGTGAAATAGTTAATTTTGAAACTTATACTACTCAAATCAATACATAATAATAATATAATTAGACTCATCAACAATATTTATAAAAACTTTATAACAAAATTTCTAAAACATTATGTAACAAATAATTGGAAACTACGCAACGGATTTTGATGCGGTCATCTCTAATAGATAGAGGGTGTCAACGGGGTGGTTTGTATCTATAATTCAAGTATTATGTGGTGAAATAAGGTTCAAAATTTGCACCTTAACGGTAAATGCTGTAAAAAATACTTTTGATGCGGAACAGCGTTCGCCGGGTCAGCTAATAGTACTTAAGTAGCAGTAATAATAATGAAAATAGTAATAATACTTAAGTCAATTTGAACATCATTTCTATGACATAAAATTCATTTGTTAGTGTAGAGGTTTCTGGAAGGTAAAACAATTGAGTGACATTGTTATCTCATATTCAAAGTCAAATCAAATAAAAGAAAGTTATTTTGACTTTGACATATTTGTATTGAAACACAAATTTTGTAAATTCTGTTGTCAGTGTTGGTGATCCAGTTGGCGAGAATGGATTTTGAAAATTTTAAAACTAAACCATAATATATCTTTTATATATATATATATAGCATAACATAGTACATTAGCGTATATCGTCATATCTATATGGGAAGTTCAGCCGTCGTCATATCTATATTCAGTATTGGTGGCGCAGTGGCTAGCACTCCGCTTCTGATTCAAGAAGTAGTAGTGGGTTCAAATCCTGGCACACGCCTATGACTTTTAGAATTTTTCGGAAGTTTCGTGTGATAAATATCGATGATTGACAACTGTGTGCCCGGTATGGCAATAGGTATGGCGGTATGGCAAAACCTATTCCATTAGGGACGTAAACATAACGGCGAGACGAGGCTTAACAGCCGCTGCCTACACCTTCGGGTAGAAAAAGGCGTGAAGTTATGTGAAAATATAAAATTGGAGTGTATGTTTGTAATATTGAAATAACCGCTTTTTACTACACGCACATGAATATGAACATATCTTTTTGTTAGTCTGTCTGTTTGTTCTAGCTAATTCCTAAAATAACTAGACCTGGACCATGTTTGACAAGATTTTCATTGGTAGCTGATGTACTATGGCGTATCTTAGGCTACTTTTTACAGTGGTAGAGCCAAGCAGTTCGCTGCATGAACGGGCCGGCTCGATCGGTGAAATACCACGACCTCTCAGAAGATTGACGTAAAGTGGCTCATGCCGCGTTTCATTCGGTGAGAGAGCTACCTGGAGGCCCAGCCCCGTTCCCCATCCTTCTTTATCCCTATCCCTTAAAGGTCGGCGACGCAACAGTAACACTATGTGTTGCTGGTGTCCATGGGCGGCGCTGGTTGCTTACCATCAGGTGACACGCCTGGTTGTTTGCCCTCCTATCCCATAAAAGAAGGGTTTTTATCTAGTCATTTTTCGCTTCTGAGGCAAAACTTAGTTTGCCGGGTCAGCAAGTAAGAAATAAAAAACTAAAGTATCAAAATAAAGTATGTAATTATTAGGACAAGAACACTTGAAACATCTAACACGCCTACATTACAAATCAATATCCGTGTGTTTACACAGTGTAAGTATGATGATGATGTATGATTCGTTAGAAAACGAAATGCATTAAATTTATGTTACCAAATGTAAATTAAACTAATAATGCTTATGTTAAAATCCAGGATGAAAACTTATTTTTTGACGATAGTACAACCTTCCTGGGTATCACATTAGATAGTAAGCTACAATGGGGACACCATATTGAGGGATTATCAAGCAGGCTTAGTTCAGCCGCATATGCAGTCAAAAAGATTTGTCAATTTACAGACGTTGAAACGGCCAGGCTTGTTTACTTTAGTTATTTTCATAGTGTTATGTCCTATGGATTATTGCTGTGGGGCAGAGCAGCTGACATACAAACAATTTTTGTCTTACAAAAACGCGCAGTAAGAGCTATCTATCAAATGAAATCTCGCGCATCACTAAGAGAGAAATTCAAAGAAATTAATATTCTCACCGTTGCCTCGCAATACGTATTAGATAATATTCTTCATGTTAAGAAAAACATTCATCTTTTTCCTAAAAATTGTGATATGCACTCATTTAATACAAGAAATAAAAATAAAAGTTAATACTCGTTTATGGGTAATTGTGTACGTTTCTTTAATAAGATTCCTGAAAATGTAATTGAGATGCCGTTTACTAAATTTAAGGCGCATGTTAAAAGATGTCTCATCAGCAAAGCTTATTATAGTATCAACGATTTTTTTGGGGGACGACAAAGTTTTTAAATAAACCGCTCATTACTTCTTACACTTGTAACAATTTGAATTGTTAGTGCATTTTGTTGTGTAAATGATAGTAATAAAAAAAAAAAAAACCTCCCTGAGTTTCTTGCCAATTCTTCTCAGTGCGAGAGTAATCGAATTGGCGGAAGTAAAAAAAAAAGAAAAAAAAGTGACCTTCATAAGTTTCTGACAAGACCTAAACTGAATAAATGAGTTTTGATTTTGATTTTGATACATTAAACAACGACCCTCAGAGCGGTTTCATCTTCAACGAAGATGAGAATCTTCATCGGCGCTGAAGTAGCCATCGCTTCGCGTTCTGCTTTATGCTGCCCAGTCATTGTGGTTAATTCTATAAGCCGCCATTATTACTAGTCTTTCTTTGTTTGCATTAATCGTGTACATATGTTACGGACATCCGTCCATTTGTCTTTTAAGGAGGACCTGAAATTCTTCAACCAACCAGCCCGAGCTCTCTTTTCTCTTGATCGACGTTTAGCCAAGCGCGTAAGTTCTTGATCATATATTAACATTTCTTCTTCAATAAATCTACTTTTATATTCTTTGATGATACCCTCGAGCTCCGATCTGCTAAAAACAATCCCTCGCACTGTGGGATCTTCTATAAGCCGCCATTATTACTAGTCTTTCTTTGTTTGCATTAATCGTGTACAGATGTTACGGACATCCGTCCATTTGTCTTTTAAGGAGGACCTGAAATTCTTCAACCAACCAGCCCGAGCTCTCTTTTCTCTTGATCGACGTTTAGCCAAGCGCGTAAGTTCTTGATCATATATTAACATTTCTTCTTCAATAAATCTACTTTTATATTCTTTGATGATAGCCTCGAGCTCCGATCTGCTAAAAACAATCCCTCGCACTGTGGGATCTTCTATAAGCCGCCATTATTACTAGTCTTTCTTTGTTTGCATTAATCGTGTACAGATGTTACGGACATCCGTCCATTTGTCTTTTAAGGAGGACCTGAAATTCTTCAACCAACCAGCCCGAGCTCTCTTTTCTCTTGATCGACGTTTAGCCAAGCGCGTAAGTTCTTGATCATATATTAACATTTCTTCTTCAATAAATCTACTTTTATATTCTTTGATGATAGCCTCGAGCTCCGATCTGCTAAAAACAATCCCTCGCACTGTGGGATCTTCTATAAGCCGCCATTATTACTAGTCTTTCTTTGTTTGCATTAATCGTGTACAGATGTTACGGACATCCGTCCATTTGTCTTTTAAGGAGGACCTGAAATTCTTCAACCAACCAGCCCGAGCTCTCTTTTCTCTTGATCGACGTTTAGCCAAGCGCGTAAGTTCTTGATCATATATTAACATTTCTTCTTCAATAAATCTACTTTTATATTCTTTGATGATAGCCTCGAGCTCCGATCTGCTAAAAACAATCCCTCGCACTGTGGGATCTTCTATAAGCCGCCATTATTACTAGTCTTTCTTTGTTTGCATTAATCGTGTACAGATGTTACGGACATCCGTCCATTTGTCTTTTAAGGAGGACCTGAAATTCTTCAACCAACCAGCCCGAGCTCTCTTTTCTCTTGATCGACGTTTAGCCAAGCGCGTAAGTTCTTGATCATGTATTAACATTTCTTCTTCAATAAATCTACTTTTATATTCTTTGATGATAGCCTCGAGCTCCGATCTGCTAAAAACAATCCCTCGCACTGTGGGATCTTCTATAAGCCGCCATTATTACTAGTCTTTCTTTGTTTGCATTAATCGTGTACAGATGTTACGGACATCCGTCCATTTGTCTTTTAAGGAGGACCTGAAATTCTTCAACCAACCAGCCCGAGCTCTCTTTTCTCTTGATCGACGTTTAGCCAAGCGCGTAAGTTCTTGATCATATATTAACATTTCTTCTTCAATAAATCTACTTTTATATTCTTTGATGATAGCCTCGAGCTCCGATCTGCTAAAAACAATCCCTCGCACTGTGGGATCTTCTATAAGCCGCCATTATTACTAGTCTTTCTTTGTTTGCATTAATCGTGTACAGATGTTACGGACATCCGTCCATTTGTCTTTTAAGGAGGACCTGAAATTCTTCAACCAACCAGCCCGAGCTCTCTTTTCTCTTGATCGACGTTTAGCCAAGCGCGTAAGTTCTTGATCATATATTAACATTTCTTCTTCAATAAATCTACTTTTATATTCTTTGATGATAGCCTCGAGCTCCGATCTGCTAAAAACAATCCCTCGCACTGTGGGATCTTCTATAAGCCGCCATTATTACTAGTCTTTCTTTGTTTGCATTAATCGTGTACAGATGTTACGGACATCCGTCCATTTGTCTTTTAAGGAGGACCTGAAATTCTTCAACCAACCAGCCCGAGCTCTCTTTTCTCTTGATCGACGTTTAGCCAAGCGCGTAAGTTCTTGATCATATATTAACATTTCTTCTTCAATAAATCTACTTTTACATTCTTGATGATAGCCTCGAACTCCGATCTGCTAAAAACAATCCCTCGCACTGTGGAATCTTCTATAAGCCGCCATTATTACTAGTCTTTCTATGTTTGCATTAATCGTGTACAGATGTTACGGACATCCGTCCATTTGTCTTTTAAGGAGGACCTGAAATTCTTCAACCAACCAGCCCGAGCTCTCTTTTCTCTTGATCGACGTTTAGCCAAGCGCGTAAGTTCTTGATCATATATTAACATTTCTTCTTCAATAAATCTACTTTTATATTCTTTGATGATAGCCTCGAGCTCCGATCTGCTAAAAACAATCCCTCGCACTGTGGGATCTGTGACAAATAGAAACAATTAATGATATTTCACATAACTATAAACAATCGCTAAAGTTTTCGAAACTTATCTGTATGGCTTTTACCGATGTGCCGCTAGAATTCTAACTTAAAATATAGACAACATTTTATCGCAAGCATGTTATGTACCTACTTCTTTGTTTACCAAACAGATATTCTTAACAAATACACTAACATATCCGAAAATCTATTAAAAAATCGAATCATAGCAATGATCTTTAAACAACTACTTTCAAAGATGGAAATAAAGTAAGCCATATTTCATGCAGTTTATTGAATAGTACTCACGTTTCATTTGCATCTCCAGCTCGTATCCCAGCTGTTGTTTACGCAAAGACATTTTCACTTTGTAACAGAGCTTCACAAACGAGATCCTCGAGAACAGTAACACTTAGTTAACGCAGTAGTTGGGTTACGACTGACCACTCCGTGCGATTGGCAACTGATGTATGGCAACAAGCGGCCGCAGGTAAGAAGGTACCGAGAAGGGGCTGGTAGCTACCCCTAACAAACCGTTAAACGCAGTTAACAAAATCGTGTTTTGGGCGGCAAAGATTACAAAACTTTCCAATTTTCAATTATTGGCTTTGAACTGAAATATTCCCACGTGCGATTGTTCCATAGAGCAGGACGGCCCGTTAAACAATTGAGAGAATTATGTGATTGAAGCCGTGTAGAACAAAATATTTTCCCCAACAATAGTACACTGATTGATAATAATAAGATATGTAAGCCGCATTGGAAGAAGTTTTAGAGAGGACGCGGGCCTCGAACGCTCACTTTTTTGTCTGATAATCCGCGTGAATTTCAATAAATGCAGCCGTTTATTTAAAATTGATGAAGAGGACAATCCATTTGAATTAATATTCCTGCCCGCCTAATACACAATGCCGATGATCACAGAGCAAGCAAAACTTCAACAAGCGATCAAAGCAGAGGATGATCTTTTTAAGTTATAACTTTAAGCGACCAGGAAAATTTTCCCTTCATGGCATTAAGAGTGGAAGGAGTCCGTCTCTCAAATAGCTTAATTAAAAAGAAACATGAGTTTTTTTAGTATGCTGAGTCCGGCTGAAGTAAGATCAATGTAGGTACGTACATGTCATTCTGATCTTTCAAAGCCGACATTTTATTTGAAAACTTACTTAATTCAAGTTAATTCTATTACTTCGGTTCCTTTAGAGTTGAGTTTCTTAAAGTAGGGTACGCGAACCACTATGGTTCGCCATTCGACAACAGCGATTTCGCGACAAGATTTCGCGCGCGGCGCACATCGTATCGTGCGGAAGGATATCTGGACTAATATACAGGGTTAAAAAACTCATTCCAGAGGTCGAACGTATGCATTGTGAGTTTCACAGACAAGGATTGGAGAGCAAGAAAATAGCTCATGATTCTAAGCAGTACTTTCAGAGAGTTTCTTATAAATAATAAATTTCATAAAAGCGGTCGGTCGGGAGACCGTGTTTCATTAGTACTACGCTGGTTGTAAAGGGCAGAATATTAGCTCAGCTTGTTGAACTTCGTCAGGAAATGTTTACATCCTTCAAAGACAGGAACTTCAAAAAGTTCCTACATACAGAATAAAATCAAAAACCAATTAAAGAAACAGAGTCAGAATTAAGGTCAAGAGTGTCCAACATTTTTCTTACAGTTCAGTACAATTCTATTTGAGACAAGAAACAAGCACATGGCTCACATTAATATTAAAAGATATTTCTTCACCTCTTATTCAAATAAAACCTCATCTTCATTTTTGGTTAATTATTAAATTAGGGGTTCGCTATCACCGGGAAATTTTAAATGGGGTTCGTGGTGCTGAGTTTGAGAAACTCTGCTTTAGAGGAACCTAAACGATGGATTATTTACTACAGAGTCACTAAGCGGATAAGCAGTGATCGGATAGAAAAAGGCGCAAAGTAAAAAAATAATAAAATAACACTGTGTCTCTAACATTAAGTATGGAGCCAAGATACACATTGAAACTTTTCGGTAGTTGTATTATATCAGAGACGACTAATAACAATGCTCTAAAAATTGATACGGTCAGTAACCCTCATTGCCATCGCGTTGCTCTATAGTCGAAAGCTAGATTACAGTAGTTATTGTCACTTTGTAAAATAATGTTGCCCAATTTAAAGTAATAGTGATGCATCCAGTTCTTATTTAATCAGATGAATGAACAATGAGTGAAATAGTTAATCATCTTAAATTAGACTAAATATTTTGAAACTTGAAACTTATACTACTCAATTCAATACATAATATAATTAGACTCATCAACAATATTTTTAAAAACTTTATAACAAAATTTCTAAAACATTTCTTTTTATAAACTGTATAAAAATTAAGTCATAAAAATGTCATGATAGTTATTCTTTTTCATCTAAAGGTGAATATGTAAAAAAATATGTATTCAACGAATTTTTATTTTATTTTTATTACCTACCTATAATTGTTATATTTTATACATCTATGGTTTCAATTACGTGATCTATTGAAAATGGGACAATCATACAAGTTTCCGAACTACGATACTAGTCTATCGTACTATTCCCAAGCTAAACAATCGTGGCAATTTTATTCATTCAAGACTGTTTTCATTCATTCGCTTTGCTACAACATTTTTATTTCATCAAAAACTGACAACACCGTAAACGTCAGTGGTTGTTGTTTAATTAAAAATCCAACTATAACTCCTATACAAAAATCCTAATCATTACATAGTATAAAACAAAGTCGCCTTGGAAACCCTGGAAACCTTGAAAACTACGCAACGGATTTTGATGCGGTAACAAGATCTGCTGTTGAAAGGTTGAGAAGAGTATGGCGTAGTCGCAATATCACCAGAGCCACAAAAGTCCGCCTGATGAGAAGCTTAGTCTTCTCAATATTTCTTTACGGCGCAGAAACGTGGACAATTCGCCTCAAAGATCGACGCAAAATCGATGCACTTGAGATGTGGTGCTGGCGGCGACTGCTGCGGATTACAGTAGTTATTGTCACTTTGTAAAATAATGTTGCCCAATTTAAAGTAATAGTGATGCATCCAGTTCTTATTTAATCAGATGAATGAACAATGAGTGAAATAGTTAATCATCTTAAATTAGACTAAATATTTTGAAATTTGAAACTTATACTACTCAATTCAATACATAATATAATTAGACTCATCAACAATATTTTTAAAAACTTTATAACAAAATTTCTAAAACATTATGTAACAAATAATTTTCTTCATAAGAAATTTTTATAAACTGTATAAAAATTAAGAAATAAAAATGTCATGTTATTCTTTATTAGTTATTCTTTTTCATCTGAAGGTGAATATGTAAAAAAATATGTATTCAACGAATTTTTATTTTATTTTTATTACCTACCTATAATTGTTATATTTTATACATCTATGGTTTCAATTACGTGATCTATTGAAAATGGGACAATCATACAAGTTTCCGAACTACGATAGACTAACTATTCCCAAACTAAACAATCGTGGCAATTTTATTCATTCAAGACTGTTTTCATTCATTCGCTTTGCTACAACATTTTTTTTTCATCAAAAACTGACAACACCGTAAACGTCAGTGGTTGTTGTTTATTTAAAAATCCAACTTTAACTCCTATACAAAAAATCCTAATCATTACATAGTATAAAACAAAGTCGCCTTGAAAACCCTGGAAAGCTTGAAAACTACGGAACGGATTTTGATGCGGTCTTCTCTAATAAATTGGAGTGTTTGTTTGTAATATTGAAATAACCTCTTTTTACTACACGCACATGAATATGAACATATCTTTTTGTTTGTTCTAGCTAATTCCTAAAACAACTGGGCCTGAACCATGTTTGACGAGATTTTTATTGGTAGCTGATGTAATATGGCGTATCTTAGGCTACTTTTTACAGTGGTAGAGTTCCATACCAAGCAGTTCGCTGCATGAACGGGCCGGCTCGATCGGTGAAATACCACGACCTCTCAGAAGATTGACGTAAAGTGGCTCATGCCGCGTTTCGTTCGGTGAGAGAGCTACCCGGAGGCCCAGCCCCGTTCCCCATCCTTCTTTATCCCCTATCCCTTAAAGGTCGGCGACGCAACAGTAACACTATCGCCCGAATGCTGAACCGCCACTCAAATCTGACAATCAATAAAGTGCTACTTACTGCTCAAATTTCACGTATTCTTTCTAATGTGACAGCTACTTAAACGCTTAAGTAGCGCTTATATATTTGAGTGGCGGTTCAGTATTCGGGCTTTTGTGTTGCTGGTGTCCATGGGCGGCGCTGGTTGCTTACCATCAGGTGACACGCCTGCTCGTTTGCCCTCCTATCCCTTAAAAAAGGGTTTTGTTATCTAGTCATTTTTCGCTTCTGAGGCAAAACAAAGTTTGCCGGGTCAGCGAGTAAGAAATAAAAAACAAAAGTATCAAAATAAAGTATGTAATTATTAGGACAAAAACACTTGAAACATCTAACACGCCTACATTACAAATCAATATCCGTGTGTTTACACAGTGTAATTATGATGATGATACATTAAGTAACGACCCTCAGAGCGGTTTGGAATCACCACTTTCATCTTCAACGAAGATGAGAATCTTCATCGGCACTGAAGTAGCCATCGCTTCGCGTTCTGCTTTATGCTGCCCAGTCATTGTGGTTAATTCTATAAGCCGCCATTATTACTAGTCTTTCTTTGTTTGCATTAATCGTGTACAGATGTTACGGACATCCGTCCATTTGTCTTTTAAGGAGGACCTGAAATTCTTCAACCAACCAGCCCGAGCTCTCTTTTCTCTTGATCGACGTTTAGCCAAGCGCGTAAGTTCTTGATCATATATTAACATTTCTTCTTCAATAAATCTACTTTTATATTCTTTGATGATAGCCTCGAGCTCCGATCTGCTAAAAACGATCCCTCGCACTGTGGGATCTTCTATAAGCCGCCATTATTACTAGTCTTTCTTTGTTTGCATTAATCGTGTACAGATGTTACGGACATCCGTCCATTTGTCTTTTAAGGAGGACCTGAAATTCTTCAACCAACCAGCCCGAGCTCTCTTTTCTCTTGATCGACGTTTAGCCAAGCGCGTAAGTTCTTGATCATATATTAACATTTCTTCTTCAATAAATCTACTTTTATATTCTTTGATGATAGCCTCGAGCTCCGATCTGCTAAAAACGATCCCTCGCACTGTGGGATCTTCTATAAGCCGCCATTATTACTAGTCTTTCTTTGTTTGCATTAATCGTGTACAGATGTTACGGACATCCGTCCATTTGTCTTTTAAGGAGGACCTGAAATCCTTCAACCAACCAGCCCGAGCTCTCTTTTCTCTTGATCGACGTTTAGCCAAGCGCGTAAGTTCTTGATCATATTATTATATTAACATTTCTTCTTCAATAAATCTACTTTTATATTCTTTGATGATAGCCTCGAGCTCCGATCTGCTAAAAACAATCCCTCGCACTGTGGGATCTTCTATAAGCCGCCATTATTACTAGTCTTTCTTTGTTTGCATTAATCGTGTACAGATGTTACGGACATCCGTCCATTTGTCTTTTAAGGAGGACCTGAAATTCTTCAACCAACCAGCCCGAGCTCTCTTTTCTCTTGATCGACGTTTAGCCAAGCGCGTAAGTTCTTGATCATATATTAACATTTCTTCTTCAATAAATCTACTTTTATATTCTTTGATGATAGCCTCGAGCTCCGATCTGCTAAAAACAATCCCTCGCACTGTGGGATCTGTGACAAATAGAAACAATTAATGATATTTCACATAACTATAAACAATCGCTAAAGTTTTCGAAACTTATCTGTATGGCTTTTACCGATGTGCCGCTAGAATTCTAACTTAAAATATAGACAACATTTTATCGCAAGCATGTTATGTACCTACTTCTTTGTTTACCAAACAGATATTCTTAACAAATACACTAACATATCCGAAAATCTATTAAAAAATCGAATCATAGCAATGATCTTTAAACAACTACTTTCAAAGATGGAAATAAAGTAAGCCATATTTCATGCAGTTTATTGAATAGTACTCACGTTTCATTTGCATCTCCAGCTCGTATCCCAGCTGTTGTTTACGCAAAGACATTTTCACTTTGTAACAGAGCTTCACAAACGAGATCCTCGAGAACAGTAACACTTAGTTAACGCAGTAGTTGGGTTACGACTGACCACTCCGTGCGATTGGCAACTGATGTATGGCAACAAGCGGCCGCAGGTAAGAAGGTACCGAGAAGGGGCAGGTAGCTACCCCTAACAAACCGTTAAACGCAGTTAACAAAATCGTGTTTTGGGCGGCAAAGATTACAAAACTTTCCAATTTTCAATTATTGGCTTTGAACTGAAATATTCCCACGTGCGATTGTTCCATAGAGCAGGACGGCCCGTTAAACAATTGAGAGAATTATGTGATTGAAGCCGTGTAGAACAAAATATTTTCCCCAACAATAGTACACTGATTGATAATAATAAGATATGTAAGCCGCATTGGAAGAAGTTTTAGAGAGGACGCGGGCCTCGAACGCTCACTTTTTTGTCTGATAATCCGCGTGAATTTCAATAAATGCAGCCGTTTATTTAAAATTGATGAAGAGGACAATCCATTTGAATTAATATTCCTGCCCGCCTAATACACAATGCCGATGATCACAGAGCAAGCAAAACTTCAACAAGCGATCAAAGCAGAGGATGATCTTTTTAAGTTATAACTTTAAGCGACCAGGAAAATTTTCCCTTCATGGCATTAAGAGTGGAAGGAGTCCGTCTCTCAAATAGCTTAATTAAAAAGAAACATGAGTTTTTTTAGTATGCTGAGTCCGGCTGAAGTAAGATCAATGTAGGTACGTACATGTCATTCTGATCTTTCAAAGCCGACATTTTATTTGAAAACTTACTTAATTCAAGTTAATTCTATTACTTCGGTTCCTTTAGAGTTGAGTTTCTTAAAGTAGGGTACGCGAACCACTATGGTTCGCCATTCGACAACAGCGATTTCGCGACAAGATTTCGCGCGCGGCGCACATCGTATCGTGCGGAAGGATATCTGGACTAATATACAGGGTTAAAAAACTCATTCCAGAGGTCGAACGTATGCATTGTGAGTTTCACAGACAAGGATTGGAGAGCAAGAAAATAGCTCATGATTCTAAGCAGTACTTTCAGAGAGTTTCTTATAAATAATAAATTTCATAAAAGCGGTCGGTCGGGAGACCGTGTTTCATTAGTACTACGCTGGTTGTAAAGGGCAGAATATTAGCTCAGCTTGTTGAACTTCGTCAGGAAATGTTTACATCCTTCAAAGACAGGAACTTCAAAAAGTTCCTACATACAGAATAAAATCAAAAACCAATTAAAGAAACAGAGTCAGAATTAAGGTCAAGAGTGTCCAACATTTTTCTTACAGTTCAGTACAATTCTATTTGAGACAAGAAACAAGCACATGGCTCACATTAATATTAAAAGATATTTCTTCACCTCTTATTCAAATAAAACCTCATCTTCATTTTTGGTTAATTATTAAATTAGGGGTTCGCTATCACCGGGAAATTTTAAATGGGGTTCGTGGTGCTGAGTTTGAGAAACTCTGCTTTAGAGGAACCTAAATGATCGGTTATTTACTACAGAGTCACTAAGCGGATAAGCAGTGATCGGATAGAAAAAGGCGCAACGTAAAAAAATAATAAAATAACACTGTGTCTCTAACATTAAGTACCTATGGAGCCAAGATACACACTGAAACTTTTCGGTAGTTGTATTATATCAGAGACGACTAATAACAATGCTCTAAAAATTGATACGGTCAGTAATCCTCATTGCCATCGCGTTGCTCTATAGTCGAAAGCTAGATTACAGTAGTTATTGTCACTTTGTAAAATAATGTTGCCAAATTTAAAGTAATAGTGATGCATCCAGTTCTTATTTAATCAGATGAATGAACAATGAGTGAAATAGTTAATTTTGAAACTTATACTACTCAAATCAATACATAATAATAATATAATTAGACTCATCAACAATATTTATAAAAACTTTATAACAAAATTTCTAAAACATTATGTAACAAATAATTGGAAACTACGCAACGGATTTTGATGCGGTCATCTCTAATAGATAGAGGGTGTCAACGGGGTGGTTTGTATCTATAATTCAAGTATTATGTGGTGAAATAAGGTTCAAAATTTGCACCTTAACGGTAAATGCTGTAAAAAATACTTTTGATGCGGAACAGCGTTCGCCGGGTCAGCTAATAGTACTTAAGTAGCAGTAATAATAATGAAAATAGTAATAATACTTAAGTCAATTTGAACATCATTTCTATGACATAAAATTCATTTGTTACTGTAGAGGTTTCTGGAAGTCAAAACAATTGAGTGACATTGTTATCTCATATTCAAAGTCAAATCAAATAAAAAAAAGTTATTTTGACTTTGACATATTTGTATTGAAACACAAATTTTGTAAATTCTGTTGTCAGTGTTGGTGATCCAGTTGGCGAGAATGGATTTTGAAAATTTTAAAACTAAACCATAATATAGCTTTTATATATATAGAATAACATAGTACATTAGCGTATATCGTCATATCTATATTGGAAATTCAGCCGTCGTCATATCTATATTCAGTGTCGGTGGCGCAGTAGCTAGCACTCCGCTTCTGATTCAAGAAGTAGTAGTGGGTTCAAATCCTGGCAGACGCCTATGACTTTTAGAATTTTTCGGAAGTTTCGTGTGATAAATATCGATGATTGACAACTGTGTGCCCGGTATGGCAATAGGTATGGCGGTATGGCAAAACCTATACCATTAGGGACGTAAACATAACGGCGAGACGAGGCTTAAGAGCCGCTGCCTACACCTTCGGGTAGAAAAAGGCGTGAAGTTATGTGAAAATATAAAATTGGAGTGTATGTTTGTAATATTGAAATAACCGCTTTTTACTACACGCACATGAATATGAACGTATCTTTTTGTTAGTCTGTCTGTTTGTTCTAGCTAATTCCTAAAATAACTAGACCTGGACCATGTTTGACAAGATTTTCATTGGTAGCTGATGTACTATGGCGTATCTTAGGCTACTTTTTACAGTGGTAGAGCCAAGCAGTTCGCTGCATGAACGGGCCGGCTCGATCGGTGAAATACCACGACCTCTCAGAAGATTGACGTAAAGTGGCTCATGCCGCGTTTCATTCGGTGAGAGAGCTACCTGGAGGCCCAGCCCCGTTCCCCATCCTTCTTTATCCCTATCCCTTAAAGGTCGGCGACGCAACAGTAACACTATGTGTTGCTGGTGTCCATGGGCGGCGCTGGTTGCTTACCATCAGGTGACACGCCTGGTTGTTTGCCCTCCTATCCCATAAAAGAAGGGTTTTTATCTAGTCATTTTTCGCTTCTGAGGCAAAACTTAGTTTGCCGGGTCAGCAAGTAAGAAATAAAAAACTAAAGTATCAAAATAAAGTATGTAATTATTAGGACAAGAACACTTGAAACATCTAACACGCCTACATTACAAATCAATATCCGTGTGTTTACACAGTGTAATTATGATGATGATACATTAAGTAACGACCCTCAGAGCGGTTTGGAATCACCACTTTCATCTTCAACGAAGATGAGAATCTTCATCGGCACTGAAGTAGCCATCGCTTCGCGTTCTGCTTTATGCTGCCCAGTCATTGTGGTTAATTCTATAAGCCGCCATTATTACTAGTCTTTCTTTGTTTGCATTAATCGTGTACAGATGTTACGGACATCCGTCCATTTGTCTTTTAAGGAGGACCTGAAATTCTTCAACCAACCAGCCCGAGCTCTCTTTTCTCTTGATCGACGTTTAGCCAAGCGCGTAAGTTCTTGATCATATATTAACATTTCTTCTTCAATAAATCTACTTTTATATTCTTTGATGATAGCCTCGAGCTCCGATCTGCTAAAAACAATCCCTCGCACTGTGGGATCTGTGACAAATAGAAACAATTAATGATATTTCACATAACTATAAACAATCGCTAAAGTTTTCGAAACTTATCTGTATGGCTTTTACCGATGTGCCGCTAGAATTCTAACTTAAAATATAGACAACATTTTATCGCAAGCATATTATGTACCTACTTCTTTGTTTACCAAACAGATATTCTTAACAAATAAATACACTAACATATCCGAAAATCTATTAAAAAATCGAATCATAGCAATGATCTTTAAACAACGACTTTCAAAGATGGAAATAAAGTAAGCCATATTTCATGCAGTTTATTGAATAGTACTCACGTTTCATTTGCATCTCCAGCTCGTATCCCAGCTGTTGTTTACGCAAAGACATTTTCACTTTGTAACAGAGCTTCACAAACGAGATCCTCGAGAACTGTAACACTTAGTTAACGCAGTAGTTGGGTTACGACTGACCACTCCGTGCGATTGGCAACTGATGTATGGCAACAAGCGGCCGCAGGTAAGAAGGTACCGAGAAGGGGCAGGTAGCTACCCCTAACAAACCGTTAAACGCAGTTAACAAAATCGTGTTTTGGGCGGCAAAGATTACAAAACTTTCCAATTTTCAATTATTGGCTTTGAACTGAAATATTCCCACGTGCGATTGTTCCATAGAGCAGGACGCCCCGTTAAACAATTGAGAGAATTATGTGATTGAAGCCGTGTAGAAAAAAATATTTTCCCCAACAATAGTACACTGATTGATAATAATAAGATATGTAAGCCGCATTGGAAGAAGTTTTAGAGAGGACGCGGGCCTCGAACGCTCACTTTTTTTTTCTGATAATCCGCGTGAATTTCAATAAATGCAGCCGTTTATTTAAAATTGATGAAGAGGACATTCCATTTGAATTAATATTCCTGCCAGCCTAATGCACAATGCCGATGATCACAGAGCAAGCAAAACTTCAACAAGCGATCAAAGCAGAGGATGATCTTTTTAAGTTATAACTTTAAGCGACCAGGAAAATTTTCCCTTCATGGCATTAAGAATGGAAGGAGTCCGTCTCTCAAATAGCTTAATTAAAAAGAAACATATGCATTTTTTAGTATGCTGAGTCCGGCTGAAGTAAGATCAATGTAGGTACGTACATGTCATTGTGATCTTTCAAAGCCGACATTTTATTTGAAAACTTACTTAATTCAAGTTAATTCTATTACTTCGGTTCCTTTAGAGTTGAGTTTCTTAAAGTAGGGTACGCGAACCACTATGGTTCGCCATTTGACAACAGCGATTTCGCGACAAGATTTACATGATGGCGGCTTAACAACATGCACGCGCGCGCAGCGCACATCGTATCGTGCGGAAGGATATCTGGACTAATATACAGGGTTAAAAAACTCATTCCAGAGGTCGAACGTATGCATTGTGAGTTTCACAGACAAGGATTGGAGAGCAAGAAAATAGCTCATGATTCTAAGCAGTACTTTCAGAGAGTTTCTTATAAATAATAAATTTCATAAAAGCGGGCGGTCGGGAGACCGTGTTTCATTAGTACTACGCTAGTTGAAAAAGGAAGAATATTAGCTCAGCTTGTTGAACTTCGTCAGAAAATGTTTACATCATTCAAAGACAGGAACTTCAAAAAGTTCCTACATTCCTACATACAAATTTTAAATGGGGTTCGTGATGCTGAGTTTGAGAAACTCTGCTTTAGAGGAACCTAAACGATTGGTTATTTACTACAGAGTCACTAAGCAGATAAGCAGTGATCGGATAGAAAAAGGCGCAAAGTAAAAAAATAACACTGTGTCTCTAACATTATGGAGCCAAGATACACACTGAAACTTTTCGGTAGTTGTATTATATCAGAGACGACTAAAAACAATGCTCTAAAAATTGATCGGTCAGTAATCCTCATCACCATCGCGTTGCTCTATAGTCGTATTTTTAATTAAACAAAGGTAGATGACAGTAGTTATTGTCACTTTGTAAAATAATGTTGCCAAATTTAAAGTAATAGTGATGCATCCGGTTCTTATTTAATCAGATGAATGAACAATGAGTGAAATAGTTAATCATCTTATATTAGACTAAATATTTTGAAACTTATACTACTGAATTCATAATTAGACTCATCAACAATATTTTTAAAAACTTTATAACAAAGTTTCTAAAACATTATGTAACAAATAATTTTCTTCATCAGAATTTTTAAAAACTGTATAAAAATTAAGTCATAAAAATGTCATGATAGTTATTCTTTTTCATCTGAAGATGGATATGTAAAAAAATATGTACTCAACGAATTTTTCTTTTATTTTTATTACCTGCCTATAATTGTTATATTTTATACATCTATAGTTTCAATTACGTGATCTATTGAAAATGGGACAGTCATACAAGTTTCCGAACTACGATAGACTAACTATTCCCAAGCTAAACAATCGTGGCAATTTTATCCATTCACGACTTTCGCTTTGCTACAACATTGTTTTTTTCATCAAAAACTGACAACGCCGTAAACGTCAGTGGTTGTTGTTTAATTAAAAGTCCAACTATAACTCCTATACAAAAAATCCTAATCATTACAGTATAAAACAAAGTCGCCTTGAAAACCTTGAAAACTACGCAACGGATTTTGATGCGGTCTTCTCTAATAGATAGAGGGTGTCAAACTGTCAACGGGGTGGTTTGTATCTATAATATATCTATAATTCAAGTATTATGTGGTGAAATAATGTTCAAAATTGGCACCTTAATGGTACATAAACATAACTTCACGCCTTTTGTTACCCGAAGGTGTAGGCAGCGGCTGTTAAGCCTCGTCTCGCCGTTATGTTTTCGTCCCAAATGGAATAGGTGGCGAACCTATTGCCATACCGGGCACAAAGTTTGTCAGTCATCGATATTTATCACACATAACTTCCGAAAACTATTTCGAAAAGTCATTGGTGTGAGCCAGTGTCTGGAATCGAACCCCGGACCTCTGGATCAGAGGCCGTGCGCTCGCCCACTGCGCCACCGAGACTGTTAAACCTTAATGGTAAATGCTGTAAAAAATACTTTTGATGCGGAACAGCGTTCGCCGGGTCAGCTAATAGTACTTAAGTAGCAGTAATAATAATAAAAATAGTAATAATACTTAAGTCAATTTGAACATCATTTCTTTAAAAGTAATTTTGACTTTGACATATTTGTAATGAAACACAAATTTTGTAAATTCTGTTGTCAGTGTTGGTGATCCAGTTGGCGAGAATTGATTTTGAAAATTTTAAAACTTTACCATAATATAGCTTTCATATACATATATATATATATATACTTAGTCATTCCTTAAATATTGTAACAAAGAAAAAAAAAAATTTTTATTGCAAATAACATTTATTACTTTTACAGTGTGTTACTTTAATACATAAATATAAAACGATATAAAATATAAAAAGCTTATTCGAAGTGGTCTCCATTGGCTGCAATACAGGCCTTCAAACGTTGAGGCCAGTTATCAATAGAAACACGCACTCTTTCCATGGGAAAATTGTTCACTGCCAATCGTATGGATTGTTTTAGGGACTCTAAATTATTATGACGTTTAGAGCAAGCCGTACTCTCTAAAACTGACCACAAATCATAATCCAGTAGATTAAGATCGGGACTAGACGACGGCCAGTTTTCAGCTCTAATGAAGTCCGAAACGTTCGCTTCCAACCAAGATTGCGTGGACCGAGCTTTATGACCTGGTGCCGAATCATGCTGGAAGGACCATACTTCGTTATTGAAGATGGTGTTGATAAGGGGCTGACTACCTTTTCAAGAATGGTATCTTGATACACTTGTGCCGATGTTTTGATACCTTTTTCACAAAAATATGGCTCAGTCACTCCTTCGTAGCTAACACCCCGCCAAACCATCACTGAAGTCGGATAATGCCCACGTTGCACTCTGTCAACTAATCGGTCATTTTGTTTGTTAAAATGTTGCTCAATTGTAAAAACTTTTTCATCCGTAAACAATATTTTTCTGGGACCTCCCTTTGCGTACCGCTTCAGTAGTTGTTTAGATTTTAACACCCTATTCTTTTTTAAATTGTCAGTTAATAAATGACCAGTGCGCCTCTTATAGGCTGCAAGTCCTAAGTCATCTTTTAAAATACGCGACATTATTCTAGGTGCTATCTTCATCTCCCGAGATAAAATCTTTTACTTGCGGACAGGATTTCTTCGAATTCTTTCCCTTACTGCTTTGACAAACATTTTCGTACGAACACTACGTGGACGGCCAAGTGTCACAAACAGAGGAGGTCTCATTGTACTTAATAATAGCCCGATTGAACTCAGTGAATAGCCCGGTACACAAACATTTGACTAATACCAAGTGTATGGAGAGTTTTAAATATTGCATTTGGCTCCATACCTACTTTGTGTAATGCAATCACAGCGATTCGGTTCTCTTTATCACCCCACTCCATTTTAATATCGCAAAATATTGTACAATGTATTGGCGCCAAAACGAGAAAACACAATGAACAATCGTATAAAAATGACAGATTCCAAATTCAAATGTAATATTTTTTTATTTTTAGTTTTAACAGTATTTATGGCCAGACTAAGTATAACATCAGAATAACATAGTACATTAGCGTATATCGTCATATCTATATTGAAAATTCAGCCGTCGTCATATCTATATTCAGTGTCGGTGGCGCAGTGGCTAGCACCCCGCTTCTGATTCAAGAAGTAGATTTTATCATAGTGTTACGGATGCCATGCCAGCCACTAAACCTTTCGGCAAGCCTTACCGCTGAGCCGCCACGGCCATAGCCGACACGCCCGACACCCCTCTATAAGCCAACCTTAAAAAGCACCTTGCCATTAGCCAGAGACAAAGAGAGGATGTCGAAGCCAACCAAAGCTTACCATGGCCAGCCATAGCCATTCTTTTGTTTTATAAGCAATATAAATGATAAGTAAAATATTCTGCTGCGTATTTTAATTATTCTATTAATAAATCGTAATTAAATTATCCAACCGCGTTAAAATGCTTTTTAGCATGCTATTTATTAGCGCGAAAGCATGCTAGTATAGAGCAACTGCTCGATACTAGCATGTGTGTACATTGATTGCTATTATTGAGCATGCTAATTTCGAGCATGCTCAATAAGCGTCGACAGCTGTGTGATTAATAGTCCAGTCATTTATGGTTAAATTAGGTAAGAATCTCGGAATTTGAGATACCCGGCTGTAACTCTGTAAATATTTATATATTGACACCCTAAAAGTTGTCTCAAAACCTACATATGGTGGGGTGTACGCAACTATTAAATTTTAAGGTCAAAAGTCACAAAAATCGGTATTTTGCGCTTTTTTCGTAAATATCTCATTTCGAATGAGATTTTTGCTATATGTATTATGTATCAATATTGTAGATTTTCTACAAATTTTGATGAAAAAATATTTTTTTTTACGGTGAACCGTTTTAGAGATACAGCGCGGAGAGCGCGCAGTCACAGGACCACTTCAGGTCAACCAGTGCCTCCGCTCGAAAACGCGCCATATATAGTTGTTGAACTATCGTTATATCAATGACTATAAATATTTGTCAATTTTTACATAACTTGAACCTTAACGTGGAAGTATCCTAGAAAATTGTATTTAGCAAATCATCTGGAGCAGGTGGTAAAATTGTCAATGGGCAATACGATGGTTAGAAAGTTTGAACTGATAATATACTGGTGGAATATTTGAAAACTATCCAGGTTTATTAGGTTTTGTAGACTAGACATAACGAAGATGATCGAGACTTTTCACAGATTTCAGATTAACAACTACTGCCTAAGCCTTCGGGTATAAAAAGGCGTGAGTTATGTAAAAATTGACAGTTCATCAACTATAATGGCGCATTTTTAACCGCAGGTACCGGTCCAGTGACCGCGCGCTCTCCGCCTTTTATTTCTAAAACGGTTCACCATATAAAAATAATTTTATACAAAATTCGTAGAGAATTTAGTAATCTACAATATTGATACTGAATACAAATCGCAAAAATCCCATTGGAAATGAAATATTAACGAAGAAAGCGCAAAATACCGATTTTCGTGACTTTGGTCCTTAAAATTTAATAGTTGCGTACACCCTACCATATGTAGGTTTTGAGACAACTTTTAGGGTGTCAATATATAAGTATTTACAGAGTTACAGCCGGGTATCTCAAATTCCGAGGTGAACTTACTATAATGACTGGACTATAATGAGCATGCTTACTGCAGCGCGGGTGGAAGGGGGGTACTTCTAGCGCGTGTGAACAGGTTTGCTTAGTGAGTATGCTAGTAATATGTTTGAAACTAGCATGCTTATTGGTAGCAAGTGTAAACAGTTCATAAGCATGCTTATAATGAGCATGTGTAACAGTATTTTTACTTAATCTATGGCAACCCTAGCAACATTTCATTCTAGGGATGATCGATATTAGGAAAACATCGATGTTGACATCGATGCTAACATCGAATCAAAAGTATCGTTATCCAATAAATATCGGTCGAAAGACATCTATATTTTTAAAACATCGATGTTTTTGGAAACAAATAAAACTGTTGACAATATTTATGAAAAGTTTAAATTATTCGTTATATGCTCTAGAAATAACAAAAATGTTAAAAAATTAACATTAATAAATAAATAATAATATTGGACACAATACACACAACGCCCTCTAGTTCCAAGCTAAGCAACTAAATGCTTATGTTATGGATACTAGATAACGGATATTAATACACATATACTTTTCTTTTGTAAATACTTAACACATAGAAAAACACCCAGACGCCACACAAATATTCATGTTTGTCACAAATATTTGTGCTCGGGTGGGAATCGAACCCCCGACCTCAATGCTGCAGCCGGTAGATTTACCAATGCGCCACGTGGCGCGTCAATTCCCAGTATTTTTTAGGGATAATTATGCAATATTTCTACTTGAAGATAGTACACCTACTGCACGCTAGACCGCGCCCAAAAGAATAATTCACGTTTCGATATTTTATGCAGGTAACATCGATGTTTCGATGAAATCGAAGTCAACCCATTGATGTTAAAACATCGATGTTTTATAGTTAAACATCGATGTTTATCCAACATCGATGAATATCGATCATCTCTATTTCATTCCCGAACCCTTTGCCCGTACCGAAAATTCAAAATACCGTAGAATCAAATAGAATGTATTTTATTGATTTTGGTCCCAACTGCATGGTATGGTATGTATACTATTGTATACCTCGGACGGAATACATATTCTAATAAATAGGCCACACTTTAATACGTATTAGTCTCGTAGACAAAGCCAAAAATAAAGAATTTAGCCGGTTTTCTATAGCTATTGTTTAGTTATTTATTGAAGAGCAATACGTATAAAGCAAACCGTATCAGTTATTCTGTTTTTAGATCAATCTACTTTGAATTAGTTATAATAAATCACTTTTGGGATAATATATATAATAGATTCGTGCAGTAAAATAAAAGATGGACCGGGAAGAATTAGCGAAACAATATATCACTTTCGCTCAACAGCTGTCGACCGGTGGGTCATATGACAAAGCATTTGAATTCTATTTAATGGCATTTCAAAAGTGTCCTGATCTAAGAGGCCGACATGAGGATGATTTCCGTATGGTCATGGGCCACTTGAACGACGTTCTAGTTGCATCAAATAAAATGGAAGATATCTTCAATAATTTCGGTCGCGCCATAGAGGCTTTTCCAAACAATACACATCTCCTGAATGAGTTGGGAACGTATCTTTTCAACTACGCCTTTTATGAAGAAGCTTGGTTTCAATTCGAAAAAGCATTAAATACAGATGAAAGACTGGTAAATCCTGAAAAAAATCTGGATTCATTGAAAAACTTACTTGTAGAGAGGTGGCATTTCAGAATGCTAAATGACAAACACCGGAACGAAACCTATCGAGCTGCTATACATCAAACACTAATTCCCATCAAAGACAGTGTTCTAGACTTAGGAACAGGGACGGGATTGCTATCTATGTATGCTAATGAACGTAAACCCATGGCTATAACAGCCTGTGATGGTTCTCAGGTGATGACAACCTTAGCAGACATCATAACACAAGAGAATGGTTATGATCAAATAATAGTTATAAATAAGTTATCTACTACAATGAATTACATGGACATTGGAGGCAAACGTTCCCTTGTATTTACTGAATTATTTGATGCAGGTTTATTTGGGGAACATGTTCTTGAAACCATGTCTCACGCATGGGAATATCTTATAAGTAAAGGTGGTAGGGTGATTCCCAACAAAGCAGAATTTTTTGTACTTGGTGCTAATTGTGATTATTTAAATAGTAAATATCAGCTGTGTTCATCTGTAAAATTGCTACTAAATATTCAATCATTAAATGTTCATATTATTACTGATGATGAGACCTATGATTGTGAGGATGTTCATCTTTATGGTGATGATATCAAGTATCTAACAGAATCACAATCGGTTGTCAAAGTTGATTTCAACAATATTCATGAAATTCAAGATATCCTGAAAAGAACTGAACCATATGAGATAGAATTAAAAGTTATAGGAAATGGTGAGATTAATACATACATTGGCTGGTTCAATCTATACTTAACGGATAATATCACTCTAACCACTGAGCCTACATCGAAAATGAGAGCTAATGCGTGGCAACAGGCTGTCTTCTATGATAACATACCCAAGACTGTTAAAGAAAATGATATAGTAGGTACTGAATTTTTGATGAATGGTGGAAAATTGGCCATGTTGTCTAAGTTCAGTACGCAGATCACAAGAATCTCATTGGAAACTCTGAGGTTTTTGAATGATGTGGAATTTATGAATATGATAATAGGGTGTATTGGTATGGCAAGCGTGTATCTTGGACAATTGACTGACATCACTCAAGTCACTGTTATTGATTTATGTCCGTTTCCCATGTTTGGGCTCCAACTTCTGAAACGTGATATAAAATCGCTGATATGCTGCGCTCAAACTGATAGTGATAAACACTTTTTTGAGGAAGTTTTCAAAGCAAATAAAATACCTTTAACAAAAGTTACAATTCTAATTGGAGATGATTGGACTGAGGATGTTTTCAAAGATGAGAAGTATCATGCTGTATTTTGTCATATTTTTGATATCTGTGGTGATATTGATGTACGCTTTAAGGAAGTAGCACAGGATCTTCGTGATAATCATCTTCTACCAGGTGGTTTGTTTATGCCTGCAAATATAAAATTAATATGCCAGATAGTACACAGTGATTGGATTGATATCAACAACAGAGTATATGATGAGAATGTGAGCAACTATAAGATATCAGAACACTTGAAGAAATATGAAGTTACTGAAAATTTTAGTATTGATTTCAGTCATTTAAAATATACACCATTGTCTGAAGCATCTGTTATTGGTAACTGGCATAATCCTCCAGGCAGAGAAGGAACCAGAATATCGTTGATCAAAGATGGCAATCCAAGTGCCATATTATGTTGGTATAATATTGAGTTGATGGAAAATCTAGGTGAAATATCAACCAAACGTAAATTCAGTTTCATTGATGGCATAGCATTTATACTGAATCCTGAGAGAACTCTTCGGAGTGGTGAATTTGCTGATCTACTATACTGCATTGACCCTGATGGGTCATTCAAGATTATGATGGAGACGTATTGAGCTATATTGATGTAGAAGCACTGGTGGACTAACAGGGCCTTTTAACCTCGGGGAATTTCAATAGCTTCCTGATCAAATCCTAAGCGAGGTTTTAAAATGCCCTTTTATGTTAGTTCCACAACAAAAGTTTTGTTTTATAATATATTAAGTAAATTACATTTCACATAATTTTTGGTCATAATATAAATAAGAATGAAGATCAGCGAAGGCGAAATTCATCTAAAGTACAAAGTACTGTACTGTATATTGATCTCAGTATTTTAAAAAAATCTCTATAGGTAATATTAAGTCAATATTTTGAAAAATACCTTATACATATAGTAATATAATATCTTGGACACAATATGTTTACATATTATGTTAGTGTTATTTTTTATTTGTTGTTTGTTTAAGGTAATCTTACCAATGTTGTGTAATGGCTCTGAATGTAATCAAATACCTACCTAATTGTTGTGACTATACAGCTGATGTATTACTTGTTTATCTGTAAGACTATAAGATTGAATGTCCAATAAATAAATAAAAACTGTATAACAGGTGAAGTGTTACAATAATTGAATACCTTACCTTTGAATTGGCATTTAGTAATTGCGAGAAATTTTTGTGCATATAAATACAACTAACATTTATGATGAATCACATTTAAATGTTATACCTATCAAATTTAATGCTGGTGTGCCAGGGCGAGTAATTAAAATTGCGCTATTAGACTCAAGTCTAATAGCGCAATTTTTTCAAAATTGAATGGCGTATACTCAAGTATACGCCATTCAATTTTAGAAATATTTGTGTACCTTTGTTGACTAAAATGTACCCAATTGCAAATGACTCCGCGCTCTGCTCTATGATATTAGATAATTCTCGCATGTCGACGCATAATGCTTTTGGTAGGTAAGTGATGGATTCGGTGGTGTAGTTATTGATAATATTGTAAAATGGTTATGACGCGAATTAGTTGTCAAATAAAAAATGATTTATTACAGACTTTCCACGCGATTAATAAATCAGTTTTGACTTCTGAAACAGTATTTAATGCTGAACTGCATTCAAATCCTTTGCATAGTTGTACCAGAGAGCAATTCCGTAACGAATTATGTAGGTTAAAAGCGTGTCAATAAATTCATCACCATGGATTTGACTAACTACCTAAGGTAAACACCTGCTTTGTGACATCTGACCTTTTTCTCATATAAGCCCTAATCCACAATAAATCTTTTGTGAAAGTAGAATAAAAGAATGTAATATTTCAAGTGGTATTTATTAAAAGCACACAATGTTTAGGCGAGCCGGCCGCCATATGGGTGTCCATCCCGGCGGCGTTGACTCGCCCACGGCAATGGATGCAGAACCACTGGAGCGCCAAGTCTGATATTGATCTAAACACTTCCTACACGCCTCTCGGTCGTATTTGAACATTATCAGACTCAGCTTGCGGGTTCTTAGTCAAACAGACCGAAGCCCATATCATCGTCGCTCTCCGATTCTTCTTTCTCCTCTTTCTTCTCTTCAGCGGCGGCGGCAGGTGCGGCAGCAGCAGCAGGCGCAGTAGACGCAGCTGCAGCAGCAAACTTACTTGGGTCCTACAGAAAATTTTAGGTTAATCAAAAATGTCAAGAGGTCTTAAAAATTAATAGGTGCAATAGATTGGAAACATTATGAGTATGTAAACATCGAAAATATAACCAAGTTTAAATTATATAGTAATTATAAAAGCTTAATTTATGAAGTTACCTTGATGAACTCTTTGATGGTCTCTGCTTCTTTGAACTCAACCTCTGTAACGGCTGCAATAGCCAATAGATTCTTGAATCCATTGGCAATGGAGTGGGGTGCTGAAGCCACTGTGGGGTAGCCAATAGCCAATGAAAGGGCTGCGACATTGGCAACACCAGCCATAAACCTCTCACGCAGGTCTTCTGGCTTAATGTCCAGGATTGCAGGTGCGAAGATAGTACCAGAGTCATACACCTAATAAAAAAAATTCTCATGTTAACAAGAGTTTATGGGAATAAGTCTTGTTGTATCAAAATTTATATTGGCTTTGCTTGATCAATGTATGCAATGCAACCAAGATCTGGTTATAAACCAAATCTTACGATTGACAAAACAAAATATTTTACCAAAGATAATTTCTAGAATGCATATACTAATGCAAACCGTTACTCAACACTTTGGACTAGAGGCTAAGAACAGAAATTACTATACAACTATCAGTATAAATTATTTTGACCTAAACTTAATAAATTATTAGTATCTTGGACACTATACACACAGCACCCTCTAGTTTCAAATGTAACAACTAAATACTTGCATTAGGGATACTAGATAACAGATATAATTATATATATACTTTTTTATAAAACCTACTTATAATGTATAGAAAAACACTCAAGACACCATACAAACATTCATGGTTTTCATAAATACATACATAAACACATTGTACTTTGGTGGGGATCAAATCCGCCAACCTCAATTTTGCAGTCGGTAGTATTACCAATGCACTATGAGGTTCGTGTTGGAATGAATTAAATTGGAATAAATGCATACCTGTTTGACAACAAGACCATAGGAAAATGGAGAAATGTTCAACATGTTGAGTAGTGTAGCTTCAGAAGCACCAACTTTGTCCCCGGGTTTCAAGATATGGACATCGTTGATGATTTCAATTGTACCTGAAAAATAAAGAGTTCACATGAATAGGTTGCTACTGTTTTTTTGTTCCCGCTTGTTGATTCTATAAATTACTAGCTGATCCGGGAAACGTATGGGAAAAAATTAAATTTAAAAAATAGAGGTTGATTGTAGGTGGTTGAAAATTTAGGGTTGTTTGTATTTTTGTATCCTGTTTTGTAAAAAAAATAAACAGAAATATATCGAAAAATTAAAAAAAAAATTGAGAGGTTAAGGGGGATGAAAAATAGATGTCCGATTCTCAGACCTACCCAATATGCACGCACACAAAATTTCATGAGAACCGGTAAAGCCGCTTCGGAGGAGTTTAACCACAAACACCGCGACACGAGAATTTTATATATAACACTAGCGGACCCAACAGACGTTGTCCTGCTTAATATACCAAGCGATAAAGATATTTTGTTTAATATCCTAATCGCTAAAAGAAATGAAAGACAAATAATTTATTAATTTTATCACCATCTGTTAGAATTGCTTGGAACCAATAAATGAAGTAGACAAACATTTAGTAAACAGATATCGCCATCTGTTAGAATAGTTTGGAGTTAACAAATAAAATGGACAAATAATTAGCAATAAAATAAAATCGCGATTTAATTGAGATATGAACTATCCTATCTTTTAAGTAGTACCAAACTGCATATGGTGTGCAAATTTGAATAAAATCGGTTAAGTAGTTTAGGCGTCCATCGCGGACAAACATCGTGACAGGAGATTTATATAATGGGTGATTTTTTTGAGGTTAGGATTTTCATGCATTAGTATTTGCTCAGATTTTTTGAGGTTATGATTTTCATGCATTATTATTTGCTCAGTATGCTTTGACATTTCATCATGAATAGACTTACTAACGAGCAACGCTTGCAAATCATTGAATTTTATTACCAAAATCAGTGTTCGGTTCGAAATGTGTTTCGCGCTTTACGCCCGATTTATGGTCTACATAATCGACCAAGTGAGCAAACAATTAATGCGATTGTGACCAAGTTTCGCACTCAGTTTACTTTATTGGACATTAAACCAACCACACGAATGCGTACAGTGCGTACAGAAGAGAATATTGCGTCTGTTTCTGAGAGTGTTGCTGAAGACCGTGAAATGTCTATTCGTCGCCGTTCGCAGCAATTGGGTTTGTGTTATTCGACCACATGGAAGATTTTACGCAAAGATCTTGGTGTAAAACCGTATAAAATACAGCTCCTGCAAGAACTGAAGCCGAACGATCTGCCACAACGTCGAATTTTCAGTGAATGGGCCCTAGAAAAGTTGGCAGAAAATCCGCTTTTTTATCGACAAATTTTGTTCAGCGATGAGGCTCATTTCTGGTTGAATGGCTACGTAAATAAGCAAAATTGCCGCATTTGGAGTGAAGAGCAACCAGAAGCCGTTCAAGAACTGCCCATGCATCCCGAAAAATGCACTGTTTGGTGTGGTTTGTACGCTGGTGGAATCATTGGACCGTATTTTTTCAAAGATGCTGTTGGACGCAACGTTACAGTGAATGGCGATCGCTATCGTTCGATGCTAACAAACTTTTTGTTGCCAAAAATGGAAGAACTGAACTTGGTTGACATGTGGTTTCAACAAGATGGCGCTACATGCCACACAGCTCGCGATTCTATGGCCATTTTGAGGGAAAACTTCGGAGAACAATTCATCTCAAGAAATGGACCGGTAAGTTGGCCACCAAGATCATGCGATTTGACGCCTTTAGACTATTTTTTGTGGGGCTACGTCAAGTCTAAAGTCTACAGAAATAAGCCAGTAACTATTCCAGCTTTGGAAGACAACATTTCCGAAGAAATTCGGGCTATTCCGGCCGAAATGCTCGAAAAAGTTGCCCAAAATTGGACTTTCCGAATGGACCACCTAAGACGCAGCCGCGGTCAACATTTAAATGAAATTATCTTCAAAAAGTAAATGTCATGTACCAATCTAACGTTTAAAATAAAGAACCGATGAGATTTTGCAAATTTTATGCGTTTTATTGTTTAAAAAAGTTCTCAAGCTCTTAAAAAATCACCCGTTATATTAAGTTATAGCAATGGCATCAATATACTCTAAACACCTTCATTTAGATTTAAATGGTATGTGTCTGCAGAATTCCAGTGCAATACATAGAGATTGAACGATCACACTAGGATAAATCTGAAGATTTTATGTTGTCTGAAAGCGAAGCCAAAGAACTAAAATACAAGTTGCTTTGGTATTAGAACAGACTAATTATAAGTTTTAAATGTCAAATATAACTTGGTATATATAAGTGACTAAATTTCACACATTACATCATTTTCATCATATACATACAGGCTATGAACTAAAGCAACTAAAAGTTAAAACCACAAAAATTTGCTTACCCTTAGAAATTTTGGTGGGGATGGAGAGAGCTTGGAAGAAAGAAGTTTTCTCAGGACCAAGGCCAGTGTTGTGTGCTGGGATGACCACGGATAATGGAGCAATGGCACCAGGACGAGCTGGGGCACGCACTTTGTTCTCCAGCAACTTGTCACGAACCTGGAAATTTTTATTAACTTGGTATAGATTATAAAAAGTGACAACAGATAAGCATCGCGGATTAGTGGCTACAGGCACAGGTTGTTGTTTGTGTCAAGGGTTTAAGCTACATACATTCCAGGTCAATGAGTTTTAAGTACTTATTTATGAAACATTGTGTAAGTAAATGCAGATTACATCTTGGTAAACTTCAGTAAATGTAACTCTCTATCTATAACTCTTTTTACTAAATGGGAATACCAATTTTGTAAGACATCTTACTAGTGTCTAGCTGAGGTACTATGTTGTAACATGTTACATTCGTATTATAAAGAATGTTTGGAAGATGTTAAAATAGGTGTGTCTTCAAAATGCCAGTGCAATATTCATTAACAGAACAAATCACACTAGGATAAATTTGAAGATTTTCGATTTTGTCTGAAAGCGAAGCCAAAAAGTCAATGTAAAACTTGTTGGTATTAGAACAGACAATTTGACAAAAAGAAACATGCACAGATTTCAACCCTAAATAAATCATAAATAAACAAATAAATCATTTTAAAATGTCTATAAACACATAAATAAGATTTAAACTTACAGTGCTATAATGAAAAACAAGTAAATGCATTTAAAGGTACATGACAATGTCAAACTTGTAAAAGAACATTGCAGTATTAAAGCTCATCTATTATGTACAGGTCAAGATAGGACTGATATGAGGTGGCTTTCAAACTGTTATTCTAGTAACTATTCACCTTAGTGCATGGTTCACTTAACAAATATACTCTTTCAATGACAATTTACAACAGTCTGCATCTTTCTAGGGCCATATTATTTTCCTTTGAAGAGTACATATTAAGTAATATTGCAGAATTAAGTGTATAATTGTGTATTTTTAAAATTAACAGACAACAATAATACTTACATCCACTAGGTCTCCACGAGTGAACACAAAACCGACATTGCCCTTGATGTGAGGGAGAAGCTTCTCAAGGGCTGGATTGTTATCGAGATGGTCTCTGATGGCTTTGCGCATCATGGTGTTCTTGCCCATGAGCACAATTGAGCTCCCGCGCAGTGAAATACGAATCTGCTGCATCTGTGTTGAGCCCACATTGTCTGCACCCACAATGAAACATTTTGGGTACTCATCCAAAAGTTGCTGTGGATTTAAATAATTTATTAATAAACACCTAAACACCTGATCATATATAATTTATTGTAATAAAGGAATAATTATAATTTAATAATACAATTATAGTCTGGGTGGTCCAGTGGACAGCCGTGTGCTCAACACACGGCTTCTGTATCCAGAGGACATGGGTTCAAAATAGTTCAAATCCTGGCATACACCAATGACTTTCCGAAAATAATTTCAAAAGTAATGCTTGATGAATATTGATGGCTAAAAACTTTGTGCCTGGTATAGCAATAGGTTTCAGCACCTATTCTATTTGTGACTATAACATAAAAGCAAGTCAAGGCTTAACAGCAGAGATGTGACTTATTTGAAATACTTCTAATTAAAATACAAATACAAAATACCTATTTTCTATTTAAATACCTTTTAGTTGAAAGCATTTTGTATTTTATTTGAAATACCTCTCGAGATGTATTTGGTATTTTTAATAGTTTTATAGTTTTTAATAGTGTATAAAATGCAAAATACTTTGTGATTAATTTTATCCAAAAAATAACAACCGAACAAAATGAAAGTAATGAATGACACATGTACTGTCGAATTTGACCGATAGAGGCGCCTACGACTACCTTTTGGTCCTGGGAATATAATACACCATCTGGTAAGAAAGGGTTAGGTAGGGACATGTTTTTCATAAGATGCCATTTCTTTTTGTAAGCACAATTATTATTTTAGTATAGTTTGTTATTTATCATATGTATTAAAATTTTATAAGTTTTATGGGTTATTATATTTTTATAGGTAAAATTCAATCCAGTCCAGTGGTCTGATTTTTGAAAGTTATATATACATAACTTCACGCCAAATCCCTTGCGAGGTAGGCAGAGAGAACAGAGCACATAAGGCACGAGTCTGGCACGCCTCGCTCGCTTCTTTGATTTTAATGGTTTTTTTTTTAAGATTGAAGGAGGCAAACATGCTTGTGGGTCACCTGATGGAAAGCGACTACCGCCGCCCATGGCCATCTGCAACACTAGAGGTATCACATCAGCGTTGCAGGCCTTTAAGGCGGGAATTGGCTCGTTTCTTGAAGGTGGCTAGGTCGTAGTGGTCCGGAAATACCGTTGCCGGTAACTCCTTCCACTACGGAACAGTGCGTGGCAAGAAGTGCCGGTGGAAACGCACAGTTGACTAACGCCAACTCTTCATCCAATGCGGATGGTAACATTGGCTAGGTGGTATTAATCCGAACAAATCGTCAGAGCACTCCCCGTGGTATATGCAGTAGAGGATGCATAAAGATGCAACATCTCTCCGCAACGCTAGGGGGCAAGCCGATCTGAAAGAGCTTGGTTTTCGGCAAGCCGAACTGCGCGTCGTTGTATACGTTCAAATGGGGTAAGCTGATACTCATCTTTGAGCAGAGGCACCCCGCCCAAAGATGAGAACAGTATTCCATGTGAGGTGGGAAGGGAGGGAGGGAAATGCGCTTTATATAACTGTAAGTGATGACCTGACGTGAAATACCGTCCTTTTTCGAGGCCAATTTAGACTTGTCCTCAAGATAACCACGAAACTGACACACTCGACAAGTCGACCCCAAGAATTCCGATATCGATGGGGATAGCACACACCTCTGGGGAACTCCAGCACTCACGGATTTTAAGTCGGAGCGTAACCCGTCGACAACGACCTTAATGCGCCGAGCCGCGAGAAAACTGGAGACCCAAACACATAATTTCTCGGGATACCCATAACAAGGAAGCTTCGAGAGAAGTGCTTTGTGCCAAACCTGATCGAAGGCCTTCGCTACCTCCAAAGTAACGGACAGCGCCTCTCTTTTACTCTTAAACGCTTCCGCCCACCGATGACTAAGTATGCTAGAAGATCATAAGCTGAGCGACCGTGATGGAATCCGTACTGGCGGTCAATAATCAGCTGGTGCTCCTCTAGATAATTAAGGAGCTGGCGGTTGATAGTGGTTTCCAAGAACTTGGAGACCTGGGAGGTGATTGCGATAGGTCTGTAGTTGGACGGATCTGAGCGGTTACTAGAAATCAAATTTCTCTGCATCTCGATCTATTGCCGGCATGCCCATAAGACCGACCGCATTGCCACGTCAAATGGCAATGCTAATCCCCTGTGCGAAGAATAGACCCGCCCCCTGGTCGAGAGAGCCCTCCATCAATCTCTTTCCAAGATCTTTATAAAGTGCACAAGCACTCGGACCCCATGTTCCTAGAGTCTTAACCCCAAACACTCAACCTATGAATTGAATATTTGGTAAAAAGTATTTTGAAAATATGTACCTATTATGCATTTGGAATAGTAAATCTGAAAAGTATTTTGTATTTAAATGCTTTTTTTAAAACCTTTTTGTACATCTCTGCTTAACAGCCACTCCCTACACATTCAGGTACAAAAAGGTGTGAAGTTATGTTAAGTTTAATAGATACAATATTATGGCAAGTCTCAACTTCTCCAATAAGTTGAGTGAACATTATATACATTCATCTCTTTATTTTCATTGCATTTGAAAATTAAGATACTATTATTCGAAATTGAGCTTTTAAATTGGATTGGATGCTTCGATTGTAATACAATTAGCAACAAATGGTCAGATTTAATAACAGTAAAGCTGAAGTAGTTCATGTAGCTAAATATTCAAGACTCATATAACATATGTAAAGATGTAAAACACTCAAAATGATACCTATACAGGTAATAAAATCTTAGATTATGACAGCTAGGCAGTGTTACAAGTGTGCTATCATAATGTCAAGAGTGATTTGTATGTAATTTCAGATTTGGTTTTAAAAGCCAAATAGTCTAAATACAAATAACATTTGAAACCAACAGTGACTAATGACGACGCTATCTGATTGCTTCCGATTAAAGGTACTTGACGCACAGTTGCACACTGTAAATATGTCAGGATATAATTTTTTAGGTTATACACGTATACGGTACATATTGAAAATTAATAAATGCACTTACGATAATCTTGGTGAAGTAATTAGACTTCCAAGTAGCTTTGTCCTCCCTACCCATCGTGGCGTGTGGAATAGGGACTTCGTAGAAATTTAAGGACTGGAAGAAATCAAACAAATGTTATTTCAGATTGAAATAATAGAAAGCGCAGTAAGGATGTTTAAATATGTTATAGAATAACACGAGAAATTAGAAATTAAAGTTAGGATGGAGAATATTTTACTCGATAAAAAACTATTACTCACCAAAACCAAACGCACTAACTAGACGTGCGGGACGATAATGAATGAAAGAAATTGAACTAGGGATATTCGATATACATCGAAGCATCGAAAACATCGATGTTTACAATGCAATACATCAAATCCACTCGATGTTTTGAAAAGCCGTCGATATACTCGTAGTATCGATATTTTTTTATAAAACATCAAATCAATCACTTCTTCTAGAAACTTCTTGAAGTATCAAATGAAACAGCATATTTCATCAAAATCATCAATTAGTACGACTACGTAATATACCTGTGTATTATTTTACAATAATTAAATTTTACAATAATATACATTTATATTATGTAGTCGTACTAATTGATGATTTTGCTTGAGGAGGAAACTGAATCTTGAGTATATTATGTATTTTATAATAATATATTCTCATGATAGCCCCTACACTCGGAATCGGGCCGCTCGTGGCGATTGCGTCCGTGTCCTTTTTTGTTCTACGTAGGCACTTTCCACAAGCGCTCGTGTTTGTATTTAATTTTAAATAACATGATAACTGTAATTGTTGACTATTTTTAAGTGTCTGTGAAGACCTATAAAAATAAAGTTATTTTGACTTTGACTTTGACTATACCTAATTATTTTTGTTGCTATAATCGACTAGACTATCTGCCACGATCGACAAGTTATAATAAAGATTTGTCTCATATACGGCTTTTTAAAGTGAAACTTTTATTACGTCGTCTCAAACTTTTTCGTCTGTGTGTTGCATGTCGCGCGACGGTCGGCCGCGGAGTAGGGATAAAGTGAAAGGCGCTCGTCAGAGCAGCCGAGGCCAATATGGCGGCGCCTAAAAAATGACTCAACGATTATAAAATATTGTTTTCAGTGTTTTAATATGTGTATATCATCTAAATAATTGTTAAGTATTATGTATGTCGTACTCTAAGACACAGAGTTCAATAAAAATATTAGTTGGAGACCTAGTCTACTTTTATCATTTCCCATTATCATTCCCATTTTCTAAGTATAAAATTAAGATTGATAAAGCAATTTTTATACCCTTAATGGAATATTATTCCGAAAATTTTTAGTTAAATGTCTATAATGTGAAAAAAAGTTTCACTTTTACGGTGGTTTTTATTTTTTTATTATGTTTATTAAAAAAATAAAAGCCATATATGAGGAAAATCTTGTTTGAATTAATAACGGAAATTGTGTAGAATTAGTTTATCTGATCTGTGTTCTGTGAAAAGTCATATATACGACGGCGGGCTAATCAATTTAATATATTCTTATTAACATATAAAGTAGACAATATTTTTATAAAGGAAATAACAAATCTTTATTAATACTACTTATCGAAAGCACAATAATTAGTAATTAGTTCTACAAAAATCAATTTAAAATAGCAAGCGAATTCGATGTTCCTAATAATCATCTATCCTACAACGCGATCGCGGCCCGATTGCCTCGGCGCACGGCGTCCTCCCCGTCACCCCGCACGTCATATCACCCGGGACGCGATGGCCCCGCCTCCTCGAACGATACTTCTTCTAAGACGGCCGTTCCTGATAGCTGAACGTCCTCGTCAGCCTCTGTTTGCTGCAACTCTTCAGAGCCCTGGGCCTCATTAGTGGCGTCCTCATCAACGTCTGAAACATACCAACAGTTATAATTTTTGGAAAGAAGAAATGCGAATTCCCTTCCAGGAAACATTATTAGTACAGATCGCTCGCTACTGCATCAGCAATAGAACAATTTGCTTTGATAGTTAAATAAGGGCTAAGACACCTTTAAGCAATAGTGCCTAATAGCCAAAATACCAGATAAGCATAAGCCACAATGTCGAGGCTACTAGGAGAATATTGCCACAGTGTCGGGGCAAGCGTGAGCCACAATGTCGGGGCTACTAGGAGTATATTGCCACAGTGTCGGGGCAAGCGTGAGCCACAATGTCGGGGCTACTAGGAGTATATTGCCACAGTGTCGGGGCAAGCGTGAGCCACAATGTCGGGGCTACTAGGAGTATATTGCCACAGTGTCGGGGCAAGCGTGAGCCACAATGTCGGGGCTACAAAAATATATTGCCACAATGTCGGGGCAAACGTTACTCACCGTCAGCGAATAATACTTCGCACGCCTCCGGAGTCCACTCACCATGCCACTGAACCATGTGTTCTGCGGCTGTCTGAGTTTTCTTCCCATATGAGCCTGCCAGCAATTGAAGCTCATAGCGGTGATGTGGTAGGGCGCGTATAACCTTGTAGGGACCGCGCATCCCGGAGTCCAGCTTTCCAGTACTTTGAGAGCTCTTGCTTACAAATACAAGACTGCCAACATCAAACATTCGAGGCTGCCGGCGATGCTCATTAACATAAGCATCTTGACGTCGTCGATTTTCTGAGAGCAGATTCGATGCCCTTCGTCTTCGCATTGTTAACAACGCTTCTCGATTGGGATGCGATCCTGTCAAAGCAATATCTCTTACTAAAGCCCTTAAAACTGGAGTCGTTCCTTCAATGCCAGTAAGTAGTTGCAGAGGTGATGTTTGAGTAGTCGCTTGCTTAGTTATGTTCAATATTAGCTGAATCTTCCAAAGAGTGTCGGACCACTGAACGCCTTTATTGTATACCTCGATCCGCAGCATGTTGAGAACAGTGCGGCAGTAGCGTTCCACCTGGCCGTTCTCTCGGTGCATCTCTGGTGTAATAAAATGTACATCGCAACCTATTTCCGTCATCCACTCTTGGAAGGCTGCATTATCAAACATTCGACCACGATCACAAATAATTTTAGATGGTGTGCCAAATAATGAGATCGTGTTGGAGAGGACTCGTTTGGCTTCGGCTGTGTCTTGCTTGTAAAGTGTATATAGCAAGCAATACTTAGAGAAAGCATCTACTACCAGGAATATGTAACGAAAACCATTTGATTCCGTAATAGGGCCAAGTACATCAACATGTATTACCGAGAAAGGAGTTTCAGGCTTTTCCCATGACACTATGGGTTGGCTTGAAGCTCGAGGGACCTTTTTGTGAGACAAACATACTATACAGTGTCCGATATATTTTTTTACAAATGGCCTCAACCCCGGAAACCAAAAGTGACGCAATATTAGTTCCGTGGTTTTATCTATTCCTATGTGGTCATGATCATCGTGGAATACTCTAAGCAAACTAAGTCTATGACCCTTAGGAATAAAACACAATAGACGTGAATCTTCCCCTACCCTAGTATATTTGTAATACAACAATTCATTCTTTACACAATAACGATTAGAATCCAGTTGGCCGTCTCCAAGCTTTTCTATCAATGTTTGAGTTTCAGAGTCTGCCGTTTGAGCGATTTTTGCCCAATTTTGCGGGTTTCGAATTTGAAGGACGGTAGCGGGTTGTCGACTCAGATAGTCTGCATGCTGCATAAGGCAACCTTTACGGTACTCAATTGTAAACTGATAGTCTTGCATGTAAATCCACCAACGAGCCACCCGCGGCACTAAGTCTTTTTTACGTTCTGTCAACTTCAGCGAATTGCAATCTGTGACTATTTTAAATGTGATACCGATTAAATAATGTCGAAAATGCTGTAACGCACGGACAATCGCTAAAGTTTCTAGCTCGTAACTATGATATCGAGACTCAGCTCCATGAGTGGATTTACTGTAATAACCTACAACACGCTTCCGTTTACAATTATGTTCTTGCATTAGGATAGCACCATAACCAACAGCACTGGCATCTGTATGGAGCTCAGTAGGTAAATTAGGGTCAAAAATAGCTAATACGGGTTCTTCAGTCAAACACTTAATAATATAATTGCGAGCGAAGTCTTGTTCCGTATCCCAATTAAAAGGTTCGCCTTTTCTAAGCAATTTGGCAATACAAGCAGTTTTTGAAGCATATCCAGCGATGTATCTACGGAAATAGCCTGCTAAACCTAAGAATTGACGAACCTCTTTTACATTAGTGGGTCTTGGGGATTTGACTAATGCTTCAGTTTTTATAGGGCTCGGCCGAACCTGACCATGGCCGATAATTCGCCCTAAATATTCAAGCTCCGTCTCTAAAAAGGTACATTTCTTTAGATTTACTGAAAAACCCGATTTAGCAAGTATTTCCAAAACCTCACGGAGGGTTTTTAGACCGTCATGTACAGAGTTAGCCATAATAAGTACATCATCAATATATATCAGCACTTTTCTAGAATCTATAAGGGGTTTAAGAGTCTTAGATATTATTCTTTGATAAACTATTGGTGCGTTGGCAAGACCATACGGCATCTTTAAATACTCGTAGTGTCCCTCTGGCGTTACGAAAGCCGTTCTACTGATTGAAATATTATCTTTCATGGGCACCTGGTGAAATCCAGTTGCCATATCTAGGCTAATAAAATATGTAAAATTACCTAGCTGGTCGATGTGGTCGTCTATTAGAGGTAATGGAAAACGTTCTTTGATAGTAATAGCATTAAGTGCTCTATAGTCGACGCACATCCTGTCAGCTCCGTCCTTCTTTTTAACAAGAATTACAGGGCTTGCGTAGTCAGATTGTGATTCACGTATAATGCCCTTGCTCAAAAGATCGTTTACTATATCACGAACTCGGCTCTTTTCATCAGTAGAAAGCCTATAAGGCCTATAATGTACAGGAGTTTCACTAGTAAGCCTTATTTCCATACTACCTGTATTCACGGTAGAGGTCGCTGTACCATTAGTAAAAATAGAAGAAAACTCATTGAGTAGATCTAACAAAGCCTTTTTCTCATCACCTACTAAAGGAGTCTTTATATTTGTAAAATCTACCGTGGAAACACTTTTCACATGAGAGAATCTCACCAGGCGTTGAAAATTACATTCCCGAATGTATGTAACACCACTACGATCTAAAACATCCGTTCCTATCAAAACCGGAGCCTGAATGCAATTAGAGGCTACAACGTATAGATCGACCTCCACCGAAAGTTCGGGAAATTCTATTACGGTATTTACGTATGATGTTGATTCTATATCCTGACTTCCGATGCCTCGCATTCGGCGGTAAGTAGAAATCTTATTAAAATTAAAGTGTTTCAAAACTGCTTCCGAGATTAGAGAGATGTCAGAGCCGGAGTCGATTAAAACATCTAATGGTACATTTTGAATCATCGCAGACATCACGTTTTCTCGTTTGGGGGAGATTCGGAGCAAAAATTCACTCTAGAAAGGTTGTTTTTATTTTTATCAGATTTTAACTCAACCCGCTGTTTAGCAAAACAAGTTTCAACGGAGTGTCCATTCCTACCACAAAACGTACAAGTTTTTACTGTTTTCGAGCTGTGGGTTGTCATACTCAAACTAGAACCCGATTCTACGGTAGGTTTGAAACTTACGGGGCTAATGTGTTTTGATATTTTTTTAGGGCAATTGGCAAACTTGTGGCCTACGAGTCCACAACCAAAACAAGCTAACCGATCATACTGAATGGGAGCCTTGCGCTTACGTGGATCAGATAAATTCGGGTTCAGCGTGCGTACAGGATTGTTTGGTACGATAGATGCACTTTTAGGTTTCTGATATACAGACAAAAATTCCACGAGATCCTTTGACCCTAGTTTGGCGTTTGTTGTCACGGCCTTGACGTGTGGATCTGCTATACCACGAACTACAATAGCCGTTTTTAAGCCGTCTGAAATACCCTTAACAATACTTAACCTCAAAAGGGACTTCCGAGCATATTCAGCGTACGTGTTAAACTTGTTGGAATTAACACTCATAACTTCATAAAGAATAGAAGCCATGTCCACTTCCCGCGGACACAATGACCGAAACTCTGTCTTGAAGTTTGACCATGTTCGCTCACTGGTCACCCAGTCGTTGAGCCAGGTCCTAGCTTCGCCTCGTAAACATCCACCAACACGACCCAAACATTCTCGGTCGTCCCAATGATTTATCTCGCGACCTTGGTCTACTTCCGCGCACCATACGTCAAAATCATGTATACTGGGGTCAAAATTTGAAATGTAGTAATTTTTAGATCTTACTTGAACTATTGAGGAAAGTGCGTCTACAATCCTGTCCGCAGCGTCCGCCTCACACGACTTCTTTACAGGAGTGACTTCAGACACCCTGATACTTTCAGCATCAGGAACTGATACCTCGGCGTGTACTGAAGGTAGCGCTGGTGTAGAACCTCCGTTACTTGGATGTGGTAGTAAAGAACTAGAAGCCTGGACTACGTGTAAATTTACTTTTTCTTGCAAAGTATTCAGACGTTCAAGTATTTGGTTAAGTTGGCCGTGGTCGGGACTATCCTGACGTCTGAGAGAGTCATGGCGGTGGCGACGTGACCTTTCTCGGCTCTTGGACGCGTCACGATATTTACTAGAAAACCTACGCTTATCGTGCGAACGATCTCTCTGCCGTGAACGTGTATCGTATAGTTCGGACCCCGGCTCATGATAACCATGCCGTGATTGCTTTCTACGCGGCGTGTGTCTACCACTCGACATATTTACTACAAAAATTTGTTTTTTAAAAAAATAAAAGTTTCACTTTAAAAACGTAAACACTACAACAAAAGGATTTACAAGAAAATCAATAACAATCGTTAATTACGCAGTCGTCAAAACATATTATTTATAACACGAAATCAACCGTTAATTCTAAAATCACTGCACAAACTAAAAAAATATATAATTTACAAGAAAATCAATAACAATCGTTAATTACGCAGTCGTCAAAACATATTATTTATAACACGAAATCAACCGTTAATTCTAAAATCACTGCACAAACTAAAAAAAATATTTGAGTTATATAGTATTTAGTTAGTTTATAAATAAGCACGATCACTATTACAAAACAATCAATAAACGTTCAAACAAAGGCGCAAACGTAATAATAATTATTATAAGAATGGCGACCGGTTAAGACGCGTGTATTTTGAATATTTTTGAAATCTCACTTCTGATCTTATTAACATATAAAGTAGACAATATTTTTATAAAGGAAATAACAAATCTTTATTAATACTACTTATCGAAAGCACAATAATTAGTAATTAGTTCTACAAAAATCAATTTAAAATAGCAAGCGAATTCGATGTTCCTAATAATCATCTATCCTACAACGCGATCGCGGCCCGATTGCCTCGGCGCACGGCGTCCTCCCCGTCACCCCGCACGTCATATCACCCGGGACGCGATGGCCCCGCCTCCTCGAACGATACTTCTTCTAAGAATATTTTTTTAGAAAAAGTACTCGATGTTTACAAAACATCGATGTTTTTAACCGATACATCGAATGACATCGACATACAGTTTCGATGTATCAATTCGATAAAAACATCGATGTTTTTTCAAAATGGACACCTTAATTGAACTTGAAGTTTGAAGTAGTGATGCAGTGATGTTCTACTCGAGTTGGGCTTAACTCGAGTCAACTCGAGTTGATTACTTCGACTTAACTCGAGTTTAAATACTTATGTAAGCCGACATGAAACGGAGTTAGACTTTTATTTATGCCGTGATTATTTGTGACTACATTCTTTTGTAATAATCAAAGCGCACATTTAAGTAGATTTAAAATTAATTAATTTTTGGTTTTCTTTTTCTGTCAATTATCTTTCATCTCTAATGTATTTCCTATAACAAAAAAAATTTGTAAATTTTCGTTCATATTTAATATAACATAACGCTAAGTCCCTTGCGGTGCCAGATTAAGCAAGTGCGGGGCCCGTAGCAAATTCTCTCAAAAAGCTCTTGATCTGCAATGGATTTTATGTATAAAGTGGTTAAATGAAAATACAATTCAATACTTAATATGTTTATTTGCTATCTATAGGTTATAATTTTGTCGGTAATTAATAGTATAGTAAATTACAATAGACGCTGTTAGGGTCTGACAGTTACAAAATCCTGTGTTGAGATTTCCCAGCAAATTAGAATAATTTTGATAGGAAACTAACAATTTAAAACTGTTAAAACTATAAAATATTGTTTTTAAGACATTGTCACACAAGTCCAGCAGTGTCAGTCAGTCTCATGCTAACAATGAGCATGTCTAACAGTGCTCTTATACTACTGTTACACATGCACTATAAAGAGCATGTGTAACAGTAGTGTAAGAGCACTGTAGATTCGAGCAAGTGTAGTATTGCTAGTAGTATCACTGTAGTATCGAGCAAGTTCAGAGCATGCTCGAAAATCGACAGCTGTTCGATTAATGAGCATGCTTTCAGAGGCGCGGGTGGAAAGGGGGTGATTTTAGCACGTGTGAACAGGTTTGCCTAATGAGTATGCTAGTAATATGTTTGATTATGAGCATGCTCATTAATAGCATGTTTATACCTTACCATATACCATACCATACCTTTATTGTCAACACAAAATTAAAGTCACTGTCACGTCAGTAATATCGAATCTTATTTATTTAGGAGCATGCTTAAATATAGCAAATGTAAACTGACATAACTCTTTTTTAGCACGCTAATAAAGAGCATGTGTAACATTTCATTTATGCAATGACATATTTGACATCTTGTGAAATGTTGTCGTAATGCCGGCCATACACGCTACGGTCTACCGGAAAGGTCCACCTGTGCAGGTATGCCTGCGCAGGTCACTCGAAAAAATCGATTTTCGATCTTGCGCCGGTTGCCTGCGCAGGTTCAAAAAAACTGCACAGGTCTATTCCCACACACATTCCGGTCTACCTGCGCAGGCATATCTGCACAGGTGGACCTTTCCGGTAGACCGTAGCGTGTATGGCCGGCATTAGTCGTAGATTTTCGCTTTTGACGGTCCGACCATAGTGTGTTTATGGTTAACACGTGTGTCTAGTTTATTTTATTGTTTTTTGGTGTTTTTAGTGACCATTGTGTCTTGTTTTTGTTTTTTATATATTTGTGATCGTCCAAGTAACTGGTTACAGGTTTGTTTTGTATTTCTTATTTATATATGCTTTTTAAGTTAACAGAAAGGTAAAACATAACCTATAATGGCGGATAAAAATAAACCCCCAGACCCTCCTCCCCCCGATGTCCATCACCTTCAAGTTCTTCAAGTTTCCCTACATCATCATTTTTAAATAATAACATAACCAGTCCAAACCCTCTTTCCCAATTTGCCGACGTGGTATGCAATATTGCTGATTCCAACCCTCACAACACTAGGAAACGTGCCGTTGAAGAAAGTATTGTTGCCGCTCGCCCTCCAAAACTATCAAAAAACCAGGTATCAAGGGATAGGTACTCTGCTACAGATATGGCTCCATACATTGTTCACATTTCACGCTTAGAACCAAACCCAAATTCTGGCGCAACCCTACACCCCGTGTCCTTTGGCCTAATTCTTTTAAAAAATAACATAAATAATATAACCCACGGTGGCATAAAACGTATCGGTAGGAACCGTATTTCAGTTGAATTTTCTACCCCTCAAGATGCCAATGCATTCCTTTCTAACAACTTCCTCAATACTCATAAACTCTCAGCTAATATCCCTTCATACAATATAACAAAAATGGGAGTTATATCAGGTATTCCCATAGATATGACGGAAGACGAAGCTATATCATATATTAATGTACCCAATGGTTGCGGCAAAATTTTGAAAATAAGACGCATCAATAGAAAAGTTTTTTCTGAAGGCACCGTAGAATGGAAGCCCACAGAGACCTGCGTGGTGACCTTCGATGGCCAAATATTACCCAAAAAAGTGTTTTGCTGCTATAACTCCCTTCCTGTAACTCAATATATATACCCCACCATCCAATGTAGAAAATGCTGTAGGTTCGGGCACGTAGAAGCTGTTTGTCGGTCTAAGCCACGGTGTTGTAAATGCGGTCAGGAACATTCTCCTAGTGAGTGCGATACACCTGCAAATGAGGCATTTTGTATAATGTGCTCGGGGGATCATTTTGCTAACAACAAATCATGCCCTGAGTATTATAGACAACGAGAAATTAAAACCTTAATGGCGGAAAAGGCCGTTTCATACTTGGAGGCTAGTAAAATTGTTCCTTCCACCTCTCGATCGTATGCAACCATTATAAAAGCTCCTAAACCCGCAATCCCTGAGTCTCGTAGAAAAACAATTTTCCTCCCCCTAAAACTCATGCGCCCCTCTCGCCTTCTTATGATAAAAAATCACACTACAACATTGTTAGTTCTCCATCATCTTCCCAACCTAACGGATGTGCTCTTAATAAATCTCAATCTCTCTCACCTGATATCAACTCACCTTCCCTTATCCAGCTTCTTGTCAAACTTCTAGGCTCTTTACTCTCTCCAAATACGAATGTTCCAAAATTACCGCCCAACGATGCCGAAAACCTTATTACATTTCTTTTAAATTATAAAAATGGCTTCCAGCCTAGTATTTCTCCAGTGGAATGTTAGAAGCGTGTTTCACAAGAAGCACGACCTGACATATCTCATAAATAAATTTAAACCCGTGACTTGTGGTTTAGCTGAAACTTGGTTAACTCCAGGTTTCATTTTCCGTATTCCACACTACATTATGTCTCGATGCGACAGAATGGACGGGTATGGAGGCTCTGCCCTCCTTACCAAAAATAATGTCCCATTAATCCCCATAAATTTGTCTCCCTTTGACCCCACCCACATAAACATTATAGCAGTAAAGATAGAGGGTATCACGGTATTCTCGGTTTATATATCACGCCCACAACAATCGCACCTCCCATTAATAAGAACATCTCTAGAAAATATAAGCGGTCCTATTCTGGTGATGGGAGATTTCAACTGTCACCACTATAGATGGGGCTCAAGTCGATGTGACTCTTTTGGAGAAGCATTGGTAGAAATATTAGATGACCTGAATCTCTGCGTTCTAAACAATGGCTGCTCAACCCGCCGAACTCTCCCAAGACAACGAAAAAGCTGTGTTGACATTACATTTTGTTCTGCAGACATCGCTGTCTCTGCTCGTTGGCAATGTACAGAACTATCTCACGGCAGTGACCACTACCCTATTGTTGTTACTCTAGCAGATAAATCCCATACAGAAAATACATTCCCTCCTCTTTTAAAATTTAAACTTTCTGATGCGAACTGGCCAAAATTTAGCTCGACTTTAGAAAATAAAATTGAATACCTTCCCAAGCTAACACTATCAAATAATTTACAGCCAGATGATGACTATGCACAAGTTTGCATTCAGAATTTTGTCCTTACTGTAAATTCATCTGCAGAGGAATGCTTCCCAATCAAAAATATAGCCCGGGGTAAAGTCCCATCACCCCCATGGTGGGATCAAGAGTGTACAAGAGCGGTGAAAGCAAGGAATGAAGCAGAAAAAAGATACAATCGTGACATGACCACTGACAATCTTCTTCTTTACCAATCAGTTAGCGCAAAAACGAAAAGGCTGCTCCGAAAGAAAAAACGCACTGGATGGAACAATTTCTGCTCGACTCTTTCCCCACGTACTCCATCTACATTGGTTTGGAGGAAAATAAACGCATTTAGAACCGGTTTCTCACCACCAATTTCTACGGGAATTTCACAAAAAACGGCTGAAATGTTCCATCCTTTGAAGAAGTCCATGACCATCACCAAGAAACAAATGTTCTTCTGCCTCCTCGAGATTCTCGTTTAGATTCCCCTTTTAGTATAACTGAATTAAAAATCGTCCTAAAATATGTAAAAGACTCTGCCCCTGGAATTGATGGACTTACTTACTCTTTCTTTTCTAAAGCCGGCCCTAAGGCCAAGAAATACCTATTAGACATCCTGAACTTCTGCTTCTCCAATGGTTGGGTCCCAGAAGAATGGAAAATGCAATTAGTTATCCCAATCTTAAAACCTAGAAAACACGCTGACGACCCGCACGCTTTTCGACCTATTGCTTTATCCTCTGTTATGTTAAAACTGTTGGAACATTTAATTAAAAATCGCCTTGAATGGATTGTTGAATCTAGAAATCTCTTGCCTAAAAGCCAATTTGGTTTTAGGAAAGGATCTAGCTCCTTGGATAGCGTTGGATTGCTTTTAACTGATATCAGACTCTCTTTATCTAAAAAAGAATCAGTTGTGGCCGCATTCCTCGACATATCTTCGGCATATGACAGCGTCCTACTTCCCATTCTCAGGCAAAAGCTGCACCAGCTGAGATTACCGGTCAAGTTGGTCCACTGCATATGCACAATCCTGAGGTCCCGATACCTGATCCTAAGAGCCCCGGGCATAAATCTTGGTAGAAGAACCACATGGAAGGGCCTACCTCAAGGATCGGTTCTAAGTCCATTACTTTATAACCTATACACGGCTGATATAGGCTTACCTCTCAACAATAACTGCCACATTCTGCAATATGCGGATGACTTGGCGCTATATGTCAGTGACCCCTCTATTAACGATGGAGTTTCATCTCTTTCCGTATCCCTTAACTCTTTAGCTCAGTGGTTAGCAATACACGGTCTCTCTCTCTCTACTCCGAAATGGTCTGTAGTTGTTTTTACAAGAAAGAAAACTATTCCTCACTTTTGTATTACCATACAGGAACAAGTTGTCTTAATATCCTCAAATGTAAAGTTTCTAGGTGTCTACGTCGATTCTAAGTTAACAGGCTGTAGTCACATAAATTATTTAGTTAAGAAATGCGAACGAGCCATAAATATATTAAGAGTTCTGTGTGGTGTGTGGTGGGGTGCTCACCCTTATACTATAAAAATTGTTTACAACGCTTTAGTGCGGAGCATAATGGATTATGGCCCTTTCCTATTAATTCCCTCTAATAAAGCAGCTATGTCAAGATTGGATCAAGTACAAGCCAAGTGCCTTCGGATCATATCCGGCTGTATGAAATCCTCACCAATTAACGCCCTCCAGGTTGAATGCGGAGAACCCCCCCTTGCAATGAGACGACAATATTTGGCGTCTCGCTTTGTCCTTAGACATATATATAAGAAAAACCACCCATTAATATTAAAGTTATCCTCACTAAACGACTTGTGCTCAGAATCTGATTACTGGCGCCATAAGGAAGTCCCTTTAACAGTTCAGGCTTACCGTAACTCCCAAAATTTAGAAGACCCCATAATGCAATATGATAGATTGGATGTTTTTAGCTATGATTTCAGTGTTCTCTGTTATCAGCCAAATATCCTTTTAGAAACCGGTATATCAAAAACATCAGTATCTGCAAACTTAGCTTTTGGTTTGTTAGTGGAACAGCGTTGGAAGGACTTTCAAAAATTCTTTACTGATGCCTCTAAATTATCAAAAAACAGTTACACCGGTGCAGCAGTTTATTACCAAAACTCTAAAATCATCTTAAAGTTCAGATGCCCTAAAAAATCCTCCGTTTTTACCGGGGAATGTGTTGCCATTCTAGAAGCTTCACGTTTTATTGAAGCCCACAGTATCGATAAGGCTCTTATCGTAACAGACTCCATGAGTGCCTTACAATCTCTAATGCAAAACCCCTTTAACAATCATCTACATAGCCATCTAATTCTAGAGATTAAGAAATCCCTCCTCTCTTGCGCAAGCCGTAATAAAATAGTACAGTTGGTCTGGGTTCCAAGCCATAGTGGTATCAGGGGTAACGAATTTGTGGATACGCTTGCCAAATCCGCAATCTCCTCTCATTCAAGTGACGTCAAACACCTAGCTCACCAGGGATACGATCTAATGAACCTCCCTACAGAGGAGTTGCGTTCTAGGTGGCAACGGCATTGGGATATATCTAGCAAAAATAAGGGCTCAACTTATCGTTCCATCCAGCAAATTATCCCTCTAAAACCCTGGTATAAAAAATTTAAAAATGTATCGCGCTCCTCCATTACAACATTGTGCCGAATTCGAATTGGGCATTGTTGCTCTCCTGTATTTCTCCAAAAAATCCGAGTCCGGGACTCGTCAATATGTGAGTGCGGGTTAGATGAAGGCAATCTGGAGCATATATTCTTCAGTTGTCCCATAAATACAAATAGTGTAGACCTGTACGGACTCGCAATAAAATTAAAACTTCCTCTTCCTATTAATATGTCTACATTTTTATCCAATCCTTCTCCCAAAGTCCATAGATCTCTCTTAAACTTTATCCTTAATAATAATATCCACCTCTGAACTATAGTACTATTTTAGTTGTGTTTATTTTAACCACTAATGCTTTTTATTGGTAACTACTAACAAAATATTTATATGTGATACATTTTGTCGTGTATTTCCATATGTCTGTGTTGTCCTATTTTAGTGTGTGAATCATAAAGCGAGACCCATATGTTCTCAAAATTTAAGATAAACTCAAATTTGAGAGATTTGAATTTCAACACACGTGTCTCCATTTCACTCTGACATTGGCGGAATTGTCGACCCCGACACTACTCGCCATACCCAAAAAAGAAGAAGAAGAAGATTTTCGCTTTTTAGTCTGTGCACTTATGCCGACTTTCAAGTGCCGACTGCAGAGGTCTGTGCCCTGTGCCATCTGTGGACTTAATGGACTTATTAGAAAATAGAAAAGAAATGGCCAAATAGGTGAAATTGAAGATTAAATAAAATTTATTCTGCGCATTTTATAGACTAGCTTTTTTCTGTTTATGTTCTAGGAGATTTTTATTTAAATATTAACACAATATATATGTATTAAATATAGATCTCACTAAAAGATCTTTTGAAGACGCCAATTAGCCGTGTTGTTGGTTTGAAAATGTCAATATTTCGGAAACCGAAAAAAATTCAACGTCGTGTTTTTTGCGCTGATGATACTGAGGATGGGGATCCAGAACCTCCTCCTCCGCCTGTAATTAGTTATGACAACAGGGAATCCAAAAAAGCGAAGAGTAAAACTCTGCTAAGCTTTGCTGATGAAGGTAATTAATTTTGACCCATAGTTAGAATCTATACTTTTATTGAAAGGCTTGTTATATTTTTTAAAAGAACCCCTTCCACTAAAGAACTTGAAATAACAATCGTCAAGCTGGTGTGTCCATTCTTTAATTAAAACTTGTATTGAACTTGACCAGTTTTGGTACCAAAATTGAAATCAGCTCACTTTGTTAATATATATTTTTACAATTAGTTATATGTGGTCTGTAAAATTACCTTAAATACATTTTTTTTAAATTAACCATTAACTTTGCTTGTGTAGAGCTTTCAACTAGGATAGGGTATGCATATTACTTCATGGTCAATGATGGTTAAATGTAGTAATTCAAATGCATGCAATATTATGTAGTTACCTCAAGCACAGACAGACGGACAGATGTATAAATTGGTGATTTAGTTTGTAAACATCAAACAAATATTTTGATGATGTATGATGTTAATTTTTTGTCAGTCAAAAGTATACTTATAAATCTATTAGTAACTATGGCCCTGTGTCTGTTTGTATGTTTGGTCAGATGAGAAAATTATTCTGATATTATAACTTCTTTGTTTGTACATAAATTAGAAGGTAACATTAAATAAATCAGCCTAAACCACATTGCAATTGATAGTTTAAGATGGTTGATGCGGAACAAAGTTTGCCGAGTCAGCTTGTAAAACAGAAACTGAAACATAGAGCACTTGTCTTCCATAACTCTAACATCTGTTACAGAGGAAGAAGAGGAAGTGTTTAAAGTTAAGAAATCTTCGCAGAGTAAGAAACTGGCAAAACGACGAGAGAAAGAGAAGCAGAAGCGTGATGTTATAACAGATGGTGATATAAACAAAATTGACAGTAATGGAGATGAGGTAAGGTGTACAGATCTATAGGTGCACATTTAGACGTAAAAGCTGTTAAAAAATTTTGACAAATTTATGCTAGGACATATTTTAATTTACTATATTTTTGCATATACTTATAAATTATTTCCATGTTTGTGATTTTAAACACACTTGCTAGTAAATTACTTGATAGGAAAAGCAATGAAAATAAAGTCCTGTGGGGAAAGTAAAGGTTACTAGAAAATTTACACACATTGTTTCTCTGTCACTGTCTATCTGCAGATGTGTAAATAAATACATATTTAACTTCACGCCAAAAACCTTGCGAGGTAGGCAGAGAGAACAAAAATAAATAAATGTAATAAATTATATAAATGTAATGCTTAATGTTGAAACTGATTGATTTAATCTCAAAATAAGAGATTATAATCTTGACTATGAGGTTTGTCTATATTTATAAGGATGCCCAGGTAAGGTAAGCCTTTAAATTCTTTTTTTTTTCTTTAATTTTAATATATCACAAAATTATAGTTTGACTCTAACTATAGGAAAAGAACACTTATGCGGAGGTCAACACTGAACAGAAAACCAAGAAAAAGGTTACTTTGGAGGGTCTGATTCTCTCTGGAAGGGAGGCACTTGCGGCTGATGGCCAGGGCGATGTATCCAGCGGGGGGGATGAGGAGGAGGAGGAGGAAGAAGATTCGAGAGGATTCCACAAGTACAGAGCCGAGAATGTTCGGGCCGCACTTGCAATGCCTGGGATACCCGATGCAGCACTCATCCATGCTGCACGCAAAACCAGACAGCAGGTATGAGAGGTGAGGGACTAATGGTTTTCGCCGGGGCTGCGTCGTTGTATTCTGAATTGGTTTTTTTTAGAACTTAGTCTTCTTTATGAGAAGTAAATTGTTTAGATAGTCAAAATGGAAGGACATTATTAAAAACCTTAACTAAGCATAGATTCACAGTCTGTCTGATATTATATCATTACATAGTATAAAAGAAAGTCACTTTCCGCTGTCTGTCCCCTTATATGCGCATATCTTTAAAACTACATACATACATAACTTCACGCCATTATTACCCGAAGGTGTAGGCAGCGGCTGTTAAGCCTCGTCTCGCCGTTATGTTTACGTCCCAAATGGAATAGGTGGCGAACCTATTGCCATACCGAGCACACAGTTTTCAGTCATCGATATTTATCACACAACTTTCCGAAAACAATTTTGGAAAGTCATTGGTGTGAGCCAGTGTCAGGATTCGAACCACGACCTCTGGTTTCAGAATCCGTGTGCTCGACCACTAGGCCACCGAGACTTTAATTAATATTTTCATTTTTATTAATAATTTTCGAGATTTAGCACTTTAATTGCAAACACTGGCTGAAGTTCAGCCTGAACCCTAAGTGATAGATCAAAACAAAATTCTACATTATTAAACACCTTTAGAAGGTCTACAAAAAAGTCCGCGTGGGCATATGTCTATCTCTTAAGGATAACCCTCAATGACCATTTTTATTTTGTTATTTTTTACTAGAACTAATGGCTTATTTACGAAACAATTTTAAACATTACAGCATTAATTTTCCTTCAGTTGAGTGTCTTAAATAGATTGTGCTTTCAATATAGTTCAATATGGCCCTTTACAGCAAGTAATTTAAACGAATATTTACGAAGATATTACGGTATTAACATAGCGGGACATAGTAGTTGCGTTGCGCGCCAAAATGGGTGCCGATAAATAGCACAAATTGAACTTTTTAAGATCCAAATACATACATACATACATACATAACTTCACGCCAAATCCCTTGCGGGGTAGGCAGATCCAAATTTTACTCATTATTATTACTTTTGATGCGGAACAAGGTTCGCCGGGTCAGCTAGTTAAGTATATATTTCTTTTGTAATACAAGATCTTATAATATAACAGATAACTTTTTCTGGTATATTATAGAAAGAAACCTAATATGTTTTCGTAGGCTACGAACATCTTTTATGCATAGATCTTCAAAAACTGTGAGTTGCTGTGGAGTAACGAATCAATTGTTTGACCCCCATAGCTGTATTAGTTAGTCATGATATAATAGTAAAAAAATCAATTGAAGGTCTTTCTAAAACGTGAACATTTATAATTAGCAGCATTAACCCCTCCCTTCCTTAGGTAGAAACCACCAGTACACAATAAAAAAAAAATACAGATGCAAAACTTAGAGAGTCATTGGACCCCATCCACCTAAAAATAAAAAACAATTGGCAGAAGCATTACATGAGGCGTAGAAGACGATTAGCGACCGATTACGAGCAATGAAGAAAATTATGTTGTTTATTTTTCGAAAAAACTTGATACGACTCTCTTGTCCAGCTTTATAGTTACTATTGTGTAGTTCGTGTAGTCCTTTTTTAAGGTTTAGGCTGAGGTTTTGGAAAATAGGAGAAAAAACATGTCATTATAATATTTATTTTAAAATTATGATATAGATCAGTGGTTCTCAAACTTTTTAAATGATGGAACCCTACAATAAAACAATTATTTTTATAAGTGTATTCTTTATTAATCAGCATAATAAAAGTATCAGTTACTAATTATTGTTTACTTCACCACTTGGTAAGGACAATAATAGAAAACATTAAAAAAGAAAAAATCTAACTAGTGGGAGGTATGAAACTGTTTTTTATTTTTCATCAATTGCTTGATATCAGGTTTGATGGAAGAAAGTTGGAGTCTCATATCAGCTTCGGCGTCCAGTCTATTGCGATATTTTGTTTTCGTGGCTGCGTAGGTAGAGAATCCTGTTTCGCACAAATATGTAGTTGGGAACGGGAGAAGAATATCCAGAGCCATTTGGCCAAGCATTGCATATTCATCTTGGATTCTGCACCAAAAATCATTAAGAGGCGTCGTTTTGAACAATGACTCCATACTTGTGTCTGATGATATTTCTAAAAGAGATTCATATATCTCATTTGACATGTTTTCAGGCTTTTCCAAGTTGGGTAAAAAAGGATTATGAATCCAGGAGTTCACTTTAATTTTTGTATTGTGTTCTTCGGGAAAATATTTTTCAAAAGATGCGCGCATCGAACTGAGATATTGGACCAATTCTTCAAACACATTATCTTCAAACATTTCTGAGTCGTTTTCGCTAACAAACTCACTGAGTAACGTAAAACTTTCTATTTCTTTCTTACCAATGCAAATGATCCAAAAATCTAATTTTCTTTTAAAAGCAGTTATTTTATTATAGGCCTGAAACACTGTTGTCTGTTTACCTTGCAACGATAAATTTAATTCGTTAAGTTTTTGAAAGATATCCGCCATAAAAGACAATCGGAACAACCAAGTTTTATCATACAAACGGTCCTTCAAATTAAAAGAAGTATCTGCTGAAAAAAACATTTGTAACTCGGCTCTAAGTTCAAATAGCCTTGTTAAAGTTTTTCCCCGAGACAGCCATCGCACTTCTGTATGGAGCAGCAGTGTTTTATGTTTGCTGCCATAATCTTCACACAATAATGAGAACAATCGGGATTGTAGTGGTCGTGATTTGATAAAATTAATTATTTTTACCGCTTCATCCATAACTAATTTTAGATTAGACGGCATTTGCTTCATCGCAAGTGCTTGTCTATGCAGAATACAATGACTGGAACTATTAAAAATTTCTTCCCCGGTAGTGTTTGTAAGCAGCGATGAACACATAAGCATGTCTTCTTCAAAAGAACTTTTATATGGATATCTCACAATAACCAGCAGGATAGCCAAACCAGCGACATCAGTCGACTCGTCCATTTGCAAAGCGAATCGTGTATTTTGTAGACGTGTAACTAGTTCTTGTTTGACGTAGCTTGCCAGATCATGGATTCGTCGTGAAACAGTATCGTTTGATAGCGGAACAGTAGAAAGATGCTTTGCAGATTTTTCATCAAGCATACATTTTGTTATGTCTAATACACATGGTTTTATTAATTTCTCAGCGATAGTGTACGCTTCACCTGCTTGTGCAATGCGATAGCTAACTAAATATGATGCCTCCGTGGCCTTTTCGTTGGTAGTTTGTGTTACATGCATCATATTTTTTTGACTTTCTAATAACTGATCTTTTTTGCGAACAAAAAATTCTTTATTCTTGTCTTTAGTCTCGGGGTGTACGGTTTCTAAATGTCGACGCAATTTGGCAGGTGCCATGGAACTATTAGGAAGCAGTTTACTACAGAGCATGCAGAGAGGTGAGCCGTTGGAATCAACAAATCCGAAACTGATATAAGATTCATCATACTTCCTTTTTTTCGTCTTTGAAACCGTCGAGCTTGACGTCGTGGCACTCGTGGCATCATCTTCTGGATCGGTGATTGCTAAATTCTCCGCGCGCATTGCTTTTGAACATTCAGCGTCATTAGAAGATGTTGTTGGAACACGTTTAACACCTTTAAGCCAACGTTCCATTCTTCTTTATTTATAATGTTACAAGTCAGGATAGTGGGGTTTAAATAATGCACAATCGTTACTGCGTATAAGAGACTAAATTTAGAACCTACAGGGAAGAAATGTATAAAACTGAGACAACAGAATACAGCAGGCAGTAAAACAATGGACACTAGTTTCTCGCTAGCGAGCTTGTAAGTAGGTAGTAACTTATCGCTCCGAACGCTAATCATCAACTGACGACGCCAACGCACGATCGCCGCTTTTATACTTAGTCCTAGACTCGATCTCAAATATTCTCGAAAATACTCGAGTCGTACCTTTCATAAACAAAAAGCAAAAATAAAAACAGAAATTTAAAAATAGCGTTGTAAACAATATCGACTTTATCCTTTGAAGTTAGAGACGAAAGTCGCTTGTTGACAACTATAGCGTCTAATTCAGAGGCGGCTTTTATCAAAGAGACTGAGCGCTTACAAGTATACTACCCGCTCATTTTAAGTTTGCCGCTGGCGATAGGTATGAGTGTATGACGTTCGAAATTTTTTATTTAATTGTAACAATAAAAATTGTGTACGTTAGATATTTGGGTAAAACTATGACACATTATAAGTTTTGTTGTCACGTGGGGGAGGGTACGCGCATTCCACAGACCGGCAAACTTAGAGCGAACGCGTTGTACAAGTATAAAATTGTTGAGACCAAACTTATGAGATACTAGCAGACCGCGCGAACTTCGTATCGCCTAAAAAAGGTAAAAAAAATCCACTCATGACCCCGCGCAACATATTTGTCTTAGAAATTGAATACTTAAATTTTGTACACGGTGAATATCTTTTGAATTAAATGTCCAAATGTGATCATTCAAAAAGTTCTAGAAAGGCCTTAAATTTATCTTTTTAATGAAGCAAATTATTTTGTGGAGAGTTAATACCAAGGTACAAAAAAAGAATTTGAAAAACGACATCATTTTAATTAATTTTAAAAAATCAAAAAACCCTTATTGTGCGATAACTATAATAGTTAGATATATGCTCTCGCGACCTTTTTCGTAGACAATTATACGCTCTATAAAAGTGTAGTACATTGTTTTGTTCTGTACTCAATAGTTTTCGCAGCGTTCGCAATGTAAGGGTCACGTACTTACACCTTGGGTTACATTATTGGTTTTATAGTAGGGATCCCTAATTTATTTGAAAATATAATATAGCCTAAAACCTTCCTCGATAAATGGACTATACGCCATTAAAAGAATTTTTGAAATCGGACTGGTGGCTTCTGAGATTACCTCGTTCAAACAAACAAACAAACAAACAAACTTTTCCGCTTTATAATATAAGTATAGATTGTACCAGCTAATGTAACACAAGCTTATACAAATACAAATAAATAATTAAATAACATTCATAGCGTTTTGTCTCCGCGCGGCCGCGGAGTCCGCACAGCCGCGGAGCGACCAGAGAGAGGTGTTTTGATTTTTTTATTTCTAAATTCTTGCGGAACCCCGACAGAGGTATCACGGAACCCTAGGGTTCCGCGGAACACACTTAGAGTATAGCTGATATAGATTATTCGGGGGTCATGTCAAGAGCGTGCACGTCGCGACCCCTGCCGTCCCAGTGGGACGCAATCTTGACCAAAGCAAACTCAGCCGGACGGGCTGCTAGGGCGTGCCCCGGAAGCGACGGGCACCGATTAGCCCCCGTCGGTGCGGCTGCATGCGCATGCGGCGAAGGGGGCCGCCACCCTTCACGCAGCGCCAATCCTGGCGGGACGAGGAGAGGGGAGTGCCGTATAGGCACGTGGAATGTTAGAGGTAGCATGGCAAGAAAGATGAATGAGATGATGGATGTATTAAATGAGAGATGCCTGGATGCCTTATGTTTGACGGAGACAAAGCGGAGGGGGAGTGAGACCGAGGACCTCCCCGGTGGCATGGTAGCCCTATGGTCCGGAGTGGACCCGGACGTCCGTGCCAGTGGGGGTGTTGGAGTCGTTCTCTCCTTCCGCTTTGCTTCCGGAGTGAAAGATTATGAGTTGGTAGGCCCAAGACATCTTTGGGTTCGAATAAAACTGGGGATCACGCGAGTTTTCCTGGTCGTAGCTTATGCTCCCGTTAGCTCCGCGGATCCCCGCGAACTCGAGGAGTTTTGGGAAACTGTTAGGGATATTCTGGATCTGGTTGAGGGAAATGAAAGGATAATTCTGTGTGGTGATCTTAATGGGTGGGTCGGAACCAAGCGAGACGGCCTGGAGGCTGTCCTTGGTCCGAATGGTGACAAGAGAGTGAATGATGCTGGTAATCCGATATTGGACGTATGCCTGGAACGGAACCTCTTTGTGTCTAACACATTATTCCGTCATAAAGATATTCACACGTATACGTGGAGACGGAATGAACAAAAGAGTATGATAGATTTGATTTTGATAGATAGTCGTCTCCGAAATACTCTAAGGGATAAAAGAGCCTACAGAGGCCCCACTCTTGATACGGACCACTACCTGGTGGTAAGCCGTTTCGTGGGCCTTTTCAAGAAGTGGAGACACTGGCGAGTGCGTACCCATTTCGGAGAGCTTGAAAGGATAAAATGTGAGAAATTAGAAGATGAAAGTGTACGAGTATGTATGTAGGCCTAGTCAGTAAAAGACTCAATGAGACGAGTCTTTCTGACCTAGGTGTTGAAGAATGCTGGGAAAGAATGAAAGAAAGTATAGTGAATAGTGCAAAAGAAGTATGTGGTAGTGCAAAGAGGCATAAGATTCTGAGAGGTGACGCCTGGTGGGACGCGGATGTGAAATCCAGCGTCGAAAGAAAGAAAAAAGCATGGTTGGATTATGTCTCAAGTTTGAATCAGAATGATAGTATGACAGAGAAAAAGTATGAGAGCTACCGCCGCTGCAGGAATGTTACCAAAGCCTTAGTGAAAGAGAAGCGTGAAAGACTTGTTGCGAATGAGGAAGTGAGGTTGACGGAGAACTTCGAGGCGAATAACAAACTCTTCTGGAGGGAAGTTAGAAAGTCTCGGGGTTCTTCGTCAACATCCAGAATGGACAAAATTATGTCTAAGTTTGGTGACATTCTTGCAAACCCAAGCGATGTATTGGGCAGGTGGAGTGAGTATTTTGGGGAAATGTACGAGTATGTTCCGGATGTGGGCGCCGCGAGTGAGCCTACGGCTGACACCGCTGCGCCAACATCGGATGAGGACATTACTATGGAAGAGATTGAATGGTCGATACGAAGTATAAAAATGGTAACGCAGCTGGAATTGATTTGATGTCTGCTAAAATGATCAAACACGGTGGAACCTGTGTCCGGGACGCTTTCCTGACCTTGAGCAATCTGTGCTGGAGGTGGGTAAGGTTCCCATGGACTGGAGGCGCGCTGTCATCGTGCCCTTGTATAAAGGTAAGGGATCACGTATGCAGTGCGCCAGTTACAGGGCCATCAGTTTGATCAGTTTAGCAGCAAAAGTGTATGGGAAAATTATTGAAAGGAGAATGAGGGTGATATCTGATGGAGTGTTGTGGGAGGCTCAGGGTGGTTTTAGAAGCGGACGAGGGTGCATGTATCAGATTTTTTCTCTCCGCAACATCGTGGAGAAACAACTGGCTGTTAACCGGAAGGTTTTCTGCGGTTTTGTGGATCTGGAAAAAGCGTTTGACAGAGTGTTACGAAAGGATCTGTGGGGTATACTCTCGGGCTACGGGGTGAGCGAAGCTGCGTGCTGTGCAGTCCACTTATGAGGGCTGCACAGCGTGTGTGCGTGTTGACGGCGGCTTGTCCCCCTGGTTTGACGTCAATATTGGCGTCAGACAGGGTTGCGTGCTGTCCGCTCGACTGTTCATCCTGTACCTGGACAGTTGTCTCCAGAGAATGAAATCGATGGATGTAGGGATGCGAATGGGTGACCTAGTTGTGAGCTGCCTGCTTTACGCAGATGACGCCGTGCTTCTAGCCGAATCGCCGTCGGACCTGCAAACACTAGTCACTACTATGAAAGATGATTGCATGATTAAAGGCTTGCAGTTGAATGCGACGAAAACTAAGTTATGGTGTTTGAAAGGGAGGAATCCAGAACAGATGCAAGGATAATGGTTGATGATGTAGTGCTGGAACAGGTGAATGAAATTGTATATCTTGGATGCGCTTTTAGCAGAGATGGAAGGTACACCGCGGATGTAGAAAGACGAGTGGCGATAGGAAATAGCGTAAACGGAGCGTTGGGCAGATTCCTGGGCGCAAAAAATATTAGCAGAATATCCCAGTTAGCAATCCACAATGCAGTCCTGATCCCAACGCTAACTTATGGAAGCGAGAGCTGGGTATGGCAGAGTGTGCATGAAAGTAGAATAAACGCGGTAGAAATGAGGGCTCTACGCAAAATCTGCGGAGTGACTCTCGCTGACCGCGTAGAAAACAAGGTTGTAAGGAAGGAAGTTGGTTTGAAAGAGAGTGTCGGTGTAAAAGTAAGAAAGGGCATGCTCCGATGGTTCGGACATGTAGAAAGAATGGTTGACGCAAGACTGACTAAGCAGATATACAATGCAAAAGCGGACGGATGTAGGAGTCGAGGACGGCCAAGACACACATTCCAAGACCAAATAGAACGTGTTCTGGAGGAAGGGGATGTTAAGAGCCTCAAAAACCGACGCGCGTGCATGAAAAGAGTTATGAAAGTCAACGAAGCGAGTGAGGTGTGTAAGAATCGTGCCCTATGGCGCTCTGTTCTCTCTGCCTACCCCGCAAGGGATTTGGCGTGAAGTTATGTATGTATGTATGTATGATATAGATGCAAATACGAACTTAGATCTTATGTTCAAAATCAATCCGTTCATATGACAATTCTAAAATATGTAAATATTTTCCCAATTTCATGGTTTCTCAATTTATACTTGAATATTCCAAATTCCTCTAAAACAGGAAGGTTAAAGCCGGTCTTTGGATCTGTAGTCTTGCTCAGGTATTAATATTAAGTATACGTTCTTGTCCTCATTAAATAAGCCTCTCTAAAGGTACGTATTGTATTAACATAAAGAACGAATTTTCATAAACTGTTTAGGATTCATACGTTATAAGTTTCGAGTTCGAAACGTCGGGAAATAAATAGAAAATAAGTTCTAAATAAACGCGATATAAACCATAAAAAGTTGCTTCAATGTTATATGAATGTGATTCGGGAAAATCTAAGAAATAAATATAAATACATATATAATTTTATTTTTTTAATTCATCTCTTTTACTATAAAAAAACAATATTATTGAAATTATATGTTCTGGAGTAGAGTGCACAAAAGTTGAAGTAGTTGGTGATACAATTAAATTAATGCAAAAAACATGTAACAATTAGGGAGCGTTCATAAATTACGTGAGGTGTTTTTTTTTATTATTTTTCGGTCATAGTTCAGCTGAATATTAAAAGACTGATAACCCAATAGCGCCATTTTTTTTATAGGCTCGTGAGCTGGGTAGCGATTTCATTCCGGTGAAGTCTGATTCGAATTCTGGATCGCGGCTGGTGCGTGACGATGGCTCGGGTGACGACGAAGAAGAAGAGGGAAGGATACACGTCAGAGGACTGGATATGCCTGACGATAAACCAAAACGTAAGTGCTATTTAACGACTATTGTTTATAATTTTTTTTTATTGTCTTTGTACCTATTAGATGAAAATATGTTTCATTGTCATCTCTATTGATTAATATATTTCTGTTCAGGTGGTACCGCAGCAATGACCGAAGAAGAAGTGGACAGTGATGTAGAACAATGGGAGTCGCAACAATTGAAGAAAGCGCGTCCAGCCATTGTCGACATGACCGGTCTGATGAATATACTACATTACTTTGTGTGTTTCCAAATAAATATATACTGAACGCGCGCGATTACTTGAGACCTGGGGGCGGTGACGTCACAGACGCATGGATGTACTGTGCGCGACTAGGTCTCTATTTTAAATAGCTATTTTTTAAAATAAATTTTTATTCACGTACTCGAAGCAATGCCGCCAACGTGATAAATATTTTAAAGCCAAAAAAATTAAAATTACACTTAGATGTTGAAAAAATGGCGTTGCCTACAGTACAAGATGGGAGCTTGAGGTGAAGTCACAGGGGTAGCGGACGAAGGGTTCCAGGTATCTGGAGGATTTGTGTCCATCTTGGACACAAATCACACAGCGCCCTCTAGTTCCAAGCTAAGCAACCAAATGCCTGTGCTATGGATACTAGACAACGGATAATAATACATATATATTTTTCTTTTGCAAATACATACTTATAATACATAGAAAAACACCCAGACGCCACACAAATATTCATGTTTCTCACAAATATTTGTTGCTCGGGTGGGAATCGAACCCCCGACCTCGTTGCTGCAGCCGGTAGTTTTTTACCAATGCGCCACGAGGCTCGTCGATATCCAGATATCCAGCCGTGTCTCAAGTTATCGCGTTCGAGTAATAGTTACACACACAATATCGTTATACTGTGCTAAGTTACACATTGTCCCCACATTATAAAGCTGCGGTAAGATAGTTCCAGTCTTTTACTAACGTTAACTATCGGACAATTTCAACAGAAACTTTTTTAAATGGATATTTCAGTGCATATTCAGGTGCACTGAATATGACTAATAATAAAAATAAATAAATTTTATAGTTTGTTTTATATTTTTTGCTGGAGATATAAGCAACTATCTAACTGCTATATAATATATTAAATATCGTACAATATACTAAAATAAAACATATCCCTTTAAAGGTGAAGGAGGTATGGAGTTGAATCCGTTCTCCGTGCCTTTACCTGTGGCTCAGACCGCTCCGACGCCTGTGCATCTACGGCCGCTAACCACTGAAGACAACGCGGCGCCCACATCGGCCGAGGATCTTGTGAAGGCTTTGAAAAAACGGTCAGTAAATACTTATATTACGAGCTATGTTAGTCTATATTGAGGTGTGGGCTATTCCAAAATCACTGTGATAAAGTTGTAGAGCGCTGCATGAATGGCTAGACCGGTGAAATTCCACAATCTCTTAGAAGATCGACGTAAAGTCGCTCATCCCGCATTACGTTCGATGAGAGAGGTACACAAATTGTGTTACAGTTGCTTTTTCGGTGTTTAGGGAAAAGGTTAGGAATGGAAGGGAGGGGGATGGGCCTCCTGACAACTGTCTCATCGAACGAAACGCGGTATAAGCTACTTTACGGCGATATTGTGCTTGTTGGTGACTCTAGTGGTGTATCGTGTGTCGTAGCGTGGGTGAGTTGCGCGAGGAGCGCGGGGGGCGCGAGAGGGCGGCGGGGGAGGTGCGGTCGCGGCTGCTGGTGGCGGCGCGGGTGCGGGAGGGGCGGGTGGCGCGCTGCCCCGCGCTGGACGCGGCGTACCGGCGCGCGCAGGCCGTGCGCGGGTACCTCACCGACCTCATCGAGTGTCTCGACGAGAAGGTACTCACTGTCACGTATATCCTATACACCGTCCATTATATTATTGCACTTTAGACAGGTGGTAATTTTGTCATTGACGCAGCGAAATATGACGTATTAGCGCCTAATTTTTGTTCGGAGTTTTAGATTATGACGCTAGAACACAGTTATAGCAACGAGTATTCGTGAGCTGTCTAAAATACAATAATATAATGGACGGAGTATAATAGGGGGACGACCATTTTACATATGACTTATTTCAAAGTAACAACTCACAGGTTTCTTTTGATATACAAATAGTAATTATAAATGCTTAATATAAATTTAAAAGGAATAATTATAACGAAAGGAACTTTACACTGTTGCTGTGTCTTCAGATCATTTTTGTGTGCATCTGTATTACATATAGTTGTACCAATATTCAGGTGTGAGTATTATTTTCCGTGCACGCAGATGCCCCAGCTGGAAGCCCTCGAGGCGCGAGCGCTCGCTCTGCACAAGCGGCGGTGTGAGTTCCTGATCGAGCGCCGGAGAGCCGACCTACGCGATCAGGCTCAGGATGTCCTCGCTTTAGCCGGTGCGTACCCTAGTATTATAAATTCACATATCTTCACGCCTGTTAACAATTGAATAACTAGGTCGTGCTTCCCTCAATTTGTCGACTGAAATATTTGCTCCTACGGGATAGGTGTTGTTATTAATTGTTTGTAAATTAGGTCGCGCTGGATGTGCAAAGCCCGTTGAAAGTGAGGCGAAAACCCGCCGGGCGGCGGAGCGCGAGGGGCGGAGGCGCGCTCGCCGGCTCAAGCGGGAAGCGGCCGCCGCGGCCACGGGGGCGCCCCCCGCGCACACCGAGGGGGACTCCTCCGACGACGAGCTGCCGCCTCACGAGATGCATCATTATACGCAGGAGAGAGGTAACCTCAGTGAAGATTTCCAATGCAACTCACATTGTGAACTGTTCAAATTATTGTCAAGTACTGAATTACATACTACCAAACTACGCAAAATCTCATTTTTTGAGTCTCATACGAAATTACAAACCTATGTCGGTTGTTACGATTGTAACGACATGCTTCAAGGTCTCGAGCCATCCATTCAGTAGTTTATAGTCTATGGCGTGTAAATAAAATATACATAGAAATACACAAGTCACAACCGTAATTGTACTTCATTGTTTACCGTTGCAGTGAATATGAATGTATATTCGTGTCTGTCCGATTTTTCGGCTTCGGTCATCTCTTCGTTTGTTAAATCACAAGTAATTCTTTTGTTAAAAGCAAAAGCAAGTTATATATTTGTTTATATGGTTATTACGTATTATGAGATTATTATTTTTACTATATATTGGCATTATTAATTTTACTAATAGTATATTCTGAGATTAAAATGACTATCGTATCTCAAAGGCTTGGTGAATACCGATCAGTCTTCCTGACCTGCGGTCGGCCACCAATGCTTATATGCTGTGATTGCAGAGGCGATCCGGGCGGAGTCGTCGCGGCTGTTCGCGGACGCGCTGGCGGCGTGGGGCAGCGCGCGCGGCGTGTGCGCGCGGCTGGCCCGCTGGCGCGCGCGCTCCATGGCGCTGTACACGGACGCGTACGTGGCCGACTGCCTGCCGCAGCTGCTGGCGCCCTACGTCAGGCACCAGGTTACACACTATATCTCTCTCTCTCTCGCGCTCTCTCTCTATCTCTCTCTCGCGCTTTCTCTATCTCTCTCTCTCTCTCGCTCTCCTTCTCTCTCGCGTTCTCTCTATCTGTCTCCCTCGCTCTCTCTCTATCTGTCTCTCTCGCTCTCTCTCTCTATCTTTCTCTCACTCTCTCTATTTATACATGTGAATAAAATTGAAGTGTTTGTTTGTAATACTAAAATAACTGCTTTCTACCACATTTATATTACTATTATTTATAAATACTGTACTTACACCGATACATTTATTTATTTTTCAATTTTTGGCTGGGTTTCTGTTCTGGGTAGTCTCTGAAATGGCTGGACCAATTTTGACGAGAAAAAGTCACAAGGAGTAATTTAGGCTACTTTATTTAGATTTTTTGTTTATTGATGCCCAGGCGTAATAAAGTTCGCCTGGTCAGCTAGTTGAAGTTACTAAATTCAAGGAAAATTTTATGAAAATCGTTATAGACTTTTTTCTAAATACATTTTTTTTTAACCCAGCTCCGCCCGCGTTAAATATTTTCACAACAGCACTCCTTTCAGATCATTGCCTGGCATTATATATGGCATTTTACTCACCAATTCATGTCTGCAGTTATAATTTACGAGATTATGAATATATTATTTTCAGTTAATATTATGGAATCCATTAGCCGATGAGGATAACGAAGATTATGAAAAAATGGATTGGTACAGGTAAGTAATGCTTAGATGTTGATAATAAATTATATTCTTTTATGGTTAGTTTATTAATTGGATTCAATAAGATTAATGTTTTCAAACAATAATAGTCTATATAACAAATTTAGAATTTGTAAAATATTTAATTTCTATAATAATATTAAGAATAGATTAAGCAATCAGAACATATATATATATTTGTTTTAGGTGTTTGATGATGTATGGCGTGCGCCCAGAACCAAAAACCGGGGATTCTTCAGAATCAGGCTCGGAAGGTGAGCTTGAAGAGACACCAGTCACTGAGCAATCTGTCAGAGATGATCCAGATCTGTTACTGGTACCCACTCTATTGAACAAAGTTGTCCTACCTAAATTAACAGGTAAGACTGGGTTCTAAATCTAAATATCTGTCCCTTTTACACGAAATAAGTAACTACAAAAGAATAACCTTAATATAGTACTAGCTGTTGTCCGCAAAATCGTTTGTGTGGAAAGCAAAAATATTTGTCATTATAATGTTTCATTGTTCACCCCCAATTAGAGTTAGCGTGACAATATTCAGCCTATGTGTTGACCTGACCAGGAGGTTATATTTATGCAAAATTGAACATAAAATCATGTAGTATTTTTAAAGTTTATCCGTAACAAACAAACAGTCAATATTTATAAACAAACTATATTTTTGGGTTCAGTATCGATTGTAGATCATGCCCCAAATATTCTAAAAAAAATATATTCAATGTTCAATTTCAACTCTCCTACGATTTTATTATATGTATTGATATAAAAATTCACTATCCGCTTTATTGTGCTCATCTACAACGGCATTAAATTTTAGTAGGTCTCAAATCGGACAAGATCCATTTTTCATCTCCCCAAATGTTAAGGGTTAGTCGATTTCTAAAATTCTTTTCTTTTAATTTTTTTATAAAACGGCACACTAAAATACATTTGACGTATCGATACCCTAATTTGCAAATCTACTAACCTGACTTTTTTTCGAAAAGGATATTTTGATACCGGCAGATAATATTATCTAGTTTCTATTGGTATCAAAATTTTCATTTTCGAAAAAACGCGGAGTCAGTAGGTCTGCGAATGAAGGTATCGATATATGACCCTCCGGTGGCAGAGCTGGTGGAGGCGGCGTGGGACCCGCTGTGCGTGCGCGCGTGCGTGCGCCTGCGCCGGGCGCTGGTGCGCGGCGCGCTGGTGCCGGGCTGCGGGGGCGCGCTGCGGCGGGCGGGGCGGGCGGCGCGCGCGCGCCTGCACGCCGCGCTGGCCGCCGACGTGTTCCTGCCCGCGCTGCCGCCGCAGTAACTGTCTTACTATTACTTATGCTGGCTCTTTCTCTATCATTTACATAACTTCACGCCTTTTGTTACCCGAAGGTGTAGGCAGCGGCTGTTAAGCCTCGTCTCGCCGTTATGTTTACGTCCCAAATGGAATAGGTGGCGAACCTAATGCCATACCGGGCACAAAGTTTACAGTCATCGACATTTATCACACGCAACTTCCGAAAATAATTTCGAAAAGTCATTGGTGTGAGCCAGTGTCTGGAATCGAACCCAGACCTCTGGATCAGAAGCCGTGTGCTCGACCACTGCGCCACCGAGACTATTCTCTCTATTATTTCTTCTTTTTTTATGGGGTAGAAGGGCAAACGAGCACACGTGTCACCTGATGGTAAGTGACCAGCGCCGCCCATGGACACCTACGACACATATAGTGTCACAGTTGCGTTACCGACCTTAAGGGAGTAGGATAGGAAAGGATGGGGAAGGTGAGTGGGCCTCCGGGTACGAGACGAGGGTAAACCATCGCCGCCAGTATTATTTTTTATTATTTAATAATTAGTAACCAATAGTCATTTTTAATTAACTCTATGAACTAAATCGTGGATTTTAGAATCTTAACTCTTCGACAGGATCATAATACTACCAAAACCGTGTTGTTTAACTCGAGAGACGTAAATTAATTGCCTTTTCTTTAAGTGTTTGTGTATTGTGCAGTGTGCTAGATGGCGCTGGTGCGTCTTTCTGGCGCCGCTGCATGGGCGGTGGCGTGCGCCTGCTGCGGGCCGCTCTCGCGCTCACGGCGCCGCCCGCACTGCTGCACGCGGACCCGCTTGTGCTCAAACTCATAGGTAAGTGCCTTTTGTCCACCATCCATCTTCATTCATTCTATTCTATACGGTATTCTACAACGATTGCTAGACACAGCAAAATGATCTACATCACGTTTTACTTTTGGAAGCGTCTGGCAGAAGATTAGTAACCAGATTCCGGTCTGGCAAAATCAATCTGGGTTTTTGGATACCCATATAACATCGTGTCGAAATTTCAGCCATGCTAAATTGATTTGGGAAATCAAAAAAATGTCTTATCTAAAATTGCGTCTGGCACAGCTTTAGCAACATCAGAACGGTCTGGCAGAATTAATATATGTTGAAAAAACTTCAATAAACATAATGTAATAAACAAAAATCTTCTTAAAATGATTTGAAAAATGGATATTTTACGTGTACAAATAGGCTGCGAAGAAACGAACGCAACCACTACAGCTAGCCAGACTGACTGTGTTGCGGTCAGGAGAGTGAGAGGAATAACATATCTTAAAACTGGCCGACCTAAATTCGATTATACCATTAGATATCACCAGATTCTAATTGTCAAGGATGTTAAAAAGAGCGCCACCGAAAATAATTTCATAAAGTCATTGGTGTGAGGCAGAATTCGAACCCGCGACTACTTGATTCAGAAGCAGGGTGCTCGACCACTGGAACATGGAGATCTTTTTCTGACTATTATGATAAAACGTACAAAATTGTCATAGTTAACTTCTGTATTTTTTAATAGTTAATTTAAATTAATTATAATACATACTGTTGGTCGAAAACAAGATGGAGGTTCTGACAGATCCATTCCTTTCTTTTGAAGTTTTCGTCCTCTTGGAGAACTTTTCAGTTAACAAATTATTATTGTAAATACTGCATATTTCTTAACTACAGAAGACAAGAGAAATATTTATTTTTTCAACTCAGCACAATTTACTCTGCTTATTGACTCGAATGTGCGCAGATACCTTGTGTATGGGCGCGGGTGCGGCGAGCGGTCAGCACGTGGCGACAGCAGCCGCAGCGCTGAGTGCCACGCTGCCTCGACAAGGTGAACTACGTGCAAAAGCGCTTCAGCGTCTTGCAGCGCTCGCTAAGCTGGGACTCCAGCGGTTAGATTCTGACAATCCTCTGCACTTGTAAGTACATTTGACGTGTAACAATCGTGTCTTATGGCGCTCTGTTCTCTCTACCTACCCTGCAAGGGTCTTAACGTGAAGTTTATGTAGGTATGTATGCATCAAACTTGTCCTCCTAACGTCCTATTATAGTAACAGTAAAAGTATTCAAATGTTTAAATGATACCTATATTTTGAATTCAATCTGTACTGAAGATGATACAGTAATTTTGTGTTTTACACATACTAACAATAGACAGAGGAAAATCCTAAATATTCTCTCTCTAAAATTCCTCATTTCTTATATCCAATTACATATAACCTTGTTCCTATGTTATTATCCAAGTTTCACAATTTTGAATCAATTTTACTATTTTTTTGTTTTTTCATTGATAGGAAAGCATTGGAGCAAGCCAGGGGAGTGATAGCTGAAGCAAAGGCAGCAGAATGACCAAGATCGAAAGTAGTAGTAATTAGTATTCAATAGAAACATGAATGGTAAATAATTGTTTCAAAGTTACAAAACAAAAATTGTTATTTTTCTCAGAACATCTTATTTATGAATGAAATAAGAATTAATAATAATGATATAAAGAAAACGTCATTGGTATTTTAATGATTTTATTTAGTTATTATCACAGTCGTCCAAGGTCCACACATTAATTTGCAGATATCATCACAATGAAAAGCTTTTTTAAAGTAATTAATTGAAGGAAATTCTGTTTCAGAAAATCCTAACTGTCCATATTTGTTAAAACCTGTAGTCCATACGGTGTTGTCTTCGAGTAATATTACAGAATGTCTCGAGCCACATGCTATATTTATCACGTTCAAAGTCACTTCAACACCATCACTATCATAAATTTCTACCGGTGTTGGCACTGCATAGCTTTCATTAGTTATTTCTTTCTCTTTAATACCCAGCTGGCCTGAGTCATTCCAACCCCAGGCGTATAAATCTCCAGTATCACTAAGGGCTAGAGTGTGCCAACCTCCAGAATATATTTTAGTTATGTTTATTCCAGCTAGAGCTTCCACTTCGGTGGGTATATCAATGTTATTGACGTCACCATGCCCTAGCTGCAATCTCCTAAAACATTAAATTAATATCCTCAAACTGAAACAAAGTATTAAGTCTGAACAGAACATTTGTTATATTAATATACTAGCTGGCCCGGCGAACTTTAATCCGCATGAAAAGTAATAAATGAGTAAAATTTGGATTTTATAAGTTCAATTTGTGCTATTTAACGGCACGCGTTTTGGCGCGCAAAGCAACTGCTATATCCCGCTATGTTAATACTGTATTATCTTCGTAAATATTCGTTTAAATCACATGCTCTAAAGGGCCAGGATCATCTATATTACATGCACAATGTATTTAAGAGACTTAATTAGATGAAAATTAATGCTGTAATGTTTAAAACCCCTTGTAAATAACCCAATATTTCTCGTAAAAAATAAAAATGGTCATTGTGGGTTATCCATATGAGATAGACAATATGCCCATCTATTGCCACCAATATTTTTTTTTAATTTTTCGACATATTTCTGTTTCTTATTTTTTTTATAAAACGGGATACTAAAATACATACAACCCTAAATTTTCAACCCCCTACAATCAACCCCTATTTTTTAAATTTTATTTTTCGGCAAGACAACGTTTGCCGGGTCAGCTAGTCTTATATATAAAATCACTGTGACAATCTCATGTCACAGTTTTCGTTCCCATACTCCTCCGAAACGGCTTGACCGATTCTCATGAAATTTTCTGTGCATATCGGGTAAGTCTGAAAATCGGCCAACATCTATTTTTCATCCTCCTAAATGTAAATAAATAAATTTAAATTTTTTATTTTTTTTTTCCCTAATTTTTTTTTAATTTTTCGATATATTTCTGTTACTTAATTTTTTATAAAACTGGATTCAATAATACATACAACCCTAAATTTTCAACCCCCTACGATCAACCCCTGTTTTTTAAATTTTATTTTTTGTCAAGAAAATGTTTGCCGGGTCAGCTAGTTACCTAAATAAAATAAATGTAGATGGTGAATGATAAACAAATGTTGATTCAATGATTAAATGGTGGTTAAATGTTACAGTGGTAGGTTCATTTGTCAAGTTTTTTTTTATGTGATGTAAGAGCAAACGAGCAGGCGTATCACCTGATGGTGAGCAACCAAGGCTGCCAATGGACACCAGGAACACATATAATTTTATTTTTGCGTTAGCGACCTTTAAGGGAATAGGGAAGGGGGGGGGCTCCGGGTACCTCTCTCACCGAACGAAACATGGCATGAGCCACTTTGTATATGAGACGTTGTAGTATATCGCCGGTCGAGCCAGCCCATTCATGCAGCGAACTGCTTGGCTCTACCACTGTTAAAACGAAAATATTGACTCGCTATGTTTTTCAATTGTATGTTTAACTAACTCAATTTCTTCTGTGTTGTTTATTTATTTACTTACCTACCATTTCCCCAGGTGTAAACTGACCCCTTATCAGTCAAAAGTATGAAATGTTCATAGCCACATTGGACATCACATATATTCCCTCTACAATGTTCTGTGTCAATATAACTTGGCAAAATACCACTGTAAACAGTTCCCAATGAAGTTAAATACAAACAAGACTCATTTGTTAATACGACTTTGGAAATACCAATATCTTGTTTAATTTTTTTAGTATTATTAACTGGTAATTCCACATTAAGATTTATATTTTTAATCTCAGTTTTCTTGTTTATATCACCCACTCTTATTACATTATTAGTTTTGGCAACTAAAATAAAATTATAATCATTGCCAACAACTGTTATGTCATTTCTTGACAATAAATTATCCAGCTGAGTGGATAATTTAATTAATTGTTTATCTTTTTCATTAAAGTGACCAGATAAATAAAATTCGTCGTCAGATTGCAATATATTGTATGACCAATTAACTTGTAACAATTTTGATAATTTTAGAGTAATACCAGTTAGTGGCTGTTCAATGTGTGTTATGGCATGAAATTTATTCATAAACTGATTCTCTATAGACCATTGCCCAAATATATTCAAGCCAGCCACATGATACATCATCTGAAGTAAGAAGTTGGTATTTAGTAAACTTAAAAATATATTTAAACCTAAAGATTTTGCTGTTTTGAAAACTATCCCTGGTTTCACTCTGCGTCTCTCACAAATATAATAATTATATACTAAAGCTATAGTATTTCTACTGTTAATAATACTACTTAAAGCTTGAGACTCTTATTATATATCTAATAAACAGCTAAGAACTTATATAGTCCGACCGTGCACACAGGTTAATCAGAGAATGTCAAATAAATGCTTCAGCCTATTACATTTAATGAGAAAAAATATATTCATCTTAAATTTATCAGTACACATTATATGAGCACAAACTAAATATAAATAAAGTTCCAAGTTAAAAAATAGAGAAACTGTCAGTCAAAGCCGCCAAAGGAAACTGTCTGTTTTTTTAAATTTTAATTTTTACCTAGAGATTCTTCTTGAGGTCTTGATGGACTTTAGGCAACTTGAGTTGATTATCTTACTCGAGTTCAACTCTACTCTGACAAGGAGTTATGTTTGTTGCTTATTTTTTTAACAATCTTTAAATTACCGGTTATTTTTTTAGTGGTGATAATGACTAATGTCTTTTTTCTAGAACTAATGAGTAATTTTTTTAGTATATATATAACATCTACAAGTACAACTTAGAGGTGGTTCGTATATACCATCCCTGGTTTTTTACTTGGTATCTGATAGAAGTACGTACACCCTGGTATTTCCTCAAAATACTTTAAATACTTTCATCGGACAATAAGCTTACAGCTCGACCAACTTCTCTGTGAACTGAGTGGCGGCGACACCGTCGACATAGTGTTGCAAGTTATTATAGATTTCCCAGAATTTGGCATGTTTGCCTAGTACATAGCGTAGTAATAAATTAGATACGTTATTAAGGTAATCTATATAATTAGTACTTATTATATTATTTATGTCTATACATTAATTCATTCATTAAGTGTGTAAAAAATATTCGAAAACCCTTGGCAAAGATGAATTGATTAGGGGTAGATAACCTGTAACTGTAACCTAAAATTCATGTTAGCTGCTGTTGGACAGTCCCTTTTTAGAGTAAGGTTTTAGGCTATATAACATCACGCTGCGACCAATAAGAGCGACGGGACAGGGCAGAGTTGTCAGTAGACTAGGTCACTGGCGGTCGGCTAGTTTCATATCTACAGGATAGATACAAGAGCTGACCTAGCAATTGGATATAATAAAACATGAGTTTTAGAATAATTCATTTATTGAAACCAGGTTTACAATAATTATGGTCTTTGGAACAACCTGCACGCCCAACTTCAGTCAGGCTGTGAGGAAATATACCTCCTATTTCCATGCAACCATCATCATCATCACTATCACTTTCTGTTTCTGTGTCACTTCTTACTTCTATTATAAAAGGCTTATCCAAATACGAATCTTGTTTCAAATATTCTTCTTCTAACTTGTGAACATGTTTGCAATGCTGTGCCCACTCATTAACCGTAATGGTTTCAAAGGCTTCTTGAACCAGGCGGGGAATCTCAGCATTTTTATGGTCAATATTTACTTCAGCTACTTTTCTTTTCATTGTGCTCCAAATGAATTCAATGGGGTTAAGATCACAGTGATAGGGAGGTAAGTACAAGCATTTGTGCCCATTTTGTTCTAATATTTTATCAATTTCATATTCAGGTTCAGGCTTGTTTCTTTTTATTAGTTCTAACAGCTGAGGTTTTGTGAACTCTTCTCCAAAGTCAACATTATTTTGTGTCAACCATAGTTGCATATCTCTTTTTAAAGAATTCGTATTTGGAACCTTATTTATGCAAACACGGTGATAGGGAGCATTGTCCATTACAATTATTGATGGCTGCTGTAAGTTAGGCACCAGTTTTTCAATAACCCACTTTTTAAAGTTAGTACTGTTCATATTATCATGATAATCACCACTTTTAGTATTAGACTTGAAAACGAGAAGTGCATTATTAACAAATCCAGTGTCCCCTCCTGCGTGTATAATAATATACCTTTGTCCTTTTGATACAGGCTCTAATACTCCGTCTACACCCTCGCCTTGCCAACATTTACCTGATGTATGCGATGAGTGAATATATGTCTCGTCTAAATAAATTAGCGGCTGAGGTTGTGGACTTATTTTATTTTTTTCTACTGCATGCAAGTACTTTGCTCTCCAAGCTGATACTTCATTACGCTCCATTAGTACCTTACGGTTACTCTGAGTCTTTTTAAAACGAAAACCCATCTTGTGAAGCAGTTTTCGAAGACTTTCTCGTTGTCCTGTGTAATTAATTTCTGTCTTTAAGACCTCTAGTAGCTTCTTGATAGTTGGTAGCTCCTTTTTAATGGAATAAAACTCATGTACTTTTCTTCGAATAACTCCCATGTCAAAATCATCAACATGTATAAATCCCGTTTTACGCTGCCTCTCCTTGCCTGGGGTCTGAATTTTTGTACCAGTCTCTTCTGCCACATGCCCTTCTTTTACTATTTTAGATATGAGTCCTTGACTCACACCTGAAATAAATAACACATTATCATCATCAACCCCTTAACGTCACACACACAATGTTTGCTATATGTAAGTACGAATGAATAGTGGCAATATCAAAAGTAAATATCAGTAGATATGTACCTTTTTCTTGTTGCGGGTTAGTTGACTCTTACATCCAACAAATTCATAAATATTGGGAAATTTACAAAAAGAAAGTGGGAACACTAACCTGTAGCTGCCGAAATTCGTTTGTATATTTGATTAAATGGTATAATCGGAGCCTCCGCCCGAGCTTCTTCTTCAAAAAAGGATTTAACCTTTAGAATAATGCTTCGAGCATCACTTTTAATCGCTTTCGGCATAATTAACGTTGTAAATATAGCAATTTAGCAACAGAAATCACAGAGTACCCGAATGTAGTAGATACTGACAATCGAATGACATTTCAACATGGCGGCCGTAGTTCCTATTTTTTCCATTTCACAGATAAGTTGGTGGGACTGTACACGTCATATAATTACGGAACATAATCTCGTAAGTTATTACAAATACTTTGCAGGGATTTTATTTGCCAATCCATTTTATTCTTTATATCTAGACATAAGAGGTCAATTTACCATAAAAGTCTTTGCAAGTATTTACGTTCATATACGTCACACTCGAAATACTTCAAATACCTTCATAAGACATTAGGCTTACAAGTGATATAAATAAGGAACATAATCGCGTAAGTTACTCCAAATACTTTGAAGGTTTTTTTTTTGCCAAACCATTTCATTCCTTATATCTAGTAGCAAGAGGTCAATTTAGTTTAAAAGTCTTTGCAAGTATTTACATTCAAATACGTCACACTCGAAATACTTTAAATACTTTCATGGGACATTAGGCTAACGATTCATAAAAATAAGGAACATAATCGTGTAACGTTTTAAAAATACCTTGAAGGGATTTTTTTCGCCAAACCATATGCACGTTTCATGAATGCCATATCTTAGTAGTTCGGCATATACCTCTGAGATGGCGTTGCAAGAAGTGTAATAAAACTTGTGCAATATGATACTAGATGGTGCAATATGTAATTTTGTTTATTAAATACCGACAGTGCAGTTCCTAACGTAGTTGTAGTATAACTACGTTAGGAACTAACATACATATTTAGCGTTGTCTTATTTTATATTTTTGTACCTATTAATATTAATACAAAATAATTTCGATATTTCACATCTGCTCTGCTTCCCGTGACGGTTCACGATATAATAATATTTTTTAAGATATTTAGGATTTTAACCTACGCATCCATATTAAAGAAGTGAAAGCTACTTATTTAAGTATGTATTGTAGTGCAGGATATACTGACGCATGATGGGCTTACTCCTAGAACTAAGAGATGATTTATTGAAAGAATTGAGCATACATCTACGCATCCCTACAAATTTTCGCATTTTTATTATTAGTAGGCAAATATGAACTACATTTTATTAATAGGTTCAAATATTCATAAAACTATTAGATCACGATTATTATCGTTCTATTTGTACATAATTAATCTTGATAAGATAAATAAATATTCTGTTTTAATCTGTACAGTGTAATGTACGGTCTCTGTTCCAATGCGACGCCGCATTATCACTGGGCACATCACTATTCCGTATTCGGCTCTTCCATACTTTCGACTTTTCGAGTTCGCGAAGTCAATGCCGGCAATTCGAAGGTGTGTAATATGTTTTTCTTAATATGTTAATATCATAGTTTTACAATTACTCGTCTTTTCGCTTACAATCATAAATAACATTGTTGGTGCTCACACTAAATAAGTGGTGAAATTTGGTCCACAGATGTGATGTTTTAATGACATGAAATTTTTGAAGCACAAATCAATATGGCCCTCAAACTTGGAAAATGCAGGCTTTGCCTTAAACTTGGCGATTTCTATTCCATCTTTACGGTGGATGACTCCATACAGTTGTCAGAGATGACAAGGGAATGCACCGGCCTAAAGGTAATTCTCAAAATATGATAAAGATTCATAAATTACACATTCGCAAATATGATTGCCTTAAAAAATAAAAAAGCGTATATTATCATAAATATCTGATACGAATTTATTATTACTGTAACTAAGCAAGCTAACTCTTGTAGTCAAGTGCAACTTGGAAAGTTATCCCTGCTGATGTTGTAAATCTTAAAGTATTTACAATATCAACAGGAATAACTTCCCAAATTTTGCCCAAGTAGAGCTTTCTTAACTGAAAAATTATCTCCATACTGGAGACAACTATTATAAAGTGATATTGCTAAGACATTCCATGCCTATAAGATTGTCTGAGCTCCTATTACATACTTATAAATCACTTATTGCAGAGAAGTTTCAAACATAGCACAGCTATATATGAAGTGACATATTATCTTTTACAGTAACATATACATATATCATATTTCTGTATTCCTTGTCTTATTATGAAATCAACTTTTTCATTTCAATTCTTCTTGCAGCATACATTTACTAAGTAAGCAGATCCTGTAATGATTATCTTTAAAATTAGCATAGCTGCATTTCACAATACATAATTATTTATATAAAAAAAATATTTTTATAAGTTTACATTAAAATTCACAGCACAAACATGAAATGTTTGCCCTAGAGCCTTGTTGATGGTCATTGCAAATAAATAAATACACAGGATATTGAATTGTTTGAAATCAAATGGCATATTAGTTGGAGTTGTAGGGATACTCGTTATCAAACAAACTTGTCCTTTTTATAAGTAAAATATAACTGCTAAAGTTAAAATCATAGCTACAATCAAATTGCAGTGTTGGTGGTTTAATATTTTGCAACAATATAAACAAGGAACCAACTTACACATTCAAGCTCATCAATGGAATACCTGTAGGTTCCAATGAATTGAAAAATAAAATTTGATTATTGAGTCAATTGATTTATATGTCTTGAGCAGTTTAGCCCCGAATTTGAGAATTATTGGCGTTGACGTGAATGTGCTAAAATGGCGCATTCTCTCAACTATTCATTATAGTCCATCAGTTGGAATTGTCAATTAACCAATTGTTTTGAAAACTCTTGGGCCCTTGGATCATTTTCGTTGGAACGTTTTGTACTATGATTGATGATGACAACTACAACGTCTTGGTTGCACATTGTATTGATTGCCGTTTTGCGGCTGTTATGGCGTGTACATTGCGAATTTTTATTTACAAGGACCATGTATCATGTTTTTAACTGCAACATAAAATAACTCAGGATGAAGTTGGATCAGGAGTTCCAGTTGATGTGACTTTATCAATTTGTTTGGGTGTTATTTTATGTACCAGCCAAATTAATACATGTGCGTGCGGTAATCATACATATAGCAACGCAACTCTCCAATAGAAATAGCATTATTCGCTATCATATCTTGCAAAAGAAAGTGAAAAACAAATGACGAGATTTCTAAAATTATCGTAATGATACAAAAGTCATGGTTACCCAAAGTCAATATAAAGTTCATAAATTAAAACAACTTTTAGGATTATATCACGTTTATTTATTACTTATTTATATTTATTTCCCGACGTTTCGAACTCTTTACAGAGATCATTTTCACGAGTGAAAGATGTATTCACCAGTTGTTATTATTTAATTATTAGAAAATTATCTTAATTAAAATTTTAAATCTACCACTGGGTCAAAAACGCGGCCAGTCATGACCCATGACCCAGCAAGTAAACTCAGCGGCTGTTCTTCAAACTGATTATTATTTCATTTTGAACGGGCTATTGATATTGCTATTATTTGTAAAATTTTGAGAACTACTATCTTTTTGTTCATCACTCGTGAAAATGATCTCTGTAAAGAGTTCGAAACGTCGGGAAATAAATATAATTAAGTAATAAATAAACGCGATATAATCCTAAAAGTTGTTTTAATCTATGAGTGAGATTCGCGAAAGTCTTAGAAATCAATATAAATTTTTTGATATTTTAGATTTACGAAGGAGATGGCCTGCCAGATAAAGTGTGTTCTGAATGTATACAAAAGCTTAGCAGTGCTTACATATTTAAACAGCAATGCGTACGTGCGGACCAGGAGCTACGAAGGAACTATGTACCACCTCCTGGTAAGTACTATAGGTACTAATGTCCATGCTAGTTTTTCTATGTGTACTGTTCCAACCTATGGAGTTCAATTTTGAGTATTGTCGTAAATTTGTGGAACTTAGTAAACGTCATCTGCAGCCTACATACAATGAGCACACCAGCCAACTGTCATCTGATTAAAGAGCCGAAGCTACCTGTTCCAGTTAGGAAAGTAATCAATCCTTCAGTCAGTTAAACCCTTGTGAAATTTCTATTTCAGGCTTTGTCAGTTCCCCACCTCCTAATAGACAAAGCAGTGATTCTGCATTCTCAAATTTTACAAACAGTTCCAACTTTACAAAACCAACGTCTTCAACAGAAGACATATCTCCGACAAACAGGAATCGTAAACGAAGCTTAGAAAGTGACGGCAACACTTCAATAGAAGGAGGTTCTAATGACGTAAAACCAAAAAGTGCAAAACGCGTGGAAGAACTTCGAAATTCTCAGAAGAGGCGACGTTTACCATCCGAAAATGCTTCTCAACCAGACTCTGATTATGAAGACAACACTGGATCTTATGTACCAGAAACTGATTCAGATGAACCTCTTTTGAAAAATTTCAAATGCAAACTTTGCCCCAAAGAGTTCAGTGCCTACAAAAATCTTGCCATTCATAACAATAGAATTCATGGCGAAAGCCAGCAAAGGAAACCACCAGTGGAGGGTGCCGGTTTTGAAACACGGAAGTACAACGGCGATGCTGCAGACGTAGAAGATAAGTTGGAGTGTGATAAATGCAACAAGAGTTTCAAACTCAAGATTATGCTGAAGCGTCACCATGAAACGTGTGGGAAGACGCCATCCAAGATACTAGCGAAAGAGTTGCACGTATCTTTGGAGCCAATAGATTCAAATTATAAAGTACAAATACAGAGTGATAACACCATAACTTGTGAATATTGTTCGGGTGTATACAAAACTCGCGAGAACCTGGCAAAACATATGAAGATTGTTCACGCGGCTGTTTTGAAGAAATCGGATGAACCGAAAAAAAAAGTATCAGTGCCATGTCTGTATTGTCAGCAGTTATTTGATGATTACTACTTACATAACGCACATTTCGAAATTTGTCCAAAGATAGATAAGTCCAAACCTTTCGATTGCCTCGTATGTGGAAAAAAAACAACCAGAAAGCACTCTTATTGTCAGCATCTAAAGAACATGCACTTTAATCTTCGTTTTACGGCCGTAGAGGCTGTGGAGACGGTAGAATCACAGGATTCAGAAGAATGCGGGGTTTGTTCAATGAAATTTAAGTCGAAAGAAACCCTTGCCCAGCATTTGATGGCTCATGTATCTAAAATCCAAGAAGGTGGCGCAGATAATGATTCGAGGTAATATTATTTTTCTGATATATATTTAATTTACAAAAATCAAAGAAGCGTGTGAGAATCGTGCCTTACTGCACTCTGTTCTTTCCGCCTCCCCCTCAGGGACTTGGCAGGAAACATTTAATATCAGTTTGGTATAACATAGTGAATTGATTGATGTTTACTATACATATTTATAAAAGATTTTTGTCTTTGTTCATTTTACTAACTGCAAATATGGCGATATGAGGGTGTCCGAGAAAACATTTCGTTAATAACCAAATTATTTTTCCAGATCAAGTGTTGCAGATGATGCTTCTGTTCGATCAGTCCACAGTAACAGTAATAGTTTCACTGGTAGAGGTAACTTCAAGTGTGACTTGTGCGGCAAGGATTTCAAATATCAAAAAGCTCTCATGACGCACAGACAGAAAAGTCATACAGAGGTACCTCGCCAGATTAAAATCGAGCCAGACGTGGAAGCATCTACAAGTTTATTGAGTGAGGCAAAATATCGCTCAGAATCAGAATCTAGTCAAGAAGAGGATGATAACACGTGTGACATATGTGAAAAAAGATTCTCATATAAGCGTTCCTTAATACAGCATAAGAAAATGAGACATAATATGAGTTCTGGACACAAACGAGCCAGAATTGCCCTAAAGGACTGTATGGTGCGCTGCCGCATCTGTGACATTGAAATGAAGGTGAGCGAGATCAATCAACACAATGAAACCCATGCATCGAAAGGGTTGAAACCCAGAAACTTGTATTCCTGTGGCGAATGTGAATCAACGTTCAACGCGTGCAGTGCACTATCGAAACATATAAAATTAGTTCATAGGTTGAAGCAGAAAGCGGAGGACACTGTAATTCCATCGGATTTTTGTGAAGTCGTTGTGACGAAATCGGAACCGCTGGACTGGAGCCAGAATCACAACGACATTGATATGGTTCCGAAGGATGCTGAAGTTAAACCTATTGTCGATCTGAACGGTTTCACATGCACCATTTGTAATAAGAAGATGCCAACACTGATATCGCTCAGGAGACACGCCAATTGGCACACCAACGTTGGGAAAAAAATTGAGAAGATACACGAGTGTTTTGTCTGTAATGAGGTAAGTTTTTATATAATACATTAATATATGGTTTGAGCAATTTTTTGTTTAATTTATTTGATACATGTTCATTGTTTTTGTTTCATTATAAACATATTATACTGAAGTTTGCAATTTTCTCAATCCATGAATATCTACATGCATCACATCTCTATTAGGTGGGAAATTTCTTTCTATCTTCCGATAACATAGGCAATTCGGTTAGGAAAAGTGTTGTGTAGGCCACTATGTTTAGATTTCCTTATTTCACTTTAATATATAACACCAAGTAGTTCCCAAAATGACATTCTATTTTATGTTTCAGCAATTCAGATTTCAAAGTCACTATAAACTGCACATGCGCGTACACTATCAAGACACAAACCTCGACCCCACACACCTCACCTGCAACATCTGCGGCCGCAAGAGCAAGCACCTCCGCGCTGCCCAGGCCCATATGAACTTCCACAAGCAGATGCGCTTCCAGACAAAGGATTACCAATGCTCTATCTGCAACAGAGTCTTCCAGTTCAGAAAAGTCTATCTCTCTCATATGCTTATACATTACAAAAAGGGTGAGAGCGTACAAAATACGATTGTCGGTGATATTGGACCCGCCAATGTTGACAAGACAATTTTTGATGGCAAATATACTTGTAAGCACTGTGGAAAAGTATGTGACTCGGAAAATTCCTTAAAATGCCACCTTTCTTATCACAATTCAAAAACATTCTTGTACGGCGCACGACACGAGTGTCAGGTATGTAAAATTAAATTCACAAATAAGAGACGCCTAGAACTCCATACCAGAACTCATTATGAAGATGACAATGGTCCATACAAATGTAAGTTATGCGGTAAGGGGTACACAGACGAGATGTATCTCAAGAGACATGTCAAAGGTCACAACTTCAAAACTGAGGATCATAAAAAGAGGATAGCAAAGCTTCGAAAGGACAAAGTGAAGTGTCCCATATGTTCGCGATACTACAACGATCTAGTAAAACTGATCCGTCATCTGCGGCGAACTCACCCCGAGAGTAAAATGATCAAGACAGATCCGGACGCACCCCCACAACCCTACTTCTCTTGTAAACTTTGCGCCAAAGTATTTCTCGAGGAGCGTCGCCTTCACTCGCACGAGCAGCAACACTTGAGGAAGCCGGAATTCTTTAAGTGCAAGTTTTGTGGAAAGAAGACCATATCGCTGAAGAGTCATAGAGTTCACATCAAAGGTCACCTCACGCAAAAATATGTTGACAATCCGCTGAAATGTCAGTTGTGTGATGAGACGTTCGAGCGAGGGTACGACCTTCACTACCACGTGCGAGACATCCATAATATCGAGGAGAGCTGGATCGCGGAACGAACCGAGCAGAGCCTGGTCGGGCCTCTACAGGACCTGCAATGTAACATATGTATGAAGGTGCTGGCCAGTAAAGGAAACTTTGAACGCCATCTTGACTATCACAACTCGTTGCGATGCAACTATTGCTTTGATTACTTTAGCTCTCTCAGGTTCTTAGAGGGGCATTTAGCTTTCTCGTGTGAAAAGCAAAAACTAGTAGGTGATACAGAGACCTACGCTAAAAAAATTAAATGTCATGTTTGCTACAAACCTTTCCATGTGCAAGTAAAGCTGGACTGTCACCTGCACACACAGCACAATATTAAAGTCAACAAGGAGGCTTCATCAAGCGAAAAAGATATTGTGTGTGATTACTGTTTTAAAGTATTTGAGAATAATTACGCTTTGACTACACACAAGATTTACCATCGCACGGTTGGTTATTATGGGTGTATTTATTGTAAAAAGAAGTTTGGTACAATCACTCTCTTTAGGAAACACAAGAATCATCATTTTGCGCAACTCAATGCTGAGGAGCCATTCAAGTGTGAACATTGTGATGAGACTTTTGTTGCCTTTAGAGATATGATATACCACATGAGAGATGTTCACAAGGATGATAAAGATTGGATTACCTTGCCCAAGGAATCCATTGAGGAGACATGTAAAATATGCAATAAATCCTTCTTTAACCTACACAGGCACATGTCATATCATGAAGAAAATAGGTGTAAAAAGTGTGGTGAGTATTTCTTTTCTACAACTGAGTTTGATAACCATCTGTGTACTATAGAGAGTGATGAAGAAGTGAACAGTAGTCTTAGTACATATAAAGAAGCCAAATATGAGGAGTGTACTTTCTGCTTCAAACATATCACTAGACAGAGCTCTAAGGCGAAGCATGACCACATACATAAGGGATCTGGGTCCATATCATGCCGATTCTGTACACTCAAGTTTAAAACAATAGATGCCTTCAACATTCATGCCTTCTCGCATAGGAACAGAAAGTATAATAAGAAACCAATCAAATGCAAGAAATGTGGAGAGAAGTTTGTTAAGTATGGACCTTTTATAAAGCACATGAAAATAATACATAAATCCTGCAAGAAGATGCATTATAGGGCAGTTGTGTTGCCTGAGCCTTGTGTTGTGTGCGGTGATGAGTTTCCTAATCTGCACAACCACTACCGCGCACACTTGCTGAACCAGTGTCAGTCCTGTTTTAAATATTTTACTTCATCCAAACTGTTCAATTACCACAAGTGTGATAAAGAAGATTCTGATCCTTCGAAAGTGTTTATAAGTGATGAAAATTTGAAAGATCTCATAAACTCATATGTCGCCAAGGATATGAAAGATGACGAAAAGTATTATGGTCAGACCGAAGATGAAGAAGACGACGAAATGAATTCCCAAGTAGGGGAAGAAGATTTAGAAAGTCAAGAAGAGGAGGTGAAAGATATCAAAGATGTTTTCATTGAAGATGAGGACATAACTGCACACCCACTCTCTATTCAGTCGCCAATAATATCTGATGTGTTGTCATTGTACCAAAATGAAAAGATGGGTGGTAATGTTGAAAATAATGACGATATGGATAATGATATTGTTGCCTTGTCAGATGATGACTCTCTTTCAGAGACTATAGTACAAAACAGTGAACCAATTGTTATAGATGACGATTGAGGTACCCCAATATAGTCCTAATAACCATTCGCATTTATAACGACAGTTGCAACCCCTAATTTATATTTACTCCATGTTAAGTCAAACTACAAATTGTATCCAAATAAATATTTCATGACAGACCTTATCCTTATAAGAGACATGACAACTTAAAATAGTCATATTTTTAAAATATCGATTAGAATCTTATAACCCTAAGAGGACACCCTTCTTAGGACCCATTCATTCTTTGAGTGAGTAAATAACTAATTAACTACTATAGTAAATTTATATAGTAATAATAATTTACTAACTAATTTTCACTTCATTTAAGGAGCAAGTTACATATCTACTTATTTTGCTATGTATTGGCTAGGAGTTGGTTTGTTTACATAAAAATCTTTTTGTGACGGAAACTGAAGTCATATATGACCACAATCACACTGTATTTGACATTTGTATGAAATTCTTGTGAGAATGGTATTTGATTCCATTGCTGTAAGGCTTTGAACACAACTGCTATGCGTTATTGCACGACCAAAGCTTCATTTGATTCTTTATTATTTTTCTGTGATTCCATTTTTTATTGTGCTTGCATTTAAATGATTTTATTTGCCAACAATTTATGAAATGTATTTTTACGCGCACGTATATATATTGTAATAGTAGGCTGCTAATTTCGTTTATTATTAAAAACTTGACTGCCAGTATAAGTGTTACGTTCTTCAAGTGTATGTTAAATGTCTTAATTTGATCACAATGTAGACGTTAATTTGAGATTTTTCATGTATGAGTTTTTTTTATATGCATTATAAAAAAAACTTAGCTTAGCTGGAGGAATGGACATTGTTAATTGGCGTTAGCGTTCTAGCAAAAATGACAAAGAGCAATCAGTCAGAGAAGTCGCGTTACTCTTTCTGTTAGGTAATCACCCCACTTATATTGACGTTGTCAAGCACTTTGGGTACCCGACATACTCACTCCGTGTGTCCTTGTCTGCATGTTTTAGGTCGTAGATTGTTTAAATTATCTGGGTTGTAAATTTATACACTTTCTCCATCCGTTTTCTGTGGTTTATGACATCAATGCAACAAATCCTGACAGAATATAAGCATCAACCAGCCACCATAAATGAACGCCAAAGAAGAAGGAGCCCAACAGCCCAATTTCATTTACTGATCTGGTTGAATAAGTCCTGCTGTCATCATAATTGTCATAAACAACCATATTCTAATCCTAACCGTGCAAATTCTTCTGCCCCAAGCGTTCTTGTGCTAGGCTAAGTCGTATCATTTGGAATGCGATGCCAGAACCAAGATGTGACTTTGCTCTTTAACAAAAAAGAATAAATATTGATTTCGTTTCTATAGGTATCCAAAATATTTTTAAAAACTATTTTGTAAGGCTAACGTATTTAATTTGAATCATTACTTGCATAAAATATATAAACAAGTATATGTTATGTGATGAAATTTGTTTATCGCGAATATAAATTATGTAAGTGTAATTATGCCTCTTGTATTTTGTGAAATTATTCAAAATTTCAGAATACTTTTATAGAAGAATATTACACATCCCTTGCGTAGGAAGTATTCAGCCATTATTTTCAACACGCTATTGTTGATATTTGGTTATAATTTTATATTCTTTTGACTAGGATTAGATTTAAGAAATTATGTGATTATTAAAAAAAAAATGGATTTAGTGTTTATATTATTATAATAGTATTTTAAAATAATTCCTAGTATAAGTGTGAACGAGTCTCAAGATTTTTCGAAATAATTTTACTGTCGAAATTTTTGTGGGTTTTAACAGTTATAATAGGTTTTTTTTTTAATTTGTAAGCTGTGTAATAATTTGACAGCTATTATTATTTTTTATTTAGTGTCCAATGTTTTGTAAGACTGAAATAAAAACATCAACATAACATCTTCCGGTACTGGTTAGAGTATTTCTAAGCATATTTTAAGTTTTAGTTTTTGTTGGTTACAATTTTCATCATGGTATATTCTTTGGTTAAATTTATCACCCGTCATGTGGTGGTTAAAGATGTTAACAATGGAGGGTAGAAGTAAGGTGGGCCATCTCAGTGTATTAAAGTCACTTGAAAGAAAAAAAATAGGGTGGCACTATAGTAGCAAGTAAAAGAATTTTAAAAAGAGCGCCACAAATTATTTGAGTAGGATACGAAATTCAAAAAGGAAATAAAAACTTTGTTACAGCCCTTTCTTCATTGTGCGTTTTGAATAATAATATTTTACATACTGTTGGTGGAAAAATAGATCGAGGTTGAGACGTGTTTATCTTTCAATTTTCGTTCACTTTTCACTGAACAAATTATAATTTACTAAATTACAGTTGACTACGTAAACTGTTGAGATTTTAAATACTGCATATTTTTTAATAACAGAAGTCCGAGGAATATTAAATTATTTAACTCTGCACACTTCACTCTGCTTACAACTGCTACACTAGCGCTATTTCGGTGAGTGAGGCTATTGGTGTTCGAACAATAATTTGCTGTTTACAAGTGGACGCTTTTGATTAATCCCCCACACAAGACGGTCCTCCTTACTTCTGCCCTCCATAATAACTGATAAGGAACTATTTTTTTTACTGTACTTGTCACATAACGAAATAGATTTCGAAGTTGACAAACAATTTAAATAATCAATAAAACAATGAATATATAACTTGTAGAGATTGTTTGGTTTGGCTTTTTTATTGACCTAAAACCTGAGTGGTTGGTAAATTATATTTGTTCTAGATTTATATTTTAGCCAAAGGAGTGTATGGAGTGTATTGTGCGATGGACGACAGTAGTTACGATCATAGGTTTATGTATTATTAATGTTTAGTCAAAATACATAGTTTGTAAAATACAATTTAGATGTTATAAGAAAGTAATGTGTATTCAAATTATTGTTATGAAAAGATTATTCCGTGGTTGTCTATGTGATTTGAATTTGATTTTGATTGTGAAATTGATATTTTTGTTTTTTTTTTCTCACTAGTTACATGTGTACTTTATCTGAAGGAGAAGAAATAAAAAAGTACCTTGCAATTTGATAATTGTTTTATTTAGTCGACATACATGATTATCACAATTTGACTTGCTGATGCATAAATATATGTGAGGTACAGTGAATAATTTCGAAAGAATACTACTTAGAGATAATAATTAATAGTTACGAAATTTAAAACAGTATAAATACCTATTTGTGAAAACTTGTTTTAAGTTAATTGGATACCTATCCTATATATGTTGATCTGCTTAATGCTGAGTAGCTGACAAAGATAGTGCATACCACCCTATTATTTTTCGGAAACCATATTCTGCCAGCGTTATGACGTTGTTTTCACAAACACCAGATTCCAGGTCGTGTTCTCAAGCTATGATTGTGATCAACCTCTGAAAGACAGGACAAATTCTGCCCCGTAGTATTGAAGTCTATACAGGAATTACTTATGGAGGCTTACGAAGACGAAAGTTTATTTCGTCTTAGTTTTTTATTGATTACCTGACAATGACTGGAGATTATTCTTAAAACCATTGATTCTTGCTTACCTACTGGTTTACAAATAAATCCTTAAAAATGTAGTCAGCTATTGGATCAGAATCCCAGATTCGAATACGCATTTACAATGACTTGGAATAATATCGATGACTGACAATTGATTCCCATGTACGTTGCCTAGCATGGAGAACAGTTATGTCAATAAATACAAATGTGTGTTCGACAAAGTATTACGAACTTAGAATAAAAAAATATATTAAATACTGCTGCCTACACCTATGATGGGTATAAAAGATTAAGTTATAAAAATACCATCATTAATACGAATGACGTTATGCCATGATCATCATCTGACACTGAGTATAGATGCACAGGAGTCCGGTATAGGCTTTTCCATAGTATTAATTTACACAATAGTAAACTGAGATCTTAGTTCTCATTTCTGCCACTGGCTGCGCTGGAATTTGGAACGCACCGATGATAACGTACGATTTCTATTACTACACGTAAACACGTGTTGAAAAGTCGAGTGCTTCTCGAAGAATAGCGCCCTCTACCGACGCGGGTTCTTAGCATTCATACCACTCACCATGAGACTCCTATGTAGCTATACTTCGTAGTCTGACATATCGGTGGAATTCTATTTTTTTTTCTTCAAAACCGGTGATCGCAGAGAGTCGCCTAACTACAGTTCAGCAGCACATTCGTCTTTAGAATCTTTATTCTTACTATCATAATAATCTTAATTATTCTCTCCTCATACGGTAAGGCTTTTTAAGAGATTTGCTTTTGCAAAATATACTTTTCTAGCCGTGTTTTATATACTGGACAGTAGCAATTTTTCTACAATTTTTATGATTTATATATAAAAATACATGTTAGATATATCGACCGACATTATATGCCGACCAAGAATTTCAATACACCTACTGCCAATTGTGCAGAGGGTTGGTTATTAACATATCTGCCTGTAGAAGACATAATTTTTGTTGAAGCAAAAATTTTATATGTTTTACGTCATTGATATACATCTTGGGCGTAATATTAATTTCCACCCTCGTACAAGTATCAGTCACATATTTAAGAATATCTAATAATTTCCCATCAGAAAATAGAACATTAGACTTTTTAGTTGACGTAATTTTCATAAATAATAATAAATCGGCAAAGGAGTTCTACAACAAAAATAAATAAATAAAACTCAATATTTTAATAACATATTAATACATTTTAGGAATAATTAATACAATTATTTTAAGTTATTGCAGATAATGTCAAGTAAAAAAAAAAAGTATTATATTATTTCATCAAAGGCAGTTTTGAGCGTTTCTAATTGTGAATTGAGCACATCAATGTGGCAGAAATTTTACTGCCCCGAGTGAAACAAAAGAATCTATATACATGTCGGACCGTGAACATAGTGGCGCCATCTTTATAGTATTCTCGTAACTACTTTTTGTTTCATGATAATACTTTACAGTAATTGCTGAGTTTCAGATTAGTGTATCAAATTGTTTAGAAGCTATTCTACAGCAGGGTGGTCATCCACCAACGCCTGGACCAATGGTGACACACACTCTTTATTTCCGACATATATATTCAATATTACAGACTATATTATTTATAAAAGTTCTAACAATGTGTCAAGTTACAAAAGAAATATTAGTAAAGAATAAATGAGCCATATATTTAAAATATATACATACAAATATAATTTCATCGAGAAAAATTGTGAAGAATGATCGAAGAAAGTCAAAAATTTAACAAAACATTTCGTTCTTCTGCGAGAACTTTAAACAAACTAGCTTTAGATTTTCAAAGTTGAGAACAAAAAAGACTCAACAACTATCAAACATGTGATAATATTTGATAGTTGTTGAGTGTAGGTACCGATCAATTTAACATATTTAGAGGTAACCCTATTAGGTTATTTTGATTTAAGGCCACAACATCACTTCCTTACAATGTTTATTTCTCAGCAGTCGCAGAAGATCCGACTTCCTAATAACAATCATCTTATATGGCCTAATAATATGTCTATTTATTATTATTATTAATTTACAATAAAAATTAAATATGGTATGGTCTTATAAAATAAACTATCTGCTCAAACGTTTCAGGTTCCTCAGAATGTATTAAATACATATTGTTTTTTGAGACACATTTTTTGTATATACAAATATATAATATATATATCATCTCATTTTTCAATTTTGGCACAATGTTACATTTGCAAAAAAGTTTTAGTTAGGTAAATAATGCGCAGTTATATAATAAGATTATGTACTTTAAAAAGCGTGAGAGAATATTTTGACGAAATCATTTAAAGAGCCTAGTAGTGATCAACACTTGCCAGGGATGGGTTGCGGTCGCAATTCATGATTTAAGATGTCGTGTGATATAATTGCAAAGTCGAATTTATTAACTATGTACAATACATTTTAACATTTTGAAATTCCATGTACCGTTAGAATATTCGGCAAATTCATACTACTATCCATTTTGAATTAATACCTAGTTAAATAAAAAAAAATCTTTATTACTTTTTAAATTTATTGATGATTGAGCATTTCTAAGTTAGTTCGGTTTATAAATTTGGCTAGTATGTATTTAATCAAACATTCGTAAGATCCTGAATTGTTATAAGCATATATTTTGCACTTAATAAATAAAAAAGACATATATACAAAAAAAATAAAAAAGTATATGTGCACTTTAGTCAAAACTATACTAATGTAAAAACAGGAGAAATATCGAAATTAAGTTTTAAGTAAGTAAGTAAAATTTATTTGTGAAAATATCGTACATACAGGTGTTACATAGATTAGTATTAAATAGGTAGTTTGCTACCTATTGTGCTGTGTTGTGTGTGTGTGTATATTTTCTTTGTTTTTTTTTTACATGAATATTTCGTTAAGACTAATGCAACACATACTTATTACATTAACTAAATTAAATACAAGATTATATGCTAAAAATAATTTACTTGAGAAAGAAATCCAGTCTATTTTTTTTTTTCAAAAAAACTTATAATTCAAAAACAAATGTATCAAACAGTTGTTTTTTAATTATACGTTTTTTTTAAAAAAGAAATACACTCCACACTATCCACACTCATTACAATCCGTAGCATCAGCAAAAAAAGTTTAAAGACACGATTTATTTTTCAAGCAAATTAGATTTTAGACTTGCAAAAAAATATGAGTTCGCAAGTTATTTTGTTCTTAAACAATGAAAAAATATTTACTCTTTATACACATTATTTTTTAAATCATATATACAGTCTAGTGTCAATAGTGTTAATTAAAATTAATAAAACATTATATTTTTGCTATCTGTATTTGTTTAACATTGAATTGAATGATACAAGTATTTCAGTGATATAAAAAATGTTACAGCAATTATATACAATCAACTAATAAACTAAATCATCTGATATTATTGTAATGAATAAATATAGCCTTTACCCTCATTTTTTTTTGTTTCATAAGTTTGTATATCGAACATCTTGTATATGGAAATTATTGTTCACTCTTTGAAACCATTTTAAGGGTCAAAATCCACAGATCTTCATTAAATAGACATAATTTATGTACAAAAATAAAACTTACGGCAATAGGTCCGTCACCTATTCCATTTGGGACGTAAACGTAACGGTGAGAGAAGTTTCAACAGCCGCTGCCTACATCTTGGTAGAAAAAAGGCGTCAAGTTATGTCAAAAATGAAACTTCTATCCATTGGGGTTGAAGAAAAAAAGTTAATTCATTTAAGTGTTTCACCTCAGTTATTTTTCAATTAAAAGTTTAAAATAAAGCAGACTTCAAAGACACAACAATGTAAGTTTCACTTGATGTGTGTGATCTTTGAAGTCGGTTTCTACTCTTAGAAAATATTAAGTCAATTACTTTTATGCGTTATGAAAATATATGTTATATTACAATTATTTATATAAATATTAACAACGACTTTCTAATTGATATAATTTTTCCTTAGCTTTTCATTAAAGGATTAGATGCTTATGTTATTTTGTAAAGCATTTCATAGAGATATAAATTAAGTAACTAATGTAACCATCATAGTTTTTTCTACGCTGTTTAGTAAGTGTTACTTAACGAGAATGTTTAGAGAAAGTAACGTTAGTAATTTTCTTTAATCGTCTTTGTTCAGTGTTTTTTAAGTTATTGTTTTTATCAGCATTAGTAAGAATAATCAGTGATTACAAACTATCTCTGTACATAAATTTTGAGCGAGTCTGATATTAGAATTTACAATATTAGAAGTAGATTAACTTTGAGCGAATCTAGGTGCAGACAAGAACTTTTAATTTGTAATTAAAAATTATAATTTGTTCTTTTTATTTACCGCATATAGGACTATTAGCTTGACAACCTCTTCTTCTTCCCGGGGTAGGGAAAAGCTAGTTTGTCATCATAAAGATACGCATAGGAAAATAAATAGTTTCAAGTTTTGCGTTTTATAGTACCTCTTGTTTTACTTTTAGTGCTGGTATGTTTTTATAAATTACCTCTCACCAAGTTTGCTTTGCAAGAAGTTTCACATCAGCAGTTCTTATTTTTAATGACTATCTAGTTAGACAGATGGCACTGTACCAGTGTTGTCCGGTGTGTCGGTGTGTGTCGGTGCGTGTCGGTCACTCGTCCCACTCGCCGTCGCTGGTGGTGTCGGACACGTCGGAGTCGGAGTCGGAGTGGATGGCGCGCGAGCGCTCCTCCAGCGCGCGCTGCAGCGCCTCGGCGAGCCCGCTGCCCCCGCCGCCCGCGCGCCGCGCCGCGCCCCCGCCGCTGTCCGAGCGCGTCACCTGCACGCACACACACACAGTTTTATAAGTTCACAAGTCTGTAATATGCCTAGTAGTAAATATATTATCCTACAATTATTAATGTTATAAAATCTCTTAAAATATTTACCCATAAAGATTTTTTTATATTGTACCAGCTGACCCGGCGAACTTTGTTCCGCCTCAAAAGTAATTTTTACAACGTTCACAATTAAAGTGTTATATCTCGAAAATTATCACTTTTTCTTTACGACATTATACATGAATTATACATAAAAACCACCCCGGTGACGCCCTCTATCTATTAAAAAAACTTTGCGTGGTTTCAAAGATCTAAGCATATAAGGGGATAGACAGCGGAAAACGACTTTGTTTTATACTATGTATAATGATAAGGAGGCAAAAGAGCAGGGCACCTAATGCGCTCAAGGATGAACACAGTATTTCTTTTAGAATTCCGATATTGGATAAGGTGGGACTGGGTAGAGGAATATTCTAAAAACAAGGAGCTACGAGTGAGAAGAAGATCGGCTTTCTCTTTAACGTTGTGCCCAAGTGACTGGTCCTAGTGGTGGAAGAAAGCATAAAGAATTGGAAACTGAAAAAAATCACTAGAATAGCCTTGGCGAGAGACCAAAACCCACTAGTTCCCGAGGGAAAGCGTATTTTGTTTTTCGTCAATTTTGGCTATGTACACTAACGGCCGAAACCAATAATCAATCCCAATCCAAATTTTGCTATCTAAGATCAATATTTCAATCCATTTCTGATAATAAGCGTGCCAATAATCAATCTATGGATTGAATAAGCGATCTCTAGAATCAATCTATCTTTGGGAGGGCGGATCAGAGATTAGAGATTGAAATTTGTTCTAAAATGACAGTTTGCGCGTGCCAATATTCGATCCGATGGTTTTGACACTGACATCGATCACCGTAATCTATCTTAGATTTCAATCCGAGAAATTCCTTGGTTTAGAGATAGGATTACAATAAATTTTATTGAAATAATCTAAAAATGGACAGTGATAGTGATATTTGGAAGTCCTTGCTTTGCTATCAGACTGGGATAGCGAAAGCGATACCGAAATGAGAGCTGCTCTACGAGACTCAAAAGGGTAAATTATATGCAGAGCCTTGAGGATGACGATTTTACTTTTAGATTTCGGTTGTCGCTGTGAATTCTTTGCTTACTCAAATAGTGCCACATATCAGAGTAGGTAACCTCTACAAGGTTTGTCTATTCAAATATGTATTTGCAATTTATCTTTCAGTGTCATAAATACTAATCAATACCAACGCTAATAATCAATATTCGTATTGCAGGAATCACGGTGCTTCTTGATGAAGCACCAGGAAGAATAGTGAATGATGTATCACAGCAATTGCCAAATTATATGATCAGTACATCATTGTCCATAATTTAAATACAGAAAGTTTTTACCAGATTGCAGATTGAAATATTTAATAGTACTTACTAGTGCAATTATCAAAACAACTTATTTATTAATTCATTATATTTTCTTTGTAGTTAAATGTGAGTCAGGTCACTTTGGTAACCACTGGATGCTTGGTGATAGTGCTTATCTAAACCGATTTTATTTATTGACACCAATTTTGAACCCGTCTACTCTGGCAGAACATAACTATAACAAAGCACATATCAGAACCAGGAACACCATACAAAGGTAACAATTGAAAAATACAGATGTTATGCTTAAGTTTGTAAACCTAAATCAACTTCACGCCAAATAACTTGTGAAGTAGGCAGAATGAACGGAATCTAAGCATAAGACATCGTTCTTATATATCTCTCTTGCTTATTCGATTTTCATAACTCTTTTCATAAATACTTATTGTTTCTTTGACATCACATTAGGACCCATTCAATTTGGTCATTTATGGTATGCTGTGCCCTTCCTCAACTCCTACATCTTTTTGTTTTTACACTGTATATATGCTGTGTTACTCTTGCATTTTTAATTCTTACTTTAAAACTGACTCCCTTTCAGACTAGCTAGTAATGTTATGAGTTTTATAGGTATACTACTATTGTTTCAGAGCTTTCGGTATATGGAAGCGCAAGTTTCCTATTGTGGGCCTTACCATGCGCTTGTTATTGCCTAAGGTCCATCAAATAATAATTGCCAAAGCAGTATTCCACAATATACGCAGAATACATAATTGAATACCTACAGAGGTTAACTGAACTAACTTAGAAGTGACAAACTCGGATTCTATTGATATGAACCTAAATATGGACCAAGATACACAATCAAGAACTGAGCTAATAAACAATTATTTTGTGTGAATAAAATGTTGAAAATAAAACAATACTTTTGTAACTTAATATTTGTACTTGAATCGATCTACATGTTTTTTATTAGTATTAACACTAACATTTTAACTGTAATTTTGACTATGGAATAAAACAAATGTTTATTATTAATGTGACTGTTTATTAAATTAGTATTAATCACACTTCATTGCTATATTTATCACAGATATTTATATATATACATATATTAATCAAACTTATTTGCTAATTTATCACATACATGTTATGTAATCACATTTACTTGCTCTATTTATCACATACTTATTAAGTAATCACATTTAGTTGATCTATTTATCACATACATATTAAGTATTTGAGATTTTGATTAAAATTAAATGCTTTGTGTTTGGGGTATTTTCTCTTCGGAAATCATATATTTCAACTATAATATTATTATTTTCATCCCCAATAACGCAATTTGCCTCGACTATGGGTGACACAGTGGCATCACCACCACCATTTTCTGCTTGCACTATTTGACTATCACCACCAAACTCAGCAATAAAGCCAGTGGCAGTACTACCAAGTAATGCAGTTATCCTGTGTAATACTTCATCAGTATATAATCAGCAGGGCCACCCCCAGTCTAAAATGAATAGTAATAAAAAAGTAAATTAAACAATGAAAATAAGGCAAGCAATATCTTAAAATAATAACACTACGATGACTAACCTTAAATTGGTTTATTCTTATTTCAGCGTTTGCGAGCGTTTTTTTAAAATTTTTCCCTTTTTAGACTTAGCTGCTGTGGGTTCCTTGGACAATTCGCGGCGCTGGCGTTATTTGTTATTTGAAGCCATTCCTCCATCTTCAATTTATTATTTGATGCGTTCGTCGCCTTTGTCGTAATTATGTATTTTGCTTTTTTCTATTAATCTATCAGAGCTCTAGTTTCCTCCTTTGTAAGAGGTTTGCCTTTAAACTGTAAATAACAATTCAATTTCATGAAAGTTATGTGAGAACGCGACGGATCAGCATACTTTTGTAAAGAAACAAATTACTTACAGATTCAATATTCATGTCAAACGTATTTGATGTTCACTGTATTTAGATTATTATTAAAAAAACTAACTAAAATTACAGATATTTAAATTCTTCTTTGAATGCAGCGGTGAGCGGCGTATTTCGTAAATAAATATTTGTGATATGTCAAATTTCGTTCCTTTCAACAACTTTTGTTTAAACATAAAGAATATAATTTGGTGTTATCTTGTAGAATAAATGTGTTATTCTATAAGAAATCGCAAAATTAGTTTCCCCTAACGTACTATGTAATATTTCTAACACTCCGAATTAGTTTCGTATAAATATAACGCGGAATAAACTTCAAGCATTATTCACAGTTTTGTGTGAAACGGAACAGTAAAGAGGGAACGGTTTACCGGCTATCTGCGGTTGGAAAGTAAGATGGATAGATAAGTTTTGTTATTGGCACGAGGATTGAGGATCGTTTGACAGATACACAGTAATCTCAGATTGACTTCAATCTTAAACTACAGATTGATTATTGGCTTCGGCCGTAAATAGATAATATTAAAATCCCTTAGGGATCTATAAGCTTAATATAAACACATATTATACACGGGCGACGCTATTCTCATGTCATTTTTCCTACAAAAAAATACAGATTGTGAATAGATATTTAACAACACATACCGGACGCAACTCGATGCCTTGTCTGATCTCACTCAGCAGATTACTCCTACCATCCTCGGCTGCCGCCGGCTTGGGAGTCGCTTCGGTCCTCTGCAATACATAAAATTCATGTAAGTCTATTTACAATTGATTGATAAATGATTTATCACTTCACTAAAGTCTCGGTGGTCCAGTGGTCGAGCACACGGCCTCTGATCCAGAGGTCACGAGTTCGAATCCTGACACTGATTCACACCAATGACTTTTCGAAATTGTTTTCGGAAGTTATGTGTGATAAATATCGATGACTGAAAACTTTGTGCCCGGTATGGCAATTAGGTTCGCCACCTATTCCACCTTCGGGTAACAAAAGCGTGAAGTTATGTGTTGTTACATCACTTTTGTTCCTACAATTTTCATCAATACATGAAAATCAATATCTGTATAAGTAAATACCCTTATCTTCTAACTGATAAATCTATTGATTAAAATAGACATAATCTTTTAGACTTTTGTATTATATGAAGCGAAATTTTTGTGATATAAATATTATATAGTACAAGCTTGGACACGGAAGATAGATAAAGAAAAATAAAGAGTAGCCATCGAAACATATTTCATGTCAAGCAATATCAATTATCATTGCACCGCTTCATTTGTTTACTAGTGTGTATTAGTATATTATTTTTTACTTACTCGTAAAGTTTTCCCACCACTGCGTATACTCTCCATAAGCGCAGCTCGAGGGTCGGCTGCGGCATCGGCAGAAGGCATGGGTGGCGCTGCCGGCGCTGGAGGAGGTGCAGGAGGAGCAGGCGGAGGGGGAGGTGGGGGCGCTCCCACAGGCGGCGGCGGGGGAGGGGGCGCTATTCCAGGTGGTGGAGGCGGAGGCACTGACGGTGGACCCGATGACACCGCTGTATAAGTTGACATAGAATCATAATTTCTTAGTTCATGACATTCGAAAGGAACAAACAAACTGTTGAAAAAACTTGTAATATTATGATTACATTCAAAACTTGTACAAATATATTGTAAAATATAACTTTAAAAAGTTTTTTAATTAAAAAGTACTTGACAAAACCTTCATATAACTATAATTTTTATTGTACTTACGTTGCGCCGGTCGTGGCGGGGCGATGCGGTGCGCAGGGGGCGGGGGCACCGCGCGAGCCGGGGGAGGCGGCGGGGCGCGGGACGCTACAAGAACAACACGGTTAATGCGAATGTGATTACACTCATTAATATTTCATTTATTAAAACATACATAACTTCACGCATTTTGTTACCCGAAGGTGTAGGCAGCGGCTGTTAAGCCCCATCTCGCCGTTATGTTTACATCCCACGTTTCATTTATTAATCTACCTATATATTTGTTTCTAAGATTTTCGCGAATCTCACTCATTGATTAAAACAACTTTTAGGATTGTATCGCGTTTATTTATTATTATACTCTTTATAGAGATCATTTTCACGAGTAAAAATGATCTCTGTGAAGAGTTCGAAACGTCGGGAAATAAATATAAATAAATAATAAATAAACGCGATACAATCCTAAAAGTTGTTTTAATCAATAATCTACCTATATATAGGCCTTGTACTTCTGCGCCTCGAATTGAATAACAATTTTATAGCTGTTTCAGCATAAAATTCAATAGCGTGCAATTAGAGGAACAGCAATGATGTTGCTGAAACCAAAGTATTTCTTGTTGTTGAGCGTATTTATTTCAATGTGCATTTTCTTTACCTTCACACATTTAATACCAGAAGTCTGGGGTCTACGTTACATTGAATAAATTTATTCCTTCCATAAAGTGTTCATGCAGAAGATTTAGTTTTATATCACTGAAGCTGGCTCACTAATAAATAAATGCACATTTAATCATGAATAATATTGGTACGGTAGAATACATACGTGGTGCAGGTGGATGGTGCTGCGAGGGTGTGCGCGTGGGCACAGGAGGCGCGGGGGGCGCTGTGACAGGCGCGGGGGGCGGGGCGCCGCGACCTGCTGCAATATTAATTTAACCTCTTATTCAGTCACATAAAATATTTAAGTTCTACTATTTTGGAGGCATATCCATATTATACCCTACGTTTGATGTTAACGACCCTAAATCACTTTATCTACTCTGACCTATGGTAATTAGCACTTTATGTCCCTTTAAAGAAGCTGGTACAACCACATCGCAATTTATCACACATATCTTTCGAAAATATCTGGGAGAGAAAGTTTATCTCGCAATTAGAAACGACAAAATTGGAAGTTAAATTCTATCTAAATTTGTTATTTTGAGAATTACTTACATTTAACATTATCTAGATCCTTTTTGACCGCGTCTATGCCGCCATTATGTTCAATAAAATCGTATATAAACTCCCGAGTATCTTGATCTTCGAGTTGAGTATCAGAAACGCCCGCTTTCTGTAGGAACGTCCGAAGTTCATCAGCGTTCGGTGCTTTGTCGAGATCAAAACCTTAAAACGTCAATAATAGTATTAATTATGGATGGGACGTTTTAGTCCATCGAGCCGGACTACATTGTTATATTAATCAGTACTTATTTTTACCGTGAGTTTACCTTTTTTCGCATCCCAACCAACATGCGATAGATGTTGGAAGTTCTGCGGAGGGCCAATGTCCGCCTTCGTCAGTGTACGAGCCTTATTTTTTTTGTTACTCTTCAAAGTATAGCCTGTAAAATAGAATTTTTAGATTACATTTGATGTAAATATAAAATGAAATATATGAGTAGAAATAAAGTATTAGAGTGAAGAAATACGCAACCAGTTTTCGGTTGGTGTTTCCCAAACAAATAGATACTAATTACTCACTGCCCAAAGTGTTGTTGGTCTTGACAGGGAACTGCATTGGTGGCAGTGGAGGTGGCACTGCGGGCGCAGGCTCGGGCGCCGGCTCAGGCACGGGAGGCGGCGGAGGTGGCAGGGCACCGTTGTGTCTGGACGTCACCCTACCACCAGCGCCTGCGCCCCGTGATGTGCCCAGTGACTCGCGCTGACGCTGACGCACTATAATACATAATCACTACATAGTATAAAACAAAGTCGCTTTCTCTTTCCCTATGTCCCTTTGTATGCTTAAATCTTTGAAACTACGCAACGGATTTTGATGCGGTTTTTTTTAATAGGTGTCAACGGGGTGGTTTTGATTTATAATTCATAAATAGTGTGGTGAAAAAAATGATAATTTTCAAGATTTAAAACTTTAATCGAAAACGCTGCCTGAACCCTAAGTGATAAATCAAAACAATGTACTACATTATTATACACCTTTAAAAGGTCTATAATATTATTAAGGTATTATATTATTAAGGTATTAATTTACGAAGCAATTTTAAACATTACAGCATTAATTTTTATCCAATTAAGTGTCTTAAATAGATCGTGCTTTTAATATAGATCAATATAGCCATTTACAGCATGTAACTTAAACTAATATTTACGAAGATATTACAGTATTAACATAGCAGTTGCGTTTGCGCGCCAAAACGCGTGCTTTATCGGCACGCGTTTAGCACAAATTGAACTTTTTAAGATCCAAATATTATTTGTTTCTAAGGTTTTCGCGAATCTCACTCATTAAAACAACTTTTTAGGATTGTATCGCGTTTATTTCTTATTTATTTATATTTAACTTTAACTCTTTACAGAGATCATTTTCACGAGTTGAACTCGTGAAAATGATCTCTGTAAAGAGTTCGAAACGTCGGGAAATAAATATAAATAAATAAGAAATAAACGCGATACAATCCTAAAAAGTTGTTTTAATCCAAATATTACTAATTTATTTCTTTTGATGCGGAACGAAGTTAGCCGGGTCAACTAGTTACATAGTATAAAACAAAGTCGCTTTCAGCAGTCTGTCTCCTTATATGCTAAGATCTTTAAAACTGCGCACCGGATTTCAATGTGTTTTTTTTAATAGATAGAGTGTCAATGGGGTGGTTTTATATATAATACGAGATTTAGCACTTTAATGCAAACGCTGGCTGAACCCTAAGCTAAAACTCAAAACAATGTACTGCATTATTATAGACCTTCAAAGAGCAAAATAATAAAAAATCTGCAATGATGAATGTCTATCTCTTAGGGATAACCTACAATGACCATTTTTCTTATTGCTTCTGAGGCGAAACAAAGTTCGTTGAGTCAACTAGTAAAAAATACAGAGACGTTCATCATTTGACACAGCTAATATTTTACTATTAATTCTAATTCTCAAAAAACAATGACTTTCTTCTGATGTTACGAAAGAGAAAAAAGCAACGAATTGCTATTTAAAACAATCAAGTATAAGTGTTCTACTTGATATTGTTTTCCTATTAGAAGATAATAAATTTATTGTTCTATTTTAAATGGCATTCCAAAGCGTAACTGATGTAATCCCACAATTCAACAAACATTCGAAACAGGTAATGAACTCAGCGTGATTGTCTTGAATATAACGTTTTCCTACTACTCTCGAGAGCAATGAATCCGGGTCACTTAAAGAATGTTAAAAATCTCGGAAACTAAAAATGATAGGTTAATGCAATAAATTGTATTTAATAGACAATGTAATACTCCTTAAATGAAAGTAAAAAAAATATGAGTCACCATACATTTTATTAACACAAAATTACATAAAGAAAAAATCTGCTGATCTCTCCTTAAAACAAAAATAGGAAACATGAAATTTTTGAACTTTATTACGATTTTCTTGAATTTTAATACTTCGTATTGCCTCCTCGTGCTTCCATTACTGCGTTTACGCGGTTTGGCATGCTGTACACCAAGTTCCTTATACGATTTTGGGGAATATTCTCCCATTCCTCTGTGAGAGCAATTTTGAGCTCACGAAGCGTGATTGGGGGAGGGTTTCGTTGTTTTACGCATCTGCCTAGCTCGTCCCAAGCATGCTCGATCGGGTTGATATCCGGGCTGCGCGCTGGCCACTCCATACGAGTAATGTTCATCTCTTGAAGGTAGTCATTCACAATCCTACCTGTATGAGGTCGGGCATTGTCATGCATAAATATAGCATCCTCACCTAAATTGACCATAAATGGACCAACGTGATCATTGAGGATTTCTTCCACATATCTTACGCTAGTTAAAGAGCCGTTTTCTATGATCACCAGCTCTGTGCGACTTTCAGAAGAAATTCCGGCCCACACAAGTAGAGACCCACCACCGTAGGCTACTTTTTCCTCGATGCATGCTTGCTTGAATCTTTCCCCTGGTCTTCGATACACTCTGTGTCTTCCATCGTGCTTGTAGAGCATAAATTTTGATTCGTCGGAGAACATAACTTTTGACCAATCTTCAATACTCCAATTTACGTGGCTCTGGGCATATCTTAGTCTTGAAATACGATGCCCACGCTCCAGTTTAGGGCCGTTTGCAGGTCTAAGGGGTTTTAAGTTAGATTCAGCAAGCCGACGTCTTACTGTCCATGCACTTGGGTTACTTCCTCCGAGGCGTCGAAACTGATTGGTGAGTTCAGTTCCTGTGAGAAAGCGATTTCGAAGCATGGTGTTCACCAAGTATCGGTCTTCTCGTGCTGTGGTATACCTGGTTCTGCCCGTTCCTGGTCTGCGTAGGTTAGAACCAGTTTCTTCGTAACGTCGGAGAACTCTTTGTACTGTTGACAGCGACACACCAACAGTCCTGGCTGTATCGCGCTGACTCCGGCCGGTTTCCAGCATTGTAAGTATTCTGGTGCATTCTTCAGGCGTAAGCGACATAATTTCAGCTTGAATAATGAATATAGAGCACTATCAACATGGTTTATGTACCCACATAAATGACAGATTACAAACAAAAGCAAAACCAAATGCTGTAATTTCGTAGTTCCATCTTCGAAAGTGGCCCTTTTTCAAATTTGATTTTTTTTATGATATAACTTTACAATAACTAAGAAGTTTTAATACCTTCATTTAAGGAGTATTACATTGTCTATTAAATACAATTTATTGCATTAACCTAGTATTTTTAGTTTCCGAGATTTTTAGGATTCTTTAAGTGACCCGGATTCATTGCTCTCGAGTGTATAAATGTTTACAAACATATCATATCAGCCACATTTGTTGAATCGTTTCGTTCATAGGCCGGATTGTGAAAGAGTATGGTTTTGAAAGAAAAATAGAGATTTACTAAGAGAGATTAGAAGGCTTTAGGGTTTTACACGCGCAAAGATGCGGGCAGAAGCTGTTTCTCTATTATAAATATGAATTATAGCTACAATGTGTTGATTTTTCGATGTTTAAAAGCCATCGCTCCAGTGCTTTACTTTTTTAAATCTTTACAGACATACCTACAGCCACAGTTACTAACGTATTTAATTAGTATGGAATATGAATATATAAGCTCAAAGAAATGTATACCTACGTACGTGTATTGTAAACAATGAATTCTAGTAGGTCTCTCCGTAATATGGTTCTAGTTCTACTGAATTTAATACTCACCTATTCTTCTACTTTTTCTGGTCTCAATTCTCTCCAGTAGAATGTTCCGCAGAATCTCAGCTTCATTTTCATTGGCAAAATTAAATGCGGCCATATACTCCTGTGAACATAAGGGAAACAGAAAGAGTTTTATACAATTTTCTATAATTCTATAAATATAATTCTTCTTTGCGTGTGTTGACAGTTAGCTCCTCCTCCTGATTTTTCCGTGTGTGTTCTATTTGAGAAACTCTTATAATTTCCGAGTTACAAATGTGATATCGCAAATAAACACAGGTTTCTTGCGCTTTAATTGCAAACACTGGCAATATTGATTAAACTCGATATAGATTAAAATAATACACACGAGGTGTGTTTTATTTTAATCTATATCGAGTTTCGGGAGATCTACAAAAAAGTCTGTGAACTTGGTCTGTCTTTTAAGAATAACCTACAATGACCATATATATAAATATTCATTTCTTAATCATCATTACATAATATAAAACAAAGTTGCTTTCCGCTGCCTGTCCCCATCTCACCTTTGAAAATACGCAAAGGATATATTTATGCAGTTTTTTTTTAGACGTTCGCCCACTATCTATAAAAAAAACCGCATAAATATCCTTTGGTTGGTTAGGTTGGTTTGTATGTATAATAGTATAAGAGCCCGTGAAAAGCAGACTGTATGTATTTTACCAAAGGTGATATTCTGGTCAGAGACCCTCCTATAGATGCCCAACATGAATTGGGGAATCACTAAGCCCAACGGAGGTAGCTATCACGTCACTCAGGTAAGACAGGTACGTAAATTATACTGAATTCAAAAGTATTTTACCAAAGCTGCTATTTGGTCACAATAATGAATATAATAAATACAGCGAGAAAAATCAATGGCAGACGATTTTTTTGGTTTTAAACTCGTGGCAGACGCTTTTGAAAATTTGAAAAAAAATATTTTTCAAAAGTATTTTAACAAATCTGATTTTTATATATCTTATTTGGGATGGTATTACTAGTTTATTTTCGAAACGGCAGACGTTTACTCCGGTTATAATACTGTGGCAGACGACAATATATACTGACAGTGCGCGAACACACTCGAGAATTAGTTGTCTATGAGAGCTATAGTAGTATATTCCCTCAACTGTCGGCCGCCATTTTGACACACAGTGCTGATCTGTCAGCGGCCATTTTGTCGTCTCGCAATATTGCCGCGTGCATTAAAATGAATATATTACTCCATAATTTTGTATTAAAGATATGTATAAAATTTATTTTATTAGATTTGTATAAAGTATACTAATACATTGAATACAATTAATATTATATTATTCTAAAATACTTTATTAAAAAATAGGTGAAAATAGATGAGGAAACATTGGGCTACCAGTGAAGTAATTCCGTTCCTTGGCACTAAGTTGATACATCTAAATTTTCGCGACTGTTATTATTACAAAGCGAATAATGGAATTGTTGAATCGATCATTGTTGATGATCTCTGCTGTCCATCACACGAAGAAGCTGATACAAAAATAATTTACCACGTATGCAGTATTCCAGACACGTTCAGTATTGTTAGTAGAGGTTCGGACACAGATATTTTAATAATAATGCTTGGTAATATGGTTTACTTAAAAAAATAGTTGTCTCGTATTTGGATGCTTACTGGGACCGGGAACCATGAAAGATTCATTAATATTACGAAAATTTATGAGAAAAACGGTGAACTATTGACAAAAAGCTTGATTGGTTTCCACGCATTCACGGGATGTGATTTTAACCCTGCCTTTTTTAATAAAGGAAAGAAACGACCGTTCACCTTGTTAAAGAAAAATATTTTATTTCAAAAAGCTTTTAATACACTGGGAAACCCTGAATTAACACCGAAAATATTAGAATCATTGTTTGATATTCTTCAAGAATTTATTTGTCACGTGTATAACACCAAGAAATACAAAGACGTTGATCGTTTTCAACTACTTGTCAATAGTTACAAAGTTTCAGACTTGAATGAAAATTTCAATAAAAAAGTTGTAAACTTTGACGCTAATTCAATACCTCCATGTAAAGCTGAACTTTACCAATAGTTTTTAAGGGCTCATTAAATTGCTAGCATCTGGAAAAATGCAACACTGAAAAATCCTATGATGTTAAACCCACTAGAATATGGTTAGGAACAATAAGATACATCATACGTGTTCAAGTGGTTGGAGGGAGATCAGTTACCACGTTTAGTTAGTGATTTCATCAAAGATGTTTCTGGTAATTCTATTATACTATATACAATTTTACACTTAAATTGCTCACTGGAAAAATTTATTAATTATTTTTTTTACAGACGACATCGAAGATGATGAACAAAACGACCGAGATGATGAACATTATTGGTATAAAAGTGATTCCGACGATGACACTGATGAATTATAACCGTAAAAACCATCACTAAATAAATGTATCAATAAAACGTTGAAACATATTTTAATTAAGATCAATTAACGAAATATTGTCATTATTGTTAATTTATAAATAATCCATCTTCCCCATTCGTTATTACAAAGTTGAAAATATAATTTTTCTCTTATATTTTTCATAATTTATCGGCTTGCATGCAACAATTATGGAAATAGAAATAATTACAGTGGGTACATATGTTAATACTGTCAGTATATATTGTCGTCTGCCGCAGTATTATAACCGGAGTAAACGTCTGCCGTTTCGAAAATAAACTAGTAATGCCATCCCAAATAAGATATATAAAAATCAGATTTGTTAAAATACTTTTGAAAAAAATTTTTCTTCAAACTTTCAAAAGCGTCTGCCACCAGTATAAAACCAGAAAAATCGTCTGCCATTGATTTTTCTCGCTGTATTTATTATATTCGTTATTGTGACCAAATGACAGCTTTGGTAAAATACTTTTGAATTCAGTATAATTTACTTACCTGTCAGTATATATTGTCGTCTGCCGCAGTATTATAACCGGAGTAAACGTCTGCCGTTTCGAAAATAAACTAGTAATACCATCCCAAATAAGATATATAAAAATCAGATTTGTTAAAATACTTTTGAAAAAAATTTTTTTTCAAACTTTCAAAAGCGTCTGCCACCAGTTTAAAACCAGAAAAATCGTCTGCCATTGATTTTTCTCGCTGTATTTATTATATTCGTTATTGTGACCAAATGACAGCTTTGGTAAAATACTTTTGAATTCAGTATAATTTACTTACCTGTCTTACCTGAGTGACGTGATAGCTACCTCCGTTGGGCTTAGTGATTCCCCAATTCATGTTGGGCATCTATAGGAGGGTCTCTGACCAGAATATCACCTTTGGTAAAATACATACAGTCTGCTTTTCACGGGCTCTTAGACTATAATTTACGTGTAATGTTGTAAGGAAAAAGTGATAAATCCAAAAGTTTCTTTTTTATTACGTTTTATGCGGAACAGAGGTCAGGTAGTTTATTTTATAAGAAATTTTAAATTTTGATGTGCGTCCGATTTTAAACATTACGGTATTATTATAGATCCATTATTACTACCATGTAATTTAAATGAAAATTTTCGAAGATATTATAGACTTAAAATGCAGTGACAATGTATCGTTGCCTCTCGCGGCTGTAAAAGTTATATACCTATTAATAATATCAAGCTGGGAGTAATAGTTTGAAATATTATTATTATTACACTCCAATGAATTTTCGAAAGTTCTGTATAATAAAACCGATGACTGCAATACCCAGCAAGCGCCACCAATTCTATTTGATACATAAAAATTCGGCAATTTGACGCCAAACACCCGCTGCCTACACTTCGGGCAGAAAACGGCATGAAGCTATGAAATGTGAACATAACGATTTTATTCAATATTTTTTTTCCTTTTTCATCCTTTTCATTTCCTTGTTTAATGCATGTTATTTTTAAACAAACAGGATATTAAACAGGGTTTACCTATTCCTGTCGCATCTTGCGTAACAAAATCAAATCGTTATATTCAAACAAGTACACGTAACTTCGTACCGTTAATACCCAAGGGTGAATATAGCGACAGTTATGAATCGAGACATCGTCTATTTTTTCAGCCATCGATATTTATAGAAAAATCGATAAGTCAAGAATTGGTGTGTGAGTAGTTACATATTGTAGTGTATATTTATGTTAATTTAATTAAATATTCATTGTATTCATAATAAATTATTTTGTTAGCCTATCTGTATGTTTTTTATATAATTTTATTTCACAGTTCAAATCCCGGATTTTTTTTCGGTGCTTTTGCGGAAAGCACCGAAAAATAAAACAAAGTCACTTTCCGCTGTCTGACTATCTTTAAAACTACTCAACGGATTTGGATGCGGTTTTTTGTAATAGTTAGAGGGTTCCAACGGGGTGGTTTTGATCTATAATTCAAATATGATGTTGTAAAGAAAAAACGATAATTTTCGAGATTTAGCATTTTAAGTGCAAACGCTGGTTGAACCCTAACTGATAGATCAAAACAATGTTCTACATTATTAAACACCTTCAGAAGGTCAACAAAAAAGTCCGCGAGGGCATATGTCTATCTCTTAGGGATAACCCACAATTAACATTTAAATGTCTTACTTTTTGACGTGAAATAATAGCTATTATTTACGAAGCAATTTTAAACATTACAGCATTAATTTTGATCCAGTTAATTATCTTAAATAGATTGTGCTTTGAATATAGATCAATATCGCCCTTTACAGCATATAATTTTAAGAATATTTACGAAGATATTACGGTATTAACAGAGCGGGACATAGCAGTTGGGTTTCGCGCCAAAACGCGTGCCGATAAACAGCACAAATTGAACTTTTTAATATCCAAATTTACCTCATTTATTACTTTTGATGCGGAACAAAATTCGCCGGGTCAACTAGTTATGGATAAAATGGCATGTCCATATTAAAATATCATGACGCAAGTATATATAAGTCACTCAAACTCGAACCTGTGTTAGTATTTATAAACAGAGGAAGAACGACGTTAATATTCCATGTAGCCTGTATAGGAATATCACATAAAACAAATGTAGACACCAAGCCATATACTCGGATAGTTATATGTATATCGAAAAGTATAGATATAAATTTACATACAAGAATTTGGTGGTGGAACCTAATGGCATACTCTAGGCACAGCGTTGTTAGTAATCCATATATATCACGAAAAGAATTCCGCGAAGCCGTAGAAGCGGGAAACTCCACTGGGCCACCGAGACTATTAGGCTAGAAGTTTATTTATTTTGAAATAAACTTTATATGAATGTACAATCTCAAAGTACTTACTTCAGCTTCAAAAGTGTGCAGAAATGGTCTTGGACTTTTGTATTCGATCTGCAAATAGACCTCTTGCTCCCATATCATGGCCTTGCGATACAGACAGTATATTCGAAAGAAGTATGATCTCTTCCCATTGTCCTTTATCAAACATAGAACACCTGTGTCTGCCTTTTTCCATTTCGAATGTGATGGATCTTCCGTTGTGAACAACTGGACCACTGCTGTTGCCAGACTCTGTGAAACATGTCAAATATAAACACAAAAGTATATCTAAAACTTAGATATATTACAGTGATAGAGTTTTGCAGTTCGTGGCATGAATGGGCTGGCTCGACGGGTGAAATACCACGACCTCTCGGAATTTCAGCGTGAAGTCGCTCGTGCCGCGTTTCGTTCGGTGAGAGAGGTATCCGGAGGCCTATCCCATTTTAAAATCTAATATGATTATGATGATTTCCTAGGGAAGGAATACTTATATCACAAGATTAATGACGATGATGACGAGCCTTGTGGTGCATTGGTAAAGCTAACTGCAGAATCGAGGTTGGCCGGTTCGATTCCCACCCGAGTACAGATATTTGTGACAAGCTTGAATGTTTCTTTGGCGTCTGGGTGTTTTTCTATGTCTATAAGTTTGTATTTACAAAAGAAAAGTATATAATAATATGTATTATTATCCGTTATCTAGTATCCATAGCACAAGTATTTAAATGCTTAATTTGGAACTAGAGGGCGCTGTGTGATTTGTGTCCAAGCTATTATTATAGTCATCATGACATGACATTAAATTTTTAGCTCTCAAATATTTCAAAACTATTTATTGATAACTAAAACTGACATGGTCACCAATAGTCACAAATGAAATGCAGACTTTTCATGCTGGAAACATGAGACGTCTGCATTCATTTCAACATTCATAAGATTTTAATATAACATAACATAACTTCACGCCTTTTTCTACCCGAAGGTGTAGGCAGTGGCTTTTAAGCCTCGTCTTATTATTACGTTTACGCTACGTTTACGTCCCAAATAGAATAGGTGGCGAACCTATTGCCATACCGGGCACAAAGTTGTCAGTCATCGATATTTATATCACACGTAACTTCCGAAAATTTCGAAAGGTCATTGGTGTGTGCAGGATTTGAACCCACTACTTCTTGGATCAGAAGCGGGGTGCTAGTCACTGCGCCACCGAGACTGTTATTTGTTTTGTTATTTTAATATAACTGGAAAAAATCAATGCACTACAGTTTAATTTTAACCATAATTACGTCCCCATGACAGGTCACGATTATGGTTCGTTAATTATTTTGCTGCTTTATAAATTTCTTAAATACACATCCTCACCCAACCACAAGATCTAAATGACCAAGGACCCATAAACAAGTATCAGCTGAGTGAATTCTGTAAATAGCTACCTTTATCTGATCAATCAGCGTAATAATTAATATTATGAACCTCGGTCATGAAAAACGATAAATTCAGTTCATTTATTCAGCTAATACTTTTTCTTGGATACAAACCTAGCAGCTAGCTAGATCTAGATTTGAAATGAAAAAATCTAGTTTTTTTTTTATACAACATGTTTTCTTATTTACTTATTAAAGCCACCTTCTTGAAATACAAAACTTTCTAGCAGCAGAAATTATAAAAAAAATGTTTGCTATTATAGTGCTAACTATTCAAATAAACAGATAGAAAATCTACCCACTAGATTTGTTCCAGTTGATTTGAATTGAATTTTTATTACCTGCGTATTTGTCACTAAATTAAAATACATACATACATAACTTCACGCCAAATTTCTTGCGGGGTAGGCAGAGAGAACGGAGCGCCATAAGTCATGATTCTTACACGCCTCACTCGCTTCGTTGACTTTCATAAATTTTTTCATGCACGCGCGTCGATTTCGCGCTCCTAACAGCATCTTCCTCCAGAACACGTTCTATTTGGTCATGGAATGTGTGTCTTGGCCGTCCTCGACTCCTACATCCAGCTTATAGTCAGCCTTGCATCACTCATTCATTTTAAATTAAAATATTTTTTTCGAATGTTGTTTTTTGAATGAAGTAGAGATGAAACGGTTATCCGGCCTATCCAGCGGTATCCGGCCTTAATACTATCCGGCCGAACACCGGATAGTTACTATTTGGCCAGATAGGTATCCGGCCAATTAAAAATAAAAATATTTTAAAGTAATTATTTGCTTTATTTAGTTAGCTTTAGTATCACATAACAAACATTAAAGTTAAAATTTTTAATCACACAATTGCAAAACGGAAGAAAATTAATTAATTAGTACTCATACTGCACTAAGGGCAAATTATGGTGATAAATACTAATTTCCCTGCATTGAGAGGTAGCAAGCGGAAAAGTCTTTTGCTGTCACACTGCTGCAAGGTGCTGAAAGATAGATAGATGATGATGATAGATCTTGGCAAACTTTGTTAAATTTGGGTATTGTTTGCCATTAGCTGCCCACCAAGAATAAGCGTCACGATTGCGATCAATTCGCACTGACTTCAGATAAAAATCCAGCACACAGATTATCGCGTTTCTTTCTTCACGAAAAGAGTCAAATCTAATCGAGTCCACCCGATCGTTCGCGCGCCGCCTACGCAAATGTGCAATGCACCAAACGGCTAAGTTCCGCCGAATATCCGGCTATTCGGCCACATGGTTGGCCGAATATCCGGTATCCGGCCAAACTACTATCCGTTACACATTGCTTCTTTTGAAGTGGAACTTCTAATGTCTCGGGCAAGAGCGTTTAACGCTTTTAACGCCCTCTTGTGGCCACTATTAATATTAATATTATAATATATTGGAAAGATAAAAAGTCAAGATCCATATAAACCAAGGACGAAAAGGTATAGCGACTTTTTAAACTACCCGTACAGACATCTAGTAGTGGATAGTGGTACTAGCTGGTCATAATTGATATTACAAAAATGATAAACTCAGTTAACAACCTTTTATTTTACATAACAAATGAATCTACTCGAGAATCATACTTGAAAAAACAGATAAAAATTCAAAATAAGAATTTTAAATAATTATAACAGCCGTTTTAGTACGAAATAGTTTGTAAATGAATAAATTACTTATTTCAACAATCAACATTCACTATCTTTCGGCGGATGGCGCTACTAGGATGTTTTAAAATTGAGTTCTCTTATTAAAAATTGATTACATAGAATGAGTTGATATTATCTAGTATTAAGATATTAATTATGAAAATAATTATTATGAATATTCATGCAGCATCACTATTGATTTAAACATTTAAACAATAAAAGGAAATATCAAAACAGTTACGCTACATAATGAATTGTTAAATCACATAATTATAAATTTCGCGCATTTAACTTAACTAAATAATAGATTTTAGTAATATCTTGACCAGTTTTAGTAAGAAAGAGTTTGTAAATATATAAATTAATTATTTTAATAATCATAATTTCACTATCTTTCGGCGGATGGCGCTACTAGGATTAAGTTCTCTTATTTTACAAATATTACATAGAACGAGTTGATATTATCTAGTATTAAGATATTAATTATGAAAATAATTATTATCAATATTCATGCAGCATCACTATTGATTTAAACATTTAAACAATAAAAGGAAATATCAAAACAGTTACGAAATAGAATGAATTGTTTAATCACATAATTATACATTTCGCGCATTTTACTTAACTAAATAATAGATTTTAGTAATATCTTGACATAAATATGTAATAACATGTAATCATAATAAATAAGTTTACCTAATAAAGTTTTATAGGGTTATTATTATATATAGTTGACTTGATATGCCGCTAGATGGCGTCCTGCGCCGACATATGTATGTTCGGGTGAATATTAGAACTCAATTTTGAAGTAGATAGTAATCATCTCGGTAGTCTCGGCGGTCCAGTGGTCGAGCACCCCCCTCCTAAATCAAAAAGTTGTGGTTCCTATCCTGGCTAAAACAAATGACTTTTCGAAATTATGTTTGAAAGCTGAGTGTAATAAATGCCAATGGCTGAAAACTTTGCACCCTATGTAGGACAATAGGTTCGCCACCTATTCCAGTACGGGACGTAAACAAAACAGCGAGTCGAGGCGTAACAGCCACTGCGTGAGCCCCGTACAGGGCCACGGATCGCGCAACACCACCGTAGAGGCGGCGAATCTCGGGGGAGGCGGTGTAGCGCGCCTGCCACCCGTCCCACTCGGGGGACCATCCTCACGAAGTACTCCTCCAAGCTCCAGAGGCTGTTCAGAGTGAGGCCGAAGTACTTCAAGCACCTCGCCACCGGGACAACCGTATCACCCACGTGGATCCGCGCGGCTGGTGGTTCCTAGCGCCGAGTGAGTGAGTTCTACCTAGACCCAGATACTTATTTATACTTGATTATTATGTAGACTTGATTCCACAGTTGGTAGTTTTACCAACGCACCATCAGACCTTACCCTTACTTATATTAGCAGTATATTATAAATGTATAGTGTTAATTATTTATTGACTATTTTAAGTGTCTGTGACCTATAAAAATAAAGCTATTGTGAATACATTAGGCTTTGTAGTTCGCGAACGACCTACGAGTAGTTCAAAAGATCGCTCCCATAGACGAACTGAGCGAACTATGTCGCTCATTTCCAGCTCCTTAGTTCGTTATCGAAATCATCATTTCTATTTCCAACGAAACTTTTTCGCGGCAAAACCATATCAATAATTATTGAAATAAAGAAAATAATATATAACTACATAGAAAAATCGACGCGCATGCATAAAAAGAGTTATGAAAGTCAACGAAGTGAGTAAGGCGTGCCTTATGGCGCTCCGTTCTCTATGCTTACCCCGCAAGGGATTTGGCGTGAAAATATGTATGTTTGAATAACTATTACTAAATGTTAATTATTAAACCTAAGGAACCGTATGATTTGTCTTATTTGTGTAACATAACATAACTTCACGCTTTTTCTACCCGAAGGTGTAAGCAGTGGCTATTAAGCCCCGTTATGTTTACGTCTTAAGTGGAATAGGTGGCGAACCTATTGCCATACCGGGCACAAAGTTTTTAAGTCATCGATATTTATCACACTTATCTTTCGAAATTGGAAAGGTCATTGGCCAGGATTCGAACCCGCGACCTCTGGTTTCAAAAGCCGTGTGCTCGACCACTGGACCACCAAGACTAAATTACACTTAGTGTGTAATTTGTTACTTTGTATAAGTAAATGTATATTATCGTATATGTAAGTTACTCTTAATTATTAAAAACAAGTACAAGTGAAACAATTAAATACCATTTTTTTTTCTAAAAACTGGTTATATTATTTTCTTACATACTATCAACGAAGAACAAGATTTTGTCGCGTGCGAACGAACTAATAAACGATTTGTCTGCGTTCCTTTACATTTTGAACTAGGAGCTGAGGGAGCGGGCGAACTAAAAGAGCGAACTAGGTCGTTGAGAAGCGACGACCTAAACTGAGCGATCTCCGTCGCGAACTACTCTGCGCAAGACTGGAACACATGTTACAAAGTTCCACTTCTATAGCGCGGCGGGACTCCACGCAATTTTTTTTTTTCTATACATGTGACCAGTATGAGACACAAAATTTACTGCACTTTTAATAACACTGAACACAAACTGATATAGACTTATAACAAACTTTCACCCCAAATTCTATTCATGTGTTGAAATCTTGGCAAATGTAGTGACTTTCTAAGATATACTATACATATATATGATTTTTATTTAAAATATTTATTTAACATAACTTCATGCCTTTTTCTTCCTGAAGGCAGTGGCTGTTAAGCCTCGATTCGCCGTTATGTTTACGTCCCAAATGGAATAGGTGGCGAACCTATTGCCATACCGGGCACAAACTGTTTAGTCATTGATATTTATCACACAATATCGAAATTAATTAATTTCAAAAAGCCATTTCGTCATTTTACGTGTCAGGATTCAAACCCGCGACCTCTGGATGCAGAAACCGTGTGCTGGAGCACTGAACCACGGAGACTAATTATATACACCGAGAAAAAATATTATACATTAATAATTGTGTGGTCAGTGTTGTATGGTACCTGTTGCATTTTGATTATACTAATATATTTAACAAATTTGAAACCAAACCAACCATTACATAGGGTATCACACATGTGGAATAAATCATTATTTTAAATTTAAATATTTGAATATTAAACTTGTATGTTAAATTATTGTATAGTATAACTTTGTATAAATGCGTAGCACCCAAAACCGATGTGAATGCATGACGAGATGTATGACTGTGGATGAGGCGACAGATGTGTGTCAGAATCGTAGCTTGTGGAAAGCCAAAGTCTCAGCCTACACCCATGGGACACAGGCGTGAGCTTATGTATGTGTTAGTGATGTTACGAATGTTGGATTTTGGACATTCGATTGATTCTCTACACAAAATTTCATCAAAATCGGTCAAGCCATATTAGTGCAGTTATTTAATTATTAACATCACTCGTAGAAGAATATTTTGAAAAAGTTTCATGCTTAATAACACGTGTTTTTTTCCTGATGTAACGCAGTCGTGTTCAATCTTGCGGTTGGAGTTTTATAAAAAAAAATGAACTGAAACTTTTAGGTTGCATCAAACTGCATACGGTATGAAAATTTGATTAAAACCGACTCATATAGTCGGGTATGGCAGGGTTTACATTACACGAAAGGATAAACGCAGTCGAAATGAGGGTACTGCGCAAAATCTGCGGAGTGACTCTCGATGACCGCGTTGAAAACAAGGTTGTGAGGAAGGAAGAAGGATTGAAAGAGAGTGTCGATGTTAAAGTGGTAGAGCCAAGTAGTTCGCTGCATGAATGGGCCGGCTCGACCGGTAAAATACCAAGATCTCTGAGAAGATCGAGGTAAAGTGGCTCATGCCGCATTTTGTTCGGTGAGAGAGGTACCCGGAGGCCCATCCCCCTTCCCCATCCTTTCCTATCCTACCTTAAAGGTCGGCAATGCAACGGTAACACTATATGTGTTGCTGTTATCCATGGGCGGCGTAGGTTGCTTACCCTCAGGTGACACGCTTGCTCGTTTGCTCTCCTATCCCATAAAAAAAAGAAAGAAAGGGCATATTCCTATGATTTGGCAATATAGAATGAAAGGATGATGTCAGAGTGACCCAGCAGATAACACAATGCAAAACCGGATGAATGTAGGATACGCAGACTGCCACAACATACAAATAGAACGAGTCCTGGAGGAAGGTGATACCAGGCGCCTTAAAAGTCGACGACGGTGTATGACAAGATTTATGAAACTCTAAGAAACGAGTGAGGCGTGTGAATCATCCCTTATGGCGCTTTTTTCTCTCTGCTTACACCTCAAGGGACTTGACGTGCAGTTATTTATATAGCTAATGGCTGATCCATAATATAATACTTTTTAAACTAATCTAGGAGGGTAAAATATAAAGCTCATTTTTCGTATCATCGTGCTATATATAATTTCTTTATTTTTGTTACTAAAAACATTCGCAATATTTCTTGCGAATGCGAATACCCAAAATCATGCGAATATTTGTTACATCACTAGTATGTATGTAACTTTGTACAAGGCAAAATTTTTATGTATATATTTAAGTATGGAAAATGATATTATTACATTTAATCTTAAGGAGAATCAAACAACAGATTTATCAGATACTTTGGCAAATGAAATCAATAAGATGAATCACCGAATCTTATAATACTTTTAGTAGTGGTATTAGTCATACTGTATGGCATTTATAACTAATTCATGTACTTAATTATAGATTATATGTTTAAACATAAATAAATAAAATAAAAATAATAAATAAAAAATAATAAATTTAAACATAAGCATTCAAAATGTTATTTAATAGGTTTAGAGAACTTTTAAATGTATAAGAAATATTGTAAATTAGAAGTACACAGAATACTTTGTTTTTACAAAAATAATACACACATTACCTTCTAAGACCGAGCTAAGCAACTATATGCTTATGTTATGGAAACTAGACAACTGATATTAATACATTCATACTTTTTTTTCATAAATACATAATAAAAACACTGAGACGCCATACAAACATTTACGCTTGTTGATATCGGTATCAAAACACACCATCCTCAATTCTGCAGTCACTAGTTTTAAGCGATGCACCATGAGTCCCATGTGTGTAGATTTTACAAAAATAATTCATACATGAGTCAATGAATTCTTACATTTGATCATTCTTTCAATAGCAATTCTTTTCTTATAGAATTAGGAACTTGAAAAATATATTAATCATCATTTACTGCACATTCCAGATGGAAATCAATATTAATGAACCTCAACTTACTCATAATTGGATAAAAAATTGGAATTATAAACTTAAGAATGTTCATCTATACATAATATTATAAAGAGGAAAGATTTGTATTTTTGTATGTAACAAATAAACTCAAAAAGTACTGGACCGATTTTAATAATTCTTTTTTCTTTAAGAAGCTACAGTATCACCGAGTAACGTAGGCTATATGTAATCATCGTCATCATCAATATTTTGTTTGTATGAGAGTAACAACTTGAGGCGGGAAGCTACATACAATATAGCGTTACGCAGTTCGATCGGTCTGCTAGTATATGTATACATTTAATTGGCAATATGACTTTAAATGATGATTATGATTTTCCTGCCTTTGTAAACACCCTAATAACATCCAGACAGTAGTATAAAAAAATAAAATTGTATAAATAAACCCAATCTGATGACCTAAGCTTCAAATTTACCAGAGACAACAACCGAAATATATTTTTAATTTATATGTGAAATAAATTTTAAAGGTAAAATATTGTCAACAGGTTAATGTGACTTTAGGTCACCTTGTAAATATGTTTTTAAATAAAATAACTCATATTTACTATACGCACACAAAATTATAGGAAACAAAATACATCTTTATCGTTCGATAATCCGTATCAATAATGATAACGACAATCTGAATCACGCGGATCGTAAAGGGTGTGAGTGGAGTACATACCTGGCATTTTGGTCCAATCAAATTAAACACCTGCTCATTCTCCTCCCGATTTAACAGGATACTAGCTCTGTTCTCTCCCCTAGGCATCCTGTACACCAAATTATACAAACAGGCCAAAAAAGTATTTAAATGTAGAGATTAATGTATTAGTCGCGGAGAGTCTCAATCATTTTCATGTCAAATAATAAGAATAACAAGTTATCCGCCACGCACACTTAATAATATCGAAATTATGAGCATTTCGCAAAAAGGAAATGCTCATTTCACTAACTATACACAGAAACTTCGAAAGTCTCGAACCAATGTCCAATACCTTTGCCTAATACACTTTCTCTCTCTGCTGCCTACTCTACTCTCTTTCACAGAGTACTTTGTACTTTACTAAACTTTACTGTACTTGAGATGATACAAGTGTTGCCAACCCCAACCAAACAAAAAACAACAGATCTGTCAGTAAAAAAACAGTAGAAAACAGTACATGGGTTTAAAAAGGCAGGTTTCATACTTTTCTCATCATTACATAGTTAAAAACAAAGTCACTTTCCGCTGTCTATCCACTTATATGCGCATTTCTTTAAAACTACGCAACGGATTTTGATGCGGTTTTTTTTATAGTTAGTGGGTGTCAACGGGGTGGTTTTGATCTTTAATAGGGAATTTTACGAATTTTTGAAAAGTGTTGCAATAAGTTCCTATAGTGCTACTAAACCACTAAAAAAATCTGGATTTTTTTCAATCAATAAATACCTTAAAAATGCATTTAAATAATACGTTATTAAAATTCGCGCGTAATTTTACGAAAACAGACGAAACGAGGTGCTGACGTCACTAGACTATATATAGCAACTCGGAAAAATCGCAACTCGAGTGGACTCGAGTTAAATTACAGGTATCGGAAAATTATCCACTGGTTAACGAAAAAAAAAATACAATATACAACTTGATATTCGGTGAATATTTACAGTTTCTATATGTTTACATTATTATTCTATTTTATTCTTTTATAGCATCGGAGGACCGTTCATTACTTACTTTATTTCAACTAATTACATTTAAGGAGAACATAAAACTAAATATTCTCTGAATATTGTATAGGACCGAGGACCTCCCCGGTGACATGGTAGTGAATCCGTGCCAGGGGGGAGTTGGAGTCGTTCTCTCCTCCCGCTTTGCTTATGAGATTTGCTTTGCGAAAGATTATGAGTTGGTAGGCCCGAGACATCTTTGGGTTCGCGGGTGAGGGGTGAGCGGAGCACTGCTGCGCGCTGTGCAGTCCACTTATGAGGGCTGCACAGCGTGTGTGCGTGTTGAACGGTGGCTTGTCTCCCTGGTTTGATGTCAATATCAGCGTCAGACCGATGGATGTAGGGATACGAATGTGTGACCTAGTTGTGAGCTGCCTGCTTTACGCAGATGACGCCATGCTGCTAGCCGAATCGCCGTCGGACCTGCAAACACTAGTCACTACTATGAAAGATGATTGTGTAACGGATGACGTTACTAGTGACTATTCCGTTGGATGATGTTATATCGTGAGTGGTGCTTCTTCCATGATGGTGGTTGAGCGGCCGGTAAATGAAAGACGTAATTATGATCTTGTCATTTATTCGTGTCAGCGACAACTGTGTGTCGCTGGACACCGACCACTACAGCATACTGTGCGTACCGTTGTTATATACTATTGATGGCACGTACATGTACGTGCCATGAGGTGTAGTATCCCTTACACCATTCCCCCCTTAGTTGAAAAAAAAAATCCTTAAAATTGCTCATAAAAGTAAAAAAAATTCCTATAGTTACACAGTACAGTACATAATATCTTTACATGTTCATGTTAATAAACAAGATTAATACAATAATAACATATAATGCTTAATTGGCAAAAACGTGATTTTACAATAAATATTTGTAAATAAAACTAGTTCTCAATGTCAATGTTAAGATGATGCCTACATTGCAAAATAGTGACGTGATTTAACAACGATTAGTCGTCAACATGCTTTGCGGAAATTGCGTGACATTGTCACAGTCACTATAACATACACAATATCTTATGATTACGTGTTTTTAACAATTATACAATCCGGTATAGTAGCCGCGTTTTATTGTCTAAACTCTCTACAATGACGTATTTCCCAATTTTTAGGTACAACGTGTAGATCTATCTATCATAGACTTCTTGACGGCCTACGTATCCCTAATTCCTGGATAGCAGCGGATTTTGTTTAAACACAAATAAATTGATCGGGCGGTAAACGTTTGGCGCGCGGAGATATCCGGCTCTGCTACATGTATACCGCCACACCTAGTTTTCCTGCAGCCTTTTTCCGGCTCAGGGTGGCACACATCTATAAGCATGTTTCTTACGTGACACTGACATACCTAATCTTGGCTTTTGTAGTTCTGGAGTGTACGCGTGTGGCTGCGTTGTTGCGAGTTGGAACGTGAGTTGCGGTGGCTAAACCTTCTGTCGCGACCGGCCGCGTTGCGCTCGTTCCGTGTCTTCATTACGGGAACTCGGCTACCTTATTATTCCTTCTGTATTTGGCGCCTCTGTGATTCCTCGTCTCGTCTCGCATCTTCAACGTTTCTTACACATCATATCGTATCGGTTCTTTGTCTTGGAATTTGGTCTCTCGTTGCTGTGCTTCTGTGGAGTGCGTACTTTTGACTTCGTCTTACTTCTTCTGCCCTTGTAAACCATACGCGAGGCTGGTCCGTCCAAAAGTTTCGGAAATTTCGAATCGAAGGAAATGCTGTCGCGTTATAGGCTTCAGATTTCGAGTCATTCTTCGATGGACCTTGCGTAGGCGACGGCATTGTGCTGGAGCATGGAGTTTGTGGATTAATTTTTGTGTAACAATTTCTTGGAAGTCGGATTTTCTTGAAGCGTCGGGGTTCACACGTCAGGGTTTCTTGATTGCGTGTTCGTCGGGGTTCACACGTCGGGGTTTCTTCATTGCGTGTTCGTCGGGGTCACCAATGTAACGGATGACGTTACTAGTGACTATTCCGTTGGATGATGTTATATCGTGAGTGGTGCTTCTTCCATGATGGTGGTTGAGCGGCCGGTAAATGAAAGACGTAATTATGATCTTGTCATTTATTCGTGTCAGCGACAACTGTGTGTCGCTGGACACCGACCACTACAGCATACTGTGCGTACCGTTGTTATATACTATTGATGGCACGTACATGTACGTGCCATGAGGTGTAGTATCCCTTACACCGTACGTACCTACCGCCGTACCTGCCGTTACAATTGCATGATTATAGGCTTGCAGTTTAATGCGACGAAAACGAAAGTTATGGTGTTTGAAAGGGAGGAATCCAGAACAGATGCAAGGATAATGGTTAATGATGTAGTGCTGCAACAGTTGTATGAAATTGTATATCTTGGATGCGCTTTTAGCAGAGATGGAAGGTATACCGCGGAAGAAGAAAGACGAGTGGCTTTGTACCTTGTTCTTATGTGGCAGCAATCATTCAGTCTTGGTACACTGCTTACCTTCTAATGCTTATTCCATAGGTAGTTCTTTATATTACTATTTAATTATTTTACACTTCTAGATTCACAGACAGTATTGAATGTAAATGTGATATGGAAAATAAATGTGAAAAAGCTATGTGAGAGAGTTAACCGGAGGCCCACACCCCCCTTTCCTAACCTTCGCTCTCCCCTATCCCTTAAAGGTTGGCAACGCAACAGTAACACTATATGTGTTGCGGGCGGCGTTGGTTGCTTACCCTCAGATAACACGTCTGCGAGTTTGCCGTCCTATCCTAAAAATAAAAAAAACAATAACCATTATAACAATAACCAGTCAGTAAAAATACTCAATTAGTTCAGTTACTAGGACACATTTACATGATTATATTTATATAATCACAACTTAATGTAATAAAAAAAACTACACTAGTATAATCTATGAGAGAAACAAGAGTATTCAGTTTTGTTTTATTATTATTAAAAAGGTAGGCAGGTATCACACGTATTTGAAAATTTAAAGTTTCAACTGTATTTGTCACTTGCATATGGGCTATGGTCTATTAAACTGTCCAGTTACATAACGTTTTTTAACATAGAAATAATAAAGCAAAATATTTTCATGAGGTAACAGGTGTTTCTCTACACTTATTGAAAAAAAAAACAGTAAAATTGATGGATAAAACAAAAAACAGGGACATTAATTGAAAAACAGTAAATCTACTGTTAAAACAGTAGGGTTGGATCCAGTGAATGGTACCATAAACTAGTGATGGTCAACTCTAGTTAACAACTCTAGTCAACTCGAGTAGGGCGTGACTCGAATCAAATCGACTTGATTACTTCGAACTCGAGTTAAAATACCTAAAACCACCATGGAACGGAGTTAGTCTGACTTTTATTTGATCCGTAATTATTAATGACTACATTCGTTCATAGAAAACAAAGCGTTACAGTGAAATTAGTCTCGAGAAATTTTTGCATATGTAGTGGTGTGTATATTACTCAAATCGTAGAGCGCGTTTCCACTATATCGTTCTGGCCTATACAAAAATGTTTCGATATCCTTACATTACTATTTAATTTTATACTTATCCCTAGCAACACTCTGATTTTTGTTTTCAATAAAAACAACTTTTAATTTTAAAGAAAAAGGTTTTGACATTATAAAAAAAAAATTTCATTCTATTTCACGTCCTTGAGCAAACGACAAGGCGACTACCGTGAAACAATAAAATATCGTGTCGTTCTTTAGATGATAGTAGTTTAGCTATAGGTAAAAAGTTTTGACCATAATAATTACGAAACAAAACAAACAAATAAATCGTCACTTGATAGTGGAAAGTGGAAACACGCACAAAGCATAATAAACCAGTTTACGCTGTCCGCAGGTGCCACGTGACCATACACTACTACATATGCAAAAATTTCTCCAAGCTAATTTACCTGTACATGTATATAGATTTTAAATTATTTTATTTTTGTTCTGTTTTCAAAAACAAAACAAAAATAAAAATATTATCAATATTAAAAATTCGCGTGGAGTCCCTCCGCGCTATAGAAGTAAAACGTTGTAACAAACATACGTTTATAACACGCTTAATTTAAAAAGAGCACATCTTACTTAAATTACGACGGGCCTCGAGGTGCATTGGTAAAACTACCGACTGTGGAACAGAGATTGATGGGTTCGATCCCCACTCGAGTATAAATCTTAATACGGGTCTGGGTCGAATTTGGTCATTACTCCTCTATGTAAGAGGACCTGCCATATTCAACGTCGCATTATTCTTTGATTTAGGTACTCACCAAAGCTCAAGCCAATTCGATACCCATATTGTAAAAATGCATTAAAATACTTATTCCGCAATATTGGATTTAGAATGACGTCACATTTTTCAAGATACTATCGAAAAGCCCTTTTATTTGAGACCCAGAAAAGCATTAAAATTATCTATGAATGAGAGCTAGTGGTGTTTCCCGGGCGAACCAGCCCATTCATGCAGCGGACTTCTTGGCTCCACGACTGTTATTAATATCATCCCTAGCGGGTTTAAACACGTCAAAATTGAGTCCTAAGATCAAGAACTATGTAATACATATTTATTACATTCATAATATATACCTATATCATCATCATTAGCCTTTTTTTTGAGGTCCACTGCTGGACAGGCCTCCCCCATAGAGCGCCACAACTGTCGGTCCGTTCACTCATGGGGGGTTTTGCCATAATCGCCACGCCTGGCAGTATTTAGCATAGCAAGCAAAAAAGCCCAGCTAGCTATCCACAATGCAGTCCTGATCCCAACGCTAACTTATGGAAGCGAGAGCTGGGCATGGCAGAGTGTGCATCAAAGTAGAATAAATGCGGTGGAAATGAGGGCACTGCGCAAAATCTGCGGAGTGACTCTCGCTGACCGCGTAGAAAATAAGGTTGTAAGGAAGGAAGTTGGTTTGAAAGAGAGTGTCGTTTCAAAAGTAAGAAAGGTCATGCTCCGATGGTTCGGACATGTAGAAAGAATGGTTGATGCAAGACTGACTAAGCAGATATACAATGCAAAAGCGGATGGATGTAGGAGTCGAGGACGGCCAAGACACACATTCCATGACCAAATAGAACGCGCGTGCATGAAAAGAGTTATGAAAGTCAACGAAGCGAGTGAGGCGTGTAAGAATCGTGCTTTATGGCACTCTGTTCTCTCTGCCTACCCCGCAAGGGATTTGGCGTGATGTTATGTATGTATGTATGTATGTATAAAAACAAAACTCGAATATTTTGGATGACCACGATTTGATGAGGAGTTACATTCAAGCACTGCACATATAACCATCATATGTATAAATAATTCACTATTTGGCAAGTTAAAAGTTTTACAAAAATATTGTTTAAGTGTTGAAATGTAAATATCCTGAAAATCTAATATACGCGGTTGCGCTGTCAGTGATGAATATCAGTACATTTTTACAGACATGTGCCATCTATTATTGTCTATGCTAAATCTATGGTTTTTCAAGACTCTGAGTAGGTAAGTACTCTTTACTTGACTTTGCTTCATTTATGTTCATTTGCTTGACAGCAATGACAGCAGTTGACACCTTGACACGTGATGGATGGATGTTGCTTTTTTGATAGATTACCTAATATTTTAAATATTATTATTTGTACATATCTAATAAATTTAATCAAAACTTAGTTAAATAAGTTAAAAATAATATTTATTACGCTGTCGAAATCTAATACAACAATCTTGAATAAAAAATAACCTATCCACTATGGACTCGTATGAGTATTGAATTTTTAATAAACAATTTCGTAAGACTCCAATAATTATCTTTGATATTATTAATACAACAAGTGACTTATTTGAGTATCTATTCCGAATAACATGTTGAATGAATTTAATTATGAAAAATACGCTCACAACAGTGAGACAAACTACGTTTCTTTTGATATTAATAATTTACAAAAATTCGAGAATGCATTGAGAGCGAAGCTTAATTACCAGTCGAAATTGCGTGGCACGTGAGTTCGCGCGCTTGTATTGCAAGGACAAGTGCGATCACGTAATTTGCCAAAACAAAATAATGAAAATGCTTTCTTGGGTTCAAGTAACCCTGATTCTGTGCACATTCGGTTTGTTGCGTGAAATCAGACCTTCAGAGCCTTTTGTCACTGAATTCCTGCTTGGTGAATGGAGGAACATTACAGAGGACCAGCTGACTATACAAGTGTATCCTGTTGGAACATATTCATATTTATCATTACTAATTGCTGTGTTTTTAGTGACAGACTTTTTGAGGTTTAAACCGGTTATAATATTATCGGGTGAGATATTTTTTAAATTTATATTTAAAATGATCATGTAGTGTGTAGTGTAGACTATTTGCCTTTAGTCAAGCTAATTTTCTCTATTCATTCTGTTCATTTCAAAGCTACATTAAATTTTTTTTTTTTAAATATCCACTCAAACAAGAACAAATATTTGTTTTATTAAAATAAAAATCTTTCATTATATACCTGGACTCTTTAGAAGTCTCTTTAGAAGAAGAATGAAATATTTGAAATATTCTTAATTGTGATGTTGTGAAAAAATTTATATTTCATCGCAAAGTTTTATGATAACTACCAGTCCTTAAACTATTTACAGCATTAAAATCCACATGGGGTGTGTATATTTTATTTACCAATAAAACAATTGATGATTTATTTATGTAAAACTATGCTGTGTGGCGCCGGCTTAGAATACCGCCACCCCATCTCTTCCCGTGGGGGTCATAAAAGGCGACTAAGGGAAAAGGCTGGAAGAATGGGCAGCAGCATTCTCTCGCAACAAAATACAGCCTACTGCGATCGCCAACCTGCCTGCCAAGCGTGGCGATTATGGCAAACACCCCCCATGAGTGAACGGACCAGCAGTTGTGGCGCTCTATGGGGGAGGCCTTTTTTTTTTTTAACTTTTTTTTTTTTTTTTTTTTTTTTAACGCGAGGAAATGCTTTATGCACACCCCCCGCCTGGGTGCGGCAGGGGGTAGTGTGGGACTCCCAAAACAGTAAACTGAAATCCGATCCTAGGGTTACCCACTAAAACCTCGCGGCGGCCTTCCTCCGGCGTAGGGGTGGTCCAGGATTCGGATAAACCCCTCTGGTCCACCCCGCCGTCGCCCCCCCTCTGTCACGAGGGGGAGCTCATCCTCGGGGAGCCTCGGCGAGGCTCCCCCGGGCGGGGCGGCTCCGACCGCGCGCTGTAAAGAGGCGCGCGGCCGGCGGCGCCCCCGGCGACCCTCCCCGGCCGCACCGGGGGGTCATCCTTCCCGGGCCGCGACCCGGGCGCACCCGCGGGGTGTGCGCCCTCGCGGCCCGCCGGCGGCGGCGATCACTGAGCTCGCCGCCGCCGCCTTCGAGCGGGATCGGCTCTCTCCCGACCCCGCTCGGCGGCCTCCTTCTGGAGCATGACAGCTTCGCAGAAGGAGACCACAGCCCTCCACTCCTCCTCGCCCGCCAGCATTGCCGCGACCAACGCCGGCGGGGACAAGTCTTGCCCGATCCCGTCGACCAGGACTCGGCGCTCGGCCGCCCAGGCCGGGCAGACCTCCAGCGTGTGCTGGGCCGAGTCCAGGTCGGATGCGCAATGGTGGCATCTCGCCGTCTCTTCACGTTTTATTCGACTCAGATACTCACCGAAGCACCCGTGCCCGGTGAGTATCTGAGTCAACCTGTAGGTGACAGTGCCCCATTTACGGAGCACCCAGGCTTCGAGGTGGGGCAGGACGGCCCCGACGGCGCGTGAACGCGTACCGCCCTGGAGGACCAGCGCGTCGCGCCAGTCCCCCAGGACCCGCCGGAAGGCCTCCCGCCTCCGCACTTCGTGTCCCCGCGCGTCCCCCCCTCCCCGGCCGAGATCGTACGCAGCTGCGTACATCTCGGCCAGGATGATGAAGGGGGGATAACTCGCGAGGACCGTCGCCGCCTCGTACGAGATGGTACGGTAGCCCCGTACGATCCGTATGGCCATGATCCGCTCCAGGCTCCTCAGCAGAGCCCTGGAGCGGGAGGCCCCCGCGAGGTCACGTGACCAAACGGGGGCCCCGTACAGGGCCACGGACCGCACGACGCCACCGTAGAGGCGGCGAACTCCCTCCCCCGGTCCCCCGAGGTTGGGCAGCAGGCGGTGTAAAGCGCCCGCCACCCGTCGCGCTCGGGGGACCATCCGTACGAAGTGCTCCTCGAAGCTCCAGCGGCTGTCCAGGGTGAGGCCGAGGTACTTCATGTACCGCCCCACCGAGACAGCCGTGTCACCCACCTGGATCCGCGAGGCCGGGGGTTCCCTGCCTCTGGTGAGGCGGTGGAACCACAACGCCTCACTTTTGTGAGGCGCCACCTCCAGGCCCAGCCCGCGGATCCGTCTGACGACGATTGCCACCCCCAGCTCGGCGAACCTGAGCGTCCGCTCGAAGTCGGGCCCCGTGGCGACCACCAGAGTGTCGTCTGCGTAGCAAACAACACTCACGCCACGGGGCAGACTGGTGCGGAGGACCGGATCATAGGCGAGGTTCCACAGCAGGGGCCCGAGCACGGACCCCTGCGGAACCCCACACGTCACCTCCTTCCTCTGCTCCGTCCCGTTCCGGTCGACGTAGTCCACCCGTCTCTCCTGCAGGTAGGCCCCGATGACCGAGCTGAGGTAGGGAGGCACCTCGTGGTATACGAGGGCCTCCCTGATGGCCGGCCAGGGGAGGGTCCCGAAGGCGTTGACGATGTCGAGCGACACCGCCAGCGCGACCTATGGGGGAGGCCTGTCCAGCAGTGGACCTCAAAAGGCAAATGATTATGTAAAACAATTTGTGTATACATTCAAAAGTATTAAAACTCCATCGCCCGAATACTGAACCGCCACTCAAATATATAAGCACTGCTTAAGCGTTTAAGTAGCTGTCACATTAGACGGAATACGTGAAATTTGATCAGTAAGTAGCACTTTATTTATTGTCAGATTTGAGTGGCGGTTCAGTATTCGGGCGCATATCACACAGCATAGAATAGAGAATTTTAATTTCATTCATTATCAAAGTTACGGCATCTAAATTTATTAAAGTTTAAATGGGCTAAGATTGGGACAGTTGTCATAGTAAATCAACTTGTAATCTAATCATATTAAGCCATGCAAGTATGTAAGTCAGGGGTCGCCAATTAATTTCGCTTGAGGTCCATTTAAAAAATAAAATGACCTTCGCGGTCCACACTTTTTATAAAAAAAATATTTACTAAACAAAGGTTACGGAAATAACAAAGGTGTTTGTTTTACATATTAATGAGAACGATATATAATTCAGTACTTCGCCCGGCCTTTTCTGAATTAGTGTCAACAAAAATGCTGCGGGGGATATATTTTTATTAAATTACGTACTCTGTAGTGCAAATTGCTGAGTTTTCGCGGTCCGCATATATGACTTGGCGGTCCGGATGCGGGTCGCGGTCCGCCATTTGACGACACGTGATGTAAGTATAAGAGGCTTTATTCTTAAAATAGGATATATAAATATACTTGATGTTTATCTACAAATGTATATAAACCCAGATAGCACATGCAATATCAGCAGATCAACTTTTATCATGTAATTATTTTATTTAATTCTGAATCATCCGAATTCATAAAGGAAACAAAAATAGTTTGGAAAAAAATCTAATTTACAACATTCCAGTGTAATTTTTTACATAAAATATTAATTAGGGGGTCATGTCAAGAGCGTGCACGTCGCGACCCCTGCCGTTCCAGTGGGACGCAATCTTGACCGAAACAAACTCAGCCGGACGGGCTGCTAGGGCGTGCCCCGTAAGAGATTAGCCCCCGTCGGTGCGGCTGCATGCGCATGCGGCGAAGGGGGCCGCCACCCTTCACGCAGCGCCAAACCTGGCGGGACGAGGAGTGGAGAGTGCCGTATGGGCACGTGGAATGTAAGAGGAAGTATGACAAGAAAGATGAATGAGATGATAGATGTAATAAATGAGAGATACCTGGATGCTTTATGTTTGACGGAGACAAAGCGGACGGGGAGTGAGACCGAGGACCTCCCCGGTGGCATGGTAGCCCTATGGTCCGGAGTGGTCCCGGACGTCCGTGCCAGTGGGGGTGTTGGAGTCCTTCTCTCCTCCCGCTTTGCTTCCGGAGTGAAAGATTATGAGTTGGTAGGCCCGAGGCATCTTTGGGTTCGAATAAAACTGGGGCTCACGCGAGTCTTCCTGGTCGCAGCTTATGCTCCCGTCAGCTCCTCCGATCCCCGCGAACTCGAGGAGTTTTGGGAATCTGTTAGGGATATTCTGGATTTGGTTGAGGGAAATGAAAGCATAATTTTGTGTGGTGATCTTAATGGATGGGTCGGTACCAAGTCAGATGGCCTGGAGGCTGTCCTTAATCCGAATGGTGACAAGAGAGTAAATGATGCTGGTAAGCCGATCTTGGACGTATGCCTGGAACGTAGCCTACTTGTGTCTAACACATTATATTATTATATACGTGGAGACGGAATGAACAAAAGAGTATGATTGATTTGATTTTGGTAGATAGTCGTCTCCGAAATACTCTAAGGGATACAAGAGCCTACAGAGGCCCCACTCTTGATACGGACCACTTCCTGGTGGTAAGCCATTTCGTGGGCTTTTTCAAGAATTGGAGACACTGGCGAGTGCGTACCCATTTCGGAGAGCTTGAAAGGATAAAATGTGAGAAATTAGAAGATGAAAGTGTACGGAGTATGTATGTAGACCTAGTCAGTAAAAGACTCAATGAGACGAGTCTTTCTGACCTAGGTGTTGAAGAATGCTGGGAAAGAATGAAAGAAAGTATAGTAGATAGTGCAAAAGAAGTATGTGGTTGTGCAAAGAGGCATAAGATTTTGAGAGGTGATGCCTGGTGGGACGCGGATGTGAAATCGATCGTCGAAAGAAAGAAAAAAGCATGGTTGGATTATGTCTAAAGTTTGAATCAGAATGATAGTATGACAGAGAAAAAGCAGACAGAGAAAAAGTATGAAAGCTACCGCCGCTGCAGGAATGTTACCAAAGCCTTAGTGAAAGAGAAGCGTGAAAGACTAGTTGCGAATGAGGAAGTGAGGTTGACGGAGAACTTCGAAGCGAATAACAAACTCTTCTGGAGGGAAGTTAGAAAGTCTCGGGGTTCTTCGTCAACATCCAGAATGGACAAAATTATGTCTAAGGCTGGTGACATTCTTGCAAACCCAAACGACATATTGGGTAGGTGGAGTGAGTATTTTAGGGAAATTTACGAGTATGTTCCGAATGTGGGCGCCGCGAGTGAGTCTACGACTGACGCAGCTGCGCCAACATCTGACGAGGACATTACTATGGAAGAGATTGAATGGTCGATACGAAGTATGAAAAATGGTAAGGCAGCTGGAATTGATATGATGTCTGCTGAAATGATCAAACACGGTGGAACCTGTGTCCGGGACGCGTTCCTGACCTTGAGCAATCTGTGCTGGAGGTCGGGTAAGCCCTTGTATAAATATCACGTATGCATTGCGCCGGTTACAGGGCCATCAGTTTGATCAGCAAAAGTGTATGGGAAGATTATTGAAAGGAGATTGAGGGTGATATCTGATGGAGTGTTGTGGGAGGCTCAGGGTGGTTTTAGAAGCAGACGAGGGTGCATGGATCAGATTTTTTCTCTCCGCAACATCGTGGAGAAACAACTGGCTATTAACCGGATGGTTTTCTTCGGTTTTGTGGGTCTGGAAAAAGCGTTTGACAAAGTGTTATGAAAGGATCTGTGGGACATACTCCCGGGCTACGGGAGCGGAGCACGTTTCGAACTCTTTACAGAGATAATTTTTTCTCGTGAAAATGAGCTCTGTAAAGAGTTCGAAACGTCGGGAAGTAAATGAAATTAGTAATAAATACACACGAGGAAAAACTTGAATAAATATACTAAAAATAGTGATGTTCATAATTTTAATACCAAAGGCAAGCATAAACTTGTGTTGCCGTGTTATCGCCTGCACAAAGTACATAAGTCTTTTCTGGGAATGGGTGTACAATTTTATAATAGAGTCCCTGCGCATATCCTGGCTCTGTCATTCGATCGGTTTAGTCGGGCGGTGAAGGATCGTCTCGTTGCTGGTGCTTATTACACCATCAATGACTTCATGACGGTCAAGTCATCTTGGGACCGTCAAGTTGCTCAACGTGGATTCTGTAGTTTGCGTGTTGAAATTTGTTCACATGTTCTGGAGTGGAGGCGTTCCGTAATAATTTCTGATAGTTATGTATATATACTTTCTAATTTAAAATTTGCCTTGATATTGTTTATAGTATAGTAAATAGTACATATAAGTTTTATTTATTGCACAACGCTACCACTCTAAATAAAAATGTCGCGTCAGTTGCGCTCGACTAATATATTTGCATAGTTTGTCTTTTTAGGACGTTTATATTAATTTGCTGTGATGGTCGAGTATTCTGGCTGCTACACCTTTTATGCACGAGTCTACTGCTTTGTTTTCAGTAGCGATATTAATATTATTGTTATTTATGTTTAATAGTTTGAAAAGAGTATTTGGCACATGAGTTTCTTGCCCGATTCTTCTCATGATAGCCCCTACACTCGGAATCGGGCCGCTCGTGGCGATTGCGTCCGTGTTTTCTTGTTCCACGGATGCACTTTCCTCAAGCGTAACTTTAACTTTATTATTTTAAATTAACTACTTAACACGAGTTAAGTAGTTAATTTAAAATAATAAAGTTAAATTGTACTTGTTGACTATTTTTAAGTGTCTGTGAAGACCTATGAAAATAAAACTTATTTTGACTTTGACTTTGACGATATAATCCTGAAAGTTGTTTTAATGTCATGAACGTGATTCGCGAAAGTCTTAGAGATAAATAGTCTAGACTACTCATGAGTAACTAAATGGAATTAGTTGTTGATAAATCGAACTTGGATTGCATTTGACAGTGACTACTCGTCACCGACTAGCTGAAATTAGTCGTTGAAAATACTTATTCGCTAGGCAGCGAACAAGCTGGCTGGAATTAAGAGCTCATAAAATGCCCCCTGTACTATCTTTAGTTCTTAGTATAGTAATGTAACTTCTGCTTATCAACAAACTTGTGTGAAAATTCTCTATGTGTATATATATTTTTTATTTTTTTATGGGATAGGAGGGCAAACGAGCTGCCGTGTCGCCTGATGGTAAGCAACCAACGCCGCCCATGGACACCAGCAACACAAATAGTGTTACTGTTGCGTTGCCGACCTTTAAGGGATAGGGGAGAGGAAAGGGGGGTGGGCCTCTTAGTGGGGGTACCTCTCTCACCGAACGAAACGTGACATGAGCCACTTTACGTCGGTCTTCTGAGAGGTCGTGGTATTTCACCGGTCGAGGTGGCCCATTCATGCAGTAAACTGCTTGAGGGAATTCGTAGGTTATTTAAAGAGAGCAATCGTGAGAACCTTTTTTTATGTGATAAAAAGTATAGGTATTTATACATAGAACCTAATTAGTGATATGATCGACTTTTAATTATAGCTGATAAATAAAGGATTTGACGTTAGTAAATGATTATATGTATAACCTTGTATAGTACGAATTACTTGATTTATATTGATAGATAGATATCCGTTGCCATAGAGGGTTTATTTTTAACCGACTTCCAAAAAAAGGAGGGGGTTCTCAATTCGTCTGTATGTCTTTTTAAAAGTTTGTACTAAAAACTTGATGAAAGCGCTGCTTTAAAGTTTTTTTTTTCGAACATGCATTGTAAATGTCAGCTCTGGCCAACAGGCCAGTAACTATAATGGCAGGGCATAAAGGAAGGGAAGTTATAATAGGAGGCCTTTTGAGTTAGTTAAGACCTAAGTCAAAAGTTAAATAATATACCTGTACTAAGTATCGGGAATTTGTCAATAAAACAAAAAATACAAATTATTCATCTAAATTTATTTTATCGCCTTCAAAGTAGGCCCCATCGCTTGCAATACAACATCTCCACCGCTTCACCCAGTCTTCCATACATTTTTCATAGGCTATTTGCGGTATGGCCTTTAGCTCATTCTGCGAATTTTCTTTTATGGCTTCTATTGACTCAAAACGTTTCCCTCGAAGTGGTAATTTTAACTTGGGAAATAAAAAAAGTCAGACGGAGCCATATCAGGGAATAGGGTGCTTGGTCGAGATTGTTTGTTGAATTTTTCGCTAAAAACTCTTTCACTATAATGGCTGTGTGTGATGGTGCATTATCATGGTGCAGCATCCATAAGTTGTGCCGCCACAAATCTGGACGTTTTCGGCGGATACTCTCACGCAAACGCTTCATGACGCCTAAATAATATTCTTTATTCACTGTTTCTCCCTCTGGAAGGAATTTGGAGTGAACCACACCACGGTAGTCAAAAAAAACTGTCAGCATCACCTTGATTTTGGTGCGACTTTGCCGCGGTTTTTTGGGTTTCGGCTCGTTTTCGAGACGCCATTCTGAAGACTGTTGGCTTGTTTGCATGTCATACTCATAAACCCATGTCTCGTCGCCAGTTATTATACGTTTCATAAAGGTCAGATCCGTAGAAGCTCGGGAAACCATGTCTTCAGCGACATGCTTTCGCTGCCCTTTTTGAACAAAATTGAGCTCTTTTGGAACTAGTCGAGCGGCGACGCGTTTCATGCCTAAAATGTCAATGAGAATATTGTGGACGGACTTAAAAGATATGTTCACCTCACTAGCCAACTCTCTCAGACTCATACGTCGATTTTCGAGCACTAGCTTCTTGATTCTGTCGATGTTTTCTTTGGTCGTAGCGGTTGAAGGTCTACCAGAACGAGGCCAGTCTACTACTACTTCTCGGCCTTCTTTAAAAGCCTTATACCATTCATAAGCCCTTGTTTTAGATATACATGATTCGATATATTTATGTATTTCGCAACATTTTTAGTGATTTACCACATGAAATATCATTCGAAACACAAAATTTAAGGCACACTCTTTGTTCAACAATATTTTCAATTGTAAAAATCGCCGAGGACTCAAAACTATATAGTCATATGACCAACAAAAAGTTTAGTTTAAAACAAATTAAATAACAGATCCCGTTCAAATTTTGCGCGCTAAATGTGTACAGTGCTACTAACATGCAGTAAAAAAATTAGAACGACCTCTTTTACGCGGGTCTCTTTATTGACATATACCCGATACTTTTTACACAGAGTAGTAAAACGCGTTACAATGTCAAAAAAAAATTACGCGGAGTCTCTACGCGCTACTGAAGTGGAACTTTTTAACAGACGAACATTTATAACACGCTTAATTTATAAAGAGCACAACTTACATTCCACAGTCGGTAGTTTTACTAATACACGGTAAAACTACTGACTGTGGAATGGAGATTGGCGGGTTCGATCCCCACTCGAGTATCCCCATCTTAAGGCCTCGGTAGAATTTGGTGACTATTTTATTTAGGAGGATGTGCCATATTCGACGTCGCATTGTTCTTTAATTTAGGTACTCCCGCAAGCTCAAGCCCATTCGATACCCATATTGTAAAATGCATTAAAATACTTATAGCATTGGATTTAGAATGACGTCACATTTTCAAGTTACTATCGAAAAGCCCTTTCATTTGATACTCATATTGTAAAAAAGGATTAAAACTATATTTGAATGAGTGGCGCCACCGCCACTCATGAATAGGCTGGCTCGACTGGTGAAACTCCACAGTTTCACCGGTCGAGCCAGCCCATTCATGCAGCGAACTGCTTGGCTCTACGACTGTTAATAATATTATCCAAACTTAGCGTGTATAAAAACTTTAAAATTGAGTTCTAAGATTCAATACATTATAAATATTTATTACATACTTATTATATACATACTTAGAATCTTACATACATTGCAAAATAACAAATATCGATTTAATTATCCTTATATACGTCTATATACGTCTGGCATGTTCGGTAGCCGCTTCGTACCTACTTGTTGTGTTACAAAAAAAATAGAGATTTACAAAAAAAAATGCTAGTACAGATAGCACAAAAAGAATTAATTAGAAAGAAATTGCAATAAGGTAAAAATAATTAAGACAAATCAAAATTTAGTTTATGTAATGAAATTAAATACAAAGAAATTAAAAAGCCCTTAATTTCCTAGCCACATATTGCATTTTAATAACTATACTAGTTGTTGCTCGCTACTTCATCTGCGTGGACGCCAAAAAAGCAGGAAGAATACTGTGCCTGTGCCATTATACGGGTTCATCGCTCACCCCCAGTTAGTGATAGCGTGATAATATTTAGCCTGTGTTGACCCGACCCTCTTGGCCATATTTAAGCAAAATTTGACGTAAAAGCATGCAGTACTTTTACAGTTTATCCGTAACAAACATACAGATAAAAATTCTAAAAACTATATTTCGAGGTTCGGTATCGATTGTAGATCATATCCCAAGAATTATGCAAATGAAATATTCAATGAAACTCAATGAAATATTCAACTTTCCTACAATTTTATTACATGTATAGATTATTTGGCGGCACATTAGAAAGAAATTATTTATTTTACCCATTTTGTTTTTCATACTTCTTAAACGTGTTTGTAATTTAATTGTACTTTTGTACGTGTACACTAAGGTAAAAATAATTAAGACAAATTAAAATTTAGTTTATTTAATGAAATTAAATACAGTAATTAATACAGAAGTAAAAAAGCCATTATTTTACCTGCGACCTATTGCATTTTAATAACTATATTATTTATTGACTAATTACTAAATGTGTTACAATTCTAATACTGAACTAGTTGTGTTACTCCTGTGTCTGTATGGATACTTTTTATTAAGGTTCCCAAGGTTGGTTTTTCAGCTATAGCAAAGTCAAACTAATTATTATTTGTTATTATTATTATTATATAGCATTAAAAAATGCCTTGTTTGTATATTCCTATATATTCCCTATTATTTGAATTTTTTGGTTTGTTCTTTTTTTTAAGTAGCATATAAATTTAAAAATTAAAAACGATATTTTTTATGCGGTTAGTACTTTTGAGACACGGTGCGATAAAAACAGTGCCGCTACTAGCTACTAGATGTCTATGTACAGTTTTTAATCACGCTATGGAAATTCTCTTCCTTGGTTTATATAAGCCGATTTATGTTTTAGTGTTTTATATTACCTATAAGACCCGCGAGGGGCGTTAAAAGCGTTAAACGCTTTTGCACGAGACATTAGAAGTTCCACTTCAAAAAAAACAATCGAGAAGTTTGGTATAAGCCGATTCGCAAACTGGTTTGAAGGTAGAAGTTTAATCGTTTATTAATGGCCAAAAGTGACTAGTAGGGTCATAGTCGCCAACAACAAACGAAGAAGAAGGTTTGAAGGTAGCGAAAAAAAAACGATTTTTTTAATAAACCTATCTATAGATTGTATAAATATAGGTAATGGAGTTCGCACGTAATACTAATAAGTAACGAAATTTGTTTATTTACATAACATAACATAACTTCACGCCTTTTGTTACCCGAAGGTGTAGGCAGCGGCTGTTAAGCCTCGTCTCGCCGTTATGTTTACGTCCCAAATGGAATAGGTGGCGAACCTATTGCCATACCGGGCACAAAGTTTTGTCAATCATCGGTATTTATCACACATAACTTCCGAAAACAATTTCGAAAAGTCATTAGTGTGAGCCAGTATCTGGAATCGAACCCCGGACCTCTGGATCAGAAGCCGTGCGCTCGCCCACTGCGCCACCGAGACTGTTTATTTAAATGTGTGAAAGTTCGTGAACCAAAACAAGAGTACTAAACATTAAATTAAAATTGGATGGATATAGGCAGATAATTTCATACTACATTACATACAACATTTCATCCCAGTAATGAGTTGGAATAATACTTTAAATTGATGAATAGATAATAAATTTAAAACTGATGGTAAGCAACTAACGTCGCCTGCCGACTCCTGCAACACAGACTCGCAGTGTTACAGTTGCATTGCCGGCCTTTAAATAGGTAGGGTAGGAGTAGGGTTAGTAGGAACTAGGGGATGGACTTCCGAACACCTCTCTCACCGAGCAAAACGCGTGAGCTACTAACGCCAGTATTCTAGGAGGTCGTGGTATTTTACCGTTCGAGCTGGCCCATTCATGCAGCAACTGCGTGGCTCTACCACTACATGTAGTTAAAGGTTTAAAAATTTCTACTAAGTATAAAAACAGCCACTTGTTCCCTTGGGATTCTCAGGAAACCATGTCTACTTTTGTTACTACATATCGCAGATAAGACCAGTTCAAATATACCTGTCCAGCTAAGCCTTTGTTTAGAACGCCGTGGAATTGAATGGAAGCGGCAATTTGGCCCCATGACTTAAGAAGACGCGTATAGTATATTCTCCGAAATGCACATCACGGCAAATTCGAGAGATTGTACCATGAGAGCTTCGTACAGTTGTTAGTTCAAATTTTTTATTCGACAAGAATTGATGACTTGATTCTGGTAAAGAATTCCAGTGGCCAACTCCACGGAATCCCTATTCACTTGTAACAATTGTCGAGACTGCGCGACTTGTTCCCAGAAGACGCGTGACCTTTTTTTCTGCTAGTATTTAAACACTGTGAAAATATAGTTATGCTTTTAAGAATTTCGTTGCATAAACCAGTAGGAGTTGAGCCAATCTTGGTGTGTAGGTACTGTGTTCTGAGTACACAATACGCTGGAAAAATGTTAACCTCATTTAGGCTTGAATCTTAAAGCTATATAATAACATACCTAATGGCAAAAGAAAAGTTGAAGATGAGTGGGGACGTAATTACTTTTTGTTTGAATTCTAGGACTGAGTGGTATCACGGTGTACGCTATTTTACTATGGACATCGAGTATAGAGGGGCTGCAAGCATCACAGTTCTTCTATGGCTTATACATGGCCACAGAAGTAGCATACTTCACATATATCTACGCCAAAGTAAGTGTAAAAATAAAAAAGTCATACATACATAACTTCACGCCAAGTTCCTTGCGGTGCACTGAGAACAGAGCCTCATAAGGAAAGATTCTTACACACATCACTCGCAGTTTTGAGTTTTATAACTCTTGTCATACACGCTCGTTTTTTAAGGCACCTGACATCATCTTCCTCGGACTCGTTCTATTTGGTCATGGAAAGTGTGTCCTCGTCATCGACTCCTACATCTATCCGCCTTTACACTTTATATCTGCTTAGTCAATCTTGCATCAACCATTCTTTCTACATGTCTGCACCATCGGAACATGCCCACGCAAACTATCTATTAATCCAACTTTCTTCCTTACAACCTTGTTTTCGATGCTGTTAAAATCATTACATATTATAAAACAAAGTCACTTTCCGCTGTCTGTTCCCTTATATGTGTATATCTTTAAAACTAAGCAAAGGTTTTTGATGAGTTTTTTTAATAGTTAGAGGATGTCAACGGGGTGGTTTTGATCTATATTTCATATATGATGTAAAGAAAAAATCATAATTTTCAAGATTTAGCACTTTAATTGCAAACGCTGGCTGAACCCCAACTCTTTACGAGAAATAATGGCTTATTTACGAAGCTATTTTAAAGCATTAATTTTCATCCAATTAAGTGTCTTAAATAGATTGTACATGTAATATAAATGATTCTGGCCCTTTACAGCATGCAATTTAAATGAATATTTTCGAAGATATTGCAGTATTAGCATAGCACATAGCACAAAGCTGGTATATAGCACAAATTGAACCTCATGATATCCAAAATTTACTTATTTATTACTTTTGATGCGGAACAAAGTTCGCCGGGTCAGCTAGTAAAAAATTTAATTAATAATAAGAAAAGTGACATAAAATGCTTAGCATAGTTTTATATTAATTTACCAATGCAGAATATATCATCCGAATCTATACTATCATCTATATAGTTATATTCTTCTTTAACTTTTAGGTACTCAAATTTGTTGTTGTAAAAAGACAATTGTCTCAGTATGGTACAGTGGTAGAGCCAAGCAGTTCGCTGTATGAATGGGTCGGCTCGACCGGTAAAATACCACGACCTCTCAGAATATCGTCGTAAAGTGACTCATGCCGCGTTTCGTTCGGTGAGAGAGGTACCCGGAGGCCCATCCTATCCCCTATCCCTTAAAGGTCGGCAACGCAACAGTAACACTATATGTGTTGCTGGTGTCCATGGGCGGCGTCGGTTGCTTACCATCAGGTGACACGCATGCTCGTTTGCCCTCCTATCCTATAACAAAAAAAGTATTTAATTTTAGAGGTATTACATTATTATTTTTTTATATTACAATTGATGTTTCATTACAAATTTTATATCCCAAATACAGATACATAAAAATTGCATGTCAGAATAAAATATAATGATGACAATTCATTGGTAATAGGTAGGATGTAAAATTGTTTCGTCACATTAACCATTATTAATACTATTTATTTGAGATACGAGTTGGAATGACGTAAATCATTTGATTCGCACAAGTGGAATATGCACAACTCGAAGACATGATGACATAACATGACCTCATACATTCATACTACGTACGCGGATTCATCAAACTGGATAAAATTATATAAGATTAGGGCGGTAATGGTGTCAGTGGTCCACTGGTCGAGCTACCCGCTTCTGATTCAGAAATCGTGGGATCGATTTCGGGCCCAAATAATTAATTCTCGAAACGTTTTTCGAAGGTTAGGTATGTGTGTTAAATATAGATGACTAACAACTTTGTGACCGGTGAATATGGCAATTGATTCGAATCTATTCCATTTGGGACGTAACGTTTTGGCGATTCGAAGTTTAGGTAATAGCAGCTGCCTACTCCTTTGGGGAGAAAAAGGCGGTAATGTTATGTTTCCATTGTGATGGTCCAAAAAACGACATTATTTTACGGATCTTTTTTCTCTATTGAAAAAATATAAAAAGTTCTATGTTAGTCATGTTAAGTTCAGTCATTGGAAGTCTAATAATTTCGAGTTTTAGTTAGGGGCCGTTCAAGTATTACGTAAGCACTATAGGGGAGTTAGAGGGTCTTTGCTTTGCTTATTTTTGATGACATGGGGGGTAGGGGGGTCCAGATGATAATTACGTCATCAGTAACTATTTATTTTATAAAAAAAACCTCAGACCAATCTTCCAAAATGATTTGCTTGGCCTGTATTAGTTGATATATATGTTTACGTAATTATGGAGTAATATGGTAAGCTTTGCTTACTTTTGCTGACTGGGGGGGGGGGTAAATAATTGTAATAAATCTGGTTACGTAATACGTGAGTGGCCCCTTACTACAAAGGACTTTAAAACAGTGGAAGAGCCAAGCAGTTCGCTGTATGAATGGGCCGTCTCGACCGGTGAAATACCACGACCTCTCAGAAGATCGTCGTAAAGTGGCTCATGCCGTGTTTCGTTCGGTGAGAGAGGTACCCGGATCCCCCTATCCATTAAAGGTTGGCAACGCAACAATAACACTATATGTGTTGCTGGTGTCCGTGGGCGGCGTTGGTTGCTTACCATCAGGTGGCACGCATGCTCGTTTGCCCTCCTATACTATAAAAAAAAATTCTACGCGAGACTCGGACAAAGAAGCAATTTTTTCTGGTCCACCCTAAGGAACATCATGCACCCCGTGTGAAATACAGGAACTAGGTTTTTTTTTTTGGAGTCCTTCATATGATATTTGTGTTTGGCTGCAGGTGGAGTCCTCAAAGTATCCACGTGTATCGTCTTATACTCGAATCGCGGCTCTAGTGGGCCGTTTCCTCTCAGGCATTAGTGCCCAACTCCTTACGTACTTCAACTGGATGGACTATCGGGATCTCAACTACATCACATTCACAGGTTTGTTCCATAGTATATCTATTTGTTATGACTAAATCATATTTTTTTTTAATAATACTTCGATTAGTATTCGCGAATTGCCAGTATTTTAACGGAATGGTTTATGGCATTTTTAATTTTTGTCCGGTTATACATATTTGTTTATAGTAAACTCCAAAATTTATAGTAAATGCTAAATATATAGTAAACTCCGAAAGGTGAGCATGTTTTCACAGGACTTTCACTGAAAGACTCCACTGAAAGCACATAAGCAGTTCATAAATTTTCTACACTATTTTTCTACAAAAAAATAATACGATGCATTAACAACAAATCAGTATTGCACAGTGTCACAAATTGGTCAAATGCAATCATAATATTTACCATGCGAAAGAAGTCTCAGGTTCTTGCTACTAATTCTCCACCTAGGCACGTTTTATCTTAAATAGATACAATTACAGCTTACGATACATATTCTTCTCTATTCTTCTTTCCTAATACTACTTATATGTTTAATACACACTTTATTGATATTCTTTGGAGTTTTCTATTTATTTATAAACGAACCAACCAATATCAAATCAATGATGTGTTGGTGAGAGGCCAGGTCAAGAGTGGCCACAACCGACGAGCATGTATGAAAGCGAAAATGACAGTGGAGGAACATTTACATTTCAGGATTGTAGCAAATGGAAAGAATTAGTCTCTGCCTACCCCCATGGGATAAATGCGTGATTGTATGTATGTATATTATTTATTTATGTTAGGTTATAAAAACAAAAGGTTTTATACAGGTTTTGTGTAAACTTATAAGATATGACCGAGGTGTGTGTTTGTGAAGCCGACACGTGCAAAAGCAAACTAGGTTATCATAAATTTTTCATAACGCTAATAATACAATTTGTGACAGTAGACAATTAAGTAGTCTCGATGGTCTAGTGGTTTCTGAATGAGAGGTCTCGGATTCGGATCTGTGTTCTTTGGAAGGTTAATATTTGTACCTGATGTTTGGCAATAGACCGAAAATTGTTGACTGTCGGGGCGTAATTGTCGCTTACACCTTCAGGCATTAACAAGCGTGAAGTAACAAAAGATAAATGAGGTTTTTAATTACACTAACTAAAGTTAAGACAAAGAAAAAAAGAGAGGTAGATATAACATTCGTCTCATTTTTTAAACATCTTTCTTACAAGTGCCTATTATTATTTGTAGCTCAGATCTTGGCCACGTTCTGGGCGATATGGCTTCCGTCAGTGCAATACGGCATCTACTTCCATCGGAAGAGTGCGGCCTCTATATCTGATCAGAAAGAACTACAACGAGTAGAGAGCAAGGTATAATTTATATGAGATTAAAAGAAGAGAAAGGAGAGTCACACAGTAAGAGTAGACTATATCAATAGTTGTTCCCAAGAGCGTCTTAAAAATCAGAACTGAATTAAGAAAACATACATAACATAACTTCACGCCATTGTTACCCGAAGGTGTAGGCAGCGGCTGTTAAACCTCGTCTCGCCGATATGTTTACGTCCTAAATGGAATAGGTGGCGAACCTATTGCCATACCGGGCACAAAGTTTTCAGTCATCGATATTTATCACACATAACTTTCCGAAAACAATTTCGAAAAGTCATTGGTGTGAGCCAGTATCAGGATTCGAAGCACGACCTATGTATTTAGAAACCGTGTTCTCGACCACCAGACCACCGAGACTACTATACTACTGAATTAAGAAAATTGTTTGAATATAAATATTTTCTGTAATAATTTTTTTCCACTCAAGTAAGGCTAATAAAATTAATGTTTATTATGGAAATTAAACAGCGAATACCTACTTGTTCATTTTATTTCGTTCGTATACTTCATAGAAAAACTCCCAGATGGCGTGCAAACATCCATTGATCGTCATAAATATTTGAACTCGGTTGAGGCTTGAATCCACCGACCTCTACTTAACAGTCTGTTGTTTTACTAATGCACCACGAGATCTGTAGGTACCTATGCCTCATATAATGATAGTTTTTAATATAAAATCATGCAACTCCAATAGGAGTGTATTATCACTCTATAAATACCCAAAGGTGTAGACAGTAGCGCTTCGCCTCGTCGACTAAAATATGAACTAAGCGATTAATCGGGGTACATTTTGTTCAATCATCAATTGTATATCAAGCATAAATTAGGTTCAAACCAAGACAATACTTCATTTTTTTAAAGCTTGGATATAGTGTATAAAATACATACATAACTTCACGCCAAATTCCTTGCGGGGTGGGCAGAGAGAACAGTGCGCCATAAGGCACGATTCTTACACACCTCACTCGCTTCGTCGACTTTCATAACTCTTTTCATGCACGCGCGTCGAACTTTTAGGCTCCTAACATCACCTTCCTCCAGAACACGTTCTATTTGGTCATAGAATGTGTGTCATTGTTTTTTTTGTCCTTCTTGTGTATAAAATATGTATTTATTTTGCAGAGCACATTTCGATTGAATGTGATTGAGGCTTCGACTCTGATCGGTCGCCACGCACGCGCTGCTTACTCCCGCCCCAAGGTAATTTAATACAGCAAGTCTCCTTCAAAATTACCTTACGACTTACACAGCTCACAAATATCCTGTCATTTTCCTCCTGTCACTTGGGATTCCTACCCACAGATTTTAAACAGTGGCAGAGCCACGCAGCTCGCTGCAAGAATGGACTGACTCGACTGGTGAAATACCACGACCACGACGTAAAGTGGCTCATACAGCGTTTCGTTCGGTGACAGAGGTACCCGGAGGCCCACCGCCCTTCCCCATGCCCTATCCCTTAAAGGCCGGCTACGCAACAGTAACACTATATGTGTTCAGGTGTCCGTGGGCGACATTTGTTGCTCACCATTAGGTGACGTGCCTGCTCGTTTGCCCCCATATACCATAAAAAAAACCTTCTTTAGTCGATTATTATCTATGCATTTTAAGTTAAAAAATATGTCTTCCTACTATTTATTTTCCTGTTTGTCGAGTTTTGTAATATTCTGTCTGCTCGTTATCTATACGATTAAGTAATTGAATGTAATAAACAAACCACACATTTACAAAGATCACACGTGCACGTCGTGTTTAACACGAGGACAGACAAAATTAGTGGCATTCATAAGTCTAAATTAACAAACATCTACTTTGTTTTACTTAAACTCTACTTAGTTACTAGGTGACCGTGCATACTTTGTACCGCCATATTGTATAATTATTAGCTTCACCTGTATGTTTGTATGTTCGTTTGTAACCGACTTCTTTTTAGTGTTCATAGTTCACTTCTCGCACCATCTAGTGGCAATCAGCGGAAAGTCTACGTTATCAACTTGAAATGAGTTCCTTGTATAAGTCACAGATGGCGCTATTCCTCAAATTCGGTTTTGATATCCGTTGTTAGCACGCTTTAAAATAGTTAAGCAATAGTTTAAAAAACTAAGAAATGCGCTTGTTATAGAAAACCGAACTAAAAAATATAAAATAAATAATAGTTTAAAAAAACTAAAAAACACGCTTTTTATAGAAAACCGAACTAAAAAATAGAAAATAAATTTTAATGAATTTAAATTATGAAAATAGTGTTAAAAATTTCAATGAATATAAATTAATAATAGTGTGAATAAAAAAAAATATTTTATTTAAAAAAAAAGCGTGGGGTGCTTTTTAAGATATTATCGAAATGATAATCACTCTACTCATATCTGTCAATAAAATATTTATAACTATTGACACCATGCACCCCACGCTTTTTTAAAATAATTTTATCAATAAGTTTGTGCTGTGCTCCTATTTAGAGGAGGGGAGAGGCCTATGTCCAGCAGTGGACTGCAATAGGCTGATGATGTGCTCCTATTTGACGCAGCGTGGTGTTATATATATATAGCTTAATGTACATATATACATAACTTCACGGCAAATCCCTTGCGGGGTAGGCAAAGAGAACGGAGCGCCATAAGGCACGATTGTTATACGCCTCACTCGCTTCGTTGACTTTCATAACTGTTTTCATGTATGCGCGTCGATTTTTAAGGCTCCTAAAAGCACCTTTCTCTAGAAGACGTTCTATTTGGTCATGAAATGTGTGTCTTCCTCGATAAATGAATTATCCAACACAAAGATATTTTATCAATTCCAACCAATAGTTGCTGAGATTAGCGCGTTCAAACAAACTCTTCGCTGACAGTTTAAACTAGCTGGTCCGGAGAACTATGTTTCGCTTCAGAAGCAATAAATGAGCAAAACAATTATTTATAAAATAACAGTAGCCTAAGTTACTCCTTATCACATCGGCCATCTTCCAATAAGTCCCGTCAACATCTTTCAAGCCGTTTCAAATATTAGCCGTAACAGACAAAAAATATAAAAAAATATATTTAGAATAAAAAATATATGTTTTGGAATAAGCTCGCTGAAGTGGCAATGGGCTGGTCATGTCTGCCGAAGGACTGATGATGGATGGAGTAAGAAGGTCATAGAGTGGAGACCACGTCTTGGTAAACGTAGCGTAGGACGCCCACCAGCCCGATGGTCAGACGACCTCAGAAAGGCTGCTGGAAAAAAACTGGATGCGGAAGGCAGAGAATCGGATGTTGTGGCGCACATTGGGAGAGGCCTATGTCCAGCAGTAGACTGTAATTGGCTGATGATGATGATGATATTTTGGTGTATGTAGGTACCGTATATATACCTATTCATATGGATTTCGTCAAAAGCGGCTATTTGAATATTACAAACAGACACTCCGATTTTATTTATTTATAGTATAGATTACTTTTTTCATATATTCATTCATTATCTAAAAGGAATGGACTCGTAGAAATGGAATTAATGAAGGTGTAATAATAATATAATAAACGTTTATTTCCAGACTACAAATAGGTCCACTTGTTAGTATACATTTGCTTATAAACTATGTTAGTAAATAACATGTAAAAACTCAAAATAACACAACTCGTAATTACATGGCTACGATCTTACTAAGACTTTCATAAAATGTCCAAACATTGGCGAGTCATATCTCTCCACAAAACGTGTAATGTTTACTTAGAAAGTTAATGTTTTTTAACAGCAGCTCGTTGATTTTGCAGGTGCTCGTGTGGTCGGCACTGTACGCCTGCACTCTGGCACTATTCGTTCAGACCCAGACTTATGTACAGCTGTTGTGGAAACAAATACGTGGAAACGAAGACGAAGTAAGTGTCCCTTCTAATTATAAGTAATTAAATATGCTAACAAGTCTTTTTTAGTAGTACTTTACGTTTCCATTCCTAGTATAGTAGCTTTTTCCATGTTTTCTGTTCTTTGGTGTTATGATTGCCATTATCATCTGGCACAAAACTACCAATAATGTCCTATAGACTCTTTGAGTGGAGTTATTTCGATTATTGCCAAAGTCTTCGTCTTCGTTTTCACCTTTTTTCGCGCAACGACAAAACTACAATAATTTAATTGTTAAACCTGTTAAAATGGTTTCTGTACGATTCAAAAATATGCCAAATTTTCTTTTCTTTTTGGTTTTAAAAAGTGTGTGTAACAAGAGAAGTAGAAGTAGAAAGTAGGCTGAAAAGATGGCAGAATAAGCTAAAGAGAGTCCGTTTTAAGATCAGGCGCGATAAAACTGAGCACCTTTTCTGTGACTTTTGTGGCTCCTCTGGCTTTTCCTCAATATCTTTGGACGGAAAAAGCCTCAAAGTTACGTCAAACTTCAAATACCTTGGTTCGCTTATTCAATGTGACGGCAATATTGACCGGGATGTGAATAACAGAATTAATGCGGGATGGATGAAATGGCGACAGGTCTCAGGAACACGATGCGATCCACGGATGCCCCGTATATTAAAGGGGAAAATATACAAATCGGTTGTCAGGCCTGTCGTATTCTATGGGTCTGAATGTTGGCCTATGAAAGAAGTAGATGAAAGGAGAGTACATGCAACAGAAATGCGTATGTTAAGATGGATGTGTGGTGTGACAAAAAGGGATAGAATAAGAAATGAGTATATAAGAGGAAGCATGAAAGTAGCACCAATTACGGAAAAAATTAGAAGTGGTAGATTGGCGTGGTATGGCCACATTATGAGAAGGGACGAAAGCCATGTCACAAGGAGAACGATAAGAATGACTGTGGATGGACACATTGGACACATTAGTAGAGGAAGGCCGTAAAAGAGATGGATGGACTGTGTAAAAGTTGATATGAATATGAAGGGAGTAAGTGTGAATATGACGAGCGATAGAAGTGAATGGAAAAGAATGACAGTTGTGCCGACCCCACTTAGAGTGGGACAAGGGCAGAAAAATGATGATGTGTGTAACAAGAGAATAAACTTTTCAAAAAAATTGTCTTTCGCCTTATTCTGCTTTTAGACAAAAAGACACGACACTGAAGAACAAAGGGTATTTAATACATTGAAAGTTTTATTATAACGCATTAACTAGATAAATAAAGTTTATTTCAATATCACAAAACTATAGCTAACTTCACTGACTGACTGACTATAGCTAACTTCAGGGTGTAATTTTTTTGTGACTTCGATCGTAAAAATTAACTTTCAAAATTTTTCCCTAACGCGCCAAAAGAAATATAACATCAAAAAGACGAAGACACAGTTTTCGTATTAAACTTATGTTTCAGGTGGCGTTAAATGGCGCGGTAGAAGCAGCACAGACGCTACTGGGTGCTGGCGGTGCGTTTGTCGCGTCTATATTCACGTCCAGCGGTATACCGGCACCTGTAGCTGCTGTCCAGGGTGTTGCGATATTCTTCGCCACTTACATAAACAACGTGTTCGTTTCGTATGCAGGATATATCGTCATGGGATCGCTATATCATTATACCATCACGCTCGCTAGGTAAGTTTAACATAAATAATTATTTATTTATTTAAACATTCAACTACCTACGTAGGCAATGTAGGGTGGGGGTTGTTTTGCTTATTTCGGATGACATGAGGGCTAGGGGGGGGCGGTCTAGATGATGATTACGTCATCGGTAGTTATTTACATTTTTACACATATATGGCAAAATTCACATTGTCTTTGCTTGAAAACTCAAGCATCAAATGATTACGTAAGCATATGGTATGGGGTAAGAGTTTCGCTTACTTTTGCTGACAAGGGGTGGGGGGGCTAAATATTTTTTATTTAACTGCTTAAAAATTTTGCACTAGTAATAACGAACAGCAAACATCACTTAACGGATCAAAAGTTATTATTCTGTATCCTCGACAGTGTCTGCAATAAGGAAAATTTTCGGTGATCGGTAGAGTAGTTATGACGTGACATAGTACCCAACAAATAAAGTCTTGGATACTTGGGATTATAAATACCGCAGTTTACCATACAATAAACGTGATAAACTCCGTAAAGAAATGTTTACTACTTGTCAATAAAATTCTAGCAAACAGATCAGAATAGAATGAATACGATACTATAACATAACTTCACGCCTTTTTCTGCCCGGAGGTGAAGGCAGTGGCTGTTGAGACTCGACTCGCCATTATGTTTACGTCCGACATAGTATACAATAGGTGGCGAATCTATTGCCATACCGGGCACAAAGTTTTCGCATAACTTTCGAAAAGAATTTCGAATAATCAGTGAGCCAGGATTCGAACCCGCGTCTTCTTGATTCAGAAGCGGGGTGCTAGACCACTGGACCACCGAGACTATATACTTTACTACATATATTTAAATTAATCTGTTATGTCAACTGTAATAAAAAAGAGAAGATTAGTGTTATAAACACAGAGTTATTTTACCGTCTAGGTACATAAGCTAGCTACGATGCAACATATACATTATGTTTTACGGCCGAAATCAATAAGCAATCCCAAACGGAATTTTGCTAAGAGCAATATTTCAATCCATTTCTACTAATAAGCGTGCCAATAATCAATCCGTGGATTGATTTTGTTTGGGGAATCGATCGACAGATACACAATAATCTGAGATTTGCTTCAATCTTAGATTGGAGATTGAGCCGCTAGAAAGTGTAGTTTAGTGTCAATAGTGTCTAGTGTCTCGGGGATCCAGTGGACGAGCACCCAGCTTCTAAATCAATAAGTCATGGGTTCGAAGCCGGGCTCAATGCTCAAACCAATGATGTCTTGAATGTTATGTGTGATATATCTGTCTGACAACTTTCTGCGCGTTTTATAGTATTAAGTTCCGCCATCTATTCCGTTTGGGACATAAAATTCGGCTAGTCGTGGTTTTAATATCCACTGCCATCGGGTTTTAAACACCGTGAAGTTATAAAAAATATGTCTATTGTCTAGATTCTGTTGTAAATACATATTATGAAAGTATTTCAGTTGTTGTTTCAGTATTCTCTTCAAATTACATAGTAAAATTTTACCTATAATATTTGATAAGAAATAGAAATATAATAAAAATATCTTGGATACAAATCACACAGCGCCCTCTAGTTCCAAACTAAGCAACTAAATGCTTGTGCTATGGATACTAGATAATGGATGTGAATACATATATACTTTTTTTTCGTAAATACATACTTATAATACATAGAAAAACACCCAGGCCATACAAACATTCATGCTTGTGCAAAATATTTGTATTCGGGTGGAAATCGAAACCTCCAACCTAGATTCTCCAGTCGGTAGCTTTACCAATGCACCATGAGGCTCGTCAGATGTATATATTTGTTTTAATGTCTTTTTGTATTTTAGTGCAAAAATCGCTGGACAACTAAGCGACGAAAGTTGCTTCGGACTGATATTTGGTATCAACACACTCGTCGGTACGGGACTGCAATCTATCCTCACATATGTTATGTTACAAAATCTCATGTTGCCAATTGATTCACAGTATTACACTATAAGCGGTTTGTTACTGCTCCTAGCCACAGTGTGGCTTCTCGGCTGGATATTCAATATGTGTAGGCAAAAAAAAACTGTTAATTTAAATAATCATCATCATTCATAACGAATTAATAATACTACACTAGTCATAGACACTAGTTTTCATGATGGCAGCTGCTTAAACCTGAAGCCGAAGAACCACAGATAATATACTTAACTATTGTGTTATAGAATATTTTAAACTAAGAACCTTAGAGCAATACAGATTCACTAAAATTTTAGACCAATTAAACAATTTTTTTTTCCAAGTATAATTAAAAAAACAACTAAAATAAAAGAAAAATACTCCATTAGTTGGTTGATATTAATACCATGATATAAATAGCTGAATTTTGTAGTAACTTTAGCAATTCCTCTACTTCAGGACTTCAGCCACTTGTTACTGACATACTTAGACAGAGAATTAGTAATATTGACATATTGTAAGTGGCTAATAGTTTTTTTTTTATGACAATGCGCAGAACGTTCCTGTTTATTAAATGCATACCGGGATCTGCTTTGGTAAATTTTTGGCACATTGTAGTCTAAACAAGTATATTTATTTTAGATGTCAGTAAATGAATTTAAGAGTGACACGAGTTTCCCCGAAAACAAAAATTTGTGTTTCTTTCACAGTCAGTTTTTTTTTTAATAGTTCAATTATTTATTAAATGTAAACTATTCTGGGATTACTTAGGTAACTTTAGTTATGTAAAGTAAAGTAAATGAATTCGCTAAATTGACTCTGGACATGAAATATTACTTAATTTTAATATTTTTTTTTATATTATTTACTCCATGTAATATTTATTTAGTGTAATAGTGAGATTATTTAGTGTTATAGGTAAAAATTATCTGCAATAAATAATCAGTACTTAAACTTGTATACACCTATATTGAATCACCTATAGAAATAATTAGTGTTTTAGCAAATAAAACCATAGTATAGCATTTTGTGATATACCTACTTAATATTTAATAATTGTTAGAAATTGCTGATATTTTGTTATGTCAGTATATTAATGATGATTGTACTTATATTTTGTTGTTTGTTATTTATATTTTATAGAAATATATTTAATGTATCTGTCAGTGATTTTTTTACTGAGTTTATTATACCACATAATATGTTGAGTATTTGTTCTTTTTTGTCCTGTTATGTTTGTTCAACTTTTTAAACTTCTTCCTACACTCTTCACTTGGAGAATAAGGCGATGAAAAGACAAGTCGCATGGAAGCTAAGAAGCTTCTCTTCTCAATATATTTTGTTAGTTACTGTAGGCAGGACATCGATGTGAAATAGGTTTTGTTAGTTTTGTGGCAGTAATTTGTACTAATTCACTAAAAAATTAAAAGGTTGATTAAAGTATTAAACTACATGTATTAATAGATCAAAAGTATATTTAAATTTTCTATTGCTTATTTTTGAGTAAACATGATTTGAAATGTTTATTTATTTTTTACTTTTTGTGCACGGTATATGCTTAAATGACATGAAATAGACTTAAATATTACACATTATATAAATGTTACTAGGATAAGTTCATAATGTAGCTCTTCTTTGTTAACTTAGTGGGGCTGAAAGAGTTTTCTTTCAACTTACTAAGTTACAAACATTGACAAAAGATGATAACATTACAGACTATATTAATTTGTATTATTTATCATACTTTTAATATTTGCTCGATAAGAGATATTACTTGAGTAAACACAACATCATTACTGTTTAGTTGTGTTTATTTTTAACCAATTCAAGATAATTATTTACCACTAAGCTCCCCATAAAATTGGTATTGATGTTTAAAGCCTTAAATCTAGTAAGATGAAGATAAATAAAATAACTTTTAAATAACACTTTTTTATTAGAAATAACTTATTTACATTAATTTAATTTTGCTTCACACAAGGAATGTGATATGTAGATTAACAAGGAATGTTTTTTAATAACATAAAATACATATTCTCAATATGTTTATACCCTTTGCAGTGATATTTTGCATACTATCATAGAAGTTGCAGTCACGACCATAAATAAACTAAAATTAATTACCTGACACCAAAATAGCTGATTATAGTTAAATATGTCCATACTCATTTATTTACAGTTTTGGATTCACATTACACTTGCTGCATTGTTGATGGCCTGCTCTTCAAATAAACATATATGCAGATTAATAAGAAAACAACGCCTAATGTCGGCAAAACAAGTGTATGGATTTGCTGTCTCATTTTTGCAAATTCCTGTTTCCTTTCTCTTTTTTGTTTTGCATTTTCTTTTACTGCTCCCTTAAGCTTTCTCATGATGCAGCTGGAAAATAGTTTATAGAATCTTGTAGAACTATGCCACGTTTAATGTGTACGTAATAATTATATTTTATTATCTGACACGAATGGATAAAATTTTACAGAACGAGATCAAAAGAAAATTAATTAAATGTAATTCTATCCGTTTGACTACCTTTCAGTAATTTTCAAATTATTATTTGTTGGTTTGGTAAACAAAGCTCTTTTCGCGAAATTTGCAGAAGAGATGAAAAGTTTCATACACGTCATACGAGACACATGTCAATCAGATGTCAATTGTCAGTTTGTCACTCGCCTTCCTTTTTTCGTATTTGGGTTGCCCAATTCTAAACTTTTTTTATACTTTCGTGATTTAGTTGTATTTTTATTTAAACAAAGCTAGCTGACTGTAGGCGTGAGCGTTATCGTAAGCGGTTTCAGTAACCTATTACGCGGCTTATAACCGTATACGTAGTTTCGTAGATACGAATGTAACGCTTATTTATATACGCGGTTCCACACACACAGTACACACAACGGCTGGTGCACGCGTAAGCGCTTACTACCAAGAGTATATAAATATACTACTATGTACTTACTACTGTAACTACGTACTCTGTGGTAACTACATTAGGTAAGTAGTTGTAAGCGTTTCGTGTAAGTGTTTCGTTCAACCAAGATTAATATTATACTATTATTAGTTATTCTTAGACGACTGCTCGCGTAACGTTAAAGTATGATAATTGTTATGTCTGTTTTAATTTCTAATGCCCATGTAAATGTGTAAGCAATTGGAAAGAGAATAAATTCAAAAAGGGTTAAGTTGTTTTTTTATTTTATAAATATAAATAGAATGTAATACAATAAATTTAATATATATTCAAAGTGTAAATATTTTAACAAAACTGCAAAAATAAAAGTATTTTTTTATGGGATAGGAGAGCAAACGAGCAGGCGTGTCACCTGACGGTAAGCAACTAACGCCACCCATAGACACTAGCAACACATAATATGTATCCCATAAGTGTGTCCCCTATTCCTTAAAGGTCGGCAACACACTATATATAGTGTTACTGTTGCGTTGCCGACCTTTAAGGAATAGGGGATAGGGAAGGTGGTGAGCCTCCGGGTACCTCTCTCATCGAACAAAACGTGGCATGAGCCACTTTAAGTTGGTCTTATGAGGTGTCGTAGTATTTCACCAGTCGAGCTGGCCCATTCATGCAGCGAACTGCTTAGCTCTACCACTGTTAAACATAGAACAGAAATTGTATATAAAATCAAATGAACTTTTAAATACGCCTGCTTTCTGTCTTGCAGAAAAACATGCCTGGAAATAGGTACTCAAACAAAATGACAATGCATACACATTGCAACATATTTAAACTATTGCATATTCGTAATCATAACTTAATACAAAGTAACACATAGCCTAGTATACAGAAATAACTCGATACAAAAATAATCGGTTTTGAATCTAGTTATTTATACGAAACTGCGTATAACGATTACGCGCAAAAGACGTTACGACCCACGCAGTGTCGCCAACGTAAATTTGGGGATAAGTTAGATGAAGAGGGGTATTTTTAGGGGCCATATTTTTTTAGGGGCATACACTAGGGGTATAATTTTTTTACGCATTTTTCATGAGTTACCTTTTTTAGGGGTATTTTCTAGGGGGGAAATTCTTTTGTAGCGGTTTTTGTAACGTAAATTAGAAGATGATTGATTGAATTGATGAATTAAATTTTATGAAGGTTACACACCTTCATAAAATTTATTATCTCATTAATATTATCTCATAGACATCAGCAGAAAAATCTTTTCTGTAAATTAAGATGAAAATTAAACGATACCAGCGAATACTCAAGCGGGCATAATAACTGAAATGATAAGACAAACAATTGGACGACGAGTGAAATACGAGTAACCGACTGAGCAAAAAGCGAAGATGTGGTTCCTTAGTGTTAGAGCCGTTACCGTTATTAGAGGTCAGTGAGATCGCTGTGGCGAAGAAACAAAGACGAGCGACCGAGCGAAATCTTCAAAATAATAAACAAAACTGCGAGAGTGCAAAGAACGAAGTGGCGTACCACGTGTGTTTTTTTTTTGTGTGTGAAATTAAATTTTTTTCCAATCAAAGAATTTTTTTCCAATATAGTCTAGGGTGATCTTGAGTTAGTGTTAGGGGGAAAGAGGGGGATTTCGAGACGACGCTAGGGGGGGACGCTTAGTCGAGGTTGGCAACACTGGACCCACGACTAGCTGACAGTAGTTAATGTCACTTTGTAAAATAATGTTGCCAAATTTAAGGTAATAGTGAGGCCTTCAGTTCTTAATCAATTATATGAATGAACAATGAGTGAAATAGTTAATCATCTCAAATGATATTTAGTATCACTCTAAACCTTACATACATACACATACATAACGTCACGCCAAATCCCTTACGGGGTAGGCAGAGAGAACGGAGAGCGATAGGGCACGATTCTTACACACCTCACTCGCTTCGTTGACTTTCATAGCTCTTTATGAAAATAGCTGTGCTCATGCAAGAGCGTCGGTTTTTGAGGCTTCTAACATCACCTTCCTCCAAAACACATTTTATTTGGTCATGGAATGTGTGTCTAGGCCGTCCTCGACTCCTACATCCATCCACTTTTGCATTGTATATCTGCTTAGACAATCTTGCATCATCCATTCTATCCACATGTTCGAACCATCGTAGCATGCCATTCTTACTTTTACCCCAATCTAGTTTTGTCTTTCTTAAAATTGTGTGAGATTTTAATAAAGTTATATGTAAGATTTATGTTGTGAGTTTCTTGAAAAAACAGTAGGTACCGTTAATTCTTTACTTTCTTTCTGGCCCTATTCTTCTCATGATAGCCCCTACATTCAGACCTATGAATATATATGAATATATATATTCGTAGGTCTGGTCTATATACAATGAATGATATCAACGTGAATGGTGAGTACATCTCGCATCTTCGGTTCGCCGACGACATCGTGGTAATGGCAGAGTCGCTGGAACAGTTAAGCGGAATGCTGCGCAGTCTAGACGAATCCTCTCGACGTGTCGGTCTGGGCATGAACTTGGACAAGACCAAGGTCAACATGTGCCCGGAGCGATAAATGTCGATGGGTCAATTCTCGAAGTCGTAAACAAAAACAAATACCTAGGCCAATTAGGTCCATCCAGTTAGGTAGACGAAACTTCGAGAAGGAAGCCGACAGGAGGATTCCGCTGTGTTAGGCCGCATTCGGCATACTGCGTCGAGTTTTCGGCTCGCCTATACCGCAATGCCCGAAGACCAAAGTCTTTGACCAGTGCGTCCTACCAGTGATGACCTACGGTGCCGAAACGTGGACACTTACGGTGGGGCTAGTCCACAAATTTAAAGTCGCTCAGCGAGCTATGCTCGGAGTATCTCTGAAAGATAGACTCAGGAATGAGTATATCTGTCAGAGAACCGGAGTAACCGACGTAGTTCGTAGAATAAGCTCACTGAAGTTGCAATGGGCTGGTCACATCTGTCGAAGGACCGATGGTAGATGGAACAAGGAGGTCATGGTGTGGAGACCGCGACTTGGTAAGCCTAGTGTAGGACGCCCACCAGCCCGATGGTCAGACGGCCTCAGAAGGGCTGCTGGAAAAGACTGGATGCGGAAGGCAGAGAATCGGATGTTGTGGCGCACATTGGGAGAGGCCTATGTCCAGCAGTGGACTGCAACAGGCTAATGATGATGATGATGATGATAAAAACCTAAGTTCGAAAACCAAATCATTCTAATTCATCTAGATCCCTATAGCCGTTAGGGGGTTAACCGTTTTGCGTGGTAAGCCACTGGTTACCGCTCATGTACACCGTGGTGCGTCGCCGTCTTTTATGGGAGTAGGAGGGCAAAGGAAGAAAAGGGATCGGGCCTCCGGATACCTCTCTCACCGAACGAAACGCGGCACGAACTACTACCCGCCAATATTTCGAGATGTGGTATTTCACCGGTCGAGCCGGCCCATTCATGCAGCGAACTGGAAGACTCTACAACTATTTTGATATTAATAATTAGCAATTTCATCTTGTTATGGTCAATATTGGCTCCTCTGTCATTTCATTTAGACTTATTTCCTTGAACACTTGTATGAAAATAGCACCATTTGGTGCTAGCAAAAGGAGAAGGAGTACATAAAGAAGATTTACTTTAAACATTTGTAAATAGTTTATATATTATTTTATTATATGACACTCATTATACAAATTAACATAAGCGAGACCAGTGTAAAACCTCACAGGGTCATAATTTTTATAGACTCTTAATCATAATGTGACATATAAATATAAATAAGACTTATAAAAACTAAAACTGCATGTAATTGGGTGACTATATTTGGTCATTTAGTAGCTGTTACTAGGTAAAGATAATTTGGGGTATGTTACATGCAAGTAAGCATCATGGTTAACTTTGTTCAGTATTATAATTGACTATATAAATAAATTTATCCCCATTCTATATATCTTAGTATACTTTCAAATGGCTAATAAAATATCAAGGTATCTGACATTGCCATGCATACTATTTGGTTTATTTGGATTAATAAATATACATACTAATTTTTCATATGATGACAAAATACAAACAATAACTTATACATGAAATTCACCTCCTTCGACCTTTTCATTTGATAACGAAATCAAAATATTTGAGGCAGACTGTTGGGAAAACCATATTAGACACATGAACAGTCCCTCCAGAATACCAATACCAACACCTCCAAAAACATCCAATATGTAATGCCTTTCTGCCAAAACTCTAGAGAGACACACAGTTGATACCCATGCAAGTAGTGGCGGATAGAAAAATATGCTTATTGGATCGGCGTAAACTAGTATAAAAGCAATCATAGTGGCCCTGCTTGCATGACCTGAAGGAAATGAGAACTTGTCGGGTCCAACCTCCAATAATTTATTCATAGGCACAGGTCGACGTCTTCGGACTGCAGCCTTTATTACTGCTACGACCACAATGTCTAAGATAAGTGCTGAAATAAAAGAAGACATATCAATGACAGTCAACCATATCTACAGTCATGTGGCACTAATGCCATGTTTCGCTTGATGAGAGAGGTATCCTGAGGCCCGATCCTTTCCCCCTCCCCTCTTTATCTCACTTCCGAGCATTTTGACGCCGAAATGGGATAGGGAAGCCTATCCCATTTTAAAGGCTGGCAACGCAACTGTCACAAAATATAAAATAAAGAAATAGCCAATTAATTTTAACTGGATTTATTCAAGTATTACGTAAGCAAATTTATTACAATTATTTACCCCCATCCCTCTTGTCAGCGAAAGTACGCAAAGTTCTTACCCCATCCCCCTCATAATTACCTAAACATTTTTCAACTAACAGATATATTATTTTTTTATTGAAACATTTTTATTAGCATGTGTGTAAAATATTAAATAACTACTTAAGACGTAATCATCATCTAGACCACCCTTTTTTTTTTTTTTTTTTTTTTCGCGAGGAAATGCTTTATGCACACCCCCCGCCTGGGGCCGGCAGGGGGTAGTGTGGGACTCCCAAAACAGAAAACTGAAATCCGATCCTAGGGTTACCCACTAAAACCTCGCGGCGGCCTTCCTCCGGCGTTGGGGTGGTCCAGGATTCGGATAAACCCCTCTGGTCCACCCCGCCGTCGCCCCCCCTCCTCCACGAGGGGGTGCTCATCCTCGGGGAGCCTCGGCGAGGCTCCCCCGGGCGGGGCGGCTCCGACCGCGCGCTGTAAAGAGGCGCGCGGCCGGCAGCGCCCCCGGCGACCCTCCCTGGCCGCACCGGGGGGTCACCCGTCCCGGGCCGCAACCCGGGCGCACCCGCGGGGTGTGCGCTCTCGCGGCCCGCCGGCGGCGGCGATCACTGAGCTCGCCGCCGCCGCCTTCGAGCGGGATCGGCTCTCTCCCGACCCCGCTCGGCGGCCTCCTTCTGGAGCATGACAGCTTCGCAGAAAGAGACCACAGCCCTCCACTCCTCCTCGCCCGCCAGCATTGCCGCGACCAACGCCGGCGGGGACAAGTCTCACCCGATCCCGTCGACCAGGACTCGGCGCTCGGCCGCCCAGGCCGGGCAGACCTCCAGCGTGTGCTGGGCCGAGTCCAGGTCGGATGCGCAATGGTGGCATCTCGCCGTCTCTTCACGTTTTATTCGACTCAGATACTCACCGAAGCACCCGTGCCCGGTATCTGAGTCAAACTGTAGGTGACAGTGCCCCATTTACGGAGGACCCAGGCCTCGAGGTGGGGCAGGACGGCCCCGACGGCGCGTGAACGCGTACCGCCCTGGAGGACCAGCGCGTCGCGCCAGTCCCCCAGGACCCGCCGGAAGGCCTCCCGCCTCCGCACTTCGTGTCCCCGCGCGTCCCCCCCTCCCCGGCCGAGATCGTACGCGGCTGCGTACATCTCGGCCAGGATGATGAAGGGGGGATAGCTCGCGAGGACCGTCGCCGCCTCGTACGAGATGGTACGGTAGCCCCGTACGATCCGTATAGCCATGATCCGCTCCAGGCTCCTCAGCAGAGCCCTGGAGCGGGAGGCCCCCGCGAGGTCTCGCGACCAAACGGGGGCCCCGTACAGGGCCACGGACCGCACGACGCCACCGTAGAGGCGGCGAACTCCCTCCCCCGGTCCCCCGAGGTTGGGCAGCAGGCGGTGTAAAGCGCCCGCCACCCGTCGCGCTCGGGGGACCATCCGTACGAAGTGCTCCTCGAAGCTCCAGCGGCCGTCCAGGGTGAGGCCGAGGTACTTCATGTACCGCCCCACCGGGACAGCCGTGTCACCCACCTGGATCCGCGAGGCCGGGGGTTCCCTGCCTCTGGTGAGGCGGTGGAACCACAGCGGCCCGAGCACGGACCCCTGCCGAACCCCGCACGTCACCTCCTTCCTCTGCTCCGTCCCGCTCCGGTCGACATAGTCCACCCGTCTCTCCTGCAGGTAGGCCCCGATGACCGACCTGAGGTAGGGAGGCACCTCGTGGTATACGAGGGCCTCCCTAATGGCCGGCCAGGGGAGGGTCCCGAATGCGTTGACGATGTCGAGCGACACCGCCAGCGCGACCCCCCCCGATCGGACTGCCGGTTCCGACAGGGCCCGCACCCGACGCACCGCGTCGATGGTCGAGCGCCCCTGCCGGAACCCGAACTGGCAGTCCGATATGTCCGGGCCCATCTGCGACAGGTGGCTGCTGATACGGGCGGAGATAACCCTTTCAAAGAGCTTCCCCGCCTCGTTCAGCAGGCATATCGGCCGGAACGACGACGGAGCATCTCCGGTCCTCCCTTGCTTTCTGATCAGCACCAGCCTCGCCGACTTCCAGTCGAGGGGGAACACCCCGCGGCGGAGGCAGTTGGTGAACAGCTGCCTCGCCTTGTTCCCCAAGACTCCCAGAGCGAGCGCCAGGACCCGGCCCGGAATTCCGTCCGGGCCGGGAGCGGCGCTCCGGGAGGCGAGCCGCGCGATGGCTCGCCCGAGCTCGTCCTCCGTCACCTCCAGCTCGTCGGACCACGGAGTGTGGTCCGACTGAGACGGAGGATCCGAGGGACCGCCCTGGACCCTAGGGAAGAGTACGTCCACGACTCTCCCCATGACTTCCGGGATCTAGACCACCCTGCCCCCATGTCATCACAAATAAGCAAAGCTAAGACCCCCAGTCCCTCTGCTGTTGCTTGCGTAATACTTGAACTTGTACTTGACCCATAGCAAAAACAATGGAAATATAATTTTGGTTTTGTATGTGACACTGTTACGCGTAAATAATCCATTTTCGATAATCGCTATGTTGGTGACATAGCGATTATAGAAAATGGATTAGTTACTGTTAATTAAAGAAAAAAAAAATTCTAATGCTATATGCAAGTAAAAAAATTGTGAATGGATGATGTTGCAGGCAACAACTAGATTTGAATTAACAATCTCATTACATAATTAGTTTAAAATTCAAGGTTACCAATAATGACTAACATATTGAGTGATGACTTCATGGTGACAAGAAACATACCTATTAACATATTCACTTGGAGTTGATAAAGATCTTTACTGTTAAACAACCAGATAAATGTAAGCCAGCCAGCCAACCAGACAATGCCATGACATGACACCTGCAAATGAAAAAAAAAATTGTATAGATTCATACCTGAATGACATGAATCAGTAATATTACAGATATTTGAAAACTATTTGTTTAAACACTAAATTCTATATTAAATCTGTATATGTATAATTAAGATTTTTTTTTACTTTTTTAATATTATATAAAACAATCAAATGCTTTTTAATGAATATATGGATAATTTTTTTATAACTACCTCAAATAATTGAGAATGGTTTCTAATTGATCTCAGAGCTGTGACTTTCAATGCAATTTCCACAAACTTTTTGGTGATTTGGACATCATATTGTAATATTTTTCTCAGCATTGGTGGGACTTGCCTCTTCTTTTCAACTTCTCCAAACTGAAATTTAATTTAATTATTACTTTAATGGATTACTATTTACAATGATGAATTTAAAATATTGTAAGCAGTTAATATAAATAACATAATAATGTGGATCTATCTAAATATACCAATACAACAGATTTTGATATCCCCTGCCATCCCCTGGCCTCCAATTGGTTATCAGACTAGATGGTTTTTCCTTTTTATAAAAAGTAAAATATTGGGTCATGGTGGTGAGATAAATATGTTGAGTAATGTTAATAATACTTGTTGATGAACATCAATCAGAAAATTTAACTAATGATTCAAAATGTTTCAACTAATGCTTAAAAATAATTCAAATGTAAACATACTATTATTTGATTTATATGTTAAAAGTAACAATTATCATTTTATTCAGGCAAAAATAATATTTCTAGAATTTTGTCTTTGTTATACTGAATAAATGTACTCTCGAATTTAGAAGCAATCATGATATCTTACCACATCCATGCTGTTGGCTATAACTTAGGGTCTCATATACATGAAAACTATGGCTGGAGCACCTGTACAAATATGTATCTTTGTTATCAACTGCATTTATTAGTGAGTCATGTAATGAAGGTTTAGTCAAAATTGTTATTCAACTCTTCAAATACCTATCATGATTACAATAGATAATTATTTATAATGAATACAGCTGTATAGCAATTAGTGATAACTGGCTAATTACATACTTAAACAGTGATATCAGGCGCGAAGAATCACGTTAAGCCCTTTCTTCAAATTACTATTACAAATTTCGTTCGTTCGATTTGTTTTGTCGAAATTCACACTTGACATTAGGGCTGTTGATCAAATATCGATTTATCAAAAAATCGATATTTTTTCTAAAAAATATCGATGTTACGGTTTCGGTCAAGTTTCGGCCAAAAATCAAGTGTCGGAATTATTACTTCTTCTTCTTTGTTGAGAGTGTGATACTAAATACATACGTATCTTTACTTCAAGTATCTGTGGGATAGGTAGAGAAAATAGAGCGCGATAAGATACGATTCTTTAATCACTCACTTTTTTGAATTCATCACCATTGTCATACATGTTCGCCTGTTCTTAAAACTCCTGGCATCACCCTTCTTAAGGACCCGTTTAATTTGATCAAAGAAAGTATGTGGTCGCCCTCATCGAGTCCAACATCCTTCATTGCATAACTTCAAGCCAAAACCCTTGCGGGGTAGTCAGAGAGAACGAAGCATTTTTCGACCCGGTCAGCGAAGGTCACTCCACAGATTTTGCGCAATGCCCCATTTTGACCACGTTTATCCTACTTTCGTGCACACTCTGCCATACCCAGCTCTCGCTTCCACAAGTTAGCGTTGGGATCAGTATTGTATTGTGGATTGCTAGCTGAGCTTTTCTGCAAATATTTTTTGCACCCGAGAATCTGCCCAACGCTCCATACTGTACATCTGCTTAGTTAAGCTGTATTAATCATTCTTTCTAGGTGTTCAAACCATCTGAGTATGCACTTCCTTAATTTTTACACTGACACTCTCCAATCCTGTTTTAAAACTTCCTTCCTTGTAACCTTTTTTCGAAGCGAACGATGAACGTCATACTTAAAATTTGGCGCATAGACCTCATTTCCAATGCTTTATCATTATTTTCTCGGTATATAATCTCCGTGGTTCAGTGGTTTAGCACCCCGGTTCTGAATCCAGAGCTCTCAGGTTCGGATCCTTACGGGACCCCAGCACAGACCCCTACGGAACCCCGCAAGCCCCTTCCTTTGCTCAGTCCCGTTCCAGTCGACTTAGTCCAACTATCTCTCCTGCAGGTAGGGCACGATGGCTGACCTTAGACAGGGAGGCAGCTCGTGGAAAACGAGGGCCTCCCTGATGCCCAGCCAACGGAGGAACCCGAAGGCGTTGATGATGTCTCGAGTGCCCCTGCCGGAACCCGTCATGCCTGATAGGCTTGAGCCCACCTGCGACAGGTGGCTGCTGATATGAGATAACTATTTCAAACAGCTTCCCCACCTCGATCAGCAGGCAAATCGACCGGAACGACGGAGCGTCTCCGGTCCTCCCTTCCTTTCTGATAAGCACCAGTCTTACTGACTTCAAGTCGAAGGAAAACACTCCGCGGCGGAAACAGTGTGGACTTGTTCCCCAGAACTCCCAGAGCGAGCGCTAGGACCCTGCCCGGAATTCTGTCCGAACCGGGAGCGGCGCTGCGGGAGGCGAGTCGCGCTACGGCTCGCCCGAGCTCGTCCTCCGCCACCGCCAGCTCGTTGGACTACAGAGTGCGGTCCGACTATGACGAAGGATCCAAAGGAACCGCCCTAGACCCTATGAATGAGAACGTCAAACACTCTTCCCACGACTTCCGGGTCCAGGGATTCCGTCAAGGGAGGGACCCACGGGGTCAGCTTGCCCAGCACCATTCGATATGGGCGCCCCCATGGGTCCTTGTCCAGTTCCTCTACGGACCGCTACCTACACCTTATTTATTGCCTCTTTAACCAACGCCCATAGCATATTGGACTCGCTGGTCTTCACCGATCACAAAGTTAAGCGAAGTCGGGCGTGGTAAGCACTTGGATGAGTAACCGTTTTTATTTGGGTAAAATTGTTCACAAACAATATTTCAAAGCATTGTAGTAAAATCTATTAATTTAAAAAGGCAGCAAGCGGGCGTTAAATGCGATAAACTTTTGCACGTCGTATAAGAAGCTGCACTTAAAAAATATCCATATATCGATTTTTTTTCGATATATCATACCCCGATATTGATATTTTTAAAAATATCGATATATCGAACATCCGATATTTTTAAAAATATCAACAGCGCTACTTGACATTAGGGATATTCGATATACATTTTAGCATCGAAAGCATCGATGCTTACAATGCGAAAAATCGAATCGAGCCGATGTTTTGGAAAATCGTCGATATACTCGATGTATCTATGTTTTTTTATAAAACATCAAATCATCAATAGGAATCCAGTTAGTTATTGTCACGATAAAAATTACAAATAAAAATTTTAAAAACTCTGGACATCCCGGTTTGTCAACATATAAATGATTTTGGTTGGTAGTTGGCAGTATTGATTATATTGTCAGCACTACGCAAGCAGGAAAGAATCAGTACTTGCAAATTCGCGTACCAGATCTTCAAAGAAATCCTGTAGGATCTACCAATCGCTTACTTCTAGAAATATCAAATGAAACAGCATAGCTCATCAAAATCAATAAGTATATCACTACGTAATACACCTGTATATTATTTTACAATAATATTCAGGTATATTACGGAGTCGTACTATTTGATGATTTTGCTGGCGGAAAAAGCTGTATCTTAAGTATATTATTTTATATTACCTAATTATTTTTGTTGCTACGATTGACTGGACTACCTGCCACAATCGACCTGTTAGCCACTTCTGTTCTATTCTATTTCGTTTAAAGATTAAAGATTTTTTAATTTCGGCTACATTTTTTTAAAAAACCATGTTTGAATTAATAACGGGCTATATTTTTATTGCAACATGTTGCAGTTAAAATATAGCCTTACCAATCTCGATGGCAAGATAAAAAAATTGTAGAATTAGCTTAACTGATCTGTGTCCTTTGAAAAGTAAATGTACGACGGCGGGCTAATAAATCTAATATGTTTCAGAAAAAGTACTTGATGTTTACAAAACATCGATGTTTTCATCTGATACATCGAATGACATCGATGTACAGTTACGATTTATCGATTTGATAAAAACATCGATGTTTTAACAAAATTGACACCCCTACTTGACATTAACCATAGAGTAAAACCAAGTCAATGAGTAAAACACAGAGTAGTAAGTGCATAGATGTAGCATAGGCTACAATAGATGGTACATGTCAGGAAAAATCCGTGTCACAGTCGGTGGTTCAAAATACATAAAAAATGAATGAAATACTTTAGGCGAGAAGTCACAATGAACTCAGTTGTCGTAGGTCATAAGTAGGGTGATCATGGTTCATATTTCTGAGGGATAATTTTTGTAAAAAAAGTAAAAAAAAAATTTTTTTGCCTTTTTTTACTTTCTATAGGATATCTAGATTTCAAAGCATGTCTAGATTCTAGATATACGTGGTTAGAATAGGGTCTATGAAGCACCCTGTATAAGCAATGACTAATTTAGGTAGTATAATTTGTATTTACAATAATAAGAACAAATAAATAAATTACATTATTTACAATATATACAATTAAAAAACTACCTGAAATCAAATTCCGCATCTCGCTCTACTGGCAGCGTGCCCAGAAAACTGGCCGCATTGCCACGCTGAATCCTCTGTGCGAAGAATAGACCAGCCCTCTGGTCGCGAGAGGCTTCGATCAGCCTCTTTGCAAGATCTTTGTAAAGTGCACGAGCACTCGGACCCCATGTCCCCAAAGTCTCGACCGCAAACGGCTCAAATACATAATTACCTACAAGGTTTCTGTATTTGTGCCGCTTGAGATTTTCTGCCGAAGCAGCAGCAGCACCGGCCACCTCTACCGTGCCTAGAAGATGCGATGACGCAAGGGTGTCGACGCAAGTAGCGTCCCACACCAAAGGCCTACCCATCCTCCAAGGCAAAAGAGACATCCCGTCGGGTCTCTTGCCATCATCGCGCACCAAACCGTTCGGTTCCAGAACTGCTACACCAGCGTCGTTCCAGCTGGTACACCGGCGGTGACAAGAGCAAGTAATGTAATTTAGGTAGTTACAGTATTACTACAGTTTGTTCCCGGTATGGCAATAGGTTCGCCACCTATTCCATTTGGGACGTTAACATAACGGCGAGACGAGGCTTAACAGCCGCTGCCTACACCTTCTGGTAACAAAAGGCGTGAAGTTATGTTACAGTATTACAATACGTATGTTGTTTGCTCAGAAAGAAAAGTACGACTTACTTAGAACTCTCCTAGCTGCGGTCGCTTTACAACAAAACAAATCACCAAACAATTAAATTAATGTGACTTTCTTAGAAAAAAGGAGTAATATAATAGTGGCACTTATTCTAATCGGGTGAGTTGAAAGGAAGAAAATAATATTTCATCAGTTTGCCTCGGACTCAAAGTGAATAAAGATTTTCACGAATTCGCGATAAACAATTTATAATGGAGTTTTTTGGAATAACCTTGTATGGCCCACAGAATTATATTAAAGATTCAATGATGGAGCAGTATAAAGAACCAATGTGTATGGACGATGCTAAGCACATTATGGATAAAATCAAAGAGATCTCTACACTACCGAAAAATGTAAATACTTCACTTTTGTTTCGACTGTATGCAGAAGCCTCAATACCAATTACCAAACAATAATTCTCATATAAATATTTCATGAGCGTCACTAGACGCATAAAGATAAATTAAATTTGAAAATGTTATCGGAAAACGTAATTGGTGGAGTGGTGACCTGAGCTAATTTTTGTAGCAATTTTCACATACAGGCCTAGCGACAAGCTTGGACAGCTTAGATAAAGAATATTTATTTATGACGCATCAACGAGACCTATATACATAGTAATTTGATATTCATTATGTGCAAAATTGCGTTGTTCTAATCATCAATGATATAGTAATCTCACCGATAAAGTTGGAATCTTCGAACTGTTAACACAAATACCTATTTGGACGATTCCATTATTTTACTATTAAGGTATGGTTTCTGGTCAGGGTTTACTATGCGAAGAGCACGAAGTGAGGAGAGTACTTATCTGCGTATTTATCTAGTACATCTACCCTACTAAATAAATATGGGCAGATTTAGAATAGGGCGAGCAAGGCAGGGCAATTCATTAGAGAGAGATTCACTATAGAAATCAACTGAAAAAAAAATATTTTACTCTTCGAAAGAACGGGCAATTGCTGTTCTTAATTACTTGGAGACCTCCACATCCCTAAATTCGGCACTACATATAAACCGGCCTCCGACAGGCGTGATGAGTAAATTTGTGGAAATTCGGGTGTATAGGAGTAGCCTGTTTAGAGAAATAACAATAGTTTCTTGCTAATACGACACACTTTACATGAACTTTACTTAAACAGTGGTAGAACCAAGCAGTTCGTTGCATGAATGGACCGGCTCGACCGGTGAAATACCACGACCTCTCAGAAGATCGACGTAAAGTGGCTCATGCCGCGTTTCGTTCAGTGAGAGAGGTATCCGGAGGCCCACGGTATCCACGGTGGGGAGCGACATAGTTCTCTGTCCTAACGATAAATTATTCCCTGTCCTAACGGTAAATAGTTCCCTGTCCTAACGGTAAATTGTTTATAGTGAACGACCCACCGCCCTGAAAAGGCCCGCTTAGGGCCTGCTGACTGAGATAGCTGACACTTCAATACGTGCAAATTAGCCGGCTACCAGTATCTAGCTGGTTCCGGAGCTGTAAAGCACGCCCATCTCACGTTGCAAATCCATGCAGCTACTCATCAGCCGAAGCCCAGCACAGTCGACTGGCGCAAACCACTAGCGAACCCCACTACTTGCTTTCCAGGCAAGCACCGGAGATCTGGTCCCCTTCAGCAAACTAACTGTTGGTTCACACTTGAGGCGCACTCACTGCATCCGCGACTGGAGACCACGGAGCCCCTGTCTGACCGGTCTCACAGCCTCCGAGCGCGGGATCAGACATTGTCTACGTACAGGTCAACCACAACCCCCACGAGTCCAACCTTAGTGTGCAGAGACACCGCGAGCGCCAGCGCGCGAACGTCAGCGCCCGCAGTGGGGCTTTTCTCTGCTCCCGCGGTACCTTGATCTTACAAACGGAAACGTGGTTCCGTCTGCAACGTGGTTCTGTCTGCAAGCGACCGAATTGCGGTGCGGCCCAGTCCACGACGGCAAACCTGAAGAGTGTGCTCAGCCGCATCCTCCGCCGCGCCACAGTGCGGGCACGACGGGGTCTCCTCTCTACCGATTCGGCTAAGGTACAACCCAAAGCACCCGTGCCCGGACCGCACCTGCGCCATTTGGAAGGAAAGGTAACCATGCTGAAGTGCTGGCAGAAATTCCACCCGTTGATGTGTCATGATAATAGCCTTTACCGCAATAATTTTGCCTTCCACCGTGATGTGAACGTCAGCGGGAGGACGCCGCCGAGGACAGGGGAAGAAGACTGTTTCGGTTTTATGCAGCACCACCAACGAAGATGGATTCGTGGACTCGCCCGGCCACGAGGGTTTCACCCGCTGATGCGAGGATCGCCGCCTCCTTGTAGCAATAGACGCAATAACGCCGCCCATAGACATCTGAACACAGCTAGCACAGCACTTGCGTTGCTGTCTCTTAAATTGGAATATGGAAGGGATCGGAAGCGGGATGGGAAGAAAAGGTTTTCCCTTTGGGATTGGGTTTCCGAATACGCGGTATGGGTAATAGTAGAGTAGAGGGGCAAACGTTAAAATAAATGTTAGTGGGCGGGGGCTGCATTTTTCAGTTTTTGCCCCGCCGGTCATTTGATTAAAATTTGTTAAAATAATGCAGATACAACGACCAGACATAGACGTGGTACGCGTTATTGACGTATATATGGGAAGAGTAAACGGATTCGCTTACGGATCTTCCCAAAGATTTGTACAAATGAAACGTAAAGGTATCATCAAACCCACATTTCCATGTGACATGTACAGAATTCCACCGACTACCGCTAACGAAGTAAGTTTAATTCAATTTTTATGAAACAATTTAGAACGCTCTTTCATAGTTTGTTGCAGTAGTTAATTATCATGATGAATTGCGTTATATATACTTACTAGCTGACCCCGCAAACGTTGTCTTGCCAAAAAATAAAATTTTAAAAATAAGGGTTGATCGTAGGGGGTTGAAATTTTAGGGTTGTATGTATTTTTGTATCCCGTTTTATAAAAAAAATACGAAACAGAAAAATGTCGAAAAATTAAAAAAAAATATTGAGGGGTGGGCTACCCTTGTTGATTTAGGGGGATGAAAAATAGATGTTGTCCTATTCTCAGACCTACCCGATATGCACACAAAATTTCATGAGAATCGGTCGAGCCGTTTCGGAGGAGTTCAATTACGCACATCTAGACTCGAGAATTTTATATATTAGATATAATAAGACAGGTCTTGCAGTCCAAAAATCTATTTATAAAGCGTATTTTAAAACTGTTAATGAGTTGTATGATGTCTTTTCAGTATGGATGGTGGCAGCACGATACAGATTTGTTACAATCTGACTGGTATCGAACTCGTACTCGATATCCACAACCGGTAGCTCCAAATACATTTATATTACAAAAAGTGAGAAGAAATAACAAATACGCTACATTGTTCTAATTGAGCATATCTAGGCCTAGATAAAAAAGAAATCCGGATTTCTTTTCTATCCCTTGAGAATATTATTTGTACTTTTTCTGGATGAAAGTTACGCCTGTGTCAGTCAGTCTGTTTATAAACTCGCACTTATTACAAGTCAGTACCTACAAATTTGTTTGATGAGTTATCGCGTAGTTCGTGAAACCTTTTTTAATTATGTGCTTTACTCTGGTATTACAATGGCAATAAAGATTAAATGTTTTTATCTGTGTGCAATAAAACTGAGAGTTCTATCAAGTCCGAAAATTTAAGAATCAGATATCTGGTATTTTAGGATTGCTTTTCATAAAAAATATAATTTATTGACTGAAATATATTAAATTGAAAAATAAATTAATTTAAAATTTTTATAACCTGTATTGTTTCATTTTACTTCGGCTCAAGTGGTACCATATAGAGTCATTGGTGATCATCATCAGGTCATTGGTGAAATAAGTACCCGTATTCGACCTCCAGACGTGTAAAACCACTGGAACGGCGTGATTTTTGGAATTCATTAAAACAGCTAGGTACATTAGCTAGGTACATTACAGCTAGGTGCCAACCCCAACAAATCAAAAAAACAACAGTTCTCTCATTAAGAAATAGTAGAAAACAGTGGATTGGTTCTAAAAGGCAGGTTTCAAATTTTTTCATATATTACAATTTAAACAGTGGTAGACCAAGCAGTGCGCTGCATGAATGGGCTGGCTCGACCGGTGAAATATCACGACCTCTCAGAAGATCGACGTAAAGTAGCTCATGCCGCGTTTAGTTCGGTGAGAGAGGTAACCGGAGGCCCACACCGCCCTTTCCCAACCTTCTCTATCCCTTAAAGGTCGTGAACGCTACATTAACATTATATGTGTTGCTGGTTTCCATGGGCGGCGTTGGTTGCTTACCCTCAGGTGACACGTCTGCTCGATTGCCCTCCTATCCCATTATAAAAAAACAATAACCAATGTCAATAAAAATTCTCAATTATTTCAGTTACTAGGACACATGCACATTATTATAATTATATAATCACAACGTAATAAAAAAAACTTCTCTAGAATAAACTGTGCGAGAAACAAGAGTATGTAGTATTTTTTTTTTAATTATTAGTGTAGCTACACTAGCACTATACTTACTTGCTATAACTTTTACCAATACCAACAACCATTACCAAATTACCTTTTACCAAGTTACCCATTACCAAATAACCTTTACCATCAAGAACCAGTTACCTCAGATTACCTATGACTCTCTATGCAATAGAAATAGCGAGATACAATAGAAATAGTAACAAATAGCTCTGAGAAGAACTGTATAGACTAGAATAAATAGTTCTCAAAAGAACTGTTTCGCTCAGTACACGAGAAGGCAAGAGGGGTAGCTCTCAAAAGAGCTGTTTATTATTTACGAAGCCCAAACACGCAGCGAAGAGAACACACCCGCTCCGTAGCACGACGCACGCTGAAATAAAAACGTATGCAAACTGCCACTTGTATATATAACATCGCTGACGCGTCATTCACGCCACAGCGCTGCGTACGCGCGCGCACCTCTCCCCGCGCGCCTCACCTCACATTCTTCCCCCTATGACGCCATATCATATGTTAATAATTTTGTATATAAACCGCACTATTTTGGTAATAAAGACATTCCATATTCGACATCATAGAATAGCACATGCGTTTTATTGACGAAGACCTGGAATCCAAATCTATTAGGGAAGCCATCAGTGACCACATCAAGACCAATAGCCGTCCAGCCGTCACGCTTACCCTAAAGTGGTGACCCCTACAAAACAACAACCCTGCTAAAGAAGAACACTCAAGATGACCGAGGAGCAAATCATCGCCGCAGCCGGAACAGAATCTTCACCATCCTCATCGTCACTACTCGAGGCCGCCGCCATCGGTCTGACGATGAGAATCCCTCCATTCTGGCGCGACAAGCCGCGTCTCTGGTTCATTTCCTTTGAAGCAGCTACCAGCAGCGCTAAAAGAAGTTACAACCAGCTCGCTCAGACCGTAATCGCGCATCTCGAAAAGCAAGACATCGAGCAGGTCAGCGATATACTCTACAACCCTCCAGAAGACCTGTACTCCGCACTAAAACACCGACTAATATCATCATACGAAGAGTCCGACAGCCGTCAACTTCAAAAACTACTTTCAGAAATAGAGCTGGGCGATCAGAAGCCGACCCATTTACTCCGCCGCATGAGAGACCTGGCACGCGACAAAATGCCAGAAGAAACCCTGCGACTAATGTGGACTCAACATCTACCATCCCACGTCAGATCCGTTCTGGCCGTCAGCGACTCCTTCAATAACAAAACTACGCTTGACGACCTGGCATTATTAGCGGATAAAATGACGGAACAAACGAAGCACCACATATCCGCCATCTCATCACCATTACCACCAATATCATCCAACACATTCCAACCTCACAACCCCATACTTCTACTAATCGAGGAAGTAAGAAAATTATCAATAGAAGTCGCTGAAATGCGCGCGAAACAAAACCAACCGCCGCCATGTTCCTGCGTCCGATCGCGTCAAAATTGGCGTCACCCGAATTCTCGGAATCGAAGCCCGTCGACGTCATCGCACACGCGTTCCAACTCGCCACACAATACAGCGCCATCTAAACATCAAGTATGTTACTATCATAAGCGCTTTGGCGCAAACGCAGTTCGTTGCACAAAACCGTGCTCATATAGTTCACCGTCGGAAAACTAGATGGAACACTGGTCGAGACGGCAACCAGTAGTTCATACAAATCAAACCGTCTATTCGTCACTGATAAGAAAACTGGGCTATCATTTCTTGTGGACACCGGCGCGAACATTAGCGTACTTCCTAGAAAAAATGGAGCGACAGCAGAACAGCCACTATCTTTTCAGTTGTACGCCGCGAACAACACAATAATACCTACGTACGGCGAAACTACCCTTGAACTGGATCTTTCGCTACGAAGATCATTCAAGTGGAAGTTCATCGTTGCAGCTGTCAATAAACCCATCATTGGAGCCGATTTTCTAAATTATCACCAGCTAATCGTCGATCTCAAAAATAAAAAACCAATCGACGGGAAAACATCGTTATCAGCAAGCGGTCAACTTATATCTACAAATTACTCTACAATTCGAACCATTGACCTTCAACAAACCTACCACGACATACTAGCGGAATATCCCGGCATCACTCGACTCACCTCGATGAAACTGAGCCCGAAACATAATGTCGAGCATTTCATCGAGACCCAGGGTCCACCCGTCTTCTGCCGAGCTCGTCCACTACCCCCACATCGATACGAGCAGGTAAAAAAGGAATTCGCAAATATGATGGAACAGGGACTATGCAGGCCAAGCAAAAGTCAATGGGCTTCACCACTCCACGTCGTACCCAAGAAAAACGGCGACTTACGAGTGTGTGGTGACTACAGGCGACTCAATGCCATCACCAAGCCTGACCGCTACCCCATTCCCCGCATCAAAGACTTTACGTATCAGCTCGCCGGCAATACTGTCTTCACGAAAATCGACTTGAACCGCGCGTACTCACAAATCAGCACCTCTGAAAAGGACATAGAGAAGACTGCAATCATCACACCCTTCGGATTATTCGAATTTCCTCGAATGGTTCCTGGTCTGAAGAACGCTGGACAGACTTTTCAACGATTTATTCACGAAGTACTCCGTGACCTTGACTTCGTGTATCCTTTTTTGGACGATCTGTTATTGGGATCACCTGATGCTATTACGCATCAAAAGCACCTCCGTATACTGCTTGCACGACTCGAAGAATATGGCATTACTATAAACCCAGCGAAATGCGTCTTTGGGAAACCCGAAGTTACATTTCTCGGCTACCACGTGTCGCAGCACGGCATCAAACCTCCACTTGAGAAGGTCAAAGCCATCACCGACTTCCCGAAACCCAAAACTGTCGAAGAACTCCGCAGATTTATCGGTATGCTAAATTTCTACCGAGATAACATAGCACACGCCGCGTCTATACAAGCACCACCACACGCATACTTACACAAAGTAAGAAAACATGACAAAACACCTATCAACTGGAACGAAGAATCGAACCGTGCATTTGAAGCTTGTAAAGCCAGCATCGAAAACGCAGCTTTACTCGCTCATCCATCGCACTTAGCACCCTTCGCCATTTTCTGCGACGCTTCCGCCACCTCAGCAGGTTCTGTACTGAACCAGAGAGTAGATGGAAAGTGGCAACCACTTGGCTACTTCTCGAAGAAATTCACCGCTGCTCAACAAAAATACAGCACTTTCGACCGAGAACTTCTAGCTATCTACATGTCAGTTAAACACTTTCGCAAAATGTTCGAAGGCAAAGAAATAACAATCTTCACCGACCACAAACCACTTACATACATTCTTCAAAAAGCGCCATCGCCAACAGAAACTCCACGCCGCACTAGACAACTATTATTCATCGGTCAATTCACCTCCAACATTCAACACATTAATGGTGAAGAAAATGTTGTCGCCGATGCACTCAGCCGCATAGAAACAATATCCTGCCCTACCTCATTAAATTACGAAGAAATCGCTAGAGCACAGAACGAAGAACTTTCTACAATTCTACAACTATCACAACAAGATAATCTTACAATTAAAAAAATACTTATACCTACAACAAACATAAATATTTATTGTGAAACATCAACAGAAAATATTCGCCCATATATACCTACGAAGTATCGCCGTGACGCGTTCGACGTCACACATGGGATCAATCACCCCGGCATCCGAACTACGCGCAAACTGATGACGCGCAAATACTTTTGGCCCTCAATGAACGCAGACGTCGGTGCTTGGGCAAAAGCATGTTTACGCTGTCAACAATGCAAGATTCACCGCCATACTCAGAGCGCACTCAAACCATTCCCGCCAAGCGACCGTTTCGAATCTGTACACATCGACATAACTGTTTTAACCACTACCCCACAGGGATATAGGTACTTAGTGACGTATATCGACCGAGCAACACACTGGACGGAATGTGTACCTACCGAAGACATAAGCGCAGAAAGAATCGCCAAAGCTACCTACGAAAATTGGATCGCACGTTTCGGATGTTCTACTACAATTACAACCGATCAAGGACGCCAGTTTGAGAGTCAGCTGTTCGCTAGCTTAATGAACTTGATGGGTATTAAAAAGACTCGCACTACTAGTTTTCATCCCGCATCAAATGGTTACATAGAAAGATATCATCGCACACTCAAAGCCGCACTCAAAACTCGACTTGAGGGACGTAGTACATGGATCGATGAATTACCTACAGTACTCTTAGGACTTCGTTCATGCCTACGTGGAGACTCCGATGTTAGCCCTGCACAACTTACATACGGTTGTAACATACGCCTGCCCGGAGATTTTTACATACCTACAAATACACCCGCCGCGTCACTCAACTCGACATACGTCGAACAACTGCGCGACTCGATAAGGTCACTGAACCCTACGCAGCAAGACGCGCCGCATAGCAACAGTCGTAAAATATTTGTAAGCAAAAACCTAGCTACGTGTGAATATGTTTTCCTACGTGTCGATTCAGTACAAAAACCACTCACTCCACCTTACACTGGACCTCACCGTGTGATAAGCAGAAATGAAAAAGTTTTTACCATTCAGCTTGACGGACGACAGAGTAACGTATCCATCGACAGACTCAAACCTGCATACACTCTAAGCAGCGAAACCACACCCATTCAAGCAGTTACGCCAACACCAGTTCCAGTCATAGCAGTGCAGCCACAGCAAATCCGAACCTCAAGAACTGGCCGTACCATCAAAACCCCAGTACGCTTCGCTTGAGGGGGAGCCCTGTAGCTACACTAGCACTATACTTACTTGCTATAACTTTTACCAATACCAACAACCATTACCAAATTACCTTTTACCAAGTTACCCATTACCAAATAACCTTTACCATCAAGAACCAGTTACCTCAGATTACCTATGACTCTCTATGCAATAGAAATAGCGAGATACAATAGAAATAGTAACAAATAGCTCTGAGAAGAACTGTATAGACTAGAATAAATAGTTCTCAAAAGAACTGTTTCGCTCAGTACACGAGAAGGCAAGAGGGGTAGCTCTCAAAAGAGCTGTTTATTATTTACGAAGCCCAAACACGCAGCGAAGAGAACACACCCGCTCCGTAGCACGACGCACGCTGAAATAAAAACGTATGCAAACTGCCACTTGTATATATAACATCGCTGACGCGTCATTCGCGCCACAGCGCTGCGTACGCGCGCGCACCTCTCCCCGCGCGCCTCACCTCACATTCTTCCCCCTATGACGCCATATCATATGTTAATAATTTTGTATATAAACCGCACTATTTTGGTAATAAAGACATTCCATATTCGACATCATAGAATAGCACATGCGTTTTATTGACGAAGACCTGGAATCCAAATCTATTAGGGAAGCCATCAGTGACCACATCAAGACCAATAGCCGTCCAGCCGTCACGCTTACCCTAAATTAGTATAAAGGTAGGCAGTTAACACGCATATTTGATAAATTTAAAGTATCAACTGTAGTTGTCACTAGCATATGGGCTATTCAATTAAACTATACAGTTACATAACGTTTAATAACATAGAATTAATAAAGTAAAATATTTTTTTGAGGTAACAGATGTGTCTCTATTCATATTGAAAAAACAGTAAAATTCAAGGATATAACATAAAACAGGGACATCAATTGAAAAACCGTAAATCTACTGTTAATAGTAGGGTTTGCAACAGTGGCTAGGCATTTGTTTCCCTTAACTGAATGTATATGGTAGATATTAGCATGGCATGCGCAAGTCTGTGCACACACATGCTAATATCGAGAGCATGCTCGATACTAGCATGCTCTCACGCTAATAATGATTTAAATCTAGCGAATAGAGGCAGACACAGTTACACAACACTATCAACAATAGTGATGTTTCACGTAATACACATTAGCAGTAGATTGTAGCTATCTCGCCACTATTGCTATTATGCTAAGGCTACATTAGCGGGCGAAGAGTCGTATTGTGTAGCGCTACAAAAACATCGTGTTCGGGAATAGGCGATGTTCATGTCTACATTATGGCGGGCGAAGATTCGTGTCGAGTTGACGCGTGCATCGTGCCGGAATGTGTTATTCAGTTTATTGAGATGGGCTCTGTAGTATGCAATCAATGAATCTTTTTTCTTCTTCATTTCTTCTACTGTGGTAGGGCAATCAGTTGCTCACGATGCGTGGATTTGAATCAAAAATATGCTCCGGCATATTTTTATTCGAATCCACGCATCATGTACCAAGTGTTTCTTTTAATGGTCACTAGGATGCCATATAATACTCTCAGTTTCATAAAATTGAATGCATTCTCACACTTTTTCGTTACTCCACTCCATAGTGTAAAAAAATAAATGCGCGTCCGTCTCGGTTCAAAGCTCTTTTTGAGCATGCTCGAAATTTGCACGCTCATTACCTACTAGCAAGGTATGTACACACATCTCGATACTAGCATGTTTTCGTGCTAATAAAGAGCATGTGTTACAGTGGTGTTACTGATTGTAATTTTTATATCCATTCAGTCATTCAATTTATTGATCCTGTTTCATATTACATTTTATCAATGAAGTAGGAAACCTATGGAAGTGGCATGGCGACACAAAATTGAAGCAGGGTGTGACGTCATTTGGCCGCATAAAATGGGCGGTTTAGTGCTGGGCAAAATAATTCTATTTATCGATAAACGTTCTTGGCCAATATTATTAAAAACGTTATTGAGTATTAATTATTTTTAGAATCAAATTAAATATGTGGTTTTGGATATCAAAATAAGAGTACATATTTCCTTAAACTATTTATTTTCATAATTTTATTTTAAATATAATTGAATATTTATTATTTGTAGAATTAATATGTACTTAAATAGGAAGTAAGTATATTGTTATGCTAAATATTCTGTTTTGGATGTCAAAATAAGAGTACATGATTTCTTAGACTACTTACCTGTATTTTACAAACTATTTTAATTAAGTTGCTGACATTAAGGTGCACCCCATAATAAATAAGAATGATTCAAATTTTAAACTTACTAAGGGACCGCGTGATATACAAAACGAAACATCTTCAGAACATATTTTTATTTACAACTGCATCTCTTATGATTTTCAGTCTAAGATCAGTTAATTATTACATATTTGGTGAATTTATAATAGGTTATTACTCGTTATGAAATAAAACTAATTTATTTTGAAAATTCCGTAAAGAAATTTTGTCGGTAAAATTTTTTCCTACACTTTTTTACTGGCTGAACTAACAAAAAATCCGCCATATTTTGCGAGAAATTTGGGGTCAGTCGGTATTATCGGGTTATTCTATTTCCGTATTCATTCACTTTATGTACGCACTGAAATACTGTTATACTGTTTTCATGCGAGTGACAGCGCCGAGTAAGAACGAGACAGATCTATGTTTATATGTGCGCCGTCGAAATGCCTAATATTTATGCAATTGTACGTATAGAAGAATATGTCTCGTCCATATATACAAGTCAATGCATTTTATACTTTCATATTAATGTCATATTAATCACTAGCGTTTGCTCGCAACTTCATCTGCGTGGAAAATAATATACCTACCTATGCCATTATAAGGGTTCATTACTCACCCCCAATTAGTGATGGCGTGATAATATTTAGCCTACGTGTTGGCCCGATCTCTTGGCTATATTTATGAAATTGAATTTTGATTGTGAAATTTGAGATAAAAGAATGTAGTACTTTTAGAGTTTATCCGTAACAAACATACAGATAAACAGACCAAAATTCTTAAGAAACATATTTTTGGATTCGGTGTCAATTATAGATCATATCCCGAGAACTCTAAAAAAAAATTAAGTAACAGTTTCAAATCTCCTACGATTAAAAATTATTAACTTCGACGCGCGTTTTAATTTTTTTATTCCTTTAAATACTACAAATTAACTATTCATTTGTACTTTGGCTGCTTTGCTGGATGGCTTATGATATTGATAGTCATCAATTCATGATTTAAAATTCATACCTAACTTTATATAGTAATTTTTCTTAACAATTAATTAAATTTGGATTCCGTTCATAAAGCAATGTTATGTTGATAATATAAGAATAAAACATCTATGTTAACCAGTGAAACATTGATCATCATCAATGAGTATCGAGTAGTATAGCATCCCTAGTCCATAAACTTACTTGACAGTTGACTTAATTTCTGTCAGTCTTTCCATCATTGACTCTCTTTTCATATCAATTCGTTGACGAGTGAGTGTAACGTCGCCGTCATGTCGTAAGTAATCCTTAATTATATTGGCGATCTGATAATAATTCCGAATAATTTTCACTGCACTGTTTTCCTGTATTAATTATTTATAATCTAAACTTTGTATTTTCTACGAAATAAGTGAACTTTTACTGTTTTAGGTCTAAAGTGTCGCGTGACACGCTCTATGAGTGTGTGAATGCAGTCTTGCAGGCTTCTAAGGACAAAAAGCGCAACTTTTTGGAAACAGTCGAGATTCAAATTGGCTTGAAGAATTATGACCCGCAAAAGGACAAGCGTTTCTCGGGAACAGTCAAGTACGTTTACCTGGAAAGAGCATTTTGATGAGACACTAATTATTTTGATTTGCTCAACTATCATCAAAATGAATCTGGACAGGGAGTCAGTTTACTGACGGGACTTTACCCGAAGTCTTTAAATAATGGGTAGGCAAGCTTCTGCTTTCCGAATCTTAATTATCATGAAGAAATCTTCCCAGGTATGAATACCTAGGAGTTTAGACTCACTTATGTAATGTATTATAACTCCTATTTTTGTAGATATAAACCAATAACAATTATCATGATGTTATTATATTGCATGTATTATCTGTTGAAATTGTAGATAACTAGTCACTGATTTATATTCAATTATATATCAAGCCACTCTTCCTATGTTCAGTGTTGATGAGGTTATATTTACAGGCTTAAGTATATACCACGGCCCAAAATGCAGGTGTGTGTGTTAGGTGATCAACAGCATTGTGATGAAGCCAAAACTCAAAATGTTCCTTGTATGGATGCTGAAGCCCTGAAGAAACTAAACAAGAACAAGAAGCTTATCAAAAAATTGGCTAAGAAGTAAGTAGAGATTTGATTTTGCTTAGTTTTGATCATTTTTTTTGCCCCTAAAAATTAATAAAATTGGTTCCTTGTTAATATAGTACATACTATGTGAGGCAATAGCTGTTTTATCACTGTTTGCTCAGGAATAAGCTGGTATATTGTGATTATCTTGATGTCTGTCAGACAATTACTATCAACAACATCGAAATAAGTAGGCCCAATGTTTTCTTGTGTCTATTACACATGAATTTCATAATATCTAGATAAATTCTAATGTTGAACCAACATAACATTTTAATCTAATAAAGATTTCTTTACAGTTAATAGTAGCTTTTTTAACTTTGTCTATGTTGTTTTTCAAATTCAATTACATGTTTATTAGTCTTATTTTCAATTAGAAGTGATTTTAAGTGAAAAATGTATAATGTGTGAATACAATGAACTAAAATATACATTAATTTTTCTTTAGGTATGATGCTTTCTTGGCATCAGAATCGCTGATTAAACAGATCCCTCGTCTGCTTGGACCTGGTCTCAACAAGGCTGGCAAGTTCCCTGGTCTCCTTTCTCACCAGGAGTCCATGACACAGAAAATTGATGAGGTGAAAGCCACCATCAAGTTCCAGATGAAGAAGGTATGTTCTAATGTTTTATTTAGTAATTCCATCTACAATACCTGAGAGCATGTGCAAACAGCATTTGTGTTACAATTTTTCCACAACTTCACAACCATGTGCTTTTTGTTTTTATATTATTTTCCAGATATAAAAAGTATATAGCCTATTGCAATAGATTCATCAATTGGATAATCTCAATATTTATAATAAATAACCTGCAAGTGGTTGAGCACACGGCTTCTGATCCAGAGGTGCGGGTTCAATTCCAGACATTAGCTCACACCGATGACTTTTCAAATTTGTTTTGGAAGTTATGTGTGATAAATTTCGATGACTGAAAAACCTTGTGCCCGGTATGGCAATAGGTTTGCCACCTATTCCATTTGGGACGTAAACATAACGGCGAGACGAGGCTTAACTGCTGCTGCCTACACCTTCGGGTAACAAAAGGCGTGAAGCTATGTGTTATAACCTGCAAAATGTTTGCACACAAAACAAAATTCACGCCTTTGTTACCCGAAGGTCCCAAACCTTGTCTCGCTGTTATGTTTACTTCCCAAATGGAATAGGTGCCGAACCTATTGCCATACTGGGCACAAAGTCTTCAGTCATCGATATTTATCCCACTTAACTTCCTAAAACAATTTCGAAAAGTCATTGATGTGAGCCAGTGTCAGGATTCGTACCTGGACCTATGGATCAGAAGCCGTGTGTGTGACCACTAATGCTAAATAAATAATATTATATTTATCACATCAGTACTTTTGTGAGGATGCTGCCAGCCTTTATTGAGAAGTCGGCTCCTAACAAACACACTTGACTTTACTTTTCCAAATTAAGACTGGATTAATTTTTGGTGTAAATACGAAATGTTCATTTATAAGCACACGTTAAAATAATGACATAATATACCTCTGTACTGGTTTATTTAAAATATTATATTAAAATTTTATTGTCTCTGTGGTCTAGCAACATGCTTCTGATTCAGAAATTGTGAGCTCAATTACAGGCTCAAACCAATAATTTCCCAAAGTTATGTGTCATAAATAAATATTGATGACTGGAAACATGCATGTGGTTTATGGCAATAGGTTCCACCATCAATTCCATTTGGTACGTGATTTAGAAAAAAAGGTTTGAAGTTATGTATGTTATATAAAATCTATTTTTATCCTTTTCAGGTGCTGTGCCTTTCTGTAGCAGTTGGTCACGTGGACATGACCCCTGACGAATTGGCTCAGAATGTCCACTTGTCAATCAACTTCCTTGTATCTCTGCTTAAGAAACATTGGCAGAATGTGCGATCACTACATATGAAGTCCACCATGGGCCCGCCCCAGAGATTGTACTAAGTACACTACAATAAATGTGACTTTATCTCCAACTTAGTTTTTCTCTTACAATAACGGCAAAAGACGTGTTATATGACACGTTTTTTCTTTCCCTAAACATTGCACATTTTATATAAATATTTAATGACCGACAAGTTTGTGCCTGGTGTATGGTAATAGGTTCGCCACCTATTTCATTTGGAGCGTAAATATAATGGCGAGTTTATCAGGCTTAACAGCCCACACGTTCGGGTAGAAAAAAGCGTTATTATTCACATCTATATAATAAATAAAGTCGTGTCAGTTACACTTTTTATAACTCAAGAACGGCTGTACCGATTTGGCTAAAAATTGGTAGTTAGAGCAAGGAGTGGCAAGGACACAGGATACTGAAAAATTGCAAGTGAGATGTGTACTAAAAGACATTTTAATATTCCCAAATCAACGATTCTTAATATTAATCAAACAATGTCACTGATACTCCTAGATTCGGGATTAATCATTTCACTATCACTGTCATCTGTATTCTCTTCCTCTGGTAGTTGATCTTCACAGTCATCAGCGTCTTCATCTTCATTAGATTGTTGAGAGGCGATAACGTCGCCATGGATATTTTTATTTTTAAGGTTACCCATCCAAAATGCCTCTGAACATTTATTAGCTACCAGGGCAGCCTTCACTTTAAAAATTAAAGTTTCCAATAGTTGTCTAACTTGCGGTACTTTACTCATCAAAACACTATCTTTCTTTAATCTCGAATGGCAGCACAATGTCTGCAAGAATCTAGTGGACTGCTGAAGAATTTTTAGAATTTCTAACACTTCTTGAGTATCACTTTTTAACTGTATTTCTAATATTGGTATCCCATGGGACTGAAACAACTTGAGGATGGGCAATGATTTCTTGAAAAACACAGCTAAATTATTTCTCGTTTCTAAGGTTTTCGCAATTTCCGACATATTTTTCAAAGTGATAGCTACCTCCTTCCACAATTCTAAATGCTCAGAATTTGTTAATCCTTTTTCTAAACGAATCTTTGTGGCATCATACAGAGCTGTGCCCAGATTTCTGTATAATATAGAGAAATTTACTTTGTTAAAACTTTTTAATTTGCTCAAAGTGCTATTGCGATTTTTTAAGAATTTGGCCTCCTCAGTAAATTGCATAGACAAATTCTTTAATGTAAGAACTTCAGTGTTACAGAAGTAAATAGCAGCCAGCCTGTCAATGTTTTGGTTATAGTATGTGCCCCTTTCTAAATTACCCTCAGGACTCTTCCATTGTTTAGACAACAAACTCTCAGCCATATTTTTCAGAATATTAACAATAACCTTATGATTACAATAATATTGAATGCTTTGTATGAATTCTATGAGAGATACTGCAGTGGATAGCTGCAAGCAATACTTTTCGTGTTTTTGTAATTGTTGTGCCAAAGTTACTATTAGATCATTCAGAGACAACACACCAATTTGTTTTGTCATAGATTGCAATGAACTCTTAAATAGGGGTTTATATTCTTGGTTTCTGAATCCAATCCATTTCAAATAGGAATTGCATAAACCATATATACATTCTAGGCAAGTAGTATAGTTGATAAGATCTGAAGAAAATAAAACGCCATCATTCTCTTGATTTTCAGGTAATGCCTTATCTAGCGAATATGTTACAAACTTTAAATGTTCCATCAATATTGGTAAAATCTGACTAACTGCCTTAGCACAATGCTCTGCTTTTTTGGCATCATAAGGAACACTGTCTTGTTTAGTCAAGAATGTTTTTCTTTTTATTTTGGATATCAAAATATTTTCTATGTTCCTGTTGATACATTTTAGTAAGAAGTTTAAAGTAGTTACTGTCAGCCTTTCAGTAGATTCATTGTTCTCTGTCATATCTATTTTAACTAAACAAAGAAGGTTTAAATTTAAAGACCTTAATGGCATATTAAATGAACTTTCCAGACAATTTTTAATGCATGCATAGCTTTGAGTGGCTTGAGATTTCAAGATTTCAGGCAAAACTGAATCATCTTGAGCAGGTTTCTTCGATGACTTTAGCTTGTTGCTTTGTACTTTAACTGGTCTCTTCTCTCCAGTATATTTGACCAGGTTGATGGTAGATATTGGGGGTTTATATATTATCTTAGTAGTGACTAAAATATCTCTTATATATGTCTCTATTTCTTCAAGATGGAGTATCCTTTTCAGTATTCTATTCCTCAATCCTTCATCATTTAAAGGTGAAAATGCATTGATTAATTCTCTAAACCAATTAGCACAATGAAATAAACAATCTAAAATATTAGTCACTGCAACAGAATCCATATCTTCAATGGTCTCTATTGAAAATTTTGGCAAAATAACTGGACACCCAAGTAGTGCATCTATACTCGAAAGGTCACCTTCAGTCTGTTTGGAATGTAATGTTTGGACTAAATGAAATAGTGGAGATAAAATACATATTTCTGAGTTTGACTTCAAAGTCATTTGTGCAATATTAATAGCTATCACTTCTTCAACCTCACTATCCGAATTCAAACAGAATTGCATAGATATTTTCAATTCACCAATTCTTTCAGCTTCAATGGAATCCACAATATATTTTTCTTGGAGATCATTTGTAACAGCATCAGTTAACCATGACAAAAAGTTTTTATTAATATCTGATGTAGATGCTATTATTTTGGAAAGTTCATCATAAAAGAATGAAATCATATCAGGGAATTGTCTGGTATTACGACTTATCAATTCGATTATTTGAGCAGCTTCCTTAATATTACCTTCAGGTAGATGGGTCACTGAATTAGAGCTTGTGTCATCTGTAGGTTCTTGATCAACATCATCTGAATTGGCAGTCATCAAGTACTTTACTGCATGAATTGCAGCAAGTATACCCTGGATTTTGATAATAGGATTAGATGATCCCAGTTCTTTCCTTATTATTATATGTATATCATCTCTTATAACAGAATTTTCAAAGCTGTAAGCGAGACCACACAATAGGTTCATAACAGCTCTAACTTCTGTGAGAGTCATGTCTTCCATTCTATCTAAAAGTGTCAGCATTTGCACACTTTGTGGTTTCAGAAGAGAAATGTTTTTAACTGCTACATTATTGAGAATGAACAATATACTCATTACACAGTGTTTAGAGTCTAATCCCAGCTGCAATAGCTCTGCAACAACAGTTGGACAACACTGTTCTAACTTTTCAAACATCAGCATGTACATATGAGATGCAAAGTCTTCCACTACAGGCTCTATATTTGATTTTAATAAAGAATTTGTGAGATCAATTACATGACTTAAATAATCTTTCAATATTGGCTTAAATCTATTGAATGACTCATTTAGTAATTCTTTTTCTAATATGTTACTTTTTATGTGTCTACGTATCAATTTCTCCACTTGTCTCTTTTTTTCTTCTGATGTGGAATATAATATTATAAGGAAAATGAAATCTATAGATTTACAATCTGTGTTTATTTTACATTGTGAAATTACTTTCAGCCAACAATTTCCTATGAGCTTAGATGAAACCATGGAATTTCTGATTGCTGTAGCTGTAAGCACTTGGCTTGTTGATATATCCTGAGCCATTTCTGTGACTGGCCAATCTAATGCATTCCTTAATCCTTGCACAGCATCAAAATAACAATTATCTGTTAATCGACCCGGTAAAAGTAAAAGTTTCACAAAATTAGGGAAATAATTAAATTTTGTTAGGGTCATAAGGAGAGTAAGTGTTTTTTTCTGCAATTGCTCCTGTTGGACATCTGATAAGCACAGGTAAGAAAAACAATCTAATATAGCAGGTATTAGATCGTAATCTTGACATAAAATCCTACTCAATTCAGTGGCTATGTTGTCATGCGACTGGTCTCCAATAATATCAGGTACTGCAGAAAAAATTTCTAATTTCACCATCTTCTCTTCAGCAACATCTATTAAGGTTATAAGATTAGTAGTCATTTCCTCTGTATTATTAAGGCTATTAAGAGATGAAAAACACTTAAGAATCATTTGTATCCAAGGACCACATTTTCCTGAAGCAGCTAGATCAATTGCTTTTTCAAAGATATATTCTGTCAGCTTGTTTTGCAGAACGGGTACATTTAATAAGATTTTCATAACACTGTCTCCGGTGGGATACTCGTCGCCACTGTCTTCTGACAATCTCACAATATTTGGAAACAGATAATGTTTGAATATTGTTAAATCATTACACTCTTTCGTTAAATCGGAAAAAAAATCTGATACATTTCTAGGGTATTCAAAATGTTTTTCTAGATTTTTCTTTATATTTCTAATTAAATGAACTGTTTCTTGTGAAGCTACACACTTAGCTGGAGGATGCTTCAAATTAAGACCGCTTGATCGCAATGTTACTGCTAAATAAGTTTGTGAATCTGATATCTTTGTTTTCTTATTTATTGGTATTTTATCACTTTTCTGCGATGAATTCCTTTTGCCCATTTTTGCTTGAACAAGACTAAATTGCTGTCTACGTAATTATATTATTTTACTAGAGTTTACAGTTATTTATAAGTTTAAAACTTTTAAAATTTAATTTACTTACTAGTACCAAAGAGGATAAATAATAATTTAAATAATTGACAAGTGTCAAGTAGTACTTCCGCATGGTGCGTGCCATGGATACCAACATTACCAATTCATTAACGAAAATATCAAATGTTTTTTCTTTAAGTTGGCATTGATCAAAATCTAATTAAAGTTCTCGTTTCACAGTTGTCGTTCCCATACTACTCCAAAACGGCTTGACTGATTCTCATGAAATTTTGTGTGCATGCCCCTAAATCACAGGGGTAGCTCACCCCTCAATTTTTTTTTTAATTTTTCGATATATTTCTGTTTCTTTTTTTTTTTTTTATTAAACGGAAAACAAAAATACACACAACTCTAAATTTTCAACCCCCTACGATCAACCCTTATTTTATAAATTTTATTTTTCAGAAAGACAAATTTTGCTGGGTCAGCTAGTATTATATATAAATATTGCTTAGTAATAAGTAATATTTGTTGAAAGAAAATAATAGCTTTCGTTTCGTTTTAGTTTTTTGGAGTTACAAGCATTGACTTTTTATATTTCACATTTAATGTGAACACCTAAATTAGCGACCTCTACTGATGCATACTAGCACCAATTAACTTTCAAATTAGGCATCAACATAATTCGGCACTGAGCCGCATAAAGCTCTTTAATTGGAAAACTGGAAGTACCATGCACTTGCTTTATACTAGCATGTGTGTACTTAAATAGCTCATAATGAGCATGATAATTTCAAGAATGCTCAAAAATTTATTAATACATATTTTTATTTAATTAAATTAGTACTATCTTATAATCAGTTCAATCGACTATTACTCGATTAAAATAAATAAATTACCCACTCAAATTAATTTTCATTAACGCGCGCGTAACGTCGTATGAAGATACCCAAAATAAGTCCATTATTTACATTTATTTGTTTAAGTTTGTTATAGTGGTAAAAGCATTAAAGTGTAGTTCCAAAAAATGTTTATTGGAATTTATTCCAGCTTGGAAAGTACAATTGGTGAGTTCATTTAAACATTTTCAAGATAGTGTTTTTTATATGGGATAGGAGGCCAAACGAGCAGGCGTGTCACCTTATGGTAAGCAACCAACGCTGCCCATGGACACCAGCAATACATATACTGTTACTGTTGCGTTGCCGACCTTTAAGGGATAGGGAATTAGAAAAGATGGGGAAGGGGGTGGGCCTCCAGGTACCTCGCTCACCGAACGAAACGCACCATGAGCCACTTTACGTCGCTCTTCTGAGAGGGCGTGGTATTTCACTGGTCGAGCTGGCCCATTTATACAGCGAACTGCTTGACTCTACCACTGTTGTAAGCGTCTGTGTTTGTCGTCGTATCACGTGCAAGTTTGTGTGTTTGCGATTAAAATATCAGTTCTTAATCAGATTTAATAACATAAATAGTAGTTGTAACATTGAAAGAAGCAAGCTAGATAGGCGGGGCGAGCATAGACGAAGCAATACAATGGAAATTTTGTTTCTATAAATAAATTCAGGACGTAGGATAGTATCAACAATTTACCAGTTAAACGAAACCATGAAAAATATTATGATAATGAAAATAGAAAATAAATTATTTGTGGAAATCATTGAATAATATAATTAATGTTAGTAAATTAAATTTCTACACTGGTCTCAAACTTTTTTTTTGCCATACTGCCTTCTCTGTTGTATAATTTTCTTTTAGGTAAAAAATATCATCAAACTAATAATAGCCTAGTCATTCAAAAAGACGTGTCACTTTATGCTTGATATACCACATCTATGATGATGATTATCTTCTGTTAAGAATGATGATTGGAATTATTTATAAAAGACTCAACTTAAAGGTCCTAGATACCAGGTCGCTAGATTTCAAAAAAAAATTAAATAGTATATTTTGATTCATCCGAAAGGGATTTGTATGAATTAATAATCTTAATTTAAATATTTTTTATTAAAAAATGAATTTAAATGTATCTAGCTACGCAAAATTTATATGGAAATCGCAAATTTTCGCTGGTTGTGGGGTTAGTTGTAATTTTGATTTTTTGATAGTGGATGGTGGGATTTTAATATAATGCCATGTAGTGACATATCTGGCGTTCCTTAAATTTACAATGGGGACAGTGAAGTCTGTATTTTTTTTAATGTTTACCTTACATCATTATTTGATGTACCATTGAGAACATGTTGAACATGAGAAAGAGAATATGTTTATTTTATTCACATTATAAAATATAATTCATTTTAGTATCAACAAGTTCGAAACAAATGGGCAAACGCATTAATGATCCGAGATGTTAAAAGACGAAGAATGAGTGCTGAAAATTTCCTTGAAAGGACACGAATCAATGCTATGAGGAAGAATGATATATTACCCGTGGAAATAAGAGAATTAGCTGATAAAGATGTTAATAAATTTGAATTGAATGCTACTCCAATGAGAATAAATAATAGATGTGTGGTAACATCAAGGTTTGTATATCTGAATCATAATATTTATATTTTAACCAATAACTCTACTCTTGTTTCCTTAACATTCCCTGTAAGAATTATTGCCATATTCAAAGATGGTGAAAATTCTCAATTTAGTTTCCTATCAATATATCTGAATCACAGTGTATCTTGGCTCTAGTATAGCTATCATTATAAAAGCTTTGTGTTTAGCAATATTATTATAACTAACACAAAGGATACGAAATTAGATCTGTTAGCAGTTTCTATAGGGCTGCTATAGAAATTGTAGCAAAATTTTAGAATCATTACTAATAAACATTTTAAATGCTATGCTATATGGTTGGTCCTGAAATTATATGGTTTTCTTTTTTTACAGACCCAGAGGTATAGTAAAGGAGTGGAGACTAAGTCGTATTGTGTGGCGCCATCTAGCGGACTATAACAAGTTATCGGGTGTTCAAAGAGCTATGTGGGGATAAAATGAACAGTATAAATATAGTTGAGTAGTATAATTTAAATGAGTTAAAGTACAATAAATAAACTGTTGAACATAAATAAGTCTTTGAAATTTATTGTTATTGTAATTAAATTTAAAAACTAAGAACCCGAGAAAATAACTATGACCAAATCAAGGTAGGGAATAAATTACTAGACTAGGTCAAGACTATATGTAATCTCTGTTATAAGAACTAGGTACTTTTTTGGAGAGTATGGGTATGACAGATCAATGCTTAGTTATATATTGCTTCTTTCAAGTTTTGAGTCCTGATAAATTTATCTTGCCAATATTGCATGAGGAATATCAATAACTAATAAAACTGTGCCCGAGGATTAGCAATTTGGGTTCCAATAGCTTTTGTCAACTGTTGCAAGAACAGAAATTAGGATGATTTTTTATTACACCTTTGCTTCACAAGGATTTATTATCAATTCAATCTCACTGCCATAGTGAAAACAATAACTAATATTACGCCTTTTTCTACCTGAAGGTTTAGGCAGCGGCTATTCAAGTCTTAACTCACTAAATCAATAAATTATATCCCCTTTGGTAAACCTATATTCGATTTGGAATCCAGTTTATCAATATTTTATGGATGAGAATAGTTAGACCTAATAAAATACGACTACGAAAATTTAATAATCACAGAAATAATTCCAATAGAATTCAAAAGACAAATACATATAGGCACTTTTGATCTTTTACAGTACACAGCTCTTTCTTACATAGCATTTAAAAGGCTAAACTTTTTGGCAAATTTAAAGATTAAAGTTAGAGCTGGTCATATTTGGACAAATACTAATGCATATTATATTCTGAATTCAATGGTTGTGGGTGCGCATGTTGGCCCACACTAATTAAATGACTTTTGGAAAGATACATACATACATAACTTCACGCCAAATCCCTTGCGGGGTAGGCAGAGAGAACAGAGCGCCATAGGGCACGATTCTTACACACCTCACTCGCTTCGTTGACTTTCATAACTCTTTTCATGCACGCGCGTCGGTTTTTGAGGCTCTTAACATCACCTTCCTCCAGAACACGTTCTATTTGGTCATGGAATGTGTGTCTTGGCCATCCTCGACTCCTACATGCATCCGCTTTTGCATTTTATATCTTTTTGGAATTTATCTTTTGGAAAGATGTGTTGATAAATATTGATGATTAAAAACTCTGAGCACAGTATAGCAATAGGTTGCTACTTATTTCCATATGGAACATAAACTTAACAGTGAGTCAAGGCCTAACAGCCACTGTCCACACCTTTAGGTAGAAAAAGTTATGATAGGTATGTAAACCTTAGTAATAGTAGTGTAGTACTAGTAGTTTTCTCTCTCATCCTGATCTAAATTACTAATTGTTAATAATTAGAAATGTAGATTGTGATTACATTTACCTAGTTATAGATAACAATTATGCAGTATTGAAGATCAGAATGATGGAAGAATTTTTATGCAGGAGTTTTACAATAACACAATTATGTTAAACTTTATAAAAGTTTATTTTATCCTTATAAAATAGGTTTGTAAAGCTTATAATGGAATTCACCACATGCTTTTTAGTCAAAAAGACCTGAAACAAAGAAAAAGTTGCATTAATATAAGATTGTAACCAATTTATAGTGTTATTTATTGTTTTGATTTTCAGTGAATAAAATTTTCAATCATTATTTTCTGAAGCTAATACATGCTTAACATCATAGTTGGTAGCTAGAAATAACAGAAAAGAACCTCATTTGTAGTTTAAAAGTTTCTGAAGAAAAAATCTTTATAGCACTGCTCAAAGAACATTTAATAAAGAGATATAGATTCAACTGCTTGTATCAATAGTTAAAAACTAAATTTGTCATGGAAAAAGTTGTCATATAGCAGAAAGGATATTAGAATACACTTTTAAAGGTTCTTTGTTAAAAGTTCTAATTGTGCCCTAATGTAAAAAAACTTCAGAAATTAGTATGATAATAATTTCAGACAACTCATCAATTTAATTAAGAATTTCAGCTATGAAGACATCTAATTCTTAATATTTAAATGCTGCTGAAACTTACCGAAACCCATGTCATCATCGGATTCTTCAGGTTCTTCCTCCTTCTTCTTTTCCTCCTTGGCCTCAGCTGCAGGTGCTGCAGCAGCAGCAGCAGGTGCGGCACCAGCGGCCGGCGCTGCTCCAACACCAGATCCAATGTTGGTGATCAAATCTCGTACATTTACACCTTCTAGCGCTTTTGCGAATAGACCCGGCCAATATGGCTCAATATCAACATTAGCAGCCTTGAGGATTGTGGAGATTTTCTCGCCCTACAAATAAAAAACACCAGTTATACATGTTAAACGTACATGCTTTTGCTTCACGTCAGTCACGAAATTTCAATGAGTGAAATTGCAAAATAACTGTTTTATGTGTTATAAGTAATATACATGTGGTAATTAAAATGTTGAAAATGAATTTATATAAGTTGATTACTCTAATTAAAATGGATAGAGTCGGGTGGAACTATAACCTACAATAAAATTATAAATTTTGAGTAAAACTTACAGTTACAGCAACATCGTCATCAACGAGGATGAGAGATGAGTAAACACAAGCTAATTCAGCCTTTGATGCCATTTTTAGTTAAATTACGTGCAAGTTGCCGACAGGCCTTAGCTCGATGAGAACAAGCACGGTTCAGCTTCAGAATTTGAAGAGAAAGAAAATAATATTGCAATGATGTCAATAATGACAACTTTTTTTAAAATTCTCGATTTAAGGAAGGCAACTTAAAATCGATTACAAGAAAAATCGATTTTAATAAGATCTATTCATAAAATTCTTAAATCCATTTACGGTTTTCATTGGTTCTTTCTTACGTAAAAATCCACCATCTGGCTTGGAGTGAACGGGTGGACTAGCACGTTAAGTTAATACTTTTACTAGTGCAAAGATATCGTTGTCGTAGTGTGTCACTTGAACAGAACGAGCAACCTTAGCATAGTGCTCGAGGACCTCAGCAGAATTTCCCCAACTGGTAGGTCTCAGATTGAACATGGAAGAGACCAAAGAAACGTCCAATGCCCATGTCATTCAAGCACCAGTAACTGTTGGCGTCGCGACCGTCGCGACTGATCACTATGTTTAGCTAGGACAAACTATTCAAAAAGCAGAGCTAACTTCGAGGAAAAGGATAACCGACGGGTTTAACGGATTTCAATTCGTGGTGTACTCATTTGAAATCTATAAAGGAAATGTTGGCCGCATTACAAAACTCAAAGTCTCTAAATTTGCTATGCTTGGAATATCTCTGCGTGATAATCCAAGATACGTAGGGAATCGGGCGTCACCGATATAGCCCGAAAGGTTAGCGCGCTGGAGTGGAGATGGGCAGAACTCATAGCTGATAATCGTTGGCGGAGAATGGTTCTTGAGTAGCGCCTCACTCGTGTCTTGACTTTTATACACGCGCGTCGAATTTTAAGGCTCCTAACACTACTAGAAATTGTTCTATTTGCTCGTGAAATATGTTTCTTGGCCGTCCTCGACTCCTACATCCATCCGCTTTTGCATTGTATATCTGCTTAGCCACTCTTGGATCATCCATTTAACCATTGGAGCATGCCATTTCATACTTTTACACCGCCACTCTCTCACAATCCAACTTCCTTTCTTACAATCATATTTTCAACGCGGTCAGCGAGATTTTGCGCAGTGCCTTAATTTCGAAAGCGTTTATTCTGCTTTCGTACACACTCCGCCATTCCTAACTCTCGCTTCTAGTCTTGCGCATAGTAATTCGCGACTAAGGCCCTTCTCCCATTACGATACTTGTAGGGTACGGTACTCGAGTATAATACTGGTTGGATACATGTTCGCTACGCGACGCTCGCATATTATGCTACTGAAAAATTACTAAATTCATCATTTGTGCAACCTATTTTTTGTAGACGGACGTTATGTCGAGCGACTCCAGTGACGAAGAAGCTCTTGCAGTTTTTCTGTTTTATAGAAATAGAAGACGTCAACGCAAGAGTAGAAAATACTGGATTCATCCATATATTGAAAGAAACATAAATTGTAGAGTTTTTGTAGCCGCACAAGAACTACAACATGATGATAAGAAATTTTTATCTTTCTATCGAATGTCTAAAGAGACCTACTTGCATCTTGTTACATTATTAAAACCAGCTATACATCAACGAAATACTAAATTTAGAGAATGTGTCAGTGCGGAAGAAAGGATTCTGATAACCCTAAGGTAAATAATACTTCATTGTGACATATGTAGGTAATTAAATGTTTATTAAATTTTAATATGTAAGTACTTTATAATTATTACTTATTCTTCATCTTCCTGTGATAATAGCATAGGTATTGATTCATAATAAAGACTGGCAGTATTTGATTGTACTACATTCAGACTTTCGTTTATGGTAATTGGCGTACTTATTACATCGGCAGGACTCATCGGTGAAGGAGTAGAATAAAGTGTGATGGGACTATTCATATTTTCACTACTTTGGTCCATTATATCGTCTATCAATGCAAGCACTCTTCTCTTAAACAGTCTTCTTTGACTATCAGTCATTTTGTTCACGTCCGATAGTAAACTCAGTAAGAACATTTTGTTTGAATTTTCAGTACTGTCACAGTTTTCTAGAATTTTAGATTGTTTAAATTTAAAATAAGCTGAAATGTCTTGCTCGGCTTGAGTTTCTTCCAGCTTCTTCCGTTTTTTTTTTATTATTTGTTGATGGTGGTGGTGGTGGTAATTGCTGTTGCGAGATTGGTTGAATGCTTGTACTAGTAGAAGGAAGAGATGATTGCTGTTGCGAGATTGGTTGAGTGCTTGTAGGTACATTTTCTGTAAACTGTGTTTGTTCACATAGTTCAAGATCAGGTGTCTGTGGTTCTATCGTCTCTTTCAAATTTCCTGATGGTTTTCCTGCTGTTTTTATGAAGGGTACAGTAAATTGCATATAGTCTGCTAAGTAGTATGGTTTTTTTTGTGCAGTACCTGCTCCACTTTTGGCCGGTTTCAAGTGGCGAACAAAAACACTACGTAGATTTTTCCACTTTTCTTTAGCTTCTGATCCTGAAAATAACCTTAATATTAATTGTTTTTCAGATATTTGGGGTCAGGTTGTACGTTTGTAAGCCTAGGATTGTATTTTGCAAGAGGAGATAATACAATTTGCAAGGTCATAGCTGAAATTACAGTTATAATATGGGAGATATTAAATGGAGACTATATGCCATTACCAGATGTGCAACATTGGAAAGACATTGCTGCTCGTTTTGATCGCCTCTGGAATTTACCCAACTGCTTAGGGGCATGTGATGGTAAACACATCAGAATAGAAAAATTACCTGATTCAGGATCAAGTAATTTTAATTACAAATCCTACCATTCGATAGTATTAATGGCATGTTGTGATTCCGATGGATTATTTACTGTTATCGAGACTGGCTATGCGGGTAGGAACAGCGACGGTGGAATTTTCAGTGCTTCCAGGATCAAACGTTGGATAGAACATGGACGTCTTAATATTCCTTTACCTTCCAAACTTCCTAATGACCAATCTAACTATGAATTTCCATACTATTTTATTGGGGATGAGGCATTTCCCCTTCTATCTTACTTGATGAGACCATATCCCCAAAGAACCTTGAATGACTTGAGAAGGGTATTTAACTACAGACTAAGCCGAGGGAGGAATACAATTGAATGTGCTTTTGGGATGATGGCTGAAAAATTTCAAGTATTAAGTACTGCTATAAGATGTCATACAGTGGAAAAAGTATCAAATATAATAAAAGCAGTGTGTATTTTACACAACTATGTTCGAAAACGTGAGGGTATTCTATATAGTCCAAGGGAGTTTATACAAAACAGATCGGTCACTATTCCCGTTACAACGACAATACAACCTCATAATATAGAAATAACGGCAAATATGTCACCACATAATCAACGAAATTATTTAGCAAACTACTTTATATCTGAGCAAGGTTCATTGCCTTGGCAATACCAATCCTGTTTGCAAAATACAATGTAACATTGAAAATAATAAACTATGTATGTGTACAAAAAAAACCAACCTGTTATTTGAAATTTGTTCCCAATTTCTGCCCAAGTCTTGTCTATTATATTTTTCCGCATGTACTCCGGTAGTTTGTAGTTATATAAACAAGCATGTTTTTCAATCTCTTGTACAAACTTAATATTTGTTTCTTGCTCCGCCGCCATCTTGTCGAAACGCGCGAGACGCGACGCACAAGCGACCAACACGGCGGGTATCGCGAGACTAGTCGCGAACGCGTAGAATACCAGTTTTGTAGTGTGAGAGTGTCCATATAAATGTATGTGAGATACTTCGCGGCGACTAGTCTCCGAGACTAGAGTCGCGCGGGCGTATCGTAATGGGAGAAGGGCCTAAGGTCGCTCAGTTTAGGTCGCCGCTCCTCAAAGACTAGTTCGCTCTTTCAGTTCGTCAGCTCACTCAGCTCCTAGTTCAAGTCGTTCAAGTTTAAAATATAATGCTGCGTACAAATTATAGCGGAGTGCTCGACAAAAGTTCCTCGCCCAACTTTGACAAAGTTCGAAGTGGCTCTCCACATTCTCGTACAACTTCCGAAAGTTTCTCATGGTTTCTCAGTCGCTCTAGGGTGCCCATCGCCTGCGCACGCATGTTATGGACGCTAAGTAGCAGCTGCCGTAGTTCGCGTATTTTAATTACGTGAATATATATCACACTAAGATGTGATTAATTTGATCTTCTTATTAAATTTTTTATAGTAACTGATGGTTTCTTTAGTAATCTTAAGATTAATATTTAAATTATTTGAATAAATATTTGTCCTACAAATTAAATGGTCTGATCAAAGAGTCCCCTTTTTCCAACATGTATCGAATTAATTTTGCTCCTTTTTTTAATAGATTAGTATTTATATAGTTTTCTGATACAGAAGCCGTGGGTTCGATTCCAGACTCATACCAATCATTTTTCGGACTTTTTTCGAAAATTATTAATATAGAGGACTGACAACTTTGGGTCCGGCGAGTCGAGGCTTTAACAGCCACTGCCTACACCTTCTGGTAGAAAAAGGTGTGAAGTTATGTTTTTAGTATTATTATAACTTAACTTTCATATTATCAAATCAAGCGGTGCATTATGCTATATATAAAATTAATAAACTGAATTTTCATGATTAGCTTCTTTCGATGAGACGCTCAAAAATTTCCTTTGCGAAAACTATCAATAGTCGTAGGTAATATGGGTAGCCGGAATAAAATATTGATTGATTAGTTAAATTGATAATTCCCAAAAAAACATTACTATTTTTACCAGGTACTAGCTGGCCCGGGGAAATAGTAATAATAATTATTCGCCCAAGTTACTCGTTATTACACTAGCAAATAAAAGTTTCGTCAAGATAGGTCCACCCATTTCAGAGATTACCCGGAACAAACAGGCGGACGGACAAAATTGAAAAAGAAAATTCATTTGAAAACATATGATATATACTTACATATATATTATGATACATATGAATGTAGTACAATGCAGTAATTTCAATATTACAAACACGCATTTCAATTTTATATAAATGTTTAGATTTGTAATGATAATAACTTGATAGTAATCAAGTGCAAAAATTGCCTTATATATACCTACTATTATGTACGTACAATTAGAAGACATTAACTATTATATATAATTAACATTTATACCACACGTCAACTGATACAAATATCTGTCAAATTTCTTCGAATGATTTATTCGATTGATGAAATTTTACAGATCTGCATAACACAACGTGCTCAGACGACGTCTGATTTACTACTGAAGAGTGAAGTGTAGGTAGTCATTTAGTTTGTGAACGCACTATGTGCAATAACTATAGATAAATATACAAAAACTATGTAGGTGGAAGCGCGGGAAACCTTAAATTGGGCGGTCGTGTTTTTTGGTGATAATTTTTTAAAATTAATTTTCATAGCGAAAGGATTTGGTTTTTCTTATTTATTTTTACTTTTATCTTCTTATATTAGTGTGTAGTGTATAGTTGCCTCTTCTATCTTACTTGGTAAGTCTTTTATTTTAAATGCATAAAAATGGATCCCCCGATTGATCCGGGTGGGACGAATAATACTATAGTGGGTCATTACGTGACAATATCGGCAAATGAGAGCGTGGATACAGACGGCTCGGTTGTGAGCTTAACAAATTCCACTAAAAGGAAACGCCTATCCGCAAAGCCTTCAGTGTGTAGGCATTGTAACAAAAGACGCCGTAAGCATGGCGGGAAAAAAGATGTTGATTGCGATTGTATGCAGGAAATGTGTACAATAAGTACTGCTTCTATGCCCGACCCTAACCATACCATACCTAACTCGTCTACACCAGTGGTAAAAACTTTATTGCCGTCTACGTCGTCAGTGGCTAGATTGCAATACATCTCATCTGATGCTGCACCATATACTGTTCACATTCAGAGAGAGCACTCAAATAATGATGGCGCGTATGTAAATTCAATTGTATTTGGTCGTTTTTTGAAAAGAAACGCTTTCAAAAGTATTGTCAATGGTAGTCTTAAGAAAATAGGCCGTAACAAATTATCTATAGATTTCAATAATCATGAAGACGCCAACTCCTTTTTACACAGTCCACAATTAGTAAATGAAAAGTATAAAGCTTTTATTCCCACATTCTCGGTTACCCGAATGGGGGTCGTAAAAGGTATTCCTTCTGAATGGTCTGATGAAGAAATCATAGAAAATATCACTGTTCCTACAGGATGTGGTCCTGTTTTAAAAATTAGGAGAATTAAGCGAAAAACCACAGTAGAAGGTAATGTAACATTTATTAACACGCAAACAGTAATAATTACATTTGATGGACAAGTTCTACCCAAACGCATATTTATGTGCTACACATCTCTACCTGTAGAGCTTTATATTTACCCAACAATTATTTGTTATAATTGTTGTAGATATGGGCATGTTAAAAATCTGTGTAGATCGAAGCCACGGTGTTATAAGTGCGGACAAGAGCATACAGGTGACAGTTGCACTGCATCTGAGGAATCCTTGTTCTGCTGTTTGTGCAAGGGCTCCCATGAGGCTGTTAGCAAAAAATGTTTAGAATTTGACAGACAAAAATCCATAAAAGAATCAATGGCCAAAAGCTGTATTTCATATTCAGAAGCTTGTAAAAAACATCCTCCAATTTCAAGACGCTCATATGCTGAAACTTTACTTTCATCTCCAAAATTACCCAATAATTATACTATAGAACCACAATTCACTTTACCCAATACTAACAAAAAAAGTTCATATGTAAAAACTGTCTTTATTAACCCTAAAACAAAGGCTAAAACTTCTACAGGCTATGATCAACAAGCCCATAAAAATCTTATTAAGGGTTACAATATTTCTAATTTAAAAAATGGATGTGCTTTCATTGATAAAGAAGATCTGTCCACTGTGTCAGTAAAAGACTTAATTATTACATTAATTCAATATTTGTCTCAAACAGATAATATCTCACTGTCCAACGCTGCCCCTGTTACAGATACAGATAACAATATTGATAAATTAAATAATGGACAATACAGCCAAAATAGTTCAATGGAACTGCAGGAGTATAGCTCCTAAGAAATCAGATATTTTTTATATTGTAAATAAATTCAAACCATTTATTTTCGCCTTCCAAGAGACATGGCTAAAACCAGAATCTTTGTTCAAAGTTCCTGGTTATGCCTGTCTCAGAGAAGATCGCTCAGATGGGTATGGTGGTGTTGCCTTACTAGTGCAACACCCTCATTCCTATACCTACTTTCCTCTTCCTTCTCACAACAACGATTTTTCTATCATAGCAGCTCTTATAAATAATATTTGTTTTGTTTCTGTATATATTCCTCGACCTTCTAAAATTATTTTTAAGGAAATTGTAAATATTTTCTCCACTCTACCTAAACCATTTATAATACTAGGAGACTTTAATTCACAACATCCTTCCTGGGGTAGTTCATCTAATGTTTTTGGGTCAGCTATTCTGGATCTTGTGGACACATTTGATTTATGTATTCTTAATACCGGTCACCCAACTAGACTTACTTCTCCAAACGAAGGGGTGAGTGCCCCAGACATAACCCTATGTTCTTCAAAGTTAGCCTCATCATTGACTTGGCAAGTGATGTCTTCTACATATGGGAGTGATCACTTTCCATTGTTAATTACCTTCCCATATAATAACACAACTCTGCCCAGACGCACTCCTCGCCATAAATACAAACTAGATAAAGTTGATTGGTCATTATATAAACGCCAACTAAACCAAATTATATCCGAATTACCAGATGTGAAAATTGACAATGAGAATGCCTGTACAGATGCTTTTGTTAGGACTATTACAAACATTGCAAGTAAAAGTTTTCCTGTCAAAAAAGTTAATCACAACAGAACTTTGTCTCCACCATGGTGGGATCAAGAATGTACAGCTGCAATAAAAAAGAGAAAACAGTTGGAAACGTTATATCGTCAAAATTCTACCGTAGAAAATTTTGACCGCCTATCTATTGTTATTACTGAAACCAGGAAACTACTGAAGCGAAAAAAATTCGAAAGTTGGCGATCTTTTTGTTCGTCTGTGTCTCCTGATGTTCCACTATCAGAAGTCTGGCGCAACATTAGAAGATTTAGATCGGCATTTAGTGATACGCCAACATCTTATATTCCTCCATCGTTAAAAAACCAATTCCTGGATAAACTAGCACCAGCCTACGTTCCTGAGAATCATATTCCACGATCCCTATCCCAATCTGGTAATCTTTCTGGTCTTAATGGCCCTTTCACCCTATCTGAACTTAGAGGCATCTTAGTTCATCATAAAGATTCAGCTCCTGGCGCAGATGGCATTCCCTACTCTTTTATTGCTAATTTGAGTGAGCAGTACCTTTCATACTTTCTAGATCTGATAAATTGTATTATGGTAAGTGCTAATATTCCATCTTCATGGAAATCTCAAATAGTCATTCCAATTTTAAAGCCAAATAAAGATTCTTCCGATTCTAATTCCTATCGCCCTATAGCTCTTTCCTCAGTTCTCCTAAAGACTGCGGAAAGTCTAGTGAAAAACCGTCTCGAATGGTTTTTAGAAAATAACAGATTATTAAGTGACAGTCAATTCGGTTTCAGGCGTGGTAAAAGCACTCTCGATAGTCTCAGCATATTCACAACGGATATAAGACTAGCGTTTTCGGGAAACAAATCTGTAGTTGCAGCATTTTTAGATATAACATCTGCCTACGATAATGTGGTCATACCAATTCTTAAAAACAAACTTGATCGCTTGGATGTCCCCCCAATTTTAACTAATTTTATAATTAATGTATTATCAGAACGATCTATCCATATGGACAGCGGTGAATCTAGGCTAGTTTGGAAAGGTTTACCCCAAGGTTCAGTACTCAGTCCTATATTATATAACGTTTACACATATGACCTGGAAATCTTTTTAGGTACTGATATTAAAATACTCCAATATGCTGATGACTTACTTTTATACTCTTCTGATTTATCTGTTCCTACTGCCTGTTCTTCCTTATCGTCTTCGCTTAATCTTTTGAAGACATGGCTTGACGATAACGGCCTCGATTTATCTCCTTCTAAAAGTAAAATTGTATTGTTTTCAAAAATGCGTTTTCCTCCACCTGTTTTCGTATATTATGATAAGAAACAAATTCCGGTTAACTCATCAGTTAAATTTTTAGGAGTAGTATTAGATTGTAAGTTAAGAGGTGATGCTCATTGTAATTATCTTGTACATAAATGTGAAAAACGATTAAATATTTTAAGGTGTCTAGCGGGTGTATGGTGGGGTGCGCACCCCTTTTGCCTGAAACTATTATATAATGCATTGATTCGTAGCATCTTGGATTATGGAACTTTTTTATTAATACCAGGCAATAAGACTGCGTTTAAAAAATTAGATTATGTTCAATCCAAGGCTCTGAGAATTATTGCTGGAGCTATGAAGTCAAGTCCTATCAATGCGTTACAGGTAGAATGTGTCGAACCTCCGCTCACTTTGCGTAGGCAATATATTTGTGACCGTTTTTTATTCCGGGCTTTACAATATTCTAAACATCCATTACATTTTAAACTTTCAGTCCTTCGTAATCAAATCAATGTTCATGGTTACTCGTCCGATTTAACAACACCTTGTCTGATCCATAGTTTTAATAAATATCATTCTTTCAAAGGTTCAACCTACCAAACAGTTTCTTTTCCTCTTTTTTGCAATAGCTATGAATCGTTAGCGTATACTCCAAACGTCTATTTAAATTTAAACATTAAAAATGACAGCCTTGCTAATTTTACATTTCGTAATATTGTCGATATCCATTGGGATAATTGGCATTATATTTATGCCGATGCTTCCAAAAAGTATCCTCTGGGGAATGTAGGTGTCGGTATATACCACCAACAGTACAATATTGTTCAGAAAGTTAAATTACCTCCTGAATCCTCAGTGTTTACTGGGGAATGTTTTGCAATTTTTAAAGCCATTGAATACATTAAATTACTAAAATTGAGGCAAACCGTAGTTTTTACAGACTCTAAAAGTTCCTTACAAGCTATTGAAAGTTTTCCTTTTCGCAGCAAACCCATTCATCCTATTATAATATTAATAAGAAAGCTTCTCTTTGAATGTGTTCAGTCCAACTTGGAAATTCATTTCGCATGGATTCCAGGGCACAGTGGCATCACTGGTAACACCAGAGCTGATGCTCTTGCTGGTGAAGCCATTGACTCTGGGGATGTATTTCCTTACCACAATTTTTCTTATGATCTTATTGGATGGGCTACGAAATCCCTCCAGGATGCCTGGCTGTTATTCTGGACGGGTAGTAGATTAGATACAGCAACATCTTATAGAAGCATTCAACCCTTTATTCCGTCCAAACCTATCTTTTCTAAGTTTAATTTTTCCAAACCTTTCATAAGTTCATTAATCCGGATGAGACTGGGCCATGCCAGTTTTCTGGCTCACCTGGCTCGAATCAAAATTATTAACTGTAATATGTGTGAATGTGGTGAAGATGTTGGGGATCTTAACCACATTTTCTTTTCCTGTGCTCGGTACAATCGCAATCAATTTCTGCACTCTTTAATTAATCATAGTATTCCCTTGCCTACATCCATTCCTGTTCTGTTATCTTCTGACGATTCCAATGTATATAGTTTTATCTCATTATTTATGTCTCTTAATAATATTCGTTTATAATATCTGTTTATTTATTTATTGTATACATATCTGTTATCTGAAGTAAACCCTATCCTTTCTGATATATTCCAAATTCCCGTAAATCCGTGTACTCTTTATCCTAAATAACTACTATTTCCCTACCTTAATTTGTTGTTGGCAATGCGCAAATCGCGACTAGCCATTAAAAAAAAAAAAAAAAAAAAAACTGTAGGTAAATTATGAATGAGACGACCAAAAGTTCCTTTACAAAAACTATCTCTAGTGGTAGGTAATATAGTAGCAGCAGGAATAAAATATGTTGATTTGATAATTCTTTAAAAAATAATTGTTGTAACTTTATTAGGTACTGGCTGAACCGGCTGAACTTTGTTCTCGCAAATAAATGTTCCGTCAGAATAGGTCCAGCCATTTCAGAGATTACTCGAAACAATGAGACGGATACGTAAAAATTGAAAAAAAAAAAAATTATTTATGAATGTAGTAGAATGCAGTTATTTCAATATTACAAACACACACTTTAATAGTAATCAAGTGCAAAAATTGCCATTTATTATATACTTAGTATAAGTACCCACAATTAGAAGACATTAACTATACATTCATACCACACATCGACTTATATACAAATATCTGTCAAATTTCTTCAAATGATTTATTCGATTAAAGAAATTTTACAGATCTGCTTAACACAACGTGCTCAGACGACGTTTGATTTACTACTGAAGTGTAGTGTAGTCATTCATTTCGTGAACGCACATGTGCAATAACTATATATAAATATACAAAAAACTATGTAAGTAATAGGTATTTATGCTCGGGCCCTTTGACTCGGGCTAAAAAACCGACAACAAATGGAAGTTGTGCGAGGCGAGGCAAAGTTGGACGAGGTAGGGCGAAGTGCGTTCCCACACGACAAGCACTTCAACTCCGTACAACTTTTCCTAGTCGTGTGGACGGTCGGATCAACTTCCGAAAGTAGTCCGAGGCGAGGCAAAGTTAGACGAGGTAGGGCGAAGTGCCTTCCCACATACTCGTGTTCGCCCAACTCTGTACAACTTTCCTAGCCATGTGGAGGCCCGGTAAGGGAACGCAGACAAATCGTTCGCATGCGACAAAATCTTGTATGTATAGCATGTGGTAGTATGTACATACATAACTTCACGCCAAATCCCTTGCGAGGTAGGCAGAGAGAATATTTCATAATTTCTTTTAAAACAATTTCTATAATTATTGATTTGGTTTTGCCGCGAAAAGTTCTGTCTGAAATAGAACTGATGAATTCGATCACGAACTAAAGAGCTGGGAATGACCGACATAGTTCCAATGAAGTAGGAAACCTATGGAAGTGGCATGTCGACACAAAATTGAAGCAGGGTGTGACGTCATTTGGCCGCATTAAATGGCGGTTTAGTGCTGCGCAGAAGAATTCTATCCATCAATTAATGTTCTTGGCTAATGTTATTGACAATTGACGTGCCCCACGGATTTATTTTAGTCTGTCTATGCATATGTTTATAATTCCCACGACTGTATCCACTTTATTATTTTTTGGTTTTTAGTACATTTATCTTAAACATTGCAATGTATGTTTAACATAAAACCGTTTAACTTAAAAGTTTTTTTACCTATTTTTATTTTCTAGTTTTTAGTTTTTATTTCGCATTCTGTTTAATTCATTTATAGTGCTTAATTATTGCAAGGTTTCTTGCACGTTAGTTTATTGCAGTCCAACTTCTCTATACGAATTCCCGGGAACCCCCCCCCCCCCCCAGAGGTCCAATAAAGGAGCAAGGCTATGTACAACAAGATGCGCCTGAGTCTTGAGGGGAAAACGCTAACGACATATCATTTTTATCCACCCTAATGCCATACAGTTCTCGGCGCGTTTTAACCTTTCACCTTAACTTGGGTGGTGTACCGCTAACGACGTATCATTTTTAGCCACCCTAACGCCACACAGTCCTCAACACGATACAAAGTCTTGACTTGGGTGGTGGATTCAGGCTGGATAAGTCAGATACCTAATTTTTTTTTTTATGGGATAGGAGGCCAAACGAGCAGGCGTGTCACCTGATGGTAAGCAACCAACGCCGCCCATGGACACCAGCAACACATATAGTGTTACTGTTGCGTTGCCGATCTTTAGGGGATAGGGGAAAGGAAAGGATGGGGAAAGGGGGTGGGCCTCCGGATACCTCTCTCAGCGAACGAAACGCGGCATGAGACACTTTACGTCGATCTTCTGAGGGGTCGTGGTATTTCACCGGTCGAGCCGGCCCATTCATGCAGCGAACTGCTTGGCTCTACCACTGTGGGAATTTTACAGATTTCAGACTGACCTAAATTACAGATTCAATTTCTAAATTTAAATCTTATTATTATACGCCATTTAGTGGCTGCACCCATCTTAAATATTGAGGTTGTATAGTGCACTGTATTCTTCTTGTCAAGCCCTTTTATTTGATACCCATATTGGTGGGATTGATAAAAAATTGTTTTCAGCCATTTGGTAGCGGCGGCCATCTTAGATTTCAATTTTGCATAGTAAATTGTATTCTACTTGTTGAGATTTTTCATTTGATACCCATGTTAATGGGATTGATAAAACCTAAGTTATCCGCCATTTTGTAGAGGCCGCCATCTTGGATTTCAATTTTTTATAGTATATTGTATTCTGCTTGTTGAGCCCTTTCATTTGATACCCATATTGATGGGATTGATAAAACCTACGTTATCCGCCATTTTGTAGCGGCCGCCATCTTGGATTTCAGTTTTTTATAGTATAATATATTCTGCTTGTTGAGCCTTTTCATTTGATACCCATATTGATGGGATTAATAAAACATAAATTATCCGCCATTTTGTAGCGGCGGCCATCTTGAATTTATAAAGATAATGAATAAACATAATTGTATTGTCACCAAAATCCAAAGTGTATACAAAATTTCAGATTAATCGGTTGACAGGAAGAGGGTGAAATTTGAATTACTAAATTTGACCCAAGAATAAAACAAACGGGGTAAGCTAAATAAAACCGTTTAATAAGAGTATATGTCTTTCTTAAACTACTTACTTTCATAATTTAATATTAAATATAATTGAATATTAATTATTTGTAGAATTAATACTTAATAGCAAGTAGGTATATTGTTATGCTAAATATTCTGTTTTGGAAATAAGAGTACATGTTTTACTTAGACTACTTATCTCTATTTTACAAACTATTTTAATTAGGTTGCTGACTCTCAAGTAAGTAAATCACTACTGCAACATACCTCTAGATAGGTGCGCCCCTCAGTAAATAAGAATGATTCAAATTATAAACTTATAAAGGGACCGCGTGATAAACAAAACGAAACGTCTTCAGAACATTGTTTTAGTTACAAATGCATCTCTTATGACTTTCAGTCTAAGATCAGTTAATTATTACATAGTTAGCGAAGTTACAATAGGTTTTTACTCATTACGAAATAAAACTAATTTATTTAGAACATTCCGCAAAGAAATTTTGTCGGTAAAATTTTTCCCAACACTATTTTACTGGCTGAACTGACAAAAATCCGCCATTTTTTGCGGGAATTTTAGCGTTAGTAGGTATAATCGAGAAATCTAATTTCCGTATTCATTTAATTTATGAACGCACTGAAATACTGTTTTCATGCGAGTGACAGTGCTGAGTAAGAACGAGAGAGATATATGTTTATGTATGCGTCGTCCAAATGCCTAATATTTATTTAGGCAATTGCACGTATAGAACAATATGTGTCGTCCATTTATACAAGTCAATGCATAGTTCGCACAGTTCGTCTATGGGAGTGTTCTTTTGAACTAGGTCGTTCGCGAACTACACAAGACTACTCGCTTCCATTAGTTAGCGTTGGGATCAGTACCGCAATGTGGATTCATAGCTGGTGACACTCTTTACGCCCAGACTCTGCCCAACGCTACGTGTACGCTGTTTCCCTACGCCACTCTTCTTTCTATATCCGCGGTATACCTTTTCTATTAAATCGCATCCAAGATATACAATTTCATTGACTTGTTCCAGCACAAAATCAGCGACCATTATCCTTGCATCAGTTCCTGGATTATTCAAATACTTTAACTTTCGTTCGTTAACATACAGCACCAAAGGCAGTTGTGACTACACCTTTGGTTAGTATTGATGCAAAAGTATAAAAAAAACCATCCACGTTGGGCGTGAAGTTAAGAATGGTTGTTTTTATACTTGCAGGTTAAGCAGAAAATTAAACAAAAAAACTTAATCATAATTTATATAATAGAAAGTAATAATATAGCATTTTATAAATAGGTTTTAAAATGTGTTTAGGTGCAATAACTGTTTAATTATTCATATGTGCATCAATTGCCTAGTATAATATAAATTATTCACAAAAATATACAAATTAATAAATAGCAAAATTTACAGGTCCCATGAAAACAGATGATGTTTTACAAGCATATCTCTTACTCCCTCTTTCAAAGGTTGGTTTTGGGTATCTTTCTTTAATGGAAGCTCCCAATCTGGGTTAAGATTAAAACCAAATTGGGATAATATCCTAAGTTCACATTTAATCTGAACCCATCCTGGGGAGTTTATAAAGGACCATGGGTGGTACCACTTTTGAACTACATCCACACATGAACATAGAACTTCAAGCCACAGGTGCAAGGCTTCCTCATTAAGGCCCATACATATAAGTGTACGTAGTTTCACATCCATTTGGGCATGGGCATTGTCATGTGATAAGTTAATGGCCTGCACACATCTATATAATAGTTCTTCAGGAGTGAGAACTTTGCCATCTTCATCTAATCTGTATGTTTTACATAAAACCAAACGGCTGTACACAGAATTAAAGTCTTTTTCCACTTCACGTGATGATGCCTCTTCTATAAAAAGCCAAGGATGACAAGGTCCATCGAGGAAGCTAGGGCGTTTAATACCATGGAGAAGCACTCTTTTAAAAGCTGGAGCCAGCACCCCTCTTACCAAGTGTGCAGCCTTCTCAGTTACTGAATCATCTCCAGCTCTACTATATTTAACACCTTTCTCATCTAACAGTTTAACAAATCTAGCTGGAAACCAACCACGGAGGCCATTTAATTCCCCAATCCAACAGTGTTCATCACGGGAGCTGATAACTTCAATGACATCATTTTTTCTGAAACCTAATTCATCACCATCTCTTCGCTCAAAATCTAATAGTGCCTTTGCCCTGCGTCTTTTACTTCTTGAAACATTCACATATCTCTCTCTATCTGCTGCATGGCTTTGCATTGTATAATCAGCTGTTAACTGTACTTCAGAAGTAAGTTGCGGTTCAAGTGCTAAAAAATGACGTGCAACTTGTAATATTGCTTCCCGCAGATCCACTAAAATTTCTGTTTGTTTGACATTCTTTGACACAGCATCTTCATTATTACTGTCATCACCAAAAAGTATTGTTTGTATAACTGATTTTGTTTTCTTTATTTGTCGTCTTTGAAGCTGTTGCTTGGGTAAATTAGGTACAGCACTGGGATTACCCACTAGAGCTCCCTGGTCTGCCATGAGATATGCCAAATGCCTTCTTCTATGGGTATCAATTAATGTTGGACTCAGTGTATTCCCGCATACCTCATCTATTGTTTTAATCAGAAGATCAACATCATGAATTTCCCCAGGGATATCAGACAAAGCATTGAAAATTTGTGCAGAATTAGATATTTCAGTAAATCTATTCTCTCTTATTTTTAACATGGCCAAAGTAACTTTGAAAAGAACTAAAGAGCCATCTAAAAAAAATAGATCCCAAATTCTTAATAAAATTTTCATATGCACAACATTAGCATATAGTGTCAAAAACCAGTGCATAGTAATCAAAGAGAGTTCAATATCATGTGCATTTAATACTTGATCTATACCAGGGAGGTAAGTGGAGATAAGGCTTCTCAGCACTTTTTGATCTGCTTGAATACCAATTAGAGTAGAGGAATAATATGAAGCTGGTAGAAGGTCTTCTACAGTCGTACACATAATCCAAAATGCATCTTCTTCCTCCATCAAAAGCAAAAGTGATGCTGCAATCATTCCTGTGCCCTGACAATAACCAATGTCAGGATAAAGCCATGCTAATGATCTTAAAATTCTACGTAATCTAGGAACACCAGTGCTTGTTGGGTGGGAAAAACATACATTATTAGGTAAAATTTGAACTAGGTCCTTTTCAATTTGTTTGCTGGTCACAAGCCCATCATCACTAGATGCCCTCACTATTTCATGGTAAGTAATTTCTGTAGCTGCTCTTTTTTTGTTTGCACCACAAAGATGCATCCACACCTGAGGACGTAGTGAGTGTGGAACACCATCTTTTACCATTTTCTGCAGTTTTTCAGTTTTTTCTAACATACCATTCCCACCTTCTGAAAAATTTATTTCCTTACTGTAAAATTCCCATTGAAGACGGTGCTGATCATCTTCAACAAAAGCATCGGGTATTATACTATTTGAACTTTGTTCCTGTGCGTCTTCTTCATCGACACAAAAGCCGAATTCATCAAATCTGTAGTCAGGCAGTCCACCACCGTGACCTTCTGATTCAGGTTGAGCCAACTTGGCCATTATATCTTGAGGCACCATACTAGGCGTGAGTGCCGAAAATGGCCCACCAGGGGCTGGAAGGAATTCATCGGCTATGTTTAAACCTCGTATGGCATCGATTACATCTTCGGGGTCATCATCTGCTAAAGCAGCACTGATTTTGCGTTCATGGTCTTCACGTCCCACATAGCCCACATGATCACGTGAGCTAAATAACGATTTAGCTAAATCCATTTTAATGGTATGACCATTCAATTATAAGATTTTTAAGTTAACAAGCCTAAATTACATTTATTCCTATCGATTTCTGTCTATTTAGCAAGTGTCCTTGGACGTATACAATTTTATTACAAACAAAAACAATGACAGATAATTTTTTATTGGCTCGCTCAGTTTAAGTATTTGCCACCATAATCTATTATGACATAAGTGATAACCCGATTACTAAAATTAAGAAATATATAGTGTCCGACCGAAGCTTCGGCTTCGGCCAAAAATCCATCTTCGGCCGGACTCTGGCCGAAGCCGAAGGTCCCGCCGAAGGTCCAAAAACAGTCAGAAATTAGAGTCTGGCCAACGAAAGCTGTCCATGTATTATTTTCAGAAGTTTTGATATGGCAATAATTTAAGACTGTCAAAATTGACACTTTGACGTTTCGTACTTGAGTCATCTTCTGTTTACGTTGGTTTACGTGCATCATATTTTCATTGATTTTGTTTAAAATAATGCCGAGAACAATTAAAAGTTCGACGAGGAAGCTTCTATTTACTATGATTGACAAATATAAAGACATAAAAAGTGATTTAAATCAGAAATCTGCAGAGAAAATACTACGACTGGATTCAATCCTTTCACTTTCAGGTTAGTTTATTGAATTTCTAATGAACCATTTTGATACTTTTAGACTATTTAAGACAAATCGCAATATTTTTCATGGTGTATCTACTTTTCAGGAAGTATTAACAACGAGGAGACAAAACTTAAAATTGTGGAAGCAGTACAGAAATTGAAAACTCTCGAAAAAAACGAAATGGCGACTTCTGAAACACATTATTTAGAAAAGATATCTTCAATGACAGGTATTACTTTAGAAATTATAGATTTTAACAGTTACTTCGAAGAGTTATATAAATTTATGACAATGTATGGATGGCTAAATTAAATAATATAATATTATGGTTTTGTAATAATGTCTTTGTATATTATTATGGTTTTTGACTTTAATGACTAATAATTAATAATATACTGTTACATACATAATTTATTGTATTTGTTATCTTCAGATGTCAGTGTGAAGACTCTAAGAAGAATTAAAATTGAAGGGTCCAAAAATCAAGGACAGTGGAATACTCCGGGGAAAAATCGTCCACATTCAGCAACAGTTTCCAATTTGGATAATTTTGATATTTCAGCTATAAGAAACAAAATAAACGAATTTTATGGAGTTAGAAAACAAGTCCCAACACTGAGAAGCCTGCACAATGAGCTGAAGGAAGCAATTGAATTTAAGGGATGCCGTGAAACCCTTAGAAAAATTTTACACAAGAACGGGTTTGAGTTTCAAAACAATAAAAATGAACGGCCTTTACTTACAGAAAAATATGAAATTGCGGCATGGAGACATAGATTCCTGAGGACAATACATAAAAAGAGGCTAGAAGGTAAACAGATTATTTACCTTGATGAGACATATGTACATCAGAACTATAAAGTTAAAAAATCATGGCAAGGACCTTCAACAAGCGGTGTCACTACTAATATATCATCAGGAAAAAGACATATTATTGTGCATGCCGGATCGGAGGAAGGGTTTGTGCCAGGTGCATTATTGGTATTCAGCACAAAATCCAAATCAGCTGACTACCATGATGATATGAATGCTACCAACTTTATGAAATGGTTTGAGGAAATGTTGATACCTAATCTCACTAAACCTAGTGTAATCGTGATGGACAATGCAAGTTACCATGTGAAACAAGTAAACAAACCCCCTACTATGTCTGATTCTAAAGCTAATCTCCGAATATGGCTTCAAGAAAATAATATTCATTTCGAAGAATATCACACCAAAGCTGAATTAATGTGTTTGGTGAAAGATAATAAACCTGCCGTTGTTTACGAAGCAGAAGTGCTTCTAAAAAAACACAGTCATATCCACAATCACGAAATTTTGTTGTTGCCACCGTATCATTGTGACCTCAATGCTATTGAGCTTGTATGGAGTCAAGCGAAGAGAAAAGTAGCAAGCAAAAATATAGGAATACCAGGGTCTGAAATGCAAAATTTAATAAAAGAATGTTTTCTATCCATAACTGCTCATGACTGGAAGAAGTACACTGATCATGTACTAAAATCAGTACAAATTAAGGGACCATATTACTGAAAACGAACTTGAACCATTCATAATACATGTTGGGGACAGTAGCAGTAGCAGCGAAGAAAGCAATGAAGCTGATTCAATATCAGGTGTAGAGTTTTTGGAATCCGATTTTAACTATGACTCATAGCTCCTATATTTGTACGGCTCCTCGGGGTCCTCGACTGTACATAAATAATAGATTATTTGAAAATAATAAAAAGACAGAACTAAAAGTTTAAAATCTTTTATTTGATATTCTTCATAATACAATCGAAAATTGCAACAACAGTTGTTAACAAAACAAAATTTTTTCAACTCGAAAAAAATGTACTTGCTGAAAAATAAATAGTATTAACTCCGTTTATGCAGTGTATAGCCAGGGTTAACAGCTCTTGATTTTTTAAAATTCCCGCCTTTTTTCTTGGACAGCTTTCGTTGGCCAGACTCTAAACGAACTGTTACGAGAGACTGACGGAATTTATTGACGGACCGGAATGCACTTAGTTCAGTGCAGAGACCTCTATCACCGAGATAAAAGCGGCATGAGCCACTTTACGCCAATATTCTTCTTTAGCTGTGGATAATATAGAAGAAAATTATTAAATTACTAATAGTATAGTATATTAAGGAGATTGCCGATTAATCAGCTTCGGCTTCAGCCAAAAATTTTTCGTTGCGATCGAATTTTGCAAGTAGTAGCATTTTACTACTCGAGTGCAATAACTTGAGACATGCCTGGATTGCAACCCTCCAACCACTACAGTACTACACATGTAACTTCCCTTCAAACTACGTTGTGGTATTGTACACAACGCTGAAAAGAATATTGAAATATTAGTGACTTTGAAATATTTATGACTCAGTTTGCACGCTCGTAATAGAGTAAAACATACCTAAAAGGCAGCGCTGTTCCGAATATTCTCCACAGCTAGATTACAAAATAGCAGATATACGAAGTTGGAGTTGAGAAGTGGAAAGAATTTTGGCAGTAAGTTAAAAAAAGTAAAGTCAGCATGTTCTTTTGGATTTAGTAAAAAGACTATATATCTATATAAATAAATATCTATCCTACTAATATATCGCCTGTCCGGCATTTATTATGCACAGATTATTCAAAACCACTACAGATTGTCAGTATTACTCAGTCAGTATGTATTTTATTACATGCTCTGTGGATTGTTTAATAATTTTAGCCGCAGTTTAAACATAAATTTACAACTTTCAATTTAAGTATTAGCATTTGCAATATTTTGCGCCTAACCTGAGATACTTATTAACAGTTTAAACATGAGAACTTTTGTGTTTATGGATGATTAACACGTTTGTCGGGTTAGTATGAATACCTTTGTTTTCATGATAGATTACTAACCAATTAATCTAAAGTAAAAGTCGTTATTACATCTGCTTTGCATAGTTTTACACATATCACAAACATAATAACTCAAAAATTACATCTATACTATAATGTGATGTAATATTCCATCCATGTACATTTGTTTGCTCAATAATAATCAGCGGGTGCGTAATCTTGGTATATTTTTTATACAGAATCTGTGATTATGGTATGGGTAAGGTGATGGTACAAGTCATACTATATTGACTTAATTTTGAATAATTTTCTGTTAATGATGACTACTTCTCTACTACTGGTACCATGTTAGGACCAAGTAAATTAGCTTATTAATATGATTAATGTTTATGAATGACATCAATCAAGTCTTTAAATTAATTCCATACTTTTGTTTGAGAGGAAAACTACTGAATTCGTTGATTGGAATTAACTAACAATATGAGAAAACAATTTTCTCGACAACCCAAGAAGCTCAGAGAACTGAAACCTAAGAAAGTTAAAAATTTCAGATATGAATCCTACACCTCTCCTTTTCTTTCTCTCTGCCTCAAGTTAAGGTGTTACTCTCTTTCATTAAAGTGAGATTTGGTTGATTCAACCAATACTGATTTAACTAAAAAAATATAAATAGTTTCTGTTGAGAATACAAAAAAATATTGGTACCTGGTTCTGTTTGAGAGATCAGCATTTAAAATTCTCTATTAGGGAATTGTGTATTTTAAACTCTCTAAATATTTTCAATTTGTATGTGTAACAGACAGGTTGTCTTATGATCAAGTTCTAGTATTATATTAACTGGGTCCGTTATTGTTAAATAAAATAATTATATGACAGCTATAGTTTTTCATCGCACAGTGTAAAGGTGCTTACCTATCATTAGTGTCTGACCGAAGCTTCGGCTTCACCTTCGGCCAAAAATCTATCTTCGGCGAGAACTTCGGCTTCGGCCAAATTCTGAGCCGAAGGCGAAGGTCCCGCCGAAGGTCCGAAAACAGACGGAACTAAACGAACTGTTACAAAAGAGTGAGTGACTGACAGACCGGACTGCCTCTATCACCGAGAAAAAGGGGCAAGAGCTACTTTACGCCGATATTCTTCTTTAGCTGTGGATAATATTGAAGAAAATTATTAAATTACTAATAGTTTATAACCTTCGGCTTCGGCCGAAGGTTGTAGAGATTGCCGATTAATCGACTTCGGCAAAAATAGACCTTTGGTCGGACACTACCTATAATTGTTACTTAATAGTGGGACACTTTTAGTGAAAATCTACCAGAAAGACATAAAGCACACTGTTAGTTCTAAGTTAGGCATGTTCTTTGGCATTTTTCCATTGTCGTATAAGAAATAGAGAGTTATTATAATAAATAAAAAATATAAACATTAGGATGGCAGTTACAAAAGCTTTATTCACTCTACCCTAAAATGCCAAAGGACATCTTTGGCATATTTCCATTGTCGTACAACAAAAATAGAGTTCTAATAAATAAAAAATATAAACATTAGGATGGGAGTTAAAAAATGCTGTATTCGCAACTGTAAGTCATGTTCTGCAAGAAAGGAAGACAAAGGTGTTACCTACCACAAGTTTCCAAAAGATGCTCAGTTATATGCTAGTTGGATATTGGTCACATGTAATCGACACACAGACACAAATTTCCTGATTTATGTGTGCTCACGTCATTTCTGTAAAAGTGATTTAGAAATTAACAAGGACTCTAAATACATATTGAAATCAGGTATATTGTCGATGTCACTATCTTAACTGCTTGATGAGTTATTGTTTGACCTGGTATATCATGATTTGTAGCATTATATTATTATTTTGTTATGTGAATTAATGTCTCTTTATTAATTTCTTATTTTATTTAGAGTGCTGTATGATAAATGGATTTGTACTTTACTTATAGCTGATGTATTAATATGATACTAATATTTAGAAAATAAAGACAAGGTTTTTTTATTTATAACAGTAGACTTTACTTTTTATGTTATATTTTTTTTGTATTGCCCTTAAGTTTTATATGGTTTTTACTTTATTTAATTCATGTTCATTGCATATGTTGTATGTTGTCCTATGTAATGACAATAAGACAAAAATGAATATCAAAAACTTGGAAATCTTATAGATGCTGTACCATCAATATTTCCATGGAGTAATAAAAAGCAAAAAGTAGAAATGGATCCAACAAATTTGATTGACAAATTTGGTGATGGGGAGACCGCAGTTGCATCAACGAGTTACCAAAGAGACAGTGATATTGAAAGTGTGGCTGCAATCAAGAGGTTTATTGAGGAACAAGAGAAGGAAATACAAGATCTGAAGAATTCAGCTGCAATAACGGAATCAAAGCAATTAACAGAGACACCAACACTTGAGAAATGCAATGATGATAGTATGGATAGTAAGTTTAGTCACAGCGAGACAATCTCTGTTGCAAGCAGTATGCTCGATATGATCATTACAGAATCTGAAATTGAACTAGCCAAAAAGACAGAGTTGAAAAGTAACATAATTAGTCCTGATAATGGTGAGTGTTTAAATTGTTGATCTAAGAACTAAAATTATTAAATTGCCTAAAACCTATTGCTGGTGATGGATTCACGCAAAAAGTTTACCATTGCAAAAATATTTAATACTCACGTACTTTACTGGCATACATTTTTCTGGCAAACAAACAAAAAGACGACGAAGATGACACTGATTATTAAATAAAGCCTATGTTACTCTGGGCGAATGCAGCTTTCAAATGGTGACAGATTATTTGAAATCGGTCAAGTAGTTTTTGAGTTTATTCATTACATACAATAATACAAATCTTTTTTCTTTATACTATTAGTATAGATTGGTTATATTATGTCTTTATAATCTAAAGTAGAATATCTAATTATAAATATTTTTTAAGTACTAAATTCTCATGTTTTAGGTAACAATAGTATTGCTCTATCAGTGGGATCAAAAGTGGAAGTAAAGGACTTTGCTGAATATTGGCATCCAGCAGAAATTGTAGAGGTTGACTTTGATGAAATGGAAGTGCTTGTGCATTATGTTATTGAAACAAAAAAGTAAGTATAATTGTCTTTTTTTGCGCCAACTCTATTTGCCAGCAATTTTCAATCATAATAAACACAAAATAGCTAAGCTGAGCTTTAATTTCATATGTAAATAATAAATGTATGGATAGAACAAATAAATCTATCAGACTCATTCAAATTTTTCGCACCTGGTTGGAAAAGCGTGTGGTCAATAAAGCAGTATAGGGTACTTTATTAAAAAAAATAGTTAATTATTTTTTCCTAAAATAAATTTTACAACAGTTTATTTATAAAAATGCAATACAAAAGAGGATAGGTGTAAGTAAGAGTCGAGAACGGCCAAGATACATTACATACATTCCATGACCAAATAGGACGTGTTCTATAGGAAAGTGATGTTAGGAGCTTTGAAAATCGACGCACGTGCATGAAAGTCAACGAAGCGAGTGAAGCGTGTAAGAATCGTGCCTTATGGCGCTCTTATCTCTCTGCCTACCCCGTAAGGGTTTTGGCGTGAAGTTATGTATGTAGTATATTTAAAAATACTTACCAATACAATACCCAACCTGATAGACACATATGTAATAGAATATTCTATTTACAATAATAAATTACTGCCATACGTTGTATGTGTGATTTTAAGAAAATGTGTATAACACCAACTTTGTTTATACTAATACAAAGCGGATTTAACTTTTCAAACACAAAAATCCCGCTCACAGAGTGTCACAGACTACTTCAGACTAGAATGCGTTACTCAGAGCAACGGTTTTAAGTGATACTACGTTACGTACGTAATACGTGTTTCGCCTAAATTTGGATTCTACAAAAACTAAACTTTTCATACAAAAATTAATTACTTACATAAAATATAAACTGCTTATATAGAATTATGAAAAATGAACATAATTTGTAAATATTGGAATGAAGATGCAATTATCGATTAGTTCTAGAATTTAGTGAATTCTAATTTATTCTAGTGTAACCAAATATAGTCCATATAAACATAAATATGTATACAATTCTTAAAAAGTAAATAAAACTAATAAGAGAAATATACTTAGTCCCTTCATAATGTTGTTTTTTAAAACACACACCTCTTAAAAAAAAGTTAAAAAACTCAATTAAAAACGCGGCAAAATTTCTTTGAATTTTAATATACGTACCTATTTACCTCTTTGAATGTAGATGCCTATAGTTATAGGTAGTTTAAATTAACTTGTGTTTAAAAAACTAAACTGGCTGGTTACAAAACTATTCTGAAAGATGACATTGCGTGCCATCTAGTTGGTTGTTTATTACATGGCTGTTGAAGTGAAATGAAGAAATTGTAATGTCTTTCTCATATAATACTAGATATAGATCGTCTCGTAATCAGAAAAGGTAATATTAATGTAAATTTTCTTGTTATAAATACTAACACTAGTTGATTTCTGAATTACGTTTTGCCAAGCACTTAAATTCGGTTAATAACTGGATTTGGATAACAATTCAAATGAATTAAAAATTGTTGTGTTATGTCGTAATTTAAGAGCTACAAATTGTTCGTAATTAATTATTGGCCGTCGATTACCAAAACTCTTGGTAGTATTTAACTATGTGTAACGGATGTAATTCGGGCAGCGAAAATAGAAGTAGAATATTTAAAAACATATATTGAGTTTGTTAGCATAATATTACCTATATAAAAATTGTACCTACCTACTTACTATTGATATATTTTACAGCTGTAAATTAATAAATGTGCATCGCCGGTAGTTCGAGATCTACCGACGTCTTGTCTGGTAACTATAGGTGGCGCCAGTGCTGCCAACTCTACCAACTTTTCGGTAGATCTACCAACTTTTAGTGTCGTAGTCAAACCTACCACCTTGTACCAAAAATCTACCAACTTTTAAAGTTTTCAAAAATCCCAAATCAAACCTCCATGAAAATAATATTGAAACTATAATTTTTTTTTCATTTTTCGTAATCTTTCTCTTGCTTTTTTACCCTTTGATGGATCCATCGAATTTACTCGAAAATAGAGGGCGTTACAGGTTGATGTACAGGTCATATCATGGCGGCTTAATAAAAAAAAAAAACAAAACAAACATCATGGCGGCGTTAGATGATCTAACGCCGCCATGATGTTTGTTTTGTTTTTTAGAGAGTTTTAAGATCTAACTTAGATCTTAAAACTCTTTCTACGTATCTGTGCTTACACTCTATATCTAACGCGATTCAATCAATAAATAACTGATTGTAATTTTTGAAACGTTTCAATTGAACACTATCAAAATGAGTGAAAGTGAAAGTGAAAACGAAGAAAATTTACAACATTAATATTAGTTACTACTATCTGTAAGTGACTTATAAACTATGCTTTGGTTGAAGTCATAGACTCATAATTATTCGTTTTTCAATTATGACTATTTTCTATTGATATTTTGAATATTAGCGGTCTGTAATTCTGTTTTATCATTAGATTTCTAATAAAAATAGTTCAAATATGTCTCATCCAATCGAAAAGTAAATTAAGGATGCCAGATTCTTATTGGAGGGTCTCTCTCTAAAAGACTTGAAAAGTATGGGTGGTAGATCTACCAACTTTTCATAGTAGGGTTTGTTGGAAACTACCAACTTGTAGAACCCTATCTCCCACCTTGACGAATTTCGAGTTGGTAACGCTGGGTGGCGCGCTGCGCCCCTCAGTCCGTTTTGACATCTGACCAAGACAAGTACGTCGTGTAGTTATCTCGGGCTAACGGCGATTTGAAAATATACTCTTACTCGTTTTATTTTGTATCACCACTCCACGCAACCGGCATCGCCAACAAGTGGTCCTTCGGCCGAATATAACACGTGGAACAACAAAATATCCGAAAATGTTCTCAACACCGCCGCACTCAAGCCGCCATCTTGAGGTGTCTGCTCGCACGCAACGCGCTCAAAGAAGAGATCTGGAAAATCAACAGAGTTCTGATGCACATTCTAAAACCGTAAAGACGGAAAATTCAAAAATGAAGCCAACGGTACTCCCTGGGACAGACGGCCCTGGCAGTAAACCCATAAGTAAAAAGGGTAGTTGCAGATCTTCGTCGGCTAGTTCAGTAGAAGCCCGCAGATTGATGCTACAATATGAAGCCACAAAGGCAAAAGCGGAATTAGAGGCAAAACGAGAACAAGAAAAAGAGAAACGAGAACAAGAAAAAGAGAAACGAGAACAAGAAAAAGAGAAAAGACAACAAGAAAGAGAGAAAAAAGAACTGGAAATTAAAAAGCAGCTAATTGAGCAAAAATTAGAGGCTGACTTAGCTGCTCTGGAGGCAAGTTCAGGTAGCCGACGTAGTTCCTATCGCCAGCATAGCGAAGTAGATGCTTCTGAAAAGGTCCAGCATTGGCTCGAACAAAGTCGGGTATCTCGAGAAAAAAGTCATAAAAAAAATAGTAGTAGCGAAATAAAGCAATTAGTTACCGCCGTACAACAATCTAACGCTCAACATTTGCAACTTATGTCTCGTATCGCCACTTCCAAAGATTTACCGCAGTTCAAAGGCGATCCTCTCGAGTGGCTCGCATTTAAACAGGCGTACGAAGAGTCCACGTCACTTTGCAACTACAGACACGCTGAAAATATGTGGAGACTACGCAAATCACTGTGTGGAGAAGCAAAGGAAACTGTGTCAGCACTTCTCATCGGGAACACATCACCAGATGACGTCATTGAGGCGTTACAACTGCGCTATGGAAGACCAGAAATAATATTACATACAATCACACAACAGTTAAGGAAGATATCACCATTAACCTATAATTATCATCATGAGATTGTGTCATTTGCTATTAAAATTAAGAATTTTGTGGCAGCAGTACAAGCAGTGCAACAAACGGATCACCTGCACAGTCCCGAATTAGTAACAGCAGTTTTGTCAAAATTACCAACTATTCTGATAACAAAATGGGCTGACTATTACAAATCTAACTATATTATAGGAATGGCAAAGCTGGAGATGGTTACAAAATTCTTGTATGAAGAAGCAAATACAATATCGGTCGCCGGGCTGTCACACATCTATTATCAAGGCGATCACAAGAAGAAATACGAAGATCGCAGTCATCATCGCGCCTTACTAGTGAACGAAGAGGGAGCGCAGGGTTGCAGATTCTGTCGAGTCGACGAGCACGAGCTGGCTGACTGCGCTCGTTTCAAACGGGCTCTGATAAGGGACCGGTGGCGCTTTGTACGGGCTCATAACTTATGTCATAAGTGTCTGGCGTCATCACATAACTATAGCTCGTGTTCTGCGCTAGACTGTGACGTCACAGGGTGCGACCTTCCACATCATCGATTACTACACTGGAGACACAAAAAACAGACGAACTCAAGTGAAATTAAAGTACGTTCGAACGATAATGCTGGGCCGAGTGACACTACAACCAACAACGCGTCGGTGCATAATATGTACACAAACAATAAACATCGCGTGCTATTAAAAGTGGTGCCAGTGAACATCCACGGTCCGCAAGGCAGCGTTAGTACACATGCACTGCTCGATGACGGCGCGACCGTCTCGTTGATATCAGCTGATCTCGCCAAACGCGTACACCTTAAAGGAAGCAAACAAAGGTTGTGTGTTCGTGGCGCCTGGAACACTGAACTAACGTGTGATAGTGAAAATGTGAACTGTACAATTTCAGACCAAACTAATAACAAAAACTATGAACTAAGTGCGAAAATAATAAGTGAGTTAAATTTACCCACACAGACGATAACTGCATATGATTTCGAAAGAAATATTCATCTTTCTCATTTACGCGATATTTCTTTACCATTGGATGCAAAACCAGAAATATTAATCGGACAGGACAATTATCACGTCATAGCCCCTAGTAAAATAATATTAGGCAAAAAGAATGAACTATGTGCAACGTTAACACCGCTAGGATGGTGTATTCACGGAGTAAGTCCAGAACACCTTTCTAAGTCAGCAGAGTGCTTTTCGTTAATATTCGACAAGAGAACCCGCCACACTTGCATCGGCGCCGTCGCCACCACTGTACCACTGGCGAACACGCCCACAAGTGCCTGCGAGTTTACGGACGGCGAAACTATACGCACACAAGCACATCAGAGTTTACAGAAATGCGATAGTAGCACGATACACACGGACTGTGAGAATGACGAGCACTTAAACGACGTGTCTCAGAAATCTTTAATGTTTGAAAATATTGGAATTTGCAGCGAACCTCGAGTAACTGGAACCGAGTTAACGGTTGTTAATAAAGTAAACAATCCCGCGAAATTCATGGATAGAAGATGGGAAGTAAATTTGCCCTGGAAAAATAAAGACAGAGTACGTAAGTCGTTTGCTAACGAAGATGTTCGTATAACACAACTAGGAAAAGATAACAACCCTCATAAAAAAATATGGCACCTACCCCATCTTGAAGTTGACAACTGGAAGAAACGCAAACTACGAAAGAAGTTGAGAATAGCACAACGTTTCACCGACTTGTTCTGGCAGCGATGGGTCAAAGGAGTAGCACCTACACTTATACCGCGGCAGAAATGGTGCAGATGGGCAATTATACACTGTGTAAAAACCAGAACAAGGTCATTGTCCAATCCAGTCCAGTTCAGCCGTATTACCAAAGGCAGATTAGTGTCTCTGTCGTGACACTGGGCGGAGATTGTAACGGATGTAATTCGGGCAGCGAAAATAGAAGTAGAATATTTAAAAACATATATTGAGTTTGTTAGCATAATATTACCTATATAAAAATTGTACCTACCTACTTACTATTGATATATTTTACAGCTGTAAATTAATAAATGTGCATCGCCGGTAGTTCGAGATCTACCGACGTCTTGTCTGGTAACTATAGGTGGCGCGCTGCGCCCCTCAGTCCGTTTTGACATCTGACCAAGACAAGTACGTCGTGTAGTTATCTCGGGCTAACGGCGATTTGAAAATATACTCTTACTCGTTTTATTTTGTATCACCACTCCACGCAACCGGCATCGCCAACACTATGCTTATTCAACCTTCATTTGAGTAGGTCCTGATGATTATAAAATATCTTGGCGTTAAATACTCACAATTAAAATTCTTTCAGACATGACGAATGGATAAACGTGAGTAGTCCTCGTTTGAGACCTCCAGGAAGCGCTCCAGTTAATTCTATTCCAAGCTCATTAGAAAGGTTGTCACCTGACTTAGCGCCCAGTCTTGTCACTGTTAAAGATGAACCTAACGAGGAAGTGAAAGCGGAAGATAAAGCAAAGCCGGTGTTTCTTGTTGGTGAGCGGATTCTCGCAAGGTGGCGTGATAATAGACGATTCCTCGCTACTGTACGCAATGTTATGGAAGATGGTAATATTACTTTCCCTAAAAAAATTTTGCTCTTTTTTAATAGTCCAAACTTATTTATTGTCCAACCGTCTCAGAGATTGGCTCATATAGCCAAACAAAAGTAAAAGAATAACGTTATTTTGGAATATATGTCGTGTGAATTGATAAAAGTGAAAGTAAGTAAAAGTGAATTAATAAAAGCAGGTACCTAATTTTTTTATTACAAAACGACACATATATTTGTATAGATTTTGATATATTTGTTGCCAACAGGTACCCACGAGATAGTATTTGATGATGGGTGTCAATGGAAGTGTAAGACATCGCGCCTTTACAAACTTAAGCCCGACACAGAGAGTCTTTCTTCTGGCAATGCAAATAGTATAGATGCTTCAACATCTCAATATGGAGCAGGGCCCGGCGATGCAGTGAACGCTTACTCGACACAAAATAGGCATTTGTTTGATCCAACACGGGATTATCTCGGTTCCAAAAGTGAACGCCGCGAAAAGAAACGCAAGTTGAACATAAAAGAAATATTTAATATAGGACAGAAACGTCCAAAATCCCAAAAGCTGAATGCACCACCGAAAACGGCAGCCGAGAGTAAACCCAGAATTATAAGAAAGAAAGATTTCAAATTGAAAACTAAAACGGTTGTGCGAAAAGAATCAGGGCCTTATAATACTGGTGAGTTATTTTGATTAACTAAATATTACAAAACACAAATAAAAGGTATAGGTTGTAGGTTGTTCAGTAATAAAAAGCGACCTTTTTACAAATTACGCCTTTTCTACACAAAGGTATAAGCAGCGGCTGTTAAGCCTCCACTCGCAGAGTTATTAGGTGGCGAAACATATTGCCATTGCACCATGTACAAGTTATATGTTTTTCCTTCCGAAAAAAAATCCGAAAACTCATTGGTGTGAGTCTGGAATCGATTCTATGACTTTTGGATTCAGAAGCAGGGTGCTCAAACATTGATTTTGTTTGAGGGCTCATAATAAAAAAAATGAATTTAAATCCATGCAATTTTATTCTTGGAACATTTTTAAAAGACCCTCCAGACCAGATTGGTTTAAGGTATTTGTTTGTACAATATTAAAAAAGTTATCCAAAAAAAATATAAAGCAATTTTCTCATGTTTTTGCTTTAAACTTCTCTAAAATAAAATTGAGTCTTCTAAAAAATGCAATATTTGGCCCTTAAATTTTTAATTTTCAAACGACTATTTAGCTACTAAGAAATTTATACTAGGAGAAGTAGGTACTAATGACTGTTTACCGTTGCTTTATATCGAGTTTCTATATTGACGTGTAATTTTTGCAATCCATCGAAATCTTAGAGCCTTACTCTTGTAATGCAGAGGTTATGGGTTGAAGTCCAGTTTGGGTTGAATTGATAGTAGATATAGGGAATTAGAAATGTTTGTTATTAGTGAAGCAATCATGCATAATTTAATCGATTTTTAGCTGTCAATGCTGTCGCCTCAATCATTGGGATTGTCGACCAAGGATCTACATCGAAAGTTAAACAAGAACATGTACTTGATGGTAGTAATGAAACTACCTTTATTAATACTAAAGAGGAGACCACGGCAAATGCTAAAATACCAGCGGATGCTAAGGTAAATAAAGAAAAAAAATCTCAAGCAGAAGTTGATTTGAAAGATATCGATCAACTAGACAATGAATCAGCAGACGATGGGTCTACGCATGGATGCATTCAGGAAACCGACAAAATTCAATTAGATGATTTAAAACCTTATTTGGATCCAGAGGTAAGTTTAAATTTTAGATATTTAAATGATTTAAATGTAATATCATATACAACCAATACAACGTAATATCATATACGTTTTTATTTTTAAAGCAGCCTACCGGTGATCGACAAGTAAGTGCTAGTTTTTAAGAGCATAGGCATAAATAAAATATAGGGTATGCAAGATTTATCTGTAAATAATTTGATTTAAGGTAAGGAGAGTTATAATTTCTTACGAATATCTCGGAATAAATATCATTAGTGACTTTCACCCGGCAAACAGTCTTCAGAATAAATTATATTCGTCATGATTGTTTTTTTAAAGATTTTGCTTTTTTGCACCCGTTATAATTATTTGGGTTGGTATCTAGGCACTACACATTAACACTTGTGACGTACTAGCAGCTGCGCAGAAATTGAAGATGGCGTTTACAGAAGATTGGCATTGTGTTTGAAATAGCCTGTTAGGTATTCTTAGTTGACTCTAATTATATAGCATTACCTAAAACTACCATTATATCTCGGCTTAGGTTTTAGAAGAAGAGACACATCTACAGCAATTTGAGAAACCAGATGAAGGAGTTCACGAAGAATTTATGGACAGAATCAAAGAAGTGATAAACAAATTAGAAGACGGTTTGAAAGGTGAAGCACAATCTGTAAGTTCACCAAAACCTGAATTCAAAATAGAAATTCCGAAAGTCGAAACACCTGAATTAAATACTGAAACAATAACACCAACGTTAAAAGATAAACCGCCATCAACCGGAGCCAGAAATAAAAAAATTAAAGATAAATTATACAGAATTAAGGCGAAGCAAGTGAAAATGTTACGCGACATAAAAGTCAACAAACAAGTCCTTAGAGTAAGGTCAGAGTTGGAGCGAATGAGAAAGCAAATGGCAGAGATGAGGCTCCAGATATTGAAGAATCAAGATAGTAATATGATGAAGGAAGGGGGTGCGGTGATGCCGGAGAGTTTCTTGTTGCCGGGCGAGTGGTGTTGCAAGTGGGTGAATGGCCAACCCGTTGGTACTGTAAGTGAGATGGAGTGCGAAATGAAATTTGATCCATCCGGAAAGCCTCCGTTGCCGAGGAGAAGCGTTCAGGTAAGTGTTTACTTAACCGAAGTAATTATTATTAAGTTTTGAATTTTTCGTCTATTATTCTCGCATTAAATAATGTCCTGATGTAATTGCAGGCAATGTTTTCGGGGTTACTTATTAACCTGCTCCAGGGAATTTGGTTCGCTACAAAATCAACATCTCTGGCTCAATTTTATGACTTTCATGAGCACTACTTAGCCAACTTAGATAATAGCGTTACTCAGTACATTAGAATTTTCTTATGATCCGATTGCCTTTTCTCTAAGGAAAAGGCAAGCAGACTATTTGTCTCTTTAAGAAAGAATCAGGCTATTTATTTCTTTAACACACTGGTGTCAAACGGTGCGTTAAAGATACATATAGTCTTCTTAATTCAAGAATCGATTATATAAAATGTTATTTGTGTTATTTTTAATATTGTGCATTGATATATTTTAAGGTTGAAGACAAGAGATTACCACCAGGTTGGACCAAACACATGGTGCGCAGAAGTTTTGGTAATTCGGCTGGAAAGTGGGATATTGTTTTAATTAGGTATAATACATGGAAACTGATTTTATTAGTTTATAAATTACTTTTAAAAAGAAAGTTCGCGCAATGCAATGCCATCTCAGAGGTCAAGTAATGCTACGAAAACTTAATTTTCATTATAAAACGAAAATTTTGTTTCTATCTAGAAAAGATAATTCTTGATATAAACTAAGCATGAAATGAAACTTAAAAAGCTTTAATACCAAATTGCATGCAATATGAGTCCAATGTAAAGGATTATTATATTTATTGCAGTCCAGACAATCGGAGGTTTCACACCAAAAGCGAAATGCGTATATATTTGGAAAATAATTCGGACAAGCATCTTGAAGAATATGAGGTAGGATTGACAGATTTTGGTGCACACTTAAAGTTGTCCCGTCGCATGGGCTGGATCACTAACACTCCGGATGGAGTTGCAACAGGACCGGATAACCGGTTACCCGTGGACACACTCTGCACCACTTCACCATTGGTGAAACGGAGGAAATTGAAACTTAACAAGAAAGAAATGAAGATTAAGAATAAGATAGCTAAGCACGGCCTCAAAGTGAAACTGCCACCGCATGCTGTAAGTAGAAATTAGTTTTGGTCGTATCATTTTAAGAATATGCTAGCTTAAGTGCTGCGGTAACTAATTGCTCGATTTCCAAATAGAAACTCCAAGGATAAGTTATCTTCTGCCCCAAAAGGTCTCCACCCGCCACACCAAATTTCATTAACTTGACCAGCATGTATGCAACTGTTCTGAATGAAACTTGTCACAGAGATGATTATAATAGGTTGGAGAAAAAGTCTTTTCGCACATAGTATGTATGAACTTGTAATAAAGTATCTTTGGCCATGTATCTGGCTGGTTTTAGTATCATTAAACAGTTTTAATTTTAAAGAAGACAAGTCCAAATTCAAATTAGGAAACTGTGTGATTTTCATTTGTTTTTATTGTTACAATGAGTGAATCTATGAAATAGTTGAGCAAGATCGACATATATTAGTAGTTACGTAGCTGGAGAACTAGGAACTGACCACTAAACGATTTTAGCGCTTTTTGATAAAGCTGGGTACACATATAGCTCGATATATGGGTGCCTCACGAGCTCACTGAAAGAAACCTAATAAATTGTGTGCTCATTTGCGGTTTTTTATTACGACGTAATGGAACCGAACCATTTTTGAAGAAGCTGGTAACTAGTGATGAAAACTAGATCACTCTCGATATGAACGTGTGAAAAAAATTGGTGATAGTGTGTATGGTGGGATTGGAAGGGCATTATTCATTAAGAGCTTTTACTGCGAATAACTGATGAGATTAAGGTAAAAAGTTAAGAGGAAGCGTCCAGAATTAATCAAGATAAGGGTAGTTTTTTACCATGATAACGCTAGACCTCACACATCTTTAGCCACGCGAAAATAACGACAGTTTGGCTAGGAGGTGATAAGGAATCCACCGTATAGTCATAAGCTTACATCTTCAGATTTTCATTTCTATCGGTCTCTGCAGAATTCCTTAGGCAGTGTAAGGGTAACATCACGAGAGGACTGCCAGCACCGCTTGTTGCAATTTTTTGATCAGAAACCTCAGAAATTAAATAGCAATGGGTTCATGTCTCTATCATACAAGATGACAAAAGTTATTTATCAAAATAGCACCTACATCCTTTAGTCAAATGTAAATAAAGTTATAAAAAAAAAACCTTTGATTTTTTCCATAGCCTAATAATAACGTATTTGGGGACTTGATCTAGTGCGGGTTGTAAGTTTTGTCTGTTTCAAAAATATTTTTTCAGGAATAGTGAAGCTTTTATGAGTATAAAGCGCATATAGAAAATGGCTCGGGGTTAGATTAAAAAATTAATAGTGGTGGACTGTGCTTCCTCTACGCAGTCCACCGCTTGAATACCGCCACCTGTCATTCCCCTTCCCCTTCCCATCTTGTTTGTCACTTTCCCCCACAAAAAAATCCCCCTTCTATTGAGTGCCGTGCATTTTTAAATATATTTGTATTAACTTTAGAGAATAAAGGGCCACAAAAATTCTACATTAAGTTTGCCTTAAAACATACTTATAAAGATAGACATTATGAATTACCCTATGGGCTAAAAACAGTATAAGCGGTTATTATGAGTCACACACGCCGGACTATATATGCTATCGAGGACTTTTTACAGATTTTGATACGTTCTTTTAATATTGTAGTACATATCTTTTCTTCTAATCCTCAAAACTTTTCGCATCGTATGCCATTAAAGGATTTTTTTACTACTTGGATTAATTTTCGAAAATATTATTTAATGCTTATAACCCTCCACAATAGCCTCCACGTAGCTTTCTATTGGTGAAATAATTTTGAAAATAGGTTAAGTAGATCCAGAGATAATACCCCTTACAACGTTACCAAGTCACAGAAGTTACCTTTTTTAAATATTAGTAAGGATAAAAATAGATACGTTACATTTTTTTTAAATTTACATTATTTATTAATTGTTAGATCATCCAAAGTGATTCTTCAGCCGTTCCGACATCCATGGCAAATATTGAAGGCACTACAGCTGATGTAGATGGTAACACAGAATCTAACGCGCCCAAGTTGGAAGACGGATTTGGTAGGTTAAACACTTTATTAATATATTGCCCTGATGTGCCATTTTATTACAGAATTAGAAACTACCGAAGATGTATTTAGAATTGCCGATATGAATATTTTAGCAGCCTATTGACATAAAATATGACGCCTTTTTGAAAATCATTTATTTATAGCAGACATAATTTTGGAAAAGTAATAGAAAAGATTCACGTAATGACTATATCGCTTCCTGTGCTTTAAGAACATCAAAGTTCAGAAACTAAATAAAGAAACATATTTTTCAGTGTACGTGGGCTCCTTAAAAGTTCAAGTAATAGACAATCTACTTCGATGTCCAGCCGAAGGTTGTTTGAAAAACTTCCGTAACAACACACTTCTACAAATGCATATCAAACATTATCACCGGGAACTGAAAAAGATGATGGGTAGGACTCCCAAAGTCTTAGATCTTGCCTCCGCGAGATCAATGCCTAGTGTTTCTAGCACAGCACCACACAAACAGAAAGATGACCAGAGAGTTATAAAAGTGAAATTACCGCGACCGCCGAAACCCAAACTGGAAGACCTAAAACTTGAGGTTAACGAGAAATATGGCGTCGAAAGAGCTATCACTCCAGTTATCGATAGAGAAGTTCCTCGTAGTCAGGATTCTCCTAAATTACGCCAGGCCTTAATCAACAAGCCTATTAAACGTCCCAGAGTTCTGTTGCCCGTTCGTAGAGTCGAACCGGAACAAGCCATACCAGACTCCATGAACGAGGGCCTAGACATTTATAGTCAAGAACTAAATTGTGAAGCAGACGGCTTGTCTATTCCGAATTTAGATTTTGAGATGGCTATATCTACCCATACTGTAACTAAGCCTACTTTAGAAAAGAAACGCAATAATGACAAGAAGAAATCATTTGTTTTGCCACCGAAAGCCCTGATGAGTGAGGAGGAGGACTGGTTCGCGATGAACTCTGACGTTGAAACCAGATCCAGTTTCCCGAGGTCTGGCACACCTGATTCCAAGTTGGAAAGTAAAACTGCGCACGTCTCGTCTGACACAAACGAAGACAACAAGGATTCGAACAATACGTACACTTATAACGAGAGTAAGTTGAAGTAGCTTATACAAAATTCGTTGACATTTTCTTTAAATTAATTATTAAATCTACTCACTACATGTTTCGTTATTACAGACGGGGAACGTATAAAGATAGTTCACATGAAGCGAGAGGAAATTATAAATTGTCACTGCGGGTTCCGCGAGGAGGACGGGCTGATGGTGCAGTGCGAGCTGTGTCTGTGTTGGCAGCACGCGCTCTGCCACAACATACAGAGGGAGACGGACGTGAGTGTGCTCTTAGCGATTTTTTTTATGGGATAGGAGGGCAAACGACAGCCGTGTTCCTTGATGGTAAGCAACCAACGCCGCCCATGGACACCAGCAACTCACATAGTGTTACTGTTGCGATGCCGACTTTTAAGGAATCGGGAATAGGAGTAAGGAAGGATGGGGAAGGGGGGTGGTGCCTCCGGGTACCTCTCTCACCGAACGAAACGCGGCATGAGCCACTTTACGTCGATCTTCTGACAGGTCGAGTCGGCTCATTCATGTAACTGCTTGGCTCTACCACTTTTAAAGCGAATACCGTCGCATGTCGCTATGTGACTAAGTGCGGGTGGTGAGTGTATATTAACTGGCTGGTGTTGCAGGTGCCGGAGAAGTACACGTGTAGTATCTGCCTGAACCCGCGGCGTGGAAGGCGCTCGATGCGCTTCGTGCACGACCAGGACCGGATGTACGAGGGCGTGTTGCCGGGCGCCCGTGCGCATGAACCTCTGCGGCGATCGCACGAACTCACCGGCAACTTGCTGCGCATTGAGGACGCGCTGCACGCTCTGAGGGTCAAGTACTACGTGGCCACGTTAGTTTCACACATATATATACCATCTATCTATCGTATATTTGCTCTAGCCTCTTCTGTTGTCTCGGACTAAAAGTGGGGTGTAATAATGATTTAATCTATTGGTGGCAACATAGACGTTGGACTGACAATGTAGGAGTTCATTGTTCAGACAAAATTAAATAGAACTAAATTGTGGCGCTCTGCATGAGTTCTAAATTAATTAAAAAAGGGCCGATTGATAAGATGTTCAATGAAATAAATGGTTAAAATTCAGCAATCCGCCATTTTGACTAAAACATCAATCACATCACATGACGTCACACTGCTCAACAAACAATTTAGGGATTGAAATTTGTCAATTGTTTGCATCGATTATATACACCAGTTTTAAACATTAAGAATAAGTGTTTTGTAATAATATCTTGGACACAATACACACAGCGCCCTCTAGTTCCAAGCTAAGCAACTAAATGCTTGTGTTATGGATACTAGATAACGAATATTAATACATATATAATTTTCTTTTGTAAATACATACTTATAATACATACCAAAACACCCAGACACCACACAAATATTCATGTTTGTCACAAATATTTGTGCTCGGGTGGGAATCGAACCCCCGACCTCATTGCTGCAACCGGTAGTTTTACCAATGCGCCACGAGGCCCGTCAGTGTATTAATGTCATTGATTGTTGACCAATTTTAAAATCATTTACAGTAAAAAAGATCATCCGAAGCTATACCTCTGGGCGAAGGATTGGGAGCACGCTGAAATCCAGTACACGCAAGAGAAACTTAATTCTGATTATTCGGATCTGAACATAATAATCAACAACATTGGTAAAGAAAATCTGCCTGTTAAGCCGGATGATGTTAAAGATATGCCGCTAGACATCAGGGCTTCGCCCTCAGACAGCGAACAAGACAGGTACCATTCGAGAATAATGACTACAGATAACTACCCAATATATGCCACTTGTTTTTTCCTGATAATGGCTCACACGAAATTGTTTGATAAATATGTGTAATAAATATCGATGACTGAAAACTTTGTGCCCGGTATAGCAATAGGTTCGCCACCTATTCCATTTGGGACGTAAACATAACGGTAAGATGAGGCTTAATAGCCGCTGCCTACTGGTTTGGGTAACAAAGGCGTGAAGTTATGTTGTTTGTAGTCTGAAGAAGAATTTTTTATGTCATTTATTATATTATTGGTCCATAAGGTTTTCTCAACGCGAGTTGCCGCTGGGTCACCAGACATTGCTGAGCGGATTGCTGTCTAGCCCTGGCGGAGCATCGCTTGATCTGAGCATACCCATTAGTACCACGGAACTGGAGCGGCTCGCCAAGAGTGTCCAAGGTTTAATACCAACATGACTTTATTATTACAAACAAATATGCAAAAATTCAAGCAAATTTTTGCACAAAAACGCTTCAGACTGTCATGGCGTCTTGAATGACGATGTCACGCCGTGGCAAACATATATGTTTGTTTATGAACATTGTCAATGTTTTTGGTGATGCTTAGTACGATGTGACGTCATTCAAGACATTTTTCTGATTGCCGTTCGCTGTCACGTGATTCAATGCCTGATTTTTAAAGGTTTCTTTTTTAAAAATATAAATGATCTTTACTTAATTTTTTCAATCCTTGTGATTATCTTAATAGTTAGAAAGTCTAATTCATCTGCTTCATTTTTAGTGGAAACAAGCCTATTAGCGCTTACTAACGCCTCCGCTGTAACCCCTTTGTAACATAATACAACTAAACATCTCTCTTAAATTGCCGTTTACTCGTTCTTTTATTTTAAACACTGTTTGTATAGAGAGTACCTATATTTTATTCAGAACAAGAGAATGAGCGCGCATTGGTGGCGGCTCCTCAGCCAGAGGCCGCGATAGAGAACGGCGCGTGTCGGGAACGTCTGCTGAAACACTTGCAGCGCTGCCAAGCGCTCATCGACGCCAGGCTCGACTCTATCGAGGCGCAAGTTGCCGGTGAGCATACATCCTTATGTAATGAATTCGACAGCATTTTATCTCTTAAATCGTAGACGTAACTTCTGGAGAAGGTAAATGTAAAACAAATTCGCTTTCCGCTGTCTGTCGCCTTATATGCGGTCAACGGTGTATAATTGTCTATAATTCATGTATAATGTAGTAATGAAAGAGTGATGATTTTTGAGATTTAGCTGTATAATTGTAAACACTGTAAAAATTACTTATGATGCGGAACAAAGTTCACCGAATCTAGCTAGTAGTAAAATAAAGCGATTTTGGTTTAAAATGTAAGATCGTATTTAAAGAAATTCTTCTTTAAAAAAAAATCACTCACTCAGTTTTGCAATATGTGTATTAAAATTAAAGCAAAGATTTATTCAATATTTTGTTACAGAACTCGAATCCCAAGATCCGTCGTTCGAAGACGACGAGACAGCTGAGTATTTCCCTCGCACAAAACAGACTATACAAATGCTAATGAGAGATCTTGATACTATGGAAGAACTTGGAGTCATCACATAACGGGCGGAACATCATTTAGTCTCGGGTCATAAGGCTTTAACTCCAATCATTATGTAGGGATAACTTGGCCATTTTACTGTATAATTAATTAGGCATTATTTAGCTATTGTAAATAACTTGCATTGAAGCTTTGCTTTAATAATGTATAGTAATAACTTTGGTAATGTATAGTATTAGATATAGAAAGTATGTGTAACTTAATATAACTGGGATAATGTAAATTCAGAGTACTTTAGTTGTTAGTAATATTATTTAAACACAGTTTTTACTGTACCTTTAATTGTTTTTGCCTCTAATATGTCAAAAAAACCAAATGTTCTATTTAATTCTGTGTAAGGGTGATTGTTGTTCCCGGAATATATTCAATTTCGAATCAATAACCAGCTTTTATTTTCTGACAAGCCATGAAATGAAAAGAGTCTAACACAAAATTATCTATTCAACCCAATCTTAAATTATGTGCTATGGAAAAAATACATTGTATTGTTAAATGAAGTGCAGGTACTTGGCCAGGTACCAAGTTTTTAGTATAGACAGATTAAATTTTTATGTCATCAAGATAGTAACCAACTATTTTACTGTCTCTTGCAAGAATACTTAATCCTTAGAATTAACTAGTATTTTAGTATAGAAATAATACAATATAACATAATTTCAAAAAAAATATATATTATAAGTTACCCAGAATATAAAGTTAACCCTCATAAAACTTAGGGAGTTGGTCCCCAAGAATCACTGAGCGTTCCACTCCAGCTTCTGTAATCACACCTAAACGCACTACACCACCGGAGGATCCATCCCGTGCAATAGCCAAGGTCAGAGTATTGGTGACAAACTTCATAGCCTCTTCCTTAGTCATGTTAGGCTTATAATTAGCGTCTACATATCCATAGACATAGGTTGAACCAGACCCGCCAATGGAGACTTCTTGGCGTTGGACCATGCCACCAACTGGTACAGTGTAAATTTGACCTGCAAGTATCATAAAAAAATATTGATTTAAAAACATTATTGAAAGTCTCTTAGTTCAGTGTGCCTTTTGGCATAGGCCTCCTCTAACATTTCCAATGCAATCTGTCTTTTGCAACTCTCCTCCAGTTGGGCCTAACTATTAGTAATTTAATAATTTACTTCAATATTATGAATAATATTGAAGTAAATTCTATAATAGCTGTGAACAGCTATTATAGAATATCGGCGTAAAGTGGCTCTTGCCGCTATTTTCTCGGTGATAGAGGTATCTGCACTGAACTAAGTGCACTCTGGTTCGTCAATCACTCACTCTTTCGTAACAGTTCGTTTAATTCCGACTGTTTTCGGACCTTCGACTTTGGCTCAGAATTTGACCTAAGCCGAAGTTCTCGCCAAATATGGATTTTTGGCCAAAGGCGGCCGAAGCCTCGCCGGACACTATTGATAACATATGAAACAAAGCAGTAAGTGGAATTTAAATATGACAATTGCTAATGACTAACAATAACCAGAGATGAACATGAGAATGAAACTGATTGGTGTTCTATTTATAAAATAGATTACTAAGTAGACAAATAACAAAATGATACCAATTAACAAGTAAAACTTCTGAACTTCATAATAAATTATCTTTGAATGGTATAACAGATTTACATATATGTAAATTGAATTGAAATAATAAATTTTAAATAGCATATTCACCTCCATTCTTCTTGTCCCATCCTGCTACAAGAATACCCGCCACTAGAGAGTCACGGTAGTTATAACATAGTTCTCGGAATATAGCAGCAGCAGTCTGAACCAGTGGAGGCTCTCCTAGTTCCATTTTGTGGAAATCTGCAAATGAAATCCAGGCATTAAGAAATGACAAAATTATTCTGGGTAGTAATTCCTTATCTTCCTTCCACTTAGGTGAATAGGTGACTTAAGCCTGAATACTGAACCGCCACTCAAATCTGATAATCAATAAGTGCTACTTACTGCTCAAATTTCACGTATTCTGTCTACAGTGACAGCTACTCAAACGCTTAAGTAGCGCTTAGATATTTGAGTGGTGGTTCAGTATTCGGGCTTAAGCTACTTAAAATAGCAGCAATTATTTAAAGATCTAAAAAAGTTAGTAAACTTAGTGTAGGTAGTGCCCACTACCCTTGATGGTTATGAGTTGAGAATGACTGTAGGACTGGATCTATTGAGAGGTCGTGGTATTTCACCGGTCAAGCCGGCCCATTCATGGAGCATTCTGCTAGGCTCTATTCTCTTATAATTAAATGAATATCTCATATAATTTTCTGCAATAAGTATTTTAAACACTTTTACCTACAGAGGACGATATTATGTTTAATACTCACTCAAATGGTAGGTGACGATATCAGCAATAGCTTGAGTATCAGCCGCCGAGCCTGACCGACAACAATATATGTGGTCAGTGATCTTTGTAAGTTTGTCAGTCACTCTATTAGCGATGTAAGACCCTGTGGTTGTACGTGAGTCAGCACCTATGACCACTCCACCATTGAATTCACATGCCATGATCGAAGTACCGGTGCTGTGTGCTGCATTCATCCATTCTGGGATACAAGGGTCCGTGTATGTATTAATAATTGATGTCGCCATTTTCCTGCAAATGTAGATTTCTATACTTTAATTTAACATTTTAGAGAAGTTTATAGTCTTATAAAAAACCTATCAGACTATTCAAATACAAAATAATAGCATTCAGGTTGTTTCGGCGTCATGACAAGACAGTAATTCCATATACGAATTGAAGCAACTATTACCATGCATAAAGTCTAAACAGAAAAGGAATCTCCAATACTTACAGAGATTTGTCTCAAATTTATGCTAAATGCTTTACAATTTATATTTATGAAGTCTTTTTGAAAGTCACGATTTTATCCACCGTCTACAGCTACACTTCAAAACGGATTGTCATTTGTCAAGTTAGTGTATTTTTAAATTTTTTACTCGCCCAAATTGGACAGGCTAAAGTTTATAAACCATACTGCCTTTTAAGTAGTATTAGTTAGTCTTAGTTGTATTTTGTAGTTGTTAGTATTATAGTCGGGTCATTTTAATAGGCAACATTTGACAGTTCATCAAAATTGAACAGCGTAAACTTGTAACGGCGGGCATGAAATAATCAAATAATATTTATTTTCATTTTGTTAGGACTGCACAATTTGCTTTATTGTCTTTTTTATACATACATAAGCTCATGCCTGTATCCCATGGGGGTAGGCAGAGACTTTGGGTTTCCACAAGCTACTATCCTGACACACATCTTTCGCCTCATCCACAGTCATACATCTTGTCATGCATTCGCGTCGGTTTCGGGTGCTACGCATTTTGCCTTTTTTAAATAGACCATTTATTTGGTCGTGGTAGCTCCGTCTTGGTCTCCCGATCCCGACCCTGCCGGCTTTCATCCATTCTTGCAATATGACCAAACCATCTACTTCTCTCCACTTTGGTCACCACATCATCCTTCAACTTGCATTTCTCCTTTTTCACGCAATTTTTCATACGATCCGCAATGGTGACTCCACACATACTTCTCAGAGAACGCATTTCTACTGCATTCACCTTACTTTCATGCTTCGCCTGCCACACCCAACACTCACTCTCGTATGTGAGAGTTGGTACTAACACACCATTGTGTATTGTCAAGCGTGCCTTTTCAGACATAGCCTGACTACGCATCAAGGCATGCAATGCACCATTAACTCTATTACCCGCAGTCGCTCTCCTTTCAATATCTTCCTCACATTTTCCGTCTCTTGTAAACATCCTTCCCAAATATACAAACTCATTCACTTGCTCCAATTTCTCGCCATCTAATATCACATCACACACTGTGACCTCATTCTCTCTCTCCTTAATCATAACTTTCGTCTTGCTTACTTTATATTTTCATACATCTTTCTCTAAACCCTGCATTCACCAAGATTAGTCTTGTAACTCTGACGCCGACGAAGCAAGTAATACCTGGTCATCGGCATACAGTAGGCACTTGACATGCGAGATGCATGTCAAGTGCCATGCTTAAACCATATTCAGTCTCTTTCAGATTTGTCAGGCAACTATCCATAAAGAGATTGAAGAGCCATGGTGACACAACACGTCCATGTCGAACACCTTTATAGATGTTAAACCATTCTGAATGCGCCCCATTCACCCTAATACAGGCTCTAGAATTCTCATATAGAGAATTTAAAGCCCGCACTAGGCGCTCGTCAACCTTACATGTATTCGACAGCGTTGACCATAATTCATTCCTGGGTACACGAACATAGCCCCGATCATAGCCTTCTCCAGATCTACAAATGCACAAAATACTTTTTTTGATTTAGCTAAATGTTTCTCACATATGGTCCGCAAAGAGAAGATTTAATCGATGCACCCCTTCCTCTCTTAAATCCCGCTTGTACATCCCACAATTTCTCATCAGTTACATTCGTCACTCTTGCAATAAGGATCTTCGCATATAATTTACCTACAACACTGAGAAGACTTATGCCACGGTAGTTTTTGCAGTCCTGCCGCGACCCCTTCCCCTTGTGCAAGGGCACAATGACTGCTTTAGTCCAGTCGTCCGGAACACAGCCATCATGCCAAAACACATTAAAACGCAGCAGTCTTACAACAATCCCCTTGCCGCTTTTCAGCGTCTCGGTAGTTACCCTGTCATACCCTGCAGACTTACCCAATTTTGTACTTTTAATTGCATTCATTATTTCATCTTCCGTAATTTCCTAAACTGCATCGTTTTGTTAGTGAGTGGGAGTTGAAATGTTCACCGGCTCATTATTGTGAAGATGTCCCTTCACTACACTCAAAAAGTCCTGGTATCAACGACTTTACTTTTGAGCCTATGGTCAACAATCAAAATGGATCACACTCCTACTTTCATTCCTCTCCCATGTATACTTATGGATATCCTTGTGGTGAAACAGAGTATTCGTAACCACAAGGTCCTTTTCCACACACACTTGTAACAAACTGGAGCCACTCTCGTTTATTCTTTCATCACCATGCTTTCCTAAAACTCTTTCAAAACCCTCTCTTTCCACTCCAACCCAGCTGTTACAATAATCCTCTCATTATTCTCGCATTTATTTAACAACAATCTCACAGTATCCCAGAACTCCTCCTTCTCCGACACTGGGCGCCCGGTATCCGGTGCGTAAACAGCTACCAGAAATACACGTAGCAGACCCAGCTTTAGTCGGATCCACAAAAGGCTAGGACTAACACACTCATAATCTTTCATACAATTCTTCAGACGCTCCGACAGGACAACCCCAACACTTTGGCACGCACGTTCTCCTTCTGAAACCATAGCGCCGTTAGATCGCCGTGTTGAGAAATGCCCATGCCTTTCCTTTTAGTCTCACTTACTACCATCAGATCTATACGTCTTTCTTTCACAACCTGACATAATTCATCCATCTTATCACTCATTCCTCCCTGCACATTCAGCGTAGCTATGCGGCACTCCGCGGCCCGCTTTTCGCCCCGTGGAATACCTTGACGTGATTTGTGGCGAGCATTATCGCCGCCTTCGGTATATTTTATTTTAGTTCTCATTTTGTTCCCACGAATAGCAAGGGAAATGATCACATGAGGAAATGTCACCGCAATGCAGAGCCCCGCATGCAAAGGGAAGGTTAAATAGTATCTGGTGGCACCACTTCCAGATATCCGGCACGCTAGCATGCAGACTCGCCCCTGCACATGCATCCTTTGGCGCGGCAGACCAATAGATTGGCGGAAAGGGAGAAGGAAAGGGTGAACATAAGGAATATTATAGATAAGTTAAGATATCAAGGTGGGGATACTGCTATCACGGAAGGACTGGGGTGTAGCAGCAGCAGCTCGAGTAGGTTAGGTTAGGTCTTTTTTATGTTTTATTTAAAAGTCTGACTAAGCGTACTTACTATATTATGATAAATGTTTTATATCCCAAGGTGTCATTATAATATTTCTCTAGTCTCATGAGTAGATCGAAATAGAATGTGTGGCAGTCTACTACCCACTCATCAAATACCGGCCAGAGGGCGATGTTATTTCATTAATGTCAAATCATCATTTTGCATAACTGAAGCAGTTTCAAAGGGCGGGAAATTTAATTTGCTTTAAAACATTAATTTATTTGTATGAAAGCTATATAATTATTTAATATCTATCTAGCTTTAATAAAATTCTTAGAACTACTAGGAATGTGATGCAGTTCAAGTACGTGGTACGTCAACACAAATTACTGAACATGTATATCTAGAATACTGGAGTCATGACGTAGAAATATACAATACATACAACTGATACCACCCTTATAAACCATGTTTACGATATCTAGACTTTGGTCAGATTTTGAGGTCAATTTTTGCTATTTTTGCTACGCATGATTGCGCGAACGTTGGGCAGTGAGATGTCTGCTCTGACGGCTGAGACGAGTGTCGCTCGCTCGATCTACCACACAGAGCGCCAACCGTTTGATGCAGAGATAGGCATAACACGGAGACAATATGAATAGATAGCAAGCGCGTAGATACGACTGGCTGACTCTCTCCAACCGGCAACTTTTCTACTCTCAGTTGATACGGTCTCACACGAATATGCACCTTGCTGGCTGCCAATGGCTGTTTATAAAATCTTTTATTTTTCGCCAATTAGGTACGTCTTAAAACTATTACTAGTGTCCGACCGAAGCTTCGGCTTCGGCTTCGGCCACCTTCGGCGAGAACTTCGGCTTCGGTCAAATTCTGGGCCGAAGCCGACAGTCCCGCCGAATCAGTCGGATATATAAACGAACTGTTACGAAAGAGTGAGTGACGGACGGACCGGACTGCCCTTAGTTCGGTGCGGATACCTCTATCACTGAGAAAAAAGTGGCATGAGCTACTTTACGCCGATATTCTTCTTTAGCTGTGGATAATATTAAAGAAAATTATTAAATTATCAACAGTTTATAACCTTCGGCTTCGGCCGAAGGTGGTGGAGATCGCCGATTAATCGGCTTCGGCTTCGGCCAAAAATAGACCTTCGGTCGGACGCTCTATTACTAACCTCCATCTGTCGGAGTACTTATAAAATGTTCACATCAATACTAAAGCTATACATATTTTTTTATGAGATGGGGATACAAACGAGCAGTCGTGTCACCTGATGGTAAACAACTAACGCCGCCCATGGAAATCGACAAAACAGTAGTGATACAGTTGCGTTGTCTTCCTTTAAAATGGGATAGGGAAACGTTGGGACGGGAAGGGGAAAAGGTCAGCTCTCTCCAAGCGCAACGCAGCATGAGTCACCTTACTTCTAAGTTCAAAAACGAAATATCGAAATTACTACAGGAAAACTTGAATAAGTCTAAGGGTATGATACAATTGTTTTATAGTATTATTATTTATAACAAACTATAGGCAAAATAGATACAGATGGCAAATGACTATCGTTTCAAAACATTGTTCAATATTAAATAGAAAATGCAGTGTCATTTTAGCGTGGGTGTTCGCCACTCATTAGTAGCCCTTGTCCCACTATACAGAGGCATTAAAAAAATATTCAAGCTTACATCATTTTGTATGTCTTCCACAAAAATGATGTTTATTTAAAAAGTTATAAAGACTCATCATTGAATGCGTGCGACGTTTTTGATAAATCACCTTTTTATTCGACGTTTTCATTGAAAAATAATATAGAATCTATATTTATTTATTTTATTCATGAATATTGCGATTCGCCACCGTTGTTCACTGCTTATGGCACACGTCTTATAAGAAATATATTTTTTATTTGATAATAGACCGTGTGGTCTTGATACTTGCAGAGAGGGATATTCTATACATTTAAATAAAATTGAAGCGTCTGTTTGTAATATTGAAATAACCGCTTTTTACTACACGCATATGAATAAAATAATATAAACAGTACTTATCCGAAAATAATATTTTTTATTTTTTTCAGTCTGTGTTTTCTGGCTCATCATTGAAATGGCTAGTGTATACGGAGCAACTTAAGATACTTTTATTTTCGATTTTTTTTTTACTCATTTATTGTTTCTGAGGTTAAACAAAGTTCGCCGGGTCAGTTAGTTTTGAAATAAAAGTACTTGGACAAAGATTTGTGTAAAATTTTAGATATGTCACTTAAATAGCTACCTGTTGCGATGAGTTTCATAGTTTTCAGTGGAAGTTTTTTGCTGTAGTTAAATGTACTTAATTAGAAATGTTTTATTGCTGTAATAAATAAGATACATTTGTATTAACTCACTATTGTGTCTCATGGGGATAGACAGATACTATTGCTTTCCACAAGCTACGACCCTATCACCTTTTCTTTCGTCTTATCCAAAGACGAATATCTCACCGTGAATTCACGTCGGCTTTGAGTGCTGTTGGAATTACAAGTTAACATAACATCACGCCTTTTTCTACCCGAAGGTGTAGGCAGCTGCTGTTAAGCCTCGTCTCGACGTTATATTTACGTCCCAAATGGAATAGGTGGCGAACCTATTGCCATACCGGGCATAAAGTTATCAGTCATCATCAACTTTTGAAAGTGATTTCGAAAAGTCGTTGGTGTGAGCCAGTGTGAGGATTCGAACTCGCAACCTCTAGATTCAGAAGCGGGGTGCTCGACCACTGGACCACCGAGACCACAATTAAACAAGTATCAAATAATAATATTGCAGTATCTTTACGTTTTGCTCGGCAGCAATAAGTAGGCGTATTATTTAGTACCGCGGTGACCCCGCGCCGCTTACAATAGAAAAAAAATACCTACACAGAGTAATGTAACGTCTAGTGGAAGTGGCTGTCAATTGTCAATCGTACTTGAATAATGACGCGTGCGGTGGTGACGTTTTGTTATTTATTTATTTCATACCAACCGATACTCCCCCGCGAACTTGACAATAGCCAGATGTTGATTTTTTTTCTTTTCAACGTCACAATGTATTTTAAGTTTCGATTTCGTTAACCTTTGTTCTGTGATGCCCGTTTCCGTTGGACCCTCTCGTCTCCAGCTGAATGATTGTCAATCGCTATCACAGTTGATTCGATTCATTATTTCAGACTTAATGTATGTGTATATGTCAATTATATATTTAGCTTGTTACTAAATTATTTGACTTGTTTGACATAACCCTGCAAATTTGCTGTAATACGTTACGAAAGTTGAGAAAAGAGTTTGTATTTGTCATAATAAATTCGTAAAATAAAAAGAAACGACGACTATGGAAATCCTCAAACATCCACATTCATACCATAAGTAGGCACTTATGCTAACTACACTTGCCATTAAATAAAGATTTCATACTAGCATGCTATTTATATCGGTTGGTGGTAAAAGGGTGAAGATTTGTAAATCCCTAAATATCGATTTTGATTTAAATAAAAAAAAATATCAACTACAAAAAAGTCATGTTGACTTCCCTCTACTTAACACTTGAAAAAAGAAAACAATCTATTCTCAGACCTATTGAATTTATGTAGATTCATCATCATCATCATTAGCCTATTGCAGTCCACTGCTGGACATAGGCCTCTCCCAATGTGCGCCACAACATCCGATTCTCTGCCTTCCGCGTCCAGTCTTTTCCAGTAACCTTTCTGAAGTCGTCTGACCATCGGGCTGGTGGGCGTCCTACGCTACGTTTGCCAAGACGCGTTCTCCACTCAATGACCTTCTTACTCCATCTACCGTCGGTCCTTCGGCAGATATGACCAGCCCATTGCCACTTCAGCGAGCTTATTCTGCGAGCTATGTCGGTTACCCCAGTTCTCTGGCGGATATACTCATTCCTGAGTTTATCCTTCAGAGATACCCCGAGCATAGCCCGCTCCATAGCTCGCTGAGCGACTTTAAATTTGTGGACTAGCCCCACCGTGAGTGTCCACGTTTCGGCACTGTAGGTCATTACCGGTAGGACGCACTGGTCAAAGACTTTGGTCTTCAGACATTGCGGTATAAGCGAGCTGAAGACCCGACGCAGTTTGCGAAATGCAGCCCAACCCAGCTGAATCCTCCTTTCGGCCTCCTTCTCGAAGTTTCGTCTACCTAACTGGATAGTTTGGCCTAGGTAGACGTATTTGTTTACGACTTCGAGAACTGACCCTTCGACGCTTATCGGTCCGGGCACGACATGTTCATTGAACATGACTTTGGTCTTCTCCAAGTTCATGCCCAAACCGACACGCCGGGAGGACTCGTCTAGGCTGCGCAGCATTCCGCTTAACTGTTTCAGCGACTCTGCCATTACAACGATGTCGTCGGCAAACCGAAGAGAACCGATACTCTAGTCAGCCGGACGCGAAAGAAAAACATATGGCTGACAAGCTTACACAGCACTACACCGCAGAATGGCGGTATAACCATTCATAAAATATGGGTCAACCTAAATGTTCTTGGTAGGGGCGGGCAGCAGCGTCCCTATCTAAAAAAGGTTTACCCCTGCGGTCTCCAACCCGTTTGCCCAGCGTGGGGACTATGGGCATAAACCTTATGTAGATTGCTTATATAAAATTTCAATGCTTCGGTTAAAGGGCAGGATTATTTAAATATGCTTTAAGAAAGTAAGTACATTTACACCTATATTATCAAAAGTATAATTAGAGAGTAGAAATGGTCATTTTTAAAAGCTAGTCATTTGAAACTAAACAGCATTTGACACTGGTTGGGACCCGCAGTTCGCTGTGCGTATAGGCCGGTTCGACCGATGATCTCACAGAAACAAAGTTCGCCGGGTCAGCTAGTATAACATAAATATTAAATAGGTTATAAGTTCACATAGTACGGAAAATTTCAAAAACATCTTGCTGAAATATACTTCAATACCATATTTACTTACCATTTAACTGCGTAAGTGTGACAAAAAGAGTTATCATTATTTCCTTCTGTTTTATTTACATAATATTATAAGCTTTTTATAAGCTTTTTATTACCTTGCACTGTATGTATGTATGTATGTATGTATGTATGTAAGTATGTATGTTCGGTGGAATCTTGTAACTCAATTTTGAAGTAGATACCTTCAACCGATTGAGCTGAAATTTTGTATACACGTTTATTTTGGATGACAATGCATGATATAATGTATGACATTATTCTATATCCAATATGGCGGACGACCCAAGATGGCGGAATGGATATTTTTAATGCATTTCTGCAATATGGGTATCAAATGAAAGGGTTTGTTGAGTGTAACTCAAAATATAATATGACGTCATTCTAAATCCAATATGGTGGAATATCCAAGATGAAGGAATATATATTTTAAGCTTTCGTACAATATGGGTATCAAATGAAAGGGCTCATTGGGAGCAACTAAAAAAATAATGTGACGTCATTCTAAATCCAATATGGCGGATACTCCAAGATAGAGGAACAGTTTTTTTTAATTCATTTCTACAATATGGGTATCAAATGAAAGGGCTTGTTAATAGTAGCTCGAAAAATAATGTGACGTCATTCTAAATCCAATATAGTGGAATAAATATTTGCGTTTCTACTATATGCGTATCAAATGGCCCTTTCATTAAAGAGTTATATGAGAACTTCAAAAACTATGTCTCGGTGGTTCAGTAAACTAGCCCGCTTCTAAATCAGAAAGTCTTGGGTTCGAATTTGGCCTCACACCAATTCTTTCGAAATTTCTCTCGAAAGTCATGTGTAATAAATATTTTTGACTGACCACTTTGTGCTCGCTGTATGGCAACAGTGATAGAGCCCAGCAATTCACTGTATGAATGGGCTGGCTCGACCGGTGAAATACCACAACCAGCTCACGCCTTGTTTCTTTGGGTGAGAGAGGTACCCGGAGACCTACTCCCCTTCCCCATCCCTTCCTACTCCCATATCCTATATCCTACTCCCTTATAGATCGTGAGACGTAAACATAGCGGCGAGTCGAGGCTTAATAGATGCTGCCTACACCTTCGGGTAGAAAAAGGAGTCGAGCTATGTTATGTTATTAATTATTGTTATAAACAAATTAGATTGTGTATAAATATTATATATATCATAGGGTTTTCAATATGAGCGGCTAGATACTAGTGGCCTGCTTGTTTGGGCAGTGTCAGTCAATCTGTTGTTTACTATTCAGTCACTGATGCCAAATCACCATGTCAAGATACAGGGTTAAGCGGCGCGTCCAAATTTATAATCAAAATGAGTTAGTGCTAACATTGAGAACCTTACGACCACTTTACGGCTGAGGCGGTAGTCCATCACAGTCGACGGCTTTCCGTTGACCTATGTTTTAATAGTTAACAGTGTTTTAATTGTGGTCAGCCACGCAATCTGCTGCATGAATGGGCCGCTTCGACCGGTGTAATGCCATGCCCTTTCAGGATACCGACGTAAATTGGACAGGATTTAATAACTTTAACATGATTGCTACACTAACGGATTTTAATGGTGTTATAGGTATTATAGAATTAAACACAGTGGATGGTGGGAACGAACTATAACTTTTATTACAACTCACTCCTATGTTACACTCAGGTCAGCAAGTATAAAGTACTGATTAAAACAACAGATGGCGTTACACATCACAAGTAGTTAAACATATTTTGTTATTAAACAACAGTCCCACATAACAAAATTAAGTTGCAAAATCAACAAATAAGTAACAAAAAAAATTGTTTACTTAGGCTCGAAACTCTTTGCTGCTGGTCAAGCATACGCGGCCTTAAGTAGAGAAAAGACTTTAGGAGGTCTCCTCATTGAAGAGTTGGACTGTTCGAAATTAACTGGCAAATGACCTTGTAACAATGATGCTTTGAATGAGATGAAGAGACTGAGAAACTCACCCATCGATAACTAAAAACTTGAAAATAATTTAAAGAAAAAACCTTTTTTAAAGAAGCTTTTATTTAAACGCTCTAAAAAGAATAAAATAATTTTAACCTTATACATTTTTTTAACTATGAACTTATAACCTTATTATATACAATTTATGTGATAATAAAAGCTTGTCGCTATGTTCAACCCAACCCTTCCCCCCTCCTCTTCCCATCCCAATTCCGACCCCTTCCATTTCCCATGGAAAGAGCCGGCAACGGAAGTGTACCACTATATGTGTTCGGGTGTCCATATATATGTTATAAACCAAAAAAATATATTTGGATAATGCGATCCGTCACAGTAATCATTAAATCTAAAAAAATATTTCTAGATGGTTATGGATAGCCACTGATAGGTAATTAAACATAGCGACAAGCTTTTATTATCACATAAATTGTATATAATAAGGTTATAAGTTCATAGTTAAAAAAATGTATAAGGTTAAAATTATTTTATTCTTTTTAGAGCGTTTAAATAAAAGCTTCTTTAAAAAAGGTTTTTTCTTTAAATTATTTTTCATGTTTTCCACGTAATTCGGGGCGCAGATTTCAAAACTATTCATTCCAACACTTGTTCAAATAAAGTCACAATAATGTGACTATATATGTAAACATTCCATATGTTTTCAAAGGCAAAAAAAGATTCAGAAAAGAACAAAAACATAAATTTTCTTAGTTAGGAGTAAAAAGAACATAACATAACTTCACGCCTTTTTCTATCTGAAGGTGTAGGCAGTGGCTGCTAAGCCTCGATTCGCCGCTATGTTTACGTCCCAAATGGAATAGGTGGCGAACTATTGTCAGTCGGGAACAAAGTTTACAGTCATCGATATTCATCACACATAACTTTCGAAATTATTAATTACGAAAAGTCATTGGTGTCCAGGATTCGAACCCACGTCCTTTGGATTCAGAAGCCGTGTGCTCGATCACCGGACTATTAAGACTTCAAAAAGAAATTTCATGTTAGATACATATTATTATACCTATATTCATTTCTTTATTCGTCTGAATCAACGCTGTACATTATAACCATATATGTCCCATATTTGACGATTGACGGTTTGTGATAAGCTCAAAGTCTACTGAGTGACTTATCACTCCTTAGTGATAAATGACTTAGTGATTGAGGAGGAAATATATTAGGATACATACAACGCAACAAAATAAGAAATATCGATAATGCACGATAAATGCCTAGGCACCTGACACCAACTTCCTCGAGGACTCGTCCAGTTTAGTCACGAATAGAAAGTAGAAAGATTATAAATATCGATGATTGGCTTAATTGTGTCCAAATAGGCTCGTCACCTAAAAGGTGAAGGAAACATGATTATTGCATCTTGCAACGTTAAGAAAACGTGACTTTACGCCCCTGCCTACTTCTTCGGGTAAGATGGCAGCGGCTGTTAAAGCCTCGACTGGCCGAATTGTTACGTTACCTCCCAAATGGGATAAGTGGTGAACCTATACCCGGACCTATATACGGGCATAAAGTTGTCAGTCATCGATATTTATCACACATCAATTCCGAAAAGACATTGCATCTTCAAGCTCTAAATATGTGTAAGTTATGGTTTAGCAATCATTTACCTTTTAAAATGACAAGTCATTTATGCTGTTTTTATTCCTTCAATTTTCACGTCGTGCTTTCCTCGTACCCATGATAACACATGACCCGGCAACTTTATGATGAATGACTCCTGATAAACAGATCTGTATAAAAACTATACTTAATCTTATATATCAGGGGAGAATCTTTTTATATCGAAGTGTAATCTAGTTGCTTGGCTTCCACCCAAACATGGACGGAGTAAACAATTTCTGTGATATATTTCGTTTATTATTTTTTTCTACCTTCACGACTTTAATGAGCGAACAGAAGACAGCGGTACATAGAATTTGGCGAATGGTTTAGCAGGCTTTCGATAAATCAAGACTGAACTTCAGTCATATTTACTGTTATAAATCAATTAGCTTTACTTTCATGGGTCTTTACAGACACTTAAGAACACGCACTTACACAAATTCACGCCAAATCCCTTTTAAGGTAGGCAGAGAGAACAGACCGCCATAAGACACGATTCTTCCACTCCCCATTCGCTTCTTTAAATTTCATAACTTATTTCATACACGCGCGTCTTTCAGGCTCCTATCACCACCTTCCTCCAGAACTCGTTCTATTCGGTTGTGCAAGGTGTGTCGTGGCCGTCCTTGACTCCTACTTCCATTCGCTTTTGCATTATATATCTGCCTAGTCAATCTTGTCCTCTACTTGTCCGAACCATCGCACGCCCTCTCTTCATTTTATATTTACACTTTCTTTCAGTCCCACCAACTTCCTTCCATACATCCTTGTTTTCGACGCGGTCAGCGAAAGTCACTCCGCAGATTTTGCGCAGTACCCTCATTTCGAGCGCGTTTATCCTACTTTCCTGCACCCTCTGTCATACCCAACACTCGCTTCCTTAAGTTAGTTAAACGGAGCGTTGGGATCGTTAGCTGGCATCGTGGATTGCTAGCTGGGCTTTTCTGCGCCCAGAAATCTGCCCAACGCTCTATTTACGCTGTTTCCTAACGCCATTCTTCTGTCTACATCCGCGGTGTACCTACCCTGCTATTCCTGCTAAAAGCGCATCCAAGATATACAATTACATTAACCTGCTCCAGCACTACATTTTCAACCATTATGATTGCACCCGTTCTGGATTCCTCCTTTTCAAACACCATAACTTTCGTTTTCATCACATTCAATTGTAAGCCTTTCATCAAGTAATCATCCTTAATATAGTGACTCGTGTTTGCAGGTCCGACGACGATTCGATTAAAAGCACGGCTATAACTGCGTAAAGCAGGAAGATCACAACTAGGTCACCCATTCGTATCCCTACATTCGTCGATCTCACTCTCTGGAGACAACTGTCCAGGTACTGAATTAACAGTGGAATGTGAAAACACGGACGCAATCGCCATAAGCGGTCCGATTTCGAATGTAGGTTAGGTTACGTTATCATGAAAAGAACCGGGTAAGAAAAATTTGTGTTAGGAAGTTTTCAAACAATTCTTCTGATCGTTAATATTTTATTATAGGGAATTAATTCGCTCCATCGTACGAGATTGTTAAGGAATATCAACGGTAGTTACGCTTCCCATAATATATCAAAACAACCCTAATGTACGCGTCCCTTATCCGGAAAGAAGTTTTTTTTTTCTTCTTTACATTTCTCGTGCCAACAATGGTACTTCGCTTTATATAAATTTGATACGATATTTTATAAGAGTATTGTAAGCACGTGCTAAGTTTCGCTTTATTTATTTTTTCATATAGTATATATACGTTCCGGTAGGTGGCGCAGGGGAGGCAGGCCGGTTCGGAAATGTGGGGAGACGGCCGGCCCCTAAAAAGTTATGTATTTTTTTTCCTCTTTTTTCCCCGTCGACGTGATCAAACGGAGGGGATTATCGATCCGCCTGGCGTTTGATGTACCCAAGCAATACGCCCGTCCAGCACGAGCTCTCTAAATACCTACGTATAAATTTGCTCCTCTTAGATACATCGTTATTACGGACATTGACAAAGTAATTGGAAAAAAGTAGAAAAACTATAAACCTAATGGTAATTTTTTTATTGACTGGAATTAACTTTAGGAGGGTGCAATTTAAAATGCTACAACTTACGCTAAAACATTTAAAGCATACTTATTATATAGTAAAATGAAATGTATTATATAATAGACAGCTAGATCGCTTTGCAGAGTCCATGGAGGAAGTGGCACCCTTGCTTTCTTGACTTCCTACAACATATTAAAGATCTATTTCACAGTTCAGGCTAGTTTTTCCACTTGCAAATGTCAAATAGATATATATTGGCGATATTTTTTACCTTTCTTGAATCATCTATAGTCCGGTGGTCCAGTGATCGAGCACATGACTTCTGAATCTAGTAGTCACCGGTTCGAATTCTGGCACACACCAACGATCTTTCGAAATGCAATTCTAATAATTTCTAATCTATGTGTGATTAATATCGATGACTGAAAACTTTGTACCCGGTATGGCAATAGGTTCGCCACCTATTCCATTTGGGACGTAGACATAACGGCGAGACGAGGCTTAACAGCCGCTGTCTGTACCTTCGGGTAGAAAAAGGCGTGAAGTTGTGTTATGTTGTTATGTTTCTTGAATCATCATTGAACATCAATTGTGATATAAGCAGATTCCGTTAACCAGTATGGTATTGGGTTATTTTCCCATTAGACCTGCTGCTTAACTTTTAATACTTAACTTTTTTGTATATTTTTTAGCTTTAGCTTTCAGAATTGTATCTATGCCGAGATTCACATTCAGTACAAAATACTCCGAAAACTTTAGAAAGGGAGGCAGAGTACCTACAGGAAAATTTATCGCTTTTATGGGGTTGTCCGAGCGGGGTAAGTGGAACTTTATGTTTCTGCCCGCGAGTTTTTAAAGACAGGTTTTCTCTTCAAATACCTCGGATGGAAATTGCAGCATGAGGCACTTTTCTTCGTTTTTCTATGAGGTTGTCATATTTCAACGGTCGAGCCGGAATATCCATCCGGCGAACTGCAAACTCAAAATTTCAATATTACCAAGTAACTCGCACTTGACAGTTTTTTTCCGATGTAGAAAATATTCTGTGTCCACGTAGGAAGGCAGGTGTGATATTGGCGCATGGCGCGGCTTGGCTCGCGTCCATCCCTTTGAGTTCACTACACAAGGGACAACAGAACAAGCTGCCGGTCCATCGATAGCGGCAGATGCTAGCATACAGGATGTTTCAAAATGTGTTAACTTTTTTTTCTGTACTATTAATATTTTTAAGACTACCCAAGTTTATCATTTTATTTCATAATCTTTTCTAAATGAGTTGTAGATATAAGTACCAACTGACAAAACTAATTATTATTAGTTTTTAAATTCCTGTTTTAAGATGTTAGCTACGTCTTGGAGAGTTCAAAACATTCTTGCAAGCTAAAAGATATTTATGCCTACTAACGCCTAGCAATAATTTTGATTTAAAATGTCTCACGAAAAATGTAGTAAATAAGATTATAAAATAGGATTTGTTTTTCGACCATAAGATCCTTATTTATTTTGTACCACTTGCGATACAATTAACACCTGTGTCAATATTGTGTCTATAAATAGCTGTAATGTTATAAATTTAAATCAAGCAATATCATACAAGTAGGTGATACGATATCATTGGAAATGACAATAGAAAAAACAACAATGTAAAACAACTTTACGATAAACCAGAACAGGTTAGTGATTAAAAATATATTGTTGTTTTTTTATTTCAATTTTGGAGAACCACAATAACACCTGTTATTGAAACAGATGAAAATAGATATGACGTGTATTTTAAAGAACGTTTTTAATTGTAATTTCATTATTAGATTAGTACTTATAACTTTTAGCATATAGATATTTAACTAAAAAGAAAATTACGAGCATACCTTTTCTTTCTCGACCATTCGGTAAAATACGAAACATAACGTTGTCTCTTTCTATCTTAATTCATTTCTCCAATTCATATTCCCCTCGGCTGATCACACTTTTCGTAACTCACTCACCGGCAAGTAAAGAAGTTTTACTTAAAAAATCAATATTTAAAAAAGACAGCTAGACAGATAGTCATGGCATGTCTATATAACCACCCTATTGATATTGGTACCTATACTAGTTATAAATTTATTATAGTATTGGCGAATTTTCAAAACGGAGCATACTGTATATGTAGACATCGAATTGGCGATTAAATTTTTTTGCACCGCACTGCCGTGTCAGACCCGTACAGTCCGTATTTAGGTGAAATCCCTCTTGGGGGCACTCTTTGGGGTCACTTTTTGGAGATTATTGCGTATTGTGTGTCCGAGTCGAAAAAGAAGTGGACTATTGACTGTCCGGATTTTTTTTGCAGTAGAATAACGACGGATTACTGCAGTTGGATCGTTTACATCTTGATTTTGGTCTTGTGTCGAGTATTGCTTGGAAAATTTGCAGTTTATTTAGTTTTGATATAGATCTTGTCTATTAAGAACTGAATTGATATGTCTTACACACGCGTCCAGTAATTTTACTTTGAACATTTTGGAAATGTTTGAAATGATTGAATGCAATGATAATATCAAATATCAAGTTTTAAATTAGTTAAACATCGTGCTTTTCTTATATATTCATAAGGGTTTTTTTATGGGATAAGAGGGCAAACGAGCATGCGTGTCACCGAATGATAAGTGACCAGCGCCGACCATGGACACCTGCGCCATAAGGCACTATTCTTACCCACCTCATTCGTTTCTTGTCGTATGTGGTTTATCGATTATTAAGGCTCCTGACATCGCACACGCGAGAAGAGTGTCGTAGTCGTCCTCAACTCTTAACTTTATCACCGACACTCTCTTTCAATCCGACTTCCTGTTTTCTTCGCATATCTTAGATATGGATGAACTTTAGCTCATTCATGATTGTGAAATAACTTATTACTGTTTGAAAGGCTATACAAGCAGACAACATGCAAGTATTACGTAAGTAGAATAAGGGAGAAGGATGAAGAATTTCCCATATTTTAAAAATATTCCAAACCTTAAAGCGAAACTTACTTTATTTGTGTATACTAGATGACCCGGCGAACTTTGTTTCGCCTCGTAAGCAGTAAAGTAATAAATAAAAGATTTTTCTAAAAGAAAAGTATGTTACTCCTTATTACACCGGATACCTGCCAATAAAATTTTCGTTCCGAAAAATGCTATTTCGGTGTAAGAATGTAGTAGAAAGCATGAATGCCAGCTCGACCGGTGAAATACCACGACCTCTCAGAAGTGAGAGAGGTACTCGGAGGCCCACCCCCCTTCCCCATCCTTCCCTATCCACTATCCCTTAAAGGTCGGCAACGCAACAGTAACACTATATCTGTTGCTGGTGTCCATGGGCGGCGTTGGTTGCTTACCGTCAGATGACACGCCTGCTCGTTTGCCCTCCTATCCCATAAAAAAAATCAATATTACAAAAAGAGAGTTCAATTTTATTAATATTTACCTATGTATGTATCCATTAAGTAATTTAACTAGAAGTCTTATTTTAACGACAGATCAAACGTCATTCATAACATAACGCCTTTTTCTACCTGAAGGTGAAGGCAGTGGCTGTTAAGCCTCGACTCGCTGTTATGTTTACGTCCCAAATAGAATAGGTGGCGAACCTATTGCCATACCGGGCACAAAGTTTTTAGCCATCGATATTTATTTATCACAAATAACTTTCGAAATTAATTTTGAAAAGTCATTGGTGTGTGCCAGGATTCGAACCAGAGACCTCTGGATTCGGAAGCAGTGTGCTCGACCACTGGCCCACCTAGACTATTGAATTTAGAAATTTATTCAATTTAGTTTAAATTTAGTGTGACATTAGTATATTGAGATTTATGCGAAACTAAACTTTTTTTTTATAGATCCATTGTATTTCTAACTTCATAGTAACAACCTTCCTGTTGTTTTATAAATTTATTTATTCTTAAATACTTATTTACGAATAATAGTCATGTTAATATAGGTAATAGGTATATAAATATTCATGTATCATTACATAGTATTAAACAAAAATCGCTTTCCGCTTTCTGTCCCCTGATATGCTTAGATCTTTGAAACTACGCAACGGATTTGGATGCAGGTTTTTTTAATAGATAAAGGCCATATAGGTTGTATGTGTAATTCATGTATAGATTTAGCACTTTAATTCTAAACGCTGTAAAAATACTTTTGATGCGAAAGATTGCCTGGCCAGCTAGTATTATATAATAGTTAGTGGTCTGGATGTCGAACACCTCGCTTCATAATCAAGAAGTTGTAGGAATGAATCCTGGGTTACGACAATCACTTTTCGGAATACTCATTCTTAAAGAACTCGCTTACTTGCATTTTATTAATTTTTAACTGACTTCGAAAAAAGGAGGAGGTTCTCAATTCGTCTGTATGTATCATTACATAGTATAAAACAAAGTCACTTTCCGCTGTCTGTCCCCTTATATGCGCATATCTTTAAAACTACGCAACGGATTTTGATGCGGGTTTTTTTAATAGTTAAAGGGTGTTAACGGGGTGGTTTTGATCTATAATTCATGTACAGTGTAGTAAAAAAGTGATAATTTTCAAGATTCATAAATTTAATAGCAAACGCTGCCTGAACCCTAATTTATAAATCACAATAACGTACTACATTATTATACACCTTTATAAGGTCTACAAAAAAGTCCGTGAGGGCATATGTCTTATATATTTATGTATGTTCACCGATATTTTCGTCAATTATGGACGGATTTCAAAAAAAATATTTCGTTGTTTAATGTTTACCAGTGTGACCCAGGATTCGAACCTGCCATCTCTTGATTCAGAAGCGGTGTCTTCGACCACTGGACCACCGAGAGTCTTAAACTAAATATGTATAGTTACCTTTTTTTTTACGCGAGGAAATCCTTTATGCACACACCCCACGGCAGGGGGTAATGTGGGACTCCCAAAACAGTGAACTGCAATCCGATCCTAGGGTTACCCACTAACACCTCGCGGCGGCCTTCCTCCGGCATTGGGGTGGCCCAGGACAGTGCATCGGACCTCTGGTCCACCCCGCCATCGCCCCCCCTCTGTCACGAGGGGGTGCTCATCCTCGGGGAGCCTCGGTGGAAGCTCCCCCGGGCGGGGCGCCCCCGACGGCCCTCCCCGGCCGTACCGGGGGGTCATCCATTCCGGACCTACTTAATAATAACCTTAGATTTCCTCTTGAATAAAGATATTATGAGGAGTATATATCTGTGTAGATATAAATATTATATGCTATTTTAAAAAAAGGTAATAATATCTATTGTCTAGTTTCCATAACACAATCACTTAGTTTCCTAGTTTGAGAACCTAGATGGCGCTGTGTGTATTATGTCCATTATTTATATGTAAATGTCGAAATATTATTATGAATAGAATCCGTAATAATATCTTCTTATATATAACAAAAACAAGTCATTATCATGTTATCAACTTTTTTATAAAAAAAAAACACCCCACAGTTTTTACACCTATGTCGACCACAATTAGCGATCTTTTTACAAGGGACCTTTTTATGAGCAAGGAAACAAGGGTGCGCTGAACGAGATAATATTTTTTGTTACAAGTTAAAATATAAAAAAGGTAAACAATATTGGTCAGCTATGTGCCCACCGTGAAGCATCGTTTTAAATACTGGCTATTGTAATTTTATTGATGTTTTAGCAGTGGCAAAAAATCTGTAAAAATACAATAGCCAATATCTACCACTGGGTAGAATCACGCAGTTGCTGCCTCAATGGCCAGCTCAAGCGGTGAAAATGTCGTTTTTCACCGCTCGGAATATCGACGTAAAGTGGCTCTTGCCGCGTTTCGCTCCGTCAGAGAGGTATCCGGAGGTCTTTTGCCCCTCCCCTTCCCATCCCACTTCTGACCCCTTCCATATCCCATTGTGAGAGCTGGCAACGCAACTGTAACACTATTTGTGCTCAGGGCAGCGATTGTTGCTCACTAATCACTATCAGGTGACACGCCTGACACGTTTGTCTCCCAATACCATAAAAATAAAGCGTAGGTTGTGATATTATATTCACCGTGGTATTAGTTCATCTTATGTCTAGACAATGTATAATATCTACTTTATTAAAATACAGAAACTTAATTAGAATTAAATTCACTATAAAAAGGTTACGCGCTGTATTACTCTGAAAAAAAAACTCTTTGACTGTATTTTGAAAGTATCGAACTTCATATAATCTAATTAAATTAAATTTGGAATATCAAGTAAAAAAAAAAGCACCTGAAAGAGTAGTTCAAATAAAAGAGGTAATTAAGTATCGAACCTCGTTGTGGCAGTTGAAAGGCATTATAAAAATAAAAACCCTTGAGACCACAAAAAAGGCCCTAATCATATTATCATCATTATCAGGTTACAATTACACGCGTGTTCATTTAACTTTTACAAGGAAAAAATGAACAACAAAAAAATGAAAAGGAATTAAGTTTGAGGGGTGAGTTTAAAAAGTTATAAAGAAATAATGTGTTATATGTTTTTTGATGTTCGCGTGCGAGTTTTTAGCCTCGGGGTGAATGTCAAGTGTGGCTTCCGGTATTGTGCTCTACCCTGTTTAAGGGTAAGTTAAGTTGTTTAAGTTTTTTTTTTATCCAACTGCATAAGAATGAGGGTTATGTATTTTTAAATGTATGTAAGTGATTTTATTTCATAAGTTATGTTTTGACCCGTGACACGATGTGTCGCTAGATTAATCTTAACCATGCCAGTGATATGATTAGTGAAATTGTAGTACTTTGTAAAGTAGTAGTAGTAATTTTTTTTTATCGGGTAGGAGGGCAAACGAGCATGCGTGTCACTTGATGGTAAGTGATAAGCGCCTCCCATAGACTCTTGCAATACATATATATAGTGTTACAGTTGCGTTGCCGGCCCCGAGTAGGATGGGAAAGGATGGATGGATGGAGGGAGATGGGCCTCCGAGTAACTCTCTCACCAAGCGAAACGCAGCATGAGCCACTTTACGTCGATCTTCTGAGAGGTCGTGGTATTTTACCGGTCGAGCCGGCCCATTCATGTAGCGAACTGCTGGGCACACTGTTAAGAATAATTGTGTTTTTATTTAATATTACGATTATTAAAACAAAAAAATTGGTATGCTTAAGCAAGTATGTATTGTTCTCAAATGTGTAAAGTTTTTTACCCTTTTATATACTTTAATGTATACATACATACATACATAACTTCACGCCAAATCCCTTGCGGGGTAGGCAGAGAGAACAGAGCGCCATAGGGCACGATTCTTACACACCTCACTCGCTTCGTTGACTTTCATAACTCTTTTCATGCACGCGCGTCGGTTTTTGAGGCTCTTAACATCACCTTCCTCCAGAACACGCTCTATTTGGTCTTGGAATGTGTGTCTTGGCCGTCCTCGACTCCTACATCCGTCCGCTTTTGCATTGTATATCTGCTTAGTCAGTCTTGCGTCAACCATTCTTTCTACATGTCCGAACCATCGGAGCATGCCCTTTCTTAATTTTACACCGACACTCTCTTTCAAACCAACTTCCTTCCTTACAACCTTGTTTTCTACGCGGTCAGCGAGAGTCACTCCGCAGATTTTGCGTAGAGCCCTCATTTCTACCGCGTTTATTCTACTTTCATGCACACTCTGCCATACCCAGCTCTCGCTTCCATAAGTTAGTGTTGGGATCAGGAATGTATAATTATATATAATTTTGAATGTATAATTTTCACAAATAGTGTATTTTCAATTAAATAACATTTCCAATATTTTCTTTGTTGACTTGCAAGCTTTTGTGATCGATTTATGTACTTGTCCCATGGAATAAGTAACTAATCCAACGGGCACAGCTTATTTAATCTTTGATATAATTATTACCGAAATACTCTAGGGTTAGGACTTTAGTTACGAGTACCTCGCATTTTTCAAAAACATATCCCCGCGCTTCACCGCTTTTATTTCGTTACAAAACTTAAAAAGCATAGTTAAAACGTTCCAAGAATCATATTGCCTCAATACAATTTCTCCAAGCGTTGATAGTTTTTATTTTTTCTTCGACAATATTTTAAGTATCGGTCGGAATATTTGAAAGTGGGTCAAATAGTAGTTTATTTTTTCCCTTCATTATATCTATAATAAACAATGCTGGCTGTACAATTGAAGACATTGTTTGAGCACTCTGATAATTAACTTAAAAAGATTTCTTGAATTGCAAATACCACCTTTTTGCTTTTAATGACGAACCCTTTATTTTTTTTTTGTTGTAAGTCAATGTTCCCGTTATATGCCATTTAAATATCTAGAACAATCTCTTTGTCAGTTTTCTAAACTTTTTACGACCGCCACCATGTCGGTTGCCGACTGACTCTATTGTTGTAAAACTTCATGTTGTTTGCATATTTAAAATAAACAGAGAAAAATTTGCATTTTCTAAGTAAAAACTCTATAGTTGAGTTTTAAGTTTTTATTTCGTACACGTCTAAACTAAAACTAACTACAAAAGAGTTAGAGAATAATAAAATGCAAATGCGTCTATTATTTGATGTTGGGCAGAATGTGTTTTACAGTACCCAAAGTTATTACTCAATGGTACAGCTAACAGCAATGACATTGCTCGTTTCGTAAAATTAATAGTTTTATGTTAAAAATCACAGTTCGATGCCATATATTAAAGTAGGCCATAGAAAAGTGAATCATACGTTGACGATGCAATTATGCATACATACATAATTTCAAGTCCCTTGAGGTGTAGGGTAGAGAGAACAGAGCGCGCCATAAGGCACGATTCTTACACACCTCACCCGCTTCTTTGACTTTCATAACTCTTGTCATACCGGTTATTCCTTAGAACCGAATTTAGTATTCAAGTCAAGTCAAGTCAAAGTGGTTTTATTTTCATAGGTCCTCACAGACACTTAAAAATAGTCAATGTACAAAAATGTTTAAAATTAAAATAATATTTAAAAAGATTCATATTCATTCATTGTATATATTTAAAATGCTAACGTATCATTGATTTAGACCATTTTTAAATATCGAATTGCAGTGGTTATTACTTGTATTCAAGTGCATTTCGATAACCCCAAAAAAATTAAATTAAGTTTAGAATTATACATTAGTTTAAACAATAATATTGATATAAAAACCTACCCAATCTACATCACATCATTGCTATAAAGCATCATTTTAATAAATAATACGTATAGTGGAATATAAAAAAATAAGAGCCTGAATAACTGAATAAGAAGAAGAGAGAGAAACTGCTGAAGAATAATGCCTTTTACAGGAGAAATTCCAGAAAGTAATTATTATTTATTGTTATGTATGTATACATTGTTTGTTGGAATTGACACTGTACTAGTTAAGACGAGTCTAAAAACACCAGTCGTTTAAGCTGCAAGCAGTGTCAAAGACATACAACTCTTTCCGGCGCAGTTGGATGAAAGAAAAAATAAAAATGTAACATTTGTTCTCTTAACCAACCAACAATTTTCGAAGTAACTTGAACAGAGTACAGAGTTTTGTGACAAGAAAAAATAAATAAAAATAAATGCATAGCTTAAAAGGATTAAAATTTGGAGCACATTTTTGTTATTATTTAGTTTTATACAAAGAAGCTTTATTATCACAATGGATGTTTTCGTGTGGTGAAGATTGATAGTTTATGAAAGATATATCTATATATTTTTTTTGTAATTCGTCAATATCGTTAGAATTACATTTAAAAATGGAATGTGCATGTGGCTGTAAAGGACAGTAAGACCATGCAGGTATACGAGTTTTTGCATTTCCTTTCCTATACCTTTTTATTATAAAAACTTTCTTTTAAATAAATAATCCCGATATTGCTTGACAGGGATTCATCTTTAAAATAATAATTGTTACCGCTGTATGTTTTTTCTCCCTTTCAAGTAGGCATGGTTAATGGACCATTTAAATTCACAATCGGTGATAGTTAGGTAACTACTAGTACTACCTAATGTAAATAGCAGTATTCTATATAAATTACCCGGCGCCTATGAGTTACAGCGTCTAGCTTTTTACAGATAAAATTAGTCCAACTCGACGAACTTGACGAACCATATATTCAATCTCCTTGCTACTGTAGAGAATATCTGTACAGTATTTCGTATTCTAATTTCAAATTATCATTACAATTTAATGCCTTATAATACAAAAAAGAAAAAGGATAAAAATACGACTTTGAATATGAAAGAGTTGCACAGAAAAAGTCTTAAACACCATTAATAAATAAGTGAAATCGTACTAAAATATTTCAAGTAAAATTGTTACTATGTCCTAATTCTACAAATCCTTTCCACTGTAGTTTGGTGAAAATTATGGCTGCGCATTGCTTTTCTGCTATTCAATAGTTCTTTTCAGTAACAAAGTGGTCAGGCCACTTATTTAATTACGACGTGAATGATGTAAGGACTTTTAAATTTAGAACATAGTGTTAGATATATTTTTAACAATAAAAGCATGACTTTAAATGTATGTGGCAATTTAAAAAGGTAAAAATATAAAAAAGTTTATAATTGACAAGGTGTGAAATGAATTGTACTAAATAGTGTCTGAGTAATAAACTCCAGTCTTAGCAGCCATAATACCCTTTAAAGACCCTTAGCACCTTTTAAAGACAATTGAATTCTTAAATACTGGCCACAAATTTTATAGCAATGCCTTACTACGTATTATCGCAAATGTTGGTCAGATTTTTTTTTTTGGTTTTATAGGCACAAGTAAATTTATGAAAGAGAAGACTTATATAACTAAAAGGTTTTATCATGAATACTAAGTATTTTTCTACCAAAAACAATGATGGTTGCTCGTAAAATTTCCTCCTACATCGATCCTTTTACAAGTATAAAGAGGGATCCCGGAGTACGGAAGAGGGGAGAGTCTGCCATAAATTCGGCCAGTCTCATTTGAATTTCCAATCAGTGCATCCATTACCTACTGCTTCTAGGGGTTTGTTTGAACGGCGATACGGATAAAATATATAGCTTGCTATATAGTATTATTTGTAGGTATATATGTATTAACATATAGAGTATTGTTTTTTGTTTTAAATTATCCTTAATTTTTGAATACTAAAATATAAAGTCGATGAAAACAGCTACTAAGGACAAATTTATATAAAAAATATATATGTAGCTATTCAGGGAGTTGTATTTATTTGTACCATATAATTTATATGAAAAATGTCTCGGTTGTCCAGTGGTCGAGCATACCGCTTATGAATTCAGAGGTCGCGGGTTTGAATCCTGGCTCACACCAATGACTTTTCGAAATTGTTCTCGGAAGCTATGTGTGATAAATATCGATGACTGTAAACTTTGTGCCCGGTATGGCAATAGGTTCGCCACCTATTCCATTTGGGACGTAAACATAACGGCGAGACGAGACTTGACAGCCGCTAACTACAAGTTCGGGTAGAAAAAGCCGTGAAGTTATGGTATGCTATGTTATATTTTATACAAACGATTATTGTAAAATAAATTATGTATATTTTTTGAAATAAATCAATAATTAATTTTAGGACGGGTAATATAAGATAATTAATGAAATACATATTTCATATACATATTTGTTTTATTTCTTTCAACATGAGTAAGTTTTTTTTTTCAATTTATTTCATGAACACGGATGCGGAGTCCTTCAGCCGATATAAGTACATAATATATATCTAATATCTAAGATCTGATATATTATAATACATTGTTACCTGTCATTCGGAATAAGATGCGAGTGGAGTATAGTGTTTTACAAAGGTTGTATTGTTGAAATTATTATCTTAATCCAGAGAGCATGTGTGTTGTGGGTGTCGATTGATACAAGATATGGGGATATGTTATTTTTTTTACTAAGATTTAATTTGTTTGCGGGATTTAATAACCAGAACGTGGTCAGATTTTAGTTTTTTTTTTAAATAAATGTATTGTAATTTTATTTTGATTAAGCAGTTTTTGAACACTATGTAATGAAAGCCTGATCAGCATCATTGCATAGAAACAAGAAACACTTAAATATCTGGTAAATCAATAGCTACAAAAGTTAAATAAATACTAGCGTGCTTTAGGGCACACGATATAAACATATCTATATGTGTATTTTTACTAACTTATATGTTCCACTCAACTTCCGTTCGTATTGCGGAATCACACATTTCGTCACGTTAAAAAAGTCTTAGATGATGAGATGAAGAGGCAGATTTTGTTTCTTTGAATCTCAATATATTACAAACAGGTACAGTTGCAAGATTAAACTAATAATAATCGCTAATAAGTTACTACATTTTTAGTGATTACATTCGATGGTCAAGATTAATAAACTATAACCAGCCAGTTATAATGTCCTAATTGTAAAGAACCCAACAATTTGGTTCTAGCTGGCTTATGTCAAAATACTCTATGTTTTTCCTAGTACGTAGTAGTTCCTAGTAAATCTCCTATTGATTTAAAAATAGCAACTTATCTACAGCGTAACTTCAGAAGTTATGAAACTTTGTGACACACGCTCGTGAACCTTTCGTTTCCTCGTTTATTAATTAAATCTATTAAAAAAAATATATAGAGCTAACACGTGTCATAGACAAATAATACCCTGTGGCAACGACGACGCATGATGGCAGATTAAGCAAGTGTAGGGTGCGCTTCCGAGAAATGGCTGATCGAATTTTTATTCCAATACATCCATCGTCCCGCTTGTTTTGAGGATTAGGACAGTTTTTATGTGGTTGTTTAAAAAAAATATATGAACACTTTTTGCATTCTGCTTGGAGTGTGTCAAGAAAGAAATAATTATTTTGCACCTGGTCTATTTGTACAAAATACAAGTGCCTCATATAAATCTAGTTGTATGCACCATTAAGTGATTTTGGTTTTGATTTATTTAGATGGCCAAATTATTATAAATATCGACGACTTGATAGAATCGTTCGGCTTGCAAACTCCTTCTAATCCCGGAAGATTAACCGAATATCTACTACTTGAAAATTTTTCATTAGTACCTAATAATGAGATATATTTACCAATAACTGACAAATTGTAGACGATATATGCCCGTGGGTAATAAAAAAGCGCTTGAAACTTTATTTATCAATGGCGTAAACTTATAGTGAACTTTGCTTCGAATATGATTAATATTTTCATGAGTTAAGATTAAAAAATTTTGCGCTTTAAAATCAACAGCTGATATTCGTCCTGTTTTAAGATTATTTTTATCGCTACTGTAAAAATTAACAAAAGTCCGATGAAAGGAACAAGATCTCAAGTAACGGCATGTCTTTGAACAAATTCACATACCCCACGATCAATGGTCTTCAATCAAAGTATCGGTTAACAAGCCGGCGGACGGCAAGTACAAAAAATTTGGACAGTTCAAGTGGTCATCAGATAACAGCTGTCTTGATTTTTGCTTCAAAAAGGTATAGGTTTTATTTAAAATAGGGAAAAAAAACTAAAACCCGCATTTGAGGTTCCGAAGAGTCCACGCCCCGTACGGCCCCTATTGCAATTTTTATTTTGCAATATTACTTTTTATCTATGAATACTCGGAATTGGGTTCGTGTACCCATGTGGTCAGTGGCCACGTGTCTGCCCATATGGTATACATTACACCAAAATAAATGATATCAATTTTCTCATTTGATGAAATGTATAATTTTTGATTGTGACGGTGTTTGGGCGCCACATGCGCAAAGATTACGCTGTGATTATACATGAGGTTGGAAATACACCTCATATATGACAGTAGCAAAGTAACTATGTACATATTTGTAAAAATAAAACGATAATAATTTATTAACAAAAAACATTACAACGTGTAAAATTAAAAATCGAACATGTGGAAAAAAAGGGAATGACGCAAGATAGACTAAGCAGATATGCAATGCAGAAGCTGATGGATGTTGGAGTCGAGGACGGCCACAGCACACCTTTCTTGACTAAAGAGAACGAGTTCTGGAGGAAGGTGATATTAGGAGCCTTAAAAATTGAGGCGCGTGTTTGAAAAGAGTTATGAAAGTCAAAGAAGCGATCGAGGCGTGTAAGAATAGTGCCTTATGGCGTTCTGTTCTCTCCGCCTACGTCGCAAGGGATTTGGCGAGAAGTCATGTATGTATGTACAATATTGTATTCGGTGTCTTCGTTATGTTTATCACCTAAATTATTTGTCAATAGCACGGTCGACAGTATTACAATTGTAACTACTGAGAATAATTAATTAAAGTTTATATTATTATAATTAAAGGTTATAGTCATCAAAATGTTCATCAAAAGTATTTTTTCCTGGACGGTTCTTCTCACGATAGCCACAATTTTAGCTATTGCGTCGTGTTTGCTTTACAAAGGTAGGTACTATGCTCAAGGGCACGTTTTAATATGTAATTCAAATTCAAAAATTTGAATACAATGAATCAAATCAAATCAAATCAAAACTCATTTATTCAGTTTAGGTCTTGTACAGACACATATGAAGGTCACTTTTTTTTTTACTTCAGCCAATTCGATTACTCTCGCACTGAGAAGAATTGGCAAGAAACTCAGGGAGGTTTTTTTTTTATTATTATTATTTACTCAACAGTACTATGCACTAACAATACAAATAAATAGAAAATACAGAGAGCAAAATGAGGTCTCTCACGTCAAACTTAGGTAACACTAACACAGTACTTTAATAAAAGGTCTTTGGACACTTGAACAGACCGAACCCCACAAAAAGCACCCGTTCACGAGTATAACGCATATCTCAGCCATCGCCTCCCTCACCATATTTAAGGGAAGGTGGCGATCCGATCAACGACGCCGCTGTAAGCAAAGACCTTTCAGTGAGCATGACATATTCAAGAAACCAGACAAAAAAAAAACTAGTAAGTTTTCCCGGTGAGAAACGTCATACCGCACCCAATCTTATTAATTAACAGCAATGTTACAAGTGTAAGTAGTAATGAGCGGTTTATTTAAAAACATTGTCGTCCTCCAAAAAATCGTTGATACTCTAGTAAGCTTTGCTGATGAGACATCTTTTAACATACGCCTTAAATTTAGTAAACGGCATCTCAATTACATTTTCAGGAATCTTATTAAAGAAACGTACACAATTACCCATAAACGAGTTATTAACTTTTTTCAGACGGAAAAACGGCGTAGCAAGTTTATTTTTATTTCTTGTATTAAATGAGTGCATATCACAATTTTTAGGAAAAAGATGAAGGTTTTTCTTAACATGAAGAATATTATCTAATACGTATTGCGAGGCAACGGTGAGAATATTAATTTCTTTTAATTTCTCTCTTAGTGATGCGCGAGATTTCATTTGATAGATAGCTCTTACTGCACGTTTTTGTAAGACAAAGATTGTTTGTATGTTAGCTGCTCTGCCCCACAGCAATAATCCATAGGACATAACACTATGAAAATAACTAAAGTAAACAAGCCTGGCCGTTTCAACGTCTGTAAATTGACGAATTTTTTTGACTGCATATGCAGCTGAGCTAATGTCTTTGAATACTTATAAATTGAAAAATAAAGTAGGTCATTTGATTTTTCTAGAAACTTTTCGTGAAATCCAACGAGCTAGAGTTTATAAAAACATATATCGTTGATCTCAGGAAAATATGACAGTCTTGAAATTATATTCTATATAAATAAATATTTGTTTTAAACAATGAAAAGTCAAGAAAAGCTAGTACATATTTCGAGAGACAATAAATACACGTATTTTCAGCAAAAATTTATACTTATAATTATTAGAGCTTAGTATCTCTTAGTAAGCATTACAAACATTTCTTAAGTTAAATAACTGACGCATGTTCAGCAAATTTTTTCGCTTGTATAGCTGTACTGTTCAATACAGAAAGGGTTATTTCGAAAATAGTTTTCAAAAAACCATCTACCTGCCCACTTCTTTCTTTCTCTACCTGTAAAATGTAAGTTTTTGGTTATACAGTTTGTAATATTTCGAGAACGGGTTAAAACTGGAGAAATAAATAAGGTTATAAGGAACTCAAAGAATAAACCATCAAGTCAAAATCCTACCAAAGAAAGCACCAGTTTCATTTTGCTCGTATTTGCACGCTTGCTGTTTTGCGTACTGTGCATAAAAGTGAAATAATTGGTTCTATAAAATTGAGCAGATTTATATATTATCTGGGCTCACAGATTTTCATATCTACATCATTGTACCTGATTAGTGCACTCATGGAATTGAAGGTATACCTTCCGGAATATCCAATTTAGTGCTTTGTATTTAGCTTTCATTAATGCGTACCTTAACAATCGGTTTGATCGGACTTGTCTAAAAGCCTTTTATTCCGATGCGATGAAATCAGGACCGAGCTACACAAACTGAATTTAATAGCGCTTGAACGATATTGTTCACATCGTTTAAATAAATATCACTGGCTGTTTTTATTTATAAACGATGCCAATTAAAAAAAAACTATCTAAAGATAATATTTTTTTTAAATTTAAATATCGATTGATGTTTTAAACTGTAAAAATGAGTATCATTTCAAACTCGCTTCGAAAGTTTTTTAGTTTTTTTTTATTACCATTCAATTAATCATTTTAAGACATTTTTTAAAGGTCTAATGCGAAAAGTAGTCGGGGTGTGTGTGTGAAAAATTGCAAATTAAAGGACGAATTGTGCGTAATAGGCACCCTTGGACGGTAAGCGCCGCCCGCTTTGATGCTTTTTAAGATTAATGGTCTTATCATTATTACTTTAGGTAGCAAATGTTTAAAATTATCTTTTTAAATCTATTTTTTTTATTTAAAAAGTTTATTCCTTGGATATAAATATCATTATTTTTGTGCACCTAAACGTTTTGGCGTAATACAAAGACAATATTCATACCTAAACTTACAGAAAGTATATGAACTCTTTGGTATGACTTAGTGCAAAATTACAGTGTTGATGATGGTAGAAAAGGTTCAATTTATCTGACGAAAATATATTATTAACATTAACTCTTGCAGTTCGCTGCATGAATGGGCCATCTCGACCGGTTAAATACCACGACCTCTCAGAATATCGGCGTGAAGTGGTTCTGTGAGAGAGGTATCCGGAGGCCCGATCCCGTTTCCCCTTCTACTCCCTTAAAGGACGGCAATGCACCACGGTGTTCATGGGCGGTGAGCAGTTGCTTACAGTTGCTTGTTTGACCCCATAAAATATATTAGATTATTACTAATATTAAATTGATTTATGATTTAATTTATTATTCTTCGATTTTAATTTATTTAAGCAGATAATCTTTTCATTAATTTTTTTTTGGACTGCGTTAAATTCTCATTTTCGTAATATTTTTAGATATTTATTTTTGTGATTTCAAACCTGTAATACCCGAGGTTGAAGACAATGATACTTATATGTCTCGATTAGCCGAGCTGAGTTTCGAAGTGAGTTCGAGAGTTTCGAGAGTTTCGAATGTGAAATTTTAATATTATTCCAAATTTAACTTTACGTCGGTAACCAATAGGTATTTATTTACTCCCCACGATGTTGCATTGCCAGCCTGTAATATGCGACATCCGGATACCTCTCTCACCGAACCAAACATAGCATGAACCACTTTACGGCGATTTTCTGTTAGATCATAGTACACCACCAGTCGAGCCGACCCATTCATGCAGCGAACTGCGCGGCTCACTGTTATACATATTGTATTATTTTAAACATGTTACTACTGGACGGTACAGAGTACTACAGAGCCGAATTCGGTCCAGTACTTATGTGTTACCATAGAGTAGTACAAAGGTACTATTATATCGGTGTGCGCGTTTTAGTGCAGGTCTCTATTGGATCTTTAATGGTTGTTAGTGCCACCTGCGTTGGCACGAACCTTGCAAAAACCCAGCACATTCTTCTATACCTACCCACTGACTGATTCATGGGTTTATTGAGAAACAATTTTTGGATTACAAGTGGCATGGAGTATCACGCGCATTGTATCGCAGTCGTTCTAATCAAATATTTGAAAACTAAACATTTATTTATTACTAGCTGACCCGTGGAACTTTGTTTCGACTCAGAGCAATAAATTACTTTACTATTATTTTTAAAATAAAAGTAGCCTATATATAGGCTAGCTAGGTATACTGCTTCCTACTACATTATCATCATTACATAGTATAAAAAAAGTCACTTTCCGCTGTCTGTCCCCTTATATGCTTATATCTTTAAAACTACGCAACGGATTTTGATGCGGGTTTTTTTTTAATAGTTAGAGGGTGTCAACGGGGTGGTTTTGATCCATAATTCATATCTGATGTTCTAAAGAAAAAATGATTATTTTCGAGATTTAGCACTTTAATTGCAAACGGTGGCTGAACCCTAAGTGATAGATCAAAATAATGTTCTACATTATTAAATATCTACAGAATCTATCTATATCTACAGAGTCTATCTCTTAGGGATAACCCACAATAACCATTTTTATTTTTTTACTTTTTACGAGAAATAATGGCTTATTTACGAAGCGATTTTAATCATTACAGTATTAATTCTCATCCAATTAAGTTTCTTAAATAGATTGTGTATGTAATATAGATGATCCTGGCCCTTTAGAGCATGTATGTTAAACGAATATTTACGAAGATATAGTATTAACATAGCGGGACATAGCAGTAGCGTTGCACGCCAAAACGCGTGCCGATTATTAGCACAAATTGAACTTTAGACATAATATAACAACTTGAACTTTATAAAATCCAAATTTTACTCATTTATTACTTTTGATGCGGAACAAAGTTCGCCGAGTCAGCTAGTTACATAGTATAAAACAAAGTCACTTTCCGCTGTCTGTCCACTTATATGCGCATATCTTTAAAACTACGTCACGGATTTTGATGTGTTTTTTTAACAGTTAGAGGGTGTTAACGGGGTGGTTTTGTTCTATAATTCATGTATAGTGTAGTAAAAAAAGTGATAATTTTCAAGATTTAGAAATTTAATCACAAACGCTGCCTGAACCCTAAGTGATAAATTAAAACAATGTACTACATTATTATACACCATTAAAAAGTCTACAAAAAAGTCCGCGAGGGCATATGTCTATCTCTTAGGGATAACCCACAATCATTTTTATTTTTTTACTTTTTACGAGAAATAATGGCCTAGTTACGAAGCGATTTTAAACATTACAGTATTAATTTTCATGCAATAAAGTGTCTTAAATAGATTGTGCATGTAATATAGATGATCCTGGCCCTTTACAGCATGCAATTTAAACAAATATTTTCGAAGATATTGCAGTATTAACATAGCGGGACAGCAGTTATTACTTTTGATGCGGAACAAAGTTCGCCGGGTCAGCTAGTTATGAATAATATATATATTAGGTACATACACCGCCATTTTTAATTTTTTTGTTTGTCCATCTGTTAGCTTTGGTTAGTGTCTGAAATGGCTGGACCGACTTTTCATTGACAGGTAAGTTGTGTATCCCCGCCGGCGTTGGTCGCGGCAATGCTGGCGGGAGAGCAAGAGTGGAGGGTCGCGGTCTCCTTCTGCGAAGCAGTGATGCTCCAGAAGGAGGCCGCTGACCGGGATCGGGAGAGAGCCGATCCCGCTCGAAGGCTGCGGCGGTGAGCTCAGTGATCGCCGCCATCGGGCCGCGAGGGCGCACACCCCGTGGGTGTGCGCACTGTCCTGGACCACCCCAACGCCGGAGAAAGGCCACCGCGAGGTTTTAGTGAGTAGCCCTAGGATCGGATTGCAGTTTACTGTTTTGGGAGTCCCACACTACCCCCTACCGTCTTCGGGCGGGGGTTGTGCATGAAGCATTTCCTCGCGTAAAAGAAAAACAAAAGGTAGGTGGTGTAATAAGAGAATACTTAGGCTACTTTTTTTAGAAAAAAATATTTTATTTATTCATATCTATTTTATCTATTCTATCTTCATATCTTATTACTTCCGAGACGTAACAAAGTTCACCGGGTCAGATAGTTTAATCTTTGAATTTTTTGACTATTTTTAAGAGCCTGTGAATACCTTTGAAAATAAAGCTTCTTTGACTTTGACACTAAGCTAGTGGCTTGGTAGTTTGAAAAGAATAGTGAGGGTCATTAAGACCACACGCACTATTTTATGTCAATCAAACATTTTTAATAAAAAAAAGTCCAGCAAGTGAGACGAAATTATTTAAATCACCATAACTTTCTTATAGATGAACCGACTGATATGAAACAAACTGAATATTTAGTGAAATTGTTACAATATATTACTGAATCCGTTACGTCTAGATACGATAAGCGGTTTCTGAGATGAGTGTGCAGTGTGTGCACAACTGCGCGGACAGAAAGACAATAATTCCAAAAAACATTGTTTTAGATACTATTGCGTTATTAAATGTCTCCTATGATATTTCTTTTCATTTATGTTCCAGTACAGACGGCGACCCGTAAATTTTTTATTATATGTACCTATAGATAACAGCGACTCTATACATTTTTGTGCTCATGCCACTCATATGGAGTTAAACCGAATTCTTTTTACGAGTTTTTTTTTCTCTTCAACTAAAATGGTCTTTTATAGAAAACTGCAACATCCTGTTGGATTTGGGTCAGACTGGCGACACTCATTGTGCGCAACGCTTTGGATCTGCCATTTCTATTGATAAATAGGTTGTAGGTATGTCGCAAGTGTGCGCCGATAAAAATGTGCATATATGGAGTAATCATTGAATCGATTTTTTTATAACGCAAATCGATTTTTGGTACTACTGTTATGTATACAGTAGCGACACTATTATTATAAATTTTACTTGATTTTTGAATAGTATTTGGCATATTAGTTTCATCCCCGGTTCTTCTCATGATTGGCTCTTCACGTTTGGAATCGGTTTTGGCCCGTGTTTGCTTATTCCACGAAGGTACTTTCCTTAATAATATGTATGTATTAATATAAACGGAGACGTTAGAAAACAGCGTACATAGATGGAGCGTTGGACAGATTCCTGGGCGGAAAGATCGTTAGCAGAAAAGCCCAGCTAGCAATCCACAATGCGGTTGATCCCAAAGCTAACATATGGAAGCGAGAGTTGGGTATGGGAGAGTGTGCATGAAAGTAGGATAAAGGCGGTCGAAATGAGGACACTGCACAAAATCTGCGGAGTAACTCTCGCTGACCGCGTCAAAAACAAGGTTGTAAGGTAGGAAGTTGGATTGAAAGAAAGTGTCAGTGTAAAAGTAAGAAAGGGCATGCTCCGATGGTTCAGTCATGTAGAAAGAATGGATGATGCAAGATTGACTAAGCAGATATACAATGTAAAAGCGGATGGATGTAGGAGTCTAGGACGACACCATCCTCGGGGAGCCTCGTAACAGGAGGGCGACGGCGGGGTGGTCCAGAGGGGTTAACCGTATCCTGGACCACCCCAACGCCGGAGGAAGGCCGCCGCGGAGTTTTAGTGGGTAACCCTAGGATCGGATTGCAGTTTACTGTTTTGGGAGTACCACACTACCCCCTGCCAGGAGGGGGTGTGCATAAAGCATTTCCTCGCGTAACAAAAAAAAAGGACGGCCACGACACACCTTCCATGACCAAAAAGAACGAGGTTTGGAGGACAGTGATGTTGGGAGCCTTAAAGATCCACGCTCGTGCATGAAAAGGGTTATTTATGAAAGACGAGGAAGTAAGTGAGGTGTGGAAGAATCGTGCCGCTGGCGCTCTGTTCTCTCTGGCGAAACATAACTTCACGCGAAATCCCTTGCGGGGTAAAGAGGTGTTATTTATATGTACGAGTAAGTAACATGTACTTTTAATAATGTTTATGTTTAATATGTACATAAATAACTATAAAGGATATTTTCTTTTTTTATGGTAAAGGGGGCAAACGAGTAGGCGCGTCACATGATGGTAAGGAAGTAACGCTGCCCATGAACATCTGCAACACAGATATTGTTACAGTACATTGGATAGAGAAGAGGTTGGAAGTGGGATGGGGAGGGGAGAGTGTTGGGTATATCTCTAAACGAGGCAAATGCGATGCCACTTTACGTCGATATTCTAAGAAATCGTGGTATTTCACCAGTGGAGCCGGCCCATTCATGCATCGAACTGCGTGACCACTGTTAAAAATTAAATTGAGAAGTATTTGAAGATGTTTACATACATACATATATAACTTCACGCCAAATCCCTTGCGGGGTAGGCAGAGAGAACAGAGCGCCATAAGGCACGATTCTTACACGCCTCACTCGCTTCGTTGACTTTCATAACTCTTTTCATGCACGCGCGTCGGTTTTTGAGGCTCCTAACATCACCTTCCTCCAGAACACGTTCTATTTGGTCATGGAATGTGTGGCTTGGCCATCTGCTATTGCATTGTATATCTGCTTAGTCAGTCTTGCATCATCCATTCTTTCTACATGTCCGAACCATCGGAGCATGCCCTTTCTTACTTTTACAGCGACACTCTCTTTTATTAGAGATATAAGATGTTTAATTATGTATTTAGAATATTTATTTTATACCTACGTGTCTATTTCTAGTCGGCACGTGGCAACCACTGGACGAAATTACTAAAACACATGTATGGAAACTCATTACCTACGCTAATTTTAGAATAGTGTAACTTAATGGTTTGTTAAATTAATAATTTATGTTTTTACGTTTTTTGGATTGGTCGTGATCTGTGTTGCTATAGTAACCGTTGTCAATAAAGATATTGATGTACCCAATATACAGAGTGCGTTCCACTTAGAGCCCACAAAAACCGTAACGCCCATAGTAGCGCTCTACATAAAGCCCGTGGTCGTTGCGAGCGATCGCTTGACGTCAAAGATGACGTCACTGTTCGCGACCGCATCGCGCCCGCTTCGCCCGCAAAATATTGGTAGGTCCTAGTGGGCTTTCAATAAAATGGCGGGAATTCCAAAATGACATATGTCATCAGAAATTGATAAATTTTCCGAGTCAACTCTCATTCGTTTTGTCAAAAACGCTACTTTAAATTCACGAGGATCCATATTGAATTAAATTATATTTTATATTCATGCAAAATATTTACTCATAACTTTGCTGAAAGTTTTCATCATGCCGCCATATTGCTAGCACACAGCGCTCAAGTTGTGCGTTCCACTTAAAACATTCGCCCACAACGCTCGCGGCGAAAAACGTTAGTGGAACGGCAATTTCCGCGGTCGTGGTCGCGGTCGTTGCGGGCTATAAGTGGAACGTACCCACAGTCTTGGTTTACACTTCGGTCTAATCACATCAATTTTCGGAAGGACTGACAATTTGTGCATGATGTATGCCCATAGTTTTCCCAACTATGTGTACACGTGGTAGAGCTACGCAGTTTGCTTCATAAATGGACTATTTCGACCGGTAAAATACCACGACCTCTCAGAATAGTGCCGTAAAGTGGCTTATGCCACGTCCCAATCCCGACGCCTTCCCTATCCCATTTTTAAGACCAGCGACGCCACTTTATCGCTATTTGTGTTGCGGGTATCATTGGATGACTTTAATTGCTCACCATCTGATGACACGCCTGCTCAATTGTCTCCATATCCTATAAACAATATATATACAGCGTAAAGTATAAAGAGTAAAAATATATGTTTAAATATAGCTTAAAACATTGTTTTTCATTAAACATAAAACACGGCATTGACGTCACCAACAGGAACATTTATTTCCAACTACTGATATATTTTTGATGTTAAATTAAGACATTTGGTTAAAAACAGCATACAGTTGATAACAGACAATGTATTGTCTGTTATCAATGCTGAAGGTTTTAGTAGACTTTTCTTTGTCTTTTCATAATCATTCCGTAATCCTTGTTCAAAATGGAGTACCTAGCCCAATTTAAGCTAGTTTTACCAGTCTCGTAGAGGACATCAGCTAACCAGGAATGCTGTATTTTTGAATATGTTTTCTGGACTGCGAAACTGTTAGATGGATTTATTAGTAGCAGTGGTAGAGCTCCGCAATTCGCTGCATGAATGAGCTTCTTAGAATATAGACGTAAAGTGGCTCATTTCGTTTGGTGAGAGAGGTATCCGGAGTAACACCTTCCCACTTTTCCCTTCTGTCTCCTTTCCCGTCCTACTCCTTTAAAGGCCGGCAACGTAACTGTAACACTTTTTGTGTTGCAGGTGTCCATGAGCTGCGGTATTTGCTTACCATGAGGTGAGCACCGTCTTTAGCTTAGCTTAGCTTTAGAAAGACGATGGGAAGACAGTAGGATGATAAGGAGTTGTGGGATGAAATGATATATCTCAGGAAAATGTTGGTCATATAAATACTTCCAAACAGATTTGTGTGATAAAAACTCGGTACCTGTTGTATCAGAAGTCAATGTGTCAACCACAAGGCCAACGAAACGTGTAAAGGAATTAGTTGATAGCAAAAAAAAACCATGTCAGACACTTGTATGTTGTCAAATTTTGAACGTGTGTTTTAGTATTCATAAATAAGTACTTACCTCCATACGTTCAGTATAATATTGTTGTTCAGAAAAATATACGTAACACTCATGAATATTTATGGAAAGTTTTTACCCGTTAAGGTGACATAAAAATAGCATTGTTTCGTAAAAAAAAAAATACAACTAAATTAAAATATATTCGTTTTAAATGGCTATTCAATCGAAAACAAAAGAATATGTTATCTTTAGTTAGTACTGCGGACGGCAATTGTTAAAAATACATGTTACAGCAATTTAGTATGCTGTTATCGTATTACATTTGGTTAAAAAAATATGGTGTTATTTTTTTTTGCAATTTTTCCCAGTCCAGTGGTCGATTTTTGGTCGAGGACCCAGCTTCTGAATCAAGAAGTTGAGTTTGTGAATCCGGACTCAATCAATGACTTTTCCAAATTCTTTTCGGAAGTTATGTGTGATAAATATCGATGAATGAAAACTTTGTGTCCGGTGTATGGCAATAGGTTCGCCGCCGGCCATAACGGCGAGTCGAAGCTTAAAAGCCGCTGCCTACACCATTGGGTAGAAAAAGGCGTGAATGCGGCGTTATGTTATGTTATTTGTTAAAATAATGGTCTAACTTATTTGGAGCTTTGATGGAGTTGATTTTAATAAAGGCAAGCATTTTCCTCTTCAAATGTGTTATGTAAAATGTTTGCGTGTGTACGTAGATAAGTTATTATTTATTTTTTATGGGATAGGAGGGAAAACGAGCAAGTGGGTCACCTGATGGCAAGCAACTACTCACCGCCCATGAACACCCTGGTGCGTTGCTGTCCTTTAAGGGAATAGGAGGGGCAAAGAAGGGCGAACACGGATCGAGCCTTCGGATACCTGTTTCACCGAACGAAACGCGGCACGGGCCACTACACACTGATATTCCGAGAGGTCGTGGTTTTACGCCGGTCGAGCCAGCCCATTCATACAGCGAACTGCAAGACTCTACCACTGTTAAAAGTGTAACTTTAATATATACATTGTAATAATTATTTTCGTCCATCTATTGCATGTCGTGCGGTATGTGTAGTCGCGCGCTATGTGTATTTCATTAAGCTACAGTCATTGAAATTGTATGGAACACGTATTTTTCTCATTCACGTATTATGGGACAGAGTCAAAAAGGGCAATCTGGTCGCTTAGTGGAGAGTGACTTTCGCCATCCATGGGCATCTTCTACACCGAGAGGCTCTTAATTACGTTGCCTGCTTTTAAGATGGGATTATTTATTTTTATACAATTACAATTATACCTACTATCAGTATGTATCAAGTTCCTGTCATCATCTTCCTGCCCTGACCCCACTATTTCATTCAGGTCGGCACTACAGGTTCCCTTTTAACAAACTTCCATATTCTACTACACCGCCATCCTTCCTAACCATATCGCCTTTCAAATCCATCCCTATTTTCTTCAGCGCCTTGTCTTCCCCGACTTCCTTCCACATTCAGATTTATGATCCATTCCATGATACGGATATCATCCCTCCTCATCACGTGCCCATAGCAATTTCCTCTTATTTTCTTAATTATCAATTAACTAGTAAGTAAGGAGGTATTATTTAAAATTTAAAAGATTATTATTGCAATACGCAAACAATTAATATTGTAAATTTAATGCAACACAGGAAAACAAAATATTAATTATATACATATTACCAATTCTATACTATACTAAGTTTTGTGCTATATTTTGTTAAATTAGACAATATGTTGCTGGTATCAAGTACTCATATGTAATGAGCATGTTTGAAGTTTAATTTTAAAGAGGACATTTATGTCGTCCAAAATGATATATAAAGTGGAAATAAATTATATTTTAATGTCCAGAAATGCAGTTTACTACGTGAATAGGCCATCTGGGATGACTAAAGGCCAATACACAATGGCCAGTGATGGCCCATTGCAGGCCATAGCAATTGTGTGTTCTAATGGTACCTAGTGCCTATTTAATTGTTGAATACTGTAAATCGAGGTGCAAAGTCGGCTTTTCATCGGTTTTTTGAGCATACTTCAAAGGAATTTCGTGCGTGGCCTGAACTGGCCTGTATTGTTTACACATTGGGCCATTTTTTAGTTTGTCACCGACCGCTAACCAGGAGAGTGCACTTTTTGTTGCGTGCTAGAACTATATTATTATTTATTATATGATCTAGAGACAGGTCCTCGCAGGCCCACCCTCCAGATGTCCATGTTCACTGATCATCTGGAGATCCACTATCTCGTTGACCAGCTTTATATTAAAAAAAATTAACTCACCTCATGGTTAATAATAAATTAATGTTTAAGAGTTAGGTTAAGTATAAAGTAACGATTTAATCTAAGAAAAAAAATTAATTTCGCCATCAACTTATGATTCGTCAAGGTATATATCTGAGCCTAATTATAATTCCGATAATAAAAATTATATAGCCTGTATTACTTCTTAGTAAAGTAGTATTCAAATGTGCAAGAATGATTTCATTATCTACATTCAGATAGCTTCCAAAGAAACAATCTTTCCTCTATTTACCTAATACAACTAGTATTAGGACCCGGCGAACTTTGTTCCGCAACAAAAGTAATAAATAAGTAAATTATCACACGGCATTTATCACTTTTTCTTCACTACATCTTACATGAATTATAGATAAAAACACCCCGTTGATATCCTCTATCTATTAAAAAAAAACCGCATGAAATTCCGTTGCGTAGTTTAAAGCATAGTATATAAAGCATATAAAGGTACAGACAGTGGAAAGCGACTTTATTATATATTAAGTAATGATATGCAGTACAAAACAAGAATAGCAAAATAAATGATACAATACTATTTAATATTATTCACTAACTACTGTTACTACCTCAAGAATAGTTCCGATAAAAGGACAAAAAGACTCATTAACCATTCGGAATGAGATAGATGAATCAGGAGCTAAGGGAACACTTCGAGTCCATCACTATTCAGTGGAATATATTTCCGAATACCTCGCCAATCGAATTTTCAACTAATTATAATTGGAATCATTATCAACACTATCATCTAGATTCTAAAATTTATGTAGGTAGTAACATAGCATAAATTCACGCTGATTTCTCCCCGAAGGTTTAGGCAGCGGCTGTTGAGCTTCGAAAGGCCGAATCGTTAAACAAATGGAGGTGACGGAAGCTATTGCCATAAACCGGGTACAAAGTTTTAAGTCATCGATATTTATCTCACATCACTTCTGTAATGAATTCTGAATCCGAGAAATCATTGGTCCGTAATCGATAACCAACACTTCTGAACCAAAAGCGGGGGAGCTCGTCTATTGAACCACCGAGATATAAGTAGGTACATAGTAGGTACTTCATCACCATTATCATTAGCCTATTGCATTCCACTGCTAGACATAGGCCTCTCCCAATTTGCGCCACAACATCCGATACTCTGCCTTCCGCATCCAGTCTTTTCCAGCAGCCTTTCTGAGGTCGTCTGACCATCGGGCTGGTGGGCGTCCTACACTACGCTTACCAAGTTGCGGTCTCCACTCAATGACCTTCTTGCTCCATCTACCATCGGTCCTTCGGCAGATGTGACCAGCCCATTGCCACTTCAGCGAGCTTATTCTACGAGCTATATCGGATATACTCATTTCTGTATGCTTCAGAGATACCCCAAGCATAGCTCGCTCCATAGCTCGCTGAGAGACTTTAAATTTGTGGACTAGCCCCACCGTAAGTAGGTACTTAGATTTTTGAAATACTTGTTTGCCATGTCTCATACTGAGTTCAATGCCTAGCTTTCCTTAAAATAACGGAAGTATATTATTATCAGAAAAAGGCGGAAAATCGGCAACAAAATGTTGCGTAACACTATCTGTGCAACAGACTTCCATGGGCGGCGTTGATTGCTTACCATCACGTGACGCGTCGGCCCATTTGCCCCCTTATACCATAACCTTACAACGTTATGATATACATTATGTTACGTAAAAAAACATATACAAACATATAACATACATAACTTCACGCCTTTGTTACCCGAAGGTGTAGGCAGCGGCTGTTAAGCTTCGTCTCGCCGTTATGTTTACGTTTCAAATGGTGGAGAACCTATTGCCAAACCGGGCACAAAGTTTTCAGTCATCGATATTTATCACACTTAACTTCCGAAAACAATTTCGAGAAGTCGTTGGTGTGAGCCAGTGTCAGGATTCGAACCCGGACCACTGGACCATCGAAACTTTATACAAGTACCTAATAGGATAAATAATAGCATGATATATATGATTCTATATGTTCTATTTATATATCTACTATAATCCTGTTACTTGGGGACCGATAAATACTTTCTTATGGATAATTGATTTCCAAATATTAAGTTACTGTAAGTATGTTTGTTTGTACCAATAGTCTCTGAATCAGAAGCCGTGTGCTCGACCATTGGACCACTGAGACTATTTGATACTCTGATGATTTGAAAATATAACACAGGCGATGAGAATTTATTCGCAGTAAGTTTTGTTTATATTTACAAGTTAGTGTTACCGTACTTGAAGTACTCTCCGCTGATGATGTACACGTTATTGTTTATATCAACTCACTGTTGAGTGCATGATTCATATACTTCAGAATATTTATGAAGCACATATCTGAAATTTTTCTTCTCAGAATACAGGCGTAAAGTGGCTCATGCCGCGTTTCGCTCGGTGACAGAGGTATCCGGTGGCACAATCCCTTCACGGGAGGGGAAGGAGACAGGCTCTCAACTACCTCCCGAAAACATTTCCAAGGAGGATTGACGTCAAGTTGGCGGCCGGTCGTAAAATAACAGTTACATCTTTTGACAGCATATTTTAAAAGGACGACATGTTGTGCCAACTCCACTTAAAGTGGGATCAGGAATGAGGGCAGGAAAAAGAAGATATGTGAATTTTTTCACAGACAGCTTATTATTTGAAGATTTGAGACTGTTAAGAGAATCTTAGACTGGTCATTTTGACCAGTCTACCCCACGACATTGTTGATTCATGGTTTAAATTAATTATATCCATGATTATGATTACCGCACACCTACCGACGACCTAGCTAGGTGCCAGTTATTGAATGGGGACGTTAGTTGTGCCTGATGATGATCAGAAATCAGAGAAAAATCAAAAATTAATTTAAAAAAAAAGTATTTATAATCGTAAGATTTTACACAGCTGGAGCTTCGACACTATTTTTTTCTTCATCAAAATCGCATTGGTCTGTCAAAACGCGAAAATAATAAATAAAAAAACCGAGTAGGCATGTAGGTTATTCAATCATATTATGGAGAATTTTGATTTGAATTTAATCGATTACGCATTAAACTATGCATTTTTTTTTCATAATTTGTCTATAGTAAATTTGGTAAAGTTGAGTTGCCAGTTACAATGAATCACATCAGAATTACACGCGTTTCTTTTTTTATAATATTTTTAACCAAAAAGGTTCTGATGTGTGACACATTATACTGCCCATGTTCACCAATTATAAGGTAACAAAATAATTTAATATCAGGTCACATGGCTTAAGTTTGATATTTACAATAGCGAGTAATTTAAAATAGGTAAATATTGTGCCTATTTCATTGTTCAGGTAAATAGGTATCGAAAAAAACTATACAAGATAGATTTTTTTAATTTTATTATTTATGCAGCACACAAAATTTTCATCCTCCAATAATTTATCTACTATTAAATATAATAATATCTACTTTAATTTTTATTAATTTCTAGTTATACAATAGTGTACAATAGTATTTTTAATTTTTTGACATTTTGTAATTAGCTCGGTTACAAAACCTTAGTTTATGACATAAACTTGAGACCTGACGTTTTAATGTTGAGTAAAAAGTGTTTCTTTTTCGTGCCGAGTTATTGTACTACTTTTTTTCAGTATAGTGAAATTAAAACTGCCATAAAACAATATGTTTTTGTAACCAAAATTTAATTCAAATTAACCTGTTTAATAAAAATTCAATATGACCACACATGAATATTGATGACATATTATTAATGTCACGGGATTGATATTGACCCATGTTAACTAATTAACAAGTATTAATTACCAATGTTGAATATTTACGTTTTATTAATAACAAAAAAACACACATTTTTACTTTATTTTATGATACATACTCACCTTCTAGGATTCCAATTTCAAATTTAAAAATGTTTAAGATTATTTTAAATTTGGAAATGAACATAATGAAAAACAAAAGAAAAAGTTATATGTGTGAGTGCGTGCATGTAGGTATAGATATTGGATACTATTACATAAACATTAATTTTTACGTAATTAAACTTGAACTTATGTGAGTGTGTAGTTTTAACAAAGCAAGGTCACATTACTTAATATTTAGGATTCGTGAGGACAATATCCAATATACGAACATGAAATTCTTACATTCAAGTACCACCTTCATAACTCATCTTACTTACCGACTGAAAAAAATATTTTGTTTTAAAAAAATCACGTGTCACATACCAATAGGGTTGCCACAAAACTTATGTGCATTGCTAAATATAGGTATACTTTTATTTTCGCTATTTTATTAAATGGAATTTGGAAAGATTAATTTATAATGTTTTTATAGTATATAATAAACTTATTGGGTGTTTGTAGTATGCTATTAAGTTGATAATATTTTTTTAGGCAACCCATTGGTATCTGATCACGTGATCAGTAGCTTGATTTAAACTAGTTGTTGCCCGAAGCTTCGTGCGTGTGGTCATTTTAAAGACGATAAGTTTTAACGCAGATCGGATACTGTATTAATTGTTCTAGGAATGTTCAATTTTTATTTCCAAAACTATTTAGTATTTTCAGAAATCTATGATTTTTTATCAAAAGTTAAGTCCATGGAGTACTATTTGCGTGATGCACTTAATAAAATAGGTATAAACAGACAGAAATTCTTTTTTAACAAAAATATATAGGACTACCTACCTACAATTATGCTATAATTGTAGATACATACACGTATAATTTTCATACGGTAAATAAGATGGATGACGGTCGATGTTAGTTGGGATCCGAGACTAGGTCGATTAATAGTACAAAAAGTTCAGCAGTCACTCGTGTACTAGTATTTCAATAATTTGATTTCAGTAAATTAGTTTCTTACACAAAGTTATAGAATTACACATATCAGTACAAAAACGACACGTCTGTAGAAATATTTGTATTAGTAATAACACAAACACATGACAATGGCAGATAGTGACTTAATAGAAGCTTTTCTGACACAAGCCTACACGAATTAATTTTGGGTACTACAGACGCGGCTTAAACCACAGACCACTATCACTCGGTGCAAAGGGCCGCATGTCATACAGCCTAAAATAAAAAAGTATGGTAAATATTATAAACTCTTCCTTCTTGCTCATTAGACATCGCTAAATGTACACTTGTACACAGACGTCGTGAATATCGATTTTATTTAACAGAGTACCGGAGATTCGGAGAGATTTTTGGAAGGTCTAACAGGAGGTTGAGCTGGTGATGATATTGGGAAAATCATGAAGTGTAAGTGCAGTCAAAAACACTTGAAACCTTACAATCATGTTGCGAGTCCTAATTCTCTGCGGTGATGCAATACATACAGTAGGTTCCAAGTCCAATGTGTAAGGCTACACGTGTTTTTGACTGTTTAAATCTTTCGATGCTGACGCTACCCATTTGACGTCCTAATTTGATCTATCCCCTCACTCATTCTCTAAATAGGTATTCATTTCTTATGTTTTACTTGCAAATTACTTTTCATGAAAGATAAAAAAAAGTATCCCTCTAAATGCTTGAGTATAAAGTTAAATATATACTTAAAATTCACAAAAAGGTCATATAAGTTGTTTCGTTTGTAAAAGATGTAATCAGTAATTTGGTATGTGCGTCATTAATGATAGGTAATTAGGTACTTACTAGTACCTAGTTGGTATTTTGTGTTATTTTTTTTAATAAATTAAACTTTACCGATACTGTTAATGACATCCATTTTATTTATTTAATAAACGACGAATACATGATTTACCCTAGTAATAGTTAAATAATTTAAATAAATCTTATTTTTATATATAATATATACTCTGAATTAATATTAGTTATAGGTATATGTTTTTTTACGTTTCTATTTTTAATCTTACAAAATTAATGATAACTACAACACTAATAGGTAACTGTAACCGTTATTTTTCTCCTGTAATTTACAAACTTATTTATAACTTAAATTATATTTGAGTACATTAATACTATATTTATACATAGAGTGAAAATAAGTTAAAAAGAAAAACGATGATTCAAGTAATTATTACGTTGCTATATATTATGATTGTAATATATTTTGATTTTATTTAATCGCAAAATTTCATCACCCCTTGTGATGAAACGGTGCCCACGGTTCTTATGAAAAAAAAGCCTATGTCATCACAATAATGAAAACATGTATTATTAGACAGACAGATGGTGACTGTTAAATTTTCGACTATATTCAACTAGGTAGAAAATAAACTACAAATAAATCCAATAAAAAAAAATCACGTCAGAGCAAAAAAGAATTACGCTTTTTCCATAACTGCGTCGAAAGAGGTTTTGATGGTTGTAATTTTTTTCAATTTAATTGTGATAAATTTTAAAAATATGTTAAAAAATATTTAAGCCACCATTTTGAAATAGCCAAGTTCAACTGAATTCTGTTAGTTGTTCATTTTCTAAATGTATTTTTCTACCACTATTAAATGATGGTTCAGTAAAGTTACAAAATATTATCTAGGCATAAGGTTAATCAGGAAAAATTGCCGAGCCAATTACTTTTCGGAAATCTTTTATGTTTGGAAATTTTTATGTGACAATCTCCACCTGTAATGTCGGATTGCCACAACATAACTACGCTATCCTATATGTTGGTACTTTCCTGGAACTTAAACTATCGCCATATTAAATTAAATCTAAATGTGTTCAGTGTTTTAATCATTAGTGGGATTTGGTATGGATGTTCCTCAAGTCACCTTTTTGATGGCACTGATTTACGTAACTGAATCAAAGTTTGTGTGATAATATATCTATAGGCTACATGTAACAATATATGCCAAGAACAACGTATGCACAAAATCTCTTAAGTCTTGGAAAAGAAACTACAAACTGTAGATATGACGATTGTGAATCTCAAACCATGGAAATGGAAATGTATTAGTACTAATATGTATTAGGTACATAAAGTTGACATTTTACCGTATACCGGGAAAACGAAAACCATCACCGCCTAAATGATAAATCATACGACTAGGTAAAAATTAAAAAAAAAACAACAGAAAATTAAATGTACTGAAAAATATATGTACCGTGTTTTGTACTTACTAGAAAGTTGCAGTCTTGTTTATATTTTGGTCACTCCACGACTATACTAAAAAATATACTAAAACCCCAACACAAGTTAAAGCATGCATTATAAATTAAAAGTTTGTATGTAGGTATTTATCATAAATATAAATATGATCTATTTATAATGACAATAATATCGTCGAAATTGAATTGTTAATAACTAATTAACAAAAAGCATAACCTCTTTTACCTACAATACATTTCATGTTTGTTAATTATTTTATTGATTTATTATTTTTACTCTTGACAGGTTCTTTATTGACAGTTGTAAATTTTGAAGGGATTCATGATTAATTCAAAATACGTTTTAAATTTATATCTTAACTGTTTTAAGACATTACGTTACTTTATTTTCGTTGTATTCTCAATATACTATTTAAATACAATACAAAGTCTTTGGTCTTAAATTACAGTCTACATACTATACTGTCTACCCTAAAATGTTCACACTACCAACAACAGTAAGTTTTGACTAGGGCTTAGATGGCTAAACAACTAACAAACCAGTTCACAGCTAAGCATGCTGAGCTCTTCCTAGATGGATGAAGAATGCTATTCGATCAGAACTTCTTTCACCACACTTGTTACACATGAAAGGGTCATTGTAACCATGGAAACCCATATGTATAGTGTGCATAGTCAGGTCTCCAAAAGTTATGTCACAATACTGACACGAATAGGTTTGGCTGGTTGCAGAAGCGTCGACGGAACCATCAGATTCTGTGTCGGATATCTCCATATCTTTGGATTTTTCGTCTTCATGCTGTAGTCTCAATGCTGCCGGTTGTAGTTTGAATGCACGACCTTTCCTTCTATTTTTTAGTGCCGTCGTCGGTGTGACTGGAGTGACTTGGTCAACGCTAGGAGGTGGTGTACCGGGTTCACCAGTCTTGCTATTTGTTAGATCCAGGGCGTCATTCGTAGATGCAGGCTCTTCACGAGGAATTTTAGGTGTTTGCAGAAGATTTGGTGGTGATTTAGCTGGAGAAACGGCGTCACTTTCTTGTCTTTCCGCATAAGAGAGACGTTGATGAAGTAATGATGGTGGCGGAGTGCAAGGACCAGAGTTTTCCATAGGAACTTCGGTAATATTGGGTGACGTTCTTTGTTCGTAGTTATTGTTGGGTGGAAATAGAAATGAATGAGGTAGCAATGGTGGCAAGTAAGGCAAATTGACAGGGAAATGGTTTCCGAATAGTGGATGCGTCGGTGGTTGAGGCTGTGGTACATTATTATTGTTATTAACAGATTGTTCAAACATTTTGGTTAACGGTTTTTGTTTCGGTCCACGCCGTGTTCCATACACGTCAATGATTGGTAAAGGGTTGGGGGTACCATCAGGGTTCAGCACCATCGCCGGATTGTGTTGATACTTTCGTAAATGAAGCTTCAGGGAGTGGCAGTACTTCGTGGCGTAATTACAATCTGCACAACGATATTGGTATATATTCGAGTGGGACTTCAAATGGGAATTCAACATTGACTTGTTAACACAAGAGTATGAGCATTGGGAGCACTGAAAAGGCTTCGAGCCAAGATGGTTTCTCATGTGATATTCAAGATGGTGTTTATATTCGGTTACGAATGGACATTTCCTGCATGATAGCATCTTCTCAGGTTTAATGTGTTCCTTGCTGTGTTCCCAGAAGCTCAATTTGGTGACAGCAACAAATTCGCATTGTTTGCATTTGAACGTTTTCACTTTTCCATGAGAATTGACAGCTGGTACTCTTAGGCCGGGTTCATCATCAAAATCTTCGTCACCGGAACCGTCGTTGACGTCGTCACAATCAGGTTTTGGTCGAATTCCTTCGAAACCTGAGTCGTGAAACCGCTCGTAAGATCTTCGATCGTGGTCTCGGTCAGGGGATGACGGCGTGCGAGGTGGTGATTTTGGTGGTGTAGCGTCTCCTCGCATCAAAGGAGTGGACACATGAGCAGGATGCGCTACATTTCTTGGAGAATATGATGTGTCATATTCAGGTGAAGGTACACGTGCTTCGTTGTTGCGAGGTTCGAATCCGGGTGGGGTAAGCAGACTGTACGATAAACCGTTTCGAAATGTTTCTAAATGCATGCCAAGGTTCGCTTTGGCTTTTAGTGACGAATTGTCGAAAAATGGCGATGGCTCACCGGAGCTTTCCACACTGCGTGGTGATTGTCCGTTGTTGGAATCCTTACTCGAGGAAGATGGTGATGAGCTGTGAAAGCCTTCGGAGTAGAAGCCGCTTGTTTGATCCTTTATGAAACTTCCCTCCTCCAATGGTTCCGATTTCTAAAACAAAAGATAAATATCGTTTGTTTTATTAAGTAACTATATAGGTAGTCGTTTTCTGTTAAAATAATATCCAATAGATACCTATTCTAATATTTAAGACTGCGATTTTTACCAAAATATATGTCTCAAATATTCTTTATTGTTCACCAAAAATATGTAGATTACAACAAAATGATAAAAATAAATGCACAAACGGCGGTGTTATCGCTATGGGCGATTTCTTCCAGACAACCTTTAAGAACATAAGAAATGAAATTAGGGTAACCTTTAGTGTTAAAAACAGTACAGAAAAAACGAGGTTTTTTTATAAAATTATAAATTCAGTATATTTAATAAAATCGAAATATTAAGTAATAGGATATACTTGTACACATAATACTAAAAAAATACAAAAACATAAATTCGCAAATACATACATATAATACACACGTATATCAATATATAAAATGTCAAATGATATTAATGGTTATTATTGCTGTTCAGAAAAGTTTCATGAATATTAAAATTGACACGTACCACTTGTGCAGGTTGTATTAGTGGTCCCCAGGACTGCGGATGGGTGGAGTGATGCGCAGGCGCCATGCCTGACTGGCTCGCGCAACTGATCATACCTGTTAGAACAAAGATATTGCTATAGTGAATTTTCAGTTATTTTTTAATGCTATCATACTATATCATAAAACATGTTTTTTTTTTTGGTTCATTTAATATAATCTTTACATGTTAATAGTACTTATTATTACTTATAAAAGAATAAATCATAAACAATGTCGCTTTTCACTGTCTCTCCAATTATATGCTTAGATCTTTGAAACTACGCAACAGATTTTGATATTTTGTTTTGATTTAATAGTCTATTAAAGAAAACACATCAAAATCTGCTACAAAATTAAAGCTACAAACATCCATGAAGCTACGAGTATTAAGGTTATATCGAGGTTTGGAGTTTTAATTGTAAACCATGGCTGAGCCCTAGGTGATAGAACTAAGTAGGTTATGTACTACATTCTTATACACCTTAAGGAGTGTATGTCTTTAGATGAATATTTTCGTTAAGATTTAAAGACGTAGATTTAAACTGGGGCGAAATAAAGTTCCCGGGTCAACAAGTCACTAATAAAATTAAATATCTATTCACCTGATTCTCACATCTACAATTTGGCAAAACAAATTTCATTTAAATCGGTCAAGTCGTTTCGGAGGAGTTTGACAACAAAGATGACGAAACGAGTGTTTTATAAGTATCACTACATAGTATAAAACAAAGTCGCTTTCTCTGTCCCTATGTCCCTTTGTATGCTTAAATCTTTGAAACTACGCAACGAATTTTGATGCGGTTTTTTTTAATAGTTAGAGGGTGTCAACGGGGCGGTTTTGATCTATAATTCATGAATAGTGTAGTGAAAAAAAATGATAATTTTCAAGATTTAAAACTTTAATCGAAAACGCTGCCTGAACCCTAACTGATAAATCAAAACAATGTACTACATTATTATACACCTTTAAAAGGTCTATAAAAAAGTCCGCGAGGGCATATGTCTATGTCTTAGGGATAACCCACAATGACCATTATTATTTTTTTACTCTTTACGAGAAATAATGTCTTATTTACGAAGCAATTTTAAACATTACAGCATTAATTTTCATCCAATTAAGTGTCTTAAATAGATTGTGCCTTTAATATAGATTAATATAGCCATTTACAGCATGTGATTTAAACTAATATTTACGAAGATATTACAGTATTAACATAGCGGTACATAGCAGTTGCGTTTGCGCGCCAAAACGCGTGCCGATAAATAGCACAAATTGAACTTTTTAAGATCCAAATATTACTAATTTATTTCTTTTGATGCGGAACGAAGTTCGCCGGGTCAACTAGTATGAGATAAAATTTTGTTACAATTACTTGGTTTGAATTTAATAATTATGTAGTGTTGACCACATTATAATGTACGCTATACATATTCGCACTCTGCGAATACCTTTAGACAATAAGGCCGTGAAGATGAATTATTAAAAAATAAATATATAATAACCCAGTAATGACCCAGTTATGCTTAAGAATGATTTTAAACAAGCGGATGGATTTAAACGATCTTGCAAAACAAAACGGTTGACTTCGACAATCATATAATAATATATTTAATTAGCTGTACAAGCAATAAACGGATTGTGTATAAAAAATGCGGATATTTTTGTGTCACGTACAAAATGTATATGTTTTGTAGAATTTTATATACAAGGAACATGACAGAGTAGTTATGTGACTAGGTACTTACTTTTTTTTCCAATTACAAATTACACATAATAAGCAAACTCGTTGATTTTTTTATTTATAATGTCTCAATCTTGTATGTGCCAGTGTCAATATTCTACAAAGACATCTACGGAAAGAAGTTCTAGTATAAACTATTTGTTCTACATTCAAATTCAGTGTCCGCTGCTGACAGTTTCGAAATATAAATTTCATTTTACTTTTTTTTTACGCAAACGAACCTGGATATTTGGGTATTTTATACCGCTCCCACACACAGCTATTCGCCGTTCGCGTTCGCGTTGCCGCGATGTTGTCATCTCTGGCCACACACAGCTCTACTCGCGCGAATATTCGCGCAAATATTCGCGCAAATATTCGCGACGCGCCGAACTTGGATATTAGGGCTGTCGATGTTTTTCAAAATATCAGTTAGTCGACATATCGGTACTTATAAATATATCAATTTCGGGCTTTGATGTATCGAAAAGTACATAAAAATCTAGGAACAGGTGGTGGTACTATACTATTCATAATTGATTACAAAGTTAATAAACTCAGTGATTTTTATTTTGCATTGTATGTCCGTAAGTGTGTATGTTCTGGAATCTTAGAACTTAATTTTGAAGTAGATATCTTCAAAAGATTAAGCTGAAATATTGTATACACGCTGAGTTTGGCTGATAATATTATTAGTGGTAGAGCGAAGCATTTCGCTGGATGAATGGTGAAGTACCACTACCTGTCATCCGGAGATATTTCCAATGCAATATGGGTTTAAATGAAAGGCTTATTGTAACTCGAAAAATAATATGACATGACTTTTTATTTAATATGTCGGAGCAGATATTTTAAAGCATTTCTACAGTATGGGTATCAAATTATAGGACTTGTTAAGAGTAACTTGAAAAATAATATCACGTCATTAGAAATCAAATAGGGTAACTTATCCAAAGTAGGGTTGTAGTTATTCTACTAGATTCTACCCAGACCAGGATAAATATTTATACTCGAGTGGTGATTGAACCCGTCAATCTCGATTCCACAGTTGGTAGTTTTACCAATGTACCGTCGTAAGTAAGATATTATTTATAGATTGATATATTTAAAAATATCGATATGTCGAAAATCCGATATTGTAAACAGCCCTAGCCGACTGCGCTGCAATCGCGCGAATAATGTGGTCAGCCACTCGCGTTCACATTCCGGAATGATTCGCGACATGACGAGTAACGTGTCCACACTACGTCCCAGCCTCTTTCCCTCGCTATTCGTCGAACTATTCTATTATATTTAATGAAACTGTTAATATATGGCATGATATGCAGTGTGGTTATAGGTAAAATGAAAACTATAAAAACTAACTAACTAGTAAAACTTGAGGGCAGAGGTTGTTTCACTAAAGAAACTTACCAATTGTAGGTATATCCGAACAATTAGAGATCTTATCCAAATATGTATATATATGCGAAATAACAGTACAATCATATAAAATCTACAGAGGAATTAGTTATTCGAAGGTATATAGCCGTAGCTCACCTGCTAGTACTTAAGCTGTGATCGTCTCTTGGGGGATTAAGTAAGACTGAGCGTGCTTTCGTATATGTCGAACAGGACAAGAGATGGAAGGGGAAAGAAGGAAAGAAAGAAAGCGATTAACAATAGAATAGACAACGGTAATAGTACTTTTGTTCAGAGCAAAACTCAAAGGTTTGTTGTAAAAACAATAGCTTATTTGCCGCTCTTATCTAGGCGGAAGCTCTGAATAATGAGAGATATGATTTTTTTTTTCCACTTTTTTTCAATGTCACCGTATATTGTTATTTTTTGTATGAAATTATAAAACATAGCCGACCTTCACACCCAACCCTTTGTAAGGTAGGCGGAAGGGAATGAAAAAGAAATAATATTCTGCGAAAGTTATTCTTTGCTAAAACTCTTTTTGATATTGAAAAAAAAACTAGTTTTCCTAACTGCTACAACTGCATAAAAAGGATACCATTGCTAATTTATGAACAGATCGGCATCAGCGGTCTATTTTTCTTGTAATTCTGCCAAAACAAAGCATGTCTTAAACCAACAACTAAGTGTACCTGTCGACGTGGTATATTATCCTACGTTAGTAATAACCCTTTTTATGGGGATACAATTAAATAGACAGTAATAAAACTTATATTTTTAGTGTACCCTATGCAAAGGGTAAAAACGGGATCTTGGGATCGGGGTATGTATGTATCAAGCTTGTCCCACGATATTTAAACGATAAATAATGATACTTACATTCCGATTGCCACTATAACAACAAATACTAAAAACCGATTAATGTATAATAAGTTCCTAACGGTACGGGACCATAAGTGCGTGATCCGCTACTCGCACGTGTTTATATCGTCACCCCTTCCTGCGTTTCCAAAGTTAACTCGTGCTACCATTGCCAGAAATTACGCGAAAATTTTGAAAAGTTTTGAAATAAGCTCTCATAAAGCCATTGCCTCTAGGTTATAGACTAAATAAAAAAAAAACGAATGTCATTTCTAAATACATAGTATTGTAATAATAGCCTCGTAATCGACATGCATCATTGTTATTAGTAAGTACTAAATGACTTTATAAAAATGTACTTATAAAAAGTTCTTATAATTAGTGGACCGCTAATATTAGATACAATTACATAACTTACATACTTACTCATTATTATTCGATATATTTCATATACTTTATTATTCGATATACTAAATAATTGCGTACTAATTGCGCTAATATATTTTCACCGAATTCACGTTATTTAAAATCGATATGTATTAAAAAAATATTGAAAACGATATAACGCCAGCACATATTAATGAAATGAATGAATTGAAATATATATTTAACTTTAGAAAATAATCGGTCCTATTTCTCTACTGCAGTCGAAGACAAATCTAAAAACATCACATAATATCATAACAAAGATTAATCATTAAATCGCATCAAACGAAACTGTCACTATTCCAATTCAGAACGATTAAATTAGGTCCATCGTAATTTAATTAACTCACAAATATCTTAATATCTCCTTTTAACATTTTAAAATTGTAGGAGATACCTACAATTTTAAAATGTTAATGCGATAGACATTATGTCCCGATATGTAGCAATTGCAGCTTTATTTCAAAGCTACCTTCCAAAAAATAAATTGAACAACTTAATCTAAATTACAAATAAATAACATAAAAGTTAATACCATATAATGTTTTACAGATAAAAGCTGATTATAAGGGTAAGTTATCCAGGTTAATATAATGTAATGTTATTAAAAAATATATAGTACCTATATTACCTTAAATAAAATCTTCACATATACGTTTGAAACACAACACAATATAATATCATTGATATTAATCCGTCAATATCACTAAAGAATGTTCAGTATAATTTAATTCACAGATAAATAAATTTCTATAGGTACACGCGGAAAAAATGCCCAGAACGTTTTATGGGACAACCCTTCAGTACGACTGCTGGTGGACGTGTGCCGGCCGCCAACTCTTACAATGAACTGAAAAAAAAACTGTCAATTTTTATGCTTCAAACATCGATAAATGTATTCTATGTTTGAAGGCGACGTGTTTTCTGGTTGGACAAGGACGTAGATACGTTCAGATAGCCGCGTCTCTTTCACTTCCCCACAGCCTATTTTTATTCGAACCAATACGACGCAAGCTACTGTGGGTGGGGATCATGTTATTAAGTTATTGTTTATGTTATATTAATAATAAAAAAATAACCAACCCCGAGATATATTTGCCATTTGTTGTTACAATACAGCACAGACGTATTATATCCGTTATTATTGGCCGATAAAACTATGCGTGTAGGGAGATGAGAATATTTTTCCATTGTATTACTTAATGTTTATGGTTATAATGTTATTTTCATGATTGTTTACCTCATTAATTACAAGACTATTAAATATCGAAATGTATTAAACAATAATAGGTTATAACGATTTATTTCTATTAGTCACTTATACATTAAAGTGAAAATTATATATGCATATAGACATTGTTAAGTACTTATATAACTAACTGTATTACTAAGTCCATGTGTTTTCCCCTCTATGTAACTTTTTTTATTTATAAAGGTTGAATGAATAAAAAAACGAAAGCGAGAGCTCACGAAGCGAGGGGCGGTAAGCTTTTTACGTCACGTGTCAGCCAATCGCAGAGCTCCGATTAAAAAAGGAATGTTGTCGTTCACTTTTTTATACGCTTCACAACCAATTAAAAATGTTTATGTTGAGCGGGAAAAAATATATACAAGGGATACAAAGAGAATTAGGCATGTATTGACAAAATACCTTGCTCGTTGGCGGTTGATAGAGTCCAGGATAGAATTAGGTATGCACAATATGTAATTAGGGATACATTTTTTAAATATTATCTCAATTACATATCATAGTCAAAAAAGGCAAACGCTTATAAGGCTACTTTAAACTTTTAAATATACCCATTAGGCATGTAATAACCCTAAAATGATTCTCTAATGAAAAATAAATATTTTATCGGCATTTTGGGCACTTATCGTGAATTTATTGTGAACTTAATTGATTTTTAAGCTTCTTTCTTAATTTCATTAGTTAATGACCAGTCAGAATTGGCTACAATGTTCGAAATTGGAATAGCGACTTTTGTTAGGTTTGTTCTGTGATTAGGTATTACAGATGACATAGAAAATTGTGTTGCCTTTAAGGGATTAGACTCGACACGGGTATGAAGTTATAAATTTCATTCGGTGCTTGCTTAAATCTTTAAAAGTATGGGAACATAAAAATTACCCGTATGAATTAAAATTAATGTTATTGACCGTGCGACCCTTTGAATAACCTACCTATTCTAATAAGCTAAGCATCCGTGGCGGCAACCTTTTCTGTTTTCTTCCATATTTAAAATTTTTCAAACTGTATAGATACCTAATAAATAATAGGTACTGGAATAGAATTTTCTTATGGGACACCTTGGACTCCCACAACATAGATAGTCTTATAGTTGCGTTACTAGGCTTTAACATAGGAGTGGAATAGGAAGGTAGAGAAAAGTGGGAGATTCTCTGGATATATCTCTCACCAAACGAGACGTGACATGAGCCACTAAAAGTCAATATTATGAGAAGTCGCGGTATTTTTTCGATCGAGCCGGCCCATTAATGCGATTATATTTTATAGTCATGTTATCATGTAGAGTCGAACATTGGCGCCAACGAATATTATCTTAGTCAATTATACCTAACTAATAATTATATAGGCAACTAGGATCTGTTACTGACTAAATACTTATCTACCTACTACCTAATTAATAACAAAATGATATATTTATTTCTGTCTGACTGTATTTGTTGCGGAAAATCTTAGAAAAGTCTGCGCGGATCGTAATGGAAGATATCATTATGTTTTTGCTAACTGATATCGCTTTGAAAATCTATAATTAAACCACGTACCTACTTATATCAAGTAAATGTTTATTAAAATTTTAGCAATGTTGTAAAAAAGAATAATATATCAGAAAAGAATAATTTATAATGTAACATAACAGTAACATTATGTGAATTTATTTTAATTAAGAAATAGAGTGGGTGAAATGATTGTCCAAATAAAAAAATATATAATTTCTTATTTATCTATCTGGCTGTATGGCACCGGCTTAGAATACCGCCACCCCATCTCTTCCCGTGGGTGTCGTAAAAGGCGACTAAGGGAAAAGCTAGAAGAATGGGCAGCAGCATTCTCTCTCAAGACAATACAGCCTACTGCGATCGCCAACCCGCTTGCCAAGCGTGGCGATTATGGCAAAAACCCCCCATGTTTGAGCGGACCGGCAGTTGTGGCGCTCTATGGGGGAGGCCTATGTCCAGCAGTGGACCTCAAAAGGGCTAATGATGATGATGATGATTTATCTTTTGAATTGACACTTATATATAAAATACTTCTCTGTTAGGTAAAGAAGGCAAAAAAGAAAAAAAAAATGCAAGAATTTCTTATATTAAGCAAGAATAGACTAAAACTATCAAAATACAATAGGTACGTACTCTATCGGTCGCACAGAGTTATTGCTATATTAGTTTATTAATTATCAACAAATTTTATATCCACATATTTATTAGTCAATAAATACATACATTCATAATATGTAACCTATTTTTTGTATTTACATACAAAAATAATAATTGTTAACATACGATAAATGACGGCGTCAACCAATACACACAATCAATAACAATTACTAACAATTTAATTAAAGTTTTATTTTGTTTTAATATGATAAGTTGTTGTTCTGTTACCTAAATAATGTACCGATTAGTAGACCACATATACTTCAATGCTTCCAGACTATATAGGTAAGGCATTTTAGAATCGAAAAAAAAATGCGAAGTGCAATTTTTATTTAACTATTTATTACAATTTTGGTGTTTTAAACTGTGTCCTTACCATTGTTTAAAACTTCCGCGGCGTTTAGACGCATGAATTGCGCAGGGATTCTGTCACCAAGCGAAACGCGTTATGCTTGAGCCACTTTACGTCAATATTCTGAGAGGATATGCTATTTCACCAGTCGCGCCGGCCCATTGTGGCAGTGACCTCAGTGACTCTATCACTGTTAAGTTTTTTGGATACATATTTTAAATATACTGACATATATGCATACTACATACATTCATAACTTCACACCACTTTCCTTGCGGGGAAGGCAGAGAGAACAGAGCGTCGTAAGGCACGATTCTTACTCGCTTCGTTGACTTTCATAACTCTTTTCATGCACGCGCGTCGATTTTCATGGCTGCTAACATCACCTTCCTCCAGAACTGGAAGGTGTGTTGCGGCCGTTCTCGACTTCTACATTCATCCGTTTTTGAATTGTATATCTGATTATTAAATCTTGCATCGTCCATTCTTTCTACATGTCTTCATTTATTAATTGTGCGCAGTGGTCTCATTTCGACAGCTAAACACCTACTTTCATCCACACTGCTATACCCAGCTCTCGCTTCTATGAGTTAGCGTTGGGATCAGTACCGCATTGTGGATTGCTAGCTGGGCTTTCCTGCTGACATCCTTTGCGCCCAAGAATCTGCCCAACGTTCTACTTGCGCTGACTCCTAACGCCGCTCTTCTGTCGACACCCGCGGTGTACCTGCAATCCCTGCTAAAAGCGAATCCAAGATTATATTAAATACAAAATTAAGTCCATACCTACTTAATGATATTAGAACTTACATACATACATAACTTCACGCCAAATCCCTTGCTGGGTAGGCAGAGAGAACAGAGCGCCATAGGGCACGATTCTTACACGCCTCACTCGCTTCGTTGACTTTCATAACTCTTTTCATGCACGCGCGTCGGTTTTTGAGGCTCTTAACATCACCTACCTCCAGAACACGTTCTATTTGACACGTTATATTAGAACTTAGTTAGCATATTTATTAAAATGAGACGTGTTGTTCAGTTCAGCACTAACACTTTTAGTGTTGTGTATGGGTTGCAAATAAGATTAAACAAGAAGTGTGGATTTGTGTTATCTTATTATAATAAAATAAATAAATAATAAGATAAAAACAAAACAGATTAATTTGCATGTTTGTTTTTTTTTATAAAGAAACCATGTTATCAAATATATTATATGATGTAATTGTAAGTTTTTATAAATCCATTGTTTATTTGAATTATTAATAATAATAAATGATAAGATTTACATTGTTTATCTCAACAAATGCGATGGGAAAACAACTTTTTCCTAAACGCATGTAACAAAATACATGTTTAATTTACATGACAATTTGTAATAAATCACAGAAATAAATTAATGTACGTTGAGAACGTTTTTTTTTTTTTTTATAGAATCTAAATTTCATTTATTAATAATAGTATCTACTTTTCGTTTACCTTCAGAAACCTAGTTAGGAAATTTTTCATTATTGAATATTGTGTACTCTGTAGTATCATTAGGATAAATCTATACCAGACTTGAGAAAATTCACATTGTTATTTTATAGTGTATATTTTATAGCTGACCCGGCGAACTTTGTGCCGCATCAAAAGTAATAACTGCTGTCCCGCTATGTTAATACTTCAATATCTTCGAAAATATTTGTTTAAATTGCATGTTGTAAAGGGCCGGGATCATCTATATTACATGTACAATCTATTTAAGACACTTAATTGGATGAAAATTAATGCTTAAAATCGCTTCGCAAATAGGCCATTATTTCTCGTAAAAAGTAAAAAAATAAAAATGGTCATTGTGGGTTATCCCTAAGAGATAGACATATGCCCTCGCGGACTTTTTTGTAGACCTTTTAAAGGTGTATAATAATGTAGTAAGTTGTTTGGATTTATCACTTAGGGTTCAGCCAGCGTTTTCAATTAAAGTGCTAAATCTTGAAAACTATCACTTTTTTTACTACTCTTTACATGAATTATAGATTAAAACTACCCCGTTGACACCCTCTAACTATTAAAAAAAACCGCATCAAACTCCGTTGCGTAGTTTTAAAGATATGCGCATTTAAGGGGACAGACAGCGGAAAGTGACTTTGTTTTATACTAAGTATGTAATGATTCATCTTTCGAATCTCCTAAGAAATTTCTTAAGGCAAATTATTATTTTTGGCTAAGATATTGACATCTTTGTTGAATCCACGTTTTCTATGGCCAAATCTATGGTTTCAACTCAATTTTGCATTTTCCAAATGGTAGGCAAGTATCATGCAGTCGATATTGTCGAGATAAAGTTCTTAAAATATTGTGCTGCTCGTATATCGATATGGATAGAAAGGATTTATGAAATAATAGGTCGGGGAAAAAGTCTTTTCGCATAACGTAGGTATAAACTTATTATAAAATTTCTTTAACTGTACTATTTGTGTCTGGCTGGTTTTGGTAACATTAAAAAGGTTACATTATAAAGAAAAGAAAAAAATAAAAAAAAGTTGTTTCCCGCTATTTTTCATTTGTTTTTCTCTCCGTAAAAATGAGTGAATCTAATGAAGAAATTCGATACATTTTAAAATTTTATTATAAAAAAGGCAAAAATGCAACTCAAGCAGTGAAAAAAATTTGTGATGTTTATGGACCTGATGCAGTGTCAGTAAGAGTAGCACAAATTTGGTTCAAACGTTTTCAGTCCGGAAATTTTGATGTTAAAGATGCACCTCGCTCTGGTCGCCCTGTTACGTATAAAATGGACGCCATTTTTGAAAGAGTGGAGCAAGATCGGCATATTAGTAGTTACGATGTAGCTGAAGAACTGGGAATTGACCACAAAACAGTTTTGACCTATTTGAAGAAAGCTGGTTATACAAAAAAGCTCGATATTTGGGTGCCACACGAGCTCACTCAAAGAAACTTAATGAACCGTGTACTCATTTGCGATTCATTATTGAGACGTAATGAAACCGAGCCGTTTTTGAAGAGATTGATAACTGGCGATGAAAAGTGGATCACGTACGACAAGAACGTGCGAAAAAGGTCGTGGTCGAAAGTTGGCCAGGCTTCACAGACTGTGGCCAAACCTGGCCTAACACGAAATAAGGTGATGCTGTGTGTATGGTGGGATTGGAAGGGCATTGTTCATTATGAGCTTTTACCGTCCGGCAAAACCATCGATTCTGATCTTTACTGCCAGCAACTGATGAGATTAAAGGAAGCAGTCGAGAGAAAACGGCCGGAATTGATCAACAGGAAGGGTGTGGTCTTTCATCACGATAACGCTAGACCACACACATCTTTAGCCACTCAGCAAAAATTAAGAGAGTTCGACTGGGAGGTCCTAGTGCATCCACCATATAGCCCTGACCTTGCGCCTTCAGATTTTCACCTGTTTCGGTCTCTTCAGAATTCTTTAGGTTCTGTAAGGTTGACCTCAAGAGAGGACTGCCAAAACTATTTGTCCCGTTTTTTTGATCAGAAGTCCCAAAGTTTCTACAGTAACGGGATAATGTCTCTGCCCACAAAATGGCAGAAAGTTATTCAACAAAACGGTACATATATATTGTAAATAAATGTAAATAAACTTTGAAAAAAAATGTCTTGACTTTTCATACAAAAATACGAAAATACTTTTTCCCCAACCTATTATTAACACAATAATAAAGCTATTGTGCATATATATTTATAAAATTCCTTCTCATTTCCAATGAGACGAAGTTTTCTTCATAAATTCACATTTAACTTAATACTTTTTTTACAATTCAAATTTCGAATTTCGAATCCTGATTTCCCGCTTTGAGTTTGACAACTGTTTGACATGTTTTGTTGATTTTGCATTTTTCCTTTTTTGTTTTTTTTTTTATATAAAAGATATTTATGTTAAAGATGAAATCTAAGTGTTTATATAACTATTATTATATCAAGTAATATAGTCACATCTCACAGCTGTAAGTACCTACCTACCTACTGCGTACGAGTCCGAAAGCGTTCTTATCGCGGCGTGTAAAAAGTAATGCGTCCAGCCTTTATGGCAGTTTCGAGACACGCTCTTTATTACCGAGGGCCGGGCGTTATAGAAACTTTAGGGTACACTGGGTGATGCAGAAAATCAATTTTCTTTTTTAATTTTAGAGCCACGCAGTATGCTGCATGATTGGGCCCACTCGACCGGTGTAGTACTATTGCCTCTTATAAAATCGACGTAAAGTGACTCGTGTTACGTTGCGGTCGTTGGAAGAGATCTGGAGGCCTACCCGCCTTCCCTCTGCTGTCCCATCCCACACTTTAACTTAAATTAAATGCCGGCAACCCAACTGTAATAGCTACTATGTTTTAACAGTTGTAGCGCGCTGCATTTCGCAGCATGAATGGACCGGCTCGACTGGTGAAAAACAACGACATCTCGGAATATCGGCGTGAACTGGCTCGTGCCGCGTTTCGTTTGGTGAGAGGGGTATCCGGAGGCCTGCTTCGGAGGCCCTTTAACTTTCCCCTCACATTTCCCCTCACAATCCCATTAAATCCTTAAATATTCATGGGCGGTGAGAAGTTACTTTCCATCGGGTGACCCACATGCTCGTTTGCCTCCCTATCGCATAATAAATCTAGGTATGTCTATTGTAGACGTCTACTAGTCATTTACCACCAGATGACGCGCTTGCTCGTTTGCTTATCCAAAATAAAAGTTTTGGCAGCGGCAGTTAAGTCTCAATTTTTTTTATAATACAACAAAATATAATCTATGTTACTCCCGAATAAAATAACTTTCCAATGGTGAAAAAAAGTGGTGATTTTTTTGTCTGTTTTAGTTGATAGCAGAAATTATTCGAAGACAATAGAAGTATTAGAAATAGCTGGATTTATTCGCAGATAGAGGTCATCGAATTCATTCTGCTCTTTTAGCAGTTATTTTTTATTATTAACTAGTTGACCCTTGTTCCGCATCAAAAGTAATAACGGTTATCCCGCTATGTTAATACTGCAATATCTTCGAAAATATTCGTTTAAATTTCATGCTGTAAAGGGCCAAGATCATCAATATTACATGCACAATCTATTTAAGACACTTAATTGGATGGAAAATAATGCTGTAATGTTTAAAATCGCTTCGTAAATAGGCCATTATTTCTCGTAAAATGTCAAAAAATAAAAATGCTCATTGTGGGTTATCCCTAAGAGATAGACATATGCCCTTGCGAACTTTTTGTAGACCTTTTAAAGTTGTATAATAATGTAGTACATTGTTTTGATTTATCACTTAGGGTTCAGGCAGCGTTTGCGATTAAAGTTCTAAATCTTGAAAATTATCACTTTTTTTCTACACTATACATGAATTATAGATCAAAACCACCCCGTTGACACCCTCTAACTATTAAAAAAACGCATCAAAATCCGTTGCGTAGTTTTAAAGATATGCACATATAAGGGGACAGACAGCGGAAAGTGACTTTGTTTTATACTATGTAATGATACTAATTCCCACAAATTCCTCAAAATCTTAATACTCTGCCTATATGTACTCACAATGAGAAACCATCTTATCAAATTCTGAATATACCCAGTGTGCCCTCAGCGCTAGCAGCATTATTTCCCCTCGCATAAAAAATGATTGTACCTTCAAATCTATCCCGGGCGAGGGCCGCACCCTCCGGGAGGGGCCGATCCACCCTCCAGCGTCCACCCAACACAACATAGGTATATGAATGACTCCGACTTATACCTTCCAATGGTGCTTTCAAGTGCCTCTTTAACATTACTAAACTCAAATAAATATAGGAGGAAAACCGTTTTTTCTTGTAACTTCACGTCTGTAATAAGCGAAGGTGTAGGCAGTGGTATTTATGAGCCGAAGCGGGAAAGTTTCTGGATCAATGTAATAGGTAGGTACCCGAGAGAATTTTGTCACTATGTTTTCGGAAAATTATTAGGTATTATGCTTATATACGTCTGCAACAAACAACTGGACGGCATCTTTTGTAGGTACGTTGCTGACCCTTCATGAATCAAACAACGAAGGTGTAGACAGCGGCTGTTAAGCCTCGTCTCGCCGTTATGTTTACGTCCCAAATGGAATAGGTGGCGAATCTAAAGTCATCGATATTTATAACACATAACTTCGGAGTTACAAACAAAGTCATTGGTGTGAGCCAGTGTCAGGAATCGAACCCGGAACTCTGGATCAGAGGCCGTGTGCTCGACCACTGGGCCACGGAGACTGACTACTTGAATCCTGGGAGAATATCCCTTCTTTAAGGACCCAATACAATGATATAGATGACCTAAAGGAGGAAAAAGTATAATATAATGAATATACTTATATTTTAACAGGACATTTCATTATCGGAAGAGTCGTTGAATAAATATAATATTATCAACCAGACTTTGTATTATTACACCGAAATGGCCGATAAAAAAGAAATTAGTTATTCAATATTTGATTCCCATTTACTATTATTATCTTTTTATAACTACCCGGCCAAGTGTGAGACCGATATCCATATGTATCCATATGTGAGACGGGCTAGTCCACTGAGAATACTATAGCTCTAGGTCAAGAGGAGAACCAGTGTCCCATTAAGACTAGCTTAGAAAAGAGCAGAGTGTTTTTACAGAAGATTTTTAAAATCTTACAATCGTATATCTCTATAATGATATTTTTAATCAGAAGATTAGACTAAATCAGAAATGATGTTATTTTGAGCTTCGAACTTTCGAACACAATCATATTTTGTACAATATAGTTACTAAGCAGACTCCCATTTATCACAAGACTGGATTTTTTTAACAATATTGAAAAATAAAAAAAAGTCTATTTTGTGTTTGAAATTACATGTCGAAACTAAATTTAAACATTCAAAATTATTTAACTTAAAACATCCTGGCAAATGGTCACGCCAATAACTTTCAACTTATTAAAAAGTTAACGACAGTCACGTGTCGATTTTTCGCTCTCTTTGCTAGTTAAAAAAAAGGAACAAAAAAATGGCGGCAAAAATGAGCAAAAAGCGAGAGTAGCCGTAGGATGGTTCTATGTGTTCTAAAATTAAAATAATAGTTTTATTTATTGCAAAAACCGAGCATCGAGAGTGATTGTTGGCCGATTGTCTTGTTGTACAAAAGACAATCACTTGGGGCGTTTTGAACGTAATGCTTTGTATAGATTTAATGTATACAGGTTGCTTCACAAATAAGTCTTTCAATTTCGCCAACTTTTAACAAGAGTTTTAGAGACGACCTTTTAAAAGTGGTAGCCACACAGTTCGCTCCATTAATGGGCCGATTTCGACCGGTGAAATACTAGGAGCTCCCAGAATATCGGCTTATGCGGTTCTTACCGCGTTTCGCTTATTGAGAGAGGTATCCGGAGGACTAACCCCGTCCAAATTCCGCCCCCTACCCTTCCTATGTCCATGGATGGCGTTAGTTTCATACCATCAGATCACACGCCTGCTAGTTTGCCCGTTTATCTTATAAAAAGTTTTTTTTTGCTCTATCTCATCACTTCTTATCGGTATAGTTTGTAGTGTTTTTAAACATCACCTTCAAAGATAAGCCCAGTTCATTTAATGCAAAGCTTTGCGATTTATCTATTTCGAGACTTTATTTCACGGTTTATTATTTAAGAAATAGCTACGTGTTTTTTCTTTACTCGTGTAACGTAAAGTTTGTGACAGCATTTTCCTTAGCGGAGTACACGATGGTTGTTTTAAAATATTGATGTTAATAAACATAAAGTTTTAAAAGATAAATTCTGTTGTAGTTCTCTTCTGAATCCGTCAATCATTATAACTGTTAAAATATATTTATCTTAAGTTTATCCACAATTTAAACAGTAGTTAAAATTACTACTTAGCTTTATTAACCTCATTTTATTTATACTTTATTTAGTGTATTTGTCTCTAAGTTACCTCCGGACTATTTTATAAAAAGAACCCCATGTATATGACTTACAAAGTGACCGATAAAAGCGAACGTTTTACTGCAATTTTTTGCTAACAAAAATAGCAAACCATTGGTGAACTCAGCTGCCGGTGGTCATAAATCAACTGTTGTGAGCTGAACGGACACAGTAGCCCAAATTGGCGATGTATTGTGGCGTCATTTTAACAGCCTACCATTATTATTAGTTTTTAGTCTAAAATAAAACTAAAAAAAATCAAATGCAAAAAATATATAAGCGGGTGGATGTAGGAGTCGAGGACGGCCAAGACACACATTCCATGACCAAATGTGTTCTGGAGGAAGGTGATGTTAGGAGCCTCAAAAATCGACGCGCGTGCATGAAAAGAGTTATGAAAGTCAACGAAGCGAGTGAGGTGTGTAAGAATCGCGCCTTATGGCGCTCCGTTCTCTCAGCCTACCCCGCAAAGGATTTGGCGTGAAGTTATGTATGTGTGTATGTATGTAAAAAATATATAATTAAGTGCTCTCCCTTTTAAAAATAGAACCTCCATGTAACGACCTAATACTAAAACAGTAAATATATACCAAACTAAGAATCATCAATAATTTTTTTTTAGTATTTTCTAGATTCATAACATTAAAACAACTTTTAGGATTATAGCGCGTTTATTTATTAATTATTTTTATTTATTTCCCGACGTTTCGGACTCTTTACAAAATTCATTTTCACGAGTGATGAACAAAAACATGGCAGTTGTTTAAAAGCTTTTGAAATACGCGATATAATCCTAAAAGTTGTTTTAATGTTATAAATGTGATTCGCGAGGGTCGGAGAAATAAATATTTTCAAAATTTTCAATAATAAACGATTAAAGAATAAAAATTAAATTGTTTTGAGCAACTAACTCTATTGATAATATGTTATCTATTGATAATATAACTCTATTGATAATATGTCTCTCATTGATAATATGTTGGCGTGCATCAACATGTGTAAATCCTGCACGTTTCTTTAGCTTTGACAATATTTATTGTAACATTCTTATTTTAAAAACAAAAAATATAGATACCAGTAACGTTTGAAAAACAAAAAAAAAACAAAAAAAATCACGTTGTTAGTTGAGCGTGCAAAAACAGGCATAGACTACAGACGGTAAGTCCTATATAACCGGCACGAGGCGCAGCTGCCGTGTTTCCTCTTCCGAATATATGAAAAAAAGTGCACAAGTATTGGTTCTCGAAAGCTGTCACCGCACGAATCAACTTCACTGGCTGGCACCAACCTTTTTCGTAATTTGATATTTTGATAGTTTACATACGCTAGCGTAAAAAGCCATAGGATTATTGATGAATCATATTTTAAAATTTTCTCCTTTGTACATTTCAATTGTCAAAAACTAAAGAAATTATATAATATCATTTCAAAAATATCTGTTTGCAATAGTTAGCTTGTTTATTTATCGTCGTATCTATTGCTGCGTTAAATTTAGTCCGATTCAGATTAAGAACACGTTCAATATTTCCTTTAATTTTCATTGATTATAGTCAAAAATCATTATTTTTAAAATTAGTAAAGGGTTAAAGTATCCACTTTTCGATGCTCCTATAATCAGACCAGAGCATTGTTATTCCTAAACAATTTAAACTGTTTTACTATGCAGGTGAGTTTTAGTATAGCAATAAAATCGTTAGTGAGTAAATTTAATGTATTTCGATTTTTATTCGCAAAAAGTAACTAATTTTTTTTTTATGAACAATATTTTTGCAGACACGACTGTGTCGAGCCCAGTAGCAGTTTTGCGAGCCTTCCGGGAAGGACTTTGCGCAAAAAAGAGAAAGTGATTCGTACAACTCCTCTTGTGTTTGCAAAAGAAACGGAAAGTTTTTATGTTATAAATAATGTAAAGAAGCAAAGAAAGATGTTACTAAGAGTAGATTTTATGTTTTTTTTTCAAGGTCTATTGCGTAATAAAAATAATAAACCATTAACTTTTTAGTGGTAATTTTGTTTAACATTTTCAAAGGACACGAGTTAAAAATTACCGATAAAAAAAATCTTGTGAGTTAGTGGCAATGAGCTCTTCACCTATTCTAATGACGGCAGTACTGCTACTTAAATTTCCCGGTATTAAGAATGCGAACAGATAAAAAAGAAGGTTGTTTTTTTAGAAAAATGCATTGACCACATTTTTATAAAGATCCACATTACATTAATTCACCAAGATACGTCTAGTTTGATCTGGATGGAAAATGGAACGCAAACTTCTCCGCCGCTGAAGCTGTGGCTCTAAAAAATAATCTACTAGGTACGTCTAACAAGCCTGTAGATGTGATTAAGTAATAACGAGGCACTAAATAGACATTTAAAATGAACAGAATAATAAGTAAACTGTATTTCCATACGCAATAAAACCTTTTTTTAAAATTTATGTTAAGTATACATGCTGAAATTCGACACCATTACCTCAATTTAAAAAAGTAAGGAAGAAAAAAAAGCCATATTCCATTTATAAAATTTGATCAATGAAAAAGTCAAATCATGTCGAATGTCAGGGGTGCCGCGATCAGGTTAGTAAAAAAGGGAGCAGGTTTTTTAATATGAAAGAAAAAAAAGTGTAATGCACAAGTATGTGATTTTTTACGCCACTATGCCAACGTCGGGGGGGTTGCTTTTTGTCGAGATACCGATCTCTCTCACGTTTTTAACGGCTCCTGTCCGATTATACAGCTAATAACAACTGATTTAAGGTATGTTTACACGTGTTGGATTTTTATTAGGGTGAGTTCAGTAAGTTTTTTACGCACTTGTTTGTTGTTTTGAGAACGATCGGAGTGTTATATTTTAATAATAGTTTAATCGTATTCGTCATACACTTTTTTTGATACCTTTTTGTATGGTATATTCTTAAGGATTATTATTAACGTTATCGGTTGTAATTGTGGGATAGTTTTAACTAGGTACTAATCTACTATATCATGTGTAAAATATAATAGATGGACACAAAGATTTAGCATAAAATATATTACCTATTTGAGGTTCTCACAGATTTTTGCATTTATAATTGTTATTAAATTCACATGCTCAATTAAACTGCCTTTTTTTTGGTTTGCGGAGATTACATATTAATATTGTTTATTAGAATAAAAGAAAAATAAAAATCTTTTTATGAGCATAAATCTAAAATAAATCATAAAAAAAAATATCTACATAGTTTTGGGTCGTAAATGGCATTAAAAATATAGCACATATTTTTGTATCTATTCTTCAGCTTAATTACATTAGGTATATTAGTTATTTTAGTTAATCGTAATATGTACTTATTTTTCAGCAAGTGATATTAATACGCATAAACAAATAAATCAGCGGATAAATTGCGACTGACTAAATTACAAATTTTAAAGTAAACGGCAAAGATTTACGATTAAAGAGTAACAAAACAATAATAAATAACATATCTTTTCATTTGTAACGTTTGTTATTGTTCATTATAACGTCAATCTTTTTAACATATATTTGAAGCTTTGAACGAACAGTACTCAAAACAATGAAGGATCCATTTAGGTGTTTTATCGAGTTTATTCGATTTTATCATTATATCTAGATTGACTTTAGTCTACATGCATACATAGATAACTTCACTCCAAATCCCTTGTGGAGTAGACAGAGAAAACATAGCGCCATATTGCACGATTCTTGCACGCCTCACTCGCTTCATTGATTTTCATAACTCTTTTCATACACGCGCATCTTTTTTAAGGCTCCTTCCTCCAGAACACGTTTTATTTGGTCATGGAATTTGTGTAGATTATTCTAGATATGGCTTTATTTATTTTTAATGAAGTTGTAATGAAAAAGAAGTTAAAAAAAAGAAAAAAGTGATAAAAAATAAAAAAGTTAATATGAAAAAGTTTATCTATGGAAAACTAAGCAGTAATAATATAATTGGCTATTGACCGTTGGCCCACGATTGATTTATTAACGTTAACCTTTGTGTATTCACTTCTGTAAAATTTCGTATAATTTATAATATATGTTATCTCAATAAGGCATTGTAATTGGTGCTATATTATAATGGATCTGTCGCCCCAAGACGTCGTTTGCCATTGTCCAGAAACGTATTGGGGTCATAATGGTCAGGGGGGTCACATATTTATTGATTTTTTGCAGATATATATATATAAATAAATTTAATACATATATTCTATAACATCCCATAACAATATTGTTGTGAAACTGTAAGTTATATGCGTCATTTTGATGAAAGTCTTCCTATTCAGTTTTTAGTACTTATGTAAGTAACTTAATTTATTTATATTTCGCTATATGTAGATATTGAGGATAATACCTAATAACTTCTAAAAAAATATTAATCATATTATATTAGGTATGTATAAAAGTATGGATTTTTTAAGAGATTTTGTTTTCAAATAAGACAAACAAACACTCTTTTCAAACTGATAACTGTCTTATTTAGCCACCAAAATCTGTATCCATACTTATAAGTAAGTTTTAGAAAAAAAATGAAGAAAAAAAATTAAACGTAGAAGCTCGGAATTACAATAAATAGATATGTCATCCTTGCATAGACTCCGTTAACCTTTGGACACTTAAGAAGTGTGCGACCTTCTGACCGTTATTTGGTACAATTTATATAAGAACACAATTGACACTATTGACCCGAAACCATAATTTAAAACATTCTCCCATGTCAATGTAACTATTACAATTTCAGATACATAATCCTCACTTTCATAAATAAATCAAACGTTCGGAACATAAGGATACAGTTCGGAAATGTGTCAAAAATCGAACGCAACGGTCCAATGGACAATGGCCGGCCATTGCAAAAATAAAAATAAATTTCATTCCATTTTCAAAAATGTAACAATGTAACAATTGTTATCGAAATGGGGAAAAAGGGTAGTTCGGTAATCTTCTTAATGGCGTGTGTGAAAAGATTATAAATTAAGTTTGAGTAACAAATAAAAATGACCCCCGACTATTGTTACGGTGTCAATATGTGTGACCGTGGGCTATTGTCCGTGACCCCCGAGCCTGGGCTTAACGCCAATTTGCGAACGCTCCGGATCACTCGTGATCGGCTCCGGTATACGTAGATTTTGAAATGCAATCCCTATTTTATGTATTGATGGAAGCTTATGTACTATTTCATCGGATCTCGTCCGTTTGAAGATAGGTAGTAGTGATTGAAAATAATTTATTTTTGTAGTTCAAGGTTCCATTGCATGAATGGACTAGAAATGGTGTAGAAATTCACTAGAAATAGTGAGGGAAGTATGGGGACAGATACTCCAGGCGTGATGACCACCACCACTGCCAAGATTGCAGCGCAAGGCGCTGCACTCTTGCCTTGGAAGTAGAAGTTTAAGATTTATAATTAAAAAAAAATATGCGTGGAGTCTCGCCACGCGTTGGAAGTGTAACTTCGTGTTGTAGAAAGGAAAATAAACAGGGTTAGAAATTGATTCATAAATAGAGAAAAATAATCACTGCATGAATAGGCCGGCTCGACAGGTGAAATACCACGACCTCTCAGAAGATCGACGTAAACTGGCTCATGCCGCTTTTCGTTCGGTGAAAGAGGTACCCGGAGGCCCACCCTCCTTCCCCATCCTTTCATATCCTACTCCCTTAGATTTGCCTTTTATCCCATAAAAAATACCATAGGGTACCTAAAATTAACTATAGTAAGATACCAAAAAAATCCGAGAAATCATTGATGTGAGCCCGGAATCGATCCCAGGACTCCAGAATCGGAGAGCTCGATTACTTAACTGGACCACCGAGACTATTAATAATTATTACTAATATATTATAAGTACTATTAAAAATGGGACTGATTATGAGAAATGGTAACTAAGTTCCTATCTAATATTTTATTTAAATTTGTGTATAAGAATGCAACATACTGATGAAAATTATTTGAACCGCGGATCATAAACAGATTATTATATAAAAGATTTTTTACAAGGTTACTTAACCATCACTATAAACGTGTATCATGTCTTGATTGAAGTTTATTATATTATAATGTTTTATTCGACTCGGCCATAGGGGTCACTATTCGTCAATTTTAAATCGCCCTATGGTTTCACTCCATGGAGTTTATATAAGTATTTAAGAACATATTTACAGGTTTTGGTAAAATATTTAAAAAATCAGTACTACAACACTTAATTATAAATGTTAGGTATTTATTTCTTCAATGGATTTTAGAAATAAAATAATACATTCAATCAAATACAGTTTTAAAGGAATGTAGTTGACACTAAAGGCCACGTTTCAAGTGTCAATTATAGTACCTCCATACATCTAGTGGCGGGAGGAGGGTACTATGATTGATTTTAAAAATCAATTACAGTACCTAAACCTAAACTGATGTCTGTGTAGTAATGAAATTCAAGCTTAACAAATTGAATGGTAGTGGTGGAGCCAAGCAGTTCGCTGCATGAATGGGCCGGCTCTACCGGTGAAATACCACGACCTTTCGGAATATCAACGTAAAGTGGTTCATGCCGCGTTTCGTTCGGGGAGAGAGGTACTCGGAGGCGCATCCCCCTTTCCCATACTTTCCTATTCCTATTTCCTTAAAGGCCGGCAACGCAAATGTAACACTATATGTGTTGCAAGTGTCCATGGGCGGCGCTGGTCACTTACCATCAGGTGACGCGCTTGCTCGTTTGCCCTCGTTTGCCCGGTATGGCCACCTATTCCATTTGGGACGTAAACATAACGGCGAGTGGAGAATTAAAAGCCACTGCCTAGACCTTCGGGTAGAAAAGGCGTGAAGTTATGTTACTATATGTGCGCGCAATACATATTTGCCTAAAAATCGAATACTTATATCGTGGATATTGCGATATCTTTTGAATGAAATGTCCGAATTAAATAATTCAAAAAGTTCCAGGAAGCTATTGAATCTATCTTGAATTGTAAATAATTTATTTTAATCAGAATTAACACCACAGTACAAAATAAAGGGCTTTTAAAACATCATCATTCAAATTATTTTAAAAAATTAAATTAACACTTATTGTGAGATAACTACAATAGTTAGACACATGCTGTCGCGACCATTTGTGTAGACAACTATATATTCTGCAAAGTTGTAGTACATTTTTTTGCTCTACAATCCATACTTTTTGCAGCGTACGCAATGTAAACATTTTTTTAGGTGATTTTTTTACACCTTGGGTTACATCATCGGACTTTTAGTAAAGATCCCTAATTGTTTAGAAAATATAATATAACTTAAATCCTTCCTCTATAAATGGACTATCCACCACTGAAAGAATTTTTAAAATAGAACCAGCGGTTTCTGCCATTAGCGCGTTGAATGAAACAAACTATTATGCTTTATAAGTATTAAATGAGTGGTATAGTGCCACCACTAGCTACTAGATGTCTATGTACAGATAAAAATTACGCTTAAGCAATTCTCTTCCTGGATTTATATATAGACTGGTTCAAATTCGTCCTTTTTATTATTATGTAATATGTTTTGTGGCCGCAAGGGAGCGTTAAACGGTTGCACGAGACATTAGAAGTTACACTTCAATATTAAAAGCAAATTTTTGGATTTATGATTTACTAAATTATATTTATACTATTTTATACATGAACTATTTAAACATATAAAACACCCTGTTGACATTCTCTATCTATTAAACAAAACCGTATCAAAATATGTTGCGTAGTTTTAAAGTGTTAAGTATACATAAAGATTTTAAGGATCTAGGGACAGGAGAAAGTGACTTGATCTCGCGAAAATAGCGTCTGAAAATAAAGTTTTGTGTCTTTCTATAATTCGTTTAAAACTTTTTTAAATGATATTAAAGTAAGATTGTAAAAATAAATAGTCTCGGTGGTCCAGTGGTCGAGCAGGCTTCTGGTCCAGAGGTCCGGGTTCGAATCCTGACACTGGCTCACACCAATAGACTTTTCGAAATTGTTTTCGGAAGTTAAGTGTGATAAATATCGATGACTGAAAACTTTGTGCCCGGTATGGCAATAGGTTCACCACCTATTCCATTTGGGACGTAAACATAACGGCGAGACGTGTCTTCACAGCCGCTGCCTACACCTTCGGGTAACAAAGGCGTGAAGTTATGTTATGTAAAAATAAATAAATGTTTCAATACATTACACATTTACACCTCAGTTGCATGTCTCTGAAAGATAAATTTTTAAAGATTTAAAATTATAGATTTGAAGAGAATACGTCCATATTAATCTTAATACTAGCTGACCCGGTGATCTTTGTACCGCATCAAAATATTTTTTTACAGCGTTTACACTTAAAGTGCTTAATATTGAAAATTATCACTGTTTATTTACTACATTATACATGAAAACCAACCCATTAACACCCTCTATCTGTTAAAACAAAATCGTATCAAAATCCGTTGCGTACTTTCAAAGATGTAAGTATATAAGGGGACAGACAGCAGAGAGCGACTTTGTTTTACACCGTGTAATGATAAATATTGTACGACTACTGGCACTTGTAATTTTTAAGTTGCATTCGTATGTATTTTTTATATATCGTAGAAATAATAATATGGCGACCATGACAGTGCTTACATTAATTAAAAAAAAAAATCTATTTTTCAATTCATGAATTAAAAATATTCATGAATTTTCATAAGTATGCACGTTATCGCATACAATACATAATGTATGTATATATGTATGTCATAACAGGATGTCTGGAGGTGACAAAATAATTAGGTACATAACGTTAAGATAACTAGCTATTGCTCGCTACTTCGTCTGCGTGGACGCCATATAGCAGCAAAAATACTGTACCTGTGCCATTATAAGGGTTCATTGCCCACCCCAAATTAGTGATAGCGTGATAATATTTAGCTTATGTGATGTCCTGACCTCTTGGATATATTTATGGAAAGTTAGACGTTAAAGCACGCAGTAATTTTAGAGTTTATCCATGAACAAAAATCCAAAAAAACAATATTTTTGGGTTTGGTATCGATTGTAGATCATGTCCCAAGTATTCTAAAAAAATACATTCAATGTACTGTTACATTCAACTTTCCTACGATTTTATTATATGTATAGTTAATTACAATTATTAAAGTTGGGTGTATTGTTTCATTTAAAAATTACATAAAATACAATATTCAATATCGTAAATTTTTTTTCGAGTAACTTATTTTTCAAAGTAACTAGTAATTAAAATCTGTTAGATAAATTGAGAAAGCAATACCTATTAATTTTAAGATTTAAATTAAGTTAAACAAAGTTTATAAAATATGAATTGACAGGTCGTGGCATGGATTACATATATTTACATGAACATTTAACATTTCTATCCGAAGGTGTAGGCAGCGGCTGTTAAACCTCGACTCGCCGTTATGTTTACATCCCAAATGGATTAGGTGGCGAGCCTATTGCCATACACAGGACACAGAGTTGCCAGTCATAATATTTATCACATATTACTTCCAAAAGAATTTCGCATAATTCATTGGTTGAGCCCGAATACGAACCCACTACTTCTTGATTCAGAAGCGGGGTGCTCGACTACTGGACCACCGAGACTACATAACATAGATTTTATATTAATACGTGTGTTTTTGGAAATTACGTCCGTGGGACAAGAAAACACGGACACTATCGTCAGGAGGTGCCCGATTAAGAGGGCTGTCATGAGAAGAACTAGGCAAGACTTTTATGAGACAAATACTTCTGGCACATAATATACCAATGATGGTGTGGAGGTATAAAATTAATGGTACGCTTCTGTGCCTTAAAACTTTTGGTGTATGTGTGCGTGCGCGCGTTTGTGTGTGTGTGTGTGTGGTGTGTGTATGTGTTTATATATAATGTAAAATTTAGAAACGGCAATAAAATGCACTCAGCGAATGAAACACAAATGGCCAGTCATTGTGCTTGACCCCTCGCGTTAAAATAATGGTCCCGGGGGCAGATAAATTAAAAATGGTTCAAAAATGTCCCCCTTCTCATGTGTGTGTTACGATTTATTGCCACATTGTGCGTTTAAATTGTCTACATTAGAACCCAAGGGCTGTATGTAGGTACATACATAGAAGATATAAAATATTTCGTTTTAAAATTTTATTACATTTTATATAAGTCCTTGAGAACTTACAAGTAAATGAAATATAAATAATAATAAGAACTATATTCCATTCATATTGGTCGAGCCGTTTTTTGTCTACAATAAGTATTTTTTTAACACGTCATAATCACCCAGCTACGTACATACACAAGGGAAGCAAATTTTTTAAACTATTATATTGCCAATGGCAAGATCGATTGGATTTTTGAATTTAGTGAAATTAAAAAAAAAAACATAGTAATAAATACATGCCAGTATAGTTTTTACCAAGAAAATGTTTCTCCTCAACAATCAATCGACAAACAAATGTGTACTCTGTCGCTGTGTATTAAGCGTCATTCAATATTTAAGAAGGTATAGTTTGTAATGTTGCCAATGGAAAAAAGACGGATCTTTTTATGGCAAACTCTTTTGTTGTAGGCGACTTTTTTCTTTTTTTTTCAGATTGTACGACAGATTAGGAATGTCCATTTTGTACACTTTTGGCAATAACAAGCGAGGTATAATGCCACATTTGATCGATGAGATGACTTCGCACCTGCAGTTCTTGAGGTACTGCACCAGTAATGACGAATAATAATCTTTTGTAGTTCACGGTAGTCATTCTTTGTAAAAAATAAGGTAAGTATGAAACTTTTAGTATATTTTATACCTGACCATAGAGAATTATTTTTTGATAATAAGTAATGAGAAAGAGAAGTTTAATTCATCTACTGGTTTTAAAAATAGAATGTGTAAAATTTTGTATTTAATTATTTATTTGCATTACACTATTCCCAATTTATATCTAGTTTCAGTAAAGCCCAATAAATGCCTATCCATATTAACACATAAAATAACTTCACGCCTTTTGTTACCCGAAGGTGTAGGCAGCGGCTGTTAAGCCCCGTCTCGCCGTTATGTTTACGTCCCAAATGGAGTAGGTGGCGAACCTATTGCCATACCGGGCACAAAGTTTTCATTCATCGATATTTATCATACATAACTTCCGAAAACAATTTCGAAAAGTCATTTGTGTGAGCCAGTGTCAGGAATAGAACCCGGACCTCTGGATCAGAAGCCGTGTGCTCGACCACTGGGCCACCGAGACTAATAAAATTTTGTATTTAATTATTTATTTGCATTAAATTATTCCCAATTTATATTTATTTGGCATAAAGCACTTCTATCGAAGCTTCCGTGTTATGGGCTTCCCGAGAAATTGTGCGATTGGATTACCAGTTTTGTCGCCGCTCGGAGTATTAAGGTCGTTGTTGACGGTTCATGCTCCTACATAAGACCGGTCAATGCTGGAGTCCCACAAGGCTGCGTGCTATACCTTGCCCTGTTTCTTCTGCACATCAATGATATGCTGAATAACAGCAATTTGCATTGTTATGCAGACGACAGCACGGGGGATACTTTATATACCGGCCGCGCTAGAATTTCTCGGGAAAACGTCGATGAGTATCGGAACGGACTTGTGTCTGAAGTTGAAACTCTGCTTAGTCACGTGTCGGACTGGGGCCGACTAAACTTAGTCTAATTCAACCCCAAAAAGACACAGGTCTGCGCGTTTACCACTAAAAAGTCAACCTTTGTCGTAGCTCCCTTTTTCGAGAACACTCTCTTGACACTGTCAGCTCATATCGGAATCCTTGGTGTCGACGTGTCAAGCAACGTCCAGTTTTGCGGTCATCTGGAAGGCAAAGCCAAACTGGCCTCAAAGAAGCTCGGTGTGCTCAATAGAGCGGTACGGTACTTCACGTCAGGTCATCGATTGTAACTTTATAAAGCGCAGGTAAGACATCACGTGGAGTAGGTACTGTTCCCATCTTTGGGCAGGAGCACCCTAGTACCAGCTTGCTCCATTTGACCGCATTCAACGAAGGGCGGTTCGGCTCGTCGACAACCAGGCTATTTCCGACGGGCTTGATTCCCTGGCACTGCGGAGGGGCATTGCTTCTCTGTGTGTCCTATATCGAATCTACCACGGGGAGTGTTCCCAGGAATTGTTCGGACTAATACCACCCGCTGATTTCCGCCACCGCACATCGCGCCAACACTACCACGCACATAAGCTAAATGGTTGGCGATCTACGACAGTGCGCTTCAGCCGACACTTTTTGCCGCCCACGTCTCCTCTATGGAACCAGTTGCCGGCAGAGGTATTCCCGGACCGATACGACTTAGGGACCTTCAAGAAAAGAGCACACTTCTTCTTAAAAGGCCGGAAACGCTGATTCGACGCCCCTGGTGTTGAGGATTTATTTCTATGGGCGGCGGTGGTCACTTTCCATCAAGTGACCCGCACGCTCCTTTGCCCCTTTTTTCTCATAAAAAAATAAATAAATTTGTTTACAGTAAAGCCCAATAAACGCCCATCCTATGCCTGTAATTAGATAATAGCAATAATAAAAAGTATGGTGGTCGAGTGTTTTAGCTCGCGCTACTGATTAAAGATGTCGTGACATCGATTCCTCGTTCATGCCAATGTCTTTGGGAATTATTTTCGGAAGTTAGGTGTGATAAATAACGATGACTGACAACGTCGTGCCCGATGTCATGGCAATAGGTTCGCCACCTTATTCCATTTGGGACTTAAAATTCAACGAGTCGAGGCTTAACAGCTGCTGCCTATATGTTAGGGTAGAAAGAAACGTGAAGTTATATTATATTAATATTCTATCACAATAAAAATAACAGCTGAACAAAAAGCCAAAACCAAAGTTGTAGTGTAAAGACATTGTTTATTTTAATAAATGATTTGCAATCGAAACTTTACTAAAATACACTACATAGGTGAAATGAATATTGCAGTTTTCGTAATGCGACGAATATATAGGCCGATAAATACTCTTTAATATATTCTCTGTTTTAAGTCACATTGTATTTATTACCATACATACATAACTTCACCCCAGATCCCTCGTGGGGTAGCCAGAGAGAATAGAGCGCCAGAAGGTACTAATTCTTACACGCCTCACTCGCTTCTTTGACTTTCATAGCTTTTGTCATACACGCTCGGGTTAATAAGGCTCCTGACATCATATAAATATTTATATTTATTAAATATATGTATATTGAGAACAAATATAATATTATATCTAATAATATTCTGCCAATGTTACTACTAACCATAGTATCTATAGATACAAACATGAAACAGTAAAATAACTGTAAATAACAAAAAGATTTGATCTTCAATCTGCGCTACGAAGCCCTGATTCGGTTTATACGCGGCATGAATAAAAGATGGCGGTTTGACATGGTGGGGGGGTTGGAGAGGGGATGCAACCCTTTCTCTCGATTTATTAAAAGTGGATTCTGCATTGTTGGCTGCTTTCACCACCCTAGGGGTATTTTTTTTTTGTGTGACAGTTCACTCACGAAGGGTTGAAATCGATTTTTTTTTTGGTGTAATAAACACACATACCTAGTTACGAGCATAGCGTAATTTTAAGTAATAATATTAAGTTTTTCATACAAAAGTACAAATTATAATGAAGTAAGGTTCATATTAAAGACGCGCGAATCAAAGTTCTTTGAGCGCGCGTAGCAAATATTTCACGTTTGAGGGAAATATTGCTGCCAATGTTAGCATTGTGGAGTAATTAAAATAGAATTTCCATATACTAGGCATTTAATTTATTTTTTCTCTCTCTTCTCTCTTTACTCAAATCATCATCTTATCTTCATCTGAATGTGGAGGCTTGACAGTTGATAGTGTGATGGTTAGTTTCTGTCACGGACGCCACCAAAATGTCAGAAGTCTATTGTCTATGGGTATTACTGCAGCAAAATTATAAAAAAGTATTTCTTTTGTTTCATGGCACATAACAAGAACTTTTGACACTACTTGTCAAAAGTTAATATAAATATTATTCAGAAAACGTTTGCTAAGTGTATTTATCATATTCAATAAAAAAAATGGCGTATGGACAGAATTTAATATTTATCATCGCAAACACATTTTATACTGATATATTGATTTACGTAGATGGATATAGATGTCATGAAGGGGTTAGTTTTTTCATTAGTTAAAATGATGTAGAGAGAAGGGGTGAACACAAAAGAGTGAGGGATTGCACCCTTATTAACAGTCAGACAGACAACCCCAGAAGAGCGTGTGAAATATATATGTTTATATATTAATATGAAATCTTTTATATGAAGCAGATACATAAATATAAGGGCTCGAGGATATATCTCATATAATGTTTGAATGAACAAATTTTATACACCATATTATTATCTACAAGAATGTTCGCCAGGCCATATGTCCAACTATTGTAATCATATTGTAAGTACTTTTTCACTTTTTAAAAATTCTTTAAAGCGAATATCAACATTAGAACACTATAACTAGGTATATCTCGGAATTATTTTTAGGAAAATAAATTACTACGTCCTATACGGTCTCGGTGGTCTAGTGGTCGAGCACCCCGCTCCTGGATCAAGAAGTCGCGGGTTCTACTTTTCGAAACTTATGTGTGATAAATATCGATGACTGAAAACTTTGGGCCCGCTGTGGCCAATACGTTCGCCACCTATTCCATTTAGGAAGTAAACATAACGGCAAATCGAGGCCTAACAATCACTGCCTATACCGTCGGATAGAAAAAGGCGTGAAATTATGTTATGTTATTCCATTCCTAAAATATTACGATATACAAAATCAACTATGTACATAAAATGCTTTTCTTTGCTTAAGTGACTGACTGATCAACGAACAGTTTAAACTGCTGATGGTTATAACTCGAACCTTAGAAGGTTAAATCCAATAACAAAGGATTTTCCGAAATTCTTCCTCAAAAAAAGGTAAGAAGAAAGAAGAGTAGCAAGCAGTAGGAAACAGCGTAAATAAGACGTTGGGCAGATTCCTGGACGCAAAGAATGTTAGCAGAAAAGCGCATCTAGCAGTCTACAGTGCCGTGTTGATCCCAACGCTAACTTATCGAAGCGATAGTTGGGTATGGCCGAATGTGCTTGAAAGTAGGATAAACGCGATTGAAATGAGGGCTTGTGCAGTGGCCTCATTTCTGCCCTTCTCCTCTTTCTCAAATCTGCGGAGTTACTCTCGCTTACCGCGTCAAAAACGAGGTCGTAAGGAAGGAAGTTGTATTGGAAGTGCGTCGCGCGTGGGTGTAAAAGAGCATGCTCCGATTGTTCGGACGTGTAGAAATATGATGCAAGATTGATTGACTAAACAGATATACAATGCAAAAGCGGATGGATGTGGGAGTTGAAGACAGTCACGACACCTTTCTTGACGGAATAGAACGAGTTCTGGTGGAAGGTTATGTTAGGACTCTTAAAAATCGACGCGCGTGTATGAAAAGATTTAAGAAAGGCAAGTAAGCCAGTGAGACGTGTAAGAATCGTGTCTTATGGCGCTCTGTTCTCTTTAACTACCCCGCGGGAGATTTGTCGTGAACTTATGTAACGCAACACGTTTAGGTAGAAATTATTTACCTTGTGTAGCTTGACGTTTCAGCTAGGTTGCACTGGCCGTGGTCACAAGCAGACAACGTCAAGTTACGTTTATTATATTTGTGTCATTATGCAACGCGAAAGGCTAAAAAGTTCATAAAAACATGTTGTACTCTTATTCAAAAATTGTAAAAGAAAATGAAGTCGATTTGTCCAAGTGATCCCTTGTTCTCATATCAATTTTGCCTCCAATTTCACTTTCTTACATACATACATAACATAACATAACTTCACGTCTTTTTCTACCCGAAGATGTAGGCAGCGGCTGTTAAGCCTCGTGTCACCGTTATGTTTATGTTCCAAATGGAATTGGTGGCGAACCTATTGCCATACATCAATACACACAAAGTTTTCAGTCATCGACAATCATCACGCATAACTTCCAAAAAGAATTGGGTATATACTGGATATATATATATATATATCTTGGATATATTCTGGCCTATAGGCCAGAATATATCCAAGACCCAAAACACTTATTTTCCAGGGGCATAATAAACTAACGAACAAAAAGAAAGATGACATTTTCAAAAGAGAATCCTCATATCAGCAGTAACTGTATACTTTCAGATTTATGAACCGATATCCTCAGATTCCCTTTTCATATAGCCTCGCTGTGAAAGTTGCCTTTACTTCATAATCATAATTTTAGGTTGCCCTCCGAGAATAATTTTTTTCCTTCGACGCCAGAGCGAGATAGAGAGTGTCGTGTGAGTGGGACAGGTATAAAATCCATACTTATAATATTTGCAGCCTCCACTCTCAACATACACACACAGACGCAGATAACAGGCGCGCACACACCCACACACATGAAACACGATTTAGCACTCCATGGAGAGTTTCGGACAATGTACAGGGTGTTTCAAGTAGTAATTTCATCTTAAAACTTGATAGATGTTTAAATACTCGTATCAGAAGAGTTGTAGTCCATTGATTGACAGTAGTTTCATATACTTTTGTGTTCCCGTTTCGTAATAAGACGACAAAATATCAAAATAGCAAGTTTTGGATCAAACATTTCTTTGTCACGAACTAAAATATGACAAATATTCTGATATATTCAATGTTTTTAGAAGCAAATTTTGTGACTAAAATAGACAATATGAGATTATTTACTCACAGATTTAGTTAACTTCATGCCAAGTTCCTCGTAGGGCAAGCAGAAAGAACAAAGCGCCATAAGGCACAATTCATACACACCTCAAACATTTCGCCATTCATAACTCCTGATCACCCGCGAACGTTAAATTTGGTCATGGAAAGTGTGTCGTGGCTTTCATCGAGTACTATCATCCTTCTGCTTTTGCACTGTATGTCTGCTCAGTCAATTTTGCATCTCTAGTCCCTACCAAGAAATAACTAAATATATCATATCCCATAAACATGTCTGCTATCAATATTAAAAGTATAATCAAACTAACCATTTTGTCGTAGGTACTATCCTCATAAGATTATTAATACTAAACTGGCCAATTATGCCGTTATCAATCGCTTTTAAGCCTTTTTACATACATATATATCTTCACGCCAAATTCCTTGCGGGGTAGGCAGAGAGAACAGAGCACCATAAGGCACGATTCTTGCATGCCTCACTCGTTTCTTTGACTTTAACACACGCGCGTCGATTTTTATGGCTCCTCTACGGCGCGGCGGTCTTTATAAAATCATGATATTTATAATTGGAACACTCTGTATAAGCCACACGCCCACACGGTCGAAGCCCAAAGGTTGGCGTCGCGGCGCTCTGAGAAAAAAATGTACGATGCCATAAAAAATCACCGTCCGTTCGCTCCCACAATTTTTACCCGTTTTTTCCCCCACAGAGGGTCGAGTTGCCATGGCAACGGGGAGATGGCCCTCACCCACGGTCCCTCGCTAAAGCTGCATCAATATTTTTATGGCAACCGAAGGCTATATTTGCTTTTGATTCGGCGAGTTCAGTATTTTATCTAAATATCGCAGTATTTTGAGGTACTTATTTGAGTTGATATTTTTAAAATCAGCCGTTTTAAAAATATATATTTTCTAATTTCTATTAAACATTGTTTTCGGGAGACCATTTTATTAATTTTTATTTTTTAATACAAACTTCTGAAAATTAGGACATATTCGGTTGCAGGCATAGTTGGAGGCAATTTGATTTAAAAATAGGGACTTTGTAAGCTGTAAAACTTGAAAATCCAGGAATGACTAATAAATTTACATGAATTGCGTTTAATTTGTGACAGGAGTCTAGTACTATAACCCGGCGCACTTTGTTCCGCATCAAAAGTAATAAATAAGTAAATATTGGATTTATCACTTTTTCTTTTCTTTATCATACATGTATTATAGATAAAAACTACCCTGTTGATACCCTGGGACGTAAACATAACGGCGAGTCGAGGCTTAACAGCCAGTGTCTACACCTTCGGGTAGATAAAGGCGTGAAGTTATGATATTGTGTTTTAAATATTGATAGTATGGATATTTTAATTGGATTTAAAATGTTTGATTTAATATTGGGTTTAATGGATATTTCATATGTCAATTGAAATTGTATTTTATTGGGATGATCTAGTGGTTCGGCATTTTGACATCTGATTTAGGCGTGTTAAGTTCGAATTCAGATTGATTTTAGTGATTTGAGTGAAAAATCGACATGGATTTGTAACAATAGCCTTCATCACTTAATAGAGCTTATACTAGCTGACCCGGCGAACTTTGTTCCTCATCAAAAGTAATAAATGAGTAAATTTAGGATACCGTGAGGTTCAATTTGTACTATTTATCGGCACGCGTCTTGGCCGGTACTACTGCGTGCGACGTAATTACTATCCCGCTATGTTAACTGCAATATCTTTGAAAATATTCGTTTGAATTGCATGCTGAAAATTAATGCTGAAATGTTTAAAATCGCTTCGCTTCTCTAAAAAAGAATTATAGATTAAAACCACCCCATTGACACCCTCTATCTATTAAAAAACCCGCATCAAAATCCGTTGCGTACCTAGTTTCAAAGATTTAAGCATAAAAGGGGAAGCGGAAAGTGACTTAGTTTTATACTATGTAATGATCAGATCAAATTTTCCTCTGCCTACAACTTCTGGTATTAAGGGCCGTGAATAGGTGGGTAGGAATAGGTATTACGTATATACAAGTAAAAGTATCCAGTATATTACATACTACCTGCTAGTATTAGTGGCCTATTTGTGATTACATTACACTATTCGAAATATATTTACTTAATATATAGCTAAGTGAATAAATAAATCGGATATTTGTATTCTGGCAAACACAAAAATATATCATTTTCCTTTACACAAACTATTGGTACAAACAAACATACTTACAGTAACTTAATATTTGGAAATCAATTAGCCTTAAGAAAGTATTTGTCGGTCCCCAAGTAACAGGATTATAGTAGATATTATTATATAAATAGGACATATAGAATCATATATATCATGCTATTATTTATTCTATTAGGTACTTGTATAAAGTCTCGGTGGTCCAGTGGTCCGGGTTCGAATCCTGACACTGGCTCACACCAACGACTTCTCGAAATTGTTTTGTTAAGTGTGATAAATATCGACGACTGAAAACTTTGTGCCCGGTATGGCAATAGGTTCTCCATCTATTCCATTTGAAACGTAAACATGACGGCGAGACGAAGCTTAACAGCCGCTGCCTACACCTTCGGGTAACAAAGGCGTGAAGTTATGTATGTTACTTCTATAAAAGTCCGATGGTTCGGACATATTGAAATAATGGATGATGCAAGATTGACTAAACAGATATACAATGCAAAAGCGGATGAATGTTGAGATCGAGGACTGGCACTATGCACTTTCCATGACCAGGTAGAATAATTCCTGGAGGAAGGTTAGGTCAGGAGCCTTAAAAACCATCCAGCGTGTATGACAAGAGTTATGAATGTCAAAGAAGCGTGTGTGGCGTGTAAGAATCACATCTTAAGGCGCTCTGTCCTCGCTGCCTACCCCGAAAGATCTTGGCGTGAAGTTATGTTTGTTACTTGATACTATCATTATCACATTAATATGTATTTTCCAAGATATAAATAAAAATATTAAAGTGCAGGGACAGTAAGGTAGTGTCACGCTGCGGTATCGACCGACGCGTGCCAATAAAGGGCGCCAATTGAACTTAAACGAAATCCAAAATCTACTCATTTATTGCTTCACAAGCGAAGTTCGCCGAGTCAATTTTTTTTAAATATAGTTCAGTTGAGTTCTTTTATTATTTGCGACTATGACCCTACTAGGCACTTTTGGCCATTGATAAGCGGCCAACTTTTTTACATTAGTTTTTACTTAATATTTTCATATACGTCAGTATTGTATATAATAGAAGTCGTGCTAAGTAGAAGTTATCTAAGTTAGTACTTATTAGTACTTACTTAGATTCAAAGCACTTAGCAGTATTTAGCAACGACTTTGTAAAATTTATTGCCTATTTTTGGTTGAATCGATACTTGAAATATAATATAGATGGAATTAGAACCTTATATTGAAAAGTGTGACTGTCTACCGGCCAGTGACATGGTAGGCGATTGTAAACGTTTCTGTGACATATTATGATAGAGATGAAGATTGATTGTTGGGAATATAAATAATTAAGTCTTTTTAAGTGTTTTTGGAACTGCTCTTCCTTAGTTCTAAGAAATAAGAGACACCCGAAAGATTTATTATTCATAGGAATTATGAAAAAAAAAAGAAATTAAATACAGAATGAAAATTAGCGGCTGACATTAAAAAATCCGTAAAAATTCCCGAGCTAAGAAAAGGTGAGAGTTGCGACTGCAAAAGTGTGAATAAAACGGCGATCTCTCACGAAAGATTTGGCTCAAAGACGTTCATTGATAGTGTTTTTAAAAATATACCTACATCTATAAGCCTTTAAGGTGCAAGTACTTTAAAATATAGATCTGCTTGACAGGCTATGAACTGAGAAAAAAAACAACCATTTGAAAATACAACAGGAGTCTTGTCAAAAAATAAACGGATGAAACAAGGATAAACATTAAAATAGAAAGTAAACTGCTTCAGAGAAATAAAAGTACGTACCTAATTGAAACTGTCTGCAATTAATAGTTTATGGTTCCATTATCGTGAATACCGTTCGGTAGTTAAAATAATATCACAGTTTTTATGTTATATGCTATTATAATATACTTACCAAATTATAATAAAACTTTAATACAATTTGTATAGATCTATATTTGTATTTGACTATCCTTGTCCTGATATTGAAACAGGAAAAAAGTCCTTGACATTATGCAAGGCACCTAATTGTGGCAAATTGTATAAACCAGTACCTACAGTTAACGCAATGGTAAAATTAATTAGTATAATATAAGTACCAAATTGCCTTAATTATCCTGTAATACCAGAATCATAACTGCATATTAGATAAAGAACCATAATATATTATTATATTACTTATATTTTATATAACATTTATGCCATAAAAAATTAGGGGCTGAACCCGCATGATTCAGTTTTTTATAAACGCCGCCTCCCGAACCAAAGTTTCCCATAAAAAGTTAACACATATATGTATGGCTGGAAATAAAAAAAAAACTCCCCTACTTTTTTATAAATAAAACCTCACCGATTGGACGTTCTCCCTAATAAAAAAGTTAAAGACGCATATTACGCGCGCACGCGTTCCACCATTCAAATTCAAATATGGAACGCACGCGCGCCGTATGTAACACACGGTAGCGGCTGCAACTTATTATTAAAATTTTGTTCACTATAAAAAGACCCTTCTTTCCATATGTTTGCTGCTTATTGGTGAGTCTCGTAACGATAGTTGGCTAGCGTAAAAATAAGCGCACACAAGGAAAAAATATAAAATGAACGGTAGGGAAGTATTTTAAAAATAGAGAGGTCTCCCTTCCGAAACAGGGGAGTGAACGCGGTTGATATATTACTGGAGTTACGAGGGATTTTAATATACACTACGTGTGTTGGTTCACTGAGGCCGTAAGATTTGTCAATGCGACATTTTGTGGGCTCTATTTTAGGCCGGTCGCGTGCCCTCGTACCATGTATCGAATTTCTAGATTTTGTTTACCTGATAAGTTCCTGTTTCCTACAGCTTCTGAGCTTTCTCTGTTACCAGTAGATATATTTTTATGTGTTGGCGAGTTTTTTTTTAAATCGATTCGCTATTCGCTATTGATAGTTGAATCGATTTTGATGATTCCAGTACTGATTATTCACGAGCTCTGCTACGTAAAAATATTGAAATCGGTTTTTCTTTAAAATTAATATGATGTCTTCAACTAAATCAATACTATGACTTTAAATGTTTTTATTGTGTATAATGAATGTGTGAAATGTCTAAAAACTGGTAATTAAGTAACAGTAATGATTTAGATAAGTTTCCTAAAAAAATTGACAATACTAATTTTAGGTCATAAATACATTATGGTATCGTAAACATAAATTATTGTCTCTTTATTAGTTTGAAATATGTATATTGTATATTGTTTGATTACAATCGAATAACAAGGAGCATAATTTTGAAAAACGAAAAGGAAAAAATTAAAGATCAATTTAATTATCATTACTCACACACGTCTCTAAAGCCGAGTTGAGACCGACAATTTATTATTATGGACCCGTATCCAATTTAAAACAAGGCACGGGCGAATGGAGACATTAGGTATGAAGGGGACATTGTTTTGGTACCGTGAACACGGAGGGGGAATCCTTGTGGAGTAGAAAAAACAATTTAAAAATAAAATGTAATAATTATAAAAGCGAGGGAGCGGGCGCGTGTCACTGCCGCTTTATTTATTTCGATCTTCAGCTGCTGTTTGAATTTCGAACACCGCGAGTTACCGCCTATAACGTTGGCATTAAAGTAACTTGCGTTAGGTGTGCAATAAAAAAAGAAAAAAAATGCCACTATCACCTGTCTTGAGTACATAGTACCTAACAGTTGTCGGTATATAAATAGTTTTCCGTCCGGCGCCATTTTGTATTTATCGCGACATGTTTTCTTTGAAAAAACTATTTGCATGACTAGTTTTTATTAATAACTAAAATAACATTATTCAGAGTGAAGACATTAACAGAAAAATACATAAAACGTTTTTCTTACACAATAGGCCATTTATTATTACTCTCTTCCCAAAAAATCCAGGTCTTCTTTTAAAAAAACAAGAGATAGATAGAACATTTTGTTTATTTATCTTGTGATTTTAAAAAAAGAATATTGTTAGTGCAATCATTTTTCCTGTTAGTTATATTTATTTTGTCTCAAATATAAATATTTAAGTTACTTGAATTATAATTGGATAATTTCAGTTCATAAATACTAAAGTATATTAGGTATTTGTATTTAAAACCATTGTACATACCTATATACCTAATATGATATATTACAATATTTAACACATATTTTTTTCCATGGCTACAGGCATCATATAACACATGCGGGTATAATATTAATTTAATCAACCATTGTTATTGTAGATAATGTTTTAACAATACCACAGTGATTTGTATTTTAGATAACATATTAAGTTGGGCGTAAACTTAATTATAGATTTTAATGATAGGCACTAGGTACGTATTTCGTTCCTTTTGCATCATATTGAAAAAGAAAAATATATCAATATTTTTGAATATTAAACACTAGGAAAAATCTTGCTGCTTCAGTTATATTAAAATTAAAAAGATTAAAAAAGTTATTATACATGTCTGTACTGTACGTTGTGAGTAGGTATGTCTATTATTTGTTCCGTGTGTTTGCAATTTTTTTTCAAGTGTTGCTTTTTTTTTAGAAAAAATCAGCGATTCAATACATAAAGTAAATGTAATTACAAATATAATTTAATATACATAATATTGTAACAGATTGTAATAGTGTCTTTCTGAATAATTCTCTATAAATATCAGCTGTAGAGCTTTATCAATTTGGTAGTAGTAGAGAGACCTGAGCGACGCTGGGCTGGCTTGACCGGTGAAATACCAGAATACCTCCCAGAATATCGAGGTAAAGTGGCTCATTCCGCGTTTCGTTCGATGAGAAACCTATCCTGTGGCCCTACATCCCTTCCCCCCTTACCCCTCCCTTCGCATCCTACGCCTTTGAAGGGCGGCAACCCAAGTGTAACACTTTCTGTATTCCAGTCGTCCATGGGCGGCGTTAGATGCTTGCCATCAGCAGTAACGCGCTTGCCCTCCTATTCCACAAAAAACATTATTTTTTTTTCAATTAATTGTTGTATAATATAAAGACAAGAATTTTAAAACAAACAAGTCGTCTCGAGGATTCTGAAGGTTGAAAAATGCCTTTCGTTACTGAATCTAAACCGGTTCAAATCTTGAATGACTCTTCGGAATTCTTTTTAGCAAGTGTACATACATACATACATAACTTCACGCCAAATCCCTTGCGGGGTAGGCAGAGAGAACAGAGCGCCATAGGGCACGATTCTTACACACCTCACTCGCTTCGTTGACTTTCATAACTCTTTTCATGCACGCGCGTCGGTTTTTGAGGCTCTTAACATCACCTTCCTCCAGAACACGTTCTATTTGGTCTTGGAATGTGTGTCTTGGCCGTCCTCGACTCCTACATCCGTCCGCTTTTGCATTGTATATCTGCTTAGTCAGTCTTGCGTCAACCATTCTTTCTACATGTCCGAACCATCGGAGCATGCCCTTTCTTACTTTTACACCGACACTCTCTTTCAAACCAACTTCCTTCCTTACAACCTTGTTTTCTACGCGGTCAGCGAGAGTCACTCCGCAGATTTTGCGTAGAGCCCTCATTTCTACCGCGTTTATTCTACTTTCATGCACACTCTGCCATACCCAGCTCTCGCTTCCATAAGTTAGTGTTGGGATCAGGACTGCATTGTGGATTGCTAACTGGGCCTTTCTGCTAATATCCGCCCAGGAATCTGCCCAATCTCTGACTTTCATAACTCTAGATTTTTAAGGCTCCTGACATCACCTTCCTCCAGAACACGTTTTATTTGGTCATGTTAGGTTAGGAGCACACCCTTTCTTGCTTTTACACCGACACACCCTTTCAATTCTAAAATTAGTAATAATAATAATAATTAAAAAAATAATTACTTGCATAGATATTAAAAGAGTTATGAACGTCAAAGAAACAACTTTATGCGGAGGGTACTTGGTCTGGAGTTAAGTTAGTAAGCAAAGTAAAGGTTTCCAGTGAGTCGTAAAACTTTAAACAAGAGTCTTGTAGATAAATCGTTTTAAGTAATTAATCTATATGTGTCAAAGTATTTACTAAGTAATTTCGTTATCTATCAGATAGTATCGTATCTTTACCCCAATCTCGCCACCTACGTGTTACCGGGTAGGTAAATTTGTTGCCGGACTTTTGTTTAGGGACACGGTCAGTATATTACATGGGTGTATTTGGTCAGTAGACCACCCCAGGTTTGAATAGCATGTTTTTTTTATCAATGACACTTCGGGTAATTTTAAGTAGAAGTTAAATAAAAAAATATGTGTGATAAATATCGATGACTGACAATATTGTGCTAGCTTTATGGTAACAGATTCCACCGCCTACTCCATTTGGGACGTATAATTTTTCCCTATAAAGTCAGGGTATACCCTCGTCATCATTACATAGTATAAAACAAAGGCGCTTTTCGCGGTCCGTCCACTTATATGCTTATATCTTTAAAACGACGCAAAGGATTTTGATGCGATTTTTTTTAATAGATAGAGGGTGTCAACGGGGTGTCATTTTATCTATAATCCATGTATGATGTACTGAAGAAAAGTGATAAATCCAAAATTATTACTTTTAATAGTCTCGATGGCGCAGTGGTCGAGCACACGGCTTCTGATCCAGAGGTCCGGGCTCGATTCCTGACACTGGCTTTTCGAAATTGATTTCGGAAGTTATGTGTGATAAATAATCGATGACTGAAAACTTTGCGCCCGGTATGGCAATAGGTTCGCCACTTATTCCATTTGGGACGTAAACATAACGGCGAGACGAGGCTTAACAGCCGCTGCCTACACCTTCGGGTAACAAAAGGCGTGAAGTTATGTTATGTTATGTATGTTATTACTTTTGATGCGGAACAAAGTTAGCCGGGTCATTTTGTTTATTATAATTTGTATGGTTATTTGGTCTTATCTAGGTATGGTTATTTGTATACATTGGTCTATACTATAACTAAAATTATAACTATGTACCTACTTGCAATTATCAGTACGACAATTAGAGATATTGAAAGAAGACTAATAATATAAGAGAGTTTTTATTAGAGGAACAATAGTAGATTTTTCCTGCCATTCATTTGTATCAACGCTCATTAATTACGTAGAAAAACTACAAAATCGTCGTTACTGTGATTTTGTGGTGTCCTGGTATATTGGAAAAGTTTTAACTGCTAGGCGACGGGTTCGATTTCAACCCGAAAATACAATTATGACCAAATAGATGAAACTAAATAATATTGTAAGTGAAAAAATAACTCATATCAAAGTTTTATTAAAAAAAAGTCTACCCAAGCAAAATCTGATTCAGTCTAGTGTCTAAAAGTATGAGCAATCTATTAATTTTATTCACAGACCATTGACTACAGATAAGTATCGCATTTTTACCATGTAATCCACACTTTCTTTACGATGTCCAACAAAACGGATCGCCTCAGCTGCGCCATTAACTATAAATGGGGACATTTGGAAGACATCTTTTTACAATGGTCCCCCAAAATGACCAGAAAAAATATACTCTTTTTAACCAACAATAGAGTTTAATGCGAGGGTGGACGATCAATGATCGTAACTAAACAAAAAAAAATGGCGTCCTAAAATAATTGTAAATTTTGTGGAAAGATTTATGTAGTTAGTAGTCATTGTGGTCGAATCTTATCCTTCCTACTGACATACTTCGGTGTCCAGTTGCAGATGCTAGATACTAAAAAAAAAATAGAAATAAAAAAACAGCTTATTGTCAACGTTTTGAGAAGCATAGAGAAGAGAGAGTTCGTTAATGTTCCGCAGTTGTTTGAGACCACCGACAACTTTTTAAAATTCGAAACGCATTTTTTTTTTTCCTTTCTTTGCAAACGACGCTTTTTATGCAGTAATTCAACTGGTTTTTGAAGTTGTGAAATGTCAGAAAACGTTAAAATTATTACCTATGTTCATGCGATTATCAACATATTGTGTTATAGGTAAATAGTAACCGTAATTTTATTTAATTAAGTGTTAGTTTTGTATACCATATTTCGTTAGGAACCTAGTTTTATTGTTCAATTTGCGCTCAATATTTTCTAAGAGGTTTCTAAATTCTTACAATTAATTGATCAAAGTAACTCAAAATAAGGTTGTAAGGAAGGAGGAGGTTGTATTGAAAGAGAGTGTCAGTGTAAAAGTAAGAAAAGGCATGCTCCGATGGTTCGGTCATGTAGAATATAAAGAATTAATGATGCAAGATTCACTAACCAGATATTTGGACAGTGCAAAATCGGATTGACGCAGGAGTAGAGGACGGCCACGACACATCTTCCATGAAAATAGAACGAGTGCTGGAGGAAGGTCACGTTAGCACCCATAAAATTCGACGCGCCTGCATTAAAAGAGTTATGAAACTCAAAGAAGCGAGTAAAGTGTGTAAGAATCGCGCCTTATGGCGCTCTGTTTCTCTCTGCCTACCCCGCAAGGGTTTTGGCGTGAAATTATTTATGTATGTAATATAGCAAAATTGTCGGTATGTATGACATATGTATATCCGTATTGTTACATACAGGTACCTACGAGTTGATAACGTAACATTGTCAATCACCGTCAATTAATATGGACTTTACATTATTAAAATTTATATTTTTTCGTCTTTTTTTGATAGTTTTGGTTTTTGATTAAAATATCTTAACCAAAATGTATCTGTTAAAAAGTAACAACGTTAACCAGCCAAATCTTATTTTGTCAACAGAATACTTAACAAATATGCATTAAGATATTTCCTTCTTAATAGAATGTTTGTAAATTTGATATTTCTGCCAGTGACAAGGGTATGGGATGCGTTCTGAACAACGGTGACAGTACATGTCTACGCTTTCATAGCTTCAAACTGATATAGCCACGTTCACCCCAATACTGATCATTAAAAATTATACCTTAAAGTATTGTATGGAAGATAGCTTTTTAAATAACGATGTTATCCGAACTTCATCATTGTAATTTTAAAAATATCTAAGGAATTAGCTGAATCATTGAACGTAAAGGTAGTCTTTTGTTTTAATACTTAGTTCTAGTAACTAAATATTTATACTTGTGTTGTTGTTATAACTTGAACTGGAAACTTTACATAGATCTTAAATGTGTTAATGTATGAATGAAAAATGATTTTTTTCTGAAATCTACTACATATTAATATGGCAATGAATCTAAGTGCTATGTTGCAATTTCCAGCAAAAAAAAAAGGAAATCGAAAAAAGATTTTCGTTGCTTTATATTAAAAATACTATAAGTATATAAATTGAAATCGTTAATAATCGATTTTCTTCCAAAACTAGTCAGCTAATTGACAATAACAAGCGAGGCAACACCGGCTGACATCCGCATACCGTTCGGCTCGTGTTACTTTGTGTTTTTTTTTTTTAATATATTATCTGTAAAAACTTATGTAAAAAGTTGGTTACAGACGTTACGAGGAACAAGTGTGCCCACCCTTCGCCTTCGAAGCTAATTGTCAAAGAATAATGAAATAAAAAGAGAGGTCATTTATTTGTTTATGTAGGCACGAAGTTATAAGCTTTTAACGAACAGAACGATATAAGATTTTAAGCGGTTAATGTCCACAATAATTAACACCACTTCTAAATTTTGGAAAAGACGCGTGAAAACTCCGGATTTTAGAGTCCGAAAGCCGGACATGTCAACAAGATCTTTTAAACATATTCAATGTAATAAAAAACAGTTGAAAATGTTATAAATCACCTTTTTTATTCATTCATTATTTTAACAAAACAGAATAATATTACAGTTTGTTACAAATCATTAAGTCACTTTCCGCTGTCTGTCCCCTTAAATGCGCATATCTTTAAAACTACACAACGGATGTTGTGTAGTTTTAAAGAACGGGCACTCACGTGCCCATCCCGACCGCATATTGCGAGCCGCCGCCGTGTGTGGTACTATAGGTCAGCAGACTGGGATGGAATGCGAAATTTCTTTGCATCCTACCCATGGGGGCAAGTTTGCTTCTCGCCAGATGATCCTGACGTCGTTGCCGACTCTGTCACTGATGTGGTGCTGCAGGGATTGGAGTTCTTCGTTCCATCCTCAGTGGTGCCAATCGGCGGCAGATCCCAGCCCTGGTTTGATCGCTCGTGCAAAACGGCGTTACGTTTTAAGCATGAGTGCCATCAAGCCTGGGCAAAAGCCACTGCTTTTGCCCAGGCTTGATGGCACTCATCCCAGAACTCGGACACCGGTTCTCTTAAGAAGAGAACTTTGCCTCCAGGTCCTTCAAAAGAGTTATAGCCGTAGCATAATCCCAGTACATAGGCAAAATTGGCGAGAAACTAGTTCGCCTTCCCTCGGGAACCCGTGCGTTCTGGTCGCTCGCCAAGGCTATTCTTGGGAATTTTTGTAAGCCGTCTCTTCCACCGTTGCACCGGGAGAGCGTCCAACTCGACTTTGGACGATAGGGGTAACATCGCACCGACCATTCAACAATGCGGTCACGCCATGCCGGAGATTCGTTTCCGGCAATATACTGTGCGACGCATACTTTTATTCTCAAAAATAATGGAAACACTCATCAACCGCTAGCTCCTTTAGTATCTAGAAGAGCACCAGTTGATAAGCGACCGTCAATACGGATTCCGTCAAGGTCGCTCAGCTGGTGAACTTTTAGCGTACTTAACCCATCGATGGGCGGAGGCGGTTGAGAGTAAGGGAGAGGCGCTGGCCGTTATTTTGGACGTAGCGAAGGCCTTTGATCGGGTTTGGCACAAAGCACTTCTTTCGAAGCTTCCATGTTATGGGCTTCCCGAGAAATTCTGCGATTGGGTTTTCAGCTTTCTCACGGCTCGGAGCATTAAAGTTGCTGTCGGGTCATGCTCCGATTTAAAACCTGTGAATGCTGGAGTCCCCCAGGGCTGTGTGCTATCCTCTACGCTGTTCCTTCTGCATGTCAATGACATGCTGCTTAGCAGCAATCTTCATTGTTATGCGGATGACAGTACCGGGGATGCCTTATAAGCCGGCTACCCGCGAATTTCTCGGGAAAACGTGCATGAGCACCGGAACAAACTTGTGTCTGAAATCGAAACATTCCTTTGTCAAGTTTCGGACTGGGGTCGACTAAACTTGGTCCAATTCAACCCTAAGAAGGCACAGGTCTGCGCGTTTACCGCTAAAAAGACACCCTTTGTCATAGCTCCCTGTTTTGAGAGCACTCCCTTACCCGCCTCAGCCGCTATCGGAATTCTTGGTGTCGACTTGTCGAGTGACGTCCAGTTCCGCGGTCATCTGGAGGGCAAGGCCAAATTAGCCTCCAAAAAGCTTGGTGTGCTCAATAGAGCGGGACAGTATTTCACGTCAGGTCATCGCCTGCAACTTTACAAGGCGCAGGTCCGTCCTCACGTGGAATACTGCTCACATCTTTGGGCGGGGGCGCCCCAGTACCAGCTTACTCGATTTGACCGCATCCAACGACGTGCGACCAACCAAGCTCTTACCGATCGGCTTGATACCCTGGCGTTGCGGAGAGAGGTGGCATCTCTATGCATCCTCTATCGCATATACCACGGGGAGTGCTCTGAGGAATTGTTCGGATTAATACCGCCAGCTGATTTTCGCCATCGCTCGACGCGCCAACGCTACCACCCGCATTGGCTGAATGGTTGGCGATCAACAACAGTGCGTTTCAACAGGCACTTCTTGCCACGCACTGTTCCTTCATGGAACAAGTTGCCGGCGACGGTATTTCCGGACCGCTACGACCTAGGAACCTTCAAGAAACGAGCCTAATCTCATCTAAAAGGCTGACAACGCTGATGTGATGCCCCTGGTACTGCAGACGCCATGGGCGGCTGTGATTGCTTTCCATCAGGTGACCCGCAAGCTCGTTTGCCCCCCTCTATGATAAAAAAAAATTAAATGGTAAATTTTAGTTATAAAATAAATGGCGTTAGATGCATTTATTCTTATTTAAAGTAATAATCGCATAATATAATCCCTATTATTATTGTAAAATTTGTTGCAGGTTTTATTTTCCGTTTAAAACAAAGTTTCCAATTTAAAATGTAATACCTACTTGATCTATGGTCGGCCAGGGGTGATTCATTAGCCGGGTCGTTCGTCTTCATTGCATGTGACGGAGATAGTTTACCGTTTAAATGACTGTTTGAGGCGGGAACTAAAAAGGTCATACTTTACTTTTGTGCAGTTACTTAATTAATATATATGTACATATCTACTGACTACACTACAATTAATCGAGACCCATTCGATAAAGTATCGAAAACAATCGATAATAAATGGTGATTGTGTTTTTTTTAGTAATACGACGAGGTTTGAATTTAGAATCAATGCCCATTTTAAATCATGCCAAGACTGAAATTTACAATAACTTACAACAGTAACTTGGCTTAATCCACCGACTTTTACGGAGAAATCTGTGCCTACTTTTGCCGAGGCTCTATTAGCCCGGTGGATTTTGTTTAAACATTACTAGCATTCCGGTATCGTTATTTCAAAAACAACAAAGACATTATTAAAAGGCAAACTCAATAGCAATATTTAGTAGCTACGGAATAAGGTACTACACTTCGAAAACTTAAAAACCCAAAACCGTCAAAGAGCTACTACAGAAATGGCTTTAACTTCATATTTATATTCTTTGCTCTACAAAGATTATTTACTTCAATCTTCATTGCATAATATAAAACAAAGTCGCTTTCCACAGTCTGTCCCTTTAAATACTTAGATCGTTGAAACTTTGCAACGGATTTTGAGCTGTTTTTTTTTAATAGATAGAGAGTGTCAACGGGGTGGTTTTCTATCATTAATGTATAATGTACTAAAGAAAAATACTTATTTATTGGTCGCTTGGTCAACTAGTTCTAAATATAATAATACTACGACAAATTAACGTAATATTAAATGTCTTATGCAACAACAGAAAAACTAAGCAGTTTAAAACATTTGCCAGGAATTTTCGCCGTCGTTTTTTCCTAGCCCTCAGATGAGTAAGCAAGCTCGCTCTACCAGGAAATGATGTTCAGGAATGAGGATATATACTCGTTAATTTGCACCATAAATCATCGAAAATGTACGTTTTTGAACGCCTCTCTTGGATACGGATGGTTTTTTGCCAACTTGTGTCTTGTGTCTTCGGCACATATCTTATTTCAAATGATTTTTGTGACATTTCAGCGGACTGTTTATTTAGGACATGTGTTTATGGAGAGATTATGTCCTTTTTAATCGTTTTTTTTTAGAAAAAAATATAACAAGATTTTTATTATTAAATACACGTAGGCACATGTGTGGATAGTAAAAAAAATGGATAGAAAGACAGGCGTGGGATTTAAGAAACTTTCAATTCAATGATCCAATATATTTGACGAAAATTTAAATAAAATCATTTATTATTACTTTACCAGTTCTCAGATAAATACATACATATATGTACACTTGACTTCACACCAAGTCCCTTACGGGGTAGGCACACCGCACTCGCTTCTTTGACTTTCATAACTCTTGTCATACACGCTCGTCGTCTCACCTTCCTCCAAGTTCTATTTGGTCATAGGGAATGTGTAGTGGCCTTCCTCGATTCCTACATCCAGTATTATATAAATCTAGGACTATTTTACTTTTAATACATATTTCTATAAACAAAACCTAACATGAATAAAAAATCCTTGGAGCAAAACTCACACATACTCATGTACACACATCACCTAACATTTTACTGCATCGGATGCTTGACGAACTCATGTTTTTTTTTCTCAGTATCGAACATGATATGATGATTGTTTTGGGAATATGCCAAGCGTTACGGATATCTTGACTTATTTGACCCGAGGGAGGACGCCGGAACCTTCCGACAGTTCCCATATTAAAAGTTCTCGTAAAATATAGTCAGGATGTACACCTATATTTCTAATGTCCTTTTACTAGCGAGTTTTGGAGTAAAAAACCTGTTACTATCTGTAATTATTAATACTAGATTCTAAGGGCACAAAGGAATATACAGTGTTTGATTCTTTCACGCCGTCACTATCTTCATGAATAAGTGGTGAAGAATATCTGGTATATATATATATGACACATTATTGGTGCGTCGTCGTCCGTTAAGGGTGTAGTATGGGAAAGAAAGCGGAAAGGGGAACGGGCCTCCGGATACCTCTCTCACCGAACGAAACACAGTACGAGCCACTTCACGCCGATATTTCGAGTATTTTACCGGAGCCGGCCCATTCATTCAGCAAACTGCAAGACTCTAACACACTTCCGGTGGAAAGTAATGTTAGGAGCCTGAAAAATAGACGTACGAGCATGAAAGTAACATGAGTACGCATGAGCGTATGAGCTATGAAATTAATGACCCTTCGACGCTTATCGGTCCGGGCACGAAAGTCGTTATATTAAATTACTAGACTATCTGAACACAGGAACTGCGAGTAGAGGTCATGGGGATCTACCAACCGATGAGAGTTGCGGTACCGATCTGTGAGGAGCTGCAAGAGTTCATAGTGCCTCTAGCGTAGTTTTAGAGGGAATATGTGGTGAAGAGAAACACCCTAGTTATGTAGTCGGTATACTGTCCTAATGGTCGGCGGAAGGGGGAGTCCGGCTAGCATCGCTCCAGTTGGTGGCACCTATAAAATGTCGCCTCTGGGTAAAAAAAGGTGAGCTGGAATTCAAAATTTGTATATGAACATGGCATAATAAGGTGAATATTTTAGACATATTCTCTTCTATATTGTCGTAGTCGAAGTACTTCCATAAGTAATCATATCGTAATAGTAGTTTAATATCATTATAATTACATAGTATAAAACGAAGTCACTTTCCGCTGTCTGTCCCCTTATATGCTTATATCTTTAAAACTACGGATTTTGATGCGGTTTTTTTTAATAGTTAGAGGGTGTCAACGGGGTGGTTTTGATCTATAATTCATAAGTAATGTTGTAAAGAAAAAATGTCAATTTTCGCGATTTAGCACTTTAATTGCAAAGCTGGCTGAACCCTAAGCGATAGATGAAAGCAATTTTCTACGTTATTAAAAGGTCTAGAAAAAAGTCCGCGATAGCATATGTCTATCTCTTATGGATAACCCACAATAACTATTTTTATTTATTAACTCTTTACGAGAAATAATGGCTTATTTATGAAGCGATTTTAAACATTACAGTATTAATTTTCATCCAATTAAGTGTCTTAAATAGATTGTGCATATAATATAGATGATCCTGGCCCTTTACAGTATGCAATTTAAGCGACTATTTTCGAAGATATTGTAGTATTAACATATCGGGACAGCAGTTAAAATTTACTCATTTATTACGATTGATGCGGAACAAAGTTCGCCGGGTCAGCTAATTATCTCATATATTTGGATTTTTAGTCTTGTACCAAGTACAAGACACAAAATTAATAGCAATTTACAAAGAATCCCAGGAAAATCTATTGTTATCGGGAAAATTGGTATTTGTTCAGTAGTATTTGAATGTATTGAGGATATAGCACATAATAAATAATCTTAGAGATGGTTTTGGCCATCTGCCCTTTACCCGGGAATGCAAACATCATTATTTAAGTTCATTAAGTCGGTACAAATGTCATGAGTCGCTCCTAATTAGTGTTCTGATGGTGAGGAAGTCTATTCTGATCCCGTGGGACCCTAACAGGAGCACCACCTGTGACAGCACGTGGACACTTGAAAATATGTGTTTTTTTGTGACACAATTTCACACTCTTGTAAAAGTTTTGTTTGGGAGATAGGAAGTTGTTCGCACCGTTTTATACACATGGGCACTCTATAAGTCTCTGTCTCTGTTGGATCGGCAGAACAGATATTTACACAGAACTGTTTATCAAAATGATAAAATTCGAAACTTGAAAATCGTAGAAGCGATTTAGGAAATTCTTTCTGCCTAACCTGCGAGGGACTTCGCGTGAAGTTACGTAAGTGTAAGCAAATTCTAAATAGATCACCTACATATGTACGCCATGTAGCCACGCCAGCAACACGAACTTGTTATTGTTGGTTTCCATCACCAACAAATAACCTAAAATACTGGCATTTTAAATAAAATTTCCTTTTTTAAATACGGAATTATTTCCGCGTCATTTTTTGACAGCTCTTTCATTGTTAGCGTGTTAAAATGTCAGTTGAAAAGAGTTTTTTAGAATGCTGACCACTACGAAACTCTATACTGATCTTGTCCACCTTTTTATAGAGTTAAGTATTTTTATTAAGTTATGAACATATAATATAATCTACCTAAAATATAACGGAATCCATTTAATCTGTACCGCGGATGCTTTATGTAGAGCACATAAAAGATGCTTTCGACCATCCTTTTCACAATTTACTCTTCTTTTTTCTATTATTTAACAATTTTTTTTTTGAATTGATAATTTACACACCTTGCGGATGTACCATCAGATATTATTGATGGACGCAATTTCTCTATAAGCCGTTCACATTAATGCCGCCATCATTTTTTTTACACCCTCCATTGTTGTCTGTAACACTTGCGTAGAAGATTGTTGCAAACTCTTCCACATTTATTTACACGCAAAAGTGTTCTATATATTTTGATATAGGGTGGACGTCCTGATTGTTGGAATTTCGTTTGCATTCGGGGTTGATTTAATAGCTGCTTCGCATTAGCATTTAAATTTAATAGCTAATTTTATTGTGCATCGATAACTTAAAGTAAAGTAATGTCACTTTCTAAAGTTTTCCAAATGTAATTTTCTAAACCTTTCGTTACGAAGCTTCGAACTTACTTATTTAACTCCACGCCAAATTCCTTGCGGACTAAGCAGGGCGCCATAAGACACGCCATTACATACCTGACTAGCTTGTTCGCTTTCATAACGCTTGTCATATACGATTTGTAATTTCGTTTCCAAAATACGATTATGGTCGATAATTGGTACCTTTACCCAGCATTACATAAAGGTGTGTTCACTGACGGGCACTCAACCCGTGCTTTCTAAATTTTATTGTAAGTATGTGTTTATTTGCGAACACATCTGCATCGAAACATATGTATGTTTTCATTTGACAAATGCAATATAATCTTTCATTTACAATATGAAAGGATAGTTTTGTACAAAAGGACTTTTGGGGGTTAATAAAAACTTTAAAGGAGATTCAAATATATTTGTTTTTTTTTCTTAATGAAAATAATTGTCATATGTCATTGTTTTCTAACCATAACTTGATAATAATACTACTAAACTACTATATAACTAACTATATAAACGTTTATTTTAGTTATTAAAAGTAAATTTTTCTTTGTATGCTTGAGAACCTAAATAGGGCTTCAGGCACAAGCCTCAAAACTTCTGCATTAATTTGAAATATAATATTTCCAATGACTGTTTAATTTAATTCTGTAAGTAGTATTAGTTGATAGTACAATCATCAAGTATCTGTTATTTTTGATTATTGTTAATTTGATATTGTGTTTAGTAATAGTTAGTTACCTAAAAAATATTTCTACTAAAATGTTCATAATAAAACAGGACGGCCGATTTAAAAAAAAAAAACCTTATTGAACAGCAGTATTTAAATTGCGAACACATAAATCGCTTTGAATTGTTTCAACTTTTGTAAATTGACATACAATAAAAGAAAAAAAGTACAGTTTTTTATAAAAAGAATTGATGGCGCGCTTCATTTTAATGTCACTGGCAGTTTGCAGGTAATTGGTTTATTAGGTTAGTGTAACTGTTTAATAGGGCATCTCCTTTCGCGTGGTAATAAAAGAGGTAAGATGCTTGTGTTTTTTCTTCTCTGTGTGAAGTTCTGTCTCCGACGGCCCTTGTGCGGCCCTGATGCGAATTTATTTTTTCAAAAGTTACCTGAATATCAATTTCTCTTAATTGCTTTCTTGGAATATTTTTTAAGATTACTTCGGCATAGTACCTACAATTTGGACTATCTATTTGTTACTTACGTATTTAGAACAAATAGATGGACTTCGTCTGGTATTTTATTTATAAGTGTCAATTTTTATTATATCATATTTTTCGGAAACTGCGATTGCTAGGTTTTTGGCCGGTTCATCTAAGATACTAAGTTAATTCTTCTCAAAAAAACTAAATATGTTAATAAAATACTTGTTTCCAATTGTCGTTAGTTAAGTGAGATTAGCAATAATTATGAATTAGCGGTAGTTAAACACAAAAATAATCGAGTAAAACATTTTTCTCAATGCTCTACTTAAACTAAATATTTGGCAAAATAATTGTAATAACTATTTTTTTTTACTCGCTCAAGTCGCTGTGCTCTACATTCCCATCAACCTCTTTCAAAAACAGGTAACATTTTTTTTATTTGCAAATAAAAAAAACTGAATCTTTATAATGGACCCCTGGTGAAAGTTTTGTACAAGGATCTGTCTTTGAACAAACATAATGCATGCTTTTTATATTTATGCACATTATAGCAAAAAAATATTATGTTCGGACCTTTCTCCGAAACGAATGGTTATCACAAAAGGGTTTTAGATTTCATAAACAGATGCGTTTTTTTTTCTCGTTTGATTCGTAATGTAATTTTTGTCTATGACATCTGTCAGATAGCCTGAGTCTGAAATTTTTTCGCCTTACCCATGTGATTTTTTCGCTAAATGATAAGCTTTTACCTTTTTTAATTACCAAAGAATTAAACTGAAGGTTACCAATTATTAAAATAAAAAAAATATGTCTAAAGAAACCCACGTCACCCAATGTCTGTGATTATACCATTGAGTTAGGTATATTACCTATGGTATTAAGTACTGTACAGTAATATAATTACAGTCAGTACTATAACTTAATGGATTGTAGGTGCTGATTAAACTCTCGCCTCTGCGGTTTATTAATTTACGGTTCATTTTCTTTAAAACTGTAAAAATCATCAACGTACTACATTTTTTTAACATTTAGCTATTTTGATGGTCATGTATAAAAGTGCGAGTAGAAATATTATAGAATCCCAATTAATGTGATTTTGAGCTACATTATTAAGAAATTATTATATCTAGAAGAACAGAGATTTAACATCGTGTAACGTAACTGAGACAAAAAAAACAAAAAAGGCAGAGAAAAAAAAAACTTTTTTTTTTAAACTATGTGATAATTTTAAAACGATATCGGATGAAATTTTACTGCAGCTAATATAACTGAGTCAGAATAGATACTTTTTAACTATTCATGAATTCAAAATCGAATAGAATAATCGAAGGGAATAAAATTAGTTCGATGACGTTGACAAGAAAATTATGACATTTGGAAGTTTGACAGACAGTCACCTTTAGCCACTATTGTTAGCACGCGTGCCCTTTGTCGCTCTGATATAATATTTATGTAGTAACAACCTCATTGTTTGGGAGTTTATAATTCTACGCGTGCCTTAAATGAAAAAAAGAACTCTATATTATAACGATAACGTTTTTTTTTTCATTCGCCCTTTTGGGACTAGCTAAAGCTTAGAAACCATAATGCCTTAAAGGTAATGCATATACAAAGATTTTAAAATGGAATGCAGATCTAAGGCAAATCTTAACATTTAAATAAAGAATGCTCTAGACATAGGTAATTTACGAAATATAAAATGTGGAATCGTTATTTCATAAAAAAAAATGCCATACTAAAGATACATTAGGATACTTAAAAAAAACTTCTCTTTACAATAGCCAAAAGACTTGGCATATGAGTATAAAAATAAAAAATCGGGTACAGAGATATAGACGTGCTTTATTTTGAATATTTATTTATTAATTGAAATACATTATGAAATACTTCACTGTGCCATACATATTATTGAATATTATTGAAATCCTCGGCATTAAAGTTAATATACTGCTAATAAATGCATTGCTCGACTGTCTGTTTAATAATCTCAGAAAATGTTTACCTAAACCATTGAATGATAATATTTATTTAAATCCAACTTAAACAAATAAATGAATTTACTAACAAAACATATACATAAATTTACTGTAATAAGTGTAGTCGTCAAAAAAGCTCGAACTTGCCAGCTTAATTGACAAAAACAAAAAGTTTGCCACGTATCGTAGCAGCTCTTGTATTTAACTTGTTCGAAGGTCTATCATAAAAAAAGTTAAATACGCGTGTTAAAAGAATGTTGCGACTAAAAACAAATTAACTTTTCTTCTTTCGATAAATTTTGAAATAAGAAACTTTTTATTTCATCACTCATTAAAAATAGGCTAAAGCTTTGAAACCATACTGCCTTTATCGGAGCGATTTATCAATAATTCGTATGAATAATTTTGATAACTTCATAATTAAATCGAATGAAATAGAGATATTAAACTGTAAGTGGAGGTGAAACTTATACAATATCACTGTCCCTACGATAGTGGCAAACATTCCCAACATTTCCCTTAACCGTAATCATTATCATTAATTAATTAGCGTATGATTAAAATGTATTTAATTATGAATGTATCTGATGGCGATAATGATATTATACTTAGTTTAAAATGAGTTTAATTTTAAATAAAGATAAATAAATTGACAACTTAGCAATAGTGTGTGTGTTTTTTTTTAAATAATACGTATCTGTAGGCAACCTTTGTTTTACCATTTGTTGAAAATTACACTCTCAAATGCTTACTCCAAATCTTACTCACAAATATTAATAAAAATAAACATCATAAAAATAAGAAATTGAAAAAAAAATTAAACAAATTTGTTACTGTTTGTCAGTCTTAAATATCTTGGGGTTATTACAATTATAATAATAATAATAATTTAAGCACCAATACATCTGAAAAGCTAGTTGCTCGGTCATACATACTTACCTATACTTGAAGACGTAAAATGCGTTAAGTTGTAGTATAGGATGAAGACGAAATATGTACTTAATATCACTAAAATGTATTTATGTATTATTAAAAGTATGTTTTATATATGTGTACATATAATTTCATTAGTAATTACTTTCGAAAATTAGTCTCATTAGACGTTATATTTCTACCGTTTTTGAACTGCATAGAGTATAGTTTTCTTTTTATCATAGCCTTAATTTATATACTAGGTTAATTTAAATATTAAATACTGAGCTTGTCGTGAACCTTCTACGTACTGGATTTTTAACTATTTTTTTTTTAATAACATGTACTTACGAGTTATATAAAAAGAAAACTTTTAGTACCTATACTTAGCATTATAACTACCCAACTTGTCCCACTCTTAAATATAAAGATCGAAATCGAAGCCACCTCCTCCGCTCAGGTAGTCGTACAAGTAGACTTCCATCTCTTCAAGAGCTTCCATGCCGGGATCACGAAGAGGTGCCTCGCGAACGGACCGGGCTTGACGGGAAAGGCTAGGGGTGATAATTTATTTAAAAATGATTAGTAACGGAAAATCAACACAATCTAGGTGGTCCAGTGGTCGAGTGCCCCAACTTTGATTCAGATGTTGTAGGTTCGATTCCGGATTCACACCAATGATTTCTCGGATTTTTTTCGGAAGTTATGCGTGATAAATATCGATGACTGAGAACTTTGTGCCCGGTGTATGGCAATAAGTTCGCCAGCTAACTTATCGATTGGGCTAATCGAGAGTTAAGCAACCGTACACTTTCGGGTAGAAAAAGGCGTGAAGTTACGTTCACGTTAACAGAAAATCAAATCCAGTGACATTATTTTCATAGAAAATCGTATAGAATTAAAATCAAAACTCACACAAAGTCATTATCGGAATCGAACATGTAGTCCTTGTTGAAGTGTTCGTTGATGTCCTTCATGATGCACGCCTCCAACTTCTTGTGCTGAAAGTCAGTCATAAATTTTGTATTAAGAGACTATTCTCGTATCTGTTCCTGTTGCTGTCTCAGTGGTCTAGTGGTCGAGCACTCCGCTTCTAAATCGAGAGGTCGCGGGTTTGAATTCTGGCTCGCACCAATGATTTCTCCTAATTCTTTTCGTAAGTTATGTTTGATAAATATCAATGACTGAAAACTAATTTATGCAGCGAACTGTGTGGCTCTAGTGGTGGGTCTTTGGGTTTGATTAGGATCCGTTATTCTGACAATATTAACAAACAAAACGACGCTTCTTTTGGCTGTTGATGTATTAATGCTGTTCTTAGTCAGGATAGTAACACCTTCTGATACTAGGATTTAAAAGTTTTAATAGCTTCCCCCCATATGGGAAATCCTGCACCAATCCTGTTCAAGATTGGCCCAAGGTTGTATACGAACACTAGCGCAAAAGTCTGGAATTATTACTAAGGCCTAGGCTTTGTTTTCAGCATTGGGCCAAGGCTGGCAAATAACGTTGGCCCAACATGGAATAGCCAAGACTCGGTTGCCCACTTAGTCCGAGCTTGGTTCCATCGTTCAAGACTGACAGTTCCTACAAGGGTCACAGCATTATGTAATATATAAAATTCTCGTGTCACAGTTTTCGTTCCCATACTCCTCCGAAACGGCTTCACCGATTCTCATGAAATTTTGTGTGCATATCGGGTAAGTCTGAGAATAGGACAACATCTATTTTTCATCCCCCTAAATTACAAGGGTAGCCCACCCCTCAATTTTTTTTTTTAATTTTTCGACATATTTCTGTTTCTTATTTTTTTTATAAAACGGGATACAAAAATACATGCAACCCTAAATTTTCAACCCCCTGCGATCAACCCCTATTTTTTAAATTTTATTTTTCGGCAAGAGAACGTTTGCCGGGTCAGCTAGTTACTAATAAAAATCAAGTAGGTACTTACCTTGTAACATCTGAAGAAGAAAATGGCCTTGATCTGCTCCAGAGGACGTGGCACAATATCGCGCTTGTCTTCCGGTACGCATTGCTAGAAAATAAGTGAAACAAAATTATTTGAACTATAATTATTTTTATTATACAAAAGCATTATTGTATGCATTTCAGTGATAATAAGAACTATTAGGTCTATAAAATAAAGTTTACTATAAGAGACATTACATTACAAGTATTATCTCAATGGTACCTATATATTACTGGAAATATTCTATCTGCATACGAATTTTCATTCAAATAGGCTTAACAGTTGATGCGTGTTTGCGTAACAAACATTCAAAATCTTTTCAAACTTTCTTATTCTTTCTTATATCTCAGTATGTGTGAAGCTTTCACAAATTACATTACGCGAAAATAATAATAAAACCATCAGGTACTAATAGTCTCGGTGGTCCAGTGATCGTGCACCCCGCTTCGGAATCCAGAAAACGTGACTTCGAATCCAGTCTCACACCAATGACTTTTCGAAATTTATTTCGGAAGTTATGTGTGATATATATCGATGACTGAAAACTTTGTGCCCGGTATGGCAATAAGTACGCCACCTATTCCATTTGGGACGTAAACATAAGGGCGAGTCGAGGCTTAACTACGGCTGTCTACCCCTTCAGGTAGGAAAAGGCGTGAAGTTATTTATATATGTTAGATACTAACGGAGAACTTCTGACAGAACTGCAACCCTTCCTGTATGTCAGACTTCAACTCGTTCGAAACTGGTAGATTGCTGACTCTCTGGGTGATCTGTTCATAGTTAGGCTCCATGTTGCTGTCTATGTAGCCAAGCTCTTGCATTACGCACGTCACGTTCTGTCCAGCTTGTGATCTAGCTGGGTTCAAGCCGAGCCTGGCACGAAGTCCTAGATTTCTCTGTGGGAACAGCAATTGATAGCAATTATTGTCTATTTTATATACTTTTACCACTCAAAAGATTAGTACTCTGATCCTATTGATTAAAGCGTGTTAATATAAGTATATTCTAAAGTCTGCCGCAATAAATGTACCTACAATCCAAAACAAAAACACTATTTGAATGTAAACCAGGAGTTCCTGAGGTGAGCGCCTTCAAACAAACAAACTCCTCAGCTTCTATAATTTTATTCTTAGCCTTGATGATGATGACTTCCATAGATATCTGTGATGACTTCTCTTCCAGATGACAAGTTCAGTTAACTTATTAAATAGTATTTTTGAATTAAGTACCCAAAACAACACACAAACAACAAATTAGTGGGCTAAGTGGGCTTTTCAATTAGGTTTATAATATTTATTTCTAAGACTTTTGCGAATCTCACTCACAGATTAAAACAACTTTCAGGATTATATCGCGTTTATTTATTACTTATTTATATTTATTTCCCGACGTTTCGAACTCTTTACTCACATGAAAATGATCTCTCTAAAGAGTTCGAAACGTCGGGAAATAAATATAAATAAGTAATAAATAAACGCGATATAATCCTAAAAGTTGTTTTAATCTATAGGTTTATAATTGCATTTTTTTAATATACGACACAACTTTAAGTCAAATTATTACAATATTAGTTCCAGTCGCGGAGGAATTAATCGAACTTGGTTCGCATCTCATTCAATCAATGTAGAACTATTGATATTTATAAATAATTTCATAGAAAGTTGCAGTGATAAAATACCCAAATTGTTATTTGTATTTTTGAAGTGTAACTTCTAATGGCTCGTGCAACCATTTAACGCTTTTAACGCCCCCTTGCGGCCGCTAAATATATTATTTATTAGATGAAAGGCAAAACTGAACCGGTCTATATATAAATCCACGAAGCAAATTGCTTAAGCCTGATTATTCGCAGTGTATAGACATCTAGTAGCGCATAGTGGTACTATTAGCGCATAATTGATAGGTATAAATTATTAGTGGAATAGTACCACCATCCGCTGCTAGATGCTGCCACAGCTGTTTCCAAAGACATCGTTCAAACATACCTGCTACCACGATTAAGATAACGTAAAAGTTATTATATTGTGAAAATATATATGATTACATTATACATCATATTACAAAAGTCACCGAAATTAAACTCAGCTGTTTTATTTATTAAAGTTTGAAATATTGACGCAGGCCGCTATCTAGCGGCAACTGTAGTCAACTATAGCCGTTTATCATTTTAGGTAATTGATTTATTATACATAATTACATGTTGATATTTATGTGAATATATTACTAAAATCTAATATGAACATCGGTGAAATACACTACATTTATAATTATGAGGTTGAAGTAATTTTCAAGTTATATAGTCACTGTTTTGGTGATAATTCCACAGCACAAGGATTTTTTAATAAATACTTCACTCGCTTCGATGTAGTACCACTGCTTTTCAGTAGATGTCCTTGCTATTAATACTTTTTATCTAATTTTCTTTTCTAAAAATATACATAAAACATTAAAACACATAGAAAAGCACCTAGACACCATACAAACAGTAATGATTATCATAAATATTTGTTTGAGAGAACCGACCTCAATTTCGCCGACAGTTTTTTTTAGTGAATGCACTCTTATGCGCTTGTAATGTAAGTCAGATATATTCTTTTTAAATAGGTATTTAAAAGAAATGAGTTTAATGTACATTTATTTGTGGAGATTGTAAAAAAAATCATAAAAAGTATAGGCACATAGGCATTTTTGCCTGTTTCCAAATATGTATGTAATTCAATTTCTAAAAAAAATGTTAGTTGTTTCTTTTGACGGCAGAACATTACAAAACGAGAGGAAAAGAGAAAGAATGATAAAGGTTAGGGAAGAGGAAAGAGAGAGAGTGAGTCAATATCACTCAAAAATATTGTTTTTTTGTGATTTTTCCCGAAGCGAAGTTAGCGGTGTGTAATTAGTTTGTTTACGTATTTATATTAATAATATTTATATCATCGTATAATTAATATTTTAGAATTTAATTTAACACTTAATTTAATAGTGCAGTGATTTTATTTTTGAATTTAGTGGATAAGATTTATAAATAATTATTGATAACAATCCAAGCGATAATGCGACGGATATAAAGTTACAATGCTAAGGTACGTGTCTTGAAGATTTATTTGATTGTTTCTTAATTAGAAAATATATATTGACGCATTACATACATCTACAATGTACAAATAGGCAGAGATGTGACTTATTTGAAATACTTCTATTTAAAATACAAATGCAAAATACCCATTTTGTATTTAAATACCTTTTTGTTGAAAGAATTTTTTATTTTATTTGAAATACCTCCCGAGAGGTATTTTGTATTTTGAATAGTCATTTCCAAATACAAAATACTTTGTGATTAATTTTAGCCAAATTCATTTATAAAATGCCATTTCTTTTTGTAAGTACAATTTTAGTATAGTTTGATAATTATCGTATGTACTAAAATTTTAAAGTTTTTATAGGTTATTATAATTTTATAGGTAACATTTAATAGGTGGTCCAGTGGTCGAGCACCCCGCTTTTGAATCAAGAAGTTGTTGTGGGTTCAAATCCTGGCTCACACTAATGACTTTTCGAAATGATTTTTGAAAGTTATACATACATACATAACCTCATGCCAAATCGATTGCGAAGTAGGCAGAGAGAACAGAGCACATAAGGCACGACTCTTGCACGCCTCGCTCGCTTATTTGATCTTAATTGTTTTTTTTTAATGATATAAGAAGGCAAAGGAGCTTGCGGGTCACCTGATGGAAAGACGGTCCGGAAATACCACAGAAATAGATCAAGATAGAACGGCCGCGATGGCATATTTCCATACATTTCGAGCGTGTCACTTTTTTGAAAAACCACGCCCTCAGCGTGACGTCATTTTCATTGTGAGCGGGGCGACTAGTTAGGAGACACTCACATTAGATTATCGATGTTAATATCGGCAACGTGTGTTAATTTTATTATTTTTATATTTTACTAACTTTATTGATTTTCTGTAACGATAATCATAGAAAGTAAAACATGTTAAATACTTCAATCCGACATATTAAAACCTAAAACATATTTTTCCAACAGTATATAAAATTTAATTATAAATATTTTACTGTCCTTGAAACTATACATATTTATTAAATATTTGCCTTTTTGTAAGGGTTGGCCTCACAGTCCTGGTTAAATAACGAAGCCGAACGTCTACATATACCTCGGTTACTGCCCATTTGAGAAGAACGAGATGATTTTCCATCGGCGATTGGTCAAATTGGTGAAAACTTATACTGTCAAATAAACTGCTGCCAATGTAATTACGAAACACTTTGGTTGAAATTTGTGGTGTTAGAATAAAGTAGGGACAAAGCAAGATATGAGCTGATACTCAAATTATTATTGAATTAATTTATCGATAAGTCCTAAGACTCAACGATACATGGAGTGCCCATCTCTAACATTCGAAGACTAATCACAGCGATTAACAGACACAGCGATCAACTGGCAGGTTTATTGTGTATTTCGTTTGATTCGACGTACATTACGCGTATAAATAATGCGCGCAATGGTTTTTGTATACGAGCGTTGAATGCGGACAGCAATGGATATTTATCATAACGAAAAAATATACAACTTGTGATCGTAATTATTGAACATAGTAAAAGTAAAACAATAATTTATAATCTCAAAAAAATACTTTCTACTGATTTTCTGTACTTACTGATCATACGAAATATTTCCTTTTTTCATATTTGATTCACTACTTTTGTTTTTACAATTTTTCACAGCATAATAAGGCATATATGTGACGTTTTATCTATTTTTTTACGTCCTGAACGCATGGCAGGAACGCTCGTTGCGTAATGAGAGCGAGTTTCGAAAAGCATGCAATATAGTGCAGGGTTTTGGCACGCTTGCCACGCCTATTCGCCGTTCTATCTTGATATATTTCTGTGGGAAATACCGTTGCCGGCAACTCGTTCCACAATGGAACAGTGCGTGGCGAGAAGTACCAAAGGGGCTAAGCCGATCTGACAGAGTTTGGTTGACGACAAGCTGAACCGCGCGTCGTTGGATGCGTTAAAATGGGGTAAGCTGGTACTCATCTTTTGACAGAGGCACCCCGCCCAAAGATGAGAACAGTATTCCATGTGAGGTCGGAAATGCGCTTTATATAGCTGCAAGCGCTTACCTGACGTGAAATACCGTCCCTTTTTTGAGCCAATTTCGCCTTGCCCTTCAGATAACCGCGAAACTGAACAAGTCGATCCGAAGAATTCCGATATCGGTTAAGGCGGGTAACCGAGTGCCCTCAAAAACTGAGGCAACAAAATGTGCCTTTTCAGCGGGAAACGCGCAGACCTGTGTCTTCTTAGGGTAGAATTAGCTAAGTTGAGTCGGCCTTAGTCCGAAATTTGACTAGCCAGAGTTTCGATTGTAGACACAGTTTATTCCGGTACGAATTGACGTTTTCTCGAGAAATCCGCGGGTGGCCAGTATTTATTTTTTATTTATTTATTTATTTATTCAAACTTACAACTATTTTTACAGGTTCTTACCTAATGCAATAGTGTATCATAATAAATCAACATTTAAAATTACAAACTTACAACTTATGTATTATAACTTATTACATTTAGTGTTATTATTGTGAATTCACTCAATGCACATTGGAATATATCTATATTTTTTGCTATAATGTTAATAGTGCGAAGTGCCCTCGTCAGGGGCGCCCCATTTAACAGATTAGTACGAGCGCGAGGCACAGCAAGCAGCTGAGGCTGGCGACGCCTCCACACATATCTGTCCGGTACACTCAAACACACTAGTTTTAATATGTCGGCGTTATATATTTTACCTCTAATCAACTTAAATAAATAGGAGACAAGTGCAAAATCACGTCTAACTCTCAGCTCGTTGTATCCAACCATGCCCAATATAAATAAGGTTGGATACATGAGCGGGTAAAAAGGATATACTCCGTACAGTCTCAAATATAAAATTCTAATAAATTTATTTTGTATTCGCTCCAACATGACACTATATTTAATTTCATGTGGAGCCCAGATGACTGCATTATACTCTAGCTGACTTCTAACCAAGGTGTTATATAGAGCTATAATCGCCGCAATGTTTGAAAAATTATGGACAGTGCGTATAATAAATCCCAAATTTCTGTAGGCTTTTTTACAGCACTTAAGTATATGATCACGAAACGTCAGCGTCGTATTAAGACCAACTCCCAAGTCCTTAACCTCTGACACCCTGATCATCGGCATGCCATCAATCTTGTAATCATGTACTATAGGCCTATGTGTACGCGAAAAAGTGATGGTGACACATTTTTGGTCATTGAACTTTAAAAGGTTATCTTTGCTCCAAGCAACTACTCTGTCTATGTCCTTCTGTAGCCGTTTACAGTCATTCTCATTCTCTACTGCCATTGACAACTTAAGATCATCTGCAAATAATAGACAATTTGCATCTTTAACGACTTTAGGGAGCTCGTTTATCATGATTATAAACTGCAGAGGTCCGAGGTTACTACCCTGGCTCACACCTGACCACGTAAAGTAGGGCTCTGACTTGTGTCCCTTATACTCCACGTATTGCTGCCTATTCTTCAGGTAACTAGCGAAGAAATAAAGAAGATGCGGAGTGAAACCAACAGCTGCTAACCTCTGAAGCAGCACATCATTGTTCACTAGGTCGAACGCTTTCTTAAAATCGAAGTAAACAGCGTCAGCCTGCCCTCCACTGTCTACAATTGGCAGCACATGCGCCATGTAGCTCAGCAAGTTTGTAGTAGTGCTTCTCATTGGTTGAAAACCGTGTTGTGCATCTGAAAGCTGTGCTTTCACCTGCACAAAAACGCTGTTATGAATAGCACACTCCAACACTTTAGCTGGTGTCGACAGGACTGCAATAGGTCTATATCCATTAACATTGTCCTTGCTCATACCTCCTTTTGGCACTGGCACAACACGAGTGATTTTCCATCTCTCTGGAAATACGGCCGCCTTCAGACATTTATTGAAGATATGGAGCAACGGTTCAGCCAACACAGATCCACAGTCTCGAACCATGTATGGCGGAATACCGTCTGGTCCAGCGGATTTCTTTGGCGTGAGTTGTTTGAGCGCAATTTGTACATCTTTCAAGTGCAGTTTCTGCAAGTGAATACGCGTCGCTCCATTTTCACTACCCGTCCTTTCTATCGCTGCAGCAACGTTTAGCTCGGGCTGCTCGGCGCTATATACCGAGTGAAAGTACTGAGCAAACTCTGTCGCACACTGTTCACTAGACAAGACCTCCCCGTTTTTTAAAATCCGTTGTGGATTTCGACCACTCCTTTTCGATTTAACATAATTCCAAAATGATTTCGGGTCTTTTTGTATATATGGCATCCGCCGTACCGCATAGCCCCGTACGTATCCGCATAACAATGAAGATTGCTGTAATGCAGCATGTCATTGATATGCAGAAAAAACAGCGTAGGGGATAGCACTTAGCCCTGGGGGACTCCAGCACTCACGGATTTTAAGTCCGAGCATGACCCGTCGATAACGACCTTAATGCGGCGAGCCGCATGAAAGCTGGGAACCCAATCGCATGATTTCGAATCCGCTTCTCGATCTACTGGCAGAGTGGCCAAAAGACCGACCGCATTGCCACGTCTAATGGCAATGCTAATCCCCTGTGCGAAGAATGGACCAGCCCCCTGGTCGACAGAGCCCTCGATCAGTTTCTTCGCAAGATCTTTATAGAGTATACTCGGACCCCATTTTCCTAGATTCTCAACCGCAAACGCTCAACCACTGGACCACTGAGACTCATTGAAGATTTCGTCAAAAAGTATTATATTTTGAAAAAAGTAAATAATAATATTATGGCAAATAATAAAATTATTGTAATCCTACAATAATTTCATTGTGTTATTTCTTTTCTAATATGCAGTTCTCAAATTGTAGAATAAGTATTAGAAAAGAATGAATATACTTTTAGTGGATACGAAGATCCCAGAGTCAGCTAGTTATTAAGATAAATACATTTTTAAGGGCGAGACGATGAGGCAAGCATTTCCACTGGTTTAAGAGGTCCCAGGAGTTTACTGTAAAAAAAAATTGCATTTATGCAATTTTTTTTTACAGTACGAAGTTACACTTCTTTCGCGCGGAGGGACTCCACGCACGTTTTTTTTATTTCACACCAATGATTTCTCAGAATTGTTTTCGGAAGTTTTATGTATGATAAATATCTATGACTGACAACTTTGGGCCTGGTGTAACGCCAATAGGTTCGCCACCTATTCTATTTTAGACGTATACATAACGGCGAGACGAGGGCTTAACAGCCGCTGCATACATCTTTGCGTAGAAAAAGGCGTGAAGATACTTTTTTTTTAATTTGTAAGAAAGAAAAAAACTCACCGACATCCTATTAGTGGCCGCGTAGTACGGTTGTTGATAAAATCCTTGTTGGTATTGTTGAGGCATCATGTAAGGATTGTACTGGATGTTCGCCATGTTGGGTGAGTAGAATGGCGGTGCCGCTGCGTAAGGGTTTGGGTAGAACGGGTTCGCATTAAAAGGCCTGAATTGAGCTGGTATCACGTACGGAGGTATCGCAGCTTGAGGTTGGAACGGCCCCTAAGAAATACACACTTAAGCTATATACTTGCTACTTAAAGACTTAACTACAGAGCGGTAATTTATTGTAATCAATTTAATTTAACATTGTATTGAAACTTTAATCAATTATTATTTAAAATCATGTATTACAAAATTAAAATTTGCCCATAACATGGAAAGCCCGATAAAACGTTTCATTGAGTTTTTGTTAGTTTTTGCAGATTATGGTTGATAATTATTATTGCTGTAGCGGATATCATTAAATTAATGTAATTTTGTAATCAAATAACTTTAATATTTGAATTTGGTATTATAATTAGATATTTCGCAACAGTTACTATCGCCTCTTTAGCTCAGTGGTAGAGCACTGGTCTCGTAAACCAGGGGTCGTGAGTTCAATCCTCACAGGAGGCATCACTCAATAGCGTTTTGTTAAATTTTGGCTAATAATATTTCAAAATACACATTTTAAACTTACAGCTTGTGGTCTGAAACTGAATATACCACTGGGCGATTGTTTTTGCGGTTGTTGTCCTTGATCTTGATTTTGTATATCCTCGTCTTTATTGTGAATAGCGCCATCTAGAGGTTTTGTTATGGTTTGCGTGTTTGGATCCATGGCGAAACCTGGCGGTAGCTTAGCAAGGAAAAGTGGTGGTATCTGCGAGTTTACAGGTTCCCTCATAGGTGGCGCTATTGAACATTTTGCGTAGGCATCTTTTAATTCTTTGGTGATTTGTTTCAATAGTGCAGTACCAAAACAACTTTCGTAAATCTGGAGAAAAGGACATAATTGAAAATGTTTACTGAAAGTTACTGTATTTTATAATTATAGATTTTTATACTATAGGTAAGTACGTACGTACTACGTAGGTTAGACACTTACTATTTGAAATCAAATATATAAAATTCTCGTGAGACGGTGAACTAGCCTGAAACGGCTAGACCTAATCTCGTGAAATTTTGTAGTATAAATAGAAGTTATATAGATATTTCCCGAGAAACAGTCTAGCCGTTGTTGAGGTAGGTCTAGGCATTGGACAACATCTATTTTTCATTCCCTTAAATGTGACGGGGAGTACAATTAATAGATACTTTTAAAATTTTTAGTTTTTTTCCTAATACAGAATACAAAAATGCATACAACCATAATTTTTCAGCCCTTTGCAATCAACCCATATGTTTTATTTGTTTAAGCTGTTGCTGTTTGGCTGGGTCGGCTAGTTTTATAAAATTGCAAATATTATGGGGTTTTAGGGATTTTTCCTTGTTTAATTTCAATTTAATTAATTAATGATTTATTTAATATAAATATAGAAACGAGATCCACTTTTTTACAATTTAATTTGAATTAAAGGTAATAATTAAATTTCGTTATACAATAAGTAATTTCAACGTCTATATTTAAGCAGTCGTGGCCGAGCGGTTAAGGCGTCTGACTAGAAATCAGATTCCCTCTGGGAGCGTAGGTTCGAATCCTACCGACTGCGAATATTCCTTTATTTTTTTTTTATTTCACTCGATTTCGCTTAAACTGCTGACCGACCTGAGTAGATGATAAATATCTTAATCATAAAATTTAATTCATTTCAATTATTAAAAAATGCCGGTAAACATTATGTCTTTGACAATAATATAAGTTTTTAATTTCACGCTGTAATACAAATGCGCAAAGATTATGAAAATATTAAATTGTATTGTGTTTAGAAAAAACTATTAATTTCACATACCTTTAGCAAAGCATAATCTTTCATAAATTTGTTGTCCGCGCTATCCAGTGCATGCACCGTGGTTCCGATAACGAATATAAGTAGTAGGCGTATCTGCATCTTGTATCTGTGAATAAGATTATTTATTTTATTAATATAATTATATTAACCAACCTAGATAATTAATTAATTAACTATTAATTAAGTATACTTAATTAATAAATACTCAATTACTTAATACTGATATTATAGACCTGAAGATTTCGACCGGTAAATTAAATAAGACAGTTTTCTCATGGATTGGAAACTGGTCCAAATTGAAGTGGCACCAGACATAATAGGCCCTTATTATTAATTTAGTTATAATTTCATTTAGTCAGTGATGAGTAGTCAGTGACTGGTTGGAATTAGTCGTTGGTAATAGGAATTTTCAAGGCACGGCGTAAGCCGACTGGAATTAAGAGCCCATAAGAAGTCCATCATGAATCACCAGCATTCGTATACAAAACAGAATTAATCATATCAAAATCCATTCGCCGAATCGAAAGATTAGAACCTCGTCTTTTTTACGTGAGTTAAGTATTGAAGTTTCATCCATAAATAGTTTGTTAACTACATACAACGTTGCCATGATTAAATCCTTTACACTACACCAAGTATGGCAGAAACAGGGTTGATAACGGGTTTGTCGTATCCTAAGAAACAAGTCTGAACATTCTTGTTTTTTTTATATGGTAAAAGGGACAAATGAGCTAGCGGGTCATCTGGTGCTAAGCAACTATAGTCGCCTATGGACATCTACATCTGACATTTGCGTTGAAGAGGAGGGGAAGGATGTGCTTTCAGGATATTTCCTCATTGAAAGAGTGGCATTAGCCACTTTACCTCAACTTACCTTTTGATACGTATTTCACAAGTACAAACGGCCCATTCACAGTTGATCATACAAAGCGGTCATAATGCTTTATTATATGTTCAATACATGCCCATCAAAACCATAATTATAGTTTCGTTCTTGTTGTTCTCGATGTCCGTTATGAGTGAATGAAGATTCAAAAAAAAAAACATTGATTATTGCTCGACGTACGTTATTATTGTAAATGATGTACAGGTTGTGAGGTCTACGACCCTCGCCGGCCTTCATGATGCCAAGTGCCAATGCGCACGCATCTGCCACTGTACTCGCTTATAGAGATATTCTTCTACCTGTCGCTACTACTTCAACTTCAGCTTCAACTAGCTTGGTTTGGTTGTGTATTGAGTACACAAGTTGTTCCTTCTAATTCATAGAATAAATGTTACTGTCAAGTTTTTCGTTACGCCAAAACTATTCAAACGAAGAACATGAAATATGATTATTTAATGTCATACCTAATAAACAGTCGGTACCTAAAAGAGTTTTGGCGTGATTGTAAAAGAGTCATGTCCGTTCTTTGCATTATTTTCTAAAATTTGTATTTCAATGGATATTATTGAATAAAATTCGTGATGTTTTATCTAATAAGTGTTCGTATATGTGCGCAAATGTGAAAAATGGTATAAATATCGTGTGTAGCGTGCCCTTCAACATTGTCGTCGAAATTCCCTTAGAACATCATGAATAATGTGCCAGTGACTTTATGGCTGATTAGGTTCGGTTACTCTAAGTTAGTTTAAGTTTAATACTTCTGAAATATTTACACTACAGACAAGGCAGTATAACTTTTAAGCTTTGGCCTGTAAATAGGACGAATGAAAAAAAAAACTAGTAAAGTTGATAAAGATTATGAAGATATCTGAGTTCAAACTAGAAGTCCCTGAATAATTTTGAAGATACTCACATATTGCAATTTCAGGTTGAAAAAAAACATGAGTAAGTTCTTCTTTTGAGATGTAAGCGTCAAATCAAGAAGATGATTTAAAATAGCTTTTAAACGCTTGCTTATAGCTAACATCTGTTCCATACATTATAAGCAATCATCATTTATTCTAAACCACTAACGCAAGACCAGACGAAACTCGATAACTAACTTTTTATTCCAATATTGCTGCGGTATATATTTCAAAACAGTGTTAAACCTATAATGTTGGTTAAAAAACTGGCAGATAAATGAAGGCATGGATACAATGGCTCTAAATTATATAGTTGTTAGAGAATGGTCTGGCTAGGTGGCTGTTTAATTTTACTACATTTGCAACTTTTTTTTTTCAAATAGTTACATATTCTTAGACCGCAAGATGGTGTATTACGATGTACGTGTAGACTTTTTTCTGTGTATTCAATGCTTCAGTGTAATAATTACTGATCGCGTTCAGCCGTTGGATGTTCATTAGGTTGATATCTGGTATTTACTGTGAGTGGATAGAGGATGATTAAATAAGAAAAAAAATGTAAAAATAATAAACCATAATGTATGGCACCATTTTTTCCATCGATATCTTGAGAAACGATTTAGAGGTTTTATTATTAGTGGTTCATGAGACTAATTTGCTAAAATTGCCACAGATAAAAAATGACGACAGAATTTCCAGCTTTTCATACGTTTAGGAAATAAGGATGTAATGTTAGTTTTTGTTCTCTGAACTCGCTTTATATAATCCTGATTTTCCATTTTTGAATTTGTATTTTTAATTTGATGACGTATTGTTTTCCTTTTGTACTGGTAAAGTTTCATTAGAACATTGCTAATTTTTATTCACAGGCGTTTTGAATGGATGGATGTTTTATGTGAAGGAACTTCACATAAAACATAACAACTTCACGCCTTTTTCTATCCGAAGTTGTAGGCAGCGGCTGTTAAGCTTCGTTTCACCGCTATGTTTACGTCCCAAATGGAATAGGTGGCGAACCTATTGCCATACCGGGCACAAAGTTTTTAGTCACCCATTTTATCACACATACCTTGCGAAGTTAAAAGTAATTTTTTTTTGGAATTCGATTTTCGAAGTCTCTAAAAACAGATTAACAGTATTACTAACTCACAATTGAATTGAAATTAGGGCAGAGAGGAACCTGTTGCTTATGTTACGATCGGTTATAAATAATAACATCTAGGCACTTACCTCATTTTACTTTTTCAAATATATGATAACACTTGATTAGTAAATAAACAAACCAACCATTTAAGCTCTAAATATAGATAACTATGTCATGTAACAATTTTTATCGTTAGAGAAACAGAATCACTCTTATTACCAGATGTTGTAGGTAAAAGCGACAATTATCCTTAACTTGAGGATTTTGTGTCTCCGATGTAATAGGCCTTGTCAGTTAAATAACAACACAACTAAGTAATGTCTTCGTCTAAGAGCAGCAACCACTATCACAGAACTTCAAGTCTATAGAATAAAAACAATGTAATTGTTGAAACCTCAAAATGAAGTCCAATGTGACCAATAAAAGTTCGATCAGTAAAAGACTGTTTAATAGCGCAGAGACATAGTGCTACCACCACAGGGAAGAGAACTATCGAATTGTCGACGAGCCTCGTGGCGCATTGGTAAAACTACCGGCTGCAGCACTGAGGTCTGGATCTGGTTCGATTCCCACCCGAGCACAAATAATTGTGACAAACTTGAATATTTGTGTGGTGTCTGGGTGTCTTTCTATGTATTAAAAGTATGTATTTACAAAAGAAAAGTATAAATGTAATATTATCCGTTATCTAGTATCCTTAACACAAGCATTTAGTAGCTTAGCTTGGAACTAGAGGGCGCTGTGTGTATTGTGTCCAAGATAATATTATTATTTTATAATAATTGTAGTAACAGTTTTTTGTCAGAAATGTAAATAAAATTCGTTAGGAGCTAGGATACGAAACGAGTAAGTGAAAAAATGCGTCACCGCTGCTATCTATCACGCTAGACTAATCTGTAAAGAGTACTTAATAAAGTGCAAAGACTCCTTGGTAAAGAAAACAGGTTATGTGTACAGACATGACACTTTTAAGATTACTATCATTACTCGGGCAGTCGGGCTTGACTTAAGTTTCCTGTTTCATGAGTTGAGACAGCGTCTGTCGCTGTTATTCCAATCAATGTTTATAATAAATTAATACTGACATTTTAATTAGCCAAGAAATACGTGTATCTACATTTTAATCAAATATAAAGAGGTTTAGTAAGTTTGTACTAGTTGGATTACGTACGATTTTATGCATATCCAGATTAAGTTTAGTCATCTCGGTGGTCGGTCTCAGTCCGGTTCCAATTTCGGCTCATTCCAATAAGATTGGAATGTGGTACATATAGATGAGTCGTGTGTAATACATATCAAGCAGTATGCCCGATGTATAGCAATTACAGTGGAAGAGCCAAGCAGTTCGCTGCATGAATGGGCCGGCTCAACTGGTGAAATACCACGACCTCTCAGAAGATCGACGTAAAGTGGCTCGTTCGTTTCGTTCGGTGAAAGTGGTACCCGGAGGCCCACCCCCCTTCCCCATCCTACTCGCTTAAAGGTCGGCAACACAACTGTAATATTATATGTGTTGCAGGTGTCGATGGGCGGCGCTAGTCACTTACCATCAGGTGACACGCCTGCTCGTTTGGCCTCCTATCCCGTAAAAAATAGGTTTATGTAATTTCACATAACTCACTTAATCCATGTGAGACACCAAAAATCGACGAGTCGAGGCGTAACATTCGCTAACTACACCTTCAGATAGAAAAAGGAGTGAAGTTACGAAAAAATAAATAAAGCTTTAGTTGTGTTTAGTCAAGTGTATATTGGCAATGCATAGGTACCTGGGGGCCTATTATGAGCTCTTAATTCTAGCATTTCTAGCCAGCTTACGCGCTGCCTATCGTATTCGTATCTCCAACGACTAATTTCAGCTAGTATAGACTATTCATGACTGAATAAATGGAATTAGTCGTTGATAAATAGAATTTAGAGTGAATTTGACAGTGACTACTCGTCACCGACAAGCTGAAATTAGTCGTTGAAAACGACGAACGAGGCGTGACAACCACTGCCTACACCTTCGGTTAGAAAAAGGCATGAAGTTATGATAAGTGTTGTTAATCTGCATAACATTGCCTACATAATTAATGAGGACTGGCCAAAGCTCCGTGCTTTTGATCTTCTTCTCATATTCGGTGCGCTCACGGGATGTTTTTTTTTTTTGTGTGTGAGATGGAAGGAATCAAATGAGGGTATAGGTGCAAAGTGATGTTAAAATAAAATATGAAATGATCATAGATAATATCTTGCAGTTGCACTGGTATATTAACGCAGACCACCATGTCTTAAATGGATATTAAGTGTATCTGGTTAGTGGTAGAGTCACGCAATTTGCTGCACTGCATAAGTGAGCCGGATCCACCGGTGACATACGAGCTCTCATAAAAACGGTGTAAAGTGGTTCGTGCCGTTTCTTTCGATATCAGTCGTATTCGTAAGTCCACTTGCTTCCCCTTAATCATCCTAATCTATTATTGATATATCTTTATGTAAGTATATGGTGTGTTTATTCTTTGTATGTATAATGTATATTTGTGTATTTCTGTGTTTATTTATATATATATATCTAGGTGTATATTTATTCAAGTATGTATTTTATTGTATTTATTTGTGATAGGGTATTTATTTTGATATTATATGCATATATGCTTATTAATATTTGTTAAGAGAACATTTGTATTGCCATAAATTTAGATGTTAAGATTTACCTGTCTTTTAAAAATTTGTCCTTCCATCGGTTGCCTGGCAGAGATTGCTTATAGCGATAAGGCCGCCATTTGTACTCCTAGATATAAGACCTATGTTCTTAATTATAAGATTCAATGTATAAAGGTACAAATAAAGTGATATTATTATTATTACATAACATAACATAACTTCACGCCTTTTGTTACCCGAAGGTGTAGGCAGCGGCTGTTAAGCCTCGTCTCGCCGTTATGTTTACGTCCCAAATGGAATAGGTGGCGAACCTATTGCCATACCGGGCACAAATAATAATAGTTATGACGTTATTATTGCTATAATACATATCTACACGACTTGTATATTAAAAGGTGTTATTACAGTTGTCTTCAAAGATAAAATGGATTCATGTCATTTACGGATTTATTCCATCAATTTGCTAAAGCTTACAAGCTATACTGCCAATTTTGTAGTATTATTTTATAACTTCGTCTTTTCTACAATTAGAATAAAAGACTGTCCGGCCAAGCCTTCTCACCTTATCAAACATGTTTGATATCGCAAGATGTCGAGGGGTCATTAGAATATTCCTCTTGGGGTCGCACTACTGAAACTTTGAAATTCAACTTGAAAAAGACACCATGCTCAAGTTTCAAGAAGATTTATTTAAAACTAGCTGACCCGGCGAACTTTGTTCCGCCTTAATGGCAATAAATAAGCAGATTGTGTTTTTTTTTTTATTGGAAAAAATACAAAAAAAAATTAAATAACTACAAAAATCATTCATTATTATTTCGTATTTTAGTACATAGGTTGCTCTTCACTTAAGCACCTTGTGATACACGACATTTTTTGTTTTATTATCAGGCGCAAAAACAAACAACGCAGATGGTCTTCCCACCCGTGAACACGCCACGTATAATTGACCATGGGAAAAACATGAATGTTCTAGATTTAAACCACAAACTTTTAAGGATTGGCCTTGTGATTTGTTGATGGTCATGGCAAATGCAAGACGTATCGGAAATTGAAGTCTTTTAAATTCAAACGGCATGTCGGTTGGGATCATCGGGATCCTCGGAATGAGAACTTCCTCACCTTTGAATTTTCCTATCATTATCGTAGCGTAAATTACATTGTTCATCAATTTACTAATCACCAAACGCGTACCGTTGCACAGTTTTGGTTGGTTTATGTTTCGAAGCATGATTACTACGGAGCCAACCTTTAGGCGTAAATTGTGCGGTGGTAAGCCAGGCACGTCCAAAGAGTTTAAAAATTCAATTGGATAGTTGGTGGCTTCATCTTCATTTGTGACGCAGTCAATAGATTTGAATGAATGCATTGTTCCAATGATTTTATTTTGAATTATGTAGTTCAGGTCATCTACGTCTTTATTCTTAGCCGCTAAAATTGCTCGCTCACTCAACCATTCATTATTTTTGTAGTTAGAAATAATATTTGGAAATACATTGTTGATAAGTTCGTCTTTTGATGAGACAAAATTACAGAAATTATTTGGAAATGATATTAATCCGCTTGATTCATCGACAGGTACTTGACCATTACCGATAGTCAGCAATTGCTCCGAGAAATCTTCAGCAGATGTATCATTAAGCAATGTAACTCTCATGTTTGTTGTCAGCTGCAGTTTCTTCACATAGCGCCATAGATTTGACGATTTGAGGCAAGCGTTTATTTCGTCGGCAGCCGTTGATCTTGGAATTACTGGCAGTATTTGGCGGAAATCGCCAGACAGTAAAACCATTGCTCCTCCAAAACATCTCGAGTCATTGCGTAAATCTTTTAAAGTTCGGTTAAGTGCTTCTAATGCACGTTTATGCGCCATTGTGCATTCGTCCCAGATTATGATTTTCGTTGCCGCTAAAACTTTGGCCATTGCTGAGTGTTTTGCAATATTACACGTTGGTTCTTCAATAGTTTGAAGATTTAACGGTAATTTGAATGCTGAATGAGCCGTACGGCATCCTTCTAACAATGTGGCTGCTATTCCAGAAGAAGCAACTGCAACAGCTATGTTGGATCTCGACCGAACAGTTGCTAAAACTAATGACATAAGGAATGTCTTGCCAGTTCCACCAGGGGCATCTAGGAAATATAAACCACCATTTTCATCAGCGATTGCCTTCATTAAAGTATCATAAACTTCCTTTTGTTGGTAATTCAACAGGGGTACATTCCTTTGGACTACTAAATCTAATTCCTGGTGATCATATTCACGTTCCCGTTCCAATTCTCGATTAAATGCGTCATTCATTTCACGATTTGGCGCTGGCATTCCTAACCTGATTAATAAATTACCGCACATGAGGTAACACATATCTTCGATCAAGAGTAAAGCGCGATTATGTATCTCCTCATTCATCTCAATATCGTGATTTCTGGAACTGACACGACTTTGATGTAAAATATCTTCTGACATACTATCCTTGTATTTGTGCCACAGGTTACATGGGTTTGATGGAAAACATGTCGAAATTATGATAGCGAATAATGTGCGTATCTGACTTGGAGATGCAGAGATAATGGCTTCAGCGATTGTCGTATCCCAATGGGTATCGTTTTCTAATAAGTTCAATTCTTCACATGCAGCACGATATGTTGGGAATATTACACCATTAACAGTTCGTAGTGTCTCAAATGAAGTTGGCCCACGCACATTTACCAGCAACAACCGCAAATAGAAACATTCATCATTCTTTGGATGAACTGTATACATACGACCAAGAGCATCAGTAGAACGCACATCTGGATACCCAGGAACCGCATCACCTTGCTTCCGTCTTTGAAAATTCTTGGAAGAAGCATTCCAAGTATAATAACGTGGCATCTCCGAGTAAAGCAAAGTTCGTGCAAACTGATCGCTTTGGCAGATTGCAAAAAAACTGGTCAATGTAGTTGCTGGAGGTGTTTCAGCACGTTGCGTAGCATTCGAAGCCGTGAAATATACTCGTTGACCATTCTCCAGATGCACCGCCAAATGTATAACAGTAGGATGACGTTCGTGAATGGGAAATGCGAATATACGCCAAATCGCTTCATTACAGTTCACATAACGACCAACTTGATAGCGTGAAATTTCATCGTTGGTATTCGAGGATTGCAATCCAAAAACCGCCATATCACTGCCTTTCGTGACATATTTGCAAATATATTTTATTGACTTAACTGAATTGCAGTATTCAACGTTGCAATGTGTCTTGAACGTTTTAGAAATAAGTGGCGAATATGGAACAATCCAACTGTTGTCGATAACGAAATCCATTCTTTTCACTTTCGTTGTGACAGTTCTACCGTTGTCATCTGGTGATCGACGCCGATACAGCGGATACCCATCGTTGCCAGTGACAGTCTCCGCCGTTAATTTCCGTGGATATCGTTTAGAGCACCTTCCATCGACCATGCAAGGTGATTGGGGGTTGATGGCACCACACGGTCCATGAATCATATTAGTAGTAACAACATCATGTAGGTCTGGATCGACTTCATTATCAGGAATCTCGGCACATATGATATCATCTATTTGGTCAGGCTGAATTCTTTCCACTAACCAAATAAGAATGTGTGCGTGCGGCAGGCCTCGCTTTTGCCATTCGATTGAATACATCCAGCATCGAGTATCTCCAAAGATGCGTTGTTTAACAATAAAGTTCATCAGGGACCGAATTTTTTGCCTGAATATACGTGCTGTGATGTCGTGTCTATCATTTGATGTTTGTCCGGGAAGCAGCAATTGAGTAATTTCTATCCATTTTGGATTACAGGTAAAAGTAATAAAGAGATCTGGCCGGCCGTAATGACGAACATATGTCATTGCATCTTGTGCATATTCATGCATATGACGTGGGCTACCAATGTACGTCGCCGGCAGAATAGTTAATCGACCAATATTAGCTGCATTTCCTTCAGTACTAACTGCATCACGTAAATGGATGTATTCCTCAGAACGCAGTTTGGCTTGGTTCAACCTAATAAATGTTAAACGTTCCGTTTCTATTTTTACATACATGTCAACGCAATACTGCTGAAACAATCGACGAAACCGCAGCAAATAGTTGTCAGCATTTTGACGAATCATCAAACGATATGCATAATAATTCATTGAGCTAACTTTCTTTGTAGTTTCTTCACCTGAAATTAAAAATTTGATAATTAACCATTTCAAAGGCAAATAATACAGACATTAACCATTATTAAGATACTGATACTTTACCATTCAATGGATTTATCATTTTAATATTAAAATAATATCCATCTTCTCCTTGCCAAAACATCAGTGGGTACTGCAATGCGTCATATGATCGATGAGTTTCAGATATTTGTTGCAGTTGCCCAGTATCGCGACGTGTAAGCACAATATCGCGTCTTTCCAATTGTTCACCAACAATCAGGATGGCAACTTCGTCTACTGTTGGAGCATTAAATGTGCGTTCGTGTGTTCCAGATGGTCGTTTATCTGCTTTGATGACAACTTTATAGTCATCATTTGGCATGCGCTCTAAAGCACTCTTAAACAACCTGACCAACGCATGATGTTCATGAAGCAGACACTGCAAGTCTTGAAGAATTGCTCGCTTCATTCCTGCATTGATCCCTAGGCGTCGATCAAGTTGTTCTTCCATGTTGCCCATGAAATATATTTGTAAAAATTTATTCTGTGTATCTTCGAAAGGTAGTAATGCTCCAATTCGATGGTGAATTTGTCCTTGTATCTACAAAATAAAAACCAGACAGTATTAACATGTTTATAAACACTTTTTCTGTGGGAGGGTAGAGTTCAGTATTAGCAAATATAGTACATACCAATAGATAAAGTAAGTTATTATTTAACTACATTCTATGTAAGTACAAAAATAAATACCTTAAATGTCGGATTAAATCCTTCTTCTTCGATAATGTCTGCCCCAAATGACGTCATTTGGAAACAACTATTGTATTTTCGAGTATTTGCAAGAAAGTGGCGTGATTCTTGTGTTTCGCCAGAAAGCAATGAATACAACGGCTCATGTGGCGCAGTCAACACTGGCAATTTCACTTTACCATTAAGGCAGCATAATCCAGGCGTTTCTCCGGAAAACTTTAATGCACCACAATACTTGCAAACAACGTCCATTTGCCCAATGCAAACGCTAGGATGCAAGCTGTAATCATTGCTGCAATCGTATCGAAACGCTGCTCGATTCAAATCAGCTAAATATCTTGTTCTGCGTCGCAAATTATCTATTTGTTGACTTCTGTTGTTCGCTCGACGATTCTGCATTGCCAACCGAGCTGTTTCACGGGCTGCTTCACTTTGCTCTCGTGATTGAGAAGCACGAAGTCGAGCCATACTATCGCGGCGCTGTTCACGTGCAATTTCTTGTTCTTCTTCAGTCCTTTCATTTGCAGTATTTTGTATTCTTCTTGCATTACGGCTTTGTCGGGAAAGATTCGATCGTCTTGGTCGCGGCATTATTAATTAAACTTCACTTCACTTCAATCCACTTGTTAATTATTTATTTATTAGAAATAGTTATAATATTGATTTCACAAATATCAAATTGTCATCCATAGGCGCGTTCCACATAAAGCCCACAAAGACTGCGACCGCGACCGCGGAATTTGCCGTTCCACTAACGAAAAAACGCCGCGGGCGTTGTGGGCGAATGTTATAAGTGGAACGCAAAACTTGAGCGCTGTGTGCTAGCAATATGGCGGCTCGGAAAAATCATCAAGTTCTGATGACATATGTCATTTTTTATTGAAAGCCCACCAAGACCTACCAATATTTTGCGGGCGAAGTGGGCGCGAAGCGGTCGCGAACAGTGACGTCATCTATGACGTCAAGCGATCGCTCGCAACGACCGCGGGCTTTATGTGGAGCGCTACTGTGGGCGTTGCGGTCGCCGCGGTCGCTTAGTGGAACTTGCCCCATACGTCATTATATAGCTGTCATTTGCGTTTTGTTATACCAAGTCTGATTCTTTTTTGTTATACCACGTTTTATAGTGACTGACGTTTCATGTCAAGTCACACGGGAACGCTGTAGAACGGGATAAAAAGTATCCTATGTCCGTCTCCTGGCTCTAAGCTACCTCCCTACCAATTTTCAGCCAAATCTGTTCTGCCGTTCTTGAGTTATAAGTGGTGTAACTAACACGACTTTCTTTTATATATATAGATCAAGTGTGTAAACTGCACGTCAGTATATATTTAGCTCAGCAAAACCGTCACCTAGAAGTGATTGGTCGGCCTGGGAACATGTCCTAACTGGTTTATATATTTTAAGCTCAATAATCTTTAGAAGGATTTTCAATAAACTGTCTAGAGATATAACTATACAGTCTTTTAAACCATCAAAACTTTTTTATTTGAAGAGCATACATAATACTTTAAAATATAAAAGTTTTTTGAAAATGTGAAGGTACACAATGGGGCCCACATATAGAAACGTTGTCAGGCAGACTAAGCTCAGCAGCTTACGCTGTAAGGAAAATACGTCAGCTAACCGATGTTGATACTGCGCGTTTAGTTTATTTTAGCTATTTCCACAGCATTATGTCGTACGGCTTATTGCTTTGGGGTAGTGCCGCGGATGCAGATTCAGTTTTTGTGCTCCAGAAACGAGCCGTTCGTGCTATCTATATGATGAGTCCCAGGGATACACTAAGAAATAAATTCAAAGAAATAAGAATTATGACATTTTATTCACAATATATTTATGAAAATCTTATTTATGTTCATAAATATAAAACTAAATTTAAGAAAAACTGTGATGTTCATAAACTAAATTTAAGAAATAAAAACAAACTCGCTGTGCCCACTACTAGGCTCCATAAAATCTCTAACTCGTTCCCAGGTCAATGTATACGCTTCTACAATAAACTTCCAAACGACGCGATTGAATTATCCATGGGGAAATTTAAAAATTATATTAAAAGTAGATTATATCAAAGGGCTTATTATTGTATCGCAGACTATATAAACGATAAAAAAGTTTGGAATTGAACTGCTCCTTTTGTGTTGTATTGATTGTACTTATCACTATTTGTTAAACTGGATATTTGAAAAGAGTCGGCCTTGAGTTTCTTGCCAGTTCTTCTCAAGAAGCCTTGACGCCGGAACTGGCACTTAGATTCGCTTTCACATTCAAGACAGTGTGATGAAAGGGAATCTAAGCTCCGTGAATGTTTTTTTATGTGACGATTCTAAGTACTTTGTAAAGTCTATGGAATAAAGATATTTTGAATTTTGAATTTTTTTGAATACAATATATCTAATTATTAATATACCCCTAATCAGTGTCTCGACTTTCTTTTAAAAATAAATTTGAAACAGAAAAAAAGCTTATTTTCAGTAATGAAGTCATACTTATGTTTTTATCGAATTAATAGATTAAAGTCCGAATACTGAACCGCCACTCAATATATAAGCGCTACTTAAGCGTTTATGTAGCTGTCACATTAGACAGAATACGTGAGATTTGAGCAGTAAGTAGCACTTTATTGTCAGATTTGAGTGGCCGTTCAGTATTCGGGCGTAAGACATTTAATTTAAGCCGTAAATTAGAATCATAGATACAATTTAACATTTGCAGAACTCTAATTGCGGTACCCTTGGAGCTGGAGCAAAGAGTACAGTTTATACTTGGCTATTTAACTGAGACACTACCTAACAAGTTTTACAAGATGACATGTTACAGATACTTGTAAAGAGGTTGTGAAACGGGTTGTCGTATGAGACATGAGACACACAATACTTAAGATGTATCTTAGAATTAAATGCACGCAGAGTGATTAAAGTTACTATGTTGTATTGTGAAGTGCTTTAAAGGTGACCAGCACGAAGTATAGATAGATACAAGAAGTCCGAACGTAATATTGAACGAATGGTCTCCATTTAGAGGATACAGTTTTCGCCGGTATAGCGCGCCACTTGTTAAGAAGTACTCGTTTAAATCCTTACGCGGGAAGTTTTGTTTCTGTTGACAGTTTTGTTTAATAGGTACTAAACGTTGATGTAATTAATATTATTTTCGACATATTTTAGATTTAACTATTTAACGTGTGTTTACGTGTATTATTAGCATCGACACGTATAAAATTCTAGCGCAGCCAGTGGCAGAAAAGAGAACTAAGACATGAGTCTATGATTGTTTAGATTAATATTGTGGAAAAGCCTATAGTATACTATTTTCAAATATGTTCGATTTTATATTATACACAGGGCACTTCACTAAGTAATATATAGCGAAAAAATAGGTTATACATATATAGATTAAACATGTTAAATGAATAGACCATAGATTTAGCATAGACTTTAATAGATGGCACACACAGAAATAAATCAAGATAGAACGGCCGCGATGGCATATTTCCATACATTTCGAGCGTGTCACTTTTTTGAAAAACCACGCCCTCAGCGTGACGTCATTTTCATTGTGAGCGCGGCGACTAGTTAGGAGACACTCACATTAGATTATCGATGTTAATATCGGCAACGTGTGATAATTTTATTATTTTTATATTTTACTAACTTTATTGATTTTCTGTAACGATAATCATAGAAAGTAAAACATGTTAAATACTTCAATCCGACATATTAAAACCTAAAACATATTTTTCCAACAGTATATAAAATTTAATTATAAATATTTTACTGTCCTTGAAACTATACATATTTATTAAATATTTGCCTTTTTGTAAGGGTTGGCCTCACAGTCCTGGTTAAATAACGAAGCCGAACGTCTACATATACCTCGGTTACTGCCCATTTGAGAAGAACGAGATGATTTTCCATCGGCGATTGGTCAAATTGGTGAAAACTTATACTGTCAAATAAACTGCTGCCAATGTAATTACGAAACACTTTGGTTGAAATTTGTGGTGTTAGAATAAAGTAGGGATAAAGCAAGATATGAGCTGATACTCAAATTATTATTGAATTAATTTATCGATAAGTCCTAAGACTCAACGATACATGGAGTGCCCATCTCTAACATTCGAATCACAGCGATTAACAGACACAGCGATCAACTGGCAGGTGTATTGTGTATTTCGTTCGATTCGACGTACATTACGCGTATAATTTATACGCGCAATGTTTTTGTATACGAGCGTTGAATGCGGACAGCAATGGATATTTATCATAACGAAAAAATATACAACTTGTGATCGTAATTATTGAACATAGTAAAAGTAAAACAATAATTTATAATCTCAAAAAAATACTTTCTACTGATTTTCTGTACTTACTGATCATACGAAATATTTCCTTTTTTCATATTTGATTCACTACTTTTGTTTTTACAATTTTTCACAGCATAATAAGGCATATATGTGACGTTTTATCTATTTTTTTACGTCCTGAACGCATGGCAGGAACGCTCGTTGCGTAATGAGAGCGAGTTTCGAAAAGCATGCAATATAGTGCAGGGTTTTGGCACGCTTGCCACGCCTATTCGCCGTTCTATCTTGATCTATTTCTGTGATGGCACATGTCAAGAAAAATGTATTAATATTCATCACTGACAGCGCAACCGCGTATATTACATTTTCAGGATATATACATTTCAACACACGAACATTATCTATGTAAAAGTTGACACTTTGAAGCGCTTTTTACGCACACACTGATAAGTCACTCACACATCAACAACCCATTTTTGGTCTAGTTGCTTGGGTGACTATTGCCGATCTATTATTCTTATATCTCTGGAATAGACTGTCAAAAAAAAGTAAACATCTAAAGAGAGTATGATAATTAATATTATCTATATTATAAGAAAATTTCACATTAATATACTACTATTGCCAGGTTAAAAATCCGACGTGTTGAGGTAAAAATGCTGCTGTCTACACCTTCATTTACGAAAAGCGTGAATTACAATAATGCCAATAATTAATCAATAATGTAATAGAATACAACAAACAATAGTTAAATAACTATTAATCTAACTTTTTGGCATTTTAATCTACCAATATTAGTTCCGAACAAAACATTTTCCTTCAAGGAATGCCTCATAGAATACTGTGAAAGCAATATAGCGATGTGCCAACTCGGAAAAATATAAACTCCTTTTGACTCAAGTTAAATTTCACGCAACTCGGATTGTGACATGACTATAAAAATACTTTTTTTAAAGTAACCTATTACTTAGTTCTTATTTGAATTATCATCTATAGGTACATAAAATTGGAATGTCTGTTTGTAATATTGAAATAACCGCTTTTTACTTCATGCATATAAATATATATATATACGGTAGGTACATAGTACATTTTTGCAATTTTTATCTTTCTCTCTGTTTGTCAAATTAGTTTCAGTAATCTCTAAAATGACTGGACCTATTTTGACGGGACTTTTATTGGGCAGGTAGCTGGTGCAATAAGGAGTAATTTAGGCTACTTACATTTTTTAGGAAAAATCTTTTATATATTTATTTAATGCTTCCGTGGCGAAACAAAGTTCGCCGGGTCAGCGCTCATAACTAAAACAATAACCGGCACGTGTACAGTTTGTTATGAAAGAAATAACAAACCTCTCTCCATGTCAGAGTAGCTATTGGAACTCGAGTCCAGGAATCAAGCCAAGTTAGTTCAAGTCAAATCCAACTCGAGCTCTTCATGTCAGACAGAGTAGCTGTTCAAACTCAACTCGAGTTACAAACTCGAGTTCGACCATCACTAAGGCATCATATTATATTACTATTTGTTTTTTGAGGTTATGTTATAACTGTTCGCATTCATTTCACAGTTTGATTCGACTCGTGTAATTAAAATTGCAAGTACAGTTATTTTATAAGACCTTCACAGAGTTCAGATGTGTACGGAAGATTAGTGAAGTATTTTTTTTTTATTGGTGATGGGAACAATCGGTTTTATTAATAACGAATACGATTAGTGATGTGAATCGCGCTTATCGATTAACATTAACAATATAATAGTATAATAGAGATGATTAGTTTCACTGTTTTGTTGAGATCGCTATGAAAATTTATTACTAGTAGGTACTTAGTATGCTTATTACTGGTTGAATTATCTAAATAGGTATAATCTTCAGGAGGTTTGGCACCCCGCTTCTGAATCAAAAGTCTCGGGAAATCGTCACAAAGGTTTGGTGATTAATATCGATGAGATAGGTTACATCTAAGACTAAGCAATTTGGTCAATCGATGCATAACCGTCACTTATATCAATACGGGAAGTTAAGACAAACAATATTTAAGAAAATTATCTTAGTAATCTGGAGGACAACCCCGCTTTAGAATCAATAAGAATCGGGGGAAAAAACCAATCATCATTTTCCTGCGTTTCCACACTAAGTGGGAACGCAACAACATGTCATCATTATCCATTCTCTTCCATCATACGTAGTCTCCAAACTCATTCCCTTCATATTTAAATTAACTTTTACACAGCCTATCCATCTCTTTTTCAGCCCTCCTCTATCCAAATGTCCATCCGCAGTTACTCGGAGGTAAAGTGTGATAATTATTAATCACATTACTGGGTACAATTGGTCTTCGGACTGATAACATTTTACCCAGTGTAAAACCAATAGGTACCGCGAGCTAATCCACTTGAGACGGATAGCTTCAATGAGTCGAAGCTTAACAGTCGTAGACCTTTGGATATAAGAAGGCGTGTATTTATAAATACTACTTATTAAAGAAAACAACAAAATACATTAATTTACCATTAAACGCGCCACCAGTAAAATGGTTTAACTACTAACAGTTACCAAAGGTTTAACTGCTAACACTTTCCAATAACTCCCACTATATATATGCCACTTAACTATAAACGGTAGTTAGTTAGTTACTTCTATTCGCTAACTAGTGGCTAACTGTAACTTATAAAATAATGAGTTCGATATTGATTATGTCATGGGAAAGATATTTCTGTGGGAAAGAGTTGTCTATGCTCTATGGTATAATGTTTATGAATTATATATACTTAGTTACGGTGTAATAATAATACGTTGAATGTTTACTTTTATTTTTTATGGGAAAGGGGCAAACGAGGAAGCGAATCACCTGGTGGTAAGTGATTAGCGTCGCCCATGAATACACCAAACGGTTCACAGGGTTGCCCGTCGACATAATAGTCGTGCACGTTCGGTGCAAAAATTGGGCGTGTTGACCGGTGAAAAACTCAAAACCTCACAGAATATCAGCGTAAAGAGGCTCATGCCGCGTTTCGCTCTGTGAGAGACATATCCGGAGGCCCAACAAGTTGCCCTCCCTGTCCCATTTTCAAACCTTTCCCTATACCCAAGGAAGGTGGGAGTCAGGCAGCCGGTTGTAAATCTTTTGACAATTTGGATAATTCGAAAGGATGCCATGTTGTGACACTCCTTAAAGTGGGATAAGGGTAGGAAAATATTGAATGTCCAGTCCAAATATACGATTTTTTAACTAGAGGCCTTTTTTGATCTAAACTGTACACAGACTATTAAAGCCTCGACTCGTCGAATTTTAACATACCAAATGGAATAGGTGGCGGAACTTATTGTCGTACACGGTCACAATGTCGTAAGTCAGTGATTATTTTTAAATAACTGTCACAACCGTTTTATAAATTAATTCTCATAAATTATATTATATTATAATAACAATAACGGTAAATGAATAAATAAAGAACACGCAAAAACAGTTTTACTTTGTTACAACTAATTTTTAAAATAACATTCATTGGACATGAATTCACTACGTTTAAATAAACATATTTAGTCACGGTTATAATATACCAGAGAGAATTCAAATGGGCACAGCATTTTTTATGGCCTTTGAAGCGTGAGATTTTTTGTTTTTATTGGTACAGCTATGTGAAAAATAATTGACAGATATTAATTGTTTTGTGAATATCAATATTGCACTTTTTTTTTTACGATATTTTGCAATTCATTGTAGCAAAGACCAACTCAAAGAAGCTTTATTTTTACAGGGCTTCACACATACATACATATTTAAAAACGAGCTCTCGAGGAAAGTGCCTCCGTGGAACAAAAAAACACGGACGCAATCACGATTGCTACATCATGAGAAGAATCGGGCAAGAAACTCAAGGCAGGCAGTGGCTGTTAAGCCTCGTCTGGCCGTTACGTTTACGTCCCAAATAGATTAGGTGGCGAACCTATTGCCATACGAATACAACATCATAATTATAACAATCCATTAACGCAGTTATAATTTCATACTTAACGTTCCTTTTCCAAGGATCAGGTAGATATAAGAAATGGGAAAAGCAACGAGCGTATATAACAAGAGCGATATGTGTAAGAATCGTATCTTTAAACACTTTGTACGTGTCTGCCTACCCAACAAGTAACTTGGCGTGAAGTTTAAACGTTATAAATACAAATGCTTATCGTCGAGTTGCTTTTTAGCAATGAAAATAACGGTACGCACTTAAGATTAGCATCAGTATAATTGAGTGTACAGATCTTGGCGGCAAAAAAATATGCGTAATTGCAATGTAAGCTTCCGGTGGAATTATAACAGCGCGAATATAATATTGTTACAAGAAAAAGGTTGTGTTTTAATTGATATTAGATAGTAGTTAAAATACTCGTAGTAACAAAGCTTTTTTCAGTGGTAGAGCCACGCAGTTCGCTGTAATGATGGGCCTGCTCGACCGCGGTGAAATACCACGGCCCCTCAGAATATTGACGTAACGTGGCAAATGCCGCGTTTCGTTCTGCAAGAGAGGTACCTATATGGAGGCCCAATCACCCTTTACCATCCTATTCTCTTATAGGCTGGCACGCACACGCAACGCCACTGTCAATGGGCGGCGGTAGTTGCTTACCATCAAGTGAGCCGCTTGCTCGATTGCTCTTCTATACCACAAAATAGATTGTGTTTTAATTCAATGTTGATAGTTATAATTCTCAAGTTGGTTACAATTTTCGGTTTTATTGTACGACCCTAGACGACGCTTATCTCTTTCCATATATTCGGCACAATCCGTATAAAGGCGCTATGCTTAAAACAATTCTTTAGAAAATAATTACTAACATAACATAACTTCACACCTTTTCTATCTGAAGATGTAGGCAGCGGGTGTTAAGCATCGTCTCGCCGTTATGTTTACGTCCCGTATTATAATTACTAACTTGTGTTGAAATAACAATTCTGCCTAACTAACTGTTTGAATTTTAAATCATTGATTTAAAATTGGTATGCATAATATCTCAATTTGATTGTCTTGGCTTAAGATCAAATATCAATTTATCATCTTTTAATAATTATTATATTGAATCGGTAATATAAAAATTTCGCACACTTCTGATTTGAAAGTTCTCAGGTTCGCATTCAGAATTAAGAAGTTCGAAAAAGAAAAAGGGACTCGTAGAGTTACGAGATGTAGTAACGTATTGTTAAATGCTAGACTATTTATTAACTTTTTAATATCAATTATGAGTAGTACAGTACCACCACCTGCTCCTAGATTACTAGGTACAGTTCTAAACAGTTTTTAAATCATGCGTTAGATATTTTCTTAGTTTGTCATTATATTCACCCGTTCATATTCTACTATTATATAATACTTTTTGTTGAGACTGATATTAGGTACTACATCCAATTGATTATAAAACTAATATTTTCTTACCCTAATCTTGAAATTATATTTAACCTTTTTCGGAAAGAAAACAAAGTAGACTCGTGACTGTGGAAAATTGCACCTTTAGAACGAGTATACGCTTATAAATTAGCAATCTCATTTATGATAGTAAATAAATAAATAAAACCGCTACACTACACTTAGCTTTTATATGCATACAATTATATTTAGTGCCTACACTAAGACTTAAGATCTCTTAGCGTTAAGATGTTCGTTTTATTATATAAACAGGAATGACCATAAATCTGAAATAAATGTTACCTATTAACTCAATCGGTATATGATTAAATTGCACATAGCGCCATCTATTGCTTACTTATTAAGTTAAGAACTTTCAAATGCAATTTGACCCATTAAGCTTCGCATTTATCATAAGACTGTTAAAAATCCTTCTGTTTCCAACAATCAAACGCCTATAGTTTAAATAAAGATTTTTCACTTGGCCGGGAATCAAACTCGCATCATATAAAAATTACTAATTCAAGTTATCATTGATGACATATGTTTAGATTTCGAGTAGACTCTACTCGTAACTTCTTGTACTAAAAAAAAATAATGATTTCCACCAAAAGAATATTGCGCTATCTTAGAAAACTCTGCAGTTATATTTTCCGTACTAACTACAAAAAAACTGTGCTAACATGTTAGTATTTATCTTTATAAAAAATCTTATCGTACCTAAATGAATCCTTATTTAATTCATAATAATTGTGTCTAGTAATGGTTTAAATATTAGTTTTTCAAAGGTCGTCAGACGTCTTATTTGAAGTCCGTAAGCATTAGTAAGCAATTCGATAAATGTTTTTCTAGGTAGGTACACATTTTTTCAAAGTTTATATGATTCTATTAAATTGCTAATTGTAGTTAAAATATATTTAGTGAATTAACGAAAAAATATGTACCTAAACGGTTAACGAATATGACGTTAATACGAATGTGAATAATCTGTAGACATCATTTTTAGAAATATATTATGTCTTTGGTAAGACTTCTGTACTCAAATTATTTTTTTCTTAGTATCGCTTTTTTGGTGTAGAAAAAAGCTTTCGAGGCTAGAATGCTTGTTTTAGAAAAAAAATATTAATAAGACCTTTTACATTATACTCTAAAAAAATCTTTGTATTCGAGGCTTGACTGATGTTAATTCCAGGTATATTTTTGCATTAAAAAAAAATAAAAAATGCATCTTTCCCATGGTACAAAAATAATTGCAAGGGATTTAAAGAAAGCAGTATTATGGCCTCTTTGAACATAATTGCAAATTATGTAATTTGTCTTCATATATTTTTTTTAAATCCCAATGATCTTCCTTACCGTCTTACATACCAGCCAGCACTATTGATTTAAAAAAATGTATCCCGATCAGCTTTTAACAGATAATGTGTCAAAAAAAATTGTAAAAAAATTAAATTAAATTCGATTTTCAAAAATAGTTTGCAACTCACCCGTACTCCTTGGGACACCCGTCACTAATAGCACTGTGGATGCGCTGGTTCGCGGGTTGCGGGACCGCGGGCAGGCGCGGGCAGACGCGGGCGCAACTATGCCTTGTGCACGCGAGGAGCAATGACTTGGACGATCGTACTTGACCTTGTGGCGAGCGAGTATACGCGAAACATCTACCCGTACTCGTTTTATACTAGCTTTAGTGTAGCCACATACTGGCAGACAAGTCAGCGGGCCTTGGAACTTTGGCTAGAGCTTTTGCCTAAAGTTTGGTGGATATGGTCACAACAAACAATATCATCTAACCTATATAATCAGAAGCCATTTTGATAGAGTTTAATATTTAGAATTACAAGGCCCCTTCAAACAAAAAACAAAATATTACCGATCAAAATCCAGTGATTCTTGTGATATTAATGATACCTAAAATTGATAATACCTTTGCTGTTATATTTAAAATTATTAAAAGTTATAAATCAAAAGTCTGCATCTAATATGTAGACGTAGATGTTTTGGTTTCAATTCTCCAACTTTTCCGGATATAGATATTCGGATTATCCGATGGGCGTTAGGCGATATTCGTACTGCAGAATACAGTTTCGGTAGGTAGGTAACATAACCAGATTCAACAACATAACTTAAATACTAGATATGATTTAAACTAATAGTTTTACGTGTCTTCTTTCTAATTAAAAAATATGTTTAAATGTGTAAATTAATTATTAGAACGTCGAACTATTTGGAATATGTATTAGAACGTCGTACTGTGTGACCGTGTGTAGAAGTGACTGCAGCTCTGTGGAGCTTAACTACCCAGGTAACATAGATATTTCATACTCAGCGTCGTAGTTAAAGACGAACACGAATAGTATTTAATATAAATAAAATCTAATTGATTGTCATATTAAATGTATTACGTATTAAGTAATATTATTATAGAAGCACGCACGCTGGGATTATGGTGCATTTCTGCCCAAAATATTAAAGTGCCCAGATAGACAATTCCAATTGTTTTTATACAAGAAGCAAGCGGGTCACCTGTTGATAAGCAATTACCGCCGCCCATAGACACCTGCAACACTGACAGTTGCATTGCCGGCCTTTATAGAAGTGGAATGGGATAAGATGGGAGAAAGTGAGTGGACCTATGGATACGTCTTTCACCAAACGAAACGCAAAATATGATACTTGACGTGGAGAATCTAAGAGGTCGTGGTATTTCACCGCTCGAGCCGGTCCATGCAGAGCGACCTGCGTGGCTGTACCACTGGTCAACCAAATAAATATTTTTACGTTACGTAAGACATAGGTATGTAAAGATGTATAACAATAGAATGAACATAATCCAAATAATAATGAATATAACAAACATAACTTCATGCCTGTGTTACCCTAAGGTGTAGGCAGCGGCTGTTAAGCCTCGTCTCGCCGTTATGTTTACGTCCCAAATCGAATAGGTGGCGAACCTATTGCCATACCGGGCACAAAGTTTTCAGTCATCAATATTTATCACACTTAACTTCCGAAAACAAATTTCGAAAAGTCATTGGTGTGAGCCAGTGTCAGGATTCGAACCCGGACGGACCTCTAGTTTAGAAGCAGTGTGCTTGACCAGTGACAAGGTCAGGTAATAACATTAAAACAACTTTTTATGGATTATATCGCGTTTATTTAGAACTTATTTTCTATTTATTTCCCGACGTTTCCCGTTGTTTTAATGTTATGAATGTGATTCGTGAAAATCTAAGAAGCACACACAGTACAATCTAACTGCACTAAAGGTTCGTCTAAGCAATGAAACAGTAAGGTGTCAAAGAAATAGAACGGGGTGGCTTTGATCTATAATTCATATATGATGTTGTACAGAAAAAAGGATAATATTCGAGATTTAGCACTTTAATTGCAAACGCTGGCTGAACTCTAAGTGATAGGTCAAAACAATATTCTACATTATTAAACACCTTCAGAAGGTCTACAAAAAGTCCGCGCGAGCATATGTCTAATTTTACCATTTGACCATTTTTTATTTTTTTACTTTTTACGAAAAACAATGGCTTATTTACGAAGCGATTTTAAACATTACAGCATAAATTTTCATCCAACTAAGTTATTCGTAATCATCTTAAATAGATTGTGCATGTAGTATAGATGATCCTGGCCCTTTACAGCATGCAATTTAAACGAATATTTTCGAAGATATTGCGGTATTAACATAGCGGGACATAGCAGTTGCGTTGCGCGCCAAAACGCGTGCCGATAAATAAGCACAAATTGAACTTTTTAAGGTCCAAATTTTAGTCAATTATTACTTTTGATGCAGAACAAAGTTCGCCGGCCAGCTAGTAGAGGATACGATGAATAAAGTGAACCTCCAACTTTTCAATACCATTTTTGTATCATTGATTTGTCCTTGGCTTTAAAAATAAATTAAAAGATAAACCCTTTTTAAAGAAGCTTTTATTTAAGCGCTCTAAAAATAAGAAAATAATATTTCCTTAAAAATTTCAAGTATCAACTTAGAGCCTCAGTATGTACAATTTATATAATAATAAAAGCTTGTCGCACGAGTTGTAAATAAACTGTACTAATTTTATAATGTCAAATCAAATCAAAATAGCTTTATTTTCATGGGTCTTCAAACACAGTTAAATATAGTCCGTAAATACAGATATTTAACTTATTATTATATTTAAAGCATCACATATTAAAACACGAGCGCTTGAGTAAATTGCCTCCTTGGAACAAAAACGCACGGACGATTCTGAGTGTAAGGTTGTCATGAGAAGAAATGGGCAAAACACTCATGTAATTAATCTACTAACTTTACTATATTATCTATTGCAATTTAATTACCTACTGATAGGGAGTCAAACCTCGCGACAAGCTTTTATTATTATATAAATTGTACATACTGAGGCTCTAAGTTGATACTTGAAATTTTTAAGGAAATATTATTTTCTTATTTTTAGAGCGCTTAAATAAAAGCTTTTTTAAAAAGGGTTTTTCTTTTAATTTATTTTTTATTTTTAGTTATAGCTGGTTAGGTTAGTGTCATTTCATTCTACACATCATTATTGCAAGTTAGTTTACCGCTTAATTTCAAACAGTCCAGCTCTTCAGTAAGGAGATCATCTAATTCAATTTCAGCTTGGATCTTTCTTTTCCATTTAATCGCAATGATGATTTGTAATTCATATATTGTAGAAATGCATCAAAAATATGTATGCCGTCATCTTTGGTTGGTCCACCGTATTGTATTTAGAATGACGTCACATTATTTTTCGAGTTATTCTCAACAAGCCTTTTCATTTGATACCCATATTGTAGAAATGAAAATATGGTGCAATATTCGCCATATTGAATTTAGAATGACGTCATATTATTTTTTGAGTTAATTTCAACCAGTCCTTTCATTTGATACCCACATTGTTGAAATGCAAATATTTTTCCCGGCATATTGGATTTGGAATGACGTCATATTTTTTTTTCGAGTTACTATTCTCAAAACCCTTTCATTTGATACCCATATTGTAGAAATGCATTAAAAAAAACTGGTCCTCTATCTTGGATGATCCGCCATATTGGATTTAGAATGACGTCACATTATTGTTTCAGTTACTCTCAATGAGCCCTTTCATTTGATACCCATATTGTACAGAAGCTTAAAATATGTTTTCCTCCATCTTGGATATTCCACCATATTGGATTTAGATTGACGTCATATTATTTTTTGAGTTACCCTCAATAAGCCCTTTCATTTGATACCCATATTACAGAAATGCATTCAAAATATCCATTCCTCCATCTTGGGTGGCCCGCCATATTGGATATAGAATAATTTCACACATCATATCATGCATTGTCATCCAAACTAAACGTGTATACAAAATTTCAGCTCAATCGGTTGAAGATATCTACTTCAAAATTGAGTTGCAAGATTCCACCGAACATACATACTTACATACATACATACATACAGTGCAAGTTAAATAAAAGCTTTTAAAATAGGGCGCCGTTTCGCCCATCATCTCTTCTTTCGACGTATACCTCTTTTCAGCTATCATTATTTTGAGATCTCAGATCAGGAAATAGTCGTTGGAGACCAAATTCAGAGAATACGCTGGATGAGGAAGCAATTCAAAGCCCAATTCATAGATTTTTGCTATCGTTTTCAGTAATTAGTAAAGTAGCTTTTTCTGTTTTTTATCGCTTTTTGCTATCGTTTTTCGGCTATTTCGACCTCAGAACTTGTTTTCAAAAGTTAAAAAACTGGTCCTCTATCTTGGATGATCCGCCATATTGGATTTAGAATGACGTCACATTATTGTTTCAGTTACTCTCAAGTGTTAAGTGTGATAAACATCGATGACTGAAAACTTTGTGCCCGGTATGGCAATAGGTTCGTCCACCATTTGGGACGTAAATATAACGGCGAGACGAGGCTTAACAGCCACTGCCTACACCTTCGGGTAAGAAAGACGTGAAGTTATGTTATGTCATGTCGACCTTAGAACCGTCCAATAACCCTTTGTTATAGTTGATAGTCCTTCCTTTTGTGACTTGAAGAAAATTATTCCTTACGCATCCCAAAATACCTACAGATATCATAACCTTGCCAGCCAACACGGTTAGGTTAGGTTTTCCCACACGGTTTCATCGTGGGCAGTCCACTTGGATGACTGTGGAGTTCAGAGTGACTAAATCACGGGTGGTTTTAATTGTAGTAGCGCCACCTATGTGTCAGGCCCGGGACTTTTCAATTGAAATATGTAAGTCCATTTGAAAATTATAATCCACCTTCTTCCACAGCAGTGTAAAAATTACCTAAATATATTTAAAAAAAAACAAATAATACAGCCTATCCAGCCTATGTCACTCTACTACCGGCCAAACGCCGCACCAGCCATTTTACTCATTTATTAAGCTGACTTTTTGAAGGCTTTTAAAATGTTTTATTTTAATACATATTATTACACATATATTAGACTGCATTATATGTATTAGATTCAGTCAATATATACTGAATTTCGAATATTTGTTGGTAGTTCACTTCAAGATCCCTCTATTTAACAAAAACTGCGATTTCCGTGACTGGTAACGTTATCACGAAAAAATATACGACTATCTTGATATTTCTTCTGAGAAAAGTTTTTTGTATAAATTTTTAAGTACTTACTTTAAGTTGATTATCCACTGCGAGGATAGCTAATATTTTAACACAATACATAATATGTTTCAGTAGAAAAAGTACTGTATAACGAATAGTACCGTTTTTTTTTACGCGAGGAAATGCTTTATGCACACCCCCCGCCTGGGGACGGCAGGGGGTAGGGTGGGACTCCCCAAACAGTGAACTGCAATCTGATCCTAGGGTTACCCACTAAAACCTCGCGGCGGCCTTCCTCCGGCGTTGGGGTGGCCCACGACAGTGCATCGGCCCTCTGGTCCACCCTGCCGTCGCCCCCCCTCTGCCACGAGGGGGTGCTCATCCTCGGAGAGCCTCGGTGAAAACTCCCCCGGGCGGGGCGGCTCCGACCGCGCGCTGTAAAAAGGCGCGCGGCCGGCGGCGCCCCCGACGGCCCTCCCCGGCCGCACCGGGGGATCCTTCCGCATCCTTCCCGGGCCGAACGAATAGTACCTACTGTAGGTTTTCTTAAAATTCGAATAGATAAGGGATTTCACATGATAAGATCATCATCATATCATTCATCTTCTAGCTCAGTGGTCCCGACTATGAATTCTGGCACTCACCAATGACTTTCCGGAAGTAATGTAGGATAAAATATTAATAAATAATAAAACTGTGCTAGAGGTTTAGCCACTATTAAATACATTTGGGACTAGAATTAGCACTTAATTCTACTTGTTGAAGCATAAGATATCTCCACGCTAACTAGCAGGTTATTATGATATTTTGCTGTTATTTTACATAGCCAAACTTCACGCCCTTTTCTACCCGAAGGTGAAGGCAACGGCTGTTAAACCTCGACTAGCTGTTATATTTACGTCCCAAATGGAATAGGTGGCGAATCATTTTGCTATCAAAGTTTTTAATCATCGATATTTATCGCACAACTTCCGAAAATAATTCTGAAGTCATTTTTGTGAGCACGCAGTCGAACCCGTCGTGGATTCTTGATTCAGAAGCGGGGTGCTAGACCACTAGACCAGCGATTAATTTATTTTCTATAAAAATTTACATAAAAATCTCTAAAGTACAGTGAGAATGTGAGTGCCTTGCCAACTCATGACAGGTAAATCATTGAGATAAATTAAGCTGTGGTAGTGACACTTTCTATCGCTTCCACTGTAGCATAGCTTTCAGTAAAAAGTTACTTTGTATTAAAGTTCTCGTCAACGATCTCGTCATCTTGTATTGACTTGACATCAGCATGACCTTACAAATAGAATATAAAAGTATTATTCGACAAATTCAACCCAAAAAAACGGGTGCTGTAGCTTTTAACTGTTTACTATTCAATCGATCCAATAAAAAGTTTTGATCTCGTTTCTAAAAATGTAACAAAATAGGTATTTTTTTTTATTTACTTGAAGAATGAAAAGCTAGCACCCCGCTTCTAATTTAAGAAGTACTGGGTTCAAATCCTGGCACACACCAATGACATAACGAAATTTTCGGAAGTTACGTGTGATAAATATCGATGACTAACAACTTTGTGCCCGGCATGGCAATAGGTTCGCCACCTATTCCATTTGGGACGTAAACATAACGGTGAGACGAGGCTTAACAGCCGCTGCCTACACCTTCGGGTAGAAAAAGGCTTGAAGTTATGTTATGTTAGGTATGTTAAGAATAAAAATTGGTTGGTGATTAACCGCCATCCAATTTAGGTACCAAAGTTTTCTTCTGGTGTAAAAAAACTATACAACTTCACGCCGAATACATTAAGGGTTAGAAGAACTTACAGGACGCCATAAGGCACGATTCTTACACGCATTACCCGTTTCCTTGTCTTTCATAACTCTAATAGCATGACTAGAATGTAAACGATTCAAGGTCCTGACATCACCTTCCACGAGGACACATCAAACATTGTCATAGAAAGTGTGCACTGGCCAACCTCGACTCCTACACCCTTCTAATTTTGCACTGTATATCTGCTTGGTAAATATTGCATCCCCCATTCTATCTATATCTCCGAAACATCGGACCTTCCTTACTCATTAAAGTAAGGAAAGAAATGGTGACATTTAATTTATTTATTAGCTGACAGTCTCTTTCAATTCGACTTCCTGCCTTGTTTTGCACGTCACTCCATAATTTTTTGATATTGCCCATTTCGACCGCGTTTTTCTGCGTTTTTACCCACTCTGTCATACCCAACTCTCGCTTCCATGAGTTAGCTGCACACGCCCAGTGCAGCTCTCATCTGCTCAAAATGTTCAAAAATGCTCAAAACCGCAGAAAACCTTCAAGCTGAGATAGATATTATATAAATCTGCTAGAGCCTTTAAAAAACATTGTTTACATGATAACCCGTTGAAAAGTCAATAGCTTAATAAACGAGATTCGCGGCGCCGCGAGTGATACGAGTAGGTATATTCTTCCACTGTAGAACCACATAACCACTATAGGCAGAATAGTCTTAGTGGTCCAGTGGTCGAGCACACGGCTTCTGAATCCGGAGGTCGCGGGTTCGAATCTGCCAGGATTCGAACCCGCGACCTCCGGATTCACACCAATGACTTTTCAAATTTAATTTCGAAAGTTATGTGTGGAAAATACCTATGACTAAAAACCTTGTGCCCGGTATGGCAATAAATTCGCCACCTATTTATTCCATTTGGGACGTAAACAGAATGGCGACTCGAGGCTTAATAGTCGCTGCCTACACCTTAGGGTAGAAAAACGCGTGAAGTTATGTTAAAGAACCATCGGGTAGTTATCTTTTAGTCGGTTCTATCTACGAATATTGGCAAAGCTAAACATTTTTAATTTCAACCAATTTTATCGGATATTAATAATAACTATAAACTAAGGCTCAGGGTGGTTTTAGAAGCAGACGAGGGTGCAAGGATCAGATTTTTTCTCTCCGCAACATCGTGGAGAAACAACTGGCTGTTAACCGGAAGGTTTTCTGCGGTTTTGTGGATCTGGAAAAAGCGTTTGACAGAGTGTTACGAAAGGATCTGTGGGGCATACTCCCGGGCTACGGGGTGAGCGGGGCACTGCTGCGCGCTGTGCAGTCCACTTATGAGGGTTGCACAGCGTGTGTGTGTGTTGACGGCGGCTTGTCCCCCTGGTTTGACGTGAATATCGGCGTCAGACAGGGTTGCGTGCTGTCCGCTCGACTGTTCATCCTGTACCTGGACAGTTGTCTCCAGAGAGTGAGATCGATGGATGTAGGGATGCGAATGGGTGACCTAGTTGTGAGCTGCCTGCTTTACGCAGATGACGCCGTGCTTCTAGCCGAATCGCTGTCGGACCTGCAAAAACTAGTCACTACTATGAAAGATGATTGCATGATTAAAGGCTTGCAGTTGAATGCGACCAAAACGAAATTTATGGTGTTTGAAAGGGAGGAATCCAGAACAGATGCAAGGATAATGGTTGATGATGTAGTGCTGGAACAAGTGAATGAAATTGTATATCTTGGATGCGCTTTTAGCAGAGATGGAAGGTACACCGCGGATGTAGAAGGACGAGTGGCGATAGGAAATAGCGTAAATGGAGCGTTGGGCAGATTTCTGGGCGCAAAAAACATTAGCAGAAAAGCCCAGCTAGCAATCCACAATGCAGTCCTGATCCCAACGCTAACTTATGGAAGCGAGAGCTGGGTACCGCAGACTGTGCATGAAAGGAGAATAAACGCGGTAGAAATGAGGGCACTACGCAAAATCTGCGGAGTGACTCTCGCTGACCGCGTAGAAAACAAGGTTGTAAAGAAGGAAGTTGGTTTGAAAGAGAGTGTCGGTGTAAAAGTAAGAAAGGGCATGCTCCGATGGTTCGGACATGTAGAAAGAATGGTTGATGCAAGACTGACTAAGCAGATATACAATGCAAAAGCGGATGGATGTAGGAGTCGAGGACGGCCAAGACACACATTCCATGACCAAATAGAACGTGTTCTGGAGGAAGGTGATGTTAAGAGCCTCAAAAACCGACGCGCGTGCATTAAAAGAGTTATGAAAGTCAATGAAGTGAGTGAGGCGTGTAAGAATCGTGCCCTATGGCGCTCTGTTCTCTCTGCCTACCCTGCAAGGGATTTGGCGTGAAGTTATGTATGTATGTATGTACTATAAACTATTCAGCCAACTAGTGCAGGATTCTGAATAAAAAAACACAGATGTTTCAATGGAAATTGTATACAAAATATCCTGAAATATCTTAAAAGATCAAAACTGTTAACCAATTAGATAGACCGTTTTTGTTTCTTACAAATTTATATAAAAAGAACATGATTTTCCCTTAGTAGATGTCAGCTAAAATATCTAAAAAAAATATTTTGAATCTTTTTCTATATACACGTTGATGTCAGTCGCCACTTAAAATCCATATGCAATTGAACAGCAATCTGCAACCAACCACCATCTGTTATTGCGATCCAGTTTAGGTCCTAAATTGAATAGAATCGCTTATTCGTACCATGACGTCTCATAAACGTCTCAAATTCCGATTACTTTTTTGACAGCGATTCAGTTGAAAGTTGGTTCGCCAAATTCGATTTAGTTCACTCAATTCTAATATTATTTCGTACCACCACGTTAATTGAAGACCTCAACTGAAACGCTTATGTGTCATACAAAGCGATCCAATAAAAGTTGCTATTTCACAGCCTAAATTGAAACGTCTAAGTGATTTGTGTTGGTTAGAATACATTTTCAACAAACTATTATCGTTAGTATCATATGAAGTGGTAGAATTTTGGCGTATTTCATTGTAATTATTTACAATAATATCTACACAAGTTTTAATAACATTGTAGATGTCAGACCAATGGAATAAATTCGAGTTCTTAGAAGATGATTTCAGCGAGTCGAATATAGCGCGAAAGCATCAGCGTCTATCGCTGAGGTTTCAAGCTGATGCTTTTGAACTCGAAGACCAAGTGTTCATACGACAGTACCGGCTATCGAAACCATTATTGCAGGACCTTTGTGAGGAGTACCCGGGGTGATAGGATGTATTGATTGTACACAGATTGCAATAATAAGACCTTCATCACATGAAGAAAGGTATTTCTGCTCGCTAATTGATGATTGCTAAAATGAAAGTCCTGTTTATTTTTATCGTGTAGTTTTTGTTGTTACACACCAGGCGGATTAAACAACTTATCGATTATTATATTGATGTGTTATATGGATACCCTAATTTGCAAATCTAATAACTGGACTTTTTTCGAAAATAGCATTTAATATCTGCAGAAACTAGACATTATTTAGATTCTATTGGTATCAAAATTTTCATTTTCGAAAAAAAGTAGGTCTGCAAATTAAGGTATCGATATAGCGTCTTCCCTCCATCCCTAGAACTGTCAAGTGTCAACTATTATTCGGAGAGGTTATATTTAAGAGTAAAAAACACGACCAGCAGTAAACAAATCGGTTCCTTCTCCTCGCTGATTGCTAGTTGTTTTTACAGTTCTCTTTTAATAAAAAAATAGCGAAATTGTATCAACTAAGAAAATTAAACAAAAAGTATTAATATTATTATAATATAAGTTCAAAATGTCCAGTAAACCTAATTCTAAACGCACTATTTATGTTGGTGGATTAGCAGAAGAAGTGGATGAGAAAGTGATAAACGCTGCATTTGTACCATTTGGTGATTTAGTTGATGTTCAGATACCATTAGATTATGAGACAGATAAACACCGTGGATTTGCATTTATTGAATTTGAGAATGCTGAGGATGCTGCAGCAGCTATAGATAATATGGTAAGTAAAAATTGTTAAATATAAATTTGCGGTTGTTCGAAGCTCTCTCCGATCAGCTTGACCCTTTGTAGCTGCGGAGAGATATTCCAACTCTATATGCATCATGTACTGCATCTACCACGGCAAGTGCTCTTAGGAATTGCTTGGATTAATTCCACTCAGTGCTACTATCCGCATCAGCTAAATGGTTGGCGTCCACTTATTGCTGCGCACTGGTCCTGTGTAGAACTACTTGCATGTAGCGGTGTTTTCCGACCGATATTAACGAATTATTTAGCAATGCTGTGCGTGCAGATCTTGACAGTAATGTTTACTCAAACGCAAAATTAGGCATCTTGAATTTGTATGCCTAAATACTTGAAAACAATCTATATTTTATCGATTTAAAATTTCCATTTAAGATTGGTCTAATAAAAGAGTTCTTTTTCATACTCCAGAATGATTCCGAGTTATTTGGACGAACTATCAGAGTGAATATAGCAGCTCCACAACGTATCAAAGAAGGATCTACCCGACCTGTTTGGTCTGAAGATAGTTGGCTACAGAAGCATGCTGGTGAAACATTAAATAATAATAAAGACAATGAGGAACAGTCCAAAGAGGCAACAGACACTGAAAAAGTAAGTAACATGTAAAACATCCTTATTCTTGGATACTGCATTGTAAATATGTGAAAGTTAGAAATTGAATACCTTGACCTGGCTATTATATTTACTAATCCACTGACAGAAGTGTCCACAAACACCATAATATCCATATGTCTTGTGGATAGTGAAGAATTTATAAATAATAGATAAAAACACATGTTTACTAAACTTTGTGTCAAAATAAAACAGAAGAAGATATGATTAGAGCATTAAAAAAAATACATCAGTTAGTTTTATAGCAATGCAGAAAGGTGTGCTAAATCAGTGGTACACTTGCCGTGGATACTGTTCAAACTGATATACAAAATCGATTAGCAATCATAATTTGTTTTTAATAATGATATAAAAACATTATATGCTATGTTAAAATAGTTTAATTTTTAATATTGTTTGATATCTATTACAAAAAAATTATGTAAAACACAGTATTGCATTTGATATTGCATTTGATAAATATGTATTAATATTACAGATACCAGCTAAACCGACGGAGAAACGAAATCCACAAGTATACTTTGACATAAGTGTAGGAAAACAATCTCTAGGCCGTGTCATCATGATGTTAAGAGCAGATATAGTTCCTAAGACGGCAGAGAACTTTAGAGCATTGTGCACACATGAAAAAGGCTTTGGATACCAAGGCAGTTCCTTCCACCGAATCATACCTGATTTTGTATCCTTTTAAAAAAAACCTAATTTATCTATTTTCTTAATTCGCAGATCACATTTCTTAGTCCTACAGATATGTTGTATCAGTCAACTATATTTGTTTTTTTTTAATTTTTTTTTTATGTTCCATTGTTTTGACAAGAGTGAATAGGTCTACAAATATATATTTTTATTATCCCTTTCTCTCAAGTACTTACTAAATATTGAATACTATACACAGATAATAATTAAACATAACTTTTTCTACCTGAAGGTAGTGGCTGTTAAGCCTCGACTCGCCTTTATGTTTACGTCCCAAATGGAAAACGTGGCGAACCTATTGCCACACCGGGCACAAAGTTTTCAGTCATCAATATTTATCACATATAACTTTCAAAATCATTGGTGTGAGCCAGGATTTGAACCTGCAACCTCTTGATTCAGAAGCGGCTGTTCGACCACTTGACAACCGAGACTACAGTTGCTAAATATTTAATACAGAGCAATGCATTACTACATGGTAATACATTGCTATGTATTAAACAATAGTTATAAAGTATGTCATCACATCTGTACATAAATATCCTGAACAGGATCTAAATCCACTCACTGGAAATAGGCTTAGATAATTTAATTTTTCATAACTCTAATATCTGTTAATACTCTTATTATAAAAGAGATTAATTTATATTTGTATATTACTTAACTCAACTGGTAGATGTGCCAAGGTGGTGATTTTACCAATCACAATGGTACAGGTGGTAAATCTATTTATGGTCGTAAGTTTGAAGATGAGAACTTCACGCTGAGACACACGGGGCCAGGAATACTAAGCATGGCGAACTCTGGCCCAAACACCAATGGATCACAGTTCTTTTTGTGTACTGCAAAGTATGTGTTATGATTGATCTTATTGTTACTATACAACATTTAACTTTAGTTTTGTTTGAATTGATTGACTTTGATGAGCTTTGTGGTGCATTGATGAAGCTACTGCCTGCAGAATCAAGTACAAATATTTGTGACCAGCATGAATGTTTGTATGACGTCTGGGTGTTTTTCTATGTATTATTAATGTGTATTTACAAAAATACATCTTATATATGTTTCATATCCATTATCTATAGGGATCGTGCTTCTAGACTTTTACGCCAACTAGTGGCAAGCATCCGAAACAGTTGGGATCATGTATTCAACGTAAACATATGTGATTAACTTTTAAATAATTATAAATAAAAAATAAAACATTTTTTTAAACAATGCCTGCTTCGAGAAAAATATGTTGTATTCTAGGATGTAATAATACATCACGTCGAGAACGTTTTTTAATTTTTTAATGTTATTAAATGTTTGTTTTGATCCCACTAAGTTCACGAATAAACACCAGAGAGCGCTAATTCTGACAGTAGTGCTGCCTCTATGTTTCACGCACGATCCCTATTATCCATAGCACAAGCATTTACTTGCTTAATTTCGAACTAGAGGGCGCTGTGTATATTGTGTCCAAGATAATTATTACATATTGATATTATATTATATATTTATTAAATATTTTAAAAAAGTATTTCTTAATGAAATTAAAAAGAAATTTAATAAGAAATTAAAAATAAGAAATTTGAATAAAAATAATAACAATAATAAGAATTAAAAAAAAATAATAAGAAGAGACCTATTGTCTTTTAACCTTTTAACTACATAGTAGTTATATGTATATAGAAAGAAAAATAAATGATATTATGTATATCTGAAGAAACTACACTTATGACAGTAGTTCTTCAAATAGTCTACAGATTTCAAATTAAAAATGTTGTCTTTTTATTAAAATATTTATTTTAAATGTAGTTTTAAAATTTGTTGTGTTCTCGTTTTTTTCAGAACAGACTGGCTGGACAATAAGCATGTGGTATTCGGTCATGTAATATCTGGACTAGATGTACTGAAGAAGATGGAGAAGTATGGCACCAAGGGTGGTTCTATAACATCAACAGTAACTATAAGTAATTGTGGCGAATTACAATGACAGTAACTAGATATTGTGTTTTATTTTTTGTTATGATAAATATGAGAAAGAGAGTATGACTATTACTTATTGCCAAACCCACATATTCTTGACACATTTTTCATGTAATAAAACCCTTCAATAGTAAAAGTTAGAATGTCTAGAATTTTAATTGTACTCCATCTGTCTGCTCCATTGAGTAACGGCAATAAATTTGATTGGCAGAGGAGTGTTGAAATAGTCTTAGAAAATTTCGTTAGATGGCATTAGTTATCAATTTCGAACGAAATAATCTTTGTAACAATTAAAACTTTTCTCACCTCGACGATTTTCCGAGTTGTATTTCTCCGGTTAACGCATGCAGCGAACTTTTAAACTTATGCCTTTTCTTTTGTCAATTCGTAATTGTTACAATTCAGAAAAATGTTTAATGAATCTATTTATTCAACTAGTTCATTAGGGTTCCTAATTGCTTTTTGTCTCATCTTTTATTTGATAGATACATACATAACTTCACGCCAAATCTCTTGCGGGGTAGGCAAAGAGAACAGAGCGCCACGATTCTTACACGCCTCTCTCGCTTCGTTGGCTTTTATATTTTTTTTTTTATGCACGCGCGTCAATTTTTAAGTATTTATTATTATTATATAATTTAACGACCTAGTTGCTAGGACCTTTAAGTCGAGTCTTATATTATCATCTTATTTTAACATCATCATTACTAACCTAAACTAATCTTAACCTAACCTAGCCTAACCCTAAAGCTTAACCTAACCTAACCTAATCATCCATAAAGTCGTGGCACTTTATGCATGATGTTCCGAGGGACTCCCTCGGAGGGAGTCTTGACGACAATGTAGAAGAGCACACTAAACACGGTACCTACACCATTTCCTACATTTGCACTCATATACGAACACTTATTAAATAAAACGCCTCGAATTTTATTCAATAATATCCATTGAAACACAAATCTGAACAAATAATGCAAATAGCTGACATGTCTCTTCCACAGTCCCGCCAAAACTCCCTCAATTTTTAAGTCTCCTGACATCTATACAGATAATCAAATTTATTAATGTTAGAATTACTAACATATCTAACTTGGCATCTCTATGTAGGTGGTATGTTATTTTTAGCCTATATTTTCGAAGTACATTTACAAAAATACATTTCACAACGCCCAAGAAGCACTCCTAACATACCACAGTAAGCACAGTTAAGCTGATAAACGTGTCATAAACTCCGTTCAGAGTATTCAACCTTCAGTATCGCCGAAGTCTCCGCAGTGGAGAATCTTCACTGGCTAACTTGGAACATTATTTAGCTCGCTTATCAGTTATCGCCTGCACTTAAAAGGGTCTCAGAATAACGAAATAGAAGTCAGTAGGAGCAAGCAGATATATGGGGAGACCGGGTTCAAAAGTAACGACGGGTCCAGAGTAACAAACCCTCTCTAGATTTATCCAATGGCCGAATACTACCTAGCTCCCGTCAGAAGATAGCTTGGAGGACCTTACTTATTTTCAGTTAATCGCCACGTACGTCACGCTCTGTTAGACGCCGCTACGTACGTCACGCTATGTGAGAGGATGCTAAGTGTTTTTGCGAACCAAAACTTAGTTTTTCGATTTTATCTTGTTTAACGTTGACATGAAGATAAAAGGATGGTAGCCCATAAATCAAAAATAATAAATCCTAAAACAAAGGCCCATAAATCAAAGTCTTCGAATAAATAATTGTAGAGTTAACACTAGTAGTGCATTAATTAGCAACCACTGTCTGTTGTCACTTTCAACCTGCGTGGTCTAAAGCTAAACTGACGTTTTTTTTTTAATTGTATGTTACCCATATAAAGTACATCATAATAACATAAATATTGCCACCGGTGTAAAGTAGATAAACTGAATTTACATATTATGGTTATATTAATTTTATGAATATATTAAAACCAAACAAGAAATCAAGATAAAATTAAAAAGTGTAACTTTTGTAACCCGGCCTCCCCTAGCAATTCTTCTACAAGAGAATGCTACTCTAAATTGAGGTAATTTTATTACAATTATAATTTTTATTTTATATCGAAATTTTTATGTAAGTTAATGTTATTAATTGTTGTTAGTAAAAATAAATTTATTAATAAATAACGGTGCACCATTTTCTTGTTGAATTATAAGTATTTACGGGTTTATGAAATTGATTAATAGGTACCTACCTATATTACATAGTATAAAACAAAGTCACTTTCCGCTGTCTGTGCGTACATCTTTTAAACTACGCAACGGATTTTGATGCGTTTTTTTAATAGTTAGAGGGTGTCAACGGGGTGGTTTTGATCTATAATTCATTTATGATGTTGTAAAGAAAAAATGATAATTTTCGAGATTTAGCACTTTAATTGCAAACGCTGGTTGAACCTTAAGCGATAGATCAAAACAATGTTCTACATTATTAAACACCTTCAGGACTACAAAAAAGTCCGCGAGGGCATATGTCTATCTCTTAGGGATAACCCAAAACAACCATTTTTATTTTTTTTTACTTTTTACGAGAAATAATGGCTTATTTACGAAGCGATTTTAAACATTACAGCATTAATTTTCATCGAAATAAGTGCTTAAATAGATTGTGCATGTAATATAGATGCTCCTGGCCCTTTACAGCATGCAATTTAAACGAATATTTTCGAAAATATTGCAGTATTAACATACCGGGACAGCAGATAAAATTTACTCATTTATTAATTTTGATGCGGAACAAAGATCGCCGGATCAGCTAGTAATATTAATAAAAACAACTATCACCCATCTTACCACTGAATACAGAAGGTTTCTAATAGTTAGTTTTTAAAGAATTAAATCATTCTTATTTTAAACAATAAAACATTTAAGAACTGTCCCAAAGCGTTATATGCCAAGCATCAAAAAAAGATAACAATTCGGACATCCGTTTCTTTCTGACGTTGAGCAAAGAAATTCTACCATTAATATTGTTATGTACAAGATTTTTTATCACAACATTTTAAGGCGAGATATAATTTGCGTTGTTGATTTATTCACTTCATTCATCCCTATCATTTATTTGTTGGCATCCATTTCGTTCATTTTGAGACCAGCTTATTTATAAAAATAGCAAACAGTCTAAATTAATAAAACGAATTCTTCTTCTGGCTTCTTATCCAGAGGTCCGGTTTCGAATCCTGACACTGGCTCACACTAATGACTTTCGAAATTGTTTTCAGAAGTTAAGTGTGATAAATATCGATGACTAAAATTTTTGTGTCCGATATGGCAATAGGTTTGCCACCTATTCCATTTGGGACTTAACAGCCACTACTTACACCTTCGGGTAACAAAGGCGTGAAGATATGTTATGTTAAATCGTTTGATATAAAACAATCAAAACTAAGATAAGGCTCAAAATATATTTTTTCCGAACCATGTCCCAGTGCTTTTTATTAGAATTTCTTAAGCTCCAATATTTAATATGACATATGAAAAGGATGGTTATAAAAATACATACATACATACAATCACGCCTTTTCCCCATAGGGGTAGGCAGAGACTAATTCTTTCCACTTGCCACGATTCTGACATACGTTTCTTGCTTCCTCCACTCTCATTATCGCGTTCATACATGCTCGTTGGTTGTGGCGGCCACTCCTGACCTGGCCCCTCACCAACACATCGTAGATTTGTTGGTGGAAGGTCCGCCTAGGTCGTCCTTTACCGGCTCTTTCACACTTGTCCTATAAATTCTTTTAGTCAGTCTACTTTCGTCGATCGTTATAAAAAAAAATATGCGTGGAAGCCACGCGTTGGAAGTGTAACTTCGTGTTGTAGAAAGGAAAATAAACAGGGTTAGAAATTGATTCAGAAATAGAGAAAAATAATCACTGCATGAATAGACCGGCTCGACAGGTGAAATACCACGACCTCTCAGAAGATCGACGTAAACTGGCTCATGCCGCGTTTCGTTCGGTGAAAGAGGTACCCGGAGGCCCACCCTCCTTCCCCATCCTTTCATATCCTACTCCCTTAGATTTGCCATAAAAAATACCATAAAAATACCATAGGGTACCTAAAATTAACTATAGTAAGATACTAAAAAAATCCGAGAAATCATTGATGTGAGCCCGGAATCGATCCCAGGACTCCAGAATCGGAGAGCTCGACTACTTAACTGGACCACCAAGACTATTAATAATTATTACTAATATATTATAGGTACTATTAAAAATGGGACTGATTATGAGAAATGGTAACTAAGTTCCTATCTAATATTTTATTTAAATTTGTGTATAAGAATGCAACATACTGATGAAAATTATTTGAACCGAGGATCATAAACAGATTATTATATAAAAGATTTTTTATAAAGTTACTTAACCATCACTATAAATGTGTATCATGTCTTGATTGAAGTTTATTATATTATAATGTTTTATTCGACTCGGCCGTAGAGGTCACTATTTGTCAATTTTAAATCGCGCTATGGTTTCACTCCATGGAGTTTATATAAGTATTTAAGAACATATTTAAAAGTTTTGGTAAAATATTTAAAAAATCAGTTCTACAACACTTAATTATAATTATATTTCTTCAATGGATTTTAGAAATAAAATAATACATTCAATCAAATACAGTTTTAAAGGAATGTAGTTGACAGTAGTTGACACTAAAGGCCGCGTTTCAAGTGTCAGATAAAGTACCTTCATATATCTAGTGGCGGGTGGAGGTACTATGATTGGTTTTAAAAATCAATTACAGTACCTAAACCTTAACTGATGTCTGTGTAGTAATGAAATTCAAGCTTAACAAATTGAATGGTAGTGGTGGAGCCAAGCAGTTCGCTGCATGAATGGGCCGGCTCTACCGGTGAAATACCACGACCTCTCGGAAGATCAACGTAAAGTGGCTCATGCCGCGTTTCGTTCGGGGAGAGAGGTACTCGGAGGCGCATCCCCCTTTCCCATACTTTCCTATTCCTATTTCCTTAAAGGCCGGCAACGCAACTGTAACACTATATGTGTTGCAAGTGTCCATGGGCGGCGCTAGTCACTTACCATCAGGTGACGCGCTTGCTCGTTTGCCCTCGTTTGCCCGGTATGGCCACCTATTCCATTTGGGACGTAAACATAACGGCGAGTGGAGAATTAAAAGCCACTGCCTAGAACTTCGGGTAGAAAAGGCGTGAAGTTATGTTACTATATGTGCGCGCAATACATATTTGCCTAAAAATCGAATACTTATATCGTAGATATTGCGATATCTTTTGAATGAAATGTCCGAATTAAATAATTCAAAAAGTTCCAGGAAGCTATTGAATCTATCTTGAATTGTAAATAATTTATTTTAATCAGAATTAACACCACAGTACAAAATAAAGGGCTTTTAAAACATCATCATTCAAATTATTTAAAAAAATTAAATTAACACTTATTGTGAGATAACTACAATAGTTAGACACATGGTCTCGCGACCATTTGTGTTGACAACTATATATTCTGCAAAGTTGTAGTTCATTTTTTTGCTCTACAATCAATACTTTTTGCCGCGTACGCAATGTAAACATTTTTTTAGGTGATTTTTTTACACCTTGGGTTACATTATCGGACTTTTAGTAAAGATCCCTAATTGTTTAGAAAATATAATATAACCTAAATCCTTCCTCTATAAATGGACTATCCACCACTGAAAGAATTTTTAAAATAGAACTAGCGGTTTCTGAGATTAGCGCGTTGAATGAAACAAACTATTATGCTTTATAAGTATTAAATGAGTGGTATAGTGCCTCCACTAGCTACTAGATGTCTATGTACAGATAACAATCACGCTTAAGCAATTCTCTTCCTGGATTTATATATAGACTGGTTCAAATTCGTCCTTTTTATTATTATATAATATATGTATAATATGTTTTGTGGCGGCAACTAGGGATGTGACTAGTGTTGAGTAGGACACTAGACCTGTGTCGATCGATCAATTCTCGCGACCCGGGTCGATCACGACCCACCGGTGAAGTGATCGGGTCATAAAGATTCGATCGTTTGACGTATTCAGTCCGTTGATTATGGAATCACGGCCGGGTATTCGGTCGTTTTATTAACATCTGTACACACAAAATATTAACCAATACCATTAACGAATACTAAAGCGAGTTTTAAGGATTTAAAAGTTAATTAAACCAAATAATTGTTAGTTTTTAACCAAGACAATAACAACAATAAACACTTATATTAGTATTACCTATGTAATTACTTAAACGTAACAGGTATCCAATTCGCGAGTTGCAAATGCGGGTCGTTTGTCAGAGGTCACTACGTCATTGATTGAAATTTGTGATTGATCGAATCGATCGCATTCGCGAGTAGGACTGTTGATAAAATATCGATATATCGAAATATCGATTTTTTTCCTTAAAAATATCGATATTTATAGCCGATATTTTTTTTCACGATATATCGATAGTTCGATATTGAAATGTACATATCGACTTTCGATATTTTTATGAAAATATTTTTTTTGGACACAATAACTTAAATTATATCGTCATCGCAAACTTAAGGTTGTCTGGAAGAGATCGCAACATGTGATAAGACCGCCTTTTGTACTTGCTCGACATTTACTATGTACTAATTACTTCAATGTAATGTATAAAAATTGCGTACAATAAAGCGTATTCTAGTCTAATCTTAATATACTGTATTTAAAAAACTAATAAACAATCGTCAAGTCATTCCATAAGCAATGACAAACAGCTCCCCTTTACGAGTTCAAGCTAATTCTTGGCAATGAAAAAATTTTGCATCAAATTATAACTGATTAGTGTATATAGGTATCACGTATTTATTTTTTTTGCTTAAAGACACTTTCACAGGGGCCCGCAGGGCTTATGGAAAACTCTTTGAACAACACCCTCTTTCTATTAATAGACGTAACATATGAATTTTCTGTACATGCATTTTTAGGAGTATGTATTTTTATATGTACCTACATAATTGATTAGTATCTATAATTTTAATTTCCCTAAATTATCTTATGTCATGTCATAAATACATAGTGAAACATTTGTCAATGAATGTGTTAAACCACTGTTAACTATCACAATGATATAATTTACGTTAATATTTACGTTTATATGTTCGCTGGACGCAGCTGCGGCAAAAAAAAATCTATTATATGCATGTATTTTAAGAAATTATATTCAAGTAGTATTTTTTGCACTTTGTCGTGAAAAGTTATCAAAGATGTGGAAATGCAACAAATTTAGCAACCCGTTTGAAAAGGAAATCCATCATGCATTTGCAAAACTATCCATCAGAGTAAGTATAAATACTAAGAAAATAATCACGAAAAATGCAGAAGGAAACTATCATAATGAGTCAGTCGTATAGTTACTACCACCAAAATCAAATATTGACCTTACTGACAACGATACCGAAAACTAAATACATGGTATATGAAAGAGAAGATATCTTAATAAATAGTTTTTTACGATCTTAATTTACTACCTTTCGTCCATAGATGTCACTACATCTGAAATGAAATCAATTCTACATCGGTAATCTTTAGAGTAGTTTTAGCTTATGGACATAGATGGCGATACGTTAGAATAAATGGTTAATATATAGACTGGTTAATTTACTGCCTCTATAACCAACGCCCACAGTATATTGGACTCGCTGGTCTTCACCGATCACAAAGTTAAGCTACGTTGGGCGTGGTAAACACTTGGATGAGTAACCGTTTTTATTTGGGTAAAATTGTTCACAAACGATATTTTAAAGCATTGTAGTAAATACGATTAATTTAAAACGGCAGCAAACGGGGCGTTTAACGTTTGCATGTCGTTTAAGAAGTTTCACTCAAAATATCGATATATCGAAATATCGATATTTTTTTTCGATATATCATACCCCGATATTGATATTTTTAAAAATATCGATATATCGAAAATCCGATATTTTTATAAATATCAACAGTCCTATTCGCGAGTTCCATTAATGTTCCAATACACTGCTTAAAAAAAGGTGTGCGCGCGCATGCGCCAAACACGGACCGCGCGCGACTATAGAACGAGACGGGTTATATAAATTATAACCCGTCTCGTTCTATTACACGGGTCGCGCCTCGCGACTAAGCGCGACGGGATCGCATAACTGCAATCGACGGATTACGAAAAGATCGAGTCTTTTAGAGATTGATGATTCAATTACCCGCGAATGAGTTGCGACTCGATCATTTTGATTCGATCAATCGTGATTGACACAGGACTATAGGACACGACTTGAAAAAGAGTTTGTAAGAGTAGCCTCTTTTTTATCCTGAGCCAGTACAATGTCCCACTTCAAATGAGGCGAGGCGTACTGAATCATTTGAAGTTATTGTAGTACGAAATACGCGCGCCTCCTGGTGCCTCAAATGTAGTGTTGAGTAGGACACGACTTAAAAAAGAGTTTGTAAGATAGCCTGTTTTTGTCCTAAGACAGTACAATGTCCCACTTCAAATGAGGCGAGGCGTACTGAACCATTTGAAGTTATTGTAGTACGAAATACGCGCGCCTCCTGGTGCCTCAAATGTCAGACGCGACGTGCTTTTGTCATGTTATTTGTTTGTATAATACAAATATTTTGAAATTATAAATCTTACAAGTATAAAAAATAATTTTATGTGTTTGTTGTCTTTTAGGTATTCAAACCAAATGATTACGAATATAAAATTTCTCATCTAATATACCTGTTAAAAATAAACGCGAAAGTTTGTGAGGATGGATGTGGGATGAATGTTTGTTACTTTTTCACTCAAAAACTACTGAATGGATTGTAATCAAACTTTACAAGAATATAACCTATAATTACATCAGAATATCATACAAGGCTATAATTTATAGTTGTGGTGTTAATTATCCAAAACATAACGATAAGCATCAAGAAATATAAAAAATCTTTGAATTTGCATGACTAGAGGGTGCTGTGCGATATGGTTTATCAGAAAAAAAAACTAATTAAATGGCACTGACTCTTTAAACAACGTAAGATTATTAATTAAATTTTAAATACGCCTCTTCTGGCTGGAACCTCGCTTCGCATGGACGACAATATATTTCTCCCTCTCTCGAAATGTCAGACGCGACGATTGTGACTTGACGTACTTGCCGTTTGTCTGCCTCGGACGACCGCGACAAAAAAATTGAAGTAGTACAATTTTTAATTTCGAGGCACTCTTACATTTTGACGTCATGTCCGGGACAAATGAAGCGCCTCTTGTATGTCCTACTCAACGCTAGATGTGACATTTAACATAAAAAATCGATTTTTCATTAATCGATTAATTTATTACTATGAAAAAATCGATTAATTAATAATCGATTTTATTTAAAAAAATAATCGATTTATTTAAATTAATCGATTTTTAAATTTTTGGGTAATATGTACAATTGGCATTGCCAGATTTATTGTCAACATGGAAATATTGACGCCATCTACTTGTCGTCCTTTTAGTCGTAGATATTGTTCAAAAACAAAACCAAAAAAGACTTTTATAAACTTTAAAACTTTTAGTCACGAAAAACTTTGTTTGAAAAATGAAGTTTTACCAACGAATAATTAATGACATTATTATATTATATTATTGTCATTAATTATTATTATTATTATAATTAATGACATTATTATATTAAAATAATGTCATTAATTATTCGTTAATTGATAATCGTTAATTTCAGCAGGCAGACATAATTAATGCCGAAATTAACAAAATTCGTGACACACAGAGCCAAGCAGTTTACTGCATAAATGGGCCGGCTCGACTGGTGAAATACCACGACCTCTCAGAAGACCGACGTAAAGTGGCTCATGCCGCGTTTCGTTCGGTGAAAGAGGTACCCGGAGGCCCACCCCCTTCCCCATCCTTTCCTATCCCCTTCCCTTAAAGGTCGGCAACGCAACAGTAACACTATATGTGCTGCTGGTGTCCATGGGCGCCGTTAGTTGCTTACCATCAGGTGACAGGCCTGCTCGTTTGCCCTCCTATCCCGTAAAAAAAAAACACTAACTAAGAAAAATTGTAAAATAGTCCTATGGAACTTATGTCTGTAACCGACCTAGTCATCACATAATTGTTGTTGGCTTTTGTGGGATGGATGATATACCACTGATAAACCCCAGATGGTTTTTGTGGTATGTGACTAGAAAAGTCTCCATGTAATCTTTAGTAATTTGGAAATAAACAATAAAAGAAAACATATCAACCAAATGTCGGCTAATAAAATAGTATTATTCATTGACTCCATCTAGTGAATATTTGATTAAACGAATAACTAAACTGTTTCAAAGGTATAGAAGGAATGCGGTCATAGATGGCGTTAAAAATAACATTATGGAGAAAGTATTCTTTAGTTGTTTTCGTTCCGGGCCAGAAGACCAAACTCAATATCAGGGCGTTGCAGATGAAAAAAAATCGGTAATATGTAATTGAATGATTAATAAAATAATCGATTATTAATCGATTAGTCATATAAAAATAATCGCTAATTAAAATCGATTTTTTTACTTTTATTAATCGATTTTTAATCGATTATTTCAAAAATCGATTATTTTTTCACATCCCTAGCCGCAACTGCCGTAAGGGGGCGTTAAAAGCGTTAAACGGTTGCACGAGACATTAGAAGTTAGTTGAAGTTACACTTCAATAATAACTATAAAATAGTTCAGTGAGTAGTGTAAGAAAGTGCGTTGAATTCTTTACAAAAAAAATATAACGTCTCTGCGACCTAGTGGTTCAGAACATCGACTTCTCATGGCATATCTCGAACTCATATTTGGCTGTTCATCAATAACTTTACTGAATTTATCAAGATGAATATAGATCGCCGGATCAATAATTTATATTGCTTATATTATATATAAATACCTTTTAATCCCTTAGGTATAAAAACGAAAAGACACTGCCGACATCTTTGGGTATTAAAGTATATATGAAAAGAGGGGGAAATAACAGCGCAGTATGGACATTTGTCGCTCTTTCAAAAGGAAAGCTGAACGATCGTTGAGAACTCCTTGGGTTTGAATATTCTGTATCTACATCACGGACCTTTGGTACCTATTTATTCCGTTCCCTTTATGTACGGAGATGAGTACCCTCACACCATTGAAGTAGCCTTACTAAAGTTGGTATTAAACGTGTCTAAGTGCTACCAAGTGTTTGTATGAAGTAACGTGTGGAAATGGTGACTCGGCGTAGATTGTTTAGAAATGTCGCGATTTGTTTTCTGCCCAAATGAGAATATTTAATTGTAGATATTTTGAGATATTCTCATTGTCACACTATTCTTGCATCTTTATATTGTACACAACTTTGATCTGCGCCATTCCATAAATATACCATCCTTGGAATCGATCTGTTTGGAAGAGTACATAACATACCTTCACGCCTTTTTCTACTCGAAGGTGTAGGCAGCGGCTGATGCTTTGTCTCGCCGTTAAGTTTGCGTCCCAAATGGAATAGGTGGCGAATCTATTGCCATACCGCGCACAAAGTTTGCAGTAATCGATATTTAACATACAAAACTTCCGAAAAATAATTTCGAAAAATCATTGTTGTGAGACAGGATTCGAACCCGCGACTTATTCATTCAGAAGCGGGCTGCTCGACCACTGAATCATCGAGGCTATTGTTTGGAGAAGTAATTCTAATTTACTGGTTTAGGCTGTAGTTATTTACTGTATGATGACTTTATCTACATAAAGAAAATTAACATAATCTATGAGCGTCATTTATGAAAACCTTGGGAGGCTTGGAGGTAAAGCATCCTGTTTCTGAATCAGAAATTTCATGATTCAAATAGCACCAATACTAACTTTACGGAATCCTTCAAAGAAGTTATGACTTTTGGTTGACTTTTAAATTGTAGCGCGATAGATTTAGCCGCTGTCTACACCTTCCGGTATCAAAGGAAGGTGGAGTTTCAAAAAAGTTTTTACAACCAGGTATCTAATATTTGTCTATTTAAACAAATAGGGTCGTTATTATTATTTAGTAATTTTATCACCACCAACTTCATTTTATGAAAGTGGCTTCATATGGTCATAATGTACCACGACTGAACCAATTATTTAGGATAATTCTCCCTCTTTCGTTTAAAAAATCCCCAATTTGTAACAGTCATGAATATGTCGGAACAAATGGTTTGATATTTATTCTCACAAAGCAAATCTTTTGTGTGAGAATGTTGAAGGAATTGGCTTGATGCGTGCGCCTGTGCCCATTTGATGATATTTACACCAGATGACTAAACAATGTGTTGGGACTTTCATTCTGTTGAAAAACTCACCTACACTACGGTTTTGAGTAACATATAGGTGTGTGGAAAACTAGAACTGTTTTTTATTTATAACTTTTTTCTTTACCACATCATACATGAGTTATAGATAAAAACCATCCCTTTGACAGTGACACCCTCTATCTATTAAAAAAAAACCGCATCAAAATCAGTTGCGTAGTTTTAAAGAACTAAGCACATAAGGGGACAGACAGCGGAAAGGGACTTTTATATTATGATTGACGCCTCCTTGTACCCCAAAGCAGCGCTCGTTATGTAAAAATAGATGGCGGAACTTATAGCTACATATACATATGGACACATTACCAAAACTTAACTTCTAAGTACAAGGAATGAAACAACGTTCTAAGTATTAATAAATATAGAAGCACGTTCTTTTCGAATGTAATATGACAACCGTAATATACCGCTGCAGAGAGAGAGTAAAACACATTTTTCAGTTTTGCTTCCAACTCAAGATATTTGTCAGAAGGAAAGCAATATTTATTATCCTGTATTTGCTGGCTATATGGAAATTCTTTGAGATGAGCGCTGAGTAATAAAATATTTCATAGCAGTCGATTATTTTGTAAGCTTTAGCTTCTGGCAGAAGCTAGAGCTTACAAAATAATAATACCCGATCGATGGCATAAAAAGTAAAAAAAGAGAAGCCATTGCCTCATTAAAATATGTGGGTATAGATTCTTCTGAACTTTTTACTTTTTTGTGCAGAAACCAATATGAAAAAATAAAAAATTCGCGTGGAGTCCCTCCGCGCTATGGAAGTGAAACTTTGAGCACATCTTACTTACATTACGACGGGCCTCCTGGTGCATTGGTAAAATCGAATGTAGAACGGAGATTGGCGGATTCAATCCCCACTCGAGTATAAATCTTAATATGGGTCTTAGTAGAATTTGGTAATTACTGCTCTATTTAAGAGGATACGCCATATTCAACGTCGCATTGTTCTTTGAACAAGCCCAAGCTCAAGCCCATTTGATACCCATATTGTAAAAATGCATTAAAATATTTATTCCGCAATATTGGATTTAGAATGACGTCACATTTTTCAAGATACTATCGAAAAGCCCTTTTATTTGATACCCAAAAAAGCATTAAAACTATCTGTGAATGAGAGCTAGTGGTATTTCCCGGGCGAGCCAGCCCATTCATGCAGTGGACTGCTTGGCTCCTCGACTGTTAATAATATCATCCTTAGCGTTTTTAAAAATTTCAGAAATGATTCGTAAGATCAAGAACTATGTAATACATATTTATTACATTCATAATATATACCTACATACTACATTGCAAAATGAAAAATTCGATCCATGCGGTTCGAAAAAGAATATCGACGTAAAGTTGCTCGTGCCGCTTTTCGTTCGGTGAGCGAGGTATCCAAAGGCCAGAGCCCCTTTCCCTCCTACTCTTTTAAAGGAGGGCAACGCGCCACAGTGTTCATGGGCGGTGTTATGAATGTGATTCGCGAAAATATGAGAAATAAATATAATAAATAGGTAACTAATAGTTAAAAATAGTTAATAGTTTTGCCTTAAAGATTTACTAAGTCTTTCAGTCTAACTCCAAAATTCACTTTAGTATTATTAGGACGAATATAAAATATTTTATTAGGAAGAATCCAGGGTGCAGGACAAAAGTTATGAATTTACATTACAATATTCATGTCTCTGTTCTTTTCGCCTACCTTGTAGGACATTTGGCGTGAAGTTAAACAAATATAAATGTTACATAAATGCAAGTTAAATAGTGGTAACATTTTAATAGTAGTTTATATATTATATTCGATTCAGAGAATAATATTATCATGTTTGAACTTGTCATGAAATGTTAAGAAAACATTTGTGTTGATATTTGTTTGACAAAAATAACTTATCAATCAATCATACATAAACAGAACATATCAATTATTTGTTCCACGAATATTATGCTAGGACAACAGAAATTTATTTGAAGTGATTGGAGCTCAAAAGGTACTGATAAATTTTAAGCACTTTCAATTCACATTTTCATTAGTTGACACAAATTTTTAAAATAAGTCTCACAAACAAGAGAATATTAGAAAAATTATTATATTATATTAACTGAATAAATTAAATATTAAAATTTGTTTTTGTTACTCTAAAAATCTATTTATTTGCTATTGCTATTTAATTTCGTGTCACTTAAAGTGTGTCAGCGTCCCTAAAAATAGATAGGGAGTAAAAATATTTATTTTTACCACGTACGTCTTTATACCCTCAAAGAACCGAGAGTGCTTTGTCCGCTCATATTAATCGAACGTACTTTTTTAAGTGAAACTTCTAATCTCTCTTGAAGTCGTTTAACACTTTTAACGCCCCCTTGCAATCACAAAATGTAATATATAAGGTAAGATAAATCGGTCAATATAAAAACAAACTTAGAAAAAATTTCATAGCGACATTTAGAAACGGTAGATAGACAGTTAGTAGTAGTAGTGGTACTATACTACTCATCATTACATAGTATAAAACAAAGTCACTTTCCGCTGTTTGTCCCCATATATGCTTATATCTTTAAAACTACGCAACGGATTTTGATGCGGTTTTTTTTTAATAGTTAGAGGGTATCAACGGGGTTTTGATCTATAACTCATATATGATGTTGTAAAGAAAAAAATGATGATTTTCGAGATTTAGCACTTTAATTGCAAATGCTGGCTGAACCCTAAGTGATAGAACAAAACAATGTTCTACATTATTAAACACCTTCAGAAAGTCTACAAAAAACTCCGCGAGGGCATATGTCTATCTCTTAGGGATAACCTACACTGACCATTTTTATTTTTTTACTTTTTGCAAGAAATAATATAAAAAATAATATTTACGAAGCGATTTTAAACATTAGAGCATTTTAATCCAATTATGTATCTGAAATAGATAACTTCTTCTTAATATAGATCAATATGGCCATTTACAGCATGTAATTTAAACGAATATTTACGAAGGTATTACAGTATTCAAATGGCGGGACATAGCAGTTGCGTTGCGCGCCAAAACGTGTGCCGATAAATAGCACAAATTGAACTTTATAAGATCCAAATTTTACTAATTTATTACTTTTGATGCGGGACAAAGTTCGGCGGGTCAGCTAGTAATTTATATGATAAAAATAATAAATTCAGATGATTTTATTTTGCAATGCATGTATGTTTGTCTGTTCGGGTAGATCTTTGAATTCTCTTTTCAAGTGTTCAAACGATTTAGCTGAAAATTTGTAAACATGCCAAGTTTGGATAATAATATGAATATTGGTAGAGCCACGCAGTTCCCTGCATTAATGGGCCGGCTCCACCGGTGAAATACCACGGCGTCTCAACCGGAAACATGGGTATCTAATGAAAGGGCTTTTTATAAATAATAATGTTACGTCATTCTAAAACCAATAAGGCTTATCATTAAAAAATGAGTTCTAATTATTCTATCAAAGTTAACCTACACCTAGTGAATCTTTTGTATTATGGTGGGGATTGAACCTTTTAATCTCGATGCCACTGTCAGTAGTTTTACCAATGCACCACCAGGCCTATCCTAAAGTCGTAATGTAAGTAAGATGTGCTCTTTTTACATTTAGAATGTTATAATTGTATGTTCGTTACAAAGTTTCACTTCTTTAGCGCGGAGGGACTGCACACACAATTTTTTTTTTCAGAAATTACAAATGGCACTTTTGACTGTAAAACCTCAGGCTCAATATGATGAGAATAAAAAATCATTTTATAGCTTCGTTAGGTGTATTCTGTTTGGATGTAGGTGTTTGGGATTACTGCCTATAAATGGTCTACTCTGTAAATACAGCAAGAAGACAAGGTAATATTTTTTTTCTTAAAAGAAACTGCCTAATGTGGAACTACTTTATTGAATTCATAACACATAGAAATAACGACATCTCACAGTCGTCTATCTTTACAAACTTCCCTCATGACCTAGACATTCATAATCGTCTGTTTTTAAGGTAACTTCTTTGGTTTCGTACTTGACATATTAGATAGTAGTAAGTTGAATTATTAACTAATATAGAGAGAGAGACTGGCAGGTCGACGGAAGGAACGGACTGGCTCGACCGGTAAATTACAATGATCTTAAAAATTCGACGTAAATTGGCTTTTGCTGCGTTTTGCTCTTAGGCCGGCAACGTAACTCTAAGGGAGTCCGTTAGATTTACAGAAGTCCATGGGCTGCGTTAACTTATCGCCAGTAACCCGATTGCCCGGTTGCTCGATTTATAGTAAAAAAACATTTTCACAGTCTTTAGAAGATTTTTTTCTCAAGATTCAAACTTTCTCCAGATCCATTTAAAGCGGTTCAGGAGTAGTAGTTACTTATTTTCATTATTTTTAACATAACTATATTTATGATCTATATTTCAGATTCACGTTAAGGTCTTGGTACTCACTTATCTATTTCGCATTCATCGCGTTACACGGGGCGGTGGTGCTGTTTGTGGTCTATTATTTCTTCCATATTTTTGAGAAATTTGATTTTTTGACCTTTTCGAGATTTAGTAAGTAAAAAAGTTTTTGAGTTTTTGAAGCTTTGTGTATCAGAATATTGCTTCTAAATTTGAACTCTCGCCATGATGCACACCGATTACTTCTCTGAAGTTACGTGTGATGAATGACCAAACTCTGTGCGATAATTTAGTTACCTTGGAACATTGAATATCAAAGAATAAAAAGGAGACATTTCCATACACGAAAGTACGAAACCCGCTGAACTTTATTCAGCGGCTACTACGGAAAAAGTACTGATTTAATTTTGATAGAATTTGAAGACAATTAAACAAACAAGGAAGTCGGATTGAAAGAGAGTGTCAGTGTAAAAGTAAGAAAGGGCATGCTCCGATGGTTCGGACATGTAGAAAGAATGGATGATGCAAGATTGTGTAGGAGTCGAAGACGGCTAAGTCACACATTTCATGACCAAACAGAACGTGTTCTCGAGGAAGGTGATTTTAGGAGCCTCAAAAATCGACGCGCGTGCATAAAAAGAGTTATGAAAGTCAACGAAGCGAGTGAGGCGTGTCTTGTGGCGCTCTGTTCTCTCTGCATACAAGGGATTTGGCGTGAAGTTATGTATGTATAAATAAACAAGAGTAACTATATATTTTGACCAAATAGTAGACCAGTTTGTAATGATAATAATCATGGGCTTAACTTTATTTAAAAATAATTATTAATGTTTCAGCTGCCTTCGTTATTTCCATCACCAATTATTGCACAATACTTGTATTTGTAACATACAGTATGAGATGGCAGAGGATGATAGCCCAGATAGAAGCGATAGAAGTACAATTGCCGAACAGTAACCAAGAGAAAATTCAAAAATTTACGAATTGTTTATGTCTAATAATAATAGTGCTAAGTGCAAGTAATGTATAAGTTACTCATAATTTTATATTTAATAGATATTTTCTTAAGTAATCATTAAAAAGTCCCTGCTCCCATTCTCTTTACCACAACGGGATATTAATTTTTCAATTTAAACCAGAGCATAATTCGTGAGATTAGCCAGTGTAAACAAACGAACAAACATAAATACAAGTTATAATTATAAACAATGGTATTGGAATTCAGAAACTCCACACCATAAATATGAGAAATTATTGGTTTATTTCCAATATTAATGATTCTGTTTGTGGGAGCCTTAATTTTGCTAAACTCTGTACAAATTAGGATTTTATTTTTCAGTTGAACGTTCTTTTTACTATTTATTTACTTGGAAGATAATAGGGAACTGTCTATCCTCTCCTGAACGAGGTGAGATGGACTTAAAGATGTATCTTACCAGTATTTTTGATTGGGTTTTTAATTATGTAGCTTATAATAATGCTATCGCATTCATATTTTGGGTAAGTACGTGTCGTATTATTTTAAAATCGAAATAAGTTATTAATAGTTATAATATGTTAGTAATAGGCGACAGAACCTTTTGCTTCAAAAGAAGAAAGAATTGAGACACTAAGAAACGGGTTGCTCGACCAGACATATGAGACGACAGATAATAAATAGCAATATATTGTATTTCAGGTGGGTAAATTTCAAACAGATTTATTATGGAATTTTGTAGATATTTTGATTATAAAATGCAGTATCTACCTCATCAGTAAATTTGAACATTTCAATCAGCTAATAGCAGAGAAACAGCACAACGTATGTAAAACAATTACTAAGATTTTATAAATGTTAATCAATTTCTCTTTATTACATACATACTTCACTTCACGCCAAATACCTTGGAAGGTAAACAGTGAGAACAGAGTGCCATTAGGCACGATTCTTACACGCCTCATTCGCTTCGTTGACTTTCGTAACTCTTTTCATGCACGCACATTACCTTCCTCCAGAACAAGTTCTAATGGGATGTATGTCTTGGCCGTCCTCGACTCCTACATTTGTCCGCTTTTGCATTGTGTATGCGCTTAGTCAATCTTGCATCATCCATTATTTCTACATGTCTGAACCATCGGAGCATGCCCTTTCCTACTTTTACACCGACACTCTCTTTCAATCCAACTTCTTTGCTTACAACTTTGTTTTCGACGCGGTCGCTTTCCTCTTCATTATTTTATTAGTTTTATTTACTTTTGTTGACTTCGGTAAAAGTGGCTTCACTATATGGCAAATATAATCCATCTCTGCCTTCATAACATTTTGGCGTAAAATTAAGAACCTACGAAGAACTTGAGTGAATGACTTTTGATAAAATTGGTTATCAAAAGTCAACTTGATATTTTTATTTTATACGCATTCCTTTTAGAATGAAACTTACAAGTATTGTAATATTTAATATGTTTAATTAAATGCGCCAACTTTTAATGGCATTGTTAAGACACTAAAGTAAGGTTTTTTAAAACTTACTGCGTACTTTTACTCGTATTTTCTCAACATTCAACAAATTCCCTTCCATCGCCTTTTAATTTGTCATTCATCTCAACATTTGTCAAAACTCTTCCATATTCTTCTTTTATACGTACATAATATCCCTAACACTCTTTTCCCTAGCTTTTGGGATTCCGTACAACTGCCATTAGTTTTCACAACAGTAAAGACTATTCCATAACTTGTCCTGAGCCTCCTCTTTCGTAATTGCTACAGCTTCTTGCATCCGTCTTATATTTGTACTTATCATTACATAGTATAAAGAAGTCGCTTTCCGCTGTCTGTTCCCGTTATATGCTTAGATCTTTGAAACTACGCAACGGATTTTCATGCAGTTATAATGTAGTAAAGAAAAAATGAAAATTTTTGAGATTTAGTACTTTAATTTCAAACACTGGCTGAACCCTAAGTGATAAATCAAAACAACGTAATACATACACCAATACACCTTCAAAAGGTCTACAAAAAAGTCCGCGATGGCGTATGCCTAGCTAAATAACTCTTAGGGATAATCCACAATGATCATTTTTATTTCTTCTGAAGTGAAACAAAGTTCGCTGGGCCAGCTAGTCATATTAAATATTTCTTATCTTCTCTCGTATTTTCATTAAACTGTACCTATTACATATTTGAACACTCACGCGTTTAGTATTTTCTATCGATAATCACACGATGATATAGCTTAATTTTTTTTTTTTATGGGATAGGAGGGCAAACGAGCAGGCGTGTCACCTGATGGTAAGCAACTAACGCCGCCCATGGACACCAGCAGCACATATAGTGTTACTGTTGCGTTGCCGACCTTTAAGGGAAGGGGATAGGAAAGGATGGGGAAGGGGGTGGGCCTCCGGGTACCTCTCTCACAGAACGAAACGTGGCATGGGCCACTTTACGTCGGTCTTCTGAGAGGTCGTGGTATTTCACCGGTCGAGCCGGCCCATTTATGCAGTAAACTGCTTAGCTCTACCATTTAATATTTAAACTAACTAACTTAATATTTAAAACCTACTTCAATAAATTGACAATCCAACACACAACAAAATATTTATTATTCGAATAAGTATCTCCTGAGATTAGTTTATTCAAAAACTTATACTCGTCAGTCAGGTTTATAAGATTGATAGGTTTAGATAAAAAAAATAATTAATTTAAATTTTGTTTCAGACATCGAAACGAAACGTTCCGAGTTGGTCAACACTTCAAACTCACTATACTCGCATATCTTCCTTAGTAACCATTATTGATGACAGCATCAGTCCTTTGATACTTATGTCATACATCAAAAATCTCTTGTATATATTCAAACAAGTATTTTTTTTCACCAAGTAAGTGCGGTATTATTTAACGTATACAAAAATTTCATCACATTTTGTCAAATATGTAATTATTATTTACTATAAAGATATATCTTTTACAGTAATCTGATAAAAACCAACGCCGACTTTTATGTTGGTATAAATGATTATACCAAATGCTTGCACGAAAATAGGTATGTGTTTTTTTTTTAAATTTGGTAGTTAGATATAACACCTTCGTTCTATAAACGTTTTTAAATTTGGAAAGGTTGAGTCTAAATATAATTTTTAAAACAGTAAAATGTTTGCGTTTAACTTATCTGTTTATTTTTTTTTCAGATATAATATAGAGAATATGGTATATTTGGCTTCGTCCTGTTGCTATATAATACTAGTGTTAGGTCTCGTTTCGTATTTTGCATCAAATATTCACGTCTTGAGTCGTAAACCATTGGATGCATTATATGAATTTCCATCGTTTGCGTATAACACAGATGTAAGTTTATCTTTTTTATGGGATTGGGCCAAACAAGTATGCCGATCAGCTATTGGTAAGATATTAGTGCCGTCTATGGACTGCAACATCCAAGAAGTCACAATTGCATTGAAAGATTGTGCAATTGCACAATCTTTCACCGAACGAAAGCGACTTGAGCCACTTCACTTTGGTTTTCCGGGTGGTGATAGTTAGTTTACTGTTTGTTCTTATTAAAAAATAACAACTTCATATCATAGAAATGTACTCAGTTTTTATATTAACTAATTAATTTTGTGGTTTGAAATGGTAAGAGCCAAAGAAATAGATTGTTTGGTTCTTGCAATTGCAATACGGGGTCGGATTTAAGTCACTGAAAGACAGACTGACACTTGTTGGAGATCTACTAACTTGTCAAGAGGAATAAATAATTAAAAATAAAACAAAAAAGAGTTTCTATGTAATTAATTAAGTTGGAAGTAATTAATTTCTGCGTGGCAGTTGGCGACATTAGCTATATCTCGCAGTTCATGGTAAATATGGGAAGAGGCTTGTATATTAATATTTACAGATAAGCCAAATCTTATATTGCTAATATTTAAAGATGTATTAAGAAAGCCTTTGGATAATTTCCTTCTTTCGACGTGAAACTAGTCTATGAACTAAACAGTGAAACCCTAATAAATACGATTGGAAACTTTAGGATAAATTTTTGCGTGGTAGGCTGAGAGACCAAGGGCACCGAAACCATTTTTACAAACATCTTATATCATAATTCTTGTCATACAAGAAGCCTTATAATGTTAATATTCTACATAACATACATACATAACTGCACGCCTTTTTCTACCAGAACATGTAGGCAGTGGCTGTTAAGCCTCGACTCGCCGTTATGTTTACGTCCCAAATGGAATAGGTGGCGAACCTATTGCCATACCGGGCACGATGTTTTCAATCATCGATATATGTATTACACACAACTTTCGAAAAGTTATTGGTGTGAGCCAGAATTCGCACCCGCGACCTCTTGATTAAGAAGCGGGGTGCTCGACCACTGGACCACTGAGACTACTATTATTCCACTTATACAGTTGATATATCTGTTTATATTTGTACTAAATAATAATAGTTTCATATAAAGTTAAGTTGTTTTTAAACACTAATACACTTTACTCAGATGAAGAGACTGATGACTCAAATTTACTATTCAAAAATATGTCTCACTGGTTTCAAACTATTTGATGTTACACGGAGAGTAATACTTATTGTAAGTACATAGTAATATTACAGTGAAGCCTTGATAGTCCAAACTACTCATCTCCTCAGTCCCCACCATGTTCATCAATTGCTAACATCTGAATCTAATATAGGTTGGGCTACGATCTTGGCACCTCCATCGCCTCATATAATATAGTCATACATACACATTATACATAAATACATAGCTTCACGCCAAGTCCTTTGCGGGGCAGACAAAGATAACACATTTCCATAAGGCACGATTCTTACACGCCTCACTCGCTTCTTTGACTTTCATAAGCCTTGTCATACGCTTGTCGATTTTTAAGCACCTGCATCCAATTCGCTTTTGAATTGTATTATATTTGCTTAGTCTATCTGACATCATTCATTCTTTCTACATGTCCGAACCATCGGAGCAAGCGCTTTATTACTTTTTTTTTATGGGATAGGAGCGCAAACGAGCAGGCGTGTCACCTGATGGTAAGCAACCAACGCCGCCCATGGACACCAGCAACACATATAGTGTTACTGTTGCGGTGCTGACCTTTAAGGGATAGGGGACAGGGAAGGATGGGGAAAGGGGGTGGGCCTTTCTCACTGAACGAAACGCGGCATGAACCACTTTACGTCGATCTTCTGAGAGGTCGTGGTATTTCAACGGTCGAGCCGGCCCATTCATGCAGCGAACTCTCTTTCAGTCCAACTTTCTTTCTTAAAAGCTTGTTTTCGACAGGCATGCGCAGTGCCCTCATTTCGACATCACTTACTTTCGTGCTCACTCTGCTATACCCAACTCTTGCTTCCCTAAGTTGGCATCAATACCGCATTGTGAATCCACAGTCATGGACTATGCATTTATGCCGGTTTAGAGTGCTACACTTTTTGTGTTTTTTTTTTTAATATTTATTTGTTCATGGTCTCTCGATCCCGACTCTCCCACTCACATTCGCTTTATCTTGTAATACATAGTTTATACTTACGTTTATATTAATATAAATTAACTATTTACATCTTAATATTCATCGATATGAACATCTTCTATATCTTAAAAATTTGTATTAAATTTTTGTATTTTTCAGACGATGGTCACACTAACTACATACGAACTAGTGCTGTTTCAATTCTGAAGTTCTAAGCATTTGTTTCCTAAGAAAACTATTCATATTTCCAAGTAGAAAATTTTGCAAGAGTATATTAAAGAAAGAATTTCACCTTTGCAAGTAGTGTTTACATTTTTGTTCACCATCTTTTGATTGCATTTTCATACTCTTGGAGATATTTCAACGATTGTAGATTATAAATATATGATATTAAATTGTAATCAATATTGTTTTAATTTTAGTGCGCTAATGTAATCAGTATCGGTACTTTTTATTTTAAAGTGCCACCTATTCTTTGATACGATATCTAGTGCCATAAAATAGTTGCCAGATATATTGGTACATATCGGGCTCAATCAGGTGACCTATAAACATTCCCAAACCTATAAAACACAAATATTTGTATTGTGCCTATACGGGTGAGGATCGAGTTAGTTTGTGCTTTCAATGTACGGCTATTTGGTATATATACGAACACTGTACCGTCAACTTGGGATCTAAGGGTGAATCTCAATTCTATTTGTGTCTTAACTAAAATGTAAAACTTTTTTGTTTAATTTGCAAATAGGCAACCTGTTTGGGTGTTGGTGGTGAGTTAGAAAATATTAGTTGTCCTGTACTGGCTACTAAGTAATTGAGGTGGAAAATTTCATCTCTATACACCCTTGGACCACAAGTCACCCCATTTGACGGTAGTCAATAACACTACTCTCTCTCTACCTCTATTATAAGACATATTTTTTCCAACAAAAAAGTAGCGCTCTAGGATCCTGAACATTTTACTTGATGAATTCTTAATTTATTTCATACTAGCTGACCCGGCGAACTATGTTCCGCATCAAAAGTAATTTTTACAACGTTTACAATGCAGATGCTGAATCTCAAAAATTATTACTTTTTCTTTACTACACACTTTTTTTTTCAGTTCTTTTTTCTTCTTTTTACTTTTTTTTATTTCTTTTTTATACATACATAGAAACCACCCCGTTGATACCCTTTATCTATTAAAGAAAATGCATCAAAATCCCTTGCGTAGTTTTAAAGATATAAGCATATAAGGGGACAGATAGCTGAAAGCGACTTTGTTAAACATAACATAACTTCACGCTTTTTGTTACCCGAACGTGTAGGCAGCGGCTGTTAAGCCTCGTCTCGCCGTTATGTTTACGTCCCAAATGGAATAGGTGGCGAACCTATTGCCATACCGGGCACAAAGTTTTTCAGTCATCGATATTTATCACACATAACTTCCGAAAACAATTTCGAAAAGTCATTGGTGTGAGCCAGTGTCTGGAATCGAACCCGGACCTTTGGACCAGAAGCCGTGTGCTCGACCACTGCGCTACCGAGACTATAAGCGAGCGACTTTGTTATAGACTAATATGATAATGATATAAGGATGTGAATTTTTCACTAGTCTGCACATTATCGATAACAATTAATATCGATATTAAGGAAGAGTGTCTAACATATTACTTGAATTGTCATACAAGCATCTACTGAAACACATAAAAAATTGGGAGTGTACGATAAGCAGCTTTGCGAATGAGTTTTTCTCTGGTAACATTTTCATTTCTGTACAAATTATTATTAAGTCCCCGTATTTTCACCTTACGCAGGTTGGTAATGTAAATCACACAGTTATGTGGTACAATGAAAATAATTAAACGACATTTTTCTGTGTTATTTTTCTTGTAATGTACACATTCTATACCTATTTTAAGAAATGGTGACAGATCTGTGCATTGGACATATTGAAGACAATAATATGGTGGTTCTAAGTAGTGGACGAACTACTAATTTAAGTTTATTTGACTTTATATGCTTGTATATTTGTACACCTCGATAAAGTTTTTCTCGTCTCATCCAGACTTGTTTATAGCATAAAGGGCAAACTGGTCACCTGATGGTAAGCGAGTAGTGCTCATGGACACGTGCAACACGAATAGTAATTTGCCGACCTTTAAACTGGTATAAAGATGGTGCTGGAATTGGGATGGTAGTGGAGGGAAGAATGAATTGGATATGTCTCTCAACGACCGAGACGCGGTATGAGGCACTTTACGTCCATATTTTGAGATATCGGCTGTTAAGCCTCGTTTCGCCGTTATGTTTACGTCCCAAATGGAATAGGTGGCGAAACTATTGCCATACCGGGCACAAAGTTTTCAGTCATCGATATTTATCACACTTAACTTCCGAAAACAATTTCGAAAAGTCATTGGTGTGAGCCAGTGTCAGGATTCGAACCCGGACCTCTGGATCAGAAGCCGTGTGCTCTCCCACTGGACCACCGAGACTTTTGAAGAGACTTTGAATTGGATATGCGTTTCCAGGATACTAGGTAACACTGCACAGCTTCTTTAATGACGGCATGATGTTATAAAATACACTTGGGTTATTCACTAAGCTATTTATCTATAATGCTGATTGTAAATGAGTATTGATTTCACAACAATTTCTATATTTTATGGCACAAGTTCTGAGAAAAGTTTCTTAAACTTCACTGGTGTGTACCGGGATACAAACTCGAGACTTAGGATTGATCCCAAATTTTACAAGAACCCAAAAAGTTATGACTGTCTTTACGCCTTGAGTTTTTAAGAGCTTGAAGTTATAGTGAACGTTACAATAAGTGAATAATAAAACCGCCTATCAATCTAAATCCATGACAGTCTGTCATAAGGTATACATAAACATAAGTATGTACCACATTAAGTCGAGGTTATTAATGGAAAACCCAAAGGGGATTTAATTAATTTCGAACGTGTTAATTGTAAGGTCCCGTTGTTAGGCTTTACCACATCTAGCGCTGAATAAGTAATATAAAATCATTATACCATGTACCACGAAAATGTTTCGCTGAGAAAATATAGTACAGCGCCAATTTACTAAATAAATATGTTTTGTTTGACTTTTTTTAGTATATTCAGGCCTTGGATACCCGTAGAGTAGGTACAGTGTAGTGATGTAACGAATATTCGCATTCGCATTCGCGTATATTCGCATTTTTTTGGGTATTCGCATTCACATTTGCAACAAATATTGCGAATGTTTGGCGAATGTTTTTACATAAATAACATACATATATAACTTCACGCCAAATCTTGCAGGGTAGGCAGAGAGAACAGAGCACCATAAGGCAACGTTCTTACACGCCTCACTCGCTTCGTTGACTTTCATAACTCTTTTCATGCACGCACGACGGTTTTTGAGGCTCCTAACATCACTTTCCTCTAGAACACGTTCTATTTGGTCATGGAATGCGTGTCTTGGCCGTCCTCGACTCCTACATCCATCCGCTTTTGCATTGTATATCTGCTTAGTCAATCTTGGATCATCTATTCGCAATCCGCCCTAATTTGAACCGTGTTTGTCCTACTTTCGTGCACACTAACTCTAGCTTACTCAAGCTAGATCAGTATTGCATCGAGGATTGCTAGCTGGGCTTTTCTGCTAACATTTTTGCGCTCAGGAATCTGCCCAATGCACGTTCCATTTACGCTGATTCCTAACGCCACTTTTCTTTCTATGTACATATCATACATTTATAAGTAGTACAGTAAATAATATAATAACATTAGAACATTGAAAGGGGGCAAACGACCAAGCTACTCGTATGATGGTGATGAAACTAGCGACGACGCCCATGGACTTCTGCAACCAGAGACTGTTACTGTATTGCCAGCTTTTACGAGAGCGGTAAAGAAAGGGGTATGTTCCTCGAAATACCTCCCTCACCGAATGAAATGCGACATGTGCCACTCTACGTCGGTATTATGAGAGGACGGGGTATTTCTCTAATTAATGCAGCGAACTGCGTGTCTCTACCACTTTTAAAAACCACATTGCTCCAAGTTAAGGAAATGAATAAAGAAGTCGCCTCAAATTTCTTGTCATTGTGCCGATTGTCTCTTATTTCTGTATAGGGCCTGTACTGCAGGTATACTTCAGCGTTCTGCTGTCTTCTGTCAGGATCATTGAAAGTATCCAGCGGTATTACATTTCTCTTTTTGAAATCGCCTATAAACGTATTGTCTATGTAATATATCATGTTAAGAGGACAAATGTATTGTACAAAATTTAACAAAACAAATGTTAATAAACCGCACATTTTTAAATACACAATCAAAGATATTACTTTAAGGTTTTAAGTAATATTTTAGAACATCAAAGTTTTATATGTTTAAAAGAAAATAACAAATAATTCTGCACTCCACGAAGAACTGTAAAAGTATGTGTGGTTATAATATCGAAATTCTGGTGAATATATTTTCCCAAGCGGAAGTTTATTGCAGTAGTAAATATTTCTACGATATTACCTATATTCGAAGGTGCTATTAAATTTTTGTGATATGACAATATCCGAAATCTTTCAACTAATTAAATGGGATGTCATTTCATATGCTTCTTCGCGAGTCCCTGCTATTGATGTTATAAACATGTACATACAATGGCTGCTATTTAAGTATGCGGAACTGTACCAGTATATATATAAATATTATTTAAAAAGTATGTACTGTATCATTATCATTACATAGCACATACATTACATCTGTCTGTCCCCTTATATGCTTATATCATTAAAACTACTCAACGGATTTTGATGCGGTTTATTTTAATTGTTAGAGGGTGTCAACGGAGTGGTTTTGATCTATAATTCATATATGATGTTGCAAAGAAAAAATGATAATTTTCGAGATTTAGCATTTTGGTTGCAAACACTGGCTGAACCCTAAGTGATAAAACAGACCAATGTTCTACACTATTAAACCTTCAGAAAGTCTACAAAAAAGTCTATCTCTCTCATTTACTTTTTACAAGAAATAATGGCTTATTTACGAAGCGATTTTAAACCTTACAGCATCTGCATTCTGTGTCTTCAATAGATTGTGCTTTTAATGTAGATCAATATAGCCCTTTACAGCATGTAATTTAAACGAATATTTACGAAGATATTACAGTATTAGCATAGCAGCTGCGTTGCGCGCCAAAACGCGTGTCCATAAATAGCACAAATTGAATTTTATAAGATCCAAATTTCACTCATTTATTACTTATGATGCGGAACAAAGTTCGCCGGGTTAGCTAGTTTGAAAATAAAACTCTTTGGCTGTAGAACATAGTCTATTTTATCCGGCTGTCAATTGTATTAAATGTGGGGCGCGATTTCAAAAATTGCTTAACGTTTACCTTATATGTATATATTATGGATTTAACGCCAGACAATTTTTGTGCAATGGTTTAAGTAACTCTTTATTTGCATACCTTACTATTGAAACACATGCGCATGGTTTATTAACAGAAATTTAACTTACATGGCTTGGAACGATTATATTTAAATTATAAGAGTTCGCTGCATGAATGGGCCTGCTCGACCGGTGAAATACCACGACCTCTCAGAAGATCGACGTAATGTGGCTCATGCCGCGTTTCGTTCGGTGAGAGAGGTACCCGGGGGCCCACTCCCCTTCCCCATCCCTTCCTATCCTACTCCCTTAGAGGTCGGCAACGCAACTATTACACTATATGTGTTGCAGGTGTCCATGGGCGGCGATATTCATGTAACATCAGGTGACACACCTGCTCATTTGCCCTCCTATCCCATTAAAAAAAAGGAATTATAGGTTACTGTAGATAAAATGGGATTTTTGGCTGCTCATTATACATGTTGTAGGTGCAGAACTTGTTCGATTTTCAGTTTTTAATTGCATCAAAGTTTAAATTACGTAAATACTCTTTTATGGTATTCTCTTAAATACCTAAATAAAGTAAACAAATAAATTTAATTTAGACGTATGCAAACAAAGAATCCACGGACAATCACGATTCGATTCACACGGGTGAACCCAAAACAATTGTCCAAAAGATCTCTCAGACCAATAGACCTCAACTCTTTGACGGAGAAAACAGTTGAGCGGTTTTCAAAATAACTAATTGTAATCAAAGGTCTTATTGAACCTAAAATTATTTCAGTTATAGGGGAACCTTCAATAATAGTTTCTTTAAGCTTTGAGTTGGCTTTCCCTTGATATTATAATCAATGCCTATTCCTAATTGTATTAATTATATAGGGGAATTTCTTTTTGAACTTCATCTTTTTGTGTTAATTCAATTTGAAAAAGAGTTTTGCCCTTTTTTTACAAGACTAACAATGGAAACCGACTTGCAGTATTGTTTTGTTTATCAAACATCGACAAATACGCCTCATGTCGCCAAACTTTTTGGTCCGAAATGTAAGGTGAGGGAAATTATTGTCATACAACGGACACAACTGCACAATTTTTCTATTTATTTACAAATTTCATTATGTTTACTGCATACATTTTTGGTTACTGCAGGACACAAAAGTTACAATTGTCAATTCTGATTGATATGGTAAAAGCTAACTAACAAATAAACCTCTACATGTACAATAATAGTCTTTTATGAACGCACAGAGTCAGCAGCGGTACGTTTGTAGAACAACGGAATATGTAAGCACAACTGTCATTATTAGACTTGATAGAAAGCATTCGGTCTTCCACAAGAATATTCCGTATCTCGAGGTACAATTACCGCTGCCTACACCTAGATACTTTAGATACTAGGTGTACGTTTATTTTATGTCTATAAATACCTACGTTAGTTAGGTATAGTTTACAAGGATGCTCGTATCTATCTGGAGTCACCGAACAATCCATTGTTATTCAATCTAGCATTTCGTGGTCAGAGCACGAACTGATGATTTTTTATGTATTGTGCTAGATAGAGAAGACCAATAGACTTTGCAATTTATATTACAAAATATGTTACCTATAAAGAAATTAAATATGATGCAATCATTTGTGGCAAGAATGAATGAAAGCCGACTTACTAAAAGAGTATACGTAGCGAATGTGAGTGGCATGGTCAGGATCGGGAGACTAAGAAAGTGCTACCACGACCAATTAAATGGTCTCTTTCGAAAAGGCAATATGCCTAGTACCCGAAACCTGTGTGAATGCATGTTGAGATGTATGATTGTGGACGACGCGAAAGAAGTGTGACAGGATCGTAGCTTGTGAAAAGCCAAAGTCCCTACCTACCCCTATGGGATACAGGCGTGAGTTAATGTATGTATGCACTAATTTATTCACAGTTAGTAAATATGTTTCTTTTGTCAATGTACAAACAATATTCGAAACTTGACTTGATAATGTTTGAACCGACTGAAACAGCGAACATATAATTATGTAATAAATGTTTCAGTGCACTACCATTATACGAGTAGATTTCAAATATTTTTCTATAATAAAAGTACTTCAACAATGTTACAATAATGGTTCTTAGTGAGAGCAATTTTAGTAAACAAATAATAATTTCAGTTACAAATTGCAGTCATTTGTACTATTGTAATGAGACGTGCTGATGTTTCTAAACTAATGGAGTAGAGTCAAATAATAAGTCAGTTTGACGTCTGCGTTGCAGTGGTAATGGAAACCTTAAAAAAATACTAGTTTACTGTTTTGTAAGGAATTAATAAATTGTGATTTGTTTTGTTAAGTTGCCAGAGATAGTTAAAAAAAAACCACAATGATATCTAAGATGAAGAAAAATATTAGAAAACCCGATGTAAGATAATGTCGCATGTTTCCTTAGAAGTTAAAAGTAATTCAATTTCTATGATGAGCCAACTATAGTCTCATTTAAAGTCTCGGTGGCGCAGTGGTCGAGCACACGGCTTCTGATCCAGAGGTCCGGGTTCGACTCTTTACACTGGCTCATACCAATGACTTTTCGAAATTGTTTTTCGGAAGTTATGTGTGATAAATATCGATGACTCAAAACTTTGTGCCCGGTATAGCAATGGGTTCGTCACCTATTCCATTTGGGACGTAAACATAACGGCGAGACGAGGCTTAACAGCCGCTGCCTACACCTTCGGGTAACAAAACGCGTGAAGTTATGTTATATGTCATGTTTATGATGGGCCATCTCTATGATGTAAACATATAGAAATCTTATTGCTTGCTAATTTTTATATAGCTAAATCCAACTGCGATCAGATTTTGTACGCCTAGAAACTGGTGATATAATTCGGGTGACTGCTGATAACGAATAATTATAAATCATATTAAATGAACAGTCTCGGTGGTCCTGTGGTCGAGTTGCCCGCTTCTGAATCCAGAGGTTGCGGGTTTGAATCCTGACTCACACCAATAAATTTTCGAAATTAATTTCGATAGTTATGTCTGAAAACTTTGTGCCCGGTATGGCAAAAGGTTCGGCACCTATTCCATTTGGGACGTAAACATAACGGCGAGTCGAGGCTTAACAGCCACTGTCTACACCTTCGGGTAGAAAAGGTGTGAAGTTATGTTATGTTATGTTAAATGGGCTACCGTTATCTGGTATTGGCCGAGTAAAAAATAGAGTCCCAAACAGTACCGACGCGGGCTTTATTTGTAATCACAAAATTATAGTGATAAAATGTTCTATAAAGAATATTTTTGGTATATGCTTTTGATGGTCTAGGTTATTAAATGTTTTTCAGGACTTTATAAATACTTTAGACAGTGTCTTCAAAAAATCAAGATGCTTCGGCGTAACAAGCTACGGCCCTACTGTGGCATTTTGTTGGACGGCCATATTGTTTTCCATGCTTCTCGCTTTAGAAGTACGAGCTATTTGGAAAGTCATAAGAGTTTTAACCGGACTAGCAGCCAATGCGGCTGATAACCGTGAGTTTCTAATACAGTGGTAAAGCCATGAATTTCGCTGCATGAATGGGCTGGCTCGACCGGTTAAGTACCACGACCTTTCAGAATATGGACGTTAAGTGGCTCATACGACAGACAGACAACTCATATACAGAGGTATCAAGAGGACCAACCCCGTCCCTCCACCCCTTTCCATCCCACCTTCGCCTCGACCCATATACGCCTCGAATATCCCATTGTAAGGGGCGGCCACACAACTGTAATACTATCTGTGTGCAGGTGTCCATGGGCGGCGTTTCTTGCTCACCATCAGGTGACACGCCTGCTCGTTTGAATAGATTTTTAAAATAGATTTTACGTATGAGATACATACACTGCAAACACAAGATCATTGCTTAGCAAAAGGCTTACAATTGAATGTGATGAAAACAGAAGTAATGGTGTTTGAAAGGGAGGAATTCAATACGGATGCAAGGATAATGGTTGATGATGTAGTGCTGGAACAGGTGAATGAAATTGTATATCTTGGATGCTCTTTTAGTAAGAATGGCAGATACATCGCGGATGTAGACAGAAGAGTGGCGTTAAAAAGCAGCGTAAAAGAGCGTTGGCCAGATTCCTGGGCCCAAAGAAAGTTGGCAGAAAAGCTCAGCTCGCAATACACAATGCTGTCCTGATCCTAACGCTAACTTATGGAAGCGAGACTTGGGGTATAGCAGAGTATGCACGAAAATAGGATAAGCACAGTCGCAAATAGGGCACTATGCAAAATCTGCGGAGTGACTCTCACTGACCGCGTCGAAAACAAGTTTGTAAGGAAGGAAGTTGGTTTAAAAGAAAGTGTCGGTGTAAAGGTAAGAAAGGGCATTCTCCGATGCAAGATTGACTAAGCAGATATACAATGCAAAAGTGGATGGATGTAGGAGTCGATGATGGCCACGTTCTGTTTGGTCATGGGATGTGTAGATACACATCCCATGACCAAACAGAACGTGTTCTGGAGGAAGGTGAAGTTACGAGCGTCAAAAATCGACGCGCGTGCATAAAGAGAGTTATGAAAGTTAACAAAGCGAGGGAGGTGTATAAGAATCGTGCCTTATGGCGCTCTGTTCTCTCTGCCTACCCCGCAAGGGATTTGGCGTGAAGTTATGTTGTTGTTGTTTTATGAAACCACGGTAAAAGTAAAATTTCTAACTACTACTTAATAAAAATCTTTATTTTTCTCATGCCTTGCTAAACATACCGCGCCACATGCAATAGATGGAAGAAATAAGTGAGACGATGTATTTAAAGTTTCGCTATAAAAAACATTTTATGTTTCATCTTTGTAAACTCCAAAACTACTGATTAGAGTTTTAGCTGCCTTTTTAAGATTGCTAAATAATAGTTTGACGTCTCACAAATCGAAATCAAACAACCTTCTCACAATTTTAATAAAATAGTCCTTTCTTATACCATTGAGAATATGTGTAACTATTATGATAATCGGTTTACTAGTTTGGGAGTAGAAGCGTATCAAGAAAACATACATGTATAATACAAGAATTAGTTTTATTTATCTCTTTTGTCTCTCAATTTGACCAAATAGAACGTGTTCTGGAGGAAGGTGATGTTAAGAGCCTCAAAAATCGATGCGCGTGCATGTAAAGAGTTATGAAAATAAATAAAGCGTGAGAGGTACTATCCCTACCCTACTCCGCAAGGGGTAAATTTAATATTTTTGAAATTTTTTAAGTAATAAAAGTAATACATATAATCTTTAATGTATGCATTAAATCAAAACCTATTTCTTACATTAAAAAATTGAAATATCAACGAATGAAATAGATACAGAGTTCACTGTTGTACAATGCATGGTATGCCTGTAAATTTGCGAAGAGATTCTCGCAACTCATTGAAGAATACTATGATGCTAAGACTCCTTTTACAGAGTAATCCCTCGTGCTTAACAAAATGTAATAAATGATAATTCAACATTATTTTCAGGAGGTCTTATAGCGAGACTTTCCGGCTCAATATTCTACGGCAACGCACTACTATCTCTATATTTATCGTCGAAGTTCGTGCATGCTTGGAAAACTCTATCTTCATTTTGGATAAATATCGAGAATTCCACAGAATTAATCATTGCACCTGACCCAGGGATAAGGAGAAGAGTTATTTTTGTAACAAGTTTAGTTGCTATATGTGCTCTTGGTTAGTTTATTGACTTATTTTATGGATAAAGTTCTTACCAGAACTTTGATAGTTGATCCTTATTATTCCTCTTTGGGTCTGGTATCGAATATCGGATGAGTTTGGTTACGTTGTTATTACATGTATAACTTGAAAGCCTTAATGCCCACTAATGTAGTTAGACTTATACCTACAGACGTCAAATGTTTAGTCGCGCGATCCCGCAAGTCATTGTATATATCCGAATCCGAACTCAAAATCTCTGATCCAGAAGCAATGTGTCCAAACCATAAATTTACCGGGACCTGTACACATACTACTACTGGCACTAAAAGGTATACTGGTCTTTGTTGGTAGTTAATCCTTGTGGTAGTCCAATGCTCTACTCTGCAGAAGTTTTCATCAGGAACCTTAAGTTAAAACTATCAAAATTAAATCTGTATTACAGTGGAACATATGTTAAGTATGATGTCAGCTACGGGTTTTGATTGTCCTCCTGAAGAATACTTTGAAAGATACATATTGGCTTCTCACGGCTTCGTGCTGCAGATTAGTAAGTTTTGAAGTCTTTTTAAGATGCATATACAAAATTTAACTTGTAAGCACTTGTTTTTGTGATGCGAATGAGACCTTTCCTTACATGAAGTAGATGCAACTGATGCCATATATTGGGTACAAATTGTTCGGTCTTTCATCATCATCCTACTTACCAAAAATTCCATTATCAGTATTCAAATCGTGGACAAGTATATTAGAAAACTTATAAAAAACCTATAGGCTATATATGAAATTAAATAAAAAGATATGTATAGTTTCATTTCTTGTCATAAAATTAGGTTATATAATACAAACTAGTTGACCCGGCGAACTTTGTTCCGCATCAAAAGTAATAAATGAGTAAATTTAACTGCTGTTCCGCTATGATAATACTGCAATATCTTTGAAAATATTCGTTTAAATTGCATGCTGTAAAGGGGCAGGACCATCTATATTACATGCACAATCTATTTAAAATACTAAATTGGATGAAAATTAATGCTGTTATGTTTAAAATCGCTTCGTAAATAGGCCATTATTTCTCGTAAAAAGTAAAAAAATTAAAATGGTTATTGTGGGTTATCCCTAAGAGATAGACATATGCCCTCGTGGACTTTTTTGTAGACCTTCTGAAAGTGTTTAATAATGTAGAACATTGTTTTGATCTGTCTCGAAAATTATCATTTTTTCTTTACAACATCACATATGAATTATAGAACAAAACCACACCTCTAACTATTAAAAAAACCGCATCAAAATAACTTGCGTTGTTTTAAAGATATACGCATTTAAGGGGACAGACAGCGGAAAGTGACTTTGTTTTATACTATGTAATGATGTAGAAAGTATCAAACTATATAATTCTCTTTATTAATTTTTATAAATCTACACTTTAATTGATCTTATATTTCAAGATGAGTACAACATATGGATTGCCATTTCGATATTCATACTTAGCAAGTTAGCTACGGCATTGTGGAACTTTCAAGATCTGATCATAATACTCATAAGTATGGGGCTGTCTTCACGATATCACCGGCTGAATATGTACGTGTATCGAGTTGTACAACTTGAAAAGAAATTCAAAGACAAAAGGAAGGTAAGAATTAATAGAACTACCGTTCTTGTTTTATACACGTATGTTTTTTGAGGCTTCTCTACGTCCTAACCACTAAACCGATTGTCATGATACATACTCACATTTTCAATTGTAACTTTTACAAACTTTATGGTAATTTTAGTAAAAATTAATATCTTTTAGAGACGGTGAATAATAAATAGTTACGAGATGATTTTTTAATTAGTAAGATATCAAACTATTATTTACCAATCTCGAAAAGGCGGGGAAAACTCATAATCAGTAGTTATGGACTTTATAGAGGTGAAAATTTCAATGTTTTTTAAAGTGAAACTTTAAATACCACGTCTCACTTTTTTCGTCCATTTATTGCATGTCGCGCGGTATGTATAGTCGAACGGCATGTGTGGTCGCGCGGTAGGTGAAAAATAAAGTTTTTTATTAAATAGTATTTACCGCGGTTTCATGAAACAACGCAATGATGTTAGTTACTAGTTATATATATTAAGAAAATTTGATATTTCTTACAGTCGGTACCAGACATATACGTGAAAGTTCAAAAATGGCGCCGACTTCGTGAAGCGTATGTTCGCAATTCGGCATTGGTACGCACCGTGGATCGCAAGATGAGAGCGTTGGTGTTGCTGTCTAACGTTAATAATTTATATTTTATATGTTTACAATTATTCCTCGGTATTCAGTAAGTATGCATTTCAGTTTTACGTGTATTCATTTATGCGAGATGCGGTTTACCTGATGGTAAGCGTCTAGCGACACCTATAGACATCTGCAACATTGACCATACCCAGTAGAGGGCTTCCAGGTACCACGCTCACGATATGAAACCAGGACTAAACCACTTTACATAAGCGAGATCGTGGTATTTCACGATTTCAGCCTGCCAGAATATCGACGTGAACTCATGCCGCGTTTCTTTCGGTGAGAGAGATATCCGAAGGCCCACCCCCTTTACCTCTCTTTTCCCACCCTACGCCATTAAAAAGCAACGCAACGCAACTGTAACACTAGCGGTGTTGCAAATGTCGATGGGATGCGGTTGTTGCTTACTATCCGGTGACCCATTTGCTTGTTTGCCCTCCTATTCCATGGAAAAGAAAAAATAACGAGAAAAATTTCTAAATCAAATTTAAAGCCATATTCTTGTTTTTTAATTTAAAACCAATAAACGGCAGACAATAGAATCGATTATAGCTAATAGTAAACGAAATCATCCGTATAAATAAGAGCTCTTCCTACCCTTTGAGTTTAGTAAAGAGAGGCTTGATTAAACGATTATTAATATATTCAAAGTATTTTAAGAAATCTTAAATTCAAGTGAAACCGAATCACGAACAATTTGGAGGAGAAGAACAAATCGTTAAGTGAAATGTGAGATTACATAATTGAACTTGATTGCCCGTTCACATAACCCAATTCCTATCGTTTATAATTTTAGTGATTTATTTAAAAGCATGAGCCACCTACGCCGTTTTAGATTATTATTAAACTGACCGGCCGTTACTTTTTTTCGTATCAAGGGTAATAAATAAGAAAATTTTGGATTTTTCACTTCTTCTTTGCTGTATCGTACATGAATTATACTTACAAACCACCCCGCTGACACCGTCTATCTATTAATAAAAATCGCATCTAAATCCGTTGCGTAGTGTCAGAGATATAAGCATATGAGGGGACAGATAGCGGAAAGGGACTTTATTTTATACTATGTAATGACTAGCAGACAACACGAACTTCGTACTATTTACCACTTAAAAGATTATTGCCTAACCCGAAGTCTTTCTTATAAAATGAACTATGGTAGCAATAACATTTTTTACAATGTTTGTTTGTCTGTTTGTCTGTCTGATTGTTCCGGATAATCTCTGAAATGGGTCAACCTCTTTTGACGGAACCGTTATTGGCAGGTAACTAGTGTAATAAAAAGTATAATATAATTAATTAATTGACTGGGTATATTTCATATTTTCAGCAAGGACAAAGGCAGTCCTATAGATCGCGCTTACTATCTATTATCTCTTGGCTGGCTATTGTTCAGGGCGTGCAGCGTCGTGCTAGCAGCTGGAGACGTATACCTTCATTCGCGCAGAGCCTCCAAGTTCCTGTACTCATGTCCGAGTGCTACTTACAACATAGAGGTTGATTAGCAACTTTTAAATTTAGTGCTTCTTTTCTTACTGGTTAAATAATTTGAGATAAATATCGATTATTTGTAACGTCGGTTTACTGACGATAGTTGAACGTGACAACGTCGTAAGAAAATACTGATGGAATGGTCTCATTTTAAAAAAATAAATAAATTACGATAATTAACAAAAAGATAATTTTAATTAAATTACTGGCATTCCTAAATGGAACGCCTAAGAGCCAGGTAACGCAGCATCGAGGAACGCCATGATTTTTCGTGCGTGCAGCTAGCTCCTTCAAATTATAGGACGTTGTCACATCAAAATTTGTGATTTCATGCTTTTCTATTAGTTGCTTAGAGCAATGTAATTTGATACGAACATATTATATTCTTACTAATGTGGAACTTTGGTAGACTGATATGTTCAAAGAACTGGCATCGTTCACGCATGCTTTCCTTGTAAAGAAAGCTTTTAAGCAAATACCGACCCCAAGCAGAATAAAAGCAGATTTCGATTCACGATTATTTTTAGAACTATGTAATTATAAAGTACAATGTCTGTATTGTCTCACTGAAATGCTTTGTTCATATTTACTTTTTTTTCTATAATCCAGTGATCCGAACTATCCAATAATCCGAAACCATTAGTGGATTAAAGAGTTTGAGAGTCATTTTCAGGTGAAACGACTACTATACCAGCTGAAATACGACAACGTCGCACTATCTGGCATGAACCTGTTTTTTCTAAGAAGAGAATTACTTTTGGAAGTATGCAATTTTATAAATATTTAAAATTACTGTTACTTATTGGTATTTATAAAGTTTAATAATTAATTTTCTTTTTGCTCTTCTTTACAGGTGGCTGCCGCTATTGTAAAATATGAGTTAGTGTTAATACAGTATGATACTTGAAGTAATTTGTTTAAAATATACATCTAGCGATAGTTTTGTCACTGTTCGAACATTTATTTTTATACCTCACTGCCTTCCTACACCCGTAGGTGTAGGTGTAGGAAGCGGCTGTTATAACTGGACTTGCTGATTTCTTACATCCAAAATGGGTGATGGTGGAATCTATTACAATGCAATGAGCACAATGTTGTCAGTCATCAATATTTATGACACATCACTTCCGAAAAGAATTCTTAGAAATAATTGATGTGAGCCCGAATTCGGTCACACGACTTTTTGGATTCAGAACCAGGTTGCTCTAAATCTTCAGACCACCGAGACGTGGTTCGAAGATATTTAAACTAAACAATTAGCTACTGACTAATGGAATCTTTCCCAAGAAGAGTTGACGTCAGGCAGGCGGTCGGTCGTAAAACCACAGCCAAATCTTTTGACAACATGGATAGTTCGAAAGGATGATAAGTTGTGACAACCCCATTTGAAGAGGGATAAGGGCAATAAAATGATAAGCTAATTACTGATAGTTTTAGGTAATAACTGGAATACGGTAATACCTGAGAAGTAGTAGTACTTTCTCATAGATACCTTATATAAAAATATTAACAGAGCCTCACGCACACCCGTAGAGTTGCACGCAATTACATAAATAACACCAGTCCTTTGCTCACTCTCCTGTGCTGTATAAATATTGTTGATATACTGTTGTAAAAAGTCTTACCTTTTATATCATCTTTTCACGCTCAAGAGTAATGGCTAATATTTTGTTATATGTAGTTAAGTAACAGATAAATTAAAATAAAATCGTCTGTATCTATATGTGTCTTTCTTATCTTATTTCTAATCTAGAAAATACTGCGGTATACACGTGCTTCACTTCATGAATAGGCCAGCTCTCCCGGTGAAATACCACGTCCTTTCAAGAAATGGCTTACGCCGCGATTGGTTCGGTGAAAGTGGTATCCAGAGATTCATTCCTTTTTCTCTCCTCTCCCCATCCCATCTTAAAGGCTAGCAATGCAAATAGGACTCTGTTGGTGTTGCAGTAATCTGTGTGCAGTGCTAGTAATTTATTACTGCGTAATCAGTAGGCTCGTTTGCCCCCTTTCCGAAAAAAAAATAAAGAAACCTTTTATATAATTATGTATTTTGAATTCAGAAGTCTTGGGTTCGAGTCCTGATTCACACCAATGACATTTCAGTATTTCTTTCAGAAATGAATTACGTATTACCAATACCGGGTTACTAAATTGTTTCCTATATATGGCAAATGATATATCAAACTTCGATTATGAAACAAAAACGTGTTAAATATTCTTCTACACTCACTCATCGAAACATGACATCATCGGAGTCCCACACTACCCCCTATTGTCCCCAGGCGAGGGGTGTGCATAAAGCATTTCCTTGCGTAAAAGAAAAAAATGTAGAAAGAACTAAGGCGTTAGCACCAAGGGTAGGCCAGCTAGACAGGTAAATAGCACGATCTCTCAGAAAAAGAGTGTTAAGTGGCTCATGCTGCGTTTCTTTCGGCGAAAGGGGTATCCAGAAGCCCGCCCGCTCTCACCAGCCTATCTTCTTTTTTCTTTTTTTTATTATGGTATAGGAGGGCAAACGAGCAGGCGTGTCACCTGATGGTAAGCAACCAACGCCACCCATGGACACCAGCAACACATAGTGTTACTGTTGCGTTGCCAACCTTTAAGGGATAGGGGATAGGAAAGGATGAGGAAGGGGGATAGGCCTCCGGATACCTCTCTCACCGAACGAAACGCGGCATGAGCCACTTTACGTCGGTCTTCTGAGAGGTCGTGGTATTTCACCGGTCGAGCCGGCCCATTCATGCAGCGAACTGCTTGGCTCTACCACTGTCTCACATTCTATCTACGTTTGTCAGTAAAAAAATAATACTACTAACAGATACACTATTTTAAAGATTATCAAAATGTTTATTACGACAAATCCATGTTGTCATATTGTATTTATTGCTGGTGAACGCTTTGATGTATAAAACAGATTATACTTACATGTACCTCAAAGAAACATGCAATATACAATTAATCCCTCCACATCCTCTGTGGTCGACATTCTGTCCAGCTGCCTATCGATAGGTGTTTTAATTAGAAACTGATGATTGGAATTGCAAATATCATTTATAATAAAGGTTTATTCATCTTTGCTATTTTTGTATGGGAAAGGAGGCTGATGAAAAAGCGAGTGATTTCGTAGTAAGCGACTAATACCGTTCATGGAAAATTGCAACACTGCGAGGTTCACAGTTGTGTCGCTGGTCTTTAAGGGAGTAGGATAGGATAGGATGAGGAAGGGGGTTGGGCTTTCGGTTACCTCTCTGGCCATGACCGATGTATTTCCATGACCATGGTATTTCATCGGTCTAGCCCGCCCATTCATGCATCGAACTCCTTGGCTCTACTAATGTTAAAATTACTTCAATAAATATTTTAGATATTACTTCAACGAAAGACGGAAGATGCTTAATACTTAACTGCGTATCCCGCAGCAAATTAATTGCCTCATAATTGTGTATATGATGTCCTGAGCGATGGCCCGGGGCGTGCAATCGCCTTACCTGTATGCATGTTGAGCACTAATATCACTGCTATGTTATTTATAAGCTATATAACTAAGGCTTCTTACACACTGGACACTATTGGCGTACGTATATACAAGATCAATCAAGTCAGTTTGGCATTTTCCGTCAGAATTGCTGAGTTCCCGGTATTATAGGGCCGACTCGACCGGTAAAGCTTGATGACTTTTCAGAAAATCGGGGTTAAGTGGCTCTTGTCGCGTTTTGATCCTTGAGATACGTATCTAGAGACCCACCTTTTGTCCCCTTCCTTCCCTGTTCTCTTCTTTATCGGATATAAAAGGTCGGCAGTGCAACTACAGATGTCTATAGGCGGCCCTGTTAGTTGCTTAATCCCTCTCTCATACAAAAAACTATTCGTTTATCTAAATATCCGCCAATATACTTTATTTGTATACTATGCTTCCGTTTGAACGAAAAATTTCAAACTTTGTAATAGTTAAAATTAAAAAGTAGTGACGCGATAGATCTGTTCAACCATTACATACAGCGCATACATAAAGTAGGTATTTAATTAGTACATAAATTCATACATAACTTCACGGCAAATCCTCTGAGGGGTAGGCAGAGAACAAATCACCTTAAGGCAAGATTCTTACCCGCCTTACTCACTTCTTGGACTTTCATAACCCTTTTCATACACGCACATCGATTTCAAGGCTCCTAACATCAAATTCCTCCAGAACTCGTTCTATTTGGTCATGGAAGATGTATCGTGGCCGTCCTCGACTCCAACATCCATCTGCTTTTGAATTATTTAAGTAGTAGTAGTAATTTAGTATAAATATTTGGTTAAACCAACTTCTTCGTTATATAATAAGAATATTATCAACATAAGTATTCGGGACAATCCCTAGAGTATTATCACTGATTCCTGATGCGTGCTCACACGTACCAAAACACTCGTGTTGGCGCTTTCAATATTGTCTCGCGCTATACGATACGCAATCCTCTGCGGTATTCGTGTTTGAAAGTTCCAACACGTTCATATTATATATTTCGATAGGGATGGGCTGTTATTGATGCAAGCGAATATATTTGTGGATATTATGGGATTTAAAAGTATCGTTTTTAGCTTTTTATTAGCTTCACCTGTATGTTTGTATGTTTGTAACCGACTTCTTTGGGCGCGATTTTGACCCACTTTAAACGGCCAGATTTCGTTCAAACTTTGTAGATTTATTGAGGACTTGAGATTTATTGATAAAATTATTCCATTTTTCAATTTGCAAAATATGATTTTTGTTAATTTTTTAGTGTTCATAGTTCACTTCTCGCACCATCTAGTGGCAATCAGCGGAAAGTCTACGTTATCAACTTGAAACGAGTTCCTTGTATAAGTCACAGATGGCGCTATTCCTCAAATTCGGTTTTGATATCCGTTGTTAGCACGCTTTAAAATAGTTAAGCAATAGTTTAAAAAACTAAGAAACGCGCTTGTTATAGAAAACCGAACTAAAAAATATAAAATAAATAATAGTTTAAAAAAACTAAAAAACACGCTTTTTATAGAAAACCGAACTAAAAAATAGAAAATAAATTTTAATGAATTTAAATTAAGAAAATAGTGTTAAAAATTTCAATGAATATAAATTAATAATAGTGTGAATAAAAAAAAATATTTTATTTTAAAAAAAGCGTGGGGTGCTTTTTAAGATATTATCGAAATGATAATCACTCTACTCATATCTGACAATAAAATATTTATAACTATTGACACCATGCATCCCACGCTTTTTTTTAAATAAAATATTTTTTTTTATTTTAATTGCTTGTAATATTTAAATATTATTTTATTTTTTGTAATGGTATAAGTTTGAAATAGGAATTTCTAAGGACCGAAATTGAATTGTACTTTATCAACTACATATTAAGATCGTTGTTTTGATAGTAAAATCGAATCATCTTGGGTTACTTTTTTTGACTTGGATTTAGCTGCTTCTATTGTGGGGAATAGCGCAGCTGACGCTGACCTGGCACTTTCCAGAAAATCATAGTTAAATAACGAAATATTCAATACTCTATAATAATTACATAGGTCAACTTTATGCAAAAAAAAACTTGAACTCTTGCCAAAATTTCTCCCTCTCAAGCCCCCATTTTCCCGTGCGACTAATTGGATGGTTCATTAATAGAATTTTATCCAAACCGTTATCTTATACGTATAACGGGTGTGATTTAAATAACGCGTTTAAATCAATTAATATGAAAAAGACAGCTGATGTATGGGGCATTTCTGTACATATTATAAAACCTTTATTTAACACTATTGTTCCCGCCTTAATTCTGATATTTAATAGATGTATTGACATTCCATTATATAAATCGGGTAGTAAATTAGACCCCACTAACTTCAGACCAATATCAGTACTACCGACAATAAGTAAAATTTTCGAAAAGCTTATCCTCGCACAGCTATCAAAATACTTTAATGATAATAATCTGCTGCACAATAAGCAATTCGGTATTACGCGCGGGCGGTCAACATGTGATGCTGGGGTAAGATTATAAGAATGTATATTTGAAGCTTGAGAGGAGTCGCGGGATGCCTATGGAATATTTTGTGACTTGTCTAAGGCTTTTGATTGTGTGCAGCATGAATCTCTGGTCAGAAAATTACACCACTACGGTATAAGAGGCATCGCTTTGGATCTTCTCATTTCTTATCTGAGTGATAGGATTCAAAGAGTATATGTTAACGGAAAGCTATCACATGGATCAGCTGTAGCAATGGGAGTGCCACAAGGCTCTATTTTGGGACCTTTCCGATTTCTTTTGTACATTAATGATCTACCATATCTTGTGAAAAATAATCATGATATAGTTTTGTTTGCAGATGACACTTCTTTAGTTTTTAAGGTTAATAGACAACAGACAGTAATTGACGATGTAAACAATGCTCTTTCTAAAATAGTAAACTGGTTTAGTGCTAATAATTTGCTTTTAAATGGTAATAAAACTAAATATGTTAAATTTTTTACAAAAAATGTTAAACAAGTAAAAACCAGTGTGGTGATGGACAATGAGAGATTGGAATTGGTCAATAAGGTTGTCTTCCTTGGTATAACATTAGATTCTAAATTACAATGGCGCCCACATATAGAAACGTTGTCAGGTAGACTAAGCTCGACAGCTTACGCTGTAAGGAAAATACGTCAACTGACCGATGTTGAAACTGCGCGTTTAGTTTATTTTAGCTATTTCCACAGCATTATGTCGTACGGCTTATTGCTTTGGAGTAGTACCGCGGATGCAGATTCGGTTTTTGTGCTCCAGAAACGAGCCGTTCGTGCTATCTATATGATGAGTCCCAGGGATACACTAAGAAATAAATTTAAAGAGATAACAATTATGACATTTTATTCGCAATATATTTATGAAAATCTTATTTATGTTCATAAATATAAAACTAAATTTAAGAAAAACTGTGATGTTCATAAACTAAATTTAAGAAATAAAAATAAACTCGCTGTGCCCACTACTCGGCTCCATAAAATCTCTAACTCGTTCCTAGGTCAATGTATACGCTTCTACAATAAACTTCCAAACGACGCGGTTGAATTATCCATGGGTAAATTTAAGAATTATATTAAAAGTAGATTATATCAAAGGGCTTACTATTGTATCGCAGATTATATAAACGATAAAAAAGTTTGGAATTGAACTGCTCCTTTTGTGTTGTGTTGATTGTAATTATTATAATTTGTTAAACTGGAAATTGAAAAGAGTCGGCCTTGAGTTTCTTGCCAGTTCTTCTCAAGAAACCTTGACGCCGGAACTGGCACTTAGATTCGCTTTCACATTCAAGTTAGTGTGATGAAAGGGAATCTAAGCTCCACGTATTTTAGCTTGTAGTTTTGTATGACGATTCTAAGCACTTTGTAAAGTCTAAGGAATAAAGATATTTTGAATTTGAATTATATGATTTAAAAAAAAACAATTTCTATGAACCACATAGAGTTTTATCCATGACTAACATATCTATCGGATATTTAAAAAAACACGTCAATTTACATGGTTAGTTTGTTTGTTTTGAAAACATTTCACCGACTGTCTCATAAAGAAATCATTAAAGTTTATCCTTTTAAATAAATACGTACTGTTTTTGTAACAAGTCGGTACATATATGGTTTACACAAAGCATAAGTTTTGGTTCTTGTCGACGGAATTTTCGTAATCAATGCAATATAGTTAAAGTATAATAGTGATAAGTAAATTTATTTGTAAACTTTGTAGTTAAAATATCATGGTGAGAATAAGCAATGGTGTAAGCAGAGATCCATGTGAGTTGTATGACTGTATGCGTTACGCAATGCGACTGTGCCGTTGGGCAGGTTACTTCCCGGTCACTGGTCTTGATCAAGTATATCATGACAGAATAAGGTACTTATATAATAGTGTATCGCTTGAAATATCTGTCCTAACTAATATCGGAATGAACCATATATGTATTAAATCATCTTACATACCCCACTGTAGCCGTTGGCCAAATATATATCGTTTGTAGATTAAAAAAAATACCTCTACAACTGTATGCGTTCGTACAAGCGTATTTCTATACTAATTTTATAAAAGGAAAAGATTTATATTTCTGTATGTGACAAATATACTCAAAGACTATTGGACCCATTTCAAAAATTCTTGCACCGTTGGAAATCTGCATTCACATAGAGTAACACAGGCCATATTTTTGTAATAGTAATAATTTTTGTTGAGACTGTTCAGAGTGTATTATTTTTATAAGAAATTAATTGATTGAGGTTAGAAAAATAGTTGAAAATTCACTCGACTTTAACTATGTATATCAAATTTGGACCAAACCAAATATGAATTAATTGACTTGCTGACTAAGTATTTAAATCGAAGGCACGAGTTGGTTCTTCGCCGCAGGAAAATTAATAAAACCATGCGAATTTAATACTTATTATATCAATTTCAGGTCAAGTTGGAAATCTTTATACACAGTTTATCACATTGTGACTATCGCAGGACAAGCGTCAATGTGTTTTTTCAGTTTAATTTGGTTTTTTGATAGCGAAATTACAATAAATTCAATTTGTGAGTATGATTATTAATAAATATTTCTTAGTTCCTTAATAATACTTAACTTACTTTGAAGAAATAAGACATTGTGATTTAGTTTCCTCAAAATGGATAAAACTGCCCTTAGCTTACTTATAAAAGTTGTTAAAACCTTGTGTAGTTCGATGGAGCCGGCTGCACGCACATAAAAATATTACTCATGCGGCGTTACCTGGTTCTGAGGCGTTCCATTTAGGAACGCCGGTAATTTAATAAAATTTTCGTTTTGTTAATGGTCGCATTTTAAAAAATATATTCTTTTGAAAAATGAAACCATTCCATCAGTATTTTTTTATGACTTGGTCACGTTCAGCTCTGGTCTGTAAACCGACTTTACAGACAACCGATTTTTGTCTCCGGTTACTTGGTAAGGGACTAGTGTTGGCCATGGACATCTACAACATTGGAGGGTTTCAGTTGCGGTCGGGCCTTCGGCTACTTTTCTCTTAATGAAACGAGTCATTGGCACGTGATTTCATGACAAGCCGGTCATGCAGCAAATTGGTTGGCTTTACCACTTTAAATAATAAATAATCTTTTGCACTCGATAAAGATCTTGCAAGAGACTGATTGAGGCCTCTTGGGACCAGAGGGCTGTTCTATTCTTCGCAAAGAGCATTGTCATTCAGCGATGCAATGCGGCCAGTCTTTGAGGCTGCCAGTGGACCGAGATGCGGAGAAATTTGATTTCAGCTAATCTTTTAATATTATACATATATTGTAAATAATTTATTAATTTATTTCTATTATCTCTTGATATTTTAGCTCACATTGTATTTTATGTAACTGGATTCGTTTCCGCGCTACATATTATGAGACTAGCGCGTCACTGGCCAGAGTTGATGAGGAAAGCTGCAGATACGGAGCAAATGACGAACATCATAACTCATAGATCTGTTAGAAGAACCACTTGTATTGCATATGTGTTCATGGGCTTAGCTTTAGGTATTTATGTATCGACAATAATATATAACAAATTATTAGATAATAATGCGTGGTTGTACATTTACAGAAATAGATACTATTCCCCAATAGACCCAATAGTGGTAGAACCAAGCAGTTCGCTGCACGCATGGGCCGGCTTGACCGGTGAAATACCACGACCTCTCAGAAGACCGACGTAAAGTGGCTCATGCCGCGTTTCGTTCGGTGAGAGAGGTACCCGGAGGCCCACCCCCCTGCCCCATCCTTTCCTATCCCCTATCCCTTAAAGGTCGGCAACGCAACAGTAACACTATATGTGTTGCTGGTGTCCATGGGCGCGGCGTTGGTTGCTTACCATCAGGTGACACGCCTGCTTGTTTGCCCTCCTATCCCATAAAAAAAAAGACATCCGACGGTGAGGAGTTCTGTTGCTGGTTTAAGATGGGATAGGGAGTGGAATGGAAATGAGGAGGAAGAATAGAGATAGAAATTGGGATGATGAAAGGGGAGGTTCTTAGAGGACGCATGTATCTTCGAACGTAATACAGTATTAGCCACTTTACGTCGATTTTCTAAAAGTTCGTTGTATTTTATATAAGAGATAAAATATTTGGTTACAGTGGAACATATTTTGTGCACAATTTTCAATATTAAGTTCGCCATGACATGCCTCTACGAGACCAGTATCACTAATAGCGTCCTGGAAGACTATGTTGTGTTCAGGATGCCATATATCTTCAATTATGTACCCTACACCATATTTAACGCAATTTTGTCTGAGGTGAGAAATAATATCAACATATCTTTGAAGTTTTTCTTTTCATACAATAACCACTAAAATTGTGCCCCTGGATTTCGCCAACATAATTGGGACTGCAAATTTAATAAGGTGTGTCGTATCTTATTGGTAGCTGCCTATCCTTGTGTGTACTACTTTTGAGCGTAAAGTTAAAATTAAATTTTACATACAACACACTTAAATCACTGTTTTCTAAAGAGTTAGCACATAACAGGCAAATGACTGTCTATGCGATATTAAATAATAGACACAAAATAAATATTTTAATGACTGTTAAGGTAATAAGGTTCTGTTTGATTTTTAACTAAACTAGTCTCATATCTCTTTCTCTCTTTGTGATACTTGAAAAATCACATTAATCAAATAGTCGGTTTCTTTTTCAGTTTTTTTGCATGCAAGCCACGTTCATTTGGAGCTTTTCAGATGTGATGATAATATGTTTTAGCATATATGTCACGTCCTATCTACAAAGTCTTAACAGAATTATTATGTACAAAAAACATCGCGTAAGTCAAATAATAAATATATTACACACATACATAACTTTACACTGCGTCCATTGCAGGTAGGCAGAGATATACAAGGGCTGTAATTATAAGGGCTGTAATTAAAATAAACTATACAAACACACAGTTTTAACAATACGCTTCCTTTTTTTTATGCGATAGGAGGGGAAACGAGCAGGCGTGTCACCTGATGGTAAGCAACCAATGCCGCCCATGGACACCAGCAACACATATAATGTTACTGTTGCGTTGCGGACCTATAAGGGATAGGGGATAGGTAGGGATGGAGAAGGGGGGGGGGGGGGGGGGGGGCTCAGGGTACCTCTCTCACCGAACGAAACGTGGCATGAGCCACTTTACGTCGATCTTCTGAGAGGTCGTGGTATTTCAGCGGGCGAGCCGGCCCATTCATGCAGCAAACTGCTTGGCTCTACCCTACTCTACTTCTGTGTTGTGTATCTGTTCTGTATAATAGCAATGGTTAGAAGTAACAGGAAATTTTCCTTAAATAAAATTATTTATTAAGTATAGCGAAGTTGGTCTTTAAAAGCTATAACAATATTATACTTATATAGGTTTATAATTGGCCAACTTTGGCGTAAGTAACGCAAGATTAAACATCGTTCAACTGTAGATAATTCTAGAACCTGGAACAATATTTAGAATAATAATAAAGGGAGAATCAAATTGAAGAAGAAATTTAGAAGATTTAATAATGATAATAATATGACACAAATTGCCTCAATATTGTTATTGTTGTGTTACCGATACGGAATCTAAACCAAAGACTTGTTGCCAACCCGGTGTATGGCAATAGGTTTCGCCTCCTATTCCATTTAGGACATAAACTGCACCTGATTCCACCTTGGAACCTTTTACTAACAAAAGTCGGCAATACAAAAAATTGTGATAAAAACAGATGACTATAAAAAATGGTTACCAATTCATGCAATAGGCTGCGCCATCTGTTATGTGAGACCAAAAATAATTCATACAACGTGTCGTGGAATTAATTTACTCCACGGGTATTGAAAGCTTACCGGTGTGGTTTAATAATATTTAATAATTTAAAATGTTGTAGAAGAGCATTTCCTGGGGACAGTTGCGTGAACATTATTCAAGGATAGCTTCGTTGGTGAAAGCTATTGATGCTAAGCTAAACTTTTCTATTCTGCTGTCTTTGTTCACGGACTTGTTCTTCATATGCCTGCAGTTGTTTCATTCTTTACAGTGAGTTTTATTATTTAACAATTGTTTTTCATAGCTCTATACATTTTGTCATTTTAATAACGATATTTTTTTTATTTATTTTTTTATGGGATAGGAGGGCAAACGAGCAGGCGTGTCACCTGATGGTAAGCAACCAACGCCGCCCATGGACACCAGCAACACGTATAGTGCTACGGTTGCGTAGCCAACCTTAAAGGGATAGGGGATAGGAAAGGATGGGGAAGGGGGTGGGCCTCCGGGTACCTCTCTTACCGAACGAAACGCGGCATGAGCCACTTTACGTCGGTCTTCTGAGAGGTCGTGGTATTTCACCGGTCGAGCCGGCCCATTCATGCAGAACTGCTTGGCTCTACCACTCTTTTGCCGCGATATCTATTTTAAAAGAAGCAAAACTCAATTTACTTTTCATCTTATAAATTCTTAAATTATGGTAAGAAAAGCATCAAATAGTTTCGTAGATATGAGACGATATTATAGAATTCAGAAGGAAAAAAATGTATTTTTAGAGGATAGAATTAAATACACTTTATTGTAAAGATTGTATTTATTACAGTATGTCAGTTTAAGATAAATCTTAGGCAAGTACGTCCGGAGGTTTTATCGCATGCTGCGATCTCTGCCAGACATTCTTTATTATTGAATTTTTAGTATTTTGTTACTCTTATCTGTAACTTTTTATTATTAAAATTCCTCAATTAAAAAAAAATATTAAGTAAAAAATTAAGTAAAAGTTATCTATTTCAATAAAATAATATAATAGTAATAAAAATAAATTAGATTAGACCACTACTGATATATATTTAGCTATTTGTAATTTATGAGGATCTCTTCTATTTATCTTCTATCTAGTCTTATCTAGTCTTCTGATCACACGGAGCACGCGGCTTCTGATCCAGAGGTCCGGGTTCGAATCCACAATGATATCTAAGATGAAGAAAAATATTAGAAAACCCGATGTAAGATAATGTGGCATGTTTCCTTAGAAGTTAAAAGTAATTCAATTTCTATGATGAGCCATCTGTAGTCTCATTTAAAGTCTCGGTGGCGCAGTGGTCGAGCACACGCTTCTGATCCTGTGGTCCGGGTTCGATTCTTGACACTCACACCAATGACTTACCGAAATTGTTTACGGAAGTTAAGTGTGATAAATATCGTTGACTGAAAACTTAGTGCCCGGTATGGCAATAGGTTCGCCACCTATTCCAATTGGGACGTAAATATAACGGCGAGACGAAGCTTAACAGCCGCTGCCTACACCTTTGGGTAACAAAAGGCGTGAAGTTATGTTATGTTTCCTTCTATTTATCTCCCGTTACATCTTCTAATTAACAATTTGTGTTACAGCCGAACTAATGTCAAAATTATGTTCTGCAATGATGGAAAAGGCCGAAAGTAAGTATATTTCATTTTAATAACTACACCCTCGGTATAGAGTAATTATGTAATGGAAATCCTATACCAAGTATTAAGAAAACCTAAACTTATATCTTATAGTCAATGTAAGAACTTATTTTTCAAATTCGTTTAATGATAAGGTAGATTTTAATTAACTTGTGTTAGTAAAGTTAATGAAATAACTCAATTTAATTATATTTACAATTACAATAATAATACGTCTATATTCGTTTTCTTTTTATTAGCTTCACCTGTATGTTTGTCTGTAGGTTTGTATGTTTGTAGGTTTGTATGTTTGTATGTTTGTATGTTTGTTTGTAACCGACTTCTTTTTTAGTTTCCGCTGATTGCCACTAGATGGTGTGATTTGTGAACTATGAAAGTTCTAGACTAGAAAACAGAACTAAAAAATAGAAAATAAATTTTAATGAATTTAAATTAAGAAAATAGTGTTAAAAATTTCAATGAATATAAATTAAAAAAAGCGTGGGGTGCTTTTTAACATATTATCGAAATGATAATCACTCTACTCATATCTGCCAATAAAATATTTATAACTATTGACACCATGCACCCCACGCTTTTTTAAACGATAGATGGTGCGATTTGTGAACTATGAAAGTTCACAAATCGCACCATCTAGTGGCAATCAGCGGAAAGTTTACGTTATCAACTTGAAACGAGTTCCTTATATAAGTCACAGATGGCGCTATTCCTCAAAGTCGAAACTAAGAAACGCGCTGTTATAGAAAATCGTACTAAAAAATTGTTTTTTATAAAAAGCGTGTTTTTTAGTTTTTTTAAACTATTATTTATTTCTAAGCGTTTCTAATTTATTATTCAAATATTATAGTTTTCTTTATCAATTTTCAAAATCAAACAATCAAACTCATTGTATATCATATTATCTTAGATTTACATTAATTTCTTTTTCAGTGTACTATCATCACCTGAATATTCTCTGTACTATCTGTTTTCTTTCTTGTTTCTCTTGCTGAGGACTTTATCGTTGTCTCTATTCACTGCTGATATCCACGCGGCAGCGCAAGAACCAATCTTTGCAGTCTATGATGTCCCAAGTTCAGAATATGATATGGAGGTATTAGATTTCTTAATTAAATTGAACAATTAAGAGTAAAAGTCCTCCTGTAATAGGATCCTTGTAAAATTTTAATAACTTGCTTTGGGAATTCAGACGTAGATAATTTCTTTTTACTTAAAGCAATGTCTATAATGGATGACGATACTGTAGTTAACTAGGATTTGTACATTCTTTCCTTTTCACCATCCTAACCTGGTAGGTTGCCAGTTGTATTTCCAGGGTCTAAAACTGTGAGTTGCTGAGCTCAGCTCAGCTCAGCTCAGCACCATCAAATGCTTTTTGGTAAAACTAACCAACTTCACCAATACCTTACAACCAATGAAAGCAGTGCTACTAATAATGCTAGATCTGATCATAGGAAATACAAGCAGAGAAGCCAAGTTTCTTAGTTGCTGCTAACTTTGCCTCGGATTAGGTGAACTTCGTGTTAAGAATTAGTGTTCGTATTTACAATGAAAATTTAGAAGCGTTCAATACTATTGCCTTACTATGGTTTACTGCATATTTCTCTTTAACGATATAGTTAATGTAATATTTCAGGTACAAAGATTCCAATCACAACTTCGCTTCACCGAAATAGCTTTTACCGGCAAAGTGTTTACTGTAACTAGAAATATGGTATTGCAAGTAAGTAATTTTTTACATAGATGGTCATTTTTTTAGACAGATGGGGTAGTAGACCAAACGAACAAGGGAGTCTCCTGATGGTTAGCGACTAGCATTGCTCATGGACAGCTGCAACACAAATAGTATTACAGTTGCGTTGCCGCCCTTTGAAATTGGATAGATTCATAGACGAAAGTTGGTTGGGGAGGGAAGGGGGAGTGTATTGAGCTTCCAGATACCTCTCATACTGAACGAATCGGAGCATGAGCCACTTTACGTCGATCTTCTGAGAGGTCGTGGTATTTCACCGGTTGAGCCGGCCCATTCTTGCAGGGAACTGCTTGGCTCTACCACTGTTAACTAAGAACAGATTGTCCATGATTCCAGTGAATAAAGTTTTTTTTTCTGATTTTCAGGTAATCGGCACTATAATCACTTATGAGCTTGTTTTGCTTCAGTTCAGCGTAGCTCCAGACAATAATAGTTGGGCACTCTTCGTAACGGACAATACAACGGGAAAAGAATCAGTGATTTGAATGAATTTAATTATTTTTGAATGAATTTGTATTGAATATATTGTGGCCTGCTTGATTGTTATAGTTAGTATATCAGGCTAACTAAAAATTATATTTTAATATCGCATTTTTTTTCTGAATACGATATACGATACGCATAAGATTTTTTTCTATCTGAATATGTAATCTATGTGCCCAAATGTTAGTGACAGGGTCGGGATCGGGCGACCAAAACGGGGCTACCACAACCAAATAGCATGATATAACCATAACACAAGCATTTAGTTGCTTAGCTTGGAACTAGAGGGCGCTGTGTCCAAGATATTATTATTATTAACTCACCTTTGCAATTTAAGTACTGACATTTATGTACTGATATTACAACAACCATCTTATTGAACACTTCATTGAACTTTTATGAATTCTAATTTAGGCAACAACATTCAGCGATTATTGGCTGCAGTTTGACTTTATCTCACACTGTAGCGCTGATTTTGAATATAAACAATATAGGTTATTATATTATATTATTATTAACAATTATTTATAGTCTCGGTGGCCCAGTGGTCAAGCACACGGCTTCTGATCCAGAGGTCCGGGTTCGATTCCTGACACTGGCTCACACCAATGACTTTTCGAAATTGTTTTCGTAAGTTATGTGTGATAAACATCGATGACTGAAAACTTTGTGCCCGGTATGGCAATAGGTTCGCCACCTATTCCATTTGGGACGTAAACATAACGGCGAGACGAGGCTTAACAGCCGCTGCCCACACCTTCGGGTAACAAAAGGCGTGAAGTTATGTTATGTTATTATTAACAATTAGTTATTTATTAATAATTCGAACACACGGATGGATACACACGACATGATTCACGACAAACGGTAGTACAAATTGTTTATAAATAATATAACTATGGCAGTCCTATTAAAGCAAAATTAAATTTAAAAGTGTTGTTACACTTTATGTTAGCATTAGTGTTAAGCCTTTATATGAAAGAGAAATTCTTTGGAAACGACTGTGTGCGGGCTTTTGTGAGGATTCAGTGTAATAACAGGGACAATCTTCTCTCTTAATTAATCAACATAACGAAGCATTAAAAGTTATACTTACATTTAGTAATTTATCACTTTTCTGAAGCTGTTGTAATAACTATTTATTTAGCTATTTGTTTAACTAGCTAAATACTAGAGCTTAGTATAAACACAAAGAGCACCAAACTTCAAAATCAGATAATAAGCGAGTCGTTTCATTAGATGTCATCAGTGCCAAAGTATCAATATTTTTTTTTTTTTTTTTTTAATTTTACTGGCCAGTGCTTGACATCGTTTCACTTGATGGTAAGTGACAACGAGGCCGTTGATGGTGAAGCGCACTGTCCAGTTAGTAGCCTATTCACTCTCCTTTTGAAGAGACCTATGTTATAGCTAACGGGGAACACCGAAGCAGGTAGTTTGTTCCATTCACCAGCCGTGCGAATGATGAAGGAAGATCCAAAGCGCTTAGTTCGTACAGGTGGGATTTCAACAACATACGGGTGTAGACGGTAAGTACGTGGGGTTGTTCGCAGATAGAATGGGATCTTAAAATATATTTATTTTACCACTGGTTATGTTATACGACATAGGTATAAATAAACAGCATTTACTTATGTATTTTTTCCAATAATTTCTATTTATTAAATCTGTTCTTATTCTACATAAGTACATACAGAACTTTTAGTCAAGTCTCTAGCGGGGTAGGCAGAGAGAACAGAGCGCCATAAGGCAGGATTCGTACAAACTTCACTTTCATCTTTGATTTTCCTGATTCTTTTCATACACGCTGTATGTGCCCTGGCCCTTCACGACTTCTACATCGATCCGCTTTTGCATGGTATATCTGCTTAGTCAATCTTGCATCATCCATTCTTTTTACATGTTTTCATTCTCTCCTACGCATTATGTAAAGAGTGAATGTATAGAGATAGAACTTATATCTAATATATAAAATTCTAGTGTCACAGTTTTCGTTCCCATACTCCTCCGAAACGGCTTGACCGATTCTCATGAAATATTGTGTGCATATCGGGTAAGTCTGAGAATGGGACAATATCTATTTTTATCCCCCTAAATCACAAGGGTCTCAATATTTTTTTTATTTTTTCGATATATTTCTTATTTTTTTTTATAAAACGGGATACAAAAATACATACAACCCTAAATTTTCAACCCACTACATTCAACTTCTATTTTTTAAATTTTATTTTTCGGCAAGACAACGTTTGCCGGTTCAGCTAGTTTTCGTATGTCTTTTATGTGATGATGTGAATAAACGATCGAAATTTATTACTTTTAGTAGTAATTATTAATAATTCACGACACATATTGGTAAAAGTTATAAAATAAATAAAAACCCAATGTTTTTTGACCAGCAGGTATTTATTTATAATATTAAACACAGTCTTATATTTATATTAATTAGAGATCACACAAACAAGATTAAAACTAACCTAACCTAACCACTTATTTCACTTTCTTTGTTTCACTCACCTCATCGTCACATATGCAAACATAAATGCGCAAGTAAATTACTATACTTATTACTTAAACCGATGACTAAGGAATTGGATCTAATTAGATCTCTCACTAGTTTTATATCCGAATTATATTTAAGAGGTTCTTCAACTTCCGACTAACAAGTTATATAACCATAAAATGTAATAACAATGTTTCAAATTGTTATTTAAGAAATTATTAAAATTTTCTCAGACGCTGAAACGATATTTGACTACAAATTAATGAGGAATATTCAAATATTCAATAATATTAATATTATCGAAACGAATTCGATATTGAATAATATTAATATTATTGAATATTAATTTCGTTTCGATTGAACTAATTTCGCGGATTTAATTTTGAGCAAATTATTTTCTTAATATTTATACAGGGTTATTTCAAATATACTAATAATTAGCTAAGGGTATATTCTGTAGGTAATTACCTAACACTTTTGTTCTACGACTTTTTAAAAATCACAATTTTAATTTTTTTTTCATTTCAAACAAATTTAAATAATTAAAATCGGTAGTTGTAAAATATTAACTAAGTCTACGTATTGCATTGAGCGCATCTAGTGACAACGGTATGGGGGGGTAGCGGGGCAAGGTCACGCGGCATTTGTACTTTGATGGACCCGTAGGTCATTAGCCAAACATATGTTAGTCGCCCGTAAGACTGATCACGTTTCGACATGTTTTTTAACTTTATGTATGAGTATGTTCGACTTGCGGTGGCAAGTATTTAATAAATGTAATTAGTCGCAGTTGGTATGTCTGAATAATCTCGAATGCTTAATATCGTGGGCGGAATAATCGAGTTTTCACTTAAATATGTACCCACATTAAATAGGTAGGTAAATAATTCAAATTTCCTACATTAAATTTTAAGTGTATTAGCCTAAAAATACATTTCTAACACCTTTAATTTCGTAATCTACACGATATCCGATTGGGTATGTGAATTAAAAGCAGTTTCGTGTAGAAAGCGCGGGAACTCGCTTCTCTTGTTTAGATGCATAAACAGAGCTGCTACTCTGAATGAAAATCGGGTGAAATAGGTACGTTTAGTACAATATACAGAGTTACAAAGTGTCAGATGGTACAATTAAATCTTAAAAATCGTTTTTTTTACTAGAGTTTTAGGTTTTTGTAAAACTGGTAAAAGAAAAGTTGTTTAGAATGACACAAAGGAGCTATGTGTAGAATAGTATTAGTATATTAAAATTAACCCTGTATATTCCTTATAATTACTTTGTTCCGCATCAAAGTGATAAAAAAGTAAATTTTGGGTTTATCACTGTTTCTTTACTACATCATACATATATTATAGATAAGAATTATAAAAACCAACACGTTGACACTCTCTATCTATTAAAAAAACCGCATCAAAATCTGTTAAGTAGTTTCAAAGTAAAAAAACAAAGTTACTTTCCGCTGTCTGTCCCCTTACATGCTTATATCTTTAAACTACGCAACGGATTTTGATCATTGATATATGATGTTCTAAAGAAAAAATGTTAATTTTCGAGATTTAGCACATAAATTGCAAACGATAGTGATAGAGCAAAACAATGTTCTACATTATTAAACACCTTCTGGAGGTCTACAAAAAAGTCCGCGAGGGCATGTCTATCTTTTACGAGAAATAATGTCTTATTTACGAAGCGATTTTAAACATTACAGCATTAATTTTCATCAAATTAAGTGTCTTAAATAGATTGTGCATGTAATATAGATGATCCTGGCCCTTTACAGCATGCAATTTAAGCGCATATTTTCGAAGATATTGCAGTATTAACATAGCGGGACAGCAATTAAAGCCGATAAATAGCATAAATTGAACCTCATGATATTCAAAATTACTAATTTATTACTTTTGATGCGGAAGAAAGTTCGCCGGGTCAGCTAGTTCTAAATATTCTGTAAACATGTCAATCTAAGGTCTTTTTGATAATTATTTCAATTTACTTACTTGAGAGAGGTATCCGGAAGCACAACCCCTTTCCCCATCCCCTACCTATCCCACTTCCGACCCCTTCCATATCCCATTGTGAGGGTCGGCAACGCAAATGTAACGCTATATGTGTTCTGGTGTACTTCCCAATACCATAAAAAAAAAATCTTTAATTTAATAACTTAGATTCAAAAACAGATCGATACAAAATGGTTATATTTCATACCACTTTAAACCTGGCAACCATACAGTTTGGACTGGAAAATAATTGGCAGCCTGTCATTTACATATTAAAAAAAACACGACGTGTAAAAATCGCCTAAATTTTTTTTAACTGTTAATTAATTCACTGACTTTTTTGGCAACCCTTTTTTGGTATACACTTAATGACATGTTAAATTTCATATAAATTAGGCTTCATAAAAAAAACACTATTCTAAAAGTTTAACATTTTGATTATTATATATATATGTATATGTTACGGTAAATCTGATTAATTGAAAAATTATTAATATTTTTACAACATAACATAACATAACATACCATAACTTCACGCCTTTTGCTACCAGAAGGTGTAGGCAGCGGCTGTTAAGCCTCATCTCGCCGTTATGTTTACGTCCCAAATGGAATAGGTGGCGAACCTATTGCCATACCGGGCACAAAGTTTGTCAGTCATCGGTATTTATCACACATAACTTCCGAAAACAATTTCGAAAAGTCATTAGTGTGAGCCAGTGTCTGGAATCGAACCCCGGACCTCTGGATCAGAGGCCGTGCGCTCGCCCACTGCGCCACCGAGAATTTTTACAAAATTATTAATAATAACCACATGTTTTGGTAAATGTGAATAAACGATCGAAATTTATTACTTTTAGTAGTAATTATTAATAATTCACGACACATATTGGTAAAAGTTATAAAATAAATAAAAACCCAATGTTTTTTGACCAGCAGGTATTTATTTATAATATTAAACACAGTCTTACATTTATATTAATTAGAGATCACACAAACAAGGTTAAAACTAACCTAACCTAACCACTTATTTCACTTTCTTTGTTTCACTCACCTCATCGTCACATATGCAAACATAAATGCGCGAGTAAATTACTATACTTATTACTTAAACCGAAAACGAATTATTATCACAAACATAAGATAACAGTAAATCAAACAAAAATTTTGCAATACCGAATTAGTTAGAACTGGGGAGCAATTTAAAAAATCACTCAAATTTAAATAATATCTAAATTAATCCAAAAAGGGCATGGACCTTCAGTGTATGGAGAAAGGATAGAGGGCAGGAGACAGGTTTAGCCGGTAAGAGTCCGGCACTACCCAAACTACCTCATACGTGACGTAGTTTGGGTGTCCATGAGGATTCCGACTCCTGACTAGAAAAAAAAAACCTAAAACCTAACCTAACCCTAAACTAAACAACTAACTAACCCTAGTAAGCAACAACAAATAACGTGCACGTGCTTTTAAAACAATAACACCGAGCCAACTAAGCCGAGCCACTTATTACATTTATGGTGATAAATGTAATAAGTGGCTCGGCTTAGTTAGGGTTAAATTATTAATAATAACCGACAAATGTGATTAATTTATCACTTTAACCTCGACTTTCGGTAATTATTAATAATAATAGATAATTATTAATAATCTTCAATTATTCACTCTTACCGTGACATACATATATATATAGATATTTATTTATGTAACTATTAATCATACTATTCGATACATCATAAATAATGTATAGTGAATCATTATTGTGATATCGTGTTCACTGATCTGGACGAGTGTTGTTGAACATGACAACTATTTTTTCAGCTAACGTATAATTTATGTTACTACGTATGTTTTCGAAAGCTACGTTACTTGTCGCAATATTTGTTTACACATACACATATGTATTAATTTTTGGTAAAGAAATTAGACTTTTTAAATATAATCAGACGTGTTAATAGTTGCGTGGTCATGCGAGTTTCCAGATATCTCTCGTACCGAAAGAAACGGCGACGAAGTGGCTAAAGCCGATCAACCACTTTACGCCGATTCTCTGACAGGTTGTGGTATTTTATTGCCCATTCTTATCACGAAGTAGTTCTTACTACCTGCATGTCTGTACCACTGCAAAAGTATCTGTAAAATTACAGTTTTTTTTCACGCATTTATAATTCCTTTATTAATAATATAACTATAATAAGGAACTATAGTTTACTTAACGTTTAGCTTTTTCGTTAAAATCAAAATAATAAATTTGAAATAATACGATAACACAAACTAAAATGTCATATGAAAGCTCAGTTCAACTCTATTATAGTGATGCCTTCATAAATACTTAAATATTCATGTACGTAAACACATCAATCACGTGACTGAGTTATAGAACCTCCAACAACACTGTATTTGAGTGGAGAGCCTCTTGTCTTCATGACAGCGAGTGGAGACAACATATCGCGTGACAAAATGAAAATAAATGATTTGTATATTGAAAAACCTTTAGGTATTTTATCACCAAGATATATGTTTTAATGATTTTATTTGTTTGTACGAGTAAACAATACATTGTTTCAAAACTGAATGAAGATAATAAATTGACTTACAGATTATAATATATGTTTGCTAATATGTTATTATTGAAGTGAATGTGACTGTTGATGTACATATCGTGGTAGAGGTAGGCGGAAGAAGAGATGGAACGAATGAGAGCACGAATATATGAGGAGAAATATATGAAGTAAGTAAGATTGGAGACAATGTGTGTTAAAAGAGAATGGAACAGGAACACATGGTGCGGATCCCACGTAAGAATTGTGCAAAGACGGGAAAATTATAAGTTTGGTGATACTTTTTGAATAAGAAGCGCGAATTCGACCACTGGACCAACTATTCTTATGATTCTGATTTCAATCAAAATTGAATAAAATAATGTAGTTTGTGGAAAAAAGATGTTTAAAATATAGTTGAAATTATATATACACAACTTGTCTAAATTATGTTATCACTCATCATTCCAAAACTTTCAAAAAATTTCAGACATATCAAAAGAACTGGAAATTATCAATTTCAAATTTTTACAAGACATTCCAGAGTAAGTTCAACTCAATTCAATATATAAAATTACGGGATTAAGTGCGTGCGTAAGTATTAAATTGTCGCTTTTAAATTTCAGAGGTTCATATTTAAAAAAGGACTTTAAAAATTGGATAACAGATAAGGAACAAATCTATGAACGAGATGACCATATCATAAGGAACTTCAATAAAATACAAACCGAGCAAGCCCAGTTTAAACTGTTTCAGAAAGCAATGAAAATTGTGCTCGCATGTGGTCTGTGCCTGGGCTTGAATGCTGTGTCTGGAATATTAGGAAAAGAGGTTTCAAAGATAAGGTATATAATACAGTTAATACAGTTTATTAATCCGATTTATTCTATTAGACATTTCTCTTAGCTCGCTAGCACCTCCGATAGTTCTTTAACCGACTTCTTCAAAGAAAAAAAGGAGGAGATTCTCGCTTCGTCTGTATGTATAATATTTCATTTTTTTATATATGTTAATTATATTTTTTTATGTATGTTTACCGATAATTTCGTTGGACGGGATGGACGGGTTTCAAATTCTTTTTTGTTGGATTGGGTTCACCTCCGAGATAGTCCCATTTTCATCAAGTCATGATCTGATGAAGGAAACCAGGAGAAATCAACGGCAACCACATCTGATGCTGCTATGCAGATGAAGAAGCTACAGACCTCCTTAACGGTTAGGAGTTGGGAGACAGTACTGCAGTTGTTCGATGAAAATGTTTAGTAGTATATAGAACTAACGTGTTGCTTTGTAGCTATGCTTGATGGCAGTACAACAGTATCAACATCTCATACTGCTAAGCTGATAAATGTTTGAATTACCAAAGATTTTGTATACCAATATAAACAATAATACGCTTTTATATAGTTGGCTAAACCACTGTTAAAAAATTATTACAAGTACGCGTATTTCTAAGCTTACTTACTTATATAATTTCAGATTCGTAGCGCGTTCATGGATATTTTTATACGCCATATTAATAGCCATAGGTCAGACGATACCGATGTGCCTAAGTTGGTATAAATTATTCACCATGACGATATCTGTTCGAACTCTGGGTAAGGGAGATTTTATGGACTTTAGTTTAAAGTATAATTATTTTATAAAAGGAACTCAGATCCATTGTCCATCCAGCAAAGACTATGTTTCACCTCCTATGGACACCTGCAACATAGTGTCATAGTTGCGTTGCCTGTCTTTAAGATATTAATAACATATTATGGCCTTGAGAGAAGGCGATAAGAAAGTATGGAAGGGGGTTGATCAAAGGGTTCTTCTCTAACCAAACCAAATTCGACACCAATCACTTTTCGGCGATATTCTGAGTGGTCGTAGCATTTCACCAGTCGAGCCTGCCCATCATATCTAACTTATTAAGTCTTGTAAGAAGAAGATGCAAGTTTGGATTCGAAAATAATATTCTATTTAAAATATATGTCATTATCCTAAAAAAATAAAAGTTATCTAAATCATTAATTCCTTTTAGAAATAGTGACTGAGGCTTCTTAGGAAAAAAACTTCTAAAAACATTTAAGTGACAGGCAACTTGTTATGAGTTATTAGCGTCAACTTTGTCTTCTTATCATAGTGCTCGTGACTTTTTCTTAGTGAAGATAATATTTGCTTCATATAAGGTATTTCCACTTTCTCCCTCTCTAATCCGACTATCTCTAACTGCAGGAGTTTATTTTGGATCTGATATTTATATCGAAAAAAGTTGTTTATAGGAAAATATGCAAGGTTGTACTCGTATCTCTATCTCTCCGACTTTCTACTTATTTCTGTCTCTTTTACGACAAAACTAAGTACAGATGTAAACAGTTTCAATCCTTCATTTGGAACATTTTGGTTCCGAACCCAACCATCTTTAACCATTTTTTTTTGCAATTGGTTCTATAAATTATATTGATGACTGTAAATACTCATCACCGTTCACTCACTTTATTTAAGGAGGTGATGATGCGAAAATAAAATGCTACCTCAATCATCAACATGAATCATTTAGCGATGATATTATTTTGTTCTTATTTAAGCTAATCGGAATTTAATAACTCATTTTATTATTATTAATTTCAAATCGAAAAAAACCTTCAATAATTTTGTTTTTTCAGCATATGTCTGTTTCTACTTCTCCACTTGGTGTACAACGATTATGTCTTTTCGGACTGCAAAAAAATGGCCAAATTTGATTAAAAACATTTTGCATAGCAACTTGAATGAATATGTAGATCTTACTGTAATTAAAAGAGTAAGAGTTATGTGTGTCATCTCATTGCTTTTAGCCCTTAGTGAGTATAAATAGTTATATTTAAAAGCCATAAGCCGTAGTTAGAAAAACTAAGTATCTATTTATTAAAGACGAATCAAAACGCCAGCAATTAGCAATTGAGCTACTACATACTCCATGGGACAAGAAATGTCAGCAGTCAAACGCTGGTTCGGATATTTAAGATTCGAATGTATAAAAATAACAAACATTCATATAGCACTTATTGTTATTGCTAAGTCAAAATCAAAGAAGCTTTATTTTCACAGATCTTCAGACAATATAGTCAAAGTACAAAAAAAAACTTATTGAGTGTAGGGGCTATCATGAGGAGAATTGGACAAGAAACTCATGTGCCAAATAATCTTTTCAAAAACATTTAAGATTAATAACGATAATGTTAATATCGCCACTGAAAACAAAGCAGTAGGCTCATGCATAAAGGCTGTGGCAGCCAGAGTAAATAATAAACATAACTTTTACAATTGCAAACTTCACGCCTTTTGTTACCCGAAGGTGTAGGCAGCGGCTGTTAAGCCTCATCTCGCCGCCATGTTTACGTCCCTAATGGAATAGGTGGCGAACCTATTGAAATACCGGGCACAGAGTTATCAGTCATCGATATTTATCACACATAACTTCCGAAAACAATTTGGAAAAGTCATTGGTGTGCGCCAGTGTCAGGAATCGAACCCTCCTCGACCGAACTCGAACGACCTCTGGATCAGAAGCCGTGTGCTCGACCACTGGGCCACCGAGACTGTTCTCTATAAAATTCTAGAAATAACACAAGTAACTTTACTTATGTTTTCCATATAATAAAATGTTTATATTATTATACTTATAAATAATATTGAAACTTTATTACAGTGGAACACTTGCTATCAATATCTTCAAACATGTCCCGAGTATTAGACTGTAGCGCACACAATAATGGCATTTACGAAGACTTTATAAAACAAGCGTTCCCGTGGATGTTTAATTTGAATGTAACTTACAGTATACCTTTGGCCATATTTCTACAGGTAGTGAAATAATACCAACTATTTATTTCTCAGTTTTTTTGCGAATCGCATTCATAACATTAAAACAACTTCATCACTCGTGAAAATGATCTCTGTAAAGAGTTCGAAACGTCGTTAGAAATAAATAAAAATAAGTAATAAATAAACGCGATATAATCCTGAAAAGTTGTTTTAAAGTTATAATACTAACTAATTATAAAAAAAAAATCCCCGGAAAGAAAGAAATGAATGAACTAAAGAATGGTGATTTTTTATGTGGCAAATGGGACTAACCAGCGTCATCTGGTGGTGACCGACTAGCGACTATTGACATTTGCACAGAGAGGGTCACTTACCAGCCTTTACTTACGGTGGGATAGGGTATGGATGAGGAATGGAGAATAAGTAAAGATGGGCCTCCGTATACATTTAGTAACCAACGAAACGCGGCTTGAGCAGAATTACGTCGAATTTTGAAGAAGAGATCGTACGGGTCAAACCGGGCAACTTTTGCAGCAAATTTTGTGGATCTTAGATCTTTTCAATTATGTTTATTTATTCTTCGTTTGAAATAATTCAAATAAATATAACTTAACTTCACGCCTTTTTCTACCCGAAGGTGTGGGCAGTGGGTGTTAAGTTTCGACTCGCCGCAATGTTTACGTCCCAAATGGCATTGGTGGCGAACCTATTGCCATACCGGGCACAAAGTTATCAGTCATCGCTATGTATCACACATACTTTCGAAAAGTCATTGGTGTGAGCCAATAAACAAACTTACTTTCGCATTTTTGATGATGATGATGATATGATAGTTTGATGTGAATGTTCACTTAACTCTTATTTCTAGTTCATCAACGTTGTGGTAACGTTCAATTGGAATTATTCTGATATGTTCATTATATGCACAAGTTTATATCTGACATCAATTTTGAACGAGATCAACAAGAAAATTACACGGGCCGCTGATATGGTATGTTTATTATTATTATTTTTTATGTGATAGGAAGGCAAACGAGCAGGCGTGTCACCTGATGGTAAGCAACCAACGCCGCCCATGGACACCAGCAACACATATAGTGTTACTGTTGCGTTGCCGACCTTTAAGGGATAGGGATAAGGAAGGATAGGGAAGGGGGGTGGGCCTCCGAATATGTCTCTTACCGAGCGAAACCCGCCATGAGCCACTTTACGTCGATCTTCTGAGAGGTCGTGGTATTTCACCAGTTGAGCCGGCCCATTCATGCAGCGAACTGCTTGGCTCTACCACTGTATAAATGTAGTCGCAAAGAAATAACAGTTTTATGCTCATACTGATTGGATATTGTTTTGGAGTTATTAATTTTTCTTTATTACATCATACATGAATTATGAATAAAAACTACCATGTTGACACCCTCTATCTGTTAAAAAAAACTTCATCAAAATCCGTTGCGTAGTTTTAAAGATATGTGCACATAATAGGACAGACAGCGTAAAGTGATTTTATTTTATACTATGTTATGAAATGATGATATAACAATTAAGGCTTTTCATGGGAACGGAGACAAATGAGCAAGCTGGTTCTTCACCTTGGTGATAAGTCACTAGCGCAGACCGTAACACCAATACAGCTTTAAGATGTGTTAAACAGTAGGAAAGGGGCAAGACTAGTAATAGGGGAGTAAGAATTCACGGGAGGACTGAGGACTTTCGATTACCTCACTCACCGAGTGAATACGATAAAATCCACTGTAATTCTATTTAATGAGAGGTCATTTGATAGGTCGAGCAAGGCCATTTATGCAGTGAGCTGCAATACTACCAATGTTGAAACATGAATGTTTGTGTGGCGTCTGGGTGTTTTTCTATGTATTATAAGTATGTATTTACAAAAGAAAAGTATATATGTATTAATATCCGTCATCCATAACACATGCATTTAGTTGCTTAGCTTGGAACTAGAGGGCGCTGTGTGTATTGTGTCCAAGATATTATATTATATTGTATAAAGGTGCAGCAGCCAGAATAGTCGACTATCAAAATTAAAAGCCATACCATCTTCAGTGCATATATATTTGCCAGTTTCTTCTATCGGTCGTAAATTTATTTCCAGAACTTTCTACCGTCGTCGATATGGGCACAGCTTCGAGAGGACTACACGAGTGCTACTCGCTTAGTTCGTTTGTTCGATGAAGTGTTCAGCGGCCTCATCTTAGTATCATTTGCAAGCAATCTGTTCTTTATATGTTTGCAACTTTTTAATATTTTAACGTAAGTAATAATATTTAATACTAACTTACTCAGCAAACAAAAAATCTCGTCAACAAAATATTAAGAAATAACTTATAGTAACCTTCAATTCGCTTGACTATTAAATAACACACCAAAAATTTTGTTGTTTGTAGAGTTGATTATAGAGTTGTGAAAATTGTATGTACGTTTTTGTTTGCTATTTCATAGAAAAATAAAAACCAAAAAAAGTTTAGGGAATTTGAAATTCTGACACAATAATATTAATGTTTTAGATTATTATAGATAACTCTTATTCTGATGTTTTTTTTATGCAGGAATGGATTTCATATACGGGAGAGATTAAAAAGAAATTGTCCAAATCTTCCTACTGGGTAAGTTTATAACGCTAAACATACAAATAAATAAGTTATGAAAATATATATATATATAAAATCGATATTTCTAAACTAGATGTCGCTGTATATATTGGGTAGAAACAATAATTTTATTATAATATTTAGATACTTTAATTAATAAAAATGTTCCAGGTCTCTCAGTGGATACATGTTCCCCGTTTACCTGACATACTCCTTGGCGTTTTTGCTCTTGAGATTTCTCACTGTATCTTTAGTTGCTGCAAATGTTAATATAGCATCTACTTCTCCTGCTGCTGCTCTCTACAGGTTACCAGCATGTGCTTATTCTAAAGAGGTAAGGCAGTTGTACAGTACAAGTTGTTTCCACCACATTATATATTAATGACCAAGTTTATTCAATTTGGCAGGTACAAAGATTTGTTGAACAAATCCACGGTGATTTTGTTGCACTTAGCGGTATGAGGTTTTTCTACATCACTAGAGATCTTGTTATTTCAGTAAGAATATCTATTATTTATAGGATAAGGTTTAAACGAAAAAGCAGGTCACCTGGTGGTAACCAACTAGCTCCGCCCATAGATACCTGCAACACATAAAGTGTTACAGTTGCGTTGCCGGCCTTTGAGGGAGTATGATAGGAGAGAAGGGAGAAGATGAGTGTGCCTACGGAAACTTTTCTTACCGAACGAAATGCGTCATGTGCCATTTTACGTCTATATTCGGAGAGATCGTGGTATATTCATGCAGCATGCTTCGTGGCTCTACAACTGTTAAAATACTAAGTACCAGATTTTTATGTACCTTCACGGCAACCGTTATACATTGAATCAAATAGAAAAGACGGAAGAACCTATTCCCATACAGGAGACATTATTAAGTCAGTCATAGATAATTTTGACACGACTTCCAAAACGAATTAAGAAAAGTCTTTAATGTGAGCTAGTTATCAAACCCATGATTCCACCAACCAATTCTTGATTCTGTAGCAGCGTGCTTTCCCTCCAAACCACAGATACGACGACGACGTCTAAGTTTGGTCATGTTCATTTTCCTGCCCTTATCGCACTCTAAGTGAGGTCAGAGGAGTCATTCTTTCGAAATATCTTTTTTTTATGGGATAGGAGAGCAAACGAGCAGGCGTGTCACCTGATGGTAAACAACCAACGCCGCCCATGGACACCAGCAACCCATATAGTTGTTACTGTTGCCTCTCTCACCGAATGAAACGCGGCATGAGCCACTTTACGTCGGTCTTCTGAGAGGTCGTGGTATTTCACCGGTCGAGCCGGCCGATTCATGCAGCGAACTGCTTGGCTCTACCACGGTAGAAAGATAAGATATCTATCTAGAAATATGTATGATTTGGTGCCATTTAATTTTATTGAGAAAAAATAAAAAATCCCAGAATGACATTAGTTTAATATAGTTATTATTTTCAGGTAGTGGGTACTATAGTCACTTACGAGTTAGTACTTCTACAGTTCAATAACGATGAGTTGTCTAAGAGTTAAGCTTTAACATAATTAAATACAATAAAATAATAATAATAAGAAGTAATAAATTAAAAATAGGTTAGTGTTGTTTTATTTAAATAAACAATAATACAATGTTTATATTATTATAGAGGCATTCCTATAATTTATAGTAAAACACCCAGACTCTCCACAAACATCCATGCTCATCGAAAATATTCTTAGTCGGATGGCGTACCAGTCCGTAGTCGATTATTTCCCGAGTTAACTTATTAATCTAACATATGTTGTATTGTATAAATAAATATATTATATTTTATACATATTGTATAGATAAATAGAATTATATTAATTAAAGTGTATGTTTGTAATATTGAAACAATTGCTTTCTACTACTTTTATACCAAAATATCATTTTTCACAATTTTTGTCGTCGGTCTGTCTGATTATTACGGGTAATCTCTAAAATAGATGGACTGATTTTGACGGAACTTATATTGGCAGGTAGCTGGTGTTATAATGAGTAACTTAGGCTTCATTTTTTTTAAAGAAAAAATTTTTTATCTATTGCTTCCAAGGCGAAACAAAGTTCGCCCGGTCAGTTAGTTTTTAAAATATTAATCAATTAACGGTAGTAAAATGTCAAAGTTAGTTTCAAAGTTGCGCTTATCCGAAAAAGTTTCCAAGGTCATTTCACAATATTCCTAGTGGAAATTCCAAACGTTACTAATGGAAAACAAGTCCTAACTTACTTTAACTAAGCTCCATTTTGTCTTGGACTCATATATTTCGTGGGATAGCTTAAAGATTTTATAAAAGATAGTTGCTTTGTCGTGGTAAAATATAAAAATATGAAGTTTGTATAATTTCTGGAAAATAATAAATATGATATTTCGTCAAATAATTAAGTAGCTATTGTTGTCGTTCGCCAATAAAATCTGAAATATTTTACTACATTATACATACAAGGAAAAGGTAGGTATTTCTTATCCAGTATATATAATTTTATTATTATTAACTGCCGGAATGGGACAGTTTTTTTTATATATCTTATGTGATTCAATATTATTTTTTATCAGCTTATGCCACAAAAAACTAAGCGTAAATTTATTTTGACGTCGTCATTAGACATAATCATCAGAACTTTGAATCTTGGTCGCTTTACTTTTTCATATGTAAGTATTTGTATACAACACTCTTTATTCTGAATTTTCATTTGATAGATTACACATTACCTATACTAAATAATAGCTGACCCGGCGAACTTTGTTCCACCATCAGAAGTAATAAATAAGTAAATTTTAGCTATCACTAGCTGACCCGGCAAACGTTGTCTTGCCGAAAAATATTATTACAAAATAGGGGTTGATCGTAGGGAGTTGAAAATTTAGGGTTGTATGTATTTTTGTATTACGTTTTATAAAAAAATATAAAAATAATGTCGAAAAATTAAAAAAAAAATTGATTGATTTTAGGGGGATGAAAAATAGATGTTGTCCTATTCTCAGACTTACCCGATATGCACACAAAATTTCATGAGAATCGGTCAAACCGTTTCGGAGGAGTATGGGAACGAAAATTGTGACACGAGAATTTTATATATAAGATGAGGTTCAATTTGTGCTATTTATTGGCTTTAACTGCTGTCCTGCTATGTTAATACTCCAAAATCTTCGAAACTACTCGTTTAAATTGCATGCTGTAAAGGCCAGGATCAACTATATTACATGCACAATCTATTTAGGACACTTAATTGGATGAAAATTAATGCTGTAATGCTGAAAATCGCTTCGCAAATACGCCATTATTTATGGTAAAAACTAAAAAAATAAAAATAGTCATTGTGGGCTATCCCTAAGAGATAGACATTTGCCTTCCCAGCTTTTTTGTAGACTTTCTAAAGGTGTTTAATAATGTAGAACATTGTTTTGATCCATCACTTAGGGTTCAGCCAGCGTTTGCAATTGAAGTACTAAATCTCGAAAATTATCATTTTTTCTTTACAAAATCATATATGAATTATAGATCAAAACCACTCTGTTGACACCCTCCATAAAAAAAAAAACCGCATCAAAATCCGTTGCGTAGTTTTAAAGATATAAGCATATAAGGGGACAGACAGCGGAAAGTGACTTTGTTTTATACTATGTAATGATAATGATATTTCACTCACACCAGTCACTTCTTAGATGTCTTTTTGCAAGTTATGTGTGATAAACAGCGATGACTGATAACTTTTGTCATGGGTATATTCCATTTGGGACGTAACAGTTCGACGAGTAAGAGTTAATAGCCGCTGCCTACAACTTTGGGTAGAAAAAGGCGTAAATTTATCAAAGTATTTTATTCGTAAGTTCATATTTCGTTTTTTTCACAAAATTCTATCGCTACTACTACTATTTTGCCGCTACTAATATAATATTATCAATAAAATTCATTCGATACTGATCGGACCCGCTGACTCGGAAGATTGTTCAACCCGACACATACCTGCCAATATTAAAATGGTTTAGACACAGAACCCTAGTGTTAAATAAACTTGTATAAGTTGACACGATTCGTTTATAGTTTGATAAGTTAATCTAAGTTATTTTTCTTTTTAGAAAGTTTAGTTTCTATTGCTGGCATAATAAAATTAAATAACCTATTAGTTCAATAACCTATTTATTGTGCCACTAATTTATCGCAACTTTACCTGGCTAGTAGGTATTGTAAATTTAAAATGACATTTTGTGTCCTAGTCATCTCATTTTTAATCCTCTACATATATCGCAAAGTTAGCCTCTGATAAATTGATTAATAGCCAAAAGTGATTAGTAGGGCCTAAACGTACATAATATTTAGGACATAACATCAACAATAAGGCGAGCGGACGAAGCATGATGCTATTAACAAAGGTAAGAAAAAAGAAAAAATGCTTTTTTTTTAAACAATTTCATTAATCAAATATACGATCGTCATTTAAGGAATAAATTTACAAAACATTAAAACAACTTTTAGGATTATATCGCGTTTATTTATTACTTATTTTTATTTATTTCCCGACGTTTCGAACTCTTTACAGAGATCATTTTCAAAGAGTTCATTTGTAAAGAGTTTGTAAACGCGATAAAATCCTAAAAGTTGTTTTAATGTTATGAGTGAGATTCGCGAAAGTCTGAGAAATAAATAAATAAATTTACTTTTTTAACGCCCGAATACTGAACCGCCACACAAATCTGACAATCAATAAAGTGCTACTTACTGCTCAAATTTCACGTATTCTGTCTAATGTGACAGCTACTTAAATGCTTAAGTAGCGCTTATATATTTGAGTGGCGGTTCAGTATTCGGGTTTAAATCTAGTAAAATAATGATAAAGAGAGAAACTTTTTACTTCTTTTTTAGGCTGATAGTATAACGTTTTTGTCACATGATCACCTATCCTATATAGGAGACTAGCGTCGCCCATGGACACCTGCACCACACAGTTACAGTTGCGTTGCCGACCTTTAAGGAAGTAGGATAGGATAGGAATGGGGAAGAGGTCCTACGGGTACCTATCACATCGAACGAAACGCGGCATGTGCCACTTTACGATCTTCTGAGAGGTCGTGGTATTTCACTGGTCGAGCCGGCCCATTCATGCAGCGAACTGCACATGTAGATTTTTATAGCAAAGCTCAAAAAAAGTATAACTGAGTTAAGCAACGTTTACGAAGGAAAACAGCTAACAGACTATAACCCTAGGGAGCAGAGCAGTAATTACATGTGTCAGGTAATGGGGAAGGAAGGGAATTATATTACGCCCTAAGAAGATTATGTGTAATATTGGACTGACCACAATAATTAATAATAATCACAATCTAAATTAATAAATATTTTAATTTATTGTAGTTTTTTTACCCGAAGGTGTAGGCAGCGACAGTTACGCCTTGACTCGCAGAAATTTGTACATTAAGCAACCAAATGTTGTAATCAACGTTATTTCCGAACTTCCGAAATAAATTCGATTCGTCATCTTTCAACCATAAAACGGTAACTTGTAAAAAATATTAAGTCTAGTTATAATTAAACCTAAATATTTTAGTTTGTTCTGAATACCCAATCTCCAATAATACGGCCACTAAACATAGTTATTAACACATAGGTTATGTCGCTAATGGACTATCGATACTCGAGCCAATTCATGTACTTACGTAATATCTTTAATTGGCTGTAATTTACTCCCACAACAACCAATATTAAACATTACATAACATAACATAACTTCACGCCTTCGTTACACGAAGGTGTAGGCAGCGGTTGTTAAGCCTCGTCTCGCCGTTATGTTTACGTCCCAAATGGAATAAGTGGCGAACCTATTGCCATACTGAGCACAAAGTTTTTCAGTCATCGAAATTTATCACACTTGACTTCCGAAAACAATTTCGAAAAGTCATTGGTGTGAAGCCAGTGTCAGGATTCGAACCCGGACCTGCGGGTCAGGAGCCGTGTGCTTGACCACTGCGCCACCGAGACTGTAAAAACATTCTTAGTTATAAAATTATTTTGATTAGTTAGAGTTTGTTACGATTCCTGATTTTAGTATTTCCGATGGTTTTTAAGTTATGAAATTTGCTCGTACCATTTTTTTTTATTGGAATGAAGGGCAAACAAGCAAGTGGGCCGCCCAATGGTAAGCAACTACTCACCGCCCATGAATACCGTGGTGCGTTGCCGTCCTTTACGGGAATAGGAGAGGAAAGGACGGGGAAAGGGGACTGGGCCTCCGGTTACCTCTATTATCGAACGAAATTCGGCACAAGCCACTTCACCCTGCTATTTCGAGAGGTCGTGGTATTTCACCGGTCGAGCCGACCCATTCGTGCAGCAAACTGTAATACTTTACCTCTGATAATTTGAAAATTATCTATTATTATTTGATATTTGTGCCCGGTATGGCAATAGGTTCGCCACCTATTCCATTTGGGACGTAAACATCGTTATGTTTACGTCCCAAATGGAATAGGTGGCGAACCTATTGCGAGACGAGGCTTAACAGCCGCTGCCTACACCTTCGAGTAAGAAAGGCGTGAAGTTATGTTCAGTTCAGTTCAGTTCAGGAACTTTTCAGTTCCTATAAGAGCCGGCTCGACCGATGGAATACCACGATTTCTCAGAATTTCGACGTAAAATGGTTCATGCTACTTTTCGTTCGGTGAGAGAGGTATCAAGAGTATCTCTCACCTTCCACTCCAGTCTCCTGAATTGTGACACTATATGTGTTGCAAATGTCCATGGGTGGCGTTAGTTACTTACCACCAGGTGACCCGCTTATTCATTTGTCCACAAAATTATATGATAAATAACCATTTCCTTTCGCTTGATAGAGGAAAACAGTAAGGAATAACAATTTAAAAACAGGTACAGTTACATTATTATGTTTTTGATTCGCACAGCGGTAGAGCGAACAGCGTGTCTCTCGTCGTAAATTTTTTTTGGACATAAACTCAATTAAAACTTTTCTCGGACCTGAGATTCAAATGAAGCATTACAAAGCAACTCAGGAAGAGAGCTAACTGGGTTAGTAACGCACTCCAATTAAATCCACGTAGTTTTATATTCACAAAGAGTTAAATTAACTCTTTTATTTTTATTTTCTGTTTCTTTTATATTATTACTAGCTGACCCGGCGAACTCTGTTTCGCATCAAAAGTAATAACTGCTGCCCCGCTATGTTAATACTGCAATATCTTCGACAAATTTGAAGTCGATAGCAGCTATAGGTTAATAAATAATAGTTTAAAAAAACTAAAAAACACGCTTTTTATAGAAAACCGAACTAAAAAATAGAAAAATAAAAAAAATATATTTTATTTTAAAAAAAGCGTGGGGTGCTTTTTAAGATATTATCGAAATGATAATCACTCTACTCATATCTGTCAATAAAATATTTATAACTATTGACACCATGCACCCCACGCTTTTTTAAAAATAAAATATATTTTTTTTATTTTTCTATTTTTTAGTTCGGTTTTCTATAAAAAGCGTGTTTTTTAGTTTTTTTAAACTATTATTTATTTTATATTTTTTAGTTCGGTTTTCTATAACAAGCGCGTTAATAGCGCCATCTGTGACTTATACAAGGAACTCGTTTCAAGTTGATAACGTAGACGTTCCGCTGATTGCCACTAGATGGTGGTGCGAGAAGTGAACTATGAACACTAAAACGAAGTCGGTTACAAACAAACATACAAACATACAAACATACAAACCTACAAACCTACAAACATACAAACCTACAAACAAAAATACAGGTGAAGCTAATAAAAAGCTAATAAAAATGGGAATTTTCCATTGTTAACACCCCCGCAACCCCCCTTGTGGGTGGAATTTCGTAAAATCCGTTCTTAGCTGATCTCTACTCGGCGAAAGGAATAATCCTACCAAATTTCAAGTCGCTACGCCTTATGGTTCCAGAGATATCGTGATGAGTCAATATATAGGTGGAAATCTCTTATATATATATAGATAGATTTTACATTTATTTTAAAATAAAATATTGTTTTCACAATAAAAAGGCATGTAATCTCTAACGTATACTCTGTATGTTCTTTAGTTTTAGTAATTAGTTATTGTTTATGAACTTGGCATACTTCTTAACATCAAATTATAGTTCTGTGTTGCATTTGTCTATACCGCAAAAGACCTAGAGTAAAGTTACTGTAAAAAAATTACATTAAAAAAAAAGTTAAACCGACTTCTAGACACGTAAACCACAAAATTTTTAGGAAATGGTTTAAAAGAAATTTCCAATATTGTAGGAAGTATGTAACACCGAAAATTAATATTATAAATACCTCACTGTACTGTGGTACAGTACAGTGAACTTAGGGATAACTTTAAATCCAAACCGGCAGTTCTATTAATCGGAATAAATTAGTATAACGTCTAGACAAATCAGGCAAAAAAGAGGAGGAACCTTGGATTTTCTATGGGATTGGGGGGGCAAGTGAGCAAGCATGTCACCTGATAAAAACCAATTAGTACCGCCCATAGACACCTGCAACACAGTCTTCACGCTTGCTTTGTTGGCCTATAAAATGGGATAGGGTAGGCCCTATCCCAACGGCCCCCTAACGTTATAAGTGTGATAGGGAGGGGAGAGGCGAAAGGGTTGGGCCTCCAGATATCTCTTCCACTAAGCGAAATGCGCCACTTTACGTCTATATTCTGGGAGGTCATGATATTTCACCGGTCGAGCTGGTCCATTCATGCAGTGAACTGCGTGGCTCAACCACTTACACCGGTAGAAGATTGGTAAAAGTATCATAATTGACCACGTGTTTTGGTCACGACTTATTCGAGATTCCGATTTATGTTTAATCAAATTTGTAGGTCATAAAAAAACTGATAATTTTTATTTAAATAAAATCTGTAACACCTACCGTTTCGAGATACAGCGCAGGCGCAGTTACATACAGTTACGTACATAGAGTAATGTGTGAAATACGGTATCAGGCATGAATTTATCCTAAGTTAATTATATTGTATGGTTATAAAATTTATTTTTAAAATCGCATAATGAAATGAAATTAAACGTCTAAAAGCTCTTTCATGGTTTACGTTAATTAATAAATATAATAATAATTAATTTATGCAAATTTATAGTTTATTCGCTTCAATTCTTAGGTTGAAAGCTGATTTAACCGGAGAAATAGATTTAACATAACATACATTTGACATACATTACATACAAATATATTTAAGATTATGAGTTAACGAATCGATATGTACCACAATGCAGTAACTGACCATACTTTCATTGCATCATTGCTATTGCGCATCAATTTGTATAAATAAATGTTGATTATACGTTAGACCAGTATATTTGAATGTTCGGTCGTAGTTAGCAATTCAAAATATGGCTGCCAGCCAGAGCTGAGGTAAGAGAATAATTACATAACTTAAAAAGCAATAAATAAAGCGAATATTTTTTCTCATTAATACAATATACAAAGTGTAATACTTTAGTTTAAACTTTAAGTTTAAGTACTGTTGACTGCTCAAAGTTTTTGTTGTTTGTATTTCTTGAAGTCAGTTTAACTTTTTTTTAAGTAAATTATATCACCCAAGCTGGGATTCTCCATAAGCTGCAGAAAACATTTAAGTAGATGAAAATATTTTCATCTACTTAAAGATTTTGTGGTTTACGTGTCTAGAAGTCGGTTTAACTTTTTTTTTAATGTAATTTGTTTACAGTAACTTTACTCTAGATCTTTTGCGGTATAGACAAATGCAACACAGAACTATAATTTGATGTTAAGAAGTATGCCAAGTTCATAAACAATAACTAATTACCAAAACTAAAGTACATACAGAGTGTACGTTAGAGATTACATGGCTTTTTATTGTAAAAACAATATTTTATTTTAAAATAAATATAAAATAATAATATAAAAGAAATAAAAATAAAAATAAAAGAGTTAATTTAACTCTTTGTGAATATAAAACTACGTGGATTTAATTGGAATGCGTTACAAACAAAGCTTTCTTCCTGAGTTGCTTTGTAATGCTTCATTTGAATATCAGGTCCAAGTTTTAATTGAGTTTATGAATTTTACGACGAGAGACACGCTGTTCGCTCTACCGCTGTGCGAATTAAAAACATAATAATGTAACTGTACCTGTTTATGAATTGTTATTCCTTACTGTTTTCCTCTATCAAGCACTAGGAAATGGTTATTTATTATATAATTTTGTGGACAAATGAATAAGCGGGTCACCTGGTGGTAAGTAACTAACGCCACCCATGGACATTTGATACACATATAGTGTCACAATTCAGGAGACGGGAGTGGAAGGTGAGAGATACTCTTGATACCTCTCTCACCGAAAGAAAAGCAGCATGAACAATTTTACGTCGAAATTCTGAGAGATCTTGGTATTCCACCGGTCGAGCCGGCTCTTATAAAAACTGAAAACTGCAGAATGCTTATATAATATCTAGTACTAACATAATTCAAAGATCGTATAATCCGAGATAATATATATTCATTTCATTAAAAACTCTTTCTTAGAATTAAAAGAGTTTTAAAAGACGGTGTAATTTCTCTCTCTGGCAACCGAGACATTTTTTATTTTTTTTATTTCTTATAAAAACTCTTTTCTGGAATATAATTTTGATCGGGTAATTAATACAGTAACCATACATTATTAGTAGATTGAACATAATTAAATTCTCATACTTATATTTTAATTTATAAGAGATAGTATATCCAACTAGTATTTCCATATAAAATAAATTAATAGTCCATACACAATCCCGAGTAAAGATCTACATAAATACAATTCCCTGTATATCTAAACTAACAGTAAGGTTGTTATAACAATAGCCTTTTCAACTGAAACTTCTATAGGGATGTCTGTCCGTAATTAAAATGGTAATCGTGTTTCTACTATTTATATAATACTAGAAATCAGGTATGGTTTGGACACATTTGACAAGTTACATAATATGTATAGAAGTATTTAGCATATATTCCAAATGAAGTTCATTTAAATGTATTTGCTGTACTCTTTATACTACTATATTTAAACCACACTACATTTTTTGACTTACTAGGGTAAAATGTCTAGGTACGTCGATCTAAGTTAAATGATAATATTAAAATTAAGATTACTGAAATAATTTTTTTTAAAGATTAAAATACCAAAGTCGTCTGAGTGGTCTGGAGTCTGAGAAGCCGTGGGATCGAATCCGGGCTCACACCAGTCACTTCTTGGATGTCTTTTTGCAAGTTAGGTGTGATAAACAGCGATGACTGATAACTTCTGTCATAGGTATATTCCATTTGGGACGTAACAGTTCGACGAGTTAATAGCCGCTGCCTACAACTTTGGGTAGAAGAAGGCGTAAATTTATCAAAGTATTTTATTCGTAAGTTCATATTTCGATTTTTTCACTAAATTCAGTCTTTACCGCTACTAATATAATATTATCAATAAAGTTCATTCGATACTGATCGGACCCGCTGACTCGGAAGATTGTTCAACCCGACACAGACCTGCCAATTTTAAAATGGTTTAGACACAGAACTCTCGTGTTAAATAAACTTGTATAAGTTGACACGATTTGTTTATAGTTTGATAAGTTAACTTAAGTTATTTTTCTTTTTAGAAAGTTTAGTTTCTATTGCTGGCATAATAAAATTAAATAACCTATTAGTTAAACAACCTATTTCTTGTGCCACTAATTTATCGCAACTTTACCTGGCTAGTAGGTACCTATTGTAAATTTAAAATGACATTTTGTCTCCTAGTCATCTCATGTTTAATCCTCTACGTATATCGCAAATTTAGCCTCGGATAAATTAATTAATAGCCAAAAGTGATTAGTAGGGCCTAAACGTACATAATATTTAGGACATAACATCAACATTAAGGCGAGCGGACGAAGCATGATGCTATTAACAAAGGTAAGAAAAAAGAAAAATTGCTTTTTTTTAAAACAATTTCAATAACGATACACGAACAAATATACGATCGTCATTTAAGGAATAAATTTACTTATAACATTAAAACAACTTTTAGGATTTTATCGCGTTTATTTATTACTTATTTTTATTTATTTCCCGACGTTTCGAACTCTTTACAGAGATCATTTTCAAAGAGATCATTTGTAAAGAGTTTGTAAACGCGATAAAATCCTAAAAGTTGTTTTAATGTTATGAGTGAGATTCGCGAAAGTCTGAGGAATAAATAAATAAATTTACTTTTTAAAATTTTTAAATCTAGTAAAATAATGATAAAGAGAGAAACTTTTTAGTTCTTGTAATAGGCTGATAGTATAACGTTTTTGTCACATGATGTAATTTGAACGCTTCTTGTAAATTGAATTCCATATAACAAATTTTCATCCATCCTTTTGTTAATAAATATATATTTATATTATATATTTATATTATAATAAACATAATAAAAACAATTTAAGAAAGTCCAAGGTCATATAAACTCCAAAGATTCGATCGTCGATTTAGTTACAAACTTGTATCTACTGAATTTAGCCTATTTATTTTGAACTTTTTTTATGGGGTAGGTGGGCAAACGAGCTGGCCTGTCACCTGATGGTAAGTGACTAGCGCCGCCCATGGACACCTGCAACACACAGTTACAGTTGCGTTGCCGATCTTTAAGGAAGTAGGATAAGATAGGAATGGGGAAGGGGTCCTACGAGTACCTTTCTCATCGAAGGAAACGCGGCATGTGCCACTTTACGTCGATCTTCTGAGAGAGATTTCACTGGTCGAGCCGGCCCATTCATGCAGCGAACTGCACATGTTGATCTTTACAGCAAAGTTCAAGAAAGTATAACTGAGTTAAGCAATGTTTACGAAGGCACACAGCACACAACAGCTAACAAACTATAACCCTAGGGAGCAGAGCAGTAATTACATATAATAATCACAATCTAAATTAATAAATTTTATTAATATTAATTTAATTGAACAGTCTCGGTGGCGCAGTGGGCGAGCGCACGGCCTCTGATCCAGAGGTCCGGGGTTCGATTCCAGATACTGGCTCACACCAATGACTTTTCGAAATTGTTTTCGGAAGTTATGTGTGATAAATATCGATGACTGACAAACTTTGTGCCCGGTATGGCAATAGGTTCGCCACCTATTCCATTTGGGACGTAAACATAACGGCGAGACGAGGCTTAACAGCCGCTGCCTACACCTTCGGGTAACAAAAGGCGTGAAGTTATGTTTATGTTTATGTAAATTAATAAATATTTTAATTTATTGTAGTTTTTTACCCGAAGGTGTAGGCAGCGACTCGCAGAAATTTATACATTAAGCAACCAAATGTTGTAGTCAACGTTATTTCCGAACTTCCGAAATAAATTCGATTCGTCCCATCTTTCAACCATAAAACGGTAACTTGTAAAAAATATTAAGTCTAGTTATAATTAAACCTAAATATTTTAGTTTGTTCTGAATACCCAATCACCAATAATACGGTCACTAAACATAGTTATTAGCACATAGGTTATGTCGCTAATGGACTATCGACACCCGAGCCAATTCATGTACTTACGTAATATCTTTAATTGGCTGTTAATATAATTTACTACCAAAACAACCAATATTAAACATTACATAACATAACTTCACGCGTTCGTTACCCGAAAGTGTAGGCAGCGGTTGTTAAGCCTCGTCTCGCCGTTATGTTTACGTCCCAAATGGAATAAGTGGCGAACCTATTGCCATACCGGGCACAAAATTTTTCAGTCATCGAAATTTATCACACTTGACTTCCGAAAACAATTTCGAAAAGACATTGGTATGTGGACCTGCGGGTCAGGAGCCGTGTGCTCGACCACTGCGCCACCGAGACTGTAAAAACATTCTTAGTTATAAAATTATTTTGATTAGTAAGAGTTTGTTACGATTCCTGATTTTAATTATTACCGATGGTTTTTAAGTTATGAAATTTGGTCGTACCATTTTTTTTTTATTGGAATAAAGGGTAAACAAGCAAGTGGGCCGCCCAATGGTAAGCAACTACTCACCGCCCATGAATACCGTGGTGCGTTGCCGTCCTTTACGGGAATAGGAGAGGAAAGAACGGGGAAAGGGGACTGGGGCTCCGGTTAAATTTAAATCCGGTTAAATTTGTAGGTCATAAAAAAACTGATAATTTTTATTTAAATAAAATCTGTAACACCTACCGTTTCGAGATACAGCGCAGGCGCAGTTACATACAGTTACGTACATAGAGTAATGTGTGAAATACGGTATCAGGCATGAATTTATCCTAAGTTAATTATATTGTATGGTTATAAAATTTATTTTTAAAATCGCATAATGAAATGAAATTAAACGTCTAAAAGCTCTTTCATGGTTTACGTTAATTAATAAATATAATAATAATTAATTTATGCAAATTTATAGTTTATTCGCTTCAATTCTTAGGTTGAAAGCTGATTTAACCGGAGAAATAGATTTAACATAACATACATTTGACATACATTACATACAAATATATTTAAGATTATGAGTTAACGAATCGATATGTACCACAATGCAGTAACTGACCATACTTTCATTGCATCATTGCTATTGCGCATCAATTTGTATAAATAAATGTTGATTATACGTTAGACCAGTATATTTGAATGTTCGGTCGTAGTTAGCAATTCAAAATATGGCTGCCAGCCAGAGCTGAGGTAAGAGAATAATTACATAACTTAAAAAGCAATAAATAAAGCGAATATTTTTTCTCATTAATACAATATACAAAGTGTAATACTTTAGTTTAAACTTTAAGTTTAAGTACTGTTGACTGCTCAAAGTTTTTGTTGTTTGTATTTCTTGAAGTCAGTTTAACTTTTTTTTAAGTAAATTATATCACCCAAGCTGGGATTCTCCATAAGCTGCAGAAAACATTTAAGTAGATGAAAATATTTTCATCTACTTAAAGATTTTGTGGTTTACGTGTCTAGAAGTCGGTTTAACTTTTTTTTTAATGTAATTTGTTTACAGTAACTTTACTCTAGATCTTTTGCGGTATAGACAAATGCAACACAGAACTATAATTTGATGTTAAGAAGTATGCCAAGTTCATAAACAATAACTAATTACCAAAACTAAAGTACATACAGAGTGTACGTTAGAGATTACATGGCTTTTTATTGTAAAAACAATATTTTATTTTAAAATAAATATAAAATAATAATATAAAAGAAACAAAAATAAAAATAAAAGAGTTAATTTAACTCTTTGTGAATATAAAACTACGTGGATTTAATTGGAATGCGTTACAAACAAAGCTTTCTTCCTGAGTTGCTTTGTAATGCTTCATTTGAATATCAGGTCCAAGTTTTAATTGAGTTTATGAATTTTACGACGAGAGACACGCTGTTCGCTCTACCGCTGTGCGAATTAAAAACATAATAATGTAACTGTACCTGTTTATGAATTGTTATTCCTTACTGTTTTCCTCTATCAAGCACTAGGAAATGGTTATTTATTATATAATTTTGTGGACAAATGAATAAGCGGGTCACCTGGTGGTAAGTAACTAACGCCACCCATGGACATTTGATACACATATAGTGTCACAATTCAGGAGACGGGAGTGGAAGGTGAGAGATACTCTTGATACCTCTCTCACCGAAAGAAAAGCAGCATGAACCATTTTACGTCGAAATTCTGAGAGATCTTGGTATTCCACCGGTCGAGCCGGCTCTTATAAAAACTGAAAACTGCAGAATGCTTATATAATATCTAGTACTAACATAATTCAAAGATCGTATAATCCGAGATAATATATATTCATTTCATTAAAAACTCTTTCTTAGAATTAAAAGAGTTTTAAAAGACGGTGTAATTTCTCTCTCTGGCAACCGAGACATTTTTTATTTTTTTTATTTCTTATAAAAACTCTTTTCTGGAATATAATTTTGATCGGGTAATTAATACAGTAACCATACATTATTAGTAGATTGAACATAATTAAATTCTCATACTTATATTTTAATTTATAAGAGATAGTATATCCAACTAGTATTTCCATATAAAATAAATTAATAGTCCATACACAATCCCGAGTAAAGATCTACATAAATACAATTCCCTGTATATCTAAACTAACAGTAAGGTTGTTATAACAATAGCCTTTTCAACTGAAACTTCTATAGGGATGTCTGTCCGTAATTAAAATGGTAATCGTGTTTCTACTATTTATATAATACTAGAAATCAGGTATGGTTTGGACACATTTGACAAGTTACATAATATGTATAGAAGTATTTAGCATATATTCCAAATGAAGTTCATTTAAATGTATTTGCTGTACTCTTTATACTACTATATTTAAACCACACTACATTTTTTGACTTACTAGGGTAAAATGTCTAGGTACGTCGATCTAAGTTAAATGATAATATTCAAATTAAGATTACTGAAATAATTTTTTTTAAAGATTAAAATACCAAAGTCGTCTGAGTGGTCTGGAGTCTGAGAAGCCGTGGGATCGAATCCGGGCTCACACCAGTCACTTCTTGGATGTCTTTTTGCAAGTTAGGTGTGATAAACAGCGATGACTGATAACTTCTGTCATAGGTATATTCCATTTGGGACGTAACAGTTCGACGAGTTAATAGCCGCTGCCTACAACTTTGGGTAGAAGAAGGCGTAAATTTATCAAAGTATTTTATTCGTAAGTTCATATTTCGATTTTTTCACTAAATTCAGTCTTTACCGCTACTAATATAATATTATCAATAAAGTTCATTCGATACTGATCGGACCCGCTGACTCGGAAGATTGTTCAACCCGACACAGACCTGCCAATTTTAAAATGGTTTAGACACAGAACTCTCGTGTTAAATAAACTTGTATAAGTTGACACGATTTGTTTATAGTTTGATAAGTTAACTTAAGTTATTTTTCTTTTTAGAAAGTTTAGTTTCTATTGCTGGCATAATAAAATTAAATAACCTATTAGTTAAACAACCTATTTCTTGTGCCACTAATTTATCGCAACTTTACCTGGCTAGTAGGTACCTATTGTAAATTTAAAATGACATTTTGTCTCCTAGTCATCTCATGTTTAATCCTCTACGTATATCGCAAATTTAGCCTCGGATAAATTAATTAATAGCCAAAAGTGATTAGTAGGGCCTAAACGTACATAATATTTAGGACATAACATCAACATTAAGGCGAGCGGACGAAGCATGATGCTATTAACAAAGGTAAGAAAAAAGAAAAATTGCTTTTTTTTAAAACAATTTCAATAACGATACACGAACAAATATACGATCGTCATTTAAGGAATAAATTTACTTATAACATTAAAACAACTTTTAGGATTTTATCGCGTTTATTTATTACTTATTTTTATTTATTTCCCGACGTTTCGAACTCTTTACAGAGATCATTTTCAAAGAGATCATTTGTAAAGAGTTTGTAAACGCGATAAAATCCTAAAAGTTGTTTTAATGTTATGAGTGAGATTCGCGAAAGTCTGAGGAATAAATAAATAAATTTACTTTTTAAAATTTTTAAATCTAGTAAAATAATGATAAAGAGAGAAACTTTTTAGTTCTTGTAATAGGCTGATAGTATAACGTTTTTGTCACATGATGTAATTTGAACGCTTCTTGTAAATTGAATTCCATATAACAAATTTTCATCCATCCTTTTGTTAATAAATATATATTTATATTATATATTTATATTATAATAAACATAATAAAAACAATTTAAGAAAGTCCAAGGTCATATAAACTCCAAAGATTCGATCGTCGATTTAGTTACAAACTTGTATCTACTGAATTTAGCCTATTTATTTTGAACTTTTTTTATGGGGTAGGTGGGCAAAGGAGCTGGCCTGTCACCTGATGGTAAGTGACTAGCGCCGCCCATGGACACCTGCAACACACAGTTACAGTTGCGTTGCCGATCTTTAAGGAAGTAGGATAAGATAGGAATGGGGAAGGGGTCCTACGAGTACCTTTCTCATCGAAGGAAACGCGGCATGTGCCACTTTACGTCGATCTTCTGAGAGAGATTTCACTGGTCGAGCCGGCCCATTCATGCAGCGAACTGCACATGTTGATCTTTACAGCAAAGTTCAAGAAAGTATAACTGAGTTAAGCAATGTTTACGAAGGCACACAGCACACAACAGCTAACAAACTATAACCCTAGGGAGCAGAGCAGTAATTACATATAATAATCACAATCTAAATTAATAAATTTTATTAATATTAATTTAATTGAACAGTCTCGGTGGCGCAGTGGGCGAGCGCACGGCCTCTGATCCAGAGGTCCGGGGTTCGATTCCAGATACTGGCTCACACCAATGACTTTTCGAAATTGTTTTCGGAAGTTATGTGTGATAAATATCGATGACTGACAAACTTTGTGCCCGGTATGGCAATAGGTTCGCCACCTATTCCATTTGGGACGTAAACATAACGGCGAGACGAGGCTTAACAGCCGCTGCCTACACCTTCGGGTAACAAAAGGCGTGAAGTTATGTTTATGTTTATGTAAATTAATAAATATTTTAATTTATTGTAGTTTTTTACCCGAAGGTGTAGGCAGCGACTCGCAGAAATTTATACATTAAGCAACCAAATGTTGTAGTCAACGTTATTTCCGAACTTCCGAAATAAATTCGATTCGTCCCATCTTTCAACCATAAAACGGTAACTTGTAAAAAATATTAAGTCTAGTTATAATTAAACCTAAATATTTTAGTTTGTTCTGAATACCCAATCACCAATAATACGGTCACTAAACATAGTTATTAGCACATAGGTTATGTCGCTAATGGACTATCGACACCCGAGCCAATTCATGTACTTACGTAATATCTTTAATTGGCTGTTAATATAATTTACTACCAAAACAACCAATATTAAACATTACATAACATAACTTCACGCGTTCGTTACCCGAAAGTGTAGGCAGCGGTTGTTAAGCCTCGTCTCGCCGTTATGTTTACGTCCCAAATGGAATAAGTGGCGAACCTATTGCCATACCGGGCACAAAATTTTTCAGTCATCGAAATTTATCACACTTGACTTCCGAAAACAATTTCGAAAAGACATTGGTATGTGGACCTGCGGGTCAGGAGCCGTGTGCTCGACCACTGCGCCACCGAGACTGTAAAAACATTCTTAGTTATAAAATTATTTTGATTAGTAAGAGTTTGTTACGATTCCTGATTTTAATTATTACCGATGGTTTTTAAGTTATGAAATTTGGTCGTACCATTTTTTTTTTATTGGAATAAAGGGTAAACAAGCAAGTGGGCCGCCCAATGGTAAGCAACTACTCACCGCCCATGAATACCGTGGTGCGTTGCCGTCCTTTACGGGAATAGGAGAGGAAAGAACGGGGAAAGGGGACTGGGGCTCCGGTTACCTCTATCATCGAACGAAACTCGGCACAAGCCACTTCACCCTGCTATTTCGAGAGGTCGTGGTATTTCACCGGTCGAGCCGACCCATTCGTGCAGCGAACTGTAATACTTTACCTCTGATGATTTGAAAATTATTTATTATTATTTGATATTTGTGCCCGGTATGGCAATAGGTTCGCCACCTATTCCATTTGGGACATAAACATAACGGAGAGACGAGGCTTAACAGCCGCTGCCTACACCTTCGAGTAAGAAAGGCGTGAAGTTATGTTCAGTTCAGTTCAGTTCAGGAACTTTTCAGTTCCTATATGGTCTAAGATCCGAACCTACATCGACCTTCACCGAGCTGATAATAGAATAAAATTTATTTTATAATAAATTTAGTATATTAAAAAATATATTAAAATAGGGTTGTCAAAAAAAATCCTGGACAGTATATTTTTAATTATTTTTAAAAAAATGATTTTTCATTAAATGTTGCAACATCAAGATAATAAGAAAATTTTATGCTGGACTTAAAGTATTAAACATATAGAATGTGCAGACGTAGGGTTGTCTATAATTTACCTGGACAAGCTAATATAACAGGTATATCGATACTAGTTACTTTCACTTGTTATGATAATAAAAAAAAAATTATATCAGTAAAATTGCTGTTTTATTACGAACACGTTGATATAGGGTTGTCTGCAAAAAATTTGGTCCTAATAAGGGTTTGCGAATTTTAAAAATTTTAATTTTAATTTAATAATATACTGTCCAGGATTTTTTTTGACAACCCTATTTTAATATATTTTTTAATATACTAAATTTATTATAAAATAAATTTTATTCTATTATCAGCTCGGTGAAGGTCGATGTAGGTTCGGATCTTCTACTAATAAGAGCCGGCTCGACCGATGGAATACCACGATTTCTCAGAATTTCGACGTAAAATGGTTCATGCTACTTTTCGTTCGGTGGGAGAGGTCTCAAGAGTATCTCTCACCTTCCACTCCCGTCTCCTGAATTGTGACACTATATGTGTTGCAAATGTCCATGGGTGGCGTTAGTTACTTACCACCAGGTGACCCGCTTATTCATTTGTCCACAAAATTATATAATAAATAACCGTTTCCTTGCGCTTGATAGAGGAAAACAGTAAGGAATAACAATTCATAAACAAGTACAGTTACATTATTATGTTTTTAATTCGCACAGCGGTAGAGCGAACAGCGTGTCTCTCGTCGTAAAATGTTTTTGGACATAAACTCAATTAAAACTTTTCTCGGACCTGAGATTCAAATGAAGCATTACAAAGCAACTCAGGAAGAGAGCTAACTGGGTTTGTAACGCATTCCAATTAAATCCACGTAATTTTATATTCACAAAGAGTTAGATTAACTCTTTTATTTTTATTTTCTATTTCTTTTATATTATTATTTTATATTTATTTTAAAATAAAATATTGTTTTTACAATAAAAAGGCATGTAATCTCTAACGTACACTCTGTATGTACTTTAGTTTTGGTAATTAGTTATTGTTTATGAACTTGGCATACTTCTTAACATCAAATTATAGTTCTGTGTTGCATTTGTCTATACCGCAAAAGACCTAGAGTAAAGTTACTGTAAAAAAATTACATTAAAAAAAAAGTTAAACCGACTTCTAGACACGTAAACCACAAAATTTTTAGGAAATGGTTTAAAAGAAATTTCCAATATTGTAGGAAGTATGTAACACCGAAAATTGATTAATATTATAAATACCTCACTGTACCACAACTTAGGGACAACTTTAAATCCAAACCGGCAGTTCTATTAATTGGAATAAATTAGTATAACGTCTAGACAAATCAGGCAAAAAAGAGGAGGAACCTTGGATTTTGTATGGGATTGGGGGGCAAGTGAGCAAGCATGTCACCTGATAAAAAGCAATTAGTACCGCCCATAGACACCTGCAACACAGTCTTCACGCTTGCTTTGTTGGCCTATAAAATAGGATAGGGTAGGCCCTATCCCAACGGCCCCCTAACGTTATAAGTGTGATAGGGAGGGGAGAGGCGAAAGGGTTGGGCCTCCAGATATCTCTTTCACTAAGCGAAATGCGCAACTTTACGTCGATATTCTGGGAGGTCATGATATTTCACCGGTCGAGCTGGTCCATTCATGCAGTGAACTGCGTGGCTCAACCACTTACACCGGTAGAAGATTGGTAAAAGTATCATAATTGACCACGTGTTTTGGTCACGACTTATTCGAGATTCCGATTTATGTTTAATCAAATTTTTAGGTCATAAAAAAACCGATAATTTTTATTTAAATAAAATCTGTAACACTCAACGTTTCGAGATATAGCGCGGGCGCAGTTACATACAGTTACGTACATAGGGTAATGTGTGAAATACGGTATCAGGCATGAATTTATCCTAAGTTAATTATATTGTATGGTTATAAAATTTATTTTTAAAATCGCATAATGAAATGAAATTAAACGTCTAAAAGCTTCTCATTCATGGTTTACGTCAATTAATAAATATAATAATAATTAATTTATGCAAATTTATAGTTTATTCACTTCAATTCTTAGGTTGAAAGCTGATTTAACCGGAGAAATAGATTTAACATAACATACATTTGACATACATTACATACAAATATATTTAAGATTATAATTTAAGAAATCAATACGTACCACAATGCAGTAACTGACCATACTTTCATTGCACCATTGCTATTGCGCATCAATTTGTATAAATAAATGTTGATTATACGTTAGACCAGTATATTTGAATGTTCGGTCGTAGTTAGCAATTCAAAATATGGCTGCCAGCCAGAGCTGAGGTAAGAGAATAATTACATAACTTAAAAAGCAAAAAATAAAGCGAATATTTTTTCTCATTAATACAATATACAAAGTGTAATACTTTAGTTTAAACTTTAAGTTTAAGTACTGTTGTCTGTTCAAAGTTTTTGTTGTTTGTATTTCTTGAAGTCAGTTTAACTTTTTTTTAAGTAAATTATATCATACAAGCTGGGATTCTCCATAAGCTGCAGAAAATATTTAAGTAGATGAACATATTTTCATCTACTTAAAGATTTTGTGGTTTACGTGTCTAGAAGTAGGTTTAACTTTTTTGAAGTGGAACTTCTAATGTCTCGTGCAAAAGCGTTTAACGCTTTTAACGCCCCCTTGCGGCCACAATTAATATTATAATATAATGTAAGATATAGCCAAGATCCATATAAACCAAGGACGAAAAGGTATAGCGACTTTTTAAACTACCCGTACAGACATCTAGTAGCGGATGGTGGTACTAGCTGGTCATAATTGATATTACAAAAATGATAAACTCAGTTAACGACCTTTTTTTACCTAACAAATGAATCTACTCGAGAATCATATTTGAAAAACAGATTAAAACTCAAAATAACAATTTTAAATAATTATAACAGCAGTTTTAGTACGAAATAGTGTGTAAATGAATAAATTACTTATTTCAACAATCAAAATTCACTATCTTTCGGTGGATGGCGCTACTAGGATGTTATAAAATTGAGTTCTCTTATTTTAAATTGATTACATAGAATGAGTTGATATTATCTAGTATTAAGATATTAAATAAGAAAATAATTATTATGAATATTCATGCAGCATCAGTATTGATTTAAACATTTAAACAATAAAAGGAAATATCAAAACAGTTACGCTACAAAGTGAATTGTTAAATCACATAATGACTCTACTCGAGAATCATATTTGAAAAACAGATTAAAACTCAAAATAACAATTTTAAATAATTATAACAGCAGTTTTAGTACGAAATAGTGTGTAAATGAATAAATTACTTATTTCAACAATCAAAATTCACTATCTTTCGGTGGATGGCGCTACTAGGATGTTATAAAATTGAGTTCTCTTATTTTAAATTGATTACATAGAATGAGTTGATATTATCTAGTATTAAGATATTAAATAAGAAAATAATTATTATGAATATTCATGCAGCATCAGTATTGATTTAAACATTTAAACAATAAAAGGAAATATCAAAACAGTTACGCTACATAGTGAATTGTTAAATCACATAATTATAAATTTCGCGCATTTTACTTAACTAAATAATAGATTTTAGTAATATCTTGACCAGTTTTAGTACGAAAGAGTTCTTACGAACTCTTTCGTACTTATACTTATTATTATTATTATACTTATTATTATACTTACATTAACAGTATATTATAAATGTATATTGTTAATTATTTATTGAATATTTTAAGTGTCTGTGACCTATAAAAATAAAGCTATTATGAATACATAAGGCTTTGTAGTTCACGAACGACCTAGTTCAAAAATCGCTCCCATAGACGAACTGAGCGAACTATGTCGCTCATTTCCAGCTCCTTAGTTCTTTAGTTCGTGACCGAATTCACCATTTCTATTTCCAACAAAACTTTTTCGCGGCAAAACCATATCAATAGTTATTCAAATAAAGAACTATTATATAGAAAATACTATATAACTATTTAGAAAAATCGACGCGCATGCATAAAAAGAGTTATGAAAGTCAACGAAGTGAGTGAGGCGTGCCTTATGGCGCTCCGTTCTCTCTGCTTACCCCGCAAGGGAGTTGGCGTGAAGATATGTATGTATGAATAACTATTACTAAATGTTAATTATTAAACCTAAGGAACCGTATGATTTGTCTTATTTGTGTAACATAACATAACTTCACGCTTTTGTCTACCCGAAGGTGTAAGCAGTGGCTATTAAGCCCCGTTATGTTTATGTCTTAAGTGAAATAGGTGGCGAACCTATTACCATACCGGGCACAAAGTTTTTAAGTCATCGATATTTATCACACTTATCTTTCGAAATTGGAAAGTTCATTGGCCAGGATTCGAACCCGCGACCTCTGGTTTCAAAAGCCGTGTTCTCGACCACTGGACCACCAAGACTAAATTATACTCAGTGTGTAATTTGTTACTTTGTGTAAGTAAATGTATATACATATACCTACTTACTCGTATATGTAAGTTACTCTTAATTATTAAAAACAAGTACAGTGAAAAAATTAAATACCATTTTTTTTTTCTAAAAACTGGTTATATTATTTTCTTAGATACTATCAACGAAGAACAAGATTTTGTCGCGTGCGAACGAACTAAGAAACGATTTGTCTGCGTTCCTTTACATTTTGAACTAGGAGCTGAGGGAGCGGGCGAACTAGATCGTTGAGGAGCGGCGACCTAAACTGAGCGATCTCCGTCGCGAACTACTATGCGCAAGACTGGAATATATGTTACAAAGTTTCACTTCTATAGCGCGGCGGGACTCCACGCAATTTTTTTTAATGTATTTTTTTTACAGTAACTTTACTCTAGGTATTTTGCGGGATAGACAAATGCAACACAGAACTATAATTTGATGTTAAGAAGTATGCCAACTTCATAAACTATAACTAATTACCAAAACTAAAGAGAATACAGAGTGTACGTTAAAGATTACATACCTTTTTATTGTAAAAACAATATTTTATTTTAAAAGAAATATAAAATAATAATATAAAAGAAATATAAAATAAAAATAAAAGAGTTAATCTAACTCTTTGTGAATATAAAACTACGTGGATTTAATTGGAATGCGTTACAAACAAAGCTTTCTTCCTGAGTTGCTTTGTAATGCTTCATTTGAATCTCAGGTCCGAGAAAAGTTTTAATTGAGTTTATGTCCAAAAACATTTTACGACGAGAGACACGCTGTTCGCTCTACCGCTGTGCGAATTAAAAACATAATAATGTAACTGTACCTGTTTATGAATTTTTATTCCTTACTGTTTTCCTCTATCAAGCGCAAGGTTATTTATTATATAATTTTGTGGACAAATGAATAAGCGGGTCACCTGGTGGTAAGTAACTAACGCCACCCATGGACATTTGCAACACATATAGTGTCACAATTCAGGAGACGGGAGTGGAAGGTGAGAGATACTCTTGATACCTCTCTCACCGAACGAAAAGTAGCATGAACCATTTTACGTCGAAATTCTGAGAGATCGTGGTATTCCACCGGTCGAGCCGGCTCTTATAAAAACTGAAAACTGCAGAATGCTATATAATATCTAGTACTAACATAATTCAAAGATCGTATAATCCGAGATAATATATGTCCATTTCATTAAAAACTCTTTCTTAGAATTAAAAGAGTTTCAAAAAACGGTGTAATTTCTCTCTCTGGCAACCGAGACATTTTTTATTTTTTTTTATTTCTTATAAAAACTCTTTTCTGGAATATAATTTTGATTAGGTAAATAATACAGTAACTATACATTATTAGTAGATTGAACATACTTATATTTTAATTTATAAGAGATAGTATATCCAACTAGTATTTCCATCACTACATAGTATAAAACAAAGTCGCTTTCTCTTTCCCTATGTCCCTTTGTATGCTTAAATCTTTGAAACTACGCAACGGATTTTGATGCGGTTTTTTTTAATAGTTTTTGATCTATAATTCATGAATAGTGTAGTGGAAAAAATGATAATTTTCAAGATTTAAAACTTTAATCGAAAACGCTGCCTGAACCCTAAGTGATAAATCAAAACAATGTACTACATTATTATACACCTTTAAAAGGTCTATAAAAAAGTCCGCGAGGGCATATGTCTATGTCTTAGGGATAACCCACAATGACCATTATTATTTTTTAACTTTTTACGAGAAATAATGGCTTATTTACGAAGCAATTTTAAACATTACAGCATTAATTTTCATCCAATTAAGTGTCTTAAATAGATTGTGCTTTTAATATAGATCAATATAGCCATTTACAGCATGTAATTTAAACTAATATTTACGAAGATATTACAGTATTAACATAGCGGTACATAGCAGTTGCGTTTGCGCGCCAAAACGCGTGCCGATAAATAGCACAAATAGAACTTTTTAAGATCCAAATATTACTAATTTATTTCTTTTGATGCGGAACGAAGTTCGCCGGGTCAACTAGTATAAAATAAATTAATAGTCCATACACAATCTCAAGTAAAGATCTACATAAATACAATTCCCTGTATATCTAAACTAACAGTAAGGTTGTTATAACAATAGCCTTTTCAACTAAAACTTCTATAGGGATGTCTGTCCGTAATTAAAATGGTAATTGTGCTTCTACTATTTATATAATACTATTAATCAGATATGGTTTGGACACATTTGACAAGTTACATAATATGTATTTGCTGTACTCTTTATACTACTCTTTTAAACCACACTACATTTTTTCACCAAACTTTGATTAGCTTGATCCACTGATCAAATCAATCAAACATTTTGGCGTTAGTTGTACAAAACAATACAATTGAATTTATCGAATTTAATTTGCAGACACTACTTCTTGTCTTACAGACACTGAATAATTTTGTCAGATATACTTTTTGCAATTTTATAGACCCCGTTTTAAAAACGATGCTGGAGTTTTTACGTGATCAATACATGTTCAAACATAGAGACGACAAAAGTTCATGTATTGATGGTTAAAGGCATCTTTATGTCTCTCTTCATTCAAAACTATCATTTACCATAATATAACCAATATAACCATGCCACTTACCACCTTACCACCACTTTGTTGTGTGGCGCCGGCTTAGAATACGGCCACCCCATCTTACCGTGGGTGTCGTAAAAGGCGACTAAGGGAAAAGGCTGGAAGAGTGGGCAGCAGCATTCTCTCTCAACAAAATACAGCCTACTGCGATCGCCAACCTGCCTGCCAAGCGTGGCCATTATGGCAAAAACCCACAAGAGTGAAAGGACCGGCAGTTGTGGCGCTCTATGGGGGAGGCCTGTCCAGCAGTGGACCTCAAAAGGCAAATGATGAAATGATGAATGATGACTTACCACCTATTCGTTTAATAAATTTTGATAACATTCTTTGACTCATAAAACTCCCCAACTCATATTATTTGGTAATATATTTTAAATTAAATTTGAAACGTAGCAACGAAATGCCCGAATTTCATATCCCGACTGTGCGAGAAATCCACTCGGCTCTACGGAAATGAGTTTTAAATGTGTCTCCGAAATGTTTTTTTTTTTGCCCGCAAACATTTCATTATGCTAAACATTTAATCGCTTGTCATACGGAGATATTATTATTTAAAAAAAAAGTAAAGTCAGGTGAATTGCTACGTGAATGGGCTGACTGAGCCAGATAGTGACTTAAACGGCATTTCGTACGGTGAGTGACTTATACCCCCTTAAAAGTCGTACTCACGAACCAAAATATTAACATAACATTATGTCGTACTCATAATATAAAATATCTCAAGGATGGTGTTAGGTGAACTATGTCCATATAATTATTCCTTTAATATTAATATTTATTATATCTAACTGTTAAGTCAACTACATCCAGAAATTATTTATAGTACGTGGAAAAGTGGTTTTGCTAGCGATAAAGTAATTTTCAGGCACTTTTATTGTAAAAATATTATTGATATTTACTTTACATTTACTTCAAGTGACATTAGTAAAAATAAACTTGGTATTTTTTTTTTATATTTGTACATAACTAGCTGACCCGGCGAACTCTGTTCCGCATCAAAAGTAATAAATGAGTAAATTTTGGATATCATGAGGTTCCTTTTTTGCTATTTATCAACTCTAACTGCTGTCCCGCTATGTTAATACTGCAATATCTTCGAAAATATTCGTTTAAATTGCATGCTGTAAAGGGCCAGAATCTATTTAAGATACTTAATTGGATGAAAATTAATGCTATAATGTTTAAAATCGCTTTGTAAATAAGCCATTATTTCTCGTAAAGAGTAAAAAAATACAAATGGTCATTTATTCCTAAGAGATAGACATATGTCCTCGTGGACTTTTTTGTAGACCTTCTGAACATGTTTAATAATTTAGAACGTTGTTTTGATCTATCACTTAGGGTTCAGCCAGCGTTTGCAATTAAAGTACTAAATCTCGAAAATTATCATTTTTTATTAACAACATCATATTTGAATTATAGATTAAAACCATTCTGTCAAAATATGTTGCGTAATTTTAAAGATATAAGCATATAACGGGACAGACAGCGGTAAGTGACTTGGTTTTATACTATGTAATGATTATTTTAAGCGTAATTTTTACACTCCAATGAGATAAAAAGAAACTTGTATAACATCATCATCAAAACTTGTATTTGAGAATTGTAGTGATGACAGAACCCTTTAATGAAGCTCATTAAGAAAATCAACAAAATTATTCGACGTTCCACAATTCGTCTTAGTGGATAGACACTGTAGAGTTGGATAAAACAGCAGGTGAAGTAAATTGTACCATCACCAGTTCATAAGTTATTATTGTACCGGCCACCTGCAAAATAACAAAAGGTGTCAATCAAAAGCAGTATAGTATTGTATTTATTCAAATCAAAAAAATCAACGACAGTACTCGTGGCGCAGTGCCAAATAATATTTATGCAGGTTTGATTCCCACTTTAGTTTACAAATGTATGATCAACATGTTTAGCTGGCATCTAGACATTTTTTATGTATTCTAGATATAGCTTTCGATAGCATAGATATTGTTAACACATTATAAACTAAAAATGAATATAACTTAAGATTTGATTGATTTCAGGATTTCGAAAATATTTATAAATGTTATAAATATGAAAATTAGTGAGGTATCTGTCTCACGATCGAATTTGGACGATGGACTGTCGACCTTAAATATCGGAATGAATAAAATTGATATGAATGGAGACCATAATAAATTCCCATTTCGTATTAAAAATATATATTGAACGCATATACTCACGGTCAAAATTAATCCACGTGTCACAAGAAAGAATTGAAGACCACTAAGACCAACTTTTTCACCTTTGACGTGGTCTAAAAAACGTTGTACCTTTAAACATGAGAAGAAAAGATGTAAAATTTTTAATGTATAGAGATTTCCATTTATACTTTGTTAACATAAGAAAAGATAATATATTAAAAAAATTATTTTTACTTTAGTTGCGGGCAGAAATTAGTGCTTCCAAAAAGTCACGTTTCTAACTGGACAACTATGACATAATTCATGTATAGAGATAGATTTGTATTAAGCCAAAACCCTCAATCACCACTTAGGAGACGCACAGGCAGAAATAATCAGTATAGGCAGGCAGAAATATCCAATATAGCAGTCAATTATTTACCTCAACACAGTAAACTGGCGACGGTACAGCGTACAACACTCGTGCCGGCACGATAGAGGCAGTGTTTACTTCAGAAGCTATCAACGACACAGCTATCGAGCGCAACAAGAGATAGATTAGTGAGAACATGTAGTATACCGATGATTCGTAACCGCCAAGCAAAGCTGATCTGTAACAAAAACAATAAAAAAACAAACAAATTATAACGTAACTTCACGCCTTTTTCTACCCGAAGGCATAGGCAGCGGCTGTTAAGCCTCAATTCGTCGTTATATTTATATCCCAAATGGAATAGGTGAACCTATTGCCATACACCGGGCACAAAGTTTTCAGTCACCGATATCTATCATACATAAGTTATAATAATAAAAATAATTAATAATTACGTCAATTCATTGGTGTGATGATTCGAACGATTCTTAGCAATAAAATGGTGCTATATTTATTAATTAACCGTAAAGATAATTTGAGTTGACGCAAATTTGACATTGTTACCGAAGCCTAATTATTACAGCCTATACGTATTAAAGTTTGTTTTTAAACCAATGGAAAGCCTCGGCAATAGTGATCGTTGAGGTGGTTGGTCTTTGGAGCCGAATATATATTCGGCTCGAAGGACCGACCCCTTCATAAGAAGTGCATCGTTCAAAATATTTACGATCATATATATTTTAAGTAAGTGCGTAATGTGTATGAAAGGACTTTTCTTCGCGATAAACTCTGGATCTAGTGAGGAATCCGTAGTTATGTTTGTTTTTAGAAAAATGTTTTACTGTGCAAAATACAGTATTTATTTTTATAAAATGCGTAATAAATTAATAAAATAACATACTCTGTTACGTTCCCGCCACACCCTTTGTCGTTACCTGACAAAACATCTCTGAAAACCAAAAAGAAAATCCGTTGTTCATTATAACATATTTTTGTCTGAAAATTAATATTTACTTATTACTTTATGAATTTTTCATGGAATAGGAGGGCAAACCAGCAAGCAGATCACCTGATGGTAAGCAATTACCGCCGACCATGGACTCCTGCAAGACAGATAGTGTCGCAATTAAGTTGCTGGCCTTTACAGGAGTAGGGTGAGAAAGAAAGCGCAGGGGGCGTGGACCTTCAGATACCTCTCACATCGAACGAAACGCAACACCAGCCACTTTATGTCGATCTTCTGAGAGGTCGTGGTATTTTACCGATCGAGCCGGCCCATTCATGCAGCGAACTGCTTGACTCTACCACTGTTGTTTCATGTAGCATACTGCATGGTTCTACTACTATAGTTATATTTTTTTTATATTGTCTAAAATCACTGTATAAAATGAAAGTAATATATGAAGCAATAATAATTAAAAATTTAATAATAATTCATTAAAAAAAATGTAGAAATTTTACAGTAATATATTAAACCTATATTATAACCAGCATCGTAAAGGTAGGTCAGTTGTGACGTTAATCATAGTGATTACAAAACACATGCGACCTAAAAAGCGTGTGACCTAATTCGTTGCGAGATCCTGAAGTTGAACCGGAAATTTTACGACGGCATTTGGACTTTAAATGAGGCCACTTTTCAAGCTAATCAATTCTTAATTTAAACCTATTATTTTTTTTTTTTTTATTTATTTATTATAAGGTTTACCAACAATTTCTTACATTAGATCTTTACAAAACACATATAATTATAAAATAAAACAATGTAGAAATCACTTATAGGTAAACACCACATGCAAAAGTGCTTACATTAAAACATATAGAATAGTAGTTTAAGACTCAATACAATGGCTTTTGACAAAATAGTAAACTCAACCTAGAAAAAGGAATTGAGCAAAAAGTCGCAATACAGCCACAATAAAACATTCTAACAGATAGAAGTAAGTGGTGCTATTATAACTACGGCAAGTTGTCTATTTGGCTAAGAATTAATTTGATTTTACTGAGAGAGTCAAAATGTAGGTCTAATCTATCGCTGCAGCTGTTGACAGTTCTACACATTCTAGCTAATGGAGAATTAGAGCCCAGAACTGTCCTTCTAAGAGGTGGACATAGTGGTGTCTGTGGAAGTCTAAACAGCGATAGCAGTCCAGCACAGTCAATATTTATTATTCAGGATTTTGTATGCAAACACGACATCATTTAATATTATTGTATAATAGTACATATTATTTGAAAAACAAAATATCACTTTTTGATATTAATAGTTTTGAGACCTGCTTTAGGTTGACAAAGGATACTATGTATCTGTCACATACTGACAAGAAAAAAATTGCTAGATTACTAGCATTTAATATACAAAGTGACTGGGGTACTAGTAAAGTAACTCAAACAATTAGTTGTAAGGATTATGACGCTTCTATTTCTTTAAATTAATAGAAGAGACAAAGGATAAACCTAAATCATTGTTCACAATTGTACATCAAAATATGCAAGGTTTATCTGGCAAAGAACTTGAGCTTGACCTTTTTTGTGAAAAGCACAATGTTCAAGTATTATGTTTGACTGAACATTGGCTTAAAACTTGTGAACTTGCTTCCAATAATGCTTGCTACTCTGTTGGCAGTGTTTTCTGTAGAAAAAAAGCCAATCATGGTGGTGCCATGATCTTTGTGTCAAATAATATTAAATTTAAAAATAGGAGAGTAACTACAAATCTCTCCATTGAACGCACTGTTGAACTGTCCTGCGTTGAGCTTGACTAATTTATTGTGTTGTGTGCTTATAGGCCGCCATCGGGTGATTTTAATATATTTGAATCCACCATGGACGATGTTTTACAAAAACTTATTGGAAGTGGTAGGAATGTAATTGTAGGTGGTGATTTTAATATTAATCTGTTACAAGATTCAAGTAACAATACTAGGCTTGTTAGTTTATTTACCTCATTTGGACTACATTACCTGTTCTCAGAACCCACAAGAATTACATCTCACTCTGCTACCTGCTTGGACAATATTTTTTGTAATTGTAATTTTGTCCAGAAAAAAATCATAAGCCACTTGCCATCGGACCATTGCAGTTGCAGAAGGCAGTTTTTATGATGCACAGGCCTAAATTAGTTAGTAAAGTTACATGTAGACCTATAACCCAGAAAGGTATCAAACAATTTCGTAATGCTATAGCGGCTAGGGTTACTGCGCCGGACATGTCGAGTGACCCAGATGAACTTTATCACTCACTCTTAAAAACCATAGACTCACAACATAAAACTATTTTTAAAGTTAAAACTTTCAGAAAAAATATAAATTTAACGTTTTGCGATTGGGCTACCAACGGCATCTATATGAGTAGAAGTAAATTGTACGATTTGTATAGTTTAAGGAAATGGAATTTTGATCCTGATTTTTTAATATATGTTAAAAACTATTCCAAAATATTTAAAAGGGTTTGCTTTGCTGCTAAATCAAATTATTTAAGTAGGCAGATCGAACAATCTCGGAACAAAATCAAAGCAACTTGGAATATCATTAACAATGAAACAGGTCGTACAAAGAGACATGACGATAATATTCAACTTATTATTAATAATAAAATTATTAAAGAGAAATGTGCCGTTGCCGATGCATTCAGTGACTTTTTTGCCAAAATTCCGAGTACTACAACGTCTGCGTTGAATTCATGTCCTCTTCAGGCTGAAACTCTGCTTAGGGATAGTGTGGGCGAGTGCAACGTTTCTTTTAAATTTGATCATGTCGACTCTTACAAAATTATAAAAGTGTTCAAATTATTAAATTCTAAAAAAACTGCTGATCTATGGGGCATTTCCGTTAAATTGATAGATTCTATTATTGCCGTCATAGCTCCAAGCCTGGCTGTGCTTTTTAATAAATGTGTAGATGCGGGTGTTTCCTAACTTAATGAAACACAGCAAATTGATACCCTTATTTAAAAATGGATGTAAAAATGATCCAACCAACTTTCGTCCTATTTAAATTCTACCTGCACTTAGCAAAATTTTTGAAAAAATTATTTCGCGACTATTACTAGACCATTTCAATTTAAATAATCTTTTCCACAAAGAGCAATACGGTTTCACTAAAGGTCGTTCTACGACTGATGCTGGGGCTGCTCTTATAAAACATATTTTCGATGCTTGGGAGAACTCGCAGGATGCAATTGACGTATTCTGTGATCTCTCCAAAGCTTTTGATTGCGTGGAGCATAACACACTTTTACGTAAGCTTAGTCATTATGGCATTAATAACGCGGCACTTAGGCTAATTGCATCCTACTTAAGTGACAGGTTACAGTTTGTTGATATAAGTGGAGTGAGATCATCTGGATCATCGGTGACTATGGGCGTTCCCCAGAGTTCGATACTTGGCCCCTTATTATTTAATATCCATATTAATGACTTGCCCTTTTGCGTACAGAAGTTTTGTAACGTTGTACTATTTGCCGATGACACATCACTTCTCTTCAAGGTAGACCGTAAAAAGAGTATATTTGATGATGTGAATTGTTCTCTCACACAAGTTCATGAATGGTTCACCGCTAATAATTTAGTTCTAAATGCGAATAAAACTAAAATAATAAAGTTCACTATGCCTAGTGTTAAAGGTCCGGATATAAATAATAAAATTCTTGACCCAGTGAAGTCTACTGTATTCTTGGGTATCACCTTAGATAATACGCTACAGTGGGGCCCACAAATAAAGTCTTTAGCGGGAAAGCTTAGCTCTGCTGCTTACGCGGTTCGAAAAGTTCGACAGCTTACCGATATTGTAACCGCCAGAATAATTTATTTTAGTTATTTTCATAGCGTTATGTCATATGGTATATTGCTATGGGGCAGAGCAGCTGAGATTCAGTCCATTTTAGTTATTCAGAAACGAGCAATACGGGCAATTTATAATTTGGGTACTAGGGTCTCCCTCAGAGAACGTTTTAAGGAAATTGACATTTTAACGGTTGTCTCCCAGTTTATATATGATGAGAGGATGTTGTTTATATATGTGAGGAGAAACTTAGATAAATATACAAAACATAGCGATGTACACAATTTTAATACTAGAGGCAAGCATAAGCTTGAATTACCGTATCATCCCCTGCACAAGGTACACAAGTCTTTTTTTGGAAATGGGTGTACAGTTTTATAATAGGATACCTGCGCATATTCTGGATTTGTCTTATGATCGCTTTAGGCGGGCTGTGAAGGGTCGTCTCATTGGTGGTGCATACTACACCATCAACGACTTCATGACTGACAAGTCGGAGTGGGACCGTCAAATTGCTTGCTCAGCGCGGATTTTGTAGTTTGTGTATTGGAATTTGTTCACTTTTTCGGAGTGGAGGCGTTCTGTAATAATTTCTGATAGCTTTTTAATTGTAAATTTGCCTTGATATGGTGTTCACATATATAATAGAAACTTAATTTTTTTTAAAATTATTTACCACAATTTTTGCACAACGTTACCACTCCAATTAAAAGGTGTCGCGTCAGTTGTGCTCGACTACTGTGATCGCATAGAATTTCTTAGTTAACTTGTAGGACGTTGATTTTAATTTGGTTGGATCTTAATTGTGATTGTCGAGTATTCTGTTTGCTACACCTTTTATTCACCAACCTACTGATTTTTTTTCAGTAGTGATAATAATATTGTTATTTATTTCAAATGGTTTGAAAAGAGTATTTGGCACATGAGTTTCTTGCCCGATTCTTCTCATGATATACCCCTACACTCGGAATCGGGCCGCTCGTGGCGATTGCGTCCGTGTCTTTTTTTGTTCCACGGAGGCACTTTCTACAAGCGCTCGTGTTTGGTTTTTTTTGTAATTTTAATTCATTATGTTATCTGTGCTTGTTGACTATTTTTAAGTGTCTGTGAAAACCTATAAAAATAAAGTTATTTTGACTTTGACTTGACTTGAATAAAGTAACATTGGTACATGTAAATGTACATAAATGTGTGTTACAATAGCTCGTCGGTAATATAAGTAGGCTGTATTCATACTTACCCTATTATATTGAAAAGCTGTTTGCAGACAAAAAATAGGTTGTTGGCGAATGATACGAATACAATTCCACTAATGACGTCATCAACTTTGTGCACTATCTGCGTAGTTCGACAGTAATCCTCTCTGGCCGTCCTCCAAAATAGTTCTGGCAAGTACTAATAAAAAATATATTAAGGAATTTTTACTTTCGTTTTAAAACTTACAATATGTTTGGATAAATTCTCTCTCTAAAGTTTTTTCGGGATAGGAGGGAAAACGAGCAAGCGTGTCACCTGATGGTAAGCAACACATATAGTGTTACTATTGCGTTGCCAAACTTTTAGGGAGTAGGAAAGGATGAGGAAAAGGGGTGGGCCTCCGGGTACCTCTTTCACCAAACGAAACGCGACATGAGCCACTATACGTCGATCTTCGGAGACGTCGTGGTATTTCACCGATCGAGCCGGCCCATTCATGCAGCGAACTGATTGGCTCTACCTGATTGGCGGTACTTAATAGTTAACAACGACAAGTTCATATTTCTACGTAAGTATTATGAAAGACGAAGAATGTATAAGAGTTTGAATAAATTCATATTGAATTGGATATAATAGCGACTAACTACAGTTCACAGACAGACTACACAGACGGACTACAGACAGACTACAGACAGACTACAGACAGACTACAGACAGACTACAGACAGACTACAGACAGACTACAGACAGACTATAGACAGACTACAGACAGACTACAGACAGGCTACAGACAGACTACAGACAGACTACAGACAGACTACAGACAGACTACAGACAGACTACAGACAGACTACAGACAGACTACAGACTTCTACTAGTTGTGAACTTTGATTGCTATTAAATTTTGCATGAGGAATAGGTATAGGATAGTTTTTAGAGTGGTTCGATTAGTTTCACGTTCACCTCACCTTTCCCTGTGCTGATAGAACCTTTTCATTAACCTGTCTCAGTCTCGAAGTCAAATAATAACTTATACATATCACAAAGATATCGGAAAAGTTCCACACGAATGTAGCTTGAATGTGAAGAAACTGAAATGGTAAAGTTGACAAGTTACTCTGATCTCCATCATTTTATAAAAAAGCTTTTATTATTAAAACCACTGTTAAAAATTTGTGGTAAATTTAAGACTAATATTATGTTTCAAAATCACATCCGTAGTTGTCTTACTCTTAATAATAATAATAAGTGAAGGTAGTGGAGATTATGTGTCAGTACTTCAATATTTCATTTCAGTAAAAAATAAGGATAGCTCAAATAATGAGTACAGACCTGTGAATAATAAAGTTGAGTGCAAAAAACATCAATCAATATTTAAAAATAAAAATATATATGTATACGTTATACGAGCTCGAAACTACCTTTAATTTATGTATATTAAGCTAGCTAACATTTCTAAGTGCTCAATTTGAATTGGCAGGTAAATATATAATGCATTTTAATTAGAAAAAATCTTACGAAACCTCTTACAATAATTATGGCTACCCCAACAGTAAGCCGAATCAGGTCAACTCAAAGTCATGACAATGTTTTGAACTCACTACTATACGATTTAGGCATAATATACCTACGCTTTTATTTTTACTTTACACTATTAACTTACAAAAATTTATACTTAGAATATTTTTTTTGGTCCCTGAAACTTCTGCCAAATATTGGAAGGAACTTCACCAGTTATCGATATTTATCACGTAAAAGCAAACAAACTTTCAAAAAGATTTCTCAGTCATATTGCGAGGTCTTTCAGTGGACTAAATGATTATTTGAATGCATACCTGAATAGTCACTCCAGTAAATGGTGTATAAGGTATGCAGTTGAAGATCCAAGGGAATAAATAAGTAACGAAGTCGTTGTAGCTAATATTGTGTATACTGTATTTTGTGAAGCATGTAAGTGTAAACAATATAGATAGCATATGTTCCGCTGAAACGAAGAATTCATTTGTCGTTATGGAGGCACATGGACAAGTGAGTCATGTGGTGAAAAGCAACTAGCGCCATCTATGGTTATCTGTAACTCTGAAAGGATGACGGCTTCGTTGTCGGCTATTAGGGAACTGTGTTTCTGGTATTCGGTATATCACCGATCGAATCGGCCCATTAATATAGTGAACTGCGTGTTTGTACCAAAAAAAGGATGTGCAAGGGGTTAAGTATTTTATTAAACATTAAGGTATAAAAGTCAGTAAATACTTACACATAGCTAAAATTATAATCAGAGAACAAGTAATGACGCATTTTCTATATAAATTGTTATCATAACAAGGATTGATCTCTTCAAATTTAGATATATGCTGTACCAGCTGTGGCCAGTGACGAGCTGCTTGCAAAAACATTACCATTGTGATACAAGCTGTCGCGTAGAATATGACCAGCGCTGGAATACAAATTTACAAAATAATATAAAAATATGTCTCGGTGGCCTAGTGTTCGAGCACACGGCTTCTGATCTAGAGGTCCGGGTTTGATTCCTTACACTGGTACACACGAATGACTTTTCGAAATTGTTTTCGGAAGTTATGTGTAATAAATACCGATGACTAAAAACTTTGTGCCCGGTATGGCAATAGGTTCGCCACCTATTCAATTTGGGACGTAAACATAACGGCAAGAAGAAGCTTAACAGCCGCTGCCTACACCTTCAGGTAACAAAAGGCGTGAAGTTATGTTATGTTATGTTATAAAAAAACTCGGCATATTCAATTTTTATTCTTAGTCTTAGACAGTCATGAAAGGCTTACCAACACTATTTAGAGTTACAGTAGAGTAAGCTATTTTGCTCAGATACAACACTATTAAAAATGTCTGTCCGATAATTGACAAGACTGCATACAAACATCTCCAAGATGTTTTTACAAATCTGAAATAATATAGAAATAAAACAAATATCTAAGCAAACCTACCAAAAGTTAGAGGATATTCATCAAATAATTCCAAAATAATCACCAGTGCTCTCCTCGTGCCACTTTTGTCCCATTCACATTCCCATCTTAAAGGCTAGAAACGCATCTGTGCTGCAGCTTTCAAAGAGTGGCGCTAATTGCTTACCATCAGGTGACCCGCATGGTCGTTTGCCCACTATACTATCAAACAATACACACTTACTTGACATTATTGGCGTCATTACTGAGAATACCATCCACTGGTAGAAGTGAAAATATCTGTCCAACTATAATGGTGGCTCTCAATGCTTGCTGAAAGGTTGTCATTGCTCTCTTGGGTTTCAGGGTAACTGCACGCACTTCTGAAAATTTGTACCTACGTTTTACCGTATTGTGTAAGGAGAAATCTCAAGTTATCGTCCGTACAGACCCAACTGCTTAAGTCGTTGAAATCAACAACTAAAGCTAACTCAGTAACGTTAAAGATCCTATTTTTTTATTATATCTACAAAATACTCGTTCTAAGAACTGAAATATTTTTATCTGATGTCACGTAACGTATAGGAGAATTTAGGAAAGGTTTCTCATTACTGGCAATATATCAGACTGCTTCTATACATTCATTCATAGTCACGAACTATAGGAATACAGGAGTCTGAACGTATTATTGAATGAATGATTGGAATATTTAGGGGAAAGAATTCGCCGATAGAGTGCGCCAAATTTCGAGAAGCACTAGTGTGCGTCCAAAATTTTAGCGCAGCCAGTGATAGAAAAGAGAACCAAGATCTCAGTTATTAAGTACACGTAATACTATGGAAAAACCTACACGGATTCCTGTGTTTCTATACCTCGTGATTCTAATATTAAAAAATAAAAACTTAAGCATACCCTCCTCCTTGCGTGGTTTATATGAGTATAAACGACGCAAGGAGGAGGAGGATCTTTCTGAGGGTCGTGGCCTCTTTGATCAGTTTTGTCGTCTAGAGTTTGGACTAGAGATGTGAGATTAATGGAAAATAATCGATTTAATAAAAATGGGTTTTTCTTTGTTTTATTAATTGATTAAATAATCGTTAATATAAAATAATCGATTTTTATAAAAATCGATTTTTTTTCTGTTATATAGAATCCTACATGCTTTTCATATTTAAATAATAAACTTAAGATATTCATATCAACAATTAATCAGATTAAAAATATAGTAATATAGCAAAAGGCGTGAAGTTATGTGTAAGTTATTAAAGTCAAATACTTAAAACGAAAATTAAAAAACAAACAACGACTGTATGGTCTCAAAAATATAAAACAGTTCTTTCGTTAATTTTAAAGTTTAGTTTCAATAATAGTTACTGTGACAAAACTTTGCAACATCAAAATATAGGTACTAAAGAAATATGATAAATGCCAATGCCGATGGACTTGTAAATAGTAATGAACTTACTTCGAGTTTTGTCATTCGGCGCATAGATGGTACTATTTATGAAAATCTATTTAATTACGTAATCGATTTATTAAAAATCTATTAATATGACTTTGAAAATCGACTATATAAAATCTATTTTACGAAAATAATAATCGATTAAAAGAAAAATCGATTATTTTTAACATCCCTAGTTTGGACTATATAATATAACTACATATAATAAAAACAAAACTTACTTGTCGCTGGAATCCAAAAGGAGTGATTTCTTTTCGCGCACTTTTGTCGCATACTAGATCTGTTTGTATACTTATTTATTATCGAGTTTATTTTTTGATTAGAGAACTGCTACTATCGACAACTGCTGTTGACAAATTTAATGAGGAACAATTAGAGATCCTTTTAGACATTTTTTTTTTGTTTTTAATATCATTATAACTTATATATCTAAGCAATTTTATAAATATATTTCTAAGAATTCATTTTGAATTATAAATGCTTTCGTTAGCTTTATTTTGTAACAACGAACTAGATAAATCAATAGTGTAGGATACAACGACTGATTTTTTCACGGAAAGCGATACTTTATTGATAACTTGATAAAATAAAGTGACCATTTACCGACTTCATCACAAGAACAGCTCGTCAATTCTTATCAGTATAGATGCACGCTACGAAGCGTTTCTAAATTTTGTCTTATAAACAGATATAAGATGCGTAGCTTACTAAATAAAAACCTTTAACTAACGAAGATTTTGCAATCAAATAGCTTTATATTATACAAGTTAACACACATAAAAATATTTAGGCTAGAGGGTTTACGAAAAATGCATTTACTGAATAATTCAACACTGGTATTTCCGTGGTTTGTAGTTAAGTTCTCCGCGCCTGATTCACAATTATTAAGAGAGAGCCGATATACGCCAATTCTCAAAAGAAAAATTGTCAGAAGAATTGTCAGATTGTGTCAAATATATGGTAATAGGCTGCATCATTCATAAGCATAATAATTAAAAGTATATCTTAACGACAAGTTGGAGTATAAGGGGCGCATAGAAACCAAAAAAATATATTATAATATACGGAACACCGAACTTACAACAAAACAATACACGAACTCAAATATTCTTCAAATAATCAGAAGCACGTCAGAAGTACTTAATAGTTATTTTGATTCTTATCTATCTATACTTATATTACACACTAGCTGACCCGGCGAACTTGGGTTTCGCCTTGAAAGCAATAAATAAAACATTTTTCTAACAAAAGTAGCCTTAGTTACACCTTATTGCCCCAGCTACCTGCCAATAAGATCACGTCATGATCGGTACAGCCATTTTTGAGATTATCCGGAACAGACAGACAGATAATCAGTCAGACAGACAAAAATTTAAAAAAAAATAGTATTGGGTGTATGTAACGTATATATTTTTATTACGCATTAAACAAGTTATTTCAATATCACGAACAGACACTTCAATTTTATTTATATGTATAGATTAGATCTTTTAAATTGATGGTGTCGTCGAAGATAAAATTTCAGTAGCGGTCAGAAACAATAATGAATACCAGCAATTCTCTAGCAATGACAAAGATACTGCATAGTTTTGGAAAGTTAGTTAGTCATAACAAGTAAAGACTGATTGTCGTGCAATTTCTGACTTATACAATTTTATCGTGTTTTTTTTTACATTTGGTTGTACTCTAACCCACCAACCTCGATTCTGCAGTCAGAAGTTTTACCACTGCACTACGAGGCTCGTCAAAACCTTTAGACAGGAAAAGGAACGAAAATCTAAATAATAAACCTAGAATCACATTAAATCCCGTAAGATCAATCATAGTTAAAACTGTCGATTTTCTAAACTATAGTCAATTTTAATCTAGAGTTTAAACCTGCCTCGTAAGATCAACAGCGAAATGGACATAGATTACGTAAACTAAGTTTAGTTTTCGACAGATGGCAACATTTGGTTATTTAATGTCCATATTTCGCTCATCATTCACTCTTTTGTACATTGTCTGTGGCATATTTCGTGAAAAAAACTCTTTTTCTCTTTCTTTTATGAAGTTTTATAGTGTGACCATAGATTTAAGAAAAATAGATCGGCAATAGTCACCCAAACAACGTGACCAAAAATGGGTTGTTAATGTGTGAGTGACTTACGGGGCTCGTGGCGCATTGGTAAAACAACCGGCTGCAGCACTGAGGTCGGGGGTTCGATTTTCGCCCGAGTTTATGACAAACATTAATATTTGTGCGGCGTCTGGGTGTTTTTCTATGTATTATAAGTATGTATTTACAAAAGAAAAGTATATATGTATTAGTATCCGTTCTCTAGTAACCATAGCACAAGCATTTAGTTGCTTAGTTTGGAACTGGCCCTGTGTGATTTGTGTCCAAGATATTATTATTATTATTATTATCAATGTGTTCGTAAAAAGCACTTCAAAACGTTAACTTTTACAAAGTTAATGTTCATGTGTGGAAATGTAAATAAAATATACGCGGTTCCCAAAATCTAATATAAGCGGTTGCGCTGTCAGTGATTCGATGCTATTAGTAAATTTTTCCTGACATGTGCCATCTATTGTAGTCTATGCTAAATCTATGTATGAACCCACAATCGTTGTGTCAGATGTCAGCTGATAAACGACCGCCATTTTTAAACTAGGCAGGACCACGGTTTAAACGGCAAAATCTCCTGGTGTAAGCTAAACTATAGTTTAAACTGTTATTGGAGGTTTATCTAGCATTGATCTTACAAAATAAACGACAGATGAGGTTTAAACTAGGTAAAATAGTTTAAACTGTGATTGATCTTACGGGCCTAACTGATTTAAATTTACATTTAAGAATGATTTCCAGAAATTACGGATTTTCATGAAACTCCTGAAGACATTTTTTTAAGGGATAGGGGTGCACACGAGCTGTCGTGTCACTCGATAGCAAGCAACAAACACCGCCCATGGATGCTTGAACACAGATGTATTACAGTTGCGTTGCTAGCCCTTACAATAGGATATGAAAGTGGTGAAAGTGGGATGGGAAGGGGTTGGGAGTGAGCCACCAGATACCTCTCACATCAAACGAAACACGGCATGAGTCATTTTAAATTAATATTCGGAGTGATCGGGGTATTTCAACGGCCGAGCCGAAACATTCATACAGTGATTTTATTAATGAGAATACATCCTTAAAACAATATCGCGTCATAATAATATTTTATCCAGTTTTGTTTCAAATAAATTAATCTCCAAAATTAGTTACTAAGAAAGAAAATCCAATAATGACAACTTTTTCCATTATCATCCGAAATAAGGCTATAACAGTTTGAAATTGTAATTAGCCAAATTTGGCGACACCCCAATAAAATACTTTGTCTTATTAAATTTGTACCACAATTTTGGACAATATTTTTATTATTACCTTTGTTTTCGAACATTAGGGCTTGTCGAAAACCGACAATTTCATTAAACTTTATTAACAGACTCTCTATTTATTAAAGCCTTATATAAAAATGTTAATACTGGAGACTTTATTTAATTGTTGTTTGCACATTCACGTCTTTTTCCATCCGGAGGTATCTATAAACAGCGGTGGCTGCACCTACATTTGTCAAATTGTTCGTCCCAAACGGAATACCAGGTGGACACTATTGCCATACATCTGGCTCAACTTTATAAGTCATTGATTTTTATCAATTCTTACTTCCGGAAAGACATTGGCGAGAGCCAGGATTCGAACTGGAGACTACTGGATTCAGAAGTCGAAGTCAGAAGTCAAACTTCAGACCACCGAAATGATAGAGATGCGGAAAATTAAAATAATCTATTTATATATATTATAAATAGATTATTTTATAATATATATAAAATAATTATATATATATTATTTAATAGCTGACCCGGCAAACGTTGTCTTGCCGAAAAATAAAATTTAAAAAATAGGGGTTGATCGTAGGGGGTTGAAAATTTAGCGTTGTATGTATTTTTGTATTCCGTTTTATAAAAAAAAAGAAACAGAAATATGTCGAAAAATTAAAAAAAAAATATTGAGGGGTGGGCTACCCTTGTGATTTAGGGGGATGAAAAATAGTTAAAAACCTATTCGCAGACCTAACAAATATGTATACCAAATTTCATTAAAATCGGTCGTCGTCGTCGTCGGCCGTTTTGGAGGAGTTCGAGCACAAACACTGTGACAGAAGAATTTTATATATATAGATTATTATTATTTTGTATAAATAATATTTATTACCTGTGTTATAAAACTTATAACGACTTACAATAAAATAAATCTCATTTTTAAACATTGTCTTCTAGTTAACTTGCCTAATATAATTTTTCTTTGATAAATTTAACTATCGGCGACAGTTTTGTACACCCAAGCCTCTTAGACATACTGACTCCCAGCGAGCTATGATTCCAAACATTGACATATGTTTTTCACTAAGGTCACTCTTATTTTTTTAACCTCGAACTATGCTGAGTTATAATTATGTAGCTAACTCTTGTACTGAGTGTCTGTCTGTATCTCTACAGATTAATAATATAATAATATGCAAATTATATAGATTGTAACAGGGGTGATAGATTTAATAAAAATGATTCCAAAATAAATATATAAAATCAGGGCACTGCGCAAAATCTGCGGAGTGACTCTCGCTGACCGCGTGGAAAACAAGGTTGTAAGGAAGGAAGTTGGATTGAAAGAAAGTGTCGGTGTAAAAGTAAGAAAGGGCATGCTCCGATGGTTCGGACATGTAGAAAGAATGGATGATGCAAGACTGACTAAGCAGATATACAATGCAAAAGTGGATGTATGTAGGAGTCGAGGACATTCCGTGACCAAATAGAACGTGTTCTGGAGGAAGGTGATGTTAGGAGCCCTAAAAAATCGACGCGCGTGCTTGAAAAGAGTTATGAAAGTCAACGAAGCGAGTGAGGCGTGTAAGAATCGTGCCTTATGGCGCTCTGTTCTCTCTGCCCGCAAGGGATTTGGCGTGAAGTTATGTATGTATGTATGTATTGCATTTAAAATGCACTTACCTGGTAATCATTTTTCCACGACGATTTTACTGACTATGGTAAATGTATTAAAAATGTACTTTTCAGGAATAAATTTAAATATTTGCTTTAAAATATTACAATAAATACAAATTAAAAGCTAAAAACTTAAAGACATCACCGATTTTCCTTGTCTACACAATCTATCTTGGTCTACAGTGACCCAAAAGACTCTGCTCTGCTGAATAACAATATTTACTAGGTTCAGAAGGACTCGTATTTAGAGCGTTAAAAATATTTAACATAACATAACATAACTTCACGCCTTTTGTTACCCGAAGGTGTAGGCAGCGGCTGTTAAGCCTCGTCTCGCCGTTATGTTTACGTCCCAAATGGAATAGGTGGCGAACCTATTGCCATACCGGGCACAAAGTTTGTCAGTCATCGATATTTATAACACATAACTTCCGAAAACAATTTCGAAAAGTCATTGGTGTGAGCCAGTGTCTGGAATCGAACCCCGGACCTCTGGATCAGAGGCCGTGCGCTCGCCCACTGCGCCACCGAGACTGTACTAAATATTTAAAGAAGAACAATATGTACTCTCTTCTTCTTACCATCTTACCATCAGTGGTATCGATGAAACTCCGTTCAATCTCTAAACGAGTTTTAGTTTTCCAAGTTGGCATTGGCAACTTGGCATTGCTTCAGCATGAATAACCTTGACCCTTGAGCTGATATTTATGGATTACTATTTCCCGTGATTTCCGCTCCTTCAGCGGTAGGGTGATCATAATTGTACCGTTGACTGAATTTAAATTGACGCGATATTATTTAATTTAAATTTTTATGGTATGTAACATTGTCTGAAAGATTTAATGGAGCTGAAAATATAACGGAAGTAAAGCCATGCTAACTAATATAGCTATATAATATAATATTGTTTGATCGTAACATAGCATTTCATGATATGTGTGTTGTTTTAACGATAAGGTTATACCAATACAAGGTACCATTATATGTTGAGAAAATATTTGCTGTTATGATATTACTGTTATATTTGTAGTTATCAAAACCAAAACCAAGTTGTTTCAAAATATGTGACTAGGTTCTAGTGACTAAATAGCATAAAAGGGGGAGCTGACTTAACAACCGCCACCCATATAATATAATAATAATATATATTGAACACAATACATACAGCGTCCTCTAGTTACAAGCTAAGCAACTAAATGCTTGTGTTATGGATACTAGATAACGGATATTAATACACATGTACTTTTCTTTTGTAAATACATACTTATAATACATAGAAAAACACCCAGATGCCACACAAATATTCATGTTTGTCACAAATATTTATGCTCGGGTGGGAATCGAACCCCCAACCTCATTGCTGCAGCCGGTAGTTAAACCAATGCGCCACGAGGTCCAACGGTGTCACCTGTAAAAGGTTTCAACTACGCAACAAAGATATGATACCATGAAGTAATGACTTATTTTTTTAAATAATATAACAATACCTCACCGGATTGGGGTTGTTAGTAATATAATATTATTTAATTTATTTTGTATTCTTTTTTTGACATAGCTACCTAATATCTAGGTAATATAAATAATAGTAGCAGTCTAGGAAATGGACACACAATATTTGAAAGGGAGGTGGTACCTATATATACTGGTACATAGTTTTTTATAGTAATGTAGATATACTGGTATGTACTATAATTATGTATCTGGAAGTCTACAACCTTCTTCATCCGCACCGCTATTCCATCTGGAAGTCTACAACCTTTTTCATCCGCACCGCTATTCCATCCTTAAGAACGGTAGTGTTTCACACACACTCTCCCCGGTTACTATAAAGATGGTCTACGAACTACGTTAATTACACGCTGTATATATTTAATTAAATGTAAATCAACAAGTATTCCGACATATCTCGAAATGTTACGAGCAGTTCTGTTTAGTTATATCACTGAGCATTAGCTGGTAAAAGACCAACTCAGACCAACACCGCAGGCCTCACTCTCGCAGTCAAGTTCTATACAATTACATATGAGGCGCAAGTGAAAAGCAGAAGACGTCAGTGACCTTTATTTATTTGTATTAAAACATGAAATATTTGTCAAGCCACGCAGTTCGCATTATGAATGGGTCGACTCGACCGGTGAAATACTACGGCAACTAATAAAATCATCGTGAAGTTGCTCCTGCTGCGTTTTCTTCGGTAAGATGGGTACAAGGTTACTCACCAGGTTGCAGCGCAGTGCTGCTGTTCACCAGGTGTTTGAAAGTGTACCCTCACAGAAAATAATGACTTATCATATATAGAGCACTAGCTGACCCGGCGAACTCTGTTTCGCATCAAAAGTAATAACTGCTGCCCCGCTATGTTAATACTGCAATATCTTCGACAAATTTGAAGTCGATAGCAGCTATAGGTTAAAAATGGGAATTTTCCATTGTTAACACCCCCGCAACCCCCCTTGTGGGTGGAATTTCGTAAAATCCGTTCTTAGCTGACCTCTACTCGGCGAAAGGAATAATCCTACCAAATTTCAAGTCGCTACGCCTTATGGTTCCAGAGATATCGTGATGAGTCAATATATAGGTGGAAATCTCTTATATATATATATATATATAGAGCATTAAATTTGCCAAATCTTGAAAATTGTAAAAATCAAGGAATATATAGGAAATTTGTTTCTACCATAAATAAATTATAAATAATTAGTATATTTATACTATAAGGCTTTTAATACCTTGGCTTGAGACAGTTATTTACATCTAAAATTTATAATTGATTCATTTTTAATCATATGTTATTGATTATTAATGAACGTACCTTTCGTTCTTAACTTGTACCAAACATAATTCGAACTTAACATAAGTACCATAGTTCACTATGGTTAGTAATCAAATAATAACATCAAATGTTGCATTGGCTCGCTGACTTTACATTTAATCAAATAGAGTCTTGATTACATCGGTATCAAGAAAGCTTAAGCCCGAATGAACTGAACCGCCACTCAAATATATGAGCGCTACTTAAGCGTTTAAGTAGCTGTCCAATTAGACAGAACACATAAAATTTGATCAGTAAGTAGCATTTTATTGATTGTCAGATTTGAGTGGCGGTTCAGTATTCGGGCGTTAGTCTCATATAATGTAGTTCAATTTTATTAAATTATATTTAATACTTTAGTTTAGTTTAGTTATAATATTATATTTTCTACTAGGAAAAGTAATATTAATACAGTAAAAAGAATTTATTTTTGTAAATTGAATTTATTAAACGTTATGCTGCAGGCTATTTGATGCAGCGCCAGCTGGTTAGAATAACAAATACTGTTTTTTGCACTTGACAAGAACACAGAATAATTTCAGGCCAAATTTCTTGGCATGAAGGCAGTTAAAATAGAGCGCTATATATGGTTCATGGTTCTTATAGACCTCACTCGCTTGCTCGTTCTTCGTAGACGTTACGATGCACCAGACGTCTTCTTCAAAACATACTTAAAATTAACTTCACGCCTTTTTGTACCCGAAGGTGCCGGCGGTGGGTGTTAAGCCTCGAGTAGCCGTTATGTTTACGTCCCAAATGGAATAGGTAGCGAACCTAATGCCATAACGGGCACAAAGTTTTTAGTTATCGATTATTATCATACATAATTTTCGCAATTAATTTCAAAAAGTCATTGGTATCTGGCAGGATCCGAACTCGTGATCTCTGGATTCAGAAACCGTGTGCTCAACCACTGGACCACCGAGACTGAAAAGTCAACTATAATCTTCAAGTTTAAGGTTTTTCCGTATTTTCATTGTATATCTACATTATATAATATAATAATAATATCTTGGACACAATACACACAGCGCCCTCTAGTTTCAAGCTTAGCAACTAAATGTTTGTGTTATGGATACTAGTTAACGGATATTAATACATATATACTTTTCTTTTGTAAATAAATAATTATAATACATAGAAAAACACCCAGACGCCACACAAATATTCATGTTTGTCACAAATATTTGTGCTCGGGTGGGAATCGAACCCCCGACCTCATTGCTGCAGCCGGTAGTTTTACCAATGCGCCACGAGGCCCGTCAATCTACTTATTCTTTCTTGCACCATATTTTTTGCAGTATGCCTGAAATATTGAAGCATACCCTTTCTCAATTTGACACCGGCACTTTCTTTCAGACAAACTTTTAATATTAGTATTTTCTAACTTCTATTGAATAATCTTACTCCTACGTCTTTCAACTTCTTTACAATAAGTAACAGAAAATATTTAAATTTCGTTTCATGCTTTCAAAATTGTCTTCTCGAAGCACTTCTTACACGGGAAATTGATTTTGATACTGATTAAGACTTGTAGACTTTTGCACTCTGATAAATACAAAGAGATATTATCATTATCTATTTGCGTCACGACTCTCCTTATGAGAACTGCTCGAGAACCTCTCGAATAGATAAAGTTACGACAAAATGAAACAATAGATCATGCTTCAGTCAGGTTCAGTTCTGTATTAGTTAGTGTACTCTGGCTTTGTTACCAAAGACGGCTACAATAACGGGATAGCTAACTGTTTGAAAAACTTACATAATTTTACAGATTGAAATATTGCAGATTATAACTATTGAATATGACAATTTGATAACATTGCTTGGTAGTTTATTCGCCGCCTCAGTATCATGGCTAATGAGAAGTCAAAGCGATAATACGGAATATCAAGTAGCGGGTTCGAGTCCTAGCGTCCTGACCTTAGTTGTAATTGTTTTCGAAAATTGCGTGTAACAAAAAATATGAAAATCATTTGGTGAGTCAAGACATTTTACGCCGGACTTTATTTGTTGCCTGACTTCGGTGTATAAATATATTCTCTCTATGCTATTGTTATAAAGATGAATGTAATGAAGGGGCTTTATTATTCTTTTATATATGGGAAAGTTACATTATTGAAAAGCAACTATGTTGATGTTTAGTAGTTTTTGTTAGCAAGGGCGTTCTACTGGAGCTTCTACTGTACGATGAGATGTACAGTTTCGTATCTACGGAACTGAAATTTCATCAATCCGTGTTACCACCTGATGGCAAGCAGGTAACGCTATAATACAAATAGTGTTTAAAATTGCGTTGCTGGCCTTTAAAATGAAATAGGAAATAGTTCAGAAGTGGGTTGAGCAGGGAAAAGTGGAAACGTTCGACCCTCGAAATAACACTCTCACCGAGAGAAACACGGCATGAGCCACTTTACGTCGATGTTCTGAGAGGTCTTGGTATTTCACCCATCGAGCCGACCGATTTATGCAGCCAAAAGCGTGGCTCTATCACTGTTTCATCATATCGCCTAAGAATGTTATATTCTGGCTAACGAACTAGCATGCCACTTGGTAGTAAGTGATTAACACCACACATAGACATCTGCAGCATCAGATTGCAGTTACGTAGCGGTCATTTAGGAAGGAAAACAAAGGGTGGGAGAGGTATCGAAGGAGAGAGACGTACAATTTCGGCGACATTAAATTCACCTTGTAACCTAAATACGCACGCTTTCACCTTCAATTAGTGTAAGTTTTAATTAATAATTCACTAAAGAGTCTTATTAATATTAAACTAAGGTTTCAACAAATCATCACAAAATAAACACAAGCGCGCACCGCAGTGGCTGCCGGATATTAAGGGTGAAGGGAATTTAATTAATTTAGGACATGTTAATTGTAGAGATCTGTTGTTGAGCTTTAACATATTATATAAACTGGAAGTATGAAATGAACATGTGACATAAAAATAATTATTAACAGTGTGTTTTTTTAAACTTAAGAATCTCGGCGACAATTCACTATCTAACAGATTGAAACAAAAGTACCTAATCCTATTTGTAAATTGTTAATAATATGCAGAAAGGTCAAAACAGAAAGGTCAATTATTTAATACTTATAACATAATATACATTTGTTTTGAATTATATACGAAGATGCAAGTAGTGCCAATTAGAGTATGGATCGATTGAAAAACATAGTTTTCGGAACAATTTGTATATTAGATCTAATGGACTAGGTGAAAGGACTATCTCAGGTATCTATTCAAAATACAAAAAATAACAAAAAATAAGTAAATACTAATAAAAATAACAAAAAATTACTTAAAAAAAAAGTTAAACCGACTTCTAGAAACGTAAACCACAAAATATTTAAGTAAATGAAAGTACCTCCGTATGTAGGTACTTTCATTTACTTAAATATTTTGTTACTACATACAGTACCTTCATAACTAAAAAGCGATAAATAACAAAACTTACTAATTTGTATACTTAATACAATATACAAAACGTAATACTTTTATAAAGTCATCTTTAAATGTTATAATATTTACTATTGTCTGTTACCTGGGCTTACACCGACTAAAATAAGTGACATTGGTAAATATTATAACAGTTAAAGATTACTTTATAAAAGTATTACGTTTTTATCGCTTTTTAGTTATAAAGGTACTGTTTTCATTTACTTAAAGATTTTGTGGTTTACGTTTCTAGAAGTCGGTTTAACTTTTTTTTTAAAGTATTTTTTTCACGAGTTTTAGTGATATTAATGAGTTGTGAACTTCAATAGAAGTTAGTTCATTTACATGGCTTTCAGATGATTAAATATATTATCACTTGATACAAGTCCGTTTGTTAAATAGTTGATATTTTTAGGGAGCTATAATTGTTATTAATATGTACTTAGCTAATTTGATAATACTTGTTAAGTATTTATATTTTGGTTATTATCATGAGACAATAACACTGCAGCCTAAATGAAGACCAATCGTAGCCTTGAAAGTATTGCAGAAAAAAGAACATTTTTACAGTATTGTGTCCTAACTTCTAACCGTTTAAGAGTTCCGTAGCGTCATTATCAGCACAGCAGTATCAGATATGGATTTAAGCTTATCTCCCAAGCAACACATTAGTCCTATACACCACTAAACAGTTTCCATCGACTAACTGCGGTACAGTCTCCCAACTCCTAACCATTAAGGAGTTCTGTGGCTTCTTCATCAGCACAGCAACATCAGACGTATATTCAAGTATACCTCACAAGCAATACGTTAGCCCTACATACTACCAAGTAGTTTCTATCGAAAAATTGTAGTGCTAACTTCAAACTCCTAACCATTGAAGAGTTCAGTGGCTTCTTCATCAGCACAGCAGCATCAGATGTTGAAACCATAAAGAATAGCCCTAAAACATCACTATTACGTAACAAAAATACCATACTAGCATACAATTTAATTGCCTTCGATTTCTCCTGGTTTCCATCATCAGATCCTGACCTGGAAATTTTAAATTAACTCTAAAACTTAATTTTAGACGCCTGTTTTGTGGATGAGAACATAGTGGATGTCATTCAGTCATCAGGCCATTTGCTAGTACTCCAGATCTTATTGCATCTCTTGTGTAGAGAGTCTATGTCTACTACCCCAACAGCCTTCAAGATCTCCGCTGTGATCTGATTTGAGACCGGAGCTTTTTTAACCTTGAGTGAATTTACGGCAGCTATGATCTCAGATAGTGAGATTGAAGGCTGCAGCACGACATGATTCCATACAATCGAACTTTGACATGGTTGGCACTCTTAAGAGGTCTTCACAAAAGTTACACTATCTCTTTGTTATTGCATTCAGATCCTGAAGTGTAAAACTCATTATTGATTACCCATGGTCTATTTTTTCACTCTTTAGAGAGCAGTTTTATTTTCTTGAATAAATCTGAGCACTGGGTTTTTCATGAATGCTCGTTGATTTCAAGATAATTGCGCTCGATAAATTGTTATTGTTTCTGTTCCTACGGCAGTTTAGCTGAACAAAGCTGTTTAGCTTGGAGTGTTTTTCTATATCCTGATTACTAGAGAATTTTTACCGGATTTCAAAAGAAATCAAATTGTAAAAGTGCTGAGGTAAAATAATTTAAAAAAATAAGAATTGAGCAGAACAATGGCGGCCAATGTTATTTATTCATCGATCGGTTTAAAACAAGGCACTTCGTATTTTTCGAACAAATTGAATGCAATAAATGTGTGGCTAGTGTTGTGCTCAATTAATATCGAGAGCAAAACGATTAATTTGGGCTGACACCCATACATATACATATGAGTTGGAATATCTATGTATAATAAACAACATTCATGTAATTATCTTTAACTAGACTTTATGTATCTAGCTAACCCGGCGAACTTCGTTTCCCACAAATGAATCAGCAGAATACATTTTGTAATACCACTGAAAACAAATCAACGGCTAAGTGATGTTTATAAGTCTTTTTTAAAATATTTATTTAAACTAAATCAGAAATCACCTAATTTGTTTAATATTAAGACATTATTTAATTATACACTGTTTTGTTGCTAATAAATGTAGACGATAGCTATTTTATTTGGACTTGAATTAATCAAGGCATAAGCTTTTACCGGATTTTATTGTTTTGGCTAAGGTTATAAAGTGAATCCCTGGTGAAGGTTACGACCAAGGAAGGAAGTAATTATGATTTATTTCACGACTGCAGTTGTCTATTTAGAAATTTAAAAAATGATTTTTAAACTGCAGCGTCATAAGTGCAGGCATATAAGTGGGATAGGGATTATTTTGTATACATGGGTAAATATGATATTGGTTTTCATTCACATGTTTTAAATAATGCTCTTAAGGCAATTTAAAGAAAACTATCGATATTGACATTTTTATTTGTGACTGAAAAAAAAACTTCATCGACAAACGACATCGAGTAAAATTTGATTTGTCACACATCACTAGAATATTAAACAGTCACGAATACGTCTGTATTCGTTAAATATAATTCGACTCCGTAAACTGATACAATGTTATTGTAGTAAAGAGGCTAACTGCCGTTCAAAACGTGTCGTAATTATTTATCATACTTGTTACCACAAGGTTTTGCTCCAATCAATATTATTATGTTTATAATAAGTAAAGGTTGTACCTTCCTAGAACATTAATAGAAGAGGTAAAAAATAGCGGTAATTTATTATAATCCATTTTGAGTGGGGTCGGGAGAACATGACATCCTTTCAAACTATCCGTGTTGTCAAAAATTTGGCTGTGGTTTTATGACTGGCATGCTGCCTTACGTCAACCCTCCTTGGGAATGTTTTCGTTGGTGGGATAGGGAAGGGTTTAGAAGTGGGATGGGGAGGGGAGATCGAAAGAGGTTGGGCCTTCGGATACCTGTCTCACCGTGCGAAACGTGGCATGAGCCACTTTACATCGATATTCTGAAAAGTCGTGGTATTTCACTGGCCCATTCATTCAGCGAACTGCGCGGTCACTCTGTTTTATTGGTACTGTAACGACTTCGTTCTCTCGGCTTCCCAATCTTTATGATATTGGTAGAACCAACGTGAGAACCACTATATAAAATGACTCAGCTCAGTTATTCATTCATAGGGTATTTAGGAGCTCAGTGCATGTGTATCAAATAATAATGCCAACAGATTAAATCATAGAATATATTAGTTAATTATGTATACATGACCTTTTTAATTTGTAGCTTTATCCATTGCACCACATCAGACTTCTTTTAATTTGTAGCTTTGTCCATTGCACCACATCAGACTTCTTTTAATTTGTAGCTTTGTCCATTGCACCACATCAGACTTCTTTTAATTTGTAGCTTTGTCCATTGCACCACATCAGACTTCTTTTAATTTGTAGCTTTGTCCATTGCACCACATCAGACTTCTTTTAATTTGTAGCTTTGTCCATTGCACCACATCAGACTTCTTTTAATTTGTAGCTTTGTCCATTGCACCACATCAGACTTCTTTTAATTTGTAGCTTTGTCCATTGCACCACATCAGACTTCTTTTAATTTGTAGCTTTGTCCATTGCACCACATCAGACTTCTTTTAATTTGTAGCTTTGTCCATTGCACCACATCAGACTTCTGTTCATATTTCAATTCTCAATGATACGCATGATAATCTTGTTATTCTCTTTTGGTATTTTACACAACCTCTCGACATTAAAATCAACATCTAAGTCCTCTTTTTTATTCATTGACATTCGAATCTTTTTAAAACAAAATGTTTTTAAAAATTCAAATACAAATTTCGAAACACACGTATTAAAAATATCAAAGAGTTTACATCTAAAATACCAAAGAGTTTACAGTACCTACTATACAAAACATAATTTTATAACGTTAATGAATGCAGTTATTGTAAATTTACTTCATTCAAAACTCTAACAGAACGGGTTTAATTGTCTTATAAACAAGGGTGAGAATACGACTAAATATTTCATCAAAATTGTTACCAATTTAATTAAAATCACAAAGAACAATATTTATTTTCAATTAGTTACAAGAATGAAACAATTAACTGTAAAATACGTCAGCACAGTTTTAATTGTATTTAAAATACTGTGATGGGGAGTGGAGGGGAGAAGAAATTGCGCCGCCTGATCTCTTTCTCACCTCAAAACGACATGTGGCTCCTGTCGTATGCGCCGATATTGTAAGAGATCGTGGTATTTCACTGATCGAGTCACTGTTAAAAAAATCGGTTATCTGTAAAGTCGGTTTACTGACGATAATTGAACGTAACAACGTTTTAAGAAATTTCTGATGGAATAGTTTCATTTTTCAAAGGAAAATTTAATAAAATAATGACAGTTAACAAAAAATAATAATAATTAAATGGAACGGGTCACAGCGAGGTGACGCCGTATGATTCATGTTTTTTCGTGCGTGCAGCCAGCTCCAAATTATAAGACGTTGTCACGTCAAAAATTAATACTTTTGACGCACAAACTTTCGAAGGATTAAACGTAGCTACCGCTGCCTATACATTAGTGTATTAATAAATAATATGATTGCAAAAAAGAAACTAGATTTCTTTAACTACTACTTATCTAGCGTGGTATAATAATTTTGTACATATTAATTGGAAATGGTCCGTTTAAAACCCTATCACAATACTTATTCAAAAATAAAACAATAGCATTCAATATCTCCGTACAAGTTTCTCTCTTTGTCAACTCGTTTATCTTTTGCCTTCCTGTTTAAATAGGAACTGTGAGAACTGTCGTAGTACTCTCATTATTAGTTATCTTGTGCAATAGAACAGCGCAACTGTAATATAATACCTACTACTGTAATATAACTCGCTGAAGGCTGCCTCTCATTATGTAAAATGTTTCAAATAATCCAGTGCTGCCATTTTAGGACGACTTTTATACAAAGGGTAAGTAAGTAAGTACATAAAGGAAAATATATAAATGATTGAAGCTTGAAGAATTGCGTAATCGATTTACTCAATTATTTCAGCAAGAATATGGATCATTTGGAAATTTTATTATTTTATTAATTCAACAATTCATTCAATTCGCTAACAACCTAACGGTTGTGTTAGTGTGTTGTGTTATACAATTAGCTGTTTGTGCTGGATTAGAATCTATACCTTATTTTGAAAATTTTTCAACGTTCCAAAATATAAAACCATCTAAAAAATGGACAGTTTATTCGCTCGAAGTAGAAGCTTAAAATTGAACTTGACCCTTTGAGTATGACTTTGAAATATTTAACCGGAATCTCGGAAACCGGAAGCATTTCCGCTTGCAAGAGTTGAACCTTGGGTTCATAGGTCCCGAGTACGTTATCTTGCTGAGCTATAAACTTGTATTATAAACATAAACATAAACATAACATAACTTCACGCCTTTAGTTACCCGAAGGTGTAGGCAGCGGCTGTTAAGCCTCGTCTCGCCGTTATGTTTACGTCCCAAATGGAATAGGTGGCGAACCTATTGCCATACCGGGCACAAAGTTTGTCAGTCATCGATATTTATCACACATAACTTCCGAAAACAATTTCGAAAAGTCATTGGTGTGAGCCAGTATCTGGAATCGAACCCCGGACCTCTGGATCAGAGGCCGTGCGCTCGCCCACTGCGCCACCGAGACTGTTGTATTATATAGAGTAAAATATTCTATTACATTGTTAAATCACGTGAATATGTTTTAAAATATGTATGTACGTAAGGGTTATATTCAAATTTGAATCAACACGGGAAAAATAACATTTGACAGTGGTAGAAACAAGCAGTTCACTGCATGAATGGGCTGGCTCGACCTATGAAATACAACGATGTCTCACAAAATTGACGTAAAGGGGCTCAAGCCTGCCGATTCGATGATAGATATATCCGGTGTCCCTTCATATCTCATATTAAAAGTCAGCAACCCAACTCTAAGTCTCTCAGAGTTACAGATGTCCATGGGCGGCGTAAACCGCTTACCACTAGATGACCCGTGTACTCTGTTGCCCCCTTTCCCATACATAAAATATTAAGTACTCATGATCTCACAAAAAGATTTAAATGTTTGTAAATGCTGGCGATCTTGTAGAGTATTCTCAGTTAAGTTCTATAATAATGCATATCTTTGTACTAAAGATGTCTGAATGTTTTAGCAAAGTGAATGTTGCCAGCATAATTGTATGATGACTTATCAACTTAAACGTTGAGTTTCAGTAAGTCACGTTATGCAGATTTCACTTCATATCGTTTCTGCAAGTTGGTTAACTTATATTTTTTCTTTGACTCTCTCGTAACAATATATTTTAATTAAGAAATTAAATTCACGGCACATGTTATGTGTGTACGAGTCACATCATATGAACACGTCATATTTTAATATCTCGTAGGTTCTGCGTCAAACGCACGTGAAGTAATGAGTGGGTGTACGTGTTGATTAATATTATAACAACGTTATTAAACATGTGTCCAAATAACGTATTAAATACGTACATATACAGATAAATTCACGCCAAGTCCCTTCCGTGGCAGGCACAGTTATCAGAGCGCTGTAAAAAATGATTCTTACATACCTCAATCGCTTCTTTGTCTTTCATAACTCTTGTCATACACGCTCGTTGGTTTTTAAGGCTCCTGACATCACCTTCTAAAAGGACCCTTCACCTTCATCATGTTGGCCATGGAAAGTGTGTCATGGCCGTCCTCGCCTCCTACACCCTTCCGCTTATGCTCTGTATATCTACTTAATTAATCTATTATAATAATACTAGCTGACCCGGCTAACGTTATCTTGCCGGGTCCTAAAATTTACAAAATAGGGGTTGATCGTAGGGGGTTGGAAATTTTGGGCTGTATGTATTTTTGTATCCTGTTTTATAAAAAAAACAGAAAAGGGGAGGGCCTTACCCTTAACATTTTGGGGGTTGAAAAATAGATACTAGACGATACTCAGACCTAATGAACACGAATAAAAAATTTGGTAAAAATTGGTAAAGCCTTTCTTGGACTTTAGACGAGTACAGTAACTAACATTATGACATAAAAATTTTAGATAATTAGATTATTATGTTAGTATTAGTTTTAAATTCTACTAACATATTAGCTTATTTACAAAGTTTTATGATCTTTATTTAGAAGCTGTGCTCAGTGGCTGCTACGATTCGCTGAATGGTAACGTCCCAAATGGAATAAGTGGCGCAATCTAACTCCATATATCGGACCTGGTTTTGTAAGTCACACTTTTTGCATTACCTGTCCCTAAATTTCTAAAAGTTTCTATCACAACACGACAGCAAGCAAGAGTAGAACTAAAATGCTGACTATAAATCAAATGAAACAATCGTATGTTACATAGATGAAGTTAGGGAAATACTTTAGTGCTTACTTTTAAAAAGATATACCAATGAACTGCAGTCTTGTAGACATAATTCCTTTTAATGGGATAGGAGGGAAAACGAGCAGGCACCTGATGGTAAATGACCTTCGCCACCCATGGACACCTGCAAGACATATAGTGTAACAGTTGCGTTGCCGACCTTTAAGGGAGTAGGATAGGAAAGGATGGGGAAAGAGGGTTGGTCTCTGGGTACCGCTCTCACCGAAGGAAACGCGGCATGAGCCACTTGACGTCGATCTTCTGAGAGGTCTGGCCTGCCCATTCATGCAACGAACAACTTGGCTCTATTACTGTTGAAATTATTACTTACTCATTATTTAGTCTCAATTACGATCACAACTTAACTAACATCGCATCTGATTTAATAAAACGTCCAGCGCAGTTGCGTGCCTTTGACCGTATCGGATGCACAACTGTCAGACATATTTAAGCTGCGAACATGCTGTGGTTTTCTATCTGAACTGGCATTAATTATTTAAATTTATAATGAGCTTAATTTTTATTAAAACCTATTTTTTTATTAGTCGTATTGTCGTCTCGATACTCTGAATGATCAGCACCCAGCTACTGATTCAGAAGTAAATAAACTAAAAACGTTTGAGCACAATTCTCACTACGCCATCTAGATTTCCAAGTTAAAACGAACGAATGAATGAATGAATTAGATGAACAGTGGAAATTACGCACAGTTTGCCGGCTCGACGGGTAAATTCAAATACTTTAAAATATCGACGTAAAGTGACACATGGCGTACTTCCTTCGGTGAGAAATTTTAAATTAATATAGATTAACCTCAATCTTATAAAACTCATTAAAAGGCATTCTGTTAAATCTGTTATCAGTATATATTCAATTCAGTATATATTCGTATAGTAGAGCCAAGCAGTTCGCTGCATGGCTCGACCAGTGAAATACCACGACCTCTCAGAAGACCGACGTAAAGTGGCTCATGCCGCGTTTCGTTCGGTGAGGGAGGTATCCGGAGACCCACCCCCCTAGCCCATCCTTTCCTATCCCCTATCCCTTAAAGGTTGGCAACGCAACAGTAACACTATATGTGTTGCTGGTGTCCATGGGCGGCGTTGGTTGCTTACCATCAGGTGACACGCCTGCTCGTTTGCCCTCTTATCCCATAAAAAAAATGAATAAATAATTAGCTGACGCTATTATACATTTACTAATATAGCAGGAGGAAATAAATATGCAAATATAATATTCTATTTCTTAAACAATGTAACAGTATTTAAACAAAGTGAGTGAGAGTTAATTTGAAATGGTTAAAGCCTTCGTAGAAATAAGTACAATGTAGTTGGTAATATCTCCAAATATTCATTGTATAGTATAAAACAAAGTCGCTTTCCGCTGTCTGTCTCGTTAAATGCTATTTACATTTGAACCTACGCAACTGGTTGGTTTGTATGTATTCATGTATATTGTAGCAAATACGATAATAAGTTTCACTCTTTGACTACTTGTGTCCATATTTGTACAAATAAATAATTAATGCAATGCTGCTATAATTACTGGATCGTGTTCAGCACGTTTTCCAACGATATATATATTTAAAGTTAGTGATTTAACTTATAATATCCGCGATCTTTGAAGAGACTTAACAAATATACATGTGGTACAATTATTATTAGGTGCTAAGTCTCGGATAAAAGCTAGTATAAGAGGAATTTCTTTTAAAACATTTTTCAAATCAAATTAATCAATATATTAATAATAAATTAATAAGTATGTGTAAACAATTTTTGCTGCCAGATGGCAGCTTACAATTTTGCAAAAGCTTTTCTCTATGTTTTTTTTTTATATAAATAAAACAAATTTCCTAAGAGTAAATAGCAAAAGCAAACTCGATATTACATAAAAAAATTGTTCTTTTAAATTATAAATAAAATTTTTATCCGAATTTCAAATTTCATTACTTAACAACTTGACTTGCTAGAAATATTTAAATTTAAACCATATCAGACTGAAGAACCCGTATGAGATTTTCTACTCCAAAGTATTTTAGGATCCAAATACAAGTTAACTAAACACTTTCATCTAGCGGGATTGAGTGGGGTTAAACAATCATCCGAGCCAACGGTTCTGTAAATGTATCGAATGAACTTTAGTTATTATAAAACAGTGATAATGTTGAACGGGAATTAACGCGACACTTTTTTAGGTAAACAAATATTTACCTTGATTAGCTTGACGTTTCGGCCAGGTTGCACTGGCCTTGGTCACAAGCAGACTGAAGTGGCGCCCTCACGACTCCGTAGATGAGGTAGATGCTTTGTGATATCTACCCTCATCGCTTGGTGCTGTTTTTTCTTCGTTTTTATAGATACCGTCACACTACACTTATAAAGTCCCTATTCTGTACGCCCTACGACGCGTGTCTATTCTGATAGATTAGCCGACTATGAACTAAAGCGAGGTGTTACTATTTTATTAATCACTGGATTCCATGTTGCGGAGAGCTTCAATCCATCTTCCCGATTGAAATTCTTGTGTTTTTTAATTTCAATCGCTTCACGCACAGCTCTTGGATAATAGTGGCGATCATTGTAGAGGACTTCCGGATGGTCGAACTCGATCCAGTGATTAATGCCGCCGAGAATTATGTGCTCGGCTATCGCTGATTTGTTCACCTGTCGGTTCTTCACTGCGGCTTTGTGTTCCTTGACCCTTTCAGCTATTGTTCGCTTAGTCTGGCCTATATACGAACTACCACAGCCGCAATTTATCTTGTAGACCCCAGGTGTTTGTAACGGCAAGACATCCTTCGGCGTGCCCAAGATATTTGTTACCTTTGTCCCCGGTGTGTATACTGTGGGGACTGAATATCTTTTCAGTAGTGTGCCTATCTTGTCTGTCACTCCTTTGACATAAGGCATGTAGGCTGGCTGTCGGTTCACTTCCGGATGTTTGCATCGTCTCGAACGTCGTTTGTTTCGTCGGTTAACCTGATATCCGTTGTTCCTTAGTACCTCCTGAACATGATCAAGTTTTTGCTGTAAATGTTCAGAGTCACAGAGATACTCGGCTCTATTCTTCAAAGAAGTCACAACGGATTGCAAGTGTCGAGGGTGATGGTGTGACGAGGCGTGTAGGTACCTATCAGTGTGTGTGGGTTTCCGGTATACACAGTGAGATAAGGACCAATCAGATTTCACACTGAGCCTGACGTCTAAGAAGGGCAGCGACCGGTTCACCTCCATCTCATATGTAAACTTTATTTTGGGGTGAACTGAATTAACACAGAAATAGATCAAGATAGAACGGCCGCGATGTCACATTTCCATACATTTCGAGCGTGTCACTTTTTTGAAAAACCACGCCCACAGCGTGACGTCATTTTCATTGTGAGCGGGTCGACTAGTTAGGAGACACACACATTAGATTATCGATGTTAATATCGGCAACGTGTGTTAATTTTATTATTTTTATATTTTACCAACTTTATTGATGTTGTGTAACGATAATCATAGAAAGTAAAACATGTTAAATACTTTAATCCGACATATTAAAACCTAAAACATATTTTTCCAACAGTATATAAAATTTAGTTATAATTATTATACTGTCCTTGAAACTATACATATTTATTAAATATTTGCCTTTTTGTAAGGGTTGGCCTCACAGTCCTGGTTAAATAACGAAGCCGAACGTCTACATATACCTCGGTTACTGCCCGTTTGAGAAGAACGAGATGATTTTCCATCGGCGATTGGTCAAATTGGTGAAAACTTATACTGTCAAATAAACTGCTGCCAATGTAATTACGAAGCACTTTGGTTGAAATTTGTGGTGTTAGAATAAAGTAGGGACAAAGCAAGACATGAGCTGATACTCAAATTATTATTGGATTAATTTATCGATAAGTCCTAAGACTCAACGATACATGGAGTGCCCATCTCTAACATTCGAAGGCCAAACACAGCGATTAACAGACACAGCGATCAACTAGCAGGTGTATTGTGTATTTCGTTCGATTCGAAGTACATTACGCGTATAATTTATACGCGCAATGTTTTTGTATACGAGCGTTGAATGCGGACAGCAATGGATATTTATCATAACGAAAAAATATACAACTTGTGATCGTAATTATTGAACATAGTAAAAGTAAAACAATAATTTATAATCTCAAAAAAATACTTTCTACTGATTTTCTGTACTTACTGATCATACGAAATATTTCCTTTTTTCATATTTGATTCACTACTTTTGTTTTTAGAATTTGCCACAGCATAATAAGGCATATATGTGACGTTTTATCTATTTTTGTACGTCCTGAACGCATGGCAGGAACGCTCGTTGCGTAATGAGAGCGAGTTTCGAAAAGCATGCAATATAGTGCATGGTTTTGGCACGCTTGCCACGCCTATTCGCCGTTCTATCTTGATCTATTTCTGTGTGAATTAAGATGTATTAGGCATTGATCCACTTCATCTTTGCTGCCTTTGATGATACAGAAGATATCGTCTACATATCTTTTCCAGAGTCTGACCGTCTTTGGGCCGTGGCTTAGAGTTTTCTGCTCAAAATGTTCCATCCAGAGGTTGTTTACCTAAAAAAGTGTCGCGTTAATTGCCGTTCATCATCATCACTGAGTAATATGCAACGCGAAAGCCTAAAAGTTTTTATTATAAAACAGTCGATTTAACATACATAACATAACATAACATAACTTCACGCCTTTGATACCCGAAGGTGTAGGCAGCGGCTGTTAAGCCTCGTCTCGCCGTTATGTTTACGTCTCAAATGGAATAAGTGGCGAACCTATTGCCATACCGGACACAAAGATTTTAGCCATCGATATTTATCACACTTAACTTCAGAAAACAATTTCGAAAAGTCATTGGTGTGAGCCAGTGTCAGGATTCGAACCCGGACCTCTGGACCAGAAGCCGTGTGCTCTACCACTGGACCACCGAGACTATAATCCGAGATAACCGAGATTATATAGAACAGTTAAAAATAAGAAATAATTACGCTGTATTTATATAATCGCATAAATGAATATACACATATATGGACAGGATACTTCCAAACAACTTATAATAATACTTATAAAAATGATAAAACAATTACTGATATATTAACAGCTACACCTCTTAAAAAAGTACTAGTATTTTATAGAAAAATGTAGCTCACGTTATTTCCCTGCTAAGAATAATTAATTGATTTGTATGATGTATATGATATGATGTATATGATATGATGTATATGATATGATGTATATGATATGATGTATATGATATGATGTATATGATATGATGTATATGATATGATGTATATGATATGTATGATGTATGATATGTCTGAAATTTGAAATCAATCCATTAAACACTTTTTAGTGCCAAAGTAATTACATCTGAAAACACATCCTCCCTTCTGATATAGTCGGGTAAAACCAACGTCTTAAGGACATTTTTAGTCATAAATGCCGACAAATCCAACCGCACATTCTTTTTTTTTTCTATGGGATAGGAGGGCAAACGAGCAGGCGTGTCACCTGATGTTAAGTGACCAACGCCGCCCACGGACACCTGCAACACATATAGTGTTACAGTTGCGTTGCCAACCTTTAAAGGAGTAGGATAGGTAGTGATGGGGAAGAGGGATGGGCTTCTGGGTAACTCTCTCACCGAACGAAACGCGGCATGAGCCACTTTACGTCGATTTTCTGAGAGGTGGTGGTATTTCACCGGTCGAGCCGGCCCATTCATGCAGCGAACTGCTTGGCTCTACCACTCTTCTAAAAACGCAACTAAATTGAAACTGGTTTTCTCATAAAAGTTTTAAAAAGGCTAAAAACAAAAGTTTAGTCGTGGAACTTACGTCCTTATAATATATTTTTAGAAGCAACACATACAAACGTAGCTTGATTGTAACTTTAAAGTAACTCAGCATATATCTCATATAAAATCTTGGGGTACTCTTTGAATTTTTGACTTATAAGCAAAATTGACCTTAATGTCAAGAAAGATACGTCACAGTTTTCATTTATCAGAACAATAAATTTCATTTCAAATCTTTTGAACCAATTTGAGTCTTTGCAACCGTGAGTCACGTGACATGAGAATAAAATTATGGTTCTTTTGTATAATTGAATATTATTAAAAATATGAATTAAATTCATAAAAATTAATTAGGTGCTATCAAGATATTATAATATTATGATAAAAATTAATTTGGAAAACGTTAATAATTATAATAATAGATATTACATTTAAGGATTGGAACTGAATCGTACAAGTATGATATCCTTTATATATATCCTTTAGTTAATATTGTTATACTTTCAAGGAGAGATTTGCATGTTTTTGATATATTTCTTATTAATAATAAAATTCAAGCTCCAATTCGTTTAAATTTCATTTTAAAATAAATATTTGCAAATATAGGATATTACAAAAACTTCGATCTAAGGTTCTATAGTAATTTGAAAGTAGAACTAATAAAAAGGATTGCTTTTTTTATGGGATAGGAGGGCAAACGAGCAGGCGTATCACCTGATGGTAAGCAACCAACGCCGCCCATGGACACCAGCAACACATATAGTCCGAGTTGCCGACCTTTAAGGGATAGGGGTAAGGAAAGGATGCAGAAATTGTGGTGGGCCTCCGGGTACCTCTCTCACCGAACGAAACGCGGCATGAGCTACTTTACGTCGATCTTCTGAGAGGTCGTGGTATTTCACCGGTCAAGCCGGCCCATTCATGCAGCGAACTGCTTGGCTCTACCACTACAATTGGTAGAATGATATGTATGATCTGGCTGACATTTCTTGTCTATAACAATTTATTCACTTCTTTCGTAGAGCATTTCTGTTTAATATTATTTGAGTCCAATGGTCGAGCATTCCGCTTCTGTACGAAGAGGTCGTAGATTCAAATCCTGGCTCATACACATAAGTTCTAGAAATTCTTTTCGGAATTTATGTATACTTGAAATATATTTTGTATTTTTGTAGATGTGTAAGACATTAAGTCTTAAATATCTGAAAATGTAGGCAGCGTTAAATCGTATTATCATAGTATTTAATAACACGACTACGCCTACGTAAATCGTTTTCAGTATTCTGTGTAATAAAGAAAAAAATAAACCACTGAAGGCATCTTCCCTAGTCCAAAAGGTTGAACCTGCCGGCTCATAACACTACCGGTCACGTGCCAAAGTACATTATCATGAACAGAATACACATATAAAAAGGGTAAATAAAGAGAATAACGTATAAAAGTATTATTTAACAAGCTACAAAAATAGGGCATATATTTTTCCAAGTCACTACATGAGGCTGTTTGTTCATGAAAGGAGCAAATGAGCTACCGAGTGATCTGGTTGTAAACAGCTAGCAACGATCATGGACAACAACACTAAAAGAGAAGGGGGATAAGGGAGATTATGGGTAGTGAAGAGAGAAAGGGTTACGTGTTCGGATACCTCTCTCACCAAACGGAACATGACATGAATCACTTTACATAGACTATATGCAGTATCATTACATAGAATAAGTAATGGTGTTTGAAAGGGAGGAATCCAGAACAGATGCAAGGATAATGGTTGATGATGTAGTGCTGGAACAGGTGAATGAAATTGTATATCTTGGATGCGCTTTTAGCAGAGATGGAAGGTACACCGCGGATGTAGAAAGACGAGTGGCGATAGGAAATAGCGTAAACGGAGTGTTGGGCAGATTCCTGGGCGCAAAAAATATTAGCAGAAAGGCCCAGTTAGCAATCCACAATGCAGTCCTGATCCCAACACTAACTTATGGAAGCGAGAGCTGGGTATGGCAGAGTGTGCATGAAAGTAGAATAAACGCGGTAGAAATGAGGGCTCTACGCAAAATCTGCGGAGTGACTCTCGCTGACCGCGTAGAAAACAAGGTTGTAAGGAAGGAAGTTGGTTTGAAAGAGAGTGTCGGTGTAAAAGTAAGAAAGGGCATGCTCCGATGGTTCGGACATGTAGAAAGAATGGTTGACGCAAGACTGACTAAGCAGATATACAATGCAAAAGCGGACGGATGTAGGAGTCGAGGACGGCCAAGACACACATTCCAAGACCAAATAGAACGTGTTCTGGAGGAAGGTGATGTTAAGAGCCTCAAAAACCGACGCGCGTGCATGAAAAGAGTTATGAAAGTCAACGAAGCGAGTGAGGTGTGTAAGAATCGTGCCCTATGGCGCTCTGTTCTCTCTGCCTACCCCGCAAGGGATTTGGCGTGAAGTTATGTATGTATGTATGTATGTATGTATTACATAGAATAAAACAAAGTCACTTTTTGCATTTTATCCCCTTATATGCTTAGATCTTTGAGACTACGCAACGGATTTGATGTGGTTTTTTTTTTAATAGATAGAGGGTATCAATGAGGTGGTTTACATAAATAATTCATGTGGGTAGTGATAATTTTCGAAATTGGTCGAACCTGACCTCTGGATCAGAAGTCGTGTACTTCTGATCCAGAGGTCAGGGTTCGATACCTGACACTGGCTCACACCAATGACTTTTCGAAATTGTTTTCCGAAGTTATGTGTGATAAATATCGATGAATGAAAATTTTGTGCCCGGTATGGCAATGGGTTCGCCACCTATTCCATTTGGGACGTAAAACTAACGACGAGACGAGGCTTGGCAGCCGCTGCCTACACCTTCGGGTAAAAAAAGGCGTGAAGTTATGTAATGTTATGTAGCATTTTAATTATAAACGCTGTAAAAAATACTTTTGATGCGGTACAAAGTTCCCCGGATCAGCTAGTTCGTAATAAAGTTCACGTCTTTGTCTGTCCACTGAGAGCATTTTAGCTTGTCTTGTAATTAGAGTATGTACTTCTTCATGAGGACGGTGGCCCGATCAACAATCAGTATTGTTCTAAAATAAAGTAGTTTTACAATATATCTAGATACAACACAATCAGGGAATGTGAGAACTAGTAATAAATTCAAAATATATATCAAAATCATATTCGTCTGAAAATTCAATTATGACAACTCCTTCTCTGTAGCGATTCATCAACGCCTTGAAGAATACTTGGCTGGGTTGTTTTATATTGAATAAAACTCATATCAACAGACTCAAACTCTAGCTGGCACAATGAATATAAATTTCATATTTTTCCTGATGCTTTAAGTGATTTTTTAGTATTTGATATTTTTGGCAGGTGAAAAAATACACAGAGAGTCTGGTGGTTTAGGCAATTGACTCATGTGTCAGAGGATACAAGTTCAAATCCGAGCACATACGACATAAATGACTTAAATTGGTTCCAGCCGGAGGAATCAAAAAAATTAATAAGTTAAATTTGAGACCTCCGGATACCTCTCTCACCGAGGTCTCGGTATTTCACAGGTCGAGCCGGACCACTCACCAGCGAACTCGGTGACTCTCTAGCACCTTGATTATTACTGATTATTATACATATTATAAATACTTTGACGCTTCTACTCATGTAATGTTTACTCAAAAACAACAAATATCGCCTCGCGCGAACGTCTCAAGCTACTTTATAATGAATATCACACTAAAACTGACTTTAATTAAACTTAATCAATAAGGTGTAAAATTAACTCTAAAAATGTTATTGAAAGTGTGTATTTTAACTTCACAGATAATTTCAAAATAGTCTCGCGACCAGAGCTGTGGTTTGTTCTTCGCACAGAGAATTAGCATTGTCATTCAGCGTGGCAATGCAGCCAGTCTTCTGGGCATGTTGCCAATAGACCGAGATGCGGAGAAATTTGATTTCAAATAAAGTTTGAATTGTAAATAGGTATTATAAAAAAGTCTAATTTTATCATATTACCTCCTTTCCATTTTGCATTCAGTTAGAGATTATATTTCAGTAAAAGTGGCCTCTATTGCGGTGTTTCACGCGTTTTGAACATCACTCATCTTAATCAGCATCCTGTGATCTCGGATGTTGTAAAGTATACTAAATGTAGATGAGTTGAGTTTGGATAAAATATACGAAGAAAACGCGAAAATGCCTAAAATTATTTAATTAAATTTGTTACATAAAATATCATTTAAATTTTAACATTAAAATCATTATACAAGTATGAATAAATACTCCCCGAAAATAATATAAAACGTACGTACTTTCAGAATGAATCATTTCCTTAAATAAAATTAGTCAGAACAACACAAAACAAACTATTTGTAAAGCAATAGAATAATATCTCAGAATGTGAACTGCTGGGAAGTCCAAGGTTCAAATCGGCTCGTCACATATTGCATGGAAGCAAATGTTTTTTTTTTTGATAAGTCGAGAAAGCACTGTACTTACTCTGCCTTTATTCGAGCAGTAAAAATAAAAATTGATTCTGTACCATATTTTCTCAGCGAAACGTTTTCGTAATATTACTTAATCTGCGCTAGATGTGGTAAAGCCTAACAACGGGACCTTACAATTAACACGTTCGAAATTAATTAAAACCCCTTTGGGTTTTCCATTAATAACCTCGACTTAATGTGGTACATACAAAGGTGTACCGGTATGAAATGAGCGTTTTTTTGTGAAAAAAAAAATTAATTTCGATTAGAAAAAAAAATATTTAAAATATTGTCCATCACTTTCTACACATTTTGTCCACCTTTTTGGTAATTTGTGGATACCATGCCAATAGAAATTATCTTCTTTTGAAGCAAACCAATCAGACACCCAATTTTCCACTTCCGCGTAGGAATCGAACCGCTGCTCAGCCAATGCGTGTCCCATCGATGAAAATAAATGGTAATCGGAAGGAGCCACGTCTGGTGAATACGGCGGGTGGGGTAGCAACTCCCAGCCAAGTACTTTGATTGTATCCTCAACCGATTTTGCTTTGTGTGCAGGTGCATTGTCATGTAACAAAATTACTTTGCCGTGTCTTCTGGCCCATTCTGGTTGTTTTTCGATCAATGCGTTGTTCAAATCGATCATTTGTTGTTTGTAGCGACTAGTATTAACAGTTTCACCAGGTTTTAGGAGTTCATAATACACCACACCCTTCGGATCCCACCAAATACAGAGCATTGCCTTCTTCCCGAAACGATCTGGTTTTGCAGTCGATGCTGATGGTTGTCCCGGATTAACCCATGATTTTCTCCGTTTAGGATTCTTAAAATAAATCCATTTTTCATCGCCAGTGACAATTCGTTTCGATTTTCTTTCGTGTCTTTGAAGCAAAATTTCACAAGTATTTTTCCGGTTTTCCATTTGTCTTTCATTCAATTCATGTGGCACCCATTTTCCACACTTTTGAATTTTTCCCATAGCTTTCAAACGGTCTGAAATTGTTTGTTGTGCAACATTTAACATAGCTGCCATTTGCTTCTAACTCAAAGTATCATCTTCATCCAATATGGCTTGCAGTTTGGCGTCTCCGAATTTTTTTGGTGGTCTTCCACGTTCTTCATTTCTCACATCAAAATCATTACATTTGAATCGTTGAAACCATCTCTTACATGTTGCTTCTGATAGAGCATGATCACCATATGCTTCGACAAGCATTCGATGTGATTCTGCAGCATTTTTTTTCAAATGGAAACAAAAAATTAATGCGTTCCGCAAATCATCACTTTCCGGCACAAAATTTGGCATTTTTAACACAATAAAAAAATATGATGTTGTTTGTTTACAAACTGTTAGGTTAATTGAATGTTTGACAGTTGTCATGGCAACCAAACAGAAAAAAAAATATTAAGGCTTATTCACAACAAATAACCCCTACCAATGCATTCGTATCTTAACGCTCATTTCATACCGGTACACCGGTAATTATACCTTATGAAAGAATGTCATAGATTCAGATCTATAAGTGGCTCTATCGTTCACTGATTCGAATGTTTACCGTAAGTTTAAGTTCTTAAAACCTGAACGCGTAAAAACAATGATATTGTGGTAGAGCCAAGAGCATGAATGAGCCGGCTCAACATAACATAACATAACTTCACGCCTTTTTCTACCCGAAGGTGTAGGTAGCGGCTGCTAAGCCTCGTCTCGCCGTTACGTTTACGTCCCAAATGGAATAGGTGGCGGACCTATTGCCATACCGGGCACAAAGTTGTCAGTCATCGATATTTATCACACGTAACTTCCGAAAATTTCGAAAATTCATTGGTGTGTGCCAGGATTTGAACCCACTACTTCTTGAATCAGAAGCGGGGTGCTAGTGAATACGCCACCGAGACTGTTGGCGGGAATGAGCCGGCTCGACCGGTGAAATACGACGATCTCTCAAAAGATCGACGTAAAGTGGCTCATGCCGCGTTTCGTTCGTTAAGAGAGTTACTCGGAGGCCCACCTCCCTTCCCCATTCTTGCCTATCCCTATCCCTCAAAGGTCGGAGATCCTATCAGATGACAAGCCTGCTCGTTGCCCTCCTATCCCATAAATAAAAACATTGGTCACATATAATATCTGGGATCAATCCCACGTCTTGAGTTTCTATCCGTTACCATTTTTTCAACTGTAGAATGTGTATATTAAAAAAAATAGCAGAGAAAAATATCGTTTAATTATTTTCACTTTACCATATAACCCCTGTGTGATTTACATTTCCAACCTGCGAAAGGAGAAAATATGGGGACTTAATAATAATTTGTACAGAAATGAAAATGTAACCTGAGAAAAACTCATTCGCAAAGCTGCTTATCGCACATGTCAGATTTTTTCTTAAATAATTCCGAATTATTTTGCATGAAACATTGACAACAGCTTGAATACGTATGCGAGAAGTCATGTCATGAGTTAGATATTGTTTCTTAATATCAACACGGCATTTTATCAATACGGTGTAATTGGTTACCAATGGTTATGTGTAATAAATATCGATGACTGACAACTTTTATTCTACCTATTTAGTACGAGAGCTAGCAACGTCGGGAACACAAGTATCACAGTTTTAAGATATGTTATTTCAATCACTCTTCCGAACGTAACACTGGCAGTCTGGCTGCCGGCAGTGGTTGCGTTCATTTGTGCGCAGCCTATTTGTATACGTAAAACATAAATTGTTCAAATAATTTGAGGAAGTTTTTTGTTTTTAATCATATGTTTATTGAAGTTATCGCAACATAATAATATATTTTTTTGCAGACCGTTCTAATATTGATAACATTGTGGCGGATGCAATTTTTCATAAACAAAATTTTGATTTTTTAAATCATTTTAGGATGGCTGAATTTTTGAAATGATGTTAGAAATATAATTTTGCCAGACGATAATCTGTTTGGTAACTTTCTGCCAGACGGATTCAAAAATGAAAACTGATGTGGATCATTTTTGCTTGGTCTAGCAATTGTTGACGAATAAAATATATAGAAAGGATTGAAAACAATGGAATAAATTTATTGATTAGTACGGTATCAATACAATAATTCATTGCTGTAGAAAATTACAGCAATGATCAATCTCAACTACGAGAATTTTAATTATAAAGGCAAAAGTTTTCTAATTATGAATGTATGCATGTTTCTAACTCTTTCACGTATAAACTGAACTGAACTTTACAAGGTACAGCTTATACATCAGAACAAAACATAGGCAACAACTTATCAAAACTAAACTGTTATGTCTTAAAAATATGAAGATGTAACTAATACTACTAACTAACTTATTAACCTAAACGAAGTAATCAATTACGCACATTAAAACTCAGCGAATGGGAATGGCAGAGACAAGATCGAGAGACCAAGAAAGAGTTTACAAGGAAGTAAGAGATGGTCTGTTTCAAAAAATAAAGATGACAGAGAAAAGAGAAGACTAATATACAAGCCTTTCCCCATATTTAACATTTAACTGTGAGATAATATAGCTAATGTCGTCAACGTCCACGGAGATATTAATTATGAACTTACTTAATTAAATGGAAACTCACTTAGTAGATCTCAAACAATAGTCAGTATTTAACCAACTAACCTTCGCTGACCGCGTCGAAGCCAAGGTTATAAGGAAGGAAGGCGGATTGAAAGAGCGTCTCGGTGTAAAAGTAAGAAAGGGCATGCTCCGATGGTTCGGACATGTGGGAAGAATGGATGATGCAAGATTGACTAAGCAGATATACAATTCAAAAGCGGATGGTTGTGGGAGTCGAGGACGGCCAAGACACACATTCCATGACCATATAGAACGTGTTCTGAGAGGTGATGTTAGGAGTCTTAAAAATCGACGCGCGTGCATGAAATGAGTTATGAAAGTCAACGTAGAGATTGAGGTGTTTAAGAATCGTGCATTATGGCGCTCTGTTCTCTTTACCTATCCCGCAAGATATTTGGTGTGAAGTTATGAGTGTATGTATTTAACCGAATAAACTCCAACCCCGTACTGCAATGGTAAGAACCAAACATATAGATAATGCAACAATAATTAGGGTAATATAAAAACTAATTGCATATCTATGTTCTGAAGTATTTTTTGTTATTAATATTTTTCAAGTATTCTGTACCTATGCCTGTCCTTAAGTGACTAAATAAAAAAATAATCTTAAATCCTTTTCTATTCTCTTCTTTCACTCGTCTTCTCCACCTTTACTCCCTTTATACTTATAACAACTTTTGCGAAATATTTCAAAATACTTTTCAGCATGTATGTAGTAAAATATTTTATATACGCCTCGAGGTGAAAATTGGAATTAGACTGGTAGAGCTTTAAGGCAGAATAATTTACAAATGTTAAAATTTGTTTAGTGCCGAGTTATGGTTGCACTCTTTAGTAAATAACATTTTGAACTATCCATCTAGAGACAAGTATACAAGTAAAATAGCTTTATTACAGTGAGAAAGGACCGTCTCGTAACTGCTATAATTAATAATACGGATCATTAATCACGAAACGTTTTAAAGTTTAGCTGCAGTTGTTTAAGATTAATATATATAAATAGTATTAGGTACTTTTGTTTCAGACAGAGGGAGAAAATTAAAAACAAAAATTAATCAAGAACACCATCTGCTTTTCAAAAGTATATTTCTTTAGAAGTACCTATATAAATAAGTCTTGATTGTATTTTATATGTTACGACAAACGAGCAAGCGCTCATTAACACCGGCTATAGAGGTAGTGTTACAGTTGCGTTGCCGGAATTTGAGGGATATTCTAAGAGAACGTGATATTTCACCGGTCAAACCGGCCCATTCATTTACCGATTTGTATGTCTTTTCAATTCATTATTATCTAGAAATTTGACATAGCATAGTGAGACTCGAATATTGAAAAAAAAAACAAATTGACTTTTTATTTATTGAAAATTGATTATTTTTGTGACCCCAAAAATGTGACGCATCTTTTGGACTAACAAACATCCACATATATATAACCCAATTTTTATTTTTAGAAACAAGGTTTTTCACAGTGGTAGAGGCATACAGTTGGCTGCATGACTAGGTCGGCTCGACCGGTGAAATACCACGGCCTCTCAGAATATTGACGTAAAGTGGCACATGCCGCGTTTGAGGTGACACGTCCGTTCGTTTTCCCCCTGTCCCCTAAAAAATAGATATACATTATGAGCATTAAATATTGTTAAAAAAACTAACTAACTCTACAGATAAATTAGCAATTATGACTTTAAATAATTTGAGTGCGATAAATTAACTTTTTAAAATTATTTGTTTCTTCCGCGAGCAAAAGATATTTTAATGAAACCAGTCAAGTTACATTCATAACTCAATACTTAGTTTTTTTTTATGGGATAAGATGGCAAACGAGCAAGCGTTTCACCTGGGGGCATATTAGCATATATGAGCTAGCTCGCTGCCTAGCGAATTCGTATTTTCAACGACTAATTGCATTTAGTCACTCATGAGTAGTCTAGACTGGCTGAAATTAGTCATTAGAAATACGAATTCGCTAGGCAGCGAGCTAGCTGGCTGGAATTACGAGCTCATTATAATATGCCCCCAGATTGTAAGTAACTACACCGTGGTGTGTTGCCGTCATTTAAAGGAGTAGGAGGAAAAAAGAAGCGGATAGGGCCCTTGGATCCCTATCTCACCGAACGAAATGTGGCACTTCAAGCCGATATTCTGAAAGGTCGTGCTTTTTCAACGATCGAGCCGGCCCATTTATGCATCGAATATACTATCTATAATATACTATCACTGTTAAAACAATCTAGCTAAAATTCGCCTATTCACCTTGATCGTGGGAAAACTGAACAACTGCCACGAGGTGTGTTTGCATTATCTTGGTGTGGCGGAATTAAATAACTTTGGCGATTTTGTTGGTTTATGAAATATATTAGTTTGATTAAATACAGAATCGCGCAGCATGCATGCCTAAAATCATTTATTTATAATAAATTTGACCAAAAAAAACAGTAAATGGCGAAACTTGAAATTTCGTTATTAAACATAACATAACTTCACGCCTCTTTGTACACGAAGTTGTATGTAGTGGCTGTTAAGCCTCGACTCCCCGTTATGTTTACGTCCCAAATGGAACAGGTAGTGAATCTATTGCCATACCCAGCAAACTGTTTTTTTAGTCATCGATATTTATCACACATAACTTTCGAAATTAATTTCAAAAAGTCATTAGTGTGTGCCAGGATTCGAACCCGTGACCTCCGAATTCAAAAGCCGTGTGTTCGACCACTGGACCACCATAATATTTTCGCTTAGAAATACTTTTACCCGACCGAGACAACAGTTAGAGAGTAAAGTTAACAGCAATGACAGTGACTCTGGAATGAACATTTATATGTTCATTCCAGATTGATATTCCATTGAAGCTGATATTCCATTTCATTAGTACAAAAATTTCCCGATATTGTCATATCGCGAAAGTTTTATATCACCTAAGAATATAAGTAATATTGTGAAAATATTTACTACCGGCAATAAACTTCCGCTCAGCAAATATATTTACAAGAATTTTGATATAATATTCTCACATACTTTTACAGTTCTTCGTGGCGTGTACAGAGTTATTTGTTATATTTAATTTTTATTTAAACAAACTAAAGTTTGATGTTCTAAAATATTATTTAAAACTTCAAATTAATATATTCAATTGTGTATTTAAAATGTGTGGTTGTTTAACATTTATTTTGTTAAATTTTGTACAATCTATTAGTCCTCTTGACATGATATATTACACAGACAATGCGTTTATAGGCAATATCAAAAAGAGAAATGTAATACCGCTGGATACTTTTAATGATCCTGATAGAAGACAGCAGAACGCCGAAGTATACCTGCAGTACAGGCCATATACAGAAATAAGAGACAATCGGCACAATGACAAGAAATTTGAGGTGACTTCTCTAATCATCTCCATAACTTGGGCAATGAGGTTTAAACCACTTTAATACCGGCGTAAAGTGGCAGTTGTTGCGTTTCATTTGGTAAGAGATATATCCTGAAGAAATGCAACTGTAACACTATCCGGTTGCAGATGTCCATGGGCAGCGCTAGTTGCTTACCATCAGGCGGTTTTTTTTAATAGTTAGATTGTGTCAACGGGGTGGTTTGATCTATAATTCATGTATAGTGTAGTAAAAAAAAGTGATAATTTTCAAGATTTAGAACTTTAATCGCAAATGCTGTCTGAACTCCAAGTGATAAATCAAAACAATGTACTAAATTATTATACACCTTTAAAAGGTCTACAAAAAAGTCCGCGAGGGCATATGTCTATCTCTTAGGGATAACCCACAATGACCATTTTTATTTTTTTACCTTTTACGAGAAATAATGGCCTATTTACGAAGCGATTTTAAACATTACAGTAGTAATTTTCATCCAATTAAGTGTCTTAAATAGATTGTGCATGTAATATAGATGATCTTGGCCCTTTACAGCATGCAATTTAAACAAATATTTTCGAAGATATTGCAGTATTAACTTATCGGGACATCAGATAATACTTTTGATGCGGAACAAAGTTCGCCGGGTCAGCTAGTAGGCTATAAAATAGTTCATTTAATTTATTACAAGCTCTTTCGTTATAGCAGAATGAAAATAAGTTACTTTATACTTATGTTGCAGCTATCCGAATTACTATTAACGGAAACAAAAGTAACTGACAAAGTAGATGAATTGGACAGACTAGAGGATGGATTAAAAATGCTCAATATGGAAATTGATGATGAGTATGATATAGATCTTTAACAGAAGAAAAAAGTTTTATCTGAATTTGATTCATATTTATCATGTGCATTCTCCACTTCATGTCAATAGAATATTTTTAAAATGACACAAACTTTTTTGTTAAAATAATTAAAAACAAGAAAACGATAAAAGTCTAAAACCTACAAAATATTTATCATAAATCGTATTTTCAGACATAAAACGCACTATGAGGAGGTATTGCTTATGTCCTTGCTTGTAGTAAGGTATTAAAAACCTTATAATTTTTTCTACTTATATGGACATTTTTATATGAAATACCTCCTTATTTCTTGACTATAATTGCCTTAAGAGAGATTAATAATTACCTTGATATACACAACTTAACGCTTAATATTAATAAAATGAAAATTCACAAAATAACAAAATTCGAAACTAAGAAACGCGCTGTCATACAAAACCGAACTAAAAAATAGAAAAATAAAAAAAAAATACTTTATTTTAAAAAAAGCGTGGGGTGCTTTTTAAGATATTATCGAAATGATAATTACTCTACTCATATCTGTCAATAAAATATTTATAACTATTGACACCATGCACCCCACGCTTTTTTTAAAATAAAGTATTTTTTTTTTATTTTTCTATTTTTTAGTTCGGTTTTCAATAAAAAGCGTGTTTTTTAGTTTTTTTAAACTATTATTTATTTTAAATTTTTTAGTTCGGTTTTGTATGACAGCGCGTTTCTTAGTTTCGAATTTGAGGAATAGCGCCATCTGTGACTTACATAAGGAACTCGTTTCAAGTTGATAACGTAAACTTTCCGCTGATTGCCTATCGTTCAAAAAAGCGTGGGGTGCATGGTGTCAATAGTTATAAATATTTTATTGACAGATATGAGTAGTGATTATCATTTCGATAATATCTTAAAAAGCACCCCACGCTTTTTTAATTTATATTCATTGAAATTTTTAACACTATTTTCTTAATTTAAATTCATTAAAATTTATTTTCTATTTTTTAGTTCGGTTTTCTAGTCTAGAACTTTCATAGTTCACAAATCGCACCATCTAGTGGCAATCAGCGGAAACTAAAAAAGAAGTCGGTTACAAACAAACCTACAAACATACAAATATACAAATATACAAACATACATACAGGTGAAGCTAATAAAAAGCTAATAATAAAATGAAAATTCACAAAATAACGAATTGTACCTATTAAGTAAATTTATTTTATATATTACTCTTGACATTAGTTTTATTTGAAATTCCATAAATATTATAATATATTTGCATACAATTTTTTTTTTCTGACTTTTAAGTTTCAAGCTAACGTTTTAAGAAAACACATAACACCCACACACGTTAACATAAGTCCAGTGGTCGAGCACGCCGCCGCTGAATCAAGAATTCGCGGGTTCTAATCTAGGTTCACACCAATGACTTTTCGAAAGTATTTTCGGAAGCTATGTGTTATAAATGTCGATGACTGAAAAACTCGTGCCCTGTATGGGCAATAGGTTCGCCACCTATTCCATTTGGGACGCAAACATAACGGCGAGACGCGGCTTAACAGCCGCTACCAACACCTTCGGGTAGAAAAAAGCGTGAATTTATGCTTATGACGTTAACATAAGTCATAGCCATCTCAACTTACACATCACCATTTTATTTATCCACCAATATTGATGTAGCAGTTATAATTCTTATTTTTCACATAGTTGTGATGAGAGTATTTTAATTGTGATATTTACTATCCATAACTTTTATTAAGTTGATCAGTTTCGGATTTTTCTGTTCCACTATTGTGGGTCCCCTTCCCACACGTTTTATTTAATATATTTTTTTTTATGGGATAGGAGGGCAAACGAGCAGGCGTGTCACCTGATGTTAAGTGACCAACGCCGCCCATGGACACCTGCAACACACATAGTGTTACAATTGCGTTGCCAACCTTGGAAGGAGTAGGATAGGAGGGGATGGGCAAGGGGGATGGGCTTCCGGGTACCTCTCTCACCGTACGAAACGCAGCATGAGCCACTTTACGTCGATCTTCTGAGAGGTGCTGGTATTTCACCGGCCGAGCCGGCCCTTTCATGCAGCGAACTGCTTGGGTCTACCACTCTTAAAATTATATTTATTATATTATATTTTTAACTTTACCATCACTGCGGATGGCACAATGCGTATACAAGAGAAAACTTTTGTAAATAAGGCAGCTAACAGGCTTTGATATTCAAAAACGAACTACCATGAATAGCAAAACGGAAATTGCATGAAACGATTGTCGATTGGGAAATGGTATGGTTACTAGCAGGAGATAGAGGGAGCCTGTGTTTCCTAGGGCAAATTGTTGCTACGATTCAGGATACAGTTGTATTTATTGTATAAAATTCTTTATTGAAATGAAGATAAATATAAGTATAAACTAACCTAAAGACTTCGCTAGATTAGACTATCCCCAAATTTGACACTTCTTAGGTATATGATCACGTAATATGAAGTAAACAATTCTGGTTGTTTTATGTTAAATGCATGGTATTTTCAAGTGTCTATTAAATTAACTGATAACACTTTTTTGATTTTTTTTTCTTTTTTATAGCTGCATTAAGCAAAAAAATCATTGCATCTACAGAAGCACAGATAAAAGATATCTATTTTTTTTAAAGTAGGTTTCCGCACCACAAATTAAAGTCTAAAATAATCTATATCGCGCATGTTGAAATGATAATTGGCGATAGTGCTGGCATAAGCTAGAATGCAATATATAAAAATCGAGTGCAATAAAATATTTTATAACTCAGCACTCATCTCAAAGAATTTCCATATAGCCAGCAAATACAGGAAGAAAATATTGCTTTCCTTCTGACAAATATCTTGAGTTTGAAGCGGCGAAACTGAAAAATGTGTTTTACGCTCTCTCTGCAGCGGTATATTACGGTTGTCATATTACATTCGAGAACAACGTGCTTCTATATTTATGCACTTTTACATTTATTATTACTTAGAATGTTGTTTTATTCCTAGTACTTTATACATTTTTTATTGATTTATGAAGTTAAATTGTGGTAAGGTGTTCATATACGTATGTTAACCCCCATTACTTCTATCAACTGCTCATTTAATCCTGGTGGTCTGGGGATAAAGCACCCTGACTCTTTATCTAGAAATTGGTAGAACGAATCCATACTCATCCAATGACTTTTACCGAAGTTATGCATGATAAATATCTAGGAGTGACAACGGTTTGTCCGGTTAGCAATAAGTTCTGTCAACTATTTCGATTCAGCTAGTCCAGACTAATTTAACAGCCGCTGCCTACACTTTGGGTTATAAAAAACCGTCAAGTTTAAAATAAAAACCAATTCTAGCCTTCCACAGACTTAAATGTAACTTAAAACCGTAGTGTAGGTGAACTTTTCAACAGAATGAAAGTCCCAACACATTGTTTAGTCTTCTGGTGTAGAAAATATTAAAGGTACCTTCAACATCAGTGATCATCAAATGCGACAGGCACACATCAAGCCAATTTGTTCAACGTTCTCACACAAAAGGTTTGCTTTGCGAGAGTAAATATCAAATAATTTGTTCCGGCATATTCATGACTGATATAAATTGGGGATTATTAAACAAAAATGGGAAAATTATGCCAGTTTTTGGTTCAGCTGTGGTATATTATGACGATATTTTTTTTATAGTGGAGTTGGTATTGGTAAACAATATTAAGTAAGTGCAACTAATAATAATATCTTGGACACAATACACACAGCGCCCTCGAGTTCCAAGCTAAGCAACTAAATGCTTGTGTTATGGATTACTAGATATTAATACATATATACTTTTCTTTTGTAAATACATACTTATAATATATAGAAAAACACCCAGACGCCACAGAAATATTCATGTTTATCACAAATATTTGTGCTCGGGTGGGATTTGAACCCCTGACCTCATTGCTGCAGCGAGAGAGAGACCAATGCGCCACGAGGCCAGTCAACTACTTATTTTGTTTAAATAATAAAATAGTCAAAACATGAGATACCTGGATGTAAAAGCTGTTTTAAAAATTCACTCCTTTATTAACCGAAGATGTAGGCAGCGGCTGAATCTATTGCCATTCATCAGGCACAATAGCACACAATCATAACTTCTTGAAAGGATTCCGAAAAGTTATTGCCGCTAGTCAGTATTTCCACCCGACATTTCTGATTCAGAAACAGGATGCAACCTCCATGGCAGGTATAAATTATGATTTTGAAGCATTCAATGAATCTCTAAGAATACTTAATACAGGTTCAATTAAGTTCACTAATTCACTATAGTATAAACCACCTAATTATGCCTCCAAACATAAAAATTCCAAGGATATACCATCCCTTATGAAAAAGGACGGAGAAGTTGTAGACAGTAAGGTAAATTAATTGTGTCAAAATAAGAATATCTCAAAATATCTACAATTAAATATTCTCATTTAGGTACAAAACAAATCGAGACATTTCTATACAATCTACATCGAGTTGCCATCTCCACACGTTACTTCATACAAACATTTCGAAATACTTAGACACGTATAATACCTAATTTGTGAGGCTACTTCAATGATGTGAGGGTACTCATCTCCGTACATTAAAGGGAACGAAATAAATAGGTACCAAGGTCCGTGATGTAGATACAAAATATTCAAACCCAAGGAGTTCTCAACGATAGTACAGTTTTCCTTTTGAAAGAAGGACTAATGTCCATACTGCGCTCTCATTTCCCCGTCTTTTCATAGATTTTTTAATACCCAAAGATGTTGGCAGTGTTTTTTCGTTTTCACATCTAAGGGACTAAAGGTACTTATAGCTTAAATATAATTTAAGCAATATAAATTATTTGTCTGTCGATCGATAATCTTTTTTGATAAATTCAGAAAAGTTATTGATCAACAGGTGGATATGAGCTCGAGATATGTCTGTCAGAAGTCGGAGTTCTGAACCACTAAGTCATAGAAACGTTATAATTTTTTGACACTTACTTATAATAAAGTAACAAAAAATGAATGGCCTTCAACACACTTTCCTACACTACTCAAAAACTGAACATCGTTTTTTTCATAATTATTTTTCTTATTCACTTTTCTTTGCATAAATCATTGGAACAATTGGACAATAATAATTCAACCCTTATTTTTATTTGATTTTTTAATGAAAAAAAAAATTTGCATAGTTATGTTATGATAGTACCTATTTGCCATGCCTAGCGCTAAATTTATTAAACAAACTAGCTGACCCGGCGAACTTTGTTCCGCATCAAAAGTAATAAATGAGTAAAATTGGGATATTAAAAAGTTCAATTTGTGCTATTTATCGCCACGCGTTTTGGCGCGCAACGCAACTAATATGTCCCGCTATGTTAATACTGTAATATCTTCGTAAATATTCGTTTAAATTACATGCTCTAAATGGCCAGGATCATCTATATTACAAACACAATCTATCTAAGAAACTTAATTGAATAAAAATTCATGCTGTAATGTTTAAAATCGCTTCGTAAATAAGGCATTATTTCTCGTAAAAAGTAATAAAATAAAAATGGTCAGTGTGGGTTATCCCTAAGAGATAGACATATGCCCTCGCAGACTTTTTTGTAGACCTTCTGAAGGTGTTTAATAATGTAGCACATTGTTTTGTTCTATCACTCAGGGTTCAGCCAGAGTTTGCAATTAAAGTGCTAAATCTCGAAAATTATTATTTTTTCTTTAAAACATTATGTATGAATTATAGATCAAAACCACCCCGTTGACACCCTCCAACTATTAAAAGAAACCGCATCAAAATCCGTTGCGTAGTTTTAAAGATATAAGCATGTAAGGGGACAGACAGCGGAAAGTGACTTTGTTTTATACTATGTAATGATATTGGATAACTAACTGTGTTGGTCTCGGTGGCCCAGTGGTCAAGTGGCTTCTGATCTAGAGGTCCGGGTTCGAATCCTGATACTGGCTCACGCCAATGACTTTCGAAATTGTTTAGTGTGATAAATATCGATGACCGAATTTTTTTTTTTTTACGCGAGGATATGCTTTATGCACACTCCCCGCCTGGGAACGGCAGGGGGTAGTGTGGGACTCCCAAAACAGTACGCTGCAATCCAATCCTAGGGTTACCCACTAAAACCTCGCGGCGGCCTTCCTCCGGCCCAGGACAGTGCGTCAGCCCTCTGGTCCCCTCAGTCGCGAGGGGGTGCTCATCCTCAGGCCGCGGCCGACGCCGGCGGGGACAAGTCTCGCCCGATCCCGTCGACCAGGACTCGGCGCTCGTCCGCCCAGGCCGGGCAGACCTCTAGCGTGTGCTGGGCCGAGTCCAGGTCGGATGCGCAATGGTGGCATCTCGCCGTCTCTTCGCGTTTTATTCGACTCAGATACTCACCGAAGCACCCGTGCCCGGTGAGTATCTGAGTCAACCTGTAGGTGACAGTGCCCCATTTACGGAGCACCTAGGCCTCGAGGTGGGGTAGGACGGCTCCGACGGCGCGTGAACGCGCAGAGCCCTGGAGGACCAGCGCGTCGCGCCAGTCCCCCAGGACCCGCCGGAAGGCCTCCCGCCTCCGCACTTCGTATCCCCGCGCATCCGGGTCCCCCCCTCCCCGGCCAAGATCGTACGCGGCTGCGTACATCCCGGCCAGGATGATGAAGGGCGGGGAACGCGCGAGGACCGTCGCCGCCTCGTACGATATCGTACTGTTATACGGATACACACAGGAGTCTTTTTAAAAAATAATTTTATTATTAGCTAAAACACAAATTATAATAAAAATAGAAATTGTTAATTACTAATGCCGATCTCAACTGATCAAGATATAGAAACGGAATTAGTATGATTGACCGAGACTGAGATTAGAACTGAACTGGCACTGAACTCTGAACGAGACTGACTGAAGACTGACGACTTGTAACTGAAGATTGTAAAATGGTAACTGACTGGGCGCTCTCACCCCCGTCGTATATAAAGACTAGTTAATGCTGACACTTAATGTAGGGTGTGCTGTATGCAGCCCTATCCCATACATTGGAGGGATATAACAACCCCCCACTGAGACTGAACTTCGGGTGTTATTTAACAGAAGTTCAGGGATTATACAACTTCCCTGAGTCGTGGTAGAGGTATAGGTGAATTTTCTCTAGGGGTTTCAGGATCAGTGGAAATCGGTGGTTTAGTACACATTTTACACTTATATCTAGGAAACAATATTTTAAGTAATCTGTAAATTATATATAACATGATAAAAATTGACAATAATGAGGGAAATAATAGGTAGTGTGTTCCGTATCTTTCCAAAAACGGTTGTTTATTTATGATCTCGTCTAATTGAGATATTATGTCTTCTTTCTTAATCGTTTTAGGTAAATCGTCTAAATCAACGTTTTGTAGAGAAATGCGGGGCACACTTTCATTTAACATATCTTTAATATCTAATTTACAGCAAGAGTCATTTATGATACTAAAATCTAAACTAGGGCTAATTACGCTTATATTTATGTCATTGCGAGACGATATGAGTCTAGTGCTTCTGGTATATACTGTACACTTTTCACCTGGGCTTAACACTCCAGTGCCTGATATAATTATCTCACGTGTTTCGGAATTTCCACATACGACAGATATTTTATTAGGTTGTGATTGCACGAAAATCCACTGATTGTTTGCCAGTGGTTTCCAAATGTCCAAATGACCGGTTAACGTTTTAGTTTCACATTGCACAGGTATAACACTGACTGATTTAGTAAGAAGTTCACTCTCACACGTAGGGTTGCTACCAGACAGTAAGATCGCAGATATATCGCATAGAAAGAACTCGGAGTTTATTATTTTACATTTGTCTAAATTATTTAAATTACAAAAGTTTAACTTATCTCTAGAAACAGCGGTATACAAACTAGAAGGTAAAATAAGGCTGTATACATTGTTATTATTTAGCTTTGCTCCATGCGGAGTTGGTAGACCTATATTATGATATAAAATAAATTCATCATTAGATGCTAAGGGGATGTGTAATACAAATATTAACTTATTATTAAAGTGATAACATGATACAGTGGATATACTTAAAATTAAATGAATGTTTTCTAAGCTTAATGAAATAGGAATACTGCCATCCTTAAGAATGTGGTGATTGCTATTAACAAGTTCATGGTACAACTGGCTAGGCGTTAGTATATTTGGATGTAGGATGTTTTGACTACATAGCATAATCGCGTTGGTTAGGTCTTCTACTTGAAACGACAATGTAAGTAACGAACTTTCAAGGCTAGTTAGTATGGAGTTGACTTTTGTTTCAGAAATTAATTTATTAGATATTTTAGTTAAATTATTACTGTATTCTAATAGTGTATTGAGCGCGGTGTTCAGGATTTGTTCGTTTCTTTTTAATTTATTTAAAGTAGCATTATACGAGTGTAAAGTGGAAGTAGTAACTAAAATGTTTTCTTTTATTAAGCCAGCGAGTTTCTTTTGGTCATTTTGGATTGATTCAATGGCGGAGTCGTATTTAAGGGCGTCGTCTTCGTCAAGAGTACCAAAGACATGTTTGAATAGGGTTCCTACACCGCCAAACCACGGGGAACGTTTACTGCGTCTGGGTATTAAGTGGGATATTGATTCGTATTCTCTTTGAATGTCATTGAATCTAGTTGTTAGGGGAGATAAGACGTTTTCGCAATGATTATCACCAGTTTGTTGGCATGCTAGCCTTACTGTGCTTAGGATTTGGTTAAGGTTCGCGAGATGCGGGGCTATGTATGAAATATCTAAATAACTAATGATATTTAATTGGCTACTTATTGTTTTAAGGCTTCCTAGTGTTTCGAAGTAGATACCGGAACTAGAAGGATACGGCTTGACAATGTCTTGCTGGGCAATGACGTTGGTGCTGAAAATGAGTTAATTGTCTATTAATTAAGGTGTGTTTAAATATTCGCGGGTTTGATCTGATCGAAATGATGTGTCACGTGACGTCTATTTATTAAGAGAGTGACTGTGTGGTTATTATTTACGTGAATAATTTTATACGGACCTTTCCAGATAGGGGATAGTGCTTTTCTTAATCTTAAGTGGTTCTTCACATAAACATAGTCACCTACGCGATAGGATGGTGGAGTCTTGGTACGTGTGTCGTAATAGGACTTGGAAGCTTCTTTTGTTTTGAGGATATTTTCCAACGCTTTCTCTCGGGTGTATCTAAGTTTGTGTTGTAGCATTTTAATATAGTCGGTATATGTGGCGCCAGAGCCGCCTTCATATACGGAATTTGGTATAAAAGGTTTGTGACCGAAAACTAGCTCGTAAGGGGTGAATTTTGTTGTAGAATGAGTCGTAGTGTTGTATGTTAGCATAGCAGTATAAACGTATGTTGGCCAATTGTCCTGATTTTCATTAATAAATGATTTTAAATATTCTATAAGAGTTGAATGGCTCCGTTCTAAAGCGCCTTGGGTTTGAGGGTGGTAAGGTGATGACCACAGTTGTTTGATTTTCAGGAATTGACAAGTATTCTTGAAGAGCTCGGATGTAAAGTTTGTGCCTTGATCCGTGAGGATCGATTTAGGAATCCCGAATAGGGAGATGAAATGAATTAGGCAGTCACTAGTTTCTTCGGCTGTGGTACTTCGTATGGGGTAGGCTACTGAGAATTTTGTGAGGTCGTCTTGAAGAGTGAGGATGTATTTTAGTTGAGCTGTGCCTGATTCAGGCAAAGGACCTACTATGTCCAGTGCAACTCGTTGGAATGGTGTGTTGGATGTGGTTGTTATTTCCATAGGGGCTTTGTTTATTTTTCGTAAGGCTTTATTTTCCTGACATTGTTTGCATTTCTTGACATAGTCTTCTATGTCACTTCTCATGCCTTTCCAATAAAATTGTTCTTTTATCCTACTATACATTCGCGTTGAGCCTAAGTGTCCTGCAATGGGTATATCATGGTTTTCACGTAAAATACGTTGTCTTTCACTCAAAGCTGGATAGATTATGTTATTACGGTATATATGAATTTTTATGTTAGTGTTTTGGAAGATATGAGTGATTATATTATATAGTTTTGTATAGGAATGTTGGTCAAAAGGATTTTTGAAGTCAGAGATTGCTATGTCGGTAATTTGGTCAGAATTTAGTAGTTCATTTTTCACTGACTTAATAGTGTTGTATATAGTAGGATAGGAAGTTTCGTCGAAGTAATGTACCTTTGTGAACATGAAGTATATGATTTTATCGTTGTAGTTTATTTTGGAGTAACTGTTCAATTGTTTCTCGGAGTTAGTGATTTCATCTTTATTTTCGACGCCATCCAGGATCTCGGAAATATATGGATTGGATTCGTCAAGGTCGATCGATGTAGGAATTAGGATTGTTTTATAGGGACTCTTCAAGAGGTTGTCATTATGTTCAGTTAGTAATGTATTTGGGGTAAGTTTTTTATTAGTTGTAGATTTGAGGAAGTTAGAATAATCGTCATCGCGGTCGTCTGGATTGATTTGGACATTTGGATTTGTAGGAGAGGGTATTTCTAGGTTGTCGAAGTCGAGATTGAGATCAGTGCTTTTAGGGCTTAGGTCTAATAGTGGTCCTAAGTCTATTAGGTCAGGGAATGTGTCGTGTGTTTCGATTTCTTGCATAGGAGGGTGCGACGTTGTTGGTTTTGTTGTTTCAGGTATAGTATGTTGGATCGAGTCAGGATTGGTTAATAATTCCTCATTACTAAAGGAAAATGGTATTGGAGATGGTAGATCTGTGGGAAGGTCTTCAGAATGGTTATTTGGATCCATGTCAGAGTCAGCTAGAATATTGGGAGATGTATTAGTTATAGGGTTTACAGGGAATCGAGATAATGCGTCAGCGTTTGTATTGATTTTGCCCTTTTTGTGAATAATATCGTACTCGAATTCCTCTAATTTAAGTCGCCATCGTATTAATCTGGATCCAGGATCTTTACAATTAAATAACCACTGGAGTGGTTTATGATCTGTGACGATAGTGAAACGGCGTCCGTATAGGTATGGGCGGAAGGCTTTGGTTCCGAAAATGATCGCGAGGCATTCTTTCTCTGTTACACTATAATTGCACTCGGCTTTATTTAGTGTTCGAGAGGAATAGGCAATAGGCCGGTCGCGATTTATGGGACCTTGGGATAGTATGGCGGATATAGCAAAGTTAGACGCGTCGCAAGTTAGTATGAATGGTTTGGTGAAATCAGGATAGGCGAGGATTGGTGATGTTACTAGCTTATCTTTGAGGGTCTCGAAACTCAATTGCTGTTCGTTTTTCCATGCGAATGTTGTGTCTTTCTTTAAGAGAGCTGTTAAGGGTTTGGCTAATTTGGAAAAGTCAGGAATGAATCGTCTGTAATAGGAAACGAGTCCTAGGAAGGATTTTATATCCTTAGGGGATTTAGGAATTGGAAAATCAGTGACGGCTTTTAGTTTTTCTGGATTAGGTTTTACACCTTCTGTATTAATTACATGACCCAGGTATGCTACCTCTTTACGTAAGAATTCACATTTGTCTGGTTGAAGTTTGAGATTGAAGTTTCTTAGTCTGTCAAAGACGTCGGATAGGTTTTGGATGTGGCTGGATAGATCTGGGGAGTGTACAACAATGTCATCTAGATATACGAAACAGCGAGATCCTTGAAGTCCAGATAAGCAAGTGTTCATTAGTTTCTGGAACGTGGCAGGGGCATTTTTCAGCCCAAAAGGCATCCTGTTGAATTGGTAATGCCCTTGTGGTATAGAGAATGCTGTTTTAGGAGCGTCATTTGAGGATATAGGGATTTGATGAAAGCCGGATGCGAGGTCTAGCGTACTAAAGTATTGACTTTTGCCCAATTGATCTAGTATTTCCGTTATCTGCGGGATGGGATACGTTTCCCCGATTGTTATGTCGTTAAGCTTTCTATAATCGATAACTACTCTCCATTTGCGTTGACCGGAAGCATCGTTCTTTTTGGGAACGACCCAGATAGGTGAGGACCATGGTGAATTAGAGGGAGTTATTATCTTTTGTTCGATCATTTTGTCTATTTGTTTTGCAACTTCCTCTTTGTGACACTCGGGAAACCTATAGGATTTAGTTTGAACAGGAATTTGTGTATTTGTAGTGATTGTGTGTTCAATAGCTGTTGTGTGAGTGAGTTGGTCGTCGGGAAGATGGAAAATGTCAGAGTAATTGCTGCAGATACGGAGTAAAGCGTCAGTTTCTTCAGTGTTGAGGTGTGAGATTCGGAGTGATTTAATTAGTTCGTTAGTTCTGTTGAGTACACATGAAAGGGGTTCCCTTTCGAATGACATGTCACATGTTTTGATTTCTATTGGTTCTAAGTGGAGATTGAGGCCAGAGTGAAGATGAATGGGTTCGTCAGACGTGTTGACTACAGTTAGATTGACTCGGTTATTTTCTTTAACTTGTACTATGCAGTTTGCGACTAATAGTGATTCTGTGACGTGTTGATCTAGGATTATTCCTTCTTTTATGTGTGGGTTGGATACGGTGCATTCTATGACCATTTCGGTTCGGCCTTGAATGGTATATTGTGGTTCAGAGAAATTTAGTTTAATAGACTGGTTTTCTATCCGAAGGAGTCTTTTGTCATAGTTAATGTGACATCCGAATCGTTTTAGTAAATCATTGCCTATAATGCCGTCCTGACTTAAGCTAATATCTTCTACTACGTGAAATTCGTGTTCAAATTTAACAGGGTTGTTTTGGAATATTGGCATTTGAAAACTTCCTAATGTCATTGTAACATCGTCGCCTGGGTCTATACCCTTCAGCATAATTCGCGTATCGCTTAATTCAGGAGTTTTGTCGATTGAGTCTGATTTTAGTAGGCATGCGCAGGAACCCGTGTCGATTAAGAATGATAGAGCGCGGTTAGAGACAGGAGTTTGAATCATTATATATGGTAAATATCTTTTTTCGGTGTTCTTATCTATACTGTAGATATTGAATTTATCTGATAGTAAATTTTCCGGCTTTTCCGAAGAAATAGTAGATTTCGTATTTACTGAGTTAGAAGGATTCGGAGGATATACTGGGTTCAAAGGATTCAGAGGTTTTGGCTTTTCTTTACGACACAGAGGATTCAGTGGATTCAGTGATCTACTTTTAAATTTGTTTGATTGCTTTACGTGATTCAGTGGATTCAGCGGATACAGAGGATACAGTGGTATATCATTCGACTCGTTTGGTCGTTTTTTATGATTCAGTGGATACAGGGGATTCAGAGGATTCGAACTGGTAGATACAGTGGCATCGGCTTTGGATTGGTCGTCGTAATTTCCCGGGCGATACCCGACGGGAAATCTTACTCGTTTAAATGAGTATCTACTTCATCGACGCCGTCGTCGTAGTAACGTTGAGTGACAGTATTGACCTTAGACGGTCCAGGGTTTGGAGATGTATTAAAAGATTGGGGTCGAGATGTAGGAGGATTAGGATTATTATTATATTTATTGTTATTGTATTGCCGTTTGCGGCAGTTTTCGATAGTATGACCGACGTTCTTGCAATAGCGACATGTAAGATTTGAGTTTGAATCGTTACGTGGTTGTCGTGAAACGGTTGGATTTCTATTAGAATGAAACTGAGGATCGCGTCTATATGTAAATTTATTTTTGTCGTTATAGTTATTATTGTGACTAGGTTGAGGGGGTCTGTTGACAATCCCAGAGAGGATTTTCTCTTCAGCGACCGCAAAGTTGACTGCTGAATTTAGCGTATCTGGGTTGCGACATCTAATAATTTGCGATAATCGGGGATGTAGTCCTATCATAAATGTGTGTAGCGCGACGTCCTCCATCCCGGCTACGCGACCTGCTACTTCAGCTTTCTTTTTAGTTGGTATAGAAATTTTTATTTCGGTTAATAACTTGGCTAAACATGTTTCTATTCGTAACGCGAACTAGTTGACTGTTTCATTATTGTTTTGTTTGCATCCTTGCAGTTCAGATAAGAGATGTGTGTAATGTTTTCTTTCCCCGAATTGTTGAGTTAAAAATTCAATAAATTGTTCAAAGGAGTCGAACTCCTTTATACTGCATGTTATTTCGGCACGCCCAATCAATTGACTTAGAATGTATTTGAAAAGAATAGGCTTTTGAAATTTGTCTGCTAGATTGTAAGCATTTTGACAATTAGAGATAAAAGGATTTAATGTGTCCCGTGACCCATCGAATGGCTTAATAAATTTTAATAAAACATTTAGTTCCACTTTCTCTTCGTTGCTTACACTTCTCGTCATCGCGGGAACTTCTAATTTGGTGTTAACTTTTTCAGTTGCCATATTAATAAATTTTTAATAAAATAAAATAAGATATTAAGTTGTACGAAAGCCGTCTCCACACTAGTTAAGCTTAAAGAAAGTTGGTAGGGCGATAAGGCGTTACGGAAGTCTGAAACGCTGTTTGATTCTTATAAGCTACAATGTAACACACGAATATAACATATATACCTAATTAAAAGAGACACACAGAAATAAATTTGGAAATATAATAAATTGCACAAATATAGAAATAGGGCTGGTAAAACTCTGAGCTCGTGCTGGTCTGGTAACTAAATATCTGTCATATGATTTCACTCACTGTAAGATGATCGACAGCACTAACAGGAACAGCATGGCGGGTACTGGTTGATGGAGGATGCAGTGGTGTACTCCCTCATAGGAGTTAAAACAGGATCAGGATTACTGTGCTTGTATTGGTTAAAACACTTCACTTGATTTTCCACTAGTATGCTTTCACAATCACTTTGAATTGTTTTAAATGTTATACGAATTATATTTATATTGAACTGGGTATCTTCGAAGACGTATTCGGGTGTGGGATTTTTCGGTATCCCACCGCTGCCACCAAAATGTTATACGGATACACACAGGAGTCTTTTTAAAAAATAATTTTATTATTAGCTAAAACACAAATTATAATAAAAATAGAAATTGTTAATTACTAATGCCGATCTCAACTGATCAAGATATAGAAACGGAATTAGTATGATTGACCGAGACTGAGATTAGAACTGAACTGGCACTGAACTCTGAACGAGACTGACTGAAGACTGACGACTTGTAACTGAAGATTGTAAAATGGTAACTGACTGGGCGCTCTCACCCCCGTCGTATATAAAGACTAGTTAATGCTGACACTTAATGTAGGGTGTGCTGTATGCAGCCCTATCCCATACATTGGAGGGATATAACAGTACGGTAGCCCCGTACGATCCGTATGGCCATGATCCGCTCCAGGCTCCTCAGCAGAGCCCTGGAGCGGGAGGCCCCCGCGAGGTCTCGCGACCAAACGGGGGCCCCGTACAGGGCCACGGACCGCACGACGCCACCGTAGGGGCGGCGAACTCCCTCCCCCGGTCCCCCGAGGTTGGGCAGCAGGCGATGAAGCGCGCCCGCCACCCGTCGCGCTCGGGGGACCATCCTCACAAAGTGCTCCTCGAAGCTCCAGCGGCTGTCTAGGGTGAGGCCGAGGTACTTGATGTACCGCCCCACCGGAACAGCCGTGTCACCCACCTGAATCCGCGAGGCCGGGGGTTCCCTGCCTCTGGTGAGGCGGTGGAACCACAGCGCCTCACTTTTGTGAGGCGCCACCTCCAGGCCCAGCCCGCGGATCCGTCTGACGACGATTGCCACCCCCAGCTCGGCGAACCTGAGCGTATGCTCGAAGTCGGGCCCCGTGGCGACCACTAGAGTGTCGTCTGCGTAACACACAACACTCACGCCACGGGGCAGACTGGTGCGGAGGACCGGGTCGTAGGCGAGGTTCCATAGCAGGGGCCCTAGCACGGACCCCTGCGGAACAGGTTAGCCACCTATTCCATTTGGGACGTAAACATAACGGCTAGACGAGGCTTAACAACCGCTGCCTACACCTTCGGGTAGCAAAGGCGTGAAGTTATGTTATATATAAGTTAATTATGTTGGTCCCAAAATGGGGTCTATAATGATGTCAATAAATAAAAATAATGAATGAAGTGAAACTCCGATAGGTATCTTTACAACACAATTTATATGTTGCCTAATAATTTTCTGCTATGATCTGAATCTTGATAAAAAAAAATATATACGTGTACATCCCAAGTAATATATAAATGAATGTAAAGTGAATGTAAGTTTGTTTGTTACGCGATATCTGCTCAACCGGTCATCATGAAACTTTGTACACATATTATTGGAGGTACTAGAAGTAACATAGGATACTCTTTATGAGAAAAAAAAAATTTTTACGAAAATTTAACAAATTGTTTGTTAAAAAGCTTAGCTTTGCTGTTACTATAAACAAAGCCGTTACTATGGTAATGATTTTTGATACTTATTTATTGGCTTCAATGCAAGCGAAGCCGCTGGTAAAAGCTAGTGTAGAATAACGCCAAATTACTATAAAATAACAATACTAATGGTAAAATGGCTTTGATAAACGTCAGAAAGAAAATCAGATGTCTTAAATGTTATATTTTTGATGCTTGGAATAAGAAGCTTTGAGGCACATTAGTTTTTTTCTATCACAGAATATTGCTAGTATTATTACGTAAGCAATAGTAAGAATGTGTGTCTTAGAAATTAAAAAAAAAAGTAAATTTCTTTCTATATCCGGCAGTGCTTTTACTTCCGTTATCATAGCTTCAATGGTCTACTGCCTATAGGTATAAGAGACATAAAGGTACTTCCGGAAAATTTCAATTGAAATATGTGAAGTAGCCAGATTGGGAAAACAGTCACGTCACCTGCTCCGAAGGTTCATTGCCTGCCTTTGTTGTACAAAACTACAATTTCCGTTCGTGCAAAATAATGTTTAGTAGATATTGCTACAAATTTTCGATCTCTCTTTTTCCACTGACCCCGTTCTTAATGTATATTTATTTTTTATTCTCATTTAACTATAATATTTGAGCCCGACAGCGTATTGGTGTAGGATAAGTAAACAAGAATTATAAATGATTTTGATGATGAATAAAATCTTCCCCCACCATTGAGATTGTCGTCTATCTGACTGAGGAAATAGCACTTCAAATTTTGTACTACTTCATCTCCAAGTACTTCAGTAATTCCTACATAATAATAATAATAATATCTTGGACACAAATCACACAGCGCCCTCCAGTTCCAAACTAAGCAACTAAATGCTTGTGCTATGGATACTAGATAACGGATACTAATACATATATACTTTTCTTTTGTAAATACAAACTTATAATACATAGAAAAACACCTAGACGCCGCACAAATATTCACATATAATATAAAACAAATTTGCTTTCGCTGTCTCTATATCCCTATGTATGCATAAATATTTAAAACTACGCAATGAGGCCTAACTACCAAAAATCACGGTATGTATTATTATTAATACGATTTTGTCGTAATATTAAAGATACATACTAATACACAAGTAGATAGATTCTTACCCTTACTACATGCCTTTTTCTACCCAAAGGCAGCGGCTGTTATGTTTACGTCCTAAATGGAATAGGTGGCGAACCTATTGCCATATCGGGCGCAAAGTTTTTAGTCATCGATATTAATCACACATAACTTACGAAATTGACTTTGAAAAGTCATTGGTGCGAGCCAATGTGACGATTGGTAACAAAGACCTCTGGATTTAGAAACGGGTGCTCGACCACTGGACCACCGAGTCCATTCAAAAAATAATAAATAATGTATAAAGTTCATTATGCACTTAATTAGCCTTTTTCCTGGGAAGATTAAAAAAAAATCCGCTAGTGGCAGCACCGGTGGGGGGGTACAACAACGTTAAGTATATAGAATAATTATGGAATTAACGGAAGATGATGTACCTGGGGCGAAATTAAAATTTGCAAAAGTGCAAGATCATCTTGTCCAGGACTTAAAACGATGGCTTGCATGTCGTGGTTTAACCGTGTCAGGTAATAAAAATGTCCTAGTTGAAAGGTTAGTTGGTTTGAATTTTGATTATTTTAAATAAATTTTGTTGTTTCTTTTTTTTGGTATATTTAAGAATTGAAGAATGCATTGCAAATGGTAATGATAAAAAAAATTTCATTGGAATTGATGGTGGTATATGTCTAGCAGATAAAAAGCTACGCATGAAATTACTTAATCCAACCCTACCAAGTTCAACATCCTGCACTTTTCCTACTACAAACTGGGCAAATTTTCCATCCCAAGCTATCCCTCGTTCTTTTTGCTATGCTGTCATGTATAATTAGATAACTACGGGTCCTATTGATACTTTAGATTTAAATGCTACTTTATCTGACGATGATGAACAGCTTCCGAATTGTGGAAACTCGAAAGCACTTCAAAGAGGACGACAATATTGTTTGAGTGACTTTGCGTTGAATATGGAAGATAATGCGAATGATTTGGTATATTATTTATTAAGAGCAGATGTACAATCTTCTTTTAGAGTTACTGTGAAATATAAAATAAGTATAGCTTTGAATAAGAATAATAGCAACATTATAAATGCTCAGTGTCAGTGTCCAGCATCCCAATCAATGACAATGGATTAGGATTTTCTGTTGTGGGCCCATTTGGATTAATAAAGTGTTTTGTACAAATATAAGAATGTTTTTTTATTTTCTCTACTGTTAAGTCCGCTCGTCGTGATAAGTTGATCCACTCCAAACACTTTTTTTTGTCAACTTGTGGTTTTATAAAAGGCACGAATTTTACACCATCCTGCTTGTAACGACTATCAGACGTACAATTAGCAAAAGCACAATGTTTTGTAGGCATAATAACTTTTTAATAATGTGTTTGATCACAATATATATCTTTATTTTATTAGTACTACGTACGTTAATAACACGTACGTTTAACGTTGTTGTCAATAGAAAATTCAAAACATATGTACCCCCCCACCGGTGCTGCCCCTAGCGGATTTTTTTTTAATCTTCCCAGGAAAAAGGCTAATTGTATTATGTCAGTTTAAATAATAAACCGCAGCATATTCGTAACTTCAATGTGTCTGACAGTTGTGCACCTGACACGGTCGAATGAACGCAACTGCGCTGTACGATTTATTAAATGAGATACGGTTTTAATTAAGTTGCGATAATAATTGAGACTAAATAATGAGTAAGTAATTATGACGACAAGGACACGGGTTGTTAGCTGTTAGGGTTGTAACTTTTCCTAAGCAATTCGGCACTAGAGGATTTCCCGTACTTCATCTTGAATTAAGTTGATTGACTACCTATGTATTTTAGTTACCTCATCAGCTCAACAGAAAGGTATTTGAAGAATATGTAAAAAGTCTTCAAAGTAGTCTGGCGATGGAGCGCCTTACTTCTGAAACCAAAACTTTGGATTAACATGATCTTGAAAACTACATAACATATGGAAGATATTCATCTTCCGAAGGTGTAGGCAGCGGCTGCTAAGCCTCGTTTCGCCGTTATGTTTACGTCCCAAATGGAATAGGTGGCGAACCTATTGCCATACCGGGCACAAAGTTTTCAGTCATCGATATTTATTACACATAACTTCCGAAAATAATTTCGAAAAGTCATTGGTGTGAGCCAGTGTCTGGAATCGAACCCGGACCTCTGGATCAGAAGCCATGTGCTCGACCACTGCGCCATCATTTGAAAAATAGGCAAATTAACATTCATCTCTTGACATCGATCTTTATATGATTCATATAGATAAAAAGTGGAAGGAAGTAAAAATCGAGAACGGCTGCGACAGACTTTCCATGACCAAATTGTAAGCCTTAAAAGCCGACAAGCGTTTGTGACAAGATGTATAAAGTATTTGTGATGGTCAAAGAAGCGAGCAAAATGCGTAACAATGGTGCTTTATGGTGCTCTACTCTCTCTGCATACCCCGCAAGATACTTGGCGTGAACTTATGTCTGTACGCAATATAACAGTTACACGAATATTCTCATAAAATTATGGATATTATTTTAACACAGGTTCAATAACTTTGTTAAAATATTAATCAACTCTGACACCCACGAATTACTTCAAGTTTGTTTGACGCAGAACCTACGACATATTATAATGTGACTCGTCGATCTGTTCATATAACTCGTGTACTACATTCTTAAATAATATATATTCACAGCTTTATAAGTGTGTGTGAGACATGCAGCTCGCTGCATGAATGAGCCAGCTCGACCGCTCCACTTATACACTCCGCACCTTATAAACTGACCTCCCTATCCTATCTCATGATAAAGGTCGAAAACGCAACTTTGATCCTCTCTATAGTAAGTCCATGGGTGGCTTTAGTCACTTTCCACCGAATTACCTGATCGCACAATTTCCTCTTCTAACAAATAAAATAACAATCAATTCTTCTAAATAAAATAAAATTCAATGTGAATATGAATTTATTGGCTAAGCGAATGATCATAGATATCTCTTAATTGTTAAAATCTTTAAAAGTTGACAATATTAAAGATCTAAATTCATTATTGCACTTACAAAAAACTATGAATAAAAAATCGTTGATATAATAATTAGGAATTACTTATTAGACAGTCGAAGAAAATAATATAAGTAACGCTATAAAGTGAAATCTGCATAACGTGACTAACTGAAACTCAACATTCAAGTTGATAAGTCATCATACAATTATGCTGGCAACATTCACTTTGCTAAAATATTCAGACATCTTCAGTACAAAGATATGCATTATTAAAGAACTTAACTGAGAATACTTTACAAGATCGCCAGCATTTACAAACATTTAAATCTTTTTGTGAGATCATGAATACTTAATATTTTATTTATGGGAAAGGGGGCAAACGAGTACACGGATCATCTGGTAGTAAGTACATGCCCATGGACAACTTTAACTCCGAGAGAGGAATAGTAGTGTTGCCGACTTTTATTAAGAGAGATTGAGGGTCACCGGAAACATGTATCATAGAACGAAACGCGGCTTAAGTTACTTTACGTCAATTTTGTGAGAGATCGTTGTATTTCATCGGTCAAGCCAGTCCTTTCAAGCAGCGAACTGCTTGGTTATTTTTTGTAATTTTGATTCAAATCAGAATAAAACCCTTACGTACATACGTATAAAAACATCTATATGCTTTAGAAATGTAATAGAATATTCTACTTTATATATTACAAGTTTATAGCTCAGCAAGATTACTTCCTCGGGACCTTTGAGCCCAAGGTTCAACTCTTGCAAACGGAAATGCTTCCGGTTCCCGAGATTCCGGTTAAATATTTCAAAGACATATTCCAAGGGTCAAGTTCAATTTTAAGCTTCTACTATGAGTAAAAGAAACGTCCATTTCATTGATGGTTTCATATTTTATAAACGTTGAGAGTTATTTGTTTCACATATAATAAAATATTCTTAAAATAATATATCGCTTCTGATCCAGCACAAACAATTAATTGTATAACACAAGACACAAACGCAAACATTTGGGTGGTATGTGAGTTATCTTAAGTTTATAAGTACTTATATCTCAATCAAAATTTAGTGAATTAATATATAATATTGCAACTATATCTTCGTCTTAGTAGTTTATTACGAGTACTTCTGTTTTGATGGTTTTGGGTACAAATTTGCGTATTCACCAAAGTCTCTTCGGATATCTATTTTGAAGTTATGTTTAGAAAATATTTATCAATGAATTAAAGAATTGTATGAATTGTTGAATTAGTAAAATAATATAATTTCCAAATGACCATTTTCTTTATTTCCATTTTCTTGCTGGAATAATTAAGTAAATAAATTACATAACTCTTCAAGCGCAGTCATTTATATATTTTCCTTGACGTACTACCATCCTTTGTATGAAAATCGTCTACAAAATGGCAGCACTGGCTTATTTGAAACATTTCACTTAATGAGAGGCAGCCTTCAGCGAGTTATATTACAGTAGTAGGTATTATATTACAGTTGCGCTGTTCTACTGCACAAGATAAGTAATAATGAGAGTACTACGACAGTTCTCACAGTTCGTATTTAAACAGGAAAGACAAAAGATTAACGAGTTGACAAACACAAGAGAGAAACTTGTACGGTGATATTGAAAGATATTGTTTTATTTTGAATAAGTATTGTGATAGGATTTTGAAGGGATCACTTCCAAATATAAATTAATAAATAGAAACCTTTTATTTCATGCTAGAATGCAATGTGTAGATACATAGTTTAGATTCTGATAATGTATATATTTTTGATTCAAGAACCCCTCTTCCAATGAAGATGAAGGCATCTTGAGTTAATTTCAGCCAGTTGGTACCAGCTATCTTTATCAATTCGTTGGCCCATTTCGTATGGGGCCTGCCTTTGACACATTTGCCGATTGGACCCTTCCACGTAGTTACGCTGTTGGTCTTCACGTCTGATTAAGTAGTTGTGGATTTTGGTATAGGTGGACAAATGAGCAATAGGTCACCTAAAAGTAAGCTACTACGTCGACAATGGACACCTGCAACACATATAGTGTTACAGTTTGCAGGCTTGTAAGAGAGTAGGGTGGAAAAGGAGGGGGACAGGGAGGGGTCTCCAGATACGGAAACGTGGCATAAGCCACTTGACGTAAATAGTCTGAGAGGTCGTGTTATTTCACCAGTCGATCCGGCCCATTCATACAGCTAGCTGCGTGGCTCTAACATAACATACATAACTTCACGCCATTGTTACCCGAAGGTGTAGGCAGCGGCTGTTAAACCTCGTCTCGCCGTTATGTTTACATCCCAAATGGAACAGGTGGCGAACCTATTGCCATACCGGGCACAAAGTTTTCAGTCATCGGTATTTATCACACATAACTTTCCGAAAACAATTTCGAAAAGTCATTGGTGTGAGCCAGTGTCAGGATTCGAACCACGACCTCTGGATTCAGAAACCGTATGCTCGACTGTAGACCACCGTAATAAAAACTAAACAAGTTTGTTGATGAAACTTTGCGCATATATGCATAGTTATCGTCCATATTTATTATGCCATATTCGGAAAAGTCTGGATTCAAATAAGAGTTTGCTTCGTTCAGAATTACTTTTAAATATTAAGAATGTGAAATTCTCAACCTATAGCCGCTAGTCTACTTAACGAGTTTTTTATAAATATAATTTTGGTTAATTCTGCCCTTTTATTCAATTAATAGTTTTATAGTTTTATACTATAGTCTGAAGGCATTTAATATTAAAACAGCTAAATTCAATCTAATCATTACTTAGACCTACCTTTTAAAGATAACGCCACTCAACACTTAAGTAGGATAAGCTGCGAATTCTTATAATAACGAACTTTTCCGTCACGAGTATAAAGTTTAACTTTCACATCGTAAATTCTATCAGTAGGTATAATACTATATCCTCGATTCTTCGAAATTTTCACCTAAAGTTACTTCGAAAGAAAGGCATTAAATAATCTCTTAGCATAAATTTCTCTTAGCCACATAATCATCATTGAAGTTAAACTTCGACATACATATCTATAGTCCATCTGTAATGTTCCCGATAATATTACACTCAAATTGAATATTGATTTTATTGTAAAGTTATGTCTATTTGAACTAAAGTTAATTGCTTTATCGAAACGATTTGATTACAGATTTGATGTAAGTTATAGGTCGAGGTCGATTTCCAACATGTAGTCGTAATAGATAGTGGAACTCTCTATTAATTAAATATATACGAGTATGTATATACTAGATGAACCGGCAAACTTTGTTTCGCCGCAAAAGCATTATATGAGTTAACTTACTTCTTATTACATCAGCTACCTAAAAAAGGCCCGTTAAAATCGACCCAGCCATTACATAAATTAGCGGGAACAAACAAACAGACAAAAAAAAAAAAAAATTACGCGGAGTCCCTACGCGCTACTGAAGTGGACCTTTTTAACAGACGAACATTTATAACACGCTTAATTTATAAAGAGCACAACTTACATTCCACAGTCGGTAGTTTTACCAATACATGGTAAAACTACTGACTGTGGAATGGAGATTGGCGGGTTCGATCCCCACTCGAGTATCCCCATCTTAAGGTCTGGGTAGAATTTGGTGACTATTTTATTTAGGAGTATGTGCCATATTCGACGTCGCATTGTTCTTTGATTTAGGTACTCCCCCAAGCTCAAGCCCATTCGATACCCATATTGTAAAATGCATTAAAATACTTATAGCATTGGATTTAGAATGACGTCACATTTTCAAGTTACTATCGAAAAGCCCTTTCATTTGATACCCATATTGTAAAAAAGCATTAAAACTATATTTGAATGAGTGGCGGTGGAGTTTCACCGGTCGAGCCAGCCCATTCATGCAGCGAACTGCTTGGCTCTACGACTGTTAATAATATTATCCAAACTTAGCGTGTATAAAAACTTTAAAGTTGAGTTCTAAGATTCAATAAATTATAAATATTTATTACATACTTATTATATACATACTTTGATACTTACATACATTGCAAAATAACAAATATCGATTTAATTATCCTTATAATAACAAATATACGTCTGGCATGTTCGGTAGCCCCTTCGTACCTACTTGTTGTGTTACAAAAAAAAATAGAGATTTGCAAAAAAAAAATACTAGTACAGATAGCACAAAAAGAATTAATCAGAAAGAAATTGCAATAAGGTAAAAATAATTAAGACAAATCAAAATTTAGTTTATGTAATGAAATTAAATACAAAGAAATTAAAAAGCCTTTATTTTACTAGCTACATATTGCATTTTAATAACTATACTAGTTGTTGCTCGCTACTTCATCTGCGTGGACGCCAAAAAAGCAGGAAGAATACTGTGCCTGTGCCATTATACGGGTTCATCGCTCACCCCCAGTTAGTGATAGCGTGATAATATTTAGCCTGTGTTGACCCGACCCTCTTGGCTATATTAAAGCAAAATTCGACGTAAAAGCATGCAGTACTTTTACAGTTTATCCGTAACAAACATACAGACAAACAGACAAAAATTCTAAGAACTATATTTTGAGGTTCGGTATCGATTGTAGATCATATCCCAAGAATTATGCAAATGAAATATTCAATGAAACTCAATGAAATATTCAACTTTCCTACAATTTTATTACATGTATAGATTATTTGGCGGCACATTAGAAAGAAATTATTTATTTTACCCATTTTGTTTTTCATACTTCTTAAACGTATTTGTAATCTAATTGTACTTTTGTACATGTACACTAATGGTTGCAATAAGGTAAAAATAATTAACATAACATAACTTCACGCCTTTTGTTACCCGAAGGTGTAGGCAGCGGCTGTTAAGCCTCGTCTCGCCGTTATGTTTACGTCCCAAATGGAATAGGTGGCGAACCTATTGCCATACCGGGCACAAAGTTTGTCAGTCATCGGTATTTATCACACATAACTTCCGAAAAATAATTAAGACAAATTAAAATTTAGTTTATATAATGAAATTAAATACAGTAATAAATACAAAAGTAAAAAAGCCATTATTTTACCTGCGACCTATTGCATTTTAATAACTATATTATTTATTGACTAATTACTTAATGTTTTACAATTCTAATACTGAACTAGTTGTGTTACTCCTGTGTCTGTATGGATACTTTTTATTAAGGTTCCCAAGGTTGGTTTTTCAGTTGTAGCGACGTCAAACTAATTATTATTATTATATAGCATTAAAAATGCCTTGTTTGTATATTCCTACTAATATTAGAATTTTTGGTTTTGTTCTTTTTTTTAAGTAGCATATAAATTTAAAAATTAAAAACAATATTTTTTATGCAGTTAGTACTTTTGAGACACGGTGCGATAAAAACAGTGCCGCTACTAGCTACTAGATGTCTATGTACAGTTTTTAATCACGCTATGGAAATTCTCTTCCTTGGTTTATATAAGCCGATTTATGTTTTAGTGTTTTATATTACCTATAATACCCGCGAAGGGGCGTTAAAAGCGTTAAACGCTTTTGGACGAGACATTAGAAGTTCCACTTCAAAAAACAAATTATCTTGGTGAATACGTATTAGGAAATGTATAAAGTACTATAAAGTAAATCGTCTGCATCAAGAAGAACTCTTGGACACACATTAACCTGAGATCGAGCATATAATTTTACTGTCTTAAGATACCGTTCTTGGTACCAATCTAATAGAATTCATTATTGGTTTTAGTCAAAACTACACCAATATGTTACGAGAAAAAAAAAACCTAGGAATTGTATACAATGACGGATTACATACATTTCCGAAGAAGAACACAGAAGCATATCATTAAAATTCCCTTATAGAATTTATAACAGAGGTAGAGCCAAGCAGTTCACTGCATGAATGGGCCAGCTCGACCTGCGAAATACCACGACCTCTTAGTAGATCGACGTAAAGCGGCTAATGCCGCGTGTCGTTCGGTAAGAGAGGTACCCGGAGGCGGACCCCCTTCTCCATCCTTTCCTATCCCATCAGGTGACACGCCTGCTCGTTTGCCCTCCTATCCCATAAAAAAAAGATATCTGTATAATGGACATATCAAAGTTCATTGTTCAGAATATCAATAACTGAAAGGAAAGGCGCGGATCAATACCAGCTGCCTGAAATGTAATGTAGAAAAAGCGTGTGGTTATGAAAAAAAATCTGACGGTTCTTTAACTGCACAAAAATACAGACACAGGGAAAATGAGGAAGAAACATCAAAGTCGTTGCTGACGTATTTTATAGTTAATTGTTTTATTCTTGTAACTAATTAAAAGTAAATATTGTTCATTGTGATTTTAATTAAATTGGGAACAATTTCGATGAAATGTTTATTCGTTTTCCTACCCTTTGTTTGTATGACAATTAAACCCGTTCTCTGAGAATTTTGAATGAATAAAAATTTACTATAACTGCATTAATTTATTTTATAACTACAATTATGTTTTTTATAAGCAATTTAAAGATATATTTACATTCTAAAACAATTCAATTAAAGGTGATAATGTTATAGCTGGAAACAAAAATTAGCGCTACTAATTAACAAGTTAAACGGTCGAATTTCTTCCGAGCCCGAAGTTGTGCACAGCGGCTGTTAAGCCTTATCTCGCCGTTATGTTTATGTCCCAAATTAAATAGGTGGCGAACCTATTGCCATGCCAAGCACAAGGTTTTCAGTCGTCGATATTTATCACACATAACTTCCGAAAATAATTTCGAATGATTATTAATGTGAGCCACGATTCGAACCCGAACGAATTCTTGATTCCGAAGCGGGGTGCTCAACCACTGGACGACCACTATACCGACTGAATATACTTTTGTCTATCATGAACTTCATCTATTGCCGAAAACGGCATTAAAATTAGTTACATAGTTAATAATTTCTAAGCGAGCAGACAGCGGAAACGACTCACTTCATACTACACTCATGACAACTCAAATGACGCTGCTGAAAGACTTTGCTTGGACTTATCCGCTTTCAGGAAAGTATTCATATTATTATGTTGTCAGGGGTACTTCTATTTATTGAAAATATTATAGCAGAACATTAAGTAGTGTCTTTAATAAAGCCAAACACAAAATACAAAATTGTATTTTTTTTCCTTTGCACATATATAAAAGTATTACATCGTTTTGAATGCTTTTCATAGTGAAATTTTTTCACATAAATATACTTAAAATTAAGAAACGATTTTTCCACAGCAATTTAATATACTTATGAGTATCGGGTCCATTTAACACTGTTTGACAGCTATTCAAGTAAATGTTACAATTTTAGTTCAAACTTTTTTTTTTTACTTATTGTATTTAATAATGTTCTATAAACGAACATACTTTAGGTATATGAACATTTGAGGTATGGCAGTGAATGATTACTATAAAGAAAGTATTGGAGCAAAATTTTGTAGTAATAACTATGATAAATAATCACTGTACATTTTGAACGGCAGTTAGACTCATTATTACAATAGCATTGTATCGGTTTACGCAGTCGAATTATATTTAACAAATACAGATGTATTCGTTTTATATTCTAGTGATGTCATTATTTTAAAATTAAATCTTAATTCTACTCGAAGTTTTTTTATTCATTATAAATATCAATGATACCTCGATTTTTTTTTCAAATTCGATAGTTTTCTTTACATTGCCTTAAGTGCAGTAACCAGTTAAAACCATTATATACCAACCGATAAAATATTTGCCGATATCTACAAAATAATCCAGCCTGTGTCACTATTTTAGAGAAATCTACAGATATCAAAATCCAGCCATTTAGGAGAAACACACATTCATACACTAAAATTCATAACTTTACTCATGACGTTGCATAACCTTACTCATGACGTTGCAGGTTAAAAATAACTTCAAACATTTTAAATTTAACATTAAAATGTCTAAATAGACACCTTCGATCGTGAAATAAATCATAATTACTTTTTCCTTGGTCGTTAGTAAATAATTGTAACATTGCGGGTTTCATCCAGGCTCCTCAAGGTTCTAAAATATATGTTTTGTTACGATTTTGGATTTACATTAAATAAACAATCTAAATAAAATCATTTTAAGCATCATCTGGTTGTTAATCTGTTTTCAGTGGATAACAAAACGTATGATTAAGAATCATTGACTGCTGTGCGGAAAGAAATTCACCGGGTCAGCTAGTTATAGATAATTACATTAATACATAAACATATAACATAACTTCACGCCTTTTGTTACCCGAAGGTGTAGGCAGCGGCTGTTAAGCCTCGTCTCGCCGTTATGTTTACGTCCCAAATGGAATAGGTGGCGAACCTATTGCCATACCGGGGCACAAAGTTTTCAGTCATCGATATTTATCACACTTAACTTCCGAAAACAATTTCGAAGAGTCATTGGTGTGAGCCAAGTGTCAGGATTCGAACCCGGATCTCTGGATCAGAAGCCGTGTGCTCGACCACTGGACTAGCAAGACTTTTTTATCGGTTGAATATCGATGTTAAAGAGCGCAACACTAGTCGCACATTTATTGCATTCAATTTGTACGAATAACATGAAGCGCTTGGTATTCAACCGGCAGATGAATAAATAATATTGGCCGTAATTGATCTGCAAATTTTTTTTTTGTTAAATGATTTACGTCAGCACTTTTACAATTTTATGCGTATTAAAATCCGATAACAATTCCCTAGTAATCAGGGGTTTGTTTAAACAGGTCATGTTTATTATAATATTTATGTATAAAACCAGTATAACATTTAGTTCTTTATTCTTTACAATCATTTACTAACTTTTACAAATATATACGAACAGTACAACTTACCTTGGACGCCAACACCTTGAACTATATCCTCAAACATAGACTAGAATCGCTACCATAAATATCAGGATAGTGAAAAATACTCTGAGCTAAACCGTCGTTGGGACGAAAAATATCGCGCGCATTTGTCGTGAAATCGAGGAGTATTTATGCAAAATACAGGGTTCAGATTTGTTCAAGAAGGTAAAACTGCTCTTTAAACAGTTCAAAAATAGAGCACGATGATGAGGATGGTACACAACTTTAGGATCTAAACGCAATACCAACAAGTTGGTGTGCTGCGAAGACAGTCCAAAGAAGACATGAATGCAGTCCATCGCAATTGTATGGAACGATCTCAAACTGGAATTATCTCATTGTTTGAGACCACAGCTACCATAAATGCATTCAAAGTTAAAAATAGCTCCCGGCTCCGATCAGATAGCACAGATTTTAAAGGTCATGAAAGTAGCAGGCTTAGAATCTCTACTCAAGACTGCAATAACAGTACTGGTAAATGACTAGATCCTCCCAAAACACAAATTCGATATCAGAATATGATAAATATAGAACTCAGACACTTGTATCACAGACCAGCAAAGCACTGTTACAATTATTCAACAATAGAATTCGTCACTTTCTAGACTGGTTAACTTCTTATGAGCATCCCGCTCATGAGAAGTTAATCAGTCTAGAAAGTGGTAGCTTCGTGAAGGGCAAAGGAACTCGCGAATAGATTCTTAGTAAAAATAATAGATGAATTTATAAATTTGTTTCTAAGGTTTTCGCGAATCTCACTAAAAAGTTATTTTAATGAATTTATAAAATAAAATTTTTTGACATTTCCGCCTTTAAATAATAATTTATAATTTATAATAATTTTGTTAAAACCTGAGATGTCAATGTTTGATTTAGTTTATTATCGCGTAATTTCTTTACGTTTTAAAGAGTAACTATTTTATGTCACACGTTCATTTCATACTTCAATTTAAATACTTATATTATGTTAAAGCTTAACAACGGATTTTTACAATTAACATGTGCTAAATTAATTAAAACCCCTCGGGTTTCACCCTTAATATCCTGCAGCCACTGCGGTGCGCACACTTGTGTTTATTTTGTGATGATTTGTTGAAACCTTAGTTTGATATTATAATACTCTTTAGTGAATTATTAATTAAACTTACACTAATTGAAGGTGAAAACGTGCGTATTTAGGTTACGAGGTGAATTTAATGTCACCGAAATTGTAAGTCCCTCTCCTCCGAATACCTCTCCCACCCCACCCTTCCTAAATGACGGCTACACGACTGTAATCTTCTCGGTGCTACAAATGTCTAAGGCGTTTCGTACAATAGCTTGTGTAAAAAGTATAAAAGCCCTTGTCTTCAAATACTATTTCAATGAACACAGTTGCTTTTGATTTTTTTTTTTAATTTGTCCATTATTGGACAGGCTAAACAGGCTTGGACAGGCTTTTAAGACATACTGCCTTGTTTGACGTTATTTTTTATTATGAAGTAATGATGATGAAGATGATGATGAAACTTAAAACTAACTTAACCTAACCTAACCTAATCATACATAAAGTCGTGGCACTTTATACATGTCGTCAGGACTCCCTCGGAAGGGAGTCCTGACGACACTGTAGGAGAGTACACTAAACACGATATTTACACCATTCCCCACATTTGCACTCATATACGGACACTTATTAAACAAAATGCCACGAATTTTATCCAATAATATCCATTGAAACACAAATCTGAGAAAATAATGCAAAAACGGACATGACTCTTCCACAGTCCCGCCAAAACTCCTCCAGTTGCTTTTGAGTTATATAGCTTTCTAATAGATAACAGATTAATGCATAAATAATGAAGCCGTTACCGTTACATATTTATTTCTCAGATTTTCGCGAATCACATTCATAACATTAAAATAACTTTTTAGGATTTTATTGCATTTATTTATTACTTATTTTTATTCATTTCCCAACGTTTCGAACTCTTTATAGACGTGAAAATGATCGTGAATGATCCACTCGTGAAAATAATTTTATTTCCACGAATTTTATCCAATAATATCCATTGAAATACAAATTTGAGAAAATAATGCAAATAACGGACATGTTTCTTCCACAGTCCCGCCAAAACTCCCCTTATTTTATAATCTCTGTACTCTTTACAGAGTAATGTAAAGAGTACAGAGATTATACTATTGGATAAAATTCGTGGCGTTTTATTTAATAAGTGTTCGTATGTGAGTGCAAATGTGGGAAATGGTGTAAATATCGTGTTTAGTGTGCTCTTCTACATTGTCGTCAAAACTCCCTCGGAAAATCATGCATAAAGTGCCACGACTTTATGGATGATTAGGTTAGGTTAGTTTAAGCTGTAGGTTTAGGCTAGGTTAGGTTAAGATTAGTTTAGGTTAAGAATGAAGATGTTATTTATAACAAAAAGACTCGACTCAAAGGTCTTAGCAACCAGGTCGTTAAATCTTTAAAAAAATATATAAAATAAGGGAAATAAATAAAAATAAGTAATAAATAAATGCGATAAAATCCTAAAAAGTTGTTTTAATGTTATGAATGTGATTCGCGAAAATCTGAGAAATAAATATATAAACCAATACGGACTAAATTCCGTTACCGTTAATTCCACTTTAAAATCATTACATAGTATAAAACAAAGTTATTTTCCGCTGTCTATCCCTTTATATATTAACTACGCAACGGATTTTAAAGCAATTTCTTTTAATACATAGAGGGTGCTAGCCTAGACTTTTATCTATAATTCATGTATGATGAAGTAAACAAAAAGTGATAAATCCAAAATTTACTTCTTTGTTACTTTTGATGCCTAACAAAGTACGCCGGGATAGCTAGTAATTATATAAATAGTACATATTTAAACAGCGCAGTTATTCATTCAAAATATAGGCAGTCGTAATATTATGTCTAGTCTCACCAAATTATTTCTGTAGTCCCAACTAACGAGTGGTCATATAGTGTATGACTATCATACTTTTTATTACACGTAAATTTCGAAAACATTTTACTAAGGTGTGAACCAGGACTTGAATCCGAGACTTTTAACTACTAAGTATCTCGATTTTACGTCTTAGTAGCCAGGGCCATGTTTCGAAATTATCATATTCAATAGTTACAATCTGCAAGACTTAAGTTTGTATATGTTTGTAAGTTTTTCAAACAGATAACAGTCCCGTTATTGTAGTCGTCGAAGAATTTTCGTAATAGAAAATATAATATTATAACTATACTAAATGGTTATAGTATTAAATATAATTTGATAAAATTGAATTATATTATATGAGACTAAGCGTTCTTGATACCGATGTAATCAAGACTCTATTTGATTAAATGTAGAGTCAGCGAGCCAATGCAACATTTGATGTTATGAACAATGGTACTTATTTTAAGTTCGAATTATGTTTGGTACAAGTTAAGAACGAAAGGTACGCCTATAATAATTTAGTATTATGCAAAATCAAATGAGAAAAAATGTGTTACTTCTTCACTTATACAGAAGTATAAATTTTAGTAATATGTGTGGTGTATAAAATATAATGAACTTCATCACCCCATCCGGGGTCCCTTGACATCTCTCAAGCTTTTTTTTGGAAAATTGGACTTATGCGAATTACGAACATTAGGTACCATAAGCAAACGTACATAGCGAATGAAAATATCAATTAAAAGAAAAAAGAGTGCATCCCTAGTTTTGACCATCGGCATTGTGTGTGATAGTGAGCGGTGCCTTGTCAGCATCATCAAAGGTCGGATGCTAACCTCTCATAGAAATTTTGCCGCTATGTTCTTTAAAATATAGTCAAGTTAATGTCGTTAATTTGTTTTCTATATATTTAAACCATGAAACAGACTGACTCCCGCGGGACACACTTGATAGCTCAGTTGGTTTGTTAGAGTATCGGCACTGATCGCTTAGGTCGTGGGTTCAAACCCCAATCTAAGCGATCTGTTGATTTTCTGAATTTCTCATTAAATGCTTAGACATTTATTAATTTGGTTGGTGTTTAGGTACCTTGGAAATGTTAATTCAAGCTCAAAATGTACCTACTTTGCGTTTTTCTAATATCTTAAGTAATGTTTAATAAATAGCGATAGGCTAATGGGTAATTGCAAGACTTGCAAGACTTGCGAGACTCTTGCAGCAAGACCAAGACCAAGACTTGGAGTGCAAGACCAAGACCAGATGTATTGATGCAAGACCAAGACCAAGACTGGCCAAGTCTGGTCTTGGTCTTGCATTTGGGCAACACTAATTATTTCTCTGGTCGAGCTAACCTATTCGTGCTGTGAACCATGACTTGACAAATATTTATAGCTAAAATACAAATAAATAAAGGTAACTGGCATCTTTTTCTTTTCACTTGCACCTCACAAGTAATTGTATAGATCTTGACTTCGTGAGTGATGCCTGCGGTGTTGGTCTGAGTTGATCTTTTACCAGCTAATGCTCAGTGATATAACTAAACAGAACTGCTCGTAACATTTCAAGATATGTCGGAATACTTGTTGATTTACATTTAATTAATTGTAAAGCGTGTAATAACGTAGTTTGTAGACCATCTTTATAGTCACACGGGAGAGCGTGTGTGAAATTGTTTTAGTTTATAAAAAAGATAGGAAACATGCGTCTGACCTTTGGTAAGCGACTATCGCTCCTCATTAATATTTGCAGCTATAAGAGAGTCACAGCTGCGCTATCGTTCATAAGGGTGGAATAAGGAAGGAATGGGGGAAGAGTTTGGACAGTATATAATAATATATAACAGTTTAGATAATTTTCTTCCAAATAAAATATTAGGTATATTGAACAAAAGACTAGTATAGAATTTAAAAAATCTATATTATGAAGTATATTTTATTTATCGAAACAATCAACAACAATCCCACTCCGGTTAGGCATTGTTATATTGTTATATTATTTAGGCTGCAAAGCTTTTGGAAACCGCTAATTGGTGACACTGGCTTCTATGGATGACGGTTGTTAAGTCAGCCTCTTCATTTATGATATTTATGTTCCATAATCTATAAGTCATTTTATATTATTATAACATTAAAACAACTTTTTATGGATTATATCGCGTTTATTTAGAGCTTATTTACATTTATTTCCCGACGTTTCGAACTCTATAGAGTTCATTTTCACAAGTAATGAACAAAAAGATGGTAGTGGTTCAGAAGATATTTTCATTGATACAGAGAGTACCCAGTTTTTGGAAATAAAAATCAAAAAGTTGAAGTTAAAGATATGATCTCTGTAAAGAGTTCGAAACGCTGGGAAATAAATAGAAAATAAGCTCTAAATAAACGCGATATAATCCATAAAAAGTTGTTTTAATGTCATCTTAAATTATTTATAGTTGTTTTGATAACTACAAGTATAACAATAATATCATGAAACTAAATATTTTCTCCACGTTTAATAGTACCTTGTATTGGTATAACCTTATCGTTAAAACAACACACATATTATGAAACGATTTGTTGCGATCAACCAGTAGTACATGATATAGCTATATTAGTTGACATTACTTTACTTCCGTTAGATTTACAGCTCCAAAAAATCTTTCAGAGAACGTTACTGTAAAAATAGGCTAAATAATATGGTGTCAATTTTAATTCAGTCAACGGTACAATTATAATCAGTCTGAACGAGCGGAAATCACGGGAAATAGTAATCCATAAATGTCAGCTCAAGGCTCAGGGTTATTCATGCTGAAGCAATGCCAAGTTGGCTGGAACTCGCTTAGAAAACTAAAACTCGTTTAGAAAACAGAAAATAAATGGAGTCTGATTGATTCAACTGATGACCAGAAGACTGGCTTGTATTTAGCACAGATTAAATTTTGACATTCAGCAAAGGTGCCTTTTGGGTCACTGTAGATCAAGATAGTTCAAGATACGAAGAAAACCGCCCATAGCATTTTATTTGTAATTTATTTTCATCTCTTAAATAAAATATCTAAATTTATTGATGAAAAGAATTTTTTATACTTTTATGATATTTTATGAACCCTCGTGAAAAAAATATGACCAGGTAAGTTCATTTCAACTGCAATACGTATTGTATAATATCTTTGATATGTGTATTACTCTGAAGTTGTTTGCGTTTTATATTACAGTTGATTTTATGGGTGAGATTGTATACTTATATTGTGTTTTATTTTTTTGTAGTATTTTCTTTAAAACACACCTGATTGCCTGATGGTAAATCAACGCATGCATCATAAGGTGTTGTTGAAATGTTAGTAGCCTGTTAACTCTCTTTGTAGTTCCTTACTATGATACCATTTCAGTATTTTGATGATAATATACACAGATCTTATCAGCAAGTACAAATAGTTTTATCATTATTTTTTGCAGGTGTTTCGGTATTAGCTATACCTGGTTTTCTACACAAGGATAGTGTAACCGAGGTGTACAATGAGAGTAATGAGAACAGATGTGCAAATGTGTGTGACGACCTGTCTGATGATGATGTGGACCCTGTCTGCATGATGTTGAGTCCGTACAAAAAGGGTTACCAGTTTTTCGTCAACACTTGCCACGCACGTAGAGCCATATGTGCAGAGAGTTTGTGTATGTATTTCAAATCATTTCAAAAATATTACACTGATACTTAAAACTGTTAGTAAAACATTAAGTAAAATATGTAAGCGCGAACGCAATCGCCATGAGCGGCCCGAATCCAAGTCAAATGAGAAGTATTCATAGGAAGAAAATGTTTAAATATCTTAATAGTTATGAAACTAACAGGTTTTATAATATTAAAACAACTTTTTATGGATTATATAGCGTTTAGTTAGAAAAAAAATAGAAAATAAGTTCTAAATAAACGCGATATACTCCATAAAAAAATGTTTTTTAACTGTATAGTCTGACTTATACTTTCTTTGTCTGCTCAATGAGATAAAATGTATGTCGACATTTTAATTTTGTTTAAGTGTGCTTTGAATGCAATATAAATGGAGTATAACCATAGACATCTACAGCTTACACTAAATAATTACGTGACATATCAAGTGACACGTCCAACAATCAAGTAATAAATTATTGTTTACAGTTCTTCATAGAGTACATAAGAGTAGATGTATAAATAGCAATCAACAATTCTTACCGATTATCTAAGTGTCTTCTGAGTAAAGAAGACAGCAATTAACAAGTTGTTTCATCAATTTTGGTATATTAAATTCGAAATAATTAAAGAACTCTGGTTTATTAAGACGATTAGATTAAAACATAACTATGATTTCTGTTTTTCTAATTAATCTGTAAATACACAGACAGACACTCGGTACAAGAGTTAATTATATATAATTATTACTTAGGATAGTTTGAGGTTAAAAAAATAAGAGTGACCTCAGTGACCTAGATATGTCAATGTTTAAAATCGTAGGTCACCGTGAGTCAGTAAAACAGTCTTGGGTGTACAAAACAGTCGCTTATAGATGAATTTAAGTAAAAAAAGTTATGTTAGGTAATTTATTTATCTAAAATAGGATTTACAAAATAAGATTTATTTCATTATGAGTTACTTAAAGGCCCACTCTCCTCCCATCCAACTCCCTTGAAGGCCGGCAACGCCACTGTAACACTATCTGTACTGCAGATGTCTATGGGCGGCGCTGGTTGTTTACCAGGTGACCTAGCTGCTAGTTTACCCCCTATCCCATCAACAAACAAAGGAAACATATAAAATTGTCATCCAATATCTAACATCTCCATCATCTCGGTGGTTTGAAGTCCGAGCTACCTACTTTTGAATCAAGTAGTCTTTGGTTTGAATCCTGGCTTACACCCAATGACTTTTCGGTAGTTATGAGTGATAAATAACAAAATTGTTGCAAATGTATGGCAATAGTTTCCACCTTAAATTTGATTATCTGTTTTTGGAGAACCCTAATGCTCGAAAATAAAGGTAATATTGTCCAAAATTGAGGTACAAATTTAATAAGACAAAGTAGATTGCGGTGTCGCCAAACTTGGCTAATTACAATTTCAAACTGTTATAGCCTTATTTCGGATGATAATGGAAAAAGTTGTCATTATTGGATTTCCTTGCTTAATTACTAATTTTGGTGATTAATTTGTTTGAAGTTAAAAATGGATAAAATAAGACATTTTTTTTTGAGAATGAAGTGTTTATTCTTCTGGAATTTCATGAAGGTGTTAGTAAATTAAATAATTCATTATTTAATTTACATTAAATAATGAATGTTTAAATGAATTATTGTGCGCTGGTAAGTTTAATTTTTAGAATTTAATTCCCTTTCCTGCCCAAAGTCGCTGAGCCTCGTAGTGCAATGGTAAAACAACCGACTGCGGAATCGAGGTCGGCGGATTCGATGTCCATCCGATTACAAAAAATTATGCTGCTGTTTTTATTTTTTAAAATTATGTTTATACAAAAGAAATCTATATATGTATTAATATCCGTGATCAAGTTTCCATAATACATGCATTTAGTTGCTTATTCGAAAATCAGCTGCTAGCTAGCTAGCTAGCTGTATGGTGTCCGATCTATTAAATTATTTTTATAAATGTTGAACACTAACTAAAAACATGATTTAAACGCAAAAATTGTATACGAGAAAAATGTGGTTTAAAAGAGAGCGCATATGCTTCAGTGGTGCCGTACATATAGAAAAAGTGAAGATAACTATCGAAAAGAGTCTAGAATTTATATTATTATTTATTTACTATGCATCATTAATATTTCACTTTAGGAGTGGTAGAGCCAAGCAGTTCGCTGCATGAATGGGCCGGCTCGACCGGTGAAATACCACCACCTCTCAGATGATCGACGTAAAGTGGCTCATGCCGCGTTTTGTTCGGTGAGAGAGGTACCCGGATGCCCACCTCCCTTCCCCATCCCCTATCCTACTCCCTTATAGGTCGGCAACGCAACTGTAACACTATATGTGTTGCAGGTGTCCATGGGCAGAGATGGTCACTTAACATCAGGTGACACGCCTGCTCGTATGCCGTCCTATCCCATAAAAAAAAACTTTAAATGGCTCTATGTTACAAAAGTGCTGGCATATTTATATTATTAAAATTAAATACACAAACATTTGCTGTTAGTTCTAGAAGAATAAAATATAGAGTGATTTCAAGAGCTTACAAATTTTATCCTTGACCAACTCAATCTAAATGACTTTTAAATAATAAAAGTGTAGGTTGATAAGAATCAAAATAGTTTATAAAGTATGTCTGACGTACTTCGGATAATTTGAATAATTCTTTCTAATTTATACTTGTATTGGTGTATTTTTTATTTTGTTTTGTTATTAGTTTGATGTTCCGTATATTAAAATATATATTTTTTTTTATTTCTATGCGCCCTTTATACTGAATTGTGTCGGTAAGTTATACTTTTAATTATTACCCATTATTATATTTATTACTCATGACTGATGAAGCTTATTACCATACAACTTGTAAATTTGGTCACAAATCAATAGATACATTTATAACACATGCCTTCTTTAAAAAAAATTTCGGGAAATGGCGTATACCGATTTTTACTTAATAATTGTGAATCAGAAGCAGAAAGGTGAACCACTAAACCTCCGAAAGGTTCCCTATAGCCTTAATGGCTCAAAGTATATTAACTTGTATATGTGATCCACTATGTGATTGCATAAAAAGTGCCTTATTAAAAGGTTCTTATTTAGTAAGCTACGTATATTATATCTTTTTATAAAACACAATTTAGAAGCGTTTCGTCACGTGCATCTTTACTGATAAAAATTGACGAGCTAGTCTTATGATGGAGTCGGTAAATGGTCACTTTGTTTTATCAAGTTATCAATAAAGTATCCCTTTCCGGACAAAACCACTCGTTGTATCCTACACTATAGATTTATCTGGTTCGTTGTTACAGAATAAGGGTAACGTGAGCCTTTATAAATCAAAATGTATTCTTATAAATATATTTATAAAGTTAATAAAACATAAGATAAAAAAAGCAGATCTCTAATTGTTTCTTATTAAATTTGTCAACAGCAAATGTCGGTAGTGTTTTTATCAATAAATAAACTCGACCATAAATAAGTATACAAATAGATTTAGTATACGACAAAAGATATTATGCGAGAAAAGAAATCACTCCTTTTGGATTCCAGTGACAAGTAAGTTTTATTTTTAATTCAATATAATACATGCGGCCAGTATATGTTTTTTTTAAATATTAAAATGAATAGACGCTGCCTAATATGTTATTAATAACGAAATCTTTTCAAAATCTAAAAATAGTGTGTGGAGTCCCTCCGCGCCATAGAAGTGAAATTTTGTAACATACATTTATAATATACTATTTTTAATATACTAATAGTAAAAAGAGCACATTTTAATTTAATTACGACGGGCCTGGTGGTTGAATCGAGATTGAAGAGCTCAATCCCCACCCGAATATTTAGAACTCTTTTTTGGATTATCTGCAATATCTGGTTTAGAATGACGTCACATTATTTTTCGAGTCCCATTCATTGGATACCCATATTATAGAAAAACATTCAAATATCTCTGATGAGATGAGAGGTCATAGTATTTTAGCGATCAAGCCGGCCCATTTATGCAAGGAACTGTGGGGCTCTACCATTATTTTTTTCATGGGATAGGAGGGCAAATGAGCAAGTCAGTCACCTAATGGTAAGCAATTTCTCACCGCCCATAAACACCGTAATGCGTTTTCGTCCTTTAAGGCAGAGGACAGAAAAGGATAGAGGTAGGAGGTCGGGCCTGCGGGTACCTCTATCATCGAACAAAACGCGGCACGAGTCACTTCACGCCAATATTCCGCAAGATCGTGATATTTCACTGGCCAAGCCGACCTGTTCATGCAGCGAACTGCAAGACTTTACCACTGTTAAATTATCATCCAAACTTAGCGTCTTTACAACATTTCAGCACAATTAGTTGAAGATATCAACTTAAAAATTGAGTTCTAAGATTCATCCGATCATACATCTTACACTCATAAATTGCAAAATAAATAATAAAAATGCGTGGAGTCTCTCCGCGCGATAGACGCACGTTAGAAGTGTTACTTCGTATTGTAGAAAAGAAAATAAAAAGGGTTAGAAATTGATTCAGAAATAGAGAAAAATAATCGCTTCATGAATGGGCTGGCTCGACCGGTGAAATATCACAACCTCTCAGAAGATCGATGTAAAGTGGCTCATGCCGCGTTTCGTTCGGTGAGAGAGGTACCCGAAGGCCCACCCTCCTTCCTCATCCTTTCCTATCCTAATCCCTTAGGTTTGCCTACCTCTCCCATAAAAAATACCATAGGGTACCTAATATTAACTATAGTAAGATACCAAAAAATATCCGAAAAATCATTGGTGTAAGCCCGGAATCGATCCCAGGACTCCAGAATCGGAGAGCTCGACTGCTTAACTGGACCACCGAGACTATTAATACTTATTACTAATATATTATAGGTACTATTAAAAATGGGACTGATTATGAGAAATGGTAACTAAGTTCCTATCTAATATTTTATTTAAATTTGTGTATAAGAATGCAACATACTGATGAAGATTATTTGAACCGAGGATTATAAACAGTGGTGTGAGTGGTAGAGCCAAGCAGTTCGTTGCATGAATAGGCCGGCTTGACCGTTACCACGACCTCTCGGAAGTTCGACGAAAAGTGGCTCATGCCGCGTTTCGTTCGGTGAGAGAGGTACCCGGAGGCCCATCCCCGTTTCCCATCCTTTCCTATTCCTATTTCTTACTAGCTTAAAGGTTGGCAACGCAACTGTAACACTATATGTGTAGCAGGTGTCCATGGGCGGCGCTGGTCACTTACCATCAGGTGACGCGCTTGCTCGTTTGCCCTCGTTTACCCGGTATGGCCACCTATTCCATTTGGGACGTAAATATAACGGCGAGTGGAGACTTAAAAGCCTTAACGGCTAGACCTTTGGGTAGAAAAGGCGTGAAGTTAGGTGAATGTGTTAGTGAAAGTGTTATAAAAAATTTAATACTTATATCGTGTATATTGCGATATCTTTTGAATGAAATGTCTGAATTAAATAATTCAAAAAGTTCTAGAAAGCTATTGACTCTATCTTGAATTGTAAATAATTAAATTATTTTAATCAGAATTAATACCAAAGTACAAAATAAAGGCCTTTTAAAACATCATCATTCAAATTATTTAGAAAAAATAAATAAACACTTATTGTGAGATAACTACAATAGTTAGACACATGGTGTTGCGACTATTTGTGTAGACAACTATATATTCTGCAAAGTTGTAGTACATTTTTTACTCTACAATCAATACTTTTTGCAGCGTACGCAATGTAAACATTTTTTTAGGTGTTTTATTTTACACCTTGGGTTACATTATCGGACTTTTAGTAAAGATCCCTAATTGTTTAGAAAATATAATATAGTTCAAATCCTTCCTCTATAAATGGACTATTCACCACTGAAAAAAATCTTTAGAATAGAACCAGCGGTTTATGCCACCACTAGCTACTGGATGTCTATGTACAGATAAAAATCACGCTTAAGCAATTCTCTTCCTGTATTTATATATAGACTGGTTCAATTTCCTCCTTTATATTAATATATAATATGTTTTGTGGCCGCAAGGGGGCGTTAAACGATTGCACGAGACATTAGAAGTTACACTTCAAAACAAATAAGTGTACCTATTATTTTTGTAATTTCAATTAAGAGTAGTAAGTATAGTATCACCACCTGCTACTAGATGTTTATGTACAGACCGTTTTTAAAAGTCGCTATGAAAACTTTATAAGTTGGTTATTATATTGACCAGTTTGTCTTACCATTGTTTAATAGTTTTTGTGGCCCCAAGGGGGCGTTGAAAGCGTTAAACGATTGCAAGGGAGAGAAGAAGTTTCACTTCAAAATATTAGTCCTAAGAATGCGAATTTAGAATAGGTAGATATCGTAAATAGAAAAGAATGAGAATCAAACAAGCTTAACATTTCTTGCCTTAGTTATTGATTTCAACTATATTATATAAGAAATGGATCTACACAGATGATAACTTAAGATTTTTCCCCACCCTATAACTATAACAACCTAAACTATAAAAGGTATAAATTTTTAGAAGTGCGTCCAGTTACCTTGAAATCGAAGAGAGCAAGGACAACTTTTCAGCAAGCATTGAGAGCCACCATTATCGTCGGACAGATATTTTCACTTCTACCAGTGGATGGCATTTTCAGTAACGACGCAAACAATGTAAAGTAAGTGCATAATGTTTTACGGTATAGAGAGCAAACGATCATGACCAATGGTAAGCAATTAGCGCCTCCCTTTGATGGCCGCAACGCAGTTGCGTTTCCGACTTTTGAGATAGGATTATGATTGGGTTGGAGCAATTATTTGTTAAATATCTTCTTCCTTTTAATATGTTTTTTGGGTATTATTTTTATTAGTTTTTTTATTAGCTTCACCTGTATGTTTGTATGTTTGTTTGTAACCGACTTCTTTGGGCGCGATTTTGACCCACTTTAAACGGCCAGATTTCGTTCAAACTTTGTAGATTTATTGAGGACCGATGACAATACACTAATTTGATAAAATTATTCCATTTTTCAATTTGCAAAATATGTTTTTTGTTAATTTTTTAGTGTTCATAGTTCACTTCTCGCACCATCTAGTGGCAATCAGCGGAAAATCTACGTTATCAACTTGAAACGAGTTCCTTGTATAAGTCACAGATGGCGCTATTCCTCAAATTCGGTTTTGATATCCGTTGTTAGCACGCTTTAAAATAGTTAAGCAATAGTTTAAAAAACTAAGAAACGCGCTTGTTATAGAAAACCGAACTAAAAAATATAAAATAAATAATAGTTTAAAAAACTAAAAAACACGCTTTTTATAGAAAACCGAACTAAAAAATAGAAAATAAATTTTAATGAATTTAAATTAAGAAAATAGTGTTAAAAATTTCAATGAATATAAATTAATAATAGTGTGAATAAAAAAAATATTTTATTTTAAAAAAAGCGTGGGGTGCTTTTTAAGATATTATCGAAATGATAATCACTCTACTCATATCTGTCAATAAAATATTTATAACTATTGACACCATGCACCCCACGCTTTTTTTTAAATAAAATATTTATTTTTTTATTCACACTATTATTAATTTATATTCATTGAAATTTTTAACACTATTTTCTTAATTTAAATTCATTAAAATTTATTTTCTATTTTTTAGTTAGGTTTTCTATAAAAAGCGTGTTTTTTAGTTTTTTTAAACTATTATTTATTTATATCTATAATTTTTCAGGTTTGTTAAAGCGTCTTGGAGATGTTTGTATGCAGTCTTGTCAATTATAGGACAGACATTTGTTATGGTGTTGTATCTGAACAAAATAGCTTACTCTGCTGTAACTCTGAATAGTGTTGGTAAGTCCTTCAAAACCTAAAGATAAATATTGAATATGCAGACATTTTTCTTCTATTTTGTAAATGTGTATTACAGCGCTCGTCATTTTCTACGGGACAGCTTGTATCATAATGGTATTGTTTTTGCAAGCAGCTCGTCACTGGCCACAGCTGGTACAGCATATATCTAAATTTGAAGAGATCAACCCTAGCTATGATAACAATCTATATAGAAAATGCGTCATCAGTTGTTCTGTGTTTATAATTTTAGCAACGTGTAAGTATCTACTGACTTTTTAGTTTTATGCCTTAATGACATGTATGTATAATTGCAAACAAATGGCCGCTGATACATAAATAGAAATAATATGTAGTAGAATATTAAAAATTGAAAATAACAAAAAAAACATCAGCTAAATAAAATTTGAGATAGGTTTTATAAACAAAATTTGCCTAAGTTTGCTTTTAAATGCTTAAAAAGTTTGAAAACTAGTTTGAAAAGATAAAAAAGAATGAGTGACAAGTATGGTAGGCCCCGGAGTTTGATACATAAATGGACTGACTCGATCGGAGATATACCGCGCAAAAATTAAATATAAAGTGGGTTATGCCTCATTTGCTGAGAGGGGTATATGCAGGCCCACTTTTCTTAAAAAGCAGCAACAAGATGATCAACCCTTCGGAGTTACAGATGTCCATAGATTGCGTTAGTCGCTAATCACCATAAAACTTCCTTACTTAGTCCGTTAGCCCGTTTTACCAAGAATAAAAAAGAATTATTTGTTTCAGCGGAACATGTGCTTTCTATATTGTCTATACTCACTTGCTTCACAAAATATAGTATATACAATATTAGCTACAACGACCTCGTTACTTATTTCTTCCCTTGGATCTTCAACTGCATACCTTATACGCCATTTACTGGACTCACAATTCAGGTAAACGCATACGCTTAAAGATTCTATGGGAAATTCTTAGTGGTCTTGTGATTCGGCACCCCATAATCAAAACTCTCGGGTATAATTAGGTATATTTTCAGAAATCTTTGAGAAAGTTTGTCAGCAGTGTGTGCTTAATATCGATGGATGACAGGGTTGTGCCTAATATTTTTCATTAGTTGCAAGAAGCAAAATAATTTAAAGTATATTTTTTGTAAAACCCAGTTCAAAATATTAAGATAACACACTGTAAACCTCTGTAATTTATTTATTTCAATATACGAATATTTTCACATTTTTAATACAAATAATCATTGAAGAGCACCCTTACAAACTCATTACGAAAGGAAGTAATCCACTGAGAAGAACCTACAAACACATTGTAAGAGGTTTTGTTTTTTTTCTAATTAAAATGCACACCTATTTATTCAAATTAAACATTTAAAACTACAATTTATACCCCATACAAAAGATATTAGCTAGCTTCATATTTATTAAAAATAGCTTCGATACAAAATTCATCTTACATATAGATTTTCTTATAAAATATAGATTGATGTTTTTGGTCGCGAGTTTGTGAAGTCTGTATACTTCTATTTATTATTTGAACTGTACTTACTTTTTAGTTTACTGTAATTAAGTGTTAAGTAAATATTAAGAATATGACAATTTATAATTATTTTTAACTGTAGTTTATTAATAAAAGCTTTGAATCGACGAAACGATTTGAATCACTGTAGCTTATCAATTTTACTGTTTCAGTTTCTTCACATTCAAGCTACATTCGTGTGGAACTTCTCTGATATCTTTGTGATATGTATAAGTTATTACTTGACTTCGAGACTGAGACAGGTTAATGAAAAGGTTCTGTCAGCAAAGGGAAAGGTGAGGTGAACGTGAAACTAATCGAAGCACTCTGAAAACTATTTTGAGACTGAACTAATATATAAATTAAATTTAAAAAATGGTGCTTTTAGAGGTGGTTTTCAGTTATTTCTACTTATTTTGTCCGACTTTTTGCATGTTTTACAATGATTACTATTTTCTTTAATATGCTAATTAGTTGTCATAGTAATTGTTCAATAGCTACCTATATTATCTGTTTACAATAATAAGAAGATATAAGTAAATTACATTATTTACAATATATGCAATGACAGCACATAATATCTGGGTGCGAAAAATTGGCGGGCAATTATTACGTCAAGAGACATAATAATCTCGTCCAGTACGTTTACTGGTGCCTTGCAAGAAAGCATAGCATAGAAGTTTCACCCCTCTGGTGGAAAGAAAATATGATCCAACCGCAAGTAAAACAAACTGAATCTGCTAAAATCCTTTGGGAAATGCCAGTACAAACAGACAACAGTTACACAAAATAGATCAGATCTAATATATGTAGACAAAGTTAAAAACAAAACATTTTTAATAGACATCACAGTACCCGCTTACAACATAGGCGCCAAAGAAATAGAAAAACTGAGTAAATACCACCTTCTCAAAACCGAAGTCAGCAGTTTATGGAATACGCAAACCACTATCATACCCATAGTCGTAGGAGCCACAGGTGTTGTGGCTAAAAGCTTAACTAGATACATAGAATAATTAGAAAGCCCAATAGACATCAGCATCCTTCAAAAACAAGCAGCCATTCATACAACAACCATACTCAGCAAAGTATTAGGAGACACCGTTTTTGTCCAGAATACAGATACACTACAACAACACACACCAACAGCGACATTAATAAATCCACCAACAATCCACAACAAAACGCAAGCACACAGAAATCAAACATCACAACACATACACCAGATTCAAATTCGCACACAATAATTGCAACCCAAGAATTAGGAAGAAGCAGGGGTAGAGGCAGGAGAAGAGGGAGAGGAAGAGGTAGAGGAACTTCTTAAAACTATAGGCATCTCTTTTCCCGTAGGAAACGGGACGGGGTGTCTATAAAAAAACCGACCAACAGCTGTGGCTCTTACGACTATCGTAGGAGCCACAGGTGTTGTGGCTAAAAGGTTAATTAGATACATAGAAAAATTAGAAAGCCCAATAGACATCAGCATCCTTCAAAAACAAGCAGCCATTCATACAACAACCATACTCAGCAAAGTATTAGGAGACACCGTTTTTGTCCAAAATACAGATACACTACAACAACACACACCAACAGCGCCATTAATAAATCCACCAACAATCTACAACAAAACGCAAGCACACAGAAATCAAACATCACAACACATACACCAGATTTAAACTCGCACACAATAATTGCAACCCAAGAATTAGGAAGAAGCAGGGGTAGAGGCAGGAGAAGAGGGAGAGGAAGAGGTAGAGGAACTTCTTAAAAATATAGGCATCTCTTTTCCCGTAGGAAACGGGACGGGGTGTCTATAAAAAAACCGACCAAGAGTCGAGAAAAAAACCACAATATATGCAATGAAAATCTAGCTGAAATCGAATTCGCACCTCGGTCTACTGGCAGCGTGGCCAGAAGACTGACCACAGTACCACGCTAAATGGCAATGCTAATCATCTGTGCGAAGAATAGACCAGCCCTCTGGTCACGAGAGACCTCGATCAGTCTCTTTCCAAGATCTTTATAGGGTGAACGAGTACTCGGACTCCGTGTCCCCAGAATCTCAACCCCAAACGGCTCAAATACATAATCACCTCCGTTTAGCTACCTTATTGAAACATCAGAAACCAATAATGTGACAAATCCCTATATAATAAATATCTTGAATCAAAAACGTATATTATTGCTTGTCAGTACTTGCCAGAGATATTTTGGAGGACTACAAGAGAGGATTACTGTCGAACTACGCAGATAGTGCAGAAAGTTGATGACGTCATCAGTGGGATTGTTTTCGTATCATTTGCCAACAATCTGTTCTTTGTATGCAAACAGCTTTTCAACATCATAGAGTAAGTATAAATACTGCCATTTATTTTACCGATAAACGAGTAAAACTCACAGCCAATGCTCAATCAAAGTAGTATTCAAGCATTGATTAGCTTGAAAAGCCATCTAATTTAAAATCCAAATCCAAATGGCATTGTAAAATTTCTGGATCAGCTTCAGGATCTAGCAACAAATTAGGTCACACGCTTTTTAGGTCATATGTGTTTGTAATCACTGTGAAATGTGAATTGAGGTCACAATTGACTTACGATTACAGCGATGGTAATAGTATTTATCATTATTGTAAATTTTCTTCACTATTTTTTACCATTTCTGCTTCAAATTTGAGTTTCATTAAATACATTTTACACAATATAAAAGTTTATAACATAGATACAAACATAACTTCTCGCCCTTTTCTACCCGAAGGTGTAGGCAGCTACTGTTAAGCCTCGTCTCGTCGTTATGTTTACGTAAAGGAACAGGTGGCGAACCTATTGCCACACCAGGCACAAAGTTGACAGTCATCAATATTTATCACACGTAACTTCCGTAAATTTGGAAAAGTAATTGGTGTGTGCCGGGATTTGAACCTACTACCTCTTGAATCAGAAGCGGCGTGCTAGCCACTGCGCCACTGAGACTTAAAGTTTACAAAATATGCAAATTCTATATACAATACGTTATAATGAACAATGCATTTTCTTTTTGGTTTTTAGAGATGTTTTAAGAGGTAACGACAAAGGGTGTGGCGGTAACGTAACAGAGTATGTTATTTTATTATTAAATCAAATATATTATATTTTGCACATTAAAATATTTATGCCAAAAAAAAACCTACGAAGGTAGGTTTTTTTTTGGCATAAATGGCAATCTGAAGAGATTCGTAAGTAGTTCTTTAGTTTGACAAGGTAGACGGAGATCTAATCAAAAAGAAATATTTCACTTGATTCCTTACTTTAATACACTCCTGTCAAACACTCTGTCATAGCCCCTGTCTGTACACTACGATTAAGTAATGTGGGTATTGTGCCAGCAATTAATATTGAACACAATGATGGACAAGCTGGCACATCTCCAACCAGCATTGGTTTATCGCTCTCCGCTGCTACTGCACGAACACCCCCGACCACATATTGCACAGCGCACGGTCTCCAAGTTACAAAAGAATTAGGGTTTAGAAGCTCTCCATCATCCGCTCTATTCACCATACCTTGGGCTTACAACTACTTTTCCAGAATTGGGGAACTGCTGCTGCGGAAAAAAATCAATACCCACAATAATCTGTAACAATTTGGATTGATACACTGTATGTATTCGTTTGAGAGACCAATGACATCTACGATCACTATTTGTATTGACTTAAAAACTAACTTCTAAACCTATAATACCAATCAGGCTTCTGTAACAACGTTAAATTATCTTTACCGTAATTCATTTTTTTTATGGGATAAGAGGGCAAACGAGCAGGCGTGTCACCTGATGGTAAGCAACCAACGTCGCCCATGGACACCAGCAACACATATAGAGTTACTGTTGCGTTGCCGACCTTTAAGGGATAGGAGATAAGGAAGGATGGGGAAGGGGGTGGGCCTCCGGGTACCTCTCTCACTGAACGAAACGCGACATGAGCCACTTTACGTCGATCTTCTGAGAGGTCGTGGTATTTCACCGGTCGAACCGGCCTATTCATGCAGCGAACTGCTTGGCTCTACTACTGTTTTTATTCACGTTAATTTGCGATAATTATTGCTTTTTGTTACAGATCAGCTTTGCTTGGCGGTTACGAATCATCGGTGTACTACATGTTCTCACTAATCTATCTCTTGTTGCGCTCGATAGCAGTGTCGTTGATAGCTTCTGAAGTAAACACAGCCTCCATAGTACCGGCGCGTGTGTTGTACGCTGTACCGTCGCCAGTTTACTGTGTTGAGGTACATAATTGATTCAAATATTAGTATTGGGATTTGACAATCTGGTAGAAGATAGAACATTCTATTTCTACCGGTAAATCTCATAAGCGGTGACGAAGTGTTTTGGCTGAATGCAATTCATCTAAAAGTAGTGACTATTCGGAAGCACTATTTTCTGCCCGCAACTAACTAACGTAAATTCGTTCTAAACGTTCTAAATTAAATATTCTAGATCAATTAAAAAAAAAATACAATTTTTTTTTCCTTATGTTTAAAGGTACAGCGATTTTTAGACCACGTAAATGGTGAAAAAGTTGGTCTAAGTGGTCTTCAGTTCTTTCTTGTGACACGTGGATTAATTTTGACTGTGAGTATATCGATCTGATATAATTACTTTTAATACAAAGTTGGAATATATAATAATCTAAAATCATATAAATTTTATTTATTCGCCTATTTAAGATTGAGAGTCCATCGTCAATATTCAATCTTGAGACAAATACTGCACTCATTTTTATGTTTATTTTCGAAAACGATATTTAATCGAAAAAATTTAACTGAAAATATTTAATATAAAAATGCTTAGTTGCCACCTGAATTCCTTCTCCCTTCATCCTTCTTTAGTTTACATTTAATTAATGAACATTCATTAATCAAATGTTAACTAAAGAAGGAATCAAACCTGTATAGATGTCAATATTATTTGGCACTGCGCCACTAGTAGTGTTGTTGATTTTGATTCGAATCTCGCAGCTTTTGATTGACACCTCTTGTTATTTTGCAGGTGGCTGGTACAATAATAACGTACGAACTTGTGATGGTACAATTTACTTCACCTGCTGTTTTTTCCAACTCTACAACGCCTATACGATAGGGGGCTGTCCACTAAAATGCATTGTTGAATATAGAATAATATTTCTCCATTTATTTGACTGAGCTTCATTAATTTCTTATCATTAAACAGATCCATCATCTTATTTATTCTTAAACACGACAACGCTATAAAAGTGTTTTTTTTAACCTTGTAATAATTGCGCTTATAATAATTAATTATTATATACATACATAACTTCACGCCAAATCCCTTGCGGGGTAGGCAGACAAAACGGAGCGCCATAAGGCACGATTCTTACACACCTCACTCGCTTTGTTGACTTTCATAACTCTTTTCATACACGCGCGTCGATTTTGAAGCTCCTAACATCACCTTACATCTTAACATCTTACTTTTACAATGACACTCTCATTCAAACCAACTTCCGTCCTTAAAACCTTGTTTTCTACGCGGTCAGCGAGAGTCACTCCGCAGATTTTACGCAGTGCCCTCATTTCTACCGCGTTTATTCTACTTTCATGCACACTCTGCCATGCCCAGCTCATACATAATATATTATTTGTCAGGTGTTCCCAAAATATATATTGTATATAAATCGTATAAAGCTAATTACCATTTTAACTACAGACAGACAACCCTCTAGAAGTTTCAGTTGAAAAGGCTATTGTTATTACAAATTACAACCTTATTGTTAGTGAAGATATTAAGGGAATTGTTTTTATGTAGATCGTTAATGGAGATTGCGTATGAACTATTAATTTATTTGATATTTAAAGATAATAGTTGGACTTAGTACTTACTTCTAATAAATTATGAATCTCAGTGTAAGTATATTCGATGTATTAGCTGGTCAAAAGTATTTGTTAGAAAAAAGTTTGTATAAGATAGAAAAACAAGAAATAAGCCCGGTAGCCGGAGACAGGAATTACATTATCTTTCAAAAACTCCTTTAGTTTTAAGAAAGAGTTTTTAATGAAATCAGGAATATATTATCTCCGATTATACGAGTTCAGAACTATGCTATCACTTGATATTATATAACATTTTGTGTAGTGGTGGAGCCCCGCAGTTTTCACTTCTTATACGGGCTAGCTCAACAGGTGAAATACCAAGTTTTCACAGAATTTGCCAGAAAGTAGTTTATACTTCTTTTCGTTCGGTGAGAAAGCTATCAAGAGTCCCTCTCTTCTTCCACTCCTTGCAACTTCCATGTGTTGCATAAGTGCATGGGTAGCGCTAGTTACTACCGAGTGACTCTTTCTCTTTGTCCATTTCTATCTTATAAATAACGTACATAACATAACCTCACGCCTTTTCTACCTGAAGGTGCGGGCAGAGGCTATGTTTACGTCCCAAATGGAATAGGTGGCGAACCTATTGCCATACCGAGCACAAAGTTTTCGGTCATCGATATTTATCACACATAACTTCCGAAAACAATTTCGAAAAGTCTTTGGTATGAGCCAGTCTCGGTGGTCGAGCACACGGCTTCTGATCCAGAGGTCCGGTTTTGAATCCTGACACAACCCGAAAACATTTTCGAAACGTCATTGGTGTTAGCCAGTGTCAGTTTAAAATTGCAGATAAAACGTAAATATGTATGTGTGTATCTTTCTTTTGTGTACAATAAAGTTTATTTGTATTGTATTGTAAAAAAAACCCTTTCATTTTGCTTGATAATAATAAAGAATACAGTAAGGAGTATTAATTCATAAAGAGGTACAGTAACATTATTATATTTTTAAATTCGCACAGCGGTAGAGCGAACGACGTCTCTCGGTACTTTTTTTTAGACAAAAAGTCAATTAAAACTTTTCTCGGACCTCAGATTCAAATGAAACATTTCAAAACCTCAGAAAGAAAGCTAACAGGATTTGTACCGCATTCTATTAAATCCACGACATTTTCTTACAAAGAATTAATGTTTTTTAAATTAAACATGGCGTTCATAAAAACCTCTTTAATAGTACGAACTTTCATTTTAATAATTAGTTATTTTTATGTGCTGAGCGTGCTTCCTAAGATCAAATTATAATACTCTGATGTATCTGTCTATCTTGCAAGAGGCCTGGAGTGAAGTTACTTTAAAAGAATAAAAAAAAATCCGTCTATTGGGAAACAAACTAAACAAGCGCTGCTTCACTGGAGCAATAGTTTCCGCTGATTCTTAAAGAGGATCACGGTTTAAGTGATAAAAATTACTAAAAAAATATGAACCGACTTTTAAAAAAAACACAAATTATATAAACTTCAAGCAGACAACAACAGTTTCTGCGTAACTAAAAAGCGATAAATAAAGCAACTTACTTATCCAACTAATACAATTTACAAAACCCAATGCTTTAAATGCAAATTTATCTTTAGCTAGTCAAATCTATCTATTGGATTAAAATATCTACTTCAAAATTAATTGTAAAGTTTTCACTCAAAAATGCATACCTACATACATACAGAAAGTGCAAGCGAGGAAGCGAGCTTATTCCATAAAGCGAGGAAGGTGATGTTGGGAGCTTCAAAAATTGACGCGCGTGCATAAAGCTGGCTTTTTTTATGGGATAGGAGGGCAAACGAGCCGGCGTGTCACCTGATGGTAAGCAACCAACGCCGCCCATGGACACCAGCAACACATATAGTGTTACTGTTGAGTTGCCGACCTTTAAGGGACAGGGGATAGGAAAGGACGGGGAAGGGGGGTGGGCCTCCGGGTACCTCTCTCACCGAACGAAACGCGGTATGAGCCACTTTACGACGGTCTTCTAAGAGGTCGTTGTATTTCACCGGTCGAGCCGGCCCATTCATGCAGCGAACTGCTTGGCTCTACCACTGTCGAAAAGTTATGTTATGTTTTTAAAAAGAAGAAGGTACTAATTTAAATTCAGCATCATAAGTGTTGCATTTCATAACTTATTATACTCTTACCTATCTCTGGCTGGGAGCCATATTTTGAATTGCTAACAACGAACATTCAAATATACTGGTCTAACGTATAATCAACATTTATTTATACAAATTGATGCGCAATAGCAATGGTGCAATTAAAGTATGGTCAGTTACTGCATTGTGGTACATATTGATTTCTTAAATTATAATCTGAAATCTATTAGTCCAGTAAAATAAGCATTCAACCTTAGAATGGAAGCTAGTTAGCTGCGTATTTATTTGCATAAACCTCTGATTTACGCCAGAATACTGAACCGGCACTCAAATCTGACAATCAATAAAGTGCCACGTATTCTGTCTAATGTGACAGCTACTTAAACGCTTAAGTAGCGCTTATATATTTGAGTGGCGGTTCAGTATTCGGGCTTTAGTCTCCTTATGATGTAAAACATATACTACTAGTTGCGACATTTTTTTATAAATTTTACGATCATACAATATAATTATCTTAAGAAAATTTCATGCCTGACACTGACTTCATACATTTCGCTATGTACGGTTCCGCGCCCTCACTCCACGTGCTATATCTCTAAAACGGCAGGCGATTTAGATTATTTTATTATCATCTACAAATTTCATTTAATTAGTTGACGTATTTGCCATTACAAAACGAGATAATTGCGAAAATCTAATTTGGGAAACCTTAAATAACTCGTGACATATACATATGATCATGTAAGACTTCTTTCTACCAGTTGCTAGAATACCAAAACAAAGGTTTAAACAAATTCACAGTTTATAGATAAATTCAATGAACCAAAATACATTTTAAATATAAGTATATTCGAGTATAACGAAAAAAAAATCATTCATGTTTTCAATCCCTTAATATATTCATCATTTTATCTCATTCATAATTCATCAGCTTTGAACTTAAGATGTTTGAACCTTCAGTAAAGTGGATGTTACCAGCATAATTTTATGATGACTTGTCACGACTTAAGGTTAAGAGTTCGTAACTCTTGTTGTTCAGGTCGCTTCATCAAAGTTCACGAAAGTTATTCGTATATATTATTAAGTGAAAACTTTGGTGAATTTTTCTGAGTAACTTCTGTATTATCAACGCGTTAACGAGGCCTTTCGTATTTGTCAATAGAAAAAGTAAATTCAACATTTTTATTGCTTTTATAAATAACTTCTTGTATGTTTATTTCATTAGCATGATTAATAATATTCCTTTTAACAATTTGACTTTTTATTCAATAGAATTCAGAATTAAGTAAGAAAAATTAGTCCTAGATTTAATTCCATAAAAAAGTAAAAACTATTTTATATATTTGTTCCAGTTTGTCGGCAATTTTGAAAGTTCTTTTAACAAAGAGCTGATTGTCCTCGTTTGAAAGTAAGCCCGTAATTACGCCCTCACATTTAACAGCTGAACAGTTTTCCGACAATTTGTTGGAGTGTACCCGATCTGATGTACCGAATATGATTTATGTAAGCCTTATGCTTACATAAATGTATTTACAAACAAACATGTCATACTGCGAAGGCATTTTATTGTAGCCATATTATTGTGATATTGTCGACAACCTGAAGCTTCGCTGCATACCTTCGGATATAAAAAGGCATGAAGTAAGATAAGATACAATTATTATAATTAAAACGAACGAACTAAATTCCTGTTTGGTTTAGATTAATATACCTTCTATAGCACTAATAGTTTGTCAGTAATTAATTCAATATTGATTTCAAAGCTGCGAATTAATTACGAGAAGATCTGTATGTGTAGGTATAGATATGTGAGTGTCGTTAGATTAATATTGCCAACACATTCATTATTGCGTCAAATGAGAAGGGATTCATTAATATCACTACAAAGCTATTAGATACAAATCTAAATTAATATAACATAACAACATAACATAACATAACTTCACGCCTTTTGTTACCCGAAGGTGTAGGCAGCGGCTGTTAATCCTCGTCTCGCCGTTATGTTTACGTCCCAAATGGAATAGGTGGCGAACCTATTGCCATACCGGGTACAAAGTTTTTCAGTCATCGATATTTATCACACACAACTTCCGAAAACAATTTCGAAAAGTCATTGGTGTGAGGCAGTGTCTGGAATCGAACCTCTGGATCAGAAGCCGTGTGCTCGACCACTGCGCCACCGAGACTGTTTCATTCAATTAATATAATTTACATGTATTCGTGAATTAAATTGTTAAAATTAATTACTAATAGTCATATTATAGCTGTTGCTATTACTGCAAAGAAAAAATATTATATATTTATTATATTAGTCTTTTAATAAATGTAGTAACAACATCACAACAATAAAAATGTTGAGGCAATTTAGGATAAACCAAATTGAGTGGAATAAACTCTTAAGATCAGTAAATAATTACTTCGTATTAGTTAATATGATATAATAATCAAATAATTTAAAACACAAATAATTTACGAATTAGCTGCTAACAAAATTTCATAACTTACGCAGCTTCGGAACTGATGAAGAATTGGAATCGTAACAAAATCTAAATCGTAACAAAAGTGTAGGGTAGGCAGTGGCGGTTATGCCTCAACGCGCCGTTATTGTTACGTCCCAAAGGGAAAAATCTAACTAATAAAAATCATTTTATAACTTAAAATGTTTAATGTAAGTTGTTGTATGAGTAAATTATATTAACAGCCAATTAAAGACGTATTACGTTAGTACATGAATTGGCTGGGGTGTCGATAGTCCATTAGCGACATTACCTGTGTTAATTACTATGTTTAGTGACCATGTTATTGGTGATTGGAAAGGTCACAGGAGAGGCTTATTTCGAATTAACTCAAATATTCAAATTTAACTGCTACAAGACTTTATGTTTTCAATAACATAACATAACTTCACGCCGTTACCCGAAGGTGTAGGCAGTGGCTGTTAAGCCTCGTCTCGCCGTTATGTTTACGTCCCAAATGGAATAGGTGGCGAACCTATTGCCATACCAGGCACAAAGTTTGTCAGTCATCGATATTTATCACACATAACTTCCGAAAACAATTTCGAAAAGTCATTGGTGTGAGCCAGTGTCTGGAATCGAACCCCGGACCTCTGGATCAGAGGCCGTGCGCACGCCCACTGCGCCACCGAGACTGTTTACACTACACTACTACTACAATAAATTAAAATATATATTTATTTACATATATCATTTATTAATTAAAATGGCCAGTAACAGTCCAATATTTACAATGATTTTTAGGCCGTAATATAATTCCCTCCCTTCCCAATTTCCTGGCACATATAATTACAGTTCTACTCCTTTGGGTACTAGTGTGATAATATGTGGTTTGTTTACAATCTTTTTTTCGTAAACGTTGCCTAATTCAGATATACTCTCTCGAACTTTTGTATAGAAATTACTATGTTGAAAGAAATAGACAAAATTCAGTAGAAACAAGTTTTTAACTAAAGCAACCTCTTTGGAGTTTATAATATGACCTTGTACTTTCTTAGTTTAAGTAAATAAAAGAATCTATGAAAATTTGCTAAACGGAATATATTTTACAAGAAACGTTATCATGATAAATTAGTAAAATAACTTTATGTGACAAAAACGATAATATACTATCAGCCTATAACAAGATTCAAAGTTACTCTCTCTTTATCATCATTTTACTAGATTTAAAAAGGTAAATTTATTTCCTAAATGAACGTATATTTTTTAATTGTTATTTATTTGAAAAAAGCTATTTTTTTTTCCTTTATTTGTTCATAACACGGCCGTTTGCCTTGATGTTGATGTTAATGTTATAAATATTAAATACCTGTGGGGTTCATTGAAATTTCAATTTCGTTATTCCAGCTTATAGTGTCTACTATAGGCTGGACTATAGACCCTACAATAATAGCCTAGACGATGGGCCCTACTTGTCACTTTTGGCTGTTAATCAATTAATCACCGGCTATCTTTGCGATATACGTAGAGGATTAGACATGCGGTCATTAGGCGACAAAATGTCATTTTAAAATAACAGTAGCTACCAGCTAGCCAAAGTCGCGATAAATTGGTGGCGTTAAAAATAAGTTATTTTACTAATAGAACGAATAAAATAAAATAATAAATAGAATAGAAATTATAGTATGTAAATGGGAAAATTCATTTAGAAAAATTCGATTGTGTCATATTATTATTACTTACCAAACTATAAATAAATCGTGTCAACTTAAATAAGTTTACATAACACTGGGGCTCTGTGTCTAAGCAATTTTAAAATTGGCATGGTCTGTGTCGGGTTGAACAATCTTCCGAGTCAGCGGGTCCGATCAGTATCGAATGAACTTTATTGATAATATTATATTAGTAGCGGTAAAGACAGAATTTAGTGAAAAGTCCGAAATACGAGTATGAACTTATGAATAAAATGCTTTAATAACTTCATGCCGTTTGTCTACCCGAAGCTGTAGGTAGCGCCTGTTAATTCTTGACTCGCTGTATTGTTACGTATCAAATAGAATGGAAGGTGGAACCTCTCATTGAAAACCAAGTCAACAGATATCACTATTTATTACACATAACTTCCTAAAAGACTCCCGAGAGGTGTTTGGTGTGAACCTGGATTCGATTCCACGACTTCTTGACTCAGAAGCATGTATACTGGATTATAAAATAATATGAAATATCTGTCGTCTTCTTGTGGGTATAATGTAGAATAATATTTATGGTTTTACTGCCAAACGAGCATAATGGCGACTTAATTATAATTGGCAACATAGAACATATCGTATTCATTATTTTCCAGACATGATAAAAACTCCGTATTTCTATATTTTACTACCGCACAGCACCTATCTTTTATAAAATCTTTGAGCTATCCTACGAAATATATGACTCCAATATAAAATGGGACTTAGTGGAAATGAGTTAAGACTTGTTTTCCATTAATAACGTTTGGAATTCACTCTATTGTGAAATAACCTTGGAAACTTTTTCGGATAACATGCAACTTTGAAACTGCCTCTCACATTTTTTTACCGTTAATTGATAATTATTTTTGAAAATAAATCTTATATATAAAATTCGCGTGTCACAATTTTCGTTCCCGTACTCCTTAGAAATGGATTGACCGATTCTCATGAAATTTTGTGAGCATATTCAGTAGGTCTGAGAATCGGCCAACATCTATTTTTTATCCTCCTAAATGTTAGGGTCCACCTCTACATTTTTTTTTAATTTTTCGATATATTGCTTTTTTCTATTTTTTTTATAAAAGGGGAACAAAAATACATACAACCCTAAATTTTCAACCCCCTACAATCAACCCCTATTTTTTTTTTTTTCATTGGTAGAGCCAAGCAGTTCGCTGCATGAATGGGCCGGCTCGACCGGTGAAATACCACGACCTCTCAGAAGACCGACGTAAAGTGGCTCATGCCGCGTTTCGTTCGGTGAGAGAGGTACCCGGAGGCCCACCCCCGTTCCCCATCCTTTCCTCTCCCCTATCCCTTAAAGGTCGGCAACGCAACAGTAACACTATATGTGTTGCTGGTGTCCATGGGCGGCGTTGGTTGCTTACCATCAGGTGACACGCCTGCTCGTTTGCCCACCTATCCCATAAAAAAAAAGAACATTTGCCGGGTCAGCTAGTAATAATATAAGTATAACTCGGAATATCATCGACTGCGGGTTTGAACTCCACTAGAGTACAAATATTTTTAATGAGCATGAATGTTTAATAATTTCTGGATGTTTTTCTCCGAACTATTGGCCTGAATTGTTACAGATGTAAAATGAAATTATTATTATTATAATAAATTATTAATTTTATTGTATTTCATTAAAAATAATAACAATGATCTTTTAATTTATTTCTTCATAACTTCACCGTTTTCAACATTTTTCCACCCGAGGCGTAACAGTCACTTCCTACACCTTCAAGTGGAAACAATTCGTGAAATTACACAAAACATAAACATAACTTCATGCCTTTGTTACGCGAAGGTGTAGGCAGCGGCTGTTAAGCCTCGTCTCGCCGTTATGTTTACGTCCCAAAAGGTATAGGTAACGAACCTATAGCCATACCGGACACAAAGTTTTCAGTCATCGATATTTATCACACTTAACTTCCGAAAACTTTTTCGAAAAGTCATGTGAACCAGTGTCAGGATTCGAACCCGGACCTCTGAATCAGAATTGCCGGCAACGCAACTATAACACTATAGCCCGAATACTGAACCGCCTCTCAAATATATAAGCGCTACTTATGCGTTTAAGTAGCTGTCACATTAGACAGAATACGTGAAATTTGAGCAGTAAGTAACACTTTATTGATTGTCAGATTTGAGTGGCGGTTCAGTATTCGGGCGTAAGTCCCATAATCAAGAAAAAATACAACATTTCAAACATGAAACTTATCCAGTAGGAATTGGACAATATCTTGTATTGTAAAAAAAACCCTTTCATTTTGCTTGATAATAATAAAGAATACAGTAAGGAGTATTAATTCATAAAGAGGTACAGTAACATTATTATATTTTTAAATTCGCACAGCGGTAGAGCGAACGACGTCTCTCGGTACTTTTTTTTAGACAAAAAGTCAATTAAAACTTTTCTCGGACCTCAGATTCAAATGAAACATTTCAAAACCTCAGAAAGAAAGCTAACAGGATTTGTACCGCATTCTATTAAATCCACGACATTTTCTTACAAAGAATTAATGTTTTTTAAATTAAACATGGCGTTCATAAAAACCTCTTTAATAGTACGAACTTTCATTTTAATAATTAGTTATTTTTATGTGCTGAGCGTGCTTCCTAAGATCAAATTATAATACTCTGATGTATCTGTCTATCTTGCAAGAGGCCTGGAGTGAAGTTACTTTAAAAGAATAAAAAAAAATCCGTCTATTGGGAAACAAACTAAACAAGCGCTGCTTCACTGGAGCAATAGTTTCCGCTGATTCTTAAAGAGGATCACGGTTTAAGTGATAAAAATTACTAAAAAAATATGAACCGACTTTTAAAAAAAACACAAATTATATAAACTTCAAGCAGACAACAACAGTTTCTGCGTAACTAAAAAGCGATAAATAAAGCAACTTACTTATCCAACTAATACAATTTACAAAACCCAATGCTTTAAATGCAAATTTATCTTTAGCTAGTCAAATCTATCTATTGGATTAAAATATCTACTTCAAAATTAATTGTAAAGTTTTCACTCAAAAATGCATACCTACATACATACAGAAAGTGCAAGCGAGGAAGCGAGCTTATTCCATAAAGCGAGGAAGGTGATGTTGGGAGCTTCAAAAATTGACGCGCGTGCATAAAGCTGGCTTTTTTTATGGGATAGGAGGGCAAACGAGCCGGCGTGTCACCTGATGGTAAGCAACCAACGCCGCCCATGGACACCAGCAACACATATAGTGTTACTGTTGAGTTGCCGACCTTTAAGGGACAGGGGATAGGAAAGGACGGGGAAGGGGGGTGGGCCTCCGGGTACCTCTCTCACCGAACGAAACGCGGTATGAGCCACTTTACGACGGTCTTCTAAGAGGTCGTTGTATTTCACCGGTCGAGCCGGCCCATTCATGCAGCGAACTGCTTGGCTCTACCACTGTCGAAAAGTTATGTTATGTTTTTAAAAAGAAGAAGGTACTAATTTAAATTCAGCATCATAAGTGTTGCATTTCATAACTTATTATACTCTTACCTATCTCTGGCTGGGAGCCATATTTTGAATTGCTAACAACGAACATTCAAATATACTGGTCTAACGTATAATCAACATTTATTTATACAAATTGATGCGCAATAGCAATGGTGCAATTAAAGTATGGTCAGTTACTGCATTGTGGTACATATTGATTTCTTAAATTATAATCTGAAATCTATTAGTCCAGTAAAATAAGCATTCAACCTTAGAATGGAAGCTAGTTAGCTGCGTATTTATTTGCATAAACCTCTGATTTACGCCAGAATACTGAACCGGCACTCAAATCTGACAATCAATAAAGTGCCACGTATTCTGTCTAATGTGACAGCTACTTAAACGCTTAAGTAGCGCTTATATATTTGAGTGGCGGTTCAGTATTCGGGCTTTAGTCTCCTTATGATGTAAAACATATACTACTAGTTGCGACATTTTTTTATAAATTTTACGATCATACAATATAATTATCTTAAGAAAATTTCATGCCTGACACTGACTTCATACATTTCGCTATGTACGGTTCCGCGCCCTCACTCCACGTGCTATATCTCTAAAACGGCAGGCGATTTAGATTATTTTATTATCATCTACAAATTTCATTTAATTAGTTGACGTATTTGCCATTACAAAACGAGATAATTGCGAAAATCTAATTTGGGAAACCTTAAATAACTCGTGACATATACATATGATCATGTAAGACTTCTTTCTACCAGTTGCTAGAATACCAAAACAAAGGTTTAAACAAATTCACAGTTTATAGATAAATTCAATGAACCAAAATACATTTTAAATATAAGTATATTCGAGTATAACGAAAAAAAAATCATTCATGTTTTCAATCCCTTAATATATTCATCATTTTATCTCATTCATAATTCATCAGCTTTGAACTTAAGATGTTTGAACCTTCAGTAAAGTGGATGTTACCAGCATAATTTTATGATGACTTGTCACGACTTAAGGTTAAGAGTTCGTAACTCTTGTTGTTCAGGTCGCTTCATCAAAGTTCACGAAAGTTATTCGTATATATTATTAAGTGAAAACTTTGGTGAATTTTTCTGAGTAACTTCTGTATTATCAACGCGTTAACGAGGCCTTTCGTATTTGTCAATAGAAAAAGTAAATTCAACATTTTTATTGCTTTTATAAATAACTTCTTGTATGTTTATTTCATTAGCATGATTAATAATATTCCTTTTAACAATTTGACTTTTTATTCAATAGAATTCAGAATTAAGTAAGAAAAATTAGTCCTAGATTTAATTCCATAAAAAAGTAAAAACTATTTTATATATTTGTTCCAGTTTGTCGGCAATTTTGAAAGTTCTTTTAACAAAGAGCTGATTGTCCTCGTTTGAAAGTAAGCCCGTAATTACGCCCTCACATTTAACAGCTGAACAGTTTTCCGACAATTTGTTGGAGTGTACCCGATCTGATGTACCGAATATGATTTATGTAAGCCTTATGCTTACATAAATGTATTTACAAACAAACATGTCATACTGCGAAGGCATTTTATTGTAGCCATATTATTGTGATATTGTCGACAACCTGAAGCTTCGCTGCATACCTTCGGATATAAAAAGGCATGAAGTAAGATAAGATACAATTATTATAATTAAAACGAACGAACTAAATTCCTGTTTGGTTTAGATTAATATACCTTCTATAGCACTAATAGTTTGTCAGTAATTAATTCAATATTGATTTCAAAGCTGCGAATTAATTACGAGAAGATCTGTATGTGTAGGTATAGATATGTGAGTGTCGTTAGATTAATATTGCCAACACATTCATTATTGCGTCAAATGAGAAGGGATTCATTAATATCACTACAAAGCTATTAGATACAAATCTAAATTAATATAACATAACAACATAACATAACATAACTTCACGCCTTTTGTTACCCGAAGGTGTAGGCAGCGGCTGTTAATCCTCGTCTCGCCGTTATGTTTACGTCCCAAATGGAATAGGTGGCGAACCTATTGCCATACCGGGTACAAAGTTTTTCAGTCATCGATATTTATCACACACAACTTCCGAAAACAATTTCGAAAAGTCATTGGTGTGAGGCAGTGTCTGGAATCGAACCTCTGGATCAGAAGCCGTGTGCTCGACCACTGCGCCACCGAGACTGTTTCATTCAATTAATATAATTTACATGTATTCGTGAATTAAATTGTTAAAATTAATTACTAATAGTCATATTATAGCTGTTGCTATTACTGCAAAGAAAAAATATTATATATTTATTATATTAGTCTTTTAATAAATGTAGTAACAACATCACAACAATAAAAATGTTGAGGCAATTTAGGATAAACCAAATTGAGTGGAATAAACTCTTAAGATCAGTAAATAATTACTTCGTATTAGTTAATATGATATAATAATCAAATAATTTAAAACACAAATAATTTACGAATTAGCTGCTAACAAAATTTCATAACTTACGCAGCTTCGGAACTGATGAAGAATTGGAATCGTAACAAAATCTAAATCGTAACAAAAGTGTAGGGTAGGCAGTGGCGGTTATGCCTCAACGCGCCGTTATTGTTACGTCCCAAAGGGAAAAATCTAACTAATAAAAATCATTTTATAACTTAAAATGTTTAATGTAAGTTGTTGTATGAGTAAATTATATTAACAGCCAATTAAAGACGTATTACGTTAGTACATGAATTGGCTGGGGTGTCGATAGTCCATTAGCGACATTACCTGTGTTAATTACTATGTTTAGTGACCATGTTATTGGTGATTGGAAAGGTCACAGGAGAGGCTTATTTCGAATTAACTCAAATATTCAAATTTAACTGCTACAAGACTTTATGTTTTCAATAACATAACATAACTTCACGCCGTTACCCGAAGGTGTAGGCAGTGGCTGTTAAGCCTCGTCTCGCCGTTATGTTACGTCCCAAATGGAATAGGTGGCGAACCTATTGCCATACCAGGCACAAAGTTTGTCAGTCATCGATATTTATCACACATAACTTCCGAAAACAATTTCGAAAAGTCATTGGTGTGAGCCAGTGTCTGGAATCGAACCCCGGACCTCTGGATCAGAGGCCGTGCGCACGCCCACTGCGCCACCGAGACTGTTTACACTACACTACTACTACAATAAATTAAAATATATATTTATTTACATATATCATTTATTAATTAAAATGGCCAGTAACAGTCCAATATTTACAATGATTTTTAGGCCGTAATATAATTCCCTCCCTTCCCAATTTCCTGGCACATATAATTACAGTTCTACTCCTTTGGGTACTAGTGTGATAATATGTGGTTTGTTTACAATCTTTTTTTCGTAAACGTTGCCTAATTCAGATATACTCTCTCGAACTTTTGTATAGAAATTACTATGTTGAAAGAAATAGACAAAATTCAGTAGAAACAAGTTTTTAACTAAAGCAACCTCTTTGGAGTTTATAATATGACCTTGTACTTTCTTAGTTTAAGTAAATAAAAGAATCTATGAAAATTTGCTAAACGGAATATATTTTACAAGAAACGTTATCATGATAAATTAGTAAAATAACTTTATGTGACAAAAACGATAATATACTATCAGCCTATAACAAGATTCAAAGTTACTCTCTCTTTATCATCATTTTACTAGATTTAAAAAGGTAAATTTATTTCCTAAATGAACGTATATTTTTTAATTGTTATTTATTTGAAAAAAGCTATTTTTTTTTCCTTTATTTGTTCATAACACGGCCGTTTGCCTTGATGTTGATGTTAATGTTATAAATATTAAGTACCTGTGGGGTTCATTGAAATTTCAGTTTCGTTATTCCAGCCTATAGCATCTACTATAGGCTGGACTATAGACCCTACAATAATAGCCTAGACGATGGGCCCTACTTGTCACTTTTGGCTGTTAATCAATTAATCACAGGCTATCTTTGCGATATACGTAGAGGATTAGACATGCGGTCATTAGGCGACAAAATGTCATTTTAAAATTACAGTAGGTACCAGCTAGCCAAAGTCGCGATAAATTGATGGCGTTAAAAATAAGTTATTTTACTAATAGAACGAATAAAATAAAATAATAAATAGAATAGAAATTAAATTATGTAAATAGGGAAATTCATTTAGAAAAATTCGATTGTGTCATATTATTATTTCTTACCAAACTATAAATAAATCGTGTCAACTTAAATAAGTTTACATAACACTGAGGCTCTGTGTCTAAGCAATTTTAAAATTGGCAGGTCTGTGTCGGGTTGAACAATCTTCCGAGTCAGCGGGTCCGATCAGTATCGAATGAACTTTATTGATAATATTATATTAGTAGCGGTAAAGACTGAATTTAGTGAAAAGTCCGAAATATGAACTTATGAATAAAATGCTTTAATAACTTCATGTCGTTTGTCTACCCGAAGCTGTGGGTAGCGCCTGTTAATTCTTGACTCGCTGTTATGTTACGTATCAAATAGAATGGAAACCTCTCATTGAACACCAAGTCAACAGATATCACTATTTATTACACATAACTTCCCAAAAAGACTTCCGAGAGGTGTTTGGTGTGAACCTGGATTCGATTCCACGACTTCTTGACTCAGAAGCATGTATACTGGATTATAAAATAATATGAAATATCTGTCTTCTTCTTGTCGGTATAATGTAGAATAATATTTATGGTTTTACTGCCAAACGAGCATAATGGCGACTTAATTATAATTGGCAACATAGAACATATCGTATTCATTATTTTCCAGACATGATAAAAACTCCGTATTTTTATATATTTATATATATTTTACTACCACACAGCACCTATCTTTTATAAAATCTTTGAGCTATCCTACGAAATATATGACTCCAATATAAAATGGGACTTAGTGGCAACGAGTTAAGACTTGTTTTCCATTAATAACGTTTGGAATTCACTCTATTGTGAAATAACCTTGGAAACTTTTTCGGATAACATACAACTTAGAAACTGCCCCTCACATTTTTTTACCGTTAATTGATAATTATTTTTGAAAATAAATCTTATATATAAAATTCTCGTGTCACAATTTTCGTTCCCATACTCCTCAGAAACGGCTTGACCGATTCTCATGAAATTTTGTAAGCATATTAAGTAGGTCTGAGAATCGGCCAACATCTATTTTTTATCCTTCTAAATGTTACGGGTCCACCCCTAAATTTTTTTTAAATTTTTCGATATATTCCTTTTTTCTATTTTTTTTATAAAACGGGATACAAAAATACATACAACCCTAAATTTTCAACCCCCTACAATCAACCCCTATTTTTTAATTTTTTTTTTTTAGTGGTAGAGCCAAGCAGTTCGCTGCATGATTGGGCCGGCTCGACCGGTGAAATACCACGACCTCTCAGAAGACCGACGTAAAGTGGCTCATGCCACGTTTCGTTCGGTGAGAGAGGTACCCGGAGGCCCACCCCCGTTCCCCATCCTTTCCTCTCCCCTATCCCTTAAAGGTCGGCAACGCAACAGTAACACTATATGTGTTGCTGGTGTCCATGGGCGGCGTTGGTTGCTTACCATCAGGTGACACGCCTGCTCGTTTGCCCACCTATCCCATAAAAAAAAAGAACATTGGCCGGGTCAGCTAGTAATATTATAAGTTTAACTCGGAATATCATCGACTGCGGGTTTGAACTCCACTAGAGTACAAATATTTTTAATGAGCATGAATGTTTGTATGATTTCTGGATGTTTTTCTCCGAACTATTGGCCTGAATTGTTGCAGATGTAAAATGAAATTATTATTATTATTATAAATTATTATTTTTATTGTATTTAATTAAAAATAATAACAATGATCTTTTAATTTATTTCTTCATAACTTCACCGTTTTCAACATTTTTCCACCCGAGGCGTAACAGTCACTTCCTACACCTTCAAGTGGACACAATTCGTGAAATTACACAAAACATAAACATAACTTCATGCCTTTGTTACCCGAAGGTGTAGGCAGCGGCTGTTAAGCCTCGTCTCGCCGTTATGTTTACGTCCCAAATAGTATAAGGTGACGAACCTATAGCCATACCGGACACAAAGTTTTCAGTCATCGATATTTATCTTACTTAACTTCCGAAAACTTTTTCGAAAAGTCATTGATGTGAGCCAGTGTCTGATTTCGAACCCGGACCTCTGAATCAGAATTGCACAAAAAATCTGCTAATTAGTATTTTATTTGTTGGTTTAATATAATTACAGTGGCAAAGCCACGCAACTCGCTGCACAAATAGATGAATACGATAATGAAGATTAAAATGTCGCGTTTCATTCGTTGATAGAGGTATCCGGAGGATGGCCTCCTCCAAGGCTAGGCGGTATATGGATACCGCCTCCCGTCCCATCACACTCCCTTAAAGGCCGGCAACGCAACTATAACACTATAGCCCGAATACTGAACCGCCTCTCAAATATATAAGCGCTACTTAACCGTTTAAGTAGCTGTCACATTAGAGTGCTCAAATTTCACGTAGAATACCTGAAATTTGAGCAGTAAGTAGCACTTTATTGATTGTCAGAATTGGATAGCGGTTCAGTATTCGGGCGTATGTTTCTGTCCCCTATTCAAGAAAAAATACAACATTTCAAACATTAAACTTATCCAGTACGAAGAATTGGACAATTTCTATGATAGTTGTCATTCAATTTAAACTGAAGAGCCTTTTTAGTCAATAACATACTTTATAGTAACACTTGTAAAATGATTGTCAAAAAATCTTTGGATTCCAACCCAAGATGTTCCAAATATCAGGTGAAAATTGCTTACATATCTATTTAGTTTTGTCCTAAAAGAGAGCGAAATGGGTAAAAATTGTTACTGTCCTGAATATGAACAACAATAATAGTCTCGGTGGCCCAGTGATCTAGCACACGCTTCTGTGGCTTTTGAATCCAGAGGTCGCGGGTTCGAATCCTGGCACAGACCAATGACTTTTCGAAAGTCATGTGTGATAAATATCGATGACTAAAAACTCTGTGACGGTATGGCAATAGGTTCGCCACCTATTCCATTTGGGACGTAAACATAACGGCGAGTCGAGGCTTAACTGCCACTGCCTACACCTTTGGGTAGAAAAAGGCGTGAAGTTATTTTATGAACAACAATTATCGATATAAAGATCAATTCCAAAATTAATTCCTGGAGTTAGAGATAGTTGGATAAGAGAGGTAGAAAGTGAAAATACCTTATTTGGGACAAATATTATCTTCACTACCAAAAAGTCACGAGCACTATGATAAGAAGACAAAATAACGATAATAACTCATAACAAGTTGCCTTTCACTTAAATGTTTTCAGAAGTTTTTTCCCAAGAAGCCTCAGTCACTATTTGTGTCTAAAAGGAGTTAATAATAAAACATTCTAGGATATCGTTTAAGGTAACTGTTACTTTTTTAAGATAAATTTTCAACGATAAAAACATTCTCTTGAAATAAAAACTTGCAAGGCTACTCAAGTCAGATGTAGTACAAAACAAAGTCGGATACCGCTGTCTGTACCCCTTAAATATGCTTAGATCTTTGAAACTACGAAACTGATTTGAACGCAGTTTTTTTTAATAAATAGAGGGTGTCAATGGGGGTGGCTTGTAGTATTAATATACAATGATGTAAATATAAAGTAATTATTTTCGAAATTTAACACATTAATTGTAAACTCTGTAAAAAATACTTTGGATGCGGTCCAACGTTCGCCGGCTCAGCTAGTAAATATGATTGTAGTTATATTTTTAAACATCTTTAATCTCCAAATTACTTTTTTTATTCGATTATGCTTAAATTAAAAAGTACATTTTACCGGTAATTAATTATAACAATTTAAATATGTCTACCAAGTGCACTGCATTGTAATTACAAACTATTATGTTATTAAAATTTGTCATTTCATTGAGTAGTGTTTGCAAAACTCAAGAATGACAATATATTTATACCAAATGTGTTATTTTCCCGCCTTCCAGAACTCTAAGCGGGATAGGCACGACATGTCATCCTTTTCCAATATCATTGATATCACGTGGTATTTAGTCTTACACTCTCCATATTTATATATTTATGATCTCATTTTCTGCCTACCTCTACTGCAATATGTTAATCCACAGTCACTTTCACTTCAATAATAACATAATAGCGAACAAATTGTAATCTGTATTTTTTTTATGGGATCAGATGGCAAACGAGCAGGCGTGTCACCTGATGTTAAGTGATCAGCGCCGCCCATGGACAACTGCAAGACATATAGTGTTACAGTTGCGTTGCCGACCTTTAGGGAGTAGGATAGGAAGGGATGGGGAAAGGAGGTGGGCCTTCGGGGACCTCTCTCACCGAACAAAACGCGGCATTCGCCACTTTACGTCGATCTTCTGAGAGGCCGTGGTATTTCACCGGTCGAGCCAGCCCATTCATGCAGCGAACTGCTTGGCTCTACCACTGTAAATAATACCACTGTATCTATTAAACTTATAATCTTCGTTCAGTTTTGAAATAATGTATAGTTTACTCGGACAAACAAATAATATATATCCATACTAATATTATAAATGCGAAAGTAACTCTCTCTGTCTGTCTGTCTGTTACTCTTTCACGCCTAAACGGCTGAACGGATTTTGATGAAATTTGGTATGGTGATAGATGATTACCCAGAAATGGTCATAGGCTATAAATAATCACGCCATCGTTCTTAGGGGGTAGGCAATAGGCAGATAACTAAATTGAGTTAGTGATTTTTAGTCGTTTCTTACAGCCGGGAGAAAACAAAAAAACTTATACGGACGAAGTCGCGGGTAAAAGCTAGTTTAAGTATATATCTTGGTGATAAAATACCTAAAGGTTTTTCAATATACAAATCATTTATTTTCATTTTGTCACGCGATATGTTGTCTGCACTCGCTGTCATGAAGACGAGAGGCTCTCCACTCAAATACAGTGTTGTTGGAGGTTCTATAACTCAGTCACGTGATTGATGTGTTTACGTACGTGAATATTTAAGTATTTATGAAGGCATTACTATAATAGAGTTGAACTGAAATTTCATTTATCATTTTACTTTATATTATCATATTATTTGAAATGTATTGTTGAGATTTTAACGTAAAAACATAAAAATAAGTTAATTATAGTAACTTTGATTTTCAATACACATTAGAGGTGTGTGAAAAAATCTGTTATTTTACAGCGGTAGAGCCATACACTTTTGTGGCAAGAATGAACAATGAAATAACACGACCTGTTAGAAAAACGACGTAAGGTGGCTAATTGCCACTTTACGTTGCCGTTTCGTTCAGTGCGAGAGGTATCTGGAAACTCACAACCTCCTTCTTTCTCGTTATCTTCCTCTATATCCCATCAAAGCCTGCCAAAGCAATTACCAACATATCTGATTAAATTTTTAAAAAAGTCTAATTTCTACACCAAAATACAAATATGCTAACAAATTACATGTTTTCGAAAACATTTATTACAAAATTATAGGTTAACAGTCTCGGTGGCGCAGTGGGCGAGCGCACGGCCTCTGATCCAGAGGTCCGGGGTTCGATTCCAGACACTGTCTCACACCAATGACTTTTCGAAATTGTTTTCGGAAGTTATGTGTGATAAATACCGATGACTGACAAACTTTGTGCCCGGTATGGCAATAGGTTCGCCACCTATTCCATTTGGGACTTAAACATAACGGCGAGACGAGGCTTAACAGCCGCTGCCTACACCTTCGGGTAACAAAAGGCGTGAAGTTATGTTATGTTATAGGTTAGCTAAAAAATAGTTGTCATGTTCAACAACACTCGTACGTCTGTACACGATACCACATTAGTGATTCACTATACATTATTTACGATGTATCGAATATTATGTTTAATAGTTATAAATAATATGAGTATTATTACTTAGCCACTTTACGTCAATCTTCTGAGAGTTCGTGGTATTTCACCGGTCGAGCCGGCCCATTCATGCAGCGAACTGCTTGGCTCTGCCACTGCAAAAATTTCTGAAACACCCTATTACTGAAACTTGGCTGTCCGTCTTTCCATCTGTCAACAGTCTGTATTTCAATAACGTTGGTAGCAAGACAGTTGGTGTATTTCTATTGCCTGGAGCATGCAATAAACTATTTTTTTATAGTTTTTCCTCGATAATAATATACTTTTTAAAAATAATATTCTACTAAGTGGTAGAGCCAAGCAGTTTACTGCATGAATGGGCCGGCTCGACCGGTGAAATACCACGACCTCTCAGAAGACCGACGTAAAGTGGCTCATGCCGCGTTTCGTTCAGTGAGAGAGGTACCCGGAGGCCCACCTCCCTTCCCCATCCTTTCCTATCCCCTATCCCTTAAAGGTCGGCAACGCAACAGTAACACTGTATGTGCTGCTGGTGTCCATGGGCGGCGTTGGTTGCTTACCATCAGGTGACACGCCTGCTCGTTTGCCCTCCTATCCCGTAAAAAAAAAAACTAACGGGGACCTGTAAACAAGTTAACAGTATTGACAGTATATTTAATTTTAAAAACCATAAAAAACTTGTTACCAATACGAAAAAAATAATTTTCGAAACCGTACAGAAGGTGCGACAAATAATTAAAATTTTCGCAGACGCTAAAATGAATTTTGAATTCAAATTAATGAGAAATATTCAAATGTTCAACATAATTTTAATATAATCGAAAATTAATTTCGTTTCGATTGAACCAATTTCATAGATTTAATTTTATGCAAATTATTTCTCAGTATATATATTTTTTTAATAATATCTTGCACACAAATCACACAGCGCCGTCTAGTTCCAAATTAAGCAACTAAATGCTTGTGCTATGGATACTAGATAACGGATAATAATACGTATATACTTTTCTTTTGTCAATACATACTAAAATACATAGAAAAACACCCAGACGCCATGCCATACAAACAATAAAAATAAAAACTTATTTATGAAATATGACTATTAAATTAAATATAAAGTGTCGGTGGTCCAGTAGTCGAGCACGCAGCGGGTTCGTATCCAGGCTCACACCAATGATTTTTCGACATTATTTTCGGATGTTTTTGTGTGATAAATATCAATGACTGAGAACTTTGTGCCCGGTGTACATTCAAATTTAAGTAAGTGTAGATACAAGACATTATGATACGTCATCATTTCAAGTGACATGTCTTAACATATAACTTCACGCCTTTGTTATCCGAAGGTGTGGGCAGCGGATGTTAAACCTCGTCTCGCCGTTATGTTTACGTCCCAAATGGAATAGGTAGCGAACCTATTGTAACCGGGCACAAAGTTTTAAGTCATCGATATTTGTCACACTTAACGTCCGAAAACAATTTCGAAAGTGTGAGTGGTGTGAGTCAGTATCATGATTCGAACCCGGACCTCTGGATCAGAAGCCGTGTGCTCGACCACTGGGCCACCGAGACTCTTAAACACATACAAGTCTTTGTATGTTATAATAACATGTTTAACTATTTCTTGAACAAGGTTTTGTTTTAGTATTCAACGTTTTTAAAGTAAACAACAATGTTGTGACATATGAAACACGTAATTGATTTTAATTTTATTCCTCGAAACAAAATTTGTGTTGATTAATACATAGTTAAGTTAAGCTTGACGTAACGTTAATTTGATTTACTTACCTATTTGTCGTTTTATTCTTCCCAAAATCAACCGCCTTTTTATTCCACTTGTACGATAATTTTAATTTATCATTGTAATGTAAACTATTTTATGGACGTTTCTGTGTTATTTATGAAATATTTTTAAAACATAATAGAAGTATTTTTCTTATAAATTATAGAAAACATTTCATTTTATTGTATAAATGGATTTATTTAATAATTCTTAAATAAATCCATTTCCATCTATCATATTAAATAATTCTAGTCTCTGCGGCGCTGTGGCTTGCACCCCGCTTCTGGTTCAAGAAGTAGTGGGTTCAAATCCTGGCACACACCAATGATTTTTCGTAATTTTCGGAAGTTACGTGTGATAAATATCGATGAGTGACAACTTTGTGCCCGGTATGGCAATAGGTTCGCCACCTATTCCATTTGGGACGTAAACATAACGGCGAGACGAGGTTTAATAGCCGCTGCCTATACCTTCGGTATAAAAGAGGCGTTAAGTTATGTTATGTTACGTTATTTAATAATTCTGATTTATTTTCAGATAGACGAAATGCGTTGTAACTGTTGTTCGAGAACTTCGAAAGTAGATCGCTTGCAACTCTATAGAAGTCAATTTTATGGTATCCACTCTACCATCAGAACCACTTTATTTTGTAGTCGAATTATGGGTCTGCTACCATTATCGGGCTTGAATAATAAATTTAGTGACAAGCTCAGGTGAGAATTGAGCAATCGATATCATATTCTATAATATCGTTTGCTATCCAATTTTTTATGATCAAGCAATTTTGTTTGTTGCAAAAATATGTATATAAAATATATATATAATAATAATATACGAATAGCTGACCCGGCAAACGTTGTCTTGCCAAAAAATAAAATTTAAAAAATAGGAGTTGACCGTAGGGGTTGAAAATTTAGGGTTGTATGTATTTTTGTATCCCGTTTTATAAAAAAAATAAAAAAACAGAAATATATTCAAAAATAACAAAAAAAATATTGAGGGGTGGGCTACCCTTGTCATTCAGGGGGATGAAAAATAGATGTTGTCCTATTCTCAGACTTACCCGATATGCATACAAAATTTCATGGGAATCGGTCAAGCCGTTTCGGAGGAGTATGGGAACGAAAATTGTGACACGAGAATTTTATACATTAGATATATACTTATATATATAAATTTATATATAAAATATTATCTTATCTTATTAAATATCCTTCGGGTAACTTTCTTATTGAGCCAAACTCAGCATGAGCCACTTTAGCTCGATTTTTTGAGATGTCTGATTGATGAAGTCAATCAACTACTTGGCTTTATCATCTAATTTTCTTTTTGCCAAAAAGACTCATTTTGTATTTGTTTTCCGACAGGTTCACACTTCGATCCTGGTACACAGTATACTACGCATTCACTCTATTTGGTCAAGTTGGCATGTTTATTGGAACAAGTGTTTACTTGGTTAATAATGGCTTAACGCTTCCCAACTGCTGTAAGTTACTTTTACCTAAGACTAGCTGACCAGCCGAACTTTTTTCCGCAGGAACAAAAAGTATTTTACAGCGTTTACAATTAAACTGCTAAATCTCAAAAATTAACACATTTAATTTTCTACACTATACAGGAATAATGCAGAAAAACCATCCCGCTAACATCCTCTATCTATTAAAATAACCGCATTAAAATCCGTTGTGTAGTTTCAAAGATCTAAGCATATAAGGGGACAGACTGCGTAAAGCGACTCTTAATTTTATATAATAAGTAATGATGACTGTAAGACGAGATGAATGCCTATAAATTAAGTTTGTCGCTTGAGTTTAATCTACCTTCTTTCCACTATTGCAATAATTAAAATTGCGAAATAACCTTTCTTATTTTTTTCTTCGTAATTTGTATTAAAATTTATTTAACACCTTCAACTTTACAGCCAAGTTTGTATTTTGCTCTTCGAGTCTGGTTTCGATGTTAATTTTGCTAAAAATTGGAAGAGATTGGCCATCATTTGTCTGTAGGGTGGAAAAAATAGAGAAATCTCTTCCTCCTTTTAATAGGAACGTCGGAACAGTTGCCAATACCACCTTGGCACTTATATTAATTGCAGCAACTGGTAAGATCCTTTCATGATATTATGGTTAGAATTTTCCACACTTCTAGCGTTTTTTTTTTCCAATCTAGAAATTGAGTCTTTTTGCGACGTGTGTTTCATTCCTCTTGACATTCTTACAATTAAATAAAATGTAAAATTCCGTCTTTCTACGCCGCGGATATGGAAATAGCGTAAATGTAGTGTTCGCATATTCCTAGGCGCAAAGCATGTTAGCAGAAAACCCAGGAATAGAATCCACAGTGCTGTACCCTTATGGAGGCGCGTGTTGGATATGGCAGAGAGTGCACGAATCTAGGATAAACGCGGTCGAAATGAGCGCAGTACGTAAAATCTGTGGATCGAATCTCGCTGACTTTGTCGAAAACAAGGTTGTAAGGAAGGAAGTTGGATTGAAAGAGAGTGAGGGCATGATCAGATAGTTAGGACATTCAGAAATAATGGATGATAAAAGATTGTCTAAGCAGATATACAATGCAAAAGCCGATAGATGTAGGAGTCGAGGACGGCCACGACACGCTTTTCACGACCAAATAGATCAAGTTCTGGAGGAAGGATATTTTGCCGATCGAGCTTTTGAAATCGACGCGCCTGCATGAAAAGAGGTATGAAAATCAACGAAGCGAGTAAGTGGTGTAAGAATCGTGCCTTATGGCACTCTTGTCTCTCTTGTTACCCCGCAATGAATTTCGCGTCATGTATGTATGTTATTTTAAAAAAAAAATAAGCAAACAACAAATTTTGTCAGATATTATTAATTTATTTTATTCATAAATATTTATTTCATTTCAATCATATATATTGATTTTTTTCTTATTTCAGTGGAACACGTATCGTCAATAATATACGGTATTAAAGTGGCTCGGTCTTGCGATTCATTCAACATACTTGAAAACTATTCCAAGTCTAGCATGCCCTCTGTGTTTGACGTCACATCGTTTACAATATGGAAGGGATTACTTTTTGAGGTCTTTATTTATTCGTTGTTAAATATTTATGTTATTTAATCACCAGAAGGTTGTTGTTGTTATTAATTGTTATTTTATTTAGGTTTATAATTCTCTAAGCTATTCTTTGTGGGATTGGGAGGCAACGGGCAGACGTGTCACTCGATGGCAAGCAACAAACGCCGCCAATGAACATCTGAACACAAAAAGTTTGGCGGTTGCGTTGTCAGCCCTAACAATGGGATATGGAAAGGGTCGGAAGTGAGATGGGGAGGAGAGGTGGGAAGGGCTTAGACCCACGGATAACTCATTCACCGAGCGAAATTCTCTCATCCGTGAAAACTATAATAAAGATTATGAAATAGTTTTAACCTTAAGAAAGTTCAAACAGTTGGCGTTTGATTTTTCTTCGGTGAGGTAGTATACCACTCACTCAGCAAAATCAAACGACAACTCTCAAATTACGAACAGATATTTTTATGTATAATCATATCGTTAGACATATTTCATATATTCCTAAAAAAATCTATGACTGCAATATTGAAACTCTTTTGAATGGTTTATTAGATCCACGTGAAACTATTTTCTAAGCTATGTAGATAATTGCCCTTACACCAGACTTCCATATCAACGGTAACAGACGTTAGTAGGTATTATTTTCTTTCGGAATCTGATTGATAGTCAGTTTTGGACTTTTTTTTCTAGTTTTTCATCCTGCAATCGACATTTGTATGGAGCTTCAATGATATTCTCACGATGATTCTGAGCATACACTTAACAGAACATTTTCGTGTTCACAATGATCTACTGAAAAATGCAGCGGAAAAGGTGAAAAATCAATGATTATTTTTAAAGGAAAACCTTATATCAATCCCGCACATACATAATTATATAACTATAACATAATCATATCTAGATACCCAAGCTTCGACTCTCCAAATTTCAACGCCCCCAATGAAATAGGTAGTGGAACCTATTGTCATAGACCGGCCAAAATAAAATCTTGTCAAGTCATCGGTATTTTATCACACATAACTTCTGAAAACAGTTTCGAAAAGTTTTTGGTGTGATCTTGGAATCAAACCCAACATACCTACACAAACAACAATTTTAGTTTAGTTCAAAATCTGTTTAGTAGTTTTGTAGTGTGAAGCCAAAATGTCTAAGTTTGTAGTGTGTAACTAATGTTTAAGTCATAGAAAAAATATTTTCATAATATATTTCAGGACCATTTCACATGTACTGAATTCAGAAAGCAGTATTTGAAGATAGTCTATTTGGTTAAACTTGTGAATAGACAATTTGGTATATATACATTAACCTCATTTGGCAGCAACCTCTTTTGGATTTGCACACAATTGTTTTATATTTTGACGTAAGTCTCTGGATTAATAATAAAACTAGTTGCTATTTATACAAAATCAAACTGGAAAGTTTACTCACTTTTTTTCAATGCGTGTTAGTGGTCCGAGAGTTTCAAGTTTCTCAAATAAAGGTGGGCTTTCACTAAATTAAAACGGCTATTTGTTGCAGAAAGTCCCGTCCAAATAAGTTTAGCCGTTTTAGAGATTAGCTGCTATAGATAGACTGAGTGACAGACAAATATTGCAAATCGAACCCTATTTTAGTAGATGTACTCTGTATACCATATGCTCAATATTATAAACAGAAACTGTAACTTTTTTTACTATTGAACTTGTAGTGGTAGCTCAACAAATGAATAACCTAAAAGCTTTTCATAAATATTGTTAAGAGAAAAAAAAAGGTCAGTTCTAGTAAAAATAGAAATTCGGGTAGAAGATGGAAAATAGCTCAATATTATAATGTGAATTTAAAAAATTGTAAAATTAAGTTTTATTTCACTTTTTCAGCAAAACACAAACAGGACATTTTATTGCTTGTAAAGTTGAAGAGGGAAAGCGTTCAGAGTAAGTATTAAATGATCATTTGATAATAATTAATATATTTTGTAACATTATAGAAAATAAATAATATCCTCAAACCCAATTTAGTTTCACACTCTTTAAGGGCCATAGAATAAATATTTACAGGACAAGATAACAAAAAGATGAGCTAGTACTCTAGCATTAAACCCTCTAGACTACTGTCTAGAGGGTTTAATGGTATCCTGGATCACCCTCACGCTAGAGGAAGGCCGCTGTAGACTTTTAGTGGGTAGCCCTAGTATTGAATTGCAGTTTACTGAGTCCCATACTACCCCCTGCTATACGAGGAGTCCATAAACCAATTCCTCGCGTTAGAAAAAACGATGGTCCTCTTTTGTGGTATTCCCTCTCACCAAATACCGCGGGGTCGCAGGAACTGTTTCTCACACAAGTAGTTTTATTATTTTAGGAATGTTTTCCATGACGGGGAACACTTCGTGTACTTCACATACTCGTTTTCTTTCTTGGTGGGCAGGACGGTGATGTTTCTTCTCCTCACTGCCAGGATACACACTAGTGGACAGGCACCATTATCTGTACTTTATAATTTGCCAAGTTATAAGTTCAATGTTGAGGTTGGTGATATATTTTTGTATATATCTGCATGATTTTTTTTTAGTATGCGCGTGTAGTACGGGTAGCCAAAGAGAGCCAAGTTCTTAAATTAGGCGCGCATTTTCCTAAAACTACGCTAGAAACTCGTATATAAGTAATATAACATCTCACGCCTTTGCTGCCCGAAGATGTAGGAACCGGCTGTTAAGCCTCATCTCGCCGTTTTGTTTAAGTCCCAAACTGTAACTTTCGAAAACAATTTCTAAAAGTTAGTGTTGTCAGTCAGTGGTGTGAGCCAGTGTCGGGATTCGAACCCGCGACTTCCGGATTCAGAAGCGGGGTACTCGACCACTGGACCACCGAGAAATTAATAAGTAGTTATTTTAATAGCTTCAAAAAACTGTTATGTTACTAAATGTAAGTAATGTTTTAATCCATGACGAAGCTTCGTTTTGTTGATTAATTAAGGGAAAAAAGTTTCCCTGTTAATTCACAAAATCCCACACATATCCCTTATAAAGAATTCTCTTTGATAAAGCCTTTAGACTAATGCTTACTATAGTTTAAAATAAAGTTTATCACACCATACCTTAAATTTTAATATGCAATAATAGGACTGTCATAATTATATTACCTTTAAATAATTTATACTTATAATATATTATTATGTTTATTGTTCGATATTTAGGAGGAGAGATATATATCACAAATTAAACACATACAAATTGCTATGAGTGGTTTGGAGTTTTTTCACGTTACGAGAACAATGATTTTAACTGTGAGTACTTATTATGTACTAGTGATTCCTTGATGGTCGACATTTGACTATAATTTATTAAGTTATAGGTTTGAAAATTATTAAGGTTCTATAATTCAATATAATTCAAAATACTCTTATTCAATACAAAGATTAATGTTAATTTGCCAATTTCTCAAACAATTTTTTTGAATATCATTTAAATGCCACAGGACTGAATCGCAATCATGCTTTAGGTATGTAATTTACGTAGTTATGATGTGAGATCATATATGGCCTGGGAGGTAGCGTTGAATTTTAGTTAGTGATTAAATTCTGATAATTGTGGCTTAAGGCTTAATCACCCATTTAGTTTCACCCGGCGTCAATTTAGGTGTTTTTGAAGTGAAACTTCTATTGTCTCGTGCAAGAGCGTTTAAAGCTTTTAACGCCCCCTTGCGGCCCTCGCGGGGCAATATATATATAATAAAGAACTTAATATATCGAAGTATATATGAGGCTAACTTTTTAATTTGTTAAACTTGAATTTCAATAGTACACAGACATCTAGTGGCAAGTGGAGGTACTATAATTTATTTGAAATATCAATCATATATAAACCCTACGGTAGTGAAACCATAGCGCGACTTAATAAATTGGCGTGTTGCGACCTCTATGACCGAAAATGTAAAATATATTATTAGTAAACAATCGTGACCGTAAGGTTCTGCACTCTATTTGTTTGAATTTATTAAAAAATATCAACTATATAGTACAATAGTAACTAATCAACGTAAAAAAAACAGTGCATAACGAGTGACGATGAATAAATTTTACTCCGTGAAAGATAATACGACAAAGAGCTTGTGCTTATACCAAAATTGGTCGTGATTTGAACAAATATATTACTTGTTACTGGATATACTTACGAATATTTTGGTAATTATAAATTTAAAAATTCTATTTTCTTTTTTAATTCATCACATTTAAAATTTTGCAAAGAATACTTAAACAGCATTAGCTAATAACAGTTTTCTCTATAGGCATACAGGAACATAATTACTTTGTTTAGTAGGAATATTACATAAAAATAGGTTATTTGTCAAGTAACTTAATGTAGGTATAATTTTCATTTATCATTTTCAAGAGTAATAATTTTCAAGTATAATAATATTTCAAGGATGGGCCGGCTCGACCGGTGAAATACCACGGCCTCTCAGAATTTCGACGTGAAGTGGCTTGTGCCGCGTTTCGTTCGGTGAGAGAGGTATCCGGAGGCCCATCCCCTTCACCCTCCCCTTAATGGCAGCGACATTAAAAGATCATTTACCCCAGGGGGGTACCAGCTGCCACAGCACTGGAGAATCCCCCCTTGAGCGTCCACGGTTTGGTATTCACCAAGGCGTGGACGCTCAAGCTGCCCCTCGTAGTCTGGGGAGGGCAAAATCTCGCTCGTCACTAAAAACTGTCCGGGGCAAACGTAAGGGCATTGCGACTCCCCCTGCCACGCTAAACGTGGACTTTTGCAATATCAGGGGCATCCACTCAAATCTGCTTGCCATTCACCACCACCTGGAAACGGCAAAGCCTGCTTTGCTATTCCTTACAGAGACACAGATATCTTCTCCGGCAGACACCTCATATCTCCTATACCCCGGATACAAACTGGAATACAGCTTTGTACCGCGGGCCGGAGTATGTGTGTTTGTCCGGGAGGATATCTGTGCTCGACGCCTCGGCAGCCTTGAAGGAAGGGACCTATCGACCCTCTGGCTGCGTGTTGATAGCGACGACCACCCCCGCATCTACGCATGTCTTTATAGGTCCCATAGCGGTAATACCGAAACAGACCGACTCATGGACCACGTTCAAACGGCTGCAGATTCCGTACTTCAACAGGTCCCATCCGCGGAAATCGTTATTCTGGGCGATTTCAATGCCCACCACGTCGATTGGCTTGGATCTCGCACCACCGACCACGCGGGTAGATCTGTTCATGACTTTGCTCTAGCATATGATCTAACACAACTGGTTACCGCACCCACGCGAATCCCAGATGTTGATAATCATTTACCTTCCCTGTTGGATCTTCTGCTGACCTCCCATCCGGACAGATATGTGGTTTCTGTAGACGCCCCATTGGGTTCTTCGGACCACTGTCTGATAAGGAGTACGGTGCCACTCACGTGCCCACTTCGACCGCACATTGCGAGTCGCCGCCGTGTGTGGCACTATAGGTCAGCGGACTGGGATGGGATGCGAAATTTCTTCGCATCTTACCCATGGGGGCAAGTTTGCTTCTCGCCGGATGATCCTGACGTCGTTGCCGACTCTGTTGCTGACGTGGTACTGCAGGGAATGGAGCTCTTTGTTCCATCCTCAGTGGTGCCAATCGGCGGCAGATCCCAGCCCTGGTTTGATCGCTCATGCAAAACGGCATTACGTTTTAAGCATGAGTGTTATCAAGCCTGGGCAAAAGCAGTGGCGTCCCAGGACTCTGACACCGGCCCTCTTAAGAAGAAGTACAACCTTGCCTCCAGGTCCTTCAAAAGAGTTATAGCCGTAGCAAAGTCTCAGTACATAGGCAAAATTGGCGAGAAACTAGTTCGCCTTCCCTCGGGAACCCGTGCGTTCTGGTCGCTCGCCAAGGCTGTTCTTGGGAATTTTTGTAAGCCGTCTCTTCCACCGTTGCACCGGGAGGACCAGTCACTAGCCCACGACGCAAAAGAGAAAGCCGACCTTCTTGGCACTCTTTTTGCGTCCAACTCGACTTTGGACGATATGGGTAACATCGCACCGACTATTCCACATTGCGGTCACGCCATGCCGGAGGTTCGTTTCCGGCAAAGTACTGTGCGACGCATACTTCTATCCCTCGATGTCCACAAGTCGAGTGGGCCTGACGGAATCCCAGCAATAGTGCTGAAGACGTGTGCTCCAGAGTTGGCACCGGTTCTAACGCGTCTTTTCCGGTACTCCTACTCTCTCGGCGCTGTGCCAGCATCATGGAAGGTTGCTTTAGTCCATCCGATCCCTAAAAAAGGTGACCGCTCAGATCCGTCCAACTACAGACCTATCGCCATCACCTCCCTATTCTCCAAAATAATGGAAACACTCATCAACCGCCAGCTCCTTAAGTATCTAGAAGAGCACCAGTTGATAAGTGACCGTCAGTACGGATTCCGTCAAGGTCGCTCAGCTGGTGATCTTTTAGCGTACTTAACCCATCGGTGGGCGGAAGCGGTTGAGAGTAAAGGAGAGGCGCTGGCCGTTAGTTTGGACGTAGCGAAGGCCTTTGATCGGGTTTGGCACAAAGCACTTCTTTCGAAGCTTCCATGTTATGGGCTTCCCGAGAAATTATGCGATTGGGTTTCCAGCTTTCTCACGGCTCGGAGCATTAAAGTTGTTGTCGACGGGTCATGCTCCGACTTAAAACCTGTGAATGCTGGAGTCCCCCAGGGCTGTGTGCTATCCCCTACGCTGTTTCTTCTGCATATCAATGACATGCTGCTTAGCAGCAATCTTCATTGTTATGCGGATGACAGTACCGGGGATGCCTTATATACCGGCCACCCGCGTATTTCTCGGGAAAACGTCGACGAGCACCGGAATAAACTTGTGTCTGAAATCGAAACTCTGCTTAGTCAGGTTTCGGAATGGGGCCGACTAAACTTAGTCCAATTCAACCCTAAGAAGACACAGGTTTGCGCGTTTACCGCTAAAAAGACACCCTTTGTCGTAGCTCCCTGTTTTGAGAGCACTCCCTTACCCGCCTCAGCCGCTATCGGAATTCTTGGTGTCGACTTGTCGAGTGACGTCCAGTTCCGCGGTCACCTGGAGGGCAAGGCCAAATTGGCTTCCAAAAAGCTTGGTGTGCTTAATAGAGCGGGACAGTATTTCACGTCAGGTCATCGCCTGCAACTTTACAAGGCGCAGGTCCGTCCTCACGTGGAATACTGTTCACATCTTTGGGCGGGGGCACCCCAGTACCAGCTTACTCCATTTGACCGCATCCAACGACGCGCGGTTAGGCTTGTCGACAACCAAGCTCTTACTGATCGGCTTGATCCTCTGGCGTTGCGGAGAGAGGTGGCATCTCTATGTATCCTCTACCGCATATACCACGGGGAGTGCTCTGAGGAATTGTTCGGATTAATACCGCCAGCTGATTTCCGCCACCGTTCGACGCGCCAACGCTACCACCCGCATTGGCTGAATGGTTGGCGGTCGACAACAGTGCGTTTTAACAGGCACTTCTTGCCACGCACTGTTCCTTCATGGAACCAGTTGCCGGCGACGGTATTTCCGGACCGCTACGACCTAGGAACCTTCAAGAAACGAGCCTATTCCCATCTGAAAGGGCGGCAACGCTGATGTGATGCCCCTGGTATTGCAGACGCCATGGGCGGCGGTGATTGCTTTCCATCAGGTGACCCGCAAGCTCGTTTGCCCCTTATCCCATAAAAAAAAAAAAAAAAAAAAAAAAAAGGATAATTTAATGACAAACTGACTTCAATCATGACATGATAAACATTTATATTCATGGTTAAATAATCTTCTAAAAAGAAACATTTATAAGTTCAGATTAAGGGTATAAACCCTATAAGGGTCCTCGGTGAAATAATCTCTATATTATGAAATACAAAGATATTTGGTTGTACAAGTCTAATAAATATATGTAGTTAATTCATAATTAGTTTGGCAATTCCAAGTTACAAGATCTTAGAAATTAACGCTGAACCAGAGATATTTGGAATAAATTAAGTTCAGATTAAGGGTATAAATATCTGTTATTCCGGTCTGTTTCTGGTCCTCGGTGAAATAATCTCTATATTATGAAATACAAAAATATCAAATATTATTATTATATTATTTTATATTATCTTTGATATAATCCCTTTGAACTTTGAAAATGTATAAATAATGTGTTGAAATGTAAATTATTATCGGCATGGCACTTCAAATAGATTGTGATTAACAGACATAAAATAGAATGGTCAACATTATCATAATGGTGTCTGTATAGATATATATTCCAAATATCTCTGGTTAGATTATGATTAATCTATTTATGATATGATTTTTTGCATATTGTTCATGAGTCTTGGTTGTTCAAGTCTAATATATATAAGTAGTTAATTCATAATTAGTTTTGTCAATTACAAGTTAAAAGATCTTAGAAATGATGGCTGAACCAGAGCTATTTGGAATATATATCTATATAGACACCATTATGATAATGTTGACTATTCTATTTTATGTCTGTTAATCACAATCTATTTGAAGTGCCATGCATTTTCAAATTTATATTTCAACACATGATACATTTTCAAAGTGCAAAGTGATTATTAGTTTTACTTGTGATGTAACAATACCATCAGGTTACACCAACTCAAAGTCAAAATTTCATGTGCCTCAGATCAGTCTGTTGTATTCTTAAACACAAATTTAAATTTAAATGCTAGTTAGGAACTTAGTTATCGTTTAAACTTAGCTATCATTCCCATTTTAATAGTACCTATAATATTTTAATATCAATAGTCTCGGTGGTCCAGTAGTTGAGCGCTCTGCTTCTGATTCTGGAGCCGTGGGATCGATTCCGGGCCAATGATTTCACTGAATTACTTGATATTAGGTAGGTACCCCATGGTAAAAAATTGAGATTTGGATAATGCTCCACTCGAAAATGATAATAACAATTCAATTGTTTCTTTTTTATGGGATAGGAGGGCAAACGAGTAAGTGGGTCACCTGATGGTAAGCAACTTGACACCACCCGTGAACATCGTGGTGCGTTGCCCTCCTTTAAGAGAGTAGGAGGGAAAGGGGGTCGGGGCGTCTGGATACCTCTCTCACCGAACGAAAAGCGGCACGAGCAATTTTACGTCGATATTCTGAGGTCGTGGTATTTCATTGGTATGCATTGAATCGTGTTATTAAATAAATAAATTTTATCGGTCGAGCCGGTCCATTTATGCAGCGAGCCGCATAGATCGATGTTTTTTCTTTTGCAATGTAGCATATATGTATATATTATGAATGTAATAAATATGTATTAGATAGTTCTTGATCTTAGGACTCAATTTTGACGTTTTTAAACTCGCTAAGGATGATATTATTATCAGTCGTGGAGCCAAGCCGTCCGCTGCATGAATGGGCTGGCTCGCCCGGGAAATACCACTAGCTCTCATTCACAGATAGTTTTAATGCCTTTTTTGGGTCTCAAATAAAAGGTCTTTTCAATAGTATCTTGAAAAATGTGACGTCATTCTAAATCCAATATTGCGGAATAAGTATTTTAATGCATTTTTACAATATGGGTATCAAATTGGCTAGAGCTTTGGGGAGTACCTAAATTAAAGAATAATGTGACGTTGAATATGGCAGATCCTCTTAAATAGAGGAGTAATTACCAAATTCGACCCAAACCCGTATTAAAATTTATACTCGAGTGGGCATCGAACCCGCCAATCTCCGTTCCACAGTCGGTAGTTTTACTAATGCACCTCGAGGCCCGTCGTAATGTAAGTAAGATGTGCTCTTTTTAAATTAAGCGTGTTATAAACGTATGTTTGTTACAAAGTTTCACTTCTATAGCGCGGAGGGACTCCACGCGAATTTTTTTACCCATATATTCCCATTTTTCAGTCATTCTCTTTTTTAAAACTAGTTACTATTCAATTCAGGATAAGTTTGGTATAAGTGTACTAAATAACGCGAATTTGTTTGTAAACAATTGTTTTGTTGTATTTTTAAATTACATAACATATCTTTTGGTATTTCCAAATAGGTTTTCACATTGGAACACTATAATCATATACATTATTGAAGAGTTTTGATGATAATATATTATGGTGAGTATAAGTAAGTATACATATAGACATTTTTTTTTCATGTTTCAGTTGCTTGGTACCATCGTGACATACGAACTAGTTCTTCTGCAAATTAATCGATAGTAAGTTTGATTCATTAAGTATAACGAAAAACTTATTAAAGAAAAATGGATCAACTTCAATTTTATTCAACACACATGAAGTGCTGGACTATCTAGTATGGTTACTCTTCAAATAGACCCTACGTTTAACGCAATTCACTGCATGAATGGGTTCGCTCTACCAGTAAATAAAAAAATATCTTGGACACAATACACACTGCGCTCTCTAGTTCCAAGCTAAGCAACTAAATGCTTGTGTTATGGATACTAGATAACGGATATAAATACATATATACTTTTCTTTTGTAAATACATACTTATAGGCCGACAATATAACGACTTGTCAGAATATCGGCGTAATAAGTCTCATGTGGTGTTTTGTCCATTAGAGAAGTATCCGCCTCCCTACCCTACTTAATGGCCACAATTGTAATACTATTTGTGTTACTGGTGACCATATACGGCACTATTCGCCTACCACCAGGTGACTAGCTTGCTTGTTTAGCCGCTATCACATAAAAAATGAACTAAAAAGAAAATACTCGTAAATGTTTACAAGCCCATCATAATTAATGCTAAATAAAACATCATGGATGCAGCTTAAAACAACTAAATAAATTATTATAATTATCAATAAATGTGTAATTTATATGTACCTTCAAAATTTTGATACACGAGCATAGAGAATTAGTTAAACGATATTTCAGCGTATATTGGAAACAACAGAATGTTTTTAGAAATCTATATCAACTCAATCAAGTATAACTTAACATAACATAACATAGCATAGCATAGCATAGCATATCATAGCATAGCATAGCATAGCATATCATAGCATAGCATATCATAGCATAGCATAGCATAGCATATCATAGCATAGCATAGCATAGCATATCATAGCATAGCATAGCGTAGCGTAGCGTAGCATAGCGTAGCGTAGCGTAGCATAGCATAGCATAGCATAGCATAGCGGAGCATAGCATAGCCAAATATAGCATAACATAACACTTATTAGCTAACACTTATAGCATAACATAACTTCACGCCTTTTGCTACCCCGAAGGTATAGGCAGCGGCTGTTAAGCCTCGTCTCGCCGTTATGTTTACGTCCCAAATGGAATAGGTGGCGAACCTATTGCCATACCGGGCACAAAGTTTTTCAGTCATCGATATTTATCACACATAACTTCCGAAAACAATTTCGAAAAGTCATTGGTGTGAGCCAGTGTCTGGAATCGAACCCGGATCTCTGGATCAGAAGCCGTGTGCTCGACCACTGCGCCACCGAGACTCAAAAGTATAACAAAGTATAAAATTTCATAAATAAATAGAAAATAGTTATAAAAAATATCTTTGCTGAGTAACTTTACTAATAGTTTTTTTAGTACGACAGTTCCCATTTACTGAAATGGTAATATGTTTCATAAATAGTTATATAGAGCAAAAATCTTCGCTTTTCCATATAAATTGATGATGTGATTAGAGTAAAAATAAGAAATTTGTCTCCACCTATTGTTCTTTTAAAATTGCAAATCTTTTGTGCGAGAGTTGTTTGAAAACAGGATCTAGCGAAGAATACTTTGAGGCACTGATGAAACGCCACAAAGGATTTGTTGCTATAATTAAATTTTCAGACGAGAAGGTACTTGAATTTACAACTCAAATTCACACTCTCGCTAAACATTTTCACGATGTATATATTCTGTATTCTCTTTTGGATAACTTACTGCGCAAAATGAAGAACTATGTTGTGTCGTGCTCTTGTCACCGCCGGTGTACCAGCCGAACCGAACGGTTTGGTGCGCGATGATGTCAAGAGACCGGATGGTATGTCTCTTTTGCCTTGAAATAGCGTCCCACACCAAAGGCCTACCAGAAGGGTATCTGGTAGACCTTTGGTGTGGGACGCTATTTGTGTTAACAACCTTGTGCCATCACACCTTCCAAGCACGGTAGGGGTGGCCGGTGCAGCTGCTGCTTCGGAAGAAAATCTCAAGCGGCACAAATATAGAAACCTCGTAGGTGATTATGTTTTTAAGAAGTTTGGGGTTGAGACTCTGGGGACATGGGGCCCGAATGCTCGTGCACTCTATAACGATCTTGCGAAGAGACTGATCGAGGCCTTTCGCGACCAGAGGGCTGGTATATTCTGCTCACAGGGGATTAGCAATGCCATCCAGCGTGGCAATGCGGCCATTTTTCTGGGCACGCTGCCGGTAGACCATTTCGGTCTGAGATTTTTGATTTCAGCTAGTTTTTTATTGTATATATTGTAAATAATGTATTTTATTTTTTCTTCTAATTATTGTATAAAAATTCGTTAAATACAAATATTATAATTATTCAAGTCACCGATTCTTTCCCCATTCCTTCGGCATTGTTGCGAAAAACATATTGTCGCCCCGATGCCGAAGAGAAGGTATTAGAGTTGTTAAATAAATTTGATTGACACCGCGGATGTAGAAAGACGAGTGGCGATAGGAAATAGCGTAAACGGAGCGTTGGGCAGATTCCTGGGCGCAAAAAATATTAGCAGAAAAGCCCAGCTAGCAATCCACAATGCAGTCCTAACCCCAACGCTAACTTATGGAAGCGAGAGCTGGGTATGGCAGAGTGTGCATGAAAGTAGAATAAAACGCGGTAGAAATGAGGGCACTGCGCAAAATCTGCGGAGTGACTCTCGCTGACCGTGTAGAAAACAAGGTTGTAAGGAAGGAAGTTGGTTTGAAAGAGAGTGTCGGTGTAAAAGTAAGAAAGGGCATGCTCCGATGGTTCGAACATGTAGAAAGAATAGTTGATGCAAGACTGACTAAGCAGAAATACAATGCAAAAGCGGATGGATGAAGGAGTCGAGGACGGCCAAGACACACATTCCATGACCAAATAGAACGTGTTCTGGAGGAAGGTGATGTTAGGAGCCTCAAAAACCGACGCGCGTGCTAGAAAAGAGTTATGAAAGTCAACGAAGCGAGTGAGGCGTGTAAGAATCGTGCCTTAAGGCGCTCTGTTCTCTCTGCCTTCCCCGCAAGGGATTTGGCGTGAAGTTATGTATAAATTTGACATTCATGATAAAATAAAAATTAAAAAAAATTAAATAATAATATGTGACTTGATAATGTATAAATTTAATGTAATAATTTTCTAACATTGTTATAAGTTCAAATGTAATACTAACAAAAATATGGATCTATAGTTATCTGAAAATAAATGAATAATAATAATTATCCGCTACGTAAAGTGTTCAACTATTTTTATCTGGACTCCACATAAAAATAGTTGAGCATTGTTCTCGCTCGCTTTCACTGCAGATTCTGGAGCAATGTTGATCAGAAAAAAAACCAGCTCATACCTGATTATAGTGCCGATTACCTGAAAATTAATAAATAAATATATAATAAAAAAATAAATAAATACCTTTTTCACGCGGAATTATAGACAATCTGTTCTTACTTACTAGAGAGATATTATATTAGATTTGGGGTTTCAAGCTTTAGAAAATCAAAGTTTAAAACTTTATAAGTAAGTTCATACTCGCATTTGCTAACGTACCCCGCGTATTTCCAAATAAATATCTTGTAATAAGGATTTTATTCCAGTTTGCGCGTTTCAACAGGCACTTCTTGCCACGCACTGTTCCTTCATAGAACCAGTTGCCGGCGACGGTATTTCCGGACTAATTTAACTTTAACTAACTTTAACTATTTAATTAATGAAAATTATATACTTTAAATATACAATGCATTTTATTCTAAATTGTCACTCCGTATATTATTTAGCAATAACCGTACAAAAGAACCTTAATACTGTGTAACTGTAACATTTTTTTGACCTTTAAATGAGCCAGAATTCTAACAAGTGCGCACAGATACTTTAGAACAAAAACTCAATAAATTAGTCCAATATTGACGATAAATCTTAAATTACTAAGGCTGTGATAACTTCGGAGTCAGGCAGTGACTGTTCTAGATTGATAACATTACAGCGAAAAGTTCATACATATTTATGGTTACATCAATATCTTTGCATATAATATGTTCTTAAGCAGGGGTACAGCCACGCAGCTCGCTGCATAAATGGTCAAGCTGTACTGAAGAAATAACACGACTTCTCAGAATATTAACGTAAATTGGCTCATGCTATGCATTGTTAACTAAGAGAGGTAACCTGCTGTTCAATACCTTGTCCCCTTCCCTCCTCATCCCACTTCTGATTCTGTCTCTATCCTATTTCAAAGGCCGCTAAAGCAACTGAAATACTATTTATGTTGTAGTTGTCCATGAGTGGTGCTATTCGCTTACCATCAGATGATCCGTTTGCTTGTCTGACTACCCCATCTATTAAATACTAAAAACAGACATTTATTAAAAATAAATGATTTACAGTAAACACTTTTTTCCGTAAAAGCTATTTTGGTAAAGCGAAGTTGGATTGGAATCTATGTCCCTAAAATACCAAATGCACTAGATTGTATTGCAGGTTCAAGAAAAACCAAAGAAAGGCAAGTGTATTGAACGCTTACAAAATTTCATCGTAAATACGAATACTAACTTTCTACATGAAGTTAACCTAATCCGAGGCAAAGTTAGCGGCAACTAAGAAACTTGGCTTCGTTGCAACAATATCGACCCAGCAGTAGGTAGCTTAGATTTCCTAAGATTATATCAGCTGGTATTGCGAGAAGGACTACTATCATTGGCTGCGAGGTGTTGGTGTAGTTGGTTAGTGTTTCTCAAACTGTGTATTTATCTGTATTTGTTGATGATTGTTGTTAGTTACTTAATCTCTCCGTCGCTTATCATCAGATGAACTGATATCAAGTGCTTAGTTGTTAAATAAAAAAATAAAAAACCTCCATGTCATATTTTGAGCTTACTACACCATAGACTGCAAGGATTGGTTCTTGCGCTGCCGCGTGGATGTCTTTGGCTTACATTCAGTATTGGTATCTCTTAACCAGCAATCAAAGTTAAACTACTAAAATATTGACGAAATTCGAATCAAAGTTATCGTTATTATACCTTCTGTTTTTGTTCTTAATTCTGTACTTCTTAATTTGATGCTCCTTAAGTATTCTACTAAATATTGTTTCAGGTTCTAGAATTAACTACAGTTGAACGATGTTTAATCTTGCGTTACTTTCGGCAAAGTTGGCCAATTATAAACGTATTTAAGTATAATATTGTTATAAATTTTAAAGTCCAACTTCGCTATACTACTGTTATATGGATGGATATTATATGGATGGATGGATATTATATGGATGGATGGATATTATATGGAATTTTTATGGCATCCTGAACACCACATAGTCTTCCAGGACGTTGTTAGTGTCTTTGTATTGAAATTTGTGCACAAAACATGTTCCAAAGTATTTTACAAAGATCCTTAACACTTGACAGTGGCCAAAAAGCTATTATTCTGTGTAGCAAGAATATCGACGTAAAGTGGCTCATGCCGCATTTCGCTCGGTGAGACGGGTATCCTCAAATGTCCAACCCATTTACCCTCGCCATTCTTCCTGCTCATTCAAATATCACTCCCTATCCCATTTTATAACGACAACGCAACTCCTTGCCGTCGAATGTATATAGTGGAATAGTATGTATTTCGGTACAATACAACTGGTACTTTTAAGAAAACTATGAGTTATGATGATGGACAGGCAACTATCAGCTGATAGTACTACAGCTATTTTGACATCAGCTGTAGTGGTGAATGTAGGACGGTTTTATGCACTTTAACAAATTGATTCATTCCGGTATTAGTTTGATAGGATATTTCAAGCTATACACCAATATGTACATAGTATCTGATTTATCATCATAATATTATAATTGATGACCTGATCATATTATAATTGATGGAGCCCAGTGACCGGGAAGTAACGTGCCCAACGGCAAAGTCGCATTGCGTGACGCATACAGTCATACAACTCACATGGCTCGCTGCTCACACCGTTGCCTATTCTCACCATTATTATTTTTATAACTTATGTTGTATATCTCAACAAACAAAATTTATAAAATTAATTTAATTATTACTGGTATAATTTAAATAATGATTACGAAAAGTTTGTCTACAAGAACACTAAACATAAGCCATATTACGACAATAATATGTACTGACGTGTCGTTATAAAAACAGTATTTATTTATTTAAAAGGATAAACTTTAATTAATTCATTATAGGATAGTGGGTGAAATATTTGCAAAACAAACAAGCTTACGATGTAAATTGACGTGTTTTTTTTTTATATTTGATTGATAAAAGGCAAGGTATTCGAGTCCAGATTGCAACGTCTAGTGTAGTATGCAATCAGGACTCGGATACCTTGCCTTTTTCTATCCGAAGATGTAGGCAGCGGCTGTTACGCCTCGAGCCAAATGGTTTTGTTGCGTCCCCTCTCGAAGTTGTGAGTCATCGATATTTATCACACATAACTTCTGAAAAGAATTCCGAGTAACTATTGGTATGAGCCCGGAATCGATCCCACAAATTCTGACTCAGAAACGGCTAGCTAGATCTCGACTAATATAAGCATTACTTTTACACCCAGAAAAACAACATAACACTCCCTACCTATATACTAAATATCCACAAATATATTCGCTTACATCAATAACAGCCCATCCCTATCGAAATATATAATATGAACGTGTTGGAACTTTCAAACACGAATACCGCAGAGGATTGCGTATCGTATAGCGCGAGACAATATTGAAAGTGCCAACACGAGTGTTTTGGTACGTGTGAGCACGCATCAGGAATCAGTGATAATACTCTAGGGATTGTAACGAATACTTACGTTGATAATATTCTTATTATACGAAGAACTTGGTTTAACCGAATATTTATACTAAATTATACTTAAATAATTATGTATTCGATATTAGGTGAATAAAATATGAAATCGTAATCGAGGCGTAACAGCCGCTGCCTACACCTTCGGATAGAAAAAGGCAAGGTATCCGAGTCCTAATTGCACACTACACTAGACATTGCAATCTGGACTCGAATGTAAAAAATATTAGATAATAAATATAAAAAAAAACACGTCAATTTATATCGTAAGCTTGTTTGTTTTGCAAATATTGCACCCACTATCCTATAATGAATTAATTAAAGTTTATAGATACATACATAATACATAACTTTACGCCAAATCCCTTGCGGGGTAGGCAGAGAGAACAGAGCGCCATAAGGCACGATTCTTACACGCCTCACTCGCTTCGTAGACTTTCATAACTCTTTTCATGCACGCGCGTCGGTTTTTGAGGCTCCTAACATCACCTTCCTCCAGAACACGTTCTATTTGGTCATGGAATGTGTGTCTTGGCCATCCTCGACTCCTACATCCATCCGCTTTTGTATTGTATATCTGATTAGTCAGTCTTGCATCAACCATTCTTTCTACATGTCCGAACCATCGGAGCATGCCCTTTCTTACTTTTACACCGACACTCTCTTTCAAACCAACTTCCTTCCTTACAACCTTGTTTTCAAAACAAAAAAAAATCGTACTATCGTTCTGTTATAAGGGAATTAAAAAAAAAAATAAGAATATACTTTATATTAACAGTTAAGAATAAATTAATAAAAATATTATTAGGAAATTGAAAAGGTAAGTAGTCTTCCCGTAGGTATTTTTTAACTTTTTTTTATGGGATAGGTGGGCAAACGAGCAATCGTGTCACCTCATGTTAAGTAAGCGCCGCCCATGGAAACCTACAACACATATAGTGTTACAGTTGTGTTGCCGACTTTTATGGGAGTAGGATAGGAAGGGATAGGGAAGGGAGGTGGGCCTCCGGGTACCTCTCTCACCGAACGAAATGCGGCATGAGCCACTTTACGTCGATCTTCTGAGAGGTCTTGGTATCTCACAGGCCAGCCGAATGGGCTGGCCTGTGAGCGAACTGCTTGGCTCTACCACTGTAGAAGCTCAGTAAACTGGCTTAGCTTGTATTACTCAGTAGCGATTAGCCGAGATTGCTGACCAGGCAATGTTTTGGCCTTTTTTATCCAGTCAAGGGATGTAACACTACCATCAGTTTTTGGTTTTAGTATTTACTTATAAACTTGAAATGTTTCATGTACAGAAGACAGCATATTATCCATAAAAAGTATATTGGTGGGTTTTAAAACTTAATAAATAAGAAAGGGTATGCTCCGATGGTTCGAAAGAATCGATGATGAAAGATTGACTAAGCAGATTTACAATGCAAAAGCCGATTAATGTAGTAGTTGAGGACGGCCACGACACACCTGTCATGACTAAATAGAACGATTTCTGGAGGAAGGTGAAATCACCTTCCTCCAGAATCACCTTCCTTTTATATCATCCTATAAAAAAGACACAGGCACAGAAGCAAGTGAGGCGGGTAAGAATCATGCCTTATGGCGCTCTGTTCTCTCTGCCTACCCCACAAGGGCTTTGGCGTGATGTCATGTATGTATGTATGCTGGGTATTTATATAAAGAAATAGTTTTTTTATGAGGAAGGGCGAAACATGCAAGCGCGGTAAACGTCTAGGACGCCCATAGGCGTCTGTAGTAGCACTATCTGCCTTGATATGGAGAAGAACAGATAAGGAGGGGAAAAAGGGGGCTTCCTGATACTCATCTCATAGAACAAAACGCGCCAAACAAACAACATCTAAAAATAATGATTTTTTACCGGTGAAGTCGGCCCAATTTTACAGAGAACTGAGCAACTCCACCATAAGCAAAAAAGGAATGAATAAGAATGTCAAACTGACTTTATCATCATCATCATCATCATGAGCCTATTGCAGTCCACTGCTAGACATAGGCCTCTCCCAATGTGCGCCACGACATCTAATTCTCTGCCTTCCGCATCCAGTCTTTTCCAGCAGCCTTTCTGAGGTCGTCTGACCATCGGGCTGGTGGGGGTCCTACGCTACATTTACCGAGACGCGGTCTCCACTCTATGACCTTCTTACTCCATCTACCGTCGGTCCTTCGGCAGATATGACCAGCTCATTGCCAATTCAGCGAGCTTATTCTACGAGCTATGTCGGTTACCCTAGTTCTCTGGCGGATATACTCATTCCTGAGTTTATCCTTCAGAGATACCTCGAGCATAGCTCGCTCCATAACGCGCTGAGCGACTTTAAATTTGTGGACTAGCCCCACCGTGAGTGTCCACGTGATTGATCATACATACCCGCAATATAATTAATAGTATCCAGTATATCAGAAGCCTTAGTTATATAGCTTATAAATAACATATCAGTGATATTAGTGCATAACATGCATACAGGTAAGGCGATCGCACGCCCCGGGCTCAGGACATCAAATACACAATTATGAGGTAATTAGTTTGCTGTTCTTGTGTTGAAGTAATATTTATAATTTGTATTGATTTATTGTTAACAGTAGTAGAGCCAAGCACTTCACTGGACGGCTTCGCAAATTACCAAGACCTCTCAAAAGATCGACGTAAACTGGCTAAAATTTTGTGAGCGAGGTATCCGGAGGCCCAACCCCCGTTCCCATTCTTTCCTATTCTACTCCCATAAAGGTCGGCAACGCAACGGTAACACTATAAGTATTACAGGTGTTCAATGGCCCCGCTGGTCGCTTACCATCAGGTAACACGTCAGCTTGTTTGCCCTGCTATTCCATTTGATTTTATGATATGATATGATATGATGTGATATGATATGATATGATATGATATGATATGATATGATATGATATGATATGATATGATATGATATGATATGATATGATATGATATGATATGATATGATATGATTTTATTTTAACATTAAAACAAGTTTTTATGGATTATATCGCGTTTATTTAGAGCTTATTTTCTATTTATTTCCCGACGTTTCGAACTTTTTACAGAGATCATTTTCACGAGTAATGAACAAAAACATGGTAGTCGTTCAGAAGCTATTTTCATTGATACAGAGAGTACCCACTTTTTGGAAATAAAAATCAAAAAGTCACATAACATAACATAACTTCACGCCTTTTGTTACCTGATGGTGTAGGCAGTGGCTGTTAAGCCTCGACTTGCCGTTATGTTTACGTCCTAAATGGAATAGGTGGCGAACCTATTGCCATACCGGGCACAAAAATTTTTAGTCATCGATATTTATCACATATAACTTTTCTTCTTAGATATCATTGTGTTTTTTTTTAACTATCTCTGACAACTTAACTAAACAAACAAAATTTTTCAATTTCTTACTAAACAATAAATTAGTATTTTTTAAAGGTTTCCATTGCCACTACAACACAGACGTTAGACTGACGTATATATTATTTGACTCTACTCAATCAGTTTCAAAAACATCAGCACGTCTCATCAAAATAGTACAATTGACTGTTTATAACTGAAATTATTATGTGTTTACTGAATTTGCTCAATAAGAGATATTGTTGAAACATTGTTGGAGTACTTTTGTTAAGGACAAATATTTGTTATTTAGGGTCACCAAGATACAGGCTTTGCCTAGTTTGGGACCCATCGCTAAACCTATCTATACCTACTAAAACCAAAATGTAAAACTTAACTGGTGATTTAAAGTAAACAATTTAATTGTTTATTCATGCATATTATGTACACATTTTGAAAGTACTCTTATAGGATAATAACTTGTGTTACCATACTAACTTATTTCTTAAAGGCAAATAAAGATTATTATTTATTATCTATGTATATAATGGCAGTGTACTGAAACATTTATTACATAATTACATGTTCAGTCGGTTCAAACATTATTGTTATATTTGGAATATTGTTCATACATTGACAAAAGAAACATATTTACTACCAGTTGTTGAACAACTGATTGAATTAATATATTTGTTTTCTCAATTAGGTATTTCATTTTGATGAAACAATGTTCATTTATCTATGCAGGAAAAGATTTATTAAAATGTAAAAACTGTATAAAAATCTTATTTCAATTAATATTTTGATGAGTATAAAACTCACTCATAATGCATTCGCTGCTGGTTTGTTAAATAAAAAGCTTAATTATTTTAATATCGAAAAATAAATTAATACATCATATTTAATTGCTTTAGGGGTAAAATGTGCATATTTTATTCTATAAATTTCACTGTCCATTGGTCTTCTTTATCCTGATCAGAATAATATTGTTATACGAATAGCACATTATATACAAAATCATCAGTTCGTGCTCTGACCACGAAATGCTAGATTGAATAACAATGGATTGTTCACTGACCCTTGTTAGATACGAGCACCCTTGTGAATTATCGTGGGTATTTATAGATATAAAATATACGTACACTTAATATTTAAAGTGTCTAGGTGTTGGCAGCAGTAATTGTACCTCAATATAAGAAATTTTATTTGTGTAGGACCTTATGCTGTCTTTCAAGTCTATTATTGACAGTAGTACTCACATATTCTGCTGTTTTACGAACATACCGCTACTGATTCCGTGCGTTCATAAAAGACAATTATTGTAATACATGGTTTTACATTTTGTTTGTGGATTCTGTTTGAGTTAGATACAATTTTGTAGTGCAATAGTCAATATTGGGTTTTATCATATCAATCAATAGACTATTGTAAATTTTATGACCTTCAGTAACCGAAAATGTAAACAGTACATAATTTGAAATTTGTGATTAAATAGAAAAATTGTGCAGTTGTGTCCCATATCAATGGTAATAATTGGCACAATCTTAAATTTGGGACGGAAACGTTTGACGAGTTGAGGCGTACTTGCCGCTGCTTGATTGTATATACTGGTCAGAACTCTATTTTTTAATTCAATTGAAACAAAAATAAGAAGCTTAAAAATAAATTTTCTTACAAAGTTAATACAATTACGAAACATAGCACATTAATTATAATATCAAAGGTTACTCCAAGCTCAAAGCTTAAAGAAACTATTATAGAAAGTTTCTCTTTTACTGGAGTCCTTTCATGTTCAATAAGACCCTTGATTACAGTTAGTTATTTTGAAAACCGCTCGTTTGTTTCCTCCATCAAAGAGTTGAGGTCTATTGGTCTGTACTCTGAGAGATCTTTTATCAATTGTTTTGTATTCATTCATGTGTATCGAATCGTGTTTGTTTGTAGATTCTTTGTTAGTATACATCTCAATTAAACCTATTTGTTTTTTATTTATTTATTTGGTCCAGTAGCAAACTAAACTAAAGATCGTACATTTTTGGAAACTCTATCTTTAGTAATTTATGATGAGTTCCATTAATGTCATTTATAATTTGAATATTATTTATAGAGCGCTATGTAGTTTTAAGCTACGTAACTTAAGCTTATATTAATAAATTCATTGTACGTATTTTAATAATGCAAAGGATATAGTTGTACCAGAATCCATTTTTTTTTAGTAATCTAATATATAAAATTCTCGAGTCTAGATGTGCGTAATTGAACTCCTCCGAAACGGCTTGACCGATTCTCATAAAATTTTATGTGCGTGTCGGGTAGGTCCGAGAATAGGACAACATTTATTTTTCATCCCCCTAAATCACAAGGGTAGCCCACCCCTCAATTTTTTTTTTTAATTTTTCGACATATTTCTGTTTATTATTTTTTTTATAAAACGGGATACAAAAATACATGCAACCCTAAATTTTCAACCCCCTACGATCAACCCCTATTTTTTTAATTTTATTTTTCGGCAAGACAACGTTTGCTGGGTCAGCTAGTATTAAATAAAAAACACTTGTTAATAAATTAGGCCATCTAGAAACTGTCTTTATATGTGTAGACTGACAAGTCTACTTCTACCAAACTTCTTTGTAAGTGACAATTAAGTTTTTGTTTCTAGTTATTTGTCAGGGCTAAGGGGTGGTGGATGACCAGTGTGCTCAAGTATTAGTTACAAAATAATGTCACCAATATGTAACTATCAGCGGAATTATTATTGTTAAATATGGCAATGTGCATTATTATACTACACACAATTGTTACGAATCCCACCGTCTTTTGATCGTCGGCTAACTGAATAATAATAGATCGGAAACCTTCGACTCATGTAGATAATAAAAAACCTCAAACCTAAGGTATTAAGATACCTGAAAGAGTAGGCAGCGGTGGTTTTTGATGCCTTGACTGACTAGAGTATTTTTAGTCACAAATATATTACGAGGCTCTACCTATTGCCCAAGAAGCATCGTTTTACTAGATGGAAAGCCATTAGCGTGAAGCGAGATTCGTAATCGGGATGAATCGAATTGAGTCTAACGATACTCATGGCAAAATTTAACCAATAAAATTGTAAGTAAACCCAAAATACATTAGAATATTTAGTGAAACTGACCCTTAAGAGATTCGAGGGAAGATTAACCTTTATTTGATTTCGTTCTTATTAACAGTGGGTTTTCCTTATACTGAAGAAATGATTGATGGTTATAGAATTTCGTGGTAAATTACAAAGTAATATTTTTCTTGGATTGATGTGAGAAACTGAAAGAGGAAAATAATTTACCGAGAAGAGAAAATTTTGTATGGATCTTATCAGAGTATGGTCTTAGGATTTTTCCGTTTATTTTTTCCACTTTTAATTTCCGCCAAGTCAAAAATTATTTATTTCCACCTCGAAAGTCTGTCACATGCTGTTCTAATAATTAGCAAATGTTATTCGATACAGTTAACTGTTTATTAAACAGTAGAAAGGAACCCATTTATTATTATATAATATTTGCTTTGTGTATGTAATTACAATAGAAATTTAAATTTAATTTATCTTATAATTGTCTAAACCAAAGGTATTAGCTGAGACTGAATCCTAATAATTATTATTTAAACATCAAAAGTCCTTTATGTTCGTATATAACATATTAATTATTTAATATATTATTCAGATCTCTGAATCCGACTATCGATAAGATATATTTTGTTTAATATCTGTATTTCTTGATGGCCAAGTGATTTAACAAATCGTTTCGAATTTCATCAAATTCAGATAAAAATCAATTATTAATTTCAAGTGAAACTACTTATGCGTCTTGCGAAGCGTGTAACGCATTTAACGCCTAGTCTCGGTGGCCCAGTGGACAAGCTCTTCGCTGCTTATTCAAAAATGATGGAATCGTTTCCGGGCTCACAACAACTATCTCAATTGAATTGTATTGTTATTATTAGGTAACCCATGGTATATGTTAAATAGATTTGAATATGTCTCCACTCGAAAATGATCAGCAAAATTCAATTGTGAATAGTAAGCCATGCCAATAAAGTTCTGTGCCACTAAAACAAAATGATTTCTTTTTTTATGGGATAGGAGGACAAACGAGCAAGTATGTCACCTGATGATAAGCAACTACTCACCGCCCACGAACACCGTGGTACGTTGCCGTCCTTTAAGGGAGTAGGAGCGGAAAGGGGATCGGGCCGGGGTACCTATCTCACCGAACGGAACACTGCACGAGCTGCTACTTCACGCCGATATTCCAAGAGGTCATGGTATTTCACAGGTCAAGCCGCCCCATAAATGCAGCGAACTGCAAGACTACCATTGGTAAATTTCCGTAAAAATCAATTTCTAGCACTTTTTTTTATTTTTTTGTGATAGGGAGGCAAACGTGCAGGGGTTTCACCCGATGGTTACCCACTACCGCCGCCCATAGATACCTGCAACAAATATAGTATATCAGTTGAGCTGATATTATGGCTTTTAAAATAGGATAGGGTAGGCGTAGGAAGTGGGATGGAGAGGGCAGATGGGAAGTGGTTGGGCGGCCTGGTTTTCTATCTTATCAAATGAAACGTGGCATGAGCTTAAGTTGATTGATGATAGTGAAATTTAAAATTTATTATTTGCATTTTAATTAAATATTCATACTCAAAACACAGAAACTTCCTTCTAAAGCAATCGTGTCAAAACAATGCAAACTTGTTACACTTCATTCTTTGTTATCTGATCCCAATTCGCATCACGATTCAGCTCAAAAACCGCATCACATTTAATCTATGTCCAGTGCAATTGAGTTCAGTGTAGCGTATTGAGCGCACAACTGGCTGCCATGTTGAGCTCCCAAAATGTTGTGGTTTACTACGTGAGATGGCATAAATTATAACTAATTTGTTCCTTTCTGCCACTTGAACGAAATACTGTCTTTCATTTGTCTATCTCCTGTTTCTTTTATTGTAAATTTTATCAATATTCTCTCTCCTCAAGCGAAAACTGACATGAGCTATTTGACGTCGATTTTGTGAGGGGTCTTATTATGGTACCGGTTAAGCTGGCCTATTCATGCAGCGAACAATGTGGCTCTACCACTGTTAAATCTTAATATATTTTGTTTCAAAGCATCATGAGTTATATTACATAGTATTTCAACACTAATTAAATGTCTTGGTGGTCCTGTGGTCGAGCATCCCTCTTTTGATTCAAGACGGGTTCGAATCCGGGCTTACACCAATGACTTTCCGAAATTCTTTTCTTAAGTTATGTGTGATAAAAATCGATGAGTGACAACTTTGTGCCCGGTGTATCGCAATAGGTTCACCAACTATTCCATTTGGGATGTAAACATAACGGCGATTCGAGGCTTAATAGCTTTGCTTAAACCTTCGGGTAGAAAAAAGCGTGAAGTTTTGTTATGTTATATTACACAGTACTAAAATTATTTTATTGGATAACGCAACTATTGAAAGTATGTTATTTCCCGACATTCACATTCAAACCACACCGTTTCCTTATTTTATTTGTCTTGTATCCGGTAACTAATGAACACACAGACTCGAGCGAGAAACTTACTTTTATAACTAAAAGTTTGTTCTCAAGAGAAATAAATAAATAAATAATATTGATACTCTTTACTTTATTAAGAAAAATTAACTCAAACTACCTTCTCTCAAGTTTGAAATTAAAACTTGTTAAAATCAATGTGAGTAATTCTATTTCTTTGTGGATTTGTTGCTCTGTGGCGCCGGCTTAGAATACCGCCACCCCATCTCTTCCCCTGGGTGTCGTAAAAGGCGACTAAGGGAAAATGTTGGAAGAATGGGGAGCAGCATTCTCTCTCAACAAACTACAGCCTACTGCGATCGCCAACCCGCCTGCCAAGCGTGGCGATTATGGCAAAAAACCCCTATGAGTGAACGGACCGGCAGTTGTGGCGCTCTATGGGGGAGGCCTGTCCAGCAGTGGACCTCAAAAGGCAAATGATGTGGATTTGTTGCAACATGGATACTATTTGAAATAGTAATACTATATCAAAATACGCACATTAAGCTAATAAAAATTAGAGGCTAACATCTGTTGCTGCATTTTCCTCCGGGCGGGGGATGTACTAACGAAAATATTCCCAAGGAAGGTTGACGTCAGGCAGGCGGTCGGTCATAGCATCACAGCCAAAACTTTTGACAACATGAGTAGTTTGATGACATGTTGTGTCTACTTCATTTGAGTGGGATAAGGGCAAGAAAATGAATGAATATCATATACTAGTTATGGAATATTATTAATTTGTTGAAGTACTCTGAGCTGAAGTGGTCTAGGGTTCGATGTGATAACTACGCAGATGACTATCTCAGTAGTTAGACATGAAGAAGACTTTTGTCTACTAAAACCAAATACTGAAACAAAACTATTATAACATAACATGACATGACATGATGACATGACATGACATGACATGACATGACATGACATGACATGACATGACATGACATGACATGACATGACATGACATGACATGACATGACATGACATGACATGACATGACATGACATGACATGACATAACATGACATGACATGACATAACATAACTTCACGCCTTTTGTTACCCGAAGGTGTAGGCAGCGGCTGTTAAGCCTCGTCTCGCCGTTATGTTTACGTCCCAAGTGGAATAGGTGGCGAACCTATTGCCATACCGGGCACAAAGTTTTCAGTCATCGATATTTATCACACATAACATCGAATATTTTCGTACAAATATTTACTAAACATTATTATGCTTGAAATAGAAATTGTAGTTTTGTACAACAAAGGCAGCCAATGAACCTTCGGAGCAGGTGACGTGACTGTTTACTCAAATCCCAATCTATTTCCGTTGAAAATTGCCGGAAGTACGTTCAACCCTCTGTTTACTCAAAGGCCTACAGCCTATGAGTACCGTAGTGGAAACGATTACTGAGGTAGGCCGATAAAGGACAATTTGAATTTTGAATTGTTATTTTCTAATTTTCTTGGATAATGTAGAGTTATTTATTATGCTTACAGAATAAAAATCGTATAAAGATATTGAATTTACGAATTATTTAATAGATATTAACATTTGCATACAATTTCTATTAAAGACATCTTTTCATATCGTACTGGATAATGTGATTAAAAAAAAAGATTTATAAAAATAAAAAAGATGAACTATGAATAGATTGATATAATTTTTTTAAGAACCAATACCACAAATCTTCACAAGACGCGCAACGCGTCAGTGAAACGATTTACTGCAAACAATTAAATACATATAAATGCATTGACTGACATATTTAGAAAACACGTAAAATTTAAAAATATGGATATATCTGTAGTAGAGCCACATAGTTCACTGCTTGAATGGTTTAAATCTACTCTTCCAATATCGCAATTTCTCTTAATATCGACCTAAAGTGACTGATTCCTCGGTGTGGTTCTTGAGAGATATATTTGAGGAACTAAGTGGCTCCACCTTAAACAAAAATATTGTTTTTAATTAGCATCATACGAAGGAGTGAAAATTGTTCTAGTTTAAAAATGGCATTACCTCAATATATAATTTCATATTATCCATCAATTCAATTTTGTCTAAATATTCAAATTTTTCGAATAAATATTTCGTTTCGTTATTAACATTGTCCGGCTTATTAGTTCTAAGCATTTAGAAAAAACAGTCATAATATCTTTAAAATTATATAGTTCGTTCTACGTTGTAAATATAAAATAGCCATTTTTACCATTTTATTGCTGGAGATAAATTTCAGGCAAATTCTAATTGTTTACCAGACCTAAATTCATGATGTATCCGTTGCCAGGTAGGCGAAAACCACTGAAGGTCACAAGACACAGTAAATTCCTTTAGATCTTTAAACAAAAAAAATATTTTTTACGTCTATAAATAATCACGAAAATCCTAACAGCTTTATCATGACAGCTTGATCGGCGAAATTGAGTAGGGACAGGAGCTTGGTCGTTTGTATAATTATATACATATTCATAACTTCACGCCAGTCACTTATGAGGGAAACATAAACGATAATATATCTCCACGTTGTCTTAAACACTTGACCAGTTTCTTTGATGTATCTTATTTTTATCTGACATCATTTCTTGTTGCAGTCGTGTACTGCTTTTCTTTTCATCCGAAGCATAAATTATTTTAGTTTTCCTTTGAATTTTAACTTTGAACTACTTAATAGAAATAGGAGGGTAACCGAGCAAGCCGATCACCTGTTGGTCAGCAACTTCCGCCGTCCATAGGCAACTGCAACACAGTGTAGCGTTACAGTTACGTTGCTGACCTCTGATACCAGGGTGAGAGAGGGGGTGGGCGTCCAGGTACCACTCTCACCGAACGGAACGCGGCATGAGCCACTTAACGTTGATATTCTTAAATGCCCTTCATGCAGAGAAATAAACACTGATCACTTGACACTTCTTTTTGTTAAATAAAAAACCGAATTCGTTCTATTTAAAAGCCGGGTATTAATATTACGAGACTTGACAAGCGGGCAAAATTTCCTGTCATAAAACGGTTCTTATTCTTTGTACTTCCAAAGATTTAAAAAACAGAATAGACGCTCAGTCTCGGGGACTATTAAGCGATCTTTGCACAATAAACTGTTCAATTGTTGCGGAAACCGTTTTGTTGAATTTTCCTGTTGCCCTAATGAGGCTTTTTTCCCCTCTTTTCACCTAAGTTTTTAAAGCGAAGTTCACGAAAATATAGTCATTATACTACCTTAAGCATAATTTAGTATTATATTAAATTTATTTTTCCCTCAATTAGGTGGAGAATTATTTACACACACAACATAACATAACTTCACACCTTTCTCTACCTGAAGGTGTTGGCAGCGGCTGTTAAGCCTCGACTCGCATTTATGTTGTACAAGCCAAATAGAATAGCTGGCGAAACTATTGTCAATTACAACCAGCATAACATTCAAAGAGCACTTTGATTCCAAACTTTCATATCGTTTTTATAATCTGCATATGCATCTGCAAGAACATATTATAAATATTATTATAAGAAATAGGCAATTTAGTTTTATTTTTTAATTAATTAACAATCATTGTCACCAATCGATGTAAATAATGACACAAAACACGCACGTTAGTAATTTCATGTAATCAAAAACAGAAACAAAAGTTAATAGATAATAAATCAATATACCCATTTACAAAGTAACACTGACATACTCCCAACAATTTAACTAGACTGGTGTTATTAGCTGATAGACAATCTATTGTCTACTGCAATTATTGTTTATTTTTCTTCTGAACTTTACGTTCCGTATGTTACTTGCTCAAATATATCTACACAACATAACTTCACGCCTTTTTCTACCCTAAGGTGTATTGTATTGAGCCCTGTGGCGAACCTATTGCAATAGCGGGCACAGAGTTTTTAGTAATCAATGTTTATCATACATAACTTACGAAATTAATTTCGAGAAATCATTGGTGTGAGCCAATGTGAGGATTCGAACACGCGACCTCTGGCTTCAAAAGTGGGTGCTCGACCACTGGAGAGCCGAGACTATAAAAAAATCTAGTTTAATATATTCAAAAATAGGCCATAAATTATAAACTGCATACATCGATTTTTTGATAGATCATGGTAATTTACCGATGGAGCCGGCCCATTCATATAGCGAACTGCATGGCTCTATTACTTTTACATTACACCACACCTACAGAGATACTCGAGCATAGCTCGCTCCATAGCTCGCTGAGCGACTTTAAATTTGTGGACTAGCCCCACCGTGAGTGTCCACGTTTCGGCACCGTAGGTCATCACAGGTAAGACGCACTGGTCAAAGAATTTGGTCTTCAGACATTGTCGTATAGGCGAGCTGAAGACTCGACGCGGCTTGCCGAATGCAACTCAACCCAGCTGAATCCTCCTTTCGGCCACCTTCTCGAAGTTTCGTCTACCTAACTGGATAGTTTGGCCTAGGAAGACGTATTTGTTTACGACTTCGAGAACTGACTCTTCGACGCTTATCGGTCTGGGCACGACATGTTCATTGAACATGACTTTGGTCTTGTCTAAGGGTTTGTTCATGCCCAAACCGACACGCTGCGAGGACTCGTCTAGACTGCGCAGCATTCCGCTTAACTGTTCCAGCGACTCTGCCATTACAACGATGTCGTCGGCAAACCAAAGATGTGAGATGTACTCACCATTCACGTTGATACCCTGTCCAGTCCAATCCAGGGTCTTGAAGACGTCCTCCAGAGCGTTGGTGAAGAGTTTGGGAGATATGACATCTCCCTGTCTTACACCTCGATTCAGCTCGATAGAGTTCGTCACCTGGTCCTGTATCTGGACAGCCATCGTGGCGTTGTAATACAAGCATCTCAAAACCTCGATATAACGCCAGTCAATCCGACATCGTTGCAATGCATCCAGAACTGCCCAAGTTTCGATGAAGTCGAAGGCTTTTTCGTAATCCACGAATGCCATACACAGCGGCTGATTGTACTCTTCGGTCTCCTGTACAATCTGCCGAACAGTATGGATGTGGTCCACGGTACTAAAGCCTTTTCGAAACCCGGCCTGCTCCGAAGGCTGGAATTCGTCGAGTTTTGCAGCGAGACGATTCGTGACGACCCTCTAGAACAACTCGTAGATATGGCTCAGGAGTGAGATTGGTCTGTAATTCTTCAGTAAGGTTTTATCACCTTTTTTGAAGAACAGCACCACCGCACCCCTGCTCCAAGCCTGTGGTGTAATAGTAATTAATTAGCTATTTTATTTTAATTATGGTACACCACATTTTTATCTTCTTCCATTTAAAACTATAATTATATCCTAAAGTGTTCTGATATGATCTTGCAATAAAACCACATATTTTACTAAACTTATCAATTAAGATATCTTGTAACTTGTTCTTTAATAAATATACCACAATGGATACCACTACTATACATAAAATACATTACTTCACGCCTTTTTCTACCCGAGAGTGTAGGCAGCGGCTGTTAAGCTTCGTCTCGCCTTTATGCTTACGTCCCAAGTGGAATAGGTGGCGAACCTATTGCCATACTGGGCACAAAGTTTTACACAATATACAAACAAAAATATAGATTTTGTTCATACGGATCTCTAATTGGTCGGGAAATTTGTGAACAGCACACAGGCAATACTTAGTTGGCATTAGTGAAAGAGCTTTCAATGCCGACTCTACACGATAACTCGACAATAAGTGAGTAGGTACTCTTTAATAATAGACCTTAAAACCGTTATCATGCGACAAAAGAGATCAAAAAGGAGTCTTTCTTTTTGGATTCCCACAGCAAGTGAGTTTTCCACTTAACTTAAACTGTAACTACATCAGAAGGTAGATCATATTTGTTAGATTTTTTCAAATATTAAGGTAGATGGTTGTGTATATTGTAAAATAGGTAAAAAATATATACCGTATCCATACAATCGTATACAGATAAATTTCTATAAGCTATGTACCTTGCGTTGTAGGCTGAAAGAACAGAGAGTGATAAGCAACGATTCTGACACATCTCCTTCTCTTTTTATAAGTCTTGTCACACTCGTCGGTTTAGGACTCCTACATCTTTTTACTTTTTCACTGTATTCCACTTATTAAATGTTGTCTCATGCATTCATTCTACAGATCATTACCATCTGAGCATTGATACATAATTATTTATTATTATAACGTAAGTTTTAGTATACTAATAATTTATCAAAGGGTCATAATAATATTATTATGCAGTACAAATAGCAATTGAACTGATATTTTGTAATTTGAAAATGTAAAATACAAATTTTAGCTAATAAAGTGCGTGTTGTTGCATTTAAACCAAAGAAAACGATTACAACCTTTCAACAAGTTATAAGAGTCACAGTAGCCATTGGACAGATAGCATCCCTACTACCAGTAGTTGGAGTCTTCAACGACGAAGCTAATAGTGTGAAGTAAGCTTTATTTTTTTGTAATGAACACTTTTCATCCAAAGTAGTCTATCCAGAGTAGTATCCAGAGTAGGCTTCTTCGGGACCAAATACCATGCATCGTGCACATTTTTTTCATCAATAATAATGACAGACGAATTCCGAAAAGAATTCTGCAAAGTCATTTATATTGTTAACCAGGATTGAAGTACAAAATTTATTTTAATTTAGAATCGAGATATGCAAACTCCAACCAATCGAGACGTCTCAATTGCACTTTTTAAAAATAATAACATTCCCCTGCAATGTTCACGTACTTCAGCAAAATAAAAAAAAATGCGAATTACCCCTCCTAAATAAAAAGTTGGAATGTCAACCGTCTCTAGCATGCAGTCATAATACGAAGTAGAAGAGTTGAGTACTAATTTAATTTTGCTAGAAAGAAGTATACACATACTGCTATATTATACTTTTTAGTTGATATTTATACTTATAAATATTTGTTACAATTTTAAGGTCCGGTGATCGAGCAACCCGCTTCTGAATCAGAAGTGGCGGGTTCGAATCATTGCTTTTCAGTCATTGCTCCAGCAATGACGTTTAGAAATTGTTTTCGTAATTTGAGGTGTGATAAATATCGAAGACTGAAAACTTTGAAAACTTTTTTCCCGGTGTATGGTAATAGAATCGCCACCTATTCCATTTGGGACGTATACATAGCGGCGAGACGAGGCCTAACATCCGCTGCCCACACCTTCGGGTTGGTAAAGGTGTGAAGTTATGTTATGCAAAATTTTTCCTACAATTTCGCAGATTTCTAAAAACGTCCTGGAAATGTTTGTATTCGATTATATCGATAATCGGACAGATATTTATATCGTTGATGTGTTTAAATCAATTGGCACATTCTGATGATGTAACATTGTATAATGCTTGTAAGTATTTCATGTCAGATAGAAGCTAAAATTCTAGAATTAATATTTTATATCTGGTTTAAGCGGGTTTTGAAAACTTCAATTGCAGCACCAGCTGTTTTCTACATCACCGCTTGCTTAACGATGGTAATATTCTTCCGAGCAGCTCGCCGTTGGCCGCAGTTAGTGCAGAACATAGCCAGACTTGAAGAGATAAATCCTTGTTTTGATAGCACGTTAAAAAGAAAATGCTGTATAACTTGTGCGATAATTTTAGTCATGGCATTGTGTAAGTAGTATTAAGTCATTTTGCAAGGAGCATTTATATTTAATATTGAAAAAAGGCGTGGTACTATATTTCTATTTCAAATATTTATGAAACGTAGTAGAAAACAAGGTTATAAGGTAGGAAGTCGGATTGAAAGAGAGTGTCGGTGTAAAAGTAAGAAAGGGCATCCTCAGATGGTTCAGACATGTAGAAAGAATGGATGATGTAAGATTGATTAAGCAGAATTACAATGCAAAAGCGGATAGATGTAGGAGTCGAGGACGGCCAAGACACACATTCCATGACCAAATAGAACGTGTTCTGGAGGAAAGTAATGTTAGGAGCCTTAAAAATCGACGCGCGTGTATGTAAAGAGTCATGAAAGTCAATGGAGGAAATGAGGTGTGTAAGAATCGTGCCTTGTGGCGCTCCGTCCTCTCTACCTACCCCGCAAGGGATTTGACATGAAGTTATGTATGAAAATTATGACGCCCTCTAAGTTGGTTCCTAAATGGTCGTCTCAGCTGAAGTCGAAAGGGATAGATAAAAATTCTTCTCACGATCCCGTCTCATGAAGACGAACAATCAAATCACACAATCAATTAGGAGGAACAGTGAGTCCGACAAAACCAGTTACACCTCTTGGTACTTCTAGAAGGTTTCCACTGAGTGAAAAAGGGAGGGAAAAAGCTTAGTCATACTCAAAAACACAATATTATCTAGTAAGTAGTAGTAGTAGTTTTTAGATTAAACATATTTTTTTTTTATGGGATAGGAGGGCATACGAGCAGGCGTGTCACCTGATGGTGAGCAACCAACGCCGCCCATGGACACCAGCAACACATATAGTGTTACTGTTGCGTTGCCGACCTTTAAGTGATAGGGGATAGGAAAGGATGGGGAAGGGGGGTTGGCCTCCGGGTACCTCTCTCACCGGACGAAACGCGGCATGAGCCACTTTACGTCGGTCTTCTGAGAGGTCGTGGTATTTCACCGGTCGAGCCGGCCCATTCATGCAGCGAACTGCTTGGCTCTACCACTGACTAAATTACAAAATTATTATAAGCAATCAATGTATAAAACCAAATTTGCTAAATTTCAGTTGAACATATTCTTTCCTTATTGTCTGCATACGCCGGATCAGTTGAATGCAACCTATACAGTAAAAGTAGCTACAAGGCTTTTATAGTTTATTTCTACCCATGGATCTTCGATAGCATACCTTATAGTGTATTTTTAGGCATTCTCGTTCAGGTATGCACTTTTTATAACTTCACTCCTTTTTTATCCGAAGGTAGAGGCAGTGCCTGTTAAACGTAGACTCGCCATTGTCATAGATCGCGCGATATAACTTGAGAAAATAGTTTTGAAAGTCATTGGTCATTTGGATCCGGTAGCGATCCCACGACTATTTGATTCAAAAGCGGGATGCTTGACAACTGGACAACCGACAAAACTAATACTTCCTTATATTGCCTTAAAATTATCCTTGACCAATTAAATTAATCTTATTACATAATAACTAGTTTTTTTAAGGAAAAATAGTCTCGGTGGTCCAGTGGTCGATCACACGCTTTCTGAAGCCAGAGGTCACGGGTTAGAACTCTGGCACACACCAATGACTTTTCTAAATTAAATAGTTTCGAAAGTTATGTGTGATAAATTTCTATGACTAAAAACCTTATGCCCGATATGGCAATAGGTTCGCCACCTATTCCATTTGGGACGTAAACAGCAACTGCCTACACCTACGGGTAGAAACAGGCGTGAAGTTATGTTGTATGTTTAAGTAAAAAAAAATATGATATCCAATTTTAATAATTCACTTATTATATGAGTGCCGTCGAATTAAATTTCGATGTCCAAACTCTCAAAGCTTTAACAGAATTTGGTGAAAATAGTGTTAAAGCTGCATTATAAGATAATGTTTTTCAGTTTCTTCATGTACAAGCTACATTTGTATGGAACTTTTCCGACATCTTTGTCATATGCATAAGCTACTACTTGACTTCGAGGCTGAAACAGGTGAACGAGAAGGTTCTATCGGCACAGGGAAAGGTGATATTTACCATAAATTACTATAAATAGAATGAATTATTATTATTTTTATAACTTCACGCCAAATCCCTTGCGCTGTAGGCAGAGACAAGGGAGTGCCATAATGCACAATTTTTACACTCGCTTTGTTGACTTTCGTAACTCTTTTCGTACACGCGCGTCGATTTTTGAGGCCCCTTCACCTTCTCCCCATCACCTTTCTCCAGAACACGTTCTGTTTATTTAAAAGTAATCTTATTGGTAAATTTGTGTTCACAATCAAGGAATTGTTAGTTTTTTTTTTATTAATTTTATCACCGTTTATTAGTACTTGCCAGAAATATTTTGGAGGTCGACCAGAGAAGATTATTGCCGGGCTACGCAGATTGTGCAGAAAGTTGACGAAGTCATCAGTGGAGTTATCTTCATTTCATTTGCTAACAACCTCTTTTTTGTGTGCCTCCAGCTATTTAATATCATAGAGTAAGTAAACAAATTACACAGTATTTGTTACAATCGAGCAATTATCGGAATTGAGACTCTTAGCTGAGACGTTTTTGGTTAACTTAGGAAGGAGGTTATGTTTAATTGGTTTTGTGATTATTTTAAAAATAATTATTATTGACACAAATATAAATATTAATAATACCTTGGACACAGTACACACAGCACCCTCTAGTTTCAAACTAAGCAACTAAATGCTTGTGCTATGGATACTAGATAACGGATACTAATACATTATAAACGTTTCTTATGTAAATACATACTTATGATACATAGAAAAACACCCAGACGCCATACAAACATTCATGCTTGTCACAAATATTTGTACTCGGGTGGGAATCGAACCCGCCAACTTCGATTCTCCAGAACCTGCCAATCTCGATTCTCCTTTATCAATGCACCACGAGGCTCGTCAAAATATAATTCTAACCTGCCTATTTCTTTTTCAGATATGGCTTGAAAGGTAATACTGAAGACTGCGACGGTGAAGAGTAAGTAAAATCTAATGAACATAAACTAAGCGATACATTCCTAGAATTAGTAATTTAGTATTTTTTTTTAACAATAACTTGTATTCTTTTAGGAAGTTGAAGTGATGACTAAAAATTTGTTCTTGAATAAACTTATATGTATCGAAATTAATATGAAACTATTTTTAAGCTTTGCAATATTGCCTTTATCGTGGGTTTTGAGCGCAGCGACTGAGTCAAGATATTCCGTAACGAAAAGAAAACCCAGTACCCGCTTACAACATAGCTCGGAAGTATGTGTGATAAATATCGATGACTTAAGACTTTGTGCCCGGTATGGCAAAAGGTTCGTCGCCTATTCCATTTGGGACGTAAACTTAACGCCGAGACGAGGCTTAACAGCCGCTGCCTCCACCTTTGAGTAGTCGTGAAGTTATGTATTTAGTTGTTAAGTTATCTATCATTATCCTTCTAATGATACAGTCACCGCGTACAAACATATAGGTATATATCACATAGGTGTACATTGGTTGGTATTTTTCTTATTTCAGTCACCTAGAGTTTCAAAAAAAAAATTCTGATTGAAAGTGAGTAAAACTTTTTTATGCCACATAAACTATTCATTTATTAAATGACGGAAATAAATATATATTGGTACAATTTGATAATAAATTATATTTATTTCTAAACTCGTGAAAATGATCTCTGTAAAGAGTTCGAAACGTCGGGAAATAAATATAAATAAGTAATAAATAAACGCGATATAATCCTGAAAGTTGTTTTGATCAATAAATTATATGTTTTTTTTACAGATTAGCTTTACTTGGCGGTTACGAATCATCAGCATACTATCTGTTCTCTTTGATATATCTCTTGTTGCGCTCGATAGCTGTGTCGTTGATAGCTTCTGAAGTAAACACAGCTTCAATAGTACCGGCCCGAGTGTTGTACGCTGTACCATCTCCAGTTTACTGTGTTGAGGTAAAACATTTAGTTGTAATAATTTTGGAAATCACATCAGTAATAGAGCATTACGAAAAATATTGTTCATAAGAAATTCGATGTTGATCTACTGAAATCATGATCATAATGAAATTCTTGATTAAACTTGACTGCCAATTGTTTTATTTTTGTTCAATGATTAATAAGCATTTATAAACAAATGTTGTTCGAGGATCAAGAAAATGATGTACTCAAACTAAATTAAGCAAAACATATTAACAGTGGTAGAGCCAAGCAGTTCGCTGCATGAATGAGCCGGCCCGACCGTCTAAATATCACGGACCTCTCAGAAGATCGACGTAAAGTGGCTCATGCCGTGTTTCGTTCGGTGAGAGATATACCCGGGGGCGCACCCCTCCTTCCATCCCCAAACAACCTTCCCTATCCCTTATTCTCTATCCCTCAAAGGTCTGCGACGCAACAGTAACACTATATGTGTTGCTATTATCCATGGGCGGCATTCATTGCTTACCATCAGGTGACACGCCTGCTCGTTTGCCTACCTATCCCATTAAAAAAATATTAAAAACCATATATTCAAATTTACAAAAATAAAATTTGATCATACTTTGATTTATATTTGTTATATTTTTTGAAACTTGAGATTTTGTTTCTTTTTTTTATATATAATGGAATATTTCTTACAGGTGCAAAGGTTTTTAGATCATGTGAACGGTGAAATGGTGGCGCTCAGTGGTCTTCAGTTCTTTTTTGTGACACGTGGACTGCTTTTAACTGTGAGTACAAAATAATCTTATAATAATTTTCAACATGATATTTTAAAAGTAATATGTCCCATTAACAGTGCCACACAGTTCCCAATGATTGAGCTGGCTAAACCTCCATGAAAAGAGGCTTATGAGCCTTTTTTTGGTGAGCGATTCCCCTCCCACTTTCCGTCCCGCTCCCTATCTTTAAGGCAGGCAACATAATTGTAACACTACCTGTTTTGCATATACAGTGCTGCTAATATTACGTACTTCACCTTCAGATCGCTCCACCTCTGTCCCATAAATAAAAACTGCAGCTATCATTTTATACTGTCATTTACATTTCTATGGATTCCATCAAAATCTTAACCTATGAATTTGATACAACATTGATACACACCGCTGAGTTTTCTTGCTGGGTTTTTCTCAGGACTGGCCGCGTTTTTGACCCAGTGGTAGATTTTTTAACAAATACTTACCTTTCTCGGTGGCGCAGTGGGCGAGCGCACGGCCTCAGATCCAGAGGTCCGGGGTTCGATTCCAGACACTAGCTCACACCAATGACTTTTCGAAATTGTTTTCGGAAGTTATGTGTGATAAATACCGATGACTGACAAACTTTGTGCCCGGTATGGCAATAGGTTCGCCACCTATTCTATTTGGGACGTAAACATAACGGCGAGACGAGGCTTAACAGCCGCTGCCTACACCTTCGGGTAACAAAAGGCGTGAAGTTATGTATACTTACCTTTAAACTTAAAATCAATCAATATTAAATAATAGTTATACTCTGATTTCAACTAACTTAAGAAAATAAGATAATTATCTAATAATTTAAAAATAACAACTGTTACCTATTGAATCATACAGCAAAGGATCTTTACAAACAATAATTTTCTTTAGTAAATGTGTCTTATAAGACACATTTACTAAAGAAAATTATTATAAATTTATAAATAAGAATTTAATTTTTTGTTTCATGATCTGATGTGGGTTACCAATAGTAAAAATCATATTTTTTTCAAAAAATGGGTGCTTTCTGTATCAATAAAAATAGCTTTTGAACGGCTACCATCTTTTTGTTCATCACTCGTGAAAATGATCTCTGTAAAGAGTTCGAAACGTGGGGAAATAAATAAAAATAAGTAATAAATAAACGCGATATAATCCTAATTTTTTTTTAATGTTATGAATATGATTCGTGAAATCCTGAGAAATAAATATGATACTAATCTTTTTATTTGTATTGACAGGTAGCCGGTACGATAATAACGTACGAATTAGTGCTGGTACAATTTGAACCATCGGCACCATTCAATTCCACGACACCAATATTACCCACTATAACGACTTTGAACACAAACACCTCTACGTTGGGGTAGAATTTAAAAATAAACAGTTCTTAATTTAAAAAAAAAAGTCAATTATTTTTTGTGTTTTGTTTTTTATTTTATTTTTATTTTACCACCTGAGAGGTTATATATTATACGAGTCGTTAATACATTTCGTTAATTTTATTTCGTCTCCTCATTTATGAAACTACTTTTATGAGCACGAGCATAGAGTTTTTCTAGCTTGGACTTTGGGTAACTTAGCCTGTAATGTCTGGCTTTAGAACACTATTTACTGAGTGTTATTTTGTAACGTATCTAGTTAATATACATGATGATAAGCTAAAATTTTAAAAAGATGTTCAGTTACCACATGTTTAACTTGAGACAGGGACTAAAATACCGAGACCTCGATACAGCTTTCAGTTCCAGTTTTTAATAATATGTATTCACAGAACTGATGGTTTGGCTCTTGCATTTAAATTTCGTGGAAAATAGTGAATAAGCTTGAGTGTTTTCACTGAAAGTTGGTAAAAGCATAATTTACGAGCAACATCATTCATTTTAGAGAATATTTATTTTGACTTAAAACAACAACTATAAATGTGTTTGAATATTAAATAAACGTTAAACATTTTAAAGCTTTCTATTTCAATTATTACTATTAGCATCTGTATACTATTCTAACGTCAAAGTTTTAGATATTGTGATAGAGCCAAGCAGTTCGCTGCATGAATGGGCCGGCTCGACCGGTGAAATACCACGACCTCAGAGACCAACCTAAAGTGGCTCATGCCGCGTTTCGTTCGGTGAGAGAGGTACCCGGAGGCCCACCCCCCCCTTTCCCGTCCTTTCCTATCCCCTATCCCTTAAAGGTCGGCAACGCAACAGTAACATTACATGTGTTGCTGGTGTCCATGGGCGGCGTTAGTTGCTTACCATCAGGTGACACGCCTGCTCGTTTGCCTTCCATCCCATAAAAAAGAAAAAAGTAATAATATTGTTTTCTATATTAGCATACTAGCATCTGCCTGAGTAAAAAGTGATAATTATAACTCCTTAGTCAAACCGAGCATAGAAAATAAGAAGATAAAGTAATTCTGAATATTATCCAAACAAACTACTATCGATACTACCAAATATCGTTAGTTGACAAAAATATTTTTTTTAAATTGCTTTAATGATCATAGCAATAGGTTACACTACCCGTTCATTCTCTAATAAATTGCGTTAATGATTATGGCAGTTGAATATACTACTATTCATTCAGTTTAAGAGGTAATCATTTCTCAATTTGAGGGATAATAGCCGCTGTCTACACTTTCTGGTGAAACAGAAATGAACTTTACAAAAGTATCTAAAGCAATGATAGATATATCTCAATCAGGAGAAACTTTGTAACAAGACCATCGAAGTTGAAGCGATTAAGAATCGTAACTTACGAAGTTCCCAGTTACGTTTAGTTATTTTGATAACTACGTGATGACGCACGCATCAGGTGTCATGGATAATTCATTGGTAGGGATCTCAACGGAATTGGACGAGTGAATGTTCACGTATTGTAAAGTGAACAATTACTTCAGAAGTTGGAACTTGGCTTTCCGTGAAATATAATGACTCAACTAGTATAGAATAGATTTCACTAGATATGAACCAAGAATTTTCGCAATGGTCGAGCTTCCCGCTTCTGATTCAGAGGTCGTAGGATCGATTCCGGACTCATACCAATATGTTTTTGGAATACTTTTAAGTATTTATGTATAATAACTATCGTAGCTGACTACTTTGTGCAAGGTGTAATAGCAGTAGGTTCGCCACTAATAGGTGGGACGTATTTTGGATGAGTAACTTATCAATATGGCTAGTCGAGGCTTAACAGGCGCTGCCCACGCCTTGGTGTAGAAAAAAGCGTTAAGTTATGTGATGTTGTTACGCTATAAGCCTGGAGGTTGTCTATGGTAAGAATTTAAATACTTGTATTAAATATGATAAATAAAGGAAATCAAATTGGTCACAAGCTCCCATATATCTACACAATGGAGATATATCTGAGTATAATTAAGACAAAATGAAGCAACGGTTACTCTATCATAAAATTTTGTGACGTATGTGTGTGTGTTTATAGCAAGATTACTTATAATTAATAAATTATAATGAGTTTTTTTTAAATTGTAAGTGAAAGTCATCGAGTTGTATATGTGAATCTTTCCCCCAGCTTTTTTCCCATTAAAAGATCAAAAGGATATTTACGTCAAGAGTAGGTTTATTTTTTATTTTATGTTTTTACTCAAATGTTTGGCCGTCGGCAGTTTTACAAGCTTCCCACAAAAACCGCTACGTGTATAACAACTTTTCCGTATATCCTTCTCTGTGGTCGCAGCGACTTTTCATCACGCACCTTCTGGTTTTTTGTAGAGAGGAGATAAATATTTAGTCCCTAAAAGCGAAAGTTTTTGACCTTATAATAATTTAAATATATTAAAGAAGCATAGACTTTAAAAAAAAATAGTGCGTAGAATCTCTCCGTGCTAAAGAAGTGAAATTTTGTAACAAATATACATTAAAAACACACAAAATGTAAAAAAGAGCACATATTACTTGCACTTACTTAACGACGGGCTTCGTGGTACATTGGTAAAATTATCGACTGTGGCATCATACATAAATCTTTATCTGGGTCTTAGTATAATCTGGTAGAAAAACCACTCCTCTATTTTGGATGATCTGAAAATATCTATTTCGCGTATTTGGATTTAGAATGACGTCTCATTATTTTTTAGTTACGCCCAACAAGCTCTTTCACTTGATAACCATATTGTAGGTATACATTAAAAGAAATGGTACGTGGAGTCCCTCCGTGCTAAGGAAGAGGAACTTTGTAACAAACAGTTGGCAGTGGTAAAGTCTCGCGATTCGCTGCATGAAGGCCGGCTCGATGGGTGACATAACTCGACCTCTCAGAATACTGATGTAATGTGGCTTTTGCCGCGTTTCGTTCGGTGAGAGAGGTACCCGGAGGCCCATCCCTCTTCAAATCAACTGTAACACTATTTGTGGTACAGATGTCCATGGGCGGCGCTGGTTACTTAACATCAGGTCACACGCCCGCTCGTTTGCCCACCTATCCCATAAAAAAATCGAACGAACGACGAATTCTTACTTCATTTATGAAGTAATAATTCGTCGAGTCGAGTTGTAACAGCTTCTTCTACCTTCAGGTAGAAAAAAACGTATACTTATAAAATAACTATATCAATAATAAAAACATGTACTAACAAATATATTTAATTTGGCACTAGTTACAATATCGTTTTGACAATTTCAAATCGTACTAAGAAGAAACATAAAACTTAATTAAAAACAATACAGACAAGTCTTTTCAGAAACATTAATTGATATCAATAGTTTTATCATTTATTTAATTAACTACGTAATATTGAATTTTGTATACTGCACACAAACGTACATCCATCATATATTTATATATTAAATCTAATTTAAAACATTTCAATTCAATTCAAACATTTTTTTTTACAAAATGACATATCTACAAAAAATCTCATGTTAAATACGTAAATATCTATTCCTAATATCTAATATTGAATTCCTTTAAAGGTGGTTCTATTAATACTGTTTCAGTAGTTTCTGGAGCTGCATGAGACGTTGTTGGTATACCCGAAGGTCGTAATGAAATGGCTAGTGGTAGAGCTGATCTGGCACATAGCTGGGACGCTCCTCTCGTAGACCCAACTGAGTGGTATCGAGTGCAACGGCCGCGTCTGTTACAAAATACTCATATTAATATTTTAAATGCTACAAAAAGTGTTTTCAAAATTTGCTGACGCTACTTATAATTATTGCTAACGATTAATTAATATTTAATTATAATTATAAATTGATGTGGAAGATGAGCTACTTGCTTTTGAATCAAGAAGTCGTGATATCGAATCCTCACATACTGCAATGACTTGACAGAAGTTATGTACGAGTATGAATATAATAAATAGTCGAGGTGCAAAGGCCGCTACCTACAATCGAGTAGAAAAAGTCGTAAAAAATACATTCGATAAGGTGACTAAATAGACACAATGCACACAGCGCCCTCTAGTTCCAAGCTAAGCGACTGCTGACATGCTTTTGTTATGGAAACTAGATAACGGATATTAATCATCATCATTACATAGTATAAAACAAAGTCACTTTCCGCTGTCTGTCCCCTTATATGCGCATATCTTTAAACCTACGCTATGTATTTTGATACAGTTTTTCTAATAGTTAGAGGGTGTCAACGGGGTGGTTTTGATCTATAATTCATGTATAGCGTAGTAAAAAGAAGTGATAATTTTCCAGATTTAGAACTTTAATCGCAAACGCTGCCTGAATGCTAAGTGATAAATCAAAACAATGTACTACATTATTAAACATCTTCAAAAGTTCTACAAAAAAGTCCGCGAGGGCGTATGTCTATCTCTTAGGGATAACCCACACTGACCATTTTTATTTGGTTACATTTTACGTAATATAATGGAACAAAGTTCGCCGGGTCAGCTAGTACTTATATAATTTTCTTTTGGAAATACAAACATAGAAATATATACATAGAAAAATACCCAGACGCTATACAAACATACATGCTTGTCATAAATATTTGTACTCGGGTGGGACTCGAACCCGCCAACCACGATTCTTCATTCGGTAGTTTTACCAATGCAACACGAGGCCCGTCAATCATAGTAAGTAAGAATTACAAGATAACATTGTTCTACTAGCTGACCCAGCAAACGTTGTCTTGCCGAAAAATAAAATTTAAAAAATAGGGATTGATCGTAGGGGGTTGAAAATTTAGGGTTGCATGTATTTTTGTATCCCGTTTTATAAAAAAAATAAGAAACAGAAATATGTCGAAAAATTAAAAAAAAGAATGAGGGGTGGGCTACCCTTGTGATTTAGGGGGATGAAAAATAGATGTTGTCCTATTCTCAGACCTACCCGACACGCACATAAAATTTCATGAGAATCGGTCAAGCCGTTTCGGATTCAGTTCAATTACGCACATCTAGACTCGAGAATTTTATATATTAGATGCAAAATAGTACATTCGAATAAGTTATGTATTTATGAAGGAATATGCACAAAAGATTATACATTCAAACCGGGTATGAGTATGAAATTCATAATAATAGGTGCCTATGTAAATGAATAGTCAAGTTAAGCACCGTACATTATGTATATTGTGCATATCTGTGCGAGTTATGACCAGGAAAATTATTCCCACCAGACAGACCATTAATAGTTTTAATTAAATTCGCTTTACTTATTTAATGTTATAAATATATTTATTTAATTTATAGACTTTATTTAATGTATCTTAGTATGTATAATGAATCTTAAAAAAAATACTTTAAAAAAAATAGTTAAACCTTAAGACTTCCAGGAACGTAAACCACAAAATCTTTAAGTAAATGAAAACAGTACCTTCGTAGCTAAAAAGCGATAAATAACCAAACTTACTAATTTGTATACTTAATACAATATACAAAACGTAATACTTTTATATAGTAATCTTTAACTATTATAATTTTTACAAATGTCACTCATTATTGAAGTCGGTGCAACACAATAGAGTACGTTACCTGGGCTTGCACCGACTCCAAAAATAAGTAAACACTATAATATTTTGATTGATAGTAAACACTATCAATAAAAATAAAAATTTGAATTCGGTCCATAATTGACGAAAATATCGGTGAACAGACATAAAATATATATATACTCTCGAGAGCAATGAATCCGGGTCACTTAAAGAATGTTAAAAATCTCGGAAACTAAAAATGATAGGTTAATGCAATAAATTGTATTTAATAGACAATGTAATACTCCTTAAATGAAAGTAAAAAAAATATGAGTCACCATACATTTTATTAACACAAAATTACATAAAGAAAAAATCTGCTGATCTCTCCTTAAAACAAAAATAGGAAACATGAAATTTTTGAACTTTATTACGATTTTCTTGAATTTTAATACTTCGTATTGCCTCCTCGTGCTTCCATTACTGCGTTTACGCGGTTTGGCATGCTGTACACCAAGTTCCTTATACGATTTTGGGGAATATTCTCCCATTCCTCTGTGAGAGCAATTTTGAGCTCACGAAGCGTGATTGGGGGAGGGTTTCGTTGTTTTACGCATCTGCCTAGCTCGTCCCAAGCATGCTCGATCGGGTTGATATCCGGGCTGCGCGCTGGCCACTCCATACGAGTAATGTTCATCTCTTGAAGGTAGTCATTCACAATCCTACCTGTATGAGGTCGGGCATTGTCATGCATAAATATAGCATCCTCACCTAAATTGACCATAAATGGACCAACGTGATCATTGAGGATTTCTTCCACATATCTTACGCTAGTTAAAGAGCCGTTTTCTATGATCACCAGCTCTGTGCGACTTTCAGAAGAAATTCCGGCCCACACAAGTACAGACCCACCACCGTAGGCTACTTTTTCCTCGATGCATGCTTGCTTGAATCTTTCCCCTGGTCTTCGATACACTCTGTGTCTTCCATCGTGCTTGTAGAGCATAAATTTTGATTCGTCGGAGAACATAACTTTTGACCAATCTTCAATACTCCAATTTACGTGGCTCTGGGCATATCTTAGTCTTGAAATACGATGCCCACGCTCCAGTTTAGGGCCGTTTGCAGGTCTAAGGGGTTTTAAGTTAGATTCAGCAAGCCGACGTCTTACTGTCCATGCACTTGGGTTACTTCCTCCGAGGCGTCGAAACTGATTGGTGAGTTCAGTTCCTGTGAGAAAGCGATTTCGAAGCATGGTGTTCACCAAGTATCGGTCTTCTCGTGCTGTGGTATACCTGGTTCTGCCCGTTCCTGGTCTGCGTAGGTTAGAACCAGTTTCTTCGTAACGTCGGAGAACTCTTTGTACTGTTGACAGCGACACACCAACAGTCCTGGCTGTATCGCGCTGACTCCGGCCGGTTTCCAGCATTGTAAGTATTCTGGTGCATTCTTCAGGCGTAAGCGACATAATTTCAGCTTGAATAATGAATATAGAGCACTATCAACATGGTTTATGTACCCACATAAATGACAGATTACAAACAAAAGCAAAACCAAACGCTGTAATTTCGTAGTTCCATCTTCGAAAGTGGCCCTTTTTCAAATTTGATTTTTTTATGATATAACTTTACAATAACTAAGAAGTTTTAATACCTTCATTTAAGGAGTATTACATTGTCTATTAAATACAATTTATTGCATCAACCTAGCATTTTTAGTTTCCGAGATTTTTAGGATTCTTTAAGTGACCCGGATTCATTGCTCTCGAGTGTATATATATATATAACTTCGACTTCGAAAAAAGGAGGAGGTACTCAATTCGTCTGTATGTAACAGACGAATTGAGTACCTCCTCCTTTTTTCGAAGTCGGTTAAAAATAAAAGTCTCGGTGATCCAGCGGTCGGGCACCCCGCTTCTGAATTAACAAGTCGTGGGTTCGAATTCGGGCTCACATCAATGATTTTTCAAAATTCTGATAAATATAGATGATTGACAACTTTGTGCCCGGTGTATGGCACTTATTCCATTTCGGTGGATGAAGTATGAAGTTAATATTATTATTAAAAAAAAATCACATATCTATTAGTATCCTTCTGCGTAATTCTTCTATGATTATATTTGTTTTCGATAACTATGATTTATTAAATGTATTTATTTCCTTTTCTATAAAGAACAAATTTTAATTTAATTGATTTTTTTTTACATAATACAACACAATTACACAAATATTTTATAATTACGCTGCGGTAAAAATGTATTCTGTACTAAAATAATAATATAATAATAATATCTTGGACACAATACACACAGCGCCCTCTAGTTCCAAGCTAAGCAACTAAATGCTTATGTTATGGATACTAGATAACGGATATTAATACATATATACTTTTCTTTTGTAAACACATACTTATATTACATAGAAAAACACCCAGACGCCACACAAATATTCCTGTTTGTCACAAATATTTGTGCTCGGGTGGGAATCGAACCCCCGACCTCATAGTTGCAGCCGGTAGTTTATTGATAAAACTACTACGAGGCCCATCGTATACTCTAAAAGAGTTATAATTTAGAAGAAAAATATATTAATCTTTCAATTTATATTAAACTAATAGTAATTCTTAATTTATAAAATAGGATTATAGCCTAAATTAAATGATATAAATAAATCTCTTCGAATAAATCTCCAATCATAATGAAACATATAAATATGAAGTTAATATTTATAGTGAATATTGCAAAGATCTATTATCGCTAAAAGGTTTAAGTCGTTAGAGAATTTTTTTCTAATCCTTTTAAATAGATATAATCCGAGCAACATCATTAGTAAAAAAGTATACAATTGGCCTCAATATTATTTCTTTGATGTCGAAGTTCTTTAAAGAGGAATTCAATTTGTATGATTAAAGTTTTTTCTTTTTAACCGACTTCGCAAAAAGGAGGAGGTTCTCAATTCGTCTGTGTATATATTTTTTTAATGTCTGTGCACCGATATTTTTGTCAATTATGGACAAATTTAAAAAAAATTTTTCGTTGTATAGTGTTTACTTCCGAGATGATCCCATTGTCAGGATCTGATGATGGGAACCAAGAGAAATTGAAGGCATCTACCAAAAGTTGTATGCAAGAATGGTGTTTTTATTACGCAATAGTGATGCCTTAGGGATATTCTTTATGGTGCCAACATTTGATGCTGCTGTGCTGATGAAGAAGCCACAAAACTCCTCAACGGTTAGGAGTTTGAAGACAGCACTGCAATTGGTCGATAAAAACTACTTGGTAGTATGCAGGGCTAGTATGTTGCTGGAATATACACCTGATGCTGCTATGCTGATGAAGAAGCGACAGAACTCCTTAAAGGTTAGGAGTTGGGAGACAGTACTGCAGTTAGTCGATGGAAACTGTTTAGTAGTATAAAGGACTAACGTGTTGCTTGGGAGGTATGCTTAAATCAACTTGATGATGAAGCTAAAGAACTCTTATACGGTTAGGACGACAATTCTGTAAAAATGTTTTTTATTTTTATTTTCTGCAATAGTTTCCAGGCTACGATTGGCCTTCATTCGGGCTGTAGTGTTATTGGGTCTACCCATGATAATTACAAAAATATAAATACTTAGCAAGTATTATCATACTCTTTTATCTAAGTACGTATTTATGACAATTATAGCTCCCTAAAATATCAACCATTTAACAAACGGACTTATAATTAGTGAAAATATATTTACTAAACTGAAAACCATGTAAATGAACTAACTTCTATTGAAGTTCACAACTCATTAATATCACTAAAACTCGGGAAAAAAAAATAAGTATATAGTAATAAGTAGTGCCAGCCTAGGTAACCTACTCTATTGTGTTGCACCGACTTTAATAATGAGTAACATTTGTTGATATGTTAATAGTTAAAGATGACTTTATTAGAGTATTACGTTTTGTATATTGTATTAAGTATACGAATGAGTAAGTTACGTTATTTATCGCTTTTTAGTTATAGAGGTACTGTTTTCTTATACTTATAGATTGTGTGGTTTACGTTTCTAGAAGTCGGTTTAACTTTTTTTTAAAGTAATTTTTGTATTGACACATCTAATTTTGGTTTTGTTTTAATTTTATAATCATCATTACATAGTATAAAATAAAGTCACTTTCCGCTGTCTGTCCCCTTATATGACCTTTGAAACTACGCAACGGATGTTGATGCAGTTTTTTTAATAGATAGAGAGTGTTAACGGGGTGGAACCACCCCGTTATGTATAATTAATGTATACTAAAAATAAATAGTGCTAATTTTCGAGATTTAGCAATTTCTTTGTAAACGCTGGCTGAACTCTTATGTGATAGATGAATACAATGTACCTTATTTTTATTCGCCTTCAAAAGGTCTACAAAATAGTCCGCAATAATATATATCTATCTCTTAGTAATAACCCACAATTATCATTTTCATTTTTTTCCGTAGCGAAACAAAGTTCGCTGGGTCAATTAGTCTATATATATAAGAGATTTCCACCTATATATTGACTCATCACGATATCTCTGGAACCATAAGGCGTAGCGACTTGAAATTTGGTAGGATTATTCCTTTCGCCGAGTAGAGGTCAGCTAAGAACGGATTTTACGAAATTCCACCCACAAGGGGGGTTGCGGGGGTGTTAACAATGGAAAATAATATATCGTAACCATAAGGCGTAGCGACTTGAAATTTGGTAGGATTATTCCTTTCGCCGAGTAGAGGTCAGCTAACAACGGATTTTACGAAATTCAATTTTTTTTTTTTTTTTTTCAAATTTCAAATTCAAGGGGGGTTGCGGGGGTGTTAACAATGGAAAATTCCCATTTTTAACCTATAGCTGCTATCGACTTCAAATTTGTCGAAGATATTGCAGTATTAACATAGCGGGGCAGCAGTTATTACTTTTGATGCGAAACAGAGTTCGCCGGGTCAGCTAGTATAAGATATAAATCTAGTGTCACAACGTTTTGTACCAGTAATTAATGTGACTGATCAGTTGTGATTTATTAGTATTTAAGATGAGCCTAAGATTATATTGAAAAAAAAAATACTTCGAAAGATAAATGAAAATTTCAACTCAATCGGTTGAAGATATTTACTTTAAAATTGAGTAAACATACATACATACATACAGTGCAAGTTAAATAAAAGCTTTTAAAAAGTTATAAAAACCTTACAAAAACTAAATAATACTTTACCTGGTACAATGACATCTAAGTAGTCTAAGGAAAGCAGCTCTGAACGTTCTATTGAACACGGTGTATATGATAGGGTTGATGGTGGAAGACACGTAGCCCAACCATAGACAAATATCGACCACGTGCTCTGTGACATAATAAGTAACAATATTAATCTATTGATATTTTTTGTATCTTAATATATGTATCTGGTTTAAAGGATGTCCACGCCACTTATCAATCAAAAAAATTTGAGTTCATACACCAGGGCACATTAATGACTTATTGAAATCCTTTTCGGAAGTTATGTGTGATAAATATCGATTAATTAATTATGCCCGGTCTTGTTGACTGTAAATTTCGCCACTTGTTACCACTTGTGTTATGGAAATTTGATTTCTTATGGCCTATCTACTGTTGTCTACCTTTATGTATAAAACGGTGTGAAACTATAAAAAAATTACCTATTTAATGGTTTGTTTTATGTATTCAGACCGCATGAAAGTAATGGATTAAACTTGTCTATTTTTGAGTGCCTACATCTACTGTAGAGTCGGTAAAAGCTGAATTTGTGAGTAACATGGTTCAATTAAGAGAAAGTTTATTCTGAATTATATAAAAGCACTTTAAAATGCATTATTAGTTAGATTTTCGACTCCAAACTATTATAAAGTGCATTGCTTTTTATGCTTTGTTTAAATATTAATAAACAAAAAAAAATTAAAATTCATATTAAAAAAATAAAAAATTTCTGTATGAATATTACTTTTAGTAGCTTTGATCATCTGCTGCAATTTGGCTGTGTTGTTTACAAATAAGCAGTATATAAAATTTAACCGTGGTTCATATCATCTATATAATATTTCTACTGATTGTGGCTGGATTTACCTGGAACTATGCAAGCGGGACAGGCTGCAAAGAGGATATTAAGTAGAAAGAATGGCGCCCAGCAAAGAACAAATGTGAAAAACACAAGTCCCAATACTTTTGTCGCTTTTTGTTCATTTGCAACCGCGTTTGCTGACAGAGATCTGCCCTTTTTGCGATTCGCTAAAAATCTGTAACAAAAATGAACTATTTTTTAGCCTTTCTTTCGCAGAATACCGTGGTTGTATTAGTAAAGTAATCAAAACAAAAACTGCACCCATATGAGTTGAACTGGAGCACTAGTTGGTTCTGCACTGTGATCTTAACACTAATAATCATTTTTTACTCCTTTTTTTTAAATTTTTCAAAGTATAGGAGGACAAACGAGCCTGTGGGTCACCTTATGGTCAGCAACTTCTCACCGCCCATGAACACCCTGGTGCCTTGCTGTCCTTTAAGGGAGTAGGAGGGAAAAGAGGATCGGGCCTCCGGATACCTCTCTCACCGACCGAAATGCGGCAGGAGCTACTTCACGGCGATATTTCTAGAGGTCGTGGTATTTGACCGGTCGAGCAGGCCCATTCACGCAGCGAACTGCAAGACTCTACCACTGTATTTATATTTATTTTCTGTTTAAGTTTTAACTATAATGCCTATGCTAGCTAGCTATTTAACTAAAACCTGGTGCTAGGTAGATGGATCTTTGCGTTGAAAATTGTAAACGTATTAATGATCTGTTAAACTCTACTTTTGTTTTCCAATTCTATTTAAATAAAAGATTATTTTTTCCATTTCGACTACAATATTATTGCTAACTAGGATACGAACAAAATAATTAATAAAATTGTGTAAATCTACTCAACATTGTTTACACAAAAAATACCTTCGCAATGTTTGATTAAAACCCAGCAACTTTAAACGATTGCCAATTGATGCGAAGCACAAAAGATTTGAATACGACTTGACCGAATTACCGGAATTTCGTAATGTTTGTAAATAAAGGTTTATGTAAAAAAAAAGCAACCAAAACATTTAAGGCTCTTATTAGTCTTTTTATTTATAGAAAATATTCTCCTTAATTAACAGAAAAACAAACAATTTTAAGTTATAATTTTTGAGATTCTAGTCGATGATGGTTTTATAAGATACCACCATTTTGATACACGCAAGTTTGATACCATGGGTATAATCAATGTTTCATAAAAAAAAAACTATCCAGAAACTCTAGAAATCTCTAGAATATTATTACTTACTTCAAAGGTAAAGAATTTGGTGCTCCCAACGAGATCTTCAGAGGTTTGATTCTCGTTCTGGTCGTCTCAGCAGCAACACTTACTGGAGTTTGGGTGGCTACATTCTCGTCTTCTTTTAAGCCAGCTGATCCTTGACTACCGCCAGGATACCTTAGCAGACGTGGAAATAGGGTCACACCTGTCTGAATGATCCGAAATTTATATTTTTAAAATGATCAAACTTACCTAAGAGCTAATGGGTTTGGAGAAGCAAGCGTGAACTTTAGAGGTCTAAGCCTCGCTCGTCTGGTTTCAGCAGCTATACTAGGTGGCGTTTGTGTAGCAACGTCACGACTACGCCTTGCAACAGATCCAGAACCTCCACATCCGTTCATGTAACTTAATTGAGGATGTGAGACGCTGATGCCGATTTTGTTGCGTTGTGCTCTTTGTAAAAGACAAAAAAAAAATACAATATTATTTAGATAGAAACCCTTGAAGTAAATAGTAGTAGTAACAGTCTACTAAACTCTAAAAAAGTCTACTAAATTTTTGATTCTATATAAATTTTAACAGAAAAATTACTGTTTTAAAAAGTCTCGGTGGTCCAGTGGTAGAGCACACGGCTTCTGATCCAGAGATCCGGGTTCGAATCCTGACACTGGCTCATATCAATGACTTACCAAAATGGTTTTCGAAAGTTAAGTGTGATAAACATCTATGACTAAAAACTTTGTGTGTATCGTTATTGCAATAGGTTTACCACCTATTCCATTTGGGACGTAAACATAACGGCGAGACGAGGCTTAACAGCCGCTGCCTACACCTTCGGGTAGCAAAAAGCGTGAAGTTATGTTATGTGTTACGTAAAAAATATTGTTTTCTTTTTTACAATTTAATCGCACTATTATGTGAAACGCTCATTCATAAATAAATCGAACATATAATTCCCGAATCTGTGCTAATATTTACAAACATCAATAAAATTGGGTACGGACAAATTGAACTAAAACATAATTGGTACAACAAACGGTTGATCGAACAACGGATCTGTATTTTGTTTGACAATTGAATTCAATTAAAACTTTTCTCGTAACTGTTATTGGTAGATGATGTATTTGTAAAAGTATAGAGTGCCTGGCTGGTGAGATTTGTACCCCAATATTTTTTTTTTATAATTTCTCACCATTTTCTGCTTGAAGGTATAGCAGCGGGTGTTACGCCTCGTTACATAGAATTTAAATGTCACAAATGGAATAAGCGGCGCAATACATCGTATACAATATTTCCAGTCATGGAGATTTATTACACTACTGCACTAAAAAGATATTCAAGTTCAGAAGATATGTTAAATTCTAGTTCGCCAATATGTCTACGCACTGTGTTATTTAACTACAATATGTAAAATATGTTAGATATTTTTAATAAAATCGATAAATCTTCCGAGAGGAGGAGCACCGAGAGGACCAATAAATACATCAAAAGATATTAAATACATTTGTCATCATGTAATTGAGTTTTTCCTGTGTAAGAAACAAAGTAATATGGGTAAAAAAGTATCACCTGGCAGCACTTGTTATCCTCCAGGTCAGCTGTCTCGATATTGTTCTGTCAGGAGATAAATCTGGGGAGCTTCTCACACCGACTCTTCTCATACCTTGGGTTGGAGCATCGAATCCACCGCATTGTCTGTGAAATAAGTTAAAATATTATATCTAGCTTAAGTTTTAACCCAACTGCACTTTTAACAAAATTATTAAATTTCACCTGCTTGAAAATTAAAATGTAAAAATAATTATATGAAATTAAATTTCTTTAAACTTTGAAAATATTGTCACATCATATACGTCATATTTTTTTATGCTCCTACCGCCAATCTAAGTGGGGTCGGCACAACATGTCACTCTTGGTTGTTATCCGGACTATCCAACTTGCCAAAAAATTTGGCTTTGGTTTTATGGCTGACCGCCAGCTTGACGTCAACCCTCCTTTGGAATATTTGCTTTGGTGGTTTATCCCACTACGCGGAAAAGAATGTATGCAGAAGGTTTCCTTCAGCAAGCTGTGTTTATAATCTTTATGTGACATTGTACACCTATTTATAGTACTATTTATTTATATACCTATTTATATTATTTAGACGTATATTTTAACTATTAATTAGATCAGCTTTACATAAGTTCCCATAATATTTCCCACAATTGATAAAGTTTATAATTAAACTAATTAACAGTCTCGGGGGCGCCACCAATTAAATTTGGGACGTAAACATAACGGCGAGACGAGGCTTAACAAGCCGCTGCCTACACCTTCGGGTAGAAAAAGGCGTGAAGTTATGTTATGTTAAGTTATAATTAAATCCGAATATAACCAAAAAATCTAAATAAAATAAAATGGTTTTTCTTTTCAAATCTTATTGATGTGGATACCCTCGGTATTCTCTTATCTGGCATCAACGTTGCTGATTAATCTGTCGTACGGAGGAAATTAATGTGGAACTGTCAATATAATATATTATTTTTGCTCACGATTTTGCACGTATCATCTAAAAATCTTTAATCTTATAGATACACCCATAAAAATAAACTTCGAGGTCCAATAGTCGAGCATCCCGTTTCTGAATCAAGGAGTCGGATGCGAATCCTGGCTCACACCAATGACTTTTCGAAATTAATTCTTTTCGTTAGTTATATGTGATAAATATCGATGACTGAAAACTTTTTGCCCGGTATGGCTATAGGTTCGCCACCTATTCCATTTGGGACGTAGGCATAATGATGGCACTGCTGGCACCTTCTGGTAGAAAAAGGCGTGTAGTTATGTTATGCTATGTTATACACCCATAAAAATGTAAAAAACACGGGATCAATTTTAGACAGAGGCAATTATTTTTTTGACACTCCAGAGTGATTTACAAGTACCAAATGTAAGTAATGTATACAGTCGTAGAGACACGTAGGGCTGTTAGAGCAGTTAGCTGCGTGAATAGGCCGGCTCGATCAGTAAAATACCACGAACTCTCAGAATATCGACTCGTAATACGTAAGTGGAAGCCCATCCCTCTTCCCCCAACCTGCCCATACCATTCCCTTAATCAATCAATCAATCAATCATTTATTTATTCATTACATTTTGGGTTATCAATACAAGATCACAATTTACTTTTTGTTTCACCAAAATCTGCCAGTAATGGCATATGAATATTTTTACTTTTTTTAATGATCTCAAATACTAAAAAACTATATACTTAGTCTTAGGCCCGTAAGATCAATCATAGTTAAAACTGTCGATTTTCTAAACTATAGTCAATTTTAATCTAGAGTTTAAACCTGCCTCGTAAGATCAACAGCGAAATGGACATAGATTACGTAAACTAAGTTTAGTTTTCGACAGATGGCAACATTTGGTTATTTAATGTCCATATTTCGCTCATCATTCACTCTTTTGTACATTGCCTGTGGCATATTGCGTGAAAAAAAAACTCTTTTTCTCTTTCTTTTATGAAGTTTTATAGTGTGACCATAGATTTAAGAAAAATAGATCGGCAATAGTCACCCAAACAACGTGACCAAAAATGGGTTGTTAATGTGTGAGTGACTTACGGGGCTTGTGGCGCATTGGTAAAACAACCGGCTGCAGCACTGAGGTCGGGGGTTCGATTTTCGCCCGAGTACAAATATTTATGACAAACATTAATATTTGTGCGGCGTCTGGGTGTTTTTCTATGCATTATAAGTATGTATTTACAAAAGAAAAGTATATATGTATTAGTATCCGTTCTCTAGTAACCATAGCACAAGCATTTAGTTGCTTAGTTTGGAAGTGGAGGGCGCTGTGTGATATGTGTCCAAGATATTATTATCATTATCAATGTGTTCGTAAAAAGCGCTTCAAAACGTTAACTTTTACAAAGTTAATGTTCATGTGTGGAAATGTAAATAAAATATACGCGGTTCCCAAAATCTAATATAAGCGGTTGCGCTGTCAGTGATTCGATGCTATTAGTAAATTTTTCCTGACATGTGCCATCTATTGTAGTCTATGCTAAATCTATGTATGAACCTACAATCGTTGTGTCAGATGTCAGCTGATAAACGACCGCCATTTTTAAACTAGGCAGGACCATGGTTTAAACGGCAAAATCTCATGGTGTAAGCTAAACTATAGTTTAAACTGTTATTGGAGGTTTATCTAGCATTGATCTTACAAAATAAACGACAGATGAGGTTTAAACTAGGCAAAATAGTTTAAACTGTGATTGATCTTACGGGCCTTAGTCTATATAAATACTGTTACAACTAAAAATAAAAAAATATTACATTTGAATTTGGAATCTGTCATTTTTATACGATTGTTCATTGTGTTTTCTCGTTTTGGCGCCAATACATGGTACAATATTTTGCGATATTAAAATGGAGTGGGGTGATAAAGAGAACCGAATCGCTGTGATTGCATTACACAAAGTAGGTATGGAGCCAAATGCAATTTTTAAAACTCTCCATACACTTGGTATTAGTCAAATGTTTGTGTACCGGGCTATTAATAGGTACAATGAGACCTCCTCTGTTTGTGACAGAAAAAGACCTGGCTGTCCACGTTCGTACGAAAAAGGTGGTCAAAGCAGTAAGGGAAAGAATTCGAAGAAATCCTGTCCGCAAGCAAAAGATTTTATCTCGGGAGATGAAGATAGCACCTAGAACAATGTCGCGTATTTTAAAAGATGACTTAGGACTTGCAGCCTATAAGAGGCGCACTGGTCATTTATTAACTGATAATTTAAAAGAGAATAGGGTGTTAAAATCTAAACAACTACTGAAGCGGTACGCAAAGGGAGGTCACAGAAAAATATTGTTTACGGATGAAAAAGTTTTTACAATTGAGCAACATTTTAACAAACAAAATGACCGTATTTATGCTCAAAGCTCTAAGGAAGCTTCCCAATTAGTTGACAGAGTGCAACGTGGGCATTATCCGACTTCAGTGATGGTTTGGTGGGGTGTTAGCTACGAAGGAGTGACTGAGCCATATTTTTGTGAAAAAGGTATCAAAACATCGGCACAAGTGTATCAAGATACCATTCTTGAAAAGGTAGTCAAGCCCCTTAACAACACCATGTTCAATAACGAAGTATGGTCCTTCCAGCAAGACTTGGCACCGGGTCATAAAGCTCGGTCCACGCAATCTTGGTTGGAAGCGAACGTTTCGGACTTCATTAGAGCTGAAGACTGGCCGTTGTCTAGTCCCGATCTTAATCCACTGGATTATGATTTGTGGTCAGTTTTAGAGAGTACGGCTTACTCTAAACGTCATAATAATTTAGAGTCCCTAAAACAATCCATACGATTGGCAGTAAAGAATTTTCCCACGGAAAGAGTGCGTGTTTCTATTGATAACTGCCCTCAACTTTTAAAGGCCTGAGACCGCTTCGAATAAGCTTTTTATATTTTATAGCGTTTTATATTTATGTATTAAAGTAACACACTGTAAAAGTAATAAATGTTATTTGCAATAAAAAAGAAAATTTTTTCTCTGTTACAATATTTATGGCATGACTAAGTATATGAATAAATCTATGTACAATCTAAATTATATTATTAATAGATAAACTAGAAAAAAAAATAAACAATTAGAAAAAAACAATGAACTTAAACACTATGTTATGATTTTTAGTAATCACAAATTGAATCAAATAGAGGTACCCACCTCTATTTGATTCAAGTTGCTTATTTTACATAGCGAGCTTAAAGGCCGGCAAAGTAACTGTAATACTATCCGTGTTTCAGGCGTCCATGGCTTACGACCGGCTTGGTTGTTTGAACCCCATCTCATATTATGGACCATCGGTGTGAGTTCATGATTTGACAACTAGATTATCGATACTCGTGATAAAAACTATGATCAGCGTAACATCAAGTATCTGTAATCTTTTACAACACTCTAAGATAGAGAAAGGGTGGCACTATACTCTGAAGCAATAAATAACTTTATTTCCATATTGTTATAGGCCATAATGTCTACGGTATATCGTAATTAAACAATACATGAACATATTTATTAGTCACTATAAATCGCACCATATTATAGGATCAGCCCAATGTTGGTCAGAACAAACAATTACATTTTAGTGTCGGGCCATATAACGATAACTCTATTTTATATGTAGTTGATATTTGCCAACAAAATTGGGATGTTTTATGACTGAATTCTGTTATATTCTGTATGTTACCCGAATAATGTTGATAGGCGTGTAATAATTCATTTCACTATAAAAGTTAAAAATAATTTTATTTGTTCCCGCTTTTAAACAGGCTCTTGAGCTTTTTAATAGCATGCATAGCATAACTTCACGCCTTTTGTCACCCGAAGGTGTAGGCAGCGGCTGTTAAGCCTCGTCTCGCCATTATGTTTACGTCCCAAATGGAATAGGTGGCGAACCTATTGCCATACCGGGCACAAAGTTTTCAGTCATCGATATTGATCACACATAACTTCCGAAAACAAATTCGAAAAGTCATTGGTGTGAGCCAGTTTTAGGATTCGAACCCGGACCTCTGGTTCAGAAGCCGTGTGCTCGACCACTGGAGCACCGAGACTGTCCTTTATTAACGGACAATTATAAAAAAGCTGCAGCACGTTAACAATTTTATGATATTTCTTTGTATATTCGCAAATAATTATGATTTTTCCTCAAAAAAAATAAGATTTTATTTATTTCACACTTAAATCACTTTCACACAAAAGTCATCATAACATACAAACATACACAATTCAAGTTTGTTTCGTAATATAATTATGGGCAATAAACTATGAGTAACAATGGTAATCTTGGGAGACTAATCTTGATTGGGAGACTTGAAAAAACACTTGCAAAGCCTTAAATACCAAAAGAAGAACACAAAGATACGGAAACACCAAGCTCACTGAATTAAGTCTTTAAAAATATATACTTATGTATTTAAATTATATAAATGAATCATTATCAGATTTAAATAAGCATGTGAAGTGTTATTTAATAAAGATTACGTTTAAATCCAACTTTTAACCATGAAATCGCTAGCCATTTTCCGTTCTAAAAATTTATTCAACAGCGTACCTATGTATCGGAGCCGCTGGGGAGATTACTACACTTGACTTGCTTCCATCAGTTTGACTTTCGTAAGATAAAACCATTTGAGCACCTAATCCTAAAAGAATGGAGAGGGAATCGATCTAAATTTGATTATTTTATACGATTTAACGCGAGTCTTGTGTTTATTGAAACAATAAAATCTGTATATTAAATTAAAAATTGATTTCGCTTTAATTTAATTTGTCCGACCGTTTTTATCAAAGCTGATAAAAAAGTACCCTAATAATATAGATCTTTTTTGATTCATTATTTTTTTATAATAGGATACTAATAGATTAGCTGAAATAAAATTTCTTCGCATCTTGGTCTACTGGCAGCGTACCCAAAATACTGGCAGCATTGCCTCGCTGAGCTATGTCAATCCACTGTGCGAAAAATAAACCAGCCTTCTGGTCATAAGAGGCCTCGATCAGTCTCTAAATAATCAGTAATACTCGTAAGTAGTGTACGACCGAAGGTCTATTTTTGGCCGAAGCCGAAGGTTTATAAACTCTTAGTAATTTAATAATTTTCTTTAATATTATCCACAGCTAAAGCAGAATATCGGCGTAAAGTAGCTCATGCTGCTTTTCTTTCGGTAATAGAGGTATCCGAACTGAACTAAGTGCAGTCTGGTCCGTCAATCACTCAGTATTTCATAACAGTTCGTTTAATTCCGACTATTATCTGACCTTCGGCGTGACCTTCGGCTTCGGCCCAGAATCCGGCCGAAGCTGAAGATCTCGCCGAAGATGGATTTTTGGCAGAAGGTGGCCGAAGCCGAAGCTTCGGTCGGACACTAGTACTAAGCAAACTATATGTCAAATAACCAAGGAATTTCTAACAAAAACAAAAGAAATCTATAGATATTATTTGTATTATTAGTCTATTTCAAAAGCAGATTTTAATTGATTGAATTGAATCATTTTCTATAAAAAGAAGGTGCTTTGAAAATATGCGAGCATGTTAACTGCTTGAAATTGAATATGACTATCTCGATATCTTCAAAAGAAAAAAATGTAAGAGAATGAATAGAGAGAACGAGAAGAAATAATCATAAAGAAAGTAACAACTGCTTAGGTAAAAATATGTAGACCCAATTTCATTATACTCAACAAATTGAAAACCAAATCATTAGCAAACACAGACCAATTACGATTTAATTTTAATATTACCATTCTAATTTTGGGTAAGTAAAAATAAATATATTTTTTTCCTAATAGCCTGAAATGTGACGCAACTGAAAAGCACTCAAAAGAGCGGAGAGAAGATTAACCTTTATTTGATTAGGTTTTTATTGCCCTTGCGTTTTCCTTAAGCCCGAAAAAAAATGATTGGTTCTTAATGAAAGTTGTGGTAAATTCGTCAAATTATATGTTTAACAGATTAATATATAATTAGTTTGAAAATACAGACAGTTTTAAGACAGTCTCGGTGGCGCAGTGGTCGAGCACACGGCTTCTGATCCGGAGGTCCGGGTTCGAATCCTGACACTGGCTCACACCAATGACTTTTCGAAATTGTTTTCGGAAGTTATGAGTGATAAATATCGATGACTGAAAAACTTTGTGCCCGGTATGGCAATAGGTTCGCCACCTATTTCCATTTGGGACGTAAACATAACGACGAGACGAGGTTTAACAGCCGCTGCCTACACCTTCGGGTAACAAAGGCGTGAAGTTATGTTATGTTAGTTTTAAAATATCACCACCCCGAGAGGTGACTAAGGTACTTTATATTTTCATTTCTATGATCGAAAGTTTAGATCATTCCTGCTATTGATTTATCAAAACCACGTATATTTTATAGCCTCTGAGTTCCCTTTTCCTAGCTCACATTAATGACTTTTTATAGCTTACGTATGACAAAAAAATTATTAATAATAATAGGTTTTATATCATACCTAATCTAGTCAAACTTCAACTATAAATGATGTGAATAACCTGACTTAATTTCAATGTATTTTTCTGATAATTATTATTTTTTATGGGATTGGGGGTGTGATGGTAAGCAACCAGTGCTGTCCATGGATACCTGCAACACAGATATTGTCACAGTTGCATTGCCGATCTTTATAGGAGTAGGATGGGAAGAGAAGAGGAAGGGCAGTGGCCTCTGGATACCTCTCTCACTGAACGAAACGTGACGTGTGCTATTTAAAATCGAAATTCTGACAGGTCGTGGTATTTCACCAGAACCGGACAATTCCTGCACCAATGTTATGTGTGTACCTGTATGTCATGTGCTGTTATTTGAGCCTGTTAAAACCATTTACATTTTAATAATAATAATATGAGTACTAGCCAAATCAATATGCTCCACTTCAATAAGCACAACTGCAGAGCAAACTAAAATAAATGAGATTGCAGGCATTGGACCATATCGTGATCCCGATTGCAGAGGGCAGTGTATACATAATGACGATTCTTGTTTTCAAATTATAGAACAATTCTGGGGAATTTAATTTTGATGGTAGAAAACGGATTATTTTAAATTGATGATATTATTGTTCTTAACAGTTATACCGAATTGTTTTTGGGTGTAAGTAGTTGTGATTACATCTTTTGGGAAGTGATGAATGTTTTTTCTAATCATATTTAGCATTAAAAAGAGGCAAAAGAACTGAGATAATAGATACTGAGATAGTATTAATAATATTTAATAAATAATATAAAGGTCTGACAAAAAACTGAAACATTAATATAGTGAACTATATTAGTTCACTGAATTATTTTTTTAAATCAGACACCGATTTGAATGTCAGATTTGAAACAAGAAATAGTTTTTTTTTTTGGGTTTTTAGTGTTATTATACTATAACTATTTATATAGGCAGATCATAGTGAAATATAATTATTACTGAGTTCGAAAAGGATGTGTTGCGTCGTCATGACTTTTCAATTCTTATATGGACAGTTGTTTTACAAATCTGAAAGAAACTGAATGTGGTTTAAAGATGAAAGAGTTGCGTGTCAAGTGTCTAATGTACGCCGATGACCAGGTGTTACTTGCTCCGTCGGGGCCAGAGTTCCAAGACATCTTGCTTACTTTTATTTTCATAACATAAGACATGTTATGAAAATAAAAGTAAGAGTAAGTAAAAGTAGACGAAAGTTATGGTTGTAGAGAGTGAGAGAAAGAGCTCACAATGTGTGATACAGTTTTGGATGGCGAGAAATTTGAGTGAAGAATTCGAGGTAAGGTGAATGCAGAGAAAATGCTATATGTGTGGACAACTTGCGAATCGAATGAAAAATAGTAGAAGAAATGAAATTTGACCGAAGAAGTGGTGACCAAGGTGTAGAAAAGAATGTTAAGATGGTTTGGTCATGTTGCAAGAATGTATGAAAGCTGACTGACTAAAAGAGTATACGAAGGGAATGTGAGTGGCAGGGTCGGGATTGGAAGACCAAGACGGAGGGCGGACGACCAAATAACTGGTCTGCTTAAAAAAGGCAAAATGCGTAGCATCCGCAAACGACGTGAAAGCATGATGTGATGAATACAAAATGAGATGTATGACTGTGGATGAGGCTAAAGAATTGAGTCCTGATCGTTGTTTGTAAAAAACCAAAGCATCTACCTAACCCCTATGGGATACAGACGGATGTTTATGTACGTATCAAAGTGAACCAATAGGGGGTTTACATTTTTTTTCCGCCAAATAAGGAAATTTTATTGAATGTAAATAATAATTTATAACTGAAAAAAGGAATTATTTTTGTTAAATAAAATTTTATGATTTTTCAGGACTTTACTGTGACATTGGACGCTTATATTAGTGTATAAGGTTTCTAGCAAAATTCATATACAGGATATTGACACCGGAAAAGTTCAACAACATCAATAAGATATTCCCAGACCCAGGAAGACGCTTAAATATGCAAATAAGGATCACTTGTGTAGGATCTCGAATGGAGTCCCACGACCCCGTGGGTCAATTGAATGATAAATCAAGTGTCCTATATTTTATAAATATATATGTATCTTATTATACGTAAATATGTAAATATTTATTCAGTTTTAAAACGTCGATATGTAATAACATTCGATATTCATTATTACGTTACATAACAAATGAAATAGATTTTTTGCCATTATTTGACCGATGAAATACCACGACCGCTCAGAACATCCACGTAAAGTGGCTCATGTCACTCCCTTAAAGACCAGTGACGCAAGTAATACGGCTATCGATGTTGCGGATGCCCGTTGGTGGCGCTAGTCCCTTATTACCAGATTGCTCGTTTGCTGCCTTATCACATAAAATCAATTCGTTGATCATATTTTAAAGTCAGGGCGACTAACAAAACACTTTTCAAGTAAAAAAGTAAAATACATTAAAATTAATTAAATGTCTTATTAAAAATATTAAATAAAATACATAAAAAATAATTAAAAACTGAATGTACGAAGCAAACGTATCATGTGTTTTATGAGAATAATGTTTTCCTGGCACGTTACTCTTATCCAAACATGGTCAGGAAAGCTGGAGGTAACATACAAAAGCACTTACCAGTTGTTGTTGGCAGTCTAATAACAGCCTACCGTTTTAATTAAAGTTCAACTAACCTATAAAATTTGTTAATATCAACGTACGTATTCCTCGCGTATTATAACTATATATATATATATATATATATAACTTTAGTTAGTTAGATTCAGAACGCACAAGTAATTGTGTTGACTTGTTCATACCGCATCGCGTCGTGAGTATCAAGTTTCAGTTAATTAATTCACTGATTTTCGTATTAATCATGTACAAACATTTATTGCAACTGGTTAAGTTAGTTAAATATCTATAACTTAATAACTACTACCAGTTAATCATACGTAATTTTTCTACCGGAAAGTATAGGCAGCGGCTGTTAAGCCTCGTCTCGCCGTTATGTTTACGTCTCAAATGGAATAGGTGGCGGTCTTATTGCCATACCGGGTACAAAGTTTTTCAGTCATCGATATATATCACTCGTAACTTCAGAAAATAATTTCGAAAAGTCATTGGTGTGAGCCCGGAACCCGCGACCTATGGGTTCATAAGCGGGGTGTTCGAACACTGGACCACCGAGACTGCTACTAGTACTTACTGACTTAGGGCTACACCTCAGCAGTGGTTGTTAAGTCTCACTATGTTGTCGATAATCTAAATTTATCACAAATGACTTACGAAAAGTAATGGCTGTTAATCCAAGATTCACCAGTGGTAGACCCAAGCAGTTCGCTGCATGAATGGGCCGGCGCGACCGGTGAAATACCACCACCTCTCAGAATATCGACGTAAAGCGGCTCATGCCGCGGTTCGTTCGGTGAGGAAAAAAGTTTCAATCCCGTAACGGTTTGATTCAGAAGCGGATTGCTTGACCTCCGAACCGTCAAGATATAATAATAAAATAAAATTTTCGACAATTAAAGATTATGGAATTGGCCTCAATCTATGGCCATTTCATGGTAATTTTTTAATCATCGACTACTATCAGTGCAGATAAAATACGTAAGAATGACTAAAATGTCACTGTTTTACAAACTGTTGTAATAGAAAACGAATTCTTATTGACCAAACAATAGACAAAAATAAAATAAACTTTATAAATTGGACAAAACATGATAAACACTTACCTTCTATGTGTTCCACCAGGTACTGGGGTCACGGCTAATCTTGCTTGTCTCTTCAGAAGCTGTACTGTCAGTGCAAAGGACACGACCATGGTGACCATAGGGATATAGAATGCAACCAGTGACCCAAAGATCCAGAACAGACGGTTATTGATCACGCAAAGATCTGGTGTGGGCATTATATTCGTGCGGTTGATAAGACCTGCAGAAGAACCATCTGTTGCCATTTCTAAATACTTTTGTTACTATTAATTCCAAAACTCTATTAAAGGTCAAAAATGAAAAGAAATCGGAATATACACCCAACATTTAAAATTCCCGGATTTAGTTCTTAGTATTTTTTGTAATAAATGTCTGTAAACAAAAATGTAAGAAGTTACTCAGTATTTGTAAAAAAACAAGCTGAAATGAAAGAGGATAGGACACATTTTTAAGGACATAAAGTAAAAATGGACCTGAATTAGAAGTCAGTGGTACCCCAGGGTTGATAAATGAAGCAAAGGAAGGTGGTTTATTCGGTAAGAGGATGACTTATGGGGAGGTTTATGATGAGGTTACATTGCCATTTATGAACCCATTCAGAGTAGATTTTAAAACCTTAAAGTTAATTGTAATTTATTATAGAATAATAGAACATATTTAACAGTGGTAGAGCAACGCACTTCGCTGCATGTAAGGGTCGGCTCGATGGTGAAATACCTCTACCCCTCAGAATAACGTAGTAGAGTGGCTCATGCCGCGTTTCGACCTATGCGAGAAATATCCGGAGCCTAACTGCTATTCCCACGCAACTGTAACACTATCTGTGTTGCAGGTGTCCATGGGTGGCGTTAGTTGCCTACCATCAGGTGACACGACTATCCATAGATTTTATCTAATCGTGTTAATCGGAATTTGAAACGATCTTTACTATAGATAAGGAAAAACATAAGCATCCTAAATTAAAAAAAGAACAATCAGCATCTCCTGCAAAAAAATATTATACATGTATTAAATAAATTTTCACCAAATATTCGACATATATAAATATAGAAATAGCTTACCTAAAACAGTGATAGAACTAGACACAAACATACTGAGGAACCAGACTAAAGCTATTTTGATGAAAACCACCCTCTTCGTGGAGTGATGTCGGCTCTTCAATGGATTTCTGATCCCCAAATACCTGTAAGCAGAAATATATCTAGAATATTCCATAGGAGTTATACTGTTATTCCGTTTTATTATTGTATATATATATACATCCAATTTTCCTCACAATGCCGGGTTGTTACTATAGTTTCAAATAAAATGAGAACAAAGAAATGATATCCAATGCCAAATTGTACTTTCACGCGCCCAATACCTAAAGATGGTCATTACTGTTTATGTCTTGACTCGATGGAATAATCATTTGATCCTATAGTATATGTTGCGGAACCTATTGTCATACATAACATAACTTCACGCCTTTTGCTACCCAAAGGTGTAGGCAGTGGCTGTTAATCCTCGACTCGCCGTTATGTTGACGTCCCAAATGGGTAGATAGGTAGCGAACCTATTGCCATAGATTAAAAAAATTTTTTGTCATCAATATATTTATCACACATAACTTTCGAATTTTATTTGGAAAGTTATGTGTGATAAGTCATTGGTGTGTGCCTGGATTCAAACCCGCGACCTCTGGATTCAGGAGCTGTGTGCTCGACCACTGGACCACCAAGAGCTTTGACCTATTACTATACATTGGGCACAATATTTGTTAGTCACTGATACAATCATAAATAGCTTCGAAAAATGACTTGTAGCGGGATTCAAACTTATGCCTTCTGGATAAGAATGGAAATAGTTAAGCATGCGACTCTTCTAGGCTAAGTTATATAAGAATAATTTCAGAAGTAATAATATAGTGTCTTCTTGAACTTTTAACTGCATATTTAGTAGCTGCCTTGTAGCAACAGTGGACTTTTGAAAAGAATTCAAGACACACTTTTATAAGTTTTATGACTAAGTTTTAAATATAGATAAGTACTTTCTACAAGCAACTAAAGTTATTATAATTTAGTGCGTTTTTTAACGTTCTACATAAGTATGTTAAGAAGAGTATTATCCCATGAAAATTTTAGTTCCTTATTAAAATGGTTTTAAGTGTAGACAGCCCTTGTGGTGCTTTGCTAAAATGACCGACTGCTGATTGGAGGACCGAGGGTTTGTCTGTATGTATTATGAGTTTATATTTATCAAAAAAGAGTGCACAATAATATATTGATATCCGTTATACACCTTCCTTACGATAGATATTTATTTTTTTCATTTCGAATACTAGAAGGCGCTGTGTGTAATATGCCAAAACATTTCTAATAATTATATTATAAATGAGAACTATTTGTTTATTTATTTGTCAGATTCAATAAGTTTTGGTCAATTAATGGTTATTCATTTGAAAGATGGAATCAAAAACAATTTTTACATATTATAAAACAAAGTCGCTTTTTGCTGTCGAATTTTGATGCGGGTTTTTTTTAATGGATAGAGAGTTTCAACGGAGTGGTTTTTATCTATCTAATCTATACTATGTATAATTTACTAAAGAAAAAATGATAATTTTCGAGATTTAGCACTTTATTTGCAAACGCTGGCTGAACCCTAAGTGATAGATCGAAACAATGTAGCACATTATTATACACCTTCAAAAGATCTACATAAAAGTCCACGATGGCATATCTCTTAGGGATAACCCACAATTATAATTTTTATTTCTTACATTTTTACGTAAAATAACGGCTTATTTACGCAGCGATTTTAAACATTACAGCATTAATTTTCATCCAGTTAAGTTGTAAATAGATTGTGCTTTTGGTATAGACCAATATGGCCCTTGACAGCATGTAATTTAAACAAATATTTACGAAGATATTACAGTATTAACATAGCGGGGCATAGCAGTTGCGTCGCGCAGTAAGTAGTAACAGCCAAGACGAGTGCCGATAAATAGCACAAATTTAGCTCTTCAATATCCAAATTTTATTCATTTATTACTTTTGATTCGGAACAAAGTTCGCTGGGTCAGCTAGTAGCTAGTATAATATGTAGATTAGTTTGTATTTGTCTGTACATTTGTGCACCAAATATATTTATATACGTATATAATAATATAAATATCTGAGCTACGATCATTTATCAAACACTTGTCAATAAAACATGGAACTTTTTCTGAACTTTTAACTTCGCTAATAGCTTTCTGTTTTTCTACATTTCGGCCTAATTATTTTTTTTACCAATGACCATTCAAAGCGATAGCAAATTAAACAATATCAAATTAAAACGTCTATTTGTTATGTTAAATTAATAGTTTTTGTAAATTCAACAAACAAAAAAAAACATTCTAAAAGACGAACTAAAATTTTGTCATAATTCTGCTATCTGCCGTAAGAAATTCCAATAACATAGTCTAAATATTTGGAATAGTAGACTGAAAAATATGAGAAAGTTAGAAAAGAAGAAATATTTAAAAGAAAAAGAACTGGTTCTAAAAAAATCTAGTAGAATAAGTTCAAGTTGAAGGTACAAATAATATAATTCACAGTATTCTAAAATAGCCAGTGGTCGAACACTCCGCTTCTGAATCTAGAGGTCCCGCGTTCAAATCCTCACACTGGCTCACACCAATGACTTTTCGAAGTTCTTTTCCGAAGTTATGTGTGAAAAATATCGATGACTGAAAACTATGTGTCCGGTATGTCAATAGGTTCACCACCTATTTGGGACCTAAACATAACGGCGGGATGAGGATTAACAGCCGCTGCGTACATCTTTGGGTAGAAAAGGGTGTGAAGTTATGTTAATTTATTCCAGTAAATTGCCAAGCAGAATTGCCAAGAGAGTTTGTTTGGAATACATTAATTTTTTTAAAAAAAAACAACACAATGTAACGTGCCATGCCATAGGCCAATTTTTCAAATTTAGAAAAAAGAATGCAAATATAACATTCTTCTTTATTTTCGAATTAAAAAAAAAATACGCATAATAAAAAAAAAGAAAACCATGTCGATTTTCAAACCTGCTCAAAATTCGTTTGGCACACGAAAATCAAACTGCAATCTAAAAGTGCAAACTCATCGCCATAAATCTCTTGAACATACTTGCGAACTCGACATGATAGTTGATTTTAGTATCGAAAATGAAATCACGTAGTGTGTGCGCAGGTGAAGAGAAAAATACAAATCATTTTGTAATATGATAAATATTACTATCATTGTAGCATCATCGTATCTATACTGATATTATAAAGAGGAAAGATTTGTATTTTTGTATGTAACGAATAAACTCAAAAAGTACTGGACCGATTTTAATAATTCTTTTTTCTTTATAAAGTTACATTATCACTGTGTAACATAGGCTATGTGTAATCATCGTCGTCATCGACATTTTATTTGTACGCGAGTAACACCTTGAGGCGGGAAGCTACATACAATATAGCGGTACGAAGTTCGCGCGGTCGGCTAGTTTATAATAAAAACAAATGAGCATTATAATATACGCTTATGGGTAATATTTGACATATTATTACGTTATTAATGTACGTTAGACAATTATTGAATAAAAATTTGACAATTAAATTTCAAGAATTAATATGGGAATAATTTTTATTACTGCTGTCCACGTCGTTTTGTATTAAGGGCGCGAAAAAATGCCAAACATTAGTTGAAGCGATTTTTTATAGCAACTTTATTATCTTTCATAAAGGTTATATAAATAATAATCATAAACTTCCGTAGCCAACTTACTACGCCAGCTTATTTTTATATTACAATGAAAAAATAATACTTGGTCTATATTATATTAAACTTTTTATAATAAAAGAGAGGTGATTTATGTGAGTAAATATGTTTAAAACTTACTAGTCCGTATCTCAGCCTGAATGAAATATCGTTCAAAAATCCACTATACGTAGTTTGATCGAGCCCGGTTTCCGCAACTCAATTTGCAATTCCTAATATTATCTATGTCTATATTAAGGCCAATGTTTTGTCAAAATTATATTTTATTTATGATTTTATTTTTTTTATTAATATTTAACGATATCTATCACTTCAAATACTCAATTGAAATAAAACAAGTTCATTTATCGTGTCAAGGAAACTCAAATCAATTATACATTAAAATTATTTCAGAGATTTTAGATTTCCCCATGAAAGTATATAAGTAATAACTTTGATAATAAGTAATAACTTTGGAATGAAAATAATACAAACAATATTGAAAAAGATACTATAGTTTTTTAGGTTATGCTAGTTTAAGCATACAAACAAGAACAGCTTAGCTTTCATGTTGGATCATCCACTGTGAATTCTCCACCACGTCCTTAATTCTCGGTGATATATGCAGAACTAATTTATCGTTTAGATAAATGAAAGATTTTTAATAGGTACCGGTATTCGAGGGTCATCTTATAGAGATCACCTAAATATTATTCACGCTGATAAAAAACCAAAATAACAGGAAATTATTACAATTTATATTGAGTTAAGTTAGAATGACCAGTTTTAATATTTTTCGCTAATACGACATAAACATTGAAACCGTAGTGGAATGTTCAAACCATTTTTTTAATGGGATAGGAGGGCAAACGAGCGTGCGTGTCACCTGATGGTAAGCAACCAACGCCGCCCATGGACACCAGCAACACATATAGTGTTACTGTTGCGTTGCCGACCTTTAAGGGATAGGGGATAGGAAAGGATGGGGAAGTGGATGGGCCTCCGGGTACCACTCTTACCGAACGAAACGCAGCATGAGCCTCTTTACGTCGGTCTTCTGAGAGGTCGTGGTATTTCACCGGTCGAGCCGGCCCATTCATGCAGCGAACTGGTTGGCTCTACCACTGTTGAATTTACTAACGAAATATTTTTACTTGGTTATATAATAAGATAAAATGTATTTTTCTGAGACGGTGTGAAAGTTTTTCACCAAATCTCTAGGTGTATCCATAAATGATGTATCCCCCGGGAGGCTAACTAGGTTTCATGATATAGTAGCTGGTAAAGATATTTATGAATCTTGTTCTGCGACGAATGATGCTGGAAGATATAGGTTTTTGTTTTTATTTTTCAGGATAAGGGGAGTAGTATTGCAAGAATGGATGAAAGCCGAATGACTAAAAGAGTATACGAAGCGAATGTGAGTGGCAGGGTCGGGACCGGGAGACCAAGACGGAGCTACCACGACCAAATAAGTGGTCTGTTTAAAAAAGGCAAAATGCGTAGCACCCGAAACCGACGTAAATGCATGACGAGATGTATGACTGTGGATGAGGCGAAAGATGTGTGTCAGGATCGTAGCTTGTGGAAAGCCAAAGTCTCTGCTTACCCCCATGGGATACAGGCGTGAGCTTATGTATGTATGTATGTAAGGGGAGTAGAAAAGCTAGCCAATCACCTGATTCTATCTATTAATCGGACATTGCCTATCTATGGACTTATTATAATAAAGATGCATTAAGAACGGCCAAAGCGGTGGTTACTCTAGATGGATCTCTCTTTGACCGGACGAAGAATGCATCTTTGCGTTGATTTTGTGATAGTTTGTGGCATTTCCAGTCACTTAGGCCCATCTATTCAGTAACTTCGTAGTTTTAACACATGCCAAGTGTATGGATTTCTTTATCGTCTTCTGAATAATGTGTGAGGAAGTTCTACCACACTGTTAAAGCCACGAATTTCATTGCATGAATGGGCCGGCTCGACTAGTGAAATAGCGCGACCTCTCAGAATATAGCCGTAAAGTTGCTTTTGCCGTTTCGCTTCGTGAGAGAGGTATCCGGAGGCCAAACCCCTTTCCCCATCCCCACCCCATTTCACTTCCGACCCTTTTAATATCACATTGTGAGGGCCGGCAACGCAACTATGCTGTTTGTGTTCAGGTGTCCATAGGCGGCGGTTTTTGCTCACCATCAGGTGACACGTCTGCTCGCTTGCCTCCCAATACCATCAAAAACAAGCAAAACGTATGGAATTCTTTATCGTCTTCTAAATAATGTGTGAAGAACATTCTTACAAAAGGGCCATTGTGAGAGAGTCATTGATTAGATCAGATTATTAGTTACGTGATCATAATTGTCACTTCCTTCGTAAACGTGACTATACTTGTCAATTTTGGTCATTACCTTTAATACCTATGCGATGTCATACATTTATTAATATTATTGCATATAAGTCGCATGCAGGGTAGGCAGAGAGAATAGAGCACCATAAGGCGCGATTATTAAACAACTCAATAGCTTCTTCAACTTTAACTCTTGTCATATACGCTTCTCAGTTTATCTTTATCTTTATTCACTTTTTATTAATATTGAAAAAACATAACATAACATAACTTCACGCCTTTTGTTACCCGAAGGTGTAGGCAGCGGCTGTTAAGCCTCGTCTCGCCGTTATGTTTACGTCCTAAATTGAATAGGTGGCGAACCTATTGCCATACACAAAGTTTTCAGTAATCGATATTTATCACACATAACTTCCGAAACCAATTTCGAAAAGACATTTGTGTGAGCCAGTGTCTGGAATCCAACCCGGACCTCTGGATCAGAAGCCGTGTGCTCGACCACTGCGCCACCGAGATATTAATATTGAAAAGTAACGATTATTAGAATACTTATATATATTTTTACCTTATTATACAATATTCTCTGTATATAAAACACAAAGATCTGCACCAAGAAGGACACATTGTATCACGTAATTAATAACAGCGGGTAATAAAATTTCCTTTTACTCCATGGGCCTCTCTCTCTCTCTGTCTTTTTGTCTTTTATTTAACGGAAACCTTGCGAACGGCTTGGTATGTTTCTTATAAATACCGGCAATTCAAAAGTACCCATTTCATACATAAATCAATTTACAAGACAGGTTTATTGCGAGATTTACGTTGAACGTAAAAATAACTTTGTGTATTTAAATGTTATACTAACACAACACGTGCAAAGGTGTGATCTTCTGTTTGTTTGTTAGGTTTTTTATATAGAAAATTTATGGAACTTTTATCATATATTTTTTTATACATTCAAGACTTTTTCCAACTGCAGCTGATTAGTCTTATCTCGCTCAATGTATACCTAGCAATTAGCGGCGGAATTTATTGACATGAATCGGGCACAAAGCTGTCAGTCATCAAAATTTACTACACATATAATTTTAAAATTGAAGAGAGTTCCGAAAAGTCATTGGTATGAGCCATTTCATTCCTCGACTTCTAAATTTAGAAGCGGGGCTTACAACTTATTGATACAAAAGCGGAGCGCTCGACTTCCAGACTAGCGGGACACTTTGATAGCAGGGAAACAGGCGAGGTCAGCCAATGAACTTTTTTATAGGATAAATGAGCAAGCGGGTCACCATCTGGTAGGCAACTTCGGTCCACGGATACCTTTTACATGTTGCAATACCCGCATTTAAAGGAGTAGGGTGGGTAGGGAAGCCAAAAGCGTGGGGTGCTTTTTAAGATATTATCGAAATGATAATCACTCTACTCATATCTGTCAATAAAATATTTATAACTATTGACACCATGCACCCCACGCTTTTTTTAGATTAATTTTTTTTTTTAAATTTCCTATTTTTTAGTTCGGTTTTCTATAAAAAGCGTGTTTTTTAGTTTTTTTAAACTATTATTTATTTTATATTTTTTAGTTCGGTTTTCTATAACAAGCGGGTTTCTTAGTTTTTTAAACAATTGCTTAACTATTTTAAAGCGTGCTAACAACGGATATCAAAACAGAATTTGAGGAATAGCGCCATCTGTGACTTATACAAGGAACTCGTTTCAAGTTGATAACGTAGACATTCCGCTGATTGCTACTAGATGGTGCGAGAAGTGAACTATGAACACTAAAAAGAAGTCGGTTACAAACAAACAAACAAACATACAGGTGAAGCTAATAAAAATAATTATTAAAATTGGTCCAGTACTTTTTGAGTTTATTCGTTACATACAAAAATAGAAATCTTTCCTCTTTATAATATTAGTATAGATTAATAGCTGGACGACGATAAAAAGGTACAGCGCTGCTCCTATTGATTGTAGCGTGATGTTATAAATGTAAAGCCTTCCTCAATAAATCTAAAACATACAACATACCCAACACATTTTTTTAATTCCAATCATTATTTCCAAAGATTAACTCATTCAAACAAACGAACCCTTCAGTCTCTAATCTTAGTAAGTATAGACTTAAGGCTCCATAAAATAAGCCTTAGTGGAGCTTAGATAACTGTTATTGTATACTGGCTGACCCGGCGAACTTTGTTCCACATCATGAGTCATCATTTCTACAGCGTTTACAATTAAAGTGCTAATTTTCGAAAATTATCACTTTTTCTTCACAACATTATACATGAATTATACAATATTTACAATTATATACAAACCACCCCGTTGACACGCTCTATCTACTAGAAAACCGCATCAACATCGGTTGCGTAGTTTGAAAGATCTCAGCATTTAAGGGGAGAGACTAACAGTGGTAGAGCCAAGCAGTTCGCTGCATGAATGGGCTGGCTCGACCGGTAAAACACCACAACCTCTCCGAAGATCGACGTAAAGAGGCTCATGCCGCGTTTCGTTTGGTGAGAAAGGTAACCGGAGGCCCACCCCCCATCCCCATCCTTTCCTATCCTACTCCATAATAGGTCGTCAACGCAATTGTAACACCGTATGTCCATGGGCGGCGCTGGTTACGTAACATCAGGTGACACGCCAGCTCGTTTACCCATCGCAAAAAAAAACTGCGGAAATGACTTTATTTTACACTATATAATGATAATGATGGGGCAAAAGCTACTAGAAATGCATAATAAGGTATTAATAATGAGCCTTATGGTGCATTGGTTAAGCTACCGACTGCTGAATCGAGGTTGGTAGGTTCGATCCCCTCCCGAGTACAAATATTTGTGACAAGCATGAATATTTGTATGTCGTCTAGGTGTATTTCTATATGTATGTCTAAGTATATACATATTTACAAGGAAAATATGTACACAAGTATTCATATCCGACAACTGGTATCCATAGCACATTTAGTTGTTTAGTTTTGAACTAGAGGGCACTGTGTGTATTGTGTCCAAGATATTATTATTATAGAAATAATCGAAACTCTCAGAGGATTACTAAATAAAGTTAAATCAACAAATTTACACCAGATTCCGTCATTTAAATTTACGTATATCAATAGTTGGCATGCATGAATATCAGATGCTTAGTGAAGACAGCACCACTTATACCGTATGTAGCCGTTTTTTTTTCAAGTTCGGAACCTATTGCTGTAATTATACTTACCTTCCGATACTGATGAAACACATATGCATGATGCTGGCGGAACAAGCCAAGACGTCACAGGTGACGTAGACATTGCACCACACCACACCCAATGGCCAATACCCTATAAGAAAGGGACCTTATGAAACCATTAAATAATTAGTCATTCTTGAGACATGGTTTAAAATTATAATGGAATAAAAATGTTTTTTATTTACAATCAAATAAGGCGAACATGTTTTGAAGGAAGGTTTTTAATATGAAGGTATCGTTTTTTGTGTCTTTTTATTCCAAAGTTTGGTGTTTCCAAATGTGAGTAAATTCTAAGGATACAAGCACGAGTAAACTATTGAAGGTGGTTTTCTTTTATGATAAATTCTTATTTTTATCGGTGACTTAAATAATTATATTCTTATTATTTTTATCTTTTTCGTTGGACGCAATAATTAATTCCGTGAAACTGATTTAAAATGCCTACTTTTTCGAAGAATTAAAGAGTGAAGATATTTTAATACAAAATTAGTATTAGTAGCAGACATAAACGAAAAACGACTATGCAAAAATAATATTAACTGTAAAAACATAGTGACTATTATTACTAATAGTCACTATTTTTTTACAGTTATATCTTCTATATCTTCACTCTTCAATTTTTTGCAGGAAAACCATTACCGTCCTGCAAAAAATTGCCATATTGGGTTGGCTCCATTCAAAACGAGATAGACGCTGACTCCTCAAAAAAGAAACTAAAACTATTTCTACGTTTCGTAATTCAATTTTTTTTTATGGTTATCGATCTTTAAAAGCGAACCATTACCAAAGGAAGTACAGCAAGGCTACAGTAATAAAGACTACTTCAATTCCATCATTTTGTTAGCACTAATAGCATTATTAGGGTCCATTAAGGTATCCAGCGCACCAGTTCGATCCAGCCAACAGAAACTGAGATACCGGCTCTAATAGAGTTAAGACCTATAACCTAGTTACGAACTATTAAAAGGTTTTCTTTAAATTCATGTTTTTAATATCCGACGAGTAAGTTAGCAGCACTTATTCTTGGATATATAGTTTTTTTCGGTCTCGTGAACTTAACGAAGCCTATTGCTATATATAAAATTTGTTAGTAATCGTTCTATTCTCGTAAATGTTTTAATGTGGTTTTGGGACTAGCTACCTCTGGGATGAACAAAACAATTCTGAATATTTTGGACACCGAGGCTATGTTAGAAAATTCTTTTAGTTTGAAACTAGATTTGTTTCTTTACTGTTACTAATTGTAAAATAAGAAGCCGGTGACTATTTGTAAGAGAAAAACCTCAATATCTTGGAGAATTTAACCTACTCAATTTACAGTTTTGCCCTTAGTATTATTATTATTTTTTACTAATGTTGTTTGTTAGTCTCTACCGACCAGTTTTAAATATGAAATAAGAATAAGTTCTTTTTAATATTCTATGTCTCCGGCGTATCATCTCTTTAACTTAGTTTGGAACGAATCCAAATATCTCACTGAACAATAACCAATGATTTATTAAATAAATTTTTGTATATTTTTCTTTCAAGGTTTCTCTATTGTATTTTCCATTCATTTTGATAGAAAAATAATGCCAAATATACACATATATAATATTTTGACTGTCACTTCGTGCATCAAGAATATGTTCTTTAGGAAGTATTTGCATTTTCTCCTATAGAATATTGTATTATTGTATATATTATTATTGTACAATAAAAATCCTTTCCACGAAACAAAAATGCGTCTTGAAAAAAAGCAACAAATGGATTGTGTTATTTTTCAACAAACTTCAAAAAGCAGGACGTTCTTTAACGGGATGTTTATATTTTTTTATATATCTTTGGCTTTGTGAGAATTTGTTTCTTTGTTTTTCTTTTACGGTAGTTCTACTACAGCTAGCCTAATGGTTTAACATAAAAAACCTATCACATCCTAATTTAAATTAGCTTATTCACTCGCAGTAATGACCTGTCTATCTTTATGGGATGATAAATGATCAATCTAGGTCTTTGTTAGTCCATAAATATCTGAGTCAAGCTTAATTTTAACTTACCTAAAAATCCGGGTATAGCTCCCATTGGCATCACGAACAAACTGACCAATAGATCAGCTATCGCCAACGACAGAAGGAAATAGTTGGTGACATTCTGCAGTCTCTTATCTAAGCACACAGCCAAACATACAAGTATATTACCTACACCACCTGCTACTATGAACACTATCACAAATAAAAAACTCCAATCATATCCTATTTTATCAATTAAAGTTCCGTTGACATTTCTATATTCATAGTTACATTGAAAGCTTTCAACTACATCTAAAACAGAAGTGTCATTCAAAGCGTCAATGTATAAAGTCCGATTGTGTTTTTCACCATAACATATTAAATTCTCCAAGTCACAATATTCAAGAATGGGAAGTTTTAGCCATAGATTTTTTAATGCGCTTTCAAATATGACAGTGATAAGACTCAGCTTGAATATAGGGCTGCATATAGTGTTGTTGCTACTTGCATCCGTATTATTGCATGAAATGCATGAGTATGATGTTTCATTTTGGATATCAATATTCAATTGGCACGTGTAATTTATGGTTTGTCCATAACTGCTGCAGTCCAGTCCTGAATATGTTTCGCCACAGCCTCTTCCTCGTATCAGTTGGCACTGGAATTCTTGCAATGCTGTATCCAAGTAAGTGAAGTTAGTCAAATCCATGACCGTATTAGGTCACATATTGGTCCATTTTTAATTGGCTGTTCTAATTGAGCTTCCTGCAACAAAAGAAATTCAGTTTTTATAATTTGTGTCTTACATAATATAATTATAGTCGGTTTAAACAAGTTAGCAACCTGCTGAATTGGAGTTAGAGTCAGAGTCTCAGTACGAGTACTGATGTAATGAACTAGGATATTTGCTGCTTGAATGGGTTAGCTCTGTCGAAATACCACAGCCTTTCATAATATAGACGTAAAGTGGCAACGTTACTGTAAGGGCGGTAGTTACCATCAGATGACTCGCTTGCTCGTTTGCCTTCCTACTGCATAACAAAAAAAATGTACCAACTATGTGTAGCTATTTTTAATATTAGATATAACGGTTCTAAATATATATTTGATGTAGATTTGTTTATGTAATTATTCCAATAAACAACATTCTATATGCAAATATTCCAAGAATATTAACCTAATACTTTTATTATCATTTTGTCATAAAACCGATTCTAAATAAAAATTAAACAACGCTTCAATATACCTATCCAAAAAGAATTTATTTTAAAAACAAACTTGATGTATGCACCGCGTTCACAGAAGAATATCCAAGAAAAACAAACCCTCAACCAATATTCTTTCAGGCCTTTCCAAATATTCTTTAAAACAAGTGAAGTTTTTATACATGTATAATACATTTGCAAAGCCGCCTCGGAGGCACAAGAGCACTTAACTCTGCATATTAACGCAGAAAAGTATCAAGAGCTTGGATAACTGTAAACATTTAACAGTGGTAGAACAACGCAGATCGTTGCATGAATAGGCCGGTGAAATACCACGATCTCTCAAAATAAGTAAAGGGGAAAGATCGGCGTAAAGTGGTTCATGCCATGTTTCATTTGGTGAGAGATGTATCTGAAGGCCCATAATATATACACAACTTCCCGTCAAATCCCTTGCGGGGTAGGCAGCGCCAGAAGGCGCGTCGATTTTTGAGGCTCCTAACATCACCTTCCTCAAGAACACGTCCTATTTGGTCATGAAATGTGAGTCTTGGCCATCCTCGACTCCTACATTCATCCGCTTTTGCATTGTATGTCTTCTTAGTCAATCTTGCATCAATCATTCTTTCCGGAATGAAGTATAACAACTGCAGTCTACACTTTCATTTTTTTTTATGGGATAGGAGGGCAAACGAGCAGGCGTGTCACCTGATGGGTAAGCAACCAACGCCGCCCATGAACACCAGCAACACATATAGTGTTACTGTTGCGTTGCCGACCTTTAAGGGATAGGGGATAGGAAAGGACGGGGAAGGGGGGTGGGCCTCCGGGTACCTCTCTCACCGAACGAAACGCGGCATGAGCCACTTTACGTCGGTTTTCTGAGAGGTCGTGGTATTTCACCAGTCAAACCGGCCCATTCATGCAGCGAACTGCTTGGCTCTACCACTGTTCATCTAAAAATAGGCGTGTTAAAATTACATAAAAAAGAGATATTTTTTTTCCAACTTCTATCTGAATATATTAGGTGACATTTCACTGAAGGATCTGACAGATCGGTCACCCGAGACGACGTTATCTTTTTATTTGTAATATTTCCAAATCGTCATCAATTCATCCGCATGAAATTTCATCCTCGCGGCCTATATAATAGGAGACGAATGTTAGTTTGATATAAAACGAAATAAATTCTGCTGAATTTAATCATCACATTTTTTATTACTGTTTCACTACCTTAGGTTTTATTTTTATGATGTAGGGTGACAAACTAGCAGGCGTGTCTCCTGATGGTAAGTGACCAGCGCCACCCATGGACATCTGAAACACATATAGTGTTACAGTTGCGTTGCCGACCATTAAGATAGTAGCAAAGGAAAGGATGGGGAAGGGGAGTGGGCCTCGGGGTACCTCTCTCACTCACTCGTCTGAGAGGTCGTGGTATTTCACCGGTCGAGCCAGCCCATTCTTGCAGTGGACTGCTTGGCTCTACCACTGTTTACGGTGAGAGCGTGATTTTATATAGCGTTTGAAATCGAATCAATAGTACCAAATACATATATGCGTATTAAAATGCATTGGTTTTTTATTATAAATAAAAAAAATATTGACGTTTAAAATATGTTATTGCTTCGTATAGCGTCGTAATAAATATTTTTTATTTGATTCTTCCGACATTAATGACTTCTATAATAATAATTTCTGTTACAGTCCCCTCGTCTGCCCAAAGAAACAAACAAAATCTGTCATTTTTAACATTTAACGTTTGCTAACTTCAATCTAGAAATTCTTAAAAAAAGTAAAATGGAGATTTTTTTTCATATAAAATGAAAATGAGTATATCATTTATTCAATTCAAATGAAAGATTTGGGATGGCAAGATTGAATGAGTTCAGGATCCCTCTCTGTGTGACGTCACGCGACGCTTCGGGCGGGCAAACACTAGGGATGAAAACGAAGGCAATGACTTCATAGCAACTATTTTCATAAAGATGAGTATGTGACATGTTAATATACATATATATAACTATATTGACGAGCCTCGTGTTGCATTGGTAAAACTACCGACTGCAGAATATTGAGAGAGAGGTTGGCGGGTTCCATCCCCACCCGAGTACAAATATTTATTACAAGCATGAATGTTTGTATGGCGTGTGGCTGTTTTTTTATGTATTATAAATATGTATTTACAAAAACGAAAATAATAGGTTGGGGAAAAAGTATTTTCGTATTTTTGTATGAAAAGTCAAGACATTTTTTTCAAAGTTTATTTACATTTATTTACAATATATATGTACCGTTTTGTTGAATAACTTTCTGCCATTTTGTGGGCAGAGACATTATCCCGTTACTGTAGAAACTTTGGGACTTCTGATCAAAAAAACGGGACAAATAGTTTTGGCAGTCCTCTCTTGAGGTCAACCTTACAGAACCTAAAGAATTCTGAAGAGACCGAAACAGGTGAAAATCTGAAGGCGCAAGGTCAGGGCTATATGGTGGATGCACTAGGACCTCCCAGTCGAACTCTCTTAATTTTTGCTGAGTGGCTAAAGATGTGTGTGGTCTAGCGTTATCGTGATGAAAGACCACACCCTTCCTGTTGATCAATTCCGGCCGTTTTCTCTCGACTGCTTCCTTTAATCTCATCAGTTGCTGGCAGTAAAGATCAGAATCGATGGTTTTGCCGGACGGTAAAAGCTCATAATGAACAATGCCCTTCCAATCCCACCATACACACAGCATCACCTTATTTCGTGTTAGGCCAGGTTTGGCCACAGTCTGTGAAGCCTGGCCAACTTTCGACCACGACCTTTTTCGCACGTTCTTGTCGTACGTGATCCACTTTTCATCGCCAGTTATCAATCTCTTCAAAAACGGCTCGGTTTCATTACGTCTCAATAATGAATCGCAAATGAGTACACGGTTCATTAAGTTTCTTTGAGTGAGCTCGTGTGGCACCCAAATATCGAGCTTTTTTGTTTATCCAGCTTTCTTCAAATGGGTCAAAACTGTTTTGTGGTCAATTCCCAGTTCTTCAGCTACATCGTAACTACTAATATGCCGATCTTGCTCCACTCTTTCAAAAATGGCGTCCATTTTATTCGTAACAGGGCGACCAGAGCGAGGTGCATCTTTAACATCAAAATTTCCGGACTGAAAACGTTTGAACCAAATTTGTGCTACTCTTACTGACACTGCATCAGGTCCATAAACATCACAAATTTTTTTCACTGCTTGAGTTGCATTTTTGCCTTTTTTATAATAAAATTTTAAAATGTATCGAATTTCTTCATTAGATTCACTCATTTTTACGGAGAGAAAAACAAATGAAAAATAGCGGGAAACAACTTTTTTTTATTTTTTTCTTTTCTTTATAATGTAACCTTTTTAATGTTACCAAAACCAGCCAGACACAAATAGTACAGTCAAAGAAATTTTATAATAAGTTTATACCTACGTTATGCGAAAAGACTTTTTCCCCGACCTAATATATACATATCAATATCCTTAATCTAGTATATATATAACACAAAAGTTTAGTTGCTTGGTTTGGAACTAGAGGGCGCTGTGTATATTTTGTCCAAGATATGATATTGTAAATAAATATACGAGTAGTATGTGATAGAAAAATGGATAGGACGGCGAACGAGCAGGCGCGTCTTCTGATGGTAAGCAACTAAGACCGCCCATGGACAGCTGCAATAAAGATAATGTTAGAATTGCGTTGCCTCCAGATATTTCTGTCACCGAGCGAAACGCGGCATGTGTCCTTTTACGTCGATATTCTGATTTCTGAGAGGTCGTGGTCTTTCACCGATCAAGCCGGCCCATTCATGCAACACACTGCGTGACTGTACCAAACCGGCCCATTCATGCAACACACTGCGTGGCTGTACCAAGCCGGGCCCATTCATGCAACACACTACGTGGCTGTACCACTGTAAAAATAATATTTTTTATCGTTTGTGGACTTTTACTGGAAAGATCTCGTGTCCGGAAAATAATATAAACTATCAATACTAATACTCTCGAGAGCAATGAATCCGGGTCACTTAAAGAATGTTAAAAATCTCGGAAACTAAAAATGATAGGTTAATGCAATAAATTGTATTTAATAGACAATGTAATACTCCTTAAATGAAAGTAAAAAAAATATGAGTCACCATACATTTTATTAACACAAAATTACATAAAGAAAAAATCTGCTGATCTCTCCTTAAAACAAAAATAGGAAACATGAAATTTTTGAACTTTATTACGATTTTCTTGAATTTTAATACTTCGTATTGCCTCCTCGTGCTTCCATTACTGCGTTTACGCGGTTTGGCATGCTGTACACCAAGTTCCTTATACGATTTTGGGGAATATTCTCCCATTCCTCTGTGAGAGCAATTTTGAGCTCACGAAGCGTGATTGGGGGAGGGTTTCGTTGTTTTACGCATCTGCCTAGCTCGTCCCAAGCATGCTCGATCGGGTTGATATCCGGGCTGCGCGCTGGCCACTCCATACGAGTAATGTTCATCTCTTGAAGGTAGTCATTCACAATCCTACCTGTATGAGGTCGGGCATTGTCATGCATAAATATAGCATCCTCACCTAAATTGACCATAAATGGACCAACGTGATCATTGAGGATTTCTTCCACATATCTTACGCTAGTTAAAGAGCCGTTTTCTATGATCACCAGCTCTGTGCGACTTTCAGAAGAAATTCCGGCCCACACAAGTACAGACCCACCACCGTAGGCTACTTTTTCCTCGATGCATGCTTGCTTGAATCTTTCCCCTGGTCTTCGATACACTCTGTGTCTTCCATCGTGCTTGTAGAGCATAAATTTTGATTCGTCGGAGAACATAACTTTTGATCAATCTTCAATACTCCAATTTACGTGGCTCTGGGCATATCTTAGTCTTGAAATACGATGCCCACGCTCCAGTTTAGGGCCGTTTGCAGGTCTAAGGGGTTTTAAGTTAGATTCAGCAAGCCGACGTCTTACTGTCCATGCACTTGGGTTACTTCCTCCGAGGCGTCGAAACTGATTGGTGAGTTCAGTTCCTGTGAGAAAGCGATTTCGAAGCATGGTGTTCACCAAGTATCGGTCTTCTCGTGCTGTGGTATACCTGGTTCTGCCCGTTCCTGGTCTGCGTAGGTTAGAACCAGTTTCTTCGTAACGTCGGAGAACTCTTTGTACTGTTGACAGCGACACACCAACAGTCCTGGCTGTATCGCGCTGACTCCGGCCGGTTTCCAGCATTGTAAGTATTCTGGTGCATTCTTCAGGCGTAAGCGACATAATTTCAGCTTGAATAATGAATATAGAGCACTATCAACATGGTTTATGTACCCACATAAATGACAGATTACAAACAAAAGCAAAACCAAATGCTGTAATTTCGTAGTTCCATCTTCGAAAGTGGCCCTTTTTCAAATTTGATTTTTTTATGATATAACTTTACAATAACTAAGAAGTTTTAATACCTTCATTTAAGGAGTATTACATTGTCTATTAAATACAATTTATTGCATCAACCTAGCATTTTTAGTTTCCGAGATTTTTAGGATTCTTTAAGTGACCCGGATTCATTGCTCTCGAGTGTATTACAAAGAGAAAAGATTACTTTGTACAATTTAACATTTGTTAAGCATTATTTAAAGTGAAATAAATCCTTATTAACTTTTATTCAATGTCCTTTCACGTCCCTGATATCTGAACGTATAGGCAGAGACAGTTATGTGTTAACAAGAATCTTCAAAATTGGAATTCCCAAAGGTGTTGTAACGAAATCTATTGCCGTTGGTCAAATATATTATGTTATCTAACTCGGTATTTTTTACCTAGAAGTTCAAACATATCGAAACTTATGACACCCACGGGATGGGATGGGGTAGAAATATTCTATCTCTCTTTTTCTGCTATACGATTAAATATATAGGTTGTTATCTACTATAGATAAAATAGTAGAAGATGTGAGAGAAACCGGATAAAGTTCAGCGAAATTCAACAGCGAAATTCAACATAGTAAGCTGAATGAATCCGGCTCGACTGGTGAAATACCATGACCTCTCAGAATATTGGCGTAAAAGTCACACATATCGTGTTGAGTTTGGTGAGAGTCGGTGAGAGTGGTATCTGGAGGCTTAGCTCTTTCCTCTCCTTTCACATCCTACTTCATTAAAGGACAGCAACGCAATTGTAAATCTGACTGTGTTGCAGGTGTCCATGAGGAGCTTACCATCGTGAGTTCCGGTTATTACATAACAAAACGTAAAATATATAATTTCTAAAATTCATATTCTTAAATCTAGATTCATCAACTGACTTTAGAAGTATCGGGAGATACTCAGCCAAATGAGATGCGAATTGCTATATAGCGACTTTGAAGCAACACCTTTATTTTATAGCTAGCAATTGCTGGGAACTCATTTATTATAAAATCACTTTTATTTTTAGACGTCTATAAGGAAAAAAAGAAAAATTTTGTATTCTTGCAGTATTATGAGTAATATTCCCTGTAACTGTAGTAACTGTGTGATAATAATGAAACCGTAAAAGCCTTACTTTGATGTGATGAATAATTTTTAAGTGATTGGGATTTTTATTGGTTTTATTCATTAGTGAAATAACCCCTTTGATGCGTTTTAAAATTGTTTTAGATAGACAAATATATCATAACTTTTTCTACCTGAAGGTATAGTCAACCGCTGTTAAGCCTCAACTCGCGTAATAAAACGGAACCTATTGCCATGCACCGGGCCCAAAGTCATCTATATTTATCACACATAATTTCTGAATAAAATTCCGAGAAATCATTGATGTGAGCCTGGAATCGATCCTACGACTTGGTAATCCGAGGTAAAATATCTATAAAAGATATTCACGTAGGCATACATAATATAACGCTAAGTCCTTTGCGGGATGGAAAAAAGAGCGAAGGCTCGATTCTCGCTTTACTCGCTTCTTTAACTTTCATAACTCTTGTCCTGCAAGCTCGACAGTTTTTTTATGATTCTGACTTCATCTGCCTTAAGAATTCATTCAATGTGGTCAAGGTGTTTCTGGGCCGTTCTCGACTTCTACATCCTTCAGCTTTAGCGCAGTATATCTACTTAGCCAAACTTAAAAAAAAAACTACACTAAATATATTGTATTATTCTATACTCCACAAAATGTTCTAATATTTATTTTTTATCTCTTTTTTTATTGGATAGAAGGGCAAACGAGCAGGTGTGACCGGCGCCGCCCATGTTCACCTGCAACACATATATTGTGACAGTTGAGTTGCCGACCTATAAAGGAGTACGATAGGAAAGGGTGAGGAAGAAGGTGGGCTCCCGGTAACCTCTCACACCGGACGAAACGCGGTATGAGCCACATTAAGTCTATCTTCTGAGAGCTCGTGGTATTTCACCAATCGAGCCAGCCCATTCATGCAGGAAACCCATGAACATAGCTACAAATCGTCAGAAATAATTGAGATGAATAATAAAATAAATGTGAGTAACCCTTTTAAGTATATTAATTATTATAACACGCTTAACTACCAAATCTAGTATACATTTTGCTCAAAGCATACCCAATAACCAGAAGTAAATTTGATTAGTAATCATACCTTTTAATTAATCCTTTTAGAGCCATACTAATGCCGTAGAGAGAAATTTATTGCTCAAACTGGGTAACCACAGTAGAGAAATACGTCTGATTGTTACTACCCTAGAATCAAGCGGTACCGGCCTTGTAGCTAATATTGAAGCCACAAATAAATAATTGGAGCAAATATTTAATAGTAGCAACGTTTATATTATGTTTGTGCTAATTAATCTGGAATTATTAATTGGAATTAAATATTAACTACTAATTGGAATTATATATAGTTATATTTATAGAAGAATATGAAATATGCAAGGATAATGGTTGATGATGTAGTGCTGGAACAGGTGAATGAAATTGTATATCTTGGATGCGCTTTTAGCAGAGATGGAAGGTACACCGCGGATGTAGAAAGACGAGTGGCGATAGGAAATAGCGTAAACGGAGTGTTGGGCAGATTCCTGGGCGCAAAAAATATTAGCAGAAAGGCCCAGTTAGCAATCCACAATGCAGTCCTGATCCCAACACTAACTTATGGAAGCGAGAGCTGGGTATGGCAGAGTGTGCATGAAAGTAGAATAAACGCGGTAGAAATGAGGGCCCTACGCAAAATCTGCGGAGTGACTCTCGCTGACCGCGTAGAAAACAAGGTTGTAAGGAAGGAAGTTGGTTTGAAAGAGAGTGTCGGTGTAAAAGTAAGAAAGGGCATGCTCCGATGGTTCGGACATGTAGAAAGAATGGTTGACGCAAGACTGACTAAGCAGATATACAATGCAAAAGCGGACGGATGTAGGAGTCGAGGACGGCCAAGACACACATTCCAAGACCAAATAGAACGTGTTCTGGAGGAAGGTGATGTTAAGAGCCTCAAAAACCGACGCGCGTGCATGAAAAGAGTTATGAAAGTCAACGAAGCGAGTGAGGTGTGTAAGAATCGTGCCCTATGGCGCTCTGTTCTCTCTGCCTACCCCGCAAGGGATTTGGCGTGAAGTTATGTATGTATGTATGTATGTATGAAATATTATATTTCTAGTTATATGTTCATAGATTTATCTTATCTGGAATACATAGGATTTACATATTTATTTCTCAGACTTTCGCGAATTTCACTCATAGATTAAAACAACTTTTAGGATTATATCGCGTTTATTTACTACTTATTTTTATTTATTTCCCGAAGTTTCGAACTCTTTACAGACATCATTGAAATGTGAAAATGATCTCTGTAAAGAGTTCGAAACGCGATATAATTCTAAAAGTTGTTTTAATCTATACATAGAATTTTTTATGAAGATCATTACTTTTAATTTCTTAACAAAATCAATAGAAAATTTATGTTACAGGTCTTCAAAGATACTGAAAACCGTCACTATTACATTTAGGAAAAATCAAATTTATTCAGTTTATAATACCAATCAATAAGTGTGCTTGAACAAAATACTTCTATGTACCATGAATGCATGATTCTATGTAACGTGGATGGATTCGCTACAAGCTACTCGATTTGGAGTGTAGAGAATATCATGAGAAGAACCGAGCATGATATTCATGTGCCAAATACCCTTTGCGAACATGTAAACTACAGAAAATACATTATTTATTATCAACTGAACAACGATTCGCTTAGTTACTAGTTTTACTATTTTTTTTCTATAACGTTACACCTTTTTCTACCCGAAGATGTAGGCAGCGATTGTTAAGCCTCGACTGGCCGATTTTTCACGACGAAAATGGAATAGGTGACAGAACCGGTCGCCACAAACGGGGCACAAAGTTTTCAGTCATCAATATTTATCACACATAACTTCCGAAAAGGATTCCGTGATGCGATCCCAAGACAATTTTGTTTCAAGAGTGGGGAGCTCGACCTCCAAACAAACTTCAAATATTGTACTTGTTTATTGGTTGTTTCATTTCGTCCTCAATACATTTACTAAAATTTCACCAGATGTAGAATCCGCTCGGTGAATACTAAACAGTTTAAATGTAATAAAAACAAGTTTTATTTTATTTTGAAAATACATTTACTGAAGGGATAAGGAATATGTTTAACTAGCTTATAGTAATGCTCTCGTAAACATAAATTCACGCCTGTTGTTACACAAAGGTGTAGGCAGTGGCTGTTAAGACTCGACTCACCGAATCTTTATGTTACGTCCCAAATGGAATAGGTGGCAAACCTATTGCCATGCACCAGTCACAAAGTTGTCAGTCATCCATATTTATCGCATATAACTTCTGAAAAGCATTCCGAGAAATGATTCCAGTGTTTAAGTAAATGTATATTGTTGTGATATTTATTTAAAAACTTTGTGCCCGGTATGGCAATAGGTTCGCCACTTACTCCATTTGGGACGTAAAGATAACGGCGAGATGAGGCTTAACAGCCGTTGCCTACAACTTCGGGTAGAAAAAGGCGTGAAGTTATGTTATGTTATTTTAAAAAAAAAATTTTGGATGATACCTTTTATTCATGTTCCTCTTTGTTTGTTATTGACACAAAAAATCTTTCAGATATCATACAACGAAGCGAATTTTTTTTTTATCAAATTGTTACCAATTTCATTTATCGATATTACCTACCTATCATTCCTTTTCAATTTTGTCCATTGAAATTCGTTTTAAGTATCTACACAAGAGAACTTTTAAAAACCACGTTAATTTGATTATATAAATAAATAAATTTAACCTTAAACAGTCTCGTTGGTCCAGTGGTCGAGTTCTCGTTTTTAATTCAGAAGTCATGGGATCAGTTCTACACTCGCACACCAATGATTTCTCGGAGTTATTTGCGCAAGTTAAGTGTGATAAATATCGATGACTGAAAACTTCGTGCTCGGCGTATGGCATAAGATTCGCTACTTATTACATTTGAGACATAACATAAAGATTTGGCCAGTTGAGGCTTAACAGACGCTGCCTACACCATCGGGTAGATAAAGGCGTGAAGTTATGTTATATAGTTTAGTTGTTTTTGAAAAATGTTTTGCTTTTATTTGCTTTTACAATCACATCGCCGAATAACATCCAACCCGTCAATAACAGGAAATAACAGCCAGCACTTTAATTCAATATGATAAGTAACATAACTTTTACACCTCTTAAAGGTTTTGTTGAAAGATAGGAAACAAAACTGTCTGACAACATAATTGTCTGTACGCCATTTTACTTTTCAGAATTGGAAATATTGAGAAGGAAAAAAAATAAACAATAATGCTTTTAACGATACCAGTTTGAAATGGATTGCGAAAGCTTAGTTCATATTTTGAATAATCAATTACTGGTGATAAAAGGTAAATGAACAAGCGGGTCTCCTGATGGTAAGCAACTACCGCCGCCTATGGACACTTGCAACACAGATGAAACACATTACAGCAGCATTGCCGGCCTTTCAGATTGGATGAAAAGGGAATCAGGATTGGTGTATGAACAGGGCGGGGAAGATTTTTTTCTGAGAGGGAAATGCATCATAAGCCACTTTACGTTGATTTTTTGAGAGATCATGGTATTTCACCGGTCGAACCGATACATCCATGCAGTAAACAGCATGGCTATTTAATAATATATATTATTTATTCATATATGTATATATATATTATTTAATAATACATATTATATATAATATATATTTAATTCACTCAAGTGGTAATCCACTTGAGGGAATTCTAAACAATAAAACTGATCCGTATATTGCAATAGATAAATACTCATAAATATCTTCATAAATTTCTCATGTACACGTAGTTATACGAAGACTGATTAGACTTTAACAGTAATATATAAACATATTTTAAATGTTCCCTTAGCTTGGATTGAGTCCAAGTTTTACACCGAGTATTTCATTTTTCTGTCGAAATATACGAATTTATTCTCTCATCTCAATCAATGAAGAATGTAGGCAAATGATAGTAATGTCTGCTGTTCAAATATTAGGAAGTTTGGGGTTTTTGAGGAACCAGGTAAGCTAGTACAGGTGGTAATTGGACTCACCGCTCAGCCAAGGAAGAGAAATCCATTTTCTTTGAAACAACATCGCCTTTGTCGATCACTGTATATAATAATATATCTTTCTGTAACGTTCACAGGCGTACTGCCAAAAATATCTACTAGTACAGATAAAATATAATTAAGAAAAGTCAAATAAGACATAAAACATTCCCAACTAATAACAAGAAAAATATCGCCCAGTATCATAGCAGGGTAGGCAGAGCGAATTGAGCGCAACACATAACGATTCTTATACGTCTCGTTCTCGTCAATCGCCTTAAGACGCTGTGATCTTTCTGTTTAGTCTGCAAGAGACTTGGCGTGAATTTAAGCAAGTAGATATATTTATAAAATATTTAAACTATTAGTCGAACTTGAAATAGAGAAAAAGTTTTATTATTCTATGATAGTTTTATTTCATCCGGTTTCCAGAGATATATTTAGTTACGCAAAAAAAATCTATTTTATATTTGAAGACGCCCGGTTCAAGCGTAAAACGTTGCTTTATGTCTGATGTAGCAATAATATTGTATAGTTGAGTACTAAAATATTATATTAGTTTGTAAATAAACCGACTCGCCTCGTGATGGTTCATTGATAAATATTTCAAACGTAAGCTAAATTGATGGTAGTTAATCTTTTTTAAGAATTTAAGACCGGGATAGTATCCGGATTACAGAGATTCGTAGACATAGCCCATAAAGTTTGCACGCTGAAATGGAAGTGGGCAGGCCACATCACTCGAAGAACTGACGACTACTGGGGAAAAAAGGAGCCTGAACCGATCACGGCTCGGTTTGCCTAGCGTAGGCCATCTCCGCACTAGATGGACCGGCAATCAAATTAAAACAGCAAGCAATCGTTGGGTACAGGTGGCACAGGACTAGAAGTTATGGCGTTCTAAGGGAGAGGACTACGTTTAGCAGTAGACAAATCTTGGCTAATGATGACGAAGGAAGTGCATAAAAGGTACAGAAGCCAATTATTGATAAATATAATTGCAAATTGAAATTCAATAATGTAGTATAAAAATGCTTTAGTAATTGTGTTCCAAGAGTGTCCATTCCAACTGCATGTAATGAATCCTCGAGTGTTCCAGACGAGTGCTTCGCTTGTAGAGTACCTTAGTGACGTAACTACTGCGCTGTCAAAAATAACCTAACATTTTATAACAACATATTATTTTTATTTGTAAACAGATATAGACCAAATTAACACAGAAATTGGTGTGTCTCTGTCCAATGTCGAAACTAAGTTTTAAAATAAAACCTTTTTTTTACTAAATGCATTATAACAATACAAAAAAGCATATTTTACCATGTTTTGCATATTTTACCTTCCTAAACGTGATAGTAGTCATCATCATCATTCATCATCATCATTAGCCCTTTTGAGGTCCACTGCTGGACATAGGCCTCCCCCATAGAGCGCCACAACTGCCGGTCCGCTCTATCATGGGGGGTTTTTGCCATAATCGCCACGCTTGGCAGGCGGGTTGGCGATCGCAGTAGGCTGTATTGTCTTGAGAGAGAATGCTGCTGCCTATTCTTCTAGCTTTTCCCTTAGTCGCCTTTTATGACACCCACGGGAAGAGATGGGGTGGCGGTATTCTAGGCCGGCGCCACACAGCATGATAGTCGTCATTTAATAGTAAATGTTGGAGTAAACGTACTGTACTGTTTTTCTCCTTTAGACAGTAGAATGAGATTTATAATTACTTCAGGATAGTTAAATTGACTATCCAATGTGATTTTTTTAACCGCATCTGTATTTTCTGAGAGTAACGCGTAAAAAGAAACAAACTTTGACAGTGGTAGAGCCCATCAGTTCGCTGCATGAATGGGCCGGCTCGAACGGGGAAATACCACGACCTCTCAGAAGATCGACGTAAAGTGGCTCATGCCGCGTTTCGTTCGGTGAGAGAGGTACCCGGAGGCCCACCCCCCTTTCCCCATCCTTTCCTTTCCCCTATCCCTTAAAGGTCGGCAACGCAACAGTAACATTATATGTGTTGCTGGTGTCCATGGGCGGCGTTGGTTGCTTACCATCAGGTGACACGCCTGCTCGTTTGCCCTCCTATCCCATAAAAAAAAGAACACTGCTTCTCCTCAATGTGCACATAGATTTTATCAAACCCGGTTACCTAAATGGTCAGATATGCTTTTTTTCATTAGAGTTTTATCTCACTACTCCTTAACTGCGTCACGTACAGAGATAATTTAAGAATGAGAAAAGAAAGTGAGATCACAACAGCAGAATTTATTCGCTGTGAATAAATTAAATTCCTCTCAACCAGCAGCAAAAAAATAAAATAAAGGAAGGTAAATTCCTGGCACAGGTTATAAATAACGGATGCTATATACAAAAAGAAAAAAAAATAACAAATAGTTTTATATAATACAAAAGAGTATATATTTCAAAAAATGAATACATGTTTGGTTGTGTCGAATCTCATTTTTTTTTTTGACTATGTGATAACTTTGTATAATAAATAAACCTTCGATTGTGGAATAAACCACAAATAACTTGACTGTAACTTTCATCCGATATCCAATTTGTTACCTTAACTAGAACAATAAAGAGGAAGTGCGTTGTGATTTGAATAACGATGCTTTTACCCGTAGATCTTTGCAGAGATAGCTTAAAGAAATAATATCCTGTAAACAATTTATTTTCAGAATTTCGTAATTTGTTCCTTGTACATTCTATGCTTAATAAGGGCCAGATAATGAGGCCAGATGTGAGTTACGTTCTTATTACCTGGTAAGAGACTTGATTTGAAGATTGGTTCCTTTTTAAAAACCAAAAAATATTAATGCAGAAAAAAATACTACATTAAAACTTTTATTTCTTGCGTAAAACTTTTGGATTTTTTTTTTTACCAAAATCGTAACTTAAACATTTTGGTGTTTCTTATATTAGGCTCCTTCAAAGTAGATAGTCTGGTAGGTAGGTACTGACAGTATCTTGAAAACATGCTTTATGGGTAAGCTAGTAAATGTATATAACATTGGTAATATCAAACGTGGACACTCACGGTGGGGCTAGTCCACAAATTTAAAGTCGCTCAGCGAGCTATGGAGCGGGCTATGCTCGGGGTATCTCTGAAAGATAAACTCAGGAATGAGTATATCCGCCAGAAAACTGGAGTAACCGACATAGCTCGTAGAATAAGCTCGCTGAAGTGGTAATGGGTTGGTCACATCTGCCGAAGGACCGACGGTAGATGGAGTAAGACGAGCTCAGAAAGGCTGCTGGAAAAGACTGGATGCGGAAGGCAGAGAATCGGATGTTGTGGCACAAATTGGGAGAGCCTATGTCCAGCAGTGGACTGCAATAGGCTGATGATGAATATCATTCCATCGTTATGGCATTTAATTTAGAACTCTATATAAAAATTGGCTATTGCTATTCTTACGACAGTAAGCTTATAAAGTACAATTATATTTTTTCAGTTCGGGTGCCATGTACATGGTAACAAAACATGGAGTTTATTAAAATTTTCTTAAGATTAAAAAATAAATCATAACGTTACTTATTCCTTTTTTTTGGGTTAGTCTAACGTCTAAAAATTAAAAAAAAACCGCTAGAATTATTGTGCATTACAACGATTTTCAGATTAAATAAAAATCGTTAATTATTAAAAAAAATGCGTCGATTTTATTTGTTATGATAATAAAAGAGCACATCACTAGTAAAGATTTACTGCATTCAATTTGCGCGGACAACTTCAAGTGCCAGGAGTTAAAATGTGAAGATGGCATGGTTAATTGACACAGTCAGCCATTGCACTGCTTACATTTATTTGTGTTTATATACATAACTAGCTGACCCGGGAACTTTGTTCCGCATAAAAGTAATAATTAAGTAATAATTTCGGATTTATCACTTTTTCTTTTCTACAACATACATGCCATTATAGCTAAAAACTACGCCGTTGACACCCTCTAGCTATTAAAAAACCGCATTAAAATCCGTTGCGTAGTTTCAAAGATCTGAGCATATAAAGGGACAGACATCGGGAAGTGACTTTATTTTATACTGTGTAATGATAAATTATGTATCAATGTTAATAGATATTATAACATTAAATGACATGACGTCTTTTTTACCCGAAGGTAGGCAGCAGCTGTTAGGCCTCTGGAGGGCTGTGGTCTCCTTCTGCGAAGCTGTGATGCTCCAGAAGGAGGCTGCCGGGCAAGTTCGGAAGAGAGCCGATCCCGCTCGAGGGCGGCGGCGGCCAGCTAAGTGATCGCCGCCGAGGACGGGCCGCGAGGGCGCACACCCCGCGGGTGCGCCCGGGTTGCGTCCCGGGAAGGATGACCCCCCGGTGCCGCCGGGGGAGCCGCTGGCCGCGCGCCTTTTTACAGCGCCGGACGAAGGCCGCCGCGAGGTTTTAGTGGGTAACCCTAGGATCGGATTGCAGTTTACTATTTTGGGAGTTCCACACTACCCCCTGCCGTCCCCAGGCTGGGGTGTGCATTAAGCATTTCCTCGCGTAAAAAAAAAGGCTTCAACTCGCTGAATCGTTACATCCTAGATGAAATAAGCCTACAGCAATGCGCCGAAAGTTATCAGTCATCGATATTTAGCACACATAGCTACCGAAAAGTATTCCAAGAAATCATTGATGTAATCCAATCGATCCCACGACGTCTGAATCAGAAGCGAATGGCTCGACCACTGGCCCACCGAGACTTTAATAAAATACAAATTTTTGAAATGTATTATGAAATAGTAAACATATTGACTCTAAAGAACTTCTCAATGGCTATAATATTGAGCAAAGGGACTTCTGATTTCGAAGTCCCTAGTTCAGCTCCTAGTAAATACTAAAAGTTTTCAACACATTTTTTTAAATCCTGTTTAAAAACAATGTGCCATATTTATGGAAATGTCACGTCGTCTATATAGCCACGTATTTCATATAATAGTGCCTAAAATAATTGGTTATTAGTTAGTATGAAATATCATGAAACGCAGATTTCGAGAAGAATGATAAACCTGGATGTAGAAGGAAATAAGGAAGGGTAAGACTGGAAGAATAAGGAAGGATTAAGAGGGTGTTAGTGTGGAAGACGCGAAAGATACGGAAATGTGGAAAAGACAAACCTGTTGTGCTTTCTTTCCCCAAATAATGGGAACATACAGGAAGATTATGAAATTTATAATTTGTTATTATGGGCATAATGGTATAACAAATGTCCCTGTCTAAACATACCTCTAATTTTACGCAGTTGTATAATAATAATAAACAAAAACAAACTATTATGGCTCCCTAAACACAAAGTTTTCATTATATTTCAGGTAAGCTAACAACTTAATATTTAATAAAAACTTTGTATATAACCTAATGAGCATTGTTACAGAGATGGAAATCGTAATTATACACGAGCTCATAATTATAAAATTATACAGAATTAATATAAATAATTCTGTTGTAAGATTTTGTATAATTATACCCCTACCTTAACCCTTACTCCGTGCCAAAATATTTCCTTAAGAACTAATGTATTGTAGAAGTTGTATTATATTCCAAAGCGACATCAATATTATAGCCCATGGTACGACTTCAAATAACAAACATAACATAATTTCCGATAATAAATCTGCAAAGTCATTGGTGAAAGCGAGGACTCGACTCGCGACCTCTTGAATCAGAAGTGGGGAGCTCAACCACTGGATTACGGGGATAATATTAATAGTACGACAGAAACCGGTGATAAAAAGTGTTTATTGTTGTTTCATCTACAGGAATTTTTTTTTTCCAGATAAATGAAAAACATCTACAAAACTTCACGCCAGGTCCTTGACAGCAGATAAAGCCACAAGGCACAAGAAACGTCTCCTCGTTTCCCTCACTTTCATAACTCATGCACGTTCTTTGTTTTTTTTTACGATTTTTACGTCCTTATTTGCGCTGCTTATACCCACTTAGTCATTCTTTCATCTTTTTACCTTAAAGTCAAAGTCAAAGTCAAAGTGGTTTTATTTTCATAGGTCCTCACAGACACTTAAAAATAGTCAATGTACAAAAATGTTTAAAATTAAAATAATATTTAAAAAGCTAAGCCACGAGCGCTTGAAGCAAGTGCCTCCGTGGAACAAAAAAACACGGAAGCAATCGCCACGAGCGGCCCGATTCCGAGTGTAGGGGCTTTCATGAGAAGAACCGGGCAAGAAACTCATGTGCCAATACTCTTTTCAAAACCATTGAAAATTTACAGAATAGTATTATCAACGCTACTGAAAAAATATCACATAAAAGGTGTAGCAGCCAGACTACTCGACAATCACAGTTATGATCCAACCAACTTAAAATCATCGTAGTACAAGTAATGAGAGAAATTATATGATATTAGTCGAGCACAGCTGACGCGACATCTTCTATTTAGAATGGTAACGTTGTGCAACAAGTAAGTGCAATAATAAAAATTATATATAAAGCTTTTATCAAAACAACATGAATTCAAACTCATAACAAGAAATGTTGATTACTATTAGACATAGAAATATTTGCAGCACGTCTCCACTCCAAAATAAGTGAACAAATTCCAACACGCAAACTACACAATCCGCGTTGAGCAAGCAATTTGACGGTCCCAAGACGACTTGTCCGTCATGAAGTCATTGATGGTGTAATAAGCACCGGCAACGAGACGATCCTTCACAGCCCGCCTAAACCGATCGAAAGAGAGAGCCAGAATATGCGCAGGGATCCTATTATAGAACTGTACACCCATTCCCAAAAACGACTTATGTACTTTGTGCAGGCGATGACACTTTAACACAAGTTTATGCTTGCCTCTGGTATTAAAATTATGTACATCACTATGTTTAGTATATCTATTTAAGTTTTTTCTAACAAACATTATATTGTCATAAATAAATTGAGAAGCAACTGTTAATATTCCAATTTCCTTAAACCGTTCTCTAAGGGAGACTTTGGTCCCCAGATTATAAATTGCCCGAATAGCTCGTTTTTGAAGCACAAAAATAGACTGAATTTCAGCTGCTCTACCCCACAGCAAAATGCCATAAGACATGACACTATGAAAAAAATTATCATAAAATATAGGAAATTAATAAGCTTAAATAATTATTGCTATAAGATGCTTAAAGCATGATTATAACTTTGGCTTAACATGTTAAATGTCCTTAACAAAGTAAATGGTGTCGCCTCTTAAGTAAAATCGTATTATATATATGCTTAAGATCTGTGCCATCTACTAAGCACTCAAGACGTGTATACTAAATGGATTAAGGATTAGATCAACGTATCCATATATTAAACCTCAATATAATATAGGCAATATATTAGTAGTAGATATTAGTTAAGCTTATGTTCATATTTGCAGAGTCTACCTATGACGCAATAAGTATTTTATACTAAACATAACATGACATAACTTCACGCCTTTCTCTATCCGAAGGTGCAGGCAGTGGCTGTTAAGCCTCAGCCGTTATTTTTATGAAAAACAGAATATTTCATTAGTGAAGAGGAAAGATAACCGAATATCTTGAACTTCACAGTGTACAATAAAATATTAATTAATGCACTTTTTTATATTTCGAGACATAGGTACCGGATCTTCATCAATGATTTCTCGGATTTTTCGGTAGTTATGTGCGATAAATATCGATGGCTGACAACTTTATGGTCGGTGTGTTGCCAATAGGTTCGCCACCTGTTTCATTGGGGACGTAACGTAAAAATTTGGCGAGTCGAGGCTTTAACATCCGCTGCCTATACCTTCGGGAAGAAAAACGCGTATTACGTTTTATTTATGTGTAAAATCAGAAAGAAGCGACAGCCGAGCGGTTCAAAACAGAGATTACGGGTTGATAGGTCTCGCCTTCAAATCTCAATTACTATAAGGCAAATTTCAAAGCGTTCACTTGAAAACAGCCTGTTAAATACAAACATCAACATCTGAGCCAGTTGTGTAAAAACCTTTGCAAATGTTTAAAAGGCATCTCACTCTCTACATGACTTAAATCTCAAAGGACTTCGTCTCATTACGTAAAACCAACTAGCCCAGTACCAAGCTTGCTGTTAGTATTTTGCACTCGTATTTTTTAGTAAGGGCTTTCAAAATATAATGTTTATTATGAAATTAAATTTACTTTAGACTTACCTATTTTATTTTTCAAAACGGAACTTCTAATGTCTCTTGCAAATCGTTTAACGTATTTAACGCCCTCTCGCAAGTATAAGAAGTAATATATAACATTAGAATATAAAACGACGAAGAAAACTTGCATAGGGTGCTTAAAAGTTTACTTTTTTAAAGCGGAAGGTCTTGAAGCATTATTTTTTTTCCTTATTTTTTCGTTGTCACAAAACCTGCACAAAAAATCATTACATAGTATAAAACAAAGTCACTTTCCGCTGTCTGTCCCCTTATATGCTTATATCTTTAAAACTATGTAACGGATTTTGATGAGGTTTTTTTTGATAGTTAGAGGGTGTCAACAGGGTGCTTTTGATCTATAATTCATATATGATGTTGTAAAGAAAAAATGTTAATTTTCGAGATTTAGCACTTTAACTGCAAAGGCTGGCTGAACCCTAAGTGATATCTCAAAACGATGTTTTACATTATTCAACACCTTCAGAAGGACTACAAAAAAGTCCGCGAGGGCATATGTCCATCTTTTAGGAATAATCCACAATGACCATTTTTATTTGTTTTACTTTTTACGAGAAATAATGGCTTATTTACAAAGCGATTAAACATTTCAGCATTAATTTTCATCCAATTAAGTGTCTTAAGTAGATTGTGCTCTTAAAATAGATCGTAATTTAAACAAATACTTACGAAGATATTACAGTATTAACATAGCGGGAGATAGCAGTTGCGTTGCGCGCCAAAACGCGTGCCGATAAATAGAACAAATTGAACTTTTTAAGATCCAAATTTTACTCATTTATTACTTTTGATGCGGAACAAAATTCGCTGGATCAGCTAGTAATCTTATAGAATAAAAATATACTGCAAGTATATTTTTAAAATATATTTTTAATCTTTCTTTTCAGAAGTTATGTGTGAAAAATATCGATGACTGATAACTTTGTGCCCGGTATGGCAATAGGTTCGCCACCTATTCCATTTGGGACGTAAACATAACGGCGAGACGAGGCTTAACAGCCGCTGCCTGCACCTTCGGGTAGAAAAAGGCGTGAAGTTATGTTATGTTATGTTTATTTTCTTATAGGGTTTGAAGCTGATTAAAATTTAGATTATTATTTATTCGAAAACCCTTTTAAATTAACGGTATTTGTGTAATTCGAATAAATAAAAATAATAGTATAAAAAATAGGTCAATTTTCAATTATTTTTCGAGTATATCGACTTCCTTTTGGTATATAGAAACATGATTTTCAAAATAACATTGACGTGTTTGGGAAACATCTAGTTTATCATTTAAAAAAAAAACGTTAAGCTGACTTCTAAAAACACAAACCATAAAATCTTTATGTAGATGAAAACAGTACCTCCATAACTAAGAAGCAATAAATAACGTACCGAACAAATTTATCTACTTAGTTCAATATAGAAAACATAATACTTTAATAAACTCATCTATAACTATAAAATATTTACAATTTTCACTTATTATTGAAGTCGGTGCAAAAAATAGACTACGAAACCTAGGCTGGCACCGACTCCAAAAATAAGTTACAATTGTAAATATTTCCCTCCTCCGTTTTAAAAAGTCGGTTAAAAACGCGAAGCTATTTCCATGTCATAATTAAATCATATAGAATTACATAGAAAATTGAATTTGTGAGCTTATACATTACGGAATCTCAGGAGTTATAAGGTAGATCGGACTTAAAAGGAGTACTATGAGAACTATTCTTTACAGTGCTTAGGTAATAGATACTCCAATCAAATAGAGTAATAAAGTAGGTAGTAATGCATAATCAAAGGAACACTCTTTTTAAATATTGGTTCCATAGATATGAAACTCTTAGTTGATCACTAACACACTCTTTGAATATGGGTCGGGTAGCTGAGACCCGGTCAACATCTATTTTTTGTCCATAAATGTTAAGGGTGATTCACTGAATATTGTTTTATTATAAACTAGCTGACCCGGCGAACTCTGTTTCGCATCAAAAGTAATAACAGCTGCCCCGCTATGTTAATACTGCAATATCTTCGACGAATTTGAAGTCGATAGCAGCTATAGGTTAAAAATGGGAATTTTCCATTGTTAACACCCCCGCAACCCCCCTTGTGGGTGGAATTTCGTAAAATCCGTTCTTAGCTGACCTCTACTCGGCGAAAGGAATAATCCTACCAAATTTCAAGTCGCTACGCCTTATGGTTCCAGAGATATCGTGATGAGTCAATATATAGGTGGAAATCTCTTATATTTTACTAGCTGACCCCGCGAACTCTGTTTCGCATCAAAAGTAATAACTGCTGCCCCGCTATGTTAATACTGCAATATCTTCGACAAATTTGAAGTCGATAGCAGCTATAGGTTAAAAATGGGAATTTTCCATTGTTAACACCCCCGCAACCCTCCTTGTGGGTGGAATTTCGTAAAATCCGTTCTTAGCTGACCTCTACTCGGCGAAAGGAATAATCCTACCAAATTTCAAGTCGCTACGCCTTATGGTTCCAGAGATATCGTGATGAGTCAATATATAGGTGGAAATCTCTTATATATATATAGAAGATATATGTGAATTGTAGATTTAAGTATATTTAGCAAGTAATTCTTCACATTATCGAAGGTAATATTATTAGTTGTCATTCATTTCCATGCCAATTCCCATGTGAAACATATTAATGGAGGCGTGCAGTATTCTAGCAATAATAAACTTAATGTACATACAATATGTTTAATCAAGCGTTCAATCAATGCAAACTATAAAATTATAAGTAAATATAGTATTTGGCCCAGGAGTTTGAGGGTTAGGCTTAGGGAACCCGCTAGGTCGTTTGCACCCAGCAAACGACCTAGCGGGTCAACCGATGGTAATAAACCAACTAGCCCCGCCTATGGACATCAGCATCACAGATAGTGCTACAGTTCAATTGCGATGAATTGGTACTATCAGATTGCAGTTTGACTTTCTTGTGAACTTCAAAATAGGACAATAATTTTAAAAAGCGTGGAAAGCTTTGTGCCATTCTTTTGTAAGTCAACCACCCCACCTTTTTTATTTCTAATTATTTCACCCTATTTTTACATATACAATTTTGTGATTCAACGATATTTATCACTGTTAAAAATATAATGTACAAATCCTTGATACGCCGATGATTGTGACTGAGATAGGAGGGCAAACGAGCTTGCATGTCACCTGATGGTAAGTGACCAGCGCAGCCCATGGAAACCTGCAAGACATGGTGGGCCTCCAGGTACCTCTCTCACCGAGCGAAACGCAACATGACCCACTTTACGTCGATCTTCTGAGAGATCGTGGTATTTCACCGTTAGAGCCGGCCTATTTATACAGCGAACTGCTTGGCTTTACCACTGCATTCATTATTCATTTATTTATAGGAAGGCACAATCGTGGACACTGGATCCACTTATATTAATTATTTATTTATTCAAAGACAGGGTGCTGATACAATAGATCACTTAGACGACTAAAATAAAAACTATGTTGCTAAAAAAACTATGTTGCCAGAACAAAATTATGTTGTATTTGTAGTTGAACAGAACTGTTACAGTTTGTAGGCCATTATAATGTTTATAGTCTCAATAAAGTTTGCACTAGATTACTAAACAAACTGTATTTGACTATGTTGGAAATTTACTATTTTATGTTAGTAAATTTGCTGTAACAAAAGTTTTGTCAGGAGCAGATATACTTCGAATTTGAGTACTGATACTAAAACATAATATCAATTATAACAAATATGATCATCGATTTCATCGTCTAGGTTCTGTTCTCGGTCTGAAGGTTGAATCATCCTGCTTCTGAGTAATACATGCAAAAATTCTACAAATGAAGGCATATTAATAAAGAAAGCTTAATACCTACGTATTAAATACAGTACGAAAATCAGTATGCAAAAGTAATTTTATACCAATAAACCTACTTTGTTTTGCAGTTTGCATAATCTATTAGGTTATTATAAAATTTCTTGACATGGTGTGCAACAATTTTTGGTAGTCTTCGGGTACAATTTAGATTTATGATACTGCAGTTGTTTAAATGACTTTTTTTTTCTAGTCTTTATTATTTACTAGCTGACCCGGCGAACTTTGTTCCGCATCAAAAGTAATAAATGAGTAAAATTTGGATACTAAAAAGTTTAATTGGTGCTATTTATAGGCATACGTCTTGGCCGGTACTGCTACGCGACCCAACTGCTATGTCGCGCTATGTTAATACTATAATATCTTCGTAAATATTAGTTTAAATTAGATGCAGTAAAGAGCCATATTGATCTATATTAAAAACGCAATCTAATTAAGATACTTAATTGGATAAAAATTAATGCTGTAATGTTTAAAATTGCTTCGTAAATAAGCCATTATTTTTCGTAAAAAGGTAAGAAATAAAAATTATAATTGTGGGCTATCCCTTAGAGATCGACATATGCCATTGCGGACTTTTTTGTAGACATTTTGAAGGTGTATAATAATATAGTACATTATTTTGATCTATCACTTAGGGTTCAGCCAGAGTTTGTAATTAAAGTGCTAAATCTCGAAAATAATCATTTTTTATTTAGTACATTATACATGAATTATAGATCAAAACCACCCCGTTGAAACCGTATATTCATTTAAAAAACCCGCATTAAAATCCGTTTCGTAGTTTCAAAGATATAATCATATAAGGGGGCAGACAGCGGAAAGCGACTTTGTTTTATACTATATATGAAGATAAAGAGTTTTGTCACTTAGTGACTAGGTCACCAAAATATAAATGTATTATATTATATTGCTTGACTACCCTGTCGTATGTAGGTATACGACAGGGTAGTCAAGCAATATAACATAAGACCACTATTTCAGGTATCAGTGAACTTTGGAGAAACTTCTCTGAGTATATCAATATTAATTATAAACACGAAAGCTAGTGTCTATTTTAAAGATGTATAACAACATTACTTTGATTTCCTGTGAGTAATATCATGAAAAGGGACAGAAATATCAAATCAAAATCGTCAATGCATGCATTTTGCAAATGCGTCGCTATTTGATTTCATTAAAAAGCGCACGCGGTGGCAAACAGCGAGATGACTGTACAAAGATCCAGACACCCGTCTCCAGGTATCGTCTTATTTTTAAAATATTCTAGCAAAGATCGTAAATAAAAATGCGAATTTGACATAAAACTTATGTATGTTTTTTTTTTAAATAGACACTCGGTCTAGATAGAGTCTCGGTGCTCCAGTGGTCGAGCACACGGCTTCTGATCCAGAGGTCCGGGTTCGAACTCTGACACTGGCTCACACCAATGACTTTTCGAAATTTTTTTCTGAAGTTATGTGTGATAAATATCGATGACTGAAAATTTGTGCCCGGTATGTGCAGTACAGGTTCGCCACCTATTCCATTTGGGACGTAAACATAACGGCAAGACGAGGCTTAACAGCCGCTGCCTACACCTGCGGGTTACAAAGGCTTGAAGCTATATTATGTGTAAACAGACACTCGATTCATCTTTAAAAGATATTAAATCTAATAGCTTACATGGCAATGACATACTTAAGTTGTATAGTAATCGTCCTTGGGTCATGCACTTCTATATTCATCGCTTGTACTTGACCAGTCAGAAACTGGTCCGTTCTCAACGATGCGTGACATATAAAATTACGCCTATGATAGAAATATAAGATGAGGTCAGGAACAACTAGACTTATATTGCTCATTATGTTAAGAAAACTTATAAATATATAAAGCATATAGACTTATTACATATTACAGTGAATTTATAACACAAATATAATAAAAAGCTTGCTCTTGGTTGTCTGGATGCTTAGAAACTCGCTTCTGAACCAATAAGTCCCAGAATCAAGACTTGGTTCAAACCAACGTCAATTATTTTCGGGAGTTACGTTTGATAAATATCGATGACTGAAAACATTGTGCTATGTATGGCAAAAGATTCTACCACGTATGCCGTTTAGGACGTAAAAAATTAGGCGAGTCGAGGTATCTATCACATTTAATGACTACAACTTCAGGTAGAAAAGGCGTGAAGCTAGAAAGCTTCCATGGTCACAAAATAAACTTGCATAATGTAACTATATTTTTTGGATGATATAAATTAATATAGGAAAAAATAATAAGAACATAATCATATCTCAAAACTCATAAGCTGATGCTAGCTTACCTTGTAGACTATTATGAAGATCAAAGACAAGTCAAGAGTGTACGGGTTGCACTCACTCAACAAGTATTTCTCAATTTTATCTGTGAATTGTTTATCATAAATTTCTTTTTAAATTACTCATAAGAATATACAGGTATGAGGTTTTTATGATATTCCACATAAATGTGTATGTATGTCAAGATATGAAAAGATTATTTTTTTATGCTAAGCTTATATAATAATAAAGTTATAATCATTACTAGATATAGAACAAAGTCGCTCTCCTCTGTCTGTCCCCTTAAATGCCTTGACACTACCCACCCCGTTGACACCTTCAATCTCTTAAATAAATCCGCATAGACATAAGCATATAAGGGGACAGCCAGCGGAAAGCGACTTTATTTTATACTATGTAATGATAATGATTATTACGGAAGATAAGGATAAAAAACGAGTACTTTAATGAAACTAGAAACTGTTATTTTCTAGTATTTCTATGTTTACAATGTATTATTACTCCAGTACTTTTATGATACACTTAGTAAGTACAAGTGAGTTCAATTAATCCATAAAGAACTAAGTATTTTTATTTTAATGGATTTTATCATTTTATAGCTTTCTACAAGAAGTCCGTTTACAATGTATACAAAATAAAAATATTTATATACACCTAATTCAAACATTAAAAGTAATGACAAGAACTTATAATATTGAAATAAAAAATGTTGTCAATAGCTAAGAATGAAAATCACAAAAGTAACGAATAGTCAAACACGAAGTCATCCAGTCATTACTCATTCCTCAACAAGCATTTATATTTACCGGATACCTCTCTCACCAAACAAAACGCGGCACGCGTCACTTCACGCCGATATTTAGAGAGGTCGTGGCATTTCACCGGTAGCGCCGGCCCATTCATACAGCGAACTGCAAGACTCTCTCTCCCATTGGTAAAAAATGTTCATTATTTAAACAAAAAAAGATTATAAGTCATAGTCTTCTGAGTAACTATTGTTTTTCGACTCCAATTTATCCAAAACTAAAATAAAATGTCACTACATAAGACTTGTTGTTTCTAAGTTAAATAAATCTCCTCCCATTCTTACATTGAAAGATTTATCCCTCTATTGTACTTAAATATAATCATAACAGTACACTCATAAGAAAACACGTTTTGTCTGAGAAATAATGCGAGTACTTGTGTAAGTACTACTGTAAGTACATATATAAACCTATACATAAACTCACGCTCGTATCCCATAAGGGTAGGCAGAGACCCTAGCTTTTCACAAGCTACCATCCTGATACAATACTTTCTCCTCATCCATAGACATACAATCTCCTTCGCATCCCGTTTCCGATCGCATCTATAACCCATTGTAAAAGGCCGGCAACGCAACTGCAACAGTATCTGTGTTCAGGTGACCATGGGCGGCATCGTTTGCCTTCCTATCCGATAAAAATGTCAGTTTCGGGTGTTATGTTACGTATTTCCTTATTGGTCTCCCAATTCCGACTCTGTTTTTCCCATTAGTACTCTTTTAGTTAGTTTGCTTTCATTCGTTCTTGTAATAATTATGTCCAAATCATCGTAACATACTATTCCCCAACTTGGCCACCACATCATACTTCAACTTGCATTTTGCTTCTGAATCCAGAGGACGCGGCATTGAATCTTGGCTCACACAAATGGCTTTTCGACTTAATTTCGAAAGTTATGTGTGATAAATATCGATGACTGAAAAACATTGTGCCCGGTATGACATTAGGTTCGCCACCTATTCCATTAATGACGTAAACATATAAGGAATCGATGCTTAATAGCCACTGCCAACACCTTCGGGTAGAAAAAGTCGCTCACTTATGTTATGTTATTTTTCTTTTATTGCGCTATATTTATTACTTTTTCCTTGCTTACTTTAAGTTATTCGAGAATGTTAAGACCAACTAATATGTACAACACTATTTCATAAGACAACATACATGATTATACGCTTAAAAGGATTATGTTACCCTTTTTGTGTAAATATTATACTACAAGCGTGACATATTTTAACAAAAAGACTCGTCCCGCTAATTTTTGAGTAAATTAAGGCAAACACTAGTGTGTTCTCTCAACATATCGACAAAATTTAATTAAAAAACGAAGGTAAAAGAAAAAACATGAATAAGTTTTATTTTTTCTTCTTTTATTTAGTCACTTGGATTTCAAAATACTTACTCCTTTTTAATCAATCACATAGACTTGTTTGTATGATATAGTAACAGTAACTTTTGGCCTTTAATTTCCGAAAGCATAGGCAGTGAAAATCATGGTGCGACATGTCAAATCATTCTTTTATATATTATATATTAGGTCGGGGAAAAAGTCTTTTCGCATAACGTAGGTATAAACTTATTATAAAATTTCTTTGACTGTACTATTTGTGTCTGGCTGGTTTTGGTAACATTAAAAAGGTTACATTATAAAGAAAAACAAAAAAAATAAAAAAAAGTTGTTTCCCGCTATTTTTCATTTGTTTTTCTCTCCGTAAAAATGAGTGAATCTAATGAAGAAATTCGATACATTTTAAAATTTTATTATAAAAAAGGCAAAAATGCAACTCAAGCAGTGAAAAAAATTTGTGATGTTTATGGACCTGATGCAGTGTCAGTAAGAGTAGCACAAATTTGGTTCAAACGTTTTCAGTCCGGAAATTTTGATGTTAAAGATGCACCTCGTTCTGGTCGCCCTGTTACGAATAAAATGGACGCCATTTTTGAAAGAGTGGAGCAAGATTGGCATATTAGTAGTTACGATGTAGCTGAAGAACTGGGAATTGACCACAAAACAGTTTTGACCCATTTGAAGAAAGCTGGTTATACAAAAAAGCTCGATATTTGGGTGCCACACGAGCTCACTCAAAGAAATATAATGAACCGTGTACTCATTTGCGATTCATTATTGAGACGTAATGAAACCGAGCCGTTTTTGAAGAGATTGATAACTGGCGATGAAAAGTGGATCACGTACGACAAGAACGTGCGAAAAAGGTCGTGGTCGAAAGTTGGCCAGGCTTCACAGACTGTGGCCAAACCTGGCCTAACACGAAATAAGGTGATGCTGTGTGTATGGTGGGATTGGAAGGGCATTGTTCATTATGAGCTTTTACCGTCCGGCAAAACCATCGATTCTGATCTTTACTGCCAGCAACTGATGAGATTAAAGGAAGCAGTCGAGAGAAAACGGCCGGAATTGATCAACAGGAAGGGTGTGGTCTTTCATCACGATAACGCTAGACCACACACATCTTTAGCCACTCAGCAAAAATTAAGAGAGTTCGACTGGGAGGTCCTAGTGCATCCACCATATAGCCCTGACCTTGCGCCTTCAGATTTTCACCTGTTTCGGTCTCTTCAGAATTCTTTAGGTTCTGTAAGGTTGACCTCAAGAGAGGACTGCCAAAACTATTTGTCCCGTTTTTTTGATCAGAAGTCCCAAAGTTTCTACAGTAACGGGATAATGTCTCTGCCCACAAAATGGCAGAAAGTTATTCAACAAAACGGTACATATATATTGTAAATAAATGTAAATAAACTTTGAAAAAAATGTCTTGACTTTTCATACAAAAATACGAAAATACTTTTTCCCCAACCTATTATATCTTTTTGCTTATGGGATAGGAGAGCAAACGAGCAGGCGTGTCACCTGATGGTAATTGACCAGCGCCGCCCTTGCAATACATATAATGTTACAGTTGCGTTGCCGACCTTCAAGGGATTAGGATGAGTAAGGATAGGGAAGGGAGGTGGGCCTCCGGGCCACCCACCTCACGGAGCAAACACTTTACGTCGATCTTCTGAGAGGTAGTGGAATTTCACCGGTCGAGCCAGCACATTAATGCAGCGAACTGCTTGGCTCTACGACTTTTAAAAATCGATGGATCGATCGATAAATTAACCTAGTGACATACATTGGTTACGATTTAGTTAGAAGTAATACATTACTTCCGGTAACTCATTAGTATGAGCCAGAATTAGAACTCACGACCTGTGAACTAGGCGGACTACAATGCTGATTTACTAGGATTTTGTGACTAAAAATAATATTATTTTTTTGAGAAAACAATACATACATACATATCGACGACAGAAAACTTTGTGCCCGGTATGGCAATTGGTTCGCCACCTATTCCATTTGGGACGTAAACATAACGGCGAGACGAGGCTTAACAGCCGCTGCCTACACCTTCGGGTAAAAAAAATCTGGTTGCCTGTAAAGTCGGTTTTACGGGCGAAGATTTTACGTGACAACGTCTTTTTCTCGGTAGAATATTTATTGATATGAATATAATTAAGTTGAAGGCATTTGCTCGTCCGTTTCCATTGTTTTGAGAGTGGTGATTCCTGTTGAACATTTGAAATTGAATGGATGAATTTTTAATTTTAAAGAATCAATTTGAAAATCAAAACACTTATTCAGATCGAAGGTTCAAATTTTTGCTAAATAAATTTGAAATTAATTAAAATTTGTAATTGTAAATGATGAAGTTGAAAATTAAAACATTTACTTAAATTAGATGTTAAAATTCTTGCTCAACACAGTTTAAATCAAGTTTTCTTATATCTGCCACTTTTTCTTAATATTTGTAATTTTAAAGAATCAATTCGAAAATCAAAACATTTATTCAGATCGAAGGTTCAAATTTTTGCTAAATAAATTTGAAATTAATGAAAATTTGTAAAATAATAATTAATTAATTAATTAATTTTAAACTAATAATTTACTTAACACTATCAACATTTATCAATAGTATGACATAACCTATAAACTCAGTTTCTCAACTTTTGTGTCAATCTAACAATTAATCAATCAATCATAGTTTACGATAATGAAATATCAGTGTACAATTATTTACCTTTATTGTTGTAGTTGTTGTAAATGACGAATCTAAGCACTCCACATTTTCACTACAGACACAGCTGACGATACTTTAACCACACGTGTGAACTTGTATTATGACGCTTTCTTGTTTTTCCAACGCCAAGAACGTTCGAGAAAGACAAAGACAGAGACACAAGCATGCGCCGATTCAATGCGCCTAATTCTCTAGTGCTGCGCGCGCGGCAGACCGATCATAGTTGAGTGGGAGAGAGACGCAAGGCATTCGGCGGGCCTCTCTCTCGTTCGGTGACTCATCGTAACGTTACCGAGCGTTACACTTTTTCATAAGTGACTCCCAGCCGCAACCTAATTTAAGACGTTGTCACGTCAAAAAAGGCGTGAAGTTACGTTACGTTTTGTTATGTTAATACATACAAAGGCCTTTTATTTTTCGTCAAAAGTAAAAAATATTGACTTTTAAATAGTCTCTACCTACCTGAATGGGTTAGAGTATATACATTTTGTCATCACATCGGTAGACAGATTTTAATCAAATCAGATGTATCTCAATTCGCAGTACATTTATTAATTAAAAAACCATATATGTATGATGAGACTCAAAGTATTCTTAAATGTCATCACCGTACCGTACCGTACCGTACCGTACATAAAATTAAGGAACTAGAGGGCGCTGTGTATATTGTGTCTAAGATATTATATGTTCAAGTATTTTTTTTGTAAATGTATATATAATAGTAAAATAAAACTATATTACATTATTATCAATTCATATACAATTATTAGGATTGGCTGGAAACATATTTCTCCGCGTCTCGGTCTGCTGGCACCGTGCCCAGAAGACTGCCCGCACTGCCACGTTGAGTGGCAATGCTAATCTTTCTTATTAAAGTGCACGAGCATTTGGACCCCATGTTCCTGAAGTCTCTAAACTCAAAACGGCTCAAAAACATAGTTAGTATTTCAGTTATTTCGAAATTTCTTAAATACTTATACGGGAAATCCTGATTCATTTGTAGATTTAAGGTGTATGTATATGTAACGCATATGGCGGTCAGCTTATTAAACTTAAACATAATACATAACATAACTTCACACCTTTGTTACCGGGAGGTGTAGGCAGCGGCTGTTAAGCCTCGTCTCGCCGTTATGTTTACGTCCCAAATGGAATAGGTGGCGAACCTCATGCCATACCGGGCACAAAGTTTTCAGTCATCGATATTTATCACACATAACTTCCGAGACCGAGACTTAAAATAAAATCTTTATATTAAAACTCTTGTAGTTATATGTATATTGTTATTAATATATATAGTAACCATGTAACTTGCATCTGTATATAATATCAGTCTTTTGCAGATAACTCTTTGTAGCATTTTATTAGATCTACTCCTGTAATATTACACCCCAGAAGGTGTAGGCAGCGATAATCATACCTCAATACTGTCGGACAAATTTACAATCAGACACAATTTACTCGATCATCGACATTTCTATCATATACCTTCTAGAAAGTCATTGGTGTGCCAGGATTCGAAATCGTGAGCTTTGAACTAGATAAAAGTCTCAGCGGCGAACTACGCGAAATGGTTAGTTCACATCATGTCAGATTGCTTACATATTAGTAAGATAAAATATAAACATATTGTAAACATAACGTGACATAACTTCACCCCTTTTTATACCTGAAGGTAGGCAGCGGCTGTTAAGCCTCGTCTCGTCGATATATTTAGGTTCTAAATGGAATAGGTGCGAACCTACTGTCATACCGGGCACAAAGTATTCCGTCATCGATATTTATTAGCCTGAGAATATCAACGCAAAGTTGCTCATACCGCAGTTCATTTGGGTCGAGAGGTGTCCGGAGGTCTTTCTCCTTTCCCACTTCCCTCCCCATTCTATTTCCAACCTCGTCCAATGCAACGCAACTGTAACAACTACTTTTGAGAGGTCGTGGTATTTCACTAGTCGAGCCGGCCCATTCATGCTGCGAACTGCTTGGCTCTAGCACTATTAAAATTGAAAGAAAATTGAAAATTCTTAAAACCAAAGTTAATCGAAGATTCTGGGAAAAGATCATAGATCATAAAACCGCATAGTTTGATGTGCACTTGTTAAAACATTAACCTAACCTAGTCTACGTGAAGCTAGACCTCATAAAAACCTGGTGATTTGATCTTTATACCAGAATCGACATTAATTTATTTAACATACGGTTGACAAACCAATGAAAGTTCTACCTCTCAATATACAACTCTCTTGGGAAATAACCCGTTGCTTTAGTTAAATTTACGACTCGAGTGAGGCGATAAGTATCGTACTAGGTTTTTATTACGATTGTTAAGTTTATATTAAGATTCCTAAGTCGAAATATTTACCTATTTGTGTCTTTGGATCTTTTCTTAATATCCGGAGATATGAGCAATTTTATTTGACCTAATTAAGGGTAGGTGATGAAGAGCTTATTGCCAAAGATCAACCACAATGGTATTCCCCGAAAAACCATTAATTTTGCATACAGATTTAAACCGAAGATTTATGATTCAGAAGCAGAGAAACTATATGCCACTAAAACTGCAGACAAAATTAAAAATATTAATCATTAATTGATAGTTAGATTTAGATAATTAAAACAGAAATAAATGGTTATGTATCTATTATATCATATACATAATAAACGGTTTATCAGAAAGACATCGTTGGTTTTCAGTAAAAGTTCTTACTGTCCATTCCACAAAGTTTTGTTGGCTATAGTTGCAGAGAGAACATAGCGCTATAATGCACGATTCTTACACGCCTCACTAGCTTCGTTGACATACATAACTCCTGTCATGCACACGTGTCGATTTTTGAGGCTCCTAACATCACCTTCCTCCAGAACACGTTCTCTTTGATTATGGAATGTGTTTCTTCGCCGTCCTCGACTCTTACATCCATCCGCTTTTGCATTGTATATCTGCTTTAATTTACTAATTTTGCATCATCTATTCCTTCTACTTGTCCGAACCATCGGAACATGCCCTTTCTTACTTTTACACCTACACTCTCTTTCAATCCAATTTCCTTGCGTACAACCTTGTCGAAACTTCGTACAACGCGGTCAATCCGCAAATTTTGTGAAGAGCCCTCATTTCGGCTGCGTTTATCCTACTTTCATGTACACTCTGCCAGACCCAGCTCTCGCAGAAGTTAGCGTTGGATCCGTACCGCATTGTGTATTGCTAGTTGGGCTTTTCAGCTAACAATATTTGCGCGCAGGAATCTAGCTAGAATTAATTAATAAGAAAAGGGCCACGAGTAAGACATTTAGCGACATCATAATAACCCACATTCACCTTTATCAGAAAAATATTTACGTTCAGTTGGGAATTGTACCAGCTAAAATATGAGTACTGCAAACCGCTACACCATGGGTTCCGTCTATATTACTCTATATAAATTGTGTAACTTCAATACACTGAGTGGTCAATGTAGCATAACCACTTAAGGCCATGCTTAAGGCCATCAATCATGCAAAGGCTGGTATGGGCAGTCAATAATGATATTTTGTCCAAAAAAATAACAAGAGTATGTGCTTTTTGTTCAAACGAAATGCTCTGTCATCTATTGCTTTTAGAGTAACATATACGGTTGACGGTGATAATGTCTAATTTTGAGGTTATACCTATTATGAATGAATGAATTATTGAAATGATTTAAAGCTTTCAAACATAAATGGTTTAAAAGAAAGGAAAGTTAGTGACACTTTACTGTTGGTCTAATTTCCAAAAGTGGGTGCTCTCTGTATCAATGAAAATAGCTTTTGAACAACTACCATCTTTTTGTTCATCACTCGTGAAAATGATCTCTGTAAAGAGTTCGAAACGTCGGGAAATAAATATAAATAAGTAAAAAATAAACGCGATATAATCCTAAAAGTTGTTTTGATTTATGCAAGCATGTTTGTATGACGTCAAGTCACTTCCCGTTGTCTGTCCCCTTATATGCTTAGATCTTTGAAACTACGCAACGGATTTTGATGCGGTTTTTTTAATACATAGTGGGTGTCAACGGGGTTGTTTTGATCTATAATTCATGTATAGTGTAGTAAAAAAAGAATTTTAATCGCAAACGCTGCCTGAACCCTAAGTGATAAATCAAAACAATGTATTATTATACACCTACAAAAGGTCTACAAAAAAGTTCGCGATCGCATATGTCTATCTCTTAGGGATAACCCACAATTAAATTTTTGATTTCTTACCTTTTTACGTATAATAATGGCTTATTTACGAAGCGATTTTAAACATTACAGCATAAATTTTCATCCAGTTAAGCATATTAAATAGATTGTTCTTTTAATGTAGATTAATATGGCCCTTTACCGCGTGTAATTTAATCGAATATTTACGAAAAGATTACAGTATTATCATAGCGGGAGATAGCACTTGCGTCGCGCATTAGTACCGACCCAGACGCGTGCCGATAAATAGCTCAAATTGAACATATCATATCCAAATTTTTCTCATTTATTACTTTTGACGCGGAACAAAGTTCACCGGGTCAGCAAGTGTATTATAAGTATGTCTTTTCAAAAGTAATATTAAATACTTGTTTTACTATCCGTTATCTAGTTTTCATAACACAAGCATGTAGTTGCTTAGCATGGAACTAGATGGAGCGATGTATCTTTTGTCCAAAATATTATATTATTATTAATACATCAATTCATTTGATAACAATGAATACATTCGATTAAAAAAAACCGTTCTCGCATATCAAGTCGATGAATCATTTGGACAATTGTGTCAATAGCAAAAACGTCAGCCATTATTAACTGCATCACGGAGAGTTTTCGTTACTGTTTCATGTTTATTTCAGCTATTGACACGCTATGGAAATAAAATAATAAGTTTTAGGATTATATCGCGTTTATCCATTACTTATTTATATTTATTTCCCGACTTTTCGAACTCTTTACAGAGATCATTTTCACGAGTGATGAACAAAAAGATGGTAGTTGTTCAAAAGCTATTTTCATTGCTACAGAGAGCACCCACTTTTTGGAAATAAAAGTCAAAAAGTTGATGTTAAAAATATGATTTTTACTATTGGTAACCCACATCAGACCATGAGAACATAAGTTAGATACTTATTTATAAGATGCATTCATATATCCTGCTTCTAAAGATCCTTTGTTGTATGATTTAATAAGTAAAAGTTGTTATTATTAAATTATTACAAATTATCTTATTTTCTAAGTTGGTTGAGATTAAAGTATAACTATTATTAAACGTCGAACGTCGTTCGAAACGTCGGGAAATAAATATAAATAAGTAATGGATACACGCGATATAATCCTAAAAGTTGTTTTGATCAATGGGTGGGATTCGCGAAAGTCTTAGAAATAAATAAAATAATAAGTTCACACCTTTTGCTATCCGATGGTATAGGCAGCGGCTATTAAGCCTCGACTTGTATTTATCACACGTAACTTCCGAAAAGAATTCCAAGAATATATTCTTGGAATTCTTTCTGGTCAGTACCTGGATTCGATGTCACCACTTTTTAATTCAGAAGTGAAACGGGTTGCTCAACTTCTAGGCTACCGATATTAGGTATCCTTACATAGTATAAAATAAAGTCGCTTTCCGCTGTCTGTCCCCTTATTTGCTTAGATCTTTGAAACTACACAACGGATTTTCATGCAGTTTATTTTAATAGATAGAGGGTGTCAACAGGGTGGTTTTTAGCTATAATGCATGTAAAGAAAAATTGATACATCCAAAATTTGCTTATTAATTACTTTTGATGCGGAACAAAGTTCGCCGGGTCAGCTAGTATAAAATAAAATATCTACTGATGGACTGAACAAAAAGTACGTTAACTTTATTCCTTTGGGAAATCCGGTAAGTGAAGCCTACTTTTTCTATAAGGTAGGTGAAAGACATCTCACGAAATTCAAACCATCAAGGCTCAATAAGGACTTTTGACAAATTGAATTGTAAAGATGATAAAACGATAGCTATCTACCGTAGATTTTTATTTATTATTGTGGGATTTTTATTATTAGATTGTTACTTTTTTTACAATAAGCAAAATGGATAAAAATTATTATGAAAGAGGTTTGAATTTTGTTTTTTTTTCATGAAGACATATCGTACCTTTTCAAATATCGTTGTAATTCATGAATAAGGTCGAAAAAGATTAAATTATTTTATTACGTCTCCGAGTGCCAATTCCGTTATAATAATAAAAACCTTGTTTTATAAGTTTACTACTTTTAATTTAAATATTTTTAAATACCGCTTAAACCTCAAATATACCGATCAGGCTCTTTAATTCACCGACATTGGCAAGATCGTATCAGTGAGGATACGGACCATAAACTCAACAGAAAAAAAATGTTTTAAAATATTTTTCCCAGAATTCCTACGCCACTATAGCCTCTGCTGTAAAAAGTAACAAAAGAAAATGAATATGATAGTTGTTGAAAAGAGTAATTAAGTAAGAAGTAACAGTGAAATTAACAATTACTTATATTATTTTTCTATAATATACTTTATTGGTAAATAAATAATTTTATGAAAAAAAAGGGTAAAGGATGAAATCGATTTCGTTTTAGTACCTTTTACTTCTTTATAAAATAAAGAAGTAAAAGGTATTACGATATTACGAGAATATAATATAAAAATTACTAATTAGTAATTTGAAGTAATTTTCATATTTCATTCTCATATTACTCATATCACTAAAAGTTTTCTCCGTGAATTATTTTCATAATAAAAAAGTTATTATTTATTTATAATAAAAAAGTAATTAATTCAAGTATTCTCGACTCCCTATAATTTCATGAAAAGATTTGATTTACACAAAACTTTTAAGTTTCACGTTTTTATAATTGCTTTTGTTTAATAAAACAATGAACTCACCTCCAATAATATATCCATGCATTATTTAACTCTTGCTATTCATACACATTTTTGATAGGTTTTATTGTCACTTTCTACGAAACACTTTAAAAATAATTTATTTTTTTACTAAATATCAACGCATAGCGAGAGATATCAACTTTTACGTCATATAATATTATAACGCGCGAACCACGAATCTGTCCTGTGACGTCACGGGACGCGTCTGCAGCATTCGCACTCTTGCAGAGTACTGGCGGGAAATCTTTGCAAAAGAGAAAAAAAAAAGTATCCTATACTTCTTCATGCTCCTTATTACCTGATAGGTAATAACTACAGAACTAGTTTCATTAAAACTTTAAATTCCAAATTTATTTGAATATATTCACGGCGTTTAATTAACGGTATGAGCAGTGTGCGCTGTTCTACGCTTTAAAAGTGGCTTTCAGCCTAATTAAGAGATTTTTTTTTATCTGGAGTCTGAACCCATATTAAGAGATTGTTTAAAGACTGCGTTGCCTTTTATCATTGCAATAGGCTTTTGCTTATACTGCGATTCGGAGTTACATTAAATATATAATATTACTAACTGCTGTCCGCGACTTCCTTTGCGTTGACGCCATAAAAGCAGCCAAAATATTATACCTGTGCCATTATAAGGATTCATTGCACATCAGATAAAGATAGTGTGATAATATTTAGCATTTGTTTGCGTGTGATTTGTGCTGATTTTTTAAAATTGATTTTTCTATTTATGTCATTGATCCATTGACTATCTCAGCTGTTAATAAATTGTGTTTATCTAACCGACGCGACATTACACGGGATGAAGAGCACACTCTTTTTTCACGCATATTTTTCTACGAAAATATATTAAATATATTAAGTTTGCAAAAATCACTAATGGGGTAATGTGGGTCAAGTGTGCGCCGTGGCTAAGTGTTTGTATTCTAAATACCTCAAAAAATAGCGCTAAGGAACGGCAACGCACCTCTTGAGCACCACACGGGACGTCCTGTAAATGGCTCCTAATACAGCGGCAGCTCGTGCGCAGTTTTCGATTGACAGTTAAATAAAGATTTTAGCTGAAACATTTACGATATTTTGTCACATTTGACGCGTAATCTTGTGTAGCCATGTAATTTTTTTTAAGTAGACTTATTTCTCGATAGAAATAAGTCCAACTTAAAAAAAATTACATGTGAAAAACTTAGAAAAAAAAATTACATGTGAAAATTGAAAAAAAAATACATGTGACACAAATTACTTGACTTACTTACACTCGATAGTGCAACATAAATGTTGTCGCTAGCCAGTATTTAAGTTGTTATCACGACACTATAGTCAACTATATTCATCATATTATAATTTAGTTTCTTTGGTTTAGGGCATATGTGCGCGGAAACCTGTCGTGTAAGTACTTGTATGCGAAATCATTCTCTGCTTGTATTTTTTTGTTTGCTATTTGTTTCAGAGTGTGTGTTTTATATTTGAAATAGAGACTTAAAACTAATCTAGTACAAAATCATCTGAGACTTCTCGCAAAAATGAATCGCATAAATAGATTTAAAACGATTTTGTTGATCACTTTAAGTGACTGTTATGAACAGTTTCATAATTGTCAAATAATTTTGTTTCTGTTCTAAAACATTTTTTTTTTATATCTGCGTACATACTGAGCACTTTTACCCCGATACTGGGTAATAGTGCTTATATGAAAGGGTGTTTGTTTTCTATAGTTTTTAAAATATAACCTACTGATAATTCTATTATTGTGTCTTACATATAACATAACATAACTTCACGCCTTTTCTACCCGAAGGTGTGAGCAGCGGCTGTTAAAGAGGCTTAAACATAACGCCGAGATGAGGATCTCGCCGTTATTTTTACGTCCCAAATAGAATAGGTAGCGAACCTACTGCCACACCGGGCATAAAGTTTTCAGTCATCGATATTTGTTACACATACCTTCTGAAAACAATTTCGAAATGTCAGTGGTGTGAGCCAGCATTTGAACCCGCGACTTTTTGATCCAGAAGCAGGATGCACGACCACAGGACCACCAAGACTTCTAACAGGTTCTTGTTGATTACAAAGAAACAGTCATGCTTATTGACACATTTTTGTTTCATTCTACTTCTTTCATTCTCTCTCATTAGAGTTTTTGAAGCATCAAAGTTTAAATGCGCGCACTTGCCCCATATGACTCCATAAATGTTAAGTAGATAGTTTATAATAGATGTTTTAAAAAATACACATGTTAGTTTTACCCTAATAAGAATTTAAACTCGACGTATAAAATAACAAGAAAAGCGGTTTAACATTACTGTGTGGCTATCATTCAACTGCTTCCATTTCCAAGGACTACTAATTGCTAAACCGAGTTAACATATTAGTAAATTACATCTGAATTAATTAAGAAAGATTAAAATTTTTGAAGCCATTCGCAGCGTAACATAAATTCAAATTTAAAATATCTTTATTCCTTAGATTGCAAAAACTACTTAGAATCATCATACAAAACTACTAGCTAAAATCCGCGGAGCTTAGATCCCCTTTCATCGCACTGTTTTGGATGTGAAAGTGGATCTAAGTGCCAGTTCCGGCGGCAAGGCTTCTTGAAAAGAACAGACAAGAAACTCAAGGCCGATTCTTTTCAATTGCCAGTTTAACAATATTGCAGAAAGGATATTGAAATATATTGCGATATTGCACTTAAGTATTTTAATATAGTTATTTCGAAAATAGAGCTCAAGTGTGTGTAAGTGCCGCCTTCGAGCGGGATCGGCTCTCTCCCGATCCCGTTCGGCGGCCTCCTTTTGGAGCATCATAGCTTCGCAGAAGGAGATTACAACCCTCCACTCCTCTTCGTCCGCCAGCATTGCCGCGATCAACGCCGGTGGGGACAAGTCTCACCCGATCCCGTCGACCAGGACTCGACGTTCGGCCGCCCAGGCCTGGTAGACCTCCAGCCTGTGCTGAGCTGAGTCCAGGTCGGATGCGCCATGGTGTCATCTCGTCGTCTCTTCACTTTTTATTCGACTCAGATACTCACCGACGCACCCATGCCCGGTGATTATCTGAGTCAAACTGTAAGTGACCGTGCCCCATTTACGGAGTACCCAGGCCTCGAGGCGAGGCAGGACGGCACCGAAGGTGCGCTGCCGGGCGCAGCCCTGGCGCTTGTCCCCCCAGGACCCGCCGGAAGGCCTCCCACCTCCGCGTCGCAACTGGCCCTAGCCGTGCTGTAGAATTATTAGGTATTGTAAAATATAGCAGCGTGCACTATTACGACACCGGTAGTTACTGACGCGTGTCAACGACAATTCTACTACCGATACACGCCCAAAGAGAAGAACTACTTAGATGGCTGACCGTGCATCTCACCGCAGTCACCAGAAGTGCATTTGTACACTTTTTCATGGTATAGGACGGCAAACAAGTAAGTGGGTCACCTTTATAAGTGGTAGAGCCAAGCAGTTCGCTGCATGAATGGGCCGGCTCGACCGGGGAAATACCACGACCTCTCAGAAGACCGACGTAAAGTGGCTCATGCCGCGTTTCGTTCGATGAGAGAGGTATCCGGAGGCCCACCCCCCTTCCCCATCCTTTCCTATCCCCTATCCCTTAAAGGTCGGCAACGCAACAGTAGCACTATATGTGTTGCTGGTGTCCATGGGCGGCGTTGGTTGCTTACCATCAGGTGACACGCCGGCTCGTTTCCACTCCTATCCCATAAAAAAAAAACCTGATAGTAGGTCACTTCTCACCGCCCATGTAGTTCATAAAGAAGGCATCAAGCCTATCGTGGTAGAATTGAATAGTGTCATAAAAAAAGAAAGACTTTTACAAGGGATTAAAAGTTTTAATAGGAAGAAACACAATAGTGACAAGTTGAATTCTGGCCACCTCAAGGTGCCTGGACCAGCTAGGCCTGTATTTATATCAGAGGCCCTAACTTCGAAAGCCCAGAAAATATTCCATGCTGCTCGTCAGTTTGCCCGTGAAAATGGTTTTTCTTACTGTTGGACTTCACGAGGTTACATATACTTACGCAGGTCTGAAGGTGATCCCCAAATTAGAATTGATAGTGAATCAAGTCTTAGTAAAATTGCAACAAAAGTGTGACTAGTATATGCGGATTTCATGTTTAAAATGATATTCTTCTGTATTTTTAACATATTTTATCTGTTTGTTTGTTATGGTTTGCCTGTAAAATTGATTCCACATGTTCTAAACAAATTGTTTTTAAGTATAAACCATACAATAATCTCATACCAAATTAACTTATGTCCATATACACCACACCTCAAATCTCTCTTCATAACATTATACCCATTATCACACTCACGCGCCACGTCGATAACACAATTATTTATATTTTATACCAAAAGCTATAGTCTACCTTTCAGATTCCCTAATTCTGTAACTATTGGGTCATTTACTAAGAACATTAATAAAAACAGTAAAATTCGATAATTCATGTAATCATTTCAATATTTTTGATGATTTAAAGGTGTCAGAGTCGTTTAGGTGCGAACCAGAAAACTGTCACAAATTTATCACGGCCGGAAACCTTTGCATATTAACCCAAAATATTCGTAGTATCTCTGCAAATATGACTGGTTTACACACACTTCTAACCCGCACATCTATTTCTCAGGATATAATTATTCTTACCGAATGCTGGCTTTCGCTGAACCCCAATATACCTGCATTAGATGGATATAACTACTACACATCTAATAGAAGTCATAACAAATGTGACGGTATTGTTATTTATGTGCGGAGTAATATCACCAACATATCGATTACCGAAGTAGAATGTTCCGATGCAACATGCATACAAATAAAAACTGGAAATGACTTGTCAATTTTTGCCATTTATAGATCTCCATCTTTTAAAGACACTTCAAATTTTCTTTTGTCTTTAGATCAGATATTAACTGCTAATCGTTCATTTTTAAACACAATGATTATTGGAGACATTAATATAGATATAATAAATAGTAGCACGGATATTAGATCGCAGGATTATTTAAACCTTGTTGCTAGCCATGGTCTCTTACCTGCCCACATCATGCCCACTCATGGCAAAACTTGTCTTGACCATGTCTTTCTCAAGACTAGATTGAGTGCCACAACTATAGTAGTTGATTCTACAATTACGGATCATAATGCTGTAGTGGTTGCTCTTAATAAGTCCTTGAAAACTCATATATCCTTAAGGACAAAAATTAATTATGATCAGCTATATAATCTTCTGTCTGGAATTGATTTCTCACATGTTTATGAATGTACGGATGTAAATATCGCCCTGGAATACTTTATTGTCTCGATATCTGGGGCTATAGCAACAAGTAGTACTACTTACCAAGTGCCTCATCGTCTAAAAATTTTTAAACCTTGGATTACTCCTGGTGTCTTAAGGTGTATGAAAAACAGGGACAGGCTATATATTAAATCAAGACGTGCACCTGATAACGAGACCCTTAAGATTACATATAAGAGATACCGGGAGTACTGTAATCTCCTGTTAAAAAGACTTAAAAGACAATACGAAGGATCTGAATTAAATAAAGCGAAATCTAACCCTAAACAGATTTGGAATATAATTAAAGATGTTGCTCATATTAAAAAATCAAATTCATCTGCTGACCCCTTGCTTAAATGCAGTGGTTCTGCTTCTGAATCCATTAATCAAGTCAATGAAACATTTATTAACACAGGAAAGAAAATAGCAGAACATATTTCTAAATCTATTGATCTATCCCTGTATATTAACACACAACCATCTAGATTTGTTCCTAACTCGTTAGTATTTTTAGAAACTGATGAAGCTGAAATAGAACGATTAATTTTATCATTGCGTAGTAACTGTGCGGTGGGTGTAGATGGAATTTCATCTAATATACTAAAGCAATATAGATCGATTTTTATACCACCTTTAACGCATATCTTTAACCTTGCCATCCGCAACGGTGTCTTTCCACTCTTCCTGAAAAAGGCTCTCGTATACCCTATTTATAAAACTGGTAGTAGGGACTCTGCTTCGAGTTATAGACCTATCTCCGTATTGTCATCACTATCCAAAATTTTAGAAAAAATTATGAACTCGCGTCTTAAAAAATTTCTTGAAGTCAATAAAATTCTATCTGATAACCAATACGGCTTTCGTAGCCATTTATCAACTAACGACGCCGTTCATAATCTGACAAGTCATATTGTAGAAGTATTAGACTCAGGTGATAAATGTATCGGTATCTTCTTGGACTTGGCTAAGGCCTTTGATACGCTTTCAATCCCAGTGCTGATTACTAAGCTAGAAAGAATAGGTATTAGGGGCCGGCAACTTAATTTATTCCGCAGCTATTTATCTGAGCGTACACAACGTGTAAAGATAGGTGATCACCTTAGTGATGATCTCGATATAGAATATGGCGTCCCACAGGGTAGTATTCTGGGTCCTACGCTATTTCTCATATATATTAATGACATGTGCGAACTAAATTTGAGCCAAGGTAAATTATTTACCTATGCGGATGACACTGCCCTTGTGTTTACGGGGCGTTCATGGAGTGAGGTTTTTCATATTGCTCAAATCGGTCTTGATAGGATTACTAACTGGCTAACTCTTAACTACTTGTGTTTGAATGTGGATAAAACTAAATATATGACTTTTAGCATAAGAACCCCAATTGGCCTAAAACAAATAATTAATGGTATTACTGCCCATAAGCATCAAACGAATATATTATTTCCTTGCAAATGTCTAAACATATAGTACTATAAAATACTTGGGTGTCTCGCTGGATGAGAGATTGAACTTTTCTTCTCACATTAATTTGGTCGCTGGGCGAATTCGTAAGCTGATCTACGTTTTTAAACATCTCAGGCGGATTGCGGAACCATGCATTCTAAAAATGGTATACTTGACACTCTGTCAATCACTCATAGGATACTGTATAATGTCTTGGGGTGGTGCACCTAAAAGTAATCTCTTACAGCTCGAGCGCGCGCAAAGAGCTGTATTGAAAGTGGCAACTCACAAACCTTTTCGTTACCCTACAAAAGAACTATATGAGTACTGTGAGGTGCTAACGGTGCGCCAATTGTTTATTCTAGAAATAGTACTAAAACAACATACTACCCTGTCAAAATTCAGGCAATCTTTACCAACCTCTCACCAAGCACCTGCTCGTAGATATAAACTTCCGCCTATTATACACCGGAGAACAACGTTTGGCCAGAGATTCTTTTATTATCTAGGAAATTTCATATATAGTAAAATTATCAAGCAACTACCTGTCACAGACAAATCACTGCACGCTTGTAAACTGATGGTAAGTGATTGGCTAAAGAAGCAGTCCTACGACGAATCTGAACTTTTACTGCATCAAAACATCTAACATTTGGTTTCAATGTAGGGAATCAACTTATCATCGCATACAAATATACTTACTAACTCAAATAAACATAGACGCATAGACACACGCAAACACATATCGACGCGCAAACTCACACACAGGCACACTCACGCACGCATACACGCACGCACACACACACACATACACACACTAACACACACACACACAAGAACGCCAAAACTTGGTTCTAGTTCTGTAAAACGTTCCCACTGTACTCAATATAAAATATTATATTATATAGCTGTGTTATATGTAATAAAATAATTTTACTGTATCACTGGAAGGATGCTGGTACTTATAGCACAGGTTTTCCTATTTTAAGTACCAGCTGTACATTGTTATTTTAGTCACTTGATCCTAAATATTGTATAACATAAGCTACTCTATTGTATGTTTTTCTGTGGTATAAATAAATAAATAAATAAATAAATAAATGTACACCGTGGAGCGTTGCCGTCCGTTGAGTAGGAGGGGAAAGGAAGGGGACATGAGATCAGGCCTCTGGATACCACTCTCACTGAACGAAACGAGAGGTCGTGATATTTCACAGGTCGAGCCAGCCCATTCATAGAGTGAACTGCAAGACTCTACCACTGTGTGTAACTGTGTATCTTTCTCTCTTATAATCGTGAGCTAACTGCGTAATAGTTATAGTTCGGAAACATTCAGCTCACTTGATCGGCCTGCTTGAATACTAATTACTGCATAGTAGGCGGTCCCAATTCTAGGCGTATTAAATTGTGTTTTGAAACCAAAAGTTGTTCACGAATACTCCTAAGATGACGCCACTGTATTCACGCTCCGACATATATATCTTATATACCAACCTAAATATTACCTGAAGAACACGAGAACCCAAATAATGGTTGTGTAAAAATATTTTCTCAGTGCACAGGTGTTCGCAGTTAAGACAGCAATTTACTAAATGTCGCCCCACCCCTTACCCCCTTTTATTCTGTAGCAATCTTGAAATGGGAAGTATTCACCTCGAGAGGCTTAAACAATTGTCGGCTTTCTTCGTTTTTGTCTCCACTTGAAATGGGTTTACGGTGTTTTGTCTAACATTTAAATTACACGCTTATGTATTTTCGTGTCTATTATTATTTGGGCCGATTTTATAAATTTGGAAATAAAAAATAAATACAGCGCCTCGAAGCATACCTGCCTATGCCTGGTATGGAAATAGGTTCGCCACCTATTCCATTTGGGACGTAAACATAACGGCGAGACGAGGCTTAACAGCCACTGCCTACACCTTCGGGTAACAAAAGGCGTGAAGTTAGGTTATGTATGTATCCTTATAAAGTGTTAAACAGTCAAGGAACTATTATTATTACAAAACCAACTTTATGCAGGTTACTTAATATAAATTGCTGAGCTACTACTGAACCCTGGTGAATGTTATAAACACAATTTCTCCGGCGAATCCAATCATAAAAGCGTTGCCGGGAACGGCATTACCACAAACGCTCACGAAGGGCCACAAACTTGGAGATTGCCTCCATTACCAAGTACTTTGGACATTAACGTGTCTTATTGCGAATTATAACTTCGGATCGAGGCATCGTCATCGCAAACGGCGTTAATTTTGTTAATCGTAGGATTCGTAGGTAACGTCGTTACAACGTTACCTGCACACACGAGTGTGACTTTGCGTCAACGACATTTTGGTAAACAACAACATGATATGAAAATATATTCAACTAGCTGACCCGGCGAACTCTGTTTCGCATCAAAAGTAATAACTGCTGCCCCGCTATGTTAATACTGCAATATCTTCGACAAATTTGAAGTCGATAGCAGCTATAGGTTAAAAATGGGAATTTTCCATTGTTAACACCCCCGCAACCCCCCTTGTGGGTGGAATTTCGTAAAATCCGTTCTTAGCTGACCTCTACTCGGCGAAAGGAATAATCCTACCAAATTTCAAGTCGCTACGCCTTATGGTTCCAGAGATATCGTGATGAGTCAATATATAGGTGGAAATCTCTTATATATATATATAGATTAGTTTGTTTGCAGTTAATGATAGCGTATGATATTATTTTAGTACAACGTTTTTAAAGTTAGTGACTTTTCATTTGTATTATGTGTGGAAATAAATTTTGCCACAGATTTCGTTACGGAATAACTGTTGAAAATACCGTCATGTAGAAAAACTCATGTCCAGGATGTCTGTTATAATTTTATTACAATGCTAAATATTATCTAAATCATAATATCAATTTAAGTCTCGGTGGTCCAGTGGTCGAGCACACGGCTTCTGATCCAGAGGTCCGGGTTCGAATCCTGACACTGGCTCACCAATAACTTTTCGAAGTTGTTTTCGGAAGTTAAGTGTGATAAATATCGATGATTGAAAAATTTGTGCCCGGTATGGCAATAGGTTCGACACCTATTCCATTTGGGACGTAAACAACGGTGAGACGAGGCTTAACAGCTGCTGCCTACACATTCGGGTAACAAAGGCTCTAATCTAATAATATCAAAACCCTGCAGCAATATTAAATAATATTTTTGTTTATTTTTTATACTTTACGAAATATAAATAGCGACGTCTAAAAAAATACGTCACAATACACTCCCAATATTTTTGTTTAACGACAAAAGGAGTTCATGGTGGTTTTATTTTTGAAATTTTTTTGTCGTCATTTGTAGTTGCTGTTTGCATTGCCCTTCGCTGCATTAATTAATTAAAAACTTTCAGAATATGGACTTAATATGGTTCATGACGCATTCCGCTCGGTGAGAGAGATATCCGCAGGCCAAAATCCTTCGTTTCTCATGCCACTTTCAAATCCTTCCTTATTCCATTTTAAAGGCCATATCGTAACTGTAGTGATGTCTGTTTGCAGGTGTCAATGGGTGGCGTTAGTTACTTACCATCTGATTGACGCACTTGCTAGTTTGCCTATCCTATGCCTATCGTCTCCGTAGTCTGTTGGTGGGGAACACTAGTTCTGAATCATGAAATTGTTGCATAGAATCCGGATTCACACCGGTCTCTTTGGTTTTCTTTTCGGGAGCTATGTATGATAACTATCGATGAGTGACAACATTGGCCCGGTGTAATTTAATAGGTTGGTTTAGAAGTTAGTAAATAGGTTTAGAAACCATGAACGCAGTGAGTTGGGAGTTAACAGGCTCTGTCTACACGTTCGGATAGAAAAAAGCGTGAATTCGTTATTTTAAACCCATATTTAATATGTTGTCAGCAGTTAAAATAAACAATATAACCTACTAACGAATACTGCTACGTGATGCTGTTAATAATGGCTGACGTTTTTTGCTATTGACACAATTGTCCGAATGACTGATAAACCGAATTTATGAGTTTTTTTTCAAATCAGTGTTTTTTTTATTTAATGCAATCTTATTTATAACATGGATGGATGGATGGTAATAGAGATTTGATTATGGAATTATGGTTATACAGTATTTCAAAGATTTATAGGATTTATATTTGTCCACAGTGTGACAATAAATGAAATCATAAAAATTAATCCATATTTCCCTTGGTCATCACATCACGCGTCAACGGTTGAACCGATTTCCCTTATTATTTTTTTAAACATTCCTTGAAGTATGAGGATGGATCTATTGGAGAGTAAATAATTTTAAAAGTCTAAAAACACTTTTTTATTAAAATTGTACGAGACAACAGATTGGATCGATTTTACTAAAAGACAATTTCAACTTTATTCATATAACATAAAGTTCAAAAGTTAATGAAGAGTTTTTCGAATGACAAAACAATTGAGTGACGTTAGTGTCGTATGACTTGACATATTATATTTAAAACACAAAATGTAAACATAAAGTCTAGGTTTTGTTAATAATATAAATATGTAATAAAAAAATAATGTAAATAATATTTTTATTGACTATATATTGTATATTGTTAAATATAATGTAATTATGTATATTACTAGCTGTCTCGGCTACCCAATATCAGAATAATTATTAAAAAAATTTGAAATTGTAATTTATTCATTAATTAGCAGAAGAAATTTAGGTGTTGACCAATTGTGACACCTATACATTTCTCATACTCCTTAATATGTGTGTTAACTATGATTTAATTTTCAGGCAAAACATCGTTTACCGGGTCAGCTAGTTTCTTATAAAATTCTTCTTTCGTTTGTTTTTTGAAAAAAAAAAAAATAAGAATAAGATTTAGTGGGATAAATTTCTCGGTGGTCCAGTAATCGAGCAACCGGCTTCTGAATCAAGAGCTCACTAATGAATTTTCGAAATTATTTCGGAAGTAATGTGTGATATAATATATCCATGACTCAAAACTTTGTGCCCGGTATGCCAATAGGTTCGCCATTTGGGACGTAAACATAGCAAAGAGACGACGCTTAACAGCCGCTGCCTACACCTTCGCGAAGAAAAAGACGTGAAGTTGAGTTATGCGACTTGTCTCTAAATAATGATCTCACTCGGCTATACTTGGAATCTCTTTGCGAGACAAAACAGTGAATACAAAATGGCTGATTATAAAATGGTATAAATATATCGATTTTTTCCTTATAACTGTTATAAGTATAATATCACACGTTCCAAATAATATTCTCCACTAATATTTTCGATATAAAAGATAAAGCTATAAATTTTATAGTTGCAAGTATTAATGACTACGCACTGTGATTTTATGAGAGATATAAAAATATTTCTCTCTTTTTTTTTCTGTCATTTTTTTCGCCATTTCTTTTAGAAGCCATTAAACCTTCGGACATAAAATAGTTTTTACAGTCTGATAGTCGTGATATTTTTAATTTCGATGTATTGATTTTTTTTTTAATCATATGTACATTTAACATTGTACGGTGCACGTACAGGTTTGAATTTATTATTTTTATATTGATATTTGCATTGTCTTAATATTAACATAGTTGCACTTTATGCGGCCTACTTTCGGTATGCATACGAACTAGAACTAATGCACCTTTTACATTTAATTAATTAGTGTTCAATTAAACGCGGTTTGGATCGGGCAGCTTGCATTTTATTCTGCGTTCATTCCCCTTAAATACTCACTGCATTGCATTATATATGTTTGGGTAACACCCCTTACCTTTTGTTTTGGTCCTTCGAGCCGTATTAAGAAACATTTAGTTTGACATGTCCTAATGATCTATATCTGTATCTTTTCATATCAGATACATTGTTTTAGATTGAAAAACTGTACATGAATTTGCCCAGGCAAAAGTAAAAGATCGTCCAAATGCTATCCCATAGAAAAAAAATGAGAAATAGTGTTGGACGGCAATACTATTACGTATAATAAAATAATATAAATCCCAAAAATTAAGTTTAGTTTGAATAATACACCACAGGAATACAAGTAAATCAGTTTTAAGGTAAGAACCACAATTAACAACTTATTAGAAAAACCAACATAAATGTTTAAAAAAAAAACAATTTTTTAGGTATTGCTGTATCCTCTTCAGTCATAAGTCATCAATCAGACTTCTTTGCAATAAAGCAATAATAAAATCAATTAAATAATTTATTTAATTGAATTTATATAGTTTTTTTATGAAATAGGACAGCAAACGAGCAGGTGGGTAACGAGCACTTGATGGTAAGTAACTTCTCACCGCCTATGTACACCGTGGTGCGTTGCCGTCCTTTTTGGGAGTAGGGGGGAAAAGGAAGGAGAAGGGGGATCGGGCCTACGGATACCTCTTTCAACGAACAAAACGCGGCACAAGCCACTTCACGCCGATATTCCGAAAGGTCGTGGTATTTCACCGGTCAAGCCAGCCCGTTCATGCAGCAAACTACTAGACTCTACCACTGTAAGCTTGTTGTTAAATTGTCCTAACAGCTCTCATCTGTGAGGAAAACTATTCCTTTGAGAGCTTTCAAACGAGTCCTAGCTTAACGAATGTTAGACATGAACCTTAAACCATATTAAGTTCTGATTGAAAGGAATAGATGGCGTGCAAATAAAACTTCAACAATAAAAAGTATTTTTTGTATTTTTGTTATTTGTAAGTTCTAAACACGCAAAAAACTTATTGAAATGTGATCTACTTTCATTGCAACTGAATCGACACTTACATTTGGCAGCCATATTTTCTCGCATGTTAAATGCTGCTTACAAAAACAAAAGTTATTACTATTACAATTTTCATAAATACCAGAGTTTAAATAAATCTGATTCTCCAAAGAATATAAAATATTCAAGAGCTGTTTGTGCTCAGTTAGCTTTCGAAAAAGTAATCTTGCCCAAACCACTAATATGCCATTCAGATAATTTAAATATATACAATAGGATTGTTTTGTAATATTCCTTTTGCCTAGCGAAATAAATAAATATATTATAGATATAAAATTCGGTATAAATTTTAAAGAAAACGCCAGTTTTCTTTATATAAAAATTTATATACATAAAGCAAAACTATTCTACCATAGTTTACACTGCATCATGTTTAAAAACATCCAACAAAAACTGTACATATTCGTCGTATTTAATTGAATAAGCTATTCTTACGTTAGCATCAGCCTTGTCCACAAATTCATTTGTAACAATACCACGCTGTTCACCTGTAAATCAAAATTTATTTTGAATTAATATACATTTATAAATACATTATAAATAACAAGTAGTTCAAATATTGAAGTCTCTATTTAATTATTAATCAAATCATGACAGGATTGAATGGGTATTAAATTATATTATTACTAGCTGACCCGGCGAACTCTGTTTCGCATCAAAAGTAATAACTGCTGCCCCGCTATGTTAATACTGCAATATCTTCGACAAATTTGAAGTCGATAGCAGCTATAGGTTAAAAATGGGAATTTTCCATTGTTAACACCCCCGCAACCCCCCTTGTGGGTGGAATTTCGTAAAATCCGTTCTTAGCTGACCTCTACTCGGCGAAAGGAATAATCCTACCAAATTTCAAGTCGCTACGCCTTATGGTTCCAGAGATATCGTGATGAGTCAATATATAGGTGGAAATCTCTTATATATATATATAGATTATAATATTATTACTGGTATTATTATTATTTTAACAGTGGTAGAGCCAAGCACTTCGCTGCATAAATGGGCTGGCTCGACCGGTGAATTACCACGACCTCTCAGAAGATCGACGTAAAGTGGCTCATGCCGCATAGAGGTACCCGGAGGCCCACCCCCTTTCCCCATCCTTTCCTTTCCCCTATCCCTTAAAGGTCGGCAACGCAACAGTAACACTATATGTGTTGCTGGTGTACATGGGCGGCGTTGGTTGCTTACCATCAGGTGACACGCCTGCTCGTTTGCCCTCCTAACTCATAAAAAAAATCGGAACTTTTTCAAAAGTTGTACATATTTTATGAAAAAACTAATCTTCATCTGTTCCATAAAACGCAAATTTCTATTCAGCAATATGACGGAAAACAAACCTATTTATATATTAATAGCGTAAATATATTGTAATAATATAAAAAGAAATCTCGGTGGTTCCGTTCTAAATCTAGAGGTCACCGATTCGAATCCTCATACTAGCTCACACCAATGACTTTTCGAAGTTCTTTTCGGAAGTTATGTGTGATATGGCAATAGGTGGAAAATCGAGGCTGAACAGCCACTGCCTTACACCCTTGGGTTGAAAAAGGCGTTACGTTATGTTATCTAAATATACAAACATATTTTTATTGCGCTTAAAATATGTCATAATGATTTGTATAAAAAGGATTTGTTTTTGCTGTGATATTGATGCTTTTTTTAATGAAAACAATTTCATTTATTACATTTGAAATAAATGCATTGAAAACACAACCCTACATTTCTTCTGTAAGATATAGAACAACCTCATTTCTATTTGAGTAACTTTACAAAATTTTACAACTTACCTGATAAATTGATATCATTCTTTGAATATTTATATTCTGTTATAAGATCTGGTCTCAAATATATGCCAATAACTGCAGGATCTAAAGCAGTCCAAAACTTCTGTTTGGCGAGCGAAACATTCTCAAATTTATTTTGATGTTTAATTATTTTTGTATCGATAGCACCAAGCTCGTTGATTCTCCAATCCTTTAAGTACAATAAATTTATTAGCGAAAACCAAGCATTAATATAGATTATTCCTAAGGCAAAAAATATAGCTTTCGTTTTAGTCAATTTTTATTTTTTATTATATCTTAAACATAGTTAATAATCGAAACAAGACTGTAAGGCCGTCTAACGGCCGAAATTAATAATCAATCTCCAATCTAAGATTGAAGCCAATCTAAGATCATTGTGTATCAGTCGATCGATTCCCCAAACAAAATCAATGCATGGATTGATTAATGATACGTTTATCAGTAGAAATAGATTGAAATATTGAACTTATATAGCAAAATTGGGATTGGGATTGATTATTGGTTTCGGCCGTAAGAACACTATGCTGGCAGATCAGGAGTTTCAGAAACCATTAAAATCAAAAGCAGTACACTCCGATTTTTTTTGTAATATAGAAGTTTCTGGATTCCAATCCAGCACATACACCTATGACTTCTTTCCAGTTTTAGAAATACGTAGGTTACTGCATGAATGACAGAGTCGACAGATAAAATACGACTAACTCTGAGAAAATCGACATTTAGCAGATCATGCTGTATTTCATTCAGTATAAGAGGTATCAGGAAGAAAATCTCGTGCCCCAGCCGTTACCATAAAGGCGAGCAATGAACTTGTCACTCTCTCCAGGGGCGGTGCTGCTCGTTCACCACCAGGCGATAAGCTTGCTCATTTGTCATCTTCCGTAAAAAAATTGCAATTATGGATTGCAACTTGACCACGCGGTCAAGTTTTATTTATACATACATCATCAATAATTGCTCATTCATAACTTCACGCCAAATCCCTTACGGGGTAGTTTTTTTTTATTATTGGATAGCAGAGCAAACGAGCATGCGTGTTACCTGATGGTGAGCAACCAACGCCGCCCATGGACACCAGCAACACATATAGTGTTACTGTTGCGTTGCCGACCTTTAAGGGATAAGGAATAGAAAAGGATGGGGAAGGGGGGTGGGCCTCCGGGTACCTCTCTCACCGAACGAAACGCGGCATGAGCCACTTTACGTCGGTCTTCTGAGAGGTCGTGGTATTTCACCGGTCGAGCCGGCCCATTCATGCAGCGAACTGCTTGGCTCTACCACTGTTAAAGGTAGAGGTAGAGAAAACGAAGCGCCATATGGCACGATTCTTACACACCTACTCGCTTCGTTGACTTTCATAACTCTTTTAATACACGCGCGTCGATTTTTGAGGCCCCTAACATCACCTTCCTCCAGAACACGTTCTATTTGGTCAAGGAATGTGTCTTGGCCGTCCTCGACTCCTACATCCATCCGCTTTTGCATTGTATATCTGCTTAGTCAATCTTGCATCATTCATTCTTTCTACATGTGCGAAACATCGGAGCATGCTCTTTCTTACTTTTACACCGACTTCTTTTAATCCGACTTCCTTCCTTACAACGCCGCCGCCTACGAGCGGTATCGGCTCTCTCCCGATCCCGCTCGGCGGCCTCCTTCTGGAGCATGACTGCTTCGCAGAAGGAGACCACGACCCTCCACTCCTCCTCTCCCGCCAGCATTACCGCGATCAACACCGGCGGGGACAAGTCTCGCACACTCGACAAGGCCGCCCAGGCCGGGCAGACCTCCAGCATGTGCTGGGCCGAGTCCAGGTCGGATGCACAATGGTGGCATCTCGCCGTCTCTTCACGTTATTTTATTCGACTCAGATACTCACCGAAGCACCCGTGCCCGGTGAGCATCTGAGTCAACCTGTAGGTGACAGTGCTCCATTTACGGAGCATCCAGGCCTCGAGGTGGGGCAGGACGGCGGCCTGGAGCACCAACGCGTCGCGCCAGTCCCCTAAGACACGCCGAAAGGCCTCCCATCTCCGCGTCCCCATGCGTCAGGGTCCCCCTCTAGTCGAGATCGTACGCGGCTGCGTACATTTCGTCCTTCCTTACAACCTAGTTTTCGATTTTATTTATATCAGTATAATCACTGAGTTTAAAAGAAATAACTAAACCATACCTTTGAGATGTTCAAATGATGTATGACTTGGGAGAATGGTATGACAGTGACTTTGTCTGACGTCGAGTTCTGAGCGACAATGTGATACGCCTCCACGTCCACTAATGCGTTGAACTCCGGTCCAGACTCATATTCGGCTGAAAATATAAGATACATAAAAACATAACTTCACGCCAAGTCCCTTGCGGGGTAGGCAAAGAGAACAGAGCGCCATAAGGCACGCACGCATTCTTACAGACCTCACTCGCTTAGTTGAGTTTCATAACTCTTTACATGCACGCGCGTCGATTACTAAGGCTCCTGAAATCACCTTCCTCCAGGACTCATTCTATTTGGTCATGGAAGGTTGTGGCTGTCCTTGACTCCTACATTCATCTGCTTTTGCATCGTATATCTGTTTAGTAAATTTTTCATAAAAATACAAGATGAATCATTATTAATGTTTTAGTTTTTATGAAAACTTAATTTCTCCTCTATCGCTCAAAGGATTTGCTGGTGGAAATCTCAAAGGTAAGTTAAAATCGTCTCTGTGTGTTCTGTCCATACATTTTTTTGTTTTAATTATTTTGTTTACAGATATTTATATTTGTAAGATTTTTCCTTATGAGTTTATTAAATACTTTAATCTTAATGTTGTGAACTTACGGCACTGCTGTATATATATTATAACTGCACTCGCGGGGTAGGCAGAAAGAACACACAGGACGTTATAATGTACGATTCTTAGACAGACATAACTCACTCACTTCTTTAACTTTCATAACACTTTTTATACAGACTTATTTTGCTGTGAAGTTTAGTAAATATAATTAAACATAACATAACATCACGCCTTTTGTTACCTGAAGGTGTAGGCAGCGGCTGTTAAGCCTCGTCTCGCCGTTATGTTTACGACCCAAATGGAATAGGTGGCGAACCTATTGCCATACCAGGCACAAAGTTTTCACTCATCGATATTTATCACACTTAACTTCTGAAAACAATTTCGAAAAATCATTGGTGTGAGCCAGTGTCAGGATTCGAACCCGGACCTCTACATCAGAAGCCATCTACTCTCCCACTGGACCACTGAGACTTAAATAAAATAAATATGATTAATTTTAAACAATTAACTTACAATGTATATGTCCAGCGCCGATGTATAAATGTTTCAATCTTCCTATGAAATTGGGGTCGACAGAGACTGCGAGCGCCACGTTTGTCAAAGCGCCGATTGTTATTAATGTTAATTCACCTTTAAATTATACAATTATATTTATAAAAGGTCATACGTATACATACATGTTACAACTTAGATACTACTATTAACACTGTTATTCATAAGTATAATACTTCAACATCATCATCATCATTAGCCCTTCTGAGGTCCACTGCTGGACATAGGCCTCCCCCATAGAGCGCCACAACTGCCGGTCCGCTCAATCATGGGGGGTTATTGCCATAATCGCCACGCTTGGCAGGCGGGTTGGCGATCGCAGTAGGCTGTATTGTCTTGAGAGAGAATGCTGATGCCCATTCTTCTAGCTTTTCCCTTAGTCGCCTTTTACGACACCCACGGGAAGAGATGGGGTAGCGGTATTCTAAGCCGGCGCCACTATATAATACTTCGGTTTTATAATAATATTTTTTTTTTGTAATTCACAATAATTATTTGGTCATTATAATTCTTACCACATATAATAGTGATAGTGATAGATAGAGTTACAAATGCGTTGCCGGACTTTACGGGAGTAGGATATAAAAGGAGGGAGTGGATCTCCGGACACTTCTCTCACCGAACGAAACGCATCATGAGGCATTTTACTTCGATTGTCGACATTACGTCGAGCTGGCTCATACACATACTGCGTGGCTGGTGACTGGTAGTACTGTTAATCCGGTGGTTCATGATATCATCAAAATATTATTTTCGTAAAAAATGGGTTAAACGAGGAATGTTGTCTCCTTCTGATAAAAGACTAGCGCTGTCCATAGCCATTTGCAATACAGGAGGGCTCACAGTAGCATTGCCATCTTTTAGAAGGCGACAGAAAAGGATGGGCGAAAAGGAAGGGCGTGGGCCCCCGTATACATTTGTCACAGAATAAAAGCCGGTATGAGCCACTTTTGATTTGCCGTAAGGACTTGGTATTTCACCTTCTCATGCAGAGAACACAATAAGGAGGATGTACATACCTTCATACTTTTTAGAATACTCTATGAGGGCTGTAACAGCGTTCTCCTCTTTCGCGGGCACCAAGTCTGTGTACGTATCACCGCTGTCACCCAAACCATCCTTGCCGTAGTAGTTGTCGGCTATTAAGGTCGTAAGAATTGATTTTTTAGCACCTCTATATATAGGAACCTGAAAATGAATTATTGTCTTATTAAGTCTGGATACTCTTAAAACCTATCCTTTCAGAAGTTCCGGGATTATCTATAGTAATATTATAAAACTGAAGAGTTACTTTGTTTGACGCGCTAACCTCAGGAACTACTAGTTCTTATTCAATAATAGTTTTTGTACAGACGGTTAATATATCGAGGAAGGCTTTAGATTATATATATCCATTCACTAATCCTTCTAGTTTGCGTGGTCGGCTAATATTTGATATGTGTATTTATAATGAATATACAACATCATTAATGTTATATATAAAATTCTCGTATCACAATTTTCGTTTCCATACTTCTCCGAAACGGCTTGACCGATTCTCATGAAATTTTGTGAGCATATTGAGTAGGTCTGAGAATCGGCCAACATCTATTTTTCATTCCCCTAAATGTTAAAGGTAGTAGATTTTTTATTTAATTTTTCGATTTATTTCTGTTTTTTTTTTATATAAAACGAGATACAAAAATACATACAACCCTAAATTTTCAACCCCCTACGATCAACCCCTATTTTTTAAATTTTATTTTTTGGCAAGACAACGTTTGCCGGGTCAGCTAGTAAACATAAATCAAAGTCGCTTTCCGCGGTTTGTCCCCTTCAATGCTTAGAACTTTGAAACTCCGCCACCGGATTTCTATCCGATTTTTTTTTAAGTAGATAGTCAGTCTCAACGGTGTATAAACACATTATGTGTATAATTCTTATATAATTTAGTAACAAAAGTGATATTTTTTTGAGACATTTAGCACTTTAATTGTAAACGCTGTTAGAAATTACTTTCGATACGAAGAACAAAGTTCGCCGGGTCAGCTAGTATATTATAAACACAATCAATATATTACATAAATTACTACTACAGTAACTATTAAACCTAAGTAACCTATATTGAGATAATTACTGATAAAATTATTAGTAAATTTTGCGTAATTATACGCAATATAATTTTAACTAACTATTTATTTATAGAATCTTATCTTCTTTATAAACATAACAACATAACATAACTTCACGCCTTTTGTTACCCGAAGGTGTAGGCAGCGGCTGTTAAGCCTCGTCTCGCCGTTATGTTTACGTCCCAAATGGAATAGGTGGCGAACCTATTGTCATACCGGGCACAAAGTTTGTCAGTCATCGATATTTATCACACATAACTTCCGAAAACAATTTCGAAAAGTCATTGGTGTGAGCCAGTGTCTGGATTCGAACCCCGGACCTCTGGATCAGAGGCCGTGCGCTCGCCCACTGCGCCACCGAGACTGTTAAATCTTCTTTATGTTCCCGGAGAACAAGCAGCATGTTTTATTGTTTAGTATTATTTACCCAAATGTTTTTTTTTATGGGATTGGAGGGCAAACGAGCAGGCGTGTCACCTGATGGTAAGCAACCAACGCCACCCATGGACACCAGCAACACCTACAGTGTTACTGTTGCCGACCTTTGAGGGATAGGGGATAGGAAAGTTTAGGGAAAGGAGGTGGGCCTCCGGGCACCTCTCTGTTAAAATAATATTTATATTATAATTTAAAAATAACAAAGTTATAGAAAATGAAATAATATTTTTGTTCTTTATATCTTATTGATATGATATACTAGCTGATCTGGCGAACCTTGCTCCGTATCAAAAGTTTTGCAGCGTTTACAATTATAAAGGTCAATCTCGAAAATTATCATTTTTATTTACGACATAATACCTGAATTATACATAAAAACCGCATCAAAATCCGTTCCGTAATTTCAAAGATCTAAGCATTTATGATACAGCCAGCGGAAATCGACTTTCTTTAATAATGTGTAATGATAAACTGAAAGAATGTCTGTCTGGACATCTATACATATAAATAAAATTAAAGTGTGTGTTTGTAACATTCATTTAAGTATATAAGCCGTACATACAATTTGCTACGATATTTTTTTTTACCTTTCATATCTGAAATGGCTAGACCCATTTTGACGAGGATTTCACTGCCTGCCAGTGAAATCCTCGTCAAAATGGGTCTGGACTGGACTAATAACTTACGTTTTAGAAAAATCTTTTATTTTTTTATTTATTGCTTTCAACTTTTCAAGTTCCCCGGGTCAGCTAGCAGTAAACATAATGAAAAGATTTTAAAAACAAAAATTGAATAAGAGTTTTAAAGACGTTACTTAAAAGCAAAATGAATTTACTATAAGATATACTTAAAATTGGCATCTGTTTTTGAAGATAACTGGCGAGCTACATTACGTTTCGACTGCCCTGCACTGTTGGTTATAAATAAAGATACGTGAAGTTACGAAAAAAATAAACTTAAATTATATACTCACGTCCTGTCTGTTCGCCACTTTCAATATGATCTGGTTATTCCGATATACATTATCTTCTATGGTATTGCCATTACCGGTGATTAAAGCTACCAATTGAGGTCTGAAACCATATAAATTGTTATTATATTATTAAAACGTTCCGGTGGTCCAGTGATCGAGCACCCTGCTTCTGAATCGTGGGTCACAGCAATAACTTTTCGAAATTCTTTCTAGAGGTTATCGCTCAAATACTGAACCGCCACTCAAATCTGACAATCAATAAAGTGCTACTTATTGTTCAAATTTCACGTATTCTGTCTAATGTGACAGCTACTTAAAAGCTTAAGTAGCGCTTATATATTTGAGTGGTGGTTCAGTATTCGGGCTTATGTGTGATAGATATCGATGACTGAAAACCTTGTGCCCGATATGGCAATAGGCTCGCCACCTATTCCATTTGGGACTTAAACATAACGGCCAAAAAAAAGACGGATGGACTGTGTAAAACTTGATATGAGTATGAAGGGAGTAAGTGTGAACACGACGAATGATAGAAGAGAATGGAAAAGGATGACATGTTGTGCCGACCCCAGTTAGAGTGGGACAAGGGCAGGAAAATGATGACTTAAACATAACGGCGTGTCAAGGGTAACCAGCCACTGCCTACACCTTCGGGTTTACTACCGTGAAGTTACGTTATGTTGTGTTATGTTGTGTTATGTGTTAGTGTTTCTACATCCAGTTGATGAAGGAGATGTTTGTAAAATTATCAATTCTCTTAGGAACACTAATTCAACTGGATTCGACAATATTAGCACTAAAATTTTGAAATCGGTGTCCAAGCATATATCTTCTCCATTAAGTCACCTTGTAAATGTTTCGTTTCTTCAGGGTAAATTTCCTACTCGTATGAAGTTTTCGGTAGTGAAACCACTGTATAAAAAGGGTAATAAAAGCGATCTTACTAATTATCGTCCGATTACGTTAATACCCATTATATCAAAGATATTCGAGAAAAGTATGCATAACATTCTCTATAGCTTTTTAATAAGTCAGAATATTTTAAAATCAGAACAGTTTGGGTTCAGAAAAAAATCTTCAACCACCTTAGCCTGTTTCACTTTAGTTAAATTAATAACAGAATATTTGGATAAAAAAATTCCAGTAGCATCAATATTTATTGATATGTCCAAAGCTTTCGATTTCGTAGTGCATGAGCTCTTGTTGAGGAAACTCGAGAAGTATGGTATTAGAGGCAAGGCACTTCTTTGGATAAAAAGTTATTTATCGAACAGATATCAATGTGTGGAATTAACGGGATTTTCTGGGCGTCAAAAAAAACATTATAGATCTGAGTATAAACACAACAGATATGGTGTACCACAAGGCAGCATACTAGGGCCACTGCTGTTTCTTATATATATTAATGACCTGCCGGAAATGGTTAAATGTAATTGTGTATTGTATGCCGATGACACCACTTTGTTAGTGGATTGTAATGACATAAATACATATGAAGATGACATTCATAACATTTTAAGTGATGTGTCTAAATGGCTTCATAATAATAATTTAAATATAAATGTTCATAAAACAAAATTAATACAATATCAAACTATCAACAGTAATCCAATCCCACAAAGGATTGTTCAAGATGGTACTGTTTTGAAGGGTGTAGAGTCAACTGTATTTTTAGGAGTGACTATTGATAAACATTGTGGGTGGAAGCAACATGTTAATGCTGTATGCTCTAAGTTATATAGATATGTCTACGTATTGAATAGGCTAAGACAAATATCTACAACAGACACCACTCTCTGTGCCTACCATGGATATGTCTCTTCGATCTTACGCTATGGTCTAGTTATATGGGGTAACTCGGTTGATATATTGAGAGCTTTTAGAGCACAAAAGCGATGTGTCAGGTCTTTAAGTGGGGCTGACTTTTGGGAAAGCTGTGTTCCTTTATTTAAGAAATATCGTATCCTACCGTTGCCCTGTTTGTATATTTATGAGATTTCTATATTTGTCCATAAGCATATGTATTTATTTTCAAAGAAAGATTTTAATCGTAATAGAAGTTGTAGATTTCCCAATAAACTGCTATTGCCAAAACACCGTACCTCAGTGTGCAGCAGAAATTCGTTTAGTATGTCTATTAAAATTTATAATAAATTACCTGATAGTTTGAAAATATTGACATTGACTGTATTTAAAAAACAATTATTTATATTATTGATTGACAAATGTTATTATAATTTAATTGACTTCTTTAATGATAAAAATCTTACGGCATGACATATAATGTATTGGAACATATTATGATTATAACTTTAAAAATTTGTACACCAGATATGGTAAAATATCAGCACTGTTTATCTATTTAACACCTGTATGTACGATATTTTTACAAATAAATTTACTTACTTACTTACTTACTTACTTATATTATCGATTAATAACGTTTTTGGAACAACGTTTTTAACCTAAAATAGTATTAGCGATTTTAAGAAAACAATATTTCCAACAAGTATGTAACAAAATATTTAATAAGTTATGTCGCACTGTTCTCTCAGCTTAACTCACAAGAGACTTGGCGTGAAGTTGCATAATATATATGCAGGACAGACATGTTTAATTTTATGATAAATTCAAAATAATTGCTGTTTTTATTAAACTTATAGTAATTGAAATGCTTTTAATTTTTTTACTTACTTTAATGTTTTTTAACTTTTAATTTATTGACACTAAATACTAAGTATAACATAATGATAACATTTGTGTTTTCTTAAATATTGAATACCTTAATCCAAGTACACAATAGCTTTAACTGTTGTAAAACCAAGCAGGGCAGATCAGGTGGGTCACCTGATGGTAAACAACCACTCGCCGCTTATGAACACCGTGTTGCGTTGCCGTCCTTCAAGGGCGTAGGAGGTGAAAGGAAGGGGAAAAGGGATTGTACCTCCGGATAGCTCTCTCACTGAACAAAACGCGGCACAAGCCACATCACGCCGATATTCCACGAGGTCGTAGTATTTCACCGGTCCAGCCGTCCTATTTATATAGCGAACTGCAAGATTCTGCCACTGTGTTTTTTAACATACATACATACATAACTTCACGCCAAATCCCTTGCGGGGTAGGCAGAGAGAACAGAGCGCCATAGGGCACGATTCTTACACGCCTCACTCACTTCGTTGACTTTCATAACTCTTTTCATGCACGCGCGTCGGTTTTTGAGGCTCTTAACATCACCTTCCTCCAGAACATGTTCTATTTGGTCATGGAATGTGTGTCTTGGCCGTCCTCGACTCCTACATCCATCCGCTTTTGCATTGTATATCTGCTTAGTCAGTCTTGCATCAACCATTCTTTCTACATGTCCGAACCATCGGAGCATGCCCTTTCTTACTTTTACACCGACACTCTCTTTCAAACCAACTTCCTTCCTTACAACCTTGTTTTCTACGCGGTCAGCGAGAGTCACTCCGCAGATTTTGCGTAGTGCCCTCATTTCTACCGCGTTTATTCTACTTTCATGCACACTCTGCTATACCCAGATCTCGCTTCCATAAGTTAGCGTTGGGATCAGGACTGCATTGTGGATTGCTAGCTGCTAGCTGGGCTGTGGTTTTTAAAAGGCTTACAAAACTTACCCATTGAAGTGGTTCTCGTAGAGTAAAGCAAGGAATATTGCCATAGCATCATCACCGCCCGCATCATTGTCTATTATGAATTTTGGCCGACTGTCAGTTAAACTGAAAATGGAATGGAAGCCTTTTATTTTTCAAGGATCACGAGTGAAATGTGAGTTATAATTGGTATTGACGTTTAAATACACAGTGCCCTCTAGTGGCGGGTCCTGATACATAATTTATAACAAAGTCGCTCGCGGCTGTCTGATGGATTTTGATATGATTTTTTGTAATAGACAGAAGGTATCAACGCGGTGGTTTGTATGTATAATCCGTATATACTGTAGCTAATTAAAGGTAATGAATTGCAACTCTTGAGCCCGAATACTGAACCGCCACTCAAATATATAAGCGCTACTTAAGCGTTTAAGTAACTGTCAAATTAGATAGAATGCGTGAAATTTGAGCACTAAGTAGCACTTTATTGATTGTCAATTTGAGCGGCGGTTCAGTATTCGGGCGTTAGCACTTTAATTGCAAACGCTGGCCGAACTCTAATTGATAGATCAAACATTTTCTACATTACTTTCTACCTTCAAAAGGTCTACAAAAATGCGAGATTTTTGTATTTTACTGAAGCGAAATAAAGTTTTCTGGGTCAACTAGTTATATAATAAACATAATAATACGTTTGACATTATATGTCCCTATAAAGTATAGGTACATATGTTAACCATATGTTTAACTCGGAAATAGTGTTTCCGAATACAATTGTATGTATTGTACAATTGTAGGTACGAGTCCATATGGAAAAAAAACAAGCACAAACAATTGTTTCTTTTCTTTTGTAATTTCAAGCCTTCTACTAGTCGAAGGTGATGGCAGCGTGTATTGTACCGTGACTCGCTGATTTTACGTCCCAGATCTTATATGGTTGTATTACCTTACATCGGATGCAATTTTACAAATAATTTCTAAATAGAAGTCTGGAGAGACATTGGTCTACACCAGGAGTCGAGCACGAGACATCTCGTTTCTGATACGACTTAGCTAAACTTCCACACCACAGCGATTCATTAATTTTTAAAATTTGTTTATAAAAATCACTTATTTTGAAACGGATCGCTAAAACTTATTAGAACTAATCACGTCACAAAACAAACAAGTTTTGTCACAAGGACTTATGCTCTAAGCGTGAAGTTACAAAAACAATAGTGAAAATTATAATATCACGTAAATAAAACTTATATATATGTTATATAATTTGACCCTTACCCATTAACACATATGAAAAACAAACACACAAAGATTGTTCTGAACATGGTCTGACCGTCTGATATCAGTCGCGTCTCGAGTTATACTAATCTTATTTGAATACAGTGACTCAAATTTAGCAATTTATCTTATACCGAGGGCATCTTTGCGTAAAAGGTCTGGGTAATTTGGTAATATATTATTTTAGGAAAATAAAAAAAATAAAAATAAACGTATGTAGATATAGACAACCAGTTGACCCTGCGAACTTTGTTTCGCCTCTGAATTATAGAAATAAAAATGGTCATTGCTGGTAGACATATGCTATTGCGGGGTTATTTGTAGATCTTTTAAAAGTGTATAATTATGTAGTACATAATTTATGCCTCATATTGCCTAATAATGATTATTTATTAGGCAATAAGATACTTCAAATTTATGTAAACAGAGGCAGCGGCGCCTTAATAGCATTGCAATTGAGGCTGTGCGTTTTCACAATTGTTATTCGGGGACGCATGAAAAGGTTAGTTTTTAGTCAATTCTAATAACACTGGACTGCAACGAAATCCTCCTTTAAATAAAACTATGATGAATATGTAGAGGTTAATATACTGAATTGATGTTTGCTTTCCAAATTTTCGTATCACATGTAGAAAATTTTTAAAGTTTTTTTTTTTCATTTCTCATACTTATGTGTTTTTTGTCTAACGTCCTTGCATTAACGCTGCTCTATTCAGTTCATATCGTCTCAATGCTCACAGAAAACCTCTATTCCTCTTGCACACGCAACGAACATGAAAGAAAATTATGGAAATATGAAATTGTTACTGGATAAAATTAAATATTCACAGTACACGTGGAACATTTGTGCTGATTTAAAAGTTATAGCAATGTTAACTGGACTGCAAGGAACCCTCCTTGCAGTCCAGTTAACATTGCTAGCATACCAAATTTTGTTGTTTTTTGTGCGAATGGGACAGTCGCACTAGAGAAAAACAATACGTAGTAACAAATTGGCCACAAAGAATGACTTTGATGCCTGGAGTCAAAAATATAAAAGAAGAACGTTTAGTTCAAAGCGAGAAAATTTTTATACCACCTCTTCATATAAAGTTGGGCCTTATGAAAAATTTTGTTAAAGCCACAAGGACGGTAGAGGTTTTCAATATCTCAAAACTAAATTTCGACGCGAAATTGAAAGAAGGAATTTTTATAGGTCCCCAAATACGACAGCTCTTAAAGGACTCAAATTTTGAAAGTACACTGAGTAAAGCTGAAAAAAGAGCATGGACCGCATTCGTAGAGGTGTGTCATAATTTTCTTGGAAACAAAAAAAAAAGATAACTACCGTGAAATCATCCTCGAACTTCTTTCGTCATACAAAGCCCTAAAATGCAATATATCCCTAAAAATTCATTTCCTGGATTCCCATTTGGATTTCTTTCCTGCTAATCTTGGTGCAGTATCGGATGAACACGGCGAAAGGTTTCATCAAGACATATTGCACATAGAAAAACGCTATAATGGAAAATGGTCAGAAGCAATGCTTGCCGATTTCTGTTGGTCGCTTCGCCGCGAAACACCAATAGAAAATATGAAAAGGAAGAAAACTACAAAGTGAAATAATATTAACAACCAGCAATAACAGCATTTAGTGATTTGTAGCTTTTGTAACACATTTATCCAACATATGTATCAATTGTAACATTTATAATATATGTTTTTAACAAAAAAATGAATTTCATTTAATACCACCATTAAAAAAAAATTATATGATGTACGGGAAATTTAATACTATAGTTCTATTCAGTATCATATAATTTATCATTAATTATATATGAAATAGAAAGGAGGGGATTTTTATTTTTTTTTGCAGACCAGTGTAATCCAATGACTTATATTACTAAAGAAAATAGTTTTGAAGTCTCTTTGAGATAGCTGGTATCAGGATAGTCAAGAATAGATGGAGAAAAACCGGTAGTAGGTTACGGATTCTTCTAAGAGATCCTACAGAGCCGGACACCTTGAGGCTTACATTGTATATAAGGTATGATGGTATTATTAAATGTCACATTAGGCAATGTTCTACTTCAATTCCAGTTAGAAATTGTTAGTTTTCTTGGGAAGGGGAGTTTCTTATAACGCCAATCCAAATTTTAACAGTTGGCCTTGCACGGAACATTTACAAACCAAGTGCTATCACAAAGTGTGAATGTATCATATTTGCATGCCCAGATAAAGGTTATTAATCTCTAAGTTAGTTTTAAATATTATTTTTTATGTTCTTGCATTTTCCGCCTTTTAGTCTTAATATTAGTTGATTTTTAACATTCCCGAGTACAAGACTGACTACGTGTCACGAGACTGAAACGTAACTATGCTTTAGACATATAATGTAAATAGTTGTGGCGTGATGACAAAAGAAAGAAGATAATATGAAACTTAAATATGTCGAAGAATTTATTAATATTAAAGCAGAAAAGTCCAGCTAGCTATTCACAATGAGGTACTGATCCCCACGCTAACATATGAAAGCGAGAGTTGGGTATAACCTATGGCAGTGTGTGCACGAAAGTAAGATAAAAGCAGTCGAAATGAGGGTAAAAACTGCGGAGTAACCCTCGCTGATTGCGTCGAAAACAAAGTTGTAGTGGAAGAAGGAAGTTGGGTTGAAAGAGAGTGTCGGTGTAAAAGTAAGAAAGGGCATGCTCCGATGGATCGGCCATGTAGAAAAAATGCATGATGCAAAATTGGATGTAGGAGTCGAGGAAGGTGATGTTAGGAGCCTCAAAAATCGACGCGCGTGCCTGAAAAGAGTTATGAAAGTCGACGAAACGAGTAAGGCGTGTAAGAATCGTGCCTTATAGCGGTTTATTCTCTTTACCTACCCCGCAAGGGATTTGGCGCAAAGTTATGTATGTATGATTATTTATATAAATTTATATTTCATAAAATAAATGACATCCATTGACTTTGGCTCGAATATTTCGAAATTTTTTATGAATAATCCAAATTCAATTGTTTTATTTCCATAAAACGCTAAACCATTGTTCAGACGCGTAAAAACTTTATAAATACTGAAAAAAATGTGATATCTACTAAAGATGTATAAAGTGTTATTTATTGAAAATAACGTATGTTTACACATAATTAAAAAAAAAAGTAAGTCGTCGCGGAACGCCTGGCAAATGTGAAATATCGAAAGTATTTTGTACATAATAATTTAATAGGCACAAAAGCACTGATTATCACAGGAACTAAATATGTCATGATAAAAAGCATAATCATCTCCTTCATTTTAATCATTTTTATCTTTAACGTCCTCTATTGGTGTTGTGGAGTACTAAGAACTTCGCGAGTCTTACTCTCTTGCACAATAATGTTTTATCGTCAGTTGCAATATTGTTGGACGTGACTCTTGGTAACCGCGATAGATGGCGTTTCCCCTGCTAATATTGGGGGTTGGTCGTAACAGCAACGATCAGGTTGCTTTTAAGGATGTTTAATATGAAAAAATAGCGTTTGTCACTTCTCTGTATCATCACTTATGTAATTTTAATAATTTCATTATTATTTTGTCGTTTTCCGCTGTCTGTCCACTTATATGCTAGATCTTTGAAACAACGCAACGGGTTTTGATGCGGTGTTTTTTAATAGATAGAAAGTGTCAACGGAATGGTTTGCATGTGTAATTCATGTATACTTAATGTTATAAACAAAATGTAAACACACCCGCACCCACACATTTATTTAAAGCGCAGCCAGTTGTGGAGCTATGAGGGCAAGAATAGAATCTATCAATTTAATATTATTATAATAGGTCGGGGAAAAAGTCTTTTCGCATAACGTAGGTATAAACTTATTATAAAATTTCTTTGACTGTACTATTTGTGTCTGGCTGGTTTTGGTAACATTAAAAAGGTTACATTATAAAGAAAAGAAAAAAATAAAAAATAGTTGTTTCCCGCTATTTTTCATTTGTTTTTCTCTCCGTAAAAATGAGTGAATCTAATGAAGAAATTCGATACATTTTAAAATTTTATTATAAAAAAGGCAAAAATGCAACTCAAGCAGTGAAAAAAATTTGTGATGTTTATGGACCTGATGCAGTGTCAGTAAGAGTAGCACAAATTTGGTTCAAACGTTTTCAGTCCGGAAATTTTGATGTTAAAGATGCACCTCGCTCTGGTCGCCCTGTTACGAATAAAATGGACGCCATTTTTGAAAGAGTGGAGCAAGATCGGCATATTAGTAGTTACGATGTAGCTGAAGAACAGGGAATTGACCACAAAACAGTTTTGACCCATTTGAAGAAAGCTGGTTATACAAAAAAGCTCGATATTTGGGTGCCACACGAGCTCACTCAAAGAAACTTAATGAACCGTGTACTCATTTGCGATTCATTATTGAGACGTAATGAAACCGAGCCGTTTTTGAAGAGATTGATAACTGGCGATGAAAAGTGGATCACGTACGACAAGAACGTGCGAAAAAGGTCGTGGTCGAAAGTTGGCCAGGCTTCACAGACTGTGGCCAAACCTGGCCTAACACGAAATAAGGTGATGCTGTGTGTATGGTGGGATTGGAAGGGCATTGTTCATTATGAGCTTTTACCGTCCGGCAAAACCATCGATTCTGATCTTTACTGCCAGCAACTGATGAGATTAAAGGAAGCAGTCGAGAGAAAACGGCCGGAATTGATCAACAGGAAGGGTGTGGTCTTTCATCACGATAACGCTAGACCACACACATCTTTAGCCACTCAGCAAAAATTAAGAGAGTTCGACTGGGAGGTCCTAGTGCATCCACCATATAGCCCTGACCTTGCGCCTTCAGATTTTCACCTGTTTCGGTCTCTTCAGAATTCTTTAGGTTCTGTAAGGTTGACCTCAAGAGAGGACTGCCAAAACTATTTGTCCCGTTTTTTTGATCAGAAGTCCCAAAGTTTCTACAGTAACGGGATAATGTCTCTGCCCACAAAATGGCAGAAAGTTATTCAACAAAACGGTACATATATATTGTAAATAAATGTAAATAAACTTTGAAAAAAATGTCTTGACTTTTCATACAAAAATACGAAAATACTTTTTCCCCAACCTATTATAATATTATTAATATATTATGATTACTCATATTATTCTAGATAAAAAAGATTAGATATGTACCTATATACAAAATGTGAAGATAATATTATGTACATTAAGTTAGATAGTAAGACTATCTGTCGTTTTGGTATCACACTTCATACAACAAACTAATATAGAGCAAATAATTATGTATCCAAGCAAGAGTCCATCAATAAAGGTTAAATTTATACATTAGTTGAATATACGTATTTGATAACTTTCATGTGACTTTACATAAAATTTACATAATAAATTATTAGAACATCGTCATAATAGTACACGGTTCAAAGTCATATTATCATACATCCAATCCATAAAGAAATAAAACCTATAAGATATAAAACCTGCTTTGAATTTAAAAAAATAAAACGAATATCCGCAAATCCCGCCTTCTAATATTCGAGTTCGGAATTCAAAAAATGTTGGCTGTTTCACAAAAAAAACTATAAATAAAAAAAAGCGGTGGTTCTCCGATTCTTAGACACATGCACATATGAAGACAAAAATTTCATGAGAATGGGTCTAACCGTTTCGAAGGAGTTTAACTACAAACACCGCGATACGAGAGTTTTATTTAATAGATAAAGATTTTAATTTTGATAATTGCATTATGCTTATTACGAATTGACGAATACATGTCTCCAACTGAATGAAAACTATTAATATCACGTACCTACTGTTAGTCATATAAAATATTTTATTTACATTTGGTTTTATGTATTTAGTACTACTTAAATACTAATAGGATACAGCCTCACATCAAGTTTATGTCATTTCCTTTACCTGAATTGACCAGATTTATGATTTAACAAAAATACTACAAAAAATTACGTTCAATTAACTTAAATATAAATTAAATAAATTTGCTCACGATTCACAATTTTTTTACAATAAATTGCAAAAATAACAAAAATACTAATTTAACAAAATGAAAAGGACTTACTCGTTTTTAGCCATTATTACTTTTATTCAACACAATGTTACAATCTGGTATCAATTCCTAAACTGAACACTTTTGTATAGCATAATAATATCACTGTCAAAATATTCGCGTAATAACAGTACACTAATGAATTTTATATACTCATACAAATACTGTGGTACCCACATGTATTATACTAAATTTGATTCGGGCACTGACTTGCGCGACCGCTCTTTGCTACGAACAAAGCCGAATGTTCAATCGAACGACAAGACAAAAATAGCCCTACGTTAGTTAGTATTCGTAGTTTTGATTTTAACGGGATCACAGTCATTCTGGGTAACTTTAACCTTTCAATGTAACATTGGCCCGGTAATTAACTTTTAAATTATTTACTTTTTCTAGATTATTCATATTAATATAGTACAGTTGTATATAGTACAATACGTCTATGATAAGATGCAACACGTTCAGATAATATCAAGTAAAGAAATCAAAAGTGAGTTAGTGGCCCAATGTTGTAACATTGGCCCACTAACTCACTTTTGGCCCACTACAAGCTTATGTTACCCAGATTAACTGTAATTCTAGTGTTTAAAGAATTGTGCATAAAGACTGAAAAGTTTGTGCCCGGTATGGCAATAGGTTTGCCGCCTATTCCATTTGGGACGTAAACATAGCGGTGAGACGAGGCTTAACAGCGGCTGCCTACACCTTCGGGTAACTAAAGGCGTGAAGTTATGTTTATATAGTAATATCGCTGTCCTAGTAATTAAATAGAGTAGATTGATGATAACAGAAATTGTCATTCATGGTATCTGTTCAGTTATCATTACATAGTATAAAACAAAGTCGCTTTACGGTGTCTGTCCATTTGTATGCTTAGATCTTTGAAATTACGCAACGGATTTTGATATGGTCTCTTTTATTAGATAGAAGGTGTCAATGGGGTGGTTTTAATGTAAATAAATTTAAATAATTTAGCGTTTTGATTGTAAACGCGGAACCAAGCAGATTAACATCCGGCGATTCCAAAATACTACCCAAAAAAAGGAAAAATCTTTAATTTGCTGATAAATCAGGAAGTTTTTGTAACAAAGTAACAAAGTTTCTTTGTTTTGACTGGCCGGATGGTCATATTAATAGCTATTCAGTTATAGTTTAATGCTCGGCACTGGTATTTTAGAAATATTTTTATGAAATAAAACTTAAAGATATTGTGATACAGCGACATCATTAATTCTAAGTTTAACTACGTGTACACTGTGAACACTAATAACTGAAATGCTCTTGTTATTGTCAAATATTATATACAGATGGCACTTTTGTCGATTTCAACAGAAATTGGTTTCTAGCATTTGTCACAGATGTCTCTGATATAAAGTAAAATACGTATTCAACCACCTATTGTATTTTTAACTAGCAGACCGCGCGAACTTCGTACCGCCATATTTTATACATTTTCCACTCAAAAGATTATTGCCGCAATCATATTAATACCCCAAAGCTTTTATCATAAATGGACTATCTAACACTAATATTTATTTCAATTCAAGTTCTTGATACATACATACATAACTTCAGGCCAGATCCCTTGCGGGGTAGGCAGAGAGAACAAAGTGCCATAAGGCACGATTATTACACGTGTCACTCGCTTAGCTAGTATGTATTAGCGTACTGACAACCAAGACATTGATATTATTTACAACTTCAAAGAAAGCTTTATTAGCAATGCCACTTATAAACAATGAATATAGCAATGAACTTGTCCCAAGTTTTTGCTCAACCTTTAGTTTTTTTTAATACAACATAAACAACTTTTTTTATATGGTCACTATTGTTGACTTCAACGAAAAAAACGGGCCACCATATGTTCAAACGGGGTAGCTAACTCACAGTGAGTGTTTTTTTTTATAAGTCAAATGATGTCGGTTTAGCGATTAAGCTTATCGATATAAATTTACTACATTTTAAAAGATATCACGATCTTAAAAATGTAAAGTTTATTACATATATCTAGAATGTATTATAAATCAGTCACATCAGTCACACCTTGTCAGTGGTAAAGTCACGCAGTGTTCGCTGCATGAATGGGCCGGCTCGACCCGTGGAATACCACGACCTCTCAGATTATCGCTGAAAAGTGGCCTTAGCCGCGTTTCACTCGCTGAGAGAGGTGTTCGGAGGCCCAATCCCTTTTCCCCTCCCCTACCGAAACCCACTCCCGACCCCACTCATATCCCATTGTAAGCGCCGGCAACGCAACTGTAACACTGCATGTGATGAGGTGGCCATGGGCGGCGTTTGTAACTATCATAAGCCTGCTCGTTTGCCCCTTAAACAATAAAAATGTAACCTAATTCCTATCCTATCCTACTTCTAATATATAAAATTCTCGTGTCACAATTTTCCCATACTCCTTCGAAACGGCTTGACCGATTCTCATGAAATTTTGTATGCATATCGGGTAAGTCTGAGAATTTTCAACCCCCTACGATCAACCCCTATTTTTTAAATTTAATTTTTTGGTAAGACAACGTTTGCCGGGTCAGCTAGTAAAATATAAATGTGAATGTAAGTTTGTTTGCGTGCTTTCACGCGATAACTACTCAATCGATCACCATGAAACTTTGTACACATATTCTTTAAAGTAATTTACATATTTTTGAACCCGAAGGAAAAACTTATAAAATAGTCTACAACAATATCCTACATACTCTTATAAAATTGTTACAGTCCAAAATTATTTATTTTTGTATTACCGTGTATTATATAATTTACCTTAAAAAAATGTTGTTAGTTTTTTAAACGTCATTGTAAGTAGTAATTTTAAAACCTAATGATTCCAGCCAAGCAATAAAACAGAGTTATCATATTGGTTAACTTCTATAGTAATGATCTTTGATATCTATTTAATGGATTTAATGCGAGCGAAGCCGCGGGTAAAAGCTAGTAACTTTTATAAATAAAAATACCACAAAATACGATTAAATACTACAAATTTTAAACTAAACATAACTTCACGCCTTTTGTTACCCGAAGGTGTAGGCAGCGGCTGTTAAGACTCGTCTCACCATTATGTTTACGTCCCAAATGGAATAGGTGGCGAACCTATTGCCATATCGGGCACAAAGTTTGTCAGTCATCGATATTTATCACACATAACTTCCGAAAACAATTTCGAAAAGTCATTGGTGTGAGCCAGTGTCTGGAATCGAACCCCGGACCTCTGGATCAGAGGCCGTGCGCTCGCCCACTGCGCCACCGAGACTTTTTTAAATTTTAAATTCTGATTAAAGTATTGAGCGATATGATGACAAAGAGAGAAACAACAACAAAACATAACTTCACGCCTTTTCTACTCGAAGGTGTAGGCAGCGGCTGTTAAACCTCGTTTCACCACTATGTTTTCATCCCAAATGGAATAGGTGGCAAACTTACTGCCATACCAGGCACAAAGTTTATAGTCATCGATATCTAAATACACATAACTTCAGAAAACAATTTCAAAAAGTCATTGCTGTGAGCCAGAACTCGAACCCGCGACTACTTTATACAGAAGTGGGGTTCTCGACAACTGGACCACCGGTACCTTTTAGCAAGAAACAAACGTAAAAAAATCTACCTGCTAGCTGTCGCGGTCCGAGCTGTCCGAGTCGGATACATCATCAGTGTAACTAAATATTTCCCTATGAAATGAATACTTACATTTTGTATTTTGCGATATCTTTGGAATTAAATGTCCGAATTGAATTATTCAAACAGTTCTAGAAAGGTATTGAATCTGTCTTTATATTGAAGTAATTTATTTTCAGGAAAGTTAAATTCAAGGTACAAAATAAAGCATTTTTATAACGACATCAATTTAATTATTTTAAAAAACTCAAAAAACACTTATTGTGAGATAACTACAATAGTTAGACATATGCCGTCGCGGACTTTTTTATAGACAAATTTATGTTCTGTAAAAGTGTAGTACATTGTTTTATTCTAGAATCAATAGTTTTCGCAGCGTTCACGATGTAAGAATTATTTTCGAGTCATTTTCTTACACCTTGGGTTACATTATTGGACTTATAGTAAGGATCCCTAATTAATTTGAAAATATAATATAGCCTAAAGCCTTCCTCGATAAATGGACTATATACCACTGAAAGAATTTTTAAAATCGGACTGGTGGTTTCTGAGATTAGCGCGTTCAAACAAACAAACAAACAAACAAACAAACTCTTCCGCTTTATAATATAAGTATAGATTTTGCTATAGAATTTTCTTTCGTTGAGTACACGAAGTATAGAACACAAGAGCCCGAAATGTATAGGCTTTTCCATGGCATTAATGTACATGCTAATAAACCCAGATCTTAGCTAAACAAAAGCTTTTTATCTAGAGACAAATTTATCAAGTTTTTTTTTACAGAGAGCTTTTTTAGGCTTTTTTTAGCAGACAAGAATTTCTGCCACTGGAGAATTAAGGACGCACCGATGATTACATAGTAATACTTAGGTACGTAATATTACACGTAAACACGCGTCGAAGGATGGCGCCCTCTACCGGCGATGTTTCGTTTCTTTCCTCTGACCATTCAACATCACATTCGGAGTCCTGTGTAATAGAATTTTCTCCTTTTTAGAGGAAATTAAAAAATACAATTGGTGTTTGAATATGTTTATTTAAAATACAATAGAATACAAATCTCCTAACTTATCATATTTCTGTCCAACATCGGCAATGTATCCAGAATAGGTATACCCGTATACACCAAGTTTCATACCTTCGTTGACTCACGACGATACATACATTGGCGATATTTTCTGTTTTGACCAGTTATTTTCGCTTCCAAATTTATCACATGGCGAGGATTCTCCGTAAGCCAATCTTCTCATCGCATGCCGAGGTACACAGAAGCGCTCAAGCATACCCTTCCTGTGGTCTATTTGCACACTTCTACTGGCTCAGATTCTGAGTGGAGCCGTTTGTCCCAATTGATTAATTAGATAATTTGAGACCTATATCGATGAAACAACATAACTTAACATAACTTCGCGCCTTTTGTTACCCGAAGGTGTAGGCAGCGGCTGTTAAGCCTCGTCTCGCCGTTATGTTTACGTCCCAAAGTCATTGGTGTGAGCCAGTATCAGGAATCGAACCCGGACCTCTGGATCAGAAGCCGTGTGCTCGACCACTGCGCCACCGAGACACCGATGAAACAAAATTACCAAAATTACCGTATAAAAAAGTTTTCGCTAAGCATCTAGAACATTTTCTAGAAAAAAATTTCGCACATTGGGAGAGGCCTATTTCCAGCAGTGGACTGCATGCAACAGGCTGATGATGAAGCATCTAGAATCGGTTTTTATTTTTCTGAATTGCTAGGTATTAGAGTAGCATTTTATATTATGTAAATTAAATTGTAACGTCAATTAAATTGACGAGCCTCGTGGTGCATTGGTAAAGCTACCTATTGCAGAATCAGAGGTTGGCGTTAGTGTTTTTCTATGTATTTTATGTATGTATTATTATCCGGTATCTAGTATCCATAACACAAGCGTTTAGTTGCTTAGTTTGGAACTACAGATGTAGATGGCGCTGTGTGATTTGTGTCCAAGATATTATTATTATTAATTATTTTAAATTTGTCAGTAATCTAATCTATAGATACATTTAATAAGATCGTAGAAATTAAGTTAAAACTGTACATTAGATAGTTTTTATTGAATACTCGAGACATGATTAGAGGGCACAGTATTTTTGCTGTGCTATGGCGTCCACGCAGACGAAGTAGTGGACAACAGCTAGTTTACAAATATAATAGTACTACAAACATTACAAGGGATATAGTGACAGTAAAAAGCGACTTTGTTTTATATTATGCAGTAATTCTAATTTTTACTCTTGAGGACGAGTGTAATTCTAATTAAATGGTCCCCTTGTTCCAATATTCATGAGTTCTGCAGAATATATATCAACCAAGAGATTCTTGTAAGCTTCCCTATATCCTGAGTAAAAGATCCGTGCGTTTGGTTCTGATGACATGAGATCGTTGGTCGTGAAGCCTCGATACGGTTCTAAAAAGTAAATCAAAATAATATTGAGCTTGGATAGTTATATGTATAACTTGGGTATGGCAGAGTGTGCGCGAAAGTAGGATAAACGCGGTCGAAATGAGGGCACGGCGCAAAATCTGCTGAGTGACCCTCGCTGACCGCGTCGAAAACAAGGTTTTAAGGAAGGAAGTCAGATTGAAAGAGAGTGTCGGTGTAAAAGTAAGAAAGGGCATGCCCACATGTAGAAAGAATGGATGATGCAAGATTTACCAAGCAGATATACAATGCAAAAGCGAATGGATGTAGGAGCCGAGGACGGCCAAGACACATTCCATGATCAAATAGAATATATTCTGGAGAAAGGTGATGTTAGAAGCCTCAAAAAACGCCGCGCGTGCATGAAAAGAGTTATGAAAGTCAATGAAGCGAGTGAGGTGTCTATGGGATTTGGCGGAAATTAATTATGTATGTATAAAGTATGTATGTATATATAAAATTGATTATTTGATTATGACTATTTGTATATTTAAATTATGACTTTCTTATGACTTGAGGTCCCATGTCAGTCAGTCATTCAGACATTTATCATCAGGATAATAGCCAAAGTAGAATCATTTATACGTACCACACAACAGGATACCATTTTTAGAATCCTTAATTTCCTCAACCACGTTCGGATCTAAGAACATGGCCACTACTACCGGATCCAATAAAGTCCATGTATCAGACGATGGAAATGATATTCTTTCGAACTCGTTCAGAGCTTGCATAATAGGTGTGTCTATGGTACCCAAAACATCACTTCGCCACTCCTGAAGACGACCAAATAATATTACCAAATATTGAATTTTAAGAATTTTATTTTTTAATTGCAGAGCCAAGCAGTTCGCTGCATGAATGGGCCGGCTCAACCGGTGAAAAATAAAATTCCGCGATCTCTCAGAAGATCGACGTAAAGTGACTTACGCCGCGTTTCGTTCCATGAGAGAGCTACTCGGAGGCCCACCCCCCTTCCCCATCCTCTCCTATCCTACTCCTTAAAGATCGGCAACGCAACTGTAACACTATGGCACCGCTGGTCACTTACCATCAGGAGACGCGTCTGCTCGTTTGCGCTCCTATCCCATAAAAAAATTAATAAGAGCAATGCTTTCTTGATTATTTTTAATTTCACGCCCTTCTCTACCCAAAGGTGTAGGCAATGGCGACGTCTCAAGTGGCATTAGTTGGGAGACCGGGCACAATGTTGTCAGTTATTCATAAACTCATTAAATCTTGAAAAAAAAAATGTTAAAATTACTTACTTTTGAAATATTAAGTGACTCGTATACTTGTGAGAATGGACAAAAAGTAGTTTTTTCTATTTTTGCATTATCTGCTAATATATAGTAAGCTTCTGCGTCCATGGCAGCATTAAATTCCGCTTCACTATGAGTCGGACCTGGAATTTAATATTATATTTGTGGATTTTATCGCGTTTGATTTAACCACTTAACATAGTGGTAAGCGACTAGTGCTGCTGATGAAAATCGCCAACACTGAGTCCATTTATCATTTATTTAATTCTGATTATTACTTAGTATAAAACAAAGTTGCTTTCCGCAGTCTATCCCCTTATATGCTTAGATCTTTGAAACGACGCAACCGATTGTGCTGTGTTTTTTTAATAGATTGAGGGTGTCAACAGGGAGGTTTGTATGTATAAACATAAACATAACTTCACGCCTTTGTTACCCGAAGGTGTAGGCAGCAGCTGTTAAGTCTCGTCTTGCCGTTATGTTTACGTCCCAAATGGAATAGGTGGCGAATCTATTGCTATACCGGACACAAAGTTTTCAATCATCGTTATTAATCACACATAACTTCCGAAAACAATTTCGAAAAGTCATTGGTGTGAGCCGGTGTCAGGATTTGAATCCGGACCTCGCGATCAGAAGCCGTGTGCTCGACCATTGGACCACCAAGACTCTTATTTTAAATATGATGTAGTTAAAGCGGCGGTAGTTGCTGGCTCGTTGGCTCCCCTATTCCAAAAAAAAGATTCGATGAACATTGTCAGACTCAAGCAACTTAAGCACGTGTTATGATCAATAGACCGAGGTGTGAAAATACCTTCTGTGTACTAAGTATCGGGAATTTGTCAATAAAACAAAAAATACAAATTATTCATCTAAATTTATTTTATCGCCTTCAAAGTAGGCCCCATCTCTTGCAATACAACATATCCACCGCTTCACCCAGTCTTCCATACATTTTTCATAGGCTATTTACGGTATGGCCTTTAGCTCATTCAGCGAATTTTCTTTTATGGCTTCTATTGACTCAAAACGTTTTCCTCGAAGTGGTAATTTTAACTTGGGAAATAAAAAAAAGTCAGACGGAGCCATATCAGGTGAATAGGGTGCTTGGTCGAGAACGTTTGTTGAATTTTTCGCTAAAAACTCTTTCACTATAATGGCTGTGTGTGATGGTGCATTATCATGGTGCAGCATACATGAGTTGTGTCGCCACAAATCTGGACGTTTTCGGCGGATACTCTCACGCAAACGCTTCATGACGCCTAAATAATATTTTTTATTCACTGTTTCTCCCTCTGGAAGGAATTCGGAGTGAACCTCACCACGGTAGTCAAAAAAAACTGTCAGCATCACCTTGATTTTGGTGCGACTTTGCCGCGGTTTTTTGGGTTTCGGCTCGTTTTCGAGACGCCATTCTGAAGACTGTTGGCTTGTTTGCATGTCATACTCATAAACCCATGTCTCGTCGCCAGTTATTATACGTTTCATAAAGGTCGGATCCGTAGAAGCTCGGGAAACCATGTCTTCAGCGACATGCTTTCGCTGCCCTTTTTGAACAAAATTGAGCTCTTTTGGAACTAGTCGAGCGGCGACGCGTTTCATGCCTAAAATGTCAATGAGAATATTGTGGACGGACTTAAAAGATATGTTCACCTCACTAGCCAACTCTCTCAGACTCATACGTCGATTTTCGAGCACTAGCTTCTTGATTCTGTCGATGTTTTCTTTGGTCGTAGCGGTTGAAGGTCTACCAGAACGAGGCAAGTCTACTACTATTTCTCGGCCTTCTTTAAAAGCCTTATACCATTCATAAGCCTTTGTTTTCGATATACATGATTCGCCGTAGGTATTTCGCAACATTTTTAGTGATTCACTACATGAAATATCATTCGAAACACAAAATTTAAGGCACACTCTTTGTTCAACAATATTTTCCATTGTAAAAATCGCCGAGGACTCAAAACTATGACCAACAAAAAGTTTAGTTTAAAACAAATTAAATGACAGATCCCGTTCAAATTTTGCGCGCTAAATCAGTACAGTGCTACCAACATGCAGTAAAAAAAATTAGAACGACCTCTTTTACGCGGGTCTCTTTATTGACATATTCCCGATACTTTTTACACAGAGTAGTATACCACGATTTTATAAGGTACCTTATTATGTCAACTTACCGTGAACATGTCCTCCACCGACATACAGGTGTGCTAATCTGTCTAAGAATCCTGGATCCAATCTGATTGCCAAAGCAATGTTTGTCAGTGGTCCAATTGCTATGATCACCAATTCACCTTAAAGACGATTAAAAATATAATTATAAATAATTTTACATTAATAATTAAATATACTAGTGGCCAAAAGTACCGTCAGTTGTGGCGTCCTATGGGGGCTTTTTGAGGTCCACTGCTGGACGTTCCATGAGTTGACCACGAAGGGCTAATAATGATGATGATGTCGAATTATTTAATAGGTTGTCAAAGTATTTAGTTATATATACTAACTATTATTTATTTATATTAGTATTTATATTAGTTTTCATCCGTGGATTATAAGTTATGGTTGGGTAGTCGACTATGAAAATTTTAATTTTAATTTAACCTCTATTTATTTGTTATTTTAAGTGTAGATAAAGATTATAAAATGTAATTTAAAAAAGTAAACGTAATGGGCATATGTACTTTTTTTAATAACTTTTTACAGCTCTGCATATGAGTACTTTGGAGCCTTATCGTTATTAGTATAATTTTCTTTACAGTATTAACAGTGGTCAAGTCAAGTCAAGGAGTCAAGCAGTTCGCTGCATGAATGGGCCGGCTCGACCGGTGAAATACCACGACCTCTCAGAAGACCGACGAAAAGTGGCTCCTGCCGCGTCTCGTTCGGTGAGAGAGGTACCCGGAGGCCCACTCCCCTTCCCCATCCTTTCCTATCCCCTATCCCTTAAAGGTCGGCAACGCAACAGTAACACTATATGTGTTGCTGGTGTCCATGGGCGGCGTTGGTTGCTTACCATCAGGTGACACGCCTGCTCGTTTGCCCTCCTATCCCATTAAAAAAAAAACTTAATCTGTCTTAAACTAGCTTAAAATAACCTGAACAACACTGAACAGAGTCTGAAAACTGAACAGAATCTTGGTAATTTATGCATGATGATGCAAGGGAGTTCTGATGACAATACAGAAGAGCACGCTACACACGATTCCCACCATTTCCCACATATGCACACATATACGAACATTTATTATATAAAACGCCACGAATTTTATTCAATAATTTAAGTACATATAATATAATTTAATTTAAACGGTGGTAGAGCCAAGGAGTTCCCTGCATGAAAGGGCCCGCTCGACCAGTGAAATACCACGACCTCTCAGAAGATCGACTTAAAGTGGCTCATGCCGCGTTTCGTTCGGTGAGAAAGGTACCCGGAGGCCCACCCCCTTGCCCATCCTTTCCTGTCCTACTCCCTTAAAGGTCGGCAACGCAACGGTAACACTATATGTGTTGCTGGTGTCCATGGGCGGCGTTGGTTGCTACCATCAGGTGATACGCCTGCTCGTTTTTTTATGGGATAGGCACAAACAAACATACATTGAATCACAAATTTTGGAAAAAAAAATTCGTATAATCTGTACTCGTTTAAAGTATATTTAAAACGTACGTCAACTGTCAAATACGAATGACACAAGATTAGTTAAATAGTTAGAGAGATATATGGCCACATTTAAATTATATCCATAGATATCAATTAAAAAATATATTTATTTAGTTATTTTAATATCATCTGTGCATTCGCAGTAGTATCGCAATATCAATAGCAATAGTAATATCGCAGTAGCTAGCACCCCGCTTTTGATTCAAGAAGTAGTGGGTTCAAATCCTGGCACACACCAATGACTTGTCGAAATTTTCGAAAGTTACGTGTGATAAATATCGATGACTGACAACTTGGTGCCCGGTATGGCAATAGTTTCGCCACCTATTCCATTTGGGACGTAAACATAACGGCGAGACGAGGCTTAACAAGCCGCTGCCTACACCTCGGGTAGAAAAAGGCGTGAAGTTATGTGTTATCTCTGGAATTACCGGTTATGAAATTTAACATTTTAACGTCACCATATAAATGTCAAGGATGACGAGGAAAGGTTCAATCATTTTAATTCTTTAACGTTATTTTCAAATGCTAATAAAATTAATTTAATAATATCAAATTAGACCATAATTAGGAGATGTTGTAAACTTGTACGGACTGATCATAAAAACATGTTCTGAAATACCAATTGGTATTGCTCGTTATAACTTCTGGGTTTTTTTTCTACCTCAAGGCGTCGACGTACTAAATGGTACTAAACGGCGGCAGAACCTACTGCCTTACACCAAGCACAATTTTGTCTGTCATCGATATTTATTACCTCATGCTCTAATCAGTAAATTTAAGAAAGTTAGCTTTTTATTATCGTTGTGATTTAAATTTTTTATTTTTTATTTTTAATACCGTTGTCGACAACTGGTTTCGTAGTGCGTGGCAAAAAGCTGGAGTGCACAGTCGTTGTTTGACAACCAATAAATAGTAGGATTGGTGCGATATGAGATAGTGGAAATCCGCAGGGGGTATTAATCCGTACAGTTCCTCACAACATTCCTTGGTAAATGCGGTACGTGATACATAAAGTATCTTATAAAATTATTCCTTGATGAACTACTTACCCGTATATTTCTTTGAAAGTTCGATAAGACCAACGGCTGCAGGAACATTTTGGAGAGTAAAAGATGTCGGTTTGGTATACCCTAGATCACCCAGTCCGTCATATCCAAAATAGTAGTCACGTTTTATTTGTGTAATAAGAGATTCAGCTGCTCCCGCATATATTGGAATCTGAAATTTATATTTTTATATACCAACTAGCTGACCCGGCGAACGTTGTTCCGCATCAAAGTAATAACTGCTGGCTATGTTATTACTGCAATATCTTCGAAAATATTTGTTTAAATTGCATGCAGTAAAGGGCCAGGATCATCTATATTACATGCACAATCTATGTAAGACACTTAATTGGATGAAAATTAATACTGTAATGTTTAAAATTGCTTCGTAAATAGGCCCTTATTTCTTCTAAAAAGTAAAAAAATTACAAAAAGTCATTGTGGGTTATCCCTAAGAGATAGACATATGCTCTGTAAAGTAATATCATTATATAAGTAATAAAACAAAGTCACTTTCCGCTGTCTGTCCCCTTATATGCTTATATCTTTAAAACTACGAAACGGATTTTGATGCGGTTTTTCTTAATAGTTAGAGGGTGTCAACGGGGTGGTTTTGATCTATAATTCATATATCATTGTAAAGAAAAAAATATAATTTTCGAGATTTAGCACTTTAATTGCAAACGCTGGCTGAACCCTAAGTGATAGATCAAAACAATGTTCTACATAATTAAACACCTTCAGAAGGCCTACAAAAAAGTCCACGAGGGCATATATCTATCTCTTAGAGATAACCCACAATTACCATTTTTATTTATTTACTTTTTATGAGAATTAATGCCTTATTTACGAAGCGATATTAAATATTACAGCAATAATTTTCATCCAATTAAGTGTCTTAAATAGATTGTGCATGTAATATAGGTGATGCTGGCCCTTTACAGCATGCAATTTAAACGTATATTTTCGAAGATATTGCAGTATTAACATAGCGGGACAGCAGTTAAAGCCGATAAATAGCACAATTCAATTTGTGCAATATCTTCGAAAATATTCGTTTAAATTGCATGCTGTAAAGGGCCAGGATCATCTATATTACATAATATCCAAAATTTATTCATGTATTACTTCTGATGCGGAACAAAACGTAGTAAGTAATAAATAAACGCGATATAATCCTAAAAAGTTGTTTTAATGTTATTCCTTTCTGTAATCAAGAAATCGAACCCAAGAAGAACTGATTCAGAAGCGGTGTTGTCTCGTTTTACAGACCACCGATACGACAAAACGTGTGTGAATATAATAAGATAATAATTCGCGTTTGAGAGGATTACAGTATTATGTTTTCGAAAATAACACAAAATAACTTCACGCCTTCTTCTACCCGAAGGTGTAGGCAATGGCTGTTAAGCCCCGACTTGCCGTTGTGTTTATTTCCCAAATGGAATAGGTGGCGAACCTATTGCTATACCGGGCATAAAGTATTTAGTGATCGAAATTTATTACACGTAACTTTTGAAAAGAATTTCGAAAAGTCATTAGTGTGAGCCAGCATTCGAATCAGCGTCTCTTGGTTCAGAAGCTGGGTGCTCGACCAATGGACGACAGAGACTTCGATTTTTTTCGAAAAGGAAAAAAAACAAAAACTTACATCTAATCTATCACATAGGTCTAGTATTCTTGCACTGTTGATGACTGCTTGACTGCCATTTACATTACCATGGACTGTGCTCAGCCCCACTACTTTTGGTCTAGAATTTAAAAAAAAACTAACGTCATTTATACGTCACAACTAACTAATACTATTTTTAGTATGCGTAATAATTTATTTGAATCAGTAATACTAATTCCTCGTTCCGCATTCGATTCGGCTTCACTTATGATATAGTATCCGCGTTCCACCTGATTCAAACAGTACATTTTACAATAATTGTATATTTTATAATATACTAGCTGCGGAGTGACTCTCGCTGACCGCGTAGAAAACAAGGTTGTAAGGAAGGAAGTTGGTTTGAAAGAGAGTGTCGGTGTAAAAGTAAGAAAGGGCATGCTCCGATGGTTCGGACATGTAGAAAGAATGGTTGACGCAAGACTGACTAAACAGATATACAATGCAAAAGCGGACGGATGTAGGAGTCGAGGACGGCCAAGACACACATTCCAAGACCAAATAGAACGTGTTCTGGAGGAAGGTGATGTTAAGAGCCTCAAAAACCGACGCGCGTGCATGAAAAGAGTTATGAAAGTCAACGAAGCGAGTGAGGTGTGTAAGAATCGTGCCCTATGGCGCTCTGTTCTCTCTGCCTACCCCGCAAGGGATTTGGCGTGAAGTTATGTGTGTGTGTGTGTGTGTGTATACTAGCTGACCCGGCAAACTTTGTTGCGTATCAAAAGTAATAAATATGTAAATTTTGGATTTGGATTTAACTCTTTGTCTTTTCTATATCATACATGAATTATAGTTAAAAACCACCCCATTGAAATCGTCTGTGTATTCAAAAAAAACGCATCACAATCTGTTGCGTATTTTAAACATCTGAGCATATAAGGTGACAGACAGAGGAGAGTGACTTTATTTTAAATTATGTAACGATTATTATACGTATACACAAATTTTCTTTTATATATTTGTCTAATATGGTTTAAGATAGGCTGTGTAATATTTTGCTACAAGAACAAACTGCTGAATTAGGGTTGTCATATAGAAATTTATCATGTACACAATACAAAAAAAAATAACTTCTAAATTGATTCTTGATTCTTTGATTTTGATTCTTCTAAATTGAAAGAGAGTGTCGGTGTAAAAGTAAGAAAGGGCATGCTCCGATGGTTCGGACATGTAGTAAGGATGGATGATGCAAGATTGACTAAGCAGATATACAATGCAAAAGCGTATGGATGTAGGAGTCGAGGACGGCCTAGACACACATTCCATGACCAAATAGAACGTGTTCTGGAGGAAGGTGATGTTAGGAGCCTCAAAGCGCGCGTGCATGAAAAGAGTTATGAAAGTCAACAAAGCGAGTGAGGTGTGTAAGAATCGTGCCTTAACGCGCTCCGTTCTCTCTGCCCACCCCGCAAGGGATTTGGCGTGAAGTTATGTATGTATGTATAACTTCTAAATGTTTTCAAGTCTGAATCTTCTTACTATTTCAGGTTGGGAGTGTCGGACAGCGGATCCAATAATACCAAAATTATATATGCTAACTTTTCCTCTGACCAGGTGGCATTCTATTCCATTTCATTTAAGAAGAATCCAGATGAACTATTTGAAATGTTTGTATGTTATTGTACCTAAACACAAATTATTAAAGAAAAGAAATTTAGTATAGAACACTCGCAAATAACCGTATTTCCTATTCGAAACATCAACTTTCAAATCAATTCTTTCGATCCAAAGGTCTTGAGGAAAATCTTACAAAGCTAGCCTCTTTGTAATAAAAGATAGAAATACACTTTCTCGGTATCGATGTTCCAGTGGTCGAGCACTTAGCTTCTCAATCAAGAAGTCAATGGTTCGCATCCGGGCTCACACCGATGTCTTTTTCTTTTCGGAAGTTATGCGTGATAAATATCGATAAGTCGGCGGTATCTGTTATCACCGATTCCGCCACCTACACCACTAGGGACGTAAATTCGTCGAGCCGAGGATGAATAACCACTTTTTTATGGGATAGGAGGGCAAACGAGTAGGCGTATCACCTGTTGGTAAGTGACCAGCGCCGACCATGGACAACACATATAGTGTTCCAGTTGCGTTGCAGACTTTTAAGAGAGTAGAATGGGAAAGGATGGGGAAGAGAGGTGGACTTACGGGTACCTCTCTCACCGAACGAAACACGGCATGAGCCACTTTACGTCGATCTTCTGAGAGATCGTGGTATATCACTGATCGAGCCGGCCCATTCATACAGCGAACTGCTTACCTCTACCACTGTTTTCATGGTTGTAATAATCACTGTCCATTGCCTTGAAATAGAAAGAGGCGTTAGAAGTATTTTTTTAAATACTATTTAGTAATTAAGTAGGTACTGAGTATCACTATTTACTTACCCATGAAAATATTTTTCATACAATAGTGTCATCGTGATAGCAATGGCGTCATCAGCTCCTCCATCGTGATCTATGACTACTTTTAGTCCACGATGTGATTCTGACGATGGACTGAAAACAACAATAAATAATAGTGATTCTTGTCTAGATAGCTTAGTGGCTTAACATGGAAACTGCTTTTCAAGAGATTCGTGATTCGAAACCTTCTCCTACGTTCACACAATTTTTTTCAATAGATAATTTATTAAATATGTACTGGCTTTTACCCGCGGCTTTACGCGCTCGCATTGAAGCCATTAAATATGTATCAAAGATCATTACTATTGAAATGAATCAATATGATAACTATACAATGACATTTGAAAAACTTACAATATACTTTATTGAAATGCAACAACAAACGGTAAAATATATATTTCTATAACAAAAATAAATAATTTTGGACTTTAACATTTTTTTAAGATTAATGGCCGAATACTGAACCGCCACTCAAATCTGATAATCAATAAAGTGCTACTTACTGCTCAGATTTCACGTATTCTGTCTAACGTGACAGCTATATAAACGCTTAAGTTGCGCTTATATATTTGAGTGGCGGTTCAGTATTCGGGCAATAATAATATAAATATATAATTTTATAGGATAATTTGTAGGCTATATTATGAGTTTTCCCTTCGGGTGCAAATATATGTAAATTAAAGAAAGAAAGAAGAAAAAAAGTATCCTATGTTACTTCTAATACATCCAAGAATATGTGTACAAAGTTTCATCATGATCGGTTGAGTAGTTATCGCGTGAAAGTGTAACAAACAAACTTATATTTACATTTATATATTAGTAGGGATTACAATCTACAACACGCTGCCTACCTCACCAGGTTTTATGGGTGTTAGATATAAGGAGTGGACTAGTCGGGGGTAAGAAATCTTTAACTTTGAAATATTACAGTACATACATACATACATAACTTCACGCCAAATCCCTTGCGGGGTAGGCAGAGAGAACAGAGCGCCATAGGGCACGATTCTTACACACCTCACTAGCTTCGTTGACTTTCATAACTCTTTTCATGCACGCGCGTCGGTTTTTGAGGCTCTTAACATCACCTTCCTCCAGAACACGTTCTATTTGGTCTTGGAATGTGTGTCTTGGCCGTCCTCGACTCCTACATCCGTACGCTTTTGCATTGTATATCTGCTTAGTCAGTCCTGCGTCAACCATTCTTTCTACATGTCCGAACCATCAGAGCATGCCCTTTCTTACTTTTACACCGACACTCTCTTTCAAACCAACTTCCTTCCTTACAACCTTGTTTTCTACGCGGTCAGCGAGAGTCACTAACAGTATAGTAGAAAAAAAAATATAATAATATACATTTCAATAATACCAATATAACACAACACAACTTCACGCCTTTTTCTACCCGACCCGTAAAGGCGTGAAGTTTAAGTAATTTCCTACCCGAAGGTGTAGACAGCGGCTGTTAAGCCTCGATTCGCCGTTATGTTTACGTCGCAAATGGAACAGGTGGAGAACCTATTGCCACAAAGTTTTCAGTCATCGATATTTATCACACATAGCTTTCGAAAACGATTTCGAAATGTCATTGGAGCGAGTCAGGAGTCGAACCCGCGACTTCTTGATTCAGAAGTGTAGTGCTCGACCACTGGACCAACGAGACAACGACTCAATAATTACATTCGGTACTATTACTAGGTATTTAAAATTCAAAACATTTTATACTTTGGTGAAAAAAACAACACATAACAGAGTACTTAAGTACTTACCCAACAAATAATAGATACAGTAAGGACGCATTAAATATTTTTTCAATCATTTCAAATTAGGAACGGTCACAATATTCTTGATTTTTTTTTTTACGATATTATTAAAAATTAAAGAATTGAGATTAAAATTAATAAATGGCAGTTTAATTTTAAAATTCTATTACATATTATATTAATACTATAATATATGCACTATATTGGATTGAAAAAAAAACACTAAATCTATTTTAATTACCGTTAATAAACTGGAGTGCGAAATAAAATAATATGAAATTTACAGTTTTTTAAATTCTAACTAGGTGTTAATTAATACATTTTCTGGTTAAATAAATTTATATTTATTTAACGAAACCTCTTTTGATTTTAATTAAAAAAAAACATTAATAAAACAAGAAACGTGCGCCTGCAACACAACTAATTCATACATATGGATTAAACTGGTTTAGTATTTCTCATATATAGGCAATACCTGGTTTTATATTCACACAAATATTACTGTCTATCTGTATTTTAAGTAAAATTTTATTTGTATTTTTATAGTCTCGGTGGTCCAGTAGTCGAGCTCCACGCTTCTGATTCGGAAGTCCTTGGTTCGATTCCGGGCTGACCAATGATTTCTCGGAAGTTACGTGTGATAAATGTCAATGACTGACAACTTTGTGCCTGTTGTCCTACATTTTTTTTAAATGATTTTAAGGAAGACTGGTAATAATCAAAGTCTATGTAAAATATATTGTAATAAAGAAAATTAAATATACACAATAAAAAAAAAATAACAAGCCCGCATCACCATTCGCTAATTTCAAGGTTGCAGAGTTTGTTATTGAAACAATGACACGAATTCATTATTCTACGTATTTCTTTATATTCTTTGACAATTGTATCAATTAGTCTCACCTACTAAGTCACAGCAATTTTCAGAAGTTCTTATCAGAACTGATAAATGGCTATTGTCTATAAATACTGCTATGTTAGGAGCCTCAAAAATCAACGCGCGTGCATGAAAAGAGTTATGAAAGCCAACGAAGCGAGTGAGGTGTGTAAGAATAGTGTCTTCTCTCTGCCTACCCCGCAAGGGATTTAGCGTGAAGTTATGTGTGTATATACTGCTACGTATTGCGAATAATTGCAATCATCACATAGTAAATCAATGCAGTTCGCTGCATGAGTTAGTCTAGCCAGCTTGACCTGTGAAATACCACGACCTCTCACAATATCAATGTAAAGTTGCTCATGTGCGCTTCTCTATCATTGACTTTTAGGCCGGTTGTGCAACTTTGAAACTATCTATGTTGCATCATGCAAGCGGGTAGCGGCGATACTACCAGGAGGCTTATTCGCTTGGCACCTTATCCCATAAAAAATTGTGATTATTTTTAATTACATATACATAACTTCACGCCTTTTGTTACCCGAAGGTGTAGGCAGCGGCTGTTAAGCCTCGTCTCGCCGTTATGTTTACGTCCCAAATGGAATAGGTGGCGAACCTATTGCCATACCGGGCACAAAGTTTTTCAGTCATCGATAAATTATCGATAAATTTATCACACATAACTTCCGAAAACAATTTCGAAAAGTCATTGGTGTGAGCCAGTGTCTGGAATCGAACCCGGACCTCTAGACCAGAAGCCGTGTGCTCGACCACTGCGCCACCGAGACTGTTTAAAAAAAATACTAAGAAATAGGAAAAGCCACAGTGATTAATTATATTATATTCTGAATATTAATAACTTGACTAAAACCAGATTAATCTATTAAGAAGTAATTCCTGATTTGAATATGTTATTATGCTTTTTTATAGTTCTATAACACCAGCATAAAAATAATTTAAAATTAGACGGCGCTCTGTAAATTGTTATAAAAACATATTATTTCCCGCAGCCTCAACTTTTTTTAAACATTACCCTACATTTTTTATTCTTTCTTATGACGCTCTATTCCTCTGCCTGCCCTGCAAGGGACGAGGTGTAAAGCTTTTTTCAGGCATAAAAAAATAAATACAATGCTGTTGTTTTAGTCGTGTTAAATATTTCGGATTTTTCCAGGGGAAGCAGCTATATAAAAGAAAACTAATAACCAACCTAACCTAATTTTTTTTTATGGCAAACGAGCAGGCGGGTCACCTGGTGGTAAGCAACCAACGCTGCCCATGGACTCCAGCAACACATAGTGTTACTGTTGCGTTGTCAACCTTTAAGGGGTAGGGGATAGGAAAGGAAGGGGAAGGGGGTGGGCCTCCGGGTACCTCTCTCACCGAACGAAACGCGGAATGAGCCACTTTACGTCGGTCTTCTGAGAGGTCGTGGTATTTCACCGGTCGAGCCGGCCCATTCATGCAGCGAACTGCTTGGCTCTACCACTATATACCAATCTGCATATTTTTATTAATATCTGTAGCCATATAAAAAATATATTAAAGACTATACAGTAGTTTTTACGTGATACGAGTATAAACACAAAGACAGACAGCTAGACAAGCAGACGAATATTTTAAAACTATTATTTATGTTTCAAGTGCTACAACAATTAGCTTACGCCATTTAATATTTTACATCCATACATAACTTCACGTCAAATCCCTTGCCGGGTAGGCAGAGAGAAAAGAGCGACATAAGGCAGGATTCTTAGGCACTTTCATGCACACGCTTCGATTTTTGAGGCTCCTAACATCGCCTTCCTCCAGAAAACATGGAATGTGTGTCTTGGCCGTCCTCGACTCCTACATTCATCTGCTTTTGCATTGTATATCTGCTTAGCATCATCAATCTTGCATCATCCATTCTTACTACATTGAATATTTTATCATTAAAATATGATAATATACTTACAAATAAAATATTAAAAACAAAATAGTGCCAATTGCAAGAAGGAACACCACTGATGATCCACCGATGCAGATTATTTTTTTGTTTGTAAACATCACAACACTGTCACCTGCCCGAAAAAGGTTACACATGATTATTTACTTAATTATCATTTAGAAAGAAAAAGCCGCATAGCTTTTGTTCCCTAAGACATCCGGAAAAAATGTGAGACTAAGCCCGAATACTGAACCGCCACTCAAATATATAAGCGCTACTTAAGCGTTTAAGTAGCTGTCACATTAGACAGAATACGTGAAATTTGAGCAGTAAGTAGCACTTTATTGATTGTCAGATTTGAATGGCGGTTCAGTATTCGGGCGTCAGTACCTTAAGTCCCTCATAATTTAAGACGAACACAACACTTCCCAAAACTAAATCCTTTTAGTAATTCAACTTCGAAATTTTGCACTCAAAAAACATAATCACCTGTCCAATGATGTTAAGATATTTTATTAAATACAAAAAGTCACCAACAAAACTTGCTTTAAAAAAAATTGATTAATATTTGAAAATTAGTATTTTATGGCATTTCACATAACCTTGCAAAAGTAGTTAGAATACAACCCAAGTACCCACATAAAGCAATTTCTAAATATACCTATTTTTTTTCAAGGGTTTTAATGACCTGGTAACTAAGACCTTTATGTCAAAATATACCTACGTAAAGGAATTTACACCAAAATGACAACTATGTAATATTATATACACTGCCAAGGAGTATGACATTATTATTTATTTAATATATTCTCTTATCAGATCTCACGACAACCGCAAATAGGTTTTTAAGTAATAAAGATTAATTGCAATCATTATATTAATTTATAATATCAGTTATCTAATTTGTCAAACGTGTAGATAAAAATTGTAATCACGTAAATACTCGTGTTTTATTTTCGACGTATTCAAAGTTGTTATTTGCACGAAATACAAATCTAGTCTTAAATACTGGAGTTTGCACTCATTCAGACTTATTAGGATTCCGTACCGTAAGGGTAAAAAACTACATTGCTAAGACTCGAATCACCATCTCTCCTGTCTGTATATCATGAACGTGGATATGGTTGAAATTATCACTGTAGATGTACGAGTATTTTCGTTTCTATACTAGACCACGTTAGTGATTTATTTGCTGTTTTTTTTATTTATTGACTGTGAGTATTTAAAAGAGTTGTTATGGATAAAAATAACAGTTCCATCAATCATTTTGACTTTGCATAATATTTTATCAACAAAATCAAATTGATTTCATGGAAAACAAGTCACGAAATTTTAAATGCAATTAACGGAAGCGCCATCTTTGTGTTTTAATTTGAACTATCTGTACATTTGGATAACATATTTTATAAATTATGTGAGAAGGTTGCTTTTGAAGATCTCACTTGTCACCTATTTCAATCAAATTCTAATAGATGGCAGCAGGAATGACAATTATTTTGTTATTCAGGTTAGGACTGTTGATATTTTTTAAAATATCGGATTTTCGATATATCGATATTTTTAAAAATATCAATATCGGGGTATGATATATCAAAAAAAAAATATCGATATTTCGATATATCGATATTTTGAAGTGAAACTTCTTAAACGACATGCAAATGTTAAACGCCCCGTTTGCTGCCGTTTTAAATTAATCGTATTTACTACAATGCTTTAAAATATTGTTTGTGAACAATTTTACCCAAATAAAAACGGTTACTCATCCAAGTGTTTACCACGCCCAACGTAGCTTAACTTTGTGATCGGTGAAGACCAGCGAGTCCAATATACTATGGACGTTGGTTATAGAGGCAGTAAATTAACCAGTCAATATATTAACCATTTATTCTAACGTATCGCCATCTATGTCCATAAGCTAAAACTACTCTAAAGATTACCGATGTAGAATTGATTTCATTTCAGATGTAGTGACATCTATGGACGAAAGGTAGTAAATTAAGATCGTAAAAAACTATTTATTAAGATATCTTCTCTTTCATATACCATGTATTTAGTTTTCGGTATCGTTGTCAGTAAGGTCAATATTTGATTTTGGTGGTAGTAACTATACGACTGACTCATTATAATAGTTTCCTTCTGCATTTTTCGTGATTATTTTCTTAGTATTTATACTTACTCTGATGGATAGTTTTGCAAATGCATGATGGATTTCCTTTTCAAATGGGTTGCTAAATTTGTTGCATTTCCAGATCTTTGATAACTTTTCACGACAAAGTGCAAAAAACACTACTTGAATATAATTTCTTAAAATACATGCATATAATAGATTTGTTTTTGCCGCAGCTGCGTCCAGCAAACATATAAACGTAAATATTAACGTAAATTATATCGTTGTGATAGTTAACAGTGGCTTAACACATTCTTTGACAATTGTTTCACTATGTATTTATGACATAACATTAGATAATTTAGGGAAATTAAAATTATAGATACTAATCAATTATGTAGGTACATATAAAAATACATACTCCTAAAAATGCATGTACAGAAAATTCATATGTTACGTGTATTAATAGAAAGAGGGCGTTGTTCAAAGAGTTTTCCATAAGCCCTGCGGGCCCCTGTGAAAGTGTCTTTAAGCAAAAAAAAAACAATACGCGATACCTTTAAACACTAATCAGTTATAATTTGATGCAAAATTTTTTCATTGCCAAGAATTAGCTTGAACTCGTAAAGGGGAGGTGTTTGTCATTGCTTATGGGATGACTTGACGATTGTTTATTAGTTTTATAAATACAGTATATTAAGATTAGACTAGAATACGCTTTATTGTACGCAATTTTTATACATTACATTGAAGTAATTAGTACATAGTAAATGTCGATCAAGTACAAAATGCGGTCTTATCGCATGTTGCGATCTCTTCCAGACAACCTTAAGTTTGCGATGACGATATAATTTAAGTTATTGTGTCCAAAAAAAAATATTTTCATAAAAATATCGAAAGTCGATATGGACATTTCAATATCAAACTATCGATATATCGTGAAAAAAAATATCGGCGAAAAATATCGATATTTTTAAGGAAAAATATCGATATTTCGATATATCGATATTTTATCAACAGTCCTAATTCAGGTATTCAGTCATTACTATTCACACAAGTTAGACAAGAGTTATCCTTTAATTAATTAATTATCTTTACTGACAGAACACTCTTTCCAATATGTTCTATGTATGTCCTATGATGATAAGAAATTTTATTTTGCATATTGACTAGATCTTATATCTTTCTCATGGGTACTTCTTCTCGACTGAAAGTGTTGATGTTAAGATTTACATACATAACTTCACACCAAATCCCTTGCGGGGTAGGCAGAGAGAACGGAGCGCCGTAAGGCACGATTCTACATACCTCACTAGTTGCGTTGACTTTCATAACTCTTTTCATGCACGCGCGTTGATTTTTGAGGCTCCTAACATCACCTTCCTCCAGAACACGTTCTATGTGGTCATGGAATGTGTGTCTTGGCCGTCCTCGACTCCTACTTATTGTATATGTATTTGCTTAGTCAATAGACAGTACCTATTAATAGCACAAAAATAATAACAAAATTAATAAGTCCCTCAAAAGACTGCTTTAGTTGGATATAAATGGTTCTGTCGTAACCATAGTTCCAGCACCACTGCCATTAATATGATTTCATTCGATTCATCGATTTCCTTATCAGAACGAACTCTCTAAGTGTATAAGACTAACAGAGTCCACGGGATTCGCCCACGATTGTAACAAACAACAATGCGAGTGATTGATTGTTCCACATAATATATCTTTCATAATATAAATCATTATACTTATAATAGACACTGGACGGGCATTGTGAAGACGTTTTTTGGATATAATAACGAAGCAAGCTTTAATATAATTCTAATTATGTTTTTTAAGGTTAATTTTATAAAGGCTGTAAATGGACTCCTCAAATAAGCATCGATACTGAACATCTATTAAGAAGTCAACACATAACTAATCATGAAATATTATTATTATCGGTGTAAAAGTAAGAAAGGGCATACACCGATGGTTCGGACATGTAGAAAGAGTGGATGATGCAAGATTCACTAAGCAGATATACAATACAAAAGCGGATGGATGTAGGAGTCGAGGACGGCCAAGACACACATTCCATGACTAAATAGTACGTATTCTGGAGGAAGGTGATGTTAGGACCCTCAAAAATCGACGCGCGTGTATAACTTTTTATGCACGCCCGTCGATTTTTTTTAGTAGTAGTAGATTTGCAGTTATGAAATGCAGTTATGAAAGTCAAAGAAGCGAGTGAGGCGTGTAAGAATCGTGCCTTACGACGCTCTGTTCTCTCTGCCTACCCCTTGCCGTGAAGTTATGTATGTATGTGTGTCTCACTTTAATCTTACCGTAAGTTGTTGGTGTGTGTCAGGAATTGAAACTAAGGTGTCTAAGAGAGTTATGTTAGACTTAAGTAAAAGAAAGAACTATTTCCTAAGCATTACTAAGCAGTGCTTTAAGCTAAGCACTATAATTAAAGTATCACAAAGTGTCACTTTTATAATATATTAGTAAGTATATAATAAATAACCAGTGTCCTGTTATCAACCATGTGACAGCATACGTGCAATGGTTTATAAAATTTACTATATTATTGAAAACGTTATTAATCCTCAGTGAGCGAGCACAAAACATATAATAGGCTATATTTCTGTTGGCTATATCGATTCCAGGAAAGCTTTCTTTGTTTTTTTTTTATCTTCACGTCATAAACCGTCGCCAGTATTAACTTTACGAAAGTATAAGCTCTCTCGACGTACGTTCGTTAAATTATCCCAAGCCAATGGTTTTTTTTTTCTGACATGGAGACCGAGGCTCTTGTCTAATAAATAGAAGAGAGACACGAGATTGACAGATACGTATAGACGCTGACACAAAAAAAGTTTCAACTCTTCCTCGATTAATTACGGTCTACTAATTATTTTGGAATGGTCGTATTATTGTAGTATAATAAGTATATTAAAAACTACTCTTTTACTTGTCCTAATACTCATCTGATAGGCTTAGGCAATATTTTCAAGCATTCAACATCTGAAGATGCATACAGTGGCGATCACAATCAATTAATGTCGAAACAATGCCTCATTTGGTTTCAAGAGAAAAGGCTGTCTAATCTTTCATGTGTTCATAGCATGGAAGTTTAAAATAATAATAATATCTTGAACACAAATCACACAGCGCCCTCTAGTTCGAAATTAAGCAACTAAATGCTTGTGTTATGGATACTAGATACGGATAATAATACATATTATATACTTTTCTTTTGTCAATACATTCTTATAATACATAGAAAAACACCCAGACTCCATACAAATATTCATGCTTGTCACAAATATTAATTTGTTTGGATGGGAATCGAACCCGCCAAGCTCGATTCTGCAGTCAGTAGCTTTACCAATGCACCATGAGGGAATAATAATCATATTTTCTTCAGCTTGGATAAAAGGTACATTGAAATATTTTAGCAATTATTAATGATTTATTCACGACCACCAAAAAAAAACCGCATCTTTGTCGGATGAATCGGTCCTAATAGGTGTTCTGGGGGTTTTTGAAGGATTTCTTTTATTACCGGTTGGCTCATCAGATAATAGAAAGCATTTTCTCCTTGTATAATAATACCATTTTAGGCGTAAAATTCGAGATCATTCTCGAGTACTGTTTACGACCTTAATTTGCTTTTTTTGCGGGGGTTACAAATAAATTAGAAAGAAATTTTCGCCTTTGCAATTATACATCAGCCTTTTTAAAGCTGTGGTATAGCTGTTTTACCCATGCTGCAGCTTAAATGTTTACACACAAAAGGATTCTCAGCTAAATTATGTTTTAACTATTTAACTTTGTTGCTATTTAATGAGTGAAAAACAACAAATTTTGCGTCGCCTAAAATTCCATTGCTATCACGAAACTTAACAAAATGTCCTGAAATATATCTATTTCCTAAATTATTGACTATTTGATTTATTTGACAATTATTTACGCTTGGTGAACTGGGATATGATATGGGACACTATTGTTTTCTAACACGGACCTCAAGACCTGTCAAGTCTGTCTGTCCTGTAAGTGACAATTCGGATTGGCTTAAATCATGATCACTCCATAGGTATTCCAAGTATAACTTTATTATTTACTAGCTGACCCGGCGAACTTTGTTACGCATCAAAAGTAATAAATTAGTTAATTTTAGATATTATTGAGTTCAATTTGTGCTAGTTAACGCATCACCACTGCGCGACTGCTAACTGCGAACTGCTATGACTCGCTATGTGAATACTGTAATATTTTCGAAAGTATTCGTTTCAATTATATGCTGTAAAGATTGATCTATATTATAAGCACAATCTATTTAAGACACTTAATTCTAAAAAAATTAATGTGCGCGTAACGCAACTCGCTTCGTAAGAAAGCCACATAAAAATCGTCATTGCGCGTTATCCCTGCGAGATAGACATATGCCATCGCGGACATTTTTGTAAACCTTGTGAAGGTGTATTATAATGCAGTACATTATTTCAATCTATCACTTGGGTTCAGCCAGTGTTTGCAATTAAAGTGCCAAATCTCGAAAATAATCATTTTTTTGTTTAGCATTAAGCATAAAAAACACCCCGTTGAAACCCTCTATCCAATAAAAAAATGCACATCAAAATCCGTTGCGTACTTTCAAAGATATAAGCATATAAGGGGACAGACAGCGGAAAGCGATTTTGTTTTATACTATGCAATGATTGTTCTTCGAGATCTTCAAAATCGATCACATAAAAGATCATAATTCCTCAACGTAAATGTTAACTAAACTAATGCAGCTAACACTAAGGCTAAAGCAGATTGGTTCTCCTAAACTGACGAAGCAACTGAAATGCTTTGTTTCCCATTTTCCAGTTTAAGTCGATAGTTTGACCTCAATTTCAGACAACGCCTTTAGGTAAATGGTATACTGCAGATGAAGCATCGTTGATTTATTATTGGTTAGACCATATTCTGCTTCGCAAGATGGAAAAGGTAACCAGAAGAATAGCTCAGCGTATCTATTCTTTAATCAAACACTCATAAAAATTATGAAGAAAAATCACATCTGATCCTCGTATCCACCTGACTATTATGGTTATGCCAAAAGACTTGGATTTATAAGATTGTGTAATCCCTGTTACATAATACCTAGATATTTTATATAAAAATGTAGTAATAGTAAGAAGTAGTATTAATTGGTTTCGAAAGTAATGTGTGATACATATTGATGAATGAAAACTTTATGCCAGGTATGGCAATAGGTTCGCCACCTATTTCAGGCTTAACAACCACTGCCTAAACCTTCGGGTAGAAAAAGGCGTGAAGTTATGTTATGTTAAAAAGTAGTTAGTACAATTTTATATGGCATCATGAAAAGTCGATAGCCTAGATGTTCTCCCAATGCATAATTCAAATTTTCATGCAAAATGCATTCGCGCAATCTTCTATAACAAAATCACAGGATAAATATTTGCCTTTGGTATTGAAGGAAATGTAAAATTCTTTGGAATAGGAGATTTTGCATGCATTTATATGATTTTCGAATCTGCATTTTGTAGATAGTTTTCTAATATTTATACAGAAGGATAGAACATTTTTATTTGTACTGTGAAAGAACGTTAAACATAAAGAATACAGATGTTTTATATCATGATTTTATTGAAGTTTTTCAAAGAGTCAGAAGGACAAGAAAATTTAATAACATTCATTTACTACTGTGATAATTTGACGGGCCTCGTGGCGCATTGGTAAAACTACCGGCTGCAGCAATGAGGCCGGGGGTTCGATTCCCACCCGAGCACAAATATTTGTGACAAACATGAATATTTGTTTGGCGTCTGGGTGTTTTTCTATCTATTATATGTATGTATTTACAAAAGAAAAGTATATATGTATTAATATCCGTTATCTAGTATCCATAACACAAGCATTTAGTTACTTAGCATGGAACTAGAGGGCGCTGTGTATATTGTGTCCAATATATTATAATTATATATATGTGTGGTGTGATGAAGGCTAATTTTTATACAGCATTCTCATTATTTCGGTGTCATAGCTGGATTTTTTTTATGACAAAAGGGGTAAAAGACCAAGCGACCAATTTCCTTCGCCCATGGGTATCTGCAACACAGACATGGCCTAGTTCCGTTGTCAGTCTTTCAGATGAGATCAGGTTGCCAAAGAAGAGTACATAGGGAAAGCGGTGGGCCTCCAGATACCTCTTTCACACGGTATGAAACACTTTACTAGATGCAATTTATAGGTGGTCGAGCTGGTCCGGAACTGCGTGGCTCTTGCAATCTCATACGTGTAGGCATAAAAAGATCAACATTTAGAACAATAGACTGGACAATTTTCTTTACAACTTTAGCTTGTTGATGTGAAGTTTAGTATAATAATTTTAGTAACATTGGTAGAGCCCCGCATTGACAGTGGTAGAGCCACGCAGTTTGCTGCATGAATGAGCCGGCTTGGCCGCCCATGGACAGGTGTCCATGGGCGGCGATAGTTGCTCACCATCAGGTGTCACTGCTCGTTTGCCTCCCCATACCATTAAATGACACTCTACTCCCCTACTCTACTTCCACCATCTGTCTCCCCTATCTAGACACAGCGAGTATATATTTATTGAGATTATTAATAGCGCCATTGTTTGTTCAGCGAAAGTGTGCTGAAACCAAACCTCAAACGTATTTCGGTTTGGAATCCGACTAATTTCGCTAATGACAATATGAACGAATTTTTTGTTTATTAACGCATTGCATTGTTTTAATTGTGAACTGTAGCAATATTTTAACGCTTGGAACATTATTTATTTTATTAAAAAGAAAAAATAAAAACATGAATAAATAAGTTCTTCTAATCAAAATGCTGTGTGGCGCCGGCTTAGAATACCGCCACCCCATCCCTTCGCGTGGGTGTCGTAAAAGGCGACTAAGGGCAAAGCTAGAAGAATGGGCAGCAGCATTCTCTCTTAAGACAATACAGCCTACTGCGATCGCCAACCCGCCTGCCAAGCGTGGCGATTATGGCAAAATCCCCCCATGATTGAGCGGACCGGCAGTTGTGGCGCTCTAGGGGGGAGGCCTATGTCCAGCAGTGGACCTCAAAAGGGCTAATGATGATGATGAATCAAAATAACTCTTACTTGTCATTTTACTCCTGCCCATAACTCACACTTGGTGGGCTCGGCATCACATGCTATCCTTTTCCATTCTTTTCTATGACAAATCTTCTCCACCTTTACACCCTTCATGCTGATATTCTCTGTAACTCTACTCATTTCAGACTCCTCTTGTTTCGACTCTCCGAATAACATGACTCTTCTTTTTTTTATGCCATGAAAATTAGTGTATTTATTTGGCATCAGGGGTTTAGTATCGGTGGTCCAGTGGTCGAGTGCCCTGCTTCTGAATCAAGAAGACGTGGGTTCGAATACTGGCTCACACCAATGACCGTTCGAAATTATTTTCGAATGGTATGTGTTATAAATATCGATAACTGAAAACTTTGCGCCCAGTATGGCATTAGTTTCACGTATTCCATTTGGGACGCAAACATAATGGCGAGTCAAGGCTTAGAGTGGAGAGAAAAAGGCGTGAAGTTATGTCATGTCATGTTATGTTATTTTATATTATTTGGCATTAAAAATACTAATTTCGTTTTATACACGGAAATACTATTGAGTCATATAACAACGTCTAGAACGAGATCCTAAAGATTAACTATCCTGTTATTAAACTTTCAATTACTTTCATAATCGTTTGCATAATGAGTATGACGTCTAGTAGAATAAAATAAAAATTGTCATCTTATAACTTCACGAGGTCAGACGTTCAGTTATGATTGCAACGGTTTTATTTCAAACTAGCTAACCCGGCGAACTTTGTTTCGCCTCAAAAGCATTATATGAATTAATAAAAGTATTTTTCTAAAATAAAACTCAGTAATAATACTTACTTTTTATTACATTAGCTACCTACAAAAAACTCCCGTCAAAATCGGTCCACCCATTACACAGATTAGCCGGGAACAAACAGACAGACAAAAATTAACAAAAAAAAAATCATTAAGTTGTGCGGTTGTTTTTGTGTTTGACGTGCCCGACATGGCTATATTAAATTAATATAATTCTTACATAGCAATACGACTCTTCTCTTGATCAATCTCTCCCTAGTCATTAGTGCGGTTAGCACGTGAAATGGCTCTGCGCACATTACATTGACTGTGACTACCATCGTCTTCTCCTCGGCATCATAATATCTAATTAATTAAAGAGAGGAAAGTTCCCGCCGCGTATTTAGCAGTAAAGTGCCACATTTTATTTGTAGTTTTTTGTTTTATTTGTACATTGTAGTTATTTGACTAATGTCAGCATTCATAACTTTTTTATTTTCCCATACAAATCATCATAAAAAAAAATAGTCATTTCATCGATATCACTTTTTTAATACATTAAATTAATTAAACTTATAAACCACTCCGTTGATACCCTCTATCTATTAAAATAAAACACATCAAAATCCGTTGCGTGGTTTCAAAGATCTAAGCATATAAGGTAGTGGTTCCCAAACTTATTTTGGCTACTGCCCACTTTGAGAATAAATATTGTTTTAGCGCCCCCATTTTCTCACCTATTTAAAAACCACTATAACTTTAAGTTAATTAATTATTATGACCTATATATGTATATTAACGGAGAATTCTAAACGAAACTTTTACTATAACCCGCAACTTAAAACCTGAGCGTAGTAGGTAACATACAACGGCGTTTAGGTCTCAAGTTAACTCTTACGGCTCCACCAATAAGAATGAATATTGTAACGCAACTTTATAGTATTAAAACAGAGTAACTTTTATTAAAAAAAAAAAAACTAAATTAATCGATCCTTATATAAAAACTAATGTGAAGGATGAATATGATGCTGTTTAATAAGTTTGTGGATATCAGGTTCCAATTTACTCAAGAAGTCGCAAGTCGCCACGTTCGGTAACAAGCAAACGATTTCTCTTTTTAGTAAGCAGTGTTGTCACAGCACTAAATCCACGTTTACACAAATATGACGATGGGAATGCTATCAAGAATCGTTGAACGACTGACCACAATCCAGGGTACAATTGCGGGATCGGTTTTTGTAGCCAAAATTCTTGTTAACCATTTTTGAACTTGATTTTTATTTCCGCGTTTGTTGTCAATTCTATAAGTTCTTCTTACAACTGAGATGACATTGCTGTGTTGACATTTGAAAACGGATCCAACACCCAGTCTAGTATTTCCAAGTTCAAAATGTCCTGGTATCGTTCAGTGAAGTCAATGTGGAGGATTTCCAAATGTTGGCAAACAATTCATCGTTACTGCATGATACTGACAAATTCGGAAAATTGTGAAACTCACTTCTGCCCAGATTCTTTTTGTGTAGAAGCAGTTTGGCTGCGAAACCAGCAACGACGTTTAACATAACTTCACGCCTTTTTCTACCCGAAGGTGTAGGCAGTGGCTGTTAAGTCTCGACTCACCGTTACGTTTACGTCCCAAATGGAATAGGTGGCGAACCTATTTCCATACCAGGCACAAAGTTTTCAGTCATCGATATCATTCTTTGATGTTATGAGCATGTCGTGCAATTCTGTATCTTTATTTTATTTATTTAAAAACTTCATACACAATTTATGTATACAGGCGGACTTAATGCTAAAAGCATTCTCTACCAGTCAACCATGGGTAGTGCAGAGACATAAGTGGTTGGCATATCGCGAAAAAAAATATAACAGGAGAAATATATAAGGAGAGATGAAACACACTATACGTAATATATCATACTAATATACATGAACATACACATATACATACACACCATGATACATAATAATATATACATACACACCATACTACATAATAATATATACATACACAAATATAAATACACATAGGCGATGGTAGCTATATTTTGACGAATTTCAAAGTTGGTATTGCTCTGCAATTTTTTGAAGCAGGTGCTCGCGGACCCTACGTTTAAAAGTAAACCGAGTTTTCGCAATCCTGATTTCCTTGGGCAGTGCGTTCCAGAGTTGGACAGAGCGTACCGGGAAAGAAGATGCTACAATTAGATGTATGTTTAGTTTCCAAGAACTCTATAACAGAGTCAAACAGGTTGTAAAATCGAGTCTGACAATTGCCTCTTGATAGCCAACGAATTTCAGTATAAAACAACAAATAGTTGAAATCCTCGTCATTAGTAACAGAAAGCTGGTGAGATAATCTATTATTCAAAGAGCTGTTGCGGATTTTATTGACTGCTTTGATGACATATTGCAGTGATTGAAATAATTTTTCACTTAAGTTTCTAGCAACTAAATGTTGTCTATGAATAACGCAATGTACACCAAGGACATCTGAAATTTTATTTTTTAAGTACGCTATGACGCCTTTATGGCACCCTGTCATAGCCAGAACGCCATCCGCAGCAGCTGAAATAATATTTTTCAAAGGAATCTCTTTCTTATTGCAAAACTTTTTTCCAATATATTGAATATGGTTTCGCCTTTTGTATCGGTCTCTTAATTTCTAGCAAATAATAGTTCTTCACATATTTTCTCATCTTTAATAAACCTCACGTAAGACAACAACAATGCTTCATTAGTTGGTAAAGTGGACACATCGAGCTGAACTGAGAATTGACTTGTCCTCAGGTGATCGCACAATGATTCTTCAATGTTTTCAGCCATTTCATCAATTCGTCTTTGCATAGAATTATTACTCAAAGGAATTTTTCGGATAATATCTGCGGCCGGTTTATGAAGCACAGTAGTTACTACTTCATTTAATGCTGGCAATATTAACTCTTCTCCGATGTTGTTGTTGTTGTTTGCCTTTTTGAGCAATTAACAAAGAGTCCTCGAAGTCCGTCATCTTGCTTAACAGCCACCGAAAATAATTTTGCTACACTTGGCAGAGTATTATGCTTCTTGTCTAGGTCTTGAAAATATGCTACATTCCTGTCTTTATTATCTGGATGCATTTTATTCAAATGATCTTGCAGTCTTGAAGGCTTCATTGCTTCATTCGAATATGTTTTTAGACATACAAGGTGGCACAAAAATAATCTTCCGATGTTTTTTGGCTGTAATTAAAAAAAAATGAAAAACTTTGTTGAAATGATGAAACTTTGATGAAATTCTTCTTGTTGATTATTTTTATTTGGTCTTTTATTTTTTACATGAAGTCGAGAATATGATGTCATGTAATTGAGCCCTGTTTATGGTATTTTCCATTTCGTAAATTTATTTTTTTGCTTATTTACGTACCCGCTAAGATGGAAATGGGCCTCATCACTCACGATTATTTTTGATGAAAAATCATCTTCCTGTTGGTGGTGATTAAGGATAGCTTCAGCGTATGTTAGACGCGATTGGCGATCAGCAGCTAACAGCTGATGCACCGTCTGGACTTTGTACGGAAACATCTTTAAATCTTATACTAAAATTCGCTGTAAAGACCGTCGACTGATACCCATTTGCGTGGCACGTCATCTGGTCGATGTCGACGACGCTTCCTTAACATACTCGGCTACAGCAGCAATATTCTCTGCAGAATGGCTACTCCGGGGTCTGCCACGACTGGCAGCATCTTGTGTTGTGCCAGTCTCTTCGAGGCGAGTGGCTAAACGTCGCAGTGTTTCACCAGTAGGCGTTGAACGGCCAGGAAATCTGCGACGAAATTCACGTTGTGCCAAAGTCACCGACCGATTATTGGTCAAATAAATAGTCACCAATATTCTGCGTTCTGGAGCAGTGTAGCGTAACATTGTTTATTAACGTGTATTTCGCATGTGTTTACTACACAAATGTCAAAACAGAACTGACATTAGAGGCCAATCGTAAAATTTATAGCATTTTCTGATATAAGGATTACTTTTGCGCCACCTGTTAGAAGGGTGGCCAAAGGCGATGATGGGTTTGTGGGATTTTCAATGAATCCGAATTTAATATATTCCGCACATATTGGCGTCTCTTCTTTGTTACTTCCGACATTGTTTTGCTTTGAGAAATACGTTCAACTTCGCGAGTAGTGTAGAGGAGGAGTAAGTACTGCTCAACTATTGCGAAACCACAAATGAAAATAAAATAAATATTACATTGTTTATATAGGAATGCTTAAGCGGCACGCACCGACAGGAATAAAACAAACATGCATAAACTCGTTTATCCCATTTGACGCTCAATCGTACCCAACAAGTCCGAACAAGTATTCATTGAACCAGCCGACTGATGCAGGAATGCACAATTCGGGTTATTTAACAAAAACTTGTTAAAACATGATAGATATCTACGAGTACTAATAACTATTAAAATACGAAAGTGTGTCTGTTGCCTTTTTGTTTGTTTGTGTCTACTTCCATTACGAAACGGAGCGACCGATTGACATGATTTTCATTTTTTCTACATTCAATAAAACAGGACAAATATATGAACTACGCGGAGAGAAATATAGAACCGAGTTTGAGCAATCTTTTAATTAATATTAGTTGATGTTCACAAGTTGTTATTGAGAGTCGAGAGCTCATGCAGTCGTTGTCTAAGGAGCCTCCTAGCTAAATAAAATTACAAATTACCCCCCAGGCCTCTACACAACGCCCCCATTTTCTTTCCGTGTCTCTTACCGCCCCCCTTGTGACCTGCAGCGCCCACAAGGGGGCGTTATCGCCCACTTTGGGAAAGACTGATATAAGGGGACAGGCAGCGGATAGCGACTTTGTTTTATACTATGTAAATAATAATGATAAAAAAAAACGTATCCACTTGAATCATTTCATAACCAATGTTTAAACAACTAGAAATATAAATAAGAAACTTACTATCTCAAGTACGTAACGATTTATGAAATCCAATATTTATGCGGTGGTGGGTGCTACACCTATGTTTGCTTTTGAAAAGGTCGATCGCTTTCGTGTTGGGAATTTTTCAATATCCATTCGATTCAGGTGTCTATTGACAAAGCCGACTGCCGACCGGAATGCATTAGCTTAAAAGCTTCAAGAGAAATATTACTTTACGTTACTCCAAAGTGGATATTATCAAATCGATTTCATTTTTATTTATAACTGTCAATATTGTTTGTGTTAGTGTGCTGGTTGCCTTATATATTTTTTAATAATAATTTATTATGTATTCTATGTACTGAATAGAAATATATCTAGATCATTGATAGCTTAAAATCTATAGCTTTTAATAATTGGTAAATATATGTATTTTATGTAAATAAATGTATTTTAACGACTGATATTTTAACTTGTTAAGATTTCGTTGTCACTAAAATTTTCCTGGAGAACTTAATTACTACCCTTTAGGAAAGGATAGGAGAAGGGCAAGTGAGTGGACCCCCAGATACTTATCTCACTAAAAAAACGTGGCATTAGCCACTATACGTCGATTTTCTGAGACATTGTGGCAATTTAACCTGGCTTTATCGCTGTTAAACTGTGTCTCAAAAATGTTGCGTTCGCTGAAATCTATTAATTTACATGTCGTTTAGTTTACATTAAACTACGCTCTTAAAAATAGATCTTCCTAAAGAGAAAATATTTTTTCATTATATATGTAAAATAATAATCTTATTTTAAGATACGCCAGCTTGAACTTAATAGAATGTACCCGATCCGGTTTAAGTATTTTCATCCCAAGAGAAATCATCTGGTGCTTTACGAATTTTTTATCGAGGACTTACTAATAAATAAGAGAAAACTTATTCAAGTTATTAAATAAATATCTATTTTCAGAGTAACTGGTCATATATAAGAAGATAATATGTCATTGTACTTTTTTTTATCAAAAAAGCGAATGTAATTCTAATTTTAAAAAGTTTGTGAACAATTTGAATTAAGAAGGCGGGTATATTTTACTATTTTACCACACTATAGCCCGAATACTGAACCGCCACTCAAATCTGACAATCAATAAAGTGCTACTTACTGCTCAAATTTCACGTATTCTGTCTAATGTGACAGCTACTTTAACGCTTAAGTAGCGCTTATATATTTGAGTGGCGGTTCAGAATTCGGGCTTATGTTACTTGTTTTTAATAAAAAGTTTGTCAAGTACTACAAGTCGAATACATCCGACTGAAGTTGCAATGCAGAGAATGCATGGAATGTTTAATGGACAAATAAATAAAGAAGTCATATATTCTCGTGATGCTGCATCGAAGAGTCGACTCGACCGTTGAAATACAACGACCTCACGGAATATTAACCTAAAGTTGCACATGTCTCGTTTTTTTTCGGTAAGACGGGTGTCCGGACGACCATCCCTTTTCCCCCTCCTTTCCCATCCCACTCCCTTATAAGCCCGGCAACGAAACTGTAGCTCAGATAGCTTACCATGAGGTGAATCGGTTGCTTGTTTGCTAGTTTGGCCCAATCCCTTAAAAAACATGAATATTTTTTTAAAAAAGATTATTTTGAGTAAGTCATAGCCATGGAAATAATCCTCAAGGTCTATATCTGATTGCACGCAATTACCCACCTTCATTGTACTTCCTGTTACAGAAATGCTCACAAAAGAATGACAAATTACAATATTCGAACCCATTTTGTTTGCACACGGATAAGTGGGTACATCAAGCACATTAAGGCAATGTTTATATCAAGTAAAAAAGCAAACTCCTTACTCATACTAAATATTCAAAGTGGTAAGAATAGGGTAAGAATTGTCATACATACCATAGTGTATGACAATTCTTGCCTTATTTTCCTTCTAGAATTTCTTTCCAAAAATACATAGTTTGAACCAGCTTAGCTTAGAGGTTTATTGAAGATTCAAGGTCAGGAATGAAAATTAATCAAACCAACTCTGAAAAATTCAAAGCCTTGACTTACCAAATCATTCTGTGCCAAATGGGATAGCTAGCGAACCTATTGCCATAAAAGAGGCACAAAGTTGCCAGTGATCGATATTTTAAATCGATTAAAAAGAAAGAAATAAAAGTATTTATGTACATTTTACTTTATATATTCTTTAGAGTATGTACATATGTTTGTACGTATACTCAGTGTCAGATAACAAAAGGATTTTAATCTGTGAATATTTTATGAATATGTGCGCTCGGTAAGATACAATAGCCGCTTCGTAAAGATAGTTGTAAGTGAGCGCTTTTTATCCGCAGACTTGAAATAAATAGAATAAAAGAGATACCAAAAAAATCACATACCGTATATTGTTACAATTTGTAATTAAATTATTTACATTATTTACAATATATACAATTAAAAAACTACCTGAAATCAAATTTCTCCGCATCTTGGTCTACTGGCAGCGTGTCCAAAAGACTGGCCGCATTGCCACGCTGAATAGCAATGATAATCCTCTGTGCGAAGAGTAGACCAGCCAGAGATACTAAGGTTTCGTTATTATGTTCGTAGTTGTTTACTTTATTTACATACTAAATAATGTTTATTCAAAGCTATATCCTGACAAAGTTTTGTCAAAGTTAGAATGCAAATCTCGTTTAGGAAAAACCATAATCCAACAAAGTTTTGTCAAAGTTATAATACAAATATAGCTTATGTAAACCACATTCCGACCAAGTTTTGTCAACGCTATAATACAAATATAGCTTATTTAAAACCTTATTCTGACAAAGTTTTGTCAATATTATAATACAAATATAGCTTATGTAAACCACATTCCGACCAAGTTTTGTCAACGCTATAATACAAATATAGCTTATTTAAAACCATATTCTGACAAAGTTTTGTCAAAGTCATAATACAAATCTAGCTTATTTAAAACCATATTCCAATAAAGTTTTGTCAATATTATAATACAAGCTTATGTAAACCATATTCCGGACCAAGTTTTTTCAGTTATAATACTAATCTGGTAAGCAAAACCATATTCCGAAAAAGTTTTGTCCAAATTTATAATACAAATCCAGCTTTTGTAAAGCAATGTTCTTACAAAGTATTCTCAAAAGTATAATTAATATTTTCTATACATATCTTTAAGACGTTGTACAAATCTATTGAAATGGAAATAATTCCATCGCGATACTGAGTTATGAAATGATCTGTAGTATTTTTCTTTTGTATTTACTTAATTCCCAGAAAAATATTTTTACTTGTCTGTTTATAATATTTGACGGCGTTCTTTTGACCTAGTAAAAACCTTTTTGACGCCGTTCTTTTGAGCTAGTAAAACCTTTTACACAACCATCAACTTTGGGAAACTCAAACGAATAGTGGCAGATGAATGAAAAAGGGGACCGTATATAATGATCAGAAAACGAAAATGAATTTATGTGAAAGTATAAAAAAATATCAGTAATGAACTATCGCTGAGTGTGTACCCAGCCTTATCCTTCATTACCTTACCCCCGCTCGTGCCGTGAGCAACTGCATTGTTGTGACAGAAGGCTTCTGCGAGTAACAAAGCTGTACGCCATTGTGTACACATGGCGTAATGAACACATGTGACGAACGTTACGCTAAATAAATGATATTACGCTTTTTTTTTTATTAAATTCATAATATGTTACGCGTTTAAACTAAATTAAGTGTTGAGTAAATTAAACATAGTCATAACCCATAAGCAACTAAATAGAAAAAATGATTTTTTTTATATAGGGCAATCAAAAGGATACCAGCGTTGGTTATACAGCTTTTGGGCAATTTTTAAGGGGAACTAATTTATGTTAACTATATCTTCATTGAACATGAAGATAAGTTCAAAGTTACCTTTGAACAAATATTACATAATGTTTTATTGAAAATGTCGTGTGTATGTTTGGTAGTAGTTTTGGAAGTGGTAGAGCCAAGCCAAGCAGTTCGCTGCATAAATGGGCCGGTTCGACCGGTGAAATACCACCACCTCTCAGAAGATCGACGTAAAGTGGCTCATGCCGCGTTTCGTCCGGTGAGAGAGGTACCCGGCGGCCCACCCCCTTCCCCATTCCTTCCTATCCTACTTCTTTAAAGGTTGGCCACGCAACTGTAACACTAAACGTGTTGCTGGTGTCCATGGGCGGCGCTGGTCACTTAACATCAGGTGACACGCCTGCTCGTTTGCCCGCCTATACCACAAAAAAAATATTAAAATAAAAAGTAAATAAAATGCATAGTAATGAAAAAAACTGTTTGCTTTTTACTTAGACTTAAATAATAGGCATTATTTTGTTGACGCTATTTCGAATTTTACTTAGATACTGCTTAAAGTTGACGCAGCGCATTTCCAAATACAAACACGAAGATGTCACTTACAAAAATTAAAACTTTACGATGCAACAAATGATTATGTAAAATGCTTTTGCAAAAGTGTGTATAAGCACATATACTTTGTAGCATAATTTCATCGGTACATGAATATTTGGGTTACAATAAGGGTCGGCAACCTATTCCTAGTCGGAAGAGTGAAAATTTACTATGTACAAATTTTTTACTATTTACCTACAAAGGTCTCGGTAGTCCAGTTGTCGAGCTCCCTGCTTCTGAATCAAGAAGTCGCGGTTTCGAATCCTGGCTCACACCAATGACTTTTCTAAATAATTTTCGGAAAGAAGTTATGTGTGATTAATATCGATGACTGAAAACTTTGTGCCATTATTATGTTTGTACTATTAATATGTTCTCTAACCTCCTAACTCTTGCAATCATTACAAAAGACTGAGGCTTTGAAGAGGCATTTAAAAATATAATAGTATTGGCGTGGATGTGACAGGAAACGACGTAGATGGATCGTGACAAGTTTTTTAAACAACATCATGTTCTGAGGGTAGGCGGCTCACATACCAAATGCGCAATTATTATTTACATACATACATAAGCTCACGCCTGTATCCCATGGGGGTAGGCAGAGACTTTGGCTTTCCACAAGCTACGATCCTGACACACATCTTTCGCCTCATCCACAGTCATACATCTCGTCATGCATTTACGTCGGTTTCGGGTGCTACGCATTTTGCCTTTTTTAAACAGACCACTTATTTGGTCGTGGTAGCTCCGTCTTGGTCTCCCGATCCCGACCCTGCCACTCACATTCGCTTCGTATACTCTTTTAGTCATTCGGCTTTCATCCATTCTTGCAATATGACCAAACCATCTTAACATACTTCTCTCCACTTTGGTCACCACATCATCCTTCAACTTGCATTTCTCCCTTATCACGCTATTTTTTATTCGATCCGCAATGGTGACTCCACACATACTTCTCAGAGAAAGCATTTCCACTGCAATTTTAATAAAAAAAATATTTTGGAATTGATTAATGAGGACTATTATTGTTAAGTCATTTGTACTTGCTGTGCTCATAAAAGTGTTTCTTATCAATAAATGTGTGTTAAAAAACACTTTGTAAATATAATAGTGGTCTTAGGACTTTTCGGAAGTAATGTGTGATAAATATCTAAGAATGAAAAACTTTCTGCCTGGTATGGCAATCGGTTCGCAACCTATTCCATTTGGGACTTAAACATAACGGCGAGACGAGGCTTTATAGCCGCTGCCTACACCTTCGGGTAACAAAAGGCGTAAAGTTATGTATATGTTATAAAAAATGATTTTTACTTTTAATACTTTTATATTTATTGTTAGAGCTGGCTAGATTTCTGAGTGTGTACATCTTATTTAAAGCATCAATGTTGAAAGGAAGTTTTTCAGTTAATTTCGAATAGTGCAGCTTTTCAATAGGGAGACTTTCTGATTCTATTTCAGCTTGGAGTTCTCTATTCAATTTACTGTCAATAAGAATTTTATTCGATACCCATATTACAGAAGTGCATTAAATATATCCATTCCGCCATCTTGGATAGTCTGCCGTTAAGTCTGCTGTTAAGCCTCGTCTCGCCGTTATGTTTACGTCCTAAATGGAATATGTGGCGAACCTATTGCCATACTGGGCACAAAGTTTTCAGTCATCGATATTTATCACACATAACTTCCGAAAATCAATTTCAAAAAGTCATTGGTGTGAGCCAGTGTCAGGAATCGAACCCGGACCTCTGGATCAGAAGCCGTGTGCTCGACCACTGGACCACCGAGACTATTAAAATCATATATTTTACTCGTATCTGTAGTTTGCAGGTCGTGCACCTTTCTTCTGTATCAAAGAGTCTCAGGATGAAGTCTTGGCTAAGATAAATATTTTTGTTCAATAATTTCGCTGTCGTTTTATGACCGGTCGTCTGCTTGACGTCAACCCTCTTCTTTTTTTTCTAGGATAAGAGGGCAAACCAGTAGACGTGTCACCTGATGGTAAGTGACTATCGCCGCCCATGGACATCTGAAACACATTTAGTGGTACAGTTGCGTTGCTGATCTTTGAGGGAGTTTCATAGGAAGGGGGGAAGGGGTGTGGGGCTCCGGGTACCTCTCTCACCAAACGAAACGCGGCAGGAGCCACTTTACGTCGATCTTCTGAGAGGTTACGATATTTCACTTCGTAAATAACGATGACTGACAATATTATGCCTTATGTATGAAAGTTTGAGCTCAGCAATATTAAGCTGAGCAAGAAGGATCTACAAGATACTAAACTTGCATCTATATTATATGCAAGTTTATTACCATGTAGATCCTTACAATTTTTAATTCCCCACCTTTTTTATAGACAGTGTTAGAAACGATTCGCCTTCAGCGTGAATATTTCTCAAACATAACTTGCAAAGAAATCATTCTTATGAGACAGAATTGAACCTAGTTTCTTGCACAAAAAAATACGGATCTAAAATCAGATCAATATAACAGATATTACTTCATATTTCCCGGTGACTTTTGAAAAAAAGAAATGTTTGACATCGCTCAAAATAGGATCGGCTATCGATTAGAAGTCAAGGGCGCTAAGTATATACGGCCTGATAAAATATGGAGAACTTCCTATTAAGAAGCTTCGGTTAGACATAAATAAATGTCCTTCATAAAATACACGGGGAAATAATTGTTGTAATCATTAAAATGCCTTAAGCGAGGCTTCTAAGGAGGTTTATTTCTATTTAAACGCCAGCTATTAGTATCTGTCACGGCTACAAAATATAGATTTTCAAGGGTAGGATCAATGTCAATGTTGTTAATATGAATTATATTTGGAAGATTATTTTTTACTGGCGTATTTCTAGTTATATAATCTTTTCTAAATTTATATTCTAACTAGCTGACACGGCGAACTTTGTTCCACATAAAAAGTATTTTTATAGCGCTAACAATTAGAGTGCCAAATCTAAATAACTATAAATTTTTCTATGGTCTATATATCAGTTTCTATAGTCTGGGTGGTGCAGTGGTCGAGCACACGGCTTCTGATCCAGAGGTCCGGGTTCGAATCCTGACACTGGCTCACACCAATGACTTTTAGAAATTATTTTCAGAAGTTTAGTGTGATAAATTATCGATGACTGAAAACTTTGTGCCCGGTATGGCAATAGGTTCGCCACCTATTTTCTTTTGGGACGTACCTAAACATAAAGTCGAGACGAGGTTTAACAGCCGCTGCTAACACCTTCCAATAACAAAGGCGTGAAGTTATTTAATAAATTTTTCTTTACATGAATTATACATACAATCCACTCCGGTGACACTTTCCACCTATTAAAAATACCCATCAAAATCCGTTGCGTACTTTAAAAGATCTAAGCATATAAGGGGACAGACAGCGGAAAGCGACTTTGTTTTATACTATGTAATGATTCTACAAAAATAAAAACTTAAACGAGGACATTATCCCCACATCAATCACAGTTAGGTTAGACATCTAAGTAAAGTATTGAAGAGTTTCTTCAGACATATCTCTGAAAATAAAATTACAAATTACTTAATAATAATACTTGAAAACATTGTGACAAATAGCCTTGTTTTTGCATACATAACACACGGGGTAAGCAGAGATACAGAGCAAAATTCACCATCGTTATATACCTCGATAAATCTCTTGTCATACACGCTCGTCTTTGCGCCTGGCAAATGTGTAGTGACCGTATTCGACTCGTACAATTTCTAATTCGTCTTCCCTAATAGAATTACGAAATAGAATTATGAAAAAAACTAAGCTTATTAATCTTCGTCTAATCAAATTAATTAATTTTCTAAGGCTTGACTTTCTTTGACTAAGACAGCTTTGATTTTAAGTTTTTCAAAAATACATCGTCATCATCATTACCTTGTTTAAAGCAAAGTCACTTTTCGCTGTCTGTCCCCTTACATGCTTTGGTCTTTGAAACTAAGCAATGGACTTTTATGTGTTGCTTTTTAATAGATAGAGGGTACCAACGGGGTAGTATGTATGTATAATTTAGTAAAGAAAGGGTGGGAATTTTCAAGATTTAGCACTTAAATTGCAAACGCTGGCTGAACTCTAAGTGATAGATGAAAACAATGCACTACATTATTTTAATAAACACCTTCAAAGGGTCTAAAGTAAGGAAAAAGTCCGCGATGTATGTCACACAATGAACATTTTTATTTCTTTACTTTTACGATAAAAATGGCTTATTTCCGTAGCGATACTTCTCTCACCGAGCGAAACGCAGCAAGAGCCACTTTAAGCCGATATTCTGAGAGGTCATGGTATTTCACCGGTCGAGCCGGCCCATTCATGCAGCAAGCTGCGCGGCTCTACCACTGTTAAACTGTTGTGGCGAAAAACAATTATTAAATCGCGTATTAAGGCCAAAAAAATATTATTAATTAGGTACTACAAAAGAGAACGGGGTGATTTTTATTTGCGTGGAAATTCTAGGAAATAATTGAACTGTTAACATAAGTTAAAATATATTAAGTTTTTTTAGAACATACGTTAAAAATCATTACATGGACAAATACACTCAAAAAGCATATTCATAAAAGTTTAACTTGAAACAAATTGGATAAACCTTCCAGCTCTCGGATAAATCCAAATAATGTTGGTTCCCCTTTTCACGAAAGCAACGATGTGCTAACTTTGAACTTTTCCAGCGTGCAACGATGTTTTGTTGGAAACAGTAAATCCGCCAAGATATCTGAATATATGGGCAAAGTTACATGATATTTGTGCTCCGTACGTGCATGATTTTGAGTCTCGTACATCGTATAATTATGTGAATTCCATTAACAGAATAAACATGTCCGGATTATTTTTATTTATTTATTATTTATATACAAACTTGGTACACAAGGTGGACTTAATGCCATAAGGTATTCTCTGCCAGTCGACCTTTGACTCAAACAGACAAATTTCAAAGATTGGTACAGAAAAACTTACAAATAAACAATTAGGTTACAGTAATATTTTGCTTAACAGAAATACTAAAGGTAATTACTTTAATGCATGAATACGTAAATACACATACATACATATAAACATACACACAAATACAGAACACATACACATATAACAATATATACAATAAATACATAAATAGACATATTAAATACTATCTATGACTATCAATTGTCTGGGATATCAGGTTGAGAGGTGTGTCAAATACAATTCTTTAATTCTACGCTTGTAAGTGAACTTACTTGGGGACGTTATAATTGTGAGTGGAAGTGCGTTCCAGAGTCGAATTGCAGAAACTGTGAAGGAGTGACATAAAACTGGTACGGTGTGAGGGAATATCTAAAATTAAATTTTCGGATGCGGATTAACGGGGATTAGCCTTACAATCGTTTTTGATCGACTTTCTTTTATTCAAAAATATATACAACCAAAATATATATAACTAAAGGAGTGGGAAAAGACGTAAAATATGTACATACATATATACATAACATCACGCCAAATCCTTTGCGGGGTAGGCAAAGAGAACAGAGCGCTATAAGGCACGATTCTTACACGCCTCACTCGCTTCATTGACTTTCTTAACTATTTTCATACACGCGCGTCGATTTTTGAGGCTCCTAACGTCACCTTCCTCCAGAACACGTTCTATTTGGTCATGGAATGTGTGTCTTGGCCGTCCTCGACTCCTTCATCCATCCGCTTTTGCATTGTATTTCTGCTTAGTCAGTCTTGCATCGTCCATTCTTTCTACATGTCCGAACCATCGGAGCATGTTCTTTCTTACTTTTACACCGACACTCTCTTTCAAGCCAACTTCCTTCCTTACAACCTTGTTTTCGACGCGGTCAGCGAGAGTCACTCCGCAGATTTTGCGCAGTGCCCTCATTTCTACCGCGTTTATCCTACTTTCATGCACACTCTGCCACAACCAGCTCTCGCTTCCTTAATTTAGCTATTTTAGAGATTATCCGGAATAAAACAGACGGACTGACAGAGTGAAAAAAATTAACAAAAATATTATTTTAGGGCATGTACCGTAGATAAGTTCATATGAATGTAGTAGAGAGCAGTTATTTAAATATTACAAACAAACATTTCAATTTTCTACATTTGCTTAGATGTAAAAGGATGTTGTCATTAATATTTTTGTTAAATCTTGATCAAACTGGTGGTATAAAATGAAAGAGGTACAGAATAAATAATAATGTTATCTACCGAAGCATTTTATTAAATTGGACCCTACAGTATCTCGGTCATGTCTCCGATAGGCACAATATTATCAGTTATCTATCGGAACTCATTTCGGCAGTTATGTGTGATGAACATCTCACAGATAACTGCCAAAATGAGTTCCAATATGTCATTGGATGAGTCGAGATTCGAACTCAAAGTCTGAATTCAATAGCGGAGCGTTCGAAATTTTGAAATTGGAATAAGCTAAACAAATAAGTCCGAAATTCATTTGTTTTTAAATGTGTTCTATCCATTTAACATTACCTACATACAGTTATTTGTATTTCTTAGTCTGTACGTATATAAGAGGCATATTTTCTTTGAAACAACATGTCTGAGAGAAACCAACAGAATTGCATCTATCTATAAGAAAAAAAAAATAACACAAAGTATCCACAACAGAGCTTTGTGAGAATAATGCGTATAACATGTTTATATTTTCCTTTTATCGGCCATTTTCCCCTTTGTACGCTCTATTTGAAGTGAAACTATAGCCTGCATATATGGGCAATAAAAATTGTATAAATATAAACAAATGTTTGTTACCTCTGCGTTGTTGAAACATTAATCGGACTGTTTGACCATATTGGTGGTTTGGAAAAAAAATCGAACGAAATATTTTAAAGTTCATACGAGAAATTGTCTCGTAAGTGAAAGTGATGTAAAAAAATGTGATGATTAATAAAATAGTGCGTTTAGGACCAAATAAAAAAAGATTTCGTGAGTTGTTGTTCATTGTTGCTTCATATTATGGTCTCATAGTTAAATGCATAAGAAACACACTACACAGACAGTTAGAAATAGTCAACAAATACAAAGACTGAACTTATTATTTTAAAAAGCATCTTTAAACACGAGCGCTTAATGAAAATGCCTCCAGGGGACAAGAAAAAAACGGACATAGTCGCCAGGAGCGGGCCGATTCAGAGTATATCATGAAAAGAACTGGGTAAGAAACTCATGTGCCAAATACTCTTTTAGCTAATTGTCTGTAAAACGTCGATGAATTCTGTATTTCTCTTGAATCACAATATCAGTTTTGGAATTTAAAATTAAATCACTCTGATAGTAGGCTCTAACAGTGGTAGAGCCAAGCAGTTGGCTACATGGATGGGCCGGCTCGACAGGTAAAATACCACGACCTCTCAGAAGATTGACGTAAAGTGGCTTATGCCGCGTTTCTTTCGGTGAGAGAGGGTATCTGAGGTATCTGGAGGTTGCCAACGCAACAGGAACACATATGTGTTGATGGTGTCAACGGGCGGCATTGGTTGCTTAACATCAGGTGGACGTGTCACCTGCTCGTTTACCCTCCTATCACACAAATTATTTAGACAAAAACTACTTTGAAATCAAAACTTTGCACATATTACTTTAATATGACATACACTTCACGCCTTTTTCTACCCGAAGGCAGTGGTTGTTAACCCTCATATTGCCGTTATGCTTACGCCCCAAATGGAATAGGTGGCGAACCGTTAGCCATACCGGGCACAATGTTATCAGTCATCGATATGTATCCCACCAATGTCATTGGTGTAAGCCAGGATTCGAACCCGCTACTTTTTGATTCAGAAGCGGCGTACTCAACCATTGGACTACCGAGACTATAAATTTCACGAGTTAAATATCTATTTTCAAATTAAACCAAATGCTGATGAAAGTATTCATTTAATATACAAAAGTCTACTGCTATTTTTAATTTGCAATTATTTTTTATAAAGCAAGAGAATTCCATAACACAAATAATAGTATTTTAATTGTTTCGTCCCATTATAATTGAAATCTTTGTTGATATCCAAGTTAATTAAAGTCAGGGCCTGATCTTTGTAAGCCGGGCGGACAAAGGGATTTGTTAGATATTGCACTTTGTATGTTAGACTATGGACTGTGTCGTGGGTCTACCCGGTAACATTGTTGAATGGAACTTATCCTCGTTAATCATTACGTTGCCGGACATGATTCTTAAAATGGAAGGTGATTTATTATGTTCACTGTTCTGAAACACCCTGGCTATCAATCATTTGGTAGTACGCTTTGGTGATCGTTACTGCACAAATGTAATGTAAAATGTAAGTTAATTTCAGTGGAAAATACAAAAAATAATTAATAGGAAACAAAATTAATATCTAACATAGTGAGTAACAAAATTTTAATGACCGGATAGTATATGGTTATAAGTGTCACCACTTATACATTTGGGACTTTAAAAAAGTGTATAATCGTGGTATTGCAACCCGAAACGAATCATTCAAAAAATTCCTAAAAAGGTATTGAATCTACTTTATTATTGAAGTAATTCATTTTATGGAGAATTAATACCAAGTTATAAATTAATGAAATTCTAAAACGACATCATTCAAAAGCACAAGCACAAGAAAAATTCAAAAAGCACTTATTGTGTGATAACTACAATAGTTAGACGTATGGCGTCGCAACCTTTTTTGTAGACAATTACATGTTCTGTAAAAATGTAGTACATTGTTTTGTTCTAGAATCAATAGTTTTTGCAGCGTTCACGATGTAATATTTTTTTCGAGTCATTTTCTTACACCTTGGGTTACATTATTGGACTTATAGTTAGGATCCCTAATTTATTTGACAATGTAATAAAGCCTAAAGCCTTCCTCAATAAATGGACTATATATTACTGAAAGAATTTTTAAAATCGAACCGGTGGTTTCTGAGATAAGCGTGTTCAAACAAACAAGCGCACGTCTCATTTAACGGTTTTATTCCATGGACTTTTTGTTACGGTTTTTTTATCACATATTTTTCAGTTCGGTAACATATGTACTTATTATGTACTCATCATCAATTTCAAATAGTTATATCAATCTAAAATACGCGGATCTTAGATTCCCTTTCACCACGCTGTATTGAATGTGAAAGGTAAGTGCCAGTTCTGGCGTCAGGGCTTCTTGAGAAGAACTGGCCAGAAACTCAAGGCCGACTCTTACGACTAGTATTATATAAGTATATAATATAAATTATGAAAGAGTTAATATTATTATCACTAATACAAAAATAGTCTCAGTAAAGTGAAACACGCATCTATTTAGTAAATACATTGATAACATTATATAAACTATCGGCTATACGATTAAAAGTATACAAATAAAAAATATATGCTATGGGACCTTCGCTGGGTAAAATACACTAAGATTTTATCAATCTTAAATAAATCTCACCGAACATACGACGAAAGTACAGAAGTAGATACTCTAATCTACGGTTCCTTTCAGATTACAATACCCTGTTTTTTATTTGCCTTTTCATTACGGAACCCTTTTCATTGGCTAATGAAATTTCTTCATCATGTTATTACGGACATATAGATAATATCCATTTAACCATATCACTATTTTTATAACTTCACGCCTTTTGCTACGCAAAGGTAAAGGCTGTGGCTGTTCCTCGACTGTACTTCATCGACCCGCAGAAATTTTACGTCCCAAATGGAATAGATGCTGGAACCTTCCAAACACCGGGCACAATGTTTTCAGTCATTAATTGATTTATCTGCTTAACAGCCCCTGCCTACACTTTCGGGTAGAAAAAGTCGTGAAGTAATGTTAATTTAAATGATGTTTTATCTGCTAAGTTAAAGTTATTCTTTGCGTTATACTCCATTATAAGTTGTGGTAAATAGCTTTTTCTTTTCAATACGCATTCAGGACTTATCTTTATAACGAATGAGGTTTTAATCTAGCCTATTTAGAGATTCATATACAAATTGTCAGGCACAACGATAAGCGTCAAAATAAAAATGTTCTTTTTGTGCTCAAGATTCGCAAAAGATAGCTTCAATATATTCCAGTTTTACCATTTATCCTTCACCGAAAAAAACTTATTCCTGTCGGACGAATCGGCCCTGAGAGGCCTTCTGAGTTATTTGAGGGATTTTCTCTGGTTGGCTTACACTGACAGAGAATATTAGGACAGGGTAAAATGTTGTTTTAGGAACAGAATTCGTGTTAAAATTGGAGGTTAGCCACAAGATTTCCCTTGGTTAGCTGGTGTAGCAACTCTTATCCACCTTATCTTTCCACGAATTAGAATTGTTATATGCTTATCGGTAAAATATAATTTAAATGTTATTCAAAAATACATTTAAATGTAATTTAAAGAAAATAATATTAAGATTACCATCTTATTATTAATTTCTTCACGTACAAACTCTTCAAGTATAATTTCATTATTCAAGTTACAATACTTTATTATATTACAGATACAAGTCGTTGTTTGGAATATAAATTATTTATATATAAAAATAAATTCTCTGAAAATAGATTATCTAGAATTTATTTATATAATTTGTATCAACAAAATTTACAATAAAATGTTTTTTGCCAATGTTCTCTCATATAAAATTAAATTAGGTTTAATATTTGTAAAATAATATTTATTAGATGAAATAATATATGATTTAATTTTATTGCAATTTTAAAGAAATATTTTTTTCCAACTTTTTATTATTAGGATGAAATTTATCTTTTGCATTTGTTAATGCCAGTAACACTAAAGGTATTATTCTAAATGATAACTGACAGTTTTGTAATAACTCATCCCACATGACCTTATGTCAACTCAATCTATTTGATTTTAAACAGAGCGAGAACAGAATTTATAATCAATTTATGAATACAAATACAAATGAATGATATTTTTTATCGTTTCAGGAAAAGTTGAATCGAACTGTGGCTGTGTGAAGTACTTTTTGATTATCGATTTTTACTTTTGTTAAAATTGAATTCTTCCATAAATTAGTGTAAATTATTTAAAAAACTGTGCTTTTTGATCCTATAAGCAAGCAATATGACAATTGTTTTAGGGAAACGAGAGGAAAATGAGAATACCACCTGGTAGTAAGCGATTAGCCTACGCGCTTTTGTAATACCGAAAAGGTAACTGTTACATTGATGTCTCGGTGGTCCAGTGGTCGAGCAAACGGCTTCTGATCCAGAGGTCCGGGCTCGAGTCCTGACACTGGCTCACACCAATGACTTTTCGAAATTATTTTCGAAAATTAAGTGTGATAAATACCGATGACTGAAAACTTCGTCCCCGTTATAGCAATAGGCTCGCCACCTATTCCATTTGGGACGTAAACATAACGGCGAGACGAGGCTTAACAGCCGCTGTCTACACCTTCGGGTAACAGAGGCGTGAAGTTATGTTATGTTACTTTGAAGTCCTTTAGGATAGGATACGGAAGGAAGGGCATTTCGATATCTCTTTCACCGACCCAAATGCAGCAAGAGCCACTTAACGTCGATTTTCTGAGAGGTCTTGCTATTTCACTGATCGGGCCGGCCCATTTATGCAGGCAACTTCATTGTTCTAGTACAGTAAATAATAAGACTCCGAAATGTCTGAATACCTCAGATCCTGGCGATGGTTTTCTATCCGGTTCCAGACTAACTAGACTATTTGTGCATCAAATAAAAGTTGTTAACTGAGAAAAAAGTAAGTAAATAAGAAATATGTGACCCATTTTCTTTTATTATTGAGCCAGATAATCGGACTCACATTTCATTCCCGAATCAGACTCCCCATTGATCTGCCTTATGGTAATGTATGTCACGAGGGTCTCTGACAATGACAAATCAATGATCAAATTAGAGATGGCTCGGAATTATGGCTTCTATAGCCTGAAGCTGAAGGGATGATTTATATTGATGATTACTGTAAGTCAAATAGGTACTTGCTTTTTAGAATAATCTGAATAACTAGATTTTGGCCTCAGCTCCACTCGCGTGGCCATTGTAATGACTGATAATTTTTGACAAATCGATTTCCAGTAAGCTCAATCGACATGCAGAGATCATAAATAGCGACAAACATAGATATTCAACAAATGAAACAAGTTTTCCAGTGGTAGAGCCAAGCAGTTCACTGCATGAATGGGCCGGCGCGAATTATTTTGTTCATTTGGAAAGTTTTTGTATGATATATTTTTGTATTTAATATTTGTAATTTCATCTTCAGCGAGTTCTATAGTTCAGTGCAATGTGTCATGAAATTGAGTGATTTAATTCAAATTAATTTTCAAAAGAAAAAACCTCCGAAAATATAACAATAAAACCTGTTTCGTTTTTTTTTACATATACTTAGCACTGCAGCTATCTTTGGCGGGCGTCGAGTATGTATTCATTTAATTGTTTGGATATAATGCTAATTAAAAAAAATAAGTAGTCATAGTACAGAGAATCAGAAAGTTTATTGTGAAATCATAATTATGTTGACCTCTTAGTCTTGAATATTAAAAATTCGTGCAATCGAACTTTGGCTTACTCCAATGACTTGTCGGAAGTTATATGGTAATATCATTTACTTTCAACATTGTGCTAATGGCGTGGCTAATACTGCGAATGGCTAAGATTCCTCCACCTGTTCCTTTTGAGGAGTGATTATTCAGCAAGTCGCCGCTGCCAATACCTGCGGGTAGAATTAAGTGTGAACTTATATAAAAACAATACCGGTATAATATTTTCGGAGGTCACAAGCAGTCAATAACATTGGAGTGATATTTTATTCACAAATCCAGTAAAATAACTAATAATGAGAAGCTCCAAGTTTGAAGATGGCTGAGGTAACGAAATACGGACCTCCTCTGCCTACATCTTCGGGAACAAATAAGTGTGTAGTTCCAAAAAACAAACAAAATAACAACCTATCTCGAAACTTAACTACTTAGCACTATAGCTGTCTGTGGTAGATATTAAGTTATACATGTTTGATAAGAATATTAAGCAAATACAATATTAAGTACTAGCACTTCAGAGAATTTATTGTGAAAACTTCTTTGTTCAAATTTTGAACCTAAATACAAAAGTTTATATGTAATACTGTTGTGATCTTGTTATTGCGGGTAGGATGCGTATGTGTGTGTTTATATGTAATAAAATTTTATTGATTAATAAATTTATAAATGACCTGATCGTGGTTAATGGTGCTTGCTGTTGAATAGATTTCTATAATTTTGATGTCTAGCCGAGTACAAATATTTGTGTGATGAACATTATAATATGTACCTAAGAAAATATATGTTCTTTTTAGATTTATAATACTATAGCATTGTTATTCTAAAAAAGATTGTAATTCACAGGTGATCAGGTGTAACGGAAATTTCCCGAAAGGCTGAAGTGGAGATGGGCAGGCCACATCAGAGCTGATAAGCGACCGGTCGACCTGGAGTAGGACGTCCCGCCACTAGGTGGACCAACGACCTGGTCAACATTACTGGCAGGCGCTGGATGTGGAAGGCACAGGACCCTGAGCGGCGGGCGTTCCATGGGGGAGGCCAACGTCGAACGGAGGACATCAAAAGGTTGATGATGAAATATTGGTACGGCTGTTGCCTCAACATCTAGTTGAGATCCGTTTGATAAAGTTCTCGTATAAAATTATGAATATATATATTTATTTAAACCTTGTACCAAATATCGAGTATCACGAGTTATAAATTTCAACACGAAGTATTCGTATAAAACAATTAAAATACAATTGTGTTATACAAATATTGTCAACGAAATATTCACCTTCGTACCAATTTGATTTGACGAATCTCGTTTTCCCCATGCGAAGAGGCAATGATTATATCGGATCACATTTGGATTATACTTGATTATATTTACAAAATTGTAGCGTAAATATAACAATATCTTTTCAAGTACAAGTTACATCATTTTGAACGATTTTTATAAACAAAAATGTGACCTGACATTTTGACTATTTTTAATAGTACCACTTCTGTCTACTCAGATTTCCCAATTGTTGGGCATTGATGTGTTTCTCGGTTGTTGTAAGAAGTGGGATTGTGTTTTTGAAGTGGATGGAGGAATTAGACTAAAATGATTATTAGATTTTAATTTGGCGATACTCTTAGCTAAGATTGAAATAGTTGAAGAGTCCAAAGAGAAAAATACAATATCTGTCTTTAATCTTACTTAAATATCGAGCTGCCTTCTTCTGAATAAAAAACTAGTGTGTAATAAAAGTAAAAAGTCGTGTTAGTGTTAATTCTGACTTGCACAAGTGACTTTTCAGAAGTTTTAAGCGAGAAGAAGATAATCTAAAGCAGATCATTATCGTTGAATTTGGCAAACTTTGAAAAACAAAAAAAAATGCCTTATTCTTAGTGTATATGGAAATTTAAATCCTTTGAATAACTTAAAAGATCTAAAAGATAAAATAGCGGAGCTTTCTTATTTTTATACTTTGTAAATAAATCTCTTAGATACGATGATTTTATTGGAAAATCTCATAAATATAAATTATTATTTATTGATAAATATGAGCCCTATAAAAGCCGTATGATATATATTTCCTAGTGCCAATATTAACAGAATACGCAACAACCTTGTACTAGCGGATTCCCTTCAAGAGATATTATTGTTATTTTCAAATAATGGGATAAGGACGGATCCACTTTCTAAAGAAGGTTCTATCATATTACATATATCGATGCTTTTGTTGACGTTAAAAAAAAACCTACTTTTCCTTGTTGTTTATATTTTTACTCTTTTCACTAGAACAGATGAACAGTGTGTTATTTTTTAATTGTTTATAGTAACAAGCTGTACCCGTGACTTCATCTGCGCGGTGTTTATATCAAAAGAACTAAAGTGTTAGTAACCTATGTAGTACCTATTATATCAAATATCAACCCGTCAAAATCTGTCTAGCCATTTATGACATTTATTAAACTATAATGACAGACAGTACTTACATCAATGTGCATTTAGTAAAAACAGGTTATTATTACACAAAATTACAGGTAAGTATTATATTTGATTAATACATCTCTTCTCTACATATATGAACTTAATTTTAATAAAATATGTTTGTTAAAATATTCACCTTACAATTTCGTTAATTTAAGAGGTCGCAGTACTGTAGTAGTATCGTAGGTCGAGACGGCACATTCATGCGTCGTCACTCGAAAGATCGTAAAGTTAACACAAACAACAATTTTGATTCTTAAAATTAATTAATGGCTTTAATAACTAATTGATGCATGCAGTTTTATCTGGCCGGCTTTGTAATTACAATAACAAAACAAAGCCAATATAATGTTTGCCAGTCTCCTAAAGGCTGTATAAAATCCCCTTAATAGTTTCGGAGTTCAGAGAGGACATATTGTTTTTAATATTAAAATGTACACACTCAAATGGTCTACTAGTTTATTATATTAAAAGCTTAAATAAAAAGTATCGGTGGTCCAGTAGTCTAGCACCCTGCTTCTTGGCAAATCTTGGCTCACACCAATGACTTTTCGAAATTAATTTCAAAAGTTATGTGTGATTAATATCGATGACTGAAAACTATTCGCCTGGTATGGCAATAGGTTCCCCACCTATTCCATTTGAGACGTAAACATAACGGCGAGTGTCGGCTTAACAGTCACTGCCTACACCTTCGGGTAGAAAAAGGCGTGAGAAGTTATGTATGTTAAATAAAAAAATTACAACAGTAGAATACCAAGCGGACCATTGATAAAACAGTTCGGCGTACATTTTATCTGGATTGCGAAGGTGATTGCAATTCATTTCGTGATATCGCAATCTCATCCGATGGTTTTTCGTCAGTAAAAAATGTTGTGGATCTGTTTGACCGAGAGTAAACTCTTGGAATAAAATAGCACCGTCAGTATATTAAAAAATATTATTTCGCTTTGGGTAGCTTTCTTTTAGTGAAATGTACTTGTTTGTTTTTCACTTTACTGTAAATAAGAGAGAAATAGAATATATCCAGTAAAAAATGACATTTATTATAACATATACTATACTACCTAGTTGACTCGGTGAATTTTTTTTCGCCTCAAAAGTAATAAATAAGTAGATTTTGGATTTTACTATGTCAAATTGGCACTATTTATAGTCACGCGCAAATATTAGGTACACATTTGAAATCTGTATCTAACAAAAGTAGGGGCGGCTTCGGAGCCGCCCCTGGTGCGGCCAGGGAGTCATCCTTCCCGAGGATGCACGTGAATGCGAGGGCGCACCGCCCACAGGTGCGCCCGGGTCGCGGCCCGGTAATTGAAATCTGTACCTAATATAATAAATAAAAAAAAAGTGCAATGGAGTCCCTCCGCGCAGAAAAAGGTAAATTTTGTAACGTGAAAATGAAAATAGAAATGATTAGAAAAAGCAAAATCATTTAGTTTTATTAAGATAAACTTTATTGATATGGTTTTCTATTCACAATTCAATTTCAATGATCATTTTCGAGTGGAGAAATATCCAAATATATAATATTATATTATTAATAACTAAAGTAAGATACAAAAAAATCCGAGAAGTGTGAGCCCAGAATCGATCCCGCACACTTCTGAATCAGAAGCCCGACCACTAGACAACGAAAACATTCATCATTAAATAATATATTACATACTAGCCGACAAACTTTGCTTCGCCTCAAAAGCAATAAATGACTAGACTAAACAACTTACAGTCTCGGTGGCCCAGTGGTGGAGCACACGGTTTCTAAGCCAGAGGTCCGGGTTCGATTCCTGACACTGGCTCACACCAATGACTTTTCGAAATTGTTTTCGGAAGTTATGTGTGATAAATATCGATGACTGATAACTTTGTGCGCCGTATGGCAATAGGTTCGCCACCTATTCCATTTGAGACATAAACATAACGGCGAGAGGAGGCTTAAAAGCCACTGCCTACACCTACGGGTAACAAAAGGCGTGAAGTTATGTTATATTAAACATTTTTAATAACATAATATAAGCTGCCTTCCTTCCAACCTTGTTTTTGTCGCGGTCAGCCAGAGTCAATAATTACAATATAGTAAAGTATAGTTATAGTCAATAAAAACAAGTAATTTTCGAGATTTAATTTTAAACGCTGGCTGAACCCAGATCCATCAAATCAGATTATACACATTTTGAAAGTCTACAAAAAAGTCCGCGAAGGTATATGTCTATCTCCACCATTTTAAATTCTATTCATTTCTTCAGAAGCCACACAAAGTTTGCTGGATGTCCTAGTTATATACCAAATTTCAAAGTTACTTGCGTAAAAATATATGCGAACAAAAAATCATTTACCTATATTCCTATCATTTACCTATTCAAAGTCATTTTTTTACGTTTATTTCGGTCAGGCTAAAGCTTAAAACCCGTACAGCTTTTCCTGTGGTTTTTTGTACTTTGGTGGTATTATTGAAGTTGTGCTTTGACATAGTTTTCGTCGATATTTATTCATTTCAATATATGAATAGCAAACATATAAATATATGCTTACCTTTGTCAATACTCTATATTAGATGATAGCATGTGATAATAAATACAGAGGTATTTCATTTTGATAAAAGGTTTAGTAATCGGCCCTAAAAAAAATGTACCTACTCTCATAAAAAGGTGTCAAGTTATGAGAACTTCTTAGTTAGTAGAATTTGATAACGCATTATAAATAATGTAATAAATCGCTGTAATATAAAATAAAAACAATAGGGATAGTCGTATCCCGTCCTTGATTCGATTTTGCAAACAGTTATAATGTTTTGTTATTTTTGTCCGCTGTATGGCAACAAACTCGTCACCAATGGGACCAAATAATTTGGCGAATCATGGTATAGATGCTACTACCCCACTCCTTCGGACGTTGAAAACGTTAAATCATAGTAAAATATGGTAAAAAATGTGGCATATTAAACAATAAATTAAGCTACACTAACTTTACTGAGTATTGACAGCACGGATTTATATCTGTTAAGGTAAATTATAAGACAAGAATTGTTTAACAATAACATAGGTACTAAGTGTTTCTAAGAACTCTGAAAAAATTCATCATGAACTCAAAGCTTTTATTGTTATTAAAGGAAACTAAAGATTTCTTATTCTTCGTTGAGTGACCAGTAGTTTGATTATGAGTTCTTCAAAGGCAATAGTGAGTTCTTGTTCCGTTTAAACATTTTTGTCACGTAATCATTTGACAAGAAATAAACCGAAAATATGTAGCAGACTATTCCCTAAAACTTAAAATTTCACTATGTTTTAAGTGACGTCACCTTTATCTCAATTCGTTCAGAAAAACCTATCCAATCTTTTTAATAAGTAGCTATTATTCTCAACTATTCTCTGTCTGTATGATGTATTATCTACTAAACTATTATCTCCTCCCTAATGAGTTTAGAAAAATACCTCTTTATTTTTAAATACGCTGTCAGGACTTATCTTTATAATTAATGAGGTTTTAATCTAGCCTGTTTGGGGATTTTCATATAAATTGTTGGCTACAGCAATGAATGTTAAAATAAAAATGTTATATTTGTTAACTCAAAATTTGCAAAAATAGCTTGAATTTATTTCAATTAAATCAGTTTTGAAAATGATTTATACTTTACCGAAATATACTTACTACTTACTTTTACCTGTCGGTTGAATCAGCCCTAAGAGGACTCCTGAGTTCTTCGAAGGATTTTCTTTGGTTGGCTTGCGCTGACAGAGAGTATTTGGGATGGGTATTTTTTTTTTAGATAAGACGCATAACCATTTTTCTAAGTAATAAAATAGTTAGTTGTTCAGATTGTAAACTGGGCTAGGTAGAGAGATCAGAGCGCCATAGGGCACGATTCTTACACACCTTACCCGCTTCGTTGACTTTCATAACTCTTTTCATGCACGCGCGTAGGTTTTTGAGGCTCCAAACATTACCATCCTCCAGAACACGTTCTATTTGGTCGTGGAATATGTGTCTTGGCCGTCCTCGACTCCTAAATCCCTCCGCGTTTGCATTGTATATCTGCTTAGTCAATCCTGCATCATCCATTTTTTCTACATGTCTGAACCATCGGTGCATGCCCTTTCTTACTTTTACACCGACACTCTCTTTCAATCCATTTTTCTTCCTAACAACCTTGTTTTCGACGTGGTCAGCGAGATTTACTTCACAGATTTTGCGCAGAGCCCTCATTTCAACCGCGTTTATCCTAGCCAAGACTTGCATTCGTTCTGGATTCCTCCCTTTCAAACACTTTTCACACACATGCTTTTGCTTTGTTTTGTTGTACTTTGTTGAATGTAATTTTGTATAAAATAAGACATCATACTAGTTTTTATCCATGATTTAGATCGGGTCCATGAATTTCAAACAACTTTATATGTGAAAACTGTTATTCCAGAGTAATGGGCCATCTGGGTCACTGATGAAGTCATCTATTGAAGACCATAGAAAGTGAAGATAGTGTGTAGCCTTACAATAGTCTGTTTTATGAATAATTTATATCAGGAAATAAATCAGCTACAATAGAGTATTTTTAGGGTTGTTAATAGGCTGTTATATTGAATGAGGCTAAGGGTTTAGGGTTGAATAAGTTGTGTAATGAAGTAATGACATGATGGAACTCTGTTATATATATGCTGTCCGATGAGATGTTTTTATTTAAATTATCGCTGTTGTTAAAATTAATGTCGTTTTTAAGATTGTTTATTTTTTCTTTTGCACGATGATTTACACCTCAAGGTGGTAGGCAGCAATGCCCGTATTTCAAGAATTAAGGTCCTCCAATGAAACGGGTGGCCAAACTTATCGCCATACCAAAGGCATAGATGCCAAAATATTCTGTTTTATAACTTCCCTAAACGTCACTGTTGTTTGTAAAGATTCGAGCCCCGTGGAAACTTGATTGAATTGAAAAACTATTAATAATAATAATATTTATTTCAACCAAACAAATGTACTTAAAACGTGCTAACAAGAGATGGCAGATGAGCAGTATGGGAGATGACAACTAAACAGAAGCTGGGTTGATCAGCCTCTACGCGTTTTATTTCCATAAGTTAAAGAAAAGAAATATTTTCACAGACATATATCGTCGTGCGTGTATTATTTAAAGTCTTTTTCTTAAATGTGATATTATATTTATGATTTTTTGAAAATTTTTAAAAATATATCACACCCACTACTAACCTCTACTTAGCAGACAGTTGTTAATTTATATTAATTTCAAATATTTCTGAGAAAATAAAGTTGAATGACTTATGTAATATAAGTAATTTAATTTAAATTAAATCTAATTTCTAGAACTGTTTTCAATCAAAATAATTGCGGGGGTGCGTTGTCTTTAACTTTATCTTCTAAGAAATATTTGAAATTACTTTAAAAGTACTCGCACAAAGGAAGATATTTAAGAAAAAATGGATTGTAAAATTATTTATTATAACGAAGAAAAAGCCGTATTACTGATTTATTTTTTAACTTTACTCTTGTTTCAGTGGACGCTCTAAAAACAGACGTAAAATGGCTCATGCCGGGTTAAATTCGGTGAGAGATGTGTCCTATTCTGCACACCCTTCCACCCTTTTTTCTATATAGGAGTGACCTATCCTATTGTGAAGGCTTGCGATGCAGCTGAAACCGTCTTGGTATTGCAGATGTCTATAGGTAGTCACTTATCACTAGGTTGCCTACGTTTATATACGATCATATAAAAAATACATATATACATAAGTTCACGCCTTTTTCTGAGAAGGCATTTGATTCTATCGAAATCTGGTCTGTTCTGGAGTCCTTGCAGAGATGCCAAGAAGTCGATTGGCGATACATCCAGGTGTTGAAAAGTCTGTATAATGCAGCGACCATGTCCGTCCGTATAGAGAACCAGCTGTCTGAATCAATTCCAATGAATAGAGGAGTAAGGCAAGGGGACGTAATATCCCTCAAACTATTTACAAATGCATTGGAAGATATGTTTAGGACGCTAGACTGGAAAGGGCGTGGGCTAAACATAAACGGCGACTACATTTCAAACCTGAGATTTGCGGACATCGTCATCATGGCTGAATCTACTAAGGATCTACAACACATGCCGCTCAACCTAGCTGATTCTTCAGCACGCATTGGTCTTCAGATGAACTAAGACAAAACTAAGGTTATGTTTAATCATCACATCATCCCGGAGCCAATTGTGCTGGATGGAATGCCTCTAGAAGTGGTCCATGAGTATGTATACCTAGGACAAATATTACAAGTCGGGAAGAACAACTTCGAGACGGAAGCCCGTAGAAGGATACAGCTGGGTTGGGCAGCATTTGGGAAACTTCGTCGAGTCTTTTCGTCGCCCATCCCGCAAAGCCTTAAGACTAAGGTCTTCAACGAGTGCGTCCTATCCGTTATGACTTAAGGAACCGAGATGTGGACACTGACAGTGCGGCTGGTCCACCAATTTAAGGTCGCTCTGCGAACTATGGAAAGGGCTATGTTAGGAGTTTCTCTGAAGGATAGGAGTAGAAATGAAGACATCCGACAGAGAACTAAAGTTATCGACATAGCCCAAAGATTAAGCATGCCGAAGTGGCAGTGGGCAGGTTACATTTGTCGCAGATCTGATTCCCGATGGGGAAAACGTGTTCTGAAGTGGAGACTGCGTCTCGGAAAACGTAGTGTGGGGCGCCCTCAGGCTAGGTGAGACGACGATATACGCAAACTGGCTGGCAGCGGCTGGAAAAGGATGGCCGAAAATCGAGCTCAGTGACGTACCATAGGAGAGACTTATGTCCAGCAGTGGACGGAGATAGGCTGATTATGATGATGATGATAAGTTCACGCCTTTTTCTACCCGAAGGTGTAGGCAGTGGCTGTTAAGTCTCGTCTCGCCGTTATGTTTAAGTCCCCAATAGTATAGATGGTGAAAATAACTTCCGAAAAGAACTTGGAAAAGTCATTGGTGTGAGCCAGTATGAGGATTCGAACCGCAACCTCAAGATTTGGAAGCAGGTGCTCGACCTCTGGCCTAACGAGACTTTATAAAAAAATATTGTAGACTATTCCGCTAATCTAAAACACAAATTCTATAATTCTAGTTAAACTCTGAAGGAAAACTTTTTGCTTTTAACGTAATACGCTAGGCACCGTGGCAATCAGCTAAATAGACTGGACGTGCTAATATATTTTAGCAAATTTATACTAGAGAGCTAAGTTTAAATTGAAATTTAAAAACGTTGCTATACTGTTCATTATCTTTTAAACTTAATAATAATGAACAATTATTTTAAAATGATATGTTATAATATGACGTAGAGCAATACTTCAAGAGTAATTTTGATGTTTCAAATTATTGCATGCAAGTGAAGAACGCTTTGTTGATAATTATTTTATTCAAACAGTCTCGGTGGCGCAGTGGCTAGCACCCCGCTTCTGATTCAAGAAGTAGTGGGTTCAAATCCTGACACACACCAATGACTTTTTGAAATTTTCGAAAGTTACGTGTGATAAATATCGATGACTGACAACTTTGTGCCCGGTATGGCAATAGGTTCGCCACCTATTCCATTTGGGACGTAAACATAACGGCGAGACGACGCTTAGCAGCCGCTGCCTACACCTTCGGGTAACAAAGGGCGTGAAGTTATGTTATGTTATGTTTATTTTATTCAAATATTTAAATTATCTATTATACTTTTTTTATTTCTAATTTCATCACCAGCGAATTCTATAGTTCAGTGCAACATCACATGAAATTGAATAAGGTATAGTTGTAAAAATATAAAAGGCCCGTTTTGACATTTGAGAAAGACCCTAGAATGTAACTTGAAACGAAAGTGAAAGAAACAAAAAAATAATAATTAATTACATAAAGTGTTATTAAAAAGATACATTTTTTTTTTGGCGTTTAAATAATATGATAGACCACCTTGCGACTATTCTTTTCGCGCTTACTATATAGTAGCATGCAATTTCTAATTATTACGAAACGTCTCATAAACAGTTACGTTCTCAGTTTTTTTTTTAAAATACTAGTATTGTAACCAATTAATTATTGAATTTCACCAGTTTCATTTGATTTTTATTGTAATTAAATATTGTGTAGTGATATTTACTGAAAGGAATAAGGAAAGGAATGTTGCCAAAGTTGGCAATACTGATATCTATAAAATGGCTTGTCTATGACCAAGCGGCACGTGATTTAGCGCACACATAGAACCCAGCCCTTCTACGAAGGCCTGGTTTGAAAGAAATTCTGTACTTATTCCTTGGTAGACATTTTATATCCACTATTTCTAGGTTATGCATTGGCCACTGCAGGATTCCTTCATATCTATTTAAAATTAATGTATTAAGACGTAGATGTTATACATATTGTAATATTAATAAAGATTGTGATTTAGAACATATCGAATAAATGGACGCAAATAAATTCACAGAGTGGTTTACTAACTTGTTAACAAACCTCCCCGAACAGTGTATAATCATTATGGACAATGCACCTTACCATTCAGTTCAAATAGATAAACCACCTACTCAAGCAAACAAAAAGGCTGATTTAGTGGCATGGCTACAAAGACAAGGCGTTGAAGCTGACCTGAAATTTTGAAAGCTGAATTGCTGGAACTAGTAAAAGAAAATAAACCTGCGAAACTAAAATATAAAATTGATGAATTGGCACTTCAGCATGGACACAAAGTGATAAGAACGCCGCCGTACCATTGTCAGTATAATGCCATTGAGTTGATCTGGGCTCTAGTCAAAGGATACGCAGCACGCCATAATACAAAGCCGCCGTTCTCCACTAAAAAAATGATGACATTGCTGAAAGAAGCTTGTGCCAAAATTACTAAAGAAGACTGGGCAAAGGTGGTAGAAAAAACTCGAAAAATAATAAAAGATGATTATGACAGAGACGTCAATATGGTGGTGACGATAGCTCAACTGACGATTTTGGCTCATCATCTGATGAAAATGATTGATTTTAATGATAGTAATTAAATGAAATTCATTTAATTACTATTAAATTTAATCCACTTCCAAAGACTTTAATCCAAAATATTTTATAATCTAATCGATCAAAAACTCATACGAACTTGAATCGGTTTGTCGTGAGTATTGAGTACCGAGTCGTATGGTTACATTACTAATTACGTCGCGATGACAAATGTCAAAACGGACCTTTTATTGTTGTTGTTGTTTTAATAATTCACTCAATGTGAGTAGGCAAAGGTCGTTGACCATACAGCCATTTCTTATGTTATTTAAAATATTTTGACAACTTTAATTAGATTCAAATTTTTAAAAGCGACACCATAGACAACAAATTGTAATTAAAGTTACAATAAAACCTATTTCGATTCTGCACATAAATACTTAGCACTATGGCTGTCAGTGGCAGATATCGAGTAAAGTATTCAATAAGTCGTTTTACATAAATATTTAATTATGAAATGATGAGTACAGTATAAAAATATAAATATTTAAGACGTCAATAGCAATCAAGAAATCTGTTTTTTTATGGGATAGGAGGGCAAACGAGCAGGCGTGTCACCCGATGGTAAACAACCAACGCCGCCCAGCAACACATATAGTGTTACTGTTGCGCTGCCGACCTTTAAGGGATAGGAAAGGATGGGGAAGGGGGGTGGGCCTCCGGGTACCTCTCTCACCGAACGAAACGTGGCATGAGCCACTTTACGTCGGTCTTTCATCTTACGTCGTATTTCACCGGTCGAGCCAGCCCATTCATGCAGTGAACTGCTTGGCTCTACCACCGCTGATGATCAAATTCAGGCTCAGATCAACGACTTTTCGGCAGTACTGAACGATAAATATCGTTGATTGACTAAATTGTGCCCAATGTATGGCAATAGATTCCGCCATCTATTTCTTTTGGGACGTGAATATTCACCAAGTCGCCGCTGCCAACACCTATGTGTAGAATAAGGCGTGAAGTTATTAGAAATAATATTGGTATAGTATTTTTAATTTAAATAGTCTCGGTGGTCCAGTGGTCGAAAACACGGAGATGTTCTGATCCAGGGTTCGAATCTCGATACTGGCTCACACCAATGACTTTTCGAAATTGTTTTCGGAAGTTATGTGTGATAAATATCGATGACAGAAAAACTTTGTGCCCGGTATGGCAATAGGTTCGCCACCTATTCCATTTGGGACGTAAACATAACGGCGAGACGAGGCTTAACAGCCGCTGCCTACACCTTCGGGTAACAAAGGCGTGAAGTTATGAAATATCAAAAAGTTATCTCATATTTTGACATAATTATGTCAAATTATAATAATACCACGCCTTTAATTTTAGGCTTCTCTATATATGATCTGGTTTATTATAAAAGTTGTGGTGTTTAAAGAGAGAATTCAGTGTCTGTTTTAGTCTTATTTGAATGTCGAACATTCCAATTCTGAATAGAGAAGTAGTCACTTGAAGCCTTTCTCACATCGATGTTTGTCGAAAGTGAATTATGATAAATATCGATTACTGACAACATATTGCCTGATGTACACGAGAAGTTCCGCTACCTATTTCGTTTGAGATGAATAAGTGAATTCGGGAAGCCAAGGAGCAATAGTCGCCATGTAAAATTTCCAGTAGAAAAAGTCATGCAATTAAAATATTAAATATGCACTTGTGAGAGAGTTCTCTTATCTCACTCCGGCTCATATAAATATTCAGGAACAAAATAACATACATAAGTAAGCCAAATTTAATAAATCCCAACTCAGCTGCAGGTGGGCGGCGTCCATCCTGACAGCTGCCAAACATCTAAATCCCCAGTGCTTAAACATGGACAGTATTGCGTTATTTGGAGGAATATTCTCGTAAGCGATACACGGCGTTGGCAATGTTTAAAAATCGTTTTTTTTATCTAAAGGAATTGACAAACAGAAATGGAACCTTACTTCATAAGGTATACCTTTGTGATAAGATTACGGGAGTGTTTTAAATACTTATTATAAGATATATCACGCCCGTCGAAAACAGTACATCCATTTCCGTTTCCGTTTGCCATCCATACATCCATCCAAATATCTGAAATAGACTGGCACACAGTACCATTAATGTGCATTTCGTAAAAAGAGGTTATTTTTTTATAGTGGTAGAGCCAAGCAGTTCCCTGCATTGATGGACCGGCTCAACGGGTGAAATACCATGACCTCTCAAAAGATCGACGTAAAGCGGCTCATACCGCGTTTCGTTCGGTGAAAGAGGTACCCATAGTCCCACTTCCCTTCCCCATCCTTTCCTCTCCTGCTCCATTAGAGGTGGTCTACGCAACACATATAGTGTTACAGGTATCCATTGGCGGCGCTGGCAGCATACCATCCGGTGACACGCCAGCTCGTCTCCCCTCCTATAGCATAAAAAAATTGACATTACATAGCTGGTTTTCCTCATAATCAAAATATATCTAAAATTTTAATATGGAAAATGCAACTAATTTATTTGTCATTTTTAAGACTTTATCTTTAAAAATCTACTACTAGTTTAAAAGTTGTGATACGAGCTACGTATTTCTCTTATAGATAAGGAAATTATAAAATTGAAGACCGAATTAGAATTGAAAACGAGTGGCAAGCAGGCCACCTGGAGATAAGCGACTAGCGTTGTCCATCTTCAACACTGACCTCATAATCACCGTTAAGGTGGGATAGGGCTAGGACAAGCACGGGGAGAGGATATGTGGTTTTTGGATTCCTTCTTTAAAAATAAAACGCCATAAGCAACTTTAAATCGATTTTATGAGAGATTGTAGTGGCACAGGTCGAGCCAGCACGTTCATGTAGCTTTTCTCAAAAGGTCCTAAAGAATTTTAGAAAATATCTTGGGCTACAAAATATTTTTTTATTAATTAATTAATCATTGTTAACGGAACTTGGTTTGGCTGTCTAAAGACAATACCGCAAACATTGCAAATGTCTAAAATTTAATGATAATCAGTCGAATCTCTAAAAGGTTGAATAAAATTCAATCGCTCAATAGTTTCAGAGCTCAGAGGGGATATAGCCTTTTTGATAGTATAACAAACAGACATACATTTTATACTAGATTACTATGTGTATATAAACTATGAGCGACAGTGGAATTCCACAAGGTCTATTGATAAAACAGTTCGGCGTACATTTTCTGCGGATTACAAAGGTAACTGCAATTCATTTTATTAATCCGCAATCGCTTCCGACGGTTTTCTGTCAGTAAAAAATGTTGTAGATCTATTTGACCGACAGTAAACTCTTGGGATAAAATGGCACAGTCGGTATATAAGAAAATACTATTTTATTTTTAAGACAGCGGAACTTTTTGCCACAAACCGGGTACAATGTTGTCAGTTATCACTATTTTTAGGACATTAAGTCAATGGTGAAAAGGGATGCAACTCGAACCCATGATTTAAAAACAGGGTACACAACCTTCTTACCACACGTTTAAAAAAATCAAAAACAAATTATTCGATAGTATTAATAATAAATCTTTATTTAATTCCATGCATGATACATAATATGTAAAAGGTACAGTAGGTAACTTCTTAACCTACATTATTTAAAATTAAAGTTAGTAAATTAAAGTAAAAAATAAAATTAAAAATTAAGTTTGAAATTGATTAAAACAACTTTTAGGATTATATCGCGTTTATTTATTACTTATTTATATTTATTTTCCGACGTGTCGAACTCTTTACAGAGATCATTTTCACGAGTGATGAACAAAAACATGGTAGTTGTTCAAAAGTTAAAAAATCTACCACTGGGTCAAAAACGCGGCCAGTCCTAAGAAAGACGCGTTTTTGACCCAGTGTTAGATTTTTTAACAAATACTTTACCTTTAAATTTAAAATCAATCAATATTTAATAATAGTTATACTTTGATTTCAACCAACTTAGAAAAATAAGATAATTTTGTAATAATTAAATAATAACAACTTTTACTTATTAAATCATACAACAAAGGATCTTTACAAATAAAATTTTTTTCTCTGGTTAATACACCTTAAAAGTATTTAACTTTTGTTTTCATGGTCTGATGTGGGTTACCAATGGTAAAAAAACATATTTTTAACATCAACTTTTTGATTTTTATTTCCAAAAAGTGGGTGCTCTCTGTATCAATGAAAATAGCTTTTGAACAACTACCATCTTTTTGTTCATGACTCGTGAAAATGAACTCTGTAAAGAGTTTGAAAAGTCGGGAAATAAATATAAATAAGTAATCTTCTTCGTATCCAATTGAAATGTTTACATTGGTCACCTGGATGTCTAACATTAATTTAAAAAACATATTAAACGAGTCCTTGCACAGCCTTAAAAACCCCAAATCGTGTTATGAAATGAATACAATTAAAGTAGAAGTTTTACAGGAATTACATCAAAAGTACCACGATCATTATTGTTTATATACTGATGGATCCAAATCTTCAAATGGCACCGGTGCCGCATATTACGACTCTGTATCCAAAACCCACGGTATTTATCACTTAAATAACGATTTATGTATTATGACTGTCGAGTTATTTGCAATATCCCAAGCTTTACGTTACACTAATGCTCTAGATAACCACAAAATACTCTCGAGAGCAATGAATCCGGGTCACTTAAAGAATGTTAAAAATCTCGGAAACTAAAAATGATAGGTTAATGCAATAAATTGTATTTAATAGACAATGTAATACTCCTTAAATGAAAGTAAAAAAAATATGAGTCACCATACATTTTATTAACACAAAATTACATAAAGAAAAAATCTGCTGATCTCTCCTTAAAACAAAAATAGGAAACATGAAATTTTTGAACTTTATTACGATTTTCTTGAATTTTAATACTTCGTATTGCCTCCTCGTGCTTCCATTACTGCGTTTACGCGGTATGGCATGCTGTACACCAAGTTCCTTATACGATTTTGGGGAATATTCTCCCATTCCTCTGTGAGAGCAATTTTGAGCTCACGAAGCGTGATTGGGGGAGGGTTTCGTTGTTTTACGCATCTGCCTAGCTCGTCCCAAGCATGCTCGATCGGGTTGATATCCGGGCTGCGCGCTGGCCACTCCATACGAGTAATGTTCATCTCTTGAAGGTAGTCATTCACAATCCTACCTGTATGAGGTCGGGCATTGTCATGCATAAATATAGCATCCTCACCTAAATTGACCATAAATGGACCAACGTGATCATTGAGGATTTCTTCCACATATCTTACGCTAGTTAAAGAGCCGTTTTCTATGATCACCCGCTCTGTGCGACTTTCAGAAGAAATTCCGGCCCACACAAGTACAGACCCACCACCGTAGGCTACTTTTTCCTCGATGCATGCTTGCTTGAATCTTTCCCCTGGTCTTCGATACACTCTGTGTCTTCCATCGTGCTTGTAGAGCATAAATTTTGATTCGTCGGAGAACATAACTTTTGACCAATCTTCAATACTCCAATTTACGTGGCTCTGGGCATATCTTAGTCTTGAAATACGATGCCCACGCTCCAGTTTAGGGCCGTTTGCAGGTCTAAGGGGTTTTAAGTTAGATTCAGCAAGCCGACGTCTTACTGTCCATGCACTTGGGTTACTTCCTCCGAGGCGTCGAAACTGATTGGTGAGTTTAGTTCCTGTGAGAAAGCGATTTCGAAGCATGGTGTTCACCAAGTATCGGTCTTCTCGTGCTGTGGTATACCTGGTTCTGCCCGTTCCTGGTCTGCGTAGGTTAGAACCAGTTTCTTCGTAACGTCGGAGAACTCTTTGTACTGTTGACAGCGACACACCAACAGTCCTGGCTGTATCGCGCTGACTCCGGCCGGTTTCCAGCATTGTAAGTATTCTGGTGCATTCTTCAGGCGTAAGCGACATAATTTCAGCTTGAATAATGAATATAGAGCACTATCAACATGGTTTATGTACCCACATAAATGACAGATTACAAACAAAAGCAAAACCAAATGCTGTAATTTCGTAGTTCCATCTTCGAAAGTGGCCCTTTTTCAAATTTGATTTTTTTATGATATAACTTTACAATAACTAAGAAGTTTTAATACCTTCATTTAAGGAGTATTACATTGTCTATTAAATACAATTTATTGCATTAACCTAGCATTTTTAGTTTCCGAGATTTTTAGGATTCTTTAAGTGACCCGGATTCATTGCTCTCGAGTGTAGTTATCTTCACAGATAGTCGAAGTGCTATTCTCCATATTGCTCGGTGTGTCTCTGGTAGCAGAGGTAAACCGATAGCATATACCATTCTAGAACAAATTTGTGTAGCTAAGAACAGAGGCTTGGATCTGACAATTCAATGGATTCCTTCCCACATAGGATTGTATGGGAATGAGGAGGCTGATAGATTAGCAAAGCTAGCTGCATGTGAGGGATCTGATATAAGTTTATTACCAACCCACTCCGAAATTTTAATTAAATTTAAAATAAAATGTCGCGATATGTTTAAAGAATATTTCAATGAAAGATCTAAAAGTAAGGGGATATGGTACAAAAGCATACAAAGCGAGCCTCCTCATGTGCCATGGTTTTTAAATAGTAAATTAAGTAGACGTCTAGTTGTTACTGCTTTGAGGTTACGTTCCGGACACATTCCTAGTAGAAAATTCGCTTTTCTGATGAAGAAAATTGATTCACCCAATTGTGAACAGTGTGGTGTACCTGACGACGTAAATCACCTACTAACGGAGTGCGTCCGGAATGTTCATATTAGAAACTATATATTCGATAAATTTAATGTGAATGTCAGAGATATCGGAATTTGGAACAGCATCTTATCTGCGCCAAATTCTGAGGCAGCGAGATTATTATATACATTTAAAATAGCTTAAGAGTAGATTAGTTAATTTATAAGGTACAATAGGATTGTCACTGTCTAATAGGACAAAAATCCTTTTATTCAATAAAGATAAAAAAAAAAAAAAAAAAAAAAAAGTAATAAATAAACGCGATATAATCCTAAAAGTTGTTTTAATCTATGAGTGAGATTTGCGAAAGTCTTAGAAATAAATAAGTTTGAAATTATTCTTCAATTTGTGTGATTAAATTAATGCATGGACCCCGTTCGCCATCCTTCTTTGTCCTTGGCATTGTCTCGCCAACTTCTCCCCGCGCACGCTATAATTTCGTCCGCCCATCTGGCCATCTGGCCAGTAAGTCAGTCGATAGTATTAAGGTGGTATTAAACATACTGATACTACTGATATTAAAAATACGAAAAAATGAAAGGAGAATTTGAGAAAATAACAAGCCCGTTACTGGTTCCTGATATGGATCAATATGTTCAATAAGGTTTAAATACGAAGTCTTTAAATAAGAAGTGTAAATAATACAATTTCTTGGACATAATAAACACAGTTCCAAACTAAATAACTGGGTGCTTGTGTTATGAAAATTAGTTAATGGATATTAATTTAGATATACTTTTAAAAGCTTTTATTTAACTTGCACTGTATGTATGTAAGTATGTATGTTCGGTGGAATCTTGCAACTCAATTTTGAAGTAGATATTCTTCAACCGATTGAGCCTAAAATTTTGTATACACGTTTACTTTAGATGACAATGCATGATATGATGTGTGACATTATTCTATATCCAATATTGCGGACCACCCAAGATGGAGGAATGGATATTTTGAATGTATTTCTGCAATATGGGTATCAAATGAAAGGGCTTATTGAGTGTAACTCAAAAAATAATATGACGTCATTCTAAATCCAATATGGTGGAATATCCAAGATGGAGGCAAACATATTTTAAGCTTCTGTACGATATGGATATCAAATAAAAGGGCTCATTGAGAGTAACAGAAAAAATAACGTGACTTCATTCTAAATCAAATATGGCGGATCATCCAAGATAGAGGAACAGTTTTTTTTAATGCATTTCTACAATATGGGTATCAAATGAAAGAGCTTGTTAATAGTAACTCGAAAAAAAAATATGACGTCATTCCAATCCAATATGGCGGGAAAAATATTTGCATTTCAACAATATGGGTATCAAATGAAAGGACTTGTTGAAATTAACTCAAAAAATAATATGACGTCATTCTAAATCCAACATGGCGGATATTCCACTATATTTGCATTTCTACAATATGGGTATCAAATGAAAGGGCTTGCTGAGAATAACTCAAAAAATAATGTGACGTCATTCTAATTCTAAATACGGTGGACCATCCAAGATGGCGGCATACATATTTTTGATGCATTTCTACAATATGGCTATGAATTAAAAATCATCATTGCGATTAAATGGAAAAGAAAGCTCCAAGCTGAAATTGAATTAGATGATCTCCTTATTGAAGAGCTGGACTTTTTGAAATTAAGCGGTAAACTAACTTGCTATAATGATGCGTTGAATGAAATGACACTAACCTAGCCAGCTATAACTAAAAATAAAAAAATAAATTAAAAGCAAAAACCCTTTTTAAAGAAGCTTTTATTTAAGCTATCTAAAAATAAGAAAATAATATTTCCTTAAAAATTTCAAGTATCAACATAGAGCCTCAGTATGTACAATTTATATAATAATAAAAGCTTGTCGCGAGGTTTGACTCCCTATCAGTAGGTAATTAAATTGCAATAGATAATATAGTAAAGTTAGTAGATTAATTTACATGAGTGTTTTGCCCATTTCTTCTCATGACAACCTTACACTCAGAATCGTCCGTGCGTTGTTGTTCCAAGGAGGCAATTTTCTCAAGCGCCTGTTTTTTAATATGTTATGCTTTAAATATAATAATCGTGCGTGTGAAGACCCATGAAAATAAAGCTATTTTGATTTGATTTGACATTATAAAATTAGTACAGTTTATTTACAACTCTTTACAACTCTCGCGACAAGCTTTTATTATTATATAAATTGTACATACTGAGGCTCTATGTTGATACTTGAAATTTTTAAGGAAATATTATTTTCTTCTTTTTAGATATCTTAAATAAAAGCTTCTTTAAAAAGGGTTTTTGCTTTTAATTTATTTTTTTTCTTTTGTAAATACATACTTTTAATAGATATAAAAAATCCAGAAGCCATTCAAACATTTAAGGTTGTCATAAATATTTGTACTCCGGTGAGATTCGAACACGCTGACTTCGATACCGCAATCGGTAGTTTTACTAATGCACCACGAGGCCCATCGTGTACAAAATAAGAAGGAAGCATTCACTAGACTTATTTTCACATTATTTATATTGCATTTGTTTTAGTAAGAAATCTTGTGTTAATATATGAAAGACCATGTTTATATATTTTTTATTTTATTAGTTCTTAGTAGTTTATTCATAAGCGGTTTTGTTGAAGTGAAAGAATAAATAAAATAAATGTAGGAGCGCGACAAACGACTTCAAAATTGAGTTCAAAGATTCCACCCAAACATACTTAATATATATTTAGTGCAAGTTAAATAAAATCTTTTAAAATATGAACTCTTATTTCAAAATGAGTTAAAATATGACAAAGAAATATTTTTAAACAGACTTTTGTTGTTCATTTTTTTATGCATTTAAAGAATGCTTTGTTGATAAATAATTTTATTCAATATTTCATTATCAATATACTTTTTTTATATTGTAATTTCATCTCGACATGAAGAATTATTGTATTTCAATGCAATGTCAGATGAATGAGTGAGGTAATTAAAATGAAAATTTCTGAAGCGAAACCATTGACTATAAATTGTAATTAAAAGTACAATAAAATCTACCTCGGATTCTGCACATAGGTACATACTTAGTACTATGGCTGTCTGTGGCAGATATCGGGTAAAGTATTCATTTAGTAGTGTTATAAAAATATTTAAGTAAAAAGTGATAAGTACAGATCGAGATTATATACTGTTAAAAGGTGTGTTAGAAGAGCTTAGAGCCAACATTGAACCCAAAATTGCAGCCATTTTGGGTTCCTTACCACTGAGAATATATTTTAAAATGTTCACAAATAAGTTATTGGATCAAATATTCAAAACCATTCTTTTTACAGATTAAAGAGTCGTTGTACTGCGTGACATAACAAGCGATTAGGATATTAAAAAAGTAAGGAATTAAAGACAAATAATAAAGTCACGCAGTTCACTGCAAGAATGGGCCTGTGAAATACCACGATATCTCAGAAAATCAACATATTGTGCCTCACGCCGCATTTCGCTCGGTGAAAGAGGTATCTGGAGGCCCTCTCCCCTTCCCATCCCACTTTCGACCCCTTCTCATCTGTTACTTACTATCGAGTGACACGCCTGCTCGTTTGTCCACTTATCTCAGAAAAAATCCAAAACGATTTGTTATAATATGATTGTTTATTTATATATATAAATATATATTGCAGTATAGTTAAAAAAACCTATATACCTACTGTAGCGCCATTTGGCGGGTTTATTTGTGAATCTAAACTATCTTTGGATCCATTTCAACACACACTAAAAAACAAATGTTAACTATCGATAAACATACAAAATATTTAAGGATAGGAAAAAACAAAAGGAGAATTTAAAATTAGCACGTCACTAATTCCTGTCATTGATAAATGTGTTTAATAAGTTTTGTAGACGAAGTCTTTATTAAATACAAAAAGTATGCAAAATACAGCGCTATTATTCTCTCTTATAAAAATAAACGATTTTGTAATATAAATTCAGACTGTGATTAATAGGAAGTTATTTAAAAAAATTAATAGATAAGTGCTGCTTAGCAAGCTATTAAAACTGTTAAATATTGTTATACGACAACATCATTTTCTTGCTATTGTATAGAAAAACAATCGAGCCTTATACCATTTATGATGTGCACAATCTGATATCTTATCATGGTAACCACGTGATCTAATATATTCAATATTTAATAAGCATTTTTCTAATAGCATCCCTGTTAGGATGGTCAAATTTATGAAAAACTACCTGGCCCGGCGAACTTTGTTTCGCATCAAAAGTAATAAATAAGTAAATTTTATATTTATTACTTTCAACAGTTTTAGAACCAAGCAGTTCGCTGCATGAATGGGCTGCCTCGACCGGTGAAATACCACGACCTCTCAGAAGATCGACGTAAAGTGGCTCATGCCGCGTTTCGTTTAGGCCCTATCCCCTTACCCATCCTTTCCTATCCTACTCCGTTAAACGCAACGCGTTAAGTCGACAACGCAATAGTAACACTATATGTATTGCTGGTGTCCTTGGGCGGCGCAGGTTGCTTACCGTCAGGTGACACGCTTGCTTATTTGCCCATAGATAATAAAAAATCATACATGCATTACAGGTAAAAACCACATCAAAATCCGTTTTGTAGTTACAAAGATCTGAGCATTTAAGGGGACAGACAGCGAAAAGTTAATTTATACTACGTAAGGATGAGTACCATCTTACAAAACATTCTCCTCGCTCAGACAAGCTCATTGGTCAAATCAAGTGGCCCACATTTCCTTAACTAATAAAAACTTTTACACACCCGAAATATATGCAATCAAAGATTAAACATACTTACTTGCTAGTCTTGGTACTCGAGCTATTTAAAAATAAACACTTTTTCAACTGCTGAATTTACTCTGTAACTAACTGACTCAGCGAACTTTGTTCCGCATCAAAGTAACAAATTAGTAAATTTTGGATTATAAAAAGTTCAAATTGTGCTATTTATTTGCACGCGTCTTAGCCACTGGTACTACTGCGCGACCCAACTACAATGTCCCGCTATGTTAATACTGTAATATCTTCGTATATATTCGTTCAAATTCAATGCTGTAACGGGCCATATTAATTTATATAATCTATAAAAAATAATCTATATAAGACACTTAATTGTATGAAAATTAATGCTGTAATGTTTAAAACCGATTCGTAAGTAAACCATTATTTCCCGTAAAATATAAAAAAATAAAAATGGTCATTGTGGGTTATCCCTAAGAGATAGACATATGCCGTCGCGGACTTTTTTGTAGACCTTCTGAAGGTGTTTAATAATGTAGAAAATAGTTTTGATCTATCACTCAGGGTTTAGGCAGCGTTTGCAATTAAAGTAGCGAATCTCGAAAATTATCATTTTTTCTTTACAACATCATACATGAATTATTGATCAAAACCACCCCGTTGACAAACTCTAACTATTAAAAAAAACCGCATCAAAATCCGTTATTATATATTATATACGCATATAAGGGGACAGACAGCGGAAAGTGACTTTGTTTCATACTATGTAATGATATACTCTACTGCTGAAAATATTATAATGAGAAATTGTAATTTTGAAAACTTTTAGCATAATTTTCGTTTTTAAATAAAAATGCCAATTCAACCAGCCTTATTAACGCGTAATTGCTTTGCTCACTATTGCGCAATTTCAAAATTTTATGAGTATATAATATAGTTGAACCGCAACATGTTTTATGCATTTCGTTGGTTCCAAAGAGTTTGATGCATAAATTAACAATGAAAATTGATGAGACTGGTAGCGTCAGGACTTTTTAATTCAAAATAAGATTCAACAGAACAGTTTAAGAAGTTAGCTTTTTCTATAATGCAAATTATAAGAATATTATTTGAATATTGCATATTGCTTTGGGGTAGTGCCGCGGATGCAGATTCAGTTTTTGTGCTCCAGAAACGAGCCGTTCGTGCTATCTATATGACGAGTCCCAGGGATACACTAAGAAATAAATTCAAAGAAATAAGAGTTATGACATTTTATTCACAATATATTTATGAAAATCTTATTTATGTTCATAAATATAAAACTAAATTTAAGAAAAATTGTGATGTTCATAAGCTAAATTTAAGAAATAAAAACAAACTCGCTGTGCCCACTACTAGGCTCCATAAAATCTCTAACTCGTTCCCAGGTCAATGTATACGCTTTTACAATAAACTTCCAAACGACGCGATTGAATTATCCATGGGGAAATTTAAAAATTATATTAAAAGTAGATTATATCAAAGGGCTTATTATTGTATCGCAGACTATATAAAAACGATAAAAAAGTTTGGAATTGAACTGCTCCTTTTGTGTTGTATTGATTGTACTTATCACTATTTGTTAAACTGGATATTTGAAAAGAGTCGGCCTTGAGTTTCTTGCCAGTTCTTCTCAAGAAGCTTTGACGCCGGAACTGGCACTTAGATTCGCTTTCACATTCAAGACAGTGTGATGAAAGGGAATCTAAGCTCCGTGAATGTTTTTTTATATGACGATTCTAAGTACTTTGTAAAGTCTATGGAATAAAGATATTTTGAATTTAAATTTTGAATTTGAATTTGAATATTTTTTTTTAATAATTTTAAAGTTTGTGAAGATAACATAACATAACTTCACTCCTTTTTCTACCCGAAGGAGTAGGCAGTGGCTGTTAAACCTGGAGTCGCTGTTATGTTTACGTCCCAAATGGAATAGGTGACGAACGTATTGCCATACCGGGCAAAAAATTCTCAGGCATAGATATACAAAATATATATAATAGCAAAACAAATAGTATTACTGTTGCGTTGCCGACCCTTAAGGGATAAGGGATTGGGAAAGATGGGGAAGGAGTGTCCCACTCTCCTTCCCCATCCCTTCACCGAACGAATCGCGGCATGAGGCGCTTTACGTAGATCTTCTGAGAGGTCGTGGTATTTCACCGGTCGAGCCGGCCCATTCATGCAGGGAACTGCTTCGCTCTACCACTGTGTAAATCATCATCATCATACTTAACTTACGAAAAAAAAATCGAAAAATCATCGGTCTTAGACAGAATTTGAACCCGCGACTTCTTGATTCAGAAGCAGGGTGCTCAAACACGGGACCACAGAGACTGTTTGTGAAGATATTTGTGTAAATGGTACTCACATACTTCTTAAAAGATATCTCATCTCATATTTTAATGTATTCTTTTGATAGGATACTAGATCAAACGAACCACTAGTCGCGGCCGATGGACATCAGCAAAACAGATAGCCTTACAGAGGCGTTCCGGGCTTTTAATAGAGTCGGATGAAAAAGAGGTACCTCTCTCACTAAACCAAACGGCATGAGCCACAGTACATCAATATTGTAAGATGCTGTGGTTTTTCACTGATCGGGCTAGCCTATTCTTGCAGCAAACTTCGCCACTGTAAACTCTAACATTATAAGTACGAAAGTTTTAGAAGATATTTGGCTGTATCATACTCAAACTCTTATCATATCTGTCAAATATGTTTTAAAGTACTAAAATAAATCTCCGCTTTGTTTCGATTATAAAATCGATATCGTTTTTCATTTGTATGCACATACGCATTAAGTGCGAAATCAATTTGCCTCGTGACAATTGAGAGTCGTCCTTAATTTTACGCCATCCAATGATTGGCCTGCATTGTTGTGTATGATGAAAAAAAAATATAATTACAAAAATAAATGAATCGAATTTAAAATGTTTTTTTTTTTCTATCGTAAAATAACGTTGTTTTTATACTTATAATAATATTGTATTAGGGCTAAGTTGCAATTGAAGATATATAATAAAAAAGTACTTAAAAAAAAGTTAAACCGACTTCTAGAAACGTAAACCACAAAATCTTTAAGTATATGAAAACAGTACCTCTATAACTAAAAAGCGATAAATAACGTAAATGACTAATTTATATACTTAAAAAAAGGTGATAGGACCTGTTGAAGAATTACAGACCCATCTCACTCCTGAGCCATATGTACAAGTTGTTCTCGAGGATCGTCACGAATCGTCTCGCTGCAAGACTCGACGAATTCCAGCCTCCGGAGCAGGCCAGGTTTCGAAAAAGCTTTAGTACCGTGGACCACATCCATACTGTTCGGCAAATTGTACAGAAGACCGAAGAGTACAATTAGCCGCTGTGATCAGTAGCCTTTCTCAGGTCGTCTGACCATCGGGCTGGTGGGCGTCCCACGGTACGTTTACCAAGACGCGGTCTCCACTCTATGACCTACTTACTCCATCTACTATCGGTCTTCCGGCAGATATGATCAGCCCATTGCCACTTCAGCGAGCTTATTCTACGAGCTATGTCGGTTACCCTAGTTCTTTGGCGGATATACTCATTCCTGAGTTTATCTTTCAAAGATACCCCGAACATAGCTCGCTCCATAACTCGCTGAGCGAATTTAGATTTGTGGACTAGCTCTACCGCGAGTGTCCACGTTTCGGCACCAGTCATTAGTCCTATATACTACTAAACAGTTTCCATCGACTAACTGCAGTACTGTCTCCCAACTCCTAACCGTTACGGATTTCTGTGGCTTCTTCATCAGCTTAGCAGCATCAGCTGTATATTAAAGCATACCCCAGAAGCATCACACTAGCCCTACATACTACCAAGTAATTTCTAACTACCAATTGCAGTGCAGTCTTCAAACTCCTAACCGTTGAGGAGTTTTGTGGCTTCTTCATCTGCACAGCAGCATCAGATATTGACACCATAAAGGATATCCCAAATACATCACTATTACGTAACTAAAACACTATACTCGCCTACAATTTTTGGTAGATGCCTTCGGTTTCTCCTGGTTTGCATCATCAGATCCTGACCTGGTGAAAATGGGACCATATCGGAGGCAAACACTGTACAACTTTGTTTGAAGTTTGAGTCGGTTACATACTAGTATAAGGTGATTTTCTTTCAGGAATAGAAGATAAAAATGCAGATATGTATTTGGTTTTCTCGGTAAGTATGTAAGGATTCTCGGTAATCCAGTGGTCGCGCACCCTGCTTCTGAATCAAGAAGTCGCGGGTTCGACACTTGGCTCACAACTTTGACTTTTCAAAATTAATTTCGAAAGTTATTTGTGATAAATATCGTCTGAAAGCTATGCGCTCGGCATGGCAATAGGTTCGCCACGTTTTCTTTATGGGATAGGAGGGCAAACAAGCAGGCCACCTGATGGTAAGCAACCAACGCTGCCCAACGTTGCCGACCTTTAAGGGATAGGGCATAGGGAAGGATGGGGAACGAAACGCGGCATGAGCCACTTTACGTCGATCTTCAGAGAGGTCGTGGTATTTCACCGGTCGAGCCGGCCCATTGATGCAGCGAACTGCTTGGCTCTACCACTGATACAATCTACTTATTCCATTTGAGACGTAAACATAACGGAGAGTTGAGGTTTAAAAGCCACTGCCTGCACCTTCGTGTAGAAAAAAGCGTGAAGTTATGTTATGTTATTTGTTTTTGTAAGGCCGTTTGTATACATTTATTGATATCACATTGGTCTTAATAATATTAACGCATGTTTAAACATTTGGCATTAAATTTATTTCTTTAGAGAAAAAAGAACTAAAATCTCTTGTGGTATTCTCTTATTGAGGTAATGAAGAGGATTTCTTTAAAACTTATTGTATGTAAATATTATTACAGTTTTTAACAAATTAAAAGGATTATAATAAAAATAAATAGACCATTTTTTTAAACTAAAACATATTTTTTCTTTTTATACAATAATATGTACATGCTTGAAAAACAACTGTGCATTGGCAGTCTGGTGAAAGGGCCGCGATACTGGTTGAAACTATTGTATTTGTCTACTGAAAAATATATTTATAGTGAAGAAAAAATAGGCCGAAATCAGTTTTGTTCTTATAAAACGCTTTATTTATATCTTTATCGTTATTTCTTTTAACATAACATAAAATAACTTCACCGTAATGTTTACGTCCCAAATGGAATAGGTGGCGAACCTATAGCCATACCGGGCACAAAGTTTCCAATCATCGATATTTATCACACATAACTTCCGAAAACAATTTCGAAAAGTCATTGGCGTAAGCCAGGATTGGAACCCGAGCACCAGGGGTGCTCGACCGCTGGACCACCGAGACTTTAAATAATTATAACTCCATCTTTTTAAATATATAATACTTTTCTTAACTCACTAATATCAATTCGTAAATGTCAGCAACAAGTTTAAAGGTAGCTTCAACTGGCAAACTTTGTATAGATTGAACTGACCGAGAAGTTAGTTCGAAAACTTTTGTGCGACACACCTATCAAATGTGCTGTAATGTATAGGACTCGGGAGATTATCTATATATATATATATATATATATATATATATATATATATAGACACTCCAATTTTATTTATATATATATATATATATACAAATAAAATTGGAGTGTCTGTGATATTGAAATAACTGCTTTCTACTACATTCATATGAATATATATGGTACATACACCGAAGTAAGATTTTTTTTCAATTTTTATCTCTTTGAGTGTCTGTCTGTTTACTTTGGGTAATCTCTGAAACGGCTGGACCAATTTGTTTGGTTGGATTTTTTGTTTGTTTTGATTGGCAGGTAGCTGGTTTAATAAGGGGTAACTTAGTCCACTTTTTTTTAGAAAATAATGTTTTATTTATTGCTTCCGAGGCGAAACGAAGTTAGCCGCATTAGCTAATCACAATAAATGTTGTGATATTCAATAACGCTTCGTCATGGGTTGACATCCATCGGTCGAATATGCTAATAAAGAAAATAACCAATTTAAGTAAATTATTTATAACTAACACACGTGAGATGACGCTAAAAAATTTAATAAATAAATAAATAAAAATAAATTGATATAAAAATATCATTTCTAATTTAAGTAGTCTTGCCCCCATAATTACGTTATAAGATTGTGATATTAGACGGAGCATAAATTTGTAACAACTATAGTTGACACTTATTGTGGCTAATTCCTTATCATAAATAATTAACTTTATTATTACTTCCTTGGACATTGGTAAACAAATCGATAAATAAACAATCTCAGTTTGGAATACTCCTAAACGTAAACTTATAACATAACTTCACGCCTTTTTCTACCCGATTGTGAAGGCAACAGCCTCGTCTCGCCGTTAAATTTACATGTCCCAAATGTCAGGAACCGGGCACAAACATTTCAGACATCGATATTTATCACACATAATTTCCGAAAATAATTTCGAAGTCATTGGTGTGACCCAGGATTCGAACCCGCGACTTCTGGATTCCGATGCGGGGACGCTCGACCACTAGATCCACCCGTACCATTTAAACATATATTTTACAATAAATATGGCTCAAAGAAAAGGTATTATACACCATAATTTACCTTTATTTGCAAATGTTCAGTGGAAAATAGGAAAAGCGGAAAATAAAATTTTATCCATCCAAAGCAATTACATTGTCGAGGACTTAATTAGTTCCTAACAGCCTAATTACTGCATGAGCGCCTCGTTTAAACTCCTACCTTACCTTACCTTCAGATTTCGTAATGTTCAAAATGTGAAATTCGCCAATCGATATATTGATATTAACTTTTAACAGTGGTAGGGCGGAGCTAGCAAAAAATCTACGTCAAGTAGCTCATATCTCGTTTTGTTCGCAGAGAGATATTCGGAGAAACATCCCTTCCACGTCCCATTATAAAGGACTGCAATACAACTGCGACCCTTTGGGTCATGCAGATGTTGCAGGTCAGTCAGACGATTGCTTTTTATCTCTTTTTCCTATAAAAACATTGACCTTAAAGAAATACTATAAATATAAAAAATATTTTCTAGATTAATTCAAAATTTCATGCAATATAGATAAAAAAAAAATAAAAAGGAAAAAATGAAGAGAAATATTTTATTCATTCATTTCATTCATTCAATTAGAACACAATATAGTTAAGCTCATAAAATGATCAGCTTTCAAGGGATTTAATATTTTATTCATAATAAGAAGAGAACAACAGAGAGAAGAGAATAACATGAACTAATTTAACAAATTATTATTGTATTTAATAAACATTTGCTCTCTTGTCAATATTTAATTGATAAAAGCGACATCAAAAAAAATGTATTCATACGCTAATTGGCGTTGTTGGTTAATAAAATAAATTTTGTTGTGCGCTTTTCAATATATTTGTTTAACATTTAAATTCAATATATTTGTTTAACCATTTAATTTCTGTCCGGAAAGAGTTGTCTTATAAGTTTGACATGACTACATTTGTGTTGTATGTTTGTGGCATTGTAACTACTGTTTTAATTTTATTATTATGATATGGTAAATTCCGGCTTGTCATCGTGCTGGCTTGTTTTTTGTACAGAGGATTGCTATTCAACGTAGTAGAAGTATAAGTTGGTAATCCGTCGACAATAATGCTGAGGAATTATTTGACGGACTCAGATTACTTTTTTAGATAGTTTGTTACAATTAGATATAAAATCTGGATCAGGTTATCGTTTGTTTTCTTACTCTCGTAGATATAAACCGAAAATTGTATTTTCAATATTTCTACACCAAAGCTACGGCTACGTAATCTTATGTATTAGTAAATTCATATAAATATATATATCAAGCTGAAGTGTCGACTGTGATGAAATAAATTTCTGTATTGGTCCTTCGAGTTTGGATTTGTAATGGACTATTACTGTCTTAGCTTAGGACGAGGGTCTACGAAAGTGTTGGTTTTACCGTAGGCGTTATAATAATTACTTAACATTTAATAAATTATAATTTTGTTGTCCCACAGGAGTTCTAAAAGCTGCCCCGTTCGAAAACGGGAACTAATTAATTACATTTTTGGAATATTTTATAAAGATTACTGACAATATGTTTTTGATTTAAAACAAAAGGCACCTTTTCTATGATATTTCATAACTCCCTTGGGATATCAAAGCTTGAATCGCTTTGCAATACTTTTGGGTATTAAGAGCGGTATTTATTATACTTATATTATTGACGCAGTCGTCAAAATTTTTAATCAGTATTTCAGAAGTAAATTTTAACAAATTTCATTCGAACTATGTGAATATTTTGTTATTCGAACTGGAATCGACTTGAAGAAAAACACTTCCAGATTGACGAAACACATTTCCCCGTCGCAGTAGTATTTATTAAATTTTGCGCACATATGGGGAAGATGGATTTCCAAGCCGGGTAAAATATTCGTGTGATTCTTTAGGTCAACCAATTCTGTGAGTGTTACGGAAAAAAAATGTAAAATACCTAATATCTTAATCTTAATCTATGCTCTTTTTGATCGAATCCTGGCTGGTTTCTTTTTAATCGATGGCGTTTTATATTTATACATGTGTTTTTACCTCTATAGCCTGAAAGATGTAATGAAAATAATCGTAACACTCGCATTTATTCCGCACGTTGCTGAATATGCTAGAGCTTTAAAATCGCTAATAGCTTCCATTAACACCTTGACTCTTACATAGTCTTTGGAGAAAGTCAAGTGATTGGTTAGTAAATTGTAATCTCTGGTGAAGTACCACTTTGTCACTTGGATTGCTGGATCTAACGCACCTGTGTTTTTATTTTTCCTGTGCTTAATAGAAATGTAACTACTAACTACGCACGCTTTATTTCTGGAAAATTTTATCGTATAAACAGAATATACTTTTATTTGAAAATTAAATAAAAAATAAATGGAAAATATTATTACATGGAATACATGGAATTAATAAGGTTTCCTCGTTAATATTAATTTTTTGATCTTTTAGTGTTGTATGATATCACGCCTGTTATTACTTATCTATGGTAATACAAATATCACCAATGACTGAACTTATCATTTCAGTGTGTTTTAGTACTCAGGACTCAAAATTTGTTTTTGGCAAATTCGATTTGGAGTTGTCGGTAGAATACTTTAAAATTTTGAATCAATAAGGCTACAACTGTTAGAGTTAAAAAAATTAAGAGGCTTAAAACTGTATGAAACAGAATATAAATATAGTAAATATTATAACTTTGTCCTAAGATAGATGCAGCGCAAATGCCATCTGTATTCATTACCACGTGTAAAATAATTTGTCTATCACAAATAACTTCCTAAAACCTTTCCAAGAAGTCATTTATTTGCAGCAGTATGCCAACTCTAGACCTCTTATAGAAGTAGTAGTATTAAATAACTTCACGCCTTTTTCTACCCGAATAGATGGCGAACCTATTTCCATACTGGGCACAAATTTTCAACCATCGTTATTTATCACACATAACTTTCAAAAATAATTTCGAAAAGCCAAGGTTCGCGACTTCTTGATTCAGAAGCGGGGTGTTCGACCACTGGACCACCGACACCGTAGGAGTATTAAACCACTTTATTTTCGAAATTACTACTAATATTTCATCACAAACCGTGTTCTGTATTAAATTTATTGGAGTATGAGTTCTCTTCTCGAATGTTCCAGAGTGTTCGTTAAATTATCTCAATCCAATGGTTTTTCTGTATACGATACGGAGCTTTTTGTATAAGAAAGGGGAGATGGAAGATTAACAGAGATATACGATCGGGACTATAATTAATTCGATTCTATAAAAATTTAATTACAAAGTTTATTTTGTTTTGTTGAGTTAGAACTGTGATTTATTTGTATTTTTTCGTTCAATTTTATTGAAATAATAATATAAACTACCTTTTTATCCCATTTTAAATGTTGAATGACTTGTTCTAACTGCTCTGTAACTTCCACAAAAATTATAAAAAAATATTAGTTATACAAAACAGTAGCTTTGTCTGCTATATTTACTGCTATATTTTTTATGACAAAGGACACTAGGCTGAAAGACAAAGAGCGCTTGTCTATTATATATTTATTTACTGGAAAAAATAAAAGCCCCTACGTTACAATCCCTTGGGAACCGGTAGACAGGGAAAGAATTTATAGCTATACTGGTCATAAACGGAATCGAACAGATATTTTGGGTTGAATGTTTAAAATTGACATAAATAATGTACAACGTAGATAAATTCCTGATACTAGATCTATTTCTATAGATTAGATTGAACATTGATAGACAGAATTAAGAACACTTTAACATTATTTTTATTTAAATTGGTTAAATTTGAATAATATTTTTCATTGCAGATGTAGAGATCGAACACCTTGCCTCAGAATCATGGAGTTATGGATTCAAATTTTGGCTCTTCCCAATGAATTCTCCAAATTTTCTCTCTTTTCCTCTATGACTGATAAATATCGATAAAATACCAAATTGGACTGAAAATTAGGTGAGATCAAGCTTAACAGCCGCAGCCCTACACCTTCAGCTAGAAAAATGCGTTCAACAGTGGTAGAGCCAAGCAGTTCGCTGCATGAATAATAGTCTGGCTCGACTGTTGAAATACCACGACCTCTCAGAAGATCGACGTAAAGTGGCTCATGTCGCGTTTCATTCGGTGAGAGAGGTACCCGGAGGCCCACCCCCTTCCCCATCCTTCCCCATCCTTCCTTATCTCCTATCCCTTAAAGGTCGGCAACGCAACAGTAAATCCATAGGTGTTGCTGGTGTCCATGGGCGACGTTGGTTGCTGCAGGTGACACGCCTGCTCGTCTGCACTCTTACCCCATAAAAAAAAGCGTACCTGTAAAACCGAAAACCTATTATAAAATATGACGAGCCTTAAAATGCAAATAAAAAAGGTAAACTATGATTAAACATTAAAATTTCCTTTATGTATACATAAAATAAAATCTTTTATGAACATATACCTATTTATTTTTTTATGTTCTTTACCTACATATTTTTAACTTAAACGTAATTTAATACACAGAGTTCTGCGTCATGTCGGGGGACGTGAAAACTGGACAAATCAAGTTACCTATATGCATTTATTCTGCAGGAGAATAGTTTGTATATTCCATTAGGGTAGAAACGAGGCGCCAATTCACTTACAAAGTTGAATGCATGCACTGCATTAGTTAAAATTGGCTAGTTTTAGTGCTGTTCCGTAAGTTCCTTTACAGCTTATATTAGAACTATAACTTTTAGATATTTAATTAAGGCATAGTAGAGCCACGCAATTCGCTGCATAAATGAGCGGGCTCGACTGGTGAAAATCTTTCAAAATATCAAAGTAAAGTGGCTCATGCCACGGTGAGAGGGGTACACGGAGAGCCAACTCTTCACTTGCGGCCCCTCTCATATCGGTCGGCAATGCAACTGCAACACTATTTGCGTTCAGGTGTCCATGGGCGGCGTTTGTTGCTTGTCATCGGATGACACGCCTGCTCGTTTGCAACCTATCCCATTAAAAAGGCATAGAAAGTAATAAAATATTTACAATCTTCTTCTTCTTCAGGTGCCGTCTTCTAACGAAGGTTGGCAATCATTATGGCAACCTGAACCTTCGACACAGCAGCTCTAAATAGAGAACGTGTACTTTTAATGTACCACTGGCGTAGATTTTTCAGCCAAGATGTTTATCTTCTACCTGGACCTCTTTTGCCCAGTATCTTGCCTTGGATAATAAGCTGCAATAGATCATATTTTGGTGCACGCATTATATGCTTCCTTTTTCAGTTTTGGGAACCTCAACCAGCTTCCCCATTCGTTTCAGAACTGCTTCGTTTCGTACTTTGTCTCTCCAGGATATCCTTAACTTTTTTCTAAAGAACCACATTTCGAAATTTACAATATATGTAATTTAAAAATATCTGAAATCACATTTCTCCGCGTCTTGGTCTACTGAGAAGACTGGCCGCATTGCCACTCTGAACGGCAATGCCTATCCTCTGTGCGAACAATAGACCAATGCTAATATATATATATATATATATATTTACTGTTGCGTATATAATATATATATATATATATATATATATATTTCCACCTATATATTGACTCATCACGATATCTCTGGAACCATAAGGCATAGCGACTTGAAATTTGGTAGGATTATTCCTTTCGCCGAGTAGAGGTCAGCTAACAACGGATTTTACGAAATTCCACCCACAAGGGGGGTTGCGGGGGTGTTAACAATGGAAAATTCCCATTTTTAACCTATAGCTGCTATCGACTTCAAATTTGTCGAAGATATTGCAGTATTAACATAGCGGGGCAGCAGTTATTACTTTTGATGCGAAACAGAGTTCGCCGGGTCAGCTAGTAAATAAATAAAGTAATACTATTTTAGAACGTATTGCCCTAAGTTCAAGCTAATTACTTTGTCGATTTCTAAAAAATAAACTGCGTGTTATGCTGGCTATCGAAATTAATGAGAAGGTCCGGGTTTGGTAGCATTGGTCTCGGCAACATTTCAATGAACACAAATAACTCATTTGCCAAATTCACGAAACGTTTTGAACACCTTCAGATACACATTATATTTTTATAGTTATTTATATTTCAAAGACGCAAAAAACGTTAGCAGAAAAGCCCAGCTAACAATCCACAATACGGCAATAGTTGGGGTATGGCAAGTGTGCATGTCGGTCGAAATGAGGGTACTGCTCAAAATCTACGGAGTGACTCTCGCTGATCGCGTCGATAACAAGGTTGTAAGGTAGGAAGTTGGATTAAAAGAGAGTGTCAGAGTAAAAGTAATAAAGGGCACGCCCCCATGGTTCGGATATGTAGAAAGAATGGATGATTTGCAAAATCGAATAGATGTAGGAGTCGAGGACGGCAAAGATACACATTCCATGACCAAATAGGACGTGCTCTGGAGGAAGGTGATGTTAGTTATGAAAGTCAATAAAGCGAGTGAGGCTAGTATGAATTGTGCCTTATGGCGGTCTGTACTCTCTGCCTATACCGCCACGAATTTGGCGTGAAGTATGTATGTATGATATCACGAAATTACCTTGCTGTTTTTATCATGTTTCATTTATTTAATGAATGGAAAAAGTAATATATTTTTCAACATTACATACGCAATAAGCATGATTAATATCCCATTCACAGAGGATAATTTGGTTACAGATTTGGGGCATCGTATCGGGAATATATCATTTCCGCGATAATAAATCTCAATGTTATTTCATAAATAAACGAAAACATATATTATCTTCTCTTCTATATATATAAAAGAAAGTCGTGTTTGTTACAACACTTATAACTCAAGAACGGCCATACAGATTTGGCTGAAAATTGGTGGAGAGGTAGCTTAGAGCCAGGAAAAACACATAGGATAGGAAAATATGGATAAATTTTGGGTACAATACTCAAAAAAACAATTAAATTTTCCCGTACAAACGATCTGTAACTATGGAAACTGCAAAATACTGGGATGAATGTTGACACTTTAAACCAAATGTCAAAATTTGTTGTGTCGTGTACTATGTTTGAAGGTTTGCAATTTTTAATTAATATAACATACATAACTTCAGGTGGCGAACCTATTGCCATACCGGGCACAAAGTTTGTCAGTCATCGATATTTATCACACATAACTTCCGAAAACAATTTCGAAAAGTCATTGGTGTGAGCCAGTGTCTGGAATCAAACCCCGGACCTCTGGATCAGAGTCCGTGCGCTCGCCCACTGCGCCACCGAGACTACAAAAATTTAATTAATATAGTCATGTAAATATTTGGATAAGTTATTTTTGAAGTAATAAAACTGTGATAAAATTTAAATAATGCATTGGTTTGGAGGGAGCATCGCAGTGGCGGTAACATTATCAAGTAACGGAATGCCATTTTAGTCTAAGTCGTTGAAGGTTACCACGAAGAAGGTGGCGATGATTTATGAGTTCAGATGGTATCTACTATAAATGAAAAAAATGTGGTGAGTCGTCTCTCTCTGATCAGTCCAACTTTCTCATAGCGAAACTTAAGAACGGATCAACAAATTACGAGGACACAAATTTCACACAAATTTATCAATTTGTACCGAAGGCCGCCGTGAGGTTTTAGTGGGTAGCCCTAGGATCGGATTGCAGTTTACTGTTTTGGGTGTCCCACACTGTGCCGGAGGCAAAGTAAAATTACCACATTTAGTGCCACCAGCAGATCCTTTAACCTCTTTAGTTTCTGAGATAGGAAATAATTCAAAGTGTTTCTTGGCCAATCAATATCTACCTTCTGTGTACTAAGAATCGGGAATTTGTCAATAAAACAAAAAATACAAATTATTCATCTAAATTTATTTTATCGCCTTCAAAGTAGGCCCCATCGCTTGCAATACAACATCTCCACCGCTTCACCCAGTCTTCCATACATTTTTCATAGGCTATTTGCGGTATGGCCTTAAGCTCATTCAGCGAATTTTCTTTTATGGCTTCTATTGACTCAAAACGTTTTCCTCGAAGTGGTAATTTTAACTTGGGAAATAAAAAAAGTCAGACGGAGCCATATCACGTGAATAGGGTGCTTGGTCGAGAACGTTTGTTGAATTTTTCGCTAAAAACTCTTTCACTATAATGGCTGTGTGTGATGGTGCATTATCATGGTGCAGCATCCATGAGTTGTGTCGCCACAAATCTGGACGTTTTCGGTGGATACTCTCACGCAAACGCTTCAGGACGCCTAAATAATATTCTTTATTCACTGTTTCTCCCACTGGAAGGAATTCGGAGTGAACCACACCACGGTAGTAAAAAAAAACTGTCAGCATTACCTTGATTTTGGTGCGACTTTGCCGCGGTTTTTGGAGTTTCGGCTCGTTTTCGAGACGCCATTCTGAAGACTGTTGGCTTGTTTGCATGTCATACTCATAAACCCATGTCTCGTCGCCAGTTATTATACGTTTCATAAAGGTCGGATCCGTAGAAGCTCGGGAAACCATGTCTTCAGCGACATGCTTTCGCTGCCCTTTTTGAACAAAATTGAGCTCTTTTGGAACTAGTCGAGCGGCGACGCGTTTCATGCCTAAAATGTCAATGAGAATATTGTGGACGGACTTAAAAGATATGTTCACCTTACTAGCCAACTCTCTCAGACTCATACGTCGATTTTCGAGCACTAGCTTCTTGATTCTGTCGATGTTTTCTTTGGTCGTAGCGGTTGAAGGTCTACCAGAACGAGGCAAGTCTACTACTACTTCTCGGCCTGCTTTAAAAGCCTTATACCATTCATAAGCCCTTGTTTTCGATATACATAATTCGCCGTAGGTATTTCGCAACATTTTTAGTGATTCACCACATGAAATATCAACAATATTTTCCATTGTAAAAATCGCCGAGGACTCAAAACTATGACCAACAAAAAGTTTAGTTTAAAACAAATTAAATGACAGATCCCGTTCAAATTTTGCGCGCTAAATCAGTACGGTGCTACCAACATGCAGTAAAAAAATTAGAACGACCTCTTTTACGCGGGTCTCTTTATTGACATTATGCCCGATACTTTTTACACAGAGTAGTATATCTATTCTTTAAATAAAATCGGAGTGTCGGTTTGTAATATTGACATAACCGCTTTAATTTGTGTGTAAAAAAAAGTGCATGTATTTACTGTATATATATTTATTTAATATACATATACGGTATATATAATTTTTGTCTGTTTGTTTGCTCCGGCTAATCTCTGTAATGGCTGGACCGATTTTGACGGGACTTTTTAGTAGGTAGCTGATGTAATAAGAAGTAACTATTATTACTTACTTTTATTATCGAAAAAATCTTTTATTAACTCATAAAATGCTTTTGAGGCGAAGCAAAGTTTGCCGGGTCAGCTAGTTATTAACAAAACAGGAATATTTTTTCGTAAATTCGCGCTCGTATTTTCTACGGTGGAGCTTGTCTCGTATTACTGAAAGTTAAAGTTCCATGGCATACAGAACAAATCTATTTTTTATGGGATAGGAAGCCAACAACCTGACGTGTCGCCTGCCTGATGGTAAGTGACCAGTGCCGCCCATGAACACCTGCAACACATGTAGTGTTACAGTTGCGTTGTCGACCTATAATGGAGTGGGATAGGGAAAGCGTGAGTCACTTTCAGTCAATCTTCTGAGTGATCGTGGTATTTCGCCGGTCAAGCCGGCCCATCCATGCAGTGATAATAATAACACTAAGTAATAACTTACCAATTCTTCTTTTGCACATGCATTGGTTTGTAGCCGAATTCTTATCACGAATAATATCTAAAATCGCAATCCAAGCTATTTACCACGACTTACAGTTGACTTACAATTCCAATTACCACAGTATCTTTAAAACTCGCTCTGATTAGCTCTGCAGAAAATAATTACAATATTTCAACTAGATCAAACATTTGTGGGCAAAGAAATTGTAGAGCAGTGGTAGAGCCAAGCAGTTCGCTGCATGAATGGGCCGGCTCGACCGGTGAAATATCATGACCTCTCAGAAGATCAACGTAAAGTGGCTCATGCCCCGTTGCGTTCGGTGAGAGAGGCCCACCCCCCTTCCCCATCCTTTCCTATCCCCTAGCCCTTTAAGGTCGGCAACGCAACAGTAACACTATATGTGTTGCTGGTGTCCATGGGCGGCGTTGGTTGCTTACCATTAGGTGACACGCCTACTCGTTTGCCCTCCTATCATATAAAAAAAAACTTAAAATATATTAATTTAAAAAAATGTTTATAAATTAATTGGAAATAGTATCGACAAATTTACTAATTCATTTTTTCTCACCAGTAATAGGAACTGCAAATGCTGTGCCATTCGTTCTTTCGTTTAGAATTACTTACCTACTAACATGTTTAGTAGCAATTTCGCTTTAAAATTGAAAATAATACTGTGGCATATAACAATGGCTCGAGCGACCTTTTATAGCTTAACTATTCCTTTACAAAACTTTCAATTATAACCTACGACGCTTTAATGGCCGCTACTAGAATGGGTACATTAAAATACTCATTTTGTTTTGTTTTTTTATTCTGTTAGGTAAAGTCAGTTGCTTTGTTACATTATAGCCATTGATTTTTATGTATAAATAATTACAAAACAAAATAAATCCTGAATAATTTAACCGCATTCTTCTTTAATATTAGCAATTTTATTAGGTAATTTTTTTTTTATAATTTTATTTATGTGTGGCATTATTTGCGTGGAAAATCTATGCATAAATATTTATATTATAGAGCAAATAGCACGTGTTCTGAAGGAAGGTGATGTTAGCAGCACAAATGCCGACACACGTGCATGAAAAGAGTTATGAAATTGAACAAAGCGAGTGAATCGTGTAAGAATCGTGCCTTATGGCGCTCTGTTCTCTGCCTACTCCGCAAGGGATTTTGCTTATTGTTATGTATGTATGTATAGCGGTACGAAGTTCGTGCGCTCTGCTAGTATTGAATAAAATTGTAAGTATATTTCTTTCGTGATTGTTAAATAGTATCAAGTATGTTATATGTTTATTTTTATACTATTAAAAATACTAAATAAAAAATGATTAAATATTGAACACAGATAAACGTTCTGTTATTAAGAAAAAACTAACTAAGGCTCTGTTCAATATTTTTCAAAATCGCTTTTCATTAATTAGTTTAATAATAACTTTTACTGAAGCTTCTGAACTGAAGAGATCCAGATCTGGAAACTCCTCAAAATATTTCTTCTAGAACAAATTTGACTTATAGACTCAATAAGACCAGAAAAAACCCTGATTATGAGTGTGTCACGGTTTGTTTATTGTAAGTTGGATACAATAGAATCAGTCTGTAACGTTGTACAGTAACAGTGCTACATTGTTACTGTATTCACGTGGATTCATAATTTGAGCAAGGAATGGTGATAATATTTCGAGTGGTAGAACCACGCAGTTTACTCCACGAATGGGCCGGTTTATCCTGTAAAATACCACGATCACATAGAAAATCAACGTAAAGTGGCTCATGCAGCGTTTTTTTTTGTGGTGAGAGGTATCGAACGATCCAGTCCCTTTTCCCCTCTCTTCTCACCCGCTTCCTATTTGATCTTAAAGGCCGGCCACTCCTAACAGTTTTTTACTGGTATCTATGGGTGGCACTAGTCACTTACCACCAGGTGAATCGATTGCTTGTATAACCCTTATGTCATTTATATAATTGATGACATTATCGTTAATGCAATTTAAATCTTTCCCAGTTGACACTTTAGAGACCTTTTTAGAAGTCCTGCTTATATAAATATTTATTGACTAACTAGTTGACCCGGCGAACTTTGTTCCGCATCAAAAGTAAGAAATGAGTGAATTTTGGATATCAATTTGTGCTATTTATCGTCTTTAACTGCTGAACCTCTATGTTAATACTGCAATATCTTCGAAAATATTCGTTTAAATTGCATGCTGTAAAGGGCCAGGATCATCTATATTACATGCACAATCTATTTAAGACACTTACATAATTGGATGAAAAATAATGCTGTAAATGTTTAAAATTGCTCCGTAAATAAACCATTATTTCTCGTAAAATGTAAAAAAATAAAAACGGTCATTGGGGGTTATCCCTAGGAGATAGACATATGCCTTCGCGGACTTTTTTGTAGACCTTCTGAAGGTATTTAATAATGTAGAACATAGTTTTTATCTATTACTTAGGGTTCAGCCAGCGTTTGCAATTAAAGTGCTAAATCTCGAAAATTATCATTTTTCATCAGTAAATTTTTCATGAATTATAAATCAAAACCACCCTGTCGACACCCTCTAACTATTAAAAGAAAACCGCATTAAAATCCGTTGCGTAGTTCCAAAAATATAAGCATATAAGTGGACAGATAGCGGAAAGTGACTTGGTTTTATACTATGTAATGATAATTTGTACCCGATGTAGATTTTTTTTTAATTGCTTCACCGTGAGACGAAAATAAGGCCGCTGCCTACACCATCGGATACTAAGGGCATAAAATTGTATTTTACCTGAACACCGATAAACTTGATACTTTTAAATTTAATCCTTCCTTCGGAAACTTGAGTTTGTTGACTGTATACGTGAGAGCAAAGGGTGCTTACAGCGAAAGTAACTTTTAATTCCTTGTATATTGGAATGTTTTGTTAAAAACAACGACCTGAGCGAGTTCTCGTATCGTATGAGAAATTTGCATGTCTTATAATTCATATTGTTCAATAGATTATTATAAAATTAGACATTATTATTCGTTATTTGCACTTTCAAGCATTTAAAATCATTCCTCATTATTTTATATTTTTTGTACAGTATGTGCAGAGAAATTCACCCCGTACTCTTCGTTTTGTTGAGATAACTTTAAGTATTTTGTTAGATGAAAGAGCCGCAGCAAAACAAATGAAATCCTCGTGGTTGATTAATGCACAGTCACAACATTCAAATCATTTATTTATGACGCAACACAAAACACAAAACTTGAATTACCAATATGACTTTTTTGCAGTGACTATTACATATGTAGATTGCACTTTAAGTTACGCATAAAATATTTCTCTTAATAGCTCTTTAATTGTGTTACAACATTTTAATAACGAATATTTTTGCAAAAAGATAGTATTAAAAATAATATTTTTTATAACTTCACGCCTTTTTCTAGCCGAAGATGTACGCAGCCATTAATGTAAACTCGGCATATGTCCCAAGACTTCTCGGTTCAGAGGCGGGGTGCCTAATCGTCAAACCAACGCGACACCTTAATAAGTAGATTATAAATAAACATATTGTACTACTTACATTTAGACATTTGGTAAAAGTAAAATGATTTATAGTTACAGACTTTACTGCAGAATCTGTAGTAAAGTTTCAATTTTTTGTTTCTTTTTTGTTTTGATTTCCTGCAGCCAGCACTATTGTTTGGTCTGTCTCATACTACCAAAGCATATAAAGCTGCTATACTCACTATTTTCCGACTTAAACAAGGCAAATTATAAAACGTACTTTTAGCCCTTAATACCAAAAGGTGTAATCAGCGATCCCATAATTTACATACAACCCGAAAGGTTTCTCAAAAAGTCATTATTGTATTTCGAATTAAGGGACCCCTTAATTGTTATTCCGAATGGTCAACTGCCCGATTTATGAAATGAGTGGTAGAGCCAAGCAGTTCGCTGCATGAATGGGCCGGCTCAACTGGTGAAATACCACGGCCTCTCAGAAGATCGACGTTGAGTGGCAAAGTTTCGTTCGGTGAGAGAGGTGCCCGGAGGCCCACCTCCCTTCCCCATCCTACTCCCTTAATGGTCGGCAACGCAACTGTAACACTATGTGTATTGCAGGTATACATGGCCGGCATGGTCCTCCATCCCAAGAAGAGAGAGAGATATCAATAATAATCATCATAAATGCTAATAAAGCTATTTACTCGTTAAAAATAAATACAATCAATTAACATTACTACAGATTAATAATTAATTGTAATATAATTATAGTAATATTTGGGGTCTATTATTAATGAAATCTTTGTTGAGATCCAAGTCAATTACGTCAAAGTCGGGTCTTCCTAATCTGGCCAGACAAAAAAGAATTCTTCGATATTGTACTTTATACGGAAACGACTATTCATAGTTACTTAGTAACTAGCTCAGAGGTCAATATATCAATGTAGAAATTTGTACAGTTTTCAAAAATCCAAATTTAGTAACATAAAAATATAACTTCACGCCTTTTTCTATCCGAAGTTATAAGCAATGGTTGCTAAGCCTCAACTCGCCTTACGGAAATTTCATTTTTTTTTATGATATAGGCAGGCAAACAAGCAGGCGTGCCACCTGATGGTGAGCAACAAACGCCTGAACACATATAGTGTTACAGTTGCATTGCCGGCCCTTAACTACAATGGGATATGGAAGAGGTCGGAAATGGGATGAGAAGGGGAGAGTGAAAGGGGCTTGGCCTTCGGATACCTCTCCCACCGAGTGAAATGCGGCAAAAGCCACTTTACGTTGTTATTCTAAGAGATCTTTCACCGGCAGAGCCGGCCCACTCATGCAGCAAACTGCGTGGCTCTACCACTGTTAAAATTTTTCAACTAGATCAAATGTCATTGAGCAAAATTACAGTAAAACTAAGTATAAATTTACAAAAACTGAGCTTAGGTTCTCTGAAATTGATATTAGCAAATTCTTTCATTTTTTTATGTTGTTACTATTAATTATTTCGTTTACAATTTCTATACTTACCGACTAACATGTTTAGTAGCAATTTCGCTTTAAAATTGAAAATAATTCTGTGGCATATAACAATGGCTCGAGCGACCTTTTATAGCTTAACTATTCCTTTACAAAACTTTCAATTATAACCGTCGTAGCTTTAATGGCTGCTACTAGAATGGGTACATTAAAATACTCATTTTTTTATAGTTTTTACCGTTAGTTGCTTTGTTGCACTGCGGCTTTCTTGTTTTTTATTTCACTTTTAAATAAATTTAGTTTTAAATTGCAAAAATCTCGGTCTTTGATTTATTAAAATAAATAATTAGAACATATAATATTTTTATACTTTGGTAGACATTCTGTTAGTAAAAAATATGATTATTTTTTTAACTTAAAATTTTATGTGTTACAACATTTGCGTTGAATATATTTAATGATTCAACAGAATAAAAATGTTAGATTTTGTTTTTACTATAAACATTCAAAATCATAAATTTCAAATAATTTTATCAATTGCTTATACTTAAGCGTATTTATATTTCAAACCAAAGCGCAGAGCAGCGCTTTATTACTTGAACTACTAGAGTCTCTTTACGTTGAATTTCTGAGAGTTCATAGTATGTTACCGGTAATTCATGCAGAAAACTGAATGGTGAATTATTTTGCTGCATGAATGGCGCTGTAAATATTATAGTGTACTAGCTGACCCAGCAAACGTTGTCATGCCAAAAAACCTAGTATTTGAAAAATAGGGATTGATTTTAGAGGGGTGAAAATTTAGGGATATGTGTATTTATATGTTATTTAAAAAAATAAAAATGTCAATAAAAATAGGGTTTAATTATAGGGTTTAGGTTTCGATAAAAACACCTAAAACTATGGGAGATGAAAAATAGCAGATGATATGTAAAAACAATTTCATGGGAATCGGTCGAGCCGTTTTGGAGGAATACGGTAACTAAGACTACGACACAAGGATTTTACATATTGGATTTGTTTATGACTCTTTCTCGCTTACGTAATGAAACAGCTACATCGTCCGTCACACAATTGTAAAGACTGCTTCTATTGTTCCTCCGTCACAATACACACATATGACAAATTCGTAATAACTCGAAAAGGCTAAAAAAGGATTAATTATTAATCTATTTTTCAGCCTTTTCGAGTCTATAAGTCAAGTTTATTTCCAGATGTACATAAAGTAATTAGTAGGTATTAAATAGATCAATAATTTGAAATTTTAAGTCGCGATGGTACAGTGATCGATCACCCTGCTTCTAAAACAAACAGAGCGGGCTCAAATCTTGGCTCATATCAATTACTTTTCGAAAATAATTTCAAAAGCTTTAATTTAATAATAAGCTATAATAAGTTTTTAGTCATCGATATTCATTATATCGATGACTAAAAACTTTGTGGCCTTTGTATGGCAATAGGTTCGCCACATATTCCATTTGGGAAGTAAACATGACGGTGAATCAAGCCTTAACAACCACTGCTTACACCTTCGAGTAAAAAAAGGCGTGAAGTTCCCCTACGGTGGATGGAAAAATCAATATTATCTTTTGAATTTAAGACCCTATCTAACAGAGTCATAGTTTTGCATTGTTGCAATTGGTTTTGATAAATTCGAAATATCTTTATTCCTTCATCATCAGCCTATTGTAGCCCACTGCTGGACATAGGCCTCTCCCAATGTGCGCAACATCCGATTCTTTCTAGATTTCCTTAGACTTTATATAATTATAATAATAATATCTCGGACACAATGCACACAGCGCCCTCTAGTTCCAAGCTAAGCAACTAAATGCTTGTGTTATGGATACTAGATAACGGATATTAATACATATATACTTTTCTTTCGTAAATACATACTTATAATACATAGAAAAACACCCAGACGCCACACAAATATTCATCTTTGTCACAAATATTTGTGCTCGGGTGGGAATCGAACCCCCGACCTCATTGCTGCAGCCGGTAGTTTTACCAATGCGCCACGAGGGCCGTCCCGATAATGGGATGCTTTGATCAAATTGTTGCATTGTTATCGGTATTTAACTGATGTGCAAATTGTAAATAAATTCTGTCAGTTAAAAGTAGGTGAAAATTTAACTAAAAAAAAATGAATACGTGCAGGCGAGGCTAATGAAAGCGTATTCAAAACAAGATGGCCGCAGTGTATATTTTAATGTACCCATTGTAGTAGCAGTCATTAAAAATACGGAGGCTATAATTGAAAGTTTTGAAAATGAATAGTTAGGCTATAAAAGGTCGCTCAAGCCATTGTTGTATTCCGCAGTATAATTTTCAGTTTTAAAGCGAAATTGCTATTTAGCTTGTTAATAGGTACAGTAATTATGAACGACAGAATTAACAGAACAGCTTAGCAGTTCCTATTACTAGTAACAACATGAGAATTAATAAGTTTGTGGATTTTGATTTCAGTGAAAATGAGCACAACTTTAAAAATTTATATATTTTTCACTGTTACTTTGCCCACTTGAATCTTTAATCTAGTCGTAAAATTGAAATTTCCTCACGAAGAACAGATTGTAAGTTTTCAAAATATCTGAATTGAACGACATGTATCAACGTGCAATCAAAAAGGGTACATCATTGTAAGTTTCAATTTTATTAGCAAGAACTTCGATTAGAGATTTCGTCAGGTCGTAGACGGCTATATCTTTATGTTTTTTTAAGAAATTATTTGGAGAGTTGTAAGTAATATTTTATTGTATTGAATGGCTTGAAAAAAAAATGGTTATCAATCTGTCCATTTCAAAATATTACGAGCGTGAAGTTACGAAGGAAATTTTACCGTAATTGTACATAAAACCACGTCACGTGTTTATAACACTAATAAATTAAATTAAATAATTTTACTAATTTCTTTTTATTAAAATTTCTGAAAGTAATAAACTTATTTTTGAAATGAGAATATGTTTATTACTTTCAATGTACGATTTTAATATGTGACCAAAAGATTTGTTCATATTTAATGAACGAATCTTTTGGTCTTAACAAGTATTGCTAAACGCATATTATAGAAGAGAGAGGCCAAGAAATTCAAAGATTTAATTAAAAGATAATATGCCAGTAGGAAGTTCGCCGGGTCAGCAAGCACAATATAATTATTAATTTTGTTAGTACCTACTCCGCGGTGTTCGATTTTTTTTAAGGTGCACTTCCTTTACTAATCATGCATATTTCAGTTTTATAATATCAATATAAACTGGATTATTATTATTTTTTTCTATTCTATTTACAGAAAAAAAATAAACAGTCGCTTACTGTTTATTTATTACTGTATTTGTGAAAAAACTTGTAGATTGTAGATTTTTTTAGCTTTTATGTTAAAGCACGCATATTTTTTTTTATTTTTTTTTATAGGATAATCAACTTATCGTCCACCCAGTCGAAGTGAGTAAAACCAAATCTATAATTTCTAAGAAAACCAGTCTAAAACCTCAGCAACTAAACATATACGATACATTTTTCGGGCTATACTGTATACTGCAAAGTCACAATATTGAAGTCATTTATTTGTGACGCCACATAAAAAGGTTGCTTACCCCTGAATTAGAATGATTAATAGTGTCAAGCCGCGTCATCGCAGTGACTAATGATGAATAATTTTGCATTCAACGGCAATGGGTGCGTTCGAAATTGACAATAACTTAATCATTACTTTATGTTGAAGTATAAAAAACTTGCATTACAAATTCAGCTATTTAATTTACGCTTTGTTTATACAAGGATGTAGACAATGGCTTATAAGAAAGAGTGGCAGAACCAATTGCCACATACTGGGCATATTGTTGTAATTCATCGATATTTATCACACAGAATTTCCGAAAAGAGTTCCGAGAAGTCATAAATCTGCATAAATCTGTATATAAGCACCCCACTTGTCTCAGACCTGGTTCGTGGTTTCGAAGTTTAACTGAACAAAGAATAAAAAATAACCACAATGACCGAAAATGGTTATAGTTAATGGTTTACAGGTTTTTCTTAAAATACATACATAACTTCACGCCTTTTGTTACCCGAAGGTGTAGGCAGCGGCTGCTAAGCCTCGTCTCGCCGTTATGTTTACGTCCTAAATGGAATAGTTGGCGAACCTATTGCCATACCGGGCACAAAGTTTTCGATATTTATCACTTAACTTCCGAAAAGAATTTCGAAAATTCATTGGTGTGTGCCAGCGTCAGGATTCGAACCCGAACCTCTGGATCAGAAGCCGTGTGCTCGTACCACTGGACAACCGAGACTTTTTCTTAAAATGTCCATAATTTTCAAACTGCATGGGATATTTTTTAATTCTGATAGTTTTATGATGGTGACGAACAATCCTATTATCCTATTTTGGCTTGCTGTTGAATTCAGGGACAACCTGTATACAGATATTATACTACTTTTAGAGAAAGTCAAATATTCGAAAATTGTAATCAGAATCCGTAGTCCCCATTGTTTTAATTTTTATTTGTTTTAATAGTCCCCATTGTTTTAATAGTTATTGCACTATTGGTTTTGTGGGTTTACCAATTTTCTTAAATAGACAAGACAATTATTATAAAATGTACTTTCAAGATATTAGAAGGCGGCCTTATAATTTACATACAAACTGAAAAGTTTTAGAAAAAATCTTTTTATTCTATCTAATTTTATATAAGAATTTTCGACGAATTTTTAGCTAACTAGTGTACAAATGGAAACCGCATGAGTTAGAAATAAAAGTATTTCTTCTTGTTCATATAAATAAACGTTCAATCACATATTAGTGTAAAAAATAATTATGAATGACTCTTCTAGAAAAACAAATAAAATTAATCATAAGTGCTTGATTAAACCCTACTAATAAAACTACCCACCCGTTAAAAACACGACCTATTATATCTTTTATTTATTAATACATATTAATTTCTAATTGTGAGTAATAATAATTGTTATATTCTGGTTTTATTATTATTATTATTATTTAATAATATATTGGACATAATACACACAGCGCCCTCTAGTTCCAAGCTAAGCAACTAAATGCTCGTCATATGGATACTAGATAACGGATATTAATACATATATACTTTTCTTTTGTAAATACATACTTTTAATACATAGAAATACACCCAGACGCCACAAAATATTCATGTTTGTCACAAATATTTGTGCTCGGGTGGGAATCGAACCCCCGACCTGATTGCTGCAACTGGTAGTTTTACCAATGCGCCACGAGGCCCGTCCGTAATGTAATCTTAGTTCAGATCCAAGTTAATTACGTCTTGGTAGGGTCTTCCTAATCCAGCCAAACAAAAAGGATTTCTTCGATATTGTATTTTAGACTATGATATTGTACTGTTAGTTAATATTATTAAAGGGAACTAGCCGTCGTTTATAAAAAAAATGTTTTGCTTATTATTTTAAGTTTTGGTAAGAAGTAGAGCAACATTTAAATAACTTAAATACTAAATCTTACCAATTTTTTGGTATTACTTGTAAATTCGCAGTTATTACTGTCTACTATGTGAAAAACTTAACGAGATTTTATATCTATCTTGATGTGCAATGTTCTTATCTTAGAATAATAACACATAGAAACCGAGTTCACGCACAGCAAGTGAGGCAAGGCACTCCACGAAGTATTGCCAGATGTAGAAAATAATTTACCAATGTTTTATTATTAATGTTTTAAATATCGCTGAAGTTCAAAATACATTCATATTCATTCAAAAATATATTCAATTTAAAATACATTCCAATAAGTTAGTTTTTGGAGGTCACTAAAAATGCATAATGAATTTGACAGTCAAATTTGGTCAATTGATAATGTTATTTTATCGCAATAAGATAAGAGTATATTAATAATAGATATATATGATTACTATTGATATATATATATATATATATATATATGTCGGCGCGTTTAACAATTATTTTAGAGTACGATATTTGACTCCACTCGAGCATTTATATCCTCTTTGCAGTCGAGTCAAATGTCACTCGGACGCAACACCTGGTGCTAGTGCGCAGGCGCGACCGACATGGGACATTACATATTTTGGGTGAACTTGATCGAGTCGCATCTGGATAACGCGCTACGTGTTCGGTGGAGGTGGTGGTTATTTAATTAAGAGTTATAATTAATCATAGTTTGAGACAACGATTATATTTTGTTAATTGCTATGCTGAGTATTTAATTCTCTTGCCCGACAACTCACGCCATTGAAAAATGGAGCAAACTGACATTGTGGATGAATCTTGTGTTCCTTTATCAGAAGTGAGATACAGAGGGCATCCACCAAGAGAATATAATGAAACTCGCCACGATACGTCAGCGCATAACGTTTTACGAAGCATGGAATCGTTGTTATCAGGAATTTTAGAATCATCGTCGGCGTCTCAAGCCACCAACAACATGACGACGCAGTTGGTACGGTTCAACCCAGATGATACCGACGCGGATATCGAAGGTTGGTGTAAGATAACCGAAATATTGGTGAATAGCAGAAAATTAGAGGGCGCCGAACTTTTGTTAGCCCTCACGCACGCCTTGCGAGGTCGGGCAGCAACATGTCTTACCAAGTTTCAAAGTTCACAACTAACATGGGAGCATATAAAAGAAGTATTGCTAGCAAAATTTGGTACCCCTATGCAGCCACAGGATTATTTCGACGAAATTCTGAGATTCCAAATAGATACTAAAGAAACCGCGAGTGAAGCTGCAGCTAGGCTTTGGCATATAATAGAACGCATTCCTCGAACTGAAATGTCAGAAGATGTTATCACGGGATTCGTTTCTTCGGTATTATGTCAAAAGGATGGCACCGTACGTCGAGAGTTACAATCTTGCCATGTGTCTACTCGAATTCAACTCTTTCGGGTCCTTAACAGAATTTCATTGAAACGAAGACTCGACATACAAGATTGCAGTGAATCTGATGCGAAAAGGATGCGGCCCGACACACGCTTTTCGGGAACTTGTCATCGCTGCGGTGTGGTAGGGCATCGAGCAGTGGACTGCCGTAAGCCTTGCGAAGAGCCGAAACCTAAACCAACTACGAAAACTCCTGTCCAGCCAGCGAAGACTCACAACTACTCTAGGCCTGTCATATGCTTCGTTTGTGGTCATCAGGGCCATGTGGCGTCAGCTTGCCCAGAGCGCAAAGGGGGCGATGGACATGCTGCGGTCAAAGAGGTCAATTTATGTGGACGCAGACCAACAGCCGGTACCTTCACGACATCCCCGTTTCTTTTCGTTTTGACAGTGGATCCGCCTGCTTGCTAGTAATCTGTAGCCTGGCTGACAGTTTAGGGGGTACTGTACATAACGATTTGGTATATCTCAAGGGTATAGGACAAAATAACGTGATAAAATGTAATTCACAGATTCTTAGCCACGTGCAAATACGCTCACGAAAACCTACGTGCAGTACCCAGGGGTCATGAGGGCTTAGTAGATATAGCTAATACTTTACTAAATGATGATGAAGAGGAGGCCGAGACGGCGGACCAGGGTCAGATAAAGGGGAGGGTATCATCGGATGATGACAGTGACAGTTCACTTTCTGTAACCCGTGTTCGGCTACCCTCACAGCTTCAGAGCGCGAAGAATTCTAAGATGTAAGTAAAGAAGTATTATTGTGAGAGTATACTGTCAGAATGTCCGGTCCGAATCACCATATGAGATGATGATCGGTCGAAGGGACGCTGACACTGTAAGATCAGTACTTGTCATTATATGAGATAATGACATGTACATAACTTGTCATTATATGAGATGATGACGTGTACCTAACCTGTCATCATATGAGATGATGATGGGCGGTGAGAGGATGAAGTCGGCTAGTATAGTGGCTATTTGTTTGCATGAGGTCAAACTGTAGCACTGTACATTGTGGGCGGTGAGAGGATGGAGTCGGCTAGTATAGTGGCTATTTGTTTGCATGAGGTCAAACTGTAGCACTGTACATTGTGGGCGGTGAGAGGATGAAGTCGGCTAGTATAGTGGCTATTTGTTTGCATGAGGTCAAACTGTAGCACTGTACATTATGTGGGTGCTATTGTGTGAGAGCGTGTACAAAAAAGAGAAATGAAGAAGAATGAAGAGAAACGAAGAGAATTGATATCCGAGAATATCAGAAATGTCAGGATAGGACGAGCAATATGAAAGTGATTTCCCTACATTTTTCTTATCTTTACAGATTAGCAGACCTATAGAGATGGAACCGCACGAGGACGTGCTAATGTCAGTCTGGCCGTGTCGGCGCGTTTAACAATTATTTTAGAGTACGATATTTGACTCCACTCGAGCATTTATATCCTCTTTGCAGTCGAGTCAAATGTCACTCGGACGCAACACCGGGTCCTAGTGCGCAGGCGCGACCGACATGGGACATTACATATTTTGGGTGAACTTGATCGAGTCGCATCTGGATAACGCGCTACGTGTTCGGTGGAGTGTTATTTAATTAAGAGTTATAATTAATCATAGTTTGAGACAACGATTATATTTTGTTAATTGCTATGCTGAGTATTTAATTCTCTTGCCCGACAACTCACGCCATTGAAAAATGGAGCAAACTGACATTGTGGATGAATCTTGTGTTCCTTTATATATATTGATACATCTATTCATCATTCTGTAAGACTATAAACGTAAAATACCCAAAAGGTACGAGGTAAGTATGTTCCAATTACCCCATTTTTGGGGTAATATGACTTCACTACTAACATTATTTTGACGCATTTGTGTGTGTCGTAGCGTGTAACGACACATAGTTCACGCACACGCCAATTGAGTTTGTGCCTCACTTTTGCCGTTTTGTAGGTATGAGACTATCCTTCTATGAGTTATTATTCTGAGGTTCTTATATATGATTTAACGTTTAGTGGTCGAGCAGCCCGCATCCGAATTCAGAAGACGTGAGATTGAATCACCTCCCACCAATGGCTTTTCGAAATTATTTTCGATTGTTATGTTTGATAATTATTGATGTCTTTCGACATTTCGCCCAGTGTAACACAATAGGTTTCACCTGCCTTTGGGGTATAGGAATTCAGCAATACGAGGCAAAATAATCTACGGGTAACTCAGGTAGAAAAAGGCGTTGAGCATCAGATTTTTTTTTTGTAATTAGAGTCAAATAACTCGTAAAATCCACAATACGTTACATAAATAATTAATATCCTTCCCTATTATTTCCCCTTATTAGAGACCAATTCCTGCCGGATAAATGGATCACTTCATCATTGGAATTGGGTTAATGTTGGAATTATTAATCTCGTTAATAAAACAGGTCATTGCGTTACTGTCAAAAGCTGAAATAGTTACTGATTTAGCTAATTCAATAAATGATAACCTATGAATACAATTTCAAAGCTTACTTCCAGGAAAGTTTAAATGATTATATAAAATACTAGCAGACCGCGCGAACTTCGTACCGCCATATTTTATGCATTTTCCACTAAAAAGATTACTGCCGCAATCATATTAATACCCCAAAGCTTTCATCATAAATGGACTATCTAACACTAATATTTATTTCAATTCAAGTTCTTGATACATACATACATAACTTCAGGCCAGATCCCTTGCGGGGTAGGTAGAGAGAACAAAGGGCCATAAGGTACGATTATTACACACCTCACTTGCTTAGCTGTTGATATTAGCGACTAACAACCAAGATATATTATGGTGATAATATTATGAATTTCAATCAACACTATAAGTAATAGTAATAGTAGTAGTAGTCCGAAGCTTTTTGTCAACTTTTAGTTTTTTTTTTAATACTACTTGAACAACCTTTTTTTTTCTTTGGTCATTGCCTTTCTACAAAAAAAAAAGACCGGGTCACCACATGTTTTAACCAGCATGTATTTTTTATAATTTAAATGGTGTCGATTTGGCACCTTGGTATTACTCTTATCAAAATAAATTCACTACATTTTAAAAGAGATCACGATATTAAAAATACTAATAGATGGGCAACTCTATGTGGTATGATGAAGACCGTAGTCTTTATAATTTAGCAAAATACGCCAAGTCGAGGTGTGTGGGTATATCTTGCGCTTCGTCCATTTATATGAAGTTGCAATATTGTAAAGAGTTAAAAATAATACATCTGCTTTGAGAAGTAACTGTGAACTAACGCTAACTTTGACCCAGGACTTTGGATACATAGATAAAATATTTTTAAATAGTACGTTCGTTTTAGATATTTAGATCACATTAAAGGAATTAGGTAATCTTAAATAGACAGTGGTAGAACCAAGCAGTTCGCTGCATGTATGGGCCGGCTCGACCGGTGAAATACCACGACCTCTCCGAAGATCGACGTAAAGTGGCTCATGCCGCGTTTCGTTCGGTGAGAGAGGTACCCGGAGGCCCACCCCCCTTTCCCCATCCTTTCCTTTCCCCTATCCCTTAAACGTCGGCAACGCAACAGTAACATTATATGTGTTGCTGGTGTACATGGGCGGCGTTGATTGCTTACCATCAGGTGAAATGGCTGCTCGTTTGCCCTTCTATCTCATAAAAAAATGCAACTTTTAGGCTATCGCGTATGCATATTACATAAATATAATGAACGGGGAATAACGCCAAAAATATATAAAAATCTAATTTACGTGTCTTATTACACTCGGAAATCATCATCATTTAGCAGACCGCGCGAACTATGCACCGCCATATTATATACATTTACAACTAAAATTTATTGTCCCACTCTTATTAATAACTTAAACTTTTCTCAATAAATGGACTCTCTAAAACTAATATTTTTTTCAATCCAAACCAGTAGTTCCTGATAAATACATACATAAATTCTAGCCAAATTTCTTACGGGGTAGGCAGAGAGAACAAAGTGCCATAAGGAACGATTCGGCCATACGGCCTCACTCGCTTAGCTAGTATCTATTAGCGTACTGACAATCAAGACATTGATAATATTTACAACTTCAAAGAAAGCTTTATTAGCAATGCCACTTATGAACGATGAATATAGCAATGAACTTGTCCCAAGCTTTTTTTCAACCCTTAGTTTTTTTTAATACTACATAAAAAACTGTTTTTATTTGGTCACTATTGTTGACTTCAATGAAAAAAACGGGATACCATATGTTCAAACCGGGGTAGCTAACTCACAGTGAATGTTTTTTTATAAGTCAAATGATGTCTGTTTTGCGAAGCTTATCGAAATACATTTACTACATTTTAAAAGATATCACGATCTTAAAAATGTAAAGTTTATTACATATATCTAGAATGTATTATAAATCAGTCAAAATATTGTTAGTTTTTTAAACGTCATTGTATGTAATAATTTTAAAAATTAATAATTTCAGCTAAGCAATAAAACAGAGTTATCATACTAATTAACTTCTATAGTAATGATCTTTGATACCTATTTAATGGATTTAATGCGAGCGAAGCCGCGGGTAAAAGCTAGTAACTTTTATAAATAAAAATACCACAAAATAGGATTAAATACTACAAATTTTAAATTCTAATTAAAGTATTGAGCGATATGATGACAAAGAGAGAAACAACAACACAACATAACTTCACGCGTTTTCTACTCGAAGATGTAGGCAGCGGCTGTTAAACCTCGTTTCGCCACTATGTTTTCATCCCAAATGGAATAGGTGGCGAACTTATTGCCATACCAGGCACAAAGTTTATAGTCATCGATATCTAAATACATATAACTTCCGAAAACAATTTCAAAAAGTCATTGGTCTGAGCCAGAATTCGAACCCGCGACTGTTTTATTCAGAAATGGGGTTCTCGACAATTGGACCACCGATACCTTTTAGCAAGAAACGAACGTAAAAAAATCTACCTGATAGCTGTCGCGGTCCGAGCTGTCCGAGTCGGATACATCTTCCGTAGTGTAACTAAATATTTCCCTATGAAATGAATACTTACATTTTGTATTTTGCGATATCTTTTGAATTAAATGTCCGAATTGAATTATTCAAAAAGTTCTAGAAAGGTATTGAAACTATCTTTTTATTGAAGTAATTTATTTTAAGGAGAATTAATACCAAGGCACAAAATAAACCATTTTTATAACGACATCAATTTAATTATTTTAAAATATTCAAAAAACACTTATTGTGAGATAACTACAATAGTTAGACATATGGCATCGCGGACTTTTTTATAGACAAATTTATATTCTATAAAAGTGTAGTACATTTTTTTGTTCTAGAATCTATAGTTTTCGCAGCGTTCACGATGTAAGAATTATTTTCGAGTCATTTTCTTACACCTTGGGTTACATTACTGGACTTATAGTAAGGATCCCTAATTAATTTGAAAATATAATATAGCCTAAAGCCTTCCTCGATAAATGGACTATATACCACTGAAAGAATTTTTAAAATCGGACTGGTGGTTTCTGAGATTAGCGCGTTCAAACAAACAAACAAACAAACAAACTCTTCCGCTTTATAATATAAGTATAGATTACACCGGTTTAGGATTCCGTATCAAATAAGTATAAAATGGTTATTAACTTCACATTATTTATTTGTATTTTACCAGGTTTCATTTCATGTAAATTTATGTTCCATCTTTGCATAGTATAAAACGAAGTCACTTTCCGCTGTCTGTCACCTTAAATGCATAGATCTTTAAAACTACGCAACGAAGTTTGATGAGTATTTTTTAACAGATAGAAGGTGTCAACGGGGTAGTATGTATATTTCATGTATTATGTAGCAAATAAAAAGTTACATTTTCAAGATTTAGCACTTTAATATCAAACGCTGGCTAAACCATAAGCGATAGATTAAAATAATGTACAATATTATTATTATACATCTTCAAAAGATCTACAAAAAAGTCTGCGATGGCATAAATGTCTATCTCTTAGGGATAGCCCACGATGACCATTTTTTATTTCTTCTTATTGCTTCTTGGGAGAACAAAGTTCGTTGGGTCAACTGGTATTATATAATAGAAAGTCCTTATATTGCAGAATTTGATTATAAGTTACAAAAGGAATTACTTTTAATGTAAATAATAAGCAAAATTTATTGCCTTTGAAATTATACCAAAATCGCAGATTAAATTATCTTTAGTATTGATCTTCGTTTACAATACTTACATACATACACATACATATCTTCACGCCAAATCCCTTGCGGGGTAGGCAGAGAGAACAGTGCGGCACTATTCTTACACACCTCACTAGCCTCATTGACTTTCACAACTCTTTTCATGTACACGCGTCGATTTTTGAGGCTCCTAACATCACCTTCCTCCAGGACACATTTCTATTTGGTCATGGAATATGTGTCTTGGCCGACTCCTACATCCATGCGCTTTTGCATTGTATATCTGCTTAGTCAATTTTGAATCATCCATTATTTCTACATGTCCGAACCATCGGAGCATGCTCTTTCTTACCTTTACACCGACATACACACCGAATACAATACTTATAAGGCTTAAAGGAAGTTAGACTTCAGAATGAAATAAAAAAAAAAACAACGGAATTCATTTGTATTTCTTTTTAATATTTAAACGATAAAATAATATTGACACATTTTAAACATTACATATTATGTTATATATTTATATTTTTATTTATTTACATTATGTCACACGTATATTCCTACAAGTATCTATATAAAATAATAGTTTCATTTAATTGATATTTACATTTTCTGTCCATATTTTATCTATCTATCTTAAATTATAGTTGTTAATTACTACATACACGGAAGCTATACAGCTGCTTACGAATAATTTAATTTATTATTTTTATTTACATATTGACGATAAATAAAAAAAATTACGTAGTTTTACTTTTGAAAAGAAGTTGCTCTTATCATTTATTAGAATCGAAAAAGAAGGCATTCAAATTATGTGAAATAATATCGATAACTGATAAAATTGTATGGATTTGCTTGTATTGGATCTACCGCTGATGTAGAAAGTAGAGTAGCGTTAGGAAATAAAGTAAATGGGGCGTTGGGCAGATTCCTGGGCGCAAAAGATATTAGCAGAAAAGCCCAGCTAGCAGTTCACAATGCAATACTGATCCCAACGCTAACTTATGGAAGCGAGAGCTGGGTATGGCAGAGCGTGCATGAAAGTAGGATAAACGCGGTCGAAATGAGGGCATTGTGCAAAATCTGCGGAGTGATCCTCAATGACCGTGTGGAAAACAAGGTTATAAGGAAGGAAGTCGGACTGAAAGAGAGTGTCGGTGTAAAAGTAAGAAAGGGCATGCTCCGATGGTTCGGACATGTAGAAAGGATGGATGATGCAAGATTGACTAAGCAGATATACAATGCAAAAGCGGATGGATGTAAGAGTCGAGGACGGCCTGGACACACATTCCATGACCAAATAGAACGTGTTCTGGAGGAAGTTGATGTTAGGAGCTTCAAAAATCGACGCGCGTGCATGAAAAGAGTAATGAAAGTCAACGAAGCGAGTTAGGTGTGCAAGAATCGTGCCTTATGGCGCTCCGTTCTACCCGATCTATTGTACCCGATATGAGACCTATTTCTTCGATATGGAACGAAATATAGATCATTAAGCGCAAAGAAGCCTCATTTCAAATACAGTCAAATAGATTGCTATCCTTTATATAAGTAGCGGGAGATATATTGAAATGTAACAACGACATGGGCATTCATTTTGAGATTTAAAAATTTGAATTTTTCAATCTTGATTAAAACAACTTTTAGGATTGTATCGCGTTTATTTATTATTTATTTTTATTTCCCGACGTTTCGAACTCTTTACAGAGATCATTTTCACGAGTTTTTCAATCTTCTTAAAAACAAATGTAAATTATCCGGAAAACTCAATTGCAAATTCAAATTTAGCTTAGCATCATTCCAAGTAATGTCAATTTTACCTTTTTTTATGGAAAAGAGAGCAAAAGATCAAGAGGGTCATAGGCGTTACCGACCTTTATGTTGGGATAGGAAGGAGGATGGAGAGTGAGTCTCGAAATACCAGCGCCGCTGTTCGCTACATGAATGGGCTGGCGCGAACGGTGACCTTTCAGACTAGTGATATAAAGTTGCGTCTCGCTCGGTGAGATAAGATAATATAAACTGTAACACTATTTCGCGGCATTGATTGCTTACCATCAGGTGCCCCCCTCCCACCCACACAATACTAAACAGGGCAGAAGCCAAATATGTTTAGGTAACTAGTAATTTAAATCTGCCCCATATTTTATCTGGGTGGTAAAAACACGGCTTAATGTTGAAGGTGTAATCCTTTGGATAGAACACGGGTAAGATTGTAAAAAAATCAGAAATTCTATATTTTTATACCAATAAATTGCTATACCATATTTGGTCACTTGTAATTATTTATAAGAACACACTGTATTATTTTTTTATTGTAAGGTAGGTTCTGAAATTTTAATCAATTATCGACTCTAACATACATCAACATTTATTTACAATTATTACATAGGTACATATTTTTAAAATTAACATAGTAGGAATAAGTTATATAATTTTACTTTTCAATATTGCACAGTCAATTTTCTACTTATATTTTTTTTTTCAATATGTAAATACTTCAAACATATCCAATTATATTAATTCATAATTCACCGCGACTCGTGTTATTTTATTAATCTATTTCTTATTAAAACACTCATAAAAATCATCAACAAAATGGTGTTTCTACATAAATATATCTTAATAAATCAGTCTTAAAAACAACTCTAATTTACACATCTTTTTACAAATATAATAAGGACGAATATAAAAAAAAATACGATAGCATTTTTTAGGTTATGATACCAACCAACAGATAGGTTTTGATACCAAATCTGAACTAATTAGGCATATGTAATAATTTTTCTCCACTTCCCGTGATTCCCCACTGTAAGAGCATGCACCTTTATTCTTGTGCATTGAGTTCAAATAAATAATTCAACAACTATCTAAAACGCGACGACATTTGTTGTAGATAGTTATAATATGACATTCAACCGATATTACTGATTTTTTACAATATAATATTTACTAATAAATTACTTTATTTATCTCTAAGATTTTCGTGAATCACGCTCATGACATTAAATAACTCGTGAAAATGATCTCTATAAAGAGTTCGAAGCGTCAGGAAATAAATAAAATTAGTAATAAATAAACGCGATATAATCCTAAAAGTTGTTGTAATGTCAATAAATTACTTTTTTTATGGGATAGGAGGGAAAACGAGCAAGCAGGTCTACTGATGGTAAGTAACTTCTTACCGCCCACGAACCCGTAGCGTGTTGCCGTGGAACACGAACGAAACGCGGCACGAGCCATGCCAATATAATACACGCTGGTTGAGCCGGCCCATTCATGCAGCGGACTCTAAGGCTACCACTAACTTGCGTTTAGTTAGGAAAGATAATATATATGAATAGGAAGAAAAAAAAACAAATAAAAGTTATTTTATCAGTGACTGAATCAAAGTTGGATAACTAAATAGTTCTAGATACTGAAGACCGTCCATTGATATTTTAATGCATTGATACTGCATTTCTTTTGATAAAAAATATTTTGCTATGTTATAAAAATACAAGTATTTTTAACTGGGTTTTGTTATAGGTATCAGATTTATGAAATGCAAAACGCTCTATCTTGAGGGCTGCTGTAGTAATAAGATCGCTTTTTATTTAACAAAATAGTTACCTAGAATAATAGGGAAAAGTCTTAACGAGGATAAAAAAAGCTCTGTGAACTTCTGCAACGAGAGAAAAATTCTTAAGCAATCATTGTTACACAATTTATAATAATAACTTAAGTGTCCCCATACTTAGATCTTTGAAACTTTGATTTTGGCGAGATTATTTTTTAAAGATAGAGGTGGTAATTCAATATACATGAATTATACAATGTATAATTGAATCGTTAATGAATTACCACGTTAATTATCTATTAAAAAAGCCTCGACAAAATCATGTAGTAAAGAAAAAGTTATAATTTTCGAGATTTAGCAATTTAATTGCAAACGCTGGCTGCATCGTATGTGACAGATCAAAATAATGTTCTACATTATTATACAACTTTAGTAGAGCTACAAAAAATCAGAGATGCCATAAGTCTATCTCCACGACGACCGTTTTTATTTCCTTTCCAAGGCGAAAAAAAGTTTCGTAGCTAAACTAGTAAAAAATATATATTTTGTTGATAATTTAAGTTCAATTGAATAGCAAATGAATGCGGTAAAACCTGATTATTAATCTTTGGCAACTGTAATACAATTATTAACGTGTTTCCCAACTTCCGCTGTAATTGTGACTACAGTCTTCCTTATTACCGTTACCTGTTAACATTTAATGGTTGAAATTCCTTCACTTTATCATCGTAAAAGTTGTTTACTATATATACATCTTATAATTTAAGTACAGTGAAGAAACAATATTTTACTATATAAGCTCAGTTGTATTTCAGAGTACTGCAAAAAAATCCCTCACTATTTTCAGTTATTAGATTTTTATTGTTTTACTTCCTATCTATAATTATTCTGTTTAGTGTACTGTAGTTTAATTACATTCTAAAGAACAATAATACTTAAACTCTTTGGTAAGTTTAGACAAACTGAGATCGTATATTTCTATTAACTGAGAGCGCTCCGAGACCAGGGTCTGAGGACGGTCGAACGCGCTCCCAGGGGGCAGGCTACCTTCTAGACTTACAATACTGACACAACAGAACCTTTTTGAATGCTTGTCTAAATACTTTATTGAATATTGTATAGAAAATGGGATTGACCATAGAACTAGCATATCCCAACCACAGTGCACAGTCAAAAACCCAAAATGGTATTCTATCCTCACAGTCAGGGCACAAGGCTGGAACCATGTTCAAAACAAAAAATGGCGCCCATAAAATTACAAAAGTGAAAAATACGACACCTAGTACTTTGGTTGCTTTCTGTTCAAGCCTCAAAATTCTACCGTGACGTGATGAATTTCTCGATATGACACTAGAATTTCTAGAATGGTGAGTTCGAGGAGTTTGACGAGGACTGGCAGTAGCTTGCTGGGATCTAGCAATGCTTCTTTGGGCACGAACACTTCTGACTGGAGTAGATAGAGTGGTTCTAGCTCCTCCAAAGCTTGATCCCCTCCTGAATCGCCGAGCCTCGTCCCAAGTAACCATCGACGAGGCTCCACGACTAGATCGTCTAAAAAACGGCGTAGACTGCTCATCCTTCATATTACCAGAATTTCTAGGATATCCGTTACAACCGTTTATCTCTCCTCCAGGAACAATAATCACCTCCGTAGTACGTCTAGGAGGAGTAGAATCAGATCCAAAATACGGACAAGTGCACGGGGGTGGTAATAGTAGTCCATCTTCAGAACTACGCGATTTCGCTGTTAGAGTTGAAGGAGCAAGTAGGCCATCGTTACATTCATCATCAGAAGCACTCCTAGGTCTGTGAACGGGAATATTTTGATCTCCTGTTGATGAAGGTCGCCGACGATCTTGAAGCATTGATGATGGAGAGCTGGACGAAACGCTCAGCGACCCGGGTGTAAGCATTCCGCCGCGTTCAGAAATGTTAGTTCTGTGGAAAAATTAATTAGGTAAATTTCTTATTTTCGCTTCTGATCGAGTACGATACTCGATGCCACTTACAGCGGAATACAAAGGAGATTATTTTTTTGTTAAATTTGAAGCAAACAAATAATGCCAATTGTTATATACCCTTTGTATTGTGGCTTAGTTGCCGCAGAAGCTTCCAAGCCGCGTGACAGACGCAACATCTCTGCCCCAAATTGATGCAGTGCCGTCATTGCTGACGGTGCAGGCTCGCTGTGCAACACAACACACAATGTATGAGGACTACACATAGACATTCACATGGAGATATGAATGAACATAAAACACATTCAGTACATAACACATTGGTACATTATCAAGCCCTAAAACATATAGTGTGAATGAGTCTTTGGTATTTTCACAGAACATAACGTTTTTTTATTAAAAACAAGTGACTGATGGCAATCAACTAGCAATGTCCTGCTAGAAAATGGTTTACTCTCCACCATCATACGGGAAATCTCTATTAAATAAGTTACTGTAGAACAAAACCGGAACATTGAGTTTATATAGAACATCTATTTAAATTTAGCGCGAACAAATCTGCACAAAAATCTAATAACCACGTCAAGATTAAGCGATCCTCACAAAAACATTTCGATTTCAAACAAGCGTAAATACAACAACAACAATTATCATCATGCAAGCTTATATCACATTTCATTCCTTTACCTTTATCATCTAAAAATGTAAACATCCCAAATCAAATAATTTTAACGGATGTAAAAGTTAATTTTCATCACAAAACAATCCATCATGCATCAACTGTTATATTTTGAAATCAATAAAACTTGTTACATACTAGCTTCTGACAGCATTTTGTCAGCGCAAAACGACAAAAATATTCAAATAATCCAGATTCCTTCATCGACATATAATTAGATCGTCGAGATTTACGCCGATATTTGTTATAACCAAGCATTACCAATGTTTTACATTGCATTAATATAGCATTACAAAGGGATTCATTATAACATAACTTTACGCCTTTTATTACCCGAAGGTGTAGGCAGCGGCTGTTAAGTCTCGTCTCGCCGTTATGTTTACGTCCCAAATGGAATAAGGTGGCGAACCTATTGCCATACCGGGCACAAAGTTTTCAGTCATCGATATTTATTATACATAACTTACGAAAAAAAATTCGAAAAGTCATTAGTGTTTACCAGTGTCAGGAATCGAACCCGGACCTCTGGATCAGAAGCCGTTTGCTCTACCACTGGGCCACCGAGACTATTCATTAGTTTTTGATATTCAAAATCTATATAAATGCTATATTATTATTATATATTATTGATTCTAAACCATATAATATTATTGATTTTAAACCAGCAAACAAATTTATTATCTCCGTTCTCAGATTCCAGTTATATCTACTCATATTGAATATCTGGCTAAACTAATACTTATTAAACTGGTGTCGACTTCAAAATACATAAATTAATAATATCTGTACTCAATTTTAATATACTAGTTTGATAATTCCAACTGTCACACTTTCAACAGGCATTCATTAGTTGTCTAAATGCCAACGAATATTAAGTTTATGGGATGTCAATGAAAACCTCATTAATTCTGAACTATTATTTAATGACTCCAACAAATCGCATAGGTTTAACTGAATTTAGTAACGAGCGAATTGCATGTCACTGTATAATTTGCAATTTAACATAATTACTTATATGTTACTTTAAAAAAAAAGTTGTTTTAATATTATGTTTATAATTCGAATCTCAGTGAAACTATCAATTCTATTTGAAAATACATAATGACTCTTTTTGAGTAACGAGACAAAGAATACCACTAAAAACAGTGCAAGAATTGTCCTTTTTATTGAGGAAGGGCATAAGGTTTGTTATATATCCATCATGGTATTGCCCAAAGGGACGAAACAATATTCATAAATGTCAGCAAATCAAGCGGAACATAAGGATACTGAGGGTTTACGAAATTCATCGGATACGCAAGAATGTCAGTAATATATTAAAGTTCCGGCCAGTTATAAAAATATTATTTTTTATTTCTTCTGCACTAGTTCTAAAAAAAAATTCGAAATTTCAATATGTCATTCGCTAAAAAATAAAAAAAAATACTATAATAAAAACTTCTTACTACAGGATAACAAAATACTTATGCCGAAATACTCAGACTAAATTTATTAATAAATACACTTCAGAATATTTTTAACTGTTTTTAACTTGAGACTTTTTAGAGGATTATATTTTCTGTCAAATTTAATATTTATTTTATTTTTTTTCGTGTTTATAGAAAAAAAATATACATAGTAAGTGAACTTATATACAGTTATTGTTGTTTGTGAAATCAAATTTCATCTCTTTGTAAAACTTTCTCTTTGTGAAATTACTCTTGCACTTAACCACTGATGCAGCAATTATATTTGTTGAACTATTATTTTTTTTTTTTTTTTTTTTTTTTTTTTTTTTGGGATAAGGGGCAAACGAGCTTGCGGGTCACCTGATGGAAAGCAATCACCGCCGCCCATGGCGTCTGCAATACCAGGGGCATCACATCAGCGTTGCCGCCCTTTCAGATGGGAATAGGCTCGTTTCTTGAAGGTTCCTAGGTCGTAGCGGTCCGGAAATACCGTCGCCGGCAACTGGTTCCATGAAGGAACAGTGCGTGGCAAGAAGTGCCTGTTAAAACGCACTGTTGTCGACCGCCAACCATTCAGCCAATGCGGGTGGTAGCGTTGGCGCGTCGAACGGTGGCGGAAATCAGCTGGCGGTATTAATCCGAACAATTCCTCAGAGCACTCCCCGTGGTATATGCGGTAGAGGATACAAAGAGATGCCACCTCTCTCCGCAACGCCAGAGGATCAAGCCGATCAGTAAGAGCTTGGTTGTCGACAAGCCTAACCGCGCGTCGTTGGATGCGGTCAAATGGGGTAAGCTGGTACTGGGGTGCCCCCGCCCAAAGATGTGAACAGTATTCCACGTGAGGACGGACCTGCGCCTTGTAAAGTTGCAGGCGATGACCTGACGTGAAATACCGTCCCGCTCTATTGAGCACACCAAGCTTTTTGGAAGCCAATTTGGCCTTGCCCTCCAGATGACCGCGGAACTGGACGTCACTCGACAAGTCGACACCAAGAATTCCGATAGCGGCTGAGGCGGGTAAGGGAGTGCTCTCAAAACAGGGAGCTACGACAAAGGGTGTCTTTTTAGCGGTAAACGCGCAAACCTGTGTCTTCTTAGGGTTGAATTGGACTAAGTTTAGTCGGCCCCATTCCGAAACCTGACTAAGCAGAGTTTCGATTTCAGACACAAGTTTATTCCGGTGCTCGTCGACGTTTTCCCGAGAAATACGCGGGTGGCCGGTATATAAGGCATCCCCGGTACTGTCATCTGCATAACAATGAAGATTGCTGCTAAGCAGCATGTCATTGATATGCAGAAGAAACAGCGTAGGGGATAGCACACAGCCCTGGGGGACTCCAGCATTCACAGGTTTTAAGTCGGAGCATGACCCGTCGACAACAACTTTAATGCTCCGAGCCGTGAGAAAGCTGGAAACCCAATCGCATAATTTCTCGGGAAGCCCATAACATGGAAGCTTCGAAAGAAGTGCTTTGTGCCAAACCCGATCAAAGGCCTTCGCTACGTCCAAACTAACGGCCAGCGCCTCTCCTTTACTCTCAACCGCTTCCGCCCACCGATGGGTTAAGTACGCTAAAAGATCACCAGCTGAGCGACCTTGACGGAATCCGTACTGACGGTCACTTATCAACTGGTGCTCTTCTAGATACTTAAGGAGCTGGCGGTTGATGAGTGTTTCCATTATTTTGGAGAATAGGGAGGTGCTGGCGATAGGTCTGTAGTTGGACGGATCTGAGCGGTCACCTTTTTTAGGGATCGGATGGACTAAAGCAACCTTCCATGATGCTGGCACAGCGCCGAGAGAGTAGGAGTACCGGAAAAGACGCGTTAGAACCGGTGCCAACTCTGGAGCACACGTCTTCAGCACAATTGCTGGGATTCCGTCAGGCCCACTCGACTTGTGGACATCCAGGGATAGAAGTATGCGTCGCACAGTACTTTGCCGGAAACGAACCTCCGGCATGGCGTGACCGCAATGTGGAATAGTCGGTGCGATGTTACCCATATCGTCCAAAGTCGAGTTGGACGCAAAAAGAGTGCCAAGAAGGTCGGCTTTCTCTTTTGCGTCGTGGGCTAGTGACTGGTCCTCCCGGTGCAACGGTGGAAGAGACGGCTTACAAAAATTCCCAAGAACAGCCTTGGCGAGCGACCAGAACGCACGGGTTCCCGAGGGAAGGCGAACTAGTTTCTCGCCAATTTTGCCTATGTACTGAGACTTTGCTACGGCTATAACTCTTTTGAAGGACCTGGAGGCAAGGTTGTACTTCTTCTTAAGAAGGCCGGTGTCAGAGTCCTGGGACGCCACTGCTTTTGCCCAGGCTTGATAACACTCATGCTTAAAACGTAATGCCGTTTTGCATGAGCGATCAAACCAGGGCTGGGATCTGCCGCCGATTGTCACCACTGAGGATGGAACAAAGAGCTCCATTCCCTGCAGTACCACGTCAGCAACAGAGTCGGCAACGACGTCAGGATCATCCGGCGAGAAGCAAACTTGCCCCCATGGGTAAGATGCGAAGAAATTTCGCATCCCATCCCAGTCCGCTGACCTATAGTGCCACACACGGCGGCGACTCGCAATGTGCGGTCGAAGTGGGCACGTGAGTGGCACCGTACTCCTTATCAGACAGTGGTCCGAAGAACCCAAAGGGGCGTCTACAGAAACCACATATCTGTCCGGATGGGAGGTCAGCAGAAGATCCAACAGGGAAGGTATATGATTATCAACATCTGGGATTCGCGTGGGTGCGGTAACCAGTTGTGTTAGATCATATGCTAGAGCAAAGTCATGAACAGATCTACCCGCGTGGTCGGTGGTGCGAGATCCAAGCCAATCGACGTGGTGGGCATTGAAATCGCCCAGAATAACGATTTCCGCGGATGGGACCTGTTGAAGTACGGAATCTGCAGCCGTTTGAACGTGGTCCATGAGTCGGTCTGTTTCGGTATTACCGCTATGGGACCTATAAAGACATGCGTAGATGCGGGGGTGGTCGTCGCTATCAACACGCAGCCAGAGGGTCGATAGGTCCCTTCCTTCAAGGCTGCCGAGGCGTCGAGCACAGATATCCTCCCGGACAAACACACACACTCCGGCCCGCGGTACAAAGCTGTATTCCAGTTTGTATCCGGGGTATAGGAGATATGAGGTGTCTGCCGGAGAAGATATCTGTGTCTCTGTAAGGAATAGCAAAGCAGGCTTTGCCGTTTCCAGGTGGTGGTGAATGGCAAGCAGATTTGAGTGGATGCCCCTGATATTGCAAAAGTCCACGTTTAGCGTGGCAGGGGGAGTCGCAATGCCCTTACGTTTGCCCCGGACAGTTTTTAGTGACGAGCGAGATTTTGCCCTCCCCAGACTACGAGGGGCAGCTTGAGCGTCCACGCCTTGGTGAATACCAAACCGTGGACGCTCAAGGGGGGATTCTCCAGTGCTGTGGCAGCTGGTACCCCCCTGGGGTAAATGATCTTTTAATGTCGCTGCCATTAAGGGGAGGGTGAAGGGGATGGGCCTCCGGATACCTCTCTCACCGAACGAAACGCGGCACAAGCCACTTCACGTCGAAATTCTGAGAGGCCGTGGTATTTCACCGGTCGAGCCGGCCCATTCATGCAGCGAACTGCTTGGCTCTACCACTGGTAAAATTATTATTATTATTTAATATTTTTACTATTTTTAGCCATCTCGATGTCTTGGAATTTAGGTACACCATAACACACACATATAACTTCACGCCAAATCCATTGCGGGGAGGCAGGGAGAACGGAGCGTCATAAGGCACGATTCTTACACACCTCACTCGCTTCGTTGACTATCATAAGTCTTTTCATGGCCACGCAGCGATTTTTGAGGCTCCCAACATCACCTTTCGACAGAACACGTTCTATTTGGTCACGGAATGTGTGTCTTGGCCGTTATCGATTCCTACATCCATCCGCTTTTGCATTGTATATCTGCTTAGTCAATCTTGCATCATCCATCGGAGCATGCTCTTTCTTACTTTTATAGCGACACTCTCTTTCAATCCGACTTTCTTCCTTACAATCTAGTTTTCGACGCGGTCAGCGAGGGTCATCCGCAGGTTTTGCGCAGTGCCCTCATTTAAATCGCGTTTATCCTACTTTTGTGCACACTCTGTTATACCCAACTCTCGCTTACATAAGTTAGCGTTGTAATCAGTACAGTATTGAGAATAGCTAGCTGGGGTTTCCTGCTAATATTTTTGTGTACCTCCCATCGCAAGGTAAACCATTTTAAAATAAGAAGTCTTCGACCAAGTATTTGAATATGCGATCTTTACATAACTTTACTTTTTAACATAATCGGAATCAAGGAGGAATTAATTGAGGAGTTTGAGGACAGTTTGGTACAACACTTGGATATTACCATTTACCTAGCAATAACTTGGCGTAAAGTTAAGTTACTGTTAGAAAATATTAATAGACACCGTCAAGCTAACTGATACTCAAAATTTTGACAGCTATAACATTTGACATGACTATTTATTGCACAATGTTCACGATACCCAATAAATATAGATTTAAAACAGCACAAACATACAAATGACATATTCTAACATCGATGCAGATATTAAATTATAGCCACACGTAACAACAACAGCATACAGGAATGCATGAAACATTGCTTTATCCAGTAATTCTACTTAGCATATAGATGAACTAATTCTAGCAATATGTGTGTTGCTTTTAGTTGTTATATTTTTCCCAGACTTTTGGATTCGGAATCCAAAAGTCTCGGAATTTAATTCTGACTCACACGTAGGACCTTTTCCATTTTTATTTTAAATTGTGTATTTATGAGTTATATCTATGATTGACAAAATAGTGCCGGATATATTGCAGAATGTTTCGTCACTTAATTTGGGACCTAAAAATTCGACGAGTCCAGTTATAACTGTCGCTATACCTTCATTTAAGAAAGGATTGAAATGAAAAAAACATTTCCCGATGAAGAATTCATTCTTGGTATAAAAGAAAAACCAAAAAAAAATTATACGTATTTGAATTTACTACAAAATACGTAAAATCAGTCTTCGTTATTTTATTTTTTTACTTTTTCATTCAATATTTCAGCTTCATTTTAGTCTAAATAATATTTGTTTTAATTAAAATCATTGCGTCAATACATAAACGCATTTTAAAATATTCTAACATCATACAATTTGTTTAATTAATTTTCAAGTCTATCTTGATTATGTAGAATTTATAAGCAAGAAACTTTTCAAAAATACAAGTTAGTTTGATTGAATAAGAAACTAATTTGTAAAAGCAATATTAATGATTGCAGATATTGAAGAAAACAGATTACAACTTATTCCATCACATTGAACAACTTAAAAACATATCTCAATTATTACGATGGGAGTGAAACTTATGATTATTGATAGTTAAATGTATTTGATTAACGTTTTCCAACAATCTACTACTAGTGAGGTACTAAATAATCTTATATCTGCTTAGTCGTATTGTTACCTTGAGTCTTGAATCCATAAATCTCTGGTGTCAATCGGCGGTAGTTCGGTTTCTGTAGAAGCAGCTGAGTGTTGAGGTGTGCCACCACGTGGACCGAGAAACCTTCTCCAAGTGCAACGGCGGCCTGGTGTTTAAAATCATTGCATGTAGTTTTTATTAATAAAAAAAATAATTATTAAGTTAGTATTGATTTGAATTTCATGAGAATATGCCTGATACAACAGAATAAAGAATTTTGTAATATTATTGTAAATATTGATGTTTGGTAATCTAGCAACAATATGGCCTCAAGGCATAGTGGCTACTGTGCCAAGGTCAATGCTTCGGTCCTGACCCAAGTATAACTATTTGTGTGATGATCATCATCATTAACCTGCCCTTATTAGGATCTAGTGTAGGCACTAGGTGGGATTGGTATAATTCTTTGCTATTCTATTCTCTTCTATCAGTAATTAGCTCTACACTTAAACTCTTCGTTCTAATTCCTTCTCGTCCACAATTATTTCCTTTTATTTAACTCCTTCCTCTATCCATTTATCAATTTCCTTCCACATTCGTTCCCATCGCTGTCTTAGTCTTTTACTCCTTATAACATGTCCATACCCACCTGTTCTACTATTTCTGATTTAGTTATTAACATTTGTATCGTTATAGTATAATAGCACAGTTAGTTTGCTTGAATTCGCTATTCTCAAGAACTACTAATTTGAAAGGAAAAAATATGCTGTTGTAAAAGTAATATGTGTAAAAGGCGAAACAGCGGTCAGCCCGGATTCAAACACGATTTCTTGATTCGGAAGCAGGGTGCTCGACAACTGGTCCACCGAAAGTTCTTGTAATTGATTATCACACTGTATTACAGGCTCGATATAATACGTTATCATATCCGGCCTTGTTTATGATACAATAATAATAATTAGAAGATGTCATTTCCATAGACAAGCCTATGTACAATGAAGATACCCGCCAGCTGTTCATTTGTCTATAGTGTGTATATCTCATTAAACAGCTGCTACATCATTGTCACCAGCAACACGTGCTGTTAGACTATCACTAATAGTTTGTTTATGGTTAATTTGTTAAATAAAGTTCATAGTACTGTCTTATCTTCCCGCCAATGTCTTCTTTAATAAATAAAACTAAAAAAAAAAATGTTTTTGTATTGTTGTATTTGTGGGAAGCTAAAGTTTGCTGAGGCACAGATACAATATAATTTGGGAGGTACCGAATCGTTGTGATGTTTGAATGTACCTATGTTTTTTTTTTTATTAGAACAAAGTTTTATTATTTAAAAAAAATAATATAACTATTTTCTGTATCCTCATATCGGATGCTTTAAGATTCAATGTTCATATCTAATAGATTTTTTATTTCATAACTTAATAATAAATAATAATAATAATATCTTGGACACAATACACACAGCGCCCACTAGTTCCAAGCTAAGCAACTAAATGCTTGTGTTATGGATACTAGTTAACGGATATTAATACATATATACTTTTCTTTTGTAAATACATACTTATAGTATATAATAAACACCCAGACACCACACAAACATTCATGTTTGTCACAAATATTTGTGTTCGGGTAGGAATCGAACCCCCGACCTCATTGCTGCAGTCGGTAGTTTTACCAGTGCGCCACGCTCCTTTTTTAACCGATACAGCGGCTGTTACGTCTCGACTCGGCGAATTGTTACGTCCCAACATTTCATAGGTGGCGAAAACGATAGCTTAACATCGGATACAACTCAACCAGTCATCGATATTTATCACACATAACTTCCGTAAAGTTCTCGGTGTGAGCCAGGATTTCATTTTAAGCTTGTTTATTTAGAAGCAAGTTTCTAGGACTTTTGAACACGGAGACGACTAAATGAATAACATTGTAAATTAGGTCTTCTAAACGAAAATTTGAGAGGATTTTGTAAGCGGATTTTGAGTGGTAAATATCCTAAATTCATTATAATGGATTTAGTAATTGGCAATTCAAAAACGAATACTTATTTTAATTTAAATTAAATTTCAAAAACATTGATTGTTCATATGTTAAAATCATAAAATTCAAAAACATTGATTGTTCATATGTTTAAATTATAAATTTCAAAAACATTGATTGTTCACATATTAAAATCTTTTATTTTATCAATAATTTCTTTTTGAAATGTACATAAGAACTTGCAATAAAACACCGTCGTTTTTAGATTGCAATAGAGTGTATCTTAAATATTTGCAGTATTAAAATGCGAAAACGTCTCGTACCTGAAAAAATAAAAAGAAGAAATCATTTCCTATAATGCCGGGCTTCCTCGCTCACAGATAGGTAACAACATTATTTGACTCGGGTCTACCAAGGGGAGGGTATTGATCAAGGAAATGGGACGCTTGCAATTTACATTCTCAGTAAGTAGAAAGAAGTCAAGCCCAGTACATAAATACCAGACACGATTCTTATACACATAACTATACCTACTTTGTAATCACCAAAATATGTTTACAAATTGTAAAATTTTTACATTCATCTCCCTCTTTGTCTCTTGAACATGGATAGAATTATATGTCTTTATAGGAATTGAGGAGGTAGATTAGGTCCGTTATCTGCAAGCGACTATCACCGGCTATGGATATTTGCAAAGTTGAAAGGGTTATAGTTGAGTTGCTGGTTTTTAAGATACGATAAGTGGATGCCATGAGGAGAAGAGGAAGAATAAAATGGGCCACTGAGTATACCTATCTTGATATACCCAGCGTAAGCTTGTGACGATTTTCTGGGAGTTTGTGGTATTTAGGTCAAGCTTGCCTATTTATGCATCGAACTGCATGGTTCTACTATTGTTCAAAATCCTAAGATAAGTTCAAAAAAGATATTTCAAAGTATTATCTAAACTTGTGTGTCGAGAAATAATTACCATAACCTCCCACTTCAAGAATTACGCGCGTGAAGATACATAATAAAAACTATTTCTAAATTGTGCAAATATGCGCTGCTGCCGGTGAATCTTGTTTGCTATGACAGCTGTCAAACCTTGCTTGAAAATCCCAGGGCTTATAAAATATACTCAGAGCTTTTACCCATTCAGTCAGTCGCAGATATATTTAGGTATTATGTAAGCAATACAAACTATCGTTTATATTTTTGTAACACACTTTCATTATATAAAATAACTAGCTGACCCGGTGAACTTTGTTCCGCATCAAACGTATTTTTTAAAGAGTTTACAATTAAAGTACTGAATTATCATATTTTCTTTACTACAATATAGATGAATTATACAAAAAATCACACCTTCTATCTATTAAATAAAACTGCATCAAAATCCGTTGCATCGTTTCAAAGATCTAAGCGTATAAGGGGACAGACAGCGGAAAGCGACTTTGTTTTATACTAAACGAAATCATTGGTATTATAAAAAAAAAAAATTACATTCAAATCAAAAGTATAGATGAAATCAAATTTCTCCGCATTTCGGTCTACTAGCATCGTGTCCAGAAGTAAAGAATTTGGTAGAGCTAAGCAGTTCGCAGCATAAATGGGCCGGCTTGACCGGTGAAATACCACGCCCTCTCAGAAGATCGACGTAAAGTGGCTCATACCGCGTTTCGTTAGGTGAAAGAGGTACCCGAAGGCCCATACCCCTTCCCCATCATTTCCTATCCAGGTCGGCAACGCAACGGTAACACTATATGTGTTGCTAGTGTCCATGGGCGGTGCAGGTCGCTTACCATCAGGTGACACGCTTGCTCGTTTGCCTGCCTATCCTATAAAAAAAACACTGGACGCATTGTCACGCTGAATGGCAATACGACAGTCCTCTGTGCGAAGAATAAACCAGCCTTCTGGTCGCAACAGACCTTCATCATTTATGAGTGTAGCTTATGAAAGCTTAAAAGAAAAATAAATTTAATTGTAAAAAAGAAATAAATAAGATGTCATCATTAATGATCTAAGTATAATCTGTTAAGAGCCAAAAAGGATTTGCTCTTACGGTTGTTAAGGTTTAAATATTGTTGCCAAATTTGTTCACTTTAACCCACTTTTATTGGAACGCAAAATATTGTCTTGCAAATGAACAGCTATGAATTAAAATGTGACCTTTCGATACAAGACATGGCATTTACATAAAATGCCGGGCGGATTGATCAAGGTCCCTTTTTATGGTGAAGTAAAGCGGCTTTAATACTTCAAACCTCTACAGCTTATGAAAATACTTTTTTTTTACGTGATGACACTTTAGCCACGCGTCTATTCATATAAATAAAATTGAAGTTTATTACTAAAACCCGAATATCATTATGGTTCAATATATTTGAATAAAAAAATATAAATAAAAAAAATTATCGTACCCGTTTCCTTGAAATCTTTTTTCCTAATCCTGCCCGATATTAATACAAACACAGATTATTTTTATAATAAAAAAGGCAGTTAATCCTGAGACATTCCATGCCAAAGTATTAATCGTATATCCTTTCAGTTAAATGAATCTCACATGGGTTTACATTAGAAAGAATAAAAGCTTTCATTCGATTAAAATTGATTTGACGATAGCCCACTGGCGATTGAGAAAAAAAACCTGGCACATATAAATCCAGTTATGAAAATAAATTACAAATTGCTTTTTTCCTTTTTTTTTAAGTTGCCACAAGTATATCTTATTTTGGCTCAAAGTTTAATATGCATCTGTTGGATAGATTCAAGAGTACAGTGCTATTCTGTATTGATATTTTGAATTGCAAATTTTATAAATTTGTAAAGTTAATAACAAACAAGGGTTCTATTTAAATTATGTTTGACGTTTTACGTAACGATCACTTATTTAACAAGTTTGAAATGCAATAGAAAATCAAATCATCGACCAGCTTTGGAGTGACACCTTCCAAATGAAGAGAAATCGAAATAACCGAGTCAAAGCCGATCAAAAATCAAATTCACGTGGCCTGTTTTGTTTTTTTATGGCGATACTGTGTACACAAAATTCTTACGGGAAGGTCAAAGTCCAAATTAAGTCATCTAATCTAAAAAGAAAATATAATCCCCATCTAACAAACGGCACCAAGCAACCTCAACAATCATCAAAACAAAAAAGTAATAGCCTTGATATCCACTTAAATAAATGTGTCCGACTTATTTTTCTTAAACTCAAATTACCACCTGGTAATACCCGTTTTCCTATGAGTCTCAGCTAACGTGATATGGTATGAACCACACTACATCGTTTTTGTGTGAGGTCGCGCTATGTCACCAGTAGAGAAAGCCCATTCATGCAGTAAAATAAGGATACTTCTAAGTATCCTCTGGATACTTCTCTCGAAACGAAATGCGGTATGACGCACTATACGTCGATATACTGACAGGTCGTAGTATTTCACCGGTTGAGCCAGCCCATTGATGCAGCGAACTCTACCACTCTACCACTGTGTTAAAGATAAAATGTGTTAGAAGCATGCAATACCGATTGGTGGTGCACCGAGCCATCCAGGCGCCCATCCGGCTCCAAGTCCTTTCCTCTGTCTTGCTAGCAGTTGTATTGTCAAGGCGTAAGTCAGCAACATCACTCCAAGTGGTATGTAGAATGATATGATAGACCCTACCGCCTTGTAGAGAGGATCAGGCACTTGACAGGAACCGTCTATCAGAACTGAATCCGCATTCTGAAAAGAATACAAAATGTTAGAATTTGTGAAATAAATAATAGATATAGGTAATATAGCCTATAGTCTCGGTCTAGTACTCGAGCACGCGGCTTCTGAATCAAGTGGTCGGGAGTATGACACACCAACGACTTTTCAAAATTAATTTATAACTTTATTTGTGATAAATATCGATGACTAAAACTTTGTGCCCCGTATAGCAATAGGTTCGCCACGTATTCCATCCGGGACGTAAACATAACGGCGAGACGAGGCTTAACAGTCGCTGCCTACACCTTCGGGTAGAAAAAGGCGTGAAGTTATGTATGTATAGGTAATATTAATTGTATTTTATTTCCGTCAGCTATTTTAACATCATTAAACACAAAAAATGCAGTCATTTTATCAGAGTATACAATTAAAAACAGAATAAAATTTGGAACTATAGGCAACTATAGCTCTCTCTACGAGGCTTTGAAATGAAAAAATAAATAACTAAAAAACATGAAAATATAGTTAGGCCTCTTCCATCATTCTGACGTCCGCCGACTAGAAAAGTGAGCTGAATCCCAAAAATATAACAATGTAAAAATAGCACTTGATATATAAGAATATTCTGGAACTTTCTGTTGGTCTTACAAAAATGTTTTGGTTAACCAATGATACTATAATTTCAAATTGTTTCTTCTGAAATGGTTACATATTATGTCATGTTAAAATAGGGGTTGATCGTAGATAGGTGAAAATTTATGGTTGTATGTATTATTGTATGCTGTAACATAAAAAAAAATAAAAAAAAAATAGGGGCGGGCATTTAGGAGGATGAAAAATAGATATTGTACGATTCTCAAACCTACCCGATATACACAAAATTTTATGAAAATCAGTAAAGCCATTACGTAAACTAGCGTTGTGTTTTAAATATTCCATTTATTTTTTTCAAATATCGATGTTTTTAATTTTGATAAAAAAAGAAGATATTTTGTTCCCATTCTCTTTTTTACATACACACATAAGACAACTTTACGCCTTTGTTACCCGAAGTTGTAGGCAGCGGTTATTAAGCCTCGTCTCGCCGTTATTTTTGCGTCCCAAATGGAATAGTGCCATACCAGGCACAAAATCTTCAGTCATCGATATTTATCACACTTAACTTCCGAAAACAATTTAGTGAAGTCATTGGTGTGTGCCAATGTCAGGATTCGAACCTGACAATTCTCTTTTTTCATTATTTGATAACATTCATATTAATATTTACTACACTATTAGACGGCCGTTTATATTCATTTATTTTTCTCGTTTATTGGCAATTTAGTTGTTCATATTCGTGAAAACCTTAGCGCTTTATTGATATTAGATACTGAGACTGGAAGAAACATTTTAATATTAATACAATAACGGCTTCAATGGATGATGATAAGTTATGGTGATGGCAGAATTTCCTTTAACTATCCTTAATTTGGTTCCCCAATTTCCAGAGAAAGAACAGGTTTATTTTTAAATAGTTTCGGTGGTCTGGAGGAGAAGCGCCTTGCTACTGAATCAAGAAGTTGTGTGATTAAACCCGTGCTCCAATGCCTTCTCGGAATTATTTTCGGAAATTATATGTGATAAATATGAGGACTGATAACATTGTGCTCGGTGTGTGACAATAGGTTCCGTCGCTTATTTCATTTGGGACGTCAATATATGGTACAACAGTGGTAGAGCCAAGCAGTTCGCTGCATGAATGAGTCGGTGAAATACCACGACCTCACAGAAGATCGACGAAAAGTGACTCATGCCGCGTTTTGTTCGGTGGGAGAGATACCTGGAGGCCCACCCCCCTTCCCCATCCTTCTCTATCCCCTATCCCTAAAAGGCGGGCAACGCAACAGTAACTCTATATGTGTTACTGGTGTCCATATGTGGCGTTGGTTGCTTATCATCAGGTGACACGCCTACTCGTTTGCCCTCTTACCCCATAAAAAATGCCAAGTCGAGGCTTAACAGCGCTGATTATGTATTAAAATATATTTTATTAAAATGTCCACGTAATGTCCATTTAATCTGATTCAATATCAGATCAATTTTCCAACAAAAGCCATTACAGAAGTTTATCAATTAATTGCCCAAACAGTTGAGTAATTAGTTGGTGATTTTCAATATAAAACAAATTCCTCTGTATTATTTTATCGATTTTAAGTGATAATTATTTAAAGTTTTCACAGACATAAAGTAATTGGGTCCGGTGGCAGAGTCACCCAGTTTGCTGCATGAATATGCCAACAACGATGACCTCTCAGAATAATAGCGTAAAGTGGTTCATGCCAAGTATCTTTCAGTAATTTGGAGGCCCAACTCTTTCCTCTCTCCCAAAAATTCCATTTTAAATGCCGGCAACGCAATTGTAACACTTTCTGTGCTGTGGGTGTTCATGGGCAGAGTTACTTACAATCAGGTGATACCCTAGGTGGTTTGCCCCCTTATCCCATAAAACAAAAAAAAAAACTAAAATTCCTTTCCATACGCACCAATGGTTGTATACCGTAAGTTCACACCTTTGATACTGGAAACTTGGAGGCAGTGACAAATAAACCCCAAAATGGTAGATATTTATACAAAGACTGACGTTTACAAGTATCACGTGTGATCCATCTTTTGGAAAGAATTATAATAATATAATAATATTATACATAACATATTATACATGAATACATAACTTCACGCCAAATCCCTTGCGGGGTAGGCAGAGAGAACGGAGCGCCATAAGGCACGATTCTTACACACCTCACCCGCTTCGTTGACTTTCATAACTCTTCAACATCACCTTCCTCCAGAACACGTTATATTTGGTCATGGAATGTGTGTCTAGGCCGTTCTCGACTCCTACATCCATCCGCTTTTGCATTGTATATCTGCTTAGTCAATCTTGCATCATCAATCCTTTCTACATGTCCGAACCATCGGAGCATGCCCTTTCTTACTTTTTACACCGAAACTCTCTTTCAATCCGACTTCCGTCCTTATAACCTTGTTTTCCACGCGGTGAGCGAGGGTCACTCCGCAGATTTTGCGCAATGCCCTAATTTCGACCGCGTTTATCCTACTTTCATGCACACTCTGCCATACCCAGCTCTCGCTTTCATAAGTTAGCGTTGGGATCAGTATTGCATTGAGGATTGCTAGCTGGGCTTTTGTGCTAATATATTTTGCGCTAATATATATATTTTCAGGAATCTGCCTAACACCCCATTTACTTTATTTCCTAACGCCACTATTCTTTTTACATCCGCGGTGTACCTTCCATCCCTGCTGAAAGCGCATCCAAGGTATACAATTTCATTCACCTGTTCCAGCACTACCATCGTCAACTATTATCCTTGCATCCGTTCTGGATTCCTCCCTTTTCAACACCATAACTTTCGTTTTCATCACATTCAATTGTAAGCCTTTCATCAAACAATCCTCTTTCATAATAGTGACTAGTGTTTGTGCAGATCAGACGGCGATTCGGCTAAGAGTACGGCATCATCTGCGTAAAACAGGCAGCTCACAACTAGTTCACCCATTCGCATCCCTACATTCGTCGATCTTACTCTCTGGAGACAATTGTCCAGGTACAGAATGAACAGCCGAGCGGACAGCACGCAACACTGTCTGACGCCGATATTGACGTAAAACCAGGGCGACAAGCCGCCGTCAACACGCACACACGCTGTGCAGCCCTCATAAGTGGACTGCACAGCGCGCAGCAGTGTGTCGCTCACCCTGTAGCCCGGGAGTATGTCCCACAGATCCTTCCGTAACACCCTGTCAAACACTTTTTCCAGACCCACAAAACCGCGAAAAAACTTCCGGCTAGCAGCCAGTTGTTTCTCCACGATGTTGTGGAGAGAAAAAATCTGATCCATGCACCCTCTTCCGCTTCTGTAACCACCCTGAGCCTCCCACAACACTCCGTCAGATATCACCCTCATTCTCCTTTCAATAATCTTCCCATACACTTTCGCTGCTAAGCTGATCAAACTGATGGCTCTGAAACTGGCGCACTGCATACGTGATCCCCTAATCATAGTAAAAATACCTCTAAACACATAACACATAACATAACATAACTTCACGCCTATTGTTACCCGAAGGTGTAGGCAGCGGCCGCTAAGCCTCGTCTCGCCGTTATGTTTACGTCCCAAATGGAATAGGTAGCGAACCTATTGCCATACCGGGCACAAAGTTTTCAGTCATCGATATCTATCACACTTAACTTCCGAAAACAATTTCGAAAAGTCATTGGTGTGAGCCAGTGTCAGGATTCGAACCCGGACCTCTGGATCAGAAGCCGTGTGCTCTCCCACTGGAACACCGAGACTCCAAATACCTCTAAAACTACACTGTTTATGGCCATATTTTTTATCAAAAGGTTTAATAATTTAGATTATCGCTAATATAGAATGTAGCAGCTGAGACTATCTCCAATAGTGGTAAGCTAAGGCTAAGGAGCCTTTTCTTAAGCTGAATGATACGTGAGCGTCAGCGTTTCCTCAAAAATGGTAACGATGCTGACAGCCCACCTCTGTTCGTGCCAAATGGCCCAGCTTAGTATGTATTTATTTTCTTCCGTGAATGTCTTGAGTGAGAGGATCAGGTATATTTTACCCCAAAGCAAGACCATTGGGGGTAAAATATACCTCAAGCACACATTCTCTTGAGAGAAACTCACTTAAATTTATCACCCATACAGAATTCTTGGATGTCAACTCGACCTTGTACCAGATGTGGCTTCGGAATCGCAAGTCGATACGTTTTGACAAGGGTCGCTATACTATACTATACTACGAAATTTTATTGGGGTCTGAAATGTAAATTCTCAAAATTGACGGGGTCCTTGTTGCATTGGTAAAACAACCGAACACGGAATATACATATTATTATACATGAGTACAAATATTTGTGAAAAACAAAGACGCATTTGATTGATTGATGTTCGGTGGGCGTTTATAAGTATTACTAGCTGACCAGGCGAACTTTATTCCACATCAAAAGTAAGAAATGAGTAAATTTCGGATTCATCATTTTTTCTTTACTATGAAAAATAGATCAAAACCGCCCTGTTGACACCCACTATCTATTGAAAAAAACCGCATCAAAATCCGTTGAGTAGTTTCAAAGATATAAGCACATAAGGGGACAGACAGCGGAAAGCGACTTTATTTTATACTATGTAATGATAAGTATCTATTTATAAAAAAAGTATATTTTATGGATATTTTTATATTTATTATACAATAAACAAGGCATAAAACAGTATTTGCAATTAAAAGACTAGAAGATGATCTGCATCTCGGTCTATTCAAAGCGTCGCCAGACACTGATCAATCTGATCATATATTGCAACGTTGGTCGATTAGTCGCTCTGCAATTTCTCCTCTATGAGTGAGCATTCAGAACCCATGTCCCTGGAGTCTTAAACCCAAACGGCTTGAAAACATAATCATCTACAAGGTTTTTGTATTTGTGTCAAGTAGTGTCTCACACCAAAAGATTACCCATTTTTCAAGGCAAAACAGACATACCATCCGGATTTTTGCCGAATAGTTTTTTTTTTCATCTAGCACCAAATCGTTCAGTTCTAGAACGGGAAAAACGGTAATAAATAAAACGCGAAATATATTTGATAAAGTTTCTATGACACAAATAATGTACATTTAACTCCCTAATTAATAAATAATAAAGTATTAATAGTATATATTCAAAATTTTAGATTAGTACCTGCTTATTCGAAGTTTGATCACTGACCCTTAATATTCCATTAAAAAAAAATTCCCGCTGTTCGTAATAGTTTTCAGAATGAACAATAAAAAGTCGAAATTACTATAGCTTTAACAAGCTGTTGTACCCTAAAATGTTTTATTTATTCGACAGATACGCACCGTAATGCATAAAATAACAATAAAATTGAGAAAACGGGTTACGTACATGGTACTTGTATGTGAAAATTTGGAATAATATAGTGTTAGTGTTAGTCGTTTAAACTCGTATATTCACCGGGACAGATATTCAATAAACATATTCGAATAAGCGAAAATAAATTGATAGATGGTTTATTGTTTTATGGCTACAGAAGTGTATTAGCTTACAATTTTCCAAAAATTCAATATAAAGTTGAGGTTATATTCACATTTGACGAAATAAAATAAACAAAAAAAAATAGTTTTAATAGATGGTGAATAACAGATCCCATTTTTTTAAAAAACAAATCAGTTCATTCGAAATTTAAATTTGACCTAGTTTCATATATATTCACTATTCGCTTTTTAGAACAATGAAAAATAAATTAGTAAAGAACTACTCACTGTAGTTCAAAAGTTTATCAACATATAGTGCTGTACTAAAAAAGTACATTAAGTAAATTAATTTCCTACGAGAGTAATTTGTCCTTTTAAGATCGTCGATATCGTTTCTATTTCCGTGCATATGCAAAAAAATCCGATTTCAATTTCACTGGTGACAATAAGAATCGTCCTTAATTTCACGCTCAGCGATCATTGGTACGCATTGTCGCTTATAAAAGTTGTACGTTTCCAAGAGAATTCGAATCATATATAATGGAGAAAAGTTGCTAGGATTAATCACTTTTTATTTGAAAACTTCGCGTCTCAATGCGGTCTGTACTGAAAGGGATTTCTCGTACAGCTTAACGTTGCGCATTTTATACGGTAATCTTTACTTTTAACCGAGGCAACAGTTATTCTACGGGCTCCGTAGTGTACTGGTAAAACCGTATGACGGTACAAATAAATTTATTTACCTCGATATTAAAATCTAATAAAAAGAATACCTATCCAAATACACAGCGTGGTACAAAAATATGGGTATATATATAAATTCATTCATATTCAACTCGATGGAATTTTGGTTTGAATACACAGAATGTTTACGTCCCAAATAAGATCAAATACAGAACATATTCACCGTAAACATCGATCATTGAATCACATGACTTCCAAAAATAAAGATTCGAACCTAAGACAGCCACCACTAAACCATTGCGACGACAAAAAAAAACACAATTTAAATACTGTCTTGATATTATTTACCTTATAATATTTTAAGCTCAGAGGGAGAGTCATCGCAGAAGACAGTATCCAAACGAAGACAATCTTGACTGTTACTCTTTTTCTTGTCTTATTCCGACCAAACCTCATTGGATAGCGAAGAGAGAGATATCTGTAACAATCAAATTTTATTAAAAGGCGCTAAGGGGTAGGCAAAGAAACCTGACTGTCTCGCTTCTTCGACTTAAGTAACTCTTGTCACATAGTTCGTCGGTTTTTAATATATCACATTCCGGACTTTTTTTACCTAAATCTTGCCAAGTAGAAAAGGAGACAGAACCTATTGCCCATAAAATTGTCATATAATATTATTGTTCCCATATTTCCAGGCAGTAATGGACTTTTGATTAGGGATTGTGCCTCTTTATGACTGTCTCATTGTTTTTACATTCGGTAGTGTTCTCAAGAATCATATAAAAAACCTTTATATGAACATAATACTGTTAATATAAAGATTTTTTAATGGAATAGGAGGGCAAACGAACAGGCGTGTCAGATTGGTAAGCAACAAACGCCGCCCATGGACGCCAAGACACAGCACATATAGTGTTACTGTCGCGTTGCCGACTTTTAAGGGATGGGGGATAGGGAAGGGTGGTGGGCCACCAGGTACCTCGTTCACCGAACGAAACGGGGCATGAGCCACTTTACGTCGATCTTCTGAGAGGTCGTGGTATTTCACCGGTCGATTCATGCAGCGAACTGCTTGGCTCTACCACTGTCGAAAGTTTGTTAGTTTATAATATATCAACTCTAAAAATAGTGAACCGCAGGTATAAGGTATAGGGATGTACCTTTTACTACTTATTTTGTTTAAACTATTCTTATCTAATATATAAAAATGTCGTGTCACAGTTTTCGTTCCCATACTCCTCCAAAACGGCTTGACCGATTCTCATGAAATTTTGTGTGCATATCGGGTAAGTCTGAGAATAGGACAACATCTATTTTTCATCCCCTAAATCACAAGGGTACCCACCCCTCAATATTTTTTTTTTAATTTTTCGATATATTTCTGTTTCTTATTTTTTTTATAAAACGGGATACATAAATAGATACGACCCTAAATTTTCAACCACCTACGATCAACCCCTATTTTTAAATTTTATTTTTGGGCAAGACAACGTTTGCCGGGTCGGCTAGTATTATATAACTAGTTGACCTGTCGAATTTTGTTCCTCATCAAATGTAATAAAGAAGTAAATTTCGGATTTATCACTTTTTTTAACTATATCATACATGAATTTTATTATAGATACAAACAATACCGTTACACTCTCTATCTATTGAATAAAAAAATATAAGCATATAAGAGGACAGACAGCTGAAAGTGATGATGTCCAAATTTAATATAATATATAAAATTCTCGTGTCACAATTTTCGTTCCCATACACCTCCGAAACGGCTTTACCGATTCTCATGAAATTTTGTGTGCATATCGGGTAGGTCTGAGAATAGGACAACATCTATTTTTCACGCCCCTTAATCACAAGGGTAACCTACCACCCAAAATTTTTTGTTCAATTTTCCGATATTTTTTTTTTTATACAACGCGATACAAAAATACATACAACGCCAAATGTTCAACCCCCTACGATCAACCCCTATTTTTTTAAATTTTATTTTTTGGCAAGACAACGTAACAGAGAACAGAGTAAAGAGATTTTAACATGTTGGCATTATTTAAAATTGCAAACTATATAAAAAAGCCATTAGATAAATAATTTTACCCCCCTTCCCCATCCTTTTATAACAGTGGTAGAGACAAGCAGCTCGCTGCATGAATGGGCCGGCTCGACCGGTGAAATACCACGACCTCTCAGAAGATCGACGTAAAGTGGCTCATGCCGCGTTTTGTTCGGTGAGAGAGGTACCCGGAGGCCCACTCCCCTTCCCCATCCTTTCCTAACCCCTATTCCATAAAGGTCGGCTACGCAACAGTAACACTATATGTATTGCTGGTGTCCATGGGCGGCGTTGGTTACTTACCATCAGGTGACACGCCCGCTCAAATTCCCCCCTATCCCATAAAAAAAAATGTAATTAAAACAATATTATGGTCATAAATATTTTTTTACCTGTCAACACTAATAGTACACAGGTGCATAATAGACGCAGTACAGAGCAGAACGTCCAGGCAAATCCAGGTCAAACAGTAAACTGCCGGCAGAGCGAAATATCCTGTAACAAATAAAATAACATTTGATTAAACCTTTTAAACGACGATAAAATTTGTTTTACGGGTTGTAGAAATTGATTAAAACGATACTCCAATTCGCAAGTAACTCGATATTATTTTAAAATAATTTCAAGTCTTATTTTATCTGAAGGTGTAGGGAACTTTCCTCGTCAAATTTTCACTTCCCAAATGAAAAAGGTGGCGGAACCTATAGCCTAATTTTGTCAGTTCATGGAAGAACTGTACAGTAGTAGAGCTTCGCATTTCGCTGCACGGGTTGGCCGAATTAACCGGTGACATACTATACCCTATCCCATTATAAAAGTCAGCAACGGAACTATAACACTGTGTTGTATAGGTGTCCATGGGCGGCGTTAGTCGCTTACCATCAGGCGATACGCCTGCTTGTTTGCCTCCCTATGATATATAAAAAAGTAATACGCATTGTATTATTACTCAACAAAACTATGCAAGGCCAGTTTGGTGAAATTCGCTAGTATGATTAGATATAGAGTGGTAGAGCCAAGCAGTTTGCTTGGAGTGGAAGAGCCAAGCAGTTCGCTGCATGAATGGGCCGGCTCGACCGGTGAAATACCACGACCTCTCAGAAGATTGACGTAAAGTGGCTCATGCCGCGTTTTGATCGGTAAGAGAGGTACCCGGAGGCCCACCCCCCTTTCCCCATCCTTTCCTTTTCCCTATCCCTTAAAGGTCGGCAACGCAACTGTAACACTATGTGTTGCTGGTGTCCATGGGCGGCGTTGGTTGCTTACCATCAGGTGACACGCCTGCTCGTTTGCCCTCCCATCCGATAAAAAAAATATATATATTAATTAATTCCAAAGAACTAAGTGTAAAAAGTATCGGGAATATGTCAATAAAGAGACCCGCGTAAAAGAGGTCGTTCTAATTTTTTTACTGCATGTTGGTAGCACTGTACTGATTTAGCGCGCAAAATTTGAACGGGATCTGTCATTTAATTTGTTTTAAACTAAACTTTTTGTTGGTCATAGTTTTGAGTCCTCGGCGATTTTTACAATGGAAAATATTGTTGAACAAAGAGTGTGCCTTAAATTTTGTGTTTCGAATGATATTTCATGTGGTGAATCACTAAAAATGTTGCGAAATACCTACGGCGAATCATGTATATCGAAAACAAGGGCTTATGAATGGTATAAGGCTTTTAAAGAAGGCCGAGAAGTAGTAGTACACTTGCCTCGTTCTGGTAGACCTTCAACCGTTACGACCAAAGAAAACATCGACAGAATCAAGAAGCTAGTGCTCGAAAATCGACGTATGAGTCTGAGAGAGTTGGCTAGTGAGGTGAACATATCTTTTAAGTCCGTCCACAATATTCTCATTGACATTTTAGGCATGAAACGCGTCGCCGCTCGACTAGTTCCAAAAGAGCTCAATTTTGTTCAAAAAGGGCAGCGAAAGCATGTTGCTGAAGACATGGTTTCCCGAGCTTCTACGGATCCCACCTTTATGAAACGTATAATAACTGGCGACGAGACATGGGTTTATGAGTATGACATGCAAACAAGCCAACCGTCTTCAGAATGGCGTCTCGAAAACGAGCCGAAACCCAAAAAACCGCGGCAAAGTCGCACCAAAATCAAGGTGATGCTGACAGTTTTTTTTGTCTACCGTGGTGTGGTTCACTCCGAATTCCTTCCAGATGGAGAAACAGTGAATAAAGAATATTATTTAGGCGCCATGAAGCGTTTGCGTGAGAGTATCCGCCGAAAACGTCCAGATTTGTGGCGACACAACTCATGGATGCTGCACCATGATAATGCACCATCACACACAGCCATTATAGTGAAAGAGTTTTTAGCGAAAAAATCAACAAACGTTCTCGACCAAGCACCCTATTCACCTGATATGGCTCCGTCTGACTTTTTTTTATTTCCCAAGTTAAAATTACCACTTCGAGGAAAACGTTTTGAGTCAATAGAAGCCATAAAAGAAAATTCGCTGAATGAGCTAAAGGCCATACCGCAAATAGCCTATGAAAAATGTATGGAAGACTGGGTGAAGCGGTGGAGATGTTGTATTGCAAGCGATGGGGCCTACTTTGAAGGCGATAAAATAAATTTAGATGAATAATTTGTATTTTTTGTTTTATTGACAAATTCCCGATACTTAGTACACAGAAGGTACATTGTATTGCAACTGTGAAAAATCAGAAGGATGAAGGAGTTGAAGACGCTTTCGAATGCCAAAACACACATGCCAAAATAAATAAGTCCTTGCGGAAAAGGTGATGTTAGGAGCCTTAAACCCGAAGAGCGTGTATTTCAAGAGTTATGAAAGTCGAAGAAGCGAGTAAGGTGTTTATATATCAAGCTGATTTTTCTTCTGTATTCTCTCCGTCTATCCCATCAAGGGACAAGTCGTAAAATTGTGTATGGGTGTAGATTTTAACTAAAATAGAAATACCTTAAACTTTAATAACAAATAATTTAGAATTCGGATCTGAAATAGTTCTATATTAAAAAAGAAACACGTCCCTTTTTATGGGGGCTTTTAACAAATTTGTCAATAAACATGTGGGCGGTGTTTGAGCAAACACATAGTACAACCTTAAACATCATTTGTGAACCGGTTATTATCAATATTTACTAAGTACAAATTACCAGTAATAATAAACTCGGTGTAATGGGGTACACGTGCTTAACTGAAATTTCGCCTGCGACTTCCCTTCGGCCGTAAAATGTCATTATTTTGTGTTTTAAAGTAAACACAGGCAAACACACAGTCACACACAAAAATGCACATCTTCAAAGAAAATGGTATATTCTATATAATCTTCCGAAGGTTTGTTTAGCCTTAAGCTCTTATTAGATTCCAATATAATTTAATTTCCTTCACAAACAATCATAACAACCAATATTTGTTTAACCTACATATGAAATATTTTTATTTTATTTGTATATAGAGGTTGAATCTATACATATAAATAAAATTCAAGTGTCTGTTTGTAATATTGAAATAACTGCCTTCTACTACATTAATAAATATGAATTATGTATACGGTATATACTTTTTACAATTTTTGTTTGTCCGTCTGTTTGTTCCAGGTAATCTCTGAAATATCTGGTGCATGTAGGTGGTGTAAAGTGTAATTGAGTCTACTTAAAAAAAAAACTTTTATTTATTTAATGCTTCCGAGATCAAACAAAGTTCGACGGGTTAATTAGTAAGTAAGGATACTGGTTTTGCGATATTCAAGCTAGTAGTTTCAGCGTGAAAGGGTAATAAACACACTTAAAATCCAAATAAAATTGAGACCTAGAGGAAGGTGATCTCATGAGCCTTAAAAATCGACGAGCGTGTATGACAAAAGTTATGACAGTCGAAGAAGCGAGGGAGGCGTGTGAGAAAAATGTCCTATTGCACTTTGTTCTCTCTGCCTACTTTGCAAGGGACTTGGCGTGAAGTTATATATGTATGTATATTCAAATAGCTAAATAAAAGTAGGGATTACTAAGTGATTCATGTTTTCAGGGATACGATAACAATATTTCAAACAAAAACAGTGGCTTATCACGTATAGAACATTTACGAAATTTCGAAATTAATTTCGAAATTTACGTGTGATAAATATCGATGACTAAAAACTTTGTGCCCTGTACGTCAATAGGTTCGCCACCGATTCAATTTGGGACGTAAACATAACAGCGAGACGAGGCTTAACAGCCACTGCATACACCTTATGTTATGTTAGAACATTTACGATGAGAACAGTTAGTTTATCGAACGTGCCTTACAGGTTTATTCAATCATCCCCTGAAATCACCTTCCACGTAGGTACCGTGTCGTAGGTACGTAAGGTTGTTCTGAACACGTAACTTGATTAACCCAAGCATCTATATTCTACAAGCTCTTAGAACAAGATCGGTTTAAATTACGCTTTATCTAAGCTATGTATGCAATTTTAATAACTTTAAACAAGAAATTATTCATTTTATAGTACTCACATCTCGTAGTCGTTAGATGTAGGTTTGTTATAATACTAGCTGTCCCGGCGAACTTTGTTTGGCATCGAAAGTAATAAATGATGAAAATTTGGATATTAAAAAATTTGTGCTATGTTAATACTGTAATATCTTCTTTAATATTGTTTTAAATTGTCATACTGATCTATATTAAAAGCACAATCTACTTAAGATACTTAACTGGATGAAAATGGATGCCATTATTTTACGTAACAAGGTAGGAAATAAAAATTGTAATAGTGGGTTATCCCTAAGAGTTAGACATATGCAACTGTGGACTTTTTTGTAGACCTTTTGAAGGTGTATAATAATGTAGAACATTGTTTCGATCTATCACTTAGGGTTCAGACAGCGTTTGCAATTAAATTGCTAAATATCGAAAATTATCATTTTTTTTTGTACATTATACATGAATCGAAATCGAAACTTCTCAATTGAAACCCTCTAATCAATAAAAACACCCAATCCGATATATAATTGCTTAATCCTTGACGTATTGCTTTCACATGGCAATATCATTACTCGACAAATGTCTAACATGACTCAACATAGTATTTAATAATAGAATACCTGTGAACTTTTGACTCATTTAATTGCTTTCCCAAAATCCTCATTTAAATCAATAATATGGATGATGTTTTTTTTTTTATGGTATTTAAGTCTAGTCTAAAAACACAAAGTAAGAATGGACATTGCCCGATGGTTCTGACATTTCGAAAGAATGGATAATCCAAGATTGATTAAGCAGATATACAATGCAAAAGCGGATGGATGTAGGAGTCGAGAACGGCTATGACACGCCTTCCATGACTAAATAAAACGAGTTCTGGAGGAAGATGATGTTAAGAGCATTAAAAGTCGACGCGCACGTATGAAAAGAGTTATGAAAGTCAAAGAAGCAAGTGAGGCGTGTAAGAATCGTGCGTTATGACGCTCTGTTCTCACTGACTACCCCACAGAGGATTTGGTGTGAAGTTATGTATGTGTAAGTTCTCCATATTAGAGCTCTGAACAATATTCCACTGACAAGATTACATGTAAATTTTGACAGAGTTTTATGTGAAATCCTTCGAATGTCGTTTATAGGAGTTGTGAACTTATTTTTCATTCCTACGTGATGAGAATTCGTTAAAAATATTAACAAATAGAGTGCTTTATAGAAAAAAAAACTGTCTGTTTTTTATTAAACTCGACAAACTTCGTAAATGAAGTGTTTTTCGATAGGGTCATATCAAGGACTATTGCTAAGATCCAAGTTCAAATTTCAATCCTAGAGTAACTAGCTCAAAAAATGTACAATTCTAAGTTGTTTTTATTTTTTAGATTTGAAAGAGATTATCGCTTACTATATTTGATTTCAAGATGGAATTACTTGAGTTGCTTCAAAGGGACTTTTTATAAACGTGATTTTAAGAAAATACTTGTATAAGTGTGTATAACATTTTTATTTTTAATGCCATAAAGTATGTTTATTGTTTATATCTATTCGGCAACTGTCCAAAGAATGAAGAATATAATATGAAGAAAATATTTTTTCATATATTTTGAATATATTCGTATTTCGTTTCTTTTTGACAGAAATAATTATTTAACTATAAATATTGGCATCTGCCTTTTTAAATGGCTGTACAAAAGACAAAACAAAGCGAGGCCAAGTTGCTAGTTGTTATTAATTAATCATAATGTCACCAATATCAATGATCCTCCAACAGGTGTCAGTAAACTCTGAAATAATAAACGTTAAATGTCAACTTTACCTTGAATTGCTTCGAGTACTATTTAAGTACAAACTTATGTGTAATTAATGTCGTTTAATTATGTATTGGTATGATGTCTGAGTGGTTCTCTATGTGTTAGGGATCGTCCATTAATCACGTGATATTATATTAATCATTTTTTAAAGTACAAAAAATAACTTTAAAATAAAAAGTAAAACCGACTTCTATAAACGTAATCTACAAAATCTTTAAGTATATGAAAACAGTACCTCTTTAACTAAAAAGCGATAAATAACGTAATTTACTCATTTGTATACTTATTACAATACAAAATGTAATACTTTAATAAAATCATCTTTAGCTATTGTAATATTTACAATTGCTTTCAAATTAAAGAGGTACTGTTATCATATACTTAAAGATTTTGTAGATTACGTTTATAGAAGTCGGTTTAAGTTTTTTTTTTAAGTTATTTTTTTCACGAGTTTTAGTGATATGGACGAGTTTTGAACTTCAATAGAAGTTAGTTCATTTACATGGCTTTCAGTTTATTAAATATATTATCAATAATTACAAGTCCGTTTGTAAAATGGTTGATATTTTTAGGGAGCTATAATTGTCATAAATAGGTAATTAGATAAAAGAATATGATAATACTTGCTAAGTATTTATATTTTTGTAATTATCATGGTTAGACTCAATAACACTGCAGCCCGAATGAAGGCCAATGAAGCCTGGAAACTATTGCAGAAAATAAAAAACATTTTCAAAGAATTGTGTCCTAACTCCTATTCGTTTAAGAATTTTGTTGCTTCATCATCAGCACAGTAGTATCAGACGTAAGCATACCTCCCAAGCAACACGTTAGTCCTATACACTACTAGACAGTTTACTTGGACTAACTGCAGTACTGTCTCCGAACTCCTAACCATTGAGGAGTTCTGTGGCTTCTTCATCAGCATAGCAGCATCAGGTGTATATTCAAGCATACTTCACAAGCAACACGCTAGCCCTACATACTACCAAGTAGTTTCTATCGACCAATTGCAGTGCTGCCTTCAAACTCCTAACCGTTGAGGAGTTTTGTGGATTCTTCATCAGCACAGCAACATCAAATGTTGACACCATAAAGATTATTCCTAAGACATTACTATAACGTAACAAAAACACCATACTTGCATACAACTTTTAGTGGATGCCTTCGATTTCTCCTGGTTCCCATCATCAGATCCTGACCTGGTGAAAATGGGACCATCTCGGAGGTAAGCACTATACAACGAAAAAAAAATTTGAACATACATAAAAAAAAAATTATAAGACGAATTGAGAACCTCCTCCTTTTTTCGAAGTCGGTTAAAAAAGAAATAAAAGTGAAATCTTACCATAATCCTTCCCCCCTGTGATACTTCGTGATTTTAGTCCCCTTTCAAACATCACGTGAATAATGGATAACCTGGATAGATAGACTTATATAGTAGACTTATATATAGACTTATACATAGTTAATGAGTCGACTATCTTAGCTATGTCATGAGGAGGGTTAATTTGCATGTCGCGTTAAGAATAAAAAATCTGAATAGAAGGAATTGGGAGGAGAGTAGAAGGAAGTATGCAAAAGAAAGCCTATTGTGTCGACGGAATAATGATGACAATAGCACAGCAAGATGATTATCTATAAAATGTATAATTTTATACTTAAAGAAAAATTTATAAATGAATATTACTATGTTTGTATTATATTCATAGCAGCATTTCCCAACCAGTAATAAGACAACCTCTCAGAATATCGACGTAAAGTGGCTTTTGCCGCGTTTTGCTCGGTGTGAAAGGTATCCGGAGGCCCAACTTCTTTCCCCCTCGCCTTCCCATCCATCCCACTTCTGACCCCTCCCATATCTCATTCTAAGGGCTGGAAATGCAACTGTAACACTATGTGTTCAGGAGTCCATGGGCGGCGTTTGTTACTCACCATTTGGTGGCACACGCCTGCTCGTTTGCCCCGCTAAAAGGTCTACAAGTGTGGTGTTTTTACTTCTTCTTATTGCTTCTGAGGCGAAACAAAGGTCACTGGGTTAACTAGTTATATATATATATATATAATTATAAATAATATACAATAAAAAGTATTTGCCAAATAGTTTTTCTTATAACCGAAGTCAGCACACATCTATAATGGATTTAAAAAAATTAAGTAAATTATAAACAGATTAAGGAACCCACTCATCATAACACCAGTACATAACTAATGTAGTGATCCACTAATTTAGAGATATGCAAAGGTAGGAATACGTGTTATGTTTCAATTATGTTCGGGACACGACCCCCTAAATCTACCCCTCCTTGTACCCTCACTAAATTGTTCTCGTCAGTTTTCATATTACAACAGATTTCACTAGTATCTTGAAAGCTTTATAGGTAATAATTTAGATAGTGATATTGTATTTTGGTTTTGCGATAAACATAAACACATATATAACTTCAGGCCAATTTCCTAACCGAAGGTATAGGCAATGTCTGTTAAACCTCGACACGCCGTTATATTTACGACCCAAATGGAATAGGTAGCGAACCCATTGCCATACAATGGACTAATTTTTCAGTCATCGATATTAATCACACATAACTTCTGGAAACAATTTCGAAAATTCATTGATGTGAGCCAGGATTCGAACCAGCGACATTTAGGTTCCGAAGCGGGTTTGATCTACCTCTGGACCACCGGGGTAATTGGCTGTATTAATTGTTCTGACTTACGATAATAATATGAATTTACGATTAAATATTGATATACACATGTACACAATATTTCTCTGCATTACTCCCGTTAACAGTGTTAAAAGCTTGCATGGATTAGTCGGCACATAAAGGTCTCCTCTCAGAATACCGATGCATAGTGGCTCATGTCGCGTTTCGTTTCGCCGACCACTTGCCTAACCTTTTCCTTCCCTATCACACTCAAGACCTCACTCCATCTGTGCATGGCATCTTGGATGGCAACGCAACTTGGTGCTGACTATATTTTCCAAAAATCATGTGTATACTTATATATGTATTCATATACACTTTAACATAGCCAATACATACAGAGAATAGACTTATTATTTTAGAGTTAAATTCCATATTAAAACACAAGCACCTAAATAAAGTGCCTAGGTACATAGAAAGAAAAAAACAATCGCTACGAGTTATAGGTAATATTAATATCGCTACTGAAAACGAAACTGTATGCTCGTACATAAAAGGCGAAGTCAGAATACTGTACCATCAAAATGAAGACCACAACCATATTAATATTAATGTCCTACAAGTAGTTAACGAAAGTGATAAATAGTCGGTATTAAAATGTCACTTTTTATGGGATAGGAAGGCAAACGAGCAAACGTTTCACCTGATGGTAAGCAACCTGCGCCGCCCATGGACACCAGCAACACATATAGTGTTACCGTTGCAATGCCGACCTTTAGGTGAGTAGGATAGGAAAGGATGGGGAAGGGGGTTGGGCCTCCGGGTACATCTCTCACCGAACAAAACGCGGCATGAGCAACTTTACGTCGATTTTCTGAGCGGTCGTGGTATTTCACCAGTCGAGTCGGCCCATTCATGCAACGAACTACTTGGCTCTACCACTGTTAAAACTTTTTGCAACATTGAACTTTCCCTAATTCATCCAGCTCTCTGACCGCAACACAATACAAATAATACATTGTAAGCAAGTGTATTCTATTTTAAGGACGATATAAAAAACTTTAATGGTTTCAGTAATGCTTTAGTACTACACTTGAGAAAGTCGACGTTATAAAGTCTAAGGATATAGTGCCTTAGAAGTACTTATAAAATATATTAAGGACATTTGTAAACTTAGTAGATATTGGGTTACAATGATAATATAATTAAAATATCGTTACATAGAATAAAACAATGTCGCTTTCCGCTGTCTGTTCCCTTATATACTTAGATCTTTGAAACATCTTCTTTTATAAATTAATTAATGTTCCATTAGGATTTTAGTAAAATTTTGCTCAAATTGCAAATCTAAATAACAACACGTTTGCCAATAAAACTTGCATATAGTCTAATTAATATACTACCCTCAAGAATTGATCTTGGTTAAATAGCCGCTTTGCTCAGACTCTGTAGGCAATATCATGCAATATTTAAAATACTATTAAAACCAATTACACTGAGCACCCCGTTTCTGAATCAAGAGGTCGCGGGATCGAATCCTGGCTCAAACCCATTACCTTTCAAAATTAATTTCGAAAGTTATTTATGATAAATTTCAATGTGCAAAAACTTGTGCCCGGTATGGCAATTGGTTCGCTATCTATTCTATTTGGGACGCAAGATAACGGCGAGTCGAGGTTTAACAGCCACTGCCTACACCTTCGGGTAGAAAAAGGCGTGAAGTTATGTTATATTATATATAATTTAATAAAAAATAACATATGTTATTAATAAATATTATAATGGAGCTTGCATAAGTACATATTCATTGTACTAGTGTTATTTATTCCTTGTGAATGTTAAGACTAAAATGTACATGATATGGCCTCTTATAATTGACGGGAGAAGCGTCTCTGTACCTTGTATATGACATGTGATAAGTTTGTATGTACATATTATTTGTTGGTACTGCAATAAATAAACTAACGAATTGGTAGTGAAATGCATTAAAAAAAATGGGTGCGTGTACTTATTACGCGCGTGAGAAGTTATACTTCTTTGGCATCATTAAAATATATATATATATATAATTATTAAAAACTAAATTTAGAGAATAATAAATATATAAGACATTATTTTGTAAATATTAAATAACCAATAATAATTATTTAACATTAATAATTTAATAATATTTAGTGTTAATTATATTAAATAAAAGTATTTTAATTTATATCAATAAATAATACATGCGGATAGTTAACCTCAATTATATTGGAGCACTTGAAAAAGTATATAAGCACAATTTTTTTCACTAATATTCACAAATAGTAAGTAATATCAATCAAAATATTCAATTTAATTCACTACTGAATATAATTTATTAGCACATATATAATTCGCACTTGTATGAAACTAAAACTTCATACTGTTAACTTTGTGTCACAGATGCGCGCGCATCTTAAAATTTCACTCTCATCATTTTTTCATAACGCGCCTAAAGAAGTATAACTTCAAAAATTTTAGTCGTTAAAGCTGTTAGCCTGTTAGCTGCTATGCTGTAAGAACCAGATAATGGAACTCATTATGCCCTAATAGGTTTAACTAACAAAAATTTAGGCAGCTATTTGGCATTTCCATAATATCATCTAAAATCTTTCACATAAACTATTCGGATAGTTGTGATCTGCATAATCTTATATACAGAAGTCACGTTTTTTTTTGTATTCCAAATAGACAATATTTATTTCGATGAAAAAAACAATTTTGAACTTTATGAATACCTTAACTTGCAAATCTAGATAATTTATTTTTTTCAGTGGTAGAACCAAGCAGCTCGCTGCATGAATGGGCTGGCTCGACCGTTGAAATACCACGACCTCTCAGAAGACCGACGTAAAGTGGCTCATGCCGCGTTTCGTTCGGTGAGAGAGGTACCCGGAGGCCCACCCCCATTCCCCATCCTTTCCTATTCCCTATCCCTTAAAGGTTGGCAACGCACCAGTAACACTATGTGTTGCTGCTGTCTATGGGCGGCGTTGGTTGCTTACCATCAGGTGACACGCCTGCTCGTTTGCCCTCCTATGCCACAAAAATTTTTTTACTCATTGCGCTAATAATACTGCGTAACGATGCTGTAATTTATATCATGGATATATTTCTTCATATATTATAAAATTTTGGTCACAAAAGAGGATTCAATAAAACAAATTGTGGACTAATTAATGCTCTCTAAACGAAACTGTACACCTTCCATATTTCAGCAGTCGGCAGCAAGTCACCAGAAACCAAGATCAATAACGTTACATATTCAACGTGTTGGCTTGGAAAGGCAAACAAACCCTTTTGATGCTGAAGTACCATATAGGTATGCTTAAGCTCAAACGATATACACACACATACACCAACGAGTAATTAAGCAATACACATACATACATACAAAATTTCACGTCAAGTCTATTGCGGGGTCAGCAAAGAGAACAGAGAGCCAGGTAGGGTTCTTACAGCTTAAGTAAAAAATCTATCTCAAATAATATTGTGGGGCAGGAAGTCGGATCGAAAGTGAGCGTCTGTGTTAAAATAAAGAAAAGCATACTCCGATGGTTCTCAAACTAAAGAATCATGGAGATACAAGATTGATTAAGATAGACAGTGGAAAAGTGGAAGATAAGAGTCGAGGACGTCCACGGTAAATTTTCCATGACCAAATGGAACGTGTCCTTTCGGAAAGCGATATCAAGAGCCTTTAAAACCAATGAAGTGTGAACGTGTCGGTCTCGATGGTCTAGTGGTCGAGTATCCCGCTTATGAATCAAGAAGTAGCGAACCAAGAAGTAGCGAAAGCTTTGTTCTTTGTTGTCGGTATGGCAATAGGTTCGCCACCTATTCCATTTGGGACTTAAACATAACGGCGAAACGAGGATAAACAGCTGCTGTCTACACTATGTTATGTGTTGTTATGTAGTGTCTACCAAAAAAGTTATGAAATTCGTAAAAGCGAGTGACATGTGTAAGAATATGGAGTGTCCTATTGCGTTTTATTCTGTCTGCCAAAGAAATCAGGGTGCACAGGACTTGTCGTGATTTCTTTACAGAATTTATTACTTCACCGCAAAATAATCTCGTTGTATACTCAATCAGTTGATAACAACATTTCTTCATCCGCAAATTAATTTAACGAACGTTTTAATCGGCCGTTTTCAAACAGAAAATTAAGTTACACCCTCATCTCGGTGAGGTTGTCGGGGTTTTCGTACAAAATCTAATTGCTACTCGCTGTAAGCCTCGTAACTACTATTTTATTATTTGTATAATAACATAGAATTAAATAATTTTGTTTTGTCTTTATTATTGGTTATTAATAACTTTTTACTGTTATTTTCCAGTTTGCAATATGATTTACGCAATAATTAATTACTAAATTAACATCTAAACCAGCGCCAATTATAAACTTCTGCAAATATAGAAAGTGTTGTGTTATTATAATAGTGATGTTGGTCTCTACGATATTTCTAGGTAAGGGGTCAAAAGTGGGATAAAGAGATGTGGAGTGGAACTTAACTGTCAAACAAAATTCGGAGTGAGTCACCTTACACTGGTATTTTGAGAGGTATTTCAGAGTAGACCCGCGCAGGTAGTTGGATAAAAAGTCGGCTCGACCGGTGAAATATCACGACCTCTCGGAATAGCGTGTAGTGGCTCGTTCTGTATTTCGATCAGTGAAAAAGATATGCAAAGGCTCAACCCTCTCCTCTCCCCATCCCACTTCCGACTCCTTCCCTATCCCATTATAAATGCCGAAAACGCATCTGTAACACTACTTGTGTTGCAGATATCAACGGCCACCGTTAGTGGCTTTCCATCAGGTGACAGGCCTGCTCATTTGCCTCCATATCCCAAAATAGTCTTAGTCCCTAAAATACAATATAGTGAGTAGTAGCAGATGGTAAATCTTAGGTAAGTACTATACGGAGGCTTGTTGCAGACTGAGATTTCTGCCTGACATCCTTTAATATAAGCTCTGTCATAGATATAAGAATAGTAGATCGGCAATAGTTACCCAAGCAACGAGACCAAAAATGGGTTATTGATGTGTGAGTGACTTATCAATGTGTGCATAAAAATTGCCTCCAAAGCGTCAAATTTTACATAATTATTGTGCATGTGTTGAATTATAAACATCTTGAGAATCGCTTACTCGCGGTCGCGCTGTCAGTGATGATTAGTTGTACATTTTTACTGACATGTGCCATCTACTACAGTCTACGCTAAATCTATGAGTTTTGTATTCATGATCGGAATACTTGTAAATACAAATGAACGAACGGACGTTAAGCAACCACAAGGGTTTGGTTTTGATCATATTTATTACGGAACCTTAAAAACCTCACTCAAAGCTAACTCATTTGCACCTATTTCAAATAGATTAAACCTAAATTATCATATTACTATGTTTAAGAGTATGTTTCTTAACGTGAATTTAATTATTATAATTAGAGTTACTTAATTTAAATAATTTCTCAAAGTAAGTTTGTTAACTTTGTTTTATGCACTGCAGAATAACTTCTAGTCTTTCTAGTGCAACTTAACGGTTAATTTATTCCCAGTAAATTCATTGATTAACGTATGATTTGATTTTGATGTTATATTTTGGTTACCAATTTTAATCTATAAGATAAGATAAGATAAGATAATTCTTTATTTGTACTCCATAACAAAACAAAAGAACATACATTAATCATAAATTAATACACAAGTGCAAATGGCGGCCGTATCGCTAAAAGCAATTTCTTCCAGGCAACCTTTGGAAGGACAGAATTGCATGAATTTTACGGGTAATCATAGGTGTTGGAATATACAAAGACATAATTAAAATAATACTATTATATAATAATACAAAATATAATACATAAAATAATAATAATAATACAAATATACACAAAGTACACACATATATATAAATACTAATACATAATCATACATAGCAAAAGTAATATGTAGCATGGACTACTGAAGTGTTTCGTAGTGAAGCGTTAGCAGAGTTTTAAAATATGTGATGGATTTCGCTTTCTGATTTCCACGGGTAATGCATTCCACAGCAACACTGCCTGGACGGAAAAAGATCGTCGTATTTAAAATGGATTTAGAACCTATACTGAATTTAAATAAGAACTGTTATCATACATATGGACTGGAACTTTAATAAGCATACTTTTTGCCATCAAGAATCTGTTGAGCTGATGGTAAGTGACTAGCGATGCCCGTGGATACCTGTGAAATTGTGATAGGGAGAGACTGTTACGGGTAGGTTAGAGGGATTGGATGTGTGTATTATTCATTTCTTAAAAGAACTGTTAATAATGTTTACACATAAAATTTGCAATATACATAAATAATTATACCGAGAATAAACTAGTCTTTACATATTGCTATTTTGAGATACGACCATACGTTGCTTATTATGCTTAAATGCCATATAATGTACGCACCGAAAATTCCTCGAGTTTCTGGGATGATAAATGAAGAATGTAAGCTTAAGGACTTCAATGCGTTATTTTTAGTAGTGCCTCAGACATTTTATTATACTTATACTTGATGATTTATGGCAATAGAATTATTACTATTTTTAACACGACTCTAACTATAACATTGGTAGCGAATCAAAATTAAAACTTATTCAGTTTTTTTTTTGGTTACAGAAAAAGATTTTTGTGTATGAAATATTGGGTCACATAACACTCCAGGCGCTGTTTAATAATCGAATATTACATAACTCTGAATATTCATTCATGTATTCCAGAAATGGAATCCGAAGTATTGGACTTCAACGGTATTTTTATAACATCACTGTATCTCTCCTACTTTTTATAGGCCTACATTTTTTCACCAGAGATTAAGTGTCAACTATCCACACACATGTGAGAAATTTCAATTTTAGTTCGTTAAAAAACATCGCATCTGATTCTAACTAGCTACCATGTACTATTTTAAAACAATTTTAATATAAGCAAATATATAAAAAAAAGTTCTTACCTCGAACCAACGTCAAAATCCCAAGCGGCATCACCAGTATTGCAACTAACAAATCAGTTATCGCTAGCGACATCAAAAAATAATTGGTCACATTCTGTAATCTTCTTTCCAGATATATTGCCAAGCAAACAAGCACGTTCCCTGCAGCCGTACATAGTACTAACAACAACGCCACAAGCGCCCACCAATTTCTTACTTCATAGTTATCATACGGCGCAGTATCGTTGCCAGTGTTATTAAAACTGACTTCATTGAAATAAGTATCTATAGTATAATTGACCTCTTCAAATGTAATACTTAAATCAGGTACATTGTTTGTTAAGAATGTATTGCCCTGTTCATACATTGTGAACGGTTATATATATTTTTATTAATTTCATTTTCGATGGTACACCATTCATCTTATTGCGTAAACGTGAATCTTCATCCGATACATTCTCCTTCGCATTTCAAACTTTTATAATTTTCTTCAACATCTGTAACAATATTAAAAAAGAGAATTTAAATATAAAATATACAAAAGTAAATATTACTTTAAACTTTGCCGTGAACAAAAACAGAATTGTTGATGTGTATCTATACGACATACAGTGGTATATATGTTCTAAAGACGAGCTTAAACTCAGTGTTGAGTTTTCCACAAGCGAAACTTTATACAAGTTACTTAAGCTTATATATACTTGATGTACGAATATATTGTTTTTTTTTAATTTGTTAAAGAATTTTTATAAGATTATGATAATATTAGTCTCGGTGTCCAATTCTCGGTGATCTAGTGGTTAAGCACGCCGCTTCTGAATCGCGAGATCGTGGGTTCGAATCCTGGCTCGCACCAATGACCTGTCGAAATTATTTTCCAAAGTTATGCGTGATAAATATCGATGATTGAAAAATTTTGTGCCCGGTATGGCAATAGGTTCGCCACCTTATTCCATTTGGGACATAAACATAACGGCAAGACGAGGCTTAACAGCCGCTGCCTACAACTTTGGGTAGAAAAAGCGTGAAGTTATGTTATGTTATGATAATATTACTAGACTTTTGTATGATCATATATCTGATATAATATATCTGATATAAGAGTCTCGGTGGCCCAGTGGTCGAGCACACGGCTTCTAATCCAGAGGTCCGGGTTCGATTCCAGACACTGGCGCACAACAATGGCTTTGCGTAATTGTTTTCGGACGTTATGCGTGATAAATATCGATGATTGAAAATTTTGTGCCCGGTATGGCAATAAGTTCGCCACCTTATTCCATTTGGGACATAAACATAACAGCGAGACGAGGCTTAACAGCCGCTACCTACAACTTCGGGTAGAAAAGACGTGAAGTTATGTTATATAATGATAATATTACTATACTTGTGTATGATAATATATTTGATATAAGTATGATAAGATCATGAAAATTATAGAAAAATAAAGGCTAGTATAGAAATATTACATGTGTTTGGCCGGTTGCCAAAACACACAAAATTGTTGTCATTGGCTTATTGCCTTCAGTACTGAAGTGCTCGTGGATTCGTGACTATCTGTAATTGGATATGTATCAATAGGAGTGGATTCTGTTTAGAGGTATCAATATGAAAATTTACTTGGCCTTTCTACTAGCGGATAGTGAAAGTATTAAAAAAGCGCCCAATGTTCTACACTTGTATCACTCGTATCAATGGGTCCGGAATCACATCCCTAAGTTTGAATTGTTTTTTTTTATGGATAAAATGCGGTCACAGAAATGAATATGCTTCCTATTTATTAGCTATTCATTCTATTTTACTAGCTGAACTTTGTTCCGCATCAAAAGTAATAAATGAGTAATTTGGGATATTTATCGGGACGCGTCGCAACTGCTATGTCCCGCTATATTAATACTGTAATATCTTCGTAAATATTCGTTTAAATTACATGCTGTAAAGGTCCATATTAATCTATATTAAAAGCGCAATCTATTTAAGACAATTACCTAAAAAGGTAAGAAATAAAAATGGCCATTGTGGGTTATCCCTAAGAGATAGACATATGCCATCGTGGACTTTATTGTATATCTTTTGAAGGTGTATAACAATGCAGTACATTGTTTTGATTTATCACTTAGGGTTCAGGCAGCGTTAGCGATTAAATATCTACATCTTGAAAATTAACAGTTTTTTTTACTACACTATACATGAATTATAGATCAAACCCACCCCGTTGATACCCTCTATGTGTCAAAAAAACCGCATCACAATCCGCTGCGTAATTACAAAGATATAAGCATATAAGGGGAAAAACAGCGGGAAGTGACTTTATTTTATACTATGTAATGATTATAGTGTGATAAACTTCATAAAATAGACTGCCTACAGTAATATAAACTATAAAATATAAAAAAACCACCTATTTGCCACATATTCCATTTGAAAAGTAACCATAACAGCGAGTCGAGGCTTAACAGACATTGCCTACACCTTCGGGTGGAAAAAAGCGCGAAGCTATGATAAGTTATAACAACAAGTTCAACTTACAGTAGACCTAACTAGACCAAATTTTATGTTCAAGTTGTAAACTTTGCCAGAAGGAAAACTTACATTATAATAATTTTACTATGCCTTTGTAATAAGTGAAATAATAATAATTTTCAAATATTTTGAGCAAGGTTTGTGTTGAAAGCGATGGAGTGGTTCAAAATCCTTCAGTTAACGAAGGATTGACACAAGCTTACACTGTCTGTCAATCACTTAACTTAATAAAGGCCGTTTAAACGGATCTCAGTATTCCTCCCTTTGCCGGAAAGAGTTTGTAAATTGTGTGTTTTTCAGGTATGCAAATTAAATACTCTTTGCTAAATTACTTATCTTTGCTAAATTAGTCGATAATCCTTGGCATACACCTATCACTTATTAGTATAACACATATATATATATCTTATATTCTTAAGTTAATATTTATCGATAAAAGAACCATATTTATTGCGTCCGATAAATAATAATATGCTCGTTAATTTCATGATATTGCATATAATAATATGAAGTCAGATGAATGTAAAAAAAAAATATTGAACTAACCAAAGAAATTGCAGTTTCATTGTTTTTTTTTACAACATTTATAAATCACAAATCTTAGCAGTCCATCAGTGAGGTATTTTGAAATTGCAGAAATTATGTTTATTACATTTAAATATTGTTTATAAACAATTTTACCCGAACATAAACGGCCATGGCCGACGACGTTTTACTTAGTGATCGAGCAAGACCGGCGTGTCCATCGCGCTATGAACGTTGGTTACAGAGGCAGTATATTAACCACTCAATTTATTTACCAACTAATATAATGTATCGCTGTAAAATTACCTTAAAAATTACTGATGTAGATTTGAACGACTGTTCTCAATTTAAATAGGATCTTACATATAAAATTTCCATGCCACAATGTTAGTTACCGTGCTCCTTCGAAACGGCTTTACCGGTTTTTACCAAAATTTTATATGAGTATTCAGTAGGACTTAGAATCGTCTACCATCTATTTTTCAGTCCCCTAAATTTTAAGGGTATATATCCCCTCTTATAAAAATATTTATTTTTAATTTTTCGAAATATTTATTATTTAATTTTTTTTTATAAAACAGGATACAAAATATATACAATCCTAAATTTTCAAACCCCTATTTTTTTAATTTATTTTTTTGGCTAGTCAACGTTTGCCGGGTCAGCTAGTATATATATATAGAAAGACGAATTAAGAACCCTCCTCCTTTTTCGAAATCGATTAAAAACCGTCTTTATGTGTATATTTCTTTTCATAATTATGAAATTTAATTTGAACTGGGCTTTCCGATGCAAGACAATCGATTAATTAATAATAAGAATTAAAAAAAGTTGTCAGAGGTGAACTCTAGGATCTACTACAATATTTCATTATGCAATAATTGATTAGCCAATAATGATAATTGTAATACGTTGGGTAAGGATACATTTTATGAAAATACAAGAAATATATCAAATACAGATTAATCTCTATAGATACATATTATAGAATTGATTATATATGCGATATAATTGAATCGTTTCCTATTACTGCTTTGTCTGCTTGTGACCACGGCCAGTGCAACCTGGCCGAAACGTCAAACAAATCAAGGTAAATAATCTTTACCTAAACGTGTCGCGTTCATTATATTTGTGTAAAAGTGAAAAAGTTGAAAGAGTTTATGTATTTAGGCTCAAAGTTCACGAGAGATAGATATTATGAATGCGATATTGATAGCCGGGTTTTGCCTGGAAGTTATGTAAATCGGGCCCGGAACAACTATATGAATAGCCAGAAAGGCACGACATTTCCTAAAAGGCACGTCGGGCTGTACACAGAAGACTTTTGGTTCCCACGACCTAAGTGCACCTACCACCATTAAATTAATCATGCATTGGTGAGAGGCCAGGTCAAGAGTAGACATAACCGAAAGCGATAATGAGAGTGGAGGAAGCATGAAATATTTGTCAAGATCGTAGCAAATGGAAAGAAGTAGTCTCTGCCTACCCTGGGAAAAAGGCATGATGTATGTATGTATATTAATACTATAGGATGGCTTTAAAGAACTCTGATAGACTACCGATAAATTGCCTCAGAGGCTTAGTCATAGAAATATGGGTTCGTAGCTATAGGAACGCCATGTCTACACATTTTAATGAGCCAAAAAGTAACCGTATAAATTTATTTCAGCTTCAGGCTAAGTCCAGTAACGGGTAGACAAGTTAAAAAACTATTAACAACCATAGACGTTTAATAAATATCTTACGTACACTTGTCGATTTTTAAAGCTCCCGACATCATATTCCCTAAGGACACTATTAATTTGGTCATGGAAATATGGTATCTACTAACACTGTATCCACTGTTCCACATACCCAAATTATCGCAGCATTTTAATATAAAGAACAACATTAACTTTAAGTCTAATTTTCATCACAACATTGTTTTCTGTAATGTTCCCAAGCTTCACTAAAATTTGAGGAGTGCTTGCTTTCCGTCTGTGTTTATTCTAGTATTTATGTCAATATTTATTTTTGTGAGTCCCTTCTGGAATACGAAAATGTTGGATCTATTTGTTTCCATTTTTGTGAGATTACTGGCGTTATCTTGAAACATGCACGACCTAGATTTTGTTACATTAAAATCTGATATTCGGAGCTTGTAGTAAGCCGCTGGCAGCTACTTATATTTTTTGATCTTCTAAAAGACTGCTGCAATTTATGTTCTACATTTAACCGATTTAATTTAGGGAAAATTTTAGATATTTAATAGCTGATCTAGAAAACGTTATCTTGCCAAAAAATAAATTGATCAACCAATAAAAAAATAGGGGTTGATATAAAGAGAGGTAAACATTTAGGGTTGTATGTATTTTTGTATACTGTTCATCAGTTTTATAAAAATATGTAAAAATTAAAAAAAAAAAAACAATCAAGGGTAGCCTTTACATTTAGGGGGATGAAAAATAGATGTCGTCCGATTCTCAGATCTACCAGATAAGCACACAAAATTTTATGACCATCCGTGTTTTGGAGGAGTTTAATAAATAACATTGTGGCACGATAATTTGATTTGGTCATTACTTCATAAAATTTGGCTTCTTTTAGTTATTTTCTGGTAAAAAAAGTTCTTATTTTATTTTCAAGTAAAGATAGTATTAGTAAAATATAGACTAACCTTCTCTCCATATGAAATTTCCTATCCATAACCGAACTATTCAATCCCATATAAAATTGCATTTTATAAACTAAAACATATTTAAACCGTAAAAATAGTACTTACAACGAATTAAGGTTACAGAAGTTCTAATTTTTTTTATTCTAATACAATGTTTTAATCGATTGAGCGAAGTGACTCTTTACATTGCATTGTATGTTTATAGTGACCTCGTACATTCTCGTACATTTTTATATTCGATTCTTCCTTACACGTTGTTAAACATTCATTTTGTATAGTTTAAAAAGGTTTGTTTGTATTGGACTTACATACTCGTATGTAAAGTATATTTACTTAGGATCAATACACAAAGATTTTTGATAACTGAACTGTACTTACATAATACCCGCATCTGTATAATCAAGTTTTATATAAATAAAATTTATGTTTTGTTGTTTATCTAAATGATATACTAATTTATTAACATTGAAATAACTTTTTATGGATTATATGGCGTTTATTTAGAACTTATTTTTTATTTATTTCCCGACGTTTCGAACTCTTTACAGAGATCATTTTCACGTAAAAAGTTGTTCCAATGTTATGAATGTGATTCGCAAAAATCTAAGAAATAAATATACTAATTTATTTTAAAGTATGTTTGATAGTAACATAATCTTTACCAAGTAGATCATTAGGGTTTATCATTGCATCGTTTATAAGTACATTTTCATTTCTGATATTTTTAACATCTTATAAATTCATATAACTACCACCTATCCAACTACTATCAGCTCCTCAAATATCTTTGAAAGTTTTGGCGTGTTTAATACTAAGTGTATTCAAATTTTACATCTTTTTTTTCTACGCTTTTAACTAGATCCAACACAGTTGAGGTTTTTTTTACACGAGAACCTTAAAAATGACTCTGAAGGTTTTTGTTTTAAATGCGACGTTAATCAGAGCTTGGGGGCGATCCCAAAAGGACCCTTGTCAGCCCGTATCAAAATGCGAACTTAAAGAATAATCAAAACAAAAAATACAAAGGGCCAGAATTTTTGCCACAAAGTTGAATACACGCAGCCTTATACTGAAAAGTACCACTTGGGTTCCTATCTGCCCTTAATTAATGAACTTTATCACTTTCATTGAAAGCTCTATCACATTTCTGTTCTCGTTCATAACTGGATTTAAATAACTTCATATCCGGAACCCGGTTGTAAATGAATTAGTTCGTAAAATAACATGCCAATCTGGAGCACTCGTTTGTTATTTGTTCATCGAACAATGCGATCGAGTCTTTTTGCCTTTTATCATTTCCTTTTTTTTAATTTATCCGCTCGAGTAATCTGATTTGTTCCATTCTCGAGATTACTGTTTTTTTTTATATCTTCTTTTTTCATCGAAAGTGACGGTGTGGATTGTAATATTTACATTATAAATATTCTCAGCTGTTACGGTATACTGTGAAACATTCAATTGTGTTTTCCCTTTTATGTTATGCTGTGCGTTAGGAATGTTTTATTATGAGGAAGTTAATGATAATATTGTACACAAATAAAATAACGTTTTTAGCCGGGATGGAAGGTGTAGAAAGACAATTGGCGAAAGGAAATAGCATAAATGGAAAATTGAGCAGATTCATGGGCGCAAAAAAATAGCTAACCACAATTTAATTCTGATCCAACGCTAACTTATGGAAGCGAGGTTTGGGTATGGCAGAGTGGGCATGAAAGTAGGATAAACACGGTAGAAATGAGAGCACTGCGCAAAATATGCGGAGTGACTCTCGCTAAACGTGTCGAAAACAAGGTCGTAAGGAAGGAAATTGGATTGAAAGATAGCGTCGGTGTAAAAGTAAGAAAGGGCATGCTCCGATGGTTTGGACATAAAAAGAATGGATGATGCAAGACTGACTAAGCAGATATAAATGCAAAAGCAGATGGATGTAGGAGTCGAAGACGGCCAAGACACACATTCCATGACCAAATACAACGTGTTCTGGAGGAAGGTGATGTTAGGAGCCTCAAAAATCGACGCGCGTGCTTGAAAAGAGTTATAAAAGTCAACGAAGCAAGTGAGGCGTGTAAGACCATCCTGCCTTATGGCGCGCTGTTCTCTCTGCCTACTCCGCAAGGGATTTGGCGTGAAGTTATGTATGTATGTATGTACAAATAAAATACCGATCTAAAGAAATTAAACAAGACTTAAATTTCGATTTATTATTTCTGTGGAGCGCCTTGTGGTTCAGGGGAAAGTTGAAGTTACTAGACCGCGCGGTAGAGCACCGATACGATGGACCGACCGACCGAAATAAAGGGTGCTCTCAACTGCCTCTTTCATGAGTGCACCAGGAAGGCAGTTGTTCTAGACTTCCATAAGTGCATCAGGATGGCAGTTATTCCAGATTCTAAAACAACCGCTTTCATGATGCACTCATGAATCAAGTCCGGAAGATGTGTAACAATTAGTGAAGCGCGTTACCAACTCTGAATTGATGACCACGACCACTCTGCCAAGAGTGTGATGATTTAGAAGTAGAAGTTTCCTTTTGCGGGAAAGCACAAGGATCCAACTATGTGATGAGATGGATTCTTACGACAATAATTCGGTTATTAACGGTTATTAATTGTTTCACTGTCGACTATGTTTTTTTTTCAGAAATAGCGTATAAAATGACGTAAATTAATATTTAAGGAAACTGCCCTTTTATTGCCTGACCGTTTAAATTGAGGCGAATTTCATCACGTAATCAAATTAAACCCGTTGGCAGATTTCGTTCCGACCCTTTTTTTAAATTAATAGCATTAAATACCAAAATCGTAGTCAACTATATATATTATATTTGGTAGTCAAGTTACAGGATCGAGATATTATGAAAGTTATGTTTGATAAATACTAATGACTGACAAAATGTATGCCCAGGCTTCGTCACCCATTCAATTTGTAAAAGATGACGTAATATGTCGGTGAGCCAAGGCGTAACAGTCGCTGCTTACCCTTTCAGTTATCAAAGGACGTGAAATTACGAATAAAATTAAAATTATTATTATCTATTTAATGCTGTAGGTCTCGGTGGTCCAGTGGTAGAACACCCCACTTCTGAATCCAGAGATCGCAGTTTCGAATACTCACATTGTCTCACACTTATGACTTTCGAAATTAATTTCGCAAGTTTTGTGTAATAAATATCAAAATCAAAATCTCATTTATTCAATTCAGGTCATTAAAGACACTTATGAAGGTCAATATTTTCAATCCGCCAATTCGATTACTCACGTCCTGAGAAGAATTGGCAAGAAACTCAGGGGAGTCCTTTTTTTTTGTTTTTACTTAATTATAAGTAAACTAAATTACAAATTAGTAGAATAATATATAGAGCAAAATGAGGTTCCTCGCGTCAAACTTAGGACACAGTACGTTAATATTCTTTGGACGCTTGAACAGACCAGTCCCCACAAACAGCACCCGTTCACGAGCATGACCCATATCTCAGCCATCGCCTCCCTCGCCATATTTTAGGGAAGGTGGCGACCCGATCAACGACGCCGCCATAAGCAAGGACTTTTCAGTGAGCATGACTTATTCAATATCCCAGACAAAACAAAAAAATAAATTAGTAAGCTTGCCGGTGAGAAACGTCATATTGCACACAATCTTATTAATTAACAGTAATGTTTAGTTAGCAGATTAACAATATTTTGCTACAGCAAATACAAACAATATAACACAAAAGAAGCAATTCAATTCCAAACGGTTTTATCATTGATATAATCTGCGATACAGTAATAAGCCCTTGAATATAGTCTACTTTTAACATATTTCTTAAATTTACCTAACGATAATTCAACCGCGTCGTTTGGAAGCTTATTATAAAAGCGTATACATTGACCTGGAAACGCGTTAGAAATTTTATGGAGCCTAGTAGTGGACACAGCAAGTTTGTTTTTATTTCTTAAGTTTAATTGATGAATATCACTGTTTTTCTTAAATTTAGTTATATTTTTATGAACATATATTAAATTATCATAAATATATTGTGAATGTAACGTCATTATTCGTATCTCTTTAAATTTACATCTCAGTGTATCCCTGTGTATCGATGAATAAAAAAAATTGTGCCCGGTATGGCAATATCTTCGCCACCTATTCCGTTAGAAACGTAAACATAACGGCGAGACGAGGCTTACCAGCCACCGCCTACGCCTTTGGGTAGAAAAAGGTGTTAAGTTATGTTATTTGGATTAGTCGTATTATTATTTGGATCAAATATTTTTTCCATTATCGTTCAGAAGATTTCAAGTATGGAATTCATTTTTTACTAGAGATAAATATATTTTAGTATAGAAGCAAATATCACATTACGTTGGGAAAATAGTCTTATTACTAGAAATAGGTTAACACAACTTTAACGTACCTACGTTCTCTCGATTCTCGAAGGTGTTAGTAGCGGCTTTGTACTTGGATAAGCCATTAAATTATCAGGATTTAGGTGACTAAAGACCGTTAGATCATCTTTAAAGAGACATCTGAAAAGAAATTGTTGATCAACAAATCCATAACTAACACTGAAACACGGACGAACTGGTTTTGAAATGGGAAGCTCTCAATCGGAAGACTTATCGGAACAAATACTGTACCACTGAGCAATATAGAAGACCAAATTATAGAAACGTGATATTGAAAATCGACTAAGGAAAAACAAATGGAAATCATAGAACTTCATTTCGTATATAAATCATAAAAACATTAGGACCAAGCAAAAAGTAAATTGACCCAAACCGAATCTCGGTAACCCAATATTTGAACAGCCAGAACATGATGGTAAAACTAAATTATTTATTTGAAATTACCCTTTCATCGTAAAAAAAATATAACTAAAAGTCTTGGTGATAATAAATGTCGGTATATTAACTTAATAAATTAGTACGGCTTGTATGATTTTCAACTTATAATTTATGTAAGTTTCCTTTTGTTTTTTACTAAATATTTTTTTTTTGTGGCAGCCGCTGACGTCGTTCACTGCTTGAATGGGCCGATGCGAGCGGAGAAATACCACGATCTTTCAGAATATGAACGTAAAGTGGCTAATGACGAATTTCTTTCAGTGAAAGAGTATCTGGAGGTATACCTGCTCTCTGCCCTTCCTTATTCCACTTTCGAACTATTCGCTATAAAGGTATCAATAGGTAGTGTAACAACATAACTGTAACCTCTGTGGCGCGGTTGTCCATTTGTGGCGCTTGTTACATAACATCTCTCTCGTTAGCTAGCTTGTTTACACCCCTCTATCTCATAGAAAACTATCAATTTAGGCAGAAGGAATGATTCGTCTTGCTAAATATAAATTTTACATTTTGCTGCATTGCGGCTCGACCGGTGAAACATCACGACCTCTCAGAAGACCGACGTAAAGTGGCTCATGCCGCGTTTCGTTCGGTGAGATAGGTACCCGGAGGCCCACCCCCTTCCCCATCCTTTCCTATCCCCAATTCCTTAAAGGTTGATTGCTTACCATCAGGTGACACGCCTGCTCGTTTGCCCTCCTATCCCATAAAAAAAAAGCATCATGCTGCATTCCGCTCGGAGAGAAAGATATCCGGGAGTCTCATTATAGTAAAACAAAAAGAAATAAACATTATATAAACTTGTTGCAGATAAAGCTAAAATATAAATAAAACCTACAAGTTTTTCATTCACAGTTTGAATCTACAAGGAAAACGCCTGTGTTGCTACGTCCCGAGCAAATGTAGCATCGTACAGCAGCGGACGAAACGAAGATTTATTGGAAATAGGTGACACTCCACCAAATGAGACCCTCAGCATAAAATCGAAGACGATGAAAAATTTATCCCATACAGGGAATACGTAAGCAGTATTAAATCATGTAACCAGGATGTTCCAATGGTACAAAGATAGAATATAAAATAGTGTAGTTTTTTTTTTCTCTTGCTTGTGCCCATTTTCTACCCCTTTTTTCTAAAGGGTAACGCAGCGGCTGTTACGAGTCAATTCACTGAATTTTAATTACTGAATGGTGGTGATGGTGAAAGTTTTTGCCACAGATCGGGCAAAATCTGTCTTCGATATACATCACATTTACCTCCGAAAATATTATTTTATGGAATAGGTGGGCCAACGAGCAAGTGTGTTACTAGATGGTAAGCAACTACTCACCGCCCATGAACACCGTGGTGTGTCTCCGTCCTTTATGACCAGGGAGTAAGAGGGGAAAGGAAGAGGAAAAGGGATCAGGCCTCTGGATAACTTTCCAACGAAACGAAACGCGGGAAGACACCACAAGACTACCGCTTTTTTATGGGATAGAAGGGCAAACGAGCAGGCGTGTCACCTGATGGTAAGTAACCAACGCCGGGCGGCGTTGGTTACTTACCATCAGGTGACTATAACTATATTTGTTACTGGTGTCCATGGGCATGGACACCAGTAACAAATATAGTGTTCCTGATGCGTTGTCAACCTTTAAAGGATAAGGGATAGGAAAGGATGGGGAAGGGGGTGGTCCTCCAGGTCCCTCTCTCACCGAACAAAACGCGAGATGAGCCACTTTACGTCGGTCTTCTGAGAGATCGTGGTATTTCACCGGTCGAGCCGGCCTATTCATGCAGTGAACTGCTTGGCCACTGTCCTTAAATTCCGAGAAATCACTTATAACGGCTAGGATTCAAACCCTTGACTTATTGATTTAGACGCGACTGACCTTCATACCATCCAGACCATTAAATCTTAACTCTCGCCCTATTAAAAATGGTTTAAAAATCTCGATCGTACCCATAAAATATTTTTCATTAATTGGGATTCTTATAAGAAGATATATTATCTGTACCACAGATTGTACTTGTTTGTCCCAAGTGGGTAAATTTAAGTTTAACATACAAATTAAATATTACCCGAAATATAAGCTGAAAACGAACTACTTTTAAGCAATATTTGTTTATTTTGGTAACATTATTATTGTCCAAGTGTATACCCATGACAATTAAATCCACTAACTATACTTACGTATCTTAATTCATTATATTTTAATTGAACACTGTCGAATGAATGAAACCCTTTCTTACCTTCGTTAAAACCCCATTTAAGATTAACCTTAAATTCTTCAGGATTAAAAGGTAGTTAAGATGAAAGGGTTAGTTCAAAGAAATCCAAGGGTCACACGTAGGTACTGTTATATCGGCGAAGGGATGCCATTGATAGGTAGATGTATATAATAATATAGTGATTTTATGTTACATGACAAAGCAGTGGAACCCTTATGGTACAAAACCCTAAAAAAATCTTGTACGTTGTTAGAAGGTATTTTACCTTCTAAAATTGTATTGAATAATGTTCACAAAATCTTTTGTACCTTCACACTTATTTTTAATTTCTCTATCAGTTTTAACATTTATCTCCACTAAAGTGCGTAACGAAGTCTTCTGGCTAGTGTTCTAAGAAGCAATTTTCATATCATGGATTGAAATTAACGGTATAGAAACGGTTAATGGTGGATTGGTAAAACTACCGACTCGAGGTTCGCGGGTTCGATCCCCACCCGAGTACAAATATTTGTGACAAGCATGAATATTTATATTATAAAAAATATAATAATCGTTGATATGCTAACTAAATTCAAAGCCAATTAAAAAGCGGGGCTTATTTATTTACAACTATGTATTGATACTCTGCGCAATTTACTGGAAAATATTACCTCTTAACTAACTACAACACATATTCTTATTTCCTATATTTTAGAGGACTTATAATGTACACAGAAGCATTTAATGCATAGTATAATAATCGCTGCGTTAATATTAATAATCGATTTCAAAATATCATTACCATCGTAATATAAATAAATTTCATTTTAGGAAATCGAATCATTCGAATCAACATTAATTCGTTTGAAATTATGCCTATAAAAATTAAAAAATAATATTACTAGGCACTGTAGCGGATGATGTAATGTATTTAGCTACAAACTAGCTGACCCCGCTAACGTTGTCTTGCCGAAAAATAAAATTTAAAAAATAGGGGTTGATCGTAGGGGGTTGAAAATTTAGGGTTGTATGTATTTATGTATCCCGTTTTATAAAAAAAATAAGACACAGAAATATGTCGAAAAATTAAAAAAAATATTGATACCTTGTGATTTAGGGGGATGAAAAATAGATGTTGTCCTATTCTCAGACCTACCCGATATGCACACAAAATTTCATGAGAATCGGTCAAGCCGTTTCGGAGGAGTTCAATTACGCACATCTAGACTCGAGAATTTTATATATTAGAAGATGGAAAGCGTTCAAGTAAGGGTTGTAGGCGGCGCCCACAAACCTGACACGTTAATATATAAAAGGTAATTATAGAACAGCTAATTGTTTTGAGGAAATTTTCTGACGTCAATGAATTATATGCGAAAAATTCGTGAAACGAAACGTGACTAACATTTGGTTCCAGTTATCATGAATATGTAGGTTTTGCCGAGCTGCTTAGTTTGGATCAATAACCGTTGAATGATTGAATCAAGTAATGAATATTGAAAAGATAATGTTCAATAATTATGTTACTAAAGTGAGAAAACAGTTTTTACTGTGATAGAGCCAAGTAGTTCGCTGCATGAATGAGCCGGTTTGATCGGTGAAATACCACGACCTCACAGAGGATCGACGTAAAGTGGCTCATGCCGCGTTTCGTTCGGTGAGAGAGATATCCGGAGGCCAAACCCCCTTCCTTATCCTTTCCTATCCTACTCCCTTAGAAGTCAGCAACGCAACTGTAATGCTTTAAGTGTTGTAGGTGTCCATGGGCAGCGCTACCATCATGTGACACGCCTGCTCGTTTGCCATTCTATTCCATAAAAAAAATCATAAAGTGAAAAACTGTAATACACTCGAGAGCAATGAATCCGGGTCACTTAAAGAATGTTAAAAATCTCGGAAACTAAAAATGATAGGTTAATGCAATAAATTGTATTTAATAGACAATGTAATACTCCTTAAATAAAAGTAAAAAAAATATGAGTCACCATACATTTTATTAACACAAAATTACATAAAGAAAAAATCTGCTGATCTCTCCTTAAAACAAAAATAGGAAACATGAAATTTTTGAACTTTATTACGATTTTCTTGAATTTTAATACTTCGTATTGCCTCCTCGTGCTTCCATTACTGCGTTTACGCGGTTTGGCATGCTGTACACCAAGTTCCTTATACGATTTTGGGGAATATTCTCCCATTCCTCTGTGAGAGCAATTTTGAGCTCACGAAGCGTGATTGGGGGAGGGTTTCGTTGTTTTACGCATCTGCCTAGCTCGTCCCAAGCATGCTCGATCGGGTTGATATCCGGGCTGCGCGCTGGCCACTCCATACGAGTAATGTTCATCTCTTGAAGGTAGTCATTCACAATCCTACCTGTATGAGGTCGGGCATTGTCATGCATAAATATAGCATCCTCACCTAAATTGACCATAAATGGACCAACGTGATCATTTTCTATGATCACCAGCTCTGTGCGACTTTCAGAAGAAATTCCGGCCCACACAAGTACAGACCCACCACCGTAGGCTACTTTTTCCTCCCTCGATGCATGCTTGCTTGAATCTTTCCCCTGGTCTTCGATACACTCTGTGTCTTCCATCGTGCTTGTAGAGCATAAATTTTGATTCGTCGGAGAACATAACTTTTGACCAATCTTCAATACTCCAATTTACGTGGCTCTGGGCATATCTTAGTCTTGAAATACGATGCCCACGCTCCAGTTTAGGACCGTTTGCAGGTCTAAGGGGTTTTAAGTTAGATTCAGCAAGCCGACGTCTTACTGTCCATGCACTTGGGTTACTTCCTCCGAGGCGTCGAAACTGATTGGTGAGTTCAGTTCCTGTGAGAAAGCGATTTCGAAGCATGGTGTTCACCAAGTATCGGTCTTCTCGTGCTGTGGTATACCTGGTTCTGCCCGTTCCTGGTCTGCGTAGGTTAGAACCAGTTTCTTCGTAACGTCGGAGAACTCTTTGTACTGTTGACAGCGACACACCAACAGTCCTGGCTGTATCGCGCTGACTCCGGCCGGTTTCCAGCATTGTAAGTATTCTGGTGCATTCTTCAGGCGTAAGCGACATAATTTCAGCTTGAATAATGAATATAGAGCACTATCAACATGGTTTATGTACCCACATAAATGACAGATTACAAACAAAAGCAAAACCAAATGCTGTAATTTCGTAGTTCCATCTTCGAAAGTGGCCCTTTTTCAAATTTGATTTTTTTATGATATAACTTTACAATAACTAAGAAGTTTTAATACCTTCATTTAAGGAGTATTACATTGTCTATTAAATACAATTTATTGCATTAACCTAGCATTTTTAGTTTCCGAGATTTTTAGGATTCTTTAAGTGACCCGGATTCATTGCTCTCGAGTGTATTTCAACAACAATTGAGCGAAACGCGGCATGAACCTCTTTACACCAATATTCTGACAGGTCATGGTATATCACACCCAGCCCATTTAAGCAGCTAAATACAGTAACTATAGTAACAAAAATTTTACACATACACTCACACGAACTTGCGGTTTTTAAAGTTTACTCAACTCTGATCATTATAAAACAGAAATGGGTGTTAGAAATGGTTGAGTAGGGAGGCTTTCAAATGTACAAAGCTTCAGGATAATTATATAAGTTTGAAACAAATGCAATACAATAGAACAAAAGTTTTGAATTATAGTCAGTGTTATACGAAAAGGTTTAAATAAATGTCATAAATATATGTATTTATGTTGAAGATTGATTTTGATTTGATAACATGTGTTATAAAAGCGGTAAGCCATTACTTTGGTATGTAATACTTTGGAAAACCAACGGACCACGTAGTAGAGGTCAGTGTGTTCAAGTCCCACCAGAGAAAAAAATAGTATAAATATATTTAGTAACCATCTAAGGATGTAAGGAAGGAAGTTGGTTTGAAAGAGAGTGTCGGTGTAAAAGTAAGAAAGGGCATGCTCCGATGGTTCGGACATGTAGAAAGAATGGTTGATGCAAGACTGACTAAGCAGATATACAATGCAAAAGCGGATGGATGTAGGAGTCGAGGACGGCCAAGACACACATTCCATGACCAAATAGAACGTGTTCTGGAGGAAGGTGATGTTAAGAGCCTCAAAAACCGACGCGCGTGCATGAAAAGAGTTATGAAAGTCAACGAAGCGAGCGCTCTGTTCTCTCTGCCTACCCCGCAAGGGATTTGGCGTGAAGTTATGTATGTATGTAGTAACCATTATCTAACTTTAGTTGCTTAGCTTTTAAATACATGTTGTTATGTGTATTGTGTACAAACAATTTAAAAACACTTCATGGAACTAACTGCGCAGAAGTTGCATCAGAAAGACGTGTTTGTTTACTACTTGAATGAACGCACTGCTGACAAAAAGAGCTTTAAACCATGTATGATATGTCATTTAAATTAGAATACCAATGTGAAAATAAAATACTCATTCCATATACATTTATAACATAACATAACTTCACACCTTATCTTACCCGAAGGTGTAGGCGGCGGTTGTTAAGCCTCGACTCGCCGTTATGTTTACGTCCCAAACGGAATAGGTGGCAAACCTATCGCCATACAAAGTTTTCAGTCATCGATATTTATCACACTTCACTTCCGAAATCAATTTGGAAAAGTCATTGGTGTGAGCCAGTGTCAGGATTCGAACCCGGACCTCTGGATCAGAAGCCGCGTGCTCTACCACTGGACGACTGAGACTTTAACAATACATTTATATTTTATAATAATAGTTAATATGTTACACGTTTAAAGCTATAACTAATCTTTTAATTACACGTAGTTAATTTAAAGTTTAAACGACAGGTATCAAACTTGGGTGCTTAGGTCGTCGCAATCGTGTTTTGTTATCAGCAATTCGAACTTTGTAGAGTCAGTACTTTGACTGATATAATAGGTTGGGGAAAAAGTATTTTCGTATTTTTGTAGGAAAAGTCAAGACATTTTTTTCAAAGTTTATTTACATTTATTTACAATATATATGTACCGTTTTGTTGAATAACTTTCTGCCATTTTGTGGGCAGAGACATTATCCCGTTACTGTAGAAACTTTGGGACTTCTGATCAAAAAAACGGGACAAATAGTTTTGGCAGTCCTCTCTTGAGGTCAACCTTACAGAACCTAAAGAATTCTGAAGAGACCGAAACAGGTGAAAATCTGAAGGCGCAAGGTCAGGGCTATATGGTGGATGCACTAGGACCTCCCAGTCGAACTCTCTTAATTTTTGCTGAGTGGCTAAAGATGTGTGTGGTCTAGCGTTATCGTGATGAAAGACCACACCCTTCCTGTTGATCAATTCCGGCCGTTTTCTCTCGACTGCTTCCTTTAATCTCATCAGTTGCTGGCAGTAAAGATCAGAATCGATGGTTTTGCCGGACGGTAAAAGCTCATAATGAACAATGCCCTTCCAATCCCACCATACACACAGCATCACCTTATTTCGTGTTAGGCCAGGTTTGGCCACAGTCTGTGAAGCCTGGCCAACTTTCGACCACGACCTTTTTCGCACGTTCTTGTCGTACGTGATCCACTTTTCATCGCCAGTTATCAATCTCTTCAAAAACGGCTCGGTTTCATTACGTCTCAATAATGAATCGCAAATGAGTACACGGTTCATTAAGTTTCTTTGAGTGAGCTCGTGTGGCACCCAAATATCGAGCTTTTTTGTATAACCAGCTTTCTTCAAATGGGTCAAAACTGTTTTGTGGTAAATTCCCAGTTCTTCAGCTACATCGTAACTACTAATATGCCGATCTTGCTCCACTCTTTCAAAAATGGCGTCCATTTTATTCGTAACAGGGCGACCAGAGCGAGGTGCATCTTTAACATCAAAATTTCCGGACTGAAAACGTTTGAACCAAATTTGTGCTACTCTTACTGACACTGCATCAGGTCCATAAACATCACAAATTTTTTTCACTGCTTGAGTTGCATTTTTGCCTTTTTTATAATAAAATTTTAAAATGTATCGAATTTCTTCATTAGATTCACTCATTTTTACGGAGAGAAAAACAAATGAAAAATAGCGGGAAACAACTTTTTTTTATTTTTTTCTTTTCTTTATAATGTAACCTTTTTAATGTTACCAAAACCAGCCAGACACAAATAGTACAGTCAAAGAAATTTTATAATAAGTTTATACCTACGTTATGCGAAAAGACTTTTTCCCCGACCTAATATATCCTTATGTTAAACATCATTAAGTATTTCAATTAATAATATAATACTTTAAAGAAAAAAAGTTTCAACAGCGGTAGAGCCAAGCAGTTAGCTGCATGAATGGGCCGGCTCGACTGATGAAATACCACGACCTCTCAATAGATCGACGTAAAGTAGCTCACACCGCGTTTTGTTCGGTGAGAGAGGTAGCCGGAGTCCACCTCCCTTCCCCATCCTAGTCTTTTAAAGGTCGGCAACGCAACTGTAATACTATATGTGCTGCTGGTGTCCATGGGCGGTGCTAGTCACTTACCATCAGGTGACACGCCTGCTCGTTTGACCTACTATCCCATAAAAAAGCTGTTTAGCCTCGTCTCGCCGTTATGTTTACGTCCCAAATGGAATAGGTGGCGAACCTATTACCATACCGGCTACAGAGTTTTCAGTCATCGATATTTATCACACATAACTTTCCGTAAACATTTTCGAAAAGTCAATAGTGTGTGCCAGTATCAGAATTCGAATAAGCGACTTCCAGATTCAGAAGCGGGGCGCTCGACCACTGGACTACCGATACACCATTGATTCATTTAATCAGTAAAATTCATTTAATTAGGGTTAATAACATTCATTTAGTTAGGGATAGTCCAAGTATCTGATAAAAATTAAACTCGATTTCCAAGCAGTATAAATAAAATCTCTACAAGGAGTTAGTAGAAGACAAACAGAGAATGAGAGATTGTGTAACTCTATCTAGTTGAATTTATTAGTGAGATTTATACAGGAGATAACAGTGATGAGACTCTTCGATGACAGTAAAATAATTCAACTAATTACTACTAATTAATAACATAACATAACTTCACGCCTTTGTTACCCAAAGGCGTAGGCACCGGCTGTTAAGCCTCGTCTCGCCGTCATGTTTACGTCCCAAATGGAATAGGTGGCGAACCTATTGCCATACCGGGCACAAAGTTTGTCAGTCATCGATATTTATCACACATAACTTCCGAAAACAATTTCGAGAAGTCATTGGTGTGAGCCAGTGACTGGATTCGAACCCGGACCTCTGAATCAGAAGCCGTGTGCTCGACCACTAATTAATAATAGTATTTATAGAACTACTTACACTAACTAAGAAATAGATAACCAAACTAAATGTGTCTTTTTGGTAATTCACAAGTCAGAAATAGTATTAACAAACGACGAGGGTGTATGACACTCTTGAAACTATGAAACTTCACTCGTTTCTTCGACTTATATGAAGAGTCATATAAGTCGAAGAAACAAGTGAAGTTTTTTTTTGGATGAGCAAATTTACGTCGATATTCTGAGAGGTCGTGGTATTTCACCGGTTGAGCCGGCCCATTCATGTAACGAAATGCGTGTGTGAAATCTACCACTGTAAGGTGTGTAAGAATCCCGTTTTATGGCGCTCCGTACTTTCTACCTACCTCACAAGGAACTTGTCGTGAAGTAAAGCAAGTAAGGTAAAAGTAAGTTAAGTAACACTACGTATGATAATACATTTATGAAATTACGTTCTGAAATAACAGACATGTGTACTTAACCACAGATGCCAGATGATACTCCAGAAAATGTTGCCATATAGTAAGTAGCATTAATTTAATTAGTTTTATCATTAGTTATCATTAATAATACTAACTTAACGTTGTCTTAACACATGTCGCAATTGCTATCTTCACGACTTTTAATAAGCTTAGCTTAGGTAAAGCTTTATTAAGTTAGCTGAGGAAAGTATTTACTAATTTCAAAATTAAAATTAAATATAATTCTGTTTCAGAAACCTAACTCAAAAATAAGTAACTAAAAGAAAAATATTTCCATTTTCTCATTCGAAGATACGTGAAACATTCTCGTGCCTGACAAGGGTGATTGTGTTATGAGGCTCAGATCTTTCTGCCTAGTCTGCAAAGGACTTAACGAATAGCCATTGTGTTTTATTACTTATACAGTTTCACTAAAATTTCTAGATTAAAACAAGTTTTAACAAAACGTTTAATTCTTCATTATAATCTCGGCAGCAAAATAATTGTGTTAAAATGTTTCCGTCGGCTCTGACCCGCCAATCCCCTCATTGATATTCAAATTATAAGTAGTAATTTAATAAATTGCGAAACGAATTTGTTAACTTCAATTTCTAAAAGCGACCACGGAATCTAATATTAACTTTAGATACTTTTTGATAAGATTAATTAACGATTATAACTGGTTTATAAAGGTGAGGAATAATAAAAGTTTATTCATAGACCTCTATCTTCATAATAAAAGCTGTTTATCCAATTAAAATTAGAAAAACTATGTGGCGATTGACTTATTTGCCATTTTTTAAAAGTATAGAGGTCAAATAAAGAAGCGTGTCATCCGATGATGAGCAACAAACGCCGCCTATGGACACCTGAACACAGCGAACATACTAAAAAGTTTGAAAATGAAAATGAAAAATGAAAATATTTATTTGCATATAAAAACAGACATAAAGTGGTAAAATCCCTGTCAGCTGAGCTAGCCATGGCTGTGTTACAGCTGACAGTTGCTTCTCCACAGATGACACAATACAAAAATTTAATCTAAAACCTATACTTTTAATGCTATACACTTAGATATCTTTAAATTATCTATTTATAAAATTATGACATTTTTAACAATGACCCAAACAATAAATCACAGACTGTCTAAAAATTGGCATCACTAGCAACAATTATTATGTCAAAAAGACAAGATATTTTGACAGTTGCATCAAGTCGCATGTGTTCAATGTTTCCATAACATGTTACACAATATGGGCAAAAAACAACAGCAAGATTTACAAAATTCTTAAGAGGTGTCAGATAGACTGGTAGCAACCAAAACTCATTCCGACGTTTTCCAATTGATAATACCATGGTTTAGTCCGGTAAGTTCTTTTGAGTATTTCGGTACCTCGTTCTTTTTGTGCTGTGGTATATTAATTGCAATATTAACCCCAACTACCCAACCCAACACACTCAAACACACATACACATATACATGCTGATATACCCCATCAAGGATATTTCCAATCCACACAAATGCGCAACATATTGCTTATAGCTGACTGAGGTTGTTTCTGTATTGCATTTTCAGGTCAGAAATTAAAAACATGAGACTGTCTATCCAGCTGGAACCTCTATAAAAACTATATTGTTTAATTGAGGTTATTGTGTAGAAAAAATGGTGAATTCAAGTGCACAAAAGAGAAAGTGTGCACAAGTTTCAGTGTTCGCTTGTAAGTGTGAGATGGTGTACAGCGGGTGCACATGTATAACCATGTCCTAAAGTTATGTCCTAAATAGCAGCAGATCCTCTGTCACTTTGTAGTCAAGATTGAGCAGCCATTGAAAAACAATTTTTTTGAATGCATTGCTATTCAGATCCCTGACTTTACACTCCCTGTCCAATCTATTATAAATATATTATGTGGAGCCAAAACCGACCTTTGTGCAAATGCTGTTCTCACCACTGTGGTGGGACAGCGCAAGTAGCGTTTTAGAGTAGGCAGCAGGGTGGGTACTGCCCGGTATGGCAATAGTTTCGCCACATATTCCATTTGAGACGTAAGCATAACGGCGTGTCGAGGCTTAAATTTTCTTTTATAGCTATTATGTTTATATTGTTATGTTTTATAGAAACTACTATAAAAATTTAATTATGTGAATCAATATTCTAATTTTTCTACGAAATTTGGTTCATCTATGGCAGAGATCAAAATAAGAAAAGATCTAAAGAGACTAAAATTATCCTAAATGTTTAATGAATTCTTAAATAGTGTACAATACAGTGTGTTTTTTAAGCTATTCTAATAGTCTCATTCTTACTGGACTATGCAGACACAAAAGATAGCTAAGTTTTTAATAAAAAAATCTCATTTACAAATAACACCACTTATTTATAACTAAGCATTTTAGATATAATATAATCTACGGACAAGGATGAAATTCTATTTATATACATTTATATATTATGATGGATTTCTCGGAAATCTTGTTAATATACACTATGGCAACCTATATTTATAGGTCATTTAGATTTTTAAAACAACACTCAATTTCTAACTGTAATGTTATACGAGCTAATCGGAAAGTTGTTCAGAAACTTCCGGTAGATGGCGTGATCGTCTGCCATTATAGATGCATATTGTTTAACAACATGCATAGCAGTTTTGACATCTCACTTTAAGGGAAATGAATGGAAACATCAATATTTTATGACCATAGATATAAAAATAATATATGGGCAATAGTCGCCCAAACAACGAGACCAAAACCGGGATGTGTGAGTGATTTATGAACGCGTGCGTAAAAAGTGCTTCCAAGTGTCAACTATAAATAAAATTATGAATATCCTGAGAATCGCTAACTCGCGGTTGCGTTGTCAGTGATGATGAATATGTAGTACATTTTTACTGACTTGTGCCATCTACTACAATCTATGATAAATCTATGTTTATGACTAAATAGCAACAGATCATAAGGTGTTTTACTTTTTTCACTTAACTAGAGCGGCGTGACTTTAGTCCCTTAAAATATTTTAAGGGACTAAAGTCACGCCGCAATATATATTTGTATTCGTTTTTTTAACTACGAGAGCGTAACTAAAAACATTTTCTATGATACCTATATACAATGTGTTTGCATCAGTAAATTATAGCAAATTTAAATTCTCCGTCTTAATAAATTTAAATGACGTGTTCAAAGAAAGGTAGAGCCACGTAGTACGTTGCATGAATATGTCGCCTTTACCGGTGAAATACCACAACCTCTAAGAGTATGGGTGTAAATGCCAGGATGCTGCGTTTTGCTCAGTGAGAGAGGTATTCTCTTCTCTCCAGTCCATCCTACTTTCGACCTCTTCTCCCTCTATCCCATTCTAAATACCAGCAACTGTAATACCTGTATATTTGTGTTGTAGTTCGTTCATGGGCTTTGCTAGTTGCTTACCATCAGGTGATACGGCTGTTCGTTTGCCTGCCCATCACAAAAAAAACATGATCCGCAATAGACTACTAAATTACTGAACTGATTGTTTATAGTACAAAATAATTTAATCGGACTTTTTAAAGGACTAAATCGGACTAAAAGTCATAATTATTTATTAGTTCAATACGTTACTAAGTGATGGTGGTATAAAATAATTACTTAGTTGAATTATGTAAGTATGCAATAGATGGCGCTTTATTAAATACAAAATTACAAACAGTCACCCATAGATTTATACAAATCTTTGGTATGCCTCGTGAGTATAATATATATATTATCTATGCCAGAGATTTCATGCCAGAAATACTCTTCAACGTCTTCAAGAAGCACCATTAATTTTAAAATTTACTTACATATTAAATTATTAATTATCTCTCGCTTCAACGGCAAAGGAAAATGTTGTTGTTATCTAAGTGTTTCATAATTAACATTTTTGGAAATTTGTGAAAGAGTTTCAGGAAACCAGCTAAGTCTCTGCTGGCAGGAGCGTCTCAGGTAATATCTATATTTGGAATCAATATTATTTTCTAATATGCTAGAAGCCAGTTTTATACTACGAAAATATTTTTCTTTTGAGTCGTAAAGAGACAAATTGTTGCTACATTAAAAAGGCAATTTTTATATACATTATACACATATCTTGTTAAACGAGGTAACATACATAAACATAACTTCACGCCTTTTTCTACCCGAATGTGTAGGCAGCGGTTGTTAAGCCTCGTCTCGCCTTTATGTTTACGTCCCAAATGGAATAGGTATACCTATTGCCATACCGGGCACAAAGTTGTCAGTCATCGATATTTATCACACGTAACTTCTGAAAATTTCGAAAAGTCATTGGTGTGTGCCAGGATTTAAACCCACTACTTCTTGAATCAGAAGCGGAGTGCTAGCCACTGCGCCACCGAGACTGTTAAACGAGGTAACTTGCTTAAAAATCACATTGGATAATACAATTGTGACAAAAGAAGCATTTTAATGAAATTGAACTCCAGAAATTATAAATTATAAATGACTTATAAATTACTATCATCAAATAATAATACTTTACGCCTTCACTTCTATTTGAAGAGAAGGGGTAATAATAAACCAGCACAATGCGAAGTTAAAAGTTGAAAGTGATCTTTTCTTTGATCTCGTTTAATTCTCTTTTTCCCTTAATGCTTGTTCATAATTAATTTTACTAACTCAAAATTAGTAATAGTAAAATAGTGTAGTAGTCATTTTAGTGGGTAAAGTCAGAATATTTTAATAAAATTATATATACCAACTAACAAGGATTGCGGTTGGTTTCACTCCTCGCTTGACCTGGAAATGATCTCATGCTCAAGTTTACAATTCACCAAACCAAATTTCCGCAAATTGAAACCTTTACATCTTTTATTAAATTTATTAGTGACGTCATATCCCAAGGATTCTCTTGACCAGATATAATCAAAGTGTAAGTTAAGGGTTCAAAACGCTCCTGGAGGTCCTTGTATTTTCTATGTTTTACGGATTTTCTGAGGTAAAGGAGGGTTTTTATTTATAATTAATATAATATGTATATACGATTCTTGGGTCACGGTGTGCGTTAATGAAGTCCTCCACACCAACTTCTTTAATTTTAATTTGTCATCCCTCTAAATGTTAAGGTTTTTTTTTTATTAAAATAACAACATAACATAACAATTGGCTCACACCAATGAATTTTCGATGTTAATTTCAAAATTGCTTTCGGGTAGAAAAAGGCTAGCTTTTTCTACCCGAAGGTGTAGGCAGCGGTTGTTAAGCCTCGTCTCGCCGTTATGTTTACGTCCCAAATGGAATAGGTGGCGAACCTATTGCCATACCGGGCACAAAGTTTTTAGTCATCGATATTAATCACACATAACTTCCGAAATTAACACCGAAAAGTCATTGTTGTGAGACAATGTGAGGATTCAAACTTGCGACCTCTGGATTCAGAAGCGGGGTGCTCAACCACTGGACAACAGAGACCTTTTTTTTTTCTTTAAAAATTGATATTAATTTTTATAAAGCACTACACAAATAATACAACCTTAAATTTTTGTCCTTCGACGATCATCTATAATTTTTATTTGTTTTTTAAAATCGTTTTTGGCAAGACAACGTATGCAGGGTCAGCTAGTTTCTATTTAGAATTACTTTTTAGATTTTTTTAGAAGACTTCGGGCCTCAATCTTTTCAGCAATTCAAATGACTTGTCTACACTGTCCATTTCGTTATGAAGATAAGCAAAGTGAAAAAAATATGCCTTTAAAAACACAATAATATGTAACGGAAGTTATGTGTGATAAATATCGACGACTGAAAACTTTGTGCCCGGTATGGCAATAGGTTCGCCACCTATTCCATTTGGGACGTAAACATAACGGCGAGACGAGGCTTAACAGCCGCTGCCTACACTTTCGGGTAAAAGGCGTGAAGTTATGTTATGTAATATGAAACTCATAAATTGGATAATTCGCAGCGGTCATAATTAAGACCGAACAGTTTCAGTTACGGTCTCTGAAATCTTGGCAATGACTTGAGGCACTAAAGATCTTCTAACATGTCTTTATGTTACTGGCAGCAATTAGGCCGTGTCATATATCTAGTGTAATTACTGCTTATGGCAATCTCAAAGGACCACTAAAACACATTATGAATATGCATGGTTCCGTATATAATTATCCCAAACCTGATTACGTAGGTAACGAAATAACATTTTAATACTCTCCCGGATTTACGTTTAGTTGGGTAGAGCCTTGTTTAAATCTACACTTATGACCAAATTGTATACATGGTGTCAGTGGTAGAGCTACGTGGTTTAGTGCATGTCAGTACATGCAGTAAGCCTCGAATGGTGAGATTCAAATTCAAAATAGCTTTATTATCATAGGTTTCCTTAATTTTCATTTCATTTTTACAGACACTTAAAAATAGTCAATAATTACAAATTTTAAATTATTAATTTAGTTAATATCAATATTAAGACACGAACGCTCGAGGAAAGTGCCTCTGTGGAACAAGTTTACGCGGTCGCAATCGCCACGAGCGGCCCGATTCCGAGTGTAGTGGCTGTTATGAGAAGAACCGGGCAAGAAACTCATGTGTCAAAAACTCCTTTCAAACCATGTTTAATATAATCAAATAAAATAGTTTGTGAATAGATTTACTTATATTGTTCACACTAAATACTAAAGTAACTATTACAGGGTGAAGCAACGGGCTAAAGAAAGTTATAAGTAGTTAAAAATTATTAATGAAAATAAAATGAACTACCCTGACATACATAGCGTTGCCACAACCTCCACTAGATATGACGACCGCTAAAATTTACATCGTCAAGTAGCTCATATCACGTCTCGTACCCTATGAGAGGTAGCCATATGCCCAACCGTTTCCCCTTTCACCTCCCATCCCACTTTCTTCGTCTCAAAGATAAATTAATTAAACGTAAATATATAAAAAACAAGTAATTCAGTTGAAATTAATATCACTCTTAATATTACTTTGCGAATATTGTTAAAATTAATTCAGAGGAATTACTCTGTACCACACAAAAGATCGTCGTAATGACAAATGACAGTACTTAGTGCGCGTGAAACGTTAATTAGCGCAATGTGTTAGGTCGTCGGTAGGTATCCACTGTAATTGGACAGGTACAAATTTATTTGTATATTGTATCAACACAAACAATACACAATACAACACAAATAATTGTATTGTATTTTGACAAAACATTACCAAGAATGATAATAATAAATAATAATTCTTATCTTACGCTATTTAAATGTTATTGTTAATATTAGATTTTTATGAAGTTATCAAGAGATCGCGGGTTCGAATCCTGGCTCATACCAATGACTTTTCAAAATTAATTTCGAAAGTTTTGTGTGCCCGGTATGGCAATAGGTTCATCACCTATTCCATTTGGAACGTAAACATAATGGCGAGTCGAGGCTTGACAGCCATTGCCTGCACTTTCGGGTAGAAAAAGGCTTTTATGTTATGGCAAATAAATAACATCTTGGACAAAATACACACAGTGCCCTCTAGTTACCCCACGAGGCTCGGCTCAATAATAATTCTTATCTTCGCTACTTAAAAGTTACTATTACTATTAGTTTTTTAATGAAGTTAGTGAAAGTGGTAGAACTGGTAGAGCTGTTATTTTCTCGGCCAATTCATGGGCCGATTAATGGGCGGGAAAATCATTGATATACCTTTTAGAATATCGACGTAAATTGGCTCATATCCCGAAGCCCTCACCACTTCCCCCTCCATTATCATAACACACTTAATTCTAAATAATAGGCCGGGCAAGCAAATGTAACACTATCGGTACTGCAGTGTTGCAGGTGCCCATAGGCGGCTCTAATATCTTACCAGCAAACATTCCTTTTTTAAATATAGATAGATAATATCAGAGACTTTTAGTAAACTAAGTTGCATGTAAAAATGCCAGAAAATGAAAAAAAAAAGTCTTTTTATATGAAACCATAACAATTTAAACGTTTTCACAATAACAACCCCAGGCTGAATTTTAATTGTTTCAATCAACAAATAATTTACGATATTGAAATATTTTTTATGTAAATTGAGGAATTGTTCGGACTTATACCGCCTGCTGACTTTCGCAATCGCCCGACTCGCCAGTGTTTTCATCCGCATCGGCTTAATAGTTGGCGATCAACGACAGTGCGATTCAGCCGTCACTTCTTGCCACGCACTGCTCCTATATGGAACCAGCTGCCGGCAACGGTATTCCCGGACCGCTACGACCTTGGAACCTTCAAGAAACGAGAATATTCCTATCTTAAAGGCCGGCAACACTGATGCGACGCCGCTGGTGTTGCGGAGGTCCATGGGCGGCGGTGGTCGCTTTCCATCAGGTGACCCGCTCGCTCGTTTGCCTCTTTTATCCATAAAAAAAAAATACGTGTACAATAATACAATTTTATTAATGCTGGTAAACATTTGCTCGATGTGGTCGAGATTCTCGCTTCTGATTCACACGTCCACGCCAATGATTTTTTGGAATTCCTTTCGGAAGCTATGTATGATAAATATCGATGACTGACTACTTTGTGCGCGGTGTATGGCAGTAGGTTCAGCCACATTTACCATTTAGGACGTAACAGTTCGCAAGTCAAAGTTTGACAGGCACCGCCTACACGTTCGGGTACAAAAAGGCGTGTAGTTATGATATGTGTATCAAAAACTTGCATATATATTGGTGTACAAAGTTATATTATGCATATAAATTAATATTTAAAAAATCAACACATAATCAACCTCGAATGAAAGTTAAATATGGTCTTCATTTTACATTTCATCATTTATAATAAGAATAATAATATCTTGGACATAATATACACAGCGCCCTCTAGTTCCAAGCTAAGCAATTAAATGCTTGTGTTATGGATACTAGATAACGGATATAAATACATATATACTTTTTTTTTTGTAAATACATACTTATAATACATAGAAAAACACCCAGACACCACACAAATATTCATGTTTGTCACAAATATTTGTGCTCGGGTGGGAATCGAACCCCCGACCTCATCGCTTCAGCCGGTAGTTTTACCAATGCGCCACGAGGCCCGTCAATTTGAAATAAATTTCTTCATTTTGAAATTAGAAGGAGCTCAATTGGCTATAAATTTCTGACAACTTTGAACTTGCTTTGAAAACTTACTTAATTTATTATTGTCATTGTGAGAATTCTATAGTTGGTATATTTTATATTCAATGTAAAAGATCAAAATGAACCAATAGAATATAATGTAATCATTTAAAATATATAGTTACCTAAAATAACGCGGATTATTTTAACTTTCGTCAATCTTTAATATTAAATGTTTGACCACAAAAAAATATAAAGACCAAAATTTGAATGGAAAATAGCAATAAGTTCTAAAAACCTCATGGTTTGGTACCCTACTTCTATATATAAAAATCAGACGTTTATGATTTTGAATTAAGATGACCAATAAGTTTCTGTTTTTTTTTATAACTATACGAGATAAATTTTGATTTTGTAATTAACAACAAAATACCAAACAAAAAAAACAGGTAAGACAATTCGATATAAAATTTGCCCCTGCTTACACTTTCCGATATAAAAGGCGTAGAATTCCAAACAAAAAGGTTAAGAATTGTTTATATCAAGGCTTCTGCATGTAAAATAGACTGGAGAATTCTCGTCTAAGACTGTACAATTAGCATTTTATTCACTCGATAAATCACTAACAATAAATAATATTCTAAAATAAATTGACACTCAATTGTACGCATTCTAAATCCTTATCATAAAATTGTCTCGGTGGTCCAGTAGTAGAGCACACGGCTTTTGATCCAGAGGTCCGGGTTCGAATCCTGACACTGGCTCACACCAATGACTTTTCGAAGTTCTTTTCAAAGGTTATGTGTGAAAAATATCGATGACTGAAAATCTTGTGCCCGGTATGGCAATAGTTTCGCCACCTATTCCATTTCGGGCGTAAACATAACGGCGAGACGAGGCTTAGCAGCCGCTGCCTACACCTTGGGTAACAAAGGCGTAAAGTTATGTACGTTAGAATGTTATCATAAAATTATCAAAAATCAAAATAATTTTCAAGCAATTTTCTAAAAATCTTGTATTCTGTATTTCAGCAATTCTAGATATTATGGCCTACCAATAATGTCGAGAATTACAGACTTTATTGAAAACTGTCATTAACCCACTATAAATTACCGTACCCAAGCTATGTCTACTTTGATTTATATTAGTCCGTATTCACCATCAGATAGTAGGGTTTCTTTGGAAAATTAGGGTTCACTTACTTCACTAGTTTACCAGGAAATAATAGGCGTTATTTAGTCGATTGTCTACCTACACTTTGAATGAAATATTGATATTAGCTCATTCCACTATTCCTCGTTCACAGATAATAGACTATGAGTTAGGTATTAAGTTATGTCTTACGAAACTATTTGGTGTTTAAAATTGGATGGGTTTGATAGTGTTTCACGTTATAAAGTTGAAGATTAAAAAAAACACGTTAAATCCGTTTATTGACTTTGTACTATGTTTACTTTTGTGTTAAATTAGTTCTGTTGTAATTTCACTAACTGCTGACAAGCTTTTGTTATAATATAACATACATATTATTATATAACTTCACGCCAAATCCCTTGCGGGGTAGGCAGAGCGAACAGAGCGCCATAAGGCACGATTTTTACACATCTCACTCGCTTCGTTGACTGAAACTCTTTTCATGCACGCGCGTCGGTTCAATAATATAAGTTATATTATACAGGGTGCTTCATAGACCCTATTCTAATCACTTATATCTAGAATCTAGACATGCTTTGAAATCTAGATATCCTATAGAAAGTAAAAAAAGGCAAAAAAATTTTTTTTTTACTTTTTTTACAAAAATTATCCCGCAGAAATATGAACCATGATCACCCTACTTATGACCTACGACAACTGAGTTCATTGTGACTACTCGCCTAAAGTATTTCATTCGTTTTTCCATTTCGATCATCAATAGGGTTGTCATCTCTAATTTTTAATAATTATGTGAAGTTACAAAAAAAATTTAAGCTGACTACATTCTGAACTTTCTGATCATTCTTTAAGAAACCACATGGAATTACCATGAAACATAATCAGTAAATAGTTTTCCCTGCCTACACTCTCATGTATTTGAGGCGTGAAGTTACACAATCAAAGCTATCTGTATTCGGTTCGCATTAAGAAATCTCATAAAATTACTATGAAACATAATCAATAAGTAATTTTCGCTGCCTACACCCGCATGTATTTGGGGCGTGAAGTTACAAAAAAATTTAAGCTGACTACATTCTGATCTGTTTAAGAAACCACTTGGAATTACCATGAAACATAATCAGTAAATAGTTTTCCCTGCCTACACTCTCATGTATTTGAGGCGTGAAGTTACACAAAAAAAGCTATCTGTATTCGGTTCGCAATAAGAAATCATATAAAATTACCATGAAACATAATCAATAAGTAATTTTCGCTGCCTACACCCGCATGTATTTGGGGCGTGAAGTTACAAAAAAATATTAAGCTGACTACATTCTGATCTGTTTAAGAAACCACATGGAATTACCATGAAACATAATCAGTAAATAGTTTTCACTGCCTACACTCTCATGTATTTGAGGCGTGAAGTTACACAAAAAAGCTATCTGTATTCGGTTCGCAATAAGAAATCATATAAAATTACCATGAAACATAATCAATAAGTAATTTTCGCTGCCTACACCCGCATGAATTTGGGGCGTGAAGTTACAAAAAAAATTAAGCTGATTACATTCTGATCTGTTTAAGAAACCACATGGAATTACCATGAAACATAATCAGTAAATAGTATTCGCTGCCTACACTCTCATGTATTTGAGGCGTGAAGTTACACAAAAAACTGTGAACCCTACTTATTGATTCATTTGTAGGTCATGTGTATATGTGCTGTGTATATGTGTGCACCTCTTACACGTGCTGTGACCTGTTACACGCGCCCGAAACTTCCTTTGAAAATTGCCGCCTGCCTTTCGGCTCGCACAAGATAACCTTGAACTCATCAGGCGGCATTTATAAAAAGAATTTGTCGGCATTTCTAAATTTACAGTGAAATATTTTGAAATATTAATATTATTTATTATGGGTCCGTATAATTTTAATGTACCAACGCAAATTAATAAAGTATATTATTATTATCATTATGTTGCATAACACGTGAAAGCTTAAAAAGTATTACGTAGGTAAATCCTGGGAGTCTCGGTGGTCCAATGGGAGAGCACAAGGCTTCTGATCCAAAGGTCCGGGTTCGAATCCTGACACTGACTCACACCAATGACTTTTCAAAATCGTTTGCGGAAGTTAAGTGTGATAAATATCGATGTCTGAAAACTTTGTGCCCGGTATGGCAATAGGTTCGCCACCTATTCCATTTGGGACGTAAACATAAGGGCGAGACGGGGCTTAACGGCCGCTGCCTACACCTTCGGGTAAGACGTGAAGTTATGTTATGTTAAATCCGGTATTCGGTATTGTGCGTATTATTACTTAAAATTTTGAGATTTTCTAAAATACTATTCCAATTTGCTTTGGATGAGATTTGAGTGAAATTAAAATATCTAGTAGACTCTGTAGTACAGAGACTAGTATTTTTAAAGTTATTATAAAAAAATAAGTTAGCGTATAAAGGTTCCGTATTTTGGTATAACGGTACCCTAAGAAATTAAAAATGGCAGAGACACTAGTATTTAGGAATGTGACATTAAACATAAGAAAACGATTTTTGATTAAACGATTAATTTATTACAATGAAAAAATCGATTAATTAATAATCGTATTTATTTAAGAAAATAATCGATTTATTTAAACTAATGGATTTTTAAATATTTGGGCAATATGTACAATTAGTTTTAGGGGGTCATATCAAGAGCGTGCACGTCGCGACCCCTGCCGTCCCAGTGGGACGCAATCTTGACCGAAGCAAACTGAGCCGGACGGGCTGCTCCGGCGTGCCCCGGAAGCGATGGGCACCGATTAGCCCCCGTTGGTGCGGCTGCATGCGCATGCGGCGAAGGGGGCCGCCACCCTTCACGCAGCGCCAATCCTGGTGGGACGAGGAGAGGAGAGTGCCGTATAGGCACGTGGAATGTTAGAGGTAGTATGATCAGAAAGATGAATGAGATGATGGATGTAATAAATGAGAGATGCCTGGATGCCTTATGTTTGACGGAGACAAAGCGAAGGGGAAGTGAGACCGAGGACCTCCCCGGTGGCATGGTAGCCCTATGGTCCGGAGTGGACCAGGACGTCCGTGCTAGTGGGGGTGTTGGAGTCATTCTCTCCTCCCACTTTGCTTCCGGAGTGAAAGATTATGAGTTGGTAGGCCCAAGACATCTTTGGGTTCGAATAAAACTGGGGATCACGCGAGTTTTCCTGGTCGCAGCTTATGCTCCCGTAAGCTCCGCGGATCCCCGCGAACTCGAGGAGTTTTGGGAATCTGTTAGGGATATTCTGAATCTGGCTGAGGGACATGAAAGGATAATTCTGTGTGGTGATCTTAATGGATGGGTCGGAACCAAGAGAGATGGCCTGGAGGCTGTCCTTGGTCCGAATGGTGACAAGAGAGTCAATGATGCTGGTAAGCCCATCTTGGACGTATGCCTGGAACGGAACCTCGATGTGTCTAACACATTATTCCGTCATAAAGATATTCACACGTATACGTGGAGACGGAATGAACAAAAGAGTATGATTGATTTGATTTTGGTAGATAGTCGTCTCCGAAATACTCTAAAGGGATACATGAGCCTACAGAGGCCCCACTCTTGATACGGACCACTACCTGGTGGTAAGCCGTCTTGCAAACCCAAGCGATGTATTGGGCAGGTGGAGTGAGTATTTTGGGGAAATGTACGAGTATTTTCCTGGTATGTTTCTATGTTTCTGGCAAGGCAGCTGGAATTGATATGATGTCTGCTTAATGATCAAACACGGTGGAACCTGTGTCCGGGACTCTTTCCTGACCTTGAGCAATCTGTGCTGAAGGTCAGGTAAGGTTCCCACGGACTGGAGGCGCACTGCATACGTGATCCCGGCACTTATGCAGTTACAGGGCCATCAGTTTGATCAGTTTAGCAGCAAAAGTGTATGGGAAAATTATTGAAAGGAGAATGAGGGTGATATCTGATGGAGTGTTGTGGGAGGCTCAGGGTGGTTTTAGAAGCGGACGAGGGTGCATGGATCAGATTTTTTCTCTCCGCGACATCGTGAAGAAACAACTGGCTGTTAACCGGAAGGTTTTCTGCGGTTTTGTGTATCTGGAAAAAGCGTTTGACAGAGTGTTACGAAAGGATCTGTGGGATATACTCCCGGGCTACGGGGTGAGCGGAGCACTGCTGCGCGCTGTGCAGTCCACTTATGAGGACTGCACAGCGTGTGTGCGTGTTGACGGCGGCTTGTCCCCCTGGTTTGACGTCAATATCGGCGTCAGACAGGGTTGCGTGCTGTCCGCTCGACTGTTCATCCTATACCTGGACAGTTGTCTCCAGAGAGTGAGATCGATGGATGTAGTTATGCGAATGGGTGACCTAGTTGTGAGCTGCCTGCTTTACGCAGATGACGCCGTGCTTCTGGCCGAATTGCCGTCGGACCTGCAAACACTAGTCACTACTATGAAAGATGATTGCATGATTAAAGGCTTGCAGTTGAATGCGACGAAAACGAAAGTTATGGTGTTTGAAAGGGAAGAACCCAGAATGATTGACCCAGAAGGATAATGATTGATGATGTAGTGCTGGAACAGGTGAATGAAATTGTATATCTTGGATGCGCTTTTAGCAGGGATGGAAGGTACACCACGGATGTAGAAAGACGAGTGGCGATAGGAAATAGCGTAAATGGAGCGTTGGCCAGATTCCTGGGCGCAAAAAACGTCAGCAGAAAAGCCCAGCTAGCAATCCACAATGCAGTCCTGATCCCAACGCTAACTTATGGAAACGAGAGCTGGGTATGGCAGGGTGTGCATGAAAGTAGAATAAACGTGGTAGAAATGAGGGCACTGCGCAAAATCTGCGGAGTGACTCTCGCTGACCGCGTAGGAAACAAGGTTGTAAGGAAGGAAGTTGGTTTGAAAGAGAGTGTCGGTGTAAAAGTAAGAAAGGGCATGGTTGGTTCGATGGTTCGGACATGTAGAAAGGATGGATGATGCAAGACTGACCGATCATTTGACACGATTGACCAGATATACAATGCAAAAGCGGATGGATGTAGGAGTCGAGGACGGCCAAGACACACATTACATGACCAAATAGAACGTTTTCTGGAGGAAGGTGATGTTAGGAGCCTCAAAAACCGACGCGCGTGCATAAAAAGAGTTATGAAAGTTAACGAAGCGAGTGAGTATCCATGTAATATTTAGTAATTTGGAAATATACAATAAAAGAGAACATATCAACCAAATGTCGGCTAATAAAATTTTATTATTCATCGACTCCATCTAGTGAATATTTGAATAAATAAATAACTAAACTGTTTCAAAGGTATAGAAGGAATGCGGTCATTGATGGCGTTAAAAATAACATTATGGAAAAAGTATTCTTTAGTAGTTTTCGTTCCGGGCCAGAAGACCAAACTTAATATCGGGGCGTTGCAGATGAAAAAAAGTCGGTAATATGTAATTGAATGATTAATAAAATAATCGGTTATTAATCGATTAGTCATATAAAAATAATTACTAAATTTAATAGATTTTTTTACTTTTAGAAGTTGATTTTTAATCGATTATTTCAATAATCAATTATTTTTTCACATCCTTACTAATGTTCGTAAGTGATTATTTTTTTACACGCTCTTCATTATTGTTCGCTTGTTCTATCGGTCAGTATCATCCATCGGTGTCAAGTTAGTGAAAGTGCTTTCGTTATTTCGTAATTTTATAATGGCGGAGTATTTAAATGCAGAGTACTATGATATGATTATGTGTGTGGGTGCATCGGAGGGAATCCTTACTGCAGCGCGCGAACTTTATCGACAACGTAACATGGATGGAAGAGAGCTGGAGAATCAGCGAAGACTTCCTTCTTATGCATGCTTCAGGAGGCTGGTCAACCGTTTGCACTCAAACGGTTCTTTCCACAGTCCAAACTCTGAAGGACGATCGAGTGACCATGCGGATGCTCGCGTGGAACAGAATATTTTGGATCACTTTGCCGAAGATCCAACTAGAAGTACTAGAAAAGCCTCTGTCGTATTAGGTGTGTCTAGAATGAAAGTATGGAGAACTTTAAAAAAAGATAGTCAGCATCCTTACCATTACCAGCGCACACAACAGCTGACAGAAGCAGATTTTTTATTGAGACTGCGATTCTGTGAGTGGTATCGTAGTCAGGTTACTGCTGACCATATGTTTGCGTCTCGGGTTCTATGGTCTGATGAGGCTACCTTTACTCATTTTGGACTATCCAATAGCCACAACGAGCACTACTGGTCCCATGAAAATCCACATGCTTTTAGTCAAAGCCATTTTCAGCACAGGTGGAAAATTAATGTGTGGGCCGGTATCATCGGTGACAAATTGATAGGCCCTGTATTTTTGCCGGACCGGTTGAACGGTGAAATCTACTTGGAAATGTTGAGGACCACCTTGGAGGAAGAACTTGAAGGCCTTCCTTTGTTAGTTTACCGCGACATGATTTTCCAGCAAGACGGCGCGCCAGCGCATTACACTCGTTCTGTACGCGAATATCTGGACGATCGCTTTCATGCGTGGATTGGACGTTCTGGAACTGTTCCATGGCCACCACGGTCGCCCGATTTAACGCCAATGGACTTTTTTTTTTGTGGGGATATTTGAAAAGTGTGGTGTATGCTACGCAGTGTGAAACTGTGAATGATATGCGCCAAAAAATTGTGGAAGCTTGTGGTACTCTAACACCGGAGTATCAGAGCCGCGCCACACAATCAGTATCGCGGCGTGTAAACCTATGTGTTACGAGAGGAGGACAGCACATTGAACCTTTTTTCTAGTCACACTGAGAAATGGTAAGTGTTCACCATAAATCTTAAACGAAAAATCTGGTTAGATATGTATTAAACTATGAATGAATTTTATTTAATCAGAATGAAATACAAATTTTTTATTTTATATCTCATCATAACTTAGTAATATCGGCTCTACTACTACAGAATAAGGTCTAAATTTTTATATCCGTGTTGTAGGTACACAAGAAATCGTACCATACGTTACGATTTCTTGTGTATGTGTGTATGTGATATCAATGAAAGTCTTTATAGTAGGGTGACCATGTCAAATATTATTATTTGCGGACTCAGTAGGAATTATTAATTTTTTTTCAGATCTAAAATTTCGACTTATCACATTTTAAATATAGCCATCCGATAGGCAATTCCAACCTGTATCCACTCATCGCGGCTTGATATACCCAATGTGGGACACGCTGTATATTGAGGAATTAAGAGGATTATTTTAATTTTTTAGGGAGAACAAATATTTTTCTTTTTAAAGCGTCTAAATATAATAATTTTTAAAGGAAGAATTTTCGCTTTTCAATCATTTATTATTAGCTTTTTATTAGCTTCACCTGTATGTTTGTATGTTTGTTTGTAACCGACTTCTTTGGGCGCGATTTTGACCCACTTTAAACGGCCAGATTTCGTTCAAACTTTGTAGATTTATTGAGGCCCGATGACAATACACTAATTTGATAAAATTATTCCATTTTTCAATTTGCAAAATATGATTTTTGTTAATTTTTTAGTGTTCATAGTTCACTTCTCGCACCATCTAGTGGCAATCAGCGGAAAGTCTACGTTATCAACTTGAAACGAGTTCCTTGTATAAGTCACAGATGGCGCTATTCCTCAAATTCGGTTTTGATATCCGTTGTTAGCACGCTTTAAAATAGTTAAGCAATAGTTTAAAAAACTAAGAAACGCACTTGTTAAAGAAAACCGAACTAAAAAAAATAAAATAAATAATAGTTTAAAAAAACTAAAAAACACGCTTTTTATAAAAAACCGAACTAAAAAATAGAAAATAAATTTTAATGAATTTAAATTAAGAAAATAGTGTTAAAAATTTCAATGAATATAAATTAATAATAGTGTGAATACAAAAAATATATTTTATTTTAAAAAAAGCGTGGGGTGCTTTTTAAGATATTATCGAAATGATAATCACTCTACTCATATCTGTCAATAAAATATTTATAACTATTGACACCATGCACCCCACGCTTTTTTTAAAATAAAATATTTTTTTTTTTATTCACACTATTATTAATTTATAGGTATTCATTGAAATTTTTAACACTATTTTCTTAATTTAAATTCGTTAAAATTTATTTTCTATTTTTTAGTTCGGTTTTCTATAAAAAGCGTGTTTTTTTAGTTTTTTTAAACTATTATTTATTTTGTAAGATTTATTTAGCTTTTAATACCGTCAATAGCTTAATAATTAAACACGCAAATTTTTGTTTAAAATATATTGTTAAAAGACCAGTATATTATTAGAAGTTATCAGCAAGGCTTACTGAATCTAAAGTTATTAAGTCATTTACCGATATTTAATCATTTGAATGAAACCATTATTATTTACAAGACAATATTACTAAGCAGTTTAATAGACAAACTCTTATCTCTAACATAAATCTTACAAGTTATAGACAAAAAAACCATTCCCGAGTCTCATTACGTTTAATAAGGCTGTAAAACAGGTGAATTAAGACGTAAAAAAGGTGCTAGAGTAAAAGGAAAAGTGGTTGTAACTTGTGCGAGTTTGGAACAGAAAATAGCAATGAACGCCGGTAATTGTGACAATTCCGCTGTGTAAAGATTGAAGCCATTAAGTTAACCGTAAAAGAAATGTTAAAAGCGTTTATTCAGAATTGGACGAAGAACACAAAGTGATGAGTATAGGTTGTGTTCATTTGAATATATTGTTTTCTCACTTTGAATTACTATCAAGGTAATTTTATTATTTGTTTATTGTAGATTTTTATAATAAAAATTAAGCGTAAATAGAAATGTCAATAGTTAATTCATTAGTCTTCATATCACGAGGATGAAGCTTGGTTAATCTTTACGTAAGTTATGTATGATAAAAATCAATGGACGAAATACATTTTTCTCGATATACGGTATATTAAAAATGAGGAAACTTACTAAGAATCACCTCGTGGTAAGCGATTAGCTTCACCAATAAATTACAGTGACATCGAGTTGCTTGCAGCTGTGTTGCTGTTCATAGCGAGTAGGCTTGTAAATATGTAAAATATCGTAACGAAACGCGTCATATTAGTGATATTTCGCAGATCGAGCCAGCCGATTTTTGCGTGGCCGGCTCGACCGATGTCAATATTTTGAGAGGTCGTGTACCTCTCAAAATATCGGTGTGAAGTGGCTCGTGTCGCGTTTCCTTCGGTGAGAGAGGTATCCGGAGGCCTGATCCCCTTTCCCCTCCCACTCTCTTAAAAGGACGGCAACGCACCACAATCTTCATGGGTGGTGAATAGTTGCTTAACATCCGGTAACCCACTTGATCGTTTGCGATCCTATAAAAAAAACAAAAATGCGTCAATGACAATTTATATTTAAAAAATTATAAATATAATATCAATGACTAAAAACTTTGTGCCCGGTATGAAAATAGGTTCTCCACCTATTCCATTTGGGATGTAAACATAACGGCGAGTCGAACCTTAAAAGCCACTGCCGAAGAACTCACCAGAAGAAGTCGTGAAGTTATGTTATGTTAACTAATTAGAGTAATACATTAATTAGTATGTATTACTATTTACATAATAATACAATATTCCATCGCGATTGTACCTACCGCATTGACACTTGCGTTTCTCACTCGTATTTCTAAGGCTTGACTATGATTAATGATCTGAGAATTATTATTGTTTAGTTACTTAATACAGTTTCAGTTATTAATAACTGCTTGTTCATCTGTTTCATGAATATACATTTGTGGATCAAAGGTAACATATGTTTCTTCTTATTATAACTCACTTATAACTTCAGCTACTCACATAAGAAATGGATATTGTGGTTTAGAAATATTTGCAAAATACTATCAACATTTAATTGATCAACATAACATACTAATAACTCACATCATATACAAGACTGGACATAATCACTAGCACTGATAATCTTATAAAAGACAATTTTCAATATTAATAATAACGAGTTTTAGATACATACATAATTTCACACCAAGTACGTTGTGAAGTAGGCAGAGTGAACAGAGCGCCATAAAGCACTATTTTTACACGCATTACTCGCTTTTTTTACTTTCATAACTCCTGTCATATACACTCGTCGATTTTTAAAGGTCCTTAAATCTTGAAACCAATATGCAAGAAAATGTTATACTTTAATAAGTTGCAATTATGTTAAAGGACAAAGTATAGTGGGATCTATCTCGCTTAAAATGAAGTAGCATATTTTGCTATTTGGGATTGAAGATTTACAGAAAACTGCAAATAAAAAAAAATGTTGGTAAGGTGTGTCTCTCAAAATGGAGCTGCTATTCTACTAGTTAGAATAGAGACCTTACAGAACTGCAAACGTATACGATCTTTAAGATTTTTGATAATATACTTGTATGTTATTAAAGGTTTCCAAGCTCCACGGAGATTCGCTAAGTTGGTGCTAAGTTATCTAATATACTGTATCTTTACTCTTAATTTTCTTAGTGGCTTTGTGGTTCAGTACTCTGCTTGTAATTCTGAGATATTAATTGTCAATACAAAAATGCACTAATGACCAATAATACTCGAAAAGAGCCAAAGATTTTCGAAAAATAATCACCTTGTTTTGGATTTGGTCCAGTCTCAGAACTTTATAACAGTCGACCATGTACGTCAGTACAAATTTACTAGGCTATTGCGTTTTCACAAAATTTCGTTTTTATTTTATTTCTATATATTCAACATTGTATTCGCGAAGGCTTTCAAGTCTCGTGTTATCATTAACAACCTCGGAATGGAGGCGCGCCAACGAATTAAATAAATTCTAAACACTAGCCAAAACGCGGCTATTTAGATTGCTAGTTATAAGTATCATGTTATAGATCCCTGCGGAGCAATAAAAACATTATACAGAGATACATATTATTTGAGGTTTTGTAAAAGTTTGTGCTCTTTTGGAAAATGGAGAGTGAAAAACTTTACAATTATTTCTGTGAAAATAAAAAAGATGCTCACCATCTTTTTATATCTGTTTCGTGTTCAATAATGAAACATTTTTTTTTATAAATATGTATAATGTTGCCAGGCTAAAGCTTTTAAAAGTCTACGGCTGTAAATTTAATAATTGTTTAGAACCTAGAAAACGATTTTGTATACAGAATAAAAATGTTAGAACATAAACTAAACGCTCTAAAGTGTTGTTTAATAACATAACAACACCTTCCCACATTTTGATAAAATAAAAGTGCCAATTTATTATTTATATATTCAGTGGTAGAGCCTTGCAGTTTGCAGTATGAATATGCTAGCTTGACAATACCACGACCTGTGAAATGGCTCGTACCATGTTTCTTTCAGTGAGAGAGGTATCTGGAGGCCTGATCCCCTTACCCTCTCTCTTCCCCTTTTTTTACTACAGTCACCACGTTCTGATCGACAGAGTCAATTTTGCATTAGAAAATACATCCATTTCCTCACCTCCTTTGCCCTTGCGCTTTTGTCTGTTTATGTGCTTAGTCATTCCTTCATTCCGCTTACAATCATTAATTGTGAAAATTTAATTAATAATAGAATGCTACCAAAATACTTTGCCATTAAATTAGAGTGAGCTTATCGCTTAAGTGGTTTTGTCGGTCTTTAAATGTAGTATGGCCCAACAGTGCGGACACCGGTGTGACGTCACCCAACCTACTTCCTTAAGGAAAAAGGGACAGGCACTGATAAGGAGTTACGGAAGTTGTGACATGGCAGAATAAATGCGAGTATTTTTCGGATTTAATTTTTTACATGAAAAGCCTCTGAGCCATTAAACATCATGACATAATGTTACTATTTAAGATTCGCTTCGTGTTCTCTGAGATTAGTTGATTCCTTCATTAAATATAATCTGTTTGATTTAGGCATTCGAGAAAACCATTTCCCGTTTGATTAAAACGAATAGAATTCTTAACTAGTTTGCTGTTTGGATTATAAATTCGTATTCATCTGACTGTTTAAATATTATAAATCAGTACAAGATTAGCGGTTGTTAGTTAGAAATGTGATGAAAATAATTTACATAAGTTGATTTAACCTTAGATTGTGGCATAACATATGCGTGTTTCATTGAAATTTGATTGGTGTTAAAACAATGATTGTAGTTGACAGCTCGCCAGCGATGTATATTTTAATTCTGCACATATACGGATAACATTTAGTTATAAATTTTTTAGTACTATTCGGTGTCTTTTAATCAATGTAGCAATATTTCTAGTTCTTTTAACTTTAAATAATCATGCCAATTTTAAAGACTACCCAATTTCCTCTTCCATTCTCATCCCAATCTCTATCCTATCAGAAAAAACCAGCAACGCAACTGTAATGAACGTCCATATGCGATGCTGGTCACTTACCATCAGGTGAACTGCTCGCTCGTTTGCCCCCTATATCGTAAAAAAAAAAATCTTACCTTTGTATCACACATTTTATTTAAGAGTTGCCAAAAAGAAAGTATCTCTTTATATATCTTTTTAAAATAATACAGCTGATACCAGAGCTCGGCCTGGTAGTCACGGCGTACATTGGGTACGTTGTTAAGTGACAATGACGAATAGCGTCTGCTACAAACTGCCTTCAGTTTTTATTTCACCAGCGTTATCGATCTGGACTAATATTTATTGAGGAGCACTTGATCTTTACTAATATTATATCGATAAAAAAAATTGTGTGGTTTTATGAAACCACCGTAAAAGTGAAACTTTTAAAATTGAGTCTTGGGTTATTGATTTTTAAATCTACTTTTTAAATATACATATACAAAATATCTTTTCAATAATTATTTTTCAATAATTTAGTTAGTAAGTTTTTTAAATTGATGATTCTGATAAAATGATTAACATTTATATTTTTTTAGAGTGCAACAGTGTAAAGCAGTTACTTCACAGCAATTTTTTTAAAAGTTTGCTTTGGCTTCGTTTAACTTTAAGTTAAAGATTTAAATCAATTAATTCGATAATCTCATCATTTTCAAGTTCTTTGGAAGTTAACGACTGAAGATTAAGAATTCCTAGATGGCGCTACTAGGTTGCTACTATTGATGATTCTGCCGTAATATCGTATTATATCGATAGATGTCGCCCGAATCGACAAGTATTCCAGCTTCGGCACTAGGGATAACGCGACACCTATTAAACGTTAACAACATTACAACAAAGGATCTTTACAAAACAAAACGATATTTTTTCCTCCAGTAAATATGATATTTTGATTTATTATGAAAATGTGACAAATACATATATAAAGAGCACTATCTTATCGCTAATAAATTGACGAACATAACTGTGTCACATATATGTAGTTCCGGTGGTCCAGTGGTCGAGCACACGGCTTCCGAATCGCATAGGTCGCGTGTTCGAATCCTGGCACACTTTTTGGAATTGGAAACTTAAGTAAAGTAAGAAAGGCGTCAGTCTGCTTCCTCCACTAATTCGTTAGTTACAAGTCAGTGGCAGTTTTGCAAAGAGAGAGAAAACTAGTTTAATTTGAAATCGAACCGGACGTCACCGGCTTTCAGGGGATTGTGCGATAAGGGCTATTTTAATTTACTTGCCATCTTGTATTTGTTAATAGGGTTTAATAAATGTTTTTTATTTTACGTGGTCACGACAATAATTCCTAGATGGCGCTACTAGGTTGCTACTATTGATGATTCTGCCGTAATATCGTATTATATCGATAGATGTCGCCCGAATCGACAAGTATTCCAGCTACGGCACTAGGGATAACGCGACACCTATTAAACGTTAACAACATTACAACAAAGGATCTTTACAAAACAAAACGATATTTTTTCCTCCAGTAAATATGATATTTCGATTTATTATGAAAATGTGACAAATACATATATAAAGAGCACTATCTTATCTTATATCTTTAAACGAGCAATTCTTGTATATATATATATACATATATAAAATTGGAATCTCGGAATCGGCTCCAACGATTTTCATGAAATTTCTATTCCAGCAGATGGCGTTGTTAACTAACACGAAGTCAATGTGTGTTTGCTTTGCTTTTATTACAGTTTATCACTGCAAAAAATTAAGTATATGTTTCTAATATAATATGTTAGTACATAGTATATATTAGTATATATTTATTATTCTGTCGGTAAGATCGAAAAAAATTATTGATATTTCATTATTTTATTAGTATGTAATTCGTACTTAAATATAATTTTCAAAAAACACAATTTATAAAAAAAAAGAAAATACCGAGCAAAGCTCGGTCATCCAGATATTCACTACTAAATTGACGAACATAACTGTGTCACATATATGTAGTTCACTTTTTGGAATTGGAAACTTAAAAGCCGCCGCCTACGCCTCCGTCGTTTACAATACATACGAATTTATTATATTCCCTTTTATCGTGTCATTTGTTATATTAATAATATATTTTTTTTTTTCCGCCTGCAATACGTACGTACGTATATGTATGTATGTAAAAAACAAACAAACAAACAAACCCGATCCTAGAAAATGTGTCGAAATTGGTAAAGAGGACGGTAATTAGACGATTATACATACGGCCCTCGTGGTGCATCGGTAAACCGCACTACCGATAACACGAGGTCGGGGCGGGTTCGATCCCTCGTCTGGGGGTGTTTTTCTACATGTTTTTACGGTATTTATTTACAAAAATAAAGTGTATATTTGGGTAATTAATTAATAATAAATAAACGATAATAGACGTGAAAGGCGCTCTGACGAGCGCCTTTCACTTTATCCCTACTCCGCGGCCGACCGTCACGCGACATGCAACACGCAGACGAAAAAGTTTGAGACGATGTAATAAAAGTTTCACTTTAAAAAATATTGTTTGCTTATAATCGGTAAACTGCAAGGGCGATATTTGTGTTTTTTTTAATTAATAAGTGTTCCGCGATTAATACAGAATACAGTCTTCATCATCTCATTTTATTTTGATGAGGAGAGGAGAATTGCTACTTATTTTAATTGTTTACATACATAACTTCACGCCAAATCCCTTGCGGGGTAGGCAGAGAGAACGGATCGCCATAGGGCACGATTCTTACACGCACGCGCGTCGATTTTTGAAGCTCCTAACATCACCTTCCTTAGATCACGTTCTATTTGGTCATGGAATGTGTGTCTAGGCCTTCCTCGACTACTACATCCATCCACTTTTGCATTGTATATCTGCTTAGTCAATCTTGCATCATCAATCCTTTCTACATGTCTGAACCATCGGAGCATGCCCTTTCTTACTTTTACACCGACACTCTCTTTCAATCCGACTTCCTTCCTTATAACCTTGTTTTCCACGCGGTCAGCGAGGGTCACTTCGCAGATTTTGCGCAATGCCCTCATTTCGACCGCGTTTATCCTACTTTCATGCACGCTCTGCCATACCCAGCTCTCGCTTCCATAAGTTAGCGTTGGGATCAGTATTGCATTGTGAATTGCTAGCTGGGCTTTTCTGCTAATATCTTTTGCGCCCAGGAATCGGCCCAACGCCCCATTTACTTTATTTCCTAACGCCACTTTTCTTTCTACATCAGCGGTGTACCTTCCATCCCTGCTAAAAGCACATCTAAGATATACAATTTCTTTCACCTGTCCCAGCACTACATCGTCAACCGTTATCCTTGCATCCGTTCTGGATTCCTCCCTTTCAAACACCATAAATTTCGTTTTCATCACATTCAATTGTAAGCCTTTCACCAAACAGTAATCTTTCATAATAGTGACTAGTGTTTGCAAATCAGACGGCGATTCGGCTAAGAGCACGGCGTCATCTGCGTAAAGCAGGCAGCTCACAACTAGGTCACCCATTCGCATCCCTACATTCGTCGATCTCACTCTCTGTAGACAACTGTCCAGGTACAGGATGAACAGCCGAGCGGACAGCACGCAACCCTGTCTGACGCTGATATTGACATCAAACCAGGGCGACAAGCCGCCGTCAACACACACACACACGCTGTGCAGCCCTCATAAGTGAACTGCACAGCACGCAGCAGTGCGCCGGCCACCCCGTAGCCCGGGAGTATGTCCCACAGATCCTTCCGTAACACCCTGTCAAACGCTTTTTCCAGATCCACAAAACCGCAGAAAACCTTCCGGCTAATAGCCAGTTGTTTCTCCATGATGTTGCGGAGAGAAAAAATCTGATACATGCACCCTCGTCCGCATCTGGAACCATCCTGAGCATCCCACAACACTCCGTCAGATATCACCCTCATTTTCCTTTCAATAATCTTCCTATACACTTTCGCTGCTAAGCTGCTCAAACTGATGGCCCTGTAACTGGCGCACTGCATACGTGATAAAAGGGCACGATGACAGCACGCCTCCAGTCCATGGAAACCTTACTTTTTAATTTTTTCTGCGCTATTATCATCTAATGTGCAGCCAGCATTCTTAAATGACAGAAAATAGAATGAAAATTAGTTACTGGAGTGACATATTTTAACTATGAATAAACATACATAAACCTTCGGGTAGAAAATGGCGTGAACTTATTCACGCCCTTTTCTACCCGAAGGTGTAGGCGGCGGCTGTTAAGCCTCATCTCGCTGTTATATTTACTGAGACTGGAGGCGTGCTGTCATCGTGCCCTTGTATAAAGGTAGGGGATTACGTATGCAGTGCGCCAGTTACAGAGCCATCAGTTTGATCAGCTTAGCAGCGAAAGTGTATGGGAAGATTATTGAAAGGAGAATGAGGGTGATATCTGACGGAGTGTTGTGGGGGGCTCAGGGTGGTTTCAGAAGCGGAAGAGGGTGCATGGATCAGATTTTTTCTCTCCGCAACATAGTGGAGAAACAACTGGCTGTTAGCCGGAAAGTTTTCTGCGGTTTTGTGGACCTGGAAAAAGCGTTTGACAGGGTGTTACGGAAGGATCTGTGGGACATACTCTCGCGCTACGGGGTGAGCGGCGCACTGCTGCGCGCTGTGCAGTCCACGTATGAGGGCTGCACAGCGTGTGTGTGTGTTGACGGCGGCTTGTCGCCCTGGTTTGACGTCAATATCGTCGTCAGACAGGGCTGCGTGCTGTCCGCTCGGCTGTTCATCCTGTACCTGGACAGTTGTCTCCAGAGAGTCAGATCAACGAATGTAGGGATGCGAATGGGTGACCTAGTTGTGAGCTGCCTGCTTTACGCAGATGACGTCGTGCTCTTAGCCGAATCGCCGTCTGATCTGCAAACACTAGTCACTATTATGAAAGATGACTGTTTGATGAAAGGCTTACAATTGAATGTGATGAAAACGAAAGTTATGGTGTTTGAAAGGGAGGAATCCAGAACGGATGCAAGGATAATGGTTGAAGATGTAGTGCTGGGACAGGTGAATGAAATTGTATATCTTGGATGCGCTTTTAGCAGGGATGGAAGGTACACCGCTGATGTAGAAAGAAGAGTAGCGTTAGGAAATAAAGTAAATGGGGCGTTGGGCAGATTCCTGGGCGTAAAAGATATTAGCAGAAAAGCCCAGATAGCAATTCACAATGCAATACTCTTCCCAATGCTAACTTATGGAAGCGAGAGCTGGGTATGGCAGAGCGTGCATGAAAGTAGGATAAACGCGGTCAAAATGAGGGCATTGCGCAAAATCTGCGGAGTGCCCATCGCTGGAAAACAAGGTTATAAGGAAGGAAGTCGGATTGAAAGAGAGTGTCGATGTAAATGTAAGAAAGGGCATGCTCCGATGGTTCGGACATGTAGAAAGGATGGATGATGCAAGATTGACTAAGCAGATATGCAATGCAAAATAGGATGGATGTAGGAGTCGAGGACAGCCTAGACACACATTCTATGACCAAATAGAACGTGTTCTGGAGGAAGGTGATATTAGGAGCCTCAAAAATCGACGCGCGTGCATGAAAAGAGATAGGAAAGTCAACGAAACGAGTGATGTGCTCCGTTCTCTCTGCCTACCCCGCAAGAGATTTGGCGTGAAGTTATGTATGTATTTATGTATCTGCATTTAAATAACCATATTTGGAATTTATTGAACTAAATTAAGCTACTCGGGTAAAGCAATGTCCCTAAATATGTATAAAATGGTCAAATCTCAAACATAAATTAATGAGTAAGTTACTGGAAACAAATAAATAACTGGCATTGCTGTGAAAAATAACTTGTCATTAGAGTAATACCGCTTAAAATGAAGCAAAAAAAATTAAGGGATTACCTTGCAATCAGTGCTCTCAATTTTATCGGAGTCAGCCTTTTAAATTTATGACTCTAAGCAGAAACGTAATGGGTTTTTACCGAGCAGCTGTGGCTATTTTATAACCAAAATGGATAAATATTATTTTGTAATTAGACAAGACTCGTATACTTTCCCAAAGGTTTTAAAAATGATTTCTATTTTATTCATAACAAGGAAGTACATTTTTTAATTAAAAAAAAAACGATAAGAATATATATTTACAGGGTACCAATATATTTGTTGAGAAAGTTGATCTTGAGGCAATAAATTCTAGATAATGCTAGTTTGTTATATTTTATATTATTCTATAATAAAATTGATTCCCAGAATTTTCTTAGCTCTAAACCATACATAGATAAATGATTCCAAGAAGAAACCTTACTCTGTCTACCACTGCAAATGTATAAAGTTTAATATATCACCGTTTAATTAAAAAAAAATATTTACTGTAAAGTCGGTTTACTGAAGATAGTTCAACGTGACAACGTCATAAGAAAATGCTGATTTCATTTTTCAAAAGAAAATTTTAATTAAATTGCAATTTATGTTACTTGTATTTTATTATTGTATAGCAGCTAGCTGTCCACGCGGACCCATCGCTTTTTTTTTTTTTTGTCGCTGGGAAAAAATGCATTGTGCATACGTCTCCCACCGGGGGGTGAGAGGGTTATGTGGGGCTCCCGGGAGATGGTAGTTCGGTTACCCACTAAAACAACCCAGCGCCCTTCCCGCTTCGTCATGTTAGGGGAAACTGGGACACGGCCGAGCCTTTCACCCCCGACGATTTGCCCGCCCTTACGGCAGGCTCCGCGCACCCCTCGCGATGGTGAGGGGCTCGGGAACGGCCGGGGATCGCCGGCCATCGCCTTCCGACGACGGTGTAGTTAAGTGCAATGCGGGTGAGGGCGCCCCCGCGCCAGTCACCTGCCCTACACCGGGAAGGAGTTGTTGTCGGCGATCGAATTGTCGCCTCCTTCCCCCCCTTCTTCTCCTGCGGAGCGGTGCAGCGAGAGGATCGTTCTCCCGCGCCCGCTCCGCCGCCTCCTTTTCTGCGAACACCTCCTCGCAGAAGGAGGCAAACTCCAACCATGCCTCACCTTCGGCCAGCATGGCAGCCACCACGCTGGAGAGTGACAGTTCTGGCCCGACCACCGCGATTAAACTGCGGCACGGCCCATCCCAAGACGTATCTTATCTATCAAGGCGTATCTTCCGCCGCACCACAGTGTGGGCACGACGGCGTCTCCTCTCTGCCGATCCGGTACAGGTACGATCCGAAGCACCCGTGTCCGGACAGCACCTGCGCCATTCGGAAGGAGAGGAAACCGTGCGACCTTTCTAGCCACTCCCGCAGGACCGGCCCAACCGCATCAAGCGTACGACGGCCGAAGGTGGCGGTAGCGAGATCCTCCGCCCAATGGTGGATTATCGCGGCCCGTGCCTCGCAACGGACGGCCTCCTTTTCCGCATGAGAGGGGCGTTCTCCATGTGCCTTTCGCCTCGCCGTCCACTCGTATACCCTGGTCAGCACCCACGCCTCGAGTTCCCAAGGGGGAGTACTGGCTAGGGCGCACGCCGCGCCGCCGAGAAACTCACCGAGCGGTAGGTTCTCGCCACCCGTTGGGCGATGGCCCTTTGTGGCCTCCGCAAGGCGGTGGCGTTCTCCCTTCGTTTGAGGGAGTCCGCCCATATAGGAGCCCCGTATAGGGCCATGCTCCTAAGAATGCCAGCATAGAGCTGCCGGCACCGCGTCTTCGGGACGCGGACCCATCGCTCACTCAAGACGAGGTAACACCGCACAAGTTATGTTTTTTCGTGCGTGTAGCTGGCTCCATCGAATTGTAAGACGTTCTCACGTCACAACTATCATTTTTGTTTACAATTTCCGGCCTTTTTCTATCCATTTGTTTAGGTAGTTGCTGTTAATCTCGACTGGCAGAATTATTATGTCTCAAATAGTAACGGAACCTACTACAACAAATCAGGCACAAACCATAACTTACGGAAATAATTACGAAAAGTTAGATTCGAATCCGAGACTTGTAGGTTTTAAAGCGAAGTACACTATCTCCAGTCAATCGAAACTTTTGATATAATTATATTTGAAGAAGGAAAATATAATTATTTTTTGGTACGTCATGTAAACCTTACCCAGTAATAAATCTTGAACATTTCGAAACGCCAATACATTTGTGAGTAAGAATTCACGGCGATTTTTTTTTTAATTAAACCAACATTCTTTGAATTCGGATCAAAATATCAACATTATCAAAAAAAAATGTTGTTCGGCATAAAAAGCCTGGAGGCCATTCAAAGAAAATTTCTGGGTCGCATTTTCCACTTCTTTCCTCTCCCATCTTTGTGTTCTGTTGACACTAGTGACATCTGCTTTCAGACTTGTTTTATTATGAGTGCGATCGCCGGCTTTCATTTATTTTTCGCGATTCATATTTTTACGTGTGCCATTAAAGTTTTATTTTTTTATTTTACATTTTGATGCCCTAACGTGAAATACGGTCGAGCGAAGGTATTTTTGAACGAAATATTCGTTTGTGTAGCCAGGTATATTCGCACAAACACTTAGGCGTTGAGCAAAACATTTATCATGAAATAAATGTTTTTCGAAATTGTTTTCGGAAGTTAAATGTGATAAATATCGATGACTGAAAACATTGTGCTCGCTATGGCAATAGCTTCGCCACCTATTCCATTTGGGATGGAAACATAACGGCGAGACGAGGCTTAACAGCCGCTGCCTACACCTTCGGGTAACAAAAGGCGTGAAGTTATGTAAATCTTATATTCTACAAAATAAAAACAAACTTAACACCTTTTTCTACCCGAAGGTGTAGGCAGCGGCTGTTTTTTTTTTTTTTTTCATTTATTATTAAATTTACTATTTTACATTTATTATACAGAGTCCCACAAAACCATATACATTGGTTTGTCTGTGGGATGAGCTCATCACATTACATAAAACACGTAACATCAGATTACATTACATAAAACACAAGACATGAGATAACATTACAATTGCTTATTATAAGTAGTAAGTCCTTAATTTATTTCTAAATAGCTGCCGATCATTCTCTGCTCGTATGTCCGCCGGCAAACTGTTTAGCAGGTACGGAATACGTTTTTTTAATGTTCGGTCATCGTAATAGTTTAACACTTTAGGTACATCAAACATGCCAGCAGTCATCGACCGAGTATTGTGCTTGTTCTGTATCTTAACAAGGTTAAGCTCTTGTCTGCCATGGTTGTTTACAGCTAGTAGGAATTTGTGTTTCAGTGTCACCGGTAAAATTTGGCATTTGTTGTATAATTTTGAGTAATCCTTTTTAAATCTTGATAACGTTTTCTTATCGACTAATAATAAACCTCGACTAGATATGTTTACGTTCTAAATTGAATAGGTGGCGAACCTATCACCATACACCGGGCACAAAGTTGTTAGTCATTGATATTTATCACACATAACTTCTGAAGAATAATAAGTCCATCTTGTCGTCGTTAAATCTAAATTTTGAGTTTTCATATATATATCATATGCCTAGGATAATGTAAAATCATTAGTCCCTCAACATTTTTATCACACAGTTTAACTTTTAATGATTGTAGAATTTAAGATTTTCTTTGAATGTGTTGTGTTTGACAGAATGTGTTTTGACAGTGGTAGAGCCAAGCAGTTCGCTGCATGAATGGGCCGGCTTTACCGGTGAAATACCACGACCTCTCAGGAGATCGACGTAAAGTGGCTCACACCGCGTTTCGTTCAGTGAGAGAGGTACCTGGAGGCCCACCACCACTACCCCATCCTTTTCTATCCTATTCCCTTAAAGGTCGGCAACGCATCGGTAACACTTTATGTGTTTCTCGTGTCCATAGGCGGCGCAGGTTACTTACTATCAGGTGACACACTTGCTCGTTGGCCTTCCTATCCCATAAAAAAAAAATATATTATAGTCAGAATTATATCCAACTACTGTATATAGCTGTTAGTTATTCTCTTATTTACAAAGGTTGATGGAATTATGAAGCATAAAGAAATATTTTTAATGAAATAAAGGGGAAATGAGCTAGTAGGTCATCTGATGGTAAGTAACAAGGACACCTAAAACATAAATAGTATGAAATAGTATGAACATAAATAGTATGAATAAATAGTGGCTTTACTGCTCTTTATCATTGGATATTATTGAGATAGAAAGGGAAGATGAATGGGGTGGGCCCATTCATGCAGCGACCTTTTTTTTGACATTGCTATAAACATATTAAGGTATTGCAGTTATCTAGGTGACATATTTCCTTGGAGTATTTATCAAATCGATATTACCGTAGTGATGGCGACGTGATCGTGTAATAGACTATGTATAGCTTAAAACCAATACTTGAAGGTGCAGACAGAACTGTATGATTCCGTTAAATGAAACATTTAATACCATGGAATACGTATTCAGCCCAAATTCATAAATCTTATATAGTTATCCCGTCATTGACAATTTTTAAACATTTTATATTTCAAGCTTTCGCGAAAATTGATGATGGATAAATATCTGTTGTATATTATCTAAACCATAAGCATTTTTAGCTTGGAAAACTAGAGGAGGCTGTTTGTAATTATGTCCAAACATTATTTCCGAACATTTTTAGATAATTTGATAATTGGAAGTGCTTTTAGCAGGGTTGGAAGGTACACCGCGGATATAAACAGGAGAGTGGCGTTAGGAAACAGAGCAAAACACATAAGCAGAAAAGCCCTGCTAGCAAATCACAATGACACTCATTCCATAACCAAATAAAATGTGTGTTTGAGGCAGGATATGTTAGGAGCCTTAAAAATCGACACGCGTGCATAAAAAGAGTTATGAAGGTCAAAGGTAGCGAATATGGCGTGTAAGAATCAGCACTTTGTTTTCTCTACCTACCCCGTGAAGGATTTGGCGTGAAGTTCTGTATGTATGTATTTCAGTTAATGTGTTAATTTCTAATATAAATACATATTTAAAAGAATGGTTGCATTTATGTACTAAACCTTAATATTTTAACTTGAAGGTTCGTTAAAATTCATTAATCACTTTTCATAAATTAATAATATAAAGAGACTACAAAAAGTAAGGCTTAAGTGAAGTGGAACATTTTAGAAGAAAATTATTATCAATATTCGTTATACTGGAAGGTGCTTAATTCGTTTACTTTTTGCAATTTTGTATCATTTTTTTGCATTAATATCAATTCAGCAAGAGGTTTTTAAATGAGCCTTCGAAAACAGTCTCGGTGGTCCACTGGTCGAGCACCAGCTTCTGAATCCAGAGGTTGCGGGTTCGGAGCCTCACATTAGCTCACACCAATGACTTTTCAAAATTAATTTCGTAAGTTATGTGTGATAAATATCGATGACTAAAAACTTTGTTCCCGGTATGGCAATAGGTTCACCACCTATTCCATTTGGGACGTAAACATAACGGCGAGACGAGGCATAGCAGCCGCTGCTACACCTTCGGGTAACAAAAGGCGTGAACTTATGTATGTTATGTATATATACATAACTTCATGTCAAATACCTTGCTGGGTAGGTAGAGAGAACAAAGCGCCATAAGGTACGATTCTTACACGCCTAACTTCACTACTGTTTTCATGCATGCACGTCAATTTTTAAGGCTCTTATCATCATTTTCCTCTAGAACACGGTCTATTTGGTCATGGAATGTCTATCTTGGCCGTCCTACATCCATCCGCTTTTGCATTGTCTATCAGCAATTTTGTACCATCCATTATTTCTAATTGTTCTGTAGTTTAACAGCCGCTGCCTACACCTTCGGGTAACAAAAGGCGCGAAGTTATGTTACATTAAATGTATATATGTCATATAAGTATTAAATATCACTCAAAATGAGACCATCGGAATTCAATTGTACAGCAAAATCATGGCATTAGATTAAAACAATAATACGAATTGATAAATCATTTTCTACGCCCAAAATAACATTGTAATAATTATATTTGTAAGTTATTGCTTACCTTATTGAATCTCCTTTAAGATAACGGGGTGATATTTTTCAAAAAATAAATCGAGATAATTTTGTAAACCAATAATTTATAAATTATTAAATAAATCTCTCAAAGCACCAATTGTTTCTTATTATGATCAATATAAATAGTAATTACGGTGACAAAGCGGAACAGACTTTATTCAGAGTTAGACAGAGACAAATGTATATTTACACAAAACGAGTGAAAGAGAAAAGAGTAGCACCAAATTTAAATCTGTCAGCTAAAAGGGATTAGATTCATTTGTCAAGAGTTTGGAGGCAGTGACGTCACTACGGTTCTGCCTGCCTGTCTCGTGAACAATAGTTACCGGCAGAATTTCTTTTTATATAATTAATTAACATTTTGAATTGAAGCTTTAAAATTTTATGTATTTTATCTATTATCATTACATACTATAAAACTAAGTCGCTTTCCGTTTTTTTTTTATTTATATGCTAAGATCTTTCAAACCACGCAAAGGATTTTGATAAGTTTTTTTTAAAAGATAAAGGTTGTCACCAGAGTGGTTTTTATTTTTATCCCATGTATTATCTAGTAAAAAAAGTGATAATTTTAAAACCTAAGTATAAATCAAATCAATATACATGTAATATACACCTTTAAAACATCTACAAATAAGACCGCGATGGCATATGTCTATCTCATAGGGATAACCCACAATTACCATTTTTATTTCTTCATATTACTTCTGAGGTATACAAAGTTTTCTGTTTCAACTAGTTATAAATAAATAACTTAAAAGTTCATTTATTTGAATGTCGCTAGGTTTAAACCTGATAAATATCGATGATTAATAAAATCGAGTTTAATCCGGGGTCATAGAATCCATCACCAGAACCAGAGAATTCAATAGGCGTATTGAGGTGTAACCACTAGTAGACCAGGGTAGTGGCCTTTAATAATAATAAGAGTGAAAAAAATAATAGTAGGATGAAACCCAATAAAAAAGGAGGGGAATATTATAAAAATGAAAGGAAAAATAATTTACGGGCGATCTGAGGTCGGGAAAGGGGTGGGGTGAGTTTTTGAGTGAGATTTTTTTCGATTATCTGATGACGTGATGAGAAAAAAATGAGTGAAAAAAATCCCTAAGTGATAATAATTCTAATCACTCCGGATGATATTCTCTCTAAAGATGCAACTATAATTTTAACACTTTATTTTTTAGTTTTATAATATTTTTTTTTTTGTGGTGGGCCCTAAGAGAGAAAGGTGTGCCCGAGAAATATGTGAGGCTAGTTCGTGCAATGTACAAAACACCTTGTACCCATGTCCGGTCGGCCGCGGGTACTACTGACGAGGTCGCTGTCGCTGTGGGTCTGCACCAAGGGTCTGTTTTGAGCCCCTACCTCTTCCTGCTAGTTATGGACGCTTTGACTTCGGATCTACAGGAGGAGGCACCCTGGTGCATGCTCCTTGCGGATGACATCGTGCTCATCGGAGAAGATGGACAGGAAGTACAGAGCAGACTGGAGCAGTGGAGACAGAAGCTGGAGAGTTTTGGCCTACAAATCATCAGATGCAAAACAAAATACATGTATTATGATTTTGCTGCTCTGACCTTAAATATGGGATAACTGGGATCTAAAGTGCAAAGCGATGGTGAAATTGACCGCGACATACTGCACCGAACTAGCGTTGGTTGGATGAAATGGCGACAGATAAAGGGAACAATTTGCGACCCCCGTATGCCTCTCAAATCGAAAGGCCAGATATACAAAACTATTATCAGACCTGTCGTCATGTATGGATCAGAATGTTGGGCTATGAAAGGGACGGATGAAAAAAGAATGCATGCTACGGAGATGAGAATGTTGAGATGGATGTGTGGAGTGACAAAAAGGGGTAAAATACGCCTATAACTGAGAAGATAAGAGGAAATCGCCTTGCGTGGTATGGGCATGTAATGAGAAGAGATTATGCACATGTCGTCAAAAGAATGATGAACCTGAATATGGAAGGAAACAAGAGAAGAGGGAGGCCGAAGAAAACATGGATGAATTGTGTGAAAGATGATATGACTAAGAAGGATGTTTCTGTGGAAGAAGTGTATGATAGGGAAGCGTGGAAAAGAAAAACCTGTTGTCCCCGAGCCCAAATGATGGGAGAAGGGCAGGAATGATGATGATGAAAAAAAAAATGAAAAAAAAATTGTGTCAGTAACACGGTGACAGGTTTTCCCAACTGCGTAATTACAAAGTAACAAACCTCAATTCAACCTTCGATTGAATACAGTAATTTTTGATCCACAATTGTTAATATAACTTGAATGTACACATAACATATGTCAATGATACATAATATATTTTAATATTTATTATTCAAGCAAATTACTTACAACACCTATATAATATTGAATTTATTATGCGCATACATTAGATGAACAGCAAAAAATCAATATTACCATACATTTATACGTAATCTCCATTTCCAATAATGTTCGGGGATAATATTTCTTAGCGGTGCCTCACCGAGGCGTACTTCATTGAAATGGGGCTGAAACCAAACATCCTACGAACCTTACCCGTAGGGATTATCGTGCCTACTACGCTGAAGAGAAACATAATAATATAACAGTTGTAACTGGGATGGTGTCAGTGTTAGCGATTAAAACTTGATAAAAATTGACATACACAACTTCGCGCCAAACCCTGTGCTGGATAGGTAGAGAGAATAGAGCGGTATAAGGCACGATTCATACACGCCTCACTTGCTTAGTTGACTTACTTATCACTTTTCATGCACGCGCGTCGACATTTGAGGATCCTCACATCACATTCCTCCAGAACACGTCCTATTAGGTTATGGAATGTGTAATATAGTAATATAATAAAAGATATAACAAAAGTATTAAATGTGTATACCTATAAAAAGGGTGGGAGTTTTATATTGAAATCAAGCAACCAAATGTATCATTATCAAAATATGATATCAAGAGCTTTAATATCCAATGAATTTAAATGAAAATTGATATTTTAATCCCAATTTGTCACCTTTTCATAGACAAACAGCATTTTTAACAGTGATAGAGCTCAGCAGTTCGCTGCGTAAATGGGTCGGATCAACCAGTTGTACCCACTTTTTGGAACTAAAAATAAAAAAGTTGATGTTAAAAATATGATTTTTACTATTGGTAACCCACATCAGACCATGAATAAACGCGATATAATCCTAAAAGTTGTTTTGATCAATGAGTGAGATTCGCGAGTCTTAGAAATAAATAAATCTGTTACGACTTTATTTGCTTATGTTTTTCGTCACAAACGGAATAGGTGGAGAGACCTGTTACCGTTTATCGGGCACAAGGTTGTCTGAAAATAATTCCGAGAAGTCATTGGTGTGAGCCAGGACTCAATCCCGAGACTGTTCAGTTCAGAAGTGGAGTGCGTACCTACGTAACTTATTTAATATCCTCGTATAAACTTGTTAGACCATTGTTATCACAATTAGCATGTTTTACCGACCGATGGTAGATGGAGTAGGACTGGTCGAATCGGTAAACTTAGTGCAGGAAGCTCAATGGTTAGACGACTTCAAAAAGGCTGCTGGAAAAGATTGGATGCGGAAGGCAGAGAATTGGATAAATATTTTATGATTGAAATCAAAAATCAAAATCAAAATGCTCCATCAATTGATCAAAGTTAGCTATCGGTTCGATCCATTTATAAGTATAATAGCAGACCCAACAGACGTTGTCCTGCTTAATATACCAAGCGATAAAGATATTTTGTTTAATATCCTAATCGCTAAAAGAAATGAAAGACAAATAATTTATTAATTTTATCACCATCTGTTAGAATTGCTTGGAACCAATAAATGAAGTAGACAAACGTTTAGTCAACAGATATCGCCATCTGTTAGAATAGTTTGGAGTTAACAAATAAAATGGACAAATAATTAGCAATAAAATAAAATCGCGATAGTAAATTGAGATATGAACTATCCTATCTTTTAAGTTGTACCAAACTGCATACGGTGTGCAAATTTGAATAAAATCGGTTAAGTAGTTTAGGCGTCCATCGCGGACAAACATCGTGACAGGAGATTTATATATATATATATATATTAAGATTACTCAACAATGAAAATTCGATTCTTAAAAATCGAATTGTTGTTATTTTTGATTCAATATTAAATCAGCTTTACTGAAATAACGTTAACTTAGCTGATGCAATTCGCTAACACTCAAGCTCCAACCTCAAAATATACTTAGACAAACATTGGATGGTAGATTAAGCCGAGATCACTTGCCTAGGAAGTTTGTTACTAAGCTAGATTATATACACTACATTTGAAGTCAAGATATTAAAAATAACTTGTTTCAATCATAATGTTCAATATTTTTTTACACGCTATATATATAACTTCACGCCAAGTCCCTTGAGAGATAGACAACACAATTCCTTTTTGACTGCATACTTTCATAATTGTCCCCGGTATGGCAATGGGTTCGCCACCTATTCCATCTGGGACGTAAACAACGGTGAGTCGAGGCTTAACAGCCACTGCCTACACCTTCGGGTAGAAAAAGGCGTGAAGTAATGTTATGTTATGTTACCTTTGTTGGTTTTTAAGGCTCCTAACACCAGCTTTCGCAAGGACACGCTATATTTTGTTCATGGAAAGTATAATATTAAGGTTATTGTGATCGAGTGTTATATTTTTCCACAAGCAAAGAAAGAGTTGACACAAGATTGACTAAGCAGATATACAATGCAAAAAGAATGCAGAAAGAGCTAGAAGTAAAGGATATTTTTTTCTACACTTCTTCAAAATACTCATATATCTTTATATAAAAATCAGGCCACGTTTATAGAAATTAAGAAAGTGTAATAAATATTGCGAGTAGAGAGAATTTATTGCGTCTGGTGCGACCTTACTGCGTCACATGTGGTTTTAATGCTTTTGGGGTGCGTCAACTGGAATCATTATAGTAAGGTAATTAGTCGACCTGAGGCCTCGCCTATTTAGTATATGTTGAATGACTAATGGACCAAGATCTGAGGGCCTTTGGCTTTAGACCTTATTTGACTTTAGACAAAATAAATTACATATTAATAGCAATAGGGTTATGTACACTACATTTGAAGTCAAGATATTAAAAATAACTTGTTTCAATCATAATGTTCAATATTTTGTTTAAGTCCTTGAGGGATAGACAACACAATTACTTTTTTACTGCATACTTTCATAATTGTCCCGGTATGGCAATGAGTTTGCCACCTATTCCATAACTTATATTATAAAGCGGAAGAGTTTGTTTGTTTGTTTGAACGCGCTAATCTCAAAAACCACCGGTCCGATTTTAAAAATTCTTACATCGCGAACGCTGCAAAAACTATTGATTATAGAACAAACAATGTACTACACTTTCACAGAACATATAATTGTCGACGGAAAAGTCCACGACGCTATATGTCTAACTATTGTAGTTATCGCACAATAAGTGTTTTATGATTTTTTTAAAATCATTATAATGATGTCGTTTTAAAAGTTCTTTAGGTGGCAAACCTATTGCCATACTGGGCACAAAGTTTTCAGTCATCGATATTTTTCAAACATAACTTCCGAAAAGAACTTCGAAAAGTAATTGTTGTGAGCCAGTGTGAAAATCCGGACCCGCGACCTCAAGATTAAGAAGCGGGGTGCTCGACCACTGGACCACCGAGACCTTTAAAACATCCTAAATTATGTGTGATAAATATCGATGACTGACAGCTTTTGTCAGGTATTTGGCAATAGGCTTTTTACTTACTTACTTTCGGTCGTAATGTAACAATTCGGCGTGTCGAAGCTCTAACCGCTGCTGCCTACACTTTCGAGTAGATATTGGGGTGAAACACTGTTTGTTTTACGTTACGTAATGTTATACTTTTACATTTAACATTAAATCAAAATCTATACTTGAAATATCTGTGATTAAAAAGAAAAATGGAGGTCGCAGCGTGTAGGCATCATATATGATTTATACTTCCTTTGTTCACAGCTAGTTGTTTATAAGAGAACTAAAAAGGTACATTTATCATCAAAGTTCTGTCACTTTAGCAGGTCTACGTGAATTTTCATGTTTTGTATACGTGTTTGTATATAGCAAATTTGTTCTGTATATTTATTTCTTACTACCTGACCCTGCGAACTTTATTTCTCTTCAGAAGCAACAAATAAAAGATTTTTTCTAAAGATAAGGTAGCTCAAGTTACCCTTATCACATCAGATACCTGCCAATAAAACTCCCGTTGAAATTGGTCCAGCCATTTCAGAGATTACCCGCACAAACTGACAGACAAAAATAGTAAATAAAAAAAAGTTTATTTTGGTGTATAATGGAATAGGATTATGTATTTACATACATATAAATGTGGTAGAAAGTAGTTATTTCAATATTACAAACAGACACTACAATTTTATTTAGAAGTATATATTTATAAGTTAGTGTTACAACTGTTGCTGTGTGGCGCCGGCTTAGAATACCGCCACCCCATCTCTTCCCGTGGGTGTCGTAAAAGGCGACTAAGGGAAAAGCTAGAAGAATGGGCAGCAGCATTCTCTCTCAAGAAAATACAGCCTACTGCGATCGCCAACCCACCTGCCAAGCGTGGCGATTATGGCAAAAACCCACCATGATTGAGCGGACCGGCAGTTGTGGCGCTCTATGGGGGAGGCCTATGTCCAGCAGTGGACCTCAAAAGGCTAATGATGAATGATGATGATGTTACAACTTCACGCCAGATCCCTTGACGGTTGGCAGGGAGAACAGTTCGCCATTATGCACGATTCGTACATATCTCACTCGCTTCTTCGAGTTTCTTAACTCTTGTCGTACCCACTCGGTATAAAATATTATTAGGAATAATTATAAATTAATTTATAGTCTCGGTGGTCCAGTGGTCGATCACCCCACTTCTGAACCGAGAGGTAGCGGGTTTGATTCCTGAATCACACTAATGACTTTTCGAAAAAAAATTCAAAACGTTATGTGTGATACATATCGATGACTGAAAACTTTGTGCCCGGTATGGCAATAGGTTCGCCACTTATTCCATTTGGGACGTAACATATACATAACGGCGAGTCGAGGCTTAACAGCCACTTCCTACACCTTCCAGTCGAAAAACGCGTGGAGTTATGTTATGGTAGGAATAATTACATCGATACGCAGTAAATATTGTCAACCATTTTGTTTTTTTATCTTTGCGTAACAAATTTACGACAAGCGACACAAATATTTGAGCGAAATGATTGAATTTTGATGTTCATATTATACGGTCCAATTTTTGATGGCACATAAACTTCGATGGACTAAATTCACTTTTAATATGAGTACTAGCTGACCCGTTGAACTTTATATTTTTAATTAAACCGTTAAATTTCTTTAGTGTTCTCTGCTATAATATACGTTTGTCATACGTAAAAAACTTAATCATTTTATGTATTTTTGGCAACTGTATTAAAATCAGTTGAATAGTTAAAAGAATTATACGACAAAAGCTTCGTTTTCAGTAGTACGTTAAAATGAAAATTTAATCAATAAAAAGCTTTTTCACCATATTTTGACGGCGACAATTTCAAATTGGGTCATATTGAAAAAAAAAGAACAACAAACAACTTTCAGATGAGACTCCACCCTCCAACTGTCTCTGATACATGCCCTCTGTTACATGCCCTCTGTTTTTCGTTTTTTTTCAGATTTTTTTTGTTTTTCCTTTAATAGACAAGAGGACAATATTCTGAGTACTGAATATAATGTAAAAGCTATATTCCTATCAATCACATTTCTAGTACCTGGAAACATTTAGTAGTGGTAGAGCCAAGCAGTTCGCTGCATGAATGAGCCGGCTCGACCGGTGAAATACCACGACTTCTCAGAAGACCAACGTAAAGTGGCTCATGCCGCGTTTCGTTCGGTAAGAGAGGTACCCGGAGGCCCACTCCTCTTCCCCATCCTTTCCTATCCCCTATCCCTTAAAGATCGGCAACGCAACAATAACACTATATGTGTTGCTGGTGTCCATGGGCGGCGTTGGTTGCTTACCGTCAGGTGACACGCCTGCTCGTATGCCCTCCTATTCCATAAAAAAAAAGAATTTCTTTGAATTTCAGCGAAAATGTAATTCCAAAAATGTTCTCTTCCGTTTCTAGTAACACAGCACAAAAACCGATAAATTATTTTATACAACTCTCAAACAGGGGCCGTTATAACTTAATGGTGTTACTACGTGTCGGAAAAACTATTTCAACTGTCAGAAAACTAACAAACAATTCCAAACAAAGTGATTAACGGTTAAATTTACAGGAAAAAAAAAGTAAAACGCATTGAACAATTGAGCGGTAGTATTGTGTTTCGTTTTTCATAATCAATTTGAAATTAGAGATATCAAACCTTTTTAGGCCGACTTAACCTAATTGGTGTATGGCTTCAATAAAGAAAAAAAAAAAAAAAAAAAAAAAAAACCTTTTTAGATAATGTGTCACATTTTTTTTATAGGATAGGGAGGTGTTCTTTTTTTATGTATTATAAGTATGTCTCGGTGGCGCAGTGGGCGAGCGCACGGCCTCTGATCCAGAGGTCCGGGGTTCGATTCCAGACACTGGCTCACACCAATGACTTTTCGAAATTGTTTTCGGAAGTTATGTGTGATAAATATCGATGACTGACAAACTTTGTGCCCGGTATGGCAATAGGTTCGCCACCTATTCCATTTGGGACGTAAACATAACGGCGAGACGAGGCTTAACAGCCGCTGCCTACACCTTCGGGTAACAAAAGGCGTGAAGTTATGTTATGTTATGTTATAATTATGTACTTACAAAAGAACAGTATAGTTGTATTATTATCTGTTAATTAGTATCCATAGTATAAGCATTTAGTTGCTTAATTTGGAACTAGAGGACGCTGTGTGAATTAAAAAAAGAAAAATCAAACGAGCAGACGTGTCACCTGATGCGGCTTTAGTTGCTTATCACCTGCAACACAGATAGTGTTACAGTTTCGTTGCCGGCTTTTAAAATATCGGTTGGAAGTTGGATGGGAATGTGAGAGGGGAAAGGGTTTGGTCTCCGGATACCTCTCTCATCGAGCGAAACTCGCCATGAGCCATATTACGTCGATATTTTATGAGGTAGAGAGTGGTAGAGCCAAGCAGTTCGCTGCATGAATAGGCCGGCTCGACCGGTGAAATACCACGACCTCTCAGAAGATCGACGTAAAGTGGCTCATACCGCGTTTCGTTCGGTGAGAGAGGTACCCGGAGGCCCACCCCCCTTCCCCAACCTTTCCTATCCTACTCCCTTAAAGGTCGGGAACGCAACAGTAACACTATATGTGTTGCTGGTGTCCATCGGCGGCGCAGGTTGCTTACCATCACGTGACACGCTTGCTCGTTTGCCTTCCTTACCCATAAAAAAGGTTATTGTTTGTCACCAGTCGAGTCGGCCTATTGTGAAAGCGAACAACGGGGCTCTATCACTGTAATAAATAAACAATAACCTTGTGAAAAATGGCCCTTCAGACATAGCATATATAAGTCACTTACTTTATACATAAGTAAAATCGATAATCGGAATCTATAAGAGGTGCTATTGTTGTTTATAGAACTGATTCTAAAAAAATCTTTCCAAATTTATAGTGACTTTAATTTATGAATGAAAAAAAAGTGAATCATTTTTTAGAAGCCTTAAACAGATAGCCACAGTAATGCCACGACTCATTGAATGTTTTGGTCCCATATGCAGTGGAACCTATTGCCACATATTAGCGATTTTGTCAGTCATCTGTATTTATAATGTGTAGGTACTTTCCAAAAAGAATCGTAAAAAGTCATATGAGGATTCGAACCTATAACTCTAGCAAAACCAGGAAGACAACTAAGACGAAGAGATAATTAAAGACAAAATATTCAAGAAAAATATTTTATTCTAAAATTCTCAAACATAAAATATTCAATAAAATATCGTTAGACAAAATTTTTCTAACGATATTTTGTCTAATTTAAACTGGCAATACAAAGTACAAACGACTTACTCATGAAGATGTTAATATAGCAATAAATTATAGACTTACATTGATGATCCAGTATGTATTGCTTACAGTTCACTATAAATTGGTTTATTGAAGTAACTCAGTACTCAAATTGGAGATATAATGAAATAATTGCAGTTTAAAAAGAGCTCATTGTTTGATGCAGCGCGAACACGGTAAGCAACACAGTGTGATGCCTCTTATCATATTTTTCGTAACGACTATTGTCAATATATTGAACTTCGACTGTTATGGAACTTAGAGGATTATTGAGAAATATTGTATACGTGATTTACGATTTGTTTTGTCATTATAATCAATTTTTTTACGTACTTATAGGTTTTAAATTACTTAAAACACTTTTGTAGAATGTAAAATGGGTGATGCTTTATAAAAATATGTCAAAACCTTTGAATTTGACTTTTTGTGGGTTGACACATAATAATGTGTTGATGCTGATAAGCAATAGCTTATCAGCATCCAAATATGTCTAGTCAAAGTTTGTTTTTAAAATCATCAACATTGAAAAGTATCTAAAAATTTTTGAAAAGAAATATTATCGATCTCTTAAAACTAAGAGTGCAAATCGTTTATTTCACAAAAATTCTTTCAAAAATAAAAGTAAAACATTTATTTTATTCGTTCATTCGTTCATACGAGTATACAAATCATGCAACTTTTTTGATATATTGCAGTTCTTAGATTAGAATAATATATTTTCTTTGGAAGACGCAAACAACAAAAATAAGGGTCACCACCCTTGAAAATATTACCCGACGCAAATCCAAGGAGAGATGTTTTTTTTTTCTTTATTTTTGGACGCACTTGTTTTGAGTACATATCTTTCTTTGTCAAGTATAGTGTTAAGGGTGATTTTACAAGTATTGTAAATAGTATAATATATAGTATAATAATAAAGACACAAGAAAAAAAATCTACAAACTCTAGTTTTGGCTGCTGTTGCTCTAATGAGGTCCACGTAAATTAGTTTTTTTTAAATATCCAATGTACATTGTTACAAATTATTAAGTCATTTTGGTGGCAAATATTATATAACGTCAATTCTCACACTCGGTCACATACACGAACATTTATTAAATGAAATGACACGTATCTCATTCGTTATTATTGAATCCGAGTTTCGATTATTAATATATAACATGCAGACAGAACGACCCCTTTGCTATCAACAAGAAACTTGTTTCTTTTTAAAAAAAAAAAAAACATTACGTCATAAAGGAAATTTTTAACGATTTTGAAATTTTATATTTCGAACGTGGTATAAAACTATATTAATAAATACATACTTGGTCTAGCCAACTTGATATCACACTAGAATCAATTTTATTCAATTTGCTAACATTTGTGATTACAGTTCCCCCTCCTGCGTAAGTAGTGGAATGAATTATGGTTTATTTATAGTCTTCCTCTATAAATTACAATACTATTCGGTACTTGGATAGTATCAAACTAATATAGAAGCAAATATAGTTTTTATATATCCTATAGAGTAATCTTATTATAAAAAAATACGTAATCATATAAACTTGGCTATACATAAAAATCATTAATTGTATAATATTATTGTATCGGTATTCTGAGCCGAGAGGTCGCGGGTTCGAATCCTGGCTCACACCTACCTGACTTTTTGAAATTATTTTCAGAAGTTATATGTGATATAAAACTTTGTGCCCGGTATGATAATAGGTCCGCCACTTATTCCATTTGGGACGTAAATAACGGCTAGTCGAGGCTTCACAGCCTCGCCTTCGAGAAGAAAAAGGCGTGAAGTTATGTTATGTTGTTATTTTATTGTATCTACTTACACGGACTGTGAACCGAATGGTCTTTGTAAATATCGCAGCAAAATATTTGCCGAATCTTAAAATGCGAGAGGGCTGTCTACGCATTGAAGATATTGGAAAATGCTAATATAGGGAATCTTTTTTACCGGAATGAACGGAAGTCAAACCAAAATTTTTTTTTAGAATTAAAGATTTGAAGGATAGAAGGGCAAACGAGCAGGTGTGTCACCTGATTTTGAGCGACAAGCATCGCCCATGGACACCTGCAACACATATAGTGTTATTGTTGCGTTGCCGACCTGTAAGACAAAAGGATGAGGCAGGGGGTCGGCCCTTGGGTATCTCTCTCACTGACGAAAGGCGGCATGAGCTCTTTTACGTCGATCTTCTGATATTTGTATCATTAAACTACGGCAGCATGCTCGTAATTTACTTCGACAACAATATCCATGGGTCAAACAGTACAAAGATAATGGTGAGTGTGTGATTGTGATCATTTTATTACCCTAGGTGAAATTTTACTTGCCTACCTTCAAAATATCTTAAAGTTACATTTTATTCAATTTTTTATCTAAAATATCTATCATGTTATATCTTTTAGATTATTACTTATTTGAAATCACATTTTTACCTTATTACTACAAGGAAATACCGGGAGAAGACGCTTTCAGCCGCATTCGAAATCAAATTGTCTCGCTGCTGCCGTTTCCTCGCTCCGATCGAGCAAATAAGTAAGTGGCCAATAATTTACTTGTTTCAGCAAAACATGCCCAAGGAGGGGTATTTGATTTTGGCTGAATTCGAGGTTCTCTTTTTACCTCAACGCGCTCAAAGGCCGGTTATATTTTTCAAGTATCAGTTAAGCCACACATACGTTTATGTTATGTTGCTTGAGTAGACAGAGGCTTTTTATTAATCACCATCCTAATATGAACATTCATTTCATATCGTGGATATGACGTAATATTAAATATTCAGTCTATATCACAAGTAGAAACATCGTTTAAGATATAAATCGAAAACGTGGGTGTCAATTTATAGGAATCGGTGATAGAAATCAAAACACACATATTATTATCAATAATATTACTGGCACATAATGTTACAGGTCCGTTATGTAATAGAAAAAAAAAGAATTCATTAACTCCGTCGTTCGTTATATGAAATTTTTTTTAAATTTTTTTTTTGTAACTCAGACAAACACATAACTTCGAGTCGGCTTGTGTATTAATTATATTTTAAATTACTTTCGTGTATGTTTACATTTAAATTACATTAATTAGAGGTCTTCTGGATGCAATTTTTAATTTTATCAAACCAAGCCAGCTTTTGGTATATTTTTCTTGAAATGAAGACTTTGGAGCGACTGAAAATATTAAAATGTACCTGGATGTTAATGAAAAATAATCCTCTCGGTGGCCTAGTCATCTACCACTTCAACTTATGATTGAAAAGTCCCGAGTTTGACATCAATGACTGTAATTGATGTATTTTAAATTGAGGTATATAATGCCTTTAGAACTTGTCTTAATATGATTGTACATAAAATTAATTCCAAATATGTTTGGTAAGTTTCTCTCACAACGAAAATAGCTGTTTTGACACCTAAGTACATAACACTTTTCTCAAAATTACCCGAAGAGGTCGTTATTATACGCCAAGAACATTGTGAAACACAAAAGTTAAAAATTTATGAAATTTAAAATTAGAATATGGATCAGGCGTGTCGAAGCATAATTTTCTCTGCCTACACTTTAACATTTTATGGGCGTGGGGTAACGATTACAATGCAGTATCAAATTTGTACATGAAAATATGATGAAGGCGTCGCCATAACGTTGGGAAATAAAATATTTTAATTAAGTTATACACCGTAGCTGTATCATATTCCTCTTGTACATTATTATTCACTTTGCTGTTCTTAATTAAATAAAACTCAAAGAGTTTATATAATTTTACCTGTTGCTATATATAAAATGAAATTATGGAGCCCATTTTTTTTTTTTCAGAAAGATGTTTTTCAAATTATTCTAGTGAAAAGAATCATAACTAAACTTTTTTGTGTCAAAAAAGGTGTAATTACATAATAATGTTGATAGACCATGTGTTCATATTTTGAGATTCCAAATTCGAATCTGGGTTGACACTAATGACGTTTCTAAGATATTCTTCGGAATTTATTTAAAAAAAAACTAGCGATGACTGGAACAATTGTGACCGATGAATGCCAAAAAGCTTCGTCACCTATTTGCATGGTAAAAAATCATGTCTATCATCATAATCTGTCATATTTGCCATTTGAGACACCTTTGGGTGTAAAATTGGTGAAGGAGTATACATATACTACGTATTCTCTTTGAAATATCCAAGATGACGATACAACAAAATTATATTTAGTATTTTCAATAATTATTTTTAAATGAAAACATTTTAAGTTTCATTTTAACGACATTAATAATGTATTTTTTAATTTAAGATTTATTTATTATATGATTTTATTTATATATTAAAAAGTCGTAAACTATTATTTTAATTAATCATTTTTTTATTAAAAATAAAGAAAAATAATTTTCCTGACTTACCATATACAATCCAAGTCCATTATGAACAGAATAAAAATATTTTTTTTTATTTAAAAACAGAACTGTCACATACGTCACTCACACAAACACTGAATTTAGAAGTTTATGTTCGGTGTGGTATCGATACGCGTGCGGCCAGTACGACGGTCGCAGCCGAATGCGGGCCGCACCTGTTGTGTGCAGAGCTTTACATCGAGGGGTGAAAGGCTATTTGTTTTAAGCGACATTTTTGCAACTTTACAGGAGAGCCATTTAAAGTTTGAAATTTTGAAAAAAAATTCATAACTTAAAAACTTCTTGAGCTATTTGAACGGGGTAAACTTTGTTGAAATTCAATTAAAAATATCTAGATGCTGATGCTAATATTAAATTAAACCGACCTGTAATGACAAAAATACGTGTCGCTTAATTCAAAATGCCCTAAGCCCTTATTTTTCAGGGAATGGAAAAATGATTTAAGTGACTTTAAAACTACAATTAGCTTCAGGAAAAAACAAATAAGCGACAATGCTTTATGTTTTCAGAGTAAGTCTATAAGAATGAAATGACATGACCCGGAATTAATAGTAGAAAGCTATTTATGTCAACCACCACTTTAGACTAAAATGAGTAGGCGGCTTATTAAATTATGTAACATATAAAATTGAAAATATAACGTTTTGTGTTCCATTATTTATTAAACATATAAGGCTATAAACGGCTGTTAAAACAACCTGGATATAGCGCAATTGCTGGAAAATCTCACGTTCTTTTATTAAAATTATAAATTACTAACGCAACATCAGTTAAAGTGTTTGTTTAGTATAATAATTATAAATTAGAACAGTCTCAATTAGAACTTTATTATACTTATGCCTTTTTTTCATCTAAATGTTCTTTCAATTTTTTACAATCCTCTGGCTTCTGTTCTTCAAAATACGTTGGTATAAGCGACGTTTCATGTCTTATTTGGGTGAAGACTAAATGGTTTAAGCGACATTACACGGTATAATTGGTGGAAGTGCAAATGATTCAAATCCGTACCTAGTAAATTTTAGAAACAGGAAAAATGTTTTAAGTCTTATTGACTTATTTACCTGGGAAAGGCTAATTGGTTTATCTCTCAGTTTTTAATATGAGTGTATGGCTCAAGTAACTAATTTAAAAAAAAAATGCAAAATTCATGTCGCTTAAAACACTGCTACTATGGAAACTCCCCAAAAACAGGGATGTTTTAAGCGCCAAAGAAGTGCTCCGATTTAAATGAAACTTGTATCAGTCGACGCAGAAAAATTTGCTGATTCCAAATATGTATATAACTTGAGTTATATAAGTTTTTAAAATAATAGGATGACGACACAGAGGTTTTATCCTATTAAGTTTTTATATTTATTTCTTAGACTTTCGCGAATCACATTCATAACATTAAAACAACTATTCGGATTATATCGCGGTAATTTATTAATTATTTTTATCTATTTCCCGACGTTTCGAACTCTTTACAGAGATCATCATTTCACGAGTGATGAACAAAAAGATGTTCAGAAGCTATTTTGATTGACACAGAGAGCACCCACTTTTTGGAAATAAAAATCAAAAATGATGATTTATGTTAAAAATATGATTTTTACTATTGGTAACCCACATCAGACCATGAAACAAAAAATTTAATATTTATTTATAAGATATATTTACTAAAGAAATCTGATCCCAACGCTAACTTATGGAAGCGAGAGCTGGGTATGGCAGAGTGTGCATGAAAGTAGAATAAACGCGGTAGAAAATAAGGCACTACGCAAAATCTGCGGAGTGACTCTCGCTGACCGCGTAGAAAACAAGGTTGTAAGGAAGGAAGTTGGTTTGAAAGAGAGTGTCGGTGTAAAAGTACAGACCAGACATTACTATTCTACACGCAAACAAGGGAAATTCTACCGTGGTCATGGATACGTCAGATTATAATGTTAAAATGGAACAACTGTTGTCGAATGAAAGTACTTATAAAACAGTGAAAAAAGACCCCACTGAGAGCATTTTAAACAAGACCAAGAAACTACTCGAACGACACTCCGACACATTAAATCTTAACGTCAAATACCTGATACCATTGTGTGCAAAACCGCCGAAACTGTATGGATTACCGAGAATACACAAAACAAACGTACCTCTACGCCTAATTGTAAGTCAGATTGGTACACCGACTTATAAATTAGCTCAAACATTGGCGAAAGTCCTCTCACAACTTCGAGGACATACAAGTGCGTTTGTAAAAGACTCATACCACTTTGTCAGTGAGATTAAAGCTCTACATCTCGCAGACAATGAAACAATGGTCAGTTTTGTTGTTCAGTCCTTATTGACTTGCCTACCTGTACAAGACAGCATCAATATTCTATCTAAAAAGCTAGCAGAAAATCAAATAGCCAAGGAATACACTGAACTATTAGAACACTGCCTCACATCTGGCTACCTACTGTGGAAGGACAAATTCTACAACCAAATAGATGGAGTGGCCATGGGCTCACCGGTCTGTCCTATCGTGGCCGACATATTCATGGAAGACTTCGAGGAGACCGCTTTGGTGAGTTCACCTGTAAAACCCTACAAGCGGTATGTAGATGACACTTTCACAATTTTACCATCTGACAAAATAACTGTATTTTTAGACCATCTTAACTCCATAAATCCCAAAATACAATTCGCAATCGAACTGGAGCCTAACAATTATCTAGCATGATGTGTTAGTTATTCGTAACTCTAATAATACCTTGAGTCACACTGTGTATCGAAAGAAAACCCATACAGATAGATACCTGAATGGTGAATCTCACCACCATCCTTCACAGTTAGCTGCCGTGTCAAAATCTTTGTTTCAGAAAGCACGAGGGATTTGTGACCAGGAACAAATAGCAGAGGAGATTCAGCATGTGAAAAAAATCTTACATGCCAATCAGCTTAAAGTTCCCAGAAATCATCACAAAAACCGAGTGAAGGGAGCCACAGTTGAGCGCCAACCTGCCATCTTGCCGTACATAAAGGGAATCACTGATAAAATTGGCTATATTTTAAAACGTGCTTCGATTAAAACACACTTTAAGCCACCCAAGAAAGTTAGCCAATTTCTACTATCTGTCTGGTGCCACATCCCCTTGAAAGACCCAGGAGTATATAAGCTGGACTGTGATTGTGGACATCTTATATCGGACAAACAAAGAGGTCCATTAAAACCAGGATCAAAGAACACATAGCGGATGTGAAGCACAACCGCTATAATAAGTCTGCTGTTTGTGAACACTGTAGGAAGGGCTCAAAACACTACATCAGGTTTGACAAACCACAAATCCTCGCCAAAGAACAACATTATCGTCCCAGTATATATACCTATTAAATCATACAACAAAGGATCTTTACAAACAAAAATTTTTCTTTAGTAAATATATCTTTTTATAAATATTTAATTTTTTGTTTCATGGTCTGATGTGGGTTACCAATAGTAAAAATCATATTTTTAACATCAACTTTTTGATTTTTATTTCCAAAAAGTGGGTGCTCTCTGTATCAATGAAAATAGCTTTTGAACAACTACCATCTTTTTGTTTATCACTCAAGAATTATCTCTGTAAAGAGTTCAAAACGTCGGAAAATAAATAAAAATAAATAAGCAATGAATAAACGCGATATAATCCTAAAAGTTGTTTTAATGCTATTAAGTTTTTAAAAATAATTTATTTTGTTAATAATTATTATCTTAACCTAACGCTACTATCAATGCTGTCATCAGCTGTTGTAGTTAAAAGCAGAATATATGCTCAAATCGATCAAATCATTGATTTTTGCAACATAAACTAATTAGTAGTAGTCTCGGTGGTCTAGAGGTCAAGCACATGGTTTCGGAATCCAGAGGTCGTGGTTCGAATCCTGACACTGGCTCACACAAATGACTTTTGTTTTTAGAAAGTTATGTGTGATAAATATCGATGACTGAAAACTACATTTAAAAAGCACTATCTACCAAAATACTATAATCTAAAATCTATCAAAATAATTAAAAATATAAATTATATTAAATCAAATATAAATACGGAAGTACCATTTCCCGTCAATATTTTATCGTCAGAATTCTGATGACAACTTATCAGCGTAATATATACTTGGCCTCAATTCTTTATTTGATATTTGATCTATATTGATATAATAAATCTACATGACATACTGCCTACTCAATATGACATATATACATTACAAGTAACGTTATTTATTTACTTTATGATATATTATTATATTTAAATTTGTAAAAATGGAGCCTGCCCTTATTAACATTGTATTTTATTTTTGATATCAACTTTCTTCGTTTATTACCTGTTAATAAACTATCTAAAGTTATATTTCCATAACAATACACACATTCCATGGCTAAATAATACGTGTTCCAGAGGAGCTTCAAAAATCAACCCGCGTGCATGAAAGTTATGTCAAAAAGCGAGTAAGGTGTGTAAGAATCGTACCTTATGGCCCTCTGTTCTCTCTGCCTACCCCGCAATGGATTTGGCTCGAATTTATGTATGTATGTATAATGGGGACACCCCCATTATAGCCACTTGTGGCCAGTTATGACTCACTCACACACGTGAGTGAGTCATAACTGGCCCAAGTGGCTGTGAATGACCACCGTGCTCTAGTATAGCTTCCAAAATTATATGTTACAAATCTGTAACTATCAGCAGAATTATTATTGTAAAATATGTGCAGTGTGCATTATTACAAAACGCGGTAGTTACTGATACGTGTCAAAGGCAGTACTCTGCTACCAATGGACGTCCAATTAGAGGAACTTCCTTCTGCTGGGGTGTGTCCCAGAAATGTGTCTTTACATAAGTGCGAATCTCTTCCTGTTATAACCGTCGGCTAACTGAGTCACACGGGATCGGCTCACATGATTGGCACGCCTTCATATTAATCACTGCTTACTACCTACCTATATATTACCTGTACAAAAATGAGTTATGAAAGCAAAAGTTTTTCAGGATTATCCTAAGAGTTAGTAAACAGTAGTAATGCCTCCAAATCATATATTTCACTTTACGTACCCGAAAGTGTTATATTACATTCGACGATTATTGAAATCAAGCAAGCGTTAAAAACTTTTAATAACTTTAAGTTAAATGAATTTTATGCAAATAAAATTAAAATCAAGATAAACATGCGCTCAACTTTTAATAAGTAAAATTTCATTTATATATAAGCGATTAGATATAAAATTAGTTGTGTGGGTGTATTATTTCTACCCACTCAATGATTAATATTATTATTTTCTTCCAACAATAAATCCCTCGTCTACGTGATTCACTGGCGTAGCGAATCGTAGCTTCTCTCTACAACTGAAACTACGTCTTTGCTACGGATATGCTACGAAATTGGCTACGACGTGTTCATTATTTATTTTTGGATAATCTTTATCTAATAATTAACAAAACATAACATAACTTCACGCCATTGTTACCCAAAGGTGTGGGCAGCGGCTGTTAAGCCTCGTCTTGCCGTTGTGTTTACGTCCCAAATAGAATAGGTGGCGAACCTATTGCCATACCGGGCACAAAGTTTTCAGTCATCGATATTTATCACACATAACTTTTCGAAAACAATTTCGAAAAGTCATTGGTGTGAGCCAGTGTCAGGAATCGAACTCGGACCTCTGGGTCAGAAACCGTGTGCTCGACCACTGGACCGCCGAGACTGTTAAAAATCTAATAATTAATATAATAAAGATTTGTTTGATATAGATTGACGGTTTTTGAATATTTGAAATTATTTTTTCACCATCAGAAACCTTCGAGTTATAGGGTTAAGAAGAACTAGTTTTTTCTACTATTAAATAGGAATACATAAATGCCTACAATAATACTACGCACTTACATTTTATGTAATTCAAAACTTTGGAATTTCCTTTTATATTTTCAATTTTGATTTTTTGATACAATCCGAATATGTAAGCATTCAAACGTCTTCAAAAACTTTGGATTGTCTCATAAATTATATTTTTGGTAATTTTTATGGGAAAAGTTACTGGTATAATATTTTCAAATGTCAAAAGTATGTGACGTTTACGTCAAAACTAAGCTGGTACGGGACAATTTCTAAATGAATAATCCCACGCCTTAACGTTTAAACAATAAGCATTTGTTTAATTACCTAAAGGACCTAATAAGCTACTTTCACGCCTACACAATACAAGAAGCAGAAATTAATTAACTTTGAGCTTGTGTAGGTGTATATGTACACAAGTATTATTACAGTTTTTCTGGAGTTACTCTTCATTGTCAGGTTAAATGTCACAATACAATTTTATTTTATTGTTCCAAAGAAGCTACGATAGATGGCGTTCTATTAAACATCCTATTTTTTATATAAATGAGGTCATTTGGTTGGCTGACGGCTGGTACTGTCTATAGACAAAACACCTAAAGATTAAATGTTGACAATGAATGGGGAAGAGACGATAAAATTTTTCAACTTCCTTTTTTTATGGAATAGGAGGGCAAACGAGCAGGCGTGTCACCCGATGGCAACCAACGCCGCCCATGGACACCAGCAACACATATAGTGTTACTGTTGCGTTGCCGACCTTTAAGGGATAGCGGATAGGAAAGGATGGGGAAGGGGGGTGGGCCTCCGGGTACCTCTCTCACCGGATGAAATGCGGCATCGGCGGCAACGACAGTCGGTCTTCTGAGAGGTCGTGGTATTTCACCGGTCGAGCCGGCCCATTCATGCAGCAAACTGCTTGGCTCTACCATTGTCGAAACGACTTATTAAAAGAATCGTGGCATGAACCACTTTAAGTGTACTCTAATAGATTGTGTTATTTTTCCATTCCAGTAAACTCTTCCACTGCTGTGGATATAATTATATATTCTCTGAAACTGTATGCTATTGCCGTTTGATCAAGAACGGAGCAACACATCTCGACGAAGCTTAAGACATGGGTAAGTGCATGCAACCTTAACAAATATTTACATTTAAATACTGAAAAAATACATATTTACTAATTTTTCTTAAACACAATAATGTTTAGAAATATCTTTAGTAAATGTATAACTAATATCAATTTATCAAATCACCTACCTATTATTCTTGTAAATATTTAAAAGGCGCCGGTTTAACAAAAGATTTGGCTTAAAAAGGTTTCCACTTAAATTATTCAAGGAACAGATGTTTCAATTTGTATTTTGTACGCTCAATGAATTTAACTACGATCTCTTTACTTAGAATCTTATATGGATTAATTATTTTTTTAAATTTTTGTTATTGCTGCAATATATTTTTACCTGTGGTAGAGCCATATCATTTACTGCATGCATGGGTCGGCTTGACCGGTGAAACATCACGAATTCGCTGAACATTTAACGTAAGGTTGCTCATGCGGCACTTTGTTTGGTTGGTTGTGGTAGAGCCATATAATTTACTGCATGAATTGGCCGGCTTAGCTGGTGAAACATCACCACTTCTCTGTACATTTAACGTAAGGTTGCTCATGCGGCACTTTGTTTGATAATTAGAGGTATCCAGAGAACGAATCTCTGTCCATCACGCTGTCTTACTTTGGATTTATTTTCTATGCAATTTTATTGGCCGGCAACATAATTGTAATACTATCCATTGTGGAGGTGTTCATGGGCGGCAGATTTCGCTTACCATCAAGTGACCCACATACTATTTTGCTTACTATCTCACAAATAAAATCTTATTCGATTTGACATATCTTATTTACGCTTATAATTTATAATAATATTTATAGCTTACGAATTCCGCTTACGATAAACATTCGTATTATTCTAAATGTTTGCTGAGTTATGTGACGTAACACTGTATATGAACCCGCTAGTTAAATCAATCCACTCAGAAAAATACCATTGCTAATAATTACATAGTATAAAACAAAGTTACTTTCCGCTGTCTGTCCCCTTATATGCTTATAATATGTTTAAAACTAAGTAACGGATTTTGATGCGGTTTTTTTTAATAGTTAGAAGGTATCAACGGGGTGGTTTTGATCTATAATTCATATATGATATTTTAAAGAAAAAATGATAATTTTCGAGATTTAGTACTTTAATTGCAAACGCTGGCTGAACTCTAAGCGATAGATCAAAACAATGTTCTACATTATTATACTCCTTCAAAAGGTCTACAAAAAAAATCCAGAGAACATATGTCTATCTCTTAGGGGTAACCCACAGTGACCATTTTTTTTTTTTTACTTTTTACCTGCAACACAGATAGTCTAACAGTTGCTTTGCGGCATTTAAAGGATTAGTACCTATGGGAAAGGGTGGATTGCTCCGGATACCTCTCTCACCGAACGAAACGTGGCATAAAACCAGCCGAGCCGATGCAATGAAGTACGTGGCTAGAGCCTCGTACTTCATTGCATGTAGACCTCGTATTGTATTTCTATCTTAACCAAATTCTACACACTGTCTTATTCCTCGAATATCTTTATATTTGACCGTATCGTTTCTAAGTAAGAAAAACAGTTTGCAACGTATATTCCAAATACACTGAAGTACAGTTACGTGCCACGAATTCAATTAGGTACACTCACTTGCCTACAAACAGTCTCGGAATCATTCATTGCAATTGGCAAATGGATCACGGAAAATAATATCATTAATCCCATATATGATTTATTCTTATATATTATCATTTGTATCCCGGGCACGATTTTGTTATATTTTTCTATTTACTAAAAGGAAAAAAGAAGCTCAAACAAAAACTAAAATTGGATAGTTTTCGTCTCTACGTAGAGCAAACTTAAATAAAGTAATTATTGTATGGTATAAAGTTTACAATAAATTTTGTGGTCTCGATGGTCCAGTAGTAGAGCACACCGCTTCTGAATCAAGATGACCTGTGATCAATTCCAGGCTCAGATCAATATGCGTCCAACCCTTGAAGGTATGTGTGATAAATACCTATGACTGACAACATTGTGCCTTAATCAAATACACATGGGACGTCAAATTAGGCTGCTTAAGTTAGCGTGAGTACATTTGGATTTGTGAACTAACAGCAGCGGTCTCTACATATATTAAAACTCCTAAATATACCTATTTTTCATGTCGTATGTAATGCTAGCAACAATATTTCTTCAACTCTACTTTTCATAAATCTTGATTCAGCAACTGGCTCGTAACTTCGTTTGGTCGATCTGATCCTCAGAATATCGCTTTAATATCAGTCCCTCGGCGTAATATTATTCACATTATTTGACAGCTATACTATGTGCCGAGCCTACAAATAAGCCTGGAATATTTTAGAAGCTTAGGAAAATTCAATTCTAATATATTAAATAGACACAAATATGAATCTCTGATATGCTTTATCCAGCTGATTTTATAAATAATGCAATAGCTTAAATTAAAACATAATATATGTTATGTTATGTTCAGGCCTTTTTCTACCCGACGGTGTAGGCAGCGGCTGTTAAGTCTCATCCCGTGACATGTCAAATGGCCGATTATAATGGAATGTTCTTAACATGAATGTTCTTCACATAATATAACTTCACACCTAATTCTACTCGAAGGTGTAAGCGGTGGCTGTTAAGCCTCAACTCGCCGTTATGTTTTTGTCTCAAATGGAATAGTGGCGAAGCTAGCGCCATACCGGATAGAAAGTTTTTAGTCATCAATATTTATGACACATAACTTTCAAAAATAATATAATTTCGAAGAGTCATTGGTTCGACTTTTAGCTTCTCAAGATGGGTGCGCGATCACTAGACCACCGAGACTGTCAAGAAGATTAATTGATACCAAAAATTCAAACCAAATAAAAAACTTGGTCGGTCTTAGTCCTAAAATTCGATGCGATAAAATATAATTTAATCGGTATAAGAGAAAATCAATATGATTGTTCCTGAATCTTTAGAATTTTCTTATTCTGGTAGTCACGAATTGTTTTGTCTTAAGTGATGAATAGAGATGTAATCACTTTTTTTTTAGTTTTATAGAATAAAAACTCAATTGTTTTAAATTATAAGATTTTTTAGTTAAACAAAAGAATGGGTTTGTCAGAAATTTCCACGCGGACTGTTAATGACACAGACGTTCCACTTTGTTTTTTGTCCTTCAGTTAAACTCGAGTAACTTTTGCGTCTTAAGTATTTCCTAGTGACGTTTTATTTAATTAGAAATACGCTTTTATTTGCCAAGTCATTAATTCAAAATGAATAATTAACTTGCTCTGTATTATCTAAACGCCGTAATGTATAGGATTTATAGACATTGAGAACAATAAAACAAACGATAAAGGTATTTTGGATTTTATAATGTATACCTGTTAACATTACAGATGTATGTATGAGACTCTTCTCATACTTAAGTTTGTAATATTTACACTATCGCCCGAATACTGAATCGCCACTCAAATCTGACAATCAATAAAGTGCTACATACTGCTCAAATTTCACGTATTCTGTCTAATGCGACAGCTACTTAAACGCTTAAGTAGCACTTATATATTTGAGTGGCGGTTCAGTATTCGGGCGTCTATCTATTAAAAACCGCATCAAAATCCGTTGCATAGTCTCAAAGATTTATGCATTTAAAGGGACAGACAGCGAAAAGTATTCAGGCTTGAGTCACTCCCCACCTAAGGACTTAGATTATTCTTAGGTGCGGGGTAATTTAGTCTACTTATTATAAAATACAAAAATAATCTCAGTGGTCTAGTGGTCGAGCAACCCGATTCTGAATCAAGAGGTCGCGGGTTCGAATCCTGGCTGACACCAATGACTTTTCGAAATAAATTTCGTAAGTTATGTATGTTAAACATGACTGAAAACTTTGTGCCCGGTATGGCAATAGGTTCGCCACTTTTTCCAGTTTGAACGTAAACATAACGGCGACTCGAGTCTCAATATCTATACCTACCTACCGTCGGGTAGAAAAAGGCGTGAAGTTATGTTATGTTGTCTACTTATTATTTTTGAAATATCTTTATTCTTAATAAAACCGCAATTTCGTCATGTCGATAAGAAGATCTCGAAGTTATAATATAATTTGTGTTGAAAAAACTGTATTCACGCCATCAGAAGTTGTATTTTTTGAGAGTTTGTGAAATACACCCAAATTATTTGGTATCATAAATGGAAATGAAAAAAGATAAACTTTGAAAGTAATCAGGATCTTTAAGTTAGTAAAATTTCTTAGAGTAAGCTAATACGCGAACTTTTTTTAGCTAAAATTATTTTATTCATATTCAGCATTAGAACATACTTTAGTTATTTTTTTATTTTTTACGTCCTATTTTTAATATACAGAGAGAGAGAGAGAGAGAGCTCTATAGAGAGTGTCACGTCCAATAAAGTAATTGAATTCTCGGAATCAGAGCTATGTCTGTTTATAGAAAAAAATAAGTAAAAACTACCAAAGGGATCTTTATTAAAACATAAGGCAAAAGAACAAGATAAAAAAGATAAAAGGTCAAATAGCCCTCTTCTGAACAAGAAATCTTAGCTTCGAATCCTGGCATAGAATACTAACTTTTCGGTTTTTATCGGAAGTTATGTGTGATAAATATCAATGACCGATAAAAATTATGATTAATGCATGTCAATAGCTTTAGTAGCAAATCATAACATAACAGCATCTGTCTACACCTCCGGATAGAAAAAGGCGTGAAGCTACATAAAGAAAATTATTATTTCCACCGTGTCAGATATAGAAAGCTGAAATAACTTCTATTTTCTACATCATGAGTTCCATTAATAAAGCCTTAAAGTAATAGTGATGGCATGGACAGAAACTATTTTATATTTATGAACATGTCTAGATGCATGGAATAATAAATAATATTGTGTTTATAAATAAATATTTTTGTAGATGTAACACGTATGGTAACTTTTTCATATTTAGATGTAAGAATATATATGTTGGGAGGCACGGAAGATAAATAAAAAGAAAATCTTCATAAAAAGAGTTTTGAAATGAAACAGCCATATTTTTCCAGAGCTCAATTAAAAAAAATCGGAGCTGTCCTTTGGTTTCACTTGTTTTATGTTATATTTTGAAAAGGAGAACAATTTTTTTTTAATGGGTTAGGAGGGCAAACGAGTAGTCGTGTCACCTGGTGGTAAGCAACCAACGCCGCCCATGGACACCAGCAACACATATAGTGCTACTGTTGCGTTGCCGACCGTTAAGGGATAGGGGAAAAGAAAGGATGGGGAAAGGGGGCTGGGCCTCCGAGTACCTCTCTCACCGAACGAAACGCGGCATGAGCCACTTTACGTCAATCTTCTGAGAGGTCGTGGTGAAGAATTACCGACCTTGTCCTTGGGGTGTCGAGAGACGTCTCCCTATGGTCCCTATGGACCAATACTTAACATAACATAACTTCACGCGTTTTTCTACCCGAAGGTGTAGGCAGCGGCTGTTGAGACTCGTGTTGCTATTATGTTTACGTCCCAAATGGAATAGGTGGCGAACCTATTGCCATACCGGGCACAAAGTTTTCAGTCATCGATATTTTTCACACATAGCTTCCGAAAAGAACTTCGAAAAGTCATTGGCGTGAGCCAGTGTGAGGATTCGAACCCGCGACCTCTAGATTCAGAAGCGGGATGCTTTAACAGCCGCTGCCTACACATTCGGGTGGAAAAAGTTGTGAAATTATGTTATGCTATAAATATATATCGGCAGTGGTAGAGTCTTGAGGTTTGCTGCATGAATCGGCCGGCTCGACTGGTGAAGTACCAAGACCTCACTCGCGGCTCGTGGCCCGTTTTGTTCGGTGATAGCGGTATCCGGAGGCCCAATCCTCTTTCCCCTTCCTTTACCCTCTTACTCACTTAAATGACGGCAACGGATCACGGTGTTCATGGACGGTGAGTAGTTGTTTACCATCAGGTGACCCACTTTGCTCATTTGACCTCCCATCCCATAAAAGAAAACACGAAACTTAGAGGACCAAGTCAAAATGTGTGTAAAATTTTCTGTTACGAGAATTTAACTACAAAGTAGTCACACACCGTTTTCCGTAGTTTGAGTGCGCGGTAGTTTCAAGCGTATTCAAGTTGCTGCCAATTTAACTTTGAGAATTAATTAGCTAGTGGGTAGGTGGGTAGCTATAAAATTTAAAACGCTCGTATTGCTTGTGATATATGTTTCGAGACAATTGTCTGATACCTTATTGCACTATATATTCAACTAGTTGACCCAGTGTAATTTATTTGGCCGCAAAAGCAATAAGAAGAAATAAAAATGTCCACTGTGTGATATCCTTAAGAGATAGACATACAACATTGCGGACTTTTTGGTAGACATTCCTCAGATGTATAATAATGTAGTACATAATTTTGATCTATCGCTCACGGTCCAGCCAGAGTTTGCTAAATGTTAAATCTCGAAAACTATGTTGATATTGTAATGATATATAATTAACAGTACATGTCAGTACTTATCAGTGGTGTGAGTTTCATAGTTCGCTACATGAATAGGCTAGCTCAATAGGTGAAATAACTCGACCTGTCAGAAAAATCATCACGCACGTAATTGTTTCATGCAGTGTTTTGTTTGGTAAGGTATCGTGAGGACAACCCCATCAACTTTCTCTACCCTTCATCTTCCCCCCCGATCCTCAACTTTATCTCATCCTTTAGACCGGTAACACAACACTCACCCTCACTGTTCCTCAACAATTTGTAGTTTATAACAAAGTCGCTTTATCTGTACCTTTATCTACGTACGCTTAAATCTTTAAAACTACGCAAGGGATTTTAATGCAAGTGATAAGTTTTTAATAGATAGTTTGATTTGAGGGAAATCTTTATGCGTTTACTTTTTTGCTGTACTGTATTTAGTATCAGAATTGCACCCGTGCGAAGCCAGGGTATTTCGCTAGTAAAGAATAAATTGTAAGTCTAGATTCTACAACAGATGTATAGATTTGTAATAATTAAATTTACCAATGCACCACGTCAGTATGTTTGTAAGTATGCATATTTGTTGTATATTAATTGATGGATTTTGACTTCATGGGTGTGGTTATATTACTTTTAACAATATAGATAGCATAAATTGTATTATTTTTCGAACTACGCGCATCATCCAAGGCTTACAATTACTTATTTGCGTTGCCGGTTTTATTTTTTATATCTTATTTATTTTTCTGCGTTTTCCTGTCCTAAAAACCAAATCTATAGCAAAACTCAATCACTAAACCGTTCCGTGTATGGTGCACATTGAAGTCGACTTCTGAAAAGATTAAAGCGCTATCTATCGAGGTCAACGGTCGTTTTGTGCGGCCCGTACAATGCCTCTGGTTATAAATCATGGTACAGGTAATTTCCTACCATTACTGGTTTTCTAACGATCTGTATTGTTCCGTTACACTATGCAACAGTAAATGGACAGCAGCCTACAAATTACCTCAGCGTGTTGGGTGAATTTTATTTTCAAAATTACCTTTATAATGCTAGTAAGTTAAATGCTTAGTATATTGCTTGCGTTATAAGTATTGGCGCAAAATGGCTGACACGAGTTGTATTTGATTATGACTTATTATATCTTAGTATATTATCTAGTAATATTGAAATAACCACTTTCTACTACATTAGTATGAATACGAATATAAATATATACGATACTAACTTTTGCCCGCGACTTTGCTCGCGTTGTGTAGTATATTTTTTGCGGCTTTACCATGTACCTTTTATCACCTTAAGGGTGGAATATATCAAAATGTTTTCTTCGTGGATGCCTGCGTCATAGTAGCTTTAAGCACGCAGTCTCAGCCCGATCGGCTTTCAATTGAGAATCTTTCACAAAAACTTGCATCCATTATTTTGTCCCTTTAGGGGCAGAAATAATCAATATCATTTCTTAACGGATGCCTACGTCATAGTATGCCAAGTAGCATGCCAAGTTTTATCCAGATCCGTCCAGTGGTTTGAGCTGTGCGTTGCTAGATCACTATGTCACCTTTGTATTATATACATTGAGATATTGACTAGACCACAGCCTGTAAATATTTCTATTAATTTTTGTTTGTCTATTGATTCCAGAAAATATTTTTTTCTATTGCTTCCGAAGCGAAACAAATTTAGCAGGGTCAGCTAGTAAATATTATGTTTATATATCTTAAGTAAGTGAATCGCTGAATTTGATGTATCGATCTATGTAAAGTGGCTCATGCCAAGCTTCATTAGGTAAGATATTTATCGGGAGGTATCCAACTCCTTCAAATTCCTCCACCCCATTTCTCCCCCATATTCTCTACCCCATTTGTGGCACTGAAATTATTGAACTTGTACAATATACACCGCTCTAGTCGCTTACCTGCAAATGACTTGATTACTTGGACACTTGGATGCAATTGGTATTAACAGTGGTAGAGTCCAGCAGTTCGCTACATGAATGGGCCGGCTCGACCAGTGAAATACCATGACCTCTCAGAAGATCGACTTAAAGTGTCTCACGCCGCGTTTCGTTCGGTGAGAGAGGTTCCCGGAGGCCCACCCCTCTTCCCTATCCCCTATTCCTTAAAGGTCGGGAACGCAACAGTAACACTATATGTGTTGCTGGTGTCCATGGGCGGCGTTGGTTGCTTACCATCAGGTGACACGCCTGCTCGTTTGCCCTCCTATCCCATAAAAAAATCCATTTATTAAATACGTATTGTTTTCTATAGCATTAAAACAACTTTTAGGATTATATCGCGTTTATTGCACGCCTCATTAGCGGAGCGTGAGCGGAGCGTGAGCGGAGCGTGAGGTAGTGCTCTACACTCGACATGCCAATAAATCCGGTCTTTCGAAACTCAAATGACTGTTCTTTCACTAATATAACACTTACAGGATAATATGAGTGCACTAATATCAAGTTAAATAATCTGTCTAGCACATATGATATATTTTATAAACAATTATTTTGTTTAACATAGTAAATAATAACATTAAAAGCAATCATTCTTGGACGTCCGTTAGTCTGTGGTTATGGATCCATGTATGTGGCAGAGAAATTGGTCGAAAAATTCATCATACCGGAATACTTTTTTTTTTATTATATGAAGTTATACCCCGGGCTGATTCCTAGTTAATATTAGCGTTCTAAGTACTGCCGTTTAATTATAATTTGTAAAAAACTAAAATACGACTGTGTATTTGTATATCTATATATACATTTTTTTTGTTTAGTATTAGATTTTTTTTTTTTAAATGTGAATGACCGCTATGAGGCGTGCACTTTTGGATTTTCCAAATTTTTTATTACTTATTTATATTTATTTCCCGACGTTTCGAACTCGACATTTTCACGAGTGATGAACAAAAAGATGATAGTTGTTCAAAAGCTATTTTCATTGATACAGAGAAATAAATAAAAATAAGTAATAAATAAACGCGATATAATCCTAAAAAGTATGATGAAGGTGATTCGCGAAAATCGCGAAATAAATATGTTTTCGATAGCATTAAATTTATAAAACAAAATTGAATTTATATTTTTAATAATATAACAGTCATAATAGTCCCAAACATCCTAAAACATTAATTTGATAACTCGCTTTAAAATTGGGCACAAAAGATTTTAAAATTATGATTTAAACACGCAAAACATAGCAACCATTTTGCTAAACAATGGTTTTGTTTAGCAAAATGTCCATAATAATAAAAGTATCGTTCACAACAACAGGGAATATTCTCAGAAAACCGTTTAAGAAACTGTGCGAATCTTTGCGTTTTAAAACGAAACAAAACTGACGTTTAACTTTGGCAACCGAAGTTTTTTAACAAATAAAAGATGTTTAAAAGCTGTCCGGTTGTTCATTGGTATTTGAACAATTTTAATCATGAAAAGTTACCTGAATTTACGGGAATCAGTTTAATTTCCATTGAATAATAGATTTAAATTTCATTATTAATTCATATTTGCTGTGTTTACATTGAGTAAGTTCATGACTTCCTACGCTCACTTCAACAATTAATAAAATCAAAGTCAACAAATAACAAATCCACGCAAATTATTTTTACTCTTAACTAGTTGACCTATCGAACTTTGGTTTCGCCTCAGAAGCAATAAAAATGGTCATTGTGGGTTATCCCTGAGAGATAAAGGTGCATAATATTTTGATCTGTCACTTCGGGTTCAGTCAGAGCGGCAGCGTTTGCATTTAAAGTCCTAAATCTTGAAAATAAATATTAATATTATTTTTTTACGCACTATACATAAACTATAGATACAAACCACCCCGTCATAACCCTCTTTTTATTAAAAAAACTCGCATCAAAATCCGCCGTGTAGTTCCATGATATAAGCATATAAGGGGAAAACGACTGTTTTTTTTATACTATGCAATAATGCTAAATGTAGGCCGAATGGACTAAAACTTTCTAATAATATAATATATTCTGGACACGCTACATGAATGGGCCGGCTGGACCGGTGAAATACCACGACCTTTCAGAAGACCGACGTAAGTGGCTAATGCCGCATTTCGTTCGGTGAGAGAGGTACCCGGAGGCGCACCTCCCTTCCCCATCCTTTCGTATCCCCTATCCCTTAAAGGTCGGCAACGCAACAGTAGCACTATATGTGTTGCTGGTGTCCATGGGCGGCGTTGGTTGCTTACAATCAGGTAACACGCCTGCTCGTTTGCCCTCCAATCTCATAAAAAAAAACAATATACACAGCGCCGTCTATTTCCAAGCTGAGCCACTAAATGCTTGTGTTATGGAAAATAAATAACGGATATTAATACATAAATACTTTTTTTGAAAATACATACTTATAATACATACAAACTCCCAGGCGTTATATAAACATTCATGCTTGTTGAGATCGAACTCGCCAACCTCGATTCTGCACGACGAGGCCTATCCAATCTAATAGTGTAAGATTATTTAAAATCCGTTCATAGATTTCCAAGAGTACCAATTACAAACAAACAAATCTTATACAACACATGTAAATTCTGTTAATTTTCTATAAATCCGAAATGCTTTGTACAACAGGGGTTGGTAAATAATCCTACAAAGCGTGTATTGTGTCGGCACGATGACAAATTTTATCGGTACCAGGCAGATATTGTAAACATGGGCCATAAACTTATCGGCCATCAATGTTTTATTGACGTTACGTTACGTAACGTTATGTAACGTTATATTAAATAGAATTGAAATGGATATTTTCCGCATAATATTGACGACATTTAGTAACTATAATTGAAGGAGTATATACTGAAGTGAGTTTGTGATTGCAGTGATCAACACTGCAATCAATCTGCAATGATGTTTAAGCATGGTGTTTATTTCATAAATAAGCCTACTAAACATAACATAACTTCACGCCTTTTTCTACCCGAAGGTGTAAACAGCAGCTGTTAAGGTTCGTGTCGCCGTTATGTTTACGCCCCAAATGAAACAGGTGGCGAAACTATGGCCATGCCGGGCACAAATTTTTAGTCATCGATATTAATCATACATCACTTACGAAATTAATTTCGAAAAGTCATTGGTATTAGACAATGTGACGATTCGAACCCGGACCTCAGGATTCAGAAGCCTGCTACATGGCTGGAATAACATGACGAAGATCTCTCAGTAGCTAATGCTGTGTTACGTTTGGTGATAGAGGTGTCCGAAGGCCCACGCCCTTCTCTTGTCACCACACCTCCTAAAATGTACCGCTACCGCCACAGGAAGAAAAATGTTTCTATTTTTTTGGAATTGCTAAACGTAACTTCACGCCTTATTCTATCTGAAGGTGTAATCAATGGCTATTAAAGCCTTGATTCACCAAATCGTTACGTGACATTCCAAATAGAATGGGTGGCGAACCTTTTGCCACACACCAGGCACAAAGTAGTCAGTAATTGATAACATAACATATAACATAACTTCACGCCTTTTGTTACCCGAAGGTGTAGGCAGCGGCTGTTAAGCCTCGTCTCGCCGTTATGTTTACGAACCTATTGCCATACCGGGCACAAAATTTGTCAGTCATCGGTATTTATCACACATAACTTCCGAAAATAATTTCGAAAAGTCATTGGTGTGAGCCAGTGTCTGGAATCGAACTCCGGACATCTGGATCAGAGGTCCGGATCAGAAGTCGAATAAGTCATTGATATTTATCACATATAGCTTCCGGAAAGAATTTCGAGAAGAATTAAACCCACGACTTCATCCATCCATCATTACAAGCAAGGAGCTCGACCACTGTACGACCGAGAGTACGAATATACTATAAAATATCAAAAATCGCACCTTTTTTATGTTATAACCAGAACAAAAAATTTAAATAGCAGCGCCTGTTAAAAAGTAATCAGCAATAATACATATAAATCACTGGTTTTTGTCTTCAATCAATAAAATGTGTCATAAGAAAACAATGAAAGCAAGTAGCTGTCGTAAAATTACTACAGAATCTTTGCTTCTTCTAAATACGATCTTGGAGTCTTAGACAAAGTGCAAACCCATGGTATCGATTAACTTTCTATCCATATATAAATAAAGGTAAAAAGACAATAATTTTAATTGCATACACATAAGTTTGCGCGTTAGTAGTAAGGATAAAAATTAACTTCAGCTCGAGTTTCAAATTCAATTTGAATTTATAAATTACAGAAAACAGTTATAACGCTGTAGGATATAATTTACAGAAACAAGATCACAATACTGATCAGCTGATTAAAATCCGCCATTTTTAGCGCAATCTTTAACTAAATACTGGCTCTTATTATTTGCACTATTTGAAATGCTAACTGACGTTGGCACTTGATTAATTTGAACAGTGCGGAGGGTCTATTTTGTCCAATACGAGGTTCTTAGTTCTTTCTTGTTACTATTGTTGCCTCATAAGTATCTTCTTTGACTTGAAGATCCTATCTATACAATATAGCAAGTCTCTTGGTCATTTGATTTCGATTGTTGGATTATCTATTGTTTATGGGTAAAAGTTTTATTTTATAAATATATTCCAAATCAATCATTGTATTGTAACTGTTTACCCCAATTTAAAACATATTACCTAACTACTAATTATCCAGCCCTATGTAAATGTGTACTAAAAATAAAGCAATAAAACTATATAGAACATAATTAATAATAAAATATCTTGGACTAAATAGACACAGTGCCCTCTAGTTCCAAGCTAAGCAATTAAATGCTTGTGTTATGGACACTAAATATCAGATATTAATACATATAAACTTTTCTTTTATAAATACATACTTATAATACATAGAAAAACACCCAAACACCACACAAATATTCATGTTTGTTACAAATATTTGTGCTCGGGTGGGAGTCGAACCCGGTAGTTTTACCAAACAGTCTCATTCCCTTCATTAACTTTCATAACTACTTATATTTTCATGCACGCTCATCTCTATTTGAAGTTAATCATAATACTTTTAGTTTTAAAACAGTGTCAGCCAGTTTCCGAAATAAAAAACTAAGCCTTGTGTATGTATGTATGTATGTAGTTATGTACCTATAATATAGAAAAAACATCAATACGCTCCTCATAAATATTGCTATTCTGGTGGGTATTTATTTCGCCGATCTTTACCAGGCTGTCGGTATTTTCACCAATGCCTATTGATTACCAATTTTCTAAATTCCTTATTACTTATTAAACTTTAAAACGTATACAAGTACGAATCAATTAAACACTGATATCTTTCATATTAACTAATATTGTGATATTGATTAGAAGATTTAAACTAACACCCTGTGTTATTTCAGACGCGTCGGTAGAGTACATAGGTGGCACACAAACTACCCTCCAACTCTGTTGTACAAACACTACATCACATTCTGCGATGCCAGATTGAACATCAAATATTCATAATGCACTGTGCCTTTGATTAACTCGGCTACGTATTAAATACTATCAAATTTGAATTGATCCAAGTTTACATAGTTTCAATTTAGACATATATATAGGTATCATATAGGTAACATACGCAAACTTTATGCCTTATTCTACCCGAAGGTGTACGCAGCCGCTGTTAACCCTCCTCTTGCCGATATGTTTACGTCCTAAATAGAAAAGGTGGCAAACCTATTGCCATACCGTGCACAAAATGATCTCTGGATTCAGAAGCGGGGTGCTCGACCACTGGATTACTAGACCATTAAATATTGAATACAGTTATATCTTATCTTATTATATATCTGCTGTGTGGCGCCGGCTTAGAATACCGCCACCCCATCTCTTCCCGTGGGTGTCGTAAAAGGCGACTAAGGGATAAGCTAGAAGAATGAGCAGCAGCATTCTCTCTGAAGAAAATACAGCATACTGCGATCGCCAACCCTCCTGCCAAGCGTGGCGATTATGGCAAAAACCCCCCATGTTTGAGCAGACCGGCAGTTGTGGCGCTCTATGGGGGAGGCCTATGTCGAGCAGTGGACCTAAAAAAAAAGGCTAATGATGATGATGATTACCTTATTATTATTACAAAGAGCCTCGTAGTCTGCTTAACGAATGGACTGGCTCAACCGGTGAAATACCACCAACTCGCAATGTTAACTTGCTCATGTCGCGTTGGTTCGCTAAAAGAGGTATTAACTGGCAGAGCCTTTTTATCGTCCTCTCCTAAATCAGCAATGCATCTGTGATCCTCTCAGTGTTGCAGATGTACATAAACGGTGTCGGTTGCTCACAGCTAGGTGTCGCTTGCTGGTTTGCTCCTTTACCAATTAAAAATGCAAAACTTTGTGAACATGATCTTAAAAAAATGTGAACTTGAAATATTGAACTTACTTTAAGGCTTAGAATGTATATTTGTTAACATTTTTTTAAATTGCACACATACGAAATCACAAGTACAGGTCGAGTACAAGTCATTACATAGTATAAAACAAAGTCGCTTTTCGCTGTCCGTCCCTTTAAATGCATAAATCTTTGAGACTACGCAACGGATTTTGATGCGGTTTTAATAGATAGACGCCCGAATACTGAACCGCCACTCAAATATTTAAGTGCTACTTAAGCGTTTGAGTAGCTGTTACATTAGACAGAATACTTGAAATTTTAACAGTAAGTAGCACTTTATTGACTGTCAGATTTGAGTGGCGTTTCAGTATTCGGGCGAGAGAGTGTTGACGGTGTGGTTTGTACGTATAATTCATGTATAATGTAGTAAAGAAAAGGAAAAAGGAATATTCAAGATTTAGCAACTTCACGCCTTTTGTTACCCGAAGGTGTAGGCAGCGGCTGTTAAGCCTCGTCTCGCCGTTATGTTTACGTCCCAAATGGAATAGGTGGCGAACCTATTGCCATACCGGGCACAAAGTTTTCAGTCTTCGATATTTATCACACTTAACTTCCGAAAACAATTTCGAAAAGTCATTGGTGTGAGCCAGTGTCAGGTTTCGAACCCGAACCTCTGGATCTGGACCGAGACCAGGCATGTAAACGCTGAAAAAAATACTTTTAATGCGAATTAGAATTAAATAATCACTTCAGTGCAATAACACATATTACAAAAATGAAGTAATCATATTGGATTATTGTTTTCTGTAAAGAAGGCCTTTTAAATATGTTTACTTAAACAGATAATTCTCGTAAACTCATGTTAGCTTCGAAGCGTATCTCGTAGCGCTATCAACAACTTAATACAAAATGCATAGCGGTCTGTCAGACTAACCACTAATAACGAAAATATTTCGGAAAATTTTTGTGAGCTTTTACAAACAATTTATTTTCGCAGAATCGTTACATTTCCTTTTTTTTATTTCCCCTCTCGGAATAAACTAAAAATAATCTCGGGAAGTAATAATATAGTTTTGTCGTAATGTATTTGTCTGCGCATTCAGAATGGTGATTACGGCGCTCTAATGGAGGTGAAATTGTTCGCTCTTGATTTATTTAGGTCCTCATAACAAACGATTCTTCTGGGCTTCTGCGTGAAAAAAAAATCATTTTGGACTTACGTTGAAAAGAAAAAAAGGCTGTTACCAACCATACTTAATTTATACTAATACTAGCTTATCCCCGCGGCTTCGCTCGCATTGAAAAGTATCCTATGTTACTTCTAATACCTTCAAGAGTATATGTACAAAGTTTCATGATGATCGGTTCAGTAGTTTTTGCGTGAAAGCGTAACAAACAAACTTACATTCGCATTTCGTTACCGCCGGTAATACAATGGGACGGTATTACAGTATTCAGGGTTGAAACTTCATTACTGTAAAACTTCATTACTGAAGAAAAATTTTTTTTTCGGTTCGGTTCAGTAGTTTTTGCGTGAAAGCGTAACAAACAAACTTACATTCGCATTTATAATATCAAAGTATGATTATAGAGCCAAAGATTTTGTTAATCCAACCATGCTAATCTCAGGAATTACTGATCGAATTTAAAAAAAATATTTTAATGTTTGTTCCTTTTCTAAATGAAGGCTTTTTTCAGGCTACCAATTATTATTTACTATTATTTGGTGGGGGGGGGGAGTGTCGCCCGATGGCAAGCAACAATCGCCGCCAGATATACAGTTACGGTTGTGTTGCTGTCTCTTACAATGGGATAAGGAAGGGATTGGAAGAGGGATGAGATGGGGAGAAGGAATGGGGTCAGTTTCTGGATACCTCTCTCAAAGAGCAAAACACGTCATGAACCAGTTTATATCTATATTCTAAGAGGTCTCAGTATTTCACCGGTTGAGCCGGCACATTAATGCAGCGAACTAATTGGTCAAAGTATATAAAATGACGATACGAAATTATCCGGATCTGTTAATATATAGGTATAAAAATACATGACTTTAATAGTTGACTATTATACAAAACTGCAAAATTCTTTGTGCAATTAAGGCATTAACATATTAAGGCTTTATCTTCATTTCGGTATGTTTTCAGGTACATTCCTGTGTAATCTAGACAGATGTGCGCTTTCAGCGAGATAAAATTGTAAGCCCCATTTAAACCTTGAAGTTGAGAAAGTTAATTTTAACTTAGAAATTCCTTTGAGTAACATTCATGGTAAGTTAATTTTAAAAGCTGTGCTATTGTGTGTTAACTGAACATTTGACTAATATAAAAATGTAATGAAGCCTTATTTTTCTTTCTATCCTAAGTTACTTAGATAAATAATTTCAGGCCAAGTTCCTTGCAGGGTAGACAGAGAGGACAGTCGATGTATAAATTTCTAATTATGTACATCGTTTAATTAGATTCAATAGGTAATATTTATAGATATACTTAGTCCTGACTATGAGCTAAACTAAGAGTCAATTTCTATAAATCAGGCACGAAAATTTATAATACAATACTAACAAAAAAGTGTAAAATTTTGTTACTTAAAAACACCGACAAGATGAAATTGAAAATAAAATCTGGAAATTTCATAAGTTGCTATACCTACTGCCTACCCCATAAAAAAGGGCTTTCTTGTTCCAATTTGTGTAAAATTGGAACTAGAAAGCCCTTTTTATGGGATAGGCGGTCAAACGAGCAAACAAGCAACTGATGCTAAGTAACGTCTCACCGCTCATGAACACCGTGGTGCGTTGCCGTCCTTTAAGAAAGTAGGAGGGGAAAGGGGATCGGGCCTCGATATTCTGTGAGGTCCTGGTATTTCACCGGTCATGCAGCGAGCTGCAACACTCTACCTCTGTTTGAACGAATGACTGTACCACCTCTTAATTATAAGGTGAAGTCTTAACCCATAAAGCTTTGGGGACGACAAAACTGAATTATCAAATTCTTCAGTTATGTAACAGCACGCCTTTTTCTACTTGAAGGGTACGTTTCAAATAGAATATAGATGGTAAATTTATCAGTCATTGACATTTATCACACATAACTTCCTCAAAAAAATTTCGAGAAATCATTGGAATGAGGGACTATTAAACTAGGTACTGTAAACTCTTTGGTATTTTTAGGTATAAACTCTTTATTGCGTGTGTTTCGAAATTTGCATTTTGAATTTTTAAAAAACATTTTGATTGATAAAATATCCTTATATGAATAAAATAAAATATGCGGATTTGATAATGAATCTCCAAAGGAAAAACACAAAAAAAATACCAAAGGAGTAATAATAAAAATTAATATTCACTCGATTTAAAAATTGTAATAAACAAGAAGCCGGTCGTGGTGCCAGGAAGAGAAGAATATTGAAGAAACCTGGACGTGGTGCCCAGGGACAGAGCAGCAAGGAAAACCGAAGTGGTACAACGTTACATCTGGCACGTATCATTTCTTTAATATATAATATGATTTAATCCATTGGCAGTATTATTCATTACACATGCACTGAGCTCATAAATACCCTTAGAAATGAACAACTAAACTGAGTTGTATTAAATAGTGGTTCTCAAGTTGGTGTTCCTTATATCATATAAATTGGGAAGCTGAGAACACGAACCCGTTATTTTACGAACATTACGAACACGTACACACGAGTGCGTTACAGTACATAAAACTAATGATACTACAAATCGTACTGCAAAGATTAACAATAGAACTAGAAACTTTGCCAAAACCTTTATTTAGTGACACTGCTTCAAGGCTTGCTTGTAAAGCAAAGATAATGGTGTACGTATCGATTTGGAAGGTTCATACGACCTTGAACTCTATAAATTATGTAACTTGGTGAGAATTAATTTAACTTTCAACAGATATTTAAATAGATATAAGTATATTTTAAATACTTTTGGGTGTGCGCGAAAATGTATTAGTAAATTTATATTTGGGAACAGATTAGACAGAATTACTTATGTTAAGAGGGCTGCTACTTATGTTTCCGGAATAAATAAAATAACTACCAATAGCTTTTAAATATGGTTTTATGGCCTTTTAAATTATTCTCTGTGATGATTAGTTTTATTTTTGCATTCGGCGAAACCAGGTTTTTTTTTCATTTCATTTTTTTCTATTCTCAAAAGAGTGATATCTTTCTTTATGCGATGGGAAGGCAAACAAGCACGCGTGACACTATGGTAAGTGAGCAGCGCCGCCCATCGACATCTGCAACATATATAGTGTTACAGTTGCGTTGTCGGCCTTAGAGGGAGTAAAATGGGAAAGGATGGGGAAGGGAGACCGGGTACCTCTCCGGGTACCTCTCTCACCGAATGAAACGCGGTATGAACCACTTTTCGTCGATCTTCTGAGAGGTCGTGGTATTTCACCGGTCGGCCCATTCATACAGCGATCTGCTTGGCAAAAATTTGTTAAAATTTCGCACGAACAACTCATAACCTGTGTAGATTATTGTAGACATCTTTTGACACACCAGGATCGTGCACCAATCATCTTCTTCATCTGCTGTCAGCTGCAGAAACCAACGAAAACAAACTTTTTTTGCAGCCCAATGCTTATGTAATATTTAATGACTACTTTTTGCAGTAAATACTTTTTAAAAAATATATATGAAGTGGTCAGTTCCGGATACCTACTTATTTATTAGCCATAGCCATAGCCATAGTTCATTTCAGCAAACTCATTTTACTAGTGACGGTATTTCTCTGTCTACCATGCTAACTCATCGAGGAGTTTATCTCTGAGAGAAACTCTAATCATAGTAGATAAATACTATGCACAACAATTTCCTGGGCGACTTTTAATGTGTGGCTTAACTCTACCGAAAGAGGTTATATGTCAAAACCGTAAGTCGAAACTTGTTGGACGCACTGATTACAGACTTCTGGCTTCAAGTATTAAAGTTAGCTATAGACGACTCAAAGTCTCAGTGACTTGCACTCTCGGAACTCATTAGCTATACAAATGCACTTTCAAAATAGGTTTATTTTTGAGAGATTTAATAAGAGGTGATAGGCTATAACAGTGGTAGAGCCCAGCAGTTCGCTGCATGAATGGGCCGGCTCGACCGGCGAAATACCACGACCTCTCAGAAGATCGACGTAAAGTGGCTCATGCCACGTTTCGTTCGGTGAGAGAGGTACCCGGAGGCCCAACCCCCTTCCCCATCCTTCCCCAAGCTCAATCCCTTAAAGGTCGGCAACACAACAGTAACATTATATGTGTTGCTGGTGTCCATGGGCGGCGTTGGTTGCTTTCCATCAGGTGTCACGCCTGCTCGTTTGCCCTCCTATCCCATAAAAAAAGGTTACTAAATAGCATCGCGTCTATTATGAAACCATATGGGTGTTTTTCTATGTATTATAAGTATGTATTTACAAAAGAAAAGTATATATGTATTGATATTCGTTATCTAGTATCCATATCACAAGCATTTAATTGCTTACCTTGGAACTAGAGGGCGCTGTGTGTATTGTGTCCAAGATATTATATTATTATTGTTATCTTTAAGCTAAAAAAAAATGTTCGGATTCTAATAAGTTTCGTTATCTGCCTGCATTAAAAAACAACAAATTACCAAAATGTTATATGTGAAATAACAAACGAGGTATAAAATACGAGAATTCACATATAATTATATGACGCGGCCCATTTCGTTCAAAGTATTCACATGAAATCTGTTCCATCCTGAACTCTCTACTAACTCACTACAATGATCGTATGTCACGGCATCGAAAGAGAGAGACGGAAAATACAATTTATTTTAAGCGAGAAAGAGACAAGATATAAAGCGTTATATCTTTAATATCCTGAACTGGGAACGATTTTCGGGAACGGTATTATATTATCTATTAGGAATTTGAATTTATTCGCAATAAAAATGTACATAAAGCATATCGTAGATAAGACAGTTAACCTTAAAGTTACGAATTTGATTGAAATCAAAACTTTAACGTCTGTATTAGACGTCGGTTTTTATTTTCGAACGCCTTCATAAAATAAGGTTGTAATACAAATTCAACAAATATTATTTACCCGAATTTAAGAACAGTTGCGCAATAAAGTAAAGATTTATGTTAATGTTTTAACAGTGGTAGAGCCAAGCAGTTCGCTGCACGAATGGGCCGGCTCGACCGGTGAAATACCACGACCTCTCAGAAGACCGACGTAAAGTGGCCCATGCCACGTTTCGTTCGGTGTGAGAGGTACCCGGAGGCCCACCCCCTTCCCCATCCTTTCCTATCCCCTTGCCTTAAAGGTCGGCAACGCAACAGTAACACTATATGTGCTGCTGGTGTCCATGGGCGGTGTCAGTTGCTTACCATCAGGTGACACGCCTGCTCGTTTGCCCTCCTATCCCATAAAAAAAAAACTCGGCTAAGTAGCGTTAAGGAAGCTTAGCTTATATTTTCTTGTCTGAAATTCATTAGCGTTCGAAAACCATGGTCTATGACCGGTTTGTTGTACCAGCAATGACGTATGGAACAGAGACGTATTCTTTAAATGATGATCATATAGGATACTTAAAACCATAACATAACTTCACGCCTTTGTTACCTGACGGCGTAGGCAGCGGCTATTAAGCCTTGTCTCGCCGTTATGTTCACGTCCTAAATGTAATAGGTGGCGTACCTATTGTCATACCGTGCACAAAGTTTTCATTCATCCATATTTATCACAATAAATCAATTTTGAAAAGTCAATGTTGTGAGCCAGTCTCAGGGTTCGAACCTGGACCTCTGGATCAGAAGCCGTGTGCTCGACCGCTGGACCACCGACACCATTAATTATTATATTTAATCATGATTATACTTAAAATGCTATAAAATCCGAAATACGGAGATCCTTATACGAAGGGAAGTACTGGCATAGCCTTTAAAATTTAAAGTGATCACGCTGAATGAATGGGAATAACTTTACATAGTCTGACAGTTAATCAATAACAGCAGGTAGTGGTTTGATGCGAGCGATACAGGACTGGCTTCTTAAGTACTAAGGAGGAGTTACACATTTGGCCCGGTGATAACCCTATTTAAATTAGTACAAATTGGCAATAGTCACCCAAACAACGAGACCAAAAATGGGTTGTTGATGTGTGAGTGACTTATCAATGTGAGCGTAAAAAGTGCTTCCAAGTGTCAACTTTTACATAATTATTGTTCATGTGTTGAATTATATACATCCTGAGAATCGATTACTCGCGGTTGCGCTGTCAGTGATGGTTATTAGTACATTTTTACTGTGCCATCTACTACAGTCAATTTATTAAAAACTATTTTAAGTTTAGTGGTAATTTATTTCTCCAGTTCACATAATATGACATATATTCATAAATAACTAGATAATATATGTGTCTGATTCGATAATTGAACTGTTTGTCACGTTTGCCAACACCATAGGGAAATAATTCCTGTTTACGAATCAGTGAGCGTAACATTATTACGTATCATGCTACCAACATAACAACACAAACGACATGTACAAAAACAACTTTTGTAATATTTTGAACTCCTTGAGAGCCTGTTAATCTGTCTTCGTTAAAATACACACACACAACTTTCTTAAACTATGTTGTAAACATCTCATCTCCTATGTGTACTTATGTATTAATGTTCGCTCACGGAACTAGGTACAAACATTCTTTGTATGTATCTTTCTTGCTGATATATAGATATCGTTGTGGTATAATTGGAAATCATTTTCACGAGTAATGAACAAAAAGATGGTAGTCGTTCAGAAGCTATTTTCATTGCTACAGAAAGTAACCACATTTTGGAAATAAAATTCAAAAAGTTGAAGTTAAAAATATGCATATTACTATTGGTACTATCAGATGATGAAGCAAAATTAAATATTTATTTATAAAATATATTTACTAAAGTAAAAAGAAAACGTCGGTAAATAAATAGAAAATAAGTTTTTTTTTATGGGTTAGGAGGGCAAACGAGCAGGCGTGTCACCTGATGGTAAGCAATCAACGCCGCCCATGGATACCAGCAACACATATAGTGTTACTGTAGCGTTGCCGACCTTTAAGGGATAGGGGATAGGAATGGACGGGGAAGGGGGGTGGGCCTCCGGGTACCTCTCTCACCGAACGAAACGCGGCATGAGTCACTTTACGTCGGTCTTCTGAGAGGTCGTGGTATTTCACCGGTCGAGCCGGCCCATTCATGCAGCGAACTGCTTGGCTCTACCACTGTTCTAAATTAACGCGATATAAACCCTTAAAAATTCTTTTAATTTTATGAATGTGATTCACGAAAATCTAAGAAACAAATGTACAATTGGAAAATTTTAAAAAAAAAAGTTTAATTTATTTTATTTTATTCGACGGTCGAGTAATCGAGCTCCCCGCTTTTGATCATGAACTTGTAGGTTAAATTCCGGATTCACAGCAATGATTTCTCGGAATTCTTTTCGGAAGTTATGTGGGATAATGGCAATAGGTTTGCCACCTATTCCATTTCTGACGTAACGATTCAGCGAGTCGAGGCTTTAACAGCCGCTGCTTACACCTTCGGGTAGAAAAAAGGCGTGAAGTTTTAAATAAATAATATAATATCTTGGAGACGATACACACAGCGCCCTCTAGTTCCAAGCTAAGCAACTAAATGCTTCTGTTATGGATACTAGATAACGGATATTAATACATATATACTTTTCTTTGAAAAACACCGAGACACCACACAAATATTCATGTTTGTCACAAATATTTGTGCTCGGAAGGGAATCTCATTGCTGCAGCCGGTAGTTTTACCAATGCGCCACGAGACCCGTCAGTTACTTACGTGCGTATATATTATCGCTAAAATAAAATCTTATCAAACCTCTTATCTTTATAAACTTATACCACGCGCCATACATCACTTATCTCCGAATACTGAGTATTGCAGACTATCACTGAAGAGTTGGGATGGAGCAAGTGTAAATTTGCACTTTTTAATTAAAAATTAAAAAGTGCTCTTACCTTATTTTATCGCGTGTGTATAATGTGTTGACTATGAAGACGCCTTGTGTTTTACCTGGATGTTCTATTATCGTAAGTAATAAATAATTTAATCTAAATGATATCTTTTCAAGAGTAGTGGATTGTTTGTTTCTAAAAATTATAACTAATACTAGTAATTTTAATATCTGTATTGATTATATTTATTATCGTAGGAATATATAAATAGAATTTATACTTAAACAATTTAAATTAGTTTGAATAACAAACATTCTATTTATAGGTGACAAAAATGAAAAAAAAGACGATTTATGTATTGAACTAGTAAAATGTATTATATTAATAGAACATGTTATTAAAATTTATATGAAATATTATTAAAATAGTATAATACATTTGTTTGAGATATGGTCTACTTCTTTTACTCTAATAGGGGGTTTGATGTTGAATCAAAGGTAAAGTAGGTATAGTGTGGATCTTATTAACTATTTTTTTATAACAGTTAGTTTCGGTGGTCCGGTGGTCGAACTCCGAAGTTATGGGTTCGAGTTCTCATGGACTCACACCCCTGATTTCACGGATTTATTTTCCGAAGTTATTTGTGATAAATATTGCTGAATATTGATTTGGGGCCCAAACATAACAGCGAGACAAGGCTTAACAGTCGCTGTCTACACCTTCGGATAGATAATACGTGAGGTTATGTATATGTACTAGTTTCTGACAATTTTATCAAACAAGAATATAGACATTTTTGTGAAGTCTGTTAAACATCTGTAACAATATGACGAATTATTATTTTAAGAATATTGCATGTTGCAACAATATTTAACGTTCAAAATATCGTCTGTCGAAATACCTAAACATTTTTACTATTAAAAAAACCCGTACTTATTACAAAGTACGATATATTTCATAATTTTGAACATTATCTAATCAATACTAATGATTCTACATACTTACAATAATTTGGTCTGATGAAAATTTAATCGCGAGGCAATCTGAGCATTATAAATAATCGTTTAAGTAAATTATTTTTGATTGCTTATGCGTTAGTGGTTTAAAATGGAGAGACTATGTAGAAAATTTCAAATTCTAACATCATAACATCATTTCGTATGAGTACTATAACAACCTGTAACAGTGCTGGATTAACCATGAACCTATAGTAGCAATTGCTACGGGCCCCGCGCGAAAGGGGGACCCGCATAATATGTAAACCCAACGTTCTGCTGAGCGTGATTTGTTTTGAATTCACAACTTTTTCTACTAAGACAATTCACGTCATACATTGGTCATATACGTATAGCCAGATAGCAAATAAACGTATTAAGTAATGACATAACATAACATAATTTCGCGCCTTTGTTACCCCAAGGTGTTGGTTATATTTATGTCCCAAATGGAATAGGTGACAAACCTATTGCCATACCGGGCACAAAGTTTTTCAGTCATCGATATTTATCACACTTAACTTCCGGAAACAATTTCGAAAAGTCATTGGTGTGAGCCAGTGTCAGTATTCGAACCCGGACCTCTGGATCAGAAGCCGTGTGCTCGATCACTGGATCACCGAGACTATAAGTATTAGGTAATGAACTTTATGGATATCTTTAGTAGGTCAAGAGCTCATTGAAAGAATTTGGTACAGGCCTCGCGCTTGCTTAATCCGGCACTGACATGTAACATAATTACCGGACTCCCTCAAACAACCTAATTAGAATATAATAATATTAAGGCAATGCATACACCTAATGAAATTTATATGTGCGCTAACCTTGTTTATTGGCGAAATTATTTATTTCCATTTCGTTTCGTACAATTTTTATATCATTACATAGTCAACAACAAAGTCGCTTGTCGCTGTCATATCTTTGAAACTACGCAACGGATTTCGATGCGGTTTTTCTAATAGATAGATGGTGTCAACGGGATAGTTTGTATGTGCAATTGATGTATACTGTTAAATACTGTTGCAAATAAAAAGTGTCAATTTTCGAGATTTAGCACTTTAATTGGAAACGCTGGCTGAACCCTCAGTGATAGATCAAAACAATGTACTACATTATTATTACACAGCTTCAGAAGGTTTACAAAAAGTCCGCGTCCGGATGATCCACAATAATCATTTTTATAACTTTGCTGAAGCGAAGCAAAGTTCGCTGGGTGTCGTTTCTATAAACAGTTTAAGTAGCTGTGTAGGATGACAGTGATTTATTTAATTTTGAGATAAGTTTAAATTTAAGAAAAAAATAGCTACTTAAGAAACAATTAAAATCGATACAAATTCCGATTCTAAACAATTTACTGTCAGAGTCTGCGGTAATTATGTTCCATGTTTTATATTTGCTAACTAGATGTGGCATTTTCTATCTTCGCATATTCTACTGACACTAAGTCAGAAGTCACATCAACGGTAGATCTACGAAGTTCGCTCGACTTGAGACACACCAGAACCGCATAAAATGGTTAATGTCGCGTTTCTTAGAATAATAGAGGTATCTGGAGGAAGAACCACTTCCCGCTACTCCACCCCAAGCTTATTACGACACCGTTCTCACCCTATCTTAAAGACTATCAACGTAATTGTAACAAAGTCTGTATTGAAGATGTCTATGAGAGGCGCTAATTGCTGAGGATGTTAAACACATGATGTTATCATGTGACCCACATGCCCCAAAACAGTAGAGCCAAGCAGTTCGCTGCATGAATGGGCAGGCTCGACCGACGAAATACCACGACCTCTCAGAAAATCAACCTAAAGTGGCACATGCCGCGTTTCGTTCGATAAGAGGGGTACCCGGAGGCTCACCTCCCTTCCCCATCCTTTCCTATCCTACTCTCTTGAAGGTCGGCAATGCAACGGTAACACTATATGTGTTGCTGGTGTCCATGGGCGGCGTAGGTTGCTTACCATCAGGTGATACGCTTGCTCGTTTGCCTTTATCTAATATATAAAATTCTCGAGTCTAGATGTGCGTAATTGAACTCCTCCGCAACGGCTTGACCGATTCTCATGAAATTTTATGTGCGTGTCGGGTAGGTCTGAGAATAGGACAACATCTATTTTGCATCCCCCTAAATCACAAGGGTAGCCCACCCCTCAATTTTTTTTTTAATTTTTCGACATATTTCTGTTTCTTATTTTTTTTTATAAAACGGGATACAAAAATACGTGCAACCCTAAATTTTCAACCCCCTACGATCAACCCCTATTTTTTAAATTTTATTTTTCGGCAAGACAACGTTTGCTGGGTCAGCTAGTATCCCATAAAAATATGCAAATAGTTCTTAGTAAATTCAGTATAGCCGTGATTGTATTTCAATAGAGTTTACAATTCTCTTACAACTGAAAAAAACAAACATATTTCTTTAGTTTACCTTATCAGACATGTTTCCACAAAATGATGTTTACAAAAATTTGTTGAACGGAATTTTTTACTCAATAACAATTAATAAGTCATCTATATGATTTGGTTTAGTAGGATAACAATTGGTTCATTTATTACTTTTGATGCAAGATGCAAGATATTATAATAATAATATCTTGGACACAAATCACACAGCGCCCTCCAGTTCGAAACTAAGCAACTAAATGCTTGTGTTATGGATACTAGATAACGGATACTAATACATATATACTTTTCTTTTGTCAATACATACTTATAATACATAGAAAAACACCCAGACGCCGCACAAATATTCATGTTTGTCACAAATATTTGTGCTCGGTTGGGAATCGAACCCCCGACCACAGTGCTGCAGCCGGTAGTTTTACCAATGCGCCACGACGCTCGTCAAATATATATAATATAGACTGGCTGGTCTATAGATTTGCATAGTAAGATCTTTATCTATCAATATAAATAATATTGACGTATCTTTTTGTATTATTGGCATATTTTTTTTCTACTACATTCATATCTATTTAATATGTACGGGTATGTACGGCTCATCTCCGAAATGGATTTTGTCAGGACATTCAGATATTTAGTGCAATAAGGACTAATGTCGGCTACATTCATTCCTTGATCTATTTCTGAGGAGGTAAATCAAATTTCGCCCCGTCAGCTAATTTTATAATAACACATAATGATAAATATTTTCATGCTGAACTACATGTACTTAAAAGTATTTAACACATATAACAGCAGATCATTTTATCTAATACAACAACGTCATAACACTATGGAATGTTACGCAAAAGTACGCTGTAGTTTACTTTCTTATCTACACGCTGATAATAGAGATATCGTATTTACTGCAGATTAAAAAACATCTTCTTGTGTCCGATATAATTTTAAAACTTATAACAAGAAACTGGGTCACGCTAAGTTTGTTGCTTATAAATATATTATTTATTTTCATATCATAAAACCAAACAAAAAAAGTAATTAAAACGAAATACGTTGACCAAGAAAGAATCTGTGAATAAAAGTTAATGAAAAAAAAAAACAATAAAATGGGATAAAAACCATCAAAACACTCAAAGTTACGATATTTATTAGACATAACTCCCGAGAGACCCGAAAGATCATTGGTGTGAACAGGGAAATCTGATTCGATCACACGAATTCTGAATGAAAACGAGAACCTGGACCACTGGACCATCAACCATTAATCGAAACTAAATAGAATTAAAATATTGCCTTTATACAACTAACTTCACTCCTTCCTCTACTCGAAGGTGTAGGCAGCGGCTGTTAAGCCTCGTCCCTTCTTTATGTTTACGTCCAAAACGGAATTGGTTGCGAACCTATTGCCACACCGAGCACAAAGTTTTTAGTCATCGATATGTATCACTCATAACTTTCGAAATTAATTTTGAAAAGTCATTAGTGTGAGCCAGCATTCGAACCCGCGACCTCTTAATTGAGAGGCGGGGTGCTCGATCACTGAATCACCGAGACTTAAAGCAAGCCTTATTTATATTTTTTACAATAGTTGAAAACAGAGATTTTCAACTCCCAACAAGCAGAGTTTGAAAAGATAGTTAAAGCATCTTTTTTTCCTTTTATATACAAGTAAAAACTTTGAGGTGATATAAGAAACTTCATAACTTCACGCCTTTTTCTACCCGAAGGTGTAGGAAGTGGCTGTTAAACCTCGTCTCGCCGTTATGTTTACGTCCTAAATGGTATAAATGGCGAACTTATTGCCATACCGGGCACATAGTTGTCAGTCATCGATATTTATCACACGTAACTTCGGAAAATTTCGAAAAGTCATTGGTGTGTGCTAGTATTTGAACCCACTACCATCAGAATCAGAAGCGGGGTGCTAGCCATTGCGCCTCTGAGACTGTCTCCTTGACCTAATACAAACTACTAGGACACATATTATTGAATTAAAGAAGTCTTGATAGTGTGAGAGATAAAATAAACTCAAGTTAAGTACGTCATCCTCACATCGTAAGAACGGCCGACCGCCCGGTTCTCATAATTATTAAGGTTAAAGACCAAAATATGACGTTTCAATTAACTTCACAATTCAGTTGTTAAGGCCATCTACATCTATGACGAATTTTCTAGTCTAGTTCATATAAATAAAATATAAGTGTCTGTTTGTAATGTTGAAATGACTGATTTGACGGGATTCATTGGACCAATATTTTATTAATTTATTTATTGCTACCAAAGCGAAACAAAGTTCACCGGTTCAGCTAGCCATAAATGTAATCCTCGAACTCGACTTTTTCAATTTCTGTGTAGTATATAATAGGTTGGGGAAAAAGTATTTTCGTATTTTTGTATGAAAAGTCAAGACATTTTTTTCAAAGTTTATTTACATTTATTTACAATATATATGTACCGTTTTGTTGAATAACTTTCTGCCATTTTGTGGGCAGAGACATTATCCCGTTACTGTAGAAACTTTGGGACTTCTGATCAAAAAAACGGGACAAATAGTTTTGGCAGTCCTCTCTTGAGGTCAACCTTACAGAACCTAAAGAATTCTGAAGAGACCGAAACAGGTGAAAATCTGAAGGCGCAAGGTCAGGGCTATATGGTGGATGCACTAGGACCTCCCAGTCGAACTCTCTTAATTTTTGCTGAGTGGCTAAAGATGTGTGTGGTCTAGCGTTATCGTGATGAAAGACCACACCCTTCCTGTTGATCAATTCCGGCCGTTTTCTCTGGACTGCTTCCTTTAATCTCATCAGTTGCTGGCATTAAAGATCAGAATCGATGGTTTTGCCGGACGGTAAAAGCTCATAATGAACAATGCCCTTCCAATCCCACCATACACACAGCATCACCTTATTTCGTGTTAGGCCAGGTTTGGCCACAGTCTGTGAAGCCTGGCCAACTTTCGACCACGACCTTTTTCGCACGTTCTTGTCGTACGTGATCCACTTTTCATCGCCAGTTATCAATCTCTTCAAAAACGGCTCGGTTTCATTACGTCTCAATAATGAATCGCAAATGAGTACACGGTTCATTAAGTTTCTTTGAGTGAGCTCGTGTGGCACCCAAATATCGAGCTTTTTTGTATAACCAGCTTTCTTCAAATGGGTCAAAACTGTTTTGTGGTCAATTCCCAGTTCTTCAGCTACATCGTAACTACTAATATGCCGATCTTGCTCCACTCTTTCAAAAATGGCGTCCATTTTATTCGTAACAGGGCGACCAGAGCGAGGTGCATCTTTAACATCAAAATTTCCGGACTGAAAACGTTTGAACCAAATTTGTGCTACTCTTACTGACACTGCATCAGGTCCATAAACATCACAAATTTTTTTCACTGCTTGAGTTGCATTTTTGCCTTTTTTATAATAAAATTTTAAAATGTATCGAATTTCTTCATTAGATTCACTCATTTTTACGGAGAGAAAAACAAATGAAAAATAGCGGGAAACAACTTTTTTTTATTTTTTTCTTTTCTTTATAATGTAACCTTTTTAATGTTACCAAAACCAGCCAGACACAAATAGTACAGTCAAAGAAATTTTATAATAAGTTTATACCTACGTTATGCGAAAAGACTTTTTCCCCGACCTAATATGTATACATATGTATAGTGTAAAGTCTTGATTGAGTTTGAAATATGATACTAATTAGGTAATTATTGCCTCAAGGATTATTTATTATTATTCCTCTAAGCTGTTAAAAGAATTGACTTTGATAATATTATATTTAAATTTATTAATTATTTTTATCGTCTGGAAATCTTTATAATTGAACCGAATATTTTTCTAATTAAATTAGATTAATTTATTCTTATTAATCAATAATTTTGACGATTGATTGTCATGAAATTGAGTGATTATGCAGATCGAGGACAATAAGAGCTTTTTGTCGATTAATATTTGCAGATTTTACTATTAACTAGAACGCCTACTGTAATATTTAGAAATATAGAAACTAGAAAACTAGAAAATAATATTTAGAAACTCTAAAATAATACTAATAATAACATTTGTTTTCATCATCATCATAAACCTATCTCCGTCCACTGTTGGACATAGGTTTCTCCTTTGGCACGCCACTGAGCTCGATCTTTAGTCATTCGTTGCCAACCACTGCCAGCCACTTTGCGTATATCGTCACCCCACCTAGCCTGAAGGCGTCCTACACTACGTTTGCCGAGACACGTTTCCTCCAACGGGAATCAGACCAAATGTGACCTGCCCACAGAATAAGCATTCTTGCTTAAGCTTGCTTATTCTTTGGGCTATGTCGATGACTTTAGTTCTCCGTCGGATGTCTTCATTTCTAATTCTATCCTTCAGAGAAACTCCTAACATAGCCCTTTCCATGGCTCGCTGAGAAATTTTAAATTGGTGATCCACCAATTTAAAAGTCGCACCGTCAGTGTCCACGTCTCGGCCCCGTAACTCATAACGGGTAGGACGCACTCGTTGAAGACCTTAGTCTTAAGGCTTTGCGGAATAAGTGACGAAAAGACTCGACGAAGTTTTCCAAATGCTGCCCAACCCAGCTGTATCCTTCTTTGGGCTTCCTTCTCGAAATTGTTCTTCCCCATTTGTACTATTTGGCCGAGGTATATATATTCATGAACAACTTCGAGATGCACCCCATCTAGCATTTGGCTCCGGGATAATGTGTTGATTGAACATAACCTTAGTTTTGTCGAAATTCATCCGAAGACCAATGCGTGCTGAAGAATCAGCTAGGTCGAGCTGCATGTGTTGTAGATCCTGAGCAGTTTCAGCCATGATAACGATGTCGTCCGCAAATCTTAGGTGTGAAATGTACTCGCCGTTTATATTTAGGCCACGTCCTTTCCAGTCTAAAGTCCTTAACATGTCCTTAACGTCCCCTTGCCTCACTCCCCTATGCATTGGAATTGGTTCAGACTGCTGGTTCTCAGTGTGGACTGACATTGTCGCAGCGTCATAAAGACTTTTCAGTACCTGGATGTATCGCCAATCGACTTGGCATCTCTGCAAGGACTCCAGAACAGACCAGATTTCGATAGAGTCAAATGCTTTTGTCCACGAATACAAGACACAGAGGTTGGTTGTATTCTCCTGTTTTTTGTATAATCTACCGTACAGTGTGGATTTGGTATACGGTGCTGTATCCCTTTCGAAACCCGGCCTGTTCAGGGGATTGAAAATCGTCGAGTCTACGCGCCAGACGGTTCGTGATCACTCTTGTAAACAGCTTATATATATGGCTTAGCAAAGAGATGGGTCGATAGCTCTTCAACAAGGTCTTGTCACCTTTCTTAAAGAACAATGTGACCACACTCCTTGCCTTAGGAGTTCTCCCCGAAAAGAGGACGGAATCAAATATTCGATGAAGTTCTCTTAGCGTAGGAGTCCCTCCAGCTTTTAAGAGCTCAGATGTAATTCCATCCTCCCCGGGGGCTTTTCCATTTTTAAGCTGCTTCAGAGCAACCTTGATCTCATCTAAGCTTATATGTGGCAGTTCTTCACTGTAGTGGCTAGGGTAGCTCTCAGGTCTTTGTTGCCAGGTTCAGGGCGAGACGCATGTGAGGTGTATAATTGACCATAGAAGTCCTGAATCTCTGCGAGAATCTCCGGCCCAGACGTGACGGTTTCTCCATTGCATTTGGTCAGCTTTGTGAGATGGGCTCGGCCCAGCGGTAGTACAAAGACTTTGGACACCCGATTTTTCTCAATCATGTCCTTAATGGCACGTGTGTTAGAGCTACGGAGGTCACGTCTAACAAGCTTGGAGATTCTTTTGTTCAAGAGCCGCTGGTCCGCTGAAGCGACGGTGGGGTCTTCACGTCGTTGTTTCATCAGCTGCAGAGAGTCTAGACTATTTATACGTTGCGTCCTACAGAAATTAGCACCCTCCTACCGGAGTACATCCGGATCCTGCACCGATTTGGAGCATATTCGGCCGAAGCGTAGACTTTATCATACGGGCCCGCTCAAGCTTATAGTTGATATCTAGAGTGCCTCGGACAAGTCAGTGATCACTTCCGGTTTTAAACCTAGAGATCATTGAGACATCTCTAAATATACGCCTCTTATCCATCATGATGAAGTCAATTTCGTTTTTCGTCATAGAAACTGGGCTTTGCCACGTCCACTTCCTCTGAGATTGCTTCTTGTAAAATGTATTCATTACAAAGAGTTTCTCCTGTTCTAAGAAGTCTACGATCATCTGCCCCCTATGATTTCTGCTACCAAAACCGTGAGTTCCTACTACCGATTCACCACTCACCTGTACTCCCACATTAGCATTAAGATCCCCCATAACAACGTTAAAGTGGGCCTTATAGGTGGTACGCAAGGCTTTCGAAATATCTTCGTAAAATTGCTCCACTTCATCATCCGATCATGTGACGAAGTCAGTGCGTACACTTGGATTACTTTGAGGCTGTACCTTTCCGTAAGTTTGATCACAAGGTACGCTACCCTTGTTGACACACTAGCGATTTCTATAACGCTGTTAAAGAGCTTCCTATGGACCAAAAACCCAACACCGCCTTGGGATGGCTGATCTCCCTCTCTGAAATACATAATATGGCCCGAGTCTAATGGTGAGTCCGAGTCTAGGTGTTGGCGGCCTACCGTAGCCCGGAGATTCTTAGCACCCCCTGCCCCGCCAGAACCATGGCCGCCGCCTTGGCCTGGGATAGCGGGGCTACCGGGAACTGGGGGGCGTTGTTTAAATGTATCTGCCATTGGATGAATTGCCCATAATCGCTACGCTGGGCAGGCGGGTTGGCGATCGCAGTATTTAGATTCTCGCACAATTGACGCTGCTGCCCGTCACTGTACTGTTTACATTATGAAATAAATATACCGCCATTTGTCGGTCGTCAGAGCCTCGTCCGTTGGTCAGCAGGATGTACCGCGGGCAGGAGAGGTTGGCTTGGAGCACTGGGGTGGTATTTGTGCTCCCTTACATCACTTTTGTTTTGTTTTACATTTGTTACAACATTTGTTTTGTTTTACTTTATATGTATTTATGGGCCATGTTGCCTGAAATAAATGATGATTATTATTATAATCGCAATTTCAGCGAAATTGACTGCGACTTGGATGCAATATGCATCCAACTAGCGTCGGATGAAAGAACTGAACAGGTATCGGGAACAATTTGCGACCCCAGAATGCCTCTTAATTGAAGGGCAAAATATATAAAACTATTATCAGACCTGTCGTCATTTATCGATCAGAATGTTGGGCCATGAATGGGATGGATGAAAAAAATACAAGCTACGCAGATGAGAATGTTGAGATGGATGTGTGGAGTGATCAAAATGGATAAAATACGGACTGACTATGTAAGAGGACGCTTGAAAGTTGCACCTATAACTGAGAAGATATGAAGAAATCGCCTTGCGTGGTATGGTCATATAATGAGGAGGAAACACACAGGATACACATGTTGCGAAAAGAATGATGAACCTGACTGTGAAGGAAAACAAGAGAAGAAGGAGACCGAAGAAAACATGGACGAATTGTGTAAAAGATGATATGACTCAGAAGGTTGTTGCTATGATAGAAACGAATGATAGAGAAGCGAGGAAAAGAAAAACCTGTTTTGCCGATCCTAAATGATGGGAACAGGACAGTAAGATGAGATGATAATAATCGCTATTCTTAATTTTAATTTAATCTATATTCAATAATTGTAACTTTTTTAATAACAACACACACAGCGCCATCTAGTGTATATGTTAAAGAACTAAATTTGCTAGTAGACTTACCTGTTATAATGGAATTATAATGTACAGTTTTTTTAATCATACACACGTATAATAGCATAATAGTGGCACGCTTTAATTAATACTCGACTGGGGTTTGAACCTACTAACCGTAAGGTAGGCACTAACTGTTCATAACTAACGGTCGTAACTGTCCTTAGTTTTATTAGGTCATTCATACAATTTTGCAATTATCTAGATCACATAATTCTATACACTACTAGTGTGTAGACTGCTTTATTTTTTTTTAACAAAATACTCTATTATTTGAACTGTGGCACAGTTCAGAACAAAGGTTGAACGTGAGTTATCATTTTGCGTGACTTTTGTTTTTTTTTTTAATATCAACTGCTAGTTACGTACTAATTTCGCATGGTTCCGGTCGCGAACGGATAACGGGATGGTCATCGGTTTTTGTTGTGAGTCGTCAGTGCGATTGTGTATTATGTGTAATAAAGACCGATTCTAACTGGTTTTATTAATTTTTATTATTGTTTGTGTTTTGTTTTGTTGCAAAATGTACGGTGTATTTCATTCGAAGTTGAAAACCAAACGAAAATTTGAGGTAAATATTTGTGTTTTATGTGAAATACTGTGTTTAATTATATTCATAATAAGTAATTTCTTTTATATGTGAATTAAAGGAAAAGTAGGTACTTGATTACATAGTTTGAAATAAAGTATCTTTCCGCTATCTGTCCCCTTATATGCTTATATCTACGCAACGGATTTTGATGCGGATCTTTTAAATATATAGAGGGTGTCAACGGGGTGGTTTTTATTTATAATTCATGTATGATTTAGTAAATAAGAAATAATAAATTCAAAATTTACCTATTTTTTGGATTTTAATGCGGAACAAACTTCGCCAGGTCAACTAGTGTAAATATAGAAAGTTAAATGTCTGTCTGTTACAATGTCTGCTTAAAAAATTAACTGAGCTTCAATATTTTCATGGGCATCATTGGGCAAGTTCAATAAGAAAAGAACATTTTTGAACTTATATATTTCATAAGTAAATGATTTATTTCAATTTGATAATTTCAAAGATTACCAACAACAAGCAACAATGAGATCGACGGACGAACGCTTTTTTAAGTGCTATTTTCTACCTTTTAATATACAAGACATTACAAATAGACATACGTATTTTCTTATTCATTTATTCAATAGTAGTTCTCTGTTTGTATGTATTGTATAAATCTAAATATAGCAGTTAAACTTAAGATATCTTGTTTAAAAATCTAACACAAATCTGTATTAACGTCAAAATATAATTGAAAAAAAAAAGAAAAACAGCTTTATTTTCAAGTGGAACAAGAACACACGAACACAATCGTCACGGCTATCATGAGAGGAACCGGGCAAGGCACTCACGCTATTCATTCTGGCAGTATTATAATAATCTACACTAATATTATAAAGAGGAAACATTTGTATTTTTGTATGTAACGAATAAACTCAAAAAGTACTGGACCGATTTTAATAACTCTTTTTTCTTTAGAAAGCTACATTATCACTGAGTAACATAGGCTAGGTGTAATCGTCGTCGTCATCGACATTTTATTTGTACGCAAGTAACACCGTGACGCGGACTACATACAATATAGCGGTTCGAAGTTCACGCAGTCTGCTAGTCGCTAATAAACTTAAAACATTATTTTGAATATTATTTAATCTACCGGATATTATGATCTGCTCTGTTATTTGTTGGGAAATAATTATATACTGCGATAGCGATTTCCTGTATGATATATAATAATGTTAAATTATAAATAATTCGCTGGAAAATGATAATAAATAGCAATAAATTATGCGTGTAATTGTAAGGAAATAAGTCAGATTATATATTTACAGTTATTAGTCGCGATAGTGTAATGGTTTATTTTATTTAGGTATTATTGATAACTGATCAAATCTTGCCTGATGGATGGAAATACAATTTCCATCTTTATTTTAGGACTAATTTAAATATTAATCTCTCAGAAAAACGGCGTGAAGTGGCTCGTGCCGCGTTTCGCTCGGTGACAGAGGTATTCCTAGGCCAAACCCCTTCACCTCTCCCCTCTAAATCCCCCTTCCAACGCTATCCCTGTCTTGAAAACGAAAATATTCCCAAGGAACCCTCCTTGGGAATATTTTCGTTTTCGGGATAGGTGACGTCTGGCCGGTCGTAAAACCACAGCCTTTGATAATATAGTTCGAAAGGATGACATCTTATGCCGACCCGACTCAATGAGGCATAAGGGTAGGAAAATTATACTTTGGATATTAAAGGTGTTATCATATTGACAAGAAGTACTTAAGTTTTATCGAATGCATCGTCCTTAACATTTTTTTTATTCAATCAAAACCATACAAGTAATTTTATTTCAAGCCATGTTTCATCAATATATTTTTTTCTTATAGAATATTGTCCCAACTAGACAATTCGTGGCACATTCGTATCGTAAAATACATACACCAACAAAATATCGTGCCCACGAAAGGAATATTGAACAACTGTATCTATTATTTGTGATATATTCAAATGTTTAGTCAAAATTATAAGGTAATTTTGGCAAAATGAATGTTAAAGTAATCGTCTGTTTGTTACTTTTTGCGTAAACTGCTAGACATTGTGTAATTGCTTAAATTGTTATTTTTTAAGTTGCTAAGATTCATAGATGTGCGGCAAATTCCCAAGGGTTATATATAAAATATAACAATAGTATATTATGGACAAATTGATGTCGAAAAAATAGTACATCTGACGGAACCATATCATTATTTTCCAAGACATTTGCTACTTACTACACCTTTAGGTTTGTAAAGATATATAGCGGAATGAATCTGTGTTAAATTGCTAATGACATTTTCAATCTTACTTTTAAGGACGGTAGTTAAATTGTAATTAAAAAACAACTAACCTAAATAAAGTAGACAAAGATATATGTATACCAAATGTCCCATTATATGTAATAAGGAATATTTGAATTTTTTTATGGGACTGTAGGGCAAAGGAGCGAGTGGGTCACTTGATGGTAAGCAACTACTTACCGTCCATGAACACCGTGGTACGCTATCGTCCCTTAAGAAAGTAGGAGGGGAAAGGAAGGAGAAAGAGGATCAGGCGTCCGGATACCTCTCTCACCAAACGAAACGTGGCACGAGCTACTTCACGACGATAATCCGAGAGGTCGTGGCATTTTACCTGTCCAGCCGGCCGATTCATGCAGCGAACTACAATACTCAGCCACTGTCCATATAATATCATAATGTATTTAAGGCTACAATCCCCGAATAAACTAATCATAAATGACCATTAAAAAACATGTGAAGAATATAGCAAGAATTTTACATACATACATAACTTCACGCCACATGGATTTTTTTTTTAAGTCGTGAGATCGTTTCCGTACTCACGCCAATAACTTCGAGGAATCATTTTCGGAAGTAATATGTAATTGTTATAGCTTGCTAAGAAATGTTGCGACACCTATTATATTTGGGACGTAAAAATTCAGCAAGTCGCGGCTTTCACAGGCCTTCATTTAAGGATAAAGAAAGGCGTGAAGTTATATATGTATAAATATATATATATATATATATCTTATATATAAAATTCTCGTGTCACAGTTCTCGTTCCCATACTCCTCCGAAACGGCTTGACTGATTCTCATGAAATTTTCTGTGCATATCGGGTTAGTCTGAGAATAGGACAACATCTATTTTTCATCCCTCTAAATCACAAGGGTACACCCTTCAATTTTTCGATATATATCTGTTTTTTTTTATAAAACGGGATACAAAAATACATATAACCCTAAATTTTCAACCCCCTACGATCAACCCCTATTTTTTAAATTTTATTTTTTGGCCAGACAACCTTTGCCGGGTCAGCTAGTATGTATATATAATATATATACATATGTGTGTATGTTACATTTCGATCTTGCTATAACTTTTTGAGAGTAAACCTAAACTAAACTGAACCTTACTAAACATATAAAATGTAGGGTGTGGTATGTGACAAGTGTAACTACAATCACACAATTAACTTAATTATTCTCTCTTTTTTTTTTTCAATTGTGTTTCCGCGCCCATCTCCAACCGCACGTGTGAGTTTCCTGTTTTTTATTTGATGCAATAGCATCAAGTACACATGAAGAATGAACTTATAAAACTACTATTGCAATTTGGTATTATTGTATATTCTAAATATTTTTATTTCGAGTTATATTTTCACTATAGAAGAGCCCAGTTGTAGGGTCACAGTAGAACCACAGACAGTAAACACAGAAGTACCATTATGTAATACCTCTCAGAATATCGACGTAAAGTGGTGCCGCGTTTCGTTCAGTGAGAGAGGTTTCCAGAGGCCCAACCTCTTCCCCATCCCATTCCAGTCCACTCCCGTATAAGCCGGCAGCCCACCTGTAGTACTATCAGTACTACAACTGGTAAAACACCACGGCCTCTCAGAATATCGACATAAGCTGGCTCATGCTGCGTTTCGTTCGGTGAGAGAGGTACCCGGAGGCCCATTCCCCCCTTCCCCATCCTTTCCTCTCCCCTATTCCTTAAAGGTCGGCAACCCAACAGTAACATTACATGTGTTGCTGGTGTCCATGGGCGGCGCCAACTTTTCCCCTTTCCGTCCCTCTTCCGACTTCTTCCCAATCCCATTCTTAAGGCCGTCATTGTAACTGTGACACTATCTATATATCTATATTGCAGGTGGTTGCTTTCCATCAGGTGACCCACTTGCTCTTTTGCCCACATACTACATCAAAATAATCTAACAACATTTAATCCTGATTCATTAGTTATGCCGTTATCTAATTTCTGAGGATTGTTATTATTATTTTTTTTGTAAATCAGTTATTGTGAAAATAAATATATGTAATTTACATTGTAGCAGTTCACACGTCATGAATCACACGCCGGCGATAACATTTTTTTTTATCAGAACAGTGAATTAGTAACTACATTTGTGACGATTTCAATCGATTAGATTTATTCTTTTGCAACATTCAAATCGATTTCTATGAAAAATTAATGACTTATCGTCGTAATAAATATCAAAAGGTCAAGAACGGTCCGAGAATCAAAAATGTCATGATATTGATTCCGGACTTACACCCGAATTTTTTTTAGGGCCCGAGTTGAGACTGTTACTTGCTCAAATACGTGTTGTTATAAAAAGATATGGTGTCGTGGCTGTCGTGGGACACCAGGTAGGAACGAAGTTTCTTCAGCTAATGTAGAATCGACACAATTTGCAAAAAAAAACGTGCTCAATTTTATGTAGGTTTTCTGGATTTTTCTCTTATATCTTGCTGATTAATTTTTATTTACGAACAGGAAAGTACTTAAAAAAATTCAGTATTTTAAGAAATAATAGAGTACATAAAATAAAATATCGGAAATTATTAATTAAAATAACAAAATATGTCACTTTATTTTTGTTTGACTACATAAAATTACATAGAAATAGGAATAATTACAAAAAAAAGTTTATTATTATAAGTAATTCTTATTAATCAGTCTCGTCACTAAAATCTATGGCTGAAAGGAGGAGAAAGAAAAAGGTATTATATACTACTCGCTTGTATATACGACTGTCGCGCCTGCGCACGTCTCATTTAACGGTTTTATTCCACGGACTTTTTCTTACGGTTTTACTATCACATTTTTTTCAGTCGCACAGCAAAATCCTTATCTCCTCCAAGCCTGAAAAACTGATGGAAAAACCAAAAAGGGAAATATCAATCCATCTGTGTAGTACAACATCAATACTAACTTTATTTTGTTATATAACGTAATATATAAAAACTAAAATATAGATTCACATTTAACCGAAAAATAATATCGATTTTATCACCTGTCAAACACATTAAAAATAACAATATTATCTCGATTTTCAATGCAGCTCGATTACCCACTCGCTGCTATATTCGTTTAGACTGTGTGTTATCGCGATAACAGTTTTATATTGAAGGATAAGTGTAGCAATTGGTCAGGATATATTGAGTCTCAGTGCTAGAGGGAATTACATAGGATACGACGCTTCTGACAATTGCCTTTTATAACTGTGGGAAAGATGGTAAATATACTTAAACTTTTGTCATCATGAATTATCGGCTTGATTCATAAAAGTATTTTTTAATTCAATGAAAATACAGTACTTGTTTTTACATGTACGTAAAAAATTATAGACTATTGCGATTGTATGAACGAACTGATAAGTTTTCATTTTTAATGCACTATACTGATACTTGTAACTTTGTAACAGCTTTATTTTAATCAATATCTCTTCTTCTTAATCAAAATATAGCTTTAATTATGTATTCATACATATTATGTGAGTTTAGCTACAAAGAAAACTTTAATATTTAGTCGTCAGATTGGCAGGGAAAGGCAAGGAAAATTCAATAGAATAGTTAATCTTAATGGTATATCAGTGTACAGATAAGCAATATGAAAACAGTGTTTTAATTTTGATTATTCAAAACATTTAGGTGCAGAAAGTTTATATCGTTTGTTAAAATTCTTATTTTTTTTTTCAATACAATATTTACCTATTCTTTTGTTATTCATCGGGTAATTACCGTACCTGCGTACCGCCATATGAACTTCCAAACAGAAGTCTTAATGTAAGCTATTAGACTATTTATCAAGAATAATGTGATTTGATTGACCGATAGCAAACATTTTTCACAATTTCGAGTAACTTGTGTATTATATTTTACATACATTCACAACTTCACGCCAATTCTTTTGCGGGGTAGGTACAGAGCGCCATAAAACACGATTCTTACACGCCTCACTCGCTTCTTTGACTTTCATATTTCGTATCATGCAACCCGGTCTATTTGGCCTAGTGTGTCGTGTCCGTCCTCGACTCCTACATCCATTTGTTTTTGCTTTGTATATCTGCAAAGTCAGTCTTGCGTCGTCGACATGTCCGATTGTATTTTATTTATGTAAATATACATAGCAATTTTATAAGCTTATTTATAGGAAAAGGATAAATTACGATGATACAGATTTTCCGGTATTAATTTATTGTTATTATCGTTCTAGCAACGGTATCTTTTTTTTCATACGTTGTTTCAATGAAACAAAGTTTGTTTAACACTTCAGGAAAAGTTTCTTCGAGACCCGCATGAAAATCTGTTGGGTGGTTACGTAGTCCGTAGAAGTAAATAATACTCTGGTAAATATCGTTGGAAACCAATAAGGTTTTTACTGGCTAGGGAGGGAAACGAGAAGGTATATGGACTCATGGAACACAAATAGTAATAGTTATATTGCCGGCCTTTAAAATGGGATATGGAAGGGGTCTGATGTGGGAATGGAAGGGGAGTGGGTTAAGGGATATGCCTCCGGATACCTTTCTCATCGAGCGAAACGCGGCACAAGCTATTTTACGTCGATGTTGTGGATGGTATTGATATTTCATCAGTCGAGCCAGTCATTCATGCAGCGCACTGCGCGGTCCTACCACTTTTAAAACTAAAATTACAAATGAAAAAAATGTGTAAAAATCTTTGTTTTAGAAACTGTTCTAATGAAGACACGTCATACTATTTTTTCTCGAATATCTCCATGCATCCTGTACAGATACAGCCTTATCACGATTTTATTATACATAAAGATGTAGCTGTTTACATTCACGTTCAGGTTGGTCACGTAGTACCTTTGAAAATATTTTTTAACGCTGATAACGTACCTGTTCAAATTAGCTTATCAATTGTATCAATGTATTTATTAATTATTCCTAATCACGAAAACGCAAGGACATGTAATGCAATTCACATTGAAAAAACAAATACCTACTAATATCCTGTAACAGATTATTATATTAATTTGTCCTCCGAGCGGTCCTGAGAATAGGCACACGTTTTCTGATTCAAAAAGTCGTGGGATTGCTTCCGGGCTCACACCAAAGATTTCTCGTAATGCTTTCCGCAAGTTATGTGTGAAAAATATCGATAACTGACGACATTGGATCCGATATAAGGCAATAGGTTCCGACTACTATTTTATTTGGGACGAAATAATTCTGCAGTGGGTCGGGGCTCCGGTTACCTCTCCAAAATGCGGCATAAGTCATCCATTCATCCATTCACGCCGATATTTTAAAAGCTTGTGGTATTTCACCGGTCAAGCGGGTACATTCATACAGCGAACTGGGTGGCTCTACCACTTAGTGTCCTTGCAAATAGTTCTATAAAAAAAAAGATCTTCTACAGTAATTATTTAAGGAAAACTCACTTACTTATAGGGTGGCAATGATTTATTACAATAGAATACGTATCATAACTTACCACAAGTGAATTCATTATTCAGCAGAAGCTTGATAGAACAAATTTATAACTTTTTCAATTTTACATAACTTCCTGCGTATGACTTTCATGCATAAAAGGTAACTTAGATTAGCTGTGAAAGTTTAAATATTTTCATCACTATATTTCTTACTATTAAATCTTACTATTCACTTATTTTAAAGTAATATGCTTTTTCATTTTATAAATATATTTCTAATAATAAAATAACAATTTAAATTTAAATGGAGTAAAAGAAACTTAGTAACTCAGTAGTTATTAAATAATATTTTTGATCTTCCCATAAAAATGAACTATTGCAATGAAAAAGTTATTTTATATTCCACATTATAAATGTCGGTGTTCATTTACATATATTTAAGAACTACAGAAGACTTAAGGTATAAATTTTAATTAGACTGTCAGTTTATAGTGGCGGGTTAATAATTAATTCAAAACGTTACTCTCATGATCGCAATATATTGAAATAGACGGCATCCAGAACGTGTCAAACCAAAATGATTAAGGAAACCTTTATGAGCTGAATAACACATTGGAATTAACAAAATATTTACATTTGTTTTTCTTAAATCAGATAATACTGATTTCGTAACAAAATAACAAGCTTTTACAATGTTCTTCAATGATACAGTTTTATACCAGGGTAATAAAATAACATGTAACATTACTAAGAATGAAACAAATAGTTACTTTATTTTATCAGTAGATAATGTCCAATTTCCTGATGAAGCAAACATAGGTGAGTTAGAAAGAGAGATTATCAGCTTAGTTGTGATGACGGGCTGTGAGTCAGGCCAAAGCGAAATTACAGACAAGAACTTCTACAAAGACCTTGAAAGTAATATAACAGTAAAATGCCTTGTGATTATGATTATGAGTAATCGCAGTCATACTATTGAAGTCTATAATTTTTACGGCGTTCCTATGCGTTTTGAATAAAAAATGTAAAGAATTAATGAATGAGTTTTGAAGAGCTAATATTGATTTCATAAAAAGCATATAAACTGGTCCATTATATTAGATGATTTTATTAATTGTTTAGACATTTTTTTTTTTATCGCTTTTACCAAAACGTATAAGATTGCAACAATTACGCCGCGATTTAGTTTTGTACTACATCATCAATGAAGATTTATTACTTGATTTTTAGCAAGAAATTTCGTTCTTGTAAATATAAATAGTATTGTTTCAATTTTCCATAAAAAATATTGATTTCTCTGTTGTGTTGGTTATCAGATTGTAACATAAAATGCAGTATTAGTATGATATAAAATGTATCTTCACCTCGTCCAATTATTTATGACTGACAATATTTGTCATTTGTAAAAATTACTCAGAATTATAATATTACTTTTTTTAAATAATTAAGAGTAGTCATCGTTATAAACCAGTATTCAGCCTAAAACTTTTGATTCAGAACCTGCAGGCCCCCGAGACAATCATTCTCATGTATAGCAATTTTTCATTAATTATTTTTGTTTAATAATATTTACATCGAAATAGTATATTAGTCTGTTTAAGAAATAGTTCCAAAACAATTGATAAATAAGAATTATAAATAATAGAAAAATATATTAAGTTACGTACATGTTTTTCTTTTATTTGCTCCTGAAACTATCTTGGGTAAAAAGTTATGTGACTAATATTTAACAATAGCTGAAATAAAGTAATTAATTCAATACTTTTTTTTTCAGAGTAAACTCTTCTCTTCAAAATTGAACCAGTTCGAATTAGAAGCGTTGGATGTTCACAATGATTTGAGAGCAGAACATGGAGTGCCACCGCTAGTATTAAATAAAGAAATAAGCAAATTTAGTCAAAAATGGGCTGAGGAACTCGCTAAAAAAGATGCTATGGCATACAGTCAGAATGAAAACTATGGAGAAAATGTATATTGTGGTTGGACATCAGATCCCAACACAAAAATAACAGCCAAAGTCTGTGTCGACAAATGGTACAATGAAATAAATGAGTTTTCATTCGGTAAAGAACCAGAAGTTCTGTCGTGCGGCCATTTTACTCAGATTGTTTGGAAAAGTACCAAAGAGCTCGGAGTTGGTAGTGCTAGAAGTAAATCTGGCAAGCTATACGTTGTTGCAAACTACTATCCACCAGGAAACTACAGTGGACAATTTAGCAAGAACGTGTTACCACCAGGCGCTAATCAATTTCGAAATAGCCACAACAGCTCCCCAAGATCATCGAATAATAATTTGGGACCCCCATCACCTAATCAAAGGAATAGCAGGAACTTAAGTGACATCGCTACAGATTTAGTGAGTAAATTTAAATCTACATCAATATCTAGTGAACAATTTGATGAAGAATTTTTAGACGCTCACAACCGTTACCGAAGAAAACACGGAGTACCAGCACTACAATTGAATAAAAAGCTTTGCAAATTCGCAGATGAATGGGCAAGAACATTGGCAAAAAGAGGCCAAACAGATCATAGAGACCAGAACGAATATGGTGAAAATATTTTCTTCGCATGGTCGTCGGATCCAAACTTTACCGTTAGTGGTAAAGATCCTGTCGATAAATGGTATGATGAAATAAAATATCATAAATTCGGCGCAGAACCAACCGATTTGAGTTCAGGACACTTCTCTCAAGTTATTTGGGAAGATACAAAAGAGGTCGGCGTAGGTGTCGCTAAGTCCAAAGAGGGTCAAGTTTATGTTGTAGCAAATTATTTCCCTCCCGGGAACGTAATTGGCAGTTTCGCTACCAAAGTTAAGCCACCTGTCAACTAAATTCTAGTACGCATTATAATACTAATATATATTTATGACCAAAGAAACATTCCTCGTACGCTAATTTTCGTTTATTTTGATAAGTTGAACTTAAATAGGATACAATTGTTTATCTTTAGTATTGCTAGGCATTTTATTAATAATAACAATATTTATATCACACTTATCATTGATGTGATGATGATATCAGTGATGATGATTTCATTCTTTTAAATATTATTATTCAAAAAAGAAAGGCAGTGGTAGAGCCAAGCAGTTTCCTGCATGAATGGGCCGGCTCGACCGGTGAAATGCCACGACCTCTCAGAAGACCGACGTAAAGTGGCTCATGCCGCGTTTCGCTCGGTGAGAGAGGTATCCGGAGGCCCACCCCCCTTCCCCATCCTTTCCAATCCCCTATCCCTTAAAGGTCGGCAACGCAACAGTAACACTATATGTGTTGCTGGTGTCTATGGGCGGCGTTGGTTGCTTACCATCAGGTGACACGCCTGCTCGTTTGCCCTCCTATCCCATTAAAAAGCATGTTTTTAATAAAAAATAAATTTAAGAAGTATATTTTAAATCAAGTATTACATACACTTGTTATACTTTTGAAACTGTCGAAATTGTGACTATGTAAGTGGACAAATATAATTACGGTAATATGTAAGTGATATTACCCAAATAAAAATTACCTAAAAAATTACGTATTGTTATTTTGTTTTTTTTTTAAATTATTATGCTAGCAGACAGTTTTTCTGACCACAATCAATTTTGTTATTGGCTACATGTTAAGCCGTTCGGATACTTCTGACCGTGAAAAGGTGCTTCATATCAGCCTTCAACTGTTCGCTTCGAGTGCCCACGAATAGATGTAGATAAAGCAGGAACCGCTACGAGTACACTCTACAGCTGAAATTTCTTATATATAAAACCTTCAAATAGGAATCTAGACTTTGTTGTAAGGAGCACAAGATTCATTTTGAAATAACATTTAAGTGGGTTTCAATCCACTGAGGTGGTTGATGTCTCAACGGTATTTCGTGTCATTAGTTCTCGTAAAGTCATCTTATTTTAGTAGAGGTTAGTCGTTACGCTTGTAAGGGCTAACGGTACTTTCGCTATTCTTCTCTATTAGTCGGATATGTTTAGGACTAAAATTATTTATAATAAATCAATTTCATGCTAAAAATAGTAATGATTAAACAATGAATATAAAAATATAATAATATGTTTGGACACAATACATAAAGCGCCATGTAATCGCCGTTGGTCTTATAGAACTACTAGCTGACCCGGTGAACTCTGTTTCGCATCAAAAGTAATAACTGCTGCCCCGCTATGTTAATACTGCAATATCTTCGACAAATTTGAAGTCGATAGCAGCTATAGGTTAAAAATGGGAATTTTCCATTGTTAACACCCCCGCAACCCCCCTTGTGGGTGGAATTTCGTAAAATCCGTTCTTAGCTGACCTCTACTCGGCGAAAGGAATAATCCTACCAAATTTCAAGTCGCTACGCCTATTATGGTTCGAGAGATATCGTGATGAGTCAATATATAGGTGGAAATCTCTTTTATAAATACTACATTTATAAATGTTTTTTTTTAATAAATAAATATAAAATAATATTTAAATATAAACAAATAATTTCACATATTCAGTAAAGTTGCATTGAAATCTAAATATATTCCTACCGATAATGTTTATGCTATTACTATATTATGGGTAATTAAACGCATGAAGATTTCAATCTCAATAAACTTGTTTTTTCTACATATATAATATAGAAATGTAAATAAATCTTCGGATAACAAAGGCGTGAAGTTATGTTATCATTACGTAGTATAAAACAAAGTCACTTTCCGCTGTCTGTCCCCATATATGCGCATATCTTTAAAAGTACGCAACGGATTTTGACGCGGTTTTTTTTAATAGTTAGAGGGTGTCAACGGCGTGGTTTTGATCTATAATTCATGTATAGTGTACTAAAAAAAAGTGATAATTTTCCAGATTTAGAACTTTAATCGCAAACACTGCCTGAATGCTAAGTGATAAATCAAAACAATGTACTACATTATTAAACACCTTCAGAATTTCTACAAAAAAGTCCGCGAGGGCATATGTCTATCTCTTAGGGATAATCCACAAAGAACATTTTTATTTTTTTACTTTTTACGAGAAATAATGGCCTATTTACAAAGCGATTTTAAACATTACAGCATTAATTTTCATCCAATTAAGTGTCTTAAATAGATTGTGCATGGAATATAAATGATCCTGGCCCTTTACAGCATGCAATTTAAACAAATATTTTCGAAGATATTGCAGTATTAACATAGCGGGGCCGCAGTTATTACTTTTGTTGCGGAACAAAGTTCGCCGGGTCAGCTAGTGTTAAATAAAAGCAATTTATATTTTGTTTGCGTTTTCTTATCACATTATTGCGTATTATTATATTGCTACCAAACTTTCGAAAGAGCAAAATCAAATAATTACAAATGTGTAGGTAAGTAATTATATTATTTGTAACAATGTCTAATCTTGGAAATCTAATTAACTTCACCTGCCGTGACGTCCAAGTTCAGCAAACTTAATTTAAACAACCTTACACGATCCGTAAAACAAGTTAGTTCATGACCTAAACTAGAATATATAGTAATGTGCCTTAATTTGAAGAGACTTTGTTTAGTCAATAGTTAAATCGTGAAAATAAAACTACTTATTTAGTTACGTAACTAGTCTCGGTGGCGCAGTGGGCAAACGCACGGCCCCTGATCCAGAGGTCCGGGGTTCGATTCCAGACACTGGCTCACACCAATGACTTATCGAAATTGTTTTCGGAAGTTATGTGTGATAAATATCGATGACTGACAAACTTTGTGCCCGGTATGGCAATAGGTTCGCCACCTATTCCATTTGGGACGTAAACATAACGGCGAGACGAGGCTTAACAGCCGCTGCCTACACCTTCGGGTAACAAAAGGCGTGAAGTTATGTTATGTTATGTAACTTACGTAATTCTCCGCAAAGGACAATCCTTTGCGGGGTAGTCAGAGAGGGCAGAGCGTCATACAGCTCGATTCTTACACGCCTCACTTGCTTCGTTGACTTTCATAACTCTTTTCATGCACGTGCGTCGATTTTTGAGTCTCTTAACAAAATATATCTAAATATCGTCGTTCACTTTAATATATTTATTTATGGGATAGGAGGGCAAACGGGCAGCCGTGTCACCTGATGGTAAGCAACGAACGCCGCCCATGGACACCAGTAACACATATTATTATACTGTTACTGTTGCGTTGCCGACCTTTAAAGGAAACGGGATAGGAAAGGATGGGGAAGGGGGTGGGCCTCCGGGTACCTCTCTCACCGAACGAAACACGACATGAGCCACTTTACGTCGATCTTCCGAGAGGTCGTGGTATTTTACCGGTAGAGCCGGCCTAATCATGCAGCTAACTGCTTGGCTCTACCACTGTCGAAAATGTCAAAAATGTTAAAAACTGTCAAAAATTATATAATGAAAATACCATTTTTAAATGTCAATACGATATTATCTTTAATGCATCAATTTCACGGTGTGCATCCAATACCATGCATTCTGCTTGGTTAATGAGAAAACTTATATTACAAAAGCATTGGAGTATGTAGTGTTCGTTGTTTTATTTAACAATATGAAAAAAATAAAGGAAATTATTTGTTTCTCAGCGTTATTGGTAAGTAAATTTTTTTATGAGATAGGAGGACAAATGAGCAAATGGGTCACTTGATGGTAAGCCACTACTCAACGCCCTTGTACACCTTGATACGTCGCCGTCCTTTATGGGATTAGGAGGGGAAAGGGGATCGGCTTTCGGATACCTCTCTCTCCGAAAGAATCGCGGCACAAGCCACTTCACGTCGATATTCCGAGAGGTCGTGGTATTTCACAGGTCGAGCCGCCCTATTCATGCTGCGAGCTGCAAGACTCTACCAAGTATCAAACCCGCTTTTTCTGACATCATCAATCCGAATTATCCGATTAACGATTAACCGAAGACACAAACTTTATGAATTTTGTACAAAAAACTTCTTTATAAAACACTGTATTGGTAGGTGACAACCGCATCAAAAATTGTTCAGTGGTTACATGGGGTTATGTAGAGTACATAAAGAAAGTATTTATGGACTAGCTTCTGCTCAACGCCTTAACAAAAAAACAATATGATATATCTATTAAAAGCGAATATTAGATTAATATCAGATTAATAGACTTTTATTCCTAATCCTTAATTTATTCCTTAATTAAGCTATATACATATTAGTTGAAATATTTATCTTTTACATTAAAATATTAATTGATTCTAAATATTTTTGTCCCTTTGGATATTGAAATAATAAAAACTTTTAGGCTTTCGCGTTGCATATTACTCAGTGATAATGATGAACGGGAATTAACGCGACACTTTTTTAGGTAAACAAATATTTACCTTGATTAGCTTGACGTTTCGGCCAGGTTGTGACCACAGCCAGTGCGGCCAGTTAATTCCCGTTCATCATTATCACTGAGTATTAAAATAATAATCCACTGTTAGTATTTGTAGTTTGTAGACACCAATATAGCTCTGGAATTATCGCTTATAAAGAATTTAAATACATATAAATATAATAAGATGCCTTGCTATTGAAAGCAGTAAGGGTCGTGTCTAGTGGGAGCTGTACACTAACAAGTAACGAACGACACCGACATACAAACTGGTACACAAATCAAATACAGAGACCTCCGGTTTCAACCGAGTATTTTTTTTTCTTTATTTCAAACTCGTCACACATTTTATTGCGATGCCAGAACTCGGTCTGTAATAGAACAGACGCACTTGACTAGAGAGTGTCTCATGTTTGCGGAATAATTTTACTTGTATATAGGTATGCGAAAGTTTTTGAAGATATTTGGTTGTTTTTATATGTTAACCGTTGATCTGAATCAGATAAAATCTAGAATATGGGAGGAATATTTGCTTAATTAACGCAAAAGCACTTATTACTATTTAATTCTTTCGATATAGTTTTTTGAGATAGCGAGGCGATCGAGCCTGTTACCTGATAGTAAGCAATTAACGGCGTCCATGGACATCTGTAACATTGATAGTATTACAGTTACGTTGTCGGCCTTGAAATGAGATAGGGAAGGGATCGAAAGTGGGATGGAAATGGGAGAGGGGAAGGGGAGAGGGGAAGGGGTTGAGCCTCTGGATAGCGCTCTCATCGGGCAAAACGCGGCTTAAGTCACTTTACATCGATATCCTGAGAGTAGTATATCACCGGTTGAGCAGGTCCATTGAAAGACACTGCATAGCTCTACCATAATACTAAAACATTGGTATGTTTAGATCAGAATGTAAGTTTGAACTATCAATTAGAAGTACTACTCTCTTATTCTGTATAAAAATCTATCGACTCATTAAATAGACAAAATTGGAAATGAATACAAAACGCCTACAAAAATGTTAATAGCAATTTTGATAACAACTTTTTTGGGAGAGGACTGCAAACGAGCAAGTCGGTCGCCTGATGGTACGTAGCCTCTCACCGCCCATCTACACCGTAGTGCGTTGCCGTCTTATAAGGGAGTAGGAGGAAAAAGGAAGGGGAAAGGTGATCGGTTCTCCGGATATCTCTCTCACCGAAAAAGAAGCTGCACAAGCCACTTCACGCCGATATTCCGAGAGGTCCTGGTATTTCACCGGTCGAGCCGACCCATTCATTCGTTGATTTTGAATAGTTTTTATATTTTACTAGAAAATATTGAAACATATTTACCAGAACATGAGTATACACATAATGACTTAATGGATATTTAATTAATTGGACTAGTCTCGGTGGCGCAGTGGGCGAGCGCACGGCATCTGATCCAGAGGTCCGGGGTTCGATTCCAGACACTGGCTCACACCAATGACTTTTCGAAATTGTTTTCGGAAGTTATGTGTGATAAATACCGATGACTGACAAACTTTGTGCCCGGTATGGCAATAGGTTCGCCACCTATTCCATTTGGGACGTAAACATAACGGCGAGACGAGGCTTAACAGCCGCTGCCTACATCTTCGGGTAACAAAAGGCGTGAAGTTATGTTATGTTATGTTATGTAATTAATTGGAATCAAATAGTTTTTAAACGGAATTTAAACATCGGAAACGAATTACACATACCTACATACATAACTTCACGTCAAGTCCCTTACGGGGTAGGCAGAGTGGACAGAATCCGATAACTCAACAATTCTTACACACCTCACTTGCTTCTTTGACTTTCATAACTCTTTTCGTATTCTTAAGATTGCTGACGTCACCTTCTGCGTTTAAAAATCATTTAGTTTCTCACTTTAAATGGATGGTGAATAGTGTTATTTTATTGTGATAGACCACTAGCACGAATGGACCAGCTGGACCTGTGACCATTGTGATAGACCACCAGCACGAATGGACCAGCTGGGCCTGTGACCATGTTTCGGTGACAGAGGTATCCGTGGTCCCAACCATTTCCCATCTCTTTTCCTATCCCACTTCTGACTCCTTTCATATCCCATTGTAAAGGCCGGCAACGGGACTGTAATATTTTCAATATTCAGGTGTCTATGTGCGGTGTTTATTGCTTAACATCAGGTAACATGCCTGCTATGGCCCCTATCCCCTAAAAAAAACGTTATGCACTAACTATGCAAAGGTGGACTTTATTTCTCCGCGTATTCTCAACCAGTAATTACTTGTTTCTATAACAAATTAATGCTTATTTTGTATTGTTACAGAATATTTGTCTATGTAGCAGACCACGGAATCACTTAAACAAGAAAACGAGAATACACCGAGATGATGTAAGACAATTACATTTTTTTTTTATTCACGATATGAGTTAAGCTGTCCTAACTTTTTTTTTAATAAATTCAAAGAGACAATCATATTCTAGGATCAGGCCTGACTTCAAACAATGAACAATCTCTCTTATAATAAGTCTAGATCGTATCCCTCGTCCTTTCTAGGTCAGAATTCTAAAAATTATGTTAGATAAATAACGATGACAAACAAAATTGTTCCGGAATTAAAACAAAAAAGTTGTTACTCGTTAAATTCACATATGGAATGTTGTTAGCGATTATTAGGAATATTATTATGTTAGGAATAATAGTAGGGTTACCGCGCATATGTATAGGAACATATCAAATGGAGTTTCAGCCTATCGGTTTTGGACAAATTTGGACCTGTCCATTCAACACATGACATTCTGCCGGAGTGAATCCAACGAAACGGTATGAGTGCTCTATAGTTTAATAGTCAATATTTAGCGATCACTACACCTGGATTCAACATATTGAAAGATATAGGCGTAGTTTCCGTAGAGCAAAAAAATTTACGTTTTAACCAAAGCAAACAAATTAATTTTTCCAAAAACTTGAATGAGTCGACAAAACTCATAGACATCTTACTATCATAAACAAATAATTTTATTTTTTTTCTCATTGGACCAATGATCGAGCTTCCCGTTTCTGATTGCTCATAATAACTGTAACGCGGTCGGGGGTTCATAAAAAAAAAATTCGCTCGACAATTAGAATTTTATTTATTTTAATGTCGAGTTGCTCCTCAATTTGTGGCTACCAAATCTTAAGAGGGGAGCAGGTACGACCTGATGCCGAGTGACCCGCGAAGGCTCACTGCAGGAGTGTCCCGGTGCTCCACCGAAGTCTCCTCCCAGATGTTGGCAGGCTGCCTTTACACTGTCAGTTGGTCGACAGGAAAAGTGGAAGAAAGTAGATGTGAAAGTTGAGATGAAGGTTGAGATGAAAGTAGAGGTGAAAGTAGAGGTGAAAGTAGAGGGCAGCCGATCTGGAACAACCCCTGACAACCAGTAACAGCCCCTGAGCATTCCCATTCACTGGCATCGACAATCAGTGCCACCACGGACCCCCATTTCTCAGAATGGGTAGACAGTGGTGTTACATGCCAGTAATTTGGAAAATGCCCAGGGTGGATCAAGCATATAACCTTACAATATATAAACATGAATATAAATTTGGAAAAGAGTTAGATTAACAAACTATTAAGCAACATAATTAATAATGTAGGTAGGTTACCACTACCTACTTGATTTGTAAAATTATCTTAATTGTACAGAATAATTTATATAGGAAATTACTGTAATATATATAAAAATAATATGCTGCTATTAGGAGAATCTGAACATGAAATTATAAACTTTAAGATGAGATATGTGATTATACTCTTTTCCATGATAAAGTAAACTACATGAAATAATTTTAATAAATTAGGCACATCAAGCTCACGGGACTGCAGGCAATAATATCTTAGCTATTAGGGTGAAATAAATTGGTTAAACCACTCACCAATAAAATCAAAAGTTTAGTTGAAGGTTTAGGTTATTCTGGCTCCTTTCTTGGTAATAGTTTCAAATGAAATGGCCGAATATCCTGTCTAATTTTAAAATGTCTGGTCAGTCTGTCATATTAAATAATTACCTACCTACTTTATAGAATATGATTTTATTTATTAATTTTCGTATACTACCTACTGTTGTATTTTTATTTATGACCCGGAAGCCGTGTCTTTGGAGCCTAAATTTATTATAATGAAAATTGACATTGTCACTCAACGTGACATAACGACAAATTTATTTTCGGAAGTTATGTGTGATAAATATCGATGACTTTGTGCCTGGTGCATGGTAATAGGTTCCCCTACCTACTCCATTTCAGACGTAACGATTCAGCGAGAAGAGCGGCTCAAATCAAGCTGCCTACAACTATTTGTGTATTGTAACTATATTAAAATTATGCATTTTATAAAAAGGGCCAAAATTATAGCTTTTTTCTTAGCCATAACTTTTTTAATCTATGGTAATCTTTTTTAAATCTATACAAAACAAACATTAAATCTCATGGGTAAGACTCAGAATATTATTTTTGTAATTCCCCTATTGAATGTGGTGAGAGGATTATTATATTTATATATATATATATATATATATACAGGATGGATTGAAATACGACCGCGGCATGATGTACACGTATTTTCCTCGTATTTCCCAACTTGCCTATTAACTTTTATGGGGTAGTTATGAGTGATGAAGCGATATAGCTTTCGACGTGAGGAAACTTCTGCTAAGAATGAAAATTCCTTCCCTTCTAAGTGACATGCGGCGAAGTATTAGGAAAAGTTGAGAATATCAAAATGAAAAAGCAAAAGTGCTTTATTACAAATTAGCATTAAACATAACATAACATAACTTCAGGCCTTTTGTCGCCGTTATGTTTACGTCCCAAATGGAATAGGTGGCGAACCTATTGCCATACCGGGCACAAAGTTTTTCTGTCATCGATATTTATCTTACATAACTTCCGAAAACAATTTCGAAAAGTCATTGGTGTGAGCCAGTGTCTGGAATCGAACCCGGACCTCTGGAATCGAAGCCGGACCTCTGGATCAGAAGCCGTGTGCTCGACCACTACGCCACCGAGACTGTTAATTTTTAACCGAGCATTAAAAATCTTCTACTATATTGTAAAATATCAGAAATCATAGCTTTATAATTTCGGCCTTATAATATAGCTTTCCTTAAGATTAGAGCTTTCATAAGAATTCCTTAAGCTGACAACGTTAGGTAGGTTTTTACTGAGTGTTCATGTAACAAAGTTCTACATTTCATAATCTAGCTTAAGATAATGCGCAGCTGAAAATAATTCCACGGTAACATATTATTTCATATTAAATATATAGCCACATTCGGATTTACGACTGCGAAGCTAAAGCTGGATTATGATCATGATCCGCGAATATCGTCGTCTCTTTATATATGTTTGAGAATTCAATAATATGTATTACAAATCTGTGAGTAGATATTTATTAAATTTCCACATTTTTAGTAGAGAGTAGAGCCAGAGAGAGAGCGAAGATTCTCGGCGCCAATTTTGTTTACATGAAAACTCTTTGGATAAAAAATATTGGGTGTTTTACTTTTAATTCCAAAATTTCCTAGATACTGGCCATTTGATATCGAAAATTTTTTTTTAAAATCTCAATTCCAATTTCAAATAAAAATTATGAATAGAATTATTATTAATTACAATTACCTAGAATTCTTCTGCATTCTGACTGCCGCAAAATGCACATACGAAACCTCTATTTTTTTTGTCTGAAATATAATAATTATTCAGCAACGTAATTGAAGTTGTACGCAAACATATCAACAACCAATACCTATATTTATTGGAATCAAATCGGCTTAATATACCACCGGACATGATCGGTATTTTTGATATCCATAAATTGATGTGTCTTCTTCCACTACTCCTGTGAAGACCCTCGTAGTTTTTTCTATATTATCGTTCTCAGTCTTCTACTTACCCAATTATCAGAAAAAAATAAGAGAATTAAACACTAAAACTAATAAAAAATAACAATATTAAAGTATAACTTTACGGCTTTATCTACCGTATGCAGGCAGTGTGTAGGCAGCGGCAGTTATCCGAAACTCGCCGTACCGCTTACGTCCCAAATGGAATAGGTGGCGAACCTATTGCCATACAGAACGCAAAGCTTTTAGTCATCGATATGTATTACACACAACTTCCGAAAAGATTTTTTTTTTTAATTTATTACTACAGCAATCTGTCCTGTTAGAGGGACAATAAGCATGTATATATGATCCAGATAGTTTATTGGCATGTTAGGTATGCCGACCAGTGTCGCATCCTACTTGGTTTTCACTGTAGCCAGCTTAGGTGGCGAACCTATTGCCATACAGAACGCAAAGCTTTTAGTCATCGATATGTATTACACACAACTTCCGAAAAGAATATCGAAAAGTACATTTAACACATCACCTACTGAAAAGTAATATATCTTTTTAACACGCTCTCAAGCCGAACATTTTCAACTGCGCTTAAGTGGAAATTCCTTAGGATATTATGTGTCCAATATAATTTTCTAAAGTAACAAATGTGTACCCAACGTTATACAAGGCAGTACCTGTTAGCGACAAAATCGATTTTATAGTAGGGTAAACCGCGTTGTTAATGGAAACACAATATATGAATAAATTTTTTAACTTCCGATCCATAAGACAGTGCATTATAAGCTTTAGCAGTGCACCAATAGCATCATGAGTAGAAAACTCAACTCTTTCTCTATAAGAAGACCGCGCTATTATTTTATTTTCAATAGGTTTTAGATCGCCATTGTGGAATTTCGGGTCCACAGTTCAGCCAATTCATGTTTTTATTTTTTTTTTTTTATTTATAAGCTTAATGCACTATGTGTACAAAAGCGGACTTAATGCCACACGGCATTTTCTAGCAGACAAATTTGGGTAGTGTAGGAGACGGAAGTCTAAGACTCATATAATGTTTGTGCCCTAAATTTAAAAAGCAATCAATTCAATATGAATATTTAAAAACAATCTTACTTATTAAAAAACCGCTATTTGCTGAAAGAATATTATTATTTAAACTCTAATCTGGACAATTCAGTTGCCGATAACTGACTTATTTACCCTACATAAACTTGTTACGTGTTCACTCAGTACATGGATGTGAAACTAAGTACATAATAATATGTAGCGGGACAGATTGTTACCATATTCCTTAGCCTACCATATATAGACATAAATATATTCACTATATATGTTGTTTCGAGCGCAGGACTATATAATATTATTGAAATGATTATAAGTAGTGGTTTTTCTATTGGTTGAGCACCCCGCTCTTGAATCAAGAGGTAGTGGGTTCGAATTGTGTTCGAACAAGGCGTGAAGTTATGTTTGTGGAGAAAAAGTTTATTGTAGTTGATGACCCAATTGTATTTGAGCTTATAGAATCAATTGTTATCATGACACTGACATACTTTTTACCAGTACACGTTATTTTATCATAGTTTTAACAATGGTGAAGTGTTGCAGTTATCTGCATGAATTGGCCTGCTCGACCGGTAAAATACCACCTCTCGGAATATCAGCGTGAAGTGGCTCGTTCCGCGTTCCATTCTGTGAGAGAGGTATCGGGAGGCCTGCTCGCCTTTCCCTTTCCTTTCCCCTCTTACTCCCTTAAAAGACCGCAACACGCCACGGTGTTCATGGGCGGTGAGTAGTTGCTGACCATCAGGTGATCCACTTGCTCGTTTGCCCTATAAAAACAGTTATAGTTTCTTGTACTATTAAAAAAAAACCATCCTGCTTCATATGTTTGTTGAGTTTTAAGCGGAAAATTACTGCATCTCATCATAATTACATATTTTTACAAAACAAACTACTATTAGATTTTGATGTCGTTGAAGTCTAAAGAGGTTTTTTGAAAGTTAACATATCATAACTTGACACCTTTTTTCTACCCGAAGGAGCTGGCAGCGGCTGTTAAGCCTCGATGTCCCCAATGGAATAGAGGGTGAACTTATAGCCATACCGGGCACAAAGTTTTCTGTCGTCGATATTTATCATACATAACTTCCGAAAATAATTTCGAAAATTCATTAGTGTTAGCCCGAGCTCGACCCTTCGACTTCTGGACTGGACGTGACCAAAAACTGTTTAGGTTTTTGAACATTTTTATGGGATGCAAGCAAGTGGGTCTTCTGATGGTAAGCAACTACTCACCGCCTATGAACACCGTGGTGCGTTTCCGTATGTTATGGGAGTAAGAGTGGAATGGAGGAGAAAGGGTATCGGGCCTCCGGATATCTCTCTCACCGAACGGATCGCGACACGAGCAACTTCACACCCATATTCCAAGAGGTCGTGGTGTTTCACCGGCCGAACCAGCCCATTCATGCAGCAAACTGCAAGACTCTACTACTGTTAACAGAGGTTAAATACTAACACTGTTAACTATAAATACCTACTTATTTATTTTCTGTAAATAATAAGCTTTTAGTACCCGTAAAGGCGAAATTAGTCGAGTAATTAGATTCCGTTGTCGGAGGATAGAACAGCAAACTAATGCAGTAAAATATTAGTCCATGAAAATCGCGTTCCTTAATACGAGGCAATAATATAATAATAATATCTTGGACACAATACACACAGCGCCCTCTAGATCCAAGCTAAGCAACTAAATGCTTGTGTTATGGATACTAGACAATGGATATTAATACATATATACTTCTCTTTTGTAAATACATACTTATAATACATAGAAAAACAACCAGACGCCACACAAATATTTATGTTTGTTACAAACATTTGTGCTCGGGTGGGAATGGAACCCCCGACCTCATTGCTGCAGCCGGTAGTTTCACCAATGCGCCACGAGGCCCGTCAAAAGGTAGATATGTCATTTTTAGGAGTGACTGTTACTAATATTGTATTGCTGTTATTATTCGATTTGTGTTTATTTTTGTGCTAGATTATTCTATATCAAACTTGGCGGGACGAGGAGAGGGGAGTGCCGTATAGGCACGTGGAATGTTGAGGTAGTATGACAGGAAAGATGAATGAGCTGATGGATGTAATAAATGAGAGATGCCTGGATGGCTTATATTTGACGGAAACAAAGCGGAAGGGGAATGAGGCCGAGGACCTCCCAGGTGGCATGGTTGCCCTATGGTCCGGAGTGAAAGACTATGAGTTGGTAGGCCCAAGACATCTTTGGGTTCGTATAAAACTGGGGATCATGCGGGTCTTCCTTGTAGCAGCTTATGCTCCCATCAGTTCCGCCGATCCCCATGAACTCGAGGAGTTTTGGGAAACTGTAAGGGATATTCTGGATTTGGTTAAAGGAAAAAGATAATTCTATGTGGTGATCACAATGGGTGGGTCGGAACCAAGAAAGATGGCCTGGAGGCTGTCCTTAGTCCGAATGGTGACAAGAGAGTGAATGATGCTGGTAAGCCGATCTTGGGCGTATGCTTGGAACGGAACCTCCTTGTGTCTAACTCATTATTCCGTCATAAATATATTCACACATATACGTGAAGACGAAGGGAACAAAAGGGGATGATTGATCTATTTCTGGTAGATAGTCGTCTCCGAGACACTCTAAGGGATACAAGAGTCTACAGAGGCCCCACTCTTGATACGGGCCACTACCCGGTGGTAAGCCGCTTTGTGGGCCTATTCAAGAAGTGGAGGCACTGGTGTGTGTGTACCCGTTTGGGAGAGCTTGAAAGGATAAAGTGTGAGAAATTAGAAGATGAAAGTGTACGGAGTATGTATGTAGACCTAGTCAGCAAAAGGCTCAATGACACGAGTCTTTTTTTTATTTTATTTTATTTAAAACTTCATGTACATGGTACAGAGGCGGACTTAATGCCTAAGGCATTCCCTTCCAGTCAACCTTTGGGTGGTGGAGAAAAATATAATATGCAGGTGCATTTGTTACAGTTATAGTTATAGTGGATCAATATGACACACATTGATAAAAATATATAAGTAGATATAAATAATACATAGGATAAGTATATTATACATACATAAATAAATATACAGGAATATACATACATATACATTACACACACATACATACACACACATATACATAGATTTATAACTCGATATATTAAAAATATATTCACTAGCAACGTGACAGTTCTTCCAACTCTTCTAGCAACAGTTTTCGGACTTTGTATTTAAATGCTTGACGGTTACTCGATGTCCTGATATCGCAAGGTAGCTCATTCCAGAAACTGATAGCTTGAACTTGAAAAGAAGAATTTATAAAACCAGTAGAACGAGAAGGACAGTGAACAAGAAGATTATCTTTGGAGCGTAAATTTAGGTCATGGAAGGAGCACAAATATGGAAAGAGAGTTTTTAAATATGTAGGGGATGAGGGAGACATAAGTATGGAATGAAGTAGAGAGACGGCGCGCAATCTTCGACGCTGTCGAATGGGTAGCATTTTGAGTTAGGAGCGGTAAGCAGATATATGATCATACTTGCGAAGGATAAAAATTAATCGAATGCAGTTATTGAGAAGGTGGTCGAGTTGATTGAGAAGATCTGCATTCAGATCAAAATAGCACATGTCACCATAGTCGATCAACGGGAAGACAAGGGTTGCAGTCTTTCTGACTTAGGTGTTGAAGAATGCTGGGAAAGAATGAAAGAAAGTATAGTGGATAGTGCAAAGGAAGTATGTGGTTGTGCAAAGAGTCATAAGATTCTGAGAGGTGATGCCTGGTGGGACGCGGATGTAAAATCCAGCGTCGAAAGAAAGAAAAAATCCTGGTTTGATTATGTCTCAAGTTTTAATCGGAATGACAGTATGACAGAGACAAGTATGAGAGCTACCGCCGCTGCAGGAATGTTACCAAAGCCTCAGTGAAAGAGAAGCGTGAACGATTACTTGCGAATGAGGAAGTGAGGTTGACGGAGAACTTCGAGGCCAATAGCAGTTAGAAAGTCTCAGGGTTCTTCGTCAGGATCCAGAACGGACTAGATTATGTCTAAAGCTGGTGACATTCTTGCAAACCCAAATGATGTATTGGGTCGGTGGAGTAAGTACTTTGGGGAAATGTACGAGTATGTTCCGGATGTGGGCGCCGCGAGTGAGTATACGACTGACGCCGCTGCGCCAACATCTGACGAGGACATTCCTGTGGAAGAGATTGAATGGTCGATACGAAGTCTGAAAAATGGTAAGGCAGCTGGAATTGATATGATGTCTGCTGAAATGATCAAACACGGTGGAACCTGTGTCCGGGACGCTTTCATGAACTTGAGCAATCTATGCTGGAGCTCGGGTAAGGTTCCGATGGACTGAAGGCTTGATTACATCGTGTCCTGGTGGTGGTAAGGGATCACGTATGCAGTGCGCCAGTCACAGAGCCATCAGTTTGATCACCTTAGCAGCGAAAGTGTATGGGAAGATTATTGAAAGGAGAATGAGGGTGATATCTGACGGAGTGTTGTGGGGGGCTCAGCGTGGTTTCAGAAGCGGAAGATGGTGTATGGATTAGTTTTTTCTCTCCGCAACATCGTGGAGAAACAACTGGCCGTAAGCCAGAAGGTTTTCTGCGGTTTTGTGGATCTGGAAAAAGCGTTTGACAGGGTGTTACGAAAGGATCTGTGTGACATACTCCCTGGCTACGGAGTGAGCGGCGCACTGCTGCGCGCTGTGAAGTCCACTTATGAGGGCTGCACAGCGTGTGTGCGTGTTGACAGCGGCTTGTCGCCCTGGTTTGACGACAATATTGGCGTCAGACAGGGTTGCGTGCTGTCCGCTCGGCTGTTCATTCTGTACCTGGATAGTTGTCTCCAGAGAGTGAGATCTTATGAGAGAGACTTACAATTGAATGTGATGAAAACGAAAAATATGGTGTTTGAAAGGGAGGAATCCAAAACGGATGCAAGGATAATGGTTGAAGATGTAGTGATGGAACAGGTGAATGAAATTGTATATCTTGGATGCGCAACGGTGTACCTTCCAACCCTGCTAAAAAGCAGGGATGGGAGGTACACCGCTGATGTAGACAGAAGAGTGGTGTTAAGAAAAAGCGTAAAGCGTGGAGCGTTGGGCAGATTCCTGGGCGCAAAAAATATTAGCAGATAAGCCCGGCTAGCAATCTACAATGCAATACTGATGCCATCGCTAACTTATGGAAGCGAGAGCTGGGTATGGAGTGTGGAGAGTGTGCATGAAAATAGGATAAACGCGGTCGAAATGAGAGCACTGCGCCAAATCTGCGGCTCCGATGGTTCTGACATGTAGAAAGGATGGATAATGCAAAATTGACTAAGCAGATATACAATGCAGAAGCGGATTTATGTAGGGGTCGAGGACGGCCTAGACAAAGCCAAATAGAACGTGTTCTGGAGGAAGGTGTTGTTAGGAACCTCAAAAATCGACGCGCGTGCATAAAAAGAGTTATGAAAGTGAACGAAGCGAGTGAGGTGTGTAAGAATCGTGCCTTGTGGCGCTCTGTTCTGTTTGCCTACCCCGCAAGGGATTTGGCGTGAAGTTATGTATGTATGTGTATTGCATGGTATAATACAAAGTCGCTTTCCGCTTAAATTCCCTTTTATGCATATAACTTTAATACAAAGCAACGGAATTCGATGCGGGTATTTTATTGATAGAGGGTGTCAACAGGGTGGTTTTTGTATAGGTATAATTCATGAATAATGTAGTAATAAAAAGTGATAATTTCAGCTGTCTGTCGCCTTATTAGCTTATAAATTTCAAAATACGCGACGGATTTTGATGATTAGTTTAAAAAAAGTCTCGGTAGTCCAGTGCTCGAGCACATGGCTTCTGATCCAGAGGTCCGGTTTCGAATCCTGACACTGGCTAACACCAATGACTTTTCAAAATTGTTTTCGGAAGTTAAGTGTAATAAATACCGATGACTGAAAACTTTGTGGCCGGTATGGCAATAAGTTCGCCACCTATTCCATTTGGGACGTAAACATAACGGCGAGACGAGGCTTAACAGCCGCTGCCTACACCTTCGGGTAACTAAAGGCGTGAAGTTATGTTATGCTATGTTGATTTTGATGCGATTTTTTTCAGTAGATAGAAGGTGTCAACGGGCAGGTTTTTAAGTATAATTGATGTATGGTGTAGCAAAGCAAAAGTGTCAATTCTCGAGATTTAGGACTTTAATTGTAAAGGCTGTAAAAAATACTTTTGATGCGGAACAAAGTTCGTTGGGTTAGCTAGTATATATGAAGTATGTTTGTTCTGATTTAAGAAATCGTGTAACTTGTTTGCTGTAATAATTGCTGTTCCATTTGGGGTTTGAAGTGATACGCAAACTAATCTATGTAGAACTGTCTCGCATACTTATCACTAACGGCCGAAACCAATAATCAATCCCAATCCAAATTTTGCTATCTAAGATCTATATTTCAATCCATTTTTACTAATAAGCGTGCCAATAATATATCCATGGATTGATTTTGTTTGGGGAATCGATCCACAGATACACAATAATCTTAGATTGTCTTCAATCTTAGATTGAAGATTGATTATAAATTTCGGCCGTAAGTAGAGAGAGATAGAAGCGTTTGTCTAAAATACGACTAGTGCTGTTAGAGAGAGACAGGACGAGCCTGTATAACGGTGCGGTATATAAGCGAGAAAGGGAACATATACTGACGCCATAACACGTTACGCACAGATTCCAAATAAAATAATAATAATAATAATAATATTCTTTATTTGCACACCATAAACATTACATCTTATAAAAAAAACAATATGTAAAGAAAAGTCTTATAGCTAGGAGTACAAACGGCGGCCTTATCGCTTACAGCAATCTCTTCCAGGCAACCTTTATGAGGAGATATATGCAAGGAAGACGGGTAAAGCATTAAAAATTAAATTAAAACGAAATCAAAGTATCACAAATCAAAAACATACATATTTGCAATATCAGATTAAATACTACATATATACAACAAACATATCATATAATCAAAATAAATATAACATACATACCATAAGTAAATAAATATATTAAATAAGTATATAAATAAAAACATACATAAATAAACAAATACTAATGATAGACTATTGTAATGTTAAATAATACTGCGTAAGCTGTGACTTGAACGAGGTAACAGTTTGGGCTTTTCTTATATTTACTGGTAGTGCATTCCACAGCAACACAGCTTGCACGGAAAAAGATAAACCATAAAAATGCGTGGAATGCTTTGGTACAGCTAATCTCAAATTTTCCGATGACCTCAGGTATTTCGAATGTGTGTCATGTAAGAACTGGAAACGTTCCTTGAGATAACTAGGAGAAGTAGGATTAAATAGGACGTTAAATAACAACGTGAGAACATGAATATTCCGGCGAAAACGAACAGGAAGCCACTTGAGTTTTTTACGAAATTCTGAGATGTGATCATATTTTCGAAGACCAAATATGAATCTTATACAAACATTTTGGAGTCGCTCAAGTTTATCAAGTTGTGCTTCAGTGAGATTCAGATAGCTGACATCGGCATAATCGAGTATAGGCAGGAGAAGAGACTGTGCAAGTGCAATTTTAGTGGCAGTAGGCAAGAAATTTTGTATCCTGCGCAAGGATGCTGCAGAAGCAAACAGTTTTCTGCTTACCTCTTGCATTTGAGGTACCCACGATAGCGTACTATCGATGCAAACCCCCAGATTTTTAACTTTAGTGGTTATTGGTAAGATGGTGCCGTTAAAATTAACTTGAGGCAGTGTTGACCAATTTATCTTAGCGAGCATCCTGGAACTGCCGATAATTATTAGTTGGGTTTTTAGAGGATTTACGCTAAGGCCATAATTATTGCTCCAGTCGCAAATTCGCTCCAGGTCTGTATTCATAGTCATCACCGCTTGCCATAAGGTATTTAGTGGAGCCTGGGTATATATCTGCAAATCGTCTGCATAAAGATGGTAGGAAGAAGTTAGGTTTCTAGATATTGAATTTATAAAAATTGCGAATAGAAGTGGGGAGAGAACGCCACCCTGTGGTACACCGGCAGTAGTGCTAGCCCAATCGGAATATCTGTCATCAATTCGTACACGTTGTCGGCGTCCAAACAGGTAACTGTGAAACCAAGCAATTGCAGTTGGAGATATGTTAAGAGAGCGTAGTATACCCAGCAGGATCAGGAAATCCACAGTATTAAAAGCATTACATAGTTATTAAAGTTATCTATTTGATCTGAAAGTTAAATTCAAAATCTTTATATTAAAATTTGTTTTATTTAATTAATAGTTTTCACGTCACATTTTAGATATTGTTAAAAATTGTTAACGTATAACTCAGATTTATATTTAACTGACATGTTCTATTTGTTCACTAAACACAACACAACGGTTTGTCTAAAGTTTGTTGTTTCGGTTCTAAAGTTTCCTTTTAGAGGGAACTAGTCTGGCAACATTTCAGATGCATTTGATGATGCTCTCAAGTGTTATTTCATGTATATATGTTAAAGCCTTTTGCGTTAAGTTAGTACCGTTGACTGGAAAACATAGCGGAAGCCGAGACTGCTAACTACGAACATAATAAACAACGAACATATACTTGATATTTGAAATTTTCGAGGCACTTTGTTCACTGAAATAAAATCAGACGATGAGTTTTCATTTTATTTATATATTTTTTTATTAATTTTAAAATAAATGCTTTTCCAAGAAAAAATACTCAAAAATAAATAACAAATTTTGTCAACACGGTGTGACTTGTCGCCATTTTTTTTTGAACGCCTTTACAGTTTTAGAGCCACTCAGTTCGCTGCATAAATGCACCAGCTGGAACGGTGATATATGATAACCTCGAATATTGACGTAAAGTGGCTCTTGCCGAGTTTTTCGGTGAGAGAGGTATCCGGAGGCCCAACCCCTTTTCCCATCTCTTTCCCATCCCAGTTCAGACCCCTGTCATATCCCATTGTAAGGGCTGGCAACGCAACTGTAACATTATTTGTGTTCAGGTGTCCATGGATGGCGACTGTTACTAACCATCAGGTCACACGCCTGTTTGTTTGCCTCCTAATACCATAAAAAACGCTGTCATTATTGAACAAACATATACATAACTTCACGCCATTGTTACCCGAAGGTGTAGACAGCGGCTGTTAAGCCTCGTCTCGAAGTTTTGTTTACGCCCCAAATGGAATAGGTGGCGAAACTATTGCCATACCGGGCACAAAGTTTTCAGTCATCGGTATTTATCACACATAACTTTCCGAAAACAATTTCGAAAAGTCATAGTTTAAATAAGAGCTAGAACTATTTACTATTAAATATTTTTTTCATTTTTTTTTTAAATATACATAAACCTGAAACGTTGGGAACATTTCGTCTTTGGTTAATCACAATTTGTTTAGATCTCTAACGAGATTTATTAAACATAGTTTGAATAAAGTATATAAACCCTTAAAATCATATCTCTATTCTTAAGTAAACTCACATCAAGAATGGAGTCTGTTTACTGTTCAAATATTATTATATACTCATTATCACTTAGATAAATAACAAGTAACGTTAACTGTTACTTAATTAGTAAATAATCACGATAAAACATTATATTGAACATTAAATATAACATTAATAACTTCACACCAAATTCTTTGCGGGGTAGACAGAGAGAACAGAGCGCCATAAGGCACGATGACGATTTAATAGTATTGTATACTAATATTTAATCATATTTTTAGTATAATTTGCTATTTATTATTATTATCATTAAATGTAACTTGTCAATACTATGAAATTGTATTTTATATTTTATCAATAAAAAGTAATGACGTACAGCTCTGTAGTTTTTTTGCACTTCCATCCATCTTCATCCGTCACTCTTGATGATGGAAGCCGTTAAGTTTCAGAAACATCGTAATCATTAAATCCCCAGTAAAATCCAAAATATATATGTTTCTGTAATTTTCAGACAGCTTCTGAGGAAATCGGTCAACGTCTGGATATAAAAGATCTACCCAAATCAATTAGACTTTTAGCTGGACATTCGTTGATCAGACCAGCAAAGAATATGCTAAAATCTGCTACCAATTATCCACAGAAAGAAGATAATTTGGTATATGGAAATCCTGATAACCTTAGTATTACGTAAGTATATCTTTAAGTCTCGGTGGTCCAGTGGTCGAGCACACGGTTTCTGAATCCAGAGGTAGCGGTTAGAATCCTGACACTAGCTCACTTGACGAGGCTTAACAGCCGCTGATTACAACTTCTGGTAGTGAGTAGAAGTGAAGTTATGTTATGTTATATTGCTAATAATTCTCAACCAATATATTCAAGCATCACCTTCTTACATTGATAACAAGATGTTTAAAAAAATGATATTTTTTACAAGCAGAAGACCTGATAATAAGAAATTAACGCCACCCATGGAAACGTGCAACACAAATAGGGTTATAGTTGCGTTGCCAGCCTTTGAAAAGGGAAGGGATAGGTAGTGGGATAGGAAGAGATGAGGGGAAGGGGTTGGGCCTCCGGATACCACTCTCACCAAATGAAATGCGGCATGAAACACTTTACGTCAACATACTGCGAGGTCGTGGTATTTCACCGGTCGAGCCCGACCATTCATGCAGTAAGCTGCGTGGCTTTACCACTGTTATGACTGTAATTGTTATTTGTTATTTCAGTTATGGCAAAACACCAGACAGAATTTTGTACACAGGTTTCAGGAAAGGCAATAATGTAGTGGTGAGTGAAATCCAAAGTAATTTAGTAAGTACTTTACCTGCGGGACAGAATCGGAATCTTTTTTTACACTTCTTATTCTTACGAGAATATCATATTAATGTCTTTCCTACTTTCTGTTACATCTTGTCATTTTTGACTTCTGACAATTATTTAAAAAAAAAAAGCTTTTGCAAGTGAGAGCTGGGTATGGCAGAGTATGCCTGAAAAAAGGGATAAACGCGATCGAAATCTGCGGAGTGACTCTCGCTGACCGCGTCGAAAACAAAGTTGTATGGAAGGAAGTTGGATTGAAAGAGAGTGTCGCGGTCGGTGTAAAAGTAAGAAAGGTCATGCTTCGATGGTTCGGACATGTAGAAAGAATGGATGATACAAGTTTGTCTAAGCAGATATACACTGCAAAGGTGTAGGGATGTGGGAGTCGAAGAGGGCCAAGACACACATTCCATGACCAAATAAAACGTGTTCTGGGGAAGGTGATGTCAGAAGCCTCAATAATCGACGCACGTGCATTAAAAGAGTTATAAAAGTCAAAGAAGCGAGTGAGGCATGTAAGAATTGTGCCTTATGGTGCTCTTTTCTCTCTTCCTACCCCGCAAGTGATTTGGCGTGAAGTTATGTATGTATTTAAATAAAATTGGTGTTTCTTTTAAGTACAAGCCACTTCTTAAACAGAGCTTTACAGGCTAAATAAAATAAACCTCCAATAATTGTATTTAGTGTGTATAATACTACCTAGTACCTTTAATATAATTTTAAATAAGTTGCTGTTGAATAATTTTCAGAGCGGTGTTTTATTTTTTTTCTGTTAAGCTTAAATACAAACTGTGCTTGTATATTGCATTACAGATATTAATATCACCAAACCATAAATTACAAGTAAAACAGAAAAATATAGGCAAACTATTACAGTAAGTAGTTATGTTATATAAAAAACACTACGCACTACTACACTACCTTTATAAAACTATTACTGCTCTGCTCCCTTGGGACTGGCGTGATATGTGGTATGAAGCCGTTAATCTTCCCTTATAAGCCCAAGCTAGATTTTGTACATAGTGTAAATAGAATAACATTTACTCGTGTAGTTAAATTAACGCAAAATAAATGTTTGTGAAAAATCGATATTCTCAAATTCGATTTTTTTTCTAACCCATTTTGTTTGCTTTGTTTTGCACCTGGCTCTGACACTCATTCATTTACCTGCCTTTATCCCACTTTAAGTGGTGTTGGCACAAAATGTCTTCCTTTCGAACTATCCATTTTGTCAAAAGATTTAGCTGAGGCTTTATAACCAGGCGCCTGCCTGACATCAACCACCCTTGGAAATGTTAGAAGTCTGATAGGGAGGGGTGAAAGAAAGATGTTAGACCTATGGATACCTCTCTCACTGAACGAAACGTAGTATGAGCCATTTCACCCCGATATTCTGAGAGGTTATTGTATTCCACTGGTCGAGCCGGTTTATTCATGCAGCGAATTGCGTGGCTCTACCACTTTCAACTGATACTAACTTTGTGAATATTACGACCTGCTTAAAATTAAATATATTCCGATAACAACCTCATTAAGGTCGTTTTATAGACCTAAACAAACAATATAGCATAACAAGCTCAATTTTGATAGGTAGCACTAAGCACTAAGAGAAAACAAACTTAAAGTAGATCACGTTACTGAGCGCTACCCGTTGTATAATAAGTATATTGATAACGTTAAAACAACTTTTAGGATTATATCGCGTTTATTTATTCCTTATTTTTATTTATTTCCCGACGTTTCGAACTCTTTACAGAGATCATTTTCACGAGTGATTATTTCACGAGATAATCCTAAGAAGTTGTTTTAATGTTATGAATGTGATTCGCGAAAATCTGAGAAATAAATAATAAAAATTGCTGGCTTTTAAACAGTGATAGAGCCTAGTAGATCGCTGCATGAATGGGCCGGCTCGACCGGTGAAATACCACGAGCTCTCAAAAGATCGACGTAAAGTGGCTCATGCCGCGTTTCGTTCGGAGAGAGGTACCCGGAGGCCCACCCCCATCCTTTCTTATCCTACTCCCTTAAAGGTCGGCAACGCAACGGTAACACTATATGTGTGGCTGGTGTCCATGGGCGGTGCAGGTTGCTTACCATCAGGTGACAAGCTTACTCATTTGCCATCCTATCCCGTGAAAAACAAACAAGTTCACACACACTCATACACACAACTTCACGCTAAGCCGAGAAGAAAGTCAGATAGAAATCAATAACATGAGGTTTCCAAACACTTTGTTATGTCATAAAATGTTATATATGTCATATTACGTTTATTTTCGTATCAAGAAGCAAGAAGATGGAGTCAGAAAGGGAAAGGAAACATCAAAATCTACTTAATAGTCGTGGCCCAGTAAGTGAAACAGAATATTTAAGAAGTTGAACCTCTACTATTCCTTGGATGGTGTAAAAATTTCCAAAAAGATCTTAGTGGGTTTTCATGAATTTTCAGAAATTATTCCAGAAATTAAATAAGTTAAATCCTCGATGGCCCAGTGGTCGAGCACTCCGCTTCTGAATCAAGAAGTCGTGGGTTCGAATCCTGGCTCACACCAATTATCTTTCGAAATTATGTGTGATAAATATAGATGTCTTAAAACTTTGTGCCCGGTATGGCAATAGATTTGCCACCTATTCCATTAACATAAACATAACAGCGAGTCGAAGCTTAACAGCCATTGCCTACACCTTCGGCTAGAAAAAGGCGTGAAGTTATGCTATATTATGTATGATATTACAGAAGTTATGTATGAAAAACATCAATGACTGGCAACATTGTCCCCATTTGGCAAAGCAGGGAGTCCAGGCTTAACAGCCGCTGTCTACACTTTCGAGTAGAAGCAATTATAAAAAAAAAAAACATTTTTATTAAATTACCGACATAAATTAAGCGACATTATTTATTTGTTCCTATATTGCAGATTGTATATAAAATGACGTCTGTAAAAGATTCTTTGTAAGTGACTGTTGGTGTAAATTCTATACTTACTTCTCCATAATTCATTTCTTACTATTAGCTAAAAAAAATTCAATATATTTATTTCGATGGACTATTGGATTAGTACAGGTTCACTGTTTAAAAGGTACCAGGTTTATATCAATATTTTTTTAGAAGATTCTTATATATTGAATGCGTTGTGCATGAAATTATTACAGAATGAATATGATGTCTATGCAACGTTAGGGCTGCAAGTAAATCAACAGGATCAAATATTTCATTGTTCTCACAAAGCGCTGCCTATACTTTCGGATGCTATGACGTGAAATTATTTAAAATATTAGCATATAAAATGATAAATTATTATTACTCGATAGAACGACTAAATAGAACGTGTTCTGGAGGAAGATGATGTTAGGAGCCTCAAAAACCGACGCGCGTGCATGAAAAGAGTTATGAAAGTCAACGAAGCGAGTGAGGCGTGTAAGAATCGTGCCTTATGGCGCTCTGTAGGGCGGGGTAGGTAGAGAGACCTACCCCGCAAGGGATTTGGCGTGAAGTTATGTATGTGTATGTATGTAGAACCTTTTATGTTTTACACATAACTTAATTACAATTTTACTAAAACAAAATTACTTATTTAAAATTGTTAGATAATTTAATTCATGTCATCGTAATTATTAATCAAGTATAAAATTTTCAGAGAACAAAGGACTAAGAAAATACAAAATATTCTGAATAATCAAGTAAGTGTATGAAATCAAATCAATTAATCTAATATTATGAATGAATTAATGAATGAATGAATTTAATATTATTACATAGTATAAAACGAAGTAATTTTCTGCTGCCTGTCCCCTTATATGCTTGGATCTTAAAAACTACATAAGGGATTTTGATGCAGTTTTCTTTAGTAGAGAGAGGGTGTCAACAGTATATCGTGTATAATTTGTGCATAATGTAGTACAAAAAAATGATTACTTTCGAGATTTTTAGCACTTTATTTGTAAATTACTTGTGATGCGGAACAAAGTTCGTCCTATCAGGTAGTTATTACATAAATGTATCTATATTTTATGTGTAACACAGTAAAATAACTGAGTATAATATTTTTGTAATATCAAAGTAGTATAGTACAGATTTTAAAAGTCGCTATGTAAATTTTCTAAGTTGGTTACTATATTGACCGGTTTTTCTTACCTTTGTATATTACTTTTTGTGGCCGCAAGGAGGTGTTAAAAGCGTTTAACGATTTCAAGAGAGATAAGAAGTTCCACATCGCTACAATATGTCTGTTATCTTAATTTCAGATATTCATTTTAGACTCGTCTAATAATAATAAGATGTGAGTGCACCTTGTATATAGACATAGTTAGCCTTTTTTAAAATTATTTTATCTCTTGATAATGGCGGCTTGAGCACGCCGTTTCAGAATGCAAAAGTATCAGATTTGTATTCTAGTTCACACCTTAGGAAAGTTATGTCTTATAAATATAGACTGCGGATAAAATTGCAGCTCATGTATAACAGAAGCTTATGCCACTTACTCCAGTTGGTATCTAAAAATTCATTGAGTGGAGGCGTAACAGCCGCTGCCTTTATCATCGGGTGGAAATAATTACAACAGAAATACGGTTAGACAAAGACTGAAACTAATAGAAAACTTAATCTTTATAAATTTTCAGAGACGTAAAGACAAAGTATGTTTGGAATGGTCATAAAAATAATTATGAGCAAGTAAGTGAAAGTTATCTATGTTTCATATCAAAAATATAGACACAGCGCCCTCTAGTTTCAAGCTAAGCAACTAAATGCGTTAAGAAAACTAGATAACGGATTTAATACGTATATACTTTTCTTTTGTAAATACATACATATAATAAATATAAAAACATCAAAACGCCATAGAAACATTCATACTTGTCATAAATATTTTCACCCGGGTGGGGATCGAGCCCACCAACCTCGATTCCGAAGTCCGTTATTTTACCAATGCACCACGAGGCTTCGTCTAAGGCGTCTAACTCTCAATCAACATTTTGCTTGTATTTTAGCTTTTAACAAAAATTCCAAATACATTGTACTTTTATAATTACAGCCACATGTTGATAAAACTTCGCTGTGAGTATAACTTTATTAATTTATAATATAATATAAATTAATAAATATAGCCAGATAATATAATATTGTATAAAAGTAGTAATGAAATTTCTAGCTTAAGTACTGACTTCGAAATAAGTTATTAAGAGACCGGACGGGATGTCTCTTTTGCCTTGGAGGATGGGTAGGCCTTTGGTGTGGGACGCTACTTGCGTCGACAACCTTGCGCCATCGCATCTTCCAAGCACGGTGGAGGTGGCCGGTGCTGCTGCTGCTTCGGCAGAAAATCTTAAGCGGCACAAATACAGAAACCTTGTAGGTGACTATGTATTTGAGCCGTTTGGGGTTGAGACTTTGGGGACATGGGGTCCGAGTGCTCGTGCACCTTACAAAGATCTTGCAAAGAGTCTGATCAAAGCCTCTCGCGACCAGAGGGCTGGTCTATTCTTCGCACAGAGGATTAGCATTGCCATTCAGCGTGGCAATGCGGCCAGTCTTCTGGGCACGCTGCCAGTAGACCGAGATGCGGAGAAATTTCATTTCAGGTAGTTTTTTAATTGTATATATTGTTAATAATGTAATTAATTTATTTGTTCATATTATTGTAAATAAAGAATAAAATAAGTTTAATTGTATAATTATGTTAGTAGACCTTAGCAATAGTTAATAATTAACAAAGCCAGACTGATTTTCAAAGATGTATTTAATTACAATAAAAATTAAATACGATAGTAATAATAATGTCTTGGAACCAGCATACATAGCGCCCTTTAGTTCCAAGCTAAGGCAACTAAATGCTTGTGTTATTCAAACTAGTAAAAGGATTTTAATACACATCTACTTTTTTTTAATACATACTTATAAAACATAAAAAAACACCTAGATGCCACACAGACATTCAAGGTTGTCCTAAATATTTGTACTCGACTGGGTCAGCCAACCTGGACTCCGCACCCACATAATTGAAAATTGGGAATGTTTTTTTAATATAATTAATTATTTTGTTTCTTCAGAATTCAATCCTACAATTACATTCAGAACGACGTAAGTAAATTTCATAATATCATAAGACGCAATTATCAATATTACCAGCATCCCACTAACTTATAAAGTACATAATTTCATGCAAACTTTTTGGTAGTCATTGCTCTACGCATGATGATGAAAGCAGTATCAATGACGTCTACACCCATCAATTTCTTTTATCCCATGGGTAGGACTTGGGATTCGTCGCTATTTATCAGATAATAAATTCATTGATCAAGATCTTTGAAATAAAAATCAATACTTTTTTTTATGGGAGAAGGGGCAAACGTGCTTGTGGGTCACCTGATGGAAAGCAATCACCGCCGCCCATGGCGTCTGCAATACCAGGGGCATCACATCAGCGTTACCGGCCTTTCAGATGAGAATAGGCTCGTTTCTTGAAGGTTCCTAGGTCGTAGCGGTCCGGAAATACCGTCGCCGAGAACTGGTTGCATGAAGGAACAGTGCGTGGCAAGAAGTGCCTGTTGAAGCGCACTGTTGTCGATCGCCAACCATTCAGCCAATGTGCTTGTGTCCTTATTAATTCTTTGATAAAATTTATATAAATAAATAGTAATTTATTTACTTAATACTTTAGATCAATGAGGATGAAAATAAGGCAAACGAAATATTAGATCAGTATGTATCCTTACCATCAGTATTTTTTTATAATTTCATACATAAGTTTACGCTTTTTTCTACCCGATGGTATAGGTAGCGGCTGTTGAGCCTCGTCGCACCGTTAAGTTTATGTTCGAAATGGAATAGGTGGAACCTATTACCATACCGGGCACAAAAATTTTTTAGTCATCGATATTTAATTTTACATTCCGAAAATAATTTCGAAAAGTCATTGGTGTGAGGCAGAATTCGAACCCGCGAATTTTTTATTTAGACGCGGGATGCCTAAGCACTGGACCACCAAGACCTTAAACGAAACGTTGCAAAATGATGGAAATTTTAAATCCAGACTCCAAATAGCGTTTCAATATAATGGATGAAGTCAAGTAAGGAATAATATTTTATATCCAGGAGAAGATTAAGTTATCAAATAAATTTTATCTCCACCTACTTACCGGTTACAGAACTTTTTACTTTTTAAGGTGGAGAAAAAAAAAATCTCGCTTGTTCTCCACCGTTCACCAATATCGAATGCCTACAACGTAATCATTTTTCTTGCCTACCACTTCGGCGTCTATCTGATTCATGAGCCGAATCATGAAAAACTCTGCAGTAAGTGGCTTAGAAAATTGGAAACCTCGAACTGATATCGCAAAATCGTTTTCATTTATAAAACTGATCCTTTAATTGTCTTAATAAAAACTTGATAAAAATAACTATTAAGAATTACATATTTAACATCAAACTAGTTTGCATATTCTGCAAAGATAGTTTAGATAAGATATAGAGATAGCAGTGGTAGAGCTAAGCAGTACGCTGCATGAATGGACCGGCTCGATTGGTGAAATACCACGACCTCTCAGCATATCGATGTAATGTGGCACATGTCGCGTTTAGTTCGGTGAGCCGTGAAACCGTGCCCGATATACATATAATTGGTTATAATATAATTGGTTTAGCCACCTATTCCATTCGGGAAATATAAATTCGGTGAGTTTAAGCGTAACAGCTGCTATCTGCACCTTCGGGTACTGGAAAGCGTGAAAGTCAAGTGATAACGTATTATGCTCTGCGGTATTATGTTCCGGTCTCAAACGGCTTTTTTAAAAAAAGTGCTTAGCCATTTGAAAGAACATCTTCTAAATATTTTAAATAATTCATATAAAAAGTTTCAGAAGTTGTTATTTTTTTTAAGATATTCATCACAAGAGAGAGACGATACTGAAATGCGTTGGGTTCGTATACTTTTTCATTTATATCATTATATCAAATTACCCGCATATTATATGTTTGTGCTATGTAACATATAACAATATTTTTATATATGACTAGACTGTGTAATATATATGCCTGTTATAAATACAAGTGTAGGTAGTAGCATTTATATTTATAATAGCTTGGGGAAAAAGTATTTTCGTATTTTTGTATGAAAAGTCAAGACATTTTTTTCAAAGTTTATTTACATTTATTTACAATATATATGTACCGTTTTGTTGAATAACTTTCTGCCATTTTGTGGGCAGAGACATTATCCCGTTACTGTAGAAACTTTGGGACTTCTGATCAAAAAAACGGGACAAATAGTTTTGGCAGTCCTCTCTTGAGGTCAACCTTACAGAACCTAAAGAATTCTGAAGAGACCGAAACAGGTGAAAATCTGAAGGCGCAAGGTCAGGGCTATATGGTGGATGCACTAGGACCTCCCAGTCGAACTCTCTTAATTTTTGCTGAGTGGCTAAAGATGTGTGTGGTCTAGCGTTATCGTGATGAAAGACCACACCCTTCCTGTTGATCAATTCCGGCCGTTTTCTCTCGACTGCTTCCTTTAATCTCATCAGTTGCTGGCAGTAAAGATCAGAATCGATGGTTTTGCCGGACGGTAAAAGCTCATAATGAACAATGCCCTTCCAATCCCACCATACACACAGCATCACCTTATTTCGTGTTAGGCCAGGTTTGGCCACAGTCTGTGAAGCCTGGCCAACTTTCGACCACGACCTTTTTCGCACGTTCTTGTCGTACGTGATCCACTTTTCATCGCCAGTTATCAATCTCTTCAAAAACGGCTCGGTTTCATTACGTCTCAATAATGAATCGCAAATGAGTACACGGTTCATTAAATTTCTTTGAGTGAGCTCGTGTGGCACCCAAATATCGAGCTTTTTTGTATAACCAGCTTTCTTCAAATGGGTCAAAACTGTTTTGTGGTCAATTCCCAGTTCTTCAGCTACATCGTAACTACTAATATGCCGATCTTGCTCCACTCTTTCAAAAATGGCGTCCATTTTATTCGTAACAGGGCGACCAGAGCGAGGTGCATCTTTAACATCAAAATTTCCGGACTGAAAACGTTTGAACCAAATTTGTGCTACTCTTACTGACACTGCATCAGGTCCATAAACATCACAAATTTTTTTCACTGCTTGAGTTGCATTTTTGCCTTTTTTATAATAAAATTTTAAAATGTATCGAATTTCTTCATTAGATTCACTCATTTTTACGGAGAGAAAAACAAATGAAAAATAGCGGGAAACAACTTTTTTTTATTTTTTTCTTTTCTTTATAATGTAACCTTTTTAATGTTACCAAAACCAGCCAGACACAAATAGTACAGTCAAAGAAATTTTATAATAAGTTTATACCTACGTTATGCGAAAAGACTTTTTCCCCGACCTAATATTTAAATGTTACGGAAAGAGCAAATAATTGAAGATTATTAATAATTAGCTATTATTATTAATAATTACCGAAAGTCGAGGTTAAAGTGATAAATTAATCACATTTATCGGTTATTATTAATAATTTAACCCTAGTAGTGATAAATGTAATAAGTGGCTCGGCTTAGTTGGCTCGGTGTTATTGTTTTAAAAGCATTTGTTGTTGCTTACTAGGGTTAGTTAGTTGTTTAGTTTAGGTTTGGGTTAGGTTAGGTTAGGTTTTAGGTTTTTTTTTTCTAGGCAGGAGTCGGAATCCTCGTGGACACCCAAACTACGTCACGTATGAGGTAGTTTGGGTATTGCCGGACTCTTGCCGGCTAAACCTGTCTCCTGCCCTCTATGCTTTCTCCATAGATTGAGATTCCATAGACTATTATAACTTTTACTAATATGTGTCGTGAATTATTAATAAAACTAAAAGTAATAAATTTCGATCGTTTATTCACATTTACCAAAACATGTGGTTATTATTAATAATTTTCTAATAATCAGATTTACCGTAACATATATATACTCATAGATATTTTGGAAGTGAAATCATATATTTATCACATATAAGATATTTCTGAAAATTCACTGGTGCCTGGTGATTATAAGCCTAAATATGAACCCAAAACTTTTCCATTCAGAAGCAGGCTCTTAATAGTTTTTAATCAAACTAGACCTTAATCTGGTAACTATGTATTTGTATTTATATTTTGTATTCTGTTAAATATTTATGTATTGATCTTTATGGTCTGCTAGGTATTTTCTTTATAATAAGTATAGTAACAAATTTCAAACTTAGAATCCAAGTTTTCGTCGGCGGTCGAGCAAACATAAAGAGAAGAAAAAGGACAACAGAGACAGCAAATATTTGTCAAGCGACTCAAATTCATATGACTCTGATTCATCGGATTATGAGAAAAATCCCGGTAATCCGTTTACTGTACACAGGGAAAGGTACAAGCAAAATTGGTTATGGAATCATGAGGTATGTTGATTTGATAATAATATTTTTGAACATTATACTTACAGCGCCATCTTTTTTGCGATGCTAAGCAACAAAATGCTTGATATTAATACATATTAAACCCAAAAAACAGCCATATAATTAAAAGAAAAACAGCGATTCTCTACTCAGAAATCCATTATCGCAAACAATGCATCACAAGGCCCGTAATTTGATGAAATATTAAAATTTTACTCACTAGTTATTGCCGGTAGCTCCACTTACATAACATTTCTTATGACGATAACTCTCTTTATTGCTCATATAAAACGTGCCTACACAATTTTCATAAAGAAAAAAAAAAATCGTTTGGTTATACTCGAGAAATAACTCAGCTTTTATCGAATTAAATTCTAACCAAACAAAACAGACAAAGCGGGTTAATGCTTCTACCGCTATGACGTAACGCTAGCCTTTCAAAGCAAAGTGGATAGTTGATTATGGTTACTTCTGACTATAGGAATCGTATAAATATGGAAATTAATAAAGTAATTTATATATAACTAGCTGACCCGGCGAACTTTGTTCCATATCAAATGTAATTTTTACAGCGTTTACAATTAAAGTGCTAAATCTCGAAAATTATCACTTTTCCTTTACTATATATGCATATTTAACAGTGGTAGAGCCAAGCAGTTCGCTGCATGAATGGGCCGGCTCGACCGGTGAAATACCACGACCTCTCAGAAGACCGACGTAAAGTGGCTCATGCCGCGTTTCGTTCGGTGAGAGAGGTACCCGGAGGCCCACCCCCCTTACCCGTCCTTTCCCATCCCCTATCCCTTAAAGGTCGGCAACGCAACAGTAACATTATATGTGCTGCTGGTGTCCATGGGCGGCGTTGGTTGCTTACCATCAGGTGACACGCCTGCTCGTTTGCCCTCCTATCCCATAAAAAAAATGGTATATGCATGAATTATACATAAAAACCACCCTATCTATTAAAGAAAACCGCATCAAAATCCGGATCTAAGATCCACGCATTTAAGGGGACAGACAGCGGAAAGCGATGATGGTAATAATTGTCATCTTATTAACTTTTGTGGGAAGTGAAATTAATAAAAAAACATGCGTGGAGTCCCGCCGCGCTAGAGAAGTGAAACTTTGTCACAAACATACATGTAGGTATAACACCACACGTTCTAGCAGTGGTAGAGCCAAGCAGTTCGCTGCATGAATGGGCCGGCTCGACCGGTGAAATACCACGACCTCTCAGAAGATCGACGTAAAGTGGCTCATGCTGCGTTTCGTTCGGTGAGAAAGGTACCCGGAGGCCCACCTACCTTCCCTATCCTTTCCCATCCTACTTGCTTAAAGGTCGGCAACGCAACTGTAACACTAAACGTGTTGCAGTTGTTCATGGGTGGCGCTGGTTACTTTCCATCAGGTGACACGCATGCTCGTTTAATCTCCTATCCAATAAAAAAAAAAACACGCTTAATTTAAAAAGAACACATCTCATATTAGGACGGGCCTCGTGGTGCATTAGTAAAACTACCGACTGTGGAATGGAGATTGGCGGGTTCGATCCCCACTCGAGTATAAATCTGGGTAGGATTTCGTTACTACTCCTATATTTAGGAGGATCTGCCTTAATCGACGCCTCATTATTCTTTGATTTAGTTACTCCCCCAAGTTCAAGCCCATTTGATACCCATATTGTAAAAAAGCATTAAAACTATCTCTGAATGAGATATCAAAATTTAGTTCTTATAATGAAATTAAACACAGCAATGAAATATAATTTAAAAAACCATTTTTTGACCAGGTACATATTACATTTTAATAACTGTACTAGTTATTGCCCGCTACTCCAGCTGCGTGGACGCCAGAAACAGCAAAAATACTGTACCTGTGCCATTATACCGGTTCATTGCTCACCCCCAGTTGGTGACAGCGTGATAATATTTAGCCTACGTGTTGAATCGACCTCTTGGCTATATTTGTGTAAAATTGACGTAAAAGGATGTAGTACTTTTACAGTTTACCCATAATGAACATACAGACAAACAGACAAACATTCTAAAAACTATATTTTAGGGTTCGGTATCAATTGTAGAACATGTCCCAAGAATTATAAAATAAAATATTCAATGTAGAGTTTCACCTTTCCTACAAATTAATTATATGCATAGATTATTAGGCGGTACATTAGAAAGAAATTATTTATTTTACCCATTTTGTTTTTTATACCTACCATATATGTATTTGTAATCTAATTAAACTTTTGTACATGTACACTAATGGCAACCGTTTGTGTACATAAGGTAAAAATAATTAAGACAAATCAAAATTTAGTTTTTATAATACAATGAAATACAGTAATAAAAATAGAATTTAAAAAAGCCGTTATTTGACCTGCTACTTATTGCACTTTAATAACTATATTATTTATTTACGAATCATTAAATGTTCACTAAGCATGTGAACATTGATTTTTTTTAGATGAATACTGTATAAATGAATTTTTTGACAAACATTTTTTGTAATTACATTGCTTAGTTTATTGACATAAATAGATTTTTTGTATTTTTTTATTTGCAGACAATTTTCTACTAGCTATGACATTGTTTCATTATTATTATTTATTATTATTATTGACATGTTACATGTAATAATTTTATTATTTATTGTATATTGACAACTGCACGTACATTTCACACGCTTTACTAGGCAAATTTTAGAGATGCATACTTACGTCATGTCACCATACTGCAAATACCCAGAATTATGTGAATAAATGATTGATTGATTAATACTGAATTAGTTATTATTCCTGTGCTTGTATGTATACTTCTATTATGCAAAATTCCCAAAGTTGGCTTTTCGGTTATAGCGACGTCGTTATTATTATAATATAACATTCAAAAATGGTCAAACAAATGTCTTGTTTATATATTTCTAATAATATTTAAATTATTTGGTTCATTTTATTTTTTAGTAGCATATAAATTTAAAAATAAAAACAATATTTTTTATGCAGTTAGTACTTTAGGGGCATGGTGCGATAAAAACAGTGCCGCTACTAGCTACTAGATGTCTATGTACTGTTTTTAATCACGCTATGCAAATTCTCTTTCTTGGTTTATATAAACCGGTTTATGTTCTAGTCTTATATATTATCTATAATACCCGCGAGAGGGCGTTAAATGCGTTAAATGCTTTCGCAAGAGACATTAGAAGTTCCACTTCAAAAAAATGGTCGAAAATGGTAATTTTTGGTTAACATTTCTAGATGGATGGTGATCATATGAACGTTAATCCGCTTGCACCACAATTCGCTGGTATGGGACCAACTGGTGCTGAATTATTTTTTGGTAGAAAATGGTGGTATTACAACCAGGTTTGTTTGTTTACGTTTTTATATTCTTTAGTACACAGTCTCCTTTTTTTCTTATGTAACTTTACGCTTAGCCCTTTCTAGGGTAGGCAGAAATGACATAGTCCTTTACGGAACTCTTAATTTTTTTTTAATTCAGACGTTTCTTTCTTTAATTTTAAATTTAAAATACCAATAAAGCTACTACAGTTTGCAAATTTTTGACATCTAAGCTGCTTATAAGCAAACTATAAATAAACTTCCGTTTTAATAGCATTTTTATTTTTATTTTAGGACGATTACAAACCTATGGGATAGATATAATCTGTAATGTAACATTAATAAAATTAATAATATTTGCATAAAATGTTTTATTATGTCTAATTAATAACTAAAACTTCCCAAATCTAATAAATTAAATGATTGCTAATTATTTATTATTTAAAATTAATTTAAATAAAACATAATTACAAGAATATTTTTTGTTTTAAATCCATTCGAGTTGTGACTAACTGCAAGCTTACTGGAAGCGGTGGAGTTTAACAAACTTCACCAGAAAGGTTTCAAATTTCGTAAAGTTTATTTAAATCTACGTATACCAGTTGATCAAGTTTTCTACTGATTCATATTTCTCGAGAGCAAATCCAATGAATTTCTAAATTCCTTTTTAGAAACTATACATATAAATAAAATTGGACTGTCTGTTAGTAATATTGAAATAGCCGTTGTTATTTTATGCATTTGAATACATACACAAAAATAACAATTTTGTTTTAACAATTTTTGTCTGGTTATTTATTCCAGCTAATATCTGGAATCGTTGGACCTAATTTGACGGACTTTTATTAGCAGGTAGCTGATTTAATAAAGAGTAACTTTGGCTAATTTTATTATTTTTATATAAGTAAATGTCACTAATTGGGATGAAGTGAAACAAAGGTCGTCAGATTATAACACTAGCTGTAGTATAGCATATAATTAATATGGTAGTTTGGAAGAAATCAAAGATAGCGAAAAGAAAGCCGTTTGTGAATTTTTTTTTTACCAAAAAGTTTTTAATCTGATACACATATATAATTTTTATATTTTAGTGTACAGTAAAGAATAATATATTGTATTGTATCGATATTAACTACTTATAAAATCATACTCAATGTATTTCAATAGGCTTCGTTACAATTATGGGTATTAATGTTTTAAAATTAAATCATACAATAACTGGCTTCGCAGTTTCTTTCTTTCTATAGTAAAATGGTAAGGATTTAACGCCACCCATAAACATCAGCAATACAAAATAGGATGGGGTATAGATATGGAAGCAGTAGAAGAAGTCGGAACTCGACTGAGAAGAGTAGGGTTTGGATCTCAGCGAATGAAACGAGGTATACCAATAATACTTAAATACCGACGAGCGCTTGTAAATCAAGAGTTATAAATACAACTAGAAGGAGCGCGCGAATTGTATAAGAATCGAACATTATGATAAGATTCTCTGTTCTCGCTGCATTCGCCTCAAGGGACTTGTCGCGAGGTTATATACATACATATATAATATAAATAATATGTCGTGTATTCATGCTATTAACAGTGGGAACATTAAAAGTTTACTAGATAAGAACATCTAGCAAAAGTGGTCTACCAAGTTTAACAAACTTTGTGAAAACTTTACAGTTAACTATAATAAACATTTGTCTCATAAACACGAAACTTGCGGTCTGCCTTAATCTCAGATCCTTATCTGGTAAAAACATGACTAGAAGTCTCTAACTCCAAATGAGCTCAACACTTTGTAACATTGACTTGACTTATATTATCTAGCGGAGTGGTATTTTATTGGTAACACTTCAGTTGAGTTTTTTTTTAATTTTCACTCCGTTTTCTACTCAAAAGATAAATAGTTACAGAAACTTATTGTTAGTCACAGATATGTTCCGAAATGTCCGTGATGTGAGCCAGGATTTGATCTCACGACTTTTAAAATCAGATGCCCAACCAACCACCACCTAATCGTTTGACACCTGTCCTCAGCACGCTAAAGACAAATACGTAGTAACTTCAGGCCAAGTCCCTTGAGATGAAGGGACAAAGAACAGAGCGCCAAAGGCATCATATCAGATCACATTACTCAAGGATTATTGACTATGGAGAGTGAGATGTGACCGTCCTCAACTGCTATATCCATCTGCTTTTGCACTGAATAACTGCTTAGTCAATCTTGCAAAAGGTTTACTCAGACCAAATTCAAAGAGAAGTCTACTTTTAAATTACAGCGATAGGATTTGTGCGTTTTAATTTAAATTCGTTGCTCATTCCCCCGACGTCGGTACTTAGTGGAAAAGTTAATTTGATTGATTACATTTGGAGCCTCAAAAACTGACGCACGTGCATGAAAAGAGTTATGAAAGTCAACGAAGCGAGTGAGGCGTGTAATAATCGTGCCTTATGGCGCTTTGTTCTCTCTGCCTACCCCGTAAGGGATTTGGCGTGAAGTTATGTATGTATGTATGTGTACAAGTATGGTAGAGGTTGGCATCTATTTAAATAAATATTACTTTGCACGCCATCTATATCTATGTTAACCAACTAATGCCGGTATGATGGCATCATCCCACGTATGTAATATAATATATTCTATTCCTTAAAAAACACGATTATTTATTTAGAATTAGTGTGTTTATTCGTCTGTTTATATTCGCATCTTGTAAACATTACTGCATCATCTTCAATACGACTTTAGCGATATATCTTATTTTGTTACGCGAGGAAATGCTTTATGCCCACTCTAATGGTAGGGTAGGTCTCGGATCCTGGACTCGGCCCAGCACACGCTGGAGGTCTGCCCGGCATAGGCGGCCGAGCGTCGAGTCCTGGTCGACGGGATCGGACCATACTTGTCAATGCTGGCGGGTGAGGAGGAGTGGAGGGCTGCGAAGCTGTGATGCTCCAGAAGGAGGCCGCCGAGCAGGGTTCGGGAGAGAGTCGATCCGCCGGCCGCGCGCCTCTTTACAGCGCATGGTCGGAGCCGCCCCGCCCAGGGGAGCCTCACGACGAGACTCCCCGACGACAAGCCCCCCTCGTAACAGGGGGGGGGGGGGGGCGAAGGCGGGGTGGACCAGAGGGGTTATCCGAATCCTGGGCCACCCCAACACCGGAGGAAAGCCGCCGCGAGGTTTTAGTGGGTAGTCCTCACTCACTAGCTCACTGCTTTGGGAGTTCCACACTCCCTGCCGTCCCTAGGCGGGAGGTATGCATAAAGCATTTCCTCGCGTAAAAAAAAGGTCTCCCTTAATGTACTATTCTACAATCCTCTCCCAGGTATACCCACAAAAACCTCGCGGCTGCCATTCTCTGTCATGTGGGACACGACCACTCATAGAACCTCAGAGAGGTTCCCCAGGAAAGGCTGCCTCCGACCGCGCCCAGTAAAGAGGCCCGCAGCTAGTGCCGCCACCGACGTCCCTCCTCGGCCGCACCTTACCTGGCCGCGTACTAGGCGCACTTATGATATATAGCGAACTAAATATATCTGCAGCATATGACCGCAAAAATACTGAATTGATCGAAATCAAAATCATGTCACGGTCATCAGTTTCATGAATAATTAATATGTTTAATTATTAAAGTCATTTCATGGCAATTATAACAAGAATATTGATGCAATACGTCAGTTGGCGTAAATTTATATTATGAAATACATTCCGGGCTCGATGGATTTCATTATAGCTGTTCTTGTGCTGATTGTAAATGTTTTGTTTTTATTTTAATATTTTTACTTCAAGCTTTTTATATACGAAAGTATAGGCAGCGGCAATTGCCAAATTAAAAGTTAAAAGTATTAAACTAAAATAAATTTATCAAAATCTTGTCTACTGGCTAACTCCATCGTAATCATTTCAGGGCATTTCGAACTGCAATGGACTCAATATGAAACAGCAGCTGGAAGATATTATGGTAATGTGCTCATTCCGATGGAGAATTTGAATTCTGATCATCCAATAAATTATACCGGATCAATTGCCCTTATCAGTATTCACAAAGTATTTCGGGAGAGAGATTCATTTTTTCTAAAAAGAACTGATAAGTCAGATCTTATTATTTAAAAAAAAGTATTTATTTTTCTAATTTAATTTGTAACTTTACAGCACAGAAAATACAGATTTGCCAAACGATTACGCATTCGGAGTTATGCTTACAAAGATGGTGATAAAATTAAAATAATTCCCACAGTCGCTTCCTATTGCTCATTGGAAGAGATGGGATAGTACTCCAGAAGTAGCTAGAGTAGTGTCACAAGTCAGAAATCAATTGACTTCTACAAATATCACTATAACGATTTTACATTACTGAATATTTACGTCCCTTGCGGGTTAGGCAGCGAGAGCAAAGCGCCATAAGTAACGATTCTGAGACGGCTCACTCGTTTCTTTTACTTTCATAACTCACAGAACAACAATCATACACGCTCGTCGATTTTTAGGGCTCCTAACATCACCTTCCTCAAGGATTCGTTCTATTTGGTCATGGAAAGTGTGTCGTGACCGTTCTTGACTTCTACATCCTTCCGATTTTGAATTGTATATCTGCTTATCTTAGCGTATATCATGTAATTTAGTGTAATTATAATTATATTTTTAGTACACAAAATTATTGAATATATTATAATTTTAGAGTTTTTTTTTCCACAGAACACTCACAAGGGAAGCTTAGATTACTCCAATTTGCCTAAAAGTGTAAGCATAGTTTTTATAGGTTTTTATAAAGTTTTGGAAAATCCAGATCTCGACTCAGGTAGTCATTTCAATCCAAGGACTGGAAAATGGCGTTACCTTATTAGGAAGTTCTTAGTAATTGGTTATAATTTTGCTCCATAAGTATGGTCTTAATTTGAGTTTGAATTGTATTGTAGAACACCTACTATGTTTTTGTCACTCATTGAACTTTTGCCCTGCGTTCAACAACACGACAGGTGAATTATATATATAAACATTGCTACTTAAATGATATTATATTAAATAATTTTCAGAGAAGATATTTGTCATTCCACCCTGGGCATAAATCATTGATTTTGGGCACACCTGGCAAGCCGAGCCATTTGCCAGCATCGGAACCCATACTACCTGGCCATACCTTAATTCGTCCAGCGCTGGGCATGTTGAAATCGGCTGTCAAATTCCCCCATAAGGATTGGGATAACGGTTCCGGTGTATATGGTAACCTGGACCAACTCAGCATCACGTAAGTAAAAAGAGATTTTACTACATAGTGTAAAACAAAGTCGATTTCTGAGTCTTTATGTACGCTAAAATCTTTAAAACTACGCAACGGATTTAGAGGCAGTTTTTTATAATAGACAGAGGATGTCAACGTTTATATATATAGTGTAGTAAAAAAAAAGGAATAAATCCAAAATTTACATATTTATTACATAATAAGCGAAACAAAGTTCGACGGGTCAACCAGCAAGTATAAGTAAGTAACTATCCGTCATTAGAATTCAAACACAAGTATATAATTATGTCGGCATATAGGTTAGTTCTGAGAATCAGACCACATCTATTTTTAATTCCTCTAAATATTAAAAGTAGTTCACCCCTATTTTTTGTAGTCTATTTTATAAAACAGCATACAGAACAAAAATATTTAAACCACAAAATGTTCAACAATCAACCCCTATTTTTATTTGTTTATCAAAAACTTTTCTTTGAGAATCAATTTTCATTATATTATTGTTTAATTGTCCTTTTTAGATATGATGGCAAGAGTGACAGAGTTTTATACACAGGGTTCCGCAGAAACGACGATAGGTCACAGGTACATTGCGTAACCATTCTAATATAAAAGTCTAGAGTTGTAATCATATCTTAATCCTTACAAATGTGACTAACACCAGAAACGACGTCTCAGTGGTCCAGTGTTCAAGCATCCGCTTCTAAATCTGGAGGTTGCGGGTACGACACTGGCTTACGCCAATGACTTGTCAAAGTTCTTTTTGGAAGTTATGTGTAAAAAATATCGAAGACTGAAAACGTTGTGCCCGGTCGCCACCTATTCCATTTGGGACGTAAAAGAAAATATAGCGTCTTTGACTTAAGTTTCAATCATGTGTTCTCATGATAATAGTTTAGCACCAACCAATTTTTTTTTTAATCTATATTTATAATAGTATCGATAGAGGGCGTCTTTTCTATAGAAATCGTATTAATCTTCTATTTATTCGTTATATTATTCTTAATTGAAAAAATATCATGTCTCCAGTTTTCGATTTTTTCTGTAGATACGATTTGTAACGATTTCTATTTGCGCGTCCTCGTTGATTCTGCCCAACAAAAACTGAAATCAAATAACTCAAGACTTCAAATCGAGGGAGACATCACACCTCAAAAAATCAAAATCAAAATCTCATTTATTCAATTTAGGTCATTAAAGACACTTATGAAGGTCAATATTTACAATCCGCCAATTCGTTTACTCACGCCCTGAAAAGAATTGGCAAGAAACTCAAGGGAGTCTTTTTTTTTACTTAATTATCAGTAAACTAAACTAAACTTAACACACCCTCTTTTCTCATCAAAAGACCATGGCAATAGATTACCAATAGGCAGACCGTGTGGCTGTTTACTATTACTGTAGATAGAAACATAATCGCCTGTATAACAATTTTATTTAATAATTGAAATATTAAAATGATTAATGATAAAATATTATGTTTTACAGTTATTGCCGTTCAGAAGTAAAAGAGCACGACCTTTGTAAGTTTTTTTGTTGTGTTTCATTAATAGTTATCGTATATAGCTTTTATTAGTTAATTCATTTTTGTAATTTTTTTCCCAGAATCATCTTGCTGCTCGTTAATCCAAATGATTATATGGTAAGAGACAACAAACATTTCTAATTATTTAAATCTTTATATTTTTTTTTACATAACCTCACGCCTTTTTCTACCCGAAGGTATAGGCAGCGGCTGTTAAGCCTCGTCTCGCCGTTGTGTTTACCTTTCAAATAGAATAGGGCGTGAACCTATTGCCATACCGGGCACAAAGTTGTCAGTCATCGATATTCGTCACACATAACTTCCAAAAATAATTTCAAAACGTCATTGATATGAGCCAGAATTCGAACTAGCTACTTCTTGATTCAGAAGGGGTGCTCGACCACTGGACCACCGAGACTATTTGCATTAATAATGCAAATAGTCTCGGTGGTCCATTGTTTTGTATTGCATTATTTTAGTTATTATATATTTTTTAATTTATTACAGAAAATATTTGGAACATCGAGATCAAGATATCGCAACGATCGAAATGAGTGAGCTTTCGACTAAATAAGCCAATTTAATGTGTATTAGTATTTTTAATAGAGATCTAAACAAATCAACATATAATACTTTATTTTAATAGAGATCTAAACAAATCAACATATAATACTTTATTTTAATAGAGATCTAAACAAATCCACATATAATACTTTATTTTAATAGAGATCTAAACAAATCAACATATAATACTTTATTTTAATAGAGATCTAAACAAATCAACATATAATACTTTATTTTATTGAACAAAACAATGTCCTCATCATTGCCGTGTTTCATTGAGGCAAAATTTCCTGGATTAAAATTAAGCCTATGTTTCACTAATAATCTGCTGTCTTGGGATAATTCTTTAACTAAAATGTACATACATTGCGGGGTAGGCAGAGCGAAAAGAGCCAAGGCATGATTCTTACACGCCTCACTCGCTTCTTAGACTTTCATAACTCTTTTGATGCACGCGCGTCGATTTTTGTTAACTAAAATGTGATATTTAAAATTTACCCACCATTTATCACTTTCGACACCAATCAAATATTAACAATATATTAGTATTAGTCGAGTTATTAATTATTCCTATTTTTTTTTTCATCGAAAATATTTTTGCGACGGATCCCAAAAGATTACGACTTCTTTATTATATTAACAGTCATATTTTTAACAGCTGGCATCGACAGCATAAAATAATTAGTTGACTCAGTTTTTTTTTATCCTTAAGTAATTTTCTTCTTTCTTTCCTTGGGATTTATAAAAAAATGAACAATTGCAGTAAATATTTATTAATAAGGTTCTACCCTCTAAATACTAAGATATTTAATCATCCACATTTTAAAATGCAAATATTTTATTTAAAAATAGAATATATTGTAGTATTTTTTTAATTTGTTTAGTTTTAAGAGAATTGTCTATCCAGCCATCATCAAAAGCATTACCAATGAGGGTCGACGTTGGGTTAAAACTCTTCCAAAACTTTTCCATCTATTTGAGCGTAATGATTTACTCTTTAACCCTATGTGGATTGGGGTACGGCCAGGAGAAAATTAGTTCTCCATGATTTATTAGTTTTGCCGCACCCCTTGCTAGTTTCACAGAATTGTTCAGCAAAAATAAAAAAATATATGCAATACTTTTTTGTATAACGTCTTGTAACTACTAAAATGAGGTTGCAGTAAGTATATTAAATATAAAATATAACTAATAAATAAAATTATAAATATATAGCAGATATCCCATATCTTGACATCGTACTATAGTCGGGTCAATTTAATAGGCAATATTTGACGTTTGTCAATTTTATTACTTTAGTGAGATCATCTGTACAAAAACATCGTTTAAAGTAAAAGAATCAATACAGACATGAATAATTTTAAAAACTTTGGTTGAATCCCTGTCACATTATTATGTTTTCTTTCATTTTCTACTGATTAGGAATGATTAATTTATTAATGCCCAATACTGCTCACAACATGGTTATTAATGTACAGTGGTATTTCTTCACAAGTTATCGGTACATTTGATTCTACTTATCAGCTTTTGAATTTTAGAGTAACATCCCTACCGTTTAAAAATGTTCTTGATTAAACGAAGCAACATGGTGACGACGTACAGTTTGTTAAATGATAAATTATTTGTTATGTTTAGAATTGTTTTTATGTGAAAGCAAATAGTGAAATTTCTTGTAACGGTCATTACTATAATAAATTGTGATTATAATTGAAAAAAAAACAAGTGAAACAAATTGGGCAGTTCTAACAAAAGGAAAAAAAATACTATTTCATGCCCGCCGTTACAAGTTTACGTTGTTGAATTTTCATAAACTGTCAAGTGTTCCCTATTAAAATGACCCGACTATAGTCGGGTCATTTTATATTTTTTTTTTTATATTTAAATTTGAGCTATAGCTCAAATTTAAATATAAATAAAAAAAAAAAATAGCTCAAATATAAAAAAAAAACAGTTCAACAGTGGTAGAGCCAAGCAGTTCGCTGCATGAATGGGCCGGCTCGACCGGTGAAATACCACGACCTCTCAGAAGATCGACGTAAAGTAGCTCATGCCGCGTTTCGTTCGGTGAGAGAGGTACCCGGAGGCCCACCCCCTTTCCCCATCCTTTCCTTTCCCCTAAAGGTCGGCAACGCAACAGTAACACTATATGTGTTGCTGGTGTCCATGGGCGGCGTTGGTTGCTTACCATCAGGTGACACGCCTGCTCGTTTGCCCTCCTATCCCATAAAAAAAAAAAGTTTAAATACAGCCATAACCTCTTCACACATAGCATAGATAATATTATTATTACTGACGTAATAAATATGTTTTTATGGATTTTTGGTTATTTTATAACACTATATAAGTGTAATTGATATTTTTTAAAGGCAGATTTCATCAGAAGCCAGTAGAAGAGATTATCAGAGCGAACATGAATTTCAATCATTAAACAGTGAAGAAATAATAGATACTGAACAGATAAAACAACCTTCATACTCGGACAATATAGGAGATCCAAAATTATCATGGCTATGGAATAGTAAGGTATTTTCTTAGAATATCATTTAAAAAAAAAGTCTCGGTTGTCCAGGGGTCGAGCTTCCCGATTCTGACTCAGGAGTCGTGGAATCGATTCTGGACTCACATCAATGATTCCTCGGAAGTTTTATCGGAATTCATATGTGGTAGCTATTGATGACCTATTTCATTCCGAAGGTAACGTAACGATTCGACGACTTTAAATTTTTAACAGCCTCTGCCTGCACCTTTGCGTAGAAAAAGGCGTGGAGTTACGTTATTAGGTTACTATTTTTTTTTTTAAATCAGGACTTCTCTATGTTGACGATTCGTTACCGTAATAAAGATGACTTATATCAGCTTAAATGGCTCAGCTTATCAGTTTTGGGGTTTTAAGGTAATCAGTTTTATTTTTTTAATTCTAACGATCTCAAACGATTCTAAGTTTAAGGTCCTTAGAATTAAAAAGAACTTATTGGTTAAAAAAATTAATGACTATGAATACGGGCCTATTTAGTTACGGGTTAGTTAAAAAAAACTTTATCGCAATAAAAAAATATAATATAGAACAGTAGGTACCAACTATACCAAATTAATGGTATTCAGTAGTTCCACAACTACCGTTCGTACCAGGAGAAGACAGATGCATTCACATCAAACTTTAAAATTGTAGTTATTATTACAGTATCAAACTTTTTAATAACATAATATGATGTTACAAAATCTTTATTTTGCAAATAGAGAAACATTTTTTTTTAAATGCGATCTAAAGTAAACTTCTGCGCCAACATAAGTAGCGGTTAGCAAAATCAAGTCTTTTATGGGATAAGGGGGCAAATAAGTAAGCGGGTCATCAGGTGGTAAGTAATTGCCGCCGTCCGTGGACACCTGCAGCACATATAGTGTTACAGTTGCGTTGCCAGCCTTTTAGAGGGTTGTATGGGAAGAGAGGGGGAAAGGGAGTGCTCTTTGGATACCCGTGTCACGAAACATTACGCATCAGCCACTTTACGTCGATATTTCTGAGCTTCTGTTCAAAAAGTACTTTCTGGCATTAGAATAAGTTAATGTTTATTAAATTGTAGGATACGTTCAATCATATAAAAATAAATCCTGATGCTCCAAGAATAACTGATCTGATACCTGTTACTCCTGGAAACAATAAAGATCAGTGGGAGTATTTTCAGGTAAATATATAGTTGGTTATTAATAGGGAATACATATAATATAATAACATGCTAATAGTCTCTGAAAATTTCGTTGGTCCAGTGGTCGAGCTCCCCGCTTCTGATTCAGTCCTCTTCTGATTCCCATTTGCATAAAAAGTAACTATGTACATCCTTCTTTGACTAGCGATAAAATAAATATTATTATTTGACCCATCGAACTTTGTTTCGCCTCAGAAGAAACAAAAATGGTCATTGTGAGTTATCCCGAAGACACGCGATCGCGGAGTTTATTGTAGACCTTTTGAAGGTGTATAATCATGTAGTTCGGAAGTAAAGTGCTGAATCTCGAAAATTATCTCTCGCTTTTATTACATTATATCCGAATTAAACATAAAAACCACCAGTTGACAACCTCTATCAATTAACAAAAAACCGCATTGAAATCCGTTGCGTAGTTTCAAAGACCTAAGCATATTAGGGACAGACAGCGGAAAGTGCGCTAGCATATAAACTTAACCAATACAAATAAATATATCAAAGTCAAAGCATCTAAACCCGTTAATTGAAAACATACGTATACAACCCTAAAATCCTGAAAGGTGTGCCATGAAGTTCAACAATATGAGACAAATTTCTTGGTTCCAAAATGATGTTGAAAATCCACGAATTCGAAAACGAATATTTAAACTATTTATTTACTAATAATAATGGTTTTTTGATTGCAGTAATACGCTCTGTTCTTGAGCTAATTTTACCTAGAGCCAAGTTAACAAGATATGATGTGTGGTCAACAACTATTCAATGAAAGAAAGAATTCAAAATAAATTTTGTTGCACTTATTATTAGCCAATACTTAAGAAATAAAGTTGTAGATAGATATTTCGATATTTTTCTTTTGCCTAATGAAAAGTTTGCTATCTTAATTGCCAAATTATGATGAGCAACAAAAAAAGAAACGCATTTACGCATATCACGCCATCCCTATTAACCCTATCCTGCTGATGTCGGAATGATACCTTTTTGATGATTAGTAAAGGAACGATAATATTAGGAATCTTTTTTTAAACGCATACGCGTGTATGGCAATAATATCACCACCAATTCCATTTGGGACGCTACGCTGCATACACCTTTAGGTAGTAAAAAACTTGAAGTTATGTTATACATATAATATTTTATTTTCCACTAAGCTCATCTTAAAGCGGGCCCATTCTCTCGGGGTACTATTATCATAAACAATGATAGTCCATCATTAATGAAGGAGTTCCTTGCTGGTTCGTGTTTTGTTCGTCAAAGTTCGACGCTAGAGCAAAATAACACCTTGGGGAATACCACAAGCGTTTCACAGCATGCCTCATACACTATTCATGAAGTATGCTTGTTCTATTTTAGGTATACCTCGGCTTAAAAGTTGTGAAACTGTTACGGGGTTTATTGAAAATAAATTTTATAATATTTTCAAACCACGACCAATGTTTGCTATACGTGAAATATGAGACCATAGTTCTTTAGGTTGAATACAAAAAATTATTTTGATAACGCATCCCAAATGATTTTTATGCGAATCTGGAATGCGGATTGACTCAAGAAAAAAATATTGGCTTGCTATGAATTTGATATATTTTTAGGAAATGTTGCCATATATTCTAATATTTTTGGCAGGTGATAGAGGTAAAGGAGTAATTTTCGACCAGTAATTCCTAATATATAATAACAAGACAAAAACAAAATGAATAGAAACATTTTTAAAATCAGTGTATAAAGACTTTCATAAGTCCTGATCACATGACCAAAAGGTGTCTTCCAATTTTATCCGGGTTATAATGCCAGTTCAGTACAGACGCTTTATATTCTAGACGGACTCAAAAGCACATCACGGCTTGTTTCACATTAAAAAATAACAATCTTTTTAAGCTCGACCTACTTTAGTCTAATGGAACTAATAGTTTTTAGTTAAGATAATATTGGCGCATTTATAATTTTATTTTTTCTTGTTCCTTTTTAGCATCGCTGTTATTGTTGCGATCTGTATTTTTTTCCTGTCATAGCTAGCAAACTCTTTGCACAAATAGTTAACGTAATAAAGCTTCATGCCTTCAATAATTGAAGACGTATAGAGATACATTTATGACTCGAATTTTTGGACTAATTTGTAGTCCAAAAAGATATCTATACTATACATAAAATTCAATATTTATTCCTTTAGTCCCTTTAATCCTTAGACTTTACAAAGTGCTTAGAATCGTCATACAAAACTACTAGCTAAAACACTCGGAGCTTATATTCCCTTTCATCACACTGTCTAGAATGTGAAAGCGAATCTAAGTGCCAGTTCCGGCGTCAAGGCTTCTTGACAAGAACTGGCAAGAAACTCAAGGCCGACTCTTTTCTATTTCCAGTTTAACAAATTATAATAATTACAATCAACACAACACAAAAGGAGCAGTTCAATTCCAAACTTTTTTATCGTTTATATAATCTGCGATACAATAGTAAGCCCTTTGATATAATCTACTTTTAAGATATTTCTTAAATTTCCCCATGGATAATTCAACCGCGTCGTTTGGAAGTTTATTGTAAAAGCGTATACATTGACCTGAGAACGGGTTAGAGATTTTATGGAGCCTAGTATTGAGCAAATTTACATAGTTTATGAATATCGCAATTTTTCTTATATTTAGTTTTATATTTATGAACATAAATAAGATTTTCCTAAATATATTGCGAATAAAATGTCATAATTCTTATCACTTAAAATTTATTTCATAGTGTATCATAATATCCGGAATATAACTGTTATACGAAAAAGTTAGTTCGACATTAGGTGATCCACCCGTTTGCCCCATTTTTCCCGATTCCATAAAAAAGGATACCGGCATTGAAAAAAAAAACACATGACTAAACTGAAAATAATACTACTTACAATTCACGATACATCCTCAGAGAACCACATATTTACTTAATACCAGAATCAAACCAGCAACACTCAAGCTTAAAAGCTCGTAAATGTGCTCTGAGTACAGGATCGTTTAGCTTCTTAGAGCCTTAACCGGGGACACTGCTTCGATATCAAAGGCTTAAGTGGAATGCACGGTGGAGTACCCAGTGCTTCGGTCTAGCAAATACGAGAGTTATATCAGAATTATGTAGCGCATCATAAAATAAACTCTCTTTGAGTATTTATTACTATTCATGGTAGAGTATTCAAAATAGACGGGCCTCGTGGCGTATTGACAAAACTGCGGAATCGCGGAGGGCGGGTTCCATTCCACCCGAATATTTGTGACAAACATGAATGTGTGTAATGGCGTCTGGCTGTTCATGTATTATAAGTATGTGTTTACAAAAGTATATATTATATATGTATTAATATCCTTTATCTTGTATCCATAATACAAGTATTTAGTTGCTTAGCTTGGAACTAGAGGGCGCTGTTTATATTGTGTCCAAGATAATTTTATTTATTATTCCGTGGGACAATAACCGTGGGACCAATTCGTGCTCACAGCAATGAAATCTTGGAATAAGTTTTGGAAGTCATGTTTTTTTTTTGGGTTAGGAGGGCAAACGAGCAGGCGTGTCACCTGATGGTAAGCAACCAACGTCGCCCATGGACACCAGCAACACATATAGTGTTACTGTTGCGTTGCCAACCTTTAAGGGATAGGGAATAGGAAAGGATGGGGAAGGGGGTGAGCCTCCGGGTACCTCTCTCACCGAACGAAACGCGGCATGAGCCACTTTACGTCGATCTTCTGAGAGGTCGTGGTATTTCGCCGGTCGAGCCGATATAAGTAATAATAGTTAAAGATGACTTTATTAAAGTATTACGTTTTGTATGTACGTATTAAGTATACCAATGAGTAAGTTACGTTATTTATCGCTTTTTAGTTTTAGAGGTACTTTTATCATGTACTTATAGATTGTGTGGTTTACGTTTCTAGAGGTCGGTTTGACTTTTTTTAAAGTAATTTTTTTCACAAGTTTTAGTGATATTAATGAGTTGTGAACTTCAATAGAAGTTAGTTCATTTACATGGCTTTCAGTTTAATAAATATATTTTCGCTAATTACAAGTCCGTTTGTTAAATGGTTGATATTTTTAGGGAGCTATAATTGTCATAAATAGGTACTTAGATAAAAAAGTATGATAATACTTGCTAAGTATTTATATTTTTGTAATTATCATGGGTAGACCCAATGGAAACTATAGCAGAAAATAAAAAAAACATTTTACAGAATTGTGTCCTAACTTAGGAGTTAGGACACAATTCTGTAAAATGTTTTTAAGCCGTTAAGAGTAACGGCCGTTAAGAGAGCACCGTATAAGAGTTCTGTAGCTTCATCATCAGCACAGCAGTATCAGACGTTGATTCAAGCATACCTCCCAAGCAACACGTTAGTCCTGTATACTACTAAACAGTTTCCATCGACTAACTGCAGTACTGTCTCCCAACTCTTAACCGTTAAGGAGTTCTGTATCTTCTTCATCAGCATAGCAGCATCAAGTGCATATTCCAGGATATTCCACAAGCAACACGCTAGCCCTACATACTACTACGTAGTTTCTATCGACCAATTGCAGTTCTGTCTTCAAACTCCTAACGGTTGAGTTTTGTGGCTTCTTCATCAGCACAGCAGCATCAAATGTTGGAACCATAAAGAATATCTTTAAGACAACACTATTACGTAATAAAAACACCATACTCGCATATAAATTTGGTAGATGCCTTCGATTTCTCCTGGTTCCCATCATAAGATAAAAATGGGACCATCTCGCAAGTAAACACTATACAACGAAAAAAAATTTTTGAGATCGGTCTATAATTGACGAAAATATCAGTGAACAGACATAAAAAAAAAAATTATACATACAGACGAATTGAGAACCTCCTCCTTTTTTCGAAGTCGGTTAAAAAAATAGATACATATGTCCGATACATGGAAATAAGTGCCATCTATTCAATTTTAGACGTAATAATTCGGCATATCGAGGCTTAACAACCGCTGTCTATAATAAAAAAGTCGTGAAATTATTAAATAAATTACGTTGACAATGTATGTACGACTTTGTTGCACTATATACTAGTGAGTTTACATCACTGACGGTTTAGTAGTATAACAAATAAAAGTAATAAATTATATTTGTAAATTATAATTGTATTTGTAAACTTGGTTATGCTTTACAACATTTCAAATCGTAATCCATAATGTTAAATAGTTATCGACGGTCTTCAACGATGCAAATAGTCGTAATGCGAAACGTACGGCGAGTACTCGTAAGTGTATGCAGAGTATGGTAACTCATGGTCATGATAGTCGTAGTGAGTATAAGTTACTGGTGCCGAGTATGCAGCATACTCATAAGTAATTGGATACTCGATGACCAATGGTTTCGGCTTAGCAGCAACGAAGGCCAGAATTGCAGCGAATAAAACCTTTAAAACAGAAAAAAAGTATAGTTAGTTAACATATCATCCCTGAGATATTGGACTTAATTAAAATAAGAGGGGTTTAAAAAGGCAAAAATGTCAAAAAGACCAAAACAATTTATCTCACCAGGGATTTTTAGAAAAAGATTATTCTCACTTGAACACGCTTTGTTGAAATAGATTATATTAGTTTATTAGGAACTAGCTGACCCGGCTAACTTAGTTTCGCCTCAAAAGCAATCAATGAATGAATATATGTAAAGCGTTTAAAAGAAATGTACGTTTAGTCTTTATACATACTTAGCATATTTATGAGAAAACGTGCTATTCACAAAGATTTTACACATATAACACTAAAGTTATTAAATATAGAATTTAAAATGTTTAACACTTACGTATTTGAACATCTTCAGATATATCTCTTCGCTTCTATTTTATATCACGCAGAAGCTATTAGTGGACAAGTTGCGATCAACTCGTATAATAAAAATTGATCGATCGGGACCAGTTTTATATTGGCTAAAGGTAGAGGATAATGGTTAGTGTAGGGCGATGTGATAGGATACAAATGGTGAAGTATCCTCATTTTTCATTTCAATAGTGTGGTCACGTCCAGCCTTGCGATACACTTGACAAGTAAATTTATTAGATCAAGGGTATGACGATAGATTTTTTTTATCAGTTCTTACTAATATTATAGAATTCTAAACGATATAAATCCCCCTCTGACCAATCTCAAATCATCATTATCATCATCAGCCTATTGCAGTCCACTGCTGGACATAGGCCTCTCCCAATGTGCGTCAAAATATCCGATTCTCTGCCTTCCGCATCCAGTCTTTTCCAGCAGCCTTTCTGAGGTCGTCTGAACATCGGGCTGGTGGGCGTCCTACGCTACGTTTACTGAGACGCGGTCTCCACTCTATGACCTTCTTACTCCATCTACCGTTGGTCCTGCGGCAGATATGACCAGCCCATTGTCACTTCAGCGAGCTTATTCTACGAGCTTTGTCGGTTACTCTAGCTCTCTGGCAGATATACTCATTCCTGAGTTTATCTTTCAGAGATACCCCGAGCATAGCCCGCTCCATAGCTCGCTGAGCGACTTTAAATTTGTGGACTAGACCCACCGTGAGTGTCCACGTTTCGGCAACGTAGGTCATCACCGGTAAGACACACTGGTCAAAGACTTTGGTCTTCAGACATTGCGATATAGGCGAGCTGAAGACTCGACGCAGTTTGCCAAATGCAGCCCAACCCAGCTAAATCCTCCTTTCGGCCTCCTTCTCGAAATTTCCTCTACCTAACTGGATAATTTGGCCTAGGTAGACGTATTTGTTTACGACTTCGAGAACTGACCCTTCGACGCTTATAGGTCCGGGCACGACATGTTCATTGAATATGACCTTGGTCTTGTCCAAGTTCATGCCCAAACCGACACGCCGGGAGGACTCTTCTAGGCTGCGCAGTCGCAGTAGCGCTTCTTCAGTCTTCTGTACAATCTGCCGAACAGTATGGATGTGGTCCACAGTACTAAAGCCTTTTCGAAACCCGGCCTGCTCCGGAGGCTGGAATTCGTCGAGTCTTGCAGTGAGACGATTCGTGACGACCCTCGAGAACAACTTGTAGATATGGCTCAGGAGTGAGATGGGTCTGTAAGGTCTTATCACCTTTTTTGAAGAACAGCACCACCGCACCCCTGCTCCAAACCTGTGGTGCTATACTCAGGTGTATGACGGAATTAAAAAGACCCGCTAATTCCTTTAGGACAGGAGTCCCGCCGGATTTTAGAAGCTCCGTAGTAATTCCGTCATCACCGGGTGCCTTGTTGTTCTGGAGTTGCCCGAGAGCCGCACTAATCTCGCTTTCTGTGACATCGGGAATGTCCTCACTATAGTGACGCGTTAGCGGGGCTCTGTGGTCATCATCGCTGTGTCCCGTCGGCTTAGTCATCCGTGTGGAATAAAGGAGCCCATAAAAAGATTCGATCTCTGCGAGAATCTCGGGCTTAGAGGTGACGAGTCCATCCGCAGTTTTCAGCTTCGTCAGATGGGACCTTTCAAGCTGCTGAGCGAACACTTTCGACCCTTTGCTATGGTCGATCGCGTTCTAGATTGCTCTAGTATTCGATCGATGAAGATCGCGCCGCATCAGCTTTCTAATACGCTGGTTTAGGCATTTCCATTCTGACGAAGATAGCTGATCGGATGGAGTTTCTCGCCTTTGCCTCATCAGCTCGAGTGTCTCAGCAGAGAGCTTGGACTCCTTTTTCTGCGATCTCGGTAACTACCTTTGGGACACTTTCCTCAGCGTGTTGACCACAGTGTCGGCTTTTTCGTCCACGTTGCCTGTGGTTTCCAGCAGGTCGAATCGATTTTTAAGTTCCATTTGGAACCTTTCGGTTTTGGCTATTTGGAGTGGCGTAGGTCGGATAATAGACCTTATCTTCCGGGTCCTTTCATCTTTCAAGTTAATATTTAGAGAGCCTCGAAGAAGTCGGTGATCACTTCCAGTATTGAACCTGTTGATCACAGAGACGTCTCTAAATATATGCCTACAATCCGTAATGATAAAATCTATCTCGTTCCTTGTCACAGAATCGGGGCTTCGCGTCCACATGTTTTTCTTTCGCTCCCGACTGACTGAGAGTAATCTGAAAATAACAGGAAAATAACTTTTAAAGAATTGATAAATTGAGCATAATAAATGTTATGAATTTTCTTTAATCTCAACAAATCCTTCAAGCTACTTATAAAGAAATAGTTACAGCCTACTTTTTGCAAGTAGATAATATACTTCGAGCCTTGGAATAAAGTTTTGTAAAATATTATCATAGCCTTCACAGATATGCTAATATCGCTTTGCTCCAGTAATTCAAACACTTTGTAGGAACATTGTTTTCTGTGCTAGTTTTAGTTGGCTATAGAAATCGCTTCATGTCCCTTTGATCTGTTACAATGTACGTATTATTTATAGACAATAGACGAGTAGTACATTTATACAATGTATCCCATTTTAATGTCTATCTTTTCTGAGTATCGAAATTTGTTGCCAAACAAAGGACTAGCCTTTTTGCAAATAAAAAACAGATTTGTGGTTTGAACAGTGGTAGAGCTACGCAGTGAGCCGCATGAATGGGCCAGCGCGTCAGAATATCGACGTAAAGTGGGTCGTAAACCGTGGTATCCGGAGGCCTAGTCTTCCTTTTTCGCCTTCCCATCTCACTACCTTTCGTATCCTATTTGAGGGCCAGCAACTCAACTGTAATACTATCTATGTTGCAAGTGTCCATGGGCGGCATAAGTTGCTTACCATAAGGTTAAACGTCTACTTATTTCTCGCATAAAAATAAATCTTTTAAGCATCATTCACTTCTACTACAATGCAACATCAATCAAAATAAGTAAAATTGTTTTAAAGTGGAGTTCAATATTCAGAACTCATGTTTGCAAAGCACATATTTGCAATTTGCTTAATTAATCATAATTGATATTGGCAATTAGCCAATGTTGTACGTTTTACATCAAAGTTAAAATTAAAATCTTTTTCATAAAACAACACACATTTATTGAGTCGGTACCAATAATTGACTTGGTTTTGTACCAATATTATATTTACTAAAATTAACTCAGTTAATAATGCTTGAGTAGGAAGGGTGTGAATTTTAAGAAAATGTATTTGTATTTCTGTTTAAAAGGAAACATAATATAATTAGTTAAGTAGTCTCGGTGGTCTAGTGGTCGAGCACACGGCTTTTGATCCAGAGGTCCGGGTTCGAATCCTGAATTGGCTCACACCAATGACTTTTCGAAATTGTTATCGGAAGTTAAGTGTGATAAATATCGATGACTGAAAAACTTAGTGCCCGGTACGGCAATAGGTTCGCCACCTATTCCATTTGGGACGTAAAAATAATGGCGAAACAAGGCTTAACAGCCGCTGCCTGCACCTTCAGGTAACAAAGCCGTGAAGCTATGTTATGTTATGTTATAATATAATTTCAGGTATTTTTCTACGCGAAGGTGTAGGCAGCGGCTGTTAAGCCTAGAATGGCCAATTCGATCACAGACAATATTGTGCCTGTTGTACGTCATTAGGTTCCGTCACCACATTTAAAACTAGAAATCTTTCTAGGGGATATTTGGGATTTAGATTTCACGACATCCCGACGAGGCTGGCTCACGCCAAAAGCATTCTGCAGAGGTAATGCGTGAAAAATATCGATTACTACCAATAATTATTGTGTCAGGTGTATATCAATAGGTTCCACCACCACATTTGGAATAAGAACTTTTCCTAGTGTGTCTAGGTATAATTTCTCTTGCCTATACCTTCCATTACTAGTAATTATTTGGTAAGGAATTTTTTTACTCAAATTTTCTAACTTTTTTATATTATAACATTATTTTGATCAACAAAAAATTACAACTTCCCAAGTATTAGTGAAGTTAGTTCCATTAGCATAGTCACACGTCAAGGGAACAAATCGCGGCACTCAAGCGGAATATTTATGTAGAACTTATCTCCTTGGAGACTTTCAAGTACGCTGATGTAATTTTAATAAATCTTCACAAGTGGTTGTCTTTATGATAAATACCGTAAATTTCCAACATTAATATTATTCTGAAAATAAATATGAGCAAATAAATATTAATATATATTTAGGTTGCTTTTCAGTTTACTATCAACAAGAATAAAAATATTTTTCTGCGCCCACATACATGGCCTTATTAGTAATCATTTTCCTTAAAAAGAAATAATAGAGTCACAAAAACTGTTCTTTGGGGAACTAAGGTCTTTTACTGTTTTCTTTTTATATCTTCACGCCTTGTTCTACCTGAAAGTACAGGCAGTTTATGTTAACCTAAACTATAAATAGGTAATAAGACATATAATTATGGGGTATTAATATCTATAAGTTCATTACATTAGTAGACACTCAGCAATACTTATTACAATGTACTCATATTAACCCATAAATTTTTTCATAGGTTCGCCGAAATGGCCATCCATTATCGTGAAAAATCATCTTCTGCCCCTAATATCTTCCATTTAGGAGCAAAACATCCAACCAATAAAATCGTTAGGGTCAATAAAAGACTACGGCTGACGTAATCTAAGAGTGACTTCAAAATAATATTTTATAGCTTCTGACTCTTGATGTAATTTGACGAAAATAAGGTTAATATTTTACGATTTGGATGATAATATTATTTCAACCTAATGCCAAAAAAGTAGGTATTATATAATCATAAGTTATAAGTATAGTATAAGCATAAAAGCATAAAGTATAATATAGCATAAGTTTTGCTGTTGTGTGTGTGTGTGTGTTTTGTACCGTTATTGATGGCATCTGGGTAGCTTAAAGTTTTAACTATAAGTTATAATTATTTATTTATTATCTAGGTTCAGTAACATAACGTCACGCCTTTGTTACCCGAAGGTGTAGGCAGCGGCTGTTAAGCCTCGTCTCGCCGTTATGTTTACATACCAAATGGAATAGGTGGCCAACCTATTGCCATACCGGGCACAAAGTTTTCAGTCATCGATATTTATCACACATAACTTCCGAAAACAATTTCGAAAAGTCATTTGTGTGAGCCAATATCAGGATAGGAATCCGCAATTCTGGATCAGAAGCCGTGTGCTCGACCACTGGACCACCGAGACTGTAGGTTCAGTAAAGGTTACGTATTCTACGTAACTTAACTTTAATGACTTAAAAGAGATAAAAATTTAATCATTATTAGAACATATTTATCTCTAAGACTTTCGCGAATCACTCATTCTCTTTCATTCACCTCTCAGAAGATCAACGTAAAGTGGCTCATGCCGCATTTTGTTCGGTGAGAGAAGTACTCGGAGTCCCATCCCCTTTCCCCATCTTTTCTTAATATTCTACTCCTTTAAAGGTCCGCAACGCATCGGTAACACTATATGTATTGCTCGTGTCTATGGGCGGCGCAGGTTGCTTACTATCAGGTGACACGCTTGCTCGTTTGCCCTCCTAGATCATAATATTATTGTGTAGCAACAGTGACATCGAAAAAGTTACGTCTACACAGATAAAACCTTTTGCCGAAGTGGAATTACACGATTTAATAAGGGATCTTGAACCACCTAAAGAGTCTGTAGAGGTATTAACTACTAGATTAAAAAAAAAAAATCTTGTAAGTGTTAGGTACAAAACTGACTCGATTATACAAGAGAGCAACACATATTACCATTTTTTATTTCAAAAAGTGATCTTGTTTTTTATTCAGACGTTTAAGGCCTCTTCCTCGTCTTTCCGTGTACCAGCCAATTCTTGCGTCTGCTCATAGACAGTTCTAGACGAAATCTCAGATGTGTTCTTTACATATTGGCGGCGAATATGGTTCCATTCCTATTGCTCCTACAACCAAATTAGAGAAATTAGATATAGATATAACATGTCCATCAAAGTGCATTATCTCCACAATCACCTGGACCAGTTTCTAGAAAATCCTCCTGTGGCGAAGAAGGAGAGCGATTACACCAGGCCATAAAACCTATGGAAAAGAGATGCCAAGGCCGATGGGATCAATCTATGGTGGCCGACTATTACTTAGAGATACAGCGTAATTGTTCCTCCAACACCTCATTCACGAAAATCGCGTAAAAGAAAGTTTTTATGTAGGTACATAAGAATTTAATGAATTTTGGGTTTGGTGTAAAAGTACATATTATTTGTCAAATTAAAAAACTAGACAAATATACGTTCAAAATGATTTTTTTTGTTATTTATGTAATTAGCAAAAGGTCCGAAATTAAAAAAAAAAATTACTACCTTCCATTTCCATTTCACCAATTTTCGGCACCAAAGTAACTATTGACCAGTGAAATTTAAAATTGTTTCAATTCGGTCAACGTGGTTAACTAGGGATTGCAATCCGGAAAAACAAATCCGGTAATTCCACGGCACCGGCACTATTTAACTATAAGGTGTTAACCGTGAAACTCATTTTATATACGCTATTAAACATTTTTGACGCAAGCGTAGTTACAATACCTATATGTGAAACTTGATTAACTCACTTATGTTATACTAAAAAGCGGAATATATTCTTATTTGATTAAATCAGATGAACCCGACCAGATCCAGTCGGTGTAATTGGAATCCGGAAGGATCCGGCCGGACTGAAAATTACGCCGAATTGTAATCCCTACATCTAACTAAGGGTTTTTCTAACCACATGAAGAAATGTATTTGAATTGTGAGTCACTCAATTAGAAGCATGGTATTCTGTTGACTCATGCATTTACATATATATTTCAATTCGCAGTCTTCATTGTTAAATACATAATATATTACCGTTCCGAATATCCGAATAGTTTTTCAAGAGTCATACGTTGTCTGTTCGAAACTGGAACTTTCCTAAGAAAAATGTGTATAATCAACCACGAGCCTATAGTAGCAACTTACAGTCTCTTTTTAATTATAATATTATTGCACAATTTAATAATTTATTCCTTACATCACATCGTCAGGTGCTTACTCATGGTTAAAACATATCAACACAAGGTTTGAATGTCATTTTTCCTAAAAGGAAACCGATAACATGTTAGTACTCACCTTACCGTACTCTATATAGTTTTTTTTTTATGAGTTAAGGGGGCTAACGAGTAAACAGTTGCCAGCTTTTATGATAGAACAAAGGTGAAGCGCGTTAGTAAAAATAAAAATATGTCAAACTATTTAATTATCAATTGCCTTTTGGTTTGACACGCACTTCTCTTTGGAAAGTCTTGAGTTCGTACCAATGATTTTTTTTGAAAACAATATTTCTACTTATTTTTGTATGACTAAAGTATATACGCCTGTGTGACAATGGGCTAGCAACCTATTTAATAGGTAAAGTGAACGTTAATTAACTGTATTATTTAGGCTTAGCTTCTAATTAAAGATAGGAAGACTAATGTTTTTTTTTATATATCGTAATAATTTGTAAAAATGTTTGAGTGAGGCGTGTAAGAATCGTGCCATGTGGCGCCCTGTTCTCTCTGCCCACCCTGCATAAATTCGACGTGAAATTATGTATGTGTATAAAACTGACAGAATAATAAGATAAGAAATAAAATCAATATTACCCGTTATCTGTTTTATTTAGTAACATATTTATGTGCGCTGTTTCCTTTAAGATGCCGTGAGTCTGACAGTCAAAGACAACGAACTGAATTTAAATTATTTCATTAATTAGTAGGTACTACATAATTTCACCTTGTGTATGTCATTCTAGAGACAGACGAGTTGCTTTAACAATATTATACTGTTCTGAAACAAATAAATTATTTAACTTACATAAATCTCGTTACATAGTATAAAACAATGTCTCTTTCCGCTGTCTGTCCCTATATATGCCTAGATTTTCTTAAAACTAAGCCACGGATTTTGATGCGGTTTTCTTAATGGATAGATTAATTTAAAACATTATTTGTATATGTCACGGTAAGAGTGAAAAATTGAAGATTATTAATAATTATCTATTATTATTAATAATTACCAAGAGTCGAGGTTAAAGTGATAAATTAATCACATTTGTCAGTTTTTCTTATTCTTTATTGTACATCAACAGATACATTAATACATAAAATAAGGATATACATAGTACAGAGGCGAGCTTAACTCATTTTGAGTTTTCTTCCAGCGAACCCTAAATAGTAGCGGAAAAGTAAAAGTGGTGAGAAGCCGATAGTACAACAATACAAGAGGAAAGAGATAAGATATAGATGGAATACTTATATATATATATGATTAAACAAATCAATACAATACATACATACATACATAATAATATACATAAATACATACAATTATAAATCTATAATACATACAAATAGTTATACACATTTATCAATTTTAAAATACATGAAAATATTATTAAATGTTCTGCAAATCATAGGTCAGAGATAGAAAGTGCTCTTTTAGCTTTTTCTTAAAGACTTCAAGGGAGGAACTGTCTCGTATTACATGTGGTAGTGAATTCCACAGAAGTACAGATGAAATTGTGAAAGAACCGCTGTATCTACTAGAACTGTGAGAAGGAGTACGTAGGAGAAGAGATGAAGATGTTCGACAGGGCTTATCCCTGGGTACAAGGTACTCAAAGCGTTCACGGAGGTATGAAGGCATTTTAGGGTTATGAAGGATAGAATAGAGAAGAGAGAGAACGTGCATTTCTCGACGCCGTCTGATTGGTAACCATTTCAGTTTCCTTCGGAACTCGGAGACATGGTCATATTTTCTAAGACCGAAGATGAAACGTAGGCATAAGTTTTGCAAGCGTTCCAGTTTATTCAGAAGTTCTTCCGTAGCGTCGAGGTAGCACACGTCCCCGTAATCAAGGATAGGTAGAAGGAGAGATTGGGCTAGCATAACTCTAGTCTGAAAAGGTAGAAAGTTTTGAAGGCGCTTAAGAGAGTAGAAGGTGCCAAATACTTTTTTACTTACACTAGTAATGTGATTTGACCAGGATAAGTTACTGTCCAATAGAATTCCCAAGTTTTTAGCAACACTAGTGTATGGTATAGGTATGCCGTCATATGTTACAGGAGGAATATTATTGCAGTGCAACTGATACATATACCTGCCACCAATAACCAGAGCCTGAGATTTAGCCGGGTTCAGGAGAAGACCAAAAGACATAGCCCATTGTCTAATATTCTCAAGATCAGAGTTAATGGCAGAAATCGCAACATCAGTGTCCTGAGCATCAAAATGACGGTATAGTTGCAGATCATCTGCATACAGATGATAATTAGAAGATATAATATTGGTAACAGCATTAATGAAGACGGAAAAAAGAAGAGGAGAAAGAACGCCACCTTGAGGAACTCCCGCAGCTAGATCACACCAGTCAGAATTTTCTTCCTGAGAGCAAACCAACTGCGAGCGTCCCCGAAGATAAGAACCAAACCAGGAGATCACAGAAGTAGAGACATTAAGAGAGGATAAGACACCTAGAAGTATGTCATGGTCAACTGCATTGAATGCGTTACTAAAATCGAGTAGCACCAGTATCGTTAGTCTTTTTTTCTCCATGGCCAGTCGAATGTCATCGGAGATTTTAACGAGAGCCGTAACTGTGCTGTGGCCAGGACGAAATCCAGACTGAAACTGACTCAAAAGACCGTGAGACGTAAGAAATCGTGCAAGTCGACCATGTACAATGCCTTCCAGAACTTTAGACAGGATAGGAAGAATAGAAATTGGCCGAAATTCAGACAGAGAAGAGGGATTTTTTACTTTTGGAAGAGCCATTACATGAGCTTTTTTCCAAGGTGAGGGAAATGAAGAAGTTTTGAGAGAATGGTTCATGATGTGAGTGATGTGAGGAAGAAGGTCACTAAGGATAGGTAAAAACATTTGGATATGAAGGCCATCGTCACCAACAGCTTTAGTTGTTATGGATAGCATAGATTTCTTAATGTCTTCCTCCGTAACCTGGTTGAAGGAGAAACAGGAGCAGTTTGGCACTGAAAGATTAGAGAGATAGCTAAGGGTTGCTGATTTTGTATTGGTATCGAGGGAATTTGGAGGTTTGGAAAAATGTAGATTTAGAGCATTGAGATTAGGAAGTTTAGTATCTTCATTATAATCTTTACCGATACCAAGTGAACTCAGAAACTGCCAAACCTGTTTAGAGTTATAATTTTGGATCGAGCTATGAATATGTCGTCTTTTGGAATCCCTACATAAGCGCTTGCAGCGATTTCTAAGTTTTTTATATAATGACCAATTGAGGTCAGTAGGTGACAATTTGAACTTACGCTTGGCTTTATCGCGTTTAGACATATGCTGGAGAATTTCTTTAGAAAGCCAGGGTGCAGGAGAATGTTTGAGTCTAACCTTTTTCAAAGGAGCGTGTATATCAAACAAATTTGTTATTATTTTGTTAAAACTCAAGACCTTAGAATCCAAGTCATCGCAACCATATACAGGAGACCAGTCAACACCTCTGGTATCTGCTAAAAGTGACTCTTTATCAACGTTTTTAAAACTTCTGAGAACTAAGAATTTGGGTTTGGGTTTGGGAGGTCGAATTTTGTAGGAGAGGAAAATGAGATCATGGTAAGAGAAGGAAGCCTGTAGTTGTCCATGAATGGCCACCTTATTGGAGTCGGACACTAAGATAAGATCAAGGAGTGACGGGGAGATCAAGGAGTGACGGGTTTTTATTAATAATTTAACCCTAGTATTGATAAATGTAAAAAGTGGCCAAGGGTTGCGGGGCGTTGTGTGCGACGTGCGAGAGGTGCGGGGGGGATGCCACGCGGTTAGGTTAGGGTTTCTTTTTTTTGTTTCTAGGCAGGAGTCGGAATCCTCATGGACACCCAAACTACGTCACGTATGAGGTAGTTTGGGTAGTGCCGGACTCTTACCGGCTAAACCTGTCTCCTGCCCTCGATGCTTTCTCCATAGACTGAAGGTCCATGGCCTTTCTGGATTAATTTTGATATTGATTGATTTTGAGTTATTTTAAAAATTGCTCCCCAGTTCAGGTTAAGGTTAGGTTAGGTTAGTTCTAACCTTGTTTGTGTGATCTCTAATTAATATAATTGTAAGACTGTGTTTAATATTATAAATAAATACCTGCTGGTCAAAAAACATTGGGTTTTTATTTATTTTATAACTTTTACCAATATGTGTCGTGAATTATCAATAATTACTACTAACATACATCACATAACTTCACGCCTTTTGTTACCCGAAGGTGTAGGCAGCGGCTGTTAAGCCTCGTCTCGCCGTTATGTTTACGTCCCAAATGGAATAGGTGGCGAACCTATTGCCATACCGGGCACAAAGTTTGTCAGTCATCGGTATTTATCACACATAACTTCCGAAAACAATTTCAAAAAGTCATTGGTGTGAGCCAGTGTCTGGAATCGAACCCCGGACCTCTGGATCAGAGGCCGTGCGCTCGCCCACTGCGCCACCGAGACTGTCAGTGTAATTACTACTAAAAGTAATAAATTTCGATGGTTTATTCACATTTACCAAAACATGTGGTTATTATTAATAATTTTGTAAAAATATTAATAATTTTCAATTAATCAGATTTACCGTAACATATATTATTATATAAATAATGTTTATGATTACATAAGCAAATACACCTGACAAAAATGCAAAGATTTAGTAGCCGAGCACGGCCACGACAAACTTTTCATGACCAAATAAACACGTGTCCCAGCAGAAGGTAACGTCAAGAGCCTTGACAAAAACCCTACGAACGTATGTGACCGGAGTTATGAAAATCTACACAGCTTGTGAGGTGTATAAGAATCGAATATTATAGTGCTCTTTTCTTTCTGCTAGCTCCACAAGAGTCTTGGCGTGAAGTTAAATATGTTACTTACATAGCTTCACGACTTCAATCCTAAAATTTACTTTTAATAAATTAAAAATAGAGACCGATAATCTAAAAAAGTCGTGCCGTATAGGCGGCACAAAATGTTATTTCTCATTTTTATACGAATCACAAAGTGGTTACTGTACAATCTAACATAAAGGCGACGGCACTACGGAAATTGAACACGAAAATAGCTTTTCCGAATATAAATTTCCCGAATTGATTTCATAACGAATATTGGACGCAGCGAATAAGCGAGTATGAACGATTGTCGTCGAATAAAGACTGGCCAAGTTTGATATTATATATTTATTTTTACTAACCATCTTATTTATGTTTGTTATATGTTACTGCACATGCCTTGAAAAGAATGATGAACCTGAATGTGGAAGAAAACAAGAGAAGAGGGAGACCGAATAAAACATGGATGAATTGTGTAAAGATGATATGACTAGGGAGGGTGTTCATGTGGAAGAATGATAGAGAAGCGTGGAAAAGATAAACCTGTTGTACCGACCCCAAATGATGGGATAAGGGCAAGAATGATGATCTGTTACTGAGCTATATAATTGTAAGTAGTAACTAAGTAACTAAGTAAACATAATAATAATATCTTGGACACAATACACACAGCGCCCTCTAGTACCAAGCTAAGCAACTAAATGCTTGTACTATGAATACTAGATAATAATAAATCATTTAATTTCAGGCAATAATTTCCCATAGATTACAATTTAAATCAGTTTTAAAATTACAATTAAGAAGTAAAATATTAACGATTATTATACGATTATTATTAATTAATTAAGTAAGATAACGGATATTAATACATATATATACTTTTCTTTTGTAAATACATACTTATAATACATAGAGAAACACCCAGACACCACACAAATATTCATGTTTGTCACAAATATTTGTGCTCGGGTGGGAATCGAACCCCCGACCTCATTGCTACAGCCGGTAGTTTTACCAATGCGCCACGAGGAAAAAACTGTCAAGAAATTAGTCTCAGAATCATTCAATTATTTTTCGCATATGGTACCATTCTACTAGTAAAAGTTGTTAAGCATAACCATTTATTACAGAAGATTAACGAGTTCAACATGTAAAGATATAATTACTGCTGCTTACACTTTATTAAAACTAATATATGAATAATCAAGACTTCGATTAAAATAATGAAGAGAGAATTATTATATTATACAGTCACTTTAGCTTTTCAAACTACTCTGTGTGAGCTATATCTTATGTCAAATCAAACAATCCTGCTTTATTTATAACAATTATAAGTATATGCATAACTAAGAACCTAAATGTTTTGTATAATCACTGTATAAAACAAACCAAGGATACTGGAGCCATATATTTTCTTTAACCTACCATATGGGCCATAACAAATACTCTTTTCAAAACGGAACGAACGCAAAACCGATATATCATCGAAATTGGCAACACCAACCGTTTTATACAGGGTAACCGTAAAAGAGAACGCATAAAAATACATATTCTGATTTATTATATGGGATAGGAAGGCAAACGAGCAGGCGTATCACCTGATGTTAAGTGACCAGCGCCGCCCATGGACACCTGTAACACATATAGTGTTACAGTTGCGTTGCTGACCTTTAAGGGAGTTGGATAGGAAGGGAAAGGGAAGGGGGGGGGGGGGCCTCCGGGTACCTCTCTCACCGAACGAAACGCGGCATGAGTCACTTTACGTCGATCTTCTGAGATGTGGTGCTATTTCACCGGTCGAGCCAGCCCATGCATGCAGTGAACTGCTTGGCTCTACCACTCTGATTTCAAAAAATTGATGCAGCATAACTCGATCCGCTTTTCTTTCGGTGATAGAGGAATCCTAGGCTTCTAAAGCCCCTTTCCTTCCGATCTACTGAAACAATGTAATACTAACTATATATTTCATGTGTCCATGGACGGCACTAGTTACTTACTTAGCGCTTACTGGTTAACCCCCTCTCCCGTAAAAAATAAATTTAAATTACAAAAATTAAAATTTGTAGTCTCGGTATTCCAATGGTCGAGCATACAGCTTCTGATCCAGAGGTCCGGGTTCTAATCCTGACACTGGCTCACACCAATGACTTTTCGAAAGTTAAGTGTGATAAATATCGATGACTGAAAACTTTGTGCCCGCTATGGTGTAGGTTCGTCACCGATTCCATTTGGGACGTAAACATAACGGCGAGACGAGGTTTAACAGACGCTGCCTACACCTTCTGGTAACAAAGGCGTGAAGTTATGTCATATGAAGTAAACTAAGAAGAGGACTGTTATAATATCCTAGCAAACTCCAACATTAGAGTCACCCGCATACCGGAGTTTCAAAGAAAATTATTTTGTTGGTATTTTTCAATTTATTTAATTTCACATTTATTTACTTCCGGAGAAACCTACTGATTTTTAGACTTTCAGTCTTAACCTACATCTAACCGCTACTTATAATACAATGTTTTACTAAAATTATAGTAACTAATCAGTCCAGATTGTAACAAGAATTAGTCCATTGAAATGTCAATTGTTTTACATGCACAAACTTGTCAGTTATCGATTTATCACACGTAACTTCCGAAAATTTGGATTTGAACTCACTACTTATTGAATCAGAAGCGGGGTGCTAGCCACTGCGCCACCGAGACGAGATTTTTTTTTATAAGGAATCTCACTTTTTCGCTTATAACTTTGATTTTCAATTTATGGCAAAACTTAAAGGAATATATTTGTAGGTATGATAAATTGCTACAAATTATGGCGTGACATTTTTTTGAAGACGCATAGATTCCGAGATACCGCGAAGAATGTATTTTTTGACCCCTTTTTTAAGATGGCCGCCGGATGACAAGGGTGGCGACCCCACAAACTTCAAATTAAGCTTCTATTGAACCCCGCACATGTTCCAAAAACAAAACTGCGTCCTCTAAGAAATGTAAAGCTCATGTAACATTTCAATGGACTAAAATTAATTTTAAAAATGGAATCGTCCATAGATACCTAGACAGTCAAAATAAATATTTGCATTGGCGCCATTTTCATTAGAAGCCTTCCAAAAAAAAAAAAAAAACAATACTTGGCTTTCCACTGATCCCGCAGTTATTGAGTTACTGAAAGAAAGTTACTGTTTTTGTTCGTACAAAGCCGGAGTTAGTAACAAAACACTGGGTTTTAAACTTTATCACTCATTTGTAAACAGGTGTATCTCGGCTCAGTTGAAAGAAAGTTGTTATAAGGACAATTGCAAAGTTCCAATGTAAACTGAATCTTTGTTTTTGCAAGTGTCCCTTTTATTGTTCGCATGAGAGAAAACTTTTATTTAGTTTTAATCAAATAAAGAGATAGTAGACACCACATGTTTTTGAAATTAAATACGGTTCAATTAATTTTTTAACACAGCAACAGTCTGAAGGTCACGCTTGGTCCTTGAAGAAAAAGTCTTGGGTTTTATTCCAAAATTCCAGATGGTTTAACAGTGGTGGAGTCACGCTTGACCACTCAGAATATCGACGTAAAGTAGCCCATGCCGCATTTCACTCGGTGAGAGAGGTATACGGAGGCCCAACCTCTTCCCCTCTTTCTTTTCCATCCCACTTCCAACCAATATGTAGAAATTTCACTATTCTAGCAGTACTAACAGTGCCAGGTTTAAACTCGAGTGATTTTTTCTGTATGTTATTAAAATTCTTACTCCAGATTTTTCCAACCACGTAACTATACTCCTTTTGCATACAAATATTGAAAAAGAAAAAAAAATCAGAAGCTGTCACTCAAGTGAACCTGTGAGCGAAATAGTAATAAGGGTCCGAGACTATTACGGGGTTTCAATTTTGATTACGGTGAATATTATTATGCAGTACGTGATCTGGATAAAAAAATTTAAAAAGGACCAAGAATTTATTTACAGTGATAGCCAAGTGTAGTGTAGTGGTGGCCATGCAGTTCTCTGCATGTATGGGCCGGCTGGACCGGTGAAATACTATGGCCGATGTAAAGTGGTTAATGCCGCATTTCAAGTCTTGGTGGTCCAGTGGTCGAGCACACCGCTACTGAATCAAGAGATCGCGGGTTCGAATCCTGGCTTACACCAATGACTTTTCGAAATTAATTTCGAAAGTTACGTATGATAGTTATCGATGACTGAAAACTTTATGCCCGGTAAGGCAATGGTTAGTTACCTATTCCATTTGGGACAGAAACATTAAGGCGAGTCGAGACTTAACAGCCGCCGTCATCTTCGGGTAAAAAAAGGTGTGAAGTTAAGTTATCCACACTGAAGTGGTGCCTGTCGTGTGGCCCACACTCCAAAAAAAATATATATATATAGTCATGATATTGTATAACTACCGTATGACTCCCGCGATTAATATTAGCTCAATTACTTTTTCTATATATAAGCAATATTAAATAATATAAATTTAAAATTCATCCTTAAGTTTGTTCAACGTGAAAATATGGAAACTCCAAACGCCTGTGTAATTTCCTCGTGAAATCTTTAGGGGCCAAGAAATGTGTAAAGTTGGTAAAAGTTGTCCATTACTTTGCAGACACGTGTCAATCACACAATAATTAAACTCGTGCAAATTGTCATTGTGTAGATGTACAATATTGGCTATAACACTAATTTATTACTACGGACAAGATATTCAAAAGTAGGCGAAAAAGAACTTTGAATAAATAAAGCTTTGGTTAGAAAATCCCGAATATCTAATACATTTCTAACTTGTAATTCGTTCAATTATTAAAAGTTTGATCTTACCCGACTTAAGATACAGTGAGACGAGATAACACTGTCGATAAAGACAGAAGGGTATAATCGCTTATTGCCAAATTATATATTTAATTCCATGAACTAAGCAGTCGCGAATTCATTGCCATTCACCAGGAACATTTTTTTTCCAATACCAATATCCATTTCAAGAGTAGGAACTTTGTATTTTTCCAGCAAAATTCTCCATTCTAACCATCAAGAAAACTTTCATAACATAATAAACACCTGCATTTCTCAAGTAACGTAACTAAACAAAAATAATATAGCTTCACGCTTTAATCTACTTGAAAATTGGCGATTAAATCACCACTTGCCACAATGCTCCCAACCAACTTTTACGGTCTAAATAAAATAAGTGGCGAAACTTATTGCCATACACCGGTTACAATGTTGTCATTCATTGAAATTTATCACACATAACTTGCGATATGATATCCGAAAATTCATTGGTTTGAGCCCGGAATTGATCCCACGACTTCTTGAATCAGAAGCGGGGAGCAAGACCACGGGAGATGATTAACCTAACTATTTTATGGCAAAAACATAAAAACGTTTTTTTTTTTTGTAACAATATGTATTCTATATGTATTAACGTTATCAAAAAAAAAGGTTTTCGACACATTCTTCCCTACACAATCTGGTGTAATTTTCTTACATTAGTAAGAATATAAAAGTTTATAGATATTACAATGGTAATAAGCGGTCAATTTATTGAATCCCTACGCTACGATATTCCACCGACGACGTGACCGGAATATTTTCTCATAGATCACGTATGGGAGTCGCGATTTGCACTCACTGAATCATATTAAGCGGTTCTGATAGTGTAGTCGCTAGCAGTAATATATATTATATCCAGAAGTTTGGTATTCGTTTATTACAAAATATAAATATTGATAAATAACATGTTCAAAACCTATGTCAGCTTGTACGGCAATACTAAACTAAAAAGTTTAGATACACGGGAATTCGAACGTAATGTTGAACGAATGGTGTTAGGGGAAAGAATTTTCAACGGTAGAGGGCGCTGTTCTTCAAGAAGTACTCGTTAAAAAGCTCACGCAGGAAGGTTTGTTGCTGTTAATAGATTTTTTTAATACTAGACGCGACCTAATGTAATTTAGAAATGTTCAAGAAAGGTAAGGTAATCATCTGTACGTCCTAAATTCTAGCACAGCCAGTGGCAGAAATAAGAACTAAGATCTCAGTTTATTATTGTGTAAATTAATAATATGGAAAAGCCTATTCTTTTCGGACTTCTGTTACTTCGTGGACTTAAATAAAAACTGGTAAATCATTGGTAGAGCCAAGCAGTTCGCTGCATGAATGGGTCGGCTCGACCGGTGAAATACCACGACCTCTCAGAAGACCGACGTAAAGTGGCTCATGCCGCGTTTCGTTCGGTGAGAGAGAGGTACCCCCGGAGGCCCACCCCCCTTCCTCATCCTTTCCTATCCCCTATCCCTTAAAGGTCGGCAACGCAACAGTAACACTATATGTGTTGCTGGTGTCCATGGGCGGCGTTGGTTGCTTAGCTAGCATCAAGTGACACACCTGCTCGTTTGCCCTCCCATCCCATAAAAAAAAAAGAATCGGCCAGACGTGATCAAACCCTCAAACTAGCATCAAGTGACACTCCTGCTCGTTTGCCCTCCCATCCCATAAAAAAAAAAGAATCGGCCAGACGTGATCAAACCCTCAAACTCAATGATCAACATATTTCATTATTGTTCGTCGTGGCGCATTTGTAAACTACCGGCTGCAGCAATGAGGTCGGAGGTTCGATTCCCCCCGAGCACAAATATTTGTGACAAACATGAATATTTGTGTGGCGTCTCGGTGTTTTTCTATGTATTATATGTATGTATTTACAAAAGAAAAGTATATATGTATTAATATCCGTTATCTAGTATCCATAACACAAGCAGTTAGTTGCTTAGCTTGGAACTAGCGGGCGTTGTGTGTATTGTGTCCAAGATATTATTATTATTAACAATCGATTATTTTGGAGGTTTTCTTCTGATTCTAACAGATGGCGGTATGAGGTAATCAATTGAGTGAGTATCTATAGACTTCACTATTTCAGAATATAATATCTAAGGTAAAATCTGTATTGTACACTCTTTAGTGCAATCCATCATAGTGTACCCGTATTGATAAAAACAAAAATTAATTTTCCTGCCCTTGTCCTACTTCAAGTGGGGTCGGTACAACATAATATGTTACAATATCGGCGTAAAGTGGCTCATGCCGCGTTTCGTTCGGTGAGAGAGGTATTTGGAAGCCTAACTCCTTCCCCTCTCCCCTCCCATCACACTTCTAACCCCTTATCTGTCCTATTTTAAAGACCGGAAACGTAGCTGTTATACGAGCAAATCTTTTCACATGGATAGTTTAAAAGTATAATAATATTATCCTTTTAAACTATCCATGTCAATAGATTAGGCTTCCGAATACCTCTCTCACCGAACGAAACGCGGCATGTGCCACTTTACGCCGGTAGTCTGAGAAGTAGTGGTATTTCACAGGTCGAGCCGGCTCATTTATACAGCAAACTACAACGCTCTTCTCTCTGCGATGAGACGATAATCCACTCTAAATCACCTCTTCTTTGACGTTGAAATGGTCCCTGGACAAATGCACATTCACCACTCACCCCCACTGTGAACATACTGAATATTAATGTCTGTCAATTTGTTAGCGTAAGATGGCTTCATTTATTCAATACGCCTACGCAACATCACTTAAGGACTTTTACGCCTAAAATTAGCCTCATATTTTATAGCTATTTCCAAGACGTCACATTTTGACAAGATGCCAATATTACCACTCTATATTCAGGAAGGATTTTAGAGAGAATTAAGTGATTATAAAAGAAGGCATATTTTTGTATGTTTAACGCGCTAATTTCCGGAAATACAAATCAGGCTTTAAAAAATAGTTTTGCTTTACTGACATAATAAATAAAATAATAATAATTTCACGCCCTTAATATCCACAGTTATATAAAAATAATATTTTGGACACAATACACACAGCGCCCTCCAGTCCCAATCTATGCAAATGTAAACGTGTCTTTTGGATACTGGATAACATTTTTTTTATTTTTTTTTTGTAAATATACTAACCTCTTTGTCATTCTTTTCTATACAAATAATATAAGTTTGTCGATTTATTGTAAAGACATAATTATAATACATAGTAAAACACCCAGACGCCACACAAACATTCATACTTATCATAAATCTTTATACTTAAGTGGGATCGAGCCAGCTGACTTCGACTCCGCAGTTGGTAATTTTACCAATACACCACAAGGCCAGTCAAATGTCTCGGTGGTCTAGAGGTTGAGCTGCCCGTTTCTGAATCAAGACATTATGGGATCGAATCTGGGTTTTTGTTATAAATATCAATGATTGACAGCATTGTACCCGGTGTATGGCAATATGTTACACCACCTATTCTATTTGGAACGTAAAACATTTACGAATCAAGGCGTAACAGTCACTGCCTACACCTTTGGGTAGAAGAATGAGTGAAGTTATTTTATTCTTAGTTCAAACTCGAAAACTAATCAGTGGTAAACTCATGGAGACTGTTGGGATACAAAATATTAGTATTCGCTACAGCACAGAAATGTTAATCACACGCTATCACAACACTACAAACTACAGTTATTTGACGATGAAGTAAGAAGAGATGTTTTATTTGGAAAAAGATACAACTCGCATACAATTTAAAATTAGAATTAGGTTTTTCAAAAATGTCACTTTGTTAACTTTTGACACAATTCTATTTGGCATTTTTTTAGAATACGTAGGTGGTTATATTTTCGACAATCACTCTGTATTTGTTTAAATACTAAATGAAAAATGAAGCCACATAGAATATGCTAATCGGCCTATCGCCTTACATCGAGTAAAGCAGCCCAGGCATAGATAATGGAAAAGTCATTGCTGTGTTTTAGAGAAAAAAAAACTTCTATAAAATATTTATAATCATATATACATTTTTATCAAAATCGTGAAATGTGTATGCATCCATAAAAAGGTATGTGTCCATTAGTAACCCGTGTTTAAAACATGAGGACTTTTTATGCGTCATCTGTATACTTTTTAGACAAACCACGGAGGTTTTGTTTATTTTTCAGAAAGTCAAAGGCCAGTTTATCCTTTTTTTATTTTTTATTTTTTTGAATCGTCTGACCGTCATCCATCTTATATCTCTAAATATTTTTTTATTATTCTGCCTTTCAGAAGTCTTCAAAGCCTAACCTTATATAAATATATGTATAGTTTTATGTCCTTACTATGTCAAAATCTAAACAGCGGTCTACTGTGTGCATTATTTATTTCAGCCAATTGAACAGTTGCTAAGCATATTGCCATACATCAATAACATTATATGATGATATCGTTAATTATCAGCTCTAATAATTTCCACATTGTTGAAACATAAATAAGTTTGTGTCAAAGAAATCGAACTCAGGATTGTGAGAAGCCACCAGATTTTACTAATAAGCCCTTTGTCTCGTTTCTTTATAAAATAAGAAAATATACTAGCTTTCATCTATCAACTAGGACTCAGGTGGAAAACTAAGATATTTATAATAAGAACACCTAACTCCTCTCCGTGATGAGATAGGGTCGGGGGTTTTCTAAATTAAATTCTATGCAGTAAGATTCAAAGAGAAAATGAGATTTTTTTAATGAGTTTAGTAACGCTGCGACGTTCGTTTTCATCCAGTTTTTTTTTTCTTACCAATCTGCGTCATCGTCTTTCTGCAATATGTTTTATCTATATTTTTCGATTCCTACATTACGCATTCGTATTCTCGCGATGTCGTATTCTCGAGTCTGGTATGAGATGGTATTGCTTTAGAATCATTAAAATGTTACCCGATTCGCTAACATTTATCATCATTTTTCTTCTTCCATGCGTTGTAACACAATGATATGAAGTCTATCGTCTTTCTCAATAAGGCGTATAATAACAGTGGTAGAGCCAAGCAGTTCGCTGCATGAATGGGCCGGCTCGACCGGTGAAATACCACGACCTCTCAGAAGACCGACGTAAAGTGGCTCATTCCGCGTTTCGTTCGGTGAGAGAGGTACCCGGAGGCCCACTCTCCTTCCCCATCCTTTCCTATCCCCTATCCCTTAAAGGTCGGCAGCGCAACAGTAACACTGTATGTGTTGCTGGTGTCCATTGGCGGCGTTGGTTGCTTAGCATCAGGTGACACGCCTGCTCGTTAGCCCTCCTATCCCATAAAAGAAAAAAGCTACCAATCTTATGCATAAGCAATTTTGCCAAATCCATTTTCTTGTTGAAAAAACTGATACCTTAAACTAAAATTATAACCTGCATAACGTTACGCTTAGTCCCTTGCCGAACAGACAGAGAGAACAGAGCACTTTTGGGCACGATACTCACACACCTCACTTTCTTCATCGTTTTCTAAACTCTTCTCAGAGATGCTTGTAAGTTTTTAAGGCTCCTGACTTTACGCAATGACACGTTAAACTTGGTAATAAAAATTGTGTCTTGGACGTTAACGGATTCTACATCTTTCCGCTTTTACTCTTTATATGTCTTGAATCATCCATTCCCTTTTTTTATGAGTGAATCGTAGATGCAGTAGCATGCCTTCCCTTCTATAAAACGGAGACTGCATTTCAACCCGACTTCTTGCCTTAAAGCATAAATCCGATTAATCATTCTCGTGGGTCATTCTGATAAATCATTCGAAGTCGAAGCTGATTCAGAAGCTGGGTGACCGAAGTAAAATATTTCCTGAGATTACCACGCTCTACCCTACAAACTCTTCTTTTTGTAATATTAAATTAGACATAATTATATCACAAACTAACCAATGTATCAAAACTAAAACTAAATAAAGTATTTCGATCAATAAATATTTTTATGTTGTCGTAACATAAGTAATTGTAAGCCCGAATTTCTTGGGCGGCTAAAAAGACAAAAATCCTCGTTGTCCGTACCTAAATAAATACACTTAACATATTCCAAGAGTTTTTTTTTATTATTATTTTTTCGTATAAAATTGTGGCAAATGAAATATCTTATGGCTTTAAGATTTTGTTGAAGATTCTGTAAAGGGATCAGAAGGACACTGCCGGGGACACGGTATTCTTTCTCGCTGTTTTCTTTGATATATTCAGATAAATTTCCTTGTATCTTTACGTCTGTTAAACGGTATGAAGATGTTGTTGAATTTGATAAGAAAAGCTTTAAATAATAATAATATCTCTGACAAGTTCTCCGAGGAATCCATATCAATCCTATCCTATTAATGTTATAAATGTACACATTGTGAGTGAGAATGTATGTTTGTCACTTTGTAGGTGTAAAAGTAAGAAACGGCAGTAGTTCAGACATGTAAAAAGAATAGATGATGCAAGATTGACTAAGCAGATATACAATGCAAAAGCGGATAAATGTAGGAGTCGAAGAATAGAGGAAGGTGATGTTAGGAGCCTCCAAAACCGATTCGCGTTAAAGTCAACGAAGCGAGTGAGGCGTGTAAGAACCGTGCCTTATGGCGCTCTGTTCTCTCTGCCTACCCCGCAAGGGATTTGGCGTGAAGTTAATAGCTCCATTGACAACAAGATCTATTGTCCCCGTTGCGTGTGAGATGCTATAATATTAAACAGTTGTTGTTTTACGAAGAATAACTAAACACTAACCTGTTAATACAACCTGATATATACAGCACTATAATTGTAACATCACTCGCTTAATTCCTGAAATTGTAGACAGGGTGTGGCATACACCGGGATCAATCTTGTTATTCATCAATTATTGTCACACATAACTTAAAGAAAGTCATTAGTGGTGATCTCTATTGACTTCAAGATGGACCATTTCAACTAAAAGTAGTAGAAGTCATATTTCTGGAGCTCAAGGCGTTCGAAACCCATGTTATGGGAGATGATTTATTTTAAGAGATGGAAAGACGGAAAGAGATGGACAAGCACTATTCATATACTGCTTTGTTTTCGGAAGTTATGGGTGATAAATATCGATGTCTGAAAACTTTGTGCCCTAGTTTCGCCTCCTATTCAATTTGGGACGTAAACATAATGGCGAGACGAGACTTAACAACCGCTGCCTACAACTTCGGGTAGAAAAGGCGTGAAGTTATGGTATATTTTTTTAATATTGACAGTGCTTTAATAAAAATAAAATCGCAACCGTTTGCATTTTGCCCGCTATACGTATGGGTTATAAGTGACAGCAAAAAAATATTCCTCTATAGAATAGAAATGAATAGAATAGACCTGCATTTTTTACAGATCTTCCGCGCATACGTCATAAAATATGTCATTATATAACATGATATGATATAATACATTTGTTTTAAGCGTGTATGAATGTTATGTACTTAATACGATAATAAATAAAAACAATTCGTAAATTTTTATCGCGGATTTGACTCGATTATAAATACCATTTCCCCTGAGGTAAATTATTGTGAAATTGATTAGGTACAGGTGAAAAAAGAATGCAATTTATTTCTTCATTTAGGTATGATATATTTATAATCTATTTTATACTTTAATCTGATAATATTTAATAATATTAAATTATATATATACTCATTAATCAATCGCATCAACCACCTGAGCCAAATTTCATATAATCATACCATCCTTTAAATAGATTAGGTGGTAATTATCTGACTGAAATGATAGATCGGTCCGCCATTTTCTTTTTGTAATATTGGAAACATTCCTTTTACCCAACTGCACTAAAATAATGGCTATATATTAATTTTCATGTATGTCAAATATATGTGTGTATATATTATTAAAAACACATACATACATAAGCTCACGCCTGTATCCCGTAGGGGTAGGCAGAGACTTTGGCTTTCCACTAGCTACGTTACTGACACACTTCTATCGCTTCATCCACACTCATACATCATATCATGCATTCACGCCGGTTTCTGGTACTACGCATTTTGTCTTTTCGAAAGAGACCATTTATAAGGTCATTGTCTTGGTCTCCCGATCGCGACCCTGCCATTATATACTCGTTTAGTCAGTCGGCTTTCATTCATTCTTGCAACATGACCTAACCATCTTAACATACTTCTCTCCGCCTTGGTCACCACATCGTCATTCAGCTTGCATTTCTACTTATCACGCTATTTTTTGTTCGATCCGTATCGGTGACTCCACACATGCTTCTCAAAGAACGCATTTCCACTACATTCACCTTACTTTCATGCTTCACCTGCCACACCCAACACTCACTCCCGTGAATTGTCAAGCGTGCTTTTTCAGACACAGCCTGATTATGCATCAGGCATGTAATGTACCATTGACTCTACTACCAAAAATAGTATCATAATTATACTACTTAAAATAATATCATTATTGCTGGAAAAGTTTAAGCTTAACATATTGTGTCCATTTATTCTGTTAGTCCTTTTTTTTTCTTAAAATTTCCACGGATACAAAAGTTTACTAAACTACTCATATCTTAAAATATTTCAGTTGTATTGTGATCCAAATAATTCTATGAATCACGCTAAATAATAGAAATATTCATAGATTTACTTATTATAAATTTGAAAAAAATATACTATATCAATTTCATCCAAGCGCTAAGCTAGTAGTCCAAAACTGATGCCATCTTCCCAAGCCCGTCTCAAAGTAGTCTTTTCAGGTTTAATACCTGCTTCAAAATTGTAACATTCAGGAAAGTTGGAGCAGAGCCAAAATAAAAATTGTACGTTAATATATAGTACCTGGATGATTTATTTTTATAAATTGTGTTATAAAGGCAGTCAAATTTTGCAAGCATCTTACTTTAGCAGCACGTGTGGGACGAGCAGAAACCTGATTATTTTAATGACGGTAATCTTGAAATGAGTCTTTACATCAGATCAGTTTGATGATACTCTTCTAGGTGTTCTTGATACGAGTTGCGGCTTCGTGAAGTTATATTGTTTATAAGCGTTTTTTTTCCAAGATCGTTTAGGTATTTTTAAGTGAAAACGTGCGTTAAGAAGACACAAATAAACAACTGATTTTCTTAGTCTAACCTCAAAGCAAACTCTCATTGACTTCGTGTTATTTAACAACGCGTTGTTGTCGTTAAAGCAAGTTAGTTGCTCACAATTTAAAATAATAGTATTCGCCTATAGATGTCAGGAAGAGTCATAGTCTAAATTTATGTTTAAGTTGATTATCGATAAAACACGATAAAATGTCATTTTCTAAAAATGATTCCTAGCTAGATCGATTTATCGCCCCCGAAACTCCTTAAGTACTAAATTTCATGAGAATTGTTGGAGCCTATTCCGAGATTCCAATTATATATATATATATATATATACAAGAATTGCTCGTTTAAAGATATAGTACCTGGATGACCGAGCTTTGCTCGGTATGTTTTTTTTTATAAATTGCGTTTTTTGAAATTATATTTAAGTACGAATTACATACTAATAAAATGATGAAATAGGAATAATATTTTTCGATCGTACTGACAGAAAAGATATATTTATTTTATTTTATTTTTATGTTGATTATCGATAAAACACGGTAAAACGACATTTTCTAAAAATGATTCCAAGCTAGATCGATTTATCGCTCCCGAAACCCCCTATATACTAAATTTCATGAAAATCGTTGGAGCCGATTACGAGATTCCAATTATATATATATACAAGAATTGCTCGTTTAAAGATATAAGATATATACTAATTAGCTGATCTCGCAAACTTTGCTTTACCTCAGAAATGATAAATGTGTAAATTTTGGATTTAAATAATATAATAATTAAATTTTTAATAATATATCTAATTGTTTTCGGAAGTTATGTGTGATAAATATCCATGACTGAAAACTTTGTGCCCGGTATGGCAATAGGTTCACCACCTATTCCACTTGGGACGTAAACATAACGGCGAGACGAGGTTTAACAGCCACTGCCTACACCTTCGGGTAACAAAAGCCGTGAAGTTATGTTATATTATGTTTGGATTTTAATAAGTGCAGTTGGCGCTATTTATCAGCACGCGTCCGCAGATAGGTACCACTGTGAGACGCAATGTCCCTTAATTTTAAATCTGTAAAATCTTAAAAAATATTGACAAAACCAATCTTAAGCAGGATTGGTGCAGATAAAATAAACAAAAATCAGAAATATTTACTCTGGAAACGTACAAAACATTGTTTTATACTATGTAATCATCATGTCTGTTTTATTTATAAAACTAGTTGACCCAGTGAACTTTGTTTCGCCTCAGAAGCAATAAGAAGAAATTTAAATGTTTATTGTGGGTTAGAGGGTTCCTAAGATTTACGTACATCATCGCAGACTTATTAGTAGACCTATTATAGGTGTAAATTAATGTAGTACATTGTTTTTTCTTTCTACATAGGGTTTAGGTTCAGCTAGCGTTTGCATTACACATGAATTATACATAAAAATGATTGATTATAATACTGTATTCATAATATATTATATTCCTAAACAGTTATGTGGCTACGTTACTATGAAATAACAGAAACTTTAAGAAAGAAATTACGGGAATTTTAAATCGTAGAACCACACACTACTCTCAGAATATCGATGTGAAATAACTCATCCAAAGTTAAGTTCGGTGAGATTGGTATGAATGATGTATCTGCAGGTCCAACCACTTACTTCCTGCTCTTCCTATCTCACTTACGACCCTTTCTCTATCCCGCACCTGGAACAGTATCTGTGTTGCAGGTGTCAATGAGCGGGGCTAGTCCATTACCATGAGGTAACCCGGTTATTTATTTGTCTCTTGTCCCATAAAAGTGAACATACAGGAAGCAGTGATTAGTAGAAAACTAGCCAATATTTGTCACGCATGATCATGTGCACAACTAAACAATTATAACATCTCATTGTTGTTCTTGATAATGTTTAAACGATACAGTTTTAGTTTATTACAAGCTGACCAGGCGCACTTTGTTCCGAATCAAAAGTATTTGGAGTTTACTCCTTAAGAATCGATTTACATATATAGGCCCGGGGTATGAAAATTATGGGGACCAAAATCGTACTAGCATGTCACACGAAATGCGTTATGCGCTATAGTCACAGAGCATATAAATAAGAGTCGGCACTCCATACAATGTCCTGAGCTCTTTATAGAAACACTCTTTATAGCGATACGCCATTCTCTATTACGAAGAAATGTGTTCATATTTGTAGACAGTAAATATTTATTATTTTATTTTATAATCGTTCTTGAGGAGTAAACTCCAGTCGTGCGTCGGAGCGGACACACACACTTTTTTTTAACAGCGTTCATGATTAAAGTGTTAAATCTCGAAAATTATCACTAAACTTGTTCTTTGCTATATTGTACATGAATTATACATACAAACCTCCCTGCTGACACCCTCTATCTATTAAAAAAACGTATCACAATCAGTTATGTAATTTCAAAGATCTGGGCATATCTTAAGGGGACAGACAGCGGAAAGCCACTTTATTTTATACTATGTAATGATTAGTAGCTCCAAAGATAGACGATGTACGCGTTCAAATAGACCAAAAAGATCATCAAATTTATTCTAAGCATAGATATTTTTTTCACTAATGTAACTGATAAACTTCGTGCCCGGTATGGCAATAGGTTCGCCACTCATATTTGGGACGTAAACATAACGGCGAGAGGAGGCTTAACAGCTGCTGTCTACTCCTTTAGATAGAAAAAGGCATTTATAACTGCTGTATGTAACTGATTCAATAGAGTAAAGTACTTCACACCGAACGTAGAACTTCTTAATCAAATTCACTTAGTCATTTATTACTATGTCTTAGAAACCTATTTCGAGTCCCAGAAACCAATATTGAAAACCAATTTTGGCCCCTTAGTAACAAATATCGAATAATGAATAACAATTTTATTGTTTGAAAAGAATGAAAAGAGTTATGAAAGCCAACGAAGCGAGTGAGGTGTGTAAGAATCGTGCCTCATCTCAGGAGCTCTGTTCTCTCTGCCTACTCCGCAAGGGATTTGGCGTGAAGTTATGTATGTATGTAATTTTATTGTTTGTTTGTCAACATCAATTTTGCAATGTTCTTTACCTAAATTAATCAGCTATATTTTTGTAAATATTTTCAAGCTTGTTTTAAAATAAATTTTAAACTAGCCGATTCGCCGAACTTTATTTCGCCTCAAAAGCAACAAATGAATAATTTTAAGTTAATTTTCAAATAAATGTAGCCTAAATAACTCCTTGTTACATCAGCTACCCGCCCGTCCCCTCAAAACCGGTCCAGCCATTTTAGATATTAGCCCGAACAAACAGATGACTGTCAAAAATTTTAAAAATTGTTATTTTGGTGTAAAACGGTGTAAAAAGCGGTGATCTCAATATTATAAACAGACACTCGAATTGTATTTATAAATTATGTTTAGATATGATAACAAAAAAATCTTAATCTCACAAATTTTAATTACTATACCTAGTATTACAATTACGCAGTAAACCAGCATTTAATTGTAGGTAATATTACCTACAATTAAATGCTGGTTTTAAATAATATTTATTTCCTTGGAACCAGAAAAAAATCTTCTTTTTTATACAAAATCATGCTCATTACTTTTTGAGCTCGCCTATACCGCAATGCCCGAAGACCAAAGTCTTTGACCAGTGCATCTTACTGGTAATGACCGACGGTGACGAAACGTGGACACTTACGGTAGTCCACAAATTCAAAGTCGCTCAACGAGCTATGGAGCGAGGGTTATTTCTGAAAGATAAACTTAGGAATGAGTTTATTTATATATATATATGGGATAAGAGGGCAAACGACCAAGCGTGTCACCTGATGGTAAGCAACCTGCGCCGCCCATGGACACCAGCCACACATATGATGTTACTGTTGCGTTGCCGACCTTTAAGGGAGTGGGATAGGAAAGGATGGGTAAGGGGGTAGGGCCTCCGGGTACCTCTCTCACCAAACGAAACGTGGCATGAGCCACTTTACCTCGATCTTCTGAGAGGTCGTGGTATTGCACCGGTGGAGCCTGCCCATTCATACAGCGAACTGCTTGGCTCTACCACTGTTACCGCCAGAGAACTGGGGTAACCGACATAGCTCGTAGAATATTCTCGCTGAAGTGGCAATGGGCTGGTCATATCCGCCGAAGTACCGATGGTAGATGGAGTAAGAAGGTCATAAAGTGGAGACCGCTTCTTGGTTAACGTGGCGTAGAAGTAGGCGTAGTAGAAGTAGGTACGTTAGAAACCCAACCTGTGGAAAGCCGAAGTACCGGTCTACATCTTTTCTTTTATGGTATACGAGGACAAACGAGCACGTGGGTCACCTGATGGTAAGCAACTTCTTACTGCTCATGAACACCATGGTGCGTTACCGCCCTTTAAGGGAGTAGGAAAGCAAAGAACGGGAAAAGGGGATCGGGCGTCCGGATACCTCTCTCACCGAACGAAATGCGGCACGAGCCACTTCACGCCGCCATTCCGAGAGGTCGTGGTTTTCACCGGTCGAGCCGGCCCAGACTTTACCACTGTTAAATAACTATGAATAACGAAATAAAAGTGAATTGTATTAATTTAATTGTGAGAACAGTGTTAATATTTCGAGGGCATTAGAGAGGCTGGTACACAATTATGCACGTAGTGCTCCAGTACCAATCATATTATTCAGACCTACCCCGAGAGAGCTGTGGAGGGTTATCGATCGTACAATCTACCTATATAGATATAGTACTGCAGGTTATGCAGAAGTTTCACTGAATAATTTAATGATATTAATCACAACTTTTTCATAATTCCTCGTCTCAATGTAAGTACGCAATGAAAAAAATATATGGTTGCACCAAATACGCTGCCTAATTGGCTTCGCCTGCACCGTCGAACGACTGCGACTTACACGTACCCGGCCCTACCCGGCCCACGTGTACGACAAGCGATAGATAAAGGAAAATATTTGGGTCGATGTACATATAGATTCACCTTAAAAACTATTCAGAGTTTTTTACGGAAGCTGTGCGTAATTATTACATACATAACTTCACGCCAAATCCCTTGCGGGGTAGGCAGAGAGAACGGAAAGCCATAGGGCACGATTCTTACACACCTCACTCGCTTCGTTGACTTTTATAACTATTTTAATGAACGCACGTCCATTTTTGAGGCTCCTAACATCACCTTCCTCCAGAACACGTTCTATTTGGTCATGGAATATGTGTCTAGGCCGTCCTCGACTCCTACTTCCATCCGCTTTTGAATTGTATATCTGCTTAGTCAATCTTCCATCATCCATCCTTTCTACATGTCCGAACCATCGGAGCATGCCTTTTCTTACTTTTGCACCGACACTCTCTTTCAATCCGACGATAACCACTGACGGTTATCGTAGAATATTGCACTTTAATAATTTATCAAACACAAAAACAATACTTTGATAATTTATCAAAGCTATCAAAACTACCATCAGGCAGGCAACACCTGCTTTAAATTATTTACATTATCCATCATTTATTTTATTCTTCGTTTCGTAACAAAATTGACCTTCTGTACTTTTCTGTGTGTTGAATCGACGTATATACGGCACTGTCTCTGTCACTACCACAATGTCTGCGTGGGCATGTTACCCTCGGGCGTATTGACACTTCTTGCATAAGAAAATAACTACAATAATACTTTATATTTTTATTGGCTATATCGTGTATATATTAACCTCCTGCCTACCAGACATACTATTTTTCGAGTACGATTCTGAAACTATGGGATTATCTTCATAATAGATCAACATGCCCCGGAAAAATAGTGAAAAAATTCCTACTCTTCGGAAATTGGTTTTTCACTATGTGCTTTATAAAGTACAAAAGTATAATATTACTATGTCGCTCACATAGGACATAGAAAGTTAAGTTCGATAAAGTGTAAGTAGAATCGCATTTTAGCCTATAAACAAAACAATATTTCAATTACCATACTTTTATTAAAAAAATCAAAATAAAAAGAACAAAAATTAAACATTTTCTCAAAAAAACTATTAAAAACAATCAAGGTTATACATTTTTCTCCAAAAAAAACATAAATGAACAAATAATCAACATTTATACTATTCAGTCGTAAATTAGGAACCAAATTAGAGATCAAAATTAAAGATCAATCAGTTAAAATCAAACTTACATACTAAGAATACTAATTACCCATATGAAAATTGGCATAACAATTTCGATTTGGAGTGAAACAAAGGTAAATGTCACATTTCTTACAAAAAACCGTTGTTTTTTTGTCACATCCGTTTGCTCTACAGCGCGATTGTTTCGGACCATATTCAGGTAAGTGTAATGCAGATTTTTGGCGTTGTTCTTGGGACGGAATTGGTTTTATAAGAGCCTTACGCTTCTTATGTTTAGGTTCAAGTTCTTCATATTCTTCTTCGCACTCTTCACCACTATCTTCTTCGTTGTCTAACACAAGTTTTGTCCCTAAATTCAATTTATATTCTCTCATCTGTACAATATATTTTGTTGCTGTACCCTTTTGTCTTTCTACCATCCTGTATTGTAGCCATGCATTGACTACAGCAAGGTCAAAAAGGTGGGAAATTACTCGAATGGTCCATTTTCTTGTTCGATTACGAGATGGACAGACTGAAAGCATTCGGTCAGCGAGATCTACTCCACCCATATTCTGGTTATACATTTTAATCACTTCAGGTCTTCTTACCTTTTCGTATCTTTTTTCTGGTGTAAGTACAGGTAGTAGCAGGCAGTAGCAGGTGTAAGTACGCGACCACGTCCACGACCACGTCCATGACCACGTCCACGTCTTGTTCTTCCAAGTCCTCGTGAACGAGATCGCGTTGAAGAGGATGCAAGAATGGAATCGAGTGACAGCGCTGGAGAATCTGGTGGAGTGATTTGCGCATAATCTTCGTCGTCAGAGCTGCTGGACGCACATGTTAGCTGGTTATTTGCTCTCTGAGTCAATTCTGGGAGTAGGAATTCCGGATCATTGTCGCAGTCATCCCCGGAAAAGTCAAGATCGGAATCATTTAACGCTTCAATTATGTCGCGCTCTGAAAAACCTGGAAAAAATTGTAACTAAATGAAAATATCTTCTAATGTACTACACAAAGTACAACAGTAGTACAACAACTGAAACTTTAATTACCTACATTTGTTCTTTACAAAGGACATAGAAAAGTAGCTCAAGATTACTGCAACATATTTTATTTTTATGCAAAAATAATACAGTGTTGATATGTACTGGACTGTTAATTACTCAATTATTGTTAGAAATCGTCAAATCAATAAAAAAATCATAAGATTAAAATAGCTTGACTTACCCATGCGTGAGCGCACGGCCGCATCATCACTCGTCGACGCCATTTTGAAATATAATGACAGATGAGAAGCGCCACTTTTATTTTTTCTTACTTTCCCATACATCCAATAGATGTCTCTATTAAGTTAAATTTGAATTTTCGTTCAAAACAGAGGCGGGAGAATTTTTAAATTCTTATGTTCTATCAGTAGTACAGATGTAGCCAAGAGGTTAATATTATTTAGAACCTTCGCGTTACTTACATACATAACTTCACGCCAAATCCCTTGCGGGGTAGGCAGAGAGAACAGAGCGCCATAAGGCATGATTCTTACACACCTCACTCACTTCGTTGACTTTCATAACTCTTTTAAAGCACGCCCATCGATTTCTGAGGCTGCTAACATCACCTTCCTCCAGAACACGTTCGGAATGTGTGTCTTGGCCGTCCTCAACTCCTGCATCTGCAGTCTGCGTCAGTTTTCAATAATCGACATCACGCTGCGAACAATAAAAGCGGAAAAGTGACCTTTTTAGTTAATACAGCGGAATATAAAAAAGAGAGTAAATTATAAAAATAAATAATGAGTCTCGCTTGCTACCAAACGTGAACTATTTATCATAAGCTTTTAGGTCATAAATTCGTCTTTAAAGTAGAAAGTTTCTTAACTTTTAGTTCTGTATTATATTTTAATGTTCGTTCAATCTTTTTGTGTGTTTTCATTAGCATTTGTTTTTTGCAGACATATTTTTTCTTCTTTTAACAACTCATTAAAAAAAACATAACCTTCTAAACTATCTTGCTACTCAAAATTAATTTAAAATTGTCTACTGCCAATGTTTGTTCTCTTTAACCAACTACCCAATCTTAGATATAAAAATCTCCTGTCGATGTGCGTTATTGAAATCATCCGAAACGGCTTGACCAACTCTCATGATTTTGTAGCCACTCGGGTAGGTCTGAAAATCGGACGACATTTATTTTTTAAATTTTAATTTAGTTAAATTTTTTAGTTTTCAATAATTTCTCGTTTTTATTTTTTTATCAGCTAGTATATTTTTAATATCTAATCTGGCAATAAATAATGTGACACAATGTTTTTTTTTTAAATTATTATAAATGTCGAACACGTAACTTTACTCTTTGCACCATTTTACTTTTTTTCATTTGCACCAGAAGTTATTTGTGAACTAGTTAAAAATTTAATCTAAACCCAAATTAATTACATCGAAAAGTTAAATGTTAACGATTTATCAGTTCGATTGTAGATATCAAAATCCATTTAATTTTTACTGTAATCTGAGATGAAAATAAGCCTGGAATGTTGCCACGTCAGAGGTGCGGAGAAAGAGCGTCCTTCAAATACGGATCTAATTTTAAAATCCCTTGACTAAGCAACGAATAAAATTTATTACATTTGGTTAGACGTACTGAAACGCTTTTGAATTATTCATACATTTGGTAATTCTATAATCAATATTCATTAATTTTTGAATATGTATTGCGGGACTAACAAAAATATGTTTTAAAATCCAACACTTTAAGATGGGAAAGTAGACGGGATTGGGATGGCGAGAGTAAGGAAACAGTTGTTGGGCTTCAGATATTTTTCTTAACTAATGAAATGTGGCATAAGCCACTTCACTTTGATTTTCACTATCACTCCATCACCCTTTTTATAGTAGATGTTAATAATGTTATGATGTTCAAGTTTTTAATTTACTCTGATCGTTCATACTTGCCAGATATTTAACAAAAAAAACTTTTTTTATGCGATAGGAGGGGAATCAATCAAGTGGGTAACTTGATGGTAAGCAATTTCTCACCGCCCATTAACACCGTGGTGCGTTGCCGTCCTTTAAGGGAGTAGAAGGGGAGAGGAAGGAGAAAGGGATACCTCTCTCACCGTACGATACGCGGAATGAAGGACGCCGACATTTCGAGAGGTCGTGGAATTTCACCGGTCTAGCCAGCCCATTCATACAGCGAACTGCGATACTGTATCTACTACTCTACGGAAAAAAAAACTCGTTATAAATTCTTTCACAAATTGTAAGGAGTTTATAAGCTTCTTTTGTAAAGCAATGCATTCTGCATCGCTTTACAAAAAAAGACTTAGTAAGATTATTTTCTACAAATACCTATTGCCAACATTAATTATTTTGTAACCGCTCCTCGGGGACATTGTTCGTTAACAAAAGTTAAATTTAAATTAGATTTCAACATTTGCGATTCAAATTTTATTACAAAACGTCGAAATCCCAATTGCATGAAACATGAAACTTTCAAAGCGAACGAATTTTGTTATTGCAAAACTTAGGTTTCACTTGTTGATTAATCCAGGCATAGATATTTCTACTTTATTAACTTTTCCTAACATTATTGTGTGGTGGTTTTGCTTTTTTATAACATAAATAAATGAAGACGTTGCTCTAAATTAAATGAGTTCAATCTCAGTACTTTGTATGAATAATTTACTTATAATTTAGTAGATAAAAAGTGAACATTTCTGAGATTTAGTTAGTAATATAGTTCTTATTTTTATACCGACACTCTCTTTCAATCCGTCTTCCTTCCTTACATAATAAATGATGAATATATTAAATTAAATCAACAAACATACTGCAGAAAACTTAAATCTGGACCGTGAAGTAGTAAATCTTCTCCGGAGAACTTCAAGCCGCACGTTATCGGTCACAAGTTAATTAAGCTATTACTTGAGACTTGTTGACATTTCCTCAAGTTTAACCCCAAGTTCTACATGTGTCTGAAACTCTGTAGTTATTGAAATTGTAATTTGTAAGACATGTTGTGGTCAATTCTGACTTGTTCAAATGATATTACTGACGTCTTTGTATTGTGTTTCAAGTTTAGTTGATATTCTTTTTCATTTTGGAAAACTGCACAGATTATACTTAGTCATGCCATAAATATTGTAACAAAGAAAAAAAATTTTTTTTAATTGCAAATAACATTTATTACTTTTACAGTGTGTTACTTCAATACATAAATATAAAACGATATAAAATATAAAAAGCTTATTCGAAGTGGTCTCCATTGGCTGCAATACAGGCCTTTAAACGTTGAGGCCAGTTATCAATAGAAACACGCACTCTTTCCATGGGAAAATTCTTCACTGCCAATCGTATGGATTGTTTTAGGGACTCTATATTATTATGACGTTTAGAGCAAGCCGTACTCTCTAAAACTGACCACAAATCATAATCCAGTGGGTTAAGATCGGGACTAGACGACGGCCAGTCTTCAGCTCTAATGAAGTCCGAAACGTTCGCTTCAAACCAAGATTGCGTGCACCGAGCTTTATGACCCGGTGCCGAGTCTTGCTGGAAGAACCATACTTCGTTATTGAACATGGTGTTGTTAAGGGGCTTGACTACCTTTTCAATAATGGTATCTTGATACACGTGTGCCGATGTTTTGATACCTTTTTCCACAAAAGTATGGCTCAGTCACTCCTTCGGAGTTAACACCCCACCAAACCATCACTGAAGTCGGATAATGCCCACATTGCACTCTGTCAACTAATTGGGAAGCTTCCTTAGAGCTTTGAGCATAAATACGGTCATTTTGTTGGTTAAAATGTTGCTCAATTGTAAAAACTTTTTCATCCATAAACAATATTTTTCTGTGACCTCCCTTTGCGTACCGCTTTAGTAGTTGTTTAGATTTTAACACCCTATTCTTTTTTAAATTATCAGTTAATAAATGACCAGTGCGCCTCTTATAGGCTGCAAGCTCTAAGTCATCTTTTAAAATACGCGACATTGTTCTAGGTGCTATCTTCATCTGTCGAGATAAAATCTTTTGCTTGCGGACAGGATTTCTTCGAATCTCTTTCCCTTACTGCTTTGACCACCTTTTTCGTACGAACACTACGTGGACGGCCAGGTTCTTTTCTATCACAAACAGAGCAGGTCTCATTGTACCTATTAATAGCCCGGTACACAAACATTTGACTGTTTGTGTATGTTTGTGTACCGGGCGGTACACAAACATTTGACTAATACCAAGTGTATGGAGAGTTTTAAAAATTGCATTTGGCTCCATACCTACTTTGTGTAATGCAATCACAGCGATTCGGTTCTCTTTATCACCCCACTCCATTTTAATATCGCAAAATATTGTACAATGTACTGGCGCCAAAACTAGAAAACACAATGAACAATCGTATAAAAATGACAGATTCCAAATTCAAATGTAATATTTTTTTATTTTTAGTTGTAACAGTATTTATGGCCAGACTAAGTATTTTTAGGGTATCCCTGGCAAACTTTAAAGCGGGTCACCTGATAAGTAAGTAATTAAATTAAGCGACTAGCGTCGACGATATATTTTTTACGGAAAGGAACACGACATCTGCCACTTTACGTCGATATTCTAAGAGGTCGGGATATTTCACCGTTCGAGCTGGCCCACTCATGCAGCGAACAACGTCGTTCTACCAATGCTATTCTAAAATTGTTGTTTAACTCTGATTCAAATATTTCATTATTTTAGTGAGTTCAAATTTGCCTGAAATTTATCCGTGCCTGTCTCTTCTTCTGAATCCAGAGGTTCCTAGTTCGAATCCCCACATTAGCTCACACCAATATCTTTTGATTTCGTAAGTCATGTGTGATAAATATCGATGACTAAAATCTTTGTCCCCGAATGGCAATAGGTTCGCCACCTATTCCGTTTGGGACGTGAACATAACGGCGAGACGAGGCTTAACAGCCGCTACCTACACTTTTGGGTAGAAAAAGGCGTGAGGTTATATTACGTATGCTTATGTTTGCTTAGTGAGTTCAAATTTGCCTGAAATTTATCAATGTCTTGTAATTATTAATTCTAATCTTATAGCTGTATAGCACAGTAAATATAAACTGAAAATGGAGGCAGATCATTTATTACCATGTTTAATTTGGTTAATTTATTACCATGTTTAATTTGGTTGTCAAAAAACAAGGAGAGTTCAACGACGCAACTGCCACGAACGAATTGGTTATGTTTTGTTAGCGAACGATGTCAGCTTTTACTGCTGAATTGCGTATTTTTGTTTTTAATTATCGCGTTTTAAGGTTCGCGTTGAGTAGTACTGTTCTATTTCCGAATTTCTAAGAGACTCGTCTTCAACATTTGGGGAATGTTACTAGATGTTTCTATATGTTACAGGCTTTTGATTGTGTGCAGCATGAAACTCTGGTCTGAAAATTACACCACGATGAAATAATAGGGTTCAGGGAGTAGATGTTAAGGGAAAGCTATCATATGGATCAGCTGTAGCAATAGGATTGCCACAAGGCTCTATTTTCGGACCTATCCCGTTTTTTTTTCGTACATGAATGATGTACCATATTTTGTGAAAACTAATTAAGAAATAATTTTGTTTGCAGATGACACATTTTTCGTTTTTAAGGTAAATCGACAACAGATAGTAATTGACGATATAAACAATGTTCTTTCAAAAATAGTAAGCTGGTTTAAGAATATTAAGTTGCTTTTAAACGATAATAAAACCAAATTAGTTAGTATTTAATTAGTTAATTAGTAGTCTCGGTGGTCTAGTGGTCGAGCACACGGCTTCTGATCCAGAGGTCCGGGTTCGAATCCTCACACTGGTTTACACCAATGACTGTTCAAAATTATTTTCGGAAGTTAAGTGTGATAAATATCAATGACTGAAAATGTTGTGCCCGGTATGGCCATAGGTTTGCCACCTATTCCATTTGGGACCTCAATATAACGGCGACACGAGGTTTAACATCCGCTGCCTATATCTTCGGGTAACAAAGGCGTGAAGTTATGTTATGTTAGTTAGATTCTTCACAAAAAAAATCTTAAACAAGTAAAAACCAGTGTGGTGATGGACAATGAAAGATTGGAATTGTTCATTATGGTTGTCTTCCTTGGCATACGTAATATTAGACTCTAAATGACAATGGGGCCCACTTTAACTTGAGCTTTATCAGGTAGATTAAGTTCAGCGGCTTACGCCGTAAAGAAAATACGCCAGCTGACCAATATTGATACTCCGCGTTGATACTTTGGTTTATTTTCGATATTTTCACAGCATAACATAATGTGTTCCAAACGACGCGTTTGAATTATCTATGGTTAAATTTCAGAATTATGTTAAAAGTAGATACTACTAGGTAGGTAGGACTTACTATTGTATCGCAGATTACATAATTGATAAAAAAGTTTGATTTTTAGCTGTGTTAGTTGTGTTATGTTGATTGTAATTATTACAAAAATATTGTTAATCTGGCAAAAGAGTCGTCCTTGAGTTTCTTGCCCGTTCTCTCAATAGGCCTTGACGTCGGAACTGGCACTTATATTCGCTTTCACATTCAAGACAGTGTGCTGAAAGGCAATCTAAGCCCAGCAGATTTTTTATAGAAGTTTTTACAATGATTTTAAGTACTTTGTATGGTTCCAGGAATAAAGATATTTTATTTTTTTTAAATTTGAAGGACATTAGCTGCAAAATAAAAATTAACCAATTAATTCTTAAATATTTAAAAATATATTAAAAATGATTAACCTTTCAACGAAATGCGTTTATTTTTTAGTAAATCTTGTCATTATTTCATTACATCATTACATAGTATAAAACAAAGTCACTTTCCGCTGTCTGTCCCCTTGTATGAGTATATCTTTAAAAGTACGTAACGGATTTTAATGCAGTTTTTTTAATAGTTAGAGAGTGTCAACGGGGTGGTTTTGATCTATAATTCATGTATAGTGTAATAAAAAAAAGTGATAATTTTCAGGATTTAGATCTTTAATCGCAAACGCTGCCTGAACCCTAAGTGATAAAACAAAATAGTGTACTACATTGTTATACACCTTCAAAAGATCTACAAAAAAGTCCGCGAAGGCTATCTCTTAGGGATAACCCACAATGACCATTTTTATTTTTTTACTTTTTACGAGAAATAAGGGCTTATTTACGAAGCGATTTGAAACATTACAGCATTAATTTTCATCCAGTTAAGTGTATTAAATAGATTGTGCATTTAATATAGATCAATATTGCCCTTTTACAGTATGTAATTTAAACGAATATTTACGAAGATATTACAGTATTAACATAGCGGGACATAGTAGTTGCTTTGCGCGCCAAAACGCGCGGCGATAAATAGCACAAATTGAACTTTTTAATATCCAAATTTTACTCATTTATTACTTTTGATGCGGGACAAAGTTCGCCGGGTCAGCTAGTATTCATATATGTTCATTAGCTCTTTATTTTTAAGAAAATAACGTTAACAAGCAATTGTCTTAAATTTATCCAAAACATTTACTAATCTCGTAAACTGTGAACCGTGAAACGTTTTAATTTATTTATTTATTCGTTAGACGAAAATGTGAAAACTTTTGAAAGAGTCCATTATTTTGTGACATCTGTCATCAATTTCCTTAAAATAATTACCTCGTGTCGCATTCCCACTGTGCGCACGTATTGGAGTGCTGAGCAAAATTTGTTAGTGGATACAAAGAACAGTTCCGACGGCGAAGAAGGACACAAAATTTGATATTTTTTTTACTAAAATTATGGAAGTACATTTTTATTAATTTTTAATTAATTTTATTAATGGGCATGGTGATTTAGAGCAAACGAGAGCTTCCTTGATGGTAAGCCGGTCGTGCCGCCCATGAACACCTACTATAAGGAACATAAAGACATAAGTTAACTATAAGGGGCATATGTAATAGATTACAGAGGTGTAGTTATGTCAATAATAGTAAATCCCAAATACATCTTACCGTGCAACGGCATGCAAATTACAATGTTCCATCTTCAATAAAATATAGTATACTGTAGAAATGTCATAAACAAGGTAAATTAAAATGATTCTAATAAATAAAAACAATTAACTTTTTCAAGCAGTCAAGAATATATACACCCTATTTAGGAACTTTTAGACCGTCATAATAATATATGTTCATAATTGTTAACTGATGTCAAATTATAAATTAAATGTCAAAAAAAATGTAAACAATTTCTAGATCACATGTCCAATTGTCCACAATTGGGCTGTTGTCTGATCAAGTAATTCTGACAATGAATAAAAACATTTTTCTTGAAGCCATGATTTCAAATTTCTGTTACATTTTTTAAATGGTAGACCACGAATATCCATAGGAATTTTATTAAATATGCGCTCACACATAGTAATTCTTAAGATACAAGGTTGATTTCGGCACTCTAGGCAAAACTATTATATTAGGATCCCTTGTATTTCTTCTCTGCATACTAGGATTCTGTTTTAGAAATTTCACAGCTTCGAGGACATACATGCTTGGTAAGGTCAGTATTTTATAACTTTTGAATAGGGGCTTACATGATACCCATGGCTATTCCTGCAATGGCTCTTATGCACTTGCGCTAAAAATGTTCTTCACCGGTCTGGTAAGTTTCCCCATAAAATTAAACCATAGTTTAGTACTGAAGACACATACCCATGATATGCAGTCAATAAAGTTTCTGTAGTGGAGGAGGTGTTTCTCAATTTATAGAGCACGTAAACGAATCTATTTATTTTGTTACATACCATAATTATGTAGGCTTTCCAGTTTAAATATTTGTCCAGCATAAAACCTTTAAATTTCACTTACTTTACTTCATTTACTGTTTTATCCTCATATTTCACATTTAAAAGAAGTGCGAAGTGCAACATAAAAATTATGTTGCACTTCGTATTGGTACAGAATTGTACGAAACTTGTTTTTGATAGATTCACTTTCAGACTTAACAGATTTAACCACTTGATTATAGCTCTTATGGAATTGTTGATGTCAGTAGAATGTTCATTGATGTCAGCGTTTCTTTCTGATGACAGAATAATAGAAATATCATCAGCAAAGAGGATACAAGGACACAATGATACACATGGCAGATCATTGGTTGGCAACAGTGGTAGAGCCAAGCAGTTCACTGCATGAATGGGCCGGCTCGACCGGTGAAATACCACGACCTCTCAGAAGACCGACTTAAAGTGGCTCATGCCGCGTTTCGTTTGGTGAGAGAGGTACCCGGAGGCCCACCCCCCTTCCCCATCCTTTCCTATCCCCTATCCCTTAAAGGTCGGTAACGCAACAGTAACACTATATGTGTTGCTGGTGTCCATGGGCGGCGTTAGTTGCTTACCATCAGGTGACACGCCTGCTCATTTGCCCTCCTATCCCATAAACATATATATATATATAACAAAAAAGCAGTGGCCCCAATACGTAGTATATTGGGGCTACTGTTTTTGGAACACCAGCTCTATTTACCAGGTAGTCTGATCTGTATGTCTGCATTCTGCATACTTATTAATGTTGCTAATCTCAACTAATTGTTGCCTGTCCTCCAAATATGTATTGAATCATCACAAGCATACGTTTGGTTATCAGATATAATAAGTACTGCTTTATCGTTACTAAATACTCTATTTCATCTAATAATCTCACAGACTCATGGCAATAGAACCCACCTGTTTCATGAAAATATTTAAAAGCTTCGAAGAAATAGTAAAATAATGTCAATTTACGAAATCGATTTTTTTCGATAACCTTTCCGCAACGTGATCAGAATCATTTATTAATTTATTGGTGACGATATAGCTTAACGAAATATGAGAACGTGGCGTCTGAATGTGATCTCAAATTTGTAACTTCCGTAAGGTGGCCGTTTTTACAATTAGTATAAATTCCCAATACAGATAACATTGCCTCTACCGGAATTGCTAGCTTAAATACCGTATGATGTAATCTGTAGAAAGTCGAAAAAGTCGAGTCAAAGTCGAAAAGTAATACGTGTCGGGAAACGAATCCAATTCACACTACACTGAATTCTAACAACTTTACGTAACGACATCACGTAACACGGCCAGCTATCTAATGGTTACAGTTAATATCCTCTGAACTGGAACCTCATTGTCAATGTTTAAGACCCCAACTAATATAGTCTTTTATTGAATTTGCTTGACCTTTTCTAGATAAGTTACAAAGATACCTGAATACGATTCTCTATAAAAGCTACACCTTTTTAAATATATTTGACCTTTTTTGGTGTGACATTGACAATGATGGTGTATTGTATGACTTATGTATAACATAACTTCACGCCTTTGTTACCCGAAGGTATAGGCAGCGGCTGTTAAGCCTCGACTTGCCGTTATGTTTACGTCCCAAATGGAATGACGAACCTATTGCCATACCGGGCACAAAGTTTTCAGTCATCGATATTTATCACACTTAACGTCCAAAACAATTTCCAAAAGTCATTGGTGTGAGCCAGTGTCAGGATTCGAACCCGGATCTCTGGATCAGAAGCCGTGCCGCTGCCTACACCTTCGGGTAACAAAAGGCGTTAATTTATGTATGTTATGTTTTGTTATGTAATTTTATTAATTCGATGATTCGAGGCGCAACCGTTGCTACCTGTTCTACTATTCCAGGTTAAAAAGAACTAGTTACATAAAAAAACACAACATGTTTACCAATTAACTAAACATGTCTAACTAGGTTACATATTGGTCGCTAATTATGCTTTACATCAATAGACGAATATCCACTGCTGACTTTATTATTTTAATTTACTTTTTTTGATATAGCAATAAGTTATATAATCATCGGTGCATAATCAGCTTGACAGTACTACTTCTAAATACATAAAAGTTACCTTCGAACCACGTGTTACAGAAAAAAAACTCCAAGATTAATTTATATAGATTTATTTGACGTAGAAATGGCTTCATTTCTTCAATACGCCTACACCAAGTCGTTTGCCGATTTGCGTCTCAAATAAGACTCTCGTATTTTATAAGTATTCGCCTGACATCACATTTTGATAATGTGCCAATAACCTAATTTATATTCCAGATGGATTCGAGACAAAATTAAACGGATTTATATATATATATAATAAAATCTTCAATTCATTTGGTGATTATTCGGCTTTGTTAGTTTTGTCTTTAATCAAAAATAGAGACGTTCTTGTGGGTATGACTTTGTATGTCATTTAACTTCAATATTAGTAAAAAAATGCTAAAAGTTTCTGTAAATGTTTTCTTTGAATATTACATTAACTTTTGCCTGAGTCAGTTGTCCAGTGATTGAGCTCCCTGCTTCAGATTCAAAAGTCTTGGGATCGACTCCGGGCTCACACCAAAGCTTTCTGGGAATTCTTTTCGGGAGTTATGTATGATATATCGATGACTGACAACTAGGTTCACCACCTATTCCGCATGTGACGTAACAGCCGCAGCCAACAGATTCGGGTAGAAAAGGCCGTGAAATTATGTTATATATAATCTCACTTTAATTTTTAAGTAAAACTTGCAAGAGTATTATAATACCTTCCTATTAAATTTTATTTGGAACGAAACATAGCAAAATCACATGACCTATATTTAAACTTGCAAAAAGATGTACAAAGCGTTGTACGTATAAGGAATTAATAATCAAAGAAAACTGAGTGCAGTCAAGCTGGCTCTGCTTTATATAAGGATAACAACAAAAGCCTTATTAAGCGTCAGATATTATGCAAAGAATTATAATAGTCAAATAAAAGCAGGCAAAAAAAATGCAAAAATTTTTAGGTAGTAAAAAAGCGTTTACTAAGCAGATAAACAAAACAAAACCGAAAGAATATAAGCGTCGGGAAAGATTTCAATTCGAACCAGTAGTTTCTGATACATACATACATAAATTCACGCCAAATTCCTTGTGGGGTAGGCAGAGAGAACAAAGTGCCATAAGGCACGATTATTACACGCCTTACTCTTTTTTATTACTTTTGATGCGGAACACAGTTCGCCAGGTCAGTTAGCAAGTATCTTAAGTAAATTAATAACCCCTACTTTTTCTTTTATAATTTCTAGATATTTTTTGAATTTTATTTCTATGAAACCGCATACATCAATACACACAAGCCTAATTTTTCACCTCTTTATGATCAACCCCTATTTTGTACTTTTTAATCAACAACTTTATTTTTTTGGCAAGACTAGGTTAGCTGAGTTTGCTAGTATAACCACATAACATAACTTCAATTTTTCTACCCGAAGGTATAGGCAATGGCTGTTAAGCCTCGACTCGCTGTTATGTTTAAGTCCCGAGTGGAATAGGCGGCGAACCTACTGCCATACCTGGTACAAAGTTTTGAGTAATCGAAATGTATCACACGTAACTTTCGAAATTAATTTCGGAAAGTCGTTGGTGTGAGCCAGGATTCGAACACGCGACCTCTGGACTTAGAAGCCACTGGACCACCGAGACTATTATAGGATATATATGAAATTAAGATTAGTTACATCGACCAATGTATGCCTTCACCCACAAGTTAATATAAGTTTCAGAATTCTGTCTAAAACTTAAAATACTGAAATAAAAATAAACGCTTATATAAAACCAACTAGACCGTTTGTTGTTGAAGTTTCTAAAGTCAAACAGGAAGTTGTGCACCAACTTCAGCTAATATTTAAGTTATAGTCGGTAAAGCAGTTAAAACTGTTTACGATTGTCAATACTATATTGTGACATCTCACAAAATGCACTTAAATAACGTACTTGGGGTGGATTGTAGACTTACACGCTGAGGAAAGTGCATAAAACATGCAGATTTTACCAAAGTTGTTCGATAGCTTATTAGTCCATTGAAACATTACTTGAATTTCATAATTCTTGGAGGATGCAATCAAATATCAAATTAAGACGCATCCAAAACTATGCGTTTTATAACGCGTTTTGTAACGCGTTCCCATTGTACCAAAAATAAAATCGCGTCCTATAAGAAATGCAATATTTGGGCACAAAATTTATTTACACAATTTTTATGCACGTGCACACGGTTTTCTCAGATTCGTAATTTACAAGTCAAACAAAAAAGCGCAAACATAAACACACATAACATAACTTCACGCCTTTTCCTACCCGAAGGTAGATCTAATGGTCGTTAAACCTCGACTCGCCGTTATATTTACGTCCAAAATGGAACAGGTGGCGAACCTATTGCCATACTGGGCACAAAGTTATTCAGCCATCTTTATGTATCAATGAAAATGACTTTCGAAATTAATTTCGAAAAGTCAATGGTGTGAGCCAGGATTCGAAACCGCGACCGCTTGAATCTGAAACGGGGTGGTCGACCATTGGACCACTGAGATAGCTCTTTCGAGCGATTATCTAGCTTAAAAACATATACGTCATGTAGTATGTAGCAGTTTGCTTAACAATACCTGTCTTCCAAAAAAAACTTATATGTTCAGTTTAGAAACCTCTATGACCCAAGACTTCAACAAAAACAATACTCTACAATAAAAACTAATGGAATGATTAAAACACTTTAAAAATATCGACAACGCAATATAACTGTTAAAAAATATTTTAAGTTTTACTTCCCGCCTTTTTCTATTCCAAAGTATAGGCTCTTTAGCCTCGACTCGCCGATTTTCTAAGTCACAAATAAGATGGAGGAATCTTCGGCCATACATCGTGCACAATCTTGTGAACCATCGATATTTATCAAGCTTAACTTCCGAAATGTACAAAAAGGTTCCAAAAAGGTTGGAGCCTGCAATCGATTCTACAATTTCTTGTTTCAAAAACAGGCCGCTGGACCTCTGGACCTTATTTTTTACACCTAAGTATTTCCCAAAATTTACACAGAAGCAGATTCACAATGCATATAGTCTTATAGTATATGTTTTAAATATCTTTATTCAAGATGAATTGACAATCACAAGTGTGATTTTTTTATGGGATTGGATGGCAAACAAGCAAGTGGGTCACCTGATGGTAAGTAACTTCTCACCCATGTACACCATTATGCATTGCCGTCCTTTAAGAGAGTAGGAGGAAAAAGGAAAGGGAAAGGCTACCGGGTCTGCGGATACCTCTCTCACCGCACGAAACGCGGCACAAGATACTTCACGCCGATATTCCAAGAAATCGTGGTATTTGACTGGTCGAGCCGCACCATTTATTTCAGCGAACTGCAACACTCTACCACTGTTAGAATAGAATTTAGTAAAATACAATTTCCATATTCGATTGCAGATCTCTCACTACCAGAGGGCTGGATTTTTCTTCGTACAGAGGATTAACATTGCCGTGCAGTCTTCTGGGCACGCTGCCAGTAGAACCAGATGCGAAGAAATTCGATTTCACCTATTCTTTTGATTATATATATTGTAAATAATGTAACGTCTTGTATAACAAATAGAATATATTTTATACTAGCTAACCCGGCGAACTTTGTTCCGCACAAAAAGTAATAATTGCACAGACAGCGGAAAGCGACTTTGTTTTTTAATATGTAATGATTAATTTAGATTAATATGTCAATAAATTTCAATATTAAAAAATCTAATTATGTATTTTTTTTATGGGATAAATAGGGCAAACGAGCAGGCGTGTCACCTGATGGTAAGCAACCAACGCCGCCCATGAACACCAGCAACACATTTAGTGTCACTGTTGCGTTGCCGACCTCTAAGGGATAGGGGATTGGAAAGGATGGGGAAGGAGGTGGGCCTCCGGGTACCTCTCTCACCGAACGAAACGCGGCATGAGCCACTTGACGTCGGTCTTCTGAGAGGTCGAGGTATTTCACCGGTCGAGCCGGCCCATTCATGCAGCGAACTGCCTGGCTCTACCACTGTTAATTTAGATTAATATGTCAATAAATTTCTGTATTTTAAAAATCATAAGCAAATTATATATTGATATACATCTGAGGTTAGTTATGTTTTAGTCAGTGCTATGCCATATTTGCGGTATGCTCTAATTAATCACGCAATTACTGAATGCAAATAACGGTACAGAATATTGTGTATGTTGTTGATTTGTGGTTACATACGATTTAACCGCTATCCAAATGCAATTTTTGTTGTTAACACAGTATAACTTTAAGCACTATCCTTTGTGAGGTAGGCAGAAATTTAATAATCAAGTAATAATCTCTTTTAACACTTTTCAAAGTTCATTTTGTTTGTGCATGTAGGTCGTGGCCTTAATGATCTTCTTCCTTCAGCGTTTGGATTACTTGGGTCTTCATTGTATATGGGATAGAAGGCAAACTAGCTAGCGAGTTATCTGATGGTAATTGACTAACGCCACTTCTGGATACCTGCAACAGAATATGAAATAGAGAAAGTGTCGGCTGTGGAATGAAGAGAGGATAGAGAAGGGTTTCATGATACTATCTTCACTTCACACCGTACACCAATCAAGTACACCATCCATGCAGTAAACTGCATGGCTCTACGACTGTTAAAATTTCAGTTTCATTCATTCTAAGTACTAAATCTAGTAAAGCTACAACCATCAAAGTATTTAGTTTCTTATTTTAATATATTTGTTTTCATTAAGATCTAAAACATCATACACACAATAAAATTAGCACATGTAAATTTATCATGAAAAACTGTCGTTTGAACTTTGAATATTTCTTAAGTCAATGCATGGCAGTTTAAACAGTTAACTTGAATCACCACTGAACCATTGTACCAGTCTTAATTACATGCGCACATCTGGCTTTTAGTTAACAACTATTGCACGAGAACCACATGAATAAAGGACCAAGTATCGAGCACTTTTGAGGTGGGAATTACTTGCGGTAGAATTGGAGTCGTTCAAATTCCGATTTAACTTTGAAAGCTTTTCAAGTTTAAATTCCTTGTTATCGACTTTTTAATCACTTCTGCACTGTTATTTAATGTAACTGTTTTCTTTTTTTTATTCTGTATTTTTATGTTGAAAAGAAATTGGTTATCTAACGATAGAAGAATTCAACCAGGTCGAGCTGGAATCAAAAAGTTGTAGGATCCGGAAATTACGTGTGATAAATATCGATGACTGACAATATTTTGCGCAGTATTAGGTAATAGATTCCACCTCCTATTCCGTCAGGGACGTAAAACTGCTGAAAATTCGAGGCACTGCCTACACCTTCGAAACGAAACAGGCATGAAGATATATTAAATATATATATTACAAAAATTATATTTAGTCCAGTCTTTTTTTTTTTTTTTTTTTTTTTTTTTTTGGGAGAAGGGGCAAACGAGCTTGCGGGTCACCTGATGGAAAGCAATCACCGCCGCCCATGGCGTCTGCAATACCAGGGGCATCACATCAGCGTTGCCGGCCTTTCAGATAAGAATAGGCTCGTTTCTTGAAGGTTCCTAGGTCGTAGCGGTCCGGAAATACCGTCGCCGGCAACTGGTTCCATGAAGGAACAGTGCGTGGCAAGAAGTGCCTGTTGAAACGCACTGTTGTCGATCGCCAACCATTCAGCCAATGCGGGTGGTAGCGTTGGCGCGTCGAACGGTGGCGGAAGTCAGCTGGCGGTATTAATCCGAACAATTCCTCAGAGCACTCCCCGTGGTATATGCGGTAGAGGATGCATAGAGATGCCACCTCTCTCCGCAACGCCAGAGGATCGAGCCGATCGGTAAGAGCTTGGTTGTCGACAAGCCGAACCGCGCGTCGTTGGATGCGGTCAAATGGAGTAAGCTGGTACTGGGGTGCCCCCGCCCAAAGATGTGAACAGTATTCCACGTGAGGACGGACCTGCGCCTGTGCAGTCTAGTTGAAAGTTAAAATTAAATTATTATTATTTTTATCTATGTCGTAAATCCAGTCCGCATTAATAAAACCGGTAATATTTTTACTTTCTAGTAGATAGATAGGAAGTACTTCCATTTAAATTTTCATAGTTAAGCTACAAAGCAATTTGTTTTCCATTGAGTCTGTCTAGCGTTCGAATCTTTTGTGCACTGCTCGTTGTAATCGACTTAAAAGCTCCTCTGAGGACTCATTACGACAATGAGTTCTTGTATTTTTGTTTTTCATTTTATTTTTTTTTTTGGTGTAGAATGGATAGCTTCAACAGATTTTATTATTTATTTCTTTCTTGTTATTTAAATCGTTTTATATTTTTAAAAGTATAAAAAGTATGCATCAAATCACAATATGCTGGCAAGTTAAATAGATGTATGTATGTATATTGAGGAACTTTTTAGATAAGCTGACATTATTTTGTATACGAAATTATTTGGAAATTTAAATACGTATATTTACTATGGGCGTTTCAGAGAATTGGTTTAACATATTATTGAGAAATATTTTAAAACAATACAGCTAATTCATGACCTCGCATAAAGACGCACGTGTTTTTTTTTATTATTATTTGTCTTCGTTCATTTGTAAAAACTTTTAGTTACCTGCTTTATGAAAAATATTTCTGACTATTATTTGGTAAAATATTTTTTTGCATAGTATGTTTTAATATAATTAACACCGTCTGTAGTATTAACACCAAAGGTGTAGGCAGCGTTAATTTTATATCCGTCAAGGAAATTCCACATAAAAAGTGGTGATTACTCATTGGCACATACCTTATACAAGTTTTTCACAAAATAAATAGTTTTAAAAATTTGAGACGAAGTGTATAAATTTTAACTTTAGTAATATAGGGAGAGTGAAGATAGTTAAAGCTATTGAAATTTTTCACACATAACTTCCGATAAGTCATTGCCGTGAGTCCGGATTTGAACCTAGGCCTTCTTGACTCAGAAGCAGGGTACTTTACCTTTACACTACTGGAACGATAAAATCACATTATCAAGTGTCAAAATTAATTATCCATTTATGCATACTCCTCCGTATAATATTTCTTACGTATCAAAAGTACAGGACGTCCCGAGCTGGTTCACTTTTCAATGTTCCCATTTTGTCGAATTTTGTTGAATAAATATTTATATTTTCTCATGAAATAAGTCAATATGAACAAATTTCTTTAGCGGATAAAGGGACAAAATCCCGACGGTCCATTCCTGAATAAATATACTTAACATATTGTAAAAAAATCCTTTTGTATATAAAAAAAATGTACGAAATAAATGCCTATAGCTTTTCAGATTTTGTTGGGAAATTTGTAGAGAGGCCGGGATCGGAAGGACAGCGTCGGGACGATATTCTGTCCCGTTATATTCATTTATTGATATTGAAACAACTTTTGGGGTATTTTTAACTCAAATGTTTCGAATACATTAGAGAAAACTATTATAGATAATTAAACCGTTGCAATCAACATTTTTATTTTACTTTTAAACACATAACAGTGGTAGAGTCTTGCATTTCAATGCATGAATGGGCCAGCTTAACCGATGAAATACCATGACCTATTTAAATATCGGGGTGAAGTGACTCGTGCCGCGTTTCGTTCGGTGAGAAAGATATCCGGAGCCCCGATCCCCTTTCCCCTTCCTTTCCCCTCCTGAAACGCACCACGGTGTTCATGTGCGGTGAGTAGATGCTTACCATCAGGTGCCCCACTTGCTCATTTTCCCTCCTATAACATAAAAAATATTCATAGCTACATGACTTCACGCCACGTTCTTTGCCGGGTTGGCAAAGACAACAGAGTTCCAAAGGGGTACCATTCTTACTCACTTCACTCGCTTCTTTGACTTTCATATCTCTTCTTATACACGCTCGTCACATCACCTTCTGCAATACCCGTTCAATTTTGGTAATTGAAAATATGCCGTGGCTATATAGTCAACTTTGCATCATCCTTTCATGAATGCAAAAACTCATATTTATCTTACTTCTTACTAATATTATAAATACGGAAATTTATGAAGATATTTGGACTTTTGTTACTCAATCATGAGTCAGCCATGGAACAGAACTACTATCAATTTACTGTGGCGGTGGACAAGATTTGTTGTGTCGAAGTCCTAATTATAATTGTCAGCACTCTCGATGTTCACGAAGTGAATTTACCTCGCAATCAACAATAACAATTAAATGTTATATACAAAACTCTAACTGAGTAGTTCTGCAATGAAATTGTAACAAATAAATAATATTACAAACATAACATAACTTCACGCTTTTTCTGTTTTTCTATCATGGATATGTTTCACACATAAATTTTCAAATTAATTTCAATAAGTCATTGCTGCGAGCTAGGATTCGAACCCGCGACTTCTTGATTCAGTAGCGGGTTGCTCGACCAGTGGACCACCGAGACAAAAAATCCCAATCCGTATATATAATAGCCGTTCAATATTAACGAACACTATAATATATTTAGAGACAATAAAGATATCATATCATAATAAGGATGTTGAGCGGTCACCACTAATGGAAAAAGATGGAGGATTAAAGATAGAAATAGCTGAAAAAATATCCAGAATATTTTGTTACATAATATTTTCTAATCAATTACGTGGGCTTTTTGTTCTCTAGTCTCCATAGACAATGTGACTTTGTTTTTGTTTTTTTTTGTTACGGGATAGCGGGGCAAACGAGCAGGCGTGTCTCCCACGTAAAAAACGCTGCCCATGGACACTTGAACACACTTGACAGTTTTGCAGTGCCTGCACTTACAATGGGATTTGGAAGGGGTCGAAAGCAGGACGGAAAGGGAGAGAAAGGAACTGGTTGGATATCCGAGCGAAACGCGGTATGAGCCACTTTACGTCTATATTCTGAAAGGTCGTGATATTTCAGCGGTCGAACCGGTCCCATTCTGTTGTTTTTATTCCTAGTTAAAATAAGATATTATTTTCTTAGTGGAATACGCACGATAATTTCTAGCTTTTTAAGTTAAGCGTCTAAAAACCTTGTATTCTGGAAACTAATCTTAATGATTGACAACAATCTGATTGATGCATATTAATAGATTATTATAGAAAAACCTACATCTTTGGGTAGATAAAAGGTATGAAGTTACAACAAAATCATAACTAATTACATCACTTAATGCCCGGATGCCATACTGCAAATACCCATTGATAAAGTTTTAGTAAATAACACTACATACTTGACAACAGATTCTTTTATCACTAATGTAGCATTATTATGTACTTGTTTTTAATCTGTCAATGTTATTAACGCAATTGTCTTGAAGATATAGATTTATCTACTGAAATGTTACGTAAAATATTCTTATCGTTTCGCAACATAATGATCTAGATCGAGAATCAATAATTACTCGATGCTGTACCCATATAATTTGAAATAAACAAATTTTAACGGTCTCGGTGGTCCAGTGGTCGAGCACCCCGCTTCTGAATCCGAAAGTCGCGGGTTCGAATCCTCACACTGGCTTACACCAATGACTTTTGAAATTAATTTCGTAAGTTATGTGTGATAAATATCTACACTACTAAACTACTAAAAACTTTGTGCCCGGTATGGCAATAGGTTCGCCACCTATTCCATTTGGGACGTAAACATAAAGGTGACACGAGGCTTAACAGCCGCTGCCTACACCTTCGGGTAGAAAAAGGCGCTACGTTATATTAGGTTATGTTTAAATATTTGATCGTCATTAAGTATCGTCCTCTTTCATCTATCAAGGTAGTAAGTGTGGCATGAGCCACTTTACGACACTTTAACTGTTCCACAGTTATACAGTTCTAGTCTAATTTACGAACATAAAATAATTTTCATACTTAATTCATAGACTTCCTATACTTTTTTCGACGAAATATTAAGGATAGTCTTTTTTTAAGGCAAACGTGATGCTTGGTTGTCAGAAAAAAATAAAACAATTTTCATAATATTTATAGAACAGTGTAACGCCGATAATAGAACATGGCGAATACTCCAAACATAACATACATAACATAACTTCACTCCTTTTGTTGCCCGAAGGTGTAGGCAACGGCTGTTAAGCCTCGTCTCGCCGTTATGTTTACGTGCCAAATGGAATAGGTAGCCAACCTATTGCCATACCGGGCACAAAGTTTTTCAGTCATCGATATTTATGACACATAACTTCCGAAAACATTTTCGAAAATTCATTGGTGTGAGCCAGTGTCTGGAATCGAACCCGGACCTCTGGATCAGAAGCCGTGTGCTCGACCACTGCGCCACCGAGACTTGAATACTCCAAATTTATCGCGCGAACCACAATCGCGGATATTATGCTAGTGAAGAATTAATTCTGAATGATAATGTCACTAATAAATTCTTTTCAAATTGCAACAAGATAACATTGAAACCTCATCTTATCAGTCGGGTTATTATTGCTTAATTTCACTATCAACCCCCCCAGTGAATAATTATCCCCCGCATTAGTGGTAAAGCCACACAGGTCGCTACATGAATGAAATATGACGACTTCCCACCATATCAGTGTAAAGTGCCTAATGACGCGTTTCGCTCGGTGAGAGTAATCCGGTGGCTCACCTCCCCATCCCATTTCCAACTCCTTCCCAATCACAACTGCGAAAACATTCCCAAGGAGGGTTGACGTCAGGCAGATGGCCGGTCATAAGACCACAGACAAATATTTTTACAATATCGGTAGTTCGAAAGGATGACATGTTGTACTGAGCCCACTTAAATTGGGATGAGGACAGAACAATGATGATGATATATCAAGGCGCTAATGTATGTATTGCATCACACGTAAGCGTAAAAGTATTTATAGATTCACAAAGAGGTTTGGATAAGGAGGGGCATAGCTGTGACCAAAAGAATTGCTATATGAGCTACTTTACGTAATTTTCTTAAAAAGCCATGGTATTTCACATGTGGAGCCGCCCCATTTATGTAGCAAACTGCGTGTTTCTTTTACTATTAATAACTACCATACAACATACCATATTGGAACGCAATCCATTAAATTTTGATGACACCAATACAACCATACCTATAATATGGAGCTATACACAAAATTGTACGTAAAATTGCCATCAAATAGACACAAAATGCGTCTTAATTTTACACTTTGCTGGTTTATCATCAGAAAATCTTATATCATATCATATTTTATGATGGTTATAACTTATACCACTTACAGTCTATTACCTATCACTACTCGACTAGTAGTACGCAGCTAGCCCGCTCTTAATTCATCTATATTAATAATAAAAAGAGGAAAGATTTAATGTTTTTGTACGTAACGAATAAACTCAAAAATGAATGGAACGATTTCAAAAATTATTTCACCATTGGAAAACTGCATTCAACCAGAGTAGCATAGGCTATATTTAACTATCATTGTAATCGCCATTTTTTTTGTACGTACGCGAGTAATACCGCGAGCTGGAAAGCTAGTAATGTATGTTTAATTATTTATATAGGTCCAAACATAACTTCACGCCTTGTGCGATAGGCAGAGAGAACAGAAAACTATAATGTATATTTTTTTTTACACGCCTCACTCGCTTCTTCGACTTTCATGATTCTTATGATACACATTTTGTCAGTGTTTAAGGGTCACCTTTCGCAAGGGCACTCTCAATTTTATCAAAGCGGGGCTCCGAATACCTCTCTCACCGAACGAAGCACGACATGAGCCACTTCGCGCCGATATTCCGAGAGACCGTGGTGTTTTACCGGTCGAGCCGGCCCATTAATACAACAATCTGCAAGACTCTAACTTTAACAGTTAAAGTTCATTACATAAAGTTTATCAGTTTAAGAATCGAGAGAGATTAAATGAGATCGATTTCGGGCACACACACAATGTCTTGTTGGAATTAGCTGCGATTCATAAATATCGATACTAGTTATTCCATTACGGACGTAAAATTTCGGCGTGTCGACATCTAACTGTCGCTGCCAACTTCATCAGGTAGAAAAGGGCGAGAAGAAAAAAGTACGTTTAAAGTTTTTCTCAAGAACTTTATTGATGCATGTTAAATTTCATATCGGTATTGATGTGTTTCGAAATTCTCGTCCAAAATCCCTAAGTGGCTTAAGATAAGTCAATTTGTCTAGGACTAAGTCAATTTGTTCAACCAGTGATCACAAACGGAACAGAGACGTGGTCTTTAAATGTTGGCCTCATTACGAAGTTCAAAGTTGCTCAGCGTGCTATGGAGCGGGCAATACTTGGAATCTCTCTGCAAAAAGTTAGCGCGCTGAAGTGGAGATGGGTGGACCACGTCGAATATCCATTGACGTAGAAAGGTTCACAAGTGGCGACCACGAACCGGTGGAGTGGGCCGTTCTCCCTCTAGGTGAACTGACAACCTATTAACTGCTAATAGGTTAATATAACTGCTTTATGATAAAATAACTGCTAAAAGCCAATGGATGCTTACCACAGGACCGCCAGTGGGTGGGGCCTTGGTCAAGCAGTGGATCTCGATATATGTTAAAAGCGTGATAACCCAAAAGGTTACAAATGAAACATTTGCTTCTCAATTTTAATATTTTAGCTGGGGATGCCATCTACAATTTTCTTATGAAAGCTTTTATAATTTCAGTTCTGATGGTGCATAAAAGCTTCTTTATTATAGTAACAGATGGAAGGGTATGTTCTGTATTTTAAATCATTAGATTCCTTATAGTGACGTCTTTTAATCCCGACTTCATCGTGTGAATATGTAAAAGTATATAGGCAGTTCAGGAAATGTCCACTTGTTTCTTATATTTTGATATGTTTTTAATGTGATTAGTGGCAAACGAGAAAGCAGGTCATCTGATGGGAAGCGACTACCGACTTCCACTGACACCTGCAAGATATATAGTATTACAGATGCGTTGCCAGCCATTAAGAATAGATAGAAAGAGGGAATCGGAAGTATGATTGGGAAAGTGGCAGAGAGGTGTTAGGTGCGGCATAAATTGTAATTCTGCCACTGTTCAAACACATGTCTTGCTACTGTTGAAAAGATACTGTTGATAAAGTAAAAATAAAATAATTGTTTATATTAATTAGGTAATCTACTAAGAAATGCATAATGATATTCAGATAGCTATGTAGGTAAGAATTTAATATGTTATCATTGTTATTCCGTCACTAATCCCTCAGTATCAGATATTATCTTTACCACTCTACTTAAAATATAATTGAGTGTATTAATTTCTTAATGAATTGCATATTTTTATTTAAACAATTACATGGTCTTGTTTTATGAGGCTTTTCAAAATCTAGTGCAAATTTATGCCAGAATTATAATACGCCAATATACCTATCTTGCTATTATTGGTGTCTGACACTGCTCTAGAGAATACTGTCACTTTCTCTCCGTAGGTGTCATGTGAGATGGCAAAGATATTTGAGTTGATACTATCATAAATCTCGATGGCCTAATGGTTCATAAGAGTGTGACTTTAAGTATTATAGAGGTAGATCAAGGCATTTACAGTCAGTGGTCGTGCACCCCGCTTGTGAATCAATAAGTCGTGGGTTTGAATCCGAGCTCACACCAATGCATTCTCATTTTTTTCAGAATTTATGTGAGATAAATATCTCACTTGTTGTGGCTTGTCCCCCTGGTTTGACGTTAATGTAAACGTCAGAGAGGGTTGCGTGCTGTCCGCTCGACTGTTTATCCTGTACCTGGACAGTTTTCTTCATAGAGTGAGAGACGAATGTAGGGATGCGAATGGGTGACCTAGTTGTAAGCTGCCTGCTTTACGCAGATGATACCGTGCTATTAGCCGAATCGCCATATGATCTGCAAACGCTAGTCACTACTATGAAAGATGATTGCTTGATGAAAGGCTTACAATTGAATGTGACAAAAACGAAAGTAATGGTGTTTGAAAAGGAGGAATCCAGAACAGATGCAAGGATAATGGTCGATAATGTAGTGCTTTACAGGTGAATAAAATTGTATATCTTGGATGCGCTTTTAGCAGCGATGGAAGGTACACTGCAGATTTAGAAAGAAGAGTATTTGTGTAGTTTGTGCCCGCTGTATGGCCATACAGCGGGCACAAACTACACCATACATAGGTTCACCACCTTTTCCATTTGAGACGTAAATCATAACGGTGAGTCGAGGCTTAACAGCCGCTGCTCACACCTTCGGATAGAAAAAGACGTGAACTTATGTTATGTTACAAGAAAAAGGGGCAAGCATTTAGGCAAACTAGACGTTCTGTGTGTTATATTTTAAAACTACACATAATATGCAAGTGAACTTAAAAGTATATTTATTTGCAGGTGTTCGAATACCTACCGATTATAAGATATTGACTTCCTGATAGATAATTAATCAAAAAAGTAATCAACTTATGATTTTAGGGTGCGGTTCCATCGGCAGCATAGCAACAATATTCTTGGCACCCAATTAATTTCGACGGGCCTCGTGGCGCATTGGTAAAACTACCGGCTGCAGCAATGAGGTCGTGGGTTCGATTCCCACCCGAGCACAAATATTTGTGACAAACATGAATATTTGTGCGGCGTCTGGGTGTTTTTCTATGTATTATAAGTATGTATTTACAAAATAAAAGTATATATGTATTAATATCCGTTATCTAGTATCCATAACAGAAGCATTTAGTTGCTTAGCTTGGAACTAGAGGGCGCTGTGTTTATTGTGTCCAAGATATTATTAAAAAAAAATTGTGCCATCTAGTTTCCATCTCGAATAACTGAGGTACCTAGGTATGTAACTTATGTGCTGTAGTTAGCTATAATTATTTTGGACAGTTACCGCTACGTTCAGCTACGCTACCTTCAGTTATTAACGGAGTAAAGTTTAAGCAACAACATATAAATATACTGCAAGAAATTTTCAATTATTTCATCATTTTAGGGTTCCCTATTTATAGAGCAGTAATCTGTAGCCAAAAATCCATTGGAGGGAAATTACTTTCGATATGATCGGATCGCCTTTTTGAATTATTACTAAAAAACTGCTCATCTCAATGAAATAAAAACAAAATAACGTAACGCAACTTCACGCCATGTTTTACCCGAAGGTGTAGGCAGCGGTTGGTAAATCTCGCCGGATCGTAACGTTACGTCCCAAATGGAATAGATGTCAAACCTATTGCTATACACCAAGCACAAAGTTTTCAGTCATCTATATTTATATCACTTCACAACTTCCAAAAAGAACTTCGAAAAATCATTGTTGTGAATCTGGATCCGAACCAATAACTTCTTAATCAGTAGCGGGGATCTCAACGACTATTTTAAGTTACTATGACTAGTTGACTGTGTTTCGCTCAGGAACGATAAAAATTGTAGTTGTGGGTTTTCCCTAAGAGATAGACATACCCATCGGTTAATTTTTGTATAATAATATAGTACATTGTTTTGATTTATCACATAGGGTTCAGCCAGCGATTATAGTGCTAAATCTCAAAAAATATCACTTTTTTACTACATTATACATGACTTAAACATACAAACCACCCCGTTGACACTCTCTATCTATTAAAAAATACCACAGCAAAATCCGTTGCGTAGTTTCAAAGATCTAAGCGTACAAGGGGACAGATTGCGGAAAGCGACTTTGTTTTATACTAAGTATAAGTACAGACAGTAAGTATAGCTACAGAACCCCACACTGTGCAAGGCGTGATATGTCTTGACCGGTTTAATTGCGTTATCTTATAATTTGATTAAGTCATTTTAATTGATTAGTTGTTAATCAGCGCTAAGTAGTCCAAATAAGTATAAATATCATGTATTTTCAACATGCCATATTTCAGGTACGGGATATCAATCAGTAAAACAGGTCGGTTTCAATCACTAAAGGTTTAAAGAAACATAATGGTACAATATAATTGGCCTAATGTGTAAATAAAATCTGTTTTTCTTGGCTATTTTCGTATATGTTTTAGTTTACTAATTTTTTTTTTTTTTGTATATAGCCCTCAAGATGAAATTATACGCCGGTTTTGCGGTACTCCTTGCGTGCCTCAGTACCCTATCAGGTAAATTATATTGAGTTTTTTTATATAATAATATCTTATTTCTAATAATACCTATCAGTGGTTATTGTATCGATTAGAAAACAAACTCAGTCTTTTACATAACAAATATTCTATCTACATTGGAATTTCTTTTATTTACAGGTACTGAAGCTCAAATCACCGATCAAATTGTGGCAGCTGTTGACGATTTCAGTCAAACTATCAAAAACTTGGGTCTAGACCCATTGCACATTAAAAGGGAGATCGCTTCTTACGCTCTCCCAGTACCTGTGTAAGTTTTATTTACAAATAAAATAATATTTTTAAGACTACCAGTACACCGAGATGTACTGGCAGCGTGTCCAGAAGATTGGCCGCATTGCCACGCTGAATGGTAATGTTAATCCTCTATGCGAAGAATTAAGCAGTCAATAAAGACAATTATATTTTACGCAGGATCTTCAATGCTGTTGGTTTTATGGAAGACATAAGGAGCACTGGCATGAGCAATATTGTGATCAATCACATTGAGTACAACATCCTCAACTTCCAGCTCATCTTCGACGTGGAGATGCCCCATGTCCACGTATCTGCTGGTATGTTAGTTTTTTATTTTATTCTTTGTGTTGTGTTTGTGTTTATTTCTTAATCTGTCTTAAATAACAGTCGTGATAAATACATTTTAATTTTAACATAACAAAACTTCACGTCTTTTGTTACCCGAAGGTATAGGCAGCGGCTGTTAAGCCTCGTTATGTTTACGTCCCACATGGAATAGGTGGCGAACCTATTGGCATACCGGGCACAAAGTTTTTTAGTCATCATCACACATCACTTCCGAAAACAATTTCGAAAAGTCATTGGTTTGAGCCAGTGTCTGAAATCGAACCTGGACCTCTGGATCAGAAGCCGTGTGCTCGACCACTGCGCCACCAATATCTATATTTTTTTAAATATTAATTTTTACTTCACCCGCAACTTGAGGAGTTTAGATAAGATTGCAAAACTTAACAGTGTAATGACTGTATTCTATTGAACTAACTCTTCGACTGTAATGATTATAAAAAAATATTTCTGTAAGGAAATTAATTGTAATGATTTATTAGTTTCTTTTTAGTTCTGTATTTTATTTTTCTATACATAAGTATGTGGTCTATATTACTTAATGCACTTTTTTATGTTACAGGTCAAGTAACAGGCGAAGCCACAATTTTCGGCAACAATATTTTCGGTGAAGGATCTGGCAGGTAATACTTGCAGTTTTTTTTTTTTAATTTTCTCGAATTATTAATTGTTTAACTTATTAGAGGAGATTATTACAAAAAGATCTGTTGTGTTGAACACATGTACAATAAATTAATTCAACATAATCTCAGATTTTATTTGAGGCACCAGTAATCAGGCATAATGTATAATTTACACTTTGATTAAGACTTCAGGCGATAAGCAATGCTTAATATATTTTTATGTCCCATTTACAGTCTTGATGTTCGCAACGTTCAAGTGAAAGGTGTCGCTCATGTTGGAGTCTTGGGTGGAATCTCTATTCGTGAATTGGAAATTGATTCCAGAATTGGTGCCATTGAGGTAAGTTACAATATAATATGCTTTTATAATTATATGAAATGAAAAGATAAGACTGAGTTGAGAAGAATTTTAAGTTAAATATTAACGTAAATATTAACGCATGCGCTCGAGGAAAGTACTATATTGAAAGTACTATGAGGAAAATACATATGTTTGCAGAAAAAGTTTACAATTGGAACTCTTAATAATAAAAATAATTGACCATTAATTAAGTAAATAAATAATAAGGTTTTTTTTTCTGTTGCAGTCCAATATCAACCTGAGCATTCTAGGCTTTGATATATCAGACACAGTTAACAGCATCGTTGGAGAATCTCTTCTGAACCTGCTGGAGGCTTTCAAGGTATTCATGTTTTTTAGTGTATTATGTAAATTTACTGTATAGCCACGCAGTTTGAATACGTAAAGTGGTTCATGACGCGTTTCGATTTCCAAAAGATCCGAAACCACACACCTGTCCCCGTCCTCTACCTATCTTTCTCCCCAACCCCCATCCTAACCCATCTTATAGGCTGGCAAAGCAACTGTTACAGATGTCAATGGTTTGCGGTGATTGCTTGCTTGCTTGCCACCAGGTGACTTTTCCCATTAAAAAATATTTAAAGCCTGTAAAATAATATCATTCTTTCCATAGAAACAGTTTATCTATTTTCAAGAACGAAAATATTCTAAGAAAGTTCTATCAAAATTTAATTTGAGATTCTCCTGACATTGGGATGGACCTCAATCTTATTCAGACTGCTTCCTCCACGTAGCCAACATCTTACGGCCATTGAAAGATGACTATTAATGATTATTCCCCAAAATAAAAAATAGATATTGTACCTTTTCTTGTATTTTAGGATGAAATCGACGAGCTGATCTCAATCGTCGTGAGGGACTACATCAACGACAACATCTTACCTTAAACAAAATAAAACTGAGAAAAATACGTCAGCTGTAAAAGAAAATAACAAAATAAAGCTAATATTTATTCTTTGAAAACATTGATTATTATTTTTAAAATGATTCATGAAACTTTCAGGAGGCACATATGAAATTTTTATATCCAAGTTTATGCATTCAAGGTGTCAAATAATATAACATTTTATTTAATATTTCCGCTCTCTCTGCCTATCCAGCTAGGGATATGGCGTGAAGTTATGTATGTATATATTTTACTTAAAACCTGAAATAGAAATTGGACGTGAATGATAAAAACAGCCCTGTTAGTAATATGTATGTCATATTTTTTCTTCATTATTACAAAAACTGTTGTAATCTGTAAAACTTAATTGCCCCTATATCGTACTAACAGAATTTCCTTTCAATTAATAATGAATTAATAAAGATATAGCAATGGGTTTGCCATCAATTCAACGTTAGCAAATATTTGATACGACGACACGAAACAAAGCCGCTGCCTAAACCTTTGGTTATCACAGTTCCATAAACAATAGGCAACATATTACATTGTTTTTCTTTCGGATGCAATTGATGAAGCGATCTCTCGTTTCCAAGCTAAATAACTAAATGACCTTGCTACTAAATAATTGGAAAAAATGTCATACAAACCCGTTCTTATAATAAATATTCCGGTGGGGTCCTAAACCACTTTGTTAGTAAATAGTAGTCAAAATTAATAAAGTTAATGCTCCTTTAAGGTAAGGTAAGTAATCCCTTTTAAAAGATACTGAATATGTTTTCAATGAGTCCACAATTAGTGCTAGAAATGTCTATATATTAATGTATCATAATATGATTAAAATCCTTAAGAAAACCGTAACTTTATTAAGTAGAAAAACCTAAATATTAATTATATAGAAAAAATATTTTACAAAGAAAGAATACTAGTACAATTCTTTTTTTCTTAGAGTATTTAAAATTTTCAGAGTTCATGAAATCGTTCGAGTATTACTCGTAGTTATAAATTTAAGAATAATGTACCTACAGGAAATAAGACAGGTACCTATATGAGGTAATCAATTCGATAAATTGACATGACAACATTTTTTTCAGTATAATAAGTTTCCATAACTTCGATAATCAAAAAATAATTAACAGGTGTTAACAGCAAGTAATCCGATATATTTTTTTATTATTTATCTTTTAATTTGAATGTCTGTCATAAGATAACTACGTCACTGAGAGCTGATTAGGGGTTAATCAAAGATAATTTTAAAAAGTATAAATATCATTGTTTTCCTGCATTATTAATCTTAGGTACGGAATATTGATTTGGTAAGCACGACCAGTTACGTCATGTAATTATTTAGTTTCTCATTGATAAAATAAAAACAAAATAAACATAATCTTTTCATTATAATTATTTCTTTTTATTTAATTTTTATTTATATTCATTCTTTATCTTTTCCTCAAAACAGATCCTCAAGATGAAATTCTACGTCATTTTCGGGCTTATTGCCGTTAGCTTTAGTACTTTCTCAGGTAAATATAGTACTTTAATCTAAAATAATTCATTGTGTATTTAGTGCTGTCTCTATTTTGCACTACTAAGCTACAAAGGGATGATCCTTATACGAAAACTGACTAAAAAAATCACAAGCTCAATTTTGTCAGATTTTGTAATCTATTTCACCTAAATACCGAAAAACTAATGATGGATTACATTTAAACTCTTGATATATGTATCTGGAATTGAGAACTGGCTCACCACGACATTATTCATTGTTTTAATCAATTGCAATTGTTCGCAAAAAAGTCCAAGATAGCTAAAAGATGTTGATGGGCAAACATGTTGCATAAATAAGTCTGGATAGATATTTTACTTGTTTTCTTGTTTATATAGAAATTAGATCACTTCAAGAATATGTATATTTAAATTTCATAATAAAAGAAGAGAAAAACTAACTCTGCCATCATAATAATGATAGAGTCTGGTAAAAATGTTTAAGCGTTTCAAAACAATGGATATTATTTTATTTAATATTACGCTATCATATTCCAGGGACTGAGGCAGTAATTACGGATCAAATTTTAGAGGAAATTGAAGCTATCAGTCAAACCATCAAGAACTTGGGTATGGATCCCATGCATATTAAGAAAGAGGCTGCTTCTTACGCACTTCCCGTACCTGTGTAAGTATGTAAAGATACATACATACATAACTTCACGCCAAATCCCTCGGGGTGTGTAAACATAATTTATATTTAAATATTATTTTGACAGTTGATAAAAAAATATTTCGTATCTGATAATTACTCTGTATCTTAATAATTAATTAAATCTTTTTGTTATTAGAATTTATTTCGCGCTATAGTTCAATTTAGTAATAAAATTTAGTTCTAAGATTTATTCAACTTTGTGCTAACTTTCTTTCGTATCATTAAACTTGTCTATATATATATATATATCTTGTATATAGCCTATGGATTCAGATCACCAGCTTCCCATTAGGAGGTCTTAGGTATAAATCGTGACTCACACAAATGATTGAAATGATCTTTGGGCATTTTTGGCAATTGCATGATTGCCAAAAATGCCAAAATTGCCAAAAATGCTGCTCCCGGTGAATTTAAAAAACAAATAAATATATTATTATCTCTACGTAGGATTTTCAATGCCGCTGGATACCTTGAAGAAGTTTTGAGTACTGGTCTTAGTGACATTATCGTCAACGATATCCGTTATGATGTCATTGGATTCCGTCTCACCTTCGACATCGAGTTGCCTCATATCCACCTGTCTGTTGGTAAGTTAGCTTTAATTTGTTGTCAAAAATAACAATCAAATGTTGTCAAGAATATAAGGGATCTAAAGTAAAGCAGCGAGGCCAGATGATCAATTAGATTTGTTGAAAGCCAGAACCCCATCATCTCATCCCCGACATCATCTAATAGAGATTCTTACACGGGTCACTCGCTACGTGGCCTTTTTATCTCTTTTCATTGACGCACGTCGATTTTTAAGGCTCCTGACATCACCTTCCTCCAGAAAACATTCTATTTGGTCATGGAATATGTGTCTTGGCCGCCTCGTCTCCTTATTTTGCATATTAAATTAAATATTATGTTATTTATATGTTTATTTTATACATACATAGGTGTACCGGTATGAAATGAGCGTTTTTTTGTCAAAATAAAATATTAATTTTGATTAGATAAAAAAAAAATTATTCAAAATATTGTCCATCACTTTCTACACATTTTGTCCACCTTTTTGGTAATTTGTGGATACCATGCCAATAGAAATGTTCTTCTTTTGAAGCAAACCAATCAGACACCCAATTTTCCACTTCCGCGTAGGAATCGAACCGCTGCTCAGCCAATGCGTGTCCCATCGATGAAAATAAATGGTAATCGGAAGGAGCCAAGTCTGGTGAATACGGCGGGTGGGGTAGCAACTCCCAGCCAAGTACTTTGATTGTATCCTCAACCGATTTTGCTTTGTGTGCAGGTGCATTGTCGTGTAACAAAATTACTTTGCCGTGTCTTCTGGCCCATTCTGGTCGTTTTTCGATCATTGCGTTGTTCAAATCGATCATTTGTTGTTTGTAGCGACTAGTATTAACAGTTTCACCAGGTTTTAGGAGTTCATAATACACCACACCCTTCTGATACTATCAAACACAGAGCATTGCCTTCTTTCGGAAACGATCTGGTTTTGCAGTCGATGCTGATGGTTGTCCCGGATTAACCCATGATTTTCTCCGTTTAGGATTCTTAAAATAAATCCGGTTTTCATCGCCAGTGACAATTCGATGCAAAACTGATTTTCTTTCGTTTCTTTGTAGCAAAATTTCACAAGTGTTTTTCCGGTTTTCCATTTATCTTTCATTCAATTCATGTGGCACCCATTTTCCACACTTTTGAATTTTTCACATAGCTTTCAAACGGTCTGAAATTGTTTGTTGTGCAACATTTAACATAGCTGCCATTTGCTTCTGACTCAAAGTATCATCTTCATCCAATATGGCTTGCAGTTTGGCGTCTTCGAATTTTTTTGGTGGTCTTCCACGTTTTTCATTTGAATCGTTACATTTGAATCGTTGAAACCATCTCTTGCATGTTGCTTCTGATAGAGCATGATCACCATATGCTTCGACAAGCATTCGATGTGATTCTGCAGCATTTTTTTTCAAATGGAAACAAAAAATTAATGCTTTCCGCAAATCATCACTTTCCGGCACAAAATTTGTCATTTTTAACACAATAAAAAAATATGATGTTGTTTGTTTACTAACTGTTAGGTTAATTGAATGTTTGATAGTTGTCATGGCAACGAAACAGAAAAAAAATAAAGGCTTATTCACAACAAATAACCCCTACCAACACATTTGTATCTTAACGCTCATTTCATACCGGTATACATACGTATTTCATACGTACAAGCATAAATTATCCAATTGTGGATAAATAACTACTATAAATCCTAATGAACTTTTCTCGGTGGTCCAGTGGTCGAGCGCACGGCTTCTGATCCAGAGGTCCGGGTTCGAATCCTGACACTGGCTCACACCAATGACTTATCGAAATTATTTTCGGAAGTTGAGTGTGATAAATATTGATGACTGAAAACTTTGTGCCCGGCATGGCAATAGATTCGCCACCTATTCCATTTGGGACGTAAACATAACGGCGAGACGAGGCATAACAGCCACTGCCTACACCTTTGGGTAGAAAAAGGCGTGAAGTTATGTTATGTTAACTTTTTTAAACAATTAATATTTTTTAGTATAGTAGAAAAGTAAAGTATAATGACATGTTATCATTTACATTTCAGAATCTATTGCTGGCGAAGCTGTCATTTTCGATAATAAACTATTTGCTGATGGTTCTGGAAGGTTAGTATTATTAGCAGTAGTTAGATTCATTGAATGATTGGGAATTCAATTCCAAATAATTCATTGTGTGCGTAGAGCAACAATTATAATATGCAAGTTTATGCATTCAAGGTGGCAAATCATTGGTATAACATTTTACTTCATATGTCAGGTGAGGCGCCTGCTCATTTGCCCTTTACTTTTCCTCCTATCCCATAAAAAAAATCTTACTTTATTATTTTGAATATAATAAATGCACATATTTAAAATATAAAAACGATAAAACAAATATTTATACCGTTACTTCCTATGCTATCCATAATACAAAAAATAAATAAATCAAATGAGTAAATATAAATCTAAAATTGAAATAAATCAAATTATGAATGATGATGATGATTAAACACGATAAAATAAAGAATTTAGTGGTATTTCGTTATCTTTATATATTTCGTTTCGTTATTTATGAGATATATTGTTTTTCTTTTCAGTATCGACATCTACAGATTACGAGTAAAAGGTGATGTCCGTATTGGTGTATTGGGCGGTATCGGGGCACGTGCGGTGGACATAGATTCAAGTATTGGTGGTATTGATGTAAGTATTAATTCATACTGATTTATACACCAATCAAATGTCTCGCTAATCCAGTGGTCGAGCAGCCCGCTTCTGAATTAAGAGGTCCAGGTTACGAATCCCGGCTCACACCAATGACTTTTCGAAATTAATTTCGAAAGTTATTTGTGATAAATATCGATGACTGTAAACTTTGTGGCCGATATGGCAATAGGTTCGCCACCTATCCCATTTGGAACGTAAACATAACGGCGAGTGGAAGCTTAACAGCCTCAGCCTACACCTTAGGGTAACAAAGGCGTGAAGTTATGTTATGTTAGAATGCGAAGCTTTTTTTTCCGATGGAAAAAAAGGCAAAAGAGCATGCGTATCACTTGGTGGTAAGTGACTAATACCACCCATGGATGCATGGACATTTGCAACATCGAGAGGTTGCCGTCCTTTAGAATCGGAGCGGAAATAATTTATTCAAGATGGATGTATGGGTTTATTTATTTATTTACAAAACTGCCATAAGCTTTCAAATATCATGAGTTTCTTTAAAACAATAATAATTTATAATTCAAAAAGATTATAATTTCTATGATTAATATGACTATTTTAGACTTAAAGGCGCAACGAATAACAAGCGGGTTATATTGTAATGTTCTGCTGTATTTTGTTATGGACACAATATTGACCATCTTCTATAATAAATTTATAACTTTTTTAATTTAAAATTATCATTGAGTAAAACAAAATTAGTAAATTATTTATCATCAAATAATAAATGATTAATTATATTAATCACAATATTATATATTTTATCTCTATTGCCCTAATTGTTATGTTAGTGTATGATATATAATTTAATTACGCGTAATATGCATCGCTAATGGTATATTACATATTTTATGACTTTCTAGCTTTTTAATCTAGCTCGTAGCTGTTTAATATTGTATTAATTTCTAGCCACTTTCACATAGGCAAAGGTACAGACAGTAAGAGGTATACACTAAATTTAAGGAAATATTAAAATTAACTCAAACAATCGTGTTATAAATAATAGACAAGTCTCGGTCGTCCAGTGGTCGATGGATCGATTCCGGGCTCACACCGATGATTCCTTGGAATTCTTTTAGGAAATTATGTGTGATAAATATCGATCGCCGGTGTATGGCAATAGATTCGCCACCTATTCCATTTAGGACGAAACATAACGATTCGGATAGTCGAAGCTTAACAGCCGCTGCCAACACCTTCGAGTAGAAGAAGGCGTGAAATTATGTATGTGTATAATTTTATTATATTCATACTTTTTATTGCAGTCAAACGTCAAGCTTAATATCCAAGGCTTGGAACTGTCTGACCTGGTGAACCACTTACTCGGAGTAACAGTCATAGACACTCATGCAGCTTTCAAGGTAATTTTTAATGGGCTACTACAATTCGTTTTGGTGCATTAATAGTATTATTTAATGTGATGTGTGGAATAAATCAATCAGCTATACCTGGCTTATCTAGTATAAGCCGACAATAAATTCCAGGGATCAAAAATAAATAATTAGAATAGTAGACGCAAAAAATGAATCTCTAAACCCCTTGAGGTGTTAAAGTTGTGAAGCCTATATGTTAGATTCATCACATAAATACATATAGTAATAAAAATACATTGCAACAATACAATACATAAATTCTAACTGTATTATCTTTTATTTTCAGTCCGAGATTGACGAACTAATTGGCATCCTTCTGTTGGACTATATCAATGATAATATTTTGAATTAAACTTGACAATATTGATAAATAAGGCTATCAAAAAGGTGTAAATATATAAAACATTACAATAAATCTTGTTTAAATATGGAAAAAAAAATTTAATTATAATTATATCCGTAACCTAAATAAATATGTGAATATAGATTAACTTATTATTAGACTAGCTGACCCGGCAAACTTTGTACCGCAGCAAAAGTTATTTTTACAGCGTTTACAATTAAAGTGCTAAACCTCGAATAATTATCACTTTTTTCATAAAATCTGCTAAATCCGTTGCGTAGTTTCAATTATCTAAGCATATAAGGTAACAAACAGCGGAAAGCGACTTTGTTTTATACTATGAAGCGATAAAACGTCTGAATTTTCAGAACACTGTCACTAGATACATAGTATAAAACAAAGTCACCTTCCTCTGTCTAACCCTATGTATGCTTAGATCTTTAAAACCACTTAACGGGTTCTAATGCGATTTTTCATTATAGATATAAAATTTCTATGTAAGTATGTTTGTTTAACTATGATTAATATACTGGGGAAACATTGATAATTACGAGGTCGTGTGCTTTAATTGCAAACGCTGGCTGAACCCTACGTAATAGATCAAAATAATGTACTACATTTTTATGTATCTTAATAAGGTACATAAAAAGTAAACGACAGTATATGTAAAAAAATAAAAATAATCGGTTAATATGTGATTAATATGCATTCGCTAATAAGTTGACTAGTTTTATTTGCTTAATTTTTACGAGAACATTATAATAATAATAATAATATCTTGGACACAATACACATAGCGCCCTCTAGTTCCAAGCTAAGCAACCAAATGCTTGTGTTATGGATACTAGATAACGGATATTATTACATATATACTTTTTCTTTTGTAACTACATACTTATAATACATAGAAAAACACCCAGACACCACACAAATATTCATGTTTGTCACAAATATTTGTGCTCGGGTGGGAATCGATCCCCAGACCTCATTGCTGCAGCCGGTAGTTTTACCAATGCGCCATGAGGCCCGTCACATTACAGCATTAATTGTATTACTCATTCCTTTGAGTAGCTTACATACATTCTGCTCTAATATAGATGGATACTCTCGGTGGTCCAGTGCTCGAGCACAGCGTTCCTGAATCCAGAGGTTGTGGGTTCGAATCCTGGCACACACCAATGTTTTTTCGAAATTATTTAATTTCTAAAGTTATGTGTGATAAATATCGATGACTAAAAACTTTGTAACCGGTATGGCACTATTGCCATAAATGTAACCTGTGTTCGCTACGGGGACATTTGGGACGTAAACATAACGGCGAGACGAGGCTTAACAGCCAATGCGCACACCTTCGGGTAGAAAAAGACGTGAAGTTATCTTATGTTATAGAATGATATGGCCCTTCACAGCAAGTAATTAAAATGAATATTTTCAAAGATATTACAGATTTAATATGCATAGATATATCTGGTGCAGCGAGGGCCTATAACTATAAATAGCGTCAGTTGAACGTAGTAAAATCCAAACTTTTCTTATTCGTTACTTCTGAGGCAAGACAAAGATCGCCTGAGAATTTTGAAATTCGGAACTAATGTAATTAATGGTTTTATTGGGTTCTAGGCTCATTAAATATATTTAGTTCCTCAATTATTTTGTGCCCTGAACCAGTTTGAATTTTAAAAATTGTTAATTTGAAAATCGAATACCTATTTTTTTTTTTGGTAATTTCAATAGACGATTTTCTATAGCCAGCTTATTAGCCGACTTTTGGCTTGACACTTTTGATGATTTCACGGTAAGCTCAACAAGCTTATACTTTCAATAAAAGAACATTTAAAAACTGTATAATTTTAATAAATTAATTATTTATTTATTCGGTCATATATTTTTGATTATGTTCCGTGGCTATTAACCAAGCAAATCGAACAAATTGAGATCGCTCAGTATTTCATTTCCGATTTCGAGTACAAGAGCACTGAGTGTTTCTGTTATATCATCCTGAAAATATAAAAATATATGTTTAATATTTTCCAAATACCAATTTAAAAGAAATCCTGTTAAAACAAGTTCACCTGAGCGTACTAAAAAGAAATATTGTGCTAGTTGGTTTTGATATTCGGGGTAACGGTTTCATAAAAATTCAAAACTGCAAGTCTGTTCAAATCTTTCTTGTGTCTGTTGGTTGAAAGCTTACACGAGGGTGTATACACCCTTGTGTCAGTTTACTTAGTTTATTTTACATACACATACACATACATAACTTCACGCCAAATCCCTTGCGGGGTAGGCAGAGAGAACAGAGCGCCATAGGGCACGATTCTTACACACCTCACTCGCTTCGTTGACTTTCATAACTCTTTTCATGCACGCGCGTCGGTTTTTGAGGCTCTTAACATCACCTTCCTCCAGAACACGTTCTATTTGGTCTTGGAATGTGTGTCTTGGCCGTCCTCGACTCCTACATCCGTCCGCTTTTGCATTGTATATCTGCTTAGTCAGTCTTGCGTCAACCATTCTTTCTACATGTCCGAACCATCGGAGCATGCCCTTTCTTACTTTTACACCGACACTCTCTTTCAAACCAACTTCCTTCCTTACAACCTTGTTTTCTACGCGGTCAGCGAGAGTCACTCCGCAGATTTTGCGTAGAGCCCTCATTTCTACCGCGTTTATTCTACTTTCATGCACACTCTGCCATACCCAGCTCTCGCTTCCATAAGTTAGTGTTGGGATCAGGACTGCATTGTGGATTGCTAACTGGGCCTTTCTGCTAATATTTTTTGCGCCCAGGAATCTGCCCAACACTCCGTTTACGCTATTTCCTATCGCCACTCGTCTTTCTACAGCGGTGTACCTTCCATCTCTGCTAAAAGCGCATCCAAGATATACAATTTCATTCACCTGTTCCAGCACTACATCATCAACCATTATCCTTGCATCTGTTCTGGATTCCTCCCTTTCAAACACCATTACTTTCGTTTTCGTCGCATTCAACTGCAAGCCTTTAATCATGCAATCATCTTTCATAGTAGTGACTAGTGTTTGCAGGTCCGACGGCGATTCGGCTAGAAGCACGGCGTCATCTGCGTAAAGCAGGCAGCTCACAACTAGGTCACCCATTCGCATCCCTACATCCATCGATCTCATTCTCTGGAGACAACTGTCCAGGTACAGGATGAACAGTCGAGCGGACAGCACGCAACCCTGTCTGACGCCGATATTGACGTCAAACCAGGGGGACAAGCCGCCGTCAACACGCACACACGCTGTGCAGCCTTCATAAGTGGACTGCACAGCGCGCAGCAGTGCTCCGCTCACCCCGTAGCCTGGGAGTATATCCCACAGATCCTTTCGTAACACTCTGTCAAACGCTTTTTCCAGATCCACAAAACCGCAGAAAACCTTCCGGTTAACAGCCAGTTGTTTCTCCACGATGTTGCGGAGAGAAAAAATCTGATCCATGCACCCTCGTCCGCTTCTGAAACCACCCTGAGCCTCCCACAACACTCCATCAGATATCACCCTCATTCTCCTTTCAATAATTTTCCCATACACTTTTGCTGCTAAACTGATCAAACTAATGGCCCTGTAACTGGCGCACTGTATACGTGATCCCTTACCTTTATACAAGGGCACGATGACAGCGCGCCTCCAGTCCATGGGAACCTTACCCGACCTCCAGCATAGATTGCTCAAGGTCAGGAAAGCGTCCCGGACACAGGTTCCACCGTGTTTGATCATTTCCGCAGACATCATATCAATTCCAGCTGCCTTACCATTTTTCATACTTCGTATCGACCATTCAATCTCTTCCATAGTAATGTCCTCATCAGATGCTGGCGCAGCGGTGTCAGCCGTAGGCTCACTCGCGGCGCCCACATCCGGAACATACTCGTACATTTCCCCAAAATACTCACTCCACCTGCCCAATACATCGCTTGGGTTTGCAAGAATGTCACCAAACTTAGACATAATTTTGTCCATTCTGGATGTTGACGAAGAACCCCGAGACTTTCTGACTTCCCTCCAGAAGAGTTTGTTATTCGCCTCGAAGTTCTCCGTCAACCTCACTTCCTCATTCGCAACAAGTCTTTCACGCTTCTCTTTCACTAAGGCTTTGGTAACATTCCTGCAGCGGCGGTAGCTCTCATACTTTTTCTCTGTCATACTATCATTCTGGTTCAAACTTGAGACATAATCCAACCATGCTTTTTTCTTTCTTTCGACGCTGGATTTCACATCCGCGTCCCACCAGGCGTCACCTCTCAGAATCTTATGCCTCTTTGCACTACCACATACTTCTTTTGCACTATTCACTATACTTTCTTTCATTCTTTCCCAGCATTCTTCAACACCTAGGTCAGAAAGACTCGTCTCATTGAGTCTTTTACTGACTAGGCCTACATACATACTACGTACACTTTCATCTTCTAATTTCTCGCATTTTATCCTTTCAAGCTCTCCGAAATGGGTACGCACTCGCCAGTGTCTCCACTTCTTGAAAAGGCCCACGAATCGGCTTACCACCAGGTAGTGGTCCGTATCAAGAGTGGGGCCTCTGTAGGCTCTTGTATCCCTTAGAGTATTTCGCAGACGACTATCTATCAAAATCAAATCTATCATACTCTTTTGCTCATTCCGTCTCCACGTATACGTGTGAATATCTTTATGACGGAATAATGTGTTAGACACAAGGAGGTTCCGTTCCAGGCATACGTCCAATATCGGCTTACCAGCATCATTCACTCTCTTGTCACCATTCGGACCAAGGACAGCCTCCAGGCCGTCTCGCTTGGTACCGACCCACCCATTAAGATCACCACACAGAATTATCCTTTCATTTCCCTCAGCTAGATCCAGAATATCCCTAACAGTTTCCCAAAACTCCTCGAGTTCGCGGGGATCCGCGGAGCTAACGGGAGCATAAGCTGCGACCAGGAAAACTCGCGTGATCCCCAGTTTTATTCGAACCCAAAGATGTCTTGGGCCTACCAACTCATAATCTTTCACTCCGGAAGCAAAGCGGGAGGAGAGAACGACTCCAACACCCCCACTGGCACGGACGTCCGGGTCCACTCCGGACCATAGGGCTACCATGCCACCGGGGAGGTCCTCCCTCCCCCTCCGCTTTGTCTCCGTCAAACATAAGGCATCCAGGCATCTCTCATATAATACATCCATCATCTCATTCATCTTTCTTGCCATGCTACCTCTAACATTCCACGTGCCTATACGGCACTCCCCTCTCCTCGTCCCGCCAGGATTGGCGCTGCGTGAAGGGTGGCGGCCCCCTTCGCCGCATGCGCATGCAGCCGCACCGACGGGGGCTAATCGGTGCCCGTCGCTTACGGGGCACGCCCTAGCAGCCCGTCCGGCTGAGTTTGCTTTGGTCAAGATTGCGTCCCACTGGGACGGCAGGGATCGCGACGTGCACGCTCTTGACATGACCCCCAAAGTTTATTTTAACTTTATATTACATCCATACACGAAAAACAAAATGATAATTTAACAGTTTCAAAAACGCAAGAAACTTTGATTTGATTGATGAGATTTGTATGAAGAAATTTTGATTGAGATTGGATTTATAATCGAGAAAAAATCAAGAAGACAAAATATTTCTATTATCCGAAATTCATGGAAAGAAACATTCCAAACGAAATTGTTACTCACTTCGTATAGTTGGACAGCGTCTACAACGAGTATTTGAAGAAAACTGTTAATAAAATCACCAACAGAACTGTCTCCGCCCAATAAACCATTGATTTGTGGCTGAAAAAAAATGTTATCAAAAAGTTTTATTTATTTTCAATCGTAGTCATCCTCTCGTCTTATTTTATTTGCATTAAAAAAAATTGCTAACATTATTTTTCTACCTATTCCGTCGTGGAACCAGACAATTCAATCGACGTGTACATACATAAACTGCCGCTGCCTACACTTGTCTAAGTCCATCACATAAAATATTCTGATTTTAATATGTCTTCGAATTCTCTCGAAGATAAGTGGTCTAACTAAAAATATATTTAACATAAGGAAAATCAAATACTCTCTCGGGAAATTCGGGCATCACATCCTATGAGATGTTATAAATTACTCAATAAATTTTCAGGTGGTTACCATACTTTGATTAGAAAGTGAATGAATTTTATAAACGGATAAATAAACTTTGCTTTATAATTCAATTCAGAAGTCAATGAAAAAGTTATCATCATTATAAAAGCCATGCAGGAAGAGCTCTAGCAAATAAAAACACTTTATTGAAATAATCTCACCTGGAAATCTTTAAGATTAAATTTAACTTCACATTCCTCTATGCGAATGTGTAAGCTTAGAAATCCATACGTCGGTCTCACAATTCCCGACACAGTGATCCTGGGTTCGACGACATCGATCCTGTACAAAGAAAATGTTTATAAATAGGGAGAAATCCTATCATCATTAATTATATTATAAGATATGCATTTGAATACATACTTAGCGTCGCCACTGCCAAAAATTGAAACACCAGCAACTGGAACTGATAGCTCGTAATGGTCTGAAAATAACAATAAAAAAGTAAGTAGGTATAACATAGATTTATTATAGCCTGCAGTAGATGGCGCATGTCAGTAAAAATGTACTACTAATCATTACTGACACTTTCGGCTATACATACTTTACAAACTTTCGGAATCATGACACTTTCTTGAAAAGTATCGCGAAGTTAACCGTTTATTAATGGCCAAAAGTGACTAGTAGGGTCATAGTCGCCAATAACGAAAGAAGAAGAAGAATCATTACTGACAGCGCGACCGCAAGTAAGCGATTCTCAGGATGTTTACATTTCAACATACGAACAATAATTATAAGTAAAAGTTGACACTTGAAGGCACTTTTTACGCACACATTGATAAGTTACACTCACATCAACAACCACATCAACAACCACACATTTTTGGTCTCGTTGTTTGGGTGACTATTGACGATCTATTATTATTCTTATATCTATGAAGTATAACGATCTTCTTTTGTCTAATATTGTGCGGGAAAAATGCTTGCGATAACAGTATGGCTTAATAAAGTGGTACCTATATGGTATCATTTTCTAAAAGATCACAACGTGGCCTATGACTGTTTTGTTTGTAACTTCACACCTTGTTTGCTCAAATAGTTTATGTGTGTTCAGGGCAGGGGCATCAAGTAGATGAATTTTAGAGTACCGAATGGCGATGGCGGAATCTGGGCACTATTTACACATTACTTTTTTTCACAAAAGTGAAATATTATAACTATAGGCCAAGATTAGAAACCGAGACTTGTAGATTTTGATGCGGTTTGCTTAACCTCCAGAAAATATATCACATGTTTCGCAAAAAAATAATTGTTGAACACCTGGTCGGACGGATTAGCTCAGGAATAATGCACTTTTTTCACCTACCGGAATTTACTTCGAGAACTGGAATGTGTGCATCTAATTCTACTCGATATCTTAGCGGGAAAAGTGTAGTTCTGGCCACTGTCAGATCATCAACCACAAACGTGCTCAATTTGTCCACCCTCGCATCTCTTATGGCCACAGATATCCTGTAACATAATAAACAAAAAGTTTTTATGTATCAATAAAAAAAACTTGCTTGGAACACATAGAACCTTTTTTGGAAGACGCTTTTAAATTACTGAAATCTAGGCGATTATTATTTAGAAATACGGTTAACTTATAAAGTTTAAGTTAGATAGATACAGCTTGTATGATTTGGTCGGACTTATTTTCTGAATTACGAAGAAAAATGTTTTTTGTTCATGGCTCAAACCTCAAAAGTACAATGGGAGATGAAATATGACTTAGGAGCTACTTGAACTTAAATAATTCCGCAATTGTAATATATCAAGTAGTTTAAGCATACTCTGGTAAAGGTATTAGATTATCATCTGCTCCAAAATGATCCACCACAAGTGGGTCCAGAACTGGTATGTCGCCAGACCCAGTAATCATTGTCTGTCGTAGACTCTCTAGAAGTTCCATTAACTGTCCTTCGAGAAGACTGTTACGGGCCGTCGCGTCTGGAAGAGAAATTATAGTAAATTCTTAAGATACTGTACCAGGATTTAAATAACATCAGATAAGTTTGGAACCAAGTTTAGCAGAACATAGAGTTGATAGAAATACGAGTTAATGCAAAGAAATCAAAAAGTTTTTGGTTTCAAAAGTATAATCAAATGGGTTTGTCCAATGATTTTTTAATATTTATAATTAAAGGCATATGCCTAATAAGGCAGAGAATCGGATGTTGTGGCGCACATTAGGAGAGGCCTATGTCCAGCAGTGGACTGCAATAGGCTGGTGATGCTGATGATGATGATGATGATGATAATTCAAATGTTTATACTTATCTTATGCTTATCTATTCGCAATACAATAAGATTTTAGGATCACACCAATGACATTTCGAAATTATTTTCTGAAGTTCTGTGTGATAAACATCAGTAACTGACAACATTGTGCCCGGTATGGCAATAGGTTCGCCCACCTATTCCATTTGGAACATAAACATAACGGCGAGACGAGGCTTAACAGCCGCTGCCTACACCTTCGGGTGGAAAAAAGCGTGAAGTTATGTTGTGTTACTATAGTATTGTATATTTCAAACCATGATAATAATCCTATGAATCTAAACTTAGAGTCCATTTTTTGGATATTAATGATTGTTTGCTATTAAAAACTAATTAAGAAATCTTACCACCATTTAACAGTGTCTGGATCAGCTTGTTGTCAACTGGCGAAGCTACCGCTAGGCCGATAATAGACACTAAAGCCAATGTCCACAGCATCTTCGCTACTAAAAGATCAAAATAGCGTCAGTATTAAATTTACTTCAAAATTAAAAAAAATATATTACAGTTCAATGAAATATAAATAGATTTAGGGGTATCCTTTAAATTTAAAATAATAAAGGATTCCATTATATATTATATTGTAAAATGTAGGCAACACCTACCGCCCAGGAATCAATGATCACACATATTCAAAATTGAGTATTTCCACCAATAAAAGGAAAGAAAAAAAAAATTCAACTACACATCATTGAAATTTTCTGAAGGTTAATTTTTTAATAAATATATATATACCAAACAGAGTAAATATACGCAATATAAATTTAAAATAGTACTTACCATATATTCAACGCTTTGCCAACCGTAATAACGATTTATACAATAATAATTATAATGGCCAACGATAAAAAAGTAATCCATTATTGACACAATTGATATCATTTTATAAATTATCACAAAAATCTGTTAATCACAGATTGTATCATTTGTTTCATCACTAGTCTTGGCTTGCGTCTTCTTTGGTAAAATATTCTTTAAAAAAATCTCCATTAAGATTATAGATACATACTCAATAATACATAGGAAATATTCATTATCCCCAATTGTGTAGAGTTTAGTTGTATTAGATATAAATGGTATGTAAAATAATGAACTATTTTAGCCTTCGTCTGTCTGATGATCTGAATTAAATTTTATGCAGGGCAATATTTATTACTGCCTTTTATGAATTAAATAATAATGTTACCTCAAGTTATATCACGAATTACAGTCTCGTTTCGTTCGGCGTAAGAGGTATCCGGAGGCCCAATCCCTTCCCCTCTATCCTGCTAGCCCACGCTTAACCAATTCCCTATCAAACCAACGAAAAAATTTGAGAGGGTTGACGTCAGGCAGGGGGCCGGTCGTAAACCTTAGAGCTAAATCTTTTGACAACATGGGTAGTTCGAAAGGATGACTTATTGTGCCGACCCCATGTAGAGTAGGATAAGGACATGAAAATAACGAGTCATATTTTCTTCACAATAGACAGATGTCAAAATAGTACATACCTTTTCGATATGAAGAAGGTGAGATTATTCAAACAAAAGAATAATACTTATCACAAAATATCTGCTATTATCTTGTACTCGTTAACGTGTAATAAAAGTTTTTTACAAATAATTATATTCGTGTTGTATTGTAATTGATTAGTGATACTCATGATAAAATGGATTTGTGTGTGTATCCACTTGAACGTGACACATTTTAATTACCTATGTTAGAAAAATAAAGATAATACACAAACATAATATTCAGTTATGATTTGTCATTCGCCTGTTTTATTATATATTACAGAGGTAGAGACACCCACTAAGCTGCGTGAATTGGCCAGCTCGACAGGTGAAATATATGTCATAAAAATGGCATGCCGCATTTCGTCAGGTAAGAGAGATGTTTCATAGGGCCCGGCCCCTTCATCTTGTTCGCTACACACTCTTCCTATGAGAGAAATTCCTATGAAATGAGAGATTGCGATTACCACCAGGCTTTAAGATCAGTAGAGCCTGGTAATCGCAATCTCTCATTTTGCAGGTGTCCTTGACAATCGCTTACCACCAGGTAAAACAATTTCATAAATCAAACCGTTAATTGCATTAATTATTGTCAATGATATATAATGACACAAATATCTTTTTTTTTTCTAGATTATGTATATCTGAGGAATTTCGGGATATTTATCTCTAAGATTTTCGCGAATCACGTTCATGACAATAAAACAACCTTTAGGATTATATCGCGCTTATCTACCACTAATCTTATTCAACTTAGTCAATTTCAGGGATTTTAAAGAAAAAACAAACTATGACTACACATTACTTATTTATTTTACAATAAGTATCTTCTGATAGATATAGATTAACCGGACCATGTTTAAAACAGTTCTGCAGTATTACTGAAAAAGGAAAAACAAGTTTTTATATCAATATTTCTTTATATGGTTCAAAGTCACTCCTACTATATTTTTTGTAGTGTTAGCCAGAATGGTTCCAAAAGATAGTTAATACAGTAAATACTTACATATTAAAAACAAAAATCTTTAGAAATAAAAAAAAATACTTTTAGTTGATCACAATTCTAGATTAGGTAAAAACTTAGAGCTGGGAAATCCACGAAATCGGAAAGTTCCGAATTATTTATAAATACTAAGTTCAAAAACTTTAAAAGGTAATATTAATATCTAAATGTAACACACGCACTTTGGCAGTGTCACAATTGTACAGCAATAAACTTGCGCAAATATCACCCATGTGCAGTACGACACTTGCTCAAATATAACCCTTGTGCAGTACGACACTTGCTCAAATATCACCGTTGTTGACTATGACACTAGCTATCACCCTTATGCGGTATGTCACTTCTGCGGTATAACTTATTCGAAGTGTCACACGGTATTAATATATTCTATACATTGACCTGGAAACGCGTTAGAAATTTTATGGAGCCTAGTAGTTGACACAGCAAGTTTGTTTTTATTTCTTAAGTTTAATTGATGAATATCACTGTTTTACTTAAATTTAGTTATATTTTTATGAACATATATTAAATTATCATAAATATATTGTGAATGTAACGTCATTATTCGTATCTCTTTAAATTTACTTCTCAGTGTATCCCTGGGACTCATCATATAGATAGCACGAATAGCTCGTTTCTGGAGCACAAAGACCGAGTCTACATCCGCAGCACTACCCCAAAGCAATAGACCATATGACATAATGCTGTGAAAATAACTAAAATAAACTAAACGTGCAGTATCAACGTCGGTCAGTTGACGTATTTTCTTTACAGCGTAAGCGGCTGAGATAAGTCTACCAGATAACGTCTCTATATGTGGGCCCCACTGTAGTTTAGAGTCTAATGTTATACCAAGAAAGACAACCTTATTGACCAATTCCAGTCTTCTGTTGTCTATCACGTCACTGGTTTTTACTTGTTTAACATTTTTTGTAAAAAATCTAACATATTTGGTTTTGCTACCATTTAAAAGCAAATTATTAGCACTAAACCAGTTTACTATCTTTGAAAGAGCATTGTTTACATCGTCAATTACTGATTGTTGTCTCTTTACCTTAAAAACTAAAGAAGTATCATCTGCAAACAAAACTATTTCATGATTGTCCTTTACAAGATAAGGTAGATCATTAATGTACAAAAGAAACAGGAAAGGTCCCAAGATAGAGCCCTGCGGCACCCCCATTGCTACAGCTGATCCATGTGATCTCTTTCCATCTACTGTTTGGATCCTATCACGTAGGTAAGAAGTAAGAAGATCTAAAGCAATACCCCTTAGAATTAATTTTATTAATTTTACTAATTTTACTTATCAGTATAATTTACCTTTTTTGTATTTCTTGTAGTTGCGAATTAATAAAGTTCCTAATGGTCTCTTCTTGACTTTTGAAAATGAATTCCTGAAAAGGATTTAGTGTACATGTATACTTATATTATAAAGCGGAAGAGTTTGTTTGTTTGTTTGAACGCGCTAATCTCGGAAACCACCAGTCCGATTTGAAAATTTCTTTCAGTGATGTATAGTCCATTTATCGAGGAAGGCTTTAGGCTATATTATATTTTCAAATTAATTAGGGATCCTTACTATAAGTCGAATAATGTAACCCAAGGTGTAAGAAAATGACCCGAAAAAAATGCTTACATCGCGTACGCTGCGAAAACTATTAATTATAGAAAAAAACAATGTACTACACTTTTACAGAACATGTAACTCACTACAAAAAAGCACGCGACACCATATATCTAACTATTGTAGTAATCTCACAATAAGTGATTTTTGAATTTATTAAAATAATTAAATTGATGTCGTTTTAAAAATGCTTTATTTTGTACCTTGGTATAAACTCTCCTCAAAATAAATTACTTCAATAACAAGATAAATTCATTACCTTTCTAGAACTTTTTGAATTATTCAATTCTGACATTTAATTCAAAAGATATCGCGATATTAAAATGTAAGTATTCGTTTCTTAGGCAAATATTCCGCGCACATATAAATCGGGAGTCCCGCCCGAGTCGGTCATGAGCGCCGCTCATAGCTGGCAGGTAAGTTTTTTTTTATTCCTCTGACATTTTTTTTTATTCTTTTTGTCCTAATAAGTTTGTAGTATTTAATCGTCTTTTGGGGTATTTATATTTTGTAATAATTCATAGGTTATGTGAACATGTAACATCTGTGACCCCATGTCTATTAAGACACATAGATTAGAATTTGATCTATTTAAGAGTTTAATAAACGGGAAATAACGCGACACGTTTAGGACACGACAAGAAAACAAGAGAAGAGGCAGACCGAAGAAAACATGGATGAATTGTGTGAAAGACGATATGACTAGGGAGGGTGTTACTGTGGAAGAAGCGAATGATACGGTAGCGTGGAAAAGAAAAACCTATTGTGCCGACCCTAAATGACGGGAGATGGGCAGGAAGATGATGATAAGTCCATTTATGAGGAAAGCTTTGGGGTATTAGTATGATCGCAGCAATAATCTTTTTAGTGGAAAATGTATAAAATATGACGGTACGAAGTTTGAGCGGTCTGCTAGTTTATTATATAACAATACATTACAAGGGTTGAAACTTTCAATTAATATTTTTGTTAAATTCTAAAAAAAACTCTTAAGTCCATCAAAACCACACGAAAATACATAGATTAAGAAGGCAAACAGGCAAGACAATTATAATAATGGCACTCAGGCAAGGTTCATACTCGTATTAAACAAGTAAAAACCTAGTAAGGCGTTTTCGTGTTGAAATAATAGAAAAGAGAGCGAAAAACAAAAGAGATACGATGATTTTCATTTTCAAATTTCGAATTTATATTCTTCTATTAATTTGCTGTTTGAAATTTCTTTACCATGTTTTATGCAATAATATTATCCTGCACACAATACACACAACGCCCTCTAGCTTCATGCTAAGCAATTGATACTTGTGTTATGGAAACTAGTTAATGGATATTATTACATAATATATACTTTTTTTAAATACATACTTTAAATACAAAAGAAACACGCAACGATTTGTCCTTACCAGAATAAAATTTAACATCACCGGATCTTGACTACGCAGAATGGAGTTCACGGCGTCAGAGCAATCTTTTTTATTGAACAACACTTGCAACTCTGACTGGTGAGAGAAGAGAGAAACTTATGAAATTAAGATAAATGAGTGGAAAAATGTAATGTAACATAACCTCACCCCTTTTTCTATCCGAAGATGTAGGCAGCGGCTGTTAAGCTTCAACTTGCCGAATTGCTACGTTACGCGTCCCAAATGGAATAGGTGGGGAAACTATTGCTGTACACCGGGCACAAAGTTCATCAGTTCTTCATTCAGAGGCAAGGTGCTAGACAACTGGACCACCGAGACTTATAAATAGATTATAAAATAGGGCCACAGGGCCAAGAATACGTTTAAACTCACTTTTATCTCAGCGACTTTCGGTTTGACATCTACTTGATCAATCTGAATTCCATTATTCATGTTTCCTGACACGGTGAGTGTTATTTGTATATCGATAACTTGTATCCTGTAATGAGGAACAAATCAATTAAATGTTTTGCGTTAATCAGACTTTTTCTACTTATAATACGCATTTTTGGCTAAAGACTGGATTCCATGACCAAATAGAACGTGTTCTGGAGGAAGGTGATGTTAGGAGCTTCAAAAATAGACGCACGTGCATGAAAAGAATTATGAAAGTCAACGAAGCGAGTGAGGCGTGTAAGAAACGTGCCTTATGGAGATCTGTTCTCTCTGCCTACCCCGCAAGGGATTGATTATCAATTTATTTTTTCTTAGTACCACAAATAAATCATTACTATAATAGTATGTTCTTCTCTTGAAAATATATCTATATGAAATTTGTATACTAGCTGACCCGACAAACGTTGTCTTGGCAAAAAATAAAATTTAAAAAATATGGATTGATCGCAGGGGGTTGAAAATTTAGGGTTATACATATGTATTTTTGTATCCCGTTTTATAAAAAAAAAATAAAAAACAGAAATATATCAAAAAATAACAAAAAAAAATTGAGGGTACCCTTATGATTTAGGGGGATGAAAAATAGATGTTGTCCTATTCTCAGACTTACCCGATATGCATACAAAATTTTATGAGAAGGAGGAGGAGTATGGGAACGAAAATTGTGACACGAGAATTTTATATATTAGAAGAAGATTAAATATCACCGTCGATATTTTATTACAATCATTCAATTTCAAGAATTTCAATTTCAAGAATCAAGATTTTAATGAAACAAGATGAAGATACATACTGCAGAATAGATCAATCAATCTTTAAAATAAGAACAAAAGTCCAGTTAGATGAAGTACAAAGCGCTGACTTACAAAAATAGAGATATATAAAACCTGTAGTTACGGCTTTTTGCATAGTTTTAGCCAACTAACTAATACATAGTATAAATATTTAGTTATATCTAATCATATAATTTTACCATCCTTTCCATAAGAGTGTGAATTCGGGATCAGTACAGCTGGCACCCGCCTTCCCTTAAAAAGAAAAAAAAATAGTTTTATATCGGCAGAGCGATGCAGTTCGTTGCATACAGCCATGCTGTCTCGTTCGGGGAGAAACATATCCAGGGAACCATTCCAAACATCGTCCATTTACAAACTTGATCAGTATCGAGTCAGCCTCACGACCAAATCGCGGCGAACACCTTCAGAAATTTAAATATAAAAAAATTGGGCGACTTCTTTCTGGGCACACTGCCAGTAGACCGAGATGCGGAGATATTTGATTTCGACTAGTCTTTTAATTATATACAGTATATGTTTATAGTAAACTAGCGGACCCGGCGAACTTTGTTCCGCGTCAAAAGTAATAAATGAGTAAATTTTGGATATCATGAGGTTCAATTTGTGAAATTTAACGGCTTTAACTGCTGTCCCGCTATGTTAATACTGCAATATCTTCGAAAATATTCGTTTAAATTGAATGCTGTAAAGGGCCAGGATCATCTATTTGACATGCACAACCTATTAAAGACTTAATTGGATGAAAATTAATACTACAATGTTTAAAATCGCTTCGTAAATAAGCCATTATTTCTCGTAAAAAGTAAACAAACAAAAAATGGTCATTGTGGGTTATCACTTAGAGATAGACCTATGCCCTAGCGGACTTTTTTGTAGACCTTCTGAAGGTGTTTAATTATGTAGAACATTTTTTGATCTATCACTTAGGGTTCAGCCAGCGTTTGCAATTAAAGTGCTAAATCTCGAAAATTATCATTTTTTCATTAGTACATTATACATGAATTATAGATCAAAACCACCCCGTTGACACCCTCTAACTATTAAAAAAACCGCATCAAAATCCGTTGCGGAGTTCCAAAGATATGCGCATATAAGGGGACGGACAGCGGAAAGTGACTTTCCTTTATACTATGTAATGATAATGATAATGTAATTTTTTTTTCACTATTGTAAAAAAAACTACTATTACTATAAACAACTATAATAAATAAAAAATGAAGATTGATCGTAGAGGGGTGACATTTTGTGGCTGTATGTTTTTTGTAGGCTGTTTAGTAAATAAAAAATATCTAAGAAATTGATGGGATAAAAAATAGATGCTATCCGATTGCTAAATCTTTTCGATATGTCTTCAAAATTTCATGAGAATTGTCAAATAGTTTCGGAGAGGTTCAATAACGAACACCGGGACACGTCATTTTTAGATATAAAACATATTTTATTGTTTGATACTTACCTACTTTTAATAAAACTTTTGGTATCTTCACATTGACACATATCCGATTAGAAGCGTCCATAGAGGCGTTATCTATTAAAAACAAATCTTCTGCACACACCGAAGCTTTTTTTGCAAACAGTCTGCATTTGGGATTACTGCAAGGTAAAAAAAATAGAATTAAATTAAAATTATATGAATAAAATTAGAGCGTCTGTTTGTCTGACGACCCTCCCCGGCCATTCCGGGGGGTCATCCTTCCCGGGCCGCGACCCAGGCGCACCCGCGGGGTGTGCGCCCTCGCGGCCCGTCGGCGGCGGTGCCGCGTTCGAGCTAATCGCTAATATTTATATAAATATTAATAATAATGACCATACAGATAGTAATGATTTTTATAATGATCTTTTTTTAATCAGATTCCGATACAAATACTTTAAAAGTGGAATATATTATATTATTGTATATCCTGACACTGGTTCGCCACCTTTTTGACGTTTGACGATTTGGGACGTAAACATAACGGCGAGACAAGGCTTAATAGTCGCTGCCTACACCTTCGGGTAACAAAGGCGTATGTTATGTTGTTTGTTATGTTATATAATAAATATCACATATAATGTAATGTTTAAATTCCATTTTTTATGGGATGGTGAGCAAATAAACAGGCATGTCACTCGATGGCAAGCAACTAACACCGATAATATTGAAGTAGCTTTGCCGACCTTTAAATTGGAATAGGTAAGTAACGTTGAGTTTCTTGCCAGTTCTTCTCAAGAAGCCTTGACGCCGGAACTGGCACTTAGATTCACTTTCACATTCAAGACAGTGTGATGAAAGGGAATCTAAGCTCCTGGGATTTTACCTAGTAGTTTTGTATGACGATTTTATCCTGCAAAGTCTAAGGAATAAAGATCATTTGATTTTTACAGAAGTGGAATAGGGAGGGAAAGTGGGTCGGGCCGCCGGATACCTCTCTCACCGAGCGAAACGCGGCATGAACCACTTTACGTCGATGTTCTAAGAGGCCATGGTATTTCACCGGTCTGATTCAGCCGGCCCATTCGTGCAGCAAACTGCGTGGCTCTACCACTGACGTAATTACCATCAAATGCTATGTTGTTATTAAGTATACTGCTAAAATTCTAAATAAAAAATGCGTATATTCTCACCTGCGTATACCATCTATGGTGAAGTTGTGCTCTAAATCTGTAGTGTACGTATGATATCCAAGAGATTGGATTTTCTTCATCAATTCCTCTGTTATTGCACTAACGAAGATATTCATTATATTACCCATTATTAATTTGGAACGCTATAAATAAACAAAAAAAGACAAATTTAAATGATAATTAATCCACAATTTAGGAATAGCTACAATATGTCCCAAAAAGTTGTCAGTCATCAATATTTATCACACATAACTTCCGTTATAATTTTGAAAAGTCATTGGTGTGAACCCGGATTCGAACCCACGACTTCATGATTCAGAAACGGGGTGCTCGACCACTAGACACCCAATAGTTAGTACCTATAGTAGCTAAACACATTGGCAACCGATCAACCTGCTGTCTTGGTCGTAATCAAGTAGCGCCGTCCATGGACCTCTGTAATACCGAAAGAATCACAGTTTAGTTTCCGAATTCTAGAACGGAAACCGATAGGAGGAGGAAGAAATAGCCTTCTATATACCTCTCATACAAAATGAAACGCGACGTAAGCCACTTAACTTCGGTTTTCTAAGTGGTTTCGATATTTCACCGGTCGAAGCAGCCCATTTAGATATTCATAATAAAAAAAATCCATTGCGATGTTTGAAAAATCTAAGCATGTAAGATAAAAGACAGCGGAAAGCGACTTTATTTTGTACTTTGTTATTGATATTTGTTACAATATTATTGTTATGGGGTAGAGAACAATGAGTACAGTATAGTTATCTGGCAGTTTAACAACATACGTTATTGTATTCTATGTACGTCATGCCGACGATACAATATCAAAATAAAACAAGCCATTGAGACTAGACTTCAGACAAATTCTTAAAAATTAACAATTTAAATAGGACTTGTAGAGCCCGCTCGCGACCAGAGGGCTGGTCTATACTTCGCACAGAGGATTAACCATTGCCATTCAGCATGGCAATGTGATCAGTCTTCTGGGCACGCTGCCAGTAGACAAAGATTTGACCGGAGAAATTTGAGTTCAGCTAGTCTCATAACTTTATATATTGTAAATAATGTAATTAATTTATTACAATAGGACCGATAATAATAATGGAGAGTTGTACCGCTTCTAGAAAATGTAGTTCTAACTCATCTCTTCCTTGGTAATGTAATTGATGGCTTTTACTTCCAACCTATAATTTGGTGGTGCCTAAAGTTTGAATCTTTCACACTTCTACTACGCCCGGAAAGTCGATGTCTGTAAATATCGATGACTAAGAAAATTGTGTCTAATCGAATCCTATATACGTCAAGTCGGGACAAGAAAAATTTGAATATTAATCCAAAGATCCTGCTTTCCGACATAAATGGCGCTTCTCATATTCATTCTACTCTTTATAGGACGTAATATTACAAAATGCAGTAAGATAATGAAAATATTTTTTTTCTATACATACTTATCTTCACGGGAAATCCTTGCAGGATAGACAGAGAGCACAGAGCGCCATAAGATACGACTTTTACACGCCTTTCTCTCTCTCTCTCTCTCTTATCATGCATGCACTGTGTTGCATCTACTTTTGCATTGTATATTTAATAAAATAAGGTTTTATGCAAAATATCTGTATATGCACATTTAGAGAAAAGTATATACGTAAACCTAATCTATATATAAGTATGCGGTAGACATCTTTAAAAGCATATGGGAACCCAAAGCAGAATTCTACTTACAGAGCCGACGTTTATTAATCTTCAACAACAACAAAATATGTAAATTGTACAATATTCAATACGAAATGGTACAATATTCAACACAACAGATATGTACATAAATTTATCAATAAATAAACGAATGAAAGTATGTAACGGAACATGTACTTAATAACTAGTATGAAACAAATCGTGAAGAATGAAGATAGCCGCAATCGGTACCGAACATAGACAATACATTAATATATTTTTGTTATTCCCCTGTGGAAGCAACACAGTGTTGCCACAAGAAAAAAAAAATCGAGATAAGAAAACGAAGTCTTTTAGGCCAGTTTTTGATAACTATTAATTATGTTAAAAGTTACATACCCCCTCCGCTGTCACCACGTCCATTATGGACACACGCATGATACCCTATTTACCTCTTAATTCCATCAAACGTTAAATAATACATTCAATCGATTCTTCAATTAGCGAGCGTAAAATTTAAATTTTACTGGATGTAATATCTATCTTAGGCCTTAGCCCATGTTCTTATCAGTATGCTGTTTTATTTATAACTGTGTGTGTGTGCGCACGTAATTTTCTTCATTTTGTAATTTATATAATGGAGCACAGCGCCATCTATTAAAATGCGCTTGTACCATTATCGAAAGATGAAGAAACTGTGATAAGCGGCGGCGCGCAGGTACTAGTGGCGCTATGATGATACACCAATATTACTAAGTTTAAACTCTACAAACTATACTTAAATGATCGTAATGGAATAAAATTATAACCCATATTGAGTAAAGATGTAAATAATAGGTTTCCATCAAGAAAGGTATACACATTCCTAGCCTATCGCTGCAAAATCAAAAATAAAACGTTTAAGGATTCACAGAACTAACCGTTTTCATTTTGCTGTTTGTTTTGTTGTAAAATTTAGACGTTGAATAAAAAAAATAAACACCGTATTATATACTATTAGTGTTTATTTATCCATTTTGATATACAGACATACTTATAAAGACAATGAAATTATAATAGGCATAAAATGTATAGCGTAGAGACAACATCGTAGTACCAAGTCTCAAGTATTTGATATAACTTTAAATCCAATTTAACTGAATCTAAATCTGACATTATAAGGAGGGCTTGTGTGTTGCTACTGAGAATTTCTTGACAGAAAAGCAGAAAACACTATTCCCACCCGGAAATCGAGTCCAGCCCTTCAGGATCTCACGCTAACATAAGCTTCAACTTATGTCATGGGACCAACAAGACACTCGAATATTAAATGTATTTTGACATTAAATTTTCACAGCACAAAAGTTACTCATGAAAAATGGCGGGAATGAATTGTACCCTAGTGCTGACTAAAGCAGAAAAATAGGAAACTAGAAAATTGGTGCAGAGAGAATAGTAATATATATCCATGCCCCACATAAAGTAAATTCAAGACATTATTTTATTTTATTTTTTTATTTGGGTAGTTTTTTACGTTCGATCATTATTACAAATAATAAATATACAATGCTTATATTCTGTTTTTATATAAATCTTCTTATAAATTTGCGTTGATAATATCCAACAGGACGATTTCCAGTAATCTGTTGATGTCAGCCTGAAAAAAAAAACAAAAAGGTTTAACACATTTTTTTACAAACATGTTTTTTTTACTAAGAAGTATATTATGTTCCTTCTGATAACTCTCACTCCACTCACACACTCCACTCACACTCTCACACACTCCACAAGTGTGTTTACATCGTTTCATGATGATCACTGAGTAGTTTTTGAGTGAAAAGGTAACAAACAGGCTTTCGTCGTATTAGTTGGATGACAAAGAAGGGCAAATAGTCCAAAAAAATAGAACATTTGTTTGTTTCGTACATTTTCACACCAAAATTAGGTTCCTATATTTTATATCCAAATTCTCTGGATAATATTTTCTTTGACATCTATTGTTATTAATTCATTGCATAATATTAAACAATCAAATCTGTTTAAATTATCTTCGATTATCGAAAATTATTATAATATGTATTATATGGACATAATAAATATTCTTTATCTTATTTTTTTATTATCAAATATTATAATTACGAGAAAAATAATGTCACTTTAAAATAATCATTTAATATTTAATCTTACCCTGAATTCCAGAAGTGTGTCGGTAATCGTCTGTCCCAGGAATGTGTTCACAGGCTCGGAGATGTCCAGACCCAAAAGATTTACAGTCAGATTGGACTGTAAACAATAATGAAAGCATTATAGTTTCGGAATTAAATATAACTTAAATATATAAATGCTTCCAAATTTTAGACCACAAATTCAAAATCTTCCTGTAAACTTGTACGTAGATATTTTTTTTTTAATTTGACAGTAATTCTCTAGAGAGGAGTTTGATAAAATATCAAACTATCAAATCTACTAATAGTAATGACATGCATACATACATAACTTCACGCCAAATCCCTTGCGGGGTAGGCAGAGAGAACAGAGCGCCATAGGGTACGATTCTTACACGCCTCACTCGCTTCGTTGACTTTCATAACTCTTTTCATGCACGCGCGTCGGTTTTTGAGGCTCTTAATATCACCTTCCTCCAGAACACGTTCTATTTGGTCATGGAATGTGTGTCTTGGCCGTCCTCGACTCCTACATCCATCCGCTTTTGCATTGCATATCTGTTAGTCAGTCTTGCATCAACCATATCCATAGTAATGACCCCAACTTAAATACGAGACGTTTTGGTAGAAGTCTCTTACTTGATCCAATAAAGTACTTGAGTACTTTTTAAATGATCATCGATCAGTATTTTTTTAATTAAAGACATGATATCAATCAATTGCCGAGTCGAGACGTGGACCCTGAAAGTGCGACTGATCCATCAATTTAAGGTTGCTCTGCGAGCTATAGAAATGGCTATATTAGGAGATCCTCTAAAGGATAAGATTAGAAATGAAGATATCTGACAAAGAACTAAAGTCGCAGCGTCATAGCCCATAGAATGAGCAAGCTGAAGGGGCAGTCGCAGATCTGATTCCCGATGGGGGAAATGTATCTTGAAGTGGAGACCGTATCTCAGAAAACTTAGTGTAGGGCTCCCTCAGGCTACGTGAAGCGACGAAATACGCAAAATGGCTGACCGCGTTTGGAATCGAATGGCAGAAGACCGAGCTCAGTGGCGCACTAAAGGAGACACCTAAGTCTAGCAGTGAACGGAGATAGGTTGATAATGATGATGATAATAACGTCCTCAATATCGCAAGGTCTCAGTAGTGCCAGTAATGGTACCTAAGATTTGACTTCAAAAGCTATTGTATCCATGTATCGGGCTCAATTCGATCGGTCCCAACTCGAAATCGATCAGTCAAAAATTTACATATTTTTCATTATTTTTTTTGTCAAATATTTTACTCACTTCAATAGATCTCAGCGTGAAGTTGATGGTAAGCCTGCTCACTGAAATGCCAGAGATGATGCTCACGCTCACTTGAGCAACACCAGCGACACGGATGCTATTGACATCGACGCTGAAAAGGAAGAAAAAAAAAATGTTTAAATCTCTTTGGTTTACATAATCAGGCGTAGCGCGGAAACAATTTGTCATTTCTTGGAGTTAATGACATAATCTAAATACATTTACCTACTGGCGTTTAACTAATCCTATTATAGGATTGTGATTTAATGATAAATATTTAAATAACGCATACCGAACTGATATGACGTCACTAAATTTTGTTCGATTTTTTGTGTGTGAAAAGGAGGCAGACAAACGTGCGGGTCTGATGGAAAGCGAGTACCGGCGGTTATGGATATTTCAACACCAGCGGCGTCATTTCAGCGTTGCCGGCCTTTAGGATGAGAGTACGCTCGTTTGTTGAAGGTTTCTAGGTCGTAACGTAAGGGAATCTTCTTTTTCTAAATCCCATCAGGTGACTCGCATGATCGTTTGCCCCCTATTCCATACAAAAAGTCATGGATTTGTGTAAGGACTCAAAGCCGAGATATTTTGCATGACTGCACTGCTAAGTTTTTTAAGCAACAATAAAAAAATACTTTTTAGTCATTTTTTCACAGAAACTACTTGATTTTAATTAATTGAAGTAAACTTTGAGTATACTAGTTGGGCTTTTAGAATTGGGTGTATCTTACTTTTATTGCTAAATTACAATAAGTCACTTAAATTTTAGAGAAATAATTAAAGTAATAATATCCATGATCTCACCTTCCAGAAACTTGTCCTTCGAATGTTTCACCGAAGATGGTGACCTCGCCATAAGAATCGCCTAAAAATAATAAGATAACATTATTTGGGTCACCGTGTAAGTAAATGCATGACGCAAGTAAAGCTCGAAGGACCAGAAGTGCCTCAGAAAATCTATTCACTTATTAATCTTCACTGTTAAGACAGTTCTTATAAAAAATCGCTATATTAAGTATATTATCTCAGCAATGAGAATCAAACGCATAATATAATTTTGAAATAGATTTATACAACAATTGATTGATTCATACATGGCGCGATTGAGACGTCATTCGTGACTCGCTAGATTATACCTTATTTTGTTTTCAAAATTTATCAACTTAATTTTAGAAAAAAAAACTTGTATCATTTGGATAGACAAAAAATACAGGAGGAATATCTATCTTCTATTTTCTGAACATATAATTAATAACAAGCAATGATATGTGCTAGGTTTTAAGCTCAGTGTATAGTTAAACCATCTAAAATAATTATTTATTATATGGAAAATATTAATGAAATCTCGCCAACGTATTAACAAACATAAATAATAATTAGGCCCGCGATACAATACGTAGATAGTCTATATAACAATAGTTTATATACAGGTTACCTCAAGGACTCGCAAAATGCTGTTAAAAAATAACAAAACTACAAAAAATAATATTAAAATATTTTGTATACTTACCAATAGAGAGGTGAATGTGAGGCATTTCAATATCGAAAGTCAGACGGAACAATAATATGGAGTAATTCATTGTGTGAACACGGATGTCGCTGAGACCAAAGCTCAAGACATCTTCCACCCAACCGGCGGCATTGAACAGTCTAGAAATAAAAAAAAAAACAAATCATCATAAAAGTAAGATGTTGTTATGTTAATTTTCAATGACCTGGAGGACGAACAGTTTGTCATTGGTATGATACCGATTTCGATCTCTCAATTGAAAAGAGTCGGCCTTGACTTTCTCGCCAGTTCTTCTCAAGAAGCCCGAACGTCGGAACTGGCACTAAGATTCGCTTTCACATTCAATACAGTGTGATGAAAGAGAATCTAAGCTTCGTGTGTTTTGGATAGATGTATTAGTATTTAAGAATGATTTAAGTACTTTAGTTTATTTTGTTAAAATTAGGTTTTACTATTACATATTATTATATTCTGCTTCTTGTATTATTTTTAGAACTCATTACAATTTCAGTATTTCATAATTTCATATAAATTGTTTTCATTTCATATAAATTTATTTGCTGTGTGGCGCCAGCTTAGAATACCGCCACCCCATCTCTTCCCGTGGGTGTCGTAAAAGGCGATTAAGGGAAAAGGCTGGAAAAATGGGCAGCAGCATTTTCTCTCAACACAATGCAGCCTACTACGATCGCCAACCCGCCTGCCAAGCGTGGCGATTATGGCAAAACCCCCCATGAGTGAACGGACCGACAGTTGTGGCGCTCTATGGGGGAGGCCTGTCCAGCAGTGGACCTCAAAAAAAAAGGCTAATGATGATGATGATGTTTTCATTTCTGTATGTACCTAACAAAAAAACAATATTCTTCTTTAAATAAGAATTCACAAATTCAATACTTACACAGGGACAGGCAGAGCATATTGAGCTGCTTCTCTCCTAATAATAAGGGGATCCAATCCAAGGTCCTTGATGTCCTGTGAGATACCCTCAATAGCGTTTATAATAATTCCTACTTCAATTCGTTCTTGTCTATTTTCTGAAATAAATATTTTGAATTAATAACCTTACTCGTCTATATTTTTATCAATAATATTGCAAAACTTATAAACTTAGTCTCTATTTCGGTGGTCCTTGCTCCCGGCTTCTAATTCAGGAGTCGTGGGACGATTTCGAGCTCACACCAATGATTTTAAAATTTATGTGTAATAAATATCAAGGCAATAAAGGGCCTATTTGCATTTTTAATAATACATTCTTTAAATAGTAGATTCGAAAAAACAATAAAATCAGTCACTTGATTTGGAGATTTTAGTTCCCTGTTTACACAGATATAAAACACACCAGCCAAACCTTGGAAACAATGTCTTTCATCGCTTTTAGTCTGTCTCTCGAAAAAAAACATACATAATATGTAAAAACACGTTTTACTTTCATCATAAAAATTACTAAATAAATTTTGATGAGGTCTTACTTATCGTTAATAAATGTTTTTTGTATATTATTCATGAAAGTTTTGTTTTAAATTAGTTGAAATGCGATCATAAGTGATGAAGACATATGCGATCATAAATATCAGAGCTCTAATTGTAATCACTTTCAGGTATACTCGTAACATAATTGTTTGGTGGAATTATTCCTCTGCAATGATCTGGCTGTACTTACCTTGCTCCACCTGTTCGGCGGCTATGCCCGCAATGATGCAAGCGAGAGTGATTAATAAGAATTTCATGATGCTACAGAAGATCTGCAAATTAAAAAATTATTAATTAGAAAACAAAGACAGACCAAAGAAAAAAAAACAATCAAAGGTTAAACAAAAAATGTAACAATTCATATTTTTGATTTTTCTATTTGCTACATAACTGTTTAAACACGCAACATAGAAAGTGATAAATTATTTCAAGTATAATTGCCACAAACCGAGACCAATAATGATTTTTTTAATTTTTTAATGAAATCACAATACACACAGCGTCCTCTAGTTCCAAGCTAAGCAACTAAATGCTTGTGTTATGGACACTAGATAACGGATATTAATTCATATATTTATATTTTTGTAAATAGATACTTATAATACATACAAAAAAAATACTTGTAACAAATAACCCATGATTGTCACAAATATTTATACTCGGACGGACGTCGAAGCCGCCAACCTCGATTCTGCAGTCGGTAGATCACCGATGTACCACGAGGCCCGTCTTAATAAAGATTAACTCCGAAGGAAATCTTTTTCGCAATTTACACTTGCATAGTCTGTTTTCCATGGTCATGGAGGCAGACAGCGTCCAAAACGACCAAATCAAACCTTAAAATAAATGTCTGTTTGTCTAAAATAAAAATGTTTTTTTTTACAAACTGACCTGTTTATATATTTGAAATTGATTATTAATCCTTCCTTGCCACACACAATATAACAAATATTATGTCAAACACAGCTGCCTTTATACCAAACGCAAATAGTTATCTTATTAATGCATTACATACTTGTACTCGGCTGATTATAATCGATATTATAATGAATTGTTTAAAAGATTACGAGTATTCGTACATTTATCAACTAAATATGCCAAGGATTATGTATTAACTAAAAGATGTAAAAATATTATTTATAAATTTGAAGCAAAACAGGAAACATTTTTGTGTATCTAAATAAACATAAAAACATATTACTTATACCTCCTTAGTTAACTTCAAATCAAGTCTCTTGAGAGAAGAAATAGAGATGTCAGAAAGAATAATGTTATGTGACAAGATTCTTATACACTTCACTCGCATCTTTAACTTTCATAACTCTGCTAATAGACGCCGTCAGTTTTTGAAGCTTCTGTCGTCAGAACATGTTGAATCAGGTCTTTCATGATATATCGTGGAGCCCCGACTCCTATAGCCTTCCGCGTATAGCTTTCCGCACTATATTTGTGTTCAGTCATACTTGTTTAATTCTGTGCAATTGCCTGAACCATCAGTCGTAGCCACATACCTTTGAAAGACAATATTTAATAGAGTTCTGATACTTTCATAAAACTCCGCATAAAAAAGTATTGCTTAATTCATATTCGCGAAATTTTATCCCTTAATTCATACATACATTACTTCACGCTAAGTCACATGCGGCGTAGGTTGAGAAAACAGAGCGCCATATGGTACGATTCTCACACTCTTCGTCATTTTTTAAAGCTCCTGACCTCACCTTCCTCCTCCTCCTTCATAGAAAATGTGTCGTGGCCGTCCTCGTCTCCTTCATCAATCCGCCTTTGCATTGCATATCTGCTTAGTTAATCATGCATTACCCAGTCTTTCTACATGTCTGAACCATCGGAGCTTGCACTTTCTTACATTTACACCAACACACTATTTCAATCCAACCTCCTTCCTTACAACCTTGTTTTCGACGCGGTCAGCGAGAGTCATCCCGGTAATTATGTGGAGTGCCCTCATTTCGGCTGCGTTTAACATACTTATATGGACCGTTTCAGTCATTGTGAATAGCCGGTTTTTCTGCTAACATTCTTTGCGCCCAGGAATCTGCCCAACACTGCGTTTAAACTGTTATCTTACCACTTTTCTTTTGGCTTCTGCGGTGAACCTACCATCCCTACTAAAAGCGCATTTAACATACACCATTACTCCCACCAGCTCCAGCACTACATAATCAATCAATATCCTCGTATTCGTTCTGATTTCTTCCCTTTCAAACACCATAACTTTCGTTTTCATCACATGCATTTACAAGCCTTTCATCACCGCTACGACCTAGGAACCTTCAAGAAACGAGCCTATTCTCATCTGAAAGGCCGGCAATGCTGATGTGATGCCCCTGGTATTGCAGACGCCATGGGCGGCGGTGATTGCTTTCCATCAGGTGACCCGCAAGCTGGTTTGCCCCTTCTCTCATAATAAAAAAAAATCAAACAATCATCTTTCTTCATCATTCTTTCTTCTTCACTTTATCCCTTAAAGGCAATCTTCTGCGTTACTTTGTAGTGAGCCACTTTACGTCGATATTCTGAGAGTTCATGGTATTTCAATGATCGAGCTGCTACAATCATGAAGTGAGGTGAGTGGTTTTACCAATGTTTGAAGTTGCAACTCCTAAGCATGATGTCATGACTAGGTCTTACGGTGTACAGTATATTTCTAAATATATTTAGTGGTATTGGACACCCAATGATGTCTTTCGAAGCTCAATAAACAGTTCAATTATATAAGAAAAACATTTTCAGACAAATTATTGGCTTAATGTTTTATGACAGATTGTTACAATGTAGAATAATAAAGAAGTTGTGTATTTGGTTTGGAGCAATGAAAAAGGTGTTCAGTAATTTCAGCAAATATATGGATGATACGTTGATTAACTTGCAGGTGTCCGCTAATTTAGCTATCGTGAATTCATAACGCAATTTAATTAATTGATAATAATTAATAGATAGATCGCATTAATTATGAGTTTATTATTATTAGATTATGGAGTATCTGTTATCAACAAGATATTTACTTCCACAAGGGAAATAAGGAGTGGTTAATATGAAGGCGCGTTTATCTGCACTGGGTTTTTTTTTCTTTTATTTTTTTTTTGTTGTGATTACTTAATAGTTTTCCCGTTCCGCCAAAAGAGGCAAGCGAGCAAGCGTGCTACTGATTGTATCTACGAGTAGTAGTTCTCTCGCTGAACCAGATGTCTATCAACAACACCGATAAAATTACCTTTTCATTGCTAGTTTTTAAAATGGGATTTTCTCAGGGATGAAGGTATTTGCGAAATGAAGCGAAATGAGTGCTTCTACCACTTTTAATTAGTGTTACTACGACACCGAAGTAAAATTCACCATTTTTAAAGAAAGCCTTTATTTAACTTGGAACTTGTTATTTCTCGATATTCATAATTTCATATACTTATATTAGGTCGGGGAAAAAGTCTTTTCGCATAACGTAGGTATAAACTTATTATAAAATTTCTTTGACTGTACTATTTGTGTCTGGCTGGTTTTGGTAACATTAAAAAGGTTACATTATAAAGAAAAGAAAAAAATAAAAAAAAGTTGTTTCCCGCTATTTTTCATTTGTTTTTCTCTCCGTAAAAATGAGTGAATCTAATGAAGAAATTCGATACATTTTAAAATTTTATTATAAAAAAGGCAAAAATGCAACTCAAGCAGTGAAAAAAATTTGTGATGTTTATGGACCTGATGCAGTGTCAGTAAGAGTAGCACAAATTTGGTTCAAACGTTTTCAGTCCGGAAATTTTGATGTTAAAGATGCACCTCGCTCTGGTCGCCCTGTTACGAATAAAATGGACGCCATTTTTGAAAGAGTGGAGCAAGATCGGCATATTAGTAGTTACGATGTAGCTGAAGAACTGGGAATTGACCACAAAACAGTTTTGACCCATTTGAAGAAAGCTGGTTATACAAAAAAGCGCGATATTTGGGTGCCACACGAGCTCACTCAAAGAAACTTAATGAACCGTGTACTCATTTGCGATTCATTATTGAGACGTAATGAAACCGAGCCGTTTTTGAAGAGATTGATAACTGGTGATGAAAAGTGGATCACGTACGTGCGAAAAAGGTCGTGGTCGAAAGTTGGCCAGGCTTCACAGACTGTGGCCAAACCTGGCCTAACACGAAATAAGGTGATGCTGTGTGTATGGTGGGATTGGAAGGGCATTGTTCATTATGAGCTTTTACCGTCCGGCAAAACCATCGATTCTGATCTTTACTGCCAGCAACTGATGAGATTAAAGGAAGCAGTCGAGAGAAAACGGCCGGAATTGATCAACAGGAAGGGTGTGGTCTTTCATCACGATAACGCTAGACCACACACATCTTTAGCCACTCAGCAAAAATTAAGAGAGTTCGACTGGGAGGTCCTAGTGCATCCACCATATAGCCCTGACCTTGCGCCTTCAGATTTTCACCTGTTTCGGTCTCTTCAGAATTCTTTAGGTTCTTTATGGTTGACCTCAATAGAGGACTGCCAAAACTATTTGTCCCGTTTTTTTGATCAGAAGTCCCAAAGTTTCTACAGTAACGGGATAATGTCTCTGCCCACAAAATGGCAGAAAGTTATTCAACAAAACGGTACATATATATTGTAAATAAATGTAAATAAACTTTGAAAAAAATGTCTTGACTTTTCATACAAAAATACGAAAATACTTTTTCCCCAACCTATTATTAATTCAAACTCTAGATTTTAGAAAAGACATAGCTACAGAAAATGCGATTATCCTGTACATTTATTTTAATCAAAGTCTTTGAGTAAATAATTGTAGTTCTCGAATAACATAACACACATAACATAACAACTAACGTAAATAATGGCACCCTCACGCACACGGTTGCCTCCGGTGGCAGCCACACGCTACAAAAGTGTGCGGCGAGTCCTTAAAAAAATTATGAAATACTAGCTTTTACCCGCGACTTCGTCCGCATAAGTTTTTTTTGTTTTCTCCCGGCTGTAAGTCCCCCTGCAACAATGTCCCACTGTCGTATGAAAGAGCAAAACTCCCAACAAAAACGACTAAAAATCACTAACTCAATTTAGTTATCTGCCTATTGCCTACCCCCAAAGAACGATGGCGTGATTATTTATAGCCTATGACCATTTCTAGGTAATCACCTATCACCATACCAAATTTCATCAAAATCCGTTCAGCCGTTTAGGCGTGAAAGAGTAACAGACAGACAGAGTTACTTTCACATTTATGATATTAGTATGGATGCCAGTGGCGACGTTTTGTGGTTGTCGCCAGTGGCCCGTGTGCGGGTATGCGGGTGCACTTAAACATTATCTTGGAAATCCACGCGTTTCTATACATACCTACATAAAGTTATTATAAACCTATTTCTCGAAAGTATTAAAATGATTGATATTCGACATAATCTAGTGTTGAATACTTTTGTATCTTATCTTTTTATTACGTTTATATTTTATTGTTTTTGATTTGTGTTTTTTTTTTCTTTAAGACTTGTGTAAACAATATTAAAGATTATTAAATAAAAAGATCATCGTTATCTTCTACGCCGACGAAAAACAACTTGAAGATGGCTGGCCTTAAGGTTATTTCAGCTTCTTGTTAAATACAATTTGTACTACCAGTTATATTAATCCTATGAACACGTGATGAGCAGATGGTGTAGGTGTAATGTTGGGTAAGGTACAAGAGAAAAGACGCGTTCGAGGAAGTACAAAATTTTGGCATCGAACCATTTGGAAGTCCAAATAAGATAAGATACCTTCAAATGAAATCCACTTTATATACAAGCATTTATTTTTATAATTAAACACAAAACGTTGCAGACATTCAATAATGCAATCATAGCACTAATATTATATAACTTACTTGAATCACTATTACATAGAAATGTTAAAAAGATAAATTTTGAAGTACATACAAGTTTGTATTTAAAAATAACAACAATAAGATAATTTACTCGTAGGCCATTTATCATCTACAGTTTAGGCCAATATACATTCAATATATCAATTTACATTAAACATTATAATAGCTGAAGCATTGAAGCCGAGTGTTTGAAAAGCAACGGAAATAGATATAATCAAATTTTAAGGAACGAGAGTCAATTAATAGTAGAAAGAATAAAGAAATAATGGATGTAAAAAATAAAGTAACGTAACTTCGCGAATGTATACGCAGCGACTGATAAAGCCTCCACCCGCCATTACTTTACATCATAAACGGAATAGATGGCGAACCTATTGCCATTACAGTGAGCACAAAGTTGTCAGTCATCGATCGTTTATGACACAACATCTTTAAAAATTATATAATTGTCTTGAGATGGAGGAAAAGCATTGAATTATGTGCCATGTATTATTTTAATTCAAGAACTGATGTTTTATAATCATATAATATATTAAATACATATACTCATTGGCAATAAAATAAAATACTCACGTTCCTTAACATTGATTTAGTTTTTTTTTAAGTATTTCAACTGACAGTCCGCTAAAAGTTTTGACAATTATTTTTTTATAGGTTATAAGTATAACATGTCAGCTTAATAAATTAGTTTAGATGTCTTTTATTGTCATAGTAATATTGGGTATATAGTACAAGTAATACTTGAGAGACATATTTTAAAGTCATGTTGTAAAAATTAAGAATATATGTTGGTATTTCGACATATTTGCAATGTTGAAAAATAATTGTCTCGATAGTATTCGCAATGCTTGATGCACGCTTATTTTCAAGGTAAGAATTTATTATATATTTATCTTATTTTTAAAAGATTGCCGCTATAAACAATATATAATTTCATTTTTTTTTTCATCCCGTAACACAACGTCAGAAAAGATGAATTTTTGATTACTTTATTTTTACCCGACTGTATGAAATTCAGAGTTACGTTTCTTATTACACCATTATTTAAAAAAAAATATAGTCAATTTAAGTTCATATTATGGAACATAAATTTGTTTTTTTCTGTATATTCTTTTTTTTTTCTCCATGTCCACGTCCATGTCATTGACAATAGAAATCTATCGGTTCCCATCTCACATTTGGCACTACATATCATTCGACAAACAAAACAATAACTACAATAGAGTGCAATGAGAAAACGCGTCACTACATCTACCCAGTATTAATCTATATATCAATATTTATAAAAGTGAATAATAGGCACTATATAGGTTTACATACGCAGATTTTAAATAAGCGTAATCCTTGAAATTGTGGATCTAGAGACATGGATACATACAAACTATTATACATTTACTAATATAGCAAATAAATCGTACACGTAATATATGTACGATTGTAAACATGTAGCATATTATATTTGAATGATACAACAGAAGCGTTCGAACTACTACGTGGAAAAATTAATTAAATAATTTTGCGTCTATCATCTCATAAGTATCGTCTTTCACAACAGGTTTTTGTTTTTTTTTTCGATATTTAAAACATAGGCACCCGTTCTATTCTGCCCTTTTGAATGGTACTAATCAAGGGCAATACGAGTTACTAACATATATAAATATATATTTAAACTAACATTTAAATTATTTACATCAATGAAATTGTTGATCTGTTCGGCTGTTTGAGAAATCTAACCTAGTGTTTTTTTTTTTTTCATTTATATTTAAATATCGAATTTGTAAAGATCCATCTATGGTTCACCAATATTTGAAAGCTGAACCGCTGACACTACAATCTCTAATCTAGATGTATCAATAATCTGTAATACACTAAATGCTGTATGTCTTAACTCAGTATACTACATCTCTGTACACTACTCTTCTTACTTCTCTTTCTCGAATGATTTTATCAGTATCTGCTATTGTAAGTTCATTTATAATATTATTATCGTTATTTTTTCTTTTTCATTCACAATTCTACCTACTGTTACTTTGGTTTTAAGTTTTTTTTTTTATTACTATATTTATATTTTAATTAACAATTATAATCCATCTCATTCCCATAGATTGAACAACAACGAACCGTTTTTTTTTTATCATGTACAACTTTCTAATATTGGTCCGCTACAGAGTTTGTGAAATGATCTAGCTTATTATTAAACTTACTACCTAAGGCTAGAATGAACTTTTTTTTTCTCCTATGCCTTGCATGATATGTATTGCGATAGAGGCGAGTTAAAGCTATTTTTTTTATTATTTTCCTCATTACTATGTCCTTTTAAAATTCCACAACGCGTCGCATATAACAACGTAGACATGTAGCCTCTTTGCAAGACTAAGTTCATGATGACATCGTCCCAATATCGCAGAAGTATTTAAACCTACTGAAGATATGTAGGTACTTATAACTATGAGAAAATTACAACTACAAGTTTATCTATCTATTACAAGTGATATGTTGTTGGAGGCATCACTCCTTTTTTAATTTTTATATAAATTAAACAATAAATACATTCATACTACTAATATTTAACTAATAAACCTAATAAATATCTAGACGAACATTAATGGACTTAGCAATTCAACACTCAAGGTGGCTTACAATTAAAATACACTAGTTTATAAAAATAAGTTAATAAGAAAATATTCCCGATTTTGTAGTAATGCGAGAAAAAATTAAATTATATTCCAACCTCTACACTAATAATTTTTTTTTTGTCCACCCCGAAAAGTTATAGACATAAAAATATGCTTCTAAATAAAGTTTAAACTTAATGTGTGAAAATAACTTTAGAATAAAGTAAAAATTATAACTATATTAAAGATAGATAGTTTACTCTAAAATAGACATGACTTACGTAACTTAGATGAAAGTTTAGCATTTACTTATAATAACAAAAAAAAAAACGAAAAGTCCAAATCGATTTTCAAAACTACACATACTTTTGAACGCACAATTAACTAAAAACAACAGTCTTTGGTAATTTGAACATAAGTTGAGTTTGAATACAGTACATAATAAATTATCTAAAAATACTTAACTCAAAATGAATCAAATATTTCTTGATTAGCATCTGAGGGAGAGGAATCTTTCTCTCTCTCTCTCTCTCTCTCTGGAAACAAATAATTTTGAATAAAAGTGATTCTCGCTAATTTATTTATCACGTATTAATGAAATTCTTAGTTTTAACTAAACTCATACGATATATTTGAACAGTGTGCTCTGAGGCATACCGACAGCTATCACGATGCCCAGACCGACGATTTCGTAAGGTATTTGTATAGAGTACGCTGTGTTCGTACAATTCTTCGGAGTTTCTGGCTTATCTGTAATTTTAAAACAATCAAATTGTCATTGACGTGCATTATTAAACGGCATAAAAATATCAATAATTCTTAAGATAATATTTCTAATTAAGAGATAATCGAGATTTCTTACTGAACGTTTTCTTGTAGAATATATGATTATTTATTGATAGTAATTCTGATTGAAGACAAAATTATTTAAAATTATTGCAATGTACATCTGCTAAATTAGATCTACAGTAAAATAATTATGTACATCTTGTCACAGGAGGAGGATCTTTTCTTTCAGAAGAACAATAATATAAATAAATCACTTCACGCCAAATCCCTTGCAGGGTAGGCGGAGAGAACGGAGCGCCGCACCGTAAGGCACGATTCTTAGTTTTAACCAATGCACCACGAGGCTCGTCAATATAACCGAAGTTTAAGTGTACGTCGTCAATAGATTGGGGAATTGTCAACATGGATTAAGAACTACATATAGTTGTTTTGCAAATATATTATTATCTATATTATCTAATATACTAATAGCTGAGATAATTATGCCCCCATTATGTAAAATCTTGTAATTTATATATGTTGTATGTATGTTTATGTATCTTGTTTTATGTATCTAAATAAAAAATAATCGCTTAATGTGTTGCTGAGCGTATGGTTCGATAACAAGAGTATGGTCGGTATGAAAATTGAAGAAATCATAACAGAAAAATTGTGAGGATTTTTTTAAGGCGAACAAACGGATCACCTGATAGTAACCGATTACCGCTGCCTAAGAACACCTGCAACATAGATAGTGTTGCGTTTGATAATTGATAATTAGGTAGTTACGACAGTATGGCAATTGAAAGTGGGTTGGGGAAAGGGGGAGAGGCGTTAGGTCTCCGGATACCTCTCTCACCAAATAAAACGCAATATGGCCCATAACCCGAGTTGCATGGCTCCACTAACACTCGTTAGTTTTTCCTTGTTTACGATCATGATCAGTTCTGACTCTATACGACTTTAAAGGCTGGCAACGCAACTCTAAGACTATGTGAGTGATCGGTTTCCATGGGCGGCGTACGTTGCTTACCATCAGGTTTTACCTCAAGCAAAAGATAAATGTTTTAAATTTGCTAATGTGTTAAATATATTACGATATCAACTTACTAGTAGCAGCCATTAACTGTGGTAGGTACTTCTGCCAGAAAGCGCACTGTTTGACTCGCAATCCATGGCCTACGGCGCTGGAGTTAAGGGCCAGAGTTAGGTATTCCCTGCCAGACGCCGTATAAGCTGGCCAGTGTACTTTTGTAGACTCACCGTTAGGATTTATCGATGGGTTCCTGAAATATATACGTAATAGTTTAAGATGATTTATACATTTATATAAGTTATGATTTAAATTATGTATTAATGGTTATGGCAACGAGAATTAAAGAACAAAACACACACATCTGCCCATTAATGAGACGCAGCAAAGGAGGAGCTGGTTTTTGCTTTTTATGACAGCGTGGGAATGACATTTCTAGCTAGGCAAAACTAGGAATTGCTCTATATTTTTTGTAATATATTTCAGGTGAAATAAAATTGTAACTTATGAATATTTATATATATATCTATTCCTACAATAATAATGAAGATCATACCCGCTCCTAGCGAAGTTGGCCCAATATCTCATTAATCGCCTGCTAAACTCTACTTCTTCTGGAGAATAATTCTTGCCCGGATTAAGTGGTTCACCAAACACATAGTTGATTTCGTCAGCGTGCATTACTCCAGTCCACGAAGGCCAGGGATTGTTCTTACTTCGGTGTTTATAGTAATAAGTAAACACATTATTACCGGTCTCGGCGTAACGATGAGCGAACTCGTTTACACCACAAGTGAAATGATAATCTCCAACCATTTTGTCCAGTCCGTTGCGATTTTTCACAGGATCTTCGGGATTCAACCAGTCGGTATACTCAAAAATGATAGCTTGACGCCCTGCGTCATTCACGTAAGGATTAAGCTCTCTCACCGCTTGTAGAAACTGTTCCCTGTTAATTCCAACATTTTCTTCCTTAGGGAATAGTTCAGTTAAATAATATAGTATGAAATAGTAACCTTCTTCAGTATTTGATCCCATTAAAAGATTTGTTTTCTTAAAGTTCTGATGAGCCAAGGATCTAACGGGCATTTCGTCAAGAAAAGAGCCATCGATAATTGGTACGAATGGAAACTCACATATTCCAAGAGTACCCCACTCATTGTTCACTAGCTCATCTGCACTTTTTTTACGTAGACACTCTATCATAGGTCCCATATCTGTTCGTGAATTTGGACAATGCACTGCTTCAGCTAGACGAATTCCACGCAAGATACTTTCCTCTCTAGATATTATGGCCCAAGGTGCAGTGGCAGCTCCAGACTGCATTATTGCTTGAGAAAACATATTTCTCGACAATGGAGAAAGTAGATGTAAAGATACTGACACGGCTCCAGCAGATTCTCCAAACAAAGTGATATTGTGTGGATTACCACCAAAGTACGCAATATTATCTTTTACCCATTGCAGTGCCATAAGCTGATCAAAGAGGCCAGCATTACCCGGCACATCAGCTGTATCAAAGAATAGGAAGCCAAGGGAGGCAACTCGATATTGCATAGAAACATAAATTATTTTTTCTTCGGACACTAGTATTTTTGGATCATAAATATCTAGTGTAGCTGTTCCTGAGTAAAATCCACCTCCAAATACCCACAACATGACGGCTGCATTTTTAGGTCTAGGTCTTGGTGTCACTATATTTATATAGAGACAGTCTTCTTGCATATCAGTGTTGGGATTCCACATCATAGCCCCAGGGAAATCTCCAAAGACAGTATCAATAATTTGTACGCAGGAATGTGGCAATGTAGTGGTATTTAAAATTTCATCATTCCAACTCTCCATAGGTCTAGGATGACGGAACCTCAAATCTCCTATAGGTTTCTGCGCGTAAGGGATACCAAACCAAGCATCAACTTTTTTCCCAGTGGCTGATGTGAGTGTTATACCCCTCACTCTACCTTTTCTGGTACGGACAACTAGTGGGTCTTCATCAGTATCGTGATGTGGCTCGTCTGCCATGACCTCCGCTTTTTCATTGGCTCGCTCGTGATTGGAATAGAATCTATCATCATACTTAGCTCTCTTAGAAGAGGTTTCTGCATCTTCGAACTTGGCGCGTTTGGAGGACGTTTCGTGATCTTCCACTCTAGGGACGATTGTGTCTAATTCAGGATTGTATCGGACAGCTTCACCGTGGCCATGATATGGCTCCGGGGGCGCCGGTACAGGGAAGTGCGACGGGCGATCAGGCGCGTGATGCCGCGAGCGATGCTCATGCGGACCAGCGAACGCCCGCGCCGCCAGCGCCGTCAGCGCTGCCAACACCACGCGCATACCGCAGCTCCACCTTCTCTCTCACACACACACCACCTGAAATCGTTTTAATATTAAATGTTATCAAACATCTTAGACATTTTTATTTTAGTGAATGAATCTGAATATTGTGATTCACACATGTGTTTGTATTTACTGGTGATAAATGTAACTCTTAAAACTTGGTGCGTAATTAAAAAATTATAAAAGAAAAAATGGGCTAAGTTTTCTCAAGCCGTACTTCTCTTGAACATACTCTTAGAAGGTATTTGATATAAAATCATTGTCAAATTCAATTTCACAGCAATTCCAATATGGACTACAATATGCGGATAATTTTTGTTCGTTTTCGTCGTTTTATTTTCATTGTTTGCAACGATAAATGCATTTCTCCTCCAAATATTTGATCCGTAGTTTGTTTATTCTGACAATACAAATACAAATACTGCAGGGATTTATCTTTAATATCCGTTATTTAGTTTCTATTACACAAGCATTTAGTTGCTTAGCTATGAACTAGAGGGCCTGGATGATATTATTAATATCACTTTGCATCTTTAAGATTATCTATATCTTTCATTTTCCCAAAAAAGGTTTTATTTTGGAATTAACAATATTAAAGTCTTTATTGCTGTTGAGTTTTAAAACTAGAAAATCATATTCTTATATTATAAAATAGAAGTGCGAAACAAACACATACATTACAAATCGACTCTCATGGAGACTCGATGACTTCCAGCCTCCCGAACAAGCCGGATTCCGAAGGGGTTTTAGTACCATAGACCACATCTACACATTACGCCAGATCATAGAGAAGACAGAGGAATATAATCGACCTCTATGCTTGGCATTTGTGGACTATGAGAAAGCCTTCGATTCCGTCGAGACTTGGGCAGTACTACAGCGGTGCCAAATTGACTATCGGTACATCGAAGTGCTGAAGTACTTGTATAGAAACGCCAGTATGTCAGTTCGAATTCAAGATGGGAGTACACGGGCTGCAGAAGGGTGTCAGACAAGGAGACATTATATCTCCGAGGCTATTCACCTCTGAATTAGAAGACGTCTTCAAGCTCCTAGACTGGACCCTGCTAGGCATCAACATCAACGGCGTATACATCACTCACCTTCGATTTGCCGATGATATCGTAGTCATGGCAGAATCACTGGAGAACCTTAGTGCAATGCAATCAAGTGGGTCTACGAATGAACATGGAGAAGACCAACATGCTATTGGACGTGACGTCCAATAGCATGTTATTCAAATACCAGTAACTGTTCGCGATACGATTCTTGAAGTTGTCAATCACTATGTTTACCTAGGACAAACTATTCAACTAGCCTACTTCGAGAAAGAGGTTAACCGACGGATCCAACTCGGCTAGGCAGCGTTCGGGAAGCTTAGGCATATCTTGAGTTGCCAGCGATGACTAACAGAGACGTGGTATTTAAATGCTGGCCTCATTAGGAAGCTCAAGGTCGCTCAGCGTGCTATGAAGCGGGCTATGCTCGGCATCTCTCTACGAGATAAAATCTGAAATACGCAGATCCGTAGACGTACGGGAGTATCTGACATAGCCCGTAAAGTTAGCACGATGAAGTGGAGGTGGGCAGGCCACATCGCTCGAAGAACGATGGGGAAAGAAGGTTCTAGAGTAGCGACCACGGACTGGACTGCACAGCGTAGGCCGTCCCTCCAGGTGGACCGACGACCTAGGGGCACGGGACTTGTGGCGTGCTAAGGGGGAGGCCTACGTTCAGCAGTGGACAGATCTAGGCTGACGATGATTGAGAAAATTGTTAAATCATTATTCTTTGAAAAACTTTTCAGCGTTATAAGTACTGAACTTGAGGCTAAATAACTTTTAAGTATTTCTATTTGAGGATTAAATTGTGATTTAACAGTTTTGAAATCATATTTTATATTACGACTCGAAAAGAGTAATTAACATAACATAACTTCACGCCTTTTTCTACCCGAGGGTTTACATCCCAAATGGAAAAGGTGGCGAACCTATTGTCATGCCGGGCACAAAATTTTCAGTCACACACATAACTTCCGAATACAATTTCGAAAAGTTAGTGGTGTGAGCCAGGATTCGTACCCGATTCGTTCGATTCAAAAGCGGGGTGCTCGACCACTAGACCACCGAGACTAAATTAATTTATAAAATAAATTTATAAATAACTACTACGTCATAATATAATCTGCAGTAGAATAAACACAAAGAGACGTATACATAATTTGTACGCAATACGTCTATATTAGACAAAAGCGTTCTCGGTATAACGTCGCGTAACTTTAAACTACTATCTCTTACCCGGAACATACTCGTATATTAATTGGAAACAGCAATATATTTAAAAGATGTCATTTTATATGTGCTTTCTGGCAATGAAATGATTTATGATAAATTTAGAATACGAAGCCTAATTTAGTCTTCAACGTTTTAATAGCAGTTCAGCAACTAAAAGCCCTTGGATTTTATAAAAGATCTTTTAAATTTTTCCTATCCAACAAGCAATCGAGCATAGCTCGCTTACCAGTGGTAGAGCCAAGCAGTTAGCTGCATGAATGGGCCGGCTCGACCGGTGAAATACCACGATCTCTCAGAAGATCGACGTAAAGTGGCTCATGCCGCGTTTCGTTCGGTGAGAGAGGTACCCAGAGGCCCACCCACCCCGCTTCCCCATCCCTTCCTATCCCCTATCCCTTACAGGTCGGCAACGCAACATTAACACTATATGTGTTGCTGGTGTCCATGGGCAGCGTTGGTTGCTCGTTTGCCCTCCTATACAATAAAAAATATATATAAAATGTTATATGTTAATGTTATATGCTTGTACCGTAAATATATTTTTAAGAATGTGAATGCAGTTATTTCAATATTACAAACATACACTTCAATAAAATTGTTATTTAAATGTATAGATAGATGGTTGTTAATATTACAAGATTTCATCAAAAGATATATCAAAATCAAAATATGTGTTATATATATATAACACATATTTTGTGAATGCGCGTCCCCGTGAGAACGGAAGCCTCTTATGTCGACGGATGTAAACCGTTGTCGGGTACAAATGGTTTGTTCTATTGCTTTTGTTATGATATTAAGATATTACAACAACAACTCTTCACGCTTTTTCCTTTACGGGGTAGGCTGAAAGAACAGCCCAGACGGGAATACGGGGCCGCCGCGCACGCCGTATGCGTTGCCATCGCTGCGGCTCGTGAGCGGTCCTGGAATGAGCTCGTCGAGGGACTGGACAGGGACCCATGGGGACGCCCGTACAAAATGGTGCTGGGCAAGCTGACCCCGTGGGTCCCTCCGTTGACGGAGTCCCTGGACCCGGACGTCGTGGGAAGAGTGGTGGATTCGCTCTTCCCTAGGGTCCAGGGCGGTCCCTCAGATCCTCCGTCTCAGTCGGACCACACTCCGTGGTCCGACGAGCTGGAGGTGACGGAGGACGAGCTCGGGCGGGCCGTTTCGCGGCTCCATGTGTTTCCAGTTATTGATTATGGTGATGTGTGCTATCTCGACATGAATGCAGATCTTCTCAACAAACTTGACCGTCTTTTCAATAATTGCATTCGATTCATTCACAAGCTTCGTAAATAAGATCATGTTTCTTCTTTCCGCCGACTATTAAAATAGTTACCTATTCGTCAGCGCCGTAACCTACATACACTCTCAATGGTCTTTGGGATACTCAGCTCTACTACCTACTTATCCTCTGATTTCAAATATGTCTCCTCCAATCAGAATCGGAAACCCCGCTCTTCTAACAATCTCCTCCTACCATGCCCTCAGCACACCTCTAGCCTTGTACATTCTTCTTTCTACATACAATCTATTCTTCTCTGGAATTCCGTCCCTCCCGAAATCAGGAAGTCAAAAAGTTGGAAAAATTTTAAGTTTCGTGTTCATGAACTGTATATGAAGCAAATTCTGGAAACTGGCTAATTTACCCTCTTTAAACTTATTCATATTCATTGTCTTACTCACTCTTACTTACTCAACCATGATATGCCAATTTTTTTTTCTCTTTGTATTGTATATTAGTAGATTTATTTGTGTATATGTGTATATGTATTTATAAATGCGTTTGTTAATATGTGTATGTATACTCCTATATATGTATGTTCGCTTATGTTTAGATCTATAGGTATTTATGTGTATTTATATTTATCTTATTTCAATCTTTTAAATAGACATTTTTGTGTATAAACTTATTAGTGTTACTTATTAGTGTTATTAGCTCATAATAAGCTAACCTACCTATTACTCTTTTCTGCACCACCCAAAAGTTGACTGGCAGAGAATGCCTTAGGCATTAGGTCCGCCTTTGTACAATAAAGTTTAAATAAATAAAATAAATAAATAATTTACACATAACCAAATTTCACTATAACAAAGATGCGAAAGTGACTCGTTATTAAACGCTTCAAGACGTATCCCAAGAATGCCAAATAGTTATAGCTAGGCGTCAACCAATTAGACTAATTCAAGAGCAATTAAACTTCTCCAAGGCCAGGAGCAAGACTGATAGCCAGTGCTGTCGCATTGCCACCACTCAACGTCAGCTTTTGAATTGCAAATAGGGCCCTATCTGCAGCGGGTCTGGCCTTCGGACACGCGAACTTGCGATATCGCAGACATCGCTGTAATTTAGAAGAATTGAAGTGATTCTTTTCTACTTTGTGTTTTTTTTATGTTATTCTGTGTTAGTTAATGTTTTGTTACCAACCGACGCTGTTACGAATGTGTCAGGCATGTTATAAAACAGTTTTTACTTTTTAATGCCATTAGACATGACTTCTAAAGTTTTTAAACTTCGAATTCAACCGGTCCAGATATCGCTTCATAAGCAACCTTTTTTTTTATTTAACTTTCCTTTAACTTCGTTAAACACCAGCATGTTGAAATGTCAATTGGAGGAAATAGAGATGTTTAAATTTTTTTTTCTTTTCTTTTATTTTAAACATAGGAGGGCAAACGAGCAAGTGGGTCACATGATGGTAAGCAACTTCTCACTGCCCATGAGCACTGTGGTGCATTGCGATAGTGTAAGGGAGTAGCAGATGGAAAAGGAGGGGGATAGAGGGTCGGGCCTCCTCCCTACAAGCCTCTACCACTGTAAAAATGCGGGATTGTCCTTGAAAACTTATTTATATTATAATGATTGGTAGAGCCAAGCAGTTCGCAGCATGAATGTTCTGGTTCAACCGGTGAAATACCACGACCTTCCAGAAGATCACCGTAAAGTGGCTAATACCGCGTTTCGTTCTGTGAGAGAGGTACCCGGAAGCCCTACCCTTACCTATCCTTATTCGACTGTGGAAAGAGGATAGAGAAATCACGCCCATTTTCTTCTATAGTCGCCTATAGTCCTTGTACACTTGGTCTATCATGTAGCGCAGAACAATTAGTGATTAACAATGCAGTTTTGAGATTAAGCCGTTCCTTTCCAAGCGTAAATGCCCAATCAATATAATTACTTAGAATATGAAAACTAATTTTAATGCTATTTTCAATGGCATAAATTACTAATTTTAATGCTATTAACAAAAATATCAAAAATGACAGGCAAATATTATTCCATCCTTGACAAATTTGATATGAACGTAACAATTTCTTCAAAAATGTCTTCAATATGCAAACGCTTCTGTCAAAGTTTTATATTAGTAGAGACTTTATATCCCCGAGGAGCCTATCACCGTCTCCAAATGTCCAACGTAACAAGAACTCCGAACGCTCCATTTATTTATTTGGGTCAAGAACGAAACATTTAAATATTATTACGTGATTTGAATTTTAAAGATATATTTCTTTTGTGAAGTTGTCGGTTGGTGAAGGCTTTGGCACAAAGAGATATTGAAATATTAGTAAGTAATTAATATTAAAACTTTCGATTCTACTTGTGATTTTTTGGGACACCAGGGATCTGATGGTGAGCGACTAGCGCACCCGATGGACACAGAAGATTTTTGAAATTCCGTTGTCTGCTTTTAAAATGGGTTAGTTAAGGTCGGGAAAGAGTTGAGCTTCCGGATATTTTTCTCACTGAACGAAACTCGGCGTAAGCCACTTAATGTCGATATTCTGACAGGTCGTGGTAATTCACCCGTCAAATGTGGGCAAAGTTTTCGCTTCACGGTGATGCAAGATTGACTAATACGATATACAAAGCAAATGCGGATGGATGTAGGAGTCGAGGCCGGCCAAGTCGCACATTCCATGACCAAATAAAACGTGTTCTGAAGGAAGGTGATGTTAGTAGCTTCAAAAAACAACGCGCGTCCATGGAAAGAGTAATGAAAGTCAAAGACGTGGGTGAGGCGTGTAAAAATCGTGCCTTAGGGGGCTCTGTTTTCTCTTCCTACTCCCCAAGGGATTTGGCATGAAGTTGTGTGTGTGATGTATGTATGTAATATCCTATAATAATATGTATTAATATCCGTTGGTTACTATGACACAAGCATTTAATAGTCTGGAACTTTGAAAACAATAAGATACATTATATCTATTGAGTCCAGTCCAAAAATAGTAAATATTCATTGCTTCTCTTCTTAAAACTTCTAAAGAAGAGTCATCTTCTACTGAATGTGGAAGGCAATTCCTTATCGGAACCTTACGCTGTTTTATTAGGAACTTGGTGTCCGGCTCGGAAACTAGATGGCGCTTTATGTATCGCGTCCAAAAACATTATTTATTATTTACATAATCAAATACGGGTTTGGGTTGCAAACATTAATTGAAACCATAAATACATACCCTTGAAAAATATAACCCTTTGTCGACAATCTGGTGAAAATTAAACAGTGAATTAGATAAGAGTTTTCGTACTGTTTGATTTACGTGTTTTTCTTTTAATAATAATATGTCCAGATGCTACCTCATATCGTATTTACTACCAAAAGTAAGACTCTTCTTTTTTTATAGTATCCTGATGGTGAGCAACAAACGCTGCTCCTAGACACCTGAACACATATAATGTTGCAGTTGCGTTGCCGGCCCTTACAATAGGATATGGATGGGGTAGGGAGTGGGATGGGAAGGGCATCGGAAAAGGGTTGGTCCTCCTGATACCTCTCTCACCGAGCGAAACGCGGCAAAAACCACTTTACGTCGATATTCTTGGTTGTGGTATTTCGCAGGTCGAGCAGGCCCATTCGTCCAGCGAACTGCAGGCCGCTACCACTGCTTCGTTGTAATAAAATTAAAAATTCTAGTTCTAGTTTAGACTAATTATGTAAATCTACTTTTATTATAACAACAAAATTGTAATGCTTTAAATCATTCCATAGTAAAAAACAAAGTCGCTTTCCGCTGTCTGTCCCCTTATATGCTTATATCTTTAAACTACGCAACGGATTTTGATGCGGTTTTTTTAATAGTTAAAGGGTTTTAACAGGGTGGTTATATATCATAAATAATTTTATAAAGAAAAAAGGTAATTTTCGAGATTTGGAACTTTAATTGCAAACGCTGGCTGAACCCTAAGTGATAGATCAAAACAATGTTCTACATTATTAAACACCTTTAGAAGGTCTACAAAAAAATCCGCAAGGACATATGTCTATCTCTTAAGGATAACCCACAATGATCATTTTTACTTTTTATGGTAAATATTGGCTTATTTACGAAGCAATTTTAAACATTACTGAATGAATTTTCATCCAGTTAAGTATCTTAAATAGATTGTGTTTTTACTATAGATCAATATGGCCCTTTACATTATGTAATTTAAAGGAATATTTACGAAGATATTACAGTATTAACATAGCGGGACATAGCAGTTGCGTTGTGCGCCAAAACGTGTGCCGATAAATAGCACAAATTGAACTTTTTAATATCCAAATTTTACTCATTTATTACTTTTGATACGGAACAAAGTTCGCCGGGTCAGCTAGTATTATGATAAACCCAAGTACCTCGGTGGTCCAGTGGTTGAGCACCCCGGTTTGAATCCAGAGGTCCTGGGTTCGAATCCTGTCTCACACCAATGACTTTTAAAATTAATTTCGTAAGTTATGTGTGATAAATATCGATGACTAAAAACTTTGTGCCCGGTGTGGCAAAAGGTTCGCCATCTATTTTAAACATAACGGCGAGACAAGGCTTAACAGCCGCTGCCTACACCTTCGGGTAGAAAAAGGCGTGAAGTTATGTTATATTATAAACCCTTTCATAAAAAATCATTTTTTCTTTGTGTTGAAAAAGAAACGGCTAGCCATGACCACCCGAAAGTGCTGGCAGCTGCAATTATATCTCGATATTACAAAGTTTTTAGTTCCATGTAAAGTGTGCCAGCTTTACCAGAGTTTTACCATAGATTACACATAACTTCTTACAAGATTACTAAAATCATTAGTAGATATGGTTTGTGGACCCAAACTGCTGAGTCAAAAACAAAATTTTGAATGTAACACTTGACCATCTAGATTGCTGGTATTCATTTCATTTATAGCTAAGACGACAGTGGTTCTTAAAATTATAATGTAAATCTTCAAAAAACTCCGACGCCTTGTTCACACTAACTATCAAACCTACTCAATTAAATGTAAATAAATATTATTAAAAAAAGACATAAAAAGACTTAAGTTGTTCTTAGAAGCGAAGATTAATAAAAAAGAATAATCTGCCAAGTTTTAATTAGTAAAATGAGCTTAAAAATTAATCTAAGCTTAAGATCCCCCAAAATTAATCTAATCTGTAAACCGCCCCGTTATTGCGACCTCCCTCCATTTGAATGTTGGCAGCTCTGAGATCATATCCAAGGAAATAGGTTAAACTCCGTTTAGTTCACTTCGAAATCGAGCACAACGTGTTTCATTCCAAATAAGATAATAAACATTACTAAATAGTTTTTATTCGGTCCTTTGTTTCATTATGTCTACGCAATTCGGAAACCGTAAGCGATTAGAGATATGGAACACGGAACCTTTAGCAAATGTAGGATTTAAAGTGCGAAAGATGTGTACTTCAAATCTATATACTACGATCATAACTTTCATTTCAAATTAAAATTAAAACCATGATCTATTCGATTAAATTTAAAATGGTCACCCCTTGCTATTAATACAAACCTAAAATAAATCTGGAATTGAAAATTCCAGATTTGATTGAACGAATGTTCGATTTGATGATCTTATTCCACATCACATTTCATCATCACAGTTCTTACGTATGTAAAAAAGTAAGCAGCACTGCCTATGGCCTGTACAAAATATCGAGAGTAGTCAGCGTTGATGTCGTCATTACTGCCTATTACGGCCTTGCAGCTTCTATATTCCGTTATGGTGTCATATTTTGGGGCAACTCCACAAAATTTATATTTCCATTACAGCACAGAAACGCTGCATTAGAGCAATGTTTGGCTTGCAGTCAACGGGCACTTGTAAGCCATATTATATCAAGCATACAATTTTAACACTCCCGTCATTGTACATATTAGAAGTAGCTCTATTCGTCCACAAGAATACCTATCTATTCCAGCGCAAGTCAGATGTGATAAAAAGAAATAGACGTTATGATTAGTATCATCACGTCAATTTCTATGTTTGCACAGTGCTAAAACAACTCTGATGACCAAAATCCTGTTGTGTATGGCGCCGAGAATTTATAATAGAACACCGCAGTAAATAAAACAATATTATCTATATTATCTATACTTACTTACTTAATATTATAAATGCGAATGTAAGTTTGTTTGTTACGCTTTCACGCAAAAACTACTGAACCGATCATCATGAAACTTTGTACATATACTCTTGAAGGTATTAGAAGTAACATAGGGTAATTTATATTAAAAAAAAAAAATTTTTTTTACGAAAGATAAAACAATTGTTTGTCAAAAAATCGTCAAATTTAGCTACATCAGTAATGAAGTTTTACAGTATTCGTAAATTAGATAACATAACGTAACTTCACACCTTTTTCTATCCGAAGGTGTAGGCAGCGGCTGTTATGCCTCGCGAGGGACGGTATTACAGTATTCAGGGTTGATACTTATACTTAACTTAACTTATCTATATCTATACTATACTATACTATACTATACTATAATATTATAAATGCGAATGTAAGTTTGTTTGTTACGCTTTCACGCAAAAACTACTGAACCGATCATCATGAAACTTTGTACATATACTCTTGAAGGTATTAGAAGTAACATAGGGTACTTTATATTAAAAAAAAAAATTTTTTTACGAAAGATAAAACAATTGTTTGTCAAAAAATCGTCAAATTTAGCTACTTCAGTAATGAAGTTTTACAGTATTCGTAAATTAGATAACATAACGTAACTTCACACCTTTTTCTATCCGAAGGTGTAGGCAGCGGCTGTTATGCCTCGCGAGGGACGGTATTACAGTATTCAGGGTTGATACTTATACTTAACTTAACTTATTAATATATAAATTTGAATGTAAGTTTGTTTGTTACGCTTTCACGGGATAACTACTCAACAGATCATCATGAATCTTTGTACACATATTCTTGGGGGTATTAGAAGTAATATAGGATACTTTCTTTTTTCTTATTTCTCTCTTTAATTAACATATATTTGCACCCTAAGGAGAAACTTATAATATAGTCTACAAAAATATCCTACATTAATACTCTGCTTTTATATCATATAAAATTGTTAAAGTCCAAAATTATTTATTTTTGTTACAGAGAAATTGCATTTGCATTGTAATAAAGCATATTGTGAGATTTTTAAACGTCATACCTAATGTTGTAATTTTGAAAATTGATAATCCCAGCTAAGTAAGAAAATAGAGTTATTATATTGATTCAATTCTATGGTAATGATTTTGATACTTATTTATTGGCTTCAATGCGAGCGAAGCCGCGGGTAAAAGCTAGTAACGTAATAAAATTCAAAACTGCTATAAAAACCATATTAGCAGAAAAATGTTATTATTGTTTAGATGATTTTTTAATGACAAACTTTTGTAACCAATTTTCTCAATTGTAAAGCTATTAAAATTAATTAATTTATAGACTATAATTTGTTGGACTATTTGATTGTATAATAATTGCAGACATTTATAATATTTTGACTTTATATAAATATTCAATTAATATTTGATTATTCTGTTAGACATTTTTTCTTTTGTATACTTTAAACATTCACACGCCTCCTTTGGGAAATTTTGGAGAAACTTGTAAATACATTGTCACCATATTGTAAATACCCAAAATTTAATAAATAAATAAATGATTGATTGATTGATTATGCATGAGTATAGAATGACAGAGACTAAAAAGCCAATTTTGAATATATACAAGGAACAGAATCAGTAGTGCCCGGTATGGCAATAGGTTCGCCACCTATTTTATTTGGGACGTGAACATAACGTAAAGTCGAGGCTTAATAGCCACATGCTGTACCTTTTGGTAGAAAATGTGTGAAGTTATGTTCCTTTAATAGCAAATGCCGGCTGAAACCTAAATATAATAAATAAATAAAAACTAATCTGATAAATCACAACAATGTACTACATTAATATACATCTTTAATAGGTCAACAAACAAGTTCATAATGATGGTGTGTGTACTTATCACATAGTGATAACCCACAATTACTAATTTTATATCTTTTTTAAGAACATTAGCAGAGATGCCCAGCTAGCTATCCACAATGCAGTCCTGATCCCATGGCTATCTTATGGAAGCGAGAGCTGGGTATCGCAGAGTGTTCATGAAAGTAGGATAAACGCGGTAGAAATGAGGGCACTGCGCAAAATCTGCGGAGTGACTCTCGCTGACCGCGTCGAAAACAAGGTTGTAAGGAAGGAAGTTGGCTTGAAAGAGAGTGTCGGTGTAAAAGTAAGCAAGGGTATGCTCCGATGGTTCGGACATGTAGAAAGAATGGTTGATGCAAGACTGACTAAGCAGATATACAATGCAAAAAGCGGATGGATGTAGGAGTCGAGGACGGCCAAGACACACATACCATGTTCAAATAGAATGTGTTCTGGAGGAAGGTGCTGTTAGGAGCCTCAAAAATCGACGCGCGTGCATGAAAAGAGTTATGAAAGTCAACGAAGCGAGTGAGGCGTTTAAGAATCGTGCCTTATTGCGCTCCGTTCCCTCTGCCTAACCCGCAAGGGATTTGGCGTGAAGTTATGTATGCATGTATGTATATATCTTCTTATTGCTTCTGAGGCTGAACATAGTTTGACGAGACAACTAATATGCTATAAATCATCGTCGTGATTTACTGCTGGAACTACTGGAGGGCTATATAATACTACATATATATGGGTGGAAACATCACAAACTTAAAAAATGGATAAGTGAAGTCACCTGACACTATCTCCGGGTCGCCATGACCGCTGTCAGCGGTGCGGGACCAGTTCGTGTAAACTTCACCCTACTTCACACCATAATCGGCACCACCTGAAAAAATAATAAACGTCATATTATTCAAAGCGTGGTCTAATCAAAATGTGTCATTTAGGATTCAAGAAAGGCCAAGACACGACAACACAAAAAGGTACATCTGATGTGTTCAAGTATAAGTTTAATCTGTCTTACTCTAGTAAGACAGATTAAACTTTTACTATCATCTATGATAGCAAAAAACATAAACATTTTGTTGCTGCCAAATGGACATGTAATATTTTATACTCGCCATACTAATTCCCAAAGACGCCTCTATCTCTCGATCGATATAACATGTCGATTTTGCTTTATTAATTCACGAACTACGTCGATTTTGTAGCACTACAACTGATTTAGATCGACTATCTTGAATTTCATCTGTGAGCATTTGACGTCCACGATTAAAATCACTAAATCAATGTCATACAATGGTCTTTGAAGGTGCTTCATCACCAAAAGTCGAACTGAGTTGGTCGTTGCATTGTTGCTGAGTTAAACCACGTCAAAAGCCGTAGTAAATCCACGCACGAAAATGTTCTAGAGTTAAATCCATTGTGATAATGTTAGGCAATTTTCGAAATCGCGCTGCACAATTAAAACAATTGATAGTCAGATAAAACTGACTGCATTCTACAGCAAAAGAGTTCTATTTTCAAAAATAGTAAATAATTTTTAAATAATATTCATGTAGTAGTAGCAGCCCATGTAATTGCCAGGACGCTGTTACATCTGTTGAGATCCTCAAGCGGAAAAATATAAGAGGTATTAATACATAGATGACTATTTATTTACATAAACAACTTGTAACACGTGTCTACAAGTTTGAGAACCACTGGTTAGAGTACAAAACCACACCAACCGTAGTATAAAAGCCTCAATCTCGGTGAGCACTTAGTTGATTGCTCGCTGGACGTGCTACTGGTGGGGGGCTTCATTGTTTGAGTGCGTCCTTCTACGGATTTAATGTTTTATTTTAGCTGTTTTCATTTTAGTTATATTTACAAGGAGCCCCACCCCTTGTACGTACTCTCATGATTAAACCTCCACGGTTGGATTTTCGTTTCAACTTTTTCATATTATCATCTTACAATATATACTGTAACTTTATGGTCTTAATGCCAGAGGGCACAAGCAGCGGCAATTACGCCTCCAAACGTCGGACTAATGGGCAATAGGTAGTAAAATCTATTGCCATACATCTACTTCTGACCTAGAAGTCGAAATGATGAACCATGGAGCCATTTAGGTTTAGTAGTCCACTTTAGTATACTAGACTAATAAGCTATTAAGACTTTGTGGTTCAGCATATGAGAGATGGTCTCCATCGCTCGGTGATCCCTTAATCTCTTCGTCGGACACCGACAGGAAGAGATAGGGTGACAGTATACTTTAGAGTGCTACCACATTCTACAACACTGTCTTATAAAATTATCTATAATATATCTTGAATCAAAAGTTATTGGGATCGATTCAGCAGTTTATCCCTGGAATAGGAAAAGATCGACAGAGTAACATTAGCATTTATAATATTAGTAAAGACTTAGAAACTTATCGGATTCGAAACCATTTGTAAGTGTTAGATCGGTCACTCGTAGACCAACTCTGGTTATAAATTATCACGCTAAGACCGGTACGGGCGGAACACGGATTTTTTAATTTTAAAAGTATACAGGCACGCAGTTCACTGCATGAATGGATCAGCTTGACCTGTGAAATACCACAACCTCTCAGAAAATTATGCCACGTTTCGTTCAGTGAGAGCGCTACCCTGGTCCCCAGGCATATATCATATTAATGGACGGCATCTCGGTGTTGCAAATATTCATGGGCGGCTCTAGTCACCAAGTGACTTCCTTGCTCGTTTCCCCGCGTTTCCCGTAATAAAACAACACATAGTATAAAACAAAGTCGCTTTCCGCTGCCTGTCCCTTTATATGCTTATATCTTTGAATCTACGCAACGTATTTTGATGCGGTTTTTGCTTTTTATAGATAGAGGGTGTCAACGGAGTGGTTTGTATAAATAATTCATGTTTAAGATAGTAAAGAAAAGTGATAATTTTCGAGATTTGGTTTTTTAGTTGTAAACTCTTTAAAAATAAATTTTGATGCGGAACAAATTTCGCCTGGTCAGCTAGTAGTATATTAATGTTTTAAAATTTATAGAACACAAGTATGTACCTACACCGGAGTCGTGCCAGTATTCATGCTCGATAACATTTAAAGTATGGAAGCATCTCAAGTACACTCGGCACAAGTGTTACTCGACTGTTAAAACGCCAAGAAAGCTTTCAAAGCAATATAAACCTAGTATTTATGGGTGTCTTAAAACATCCCGTTTAATAGCTCGGGAGTACAAGTTCTATGGGTAAAGATTCCAAGTGTGAGACGCTTCAAGAATTTACATGGCTCTCTCTCGTACTGACGATCTGATTTTAATTCATGTGCTATCTTATTTTTATTAATAAATAGCTGACCCGGCCAACTTTTTTCCGCATTAAAAGTAATAAATGAGCAAATTTTGGATATCATGAGGTTCAATTTGTGCTATTGTATCGGATTTAACTGCTATCCCGCTATGTTAATACTGCAATATCTTCGAAAATATTCGTTTAAATTGCATGCTGTAAAGTGCCAGAATCATCTATATTACATGCACAATCTAATTAAGACACTTAATGGATGAAAAATGCTGTAATGTTTAAAATCGCTTCGTAAATAAGCCATTATTTCTCATAAAAACTAAAAAAATTAAAATGGTCATTGTGGGTTATCCCTAAGAGATGACATATGCCCTCGGACTTTTTTGTAGACCTTCTGAAGGTGTTTAATAATAATTGTTTTGATCTATCACTTAGGGTTCAGCCAGCGTTTGCAAATAAAGGGCTAAATCTTGAAAATCATCATTTTTTCTTTACGACATCATATATGAATTATACATCAAAACCACCCCGTTGACACCCTCTAAATATTAAAAAAAACCGCATCAAAATCCGTTGCGTAGTTTTAAAGATAAACGCATATAAGGGGACAGACAGCGGAAAGTGACTTTGTTTTAGACTATGTAATGATATGTATTTAATGCCCAAATAATAATAATATAATATCTTGGTAAACGTAAGAAAGGGTAGACTGCGATGGTTCTGACATGTAGAAAGAATTGATGATACAAGATAGACGAATCAGATATATAATGCAAAGCGATGGATGTAGTGGTCGAGGACGGCCAAGACGCATATTCCATGACCAAATACAACGTGCCCTAGACGAAGGTGATGTTAGGAGCCTCACAAGTCGACGCGTATGCATGAAAAGAGTTATGAAAGTCAAAGAAGCGAGTGAGGCGTGTAAGAATCGTGCCTTATGGCGCAAGGGATTTGGCGTGAATTTATATACTTATGTATAATATCTTCCACGCAATACACAGAACACCCTTTAGTTTTAAGCTAGTATTTGTACCCGGGTGCGGATCGAATCCATTAATGGCACGACAACCTCGATTCCGCAGTCTTTAGTTTTACCGATGCACCACAAGGTTTTTTTGTACCTTCACACCCACAATACCCTAAGTTGTAAGCAGCGGTAATTGGTCTTGCATACCATATGTCAATATATCTTTACTTAGTCTGGCCATAAATACTGTTACAACTAAAAATGAATTTGGAATCTGTCATTTTTATACGATTGTTCATTGTGTTTTCTCGTTTTGGCGCCAATACATTGTACAATATTTTGCGATATTAAAATGGAGTGGGGTTATAAAGAGAACCGAATCGCTGTGATTGCATTACACAAAGTAGGTATGGAGCCAAATGCAATTTTTAAAACTCTCCATACACTTGGTATTAGTCAAATGTTTGTGTACCGGGCTATTAATAGGTACAATGAGACCTCCTCTGTTTGTGACAGAAAAAGACCTGGCCGTCCACGTAGTGTTCGTACGAAAAAGGTGGTCAAAGCAGTAAGGGAAAGAATTCGAAGAAATCCTGTCCGCAAGCAAAAGATTTTATCTCGGGAGATGAAGATAGCACCTAGAACAATGTCGCGTATTTTAAAAGATGACTTAGGACTTGCAGCCTAGAGGCGCACTGGTCATTTATTAACAGATAATTTAAAAAAAAATAGGGTGTTAAAATCTAAACAACTACTGAAGCGGTACGCAAAGGGAGGTCACAGTTAAATAAATTAAATATAAAAGTTAAATATTGTTTACGGATGAAAAAGTTTTTACAATTGAGCAACATTTTAACAAACAAAATGACCGTATTTATGCTCAAAGCTCTAAGGAAGCTTCCCAATTAGTTGACAGAGTGCAACGTGGGCATTATCCGACTTCAGTGATGGTTTGGTGGGGTGTTAGCTACGAAGGAGTGACTGAGCCATATTTTTGTGAAAAAGGTATCAAAACATCGGCACAAGTGTATCAAGATACCATTCTTGAAAAGGTAGTCAAGCCCCTTAACAACACCATGTTCAATAACGAAGTATGGTCCTTCCAGCAAGACTCGGCACCGGGTCATAAAGCTCGGTCCACGCAATCTTGGTTGGAAGCGAACGTTTCGGACTTCATTAGAGCTGAAGACTGGCCGTTGTCTAGTCCCGATCTTAATCCACTGGATTATGATTTGTGGTCAGTTTTAGAGAGTACGGCTTGCTCTAAACGTCATAATAATTTAGAGTCCCTAAAACAATCCATACGATTGGCAGTGAAGAATTTTCCCATTATTATTTTTTTTTTTATGGGATAGGAGGGCAAACGAGCAGGCGTATCACCTGATGGTAAGCAACCAACACCGCCCATGGACACCAGCAACACATATAGTGTCACTGTTGCGTTGCCGACCTTTAAGGGGTAGGGGATAGAAAAAGGATGGGGAAGGGGGGTGGGCCTCCGGGTACCTCTCTCACCGAACGAAACGCGGCATGAGCCACTTTACGTCGGTCTTCTGAGAGGTCGTGGTATTTCACCGGTCGAGCCGGCCCATTCGTGCAGCGAACTGCTTGGCTCTACCACTGTTGTATGGAAAGAGTGCGTGTTTCTATTGATAACTGGCCTCAACGTTTAAAGGCCTGTATTGCAGCCAATGGAGACCACTTCGAATAAGCTTTTTATATTTAATATCGTTTTATATTTATGTATTAAAGTAACACACTGTAAAAGCAATCAATGTTATTTGCAATTAAAAAATTTCTTTTTTCTTTTTTACAATATTTATGACATGACTAAGTATATACAATATATACCATGGGAGCATTTTACCAGGTAACGGAAGAAAAGTCTAGATTTAATGTAAAAAAGAAATATTCCGTGTTATACTCAAACTAAACAACAATATGTCCTCCATTCAAAATTACGGCTCACAACGGGAAAAACTTGAATAGGTTCTATTATTCCCCAAATAAACAGACTACACAAAAACATTTCTCAATTTACCGTGAGGAAGGAAATATAACACTTAAGCCCTTGGAGAGTCGGCGCAGCATTTTGAAATTTAGACGAACGAATACAGGAAAATGGGGGCTCAAGTGGAAACACACGGAAAGATAATTTTGATAAAACGCTATATTATCATACATATTTTTTATTAAATAGGAGGGCAAATGAGCAAGCTGGTCACCTAAGAGTATGCAACTACTGCTGCCCATGGACATTTGTAACACAGATAGTGTTACTGTTGCGTTGCCCGCCTTTAAGGAGGTACTGGTAAAGGAGGGGGAGGTGGGTCGGCCTTCGGATACCTCTCTTCTTCTCTCATCAGATATAGATTACTGAACAACCAGACCTCTGGAGAGTTGTTCACTAAATTATGAGTTATAGGGACACTGATTGTCCGGTAAACATCATCATCACGAATGCTCAGACATCTGCAGAGAGACAGCATAGAGTCATAATAATTATTATATTAATTTAATTCACTACAACATAAATATATAAGAAAATAGATGAATGGTTCTTAAGTTTTTTTAACAGTGGTACAGCAACGCAGTTCGCTGCATGCATGGGCTGGCTCGACCGGTAAGATACCGTGGTCTCTCAGAATATCGACGTAAAGCGACTTATGCCGTGTAACGTTCGGTGAGGGAGGTATCCAGAGGCCCAACTCCCTTCCCCTTCCTTTTCCATCTTGCACGCTTAAAGGCCGGCAACTATAACATTATCTGCGTTGCAGCTGCCCTGGGCAGTAGTGTGACCTACTTGCTCGTTTACCCTTCTATTTTATAAAAAAGACTGTTCCACAATTTCTGTTTACAGTTCTTATACTCTACAGTGAAGTTTACTAAAAAAAACCGCCGCTTTTTTTCTCCATATATCCCGCCGTATATTCACAACATGCTAGAGTGCAATTTGTCCGAGCTAGCCGGCGAAGAACCCTCAACGTTGAAAGTAAACTGAACTTGTACCAGTAGTACCTAGTAGTTCCGCTGGAGCTACCAGCTTTTTGCAAAACTTTTTTAAACTGGCTCTCATAAGTACTTGGATGATGAGAATATTTCGCATTGTCTTTTTTAGTTGAACTAAAAATAGTTTAAAATTTTTAATATTTATAAAATAGTTTACGCGTATAAAATAATAATAATAATAATATCTTGGACACAATACACACAGCGCCCTCTAGTTCCAAGCTAAGCAACCAACTACTTGTGTTATGGATACTACATAACGGATATTAATACATATATACTTTTCTTTTGTAAATACATACTTATAATACATAGAAAAACACCTAGACGCCACACAAATATTTATGTTTGTCACAAATATTTGTACTCGGGTGGGAATCGAACCCCCGACCTGCGCCACGAGGTCCGTGAAATAAACTCATATAGAAAAATCATAATTATTAATATAATCATCGTCTCGGCGGTCTTGTGGTCGAGCAACCCGTTTCTGAATCAAGAAGTCGTAGCCGGAATCCGACTTAAAACAAAATTTAAAAAACAATTTATTTTTTGAGGATGGATAATGCAAGATTGTCTAAGCAGATATACAATGCAAAGGCGGATGGATGTAGGAGCCGAGGACGGCCAAGACACACATTACACGACCAAATAGAACGTGTTCTGGAGGAAGGTGACGATAGGAGCCTCAAAAATCGACGCGCGTGCCTGAAAAGATTTATGAAAGTCAACGAAGCGAGTGAGGTGTGTAAAAATCGTGCCTTATGGCGTTCCGTTCTCTCTGCCTACCCCGCAAGGGATTTGGCGTGAATTTATGTATGTATGTTATTATTTAATTTAGTTTCATGGCGCTGCTGCTTATCATATCTATATGGCCACGTTAATTAAGAATGTTGTTTTTTTTTTTTCAAAGTCGTCAAGCATGTATCGGTAAGTGGTACATACAATCTTTGTATGAGTGTAGCCATCAGTTGTCAGATATTGATTTTGGCCGTCCCTCCCGACACGAACAAACACCGGGCCGAGTTCATATTTGAGTTACGCAGTTGCCTACTTCGAGATTCCTACGTTTTGTTTACAATGAAAGATTGATGGCAAGCCTTGGGGGCGTGTGTACCTACTTATACTGCGACTTACACGTTTTAATCCGCAAATAATATCTTACTTTAATGATGTTTGACTTATAGTACGATTATTTCTGTATTTTTAGATGGTTATAAAAATTTGTAACACAACATAGCATAACTTCACTCATTTTTCTACCCGCCGCCCTCGCCGTTATGTTTGTGTCCCAAATAAAATAGGTGGCGAACCTATTGCCATACCGGGCATAATAACTTACGAAATTAATATCGAAAAGTCATTGATGTGAGCCAGGATTCGAACCCGCGACCTCTGGATTTTAACCTTTTGTGATTGGGCCACCAACGGTATTTACAAAAGTAGAAATAAGTTGTATAATCTAAACAGTTTAAAGAAGTGGAATCTTGATCCCATTTTCAATACATATGTTTGAAATTACTCTAAAATATTTAAAAAAGTTTGCTTTACTGCCAAATCAATATATTTAAGTAGGCGGATACAAAAATCTCAGAACAAGATTAAAACAACTTGGAATATCATCAACAATGAGACTGGTCGTACTAGGAGCTGTGATGATAATATTAAACCCTTAGTTAATAAAAAAATTATCGACGATAATTAATAATTATGCTGTTGTCGAAACATTTAATGACTTTTTTGCCAAAATTCCCGATGTAAGAATGATCAAACCAACTATCGTCCTATTTCAATTTTACCTGTACTCAACAAAATTTTTGAAAAAATTATTTCAAATCAAATACTAAACCATTTTAATTTAAATAATCTTTTTCACAAAGAGCAGTATGGTTTTACAAAAGGTCGTTACCTACTACTGATGCTGGCGCTACTCTTATTAAACATATTTTCGATTCTTGGGAGAACTCGCAGGATGCAATTGGCGTATTCTGTGATCTCTCTAAAGCTTTTGACTGCGTAGAACACAACACACTTTTACATAAGCTAAGTCATTACGATATTAAAAACACTGCACTTAGTATTGTTGCATCATACTTAAGTAACAGGTTTCAGTATGTAGATATAAACGGAGTGAGATTGTCTGGACCACCAGTGTCTATAGGCGTTCCCCAGGGTTCCATTCTTGGTCCACTATTGTTTAATATCCATATTAATGATTTGCCTTTTTTCGTACAGTAATTTTGTGATATTGTACTATTTGCTGATGACACTTCACTCCTCTTTAAGGTAGACCGTAAAAAAAACAATTTTGATGATGTAAATTGCTCTCTTACACAGGTCCATGAATGGTTTACAGCTAATAATTTAGTTCTCAATCCGAAAAAAAACTAAATAATAAAGTTTACTATGCCCAATGTTAAAGGTCCGGTTATAAATATATCTCTAAATAACAGAATTCTAGACCCAGTAAAGTCAACTGTATTTTTAGGTATTACTCTAGCTAATACGCTCCAGTGGGGTCCTCAAGTAAAATGTTTAGCGGGAAAACTTAGCTTTGCTGCCTACGCGGTTCGAAAAGTTCAATAGCTTACTGATGTTGCAACCGCCAGACTAGTTTATTTCATATTTATTTCTCAGATTTTCGCGAATCAAACTCATAACATTAAAATAACTTTTAGGATTATATCGCGAATTAATCCTAGAAGTTAGTTTATTTCAGTTATTTTCATGGCGTTATGTCTGTCGCGATATAATCCTAAAAGTTAGTTTATTTCAGTTATTTTCATAGCGTTATGTCTTATGGCATTTTGCTATGGGGTAGAGCAGCTGAAATTCAGTCTATTTTTGTGCTTCAGAAACGAGCAATTCGGGCAATGTATAATCTGGGGACTAAAGTCTCCCTCAGAGAACGGTTTAAGGAAATTGGAATATTAACAGTTGTTTCTCAATTTATATATGCCAATATAATGTTTGTTAGGAAAAACTTAACTAGATATACTAAACATAGTGATGTACATAATTTTAATACCAGAGGCATGCATAAACTTGTGTTACCGGGTCATCGCCTGCACAAAGTACATAAGTCGTTTTTGGGCATGGGTGTACAGTTCTATAATAGGGTCCCTGCGCATATTATGGCTCTCTCTTTCGATCGGTTTAGGCGGGTTGTGAAGGATCGTCTCGTCCCTGGTGCTTACTACACCATCAATGACTTCATGACGGACAAGTCGTCTTGGGACCGTCAAATTGCTTGCTCAACGCGGATAGTGTAGTTTGTGTATTGGAATTTGTTCACATATTTTAGAGTGGAGACGTTCTGCAAACATTTCTAATAGTAATCTTCATTTCTAATTTTGAGTTTGGATAGATGTTGTTTTGATAAATGCTATATATAAGTTTTATTATTGTACATACTTGTTGTACAACGTTACCATTCTAAATAGAAGATGTCGCGTCAATTGTGCTCGACTAATATTATATAATTTCTCTCATTAACTTTTAGACGATTATTTTAAGTTGGTTAGGTCATAACTGTGATGGTCGAGTATTCTAGCTGCTACATCTTTTATGCACGAGTCTACTACTATGTTTTCAGTAGTGATAATAATACAATTGTAGAGTCAAGCAGTTCACTGCATGAATGGGCCGGCTCGACCGGTGAAATACCACGACCTCTCAGAAAACCGACGTAAAGTGGCTCATGCCGCGTTTCGTTCGGTGAGAGAGGTACCCGGAGGCCCACCCCCTTCCCCATCCTTTCCTATCCCCTATCCCTTAAAGGTCGGCAACGCAACAGTAACACTATATGTGTTGCTGGTGTCCATGGGCGGCGTTGGTTGCTTACCATCAGGTGACACGCCTGCTCGTTTGCCCTCCTATACCATAAAAAAAAATTGTATCAATTTTAAATGGTTTTGAAAAGACTATTTGGCACATGAGTTTCATGCCCGATTCTTGTCATGAAAGCCCCTACACTCGGAATCGGGCCGCTCGTGGCGATTGCGTCCGTGTTTTCTTGTTCCACGGAGGCACTTTCCTCAAGCGCTCGTGTTTAAGAATTTTAATTTATATTTTTGTACTTTGACTATTTTTAAGTATCTGTGAAGACCAAGACCAAGACCAATGAAAATAAAATCACTTTGACTTAGAAGCGGGGTGCTCGACCACTGGACCACCGAGACACCTAAAAAATATTTTGAAAAGCTTTTGTATTGTGGATATATAGAACATACATAAACATAACTTCACGCCTTTGTTACCCAAAGGTGTAGGCAGCGAACCTATTGCCATACCGGGCACAAATAGATATGGATAGATGGATATATAGAAAATGCAAAAATGTTATGTTTAGTATCCAATCGAACTGCATTACACGAATAAGCACACTCACACGACATCACCTTCATCTAGAACTCTTTCTATTTGGTCATGGAAAGTATTAGTGGCCGTCCTTGACTCCTACGTCCATGCGCATTGTATATCTGTTTAGTCAATTTAGCTTCGTCCATTCTTTAAACATGTCAAAACCATCGAAGCATGCACTTTCTTACTTTTACGCCGACACTCTATTTCAGTCCAACCTCCTTCCTTACAAACTTGTTTTCGACGCGGTAGCGGAAGACATTCCGCAAATTTTGGGCAGTGAGCTCATTTCTAAGGCGTTTATCCTTTCATGCGCACCGCCAAACCCAACTCTCATACCGCATTGTGGATTGCTAACTGAGCTTTTCTGCTAACAGTGGTAGAGCCAATCAGTTCGCTGCCTGAATAGGCCGGCTCGACCAGTGAACCACAACGATTTCTCAGAAGATCAACGTAAGGTGGCTCATGCCGCGTTTCGTTTGGTCGGAGAGCCCCCCCACCCCCTTACCCCATCTTTTCCCAACCTACTCCCTTAAAGGTCGGCAAGGCAACTGTAACACTACGTGTGTTGTGTGTGCAGGTTTCCATGGGCGGCGCTGGTCACTTACCATCAGGTGACACGCCTGCTCGCCTCATTTGCCGTCCTAAAAGAAAAACATTATTTGTGCCTAGGAATCTGCCCAACGCTCTTATTTCGACAAAATTAGTATATTTTGAAAAAGTTTAATTATAAAAAATTTACATATAAATTATTTTCCGGTTCCGAAAGATCATTTCTATTTATCTATATATATATAAGAGATTTCCACCTATATATTGACTCATCACGATATCTCTGGAACCATAAGGCGTAGCGACTTGAAATTTGGTAGGATTATTCCTTTCGCCGAGTAGAGGTCAGCTAAGAACGGATTTTACGAAATTCCACCCACAAGGGGGGTTGCGGGGGTGTTAACAATGGAAAATTCCCATTTTTAACCTATAGCTGCTATCGACTTCAAATTTGTCGAAGATATTGCATTATTAACATAGCGGGGCAGCAGTTATTACTTTTGATGCGAAACAGAGTTCGCCGGGTCAGCTAGTAAAGTATATTTTATAAACCACTACCCACAGTTAGTGAAATTAATTCACTTTAACTTCACTGAGGAATCTGGCGGAAAAAAAGTATTACAAATCGATAATAAACAATCGCACGAAAAGAAAAAAAATCATCTAAGAAATAATCTGAAAGCTTCAACATAAATGATTGGGCAGGAAATTAAAACTTCGAACCAATTGCCTTCTTTCAACTATTTTTTCCCGCCATTTAGTGAGCGTTTACTGTGGCTTCCTTATCGGAAAATTGATCTTGTTAACGAAAAATATAATTATATACGTTTCCTACAAAAAGCTACTGCTAATATCGTGCTATACTATATCTTGAAAATTACGTACAAATGCGACAACACCCCACTGTATTACGTATTAAAAAGTGGCTGTTAGAAGTTGGTATATATTGGTAAGCAGAATTAAATTGCTAATCAATCTGTTTCCTACTTAAGAAAGGAATTCTCAATATACATACATAGCATTACATAACTTCACGCCTTTTTCTACACGAAGGTGTAGGCAGCGGTTGTTAAGCCACGTCTCGCCGTTATGTTTATGTCCCAAATGGAATAGGTGGCGAATCTATTGCCATACATCAGGCACAAAGTTTTCAGTCATCGATATTTATCACATGTAACTTACGAAAATTATTTCGATAAGTCATTGGTGCGAGCCAGGATTCGAACCCGCGACCTCTTGATTCAGAAGCGGGGTTCTCGTCCACCGAGAGATTTTTTCTTTCTTGTTTACTTAATTATTAATCTTTGTAATAATTAATATGATATAGAAACGTCATGAACGTCATAAGTGATTATATTTGGAATCGTTAGGAGTTGAGACCCTAGGGACATGAGCTCCGAATGCTAGTGCACTCTATGAAGATGTCTCAAAAAGATAGAGCGAGGCCTCTTGCAGCCGGAGCACTGGTTTATTCTTCGCACAGAAGAGTATCATTGCCATTCAGCGTGGCAATGCGGCCAGTCTTCGGGGCACGCTGCCAATATACCGAGATGTGGAGAATTTGATTTCAGCTAATCTTTCAATTGCATTGAATTGGTCTGCTGTAAATACACAGCCTTAATAACCGAAAATGTATGAATTCTCTGCAGTGCATGAGCCAGGAAGTGAACTTTGGAGCTCTGAACTGGCTGTTCTGGTTGAACTTATAGTGCTGAACCAGTAGTTGCCATTTTTGATTCGAGTTAAAGTCCGCTTGAAAACACCTAGTCGCTTTTTTCCGAAATGCAAGGAAATACGTCACTATTGAAAATGTACGGAAAAATAGCACTATTCTTTAGATCGATGCCACTAAATTTGTAAATACAAACTTATAGTATTATAAAAAAAATGTTTAGGAAAAACGTTGGTGTGTAGTAAAATGGTGAGCAATAACTTGCCGCAGTTTCTGGTATAACCAAAACTGACCTCGAAATACGAACCAATAAACGTCTCCATCCAACCAATGCTCTTCGTGGTAAACAAACAAGATATAGGCCTACATTAATATTTATTCACTGAGCAACCCATTTTTTTTCCTTCCTACCAAAGCCGGCCATGACACTGTGTCATCACAAAAACATACATACACTTAATCAAAATGATATGTCAGAGAAATGTTACTATCGGTTTGCTTACTGAATTCTAAATAAGACATTTATTTAGTACGAATATATTCGAATGCAGATGTTTTTAAGTAAGTAAGTAGTTTTACTTTAAATTTCATTACTCTCGGCTGGTATAATGCGTTTATAAACTACGACTTCTGCTTCAGAGGTAACTGATTCGAATAACTTTTCAGAGATCATTTCAACATTTTTTTATGGCACATCGACCGCCAGATCGCAAACGATCTAGCAGATCACCTAGTGGTTAGTGACTAGTGCTACCTGCAACTCAGATAGTATTGCCGTTCCTTAAAGGAGTGGAATGAGAAAGGGGGAAGGGAGATGAACCTCCGGATATCTCTCTCACCGAACGAAACTAAGCATGAGTTACTTTACGATCGATACAATACGTCGTTAGTCTCAGAAGTCGTGGTACTTTACCGGTGGAGCCGGCCATCCGTGCATTAAGCTGCATGGCTCTACCGCGAACAATGATGAAAAAAGAAACTTATACCCAGCTATGAGTGATAAAAATGTTCTTGACAAAATTGTGAGCTATGTATGGCTGTCCACTGCGCCACTTTATATGGAGAAAGTATTTCTTGCATATAGCTACAGGTTTTGATGAGGTTGTTGATTTTATTTACATGGATTGGCATGGCAAACCAGCAAGTGGGATCTGATGGTAAGAAACTGCACCGCCCATGGACACCTGCAACACAGATAGCGTTGCCAGCCTTTAAGGGAGTGTGATGGGATGGGATGGAGGAAGGGTAAGGCTTCCGGATACCTGTCTCATCGAACGAAATACGGCGTGAGCCACTTTACGTCAGCAAATTCATGCAGCGTACTCCGTGGCTTTATCACTCTCTCCAAGTAGTACTTCTGTCTCTACTAATATTATAATTACAAATGAACTTCTGTAACACATAATTCCTTGTTGCATTCCTCATTGAGCATAAATACAATAATTTTCACTCAGGCTTCAAACCTCAGTTGTAATTGATATGTCGAGCATTCGCCGGTGTCCGGAAATTGGCTGTACAGTGGGTTGCCTGTGCCTCATCCGTTACAAAGAGCATGTGTGCTTTGTCTATTGACCCGGTGAACTGAGCGGTTAATAACGAAAGCTGGGTTATTTTCAAAGCAAAAGAGAGGTTCTATTTCTGGATGATTCTAAAGAGCTTATTAAATATACTTATATCTTTTATAATTTATAAATACATGTAACGCTATTTTTTATTTTTACTAACATCTTTAATAATCTTAATTAACATTTACTTTTTATTTACATGCTTCAAATTTGTAAATAAATATGACTACACTATATGTAAAGTTGTGTGGAACTCTGATTGCTTAACTACTAAAATAAGAACCCACACAAATCTTAGTTATTTGGCAGTAAAGTTACAGCAACAAAAGCACTATAAGCATAATCAAACTAAAATATTATTTCCTTTTTGCCCTTTCAATTACTCGCATTCCACATTTCTTTTTCGACATTCTTAACTCATCCATATCAAGCATTTACTTTTCGTAGTAAGTTTAATTGAAACTATGTAAATTATAATGTAAATGTAACTAAGTTTAATTTAAATTTAAAACAATGTAAAACATTACAAATTTATTCAGTAAAATCTAACACAAAGCATTAAGCGTTTACATGAAAACAATAGATAGTGAAATTATTAACAGCAACAACTATTAATTACATAGTAATTTGGTGGCGTTAAAAGGCCCCCAAACACTATAATAATCGTATTAAGTTGATTCAACCGGTAAAGTGTGAACTTTGTTCATACGACAAGGTTGCTACACTAAAATTAAGTCACAGCTCTAAAGGCATTTTGTGTAAATACCTAGCCCAATTTTTCATATCCGTGAAATTTGAAACAAACCTGATTGCACAAAAAAGGACGTTCTTAATTTGAATGATTATATAAAAAAAAAATAGGTTCTTAATTTTAATATTTTTTATGCATATATTTTTCATGACTCAATCGTATATAAAACTTTTTGGATTTCATGGATTCTGTAAACTTATGAGGTTATTGTTTGTATTTTCTTTAGATTTTAATATTACACGAATCACGCTGTTGTTGTTGTGGCTGTTAAGTTTTGGAAACTCCAGAATAAAGAAGAAATGAGTTGTTTTCTCAGATCAGATTATGCAGCATGCAAAAATACCTGAAGAAGGTGTGGGCAGTTTGCCTCGATCTGTAAAATATTTTTGCCTAATGCAATAATTAGGTACAGGGAAGCAAGTACCACATTGATAGCACTCTTACGTCATCCATTAATACTTACACATAGTCTCCAAAAATTCATTCGAATAGAATTTGGTATAACCGCTGCGGAATTAAAAGTTATAAAAGTTATATCAGTACTAAGCTTACACCATGCAGTTTGGTCAGTCCAACATCATAAAAATCGGTAGATAGCCGATGGCCGAGATGTACGCAGCCGCTTATGATCTCGGCCGGGGAGGTGGGGGCCCGGACGCGCGGGGTCGCGAGGTGCTTCAGATGAGTCCTGGGGGACTGGCGCGACGCGCTAGTCCTCCAAGGCTGCGCGCGTCAGCGCGCCGTCGGGGCCGTCCTGCCCCACCTCGAGGGTTGGGTGCTCCGTAAATGGGGCACTGTCACCTACAGGTTGACTCAGATACTCACCGGGCACGGGTGCTTCGGTGAGTATCTGAGTCCAATAAAACGTGAAGAGACGGCGAGATGCCACCATTGCGCATCCGACCTGGACTCGGCCCAGCACACGCTGGAGGTCTGCCCGGCCTGGGCGGCCGAGCGCCGAGTCCTGGTCAACGGGATCGGGCGAGACTTGTCCCCGCTGGCGTTGGTCGCGGCAATGCTGGCGGGCGAGGAGGAGTGGAGGGCTGTGGTCTCCTTCTGCGACGCTGTGATGCTCCAGAAGGAGGCCGCCGAGCGGGGTCAGGAGAGAGCCGATCCCGCTCGAAGGCGGCGGCGGCGAGCTCAATGATCGCCGCCGCCGACGGGCCGCGAGGGTGCACACCCCGCGGGTGCGCCCGGGTCGCGGCCCGGGAGGGTCGTCGGGGGCGCCGCCGGCTACGCGCCTCTTTATAGCGCGCGGTCGGAGCCGCCCCGCCCGGGGGAGCTTCACCGAGGCTCCCCGAGGATGAGCACCCCCTCGTGACAGAGGGGGGGCGACGGCGGGGTGGACCAGAGGTCTGATGCACCGTCCTGGGCCACCCCAACGCCGGAGGAAGGCCGCCGCGAGGTTTTAGTGGGTAACCCTAGGATCGGATTGCTGTTAACTGTTTTGGGAGTCCCACACTACCCCCTGCCGTCCCCAGGCGGGAGGTGTGCATAAAGCATTTCCTCGCGTAATAAAAATTAAAAAAAAAGATAGCCGAAAGTACGTATATTGACATGGTTCAGTTGACACTTTTTAAGATTACGGTACCCTAAAAATGGTCCATAATAATTTATAATTCACACCTAAATCCCTCGCGTGACCTTTTATTGCGGCGTAACTACCAATTTTGTATACAAACCAATTATATTTCCTACTTTATTTACGAGGGGAAATATACGAGATTTGAATAAAACTACGAATTAGATACATACAATGTTGTTACGATAAAATTGTCATTAATAATTTTTTTTTACTGTTGGTAGAAGATTGATGATTGATACTTAACAGCTCTGTGGTTTTATTAGGTGAGCAGACAGAAAAAGTTAGTGATTTAATGAAGCTTGGTACATTAATACACTAGGGATGCCTTGTGCATTCTATCTATATCAAATATGAGTCCTATACACATCCAGGTCCATGGATATAAAAAACTATATAATTTGAAGACTCCCACAAGTCTAAGTAACAAAAAATCTGCTAAGATCTACTCGAGCCTGCTGCCCTACAACATTTTTTTTATGATAGAAGGATGCAAACGAGCTTGTGGGTCACCTGATGCAGTAGCATCTACCGCCGCCCATGGATATCTGCAACATCGAGGGCATCACTTGAGCGTCGCCGGCCTTTAAGATGGGAACAGGCTCGTTTCTTGAAGGTTCCTAGGTCGTAACAGTCCGGAAATACCGTTGCCGGCAACTGGTTCCATAAAGAAACAGTGCGTGGTAAGAAGTACCGGTTGAAGCTCCCGACTTTATATTCGAAAAGCCTCTCATACATACATAAACTCACGCCTTCATCCCATAGTGGTAGGCAGAGACTTTGGTTCTCCACAAGCTACGATCCTGACACATTCTTTCATTTCTTTCGCTTCATCTATCAATCATTCACACCTCATGCATTCACGCCGAAAGCATCAAAAGCCTCGCAACATCGATAAGGCATAGATTAATAGCATTTTTTTTTTGTTTTTAATCTATGCAGCTCAATATGTCTGTACAATCTTTTATAAATATGATTTTAAGAAAATAAAGACGATTTTTATGTTCGTTATGAACATTATACGTAGGTTCTCAAATACCTACATATAACGTTAAATTTATTTTATATTCCAATTTACTTTTGTATGATCACGTAGCAATAATAAGCATTATTGGAATAAAACACGAAGCGTTCGCTTTTATGTCGAAGTATATAATTATGTGAGCGTAAGAAATTGTAGCTACAAAATTTGTATTTATTCCCTTTTGGAGTATTGGACAGGCTTATTTTTTTTTACCTGAACGCACCCGTTTTATTCTGGAAAACAATATGTCAGAAATAGAAGCAGTGATTTTATTTATATTAGTGCGTTTATAAAAAATCCGTCCGATAATATTTCATGTCATACAAATTGTCACACATACATAATTTCTCGCTAAGTCCCTTGAGGGGTAGGCAGAGAGAACAGAAAGTCATAAAGCACGATTCTTACACGCCTCAATCGCTTCTAAGACTTTCATAACTCCTGTCATAAATGTTCGGCGATTTTTAAAGCTAACACCATTTTCCTCCGGCACTCGTTTTCTTTGGTCATGGAAAATGTGTCGTGGCTGTCCTCGACTTCTAAATGGTATGATTAAGCAATCGAAAATTTATTTTCATACACTGATGGGTTTTTTTTATAACTTAGCAGTATTCTCACTCCTCAGAAACACCTGTGAAACTAGCAACAGAGTTAAATTCTGCAGTTATGTTAGGTTATGATATTTTAATAATAATACAACTTTTTGCCGGGCTAAAGCCTAGAAATAAGATTTTTTTTAATATTTATGCAATTTCATCGCTCTCCGCTGTCTGTCCCCTTAAATGTTTAGATCTTGGAAACAGATTTTAGTCATTCAGTTTTCTTTATTAGATAGAAGGTGTCCACGGGCTGGCTCTTATGTACAATTTATGGATAAAATTAGTAAAGGAAAAGTGATAACCTTCGAGTTTTAACACTTTAATTGTAAACACAGTAAAAATTTCTTTTGGTGCCGGTCAGTTATTGCTAAATTTTAGTAAGAATTTAACATGTGAAGCATTTTCATAAAATCCTAAACAATTTGATTGATATAATATATTTGTCCCACTTCACCGTCCATATTGTATGTAAGGTACAATCGCATGCTAAAGTTTTATGAACCCTATAAAAATGTGTTGTTAAAATCTGTTGTATAAATATACAAGTTTACTGCATGCCGCTAGACTTGCCTTTCCGCTACTAACCTTAATTCGTTGAAACTCTTTTCAGATACTCCTTTACTATTAACATAATGGAATAAAAGATTACGTTTTTTTTTAAGTTTAAGCGTAATCCATACACAGTCAGTTACGTCTAGGTTAAGCGGAAAAAGCTTTATAAGAGTTTTATAATCAGGAATATTTTGTACGAAATAATTAAAAGTGATTTAAAACTGTCGATAAGTGGTTAATTGCCCTACATGTGGTAGAGTCACACAGTTCGCTGCACGTAAAGTGGCTCATGCGATACGTTGTTCAGTTAGAGAGATATCCAGAGACCCACGCCTCTTAAAGACGACAACACAATTGCAACTTAATCTGTTTTGCCGATGTTAATGGGCGGTGATAGTTGCTTCCCATCAGGTGACGCGCTTGCTCATTTGCCCTCCAATTACATAAAAAATGTGGCGTATAACAGAGAGAATGAACGTAGCTGACGCATTGAACGGTTATGCAACCCCTTTCGAAGAAGGTTGTGTGAAAAAAACACAAAAATGGAAAAACATTATGCAGTCTCATACTCCTTCACACTTCAGAGTTTTAAAGTTCTTTTTGCATGAAACATCTCATGCATTATTAAAAGTCATATAATAATATATTGCAAAGACTGACCGAGGTCTCTCGTGGCCAGAGGGCTGGTTTATTCTTCGAACAGAGGATTAGCATTGCTATTAAGCGTGGCAATGCGGCCAGTCTTCTGGGCACGCTGCCAGTAAGCGGAGATCTTTTAATTGTATATAATGTAATTCATTTATTTCTACTTTCTAATGTAAATAAATACAGAATGTATATAATATAATATAATCTTAGGTTAGATTTTATAAAAAATAAATGCATTATTATTTATTTATTTCTCAGACTTTCATATCATCATATTTTCAATCATACAACAAAGGATCTTTACAAACAAAAATTTTTCTTTAGTAAATATATCTTAAAAATAAATATTTAATTTTTTCGTTTCATGGTCTGATGTGGATTACCAATAGTAAAAATCATATTTTTAACATCAACTTTTTGATTTTTGAAAATAGCTTTTGAACGTCTACCATCTTTTTGTTCATCACTCGTGAAAATGATCTCTGTAAAGAGTTCGAAACGTTGGGAAATAAATAAAAATAATTAATAAATACATAAATGCGACAAAATCCTAAAAAGTTGTTTTAATGTTATGCATTATTATTAATCTTTTTTAACTGTAAAAAGATTTTTGTTATCGATTGTACAAGGAAACAGCACATTTACAATCATCATGATAGTGATATCGACTCATAAAGATGTCACTTGTGCCCGGACGCAGGGCCGCGACTGTATGTACACGCACCAATAATATATATGTACACACACAAATAATAGTCTCGGTGATCCAGTGGTCGAGACCGCGGTCGCGATTCGAACCCGGACCTCTGGATCAGAAGCCGTGTGGGCTTCTGATCCAGAGGTCCGGGTTCGAATCCTGACACTGGCTCACACCAATGACTTTTCGAAATTGTTTTCGGAAGTTAAGTGTACTTTGTGCCCGGTATGGCAATAGGTTTGCCACCTATTCCATGTGGGATGTAAAAATAACGGCGAGACGAGGCTTAACAGCCGCTGCCTACACCTTCGGGTAACAAAGGCGTGAAGTTATATATATATTCCGTATCTTTTATCTCTCACCCAAAGATTTAACTATCCTATCTACCTCTACATATGTGTATATTTAGCTGGAGGAATAGGTTCATAGCTGTACACAAAGTATGATTTGTTTTGTCTTATATATCTATATCACACGCCTGCTACTTTTGATGCGGAACAAAGTTCGCTCCGCAAACTTTGTTCCGCATCAAAAGTAGCAGGCGTGTTAACCAATGGCAAGCAACAAACGCCGCCCATGGACGCCCTAATCATTGATAGTGTTACAGTGACGTTGCCAGCCCTTTTAATGGGATATGGAAGGGGTCGGAAGTGGGATGGGAAGAGAGAGGAAGGGTTTGGGCCTACAGATACCTCTTTCACTGAGCGCAACGCGGTATGAGCCACATTACGTCTGTATATGGAAAAATCGTGGTATTTTACTGTACAAGCCGGCCCGGCCCATTTATACAGTGACCTGCGCGGCTGTACAACTTTTTGTCAAGATTTGTATCCATCAATAATAAAGGTTTTCAAATGTATTTACAAATGTATTTGTATACTGCCTTAATACCAGAAAGTTCAAACCAAACCAATTATGTCTCGAGACGCCTGTGTAATTGTCTACTACCAAATTTATTGAGCTGGCGAAATCTGAAGTAAGCTATGGGCACAATTTTATTAGTCTTCCTATCTGTAATGTTACAATACGAGGCATCAACTTTATTATTTTCTGAGAGTTGGTGATATTTCGTCCTTAAGCTGGTCCATTTATGCCGAGAACTATCTGTCAAACTATTGATCAAGTTTTCAGGAGCATCTCCAGCGTTTGGCTCCAATACTTTTTTTTATGGGATAGGAGGCCAAACGTGCAGGCGTGTCACCTGATGGTAAGCAACCAACGCCGCCCATGGACACCAGCAACACATATAGTGTTACTGTTGCGTTGCTGACCTTTAAGGGATAGGGGGTAGGAAAGGATGAAGGGGGGTGGGCCTCCGGGTACCTCTCTCACCGAACGAAACGCGGCATGAGCCACTTTACGTCGGTCTTCTGAGAGGTCGTGGTATTTCACCGGTCGAGCCGGCCCATTCATGCAGTGAACTGCTTGGCTCTACCACTGTTAAATGATGTGTTAATAGATTTGCTACATAACATACTGGAAGGCAGGCTTGCGTCCCAGCGCTCAGGCAAGTTCTACGCAACTTTCAAGATCCAGGAGGGAATTATCGCAGTCTTTACACAGGTGTGAAAAAAGTTACCGTCGAAAACCATGGGCAACAACAAGTCAAAACTATAACTAACATATTGTTATGCTTAGTTTATATTCTAAAACCAACAACGAGCCAAATAACATAAATGAAATAAATTAATAAACTTGCGTACATGTCGAATATACAAAACCTAACCTTGCACTACTATTTGCCCCAAAAATCTAAGCATCAAATCTAACGAGGTCATATAATAAACTTTATTAAAGCTATTTTAATGCGGTATGCAATGAATTTCATATCTGCTTATCTGCAGTGTTGCCGTATCAAGTTATCAAAGGTCAAAAGCCATAGAGGTGAAGCATTGAAAACTCACACGATGTGCGATGAATAAAATAAAGTTTTTAGCAATTTTTATGCTAATAAAGCATTATTAAGCTCAAAAAAGTTGATTCTAATCAACTCTAATCAAGGTATACCTACCTAAATAATAGGTTAAAACTTTCACTATAGTTCGTGTTCAATCGCTGCGACATTTTTATTGAATATTTCTCACAAACGCCTCGAGTGTAGACAGCGTGTTTTTATCCGTGTCGCGGCGAAAGAAATATTAAGCCGACTTGTTGCGACAAATTGGGCACAATTTTTTACAGTGGTAGAGTCTTACAGCTCGCTGCATGAATGGGCTGGCTCGACCGGTGAAATACCACGACCTCTCGGAATATCGGCGTGCAGTGGCTTGTGCCGCGTTTCGTTCGGTGAGAGAGGTATGCCCGATCCTCTTCTTTTTTCCTCCTACTCCCTTAAAGGACGTCAACGCATCACGATGTACATGGGCGGTGAGAAGTTACTTACCATCAGGTGACCCACTTGCTCGTTTGCCGTATTATCCCATAAAAAAAATCAGTTATCTATAGTAATCAATAATTAATACATAACTGCTGAGAATAATGCCAGCAATTAAATTCAGAGGCCATTAAACGGAAGTCCGTGTGCTAAATATTACAGTAAGAAGAACAATGTTATGTAGCAAATCTATTAACACATCATTTAACAGTGGTAGAGTCAAGCAGTTCGCTGCATGAATGAGCTGGCTCGAAAGGTGAAATACCACGACCTCCCAGAAGATCTACGTAAAGTGGCTCATGCCGCGTTTCGTTCGGCGAGTGAGGTACCCGAAGGCCCACCCCCCTTCCTCATCCTTCCATATCCCCTATCCCTTAAAGGTCGGCAACGCAATAGTAACATTATATGTGTTGTTGGTGTCCATGGGCGTCGTTGGTTGCTTACCATCAGGTGACACCCCTACTCGTTTGCCCTCCTATTCCATAAAAATAACAAAACTAATATTCATTTGATATAATAAACTTAGGTAATATCTCAAGTTTTTGGGTAATTGCATTAGCTGTCTCTCGGCTTCAGTCGGAACGTATAACTCACAAATTAAAACTAAATTATCAAAAGCATGTTAGTATAAATTCAACGCTCTAGTTTGGATCCATAGTTACGCTCAGTTAGAATGGCTAGTGGCCGGGCTTGGCAGTGATCGTAGGTTCAATTTCAGTTGCAAGTCGTTTTTTATAGGGATAAGGGGCAAAGGAACCAGCGAGTCATATGATAATAAACGACCAACGCTGCCCATGAACACCTGCAACACAGACAATGTTACCTTCGGTCTTTAAGATGAAATAGAGAAAGGTGCAGGGAGGACAGGAAAAGAGGTCGTTGGAAACGATGGCCAGCATGAGCTACTTTAGGTTGAAATTGCAGCGAACCTCGTAACTCGACGCTGTTATGATATGCAAAAAACAGACCAATAGCAAACAAACTTAAGTATATATTAAAAATGTACTTGTATATGTCAGAGCGTGATACAGTGGCGCCATCTTTAGAGTATATTTTTGAACTACATTTGGTTTCATAACTCATTATGAGGGTAGTATTGGTAGTAAGCAGTGATTAGTATGAAGGCGTGCCGATCACATGACCAGATCTAGTATTACTCAATTAGCCGACGAGAGAGTTTGTGGAAACGCACTTCTGATGACAGACTGCCGTTCAAACGGATCGAGGTTCCTCTCTTTGGAAGTACCTGGACTATTGTCGTCGAGATTCTACATATGTGTCATGAAGCTTACAATAACACTTCTGTTGATAGTTTCAGTTTGGTTTATCAGATTATTTCGAAGCCATAGCAGAGCGCGGTGGTCATCTATCACCACTCGGACCGCTTGAACACACTCACACTCTCTATTTTCGACATACATACATAACTTCACGCCAAATCTCTTGCTCGGTAGGCAATGAGAACGGAGCGCCATTAGGCACGATTCTTACACGCCTCACTCGCTTCGTTGACTTTCATAACTCTTTATGCACGCGCGTCGTTTTTTAAGACTCCTAACATCACTTTCCTCCAGAACACGTTCTATTTGGTTATGGAATGTGTGTCTTGGCCGTCCTCGACACCTACATCCATCCACTTTTGCATTGTATATCTGCTTATACTATCTTGCATCATGCATTCTTACTACATGTCCGAACCATCGAAGCATGCCCTTTCTTACTTTTTACACAGACACTCTTTTTAATTATTTATTTTTCGACATATATATAGGTAACTAGCTGACCCGGCGAACTTTGTTCAGCATCAAAAGTAATAAATGAGTATACGAGTATTTTGGATATCATGAGATTCAATTTCCGCTATGTTAATACTGTAATATCTTCGAAAATATTCGTTTAAATTGCATGCTGTAAAGGGCCCGGATCATCTATATGACATGCACAATCTACTTATGCCACGTAATTGGATGAAAATTAATGATGTAATGTTTAAAATCGCTTCGTAATTAAGCCATTATTTCTCGTAAAAAAATAAAAATGGTCATGGTGGGTTATCCCTAAGAAGTTAGAAGAAGTTTTGTAGACCTTCTGAAGGTGATTAATAATGTAGAGCATTGTTTTGATCTATCACTTAGGGTCCAGCCAGCGTTTACAATTAAAGTGCAAAATCTCGAAAATTATCATTTTTTCTTTACAACATCATATATGAATTATAGATCAAAACCACCCCGTTGACACCCTCTAACTATTAAAAAAACCCGCTTCAAAATGTGTTGCGTAGTTTCAAAGATAATATAAGGGGACAGACAGCGGAAAGTGACTTTGTTTTATACTATGTAATGAAGGAATAAAATATCAAGAAAGAGATCGAGAAAGAGTGCTTAGAAAAAAGCAACTCTCAATATATATTATAGGTGCTATAAAAGCAGTTGTTCCATCGGAATAGACTATTGCAAAGTGCATTTATAGAATCGTACATATGTTAGCAAAATGTACTGTGGCGTTTTGCCAAAGCGAACCACTGACCCGTTTATTCCACTGCATCTGATGGAATAACATTGAAATAATCTTGTAAATATTTTACAAAGCAAAATTATTAGAGAGCCGAATATAACTGAACATATTTGCTTAACTTCACGCCGAGTCCCTTGCAGCGTAAACAGAAAGAACATAGCGCTATTAGATACAATCCTTACACAGCTCACTCGTCGCGTTGTCTTTTTTATGGGATAGGAGGGCAAATGAGCACTCGTGTCTCCTGATGGTAAGCAACCTGCACCGCCCATGGACACCAGCAGCACATATAGTGTTCATATAGTGTTACCGTTGCGTTTCCGGCCTTTAAGGGAGTAGGATAAGACCTAGATTTTAAGACTCCTGACGTCACCTTTAGCTTGGATTCTATCAGTTTTCAAAGTGTGCCGAAGCCTATTTTGACTCCAAGGTATTGCAGAGGCCATGGGCGGCGGTGATTGCTTTCCATCAGGTGACCCGCAAGCTCGTTTGCCCCCTTCTATCATAAAAAAAAACTCCATCAACCTTACGCAATGTATAATAACTTAGTCTTACATTATTTCCACATGCCGCCCCATCATAACATACCTTACTTACCTTACATCGACACTCTCTTTCAATCCAACTCACTGTCTTAAAACACAAATTCGACAAATTTCTCCGCTTTCATGTGCACTCTGCCATACCAATCCCTGGCTTTATCATATCTGCATCTTATTCTTCTAGCCAAGTTCTTGCGGCACACACCAAGTTTCTGGTCTTGTTCATCCGAGTTCTTGCGGCACACTCCAGGAAAATGTGTTTTTCTATAATAATAACAGATCTTTACGGCGCCATTCTAACAGTTTTATAACTTTTATACACTACAATAATTTACTGGTCTTTCATTAATAGCGTATTTGTGGTGGTCCCGTGATATAAATCACGACACTAAGCCCACAGCCGCGTGCTCGGCAATTAAGGTGGAACTCTTAGGATGCCCGGAGAATATTAATTTTCCTATTGAACCGAGTTTCCAAGAAGAAGTTATGGCGCGTCTTTTAAGCTTTTATTAGGGTTCATAAGTACGAAGAGAGAGGGACATTTTATGAGTTGATCAAAAGTTGAATTGCAAAGATGACCTTGGCGTCTAAATATTTATGTTCTGATGGAAAAAAAAAATGGACAACACTGGAGGATTACAATTATAACAATGTAGTTATAAGAATAGTATAGTTATGGTCTCGATGGCCCACTGGTCGAGCACCCCGCTTCTGAATCAAGAAGTCGCAGGTTCGAATCCTGGCTCACACCAATGACTATTGGAAATTAATTCCGGAAGTTATGTGTAATAAATATCGATGACTAAAAACTTTGTGCCAAGAAGTCGCAGGTTCGAATCCTGGCTCACGCCGATGGCTTTTCGAAATTAATTCCGGAAGTTATATGTGATAAATATCGATGACTAAAAACTTTGTGCCCGGTATGGCAATAGGTTCGCTACCTATTCCATTTGGGACGTTAACGGCGAGACGAGGCTTAACAGCCGCTGCCTACACCTTTGGGTGGAAAAGGCGCGAAGTTGTGTTATGTTATGCTGTTTTGTAGGTATATAAGAATAGCAGAGCCACGCAGTAAGCTGCATTAATGGACCGGCTCGACCGCACGCTGCCACCTTATGCCGCGTTTCGTTCAGTGAGAGTAGTATCCAGAGAACATCGTGAAGTTATGTTATGCTTTAAGTCTTAGTAATGAAGTGCCCAAATTAAACTACTAAATGTAGATTATTTTTAAAAATAACAAAAAAAACAGGTTATTGATTATACTAGAGTTTCCGATTATATTATTAAAAGTAGCAGTAATAAAAGCAGGTAACGGTTAGTTGTGTGGTATAATAATTTAAAACAAACTACCCTATTATGTATTATTTTGAAATGTCAACCTTTTATTATTAGTCACATGCCGTGAAAATTAAAAGTAAACAATAGTTATATTAACTAGATTTGTTACCGAGATAATAGGTTAATTTTGTTTATTAAATATAATTATACTTAAAATTTGTTGTTGCTTAGGAATAATTATAGATTAATCGTCAGAACGGTCTAAAAACGACTTAGGTTACCACTTTTCCTTCTAATTTAAATGTTCCGATTTCAAATCTGGGTTCACAACAACATTTTTATGGAAATTATTTTCTGTATATTTCAACGACTCACAAAATTGTGTACGGGAATAGGCGGAAATAGGCACTACTACCTATACCTTACTACCCCTAACGGGCGTGAAGAAGCATAATTCTCTTCCTCCTTGCCATGGCATTTTTTTAGTACAAACCTCCACTTAGCACTTCTAAGCTATATTATTCTTTTATATAAAGCAATCATAGAGATTACGTAATGTGATGAAGTTATTTGTCTATACTAATATGATAAAAGAGAGTTTGCTTGAGTGAGCTAGACTCTGGACCTCTAATCTGATTTCAAAATTGTCTAGAGGTTTCCATTTTGGGTAGGGGGGCTGGTCCCATAGGAACACTTAGAGAAATACACTTACTTACTCTTATTTAGGACACTAGAATAAATAATAATACGGACGGATTTTTAAATAATATTTTTCTACCTAAATATAGTTTAAAACCTCCCTCGAATTCAGTTACAATTTACAAAAAAAACTATTAAATTCAAAACAATATTCAAATCATTGTTCTAAAAATAAAAACAATCATTGTTTGTTAATTTTCAAAAATGGAACAATTCAAAATATTACCTCATTTCTAATCCATTACATATTTGTTTGAAATTTAATGTTCGAAATTTGAATTGAATAAAAAATATACAACAGTATGACGTTTGTAATAAATCCAAATTGAAAAATTACAAATCCTTTAGTGAATTTAGGACAATCCTCTTCGCCCAAAGGTTGACAGTGTAAAGGGAACAATAATTTATATCCGAGCAATACTTTGAAAAAATATAAATGATGGTTTAAAAACAAATGTTAGCCCGTTATTCGTTTGAAAATAAAAATAAAACTTTTACGATGTTCTTTCTGACTGATTACTTTATAATCAATAGCGTCATGACATTATTTCTTTTCATTAATGAAATATGAACGTACTAGTAATGGCACTCGTTCTCGCACGTGTGCAGTTGGCGTACATTGGAAAATAATCCAATTATTGTAAAACACGACACGATACTTTAGGAAAATCTTAATCTAAATGTGAAAACTGCAAGAAAAACTCTATAGTAGTTTCAAAGATGCCTATTTCCCCGTGATAACAGATGGAAAATGTGTTTCTCTTGCTTAAAACAACAACGCCCATATTAGATTTTCTGGTTTTTAAAAAAAAATCCGATTTATTTTACATTGTTATGTGTCTCTTATAACATTGTATGTTACTAAAAAAGAACGCCAGGTGGCGAAGCGTCTGGGATTATTTGTGTTACCATTAATTAAAAATATTTAACATACACAAAATAATTATAACAGCTTTTCAACTCGTAAACTAATTAAAATATATCTAACAAAAATTGGCGGTAGTGATTCCCTTCGAGCAATTTCCTTAGAAATATAAGTGTATAACAGTTGGATGTCCAAGCCGGCAGAAGAAGCGTGTGTACCGCAGTGCGACGTGCTGCGTCACGGCTGCGGTGACGAGACACAGCCCTAAATGAGAGTAGCGATAATTTTGAAATTAGAATTACAGTTTAAAAAAAAATTAAATCGAAAGTGTGTTTTTTTAATTATCAACTGAGCAACTAAGTAAACACTAAATTCTTTTTTACAGTTTAGGATTTTACATTTTTTTTAACTGACTATTTAGCATAATATATAATGTAATGAAAAAAAATAGTATGTACAAGTTACTCTTATTAACTAGTCAACGTGTCAAATGTATGGTAGTAGGTTACGTCACATATTTAAGACTAGAAAATACGACGTGTCGAAGCATAATTATCGCTACCTAGAATTTAAATAGTAAGATACTAAAGGCGTCATCTTATCTTGTTATTATCCTAGATTCATCATACGCTCTTATTTATAACTGTGTTGTATTTGAAAGTGTTTTATTTTTACGGTGACTAAAATTTTATGAGAGCTTTATTTGATCTCTTTTTATTTATTAATATAATTAAAAACCGTCGACCCAAGATGCCTACGACGACTTTTGACGAGTTTTAACCACAGTCGTATCTGTGTTAATATCTATTGCACGTTGAACAGTTTTTTTAAGAACACGACAGATTTTTAAGAACACGAGAGAGTCATTTTGTGTTTTTATTCTAGATTTAATTTGAATATATAAACATTTCATTCATATAGCATTACCAATACTCATAGCACTGTCATCGCAATGACTCATTTTGAGCTTTATATGGTGACCCGATAGTCCGTTTGCTCCATTTACCAAAAAAAAACAATAACTAAACAAATAAAAGCCGACCACGCGTTATTCCATTGGTGTATTACCAAATGAATATGTCAATGTACTTCTGAAAAAAAAAAAGAAAATCCTGTTACTACAAGCCATCACTCGATGTTGCCACATCTAAAAGGATTGGCACTAACCAAAATTAATGCCAATGGCTCGGCACGGCTTATTGGCAGATTCGTACGCCTTTCTACGGTTCCGATATAGATTTTATGTATTTATTTTTACGAGTCTCATCGTGATATGACCTTTCCATTTTATTTGAATCAAATATGACGTAATACCTCCATTTATTCACCAGGATTTATAGAAGGTCACATGTGGTATACGAGTACACATAGGATATATGTTGACGTATTAAAGGACATATATTTTTTGTGATTTATTATACATACTTTTTTTTCCTTTTGCTAGCCTGGAGACCTAATAACCTCTAACATATAACCTCCTTCTCCGCCATCTTGTGAAATTCTAGAATTTTTATATACTATATTTGGAGCAACAGTGTAAGAAGTAAAAAACTAGTACGTTTTCTTAGCAATTCTTGCCTATATGTAAAGGTGTAAACGGTAGCAAGTTCTTGTTCTTAGCCCACACTCAATGGGGTCGGCATAACATGTCATCCTTTTATACTATCCATGTTGTCTAAAGATTTGGCTGTGGTTTTATGACCGGCCGCCTGCCAGACATAAACCCATGGATATAAGCTAATTACTAAATATATGCATAAAATTCTTTGCGATCTCTGCTCATACATCTTAAATATAACATTGTAGCCTATCAAACGCTAACTAGGTCAGGGGAATAATAAATTTTATCATCACGTGGCAATCAGCTGGTTGGCTTGGTTGCGTGGGTGTTCACCAAAATATAACAGCCGAGTGTCGTGGGCGTACTCGCTTGGGTTCAAGGTTCGACGATATTGAGAATGTATCGTGATTATTTAATAAAACCGTTATTAAACAAAATATAAATATTCGCATGCATATTAACATTGTTGCATTCAAGTTTGAAGAATATCTTCCAAAAACCGAAGTTATGAAAAAAAAGTTTTAATGTTATGAATGTGATTCGCGAACATCTAAGAAATAAATATAAAAAAGAAGTCTGGAAAACGAGCAGACCTGTCAACTGATGGTAAGCAACTAACTCCACTCATGGACACCTGCACCACAGATAGTATTACAGTTGCGTTACCACCCTTTAAAATGGAAAAGGGAAGGTGGCGAAAGAGGAGATGGGGAATGGGTCAGGCTTCCAGAATGCTTGTCCTTGCATTGTTCAAAATAGCTTAAATAATACTAAAGCAATCTCCAAAATCATGATCAATTGTACCTAAAATCAAGATTAAAATAACTAAATCTCCTATAGGTACTCTGGCAACTATTTAATGTCTAAAACTAGTTAATGTTAATTAATGTCTTTTAAAAATACATATATACACTTAAAAATGTCTTCCACAAACGTGTTACAGTTAAAATACTTTTTATAATTTCAGGAGCTTATAATAAACATGAAACGTAAACATTTGTTTAGTGTCGACGTAGGCAAATGTCGCAGTTGTAATTAGTGCCTGTGCTGAAATTCGTGTAAATTACGCCTGAACATGCTGATAGGGGCTCGTAGCCACATGACACGTTTAAAATACTTTATATATAAATTATTTTGGCTGACTCAGTTAAATTCTCAGTTTAAAAAAAGGTCAAATGAGCACGCGGGTTACCTTATGGAAAACAACTATACTACCGTTCCTGAACATCTGGAGCTGTACCGGTGGTTTTTAAGATATACGTTCCTTCGATAGTAACGGTTTGTAATCCATTAATCATTATCATTACATTATTACATAGTATAAAACAAAGTCGCTTTCCACTGTCTAACCACTTATATGCTTAAATCATTGAAACTACGCAACGGATTTTGATGCGGTCTTTTTTAATATATAGAAGGTGAAAACTTTTTTATGTATACTGTAGAAAATAAAAAAAAGTGATAATTTATGAGATTTAGCACTTTGATTGCAAACGCTGCCTGAACCCTAACTGATAAATCAAAACAATGTACTACATAATTATACACCTTTAATGGGTCTACAAAAACTTCGCGATGGCTTAGTCAATCTTATATCATCCATACTTTCTACACGTCCTACCCCGTAGGAGCCATTTCCTTTCTTACTTTTACACCGACACTCTCTTTCAATCCAACTTACTTCCTTACAATCTTATTTCAGGTCTTGGTTAGTGAGACACATTTTTTGCAGTCTTCGATAGATTTATCTATATTCATTTTTTATTGTAATGATAACTATTAATAAAGAGAAACCTAATACATTGGCATATGACATCACCAAGTGGCTGATGGTAGCTGTTAGTGGAAAATATCACCCAACCAATAACTGGTCACATGATACTACACGTTATGTTACTGAAGCAAACAGCGAACGATCATATAACAAGCACGCTCCTGTACTCTCCCCCCACAACAGTAAATCGTTCAATAATATTCGTCTCATAACACTGTTTAGATTTCGGGGCCTGTCGAGGTCAGTAGAATTCCAGCCACATGTTTCGTTAGTAGGCAAGTTTCCATTCGATTCCACAGTCTCTTTCCACATTCTCTTTTGAGAATCACTAAGTTTATTAGTGATTCTCGCAGACCGCGTCAAAAATAAGATTGTAAGGCCTACCCTACAACCTTATTTTTAAAGTTGCATTGAAAGAGAATATCGGTATAAAAGTAAGAAAGGGCATGCTCCGATGGTTCGGATATGTAGAAAGAATGGATGAGACAAGATTGAAATAGCAGATATATAATGTAAAAGCGGGTGGATATAGGAGTCGAAGACGGCCACGACACACCTCTCATGATTAAATAGAACGAGTCCTAGAGGAAGATGATGTCGGAAGCGAAATAGACGAGCATATATGACAAGAGTTATGAAAGTTAAAGAAGCGAGTGAGGCGTGCAAGAATCGTGACTTAGGGCGCTCTATACTCTCTGCCTACCGCCGCAGGGGATTTAGCGTAAAGTTATGTATGTAACCAAATTATTATTTTTATGGAATAAAACCAACGAATAGGCTTGTCAGCAATTAACGCCGCCCATGGACACCTGGAAAACAGATAGTGTTGCAGTTGCGTTATTGGTTTTTATAATGGGATAAGGAAGAAGTTGTCACTGTGATGGGTAGGGGAGAGGGGAAGGGATTGGACCTCCGGATAACTCTCCACCATGAGCGATATTCTGACCAGCCGTGGTATTTCACTGGTCGAGCCGGCCCATTCATGCAGCGAACTGTGTAGTTCTACCACCGTTAGTGTTTTAATATTCTTCTTAGTTCTCTTAAAGTTTGCAATTCATTTTACAGTTGAGTGTATATCTTATTACTGGGCTTGTGGTTGTGAGTGACATCTCAACATCCTTATACTTGTTATAACAAAAACTTTAAATATATAAATTATATTTTATTGCGTCATGTAAAATATTGAATAAAATCTCCTTCTTAATACTTCTCGCGATAACTTTGTAACTGTGTGTTTGTTCTTTCTTCACAGATTCTCCACACCGAATTTGTGACTTCGGGCGTTTAGTTACTAGATGAACTAATTTGTATACAACACACAGAGAAACAATTACGAATCACTTAAATCCGAACCGCGTGATTTGGAACTAGTGTAGTACTTTATTTGGAAATAGTGGTAGCAAATTAATTAATTATTAGTTAAAATAGTAAAAACGGAGTACATTTTTTTTTAGCATGGCTTGCGCCACAGAAAACTGAGAACGAAAAGAGGCGGTTTAACAAAACCACGCCGTATTTTGGTCACGTACAATGAACTGAAACTGTCAAAAGCGTCGGAGTTCCAATCTTAATTTGTTTTAAAAAATCTGAAAAGGCTAAATCCTCATTTAATTGTCAAAGTCGGATGATTAAATATTACATAATTAATAGTTTTCTGAATGAATGGGTCGGCTCGACCGGTGACATTCCGCGACCATCAGTATATCGACGTAGAGTAGATCATTAAACTTAATTATTTAAAAATAAAAGAAATAGTATTCCCTATTTATTCATTCTAAAAAAAATAAATTTAAATATATTTCCAGATATTCGTTATTAACAAACAAGCTAATATTTTGCGTTTTATAACAATACATATTAGTAAAATTAGTTATTTTTGTCAGTAAAAATGTAAATTTTGGAACATTACGAATCAGCACATAGTTTAAAACAATGTCGCTTTCCGGCATTTGAAGCGCGTTTTTTTAATAGATAGTGCCGATGGCGTGGTTTATATGTTCATGTATAATGAAATAAGGAAAAAGTGATATTTTGAAATCTAGCACTTTAATTGTAAACGCTGAAAAAATGAATTTTGATGCGGAACAAAGTTTTCCGGATCAGCTAGTTGTATATAAATAAAACAATATGTTTTAAAGATTAATTGGTCTTTGAGACAGATAAATAACATCGGTTTAGAAAAAATACATAGATTTTGGGAACAAGCAGTTAAAGGAGGTAAAGTATTGTTTAAAATGACAATATGTTTCAATTGTATACCGAAAAATTTTACAGAAATTTGAATAATTTTCACAATTGTAAAATATTGAAATATTCATTAATCATCATTACAAATCCACTTTCCACTGTCTGCCCCCTTATGTGCCTAGATCTCTGAAGCTACGCAACGGATTTTTTATGCGTTTTTTTTTAATAGATAGAGAGTGTCAACGAGTTGATTTGTGTATATAGTTAATTTATAATGTAGTAAAAAAGATGAACATTTTTGAGACTTAGCACTTTAATTGCAAATACTGGCTGAATCCTGAGTAATAAATCAAAACAATATACTAGATTATTATACCTTCAAAAGGCTTTAAAAAATGCGCAATGGTGTTTCGGCTATTTCTTAGGGATAACCCACAATTGCAATTTATTTTCTTCTTATTGCTTCTAAGGCGAAACAAAGTTCGCTGATTCGACTAGTAACAATATAAATATTTAAAAAGTAAAAGAAACAAAAAAAAATACAAAGACTTTGTTTCACAAACACAGCGGTATTTATTATTCACATTAAACACACACATATAACACTTTGGTTTTTATAATATTTTACTATTAACTTAACAAATTGATAAAACCTAAAGATCTACGCAATAAGTAAACAGTAGACGGAAACAAAGAAGATTATGAACCGATTGCAAAAACGATCGTAGACGTTTTATATACAAGAGATTTAATAGCAAGAGACATGAGAGGAGATTTGCAACAGTTAGATTGACTCGCCTTCCTCTCTTGTGTCCAAACGACTTGATTCCACCTGACAATAGTACGGAACTCTTTGCGAGACCTTTGTTTGACCATGAGAAATCCAAAACTTGCAAATACTAAAAACCTATTTACTTCCTGCCAATTCTTTTCGACTGTCCATTATAATTGCTACGAGTGTACTACGCCGCTACGAGACGTGTAGCATTACCGTAGCAGATAATTTCGCTAGATTCACCTAAACTAATATGATGTCCGATCTATAATTCCATCTAATACCACTGCATTTTGTATTTAGAATGCGCTATAACTGGCACCATAATTAGTAAAGAGGTTTAAATAAAAATTTGAAGAATAAAAAAACGAGTTTTAAAAGAAAAAAAAAATACCTGGTATTGATGTCTCGTTCTCACGGACTGAAGGTCGGAGTGTCAGTGTTTGTAGTGTAAGGACAGTGGTGCACTCGCGAACACGTACAGCTACAGCGGGCGCTGGGTACTGACTCAGTGAGCCCGGCCAAGAGCCTCACCTCCCGAACCTCAAGCTGCACCCCCGCGCCCTAGCGGATAAACAACATGCATTGTGGGCCCGATCTGTGGACCTACCCCGCTGTACACACACATCCAGCTCTCACGAGATAAATATATAGTAACCATTCCATTACACGTTCCCCAACAACTATACTATAACATTTTCCAACTAAAACGTCAATGTATTCCGAATTCACAATTAAATGACGCTATCAAATTCAAGTATAATGATGATCAAATAAATTTTCCGCCACGATAGTAAGTCTAGCATTATAGATTTTGGATTTAAGTGTCTCGATTGTACAGATCCCAGTGGAAAGGCGACGTTTAAGAATGTTTTTAAGTATCAGAAACTCTCGGAGATATTTATGATATTTTTATTAAATATAAATTAAATTTGAGTAAGAAATAGTAAAGTATATATCTTGATAAGAGGCTGTACTGCAGTACATTTGGTTAGCGCTATACGATTGGTTTATGAGGAGGGTGTGTCTGTACTGGAAAATGCGCATGTGATAAGCAATGCCGGTTAAAATGTAAACAGTGTTCTTCAGTAAGTGTGGGTGTGTTTTAGAACAAATGCTTTTCATAATACATTGATCTTTACAAAACCAAAGTAACCTTGGAAATAAGTACGTAATATTTATATAATACCAAAGAGTACGTTACTGTTAGGGCAGATGAAAATTATATTCTTAATGTTTTAAACGTTCAGTTTTGGAATGAAAAGTCCTGCGTTTGAATCCTACGTTACACATTAATGATGCACAAGTGTTTTTTTTTGCAATTTATCCGTGATAAATATAGAGGTATGTTCCGTCAGTTATTATTATATGAGACCTTAACAAAAATATCAATTTGCTGAGGTGTAAATTTACTGCCTATACCTTATTGTTAAATAAAATAAGCCTCAAATGTACACTGTGAAAATTATAAACTCCAGACCAACGTCGAGACACGTATGTGAAAATATTTTCTAGAAGACATTTCTCTGTATTTCTGTAATAACTTTACTATGAATGCAATTTCAGCTGAGTTTCCGCGAAACCGTCGATCTCGACGACTTATTAAGGAGAAATATACTTACAGAGCTGGCGTACTTCGTATCTCTTCAAAATCCAAGTGGTACAATTTTTATACAGAAATTTCACTATATTTTTTGATATATATTACATTACTGCTCTGCCCCCTTGTGTATATATACATAGTATAAAATTAAAAACTACTTTTAATGAGTAACTTAATATTGCTTTACGCCTTTTCTGCTGAAAGTTGTAGGCAACGGCTGTTAAGCCTCAAAGCGGTACGTCCTATATAGAATAAGTTGTGAAACCCTTTATCATACACTGGACGCAAAGTTGACATCTATACTTATCTAACACACATAACTTCCGCAAAAACGTGGTAGAGTGTTGCAGTTTGCTTCATGAATGGGCTGGCTCGACCGGTGAAATACTGCTTCACGGAATATCGGCGTGAAGTGGCACTTGCCGCGTTTTGTTCGGTAAGAGAGGTAACCAGAAGCCCGATCCCCTTACCCCTTCCTTTTCCCTCCTACTGCCAAAAAGGACGGTAACGCACCATCAGTTACCATCAGGTGACCTACTTGCTTATTTGCCCTCTTATCCCATAAAAAAATCTGAGAAATAATTAGTGGCAGAAATAACTGGTGAACCAGGTTTCGATGTCGGGAAGTCTGAACTAGTAGTAGAAATCTGAGTTTGGATTCACTCGGCTGTCGTGACTTATGATACAAGAAATGGTGTGAATAAAGTCAAACCCTTATCTTATCACTATCCCTCATTCTCATTATATTTTATTGTTTTGTAAGACAAAAAGGGATGAAAATAGTGTGACGCAACAAAACCAAATATCCACTAAAAGTATTTGGTATCGTATCATAATATTATTGTCTTACGATAGGCAGTAATAAGTCATACATATAGTAATCGGTCAATCCTTAATCGAATTGATTCCTTTTTTTTATTTAATTTATTAAGCCATACAATACATTCGAATGGGTGTTTTATCATAACATGTATATTTTACCAATATTAAACCATCAACAACGATTGATGTTCAAGTGGATTGTACCAATAATGTTTGTATGTAAAATATGTCCTAGACATAATATACACTGCACGCCCTATTTCTACTTACGTCTTTTCTCATAGAGAGCCTATGAGAAAAGACGTAAGTTGCAAGACGCACCTTGTTCAAACTATGGTTAACAGTGGCAGAGTCTTGCAGTTCGGTGCAAGTTCGGTTCGGTAAAATATCACGATCTCTCGTAATAGCGGCGTGAAGTGGCTCGTGACGCGTTTCGTTCGATAAGAGATGTATCCGGAGGTCCGATTCCCTCTCCCCTACCTTTCTCCTTTTACCTAAAGGATGGCAACGCACCACAGTGTTCATGGGCGATAAGAAGTTACTTTCCATCAAGTGACCTACTCGCTCGTTTGCCCTCCTATCGCCATCCTAGCGCCGCCCATGAACACCTGCAACACATATAGTGCGTTGCCGACCTTTAACGGAGTAGGATAGGAAAGAATGGGCAAGGGGGGTGGGCCTCCGGGTACCTCTCTCACCGAACGAAACGCGGCTACTTTACGTCAATCTTCTGAGATGTCGTGGTATTTCACCAGTCGAGCCGGCCCATTCATGCAGCAAACTGCTCGGCTCTACCACAGTTAAAAGTTAAAATAACAAATATCCAAACATATTTAGAAACTTTCGCATTTATAATATTAATAAGATTTTTTTTATAGACAAAATGTCTTATTGTAGCACAACGACCGTGCCAAATATCTTTATCAGAGAGTAGATAGAGTTGATAAAAAAGGACTCACAGAGTTAGGGCGTCCAGCTTTAGAAGCTTGGTTATAATATTATATGAGATCTGATAACTTTCTGACAATGTAAGCTATATGTCTCGGAGATTGTTCAAGTACTATATAACGCAATTTTTTATTAATACTTTTGACCGAAAAAATAAATTATGATCTATGATAATTTTTACACAAACTCCTCATTAAATTATGTTTGCAAAGTACTGAAAAGTCAAATTGCTAACCCTTTAAATTTGTGTTACGTAATAGTTGAACCTGCAACGGACTACATTTTATATAAAAGTGTTTTGGTGGGATTTCACTTCGTTTTTTTTTAATGCTTCCAACAATTTTTTTTATGGGATAGGAGGGCAAACGAGCAGGCGTGTCACCTGATGGTAAGCAACCAACGCTGCCCATGGACACCAGCAATACATAGTGTTACTGTTGCGTTGCCGACCTTTAAGGGATAGGGTATAGGAATGGATAGGGAAGGGAGGTGGGCCTCCGGGTACCTCTCTCACCGAACGAAACGCGGCATGAGCCACTTTACGTCGGTCTTCTGAGAGGTCGTGGTATTTCACCGGTCGAGCCGGCCCATTCATGCAGCGTACTGCTTGGCTCTACCACTCTAATTGTTGTTTTAAATTGTTCCTTTTGTCTTATTTTTTTCAAAGACTTCTTTCCAGCCAGTACAGGTACGATTTTTTTTCGTCCACTTTACTTTTTCTTTATAGTTGGTTCTTTGAAAATATGCATAGAGCCATAATATTTCTCCTGGCATGTCTCAGCGGAGTACTATCGAGCTTGGTGCAATTGGTTTAATAATTTCTCATCTAAAAGCCATAGTTTCAATATAAACTCGAAACACAATTAATTAATTAATTAAATAATTTGCATTCGGCGGCATGTTTGAACGAAGAAGCCAGAGGAATTTCAAATTCAGGTGAACTAATAAACTGAGTTAATTCACAGCGCCATTATGATACTGCAGTGCAGTGCAGCGGGGTGGAAACAGTTGGGTCGCTCGTCAACACCTCACGTGCTCTGTGCCTAATACTACCTAACTTGTATTTCTATGTATTTATTTGTCTACATTGCAGTTTAAATATATATATTCTTGAGGTACTGTTGTACTTACACAATGGCAGTTATTGATATTAATCACACATAACTTCCGAAAAAATTCCAACTTGCCTTTTTTTATGGAATGGGAGGACAAACGAGCAATTGAGCGCCCATGGACACCAGCAACATATATAGTGTTACCGTTGCGTTGCCGACCTTTTAAGGGAGTAGAATAGGAAAGGATGGGGTAGGGGAGTGGGCCTCCGGGTACCTCTCTCACCGAATTAAACGCGGCATGAGCCACTTTACGTCGATCTTCTGAAAGGTCGTGGTACTTCACCGGTCTAGCCAGCCCAGCGAACTGATTGGCTCTTCTACTGTTAAAACTGTCGTTGGTGTAAGCGATGATTTGAACGTGGGTGTTTTTGGTACCGAAACTGATTTCTCTAACTCCATATAACCAGAAGTCTTCGTGGCCTGCACGAAGACTTCTGGTTTGAAAAAAAAATGTTATATTATAATTTATTAGGATAAACCATTGCGTTTGTAAAAAAAAAACGAAAATTAGGAATTGTTACAGTAATGTTGTTTGCACGTTGGAGATTTTGGAGAAACATATTGGGGTCCATCCGTATTGAGACCATGGAGCTAAATAAGAGTACCTATTATGGCTTTTCGGCTATCTATCTGTCTGTATGTTAAAATACTGCATAAACTTTTTTGATGTGTACGTGGGATCTAACTTTAAAAATCTTAAGTCAATCACTCGTTCATTAGACAAATGTAATTTCATCCCACGGGAATAACAGGAATCTCCGAAAATACTGAACAGATTCTCATGCGGTTTTCAGAATTATTTTATGCTATATCTGTGCAATAGCTAAATGGATAATTAAAATCTAGTATAATAATAAGAAAGACCACGTGAACGGAACCGCGGGCAAGAGTAAAAGTGATGTTATTTATTTTTTAGGCATTGCCATGAACGTCGCGTGACACTGTACAAAAGATGTCATTGTAGCTTTTATACTACGGTAACCTATTTTATTCATCTTTCGAAACTTCGCTAAGTTATAGTGCTGCCAATATAACAGTTCGGCCAAGTGTCGTTATAATGGACTGAAGTTTCGTTATTTATAAACATATATTAAAATCGTAGGAGAGTCAATACTTCACATTGAATATATTTTTTTAGAATACGTGGAACATGATCTACAATCGATGTCGAACCCAAAAATATGATTTTTAGATTCATTGTCTGTTTGTCTGCATGTTTGTTGCGGATAAACTCTAAAAGTACTGCATGCTTTTACGTCCAATTTTGCATAAATATAGCCAAGAGATCGGGTCAACACATGGGCTAAACATTATCACTAGTCACAGTATTTTTGCTGCTTTAGGGCGTCCACGCAGACGAAGTAGCGGGCAACAGCTACTTTAAAAACGTTTAATTCCAATATTGTTTATTCCGTTCAAATATTGTCGAAAATAGACATATGATATTATTTTTTTTGGGATAGAAGGGCGAACGAGTAAGCGTCTCACCTGATGGTAAGCAACCTGCGCCGCCCATAGACACCAGCAACACATATAGTGTTATCGTTGCGTTGCCGACCTTTAAGGGAGTAGGTTAGGAAAGGATGGGGAAGGGGGTGGGCCTCCGGGTACCTCTTTCACTGAACGAAACGTGGCATGAGCCAGTTTACGTCGATCTTCTGAGAGGTCGTGGTATACATATTTATTTCTCAGATTTTCGCGAATCACACTCATAACATTAAAACAACTTCTTAGGATTATATCGCAATTATATTTTCACTCGTGAAAATGATCTCTGTAAAGAGTTCGAAACGTCGGGAAATAAATATAAATAAGTAATAATAAACGCGATATAATCCTAAAAAGTTGTTTTAATGTTATAGGTCGTTGTATTTCACCGGTCGAGCCGGCCCATTCATGCAGCGAGCTGCTTGCCTCTAACACTTTTTCTTCCCGATTTTTAGTGTCCGACCGAAGCTTCGGCATCGACCACCTTCGGCCAAAAATCCATCTTCGGCGCGAAGATCGCGCCGAAGGTATGAGAACAGTCGGAATTAAGCGAACTGTTATGAAAGAGCGAGTGACTGACGGACCGGGCGGCACTTAGTTCAGTGCGGATACATGATAGAGTCACCGAGAAAAAAGCGGCATGAACCACTTTACGCCGATATTCTTCTTTAGCAGTGGATAATATTGAAGAAAATTATTTAATTACTAATAGTATAAACCTTTGGCTTCGGCTTCGGCTTCCGCCGAAGGTTGTGAAGATTGCCGATTGATCGGCTTCGGCTTCGGCCAAAAATTGACCTTCGGTCGGACACTACCTATTTTATAGTGTCATATATTCTAAAGTGTTAATAATAATCGGTAATAAGAGAAAACACTACCTGAAACTTCCACCTACTAGACCTTCGGCCATTAAGGGAACGTATAAGAATGTATCTAATTTTCGAGGCTATCATCATAATCATCTTCCCAGATCTATCCACTGTTGAATGGAGGCCTCCCCGTTGCACGCCATTATTACGGGTCCTGTGCCGCTAACATCCAATCACTCCCACTGTCTGTTTTCTCTAGATCGTCGATCCATGTAGTGGAGGGAGGGCCTACACTGCGCAGTCCAGTCCATGGTCATCACTCTGAACGACCTTGAGTTTCCTGATGAGGCCAAAATTTAAAGACCACGTTTCTGTTCCCTAAGTCATCGCTGGCAACAAACACTGGTCATGGACCTTGGTTTTTAGGCAGTGAGCTATCTTCGACGAGAAGATATCCATAATCTTACCGAACGCTGCTCAGCCGTGTTGTAACCGTCGGCTCGGTTTCGAAGCCAAACAATTCGAAAATGGAATCCAGATAAATATTCAAATTTGGAATCTTTTTTCGGAAATCAAATATGTAGTTGTTCTGAAAACTCAATCTAAATGTTGCATTCACAGTTCACACACATTCTAAAATTAGATTCTATGCTTTGCTTTTATTCTTGAAACCAATAATATATATATTTTTTTTTTATGGGTTAGGAGGGCAAACGAGCAGGCGTGTCACCTGATGGTAAGCAACCAACGCCGCCCAAGGACATCAGCAACACATATAATGTTACTGTTGCGTTGCCGACCTTTAGGGGATAGGGGAAAGGAAAGGATGGGGAAAGGGGGTGGGCCTCCGGGTACCTCTCTCACCGAACGAAACGCGGCATGAGCCACTTAACGTCGATCTTCTGAGAGGTCGTGGTATTTCACCGGTCGAGCCGGCCCATTCATGCAGCGAACTGCTTGGCTCTACCACTGTTCAGTTCAGTTCATAGGTATATGTCCCATATATCATAACATTATATAATATACTTGTATTTAAAACTCATTCATATACATTTTCTACTTAATAATGTATATAAATGTGCATTTACTAACTAGATTAAAACAATTTCATTTCAAAATCAAATTGAATTTCTGCCGTTTTCCAGGTGAGCTAGCAGACCAGTCAACTCGGAGATCCGGTATTTCATCATTTATGCCTTCCTACTTTCGTAGTACGCTTCGTTCAGATATCGGGTTAGATCAACTTATGATGGACGCTCACTGAATCAACCTCCGGCTATTGGTAGGTTTCTTCCTCTACTTTTTATTACGAACGCATTCAGTTCTATTTTTTTTTCTTTTTTGCTAAAATAATACTGGTTAAATATATCAAAATTTAATGATAAATGTCATGATAGAAACTGATTCGAATGAAATGAATAACAAAATAATTCTAACTATTGTTAGTAATTACTAGTTGTTGCCCGTAACTCCGCAATTTTCAGTGGTAGAGCCAAGCAGTTCGCTGCATGAATGGGCCGGCTCGACCGGTAAAATACCACGACCTCTCGGAAGATCGACGTAAAGTGGCTCACGCCGCGTTTCGTTCGGTGAGAGAGGTACCCGGAGGCCCACCACCCTTCCCCATCCTTCCCTATCTCCGATACCTTAAAGGTTGGCAACGCAACAGTAACACTATAGGTGTTGCTCCATGGGCGGCGTTGGTTGCTTACCATCAGGTGACACGCCTGCTTGTCTGCCCTTCTATCCCATAAACTTTTTGGTTTTTCATATACATCAACAACTGTTTAGATTTTGAAAAAAATACTCTGGTGTATCCATAGATTTAGAATTAGACTGCAGATGCAGATGGCACATGTCAGCAAAAATGTACTAATATTCATCACTGACAGCGCAACCGCGTATATAAGATTTTCAGGATATTTACATTTCAACACATGTACATTAACTATGTAAAAGTTGCCACTTTGAAGCGCTTTTCACGCATTGATAAGTCACTCACACATCAATAACCCATTTTTGATCTCGTTGTTTGGGTAACTATTGCCGATCTAATATTCTTATATATATGGGTGTATCTCATAAGTAAGTCTCTTGCGGAGTAGGCAGTGAGAGCAGAGAGCACTAATGCACGATTCCTACAAGACGATTCATTTGAGCAAGTGAAGTGTTGAAAGCGTCGAATGTGATGAAAATCGAAAGCGAGCGAATAGATTTATGAAAGTTAAGGACTTTAAGGCTTTTGACATCATCTTCCTCAAGGAAACATCAAATAATCTAATATATACTAATACGATATATAATACTTATATACCATGAAGTATACATAAATTAAAATTAATATTACAATCTAAAAACCTCAACTTCCATTAGTTAGTTGTCTTATCTCAATATTCTCTAATCAGGTCGAGTCAACTGTCACAAACTTATTAAAGTGAAACTTTTATTACATCGTCTCAAACTTTTTCGTCTGCGTGTTGCATGTCGCGTGACGGTCGGCCGCGGAGTAGGGATAAAGTGAAAGGCGCTCGTCAGAGCGCCTTTCACGTCTATTATCGTTTATTTATTTATTTATTATTAATTAATTACCCAAATATACACTTTATTTTTGTAAATAAATACCGTAAAAACATGTAGAAAAACACCCCCAGACGAGGGATCGAACCCGCCCCCGACCTTGTGTTATCGGTAGTGCGGTTTACCGATGCACCACGAGGGCCGTATGTATAATCGTCTAATTACCGTCCTCTTTACCAATTTCGACACATTTTCTAGGATCGGGTTTGTTTGTTTGTTTGTTTTTTACATACATACATATACGTACGTACGTATTGCAGGCGGAGAAAAGAAAAAAATTATATTATTTATAAATTGTGTTTTTATAAATTGTGTTTTTTGAAAATTATATTTAAGTACGAATTACATACTAATAAAATAATGAAATATCAATAATATTTTTCGATCTTACCGACAGAATAATAAATATATACTAATATATACTATGTACTAACATATTATATTAGAAACATATACTTAATTTTTTGCAGTGATAAACTGTAATAAAAGCAAAGCAAACACACATTGACTTCGTGTTAGTTAACAACGCCATCTGCTGGAATAGAAATTTCATGAAAATCGTTGGAGCCGATTCCGAGATTCCAATTTTATATATATATATATATATATATACAAGAATTGCTCGTTTAAAGATATAAGATAAGATAGTGCTGATTTATATATGTATTTGTCACATTTTCATAATAAATCGAAATATCATATTTACTGGAGGAAAAAATATCGTTTTGTTTTGTAAAGATCCTTTGTTGTAATGTTGTTAACGTTTAATAGGTGTCGCGTTATCCCTAGTGCCGTAGCTGGAATACTTGTCGATTCGGGCGACATCTATCGATATAATACGATATTACGGCAGAATCATCAATAGTAGCAACCTAGTAGCGCCATCTAGGAATTATTGTCGTGACCACGTAAAATAAAAAACATTTATTAAACCCTATTAACAAATACAAGATGGCAAGTAAATTAAAATAGCCCTTATCGCACAATCCCCTGAAAGCCGGTGACGTCCGGTTCGATTTCAAATTAAACTAGTTTTCTCTCTCTTTGCAAAACTGCCACTGACTTGTAACTAACGAATTAGTGGAGGAAGCAGACTGCCTTTCTTACTTTACTTAAGTTTCCAATTCCAAAAAGTGTGCCAGGATTCGAACACACGACCTATGCGATTCGGAAGCCGTGTGCTCGACCACTGGACCACCGGAACTACATATATGTGACACAGTTATGTTCGTCAATTTATTAGCGATAAGATAGTGCTCTTTATATATGTATTTGTCACATTTTCATAATAAATCAAAATATCATATTTACTGGAGGAAAAAAGTAAAATAATTATTGAAAAAAAATTGTGTGGTTTTATGAAACCACCGTAAAAGTGAAACTTTTAAAATTGAGTCTTGGGTTATTGATTTTTAAATCTACTTTTTAAATATACATAAACAAAATATTTTTTCAATAATTATTTTTCAATAATTTAGTTAGTAAGTTTTTTAAATTGATGATTCTGATAAAATGATTAACATTTATATTTTTTTAGAGTGCAACAGTGTAAAACAGTTACTTCACAGCAATTTTTTTAAAAGTTTGCTTTGGCTTCGTTTAACTTTAAGTTAAAGATTTAAATCAATTAATTCGATAATCTCATCATTTTCAAGTTCTTTGGAAGTTAACGACTGAAGATTAAGAATTCCTAGATGGCGCTACTAGGTTGCTACTATTGATGATTCTGCCGTAATATCGTATTATATCGATAGATGTCGCCCGAATCGACAAGTATTCCAGCTTCGGCACTAGGGATAACGCGACACCTATTAAACGTTAACAACATTACAACAAAGGATCTTTACAAAACAAAACGATATTTTTTCCTCCAGTAAATATGATATTTTGATTTATTATGAAAATGTGACAAATACATATATAAAGAGCACTATCTTATCGCTAATAAATTGACGAACATAACTGTGTCACATATATGTAGTTCCGGTGGTCCAGTGGTCGAGCACACGGCTTCCGAATCGCATAGGTCGCGTGTTCGAATCCTGGCACACTTTTTGGAATTGGAAACTTAAGTAAAGTAAGAAAGGCGTCAGTCTGCTTCCTCCACTAATTCGTTAGTTACAAGTCAGTGGCAGTTTTGCAAAGAGAGAGAAAACTAGTTTAATTTGAAATCGAACCGGACGTCACCGGCTTTCAGGGGATTGTGCGATAAGGGCTATTTTAATTTACTTGCCATCTTGTATTTGTTAATAGGGTTTAATAAATGTTTTTTATTTTACGTGGTCACGACAATAATTCCTAGATGGCGCTACTAGGTTGCTACTATTGATGATTCTGCCGTAATATCGTATTATATCGATAGATGTCGCCCGAATCGACAAGTATTCCAGCTACGGCACTAGGGATAACGCGACACCTATTAAACGTTAACAACATTACAACAAAGGATCTTTACAAAACAAAACGATATTTTTTCCTCCAGTAAATATGATATTTCGATTTATTATGAAAATGTGACAAATACATATATAAATCAGCACTATCTTATCTTATATCTTTAAACGAGCAATTCTTGTATATATATATATATATATATATATATATAAAATTGGAATCTCGGAATCGGCTCCAACGATTTTCATGAAATTTCTATTCCAGCAGATGGCGTTGTTAACTAACACGAAGTCAATGTGTGTTTGCTTTGCTTTTATTACAGTTTATCACTGCAAAAAATTAAGTATATGTTTCTAATATAATATGTTAGTACATAGTATATATTAGTATATATTTATTATTCTGTCGGTAAGATCGAAAAATATTATTGATATTTCATTATTTTATTAGTATGTAATTCGTACTTAAATATAATTTTCAAAAAACACAATTTATAAAAAAAAAGAAAATACCGAGCAAAGCTCGGTCATCCAGATATTCACTACTAAATTGACGAACATAACTGTGTCACATATATGTAGTTCACTTTTTGGAATTGGAAACTTAAAAGCCGCCGCCTACGCCTCCGTCGTTTACAATACATACGAATTTATTATATTCCCTTTTATCGTGTCATTTGTTATATTAATAATATAATTTTTTTTTTCTCCGCCTGCAATACGTACGTACGTATATGTATGTATGTAAAAAACAAACAAACAAACAAACCCGATCCTAGAAAATGTGTCGAAATTGGTAAAGAGGACGGTAATTAGACGATTATACATACGGCCCTCGTGGTGCATCGGTAAACCGCACTACCGATAACACGAGGTCGGGGCGGGTTCGATCCCTCGTCTGGGGGTGTTTTTCTACATGTTTTTACGGTATTTATTTACAAAAATAAAGTGTATATTTGGGTAATTAATTAATAATAAATAAACGATAATAGACGTGAAAGGCGCTCTGACGAGCGCCTTTCACTTTATCCCTACTCCGCGGCCGACCGTCACGCGACATGCAACACGCAGACGAAAAAGTTTGAGACGATGTAATAAAAGTTTCACTTTAATATTTTGTTTATGTATATTTAAAAAGTAGATTTAAAAATCAATAACCTAAATGTCTATAATGTGAAAAAAAGTTTCACTTTTACGGTGGTTTCATAAAACCACACAATTTTTTTTATTTTTACTCCGCAATATTCCGTCTAAAGTTAAATTAGTATCTCAAGTAAAGGTCAGAAGGCGTTAATGGTCCCGCAAATTAAAATATCATTTGCTTAAGCTCATGATTTGCGAGGATCGATTTTAATTTACGTAAGTAGGAACTCAATTCCAAATGTCAAATGTAAATGAACGATTTAACTTCAAGGAGTACGTTTAGCAATCTTAGTATTACAATATTCTCTCATTTTATTTTTAAAGTAGTGTAATTAACTTTGTTTTTTTCCGCGTCGTAATATTTTACACCACGCCAAAAATTTGCATTTGGGAAGTATTTGGTAGTACCTATATAATTGCTTAGCTTGTGTTATTTTAGATAATAGCATCCTTTTGTAACCTAGTTTAATATCCTGTATTCTCCTAATTCCGTAATCGTTTTTCCAAATTACGTGATTCGATTATTGTATAAATTTGAATTTGTATAACTAATTTCCTACTTTTTTGAATATGGCAAATGTTTATGCTATGGTGCTATGAAAAAAGAAATGCTATGAAAAAATATGAGAAAACAAATTAGTAAAGGTTGACCATTCTACCCTATGATTATAATATTTCTAATTTCGAATATGACACAGCGATGCATTTCTTTGCTGTGATCAATAAAAATGCAATTTATATTTTAACAATTCCATCACCAATTGAATGTTACTTTAAACAGAAGTGACATAGGCCATCTTTGTTTTATTTTAATAATTAGGGTTCGCTCGATCCAATTATATTTTGATTACCGAACGCAAGGGATTTGCTATCATCACAAAATTATCTTCTTCACAGACTTTTCAACTCATTAAAATACAAATGAATATTGAAACCCAAATAGACCCTACGTTGAATTTTAATTTAAGTAAGAAAACAAAGCGGTGAATAAGTTATCTTGAAGCGCACCCGCGTAAAAATGTCATCATCAAATGTTGAATTAAAAATCTATTATCTGTGGTCGAAGTTCGAAAACGTTTTCAATTACCAATAAAATAATATATTATAGGAGTGCTCTCAACTCTGGCTGATTGCGCGGTTGGTTGGCAATTTCACCATAATTATTTGGATTAAAGACGACCTTGCTCGACACAAATTCGTTATTTAAATTTAATCATCGACGATTTTGATATTCTAACGTTACCAATATTACCTGACATTTTTGAAGTGTTTGCTTGACCAGTTGCTATGTACGACAGTCAATTAATGGATTATGTGTTGTTAGTCAAAACATATGTAACTGTCATTGACTTTATTGAGTTTTTATATGGAATAGTGGGCAAACTAGGAACTGGGTCACGTGATCAAAAGAAACTTCCGCCGCCCATGGATAGATAATCTCCAACAGACCAGGGATTGGGATGGGAGGGAATGGGAAAAGGTGGTGGGCCTCTGGAAACGCGACATGTGCCACTTTACGTCAATATTGTGAGAGGTCGTGATATTTCACCAGCTATTAAAAAAATGCCCATTCGTCCAGCAAGCGAGTTACTATTATAACTACGTTAAAAATATAGTATCAACGTGATTAAACGTTATTGACGTCAAACGTAGAGGAAAATATGGATATGCCTCCAAAATACTGGAACTTCATATTTGTTCCGAAATTTTGAAATTAGCAATAATCTGTGATTATCGCTGATACATGATATCCTACCTACGGTTATCACTGATATACAATTAGATATGACTTAAGCATACAAACATAACTTCATGCCTTTTGTTACCCGAAGGTGTAGGCAGCGGCTGTTAAGCCTCGTCTCGCCGTTATGTTTACGTCCCAAATGGAATAGGTGGCGAACCTATTGCCATACCAGGCACAAAGTTTTCAGTCATCGATTTAAATCACACTTAACTTCCGAAAACAATTTTGAAAAGTCATTGGTGTGAGCCAATGTCAGGAATCGAACCCGAACCTCTGGATCTGAAGCCGTGTGCTCGACCACTGGGCCACCGAGACTTGAAATATCAGCACTTGTTTGATATACGCACTACTATTATACGCACTATTAAGCACTACTTAAATATTATTCACTCCCACACAATGGCTGCAAAAAGCCAGGTAAACTTTTTTTATTAAAATCTAACATCACGTAACTTCAGGACTTTTTCTACCCGCTGCAGTTCTACTAGCGGCTGTTAAAGCCTCGATTCGCCGAATCGTTATGTTACGTCCCAAATGGAATAAGTGGCGAACCTATTGCTATAAACCACGCACAAAATTGTCAGTCATCGATAATTATCACACATAACTTCTGAAAAGGATTCTTGTAAGTCCGGATCAAACCCACGACTGAATCAGAAGCGGGAAGATCCACCACTGGATCACCGAAACTCATCATCTTCTTCCACGCCCTTCTCCCATCATTTGGGTTCGGCACAATAAGTTTTTCTTTTCCACGCTTCCCTATCATTCACTTCTTCCACAATAACACCCTTCCTAGTCATATCGTCTTTCACACAATTCATCCATGTTTTCTTCGGCCTCCCTCTTCCCTCGTTTCCTTCCACATTCAGGTTCATCATCCTTTTGTACGACATGTGCATCATTCCTCCTTATTACATGCCCATACCACGCAAGTCGATTTCCTCTTATCTTCTCAGTTATAGGCGCAACTTTCAGGCTTCCTCTTACATAATCATTCAGTATTTTATCCCTTTTCGTCACTCCACACATCCATCTCAACATTCTCATCTCCGTAGCATGCATTATTTTTTCATCCGTCCCTTCGCCCTGATCACCGAGACTGATGTCACATTAAGTAGTTTCTTTAAATATTGGAATATTGGACTACCATTTAATAACTAAATACAATAGCAGTGAATCAAATCGTAATAACATTAAAAAACTGAATCTAATAGTTAGACATAACACAATTTGTACGTCAGATTTCATTGCTTGTGATACGTACATATAACTCAGAAAGTTGATTGTGTGCCACGGTAACGGGCTGTCGGTCGATGCTTAATTCAATATCGTTTTAGTGCAAAATTTAGTGCAAAGTTTACTGCAGCCTCGCTTGGATCAGGTTTATGAAGCTTGAGTAACGATAACTTTTATGTTTATACCATATACCTATATATTGGACAAAGTCAACTAGTTTTATAGCCCCGCTACTGGGTCTGACGATTAAGATGTAGCAATGTAAGTAAATAGGATATGCAATGTATCAAGACGAAACTGATAATTACACCCATGACTGCCTTTCAACAAGGTCCTTATTCAAATATTTGGATTACCTCAGAAAGGTTGAGTTATAGTCCAGACACTCCTATTATCCGTATGGCCATAAGCTTCAGGCTCCTCAGCAAATCCAAATCTTGGGAGCGGGAGGCCCCCGAGCTGTCTCGTGACCAAACGCGGTCCCCGTACGAGGCCACGGAACATATTGACTGCTTAGAAAAAGGCAAAACAATCACATGTCTGTATTATGCTAATTATTGGCCCGATGGAATCCTGTGTTGAAGAAAAATCGGCCATGTCAACACACCGGTTCACACCTCCAATATGTTGGGTAAGTTGAGTTTTTTTTTATGCGATAGGAGGCCAAACGAGCAGGCGTGTCACCTGATGGTAAGCAACCAACGCCGACCATGGACACCAGCAACACATATAGTGTAACTGTTGCGTTGCCGACCTTTGAGGGATAGGGGATAGGAAGGGATGGGGAAAGAGAGGTGGGCGTCCGGTTACCTCTCTCACCGAGTCGATCTTCTGAGAGGTCGTGTTGTTAGATAAATTATGTATAAACATAAACATAACTTCACGCCTTTTGTTACCCGAAGGTGTAGGCAGCGGCTGTTAAGCCTCGTCTCGCCGTTATGTTTATGTCCCAAATGGAATAGGTGGCGAACCTATTGCCATACCGGGCACAAAGTTTTTCAGTCATCGATATTTATCACACTTAACTTCCCAAAATCAATTTTGAAAAGTCATTGGTGTGCGTTTAAGGTTGTTGTTCATGTTTTTATTTATGTGTGTTTGGCATTAGTAGAGTCACGCGGTTCGCTACACGAATGGGCCGGCTCGACCGTTGAACTACCATGATCTCTCAGAATATCGACTTAAAGTGACTTTTGCCGCGTTTCGCTCGGCGAGAGAGGCATCCGGAGGCCCAAACCCTTTCCCCCTCCCCTTTCCATCTCACTTCCAACCCATTCCATATCCCATTGTGAGGGCTGGCAACGTAACTGTAACACTATTTGTGGTCAGGTATCCATGGTCGTATGTACTCGTATGTGTAGTATAGTGTGACGTCAATCAAGACGTCATTTTCTGGTTGTTGTTCACTCCATGTGACTCGATGCCTATTTTTTTAAAGACTTTCTTTTCTAAAAATATTATATAAAATTTGATAAACTGTTTTATTTTTCGAAATCTATAAATTTAAATTAATAGTTAGAAACTCTAATCCATCAGATTCATTCTTAGTGGAAACAAGCCTTTTGAGATATTAGTTATAGTCTAGACACTTCTACGATCCGGATGGCCATGACCTGCACCAGGCTCCTCAGCAGAGCTCGGGAGCCCCTGGACCAAACGGGGGCCCCGCACAGAGCCACGAACCACACCACGCCACTGCCGAAGCAGAGAACTTCATCTCCCAGTTCCCCGCGATTGGGCAGCAGGCGATGCCCTACGGGCCCCGTGGTGACCACCAGAGTGTCGTCTACGTAGCACACAACACTCACTCCACGGTGCAGACTGGTGTAGAGAACCGGATAATAGGCGAGAATCCACACCCCCGCGGAGTCCCGCACGACACCTGGATCTTTCTCTTCGTCCCGTTCAGGTTGACGTAGTCCGTGGGAGTTATATTTAGTTTAACGCAATAATATAATCAACTGGTTATATTTTTATAGTATATTTTTATACACAACTGGTTACCTACATTTTTCTTCACGTACTGGATAATTAGCGGCGTGGGTTGAGTATCGCGGCCACGAGGTTGTTGTTACTTAGCGTTACCCTCAATGCCTAGCAGATGAAATACATTAAATAGTAAAGTATCTAAATTAATCATTATTGATTCTGTACAGTTTTTGATTGTAGTATATTTGGCCGTTGTCGGTTGCCATTGATAAAAAAAATATACTATCTGTACCTTTTAATTAATCTGTGGTAAATGTCAATAAATGTCAATCAAACGTCATCTTGTTGCGACACAACACACGTATTTACTTACAGGGGAAAACCAAATTTTTGGAAAATAGTGGAAATAATTCCAATACTTAATTGTGGTTTATACCGTGCATAGTTGTGAAAAATGGCTTCAGTACCTCTGATGTTTGCGCAAGACGATTGTGAATTAGGCGGCAAGGAATCGATAGAGGTAACATGTTTCGAAAACTGTTAAATTACTGCCATTGTTTAGAGTGTATGTGTCCTTCATGCGTTGAAATTAAAGTTAAACTACAAACATCAGATGAAATTATTGGTGGCATAACTCCTAACACCTGAGTTTCTGCGTTTTATGTAGAATTTTTCTTATTGCTACATTCTAAAAATTATAAATGAAAGGACAGCAAAGTTTGTCAAGGATTAATGTTGTGTGTTACTAACGATAAGATAATTATTCAATTCGCTTGATTTGTTTTTATCTTCCAATAATAGTTGTGTAAATAAAATGCTACTTATTTAATTAACAAGTTTAACATTGTACCTTGTTAGTAATATTATTTTATTGGCTGAAATGATACTATATAATAAAGTACTTGATAATCTTTTCTGCATGAAACTACTTTACAAACCAACAAAACTTACTGTGATATTTCCTATTATGTATTAGATTTGAAAATAATGTTATTCCAAATGGAGCATAGAACCTCCTCTTTTTAAAATTTGCATAAAAACAAAGCAATTTTGCTTCCTATTCTTCTACTTATGTATATGTTACAAGTAATTGAGCTGGATGGGTCATCTTGTAACCATTCTTATTCTTTAAACATAAATGACTACATAATAAGCTATTTATGATGAGATAATTTAAATTATTTTTGACTTAAAGTAGTTTAAAACTTAATATTAAATTTACAAAATATTTTCAGGATGACTTTGCATACCGGAACAATGTGGCTAATGCTGACAAGGCTATCCGACTTGGCTTTGTACGCAAAGTATATGGCCTCCTCAGCATCCAACTACTGGCCACAGTTGCAATTGCTGGCACATTCCACTTTGTTGAACCCGTTAAACTTTTCATACATGCTAAGTAAGTTAAATTTATTTGATTATAAAATATTATATTATCAATGATAGACTCTTGTCACCAGTTGATTCACTGGTGAATACTTTGGATAAATCTCAATTTTATTATTTATTGATTATATAATCCATTCATTATCATGGAACTGGTGGCACCAATTTATTTTATGTTCAGCAATTATAGATAGGACTGTACATACATACTTTTTACCCTTAAACATTAATATTTAATCACTATAATGTTTCAGTGATTGGATGGTACTGATAGCGTTTGTGCTGAGCATGATAACATTGTTTGCTCTCATTGCTAAGAGACGAGACTCGCCAGCCAATTTGTACCTGCTTGCTGCTTTTGTAAGTATAGTATATGGAAGTTATTTTACAAATTTCTAATTAGCAACATAGATTTTGAATGGTTTGATGGTCAGGAGATTACTTAACTGTATTCAATACTTTTATTATCAGTATATAAAAATGTCAACTAGCTGAAGACCTTATTAGGAACTATAATTCTATCATATTACATTTGTTACAGACTGTGGTACAAGCATATTCAGTGGGTGTGGTGGTATCATACTACAATACTGCAGTAGTACTCCAAGCTCTACTGCTCACATTCGCTGTAGTATTTTCTCTAACAGTATTCACATTACACACCAAAACAGACTTTTCGTTTGTTCGTTATGGGTGAGTATCATGATGTAATAATGTAAAATATTAATTACCAATGTTCTGTTATACTGCTGTGTGGCGCCGGCTTAGAATACCGCCACCCCATCTCTTCCCGTGGGTGTCGTAAAAGGCGACTAAGGGAAAAGCTGGAAGAATGGGCAGCAGCATTCTCTCTCAAGACAATACAGCCTACTGCGATCGCCAACCCACCTGCCAAGCGTAGCGATTATGGTAAAAACCCCCCATGATTGCGCGGACCGGCAGTTGTGGCGCTCTATGGGGGAGGCCAATGTCCAGCAGTGGACTTCAAAAGGGCTTATGATGATATGTTATAGACTGCGTAACAGTAATTATTATATTTATTTAAATAGTAATTATGCTGTAAGATATACAGGCTTTAATGGGATATAATAATAATTCAGAAATAAACAGTTTAAAGCATTACATAAAATTAACTACTAGGTTAACATTAATTAATTGGGAAAAAAGTTTTCTATCACTTATATAATCTATGTTATCATAAAAACAAATTATCTTATATATATAATTCTCGTCTTTATATAAAATTCTTGTGTCACGGTGTTTGTGGTTAAACTCCTCTGAAACGGCTTGACCGATTCTCATGAAATTTTGTATGCATATCGGGTAGGTCTGAGAATCGGACATATTTTATATTTTTTTTTTTTTTTTTATTTTATTGTTTCTTATTTTTTTTTATAAAACTGTATACAAAAATACATACAACCCTAAATTTTCAACCCCCTATGATCAACCTCTATTTTTTAAATTGTATTTTTCGGCAAGACAACGTTCGCCGGCTCAGCTAGTTACAATATAATTATTTTCGACTGAATGGATTTCTGTAAAAATACTGACAATTTAAATTACAGAGATAAGACTGGAGCATGTTCCTTAATTAAATTTGAATTATATTTTTAATTCCAGCCTATTCGCCGGTCTAAGTGTGCTGATTATCGGTGGACTACTGCAACTTTTCATCCAAAGTTCCGCCTTTGAAATCGCGCTTTCAGTCGTCGGTGCATTGCTGTTCAGTCTATTCCTGATTTTCGATACTCAAATGATGATGACAACCCTGTCTGCTGAAGAATATATCCTGGCTACCATCAACCTTTACCTGGACATCATAAATCTGTTCCTCTATATACTGCGTATCTTAAATGAGATAAATAGAAATTAATTTATCAGTATTATCATATATTTGATGTTTTAAACATTTCACTGCACTATTACTTAACGGCTGTGAATGATAAAATTATGGTGTCTGCAATTTTATTCTCTTAGACAACATGAACACTTAATTTCTTAATTAAATCTAATATGAAAGATAATGATATGCATTATTGACATTCAAGTATATTTCAACGTAAATTCCACATAAATTTTATTAATTAAAAGACTTAGATATTTTGTACATATTATATTGTTGTTGTGCTATGTTTAAATTATTATATTTTTAACCGACCGCGCAAGGAGGGTTATGTTCTTCATATTCAATGTGACATGGTCATCCTATGGTCTATGCATTTGATCAGACGTTGGTACTACAATTAATGTAGCACAAGTATTGAAATAAATTATATATTGTTTGTTTGGTTATTAACTGGTTGTTTTTTTTTTATTATATGTGAGAGCTTATAAACGAAGGTATCTTGATAAATACCTACACAATCAGAATTACACTAATAATTTACATACATACATAACTCCAAGCTGCGTTCTCTCTGCCTACCCCGCAAGAACAGAGCGCCATAAGGCACGATGCTTACACACTTCACTCGCTTCGTTGACTTTCATAACTCTTTTCATGCACGCACGTCGATTTTTGAGACTCCTAACATCACCTTCCTCCAGAACACGTTCTATTTGGTCATGGAATGTGTGTGTCTTGGCCGTCCTCGACTCCTACATCCATCCGCTTTTACATTGTATATCAGCTAGTCACTCTTGCATCATCCATCCTTTCTACATGTCCAAACCATCAGAGCATACCCTTTCTAACTTTTACACCAACACTCTCTTTCAATCAAACTTCCTTCCTTACAACCTTAATAATAATTTAGTTCAGGAAATAAATGTTTCAACAAGCAATTTTAATTTTTCAGTTATGTTATACTTATATGTTAATTTTTTTAGTGAATATATTAAAAAACTTTCTAACACACACCATTTACCAAATACGCTAATAAATCAGTGTATAAAGATCTCATGTCTTTGCTGTCTTACACATGCCTATGATAACTTTTTAGTGAATTAAATATCCCCTTGATATGGGGACATAATCTAATCTCCATTTATTAATGTCTATCTCATCCAGATAAGATATAAACATGACTATGTCGGAATATAACTAAATACTTACCTTAAACAAATATAAAGCTGCTATCCCTGATCATGTCCCATGTACATTTCTCATTCAAGGAGTAGATACTTCTCTAAAACTTTAACATAAACATAACTTCACGACTTTGTAAGCCTCGACTCGCCGTTACATTTACATCCCAAATGAATATGAAATGGTGAATGAATGAATAGGTGGCGAACCTATTGCCATACCGGGCACAGTTTTTAACGATTCAGTATATTATAAGTGATGTATGCACTAGAACTTTTTTATGATTTTATTAAGTACCAAACTATACATTTCAAAAAATTGTTAATAATATAGCTATGTATATCGAAGCTAGCAAGATACGGTGGTAATAATAATATATTGTGATATTCCTCAGCATGTCAATTTCTTTTTTCCTTTGTAGTAGGCAGGTGGGGCTGTCGTTACAATTTGGATAGTTATTGGTATAGATCACGCATAGCATAAGTCAATGAAGCAAACGCGGACTGGACAGAGCTCAGAGCTGAAACAGCTGACATGCAAAAATACAAAACTGTCAGACACCAGCTGGCGTATTATGAACTCATATTTCCAGCCAGCTTACGCGCTGCCATGACTAATCTAGACTATAGTAAGGCCAACGAGACGAGATAAAAAATGTAAACAAAGTTTCTGGGGTTCAAAACATTTTTCCATGACTAAAATCAACAACTAATTACAACAACATTAACAGCAAAAATTAACAAGAGAGCTAAAACAGTAACTGCTTAATAACAAGGAAAAACACAACCAAATACGAGAAACGAAAATACGACAGAGATATCAATCGCTCGGATATTCGTGTTAATCGCTAACTTTAGCAAGATATCTCGGTAAGGGTCCGTTTGTTTATAGTTTTTATCTCGTCTCGTTAGCCTTACTATAAATGAAATTAGACGTTGGAATTACGAATTCGCTAGGTAGTAAGCTGGCTGGAATTATGAGCTGATAATAGGCCCCCAAGTCAAATAAAGAAGATCAGTTTTATCAACCGCAACGATATATTTCATGGAATCATTATTTCATACATCACAAATACAGCAAAGTATGTACACATAAAAAAAAACTACAATATACAATTTTTAAAATAAAAAGTTATTTTAAAAATACACAACTTATGCCGACTCAGTTCTGTGCCACTAACAAAGTATTTGTCTACTTAACAATGGGAGCCATAGAATAAGGTTAGTTATATGATAAAACTTTTTACACATTAGTCTCTTTTCTAAATACAAAGGGCTCAGAGAGAGAGTGTTCACCCATTTTCCCACATTCACATGAGAGAAAATAAGCTTTTGAAATAAAATAACATTTTAAAACCGGTTGCAACCAGATTTCCTCAAACAAGGATATACTTCAGCAGCTAACTGGGCACTAGAGAACCGGCTTAGTATATGATAATGAGATTACAGTCAGATAATTTTATAATTCAATTTGAACACACATACAAAACTGAAGAGTCAAATTTTAACACCGTGATAACGTTTGTTCTAAAGATGGCGCCACTTTCGACTGAATTTTATTAACTCACTGGTGCTGTGAAGCGAACCGTATAAATAATATTGACCAGCATGATGGTATGTTATAACCTATCACAGCCCGCTCACAAAATTCAGCTATCTACATTTATCAATTAAATTGTAGACATTACACATCATTTTCTTGGCTCTTAAAAAGATTGTCTGTTTTTTTTTAAAAGCTCACTTTACCAAATGTCGTCATTATTATAGTACAAATTGAATTAGCTATGTTGCTTAAAATAACTTTAACAAATATGTATTCAGATAGTGGCAGATAACTTTATTCATTGAAATATTATATTATAAACTATCCAGGGTATTGTTGATTGGTCGATAAGATTATCTAGTACTCCATAAGAACATTCCTTATTGGATCATGAACAGAGTTACTGACAAAAGATATCCGAGTAAATTTAGAAACAAAGAAAAGACGAAACAACAGAGTCAAACTCTGCTTTGTCAGCATAAAATGAATGTTTATAAAATACATTTCAAGCGCAATCAAACATACCTATAATCCATAGATAGTCTACAGATTAAATACAAATGGCTTAAAAATACATTTTTTATTTACTAGATATTTTTATACAACCATCTGATAACAAAGATTCTGTTCTATTTATTCAAATACTAGTTTTTACCCACATACATGTACTTCAAATAAAAGTTAAGCTATTATCAAATGGAAATAGATGATAGGGATAATCAAATGTCGTAGGGTCCAAGTGCCATTTAAGGCTCAAATTTCGTTCAAATAAAATGAAAATTGAAATATACTTATACTTAAGTAAGGGTATGTCAGTCTCGGTGGCGCAGTGGGCGAGCGCACGGCCTCTGATCCAGAGGTCCGGGGTTCGATTCCAGACATTGGCTCACACCAATGACTTTTCGAAATTATTTTCGGAAGTTATGTGTGATAAATATCGATGACTGAAAAACTTTGTGCCCGGTATGGCAATAGGTTCGCCACCTATTCCATTTGGGACGTAAACATAACGGCGAGACGAGGCTTAACAGCCGCTGCCTACACCTTCGGGTAACAAAAGGCGTGAAGTTATGTTATGTTATGTTATGTAAGTAAGGGAACTAAACTAAGGGAACACATTACTCTGCTGAACATTTTTATCTAATTCTTTTCAGCAATTTTATAAAATACCAAATTTCAATTTACTGCTTTTGACTCTTATATACAAACTTTATCTTACATAGGCCTTAAGTGTGGCAAATATACAAATTGCTTATAGTGCTATAATTATTCCACTTAGTTTTTGTTTGGTTAACCAATGTCTAGACAATAAAAATCCTATAAAAAAAGCAACTCAAGTGACTAACAGATTTTAATTATATATTTAGTGTCAAAAAGTTGTTGTAAAAAATATGTTAGAATTTATTTATTTGGTATGTGTGTTGCAGAATCGGCCTTGATAATTCAGAATCACATCAATGAAAGTTTAAAAATTCTGTAACTTCTGTGCTGGCTTGTCATTTCAAACAAAACAAACTTCAAAAGCACTGATAATACTCAATTTATTTAATTTTATTGTTAAAATTAACCACTGCATTTCACCGGTATTAGATACACATACAGATTCAGAGTAATTGAAAACAAAAACAAATATAATCGACTAGTGCCATTGCAAAAGGTAAATTTCATGAATAACACATAAAACGTCATCAAAATTTACATCCGAAAAAAAAAATGTACAAATGTTGAAACATAAAAAACAAAAATGATAAATACAGGGGTGTACAGATTTCACAAGTCAAGCATGCATGCATTTCGATAAAAATGATAGTCAAACCTACCTATCCCTCAAATCGTTCAAACACTCTTAAAAAATAACTAAATAGACGTGGAATGTATGAGACTTTGACAAACGACTTTCACCTACCACGTCTACTTGTAGTCTACATATAAATGTCACTTACACTTTCAAGAAAACTTCATCAATTCTCTTCTAAATTTACCAAATCCGTTTTTTTCTAATGCGCACAACACGTCTATTTGAATTATCAGCAACATCACTAGACTCAGTCTTAATAACAGTTGTATTATTTCTATTCACTTCTGTAAACAATTTATTGCTATTAACTTGATCGGAGTCCGCACTCTTGTTCTCTTCTTTTGGCCTGAAAATAAATCAAAGTTTATGATTGAACTGATGTATGAATTTCTGGACACTTAAAATTATATATGTTACGGGACAGTGGGCTTGTTTCCACGATGGATTAAGAGTTTCTAACTACTGATCAAGATATACAAGTTTAAAAAAATAAATAAAACAATATCAAGTCTCAAAAATTAGGCATTGAATCATGTGATAATGAACGGCATTCAAAAAATGTCGTCTTGAATGACGTCATGCCGTGTTAAAAAGCACTCTATACTCCGTACTAGGTAATCGGCAGCTTCTTTGATACTCTACTGGGCCCATCTTTAGTAATTATGCATAGAGAGTCAAATGTTGAGAAGAGGGCATATTTGTTTATATAATTTATTGTCCAAAACGATTATAGATACACATAAAAAAAAACCTTTTAATTAAGATAGTACAATGGGTGGCTGTAAGCAATTTCTGCCAGATAACCTTAGGATGGACATAAATGAAATTAGAGTGGGCAGAAAATGTTAAAAAACACCCGACTTGTTAGGAGTAGCTCTATATCGTGTGGTATTCTGAATTCAAATTTAAAACAATATGATCGGAAAAGACGGTAAAATGTATCATCAGGCTCAAAACTGCATAAAAACTTTTTACTCAACCCAATATAAAATTTTAGCTAGGACCAAACTAAACTGAAAATGCAACGTGGGCCAATAGATGCCCAGAAGTATATGATGGTATTTTTATAGTATAAATTAAATAATAAGATTTCTTTGATACATATACTCACATAGATTAAACAATGCTTTGAGAATTATTAAATTATTGAATTTACAAAAAAACATAGGCAACTGAGAGGTTATCATATATTGATTATGATCTAAGTTCTTACTTACCTAATTACATCATCTAAAGTTTTATGTTTGAGCACAGTGTTATCGCTCGTGGCTCTGCACTTCTTGCGATGTTTTGATAATTGTTTGAATGTATCATACTTAAGATTGCAGCCATAACATGAGTATTTGTTATGGCAAGTCTCGTGCACCATAAGGTCCGTCGATGTAGTGAATACTGGAAAATAAAAACATGTTTTTTTTATGTAACACATAATGTTCCCAAGACAAAACATAACAATTAGAATTAAATTTATATTGCAAGGCCTTGTGCAGTGGATGTTAAATATAAAGTACAAGAAAACAATGAGACTTCCCCATAATAGAAACAAAAATAAAAATGAGAACGGACACATACATACAAACATAACTTCACACCAAATCCCTTGCGGGGTAGGCAGAGAAAACGACTAACGGTTCTAACATCACCTTCCTCTAGAACACGTTCTATTTGGTCATGAAAGGTGTGGCTTGGCGGTCCTCGACTACATTGTATACCTGCTTAGTCAATCCTGACTCATCCATCCTTTCTACATGTACAAACCATCGGAGCATGCCCTTTCTTAATTTTACACCAACACTCTCTTTCAATCCGACTTCCTACCTTACAACCTTGTTTTCGACGCGGTCAGCGAGGGTCACTCCGCAGATTTTGCGCAGTGCCCTCATTTCGACTGCGTTTATCCTACTTTCGTGCACACTCTGCCATACCCAGCTCTCAATTTTATAAGTCAGCGTTGGGATCAATATTTCATTGGATTGCTAGCTGAGCTTTTTTGCTCATTTTTTTTTTTACGCCCAGGAATCTGCCCAACGCTCCATTTACGCTATTTACTAACGCCACAACGTGTTAACGGCCACATTCATGGATTTACTCTACAAAAGCAATTTAGGTTATATGTAAATTAAATATCAGCTTCCGAACGTTAGATTGCAGTATCAATGACGTATCTAGTAAACCAGATAATTCATTTAAAACTAAAAACCAATTAAATTTCGAACCATTTCCCAAAATTGTCATGGACATTCCAACGTTCCTTAGAGGCATAATATGACAAAAATTGATTTCAACATTACTTACCTCGTTGGCAAATCCCACATTTATATTCGTCTTTTTTTATTGTTGTTGCCGGTTCATCTTTTTCAGTCTTTCTTTTCACTGATTTGTAGGAATGATGAGCTATAACATGCGCCTGAAATGCATAAAAAAAAAAACATTTTTAGACTTTTTTGAGTACTTTGTGTAGGTGCTAAATTCGAATTAATTATTAAGGGATAAGACAACTAAAAGCTTTGCGTGTCCTGTCTGCTATTTCCTCAAGTGTCTATCAAAATAGCAAGAAAATAGCAGTTAGGGTCAGTGAAACGAAATATGTAATAATGCTCACCTTTAAGCCAGTAATACAGTTAAATGGTTTGTTGCATAACATACAGTCTAGTGGCAAGTCTGCTAACGATTCTAGATCCTCATCATCACTTAGTGGTTCCGTTTTGACCGTTGCTTCTGCACACTAGAAAAAAATACACAGTACAATCATAGCATCACTACTAATCTGCGTAATTGCTGAAATATTTATCAGACAAGGGACAATTGAAAAGTATTGCAGGCAAATTAAAGGGTAAGTAAGAATCAGCTGAATATAAAAGCAGCATATATTCAACATTGTTTGACTCATTTATTTATGCACATAAATACAGCTTAGGTAATTATTTCTGAACATAACACTTAACATACATAACGTCACGCTTTTTCTACCCGAAGGTGTAGGCAGCGGCTCTCATCTAACGGTGAGACGACGCTGTGTACGTCCCAAATGCCATACCAGGCACAAAGTTTTTAGTCGTTGATATTTGTCACACATTAGGACTTTAGGAGGTGTCCATAAATTACGTGAGATGATTTAGGGTAAGATTAAGATTATTCACTAACTCGAGCGAAAAAAGAGAAATTTAATTCATATTTCGACGTTGTACATCTACTGAATGTAAAACCACCATATTTATTTTATACCAAAGAGCTCATTTTTCTTTCTACAATAACAACCCAACGCGTTTACGTAAGAAACCCACATTCTGGAAAATCTCACGTGAAAGTGGGGGATGGGGGAGGGGGTTGAACAAAATCTCACATCTCACCAACAGGGGAGGGAGGGACAGTAAATTTAAAAAACACCTCACGTAATTTATGGACGCCGCTTTACTTCCAAAAACAATTTCAAAAAGTCATTCGTGTGAGCCAGGATTCGAACCGCGAACCACTGGACTACCAAGACCTATCATTTACCTACGTTTCTATTATCACCTAATATTTCTAAACTGATACAATAACTATTTTATAATCATATGTTTTTTTAATAAATAATTTTTTAGCTTAAATAAGGAATTAACATATAAGACTTACCGCTTCATCCTTATTACACACATCACCCTGTGTGTTAATTGGTGTTGGATCATTCTGCGTACAATCTGTTATTATTGCTTCATATTCACTAAAACCATTTACAACTACTACATTTTCTTTGCTTGACGGATGAAGTGATACAGTCTCTGAAATTATCAATGAATATTGAAGTCCGAAAACATAATTGATAATGATATATGTACTCAAAAAAATAACAGCAAAGATTTTGGTGATACAGGATATTTATTTGCTTAATTAATTCATATGTAAATAAATTTCAATACTAAAGGGGAAAAGCGGGAATATTTGATAAGCAAAAAAAAAAACAAAAAATAAAGTGTTTGATAAATAATTAAAAAACAGGAATTGACTGTAGACGGTTAAAAATTTAGGGTTGTATGTATTTTTGTAGGCTGTTTCATAAAAAAAATATCTAAATATTAAACAAACAAGTTTACGGGTGGACTGGGATTAGGGGGATGAAAAATAGATGTCCGATTCTCAGATCTATATATATCTATATCTTAAATAATATTTCATGAGAATTAGTCGTTGTTTTGGAGGTGTTCATTAGCATGTACGAGAATAATGATGATGATGATGAACGACATTTAACAATGACATGAGAATTTTAAATATTAGTGATTTTTTTTTATTGGTTATTTAACGAACCATTAATGGTAATTGATAAAGGAGGAGGTTCAGGATACTCTTCTGCTCCAGGCTCCAAGTAATCATTAGGTTCAGTTTTAATATCTGCATTTTCTAATAATGGTTCAAGTTCAACATTGGTCAATCCATATGTATTGTCGGGTGCAGTACTCCCATATTCCTCATCTATGATTTCTTGTTTGATTTCCACATCCAGTTTTTGAAAAATATCACCATTAAGGTTTTTATTAATTTGAATAGGTTTAGGCCATGTTTTATCTGTCTTATCCGTTACTATTGTATACCTCTGCTTTAGTAAATTGTTACTAACACGAACGTTAGATGCAAACATGGCCGCATCTAATAATCTTTGATGACATAATCCACATATGACTTTAGAATAACAATCTGTGACTGTAATCTGTAATTAATAATAAAGTTTATTGAAATAAATTTTGTAGATTAATTCAATAAAATTTTTACACTTAATCTGGATCAGTAAATATTTACTCATTAACCTTATACTACTTTAGTCAACATTTTACATTAGCATTGCTTTTTAAGGATATAGTTTAGTAGATATAAATGAACCATTTTTTTAAATACCAACATAGCATTAACTATCAAGAAGATTATAATTGTAATTTCAAGGAGATCCTTTAATTTAAACTATGTAGGTATTGCACAGGCAGGATTTTTTAAATACCAATGATAACAGGATTCCAAACCTATTTTTTAAGTCCTACCTTCATCCTGGTCATGAGAACCAGTTAAAAATAAAACATTTTTTTAACAAATCAAACACAAAATGTATTTGGTGCTAATACAATTTCAAAAACTATCGAGACCCACCTCAACATTCGCAAGTTTAGCTAAGTCCTCCGCTATAGAAGCTTCCATCCCAGGCCACGAAGGATCCCAACTTTGAAATATAAAACATGCACTGATATCACCTTCCGTTGGCCTCAAACAAGCACGACATTCACGAATATCCGCCTTTTGGTCCGCTTCCTCTGGTTTCATCACTTCTGTCATTGTACACGGCCTATTTCATTGAAATTAAAGATAATTATACAAAATTTAACCATTAGACATGCAAAATACACGGCGTAGGTACATAGCTAGAAACACAAGCAAGTCAACAACGATTATTTGACAATTTGAAATGACATTTGACATACAGATTTATAGATAAAAATGCAGGCCCTGCATCCTTTTTTAACTTCTTCGATGAAATTAATACACCCAATGAGCACATTAAATACTCCATATAACCAGCATATAACAACGTATAATCGTTACAAAAAGATGGTTAGATACCTATAAATAAAATAGGATTAAGTAAAATGTAACGTTAAATCTAGAACGGGTTGCAAATTTAAGCACAGGTATAATCATCTATCTTATATCTACCTACTCTGTTAAATTAAGGAATGTGCACCTAACGATGGACCTTATTTGCAGAATTTTCATATTGTATTTTCAGCATTAAAAGTCTTTTATACACTTACCTGTTCTAATTTATATCCAAATGGAACACTTCTCTGAACATCGCATAATGTAAAATCAAAGACAAATTTTATTGCTTAGGTGTGCTACACTGCACATTAAGCAAAGAGTATAGATGTGTGTATAACGTAGAATGATTTAATAGTCTGTAGTTAAAGAGCTCGATGAACTCGATTGAAATTGTTGTCATTGCCATTGAATTAAGAACTTTATACCAGGGAATTGGTAAAATTTAATTATATGATAGATTTAAATTGATTTTTTTGCGTTTTAAAATTATCCTAATGAATCTGTAAAAGTCCGATAATCAAATTCTGTAAAATATAATGAGACTATGATTGGAGAAACGTTATATTTTTGTAAAGAAAACACGTAGTCAACAGATTTTGTTTACATGTAAACGTTATGTGAAGTTGAGAGGTAAAATATTAAAACTGATCAAAGCCTATCATGATAATAAGGCTGAACAGGCGCAAAGAATTACCATTGCCAATCAGCGTGTTATTACCACTAGCATTCAGTGCACTTAACCAGAAAACTAAGATGCGAATAAAAATATATGTATATTTGTGTAAAAGTATACATAAAAATCTTACTGGCCTCATTTTCATTCCGAACGTTTTTTGTATTCAAATTATATCAGCAGCGACAGTAACACACCGAATAAGACCATAGAGGTACCCAATTATAGCCGATACGATGCTTTTTATCAAGTCAAGAACAGTAACAGGAGGAGTCATAGATAAAACAACATAACTTCACGCCTTTTGTTATCCGAAGGTGTAGGCAGCGGCTGTTAAGCCTCGTTTCGCCGTTATGTTTACGTTCCAAATGGAATAGGTGGCGAACCTATTGCCATAACGGGCACAAAGTTTTCAGTCATCGATATTTATCACTGACAACGCAACCGCGTATATTAGATTTTCACATAGATTTAGCATAGACTATAATAGATGGCACATATCAGGAAACATGTTCTAATATTCATCACTGACAGCGCAATTTTCAGGATATTTACATTTCAACACATGAACATTAACTAGGTAAAAGTTGACACTTTGAAGTTCTTTTTACGCACACATTGATAAGTTACTCACACATTGATAAGTCACTCACACATCAACAACCCATTTTTGGTCTCGTTGTTTGGGTGACTATTGCCGATCTATTATTCTTCAATCTATGAGCTTAGCACATTTTTTTTTTAATTTTTAAGCTGTCAATGTCAAAACTGTCAAAGCTACAATAACATTGGGGCTGGCCCATTTTATAAACATTGCCATGTGCATAGAAGACTTGAGTTTTATTCAATAACAATTAACATTTTTACTGTTGAATATGGACGAACAAACGCCAACTGTTAGTTTAATATCATGCATGCACTTTGTGCAGCGCGGAATAGCCAAAGCTGTTCCGGAAAAGGTAACCAACAAGTCATGATTCCAATGCATATGTGTTTTTGTATATATTACTCTTACTACTATTACCCATCTATTATTATTTACAGATAGAACTGACCGAAAAAGAATTGGAGAAAATAATCAAGCAGACAGCTAATGAATTACGGTAGTATAGTTTAAGTTTACTTATTCTAGATAGTTGCGCATTCCTTTAGGTTATGAATATAGTATGGACATTATTTTTTAAACTTCTTCACCATCACCTTAAAAGTTTATCGTCCATCTCAATAAGTTGGTCCTATAATTTATTAGTTAAACCAATATCAAACTCTGATATTATAATGTAGTCGACTGTAATACATCTAAATTAAAATGTAGATAACATACCTATATAAAGTTGAGTCATTATAATTACAGTTAATCATATCTTGGACAACCATATCACAAATTAATTAACAAGTTTGCAAGAAGGGTTGTCAAAAGATGTTATGACATGGTTAATTTAATCACGGATTACTGTATCTACTTAGTCACTCCTGCAACATCTAGTCTTTTTCTGTCCCTGATCCATTAGAGCATGCTATTCCTCAATTTAACACTTTTTCAGTGTGACTATCTGCCATACAACCTTATTTTCAATGCAGTCTGAGAGACACTCTGTAAAAATTGTGTAGTGCTTGCATTTCATCCACATATATCTTAACTTTTTCCAGTTAATAATTATTATTTTATTCAATTTGTATTGAAAATTAGATTTATTGTACACTATTAGCTCATGATTAGTATGATTTCAAATATATGAGTTTATTTTCTGTAGATTGACAGAAGAAGGAGAGGATGAAAGTGGAGATGAAAATACCGAAACTGCTGCGACAGCCAGAGACCCTCCAATAAACCCTGATGATGAGTTTGATTTTGAGAATTATGATGAAGACAATGGTATGTACAAATCTATGATCTAAATAGCAGATTAAGTAATACATTTATTTAAATGCCATATATATTATTTTTAGTCTAGGTGGCGCAGCTGTTGAGCACACGGCTTCTGATCTAGAGATCCGGGGTTCGATTCCAGACACTGGCTCACACCAATGACTTTTCGAAATGGTTTTCGGGAGTTATGTGTGATAAATATTGACGACTGAAAAACTTTGTGCCCGGTATGGCAATAGGTTCGCCACCTATTCCATTTGGGACATAAACGTAACAGTGAGACGAGGCTTAACAGCCGCTGCCTACACCTTCGGGTAACAAAAGGCGTGAAGTTATGTTATGTTATATTATGCTTTACAATTTTCGATTTTGACTCCCTTATTGAGATGATAAATCATAGGTGGATGCACAACTACCTACATACCATTTGCTTTTAACAATAAGTAATATATGAATTTATATCATTATAAATATGATAAATAATACAAAAATACATTACATATTATGGAAATATAATAAATATTAAATATAATCAATTATTATTATTTACAGCAGTTAGCAACCCAGTTGGTATTGGCACTGTGGCAACATTACCAAACTTGGGAGATTTAAGTGAAAATGTGCAAATCAGGGTAAGTTTAATTAATATTTTGTAAGACCAATGACTGTTCAAAGTTTTGTCTTATAATTATCAAGGACTAACCATTGCCAGGCCACTTTTTATATGGCAACAATTTACAATACAATTGTCAGTTATTATGAATATGAAAGTAAAAATTTGGAAAATAGTTCACAATTCCTTTTGCATTCGGAAGCTCAGGCTGTAATCTATCTAATAACAATTCTATGTTTTCCACTATTCAGACAGAGGGGCCAGACAGTGATGAAGAGGATGATATCATAAAACCTAATGATAACCTATTACTGGTTGGGCATGTTGAAAGTGATGCCAGCATTTTGGAAGTATACAGTAAGTTTTGTAGAAATTCCGTTGAAGTATTATATAAGCTAAAGGGGGATATATGGGCTTTGCTTTGCTTATTTTGGATAGCATAGGGGAGGGTGGTCTAGATGATGATGATGATTGATTGGTAGTTATTTACTTTTTTAGACACATATTTCAGTAAAAAAAAAAAAATTACGCGGAGTCCCTACGCGCTACTGAAGTGGAACTTTTTAACAGACGAACATTTATAACACGCTTAATTTAAAAAGAGCACAACTTACATTCCACAGTCGGTAGTTTTACCAATACACGGTAAAACTACTGACTGTGGAATGGAGATTGGCGGGTTCGATCCCCACTCGAGTATCCCCATCTTAAGGTCTGGGTAGAATTTGGTGACTATTTTATTTAGGAGGATGTGCCATATTCGACGTCACATTGTTCTTTGATTTAGGTACTCCCCCAAGCTCAAGCCCATTCGATACCCATATTGTAAAATGCATTAAAATACTTATAGCATTGGATTTAGAATGACGTCACATTTTCAAGTTACTATCGAAAAGCCCTTTCATTTGATACCCATATTGTAAAAAAGCATTAAAACTATATTTGAATGAGTGGCGGTGGAGTTTCACCGGTCGAGCCAGCCCATTCATGCAGCGAACTGCTTGGCTCTACGACTGTTAATAATATTATCCAAACTTAGCGTGTATAAAAACTTTAAAATTGAGTTCTAAGATTCAATACATTATAAATATTTATTACATACTTATTATATACATACTTAGATACTTACATACATTGCAAAATAACAAATATCGATTTAATTATCCTTATAATAACAAATATACGTCTGGCATGTTCGGTAGCCGCTTTGTACCTACTTGTTGTGTTACAAAAAAAAATGGAGATTTACAAAAAAAAATACTAGTACAGATAGCACAAAAAGAATTAATTAGAAAGAAATTGCAATAAGGTAAAAATAATTAAGACAGATCAAAATTTAGTTTATGTAATGAAATTAAATACAAAGAAATGAAAAAGCCCTTATTTTACTAGCTACATATTGCATTTTAATAACTATACTAGTTGTTGCTCGCTACTTCATCTGCGTGGACGCCAAAAAAGCAGGAAGAATACTGTGCCTGTGCCATTATACGGGTTCATCGCTCACCCCCAGTTAGTGATAGCGTGATAATATTTAGCCTGTGTTGATCCGACCCTCTTGGCTATATTTAAGCAAAAGTCGACGTAAAAGCATGCAGTACTTTTACAGTTTATCCGTAACAGACAAAAATTCTAAAAACTATATTTTGAGGTTCGGTATCGATTGTAGATCATATCTCAAGAATTATGCAAATGAAATATTCAATGAAACTCCATGAAATATTCAACTTTCCTACAATTTTATTACATGTATAGATTATTTGGCGGCACATTAGAAAGAAATTATTTATTTTACCCATTTTGTTTTTCATACTTCTTAAACGTATTTGTAATCTAATTGTACTTTTGTACATGTACACTAATGGTTGCAATAAGGTAAAAATAATTAAGACAAATTAGAGTTTAATTTATATAATGAAATTAAATACAGTGATAAATACAGAAGTAAAAAAGCCATTATTTTACCTGCGACCTTTTGCATTTTAATAACTATATTATTTATTGACTAATTACTAAATGTTTTACAATTCTAATACTGAACTAGTTGTGTTACTCCTGTGTCTGTATGGATACTTTTTATTAAGGTTCCCAAGGTTGGTTTTTCCGTTATAGCGACGTCAAACTAATTATTATTTGTTATTATTATTATTATATAGCATTAAAAAATGCCTTGTTTGTATATTCCTACTAATATTTGAATTTTTTGTTTTGTTCTTTTTTTTAAGTAGCATATAAATTTAAAAATTAAAAACAATATTTTTTATGCAGTTAGTACTTTTGAGACACGGTGCGATAAAAACAGTGCCGCTACTAGCTACTAGATGTCTATGTACAGTTTTTAATCACGCTATGGAAATTCTCTTCCTTGGTTCATATAAGCCGATTTATGTTTCAGTGTTTTATATTACCTATAATACCCGCGAGGGGGCGTTAAAAGCGTTAAACGCTTTTGCACGAGACATTAGAAGTTCCACTTCAAAAAAAACAATATACCTTTTATTTGAAAAATGTTTACGTAATTTTGAGGGGGTAATAGCATTGCTTACTTTTGCTGACCAGTGAGATGGGGGACGTAAATTATTGTAATAAATCTGATTACATATTTAATATTTGAATGGGCCCATAAATAAAAAACTGAGCTATGTACAGTTTACTGTCAACCCAAATATGTATGTTATACCATGACTAGGCTCTCTGGTCAGTTCTTGCCTTAACTTATCCACCAGTTTAAATTTTTTCTTTTTTATATTATTATGAGATAATTTTAAAACTTCTAAAAAAACTACAAAATTTAAATGACATTTTTTTTTTTTTTTGTTATTCTTTAGTCTACAACAAAGATGAGGATTCGTTCTACGTTCATCACGACATCATACTGCCATGGTTCCCTTTGTGCATCGAGTGGCTCAGTCATGACCCTACAGACCCTAATCCTGGTAAGTTGTTACATATGTATAATGTTACAAAATCTATTTACTTCGTCTATCATCTTATAAAAGATGTATAGCAACAGCGTTTTGACATGGAACCGAAAAAAATCGACATATTGAGGCATACCTTTGAGTGATAGAGTAAATAGTGATTTGAGTGATGAGGCCAAATGAGCAGGCGTGTCATCTAATGGTAAGCGACTAGCGCCGCCCATGGACACCAGCAAGCTTATAGTGTTACAGTTGCGTTGCCCACCTTTAAGTGAGTAGGACAGGATAGGATGGGAAAGGGGGGTGGGCCTCCGGCCTTTCACCTAACGAAACGCGGCATGAACCACTTTACCTCGATCTTCTGCGAGATCGTGGTATTTCACCGGTCGAGCCTGCCCATGCAGCGAACAGCTTGGATCTACCACTGTTAGCAGTGTATGTTAGCAGTGTATGTATCCATCAGGTTTTTCTGCTTACCTTTCAAAAGACTGGGCTTTGAGTTATGCAGGTCAAATAACTCTCATAAAAGCGCCAATATTATTGCTTGGTATTCGTGTTCCTTTAAAATTTCAAATATCTTGGTGTAAAATCTTTACTTATTATTTTATTTATAGGTAACTTATGCGCTCTGGGTGGTATGGATCCCGTAATACAAGTGTGGGACTTGGATATAGAGAATTGTTTGGAGCCTGCATATAAGCTTGGTAAAAAGCCTAACAAGAAGAAAAAAACAAAACGTGTTGGTCATAAAGATGCCGTACTGGACCTGTCGTGGAATAAGAACTTTACGTAAGTAGTACACATTTATTCATATTTCGAACCAATGGAATGATTAAAAATCAACTTTTTTATGAGATAGGGAGCCAAAAGAACAACACAGAAAGTGTTACAATTGTGTTGCGGCTTTTAAAATAGGATCCGGAAAGGGTCGGAAGTGGGATGGGAAGGTGAGAGGGGATGGGGTTGGGCCTCCGGATACCTCTCTCATCGAGAGAAACGCGGAGCAACTTTACGTCGAAATTCTGACAGGTCCATTGAGACAGCGAACCGCGTGGTTCTACGACTGTCAAAATGACACTACATTTGATTACGCAAGACCTCCAGAAGCTTTCAGAAGGAAACAGTTTTTTTCTAATCAGCACGCAACTGATAATACAGAGCACTCAAGTAATACCCACAAAGTAAAAAGTTACTATAAAGACGTAATAACTTGCCTAATAAAATAATAAGTAATCAAATGTAGATTGAATGACCATATATTTGATTTCGCAAGACGTCCAAAAGCTTTCAGAAGGAAACAGTTTTCCAATCAACACGCAACTGATAATACAGAGCACTGAAGTACCTAATCCCCAAAGTAAAAAGTTACTATAAATACGTAACAACTTGCCCAATCAAATAATAAGTAATCAAATGTAGAGTCATTGTGAAAGTGGTAGCAAAATGACCATACATTTGATTACGCAAGACCTCCAGAAGCTTTCAAAGGAAACAGTTTTGTAATCAGCGCGCAACTGATAATACAAAGCACTCAAGTACCTAATCCCCACAAAGTATAAAGTTACTATAAATACGTAACAAGCTGCCTAATCAAATAATAAGTAATCAAATGTAGATTGAATGACCATACATTTGATTTCGCAAGACCTCCAAAAGCTTTCAGAAGAAAACAGTTTTCCAATCAACACGCAACTGATAATACAGAGCACTCAAGTACCTAATCCCCACAAAGTAAAAAGTTACTATAAATACGTAACAACTTGCCTAATCAAATAATAAGTAATCAAATGTAGAGTCATTGTGACAGTGGTAGCAAAATGACCATACATTTGATTACGCAAGACCTCCAAAAGCTTTCAGAAGAAAACAGTTTTCCAATCAACACGCAACTGATAATATAGAGCACTCAAGTACCTAATCCCCACAAAGTAAAAAGTTACTATAAATACGTAACAACTTGCCTAATCAAATAATAAGTAATCAAATGTAGAGTCATTGTGACAGTGGTAGCAAAATGACCATACATTTGATTACGCAAGACCTCCAAAAGCTTTCAGAAGGAAACAGTTTTGTAATCAACACGCAACTGATAATACAGAGCACTCAAGTACCTAATCCCCAGAAAGTAAAAAGTTACTATAAGTAACATTCATTTGATTCTCGCAATTAAACAAAAAGAAGCGAAATGGGAAGATTTCGTATGCTTTTTTGATTTTTTCTAAACCAGTGTTATATTTATTTTCAGACATGTGCTAGCCAGCGGTTCAGCAGATAAAACTATACTTCTCTGGGATCTGGATCAGGGAGCACCACACACAAAGTTGGATTATTTCCAGGACAAAGTAACTATTCAGTTAATAATTTCTGATTTTATTATATTGCGTGGTGTATATTTGTGAACAGGAGGTCCCTAATAATTAATATATTATCGATTAGCTGAGCCGGCGAAATTTGCCTCAGAAGCACTAAATAAAAACTTTAACTAAATAAAATTTAACCTGCCAATAAAAGTCAAAATCGGTCAAGCCATTTCAGAGATAAGCGGGAACAAATAGACAGACAGACTGACAAACAAAAACTGTAAAAAATGTTATTTTGGTGTATGTAAATGTAAAAAGACACCTATTACAAACAGACACTTCAATTTCTTTATTCTTTATTATACAAAAATTTATAAAGCTTGTTACATTTTTTTAAACAAATGGTACAAAGGCGAGCTTAACCCAAAAATGAGTTATCTACCAGCAACCCCTCTAAGTGGCAGAGGAAAAGTAAAACCATTAAAGGAAGAGCCGAAGTGTACAACAAAAATTATGTAAATTTATACTACATGTGCTTATAATAGTGTTAATATAAAACATAGAGGTACATAAACATATGTATATACATTTATGTGTATAGATTCAATCGGTGTCGTTCCACCCGCTGGAGGCGCAGACCCTGCTAAGCGGCTCGTGCGACGGCCGCGCGCGTGTCTCCGACTGTCGCAGTACGGAGGCGCGGCGAGAGTGGACCCTCCCGGCAGAGATTGAGCGCGTCGTGTGGGACAAACAGAACCCATTCTGTTTTGCGGTTAGTCACTTATACATACATAGGGACCGTTCAAATATTAGGTAAGCACTCTTGGGGGGAGGGTGGGTCTTAGCTTTGCTTATTTTGGATGACATGGGGGGTAGGGGGGGTCCAGATGATGATTACGTCATCAGTAGTTTTTTAATTTTCCAAAAAAGCCCCTGGACCAATCAATTAAAAATTCTTTTTTCGAAAAATGTTTACGTAATTATAGGGGAGGGGGTAAGAGCTTTGCTTACTTTTGCTGACAAGGGGGGGTGGGGGGTGGGGGTGTAAATACTGAATCTGAATGGCCCCATACTAGCTGACCCGGCGTACTTTGTTTCGCCTTAGAACTTATTAATAAAATTATTACACACAACTAAAAGAAAGTAACTGTTAAAATTGTTTTCAGATGGCGAACAATTTAGGTCAAGTGGCTTATGTGGATTGCAGACAAACTGAGCCTCTGTGGACAATCAGTGCTCACGAGAAAGAAGTCACAGGTTAATTCCTAATACTCTACCTGATGTTTCTAATTTCTTTTACACAGTCTAGATGTGTGTTTTTTATCTGTACATCTGTAGATAAATAATTTTGTCGTCACAGTCTCGGTATGAATAACACTAGCACGCACGTTTAGTTTTAAAAAATACGCTGTTAGCTACAGAAGTATATATTATAGTCATGCCATAAATATTGTAACAAAGAAAAAAAATTTTTTTAATTGCAAATAACGTTTATTACTTTTATAGTGTGTTACTTTAATACATAAATATAAAACGATATAAAATATAAAAAGCTTATTCGAAGTGCATTGGCTGCAATACAGGCCTTTAAACGTTGAGGCCAGTTATCAATAGAAACACGCACTCTTTCCATGGGAAAAATCTTCACTGCCAATCGTATGGATTGTTTTAGGGACTCTAAATTATTATGACGTTTAGAGCAAGCCGTACTCTCTAAAACTGACTACAAATCATAATCCAGTGGATTAAGATCGGGACTAGACGACGGCCAGTCTTCAGCTCTAATGAAGTCCGAAACGTTCGCTTCCAACCAAGATTGCGTGGACCGAGGTTTATAACCGGGTGCCGAGTCTTGCTGGAAGGACCATACTTCGGACGGCCAGGTCTTTTTCTGTCACAAACAGAGGAGGTCTCCTTGTACCTATTAATAGCCCGGTACACAAACATTTGACTAATGCCAAGTGTATGGAGTTTTAAAAATTGCATTTGGCTCCATACCTACTTTGTGTAATGCAATCACAGCGATTCGGTTCTCTTTATCACCCCACTCCATTTTATTATCGCAAAATATTGTACAATGTATTGGCGCCAAAACGAGAAAACACAATGAACAATCGTATAAAAATGACAGATTCCAAATTCTAATGTAATATTTTTTTATTTTTAGTTGTAACAGTATTTATGGCCAGACTAAGTATAATAAGAAAGTTATAATAAATTGTTGTCCACAGGATTAATATTAAGTGATCAAGTGCCCGGACTAATGGTTACCGTCAGTATGGACGAGAAATTAAAGACTTGGGATATATCGAGGTAATTATATTGATAGGATAATGAAATAATACTATTTTATCTATATTGTTAAAGAAGGCTTAAAATAGTGGAACTCTTATCTTTCTCATCAAACAAAAAGCGAAATGAGTTACTTTACGTCGATTTTGTGGGAGAACCTGCTATGTGCACGAGCGAGCCGGCCCATTCCTATAGCAATTTGCGCGGCTTTACCACTATTGTATGTCATTTTTTATTATATATTAAGTATTTCACTCGTAAGTGAGCTCAGCACATTATGTCATCCTTTCTATGACTCGTTTCCACTACAGTTACCCCTTTCATATCCACTTTTAGACAATCCATCCATTTCGTTTTGGGCACTCCCGTTCCAATATGTCAGTCTCTTTCTTTCCTTCTCATACCTTGTTCATTGTTCATATCTTTTAATTTTTATCGTGATTGGTTCTTCTTTCATATATTTATAGGATAGAAATGCAGACGAGCAAGCCTGTCATTAAGCAACTAACGTCGTCCATGGACACCTGTAACAATTACGTTGCCAGCCATTAAGAGCGGGAAGGGAAGGAATAGGAAAAGGCTGGGTCTCCGGACACCTCTTTTACCGAACGAAACGCCGGCATAAACCACTGCCCGATCACCATATATAACTTGTTCTGTTGTAAATGTACGCAATGTTGTGTTCAGTTCGTGCGCGGTCCAAGTGAGCGAGCGGACATGTCGCGTGGGCCAGGCTCTGTGCGCGGCGGCGTGCCCAGAGGCGCCTCTGTGCGTGGCGGTGGGCGGCGACAACAAACAGTGCTGCATCGAGATGTTGGACCTTAGTGCCAACGAACAAGGTACTTATCTATACTCACATTAACAAACCTCACAGTCTTCTAGTTACCAGGTCATTAAAACCCAAAAAAAACCTAACAGCTAATAAAAAGAAAATGGAATGCACATATAGTAGACATAGTATGTATTGAGTATGGTAGTTAATTTTTTTTTTTTGCAATTATTGTTATAGTTACGAAGTATAGATACACAGGAGACAGAACGGTATAAGTTTTTCCTTAGAATTAATAATGTACACAATAATAAATTAGCATCTTAGTTCTCTTTTCTGTCACTGGATGCGTTAGAATCTAGTGGCAGAAAAGAGACGGACGCACCCATAATTAGGTAAGTAGAAGCACTTTTAAGCGGAAAGTAAGTACTTTCCGCGTAAGAATTTGAACGAGTTGTGCTTCTCGAAGAACGGCGCCCTCTACCGGCGAGGTAGAACTTCGTTCAACATAATGTTCGTACTCCTGCATATCTATACTTCGTGAATAATATAAACAAACCTGACAGCCATTAAATAAAATGAAATATTCTATGGTATACAAGCAGTATTGGTGGACACTTTTTTTACCAATCATTCTTCTATTAATTGAATGATGATATATGGGTATTAAAATTACTTTCAAAGTTTCGCTTTTGGTATATGTTAAAATTACTCTGTAAATTCTGTATAATAATATGTCTGGGTCTTTTTCACGCTATTAAATAGCTGAACCAATTTAGTATGGACACCATTTGAGATAGACAGATTGTGAAAAGGAGGTTATAGTTTAAAAGGGATATTTTTATCGATAAAAGGGGCAAACGAACAAATGGGACACTTGATGGTAAGTCTCCAGCGTCGCACATAGATGTATATCATACCTATAATATCGAGATGGGTCACAGTTGCGTTGCCATGTTTTAAATTGAAATAGAGACGAGAGGGGATTGACCTTCATATACCTGTCTCACTGAACTAAACGCGGCATGAGCCACTTTACATCGAATTCATTTCTTAACAAAAGTACACTCATAAAGATACACATCATTCGCTTGTTTCTTAGTTATGCGCGGTTTTTAAGTCCTATATATTTTATGGAGTTCTATTATTTCAGTATCGGGTCGTTTCGGATCTCGTCCGCTGATCAACACGACGGCGACACCCAGAACCGATGATGTAATGGAGAGTTAATTATAGTTTATATATTTGTATAGCTGTATATTAAATCTATAATAAATATTACTTATATCTATCTTGTCTGTGTTTCTGTTAAATCCGAATTGCTGGATAATGTTTAGTCGTTCTCTCTCTCTCTACCCCGCAAGGGATTTGGCGTGAAGTTATGTTGCTTCTGTGAATAATGGTAATAATAATGGACTCGTTAGCCTACTGGTTGGAAATTTGTTTGACTCCAATGACGTATTCGAACGTTATGTGTAATTATCGAACATATTGTGCGGCAAAGGGCCGGCCACATATTACGTGAGATCAAATGTTTCATTGGACGAGACAAGATAAAAGTACGTAAGCCTTTAGATATCCGCGCATCGAAATAAAAGTGTTACACTAAACAAAAATGGTTTAATTATTATAATTTACGTAAAATATAAAAGTGTTCGCTTATAGTATATAATATCCATCACCTTATTAGGAAACACTTGATAAAACGCATGAACTGATGGAATTCACTTTTACAATTTCGAACGCGTGTCACTGTAAAAGAAATAATTTTCTTGTTAATGCAGAGAATGTAATACATACATAACTTCGTACGCCTTTTTCTACCCGAAGGTGTAGGCAGTGGCTGTCAAGCCACGTCTCGCCGTTATGTTTACGTCCCAAATGGTGGCGAACCTATTGCCATACCGGGCACAAAGTTTTTAGTCATCGATATTCATCACACATAACTTTCTCAATTAATTTGGAAATGTTATTGGTGTGTGCCAGGATTTGAACCCGCCACCTCTGGATTCAGAGGCCGTGTGCTCGACCACTGGACTACCGAGACTAATAATAATTTTAAAAAATTATATTTTTTAAATTAATTAGGGTGAATTATTTCCCTTACTAAACCACAGCGAGATAAGAACAGAAAACATTTAGTTGGTGTGTATCTAATTAGTGATAATAAAACTAATAAACTGTAACAAAGATTTTATATTGCAATAATAATTTTACAACAAAAATATACAATAATAATTTAAGTTAAGCAACATTTTTAAATTGCATAGGCAACCTAAATAAACTAAAAACGTTACTTTCTGTATTAAAGAAACATAACCTGCGAACATTTATTGTAAAAACAAAACTGCTTTAATTTATAAATATCATTAAATTTTCAATATATAATATTTCTTTTTTTTTAATATTAAAAAACGTTCTGTATAAATAATAGATATATCTTACATATAAAAAGGGACATATTTTTTCTTTAGTTTGCCTAGTTTTTAATCAAAATACATCACATTTTAAATTAGTTTTTTTTTTCACAACTATCATAATAAATATAGAATAAAGTAAAAAGCTTCTCGTCAATTTTAAAACATCTTCAAATAAATAAAAAAATGGTATTAAACATTATCTTCTGTCTACATTATGGTTCATTGTCGACAGACGCAAGGTTGACTGTAAAAGGGGAAAACTATTTTGAATGTATGAAAAGGTGAAACTAATTATGTTAATAAAACTATATACTTAAATAAATAAATACATAACATAAATAAATTATTTTTAATTATTATTTTCTTCGATCCAAATATTAAATAAATTAATAATAATCTCAAGAGAATATATGAATGTAAAATTGAAAGTCTTGCTTTGAGCTATCTAGACACAAACACAAAATCTCAGGACATCTCACCAATGGGGGAGGGAGGGACAGAAAAGTTAAAAAACACCTCACGTAGTTTATGGACTCCTAATTGTTTAAATATATCATGGGACTTAGTCAAATGGTAACAAGATAATAATTGACTTTCCAAATGTCCCTCTTATTATTATTTGGCTTCAATAGTCTCTATATTTATACACATATAAATAAAATTGAAGTGACCGTTTGCAATATTGAAATAACTGCTTTCTATTACATTCATATGAATTTATATATGGTACATAGTACACCAAAATAACATCTTTTTTTTTTTTTCAATTTTTGTCTATCTGTCTGTGCGTAATGTGTTGGTAATCTCTGAAATGGCTGGACCGATTTTGACGTGACTTTTATTGGCAAATAGCTGAAGTAATAAGGAGTAACTTCGGTTACTTATTTTTTAGAAAAAAATGTTTTATTTATTGCTTCCGAGGCGAAACAAAGTTCGCCGGGTCAGCTAGTATTTATATACAAACTATATATTTACTCATCGGCTGGGAACTTGTTGATGGCGTCGTTCATGGCGCGAGCCATATATTGTACGTTGGTTGGATTCAGTCCGCACACGTTGATGCGTCCCGACGACAGCATGTATATGTGATACTCCTGTCTCAGATACTCCACCTGCTTCTGACTCAGACCCGTGTAAGAGAACAGACCGATCTGGTTGACAATGTGGTCCCAATTGCCTTTAGTGCCGAGTCTGAAAAAAATACAAAAACGATTTCTATTTAAAAAAAGAATGAATATTTTGCGATATTTTGGCTTATTGTGAGCTCTTAATTCTAGCCAGCTTTCGCGCTGCCTTGCTAATTCGTATATCCAACGACTAATTCCAGCTAGTAAATTGTAAAATACGATTTTAATTTATAATTTAAAAATATTGATCAACGAATAAATTTCTAGTAAAAATGCTACATATACAAAACTAAAAATCTTAATATAATGAGAAACAATACTGGTATTTAAAAAAATTACAAATTAAAAAAAACTACTATATATTTGTAACTATGTCGTTAAAACAATTGCAAAACAGTCGATACACAGCGCCCTCTAGTTCCAAGCTAAGCAACTAAATGCTTGTGTTATGGATACTAGATAACGGATATTAATACATATATACTTTTCTTTTCTTTTTGTAAATACATACTTATAATTCATAGAAAATCACCCAGACGCCACACAAATATTCATGTTTGTCACAAATATTTGTGCTCGGGTGGTAATCGAACCCCCGATCTCATTGCTGCAGCCGGTAGTTTTACCAATGTGCCACGAGGCCCGTCAATCTAATCTAATCTACATATAGTATTGACACTTGCTTGCGACCATGGAAAACCTCTAAACTTACTTGCCATTGCAATGTGTGCTGCATTTAGTCAAAAATCGATTATCATAACAATTTATCTGAAAGTTCTAGAGGTTATACAGCATTTAAAGTTTAACAATAAGTCTTTGAGTTCTATTGAAATGATTATATTTTACTTGTGAATTGGCCGAAATTCGTAGCCTTAGGACTTATATTTACATAAAAAAATTTTAAATGCTATTTTAATATATGAGTATTACGTATATTTTCTGGTTACCCCGAAAGGGCAAGTCCCCAATATATTGCTGAAGTTCTGTATTCTTGTTGTTGAGCTATATTATTGTAAAATTGTATTACCAAAACGTAGATAAATCTATACAAACGTACCTACACAACTGCTTCACGCTAAATCCCTGGCCAGGTAGGTAACGTTTGTAATATTAATAGGTTTAAAATGTATCGTTCTTACTTGATAAGCTCTGCTCTTAATGCTTCCCTCATTCCCCGGACCCTGGTTGACATTGCCTTGATGTGATCCCTCCTGGATAAATCAAAATATGAGGAAATAAGTGTTGGAAGGTTCCAATTGATTATGTTTAAATCATACATTTTGATTAAATTACAATACTTAATTTCAAATTTATTTTTGTTGAATTTAATTGTATTTTTTTAACCTTTCCAAATATCAACCTCAATTTGGTGAGAGAGGTAGCCGGACACCCAACCCCTTCTCCCCTGCTTGTCCCACTTCTAACCCTTTCTCTGTTTTATCTTAAAGGGCGACAACGCAACTGTAACACTATCTGTGTTGCGTGTGTCTATGGCCGTCGCTAGTCGCTTACCAGTAAGTGACCCCTCTCGTTTGCCATCTATCCCATAAAAAACCTGATACAGCAAAATCGTAATTAAACATAGGTCCACATAGTGGGGGGCACGCCCTCGTGGTCGCCACTTGAGAACCTGTCTCCCCCCAACGACTCTAGGCTCGTCGTGCGACGTTGCCTGTCCATCTCCACTTCAGCGTTATGTCGATCAGGCCTGATCTTCAGCGTATCTCCGTATAGCGGACTTTGTCTCGCAGAGAGATTCCAAGTACCTATAGCCCGCTCCATAGCACACTGAGCCAATTTCAGCTAATAATAGTTTCAACTAAACGTAAATAACAGCACGAAGCATTTTTATCATTTTATTTGATTGGGATTGCGGGAAAGGGGTTGGGATTGAATAAAAACGACGTTTGAATAAAAAGGATGGGGAGGACCGAAAATGTAAAATACCACCTCACGTAATTAATGGACGCCCCCTTCTAAATGAGACTAAGATAAGAGAACACGTCCCTGTTTTTCTAGAGTTCATTCATCTCAAGTACTATACTTAAAATATAAGTTATAAAAAGTACGTACCATTCGTCGAACAGTACTTTGTGTGAGAGCACGTTGGCGACCACGTGCGCGCCGTGAGCGGGCGGGTTGGAGTACATGCCGCGGACCACCCACGTCAGTTGGGACTTCGCCTTCACCACGTGGCTGGCGTCGTTCATCACGATCGTCAAGTTGCCCACGCGCTCGTCTGTAACACACACATCATGTTTACTTTAAGTATTAGAGTTCGCTGCGTGAATGGGCTGGCTCGACCGCTGAAATACCACGACCTCCCGGAATATCGGCGTGAAGTGGCTCCTGCCGCGTTTCGTTCGGTGAGAAAGGTAAGGCCTGATCCCCTTTCGCACACACGCAACGCACCACGCTGTTCATGGAAGTTGCTTACTATCAGGTGACCCACTTGCTCGTTTGCCCTCCTACTCCATAAAAAATGTATACAAGTGGTTCATCATTCCACTACCATCCTACTCCTATTATTTATTATTTTTTCTTTTGAATTTAAATGTCAACCTTAGACTCAAAACTTTGGGGTAAACAATATAATAAAAAATTTCTTAGAACTTTTTTGAAGTCGCTTAAAAATGGGAACAAAAATTTTAAAATTCTTTAAGCTTTATTTTATTTTTAGACAAGATTAAAAAGAATTTGTTTTGCAAAAATAATAGTGTATTTATTTCTCTATAATTAAATTTGTACTCACTATATAGACCAAAGTTCTTGGCGAAAGACTGTGCACAGAAGATCTCAAAGCCGCGTTTAACGAAATATCGCACCGCGAAAGCGTCCCGATCGAGATCACCAGAAGCGAATCCCTGATACGCGCTGTCGAAGAATGGGAACAACTTGCGCTCCTGTCACATAAATTGGTTTGGACATAGTTTAGTCTAAAAAACACAACATAACTTCACGCCTTTTTCTACAATTAGGTAGTAAGTAGGCATAGTCTGTAGGCTACGGCTGCTAAGCCTGCTAAACCTCGACTAAACTTGCCGAATTGTAACGTACCAAACGGAATTGATATTTATCACACATACGAGGGTGGTCCGATAAGTACTTAGCCTACAAAAGAAAAACGAAAATTTTGGAAAAGTGGTAATTTATTTTTCAACATAGTCTCCTTTTAGCTCGATACACTTGACCCAGCGATGCTCCAACTTCTTTAACCCGTCTGAAAAATACGTTTTTTCGAGGTCTGCAAAGTAAGCCTCCGTGGCGGCGATGACATCTTCATTCGACTCAAATTTCTGCCCGGCGAGTGACTTTTTCAAGTTTGGAAACAAAAAGAAGTCGCACGGAGCTAAATCTGGAGAATACGATGGATGGGGCAGCAGTTCGTAGCCTAATTCGACTAATTTGGCCGTGGTGAGGGCAGAGGTGTGAGCCGGTGCGTTGTCATGGTGGAAGAGCACTTTTTTCTTCGCCAAATGGGGCCGTTTTTTCTGCAATTCGGCGTCGAATCGGCCCAATAACTCAGCATAGTACAGCCCTGTAATCATTTTGCCCTTCTCCAGGTAGTCGATGTAGGTCGTCGACGGTCACGAAACGACGCAGAAACTCCTTCGGATTGCGCTTAAAAAGCGTCAAACACTGCTCTGAAATGGTCTCACGGTTGCGCTTGTTGTCCGGAGTGAGCAAACGCGGCACCCATCGCGCCGACAGCTTTCTCATGCCCAAAATTTCATGTAGGATATGACCCACGCGGTCTTTTGAGATGCCTACTGTCTCAGCTATCTCACGCACCTTCAATCGGCGGTCTGCCAAAACGAGATCGTGAATTTTTGTCACGTTATCCTCCGTGGTAGCCGTTTTCGGGGCACCTGGGCGTGGCTCATCAAAAACCGACGTGCGACCACGTTGAAACTCGTTAAACCAATTTTTGACGGTCGCCATCGAAGGAGAAGAGTCACCGTACACAGCATCCAAACGCTCTTTGATTTCGCTGCGCGATTTCCCTTCCAAAAACAAGAATCGAATCACCGATCGATATTGCTCTTTTTCCATTTTCCTAAAATCCGCGGACACTCCTGCTTCCACACGCGGTCAAAAAAAAACTACGAGTCCGATTCGACTGAAATTTCGAGGGTAGTCGTCTACGAGAATGTACTACACGATAGTAAATTTCTGTTGCGATAGTGCGCCATCGGGCGGCGAGGCTAAGTACTTATCGGACCGCCCTCGTAACTTCCGAAAATAATTTTGAGAAATCATTGTTGTGTTTTAATTACCTACAATTTAGGGAGCTTTTTAGTTAGTAATATAAAGATAATCAAAATCTGCACCATCTTTGACACCATTAAGAGAGCAAGGGGATCTATTACAATCAATTTCCAATGGACACTGTACTGAGCAGTACCATTATATTCACCGGCCATAGACAAATCAAATGAACTATTATGCCATGCCATAACGCCATCTTAATCATGGTAGGCAGACCTGATGAATGTGGCATATTTTATACTAAATAAACACTTCAATCGTCATAGAATATGCCTACCTCCATAATGTCAGCGATTTTCTCCCACTGTTCTTGAGTAGGGTCGATCCCCGTAGGGTTGTGGGCGCAAGCGTGGAGAAGAATTACAGAGTTCTCCGGCGCATTGCTAAGGTCTTCCAACATGCCGTCTATATTGATGGCGAGGGCTTTCGGATCCCAATAACGATATGAGTGTGGGTTTTTGAAACCAGAGTTTACAAATACCAGGTGGTGATTCTCTAAAAGAGGAAAAAATGCTTATTAGCCACTGTTCTTAGTTTACTTTTAACGTACCTACTAATAACCTACTATGACTCAAAAATAATGTTTGTCAGTTGATCACGAGAAGAAAAATGCTAAAATCTTAATCACACCTCAGCAAATAATTTATAAAAAGCATATGTATTTTGTGCTATCTCTCCAAAAGTTGCATTGATATTGAATAATCTTACCCCATGTAGGCGTGGAGTAGTAGAAATTGGTGTATTTGAGGTGTTTGTTGAGGAATTCGGCACCGACGCGTAGAGCACCAGTTCCAGAGAGCACTTGAACTCCAAAAGCCTGCCAACATATGAAGTGAACGAAACATCAACTAAGCAACTTTAATTAAATTCTTAATGTATGTACAGAACCAGCAACGAAACTTAGGTTATGTCTCCATTCTTAGATTGCTGAACCGATTTGGATGAGATTAGCTGTAGAGAAAATTCGAGCACAGGGGTACACGATAGATTTAATAAAGAATAAACTTGCAAAAAAGGACGTGTAGAATTTTAGACAATTATTCTCAGTAACGTACGAATGCATGAAATTTTTCTTAAACTTATTGCCAATGTTAGTCAGTTGGTCCCAAATGTGCTTCGTTTTTGTCTACTTTCAGTAATACAAATAAAAAACCTATACATCATCATCTCAATTTGGCATAAATATAAAAACTTAACTTACACGTCCGTCTGCAATGACAGGGTTGTCTTCGCCCAATAACATAGAAGTAGCGGCTGAGCAGAACTTTTCCAAGCCTAGAATGGAAATAAAAAAACCAAATTAACGACCTATCGATCTTGATACTTTGATTAACTAAACAGTTATATTGTTTATCCAGGCAGAACACTAAAATATAAACCATAAACCTTCACGAAAAATCAAACATTTATTTTGTATAGAACCAATGATCCAAATTAGATCCCAGTGATCTGAGAAAATCACAGACATACTAATTTAAGTACCTACAAACGAGTCGAATACATAGTCTTTGATTTTGTAGTAAGTTAAAAAGTATAATAACTAAAATAAAGAACAATAACATAACATAACTTCAAGCCTTTTTCTACCCGAAGGTTTAGGCTGTTAAGCCTCGACTCGCCGTTATTTTTTCGTCCAAAAATCAATAGGTACCCTATCCTATTGCCATACCGGGCACAAAGTTTTCAGTCATCGATATTTACCACACATAACTTTCGAAATTAATTTCGAAAAGTCATTGGTGTGAGCCAAGGTTCGAACCCGCGACCTCTTAATTCAGATGCGGGGTGGTCGACCACTGGACCACCGAGACCTTCAAAGAACAATAACACCATTAAATTTATATGGATTCATGGAACAATAAAACAACCTTCGATTAAAGTAAACATTATTATTATGCCAATGTCCCACTTTTTATCGAGCAAAAACTGGAAAAATTACATTTTCTAGTAGATGTATCTACATAACATAACTTCACGCCTTTTTCTACCCTAAGGTGTAGGCAGCGGCTGTTAAGCCCCGTCTCGCCGTTGTTTACGTCCTAAATGGTGGCGAACCTATTGTCACACCGCCACCGGCCACAAAGTTTTCTGTCATCGATATTTATCACACGTAACTTACGAAAATAATTTCGTAATTTGTAAATTTTGAATTATTTTATGTAAATCTGTTGTGTTATGTGTACAATAAAGTATAAATAAATAAAATAAAAAAAAATAAAATAATTTCGAAAAGTCATTGGCGTGAGCCAGGATTCGAATCTGCGACTTCTTGATTCAGAAGCGAGGTGCTTGACCTTCTAGAGGTATCTTGTAAACAAATAACCATTTTTTATAACTTCACAGCTATTCTACGAAAATGTGTATGCAGCAGTTGTCAAGTCTTTACTACTACTCTTTTTATGACTATACTATACTATTTTATGTCACGATTTTGTCAGTCATCAATATTTATCACACTTTAAGTTCCGAAAAGTAGTTTTTTGTGAGCCCGGATTCGATCCCACGAATTCATGATTCAGAAGCGGGCAGCTCTATTTACAGACCACCATGACAGTCTACATTTTGTAGGACACTTAACAGTATTTAGCACACATCTAATAAAATTAACATCCTGAAGTTAATTGAGGAAATATTGTCATTACGGTGATGATGACATGACTGACACGTACTGAAAGCATTGTACGCCAAATATATTGTGACAAATTAAGCAGACATTATTAAAACGGGCGCTCCACAATTGACTTATGAATAAGTCCTTGTCAATGGATCATGAAAATATTTAAACTTACTGGAACTTTCGATTACATTTGATTAGGTAAACAGGTTTATTTAGTTGCAGTGGGGACAATCGGGTAAGCGACTAGTGCTGCCCATGGACATCTGCTACACCGATGACAGTCAGTTGCGTTATCAGCCGTTAAGATGGGTTACGGATATAGATGGGGAGAGGAAGGGAAAGGAGATGGGTCTCTTGGTAACTCTTTCTCCGAACAAAACGCGGCATAGCACACAATACGTCGTTATTTTGAAAGTTATTTTTTTAACAGATAGAGGGTGGCAACGGGGTGGTTTGTATTTATAATGTAGTAAAGAAAAAGAGATGATTTTGTAAATTTAGCACTTTTAATGTAAACGCTGTAAAAATTACTTTTGATGCGGAACAAAGTTCGCGGGATCAGCTAGTTATCTATAATTACATACCGGGTCTGTTATTACCATGATAAAATTCGGTTTCATAATATTGACTATTGACGTCTTATTGAGAAAATAATACTAGATAAGAAGGTAGAAGATCATTTCAATGCATCATCAGTACTGATAAAGAATAAAAAATATGTAATAGGTTTATTTATTGAGTGTGAAGTTTATAAATGTTAACTTTGTTAACGTAGAACATAACTTTACGCCTTTGTTACCCGAAGGTGTAGGCAGCGGCTGTTAAGCCTCATCTCGCCGTTATCTTTACGTCCCAAATAGAATAAGTGGTGAACCTATTGCCATACCGGGCACAAAGTTTTCAGCCATCGATATTTATCACACTTAACTTACGAAAACAATTTCGTAAGGTCATTGGTGTGAGCCATTGTCAGGGTTCGAACCCGGACCTCTGGATCAGAAGCCGTGTGCTCTCCCACTGGACCACCGTGACTTAACGTAGAAACAGAACAATATCATAGTTGTTCACACCCACGCAACCAGAAGGTCCGTCTAAGTGGGTCTTGCAGAGTCTTTATAGGTATATATAGCCGCGTGTTGGGGGCAATATGATGGGCAGTGGTGGCCTCTTTCTACCCAAAGGCAGCAGCTGTTACAGCCTCGACTCGCCGAATCGTTACGTTACGCCCTTAATGGAATAGGTGACGAACCTATTGCCATACACCGAGTACAACGCTGTCAGATATCGATAATTATCACACATAACTTCTGAAAAGGTGAGTCCAGAATCGAACCCACGACCACGAGGAGCTCAATCACCGAGACTTATAAACATATTGGTAAGTTGGTATTTCATATACGGATTTCTTTTTTTAGCATTTTAGCAGGTCATAGGTCCAAAGACCAAAGTGCAATGCTTTGCAATTTGATTAGTATTTTGCATATATTAACATACATACAAGTACTGTTTTTTCCAAATTAGTCTCGCTAGTCTGGAGGTTGATTGAGCATCTCGCTTCTCAATCAAGTAGTCACGGAAACGAACCCTGGGTCACTCTGGCCAATGACTTTTCGGAATTCTTTTCGGATGTTAAATAGGATAAATATTTTTGACTTTGATTGACGAAATTGTGGTCGAATTTATGTCTATACGTTTCTTTAGCCCGAATACTGAACCGCCACTCAAATATTTAAGCGCTACTTATACGTTTAAGTAGCTCTCACATTAGCCAGAATACGTCAAATTTAAGCAGTAAGTAGCACTTTATTGATTGTCAGATTTGTTGAGTCAGAGTTGAGTTTATCTCCTACATTTGGGAAGTAAAATTCGGCGTGTCGAAACCAACAGCTTGAGGTAAACAAAAAAGTTTCAAGTTAAATCACTATACTCAAACTGGTTCAAGAGTTATATTTTTACGCAATTAATTGATTACAAGGTTTTTGTCGTTTTTACATCAGAACAATAAAACTATTGTGATTAGATTTATACACTAAGTGATACAAGAGATAAGTGGTTATCAGTATTTAATAAAATATATTTTATAGGTGTGTATTTGAATATATATTATTTATTAGGATTTCCTATGTTGCTAAAGGGGAGTTAGTAATATTTTAGCTGACCATGAATAACTTTTTAAAAATCTCGTAATTTTTTTTGTGTAATATTTTTTTTAGCCCCCAAACCAGCAAGCATTGCCGACCTTTAAGGGAGTGCGATGGGACGGGAGATGGGGAAGGAGATTGGCCTCCAGATACCTCTCATAGAGAATGAAACATGGCATGAAACACCTTAAGTATTGATGTTTAATTTACTGCTACTCACAGATGCCTGAGTAACATTTTTTTTTTAATGTCTACTGTTACAGCAGTGGTGTAATAGTGTTTTGTTTATTTAGTATATTTTTTACTACCATATATCTGTATTTTTTTTATATTAGTAATATTTCACAGACCAACTTTCTTGATGAAGTCACACTAATAAAAAAACACATGATAATTGTCTTTTATCTCAATTGAGCAGCCTCTTCATATTATAAACTCACCTAAAACAGGTAAATATTCATGTAGGAGAGTATCATCTGCAGCCATCTGTTTTTCCATCTTCCTGACCACTGGTAAAACCCATGGTTTTCCATTCTCATCTCTGTAAGCTGTTAACAAAAGTACTACTTTAGACTAAGGCTAGATGGTTAAATAGGTATGTGATTATATATAATGTTAAGATTGTATTCCAAATTTTAATAAGCCACCAAATTCTTCTAAAAACTCTATACATACACAACACAACTTCACACCTTTTTCTACCCAAAGGTGTAGGCAGCGGCTGTTAAGCCTCGTCTCGGCATTATGTTTGTGTCCCAAATGGAATGGGTGGTGAACCATTTGTGCCATACCGGGCACAAAGTTTTTAGTATACACATAAATGCATGTGTACTATCCATACATATTATCTTATGTTGACAGTATTGATATAGAAATTAATAAAAACTTAATCAAATGCCAAGTAAAGTAATGATACTGATTAATGTCTAATCAAATAATAGCATATGCAGATATACGCCTGTTCTGTTTATAAATTGTCATCTAAATAAGTTATAAACAACTGGAAGATTACATAATACTGAAGGTTAAAAGAGGTCAATATCATCAGGCAAACTTGATATTTAAAATTGTAATAGGCTGAGTATTTGTTTTGATACCAATATCATAGACAATCCTCTCTACTTTTCACTAAATCTAGTTTAAATAATTTATAGCATCTCAATGGATTTCCCATAGTAAGTGATACAAAGGTACTGTTGCATATTGACAATCAGTTCACATAATACTTCTTCATAATAAAAACTCTTACTCACTCTATTTACAATAATAATGACACAAAAACTTATTCTCAATACGAATATTACAAAAAAATATCTGTAAGGTGCTGCTATGATGAGTTTCTTTCACATCCACCACCCATAGTTTAAAAGTTAAAAAAAAACTAAACTCACCTCCCACAGTTAAATTCACTTTATTTTGATAGGAATCATCTAAAAACATCTTATTTAATTGGAAAACCTCAATAGGGGGACCCTGTTCCACATCTTGGAAACGTGAACCCATTTTTAAATTATTTAAATTATAGATCTCAGATGGCAAATTTACACATTAACTAAAATGACCGGTACAAGTAAAAAGTCACCGTTTTGATTAAAATTACAGTTTTAGGGTAAAATTATTATTTTTATCCCCCTAATCCAACACAACCGGCTACAATAAATTTATTTATAATTTATCTAAAGTTATCACACGCACAATCAAATAGTCATTTGAAGGAAGATTGAATATTGTGACAATTTTGACCTTTGTCAATAACGTTAGCGTCACAACAGTTCGGGTTCAACCACATCATTCTTAAACTCAACTTCTACACTACATATTTAATCCACACTGTCATCGTGAATGATTTATTAAGCATGCAACATTTTGCCGAAAATCTTGTTTGAATTACGTAAAATATGTACAAATTATTAGAAAATACGCAGATCATGCAGATATTAAAAAACATAGTTCTGAGGTTGGGATCGAAACCAACTTCAGCCCACCAGCCAGTGCGATTAGCCATGAGGTTGATATAAAACAAAAAAAGTTGAAATTTTGTTTCTTACTCGGACAGTAACTTGACAAATTAAACAATTACTTTATTTATTACTTAGGGCGTGGTTTTGTAGATTTTGAAGAATAACTATTGTAAAATGAGGGAACCTGCAGAACCAGGACATGTAGTAAGATTTGGTAATTCAATTAGTGGCTTAGTAAGGAAAGGATTTTGGCATATACCAGAAATAATGGGAGCCTCAGTAATGAGCCTCATTGGCATCGCTTTGGCTACAGCTGGCTGTTACCGATATATTAAAATGGACGGCGATAACAGGGAGTTCAAAGCTACATATATAATTGTCCGAATGGGCGACCCTAGAGAATTAAAAATGAAAAATCCAACCATCACAGAGTATCTTTGTTGAAGTTGGCGGATGCTGTAATGTTATATTTGGATTATTTCTGGAAATAAATCAGACAAAATAGTTTACTCAATAAAATAATAGTTTTCTTTATATGAAAATATGTACTCTATAGATACATAAACACATACAAATCCCAGAATTGCCCTACAATTCTTACCTCCCTCTCAAAATGATATTTTCCGTAAGTACTCCTCTAACCCAAGACGTCGAAGTCAAAAGATTTCGTTTGAGTTATTATTATCTAGAGTGTGTAAACTAAAGAACTTGTTGATTTGAGTAAATCAACACAACAGAAATAAAATATGTAATAAATAAATAAATAAAAATATGTAACTGCTAATCGTCGGAGGAATATAAAAATGAAATAGTTACGATACTTGGATAAAGAAAAAGAGTGATTATAAATTCAGAGCATTGTTGATGGACCTTGAGGCCCTAGACAAGTTGTATTTCACTAATAAATTGAGGTAAATGGAATAAATCAAAGCAATTGGTTCTTGTTTTACGGTTGCAGAGGCTTATTACCTTCGGGGTTGACGAGGATAAACCTGATTGTTGGCGTGGCGATACAGGCGGTGATGGCGCATCTCCACGGATCACTAGCGGAATATTTACACTTTTGGTATAGGCAACAGGACAACAGCGCGTTATTTGTCTAAAAGAATATTATCAGGGACAATGCCATCTAGCGGCGTAACCAAGTACCACGCGTGCCAATATTGGAACAATCGATAAAACATTTGTAAGCGAGCAAGGCTCCCAAAGTTGCTAGTACTTCACAACACCAATAGATGGCGTTTATGCTAAAGATGGATGAAAATAAAGAGATGCTTAAAATATACAAGATGATCACTTCATCTTGTATATTTCTACACATCCCTTTATTTTCATCCATGAAAGGAAGTGTCGTCATATCCTAGAGAAAGTTCGTAGTATTGTATTTCTGTATTGTATTGTATTTCTGTATCGTGACTTGATTTTGACATACCCCAGAGGAATTTTCTAATGACCCTTCGACTCCTTGAGTTATAAAACATATAGTTTAAGGTGAGCCAGCTTGGTCAGACTGTTTTCTATTATTAAAACCATAAATACGAATTCCATAAATACTATAATACAGGAAAGGCAGTATAGCTTCTGAGCCATATCTTGTCTAAATTGGGCTGAGGAAGGAGTTTTGGCGGGAATTAAGAGTTATGACTGTTTTTTGCATTATTTTCTGAAACCTGTGTTTCTATTATTGAATAAAATTAGTGCCGTTTTACCTATGTGTGCAACTGTGGAAAATCGTGTAAATTCGTATGTAGGAAAATAAAATGCTACGACTATATGGATAGTTAATTCTGGTTATTTTTAGATATAAGTCAGAGTAAGTGTGATTCTACAGAAAAAATAATTTCTAAGCCTGTCCAAACCGGGCTATTGAGGAAAAAAACAGAAGAAAATGTAATAGATTTGACATTTGACATTAGTAAAATTGAATGTTGAATGAGTAATACCAGCAGCTGAGAGATTTGCGATATTTATTTAAATATTGAACTCCTGAACTTTAAAACACATTTAATTGTGTCTTAAATCAAATGGCTGCTGCTTCAAGACGTACTATCGGACAACTTATTCAGCAGGGATGGACCGAAATCCCTGAAATTTTTGCCACGACTGGCATGGCCTTCTTAGGCATGGGTTTAGCCGCAATGGGCTGCTACAAGTACACGAAGATGGATGGAGACAACAGGAGATATAAGGCTACCTTTGTCATAATGAGGCCTGACGATCCTCGAGCTAAATTAGTTCACAAAAGCAAGTCAGTTCAATAAGTTTGTAAACAGTGTTCAAATCATTATGTAATAAAGTTGTTTTCATGTTAAGTATTTTTGGACAGCTTTAAAATTCTTAGGAACTGAACACATTGCTTTTATTAAAACCTTTTAAATGAGAAATCAAATAGTTTTGATAGCTACACAAGGTAGTTTGAATTCAAATTAATTCTGTTCGGAAGTTATAAATGTACACATGGGAAGACTATAATCTTTAGAAGCGAAGTTTAAATATCTCTGTCATGTATCTGTGAAGTAAGGCTAGAAGCAAGAAAGCCTTAGCTTTATTACCTTATTTATATTACCTTTGTGGATAACTTCCTTGTATTAGACATGTAATCTAATGGATGAATAAACCAAGAATTCAATACAGTATCTACTCTTTCATTGTCCTTCATGGTTCTAATCACTCAGCTCACAAAATCCACCACTTATTCTATGAGATCAAGGTGTGAAGGAATAAAAAATAATTGTAACATTAGCTGTTCTAAGTTGAATGTTGATGTTATATTTAACTAAATGATTTAAATGAATAGTTAACATTTATTTACAGATTTTTATTTTATAAACAATAGGAAGCAATAATCTGTGTCTTCCAAAAGGCTATTTATTGTATTCAATTCCATAGGTATATTTTCTATAAATATTATTCTTTTTGGAAAAAATGTATGAACTAGTGATGTAACGAATGTTAGATTTTGGACATTCGCGAATGTGAATATTTCTTTAAAACATTCGCGTATGCGAATATTTCTTTTAGGCATTCGCAAACACGTTCAAGCGATTCTCCGACGTACATTGTACACAAAATTTCATCAAAATCGGTCAAGCCGGTCGGTGCCGTTTTTTAGTAATTAATAAGATGCCAAGAAGAATATTTTGACAGTTTCATAATTAAAAAAACGTGTATTTTTCCACTCTGCAACATGGTTGAGAAGCAACTGGTCTGTAGAAAGACCCCAGCGGAACCCCGCACGTCACCTCTTTCCTTGTCTCTGTCCCGTTCCAGTCAACGTAGTCCATCCAACACAGAAATCGCAAGTTATAGTGTTTGAAAGGGAAGAATCCAGAACGGATGGAATGATAATGGTTGATGATGTCGTGCTGGAGCAGGGAGATGAAATTGTATATCTTAGATGCGTTTTTAGCAGGAATGGTAGGTACGCCGCGAATGTCGAAAGATGAGTGGCGTTAGGAAACAGCGTAAATGTATGGAGCACTAGGCAGAATTAACTTATGGAAGCGAGATTTGGGTGTAGCAGGTTGCACGAAAGGAGAAACGCCGATGATTCGGACATAAAGAATTTTAACAGTGGTAGAGCCAAGCAGTTCGCTACATGAATGGGCCGGCTCGACCGGCTTTTAGAAGATCAACGTAAAGTGGAGGCCCACCCCCCTTCCCCATCCTTTCCTATCCTACTCCCTTAAAGGTCGGCAACGCAACTGTAACACTATATGTGTTGCAAGCGTCCATGGCGGCGGTTGTCACTTATAATCAGGTGATACGCCTGCTCGTTTGCCTTCCTATTCCCAAAATAAATAATAGTTTAAAAAAACTAAAAAACACGCTTTTTATAGAAAACCGAACTAAAAAATAGAAAAAAAAAATTATTTTATTTAAAAAAAAGCGTGGGGTGCTTTTTAAGATATTATCGAAATGATAATCACTCTACTCATATCTGTCAATAAAATATTTATAACTATTGACACCATGCACCCCACGCTTTTTTTTTAAATATTTTTATTTTTTTTATTTTTCTATTTTTTAGTTCGGTTTTCTATAAAAAGCGTGTTTTTTAGTTTTTTTAAACTATTATTTATTTTATATTTTTTAGTTCGGTTTTCTATAACAAGCGCGTTTCTTAGTTTTTTAAACTATTGCTTAACTATTTTAAAGCCTGCTAACAACGGATATCAAAACCTAATTTGAGGAATAGCGCCATCTGTGACTTATACAAGGAACTCGTTTCAAGTTGATAACGTAGACTTTCCGCTGATTGCCACTAGATGGTGCGAGAAGTGAACTATGAACACTAAAAAGAAGTCGGTTACAAACAAACATACAGGTGAAGCTAATAAAAAGAGAGAGAATGGATGAACCAAGATTGACTAAGCAGATATACAATACAAAAGCGGAAGAATTTAGGAATCGCAGACCGTCACGACACACTTTTCATGACTAAATAGAACGACGAAAGTCGATGAGCGTGTATGACAAGAATTATTAGAGTCAATGAAGCGTTGGAGGCGTGTATGAACTACTAAACAATGGTTGAACTACTAAACAAAATATAAAACTTAGTTTTCGTATTATCATTTTATGTACATTTTCTTTTTTTTATTACTAAAAACATTCGCCTCATTTTGCCAAACATTCGCGAATGCGAATATCCAAAAACGTGCGAATATTCGCGTATGCGAATGAGAATATTCGTTACATCACTAGTATGAAGTATGAGAAGTGTTATAAGTGGCATCAAGTTATAACTTGATGCCATTAAACAAGGGAATATTGGTCAGTCACAGATATTCATCATAACTTTCAGAAATAATTCTGAAAGAACTGATTCAAAATTCCCTATAACAAGATGCTAAACCTACAATGATACTCTATGAACCTGGTGGTCCAGTAGATGAGCTCCCTGCTCATGAATCAATAAGTTATAGGTTTGCTGCCGGGCTCACACCAATGACCTTTCCGAGTTCTTTTCGGAACTTATGTGCAATTTAATGATCCATATTATTATAATCCATCAGTAGACATTTCAGTAACGAGTTCTAAGATTGCATAAATATACCATTCTATTAAACACTTTATATTTTTATTGGTATTTACTAACAATGTATTTAATAACTAACTTACTAACATTTTAAATATTTAGTACCTTCTAATATGATCCAAAATGTATGAAATTAGCAAGGGTTGTAAGGATCTAGTATAGAATGAAAGCCAATAATTATAAACTTAATTGAATGAGGTAATGAGCTGTTTACTTAGTTCTCTATAGAATAGTTTCGGTGGTACATATTAGTATCATAACAAACAACACTAAATATCACATAAACAACAAATATTTTAATCACAAATTTTCTTGATTATCACTTGTTAGCATCATTATTCATGTTTTTATCACTAAGTAATGAATTACTGGTACCCGCTAAGCACTAAAATAATGGTTCGCATTCACTACAGTCTCCTTTATCGGAAGAGGAATGCCATCACAGAGCGCCGATGCTATTTTTCTTTTTTCTTCTTACTAGCCGGCTTTGAAGTCTTTTCCTTACTCGGTCCTGGTTTCTCTGCGTCTTTTACTTTTTTCTTCTGCAATATATTTATGAATTAGTTTTTCATATTATGGTCACATACATTGAACGCATATAAGGAATTTGCAATACATATAGTAAAATTAAAATTCTAAATAAAATTATTGTTCTCGAATCCCTAGAAGCCGTGATATAAAAATGGTTACACTAGATCACTGTTAAGATTAACCCACAATGACCATATTTCTTTACTTTTTACGAGAAATAATAGCTTATTTACTAAGCAATTTTAAACATTATGGTATTTTTTTTTTATTAATTTTATAAGTTCATACATATCAATATGGCCCCTTACAGAATGTAATTTAAGTAAATATTTTCGAAGGTATTAGAGATTTAAAATGTGGAGACATAGCTGGTTGCGTCGCCCAGTGGTACTGGCCGACTAATTAAACTTCATAAAATCGAATCTCTCATTTATAGCTTCTGAGTCAAAACATAGTTCGCCGGGTCGACAATATCGAGGACTGAAAACTTTGTGCCATTTGGCACCTAAACATAACGGCGACTCGAGGCTTAACAGCCGCTGCCTAAACCTTCAGATGGAAAAAGGCTTCAAGTTATGTTACCTTGATAAGGACGTCGTTTTCAGGGTCACTCTCGGGCGCGTCCTCTCGCTCTTCCTCTTCCATCTCGTCCTCGTCTGTATGTCCGCGGCCCCTCTTCACCGCCCCGGGCGCGTACGGCAGCGCGGCCGCTTTTTTGTTGTATGCTCGAGTCATCGCTGCCTTCACCTTGACCATTATAGGGATTATGTTAGGGAAAAAGTTTCTTCGCATTTTATATAAAAATCGAAAGGTTTTTTATATAATTTATTTACATTACACTAATAAATAATATAATATAAATATTTTTTACCATCTTGTAGGAAGGGACGTAATCCCATTGCTATAAAAATGTTAAGGCTTCTGATCAAAAAAATCGCGGCAAGTGATTTTGGCAATCCTCTCGTAATGTTACCTAGACACTGATAGATATATTTATAATTAATCATAATTTGAAGTGAAACTTCTTATAGGAGTGTAATCGACATCGTTATGTAATGTGTTACGGCGTCAGTCTGTATGGTTTCCTTTTATCTCTCACATAGGCCCTTCTATCCCTACGTAGTGTTTAATATGCAACTTAGTTCAACACCTGTTAATAAGTAATAGCTAATAAGGATTATCTATCGATTTACAAATACATAGAAATCATTGCTTGTGCCAGAACTTGAATGGATTCTATCAAATACATGTGTGACACATACAAAAGAATTAGTAGAAAAAAAAACATATGTGACTTTTGTGTATACAGAATTAATATTTGTATTCAAATAATAAAATATAAATAATATTCAGTTGGATGAAGTGTTACCTTTGAATCAATGAGTATAGTTGGATTCCGTTGTCCCGACCACACAGACAGGTCCACCAGGGAGTCAAGGTCTTCCCTCAATAGGTGGTAAGACTCCAAAACTTCCAGCGATGTGTCAACACCATCCAGCGCGTTCTTAATAAGCGGGTTAACTATAGCGTCTCGAATGTGCGACGCATAGTCCAGGTAGATAGACGACTTGGAGCCTGATGTACTGGAAGATAAGGTTCATATTTTATTAAACGCCTCGGTATACAGTTTTTTTACGTTAAGAAAATAAAGAAAAAGTTGTTCAATATGGTCAAATTAATCGTTTTTTACTATTTTATTACTTAATTTCCCAAAAAATAGTAAGAACTAAATAAAACTGTATTTTTACTTTATAATTCACAAATCATATATCTTTACTGTTTTATCTAATTTCTCTATGATGCTGCTATGACATGGTTCGGGGCTAAAAATCTCGGTGGTCCAGTGGTGGAGCACCCCGCTTCTGAATCAAGAAGTCGCGGGTTCGAATCACCCACACCAATGACTTTTCGAAAGTTATATGTGATAAAAATCGATGACTGAAAACTTTGTACCCGGTATGGCAACAGATTCGCTACCTATTCCATTTATGACGTAAAAATGACGGCGAAATGAGGCTAAACAGCCGCTGCCTACACCTTCGAGTAACAAAGGCGTGAAGATATGTTATGTTAATCGACTTTTTTACTAATTTTACAAAATTTAAAAAACAAAATAGTAACAAACAAATAAGAAAAAAAAGTAATACAAGTTACAAGCTAAAAATTACTTTATTATTAGTAAAATAGAAAGATATGTAATTAAAAAATATGGTAAATTTCCATGATTTATCAATCAATAAATTAATTAAGATAATATTTACCTAAGCCTCGTGTGAGAGTGTATCTCCTGACACAAGCGACGCATTTTTGTCGCCTGCGAGTTCTTCCCGAGCCATCCCGGGAACTGTATCTGTCCCGCCACGTGCCCGGACATATGGTGTCCCGGCAACACTGACGCGTACATTGCCTGTCAAATGTCAATTATTATTTATTGATTTTTAATCGTCTCGGTAGTCCAGTGGTCGAAAAACACGCTTCTGATTCAGATTTCGGGCTGGCACCGTTGATTTCTCGGAATACTTTTCGTAGGTTATGTGTGATAAATATCGATGACTGACAACTTCGTGCCCAGTGTACGGCAGTAAGTTCGCCACCTATTCCATTTGGGATGCTTAGCATAACGATTTGGCGAGTAGAGGTTTAACAGCCGCCTACACCTTCGGGTAGAAATGGTCGTGAAGGTATGACTATTAATTTACTAGCTCCTGTAGACCGATTATCCCCGCAAGGGAGTTGGCGTGAAGTTATGTATGTACGTAGACAGATTAGTTAGTATAAAAAGTAAAAAAGAAATGCTTCTAATTTAGCTGATTTCAGATGTTTTCTAGTTTAAGTCCACTTTAGTGTTCAAAGTCTGAACAATAAAGAGGCATTAAAATTGGCGAACTTCGTGTTGGTAAACAGTTCGAGCTGGTGAAAGAAATAGTTCTAAATAACAAAATTACTATATAATATTGGCCCATCCTACCTGTACTGGTAGCAGTGCCCAGGCTTGGCTGCCTCGTATTCTGGCATCAACCAGATCACCCAAACTGATGTTGTCCGCCGCATTACTTATTCTTTGCAGCACTTCGTGTCTATAAAATAAAAGGATAATTTTGTCTATATTAAAAATCATAAATTAATTTCAATAAAGCAACAATCTAGAAAGAGCAGGCGTGTCGCTTGTTGGTGAGCAACGAACGCCGCCCGGCACCTGAACACAAAAAGTGTTACAGTTGCGTTGCCGCCCCTCACAATGGGATATGGAAGTGGTCGGAAGCGGGATGGGGAAAGGGGTTGGGCCTCGGCTTTCACCAAGCGAAAAGTCAACCAAATAAATAGAATGTACTATAAAATAAATACTCATAGTATTAATACTAGTGCCGTACTGTGGCTATAAGTATAAGTATCAATCTTCTTTACTAGTTTACAAATAAATAGATAATAATATATTATTTTCTTCAGCACCTACACAATATAATATATGTAAGTCTTTGTCCCGACAATAGTATACTCACTTGGGACAGTGTGGTACGACTTGCAAATAGTTCTCTTGCACAAACAGAGGCGCTAGACTGTAGTCGTAGAAGAACAAGTCGCTCTTGTCGTTTATGGACATAGTCTTGTGTTCCTCAGCGGAGAACACCTTGCGGATAGCCTCCCATGGACCCTGAGCACAAATAAAAACTAGACTGTCTTAGGTGCCATTGCATAGTTTTTATTCTATATGAACTTACACATTATTTTATTCAGACATATTAAATATTTATTTCTAAGATTTTCGCGAATCTCACTCATTGATTAAAACAACTTTTAGGATTATATCGCGTTTATTTATTATTTATTTATATTTATTTCCCGACGTTTCGAACTCTTTACAGAGATCATTTTCACGAGTGATGAACAAAAAGAAAAATGATCTCTGTAAAGAGTTCGAAACGTCGGGAAATAAATATAAATAAATAATAAATAAACGCGATATAATCCTAAAAGTTGTTTTAATCAACAGACATATTAAAATTGATTCTATTACAAATTCTTCTATTAGTTTAGGGACTATTCAAGTACGATACGTAAGCAGATTAGTACGATTATTAACCCCCCCACCCCCTTTGTCAACAATAGTAAGTAAAGCTCTTATGCATACGTAAACATATAAAAAAATATATCAGAAACCATCTACAAGATTGCTCTAACCGCCGCCCCCTATAGTGCTTACGTAATACTTGAACGGCTTAAGTTGCTTTCATACTTAACTTTCATACTTAGCTTAAGTACTTGACTAAGGCCGAAATAAAGTATCTCGGTCTGTACCTGGACAGTATATGGCGTTTTGAAGGTCACATGGTCAAGCTCGCCCCCAAGCTGCAAAACACGGCTGCTGCGCTTGATAGACTGCTGCCCTACATCTGTGGAGCTCCCATCTGGGCGGACAACCTCGTCCCCCGTAAGAACGTGGCCCTCTTACGAAGACCTCAGAGGGTCATAGCAACGAGGCAAATCAGGGGTTACCATACCGTGTCATGGACGGCGGCCACTGTTTTGGCGGGTGACCCACCCTGGGAGCTTGAAGCAAGGGTCCTGGCGGCGGTCTCAGAGCACTGCGTGTAGGTGCAGCAAACGTGCGGGCTGCGGCCTGCACGGCTATGCTAAGGCGGTGGCGAGCGGATCTCAGTAGCCCGGCCGCCGGAGTTGAAGTTGCAGCGGCGGTGCGACCCGTCCTGGAGCGATGCGTGGACCGCCACCATGGTCTGATGACGTTCAGACGGGCACAGAATATGCTTACCGGGCATGGCTGTTTCGGTAAGTATTTGTGCGAAATAGCCCGGAGGGAAAGATCTCCGGGCTGCGTCGAGTGTGGCGCGCCAGAGGACACGGCGTGCCACAGCCTCCAGGTGTGCGCCGCTTGGAGCACAGGGATGACCTGGTGGCTGTGATAGGCGGGGATCTGTCGCTACCGTTAGTGATCAGTGACCATGATCAGCAGTGACAGGTGCTTCAACAATGCCGTAATCTCGCTGAAGGAGGCCGCGGAGCTGGAGTGTAAATACGTTGCTGATGCGGACCCGCTTCACCGAGCGAGGCCAGGGAGGAGGCGACGCGAGTATCTCCGCCGTTTCCTCGCCCCGCCTTAATAAGAGGAGTCGGCTGCAGGGTCGCAGCCCGCCTCGCCGGTTCAGCGCTTTGTGCTGCGCGGTGACTCGTCGTCAGACGTCGGGTGTAGAATGCTAACCGTGAGCCCCTGACGCCCCAGCCCCAGCAAACGGAGAAGTGCACCGCAGAGGTTTAGTGGGTATTCCGGCACCACGCTACACGTGCCGGTGAGTCCCACATAACCCATGCCGACTCCGTCGTCGTTGCTGTCAATCCCTTCGGCGTCGGCAGAGCATGCGTAAACAAAAAAAGTACTTAACTAGGTTAAACCTAGTTAAGTATGAAAGGAATCGAATGAATAAAAGAACTTGAAACATATTTGAAAATGGCAATCCGTCGTCAATCAAGAACAATAAACTTAGCCAATAAAAATTCGATGCCCCTCGATTGCAAAGGTTTACTTACTTACATAAGGTTTACTTATTACTTAAAAAAAAACTTCTTCCTTCCTTTCACTTCCTTTTCACATTAAAAGCGGTTACATTTGGTATTTAAATATAAAAAACATTAACGAAGTTTCTTCTAAGGAAAGCAATAAAAATTCAAGTGTAACCGTGAAATCATTATTAAAGTTGGTTCATTATTTTCATCGAAATTTTTTACATGCACCCAATAAAATCTTACTCGTCATTTTATAATATTAGTATAGATTACAATCTAGTAAACAATCATGATTAAACTAATATGACTTACCAATTTAACATCTTTCTTGGTCGTCTGCGCATCCTTCCTGAGTCTGTCGGCATCAGCGAGTGTAGGGTCGATGGCCCACATGGACAGCAAGTTGAGTGTCTGCCGCACATCTTGGTTGGCGGACGTGATAAGTTGCGCTAGCACATCCGGGGGTATCTTGATGCCCTCTTTGAAACATATTGACATCATCGCCGACTGGAACACACAACACACACAATGCAACATGAAGTGGCAGCTACACAGTTTGCTGTATTAGTGGGCCGGCTCGACATCGGCCTCTGAGAATATCGACGTAAAGTAGCTTACGCCGTGTTTCGTTCGGTTAGAGAGGTATCCGAAGACCCACCCCTGCCCTCTCCTTTCCCATCATACTCCCTTAAAAGCTGGTAACGCAACACTATATGTGTTGCAGGTGTCCGTGGGCAGCGGTAGTTGCTTACCACCAGGTAACCAAAGACTGGCTTGCTCGTTTGCCCTCCTATACCATAAAAAAGTGAACAGGAAAGTAGTCATATAGATACAGCGCCACCTAGTTTACCAATGGTGTTCATACACACTCGGTAGTAGGTAGTATTGTCCATGCATCACAAGGCACATCTAATTTATTAGTAGTAGGTATAACGAAATTATTTAATTGTCTAATGTATTGGTCGAAAAAAGGGAACTCACCTTGATCTGATCAACCCTCGGTCTGTTAAACCTTAGATCGTAGCAATAGTTGACGAGTGATCGCATTTTCTGACTATTACGATCGTTGCACATACATATTATAGGTACCGAGGCTGATTTTATTAATGTTATCAATTCTTGAAGACCACCTGATAATATTAAAAAAAGAATGCTTAATGTTAAGAAGTAGGGACCTTTTTGCAAATAAGCAATTCTAAAATAGTACTACTAATACTTAAAACTTGTAGAGCCATGCAGTTCGTTGCGTGAATGGGCCGGTGAAATACCACGGCCTCTCAGAATATCGACGTAAAATGGCTCTTGCCGCGTTTCGCTCGATGAGAAAGATATCCGGAGGCTTAATCCCTAACCCCATCCCCTTTTTATCCTTTTTCCGAGATCTTCCATATGGCACTGTGAGGGCCGGCAACGCCACTGTAACAGTATTTGTGTTCAGATGTCCTTGGGCGGCGTTTGTTGCTCACCATCAGGTGACATGCCTGCTCGCTTGCCTCCCAATACCATAAAAAATACATCACAGATTTAACAATGCCGTTATAATTTCAAAAAGACATTGGTATAATTGAACAAACAAGACGAAGATTCAAAAGTTTCGGGTTCGAATCCGGGGACACACCAAAGACTTTTTGGAATTTTGTTGAGAAGATAAAATAAATGTTGTACCTCAGCAAATGTTTAGAAAAAATATCTTTAGTTAAAGTAAATAAATACAAATAACATTTTATTATCTGCTGTACGTGCGCTTACCTCTATCCTCATTGCCGGCCATTCCGTCTACTTCGTCCATGACCAGCACGTGTTTCTTAGTTACAGCTTTTTTACCTGTTTCACCTAGAAAAGTAACATCTAAGTTCAAACCTTGATTTTGATTGAAGATAAAACTCAAAGATTCACATGACATACATCATACATGCATATATATCTTCACACCAAGTCCCTTCCGCATTCCGGGGGAGCAGACCATCATATGGGGCTTACTCGATTCCATGACTTCCATAATGTCATACACGCTTCACGGTTTTTCCTACACCTTCCGTAAGGATACGTTCAATATGGTCAAGGAAAGCGTGTCGTGGCCGTCCTCGACTCCTACATCCTTTCGCTTTAGCACTGTAGATCATACATTGTACATTAAGCATGCCCTTGCATTCTTTAACAGCAACACTCTTTCAATCCCACTTCCTATCTTAAAACCCTCTTTTCGATGCTCGCAGACCGCGTTTAATCTACTTCCATGCACACTCTGCCATACCCAACTTTCAATGACTCAAGCGTTTTATACCTCTAGCAAATCCCGATAAGGAATTAGTGGTCAACAGCTCGCCGATTTGCTCCTTGATCAGAGTCTTGTTGCGTGTATCGGACGCATTAAACTCGACCATATCAAACCCTAGCTCCCGGCACACCAGCGATACAGTCGTTGTTTTACCTGAATGAATAGATTGTTTTATAGAATACTCGTTTACCAAGCGAACTTTGTTTCGCCTCAGAAGCAATAAGAAGAAATAAAAATGGTCATTCTGGGTTATCCCTATGAGATACATTTCGGACTTTTTTGTAGCCCTTTTGAAGGTGTAATGTATAATAATGCAGTACATTGTTTTAATTTATCACTTAGGGCTCAGCCAGCGCTGCAGCGTTTGCAATTATTTATTTATAGTATAAATTAAAGTACTAAATCTCTCTAATTATCACTTTTATTTACTACAATATACATTAATTAATTATACACACAAACCACCCTGTTGGCACCCTCTAGCTGTTAGAAAAAAAAACACATCACAATCTGTTGCGTAGTTTCAAAGAATTTAGAACATAAGGGGGGTAGACAGCGGAAAGCGACTTTGTTTTATACTATGTAATTATGAGACATATGGCTAGGCGAGCCACTTGATGGTAAGGGACTAGCGTCGCTGATTTTGATGGGAATAGGTTTCCGGTCACAAAACGAAAATGCGGCATGAGCCAGTTACGATATTCTGGGAGCTTGTAGTATTTACACTTCACCTCTCGTCATGTAGGATTTTAAGACCTTAAGCGACGGTCAATATGGTTTATGGAAGTTATTAGTATAGCTGTTAAGTCATTATTTTATATCTATGTAACTATTTGAAAAGTGTTATCACAAAGACAAATTGGTTTTCAAGCTAGTGCCAGGTAAGATACTCACCAACCCCGGGTGGTCCTGACAGTAATACTGCTTTATAATAACCACCGTCGTCGTTCTTAGCCCATGGACTGGGTTTAGGTAACTTCGCTTTTCTGTTCGCATACCATTTAGTAAGCCAATTCGTTAACCTGGGGAAGAAGTAACAGAACAAGTATTAATAACATAACTTCACGCCTTTTGTTACCCGAAGGTGTAGGCAGCGGCTGTTAAGCCTCGTCTCGCCGTTATGTTTACGTCCCAAATGGAATAGGTGGCGAACATATTGCCATACCGAGCACAAAGTTTTCAGTCATCGATATTTATCACACATAACTTCCGAAAAAAATTTCGAAAAGTCATTGGTGTGAGCCAGTGTCAGGGATCGAACCTCTGGATCAGAAGCCGTGTGTTAAAGTACTAATATTTCCATGAAATAGCCAGTATGAAGAAGATATATTGTGGTTTCAGAGTGGTAGAGCCAAGCAGATCGCTGCATGAATGGGCCGGCTCGACCGGTGAAATACCACGACCTCTCAGAAGACCGACGTAAAGTGGCTCATGCCGCGTTTCGTTCGGTGAGAGAGGTAACCGGAGGTCCACCCCCCTTCCCCATCCTTTCCCATCCCCTATCCATTAAAGGTCGGCAACGCAACAGTAACACTATATGTGTTGCTGGTGTCCATGGGCGGCGTTAGTAGCTTACCATCAGGTGACACGCCTGCTCGTTTGCCCTCCTATCACATAAAAAAAAAACAGAGATGGTTGGACTACCGGACTAGACTGGACTTGTATTAATTTAAAAATGTCCAGTAACTTATTACTAACAAATATATAATTGCAATATATGTACAATATGGATGATGCGCATGTAATTATTACAGCAATTAACATTTTTTTATGCGATAGGAGGGCAAACGAGCTCTCCGTTCCCCTGCTGGAAAGTGAGTTAGTAGCGCTGCCCATGGACACCTGCACCACAGATAGTGTTACAGTTGGGTTACCGGCCTTTAAGGGAGTGTGATGGGAAAAGAGGGGGATACGGATACTTCTCTCAACAAAAGAAACGCGGCATAAGCCAATTTGCGACGATAATCTGAGAGGCCGTGATATTTCAGCGGTCGAGCCGGCCCGTTCATGCAGCGAACTGCGGGGCTCTACCACTCATCATATATTTTCGCCCGCCTTAAGAGTAAGGGTAACCAGCTGAAATTGGTTAACCTATTCTAATATTTCTGAAAGAATAAAATAAAACTTACTTTTTCACATTGCTAGCATCTCCTTGTTGTCCAATAATTTGTTTTACAGTCTTTGGCTTGTATTTCTCCACCCACATCAGGGTGTTTGCTATAAGTTTGTCCTCGACTTTAATTGATTTAGACGAATCTGTAATAAATGAAATTATTGTTGTATCTTCACGCTCTTGTTAGTTGAAATGTATAGATAGGGGCAGTTATGCCCCAACCGATATTTTTAAAAAAGTCATTTTGTAGTGGAGAAAATTGTTTTAGCAATATCGATGTTGCCTTCAAATGCCTCATATGGAATCTGCTTTACTGTAAGCAATTAGCGAACAAATGAGCATATACGCGTCACATTTTGCTATGACGCTAGAGCGAACCTAGTTGCATATATAACTTCACGCCTTTTTTCTCCCCGAAGGTGTAGGCAGCGGCTGTTAAGCCTCGACTCACTGTTACGTTTACGTCCCAAATGGCATAGGTGGCGAACCTATTTGCATACCAGGAATGAAGTTTTTAGTCATTAGTATAGCAGCCGCTGCCTACACCTTCGGGTAACAAAGGCGTGAAAAGTATTACTATACTGCTTTTATATTTAGGTACATTTCGCTAGGAAATTGTTACGAATGGTCCATGCAACAGTAATTTGGCTAAGTTTTATGCGTCTGATACTATGTCTAGTAAATGGCAATTTCTTTAGTGGTAGGTAGTTACCATTGGTTTGAGGAATCTCTCTTGAGCTTGATGCACCACTTTCAGATTTCTTATCGCGTAAAGACTCAGTTGGTTTCTCTTCTTTAATTTTCTTCGGACTTTTAGATTTATGACGACTTTTATGCTCATCCACGACCAATTTATCCTTAGAAGTTTGATTCTTTTTCGATTTACCATCAACATGTACTTCTTTACTACTTTTTTCACTAGAACTTGATTTATCTCTGAGTTTTTCTTTATGACCGCTCTTGTTTGGAGACTTTTCTTTTTTAATCTCTTTTTTGATATCTGATTTCTTTGTAGGCTTTGATCGTTCTATTATCATTTTGAGGAATTCATCTTCATTAATAATTGTTATACCTAGTTCTTGTGCTTTTGCTAACTTCGCAGGACCAGCATCTTCACCAGCGATGACGTGTGTCACCTAAACATTTTGTAACATAAAAAAACTGTATGTAGGGAACAGAGAAATTAATGGCGTACCAAATAGAGAAAACGATTCGGGTATTGAAACCAATCAAACAAGACTACTAGTGTTGTGCTTCTGTATGTGAATACAAGAGATGGAGGGCATCAGGTCAAATAAACATTTTTTTCCACAGAGGTTGTTACTAACTATTTATATCTCTAAGCTGTTCAAGTTCAATTTCAAGAGTCATAACAAATTGATTCTCGCGCAGGCTTGACAACTTTCAGCCTCCCGAACAAGTCGGTATTCTGAAAAGGCTTTAGTACCATAGACCACATACACACACTGCATCGGATAAACTATACAAAAGACTGAGGAGTATAATCAGCCTCTGCCTGGTCTTTGTAGAACATCAGAAAGCCTTTGCTTCCGTCGAAACTTGGGCTGTGCTGCAGTCCCTCCAGAGATGCCAAATTCACTATCGGTATATCGAAGTATTGAAGCGTTTGTAAAGAAACGCCACGTTGTTGGATCTGGGATCACTTTCCACTACAGAAAGGTGTCAGACAAGGGGACGTAATCTCTCCCTAGCTGTTCACCACTGCATTGGAAAACGTAATTAAGCTCCTAGACTGGTCCGGACTTAATATCAACATCAACGGCGAATACATCACTCACCTTCGATTTGCTGACTATATCGTAGTGATAGTTGAGTCAGTGGGAGATCTTGGTCAATGTTCGAGAACATCAGCAGAGTTTCCCAATAGGTAGATCCAAGAATTAATATGGACAATACCATAATGTCCAATGCCCATGTCATTCAAGCACCGGTAACTGTTGGTGATGCGACTGCGACACTGTGTTTACCTAGGACATACTATTCAACTAGGTAGCGCCAACTTCTAGAATGAGGTTAACCGACGGATCCAACTCGGTTGGGCTGCGTTTGGGAAACTGAGGGAAATCTATCAAAAGGTCTATGATCAATATGTGTTACCAGGGATGATATATGAAACTGAGACGTCGTTTCTTAATGTGCGACTCATTACAATTCTCAAAGTCGCTCAGCGTGCTATGGAGCGGGCTATCCTTGTAATCTCCGGATACATCTCTCATCAAACGAATCGTAGCAAGAGCCACTTTACGTCGATATTCTGAGAGGTCGTGGTATTTCACCAGTCGAGCCAGCCTATTCATGCAGCGAACTGCAAGATTACCACTGTACAATCGACCTAACCCGAAAGGTTAGCACACTGAAATGGCGATATGTAGGCCACATCACTCGACGAGCCGGTACCCGCTAACCGCCGGTAGAAAGGTTATCGAGTGGCGACCACGAACTGGTGGAGGTGGAGTAGGACGTCCACCCACTAGATGGCCCAACGAACTAGTCAAATTCGTTGGAACCCGCTGGACGCGGATAGCACAGGATCGTGAGTTGTGGAGGAGCCCCACGGCCAACAATGGACCTGAAACGGCTAATGATGAAGATTTATGTTTAACTAGCTGAAAAAATAGCAAATGTTGGATTTGTCACTTGAGATCCTTTGTCTATTTAAAAAAACGCAAAACCGTTGAGTAGTTTCTAAGATTTAAGCAGACTTAAGATTTAAGGGGACAGACAGTGGAAAGCGACTTTATTTATAAAACACGCGCTGTTCATATTGCGATCGGTTTCATGATGATGACGTAGGTAAACAGTAAGTACCGTTTGCAACATTGACATGCATATACATCTTACGCTTGAGTTATAATTGTTATTGTTCTAAATTTTATAATTTTGCTTTGTTATACTATTTTATTGTAGATTATCATACTTACTCGACACAACAATTTACAACTTAAACTAGTTCTGGTTCAGATCATAATATTAGCATCGAAGAATCGGGCGAGAATGACTAAATTAAACGTGTCTATTCCTACTATAAACATATACTTTTTAAATATTCGCTATTATTTATTACTTATCAAACAATTTTATTCAAAAATGAGTAATTCAATAAGCAAATTCCATTAATGTTTCTGCTATCTATATTTTTTTCTAGATGAATGACATCACGCAGCAGTAATTATGACAAGGTTCCATCGCAATATCAACGCGCGGGACTTAAACTATGTAATGATGATGATTTTATGGTTTTAAAAGAGTATTTGGCACATGAGTTTCTTGCCCGTTTTTTCTCATGATAGCGGATTCGGGCATCTCGTGTTTTCTCGTTCCAGAGGCACTTTTTTCAAGCACACGTGTTTTAATATGTAATATAACTATAGTAATAATTTTAATCTTTGTATTTCGCAGGCTCGGTCGTCCAGTGGTCGCGCACCCTGCTTCTAAATCAAGAAGTCGCGTGTTCGAATCCTGTTTCGCGGCATCAAATCGCTGCTATTTGAATTATAATAATATATACTTACTTTCTTGGTGACACCACTCTTTACGCATCCTCCATATTTGTTAATGGCTGCTGACACTTCGTCCTTTTCAAAGGAATCCAAAACGCCAGTTAATACAAAAGCACAGTTCTTCAAACAATTTGATGTCCCCTGTCAATATATTGTCATTGTTTACAATTTATTGCATTTCAACAGCCATAAACTGGCTTACTGACACATGTGCCTATTCTAGTAATAGTCCTGGTCCTAAGCAAGGTCGTATATTCTCCACAAGCTATGATCCTGACACCAGCTTTCGCTTCATCCACAGTCTCATCATCTCATCATGCATTCACGCCGGTTTCATTTTGCCTTTTTAAACAGACCATTTATTTGGTTGTGGTAGTCCTGTCTTGGTCTCCGGATCCCGACCCTGCCACGCACATTCGCTTCATATAATCTTCAATCAGATGGCTTTCATTCTAACTTTCATATTCTGACTAAGCAGTTTGATACTCTTATATTACTCTTATAGTGTCTTATTCTTAATATGGTACTGGTCCCACCACTAAATTAGGGATGGAAGATTTAGGGATGGAAGATTTAGGAATGCGGAGTGAGGTTCTCGATCGCGTCGAAAACAAGATATTATGGGATTTGGATTGGAAGGGAGTGTCGGTGTGTAAGAATGCTCCAACGGTTCGGCCATGTAGAAAGAAAGGATGATGCAAGGTTGACTATCAGATATACAGTGCAAAATCAGATAGAAGTTGCAGCTCAAAATGGCCACAACATACATTCCACTACCAAATTATACAAGTCCTGGAGGAAGGTGATGTCAGGAGCCTTAAAAACTGACAATGTGTATGACATTAGCTGTATGACGTGATGAAATTTAAAAAAAAGCAAGTGAGGTGTGTAAAAATCTTGCTTTTTGGTGCTCAGTTCTCTCTTCCTATTTCGGAAGAAACTTGGCATGAAGTTATGTAAATATGTACTCTTAAAGTAGATACTATCATTTTTCTATTTTATTTTATTATTTACCTCTGGTATCTCTTTGGCGCCTAAATTTTTAGGTCCAGATCTGTTCAAATAACTTTTATATAACGCAGCTGAAAGTCTTCTACGTTCATGTCTCTCTTCATCTGTTAGAACTGAAAACAGTTATTATGAGTATAATTTACACACTAAAATATTAACTTCACCACATGCTCTACTATTATCTGTTTTTTGAGTGATAGATATATAATCAAATTAAACTCAAAGTGATGTGTAGTTACAGCATACAATAAAAACAGTTTAATTTGCAAAAGATTTAGGATATTTTTAAATATTAACATAGTAAACTGCGGTTTGTTTCTGCCGAGGGGAGTCATTTTAGGCTTCTTTAGTTTATTTATTTTCTTAAAAGTTCAACTTCACACAATATGTGTCTGAAATTTAAGTTAAATTAATGTGTCTTTTGGAATAAATTTATTTTCGGAAAATATGTTACCTGTTCATAATAATTTCATTACCAAGTAATATTAAACTAGTACTATTAAACACTAAACTACTCCATAAAAAAAAACTGTATAGCTTTATATTTACCAGACTCATTGAGACTCTTATTTAATTTCTTCTGTTTAGAATCCTTGATGTCATCTTCAACAATATTTTCCATAGTAGATTCATCATCACTATATTTGTTATTATGATTACTTATTGTTCTAATACCATTCTCTCCAACATGATTACTCTTCTTTTCATCACCTTCTTTATTTTTCAAGGCATTGTCATCCTTTTTATTGCCATGATTGCTTGATTTATGTGTGTTTCTATCACAATTGTTATGGATTAATTTTTTTTTCTTGCCACTGCCATTATCTGAGCTGTTATCATTGTCTACAAACTCAGCAAATTTTCTTTTACTGGCATCAGTTTTAGATTTTATTTCACTGGTTGGATGATGCTTTGATTTTTTATCACTATTTAGAGATTGAAAGTTATTAGCTTTCTTTTCTTCCCTTGAACTGTCCATAAGCTTGTCTTTTTCATCTAAAATATTAGTTGATACAGAGTGATTCTTTTTTCCTTGTAATAATTTTTCTGATTTTGATGGTGACTTATTTGTATGCAACTTAGCCTCGAAAGTTTGAGATTCATTTATATTTAATTCCAATTCTAAATTATCAATATCTAGTAAACTCTTTTCAAATTCATCATCAGAATGTATTCCGGTCTCTGTCTTTTTCTGCACTAATGGTTGTGTCCTCTTGATAGGTCCAGTACCAAACAGATCTGCTGGTTTAACTTCTTTAAGGACAGTTTTATTTTTATTTCTAGTAGTATTTGAATTTTTGGATTTATCATCTGACTTAGGTTTAGATGATATAATTTCCTCGTCTGAATCATCATTTAGGACTCTCTTCCTCTTTGCAACTTTTTTCTATAAAACACATTTATAAGAATGCTAAGCAAAATTGTGCTATAATTGAACTAAGAAAACACGCCAATTATATTTTCTATTACTGAATGTAACTTGTTATTCTAAGTTTGACAATACCACTCTTTATGAAGGCAGGTTAGTTTCGCCCAAATACTATGTAAGACTGCAGGAGTTCATTGAATACTCTTATTATAATTAAAAATAGTATACTTATTCGCAGTCCTCATGCTGTTCAGTATAAATATGTACTTACATTCTTTTTGATCTGCTCATGGGGTGATTCCGGGATAACATCATCATCATCTTCGATTTTTGTCTCTAGAACCTTTTTGGGTCGGAAAAACGACCGAATATCCTAAAATTTTATACCAAATTTACTATGATAACTTTGAAGAATAATATCAGTTTTGTAATTATTTGTACAAATATTGATATCCAACAAGATATTGGTACTTTATAAATTTTCTATTATTTGTAGAAGCAATTAGTATAACACCAAAGTTAAAAAAGAAGCACAAAGACAGTATTTATTTTATAGTGTCTATTATTTCGATACATAACAAAGTTTTCAAAAGTGGATGGGCTTTTTTCAGTTGTAACAACGAAATTTTAACAAAATATTTTGAATCGCAATAAGAGTACCTCATAACCAAACAAGAACCAAAGATCATCACACAAGCATAATTTCTGCATTTTAACTAATTAGCATAAAATATAATAAAAATTATTATTAAAATAGAGAATAAATAGAAAAAACAGGCAGAAATTAGGTAATAAACTTCTTTAGCTTACTTTAGACATATTGCAGGAAAATAATACGAATACAGCACATTTAACGATTTCTCATTAATCTTAGCAGTACATGATTTTTCGGGATTAAGATTAATTATTGTTCTAAACTGGATAAATTTAATATTAGTGGAATTATGTTAGCGTCCCATTCAAATAACATTCGGCGCATTCGGTAAAATTAGGTTTTTTTTTTTAAGGGTTTTAATGACCTGGTAACTAAGGTAAAATTCGGTTCCTCAACGGCGACGGAGTAGGGATGTGAAAATATAATCGATTATGGAAATAATTGTTTAAAAATCGATTGTTTAAATTAAAAAAAAAAAACGATTTTAATTTGTGATTATTTTTATATGACATCAATTCATAATCGATTTTTTTTCTTAATCATTCAATTACATATTACCAATTTTTCATCTGCAACGCCCCAATATTAAGTTTGGTCTTCTGGCCCGGAACGAAACTATTATAGAATACTTTCTCCATAATGTTATTTTTAACGCCATCTATGACCGCATTCCTTCTATACCTTTGAAACAGTTTAGTTATTCATTTAATCAAATATTCACTAGATGGAGTCAATGAATAATACTATTTTATTGGCTGACATTTGGTTGATATGTTTTTTTAATTGTTTATTTCTAAATTACTAAATATTACATGGAAACTTTTCTAGTCACATACCACAAAAACCATCTGAGGTTTACCAGTGGTATATCATCCATCCCACCAAAAGCTAACAACAATTATGTGATGACTAGGTCGGTTGCAGACGTAAGTTCCTTAAGACTATTTTACAATTTTTCTTAGTCAGTGTGTCACGAATTTCGGCAGGCAGACATTAATTATGTCTGCCTGCGAAAAAGTCTTTTTTGGTTTTGTTTTTAAACAATGTCTACGACTAAAGGGACGACAATTAGATGGCGTCAAAATTTCCATGTTGACAATAAATCTGGCAATGACAATTGTACATATTGCCCAAAAATTTTAAAATCGATTAATATTAATAAATCGATTATTTTCATAAATAAAATCGATTATTAATTTTTTGATTTTTTCATAGTAAAAAATTACTCGACTAATTAAAAATCGTTTTTTTATGTTAAATGTCACATCCCTACGACGGAGTTAACCGTACTTTTTTTTGTAGTCGAACCCGTATTTAATATTTGCCAATATCAACATATCAAATATAAATTCTGGTTGGAAAATGTTATCTCAGTAATAATAACGTTAGTTTAGAAGTATAGTCTAAAATTAAGCTCACTAAAAGGGCAAAATTATCTAGGACTACCTAAAATTTTAAAATAGTAGGTGTATGTACACAGTACAGCCGTGCAACTCGGTATGAAAAACCGAAAACAATTTAAACACTAAATTTTGTCATAATAAAATTATAATAGTTCTACAAGAAATGCCTGCAATGATATTTAATTATTCAATGGTAAGTATAATTATCTCTGTATGATAACAAATTTTAATAGATTAGGCTGTATAATTTCGTTTATAAACTTTTTCAAAATGGGTTGTTACATTTGTGACACTTCAATCACGAACATGCCATATTTTGAGTTCAATGTTATTTTTTATGGTGTTATTTATATTAAACACATCAACATACGCTGTGAATAAAAATGTAGGCAGTGTATTATTCAACGCTGCTCACATTCATTCAAGTTATTGGACTACAGATGAGATAGCGAAATTGCAAGCTCGTAAATTATTCGAATGTTTAATACCACCCTCCTACAACCCGGAGAAAGTGAATAATAAGTATATAGAGGACAGTCTTAGCTACTTTAGGAGTGCATTAATATCTGTACAAAAGGGTGTAGATGAAAACACCGCTGAAATACTCAAAGAAGCTTTAGCTGATACATTAGGAGCCCATCTGAAATATGAAATTTTGCCACCAATTCGCTTTGCCTATTATGCAGGCTACATTCCATTCCGCACTGCCAGAAAGCTCCATGATTTTTATGATCAAATCAAGCTTATGTTAAATACTCAAGGAGTAGGATGGAAACAGCCAGAGCGAATTCCAAAGTGGACAAACATAACAGTTGCTAAGATATTTATTGGATCCGGAAAATTATTAGATCCTTGTGCCAGTCTTGTTATTAAACGAGACATGGATAGCTGCATTCACTTACCATCTCCACGATTGGATAATAGCATCAATCCACTTGCAATCTCATTACCTTTCAGAAGTGAACCACTTGTGAACCTGAAGTCATCTAATGCAGAAAATATTATTTTAAAATATTATACAACTGCGTTAAGGTGTTTATTGCACAGTTCTCCAGCAAATTGCCGTCACGAGGATGTCGTTAATTTTAATAATGAAATATGGAATTGGATGAAGCATAACGTAGCTCCACATTTAGCTGACGAAAATCTGTACGCGGCATATGGTGGAATCTTGAGAATTGCTGCGGCTGTACAAAACTATGGAAAAGGTTTATCTAGGCGCAATATTTTTGATGACCAAGAACTGTCGTTAGCTAAAAAGAACCCGTGGAAGGCGATAATCGAATCTTATAAAAACGTTAACACAAATTGGACTCCTATAATGTACATTGCTGTAGTCTTCATGATCGCATTGGCAATGTATCTTTTGCATATTTGTTATTACTGTATGTATAGAGAAAGAAACCCATGTACTCGTAATAAAAAATCGAGGGCTTCGGCCACAACGGCTCTTAGTGCTAAAATAGAGAGAGGAGACATTTCCTCTACAACCGTTCATTTAGATCAAAGCGAGATGTTTTCTAACCACCAGAAGTCATCAAGACATCTTGATATATCTAAATCGTCTTCAATGAAAAATCAGAAAGTTTACGATTTAAACGAAAATATCGAGAGAGTGATGCCGGTTCTTATTAGTGACAATGAAAATAGTCCGGAACATTTTACATCATCTCATTCCGATGGTGAAGATAATCGCACTCGAAAAACTTGTAATACAATCGATGGTGCACCTAAGAGTCCACCCAAATTAGAGACGCCTATAGCACAATTAACTATTGAGAAACAGCGAACATCAAACGCGGGAACTAGCAAAAAAATAGCAGCTCCAATGTACTCAACAAGTACCCTGACGTATTCAGATGGAACTTTTGGCAAAGCACCACAACATAGTGGTTCAGCCTGGTCTGCTTCTAGCACAAGTATATCCGGGAAGAGTGTTAGCACTATAAGTTCAAAATCTCGTAGTCAAAGATCGAGAAGTTCAAGAGATTTAGCATGGGCGCGTAAAGTAATCGCCCGGAATTGTCGTAGAGGACAGCAGTCATCAGGTCCAGACTCTATTGCTCATTCTTTTGCGCTGTCGCGGTCACGTAGATAGCCTTTCATTTCTATGTCATCTATAATTTATGTAGTTTCATTTGTAGAACATTTAAAAAAAAACATTGCAATATTTTATAAGCCATGTATAATATTTAATAAGTACATATTAAGGTTTTTACTAAAGCTTATATTAAAATTTTATTAAAACATAGCATTCAAGCGATAATGCTTTTTAATTTGTTACTTCTTTTGTAAATTATTCCGATAAATTCCGGTGACTGTCGAAACTGTCATCGAAGTATTTTAATATGATACAAGTAGCGCCACCATCACAAAATTATTTTAATTTCACGCGTCTTTGGTACTTGATAGTCCCCGATTTCAACGGAGTAAATTGATCATGACAGACTACCAGATCGTATAGTTTAGGGATTGAACATAACATAGCTTCACGCCTTTTTCTACTCGAAGATGTAGGCAGTGGCTGTTAAGCCTCCACTTGCCGTTATGTTTACGTCCCAAATGGAATGAGTGGCGAACCTATTGCCACACCGGGCACAAAGTCTTTAGTCATCGATATTTAATCACACATGACTTTGGAAATTAATTTCGAAAAGTCATTGGTGTGAGCCAGGATTCGAACCGGCGACCTCTGGATTCCGGAGCGTGGTTCTAGACTACTGGACCACCGAGACCACTAAGACTAGATAAGGATTACGTTTTTACTATTTTGAGGTATGTTACCCTGACGTAGTAAGTAAATTTAAATAGGTAAGTGAAAATAATAAAAAAAAAGAGTATACTCGTAATAGAATTGAATATAATTCTCAAACAATATGGATTGTTAACATATAAATACTTACTATTATAATAAACCAGTTTAATATTCACATAAACATTACATAATATATCACATTGAACATAATTTGTACATCATTCGAAAGTAAACATGTTTATTATTTCATTATTTCCTCTAAATAAATACATTACTGTTTTACTTAAATTTTATTTTGTGATCTCTTCTTACATAACAATATTTACTTTTGTAAAAATGTTGTTGGAAAAGTATTCTTTACATTATTCTTAAATTGTTTACACATGGCCCTGAGGCTAATTATTACAATCTCTAAAATTACACGTGTGGACGGAATTGTTTAATGCAATTTCATAGATAATAATGATTTTTTAATTCAGCCCAGTACAAGTCAAAACATCAGTTACTAGTCAAGAAGTCAATCCTAAATAATCTTAAATCAAATTAAAATTCACTGGCCAACGCTTGACCTCACTTCAACTGATGGTAAGTGATCACAAGGCCATTGACGGTAAAGTGCACTGTCCAGTTAGGAGCCTATTCAGTGTTCTTTTGAAGATACCTATGTCATAATCATCAGGGAACACAGAAGCAGATAATTTGTTCCAAACACCAACCGTGCGGATGATGAAGGAAGACCCAAATCGCTTAGTACTTACAGGTGGGATATCTATAACGTAGGGATCGTGGGTAGTCCGTCGAAACTTTTCGGTAGGGGGCGCGTATTCTGCCATAATTTATAAGTGGGTACCAGTCGAGTACACGCAATGTCTAATAACCATGCCAGTCTCATTAAAAAACTATTTCTTATATGCCTATCTTGGTCTCCCCATTACCAAGGATTGAGCTAAAAACTAATAACGGTATCCATACATATTCCGCTTGTACCGACCCGTTATATCTAATATGGCGTTTTATATTCTGATATTGAAAATATAAGCCCCGCGCACGTTGATATTGCGATGGAACCTTTTGTCATAATTACAGATGCGTGACGTCATTCGCCTCAAAAAAATACAGATAACAAGAAGAAACATCTAAGTAATTCACCTATTGAATTACTTAATGTTGAATAAAAAATTTCGATAATTAATAAATAATGGCGAGTAGTTATAATAAAAATATACACATATAATTTAGTCAATCTCGCCTGATGCTTCGATGCTAATAATAGCATCTGAATCAGCACTAGTTTCAGTTGTAAGTTGTTGTGTCGTGAAAGTTTGATACTTTACAAGAAAACAGTATAACAAAGCAAAATTATAAAATTTAGAATAACAAAAATTATAACTCAATCGTCAAATGTATAAGCATGTCAATGTTGCGAACGGTACTTACTGTTTACCTACGTCATCATCACCAAGATGGCGGCGAAGCCGATCGCAATATGAACGCGCGCGGGTAACACTTCAATTGAGTTTTAAAGTTTAGATTATAAAGTGAGATATTTAATTTCGATCAAGTACAATTAGTCAGTAAAACAATGAACACACATATATACAATATAGTAAGATTAACCAACATATATAATATATAATAAATATTTTTACTATTAAACTTAGATTTGGAATATTTAATAGATACTACATATCTATAAACTAAACTATAATAATATGACTTAATATCAACGTGTAACCTAAATAATAATAATAAAGAAAACAACTTTTTCGAATAATACAGGTTTTTTTATAATACGGCTAAGTGAGGAAGTATATAGAATTGTTGAAAAGCCGGCAAAATAAATGCATCCCGCTTCTTTATCAGAACCCGAATGACTGACAAAACTGTATTCGAAGCGAGGCAGTCTACTGCCAAGACCCAAAATTAATATTAAACGTGATAAAATCCGTAAAAGTAGTTTTGTTTATTATCTTGTGTTTATTCGCAAAAAAAAACATAAACAAAAAATATATTAATTTCATTTTCCGCTAAATATTATACACATATGTATTATTATTTTATATATATTTGTAAAAAGAACACAATCGTGATAATATAATAAAAATAATATCTCTATTCTAATATTAGAGAGACTGTGTATTAACTTCTTAAATTCAAATATAAATTATATAATTGAATTTGAAAAGTTATAACAAGTAACATTGATTTGTTATTTTCAACTTGACATCGAGGAATTGCTTATTATATATTGCGCTAAATAATAATATCTTGGACACAATACACACAGCGCCCTCTAGTTCCAAGCTAAGCAACTAAATGCTTGTGTTGTGGATACTAAATAACGGATATTAATACATATATAATTTTCTTTTGTAAATACATACTTATAATACATAGAAAAACACTCAGACGCCGCACAAATATTCAAGTTTGTCACAAATATTTGTGCTCGGGTGGGAATCGAACCCCCGACCTCACTGCTACAGCCGGTAGTTTTACCAATGCGCCACGAGACCCGTCAAAATGAAAATAGCATTAGACGCTCATATATATACCATCCATGCCAATAAATGGAATTAAAAAAAAAACATATCAAACATTAATTTCGTGTGATTAAAAAAAAGCTAGAATAATTTCCTTGTGACATCGTTTCTCTTTAATCCAAACTATATAGTAGTAATTATAAAAGTAAAGCATAGACCACAAAATGCTTTAGAAGCAAAAGGACACTAATCACAAGGTGAGACAGCTCTTGATTGTTTCTGTAGATAAACATATATGGAGTTAAACAAGACTGTATGTGTGAGTGTTTTTATATATCTTCCATAGTTTCATCTGCTCATTTATGCCAAGATACTATTCCATTTTTACTTGTCAACACGAGATTTCTTAAATTTTACGCCATCATGCTTATAATGGTTAGTATCTCAAGAGTAGCTCACCTCTTCAGATTCGACTTATAAATTAAAAAAAAAAACTAAAGGATCCTTTTACCAAATGTGCATCAAGTGTTTAAAGCATGAGTGAATCACATTGTAATATAAACCTAATTATCTTACAGGTATAGATCATATTCTTATATTTTTGTACTGTCTGTCGCTCCACTTGCGATGCATATACTTGACTATGTACAAGGGCAGGCACGACACCAACGTTATCACTATCACTTTCCACCAGAAGTCCCAGTGACGGATGAAATCTGCGTCTGTGGAGAACATATTGCTAGTTTTAAAACAAAACTGGTTTCATTTAATGATTTGCATTGAGCAGTTCGAGAGTAATATTTTCAACAAGCGAGTCACCTGGTGGCAAGTGACTAACGCAACCCATTGACATCTACAACACCCAGGTGGTCGCAGGTTTTTTAATGGGACGGTGAAGGGGTTGAGGAGTTTACGGGAAGGGGAATTGGCCTCCGGATACACTGCACGGAACGCAGTATAAGCCAGTTTACGTGGAAATTCTCAGAGGTCGTGGTATTGAACCAGTCGAGCCGGCGGGTTCGTGCAGGGATCTGCGAGACTCTACCACGTAAAGTGGCTCATGGCACATTTCGCTCAGTGAGATAGGTATCCGGATGCCCAATCCCTTGCCCTGACCATTCCCCATCCCACTTCCGATCCCTTTTTTAACCCATTTTAAAGGCCGGCAACGCAACTGTGACACTATCAGTGTTGCAGGTATTTATGGGCGGCATAAATTACTTACCATCAGCTAACACGCTTGTTCGTTTGCTCCCCTATCCCATAAAAAAATCACATCAGAGATGTCGAAAAACACACTCACCAAAGTATGTAGTGAATATGAGCAGCGTGGCGATGTACATGAGGAGGCTGACGAGCTCGGCGCCGACCATGAGCCAGTGCCACGTGACCACGGTGAGCGCCACCATTATCAGCTCCGTGAGGATCAGCGCCGTGTAACTGATCTCCACTATGTGGATCAACTGGTCCTCGAACAGAACTAGGGCTCCGTACATTATTACACCACCTGTATCACAAAGGTTTTAATCAGTAATTTTCTTATGGTAATCGAGCCACCCGGTGGTAAGTGACTTACGCCGCCGATGGACACATGTGTTGTTGGCTTTTCTAATAAGATAGAGATTGGAATGGGAAGTAACGGGGAACGGCAGTACCTCTATCACCGGACGAGAGACTAAAACGAGATGATGTCCATGAGACCCTTTTCGTCGACATTCAGTCAAGTCTAGGAACGACTACATCCTGTACAAAATAAAGATATTTTACCTTGATATATAGATATCCCGGTCCAAATGTAAAATGTCTTATACGAGAGCTGCCTGCCTTTTGTTAATTGTTTGTATAATTGTGGATACCGGAGCGCGGTCGAACTTGGTATATCCTTGTCAAACACCTAGGGAATACAAATTGCATGTCAGCGTATCATTACATTCACAATGAATATTAAATTGGATTTATATTTTAATAACACCGGCCAAGTGCAAGTAGAACTCGCGCACCAAGAAGTTCCGTATGTATCATTATCTATTCTTGCGAGTAACATACACTTTTCGCAGTATTTGTTATCAAATCGGCAATTGGAATACATCACCTGTGAAAATTTCAACTGATTAACTGTCATCGTACTTAAGATATAGCCTGCTGACAGACGGAGGGATGGACTCACAGCTTTTGGGTATGGAACTTTGAAAATGGGGTATATGTCTTGAAGGTTCTTGGTACAAATGCAATCTTCATGAGGATACCATGAGGATTGAATTTGTTGTTTCTTCCGTCCAAAGGTCACTATTATTGCGTACATGCTTGCTTGACCGTATGTTAAATCAGTCATCAACAATAATTCAGTCGACTCACCAATGAAAATACAGGCAGCATAGTAAACACAGTTCCATATCCAACCATCAGAAATCCAGGGTACAGAGACACCGAAGAAAAATAGAACACCACCGAAAACACGGCCTGCGAAACAAAAATTGAAAAATATTATGACATTCGGATATGGCGACTGCAATGCAGTAACTCCTTTGTCGTCATCTATCAGACATTGCCAGAGCCATAGATTTATCATTGACTGTAGTAGATGGCACACGTCAGTAAAAATGTACTACTAATCATCACTGACAGCGCAACCGCTAGTAATCGATTCTCAGCCAGTTTACATTTAAGATAGGAACAATAACTATGTAAAAGTTGACACTTGGAAGCGCTTTTTACGCACACATTGATAATGACTAATGCCGATCTTATATCTTTGGCCTGAGCTTTCCTAGGTAATAACGGATGCTTAAAGACTGATTGTGACGGATATTAATACATACATACGTTTTTGATAATAAATACTTATAACAGATTATAATTAATATGCTCATTTATTTTTATTTATCACATTCCATGCCGACTTGGGCAGTGCTCGGGTGAACATGTCTACGTATATCATTTAATGAGTATGTCACTTTCAACAGTCAAATCAATCGATACTATTGAATGGTAAAGAGAGGGAGAGGGAGAGAGAGAGAGAGAGAGAGAGAAAGAGAGATATACAGAGTGTAGTTAATAGTTATGATCCAGACCTGCATGGTGGAGACGATTAGGCCGCGGTGCACGATGAAGAGGCACAGCGCGGCCGATCGCATGGCGGCGCGCCTTCCGTGCACCAGCAGCAGGCGCGCCAGCCACGAGAACTGGCGCACGCTCACGTCGCCCGCCAGCGACGCAGCGCGGCCCTCCGCGCCCTCTATACCCACACCTGCAGCCGACAGCACACAGCTTTCAGAACACACTCGCTCTGTGACACTACATAGAGGGCGCTAGTGGTCCACATGCGTTATAGTGTACACTTCAATATTTACCCCACATTGAAATAGTTCATAGCGAAATAAAAAGTCAGTTTTTCTAACATCGTATACATACACGTTACGGACATCATACGCGTATTTACTTCCTGGTAAGTTTTTTAACGCTTGCTCAATAATATATAATATAATATAATATCTTGGACACAAATCACACAGCGCCCTCTAGTTCCAAGCTAAGCAACTAAATGCTTGTGTTATGGATACTAGACAACGGATAATAATACATATATATTTTTCTTTTGTAAATACATACTTATAATACATAGAAAAACACCCAGACGCCACACAAATATTCATGTTTGTCACAAATATTTGTGCTCGGGTGGGAATCGAACCCCCGACCTCGTTGCTGCAGTCGGTAGTTTTTTACCAATGCGCCACGAGGCTCGTCGACAACAATAGAACAACAATAGGAGGACGCGAGAAAAAGACGTAGCAAGCACATAAAACTTTTTCTAGACTTTAAGCTCATTTCTTCATATAAATCTAGCACAGGATAATCGGTTATGCAGTGTAATTAATAAAGTTACATTAGCGGTTATAGTAGTAGTGTGCGACGCCTGACCTATGTCTGCCTCCTGTATCATGGCGACATCGTTCCCCCCGTCCCCCACGGCGGCCACCACGTGTCCCCGCGCCCGCAGCAGGCGCGCCACCCGCGCCTTCTGCGTGGGCGAGCAGCGCGCCACCACCACGCCGCTGCACCGACACAACACCTCCACGAACTCCTCCTCGTACGACTGCAGGCATACCTGTTGGATTTCATTAGTCTGTATAGTTATAAACAGACAACTTAAATACGTCCTAAGTAAATTTTATTCACAGACATAATTCATTCTTCTGCGAAACGAATATTGTAACACTGTTTTTAATAAATAGGATTGTAACACTGTTGTGTAGGATTATAGAAGGTAATGTTTGTTTTGTATTTTGAATATAGTTACAGAATTATTGGTGTATTAGACTTTGCTCTCGATTGCTGTAAGAGATTGCGTGAAATGTTATTATTTATTTCAATTCCATACATAAATCTATTTTTACAGGTTTCCACCTAATACAATAGACATATTCAAAACACATAAAAATAAAATAATAATAAATTAAATCGAAACAATAAAATTCTTACTCATATAAAACACAATTTTAATACTAAAGGCAAGCATAAGCTTGAGTTACCGTATCATCGCCTGCACAAGGTACACAAGTCTTTTTTGGGAATGGGTGTACAGTTTTATAATAGGATACCTGCGCATATTCTGGATTTGTCTTATGATCGCTTTAGGCGGGCTGTGAAGGGTCGTCTCGTTGGTGGTGCATACTACACCATCAACGACTTCATGACTGACAAGTCGGAGTGGGACCGTCAAATTGCTTGCTCAACGCGGATTTTGTAGTTTGTGTATTGGAATTGGTTCACTTTTTGGAGTGGAGGCGTTCTGTAATAATTTCTGATAGCTTTTTAATTTTAAATTTTCCTTGATATTGTGTTCAATATGTGATAGGTACTTAAATTTTATTATTCGCCACATTTTTTGCACAACGTTACCACTCTAATTAAAAGATGTCGCGTCAGTTGTGCTCGACTACTATGATCGCATAGAATTTCTTAGTTAACATGTAGGACGTTGATTTTAATTTGGTTGGATCATAATTGTGATTGTCGAGTATTCTGGTTGCTACACCTTTTATTCACTAACCTACTGCTTTGTTTTCAGTAGTTGCAATAATATTGTTATTAATTTCAAATGGTTTGAAAAGAGTAATTGGCACATGAGTTTCTTGCCCGATTCTTCTCATGACAGCCCCTACACTCGGAATCTGGCCGCTCGTGGCGATTGCGTCCGTGTCTTTTTTGTTTCACGGGGGCAGTTTCCACAAGCGCTCGTGTTTGTATTTAATTTTAAATAATATGATATCTGTACTTGTTGACTATTTTTAAGTGTCTGTGAAGACCTATAAAAATAAAGTTATTTTGACTTTGACACATTATATTATACTACTTTAACAAAATCACTCAGTGAGCATGAAAATATATCTATTTTGTTGGATATAGTATTGAGCATCCGCAACGATCGTGTGAGTGGTGCACGTTGTAGTAAATAAGTGCGCGTAAATGTGTTACAGAATACTGGAGAAATATTGATTAACTGATTGATGGGGCTAAGAAATGGTGCCAACACATTTCGCGTATGGTTGGTATCCATCCATCAAGGACGATGTTCATCATTCAAAAGCACCAAAGCTTGATAGATATAGATTTTTTTTTGTTAGTTACCTCCAATGTTTCCCCTTCGATGATAAGGTCCATGTTATCGACGGCGTTGTTCAACCTGTGCAGCAGATCGTGGGCGTCTCTGCGCGAAGTACAGTCACGAGCGATATCCCAACGTTCCGCGCCGCCCAGCTGCAGAGAACGAGCTATGCACAGTGCAGTCTCCAACTTATCGCCTGTCAGCATCCATATCTATAGGAAAGATATTCTTAAGTGAACTTATCGCTTTCGTTACCAAATCTCACTCTATTAATTTCTATTAGATTTATACAGTTGCATTACTCGCCTTAAATATAAGATAGGGAGTAAGAAAAAGTAGGAGAGAGTTTGTGTGTGTGTGTGTGCGCGCGTGTGGTTGTGAGAGAGAGAGAGAGGGAGAGAGACAGAGGGAGTGGGGTAGACCTCATGTTACCTCTCTCACAGAATGAAATGCGCTGTTTACTGTTACTTTACGGCGATTTTCTGAGAGATCGTGGTATTTTACTAGTTGAGAATGCCCATTCATGCAGAAACAACGGGGCTCTACTATTGTTCAGATATTTATAGCTTTTTAAAAAATAAATGTTTTGCATTAACACAACTGATTAAATAGAAATGTCACCGCTATTGTTTACCTTAATGCCAGCGGTCCGCAGCATGCCCAATGTCCTCGGCACGTCCTCGGCTAGTCTGTCCTCTACTCCAGTGACGGCCAACAGGGTCAGTCCGTACTGCAGTTTGGACAGTGCAGCCGCTGTGCGCTCGTTGCGATTTTTCACAGATAACTTCGCCTCTTTATATTCGGCCTAATAAAAGATGAACATAATCTTATCTCTACTTGAAACACAGATTTTTTAAAATATATATTTATCAATCAAGAGGATCACCTGAAGTTAACTGACTAGCGGCACCCAATGTTCACCAACAACACATACAGTGTTACATTATCGTTGCAAGCTTTTAAAGGCATAGGGAGAGTGATTGAAAGTAGAAGGGGCGGCGAGTGGGCCTCTGGATACCTCAGTTACCGAACTCAAACTTGACATGAGCGAATTTTCATCACAAAATCTGAGTCGTGATATTTCACCGGTCGTGCCGGCCCAGTCATTCATACCACTGTAAAAAGTTTTAGCAGTTTTTGTTGAACAAATACCTCGAAAAGTTTGTACTCCTGTTCAGTCAACGTTTTCTTGGCCATGACGAGTGTGCGCAGTCCATCAGCGGCAAGCTTCTTGCACTCTTCACTGTGCCAGGAGGAGTCTAAAAGGGGTGATAACGCCACGTCCGCACCTTTTACGTAGTAGGTTATTTCGCCTGAATCTTCCTCCTGAAATAAAAACCAAACATCACAATTTTACGTCAAGTTTGTGGCGGTGAAGGCAGAGAGAATAGACCGCCATAAAACACGATTACACACTTCACTCGGCTCTTTGACTTTCATAATTCTTGTCATACACGGTTTTTAAGGTTCCTAACATCACCTTCCTCATTGACTCGTCCAATTTTGTCAGGAAAAGTGTATAGTGCCATCCTCTACTCCTAACATCCTTCCGCTTTTGTATTGTATATCTGCTTAGTGATACTGAGAATACAGTGTATATAACGTCAACTATGCTCCGGCCTTCTAGTATTAGTAGATATTGTCTGTATTTATATTTAAGTCTCGGTGGTCCAGTGGTCGAGCACTCCGCTTCTGAATCCAGGGTTAGGAATTCTCACATTGGCTCACACCAATGACTTTTCGAAATTAATTTCGTAACTTATGTGTGATAAACATCGATGACTGAAAACTTTGTGCCCGGTATGGCAATAGGTTCGCCACCTATTCCATTTGGGACTAAAACATAACGGCGAGACGAGGCTTAACAGCCGCTGCCTACACCTTCGGGTAGAAGAAGGCGTGAAGTTATGTTTTGTCTGTACCTGCACGATTATGCCCATCATCTTGCTCTCGCTGGTGAACGGGAATATCTGTTTGATGGTATACTGCTTGATGTCGTTGGCAGCTCTTAACTTCAGTGATATGTTATGTAGATCACGGCGATACAGTGACACGCCCATCTGTCATTATAAGGTAAATACTCACTCGACATACTGTATTTGCGTTTTAATATATAGTTATGTTTTTGTATCCTATAGCTCCTAATAGGAGAATGTGTAGGCAGCGATATTACTGCCTGGAAACAATGTTTTTTGGGAAGCAGATAACGATTATTGATATAATATACAATATGTAAAATAAAACTTTAGGATTTTGCACAAAACGACCGTGTGTTTAATACAAATGTTGGTTTTTAGATGTGTAGCGAAAAATTATTATAAACAAGCAGACTCGGCGAACTTTGTTACGCATCAAAAATATTTTTAACAGCATTTCAATTAAAGTGCTAAATCTCGAAAATTATCACTTTTTCTTTATTTAATTAAACATGAAAACCACCCCGTTGACACCCCCCATCTATTAAAAAAACCGCATCAAAATCCGTTGCGTAGTTGCAAAGATCTAAGCATATAAGGGGATAGACAGCGGAAAGCGACTTAAGTTTCATACTATTTAATGATGAAAAGCCAGTATCTCAACCCAGTATTTGCATTTTTATGAAGCATTATTTTTTTTTTATTGCTAGAGTCCGATTTAATTTGTAATTTATTGACAACCAACCATATCGGTCCACTTGACGAGCGCCACCTCGTCTGGACTGGAGGCCTGATAGTCGCACAGTTGCTGTTGAGGCACGGCGCCACCGCAGCTCTCCGACATCACTGAACTGCCCATGTCTATAATGAAAAATAAGGATTGAATTTTTTAATTTCAAAATTCGATTAGCCCAACCGGATAACACCTATCCACTACAAAATGGAGAAGAATAGTTAGGTATTACGATCAACCACAGGTGGGTGATGGCGGTTAGGTGATCACCCTAGTGGCTTTTTATGCTATACCTAAGGAAGTCAGGACCAATTCGTGGCAGACGGTGAAAAAACATAACGTAACTTCACGCCTTTTTCTACCCGAAGGTGTAGGCAGCGGCTGTTAAACCTCGTCTCGCCGTTATGTTTACGTGCCAAATGGAATAAGTGGCGAACCTATTGCCATACCGAGCACAAAGTTTTCAGTCATCGATATTAAATTTATCACACAAAACTGTGCGGGCCCGCGACCTGTTGATTCAGAAGCGGGGTGCTCGACCACTGGACGACCAAGACTATTGAAAACGGCAAAAAAAACCTTCTAGAGGATCTTAAAGAAAAGGTATACATACCAGATTGCATCTCGTCGTGCTGTTCCTGTATCTCGTAGACGGGGGTCACGTTGTGGCACAGTGCTATGGCGAGCACCGTGTGCCACACCTGGCGCGGACTCGCCGCGAAGTCCTCGCTTGTGGACGTCGTGGGTGAGGTAGGCAGAGAAGGCGCGTCATTGGTTACGTATTGAGTCAAAAGAGCTTCCACCTAAAATAAAATCTACATACATACACATACATAACTTCATGCCAAATCCCTTGCGGGGTAGGCGACTCCGACATCCATCCGCTTTTGCATTGTATATCTGCTTTGTCAACCGGAGCATGCCCTTAATAAGATAAAATCTACTTAAAACTAATGTCGAGGTTTCTATGACAAGGTCTATATAAAGACGGTAATTATTAATTTACCCCTAATTTTCGAAAATAAACGTAATACTCACCTCATAAAAATTATTCTTATCAAACAAGGCGGTCCCGACGTGCAGTTTCTGGAAGACCATTTCGTTCTTGGTGAGCGTGCCAGTTTTATCGGCCAATAAATATTGAATTCTGCCCAACTCTTCCGGTATCGTGGTGGAACGCATTACTGTGCCCTCAATCATTTTGTCACGCTGAATTGTCCACGAATAGAATGCTTTGCCCATGTCGAGGTTAACTCGTAAGCTGGAGGAAAATATATCAGATGTATTAGGTACCTATATATTATTTTCACATAATGAATGTTTAAAATATAGTCTGCTGTCTCATAAACGAGATCAAAAATAACTGATAGGTAGATCTGGCCATAAATTCTGTTACATACAAACTTTTTTTTTTAATTCATTGATTATTTTCAATTTGGAACTCAGTTTTTAACTTTCTTTGAATTTGCGCCATTTCACATATTTTATATTTTTTCGTGTTTTTTATTTTACATACAGAGTTACTTTAACTGCATGCAGTGTCAGTTACGAGGAGGTCAAGCACTCGTATTTTATAGCCTGAGGTTTTTATTACAATGAAAAGGGAGCAAATGAGCAAGCGGGACACCTGATGGTAAGCAACAACCGCCACTCATAAACACCTGCAACGTAGTGTTACAGTTGATTTGTCTGATTTTCTATTGGATAGAAAGGGAATCGAAAAAGAGGGAGCTGTGAAGGGGGGAAGGGATTCGGGCCTCCGGATATCTCTCTCACCGAGCGAAACGCGACATCACCCACTTCACGTCGGTAATTTGAGAGGTCGTGGTATTACACCGATCGAGCCGGTCCGCTCAAGCAGCGCGGCTCTACCACTATTAATTGTTTTTGACATTTGTATTATTGTTATAAAATAGGAAGTTAAGTGGCTCACCTGATCGGTATGATATAGGAGAAAAGCAGCACAAATCTGAAGAGAAATCCAAACCAAGGTCCGCTGAATCCCTTGAGCGTGATCAACAGCATTGATACAAGTATTGTAGCGACAAACAGTAGTTTCGTCAGATTGTTGACTTGAAGGTCGAGCCTGCCCACCTTAGAGCGCGGGGTCGCGTTGTTCATTACACTGCGTGTTTCACTGCCTGTACGCTTTAGTAGTGTTAGAGAATTTTGCAATAAGTGCAGTCTCGCTGCATATAAACACAATTATAACATTGAAACAACTTTTTATGGATCATATCGCGTTTATTTAGAACTTATTTTCTATTCATTTCCCGATGTGTCGTACTCTTTACAGATATCATTTTCACGAGTTCTAAATAAACGCGATATAATCCATAAAAAGTTGTTTCAATGTTATGAATGTGATTCGCGAAAATCTAAGAAATAAATATGTTAAACACAATTAATCAATAAATCTAGACATTTTTATACAACACTAGCTGACCCGGCGAACATTGTTCCACATCAAAAGTAATAGATGAGTAAATTATGGATGGACTATGTTGCTGCTATGTTGATACTGCAATATCTTCGAAAATATTCGTTTAAATTGCATGCTGTAAAGGGCCAGGATCATCTATATTACATGCACAATCTATTTAAGATACTTAAATTGATGAAAATTGATGCTGTAATGTTTAAAATCGTTTCGTAAATAAGCCATTATTACACGTAAAAGGTAAAAAAAAAATGCGTGGATTCCCTCCGCGCGTTAGACGTGTAACTTCGTAGTGTAGAAAAGAAAATAAAAAGGGTTAAAAATTGATTCAGAAATAGAGAAAAATAATCGCTTCATGAATGGGTCGGCTCGACCGGTGAAATACCACGACCTCTCAGAAGATCGACGTAAAGTGGCTCATGCCGCGTTTCGTTCGGTGAGAGAGGTGCCCACAGGCCCACCGTCCTTCCCCATCCTTTCCTATCCTAATCCCTTAGGTTTGCCTACCTATCCCATAAAAAAAATCCATAGGGTACCTAATATTAACTATAGTAAGATACCAAAAAAATCCGAGAAATCATTGGTGTGAGCCCAGAATCGTTTCCAAGACTCCAGAATCGGAGAGCTCGACTACTTAACTGGACCACCGAGACTATTAATACTTATTACTAATATATTATAGGTACTATTAAAAATGGTACTGATTATGAGAAATGTTAACTAAGTTCCTATCTAATATTTTATTTAAATTTGTTTATAAGAATACAATATACTGATGAAGATTATTTGAACTGAGGATCATAAACAGATTATTATATAAATGTTTTTATAAGGTTACTTAACCATGAGTATAAATGTGTATCATGTCTTGATTGAAGTTTATTATATTATAATGTTTTATTCGTCTCGGCCATAGAGGTCACTATTCGTCAATTTATTAAATCGTTCGGTGAGAGAGGTACCCGGAGGCCCATCTCCCTTTCCTATCCTTTCCTATTCCTATTTCTTACTCCCTTAAAGGTTGGCAACGTAACTGTAACACTATATGTGTTGCAGGTGTCCATGGGCGGCGCTGGTCACTTACCATCGGGTGACGCACTTGCTCGTTTGCCCTCGTTTACCCGGTATTGCCACCATTTGGGACGTAAACATAACGGCGAGTGGAGACTTAAAAGCAAGCCTTAAAGCCTAGACCTTTGGGTAGAAAAGGCGTGAAGTTATGTTGCTTTATGTGCACGCAATACATATTTGCCTAAAAATCTAATACTTATATCGTGTATATTGCGATATCTTTTGAATGAAATGTCCGAACTAAATAATTCAAAAAGTTCTAGAAAGCTATTGAATCTATCTTGAATTGTAAATAATTTATTTTAATCAGAATTAATACCAAAGTACAAAATAAAGGGCTTTTAAAACATCATCATTCAAATTATTAAAAAAATAAAATAAACACTTATTGTGAGATATCTACAATATTTTGTGTAGACAACTATATATTCTGCAAAGTTGTAGTACATTTTTTTGCTCTACAATCAATACTTTTTGCAGCGTACGCTATGTTATCATTTTTATAGGTCCTTTTTTTACACCTTGGGTTACATTATCGGACTTTTCGTAAAGATCCCTAATTATTTAGAAAATATAATATAGCCTAAATCCTTCCTCTATAAATGGACTATCCACCACTGAAAGAATTTTTAAAATAGAACCAGCGGTTTCTGAGATTAGCGCGTTCAAAGAAACAAACTATTATGCTTTATAAGTATTAAATGAGTGGTATAATGCCACCACTAGCTACTAGATGTCTATGTACAGATAAAAATAACGCTTAAGCAATTCTCTTCCTGGATTTATATATAGACTGGTTCAAATTCGTCCTTTATATTATTATATAATATGTTTTGTGGCCGCAAGGGGGCGTTAAAAGCGTTAACGGTTGCAAGAGACATTAGAAGTTACACTTCAAAATAAAAATGGTCACTGTAGGTTATCCCTAAAAGATAGACATGCTCTCGCGGACTTTTTTGTAGACCTTCTGAAGGTGTTTAATAATGTAGAACATTGTATTGATCTATCACTTAGGGTCCAGCCAGCTTTTACAATTAAAGTGCTAAATCTCGAAAATTATCATTTTTTCTTTACAACATCTTATTATAGATTATTCAATTATAGATCAAAACCACCCCGTTAACACCCTCTAACTATTAAAAAAACGCATCTAAATTCGTTGCGTAGTTTTAAAGATATGCGCATATAAGGGGACAGACAGCGGAAAGTGACTTTGTTTTATACTATGTAATGATGATTGAAGCATTGACAGTCCTCGACTTACGTAGTTTCGACTTCGCCGTTTCGATTTACGTCGGGTATTTCGATAACCTAATCTGTCGTAAGTACGAGGGACTGCCTTTATCTTTACTTTGCCCTTTCACGATATTGAACAGGAGATTAACATAGGGCGAAGACGGTGCTTATTAAATCATAAATGAATTCTCAAATTATTAATCTATGATCATTGTTGACCGTAAATTTTGTATATTTGTAATCTTGGTATATAGAGAACATGTCAAGTTTATACGTCGGTTGTTTATCTACTGACCGGAGGACTCGTCTGTTATTATGCAAACCCGGGCTAGCTACACCAGGCCTGGCAGTCGTCGTTGAAATAATTATAATAGAGAAACATTACTTACCAGTGTAAATAACGAGTCCTGTGGCTTGTCCAGAAGCTACAACAGACCCGCTCCACAACGTATTCTCAATGTCCAAAGAGTCACTCTCTTCTTCGTCTAATCTAGTGCAGGTGCCTATGAAGGAATGTATGTCTTTCTCGGGATTCTCTACAAATATCTGGGCATTGATATCCAAGAGGTGGGCGTCAGTTGTAAGTTTTTGAGTAGACGGCAGTGGGATTCTATGAAATAAATTGGGAAATAAATTTAATTAGGAATTATCAATAATTGGATTTCCAGAAGCCCACACCCCTTCTCCCCCTTGCCCATCCTAATCCATTATAGGCCGGCAACGCAACAGTAACACTATACGTATTGCAGGTTTCCATGGGCGGCGGTAGTTGCTTAACATCATGTGATCCGCTTGCTCGTTAGCCCAACTATTCCATAAAAAATAGTCTCTCTCATAAATTCCAATTAATTGGAACGAAGTTCCTTATCGCGCGTTGTGAAAGGGGGCTAGACGGAAAAAAATCTTACGAAAAGTTGTCACGACACAATACATCTTTTATTGCCTTTTTTAGAACAATGTATAAACCCAAATGGTCTAGTGGCTGGGATACCTTGCTCTCATACAGGGGGCTCGGGTTCGAATCCCGGTATCGGAACTCTTTTTGAAGTTTTATTTTCCATGTTTTCATATTTTATGTAGGTTTTTTTAGCTCTCTCTCTCTCTCTCTCTCTTATAGAAAGCAAACCAGATATTTTCATTTCTATTTCGCATTGAACAGTGTGGTGTCGCGACGATTATTTTTGTTGAGTGTATACAGGTTTTTTGTAAATAATAATGAAATGAAAAATCAAAACCATTGCTACAGTTTCTAGAGGAAGAATTTGATTTAATTAACAATAATCCAGCAGAATCAACAACAAAATATAATACTACCATTGATGCAGTTTTTTCAAGACATTTAAATAAAATAGAATCCCAAACATATGTTTCCTACTTCAGTTACCACAAGCCAATTATTACGAAAATTGAGCCTACTGATTAAGTTTATATTACATTATATTTATTAAAAATAAAAAAAATTGGGGGTCATGTCAAGAGCGTGCACGTCGCGATCCCTGCCGTCCCAGTGGGACGCAATCTTGACCAAAGCAAACTCAGCCGGACGGGCTGCTAGGGCGTGCCCCGTAAGCGACGGGCACCGATTAGCCCCCGTCGGTGCGGCTGCATGCGCATGCGGCGAAGGGGGCCGCCACCCTTCACGCAGCGCCAATCCTGGCGGGACGAGGAGAGGGGAGTGCCGTATAGGCACGTGGAATGTTAGAGGTAGCATGGCAAGAAAGATGAATGAGATGATGGATGTATTAAATGAGAGATGCCTGGATGCCTTATGTTTGACGGAGACAAAGCGGAGGGGGAGGGAGGCCGAGGACCTCCCCGGGGGCATGGTAGCCCTATGGTCCGGAGTGGACCCGGACGTCCGTGCCAGTGGGGGTGTTGGAGTCGTTCTCTCCTCCCGCTTTGCTTCCGGAGTGAAAGATTATGAGTTGGTAGGCCCAAGACATCTTTGGGTTCGAATAAAACTGGGGATCACGCGAGTTTTCCTGGTCGCAGCTTATGCTCCCGTTAGCTCCGCGGATCCCCGCGAACTCGAGGAGTTTTGGGAAACTGTTAGGGATATTCTGGATCTAGCTGAGGGAAATGAAAGGATAATTCTGTGTGGTGATCTTAATGGGTGGGTCGGAACCAAGCGAGACGGCCTGGAGGCTGTCCTTGGTCCGAATGGTGACAAGAGAGTGAATGATGCTGGTAAGCCGATATTGGACGTATGCCTGGAACGGAACCTCCTTGTGTCTAACACATTATTCCGTCATACGTGTACGGAGTATGTATGTAGGCCTAGTCAGTAAAGGACTCAATGAGACGAGTCTTTCTGACCTAGGTGTTGAAGAATGCTGGGAAAGAATGAAAGAAAGTATAGTGAATAGTGCAAAAGAAGTATGTGGTAGTGCAAAGAGGCATAAGATTCTGAGAGGTGACGCCTGGTGGGACGCGGATGTGAAATCCAGCGTCGAAAGAAAGAAAAAAGCATGGTTGGATTATGTCTCAAGTTTGAACCAGAATGATAGTATGACAGAGAAAAAGTATGAGAACTACCGCCGCTGCAGGAATGTTACCAAAGCCTTAGTAAAAGAGAAGCGTGAAAGACTTGTTGCGAATGAGGAAGTGAGGTTGACGGAGAACTTCGAGGCGAATAACAAACTCTTCTGGAGGGAAGTTAGAAAGTCTCGGGGTTCTTCGTCAACATCCAGAATGGACAAAATTATGTCTAAGTTTGGTGACATTCTTGCAAACCCAAGCGATGTATTGGGCAGGTGGAGTGAGTATTTTGGGGAAATGTACGAGTATGTTCCGGATGTGGGCGCCGCGAGTGAGCCTACGGCTGACACCGCTGCGCCAGCATCTGATGAGGACATTACTATGGAAGAGATTGAATGGTCGATACGAAGTATGAAAAATGGTAAGGCAGCTGGAATTGATATGATGTCTGCGGAAATGATCAAACACGGTGGAACCTGTGTCCGGGACGCTTTCCTGACCTTGAGCAATCTATGCTGGAGGTCGGGTAAGGTTCCCATGGACTGGAGGCGCGCTGTCATCGTGCCCTTGTATAAAGGTAAGGGATCACGTATGCAGTGCGCCAGTTACAGGGCCATTAGTTTGATCAGTTTAGCAGCAAAAGTGTATGGGAAAATTATTGAAAGGAGAATGAGGGTGATATCTGATGGAGTGTTGTGGGAGGCTCAGGGTGGTTTCAGAAGCGGACGAGGGTGCATGGATCAGATTTTTTCTCTCCGCAACATCGTGGAGAAACAACTGGCTGTTAACCGGAAGGTTTTCTGCGGTTTTGTGGATCTGGAAAAAGCGTTTGACAGAGTGTTACGAAAGGATCTGTGGGATATACTCCCAGGCTACGGGGTGAGCGGAGCACTGCTGCGCGCTGTGCAGTCCACTTATGAGGGCTGCACAGCATGTGTGCGTGTTGACGGCGGCTTGTCCCCCTGGTTTGACGTCAATATCGGCGTCAGACAGGGTTGCGTGCTGTCCGCTCGACTGTTCATCCTGTACCTGGACAGTTGTCTCCAGAGAATGAGATCGATGGATGTAGGGATGCGAATGGGTGACCTAGTTGTGAGCTGCCTGCTTTACGCAGATGACGCCGTGCTTCTAGCCGAATCGCCGTCGGACCTGCAAACACTAGTCACTACTATGAAAGATGATTGCATGATTAAAGGCTTGCAGTTGAATGCGACGAAAACGAAAGTAATGGTGTTTGAAAGGGAGGAATCCAGAACAGATGCAAGGATAATGGTTGATGATGTAGTGCTGGAACAGGTGAATGAAATTGTATATCTTGGATGCGCTTTTAGCAGAGATGGAAGGTACACCGCGGATGTAGAAAGACGAGTGGCGATAGGAAATAGCGTAAACGGAGTGTTGGGCAGATTCCTGGGCGCAAAAAATATTAGCAGAAAGGCCCAGTTAGCAATCCACAATGCAGTCCTGATCCCAACACTGACTTATGGAAGCGAGAGCTGGGTATGGCAGAGTGTGCATGAAAGTAGAATAAACGCGGTAGAAATGAGGGCTCTACGCAAAATCTGCGGAGTGACTCTCGCTGACCGCGTAGAAAACAAGGTTGTAAGGAAGGAAGTTGGTTTGAAAGAGAGTGTCGGTGTAAAAGTAAGAAAGGGCATGCTCCGATGGTTCGGACATGTAGAAAGAATGGTTGACGCAAGACTGACTAAGCAGATATACAATGCAAAAGCGGACGGATGTAGGAGTCGAGGACGGCCAAGACACACATTCCAAGACCAAATAGAACGTGTTCTGGAGGAAGGTGATGTTAAGAGCCTCAAAAACCGACGCGCGTGCATGAAAAGAGTTATGAAAGTCAACGAAGCGAGTGAGGTGTGTAAGAATCGTGCCCTATGGCGCTCTGTTCTCTCTGCCTACCCCGCAAGGGATTTGGCGTGAAGTTATGTATGTGTATGTATGTAATAAAAAAAAATTTATTATTACTTAAAAAAAATAACATTTTATTACAATTCCTTCACTAATTAATCGAAAGGAACTTAATTCCATCCGGGTGTCCCTTGACACCTCTCAAGTTTTTTTTTACATACTTATGAGAATTATTTTTGACACGAAAAAAAAAACAAATAAAACTACAGACGTCAATGGTAATGTCATAAAAATGACAGAGGATGTTACTCAGAACATTATCAACAGACTGTAATACCATACTACAACGGTCGAGCTAATAGTTTGAGATAACAATGTTATTTATCAAACAACATTATGTATATCAACTTATACATGGGACATTGTACACAAGGAAATACAAAATGTTATAGATATCGCGTTACTAACTCCAGCCCGTGACTTCGTACACACAAAACTCCGCCAATTCACTGGATCTTCGTCATTTCGACAAATATGGCAATTGATGATGTTCTGATATACATATTTACAAACGGCACGTTATGAAGATATAATGTTTCCTGCTGCTTTTCACCAGTTAATGCAACACAGGACATTGTAGCTACCATCATCATTTTCCTGCCCTTATCCCACTTCGAGTAGGGTCGGCACAGCATGTCATTCTTTCGAACTTTACACGTTGCCTGACGTCCACCCTTCTTGGAAATATTTTCGTTGATGGGTCAGGGAAGAGTTAGGAAGTGGGATGGGGAGGGAAGAGTTTGGAAGTGGGATGGGGAGGGAAGAGTTTTAAAGTGAGATGGGGAGGGGAAAGGAGAAGGGGTTGCCTCCGGATACCTCTCCCACGACAAACGCGGCATGAGCCACTCTACACTGATATTCTGAGAAGTCGTGGAATTTTGCTACTTGAATGGGCCGGCCCTACCGGTGAAATAACACGACCTCTACACTATACTACACTCTCTATACGTCTATTTCGTTCAACTTCGCGAGTACTTTGGAGGCACCATAACAAAAAATGTATTCCATGCGTATGCTAGTTCGTCTACATACCTCAACTTCCAATCTATCTCTCCATCCAACTGATCGGTCCGTATGAACACGGTGCCCATTGTCTCGTTGGTCCTTAGCAGTATCATATCAGCTGGCACCCTCTGCCCTTTGTGCAGCATCACAATATCACCCACGCGAAGTTCTGAGGCAGCTACTTGTTCTGTTACGAAGGGCCGGTACCCGTCTGTAGATGTGTCCAGGACAATACGCTCGTACAATTGACGATTCACTTCTTTGTCTCTTCTGCAACGAACATAGTCAAGCATCGTCCTCAATATCAATTGAGTTCTTTCGTTATTTTCGACTAGGACCCACAAACTTTTGGCCATTAATAATATGCTAGGCTTCGTGATACTTTTCAAAAAGCATCATGATTCCGAAAGTTTGTAAAGTATGTATAGCCAAAAGTTTAGCATAGCTTCAGATAAAAATTATTAATTCAAGATATATAAAGATAAAAACGAAGTTATTTATTCTAAAACATATTTGTCCTCAATATCTCTGAATGTATTGTCTTAGCCTTCATATTTAACTCAGCATTTCAATTATCTCCAAGCAGAACATTGCGGGTCTACCAAGTCTGGGTTTTGTTATCAACAAAAAGCGGACATTATATTTATAAAACTGATAAACATCATCACTGTGAGCTTGGTATATTCCATTAACTCGGTATAAAATGAAGGAATATAAAATTTAGTTTGGCACTAGAGTTTAATAGGAGCAGACAGCTGGTAAATATAATGAATTTTTTGAGGGGTCTTGGTACAACAGATTATTTTATAACACAATAGAACTTTACGCATTTTTCTACCCGAAGGTGTAGGCAGCGGCTGTTAAGCCTCATCTCGCCGTTATGTTTACATCCCAAATGGAATAGGTGCCGAAACTATTGCCATACCGGGCAGAAAGTTCAGTCATCGATGTGTATCATACATAAGGACCATCAAGACCTTAAATTAATTTTATAATCCCATACATTAGATGTATCCCATAAATATTAGGCAAAATTTTAATCTATATATCTATACAAAAATTCTAAAAAGTCATTGATGTGATTGACCATGGAGATGAACTATTTCATAATGGAATAACAACAAATATTGTTTCTTGCAAAGATACTAAACTACATAATTTTCTCAGCAGGGTTCATTTGCTCATGTTTTACTCACTTGCATTAAAAGGGCTACTACATTTATGTGTTGTTACATAACATAACATAACTTCACGCCTTTTGTTACCCGAAGGTGTAGGCAGCGGCTGTTAAGCCTCGTCTCGCCGTTATGTTTACGTCCCAAATGGAATAGGTGGCGAACCTATTGCCATACCGGGCACAAAGTTTGTCAGTCATCAGTATTTATAACACATAGCTTCCGAAAACAATTTCGAAAAGTCATTGGCGTGAGCCAGTGTCTGGAATCGAACCCCGGACCTCTGGATCAGAGGCCGTGCGCTCGCCCACTGCGCCACCGACACTAAATTGTGTTATGTGTTGTTATTATTGATTAAATTAAATATCTTACCTATATCTCCTAAAATCGTCAACAGCTTCTCTGAACAATGTCACTGCCAATACAAAACACAGTGGTCCCCAGTATGTGTACAAATAACCTATCCTGATGCTGGGAATGAACTGACTGACCGCCATCACTAAGAAATACATGTTGAGAAAGAAACGGAACTGTTCGTACAGCACCATGGGGAGGAATGTGATGATATTGTATTTCTGAAACCAAATTTTATACTGATTATTATTAACTGAATTTGAATTTTTTCATTAATAACTATACACTCTTAGGAGCTGCACTAACTTTACCTCATGTTATTGAAATATGTGGAACACAATTTTGGAATCCTGACTTCTTTACTATGTAACTAAATTTAGGCCCAGGACTTTCCAAATGTAGATGCCAACAAGTTATCAAGATTATTCTTTAAAGGAGAATTCTCCTCACATAGACTACAGTTATTGTCTATTGCAGATTTTTTAAAATTTATTGATCATTCATCAGAGTGTTATTGATACAGGTTAAAATAAAACCAATAGATGCATACACAACCTAGAGTCATTGAATATTTACTTGTTAATGGTGTAAGAAATAATTGAAAGCACAACAAACTTTTACTCTCACAAATGACCCACTTATATCATATGAAAAGAAAGAGTTTACTTTCTAGAGCACTGCAGATTAACCGCAGTGTTAATTATTGAAATATAATATAGTCTTTGTAGTAATATAGTCTACACACAATGTTTATGTTGCTGAAAGCACACACTTATTAAAAACTCAAGAATACATTTTTAAATAAAAGTCGTAAAAATGTTCTATTACTTTGCATTATCAACAACTTATTATACTGACCTGATTGCAAACATAATTGGGTGGAAATTCTTCATCAGGAAGCTGCCCCAAATGTATAACTCTAGAACTATATCTCTTCTTACGGACTGTCCAAAACAGTAATCTATAAAACAATAAGGTTGGAATTAATTATTACGTCGATGAAATGACAAAGAGCCAAACAAAAATGTTTACCTTGACCATATGGATTTCCGTTGAGGTCTTGATATTAACGGTGTAGTTTCCATGATATTAAATGTATATAGAAATTTTTAAAACTTTTCACATTATAATTTTTACCTAGAAAGTGCAATTTAACTGTAATATGTCTTATTTTCTACTATGATCTCTAACTTTTTGAATTGAAAAATAGGCACTATTGCTTAAGTATATCAGTGACAAACTGACAAGCAGTGTCAAAACAATAGCAGTGACAAGCTCAATTTTTTTTTCATTTTTTAAATAGTCCATTATTGAACAGGCTAAAGTAGCCATACTGCCTTGTCTGATCTTATTTTTTAATAAGATGTAATGATGATGAAGATGATGATGAAACTATTCTAACTAACTAAACCTAACCTAACCTAATCATACATGAAGTTGTGGCACTTTACGAATGATGTTGCGAGGGAGTCCTGACGACACTGTAGGAGAGCACACTAAAAACGATATCTACACCATGTTGTAGTATTTAATTTAATGAAACTACAATGGAGAAATTGTATATCTGTACTATATATTTCGACGAGAACATCTTAAACTAAATCTTTTACATACTTGACAAATAAAAGAATAACAACAGTAACCTAGCAACCACAAAGTCTACTATTAGAAAAATAAATACAGTATACAAATAGGTTGCACAACGTACTACTTCAACACCTTCTCTCGTTGTAAACCTATATCAATTATTAAACTTTGGAGTCTTGGTCTAGGTAGTGCCTTTGTGAATAGATCTGCCAGCTGTCGCTCAGTAGGCACTTTTTCTATTACCAGCTCACCGGCGTTGACAATTTCTCTCACAAAGAAATGTCGTATTCGTATGTGCTTCGTACGACGATGAAACTCTGGATTTTCAGCCAGTCGTATAGCAGCTTCATTATCAATTCGAAGCACGGGTAGATCACGCAATTCCATGATAAAACCAATAAGCCGTTTTAACCATATTATTTCCCTCGCAGCTTCACTAGCAGCGACAATTTCTGCTTCAGTAGTGGAGATTGCTACGCTAGACTGCCTCTGACTCAGCCATGAAACAGCTCCTCCTGCATACTTGCACAATACCCCAGTTGTTGATCGTCCAGTATTGACATCACCGCCGTGATCAGCATCGCTATAACATTCCAAACCTCCTTTATAATTTGTTTTATATACGATACCCGTGTGTGCGTGTGTACTGCAAATACCTTAAAATTCTCTTTAATTTTAAACAGTCTGTTTGTGTCGGATTCTCTAAATTTCTTGACATAACACCCACAGCATAAGCAATATCCGGTCTAGTTGCGACCATCAAATATGCTAAAGCTCCAACTACTTGTCTATAGTTCTTCAACATATATTCATCCGTTTTATTATTTTTTAGAGGAATATCTTCTTTGACCATTGGTGTAGATACTGGTCGACATTCTTCCATACCGAAACGCTGCAATATCTTCTTAACATAGGATGTTTGATGGATCTTGATCTCATCTTCTCTGGTTTGTATCTCTATACCCAGATAGAATGAAGTGGGCTTGACAGTTATTTTAAAGCATCCCTTCAGTTCATTCAGAAATCCGTCAATAATATCTCTGTCAGAAGCTGCAACAAGGCCATCGTCGACATACAGAGCCACGACTAACTTCTTGTTACCCTTCTCACGCTTGAAAAGACAAGGGTCTGCTTCGCTAACTTCAAATCCAGATTGCTTAAAGAAATCTAATTTTTTTCTGTTCCAGCACCTGGGTGCTTGTTTTAATCCATAAAGACTTTTCTTAAGTAAGCATACTCGTCCAGATCCATCATCAAAACCTTCTGGCTGCTTCATATATATTTCTTCATCATCAAGAGAGCCATAGAGAAAAGCAGTAGAAACATCGAATTGACACATAGATAAATTTTCGATAGCAGCAATGCTTAGCAGAGTTCTCACTGTCGACATCTTTGCCACTGGGCTAAAAGTCTGATCGTAATCTTCACCTTTTATTTGACGAAATCCTTTTGCCACCAGTCTAGCCTTATATTTGTCAACAGACCCGTCGGCATTATGCTTGATACGAAATATCCACTTACATGGTATTGCCTTGCGATTCTTTGGCAATTTTACTAAATTCCACGTACTATTCTCCTTGAGAGATTGAATTTCACTCTCCATAGCTTTAAGCCAAGCTTCTTTCTGAGAAGAACTCGTTGCCTCTCTATATGTTTCAGGTTCTGCTGCTGCTGTCATTATGAAATTGTTGAATCGCTCAGGACGTCTTAATAATGACCTGTCTCGCAATACTCTTTCATTTGCGAGATCTTCTATGTTATCGCTATCATTCCCCCCAGATTCAATCAATTCTTCATCAATCGACTCAGCGTCTTCAAACTCATTCTCATCTGAAACTTCATCAGTTTCTTTAGCATTAGAGATATCCTCTTGCCGAACAGAAATCTCTAATTCATCAACTTTATTACTGTTGATATTTTCATCACCTTCAATTGTGGACTTAATGGGTCTTTCATCAAAAGAGACATCTCTTGATCGAATAAGAGTGCCTGAAACTCTATCCCAAAGCCTGTAACCATCATCATCATCATAACCAATTAGCAAACACTTCTTTGCCTTCTTGTCCAATTTTTTTCTTTGCGGTTTAGGCACATGCGCGTAACAGGTTGAACCTATGATTCTCAGATGTTTAATTTGAGGCCTTTTTTTAAACCACAATTCAAAGGGACTCTTATCTTCCACCAGAGTTGGACTAGTTCTATTTAAAATATAAACAGCTGTCTTTATCAACTCAGCCCATAATTTTTCGGGCAATTCTTCGTGAGCATGCATCATTGCACGAGCTGACTCAACAATCGTTCGATTGTCTCTTTCACTACAACCATTTTGTTCTGGCGTGTAAGGCATAGTAAACCGGTGATGAATACCATGCTTAATCAACTCTTTCCTCACTTTTTCATTGTCAAACTCTCCACCGTTATCGCTCAGAAACTCCTTAACCGTATGTCCCACTGTTTTTGGTTCAGCTAACATTTGTTGTAGCTTCTTATGTACTTCCGACTTTTCTTTCATAAAATATACATAGCGAAAACGTGTAAATTCATCTTTAAAAAGAACAAAATATCTATTATTGGAACATGAAGACGGGAAAGGGCCGCAAACATCTGAATGAATTCGTTCACCAGGTGATGTTGCTTTTTCTCTTGCTCCGAATTTACGTCTGTGAGCCTTTGCGAATATACAGCCTTCACAAAGTTCACCTGTAAGTTTCGTCTTCAAATTCAACTCCTTCTCAATGATATTCTTCACATGCCTTTTGTCTTGATGGCCAAACCTCTCATGATAGAGCTGCAGTGTATCCAGCACATTCACAGTTCCACCACAAGGTAGCACTGCACTGCACTCCAGTTTGTATAGCCCACCATAGCGTTCTCTTTTTCCAGTAACCATAACCTTACCATCAACCACTATTATGCACGAAGTTACGCGTGACTTGAAAACGCTCTTCGGATTTTTATCCTGTATAGCAAGAATCGAAAATAAATTCTTTGTACTATTCGGAACTAACCAGACTTCGCGCAAAAAGAATTGTCCTCTAGTTTCGGCAATGAAGCGTATCGATCCTTTTCCTAAGGCATTTAACTTCTTACCATCAGCCGTAGTCACTGTATGAGGTATAGAAAAATGAGTAAAATCTTCAAAAATATCATCCCGCATAGTAACATGATGGGTGGCTCCATTATCCACATACCAGTGTTCACTATCAGGCATATTATCTTCAATTTTATTTATTTCATGCAGCGTAATACTACTACAAAAACCTTTATCATTTTCCTTCTCTACTTTTGGACAATCTCTCTTAAAATGACCAACTTCATTACATAAATAACATTTGTAACTCTTAGTTGTCATTTTTTTTGACCCACTTGACATGTTCTTTATTTCCTTTTTCTTCTTCTGAAATTTGGATACTGCCGCCAAGGTTTCTCCGTTGGTATTTTCTGTTGCTTCATTAGCACTAATTAGCGCTCTCTCATGAGCACACAGTTGACTTGTCAAGTTCTTTATTGCGCAATTCTTTAGCCATTAACATCCAACTCGACTTGAATGAAAAATAAACTTCTGGCAAAGTATCCAATATCTTGCATAATAAAAGAACTTCAGGTAATTCCTCTTTACCATTTTCTTTTAATATCTCAATATTCAGTTTATGCCATAAATTTTTCAGTTTCGATACATGTGTTGCAATGTTATCAATGTCATCTTTTTTATATCTAAAGAACTCCATACAAATGCTATAGATCTGGTTCTCATTTGCACCATCATAAAGCCTGTGCAGCTCTTCCCACACCTCTTTAGGTTTTGAGAATCGCAATACTTTATCTAATGTCTCGTCCGAAATGTTTGTGGTTATTAGAAGCAGTGCAGTACTTTCCTTTCTCAAATACTCACTCACCTCCCTGTTAAAGTTAGCCAAAGCTGCTTCCGCTGCAACAGTACTCCCACTGGCAGCTGCAGGCTTCATAGGCTTACATAGCTTCCCTGTCACAATATCCATGAGACCGTCCATGCCCTGCAATAATGCAGTCATACGGTACCTCCATGGCACCCAATTTGTACCATCAAATTTCGGAATACAAATTCTATTTAGTTCCATTTTAATTACTGGCGTTATCTGGGCCCATAACCTGTTGTAGTATTTAATTTAATGAAACTACAATGGAGAAATTGTATATCTGTACTATATATTTCGACGAGAACATCTTAAACTAAATCTTTTACATACTTGACAAATAAAAGAATAACAACAGTAACCTAGCAACCACAAAGTTAGAAAAATAAATACAGTATACAAATAGGTTGCACAACGTACTACTTCAACACACCATTCCCCAGATTTGCACTCATATACGGACACTTAGTAAACAAAATGCCACGAATTTTATACAATAATATCCATTGAAACACAAATCTGAGAAAATAATGCAAAAATGGCCATGACTCTTCCACAGTCCCGCCAAAACTCCGTGTCAAGTTCAATAGAGACAATACAATGAAGAAGGAAACCTATGGAAGTGGCATATCGACACAAAATTGAAGCCGGGTGTGACGTCATTTGGCCGCATAAAATGGCGGTTTAGTGCTGCGCAGAAGAATTTTATTTGTCGATAAACGTTCTTGGCTCATTTTATTGTAATTAATGTTGAGTATTACTCATTTATAGAATTAACACTGAAATAGGAAGTAAGTATATTGTTATTCTAAATATTCTGTTGGATGTCAAAACGTTTTTCTTTCGTTTTTTACATGTTTTTCTTAGACTACTTACCTCTATTTTACAAACTATTTTAATTAAGTTGCTGACTCTAAAGTAAGTAAATCACTACTGCAACACACGTCTAAATAGGTGCGCCCCACAGTAAATAAGAATGATTCAAATTTTAAACTTATAACGGGAGTGCGTGATAAATAAAACGAAACATCTTCAGATCATTTTTATTAGCTTTTTATTAGCTTCACCTGTATGTATGTTTGTATGTTTGTAGGTTTGTAGGTTTGTAGGTTTGTAGGTTTGTTTGTAACCGACTTCTTTTTTAGTTTCCGCTGATTGCCACTAGATGGTGCGATTTGTGAACTATGAAAGTTCTAGACTAGAAAACCGAACTAAAAAATAGAAAATAAATTTTAATGAATTTAAATTAAGAAAATAGTGTTAAAAATTTCAATGAATATAAATTAAAAAAAGCGTGGGGTGCTTTTTAAGATATTATCGAAATGATAATCACTCTACTCATATCTGTCAATAAAATATTTAAAACTATTGACACCATGCACCCCACGCTTTTTTGAACGATAGATGGTGCGATTTGTGAACTATGAAAGTTCACAAATCGCACCATCTAGTGGCAATCAGCGGAAAGTTTACGTTATCAACTTGAAACGAGTTCCTTATATAAGTCACAGATGGCGCTATTCCTCAAATTCGAAACTAAGAAACGCGCTGTCATACAAAACCGAACTAAAAAATTTAAAATAAATAATAGTTTAAAAAAACTAAAAAACACGCTTTTTATTGAAAACCGAACTAAAAAATAGAAAAATAAAAAAAAAATACTTTATTTTAAAAAAAGCGTGGGGTGCATGGTGTCAATAGTTATAAATATTTTATTGACAAATATGAGTAGAGTGATTATCATTTCGATAATATCTTAAAAAGCACCCCACGCTTTTTTTAAAATAAAGTATTTTTTTTTTTTTTAGTTGTTTAGTTTACACTGATCTTAGACTGAAAGTCTTAAGAGATGCATTTGTCATCTCTTAAGACTTTCAGTCTAAGATCAGTTAATTATTACATATTTGGCAAATTTACTAATTTATTTAGATTATTCCGCAAATAAATTTTGTCAGTAAAATTTTACTGGGGGAACTGATAAAAAATCCGCCATACTTTGCGGGATCTATGGCGTCAGTAGATACAATCGTGAAATTTACGTATTCTTTCACTTTAAGTACGCACTAAAATTCTGTTATACTCTTTTCATGCGAGTAACAGTGCTGAGTCCGAACGAGACGGATATATGTGTATGTGTGCGATGTCGAAATGCCTAATATAATAAATATAAAAGCAATTGTACGTATAGAACAATATGTCTCCTCCATACAAGTCAATGGACATCACAGGTGATTCAATTTTATGTTTACATGACATGGCTTCGGATGCCTTTTTTACCGAACACTGATATTGTAATTCAGTACGTTAGCTACGTTAGTATATTTTAATTTAAGTTAGACATTAGCTTCAGATAGGGCTCAAGCAGATAAATTTATGACGATAAGGCTCAAAAAGACTCGTATCCAGAATCGTAAAAACATTTCCAAAAAAAAAATACCCAAGTTTAGGTAAGTAAAGTAAATAAATATGGCGCCGCGGGTATTGTGAATTTGCGGACTGGAGTTTTTTAGGTAGAATTTTTCTTCACAATCAGTAAAGTAGACGTGATACTGTTCTATAATATTAAATAAACATCTCAGTAATATCGGTGTCTGATGCGGTTCATTCAACAGCAATACACATTGCTAAGTTGTGTCTTGTTAGGCTGTAAGCGATTAGTGGTTACTGCGGTTTACTGAAATTTTACGGGTCTTGGTGTTTCTTGTCGTCGTCGGTGTTCTCTCTCAGCTGCGATTGTTAGAAATATTCCTGGAATATGTGTTCATTAGTGTCTATTTATTTTATTTTTTGCTGATATAAAATAATATTCCAAGTTTCCAATTTTCCAATAGATTAACTTACTATTTAAACTAAAAAGGCTCAAAAGCTTGTAGTTTTTTATTTTTGCTTCTCTTTTTGCATCAGAACTTTGGAGGCAATAAGTCTGTTGTCTCTGTCGCGACGACGGGGCACACCTCCGTTGACCTATTTTCTGGTTATTGCATTCAATTTATCTATTTATGTCTAGGGGTGTAAACTGGGCCGCCGGTATTAGGTCGTTTATGCAATAATAATTCATTTAAACCTTACCTACGCAAGCAAATCCTCATAAACAGTAAAATATACGTATTATTAAATATTCAGAGTCATGTGACGCTATTCAAAATTGTTATAATAAAATAGTTGAAATGTTATTCGCGAATTGTGCGAGAAGAAAGATGAGTGAATATAAACAGTGCTAAAAGTGCTATGCAAATGGTAAAAAGGCAGTGAATATGCCTACTTTTGGTTTGGATTTGGTCAGTGATAAACAAACATCAGTATGATGGACTCAGAATTACCACCTGGTAGCTGTAACTCCACTGGACATCTGTCCACCATTGGATACCATACCCTGCCTGGTGAGTGTATTATCATCGCATTTTAAAATTATTATAGCTAGAATATAATCTGAGTGCATATTATTTTTACTAATAACTAGTTTCTAATTGAATCTTATTGGATTATTTTAAATTTTAATCATAATCTTAATCATAGTGCAACTCAATAAATAATATTTAGTTAAGTCATAATGACCTTAATTCACATAGCAAGTTTTATATATTTATATATTATATTAAATAAAATTTTTTTTAGTTTCCTCTTTATTATATTGTCAAAATAGCTGCTAAAAAATATAATTTAATGGATGTTGCTATTTTTTAAACTATTAGTGGTTTATTTTATTGTATTTCTATTAAACTATCTATGGACAAAATCAGAAAGACAAGCTTATCATAACTTGTTTTTATTTAATGTCTTCATTTCAATTATAGTCAGTATAATTTATTTACTCAAATTACTCTTTATTCCAAGGGATTAAAATAAATAAAATTGGAATACTTAAAAAATATGAATCACATTTTGTTTTTTTTATAAATTTAGCATAAAATAACAGAAATTCTGATTTTTTATTTTGAGATTTGAGATTTCTGTTATTTTACTTGAGATGCCCTTTATGTGCTGTTGTAGAGTCCTCTGTTGTGGTTGAATTAAAAAACTATGCCCAGAACTATCATATAGGAATCATCTTCATATGTACCAAGATACTATTGTTTACAATAAGTTAGCATCAAATCAAGAACCATAACATAAATTTTTATTCCTCAGGCCGTATGCATCATTCCGCCAGCACACCAGCTGGTGTGGATGGAGCAGGTGGGGGTTCTCGCACACCACCTGCTACCCCTAAGAAAGGTGGCAAAATGCTTGCTGTCAGGGTGCAGATGTTGGATGACTCTATATCAATGTTCCAAATACAGGTAAGGCTATGGTACTGGCAAAATTTATAGACAATTTCATTTTAGTAGTCAATAGTCATATTGACTACTAAAATAAGCATACTTTGTTCTGCATCAAAATTATAAATGAGTAAATTTTTAATTTATCACTTTCTCTGTACTATATCATACATGAATTAGAGATAATAACCACCCCGTTGACACCCTCTATCTATTAAAAAAAAACGCATCAAAATCTGTTGAGTAGTTTCAAAGTTCTAAGCATATAAGTGTACCTAAGGGGACAGACAGCTGAAAGCGACTTTATTTTATACTATGTTATGATTATTAAAAAACATTGCCTCCAGAATATACAAATTCTTCTTGTTCTGCTTCCTGACGACTTCAATGTTCAATCTTTATACAAAAGGAAGGTTTTACTGTTTTGGATATCATCAATCTAGCCCGAATACTGAACCGCCACTCAAATATATAAGTGCTACTTAAGCGTTTAAGTGGCTGTCACATTAGACAGAATACGGGAAATTTGAGCAGTAACTAGCACTTTTTTATATTTGTTTCTAAGACTTCCGCGAATCCCACCCATTGATCAAAACAACTTTTAGGATTGAGTGGGGGTTCAGTATTCAGGTGTCTGTCTTTCAAATTACTTTGAGCATCTTATTTAAAGAATAGATCGTATTTATCTTCTCTTAAGATCCATAATTGATCATTTATTTGCAATAAATCTAGCTATAATCAGCAAACATTGTGGTGGTATGCAAAAATAATCCAGCAAAATAAAATCGAAATCATTAATCATGTAAGAATTATGACCGTTTTTTATCTGCATATAAATTGGGATCCCATTTAGGTTTTAGGCAATCAGATGAGACAATTTTTTTTTAAAAACAGTTTATTTTTTTATTAATCGATAAAGTAAATTAAGAATGGATGATGCAAAATTGACTAAGCAGCTACACGATGCAAAAGTGGATGGATGTCGAGGACGGCCAAGACACACATTCCATGACCAAATAGAATGTGTTCTGGAGGAAGGTGATGTCAGGAGCCTCAAAGATTGACGCGCGTGCATTATAAGAGTTATGAAAGCGAATATGAAGACGAAGCGACTGAGGCGTGTAAGAATCGTGCCATATGGTTCCACTCTGTTCTCTCTGCCTACCCCGCTATTTATTTATTTATCTAGCCGGTTTAGGTGATTAAGCAAGATGAAATCTGGCTCCCTTTTTGTAAAAAATCTGTAGAATATCATAAATGGAATGCCGATAATCATGACTCATGTTGCGTTATTAGCAAAACGTAAGGATGATGCCTGAAATGATGTGTCATGTTACGTAATTATGAACCAATAATCGGATATTCCCATAGTACTTACTAATCAACCAATTAATTTTCGAAGTTCTTTTCGGAAGTTATGTGGGAAAAATATCGATGACTGAAAAACTTTGTGCCCAGTATGGCAATAGGTTCGCCACCTTTTGCATTTAGGACGTTAACATAACGGTGAGACGAGGCTTAACAGCCGCTGCCTACACCTTCGGGTAGAAAAAGGCGTGAAGTTATGTTTTTTATGTACGTTACTTACTAATCATTGATAGGTACATGAAGATTTTTACTATGTATTTTATACTCGCGAAATAGAGCACAAAACATTCGAAAAACAAAAAAAAAACAAACTATATGTATATAAAAAAAAAAGATCCTATTGCAGACCAGTGAGAAACCGAACTTTCTACAACTGTCGACTGTAGATATCTTTCGGAAAATCCTACGGGAAACCGATGACCTCCCATTACATAAAACTTAAATATGATTATATACTACAGAACTGATCTTAATCTAATCTTGAGTCACTTGGTTCAATCTGCTTACCTCAAAGGGAACTTGGCATGAATATGTGTATTTATTACTAACTAACAACTCCCTTAGGCTCAGGGGTACAACTAAAGAGTTCCCCTGGAGTTATATTTCATTTTGGTCTGAATTCTGTCTTAAAGTTTCCTAACATAGGTTAGGCTGGTGACTTTACGATTGTGTCCTCTAGACTCCTCTAAATGTAGGTACATACTTAGTTAGGCTACCTTTCTATCTTTTGGGATTTCATCATTACATAGTATAAAACAAAGTCACTTTCCGCTGTCTGTCCCCTTATATGCTTATATCTTTGAAACTATGCTACGGATTTTGATTCGTTTTTTTTTAGTAGATAGAGGGACTCGACGTGGTGGTGGTTTGTATCTATAATTCATGTACGTTTTAGTAATGAAACTTTGACCCGCGCGAACTTTATTTCGCATCAAAAGTATACAATGAGTAAATTTTTAATAATATGAGGTTAAATTTTTGCTACTTATCTGCTTTAACTGCTGTCCCGCTAAGTTAATACTGCAATATAGTCGAAAATATTGTTTAAATTGCATGCTGTAAAGGGGCAGGATCATCTATATTACATGCACAATCTACTTAAGACACTTAATGGGATGATTAATGCTGTAATGTTTTTAAATCGAATCGTAAATAAGCCATTATTCCTCGTAAAAAGTAAAATAATAATAATTGTCATTGTGGATAGTGGATGATAGACATATCGCGGACTTTTTTGTAGACCTTCTGAAGGTGTTTAATAATGTAGAACATTGTTTTGATCTTTCACTTAGGGTTCAGTCAGCGTTTGCAATTAAAGTACAAAATCTCGAAAATTATCATTTTTTCTTTACAACATCACATATGAATTATAGATTAGAACCACCCTGTTGACACCCTCTAGCTATTGAAAAAACCGTATTAAAATCCGTTGCGTAGTTTTAAAGACATAAGCATATAAGTGTACAGACAGCGGAAAGTGACTTTGTTTTATACTTTGTAATGATGATGATAATTTGCATAGGTAGCATAATCGACGTTTTATATTAATGTACCTTTGCTTTATTAATACCCGAAGGCATATTATATTGGTCACTGTTAACAATGTTTATAGTTCCGACATGTAAAAAGAATGTATGATGCAAGATCGACTAAGCGAATATACGGTGAAAAACCGGAAAGATATAGCAGTAGTCGAGGACGGCCGCGTTACACTTTCCATAACCAAATTGAACATGTCCTTGCGGAAGGTGATGTCAGAGGAACCTTAAAAACCAAAGAGCGTGAATGACAAGAGTTATGAAAGTCGAAGAAGCGACTGATGTGTGTAAGAATCGTGCCTTATGAGGTTCTGTAACCAGTATTCTTTGCCTACCGCGCAAGGGACTTTGCGTGAAGCTATGTATATAAAACGTATATAATTTGTTATGGACTCGTTACATACTTTTAAAGAGTTTTAAGACGTGACTGGGATTTGCATATAGTTGACTGTACCAGTGGCTACCATCCAATTGGGGTTGTTCTATACATATCAATAAAATTGAAATGAAAGAAAAGTCAAAGAAAATTCCGCAAATTACTGCATTCTAATACATACATTCATACCAGTTTAATACGGTACATACACTAAAATAAACATTTGTTTCTCTGCCTGTTTGTTCCTGCTAATATCTGAAATCGCTGGACTGATTTTGACGGAACTTTTATTGGCAGGTGGCTAGTGTAATAAGGAGCAATTTGGCCACTTTTATTTAGAAAATATCTTCTATTTATTGCTTCCGAGACGAAACAGAGTTCGCCGGGTCAGCTAGTTTGAAATAATATTATAAATATGTTCCGCACGTTACGGCTTCGTGCATAATGCAACAGAAGTCAAAGGACCGTCTTGACTGCGAGTCCCAAAGGACGCGAGAACCCCTTTGTACCTATCTCATATTAACTATATGGCATTACTGCACAAGCTTAAATAATTCCGTCGTATTAAAACTTTCTCAACATGATTCGTTCAAGTAAACTGGCAGTCGGAATTTAGTGTTTTATTTGACAGCACTCTGAGGAGGGTTGTGTTTGTAGCCAAGTATACTTCTTTAATAATAAAGGAATTTATAGTCTCGGTGGTCCAGTGGTCGAGCACACGCGTCGGTGGCTTCTGAATACAGAGGTCGCGGGTTGTTTGTCGAATCCTGGCACACACCAATGACATTTCGAAAGTTATGTGTGATAAATATCGATGACTAAAAACTTTGTGTTCGGTATGGCAATAGGTTCGCCATCTATTCGATTTGGGACACGACGTAAACATAACGACGAGTCGAGGCTTAACAGCCACTGCCTGGTGTAGGCAGTGGCTGTTAAGCCTCGACTCGTAGGATAAAAACGACGTGAAGTTATGTTATGTTATCTTATGTGTTTAGTCGTCGTGGTCTTCTACTGGTCGAGCACCCCGCTTCTGACTCGAGAAGTCGTGGGATCGATTCCGGGCTCACACCAATGACTTTTCGATATTCATTTCGGAATCGTTGACTGGCACCACTGGCCGGTATATGGCAATAGGTTCCGCTATCTATTCCATTTGGGACTTAAATAATTTAATAAATATAAAATAAATCTACAGTTTTTACTTTTTGTCCGACTGCGTAATAAAGTTGTTTTTCGAGTTTATGTAGTATGTATGACTGTCACGTTTTGGGGCGTGAACAGCTTGCATTCGTTTTCGATCGAGAAGTAGAGGTATTGTTTGAATTGCCTGTGCTTTAAAGGAGGGCGTTAATGTTATAGCCCTTTTCAGGTCACTCTCTACTTCGTAACATTTAACAGCATTTAATGTACAAGGAGTATACAGTATACACGGTCGACCAATATCACGACCCTGCTGGTAAAGCCTGCTGGCCTTCGTAAAGCTACCGATTGCAGAATCGGGGTTGGCGGGTTCGATCCCTACCCGAGTACAAATATTTGTGATGCTTGTCACAAATGTTTGTATGGTGTCTGGGTGTTTTTTTATGCATTACAAGTAGGTATTTACAAAAAAGTATATATGTATTCATATCTGTTATCTAGTATCCATAGCACAAGCATTTAGTTGCTTAGTTTGGAACTGGAGGGCGCTGTGTGTATTGTGTACAAGATATTATTATTATTAATATACATTGTACTCTTACGTTAGATGTATTCCTTTGTAAATAACCGAACCCCTCTGTCCTGTAGCTTTAGCAAACTTTGGTAACACTTAAAAGTTTTTATACAATAAGGACATTTTGTAAGGAGTAACTTAAGAATGTGTGACAAAATGGAGCTCTTTTTGTCAGGATTGAATATTTAATCTGCATACTCTGCGACTTTACTACACTCTCCTAGATCTACTGCAGAATACTGGTAAAAGTTTGTGACGAAAATATTATAAAAATCCTACGAACCGGTTGTTAAAGTTGAAAAAAAGTTCATACAGTCGACTCTCGTTAATTCGAAACTCGAGGGACTCTTAAAATATGACGAATTATCGAGTGTTCGAAATATTAAATAGTTCGAAATTTGTGAGAGAAATTAAAGAAAACTTCGAATTATTAAGTGTTGATCAATTCTTATTTATTAACTGCTATTCTATAACAATGACAGAACTTTAGAGGTGCATTCGTGTACATACACTTACGTATTCATAATGTTAATTAATATTTAATTTTGAAAGAATTCTGTTAAACTGGTTTACCTTCCGAAAATACCATAACTTCCGAAAAGAATTTCGAAAAGTCATTGGTATGTGCCAATGTCAAGATGTGAACCCACTACTTCTTGAATTAGAATATACATGGCATGGTCGATATTAGCATGGCTGTCGATTTTCACATTAACATGCTCATTATTAGCAATGTATCAAAACACATGCTACTATTGAGCACTTGCTTGGTAATGGCATGCTTTCGTACTAATAAAAAGCATGTGTAACAGTACCATTAGTCAAACACTGTAATCATAGCCTAAACAAAGGCTCACATAACAAACAAGTTAGTACAAGTTTGATCTTGTCGCAAAATGTATGTACATACTTACAATCTTTCTCTCTGCAACTTCGAATTGTCGAGTGTTGAACGCCGATAAGTTCGAATAAACGCGTCGTTTTGTTATATAGCAATGATATTTTCGTACGAATTACCAAGAGTTTAAAAATGTATTGATTTAGTTCGAAATATAAAGAGATTTTGTAGGGAACTCGTGATATCTTTGAATTATCAAGAGGTTTGAATTATCGCAGGTTTGAATTAACAAGAGTCGACTGTATTGATTATTTATATATTACAGTCGACTCTCGTTAATTCGAAACTCGAGGGACTCTTAAAATATTACGAATTATCGAGTGTTCGAAATATTAAATAGTTCGAAATTTGTGAGAGAAATTAAAGAAAACTTCGAATTATTAAGTGTTGATCAATTCTTATTTATTAACTGCTATTCTATAACAATGACAGAACTTTAGAGGTACATTCGTGTACATACACTTACGTATTCATAATGTTAATTAATTATTATTTTGAAAGAATTCTGTAATACTGGTTTACCTTCCGAAAATATCATAACTTCCGAAAAGAATTTCGAAAAGTCATTGGTATGTGCCAGTATCAGGATTTAAACCCACTACTTCTTGAAATAGAATATACATGGTCGATATTAGCATGGCTGTCGATTTTCACATTAACATGCTCATTATTAGCAATGTATCAACACACACACATGCTACTATTGAGCACTTGCTTGGTAATGACATGCTTTCGTACTAATAAAAAGCATGTGTAACAGTACCATTAGGTAGTCAAACACTGTAATCATAGCCTAAACAAAGGCTCACATAACAAACAAGTTAATACAAGTTTGATCTTGTCGCAAAATGTATGTACATACTTACAATCTTTCTCTCTGCAACTTTGAATTGTCGAGTGTTGGACGCCGATAAGTTCGAATTAACGCGTCGTTTTGTTATATATTATACTCTGGATTCAGAAACCGTGTGCTTGACCACCGAGACTACAACTACTAGTTCAATCTGTGAACAATTAATCTTCGGACATATATAAGATTCTTTGAATTTAATATTTTCTTCACATCCGTCAATAATTTTAACGCCTCTTACACGTCTGTAGCTAAAACAAAGTCTCTGTATTTTAATAACAAAAGCCATAACAAATGTGTTTTGAATATTTATCCATCTATACTAATAATAGAAAGAGGAAAGATTTGTATTTTTTTCATTTAACGAAATAAACTCAAAAACGATTGGAAAGTTTTCAAAAATTCTTTCACCATTGGAAACCTATATACTTCCATTTCACTCCATTCGCCCACATCTCACAGTGGTAGAGGCAAGCATTTCGCTGCATGAATGGACCTGCTCGAGCGGTGAAATACCACGACCTCTCAGAAAATACTCATGCCGCGTTTCGTTCGGCGAGAGAGGTACTCAGACGCCCAAACCCCTCTCCCATCCTTTCCTATTCTAATCCTTTAAAGGTTGGCAACGCAACTGTAACTCTATATGTGTTGCAAGTGTCCACGGGCGGCGCTGGTCACTTATCATCAGGTGACACGCCGAAAAGCAAAAAAAATAACCGCGAGTAACATAGGCTATATTTAATAATCATTGTCATCGATATTTTGTTTTGTACGCGAGTAACACCGCGAGTAACAAGCTGGGCTTTCATAAAGCATGCTCCGTAATAATTATGATCCATACACAATGTATTTTGTTCTACTTTACCTTGCATTATTTCATTCTTATCTCAGTGATAAATTTTACCATTGTGAAGGTAAATAAATATAAAGTAACAATACCATTAGTTTAGCCGAATTGTGTGTTGTTCTAAGCTTGCATTGGCGTATTTTCCCTAGACCAGGAATGTTTTATTTATATATATAGGTATATATCTTAACCTAAGGTTCGTTCCAAAAGTAAATATTTCTTTTGTACATACATTTCCAACGAAGAGAATCATGATACTACTCTATGCCCTAGCTGGTGCTTGCTTCCACTGTAATATTTATGGGGAATTAATATTTCAACACGGGCGTACCGCGCTACTTACTAGCTGGATGTAGGTAGTTGAGTGATTAATAATAAAAATAAATACCTACGGGTTACCAAATTTATTAATACACTTTTCACTGCTGTGTCGAGTCGTCGAGCTCGCGCTTCTTATACTCGTTCCAACCATTTATTTTACTTTTGACAGGTCGAATTCTGATCAATTAGTGTTGTACTAATGTATTACGGATACGTTTTGTAATAATCGATTTTAGTCAGGAAGAATTTCTAATCGATTTAACACGGATATTTTAGTTTTGAATTTGACAACATACCTATACAAGAGTTAATAATAAACACTGCAGATGATTCAAGCGACGATTCGAGTTCGTATGAAGAATCCGACGATTCGTTATAATAAAATAATATTAAAATACCTATTTTGGTTGTTTTATTTCATGTTATAGGTATGATATGAAGATTTCCATATCTTCCTGATACAATTTTAACGTGTTGTCTATTACAACAATTCAAAACTCAGTTGTCAGCTGACTTAACTGCAAATAAGTGTAATCGATTATTTGCGATTCATTAGTTTGCACCGAATACTTTTGATCCTGTCACTAGATGCGATAGAACGTAACTTTTTTTATAACGGAAATGAATATTCACATAAATTTTATAAATAGAGCTATTTACGGCATATTAATGTATTTAGTGGGTAATAATTAAGATTTATAAATATTATTGGGCAGTTTATATATTTCTCTGTTCACTCGTTTCAAAGTTAATAATTGCGTAAATGAAACAGTTACGTCCTAAAGCATGTGTCAAAAGTAAAATAAATGGTTGGAATGAGTATAATCAAGAAGTGGTGGAATCGATTTCGGGCTCATACCAACATAACATAACTTCAGGCCTTTTGTTACCCGAAGGTGTAGGCAGTGGCTGTTAAACCTCGTCTCGCCGTTATGTTTACGTCCCAAATGGAATAGGTGGCGATCCTATTGCCATATCGGGCACAAAGTTTTTCAGTCATCTATATTTATTACACATAACTTCCGAAAACAATTTCGAAAAGTCATTGGTGTGAGCCAGTATCAGGAATCGCACCCGGACCTCTGGATCAGAAGCCGTGTGCTCGACCACTGCGCCACCGAGAATTTTCACACCAGTTATCAATATTATCATTATCAATGGCGATGGCAATATCTACCAATTCCCTTTAGGGATGTAAAAATTTAGCGAGTCAGGGCTTAACAGTCCTGCCTACCTTTACAGGCCCCCCTCTAGGCAGGACTGTAAAGTTATAAAAAACATAATTGAACTTTTCCAATATACCAGCTATGTTGCTTATATTAGTTATATTTGAAGCCAAATCGTGTAGTGTTTAGTCAGTAGAAAACTAATATGGATTAGAAAAGGAAAATGACTGATATGTAGTTACAAGTTGATGTAGCGCATAATATGGAACATTTTGGCATTCTGCCATTTCCATGCTTAATACGATGTCGGTATAATATGCAAGAATATTTCCTTGTTGGGTCCGTGGAATATATAGGTCATTATAGTAGATGCAAATGTAAGGGATATTGTACGTCATGGCATATATGTACGTGCTAGCAGTAGTATATAAACACTGTATGCCTAGTATGCGGCAGTGGTAGGTGTGCAGCGACAAACAGTTGTCGCTGACACAAATAAACGATGACAAGATCGTAATTACGTCTTCCATTGATCGACCATCATCCACCATCGCCGAAGAAACACCAACTCACGACAGCACCATACTCAAAAATAGTCACCAGTAACAGAATACGTTACACAAAGTACGCTTGGGTTATAGATTTTTTTCTGGCTGGGCGGTTCTTCTATTTTCTATGTATAAAGGGAGTTCTATTATAGTAGGTACATGAACTTTATCTTTTATCTATTAATATTGCATATTAAATAACACTAGCTGACCCAGCAAACGTTGTCTTGCCGAAAAATAAAATTTAAAAAATAGGGATTGATCGTAGGGGGTTGAAAATTTAGGGTTGCATGTATTTTTGTATCCCGTTTTATAAAAAAAATAAGAAACAGAAATATGTCGAAAAATTTAAAAAAAAATTGAGGGGTGGGCTACCCCTGTGATTTAGGGGGATGAAAAATAGATGTTGTCCTATTCTCAGACCTACCCGACACGCACATAAAATTTCATGAGAATCGGTCAAGCCGTTTCGGAGGAGTTCAATTACGCACATCTAGACTCGAGAATTTTATATATTAGAAGATTTTCCTTTTTAATACCCCCGATCCATATGATGGATAATTGCATTGGTAGAGTTGAGATTAATCATTCATTAGACTTACCGTTTTGCCGCAGAGCTACTGCCACTGTCTCACTGAACTCGGACAACTAAATCGTTGGGGTTATTGGGTGTATGTTCCAGAATGGTCTCAGTTCTAGGCTGAAATTTAACTGGACTGACTGCACACCACGTGTCTATGTGGCATTTAATAAAAATAATGAATATTAATTTAACCTATGTTACTCTTTATAGAGTTAGAGGTTAGCCGACACAAACAACCAGAAGTTTTTTTGTGTACACAAAAATATGCAATAAATGTTCCCTCTGTTTGTTTCTACTGTCTCATTTAGATGATTGAAAATTTGACTGGGAATTGATGTTCATTAGTGGTATTTTAGTTCGAGGTATCGGTTTCCTTGATTTCATTTTTGATGTTTTTATTGTTTGATTTTTTATACCGGTTTAAAATATTTCAGTCCTTGGTCACATATACTTGAAATTTGTAGAACTCAAAGTAAATTTTGTCTAGTCTATAAATAAAAATGTCGCAAAAAATACAACAAACAAATTGTGTTCCCGTCTGTCATGTGCAGCTTCAGCTTCAATACTTATCTGTCGTATTGGCGGGTTGCCAGGAATTCTTCTTGGAAACCCCAAAGTCAGCTAGCCTTTAATGCTCGAGAGAGCCTATTATCTTGTTACCGCTTTTCCTTATTGTCTCTTATTTCATTAGGAAGATTATATTGATCTTTATGCTGAATAAATAATATTATGCTAATTCCTCTAGTCGACTATCGTTACGCGTTACGCTACGTTATCGCCGTAACAAATAAAAAAAGTTGCTTCTGTTTTTCTCGTTTATTTGTCCCAACATGTCAGATACTCTAATAAATACTACTCATGAGCACGGAGGCTATGAAGTCTATTAGAAGTGTTAAAATGTATTATTCCCCGAGGTAAGACAAATCGAACGAAAATTAAGCCAAAATCAGTCGGAATACGAGCCCATTTAGGGATCAATTCTATTTTCAAAATGTTACGAATCAAGAAGTCGTAGTTTTCAATCCGGGCTCAAACTTATGAAGTTATGAAGTTATGAACTTATGAAGTTATGTGTGATAAATATCCATGTCTGGACAACTTTGTCTCCTGTGTATGGCAATAGGTTCGCCACCTATTCCATTTGGGACGTAAACATAACGGCGAGTCGAGGCTTCACAGTCGCTGCCTACACCTTCGGGTAGAAAAAGGCCTGTTATGGATGCATATGAATTGAGAACTTTTAACGCCCAAGTAGACCTTTTATATAGTATTAATAAGGATGTGTCCAAATAAAACACTCTGGTGAGGCCTGGGAGAATACACTGTCCAGTGTCCCCTACTTGCGTCAATAAAATATGTCTTGGTAACAGTTCCCCTGTAATTGTGTCTGGACGAAATATTTGTATACTCTTCTCAGCTATACTGTCTTGGACAAGTAGTTTTAAATAGCAATATTATTATGCTTTTAAAAGATTTGAATAATATACACACTCGCGCTTTAAATGACATTTTATGCGTAGGCTGTTTACGTGTGTGTAGGATTGTGTATGATTAAAAAAAAAAATTTCTAGGCTTTATGTCAAAAAAACATTTAAGACCCTATTAAGTTATATGTTCGAAGGAAATTGGAATACAGAAGTATAGACAATTAAATATAGGCTTAATATACTTTTATTATCATTACATCATTGCACAATTTAAAACAAAGTACCTTTCCGCTGTCTGTCCCCCTTTACATGCATAATAAATCTTTGATACTACGCAACGGATTTTGATGCGGGTTTTTTTTAATAGATAGAAGGTGCCAACGGGCTGGTTTGTATGTATAGTTCATGTACAATGTAGTTAAGAAAAAGTGATAATCTTAATTGTAAAGGCTGTAAAAATTATTTTTGATGCGGAACGAACGCTGGGTCCGCTGGTTATCTAATGAATCAAAAGTAACATATTTATTCATGCAAACTTCTAGTGATAATTATAAAAGCAAATGAATGAAGACTTTAACTTATCACAGTCATTTTAGAGACGATCAACGTTCTACAAATAAGACAAATGTGGACTGTAAAAGTAATAAGATTATAGAAATATGATTGATTACCTTCTTTGTGCGGTTTTCAATCGCTGAATAATTAATGCTATCAAAAGCTCCACTACATTGACCCGAATGAGTGTAAAATTAAATGTGACCTATTATTGTGTTTATAATGGGCGCTAAGGCTGCTCTGCCGGCGACGGCCTTCGTTAATTATAACGCTTATTAGCGTTCCATTACGCTGCTACCCCACCCTACCATCACACCCCTCCCCCCACCCCTCTAACGAGGCGTCTGGAATGGTGGTTTAAAATTAATAGCTAAATAATTAGTTTATTTAAATTTTCACACTTTACTTTGGTGTAACTTGCTTTTTACGATAAAATTTGAATGCAACCAATTATACTAAACGGGAATGAAAGGAATTATTAATATAAGGATTGGCAAACAAGCAAGCAAGCAGTCGATGGAACACAAATAGTTACAGTTGCGTTGCCAGCGTTTATGGGAGTGTAGTGCGTAGTACAGTACCCTAAACCGAAGTAAATGCATGAGAGATGTATGACTGTGGATGAGGCAAAAGAAGAGTGTCAGGATCGTAGCATGTGGGAGCCTAAATCACTGCCTACGCCTATGGGATACAGGCGTGAGTTTATATATGTGTGTATGTAACTTTGTATTTTGTAATACAATTTGGAAGAAATATTTAAGAAATACTTCTTCCACCCAACCAACACCACATTAAACTTTGTCGCCTAAAACTTAAGCATATATTTGGACGGAAATTCAATTACATATTAATGTGACAAATTTGTAGAATTGTACGGCATAAGAGAGGCGCAAAAGTATACCGGGTTGGCCTAATTGTTTACTTTAAGAAAGGGGAGAATTTTCATAAAGTCTGAAAATATATTAGGTGTACGTAGTATTGTGAAGCGTTCATGTTATTTATCTAGGGAAATATTAACTAAAACCCAACTTACTGGCAAAAAAACTGGCATAAAAAAGTGAAATGAATAAATTCGGAAACCCTATCCCCTCTCATTTTTTTTTATGAGATATGGGGGTTAATGAGCAAGCGGGTCACCCGATGGTAAGAAACTATCGCAGCCCATGGACACCTGCAACACAGATAGTATAACAGTTGCGTTGCCGGTAAGGTAAGGAAACCGAATGTTCGGCCGTCACGTCAGTTTCGGCCGAAACCGAAACCGAAACTCACGTGTTCAAGTTTAAAATTCCATAAAATACTATATACACTATAAATATGTATATATACTAATATATATGTACTAATATTTGTTCCAATCAACAACATAATTTCACGTCTTTTTCTATACTAAGGTGTAGGCAGAGGCTGTTAAGCATCTCCTAGCCGAATCGTTACATCCCTAAAGAAATAGGTAAAAAATGGAATAGATAAAAACCAATATTCAAATCGGTAATTGTTTTTGTTTCATAAATTACTAAGTATTTATTGTTTTGTATTTGTACTCAGAAGAATCATTAATCTCTTTTGAGGTACCACTTAACTAAAAAGGATCATCACTTTCCTGCCCTTTTCCCACTTTAAATAGGGTCGGCACAACATGTCATCCTTTCGAACTATCCGTGTTGTCAAAAGATTTGACCTGCTTGGAAACCACAGGCCATGTGGACGAAAAGACCGACACTGTGGTCAACAGTCAACACGCTGAGGAAAGTGTCTCAAAGGCGGTTCCCGAGACCGCAGAAAAAGGAATCCAAAGTCTCTGCTGAGACGGTCGAACTGATGAGGCAAAGGCGAAAAACTCCATCCGATCAGCTGTCTTCGTCAGAATGGAAAAGCCTAAACCAGCGTATTAGAAAGCAGATGCGGCATGACCTTCGTCGATCGAATACCCAAGCAATCGAGGACCCGATCGACCGCAACAAAGGGTCGAAAGTGTTTGCTCAGCAGCTTGGAAGGCCCCATCTGACGAAGCTGAAAACTGAGGATAGACGTGTCGTCACCTCTAAGCCCAAAATTCTCTCAGAGATTGAATCTTTTTGTGGGGTCCTTTAATCCACACGGATGACCAAGCCGGCGGTATACAGCGATGATGACCACAGAGACCCACAAATTCCGCCGAGACTCCTATCCTCAAGGAATTAGCAGCTCTACCTATGCCAAATTATTCAGTTAGGTAGACGAAACTTTAAGAAAGAGGATGACAGGAGGATTCAGCTTGGTTGGGCCGCATTCGGCAAAATGCGTCGAGTTTTCAACTAGCCTAAACAGCAATGCCTGAAGAACAATGTTTTTGACCAGTGCGTCTTACCGGTAATGACCTGCGGTACCGAAGCGTGGACACTTACGGTAGGGCTAGCCACCACTTTGCATGATTAAATTAAACGTGTCCTCAAGAAAAGTGATGCCAGATCTTAAAAACCGGCGAGCATGTGTGACAATATTGATTGAAAGTCAAAAAAGTGAGGGATGTAAGAATCGTGCTGGAGGGCTGTGGCTGAAGGATGTGGCTGAAGGATCTTACGGGACGGGAAGGTAGAGGGAAGTGAGTGGGCCTCCGGTTACCTCTCACCGTACGAAACGCTTCATGCGCCACTTTAAGTCGATATTTTGAGAGGCCTTGGTATTTCACCGGTTCAGCCGGCCCATATATACAACTTACTGAATGCCCCCACCACTGCAAAATCCATCTTCCGGTATTATGAGTGTGCAATTTATTAAAGTCTATTGATCTTCTCAAGTCTACCGTTGTTGTGGAGTACCTATTGGGTAATCTGCATCTTATAAGAGTATGTTATTCCTGTCATGTTGAGTTACTTCAAAATATCAATTCCCCTTCCGGCACGTAGACACACGGTGCCTCCTCACATATCCGCTGGCCGTGTTGTATTTCTTGTTCGATATTTCTCCTACAACGTGTATTAAATTTGGTTCTATTCGATTCGATTGCGAGCGAGGGAAAAAACATGCTTTCGAATTTATCGCAAAAGATTTTTATGTAAAAGTTTTGTATTGTTAAGTATTGTTTTGTATGTTACCCACATACACACGATCACAAAACGTTCCGTACACGACAGGCACTTGCAAGGAAAATACTAGAAAACTGTATTCCCTTAATTCTCACATTTAGTTATTTGTTGAATGAAGAAACAAGCTTTTTATGGTAGAGGTGGCAAAAGAGCGAGTCACTTGTTGGTAAGCAACTAACGCCGCGTATGGGACACCTGCAAAACTGATAGTGTTACAAGTTCAATGTTCAACCTATTTGAATTTCACAGCTATTGGAACTTTTGTAGTGTTTGATTGATCTTAGAGTGGATAATTTTGTCGTAGTTAATCGTAGTTCCCCACACATTCTGCACTCCCTTCTATAAATTCGTTCAAAGTTCAACGGTTCCAAGTTCTAGCTAACTCTCTTAAAGAGCGATCCAAAGTTTTCCATCAATTCGTCAAAATATGTTTCTCACATCAAACAACAATATTTTTTTTTATTTGACGCTGCGGTTGTTTTTACAGCGACTGACGTACAGGGAAGTATTAGCGATATCTGCCTATGGTAAGTAGACAAATAAACAAAACATGACGCGTCTCTAATTTGAGTGGTTTGTAATCTAACGTTACTCATGTTGTATTAATGTTAGTATACATGCATACATAACTTCACGCCAATTCTTTTGTGGGATAGGCAAAAACAACAGAGCGCCATGAGGCACGATTCTTACACGCCCCACTCGCTTCTTTGCCTTTCATAACTTGTGTCATACCTACACGCTCGCTCGTGGATTTTTAACGATCCTGACATCACCTTTTTAAAGGTCTCGTTTTATTTGGTCATGGAAACTGTACTGCCGCCGTCCTCGACTCCTACATCAGCTGTCCGATTTTACATTTTTTATCAGTTTAGCTAATCTTGCATCATCAATTCTTTCTACATGTCCGAACTATCGGAGCTTTCTTACCTTTTCACTGACGCTCTCTTTTAATCCAACTTCTCTTACAACTTTAAATGTACTTTGTTATTGTAAAAAATGATACAACTAAGCCAACAGCCGGAAAGGCGCAATAGGTTTTATCTGTCTCTTTGTTTCAGTAAATATCTGTTGAAATGACTTGACCGATTGTGACGATACTAGTAGATAGCAGATCAAATAAGTTTATTATATATTATTTTAGAACGTTGATCTGTTATTATTATAGCACATATACACTATATACATAAGAGGCCGTTCATAAATTACGTGATATTTTTAAGAATTTTTTTATTTACACTTGTGATATATATTACGTGATTTTCGTAGGGTCCCACCTCCTCTTTCAAGCCTCACGTGATTAATGGATGGCCCCTAACTGTTCTAAAGTTACTCAGTATGCATATTGAACCGTGCGATAGGAACTGCATATTTTATTGGCCATTTCATATCAAACGGCCACTTGTGACTAAATAAAGAAGATATACTTACTGTATAACGTATTGTGTCAGTTATTACGATTGGCTGCTCCTTTAAAGAAATAATTACAGTTCCGTTTTATTTGTGTCGCCAAGCCTCATAGTAATTCCCCTGCATACTGCAGACCACCTAATCAGGATCGGCTTAGGTACAGACGTGTCTGTCTTCCTGTATGACTTTTTTTATTATCAGTATATTCAAATGTATTCATGAATCAATAAATTCATTGTGGTAAACATTAAAAAGCTTCGAATTCGAAATAAGATGTTGTTTTCTAGCAAATAAAGTTCTTTAATAATCTAGCAGACTGTTTAAGAGTGTTTAAAAACTTAAATTTCAAATATCTTCATTTGCTGAAGAATATATCGCATCTGCAGACGTTTTTTTTTTATTTTAAAAAATTGATCTCCATTGCAACTATTGGGAACTAAGATATACGAAATTTTGTATAACACCATATTCTTCGTGCGTCGGTATTATTACATAGTATAAATCAAAGTCGGTTTCCGCTGTCTGTCCCCTTATATGCTTAGATCTTTGAAACTACGCAACGGATTCTTCGGTTTTTTAATAGAGGGTGTCAACGGAGTGGCTTTCATCTATAGTTTATTGTATGATTTAGTAGATAAAAATTGATAAATTTCAAGACTTAGTAGTTTAATCGATATACTATATTATTATACATCTTTAGAAGATCTACAAAAAAGATTTATCTCTTTGGGATGAACCACAATGGGGATATTTATTTCTTTACTTTTAAAGCGAAACAAAGTTCGCTGGGTCAACGAGTAGTTAATAAATTAAAGTAAAAAGTGAGTTGTGTCTATTTCGCATTATTGTTTTCTTTTATTCGAGATCCACTTGAGTATCATTACATTTACATAATATAAAACAAAGACGCTTTCCGCTGTCTGTTTCCATAAATGCTTAGATCTTTGAAACTACGCAATGGATTTTGTAGTTTTTTTTTAATAAATAGAAGGTGTCATCGGGGAAAGAGGTGATGATGTGACAATTTTTGAGATTTAGCAATTGCAAACGCTAGCTGTACCATACCTAATTGATACATCAAAACAATATGTACTACATTCTCGGTGGTCCCGTGGTCGAGCACCCCGCTTCTGAATCAAGAAGATGCGGGTTCGAATCCTGGGTCACACCAATGACTTTTCGAAAGTTGTGTGATAAATATCGATGACTGAAAACTTTGTGCCCGGTATGGCATTAAGTTCGCCTCCTCTTATTCCTTTTGGGACGTAAACATAACGGCGAGTCGTGGCTTAACAGCCGCTGTCTAACCTGCGGTGGCGAACCTACTGCCATACCGGGCACAAAGTTTTCAGTCATCGATATTTATCACACTTAACTTCCGAAAACAATTTCATTGGTGTGAGACAGTGGCAGGATTTGAACCCGGACCTCTGGATCAGAAGCCGTGTGCTCTACCACTGGACCACCGAGACAAAAATGGCAAAAAAAAATGTAACATCCACACGACCATAGGAATTCTATAACGCTGTCAGAATATCAACTAAGAATCTGAAAACAGGCCTCATTTTATTCGTTATACTCCATCTTGGCTGTATAGAACAAGGATCCTCCATTACCGTTACGACTACGTCTCGAATAAAAGTAGTAAAAGATGACAGTTTGAAGTGAATTTACTACAACATTCACATTCAGCCGCTTTGTCGACATGGAACTGTTCCTAAGCAAGAGGAACATGATTAGTATAATTTTTAACTAGCAAACGAAACGTTTAAAATCGCGCTGTAATAATCATAATTGAAAATAAGTTAATACATGTCCCTGTGCCTTATATGCTAAGATCTTTGAAGAGGTTTTTTTTCAATAGATAGAGGGTGGTTGGAACGGCGTGGTTTTTATCTATAATAATTCATGTATGATGTAGTTAAAAACTTAAAAGTGATAAATCCCAAATTTATTCCTTTATTACTTTTGATGCGGAACAAAGTTCGCCGGGTCAGCTAGTTAAAAATAAGTTGATAGTGAAATGTTACAATTTGTGGCCCGAATATTGCATTTGTCACGGTGGGGGATCAATAAAATGGATGTCTAAGTCGCGACATCTCGGGAACCATGCGTCCTACACGAAATTCGCAAATACTTAATTTGTAGCAAATATTACAGGAACCTGTAACATTTGCCCTAAACAAAAAAATTAAAGAGTTGTAAGCAAAAGAGTAAACGCCCAATAATTTACTATGTGAGACTGATCAAGACATAAAAATTGTTCTCACTCTTATTTGCTAATCAGATAAATATTATCACACCTGATTTTATGGCACCTAATTTTATCCCACAATACTTTCAGCATATTATTTTAATGGAAATTAATATTATTGTCTGGCGGAAATCTTTACGAACTACTAAAATAACTATGAAAGCAGCGTTTGAATTTTAATGAATCTTTTAGTATTGATACATATATCTGATGACTGAAAACTTTGTACCCTGTATGGCAATAGGACCGCCACCTATTCCATTTGGACGTATACATAACGGCGATTCGAGGCTTAAAAGCCACTGCTTACACCCTTGGGTAGAAAACGGCATGAAGTTATGTTATTTTAGTATTTAAGTGAAAATCTTTAAATCGAATCCTCGCTGTGACATACATATTTGTTATCCTAATTTTATATTTGCCCTTTGTTACAGTCCAAGGCATTGGGAAGAGTTCTATTTGATCAAGTATGTCGACAGCTGCACCTTTTAGAGGCGGACTATTTCGGCTTAGAATATCAGGACGCAAGTGGTACAAAAGTATGGGTAAGTGCCTAATATAATGTTATTGAAGGTTACAAAAAAAGATCGCTACAGTGAGTTGTAGTCAATTATTGATCTCAGTAAGGACAATGACTATTTAATATTAGATCGGATCTGTTAAAGTATTGTTTGAAATTATTTCCGATATTATATTGATCTTTGAGAAATTATTATTTCTCCAGCTCGATCTGATTCTGATTAAAGGTTATTGCTATTTTGGCCACCAGTTTCACTTTCTTCAAAGGTCAGAAGAAAACGGAATAAACAACACAACACAATAAATAACCGTTGTTACGCATTATTTAATATTATTATGTAATAAAACTAAACGTACAGAGTTAATCTCATTTACAAAACTCTTTCTGAGAGAGGATGTTGCGGCTTATTTATGATCGTAAAAATTTATAGTATCCAATTACAGCGCCACGAGAAAGAAATCTTATGCGTACATATAGGGTTCAGAGTATTGACTTACATTTACAAAAGAACTTTGCAAATATCAAAGGTGACTCTTGGCAGTTTCATGACGCATATGTTCGGTAGACAGTAGTAGACAGTTCGGCGTTAGTGGTATAGCCAAACAGTTCGCTGCATGAATGGGATGGCTCGACCGGTGAAATATCACGACTTCTCAGAAAATCGACGTAAAGTGTCTCATGCCGCGTTTCGTACATTGAGAGAGGTGTCCATGGGCGGCGCTGGTCACTTACCATCAGGTGACACGCATGCTCGTTTGCCATAATATTGCCATTTCCCATAAAAAAAGAAATTGTATGGAAATCGCAACTGCTGACGTTTATGTACATTCAGCAGCTGGTACCTTTGTCAATACACCACGAGACCTTGCTTTGAATTCCCGTTTGGCTTCATGAAAATAATTCTCCTTTATTATATATAGTATTGGCTGGACTCAGAGAAACCGATGTGCCGACAAGTGGGACTCTCGATGCTCGAGCCAACTCTGCGATTCTGCGTGAAGTTTTACACTTCTGATCCGGCGCGGTTGGAGGAGGAGTTCACAAGATACCTGTTCTGTTTGCAAGTTAAGAAAGACTTGGCAATGGGATGCATACAGTGCAACGAAAATACTGCTGCGCTCATGGCCAGTTACATTGTACAAGGTAGAGAAAATATTTTGATGAGTTGTTACGCTAGTTGTCATATGAAGCTAGTTGTGTTTAGGGACAAGTAGAGTATATTATGATCAATATCGCCTGTAAAATTTTCGCTAAATTGATATAATTTAAAGGCTGTTTTTTGTATATTATTTGTCTGAAACTACTAAAAATCTGCTGTGTGTTGCTGCTGTTCTACATCACCTTGCTGCTCTGTTGCCATGGTTTTGGGCTAAGTACAAGAGATTTTCCTCTTCGGTACTTCCCTTTCATTCGCTATTTCTGGACCACCAACACTTGATCATATCAAGTTCTTGATTTTTTACTATTAATCTGGGCTTTGTAACCGTTGGCTCCGTTACTTGCAGCGGAGTGCGGTGATTTCGTTCCTGAGGACTATCCGGATCACACTTATCTCAGCAGTTACAAATTCTTTCTCGGCCAAGATTCTGAGTCTGAGCGCCGCATTATGGAGAATCATAAAAAGCACATGTAAGTATTTTAATCAATTGTCAATTATTACTTTGGTTATTATTAATACCCAGAAGTGGACTAGGTCTAAGCTTTTTTGCTCTTTTGCTTTCTAATATACATTTTATTAAAACTGCAAATCCTATTTCGAAAAACGTTCAGAAAGAAAATATGTTTTCCTCTATTATGACTTCCTTGCAAAAGCGGATCTATGTAGGGGTCGAGGACGGCCGAGACAAACATTCCATGACCAAATAAAAAAGTTTTCTGGAGGAAGGTGATGTTAGGAGCCTCAAAAATGGACGCGAGTGCATGAAAAGAGTTATGGAAGTCAAAGAAGCGAGTGAGGCGTGTAAGAATCGTGTCTTGTGGCGCTCCGTTCTCTCTGCCTACCCCGCAAGGGATTTGGCGTGAAGTTATGTATAACTTCCTTGTAAACAAATATATCTAATCCTTTTACGTTCTACGTTTGCATATCTGATATTCAGATCGAATGTGTAGGTTACCTCAAATATATGTAATTGGCAATATTGTAAGATAAACATCGAATATATATATACATGTTTAACACGTACGGCCGACCTTTCACGACCGATTGGTGTGTGAAGTGTAGTAGATATTATGTTTTTTTTTCTCTTTTACATATGGCTTGTGATTATCGTGTATTCATCTTTATCTTACACGCCTGCTTTACGAAAAGTTGGTAGTTATGTATATCGATGTTAATAAATAATTTTGACCGATTATTTAGGAACTATTATGATTTAAAATTGGCCATCGGTCTTATGTATTAAAGAGTATTGTAAGAATTTCTCCAATGAAATGAAAAGATTAGGGACGTACATCTTATCATTACTACATACACCATACTAAATAGTACATCATTAGTAAATTCGAAAATAGGAAGTAAGTTATGATGTCGTACATAAGAAATACGCTTTGTTATGTAATATTGAAAAAAAAAAAAGTTTTTTTTTTTTAAATTTTGTTTGTTTGACGATCAGCATTTTAAACTGAATATTTATTCACCACTACGTCTTTTTTAACAAGTACATTATAAAGATTAAAAGAGTTTTTAATAATTTTATTCCTTGCTTTTTCTAGTGGCCAAAGTCCTGCTGAGGCAGACTTGAATTTATTAGAAACTGCAAGGAGATGTGAATTATATGGTAAGTAAAACAAGATTCAGCGATTGCATAATATAATATGCTCTTTTTGATCTGTTTGATGATATGCCTGTATTCATGGAAGTAACTTAAACTAAATAGCTTGGGTTTGTTTGGATAGTGATGTTAACCGATTTATTATTATTGTTCAGGCATAAAAATGCACCCGGCTAAAGATCACGAGGGTGTTCCTCTGAACCTCGCAGTGGCGCATATGGGCATCATAGTGTTTCAGAACTATACCAAAATAAATACATTCAGTTGGGCCAAAATACGCAAGATATCGTTCAAGAGGAAAAAATTCCTCATCAAGCTGCACCCAGAGGCATACGTAAGTTTCTTTTTTTTTATTTCCTATTGTGAAATTGTGCTTGATATATCTGGTAATAGGCTCCCCTATAGTCCAGTCATATAAGCTTAATGTAGGTAAGGATATCGAAATTCGAAATACCCAGCTGTAAATCTGTAATGATTTTTTTTATTGCGGTAAATTTACTATGTAATAACTGGACTGCTATATATATATATATTTACATTTGATAATTGATCCGGCATTTCGAGACATCATTGATTCTGCCTACACCTTCCAATAAAAAGTACATGGATTTATAGTTACAGATGAATTCCAATACAAACTGGAAAACCCAAACTGATAAAGCCACAAAGAAAGGTGGCCGAAGGAGGTGGGTCTTCTACTACCTCTATTATCGAACGTAACACGGCATGAGTAGTATTCGTCGATATTCTGAGAGGTCATCGTATTTCACCGGTCGAGCCAGCACATTAATGCAGCGCACTCCGTGGCTCTACCACTGTAAACACCAATTTTTGTATTTCAAATCTATAGAGCTAACAGACTGTGATATAATTTTAATATAGTTTAATATTTTGCGTGTTCTCCGCAGGGCTACTATCGGGACGTTGTCGAGTTCTTCTTCGACGGTCGTAACGAGTGTAAAAACTTTTGGAAGAAATGCGTGGAGAATCACGGATTTTTTCGCTGTTCGGCCGTGCAGCGACAGCCGCGGCATAAAACTAGAGTCATATCTAGAGGTTCTTCTTTTAGGTTAGACTTTATATTGAAATATATATCGTAAATTTCTTACAGTTTGGTATCTGTTGGTGATATTGAAGGAGAATTAATGTTAGAGCACTTTGTTAGAACATGGCGACAATAGCGGAAACCACTGTTTGTACTTCATGGACTATAATGAATTAACTGAAGATTATTCAAAACATGGTTCACACTTGATGGGGATCTAATCATCCATCCCTGAAATTAGAAGAAGAAATTAGAGATCTCTGTAACCAAAATACTGTAACCATATAATTATAAGGTTTATGCAATCCCCCGCTTCTGAAACAAGAAGTCGCTGGTTCGAATCCTGGCTCACTCCAATGACTTTTCGAAATTATTCGCCACCACGCCACCTATTCCATTTCGGACGTAAACATAACGGCGAGTCGAGGCTTAACAACCTATGCCTACACCTTCGGGTAGAACAAGGCGCGAAGTTATGTTATGGTTGTTTTTGCAATCCAATTGAGTTTCGCCAGACACTTTGTTTTGTTAATATGTGTTGCCGTCAAAACATATTTGCCAAGTGTGCGATTGTACTAAAGTGTTGTTTAATTTCTTAAGTTGCTATAGAATCTATCGTAAACCCTTTGTGAATAATTCTATTTGCTATAATCATAAAATCCCATTTAAATCATTGGTTTTTTGCTAATAATATTCCAATTTTTATCACTTTGACGATTCATTGATTTCCCAGTTCTACATCTTCACGCCTATATAAAATCAATATTGTTCACAGGTATAGCGGTAAAACACAAAAACAGATAGTGGAGTATGTACGGGACAACTACGTGAAGCGACAGACATTCCAGAGGTGAGAGCGAGTCTTTTACAAAGTTGTGCGTTTTAAAGCTTAGCTATTGTGTACAAGGCAGCTATATAACTAAGTAGACTTATATATTAACGACATGAGATTGTGTTGTATTATTTGAAACATTTCTAAGAACTGCAAATTATTAGTTTTATTTGTCATATAAAATACTTTACTGTCGGTTATATCAATGTTAAAATGAATGATTGTGAAATGTTATGTCGTTCATAGTACAAGTACAATGTGGCATATTAATCTGTATGGTATTGCATTTGTAAAGAAAAAAGTTAGCTCATATATACTTCGACTTTTATTCTACCATTATAAATTATGATTTAAACCCGCAAGGGGGCGTTAAACGCGTTAAACGAGAGACATTAGAAGTTCCACTTCTATATAAAGTATAATTCCAATTTTATAATTGGTTCGTAGTTTTCCATTTGTCTATACTAACGATGAATATTTAAATTTGTTTTAAAATGTTAGTTTTGTTTTGTATGGCAAGTGCACTTTCCAAGGTTATATTTTGCACTCTATGGTATAGAAGAAAATACTTTGCATTTATGTAATTTGTGCATAAAATTGACTATTAAATACAAACTACATCACCAGCTTCTAAAAGCACATACAAATGTTTGAGTTGTTTGAGTCTAATAGATCCGAAAAGAGTTTTAAAAAAAAATGTTCTATTAAATGTACAAACAACCTGATCTCATGTCAAGTACTATTATTATAGTTTTATAGCATGGAAGCATAGTCTGTTCTTAAGCTCTTGTTGTACTGTAAAATTAAATGCTTTTATTTTATGTCAAGTTATGCTATACCGTTAAAATATGAGTATTAATTAAAATTTTGAAATGGAAATGTGCAATATATATAACTAGCTGACCCGGCGAACTCTGTTTCGCATCAAAAGTAATAACTGCTGCCCCGCTATGTTAATACTGCAATATCTTCGACAAATTTGAAGTCGATAGCAGCTATAGGTTAAAAATGGGAATTTTCCATTGTTAACACCCCCGCAACCCCCCTTGTGGGTGGAATTTCGTAAAATCCGTTCTTAGCTGACCTCTACTCGGCGAAAGGAATAATCCTACCAAATTTCAAGTCGCTACGCCTTATGGTTCCAGAGATATCGTGATGAGTCAATATATAGGTGGAAATCTCTTATATATATATATATATATACTCGTATATATATAATAAATGAGTCATAAAACATGTTATGTCACACTTGAAGTGGTTTGTTCTGGCTAAGTAATTGGATAGTTGCTGAAACACTTTTGTAAAGATTATTGCGGGTAGTTTTCGTAACAGTATTGTCCCTATGAAATTAACTATATTATAATGCTGTTTTATTGTTTCAATAATTAATTAGTATATACCAGTAGTAAAAGTTACTAGAACCAGATTATGGCTACCGGTTTTGTTGGAATGTTTTGACAACATTGACAGCTTTATTAATATTTTTTCACTTGCATATTAAGCCAAAAACTAAGAGAAAACTGCATCTTTATAAAGTTTAAAGAGATTAAGACCAGACTACTTATAAACAATATAAACGTTTCATTGCTTAAACTCTACAATAAATATGATTATGTAAAATTATTTTATATCAATTAGGCGTAGTTAGACGTTTATAGAAAATTACTGTTTGTAACAGGAGCCTTACTGAATCTCATGAAGCAATGCTTTTTATACTGTACAGCAACCTTAGTAGACGACTCATTCCATACTAAAAATACTAGAATACTAAATCAAATAATTATTTATTATTTCAAATTGCTTTTTGAGGGTGTAGTAAGTCCCTTTACTTAAAGCTTCGGTGTATTTTAATTATAGGTTTATACATTATATATGTAATTAAGTAAATATTAGTATAACTCAGGTGAGTGGCGAGCATGGGCCGGGAGAGAACACTAGCTTTTGGTTTTGTATTATGTGGGCGTTTTGTTTTTTCATCTGATAGAGCGATCGATTGTGGGTCTTGCATGATGTAATTACGATGCGTCTCTGATATGGAATAACTATACAATCGGTTTAGAGTGAGACTTCGATATAGTTTGTAATAATCGATGGTGATTGATTAGTAAATCGAGCATGCGCTATATAAATATACGTCTGAAGTTTTACGCTTGTTACGAATGAACGAATGAGTCGGTGTAGTTGAGTGCGTTGCGACGCTCCCGTGATCTATCGGTCGGAGGATGGTGTTGTTCGGTCTATCTAGTCTATAGGGAATCTGTCACGCTGACGGTTAGATCTTTGTTTTATTTTTGTTTTAGGAGATTACAAATGTAACGTAATTTAGAGAATTTTGTGGGTATGTCATTATATACCACGTGTCCATTTTTAAAAGCTTAGTAATTGTTGCACTTTTTAAACCTGACACAGGTTGTCTGTGGCAGTTATAGACGTGTGAGCACCCACTAAATCTTTAATGCACTAGTTGTTAAGACCAACACTAGAGCTTACACGTTACACGCTGTTCACATGTTTTGACGCACGAGACGATGCCCGTGCACGTATACGTGCACGGGCGTACACGTGCCTCAATATCTGCGTGCACACAAGTGTCATTGTGTATCGAGTTGTTAAGTATAGTACATAAGGAAAAAACATTTTGTTGATATTTAGTGCATTCCGGTATTGCAATTAGATATGAATACAATTTTGTGTTTTACACGTGTGTCCGGTAATGTTAAAATAAAAAAACATATTGTGTATCGTTGAGTAACGTCAGTAAATATTACATGGGAGCTTGGAGGGGGGGAGTCGCGGGTCGCGATAGGTGTGCAGGTGTAGTGCGTGTTGTACAGTTGTGCGGAACCAAAAGCTGGTGTGTCACCATCCTCTGTCCGATGTGTTCAGGTCGGGCTCGTTCCGCGCGTCGCGCTCGGCGTCCGGCTCACGCGCTAACGTGGCCAGCACGCCGCACGCGCCACCGCTTGGCGCGGCTCTCTCCGCACACCCGCTGCTGCCGCTGCCGCCAGGCTCGGACGGTACGTACCATGTACCAACTGTCTTGTGCACAATATACACACACATTGTATACTTTTATTGATATATTATCCACTTCAACGTAGCACAGGAAAAATAAGTTTTCTCAACGAGATATAATACCTATTCTCTTGTTAATTTTATGATTAAAAATTATAGCCATATTGAACAAGACCTCAGAAAAGTGTGCAGCGGACCATTATGAGCGCTTAATTGCAGCCAGCTTACGGCGTGTCTTGAAAAATTATATTACCATTAGTCGTTGATAAATTGAACTTGCAAGGCTCGGCGTAAGCTGGTTGGAATGAAGAGCTCATAATAGGCCCGCAGAGCTTTATAAGAACGATGAATTGCAAATGATTGGAACTGCCTGTATATTCCTTAGCTAATTCAGAATAGTGCAGTAGTTCGTTGAGGTAAAATAGACAAAGTGAATCCTAGAGTTGCTTATTTTTCCGGTCTTTTGTTTTTGTCATTGATCTGTATTACTATAGCCGATGGATAAAGTACATTAGAGTTACAATAATTGAGAAAATTAAAATGGGAAGTGAAATGATTGAGCAAAAAATGCAGCAATTCATATTATACGCTGTAAATCGTCTATATTCCCATACTGAAGTGTCGTGTGTACGAGACGATGTAGGCGAATTTGTCAGCGGATTGTTACGTTGCAGCGATTTCTCTGGAGTGGGACAAGCAACCTCACTACCTGGAGGCTTCTCTGATGATGAAGGGCTACAGTGCGGAGGAGGCGCGCGCGGCAGCGGGGCGGGTGCGCCCAGCGTTGGCCGCCACTCGCCCGCAGCTCGTAGCTACCGCCTATGCCACCACGAGGGACAAGGTATTCTATTAAATTTATAACATAATTTCCCCCTTTTTCTACCCGGAGGTGTAGGCAACGGCATAAACCTCGCCGAGTCGTTATGCGTATCAAACTTAGTAATTATAATTTTCTACGGCCGATTATTTAGTCCCACTGATCTGGTGGCAAGCAGGTGGTCCATTACATCGGGTACAATTTAGCGATTATGTTATTAAGAATTTAAGATCATAATAAGATTTTTGCTTAGTGATTATATTGTCATACTAAAATTTTGGACACTTTAACTAGGTGCCAGGGAAGGGCATCGCATTTTTGTTTTGGCGAAATTGCACCGTTTTTCGTAGCACCGAATATTGCAAAACGAAAACTCAGTTCGAGTTTGATGAAAATAGTTATTATTATGTAATTAGTGGTCTTATGTCATAAACAAATTATCTGTTTGTAAAAATCTGACTATTTTCATATACATATTTAAGATTATATTGGTTATTGACGACTTATTTGCTTTATCAATATAAAAAATATCTTTTTGGAAATTTTGATTATGTTTTCCACTGAAATCGATCTTGTTTGTTTTTGTTTCTTTCAGCTGACAAAACTGTACTGCGATCAAATAGTAAGAGTCCTTCAATTGGCTTGTCATTTAATCTATCTAAAGTCTTCGTCGATTTATCATTTTCTAACAATATTTGTCTCATATATTGATTGAATCTCACTTAACTATCTTCTCCGCTCGTAAATAGTTCTTTGTTTTATATTTTTATATTAATAGGAACCGTCAAGTAAGGTTAGATCTGTTTGCGATTCACTTCCACTCTGTTTGGCATTTGTTTTCAAGAATTCGCCGTAATTCCCAAACATTCTAGGTTTGCAACAATATATAGAATACACCGTTTAAGTCGATATTAATTAAAATCGATATATGGGTCATTCCAGTATCGCGGGTGCAACATTTAGACGCCTGTTTTAGTTTAATATAACTAAATAAAAAACATTTTAAAATAAATTAGTTTTTAAAGGACTACATTTTTATATGTTTACTTAGCATTAATCAATAAAAAAATTAAAATCACATTTTCATAGTCAGAAGAAAGGTTCAAAGCGGCATAGCGGGTGCAACAAATTTGGCCCAATCCTCCAGATTACTAACAAAAAATACATAACTCTATTAATTCTCAGACATTTAATTTGTTGTACCTTAATAGTCACAAATGTAATAAAGCAACAAAGAATACAAAATAAAGACTCTAAAAAAAACAAAAATAAATAATTAATCATTATATTTTTTAACTATCGCGGGTGCAACATCAGTGATTTTACAGATTATGCTAATTCTTCGGATGGTAATATTTTCAAACGCGCAAAAATGAAATATGACGTAAAATGAAATAAAAATATAAATACCACTAACTTTTATGCACTAATAATAAAAAAAACGGCTAACTGCGTGATTTAAAAAATCATGTCTGAAATCGTCTGTAGCGGAATCGCCCATATGTATAATAATATTCAAAAGCGTTTGGTAATGAAATATCGAAAATACCCATTAGAATTGAAATGCCCATAAATAAATTCGAGTAAACTAAGAAAGGTTTCAGTTCCATCACTACTATAAAATATCTATTTTTTTTAATTTTTTGGGCAATTGGTTATAGGAAACGAAAATCTGATGAAGCTGAGCCAACATCAGATATTAAGAGCTGCTAAAAAAGAAAATAATATAGAATCAGTGCCAATATTACGAGATTTGGTATGGAAATTTGTATTTATAGTTTACTAGCTGACCCGGCGAACTTTATACCGCATCAAAAGTAACTTTTACAGCGTTTACAATTAAAGTGGCAATTATCACTTTTTACTAACTACATTATACATGAATTATACATACAAACCAACCCGTTTACACCTCCTATCCATTAAAAAAACCGCATCAAAATCCATTGCGTAGTTTCAAAGATATAAGCGTGCATATAAGGAGCCTAAGGAGAGCGGAGTGACTTTGTTTTATACTATGTAATGATTCCTAGTACTTTAGCAGTAAAGAACTGAAACATGTAATATAAATAGTTGAGTGAGATCCAACCGTTCATTTGGTTACACAATATATCTGGAGAAGGTCACCTTATGTTTAACAAAAAATGTTTTGAACCTCACATATAATAACATTTTATGTACATTATCTTAATATTGTGTTGTCAAATCAAATAAAATAGGCATGAATCAACATGTTATATGGTTTTTTTGCACAGTGTTTTCATAACATTCAACATGACACATTCTGATATTGATAAAGACTTCGAACCCGGATGGCGCGTGTGTCTACGAAAAAGGCATGCCAATTCAATATAGGGAAATGTATTATGTGGTGGATATTAGATGTAGCGCACCTGTTCTTGATACGCCTCAATTAAAATATTAAAAAGTGTTATTTTTCTTTACAAATAGTTACTTTATTTTGTCAGTCCAATTTATACCGCATTTGTACGGTAAGCCGAAACGTCGTTTATCACCTGATGGCAAGCAACTACGGCAACGCCACCCATAGACATCTCCAACACAAATAGTCTTGAATTGGTATGGGGAGCGGAGAAGTGAATGGGTTGAGCCTCCAGATACCTGTCTTTCCGAGCGAAACGTGGCATGAGCCACTTAGGTTCTGAAAGATCGTGATATTTCACAACATTCATGCAGCCGGCGTGGCTCTACCATTGTTATAAATAAGATGAATTGAGGCAAAACTCAATGAGGGTTTGAATTAATGTTTCTTTTTTGATTATCTTTCAAATATGTACATCATAACGATTCTGTGTAATGCACGATATTCGTCATTTTACACACACATCTATTTTAATACGGGAGGTAGCGTTGCATTTTAGGTAGATCGAGTGTAATCTTTTTCAATAGAACTCTGTTGACTAATAAAAATTGAATCAATCAAATCTTTACGGTCTTTCCACCACTACCCACGTAGCTGACGATGTTTTTACGGCTCAGTATGAACAAATTCATCCCTGAAATAAATTTCAATCATAACATAACATAACTTCACGCCATTGTTACGCGAAGGTGTAGGCAGCGGCTGTTAAGCCTCGTCTCGCCGTTATGTTTAAGTCCCAAATGGAATAGGTGGCGAACCTATTGCCATACCGGGCACAAAGTTTACAGTCATCGGTATTTATCACACATAACTTTCCGAAAACAATTTCGAAAATTCATTGGTGTGAGCCAGTGTCAGGATTCGAATTACGACCTCTGGATTCAGAAACCGTGTAGTCGACCACTAGACCACCGAGACTCAATTTCAATCGACTTACTAATACTTTTTAGTTATTTATTTTTTTACAATTTTCGTGATTTCGCACCTTCAAAACTGTACTTGAGCAGCTGGCACTTACCAGTGATATAAGATCAACAATTGTGGTGAATATTAGCCGGCATACTTTCCATTTGCAACGCTACCTCGCCGGCTATTTTTCTATGGCACAAGATAACACTAAGTATTATAATATTTGTTACGATAATCGGCGTTTGTGATGTAAATCTATTAAAAAAAATATTCAAAATATATCTGAAGTTCCAATTTTTATGACACAGACTGTAAGCCCGGATGGATTATTTAATTACACGGCCTAATTTCCATGAAATAATATTTTTCCAAGTTTGTTTTTATTGTAAATAAAGGCTTGGTAGCCAACCAAAAACCAAATTCTCTTTTAAATGACTGCGTGTTATTTAATTACTATGTAGCTATTTATACAATATGTATATCAGTAAATCTTATTGATAAAAGTGACCTTAATCGCTGCTACAAAATAGTCTCTTTAACACAATTAAATCTAACTTTTTATCTTCTTGTTGATTATTTCATAAATCACTAACACGAACAATGTCTAAAAAGCCTGTCAAAATGTATTTGCAATAATATTTTCTGGTGGCAAGTGCATTAATGGTGTAATATTGTATTTCCACCAGGGTCCAGAGCTGGTGACACGTGCCGAGGTCAATCATCATCCGCATACGGAGGATTCACCTCTGCCTCATCGGACGACGACACCATTGGTACGCACTAACATTACTTTATTTATATGTTGCTAATTTAAATAACTGTACCTAACTTATAGTATATACACTATATGGACAGATAATAGGAATGTTAAAGCTTAATTTTAATTAAAAAAAAATCTTATTAACATGTTATTTCTGCACAGAACTGTATTTATGGGTTTTACATCAAGATGATACTTAACAGTAAGCTTATTTAAAGCTTACTGTTAACGATATGCAGAGTACCGTAACCGTAATTTACTAACCGAAAAAATTTATGTCCTCATTTATGAGATTATATTTCTTAAAATCTGTGCTAATTAAATGTCGATTCCGATTTTTTTAAATGAATGAGAATTTGTCTGCAGGTATCGCCGGAGAGTATATGGAGCCAGGCGAGTTTGCCCCGTGCGAGTGGTCGAGGCCGCGCGCCCACTCCGCCGCCTCGTGCCCCGCTCCGCTCAGGTCAGAGCCCCCCTGCCATGTCCCCCCCACCCGCCATCGACTCTAGCGGTTACCCGGACTTCGTCCTGGCGAAGCATTCCTCGAGCTTTAAGAAGTCGTCGGAGAGGCTCGAGTACGAGTTGTCGCAGAGCAACATCTACTCTGCATGTCCGTCGACGCGCTCGTCTCGCTCGGGCGGCTCGCTGCCCATCGAGGAGGCGGAGCTGGCGGCCTGCGAGGACGTGCCGGCGGGGCGCGCGCGCAGCTTGTGGCGTCGCAGCGCGTCGTGCCGCAACCTGCGCGACTACAGCTTCGACTCCGCGGGGCGTGCCAAGCGGCGCCGCGACACGCGCTCGCTGCTCGCCTCGCTCGACGCGCTGTCGCACCTCGACTCGCCCGTGTCGCGTTACGACGAGGCACGCACGCGCGCCTTCGTCTTTGGTGAGCGCGGCTCTGTGGAATCTGCCCGTGAGTTGCTCGGCCGTACGTATTCCTCCTCGTTTCCGGGTGCCATCGGGGAGTCTACTCACGATGTACCGTTCGCACGGACGGGTTCACAAGATGACATATCTCATGATAGTTACGAACTGATCGAGCGTTCGGATGATGAATCGGAGCGTCGGTACGCGCGTATCGTACCTCAGGGTCGCTCACACACTCGTTCGTGTTCATTAGATTCTGGTAATGACCTGCCTTCCGATGACGACAGATCATTGTCACACCTCTCCGAAAGCGACGATCACGAACACGATCTTGATGAACCCGTAGTGCGTTACCGTAGCAGTAGTGATATACCCCTCGATCCGTTCCTTGTCGATGATCCGAGAGTGCTCCCTCGAGAGAAGCTGTCGGTACGATCGGATGGTAATTTCTATAAAGAAATTAAACGTGCGCTCGGTTCGCGCACCTCTAGCCAAGAGTCTAAAAGTGAAATATTTGACTCTAAACGTTCCAAAAGCAGCGCTGAATCTAGTAAGAAATCACGCGATAGTGTATATCATACTGACAGCAAAAAGTCCCGCGAGACGTTAAAGAGTAAGAGCTCTGACAGGTCTGGTTCGCGAACTTCTAGCCAGGACTCCAAGTCTGATTATTATGACTGCAAAAAGAATTTGTATGAACCTGACGAAATTAGCATTAGACGGCGTAGTACCACTAGTGTACAACACGCTTATATTGATCCATTTGAACCAGTCTCCCCTTCATCTAGTCCTCCAGACTCCGAAAAAGATTTTTACGACACTCAATCTACTTTCATTGGCATGGAAAAGCCAGAGTACAGAGAAAAGAATATATTTGATAAGTCCCACGAGGACTTGATCGCAAATATAACAAATTCTCCTAATTTTTATCACATTACGACTCCTTATTCTACGTTTCCGAGTAATAGTAAGCATTATAAAGAACCAAGCCCAATGCATTCAGCTAGTCTGCAAAATGTAGAGCAGTTTTCTGACTTAAGTCCACAGAAAAGAGGCGAAGAATTATCTACAGAAGATGAGGATATGCTCCCGCAAACAACTCATATCTGGCCAGAGAAAATTGTCGGCCTTGATACAGAAATCGACAGCAGTAGAGCGGCAAAAATACATAGCTATCAGCGACGTAGATCTTCCGATACCGTGTTTAGTTTTGATAAAGAGAAAATAGAATCCTTGACGCGCTCGATCAGCAAAGAAAACGCTTCTTCATCGCACCTCGTAAAAGAATCTTCCAATGAGTCCGATGTTAATGTGCGAATTTTGCCAGCAATGGACAGTATCGAGTATGCTAAAAATAAAGCCAAAGCAGCTGGTATGCAATCTGGCACGGTATCCTGTCTTCAATCTGAATTTGACAAGCGAGGCAAAATTTACACTCATATGGTGAGAAAAGAGAATTTGAAAGAAGAATTGATGGCTAAAACTCATTTCGACGAGTATAATCCTAAACTTATTCTGGAGACGAGTTCTAGTAGTCGCCTTGCGGATAATAGCGTTCCTTACGTTCACCCTACAGTAGAAAGAACTAAAAGTGATCCTAATAGCCTAGCTAATAGACCTCGTTTCAGTAGTGTTAACTCCCGAAGACATGTTTTGATGCATCAAAAATCTATTGACTTGACTCCCGCAGAGTCAAGCGACGAAGATTATATGTTCCGTCAGATACCTAGTGCTCCTCCTATTGCTACAAAACGATCACATTTTGAATTGCCTGCACGGATGCCGGACCATGTGCGTTCCCCATTCGACTTGCCCAAGAATTACTTTAAGGAATTTGACGCGTTTAAAGCTGGTTTCAAAGATGCCAAGAAAGTGGCCGATGATGGTTACGATATACCATACGTATTACATAAACGACATGTAATGAATGGAACGGCACCCTCGCCTCATGATGATAGACAGCCGCCGGATATCATAATGATGCCTCCCCAAAATGGACGGTGTCATGTGGTTAGTGCGCATCCTAGATGTAAATATCATGATCATCCGAAGTCTCCACGTTCACCAAAGTCACCGAAATCACCGAAGTCGCCGAAATCACCAAAATCCCCTAAATCGCCAAAATCTCCCAAATCACCTAAATCGCCAAAGTCACCACGTAACAGTATACAAGCTGAACATTCTTCTAAATTCCTAGAAGTAGAAAATCGTGACTTTTTGTTTACACAAAATATAGATTTATCTAAAATTGATCCAATAACTTTAGAAGTTGACAAAAGTGCTCTGTTTCAGCACTTACCAAGTCCTAAGCGAGACATCACCAAGAGTTTAGATCCTATTTTACTTGAGACATTGAATTCAAAACTGAGTCAGATCGAAAGTGACTCTGCCACGAGCTCAAAGACTGACAGCATAAGACAAGAGCCTATTTATCATGATATAAAGTTTGCGATTAATGGTCGCAATGTTCAACAACCACCAATCTGTAAAGATCCAAAACCGATGTCTGCAGCTGAAAAATTACGAGCTGATATTAAGTCTAAATCAGAAAAGTTACCGTCAAAGAGAGGTTCAAAGAACAGGGTTACTGGAAAGAAGGGCCCTGGTAGTAAAATTAAAGGAAAAAGTAACAATAAGATTAGAATCACCTCGTTTTCATCCGACGATGAAAGCGTTGATTCTGATGATGTGTTCGGCACTACCGAAGCAGCACCTAAACTTGAGTTTTCACCTCCGCAGTCTCGCAAAGATTTAGAGCCTATTTTGCAACTTGAATATGATAAAATTACATCTGGAGCATGGCACAGAGGGCAAACTATGAGCTCAACAGAGATTGAAGGCTCCCCTCCTCAATGTAGGAAGTTAGCTGAACTTGAGGCAAAGTATAATCCCCAGATTCTTGATAGTATTAGTGGGAATGCCACAGAGCTTAGGCGTATTTCTGAACGTTCCATATCTATTCCCAGCTCCGAAGACGACATTGCTATAAAAGTACCAACGGTAACACAAGACAATTCTATCTGGGAGTATAATGAAAATATTCCTTCTCCTATATTAGAAAGTACCGAGTTCCTAAAATCTGATGATGAACAGTTAGCTGATTTGGAAATAGCCAAAGTAACCGGTGTGCAGATACACTCTGAAGATGTTGTTGATAATAAAGAGGACATTAAAGAAACGTGTAAATTGGGAATTAAGAAAAGCTTAAGAGACGAGTTAATATCCCCTTTGTTACGAAAAGCTGGCGGCACTCCGATATTATTTGCTCACGCAAGACTAAATCTTTCAGAGGGCTCCGTCTTTTCCCTGCAGCGTCAAAAAGCTACCTTGGATTCGCCAACGGCTAGTCGTAGGGCAAAAAGTTTAGATACGCCTGTTATTCAACTACATCGATTACCTCCTATGAATGCTTTCTCTTCTAAAGACGATACTGTTGAGGATATAAATGAGGAAGGTGAAATATTAGAGGAGAAGTCTTTAATTGACGATAAAGTGAAAGTAGTTTCTTCTAAAAAGGATGCTATTGATAAAATTGAAGAATTGGAAGAGGAATGTGCTCCTGAAGAATTTAAATCAGTTGTTATTGACAATGAAGAGCTAGCTTTATTAGAGAACTTGGTGGAACAACGACGACCTCGGTCATTCAAGCGTAGATACGACTTGACTAAAATAAGCTCTCAGTCTCGATCACCGCTTAGTAGGTCACCGTTGTCTCGCTCACCAAATTCTAAATCCCCATCTAGATCACCTACTTCTTCATTAAATTCTCCCAGAGGCAGTATCAGGAAACTGTCAGATCTAAGCGAAGACCAAATAGTGCCAGATATCGAGAGAATTAAGCGTAAAGAGAAAAAGAAGCTGACACTCAAAGCTAAACCCGATGAAAAGCAAAAAATTACTAGCAAGTTAAACAAAGGTGGATCTTTAGACACAAACGCTACTAAAGTAAAAGCTTTACAAACGCAAAAATCATTACCTTCTTCCCTCAAAGAACGGCCAGATTTTTTGACTGTACCCCCGCTTGATATAGCGCGTGCGAAGAGTCAGGAATTAGAACAAAATGCGAAGAAAATCATCAAAGAAAAGTCTAAATCCTTGGAAAAAATGGATACAAAGCGCGGATCCAGTAAAGAAAGAACCAAATCTCAAGAAGACAGTGATACTGAAATTGCTAAACGCAAAGAAAAGCAACAGTTATTATTTGAAGCGGCATTAAAACAAACAAAGACACTAATTAGCCCAGTAAAAGATACTTTGCCACCCTTCCCACCACCAGAAGACAAAATATTAGTGAAAACAGAAGGGGATAAAATAATAATAGAAACTAAAATCAATAGCAAAGCCGAAGATCACGTCTTTATAGCCAAGTCGCCAAAAAAATTGGACAACAAACTAGGTGGTAAAATCAGCCGAAGCTTTGAAGATCAAAAATCTCCAAAATCTAGCAATAAATTGAATAAAAGTATGGATGACAAGTCTAGTCAGTCGTTGGAGGATAAATTCGATGATCTTGCAGCCTTACAAAAGTCTCCTAAGACTTTGTCTAAAAAACAAGAAATTAAGCAACAGATTGAGGGAAAAGTTGTATATCAAAAAATAAGTCCTGGAGCAAAATCCAAAAGCTTGGATAGGAAAGCTGATGTTCATTTAGATTCCAAGACAAAATCGAAAAGTTTGGATAGGAATTATGTTACCCCTGCTTCGGCAGTTATTCCTGATAACGAAAAATATTTCAAACAAGAAACCATTAACGTTGAAGTTCATCCAACTGTAGTAGAAGAGCCTGAAATGATGCCGAAGGAAGTAGAAATCAAAGAAGGTAAGGATAGCTCACCGTCTAATAGTTATAAAGAAAAGACTGAAGATGACTCGTCAATTGAATGGATGACCAGCTCTCAACATACAGTGATTGAAAACGATACACAAACCATTATAATGGAAAGACGAAAAATTGATATTTATAACAAACAAAGGCAAAATGAATTACAGGAAAGCAAAAGTAATCAAGACGTGCACGAGTTAGTGACTTCAAGTTCTGAAAAGAAGCCAGTAATGTCACGTTTAACTAGTGAAGAAGAATCACTTACTGAAGTTTCTGAATGGAAGGTTTCTGATGATAGCCATATGCTTGTTGTCTCTCTGCCATACATAGATGCTGATAGTTCATCAGACCAAGACCAAGCTTCTAAGAAAGCGAAGATTTATCACGGTAAAAGCTGCGACTCTGATTCATTGGTCGCGGTCGATTACGAAGAAAGTACCTTAGATACGGAATTACCTATTTCAGACGCTAGCAACAAATCTCGAGGCAGGCGTACATTGGATCAGCAAGGTACATTTGACGAATCGTCTGCTAGTCTAGTGGAGTTCCTAAAGCAAGAATCTATCTCACAACATGTTTCAGATACTGAAAACGACTTAAAATTAATCCGCGAGCCACCAAAATCCATTGACTTGTCTCGAAAATGGACCAATAAAAATAAAATAATAGTGACTCCTCCACAAGAAAATAGTCCTACCATCGAAAATATACCATTCATTGATTCCAGTACTTCAAAATCTAATAAGTCTGAAGGGGAGCACACAGGTAGTTCTGGCAGTGACAAATCACCTACGGAGCAGAAACCAGATCCAAAGACGCTACTAACTGCTAAGTCTAGACGCAGTGAACTTCTTAAATTGAGTGCTGAGCGTTCTAGAAGTTCTGAATCGACTTCGTGGACTAGTATAGAAAAAGACGTTAGTCCATCGAGTGCAATCAAAGGTAGTTCCATCGATGACGAGTCAAGTGTTAGTTGTTCCATTGCAAGACCTTTAGGCATTTCCCAGGATATAGAGAAGCTTAACAAGAAAGATAGAGAATGCTTAGAAGAATTAAAACAGGCTATGGAATATGGAGAAGAACATTTGTTATCACAGCATACCTTGTCTAGTGAACATTCTAAGTCTAATTCTAAATCGCCTTCGCCAGTAGCTGAAATTAGTCGTATAGAAAGCCCAAGAAGCCCTTCAAAATACGGACAGAGAAAGTCACCTACACCAACTTTGGAAAAACAAGGTCAAGTAGATTCACAGAAAGCTCCCTCAGATTCAGATTCTACTTCCGAAAGCGTTGACAAAACGGTCGAACAACTAACTAGACCCAACGTCCGTAAAAGTGGTATGGATAAAATAGGTAAATGTGTAGTGGAAGAATCTGAATCTAGTCAGTCTGCTGCATCCAAAACTTCTGATATTGCGAAGGAACTTCAAAGGACTGTTAAAAAGACGAAAATTGCGATAACTATTTCTCAAGAGGATCAAAATACAACTATCGATTTCGATGACGATGGCAATGTTATAACTTCTTCCTTTGAAAGAGAACTCCGATTAAAAAAAAGAGCACTCAAAGAAGACCAGAAAAGTTCGTCGAAATCGAGTGTGGATACGACTACGACTACTACTCCATCTAAAGGTTCTCTAAGCGTTGACGATTCTTCTTCCCGAAGGAGGCGTCTTGACGACCAGAAAAGTTCTTCTAAATCTAGTATGGATTCACGTGGATCACTTAGTGTGGAGTCAAGGGGTTCTTTTGAAACTACAGAATCTACTTCAGGTTCCCTGGGTGAAGCTTACCGTCGTGGAGAAGAACTCAAACCTACGTGGCGTCCATTTTTTGGTGCTTCGGGTAGTGAAAATAGTACCAGTATTGAAGAGGCTTGGATTCCTCAAGATCAAGACGGATATGAGAACTTGGCTCTTAATAAAGATGTTTTTGAGTACAATAATCAGAGAATGTTAGATGATTTTCAGACATTTTCAAAGAATCCACCGCTCTCTGCGAATACTTCTAAAGATTCGACCGACGCTGATTTCACTGATGATTTAAACGACTTTCCTGTCAATTTTTTGTATCCATCTACTTCATCTAATACTAATGATGTTGTGATTGGATATGGGCAGGCGTTTGGGCGTACATTATCGCGCATATCGGAGCGTAGTACTGCCTCCGAGAAAACGAGTGCTGACGAAGACTCTACTAAGGCCTGTTCACGTTCGGAAAGCATAAATGAAGAGTCTTTGAACTCTAGCGACCACCAAGCCAGTCTTAGTTCTGATCCTCCCAGTAACGCTAATGTGGCTTACATATCAGACACGGATAGGCGTACATCTGCTGAAATGCCTGATATACCCATAGACCAAACCAAAATAAGCGAAATGTATGAATTGAAAAATGAGGCCGAAAAGAGTGATAAATTGATTGATAAGGTATTAGATTCACGGAAATGTACAGAAGGTGTCTCAAAACCAGGAAATTTTACGCCTAAAGCTCCTTCAAAGCAATCATCAGCAAGTGAAAGTCAAGAATCTGATGATTGGCCATTACCAGAGCTACCTCCGCAAGCTGCAGGCAAACCAAGCATGGAAGAAGTAGGTAGAAAAGGTTCAAGCGATTTCGATCAATGGCCTTCATTGCCATCGAGCCTGTTAGAGACTCCAATTATAGAGAAAGTTCACATTTATTATATGAGCAATGAACCAGAACAACCAATGAAAGTAACATTACAATCTGAGAGTTCTAAAGAGCAGCTAGCAGGTTCCGACGATGATAGCGATACTTTGAATAACGACGAAGAATTAGAAAAAGACATACCGGAGCCTAAGTCTGACACGTTGAATGAATTTAATGAGGAGGTTTCTCCAAGAAGCCCTAAAGTTATTCCTTATGATAAGTCGGGATATATGGTGGAACCTTTAGAGAAACAAGAAGAATATGCTTGTCATAAAAATGTAGTGCCAAACTACGACAAATCATGTCTTAGTGGTACGATCAGTAAAGCAACTTGTCTGATGGGCGATGCTGGTTCTTGTTGTTCTCGATCTGAGCATAAAACATTTAATATCAAAAGTAATTTAGGGGATAAAGTCATAATAAGTCAGCCTCAGAAATCTCCAACTAATCATAGTCCGGTATTCGATGATGACCAACTGTATCCTGATGATGTTTTCGGTGGTGATAGTAAATCGCTTTCTCCAGATTTCGACAAAGGTTTTTCACAAATCGGTACTCAAAAACATTCCTTTGGATCAAACAATTCCGACACGTCAATTGATGATCTTTTATCACAGACAAATGCGGAAGATACCGTTCGTGCTGTGACCAAGCTCAGCATAGGTAGCACTAGTACGTGCAAGAGATGTAGTCACAGTAGTCATTCGGAAGAAGAAACCAGTTCTTTTGGCACGGATTTAGATGGTACAGTTAAAATAGGTTTGCCACAAAAGAAATGTACGCATAGCTCTCATTCTGAAGACACTTCTATTTGTCTAAGTATTTCCGAATGGTCAACTGGTACGAACACTGTGCGGCAATATGCTAATTTATCGGCTTCAGAAAGCATATCCGCAGTGTCTGGAAATAAAAGTGATAAGTCAGATAAAACCTCTACTAAGATTTATTCAAAAGTTAGCAAAAAATCAGAACCTAAACCAAAATTATGTTCTCAAGCCGAAATGAGCTCTAAAAGTAGTAGTCTTGATAAAAGCTCTGAAAATGTTAAGTATGACAAGTTGTGTAGCTCAGACACCACAATTTCCAGAAAAGGAGTCGACAGTAGTTCAGGCACCAAAAGTGATAGCACTCTAACTCTTGCTCAATCGATATCTGACTGGTCAGCGAGCACGAGTCATACACTTGTTCAAACTGCCCGTGAGGACCAACAAGAGGCGGATAATACGAAGTCTGAGGCCACTATAGTAACAGAAACTGAAAACAAGCCTCGTACTGAAATTATCGTCACAACAGTTACGTCACCTTCTCACGAAATAGATGGTACTAAAGAACCAATTTTCAGTCAGAGCACGCTACATACTGGGAGAACTGATAAATCGTCTTCAATAAGTTATAGCGATAAATCAGACAAATCTAGTTCTAGTTCGTTAAGTAGCTTACAAAAACATGCGAATGATGTGTTGAGATTTGATAACAGTTTTCGGCCACAAGAGGGATCCCACGAACGTTTCCAGAAAGTACCTCCAAAAAGCTTGAGTTATGAAGAACACACGCCCCGATATTCAAAACCGACGCTACGTTGTCAGAGTGAAGATAGTGGATTCAAACCCTACTTTGTCAGCCCTCAGCCAGAGTTAGATATCGACATGCCTTCTCAACTTTACAGTCAAGAAGAAAAACATAGCGAGCGTTATCAAAGCCAAGAATTTTCAAACATTATACGGGATGACGTTGCTGGTAATAAATTCATAAGATCAGATTACAAACCGTTAGCTAAACACGCAAGCTATGATGACAAGACGCTATCAAAGCATCAAATAAAAGAGTATAAGATCTCCCAACAATACCGTAGCAAGCCAAAGAGCTGGTCCTTTCATGAACATTACCTGGCTTCTTCTGATTTACCAACTATATCGGTACCGGAAATACCCTCAATACATAGAGAGTTGTCGGAAAAAAAATCTGCTGAAAGATCCGGTAAAACTCCCTTATCGCGATGCTCGCCGTATTACTCTAGCAGCCTAAGCTCTGAATCTCCGCCTATACAACCATTGAAAGTACCTGTTAAGAAATCTCTGTTGGTTCGTAATATTTCGCTGAAAAGTCCACCAAGTGGGAATGATACTGATAGCTCATTAGACGTAATAAGAGATCCACGAGAACGAATGAAAACATTTAGACGCAAAAAACAAGTAACAACCGCGCGAAAGCGACAAGAACGTATACAAGATGTATTAGAAGAAGATTCAACCAAAAGTCAATGTTCATCGGAAAGTGACAAACTTGGCGCTCATTTCTTAGTAGTCGAAGAAAGCTTGCGTCGTATGGAAAGTTCCGAGTGTTCTGATAGTTATCTGCCTGAAGTAGAGTCGGGCTCTTCAGAAATGTCTAAAGGTGATTCTAAAAATTATGATATCCAAGAGGCTAGTTATTCTGAGGATGAAGGCCAAGAAGAGTACGCAAAACATAAGAGCGCCAACTATGAGGCTCAGCAGTTTCCTGTAAATATAGCCCCTATGCATTTCCAAGGATTCGGTTCTTCTGCCGACGAGGATGAAATGGGCTTTCCACGATTCGACAGATTAGGCCGTTTGCGACATCCTTACCTTGACTCTCAGGAACCGGCTTACGTATCTGAAGATAGTCCTCCTCGCATTTCATATTCGAACAAGAGTAGTCGTCAATCTTCACTGAAAAAGAATAAATCTTCTACAAGTTACCGTCAGGGCGAAGATACGCTTGGTGAACCGTCTGGACAACAGCGTGGATTTTACGAGGAACAGAGTGATAGAGATGACTCTGACGATTATGCTTATCCTATAGATACTATAAAACGGGCACCCAAAATACCCAAGTCGGGTAGTTATCTGTTTGAGCGCGGCGCATCAGTTGCCTACTCTGATACCGAGCTGCCACCTGATAAAGACGAATACGAAGAGTACAGAGGCAGCCCTTACCCGGAACATTACGAAGATGTTGCCATGTTTCAAACGCAAGAATGTTACCCACAGTATGAACACGAGCTGGATGAAAGAGGAGGTGATTCTCAGGATCGTTACGCACGCGATCTAGATCAACGTTTCAGTCTGAACAACGTAGAGCGATTCTACTCTAGTCACTATGTAGATTCACAAGCTTCCAGCGATAGTCCTGAACAGAAGTTCGACGTATCCACCCTGCCTCCACCACTTTGCTCCGATGACGAAAATAATTAAAACGTCATTTATATAATTTAGTATAAGTCGTTGTTGTCGTCACTCTTTGTCTCGTCGACTGAGCGTACGCGGGGGTATGCGAGGCGTGTTAGCTAATAATATATAAAATAACGTTTCAAAATTTAAATTCTAATTAATTCAATTATTGTTATATTGATATTAGGGTACTTATTATATCGAATATTTACATTGTCACTTTCAATATTTAGCAAAGTACCTAATGAATTAATAAAAAAACTTAGTGCCAATCCACGGATATCGCAAATATGTCGAAATACGTGTGTATGCGTATTTATCTATAGCTTTGTAAGGATTTATGTATGAAGATATTATGTTCATTCGTACATTTTGAGGCATCTTACTTGAATAATATTGATGAATTTAGTCGTATATATATACCTCATAAATACTATTTGAGTTACGTCTGTTTTACGTGTGTTTTAGATGTTTATTCAATGTAATTCCTATACAAGTATGAAATGAGAAAAGTAGTGCCAAAAAAATTCTAGTCATATTTATTCCTTAATTCTCTCAACCTTTAAAAATGTATTGGTTGGTATATATTCTTAATATACAGTATTGTTGTTAAGGCTGTGATTTACTTTGTGTGGTGAGATCTGGGATCTTGAGTTCTTCTTTATTTTTTGTTAAGAAGTTGGTTGCTCAAATTATTATGTGTTTGATTTTATATGCTATCGTTACTTTATTTCCTCCACAGAATATATTGTTATACATATGTTATTGTGTATATCTGTGTGCTCAATTGTTTTAAGCAGTTTTCTTATCATTGTTTTGTGATCCATACATGATGATGTATTTGGTAGTATGTACGTGTGTCGTATGCGTGTTGATAAATAATATTGCTAAGTTGAAGATCATCGAAGTTGATGGCGAGAAAATCATTTTACGATAAATTACTCATTTACCATTATCGAAAATAAATATGGTAGATCTTACTTGAAATGCAAATAATAAGTAATAAATTACAAATTAAATACTAAAATTGCGGACGCTGGTTAATTTATTTTAACTGGTAATTCGCTGTTAGAGATGGAATTTTGGATAAAAATCATATCTCCTTACCTTAATGTCACCCACTCACACCAATAAGGTTTAATAATAACCAATAAGTAACGAACAGTTTGGAAATTCGAAGTTTGTTAAATCACGTGACAGTCACGTGATTATCTTATGCGTTTGTACATTTTATGACGAACGTTCACTGCCCAAGAACACCGTCGCTGTCGATTTCGAATCGAATTTGTCAATATATCGCTTCAAAATCATAAAAAAACTCCTTAGACGACCAAGCTCTGTAGAAATATATTAAAGAAATAATTTGGTAATTGGTAATTACTTGGTTCATGTATTAATAATTGAGTATATTAAATACTTTAGAAGCATAATAATAGTCTCGGTGGCCCAGTGGTCAAGCACACGGCTTCTGATCTAGAGGTCCGGGTTCAAATCCTGACACTGGCTCACACCAATGACTTTCGAAATTGTTTTCGGAAGTTAAGTGTGATAAATATCGATGACTGAAAACTTTGTGCCCGGTATGGCAATAGGTTAGCCACCTATTCCATTTGGGACATAAACATAACGGCTAGACAAGGCTTAACAGCCACTGCCTACATCTTCGGGTAACAAAGGCGTGAAGTTATGTAGAAGCATAACATTGCTATCGAAATTATAACGAATATTCAACTTATCGTATATTAAAATACATATTTCGTGCAATAGTAGACTGCCGATTTTATAAAACAAACAAAGCAATAGAAGAAGCGTTTGCGTATGTACACTTTGCTTATGAAATTTTCGTGAAGTAATTATGAAATTCGTAATCTCTCGCTGCCAATTCACAATCGAAAATTATTTAATAATGTATAACTATTATTATACTGTATATCGTTTTATATGTGCGAGTTTTTTTTTTTAATACAATTACTTTTGAACAATTTAAATTTGTGCTCAGTACTTTTTCTCACTTACAGATATTTATTATCTTCAAGAGAATATTGACTAAGATTTTAATTATAAATTTGAATCTGTCGAAAGATATGCAAGTAAATTCTCTAAATTTGGTATTTTTTTAATTTATGAAATTATTATGCTAATTAATTAAATAAGTAATATGACGTGGTCTCTATGAGTGTAGAAGAAACGCACAATATAATCTTCTGAAGGTAATAGCATCGACTCTAATTACAAAAGATTAATTATTTATTCATCATTTTATTTTTTATCCAATTGTTAGGGACAATTATGTGTGTTTAAATATATCACGTAATTTATGGACGCCCCCTTATCACTGCCGCAAAAGTCCTGTTAGCTTAAAGTCCCTTTTCCATTTAACCTAATACATGAAAAAAAATACTTGCATATCTATTATTAATGAATACATGTACTATTAAATATTGAATACATGTAATAATGTATTATATTGTTTCTTTGCATTTTGTTTTATTGTAATCGAATATAAAATTTATGTAAAACTTGCGTGTGCACGAAGCAATTTTAGACTATTAGCGTGTATAAAGAGGTCGCACGGACCTCCCTTAGTTAGCGCAATAATTGTCGGTACGATATTGAAAAAAAAAAAAAAAATCTTAGTACATAAGTGATTCGACTTTTCGATTGAACGTGTACAATCCGAATAGACTGTAATGTTTCGATTTCATTAAATTTATACTTTGCGACGTCTATTACATACACTTATGAATTAGAAGTTGAGTCGAAAGTTGATATCGTGGCGGATTTGATTGGTTTTTAATATCAGGCAATATTAAAATTAAAGAAAATATATATAAAGTGTGCAAAAAGGTTGGAGCACACGATTGAAGCGCTGGTTTAGCATGATGTTGTAAAACGAATACATTAAAAACTAAAACTACACCTTTACAAGACCTGAGTTCCGAATGAGAGTTTGAGTCGAGTAAAAGCTAACTGACCCGTTACATTATAACAGGATCGCATATATGAGGAAGATATGAACAGTGTATTTAACAGTGGTAGAGCCAAGCAGTTCGCTGTATGAATGGGCCGGCTCGACCGGTGAAATACCACGACCTCTCAGAAGATCGTCGTAAAGTGGCTCATGCCGCGTTTCGTTCGGTGAGAGAGGTACCCGGAGGCCCATCCCCCTTCCCCACCCTTCCATATCCCTTATCCCTGAAAGGTCGGCAACGCAACAGTAACACTATATGTGTTGCTGGTGTCCATGGGCGGTGTTGGTTGCTTACCATCAGGTGACACGCATGATCGTTTGCCCTCCTATCCTATAAAAAAAAGTGTATATGAAAGGACCCTAACTATCAGCGCCATAACAGCATCACTGAAGATAAATCAAGTCATACATAACTTATTCGTCTACTTAAATGTGTGTAATAGACGTATTGTTGTCATGTTATATGTATTGTTTCGATTATTGAAACTTTACTTCCTTATTAATCAATTTTTAAGTGAATTTATGTGTAATGTGTCCCCGTAATACACTACACGACCCCACACAACCGATGGGGGGGTTAGTTACAACAATAAATAAATAAAAAAATGTTAAGTGTTTCAATATCATTATTTTGTCCAGTTTTTTATTATGTTTATCTCCACTCTCTGTAACTATGATTCGATCTCGATCTTAATAATGACTGTTTGCTATATAAATAAAGTTTTTATAGCCTCTTTGGTATCTAAACCTTAGCCTGTCCGAAATGGGTGGATGAAAAAATACTTTAAAAAAATATCAAAATTCCAGAGGCGTTTTGAAAAAAATATCAAAATTCCAGAGGCGTTTTGACTAACCGTTAATTATAAGCAGCCAGGAATACAAATGTAAGTTTGATTTTTAATAATTAACTCGGTACTTTATATTTTTGTTATGAGCTTGAAAAAAATCACTTCTTTGACATTGGATTCTACTTTTTACACACTTCAAAATCGGTTAAAATAAAATCTTTTAAGCTATTTTTCTCAAAGATTTTTTTCAAGTTCTAATATTTATATATTTTTTTTAAATCCTTGCCTGTAATCTTGCATTATTTTTTTTCAGTTTAATTATTATTTTTTAACAGGGATCAAGAGTCTTAATATTCTTGTTTTTCATTTTAATTTGTTCACAGATTCCTTGTATTTTATCTCTCATCTTTTCTTATATTTTTATGTTGATATTCTTATGATTTAATTATTATTTCTTGCGTTAACCATATATAATGTAATTTTGTTCAAACACCTAAAGTTTACAAACTTACTTAGTAAATTTTTAAATTCTTAATTACACAAATATGTTATAACATATTTGTGTAATCGTGTAATATTTGTGTAATTAATTACACAAATATGTTGTAACATGTTTGTGTAATTAATTACACAAATGTTACACGATTTTCACACGATATATCACGAATTAAGAATTAAAAAGTTACTAAGTTTATGTTTAAAATATTTTAGTGTTTGAATAGAAATACTACTAGATAAATTTTTAAGTATAAGTGTGACTGAAATATTGGATGATGATGATTGAACTATGGGGTGGCAATGAATATATCATATCAGTATGTTCAGATATTGTTAGTTTTAAAGAACAACCTAAGTTCTGTTGGGTGAAGTCTTGTGTTTTGAGTTCGATCCTCAACCAATATGATAGATTGTTGACTATGCCTCAATTTTTAATTGTAATTACAATAGCTTGTGGGTTGATGATGATCTAAATGGAGATGGAAAGTCTGCACTTCCATTAAATTATAAATTTTCAAATCTTCTGAACTGATTGAATCAGCTTTTTTATACTCTGGGCGTTTAAGTTACTGAATATACAACTTCTATGCCTGTAAAATTATTAAATAGCTATCGTAACCTAAACTCTTGGTGTTAACAGAGGATACGTCGCCTGAAGACGAAGAGGACAATACAATATCATCGGCGAGTCTGTGCATGTCTCCGGACAGTTCGAAGTGCGTGCGTCTCGCGGGTGCGGGCGAGCCCGTGTGCACGTCTACGCCCATTGTACACAAAGCCATCACAAACGGACACGATGTCGTCGATAACGCTCCAACCAATAACGTGAACAATAATACGATCAACGGTAATACCGCCGGTGAGTACATTCTTTTTTATCCGTTGTGAGTTGCAAACTACATTATTTCTCAAAATTCCACCAGGAACCAATCATGTTGGGTGCTGCGTTGGTATTGTTTTTAATATTTCTATTATTATAATGTTTATATTCAGTTCCAGTCGTATCGGAGTCAACGAACAGTATGGACGTGTTGAGCGGCGGTGAGAGTGACGCTGGCGATACACTAAGCAGACGAAATAACAATAGGTAATTAACAATAATGTTTTTTGTAACTTTCTATATCATCTAACAGTGATAGAGCCTAGCAGTTCGCTTCATGAATGTGCCAGCTCGACCGGTGAAATACCACGACCTCTCAGAAGATCGACGTAAAGTGGCTCATGCCGCGTTTCGTTCGGTGAGAGAGGTACCCGGAGGCCCACACCCCTTCCCCATCCTTTCTTATCCTACTCCCTTAAAGGTCGGCAACGCAACGGACACGCCCATGTCCATGCGGCAACACATATAGTGTTAACTATATGTGTTGCTGGTTGCTTACCATCGGTGGCGGCGCAGGTTGCTTACCATCTGGTGATACGCTTGCTTGTTTGCCCTCCTATCCCATAAAAAAAACCTAAAGACCTTACATATTATATAACTATAAGCAGCGAATTAGAGGAATGAAATAAGATGTGTATATATATATATATAATTGTTCTCAGTATAACGTCCACGATGCTCGGGACACTGCGCGAAGTTAGCGACGGTCCAAGGCGCAGGAACACGGATATCTCATATTTTGTAGCGAAGGAGCTTTTGATGACTGAACGCACTTACAAACGTGATCTTGAACTTATCACTGTGGTACGTGTATATTGCTACTACAATACTTTAAAATTTGTCGACGGGTCTTAAAATTTGCAAACATTTTGAAGATAATTTTAGAGTATGGGTTTTACTGAATATTTCTGGTGTATGTATAGAAGTGGAGTGCGTGCGTGTCGGAGCTGGCGTCAACGGGCGAGGAGGCGAGTGCGGCGCTGGCAAGGGCCGTGCTGGCGCTGGAGCCGCTGGCGCTGCCGAGCGGCAAGTTGCTGGCTCGACTCGATCGGCTGCTGGCCAATGGGGGACGAGGCGAAGGTATACTAATATTAGATAATGTGTTTAATAATAACGTCTACTCGCCTTAGTCCACCCGTTAGAGACGGCTTTATAATATTTGTCTATTATTCCGCCATTTTAACACGCTTAACTCCTTTAACAGTGTTAAAATGGCGGATAAAACGGCACAAATAATTTTGGATCAATAATATTCAAGAAATATATATAAAGTAGACCAAAATTAAGCCCACTGTGTGAAAAATTGGCCGCTGCCACTCCCGCACCCGTACGGAGATGCGAGTAAAGTTTTTGCTTGTGTTGCATACAAGTTAATGTGAGTATCATTCATTGGTCATATCATATCATTCATAGTTCATATCATAACAGTTACATACAATACTATTTATAAAAATAGTATGTAAAGATGATCAATGAATGCACAATTAATGCATGTTTATATTCAAAATATATTGGTAATCTTTTATCGTAATACTATATCGAAAACTATTCATCTATCTTAAATATGCGTTACAGATGGTGAAGAGCCTGAATACAAGAAAATAGCGGACGTATTATACGAGCACTTATCCAGTACGGCTGATGTAAGAAATGGATGTTTACTATTGACATATTTTAATGCTTCAATTACAATAAAATTTATCATTTATAAAAATGGCACACATGCCAAGTAAATATAAGTAATATAAGATGTGGCAGGTAATATTTTGATTTATTTATACAACAACAGCATGTAGGACAATAGCATAATATGTACTACAGTAAAGAATGAAGTCTTTATTTTCTGACCAAATTAAATAAATTTACAGAAAAAAAAATAACTAAGCGTACTTTCTCGTTTTTTCCCACTTGTTTCTGCCTTGGGTTAAACTTCTATACTGGGTACTACAATAGTTAGGATCAAAACTAACCCAAATGCAATGACAGTTGGTACTTTAAATAGGTAAACCTGTTTATATAAGTATCAGCATAATAGTAAGTTAGCGTGTAAGCAGCAGTCGCTACTGCTGCTTACACGCTAACTTACTATATGTATGTATGTACGGTATGTTCAGGCGTACTCGTGGTACAGCGGGCGTGCCGGTTCGCTGGTGGGCGTGGTGGAGAGCGTGCGGCGCGGACGCACTGGCGCCGCTCGCGCGGCCGCTCAGTTCGATGCCCGCTCACCGCTGCCGCTCACGGCACTGCTGCTGCGCCCGCTGCACCGCGCGCTGCACTACCACCGCCTCGCCATCGGTACGTACAAGCACGTACACGCTGCACTCACACGTATACACCTGTAAACATACACGCTGCAGTGGCACGCACGCATACACGCTGTACTACCACGCACACATACACGTGGCACTCGCACGCACACATGCACGCTGCACTACCACGCAGGCGTACGCACTGCGACTTCAGAAAAGTGCGCGTGCTGTATGTGTTGACAGTTCCGATTTATCTATTTTGATGTTATTGCGCCATTTGTCAGTATTAAAATAAATGTATCAGTCTGCAATCATGGTATATTTACACGATTTTTTCAGGCGCACCTAGCGGATGTATGCAACAACAAACAAAGCAATAAAAAATTTGGATCAACTCTATCGATACACCAGGCGTTATTTTAAAATCTATGTACCAAGTTCCTGCATGTGAACTCAATAATAACTGTGCTGTGTTATATCTGTATCTATATAATGCAAAAGTTATGTATTATAATTGGCTGTGCAGTTTTGCTGTTAGTTTGAAAAAACATCTTTATTTGTACTCTGGCTATATTAAAAAAATCAAAATGTGTAGCAAAAGCAAATGTTTTCTTACTATATTGGTCTTATCAAATAAAAAGTAAATGAAAATAGGATTAATTGAGCTAAAAGAATATCTGATATTACATACATACATACATAAATTCACGCCAAATCCCTTGCGGGGTAGGCAGAGAGAACGGAGCGCCGTAAGGCACGATTCTTACACGCCTCACTCGCTTCGTTGACTGTCATAACTCTTTTCATAAACGCGCGTCGATTTTTGAGGCTCCTAACTGAAATTTTAAATCTATTAAATACTTTAGTTATGTTATTGCAGTCTTATTAAAACTATCTACGTTTAAAAAAATATTTATAGTTACGTTTACTTTCCAGAACTATACAATGCACTCGAAAGTGAACCATCTTTGGGTGCACTGGAATTAGGCAGTCGTGTGGCGTTGCAAGCCAGCGAACAATTGCAGCACGGAGAGAACCACGCTGCGCTTTGTCAACTGCAGCGGGACATCGCCGGTGAATAACAATACTTTTTTTAGTTGCAGCAATGCATCTCGATATTATTATCACAAATTTCTTCATTTGAAAGTCTTAAATGTCGTAAACTTGTTATATTGTTTCAGGTTACGATAAATTACTCGTCGCAGAACGAGAGTTCATCAGAATGGGTTGTGTCTACAAACATTCGTCGAGAGGTTTACAACAACGTATGTTGTTTTTGGTAAGTAACTTTATTGGAATATTAAGTTTTAATTTACTCGTGAAAAATAGCCTAACCTTTTGTGTTGTTTTCTATGCTGTCTCGCAATATTCAGCTTTTTCGAAACTCAAAGATAGCTTAGTGGATTTGATAGGTGCTGTTTTATAAATAATAAAAAAACTGAACTCGAGCTCAGCACCACCATAGTTTCTTTACAATTTGCCCTGCCGATTACTGAGTTCAGTGACATTCAACGCACAAACGAATATATACTTAAATTCCATAGTATTTTAGGTATTGTATATGTAATCATTTGTTCTTAATCAGACTATTAAATTAATATTTGCCAAACATTAGTAAGCCTAACGTTATCATATTGTACAGTTCACAGACATTCTGTTGGTGACGTCTAAATTTAGCACGTATACGTTCCGAGTGCACGTGGTGTTGCCGTTACACGCACTCACACTCGATAGTGCAGAACTGCCTCACACTTTTACAATTACAGGTAATTCAAACATATATTATAGCAACTAATTCGTTTCTAGATATTTCTAGGCTGTGAAATTTAAGTGTTTGCAAATACTAAAAAAATCTGATCGTTACTTTTATTTTTAAAATTACTCAAATCAGACATTTTTTTTTCAAATAACAATTACTACCACATTATATTTTCACGTAAGTAAAAATTCATTGATGTATTCAGGTGATGATATAAATTTACTACTGAGCGCACCGAACGAGAACGAGTACATCGGATGGCGTGACGCTCTACAACAGACCATAGAGCTGGCGCGACAATTGCATACGCACGTGGACACAGAACTGACGCCGTACGAACAGGACACTGGTATGTACAAAATGGATTTTTCAAAGGAAAAATATAAAAAAATCGTATGAAAATTTGCTAAGTATTTTTTTGAGATTCTCTATTTCCATGAGAATCATATATCCCTTGGTTATAATACTTGGTCTGCGGTAGGCTGTACATAGATGTAAACTTTATCTATATAAAGTACAGCCTGTTACAATTTTTATTTGTGCTTTTTTATCTCAAATATTTTATACAACATACATAACTTCACGCTAAATTCCTTGCGGGGTAGGCAGAGAAAACAGAGCGCCATAAGGCATGATTCTGACACGCCTCACTCGCTTCGTTGACTTTCATATCTCTTTTCATGCACGCGCGTCGGTTTTTAAGGCTCCTAACATCACTTTCCTCCAGAACACGTTCTATTTGGTCATGGAATGTGTGTCTTGGCCGTCCTCGACTCCTACATCCATCCGCCTTTGCATTGTATATCTGCTTTATCTCAAATAAATAATGATTATTATAGATTGCTCGGCCAGTGTGTGTGGCGGGACGGGCGGGGGAGCACTCGCGCATGTCTGTTGGCACCGCGTGACGTCACTGGACAGAGGACACCTACATCTTGCCATGAGGGTAACTCTTATTAATTATCATATCTTGGACACAATACACACAGCGCCCAAGTTAAGCAACTAAATATGCTTGTTTTATGGAAACTAATTAAAGGATATTAATACATATATACTTTTCTTTTGTAATTACATACTTATCTACACTAGGTATATAATATAATATAAGAGATTTCCACCTATATATTGACTCATCACGATATCTCTGGAACCATAAGGCGTAGCGACTTGAAATTTGGTAGGATTATTCCTTTCGCCGAGTAGAGGTCAGCTAAGAACGGATTTTACGAAATTCCACCCACAAGGGGGGTTGCGGGGGTGTTAACAATGGAAAATTCCCATTTTTAACCTATAGCTGCTATCGACTTCAAATTTGTCGAAGATATTGCAGTATTAACATAGCGGGGCAGCAGTTATTACTTTTGATGCGAAACAGAGTTCGCCGGGTCAGCTAGTATAATATAATATTATAAAGAGGAAAGATTTGTATTTTTGTATGTAACGAATAAAATCAAAAAGTACTGGACTGATTTTAATAACTCATTTTTCTTTAGAAAGCTACATTATCACTGAGTAATATAGGCTATGTGTAATCATCGTCGTCATCGACATTTTGTTTGTGCTTGAGTAACACCGTGAGGCGGGAAGCTACATACAATATAGCGGTAAGAAGTTCGCGCGGTCTGCTAGTAATACATATAAAAACACCCGAACGCCATACAAATAATTATGCTTCTCATAAATATTTGTACGCGGGTGGGGGTTGTACTCACTGACCTCGATTCTGCAGTCGGTTCTCTTACTAATACATCACCTGTCTTCATATATAACAGCATTCCATACGTATTCCACACATTTAACACTTACGCAAAGTAAAAAAAGTGTGTGTGACTCGCAACAACTTCACCAGTCAATAAAAAAACGTATGCATCTCAGGACGCCCAACATCATTACATATTATAAAACTAAGTCACTTTCCGCTGTCTGTCCCCTTATATGCGCATATCTTTAAAACTACGCAACGGATTTTGATGCGGTTTTTTTTAATAGTTAGTGGGTGTCAACGGGGTGGTTTTCATCTTTAATTCATGTAACGTGTAGTAAAAAAAAGTGATAATTTTCAAGATTTAGAACTTTAATCGCAAACGCTGCCTGAACCCTAAGTGATAAATCCAAACAACGTACTACATTATTATACACCTTTAAAAGGTCTACAAAAAAGTCCGCGAGGGCATATGTCTATCTCTTAGGGATAACCCACAATGACCATTTTTATTTTTTTACTTTTTACGAGAAATAATGGCCTATTTACGAAGCGATTTTAAACATTACAGTATTAATTTACATTCAATTAAGTGTCTTAAATAGATTGTGCATGTAATATAGATGATCCTGGCCCTTTACAGCATGCAATTTAAACAAATATTTTCGAAGATATTGCAGTATTGACATAGCGGGACAGCAGATAATACTTTTGATGCGGAACAACGTTCGCCGGGTCAGCTAGTAAATGATAATTTAAAGTTGATCTCTGTAAAGAGTTCGAAACGTCGGGAAATTAATAGAAAATAAGTTCTAAATAAACGCGATATAATCTGTGAAAGCTTTTTATCTTATAGTTGTTATGAATGTGATTCGCGAAAATCTAAGATATAAATATATATCACATATATATTATATAATAAATACTGGGTATAGAGAGACCGGAGAGTGTCTGCACGACATACTGCTAGTGCTGTGTCTTAGAATGAAGAATGCGAAGTATACTCCACATATAGATGCGCGAAAGAAACAGAAACTAGACAGGCCGGGCGATTTACCCTCCCACAAGAAGTTATCAATTTAAAATTACCTTCAATATTTTTCCAATAGTGAACCCTTAAGTTACCTTACTCAATGTGACGTAAAATTTCAGACTCAGTTATCGGGATATCTATTACGCAAGTTCAAGAAGTCCCCCGGATGGCAGAAGCTGTGGGTCGTCTTCGCCGTGTTCACTCTATACTTCTACAAGAGTTGGCAGGATGACACACCTCTCGCATCGTTGCCGTTGTTGGGGTATGTTTACACTTTTATTTCATTTTAGCTATCCTGTGTTGATTATACATACATATAATAAAATCGTAGGAAATTTGAAACTGTACATTGAATTTTTTTTTTTTAGAATACTTGGGACATGATCTTCAATCGACACCGAACCCAATAATATGGTTTTTAGAATTATAGTCTGTTTGTCTGTATGTTTGTTACGGATAAACTCTAAAAGTACTGCATACTTTTACGTCCAATTTTGTATAAATATAGCCAAGAGGTTGGGTCAACACATTCGCTAAATATTATCACGCTATGTATCACTAATTGGGGGTAAGCAATGAACACTTATAATGGCACAGGTACATTATTTTTGCTGCTTTATGTCGTCCACGCAGACGAAGTAGCAGGCAACAGCTAGTCAATAATAATTTAACAACTTAAATATTCATATAATACGTGAATACATTCACAGATACAGCGTGGACACACCCACTCCGGACGACGGTATTGACAAGGAGTTTGTGTTCAAACTACAATTCAAGAATCACGTTTACTTCTTTAGGGCCGACAGCCATTACACTTTCAACAGGTACATAATTTAGTTTTATAATGATTATAGCTTACTTGGGGAACTTCATATTGCAGATCGAAAATTTAGGGATTTGTGGTAAAAATAATAATTGGTTTTGAAAAATCTTTATTTAGTACTATATTAATAAAAAGTCGACAGCAAGCTATATTCATAACAAAATTTATCAAAATATTTTAAGCCGCTTCGGTTGAGTTCAGTTATATTAGAATCAGTTCAATTGTTTTGGAGTTCATACCCGATAAATGTCATGACACGTAATTTATATATATTATAAATAACACACATTAAACGAAATGATATTAAACACATGATATACGAAAAAAAAATAGTTTAATATTATAAACATTTTAAGCTTTGATGCATTAACATAAAATATTATTTCACAGGTGGACGGAAGTTCTACAAAGCGCGATGGTGCGTCCCGTTTAGACATCAATAAATATTATTAATTTATTTAGCAAATTTTATCAATACATTTGTACAAGTAGTTTTTTGGTGCCATAAGAATGTGCCGCCCGCATCTTTACGTATTTTTTGTACATAATTATTATAAATAATCAAAAATGTATCATCATGTTTCATCTAATCTTTGATGTCGATTATAGAGAAATATTGCCGTAAGTTCTTCCTTGTGGCAGTTTATAAGTTATTTAGATGTTATGTGAAGGTTCTTGCCTGTATAACAAATGCAATTAAATATATTTATATACAATTAGTATAAGACTGAGAGTGTCTCAATTTTAGATATTTATAAAAGTAAAGCGTTATACATTATTGTTAAACTTAATGAGTTTTCTAAAAATTGTAAATACTAATTTTAGGTAATTAATTTTTGGGGTAAATTTTAACAATTATTATATGTACACTTATTTTTTGGGTTTAAAGTGTGTAATATTTTTTTACCAGAATATATGATTTCTTTCCTAATACATAGTAAATAATAATTAGGTCGTAGTTAGCTCTCATAAAAATTAATGTGTCTTCAAAATTCCAAATTGTCAAATTATTATTTTATTATTATGTATTTGATTTTGACGACGTCATCACGACGTCACGCATGTAATATCGCCTTTTACACGTAAACTGCGCATATTGACTTAACATTATTAATTTCACTCATATTTTAAAATTTATATGCATACTTTATTTTTATGGTGCATATGTGCACTGAGTCCCATGGTTGCTCATTTCAGAGTTGCATACCAGAAAAGGCCAAATCGGATCCTTGAACTCACTCATTTGTTAGTCTGTGAGTTTTTGGATAAATTTGAAAAAAATAATAGAGGGGATTGTTTATGTATACTATAAACTGTTTGTGCGACATGTCCTGTATTATTGAGCCATTGAGCTTATGTGTTAGAAAATAAGAATAATTTCTTTTTTTGTAGTTTTATATACTAACTAAATATTAAATCCACCATTATATAAGTTATATAATTAGATATAAGTGTAACTCATGAGTCTACATAATGCAATAATTATATTAATTTACCTTATTTTTGATAATATAAATTTTTTTAAGACATTAGAGAGGGTCCAATAATGAATTAGTTTAACAAATGAATGATATTCCCAAATGTTTGTAGGCTGTGCCAATCTTGATATCGAAAAATAAATGTATCGGATTCTGCTGAATATAATAATTTAATTGTAAGAAAATGATAGAGCGATGGGAATCTGTAAAAAGTCTATTTTGTAGGAAAATAGACGGACAATATTATTTTAATAATACAATGTCATGGCCATAAGATGCGTATAGACTGAGGAATAATTCTCATTTGTATGTGATTTGTTGTTGATATTAGATGTAGTTCCGAGGATGTTCACGCGGATATTCCCGCTATTCCCGCTTGCAAGTGAGGGGATGGCGGGGGATGAGGATCGCCGCCCCAGCGTGTCCGTCAGGAAGAAAGGACTTCTTAACATTGTTCATAGTGATACGGTTGTTGGCAGTATATAGTCTATACAAGATTGTAAAAATCTAGTTCATGAATGTCGGATAGCTACTTGGTGAATGAATGATAGCTAAATGAATTACTGGAGAGGTATTGAACGAATAAAACGTTAGGAATTATTATTAAAATCTCAAAATTATTACCAATTTTTGATAACACTTTATTTTTGGTGTTCTAAAACGATTAGTTATTTCCCCAATGAATATATTATATAAGTCGTTATTGAAAAACGCTTGCTCAATTTTCTAAAAGTTCAAAATATTTCAGTATTATTTGATATAAGGCGTATGAAGCTAAATATTTGCATAAAACAGTAGTTGTATGATTGTTTGATGCTTTATTAAAATTTTCTATGGTAATATGTATTGGCTATTTTACTCAGTTTTATTTCTTACATGTTCACGAAAAACATTTATAACAATGAAACAATAACTTTAGATTTGCTTGCGTTTATATAAATTTGTCTGGTCATCTTGTTTGAGATGTCCAACCAAGTCTTAATTTTTTTAAACCTAGGCTTATTAAATTGGTATTGATTCGTGGGTTGGGTTTAGTGGTTGTATCGCTGTCCTTGTCAGGGATTCAAGTCCCTCGCGAGTATATATATATATTATATATATCTATTTATTTTTAACTACAATTTATTTAATAGAAGTATAATAAATTTTGTATGAGTGTGTGTTTTGAGCCATTGAATGCCCTGGTCAATTAATTTGAGAGTTGTTCAATGCCACGCCCTTAGGGCAGTGGAAATTGTGCCTCCATTTGCGGGATGATTTTTTGCCATAAATTACCACACATAACTTTTAAGTCATTGGTCACCCGGATCCGAAACTAAAGTTTGTAAATCAGAAGTGGGATAGTGGGCTCATGTCTTATTTTTTGCTCAGGTGTTTATATTGACTGTGACATTGTTCCGAATCACGATCCGAGTGTTTTTACAGAATATCGAATAGCGTTAATTAGTTTTATCATCTCTTATTACTAATTGTATTTCATCTATGAAATATTTCCAAAGCTAATTTATTTAGATTTTATTTATATAGAAATCATTGTTGTAGTCATTATCATGTACATGTAGTATAATAGCATTTGATTTCACGTGCAATAAATCATAATTTCTATTTAACTTTATGTTTTGATAAAATCATAATAAAAGTGATCATTTTTGATGTATTTTTTCTTATTAATGTATGACGTCGTGAAGTCAAATGTTAAGCGATTAATGGTCTCTGTTCATTATTAATGCTGAAAGTAATAAAAAAAGAAACAAGTTCGTATCGTGTTTTATTTTGTGTCCATTTAAAAATGTGTTGAGTTAAAAATACAAAATGTACTTAAAAATATTTTGCTTTGGCAACATTGTATTGTTTCCATATTATGGACAACACTTAATCTTATTGGGCTGTTTCGGAATATTCAAATGTGATATAAAATATGTATGCAAATGTAAATTGATGAATGAACTAATAATTAATGAATCGTTTGCAAAAAAAATACATCAGATCGTTATCGCATTACTGTCAATAAAATAATTGATTACCTATATAAAAAGACAATTGGTTGAGTAGTTGCTTGAAAGGGTAATAAACAGACGGACTATCACATTAGTAGAATACCTACACTTTACACTCCACAAAAGCTCATTTTATATGCCAAAAAAGCAAGGAACAATTTTGGAAGTACATAACTTATAGATAAATAACAGTATTTAAGTGATTATACTTTTTTTTAAGTATATGAGGATGAATACAGATGAAAACGAATAGTTTTTGATTGAAATAATTACAAGAAATTTATAATTTCTTACCAGCCCTTCTATACAGAATAAGATATTACATAATATATAGTATACACATAGTTATAACAATTTAAATGCTTTTGAGATCAATTTTTTTTACAGTAAGTGCAGATCTACGATTCATAGTGGCACCATTTAATCATTTACACGAATATAAGTACAATGTTTTTTTTTTTTATTAGTAGATCAAACCCATCAGTGAATAAGTAGAACAATGTTTCAGCTTAATTTTAATTATAGCACAATCATAATTTGAGACACCACTTTCTACACCGTTTTATACGATCATGTGGACGTAATACGCTGTAAGGCTATGTATTTTCATTCATTAAAGTATTAAATAAACATAGGTAACTTGTCTGTTATTGGCGAATAAATTCATTCACAAAAAAAAGAGTAAATGATGATTATTTTATTACAAATAAATTGGCCAATCTCACGAATTATTTATGTAGTTACAGTTGTATAAATAAACATATTTTTCACCCGAAAAAATATGGCACTAATATCCACCCAGTTTACGATTAAAAAAAATGTTATTAGTACAGTCAAATACGACTTGGCATCAAAGGGTAAATAGAGATGAAATTATGCCGGCTCATTTGACGGTAGCTCACGAGTATAGAAATACTCACGAAATAAAAAAAAAACAAAGTTTATTCACATGGGTACACGGTTGTATTGTGCCTTACAGATATAATTAAAAAATCCAATCCGATGTTTGAGTATAATATTATTTGTACGAAGTTATTTTAAACAAAAATATTAAAATCCATTTATCCAAAGCGGAAAGCAATCAGGTTTACTTAATGGTCCCACACCTAAATCTTATAAGTTTTGATCGACTACGCTGTAGGCACCTAATCTAATATTAACTATATACATAATTACACATACATACATACATAACTTCACGCCAAATCCCTTGCGGGGTAGGCAGAGAGAACAGAGCGCCATAGGGCACGATTCTTACACACCTCACTCGCTTCGTTGACTTTCATAACTCTTTTCATGCACGCGCGTCGGTTTTTGAGGCTCTTAACATCACCTTCCTCCAGAACACGTTCTATTTGGTCTTGGAATGTGTGTCTTGGCCGTCCTCGACTCCTACATCCGTCCGCTTTTGCATTGTATATCTGCTTAGTCAGTCTTGCGTCAACCATTCTTTCTACATGTCCGAACCATCGGAGCATGCCCTTTCTTACTTTTACACCGACACTCTCTTTCAGACCAACTTCCTTCCTTACAACCTTGTTTTCTACGCGGTCAGCGAGAGTCACTCCGTAGATTTTGCGTAGAGCCCTCATTTCTACCGCGTTTATTCTACTTTCATGCACACTCTGCCATACCCAGCTCTCGCTTCCATAAGTTAGCGTTGGGATCAGGACTGCATTGTGGATTGCTAACTGGGCTTTTCTGCTAATATTTTTTGCGCCCAGGAATCTGCCCAACGCTCCGTTTACGCTATTTCCTATCGCCACTCGTCTTTCTACATCTGCGGTGTACCTTCCATCTCTGCTAAAAGCGCATCCAAGATATACAATTTCATTCACCTGTTCCAGCACTACATCATCAACCATTATCCTTGCATCTGTTCTGGATTCCTCCCTTTCAAACACCATAACTTTCGTTTTCGTCGCATTCAACTGCAAGCCTTTAATCATGCAATCATCTTTCATAGTAGTGACTAGTGTTTGCAGGTCCGACGGCGATTCGGCTAGAAGCACGGCGTCATCTGCGTAAAGCAGGCAGCTCACAACTAGGTCACCCATTCGCATCCCTACATCCATCGATCTCATTCTCTGGAGACAACTGTCCAGGTACAGGATGAACAGTCGAGCGGACAGCACGCAACCCTGTCTGACGCCGATATTGACGTCAAACCAGGGGGACAAGCCGCCGTCAACACGCACACACGCTGTGCAGCCCTCATAAGTGGACTGCACAGCGCGCAGCAGTGCTCCGCTCACCCCGTAGCCCGGGAGTATATCCCACAGCTCCTTTCGTAACACTCTGTCAAACGCTTTTTCCAGATCCACAAAACCGCAGAAAACCTTCCGGTTAACAGCCAGTTGTTTCTCCACGATGTTGCGGAGAAAAAAAATCTGATCCATGCACCCTCGTCCGCTTCTAAAACCACCCTGAGCCTATACATAATTATTAATCTAAAAACGGATAAATACTACAATAGTCCCAGTTTTGATACACTTTGTGCCATCAATAATAAATAATACAATCTAAAACTATTTATAAGTTAAAATAATACATATCTATCTATATTAAAATAAACAATTGTCTTGTTTAGGTATCATAGCTTAGTCTATATAATTTAGTCCTATACAAATCAGCCAAGCAAGTAGCAAACTGCTAACCCGTTTCATTTCTTTGTGCTACAAGATAGGTTTATAATTTATAGATACAAGGAGTCCGGCCGGTATAGGTTTCTCTATGGTATTAGGCAATAATAAATCCAGATCTTATAGTCTGTCCACTATGTGAGTGGTTTTTTGACAGATCACGGCCATGAAGTTTCGTGTTGTGTCAAATTACATTTCATACAAACAAACGCTTATCGCAATAAAAAATTAATACGTACGTCATAGACAGTCATCGCCCACTTAGTGAGGTACCAAAAATAACCATTTCTAAAGTTGTGCTACATAAATACATAATTGGTAAATAATCGATGGATATAAATACTAGTAAGTAAATAGTATGTAATCTATACATATAAATTTTTCTATTGTACATATTCAAAATTAAAACGCGTCGTTGAGTGTTATCCTTGAAACAAATACCTCATAGCTGAACCACAGAAAAAAAATGCGTAATCGATTATGTAAAAAGAATTTTATAATATCAATTGATTTATAGTTATACGATTGCGAATACCTTCGGACATCACCAACTATGTCAGTTAGCGGCCTGTCAAAAAACCATTCATATAATGGACAGATTAAAGTTCTCTTTTCTGCCACTGGCTGCAGTAGAATTTAGGACGTACCGATGCTCTTATTAGTATTACACGTCAACACGCGTTGGAAAGTTAAAAATAAAAACTTTTAAATCTCATTAAATTTCTAAATAACATTAACTCGCGTTTAGTATCAAACAGCGCTGTCAACAGCAACAAAATTTCCCCTAAATGGAGTCCATTCGTTCAACATTACGGTCGGACTCCTTGTGTCTATACTTCGTGGGGTCAAATAAACATTCTTTGGAAAGAAGAGTTAATAATAGGGCAATGAAACCTCTACACAGTAACGTCACGTAAACCTATAAGGAATGCAATGTTTTTCACCTTGTGCTTTAGAAGAATTTAACCAAACGTTTAGATTCTATTAAAAAAGATAACCAAGGCAATAGATATTTACATAAACATAACTTCACGCCTTTGTTACTCGAAGGTGTAGGCAGCGGCTGTTAAGCCTCGTCTCGCCGTTATGTTTACGTCCCAAATGGAATAGGTGGCGAACCTATTGCCATACCGGGCACAAAGTTTTCAGTCATCGATATTTATCACACTTAACTTTCGAAAACAATTTCGAAAAGTCATTGGTGTGAGCCAGTGTCAGGATTCGAACCGGACCTCTGGATCAGAAGCCGTGTGTTCGACCACTGGACCACCGAGACATTAAAATGGATGGATGTGGATATCTACACATACTGATATTTTAAATTATAAACTTTGTTTGTAGCATTGCAGTTCATGTCGTGGGTTCAATTCATGCTGCTTATATTATATTATTTCAATCTTACAAAAAAATGAGTAAATATGTTGTTTAATATGGCAAATGCTTTAAATATAATAATTAATATTTATCTATGTATCCACCTAAGTTTTACATTCTAGTAGATACAGTATCACCGTTCTCCTTCCCTTCGTTCTCTGCTGTGTCTTTCTTTTTCTTTTTGAAAAAGGACGCAGCTGTACTGGATCGTATTCGGAACGAGCCCAAAACACCATTTTGGATGGACGTAACTGAACCATCGTTCGGCTGCTGTTGGATCTTCGGCGATTTCTCTCGCGGTCTTGTTCGGTATGAGAAACTATATGTTTGTAGACGTGCACCTGTAATTATTAATATCTCACGTTTGTTTATAATTTAATTGAAAGACTTCAAACAAGATTTGTGAATAAGTGCATAGACTGTTCATTCTGTTTATTCACTATGCATACATATTTACTAGCAAATAGACAAAACTTCATAGATGAATGTGTGAATTGCTTGAATATGTTAAGCAACTCTACGCGATTTCGCCGTTATCACTATAATCAATGTATTATCGCCATCTTCCTGCCCTCATCCCACTTTGAGTGGGGTCTGCATAAAATCTCATCCTATCCCATTTTTCTATCACTCATCTCCCTACCTTCATACCTTCTACCTTCATACTCACCCACTTTTATACAATCCATCCATCTCTTTTTCTAATATGATAATTATTTACCTATTCCTTTATGTTTGTCTTTGTGCATTGCTAGTTGTTGATGCGGATGTCCACCGCCAGTGGGCGTGTGCGGTGCTGACATGGACGAGGGCGGTGGCGCGGGGGCGGTGTTGCCAGCGTCACGACGCACTACCATGGAGTGTGATGTACGTCGCATCTCGCCCATTTCCAGGTCATTGTATATCCTTGAACATATTTTTATTTTATTTACACTCAGGAAAAAAACATGGAAAAAGACTCAGGAAAAAGACATGCTCCCATGGTTGGGACAAGTGAAAAAATGAACGGTGCAAGATTGACTAAACAGATTTGAACTACTGATACACATGCTCTTAATGAAGCATGCTCATTATGAGCATGCTTATGTCAGTTTACATTTGCTATCAACAAGCATTTTCAAGCATGCTTCTGAATATATATGATCGATTTTTCAGCATGCTCGAAATTAGCATGCTCATTATTAGCAATGTATTGACACACATGGTATTATTGACCACTTGCTCGACAGTAGCATGCATTCATGCTAACAAAGAGCACGTGTGACAGTACCTAAACAGTGCAAATGCAATGAAGAAGGAAACCTATGGAAGTGGCATGTTGACACAAAATTGAAGCAGGGTGTGACGTCATTTGGCCGCATAAAATGGCGGTTTAGTTCTGCGCAGAAGAATTCTATTTATCAATAAACATTCTTGGCTAGTGTTATTAAAAACGTTATTGAGTATTAATTATTTTTAGAATTAAATTAAATATGTGGTTTTGGATACCAAAATAAGAGTACACGTTTTTCTTAAACTACTTACTTTCATAATTTTATTTTAAATATAATTAAATATTAATTATTTGTAGAATTAATACTTAAATAGGAAGTAAGTATATTGTTATGCTAAATATTCTGTTTTGGAGGTCCAAATAAGAGTACATGTTTTTCTTAGACTACTTACCTTACCTTACTTACTTACAAACTATTTTAATTAAGTTGCTGACTCTAAAGTAAGTAAATCACTACTGCAACATACCTCTAGATAGGTGCGCCCCACAGTAAATAAGAATGAAGAATTCAAATTTTAAACTTATAAAGGGACCGCGTGATAAACAAAACGAAACATCTTCAAAACATTGTTTTAGTTACAAATGCATCTCTTATGACTTTCAGTCTAAGATCAGTTAATTATTACATATTTAGCGAATTTACAATAGGTTTTTAGTCGTTACGAAATAAGACTAATTTATTTAGAAAATTCCGCAACGAAATTTTGTCGGTAAAAGTTTTCCCAACACTTTTTTACTGCCTAAACTGATAAAAAATCCGCCATACTTTGCGGGACTTTTAGCGTCAGTTGGTATCGTGTAATCTTGTTTCCGTATTCATTCACTTTATGTACGCACTGAAATACTGTTATACTGTTTTTATGTGAGTGACAGTGCTGAGTAAGAACGAGACAGATATATGTTTATGTGTGCGCCGTCGAAATGCCTAATATATATATAAGCAATTGTACGTATAGAATAATATGTCACGTCCATATATACAAGTCAATGTGCAAATGACTTTCCATGACTAAATTGACGATGATGTCAGGAGCCGTTCAAAAACCGATAAGCGTGTATTAATCGTATCTTATGGCCTTCTCATCTGTCTAGTATTGTAATATCTATAAGAAAATGCCAGTTGACTTACCGTCGATCATGTTTGTTGGTTTTAGCGCGGTTCAGTCTATCTCGATGCCTCAGCGATCGGCTCGGTTCGGTTTTGGAACGCGACGGTCGCATACTGCCACCGCGCTCGGCTGGCACACAGATGGTCAAACATTAATATAAAAATATTGCAACAGGGCCGGCTCGACCGGTGAAATACCACGACCTCTCAGAAGATCGACGTAAAGTTGCTCATGCCGCGTTTCGTTCGATGAGAGAGGTACCCGGAGGCCCACCTCCCTTTCCCACCCTTTCCCATCCTACTTCCATAAAGGTCGGCAACGCAACTGTAACACTATATGTGTTTCAAGTGTCCATGGGCGACGCTGGTCATTTAACATCAGGTGACACGCATGCTCGTTTGCCCTCCTATCCCATAAAAAAAAACAGGGATACCATTCTCTTGAATGACTCTCTCCATTAATAAAATATGCAATTTAAAATCAAAGCAAACATACGGCGGAAGTGAGTTTGTTTTGATTGATTCAAAGAAGGTATTTTTTTTTTATGGGACAGGAGGGCAAACGAGCAAGTGGGTCACCTGATGAGAAGTAACTTCTCACTGTACTTGAACACCGTGGTACGTTGCTGTCCTTTATGGGAGTAGGAGGGGAAAGGAAGGAGAAAGGAGATCGGGTCTCCGGATACAAGCCATAACAATCATTCACCAAACGTAACGCCACTTCACACCGATTTTCCTAGAAGTCGCGATATTTCACCGGTCGAGCCTGCTCATTCATGCAGCGAATTGCAAGACTTTACTACTGTTGATGAGTGTCGATGAACTGACGACAATACCGTAGTCTTAGATACGAATGTAAAATGAGAGTGTGATTGACTCACGCAAAGCACTCGAGTCCAGAGGATGTGTGTTAATACGTCTCCTAGCTTGCAGCATGGTGTAGACGAGAGAGGCGAGCGAGCGGGGCGGCGCGGGGGGCACGACGCGCGCGGCGGCCGGCTGCGGCGCCCCTCTTGCCCCCTCCACCCACCACGTCTCCATGCGTCCTTTACCTTTGACTTCTACCTCACCACGACGCTCCAGAACATAACCGCAGCGCTCTAGCAACTGTAACACAATGCTGCTATTTAACAGTCATCTCTTTAATATCAGTCTTAATAGGACGACATTATATTCTAATAAGGAGTTATATAGGGGGTATATATATAGGTTTGGGGCATAACAACCCCACAAATAAGTATTTAATTTGAACGACACACAATATAGATTAGGATTAACCTGTTGAGCAACTTAAGTAGAAATTTAAAGCCTAGTCTACATTTACTACAGTACAGTGGTAGAGCCAAGCAGTACGCTGCATGAATGGGCCGGCTCGACCGGTGGAATACCACGACCTCTCAGAAGATTGACGTAAAGTGGCTTATGCCGCGTTTCGTTTGAAGAGAGAGGTACCCGGAGGCTCACCCCCCTTCCTTTCCTACTATCCTACTCCCTTAAAGGTCAGCAACGCAACGGTAACACTATGTGTTGCTGGTGTCCATGGGCGGCGCAGATTGCTTACCATCAGGTGACACGGTTGCTCGTTTGCCCTCCTATCACATAAAAAAAAACATTTTCTTTTATTATATCGCTCAACTGCAGGATCACTGATGACAAATATATCCATAGAACTAAAATTTTCCTGTTCGTATCCCAGTATAAGTGAGGTCTGCATGCCATCCTTTCGAACTATCTATGTTGTCAAAAGATTGGGCAGTGGTTTTGTGAAGCCTGCCTGACGTCAACCATATATCCATAGAACCATCTACTTATAAGTACTTACTTAAATAACATTTTAAAAGTTCTAAGTGGGCTTACATGCTTGGTGTATTTGGTGACTTGTATTTTATCCATTGCACCTGTAGTCTCCATGCGCGAGGCCTCGTTCACAGTGTTGCCCCATATGTCGTAGACAGGCTTACGTGCCCCTATCACGCCGCCCACTAGTGGACCGCAACTTATACCTAGATTAACAATATCATTTTGGTATTAAGCCAGCCAAAGACGAGTGGCGATAGGAAATAGCGTAAATGGAGCGTTGGGCAGATTCCTGAACGCATAAAACATTGGCAGAAACGCTCAACTAGCAATCCGCAATGCAGTCCTGATCCCAACGCTAAGTTATGGAAGCGAGAGCTGGGTACGGCAGAGTGTGCATGAAAGTAGGATAAACGCGGTAGAAATGAGGGCACTGCGCAAAATCTGCTGAGTGACTCTCGCTGACCGCGTCGAAAACAAGGTTGTGAGGAAGGAAATTAGATTGAAAGAGAGTGTCGGAGTAAACGACCGTTCGGACATGTAGAAAGAATGGATGATGCAAGACTGACTAAGCAGATATACAATGCAAAAGCGGACGGATGTAGGAGTCGAGGACGGCCAAGACACACATTCCATGACCAAATAGAACGTGTTCTGGAGGAAGGAGATGTTAGGAGCCTTAAAAAACAACGCGTGTGCATGAAAAGAGTTATAAAAGTCAACGAAGCGAGTGAGGCGTGTAAGAATCGTGCCTTATGGCGCTCTGTTCTCTCTGCCTACCCCGCAAGGGATTTGTCGTAAAGTTATTTATGTAAGCCAAACTTTAATAATTTATATTGTAACTAGTCGATCCAGCGAACTTTGTTTCGCCTTAGAAGCAATAAGAAGAAATAAAATGGTCTTTGTGGGTTATCCGAGGTAGACACACACCATCACGAATTTTTTTGTAGACCTTTACATACAAACATACATACATACGGAACTTTACGACAACCCCCTTGTGAGGTAGGTAGAGAGAACAGAGCGCCATAAGGCACGGTTCTTACACGCCTCAGTCGCTTCTTTGACTTTCATAACTTGGCTCCTAACTTCACCCTCCTCCGGAACTCATTCTATTTGGTCGAGGACGTCCTCGACCCCTACATCCATCCGCTTTTGCATAATAAGTAGGGAAATACCTATTTAATAGATGAAATATTATAGATATTATGTATTTATCTTACCAACTCGTAGTCGGAATTTGTTAAAGCTATGTTTATTGATGTCTTCCAGCGCCTCCCTCAGAGCGAACGCGTAGTCCACCAGCGCGCATAGGTGCTCGCAGTCATTCTCGTCTGACTGTCAATCAAAGGTAGTCTGTTTGAGTGGTTGTGATGTTACCACAGATTCAAATAGAGAGGGAGATGCCTTGATAATTCCTTAAGCAACTGGTACCGTGATTATATATCAGTGGTAGAGCCAAGCAGTTCAAGCAAGATGAAATACAACAACCTCTCAGAACATCGACGTAAAGTGGCGTTTGCCGCGTTTCGCTCGGTGAGCGAGGTATCCGAAGACCCAACTCCTTTCCCCTTTCCATCCCACTCCCAACCACGTCCACATCCTATTGTTAGGGCTGGCAACGCAACCGTAACTGTATCCATGGTCGGCGTTTGTTGCTCACCGTCAGGTGACACGCCTGCTCGTTTACCCCCTATACCACATACATTACATCATATTTAAATTTCTATAACTTCAATCTCACTCTCTGGCTGGGTAGACAGAAACAGTCAAGTCAAGAATTTCCGACACCTGTCCAAAATTACTTATGGCCATTGTAACAAGCCTAAAAGTTTAGATGTTAGTTAATTTAAATCTATCTCTCTTCATCTCTCTAAATCTTATTTATTTATCAGTATCTCTTTCTTAACTTTAAAACCAACAATTTTCATCGGAATTTTCCTGCCCTCTTCCTCGGGGATATTAAGCGGGGTCGGCACAATATGTATCATCCAATCTGATACACGTCGCAAAAAGATTTGGCTGTGGTTTTATTACCGGCCCCTTGCCTGACGTCAACCGTCCTTAGGAATGTTTTTGTTAGTGGTTCCCTCACCAGAAGGAAAGGCAAGCAATATATGATATTGGCCCGTATTTTATAATCGTAAATTAAATGTTTTAGAACTACGCAAGATCTGGTATCTGAAATTACAAATTTTGTACCTTATTTTGATTGGGGTTTAGACCCGAGGCGGCCATGTAAGTAGCGGCGACAGTTTTAATCTTTTCAATGCTCTTGAAACGTGGTTGTATCAGTAACTTGTCAAAGTCAACTGAAATATTCAACCATACAATTAATCAAAAATTTAAATTCAACTTATTATATAGATTCAATGTTGTGTTACAGAATTTCTATTAAATTTTGAAATGAATTAAATACTAGAAGATGTAACGAATAAGTAGGTACAGTAACTTATTGTCTCATACTTAAAAATGGAAAGGAGAGATTGGTTAGGTTACTGGGGATTATCAAAAGTTATATAACAAATTACCATTAATATTATGTTTTATAAGGCTCGGTGGTCCAGTGGTAGAGCACCCCGCTTCTAAATCAAGAAGTCGTGGGTTCGAATCCGGGATCACACCAATGACATGCGTGATAAATATCAACGTCTGACAACTTTGTGTCTGGTTTACGAAAATAGGTTCGCCACCTATTCAATTTGGGACGTAAACATAACGGCGAGTCGAGGCTTAACAGCCGCTGCCTACACCTTCAGGTAGAAAAGGCGTGAAGTTGTCTTATGTTATGATGAGATGATTTAAAACGTGCAAGGAGAATGGTAATGAAGGCAATAATATATCGTAAGAAGTACATTACAAATGATCTCGTTGAGTACGCGCATGCTGTCTATGGATTTCTCCTCAGAATAGAACTCCTCAAAATTGGGTATGCCTGCGAACATAACTCCCACTTCGTCACGCCACTGCGAGTATAGCTCCTGGAAACAAATATAACAAGATTATTGATAGAGAAATAAATATATTTATACGAACACAGTAGTAGTAGTAGTCTAATAATCGTAGAGCCAAGCAGTTCGCTGCTTAAATGGGCCCGCTCAACCCGTGAAATAACATGACCGCTCAGAAGATCGACGTAAAGTGGCTCATGCTGCGTTTCGTTCGGTGAGAGGTACCCGGCGGCCCACTTCCCCATCCTTTTACATCCTAATCCCTTAAAAGGCGGCAACGCAACTGTAACACTATACCCCATGAAAAAAAGATAGGACCACCGCGCCGGCCGCAAAATGGTCGAAATGGTCGCAATGTTTGCACTGGCACTAACAAACTTTAATTGATGACTAGCTGACCCGGCGAACTTTGTTTCGCCTCGGAAGCAATAAATAAAGTAATTTTTTTAGTCGCGGTGGTCCAGTGGTCAAGCACCCCGCTTCTGAATCAAGATTTCGCGGGTTCGAATCGTGGCTCACACCAATGACTTTTTGAAATTAATTTCGAAAGTTACGTGTGATAAATATCGATGACTCAAAACTTTGTGCCCGGTATGGCAATAGGTTCGCCACCTATTCCATTTGGGACGTTAATATAACGACGAGTCGAGGCTTAACAGCCACTGTCTACACCTTTAGGTAGAAAAAGGCGTGAAGTTATGTTTATGTTTTATATATTTTCTAGAAAAACAATAAGCATAAGTTACTTTTTATTGCACCAGCTAATTGCCAATAAAAATCCCGTCCAACCATTTCAGAGGTTACCCTGGAATAAACCCGGAAAACCGTATATATATTCATATGAATGTTGTAGAAAACAGTAACTTCAATATTATGAACGGATATTACTTCAATATTAGAACAAGCTGCAATACCGTGTAACTTGGCATGGTGATTTGGCATCAGTCACTTAATAGTAAACAATAGATTAGACATTTGCCGCCTAAACAAGCAGGTCGCTAAAGGCTGCCAATATCTGAGTATTCGTTAAAACAAACAAATCTTACTTACATCAACACACCAATCTTTGCTTAGAAAGTGGTTCACAACATGATCTGGCAATATATGTTTGAGCAGATGTCTGTTTGTCCTCTGTGTGTCCTCCATCTCGTAAAGGTCGGTTTCGGCTTGCAACTTCCACACAAAGTCTAATCTGGAGGTGCTTTCAACGAGCCGAGCGTGATACACTACTACCACGAGGAATACCATCATCAGAATTATCATCTGCACGTACTCTGGTAAGAATCTGTTGGTGAAGAATTTTCTCTATTATATAATCAATAGTCTCGGTGGTCCCATGGACGAGATCCCCGGTTCTCAACAGAAGTCGTGGTATGGATTCCCGGTATCGACCTACAACATTGGTATCGACCAGTAATTTCTCAGAATTATTTGTGCTCGGTGTATGGCAAGGTTCGCTACATTTGGGACTTAGCATAACGATTCAGCGAGTCGAGGCTTACCATCCTCTTCTTCGGATAGAAAAAGGCGTGTTATGTTGTACAATCTATAAGTCTTGAAGTAATTTTTCTATTAATTTGTCACTGTCTAACAGTGCGCTTCTACATAGACCAACTTACTTTCACTTACCATCAAGTATCTGTAATTTAAATTCAAAGTAGTTTCATTTGTGAATAAAGTTGACTATCAAATTAAGAGTGGTAGAGCCAAGCAGTTTACTGCATAAATGGGCCGGCTCGACCGGTGAAATACCACGACCTCTCAGAAGACCGACGTGAAGTGGCCCATGCCACGTTTCGTTCGGTGAGAGAGCTTCCGAATATAAAGTTTCACACTTGACTTCATAATTCTAGATATATAAATAGATACTTACGGATTTGTTGTCCCTGAGTTGTAGTCGAAGTATCTAATGAGTAGTATACAGTACATCATCACATTAACAGTGGCCAGTGCAGTCTTGATGATGTAGTACAATCTCAAAACAGAGGTCAGAGCGACCAGACATAGCACCCATGTAAATACCACGTATTCAGGGTGATAGCATTCACCTGGAAAAATACTTCAATCATTACATAGTATAAAATAAGTCTCTTTCCGCTGTCTGTCCCCTTAAATGCTTATATCTTTGAAACTACGCAACGGATTTTGATGCAGGTTTTTTAATAGATAGAGTGTATCCACAGGGTGGTTTTCATCTATAATTTATCTATGATATAGTAAAGAAAAATTGACAAATCCAACATTTACTTATTTATTACTTTTGTTGCGAATCAAAGTTCGCCGGGTCAGCTAGTTTACAAATATATCGCATTTTCCAAGGACTAGTAGAAAAGCAGGCAAGGATGTCTGTCATGTCTTTTAGGAAATCATTTTGATGGTTAAGAGTCTGTATATAAAAAATTCAAAGCTGAACACACATGTCTCAATATTTTTCATAACTCCACAGTACAAATTTCCGTTGTAGGTATAGCTTGAAATTGCTAGCTATCTAGCAATTTCAAGCAATACCTACAACGTATAATTACGTACGTAGTTTTTATGTTACATTTTTTTTCTTATTTCAAATATTTCACTAACCTGGCTCAAAAGTGGTCGTCGTATTGGCAGTCATGTTCTTATTATTTAAATTGTCACAGACGTGTAACTTGAGGGTGCTGTAATGAAAAAAATATAATTAGGTAAGTAACAAACCTATTTAACAAGTTTGTTAAATATGATAAGCAGGCCATATACATAAAGCATTTCTTCGGGTTACAAAAAAAAGTACGTTTTTTCGGGAAACACTAAAATAAGTAATATTGTGAATACCAAGCTCAGCGATAACAACCTGTTTTACGGTAAAGTTGACCGTTCCAAAAGTGATTTTTACAAACATATAATTGGAATGAATGGAGTAGTTGATATTTTGAATGGATATTTATGAAAGCAAAGATTTGGTTGGTCTAAGTTGAAGTTAGACAGCGTCAGGAAGAGCTTGATATCTATTCTCAACACTAGTCAAAGTCCGTCAAGCCCATGAATAAATAGTAACTAATACAAATGCGCGAGAGAAGAATGGAAAGGAGCTTATTAGGTGTAAAGCTAAAGGATAGGATTATAAATGAAGATATTCGTAACAAAACAAACGTAACCGATGCTTTAACTTCCAGTCTGTAAATGAAATGGAGATGGGCGGGTCACGTGGCGCGTTACGACGACGACAGGTGGACCATCAGGGTGATAAATTGGCAAGGCCCAAGTGGTCGTAGAGCTCGAGGCCGTCCATGCGCTAGATGGACAGACGAACTGGTAGCAGGAAAAAACTGGATGTCTTTGGCCAGACATAAAGATCGATGGAAGTCCTTGGAGGAGGCTTTTACCCGAAGGGGGTCCATACAAGCCACAATAATAATAAAAAATAATAATTTCGATTGTAATTATTATTATTGATATTATAATTATTGGATTATTATGATTGTTATTTTACTGTATTGGATTGATGAAATTATTTTTGTAATTGGGATTGAATTATTTATAATGTAATGAATTAATTATTATAATTGTTAAATGTAATATTGTGAATTTTGAAAAATAATTATTGTAAATATTCTTGTAATGGCTGTATTGGAATTAATAAAGCTTTGTTATTATTATTATAATACAAATGCACTGGTAAATATATAACATAATGTTCTCCAACACTTACCTGGATATTGACATGATCGTGATGAAGCAACATATTTGAATGTTTCTCTTTCTTTTTGTACTTGAGAGATATGTGGATATCTTGGCGAGACTAGATGGTGTAGCCTTGAACTCTTCCAACATGACCAGTACAAAAGTGAGTGTCAGCGGAATGGTCATCACAATATGTACTATTACCAACTGCCAGCAACTGATGACAGAATTCATTATTAGTAGAATTGTTCTCTAACCCCATTTTTTCAGATCTACTCTAATATCCCGGTTTTTTTTTTAGGAAAACACAGTGTAGGTTATGCTCTAAAATCAACGAATCTGTAAAGCATCTGTTCATGGAATTCGCTCTTTGGATGATCCGCCTGGACTGAAGAAATAGTGGCAAAGTAGGATATCGCAACACCACACAGAGCCACAGTTCCTTTGCCAGTCCAGATGTGATAGAGAAGTGCATTGGGAGTGGAAAGGAAAAGCGGGGATCCAGAGCATAAGTCACTTTACGTGAATTCTCTCAGGTTGAGTCCAGGTCAGGCCTATTCAAGCAGCCTTCTGTGTCTTCAGAACAAATCCATCAATTTTCCTTTTTTTTTAGAAAAGAATCTTGTATACTTACTTATAGTGCATCACCAACTGCACGGCGACAATAAACAGCCACAGCACCAGGCAACACATCACGTTGGACTTCGAGGTCTTCTCATTGAGTTGTGAGTACCGTTCCTCTAACGAATATCTTCTGAACCGCAACGACCACATGTGCATGTTGGTAGTCCTCATTCGGCGATTCGAGTCTATTTCAATCAAATGATTTATCAGATCGTCTTCCTGCAAATAATTCTATTGTCAATACAATGTCTCTCTCTAAAGTACTCTCTCTCTCGACCCAAGTATAGACAAATTTTAGGCTACTATTTAAAAGGAACGAACTGTTACAGTTCCAGGTCTCAGGTATTGTGTGTAGGTTACCTCTATATCGGATAGCGCTGCAGCGTCTTCGAGCTGCTGATATGGATCCTCACCTTCACGTCGTGGCCGGTCTAATGTACCAGGGCCGCCGTAATACTGGAATATGCAAGAGTTTTACTTTTAAGAAGAAATAAGATGTATAGTTTTCATATCAACAGTCCAATCCAATAGATTTTGTTATTTTCAAATGTTAGTTATCTTGAAACAACTGATGATTCGTTTTTGTAGATGATTTAGACTTAGATTTCAATGAAAGACAATAAGTATCTACCTATGAATAAAATCTTAACTTTCAATAGTTTAAGAATACATACAAACATAACTTCACGCCAAATCCCTTGCGGGTAGGCAGAGAGAACAGAGCGCCATAAGGCACGATTCTTACACACCTCACTCGCTTCGTTGACTTTCATAACACTTTTCATGGACGCAAGTCGATTTTCATTTAGGAATACATTTAAATCGAACTGGTCACACATTATATAAAATATTATCATAATATTATATGTATCTTTATTATTGTTTTTTGAAGTCCCAACAGGTCAATTAAATAAAATCTATTACATTGTAAGTCCACATTAATCCGTACATTAATGTGGACTTACAATGTAATAGATTTTTTTATTGACCCATTGGTACTTTTTTTTAATTGTAAAAATGTAGGTAAATAAAACGCGTATAAAACGTACATGCTGAAAAGGCATCTCGGGAGTCCAGTCCGCCGTTATCTCATCTTCAATGATGCTGGAATGGCGTTGTGTTAATTCGTTGGTCTGCTGCTGTTGTGACCGTAAACTGGAAATTTAAATGTAGGTACATCGCAGCATTGCGAATGAAATCATCAAAGTTAACTCAAGAATATATGCAATAATTTTATTCTAAACAAATCTCTCTTATCTATGTGATGAATTATATTAAACCTGCAAAATTTTTTTTTAAATAGTTCTATGTGAGATCAGTCAGATCTATATGATCTATGTGAGATAAATCACATATTTTAAATCAGTGTGTACAAATAAAATACAAACTTTGCATTTTATTTTTGGGACAACAGGATTGGAATTTGAGGTAAACATGTAGGCGTGTCACCGTGGATAGGGAAGCATTGAGAAGTGAAATGGGACTGAAAGAGAGGAAGAAGTTGGGCCTACGAATGAGCTTTTTATAAAGAGAGGATCGACTGGCAGGACCAGGCACTTCTATAGGGAAATTAATTGGACTGAGTCAAAGGCTAAAGCCAATAGCTATCTTGAGCTAAGTATATGTACCTGTTCCTAGATTTGGGTTTTGTGGGTTGCTCTGTGGTCTTTATGAGGTATGTTGTCAGATTTCGTTCGCGTATATACGGGTTACGTGACGCACCATCACCTGGCTCCACTTCGAAAGCTCCGTTCAAGCACTCCAAGGTGGCTTCAGATATGTGCACGCGGCTGAAAAAGACGTTTTAGTAATGAGAAAACATTTTTTTCAGAGTAGATATTAATATACGTAGAAGGTAAAGAGACCACGTATAGTTGACATTTTAATGCTTTGCTTGCTTGAAGTATATGGAGAATAGAAGACATAAAGATTTGTATTATAATAGTATTTCTATAATTAAATAATTGAAAGTCTCGGTGTGCCAGTGGTTTAGCACCCCGCTTCTGAATCAAGAGGCCGCGGGTTCGAATCCTGGCTCACACCAAACACTTTACGAAATTAATTTCGCAAGTTATGTGTGATAAATATCGATGACTGAAAACTTTGTGCCCGGTATAGCAATAGGTCCGCCACCACCATTTGGGACGTAAACATAATGGCGAGTCGAGGCTTAATAGCCACTGCCTACACCTTCGGGTAGAAAAAAACGTGAAGTTATGTTAACTCATGTTTCTATACTTTATACCCCTTGTCGGTAATTATGATTTTATTTCTTCGTTCAAGTGTATGTATTTAGGAAATATTGTTTTATGATAAGTACCCAGGTAGGCCACCACTTTCCATGTGGTTGGCAAGTGTCACATCATGGGACCACAGATCAAACTGCCATTTGAGGTGACCCAATACACCGCAAAGCACCGTCCCGCTATGGATACCGATACGCATATCAAGGTCCACCTGTATGGGTAATAAAATATTTGAAATACTTCGAAATTTATTTTTCATAAATTCATTCTTATTTATTAGTTCTTATTAATTTCTACGAGTTCTGGAGGAAGATGATGGTAGGAGCCTCAAAAATCGACGCGCGTGCATGAAAAGAGTTATGAAAGTCAACGAGGCGAGTGAGGTGTGTAAGAATCGTGCTTCATGGCGTTCCGTTCTCTCTGCCTACCCTGCAAGGGATTTGGCGTGAAGCTATGTATGTATGTTATTTTTCTTATGGAATAGGGACAAACGAGCATATTGTTCAGCTAGTGGTAAGTGATTAGCGCCGCTGAGACATTACGTTTGTGTTGCCGACTTTTAAGATAGGATAGGAAAGGGATTGGCGTGAAATAAGGCGGGGAAGAGTTGGGGTGTTGGTCTCTGAATACCTCTCTCACCGAACCAACTGTCAATATTCTGAGGGGTTGCAGTATTTCACCAATCGAGCTATTCATGCAAGGAACTGCGTGACTCAACCACTTTAAAACTTATTACGGGGGACTTATTTCATATGCAGCAGTGGAGGTAAGTGGAGTATTATCCTCACCTGTTGGTTATATCTCACATCTCTTATAACACGGATCATGTTCAGTCCCATGTTGACGCAGCATTGAGCATGATCTGGACTTTTGTACTTTTCTAACCCGCTTGCACAGAAGTAGCAGTCACCTAATAGTTTGATACGAAGACAATTGTTCTCCTGTAAACATCATAAATAATATCACATTATATTTATTTAATTTATGACATGCATGGAGCAGCTAGCCTGCTTTATACATACCCTACATATGCCTAATTTCACGCCTTTTACTACCTAGTGGTAAAGGCACTGGCCGTTAAGTCTCGACTCGCCGTTATGTTTACGGAACCTATTGCCATATCAGGCAATAAAGTTTTCAGCCATCGATATTTATAACACACAACTTTCGGAAAGAATTTCAAGAAGTTACTGGTGTTTGTCAGGATTCGAACCCGTGTCTTCTTGATTAAGAAGCGAGGTGCTCGGCCACTTGACCACCGAACCTTATTAACACTGCATGAAAATTATTAACTCGACTCAAGATGAATTCAACATTTTTAGTGCACCATAAATAGTACTCGTAAATAAGAAAGAAGGCACTTCTAGGTGCTATTACAATTTCTTTTGACTATTTGGAGATTTATATGGTTGATCTACACCAATTGAAATGGCAGAGCAAAAAAAAAAAAAACTATAAAAAGATGGAATCCGCACTAAGTCAGTAGATAAATATTCCGCACTAAGTCAGTCAATATTTAAATCTTTCAACTGTCCTGGAACTAATTTAAGCGTATATCGTAATCGTAAATTTTGTAGATTATATTGTTTGTAGAGAATATTACCGATAGATTAAAACAACTTTTAGGATTATATCGCGTTTATTTATTACTTATTTTTATTTATTTCCCGACGTTTCGAACTCTTTACAGAGATCATTTTCATCAGAGTTTTTGTTCATCACTCGTGAAACAAACAAAAAGAATTTTTGTTCATCACTCGTGAAAATTATCTCTGTAAAGAGTTCGAAACGTCGGGAAATAAATAAAAATAAGTAATAAATAAACGCGATATAATCCTAAAAGTTGTTTTAATCTATGAGTGAGATTCGCGAAAGTCTGAGAAATAAATATTACCGATGCTATCTTATCGAAACGTGCGAAAAGCAAGTTTAGCAGCTTCACCAACTCTTGCGCACTACACCTACTTGACAGCTCTGTAAAAAAAAAAACGAAAGGTTATGTGCTTAACATACTAGTATTTGGAATGCGAGATGACAACATGCCATAAATTTGATATATTATTTTCTGATGGTAGAACCACGCAGTTCGATGCATGAATTGGCCGGCTCGACCGGTGAAATACCACGGCTTCTCAGAATATCGAGGAGCAGTAGCGCATGCTGCGTTTCTTTTAGTGAGAGAGGTATCCGAGGGCGCACATTTTCTGTGCTACAGGTGTGCCAGGGCCGGCGGTAGTTGCTTGCCAGTAGGTGACCCGCTTGTGCCGGTGCCCTCCGATTCCATAATAAAAATAGAGGAGCGCCTCTAGGTCACCAATAAATTAACAATTGTTCAAACAAAAATAAAAATATTACTATTTAACTATTAGTTATTATTTCACCTGTAAACCCTTTAATGTCCGCGAACAAAATGGATATATCGGTGTGTCGTTGCAGATACAGATTATTGAACTGTTGCTCCTGAAATTCACCCTTCACTTTGTTCACGTGTTCGTATATCTCAGTCGCTAGAAAGTCGGGAATTACTGTAAAAAAAAATGTCATATCATAAATATAAGTCGATAAACACATGCCACGAGATGAACGATACTTAAAAACATATTACCTAACATTATTTAATTTGTTAAGCTAAAACATTAAAATGACTCAACTGATAACTATTTAGTAGATCAAAATGAAAAGTACTGCAAAGTTGTATAAATTATGGTTACACGTTTTTTTTTTTTTAATGTTTAGAAATTCAAGAATAAAAGAAACAAAGTTACACGTAGACACTCTTTTTCAATCAGCTACCTGTAAATTATAAAACGCCATTTTATAATTTTCAGGTAGCTGATTGAAAAAGAGTGTCGGTGTAAAAGTAAGAAAGCGCATGCTCCGATAGTTCGGACATATAGAAACAATGACGACGCAAGATTGACTAAGCAGATATACAATACAAAAGCGGATGGAGGTAGGTGTCGAGGACGGCCACGGCACAGTTTCCATGACCAAATAGAACGAGACCCGGAGTAAAGTGATGTCAGGAGAGTTAGAAATCGACGCACGTGAAAGTCTATGAAAGTCACAGAAGCAAGCGAGGCGCGTGAGAACCGTGCCTTATGGCGCCCGTACTCTCTGCCTACCCCGCAAGGTATTTAGCGTGAAATTATGTGTGTATATATGTATTGTAGTTATCTACTATCGGAGTTATGGGTAGGTTCATATCACAAACAGGCCCATCACTTATAATATAACTAGCTGACCCGGCGAACTCTGTTTCGCATCAAAAGTAATAACTGCTGCCCCGCTATGTTAATACTGCAATATCTTCGACAAATTTGAAGTCGATAGCAGCTATAGGTTAAAAATGGGAATTTTCCATTGTTAACACCCCCGCAACCCCCCTTGTGGGTGGAATTTCGTAAAATCCGTTCTTAGCTGACCTCTACTCGGCGAAAGGAATAATCCTACCAAATTTCAAGTCGCTACGCCTTATGGTTCCAGAGATATCGTGATGAGTCAATATATAGGTGGAAATCTCTTATATATATATAATAATAGATAGATAATCAATTTAAACGCTGTCTATTATTATTTAAAATGAATGTACAGAGTACTCACCACTTTGAAATAACTTCCATTGGCGCTTGCTCTCTTTTTTCGTCCTCTCCCTGGTAACCATTGATCTTCGGATTTCTAGAAACTCATTCCTCTGTCCCCAGTCCGCCAGTGACTTGGCGTACATACCGGCGAAGTTGACAGCCACATATAGCAGTGCATTACTTAACTGCAATGGTAACGTGCAAGCTTCCACCTGGAATGGTAATAAATTATAATTAACAGAATATAACTTCACGCCTTTTGCTACCCGAAGGTGTAGGCAGCGCCTGTTAAGGCTCGTCTTGCCGTTATGTTAATGTCCCAAATGGAATAGGTGGCGAACCAAACCGGGCACAAAGTTTTTTCATCATCATCATCAGCCTATTGCAGTCCACTGCAGGACTATCCTCTCCCAATGTGCGCCACAACATCCGATTCTCTGCCTTCCGCATCCAGTCGTTTCCAGCAGCCTTTCTAAGGTCGTCTGACCATCGGGCTGGTGGGCGTCTTACACTACGTTTACCAAGACGCGGTCTCCAATCTATGACCTTCTTACTCTATCTACCGTCGTTCCTTCGGCAGATATGACCACCCCATTGCCACTTCAGCGAGCTATGTCGATGACACTCGTTCTCTGGCGGATATACTCATTCCTAAGTTTATCTTTCAGAGATACTCCGAGCATAGCTCGCTGAGCGACCTTAAATTTGTGGACTAGCCCCACCGTGAGTGTCCACGTTTCGGCACCGTAGGTCATCACCGGTAAGACGCACTGTTCAAAGACTTTGGTCTTCAGACATTGCGGTATAGGCGAGCTGAAGACTCGACGCAGTTTGCCAAATGCAGCCCAACTCAGCTGAATCCTCCTTTCGGCCTCCTTCTCGAAGTTTCGTCTACCTAACTGGATAATTTGGCCTAGGTAGACGTATTTGTTTACATGCATACATACAAAGATTTTTAGTCATCGATATTAATCACACATAACTTTCGATATTATTTAATTTCGAAAAGTCATTGGTGTGTGCCAGGATTGGAGACCGCGGTCTCTGAATTCAGAAACCGTCTGCTCGACCACTGGACCACCGAAACATATTTTTACATAATTTTTTTACAAACAAATAATGTAGATATCAATACCTATAGGTGTACCTAAAAGAGACAAAAGGATTGCGGGCAATTCGTAACTAATAATATAAAACTGAACAGTTTGTTCGTTTCAACAAGGTTTGAATTGAAAAACTAGTTTTGTCGTTTAGTAAATTTATTGAGGAAGGCTTTAGACTACATATCATCACGCCATGGTCGATAGGTGGGGCTCACTAACCTTTTTAGTGGTAAAAGTATATAGGGCTACGAAGTTGGCTAATAGATATAAATGTGTAAAACTTACTAAGCTGTACAAACTTTCGTGTACGTTGCTTTTAGCATATGCAGCTGTCGCTACCACGTGGGACACGAAGGACAGCATCCCAATGGCGATGCACCAGCACAGCGAGAGTGGTAGCATCGCGTACGGTACGAACACAATGAACAGCATGTACCAGACTTGGTTCTGTGGCGCTTGGAAGCCCAAACTTTGACCGCTCAGAGCTGGAACAATAATATTTAAAGTATGACTATGATTCTGGTATGCTCATTGTGTTTTGGAAACGGGAAACTTTCTACCCCTTGGACTAATTCAACGTTTGGCAATATATTTAACATTTAGGTAGGCAGTAGTTGTCACTTACGAATAAGACGTGGTTATATTTGGTATAGAAAAACTATTGCTAATAGTCCACCAGGTAAATACAATAATTATATCACGCTTTAATTACACTTCTCGTTTACAGCAGAACTATGGGCTTATATAATTACTAAAGAATTGATCATATTTTCTACAGTAAGATAGGCGTTAAAGATAGGTGCTAAGCAATTGACAGATAATCTAAATAAAACATCAAACAACTACATCGTGCTTACATAATATCAAAAACGAATACGTAAAAAATAAAATAAAAATAAAAGACGGCCACAAAGACGCCACACACACACCTCTAACCGACAAACCTTGAGCGATGAGCAATATCCAAGTGGCAGCGGCCGCCCAGTGCAAGTAGTTATTGGCGAAGCAGCGCCACCAACCAAGGAGACACACACCCACGTTCAACATGGAGAATGCGACTGTCCAGGCTATCTGATAGGTTAATCCAGTAACTGGCAAAGAGACAATAACATTACCTACGACTTCAGTCAATTAGTTGCCTTTGGATTTTCCAAAAAATACCTTAATACGAGTCTCTACAGTCTTTATCATCAATTAACGCTTTTGAAGCGATACAATTCACACAAAACCATTCATCAATATATACTTAAGGAAACCCAACATGATCAAAGATATTTTTGTAAGTTTAAAAAAACTAAATCTTAAAAAGTACTTACTTAACAGCCGAGACTGTGACTGGCGCAGTGGCTAGCACCCTGCTTCTGATTCAAGAAGTAGTGGGTTCAAACCCTGGCACACACCAATGACTTTTCGAAATTTTCGGAAGTTATGTGTGATAAATATCGATGACTGACAACTTTGTGCCCGGTATGGCAAGTACGCCACCTATTCCATTTGGGACGTAAACATAACGGCGAGACGAGGCTTAACAGCCGCTGCCTACACCTTCGGGTAGAAAAAGGCGTGAAGTTATATTAAAAAGTACTATGAACTTTGCAATAGAGGGAAAATTTTGTTACATATCTACATTGGTATACAGTTAAATATATTATAAATGAAAAAAGAAAAACAACATAACTTCGAGCCTTTTTCTTCGCGTAGGTGTAGGCAGCGGATGTTAAGCCTCGACTCGCTGAAAAGTTATGTTACTTCCCAAAAAGAATATTAAAAAAAATGGACTTAATAAAAGTCTTAATAATTTTAAAGTACTTACTATCTTTGCTTGTGGAGGCATATATGACCGCCAAAGATACCTGAAATTAAATAATGAAAATTTTTGCTTTAATTAATACCAGAATGCAATTGTATTTCGACGCGCAGAATTTTCTAGTCCTAAATGTAATTGTAGTGAACACTTCTTCGGATCATGACTCCCGGAAAGCATTTAGTGTGAGAGCCTAGAATTGAACTAAAAAAAAAACAACAGTGGTAGAGTCTCGCAGTTCGCTGCATGAATGGGCCGCCTCGATCGGTGAAATACTACAACCTCTCGGAATATCAACGTGAAATGTATCGTGCTGCGTTTCGTTCGGTGAGAGAAGATCTTTGAAACTAAGCTACCGATTTTGATATGGTTTTTTTTAATAGATAGAGGGTACGTATCAACGGGGTGTATTTGGATGTATAATTTATGTATACTGTAGTAAATAAAACAGTGATAATATTTAAGATTTAGCACTTTAGTTGCAAAGGCTGGCTGTACACCTTTCAGAAGGTCTACAAAAAAGTCCGTGATGGCATATGTCTATGTGTAACTTTTTGGGATAACCCACAATTACCATTTTTAGTTCTTCTTATTGCTTCTGAGGCGAAACAAAGTTCGCTGGGTTTTTTATGTTTTCAGTATTCTGCGTTAAGTATCCTACCACAGGTGACACACTTGGTTTCGAAGAGTCTGTTGGGTCGATATAACTTAACTTTGTTTCAATAAATTTACTCTGAATTGTTCGTAAAGTTTTCATCGATAACACCTGGGAATCGAGTTAAAGTGCTTTTAAACAAAACTATCAATTGTTTTTAAAGTAACATCAGGGCTTCGTTTGAAAGTTCCTAATGCGGTGGAAAATTGTTAGTGCGCTCACAACTCACAAAAGAAGTTTATAGTTCTTTGTTGTACGACACCGACGTCATGCCCTCATCATTTCCCTGTTCTTATCCCACTTTACGTTGGGTTGGCACAACATGCCATCCTTGCGAACTAGCCATGTTGTCAAAAGATTTGGCTGGGGTTTTACGACCGGCCGCCTGCCTGACATGGACCCTCCTTGGGAATGTTTGGTAGTTGGAAGTAGGATGGGTATGGGAGAGGAGAACGCCAGGAGGAGAAGGTCCATTCATGCACGGAACTGTGTGGCTCTACCACTGTTAACTCTACCACTGTTTTCTATTTTTAATCAAACTTTTTTTACCAATATTATATACTTGATATTTACATAACATAACATGTAATTGTAAATTTCGTGTCCGTCTCTATTTATCTTATTTTATCTAATTAACTATTCCTAGTAAGAAATAAATGTATTTCTTAATTTATATACATTGTTTCATTATAACTTATTCAAAAAGCATTAAATTAATTTAAAGATGTAGTGATATAGTATATTTGCAATATAGCTAAAAGATACTTAGACTAGTATTTCTTACAAGCAAAATATTCTTCCTTCCGTTTCCCAGCGGAGGAAGTGAAGAGGGAGGAAGCCAAGAAAAAAGCTATGCAAATCAATGAAGTACACAATTGAAGCCGGGTGTGACGTCATTTGGCCGCATAAAATGGCGGTTTAGTGCTGCGCAGAAGAATTTCATAATCAACAAACGTTATTGGCTAATGTTATTAAAAACACTATTGAGTATTAATTATTTTTAGAATTAAATTAAAATGTGGTTTTGGATATCAAAATAAGGGTACATGTTTTTTTAAACTACTTACTTTCATAATTTTATTTTAAATATTATTGAGTATTAATTATTTGTAGAATTAATACTTAAATAAGAAGTAAGTATATTGTTATGCTAAATATTCTGTTTTGGGTGTCGAAATAAGAGTACATGATTTTCTTAGACCTCTATTTTAATTAAGTTGCTAACTCTAAAGTAAGTAAATCACTACTGCAAAATACCTCTAGATAGGTGCGCCCCACAGTAAATAAGAATGATTCAAATTTTAAACTTATAAAGGGATTGCGTGATAAGCAAAACGAAACATCTTCAGAACATTTTTTTAGTTACAAATGCATCTCTTATAACTTTCAGTCTTATATCAGTTAATTATTACATATTTAGCGAATTTACAATAGCTTTTTACTTGTTACGAAATAAAACTATTTAGAAATTTTTATTTAGAAAATTCCGCAAAGAAATTTTGTCGGTATAATTTTTCCCAACACTATTTTACTGGCTGAACTGACAAAAAATCCGCCATACTTTGCGGGATTCTAGGCGTCAGTAGGTATAATCACGTAATCTTGTTTCCGTATTCATTCAGTTTATGTACGCACTGAAATACTGTTATACTGTTTACATGCGAATGCTAGTGCTGAGTAAAAACGAGACAGATATATGTTTATGTGTGCGCCATCGAAATGCCCAATATTTATATAAGCAAATAAAGAACAATATGTCTCGTCCATATATACAAGTCAATGATGCAAATATATAAAAATAACATAACATAACATAACTTGACGCCCTTTGTTACCCGAAGGTGTTGGCAGCGGCTGTGAGGCCTCGTCTCGTCCTTATGTTTACGTCCCTAATGGAATAGGTGGCGAGCCTATTGCCATACCGGGCACAAAGATTTTCAGTCATCGATATTTATCACACATAACTTCCGAAAACAATTTCGAAAAGTCATTGGTGTGAGCCAGTGTCTGGAATCGAACCCGGACCTCTGGATCAGAAGCCGTGTGCGCGACCACCGCGCCACCGAGACTTGTTATATAAAAATAACCTAAGAAATATGTCATATTAATACTTACTTTGAGCGCTAAATCGACAACATTGACAATAATGAGTGACTTCTGACGCTGTCTCTGTGAGTATCTCTGGTATGATCTTTCCACGGCTTTATTCTACAATCAATTAAATTAAATACATTTTAACAGAACGATTATCTCGAGAATATTGAATACGATATTGATTCCGATTTACATACGCAGGTATATATATTTCCACCTATTGTATATTCTAATACCAAAGACAATAACAGACAATAGATCAGATGTCTAGAAGGTGATACACATAGCTTAAAACTATTGCAGTATCGAGGTCATTTTGGATAACAATTTAAACTAAATATATAAAATATATATATACAGAAGAAACACTTGGGCATAGGCGAAAGGCAGCCAGTGTCTCATTTTTTTACAGGCTTCTCTGCACTGCACGTCTTTACATTTTCGTCTCCATTCCAAGGACGAAGAATCTGATGCAGCTACCGCTTACACCCCTATGTCGTACAGGTAACACTCACACACTCATTCATAATAAGCATTGCCAATGATTCGAACAAACTACCTGCATCGGTTTTCCCAAACAATTATAATGTGGACGTGTGTAAAAAAGGGTAAATAGGCACTTAACAGGCCAGTGGGCTCTACCATCAATGACCTATCTATCACTCACCTTAAGGTAAATCAAGCACTAATCTATGTCTAGGTTGTCTTGACGTCGAGATCCTGCTTCTGAATCAAAAGATCTCGGCCCTTGATTGGCGCGAGCCAGGATTTGAACCCGAGACTTCTTGACTAGGAAGCGGGGTGCTCAACCTCCAGATCATCGAGATTAAATATACTCACTTTAAATGTATTTGTGATTGAAGGCCAGTATATTCCTCTGTAAAATCTTGGTGCACGCAACATGTCCTCTCGTTCAACTACAATATAATAAATATATTAATAATTTAAACGTCGAATTATTTCTACATTATTACTTTGTTATTGCCAAAATTCACCCTTTCCCCTTCCCACCACCAACTCCTATCCTATACCTTTTTAAAGCCCGGCAACCCAACTGTAACACTTACAGGACGATGTCCATGGGCAAATGAAATCAAAATCAAATCAACATTCATTTAATCAGTTTAGCTCATCTACAGCCACTTATGAAGGTCACTTATTGAAAATCCGCCAATTCGATTACTCTCGCGCTGAGAAGAATTGGCAAGAAACACAGGCAGGAGTCCTTTTTTACAGTACAGTACATACAGTACTTGCCCTATTACAAAAATTAATGGAATAATATAGAAAGCAAAATGAGGTCTTCCACTTCTAACTAAAGGCACAGTACAGTACAGTCTTTGGACGTTTGAACAGGCGCCGTTTGTTGCTTAACACGCCTGCACGTTTACCTCCCTATCCCATTAAAAATACTTAAGAAAACCATACCCATAAAGTCTTGTTGTCTGGGCTCCTCTTCTGGAGCTGGAGTAGCATGCTTGTTGGGTCCACTGGCATCGCTGATGGCATGCTGTAACGGTCGAATAAAACTTTATATTAATTGCTCTTATTCTCATATTATTATGTATTTGTTATGTTATGTAGTTCTGCTTTCTAAATTTATATACACCTATATTGTGAGAAAATTTTTTGCTAAAATCGCGTGCATGAAAAGAGTTATGTAAGTCAATGAAGCGAGTGAGGTGTGAGAATCGTGACTTATGGCGCTCCGTTCTCTCTGCCTACCCCGCAAGGGATTTGGCGTGAAGTTATGTATGTAAGTATGTATTTTTGCTAAAAAACAATCCAGACTGTCATTGCTTTTTGAAAGACGTCTCGCCGTGTTAAGCATATGTGTTTGTGTAAGGACGCTGTCAATGTTTTAGTGCTTTTAAACACGGGGTGACGTGAGTGACGTCATTCAAGACGACATTATCTGGTTGCCGTTCACTGTCACGTGACTCAATGCCTAATTATTAAATTTTAATACATACTTACATATTTTGATAAACATTGTAATTTTTTAAAATCAATAAATAGAAACTCTAATCCAACCGATTATTAGTGGAAACAAGCATATCCGATAAAAACCCGTCCCACAAAACAAAATTCGTGATTAGGTATATGTAAATAAATAGTGGTAGAGCCTTGCGGTTCACTGCATGAATGGGCCGGCTCGACCTATGAAATATAACGACCTCTCGGAATATTGGCGCCGCGTTTCAATCGGTGAGAGAGGTATTCGGAGGCACGATCCCCTTTCTACTTTCTTTTCCCACCTACTCCCTTAAACAACGCAATACGGCGTTCATAGGCGGTGAGTAGGTGCTTACCATCAGGTGACCCACCCGCTCGTTTGCCCTCCTATCCCATAAAAAAGGATTATGCATATTTGTATTTTTCTTATAATCGTCCACGTCGTTACGAGTACTACAGTAATCCTAGCTTCTACGAGTTCAAAGTTTCTTGTTTCCAAACCATGTATACTGTATACTAAAAAACAATTGTATTAATTTACTTGATCATCTTGTGCTGAGCAGCTGGCGCCGTCACCTGGCAATCTTTCCCCGACCGGTGTTTGACTGCGACCTTGTGATGTCACGTTGTCACCGCCGCTTCGACACTAAAACAAACACCTATTAATTACAATTTAAGGTATAAAAATAATGTTGATAATGGTGGAAAACTGGCAAGCGGGGCACCTGGTGGTAAGAGACTAACACAACCCATGGACTTCTGCAAAGAGGTGGGTCTCCGGATTATGTGGTTATCAAATGAAACGTGGCATAATCCACTTAACATATTTTTTTTGAGAGATCGAGCCGACCCATTCACGAAGCGAACTGTGTAGCTCTATCACTCGAATTATCCTACAACGTTACAGCACTTGTACTTCTAATCAATTTAAACAAAGATTATATTATAATCAATGGATAAATAATGGCGTGAATATAATTAACACATAAAAATGCTCTAAATCTTTTATTCTTTACTCGTTCTAATATAACATAACATAACTTCACGCCTTGGTTATCCGAAGGTATAGGCAGCGGCTGTTAAGCCTCGTCTCGCCGTTAAGTTTACGTCCCAAATGGAATAGGTGGCGAACCTATTGCCATACCGGGCACAAAGTCTTCAGTCATCGATATTTATCACACATAACTTCCGAAAACTATTTCGAATAGTCATTGGTGTGAGCTAGTGCCAGGATTCGAAACCGCGACCTCTGTATTCAGAAGCGGATGCTCGACCACTGGACCACCGAGACTAAATATAATTCTAATATAATTTTTCTTTTTAGTGCGCCTAAATCATTAAACTTAAGTACGTTATATCTACGGGAAAAAACCTCACAAAATAATAGTACGCAAAACCGATAGATGTGACGCAGCGTATGAAGCACATCGCTAATGGTTCCCATATGTAAACGCATTAGCACTAGCAGCCCTTATCAGCAAACGGTGATAGCAACAACATAAATGACACAGCTTTATTTTTACTGTACAACAAATTTTTAGTTCGCCTTAAAATTAATATATTCCGTAGAACGGGGTCTACCCCGTTCATCCAGCCACGCAGATCCCACTTCTGAATCAACAAGTAGTGAGACCGAATCCTGGTTGACATCAAGGACTTTTTGGGAGTTATGTGTAAAAGTCACATAACTCCCAAAAAGTCCTTGTTTATTATTGGAGACTGAAAACATTGTACCCGTATGTATGGCAATAGTTTCTACCATTTATTTCATTATGGATGTAAAAATTTGGCAAGCAGAGGCGTAACAGCCGCTGCTTACACCTTCGGGTAGAGGAAGGCGTGATGATACAATGAAGAGAACGCTAAAATAAACTAAAACCATGAGTCAAATCGAGAATTTGTTTGAGTAAAACTGAAGCTAAGATTTCCCTCAGGTATTTTGAGTTGAGCTTATATTTTCTACGCCGCGAATTGAAACGCTCAAAAAGGAACTAAGCCCCTTTCAGATTGGATTAAAAGAGCGACAAGCTAATCCCGACTGCGTATTAAATTGTCTAAAAACGATCTTGTCTTAATATATATTTTATATGTAACTTCAGCGTTAGCTTATTAACCGACTGGGCCAGAAAGAGGGTTACAAATTATCAAGGTACACTTGAGTAAAGATGTATATTTCTTTGCGACAACCTTTAAAGTTTTAGACAATAAATAAATAGATAACCAAGCATCTTTCTGCGTAATTGGGTTTACATATTTTTGAATCTTTCAATTATTTTAGAAATATAATCTTTAGGAGTCGAACATAGCATAAACTAATCTTGGCTTCCATTGTTCGTTTATCAAAGCCATAAAAAGCAATTTAACATATACTTAAGTTCACCCTTTTTTCTACCCCAAGGTTTAGGCAGCCGCTGTTATAGCCTCGACTCCTCGCCGAATCGTTATATTAAATCCCAAATGGAAGAGGTATACATATAAGAAATACACCGGGCACGAAGTTTGTCAGTCATCGATATTTATAATACATAACTTCCGAAAAGAATTCCGAGAAATCATTGGTGTGAGTCCGGAATCGAACACACGACTTCTGAATCAGAAACGGTTAGCTCAACCATCGGACCGAAGAGATATGTTATAATTGAACTCAAACTCTTGTTGTTAATTTATTGTAGATTTTCTTTAAAATTATGTGGGTGTGTGGCACAAATTTCTGTCGACCTTTACTGGCCTTTATAAACTGCGTGATTGCGAGTGTGATTTCCGTGGGGTAATAAATATACAATAACTGTTTCAGAGCCCTGTCACATGTCATTTCGACACACGGAACAAACAAACTGATAGCTAACACGGATAATTTGTCCCTAAGGCGTAAAGTCTGACCTCAGGGTTGTCCGAAAAAAAAATAGATTACGCGAAAACAGTAATTATAACCGAGGTTGATGTGTGGGCAAATGACTATAGTCCTGTGAAATTTAGCCTAAATCTAGCTTCTACAGCTTTAAAATCTAGCATATTTATGTTTAAAAAAAGTCTCAATTAAAATACGGAACGCTTGACTGTTCTTTTAAGTTTACTGAAGGTATAATAGTCAAACTTACTACTCGTATACTTGAAAACAGTAAATATAACCGAGGTTCATGTGTCGGCTGATTACTAAAGTCCTATGAAAACTAGCCTACATCTAGCTTCTACAGCTTTAAATTCTAGCCTATTTCTGTTTAAAAAAAGTCTAAAATAAAATAAGTAACGGTTGACTGTTCTTTTGGGTTCTCTAAATGTATAATAATCAAACATACTACTCGGATACCTTTGTAATAGAGATGCGTGTTCGCATATCGATTGGTATCTAGAAAATATATCAATGTATCGTAATGACACAGTCTTTGCCATGGCAAAGACTGTGGTGGAGGTATTTGGTATTTGGTTTGATTAGATTTTAAGTTTAAAAGACAGTTGTCAAATATAGCAGAAAATATCTTTTCATATTTCAAAGCATAGTCACTCGTCACTCAACTACTGATTTATTTCTTGAATATAAACGCAAATTCAAGTGAGACAGGATAATTTATTTAAGTAAACTACATAATTTAATTAAGTTTCTTAGAATCACGAAAGAATATATTTCAAGCGCTGTCACTTTACGGCCACTTTTACGGCTGACAAGAAGACAAGACTAAAACTAAAACTTTGCATCCATTAAATTTATAATTATAATTTACGAAGAAACTATACTAAACTAAACTATACTATACTAACATAAAATAACTTAACGCCTTTTTCTACCCGAAGGTGTAGGCAGCGGCTGTTAAGCCTCGACTCGCCGTTATGTTTACGTCCTAATCAGGAACAGGCGGCGAGCCTATTGCCATACCGGGCACAAAATTTTTAGTCATCGATATTTATCACACATAACTTTCGAAATTAATTTCGTAAAGTCATTGGTGTGAGCTAGGATTCGCTATCTTTAGATTCAAAAGGCGTGCGCTCGACCACTGGACCACCGAGACTTAAATATACTACTACTAAAAAAAATTGCGTAATATTATGGTTGGCTAGTGAAGCAAATCACTCATATTATCAAATGAAATTTGACAACCCTATCGAGCCTTCCACTCCATTCTGAGTCAGTAATTAGAATTTGAAATCCCCAATCAAATATGCAGAATAACTTGGAAATTTGTTTGCCAAGTTCCATTTGATTGAAGTGTAGGTAGATACCGTACCGTGTATGGATAACGTTATTTGTTGTAAGGATTTGGGTACGGCGAAAACTGTGTTCCCGTGCGGTCCCCTGAACATGTCTTCGTAATTTTACGTCCCTTCTTATTAATATAGCGAACAGTTGTGGTTTTGCTTACCTTCAAATAAGATTAGGTATAAGGTAATGTTAACATAACTTTACGCCTTTTTCTATTCGAAGATGTAGACAGCGGCTGTTAAGCCTCGACTCGCCGTTATGTTTACATCCCAAGTGGAATAGATGGCGAGCCTATTGCAATACCAGGCACAAACTTTTCAGTCATTGATATTTATCACACATAACTTCCGAAAAGTTATTGGTGTGAGTCAGGATACGAATCTGCGGCTTCTAGATTCAAAAGCGGGGTATTCGACCACCAGTCCACCGAGACTTTGTTGGTTAAATGTTTTTTAAAGTAATCTTTGATCACTGAAATATTAAACTTAACTATATCAATTTCGTTCGCCTGCTGGTTCGGAGTATTTAAATGAGTTATAGTTGAAATATTAACAAATGTTACTGTCCAAAGAATAGATAATTTTAGGAGTAAAGGAACCAATAACACCAACAGTGAAGTTAACCCATTTTTTTGCTAAGTTAGATGCTAATTCTCCCTGATTCTGAATACAGAGGTCGCGGGTTCGTATCCTGGCTCACACCAATGACTTTTCGAAATTAATTTCCAAAGTTTTGTGTGATAAATATCGATGAGTAAAAATTTTGTGCCCGGCATGGCAATAGGTTCGCCACCTATTCCATTTGGGACGTAAACATAACAGCGAGTCAAGGCTTAATAGCCACTGCCTACACCTTCGGGTAGAAAAAGGCGTGAAGTTATGTATGTTTAGGTATTTTAGCTAATAATTTCTCAACCCTATTTGAGTTTGTCCATTGCGAGTGAACTTCGAGATAATAAAATACCCGAGAGTTTGTTATAAATATAGGTAAAAAAAAAAAATTAGTTTCACCAGTCAATATTAATTGACCGAAAAGAAGAAGTTCTTTTGACTCTTTTTTATATTGAAATATCGGTAACTTTTAATAGCCACTCAACATAAAAGCAATTTAGTTGAACGCGAAAACTTTTGAATGAGAGAGTTAACAACGTCCAATATTAGTTAAAATAACATGATATATTATTTTAAATCAAACGAATGTAACTTAGTACATTTTATCTTTGCATATTTTTTACTTTGTACATTTTTAAAAGTGTACCGAAACGTAAATTGTTAATAAATGCATATCCTTTTAAAAATTAAAACCTTTTTCGCTCAACCAACGCATTCTCTTTGATCTTTATCAACTTAAAATGAAAGTTAAGTAATATTTATAGAAAAAAGGATTTACATTCCGATGAGTTAATAATTTTCAAAGGTGACTAAATTCATAACACATGCACATTCGCACCTAACTTCACTTAAGTATATAAATAAACAAAGTTAATCTAAACTTTGATTATGTGGATCTATTTGCTTAAGACATCATGCTATACTACATTTGTTACATTACGAGAAAGATATGTATATTTTTGAAGTAGAGTTTAACACATTAGCTCTAGTTCCAATTGCTAAATTTGTCCAGGAAAAGGTAGAGGTGACACGTCTCCAGAGAGGCATCCCAATCCCTTCCTCATCCCACTTCTGTCCCCTTCCCTATCCCAACTTAACAAATTATATGATTTAACACAATCAACACATTCTTAGTGTCCAATAACTTGAGGAAAAAATGTATTTACATTATATGTAAGAAAGAAGAAAGACTTGTGCACGTTTCTTATAGGCAGTTCGGTAGTTTCATTATTGGCGATTACGACTCTGCTAGTCACTTTTAGCCATTTCACACAAACCTTTCTGTGGTTGGTCAATAGCTACAGTGTTCTTGACCTGCTAGAAGATTACAAATTATAAAACTCACCTTTCAGCTTTCAGCTCACGAAGTATAGCCATTTCCATAGTATTATTGTACACAATAATAAACCCAGATCCTAGTTCTCTTGTGTGCCACTGGCTGCGCTAGAATTTCGAACGCACCGATAACTACGTACGTAGGTACGATGATTATTACACGTAAACACACGTTAAAAAATTGAAAAGTCAAGTGTTTCTCGAAGGTTGGCGGCCCTATGGAGGCGAGGGTTCTTTCCCGTGAATGGAGACCATTCGTTCAACATTACGTTCGGACTCCTGTGTATAGCTCATGATAAAAAAGAGGCATTATTTACTTATTAAGTACTAGCAGACCGCGCAAACTTCGTACCGCTATATTGTATGTAGCTTCCCGCCTCACGGTGTTACTCGCGTACAAATCAAAATGTCGATGACGACGATGATTACAGCCTATGTTACTCAGTGATAATGTAGCTTTCTAAAGAAAAAAGAATTATTAAAATTTTAGGGTTTATTCGTTACATACAAAAATACAAATCTTTCCTCTTTATAATATTAGTATAGAGTAGTATAGATTGTCATAACGTCATGACTTTATATTCAGGGGAATACAGCACTATCTTGGTTCATTGGGGAATCACATTATAACTCTAAAATTTCTCGGCCCGTAAGATCAATCATAGTTAAAACTGTCGATTTTCTAAACTATATTCAATTTTAATCTAGAGTTTAAACCTGCCTCGTAAGATCAACAGCGAAATGGACATAGATTACGTAAACTAAGTTTAGTTTTCGACAGATGGCAACATTTGGTTATTTAATGTCCATATTTCGCTCATCATTCACTCTTTTGTACATTGTCTGTGGCATATTTCGTGAAAAAAACTCTTTTTCTCTTTCTTTTATGAAGTTTTATAGTGTGGCCATAGATTTAAGAAAAATAGATCGGCAATAGTCACCCAAACAACGTGACCAAAAATGGGTTGTTAATGTGTGAGTGACTTACGGGGCTCGTGGCGCATTGGTAAAACAACCGGCTGCAGCACTGAGGTCGGGGGTTCGATTTTCACCCGAGCACAAATATTTATGACAAACATTAATATTTGTGCAGCGTCTGGGTGTTTTTCTGTGTATTATAAGTATGTATTTACAAAAGAAAAGTATATATATATAGATATATAAGTATATATATATATATATATATATATATGTATTATATCCGTTATCTAGTATCCATAGCACAAGCATTTTATTGCTTAGTTTGGAACTGGAGGGCCCTGTGTGATTTGTGTCCAAGATATTATTATTATTATCAATGTGTTCGTAAAAAGCGCTTCAAAACGTTAACTTTTACAAAGTTAATGTTCATGTGTGGAAATGTAAATAAAATATACGCGGTTCCCAAAATCTAATATAAGCGGTTGCGCTGTCAGTGATTCGATGCTATTAGTAAATTTTTCCTGACATGTGCCATCTATTGTAGTCTATGCTAAATCTATGTATGAACCCACAATCGTTGTGTCAGATGTCAGCTGATAAACGACCGCCATTTTTAAACTAGGCAGGACCACGGTTTAAACGGCAAAATATCCTGGTGTAAGCTAAACTATAGTTTAAACTGTTAATGGAGGTTTATCTAGCATTGATCTTACAAAATAAACGACAGATGAGGTTTAAACTAGGTAAAATAGTTTAAACTGTGATTGATCTTACGGGCCTAAGAATTATAATGATTTTTGTATCATGTACATGCTAATATGAATTATAGGAATACTAGGTTTAACTGCTTCATGGAATAATAATATAATTTGTATGGCGCCGGCTTAGAATACCGCCATCCCAGCGCTTCCCGTGGGTGTCGTACAAGGCGACTAAGGGAAAAGCTAGAAGAATAGGCAGCAGCATTCTCTCTCAAGAGAATACAGCCTACTGCGATCGCCAACCCGCCTGCCAAGCGTGGCGATTATGGCAAAAACCCCCCATGATTGAGTGGACCGGCAGTTATGGCGGTCTATGGGGGAGGCCTATGTCCAGCAGTGGACCTCAAAAGGGCTAATGATGATGATGATGATGATAATATTGTATGATAAATCTAGAAGGACTAGCTGTCCCACACTTCGTGAGAGGTTACGAGTCGTTAAGCAATGATCGTCTCCCTTCTTGTTTCCGCCATTTGGGGTCAGCAACGGTTTTCCTTTTCTGGGCATCACTTTCATTCACTTCTTTCACAGCAACACCCTTTCTGATCTTATCTACATTCCATCCATTATTTCTTCTGTTTCCCTGTTCTCTTCTTTCCTTCCACATTCAGATTCATCGTTCTTTTCGCAACATGCACATTGCACAACTACAGTTAAGCAATGATTACACGTAATTTATATAATATCAAAAATATTCCGCGGTACCTATCGTCTCAAAAGTAATAAACAACGCCTGCCTACATTATCGTGAAAGCAGGCAATAAGAACATCAGTCGACATAAAATCTATTGGCTTTTTTTACTCCGACAATGTTGGGGGGACTATAAAAATATTATCTGCTATAATAGCTTCCCGAATATATTTAATGGAACGCAGATATTCAATCAAATTCGCTTTGTAAGCAAGATAAATAACATTATAGGTTTTTTTCTGTTGTCAATTCGTTGATCTAGACTGCGAATTTATTTGAGATGAGGTTTTAAGTCAAAGAGGTTGGTTTCTTCGGTAGAAGAAGTAGTTCCGCAGAAACAAGAAAGTTCCTTGGACACAAACTATCCCTCGCTATATTATTTACAACATAACATAACATAACTTCACGCCATTGTTACCCCAAGGTGTAGGCAGCGGCTGTTAAGCCTCGTCTCGCCGTTATGTTTACGTCCCAAATGGAATAGGTGGCGAACCTATTGCCGTACCGGGCACAAAGTTTGTCAGTCATCGATATTTATCACACGTAACTTCCGAAAATTTCGAAAAGTCATTGTTGTGATTCAGGATTTGAACCCACTACTTCTTGAATCAGAAGCGGGGTGCTAGCCACTGCGCCACAGAGACTGTTTTTTATTTCAAAATAACAAATTTATTATTTACAAATTTGTTATTTTGGACTGTGTTACAAATTCTTTATTACTGTAGTGTATAGTAAATATACTATTTTGAAAAGTGTAAACTAAGGCATTCAAACATTAATCCTGGCTATTCCGGTAAAAATAACAGGTATAATGGTTTATTTATTCACTCTGGCAATAAAAAGTGTATGTAGATAATATAAAAAATGTGTTTACAGGAAACTGATACATTATTATGACCCGGAAAATGGATAAATGTGACATTTAACCATTCTCCGGGAAATCGCGTTTATTATTTTATTTTATTTACTTATAACTTCACGCCTTCACCCGAAAGTGAAAGCAACGGCTGTTAAGCCTCGACTCTTAATTTTTATTTCCGCAATGGAATGAGCGGCAGAACCTATCGCTCTTCACCGGACATAATTTCTGCACCATAAATATTTAATAAATAACTTCCGAAAAGACATTAGTGTGTTTCCGGGATCGATGCCACGACTAGTCGATTCAGAAGCGCGAATTCCACCACTGGACTATCGAGACTTCAGATTGCTGTTCCAAATAAACATTAAAGCGTAGTTAGTATAAATATTAAAAAGTTTTTTTTCCGGCAAACCTCCAGTACATGTATCCTTTTTTTATTTGTGAAAGAGTGCTGGCCATATTTCACGGTCGACTTGACCTCTAACTCGGATGAGCAGAATGAGCAAGAACAAATCGGCTCAGTGAGCATGGAGCACAGTCAAACCTAGGCTTGTGTGAGAACAAGCGTTCATACAGAAGTAATTCTGTAGAGACTGACTGAGTCAGAAGGGGGATTATGTTTACGTGTTTGTAGATAAATACACGCATTATATGCAGTTTAGGTATGACTCCTTGATATGCTCTGTAGCAAGTGATGGATATTTGCTTGGGAAGTGTTAATAATTGACACTTAACGGTGAGAGTGAAACATATTATGATCAATCGAATACCGTTACTTATTTATTTTTTATTTTATACTTTATTGTACACAAAGACAGAATTACAGAATGATATAAATTCATAACAAATGTATGTACAAAGGCGAGCTTAACTCACTATTGAGTTTTCTACCAGCAAACCCTTTAAGTGATAGAGGAGATAGTTTTCTAGGTAACTAAGTGCACAACAATCAACGAGAAATTAAAACATACATAATACTCTACTGAAAGAAAAAATCAAATAAATAAGAAAAACTATTGTTTATAAATTCATATAATATATACATACATATTACATACATTCCAATAAGACATATATACAAAAAAATAAACATACATATTGCCGATTAATCTTTAAAGAGAAAAAAATCCTTTGTTCTCTTCTTGAAGACGTCCAGAGAAGAAGTATTTCTTACAGAATGCGGTAGGGAATTCCATAGGCGAACTGAACGAGTAGTAAATGAAGGATCGTAACAGCTGGAGGTGCGAGCAGGGGCACGAAGAAGGAAAGAAGACGAAGTACGACAGGGTTTGTTTATGGGAACAAGGTATTCAAAGCGGTCACGTAGGTAAGAAGGCGAATTAGGATTGAGAAGAATGGGAAACAGGAGATTGAGGATATGGGACTCTCGATGCTGACGAATTGGTAGCCATTTTAGTTGAGAGCGAAGCTCAGAGACATGGTCATATTTCCGAAGACCATAGATGAATCGTATACCCAAGTTCTGAAGGCGTTCGAGCTTATTTAGATGTTCCTCCTTAGCATCAAGAAATGCAACATCTGCATAGTCAAGGATAGGGAGTAGAAAGTCAAGGATAGGGAGTAGAACTTTACTTTATTTACTTTACTTTCTATAATAATAAATAAAAGCAAATCATTACCGGTACGTACGGAAGTTTTTATTTATGAGATAGTGGGGAAAACAAACAGGCGTGGCAATAAACGCTGCCCATGGACAGTCATTCAGCCATACAGCCCAGAAGACTAGCCGCATATCCAAGGCCAGTCTTCTGGGCACGCTGCTAGAAGACTGCGATACGGTTTAATTTCACCTAGTGTTTAATTGTATGTAAATAATCCTTCTTACTATTGTAAATAAATTATGTATATAGTTATTAATATGTGAGATGGTTGACGTATTATCAAATGTATGCTGAATGCATTTTGAGTGTAAACTGGACCGAAGCTAGAATGCAAAGTCATAAATAACGTTTCAAAATATCTCAAACATTTTTTTTATTATTTCCATATACAGAGGGAGGTGGGACACAGTGTGATTTATTTAAGTGCGAGTAGAGCAGCCTGGATTGTTTTTTACCTCAGCATTAGAAGAAATCACAGCAAAATAACATTTTAGTATGTTCTTCTACGCGTGAGTCAAGTTGTCAAGTTTCAGGGCGCCAAAGTTCTTGCTATACTAACTACTTTTGTATTAAAGTCTTCTATTAATTATAAATATTAATTAATAAGTCCCGGTGAAAACATAACGCCGAGTCGAGGCTGCAACAGCCTCTGTATACACCTTCGGCTAGAAAAATACGTAAAGTTATGTTACGTAAAAACCGTAAAAACCTACACACAAGCTAATATTCAAAGAATGGTGAGTGAAAAGCCTACGTCAAGTATGTCAATAGGTAGGGTATAATGTCACATTACCGCTTACCATATGCTGGTTGCCACTGACCCAGTTTAACAAAAATAAAGAAAAATAAACACAAAATACCATGAAGTTAATAACCACGGTAATATTATGTAGAGAATTTTTAATATAGCAATTCTATTTACAATATATGCAATTAAAAGACTAGCTGAAATACAGTTTCTCCGCATCTCGGTCTACTAAAAGCGTGCCCAGAAGACTGCCCGCATTGCCACGCTGAATGGCAGTCAGATGCAATATTTGTATAAAGTGCATGAGCATTCGGACTCCATTTTCCTAGAGTCTCAACCCCAAACAGCTCAAAACATAATCAGCTACAAAGATATGTAGAGAATTTCATTATTAATATTATAGGCAACACAATGCTATGCTAACTAAATTCAGATCTGTATTTTGTATTAAATAAATGAATTCCCGAATCTAAATCCATCTGAAATTGATGCCAATACATATACTATATAGTATAGACTCTATAGACGAATGCTTTCAAGCGTCAATCTATGCTCTCTTGTTAAAGACGAATCGTCTTCTACATGTAACAGATATGGTGCAGTGTATGTTTGTGATTAAATTCTTATGATCAAATGAGAAATTTAATTACTTTTGATGTTTAATTATATGTTTATACCTGTTCATAAATGTAATGTATCTAGGAACTCAGTTGTGCTAAGCTTATTGCTTGGTATGGGCATGTAATGAGGAGGGATGATACTCATGTTGCGGGAAGAATAATAAACCTGAATGTGTAAGGAAATAACAAAAGATCTAAGAAAATATGGATGGATTTTGTGAAATACGACATGATCAAGAAAGATGTGAGTGTGGAAGATGAATGATGCGAATAATATTCACGCGTAGAAAACAAAAACCTATTATGCCGATCCTGAATAATTTGAACAGGGCAAGAAGATGATGATGTACGAAATGGTGATGAGAAGTCATCACCATTTCATTTAAAACATTCTTGCACGGTTTTTTCTGATGTGATACTAACAAATAATAGGTTTATATATTTTAGCTAGGCTTTGGCAATAGGTGTTTCGATTTCTGATGTAAGTATAAATGAGATGATGATTACTTGAAATTATAGAAATTATTGGTGATATGAGAAAATAAACTTCAAGTTCTTAAAGTGCCTGGTATGGGTATGAATTGTCATGATATTATCACAAACTAGTCAACAAGAACAACAATAAACAAACAAAACAAAAAAATAAACTAGTCAATTTCGCCTATCAAATCTTTATTACTTTTATAATATCGACGTAAAGTGGCTCATACCAGAGAGGTATCCGGAAGCCCACCCTTTCCCTTCCCTTTACCAAGGCTGGCAACGCAACTGTATCACTATCTGTATTGCAGGCGGCGGTAGTTGGTTACCATCAGTTGATCCGCTGAGTAATTACGACTCATAATAACAATACAGTATATAATATGAACTAACGTCTGTTTTTAATTGACTCTCCTAATTTCACTGAGCTCATGTTAATTAATTCATACCTGGATCATTTGTCACACTTAGTTTATTTGACAAATGGTTACATAAGTATAAGTTAAGTTCATTAATCACTAAAAATTTATCAAACTTACAACATGTAAATTAATGGTACACTCTAGAGACCAGAAAATTTGAAATTGTTACGATATCTCTCCAGTTTGAACACAACACAAGTCTTTAAAAAAATGCGTAACATCTTAAAAACTCATATTCAAGGAGAAAAAGAAAATTTTATAAGGGGTAGAGCTAAGCAGTTCGCTGCATGAATGGGCCGGCTCGACCGGTGAAATACCACGACCTCTCAAAAGATCGACGTAAAGTTGCTTATGTCGCGTTTCGTTCGGTGAGAAAGGTACCCGGAGGCCCACCCCTCTCCCCATCTTTCCTATCCTACTCCCTTAAAGGTTGGCAATGCAACTGTAACACTATATGTGTTGCAGGTGTCCATGGGCGGCGCTGGTCACTTACCATCAGGTGACACGCCTGTTCATTTGCCCTACTATAGGGCAAACGAACAGGTATACCTTAAAAAAAATTAGAAAGACTTAGCAACAAATCTTTTGCAAGATTTTAAACTTAATATTTATTGCGCTGAAGGTTATGAACCTATTGCCATACACCGAGCACAAAGTTTTCAGTCATCGATATTTAAAAGAATTTCGAAAAGTCATTGGTGTGAGCCCGAATTGGAACCCAGGACTTTTTGATTCAGAAGCGGGGTGCTCGACCACTAGACCGCTAAGACATAAATTTAATTTTATATATTTTTAGGGACAATGAAAAGCATAGATTTTGTTTCAACAACCATGTCCAGCAAAGGTATCCAGCACTTAAGATGATAGGGTTTCAACGGTCTTTTTTAGATAATCATTTATTTTTATGGCGGTTGTAAATCACTCACCATAACTATCCTGAGGGAAAAAGAGGGAGAAATAAAAACTGTTTCTACCATTGGACGTGAAACTTTAAAATTGGTAAAACGAATAACCGATATAGAATCCATTAGGGCTCTTGAATGGCAGACATTATAATCCCTATGTTGATGAATATACGTTATCTTATAAATTGATAGCTTTAATACTTTCCATTCTAATGGTAGTACAATCACCAATTTGATAATATATTACATCACTTCATCACTGCACGGATGGACCGGCTCGATCGATAAAATGTCACGATTTCTCAGAAAATCGGTGGAAACTGACTCATAATATAATGCGTTTCGTCCGGTGAGAACTCTCCATCTCTCCTTCCCATATTCCTGCTCATTCGGCGACACACGACATCTGTTACACATCGGTTACCTGCTTGCTCATTTCCCAATAAACTCTTTTCCCATTAATATAAAAATAAAGAAAACAAAAATGAAAAGCGGTTGGATGTAAGGGTCGAGGACGGCCAAGACACACATTCCATGACCAAATAGAACGTATTCTGGAGGAAGGCAATGTTAGGAGCCTCAAAAATCGACACGCGTGCAATAAAAAGTTATGAAAGTCAAAGAAGTGAGTGAGGAGTCTACTCCGTAAGGAATTTTCCGTGAAGTTATGTATGTATGTATGAATACAAAAATCCAACACCGTGACGAGTATTTGCTCATGATAGCCCCTACACTTGGGATCGGGCCGCTTTTCTTCTTGGCGATTGCGTCCGTGTTTTCTTGTTCCACGGAGGTACTTTCCTCGAGCGCTCATGTATTTGTATGTCATTTAAAATAATAAGTTTAATCTGTTGACTATTATATTTGTTGACCATTTTTAAGTGTCTGTGAAAATCTATCAAAATAAAGCTTCTTTGACTTGGACCCTATGAACGGTTACTGTATATTACTGAGTATATAGATTCATTTCTCGATTTAACAACGCGGTTTTAAATTGGACAAATCTCTCGCAGACTCATTACAATGTGTATTGTCGTATTCTTCTATAATATTAAACAAATAAAGCAATATTTTTAAAACAAATTCAAATTGAAAATATCTTTATTGCTTAGATTTTACAAAGTACTTAGAATCGTCATACAAAACTTCTAACCAAAATTCGCGGAGCTTAGATTCCCTTTCATCACACTGTCTTGAATGTGAAAGCGAATCTAAGTACCAGTTCCGGCGTCAAGGCTTCTTGAGATGAACTGGCAATAAACTCAAGGCTCACTCTTTTCAATTTCCAGTTTAACAAGTGGTAATAATTTCAATCAACATAACACAAATTGAAGCAGTTCAATTCCAAAACTTCCCCTTTGATATAATCTACTTTTAAAATAATTCTTAAATTTACTCACAAATAATTCAAACGCGTCGTTTGGAAGTTTAGAAACATACCATCATACAGTATTCACTTAAACACCAGACCATAATAGTCCAGACGAATAAATCGGACGGTAAATAGAATTGCTTGTCTATTGACCCTGCGCCTTAACGAATGGGGTTAAGTGCGGACTACTTTTTAGGGTTGTCATCTTAGAATAAAATACAATCATTTTTCACTATTAAAGTGCACTAGCGACAATCACATCACGCTTTAATAAAATCTATCACAGAGTTTTCTAGAAGAAACCGCTAACAAAGATAATTTATCATCATTGCATAGTATAAAATAAGTTTGCTTTCCGCTGTCTGTCCCCTTATATGCTTAGATCTTTAAAACTACGCAACGAATTTTGATGCGGTTTTCTTTAATATATAGAGAGTGTCAACGGCATTTTTTTATCTTAAATTCATGTATGATGTAGTGAACAAAAAGTGATAAATCCAAAATTTACTTATTTATTATCTTTGTTGCGAAACAAACATCGCCGTGTCGGCTAGTATATTAAGAATCACTTTTAAAAAGTGTATAAAATGTGTCAAATAAATAAGTAGTAGTTTCGATATACGGTCTGTTCGATTCGATGCAATATACGATTTCGCTCTTCTCTCTCTGCCTAACCAAAAGGGGACTAGGCGTGAAGTTGAATAAGTAAGCACACATACCAAATAATCTAAATATATTATATAAAGATATTATTTTATGTGCTCTAGCAATTATTTCAGGAGTTTAAAATATTACCTATTTTTTTACACCTTCACGCGTTTAACAGCTGGCATCAGAGACAGCTTTTTTTCGTATCGCCATTTTATGTGTGTGTGTGCGTAATATCAAACTTTTGTTCACAGTACAGTAAATTGAACTAGTTTTCTGTTCCTGTTGATGTTATTTTCTTGTTATTTCATTTATTACGTATGTTTCTTCCAACAAACAACAGTTGAGGTATAATGACGACAAATAATGACGTTGTGTTTTTTTTTCATACAGTAATAGGAAAATAATAAAGAATAAATATCACAATTTGAAAAGAACAATATTATGTAGTTAAAGAACTAGGAAGCTAATGACATTAAAGACAACAGTGGTAACGGACAGCTTTAGAGACAACGGTGGTAGAGCCACACAGTTCTCTGCATAAATGGGGCCGGCTTGACCGGTGAAATACCACGGTCTCTCATGATTTCAACGTAAAGTGGCTCATGCCGCGTTTGGTCTTGTGAGAGAGGTATCCTGAGGCCAACCATTGCTCCCCTCTTTCTCATCCCACTCCCTTAAGGACCAGGAACGCCAACAGGTGATCTGCTTACTCGTTTACCCTTTTTAAAAAGTAATATTTCCTGTACCAATGCGAGGGTGATCCAATATTCACACCAATGACTTTTCGAAATTGTTTTCGGAAGTTATGTGTGATAAATATCGATGACTGAAAACTTTGTGCCCGGTATGGCAATAGGTTCGCCACCTATTCCATTTGGGACGTAAACATAACGGCGAGATGAGGCTTAGCAGCCGCTGCCTACACCTTCGGGTAACAAAAGGCGTGAAGTTATGTTATGTTATTATTTTCTAACAAAACCAGGTCAAACTTCAATAGAGTTCTTACACCTCACATAAAAGACTAAATGTTTGCCTCACCCGAAAAAATAGACGAATTTTTATATATATCTTAGGATATATACAGTCGCGAAAACTAATCTAACATACTTCGATTACTTTTTATAAAGCTTTTGTTCAGAAAAGAATGTTATTTGCTGAAAATAATATATGAATTAGATATTAATTTATTTACTACTAGCTGACCCGGCGAACTTTGTTCCTCGTTTTTTTTATGTGATAGGAGGGCCAACGAGCATGCGTGTTACTTGATGTTAAGCAACCAACGCCGCCAATTGACACCAATAACACTTATAGTGTTACTATTGCGTTGCCGACCTATAAGGGATAGGGGATAGGTAAGGATGGGGAAGGGGAGTGGGCCTCTGAGTACCTCTCACCGAACGAAACACGGCATGAGCCACTTTACATCGCTTTACTGAGAGGTCATGGTATTTCATCGGTCGAGCCGGCCCATTGATGCAGCGAACTGCTTGGCTCTACCACTGTTCCGCGTCAAAAGTATTTTTTACACTTTTTATTGGGTAGGTACATTATACATGAATTATAGGTACATACAAATCACCCTGTAGATACTCTCTGTTTATTAAAAGAAACCGCACCAAAATCCATTGCGTATTTTCAAACATATAAGCATATAAGGGGACAAACAGCAGAAACCGTTTTATTCTATGTAATGTTTAGGTGAGGCGTTAGTTAATATACAATATTACAAATACACTCGAGAGCAATGAATCCGGGTCACTTAAAGAATCCTAAAAATCTCGGAAACTAAAAATGCTAGGTTAATGCAATAAATTGTATTTAATAGACAATGTAATACTCCTTAAATGAAGGTATTAAAACTTCTTAGTTATTGTAAAGTTATATCATAAAAAAATCAAATTTGAAAAAGGGCCACTTTCGAAGATGGAACTACGAAATTACAGCATTTGGTTTTGCTTTTGTTTGTAATCTGTCATTTATGTGGGTACATAAACCATGTTGATAGTGCTCTATATTCATTATTCAAGCTGAAATTATGTCGCTTACGCCTGAAGAATGCACCAGAATACTTACAATGCTGGAAACCGGCCGGAGTCAGCGCGATACAGCCAGGACTGTTGGTGTGTCGCTGTCAACAGTACAAAGAGTTCTCCGACGTTACGAAGAAACTGGTTCTAACCTACGCAGACCAGGAACGGGCAGAACCAGGTATACCACAGCACGAGAAGACCGATACTTGGTGAACACCATGCTTCGAAATCGCTTTCTCACAGGAACTGAACTCACCAATCAGTTTCGACGCCTCGGAGGAAGTAACCCAAGTGCATGGACAGTAAGACGTCGGCTTGCTGAATCTAACTTAAAACCCCTTAGACCTGCAAACGGCCCTAAACTGGAGCGTGGGCATCGTATTTCAAGACTAAGATATGCCCAGAGCCACGTAAATTGGAGTATTGAAGATTGGTCAAAAGTTATGTTCTCCGACGAATCAAAATTTATGCTCTACAAGCACGATGGAAGACACAGAGTGTATCGAAGACCAGGGGAAAGATTCAAGCAAGCATGCATCGAGGAAAAAGTAGCCTACGGTGGTGGGTCTGTACTTGTGTGGGCCGGAATTTCTTCTGAAAGTCGCACAGAGCTGGTGATCATAGAAAACGGCTCTTTAACTAGCGTAAGATATGTGGAAGAAATCCTCAATGATCACGTTGGTCCATTTATGGTCAATTTAGGTGAGGATGCTATATTTATGCATGACAATGCCCGACCTCATACAGGTAGGATTGTGAATGACTACCTTCAAGAGATGAACATTACTCGTATGGAGTGGCCAGCGCGCAGCCCGGATATCAACCCGATCGAGCATGCTTGGGACGAGCTAGGCAGATGCGTAAAACAACGAAACCCTCCCCCAATCACGCTTCGTGAGCTCAAAATTGCTCTCACAGAGGAATGGGAGAATATTCCCCAAAATCGTATAAGGAACTTGGTGTACAGCATGCCAAACCGCGTAAACGCAGTAATGGAAGCACGAGGAGGCAATACGAAGTATTAAAATTCAAGAAAATCGTAATAAAGTTCAAAAATTTCATGTTTCCTATTTTTGTTTTAAGGAGAGATCAGCAGATTTTTTCTTTATGTAATTTTGTGTTAATAAAATGTATGGTGACTCATATTTTTTTTACTTTCATTTAAGGAGTATTACATTGTCTATTAAATACAATTTATTGCATTAACCTATCATTTTTAGTTTCCGAGATTTTTAACATTCTTTAAGTGACCCGGATTCATTGCTCTCGAGAGTATATACTATTATATTAACTAAGGCTTCAAAAGGAATCATTTAGTTCATAGAAGACTATGTAGAAAGAAGTAGAATATTCCTCGCTAGTTCTGTTAAATAGGGAGTATGAAATATTTTCCAAATAATACGAACATATCAATCAATAAACCTATTTAGAACATAAGAATATATTTAAAAACAGAAGTAATTTTATTTTTAATTCTCTATAGAAAAGGTTTAATTTCTAACCAAAATATCAAAAGACGGACAACAATATTTGTTACTAACCAGCATGTATAAGCTTTGGACTTGATAGATAGGTACTTAGATAGGTTAACAATGCTCACTCCATAGTAAGTACATACTCCATGGTGCTATCGCGTCGAGAACAGACTCTTTGCATGTAAATAGTAATGTCGCCACACTGTCTCGACAATCTAACACGATGTTTGCGCGAACTGTTTAAAAATAAACATTCTAAATCAACGTGAGCTTTGTTTCAGAACATCAATTATTTAGTACATACCATACTTCTAGTGGAATTGGATGAAAAAAAAACTAAAGGAGTGGAGAGTACTCTCCACTAGGATCTCAAACTGGCTCACTATTTCGGTAAATTTTGAGAATGAGAAAAATGAGAGGTCAAGGAAATTATGCTAATAGTTATTCATTGTATTTGAAAAGGTCAGCATTAAACTGATAAGCCTGCTTTTCGAATGCTAAAATTGATTTATATGTATAGACATATAAATAAATTTTAGGCGTCTGTTTGTAATATTGAAATAATTACTTTCTACTACATTCACATGAATATATCTATATTCACATGTATATACACTTTACTTTATATTTTTCTGTCTGTCTGTTTGTTCCGGTTAATCTCTAAAATGGCTGCACCAAATTAGACGGGACTTTTATTAGCAACTTAGGCTACTCTTATTTCAGAATATAACATAACATAACTCCACACCTTTGTTATCCGAAGGTATAGGCAGCGGCTGTAGAGCCTCGCCTCGCTGTTATGTTTACGTCCCAAATGGAATAGGTGGCGAACCTATTGCCATACCGGGCACAAAGTTTTCAGTCATCGATATTAATCACACTTAACTTCCGAAAACAATTTCGAAAAGTCATTGGCGTGATCATATTATTAATTCATTTATTGCTTCAGAGCACGAAATAAAGTTCATCGGGTAAGCTAGTGCAGAATATATAGAAAAAATAGGCAGTACTGACGTATCAGGAGGGATGATATAAAGAAAAATACTTTATAAAACTGCCATTATTGACGTAGCGATAAGGAAAATACATATTCAAATAATAACCGAATATATTTAGCAGCTCAGAAAAATAAACCTTAAACTAGAAAGATTTACTAATTCATTCCATTATAGATCCTGTCTGTTTTAATAGCATTTCCTTATTTGTCTACTCGAACAATAAACGTACAATTCGACGGCAGTATTTCCAAATTAGTTACTTCCCAGTTAATAGTAGAATGCTCGTAAAAACAAAGAAAATATATTGGACAGTATGTGTAGGTTGATAAGGACTTACACACGCGCTTTATTAACTGAAAACAGTAATACTTTACCAACTAAATAGTATAAGTGTGGTTAAAACCTTTTTTTAATAAACTTTTTTATACAATGCATACAGAGCCATCTAGTGTCCAAAGTAGGATTTTCATTAACAAGAATTATTAGCCTACTTATCGACAACGAATATCAATGCTAATATCCTTTATTATAAATATAAAACTATACTTAAAACTTATAGATTATCGCCCTCAAAAAGCTATGTTCATCATGAAAGTTTGTATAAGGGTGGGGTTCGAACCCGCAAATCTTCAATCAGTAGTCGGTTGTTTTTCCGATTTACAACAAGGCGCACGCACTAAACCTTTACGGAAACCACTTATATGTCAAGAAGTAAACATAAAAAGTTGATTGAAGAAAACTAATTGAGGAAAGACAAACAATAATATAGTTCATTAATACAAACACAAATCATTTTTGTGATTTATTCCATCTAATGGGTAGTCTCGGTGGTTCAGTGGTCGAGTACCTGCTTCTGAATCCAGAGGTCGCGGGTTCGAGTCCTGGCTAACATCAATGATTTTCCGAAATTAATTCCGAAAGTTATATGTGATAAATATCGATGACTTAAACTTTTATGCCCGGTATGGCAATAGGTTCGCCACCTATTCCATTTGGGACGTAAACATAACGGCGAGTCGAGGCTTAACAGCCACTGCCTATACCTTCGGGTGAAAAAGGCGTGAAGTTATGTTGTGTTTTATGTTATCTCTCGTATATCTCCTTCAAAAAACACAGGACGTAGTCAGGAGCAGTTATGCCTGAAAATGTAATAGGTCGCCATAATTTGCTATAATAACTTCCTAGAAGTCATTGTTATAAGCCAGTATTCGTCTCAGAACCTCACGAACTGAAAGTCAGAGTGCTGAACCACTAGGCTGCAGTAGTTCAACGCTATGACTTTCAGTATAACAATGATTTCTGGAAAGTTATTATAGCAAATTATGACCACCTATTACATTTTCAGGCATAAATGCCGTTGTCTACGCCTGCGTATATTACAAGCGTGAAGCTACAAAATATATTTCTGCTTTATATCTTTAATATATGTTTCAATTTCTCCGTTATTTGCCTGGCAAAGGACCTTTAAGAAAGGAGCGATCGAGTTAGTAACTATGTCTAACTCAGCGAGAGACACTTTGTGCCGTAGCATTTTAGTTTTTAATTCGATTACTGAACTATTAATAGATTGCATGTCAGACAAATTCAGTTTGAGTTAACAAGCCATAGATAGTACATGAATGGGCTGGCTCGACTGATTAAATATCACGACCGAATATCGACATAAAGCGGCTCATACCACGTTTTATCACTTGACATTTAAGGGCTTTCAATACGGCAAATAGCCGCTGATAAAAAATAGTTTGATAAAGTAAAAACTAATATTTGAAAAACATTCATTTTTATTTTATTGCATAGTAGTGTCTTATAGGGATAGAGCCAATTTTAAATTATTAAAATAAACGCTTACATTAGTAGCTGTCCATTGTTCATCATCTTCACCTACGCCAGATGGCAGCTCCACCATCGTCTCCAAACATTTGCGACCTGCCAACAAATATAAAACAAAATTCTGAATAAGTCAGTACGAGCCTATTTAAATAACATAAACATATACTTAAACGTATTTACGGAAGCTTATGTATGATAAATATCGATGACTGACAATTTTGTGCCCGGTATGGCAATAGGTTCGCCACCTATGCTATTTGGGACGTTAGTAACGGTTCGGCGCGTCGAGGCTATAACAGCAGCTCCTACTTCTTCAGGTAGAAAAAGGCGTGAAGTTTCATTACGTTACAAACGCATGTTAATATTAAATGTTTTTTATTTCAATGTTGCTCATAGTGTGGAAAAAATTATATTTCTGTGTCAAAAGTAAAAAAAAGTGTAAGCTGTTGGTTCTTCTTTTAAATAAATAAATAAAAGTCTCGGGTTCGAATGAATCCTAAGGAAATGTGATAAACATCCATAGCTGACAAAATTGTGCCTTATGGCGTCAGGCATTTGGTTTCGTACCTATTTACATTGGAGACTTTTAATTTCGTCGAGTACAAACATAGCTGCAGTTGCACTCACCCGCGTGTTTGGCAGGCTTGAATTTACAACAAAAAAATATAAACAATATACCGCTTAACTTTAAAAGCAGCGATGACAACATTAATAAAAAAAGTCGTTTTCTTAGTTCATATCTGTTGTGAAAATTGTATGTTCATGACATGTCTCACAATCGTATATTCCTTCCGCTGTGTTAAGTTCGAGTGCCATAGTTAAATAAGTAATTATGTACTGGTTTATCGATTTTCTTATGAAAACACTATTCGACAGCTTAATAAAGCTGATTATGGTTAGCATGATCATATATATTTGTATAGCTTGGAAAACCAGAGAGTGCTGTGTGTTATGTATGGCCAAAATTATTTTTATATTTCAGTAATCATTCCGTATCATGCGCAATTGAAGTTTACGATCTACAAAAAGTTTTGAACGTAACAAAAGTTCAGACCATTTACTTACTTTTAGACACATCGGCATGAAGTAAATATCATTATGCCCATCTTTTAGTTTAAGTTATTCGAAGTTCGTATCAGCTATGTGAGATAGGTAAGTTCTGTTCTGAAATTTTTTCACCACACCCAAAAAACATTTTTTTTTATTCTAAATTTCAGGAAACATGTTCTGCATGTTGTTTGCACAAAGGGTGTTTAGTTGAACGGCAACTGACGAAGTATTCTACACGAACACACAGTACACACACACAGGCAACATTTCAGATGAACGACACGATATTCTGGCGCATTGCATCGCGGCGCTAAGTCGTGCGTCGCGACACTACTCGTATGTAGTGCGTCGCGGCGCTGTGTAGAGCGTCGCAACGTCGAGTTGTGCGTCGCGGCGCTATGTAGAGCGTCGGGACGTTGTGTATAGCACCGCGGCGCTGTGTAGAGCGTCGTGGCGCCGTGTAAAGCGTCACGGCGCTGTGTAGAGCGTCGCAGCGCTATGGTGAGTGGCGCGACGTCGTGTTGTGCGTCGCGGCGCTATATAGAGCATCGGAACGTCGTGTAGAGCATCGCGGCGCTATATAGAGCTTCGCGACGCCGAGTTGTACATCGCGACGCTTTGTAGAGCGTCGCGGCGCTATGTAGAGCGTCGCAACGTCGAGTTGTGCGTCGCGGCGCTATGTAGAGCGTTGGGACGTCGTGTATAGCATCGCGGCGCTATGTAGAGCGTCGCAACGTCGAGTAGTGCGTCGCGGCGATATGTAGAGCGTCGGGACGTCGTGTAAAGCATCGCGGTGCTATGTAGAGCGTTGCAACGTCGAGTTGTGCGTCGAGGCGCTATGTAGAGCGTCGGAACGTCGTGTAGAGCATCGCGGTGCTATGTAGAGCGTCGCAACGTCGAGTTGTGCGTCGCGGCGCTATGTAGAGCGTCGGGACGTCGTATAGAGCATCGCGGTGCTATGTAGAGCGTCGCAACGTCGAGTAGTGCGTCGCGGCGCTATGTAGAGCGTCGGGACGTCGTGTAGAGCATCGCGGTGCTATGTAGAGCGTCGCAACGTCGAATTGTGCGTCGCGCCGCTATGTAGAGCGTCGGGACGTCGTATCGAGCATCGCGGTGCTATGTAGAGCGTCGCAACGTCGAGATGTGCGTCGCGGCGCTATGTAGAGCGTCGGGACGTCGTGTAGAGCATCGCGGTGCTATGTAGAGCGTCGCAACGTCGAGTTGTGCGTCGCGGCGCTATGTAGAGCGTCGGGACGTCGTGTAGAGCATCGCGGTACTGTGTAGAGCGTCGCGACCGTCCACTTGTACGAATAATTCAAGACAAAAATTAACCAAATCGGCTTAGCTGTTGTAAAGTTTTAGCGAAAGTAACGAACAGCATTTGATTTTTATATTCTTCCTTCTTCTCTTATTCTTCCTTCTTCTCTTATTTAAGGCTCTTTAATAATTATTTTTATTATCTTCCGAAAATAATTGTGCAAAGTCATGCCAGGATTCGAACCTCCGACTTCTTCATGCGGAATCGACCCCGATTCCGCATAGGTCTAAGAAGAAAAACATAGTAAATAATTTCGCCAATGACTAATTACAAGATTACTTACGTAACTTTGCGTCTTTTGCGTGTAGGCAGCGGCTGTTAAAACCTCGACTCGCCGAATCGTTAAATTATGGTCCGAATGGAATTTAATACCTATTTACATGACACGGGGCACAAAGTTATTAATCGACGATATTTATCACACATAACTTCCGAAAACAATTTCGAGAAATCTTTGGTGTGAATCAAACCCACGAGTGTGGAATCAGTAGCGGGTAGCACGACAAATGGACTGAAGTTTACTAAATATTAGCAGATAAATAAATAACATATGTAAAATAACAGAAATATTATACGTTTTTTTATAGCAAATACCACTATAGTCGAGTGTGCAAGATAAAGATAAATATTATAGAAGATTTTTAAAATTAAATTGCGGTTTGGTGTTCATTTCAGAGTCAATTTGTTATTACAAACTTTGATTCAAGTCGACTTTATGGAAATAGGCCCACGTGTAGTCATATTTTATGACGTCGTAATATTGTATTTGATAAACATACAAAGTTAATATAGCAAAGGTAACTGTGCCAATATTATCCCGGTGGCCGGCCGGTAGCAGATTTATGAGCTCAGAAAATTTACTGGCACATTCTATATTTATGTATGTTTTTTTTATCAGGCTTGCGTCCAAAGAGGTAGACATTCAATTTGTTGTATTTATGTTACTACTAGTCCTTGGTTGCTGATAAGTAGAAAAAATTTATCTAATGCCAACGATAATAATGTTTTGCCCTAATATTTTAAGCTAAGGCAATATAAAATAAAATTAATGTATAGTGGCTCATGCCGCTTTTCACGCGAACAGGAAGGGATACCTCTCTCTCTCTCTCCTCAGGTGACCTCAGGTCCCTTTCCGATCCCAGTTGAATGTCCAATAACGCAACTACTGTTGCCTGTACTGTATATGTGTTGCAGGTGTCTTTGAGCCGCGTTAGTTGCTTACCATAAGTTGACACGCTTGCGTCATATTTCCGCATTTATTTAAATCGGCCCCTACACTAAGAACCTTATATTCGCATAACTATGTGAATTGAGGTTAAGCAAAGATATAAAATAATACTTCAACTATGTAAGGTCTTATCAGCAGTAAATTTTAAACTAGAAGCACAGGAATTTTTTCAGTGGTAGAGCCAAGCAGTTCGCTGCATGAATGGGCCGGCTCGACCGGTGAAATACCACAACCTCTCAGAAGATCGACTCAAAGTGGCTCATGCCGCGTTTCGTTCGGTAAGAGAGGTACCCGGAGGCCCACCCCCCTTCCCCATCCTTCCCTATCCCCCATCCCTTAAAGGTCGGCAACACAACAGTAACAATACATGTGTTGCTGGTGTCCATGGGCAGCGTTGGTTGCTTACCATCAGGTGACACGCCTGCTCGTTTGCCCTCCTGTTCCATAAAAAAAAATATATATTTAATAAACCGACTCTACCATCACATTTGTTAAAGAAAGATTAGCTTCAATGACCACAGAATTTGCTAAAAATAATTAAACAAATATATTTAAATATATCTCAAGGCATTCGTATTTTTATGGTAACGATTTTATGGAAACGAGCAACACCTTAGCAGGTCACCTAGCTTGGTGGAAAGTAATAAGTGCCACCCATGGACATCTGCGACACATATAATGTTGCTGACAAACTTGAAGAGGATGGGAAAGGGTAAGTATAGGGGTTTGCTGTGTGGCGCCGGCTTAGAATACAGCCACCCCATCTCTTCCCGTGGGTATCGTAAAAGGCGACTAAGAGAAAAGGCTGGAAGAATGGGCAGCAGCATTCTCTCTCAACAGCCTACTGCGATCGCCAACCCGCCTGCCAAGCGTGGCGATTATGGCAAAAACCCCCCATGAGTGAATGGGCTGGCAGTTGTGGCGCTCTATGGGGGAGGCCTATGTCCAGTAGTGGACCTCAAAAGGCTATTGATTGATTGATTGAAGGAAAGGGGTTAAGCGTCCGGATACCTCTCTCACCAAACGAGGCTGTGGTATTTCACCGGTCGAGCCAGCCAATTCATGCAGCAGTGGCTCTACCACAATAAAGTAGTAGGCCAATATTGCATATGGATTAGACTAAATTAGGTCTTGACTCTTATTAAATCTGTGGTATAACTAAACTTAATTGCTGGACTCACAGAATTACATTTACGCGTAAAATACACAGTACAGCGATGTCAAAGCCAACAAGACCTAATAAAACCAGTACATAAATTGCTCTCCATACATATAACTAAACCTGTTCAATATTTACGAACATTAAATTAAAAACGATTCAGGGCTGAATTTTGATATCTCTGTATCTGGTTAAGTGTTTAAACAGAAACGATAAAATTTTCCGAGACGAGGCACAATTGCTGCTGCCTTCATCCTAGATATAAAAAGAGTGAAGCTATAAAAAACATGCATAAACCTTTTCTACCCGAAGGCGTAGGCAGTGGATGTTAAAGACTCGACTTGCCGTTAAGATTACGTCCCAAATGAAATAATTGGCGAACCTTTAGTCATATATCGGTTACCAAGTTTTCAGTCATCGCTATATATAGGCTTTTTTTAGGTTTAGGCTTAAGAAATTCATTTCTCTAAAAGAATATATACATTACATTCACTTATAAGAGAATAACATTATTTATTTCTAAGACTTTCGCGAATCTCACTCATAGATTAAAACAACTTCTAGGATTATATCGCGTTTATTTATTACTTATTTATATTTATTTCCCGACGTTTCGAACTCTTTACAGAGATCATTTTCACGAGTGATGAACAAAAAGATGGTAGTTGTTCAAAAGCTATTTTCATTGATACAGAGAGCACCCACTTAAAGAGTTCGAAACGTCGGGAAATAAATATAAATAAGTAATAAATAAACGCGATATAATCCTAAAAGTTGTTTTAATCTAAGAATAACAATATTTCATTTACATAAAACTAGTGAGCGCAACTACAAATATAGGTAAATAATGTGGGTACATCGTCAGAACAATAAATAAAGGTAGACAAAAATAAATCAGACATGCAACTATTTATTTATTCAATTAATTAATAAATTTATATCACACATTAATTTCGAATAGAATTTCGATAAGATATCGGTGTGAGCCAGGATGCGAACCCGCGTCTTCATGATTTCCAAGCGAGTCAGTCTTTTTTTTATTTTTTTTTATTTTTACGTGAGGCAATGCTTTATGCACACCCCCCGCCTAGGGACGGCAGGTAGTGTGGGACTCCCAAAACAGTAAACTGCAATCCGATCCTAGGGCTACCCACTAAAACCCCGCGGCGGCCTTCCTCCGGCGTTGGGGTGGTCCAGGATACAGTTAACCCCTCTGGACCACCCCGCCGTCGCCTCTCCCCTGTCACGAGGGGTGCTCATCCTCGGGGAGCATCGACGTGAGGCTACCCAGGGCGGGGCGGCTCCAACCGCGCGCTGTAAAGAAGCGCGCGGCCGGCGGCGCCCCCGACGAACCTCCCCGGCCGCACCGGGGGGTCGTCCTTCGCGGCCCGTCAGCAGCGGTGATCACTGAGCTCGTCAGCTCTCTCCCGAGCCCGCTCGGCGGCCTCCTTTGGAGCATTACAGCTTCGCAGAAGGAGACCATGACCCTCCACTCCTCCTCTCCCGCCAGCATTGCCGCGATCAACGCCGGCGGGGACAAGTCTCGCCCGATCCCATCGACCAGGACTCGACGCTCGGCCGCCCATGCCGGGCAGACCTCCGGCGTGTGCTGGACCGAGTCCAGGTCGGATGCGCAATGGTGGCATCCCGCCGTCTCTTCTCGTTTTATTCGACTCAGATACTCACCGAAGCAGCCGTGCCCAGTGAGTATCTGAGTCACCCTGTAGGCGACAGTGCCCCATTTACGTAGCACCCAGGCCTCGAGATAGGGTAGGACGGCATCGACGGCGCGCTGACGCGCACAGCCCTGGAGGACCAGCGCGTCGCGCCAGTCCCCCAGGACCCGCCGGAAGGCCTCCCGCCTCCGCACTTAGTGCCCCCGTGCGTCCGGGTCCCCCCACCCCGGCTGAGATCGTATGCGGCTGCATACATCTCGGCCATGATGATGAAGGACGGAGGAGTCAGTCTACCACTGGAAATATCCGAGAACCAATACGTATATGCATCTGCTTAAAAATACTGTAAGCAGTTCGTTTTATTAAATGTGTTTTATCGCTAGATTAACTAGGTAACTAGGTCAATAGCCATGTCCGGGTACCGAATGAGCTTTTAAAGTCCTGTGCATAGAGCAGCGGTGTAATAAAGATTAATTCAGATCGCTCATGCCGAAATGTCAGCGATAACCTTATGGTCATAACCTTAAGTTAATAGCCTCCTAGAATTTATTGTGAATGAAGTGTCGACAACTAATTTCCGTCTTACTTTTTTTGGGATTTTTTATGGGATAGGAGGGCAAACGAGCATGCGTGTCACCTCATGGTAAGTGACCAGCGCTGCCCATCGACACCTGCAACACATATAGTGTTACAGTTACGTCGCCGACGGGGGAGGGAGGTGGACCTCCGGGTACCTCTCTCACCGAACGCAGATAATTTGCTCGCCAAACGCCATAAACTGACGCGCGCGACATCCTTCACTGGTGACCGTATTTTTTTTTTCATTATTAGCCTTTTGAGGTCCACTGCTGGACATAGGCCTCCCCCATAGAGCGCCACAACTGTCGGTCCGCTCAATCATGGGGGGTTTTTTGCCATAATCGCCACGTTTGGCAGGCGGGTTGGCGATCGCAGTAGGCTGTATTTTCTTGAGACAGAATGCTGCTGCCCATTCTTCTAGCTTTTCCCTTAGTCGCCTTGTACGACACCCACGGGAAGAGATGGGGTGGCGGTATTCTAAGCCGGCGCCACACAGCTGACCGTATATATTGAGCTCATATTTGATGAAGGTACTGAACCGAACTAAATAGTTCCTGTATATTAATCTGACCTGCTGTTATAAATCCCAAAATCCCTTCAAGGGTTCCCTACTAAAAAATGTTTAAGTAAAAAGGGATCACCTGACAGCAGTAAAACTATTTATGCGAAAGGGGATTTGTGCCTAACAATTTATTTGAGACTTTTGCGTCACTTCTAAAGTCTACCGTCATATAATTTGTTTTGTTTTTATCTTTGGAAAATTACTCTAATAATGTTCTCGCAATTTGGTCGCTTACCAAATAAATTAATTTTCTGACGTCTTAATCGAAATTAATAGTTACGTATCAAACATTATAGCCTACACAAATAGCTAATAAGCGCTATCTATCGTCTATGTAAGTCTATTTACGCCATATTGTATTCGTGACAAATGACATATCGTTTGAAATACGAACGCATTGACATGAAGGTCGGTGGCTCTATAGTCTATACCTACCGTTAAAAGAGTATCGGCCTCCTTACTCAATGAAATAGTGGATTAATACAAAAAGATTGTCGAAATAAATTCTTGAATAAAAGATGACAGCTCTAGCGAAATATCACATATTGACAAGGATAGGCGCAAAAGAAGTTTTCATGAATCCATCACTATCATTCCGGTAAAACCGTTCTCGATATTAATAGATTGTATCTACTTAAACATTATACTATAATATCATAAAATTTGAAGAGTTTTGTTGTTTGTTTGAACGCACTATCATTAACAACTACTGGTTTTATATTAAAAAAAAAAATCTTTGTGCCCATTTATTGAGGAAGGCAGGCCACTTATGATTAATAGGAGCGACAAAAATATATATACTATCAAAGTACAGCTAATATCTATTTATTCGGTAAGTAGCTGATGTTATTAAGTTAATATATTATTTTAATAAGAATTGTGATATAAATTATTTTCTATTTTTTATGACGATTGTAAAAAAACTTGCCTTGTTTTTGTTTATCTGGAGATGTCATGGCGGAGCACCCTAGAGCCAACTGCTTTGTGCCTGAAATAAAAAAAATATATTACAAAGGGATTATTTAAGGTATTTTGTACTAATCATTGTACGTAGAGAGGTATCCGGAGGCCCACGTCCTTTCCCCATCCTTCCCTATCCCCTATCCCTTAAAGGTCGGCAACGCAACAGTAACACTATAAGTGTTGTTGGTGTCCATGGGCGTCGTTGGTTGCTTACCATCAGGTGACACGCCTGCTCGTTTGCCCTCCTATCCTATAAAAAAAAGAAAAAAAAAAGAATGACGTCGGCAGTATGACCGATTGCATGTTAGCACGTGTTTTGTACGCGACACTTGCTGGACTTTCCTATATATAAGTACTAATAATGCCTGATTCAAATCCATTTATTTGCTTAGTAATCAGTAAAGGTGGTCATTGTTGGGAAATACCTGCTAGGTCGATGACTCTGACGTGACGATATTCGCTTGTTTGAAGCGTTTTCATAACAAATAAAACAGTGGTAGAGCCACAAAGCTTGCTGAATGCATGGACCGGTTCAACCGATGAAATAACACAAGTGCCCATAATATTGACGTAAAGTGGCACATGTCGCGTTTCGTTCGGTGAGAGAGATATCCAGAGTGGGTGAGCCCCCCATCCATTACTACCCGATTCCTCTACAGGCCGGCAAGGCGGCTGATTATCATCAGCGTGCTGATTCGCCCCCTAATCCATAAAAAATGTAAGAGAGCCTCCTAATATGCGAGCGGGTGAACTGATGATAAGCGACTAGCGCTACCCTTGGTCATTTGTTACGCAATGACAAAAACAATTTAAGCCACATTACGTCTACTTTTGGAGACGTAGTGGTGCTTCACTGGTCGAACACGTCCAATCATGCAGCTAACTGCGCAACTCTATGACATTGAAAAATTGTACTTCTAGAGTATTGCCTAAGGATATATCGTAACAAGTAATGACCCATACAGTATCTTTGTCAAATTTGACAAGTTTCGTTGTCGTCACAAATGACTTTGATCAAATTAAATACAAATAAAAGGGCCTCTGAAAATGTGAAAAAGACCAAATAGACAAAAAGAAAATGGTAAGGTTGATTTGTTAAATGTTCTCCTTTCATTAATAAAGCTATCACTTTTAATTTTGTTTGTACAGTACGCAGGTAGGTATTTAAATATTTTTAAGGGTTCATAAATAAATTATAACGTGATACTTTCGTAATTTAAAAAAAAACTACTTGAGGGAACAAAGAGAGGACGCGAATTTATTGGACTAGAGTGGATAAAGATTCATTTTATTTCATCAATGGGTATTTTACAAACTTCACGCCGTTTTCTTTTCGAAGTGTCGGTAGCGGCTGTTCAATCCTCGACTAGCTGAATTTTTAAGTCCCAATTAGAATAGGTGGCGGAACCTACTAACGTACACCGAGTACAATGTTGTCAGTCATCGATTTTTATCACACACAACTGAAAATAGTTCCGATAAGTCATTGTTGTGAGCCCATTTTTTATGGTATTAGAGGGCAAACGAGCATGCGTGTCACCTGATGGTAAATAACACGCGCCGCCCATGGACACCTGCAATACATATTATTGTGCTACAGTTGTGTTGCCGACCTTTAAGGGAGTAGAATAGGAAAGGATAGGGAATGGGAGTGGGCCTACGGGTACCTTACTCACCGTACGAAACGCGGCGGTCGTAGTATTTGGCTGGTCGAGCCGGCTAATTCATGAAGCGAACTGATTGGCTCTAGCACCAGATTCGATTTCACGTCTTCTATAATAAAAATCGGTTGCTCAACCTTAAAACTACGATCACATTCTATCTTAAATTAATCCTAAATAAATAAATTAATACCTACCGGGTGTCTTCAGCGTATACATAACAAACCTAACATCTTTTCGATTAAATTAATTGCTACTCAATTGTGTTGGCGACAAGTAAAATAGCGGTAATTATAAGTAAGTAAGTGGGTGTTCCCGAGACCATTTCACGATGAACAACGCCACGGGACGTCTAGACGACAGTCTCGTTCCAATGATATTACTTAATTTGTACATATTGTTTTTGCAATTGAAATATATATATATATATATATATATATATATTGATAAATGAGTTTACTAAGAATTATCTACCTACTAGTCTAATACTACTATAGATGGAGTCAGTTAGTTGATATATTTTTATTGTTATAAAGTTTTTATTTTCACTTCACGATATTTTCTACCCAAAGCTAATATGGCAATTCAGCTATTTTTTGTGCCTCAGATGGAATAGGCAGTGGAGCCTATTACCATACTGGGATATTATTACCACTGGGCACAATGTTGTTGATCATTGATATTTATTACACATTGGTTTTTCTACAGGATAGGAGATCAAACGAGCTAGTGGGTCTATTGATGAAAGTAATAATCGCAAGCGACCTATAATCCACTTCAACTGGATCAAATCATTTTATTAAAAAAATAGGATCGAATCCAAGCTTACATCTATGACTTTTCGACAGTATTTTAAGTAGTAGAGTCTTTAACAGTGGTAAAGTCTTGCAGTTTGCTGCATGAATAGGCCGGCTCGACCGATGAAATACCATGACCTCTCGGAATATCGGCGTGAAGTGACTCGTGCCGCGTTTCGCTCGGTCAGAGAGGTATGCGGAGGCTCGATCCCCTTTCCCCTTCCTTTCCCCTCCTACTCCGTTAAAGGACGGCAACGCACCACTGCACCATGGGCGGCGGTAGTTGCTTACCATCAGATGACACGCATGCTCCTATTCCGTAAAAAAACGCTATATCATCTATTATCGCCAGCTAAAAACATTGAACATAATATGCAAAAAGTAGCTGCGACCTTTCGGGTATAGACTAAACCCAAATAGGTACAATGCATGTCTTGATACAGAGTATGTGTATATAATAAAATATTAAACCAAATAATGTGTGATTGTACATAAGAATTTTACTTCCAAGTTCAGAAATTAATAAAACTGAAACATCAGACTAACATTTTAATATTTATTTTAAAAGAATCTATCTTTCGTGGAGGACCGTAGAAGCGCTACGAACTTCGTAGCAAGTTCTACAAGATCAGTCCTTTAGTGTGTATATTTAAGACCATTTTATTACTATGGTAGGTCCAATAGAGGTCTCGGTTACACCTTACACTTACACCTTCGGGTAACAAAGACGTGAAGTTATGTTATGTTATGTTATTCATGTATAATGCAGGAAAAAAATGATAATTTTCGAGATTTAGCACTTAAAATTGCAAACGCTGACTTAACCCTGAGTGATAAATCAAAACAATGTACTGCATTAATAAATACCTTTTGAAGGTCTACAAAAAAATTACCGATGGTGTACATGTCTATCTCTTAGGGATAACCCACAATGACCATTTTTATTTCTTTATGTTTCTGAGGCGAAACAAAGTTCGCCGGGTCAACTAGTAAATAATAAATTATTAATGTTTACTATTTACTAATAGTAAGTAATGTAGGGTACACGAGGACTGTGTTCTTTTGTATATTAGGTCGTTGTACGACTTGCGAATATTTCCTCGTTGATTTTATAAATTACAAATATGAACTCTATATCTTTGGTAATTGTGCACATTTTAGATTTATCATAAATTTAACTTTCAATAATTACGTTCCGTAATGGATGTGTTTACAATGTTATTATTATTATTAATTTATTAATGTATCCTTATTGAAATATTTTGTTGTTTTATGATTTATCTCTTTTATTAATCAACTGTTTTGTATCACAAATTGGAAGATATATTGATTAAAACAACTTTCAGGCTTATATCGCGTTTATTTATTACTTATTTATATCTACTTCCCGACGTTTCGAACTCTTTACAGAGATCATTTTCACGAGTGCTTTCATCTCTGTAAAGAGTTCGAAACGTCGGGAAGTAGATATAAATAAGTAATAAATAAACGCGATATAATCCTGAAAGTTGTTTTAATCAATGAGTGAGATTCGCGAAAGTCTTAGAAATAAATATGGAAGATATATTTTATCTTAATTTGTAGCGTAAAACATAACTTTACGCCTTCATCCACCCGAAGGTGTAGACAGCTTATCAAATATCGGCTAACCGAATCGTTACGTTACGTCCCAAATGAAATAGGTGGCGAACCTATTGCAGTACACCGGACACAAAGTTGTCAGTCATCGATATTTATTACACCTAACTTTCGAAACTAATATGGGAAAACTCATTGATGTGAGTCAGGATTCGAACCCACGACTTCTTGATTCCAAAGCGTGGTCGACCAGTGGACCATCGAGACACTAATCTAAATAATAGATTATTACATGGCGTCATATCAAAATGTTATGATAAACTTATTTTAAAATTTCTTTGTCACATTTACTCACATTACACATTTACTCATATTGTAAATTTATGTAAACCATTGTTTCTTCGCGTTTCATATCACATGGCTGAACCGATTTCCGAGATCATGGTGGCCTCTAAATGAAGCGTGCGAAACATTGTGATAAGTAAATGTTATGGATACCGTTAAAATTTATTTTCTAGCAATGGTAGAGCCATACAGCTCACTGCGTTATTGGACGTTTCCAGCGGTGAAATACCCTGACTTTTCAAGATTTCATCGTAAAGTGGCTCATTCCGAGTTTCGTTCAATCAAAGAAGCCATCCCAATCCTTTAAAGCAAGTCAACGCCACCGCCAATGCTGTAACACCACCTGTGTTGCAGATAATGTGCGTCCCTTACCCTGTTAAAATATCTTATGTACAAACTTTCTGTTCTCTTTTACAGAGTTTTCTATTTTATGTCTTTTATTTTAAAGCTCAAAAAGCAACACAAAATAAAATACCTTTGACGGTTTTCCCCAATAATAAATAAATATTAATAAATATTTCGAATTATTCGTTTTGTTCCATTTCTTTCTTTCTTTATTGACAATCAACTCCAAATACCGAATCGTTGGAATCTCCCAATTTGAGGACCGAGAATGTGTTCATACTACATATTTACTATGGGTACCTATTACTTATAAGTATTCCTGTATACACATTTATAACGGCAATTTGTGAGGTTATTATTTACGAGTAAGTAGTTCATCTGATGGCAAGCAACTTCCCACCGCCCATGAACACCGCGGTGCGTTGCCGTCCTTTAAGAGAATAGGTGGGGAAAATAAGGTGAAAAGAGATCGGGATTCCGGATAACTCTCTCACCAAACGAAACGCGGCACGAGTCCGTTCACGCCGATATTCTGAGAGGTCGTGGTATTTCACCGGTCGAACCGGCCCATTCATGCAGCGACTCAAGACTCTACCACTGTAGTGTAGAGAAAGATTACCACCACTATAACTCAAGGTTCTGTCATCATCTAATCACCACTTAACGCTTAAAATATCACTTAGCAAACCGCAATATCACACAAGTGAAACGTTTCTAGTTAGTGCACATAAAGCTACTATTGAACAATGGGAAAAACACAATGAATAGCATACGAACCTTTTATGAGATCCCATATTCTTTATTGTATGAAGTTATGACACCGTTATTGTATTCAGCTTATGAAAATTCTGCCTACACCGTCTATTATTAAAGACGTGAAGTAACAGTAGTCGCAGACGGATATGTGGCTGGCACTGCCGATAATTAGATAGACAGAGTAGATCCATTTCCAGGCATTGTGTTGAGAAAGAAATATTATTCAATTCTTCAATCAGTAACTTTATGATCGTCGGTTGAATCTTTTATTCTATACCAATAAGTCATACAGAATACTTACTGTATGCTAATTATTTTTATACTATAATTCTTCTGTACGTGTGTTGACATTGAACTCCACCTAAACGACACACACAGAAAAAAAAAATCAATTCGGTCCGATTTTTTCTGTGTGTGTTCAAATGGATTTCAGGATGGTTTACATTCACAAATAACCCCGGCAGGTAGCGCTGCAGTCGGTATTTACGAATTTTATCCATGCTACAAGTAAAAGGTTTACACATATTTGTGATAAATTCACAAATATGCACAAAAATTCCCTCGAATCCAAAAACAAAAAAATCATGCCAATCAGTCCAGCCGTCTAGTATGAAACATTGTTGATTAACGAATTGTTTTTAGAAAATAATATGTTATTTCAAAATTAAAAATATCTAAATTATTATAATATTTGCCATTTCTTCATTTGTTTGATATCCTGATCGCTTGGTATATCATGCAGGGCAACGACTGTCGACTCCTCTGGTACCTATTTGGACATTCAAATTACTTTTTCTCCAAAAATATTAAAACATGAATGATTTAAGCGTGAAAGTGTAGAAGTGTGGTAAACAATGTCTAACACACATATAATAATAGGACTGGAACTACTTGTGCCCGGTAGGCAATAGGTTCGCCACCTTTCCATTTGGGACGTAATCATAACGGCGAGACGAGCCTTAACAGCCGCTGCCCACACCTTGGGGTAGAAAAGGCGTGAAGTTATGTTTATGTGTGAAATTAATTACAGCATAGTTATGTAGAGAATATTTTTGAAATTTTGTGGCCCGAACAAAAACTGCATGAAACTTTCATATCATACAACAGCGAGACTTTGACAATTAAATTTTAAGAAGTAACCAATAATTTTGATGTGTAATTAATATATGACGTGACAACACTAACTAACCTATAGCTATTATAATTGCCTTTCCATGTTGAAACAGATGGTTCATAAAAGTGTTTTAGGTATTTGACAACATATAAAATATTTTAAGTGGATGTGTCGGAGCGTGAATATAGTGGCGCCATTTTTACACTATTCGTGAACTACTTTTGGTTCCATATCTCATTGTAGTAATACAAAGTAAGCAGCTATAAGTATCCAGGCATACCTATAAAGTGATGCAAACGTTTGCGAGGTAGTACTCGGTTAACCGACGATAATAACAGGAAGTTTCATAGTTGTGTGGAGACGAACTTCTAGTGGCTGTGGCGTTGTCCTCTACCAGCGCCCATGTCAGTTGTGAAACAATTTCACACTCTTGCTATCTAGTCCCGACGTTTTTTTATGGGATAGGAGGGCAAACGAGCAGGCGTGTCACCTGATGGTAACATACCAACGCCGCCCATGGACATCAGCAACACATATAGTGTTACTGTTGCGTTGCCGACCTTTAAGGGATAGGGGAAAGGAAAGGATGGGGAAAGGGGGGTGGGCCTCCGGGTATCTCTCTCACCGAACGAAACGCGGCATGAGCCACTTTACGTCGATCTTCTGAGAGGTCGTGGTATTTCACCGGTCGAGCCGGCCCATTCATGCAGCGAACTGCTTGGCTCTACCACTTTAAAAATACATACATGACATAGAGAAATACATACATAACTTCACGCCTTTGTTACCCGAAGGTGTAGGCAACGGCTGTTAAGACTCGTCTCGCCATTATGGTTACGTCCCAATTGGAATAGGTGACGAACCTATTAATGGAATTGATGGCGAACATAGAGATATAGGATTACTGCATTTAATTCTACCTAATACAATCCATTCAGCTGAATGCCATGCTACCTAAATATGTACATTATCCGGTTCAATTTAGGACCGAACTAAAAGCATAAAGTACTTAGCCCAAGTATGTGTACTGGACATATTGTCCAACAATTTACATGAAGATGCGTGACACGGAATATTATGGTGGACTCGAGACACTCTTTACATAAGTCAGTTGAATCACAAGATTTTTATGTTTTGTTTTAGTTATGTTACATTTAAACGTGATAGTTTTGAGTTGTTTTTCATTGTAACTAACTAAATACAAACACACATAAGTTCACGCCAAGTCTCTCCCAGAGAGAACAGAGCGTCATAAGGCACAATTCTTACGCGCCTCACTCGCTTCGTTAACTTTCATAACTCTTTTCAGGCACGCGTGTCGATTTTTAAGGCTCCTGATATCACCTTCCTCCAGGACTCGTTCAATTTTTTCATGGAAACTTTGTCATGCTGTCTATCCTCGACTCCTACATCTATCGGCTTATGCATTGTATATTTGCTACTCAATCTGGCGTCGTCCATTATTTCTACATGTCCGAACCATCAGAGCATGCCCTTTCTTACTTAAACACTGACACTCTATTTCAATCCAACTTCCTTCCTTAAAATAACTAACTTATTTATAAATGTCAAGTTTAATAATATGTATGTGAATAGTAGAGTCATGCAGCTCATTGCATGAATGGACTGGCTCGAATTGTGAAACCGTTGAGAAATGAAATTCCCTGGTTCGTTCGGTGAGAAAGGTATCCATAGGCCCCAACTCCGTTAAGGGCGACGAGGCAGTTGTGACCCCCTCAAAGTCGCATGTACAGAAGTGGCCACCAGCTGAACTACTTGCTCGTTTTCCCCCTTTTACCATAAAAAAATAATTAACACCAGAACTAACCCAACTCACTAACACTTACGTGCTTTTGTGAGTAAGGAATCCCATAAACCAATTGAAATTACTCATCAGTAGGTATGTATGTAGAATAATGAATGAGCATGTGTTAGTCATATTCATAAATTCAAAGGATTTTATTATTGTTGGAACAAAGTTCCTTAACGCAGCTAGTACGATCAAGTATTAGTGCGTCTCGTAACAAAATGCTATATAACATGTGTTTAAGCGTTTATGTATCAAGACTAATACAAGCGAATTAGTAGGTGAGTTCCCTATCTCTCTCCCTCCTCTTTCCCTCTCTGTCTCTCTCTCTCTGTCCCACTCTATATCTATCCTATTTCTCTTTCTCTCTCTCTTACTCTCTCTCTTTATTATTATTTGACTTTGTCTATTATATAACAGTTAATCGCTTACCTCCAAATGAAATCCATTTTTTTTAAAGAATAGGGGGGCAAACGAGCAGGCGTGTCACCCGATAGCGCCAAACGCCACCCATGAACACCTGACCACAGATAGTGCTACCCTTAGTGAACACAGATAATGTTGGCCCTTCAATAGGATATGGAAGGCGTCGGAAATAGGATGGGTAAGGAATAGAGGAAGCGATTGGGTCTCTGGATGCCTCTCTCAACGAGCAAAACGCAACTTCAACCACTTTACATCGATATTCTGAAAGGTCGTGCTATTTCACCGATTGAGCCGGCCCTTTCATGCAGGGCACTGCATGACTCTACTACTGTATCATTGATATAGCTGGTATTCAGTTGGTCACGTCGCTAGATGAAGCTGTTTCACTCGTTTTAAATAAATAACTTTGCGATCCACGATTCCTTAGTATTCATATGTTCGCTTACATTTTCCTCATACCGTTGTGTTTACCGTTTGACGTAGTATGTATTGTTTGTAATTATATATATAAAATTGAAGTTTAAATTGGTAAGGTGAAAAGATGGATAGATACCATTTCCCTCATGACCTCAAGTCTCCGAGTATCTAACAAATGGCCTGTACACCTCCATTATTAATTCAAAGTTTTAAACAAAAGCTGAAAATGTTTTATATTACACTAGTTTTTGCCCGCGGATTGGTTCACGTTAAGAACTATAGATCTGCGTCTTTTAGTTTTGTTTAGTGTGTGTAAAAAATTAGGGCCTACAAAACTTCTTTGTCCACAGTATACATCGTTCTATTTATCCCCTTAGGGGTGGAATTTATCAAAATCCTTTTTAGAGGATGATAAGTCATGATAGCTTTATGCATGCAAAGTCTGCAACCCGATAGGCTTAAAATTGACAAAGTTACATACAAAGTTTTATCCCCTATTTTAAACCATTTGGAGGTAGAATTGATAAAAATCCTTTCTAAGCGGATGCCTACGTCGTAACATCTATCTGCACGCCAAATTTCAGCACGATCCATCCATTGGTTTGGCCTTTGTGTTTGCTAGATCACTATTTCAGTCAGAGTCACCTTTGAGGGTGGCTAACACCTTTTAGGTATTTAGATTCAAATGGAATGAGGCAAATTAACTTCAACACAATATTCCCTTGTGTCTCAAGATTTATATTTATTTGTTTTTTCCAATAAACTATAAAAAATAAAGGTACTTCTAAAGTTACTCAAGGGCTGCCTCTAATCAATTTGTCGATAAAAATCAATACTAATGCCCGAATACTGAACCGCCACTCAAATATATAAGCTCTACTTAAGCGTTTAAGTAGCTGTCACATTAGACAGAATACGTGAAATTTGAGCAGTAAGTAGCACTTTATTGATTGTCAGATTTGAGTGGCGGTTCAGTATTCGGGCGTAAGTTATGTACTTCTGTATATTACAATATATTAGGTCGGAGAAAAAGTCTTTTCGCATAACGTGGGTATAAACTTATTATAAAATTTCTTTGACTGTACTATTTGTGTCTGGCTGGTTTTGGTAACATTAAAAAGGTTACATTATAAAGAAAAGAAAAAAATAAAAAAAAGTTGTTTCCCGCTATTTTTCATTTGTTTTTTTCTCCGTAAAAATTCGTGAATCTAATGAAGAAATTCGATACATTTTAAAATTTTATTATAAAAAAGGCAAAAATGCAACTCAAGCAGTGAAAAAAATTTGTGATGTTTATGGACCTGATGCAGTGTCAGTAAGAGTAGCACAAATTTGGTTCAAACGTTTTCAGTCCGGAAATTTTGATGTCAAACATGCACCTCGCTCTGGTCGCCCTGTTACGAATAAAATGGACGCCATTTTTGAAAGAGTGGAGCAAGATCGGTATATTAGTAGTTACGATGTAGCTGAAGAACTGAGAATTGACCACAAAACAGTTTTGACCCATTTGAAGAAAGCTGGTTATACAAAAAAGCTCGATATTTGGGTGCCACACGAGCTCACTCAAAGAAACTTAATGAACCGTGTACTCATTTGCGATTCATTATTGAGACGTAATGAAACCGAGCCGTTTTTGAAGAGATTGATAACTGGCGATGAAAAGTGGATCACGTACGACAAGAACGTGCGAAAAAGGTCGTGGTCGAAAGTTGGCCAGGCTTCACAGACTGTGGCCAAACCTGGCCTAACACGAAATAAGGTGATGCTGTGTGTATGGTGGGATTGGAAGGGCATTGTTCATTATGAGCTTTTACCGTCCGGCAAAACCATCGATTCTGATGTTTACTGCCAGCAACTGATGAGATTAAAGGAAGCAGTCGAGAGAAAACGGCCGGAATTGATCAACAGGAAGGGTGTGGTCTTTCATCACGATAACGCTATACCACACACATCTTTAGCCACTTAGCAAAAATTAAGAGAGTTCGACTGGGAGGTCCTAGTGCATCCACCATATAGCCCTGACCTTGCGCCTTCAGATTTTCACCTGTTTCGGTCTCTTCAGAATTCTTTAGGTTCTGTAAGGTTGACCTCAAGAGAGGACTGCCAAAACTATTTGTCCCGTTTTTTTGATCAGAAGTCCCAAAGTTTCTACAGTAACGGGATAATGTCTCTGCCCACAAAATGGCAGAAAGTTATTCAACAAAACGGTACATATATATTGTAAATAAATGTAAATAAACTTTGAAAAAAATGTCTTGACTTTTCATACAAAAATACGAAAATACTTTTTCCCCAACCTATTATCATATTAGTTTTTAACCGCATCTTTACCCTCAATCATATAACTTAACACAGAATCTTTTCTGTATGGGGTTAGGGATAAACGAGCAAGCTGATCACCTGATGGTAAGCTACTTTCGCCGCTCATGGACACCTGCAGCACATAAACAGACATAGTACATAATTAGTGTTAATTGGATGCGCTTTTAGCAGGGATGGAAGGTACACCGCGGATGCAGAAAGACGAGTGGCGATAGGAAATAGCGTAAACGGAGCGTTGGGCAGATTCCTGGGCGCAATAAACATTAGCAGAAAAGCCCAGCTAGAAATCCACAATGCAGTCCTGATCCCAACGCTAACTTATGGAATCAAAAGCTGGGTATGGCAGAGTGTGCATGAAAGTAGAATAAACGCGGTAGAAATGAGGGCACTGCGCAAAATCTGCGGAGTGACTCTCGCTGACCGCGTAGAAAACAAGGTTGTAAGGAAGGAAGTTGGTTTGAAAGAGAGTGTCGGTGTAAAAGTAAGAAAGGGCATGCTCCGATGGTTCGGACATGTAGAAAGAATGGTGATGCAAGACTGACTAAGCAGATATACAATGCAAAAGCGGATGGATGTAGGAGTCGAGGACGGCTAAGACACACATTCCATGACCAAATAGAACGTGTTCTGGAGGAAGGTGATGTTAGGAGCCTCAAAAACCGACGCGCGTGCATGAAAAGAGTTATGAAAGTCAACGAAGCGAGTGAGACGTGTAAGAATCGTGCCTTATGGCGCTCTGTTCTCTCTGCCTACCCCGCAAGGGATTTGGCGTGAAGTTATGTATGTAGTGTTAAAGTTGCGTAACTGGTCTTTAAGATGGGATAGAGGGTGAGTCGGAAGTAAGATGGTGAAGGTTACCTCTATTACCAAATGAAACGTGACATGAACCGTTATTCTGACAGTTTGTGGTATTTAACTGGTTGAGCCGGCCCGTTCATACATTGGCTGCGTGGCTCTCTACTGTTAAAAGTCATTACATACATAGTATAAAATAAAGTCACTTTCCGTTGTCTGTCCCCATATATGCTTATAGCTTTGGATCTACGCAACGGATTTTGATGCGGTTTCTTTTATTGCATAGAGGGTGTCAACGGGGAGGTTTTTATCATTAATTCACATATGACATAGAAATGAAAGAGTGATAAATCCAAAATATACTTATTTATTAATGATGCGGAACAAAGTTCGCCGGGTCAATTATTAATTTATATAACATAATAAAAGTGGAACTATTTTCCCAATAGCATTCTATTGGGAAAATAGTTCATGGCTAAGATGTACATCTTATAGTTGAAGTATTGTTTTTCAGATTAAAATTTTGTTTTAACACAATAAAGGTCGAAGTATTGTCCCAAAGGAACATGTATCTGGGACGAAAAGTTTCGTTAAATCTAATGCTTGTTATTTAGTAATAATAACAAAATCAATATCATCACATACTTCAATAATATCAGTAACAAGTTACATTTGTTATGTGTGTCGATGGCCGTGCGATTTTTGTGCACGTTCGAAATTAGCATGCTCATTATTAGCAATAAATCGACGAACAACAATTGTGTTATTGTTGTTGCTCATTTTGGTCAAAAATCGCACTTCTATCAACACACATAAAAATGTAACTTGTTACTGATATTATTGAAGTAGGTGATGATATTGACTATGTTTTTTATTATTTAATAACAAGACGTGCGATTTTTGAGCATGCTCGAAATTAGCATGCTCATTATTAGCAATAAATCGACACACAACAATTGTGTTGTTGTGTGTCGACTTATTACTAATAATGAGCATGCTCAAAAATCGCACGTCGATCGACAGAAGTAAACAGTTCATAAGCATGCTTATATAACAAGCATACTTTTTTCGTATGCTAATAATGTGTGACAGTAGCTTTACGGTTTTTTCTACCCCAAGGCATTTAGCGGTTTATTCGACGGAATTGTTACGTCTCATGTGGTACAATGTTTTCAGTCATCGATATTTATCACACATAATTTCCGAAAACAATGCCGATGTGTGATTCGGAATTTTGTCCCACGATTCAGAAAGGGGGTGCTCGACCTCCAGCCAGAGTACCGAACCGGCGTCATGTGATTCCTATAATACGTAAGACCTAAGCTAGTTTAACTTGTATTTATAGAAAAAATACCTGAACTGCAAACAGATTATAAATGCATGGTATTATACGTACAACCCAAGGTGCTCAGTTCTCTCAGCCTACCCCGCGAGGCATTAGGCGTGAATCTAATACTACAAAGCGGAAAAGTTTGTTTGTTTTGTTCAATATATTATTATGTTATTTAATACTTATATTATAAAGCGGAAGATTTTGTTTGTTTGTTTGTTCAATGCTTCCTTACATAAGTTCATCTCTCATATTTCAAATGGACATACATCGTAATGTTACAATTTTACTATAAGTTAGTATAAATAGATATTATTGAGCGACAGACACTTAAAAAAGTTACTTCAAACGATGACATTCAAATACAAGGTCAATAGCTTAATACGCTATGTTTTGATAAAACCTACTTATTGTATAGGTGAAGTGGAGTTTTGTTTTGATCGCTATTAAGAGAGTTTAAGACTATTTCCCGTATTATCGTTACTGATTGCAATGTAAATTTTAATATGCGGCCATTTTTCAAGCTGTCTTCTATTTATTATTAGTTTATATGTCACTAGATGACCGCGCCAACTTCGTATCGCCATATTTGGATACCTTTATCACTAAAAGTGACAGTGATCAGCTAATGTTAGTCGTTGTGAGATGATATTTAGCAATAGTCTTTGTCAGTAATCTAGCAATGAAATATTTATTCCAATCTAAAAAGCAAAAAGGAAGCAAGTTAGATTAATAGAGAGTGTCGGTGTAAAAGAAAAATAGAGCAAGCTCCGATGGTTGGGACATGTAGAAAGAATGGATGCAAGATTGAAGACACAGATATACAATGCAAAAGCGGATGGATGTAGGAGTCGAGGATGGCCACGACACACTTTACATGATCAAATAGAACAAGTTCTATTCTGGGAGGTGATGTTAGGAGCCTCAAAAAAATAGACGCGCGTGCCTGAAAAGAGTTATGAAAGAGGGAAAGGAGTGAGTGAGAAGTACATGAATCATGCCTTATGGTGCTCTGTTCTATCTGCCTACCGCGTAAGAAATTTGAAGTGAAGTTATGTATGTGTATGTATGTTATGCAGTTTCTGAGGTTAGTGCGTTCAACTAAACAAAGTTTTCAGCTTTATAATATATTTTTTTTATTTTGAAGTATGTGAACGTTGTGAATGATGGTATATGTAGAAAGCTAAGTATGATGATAAGCATCGCTGGACTACAAAAAACAATACTTTATGAAAAAGACAACACTGCATTTTATTCCGAGGGCGTATCCACTAATTTCTGTGGTAAGTCACTGAAAATAAATTTCAATTATCTCGTTTTCTTTTTAATATTTTCATCGTGTACAACCTAAAGTTATTCAAGTTTGTGCGTGACAGCTTTCTTAAATCATGTCGGCGCATAAATAATTTTTAATTTTTGTTCTAAAATCATGAAATTCTGTATAAAATTCAACACAAATTTTTTAAAATATTCACAGATTTTTTTACTTTTGTACTAAGGTAATGTATAGCTCTGGCCATAAGCACGATGAGATAATGTAGCTTCTAATTTTAAAAAAGGAAAACTTTTTTTTTTCTTCAAATTTGTAGATGTTCGCTCGATTTGCCAGAATGCCCTTGAATCTCGATGCTAATAGCAGGTACCAACATCGAACAGTAGACAGGTCGTTTTTCGCTGTTATCCGATACTCTTGGTATTAGTTTATCTAAAAAGCAGCTTATCTACTTACTCGTGATTAAGTTAGGCTAGACTCGTGTGACATACGTGTCCGGTGACGATCCCTAATCGATACAATCGTGAAGGACATTAACTTGAACGTCCATTTAACTAAATTGTTATCGAATGCAAATTACATCTAACAAATAAACAGAGATAGAATTAGTTTTACCAGCTTAAAAAAGATAACAAGAGATCAAAATAAAAGAGTATAACAGTGGTAGAGCCAAGCAGTTCGCTGCATGAATGGGCCGACTCGACCAGTGAAATACCACGACCTCTCAGAAGATCGAAGTAAAGTGGCTCATGCCGCGTTTCGTTCGGCGCGGGAGGTACCCAGAGACCCACCCTCATTCCCCATTTTTCCCTATCCCCTATCCCTTAAGGATCGGCAACGCAACAGTAACACTATATGTGTTGCTGGTGTCCATGGGCGGCGTTGGTTGCTTACCATCAGGTGACACGCCTGCTCGTTTGCCCTCTTATACCATAAAAAAGAGTATTTAAAAAAACCTACTTAATTTCTAATAGACGAGATACTGTCTCTAAAATATTTTAGACTTTTTTTTATTGGAAAAGAAGGAAAACGAGCGTGCGGGTCACATGATGGAAAGTGAAAACCGCCGCCCATAGACAGCTGCCACACCAGGGGCGTCACATCAGCGTTGCCGGCTTTTTAAAACTGGACAACTTATTGAGATGAAAGGGACAACAATAGATAAGTGTACAATAAAAGTTATATTATACTGCTCTATGAACATACTATCCCTTACATAAGTTAATAAATAAATTAATAATAAGAAATAAATTAATAAAAATATATTTATCGGTCTAGTCTCCGTGGTCCAGTAGTCGAACACCCCATTTCTGAATCCAGATGTCGCAGGTTCAAATCACACCAATGACTTTTCGAATTTGTTTTCGGAAGTTATGTGTGTTATATATATCGATGACTGAAAACTTTGTGCCCGGTATGGCAATAGGTTGGACATCAATTCCATTTGGGACGTAAACTTAACGGCGAGACGAGGCCTAACAGCCGCTGCCTACACCTTCGGGTAACAAAGGCATGAAGTTATGTTATATTACATTATTTATAATATACTAGCTGACCCGGCGAACTTTGTTTCGCATCAAAAGTAATAAATGAGTAAAATTTGAATCTTAAATAGTTCAATTTGAGCTATTTATCGGCACACGTTTGGGCGCGCTACGAAACTGCTATGTCCCGCTATGTTAATACTGTAATATCTTCGTAAATATTCATTTAAATTACATACTGTAAAGGGCCATATTGATCTATATTAAAAGTACAATCTATTTAAGATACTTATCTGGATGAAAATTAATGCTGTAATGTTTATAATCGCTTCGTAAATAAGCCATTATTTCTCGTAAAAAGTAAATAAATAAACATGGTCATTGCGGGTTATCCCTAAGGGATGAACATATGCTCTCGCGGACTTTTTTGTAGACCTTATAAAGGTGTTTAATAATGTAGAAAATTGTTTTGATCTATCACTTAGGATTCAGCCAGCATTTGCAATTAAAGTTCTAAATCTCGCAAATTATCATTTTTTTCTTGTCAACATCATATATGAATTATAGATCAAAACCACCCCGTTGACACTCTCCTAACTATTAAAATAAACCGCATCAAAGTCCGTTGCGTAGTTTTAAAGTTATAAGCATATAAGAGGACAGACAGCGGAAAGTGACTTTGTGTTATACAATGTAATGATACAATTAAAAGACCAGCTGAAATCAAATTTCTCCGCATCTCGGTCAACAGCCAGTCTTCTGGGCACGCTGCCCAGAAGACTGGCTGTTGACCATTTCGCGTTTCTACGCTGAATGGCAATGATAATCCTCTGCGCGATAAAGTTATAATCAACTATATGTGTATATCAAACATTTAATATCAAATTTCTCAAATGGTATTTTATATTTTCGCCGTAATTAATTGACATCAATTAGTAAATATAATTAAGCAAGAGATTGAACAAAATTAATAACATATGAAGAAAAATATCTGCCGTATGAGTTTGATAATAGCTTTAATAATAGTATTTGTTAACGAATGAAACTTTCAGGGTATCTTAAAATATATATACCGTTTTTAGTGATAGCAGGCAAAGAATCTAGCTTGGTGGTATGTGAATAGAGCCTCCCACGGACATCTGCAACACATATGGCCTTTTTTTTACGCGAGGAAATGCTTTATGCACACCCCCCGCCTGGAGACGGCAGGGGGGAAATGTGGGACTCCCAAAGCAGTACACTGCAATCTGATCCTAGAGCTACTCTCTAAAACCTAGTGGTGGCCTTCCGCCGGCGTTAGGGTGGTCCAGGATAGTGCTTCAGCTCTCTGGGCCATCCTGCTGTCGCCTTCCCCTGTTACGAGGGGGGCTCTTCTCGGGGAGCCTCAGCGTGCGGCTCCTCAGGACGGGGCGGCGGGGCACCCCCGACGAACTTCCCCGGCCTCACCGGAGGGTCATCCTTCGCGGGGCTGCGAGGGTGCACCCACCCTCGCAGCCCGTCGGTGGCGGCGGCCATCACCGAGCTCTCCGCCTCTGCCTTCGAGCGGGATCCGTTCTCTCCGAATCCCGCTCGGCGGCCTCCTTCTGGAGCATTACAACTTCGCAGAAGGAGACCATAGCCTCCTCGCCCTCCAGCATTGCCGCAATCAACGCCGGCGGGGACAAGTCTCGCCCGATCCCGTCGACCAGGACTCTACGCTCGGCCTCCCAGTTTGGGCAGACCTCTAGCGAGTGCTGGGCGGGGCTGAGTCGGATGCGCAATGGTGGCATCTCGTCGTCTCTTCTCTCCGTATTCGACTCAGATAGTCAGGGTCCACGCTCTCTGCTGAGACACTCGAGCTGATGAGGCAAAGGCGAGAAACTCCACCCGATCAGCTGTCTTCGTCAGAATGGAAAAGCCTAAACCAGCGCATTATAAAGCTGATGCGGCGCGACCTTCGTCGATGGAATACGCGAGCAATCGAGAACGCGATCGACCGCAACAAAGGGTCGAAAGTGTTCGCTCAGCAGCTTGGAAGGTCCCATCTGACGAAGCTGAAAACTGCGGATGGACGTATCGTCACCTCTAGGCCCGAGATTCTCGCAGAGATCGAATCTTTTTATGGGCTTCTTTATTCCACACGGATGACCAAGCCAACTAGACACAGCAATGATGACCACAGAGCCCCGCTAACGCGTCACTATAGTGAGGACATTCCCGATGTCACTGAAAGCGAGATTAGTGCGGCTCTCGGGCAACTCCAGTACAACAAGGCGCCCGGTGATAACGGAATTACTACAGAGCTTCTAAAAGCTGGCGGGAGTCCTATCCTAAAGGAATTAGCAAGCCTTTTAATTCCGTCATACACCGGGGCATAACACCACAGGCTTGGAGCAGGAGTGCGGTGGTGTTGTTCTTCAAAAAAGGTGATAAAACCTTACTGAAAAATTACAGACCCATCTCACTCCTGAGCCATATCTACAAGTTGTTCTCGAGGGTCGTCACGAATCGTCTCGCTGCAAGACTCGACGAATTCCAGCCTCCAGAGCAGGCCGGGTTTCGAAAAGGCTTTAGTACCGTGGAGCACATCCATACTGTTCGGCAGATTGTACAGAAGACCGAAGAGTACAATCAGCCGCTGTGTATGGCATTCGTGGACTACGAAAAAGCCTTCGACTCCATCGAAACTTTGGCAGTTCTGGATGCACTGCAGCGATGTTGGATTGACTGGCGTTATGCTTGTATGACACCGCCACGATGGCTGTCCAGATACAGGACCAGGCGACTAACTCCATCGAGCTGAATCGAGGTGTAAGACAGGGAGATGTTATATCTCCCAAACTTTTCACCAATGCTCTGGAGGACGTTTTCAAGACACTGGATTGGACTGGACAGGGTATCAACGTGAATGGTGAGTACATCTCGCATCTTCGGTTTGCCGATGACATAGTTGTAATGGCAGAGTCGCTGGAACAGTTAAGCGGAATGCTGCGCAGCCTGGACGAGTCCTCCCGGCGTGTCGGTTTGGGCATGAACTTGGACAAGACCAAGATCATGTTCAATGAACATGTCGTGCCCGGACCGATAAGCGTCGAAGGGTCAGTTCTCGAAGTCGTAAACAAATACGTCTACCTAGGCCAAATCATCCAGTTAGGTAGACGAAACTTCGAGAAGGAGGCCGAAAGGAGCATTCAGATTGGTTGGGCTGCATTCGGAAAACTACGTCGAGTCTTCAGCTCGCCTATACCGCAATGTCTGAAGACCAAAGTCTTTGACCAGTGGGTCTTACCGATGATGACCTACGGTGCTGAAACGTGGACACTCGCGGTGGGGCTAGTCCACAAATTTAAAGTCGCTCAGCGAGCTATGGAGCGGGCTATGCTCGGGGTATCTCTGAAAGATAAACTCAGGAATGAGTATATCCGCCAGAGAACTGGGGTAACCGACATAGCTCGTAGAATAAGCTCGCTGAAGTGGCAATGGGCTGGTCACATCTGCCGAAGGACCGACGGTAGATGGAGTAAGAAGGTCATAGAGTGGAGACCGCGTCTTGGCAAACGTAGCGTAGGACGCCCACCAGCCCGATGGTCAGACGACCTCAGAAAGGCTGCTGGAAAAGACTGGATGCGGAAGGCAGAGAATCGGATGTTGTGGCGCACATTGGAAGAGGCCTATGTCCAGCAGTGGACTGCAATAGGCTGCTGATGATGATGATGATGATGATGATTCACCGAAGCACCCGTGCCCTGGAGGACCAGCGCGTCGCGCCAGTCCCCCCGTTTTCGCACTTCGTGTCGCCACATAGAATTAGCGCATTTCTGCGCTAATTCTGTTCTCACAAGGTGTTGCCACGCCGCTAAGTGTCTGGTAATGGATACTGTGATTTATAATAATACTCTCGAGAGCAATGAATCCGGGTCACTTAAAGAATGTTAAAAATCTCGGAAACCAAAAATGATAGGTTAATGCAATAAAATGTATTTAATAGGCAATGTAATACTCCATAAATGAAAGTAAAAAAAATATGAGTCACCATACATTTTATTAACACAAAATTACATAAAGAAAAAATCTGCTGATCTCTCCTTAAAACAAAAATAGGAAACATGAAATTTTTGAACTTTATTACGATTTTCTTGAATTTTAATACTTCGTATTGCCTCCTCGTGCTTCCATTACTGCGTTTACGCGGTTTGGCATGCTGTACACCAAGTTCCTTATACGATTTTGGGGAATATTCTCCCATTCCTCTGTGAGAGCAATTTTGAGCTCACGAAGCGTGATTGGGGGAGGGTTTCATTGTTTTACACATCTGCCTAGCTCGTCCCAAGCATGCTCGATCGGGTTGATATCCGGGCTGCGCGCTGGCCACTCCATACGAGTAATGTTCATCTCTTGAAGGTAGTCATTCACAATCCTACCTGTATGAGGTCGGGCATTGTCATGCATAAATATAGCATCCTCACCTAAATTGACCATAAATGGACCAACGTGATCATTGAGGATTTCTTCCACATATCTTACGCTAGTTAAAGAGCCGTTTTCTATGATCACCAGCTCTGTGCGACTTTCAGAAGAAATTCCGGCCCACACAAGTAGAGACCCACCACCGTAGGCTACTTTTTCCTCGATGCATGCTTGCTTGAATCTTTCCCCTGGTCTTCGATACACTCTGTGTCTTCCATCGTGCTTGTAGAGCATAAATTTTGATTCGTCGGAGAACATAACTTTTGACCAATCTTCAATACTCCAATTTACGTGGCTCTGGGCATATCTTAGTCTTGAAATACGATGCCCACGCTCCAGTTTAGGGCCGTTTGCAGGTCTAAGGGGTTTTAAGTTAGATTCAGCAAGCCGACGTCTTACTGTCCATGCACTTGGGTTACTTCCTCCGAGGCGTCGAAACTGATTGGTGAGTTCAGTTCCTGTGAGAAAGCGATTTCGAAGCATGGTGTTCACCAAGTATCGGTCTTCTCGTGCTGTGGTATACCTGGTTCTGCCCGTTCCTGGTCTGCGTAGGTTAGAACCAGTTTCTTCGTAACGTCGGAGAACTCTTTGTACTGTTGACAGCGACACACCAACAGTCCTGGCTGTATCGCGCCGACTCCGGCCGGTTTCCAGCATTGTAAGTATTCTGGTGCATTCTTCAGGCGTAAGCGACATAATTTCAGCTTGAATAATGAATATAGAGCACTATCAACATGGTTTATGTACCCACATAAATGACAGATTACAAACAAAAGCAAAACCAAATGCTGTAATTTCGTAGTTCCATCTTCGAAAGTGGCCCTTTTTCAAATTTGATTTTTTTATGATATAACTTTACAATAACTAAGAAGTTTTAATACCTTCATTTAAGGAGTATTACATTGTCTATTAAATACAATTTATTGCATTAACCTAGCATTTTTAGTTTCCGAGATTTTTAGGATTCTTTAAGTGACCCGGATTCATTGCTCTCGAGTGTATTTTGAAGATAATATCCAAATAAGAAACTTTATACTTTGACGATCTACTTTCGTTTACCTAAAATTTTATGAAAATTAAGGGTGTCTGGCCTGGGGTTGCCACGGTGTTGTGTCTGATAAGGGGTTGCCACGATTCTATGTGTCTGGCAATTAAAATCTTAGTTTATTATAATACTAGCTGACCCGGCGAACTTTGTTTCGCGGATGAGGAAATAAAAGATTTTTTCTAAAATAAAAGTAGCCTAAGTTAGTTCTTATTACATCAGCTACCTATAAGTCTAAAGTCCCATCAAAATCGATCCAGTCACTACAAAGATTAGCCTGAACAAACAGACAGGCAAAAATTCTAAAAAATGTTATTTTGGGGTTAATGCCATATTTATGTATAATAAATGAATATACAAACATGCATTTCGTAAATAGCGTAAAAAGATTTGATGGGCCAAGAAATACTTAGAATTATTTCCAATCCCAGAAACAAAAGAACTTAAAGGATCTGTTGGTGGCTCCAATTGTGATAATTTTACTTTGCCTCCGGCACAACATATAACAGTACATATATCATTTAATTGTATTTCAACGCCAAATAATATTTACACAAAATAATCGATTCATAGTGAAATGCCGCTCGTTCCAAAATCACAGAAGCACTGCGTCTACGGAATCGCTTAATTTTTTATTATGTCGTGAGGCTGCTTTTAACCGACTTCGAAAAAAGGAGGAGGTTCTCAATTTGTCTGTACGTATAATATTTTTTATGTATGTTCACATTGTTCACCGATATTTTCGACAATTATGGACGGATTTCAAAATTTATTTTTCTTTGTATAGTGATTACCTTCGAGATGGTCCGATTTTCACCAGGTCAGGATCTGATGATGGAGAAATCGACGGCATCCACCAAAAAGTTGTATGCAAATATAGTGTTTTTGTTACGTAATAGTGATGTCTTAGGGACATTCTTTATAGTGTCAACATTTGATGCTGCTGTGTTGATGAAAAAGCCACAAAACTCCTCAACGGTTAGGAGTTTGAAGACAGCACTGCAATTGATCGACAGAAACTACTTGGTACTATGTACGGCTAGCGTGTTGCTTGTGAAGTATGCTTGAATATACACATGATGCTGCTATGCTGATGAAGAAGTCACAGAACTCCTTAACGACCTCTCAAAAGATTGACGTAAATTGGTTCATGCTGCGTTTCGTTCGGTGAGAGAGGTACCCGGAGGCCTACTCTATATCCCCATCATTTCCTATTCCCTATCCCTTAAAGGTCGGCAACGCAACAGTCACACTATAAGTGTTGTTGGTGTCCATGGGCGGCGTTGGTTGCTTACCATCAGGTGACATGCCTGCTCGTTTGCCCTCCTATCCTATCGAGAAAACGATCAACAGATATAAATCACATAATGTATATTATTACAATTTATAATTGTAGTCATACATACATATTTAACATACATAACTTCACGCCTTTTTGTACCCGAAGGTGTAGGCAGCGGCTGTTAAGGCTCGTCATCAATATTTATCACACAATCCGGTTTGAATCGTGGCTCACACCAATGGGTTCGAACCCGTGACTTCTTGATTCAGAAGCGAGGTGCTCGACAACTGGATAACATAGACCTAATTGTAGTTATTTGACTAATGTCAACATTCATAACTTTTTATGTTCCTGTCATCATTATTTTCCTGCTCTTATCATCATCAGTCATACTGTCCAAATTATCCATATTGGCTAAAGTTTTGGCTCCTTCTAATTGTCCTGATTTGTCCTAATAGTAGTGGTAGTGGTCTTTGCGGTGCTATGCCAGTATCCTCTCGATCATGGTCACCAGGGTGTTAGGTTCAAAACCGTTCCTTCTATTGAAGAATAGAGACGGTATCGTTACAAATTGAAAAAAATGTGCGAAATGTGTGCTCGTAAATTATTGATCCGTTCTTGAGTTTCACTATGAGGAAGTTGGACTTTTCAGAGAGACGACTCACCACATCTTTTTCATCTATAGTAGATGCAATCTGAACTGATAAATCATTGTCATATTCTTCGTGGTAAGCTTGAACAACTTTGACAAAAATGGCATCCCGTTGCTTGTTTTTGTTACCGCCTCTGTGATGCCTTCTCCAAACCAATGCTTGATTATTTAAATTTCAACACAGATTTTAGTTTAAAAATAACTTATCCAAATATTTACTTATTATTAATATTTATAAATTGCAATACTTCGAACACATTAGTGTCATGACACAACAAATTTTGACATTTGATTGAAAGTTTAAATGTCAATATTCATACAATACTGACGAATGATGGACTATTCAACTAACAATGAACTTTATGCTATGGTTATAAAGGTCAAATTGCCTTGTATGTCAAAGTGTAAACGAATCGTTTGTATGGGAAAATTAAATTGTCTTTTTTAGTATTTTACTCACAATTTACCCATATTTTCCTATCCTATGTCCGATTCCTGGGTCTAAGCTATCTCTCCACCAATTTTCAGCCAAATCTGTACCGCCGTTCTTGAGTTATAAGTGGTGTAACTAACACGACTTTCTTTTATATACCACTCTGTGTAAAAAGTATCGGGGATATGTCAATAAAGAGACCCGCGTAAAAGAGGTCGTTCTAATTTTTTTACTGCATGTTGGTAGCACTGTACTGATTTAGCGCGCAAAATTTGAACGGGATCTGTCATTTAATTTGTTTTAAACTAAACTTTTTGTTGGTCATAGTTTTGAGTCCTCGGCGATTTTTACAATGGAAAATATTGTTGAATAAAGAGTGTGCCTTAAATTTTGTGTTTCGAATGATATTTCATGTGGTGAATCACTAAAAATGTTGCGAAATACCTACGGCGAAACATGTATATCGAAAACAAGGGCTTATGAATGGTATAAGGCTTTTAAAGAAGGCCGAGAAGTAGTAGTAGACTTGCCTCGTTCTGGTAGACCTTCAACCGCTACGACCAAAGAAAACATCGACAGAATCAAGAAGCTAGTGCTCGAAAATCGACGTATGAGTCTGAGAGAGTTGGCTAGTGAGGTGAACATATCTTTTAAGTCCGTCCACAATATTCTCATTGACATTTTAGGCATGAAACGCGTCGCCGCTCGACTAGTTCCAAAAGAGCTCAATTTTGTTCAAAAAGGGCAGCGAAAGCATGTCGCTGAAGCCATGGTTTCCCGAGCTTCTACGGATCCGACCTTTATGAAACGTATAATAACTGGCGACGAGACATGGGTTTATGAGTATGACATGCAAACAAGCCAACAGTCTTCAGAATGGCGTCTCGAAAACGAGCCGAAACCCAAAAAACCGCGGCAAAGTCGCACCAAAATCAAGGTGATGCTGACAGTTTTTTTTGTCTACCGTGGTGTGGTTCACTCCGAATTCCTTCCAGAGGGAGAAACAGTGAATAAAGAATATTATTTAGGCGTCATGAAGCGTTTGCGTGAGAGTATCCGCCGAAAAAGTCCAGATTTGTGGCGACACAACTCATGGATGCTGCACCATGATAATGCACCATCACACACAGCCATTATAGTGAAAGAGTTTTTAGCGAAAAATTAAACAAACGTTCTCGACCAAGCACCCTATTCACCTGATATGGCTCCGTCTGACTTTTTTTTATTTCCCAAGTTAAAATTACCACTTTGAGGAAAACGTTTTGAGTCAATAGAAGCCATAAAAGAAAATTCACTGAATGAGCTAAAGGCCATACCGCAAATAGCCTATGAAAAATGTATGGAAGACTGGGTGAAGCGGTGGAGATGTTGTATTGCAAGCGATGGGGCCTACTTTGAAGGCGATAAAATAAATTTAGATGAATAATTTGTATTTTTTGTTTTATTGACAAATTCCCGATACTTAGTACACAGAAGGTATATAGATTCTGAAGGTAATATCAACAGCTCAACAACAAGTTCTGGCGTTCACGGGCTCTTACTCAAATATGGTGTTACAGTTACGTAGCTGGTCTTGAAGATAGGATAAAGAGTGAGATGGGAGGAAAAGCGAAGTAAGGGAGCCTCCTGTTGTTATTCATACCTGGCTCCATTCTAGTAATATTGCTGCTACAGCCCTCTGTGTGTTTTTGTTTACACAATTGTATAATATTGTATTAAGTGTTCATCCTTTCACAATTTTTCAAATAGCAAACATAACGCCTTATAAAACAAACAGCCTCAAATAACACAAGTCTTTTTACAATAGATATACTCTACAGGGCGCACCCCCTCCAGGCAAATTTCTGTCACTTTATTATAAGTAGTAATACTTAGCTTTTCTGGTGCTACGGATAGTATTCGTTCCGTAGAAAACAGACAAGGCTATGTACTTAATAATTATATTTTTTATTGGAATCGAAAGGAATTTAATTAATTTTTAATTGAATTAATTAATTGCGGGACAAGATATGGAGAGTTGTAATACAATTGTACATTGTTCTTTTTTATGTACAGACATATTATTTATTTAGATTAGACCGTGGCTATTGATAGTGTTCCGAGATTATACATATAAATAAAATTGTAATATTAATTGTAGTATTTATTTTTGTAATATCGAAATAACCGCTTTCTACATTCATATTAACATAAAGACAATACATACACCAAAATATCATTTAGTCATTTGTTGTCTATCTGTATGTTTGTTCCGGGCAATCTCTCAAATGGGTGGACCGATTTTGACGGGACTTTTATTCGCAGTTAGCTGGTGTAATAAGGAGTAACTTAGACTACCCTGTTTTAAGAAAAAATTCAAAGTATGTCGGTCAACTAGTATAGAATAAACTGTTTTTAACATAACACCTTCCTTTTCTACTTTAACAAAAGTCCATTCTTCACAGACTATATGTTGCTTTATGTTACTACAGGAAATATTGTAATAGAAAAATAACATTATTCTGAAACACAAGAGCGACGTCTACAAACAATTTATTTACATATTTTGATCACTAAGATGAGAGGACTTATAGAGTTAGGGCGTATAGAGTCACAAGCTTTTTCTACGTGAAATCTTTCTGACAAAGTGAGCCTTTGAAATCTTAGTAATATTTTCAGTTTTTTTTAAAGTAACTCCCGCCTTTTTCTACCTAAATGTGTAAACAGCGTCCGTTAAAGCCTCGACTCGCCGAATTATAACGTTACGTCCCAAATGGAATGGGTGACGAACCCATTACTATATACCGGGCACAAAGAGAGAAATCATTGGTGCGAGTCGCAAATCAAACCCACAACTTCTGAATCGCAAGGGGTGACCGCGTCTACCGAACCACCGAGACTATAATTACTTTATAATTATCTCTAAGACTTTCGCGAATCACGATCATGACATTAAAACAACTTTTAGGATTATATCGCGTTTATTTATTACTTATTTTTATTTATTTCCCAACGTTTCGAACTCTTTACAGAGATCATTTTCACGAGTGATTCACGAGTTCAGAAATCTGCGTCAGTATATGTGATAACTATCGATGACTGACAATATTCTGCCCGCTGTATGACCGGCGTATCAATTTTGACGATTCGAGGCATAACAACCGCTGCCAACACCTTCGGGTAGAACGAGGCATTAAGTTACAAAACAGAATTCTCCGTTTTCCATTCGCGATTGTTATTCTTTAAACACACTGTCAGTATTTTCAAACTAAACTGTCGTTCTCTAGTCATGTCTGCATGTCTATAATAAGTCTTAAATAACAATGTCAGCATAGAATGTGGATCTATTAAATACGTTATCTTGTTCTCTTTACGCTTATAATTGTGCATATATAACTTCACGCCAAGCCCCTGGCAAGCTAGGCAGATAACAGAGAGCGGCATAAGGCACTAGCACCATTCTTACACATCTCACTTGTTTCTTGAATTTTCATAACTCTTCATCATCATACGCGCTCGTCGGTTTTCTATTTGGTCATGGATAGTGTGTCGTGGCCTTCTCAACTCTTAAGTCCTTTTAGTGTTGCACTGTATATCTGCTTAGTAAACATTACATCATTCATTCTTTCTACATGTCCTAAACATAGGAGCATGCCGTTCCTTACTTTTACACTGGCACTCTATTGAAATCCGACTTTCTGCCTTATTTTCGTCGCCGTTAGCGAGTATCAATCCGAAAATTTTGCACAATGCCCTGATTGTTAATGTTAGTAATATTAATAAGGTAAACGCAGGTATTAACGACCCCTCTAAGGCAATTTTAAAATCAACCATATTTTTTTAGTATACTGGTTCCTCTAAAGATTTATAGTTTCATTTTATATGCTAGTGTTATGTATAAAAAATGTTTTTATTGAATCAAATACATTTAAATAAAGGATTATCATGTAAAAAATAATTTACAATGTGACTTAGTCGATTGTTGCAATTACCGACCCATAAAAACGTCTGTGAAGCTATTAACGATTTTTATGCAGCTATTCCCGATCGTATATGAGAGGAGGCCTTTTTCCAGCAATGGAATGTATAGAAGCTAGTGATGATGATGATTACCGATCTTAATAAAATAAAATAAAAATGCAAATATATTCGTATTTTTTTATTATAGTTATTTTTAATAAAACAAATGAGTACTTCTTAGTAATGAACTAAATAATTATAAACTTTTAAATTAATCAACATAATACTATTAATATATATTTAATTAAAGGATTTCAAACTCTAGGATATTGCTATTGAGATTGAGATTTTTTGTTCTTTAAGGTCGTTGTTTTCTTCAATAATTCTTTTTTTTCCCTTTTTTCTAAGATTTCTCGTTTTCTTTTTATTTTTCTATTTTCTTTATCTTCTTTTTCTTTTATAATTCTCCTTTGGTATTCCATAAACTCATCAGATATAGCTACTGTCGGCGTGAGTTTTTTATTTAATGTCTTCTTTTTATTATCGATATTATTTTTCGGAAAGTAAAGAGAATTTTTGAAAGGTGTCGCATAATTCTCAAATGGTGTGGGAATAGCAGAGCAACCACTTGTTTTTGGAGCGGCCTCTTTGGTTGCATTTTCGGGTGATGGTGTATACTTCTGAAGTGTTTGTAGCTGCTCCGCGGTTATTTCGATTGAAGTATTATTTTCTGGTGCAAGAATTGAAGTGGACAAGGGTGTTAACTTGTTGGTAAATGGTAGAAGTAAATTATCTTGTTGAGGAGTAGATGTCTGCTGAAACTGGTTGAACTGATCTTGTACAGTCAATAAGTATACAGTAGGCGACGAGGGTAGAGGTTTTTCAATAAATAAGGATAAGTTGGATGCCTCTTCTCCCAATACTGCTGAACCTTGCTCATTACTCTCACCAACTATATCAAAATTTAGGATAGCCTCAGATATATCTGGCGTTTCATTCACAAAATTATTATTTAGTATTGATTCCCCTAATTGCAGAATACTTTCACTCTCTTGATTTATGGCGTTTTCGGGGCTAATTTTTTTCCAATATTCGAATAACTTTTTATAAGTTGGATCTCCCATCCATTGGCCTCCCGAATCTTTAAAACTTTTTAAGGTTATAGGTGACAATCTAGCCTCGAAATCATGCTTAAATTTTTCTGCTTTAAATTTGGCAACAGTTTACAGTAGTTTATTTTTGATGCATCAAATGGATATAATCCACAACAAAGAAATCCGCTCTGTATGGTTTCAGGCTTAAGGCATTGGTCAAAACATTTTTTTACTGCCGGAGCAAAATCAGTGCGTTTAAGCTTGGCATAGTTATTTTGAATTCTGAATTTATGCACAACAGTCCTCCATGTTCCTTTGACTGGTCTGAAAACAGCTACGTCAAGCGGCTGAAGTATATGTGTAGAGTTGGGAAGTAAAGCTACCAGGATGATTGCTTTTTCTTTACAGAATGTTGATAGTGGAAGTGATATGTGAGATGTGTGACCATCCAAAAACAAAACTACTGGAAATGGTATTTCATTTGTTACAAGCCACGGATAGAAGCAGTTGGTTATATATTCATAAAATGCTTCTGTGTTCATCCAACCCGACTCCGTGTTACCAAGTCCCCATCCACGAGGTATTGTAGGTACAAGATTTTTTGGCATACGTTTATACGGAAAAAGTATCATTGTAGGTGCTAGATTTCCGTCAGCTGAAACATTCACAAGCACAGTCAAGCACTAGCAACACGATTATACACTCGTTTGCTACCTCTGCTAACCAAAACTTCTTTCTCTTTTGGGCATAAAAAGAAAGCAGTTTCGTCACAGTTAAACGAGTGTTTAACTGTGACGAAACTGCTTTCTTTAGACGAGTGTCTAGGATCTGCTAAAACATCATGCAGATTATTTGTCATAAAATAATTGTTCACTCTATCGAACCATGCACGTATAGCTGCTTCTGTGACTTGATTTCGGCTTGAAGGAAGATTTTGTGCAACGCGTTTAGATACTGTTGGATGTCTATTTATAAAATTCTCAAACCAATATCTGCCAGGCATACCATTTTTAAAAGGGTTTGGACGATTTAAGTTTTGGACTAGCTTAGCCACTGCTTCTAATAATTGTTCTTTTGTAACTGGAAATCCCATCTTGCCAAGGTAGTGAATCCAGTCTACAATCTGTTTTTCTTCACTTAAATTTAGAACCGGCTGAACTCCGCAAATTTCATTCTTATATTTCCCGTCCCGTTTGTCTCGTAATGTAGTTTTAGGAATATTAAACCTTTTTGATGCCTCATATACACTTGTTCCGTCATTAATTGCTTTGATTGCTTCGGCTAGTTGTGTTTTACTGTACACTTTTCACCGCTTTTGTGGCTCCATTTTTCTGGAAAAAAATATAATTTTATGTTTTATGTTAATTTAACCATGAAGTAGCATTTATTAATAGGCGCCTATTATGTCATAAAAGTAGATGAGAAACTAAATAATCTATATACGATCGTCGATCGGTAATAGCTTCTTATAGTTGCTATTGCCGACCCACATGGGTCGGTAATAAAGTATGTAAGTATAAACCTAAATTGTATTACCGACTCATAAAAAAATGGTTATTTTAATTTATTTGACCTTCGGACTATAAAATAAATTGTAATTGATTAATGTCACAAAAAATATGAACAAATGCACACTGTTTTAAACAAAAAAACAATGATTTATTACTGTAACTATTTGATTTCGAACATCGAAAAATATCATAACTTTGGTTAAATTGACAACGCTAAAAGGTAAACACTAGACAAAAAAGTTTAGTCGCTAATAGATTTTTATAAAGACGTATAGCTTAGATTTAAACTGGTCCATAAAAACACTTGTGTTAGTGTGATATAATAACATAAAAGAAAATTGAAACGAAAAGTTACGTTGCTGCCATTGCCGACTTATGAGTCGTTGATAACTGCCACGACTTAAACTGGTGAAGCTAACACCGTCCCATTTTAATTTAAAGTTTTATCGTTTCAAATTACTTTTTATTAATAAAATGTTGTAAGAAATGAAAAGTTGACACTTAAGTGAATACATTTAGTAATATAAAATAAAGTATAGACGTCATTTGTTTGTATGAATGTCATAAATAGATAAGTCACAGTACTTACCTGACGGAACAAGGGAACAGTACGACACGTCCTGCGTCCACGCTACCCCGTAGTAACTGACGTATTTTATCTCTTTTTTGCACAATTACTCACACTGACGTAGAAGTATACGATGCTCAAGTAATAAATTCGTGTATAACTTTGCCTACCTATAGCTAGAATAGTTCTGGAAACGTTTAGATTTCGAATTACTTTTATAGGTCGGTAATAACTTCAGATTTTCGATGGGTCGTTGATAGCTGCGTTTACCTTAACTAGCTGACCCGGCGAACTTTGTTTCACCTCAAAAGCATTATATGAGTAAATATTTTTTTTTCTAAAATAAAAGAAGCCTAAGTTATTTTTTATTACATCAGCTACCCACAAAAAAATCCCATCAATCCCATCAATATCGGTCCAGCCATTACAAAGATTAGCCTAAACAAACAATCAGGTAAAAATTCTAAAAAAAAAGTTTGGTGTAAATACCGTATATACCTTCTGTGTACTAAGTATCGGGAATTTGTCAATAAAACAAAAAATACAAATTATTCATCTAAATTTATTTTATCGCCTTCAAAGTAGGCCCCATCGCTTGCAATACAACATCTCCACCGCTTCACCCAGTCTTCCATACATTTTTCATAGGCTATTTGCGGTATGGCCTTTAGCTCATTCAGCGAATTTTCTTTTATGGCTTCTATTGACTCAAAACGTTTTCCTCGAAGTGGTAATTTTAACTTGGGAAATAAAAAAAAGTCAGACGAAGCCATATCAGGTGAATAGGGTGCTTGGTCGAGAACGTTTGTTGAATTTTTCGCTAAAAACTCTTTCACTTTAATGGCTGTGTGTGATGGTGCATTATCATGGTGCAGCATCCATGAGTTGTGTCGCCACAAATCTGGACGTTTTCGGCGGATACTCTCACGCAAACGCTTCATGACGCCTAAATAATATTCTTTATTCACTGTTTCTCCCTCTGGAAGGAATTCGGAGTGAACCACACCACGGTAGTCAAAAAAAACTGTCAGCATCACCTTGATTTTGGTGCGACTTTGCCGCGGTTTTTTGGGTTTCGGCTCGTTTTCGAGACGCCATTCTGAAGACTGTTGGCTTGTTTGCATGTCATACTCATAAACCCATGTCTTGTCGCCAGTTATTATACGTTTCATAAAGGTCGGATCCGTAGAAGCTCGGGAAACCATGTCTTCAGCGACATGCTTTCGCTGCCCTTTTTGAACAAAATTGAGCTCTTTTGGAACTAGTCGAGCGGCGACGCGTTTCATGCCTAAAATGTCAATGAGAATATTGTGGACGGACTTAAAAGATATGTTCACCTCACTAGCGAACTCTCTCAGACTCATACGTCGATTTTCGAGCACTAGCTTCTTGATTCTGTCGATGTTTTCTTTGGCCGTAGCGGTTGAAGGTCTACCAGAACGAGGCAAGTCTACTACTACTTCTCGGCCTTCTTTAAAAGCCTTATACCATTCATAAGCCCTTGTTTTCGATATACATGATTCGCCGTAGGTATTTCGCAACATTTTTAGTGATTCACCACATGACATATCATTCGAAACACAAAATTTAAGGCACACTCTTTGTTCAACAATATTTTCCATTGTAAAAATCGCCGAGGACTCAAAACTATGACCAACAAAAAGTTTAGTTTAAAACAAATTAAATGACAGATCCCGTTCAAATTTTGCGCGCTAAATCAGTACAGTGCTACCAACATGCAGTAAAAAAATTAGAACGACCTCTTTTACGCGGGTCTCTTTATTGACATATGCCCGATACTTTTTACACAGAGTAGTATCACTACATAGTATAAAACAAAGTCTCTTTTTCTTTCCCTATGTCACTTTGTATGCTTAAATCTTTGAAACTACGCAACGGATTTTGATGCGGTTTTTTTAATAGTTAGAGGGTGTCAACGGGGTGGTTTTGATCTATAATTCATGAATAGTGTAGTGAAAAAAAATGATAATTTTCAAGATTTAAAACTTTAATCGAAAACGCTGCCTGAACCCTAAGTGATAAATCAAAACAATGTACTACATTATTATACACCTTTAAAAGTTCTATAAAAAAGTCCGCGAGGGCATATGTCTATGTCTTAGGGATAACCCACAATGACCATTATTATTTTTTTACTTTTTACGAGAAATAATGACTTATTTACGAAGCAATTTTAAACATTACAGCATTAATTTTCATCCAATTAAGTGTCTTAAATAGATTGTGCTTTTAATATAGATTAATATAGCCACTTACAGCATGTAATTTAATCTAATAATTACGAAGATATTACAGTATTAACATAGAGGTACATAGCAGTTGCGCGCCAATACGCGTGCCGATAAATAGCACAAATTTAACTTTTTAAGATCCAAATATTACTAATTTATTTCTTTTGATGCGGAACGAAGTTCACCGGGTCAACTAGTTTATAATAAATGAATATACAAACATGCATTTCGTAAAAAGCGTAAAAAGATTTGATTGGCCAAGAAATACTTAGAATTATTTCCAATCCCAGAAACAAAAGAACTTAAAGGATCTGCTGGTGGCTCCAATTGTGATAATTTTACTTTGTCTCCGTATTTCAACGCAATATTTACAAATTATTATCATATCTCCAATTTTCACCGATCTGTCGGCACAATAATCGACTCATAGTGAAATGCAGCTCATTCCAAAATCACTGGAGCACTGCGTCTGCGGAATCGCTTAATTTTTTATTATGTCGGGAGGCTGTTTTTGTGTTTGATGTGCTCGACATGATTATATTAAAAAACACAATTCTGACATCCGACTCTGCTCTTCTCTTTTTTTTTATGGAACAAGGGCAAACGAGCTGGCATTTCACCTGATGGTAAGCAACCAACGCCGCCCATGGACACCAGCAACACATTTAGTGTTACTGTTGCGTTGCCGACCTTTACGGGATAGGGGATAGGAAAAGATGGGGAAGGGGGGTAGGCCACCGGGTACCTCTCTCACCGAACGAAACGCGGCATGAGCCACTATACGTCGGTCTTCTGGGAGGTCGTGGTATTTCACCGGTCGAGCCGGCCCATTCATGCAGCGAACTGCTTGGCTCTACCACTAATCAGTCTAATCATCAGTGCGCGTGTCAGTTAGCACGAGAGATGACACTGCGCACATTACATAGACTTCGACTACCATCGTCTTCTCCTCAGCATCATAATATCTAATTAATTAAAGTAAGACAAGTGCTCACGTACTTAGCAGTGAAGTGCCACATTATCCCAAAAGATCAACAAAAATAAATCACATAATGTTTAATATTACAATTTATAATTGTAGTCACATACATACATACTCAACATACATAACTTCACACCTTCAGGTAGTCGATCGATCGAGATACACCTCGTCATCGATATTTATCACACATAACTTCTGAAAATAATTTCGAAAAATCAGTGATGTGAGCCACGATTCGAACCCGTGACTTCTTGATTCAAAAGCTGTGCTCGACAACTGGACCACCGAGACCTAATTGTAGTTATTTGACTAATGTCAACATTCATAACTTTTTTATGTTCCTCTCACCAATATTTTCCTGCCCTTATCAACATCAGTCATTCTATCCAAACTATCCATATTGGCTAAAGTTTTGGCTCGTTCTAATTTTCTTGATTTGTCCTAATAGTAGTGGTCTTTGCGGTGCTATTCTAATATCCTCTCGATCATGGTCGCCAGGGTGCTAGGTTCAAAACCGTTCCTTCTGTTGAAGAATAGAGACGGTATCGTTACAAATTGATAAATTTGTGCGAAATGTGTGCTCGTAATTTATTAATCCGTTCTTGAATTTCACTATGAGGACGTTGGACTGATCAGAGTGACGACTCACCACATCTTTTTCATCTATAGTAGATGCAATCGGAACTAATAAATCATTGTCCTGTTCTTCGTGGTAAGCTTGAACAACTTTGACAAAAATGGCATCCCGTTGCTGGTTAATGTTACCGCATCTGCGATGCTTGCTCCTAACCAATGCATGATTTATTTAATTGATTGATGATTATTTAAATTTTAAAACAGTTTTTTAGTTTATAAATAACTTATCCAAATATATACATAAAATAATTGTGAATTGCAATACTTAAAATATATTACAGTGACATGACACAACAAATTTTGAAAGATAATATTCATACTGACCAACGATGGACCATTCCACTAACAATGAACTTTATCGCATGTATTTAAAGGTCAAATTGCCTTGTGTGTGAAAGTGTAAACGAATCGTTTGTATATGAAAATTAAATTGTATATTTTAGTATTTTACTCGCGATTTATTCACATTTTCCTATCCTATGTGTGATTCCTGGCTCTAAGCTACCTCTCCACAAATTTTCAGCCGAATCTGTATGGCAGTTCTTCAGTTATAAGTCTTGTAACAAACACGGCTTTCTTTTATATATACAGCGTATCCCATTGGGTATATCAAGCCGCGAGGGGTGGATACAGGTTGGAATTGCCTATCCGATGGCTATATTTAAAATGTGATAAGTCGAACTTTTAGATCTGAAAAAAAATTAATAATTCCTACTGAGTCCGCAAATAATAATATTTGACATGGTCACCCTACTATCAAGACTTTCATTGACATCATATACACACATACACAAGAAATCGTAACATATGTTACGATTTCTTGTGTACCTACAACACGGATATAAAAATTTAGACCTTATTCTGTTGTAGTAGAGCCGATATTGCTAAGTTATGGTGAGATATAAAATAAAAATTTAGTATTTCATTCTGATTAAATAAAATTCATTCATAGTTTAATACATATCTAACCAGATTTATCGTTTAAGATTTATGGTGAACACTTACCATTTCACAGTGTGACTACAAAAAAGGTTCAATGTGCTGTCCTCCTCTGGTAACACATAGGTTCACACGCCGCGATACAGATTGTGTGGCGCGGCTCAGACACTCCGGTGTTAGAGTACCACAAGCTTCCACAATTTTTTGGCGCATTTCATTCACAGTTTGACACTGCGTAGCATACACCACACTTTTTAAATATCCCCACAAAAAAAGTCCATTGGCGTTAAATCGGGCGACCGTGGTGGCCATGGAACAGGTCCAAAACGACCAATCCACGCACGAAAGCGATCGTCCAGATATTCGCGTACAGAACGACTGTAATGCGCTGGCGCCCCGTCTTGCTGGAAAATCATGTCGCGGTAAACTAACAAAGGAAGGCCTTCAATTTCACCTCCAAGGTGGTCCTCAACATTTCCAAGTAGATTTCACCGTTCAACCGGTTCGGCAAAAATACAGGGCCTATCAATTTGTCACCGATGATACCGGCCCACACATTAATTTTCCACCTGTGCTGAAAATGGCTTTGACGAAAAGCATGTGGATTTTCATGGGACCAGTAATGCTCGTTGTGGCTATTGGATAATCCAAAACGAGTAAAGGTAGCCTCATCAGACCATAAACCCCGAGACGCAAACATATGGTCAGCAGTAACCTGACTACGATACCACTCACAGAATCGCACTCTCAATAAAAAATCTGCTTCTGTCAGCTCTTGTGTGCGCTGGTAATGGTAAGGATGCTGACTATCTTTTTTTAAAGTTCTCATACTTTCATTCTAGACACAACTAATACGACAGAGGCTTTTCTGGTGCTCTAGATCTTGAGCAAAGTGATCCAAAATATTCTGTTCCACACGGGCATCCGCACGGTCACTCGATCGTCCTTCAGAGTTGGGACTGTGGAAAGAACCGTTTGAGTGCAAACGGTTGACCAGCCTCCTGAAGCATGCATAAGAAGGAAGTCTTCGCTGATTCTCCAGCTCTCTTCCATCAATGTGACGTTATCGATAAAGTTCGCGCGCTGCAGAAAGGATTCCCTCCGATGCACCCACACACATAATCATATCATAATACTCTGCATTTGAATACTCCGCCATTATAAAATAACGAAAGATAGCACTTGCACTAACTTGACACCGATAGATGATACTGACCAATAGAACAAGCGAACAATAATGAAGAGCGTGTAAAAAATTAATCACTAACGAACACTAGTGTCTCTGCCATTTTTAATTTCTTAGGGTACCGTTATACCAAAATACGGAACCTTTATACGATAACTTACTTTTTGATAATCAGTTTAAAAATACTAGTGTCTGTACTACAGAGTCTAGTAGATATTTTAATTTCACTCAAATGTCATTCAAAGCAAATTCGAATAGTATTTTAGAAAATCTCTAAATTTTAAGTAATAATACGCACAATACCGAATACAGGATTTAACATAACATAACTTCACGCCTATTGTTACCCGAAGGTGTAGGCAGCGGCCGTTAAGTCTCGTCTCGCCGTCCCAAATGGAATAGGTGGCGAACCTATTGCCATACCGGGCACGAAGTTTTCAGTCATCGATATTTATCACACTTAACTTCCGAAAACAATTTCGAAAAGTCATTGGTGTGAGCCAGTGTCAGGATTCGAACCCGGACCTCTGGATCAGAAGCCGTGTGCTCTCCCACTGGACCACCGAGACTCCTAGGATTTACCTACGTAATACTTTTTAAACTTTCACGTGTTATGCAACAAAATGATAATATCCTTTATTAATTTGCGTTGGTCCAGTACATTAAAATTATACGGACCTATAATATAATAATATTAATATTTCAAAATATTTTAGTGTTAATTTAGAAATGCCGACAAATTCTTTTTATAAATGCCACTTGATGAGTTCAAGGTTATCTTGTGCGAGCCGAAAGGCAGGCGGCAATTTTCAAAGGAAGTTTCGGGCGCGTGTAACAAGTCACAGCACGTGTAAGAGGTCATATACACACTGTCAAGTACCTACAAATGAATCAATAAGTAGGGTTCACAGCTTTTGATTTGCTGTAAGTTATTTATTTATTTCTTTACACCCTTACTCAAATGGGAGTGGAAGTAACGAAAATTATGTATGAACTATGTTTTATGATAACGACATAATATGATTTCTTACCCAGAACTGAATACAGACAACTTATTTTTTAATGTAACTTCACGCCCCAAATACATGCGGCACCAAATTACTAATTGATTATGTTTCATGGTAAATAAATATGATTTCTTATTGCGAACCGAATACAGATAGCTTTTTTTTGTGTAACTTCACGCCTCAAATACATGAGAGTGTAGGCAGCGAAAACTATTTACTGATTATGTTTCACGGTAATTCCATGTGGTTTCTTAAACAGATCAGAATGTAGTCAGCTTAAATTTTTTTGTAACTTCACGCCCCAAATACATGCGAGTGTAGGCAGCGAAAATTACTTATTGATTATGTTTCATGGTAATTTTATATGATTTCTTATTGCGAACCGAATACAGATAGCTTTTTTTGTGTAACTTCACACCTCAAATACATGAGAGTGTAGGCAGCGAAAACTATTTACGATTATGTTTCATGGTACTTCCATGTTGTTTCTTAAACAGATCAGAATGTAGTCAGCTTAATTTTTTTTTGTAACTTGACATATTTATTAAAAATTAGAGATGACAACCCTATTGATGATCGAAATGGAAAAATGAAAGAAATACTTTAGGCGAGAAGTCACAATGAACTCAGTTGTCGTAGGTCATAAGTAGGGTGATCACGGTTCATATTTCTGAGGGATAATTTATGTAAAAAAAGTAAAAAAATTTTTTTTGCCTTTTTTTACTTACTATAGGATATCTAGATTTCAAAGCGTGTCTAGATTCTAGATATAAGTGGTTAGAATAGGGTCCAAGAAACATTCTGTATATATATATATACTAAGTCTGGCCATAAATACTGTTACAACTAAAAATAAAAAAATATTACATTTGAATTTTTTATACGATTGTTCATTGTGTTTTCTCGTTTTGGCGCCAATACATTGTACAATATTTTGCGATATTAAAATGGAGTGGGGTGATAAAGAGAACCGAATCGCTGTGATTGCATTACACAAAGTAGGTATGGAGCCAAATGCAATTTTTAAAACTCTCCATACACTTGGTATTAGTCAAATGTTTGTGTACCGGGCTATTAATAGGTACAATGAGACCTCCTCTGTTTGTGACAGAAAAAGACCTGGCCGTCCACGTAGTGTTCGTACGTAAAAGGTGGTCAAAGCAGTAAGGGAAAGAATTCGAAGAAATCCTGTCCGCAAGCAAAAGATTTTATCTCGGGAGATGAAGATAGCACCTAGAACAATGTCGCGTATTTTAAAAGATGACTTAGGACTTGCAGCCTATAAGAGGCGCACTGGTCATTTATTAACTGATAATTTAAAAAGGATAGGGTGTTAAAATCTAAACAACTACTGAAGCGGTACGCAAAGGGAGGTCACAGAAAAATATTGTTTACGGATGAAAAAGTATTTACAATTGAGCAACATTTAACAAACAAAATGACCGTATTTATGCTCAAAGCTCTAAGGAAGCTTCCCAATTAGTTGACAGAGTGCAACGTGGGCATTATGCGACTTCAGTGATGGTTTGGTGGGGTGTTAGCTACGAAGGAGTGACTGAGCCATATTTTTGTGAAAAAGGTATCAAAATATCTTCACAAGTGTATCAAGGTATCATTCTTGAAAAGGTAGTCAAGCCCCTTAACAACACCATGTTCAATAACGAAGTATGGTCCTTCCAGCAAGAGTCGGCACCGGGTCATAAAGCTCGGTCCACGCAAACTTGGTTGGAAGCGAACGTTTCGGACTTCATTAGAGCTGAAGACTGGCCGTCGTCTAGTCCCGATCTTAATCCACTGGATTATGATTTGTGGTCAGGTTTAGAGAGTACGGCTTGCTCTAAACGTCATAATAATTTAGAGTCCCTAAAGCAATCCATACGATTGGCAGTGAAGAATTTTCCCATGGAAAGAGTGCGTGTTCCAATGGTAACTGGCCTCAACGTATAAAGTTCTGTATTGCAGCCAATGGAGACCAATTCGAATAAGCTTTTTATATTTTATATCGTTTTATATTTATGTATTAAAGTAACACACTGTAAAAGTAATAAATGTTATTTGCAATTAAAAAAAAAATTTTTTCTTTGGTACAATATTTATGGCATGACTAAGTATATATATAATTTATAATGTAATAAGATATAGTTTAAATTTAATCGAGATTTTTTTATGGTATAGGAAGGCAAGCGAGCATGCGTGTTACCTGATGGTAAGTGATCAGCACCGCCCATGGACACCTGCAACACATATAGTGTTACAGTTGCGTTGCCGACCTTTATGGGAGTAGGATAGGAAAGGATGGGGAAGGGAGGTGGGCCTCCGGTTACGTCTCACACCGAACGATGCGCGGCATGAGCCACTTTACGTCTATCTTCTGAGAGGTCGTTGTATTTCACCGGTCGTGCCGGCCTATATATACAGCGAACTGCTTGGCTCTACCACTGTTAGAAGGCTTATTTTTATTTAATTAATCAAGCCAAAATGTGTTTATTTTATAATATCACTCGGATATATCTCGCGTACTTTACCCATTCGATTGTTATTCTATAAATAAATATTATTAGACTTATTTATTACCTGTTAATATATTATTAATACAAACAGGAATGGGGGAAACAACGGTAAAACTATTTATAAATAGTTCTAATATATTAATAATAACAGAAAAAAACTATACATTACTCACAATATTAGAACTATATAACATAACTTCACGCCTTTTTCTACCCGAAGGTGTGGGCAGCGGCTATTAAGCCTCGTCTCGCAGTTATGTTTACGTTCAAAATGGAATAGGTGGCAAACCTATTGCCTTACCGGGCACAAAGTTTTCAGTCATCGATAAAAAGAAATTCGAAAAGTCATTGGTGTGAGCCAGTATTCGTACCCTCTGGATTAAGAAGCGGGGGTGCTCAGGCACTAGCCTACCGAGACTTTTATATAGAGATATTAATAATAACAGAAAAACATTATATAAATTAATCACAACATTAGAATAATAATATTATTAGGTGTTGCTTAACGAAAGTTAAGCAAGCTAACCGTTGTCGGGTAGAATTTTCGTGATATTTTATATTTTATTATATATCGGGGTCTAAGCCTGGCTAACAGCAATGTCTTTTCAAAATTAATTTCGTAAATTATGTCTGATAAATATCAATGATTAAAAACTTTTTGCCCGGCATGACAATAATAATTTTAATTGCCAGACCGCATTGTGACAACCCCTTGCCAGATACCCAATATGTTCATGATATTAAGTAAGTAGATCGTCAAAGTATAATAAAGCTTCATTTTTGGACATTAACTTCCATTTGGGACGTAAACATAACGGCGAGTCGCGGCTTAATAGCCACTGCCTACACCTTCGGGTAGAAAAAGACGTGAAGTTATGTTAAGTTATTTTATAGTGAGGCATATATAAACAAGCAGGCCATGTCACCTGATGGTAAACAACGAACGCCGCCCATGGATACCTGCAACACAATAATTGTGTTGCAGGTATCCATGGGCGGCAACGCAACTATTACAGTTGCGTTGCCGTCCTTTAAAATGAAATAGTGAAGTGATTGGGCCTTCGGATACTTCTCTCATTGAGCGAAACGCGATATAAACCCGTTGACGTAAAAAATCCGAGAGATTGTGGTATTTCACTGGTCAAGCTGGCTCATTCATGCAGAGAGCTACGTGGTCTTGATGGTTTGCCTCATAATAAATATTCACGAGTTCATAATTTGCTGAAGCAATGAAAGCGGCGGCAAGAGTTTGGAGGTTTTGTTTGTCTATTCGTCTATATGTTTTTGGATAATTTTTAATAGGTTTTTTTTTTTATTTATATATGACAAGTCTAACGTTAAGTAGAAATAGACCATGAATCGTTTATTCGCGTAAACAATTGAGAATTTCCAAATAAAAATTGGTGAATTAAAACGGTTTTTCTTGCAATTTTCACATCGAAATTAAACTGTTTCTGAAGGTATAAACACATATTATTTTATTAAAACCTCACCTTCTGTAAATTAATTTATTTTTCATGGAATAAAGGTTATCAGCTGCGAACAGTATCTCATCATCATCATTATTACATACGAGTACTATAAAACAAAGTCGCTTTCAGCTGTCTGTCCAATTATATGCTTATATCTTTGAAACTACGCAACGGATTTCAATGCGGTTATTTTAATGGATAGACAATGTCATCGGTGTGGTTTGTATCTATAATTCATGTATGATGTAGTAAAAAAAAAGATTATTTTTTATGATAGCACTTTAATTGTAAACACTGGCTTAACCCTAAATGATAGATCAAAATAAAAGGTCTACAAAAACGTCCGTGATGGCATATGTCTATCTCTTAGGGATAACCTAAAATTACCATTTTTATTTATTTTCAGACGAAACAAAATTCGCTGACTCAACATAGCCTGTTACATATTCTTTTACCTATGATTTTCATTATATTACTATAACTAAAGTTTCTCCTATCAATCCGGTATCAAAAGTTGCAATATTTTGTGAATATTTATTTAATAAAGCAAAAATTTAAAAAAAATTTTGAATATAACATAACATAACTTCACGCCTCTGCTGGTGCGTGAAGTTATGTTATGTTGTTGTTAGGCAGCGGCTGTTAAGCCTTGTATGGCAATTGGTGGCGAACCTATTGCCATGCCGGGCACAAAGTTTTCAGTCATCGATATTTATCACACATAACTTCCGAAAAGAATTTCGAAATCATCGAAATCGTTGGTGTGAGCCAGTATCAGGATTCGAAGCCGGACCTCTGGATCAGAAGCCGTGTGCTCGACCACCGAGACAGCTTGTTGAATATATCCAATAAATTTACTGTATATATCGAAGTAAAACGCAGTCGCTTTTATTTTAAAAGTTCGGTCTTATCTACTGATGCGTTTTATATAAGTATTCCTAATAAAATATAATATTCTGTTACTACTCGAGAACAAATTATTTATTTAATTAAAATGGAGATTTAGAGTGCAGCTTGTTTGTGTTTCAACTGATGTTTGTATCCATAAATTTATTAAAAAAAGAAATAGATTATATCTAAACAAGTTCAAACATGAAATCTTAAAATAACGCTTAGCGAGGTTCTGTGTCCCTTGAAAAAATCTAAAATAGGATAGCGCTTAAATGTTTCGGTGTTCCAAAAATCTATATAGACCAAAAACTTTTGGGGAAAACTTGGTGCTACACATTTAATTCGTCCACAACAGGATTCTGCTTAAAAGCCGGTTTGCTCTGGTTTGTAAAAACAAAAAATAATAATTGTACGTCAATATTAACAATGTATTTACTTACCAATATTAACCTATATTAATATACAAATGTATATTATATGCATGTTGTAATCCAAAACAATTTTATTTTCCAAATTCAAAATCACATCACTAAAACTGAAAAAAAAAACAAACGAATCACTTTTTTCACTCAGTACATGTATGAAATATACACGTCCGGAAACTTTCCAAATGTTTATAAATATAAAATTAGGCGCGACGCGTGCATCTCGTACCGTTGTCGAGGAGACACTGACGATTGGTTCTGCTGCTGACGGTACAGACTGACACAGGTTTTACACTAGTACTTCCTATCAGAAGGAGGTAAAGGTGTATTATTATCGTGCTGGCTGCTATTTATTACATTAAAAATAATATATTGAAGTTTTTTTTTGTGAACATTCATTTTCTTAACATGGATGCTGATCGTATTATAATTACAATGCTGATTAATTTTATTAAACTCATCAAAGCATAATAACATTAATTACCGTTTATCAGTCAATGAAAGAAAAGAGAAAATGGGTGTGTGTTGTGACAAAAATGGCTAGGATAAGGAAAGAATATAAAGTATGTGTCATCAGAACTAAAGAAAGAGATGTTGGAGAGTGATGAGAACAATGAATCATGAGAATTAGTCTTGATGAATTCATTGGTAGAGGAAGACCCGAAAAGTGATGGATGGACTGTATAAAAGTTGATATGAGCATGAAGCGAGTAAGTGTGAAGATGACGAGTGATAGAAGAGATAGATGCAGGATGACATGTTGTACTTATCCACCTTGATTGGGGTAAGGACAGAAAAATGATGAAAGTGTTAATCATGATGTCTGCTCTCTTATTATTTTGAACATTCTGTAGTGTAAAATAAAATAGACATTGGAGGATGTGTCATAACTTTTAGAAGACGCATTCAATTTTTCATTAAATTTGACATGTTTTTTTTTTAATTTTCTATGACTTTTTTTGTAAGAACTTTTAGGCTTTCGCGTTACATATTACACAAATATAATGAACGGGAATTAAACTCAACACGCTTAAGTAAAAATTATTTACCTTGATTAGCTTGAAGTTTTGTTGCAACCTGTCTGAAGCGTATTTTTTATGTTGAAAATATATACCGATGACTGACAAAATAAAAGTATGCATATAAATAAATATAGTAAGCTTTATAATAATAAGTTAAATTTGACTCCAATGAATTTGACTCCCAATAGGTATTGATAAAATCTTTATTGGATCTTTTTATATTAAACTAGCTGACCCGGCAAACGTTGTCTTGTCGCAAAATAAAATTTTAAAAATAGGGGTTGATCGTAGGGTGTTGAAAATTTAGGGTTGTATGTATTTTGGTATCCCGTTTTATAAAAAAAAATAAGAAATAGAAATATATCGAAAAATTAAAACAAAATATTGAGGGGTGGGCTACCCTTATGATTTAGGGGGATGAAAAATAGATGTTGTCCTAATCTCAGACTTACCCGATATGCACACAAAATTTCATGAGAATCGGTCAAGCTGTTTCGGAGGAGTATGGGAACGAAAACTGTGACACGAGAATTTTATATATTAATAATAATAATAATATCTTGGACACAATACACACAGTGCCCTCTAGTTCCAAGCTAAGCAACTAAATGCTTGTGTTATGGATAATAGATAACGGATATTAATACATATATACCTTTCTTTTGTAAATAAATACTTAAAACACCCAGACACCACACAAATATTCATGTTTGTCACAAATATTTGTGCTCGGGTGGGAATCGAACCCCCGACCTCATTGCTGCAACCGGTAGTTTGACCAATACGCCACGAGGCGTATTAGATTATTTCAGTGGGAGAATAGAATTCTATAATGTTAAATTAATATCTTTTTTCTTTTTTTTTTCTTTCTTGGCACATAGTATAATACTTTTGCGATACAAAATAATCTTGTTTCATTCTTAGAATGAGATTACTATGATTTGAATATGGCATTAGTTCCATGGAAAAATTTGCCTAGATTAATTTGTTTGTTTTTTTAGCTTTTCGTCTGCTTGAAAATAATTTGATTGTGAGATTATGATATCTCAGAAATGTAAAGTAGTAGAATATAGAAAATAAATAATATATTTATGATATTGATAAAACAAATATTAAATATGATTTTTAAGGCAGAGTAGTTTTAAATAAAAATATTGTTAGAAAACAGGTGCAGTTAAGCCTCTTAGAGGATGTTCAGACGTTCATTGCAGCATAAGACTACCCAACCCACGTTTGGAATAAGTATCCTGGTTCTCATACTTTGATACTATTGAACTCTCAAGTTATTTTAGAGCTTAATACTAAAATCGCTAGTGGGTAGCTTTGAAGATAGATATCCAATCAGATTTTTTTTTTCAAAAAAATAAATAACAAGAATGACCGATTATTACAGCAACTCTTTAATTAGGCTATTGCAGAGTGATCGATGCTATAACCCCACTTCAAGAGAAATAATTGTATAATTAAAATAGATTTACCATCTTAACAGTGGTAGAGCCAAGCAGTTCGCTGCATGAATGGGCCGGCTCGACCGGTGAAATACCACGACCTCTCAGAAGACCGACGTAAAGTGGCTCATGCCGCGTTCCGTTCGGTGAGAGAAGTACCCGGAGGCCCACCCCCCTTCCCCATCCTTTCCTCTCCCCTATCCCTTAAAGGTCGGCAACGCAACAGTAACACTATATGTGTTGCTGGTGTCCATGGGCGGCGTTGGTTGCTTACCATCAGGTGACACGCCTGCTCGTTTGCCCTCCTATGCCATAAAAAAAAAGATATTAATATAGCGTCGGGGTGTTTGACTTTGACAGGCAAAAAAATTTTTTTATTATAACTTCATGCCTTTAACAACCAAAGGTATAAGTAGCGGCAATTATACATCACTTTGTTCCCTTTTCCTATTACTTACCCATATTTATGACTCAACTTCCAAAAAGTCTGTTGTTACACTATTACCGGGATTCGAATTTTACACTTTTGATTACAAAGTGGCCTGCTGAACCAGTAGGCCGAGATTTTATTATTTTTATTTTAGAAGGTATCTATAGATTTACTTACAAAATAACATAACATAACTTACATAACGTAACTCCACGCCTTTTTCTACCCGAAGGTGTAGGCAGCGGCTGTTAAGCCTCGACTCATCGCTATGTTTACGTCCCAAATGGAATAGATGGCGAAACTATTGCCATACCAGGCACAAAGTTTTCAGTCATAGATTTTTATCACACATAACTTTCGAAATTAATTTCGAAAAGTCACTGGTGTGAGCCAAGATTTGAACCCGCGACCTCTTGACTCAGAAGATGGGTGCCCAACCACTGGACCACAGAGACTATTAATTATAAAATAATATCATTAATATTGCTTTCTGATTCGATAATACAAGCTGAACTTGGATACAAATAAACAAATTTTATTCTACACTTAAAAAACAAGGACGAAGTTAAGCGATTGATCGAATGTCGCTAACAATTACATTCTAGAGTGGTAGAGCCAAGCAGTTCGCTGCATGATTGGGCCGGCTCGACCGGTGAAATACCACCACCTCTCAGAAGATCGACGTAAAGTGGCTCATGCCGCGTTTCGTTCGGTGAGAGAGGTACCCGGAGGCCCATCCCCCTTCCCCATCCCTTCCTATCCTACTCCTTTAAAGGTTGGCAACGCAACTGTAACACTATGTGTTTCAGGTGTCCATGAGCGGCGTTGGTCACTTAACATCAGGTGACACACCTGCTCGTTTGCCCTCCTATCCCATAAAAAAAAAAGTAATAATAATATTATTCATTAATCATAATCGTCGACAACAATCTTGTTTTCTGTCCAAGTTGTTTGTTACATAAGTAAGAGACGTAACAGAGATCTTATAGGGAGAGTTCAACGGTACGATGAAGAGAGTTCATCTATATATATTATATATACTAGCTGACCCGGCGAACTCTGTTCCGCATCAAATAATTGAGTAAATTTTGGATATCATGAGGTTCAATTTGTGCTATTTATCGGCTTTAACTGCTGTCCCGCTATGTTAATTTTGCAATATCTTCGAAAATATTCCTTTAAATTGCATGCTGTAAAGGGTCAAGTTCATCTATATTACATGCACAATATATTTAAGATACTTAATTGGATGAAAATTAATGCTGTAATGTTAAAAATAGATTCGTAAATAAGCCATGATTTCTCGTAAAAAGTAAAAAAATAAAAATGGTCATTGTGGGTTATCCCTAAGAGATAGACATATGCCCTCGCGGGCTTTTTTGTAGATCTTCTGAAGGTGTTTAATAATGTAGAACATTGTTTTGATCACTTAGGGTTCAGCCAGCGTTTGCAATTAAAGTGCTAAATCTCGAAAATTAGATTTTTTTTACAGCATCATATATGAATTATAAATCAAAACTACCCCGTTGACACCCTCTAACTATTAAAAAAACGCATCAAAATCCATTTAAAGATATAAGTATATAAGGGGACAAACAGCGGAAAGTGACTTTGTTTTATACTATGTAAAAATATATATAAATAAATATTAAATAAATATATATATATATAAATATATATATGTAAATAAATATATATAAATAATATATTAGATAAATTGAAGTGTCTGTTTGCAATATTGAAATAACTGGTTTCTACTACAAATAGTACGGTACATACAAAAAATAACATTTTTTTTTACAATTTTTATCTGTCTGTTTGTCGGTTTGTTGCGGGTAATCTCTGAAATGGTGGGACCGATTCTGACGGAACTTGTAATGGCAGATAGCTGGTGTTTTAAGGAGTAACTTAGACTACTTATTTTTCAAAAATTTCAAGGCGAAACAAAGACAAGAAACGACTCCAAAAATAAGCGACAATTGTTAATATTTTAATAGTTAAAGATGACTTTATTAAAGTATTATATTTCGTACATTGTATTAAGTATATAAATCAGTTAGTTACGTTATTTATCGCTTTTTAGTAATGGAGGAACTGTTCTGTCTATTTAAAGATTTTGTCGTCTGTGTTTCATGAAGTCGGTTTGACATTTTTTTTAAAGTAATTTCATATACCGAAAGAAGGGGTAAATAAAAGGGACATTTTGGTTAAAATGAGAGTATCTCTTTGAGTCTCAATAGGAAATCACTATCCTTCATATACACGGCGCGACATAGCTTTGACAAAGCAAATAACACATTTAGCTAAACATAGATCAAATACCACTCATAACGCCAGACTCGGACAACTTCCTCCGGAAAAACCCGGTGAATACCCGTACTCTACGGACGGAACGGAGTATGAAAGTAACAAATAAATATAATATGTGGGTTTTTTTTTTATTGGTAAGGAGGGCAAACGAGCAGGCGTGTCACCTGACGGTAAGCAACCAACGCCGCCCATGGACACCAGCAACACATAAAGTGTTACTGTTGCGTTGCCGACCTTTAAGAGATAGGGGATAGGAAAGGATGGGGAAGGGGGATCGGCCTCCGGGTACCTCTCTCACCGCACGAAACGCGGCATGAGCCACTTTACGTCGGTCTTCTGAGAGGTCGTGGTATTTCACCGGTCTGGCCGACCCATTCATGCAGCGAACTGCTTGGCTCTACTTGGCTCTGGGTATACTTGTGTCTAGATTGTAACCTCAAAATGACTCTAACATGTAATGCCATATCGCATTCATACAATTAAAAATACAATCTTTAATACAATCTGCATGTCTTGTTAAAACTACTGCAGTTATAGTAAAAGTTAGGTGCGCGATATCTATAATTCTTATCTATTATAGTGTTAGAGCTATAGTGGTAGAGAGGGAGTTCCCTGCCGGCCAGCTCGACCGGTGAAATACCACGACCTCTCAGAATATCTGTAAAGTGGTCAAAAGTGGTAAAGTTCCAACCCCTTCTCTATCCCAACACGGAAAATATTCCCAAGAAGGGCTGACGTCAGGTAGGCGGCCGGTCATAAAACCGCAGTCAAAACAGTCTAACAGTGGTAGAGCCAAGCAGTTCACTGCATTAAGGGGCCGGTTCCAACGATGAAATACCACGACCTCATAGAAAATCGACGTAAAGTGGCTCATGTCACGTTTCGTTCGATGATAGAGGTACCCGGAGACCCACCTCCCCTCCCATTCTTTACCATCCTACTCCCTTAAAGGTTGGCAATGCAGCTGTAACACTGTGTATGTTGCAGTTGTCCATTTGCGGCGCTGGTCACTTACCATCAAATGACACGCATGCTCGTTTTCCCTCCTATCCCATAAATAAAAAAAAAGTCAAATGATAGTTCGAAAGCATAACATGTAGACCGTCCATATAGTGGGATAAAAGCTAGGTATATATAAATCAGTGGTAGAGCACGCGGCTTCTGATCCAGAGGTTCGGGTTCGAATCCTGACACTGGCTCACACCAATGACTTTCCGCAATTGATGACTGAAAACTTTGTGCCCGGTATGGCAATAGGTTCGCCACCAATTCCATTTGGGACGTAAACATAACGGCGAGACGAGGGTTAACAGCCGCTGCCTACACCTTCGGATAACAACAGGCGTGAAGTTATGTTATGTTATAATTATCTGTAACAAAAACAAAAAATATTCCCCGTAAAAGTATTTCAAAAACTGACAAATAATAATTAGCAAGCAAAAAAAACTCGTACATACATATAGACGAGTTTTTTTTTTGCTTGCATATTATTATTTATACATATAGGGAAAGTAAATCGAATCTCATCATTACGTCAACCCCACAAATCCGTTCATATAAAAAATGAACTTATTTAGTTTGACACAAACTTTTTCAACTTATATTCAAATAATTTATATTCGGAAAGATTCTCTCCAGTGAATAGATATAAAGTATTTATTTTTTCTTACGTATAAAACTACTTTATTCACTAGGCTTTACCTATATAGAGTAGTTTTATGAGTAAAAAGTGACGTTATGACTCCCATTTGGATAAATAGATTCGAATTCACGGTTGTGTTCTTTTTATATTAAATGCTTTCTTTTCTTCGTAACAGAATAGTTTTACTTTGACGAAAATAGTTTATTTTTGTTTTCACTTCATTACGAGGTATAACTTTTTTAAATTCAATTGGTTATTTTGATTGGAATTTGTTTTTGAATTTTGGTAGCACACGTACTAATAGATTTATTCGCTTATGAGATCTTATCAAATTTCAAATTAAGAACAAAGGATGATGATGATATAATAAAAAAAAACATAAGAACTTTTTTTTCTTTTCACAATTCTTGCACTGGAACATAATTTTGCCGAAAAAAAAGAACAAGCTACGTCTATGGGGACATAAATAAACAAAAAGTGTATTAACTCGTTTACATAACTGTTTCTGCCATCAGAAATGTCTCACTCTTCGCTCGCCCCTTAAAACAACTGAACAAATATTGACGACGACAAGAAATATTATTGCGTCTGCACTAAATTATATTGGTCAACACCAGCTATGACGCAATAGCTTTGAAAAGATAAATTTTACTTATAATATCTATTTTGACTGGGATAGTAGGTATACTAGCTGCCTTCAATTGTAACTTATAAATCTTATAAGATACATTTTGTACTTGTTGACTGTTTTTAAGTGTCTATGAAAGAATTTTAAGGCATATGAAAGGTAAAATATGTTTATGCATTTTTTTCGCCTATATTAGGGTTCAACACTTTCTTCCTGTGACCTATAATCACGCTGGCCACTTACCAGCTGGTGACTTGGTTGCTCATTTACGGTCCTTCCCCTTTTTACATGAGAGTCAACAATACTAACTTTTAATTTGATATATTTATCTCCTGAATATATCCTTATTAACTAAAATTAATATCGTGCATTTGAAATACCTAACTGAAAAAGAAAAAAAAAATTACTTAGGTTTGTTAATTGACATGAAAAATGTAAGTGTATGAAAATTACACGAACATTGTTAGCACCAGGAATATATGGAAAACGCCAAATGAAATGGTCCGCTACTTATTAAACAAGGAAATGCAAAAGAATGTTCTTGAAAAGTGTATATACTTACCTACATAACTCCCGCGGGAAATTTGGACTAAACAACACTCCAAGAAGTTGAGAATGGCTCAAAACGCTGCCTTGTTCTCGACTTCTGAATGGTCCGTAAAGTCCTGAAGGAACGGGAATAATATTTGACGTGAAATGCTTCGTATAATTTTTCATCAAAGCAATGCCCAGAAATAAATCTATTGAGAGAAATAAAGCTAATTATTACCAATTTTATATACATATATTAATATAAAATATTATTAACTTAAATAGATAATGAAAATCCATTTATTCGATGCAACTTTTCAGTATCACATGACCTGTCCAGTATCAGTATCCCATAAAAAATGATGGCGAGACATAATTACCTTCGGATATTAAAGGCGTGAAGTTTCATAAAAGAAAATCTTATATAACAACATAACATAACTTCACGCCTTTTTCTACCTGAGGCTGTAGGCAGCGGCTGTTAGGCCTCGACTCGCCGTTATGTTTACGTCTCAAATGGAATAGGTATTGCCATGCCGGGCACAACATTTTTAGTCATCAATATTTATCACACATAACTTTCGAAATTAATTTCTAAAAGTCATTGGTGTGTGCCAGGATTCCCGCCCGACCACCGAGACTATTAAAATCTTATAAAATATCACATTATTGATACCTACATACATAATATTTACTATATATTATGTATACATGCAATATGACGTCGAATCTGTACAACTACAACTATTAATCATTCTGTATCAGCTTACATGATAAGACTAATACTGGCTGGTGCACATTACACATTGCACGATGGCGTCATCTGTGGGTAAAATGACGTTCTAATGACGAACCTCGAAGCTCAAATGTACATTGAAGAAAATGGAAGTTCCGAAGTAATAAGAATTCCGAAATAGCTTTTGTAATTTGAATCTCAATTCAGCAATCCGGTTTCTGATTGATAAGTTGCGATTTCTAATCCAAGTATAATCCAAGCATATATCTTCTTGTGCCTTATATAGATATATTGCAATAAGCTCGATTGCCGCTTTTTACTTCTGGTAGAGGATGTACCACCAACGAGAACATTCCCAAGGAGAGTTGCCGTCATACAGGCGGCCGGTTATAGAACCACAGCCATAACTTTTGACAACATGGACAGTTCGAAATGATAACGTTGTTGTACCGACCCCACTTAGAGTGAGACAAGGGCAGGAAAATGATCATATAGCAATAAGCGCGCGAATATATAATTGCCGCTACATGTTAAGCTTTTATTTATATGCTAAAAGTATTAATTTTTTTTTGTGTTTTACTCCAACAAATAGGACTTTAAAGAACTTCACTCCTCTTCTAAGGGAAAACTCTTTCAGTCTTTCTTACTTATTCACTGAAATATAAATAATTAATAAAATACGCTCATTTATCAGGTCCAAATAAGTCAGTCCAGGTCGTTTATTTAATGGTTGATATAACTCTGTGATCTACTCTACGATGAAATTAAAGTCTTAACTCTTATATCTAGTTTAAAGAAAGACATGCTAATTCATTATAGAAATAATAAATCGGAGTTTGGTTATGATAGACCGGTAGAGCCATGCAGTGCATGATCACTACCATCTCTCAGAGAATCGACGTAAAGTGGTACAAATCGAATTTCATACAATTGAATTCACAGGGCCACCCCTTCTGTTCCCTTCTCCAGCCTACTTCCAAGCCATAGCTGTGTCCCTATCGGTGTTGAGGATGTCGATGCTCGGCACAAGTCGCTTACCTCTAGATGACTCGCTTGTTATTCTTGTATCACATATAAAAAAGAATACTGAAGCTAAAAGTTAACCATTCAGTGGTTTAAATAACATAACTTCACGCCTTTGTCTACCCGAAGGTGTAGGCAGCGGCTGTTAAGCCTCGTCTCGCCGTTAAGTTTACCTCCCAAATGGAACAGGTGGCGAACTTATTCCTATGCCGGGCACAATTTCACCGGTTTCTTTGACAAATAACTGCTCTATCCATGCTCGTCGTTTGTTATTTCGATTTTTTATTTAAATTCATTTATCTCTTTTTCCTATCATGCTAACCGCACAAATTCTACTGAAGCAGTTTTGTTATAAATAATAGGAAAATACGTCATGAACATCCTTGTTATGCTGTTCACAGCGATTTCCTTGTATAGTAGACTCTAATGTACTATAAACTGATTATGTACTGAGTAAACTGTATATTATCTGTATAAACTTTTTTTTTCTGTTACGCAAGTTGCATTAAACAACGCGTCCAAGGTTTAATATCGCGTGCTGGCTGGCAGAGATAATAAAAAAAGTTTATGAATTGACGTAAAGAGGTTCTTATTCCAATGCAATTAGAATTAAACTGTTCCGGTTAAACTTTGTTTCATTAAAATACTTTTTTCATAGCCATCCTGAGAAGAAAGTTCTAATAATTAGCAGGAAATCGACGCGTGTGAAGCTGTTGTCAAGAACATGTTAAATTATAAACATAACATAACTTCACGCCTTTGTTACCCGAAGGTGTAGGCAGCGGCTGTTAAGGCTCGTCTCGCCGTTATGTTTACGTCCCGAATGGAATAGGTGGCGAACCTATTGCCATACCGGGCACAAAGTTTTCAGTCATCGATATTTATCACACTTAACTTCCGAAAACAATTCCGAAAAGTCATTGGTGTGAGCCAGTGTCAGGATTCGAACCCGGACCTCTGGATCAGAAGCCGTGTGCTCGACCACTGGACCACCGAGACTACAAAATTATTAAATTATAAAATCTTTAATTCTCAAATTAAAAAATAATTTCGTAACTGTATTACCAATTATAGTGGAAAATTAATTTATTAATGGATTTATTACTAAAACAACATTATTAAAATTATTACAATGAATTAAAAGGGATAAACTCAAAGAATAATACAAGTTTAAATTATTTATTACCAATATATAAACATATTTGCTAGTGTCTCGGTGGTCCGGTGGTCGAGCACCCCGCTTCTAAATCAAGAGGTCGCGGGTTCGAATCACACACCAATGACTCTACCGGAATTCTTTTACTAAACGGCGAGACGAGGCTGTTAAGCCACTGCCTACACCTTGGAGCAGAAAAAGGCGTGAAGCTATGTTACGTTATAAACATATATCAATTCTTTAAGATACGAACTAGTGAACCAGCTCATTGTAAGCAATGGGATAAACAAACCTACTACTACTAAGGCATTACAACACTTTTCTCTCTGAGGTAAAAGATTTGTGTTTATATTTAAACATAGAAAACCTTTTTATTTAAGAATCGTGGATTTGAGAGATTGAATTGAACATACCATCAACGAGTTTATTCCCAAGAGTTTTGACTTCAAACACAATGGCGTTCTAAATGTTTTTACTATTCTTTCAGATAGTTTTAGATGAAAAATGGGTACACCGCGGAAACCTCAAGTCTTTTGGATTAATAGAAAAAATAAATTACGGAGATCTCACAGTAATTGGATTAAGTAAAATATAAAATAAAAGCCGATAGATGTAGGGGTCGAAGACGGCCAATACACACATTCCGTGTCCAAATAGAACGTGTTCTGGAGGAAGGTCATGTTAGAAGCCTCAAAAATCGACGCGCGGACATGAAAAGAGTTATAAAAGTCAACGAAGCGAGTGAGGTGTGTAAGAATCGTGCCTTATGGCGCTCTGTTCTCTCTGCCTACCCCGCAGTGAAGGCGTGAAGTTATGTATGTAAGACAATGATAGTTAATTATCGTTCTATTGATATTGAAATTTGAAAAACGCAAAGTTAATCATATAACTACATATACTGATTTACATGCTTAAATAACATTACATAAAGCCCCTTGCGGGGTAGGCAGAGATAATGGAACTTCATAAGGTACGATTCTTAAACACCTCATTCGTTTTTTTAGGCTTATCTTATATCTATATCTTTATTTATTGATTCATTTGTAATCATCATAGAAAAAAATAGAAATACGTATGTAGGTTAGGTAAATGAAATGTATAAATTCTCTTACCAAAGGATTTTTTGTACTTTTACGTTCTTAATAGCATTGGGGGCAAATGAAAAAGGGAGTTCCCTGCTGATAAGTGACTAGACCTGCCCATGAGGCCCTGTAACATAGATAGTGCCTCAGTTGCGTATCCAACCTTTAAGGGAGTGGGATGGGAAGTAAGGCAAAAGGAGAGTGGGCATCTCACCTGACCAAATACGACATGAGCCACTTTAAGTTGATATTCTCAGAAGTTATGCTTTTCACCGCCAGAGAGGACACATTGGTGCAGCAAATTGTGTGGCTCTACTTCACAGAAATACAAAAAATATCACACATTTTTGATGTGTTAGCATAGCGTGTTACTAATACGTTTAATCCCTATATAAATCTATAAATTACTTAATCCCATACGTTCAAGTTTAAGCCAATTTACTTAATTACTCCAGAGAGGGCGCAGTTCACAAATTAAAACAATTTTATTTAAGTACACCTTAAACCTTATCGTACAATATAACCCTCCATGGCTAATTACATTATATATACTCCAGGGACAGTTCTGAAGAATTCGCTGACTTTTCATAGTACCGTCGTACCTATATATTAAATATTTTCTTGTTAGTTACAACCTTCATGGAGGAATGCAGGGATTATTAAGGAAAATATCTTTAATAGGCTGTTTGTGCCTAATAAACTCTTGGTCACCAATGACGTACTCAATTTTATCGTATAACTTGACTCGCATTCAGTGTCCTATCTTAATTAGTAGTATTAACTTTTTATATAACCTTTGTAAATAGCACAATCAGGGATAAAGCTACTAATATGATCCTGTTAGTTTTACCTAATACTACATTATTTTTGTAAATATTTTTTTTATTGGAAAGGCGGCAAATGAGTAAGCGGGTCAGCTGGTGACAAGCAACTAATGCCACAATTGATTTGTCTGCCATGAAAGTGGTATATTGATATCTTTGTCACAGTCATAGAACGCAACACGGCCTGAGCCACTTTACGTCAATATTCTGAGAGGTCATGGTATATCACCGATCGAGACAGCCCATTGATGCAACGAACTGCGTGGCACTAGCACTTTTAATTAATCAAACACATTATATTAGCATAGTAACTTCTGTTTTGGAAGTCTTGAAGTCTCTTTGTCACATAACTACAGTTTTTTTACGACTAAATAAACAAGTTGATTATAAAAAATGATTGAAAAATATCGTCCATGTTGATGTTAAATTTGCATTCCAACTATTCGTTTGCCAACAGGAAATTATTCCATTAAAAACTAACTCTATTTATTTCCATAAATCAAAGTTAGTTTTATCATTGTATATATTTACTAGCTGACCCGGCGAACTCTGTTTCGCATCAAAAGTAATAACTGCTGCCCCGCTATGTTAATACTGCAATATCTTCGACAAATTTGAAGTTGATAGCAGCTATAGGTTAAAAATGGGAATTTTCCATTGTTAACACCCCCGCAACACCCCTTGTGGGTGGAATTTCGTAAAATCCGTTCTTAGCTGACCTCTACTCGGCGAAAGGAATAATCCTACTAAATTTCAAGTCGCTACGCCTTATGGTTCCAGAGATATCGTGATGAGTCAATATATAGGTGGAAATCTCTTATATATATATAGATTTTATTTAAAGTTTTTCCTAATCAAACTTTGCCACTCGTAATTTATTAAGCAATTGAACAAATAAATTTATAACTATAAAATGGTTATATGAAAAACCAACATTTCAGAAAACAGATGATTTATAGGTATTATAATAATAATAATAATATAATAATATCTTGGACACAATACACACAGCGCCCTCTAGTCCCAAACTAAGCAACTAAATCCTTGTGCTATGGAAGCTAGATAACGGATATTAATACATATATACTCTTCTTTTGTAAATACATACTTATATTACATAGAAAAACACCCAGACACCACACAAATATCCATGTTTGTCACAAATATTTGTGCTCGGGTGGGAATCGAATCCCCGACCTCATTGCTGCAGCCGGTAGTTTTACCAATGCGCCATGAGGCCCGTCAATTTTTATATTATTATATTTTTAGCTATTTTATTTTGCAACTGTAAAATATGTATTGATTACATATTGATAGACATTACCCGCAGCTTTTCTTGTCATGTTCTTGAATAGATATGTCAAAGTTCATTGATAAAAAAATAATTGTTTATTAAAGCTGCATTTATTGCAGTACAGTAGTACCTATATATACAACGAAATCCAAAAATAAGTAACCAATTATACTATAGTTTAGTTTTATTTTAGACCGATTTAAATTAATGGATTTTTGGACTAAAATCAGAAGTAATTTCTCGGATGTGTACTGTATCAAACTGGGTGGTAGAGCCACGCAGTTTGCTGCATGTATGGGCTGGCTCGACCGGTGAAATACCACGACCTCTCAGAAGATCGACGGTGTCCATGGGCGGCGCAGATTGCCTACCATCAGGTGATACGCTTGCTCGTTTGTCCTCCAATCCCATAAAAAAGTGTAATATGCCACCGAGTGATAGGAATTTTAATTAATATAACTTATTAATACTAAAAATCTATACCCTGCTCTCAACTCAGTAGGTTAGTAAAAACAAGATACATTACTATTTCTTATCACCAGAATATCGATAACACTTCAACACAAAAACGCGATCGTACACAAAAATATTAAAACATAGAGGGTGAAGTGCAATCAATCATTTGTGGCTTATACAGTACATACTTGCGACCTACGCGCATCGCTGCCACGAAGGTTGATAACCTTACAATTTGCAAAGTAACAACCCGAAAAAAATGGATGCTGTCACTATTCGATCGATTAATAGAAACTTAATAGAAAAATACCGATAATCAGAGACATAATAAAAAGACTCTGTCTAAAAAAAAATTGAAACGAGGTTTTATACATCTGTGGAAAATCATAACCTAACTTAATTGTAATCTTTTGTAATAAAGATGTACAGGAGTTCGAATGGTATAAGCTTTTTAACCGACTTCGAAAGAAGGAGGAGGTTCTCAATTCGTGTATAATTTTTTTTTTTCACCGTTATTTTCGTAAATTATGGACGTATTTTATAGTGTATAGTGTTTACCTCTGAGATGGTCCCATTTTCACCAGGTCAGCATCTGATGATGAGAACCAGGAAAAATCGAAGGCATCCACCAAAAGTTGTATGCAAAATGGTGTTTTTGTTACGTAATAGTGATGTCTTAGGGATATTCTTTATGGTGTCAACATTTGATGCTGCTGTGCTGATGAAGATGCCACAAAACTCCTCAACGGTTAGGAGTTTGAAGACAGCACTGCAATTGGTCGATAGGAAATACTTGGTAGTATGTAGAGCTAGCGTGTTGCTTGCGAGATATGCTTGAATATTCACCTGATGCTGCTATGCTGATGAAGAAGCCCCAGAACTCCTTAACGGTTAGGAGTTGGGAGACAGTACTGCAGTTAGTCGATGGAAACTGTTTAGTAGTATATAGGACTAACGTGTTGCTTGGAAGGTATGCTTGAATCAACGTCTGATACTCCTGTGCTGATGATGAAGCTACAGAACTCTTAAACGGTAACGGTATATATACGCCTGATAATAACAAGAATATAAATACTTAGCAAGTATTAATCATACTTTTTTAACTAAGTACCTATTAATAACAATTATAGCTCCCTAAAAATATCAACCTGTTTTCATCTACTTTTTGTGGTTTCGTTTTGTTTCGTCGTGTTTTGTTGGTTTGGTTTCGTTTCTAGAAGTCGGTTTAACTTATTTTTTAAGTTTTTTTTTTATAATATATTCTCATGTCAAGAAACCAATCGAAATATAGATCTGACTAAATAATATTAAAATTAGAATATTTTTACGCCAAAGTTCTTTATTCAAAAGCATTTTCTTTTTAAATTGCTTTTGAAGAAAGAACTTTGGCGCATTACAATAACAATTTTCTTACTAAATCATTAAATATGATTTCGTATTACAAAATAACGTTTTGTACGACAAAACTTTACCAATATTTCTTATGGAGCTCTTACTGTAATGATTGAATTTTCAGAATCGGAACGGTAGTTCCTGATTTAGTTTATATAGACAAAAACAAAATTTACCTATTTATTTTGTAGTATGTTGTAGAACCACGTAGTTCGCTGCATGAATTGGGCCGGCTCGACTGGTAAAACACTACGACCTCTCGGATTATCAGCGTAAAGTGGCTCATGCTGCGTTTCGCTCGAAGAAAGGTATCAGAAGGCCTAACCCCTCCCCCTCTCCTTTCCACATCCCACTTCCAAGTCCCTATCCCAGCAATCAAAACATTCCTTAGGAGGGTTGACAACAGGCAGGCGGCCGGTCGTACAACCACAGCCAAATCTTTTGACAACATGGACAGTGCGAAAGGATCACATGTTGCACCGACCCCGCATAAAGTGGGATAATTTCATTCCAACGGAAAATAGGTATGGAACTACCAATTGCTGCGTACCGTAATGATGAGAAAGGTAAAAGGCAGAAAGTGAAAAGCAGGCAGAAGAAAACTATCATGACCACGAAACATCAGGGAGGGAGTCGATATTAATTCCGTCGAACAATTATTTGCTCATGTTATGGACCAATCATTGGTAGAACATTATTATTTGGGGGCTCATGTCAAAAGCTTGCACGTCGCGATCCCTGCCGTCCCAGTGGGACGCAATCTTGACCAAAATAAATACAGCCACGCTGGCACGCAGCGACAACCTGGCGGCACGGAGTGACAAGGAAGATTAATGAGATGATGGATGTAATAAATGAGAGATGCCTGGATGCCTTATGTTTGACGGAAACAAAGCAGAATGGCAGTGAAGCTCCCAGGTGGCATAGTCGTCCTATGGTACAACGTGGCAGTGGGGGTGTAGGAGTCGTTCTTTCTTCCCGCTTTGCTTCCGGAGTGAAAAACAATGAGTTGGTATGCCCAAGACATCTCTGGGTTCGTATAAAACTGGAGGTCACATGAGTTTTCCTTGTCGCAGCTTATCCTGCCGTCAGCTCCGCTGATCTCCATGAACTCGAGGAGATTTGGAAAACTGTTAGAGATATTCTGGATTTGGTTGTAGTATATGAATAGATGATTCCGTGTGGTGATTTTAATGGATGGGCCGGTACCAAGAGAGATGGCCTGGAGGCTGTCCTTGGTCCGAATTGTGACAAGAGAGTGAATGATGCTGGTAAGCCGATCTTGGACGTATGCCTGGAACGGAGCCTCCTTGTATCTAACACATTATTCCGTCATAAATATATTCACACGTACACGTGGAGACGGAATGTACAAAAGAGTATGATTGAATGAGTATGATGAGTATGAATTGAGAAAAAGACAGATAGCCGTTGGCTTAAAGTTGATAGCTTAAAGTTAACTACATAATAGCCACACTGATCCTTGGATTCAAGGAGGAGTTCTAATCAAATAATAATAAAAATCGACTTCTGTATAAACTAAAATATAAGGAATGTCTGAAATTTCCGTCTGTTTCTCCGATTATTGGCCGGAGATTGGGATGGTTATTTCGACAATAGCTTATTATTCCAAAGACATATTTTACGCTTTACACGAGTAACTCTTACAAATATTCAAATATAGGACAAGCCATGAATATATATGATATATATGCAAGTACTTGTAGTTCCGTAATACATACAAAACTTCACGCCAAATCCCTTGCGGGGTAGGCAGAGAGAACAGAGCGCCATAAGGCACGGTTCTTACTCGTTTCGTTGACTTTCATAACTCTTCTTATGCACGCGCGTCGGTTTTTGAGGCTCCTAACATCCGTAATCCGTATTCACAAATAATTATGTTATTAACTACGGGAATAGTAGTGAATAGTGTATTTTTTTTATAAGCTGTGCTTCAATAACCAATGGGCTCATACTCAATTCGTTTATCGGTATAAGCGTTATAGGTTCCATAAGTTACCTTACGTCTCCACTCTAACAGTGGTAGAGCCAAGTAGTTCGCTGCATGAATGGGCCGGCTGGACCGGTTAAATACCACGACCTCTCAGAAGATCGACGTAAAGTTGCTCATGCCGCGTTTCGTTCGATGAGAGAGGTACCCGGAGGCCCACCTCCCTTCCTCATCCTTTCCCATCCTAGTCCCTTAAAGTTTGGCAACGCAACTGTAACAGTATATGTGTTGCAGGTGTCTATAGGGTGACACGGATGCTCGTTTGCCCTCCTATACCCTAAAAAACGCTCCATCATCCTCTATATAAGTAGAGAAGAAGATAGTTTGCTAAAATGAATCTCAAGAACCCAAACATATGGAGTTTCATAGTAGGCAATTTATAGTTTCATCTGCTACCATCAAGTTCCGTCTACAAACTCAATTCGTGCTAGAAATCTAAAATAAACTATCTTCAAAGACAAAAAATATTAATACTATAATATATAACCTATATACGAAAAAAAAGCCCAAACATTGTGCTATCAAACTTAAGAGATATGAAATTACGTCGTTAAAAAAAGGGTCGTCACAGAGTAATATTTGTAAGTGGAACCTCTTTATCAGATTAAAAGAGCAATAACAGCCGGGGTCATAGACAATTATAGTTTACCTATTTATATATTTGATTTTAGATTACAGTTATTAAAAATTTTACAGCTGTAAAATGAGAAAAAAAAACATAACATTAAGTTTTATTAATTTTTTATTTGTTTTATTTTATACTTTGTGCCCGGTATGGCAATAGGTTCGCCACCTATTCCATTTCGGACGTAAACATAACAGCGAGACGAAGCTTAACAACCGTTGCCTACACCTTCGGGTAGAAAAGGCGTGAAGTTATGTCATGTTATGTTTTTTTATTCTTATGAGATAATGGGGAGGGGTGCCTTGACTAAAATTACTAACTTGAACGCCAAGTCTCACCTTTTCACCTACATTCACTTCTTCGATTTTCATGACTCTTGTCATACACGCTCGTTGGTTTTTGAGGCTCCTGATCATCACCTTGGCAAGGATATTTTTTTAATTTGGTCATGGAAAGTATCCGACCCCAACTTCTAAATCCTTCCACTGTTGCACTGGTAATATCCCCAAAAAACATAACTTAAATTTTGTTTGAGTTTGTTTTCAGAGTGTACAGTTAATATGTTCCAATTAATATTCATAAACAGACTGTTTTGTTACTATAAAAGCGTAAATATGAATCTGGAATAGTAAATATTTACAAAAACAGAGAGTGTTGGTAGGTAGTAAAGAGCGAACCATTTCTATGTTAATACGCTCTGGCGTCCAACAATACAACCCTTTGTTACAGACAGACGGAACGTGCAATTTAACACGGCATTAGAGAGTATAGAATTTTGTACTAGTATATACATATATTGTACTAGCTGACCCGGCGAACTTTGTTTCACCTCAAAAGCATTATATGAGTAAATAAAAGTTTTTTCTAAAAAGTCCCGTCAAAATCGGTCCAGCCATAAGCCAGAACAATCAGACAGACAAAAATTCTAAATAATATTATTTTAATGTACTCGTATATACATGCATAACGTAAAAAGCGGTTATTTCAATTTGACAAACAAACACTTCGATTTTATATATTAGTATAGATATAGATATTGATTGGCCAAGAAATACTTTTATGTATTTTACATTTTACTTTTAACAGTGGTAGCGCCAAGCAGTTCGCTCCATGAATGGGCCGGCTCGATCGGTGAAACACCACGACGGAAGATTCCTTATACTTCCCTATCTGCCTTCCCTAAAGGTCGGCAACGCAACAGTAACACTATATGTGTTGCTGGTGTCCATGGGCGGCGTTAGTTGCTTACCATCACGTGACACGCCTGCTCGTTCGTCTCATAAAAAGGATCATTTCAATTCCAGAAATTAAAGTATTTCAACGCCTAACAATAACATACATAATTTCACGGCTTTTCTACCCGAAGGTGTATGCACTGGCTTTTAAGCCTCGTCTTGCCGTTATGTCTACGTTACAAATTGAGTAGGCGAACCTATCGCCATACCGGGCACAAAGTTTTCAGTCATCGATATTTACCACACATAACTTCCGAAAACAACTTCGGAAAATTGATGTGAGCCAGGATTCGAACCCGCGACCTCTAGATTCAGAAGTGGGGTGCTCGACCACTGGACCACCGAGACCTTATTTGTTAATTAATTTAATTATGTCGTGTGGCCGTTTTTGGGCTTGCCGTGCCCGACATGTTTATATTAAAACACAATTCTGACATAGCAATACGACTCTTCTCTTGATCAATTTTTTCTAGTCTTCAGTGCGGTTAGCACTTGAGATGGCCTTCCCACATTACATTGACTGCGACTGCCATCGCCTTGTCCTCTGCATCATAATATCTAATTAATTAAAGTGAGAAAAGTTAACGTAGCAGTAAAATACCACACTATCCCAAAAGATCAACAAAAATAAATCATATACCGTATATTTTTACAATTTGTAATTGTATTCTTGACTAATGTCGACATTCAATGAAAACAATTCTTTTCCCATACAAATTCATCATTTTCCTGCTCTTATCCCACTCTTAGTGGGGTCAGCATAACATGTCATCCTTACCAACTATCCATGTTGTAAAAAGTTTTGGCTCGTAATTGTCTTATTCGTCGTAATAGTTGGTGGTCTTTCCTTCCAGTATCCTGTCGATGCAGGTCGCCAGGTTATGTTGCGAAATGAATACTTGTAATTTATTGATCCGCTCTTGAGTTTCACGATGAGGAAGTTGGTCTGATCATTGCGAGATGACGCACCACATGCTTTTCTCTATAGTAGATGCCATCTGAACTAAATCTGCAATGCTTGCTCCAAACTAATGCATGGTTTATTTAAATTTTAAAACAGTTTTTTAGTTTAAAAATAACTTATATATAACCAATATTTATATAAAATAATTGTAAATTGCAATACCTTAAATATATTTCAGTGACATGACACAACAAATTTTGACATTTGATTGAAAGTTTAAATGTCAATATTCATACGATACTGACGAACGATGGACTTTTCTACTAACAATGAACTCTATCATATGATTTTAAAGATCAAATTGCCTTGTATGTCAAAGTGTGGTTACGAATCGTTTGTATGGGAAAATTGAATTATCTATTTTAGTATTTCACTCGCAATTTATCCATATTTACCTATCCTATGTCCGATTCCTGGCTCTAAGCTACTTCCCCACCAATTTTCAGCCACATCTGCACGGCCGTTCTTTAGTTATAAGTGGTGTAACTAACACGACTTTCTTTTATATATATAGATTGTAAATGTGAAATTTAGTAGAGATGTTTGGATAATTGTTACTCACTCACTTATGTTTGCGCAGTATTTAAATAAAAATGAAAATTGGCATTTAACTATAACATTTCAAACATGATTGTCAAAACTACAACCCCGATGGTGCGATCTCGTTAGATACTAATTAAACTTGTATACATAAACAACTTCACGCCAAGTCCCTTCGGAGGTGGGTATAGAGAACAAAGTTCCTCTTCGTCTTCGACTTTCATTGGTCATGTAATACCCGCTAGATGGTCTTTAAGGCTCCTGATATCACTGTCCACTAGGACACTTTCAATTTGGTCATGAAGAGTGAGTCTTGACCGTCCTCCACTCCTAAACCCTCCCAATTTTGAGCTCTAGATATATCTGCTTGGTGAATTTTCATCCGTTTTTAATCTATTCTTTCTACATGTCCGAAAAATCGGGGCATTCTTTACTTTATACACAATACATAACTTTAATGTTAATTTATTTTAACAGATTTAACATGGTTTTTAGTTTGCAAATACCAACTTGATTTAAATAAATTTAGTTCAGCCAAATCGCGAGTAAAAGCTCCCGTTTTATAACTAAAGAGTTACATCACACTTACACACTGTCTACTTTCCTCAATTCTCTGATGTAGCTACATCTCTCAGTTGTGAATATTAAATAGATTTTGTTTTTTTTTATGGGATAGGGGGGCAAACGAGCAGGCGTGTCACCTGATGGTAAGCAACCAACGCCGCCCATGGACACCAGCAACACATATAGTGTTACTGTTGCGTTGCCGACCTTTAAGGAATAGGGGATAGGAAAGGACGGGGAACGGGGGTGGGCCTCCGGGTACCTCTCTCACCGAACGAAACGCGGCATGAGCCACTTTACGTCGGTCTTCTGAGAGGTCGTGGAATTTCACCGGTCGAGCCGGCCCATTCATGCAGCGAACTGCTTGGCTCTACCACTGTATAAAATATGACTCTGTGATGTTATCACAATACTAAAGCTTTCTCAATCTTTTTATATCTTAGCTTGTAGTCGTCCATGTTATTTTTTTTTTAATAATATGTTAAATGTACGTATACTAATTTTCAAATTGTGGCTAATTTATTGTATTATATTTGGAACTTTTTCTATGCAATAATGTATGCAAATGAATCTCGGGGATTCATTTCCCGAGATAAGGTAACACAGCCAACACGCCCGGATATTAAATGCGTGATGATAAAATAAACAAATGGTACATATTACATAAATGGAACAATGGAATATCATGTACCATAATAATATTCTACTACATACCTATACCTACCTAAAATATTATTAATTATTTTCCTATTTGTAGTACATCTAGATAATTATCCTTCCTCTTTCTACCCAGCAATAATATTATAATGTTAGGTGGAATAGGTGGCGAACCTATCGCCATTCCTACCGGGCATAAAGTTTTCAGTCAGCGATATCTATGTATCGAAAATAATTTCGAAAAGTCATTGGTGTGTGTCAGGATTCGAACCCGCAACCTCTTGATTTAGAAGCGGGGTGCTCGACCACTGGACCGCCAAGACTTCGAGAAAGAATAAAAGTAATAATATAGATATGTAACCACTATTAATATCAATTACTTTGTTATTGAATAGAAATTTCGAACTATGACCTCGAAGTCTGGGGTCACTACTATCATATCGATAAAAACATTATTAATTATTATCTGTTATTCTCATATATAAGTGAACTTAGAATTTTATCTGACGAGATATACCTAATATTTGGGCAAACGAGCAGCGAGTGACCGAGCAGCGAGCAGCGAGTGTAGTGGTGAAAAATTAACGCTGCCCATGGACATCTGCAACACAAATAATGTTACAGTTGCGTTGCCGGCCTTTAAGAGAATAGGATGGGAAGGAAAAGCAGGGGGTACGATACATGGCATAAGCCATGCCATACGACGCTAATCAGAGAGGCCGAAGTATTTAATCGGTCGAGCCGGCCCACTTATGCAGCGAAATACGTGGCTCTATCGCAGTTAAATTACAATTAAAATACATGGGTACTGGAAATAAATTAAGAATTTTAAATCAACTGAAAATAAATTTTACGCGGGAAATGTGACAGCCCCATCCACAGACTATAAATGCCTACTATGGAGGCGCTCTATTTGAATGATTTAAGCTTGCTACCATTTTTATTTAGAAAAAAAAGCTCTTTCTTTTAGTGCACATGTGATGATAATATTTTGGCACAGGTATTTTTGGTATCGAGTACGCAGGTATAACTGTATTTTATCAACTGTTTTATCAATTTTATCTTTACATGATAATATTACACAACACTTTGAAAGCTTTACCGGATAACACAACTTTCACAAGCCTTTTATATATATAGATGTAAATACGTAGGCATATCTGCTTCATACGTCTGTTCATCACTTGGCAGATAGGTACGAAATGCGTGGTATAAATTTGTTCTATGTCTATATATATATATATATATATATATATATACTAGCTTTTGCCCGCGGCTTCACTCGTGTTAAGAAGTATAGTTTTTTGCAGCATTACTTTTGTTTAGCGGGTGAAAGTAAGTAATATTTATTTGTAAAAATATCGGAAAAAAAAAATACAGGTGTTAAATTTTTTTACAGTGCTGATATTTTACCATATATGGTGTACAAATTTTAAGGATATAAAAGCAAAATGAAAAATTAGTGCAAACAAAACTTCTTTGTATACAATATTCTTAACTAATCTGCCATTAGGCGCTAAAACTGTCAAGTTATCGGACGAACTTACTCGTGAGCAAGCAACATAAAACTGTCCATGAGAGAAGCAATGATCTAACTTAACATAACTTCACGCCTTTGTTACCCGAAGGTGTAGGCAGGGGCTGTTAAGCCTCGTCTCGCCGTTATGTTTACGTCCCAAATTGAATAGGTGGCGAACCTATTACCATACCGGGCACACAGTTTTCAGTCAATGCATTTGATTCTACTTATTAGCTTCCGATTTGAGAGTAACATCCCTATTATTTAAAAAGAAAAAGGGATAAGGCGACGCAACATGGTAATGTCATTCAGTTTGTTAAATCATTCAATAAAAATCAAATTAATCAATCGTTAAATCAATTGTTTGTTATGTTTAAAATGATTTATATGTGAAAGCAAATCGTGAAATTTCTTGAAACTACAATAAATAATATGTAATCAAAAATAAAACATTTAGAACTAAAAATTACTTTGTTTGTCTTAATTTATTCGTTCCTTGAGGTACTGATAGGGTCACACTAATATTAGGTCGGGGAAAAAGTCTTTTCGCATAACGTAGGTATAAACTTATTATAAAATTTCTTTGACTGTACTATTTGTGTCTGGCTGGTTTTGGTAACATTAAAAAGGTTACATTATAAAGAAAAGAAAAAAATAAAAAAAAGATGTTTCCCGCTATTTTTCATTTGTTTTTCTCTCCGTAAAAATGAGTGAATCTAATGAAGAAATTCGATACATTTTAAAATTTTATTATAAAAAAGGCAAAAATGCAACTCAAGCAGTGAAAAAAATTTGTGATGTTTATGGACCTGATGCAGTGTCAGTAAGAGTAGCACAAATTTGGTTCAAACGTTTTCAGTCCGGAAATTTTGATGTTAAAGATGCACCTCGCTCTGGTCGCCCTGTTACGAATAAAATGAACGCCATTTTTGAAAGAGTGGAGCAAGATCGGCATATTAGTAGTTACGATGTAGCTGAAGAACTGGGAATTGACCACAAAACAGTTTTGACCCATTTGAAGAAAGCTGGTTATACAAAAAAGCTCGATATTTGGGTGCCACACGAGCTCACTCAAAGAAACTTAATGAACCGTGTACTCATTTGCGATTCATTATTGAGACGTAATGAAACCGAGCCGTTTTTGAAGAGATTGATAACTGGCGATGAAAAGTGGATCACGTACGACAAGAACGTGCGAAAAAGGTCGTGGTCGAAAGTTGGCCAGGCTTCACAGACTGTGGCCAAACCTGGCCTAACACGAAATAAGGTGATGCTGTGTGTATGGTGGGATTGGAAGGGCATTGTTCATTATGAGCTTTTACCGTCCGGCAAAACCATCGATTCTGATCTTTACTGCCAGCAACTGATGAGATTAAAGGAAGCAGTCGAGAGAAAACGGCCGGAATTGATCAACAGGAAGGGTGTGGTCTTTCATCACGATAACGCTAGACCACAACATCTTTAGCCACTCAGCAAAAATTAAGAGAGTTCGACTGGGAGGTCCTAGTGCATCCACCATATAGCCCTGACCTTGCGCCTTCAGATTTTCACCTGTTTCGGTCTCTTCAGAATTCTTTAGGTTCTGTAAGGTTGACCTCAAGAGAGGACTGCCAAAACTATTTGTCCCGTTTTTTTGATCAGAAGTCCCAAAGTTTCTACAGTAACGGGATAATGTCTCTGCCCACAAAATGGCAGAAAGTTATTCAACAAAACGGTACATATATATTGTAAATAAATGTAAATAAACTTTGAAAAAAATGTCTTGACTTTTCATACAAAAATACGAAAATACTTTTTCCCCAACCTATTACATTTACATCCTCCATCGTCACCTATTTTATCCCCTTGGGCGTAGAATTTATCAAAATCTTTTCTTAGCGAATGCCTACGTCATAGTAGCTTTATGCATGCAGTTTCAGCCCGGTCGGCTTAAGGTTGACAAAATTTCATACAAACTTTCATCCCCTATTTTATCCCCTTGGGGGTGGAATTAATCGAAATCCATGCTTTGCAGATGCCGAGGTCGTAGCTTTATATATGCAAAGTCTCAACCCGATCGGTTTAAAATTGACAGAATATCATCTCCTATTTTATCCCCTTGAGGGTGGAATTTATTAAAATTCTTCCTTGTTTCTAATTCGAATTCAAAATTTCATACAACCTTTCCCCTATTTTATTCCCGTGAGGATGGAATTTATCAAAATCCTTTCTTAGCAGATGCCTACGTCATAATAGCTTTATGCATGCACAGTGTCAGCCCAATCGCCTTAAAATTTACAAAGTTTCATACAAAAGTTCATCCCCTATTTTATCCCCTTGGAGGTGGAATTGATCAAAATCCTTTCTTAGCGGTTGCCTACATCATAACATCTACCTGCATGCCAAATTTCAGCCTGATCCGTCCAGTGGTTTGGGCTGTGTGTTGATATGTCACTATGTCAGTCAGTCACCTTTGAGTTTTATATATATAGATTTCGTTACACTGCTAGTTTAGCGGTGTGAATTTCATTTCAAAAGTCACGAGTTCGAACCCTAGCAGGAACAAAATAAAATAAATATGATAAAATTTTATATTAGTTCGAGCAAAAACTATTGATGCAGTTTTAAACCTGATACATTTTACCATCTTTTTCGATCGTATTGTTTTATATTTGAATTCAGAATACCACACGATATGCAGCTACGCCTAACAAGTCGGGTACGCGCCTTGTTAATGGCAATTGATTTTTGAATAAAAAACATGTTTTATCAAATAAAGGTTTAATTTAATAACGCGTGTTGCCTCCATGGGCATCTACCACAGCTCTCATACGATTAGGCGTCGAGTTTATCAACCGCTCTATGAAATTTTGAAGGATCATCTCCCATTCCTCTTCTATGGCAGTTTTCAACTTCTGCATTGTCTGGGCAACTGGCTGATGAGCCCTGACACGTCTTTTTAGCTCGTCCCACATGTGCTCAATGGGGTTCATGTCTGGGCTTCTGGCTGGCCAGTCTATAACTGTGATGTTTACATCCCGAAGATATTCCCTGACGATGCCGGCCGTATGGGCTCTTGCATTATCATGCATAAAAAGGAAATGTGGACACACATAGTCCGCGTATGGCATCACGTGAGGTTCTAAGCACTCACGAATGTACCTTCCAGCATTTGATGTTGGCAGCCGTGGTCCCGTAACAACCTCCAGTTGAGTTTTGCCAGTTGGTAGAGCCAAGCAGTTCGCTGCATGAATGGGCCGGCTCGACCGGTGAAATACCACGACCTCCAGAAGACCAACGTAAAGTGGCTCATTCCGCGTTTCGTTCAGTGAGAGAGGTACCCGGAGGCCCACCCCCTTCCCCATCCTTTCCTGTCCCCTACCCCTTAAAGGTTGGCAACGCAACAGTAACACTATGTGTTGCTGGAGTCCATGGGCGGCGTTGGTTGCTTGCCACCAGGTGACCCGCCTGCTCGTTTGCCTTCCTATCCCATAAAAAAAAAACTGCCCCAGACAGTCCACGAGCCACCGCCATAAGCAACCCTCTCTTCAAAGCGAAAAGCTCTCCCTTACGTCGATGTTCCTTCTTCTTTCCATCATTGCCATGTAACACAATTTTAGACTCATCAGAAAGGGTACACGGCTCCAATGCTGCTGAGTCCAATTTAAATGCGTGCGCGCCAAATGAAGGCGCGCTGTTCGCTGGGCTGGGTTAGTTTGGGGCCATTAGCTGGCTTGTATGGTACCAATTCGCGTTCATTTAACCTTCTCTGAACAGTTCGAGCGCTCACAGATACTCCGTAGCAGTCGCGAAGTTGGTTTTGTGGTGACGATTTCTCAAGCTGGTCGTCACGATGAATCGATCCTGCCTTTCAGTTCTGACCCGATATCGTGGCCTTCCTTGGCGACGAACAAAGCCGCCAGTCTCTAGGTACCTCCGATAAACATTTCGGACCGCAAATCGACTTATGTTAAGTTGAGCACTCACATTTCTTTGGCTGTGTCCGGCCTGGATAAGTCCCACAGCTTGGGCGGCGATTTCAGGCGAAGTATCCATAGATTATTGATAGAACCTCACCTTAATGTTAAGAATAAGTAATGTTTGTTGCAAAACCAAAGAGATCAATCACACTTTCAAGAATTAAATCCAAGTAAGGAAATAAAGTCAAAATTCTTAGTATTCGATTGTTTGATATCAACAAACAGGCTCCAAATTGTCTTTTGTTTCTTTATATACTGTGTTCGAAATTCAAAAAAACTATTGAATGAAATTATGAATGTGCCAGGTTAAAAAATGCTTAAAGATTTTTTGCTCGACCTAATATAAAATTTTAGCTAAGACCAAACGAAGCTGAAAATGCAAGGTGGGCCAATAGATATGTCCAAAAGTATATTAATGAAAAGAATGATATTATAGTCGGATCATTTTAGTAGGCAACATTTGACAGTTCATCAAAATTCAACAACGGAAACTTGTAACGGCGGGCATGAAATAATTTTTTTTCGTTTTGTTAGGACTGCACAATTTGCTTTACTTATTAATTATTTTTCAATCACAATTACTATTTATTGTAAAAATGACAAATACAAGAAATTTGACTATTTGCTTTCACATATAGATAGATAACTCTTTATTTGTACACCTTATAGAATAGGAAAACAAGAAACATACATTAGACTAAATAAATAAAAGTACAACTGGCGGCCTTATCGCTAAAAGCTATTTCTTACAGGCAACCTTTGGATGGACAATAGCAAATACAAGACACGGGTAATCAGGTGTAATAATTGACAAAACATAATTAATAAATACATCATTCAGAATATACATAAATACATTAATGAACATATAGATATAAATACATAATTAAATATATAAATAAATAAATAAATAATTCTAAAATATAATACATTAAATAGTCAGTAAGCAAATAATAAAAATATATACAGAATTACAGACATACGTATAAACAAAAGTAACAGTTAAATAACAAATTAAAATGTTTCAAAATGTTGCGCCAGAAGAGATTTAAATCATGCTATGGATTTGGCTTTCCTGATTTCCACAGGCAAAGCATTCCAAAGCAGCACTGCCTGGACGGAAAACGATTGGCCATAGAAATGGGTGGAGTGTCTTGGGACAGCCAATCTCAAGTTTTCCGATGACCTAAGATATTTCGAATGTGTGTCATGTAAGAACTCGAAACGTTCCTTGAGATACTTGGGGGAATTAGGATTAAATAGAGAATGTGAGTATTCCGGCGAAGACGAATAGGAAGCCACTTGAGCTTTTTACGATACTCTGAAACGTGATCATATTTGCGAAGGCCAAATATAAATCTGATACAGACATTTTGAAGACGCTCAAGTTTGTCAAGTTGTGCTTCAGTGAGATTCAGATAGCTGGCATCGGCATAATCGAGAATAGGAAGAAGGAGAGATTGCGCGAGTGTAGTTTTAGTGGCAAAGGCAAAATAGGCAAGAAATTTCGTAACCTTCGCAAGGACCCCGCAGAGGCAAACAGCTTGCGGCTTGCCTCTTGCAGTTGAGGACTCCAGGATAAAGTGCTATCGATATAGACCCCTAGATTCTTAACCATTCTAAACATAACAAATAATTTCTGATTAAACAAACTGAACGTCGTTACCATGTTGCGTCGTGTAATCATTATCTTTTTTAAACAGTAGAGATGTTACTCTAAAAATCACAAGGTCATAAATAGAATCAAATTCATCAATTACTTGTGAAGAAATACCACATTAAATTAACAACCACGTTAAGGTCAGTATTGGGCATTAATCAATTATTCACTACTAATCCTTAGAAAGTGAGAGAAAACATAATAATGTGGCAGGGATACACTTAAAGATTTTAATAAAATTCATGTCTATATCGATTAATTCAGATCAGCTCACTAAAACAATAAAATTGACAGACGTCAAATGATGCCTATTAAATTGACCCAACTATAGGTATGGACTATCATGACACCGGTCAGTCAGAACACTGTTGTCACGTCTCCACGATAATACCCCATGTAAGTCCAATGAGAGGAACCTCGGTCCGCTGGAGTAGCAGTCCGTCCACCTCGCTGCAGCCACTGGAAGTGAGTCTCAACACTTCCACAAATCCCTCATATAATCGTCGTATAAAACAACTTTGTAATACTATTTCCGAAACGTTCAGCTCACGTGATAGATACATACCCATACGACCTGTGTATTATATCAGTCACGAAACCAAAAGTAGCCAAACCAAAATACCATGTATGTATGTGATGTATTCTCCTTGAAATAGATACATCTTACTTACATGATGGTGAAATTAGTAAAATGACCGACTTCGGAATCGAATATAAATCTTTACCTGGGTCTGGTATAAAAACTACTCCTCTATTTTGGATTTGGGATGTCGTCACATTATTTTTCGAGTTACGCTCAACAAGTCCTATAATTTGTAACCAATAATATAGAAATATATTTATGAAAAATATCTTTTCCGCCATGTTGGATTTAGAATGACGTCGCATTATTCTTCCAGTTACTCCCAACAAGACCTTTCATTTGATACGTATTGTAGAAAAGCAATAACAATATTTCCGGATGTCGGTCAAGACAGCCCATTCATGCAGCGAACTGCGTGGCTCTACCACTGTTAATATTATTATCCAAACTTAGCGTGTACCTATAGAAAATTTCAGCAGATTTTTATTTAAGGACAGAAACAGTGTAAATAGAGCGTTAGGCAGATTCCTGGATGCAAGAAGTATGAGATAGAAACGCCGAGAGTAGCGTAGGGTATTCAGAGTCTACGTGAAAGTATAGTAGGATAGTAGTATACTTAACATAACATAACATAACTTCACGCCTTTTGTTACCCGAAGGTGTAGGCAGCGGCTGTTAAGCCTCGTTTCGCCGTTATGTTTACGTTCCAAATGGAATAGGTGGCGAACCTATTGCCATACCGGGCACAAAGTTTTTCAGTCATCGATATTTATCACACATAACTTCCGAAAACAATTTCGAAAAGTCATTGGTGTGAGCCAGTGTCTGGAATCGAACCCGGACCTCTGGATCAGAAGACATGTGCTCGACCACTGCGCCACCGAGACTGTTTATAGATAGTATAGTTTATAGATAGTAGTATAGATGCGGTAGAATGAGGGCACTGCGCAATATTGCTCGAGTGACTCACGTTACGGCGTCAAAAATAGGTTGTAAGGAAGCAAGATCGTAAGGATTGAAAGTGAGTATCGGTGTATAAGTAAGAGCTTGCTTGTTTGTATACTTCAATGGTTCGGATCACTCAAGTGGGGTCGGCACAGCATGTCGTTATTTCAAACTATCAATGTTGTCCAAAGATTTGGCTGTGGTTTAAAGACCGGCCGCCTGCCTGGAGTTAATTTAAAGAAGGAATACATGATGCAAGATTGACTAAGTAAATCACAAATACGATGCAAAAGTGGAAAGAGGAATCAAAGACAGCCACGCACGACACTTTCGATGACCAAATAAAACGAGTCCTTGTGGACGGTGATGTCAGTAGTCTTAAAAATCAATGAGCGTGTATGACAAGAGTTATGAAAATCAAAGAATAGAGTGAAGATTGTAAGAAACGTGCTTTGTTCTCTGCCTACCCCACAAGTTGCTTAAAATATTTTAACAACTATAAAATTTTAATATTGATATTTCTTGTGCCAACAATACTTTCCAAAATATATCTCTTTCAACCGCAACTTGGCAAAGTTGTAGATCTTGCTGACCGACTACGATACATGAGGTGAATTCGGTGTTTTATCAGGGAGGAATTAAATAAAACGAATATTGTAATCTTTAAAAATGTAATACATTATGTATATATAAATGTTATAAAGCTTTTTCCACATATAGCTTAGCTTACTTATTTGACAAGCACCGTGGTAACATAAACTTCAAGTGATACTTCATATTGAATGTTTAACAGGAAGCGCTATTTGATAGATTCAAGATAATACTTAATAAATAACAAATAATATAATCTCGCAAAGGACTTTCCATAAAATATTTTTCATCATTATCTTTAAAACTTTTATAAACCTAGCAAGAACACAGATGAGTATAGACAATTGTGCAAGAAAAGAAATTTTACCTTCATTCAATTCAAGATCTTGTTCAGAGCGATAAAATGGTAGAAAAACATGAAATGAAATATAGCATTTATATTAAATATTTAAAGAAATCTCTTCTGAAGACGCTTCTTCTATCTTTTTAATTTTGTAAAAACTTCAATGCCACCTGACCTTTTGTTGAGTCATTATTTTTGTCTTCAACTATTAACATATCAAATTAAAAGCGACATCGATATTTCAAACATTACTACTACTCATGTAGTATCGAAAAAAGGGCTGACGAAAATAATAAAAAAAAACCAAGATGGTTATCTATACCTGTGGTAACAAGTCTTTTGTTTACATCTTTAAGTTCATTCGAAACTACCAAAACAATTTTGGACTGACCGGTTTTAGTTTTGCCTGAACAAGGTCTTTCATTAACTTTACAAATTAATTTTCTAATCAGCCGTTTACATTTAAATTATTTATCAATATAAATAAATATTTACTAGCGCAAACAAGTTTCGTACAAACTTACAAACGCTTTCTTTGTGGAAGTCGTCGAACTTCGTTATAAGTGCTTGTCAATAATAATTTAAACATTTCAACCTACCACAACTACAACATCCAGTTCTGAACACATCATACGACGATTGGCGATTACACATTGTGCGCATTCGAACGATAACAGTTAAAAGTTAGTTAATACATATAATTAAAAACTCTAATACAAAAAAAAATCTGTTGGACAGATAATATTTGGGTTTGTTTAACATCACTTATGACTAAATATTTTATATAAAAACAGCCAAAGTTAGAAACTCGTAGTATTAAAATATTTAAAATATCAACATATTAAAATTAGGAATCAGAAATACCTAAATATAATATTATGTAATGAATTATTCAAAATAATCACAAAAGTATGAATATGGCAAATGTGTATGATTATATTAAAACGCCAAAAAAAAAACAACGCATGTTAAATTCGCGCCAATATTTTTTTTTTATTTGAGGCATATGAGTTTACGGTTTTCCAGTTTGAGCATCTGACCGGAACACAAATTCTCTTACTTACATTGTATTAACAAAACCTTCTCAGATATATATTCATGAAATAATGGATCATACTAAAAATAATCTCCATACCATATTGTTAAAAAAGTAAATAATTACTGAAATAAATAAAAATAATTCAATTTACTGTTGTCAGTAATTGATTTGTGACAAACAGTGAGTACGTATTTAGATAGAAATGAGTACAGTAAAATGAGTATCAAACAAAACGATATATTTTTATATAATTGAATAAAATAAAAAAAAAAACAATAACAGATTACATTATGCTTATTTTGTTAACATAATTAATTATTATTTTTAATTCCAAACAGGAAATATTCATTAAAGGTAAATATTATATATTGCGTGGTAAGTTCAAATATATTGGAGACTCCCAAGAAACTACCAAATAAGTGAGTGACGATAAAGAGAATAGGGAAAACCTCCTTACAGGCAAGTAATCATCTTAAAAAGCATAAATAATTATTATCAAATAATAATTTAAAATCGAAACGATAATTTAAAGTCGATTATTCAAACGTGAAATAATTACATTGTCATATATACTCAAATATTTTTCATTACTAATTTTAATTAAATATTACGCGCCGCTGATTTTCGGCTAAATTAATTTTACAGTAAACATTCCAAATGCCGTACGACTAGCCGATTGAACAAAATAGATAAACCTAATATATATAAAAGGTTAATATTAATAACATTATATAAATAATATGACAGATTCTATTAATTGATAAAGATGATTTTCATTAAATATTAAAAAAAAACTATTTTATCCAAAAGGTAATCTTAATCCAAAAGTCTTAACTCTAAGTATTTCATTTTTATTGTGAGATTCGATTTTAGTCTCAAAACAACTCCATTATCAAAAACCTATATAAGATATATTAATAAATATGTTTGTGAATAAATCTAAGAAAAAATATTGCTTTTAAATTAATATTATCTATTAAAATTATCCACAAGAAGTTCTGAAGACAGTCAGTGTATCTATCAACTTCAAATATGAGTTAAATATTTAGTATTTAGTTTCAGAGGTTTTTGCTCAAATTATTGCCTAAAATAGAGTTATAAAACAATACTTAGTTAATTATTTAAACAAATAAAAATATCCAATAGATAATTAAAACTGACGGGCGCATCTAGTACATACAAAATTACACTTAATTTTGGTACATTTATTTAAATATTGTTTTAACTTCTTTTTATAAACTTTACGATTATTTCTATCTGTAGATGCAACGGCTGTTAAGCCTCGACTCGCCGAATTTTTAAGTCCCAAATGAATATGCGCTGGAACCTACTTTGGCGCCATTATTAACCCGAAGTAATAGACTACGCTTTTTTTTTTCATGTCACCGGACTTAATATTTGGCCTCGCAAAATGACGAACGCCAACTGCATATAATTTATATCGAGCACGATTTGGGGAGATATCGATTTAATTATTAATCAGACATCACTTTCAAAAGTATCACTAGTGTGTGTAAAATACGAAACTAGGAAGGATATTCTATATAGAAGTAATACCGCATACAGTCAAACAAAAGCCACATAATATTCTCTCGACTACATAATCTGTTCGTTAGTTTTTTTTTTGATATGTCAATCTAATTAAGTACATACGTAAGTTTTATAAGTATTTTTGATAATCGACACTCTGTAAATATATTTCTGAAACAAATAGTTTTAATAATTTGACTTTATTTAAAATGCGTGAAATGAATAACGTTTGAGGTAGCCATTTGAAAGTTATATTTAGTTTTATTGTTATTTGTATTTGTAGTGTTAAAGAGGGTAGATCACACTTGGGCTGGCGATGGGCCATCTTCTTCTACGTCGCCCACAATTTCCTTGCCAATGTCCCTGATGTCCAGGTGATCGCCGTGAGCTGCCAAGTCGAAATCTGAACTCGATAGGGAGGCAATATGATGCCAGTTCGGCTCTGTTTCAGCCGCGTCATCTGTACAATTTATATAACAATAAAATGTGTATTTAAAAGTATTAATAAACAATTAACATCGGTTAATTTTGATAAAAAAAACTGCAAATAATTTAGTTTCATTTCAGTAAGATTTAAGACTTTTTGTCACAATTTATTAAATAATCATCGAAAATTAACCGATGCTAATTTATCAATAGCTCAGTAAGACAGTTCTATGCCGACAAAGACACTAAATAGAAATTTGAATGACACGTCATTAATATCTTACTAAATATAAATATTTTGTATCACCCAAAAATTTCTTTGATGAAAGTAGCTTAGCTACCCTTATTATTTTATTAACGTAATATTCATTCAAAAAAAAAACAATAAAATTGTACGTACGTAATCCTAAGAAAATTTGGACAATAACATATATTTTCGTCACCTAATTTTGACTAAAGAAAAATTAATGTATTTGTTAGCATATGAAAAAATATGTCTATAATAATGTTTATATATATAATATATTTAATATTAATAATATATTTATAATATAATATTTTTTTAATATTTAGTCGGCAAATAACTGTCTAACTGCAATACTTAAGTTCTTTTGTGAGTTTTTAATTTTCGTTATTGTAAAGTAGATATCATGCTGGACACAAGTGTCCTGTAAATGCGTAACAAAGGGTAGGCACGTGTATCAGATTGAAGTTTTGTTGAAACCTAGATACGAGAAATTAAACTGTACAAAATAGAATTAAATAAAACTAGGGACTTGGAAACTGTTAAGGCAAATACGCTTTGCTCTTTTACCTTGTGGTTTTTATATTAAACTAGTTGACCCGGCGAACTTTGTTCCCCATCAAAAGTAATAATTATGTAATTTTGGATTTATCACTTTTTCTTTACTACACCATACATACATTATAACTACCATTGCCACCGCGTTGACATCCTCTGTCTATTAAAAAAACCGCATCAAAATCCGTTGCGTAGTTTTAAAGATCTAAACATATAAGAGGACAGACAGGGGAAAGCGACTTTGTTTCTTCTTTTTTTAGACGAAATTCTTTCTTGTTTTTATTTATGGGATAGGAGGGCAAACGAGCAAGTGGGTAACCTGATGGCAAGGAACTTCTCGCCGCCCATGAACATCGTGGCGCGTTGCCGTCCTTTAAGGGAGTAGGATGAGAAGGGAAGGAGAACGGAGATCGGGGCTCCGGATACCTCTCTTACCTGCAACTGCAAGACTCTAAGACTGTTAAAAAATCTATCTGATCGAACATATAATATGTAAGGATGAATAATAACTTCAATCTAACACACTAACTGCATACTGAAAATATATAGTCCTATAAAAATTATAATAACGCAGAATTCACATATATTTGTGTTAAAACAAAGAGTTCTGTTCTTTATAATTAATCTTCAATTCTTTCTACAAGCTGCAAAAAGCCGCCTAGAATACTTCAATGTTAAGCTGTGTCAATGTTTGTTATTATAAATACCTTCACCAGTTATTGGATCAAGTATTGCTGCGCAATCAAACGTGAAAATTGAATGTGTCTATTGCTCACTCCAAAATGATGTAATCAAAGTACATTATTTCTAATTTCTAAACGTAATGTCATCTGTTATTCCTGTCAACTGTCAACGTCTATTTGACGTTGACAGTTTGGAATTGCTTGTTTTTAAGGTTTTCCAAATCTGAAATATTACATTTGAAACAATTAAACTAACCTTAAACTGACTTATATTTAAGTACACTCTAAGACAGTTCATACTTAACGTAAAAAACCTTGACCACATTTTACCAATATTTCCCTTTAGTTGTCACCACATCAAGTGCCTACTTAAGGGTCCGGACTGCGATGGAAATGTCTATAATGCACTTTGATTACAGATTAGTCTTATGTGTTAGTATTGCGTTGTGCTAGTTGGGCGTATGCTGAGTTTTGACGGTTTCAAGAGTTTAAACGTAAAACTGTAGATTAATAAAAAAATGTTACTAGGAGGCTTTCGGGGTCATTCGGCATCGACTACTACTTTGTTTAAAAAAATTCAACCATTGGATTTAACACAAAACCGAATTTATTTTCCGACGAAAGTTTAATTGAGTACTAAAATATTAAATTATGAAGTACTGAATTGTTATATGAATTGAAATCAAATATATCATAGTTGTTCCAAAAAATACTTTGATAGATAAATAAACCCTAAACAAAGACAACACTTCAATATAATAGGCCATTATAGGGAGTTCAAGTATTACGTAAGCACTCTAGGGGAGCGGGGGTGTCTTTGTAGGGGTCCAAATGATGATTACGTCGGATCAATGCCAAGCCAAGTCCTTGGACCAATCTTGCCAGATGGACCCTTGAGAAATTATTTCTGGAAAAATGTTTACGATATTATGGGGGAGGGGGGTAAGAGCTTTGCTTACTTTTGCTAACAAAGGCAGTGGGGGATGAATAATTGTAAAAAATCTGCTTACGGGCCGGCTTGCATGGGCCCATATTACTGACTTTGGGAACTACAAAATTATAGAATTTTAATAGAGTAGTTTAAATTTAGAACATTTTAGTAATTCATTATGTTTGACCAACGATTTTTGACGAAAGCTAAGCTCCTAGGTAAATTAGCTGCATAGTTTACGTAACAAAATAAAACCGCACAATCCCAATACACCACAACCGGTTTTGTGTCAATATTTCATTCATGCTGTTATGTGGTTACATATGCAAGTTACAAATATTGTAAAGATATCAAATCACTCACACAGTGAAGGTCTGATACAGACGGACGATTGGAGACGTACCTGTACTGCTCATAATAACTACTGTTATGCTTTAGTATACTATAAGGCGCGCATCAATCACAAAATAGAAATTATTAGGAAAATTATAGTTTTTGTGACAACTTCAAAATATTTTCCAAAAATTTTTATTATAGTAGAGATATTTTGATTGAATGTAATAGAGTATAAATTTCTCACAAACAATTTCCAATAGCAACATTTGTATAGCTTTGAAATTAAATAAATAAATATAAAGCAAACGATAGGTTGATTTTTGTAACATTACACTTAAATGTAATGTTCTATCACTTTCTCTTTTTTGAAGTCGTTACCATTTAATTATTTACGAATATGTTTTGAAGTTCTCACAAACACAAGACTGCATTGAACGTGTATGATACATCGTTTACTTAATCGTTTGTCCTCTGAACAGGCAGTTCCAGCTGGATCCACGGTGACAAACATCCTTAAAAGCTCTAAAAGCTAAAATTCGCAAGCTTATATTTTCAGCAACTTTTGATTTATACAAAATAGCACTAAACACATGATAATTTTATAATTAATTAGTTAATTTACATTTCTAAACGAGATCATAAGTAAAAGCTAAGTAAAACCGTACACCCCAAAACACGACTCAAAAGCTCAATAAATACAAGCGTTTTTCTTTTGCATCTTCAGTCTTAGATTGGACAGTGAATGTCTGGGTTAAACATTACATATTTAATAACAAAAAATTCCAATATGTTAAGGATATTTTGATATATCACATCACACAACTTTTTCAAAAGTAATAAATAATAATGTTAAATGACGTCATACCATCAGAGTATCACACACAAAAAACACAGTCTTTTATATGGTTTTAGTTCAATGGCACTGCAGCAAAAAAGTCTAAATATACAATACCTTACGATTCAATAATATTTTCCATGTAGAGGTATTTAATGTTAATGTCTATTGCTGATTTCTTACTAGCTGCCCCAGAAGCTTCTATTTTTTTTTGCATACCGTATTTTCAACTGACGTAGCACTGTTGGTGGCAACAGTACTTTGGTCAGTCTAAGAAGAAGGGTAATCTTATGTCATTTTTTTTTAGTCGCAGGAACTAAATGCCAATGAACTAACACCATTATTAGTAAAAGAAAACAATAGTAGTAATAAATGTGTAAGCACGTGCGTGGCGTCGTACCGTAACCGTTTAGTTTATACGTTGGTGCTGAGACCTTCGATCTTGGAGCCGGAGCGCATGCGCGTCTCGTCTAGTATGAACGTGTTGATGACGTACGCCTCGCGACGTATACGGTTGCGCAGCTCCGCGGACATGTCCGGGATGGCCCAGCGGACTATTATCATCACTAACGCTACCACGTTCTGTTGACAACATGAGAAAACATAACATAACTTCACGCATTTTTCTATTCCAAGGTGTTGGCAGCGGCTGTCAAGCCTCGACTCACCGTTAACTTTACATCCCAAATGGAATAGGTAGCTAACCTATAGCCTATTACACTGTGCACATAATTTACAGTCATGAATATTTATCACACATAACTTCCGAAAATAATTCCGAGAAATCATTGGTTTAAGTTCAGTAATCAGTTTACTGAAGAATTACAGGCCCATCTCACTCCTGAGCCATATCTACAAGTTGTTCTCGAGGGTCGTCACAAATCGCCTCCGAAAGGTTTCATACATTTGACCACATCCATACTGTTCGGCAGATTGTACAGAAGACTGAAGAGTATAATCAGCCGCTGTTTATAGCATTCGTGGATTACGACAAAGCCTTCGATTCCATCGAAACTTGGGCAGTTCTGGATGCATTGCAGCGATGTCGGATTGACTGGCGTTATATCGAGGTGTTGAGATGCTTGTATGACAGCGCCTCGATGGCTGTCCAGATACAGGACCAAGTGACGAACTCTATCGAGCTGAATCGAGGTGTAAGACAGAGAGATGTTATATCTCCCAAACTCTTCACCAACGCGAACGAACAAAATTAACGAATTCCTCTAGTAACTTAATATTGAATATGAGAACAAATATATATCACAGATGACAATTGTAGCTACGCATGATAGTAAAGAAATAAACACATTTTCTTTACTACCATTAAAGAATTGTAGGAAAAAGAGAGAAGAACCACTTGTTAACAAGGTTTGCAATAAAAAATAGCGATCAGGTTCTCACCTCAAACACAACAACAAAAGCGAGTCTCGCCCCAATGATATGCCAGTAGGAGTTGGTGTGCTGGTAATCTGCCTCGCTGTAGTACCAGTGTCCGGGAAAACTACAAATAATAACAATAATTAGCTCAAACATCATTTAGATCAATTTATCATTTAGATCAACACCGCGTTTTAGGTTTGTATTTGCTAAAAGACGTGATGAGTACTACAGGATACAGGATATTTTTTCTGATAAACCTAATTAACAATTGTTTAATCCCCTATACAATATGGATTTTACTCTTATGATATAAACGAAATCAGATGTAGTACTAGTCCATAGGAGTCTCTTAAAAATAACATTTTAACTCCTGGGCGAATTAAAAAAAAATACAAATTTCAAACAAACTAAATCGCATTAAAATACATCAAAACTAAATCACCCGTATAGAGAACGTACTTTGACCTCTGGCGGTGTGGCAACGTTTGAACGTGTGCGTGTGGCACTGACTTTTCTTTTGACTATCAAATTTCACTGTCACTAGTTGATAGTAATTTGTCATTTTACAAATAGGTACCTACGTCTATTGTTAACGTGAATTAATGTTAACTACACTGAACTAACTAAATTCCGTTAAAGCAGACAAAATTAAATCTTCAAGTTTTCAAAATGTCCACCACGAGCAGCAATACAATTTTATTAAATAGATTCCGTGCGGGATCGGAGGCCATGGCTATTAATTTGTCAAAGGCGATGACTATACGGTTCCGCAATTCGACTTCACTATTGAAAACTTGGGAGTAAACTTCATTTTTAATGAACCCCCACAAAAAGAAATCAATCCCAAACTCACCATACATTCGTACCATGTCCGTATATTCACTAGCGGTATAAAAATGTCGTGGCATTTTATAAAAGTTGCACAAAAGTGTTTTACTATAAATAACACTATAACACACACACATATTGTATAAACTCAAATAACTAAGTGTTAATAAAAAAAAAACAATAAAATAACTTAGACTAATAAATAATACAAATTCGAAAAGAGTAATTTGCAGGCAAATTTCAGCGATACGTCACACACAAAGCGGAACAGGCGGTCAACTAAAAGCAAAATTATTGGAAATAAAAAATCTGTCGAAAATCATAGGTAAATAGGGTAAACGACCACATTTATGTCAATGCGCTTTAGAAAAATTATAATTACATTAGAATAAGAATATTTGTGTTATTACGTTTTTAAAAGTTGTATCATAAAAGAAATTATAATAAAGGGTTTTTTCACGATTTATCTTATTCTATGTAATAAACTAAGGTACCTACCTACTGTCTAATTAGATTTGATTTGTCCAGGGGATATTTCCATAAATAACATTGTCATAAATACAATTCTTTAAACTGTTCTCCTTTGTTCAGAAATATCATAACAACAAATAAATGTAAGCTTTTAAAGTTTTGTACTTTAGTTAGTTATTTAGTCAATTCTTTAAAATGATTACAGTTATAATATTTCTGAAAATAAAATGTCGTAACTAAAGCTATAAATTCCATTAATTATAAATTGAATGAAAATCCCAACACATAAAACTACTTCAGTATTTTTTATTAATTTCTAAAGTGAGACGGACGATAATTGTTTCGTGCCCCTAATTTCAAACCCCCGCCGTACTTCAAGCGGGGGGGCCACGCACTTCAACCCGCGCCCGCCATATGCGCACACGTCGGCTTCTTTGTGAATGATCCAAGCGTTAGGGGGCGTCCATAAATTACGTGAGGTGTTTTTTAAATTTTCTGCATGGTGAGATGTCGTGAGATTTTATTCAACCTCCTCCCCCATCCCCGAATCTCACGTGAGATTCAAAATGTGAGTTGCTTACGTAAACGCGTTGGATTGTTATTGTAAAAAGAAAAAAAACAAATTTGCATCGTCGTTTTATTTACGACTAGTTAAGACTAGTAATCAATATTGCTGAGAGTTTAATTATAATTAAAGTGTAATAAATTTTTTACAATAGAATACTTAAATTGTAAATACTGTAATTAAAAAAAGGATATCTACTCTCCTGCTCCTTCAACTTCGTTCTGCTCTAGCCACTCTAAGCCATTGGCACTTGTACAAAGTAACTCATTAGCTCGTCTTGTGACAATCCGTGAGGGTCACACTTTGCGGAACATACGCGCTTGCTTAGCTGGTGCAATGTGGGCTGATCGCCTGTGCTCTGCAGCTCTTGTGCTAGATGCAAAGTAAATACCGCATGTACTGCAGCATCTACTAAATCATCACGTACACTTGGGCAATAGAGATCATAAGGCGTGCTGATGAAACCATTCAGCGGTTGAATCGGTAGGCAGTGGCGTATTAGAAATGGAGCAAATGACTTTCCGTCATGCTCTTTAATGTACAATCTGGATTAAATAGACCAAAATAGTATTTTTTTTGTTTCAATCAGAAAAAAAATTGCGTGATATTTGCCGAGACCCCCCCTCTCTCCAACGTAAGATTAGATGAGATTGGACTCGACCCCCTCCCCCCCTTAAACACCACGTAATTTATAGACGCCCCCTTACAAAAGCACATAGTGGCAACGTTTCTTTTTCGTTTATGACAAAGTCGAAGCGGCCTTGACAGGACGAACAGCTGATATTCCAGTTCATACATTTATAGGGAGTGTTCAATTACATGAAAATGAAAACTGTCGTTATTGACCTAATTACTGTACCGATCGTCTTAATATTTTGTACAACGTTTACTGAAATTATGATCTACATCTGGTATCAATTATTACATATGAGTGGATTCCACCCTGTATGATTAAACAAAAATAAACAACAAAAGTTGTAATAGGTGTGAGTTTAGATACTACAGGCGCGATAACTTGAGACTCAGCTGGAATGCATACCCCCGCCCACTACCCCTGCAACTTTTACTAGTTTACAAAAGAATATTTTTTGGGCTTTAAAATATATGAATATGAATCATTTCGCACGTTCATAATATGCGTAAAAATATAGTTGAGACAAGGCTGCGGGTGGAAACTTGATGTAATATTTTTTTTGCACAGTACAACAATGCATCTGTGACGTCACCACCCCGAGGTCTCAAGTTATCGTACGGGAATAGTACCTAGTAACCTTAAAAGCCGCAGGTAGAAACTTAATGTGATATTTTTTGTGGACAGTACAGCAATGCGTCTGTCACCACCCCGAGGTCTCAAGTTATCGTACAGGAATAGTACTTACACCTATTGCCATAACTTTTAAACCGAATATTCCAAAAATTCACCTGCACATGGTCTCGTTGTAAGTGGACTTTATTGGCGGATTCCTCAGTACGGCGACTTTGAAGTCCGCCAATGAATTGTTCACATAATTGTGTAGAGTGCCGTTCCCAATGGTTGCTTGATACACCAGCCGCGGGATAAAATCTGACGTGAATGCTATTATGAAGCCCTGTAAATTGATATAATTGTTATAATTAAACTGTGTAAAGTACACAGATGAGAAGCTTTAGCGTATTTTTTGTTGCTTGCATTTTCACATTCATCATACATAGCAAACGTTATAAGCTGCTTGACCTTTTCTCCACCCATAAAATTGATCCCATGGAATAAGTGGCAAGCAGATCAGTTCAAGACCGATATTGTAATTATTTAACATTTACCTTGTAATAATTACTATAATTTATTGTAAAATGTATTCAATTTTATTCTACTCGACTAGTCATCGATAATATAATCAGAAAATTTATAAGTGTATCAGGTATAGGGTACCTAGTTCTCTTATTAACATAACATAACTTCACGGCTTTTTATACCCGAAGGTGTAGCCAGCGGCTGTTAAGCCTCGTCTCGCCGTTATGTTTACGTCAAAATGGAATAGGTAGCGAACGTTTTTTTTATGGGATAGGTGGGCAAACGAGCAGGCGTGTCACCTGATGGTAGGCAACTAACGCCGCCCATGGACACCAGCAGCACACATAGTGTTACTGTTGCGTTGCCGACCTTTAAGGGAAGGGGATAGGAAAGGATGGGGAACGGGGTGGGCCTCCGGGTACCTCTCTCAGCGAACGAAACGCGGCATGAGCCACTTTACGTCGGTCTTCTGGGAGGTCGTGGTATTTCACCGGTCGAGCTGGCCCATTTATCCAGTAAACTGCTTGGCTCTACCACTGTTAAAAACCTAAACCTATTGCTGTTAAAAATCTATTGCCATACTGGGCACAAAATTTTCAGTCATCGATATTTTTCACATATAACTTCCGAAAAGAACTTCGAAAAGTCATTGGTGTGAGCCAGTGTGAGGATTCGAACACACGACCTCTAGATTCAGAAGCAGGGTGCTTGACCACTGGACCACCGAGACCTTATTCTCTTATTAAGCCTATGCTAATCGAATAGAGATTACCAAACTACAAAACAATATATTTAAAAATATTCAGTCTCACATTAGTGATGATGCTAAGCTTCCCGATGGAGTCTAGTATCCTGTACCAGACACCGATGTCGTTGACTCGCTGTGGCACCGGGCGCCGGTAGCAGGTGAGGAACTTCTTGGCATCCAGACGCATCTCCAATATGTTGTTGATGAGTGCAAATAGAGGTGCCAGCGGAAAGGCTGCCACGAATATCGTCACAAAACCGTACTGCAGAACTGGAAATTCAGAATATAAATAAAAATAATATCACCATACCCCTCAGAATATCGAAACATACTATAGAAAATATAAAAAAAAAACATTATATAAAAAGTATCAATACGCAAAGTAATCTACGTATGGGAGTATTTAACGCGTTAAACGCTTGAAAGTCGCATTAGAAGTTCCACTTAAAAATATATAATTTGATTAGAGCACAAAAATAAATAATTTCACATTTCTTATCTGTTTATATGTCTGATTCGTTGAATTGAAATACATAATGAATAAAGAATTGAGAGATTAGAAAACACTGTGCACTTACCCATTTCCAAATATTCAGGAAACAATCCCATATTACCAAAGTCGACCAGTTTGAAATCCTTGACCCACTGCAAAGGACTTTTTATTCTGTGATGTAAAAAAATATATTAATATTAATTGAACTCTAATTTCTAGAATATCTACATTGATTAAGTTTGAGATACATATAAATAAATTTTTAAGTGTCTGTTTGTTACGGAATCCAACTCAGACGGTACTTTTAATGCCAGCTGGTGTTATAAGGAGTAACTTAGGCTACTTGGTTTTTAGAAAATAATCTTTTATTTATTGCTTCCGAGACACAACAAAGTTCGCCGGCTCAGCTAACATATCTATATTTACTTATATCGTTGGGTAAACTCCTCAAATAGTGTTAGAGACCTAACTGTCATTTAATTTACTTTTGTGTGATCTAATATTTTGTTCTACAAAAAATTCGCTATTTCGTTTTACTTCTTCCCAAATACTTACTGCTTTTTTCTGCCAATAGTGCGTATGACGTTCCACCACTTGAGTAAATACGGCATCATCATTTCAACTACGGTATTGATGAACTGCTTTCCAACCATTATGATGGCCAGCTGGATTGACAGTTCTAGAAGACAACCTCCCGGGGCACACTGGCAACACATAAGTTAAAAAATATGTATCAGAGACTGTTTGAGAAATATACTGACATAATTGGATCTGAATGTAGTATTGATAAGGATGACAGACTTTTTGATACTTGTAATATGAGGTATACCCGCGTGCGTTCATATTGCGATTGATTTCACCGCCACCTTGGTGATGACAACGTAGGTAAACAGTAAGTACCGTTCGCAACATTGACATGCATATACATCTTACGATTGAGTTATAATTGTTATTGGTCTATATTTTATAATTTTGCTTTGTTATACTATTTTATTGTAAAGTACCACACTTACTCGACACAACAACTTACAATTAAAACTAGTTCAAGTCACAGATGATAATATTAGCATCGAAGAATCGGGCGAGAATGTCTAAATTATATGTGTATATTTTTATTATAAACATATATTTTTTAAATACTCGCTATTATTTACTAATTATTGAAAATTTTATTCGACATTGAGTAATTCAAGAAGCTAATTCCATGAATGTTTCTGCTATCTGTATTCTTTTTGAGGTGAATGACGTCACGAAGCTGTAACTATGACAAGGTTCCATCGCAATATCAACGCGCGGGGCTTATATACTTGATTAATCAACACAAAGTTTTTCCAAGTTTCTAAGTGAGTCTCGGTAGTCCAGTGGTTGAGCTCTCCGATTTTGATTCAGGAGTTCGTGGATCGATTCTGGGCTCTCGTCAATATACTTTCGAAAGTTATGTGTGATAAAAAAGATTATGAACAACTTCTTGCCCATCATCATCATCATCAGCCTATTGCAGTCCAATGCTGGACATGAGCCTCTCCTAATGTGCGCCACAACATCCGATTCTCTGCCTTCCGCATCCAATCTTTTCCAGCAGCCTTTCTGAGGTCGTCTGACCATCGGGCTGGTGGGCATCCTACACTACATTTACCAAGACGCGGTCTCCACTCTATGACCTTCTTACTCCATCTACCGTCGGTCCTTCGCCAGATATGACCAGCCCATTGCCACTTCAGCGAGCTTATTCTACGAGTTATGTCGGTTACCCCAGTTCTCTGGCGGATATACTCATTCCTGAGTTTATCCTTCAGAGATACCCCGAGCATAGCCCGCTCTATGGGCGCTCTATGGGTCTGGACTTTAAATTTATGGACTAGCCCCACTGTGAGTATCCACGTTTCGGCACTGTAGGTCATCACCGGTAAGACGCGCTGGTCAACGACTTTGGTCTTCAGACATTGCGGTATAGGCGAGCAGAAGACCCGACGCAGTTTGTCAAATGCAGCCCGACGCAGTTTGTCAAATGCAGCCCAACCCAGCTGAATCCTCCTTTCGGCCTCCTTCTCGAAGTTTCGTCCACCTAACTGGGTAGTTTGGCCTAGGTAGACGTATTTGTTTACGACTTCAAGAACTGACCCTTCGACGCTTAAAGGTCCGGGCACAACATATTCTTTAAACATGACCTTGGTCTTGTCCAAGTTCATGCCCAAACCGACACGCCGGGAAGACTCCTCTAGGATGCGCAGCATTCCGCTTAACTGTTCCAGCGACTCTACCATTACAACGATGTCGTCGGCAAACCGAAGATGTGAGATGTACTCACCATTCACGTTGATACCCTGTCCAGTCCAATCCAGGGTCTTGAAGACGTCCTCCAGAGCGTCGGTGAAGAGTTTGGGAGATATGACATCTCCCTGTCTTACACCTCGATTCAGCTCGATAGAGTTCGACACCTGGGCCTGTATCTGGACAGCCATCGTGGCGGTGTCATACAAGCATCTCAACACCTCGATATAACGCCAGTCAATCCGACATCGCTGCAATGCATCCAGAACTGCCCAAGTTTGGATTGGGTGAAGGCTTTTTCGTAATCCACTAATGCCATACACAGCGGCTGATTGTACTCCTCGGTCTTCTGTATAATATGCCGAATAGTATGGATGTGGTCCACGGTACTTTTTGCCCGGTAAATGGCAATAGGTTCCACCACCTATTCTATTAGGAACTTTAAATATGTCAGTATTCATATTTTTGTCGAATCTTAAAAACTTTCGAAGAGCCTACTGTTATATATCTATATATCTGGCTGTTTTTCACTCACCTCCTCTTGTCTATGACCGAAGAACTTAATATACGCCCCCGGTCTGCCCACAAACTTTCCCTTAAAGAACGCTATATAAAATATGGACGCGTAATAATTGACAAACTGTAGCAAATATATCTTGAGCGTGAGAGAATCGTCGAATTCGGTCTGAGTGCGGAGCAACTCCTTCTCCGTCAACCATTCGGCAAGATATTGGTATATCTGGAAAAAAGATAAAACATGTATTAGGTGATAAATTATTTTATGAAAAGGCTGCGAATGATTTTAACATTTTACTTCATAAACTATATTTTTGTATTAGTTTAGTTTCAAATATCTAATTTCATTTTGTTGTTTTGGACATGGATAAATCAAGTACACAGCTCCAGGCCGCATGATTGGCGATCCACAAAACAAATGGAGCACAATAGTTTCCCAGAGATGAGAAACGGAATAGAGGTCGCCAACAAATTAGATGGGAAGACGATCTCAAGCTCATGGCTGACTGGAGAAGAGATGCAAGAGTCAGAGCACAGTAGAAATCATTAGAGGACGCCTATGCCAAAGCCACACTAATAGACAGGATATTCTTTTATATTTCAGAGGCTTTTTTTATGATAGACGAGATTTTTTATATGGTATTGGGGGGGGGGGGGCAAACGAGCAGGCGTGTCACTTAATTTTGAGCAACAAACGCCGCCCTTGGACACCTGAAGACAGATAGTGTTACAGTTGCGTTGTCGCCCCTTACAATGCGATATTGGGGGGAGGGGGGTCGGAAGTGGGATGGGCAGGGGTGGGGGGAAGTGATTGGGCTTCCGGATACCTCTCTCATCGAGCAAACGCGGCATGAGCCACTTTACGTCGATATTTTGAGAGGTCGTGGTATTTCACCGGTTGAGCCGGCCCATTCATGCAGCAAACTGCGTGGCTCTACCACTGTTAAAGTTACCTTCTTTAAAAACGTAAATTAAGTACTTTCAAACTTGTATATAAATAACGGTTCTGTTCCGGAAAATAAAGGTTTTATAATTATTACAAAGAAAGTAAATCACATTACTTACATAATTGAATATACAGATGAAAACCAAGTTGATGCATGCCGCGGTGGCGGTGGTGAACATGATCGGGTTGTATGTGATGAGCGAGTTCCGGTTCTCTCGCAGCAGCGTGGCGCCCAGCAGCGACATGCGGTACAGCACCACGCCCAGCACCGTGGCCAGCGCCAGCAGCACGAGCAGCGCCACCAGGCTGAACGACATGAGCGTGGCCGGCAGGCGCATGCGCCAGAACGGGACCATGGGCTCGCGTTCACCCGTCACCACGTTCAGCTGCGAGCAATCGATAAATGATAGAATCAAGATATGTTTATAGAATACGCACGCACACGTATACGTGCACGTTATAAAAACTCCTTATCCAATACTGAAAAAAAAACTTAGGTATAGGATAATAATAAACAAATTGAAAGATAAAATACATCGTTATAATAATTTAAGATGTATATAAAATTCCCTTTATCCGTTTGCGCACCTGAGTTCTCTTGACGTGAGCCAACCGTGCGAGATATTGTGGTCTAGGATGCTCCTCGTACACATCAAAACCGGTCAGGTCCCAGCGATGCGTCATCTCAGCTGAATAACGCTTCCATAGCTCCAGAAAACAGGCAGCTATGAAAGATAAGTTGGTTAGTTTTAAATCTCACCACCAAAAAAAAATTACGTGATTAATGGACGGCCCCTATCAATGACAAAACCAAACACAGGGAAACGATAGATGTACTGCTTTACTAAAAGTAATGTATTATAGCAAATTGAATATATAATTTTAGTACATCTGTCATCACCACATCACCAAATCTAGTCAAACCTATAGGTACTGTAAACTCTTTGGTATTTTTAGTACGGCTTGTTTCGAAATTTATATTTGAATTTTAAAAACATTTGATTGGAAGATTCGAATGTCAATGAAGAAAAAAAGGAATGAGGTGATTCCTTTAATGTCGAGAAGAGAGAAAAATACCAAAAGGGAGTAATTACATTATAATGCGTATAATTGGGAATTAAAGTATAAATAGAAGTCTGAATGGACAAAGAAATTAAAAAGAAAATAATAATAAAAGGTCATGTATAAATTATTTCTCTAATACAATCTATTTGCATTATTATTTTTTAACACATGCACTGAGCTAAATAAATACCCTAGGATTGAATATCAGATTTGAGTCATTTTATATAGTGGTTTTCATATTGGTAGAACCAACGTCATAACGATTGGGTAGACGAATCACCAACGTCGTTACAGTACTCACCCCAGAAGCTCATGAATATAGCGAAGAACACAGTGGTGGGATTGTCGAATAAGTACGTGAATCTGGATTGAAGGCACGTGGCATTAAGGTCCCAATAGTCACAGAAGTAGTCACATTGTGGACACATCTTAACAGACGACTTATAGTTACATACTTCTTCGCTACAAGGAAAAAAATGTTTAGAATCAACATTATATTTAATTTAGCGAAAATGTAATCTTAGAAAATATATATACTTCACGCCTTTTTCTACCCGAAGGTGTAGGCAGCGGCTCTTAAGCCTCGATTCCCATTTACTTCCCAAATGGAAAAGGTTACCAATTGTCATTTATAGAACAAATTGCCATAACAGTGGTAGAGCCACGCAGCTTGCTGCATGAATGGGCCGGTGAAATATCACGACCTCTCAAAACATCGACGTAAAGTGGCTCTTGCCGCGTTTCGCTTGGTGAGAGAGGTATCCCGAGGCCCAACCCGTTTCCCCATCCCGCTTCCGACCCTTTCCATATCCCATTGTAATGTCCGGCAACGCAGCTGTAACACTATGGCCCGTAAGATCAATCATAGTTAAAACTGTCGATTTTCTAAACTATAGTCAATTTTAATCTAGAGTTTAAACCTGCCCCGTAAGATCAACAGCGAAATGGAGATAGATTACGTAAACTAAGTTTAGTTTTCGACAGATGGCAACATTTGGTTACTTAATGACCATATTTCGCTCATCATTCACTCTTTTGTACATTGTCTGTGGCATATTTCGTGAAAAAAATATCTTTTTCTCTTTCTTTTATGAAGTTTTATAGTGTGACCATAGATTTAAGAATAATAGATTGGCAATAGTCACCCAAACACCGTGACCAAAAATGGGTTGTTAATGTGTGAGTGACTTACGGGCCTCGTGGCGCATTGGTAAAACAACCGGCTGCAGCACTGAGGTCGGGGGTTCGATTTTCGCCCGAGTACAAATATTTATGACAAACATTAATATTTGTGCGGGCGGCGTCTGGGTGTTTTTCTATGTATTATACATACATACATACATAACTTCACGCCTTTTGTTACCCGAAGGTGTAGGCAGCGGCTGTTAAGCCTCGTCTCGCCGTTATGTTTACGTCCCAAATGGAATAGGTGGCGAACCTATTGCCATACCGGGCACAAAGTTTGTCAGTCATCGGTATTTATCACACATAACTTCCGAAAACAATTTCGAAAAGACATAGGTGTGGGCCAGTGTCTGGAATCGAACCCCGGACCTCTGGATCAGAGGCCGTGCGCTCGCCCACTGCGCCACCGAGACTTTTCATATATGTATGTATAAGTATAAGTATAAATATGTATTTACAAAAGAAAAGTATATATGTATTAGTATCCGTTCTCTAGTAACCATAGCACAAGCATTTAGTTGCTTAGTTTTGAACTGGCGCTGTGTGATTTGTGTCCAAGATATTATTATTATCAATGTGTTCTAAGGGAAAATGGAAAAGCTAGAAGAATGGGCAGCAGCATTCTTTCTCAAGACACTACAGCCTACTGCGATCGCCAACCCGCCTGCCAAGCGTGGCGATTATGGCAAAAACCCCTCATGATTGCGCGGACCGCGCAGTTGTGGCGCTTTATGAGGGAGGCCTATGTCCAGCAGTGGACGTCAAAAGGGCTTATGATATGATGTGTTCGTAAAAAGCGCTTCAAAGCGTTAAGTTTTACATAGTTAATGTTCATGTGTGGAAATGTAAATATCCCCAAAATCTAATATACGCGGTAGCGCTGTCAGTGATTCGATGCTATTAGTAAATTTTTCCTGACATGTGCCATCTATTGTAGTCTATGCTAAATCTATGTATGAACCCACAATCGCTGTGTCAGATGTCAGCTGATAAACGACCGCCATTTTTAAACTAGGCGGACCACAGTTTAAACGGCAAAATCTCCTGGTGTAAGCTAAACTAGAGTTTAAACTGTTATTGGAGTTTTATCTAGCATTGATCTTACGAAATAAACGACAGATGAGGTTTAAACTAGGTAAAATAGTTTAAACTGTGATTGATCTTACGGGCCTATATGTGTTCAGGTGTCCATGGGCGGCGTTTCTTGCTCACCATCAAGTGAAACGCCTACTCGTTTGCCCAATACTCATGACTATTCGAAATTCTTTTCGTTCGAATCCTGATTCGAACCAAGACTTCTTGATTCAGAAACGAGGTAATCGACCACTGAGACTTTTAAGAATATTCTTATAATTATATTACACAATTTTGAAGTTGTATAAATGCTATAAAATGTTAATACCTAGGCGTATTCGAGTAGACTGTGGCTGCCGAATATATGACACATATAAGTCCAACTATAGATGCTGGAATCAACATGTGCGTATAAAAACCAAGCCAAGCGAAATATAGTCCTGAAAAGAGAATTTTAATATCGATTAGTGAATTTTAGATTATAGTCGTAATCGATTTATTTGTTGGTACTACACAATGGCTACGATAAACGATTCGTCATCAGATCATTACAGGTTATTGAATAGTTCCAAAATATTTCAAAAATATAAATACCGCGCTACGCAAAGCCGCGTAAGATACCAAATTTATTCCGCGGAAATTTCTAGAAACAACATGTTATATATTCTCTATCAGCCAAGACGAATCTAACGGTTTCGTTAGATTCGTCTGGACTGATATAGAATATTGTTAATCCAGCTAAAACCCTGCATGCTGCAAAAGGTGTAGGGCATTGGACACCAATTTACATCAAAATATACAGTCAAAAGTCATGAAAATAAGAAAAAGACCCTAGAAAATACGTAATTCCAGCGTTATTTCTAATAAAGAAAACTTCAAATCGAATTTCAAATTTTTATTATATCTAGTTTACAATACGATTTTTATTATATCTAGTTCCAGATATTTATTATTAAATAGTCGCGACTAATAGATCTAAGAATAATAGATCGGCAATAGTCAACCCAAACCACGGGACTAAAAATGGGTTATTGATGTGTGAGTGACTTATCAATGTGTGCATAAAAAGTGCCTCCAAGTGTCAACTTTTACATAATTATTGTGCATGTGTTGAATTATAAACATCCCGAGAATCGCTTACTCGCGGTCGCGCTGTCAGTGATGATTAGTAGTACATTTTTACTGACATGTGCCATCTACTACAGTCTATGATAAATCTATGTCGCGACTACTGAACTTTGCCCAATAAAATAAGTAGACGATTATGAGGTGTACTTATGTCAAATATAAATTACATTATAATTATATGCCAGCAAGAGAAAACGAGTCTCTGACTAAACCGTCATAGATATTTACTGACAGTTAAAGAAAGTAATATAACTTGAGACAGCGTGACGTTTATTCGTCGGTTAAAACTAAAACTAAGCCATGACTTATACAAGTATTATTATTTATCGAACTAACAAAACCCAATAATTTGAACAAATAAAATTTAATGTATGTGGAAAAGGCTACTGCCATTAGGTAGATATCATTAAAAAGACATTAACAAATATATATATACCTATTTTAACACCGAAGTAGTCTTTGACATAGTCCAGAGGCTGGTATTTAATACATTTGGACACAGCCGCCCATTCAGTGTACAGGAGATGTCGCATCGAACCGGGAGTTTTGAGATCACCCTGTGAACATTACGAACACATAGAAACCATCTAAGAAAACAATGTACAAAATCAAAATCAGCAAGCAATTTCTTTAAAGTACACGTGATATTACAAATATATAAATACATACATACATACAATCACGCATTTTTCCCATGGGGGTAGGCAGAGACTAATTCTTTCCATTTGCTACGACCCTGACATACATGACTTGGCGTCTCCAACCAATATTATACCAAGACCAACACAACATTAATTTGATGGTGGTAGGTCCGCCTAGGTCAACCTTTACCGGTTCGCCCTATAAATATGCCTGGATTTTTTGGAATTAAAAAAAAACACCAAAACACAACGTCAGGTTAAGGCTATTTATTATAACAGAATGCTTCTGAATGTCAGAATCTTAAATATTTTTTTATAGATATCCAATAAATTATTAGTTCCAGTGCATCATACTAACATCGTGCAAAGGATATGCAGCGCTGTAAGTACTATTATTGATCAGTCTTGCGATACCGAACGCGAAGTCGTCTTTGGTGTTGGTGAATTTCTTCCTGTCCAGTATGAACTGAACTATACGGGATCGGATAGATGGCGTCCAGAAACATTCCGATGAAGTGTCGAATCTGAAAAATGTGGGAATTGTTCAACCGAGTAGACTGGATTCGATATAATATCGATATTCAAAAAGAGAGATACAACGACTGATATAAGTTTTTGAATTACAATAATATTTACAAGCAATGGCAAGCGTCATGGACAATTAGTAAAACAATCGATTGACCCTAGTAAAAAAAGTTGTCATATCCATAGATGACTCTATGGCGTTTTTCTATGTGTCCTAAGTATGTATTTATAATAAAGGTATAAATAATATGTATTGATATTCGTTGTTTAGTTTCCATAATACAAAGCACTTAATTGCTTAGCATTTGCATTTGAAAAACTAGATGTTGTATTTTGTGTCCAAATTTAATGTTTTAGTGAACAAAGAAAACATAACATAACTTCACGCTTTTTTCTACCCGAAGGTGTAGGCAGGAGCTGTTAAGCATCGTCTCGTCATTATGTTTACGTCCCAAATGGAATAGGTGGCGAACCTCTTGCCATACCGGGCACAAAGTTTTCAGTCGTCGATACTTATCACACATAACTTTTGAAAAGAATTTCGAAGGGTAATTAGTGTGAACCAGCATTCGCGACCTCGCGATCTCTGGATTCAGAAGCGCAGTGCTCGACCACTGGACCACATAATATTTGTATACTATAAATAAAATATCAACTGTCAACAATGTTGGTAATGGAAAAAAATATATCTACTGTTTCCACTTACAAATATTCCTTATCCTTGGAGTAAATAGCAGTTAGACGATGCTTTCTTTCTGGAAACTTCTCAGTGTCCACTCTTATCCTGGACATGAAACGATTCCACTGTGCGTCTATTTGTTCTACTAGACTATTGGTCTTCTCCTGCACATCCTTCAAGGCTGAGTACTGAACAAAATAACCACTCATTTAATATATAAAAAGTTTAATTAAATACTAAGTATAGTATTGCAAATTTTATTGACACATTTGTTAGAATTTCACAATTAATTCTAGTTGCGAAGCAATGCATAAGAATACATTTTATATGTCATCAGCACAGAAATAGATCAAGATAGAACGGCCGCGATGTCATATTTCCATACATTTCGAGCGTGTCACTTTTTTGAAAAACCACGCCCACAGCGTGACGTCATTTTCATTGTGAGCGGGGCGACTAGTTAGGAGACACACACATTAGATTATCGATGTTAATATCGGAAACGTGTGTTAATTTTATTATTTTTATATTTTACCAACTTTATTGATTTTGTGTAACGATAATCATAGAAAGTAAAACATGTTAAATACTTTAATCCGACATATTAAAACCTAAAACATATTTTTCCAACAGTATATAAAATTTAATTATAAATATTTTACTGTCCTTGAAACTATACATATTTATTAAATATTTGCCTTTTTGTAAGGGTTGGCCTCACAGTCCTGGTTAAATAACGAAGCCGAACGTCTACATATACCTCGGTTACTGCCCGTTTGAGAAGAACGAGATGATTTTCCATCGGCGATTGGTCAAATTGGTGATAACTTATACTGTCAAATAAACTGCTGCCAATGTAATTACGAAGCACTTTGGTTGAAATTTGTGGTATTAGAATAAAGTAGGGACAAAGCAAGACATGAGCTGATACTCAAATTATTATTGTATTAATTTATCGATAAGTCCTAAGACTCAACGATACATGGAGTACCCATCTCTAACATTCGAAGACCGATTAATCACAGCGATTAACAGACACAGCGATCAACTGGCAGGTGTATTGTGTATTTCGTTCGATTCGACGTACATTACGCGTATAATTTATACGCGCAATGTTTTTGTATACGAGCGTTGAATGCGGACAGCAATGGATATTTATCATAACGAAAAAATATACAACTTGTGATCGTAATTATTGAACATAGTAAAAGTAAAACAATAATTTATAATCTCAAAAAAATACTTTCTACTGATTTTCTGTACTTACTGATCATACGAAATACACTCGAGAGCAATGAATCCGGGTCACTTAAAGAATCCTAAAAATCTCGGAAACTAAAAATGCTAGGTTAATGCAATAAATTGTATTTAATAGACAATGTAATACTCCTTAAATGAAGGTATTAAAACTTCTTAGTTATTGTAAAGTTATATCATAAAAAAATCAAATTTGAAAAAGGGCCACTTTCGAAGATGGAACTACGAAATTACAGCATTTGGTTTTGCTTTTGTTTGTAATCTGTCATTTATGTGGGTACATAAACCATGTTGATAGTGCTCTATATTCATTATTCAAGCTGAAATTATGTCGCTTACGCCTGAAGAATGCACCAGAATACTTACAATGCTGGAAACCGGCCGGAGTCAGCGCGATACAGCCAGGACTGTTGGTGTGTCGCTGTCAACAGTACAAAGAGTTCTCCGACGTTACGAAGAAACTGGTTCTAACCTACGCAGACCAGGAACGGGCAGAGCCAGGTATACCACAGCACGAGAAGACCGATACTTGGTGAACACCATGCTTCGAAATCGCTTTCTCACAGGAACTGAACTCACCAATCAGTTTCGACGCCTCGGAGGAAGTAACCCAAGTGCATGGACAGTAAGACGTCGGCTTGCTGAATCTAACTTAAAACCCCTTAGACCTGCAAACGGCCCTAAACTGGAGCGTGGGCATCGTATTTCAAGACTAAGATATGCCCAGAGCCACGTAAATTGGAGTATTGAAGATTGGTCAAAAGTTATGTTCTCCGACGAATCAAAATTTATGCTCTACAAGCACGATGGAAGACACAGAGTGTATCGAAGACCAGGGGAAAGATTCAAGCAAGCATGCATCGAGGAAAAAGTAGCCTACGGTGGTGGGTCTGTACTTGTGTGGGCCGGAATTTCTTCTGAAAGTCGCACAGAGCTGGTGATCATAGAAAACGGCTCTTTAACTAGCGTAAGATATGTGGAAGAAATCCTCATTGATCACGTTGGTCCATTTATGGTCAATTTAGGTGAGGATGCTATATTTATGCATGACAATGCCCGACCTCATACAGGTAGGATTGTGAATGACTACCTTCAAGAGATGAACATTACTCGTATGGAGTGGCCAGCGCGCAGCCCGGATATCAACCCGATCGAGCATGCTTGGGACGAGCTAGGCAGATGCGTAAAACAACGAAACCCTCCCCCAATCACGCTTCGTGAGCTCAAAATTGCTCTCACAGAGGAATGGGAGAATATTCCCCAAAATCGTATAAGGAACTTGGTGTACAGCATGCCAAACCGCGTAAACGCAGTAATGGAAGCACGAGGAGGCAATACGAAGTATTAAAATTAAAGAAAATCGTAATAAAGTTCAAAAATTTCATGTTTCCTATTTTTGTTTTAAGGAGAGATCAGCAGATTTTTTCTTTATGTAATTTTGTGTTAATAAAATGTATGGTGACTCATATTTTTTTTACTTTCATTTAAGGAGTATTACATTGTCTATTAAATACAATTTATTGCATTAACCTATCATTTTTAGTTTCCGAGATTTTTAACATTCTTTAAGTGACCCGGATTCATTGCTCTCGAGAGTATTTCCTTTTTTCATATTTGATTCACTACTTTTGTTTTTACAATTTTCCACAGCATAATAAGGCATATATGTGACGTTTTATCTATTTTTTTACGTCCTGAACGCATGGCAGGAACGCTCGTTGCGTAATGAGAGCGAGTTTCGAAAAGCATGCAATATAGTGCATGGTTTTGGCACGCTTGCCACGCCTATTCGCCGTTCTATCTTGATATATTTCTGTGGTCATCAGATTATTGCTTGATACAATTTTAAAAGGTTAATTTGGGCACAAAAGGCAAATGAAATAGAGAGAGAGAAAGAGACAAACTTTTCGTGGTGGAGTCAAAAAACGCAGAATGAATTTCAGCAAAATTCCTACGAATTGCAACATGTTATGTAGAATATTTATCTAAACTCAATATAATTTTATTAGTTCTAGACGCCACAGATACCCGCCTACTGTCGCGTTCCAAGATTAAAATTAAAAAAAAAACAACTAAAAATTACAACAGATAATATTTATTTGAAATACTGCACACGCCTATAATAAAAATGGAATACAGAATATATATATATATATACACTATACCAAGATAAACCTTAGAACACAGTAAAAAATACCATACATTCAGAGATGAAAGTACTCACAAATTTTACTTAAAAAAGAATAGATAAATTGTGTACTCGTTAATAATAATAATACGTAATTATATATGAAATAATTATTATTACATGTACTGGTTTGTTATTATTTATAAAATTAAACCCAATAATACCAAAATTATATACCCAAAAACAACTAAATCACAATGAGTCGACATTACCATGCTGTGCCTCAGTACCATCAAAAACTCTAAGGCTCCGGATACCTCTCTCACTGAACAAAAGATAGCATAAACCACGGCATGAGTATTTTAAGGGCCGTATTACTATTCCGGTCGAGGTGACCCATACATGTAACCATCAGCATGGCTCTACCTCTGACGTTTTTATAAGACCACAACCAAAATCACATTACAGCAAACAATTGAGGATATGCTGTGTTCTTCCCGTGTGAGACCTTCCAGGGACCTCAAATGACATACGTTATGGATTGTTTTAGAACCCCGATACTTATGAGTCTATACCTTTTGGTAGTGTTTTAGATTAATATATTAAAATAACTTCTTTACCATATATACATATATAACTTCAGGCCAAATCTCTTGCGGGGTAGGCAGAGAGAACAGAGCGCCATATGGCACGATTATTACACACCTCACTCGCTTCGTTGACTTTCATAACTCTTTTAATGCACGCGCGTCGGTTTTTGAGAGTCCTAACATCGCCTTCCTCCAGAACACCTTCTATTTGGTCATGGAATGTGCGTCTTGGCCGTCCTCGACTCTTACATCCATAAAATAAATAGTCTACATTCATATTAATAATAACATAAAATAAATAGTCTACTTTGTCATGGTGACTGACTTTCCCGTTGAAACGTTGGCATTGCTGCTTAATGTTTTAGTAAAAACCATGAACCCAACTACACAATATGACATTCAATTGTATAAAATATCTCAGCGATATGCCATTATCACCTGTTATCGTCTAATTAGCAAATAGCGTTTAATTACAGCATTCCTGGCACATTACAGTTAGATACCAACTCGAGCAAACATTTCGAGTATAAATGTTGATTCAGAAGAGTCATAACAAACATATTACAAACAGTTAATATTGCGAAAATTCCGAATTCGATTTTTAAATTTTAAACCTGGCCATATTTACAAACATGTATTAAAAATATACGGATTAAAAAAAAACAACACGTCACTTAGGTACAAAGTACCTATAAATGTACGTAGTACTAAAATTTTAAAAAAAGAATGAATCAATCGAATTCGAAAACCATGCACATACAACCCGTTTTTTGTCCATGAGTTACATACATCAATGCCCAAGCGCGTCCATTTAGTTAGCAAAGCCATGCGTTTACCTTATGCATACCTGAGAAAAATATAAGGCGGCGTTATTCAGTATTGCATTCGTTCGGGCCGATTTCTTTAACTTACTGCAGTCCTATGGACACATTGATTAGAGTTACGGAATGTGCTACTGACTACACACATCTGTGATAATTAACACCACATTTAGGAGCATTTCAAGGCAGAACAAAATGTATGTCAAAACATATGTTTTAACATTTGTAATAATATTGACCAATTACATAATATTATTACCAATTAAATTTTGTGTTTGTTTAATTTTATTATATTCGTGACTAAAACGAATGTAAGGACACGTCTTATATATATCGAGCCATTTAGGATAAAGACCGTGCCAAAGCAATATACATACAACACTCAAAAAAAAATTTTGGTTACTAATCTTGGATATTTGAATGTCAAAATTTGATCATTAAAAGTATCTGCCAAAGTCAATAAAAAAATAATAATCAAAGGTTCATGTATCAAAGCCATTGGATGTTGAAACCTCCCGAAACCACAAACAATTGTTAATATATTCTCCTAACTACAATATATATATATATGTGTGTGTGTATATAATATAACAATTATACATAAATTAAACAATAATTATTAATAGTATTTACATTATGTTTGTCATTTGCATGCTAGTTTCTTTTTTATATATGAAAAAATAAAATAAGAAAAAGTATGGAATGTACCTAGAACCCATATTTACATGGGTATTCAAGGGACAAGATTGCAATAAGACAATATCTACAGGACGCAAAAATATCGATTGATTTATCTTATGCTAATTACTATTGGGATTATTACTCCTATTTTAAAGCATCATCACAATCCGCCATTAACTACGATTAAAGAGTTAATATTATGGTGTAATAAACCGATGGTCATTTTCGTTTTTATTTATCCAATGTAACGCCATTTTTATAACCTAATGTGTACACATTATGTCGAGGCTATTACGCCTTGACTTGCTACATTTCTACGTCCAAAATGATGAACTAAGGAAGTAGGAAACGTGGTCTAAACGTCGTACACAATTTTGTCAGTAATATTTATCACACATAACTGCCGTAAAGTTATTGGTGTGAGGCAGGATTTAAACAAAAGCTTTTATTTTAGATTCAAAAGAGGGCTGCACAACGTCCAGAAAAATCATCTCCGGTTCTTTTATTTGCTATTAATGTTGGAGCATAAGATCGGTGTTAATGTCGTTGCAATATATCTAATATTAAAAACAAAAAAGAAAAGCCTTGGCTTTTGAGAAATCTCCTGTTTGTGTGCGATTTCCATAGCATGTAATAAACATAATTGGATGAATTCATAAATCCGTTTGGGTTACGTATAATCCATATAAACATAAGACTTAACACATAAGTACAATTGAAAAAGAAATGCCTCCTTCGCAAATATTAACCTGATATTGCACAACGGGGCCGTCCATTAATCACGTGAGGCTTAAAGGAAGAAGTGATGTAAAATATCACATGAATTTATTTTTTCCTTAAATTAAGAATTAAAAAAAAATTTACACCAGTTGCCAGTCATCTATACCTACCACACGTAGCTTAGAAAATAATTCCGAATTTCACGCTTTCCTGACCTTGAGCAATCTGTGCTGGAGGTCGGGTAAGGTTCCCATGGACTGGAGGCGCGCTGTCATCGTGCCCTTGTATAAAGGTAAGGGATCACGTTTGCAGTGCGCCAGTTACAGGGCCATCAGTTTGATCAGTTTAGCAGCAAAGGTGTATGGGAAAATTATTGAAAGGAGAATGAGGGTGATATCTGATGGAGTGTTGTGGGAGGCTCAGGGTGGTTTTAGAAGCGGACGAGGGTGCATGGATCAGATTTTTTCTCAGATTCAGATTTTTAGCAGAGATGGAAGGTACACCGCGGATGTAGAAAGACGAGTGGCGATAGGAAATAGCGTAAACGGAGTGTTGGGCAGATTCCTGGGCGCAAAAAATATTAGCAGTAAGGCCCAGTTAGCAATCCACAATGCAGTCCTGATCCCAACACTAACTTATGGAAGCGAGAGCTGGGTATGGCAGAGTGTGCATGAAAGTAGAATAAACGCGGTAGAAATGAGGGCTCTACGCAAAATCTGCGGAGTGACTCTCGCTGACCGCGTAGAAAACAAGGTTGTGAGGAAGGAAGTTGGTTTGAAAGAGTGTCGGTGTAAAAGTAAGAAAGGGCATGCTCCGATGGTTCGGACATGTAGAAAGAATGGTTGACGCAAGACTGACTAAGCAGATATACAATGCAAAAGCGGACGGATGTAGGAGTCGAGGACGGCCAAGACACACATTCCAAGACCAAATTGAACGTGTTCTGGAGGAAGGTGATGTTAAGAGCCTCAAAAACCGACGCGCGTGCATGAAAAGAGTTATGAAAGTCAACGAAGCGAGTGAGGTGTGTAAGAATCGTGCCCTATGGCGCTCTGTTCTCTCTGCCTACCCCGCAAGGGATTTGGCGTGAAGTTATGTATGTATGTGTATGGTGTGTAATTTCATTAGTCCGAGGCCGATCCCACGACTTTTTGATTCAGAAGCGAGGTGACCAGCATTGGACCAACCACTAAACTGGTTGTTTAGGGGTTGCAGAAATTATAATTAATTTCCTAATAAATTAGTAAACGCGTCTAGGAGTTTTAGATTCTTACAATAGGACAATAACACACAATTATCTAACAAACATTCCACTACAGTTTACATAGCGCATTTCAAATGAGAGTGATTGGCACAAATAATTTATTAATAATGGAGGTAAGGTTGGACAGGTAAATTGTTCTTCACCTTTGAATACTTTAGAACACTGAACAGAATAATTTTGGTTAAGTTTAGTCAACCTTCACAGTGTGTGTATATTTTTTTATTATCCAACTATATTTAGTCTATCGATTTCAAGATATAGCTAACCTTATAATAACTTAACGTCCCCGTCTTGCGTGACAAAACATATTATGGGGTCTCGAACTTCTAATGGTCTCAGTTACGAGAATTCATAAAAATAGCTTCTGTATAATAAATAATATGTAATATTTGCTTTTTTATGGGATATGAGGGCAAACGAGCAGGCGTGTCGCCAGATGGTAAGTGGCCAGCGCCGCCCATAGTCACCTGCAACACATATAGTGTTACAGTTGGGTGGCGACTACAAGGGAGTAGGATGGGAAAGGGTGGGGTAGGGTGGGCCTCCGGGTATCTCTCTCAACGAACGAAACGCGGCATGAGCCACTTTACGTCGATCTTTTGAGAGGTCATGGTATTTCATCGGTAGAACCGGCTCATTCATGCAGCGAACTGCTTGGTTCTACCACTGTTAAATCGAAGTTTTTTTTTATCAAAACATCTCGAACACTTTTTCTTTTTTAGTCATTCTCATTTGAAATTTTAGTCTCAAATACAACAATCGATCTATCGGAACTAGATTCCATATAAAGCCATCACACGTATACCGACTTCAAAATAGACAAATTAGCGCATATACACATACCTTCATCGGCATTCTTAGTTTTAGAATCTCACTGTAATCTCTGAGGGCGGCTAATGGTGCGTGGAGCTGTAAAATATGATACAAGATTAGTGATTGTTCAATAAACTTATTACATATAAGTAATTAGCTTAGGATAAAAACAATGTACAAACACCTCGACTACAATATTCAAATACTTGATGACGCGAATTAAGAAATTGTATACATACTATGTCACGCATAAAGCAAATCAATTTATGAAAGGCGGGAAGAAATAAATGAAATAGTACTTCCGGAGTACAAAGAGAGGAATAGAATGAAAAATAATGACTACTAATTTAGTATGCTTTAATAAGAAATAAATTGATAACATTATTTACAATATACTATACAATTTAAAAATTAGCTGGAATTAAATTTCTCCGCATGTCGGCCTACTGGCAGCGTGCCCAAAAGACTGGCCGCATTGCCACGCTGAATGGCAGTGCTAATACTCTGCGCGAAAAATAGACCAGCCCTCTGGTCTGCTGGTCAAAAATATGTTGCAAAGAGACTGATCTATTCTTCATAGACCAGACCAGAGGGCTGGTCTATTCTATGCAGATCTTTGCAAGATATTTATAGAGTGTACGAGCCCCATGTCCCCAGAATCTCAACCCCAAACGGCTCAAAAACATAATCACCTACAAGGTTTCTGTATTTGTATGTATATAAATATAACAAGCACTTACTTGCTACTTACCTATTATCAATAACTCACCTTGACAAAATTTAGTCCATATAAATTTTCAGGGGCCTCTCTCTCGATTTGCAATCCATCCTTCTCGAGATTCTCCTCAAAGATGCGGCGATACTCGATAGCCTCCTCTGTCATGGCATCCGGATTATTGGCCTCCCATACGAGCACATAGTCTATAGTTCGTACACCGTCCCGGAAGGTCAGCGACGGATTGTTCAGGACACCGCTCATCACAATCCTATTGTATTGAAAATATTATAATTATAATATTAATTAAAACATTTCAAATATTTTTTATACGTTTTATAACTACGTTCTTGATCAACGTGTGTATGTGTGTACTTATCGTATTAATTTTTTTACAATTCTTTTTTTAAATATATTTTTTTTAATACATTATTCAAGGTCATTCTATTACAAACAGCATATGATGAGACAGTTGGAAATGAGTAAAAGGATAATTCCATATTGGGACCTCGAAAACAAGTATCATTAATGTCAAATTAAGGCAGATTGGCGCCCACCCAATTGCTATTGAATCACCCAATAACATTTCATTGGCATATTCAATTTTGACCAATTATTAGTGTCGTGTAAAACAGATGCCATCCAACCATCCGGCAAGATGTCCGGCTAGTATTCGTGTCACGTGTTAAATTGCATTGAATTGATATTCAAAGTAGCGTCCTAAAACTAACCACGTGTTAATGACCTGAGAGTGACTAGACGTAAAATCACCGTCGCTAATAACAAAAAAAAACAACTGTCAACCAAATATGAGTAATTTTAAAATTCGAATGGAAACTAATATGCCTCTACAGCCATAAAACAAGAATCTATTATTATTAATCGAAGTTTGTAATTTGACATATACTTGGATTAAGGAGTAATCGATGTTATTGTCATTGATTATATTTTTCCCAACTGTAAGTAAGATTATATTTTTCTATGTATTGTATGCATATTTTTTGGCACGTACGTAACCTGAAGGACCAATCGGCTTTGAGCTTGAGAGGTGTGGCCTGATGCGAAGGTTACATAGAAGCTGATTCTATTGTTTTTTTTTACCCGAATGCGTTTAACATTGTGGTTACCTAATTTTCAAAGTAAATTATAATTGATAGAAAAACTATGTAAATTCAAGTCACTCTATCTTTTTAGAAAACGTGATGAATTAACACGGCGACTGAGTGTACAATAATAAATATAAACATAACATTTATAGACTTGTGCCACAAGTTTCCGACTTTGTTGGTCAATTTATAATAATACCGTAACAAATTCCCGGAAATATTACTCAATTGAAACAATAATAAGAGCATGGATCTAGATTCGACGTTTTCTGAACCCCTATTTCATTATTCCAGCTTACTACAGGGATACGATTATTTACCATCTTTGGTGATCTATAAGAACCACCACTTTATTAAAAATTAGGTATTTCGTACAACCAATAAATAAATTACGAACGTATGTTTGTAAAATAAAAATAATAAGTTTTATTTTATTTTTTGTCAAACTTCAACGGAGCTTTCACTGACAGATAGGAGATTTAATAACTCGTAACATATTCTGACATTTTAGAAGTGTAGTCTACTTTTTAAAATCCCACGCAGACCAAGACACATGCAGGTATACCGTTCATAATTTGCATCCACTGGTGATGACATCATCACAAGTTGACGCAGAGCAATCCCCGTCATTAGAACAACTTAAAATACACATTAGTCACTTCATATTTATATAATAACGTCTACTTAACAAAATGTCACTAATTTTAATAATGTTCCGAGTATATTAGTAAATCATTTATATTTACTAGTTTTCCATCACCAATAACCATGCGCATACCCAAGACCAAGCTATCATCGCATCATACATACAATCACAAGCAAGAATTTATAACCATGCAACACTTACTATTTAATCATATATATGAAATATTAAATATAGTTACTATATACATAAATAGAAACTTGAAAAAAAAACGATAATTGATTACTAGACTAAAGTAATGAAGCATGTTTGAAATCATATAACTACATAACTACTCATTCCAATTCAATATTATGAACTTATTATTCAAGATGCTTCTGTTGCTGTTGATGGTGATGTTCTATTTTTAAATTATTCTAAAGAAACTTTTAGCGCTTTTTTTAATTCCTAATGTTCCATTTTTAAATTATTCTAGACAAGCTTTTAGCGCTTCTTTAAATTCCTATTGTTCTATTTTTAAATTAATTCTAGACAAGCTTTTAGCGTTTTTTTTTAATTCATATGCTTATATCTACTAATGTGCTGTGCGTCTAAATACTGTGATGATGGTGGGTTCTCCTATCATGGAGTTACACTTACGAGCAATGGTTGACTGGTGGTTTCCCATTGCCTCTAATCTCTGTGGCATGACATCCACCCTCCTCGGCGGGTCGCGTCGATGCATCGCTACCGTTGTCCCTGAAATTACTCTACAATTTGGGACATACGCCTAATTAGGTATAGTATGGATGAACGGACACTTCGTTCGACAAAAAAAAAATTAAAAACAATGAGATGAAAGAGTTTGAAGTTAGATAAAATTGCAGACGTCACTTAATTTATAATATCTCGCTCACCATTAATTAGAAAGCTAGTTCATTCAGAATCAACATTGGCTACCTATATAAGTCAAGTCTCTTTGTCGCCAATAGCGATATTGAAGGGAAGTGATTGGTTGGCAGTAGGCAGTTGGCAAACCGGTAAAATACCACGACCTCTCAATATATCGGCGCAAAGCGGCGCAGGCTGCGTTACGCTTGGTAAGAGACGTATTGGAAGGCTCACCCCTTCTCTTCGCTTCCGGAACCCACTTCCGACTCCTCTCCTATCCAAATATAAAGGCCGGCAACGCAACACTATTTGTGTTGCGATTGTCCATGGGCGACGTTAGCTGATTACCATCACGTGACACGCTAGCTCGTTGGCCCCCCTATCCCATAAAATAAAATAAACATATACTAAAGGGTGGTTCTATTGTTATTGACTCGATAAACTAATTATTTACTAATGGAAATTGACTTTCCTATGGGAATTTAAACGTGGACATATATTGCGTCATCGCGTTCCACCCTCCATAAGGTTACATATAGGTTAGATATTTATTAGATTAATTTTAATGCAAGGCCTGCGTAAGGTTAGCACCAAACGCCACCCATGGACACCTGAACGTAGATAGTGTTACAGTTGCTTTGCCGGACATTATAATGCGATATAGAAGGGGTCGGAAGTGGGATGGGAAAGGGCCTCCAGATATCTCTCTCATTGAGCGAAACACGGTATGACCCACTTTACATGGATATTCTGAGAGGTGTGGTATTTCACCGGTCGCCCCAGCCCATTCATGCGGCGAACTGCATGGCTACTACTACTGAAGATGTGTTGCTTCTAGCTACGACAGTTCAGCTCAGACAAAAAGAGCCTTGTCAGAAACAGTTTGACATACTACAGACAGAATTTAGTAATAGGGTCTAGTTCTGAACCTTTTGTGTAAGGAAACCTAAAAACTATGATTTATTAACCATCCATGTATAGACAAGTACACAATGTATAGTAACACTTCAATATTATGGCATATACATATATATTTATAATTAATAAATAGGCATAATATACTTTAAAACTGAAACATTTTGAAGAGAAGACACAAATATTTGTAATCATAACGTACATGCTCAACACAAATAAAACTCAAGCACGGAGTCCAAGTACATATAAATTATAATAATAGCAAAACAACTTCACGCCAAGTCCCTTCCGGGGTGGGCACAGAGAGAAAATATTACAGGCACAGATCATAATAATGTATTAACATAATAGCATTGAAATAAATAAGTTTAAATACGTCAACTCTTTGCCATCCATGTCTTTGGTATTACAGAGGAGGACAAATTTTGTTGCATTTAGCCCGAGACCCCCATCAGAAAAGCATTGACCCACAGTTTGACACTTTGACCCTTTTTACCTAACCTACTCACCACATAGTAATTACTTTTAACAGACTTAAAAAAAGATGAGGTTCTCAATTCTCGGTCTGTATTTTAATTAATTATTTAATTATCTTTAATTCAATATTTAAATAAAACATTGGTTAAATATTAGTATAATAATATACTGTTAAGTAGTTTCATTCCCTATATACGGAAGATAAAATATACATAATCACAATATTAAGTTCATTAAAATTCGATAACGTTGCCATCATATTAATTACTGTTATTTAACTTACTGTATATTAGTGTGCTTCCAAATATAAACATATTGCAGTTTAGTTAATGTTACTCGAAAACTACCAACATCAACGCGTTGTACAATTTATTCAAAGCACATATCTAAAACTACTGACAGATGGTTAAAAAAAAGAAAAAGATTGTAGTTTAACAATAACATTGGATTGGAGATTTCAAATTTAGAATTCCGGATAATTATATTTTAAAATTAGAATTAGAACAAAAATTTTGTCCCGTTAAACTTCTTACGACCTTTCCATGACCGTGAAAGCTACATTTGAAAAAATGTGATAGTAAAAAAAAAAACAATAAGTAGATAAAACTGTTGTATTTGAAACAAATCCTTTAAAGGTAGCAAATACAAACACTAAGTAAAAAATAATCAAATTAATATTAATTTTATCTAAAAGTAAAACGTCATAAGAGGCTATAAAACAACGACTTTAGACAACTATTATTGGTTTTGCAACGAACTGCATAAGACTAAGGAAATTGTGTCTGATGTACGGCAACAGTATTGGATACATTTGCATTTGAATATAAGATTGTAACTCTTGTCATAAAAAATTACAAGCAAGTCGGAGGTGGAATACGTTTGAACGAGATTTATTTTCCCAAGTTAGCGATTGAAAGTTGGTTCAGCTGAACGAATATGTAAGTCTAGTTTTAACACTATTTTTGAAGCATTTGTTACAGTTATTGCATAAATTTTGTGACATCAACATGGCTCCAGAACAAAACCGGCTATCTCTGCCAATACAAGTCCATTTCAGTGCTGTAATCACTGAGCTATCTAGAGTCCTGCCTTCTGTATCGACATTCTATCTATATAGGTTACCTTTTTAGGTTGATATTATCACGAGTTTTAAGACGCTTTTTAAAAAAATAGTTAATAATATTAGCATAATGTTTATAATATTCAGAAACCTCAACTGCCTCCACCTATATTTTTGAAAAACGCTTATACATATTTACATTATGCATTTTACATTTTAAAAACTCAAACAAGTTTCTGCTCATAGCCGCTCCAGACTGTCCAATACGTTGCTGACAGACGTGGCAAATATTTGTTTTAGTGACGTTTAGCACGGCGTGACGACATTCAAGACGAAATTTTCTGTTTGCCGACCACTGCCACGTGACTCAATAGTAAGAAACTCTAATCCATCTAATTTACTCTTAGTGGAAATAAGCATATTTTAGAGTTGAACATTCTTATCGATATTCATTATAACACCAGTTCGATAAAATTTATCAAACGAATAGCGCTAATAATATCGCTAATAACCAATTGGAAAGTACATATTAAGACTTGGATTGATATATTTATTGAATAAATATTTAAATTTATCTTAATCATGACAAAAATGGTGATTTAAATCTAGTATTTATCACATTTAGACGTGATTCTTTTGGTCGACATGGACAAACCTGTCGAAAAAAGGTCATCATTCATCATTTTTCTACCCTTATCCCACTATGAGTAGGGACGACACACCATATCGTCCTTTAGAACTATTAATGTTGTCAATAGATTTCCCTGTGGTTTTATGACCGGCCGCCTGCCTGATGACAAGCCTCCTTAGGAATGTCGTCGTTAGTGGTTTATCCTCCACTAGGAGTAATATGAAGCAATAGAAGGTGTTGGACAAGGATGGAGGAGTTGTTCGAGGCCAAAAAGGTTAATTCGATATGACAGCGAAATTTCAAAATTAGTAAATATTTTTATTACTTTTCCAGAGAACAGTTATTATTTTAAAAGTAATTTCGCCAAGTGTGTCTGGTGCATTTATTTGGTCGAGAAACAATTGCCAAACGATGCTTCTTTGGCAACTTTACCAGCGATTAAATACAGTAATGCTCATTATTAGCACGAAAGCATGCTACTATCGAGCAAGTGTTCGATAGTAGCATGTGTGTCGATACTTTGCTAATAATTAGCATGCTAATTTCGAACATGCTCAAAAATCGACAGCCATGCTAATATCGGCCATATATATTCAGGAGCGTGCTTGAAAATAGTGCATGCCTATTGATAGCAAATGTAAACTGACATAACATGCTCATAATGAGCATACTTTTCGCATGCTAATAAAGAGCATGTGTAACAGTACCTTTATACGTTTTTCTTTTCGAATATAATTGCATAATCTGTCTCTGTCTGTCTGTCTGTCTGTCAAATCTGTCTGTCTGTACATGTTATACAAATAAACATACAACATATTATACAAATAAATAAACATTATTAGGTCAGACTAAAAAGGGTCTAAATATTTTAAACACTCTTCTCGGGTGAATTGGATTGTTGGGATAATAAATTCTGCGAACCATATACGACGCACAAAATTAAGGTTAGATCTTATTTTATATACCTATATTTAGGACGAACCTTAATTTGATGTTCCATCCAGGCGGATAAGCCATTACATACATTACCCTATCTATAAATACTGCGCAAGTATCAAAATAACAGCATAGATGAAGATGAGAAAATCTAACTTAAAATTAATACCGGTCATTTTATAAAGCAACAGATTAGTCTTAAAAATACATATACATATACAGCTACGCAAATAATGATTAACCATGACTAATAAAATACATTAGTGAAATTAATTAAATTATCATACATACGCGAGGATATTGGCGATCATGCCGTGTTTCACTCGGTGAGAAAGTTATTTGGACATTCAAAACCGGAAGGTTTGGACGGTGGGATCGGGAGAGAAGAGGGGAACCTCTCCACTCCCGATCCCACTTCCAAACCCAATCTCACCAACGAAAACATTACCAAGGAAGGATAACGTCATAAAATCACAACCAAATCTTTTGACAACGTGTATAGTTCGAAGGGATGGCATGTGCCCACCACACTTACAGTGGGATAAGGGCAGGAAAATGATAGAATGACGTGAGATTTTTGCAATAACTTACATACCTGTCAGTGTTCATATCCTGCGACAAGTTGTCCTGGTACGTGCTGAGTACTGACATAGCCTGGATCTCACCAATCTTCTCCTCCCTCTCCCTCTCCGTCTAGCCCAAACATGATACCAATCAGTCACACGCCCGATTACATATATCTTAAATATACCTTTTAAATAAAAACTCATTATAAAACTGAGTCACTGAAAAATAAACACCTAAAAAAAAATGTTCCGGTTCCATATTCAAAAGTAACAAAAATAATTCTACATACTGTGTAAATTTTACACTTTTTATTTGATCTGTTAGTTTTAAATAATGTCCAATCGTATGCCGAATAAGACACCGCTTCTATAAACCATCTTGCAAGCATTCTTAACACACTAAATACTGGAGAAACACAAAAACTATAGAAAATTACGAACACGTTCAAACTGACCTTGATATGCTCACTGTTCTACGTCATTAATCTGAGTCAGTAATTTGATCAACGAGGTATAATTTTAAGATAATGTTAGTATTCAGTAAATAAGTTTAATTTAAAATCACATCTCGATAAAATTATATTTAAAAAAGTATCTAATAATTAAACAGACATGTCGTCGACTCGTATAACTAGTGATTACTGTTTGAAGGTAAATGTAAATGTGAACAAAATTCGTTAGTAATCAACGCAAATGGTTTTAGGCACAGTGCACACTGTTAATTTGTGACATATTTATTTCAGTTTTGACTGTAACAAAATTGATACTAATACTAATTATTTATTTTATTTAAATACACAAGATTATGGCTTAGACACGTTATTAAACTGAGGTTTACGTCAAGCGGGTATTTCTATAAACCGCAATTAAAATGTTTTCATATTGATTGGTTGTTATTACTTTATAATTACACGAATATATTTTATTAAAAGCAAACTAAGAAGTTAAAATTAAATAGTTTAATATTAGATCATAAGTGTAATTTGACACCTTTAATATCCAAAGATGGTATAGGTGCATACTTCCCAAAAGATCAATGATTCGAACTCGAGAATTATTAACTAGAAGTCGGAGTTACTCGGCATCCCTGCAGGGGCATGCGTACGCATCAATCTTTATTATGACACTACTATCAGTATATAATATTTCACACAGTACAGTAATACTAAAAAATAGTTAAGGCATGTAGCTAGACGCAAATGTATTTTTGAAATTAAGACATATATTTATTCGTGAATAAAGCGGTATCTTTTTTAAATTTGCCGCCAAAACCTATAATTTGATTACTTTATGCTAAATAACTCGTTTTGTTAACGTTGTGAACGAGCAATTTAACCTAGAAAAATACGACCGAAACCTTCAATCTTAATAATTAATCTATCAAGTTAATGAATAACAAATTTAGCATGTAACATGTAACGCGAACTTGGGGAATAACAAATCACCGCTCGGATTTTTATTAGCTTTTTATTAGCTTCACTTGTATGTTTGTTTGTATGTTTGTAGGTTTGTATGTTTGTAGGTTTGTATGTTTGTAGGTTTGTATGTTTGTATGTTTGTTTGTAACCGACTTCTTTTTTAGTTTCCGGTGATTGCCACTAGATGGTGCGATTTGTGAACTATGAAAGTTCTAGACTAGAAAACCGAACTAAAAAATAGAAAATAAATAATAGTTTAAAAAAACTAAAAAACACGCTTTTTATAGAATACCGAACTAAAAAATAGAAAAATAAAAAAAAATATTTTATTTTAAAAAAAAGCGTGGGGTGCATGGTGTCAATAGTTATAAATATTTTATTGACAGATATGAGTAGAGTGATTATCATTTCGTTAATTTCAAAAAAAGCGTGGGGTGCCCACGCTTTTTTTGAAATAAAATATTTTTTTTTATTTTTCTATTTTTTAGTTCGGTATTCTATAAAAAGCGTGTTTTTTAGTTTTTTTAAACTATTATTTATTTATGCGACCAAACTTCGCTTTGGCTCAGTTTGATGGACGCAAGTTTGTATTTTTATCTATCTGTTTCATATATGTACTTTTAATATGATATTTGATAATATTGGATAATAATTGCTAATAAATTTGCAATGTTATTTATCACTTGTTAAATGCAGATTTTCAATTTTGCGAACACAACCATACAGAAATCATTATTTCATAAAGAGGAATATTTACGATTTTTTTAAACGTATTTAGGTGTTTGTATTAATGGCCACAACTTTAAATTAATTTATAAATTATTTTGCCATTCAGTGTGGCAATGCGGTCAGTCTTTTGCCAGTAGACCGAGATGTGGAGAAATTTGTTTTTGCCTAGTCATTTAATTGTATATAGTGTAATTAAATGTATGTAAATAATCAACTTCTTTTATCTATTGTAAATAAAGTCCTATTTATCAATAATTTTGCACATCAGTTTTCGATAATAATAACATGTGTTTTGCGGTTTTTCTTTTAGTGTACCTAATTATAGGTGCACATACAGACTGAATGCTCATTCAGACAAACCTTATGAATATACAAATAAGTTTTTATCTTCATTAAATTTACTGTGAAATATCACCAAGATTAGAATGACAACTGTAACTAAAATAAAATTCAGAGATAACATGTGAGTCAGTAGCCCGAATACTGAACAGCCACACAAATATATAAGCATTACTTATGCGTTTATGTAGCTGTCACATTAGACAAAATACATGAAATTTGAGCTGTAAGTAGCACTTTATTGATTGTCAGATTTGAGTGGCGGTTCAGTATTCGGGCGAGTGTAAATTTATTACTTTCTACTCGAGTAATATTAAAAATGTTTATGCTTATGCATATCTTCACAATTAACACAGAAAACATTTTTACAAGAAATTGTATTTTGAATTACACAAGTTTCCAGAATAAAATTCTAAGTGATATAAATTATTTATCTAAAATAGTTTATTGGACAACAGTCATAATATTTATTGGCCTTTGAGGAGCAGGAGTTTAGAATAATGATAACGGGTGTCAGATTGTAAATGATTGACAGTAATATTAAGTGGTTTTGATTTGCACTTGAAAACCTAATATAATCGTCAGCAAGACTCAATAACCAAATATAATATAATTTATGGCTAACATCTGCATATATCATTGTTCTGACTGAGTTGATATGCCTGTTACAAGACAACAAGACAAGTTGTACTGCAACAGGTATCACAAGTCACAACAAATGCTATACATAAATGGAGAACAAATGAGTTATTTCATTCACAAAATTGCAGCTTTTAAGAAATCTGTTCACCCATAATGACTATATTGGTATGAATATTAAATTATATGAAGTTCTCTAAGATTAATAAGGAGTTAATAAACATTACTTCAGTTTAAATGGGATATAAAGTACATATTAACAGTAATAATCAAGTTCCAAAGTCCCAGAAAATATTATATATATTAAGGTAACCATAACATTCTATTAACCTAATAAGCTGAATAATATAATTTCGTTACCCTTTTCCACATAGTAATAGAAAAAATGTTTTTAAAGCATTCCATGCACCAGTTCTTGAATATTATATGTTACCTCTTGGAATCCTGCTCCGCTATTTCCATCTTGAAACAATTGCTGAAATGCGAGTTCATTTCGTTGAGCATCGGTCAAAAAAGATTCAGTCTCCCCAGAGTCGGTTTTTTTGTGGTGCAGTTTGACACCTCCTGTGTAGGTTGTTAACTTTGGTGTAAAAATATTTTCCTCGACTTTTTCCAATAATGGTATTGGCACATCTTCCTCAAGTGATGGGTCTCCGTCGGACATCACATAAATTGCACTATAAATATTTCCAATAAACTGTTACAAACACTTGAAATCCTACTTCATCTCGTGTAAGACTTTCTTCCTTCAGCTATTAATCTTAGTCATCCAATATCGTTACCAAAGAATCAAATCTTTCACATATTAGTCAAGTGTTATCTTATCCGTAAAGTTTAAAGCTCAAAAGACTTATCAGACACAGGCAAATAAACTAAAGTACTTAAATGCTTCCGCAACCAAAATTATTGCTAGAAAAACTAAAATTAACTAAATTTAATAATCTACTTCACCCTCGCTGACCCTCACCCGCCTCACACAGAGCAGAGCAACTAAAATACTAAAGCAGAGATTTTAGGCAGACCCAATTAGAGGCCGCCTGATTCAGCCGCGTGATTATATAGCAGCAATAGCAAGGCAATCATATCAATTCAAACCAAATCAATAATGCTCACCGATCGCTATCTAACACGATCGCTAAGAAGTAAATAAAACTGGAAATCAGTTTACATGATCGCCATTGACATTGATTAGTCCTTTAAAAGAAGAAACTTATGAGTTGCGACAATGGATTAAAAGTAATGATCGCTAGTAAAAGTTGCTTACTTATAGTTACACTTTTTATTTAAAAAGTAGTTTTGTGTAAGATAAAAAAGTAATCCCGGTTATCTATAGGTTGAGTCCCCCGCTTCTAAATTAAGAATTTTCGACTTCAAAGCCTGAATCATAACGAAGAGCAAGGTTTGTCATCATTTAGGATATAAATTCGGTTAATCGAGGAGTAACAAAAGGCGTGGCTTAAAGAGGTGTAAAGATTCAAAAAATATTAAGAAATTAATTATTCGGTATCCAGTGGTAGTCTCGGTGGTAAAGTGGTCGCGCACCCCGCTTTTGAATCCAGAGGTCGCGGGTTCGAATTCACACATTGTCTCACACCAAAGACTTCTCGAAATCAATTTCGTAAGTTACGTGTGATAAATATCGATGGCTAAAAACTTTTTGCCCGGTATGGCAACGGTGTACACCACTTAATCCATTTGAGACGTAAACTTAACGGCGAGACGAGGCTTAATAGCCCCTGCCTACACCTTTGGGTAGAAAAAGGTGTGAAGTTATGTGTGTTACGTAAATTAATTATTACGAGTGAGGCCGCCGGAAAAAAACTGGTAATTTTATAAAAAGAAATTTCATCGCGTTTCTCTCCGTCTACACTCAAGGTGAAATTAATCTCACGCCAAATCCATTAGGAAAACTGTATACTTAACCTAATCAAGTATGTTTATATACAACTTTCATAATGGAACACATGTATTAATAAACATACATAAATAACTTCACACCAAATCCCTTGCGGGATAGGGAGAAAGAACAGAGTGCCACAAGACACAATTCTTACACACCTCACTCGTTTCGTTGAGTTTCATAACTCTGTTCACGCGCGAGTCGATTTTTGACCTTCCTCCAGTACACGTTCTATTTAGTCGTGGAATGTGTGTCTTGGCTGTACTCGACTCCTACATTCACCCTCTTTGGCATTGTATATCTGCTTAGTCAATCTTGCATCATCCATTCTTTCTACGTGTCTGAACCATCGGAGCATGTCATTTCTTACTTAAATTTTACACCGAGACTCTCTTTCAATCCGACTTCCTTCCTTAGAACCTTGTTTTCGACGCGATCAGCGAGGGTTACTCCGCAGATTTTGTGCAGTGCCCTCATTTCGACCGCCTTTATCCTACATTCGTGCACACTCGACCATACTCAGCTCTCGCTTCCTTAAGTTAGCATTGGGATCAGTATTGCATTGTGTATTGCTAGCTGGGCTTTTCTGATAATATTTTTTTGCGCCCAGGAATCTGCCCAACGCTTCATTTACGCTATTTCATAACGCCCTTCTTCTTTCTATATCCGCGGTGTAGCTGCCATCCCTGCTAAAACCGCATCCAAGATGTTTATTATAGATATTCACAATTGAAAAGAAATCGGTGGGTCCAATTTCCACTGTTGTGTGAATAATGTGAAAGTTTGAAGGTTTTACGTGTATCATTACATAGTATAAAATAAATAATAGTTTAAAAAAACTAAAAAACACGCTTTTTATAGAAAACCGAACTAAAAAATAGAAAAAAAAAAAAAAATTTTTAAAAAAAAAAGCGTGGGGTGCTTTTTAAGATATTATCGAAATGATAATCACTCTACTCATATCTGTCAATAAAATATTTATAACTATTGACACCATGCACCCCACGCTTTTTTTAAAATAAAATATTTTTTTTTATTTTTCTATTTTTTAGTTCGGTTTTCTATAAAAAGCGTGTTTTTTAGTTTTTTTAAACTATTATTTATTTTATATTTTTTAGTTCGGTTTTCTATAATATTTTAAAGCGTGCTAATATCAAAACCGAATTTGAGGAATAGCGCCATCTGTGACTTATACAAGGAACTCGTTTCAAGTTGATAACGTAGACTTTCCGCTGATTGCCACTAGATGGTGCGAGAAGTGAAGTATGAACACTAAAAAGAAGTCGGTTACAAACATACAAACATACTGGTGAAGCTAATAAAAAGCTAATAATAAAGTCACTTCCCGCTGTCTGTCCCCTTATATGCTTAGATCTTTGAAACTACGCAACGGATTTTGATGCGGTTTAGTTTTTATTTCTTACCTTTTTAAGTAAAATAATGGCTTATTTACGAAGCGATTTTAAACATTACAGCATTAATTTTCACCCAGTTAAATGCCTTAGATAGATTGTGCTTTTAATATAGATCAATATCGGTGGTCCAGTGGTCGAGCATACGGCTTCTAATCCAGAGGTCCGGGTTCGAATCCTGACACTGGCTCACACCAATGACTTTTCGAAATTGTTTTCGGAAGTTAAGTGTGATAAATATCGATGACTAAAACTTTGTGCCCGGTATGGCAATAGGTTCGCCACCTATTTCATTGGGGATGTAAACATAACGGCGAGACGAGGCTTAACAGCCGCTGCCTACACCTTCGTGTAACAAAGGCGGGAACTGGCGGGAAGTTATGTAATGTTTTATCTCAATATGTAATTATTCGTTATGTTTATAAATACAAATGGTTCTTGCATAAAACTATGACTAGAAATATCGGCGTGTCGGAGTTTATTTACCATATCATACACATTCGGATAATATACGCAGCACCGGATTTTCGGAATGACAAGAGTTATTTTGTTTATTTAAAAATATTCCAATTGTTGTTCAAATATCCTGTTTTATTACCTGTGTTTTCAGTAAAGTCAACTTATTGCACATTGTAATTCTAAGTAAAACTACTTCTTTAATTATCGTCGGTCGTTACTACAACCAGCAATACAGCTGTAGGAGGTAAGTAAACAGATAACCCGAGTATTTCACATAAAGATAGACTATTACGTTAAAACACAATTAGTTAATACTCCTATAAAATTGATGGGTTCATTTAACTTCCAAAAATAATTCTGAAAAGTTATAAATTGTTGCAATTATTCAGGTATAAATCAGTAGGTACAAACAATCATTTACATCATAATCATATTTGTACTAAGATTTCTACACGAGATCCTACAAGCAAAAGTCCATGTGTTACAAAGCTACTATTCTGTTTCTATGATATAACTTTAACATAGGTTTTCCACGGAGTATAATTATCTCAGTATCCTTATTGTAGACTAGTTGTTACCAGCGACTTCGTGGCGTGGAAATTATAAAGCAGCAAAAATGCAATGCCCTGTGCTAGTGTAAGGGTTCATTGCTCACCTTGAACTAGTGATAGCGTGATAAATGTGATAATATTTAGCCTATGTGTTGACCCGACCTCTTGGCAATATTCATGCTTATTTGTATATAAAAGAAGAGTTTCTCCGTAGCAAATTTACAGACAAAGAGACAAAATTCTAAAAACCATATCTTTAGGTTCCATATTGTATTCCCGTGTAGATTATATACCAAGTACCCAAAAAATAATATTCAATGAACAGTTCTGACTCTCCTACGATTTTATTGTGTAGAAGTTATGTAACTAATCGTGTTACTACTTATCTAATGGACTGTAAGGCCATGGTCTTGAAATAAATTAATAATATGTTATGCCACGCCGCATTCGAATTGTCATTTCAGTCTTTCTTTCGCGTCGTAAAATTATCGAGAGGTTGCCGGTGAAATATTTTTCTAAATAAATAGCTGTTAATTTATACAAATTTTGTATGATAAATATTCATAGATAGAAAGAAGATAATAAATCGAGATGACTGTGGAAGTACAAACAAAGACGAGGCTACCACAGCTCTCGTCTGATAAACAGCTAACTTTTATAAAATTAGCTGTTTTATCAATGGCAGCAATATTGTGTGAGTATTAAAAATATCTACATAAATGCTAAAACAATAACTCCAGTGAGTTCTTTCCGCCAGTGATTTCAATAATATATAGAATTCATTGTATTTAATCAAGACTTACGTGGCCCTATAGCGATCAGGCAGCCGAGTAGTCAGTTTTTTTAGATATAAATAAAACAAAAAAAAAACATTTAGTCTAAAGTATTAACATTGCAGATTTTTGTATTCATTCCACAATGAACTTTGAAGAATATTTGAATTTTTCAATTCTAAAATTTTCTGGACTCAAATATAACTTTATGGCTATTAGTACCCAATAAATCTCAACTGCACTGTGTTGTTCGAATTTGTGTATTTTATGCATATATATTATTTATGCTGTTATGTTTTGAATTAAACTGTAGTTTAAAAATAAATGTTTAATAGCGCAATGTTCTTTACAGCTTTCGCAACACGCCTTTTCTCTGTGCTTCGTTTCGAGAGTGTTATCCACGAGTTTGATCCATATTTTAACTATAGAACCACAAGATACCTTACAGAGGAGGGTTTTTATAATTTTCACAACTGGTTTGACGACAGAGCATGGTATCCACTAGGTCGCATAATTGGTGGTAAGTTTAAGTCTATAAATTTCTTTACAATTAATTCTTGTTTACAAATAATTAAAATTTCAGTAACTTTGAACAGCATTACTAATTACTGTTTAGTTCTAAATGGAATATGCCCAATACTAATGTAGTGATACCGTTATTAAAGGCACCAAAATAATAATATTAATAATTGAACTTATGAACTTTTTATTTATTCATTTATTTGGGGTAAAAAACAGTTACATGCTAAGATTTTTTATGAGATGTACATAGTGAAGTAACACACATGTGACCCACAAAATTATCCACAACTTATGGAAATAAGATGGATTTTTTATTTTAAATTATTTAGTGTTATCTGTACTAGAGTAGTGAATTGGCTATTTTATTTCCTTGAATTCTGAAGTAATCAAGGTTTACTTCATGTTTTGCATAGTTGGGCAATTTTTTGTGTAATATTTTAAAGGCACCACTCAATATTATGGTTTAGCTTTTCAATTCTAATTTTCAGGTTTCCATTTAAAAGTTATTTTACCTTTGAATCAAAATCGTAAAATTTGAAATTTAGTATTATTATGATCATAAATATTTATAGACTGTGTTACACTTGATTAGCCTATAACTGAAAGTTATGGTATTTTAATGAATGACTGTTAAAAGATAGCAAAACAGATGTTTTCATAAAATTTATTACCTCATAAATATTAATGTTAATATACCTACTTATATTGATACAGTTGTTTAAATGCATATAAAATTTTCTTAAGACTAATTTTAGAAACACATTGTTTGACTTTGTTAATCAATTGGCACCAATCTGGAATAACAACAACAAATATTAGTATAGCTATATTTAACATATTAGCATTGCTATACATATGATATGTAATACAATTTTTATTGTTTATATATTTTTAAATATTATTTAGAGAAATTGCGAAAGAGGTAGGGTTAACACAAAAATTGAAGGGGGTCACAATCTGTGTATTGAATTATTATTTTCCTAATATGATACAGTTGTCTACCAACAGATTGTAATAAAAAAAAGGTGTGTGTGCGATTCACACACGATAGAAGTGAAACTTCAGTAAATCGATATATATACACCGTGAATTTAAGGTCGTTTTGGAAACGAAAGATTTGAATTATATATCAATAAGAGAAGCTATATATAACGTTAATTTCATAAAATACGAATACTTTATTTTATCAACATCGAGATTCATATCTCGAAAAAGTGAGACACGGTAGTAACGCTACTCAATCTCACGTAAATCAAATACTATGTATTTTACTATCGATGTCATTCACAATTTTTCACACAAAATCAAATTCACCATTAAAGACACCGACACGGTTATGTCGGCGCCGCCAGCCAATCACGCAGCTACCACCACTCTTGCGCATCCCCGCACTTCCGCACAACAGGCGTCCTTTCTTCCTTCTCTTTAGTACTGTGACAATCCCGTGTTGACACGCTTGTATTGTTTACGTTCCGCGCGAAAATGAGTCGTCAGTACGAATACTCAAACGTGGAGTACTTGGCAATGGTACAGCTGTATGCTATTGCCAACTACAATCTAGAAGAGGCCCGGCGTTTGTATTCCCAGCCAGAGCACTTGGATGCGCTACGGCTGCGAGGAATTGAAAGTCCTCAAGTTCCCTCTACGCCCACCATCTTAGCTGTAACCCAGCGCCTTCTCGACCATGGACAATTCCGTGCGCCGACTCATGCGCAAGGCCGAGGAAGTTTAAATTATTCGCCGGAGATTGAAGAAGATATTCTGGAGTACTTCGAGCGCGATCCGCGGCGAAGCACGAGAATGGCGGCACGAGAATTTGATGTTAGCCAATATTTTGTATGGAAAATATTAAATACTCACGGACTACACCCGTACCATTTCCGTAAGGCTCACGTAATTAACAACAGTGATGTACCAGCAAGAATCGCCTTTTGTCAGTGGTTTTTAAATAATACAAACAAAGTGTGTAAACAAACTGCTAAAGGTATGTAAAAGTTGATTGAAACCGTGGGTGTGTAATACACCTCTACCTACTCTTTCAGGAATACAGGCGTGATGCTATGTTTTTTTCCTATTTTAAAAGTTGATTATTCTGTGCTGAGGGACTAGTGTATTGAATTAATTCCTTTTTTAAATATTTCTATCATACATCACATTTAAATATTTCTACTTAAAACTTGAACCTACTTTATGTATTTAATTTTAAATAATAACTTTGAAATACGATAGGTAAGTACTCGCTCGCTCGTTCTGTCGCGCCGCCGTAGGTAGGTAGGTATCAGCTGAGCTGCGGTGCATTGTCCTTTGTTATGGCGTGCTTCATTCACAATGTGTTTGAATAAAATGATGCGTTACTATTTCCTAACTCGAACGAGTGAAAATATTTATTAAAATTAAAACTTTTTAATATTAAGTATTACAATTAATTTATCCATTCTTAATAGTTCTATGAGTTATTCCAAATTCACCTGTTTCGTTTCCAAAACGACTATAAATTCACGGTGTATATCGTTATATTATAATCCATGATCAGTATAAAATAAAAATCAAATTTATTGATTGAAAAACATTGAAATAATAGTTTGTACTTAAAACAGGATTAAAAAATATTTACACTTACCATTTATTACATCAGTCACATTAATATTTATATTTGAACATCTATTTTGATTGTTCAATAACTGTTTTTTACGTGCACGAAACTCGCGACTACATTCTGTTGAACTTTTTCCTGGATTTTTTTTTTTTCATTTTCATTTTATTTTCATTTTTTTGCGTCGATATTGACGACACATTTCGGCATTAGTTTTCGGCATCTTATAAAATTTATTATTTAACACAACAAGACATAAAAATACTCACAAACACACAGTTAAATAATAACACACATATACATACTCTTTTGATGTGAACTCCAGTTTATTTTAAGTATGTTTTAAAAAGAAAAATATTTTAAATTAATAATGTCACGTTTCATTTTGAGACAAAGAGGAGAGACCGATAATATAACATAGTATGTATATTTCTGTCTCATTCTTTCCTGGATTCATCCTACACATTTTTGAATTTGTGTCTCTTACCTGTCGTTTTTTCCGTTTCATCCGGTTTGAAATTACAACGATTCTAAAGAATTTTCACTTCAAAAATGGTATCAGAAAATTGGATTTGTGTTGAATGTTATAATAATCTGTGAATTTGTCGTAGGTACCATATACCCAGGGTTGATGGTGACCTCAGCCACTTTATACAATGTTATGCAGTTTTTTAATATCACAATTGATATTAGGAATGTGTGTGTATTCCTGGCACCATTCTTCTCATCACTTACCACAATTGTCACATACCTACTGACTAAGGAGTTAAAGGTAAATTTCAAATATCCAGGCAATACATGCAATGATACAATAAATATGATGAAAACTGCCATTGATTATACTGCAATTAACACCAATACATGTGTGGGCAAATTGTATCATAAACCTAAGTTTAATAAAATTGATAATTCAATTTTCTATTATTGTTGTAATACTTTTTTCTGAGTCCAATTATAAATCTTCAAGAACTAGGGGCGGTAGGGGAGGGACGGGCACTTTTTCACTATTTGTTGCATTAAAAAAACAGATTTTATAGATAATCAACTTTTGCTGTCAATTTTTATTGTACCACACATTTGGCTAGATATAATTAAAGAGCTTTCTTAAAAATTACAATCAGTCTCAACATTACGCGATATTTTATAAACTAAGTCAAAAGTACCCGATGCTCCCTATGGTAGGCAGGCTTGGGCATACCCTGTGGGAGGCTTAGGCACGGCCTATAAATCAGTTTATATCCATAGTGGAATTCAAAAATTAGTTATCAAATAGACTATTATTAAATTACAACAATATCAGAAACCAAAAATAAAAGTTAACAATTAAAAAAACATCGACAGTGTCTTAAATTATCTGATTTCATATTTATCAGCTGTTGTTTTTATTTTTGACCTTTTTGATACCTCTTCTATGGCTCATAATATTAAATCTTTAGAAATTTCCTGTCGCAAACCTTTATTTTTGAATTTAAACGGCATCTTTCTGTAATTGAACCTTAAGTTAAAAATCTTCCTATACTGAACATAGTAAGAAGGAGCATTGGGCATGCCCAAACCGGGGTGGTTTGGGCATGCCCAATGCTCCCTCTGTAAACATTTTTGACAAAGATTACCGGTATTTTTTTACTCTTCGTATTTAGGTTTAGATTTCAGTATAATTTATAGATTAGTAAATATACAATTGATAAATAATGAAAAATACGCATACCTTTCATTATTCTTCTCTATCTTACGATCCGAAACCACAACAAAATATTTACTTTTACTAGCCCATAATCTTTAAGCGTGTTTGTGTTTGTCAACTTACAGAAATTACACACACCCAATGGGTTAACAGTGTTTCCAGTCGGTAAAGAAAACTAACAAATCAAGAAAAAAATAAAATCTCTGATCAAATCAGACTAAAAGGGGGGTGCCCATGTCTCCCAACTGCCCATCCCTCCCCTACCTCCCATAGTCTTGATAGCATTGTGATGTTGATATTAAATACACATTCTTTGATTATCAGGACTCATTTCAAATGTCACCTGTCAACTTACACACCTATCACAATCAAATTAACTGGTTATTTGATTGTAAAAATGCATTGTCGGGCCTCGTGGCGCATTGGTAAAACTACCGACTGCAGCAATGAGGTCGGGGGTTCAATTCCCATCCGAGCACAAATATTTGTGACAAACATGAATGTTTGTGTGGCGTCTGGGTGTTTTACTATGTATTATAAGTATGTATTTACAAAAGAAAAGTATATATGTATTAATATCCGTTATCTAGTATCCATAACAAGCATTTAGTTGCTTAGCTTGGAACTAGAGGGCGCTGTGTGTATTGTGTCCAAGATATTATTATTATTATTACTATTGTAAATTCTAAAAATTTTGACATCATTAAAGAAATAATTTGGTTGTAGGATGAAGGTGCTGGTTTAGTAGCTGCCTGCATGATTGCCATAGTGCCTGGCTACATAAGTCGTTCGGTAGCAGGAAGTTATGACAACGAAGGCATTGCAATCTTTTGTATGTTGCTCACATACTATTTCTGGATCAAAGCTGTCAATACCGGTACTATACTCTGGGCTACTATGACTGCTCTGGCTTACTTCTACATGGTAAGGTTTTTATTACTCTTGTAGAATTGACAACATATATCATTATTATAATAATGATATGAGACTATAGACTCACAGTGTGATTGTCTTCGAATAATTAAAAATTATGTTAATTGAATAACATAATTCATGAAGAAATCATAGAATAAATTTCTTGACAGATTCACACCAATTTTTCTCTTGACGAAGTTTTGGTTTTTGCACTGTCACACAATGGTATTTTTTATTATGGAATAGGAGTGCAAATGAGCAGGCATTACACTTGATGGAAAGCGAGCAGCGCCACCCATGGACACCTGCAACACAGATAGTGTTACCATTGCGTAGCGGACCAAAGGATGGGGAAGGGGGGTGGGCCTCTGGGTACCTCTCTTGCCAAAGGAAATGCGGTATGAGCCATTTTACGTAGATCTTCGGAGAGGTCATAGTATTTCACCGGTCAAGCCGGCCAATCATGCAGCGAACTGTTTGGCTTTCTGCTACAATGCTAAAATAAACTGCTAAAATGGACGCCGCCCAAACAAATAGCAGGTCGCCACAGGCCGCCCAACATTACCTGCTCTTATTGAAAAACCGTCTAATAATAGGTATAGCACGATGTTCATAGGCGGTGAGAAGTTGCTTACCATCAGGTGACCCACTTACTCGCTTGCCCTCCTATAACAAAAACAAGGATCAAAATACACTAATATGTTGTAAATGTTTACTAGATAAAAAATATATATTTTGAATCTTTATTGCAATAATATTATTTTGTGGTGTTTTAGTAGTAGAATTTAATCATTGGGAAAATTTTATTTGATATTTTTTTAAAACATTATGTATACCATTGTTAATTAAAAACTGGCTTTGGATTTTGTTTCATTTTAATGATCTGTTTCAGGTATCATCGTGGGGTGGTTACGTTTTCCTAATCAACTTGATCCCATTGCACGTGTTGGCAATAATGCTGTTGGGCAGGTTCTCAGCACGTGTCTACGTTGCGTACAGCACTCTATACTGCGTTGGTACAATACTGTCCATGCAAATCTCATTTGTTGGTTTCCAACCAGTGCAGAGTTCAGAGCATATGCTGGTAAGTGCCGTGCCTTGGTGGTTACGCCGTCGTTAAACTAAACCCAACCATTGTAAAACAATAGAACATTACTTGAGTCACTTTAGAAATTTGTGTATAAAAAAAGCTTACTGATAGATTTATTTGCTATTAGAAAATTCGTCGTAACAATTTGAAGACAGAAAAATACTGACCTATCTTATTTTGTGTGTGTGTGGTATTAAAAGTCTCGGCGGTCCAGTGGTCGAGCACACCGCTCCTGAATCCGGAAGTCGCGGGTTCGAATCCTGACAGTGGCACCCATCAATGATTTTTCGAAATCAATTAATTTCGAAAGTTATATATGATAAATATCGATGACTGAAAATTTTGTGCCCGGTATGGCAATAGGTTCGCTGCCACAGAAATAGATCAAGATAGAACGCCTGCGATGTCATATTTCCATACATTTCGAGCGTGTCACTTTTTTGAAAAACCACGCCCACAGCGTGACGTCATTTTCATTGTGAGCGGGGCGACTAGTTAGGAGACACACTCATTAGATTATCGATGTTAATATCGGCAACGTGTGTTAATTTTATTATTTTTATATAGTACCAACTTTATTGATTTTGTGTAACGATAATCATAGAAAGTAAAACATGTTAAATACTTTATTCCGACATATTAATACCTAAATTAAATATTATAAATATTTTACTGTCCTTGAAACTATACATATTTATTAAATATTTGCCTTTTTGTAAGGGTTGGCCTCACAGTCCTGGTTAAATAACGAAGCCAAACGTCGACATATACCTCGGTTACTGCCCGTTTGAGAAGAAAGAGATGATTTTCCATCGGCGATTGGTCAAATTGGTGAAAACTTATACTGTCAAATAAACTGCTGCCAATGTAATTACGAAGCACTTTGGTTGAAATTTGTGGTGTTAGAATAAAGTAGGGACAAAGCAAGACATGAGCTGATACTCGAATTATTATTGAATTAATTAATCGATAAGTCCTAAGACTCAACGATACATGGAGTGCCCATCTCTAATATTCGAAGACCAATCACAGCGATTAACAGATACAGCGATCAACTGGCAGGTGTATTGTGTATTTCGTTCGATTCGACGTACATTACGCGTATAATTTATGCGCGCAATGTTTTTGTATACGAGCGTTGAATGCGGACAGCAATGGATATTTATCATAACGAAAAAATATACATCTTGTGATCGTAATTATTGAACATAGTAAAAGTAAAACAATAATTTATAATCTCAAAAAAATACTTTCTATTGATTTTCTATACTTACTGATCATACGAAATATTTCCTTTTTTCATATTTGATTCACTAGTTTTGTTTTTACAATTTGCCACAGCACAATAAGGCATATATGTGACGTTTTATCTATTTTTTTACGTCTTGAACGCAGGACAGGAACGCTCGTTGCGTAATGAGAGCGAGTTTCGAAAAGCATGCAATATAGTGCATGGTTTTGGCACGCTTGCCACGCCTATTCGCCGTTCTATCTTGATCTATTTCTGTGTTCGCCGCCTATTCCATTTGGGACGTAAACATAAAGGAGAGACATGGCTTAACAGCCGCTGCCTATACCTTCGGGTAACAAAGGCGTGAAGTTCTCTTATGAATGTTATGGCAATCCACACAAGAAGTTATTTGGTACCATGCTCAAAAAGACTCATGTTCAGAGCCGTAAAAACGTTTACAAAATTTAATTCTCAATAGCCTTAAATTAAGGATTTTTTTTTAATTTGTCAGGCATTGGGCACGTTTGGTTTGTGCCAGTTATACGCATTCACCCAATACTTGCGACACCATCTGTCGGCAGCGCACTTTGAACTGCTGTTCAAAGCTTTGCTCACAACACTTTTGGCCACTCTCGGGACAGCGGCTGTCGTGCTTACACTTACCGGTATGTTAAACTAATTTAAAAAGCTAAAGTTTACTCTTTCTTTGCTACAAGTGCAATAAATAAATCTAAAAACTTATAAATTTTAGTCATTCATATATGTATATTTGTGTATATGTATGTTTATATATATATTTATTATTTAGAAACATATAGAAGGTAACATGTCTTTTTTAAAAACATATTTTTATACTAAATAACTTAGTTTTTATCTTTATTTGACTTGGATTAATAATTTTTATTTCGAGCTATGTTAAACGTTCGGCTATACATACTTTACAAACTTTTGGAATCATGACACTTTCTTGAAAAGTATCGCGAAGTTAACCGTTTATTAATGACCAAAAGTGACTTATAGGGTCATAGTCGCCATTAACGAAAGAAGAAGAAATCTAAAAACACTTTGATCCTATTGTTAAAGGTTGTTTCGCCTCGAAAGCAATGAATAAAAGATATTTTCCTAGAAAAAAAAAAGTAGCCTAAGTTACTATTTTTTACACCAGATATCTACCAATACCGGTCCCGTCTAAACTGGTCCATCCATTTCTGAGACAGACAATCATTAAAAACATTGTTGTATGTAAAGAGCAGTTATATCAACATTACAAACAGACACTTCAATTTTATTTATATTAATATTATGTTGACAGGTAAAATATCACCATGGACGGGAAGATTCTATTCATTGTTAGATCCATCATATGCTAAGAATCACATTCCCATCATTGGTAAGTGCATTTAGTTATTGTTCACTCTAAACTTTGTGATAATTTATTCTTCCAGAAAATTTGCATTTTAAAAAACCCATTTTTTTTATTATTAGTTTTGTTACCAAATATGTGTGTGATTTTACATATATTTTTTAAAAGAAAATTCATGGAACTATCAATATTTTTTCCAAAATAATTTAAAAATTAATTCAGTAATTAATTGTTGACTTAGAGAATATATAAAAAAAATAATACGAAGAAATTTTAAATTCCCATAGTAGATTGCTTCTTTATCTGACTCTAAAAATACTTAACCATGAAAATTTTAATTTAATCGCTAAATTATTTCGCTAAAAGCAGTATATTGTGTTAGAAACCGTAAATAAATTTGAATAATTAATTGGAGATCACTTACTATAGCTACATGTCCATGTGTGTGCAGCATCTGTGTCCGAACATCAACCGACTTCATGGTCATCGTTCTACTTCGATCTGCAAGTGCTGGTGTTCCTGTTCCCCGCTGGATTGTACTTCTGCTTCACCAAGCTCACTGATGCTAATATATTCATTATATTGTACGGAGTTCTCAGCATATACTTTGCTGTAAGTGTCTAAATATTTATATATTCACAACTGTCTCAAGTAAAAATGTAACATAATGTCAGTAAAAAATGTTCTTATATGTAAAAACAAAATTTGTAACTAATAAAAGAACTTGAATTGAAGTAGAAACTCAAAAAACTGTCCATCCAAATGCGCATACATCTACCAGTATGTATATACATACAAATATCTCTATACTTCATGGCTCAAGTGGGCGCAACCATGTTATATCTTAATTTTCAACTTAACTAACTTGACTATTTTGGCCGATTCTTCTCATGATACTCCTCCTACACTCGGAATTAGGCCTCTTTTTTTTTGTGTTTTTTTTCTAGCGCTCGTGTTTAGTATTTCATTTTAACTAATATGTTTAATCTGTACTTGTTGACTATTTTTAAATGTTTGTGAAGAGCTATTAAACTAAAGCTACTTTGAATTTTTACCTTACCAAAAATCCTTGAAGGCAGCTCAAAAAATGTTAGTTATAAATGAGATGGATATTAAGTCACATAGTAAGTCGACTACATGATGATCCAGGAAGCCAGTAGTGTGTTGTAGCGACGTTGAGAACATAACTCCGTTGTCTCCGCACCATGACTTTTACACTTTGATCGCTGATATAACACCAACTTAACCAATTATTCAGAAGAGTTATATAACATACACTAAATGCTATCTCTTGTCCTACCTCAGGGAGTGATGGTCCGTCTTATGCTGGTGCTGGCTCCAGTAATGTGTATAGTGTCTGGAGTAGCCGCATCCAGTCTCCTCAGTCTGCACGTGAAAGATATAGAACCCAAAGTTGAGAAACACGATAAAAAGAAGAAGCATGAAAATAATTTGGTGTTCCGCTCGGAGGTATACATTTACATACTTGTAGCATTAGGTTTACGTCATATTTTTACCTAAATTTGCGATTTTCCGCTCTATAATGATAAAATGTCTTTTTGAAATTATTTGTGATAAATATCAATGACTGACAACTTTGTATCCGGAGTACAACAATAGATTCGCCAATATTCTATTTGGGACATAAAATAAGGGCCAGTCGAGGCTTAACAGCCGCTGCCTACACCATCGGGTAGAAAAAAGCGTGTGAAGTTATGTTATGTCTATCCAATTATTATTGTCGAAACCAACTTACATCTAAATCCAAAATATTTTCAGTTTTAATTATTTGTGCACGTGTACGCAATGTTCACGACTTATGCGTGTGTGTTGCGTGTACAGGTGGGCGCGCTGTTCGTGTGCGTGCTGGGCTGCCTGCTGGTGTCCTACGTGTTCCACTGCACCTGGGTCACGTCCGAGGCCTACTCGTCGCCCTCCATCGTGCTGAGTGCTCGGGCGCACGATGGCTCACGCATCATCTTCGACGACTTCCGGGAGGCATACACCTGGCTCAAGATGAACACGCCGCAGGTGAACACATTACTCCCGTTCTTAACGAGGCTATCTTTAATAACCCACCATACAACTTTAATTACTTAACTACGTTCTGTAACTACTTGACGAGCCTCGTAGTGCATTGGTATTGGTAAAGCTATCGACTGAAGAATCGAGGTTGGCGGGTTCGATTACCACCCGAGTACAAATATTTGTGACAAGCATGAATGTTTGAATAGCATCTTAGTGTTCTATTATAAGTATGAATTTACAAAAGAAAAGTATATATATATATTTCAGAGGAAGCCATTGAACTAGTTGTCAAATTAATTACTGTTTAACGCATAGTGTGCATTATTTCATGTTTATTGAAATTGTAAAAGCTTCCAGCTTCTAGTAACTTTAAATTTTATTTTACTTTATTATTTACGTTTTTATATAACATTATAATTGTAATTTAAGTAATAACCAATCAGAGCAGAGCATTTGCTTGAGTGGGGTCGAGGGGCCATCTTTTATAAGGAATTCGACAGTTGTGACGAGGTCTTCTTGTCTTTTGAAATACAGACGGATGGAGTTGGATCCTTGAGTTTTGTTTGCGAGTGGTGTCAAAGTTCTGAGCCTTGAACTTGCTGCTCAGTCCAAATTATTCATTAAATAATTGTTTACTGATTTTGATATTGTATCCAGGAATAAATGTGTTCTATTACAGTTATCAATTGTTTGTGCTTGGATTATATCCTGATTTGCCCACAGCTAATATCTCCAGTAAGGAATCGAAATAAAGATTCTCCGACATATATGTATTGTTATCCGTTATCTAGTATCCATAACACAAGCATTTAGTTGCTTAGTTTGGAACTAGAGGGCGCTGTTTGTATCGTGTCCAAGATATTATAATTATTTAATTACCGATTAATTTCAGACTTAGTGCATAGAATTGATTGACCCGATTGTCTTGTAACGCAGGATGCGAAGGTGATGTCGTGGTGGGACTACGGCTACCAGATAACAGCGATGGCGAATCGTACGGTGATAGTGGACAACAACACGTGGAACAACACGCATATATCGCGCGTGGGACAAGCCATGGCCTCCACCGAGGAGCACGCCTACGAGATTATGCGGGAGCTGGACGTGGATTATGTGCTGGTCATATTTGGAGGTCTCGTCGGATATTCTTCAGATGGTGAGAAGACTTGTATATTATCTTTATCTTGGTATTCTTAGACCATTCCAACCAATAACGAGATGGCTGCGCCGTCATGTCGTACGCGCTGGTTTTTGTTCAACTCGGTCCAACGCAAGAAATAATTAAAGATTCAATGCAGAGGTGAACATCTGCAGAGAGGTTTCATTTGGTTAAATTGTATATTGTGTGCAGACATCAACAAGTTCCTGTGGATGGTGCGCATTGGTGGCAGCACGGACCGCGGCGCCCACATTCGCGAGCAGCAGTACTACACGGGCTCGGGCGAGTTCCGAGTGGACGCCGAGGGCGCGCCCACGCTGCTCAACTGTCTCATGTACAAGATGAGCTACTACAAGTTCGGACTCGTCTACACTGAAGGAGGTACGTATGCACACAGATGCACGTGTACGCACACTAACGTACTCACAACATAACATAACTTCACGCCTTTTGTTACCTGAAGGTGTAGGCAGCGGCTCGCCGTTATGTTTACGTCCCAAATGGAATAGGTGGCGAGCCTATTGCCATACCGGGCACAAAGTTTTCAGTCATCGATATTTATCACACATAACTTCCGAAAACAATTTCGAAAAGTCATTGGTGTGGGCCAGTATCAGGAATCGAACCCGGAACCTCTGGATCAGAAGCCGTGTGCTCGACCACTGCGCCACCGAGACTCAAAGTAGTAGTAGTCCCCGTACTCACAAGCACTTCATATTTCATTCTTGTTGTGCTTATGATGTTGGTGAACTTTTTGTGGAGATTGTTTAGATTCACAATTTCACCGATTTAGTCATACTTCTTTTTTTATATTAATTTTCATCAAAACTGTTCAGCTTATTATATGTCAGGGCGTGAACACAGTGATGCCATCTTTAAGCTTTTGCTTTCACAACATATAAAACTACGTGTGTACGGTGTAGTGTCGCAAGCTCCATTTACGACTTGTAATTGTTTGAAGTTTTCGACCTAAAGACGGAAGTCCAGAACAACGCCTGTCGTACTATAATTTATAGTATCTGTGTAGTATCTGCATCTGCATACCGTGCTTACATTTTTTTAAGTTAACATGAGTCTTACAACTGACATACCATAACGCTACTCACAGTAATGTCATGATATTTACCTGGCAGTAGATTAAAATGATTTGATAAATAACCAAACAGTATTTTAATAACCAAACTGTTGTTCAGGTCGTCCGGCTGGTTTCGATCGCGTTCGTGGCGCGGAGATCGGCAACAAGGATTTCAACCTTGACGTTCTCGAGGAGGCGTACACCACGGAACACTGGCTCGTGAGGATATACAAGGTCAAGCCACTGCCCAACAGGGGCGTATAAATACAGACAACATTTGCCGACGTGTTCCATGATATCTGTGCCACTTGTACTGACATTTGAAGAAAATATACAAGCTCATTGAATGTTGCAATTTTGTAGAAGATCTGACCTAAATATTTGAATATATTTGGAATTGAAAAGTTGAACTTATTTATTAATTTCTTTCTTAATCCAAATATTAAATATACGCTACTACACTACACTTGGTTGACGATAGTGTTGTCTAAAATGTGGACTTCCCTGTAGAAATATGTTAAGTCCCAAGTGGCATATTTATCAATGATGTTCTATTCGGATTCCTCTAGAATTAATTTAAAAAGTTAAGAAAAAAGTGGTAATGTCTGGAAAAATTTAATACATCATGATTACAAAAAGAAAAGTTCAATTGCTAAAAAAACTGTCAAATTATTATATGGTGTTCCCAAGTAAAAAAAAACACCATTTAATCGATATTAATGATCTTATTTCACTCTTCTTTTGAATAAAGTTTAAAAAAAAATGTTATTAAAAAACCTAGTGTGTGGAGTCCCTGCGCGCTAATGAAGTGGCACTTTGATAACGAAGTGGATAAAGTGGAACTTTGATTACAAAGTTCCACTCTTATTAAATAAATACGTACTATTAAATTATACGTTCAAATCCAGCCAAAAACAAGAGTAAATAAAATAATGAATATTATAAATTAAAATAGAACAACGGGTGCGTATTTCAGTTAAGAGACGCGTGGGGGCGTTAAACGATTGCAAGAGATGTTAGAAGTTCCACTTTAAAAGAATTAAATTATTTGAACTGAGTAAACTAAACTGTTAAAACCTATAACAAACATCAAGATAGTTTAGAGGTCCGGACCTCTGTAGACCTCATAATTTGTATTAAAGACTTATGTGTATCATGCACAAGCAGAAGTCATTATCTGTTAATTGTGGTGTGTGGTGTTTTGTGGCCGGTTAATATTGAGAACTGAGTGTGTTCTCATGATATCTTACTGTAACTGTGAGACAAAAGATAGGATATATTTTCATATTCCATAAAATTTATGATCTTCCTAAAAATAATAAAAAAAATATTTATTTGAAAACCAAACTTTGGCTCTGTTTCTTAGTTAAATTACATTGTGTGTTATTTTAATAATTTTATCATTGTGTTTTTATATAGTTAGAAACATGCTATATTTGATACTTTTGTTTTTTTTTTAATATGTGTATATTCCCCTTCCCTTCATGAATATATACCTACCCCACTTAATAATTGCGTTATTTTAATGAATTGAAAAAAATATAGTATAGCTATCATTACATCATTCATATTTTGTTACATTCCCCTAACAAATTTTAGTACACTCCTTTTATTTTGAATTATTATTTGTAATTTTAACTAGTTTATTATAAAAAAAAAAAACAATTATTTGATACGAGCAATAATAGTATAAGCACTTATAATGGGTATCAGAAGTAACAACACCCTTTGTACATTTGCTTAACATGCAAGTAGAAGACTCAAATTATTTAAGAGAAGGAATTGTAAATAGTGCGTGAATGTACTGTGCTTTCAGTAAAGTACAATACTTTAATTTCGTCTTTTTTTTAAATATTATTTATATATGGGTAACACACACCCAGAGTTATATTATCATATACTTTAGAAAATAATACCCAAGCTCTTTAACAAAAAATAATTTAAAGGGTATTTTTTCAGTGTTTCATTTTAGTTTAGCTAGTTTTAATATGCACAAATGTCGCAAACATTTATGTAACAAGTCATGACATAATTCTGTTATATTAAGTAAGGGGCCTATTAAAACACAGCTTACAAAGTATGTACATGACGATATTCATTTAATAACTACATAGGCAGTATTTTGCCTCTACTACTCTCAATTCTTGTCTCCAAATCTTTTAGAGCATGCATCCTATGTTGCTGTCCTGATAAAGATGGATCTAGTAGTTGTCCAATAATAATGCGATTAAAAAACACGACTTACCAAATATATAAACGTATTAGCAGAATGCATTTTTTTTAATTAAACTATGACAGGCATGAGATTAAAACGGCGTCAACAAACACCAAAAGGTGTGTTTGCGCACTATGCACGATAGATGTCGCACACTTTAACGTAATAAAATGTTGTATAAATTCTTTTTTTATATTTGAAATAAAGTTTATTGACTACGACTTGTTTTTCATTTACTAATATGTATAGGTTATGTTATGTTAGTTTGAATTAATATTTTTAAAAATGTTACACATTTAAAATGCAGAGATATAGCGGTTACCGGCCGACGCGTGCCGCTAAATGGAATATAATTAAATTAACTCATTTAATGCTTCTGAGGGGAAACAAAATCACCAGGTCGACTAGAATTTAAAGCTGAGACGTTATTTTTAACCCCTAAAATATTTTTGGTTGCGGTTCGCAACGTCGGATTAAAAGGTGTTTGTGGCCCGTTTATGAAAAGGTTAAGTACCACTGATTTAAAGGAAGAAATAAAAGATGTTGATCTCTGGTCATATTTTATGCATATTTTGAAAATCTAGTAGTATAGCCTAATATATTAGGTCGGGGAAAAAGTCTTTTCGCATAACGTAGGTATAAACTTATTATAAAATTTCTTTGACTGTACTATTTGTGTCTGGCTGGTTTTGGTAACATTAAAAAGGTTACATTATAAAGAAAAGAAAAAAATAAAAAAAAGTTGTTTCCCGCTATTTTTCATTTGTTTTTCTCTCCGTAAAAATGAGTGAATCTAATGAAGAAATTCGATACATTTTAAAATTTTATTATAAAAAAGGCAAAAATGCAACTCAAGCAGTGAAAAAAATTTATGATGTTTATGGACCTGATGCAGTGTCAGTAAGAGTAGCACAAATTTGGTTCAAACTTTTTCAGTCCGGAAATTTTGATGTTAAAGTTGCACCTCGCTCTGGTCGCCCTGTTACGAATAAAATGGACGCCATTTTTGAAAGAGTGGAGCAAGATCGGCATATTAGTAGTTACGATGTAGCTGAAGAACTGGGAATTGACCACAAAACAGTTTTGACCCATTTGAAGAAAGCTGGTTATACAAAAAAGCTCGATATTTGGGTGCCACACGAGCTCACTTAAAGAAACTTAATGAACCGTGTACTCATTTGCGATTCATTATTGAGACGTAATGAAACCGAGCCGTTTTTGAAGAGATTGATAACTGGCGATGAAAAGTGGATCACGTACGACAAGAACGTGCGAAAAAGGTCGTGGTCGAAAGTTGGCCAGGCTTCACAGACTGTGGCCAAACCTGGCCTAACACGAAATAAGGTGATGCTGTGTGTATGGTGGGATTGGAAGGGCATTGTTCATTATGAGCTTTTACCGTCCGGCAAAACCATCGATTCTGATCTTTACTGCCAGCAACTGATGAGATTAAAGGAAGCAGTCGAGAGAAAACGGCCGGAATTGATCAACAGGAAGGGTGTGGTCTTTCATCACGATAACGCTAGACCACACACATCTTTAGCCACTCAGCAAAAATTAAGAGAGTTCGACTGGGAGGTCCTAGTGCATCCACCATATAGCCCTGACCTTGCGCCTTCAGATTTTCACCTGTTTCGGTCTCTTCAGAATTCTTTAGGTTCTGTAAGGTTGACCTCAAGAGAGGACTGCCAAAACTATTTGTCCCGTTTTTTTGATCAGAAGTCCCAAAGTTTCTACAGTAACGGGATAATGTCTCTGCCCACAAAATGGCAGAAAGTTATTCAACAAAACGGTACATATATATTGTAAATAAATGTAAATAAACTTTGAAAAAAATGTCTTGACTTTTCATACAAAAATACGAAAATACTTTTTCCCCAACCTATTAATATGAGGGTGTGATACACAGAAATAAATCAAGATAGAACGGCCGCGATGGCATATTTCCATACATTTCGAGCGTGTCACTTTTTTGAAAAACCACGCCCTCAGCGTGACGTCATTTTCATTGTGAGCGCGGCGACTAGTTAGGAGACACTCACATTAGATTATCGATGTTAATATCGGCAACGTGTGATAATTTTATTATTTTTATATTTTACTAACTTTATTGATTTTCTGTAACGATAATCATAGAAAGTAAAACATGTTAAATACTTCAATCCGACATATTAAAACCTAAAACATATTTTTCCAACAGTATATAAAATTTAATTATAAATATTTTACTGTCCTTGAAACTATACATATTTATTAAATATTTGCCTTTTTGTAAGGGTTGGCCTCACAGTCCTGGTTAAATAACGAAGCCGAACGTTTACATATACCTCGGTTACTGCCCATTTGAGAAGAACGAGATGATTTTCCATCGGCGATTGGTCAAATTGGTGAAAACTTATACTGTCAAATAAACTGCTGCCAATGTAATTACGAAACACTTTGGTTGAAATTTGTGGTGTTAGAATAAAGTAGGGACAAAGCAAGCTATGAGCTGATACTCAAATTATTATTGAATTAATTTATCGATAAGTCCTAAGACTCAACGATACATGGAGTGCCCATCTCTAACATTCGAATCACAGCGATTAACAGACACAGCGATCAACTGGCAGGTGTATTGTGTATTTCGTTCGATTCGACGTACATTACGCGTATAATTTATACGCGCAATGTTTTTGTATACGAGCGTTGAATGCGGACAGCAATGGATATTTATCATAACGAAAAAATATACAACTTGTGATCGTAATTATTGAACATAGTAAAAGTAAAACAATAATTTATAATCTCAAAAAAATACTTTCTACTGATTTTCTGTACTTACTGATCATACGAAATATATCCTTTTTTCATATTTGATTCACTACTTTTGTTTTTACAATTTTTCACAGCATAATAAGGCATATATGTGACGTTTTATCTATTTTTTTACGTCCTGAACGCATGGCAGGAACGCTCGTTGCGTAATGAGAGCGAGTTTCGAAAAGCATGCAATATAGTGCAGGGTTTTGGCACGCTTGCCACGCCTATTCACCGTTCTATCTTGATCTATTTCTGTGGTGTGATATCTTCCCACAAATTTGTCACACATAAATTCCGGAAAGTTACGATTCATTCAAATAATCCCCACATCCCACAATTAGAATATTTTATAAGCTTGTTATGTAGATTTATTTCGAAAAGTTGTCTTGAATTTTTCTACACCAAATTTATTTTAGGCGTCTGCATCATCACTCTGCTCGGAGTATTCTGGCAAGTATGTGTCATCATTGTTCCAGTGCCGATTAGTTCTACTGTTGCGAGGCCGTCGCTGTGACACTTCACGTACACCAACCTGATAAAGAAACTTAAAAACATAAAATGTTAACTGGACAGTATACTCTTCTTTGAACTAAACTTCAAGGGATTTTAATGGCTAAGAGACAATCATAATCAGGAAAATTATACACCAATTGTTTTAAACATAACTTCACGCCTTTTTTATCCGAAGGCGTAGGCAGCGGCTGTTATGCCTCGACTCGCCGTAATGTTTACGTCCCAAATCTAATAAATAGGTGGCGAACCTATTGCCACACACTGGCAACAAAGCTCTTTTCAAAAGTCATTGGTATGAGCCCAGATTCGAACCCACCACTTCTTGGCTCAGAAGCAGGGTGCTCGACTACTGAACCACCAAGACAATTGTTTGTTTGAGCAATTGTTTAATATCTCATATTAATAACAAATACCTGCTGAACAAATATAAAAGGTCCACAATTGTTAATAAAGGCCTCCTTAAAAGCTTTCTTCAACGGTTTTCGTTTAAACACCATACACTGTTCTCTCAATAAATCAGCAGCTCCCTCTGGCAACTCTGTGAATAAGTAATGGCAATATATGAAGCAGATACATGTTGTTTTATATAAATATTAACCATATCGATTATTTTTTTTGTGCCGTTCGAAAAAAATAATGAAATATGTCTTGAATTTGTAGCAATTACAACGGCAATGAGAGCATGGCAAATACTAATTCAATATCAGCAAATTTTAGGTCACATCATTTTTAATTGTTTTCAAAAATACTAACTTGGAGTTATCATAACTCGATGTTTGAAAAATGTTGAGTGTGTATGTTTGAAAAATGAGTAATAAATAAATGAGTGGTATGAAAATTAATGCTATTATCGACTAACCATCATCATTGAAGGTGATCTTTTTTGGTCTGATATCATACAGCCTGTAGTCCAACTGAAGCTCCAGATCGAACGGCTCCATCTCTTGATCAATCTCATTCTTCATAAGAAATGTTATCTGCATGTGTGAACTATCAAGCATTCTGAACAATTGTGCTTCCATATTCAACATTTTCTGTAAATTTGTATTTTGTTAGACAAAACTTTTTTGAACTGTCTCGGTGGCGCAGTGGTCGAGCACACGGATTCTGATCCAGAGTTCCGGGTTCGATTCCAGACACTGGCTCACACCAATGACTTTTCGAAATTCTTTGATGACTGAAAAACTTTGTGCCCGGTATGGCAATAGGTTCGCCACCTATTCCATTTGGGACGTAAACATAACGGCGAGACGAGGCTTAACAGCCGCTGCCTACACCTTCGGGTAACAAAAGGCGTGAAGTTATGTTATGTTAGACAAAACAAGTATGCGCATGAGGTAAGATAGTGCTAACACTTTTGTATTACCTGGAATACAAATTGGAAGACAATCTATGTTGTGGAAATCCTTGTTTTATTATGATTTTAGTGGAGAAATATCTTACAAACATTTTTGATAATCCAGTGGTAGCGGGTTTGAATCCTGACACTGACCAATGATTTTTGAAATAGTTTTCGGAAGTTAAGTGTGATAAATATATATCAATGATTGAGAACTTCATGCCCAGTATGGCAATAGATTCGTCACCTATTCCATTTGGGACATAAACATAACGGCGAGACGATGCTTAACAGCTACTGCCTACACCTTTGGGTAACAAAGGTAAGAAGTTACAATGTAATGTTATAAATAAAGAGTACAAATTAAACAAATGTAACAATAATGACAATCTTTTCCTGAGCATATGTTCATCCCTAATAGAACATGCTACAGGTAATTACCTTAAGATCTTCATGTTGTTCCAGTCTATCGTAATATGCAACAAGAGCCCTCCTGATAGCACAGAGACATTCAGGCATCATAATATTATCATAGTCCTCCATGACAGCTTCTAAATTGAAACCTAAGGGCAGTGATGCTTTGGATAGAACTTTTGCTCCTGCAATAAAGCATTATTTTAAAAAATCACAATAATGCCAATTAACATAATCAATAGGGCAATTATTAGCATTGGTTGTATTTAATAAATACTAACCACCCTGCAACTCAATCCTGAGTCCGTGTTTAATCTCATACTGAGAGTAATGTGGTATTAAAAAAGTAATACAACAGTGATCTTCCAACACATAAGACTCCACTTCAACTCCGGACAACATTGACATCAGTTCTAGTTCCTTCTTTAGATTATCTACAGAGTTTGATAACACTATTTTCTGAAATATACAATGGAGAAATGTTAAGACACAGAGAACATAATAATATTAAATGCTAGATTTGTCACACCATCTATTATTAATTTTGGGCTGTCAGTAATGAAATTGTTAACAGAATGATAGTTTTTGTTTGGTAAATAACTCTTAAAGAAGTTTAAATACAACTAGTTTAATTTTAAAATGTATTGTATGCTTTCTATATTTCATTACATAATTTAATATAATCGATTTTATATATCAATTTATTTCTACCTCAGGTCGAATAAATGGTTTAGATATGCTCTTTGTTGGCACCAGTTTGCGTTTATAACTCATTCTTTGCAACTGAAATAATTCATCATGTTTTTGCCTCAGTTTATCTTCTAGTTCTAATATTTCATTATGTATATCTTCATGATCTTCAACCTCAGGAAGCCGATTAACAGCTGAAATTCACATAGCTCATGAAATCTCTGCGAATTTTATTTGTTATCTTCACCCTACTATTCAATAGAAGACACCAATCTATTATGTTATAATATTATAACGACAAAATTAATTTATTGACTGATATTTGCAGACAATATTAAGAAAGTTTGCAGTTCTATCAAAGTTGTTAGTGCGTTTGTGTAAAAAGCAACATACACATTTGGAGGAAGTACACGTATATCATGGTTTACTAACCTCCTGTTTTAAAGAGTCTGGTAATTTTTAACTGCTTTTTATTTGACATTGGGATGATTTTTACTATTTCTTGCGAAATTGTGATACTTAATTTCTAATACAAACAAAATTTAAAATAACGGTGACAAAGCGCCAAACTAGTTTTTTTTTATTTTCATTAGCCCAATTACACAAATTTGGACAGGCTTAAGTCTATTGACCATCTTTGTAGTACTGTCAAGTGGGGTGAATGGGTACAATTTTTAGTCCTAGTCTTAATCTCAAGATTCATAAAAAACAATCTACAATATATACATAATATTTATATATTGTATTCGAGGTTCAATATATTGACAATTATTGTCAATATATTGAACCCCGACTATGTGGAACTTAGAGGATTATTGATAAATACTGTCACGTGATTTACGATTTGTTTTATCATTATAATCCATTTTTCACATACTGTTACTTGTTTTTATATGGGATAGCGGGGCAAACGCGCAAGTGACTCACTTGGTGGTAAGTGACTAACATCGCCCATAGGCACCTGCAACACAGATCCACAGTCGTGACCCTATTAGGGAGTAAATCTCTGAATGATGACAGCATGACCTCTCAGAAAATCGACGTAAAGTCTTTCCGCATAATCGAACCGACCGAATCAGTAAGAGCCCGTGGGGGGCTTACGGGCTCTTGGAATAGTATTTTCAAATATAAAGGAAACACGACAATATATTGTATTATATATTATATTCAAACAAACTTCATAAATATCTTTTTTCTGTTAAAATCTTGTAAACATAAAAACTGCACAGGAAATAAAGTAAATTTCTTTCATAAAAAAGTATAAAATAATATATAATAGAAAGGAAATCATAATTTTTTTGTCTTTTTAACTACAAAATAATGAACATTGTTATTATTGTATAATTTATTTCTCTATTAGTTAGCCAGATGATCATCTATTGACAAAAGAAAATAAAAGATGGCGCTAACTCAAATTGTCAACACAATACATAATGGGTGTAACAAATAATTATATCTCTTTTAGTAAAATTTGATAATATTAACACATTGGTATCATTTTCAGATTTTTTTTCTGGTCATTTTTCACAATTATTGGCCTTCCATTCACCACTATTTACATATTATAGCCAAGTCAATGTACTTGACAAATTTTTATTGTTTTGTTGCTTAGTCATGTTACATTTACTTATTTCTCATAAGGACACAGAGGCACATATAGAAAAACAAAAATACAAACTTATAAATAAAATGAGGGGGAAGTTCACTTATGTGGCGCATAAAATTCTTTCATTACAAAAGACGACAGTTACTCCTACAGCACACTCCTGGCTCATAAAAAACTACCCTCGAAAATGGTTCTTGTTTATTCTTAAAATCTTGTTAGGCCTATGGCTTTCAAGTCGTTTGGATGTAATCGCCCTTCGTCCCACTTCACTCGTAATCTAAAAATAAATATCACTGAACATAATTATTATATAATCATTATTTTATTAAAATAAAATTGAATGGTGATATTAGCTGAACATTTTTTTAAAACTATAAAAAGAGATGGATGAATTGTGTAAAAGTGTAGGGAATAAGTGTGAAAACGACGAGTGATAGAAGAGAATGGAAAAGGATGACATGTCGTGCCGACCCCACTTAGAGTAGGACAAGGGCAGGAAAATGATGATGGCCAATATTTTTATCACCTTTCTTCATTGTGCTTTATGGACCACAACTCGGGCATATATTTTGGCTTCATACAGTCCAGGAAATGTTGTCGCCAATGTTCTTCGAGTCGCAACAGCCCACCTTGTTGCAAGAAATATTCAACCACTTTCTGCCCGTGACATTCGTAATCAGTATTTTCGATCCTGGAAAAGTAACACCCGCATAAACAAACATTACACAGATGGCAACATAACATAACTTCAGGCCTTTTTCTACCCGAAGGTGTAGGCAGTAGCTATTAAGCCTCGACGCGCCTTTATGTTTACGTCTGAAATGGAATAGGTGGCGAACCTATTGCTATATCGGGCACAAAGTTTTAGTCATTGATATTTCTCGCATATACCTAACTTACGAAATTAATTAATTTCGAAAAGTCATAGGTGTGTGCCAGTACTCGAACCCGCGAGCTCTGGATTCAGAAACCATGTGCTCGAGCACGGATAGTATATTCTACAATTTTTTTTAAGCCACATGAAATTTATTATGTAAAAGACTAGTGCAATAGAAGCGCTATTGATCATAGCATTATGATAAAAAAGACTTCCTCGATAAATGAACTTTGCAACACAAAAAGAATACACCAATTCGAACCAGTAACCTCTGCAATTAGCAGAAGCAAACAAACATGTCAGCTTCATAATATTAACAAAGATATGGAGTTTGCTAATATATTTTATATAGTCTGTCAGCTCTTACTCGACTTGTAGGTGTGAAGCCTGGCTGATTAGATCTACTGTGATCTCGTCGTGTTCAGGATAGTGCTGCAGCAAGATGTCTTCTAACTCTTTACGCCGCCCCTCGGGGATAGCATGTTTGTTGGATTCGCTCAAAGCTCTCGCTGCTGAACGGATTTTTCTGTAAATAAATTTTTATTTCCCTACCTAATAGGGTGAATTGGGATCAAAGGGTGAATAGGGATGAAATTTTCACCTCAATTTCATAATAACCAGTACTGTACAACTTATATGTTTTTGTTTAAACTGCAAACAGTTATACTTTTTGGTTTAAACATAAATAGAATTGATATGACAAAGTTTCAACTCTATTCACCCTTTGATCCTAAGTCCACCCATTTCGCGGTATTCGTTTACTTATTCTACCAAAGAATATGAGAAGATGACCGTTAAGAGGAGAATATCTAGACTTTAAAAAGATGTTATTCAAGATCAGCCAAGTTTCCCATGAAAATCGACCCAGATGTTTCAGAAATTAGACAGAACAAACAGATACTTTGTACCTATAGGTACATTTTCACGTGCGTTTCCTAAAAAGAGGTTTATTACAAACATATTCCTTTAAAGAAAAATAGATGACGTACTTGACGTTACGGTCCTCTTTGAATTTCTTGACGATAGGGGCTGAGCACATTTCTCCGAGCTGATCGCGGACCGCCTGGTCCTTGATATTGCTTAGTTGGTGACAGGGTCCGCACAGCAGGACTACGTCGTGAGACGAATGCTCCTTCATTATTTCTAAGGACAATCCATACTTAACATAAGCTAACGCCTGTATCCCATTGAGTTACGTAGTGTTTGGCTTTGCACAAGCTTTTACGATCCATTCACAGATCAGCCACAGTCATACATTTCGGCATATCTTCAGGTCGGTTTCTATTGCTACGCATTTTTCCGCTTTACAACAGACCATTTATTTGGTCAAGCTAGCTTCAAGAGGTGTCTGTGGTCCAGTGGTCAAACACCCCGCTTCTGAATCCTGAAGTCGCGGGTTCGAATTCTCAGATTGGCTCAAACCACTGATCTTTCGAAATTATATTCGGAAGTTATGTGTGATAGACATCGATGACTGAAAACTCTGTGCCCGGTATTTCAATAGGTTCTCCACCTATTCCATTTGGGACGTAAACGTCGGCGAGACAAGGTTTAACAGCCGCTGCCTACACCTTCGGGTAGAAAAAGGCGTAAAATTATGTTATCTAAGGTGTTTAAAGCTTCTTCTTTGTCTCCTGACTCTGCCACTAACATTCGCTTCGACCACTCTTTGCACTGTTTTCCATTCATTTTTGCAACATGACCAAACCACCCTATCACACTTCTCTCAATTTCAATCTCAATTTAGTGTGTACAAATTGTATTTTTTTTATGTATATGCCTTTAACAGTCATCTCATCTTTAGTTTTTATGAATGTTACGAGGGGAGGTCCAAAAGTTCGTGGAATGAAAGGGTTTTAGTAAAAATGAAACAGTAAATTTATTTTTACTTTTCAATATAACCCTAAGCCTAACCCTTAAGCTGAATACATTTATTAGATCTATGAATTAATTTTTCTAAACCATCGTAAAAATATTTTTTATCTTTTCCCTCAAAATGAGCCAAAATTGCCTCCTTTACCTCATTGTCGTCGGAAAATTTCCTTCCCCTTAAGTCTTTTTTTAAATTGGGGAACAAATAAAAATCACTTGGGGCCAGATCTGGACTATAGGGTGGGTGGACTAGTGATTCGAAGCCATGCGTGTGTAGAGCAGCCATTGCAACTTTGCTCTTGTGAACCGGCGCGTTGTCTTGCAAGAGCAACACGCCCTTGGTCAATTTTCCCCGACGTTTTTCTTTGATGGCATCCTTTAATTTTTCTAGTATTGTTGCGTAGTATTCTCCGGTTATGGTCCTGCCCTTTTCTTTATAATCAATCAGTATTATCCCCTCACAATCCCAAAAAACAGTAGCCATCAACTTTCCAGCCGACTCCGACACTTTGAATTTCTTTGGCGGTGGTGTCCCCTTTTTATGCCATTGCATGGACTCTTGTTTGGACTCAGGCTCAAAATGATGAACCCATGTTTCATCGCCGGTAACAATTTGCTCCAAAATCGGTCCAGGATCGTCGCCACACAACTCCAAAAAATGTTTTGACGCTTCGACGCGCTGCTGTTTTTGAAGCGGCGTGAGCATTCTCGGTACCCATCTTGCACTGACTTTTGTCATACCCAGGTGGTCATGTAGGATTCGCAAAATGGTGGTATCTGATACTCCAACTAATGCAGATAACTGTTTTTTCTTCAAACGGGTGTCCTCCAGTACAATTTTTTCCACTTTTTCGACGATGTCTGATGTGGTGGCCTCAACTGGCCTTCCTGAGCGGGGGTCGTCTTCAATCGACTCCCGACCATGTTTAAAAAGACCATGCCACTTGTAAATCATTGATTTACTAGGGCACTGTTCCCCGTAAACAGTTTCCATTTCATTCAAAATGGTCTGAGCGTTCTTTCCTTGCTTGGTAAGGAATTTAATGACCGCACGGTGTTCAATTTTCTCCATAGTTTCAGTTTTCTTCCGGATTGACGTGTTTAGCAGGCGAGTGTTCGTAAACGAATGACGCAATAGGGCTGAAACTCCATTTATATACTAATTATGAGTCCCCAATTAGTATGACACTAAGCGAGCGCCCCTGTCCCCACTCCATCCCCTCCATTCCACGAACTTTTGGATCTCCCCTCGTATGTTATGTTCATCTTAAGTTCTTTTCAACTATCGAACCTTGATTAAGTTACATCCATCCAAAAATCAGCAAGATATAGTTTTAGGTACATGGGTAATTAATTACCTGGAAAATATTTTCTGTACTCTCGAGGTACGACGTTCTTGCGGATGTATGAGTTGGTAGTTCCGCACACTACACATCTATTCTCCTTCTCCAGTTGGTAGTATCTGCCCACGTCGCCCACAGAGCGGCCAGCTGGCTCGAAACGGAGACGTACCGTCAGAGGTTCCTCTGTCACCAGGTCAGCTAGTTGTTTATCAACGTACCTGCGTTATAATACACAAGCTTTCAAAACTAGAGAAATAAATTAAATAACTACTGCGAAAACTGTTATACGAAGGTATATATAATTCTAAAAAATTTAAGGTTCCTAATATCACCTTCCTCAAGGACTCGTTCGATTTGGTCGTGGAAAGTGTGTTATGGGCCTCAACTGTTACATTCTTCCGCTATTGCATTGTATATCTGCTTAGTCAATCATGCATCATCCAGACATTCTACATGTGTGAAGCACCTCCTCAGTGTGTCGGTTTAAAAGTAAATAAGGGCATCCTCATGCCCTTATTTACTTTTAAACCGACACACTCTTTCAATCCAACTTCCTTCCTTACAACTGTCTTTACGACGCGGTGATATTTAAGAGATTATCTACAGTAATCTTAATTTATTTCTCAACATTAAGCAAAAAGTTTAGCTATTTAATCACCTGTGAAGGAATTTTATTTTTGAAATCTATTTATAAAAATATTTACCACAGAGCTTTTTCACCGTTACACCTGCACAGCAGTTCTCCATCGGGCGCTTGTAGAAAACAATTATTGTAATGTGGCTTACTGCGCGACAAATTAGGATACCTTTTGCTCACTACCGTCTTCCCTTTATTTGCTATATTTTTTTCACTTTTTCTGAAAAAAATATTGGTAATTGAGTGGAAGTTCCAGTCTGCAAAGCTTTATCTACCGGCCAGCTTGTTTGTTACTTATGCGTCGTTTACACTCAGCGCAAGTGGCTAGAGAAGTCGGTAGGGAAGTGGGCAGCGCGAGAGTGTAAACACGACACTGGCGCTGCCACTCGCACTGTCCAACGCTCAGTTGTCCGTTTTTAGTGCGGAAGTCAAAGGATTGAAGAAGACTGCTGCGCGAGCGGGAGTTTGTGCGTTTATATCCAGCCCTCTCGCTCCTTTGCTGCACACTCCAATATAGGAGTTAAAATCTAATAAGAAATCACTAATGCCAACATTAGTTGCTATTAACTTGTTTATATTGTTTTAAATTATTAGGCGATGTGATATTTCTTTTCAAAACGGTTCAATAATTTATAATACATAGAAACATACATCTGTCGCAGTGGTACAAGTTGCTTGGTTGGGAACACTCACTCGCGACGATGCTGCCGCAGAAGTGTTTAGGGCATTTCCGGCAGCGGTAGTAGCAGTAGCAGGGGCTGAGTGTAAACCAGGCATTATACCTGTCTGGAGTTAGTATCTTATCGTGATACATATAATGATTATAGGGGATAGAACCTTAATAATCCAATGCAAAAACATGCCACTCAATGTTGATAGGGTTTACGGAAGAAAAACTGAAAATACCGGCGAAAAGGCTTGATATCCACGGAAGGGTCCTGAGATTTTATACAGTTGAAATTTTCTCTCAAAAATTATCATTATATTTTTATACACTGCGGATACTAGATTATTTTTCCCTATATTAATAAGTATTGATATATTGATTCGAACTGTTTTAATTGATAAAAAGATTATTTTTAGTTGGTTTAACTTTGGCGCAGTGGTCGAGCACACGGCTTCTGATCCAGATGTCCGGGTTCGATTCCAGACACTGGCTCACATCAATGACTTTTCGAAATTGTTTTCGGAAGTTATGTGAGATAAATATCGATGACTGAAAAACTTTGTGCCCGGTATGGCAATAGGTTCGCCACCTATTCCATTTGGGACATAAACATAACGGCGAGACGAGGCTTGACAGCCGCTGCCTACACCATCGGCTAACAAAAGGTGTAAAGTTATGTTTAACTTTTAATTGAAGAGATCTTCAAAATGAGACTATGTTTTATTGAAAATCCTGAAACATCACGAGATTTGAAAAATGGCCGCAGTCTTAAGTGGAAAAAATCCGGGTATTAAAGGCGTGAAGTTATGTTATGTAGTGTGTTATGTTAAATCTTTAGAGAAAATCATTGTAGTGCACTAATACGCTATGGAAACGCATTAATAATATAACAGTGACTCACTAAAGAATACTGATTAGACTTGCGCTTGTATTGCTCAACAAAAATAATAGTGAGGAAACAGGAAAATACATTTGATAAAATACCAAATAGGTTTTATGATGAAACATATAAGTCTATAGATATAATACACATCCTGCCTGACGCCACACTACGCCTAATATTAGCATTTTTGGTATTGGATAAGAAGGCAAACGAGCAAGCGTGTCACCTGTTGGTATGCAACCTGCGCCGCCCATGGACACCAGCAACACATATAGTATTACCGTTGCGTTGCCGACCTTTAAGGGAGTAGGATAGGAAAGGATGGGGAAGAGAGGTGGGCCTCCGGGTACCTCTCACACCAAACGAAACGCGGCATGAGCCACTTTACGTCGATCTTTTAAGAGGTCATGGTATTTCACCGGTCAAGCCGGCACATTCATGCAGCAACTCTACTACTGTTTAGCATATTTTTAGCATTCGCGTAATGATGAAACTTAGTAGATTTTATCGAAACCCCATTGACACACAAGAAAGGAGGTTATTTGAAATATCTAATGTTTATAAATTATGACATTTAGTGACAGATATTTTAGTCGACCTAAGCAAAAAAAAAATGTTTACATGAAGAGCATTAGTGTTGGAGTGTGTGAAACATAAAATTTAAGATCAAGTATAACTTTATCATCATACTAAATCAGTTATTATTAAAACCTGTTTGTCAGTGTAGCAAAGATACAATATGTAACACTTTGTGATGCACAAATAAACAAATTTTTATTCCTTGGAATTTTATAGAGATCCACTACTAACGAAAAAAAAAGATGGTATTGTTACAAATAATAGAGTTTTTGACCAAAGAAGATCAAAGAAAAGTGACTTGGCTCTAAGTAGAAGATATGTAAGCACTTACTTTGGTTTGCTATTTACATTATGTTTCACTTTGTACTTTCTATTCAGATTTCTATGTAGAAAATCTTCCGGATTCCATTCACCATACCAAAAGAACCACATATTTTTTCTCCTGAACATGTTCAACAGCACTGTGTAAATTTTAATGGCAGCATGGGCATCAGTCGCAGCATAATACATTTGTTGTTCTGTCAGTTGCTCCGCTTCCCAATCACTGCAGCGGATCTAAAAGTAATCACAGTTGAATAAATGTCTCTAAAATAATAATAACAGACATTATCTCAAAATTTACACCATATTTTTCGTTTTTAGCTAAAATTAAATAACTTATCTTGGACTGTCAATAGATTGAAAACAAATAAAAATCTCAAACAGTTTTTTTCTTTAAAAATCTTATTTTCTTGAATTTGACACTAAGCCATTATTAATAAATTACAATTGTGAGCATCATGCAAACATACCTTCCAACTTTTGTCCATAATAGCACCAAGAACTGTTTTGGTCAGTGCGGCCAAGCCTCCTGCTTCATAATTGCAACACTCAGCCAGGTATCTTAAATCTAATGTAGATTTTGTTACTACTCCATAGTCATGTAACAGTTTTTGACTATCATCTTCAGGAGCAATTCCAACTTTGTATATTGTCTTATCTTCTAACAAATTCTAAATGAAAAAGAAATCGACTAATCTAGACTGGTAACTGATCTTGGAGCATATATATGTGTTTTAAAGGGAATGGGTAAAAAACAAATGTTAGTAAGACACAACTGGCCATTATGGTGATGGAGAGACAAAGAGGTGATAGAAAGCAAAGGATTTTAATTAATCTAGTTTTCAATACTGGATTAATGAAATCAGTATATAATATACATGAGAGGTTATTACATTAAGTTTTTATTAGAAAAAGAAACACATAATTAAAGCAACATACCTGTAATGATAATGGAAAGCTTTCAAATGCATTTAGTTTGAATAAACCACAGTATCCGTCATGTGAGGACAATTGAATAAATGCAACAGGTCTTCTCTTGCCTTTATTCTCTGTTACCCATTCACAATCAAATCCCAGAGCACTGTGTTGTTGACATCTCCTAAGATAATTAAAAAGTTCATTTATTTCACCATATGATCACATAAATAATAGAAGCAGATGTAATAAAAAAAAAACCTTCTTAATTCATGTACTACTTCATTGCAACTATTCTCCGTTGTTACTGTCTCAATTTGAAGGTAATCAAAAAGATCAGCTGCAGTGCAAAGTCTTACTCGTTTGTTTTTAAAGTAAAAGTAAATAATACCGCCAGCTAGACCAACAACCGTGGCTGTTAGACCAACTTTGTGCTTCATTGACAATTCCATTACGATATTTTTTATAAGATAGCCTGTCTACAAACGTAGGTATTACTTTTCAATTCAGGATATACGATCGTAAATACAAACAAACGTAAATTTAAACTCGTGTAATAGTATAAATAGTAGAGTTGAGTAACACAGAGCATATAAATAAGAGTCGGCACTCCATACAATGTCCTGAGCAGCGTTACCAACTCGAAATTCGTCAAGGTGGGAGATAGGGTTCTACAAGTTGGTAGTTTCCAACAAACCCTACTATGAAAAGTTGGTAGATCTACCACCCATACTTTTCAAGTCTTTTAGAGACCCTCCAATAAGAATCTGGCATCCTTAATTTACTTTTCGATTGGATGAGACATATTTGAACTATTTTTATTAGAAATCTAATGATAAAACAGAATTACAGACCGCTAATATTCAAAATATCAATAGAAAATAGTCATAATTGAAAAACGAATAATTATGAGTCTATGACTTCAACCAAAGCATAGTTTATAAGTCACTTACAGATAGTAGTAACTAATATTAATGTTGTAAATTTTCTTCGTTTTCACTTTCACTTTCACTCATTTTGATAGTGTTCAATTGAAACGTTTCAAAAATTACAATCAGTTATTTATTGATTGAATCGCGTTAGATATAGAGTGTAAGCACAGATACGTAGAAAGAGTTTTAAGATCTAAGTTAGATCTTAAAACTCTCTAAAAAACAAAACAAACATCATGGCGGCGTTAGATCATCTAACGCCGCCATGATGTTTATTTTGTTTTTTTTTTTACTAAGCCGCCATGATATGACCTGTACATCAACCTGTAACGCCCTCTATTTTCGAGTAAATTCGATGGATCCATCAAAGGGTAAAAAAGCAAGAGAAAGATTACGAAAAATGAAAAAAAAATTATAGTTTCAATATTATTTTCATGGAGGTTTGATTTGGGATTTTTGAAAACTTTAAAAGTTGGTAGATTTTTGGTACAAGGTGGTAGGTTTGACTACGACACTAAAAGTTGGTAGATCTACCGAAAAGTTGGTAGAGTTGGCAGCACTGGTCCTGAGCTCATTTAAACTGCATCTTTCACCAACATAATAATCATTCGTTTTTCCTCTGTACCTAATGTTGGCATCGTTGCCGTCACTGCCAAACGTCAGTGTCACTGTCAAACGTCAGTGTCACTGTCAAATGTCAGTGTCACTGTCAAATGTCAAATGTCAGTGTCACTCAAATGTCAGTGTCACTGTCAAACAGCCTCATCCATATTATTAGTCGTAGGAAAAAATAAAACATTTTATTTTGATGTAATTGATATATTTCGTAATATATAAAATGATTTTACATTCAGTCAGGGTAAATAGACAAATAATAATGCATATTTCATTCACACATCTAAGTATTGATAAGAAAATTAGAAGCGATATTAATTCAAACTCAACTTTGTTTTAAAAGTCTTTAGTTAACCTAAGCAAAGAAAAGCAGGTTATTTGCAATATTTTCAGCGATGTTACTATTAGTAACGCCCCGTTTCCCCATTATCGCTGCAAAGTGGCCTTAGCCGCGTTTCACTAGCTGAGAGAGGTATTTGGAGGCCCAATCCCTTTCCCCCTCCCCTTCTGAAACCCACTCCCGACCCCACCCATATCCCATTGTAGGGGCCGGCATTTTTCTAGTTTGTGTTGATTATAATGTAACGCGTAAATTCTTGATTTTGTGATTTAAAGCGTCTGTGAGACAATGAAACTGTATTTGTTACAATATACCTTTGGTTTCAACATTTGGCTTATTCCTTTAATAATTTTTCACATTCACCATGTGTGAAGGTCCCGGTACTTGTGGTGAATCTGAAGTATGCAAAAAGAAATGTTTAGATTAAAAAAATACTATTACAAGTAGATAAACAACCGTGTTACATGTTGTATTAGTAGTCCCTTTATTAACACTAGCTTTGATCAATTGTATGTCATGAAAGATGGAGATAATGCATATGCGTTTCTTTAAGATAATCACCGCAACCTTAGATAGCTGCACCGCAACCTTAGATAGCTGCACCGCAACCTTAGATAGCTACACCACAATTAAGTCTGGTACACCATAGTAACCTTTTCTGAGTAGCTATTTGTATAATAAATTAAATGCTTTTTTGAATATATATCACCTTCCTAGAAAGAAATGCAAGCAATACATACTATTAACAGTGGTAGAGCCAAGCAGTTCGGTGCATAAATGGGCCGGCTCGACATGTGAAATACCACGACCTCTCAGAAGATTGACGTAAAGTTGCTCATGCCGCGTTTCGTTCGATGAGAGAGGTACCCGGAGGCCCACCACCATTTCCCCATCCTTTCCTTTCCCCTATCCCTTAAAGGTCGGCAACGCAACAGTAACACGTTAGTATATGTGTTGCTGGTGTCCATGGGCGGCGTTGGTTGCTTACCATCAGGTGACACGCCTGCTCGTTTGCCCTCCTATCCCATAAAAAAAAAAAAATTTGTCCTCATACAATTACTCCCGCATTATAAAAATTATTCCTAATTGATTTAAATAAATAACTTTATGATACTTGATAGAAATATTGATAGTGTAGTACATTTCTTATTATTTTGTCGTTGGCTTAGAACAACTCGTGATTTTTCTTGTAAGCTGTAGTTTTGGGGGGGGGCTGGTAATCTGTATGACAGGGAATCCTAGTTCGGATGCCAGTCCCCCACAAAGAATTGAGAATGTTACAATGTGCTTTATACCTCGGATGAACAACATAATTATTTAATCTCGGAAAATTTAAAAAAATGTCTCGGTGGCGCAATGGTCGAGCGCTCGGCCTCTGATCGAGAGGTCCGGGTTCGATTCCAGACATTGGCTCACATGACTTTTCGAAATTGTTTTCGGAAGTTATGTGTGATAAATATCGATGACTGACGAACTTTGTGCCCGGTATGGCAATAGGTTCGCCACCTATTCCATTTGGGACGTAAATATAAAGGCGAGACGAGGCTTAACAGCCGCTGCCTACACCTTCGGGTAACACTTAAAGGCGTGAAGTTATGTTATGTAAAAAAATCTATTATTTTCTTCATCCAAAACTAAATATTTCAATCTACCCGTATACCGTTTAACAGTGGTAGAGCCAAGCAGTTCGCTGCATGAATGGGCCGGCTCGACTGGTGAAATACCACGACCTCTCAGAAGATCGACGTAAAGTGGCTCATGCCGCGTTTCGTTCGATGAGAGAGGTACCCGGAGGCCCACCACCCTTTCCCCTATCCCTTAAAGGTCAGCAACGCAACAGTAACACGTTAGTATATGTGTTGCTGGTGTCCATGGGCGGCGTTGGTTGCTTACCATCAGGTGACACGCCTGCTCGTTTGCCCTCCTATCCCATAAAAAAAAAATACAATTATTTGTCCTCATACAATTACTCCTGCATTATAAAAATTATTCCTAATTGATTTAAATAAATAACTTTATGGTACTTGATAGAAATATTGATAGTGTAGTACATTTCTTATTATTTTGTCGTTGGCTTAGAACAACTCGTGATTTTCATGATTGCAAAAGATATTTTGAAAGACATTTTGTACATTAGAGACTGTAAAAATGCTTAGAAAGGTAATAGTATCACATAATATACAGACAACTTATCCATTTAGTCACTTATTATGTCATAACAACTATGTAAACAAGTTTGGTAAAACATACAATACAACCCCACCTACATTGTACAAAATGTTTATTTTCCTGTCTTATAATGTTGTATTAATGCACATCAAACTAATATCTATATCTATCTATCTATGTTGAGTAACTCCGGAGTGATTCGTTCCGAATGTTCCGATGAACTGCTCAGTGCTCACTTACAGTGAACGAATTGAACTAGTTCACTATTTTTCGGTATTTTCGTTCCACAGTTCACCGGCTCATCGCTCCCGCACTTTACTTTTTTCCCGAACTTTATACTATAATTTACTATATATAGGTACTCTTTGTTTATGTCCCGCGTTAGTGAATGCAAGCAAGTGTAAGTAGCTCTTCGTTCCAGGCAATTTGTTGTTTGTATCGGAATCAAAGACCAAATTTAGCCAAAAAACTAAAAAATATAAATCTTATTTTTTAATTATTGTAAATAGAGTTGATTTTTAAATACGCCTTTTAAAGTGAAAGAAACGCTTATTTTTGTTTAAATTTGTCACTTTAATTTTCAGTCCTATGCCTGAAAAAAGTATGAAGGGAAATCGAATCTATTTTTATATTCAATGAACTTCATAAGTGTCATATTATCTAAAAGTTTTATAACAGTGCATGAGCGAAAAGTCATACATCTTCCAACAAAGAGTATACAATAACTACGGCCTACGATTTAGTTCCGAATCCGGAGTCATTTGATTCTTTGCTATTATTATAGTACCTACTGATTCAGGGAGCGAAATGAACTGTGGAACGATTAAGCGGTACGAGTTCACTTGGTGGAACGAGATTTGATGAACGAAATCCACTAAGTGAACGACATTGTCCAAGTCTAATATATAGACCTGCACAAATTTAGCACCCCATCGAAGGATTTTTGAACTCAAAATGACCTTAATCGATAGGTCTACGTTAGGTCTGTATAGGTCCACCATCATTTTTGTTAGGTCACCTATAGTTTTTTTATAAATAATTTTTTAAATTATGCAAAACAAAAATTACATCTTAGCATCTCATTTAAACGGAAACTCATTTATCTTTATATTTCTGCATTCTTTATCGTTAGGTCAGTATTGGTCTATAGTTTTTGCTTTTATATTATTCATTTAATTCTTTTTATTAACAATTATAAATAATTTATCACTGGCGCATGCGCTCAACTTGTCAATTAAATTGTCAAATGTCAAATTGTCAATTAAACTAGAAATATAAAGTTAAATGAGTTTCCGTTTAAATGAGATGCTAAGATGTAATTTTTTTTTTACAAAATTTAAAAAATTATTTATAAAAAAACTATAAGTGACCTAACAAAAATGATGGTGGACCTATACAGACCTAACGTAGACCTATCGATTAAGGTCATTTTGAGTTCAAAAATCCTTCGATGGGGTGCTAAATTTGTGCAGGTAATCGGGATTGATTTATTGACATTGACAAAGTTTAATTGACAATTTGACATTTGACAATTTAATTGACAAGTTGAGCGCATGCGCCAGTGATAAATTATTTTTATTTGTTAATAAAAAGAATTCAATGAATAATATAAAAGCAAAAACTATAGACCAATACTGACCTAACGATAAAGAATGCAGAAATATAAATATAAATGAGTTTCCGTTTAAATGAGATGCTAAGATGTAATTTTTTTTTTGCAAAATTTAAAAAATTATTTATAAAAAAACTATAGGTGACCTAACAAAAATGATGGTGGACGGTCATGCTATTGTAGATGCTAGCTACCTGTCATTAGTGTCATCAGCATCACTCATCGGGTGCGTTCCACTTATAGCCCGCAACGACCGCGACCACGACCCTGAAATTGCCGTTCCACTAACGTTTTTCGCCGCGAGCGATGTGGGCGAATGTTATAAGTGGAACGCACAACTTGAGCGCTGTGTGTTAGCAATATGGCGGCATGGTGAAAACTTTCAGCAAAGTTATGAGTTAATAATATAAAAAAGATTGTGTGGTTTTATGAAATCACCGTAAAAGTGAAACTTTTTTTCACATTATAGACATTTAACTAAAAATAAATGTTAAATAAAATTAAATATATTGAATGGATCGAATATAAATAAAAAGACTTAATTTAATATTCATACAAAATAAGTTAATTAATATATTCAAGCACTGAAAATTGAAATAAATCCATAAACAACAACATGGCCGCCATATTGGCCTCGGCTGCTCTGACGAGCGCCTTTCACTTTATCCCTACTCCGCGGCCGACCGTCACGCGACATGCAACACACAGACGAAAAAGTTTGAGACATGACATGACACAAATATAATTTAAATCAATATGGATCCTCGTGAATTTAAAGTAGCGTTTTTGACAAAACGAGTGAGAGTTGACTCGGAAAATTTATCAATTTCTGATGACATATATAATTTTGGAATTCCTGCCATTTTATTGAAAGTCCACTAGGACCTACCAATATTTTGCGGGCGAAGCGGGCGCGATGTGTTCGCGAACAGTGACGTCATCTTTGACGTCAAGCGATCGCTCGCAACGACCACGGGCTTTATGTGGAGCGCTACTGTGGGCGTTACAATCGTTGTGGGCTTTAAGTGGAACACGCCCATCATAACATGACGTGAATTGACGTGTCGATCACTTTATACTGGTAATTGGCAACTGGTAATTAATGTAACTATAGCTGGTATTTGGTAATGATTATAATGTTCGAAGGCCAACGTCTTTTGAAGTAGGTACTGTGACCACGCTATAATATATCGCTATAAACCGTGATATAAATGATAATTAAACTGTCTTATAGTGTTGATTAAGGATCATCTTCAAAAGATTTAGAGGAAAAGCTTACATAAGCTATTAAATACCCAGCGAACTCTGTTTCCCTCAGAAGAAATAAAAATTATCATTGTAGGATATCCCTAAGAGATAGACTTACACCATCGCGGACTTTTTCGTAGACCTTTTAGAGGTATTAATAATGTAGTACATTGTTTCGATTTATCACTTAGGGTTCAGCCAGCGTTTGCAATTAAAGTGCTAAATCACGAAAAATAACACTTTCTTTTGCTACCCTAAACATGAATTATGCACACTAACCACCCCGTTGACACCCTCTACCCATTTTGAAAATATATTATATTTGCACTGTAGTTGTTGTTTGTACCTATTCCAACTACAGCATCGGTACGCACAATCGGTCACACGCGCAAAAGTATTGCTTTCGCATGATGAGTGCCACGGATACCAACATTACCAGCTCATTGACAGAAAATTATTCAGAGTTTTTTCTTTATTTTGGCATTGATCACAATATTTTAAATAAACTTTCTTTAGTAATAATAATATTTGTTAAAAAAAATTATAGCTTTCGTTTTGTTGCAGTTTTTTGGAAATAATCAAAGTTAATTCAACTTGTGTTAAAAAAAGTAATGTAAATATAGATGAAGGTATAAGCATTGACTTTTTTTATTCCACATTTAATGTTATCACTGAACTTTGCGCACTCTACAGGCGCATTTTAACACCAATTCGCGTTCCAATTAGGTGTCAGCACAATGCGGCACTGAGTCAGCCTAAACATAGGCGCCTAAATGTAAAGTTGAACGAATGGTCTCCATTTAGAGTTTTAGAGGAAAGATTTTTCGCCAGTAGAGGGCGCAATTTTACAAGAAGTACTCTTTTAAGGCTTTCAACATCGTTTAAATCTTTCAATCGTTTAACTCGCTCAACAATGGTAGACCCAAGCAGTTCGCTGCATGAATGGGCTGGCTCGACCGGTGGAATACCACGACCTCTTAGAAGATCGATGTAAAGTGGCTCATGCCACGTTTTGTTCGGTGAGAGAGCTACCCGGAGGTCTACCTCTCTTCCCCATCCTACTCCCATAAGGTTCGGCACAGCAACACTATACATATGTGTTGCAGTTATCCATGGGCGGCGCTAATCACTTATCATCGGGTGATACGACGAGAGATAGAAAAAAATGCAAAAAGTTGGCATGTTTTGCAGACCCCACTTAGAGTAGGACATAGGCAGGAAAATGATGAAGGCAGCATGGCTTCAAACCTTTAGCCTGTCCAAAAATGGACTAATGAAAAATGATGTCATATTATAACAGATATGTCAAACTGACAACAAAAGCAAATCGCTCATCAATACGCTTTACGCTGTGGTGTTATGAACAAAAATTTTAAATAATTATTAAATAATTTTGTGATATTGTAGGTGTAAAATCTTTATTTGCAATGGCACGTGATAGGAGTCCTGAACGTAGACGCTCAAGATCAAGGGAACGACGTGATAAAGATAGACATGATGATCGCGACTTGTATCGTGATAAAAATAAACGTAGAGATCGGTCTCGTAGTCCTAGAAAGGATCGGGAGAGGTCTCGCAGTCCTTCGAGGAAAGAGAGAGATCGATCTCGAAGCCCTAACCGGAAAGATCGTGAAAGATCTAAAAGTCCATCACGTAAGGACCGTGGCCGGTCCAGAAGCCCTAAAAAACGTGACGGAAAGGATAAAGATGTAAAATATGACGATAAAGATAAACTAAAAAGCAAAAACGAACAAGAAGGTAGAAATGATGAAGATGAAAGCCAGAAAAGCCACGATCATGCTGAACCCACTAAACGTGAACCATTGTCTCTGGAAGAATTACTTGCTAAAAAGAAAGCAGAAGAAGAAGCCCGCAGTAAACCGGTCTTTCTCACTAAAGAGCAAAGAGCTGCTCTCGCTCTAGAAAGGCGTCAAAAACAAGTTGAGACTATAAGAGCAAATGTTGACAGACCAAATATCACAACTATTGATCTTACTGGTCCTTCGAATTCCAAAAAAGAAGAAGAAAAGAGATACCGCGATGAAAGAGAAAAAGAGAGAGATCGAAGAGAAGAAAGAGATAGGAAACATGAAGATAGGAAGTCTACAAATGATCGTAGAGATGATAAGAAAGACAGAAATGAAGATGTTTCTAAAAATAAAGATAAAGAACGTGAGGAAGAAGCCATAAAAGCAAGATATCTTGGAATTGTAAAGAAAAAACGTAGAGTGAGAAGATTGAATGATCGTAAATTTGTTTTTGACTGGGATGCCTCTGAAGATACCTCTAATGATTACAATGCTTTGTATAAAGAGAGGCACCAAGTACAATTCTTTGGACGTGGTCACATAGCTGGTATAGATATTAAATCGCAGAAAAAGGATTATAGCAAGTTCTATGGAAATTTATTGGAAAAGAGGAGAACTGAATTAGAAAAAGAACAGGAAAAATTGAGACTTAGAAAAGTAAAAAAGAAAGAAGATAAACAAAAATGGGATGACCGTCACTGGAGTGAAAAAGATCAGGATGAAATGACTGAAAGAGATTGGAGAATCTTTAGAGAAGATTATAATATTACTTTAAAAGGTGGTAAAATTCCCAACCCGATCCGTTCGTGGAAAGAGGCTGGTTTTCATGCTGATATCATGGATATTATTAACAAAGTTGGTTATAAAAGTCCAACCCCAATTCAGAGGCAAGCAATTCCCATTGGCCTACAGAACAGAGATATCATAGGTGTTGCAGAAACTGGTTCTGGTAAAACATTAGCTTTCCTTATACCTCTGCTGACATGGATTCAGTCTCTTCCTAAAAGTGAACGTATGGAAGATTCTGATCAAGGACCATATGCTATCATACTTGCACCAACTCGTGAATTGGCACAACAAATAGAAGAAGAAACTAATAAATTTGGAGTTCCTCTAGGAATCACATCCGTTGTTGTTGTGGGTGGATTATCAAGAGAAGATCAAGGCTTTAAACTGAGATTGGGTTGTGAAATAGTCATTGCTACACCAGGTCGTCTTATAGATGTATTAGAAAATAGATACTTAGTGTTAACTCGGTGCACTTATGTAGTACTTGATGAAGCTGATCGTATGATAGACATGGGTTTCGAACCAGATGTGCAGAAAATTCTTGAATATATGCCAGTTTCTAATATAAAACCGGATACTGATGCTGCAGAGGATGCATCAGTTCTGTTAGCAAATTACAATTCAAAGAAAAAGTATAGACAGACTGTGATGTTTACAGCTACTATGCCACCTGCAGTGGAGCGTCTTGCTAGAAGCTATTTACGTAGACCAGCTATAGTATATATTGGATCGGTTGGTAAACCTGTAGATAGAACTGAACAGGTGGTCTACATGATCGGTGAGAATGAGAAGCGCAGGAAACTCACTGAGATATTACAACGTGGTGTTGAACCTCCAATTATAATTTTCGTCAATCAAAAGAAGGGTGCTGATGTTCTAGCTAAAGGTTTAGAGAAACTTGGCTTCAATGCATGCACATTGCATGGTGGTAAAGGTCAGGAGCAACGTGACTTTGCTCTAGCCAGTTTGAAAAATGGTTCGAAGGATATATTGGTGGCGACAGATGTCGCTGGGCGTGGTATTGATATTAAAGATGTTAGTATTGTCATTAATTATGATATGGCCAAGACTATAGAGGATTACACACATCGTATTGGTCGTACGGGTCGTGCAGGTAAGACTGGTAAAGCTATTTCATTTGTTACCAAAGAAGATTCTGCATTGTTTTACGACCTGAAGCAAGTACTGCTGGCGAGCTCTGTATCTACTTGTCCACCTGAACTCATGAATCACCCTGAAGCACAGCATAAGCCTGGAACTGTAGTTACAAAAAAAAGAAGAGAAGAAATGATATTCGCATAAGTCTTTTACAAGTAAAAGTAGTCAGAAATAACTATATTTTTTATTTTATGTTTAAAGAACAATATCTGAATTATTGACTGTGGATAATTAGTCCAATAATCATTACGTTTGTCATTGGTCCTGGAAAAACATGAAATAAAATGAGAAGAATTGTTGTCAAGGAACTAGTGTTGCTCTTCTGCGATTTTTTTTCCCATATGTATACTTGACTAAGGCACCATTATCTTTTAAATCTTCAATACTAACAGCTAACAATAAAATAAAAATGTATATGCAAACGAACTATATCTTTGGGCTTCAGTATCGTTAAGCGACCTCGCAACTAACTAAAGTAGGTAATTAAAACACTTGCATAGTATTTATGGCAAACTAAAAAGCTGTTTGGCTTTGATCAAGTGTAATTTGTAAAAAGAGGCTGACTAGTTCACGAAGACGATCGCAATTCCGAGTGTCTTATGAAATATCGGTGCTACTTAATTTACCTAATCTATAGCTAATGGCTTAAGTTTTTAACCAGTTTCTGTTAGGTTTGTTTGATCCAACACAAATTAAAAAACATTAATAAATAAATTAGTATTTTATTGAATGCTTTTAAAATAACAGTTATATACAGATTATTTAGATTATTGGGGCCATATACAGTTTACCGAATAGTTGCCCAAAACTCAGTAAATTTACTTTTTTACCTGCACTCCCGGTTTGATGAAGAAAGGAAAGATGGGTCGATAAGCTTGGACATAAAATATGATGTCTATGAAAAGTTATCGTCCATACATAGGACAGTGTGTTCTGTAGTATTTACTAGGGCAGGCCACAGCCGCAGCGATTAATGACATAAACTCTCTTTAAGATACAAAGGTAAAGAGAAAGTTGTCTAGCAATAATTACACAATTATTTATTTATTCAAATACTAACACATTAGGTGTTAAGACACAACCAAAGAAAAGCAAGAAATATGATAATTTAATACAGAGCTCTATAAAGCTCGTTTTATTCTTTTCATACCGCTAAATACTATATACGAAATTTCAATAAGACTGGTCATTAATCCTGGCTCGGTGAAGTCGAACTCGACACTTCTGAACTAGAAGTAGGAGTGCTGAGCCACTAGGCTACACCAAGAATCTCGACACAAGAGATGATGTGGGATCTGATGAATTCCCTTGGTCGCTTCTTATTGAATTCTTACACTAAGCTATCATTATATTAGCAATTTATTTGACGAAATTTTATAATAAAATAAAAGACAGTGCAAAATATTGGAAAATAAAAATGTGACTCAGGCAAGAAAAAAATGCAGCAAGATCTGCATCTCAAGAATTTCAAACCATAAGAAGGTTAAGAAGATTAAGAATTTATATATAAACATATTATAAGAAATAAGTTCAAACCAGTTAGAAGAATGTATGAATAACGTAATATGTAAATTATTAAAGAAATTAATTACATAATTGACAGTGCATCATTGTCCACTTAATAAATAAATAACCATATGTAACAGAGGGTAGTTCAAGTGTCAGATATTCAAGTTCTATTTTTAAGTAGGTTGAATCAAAAATGTATATTATTATCAATTCTGTACGCAATGTAAACTGCAAAGAATTAAAAATAGAAAATAGACATTCAAAAAGTCAAAATTAATTTATAATATATAATTATAGTATCATAAATATATGAAATAATAAATAAATATTCAATAAAACGAATAAGCACAAAGGTTGCAACTTCTTTCATATCTAATTTTAACAACTTAAATTATGAATAAACTACAAAAAAAAAACTCCATTACAGACTTATCAACTTTAAAAGATTACTATTTAGTCTGTGGTCGATAAAGGAGGATTGATTGCAAATTTCTTGACTGTCATTCCATCTCATCAGAGCAGCTCTTGTTTCAGTAACCAACCTTGATGTTGCACTACAATCTTATACCTCTTTCTTGTAATCATCTGAGGAAAAGATAATTTAGAAGAATTATATAGATGAATTGAATTAACAAAGCAAACCAATCCCAAGAATCGCAAACATATGAATGAAACTTGATTGCTCGAGAAATGAAGTGAATCTGTCTAATAGCGCAACACCACAATATCATGCAAACATTGTAATAAGAAACTACATTATTTACCCCTATTTATTTACTAAGCCTGTTCATGCAACTAGTTTTTTTTTTAATAAGACCCAATCTTAAACTCCATTTTACTAATATATATTCCCTACTCAATCGATGAAGTTACATAATTAAAAAAGAGGTAAATATCTCACAAAGTATGGCTTTCTATGTGATTTATGAGCTTCTGCCCAAGTAATAAAAAAAGTTATTAATTATTATTATTCATTATCTAATGTCTAGTTCCTTAACACAAGCAGGAGTTTTGATTAACATGCAAACTAGGTGGCGCTGTGTGTATCGTGTCTAAATGTAGACCTTTTTATAACTCACTAAGTGTGGATATCTATTAGTGCACAATAGAAAATATGTGTTCCTGGTAACATTTCTAGATCAATTTTTTCAAATGGTTAAGACAGAACTGGATGTCAGTTTTTTCAAAACAGCTTAATAATATAACAAAGCAAATATGTATATCAAAACCATAATACAAGCCCTGTAATTATTACACTGTGATATGACATGATGTTAGTGTTGTATAAAACCTGCATGATGCAAATTATTTGACAAAAATAAAAGCAAAACCAAAAGTGCAATATCCCAAGTTGCTAGAGATCAAATTTCCATAGACAAAGATGTGGATTATGGAATAAATCAGTGCATTAAAAGAGAGAATAATTTATGATAAATTGTATAAAAACCTAAGACTAATATCGGCAGTAGTCACCCAAACAACGAGTGACTTTTCAAGGTGTGCGCAAAAAGTGTCTTTTACATAATTCTTGTTCATATGTTGAAATGTAAACAGACTGAGAATCGCTTACTCGCGGTTGCGCTGTCATTGATGATTAGTAGTACATTTTTTTACTGACATGTGCCATCTACTACAGTTTAAGATAAATGTATGATTAAAACCATGGCAACTTGGGATACAAAAACAGTAAGCTGACTTTGCCATTGCCCATCATGCATAGACCACCTAATTTAGAGTCTACCTATTCTTTATTTTCTGCTGATTTGGCTTCTTCCTTAGATGGAGGAGGCATCACTGCCTGCTTGATAGATGATACCCAAGAAACAGTCATATCGGCCATCTCCGAAAAGTCTTTAGGGAAAGACAGTTCAGGGAATTTCACCTCCAGTTGTGGGTCACCAGGTTTCACTGATGAATCATGTAAAACATTGATTATTCAAGCATACTTCGTGTACTTCGGCAGTTAGTTTCCTTCGCTGAAAGTCTTGTTATATAGTGGAAATACTTCAAACATCAAATCAACTCTAACATACAGTTGATAAAAAAGTTGGAAACAGAGCAATCTTTTTTTTCATAACCAAGACAGTATATTTAAATATATACTTAAAATTTATAAAATAAAACAATTATGATTACCTCCATAAAAGAAGTTGTACGCTATATTTATGTATTGTTTGGCCAGCGCTGAGTTGCTCTTCAACAAATCTGTAGTCTCTTCTGGGAAACAAACGAGACCCATTCCTGTAGTACCTGCTGTCGCGTATATGACACGCTGAAATTGAACAATTGAAATAAATATGATGAACACGAAAAAACAAATATTAACACATTATTTACCATAGTTAAACATTTTAGTCTTGGTGGTCTAGTGGTCGAGCTCTCGCATCTAATTCAGAAGTCGTGGTTTTAATTCCGGACTCACACCAATGATTTCTCGAAAGATTTGTTTGATAATTATCGATGGCTGAAATCTTTGTGCCCGTTGCAATAGGTTCGCCACCTCTTCCATTTGTGATGTAACGTAATGATTCGGCGAGCCCAGACTTTAATTGCCGCTACTACTAAAAGTTACGTTACATTACGTTTAAAGGCAACTTCAAATGGCACAAAGCTAAAATGAAACCCATCATCTTATTTAACTCGCGGTCTCAAATAAGCGCTTGTGATATAAACCAACGTAGTGACAATATTAGAGTTTTGTCTTCATCTTTTTTCGCTTAAAAAAGACCTACGATAAGGTCTGGCACATGAGTTTCTGGCCCGATTCTTCTCATGATAGCCTAGGAAGCTGATGATAGGCGTGCACTAGGAATTGAGCCGCTCGTGGCGATTGCGTCAGTGTTTTCTTGTTCCACCTTGTTGTTTAAGGATACTATGTATCTGTCACATACTGACAAGAAAAAAATTGCTAGATTACTAGCATTTAATATACAAAGTGACTGGGGTACTAGTAAAGTAACTCAAACAATTAGTTGTAAGGATTATGACGCTTCTATTTCTTTAAATTAATAGAAGAGACAAAGGATAAACCTAAATCATTGCTTACAATTGTACATCAAAATATGCAAGGTTTATCTGGCAAAGAACTTGAGCTTGACCTATTTTGTGAAAAGCACAATGTTCAAGTATTATGTTTGACTGAACATTGGCTTAAAACTTGTGAACTTGCTTCCAATAATGCTTGCTACTCTGTTGGCAGTGTTTTCTGTAGAAAAAAAGCCAATCATGGTGGTGCCATGATCCTTGTGTCAAATAATATTAAATTTAAAAATAGGAGAGACATTACAAATCTCTCCATTGAACGCACTGTTGAACTGTCCTGCGTTGAGCTTGAGCAATTTATTGTGTTGTGTGTTTATAGGCCGCCATCGGGTGATTTTAATATATTTGAATCCACCATGGATGATGTTTTACAAAAACTTATTGGAAGTGGTAGGAATGTAATTGTATGTGGTGATTTTAATATTAATCTGTTACAAGATTCAAGTAAAAATACTAGGCTTGTTAGTTTATTTACCTCATTTGGACTACATTACCTGTTCTCAGAACCCACAAGAATTACATCTCACTCTGCTACCTGCTTGGACAATATTTTTTGTAATTGTAATTTTGTCCAGAAAGAAATCATAAGCCACTTGCCATCGGACCATTGCGGTCAGAAGGCAGTTTTTATGATGCACAAGCCTAAATTAGTTAGTAAAGTTACATGTAGACTATATATACTATAACCCAGAAAGGTATTATGCAATTTCGTCATGCTATAGCGGCTAGGGTTACTGCGCCGGACATGTCGAGTGACCCAGATGAACTTTATCACTCACTCTTAAAAACCATAGACTCACAACATAAAACTATTTTTAAAGTTAAAACTTTCAGAAAAAATATGAATTTAACGTTTTCCAATTGGGCTACCAACGGCATCTATATAAGTCGAAGTAAATTGTACGATTTGTATAGTTTAAGGAAATGGAATTTTGATCCTGATTTTTTAATATATGATATAAACTATTCTAAAATATTTAAGAAGGTTTGCTTTGCTGCTAAATCTAATTATTTAAGTAGGCAGATCCAACAATCTCGGAACAAAATCAAAGCAACTTGGAATATCATTAACAATGAAACAGGTCGTACAAAGAGACATGACGATAATATTCAGCTTATTATTAATAATAAAATTATTAAAGAGAAATGTGCCGTTGCCGATGCATTTAGTGACTTTTTTGCCAAAATTCCGAGTACTACAACGTCTGCGTTAAATTCATGTCCTCTTCTGGCTGAAACTCTGCTTAGGGATAGTGTGCGCGAGTGCAACGTTTCTTTTAAATTTGATCATGTCGACTCTTACGAAATTATAAGTGTTCAAATTATTAAATTCTAAAAAAACTGCTGATCTATGGGGCATTTCCGTTAAATTGATAGATTCTATTATTGCCGTCATAGCTCCAAGCCTGGCTGTGCTTTTTAATAAATGTGTAGATGCGGGTGTGTTTCCTAACTTAATGAAACACAGCAAATTGATACCCTTATTTAAAAATGGATGTAAAAATGATCCAACCAACTTTCGTCCTATTTCAATTCTACCTGCACTTAGCAAAATTTTTGAAAAAATTATTTCGCGACAATTACTAGACCATTTCAATTTAAATAATCTTTTCCACAAAGAGCAATACGGTTTCACTAAAGGTCGTTCTACGACTGATGCTGGGGCTGCTCTTATAAAACATATTTTCGATGCTTGGGAGAGCTCGCAGGATGCAATTGGCGTATTCTGTGATCTCTCCAAAGCTTTTGATTGCGTGGAGCATAACATACTTTTACGTAAGCTTAGTCATTATGGCATTAATAACGCGGCACTTAGGCTAATTGCATCCTACTTAAGTGACAGGTTACAGTTTGTTGACATAAGTGGAGTGAGATCATCTGGATCATCGGTGACTATGGGCGTTCCCCAGGGTTCGATACTCGGCCCCTTATTATTTAATATCCATATTAATGACTTGCCCTTTTACGTACAGAAGTTTTGTAACGTTGTACTATTTGCCGATGACACATCACTTCTCTTCAAGGTAGACCGTAAAAAGAGTATATTTGATGATGTGAATTGTTCTCTCACACAAGTTCATGAATGGTTCACGGCTAATAATTTAGTTCTAAATGCGAATAAAACTAAAATAATAAAGTTCACTATGCCTAGTGTTAAAGGTCCGGATATAAGTATAGCTCTAAATAATAATTTTCTTGACCCAGTGAAATCTACTGTATTCTTGGGTATTACCTTTACGCTACAGTGGGGCCCACAAATAAAGTCTTTAGCGGGAAAACTTAGCTCTGCTGCTTACGCGGTTCGAAAAGTTCGACAGCTTACCGATATTGTAACCGCCAGAATAGTTTATTTTAGTTATTTTCATAGCGTTATGTCTTATAGTATATTGCTATGGGGCAGAGCAGCTGAGATTCAGTCCATTTTCGTTATTCAGAAACGAGCAATACGGGCAATTTATAATTTGGGAGCTAGGGTCTCCCTCAGAGAACGTTTTAAGGAAATTGGCATTTTAACGGTTGTCTCCCAGTTTATATATGATAACATCATGTTTGTGAGGAGAAACTTAGATAAATATACAAAACAGCGATGTACACAATTTTAATACTAGAGGCAACCATAAGCTTGAATTACCGTATCATCGCCTGCACAAGGTACACAAGTCTTTTTTGGGAATGGGTGTACAGTTTTATAATAGGATACCTGCGCATATTCTGGATTTGTCTTAAGATCGCTTTAGGCGGGCTGTGAAGGGTCGTCTCATTGGTGGTGCATCCTACACCATCAACGACTTCATGACTGACAAGTCGGAGTGGGACCGTCAAATTGCTTGCTCAACGCGGATTTTGTAGTTTGTGTGTTGGAATTTGTTCACTTTTTCGGAGTGGAGGCGTTCTGTAATAATTTCTGATAGCTTTTTAATTGTAAATTTGCCTTGATATGGTGTTCACATATATAATAGAAACTTATTTTTTTTTATTACTAGCCACAATTTTTGCACAACGTTACCACTCTAATTAAAGGGTGTCGCGTCAGATGTGCTCGACTACTGTGATCGCATAGAATTTCTTAGTTAACTTGTAGGACGTTGATTTTAATTTGGTTGGATCTTAATTGTGATTGTCGAGTATTCTGTTTGCTACACCTTTTATTCACCAACCTACTGATTTGTTTTCAGTAGTGATAATAATATTGTTATTTATTTCAAATGGTTTGAAAAGAGTATTTGGCACATGAGTTTTTTGCCCGATTCTTCTCATGATAGCCCCTACACTCGGAATCGGGCCGCTCGTGGCGATTGCGTCCGTGTCTTTTTTTTTTGTTCCACGGAGGCACTTTCCACAAGCGCTCGTGTTTGTTTTTTTTTTTTATCTAATTTTAAATCCTAATGTTATATCTGTACTTGTTGACTATTTTTAAGTGTCTGTGAAGACCTATAAAAATAAAGTTATTTTGACTTTGACTTCACCGAGGCACTTTCCTCAAGCGCTCGTGTTAAGTATTTCATTTTAAATAATAAGTTAAATTTTTTGCTTGTTGACTATATTTAAATGTCTGGGAAGACCTACGAAAATAAAGCTTCTTTTTTTCTTCTTTTGACTTTGTTTACAAGTTATATTTCCCAGGGTAAAAAGTAATACCATTGTGGCTAGAGGCCTTATTATTTATATACCAGCTTATCTTACGAAAAATCCTGAACAATATTTACGAGAATTGGAATTAAATAATGTGTATGTATGGAAAAAAAAACAGTTTAAATATTTTACTAAGGTTTTGACGCGCTGCTGAACCGTGTAACTTGGCAAGGTGATTTGGCATCAGTGACCGAATAATAAAAAAAAGATTAGACAGCCGTCGCTCAAACAAGTAAGTAGCTACAGGCCACCAACATCTACCCGCTCCTGATGAAAATCCCTAAATACATATATATTATTATGACAGATAGAGATTTCTTAAATTTATGGAATCGCAAGCAAGCAAGCAAGTGGTTCAACTGATGGTAAGTAATTTCTCACCGCCCATGTACATTGTGGTGCGTTGCCGTCTTTGAAGGAGTAGAAGTAAAAAGGAAGGTAATTTACTGATACTTACTTTAATAATGCCACCTCTAAGACCAAATATGAAACCAGTAAGTCCACCCAAAACTACTGCACCATAACGGACATCTTTGTTCTCCTCCTCTCGCAAATATTTCATTAACCCTGTGAATTTATATAAGACCAGGGTATATTAATCTGCAGTCTTTTGCACTTAATAATACTTTTCCAGATATAAAAGTGTAGGCTTGTTTATAAGCCACAAATTTAAGAACATAAGCTAGTGGTCAGTGGTACGGAAGTCGTGCTCACGCTTCTGAATCAAGAAGTTTCGGGATCTTTTTGGGGCTCATACCAATGTCTGTTTGGAATTAATTTTGGAAGTTATGTAAGATAAATATGGATGAATGTCAAATTTGTGCATGGTGTATAGCAATAGGTTCTGCCACCTATTCCGTTAGGGACATAAAAAGTCAGCAAGTCATGGTTTAACAGCCACAGCCTTCACTTTTGAGCAGAAATGTAGCTATATATTAAAAAAAACACAGGGTATTTGCTTGTTTCATAATTGTGTGCAGCCGCTTTACACATTAGCTCAAATAATCAGACACAAGAATAAAAAAAGAGCTATTTCGATTTGATTATTGTGATGATAGTACAAAAAGATACTTCAAATATAGATCAGGGCTGCAAATTAGATGGGAACCAAAGAAAATAGGCCTCCAAATAGTGGCATGATCTAATATAAACCCTGGACAGCCCTAATGTAAATAGCATAAACATACACAATTGTTAATATTCTAATTACTAGCAAAATATGAACATATGAATGGGCTGGCTCGACCTCGTAAAGTAGCACATGCCGCGTTTCGTTCGGTGAGAGAGGTACCTGGTGGCCCACCCTTCCCCATCCTACTCCCTTAAATATCAGCAACGCACCATGGTGTTCATGGCCGGTGAGTAGTTGCTTACCAGGTTTGCTCTCTGATCCCATAAAGAAAACATATAAATTCCAAAAATAACAAATACCTATAATAAAAAAAAATATTCTAGCCAGCTATATAAATTTACAAAATTCTGAGTAAATATAGAAAATGACTGAATAGTTCAATACTAAGACATACTTTATGGATCAGAACTATATTTAATAACCATTTTAATATCTATCATTTTAATAGCCAAGAGATTCCTTCCTTACATTCAGTTCTGTCCCGATATTCATGGTAATGGTCCTCTATAGAACTCTTCAGAATGTTTGTATGTTCTACTGCTACTTGCACCTGTTCTCTCACCCCACTAACTGGTGTTAATAAAAAGGATTTTATGTATCCTGGACTTTTAGTTTCGTTTTTTGACTTTATGTATCTGCAAAAAAATGTAAAGTAAACGAAAATACCCATTAAAATAAGATATTTTGATTTAAAATCTGTTAATCACTTACTCAGCATATTCTGAATGTGGCGCTTCATATATAGGCAGTTCCGACAGCCGCATCGAAGGAGGCTTTTGAGGGCCGCCTTCTATTAAAGACTCTTCTTTGATAGGACTGGCAGCACCCACTACTGGTATTAGAGTAGCAACTCCTACAGACCCTAACACTATTTTTCGCAGCATCTTCAAACATATAATAAAATAAAATCTTAGACTTAAGACAAAATACTTGACTATTTGTGAATATTACTGATTTGGTATTTACCTCTATAGAGACGGATAAAACCTACATCTAAAATTACATAAAAAAGTTTAGATAATCAGCAAGCAGCACCCCCTCTTGCCGTGCTAGTGACGTTTTTGACTTAGTTGACAGTTAGCTACATAACTGACGTAAGGCAGCAGGCAGATGGCATGGATGTTAGAACAGTGTTACGCTCATTATTAGCTTGAGAGCATGCTCTCGATACTAGCATGTGTCTACAGCCTTGTGCATGCTAGTTTCAGGCATGCTCGAAAATCGACAGCCATGCTAACATCGACCATATATATTCACGCGCATGGTTGAAAATAGAATACTTATTGTTAACAAACGACATAAGCATACTCATAATGAGCATGCTCTTTATTAGCATGTGTAACAGTACCCTTAGGTAGGTATTACAAATGGATCAAAGGGTGAATAGAGATGAATATTTGTTCTATTTTTGTTTAGACTGCAAATAGGCAACCTGTTTGTAGTCTGAGAAAAAAGTTGTACTGTACAGTTACTAAGAAATTGTGGTCTAAAAAATTTCATCTCTATTCACTGTTTGATCCCTGTTTCCTTTTTTATTGTTTATGTCTATGATAGATACCTATGTCATATATAGAATTGATTGACAATTCCATATCATTTCTGTCATGGCATCCAATGATTGCATGCTCGTCGTTCGTTGAGAAATAGGAAGATTTGATTTTTTTGTGATTTTGATTTTAGTCCGCTATTATAGCTGTGATGTAAGGAAAAATTAAAATTTCCTGTCGAGAGACTTTAACGATCCCGATTATTAAATTAAAAAAATCGCGATTGCCAGTGTTGATCATCTCCAACTTAAGGTTGAACAAATAATAAAAATTTATGGTGGTGTTCGTGTTTAGTATTAATTTTTGTGTTTTCAAATTTCATTATTTTTCTATTATAAAATGTCGGAAGTCTTAAGTGGTCGCGTGTCTAAACACAAGAAGGACCGTCGGGTTAAGAATAATACAGGTACGAATAGAATCGCATATGGGCAGCTTGAATTGCACACCAGTATGGTTATCGCTTGGTTTAAATTATTTTGAGTAGTGTTTTGCTTGTTTTCAATAGTAATTTATTAGTCTAATATTCATGCCATCTACTTAGACTACTGTTTTAGAGTTATATCAGAAGGGCATTGACACTGAATAATTACTAAAGCAAACGCAATTTATGTGTGGGGCACCAGATACAAATTATCTTAATCACCATTAAGGTGTCAAGGTTTTTTAGTCTAAAAGTCAATTAGAAAAGTCACTTTCTTTTTTTCATATTAGTTAATGTTATTATTTTGCTTAGTTATTTATTTAGTGAGACAAAAAATGTCCCAAATGATTTCAAGGGAGGGCATCATGTAACATTCAATCTCCTTGACTATTTTGGTAATTTATATTGTACCATTCAATATAGTCAGCTAATTTAACAACAAACAAATTTTACAATTTGATAGACGTTGCCCTGGTACAAATTTGTTACATTATTCTTTCTTTACTATTTGCTATCAACAATAAAATTGGTTTGCCTTAACTTTAGTTAGATTATGCATACTAACAAATAATTATATCAATCCAGGACTGTAAGGTGCATGTATAGAGTGACAATCTCATAGGATCAACTTGGGACGCTTCTACTTTGCAGAACACTGAAGATTATTGGAATGAAATGGTACACAACTATTGCATATTATCTTTCTCTCTTCATTTCTTCTGGTTTAATTGGAAAAATTGATATTTGCTCATTGCCTTTGGCAATATTCCCATAAATATTATGGGAATATTGCAGGCAGATGCTATAAAATGGAAAAATTACCAAAAATGTGGTATGATCTATTGAAAATATTTTATCACATTATAATATATATTTCAAATTATTATTAATGTACAGGATTTTGTGATGTGCATGATGTTTTGTTTTTTCAAAACTTTGGGTGCATGGCGACTCATAAACAATCACATAACAAAGAAACAAATTTATTTATCAAAATATATTTTATTCAATTTGATTCTGTAGGTATTTTTGCAATGGAATACTTGGGCATCATTCTATTATTAATAAGATAAAAATCAGAATTAAAAAAAAAACACTTGACGATATGCAGCCAATTTTAAGACTTATGTTTATGCATGACTGATTGTAATAAAGCAAGTTAATTGAAATGCTCAGTCTCAAATTTTTACTTAAGCATAGTATAGCAAATTTTTATTATGTAGTATGTGATAGATTGCCCCTTAATTATTTCTCTTGTGGACTGGTTAGAAAAATTGAGGTGACACAAGATGCTATGGAGGCTTGTAAGCAATTTTGGATTTTTGGCAAAGCTATTAGACAAATGGCTTATCTCATGATTAGGTAATTTAAAGAAGTGGTGGCTGGGGCTTTGATAACTGCAAACATAATATTCTCTAGCAATTAAATACATATGAAGATGCAAAAATATCAGGAATGTTCATATATGCATTTAAAGAATCCAAAGAAATATCATGAAGTTTCAAGTTGATAATAGCTTTAGATTTCTATACTAGTTCTATTAAATTTTCAACTACTGATGAGCTAAGAGATAAGCATAAAAAACTATTCTTTTAACCTACTTTTAGTATCTGCCAGAGTATAATCCTTAGATCAACTTACCCACAAATACTTTTTTACATACCTGGAATATTTCTAATCTAGTATTTACTGCCCCTTCACTAATTGTAGATATTCTACATGCCTTTGAATTATTATTTTTATATATTTTACTCATCTAATAGAATTGAATTTGTCTGAAAATTGACTCCAAAATAATCTCTCTTTATTCGGTTAATATTTAAAATACATTTAATAAATATTTTTCATGGCATAAAGAAAATGTTATGTTGTCATGTAATTGTTTTTATTTACATATGTTTATGTGACTGCTCAGAGCTGCAAACTGTCAACAGAACAATAGAAATTTGACCTTCCTTACTCTTTTGTCTCATAGTACTCACTTAGTTGTAAACAGTCAATTGCTCCTTGAAATATAGTATGTATTGTGTTGTCTATGTACTGCTTTTAAGTGATTCTTTAATTCATTTACTTCATAATATAAATTGTGTCTGACTAACACTCTGGGCAATAATTAAATATGTAGGTAGCACTGTAACACTGTCTGTGTTGCAACTGTCCATAGGCGGCGTTAGTTGCTTTTCGATCATGTGACATGCCTGCTCGTTTGCCACCCTATCCCGTAAAAAAAATAACTTCACGCCTTTTTCAACTAGAAGATGTAGGCAGCGGCTGTTAAATCGTTACGTCCCTAATGGAAATAGGTGGTGGAACTTATTGTTATACACCGGACAAAAAAATTATCAGTCATCAATATTTACCACACATAACTTCAGAAAATAATTACATGAAATCATTGGTGTGTGGCTCAGAATCGATCTCACGACTTCTGAAGCAGAAGTGGGAAGTTCAACCTCTGGACCATCCCGACATATAATATTTTTGTTTTATATAGTTTTTTCGGATCACACGAGGTATTTGTAGTTGCAGTAGTTGTTACGTCATGCACGTACGATATACAGTATACACAGACGGATAAATATCCTAAAAAAATAGTTCTACTAAACACTTTGTATTGTTTTTTTTTTGTATATTGTATATGTGTAATTTTATGTATATTGCAATTTTATTATGTATATAGATAACACACACGCATCACATGGTTTAGTCATAATTAAGTCTTACGTAATAAAATGCACTACATATGACCTAACCATAAAAAAAAATAACATAACTTTACGCCTTTTTCTACCCGTAGGTGTAGTGTAGGCAGTGGCTGCTAAGCCTCGACTCGCCGTTATCGTTTACGTCTAGGGTTCATGATTTCTCGACCTTTTCAATTTCTAAGGTCACGAGAATTGTCGAGGCTAATTTCTCGAATAAAAGTATCAACATAATTCACATACATAACATACATACATACACATAAACGTAACTTCACGCCATTGTTACCCGAAGGTGTAGGCAGCGGCTGTTAAGCCTCGTCTTGCCTTTTTAATTTTTTTAAATTACATTTAAAAAAATTAAAAAGCCAATTAACTTTTTCTTAATCTATACATAAAATTTTATTTATAACTAGCTGACCCGGCGAACTTTGTTCCGCATCAAAAGTAATGAATGAGTAAATTTAACTGCTGTCCCGCTATGTTAATACTGCAATATTTTTGAAAATATTCGTTTAAATTGCATGCTGTAAAGGGCCTGGATCATCTATATTATATGCACAATCTATTTAAGACTAAGTGGCTTGTGTGTGGCAGTGAAATAAAACGTTAATACATATCTGAAATTAAGGTATTTATTGAAAAATTATAATATGAGTAATTCTCGACTTTTCTTGAACTGGATTTCCCGCGAGAATACCCAACGATTTCCCGGGAATTCTCGACCTGAGAATGAACCCTATTTATGCCCCAAATGATTATTTAATGGCCATAACGGTCACAAAGTTATCAGTCCCCGATATTTTTCACACCTAACTTGGAAAACTCATTGGTGTTAGCCAGGATTCGGACCCGCGAATTCTTGATTCAGAAGCCGGGTGTTCGGCCACTGTACCACCGAGACTGACCTATCATAATAAAATAATATTAACTTGGGTACTACTAATGTTGTCTTGTGTCTTTAACACTGTATCTACCCCTTAGGGAACACCGTATGAAATATATTTGTTCCATTCATGTGCCTGGAATTGAAGCTATACATACATACATAAAGAATTTGTGCGACATATTGTTTGATTGATTGATTCAATGATCAATAAACTATTTAAATTCATAAATTGATTTGGTGCTTATATTTCCCCGCTGACACCCAAGTAATTACTTTCAGAGGTCACGTGGGTTGCGCTCGCAATCGATCTTGATCGGTTTTTAAATTGATATGTAGGTAAACTGATTTGTATGTTCTAAGATTGAAAGAGAAATTCTGGAACTTTTTTTTTTGTGTTGTAAAACTCAAATTCAAAGAAGCTTTATTTTCATAGGACACCCTTATTATTTTTCATGACACATTTAAACGCTAGCACTTTCTGGAAAGTGCCTCCGTGGAATAAGAAAGCACTGACGGAATCGCCCGATTCCGAGTGAGAAGAATTAAGAAACTCATGTGCCAAAAACAAAATAATTGGTCGCTCTAAAGAATTTCTTATTGTTGCTTAATCCTGCTATCAGACTTTATTAGATTATTTCTTAAATTTTGCGTAATCATTGTACATGCTTCTTAGCTTGAGTGGTGACCATGGTGACAAAAATAAATAAAAAATGTACTTATAAATATACATGCGTCAATGGCCGGCTTATGTAGATTACATGTTTTGCCATTATCTGGCCAGTAAGACGTTATTACTTAAGAAAATCGATATTAAAGAAATAATCTTTGTTTACGTCAATACATCGTCTCTCATTTTTGTGTTACGCTTTTTTATGCATTTGATGACAGCCAAATTTTATATCGCTTAATGATCGTATTTCACATATGGCAACTGTTTTTAATATATTAAATCGATAAGAAGCTAATGAGTTGCAAATTGTTGGCGCGCGATAATCGATATCCATCGACTTCATGTTTTGCTTAACATTTTTTTGTAGTATGTTGTAGAACTTTGTCATACTGTAATTAGGTCAGCAATATTATTATTTTTTTCTACCTTCATCTTTAGAGCTACTACCCAAGGGTATAGATATAGGTTTCCATAAGTCACCACCAATTTAAATAATAAAGGACTTATACAATAATACTTGGGGTTGGGGATATTTAAGTCAATCGTTGACACAACGATCGGATTTATAGTATGAAATAAATTTAAAAAAACCTTTTAAAAAGCGCTAAAAAGAAGAAAATATTTTCTCTTTTTCACGTTACATTATTTTTGAGTTACTCTCAACAAGCCCTTTCGTTTGATACCCATATAGAAATGCATATATGTATATATTTATGCCGCCATATTAGATTTAGAATGACGTTACATTATTGTTTAAGCTACTGTCAATGAGCCCTTTCATTTAATACCCATAATGTAGAAATGCTTGAAATATCTATTCCTCCATCTTAGATGATCCGCCATATTGGATTTAGAATTACGTCATATTCGTCATATTTGATACCCATATTGTAGAAATTGATTTAGGACTATGTCACATATCATATCGTGCATTGTCATCCAAAGTAAGCCTGTATTTAAAAAAATGAAAATTTAAGCTCAATCAGTTGATGATATTTACTTCAAAATTAAGTTCAAAGATTCCACCCGATCATACATAAGTACATACATACAGTGCAAGTTAAATAAAAGCTTAAAACACAGTCCTCTTTAGCCTCGCGAATCAGCAAATATAATATATATATATTTGCTGAGAGTGATTCGCGAGGAAGGTTTTTATAATAAATGCGTCATATAATAAGCCACAGGGTCTAAGGGCTAGGCTGACTGATTATTTTTTCGATTTATCAAATTTATATCCACTGCGAACAGCTGTAAAATATTCAAATAATGTCAAAAAATATTTATTAAATGTAGCCTATATTGTATTTTAGCCCCTTAAAAGCCACCTTAGTGTATATAAAATTTGCTAATAAATAGTAATCGAAGATTAACACACACGCACACATTAATGATAACTTTATAGTGAAAAACTAATAAACACTCAGCTGTAATGTCTTTAATTAATATATTTGCAGTACTGAGAATGATGGCCATAATGCAGGAAGGGAATAGTGAGGTACCGAAGGAATTCCTAGAGACTGGACGCACGGGACGCAGAAACGCGATGCCCGATATCCTGCAACCACAAGGAGCGGAGGCTTCTACGGCAGATCTGCCCAATAGGTTGCAGCAGCTCGTTACCACCGGTGAGTATTCAAACAAAACACAACTCAAATATAATACTTATATTTATACTTTTGATAACATGGCTAGTTCGAAAGGATGACATTCCCAAGGAGGGTTGATGTCAGGCAGGCGGCCGGTCATAAAACCACAGCCAAATCTTTTGGCGACTTGGATAGTTCGAAAGTATGACATGTTGTGTCGACCCGGCTTAGAGTGGGTTAAGGACAAGAAAATGATGAAATATAATTTTTACATTACACACTTGCTGGATGGTTTGACAGTATGGATAATTCACCCTCTACTGACCAGATGGCATTAAAACCGAGAAAAAAGCCGCTATTAATTACTAGTTAATTATTATATTATTGTAAGTATATTAAAAATTATTTGTTGAAATATGTGCTGATATATAATATTATTTCTCTGTAAAATCATGGACTAATCTACACTAAAGCTGATATATAGTATATCTGGATTGAGCATTCCATAACAGCCTTGGATATTGCGCGCCTCACAACGCTTTAGCGTGTGGGTGTGCTCTATTCTCGAAAGACCGCTCTGCGACGATTTTACAACATGAAATCGTTTTTATACCAAAAGTTATCAATAAACGTCGCGAAAAAATGGATGTTTCTGCAACTACGAACTCTAATTGTTAGTTCAGTTAGGTTTTTTTTTTCATATACATCAATAATTATGATGAAATATGTATTTATAAAAAAACAAAATTGTCGTCCGTTGGTCTGTATGTCTGTGCGTTCCATCGATTAAGAAAAAAATACGCGATGAAATGAGTTGAATCTTTTTCTTTTTACGTAGCTCGCACAACGAGTCCATTAAAAAGTAATTTACCTTTTATTCATTTAACGTAATGCTGTTACGTTAAGTCCTTTTGCGTCAAGCTGATAAATGACAAACACCGGCGGCGTGCGAGTTGGACTTGTCCGGGGGTTCAGTGTAACTTTACTAGTAGGTACTTAAGTACGGATCCCTAGAGTTAGCAGACTTGGGTTCTTATAGCACTAAAGTTATTTATAACTGTAATACTTTTTGCACGCTTTACTGCTTTTTTCCTCGAAGGTATTTAATGACGAAAATTTCGAGATGGAACATGATGGGGAACCTATAATCATACCCCGAGTATAAATTTATCAGTCATTCATATCATAAATAATATCGAAAATACTTAACAGAGAATGCATAGAAGTATTTAACAGAGGTAGAGCCACGCATTTCGCTGCATGAATGAATGGGCCGGCTGGACCGTTGAAATACCACGACCTTTCAAATATTGGGGTAAAGTTGCTCATGCCGCATTTAGCTCGGTGAGAGAGAGTATCCGGAGACCCTACCCCTTACCTTGTCGTCTCCCCATCCCAGTTTCGACTCCTTCTCTATCACGATGCAAGACTCCTATGCTTCTGCATACTTTTTTGTGCTTAAGTCTATAATAAAATATCCTAACTTATGATCATCAAGCAAATGTTTGCCTTTCCACTTCAGATAAAAATGTTTATCAATCAAGTTTAAGCCAAAGTCAGTTAGGTCACCGCGACACGGTAGGGGACAACAAAGAGATCTTATAAGGGTTCGGGGAAACCTCAAAAAGTAATCAGTTTAAGGTTTCTGATATGCTACAATTGGCGTTCATGATAAATAAATATATTTGAAAGTAGTAAAATATCTGTTTATTACATCATCAAGAAAGTTTATTTTATTTCGCATCATTTTTCTTTGCGGGGTAGACTCACTGTGGAGAGAGGGTTACACTCTCTGTCTGTCTTCCTCTGTCCAGAATTGTATAAAAAAACATGTACGTTGGAACGTTGTGTACTGTTTGGTTGATTAAAAGAGAGGTGATCATATCCTCTAACCGCTTTAAAGTCTCTTAAGTTAAAGTTTCTAACTTCAGATATATAGATTTTGAAAAATAAAACAGTTTTTCAAAATAAGTAAGGATTATTAATATTTTAAGGAAATAAAATCTTAAAAAACAGCCATTGAAACTCGTGATATTGAATGGCAATCAGAAAATGTCGTCTTGAATGACGTCACGTCGTGCTCAACGTCACTGAAACCATTGACAATTTCTCTATATTATGTTTGCAACGGCGAGACGTCATTGAAGACGCCATGACATTCTAAGCGTTTTTGTGCAGAAATTTGGTTAAATTTTTTAAATGCAAAATACGATTAATTAATATTTATTATTTTTTTTTCCAAAATATAGGTGCCATTTTATTAACCAATCTTTAAAATTTATTAAATTAGCCTAATATTACAAGCCTTACTTTACAAGGTTTATTCCTCACTAACCTGAGTTTCATAACTACGTATGTATATTTAATGCAAGTTCGTCAATTTTTTAGGCTCCTGACAACACTTTTTGATAATTCACGTTCAAATCGTTCATGGAAAGTGTTTGTAATTAAAATAAATACTCATTATCTGCGTACATGAATTATTATTCTTACGTGGGTAGTTGTTAAAACCGACGACGCTTGCCGTTCATAATTATAAAAACATCAACATGAAGGCCAATGAAACTGAAGGTCATACATCGCTCACATGGGATTCAGTACTCGTGTTGGGCGGGAATGTTATTAATAAAATATTTATTTACTACAAGCGTTTTGTTTACCGCCACATAAGCCTATTATTGCTATCAGCGGCGTTATATATAATTTATTAGATGATAATACAGATAAAACGTATTAGTTCCCTAAATTAAATATGTGTAGCATAAATTTGTTGCGGGCGATAATTCATTTATGACTTTTATTAAAGTGTCTGAAATTCATTATTATTAAAAATGTACATATATTTACGTAAAGAGTTTTTATTTATGTGCAATTTCCCATTCACCTTGTAATATAGGGAAGTACCTATGATATAAAGTTAAGGCATGTTAAAAAAAATATACATGTAGGTGTGTATGAATTTGGAATCTAATAAAATCAAAGATATTTATTAACGGACACTTAAAATCGTCTTGAAAGAAATTGTACTTTTTAGGATGACTACATCCAATCTTTATCTTATCAAAAGGCATCGCTAAAAAATAAATAAATAGCTACAATTAATAATAATAATATCTTGGGCACAATACACACAGCGCCCTCTAGTTCCAAGCTAAGCAACTAAATGCTTGTGTTATGGATACTAGATAACGGATATTAATACATATATACTTTTCTTTTGTAAATACATACTTATAATACATAGAAGAACACCCAGACGCCACACAAGTTGTCATGTTTGTCACAAATATTTGTGCCCGGGTGGGAATCGAACCCTCGACCTCAATGCTGCAGCCGGTAGTTTTACCAATGCGCCACGAGGCCCGCCACAATTGGTAGACTATCGTATATTTCATCTTAGATTGAATTGCACAGAGTGCAAAATGTTATTGAAATCAGTTTAGTATCCATAACGACAAACACTGACTAACTAATAATTTATCACTTATAGATTACGCACTTTTCAATGACACAGTTAAACAGTATAATTAGCTATATAATTAAAGTCTGGACAAATGACACCATCATAATATGTTTCTACCCTAGAAATATATTTACTCTTAGCGTCTATCATATGCAATATTTTTTTTAAATTAACTGCTAACTGGTTGTTTATTTAGTTAATTCATACAATCTTGGAGAGGTATTTTTACTTTAAAATATTTTTCTGTAGTTTTAATGTGAAGTCGTTATTGCAATGGCTCCGTCACATGTTCCCTTTGGTGGAACCTATAAAAAAGTGGTGAATTTACAAAATGAAAATGTACAAATATCTAAGCATAAAACAATTGACTTTTAACTAAAAAAATAATACGAATAGCTAAATTTTAAACTGATACTACAGCATGATAATATTTAAGTACAGCTTATGGCCGCGATTCCGCTTATCTTTCACTACATGCCGGACGGTGGCGTAATTTGTGCCCGATGACGTATATTGCACCAATAGAGCGTGCGTTATCGCAGTAATATGACGTGATCTGTTGGGCCTCGACTGTTGCCGGTATCTTGAAACGATGATGACACCACACGAGCCGATTATTAGACATCGATATTGGACTGATAAGTTTTTTTTTATATTGTTACCACATGGAGTTACGTCTCTATTTGTCAATGCGAAGTGGTAGATGTTTTTATTCTACCATGACCTCTATGAAAACGGACGCGAAAGTATATCTATCGTAAATGCCGTTTCGTTCAATGAAAGAGGTATCCCGAAGCCCCAGTTCTTCCCCATCCCACTTTCGACCCCTACTGTATTACATCTCAAGAGCCGTCAATGCACTGTAACATTATGTCGCTTACTATAAGGTGGTCCACTTGCTAGTTTGCCGTCTAGCTAATAAAAATGTAATGATTGCTCATACTAATTAATCGTCTTCACATTTAAAAAAATATAAGGTCTTTTTACTCCATTTTTATGTGTATAGATATCATCTTCTTCCACAGATTTTATCAGGTCGCTTGTATCACGTTATGTTTCCTCACACCAAGCGCACTGTTTACCAACATCGAACAATTAATAAGAGGGAGAAAAATTGGGTCCAAGGGTTTTATTTTTTTTCATTACTCATGTAAATTTACGCCTTTTGTTACGCGAAAGGTGTTGGGGGCGAATTATGCTTGGACACACCCAATGTCTGTGTGGGCCTATGTAGACAGAACGTTTTCTTTTATTGTTATTGTGGACTTCATAAATACCTTGCTTCATAGAATGGGTAATATTGATACCTCAAAAGGTAACGCGATAGAAACACTAGTATTTATATTTATCTTGATATTAAAGAGACAAGACAAGACACATTCCATGACCAAATAGAACGTGTTCTGGAGGAAGGTGATGTTAGGAGCCTCAAAAATCGAGGCCAGTGAATTGAAAAGAGTTATGAAAGTCAACGAAGCGAGCGAGGTGTGTAAGAATCGTGCCTTAGATCGCTCCGTTCCCTCTGCGTACCCTACAAGGTATTTGGCGTGAAGTTATGTATGTATGTATCTTGATATAAGTGGCCCCTAAAATAATAATGATTTCAATTGATGCCTTTACTATATTTAAATTTTTCTATTCAGTTTAAATAAAAAGTAACCTGCAAACCGAGTTGTTAATATACTTTGTTACTAATAATATAGGCACGTATATGTTAACATGACGTGTATCATTTTATGTTGTTGATTATGTTTGCGAATCTATCAAAGAGGTTCGTTGACCGTAATGTGTGCTGAAAATATCTTTATTATTTTTCTCCTTTTCAGATTTGCGTATATTATCCCGCACTTCATTTAAAAATGAGTTCATTGTATAAACTTGCTAGATAGACAATGATAATAAAAGCATGGTGACTGAATATCATGAATAAAAATATGAAAGAAATTGAAAGGAATTCGTTATAACACACCATTGATGTCCGAAAGCGAAGGGATTCTATCCTATTCTCTCAAAGAAAAAAAAAACAAACTATACATGACGGTTTAAAATATGAAATTGATTTATTATATACGTTATTTTATGATTGCGTAATGTGTATTTGTTTAAATATTATTGAACTGTGGTAAGGGGTCCTTCTAATCAAATGATGACTAAACTAAGAATGCAATAAATGAGAAATTGATAAAAAAGCGATAAATGTTAAAAAAATACGTGATCTATCATAATCTCGACATTACCAAAAATAATATGACGTAATATTTATCACTGAGGTTTATACCGTGACGTTACGAAACCAGAATAGATTATCTGGTGCGAGGAATATATTTTTTTGTATTAAGTATAATCTTACATATAAGAATAAATGATCGGCAATAGTCACCCAAACAATGAGACCAAAAATGGGTTGTTGATGTGTGACTGACTTATCAATAAGTGCGTAAAAAGTATTATATAAATATTGTTCATGTGTTGAATTAAAAACATCCTGAGAATCGCTTACTCACGGTCGCGCTGTCAGAGATGATTAGTAGTACATTTTTACTGACATATGCCATCTACTACTATGCCTATGCTAAATCTATGAGTATAGTGGCATTTATTTGTTGGCAGCATTTACCTTTCTTCTAACAGATGAAGTAACAGTAAAACCACTAAGTATATAATATATACACAGGAGTCCGAACGTAATATTGAACGAATGGTCTCCATTCAAGGGTAAGAGGCGTCCTCCTTCGACAAGCCACAGACTTAACGCGTGTTTACGTCTAATAATAAAAATAATCTCATGTACGTAATGATCGCTGCGTCCAAAATTCAGGAGTCAGCTGAAAAGAGAACTAACATCTCAGTTTATTATTGTGTACAATAATAACATTATGGAAAATCCTATACCATTCTGAATCTATACTTCGTGAGTTAAACTATAGATAATCCAAGGGCTCTGTCTTATTACCTATTTATAATTTTGTTAAGAGTTACCTTGACAACTCACGTGTCTTTGCTTTTGTTGACCACATTATACCTACTGGGAAAAATTAAAAGTTGTACAATAAAAATGTAGTCACGTGCAAAGGGCTTGTGAACAAATTTCTGTTGAGTACAAATTTACTATCTACGAAAAAAATTCTTCATTTCGGTAATGAATTGAGAGGAGCAAATTAGCAAGCAGGTCACCGATGGACATCTGCAATTCTAAGCTTAATTGCCAGTCTTTACGGGAGTTGGCTTTCGTTCTTACGAAACGCGGTATGATCCTCATCCACTTTACAACAATTTTCTGACAGGTGCTGGTACTTTTCCAGTCGACCTGACTGATTCATGCAGCGAATTGCACGGCTTCATTTCCTTGGCTTTGCTTAATAATTTTATTGTTGTTTTATCTCATATTCTTTTTAGTTTCGAGTCTTAACTCGTCGAAATATTATTTACCGGTCCAATATTCAGTGAAGTTTATTGCTGCCTTCATGAGATCATATGACGGTCGGTCACACACTACGAACACGTGTCTAATTACGAGGGCGATTGTTTAATTGACAAAAGTATTGCAATTTATTAATATGGTTATATTCTAGCTTCTTTATGATGTCATAGTCTCCGTGTATAACAATTCTGTTTAATTAATATATCTGTATTATAGTGATATTAATGCTATTGTGACGTGATAGAACTGGAATTAATAAATTGAAATGAACTAATAGAAAAAAAATAATAAAAGAGTCTTGGACACAATACACATAGCGTCCTCTGGTAGCAAGCTAATCAACTAATTGGTTGCGACTTGGAAACGGAATATAACGGATAATTATATAAGAAGATACGGATACGGGATATTTGACGGGCCTCGCGGTGCATTGGTAAAACTACCGGTTGCAGCAATGAGGTCGGGGGTTCGATTCCCACCCGAGCACAAATATTTGTGACAAACATGAATATTTGTGTGGCGTTTGGGTGTTTTTCTACGTATTATAAGTATGTATTTACAAAAGAAAAGTATGTATGTATTAATTTTCGTTATCTAGTATCCATAACACAAGCATTTAATTGCTTAGCTTGGAACTAGAGGGCGCTGTGTGTATTGTGTCCAAGGTATTATTATTATAATTATACTTATAGAAAAATCACAGACGTCGTATAAACATTCGTGCTTGTCATTTATATTTGTACTCGATGCTCCAGTCAGTTGTTTTATCAAAGCACTATGTGGCCTTATGACAATAAACTATGACAAAAAGTGATCAATTTGAAAAAAAAAATGTGTTTAAGTCGTTTAGACCACATACATGGTTATGTCAGCAAATGACTATGGAATGATAGTGACGTAATCGTCATCTAATACTGAATTTTGTTTGAGTGCAAAATTTCATAATTGGACAGACAGACTAGACTAGTAGATTATAAGAATACACCAAGTAATTTAGTGTGATGACGTCACAATCTCTAAAAAGAATAGTCATTCGCTCATCACGTGATTAAATTTAAATTACGTAATTCTTATGAAATTAGCGCAAGTCTCAACGGACATTAAGTTATACTGCTCTATTTGGTTGCCAGATCCTGTCGAACCGACGGTAGGACCGTCCACCACAGACCTTGGTGTTAAGAAGACGCAAGAGCGGCGGCCATCACAGACGGACAGCTGAGCTGCTTCTATCACTCAGGGTCTCAAATGGACTAAACATGGACTTGCCCAAAGCTAAAGTAATCTCAATCAGGTAAAATAGTATTACTAAGCACTGAGTAATTGTAGCTCCCCCCCCCACCTCATATCGGGATGGTAGGTTGTACAAAATATACGTCTTATGTGTAGTTGGACTAGTTAAAATTCGCATAATATTTAAGTAGTTAAGATATTGTGTAGACTGGCGCTTTGTCGAATTTAAACACGTTTTGTTTGTATTATGAGAGCTAGCATTTACAACTGTTTATATGGAAGATATAATTTATCCTCTATATACCTCCTGTGCGGCTCCTAAGATGCATTTCTTTCTGAAATACATTTTTTTTTAAATTATTTACTTACCGGCTAAGCTTGTGATGTAGGCATATCAAAATAATATATTCAATGTCACATTCATAACCATAGTGCAGCTAGCACCCACAACAAACAGCTTTTTATCAAGTTTCTCGAAGACAGTATTTTTGTTAAAACGACAATTATATAGTTGTATAGTGTATTCACCAAGTACACACAGGAGTTCGAACGTATAATAAATGTACTCCATTCAGGAGAAAGAACTATTGCCGGTAGAGGGCGCCATCCTTCGAGAAGCACTCGATTCAATGCGTCTAAAATTCTAGCGCAGCCAGTGGCAGAAAAGCGAACTAAGATCTCAGTTTATTTTTGTGCGCATCATTACTATGAAATCCTAGAACTTTCCTACTCCTGTGTTTCTATACTTCGTGAGTGCACTTATCAGCTCCTTGTCCAAATAAACTATCATAATTTTTTATGTCATAAAATGGCTCTGCTGCAGATTCTCATGTCGGGTTTTTATGTAATATCTAATACGTATAATGTAAAGTACCCATAGTTTAAAACATGATGGAATTAGGACAATACGGTTTAAAAAATATTGATAATACGTACCAAAAAGAACACCAAGGTAGGTAATTGGTAATAAATGTAAGGTTTAAATCATATCATCGTGACGAAGTTGGCGTTAATCGGCATAGTTACTATAAAATCAGTGATTAGAAAGAATAATTTCTAATGTTCGCATGATCTTAAAAAAACATCTAATAACATCTTATTTAACACTTTTTACGAATCGAGGAAGATTTTTATTCTTTTTCGTCGCGTATTTGCATATTTAAAAATGATATTGGTCAATTACTTGTATTTCTTTGTCAATAAATTATATTGTTTTAATCCTAGACAACACAAAACATTGACATACCGAACCTGTAAGCTATTTATTTGTAAATCTGCTTCCTATATTAATGCTTGTCGATTTATTAGCATATCAATATAGAAACTTTAATTAGGTTGAATCACTATTTTGGTGATCAATTATTAGTTTAACCACTTAATGTATCACAATTACGATTGTATAAATAGTCTATAGTCTTCGCGCCATTTTTTTCAAGTATCATATCCTCTCGCCTGCGAACTTGTTTTTTTCGTTCGTCCAATTTGGACAGGCTAAAGGTCAAGAAGGCATTCTGTATTTAACTATGTATCTGAATGCAAATCATTTAAGTGTTAGTAATTGTCATTTATTTAGCTGTTCTTATAATTAAGGTATAAAATGTTCTCGTAGAATCAAATGTAGAATAATTTTCTTTACTTCTGAGAATACAATAAAATTGTTGACATGAATAAAGAAATCATACTTTTTGTGTTGAAATATTATTTCTAATTGAGAAGTCGAATGCCTTTTTCCTTTTGTTGTTTTAATTATTTATTATTGTATAAGGTGATAAAAAATATCTGTGGTGAGAGCTATGTTTTTGTGATGTTTATATATATGTATAAATATTGTAGTAGCTACTAAGTAGATACTCTTTTATATTAATTGAATATGCCATTTCAAAAGGAGTTACATTTAAGGGAAAATTTACAGGATTATTTTCATGTTATTGTTGTTGTCAGTATTTGTTGATAGGTATTATTGCACCATAATTAACGTTCACTTTGCCAAATTAGGTGCAGAGGAGATTTTTGAACAAGGAGTAAAAAAAGTTAAATGTGACCTTTTTAAAATTGCTTATTTCTGGTGAAGTTTAGCGCAAAGTTTTCAAATTGACCTCGTCATGCACTAAAATTAGTGTATAATAATATGTTATTAATAGATATTGTTTTTTTTTTAAGTATTCACAAATTGCGCAGCTGTTTTAAAATTTATAGGTTCCTCAAATATACGCTTAGTATTTAAAATTATTTGTTTGTATAGTTATATTTAGATTAGTATGTTTATAATTGTGGGATGAGATTTTGCGATTGGTGCTCTTATGTTGTTTAAAATATAGTTTAATTATTTATTCATGGTTTTAATTACATTTGGATGAATGGTGGATGGTTATGTGAAGTGTTGTATGTACAGTATATTGAAATTCTAGTTAATATTAAGCGTCAATTTCATTTTATTTTTAACTGTTTATGGTCTCAGTAAAAACAAGTCTTTGGCGGCAGCTAAAGTATTCGACGAACATGAAATTATTTGTATTTTTTTTAAATAGATTGTACCATGGCAGCATCTTATCTGTTTCATTAAGTAAACGGCAAATGAAATTGTCATTTTGGTTTCGGCTGTTCATTAAATATGTTTTAAATTACTTCGTAAATAAGCTATTATTTATTGTAAAAAGTGTGAAAAGTAAAGAATTAAAAATTACCATTGTGGGTTATCCCTAGGAGATAGCCATATACCATCCCGGTCATTTTTGTAGACCTTGAGGTGTATATTAACGTACTGCATTATTTTATACTTTTTGTGTTGAAATATTATTTCTAATTGAGAAGTCGAATGCCTTTTTCCTTTTGTTGTTTTAATTATTTATTATTGTATAAGGTGATAAAAAATATCTGTGGTGAGAGCTATGTTTTTGTGATGTTTATATATATGTATAAATATTGTAGTAGCTACTAAGTAGATACTCTTTTATATTAATTGAATATGCCATTTCAAAAGGAGTTACATTTAAGGGAAAATTTACAGGATTATTTTCATGTTATTGTTGTTGTCAGTATTTGTTGATAGGTATTATTGCACCATAATTAACGTTCACTTTGCCAAATTAGGTGCAGAGGAGATTTTTGAACAAGGAGTAAAAAAAGTTAAATGTGACCTTTTTAAAATTGCTTATTTCTGGTGAAGTTTAGCGCAAAGTTTTCAAATTGACCTCGTCATGCACTAAAATTAGTGTATAATAATATGTTATTAATAGATATTGTTTTTTTTTTAAGTATTCACAAATTGCGCAGCTGTTTTAAAATTTATAGGTTCCTCAAATATACGCTTAGTATTTAAAATTATTTGTTTGTATAGTTATATTTAGATTAGTATGTTTATAATTGTGGGATGAGATTTTGCGATTGGTGCTCTTATGTTGTTTAAAATATAGTTTAATTATTTATTCATGGTTTTAATTACATTTGGATGAATGGTGGATGGTTATGTGAAGTGTTGTATGTACAGTATATTGAAATTCTAGTTAATATTAAGCGTCAATTTCATTTTATTTTTAACTGTTTATGGTCTCAGTAAAAACAAGTCTTTGGCGGCAGCTAAAGTATTCGACGAACATGAAATTATTTGTATTTTTTTTAAATAGATTGTACCATGGCAGCATCTTATCTGTTTCATTAAGTAAACGGCAAATGAAATTGTCATTTTGGTTTCGGCTGTTCATTAAATATGTTTTAAATTACTTCGTAAATAAGCTATTATTTATTGTAAAAAGTGTGAAAAGTAAAGAATTAAAAATTACCATTGTGGGTTATCCCTAGGAGATAGCCATATACCATCCCGGTCATTTTTGTAGACCTTGAGGTGTATATTAACGTACTGCATTATTTTGATATATCACTTAGGGTTCGGCTAGAATTTGTTATTTACCTGAATAACCGATTCTTTTTTTAAATCTACTGTCATTACACAAAATTTAAATTTGAAATTAGAACACATTGGAACGGATAAGTTGGTAATAGGTAATTCAAATTCGTATCTATAGCAGCTTTTAGTCTCATGAGACCAATAAGCTATGTTAATTTCGTTTCAATTAACAAATTCGACAACGCCCATTAAACACCTTATACCTGTTGCAAATTGTGTTCTGTTCATGAGGATATAAAGTCAATTAACTGATTAATTTAAGGCTGTTCAACCGTAGCCTTTAAATCTACATCCAGAATTTAATGTTTTGAAATTGTAAGTGATAATACGGTGTAATATTGTTGTTTATTTATTACATATTATAGTTTTACTTGCACAATAATGTTGTTGGGGGAACGTCCATTGATCACGTGGTATAGGTTTGACAACTTCAAACGTATTATGATCACGTGATTATTTGACGCCCGAGACTCGAACAGAGACCATAGAGTGGTTTTGCATGTGATATTCAATCTATGTTTGATCATGACTTTCCATGATGCAAGAACTTAGAAATATTAAAAAGGTGAACACTTATTAATGATGTCAATTGTTATTCTGTATTGCAAATATGTTCCCGAAACCAGCCAATTTACGCGCAATTAGTATTATTATTTTGTAAATAATATATTGTGATCTTTTTAGTTGATTCACTATTTTTTTTTTTTAATATGTTCCATGTATATGTGGGTAGGTAATAAAACTGTGACGTCAAAGAGTGAATCTCACGAGGATGTTCGATTTATACTTCAATTTAACAAATATAGTTTGTTGTAATAAGCTAATATATTTATATCCTTTTGTCGTCTGCATTATACTTACTTATCTATATATCTAAGACTTTTTTTATGTAGATGTTAATGTATGTTGGATTAACGATATTTAATAATTGAATGTAGATCTATGAGATATTTTATGTATTCTTCCAAAATTTTAAGAGCGCTGCAACAATTCTAGAAGAGAATTGTCAATGCTATACGACGAGTGAGATTTCTATCGATTAGCTGTACATTAGTCATCGGAAAGTTTTCAGTGAGGATTGTTATTTACCCCTAGCTTATATTTTTGTTTATTGAAAATCCGTCACAATTTTGTTGTGGCATCAATCTATATTTACCACACACAATTTCCCTAAAGTCGATAGTCAATCCTTCACAAAAAATGGGATAAGGCGAAAATTTAAAAAAATCGAATGATGTGTTCCTTTTTTAAAAGTTCTTCAATGACAATATTACTTTGTTTCATTTTAATCTTAACTGATTTGTAGCTTATACTTTAGCTATAAACTTTTCCCCTATGTTTGTAAATTTTCATGTAAAAACAACGCGTTTGTATTTCACTATCTTATAAATGCTTTCCCCTTTAACAGACATCGAATATCTGACTTCGAAATTTATTCGGTGTTTCTATGTTGTAATTTATTAATTCATTTAGCCTTATAATTACGCTATCGATAACTATTGGATTTCCTGATTCGTATAATTAAATATACCCATGTGTATATAAAAATTAAAGGCCAGCAAGAAGCTACTAATTACTAGCAAGTAATAATTTTGTATAAAAAACATTTCCATAGAAAGATTTCAGATATATATAATAACAAATGTCGGTACTGTATTGCAACAACATGAGGCAAAGAATGATAAACAGAATGACAAAGTGTTATCTAGTTACTATTTATTTTGTAAGTCGGAAACAATTTTATTACATGTACCAATATCAGATATTACTAAACCTGTATTAACTTGTAACAACCACACATCAGATATTAAATCTTCAGAAACAAGATGTTTTTAACCGGTTTGCTGACATGATGATATTGCCATTATCAATAAGTTGGTTGTCTCATGTAAAAACTTGAAAGTTGAAAAATAATAAGTATGTAATTTATTCAGTGTGCAAATAAAGTTTTGAACGATTAATTAAATAATCTTTTATAGGAGTTTATCGCGTTAATTTTATATGTTTCGGGAACTTCACAGCACCCGAGTGTGTCAAATAAATACGATAAATAAAGGATATAAACTCTTTTATTCGTTGTACACAATAATAGTACACATGTAATTGGTAATGTGTAGGCTCCTAGTTAAATAAGTTAATGCGAATATATAGATTTAAATGATTTGTATCGTTTTGTATCTAGTTTGTTGTTTAGCAAACTAAGATAAAAATAAACAGGATGAGAATAATGTGTTTTTATTTTTTGCTGGAAAATCCAGACTGCCGGTGAGACTAGAATCTACCCTCGTTTTTTATGGGATAGGGAGTACCTACCTAAGCGAACGTGTCATCTGATTGTAAGCTACTAACAACACCCATGGACAACTACAGATAGTGTTACAGTTGCGTTGCCGGTCTTTGAAATAAGATGCGGAGTGTAAGTGGGCCTCTGGATATCTCACAGAATACTGTAGGGGATATCACGAGAAGAACCGGGTAAGAGACTAATGTGCCAAATACTCTTTTCAAACCATGTTTAATACTAATGTCGCTACTGAAAACATAGCAGTTGGCTCGTCAATAAAAGGTGTAGAGCTAGAATACGCAACCATCAAAACGACAGAAATTCTATGTAAAAAAATGTAGTCGAGCACAATTGATTAGAATGGAGACATTGTGCTACAAATGTAGACAATAATTAAATTTATATGTAGGTACATATAAACCGAAATTAAAAAGCAATAAGAAGAATAGGTACCTAAGCATCAAAAATGATTACAGGACGCCTCCGCTCCATGATAAGTAAACAAATTTCAAAGCTATACAATCCGCGTTGAGCAAGCAAATTGATGGTCTGTCGGAAACTTCAACTCGGAAAATTCGTAAAGTTCTTCTTTTTTGGAACTCCCGTCACGTTTTATTGAAAGCCCACTAGGACCTACCAATATTTTGGGTACGTTCCACTAAACTCCCGTAACGATTGTAACACCCTCAGTATCGTTCCACAAAAGGCCCGTGATCGGTACGAGCGATTGCTCGACGACATAGATATCATCACTATTCGCGACCATATCGCGCCCACTTAGCCCACACATTGCACATTTTAACAGTGGTAGAGCCAAGCAGTTCGCTGCATGAATGGGCCGGCTCCACCGAAATATCACGACCTCTCAGAAGATCGACGTAAATTGGTTTATGCCGCGTTTACCCGGCCCACCCACTTCCCCATCCTTTCCTATCTTATTCCCTTAAAGGTCGGCAACGCAGCGGTAACACTATATGTTGCTGGTGTCCATGGGCGGCGCAGGTTACTTACCATCAGGTTACGCGCTTGCTCGTTTGCCCTCCTATCCCATAAATAAAAATGCCACCATATTGCTAGCACACAGCGCTCCAGTTGTGCGTTCCACTTATGACATTCGCCGATAACGCCCGGGGCGGTTTTACGTTAGTGGAACGGGAATTCAAGCGCTCGTGGTCGATAGCGTTGCGGGCGTTAAGTGGAACGTAGCCTATTTACTAGCTGCTGTCACGAGTGTCACGACTGTCTGTCTGGTGTCAGTGTCTGTGTTGATTATTTTGAATGCAATCTTGCACATTTATAAATTGTGCATTTCGTATTATTTCGTAACAAATAAAATCAATGGTTAATCAATAAGTCATGAAGCGTTCATTAAAAGTGAACGTAAGTTTTTAATCTGTAAAATGAATTGCTTCACTTTAAACCTTATATTGTTGATACGGTTGATAAATTATGACTGCTGATAAGAGTTTAACTAAGTCCAAGGCTAAAAAGTGCACACAATGTAGCAAAGAGTTTAGATATGACAGTGAGAGAAGGCGACATGAAAAGAGTCATTTTCCGGAATTCCAATGCAGAGTTTGTAACAAAAACTTTAGTTTCGTGTGAGTGTAAATTTTATTCGGCTAAACATGAAATTACTACACATCAAAACTTTGTTTCTAAAAAAACACTACTTCAATTGCAATGTACTGTGCAACGATTAATGATGTATATTTTCAGGTCTGCTCTTCGTCGTCACGAAAAACAACACGAGAGAACTGATACAGCAAAATGTGATAAATGTATGAAAGTGTTTCGCGATGACATACTTCTTAAACGACATATTAAATACAAACATGGAGGTAAATAATGTTTCAAATTATATAATACTAGGTGTCCTGGCAAACTTTGCTCCACATCAAAAGTAATAAATGAGTAAATTTAGGATTTATATTCTTTTCTTTACTATATCATATATGAATTATAGATCAAAACCATCCCAATGGAGCCCTCTATCTATTAACAAAAATGCATCATAATAATAGGTTGAGTAGTAGTAGTTGGTAGGTTTAATTTTTGTTGAGATTTAAGCATTTAAGGGGACAGACAGCAGAATGTGACTTTATTTTATACTATGTAATGATTATATATATTATATATGTATATATATTTAATACTAGTGATATATTTGTATTCTACATCAGATATATATATATGTGAAACTTTTATTGACCTTTGATAATACATGTATTGACCATTGTACAGATTAGGATGCAACTCATCACATAAGTAAAACTCTTTCTGTAATCTATATATATATATATATATAAGAGATTTCCACCTATATATTGACTAATCACGATATCTCTGGAACCATAAGGCGTAGCGACTTGAAATTTGGTAGGATTATTCCTTTCGCCGAGTATAGGTCAGCTCAGAACGGATTTTACGAAATTCCACCCACAAGGGGGGTTGCCCCCCGCAACCCCCCTTGTGGGTGGAATTTCGAATCGAATTTCGAATAACAATGGAAAATTCCCATTTTTAACCTATAGCTGCTATCGACTTCAAATTTGTCGAAGATATTGCAGTATTAACATAGCGGGGCAGCAGTTATTACTTTTGATGCGAAACAGAGTTCGCCGGGTCAGCTAGTATACCTATAAAGTGTTCTTATTAATCTGGAAAAATGTTGACTTTCTTTTTATTTTATAAACTAAGTTGTAAGAGATTTTATATTTACATTTATTATATAAAATACTAGCTGACCTGGTGAACTTTGTTCTGCATCAAAACTAATAAGTAAACTTTAGATTTATTATTGTTTGTTTACTACAACATACATGCATTATAGCTGAAGACCACCCTGTTGACATTCTCTACCTATTAAAAAAAAACACATCAAAATCAGTTGTTTACTTTCAAAGATCTAAGCATAAAAGAGGAAAGACGGCAGAAAGCGACTTTATCTTATATATTATGTAATGAAATCAGATAAACATCTATATTGATATAAATAACTATATATTATTTCAGGCACATTTAAATGTACAGAGTGTGGATCAATATTTAACAGTGTGCCCGCATTGCGCACCCACATGGAAACACACAAACCGGATGCAGAAAAGAGATATAAATGTGCTTTTGAGGGATGCACAAAAAAATTCAACTTCCCACATCATCTAAAACATCATGAATTAACACACTTGAATACTAAACAACATTTCTGTAAAATATGTGGAAAAGGTAAGTAATTTGTACACTCAAATTGCTAAAATGAATTGCATAAAATTTTGTAGGATGTTTCAATCCCTGAAAAAGATAGTTCTGGCCAGTGATGGTTTATGAAAGTTTTGTTTTACGAGTATTTTGTTAATCTAATCAATTTCATATCTAAACATATTTGTTCTTCTTTTGATGTTATGGCCCATATCCTGAGTGATTACAAAGCTTGATCGGTATGAAAGGAGAATTATTGTTGTTCTGTTGAATGATAAAATCAATTAAATACTTTGAAGATGTACTGCACCACATAATGAGGAGCTCAAATATAGCATTGAATAGTTTCAATAATGATTCATCAAAACCTGTAATGTATTTATGATTGTTATTCCAGGTTTTATACAATCTCACCATTTAAAAACACACATGAAAAGACATGATAATGATTATTCTTCCCTGAAAAGTAGGAGAAACTTTGGGACTGTGATCGTAAAGGACAGACATCCAACTACTAATAGTAAGTTTATCATCTTTTGTGTGGTGCTGCTTCATACCTAAACATCGTAAGCTAAATCGCAATTGTTTTTTAGAAGATCTTACGTTTTTGGATGTTAATATGTAAAGGTGCACTCAATTATATTGAATTTTCCCCATGAATGGGGACCATTCGAGTAATAAGTGTATCATTACATAGTATAAAACAAAGTCACTTGCCGCTGTCTGTCCCTTTATATGCTTATATCTTTAAAACTACGCAATGGATTTGAATGCGGTTTTTTTTAAAGTTAGAGGGTGTCAACGGGGTGGTTTTGATCTATAATTCATATATGATATTGTAAAGAAAAAATAATAATTTTCGAGATTTAATACTTTAAATGCAAACGCTTGCAGAACCCTAAGTGGTAGATGAAAATAATGTCCTACATTATTAAACACCTTCAGAAGGTCTACAAAAAAGTCCGCCATAAAAGATATGTCTATCTCTTCGAGAAATAATGGCTTTTTTACGAAGCGATTTTAAACATTACAGCATTAATTTTCATCCAATTAAGTGTGTTAAATAGATTGTGTATGTAATATAGATGATCCTGGCCAGTTACAGCATGCAATTTAAACGAATATTTTCCAAGATATTGCAGTATTAACATAGCGGGACAGCAGTTAAAGCCGATAAATAGCAAAAATTGAACCTCTTAAATTCAAAATTTACTCATTTATTACTTTTGATGCGAACAAAGTATGCTGGGTCAGCTAGTAACATATAAAATGTATATGACATTGCTGTAAATACAAGGATGGTAGAGAGGAGGAGGGAATTTTGCAGATTAATATGACATATTTGTGTTATTTTCAGATATTAATAACAATGTTGATATACTATTGAGGTCTGAAACTCCTCCTAAAAAATCAACACTTTTGGTTTCAGAAAAGGACAGTACAATTTATGGTAAGAATATTTTACTATTACAATTAAAATATAGTATAAAGTAATTTTCTGTAAATGCATTATTAGTGTATTCATTTTAGCTACTACTGACAATAAGGTCCGCCTACAATAACGTAATAAAGTAAATGATTATCATTAAATGATATTAGAATTGTAAATGTAACTTTGTAACTAAATCATTTGATACTAAATATTCATCATGACACGAAAATGTATTGTGCGTCCATTCTACCACCAGAAGTTTTTAAATATTTATCAAACATTTTAGTTTAAACCAACTCTTTTTTTTTTTTGTAAATTATATCTTTATAATTGATAACAAAGTTATTTTCTAGTATCATAATATTTAATTTTACTTGGAACAATCAAATTTTTTATTAACCTTAAAATTGTGTTCTTCATTTATGCAGCCAAATAAATAATAATATTTTTATTGCAGATGACGAAAACACTTTTTACACCAGTAACACACTTGGAATAGAATGTCCCCCGGCTGTTGTTACAGAGCAAGATAACATACACCATGAATTGGCTGAAGACTTGAGCACTTTAAAAATAGATTCTAAAAAACTAAAGGAGAGCATAGACAATGATATTAATTATGAGTTCAGTAATTGCAACTCGGCAGTCGGAGGTTGTATTATGAAGGCAGAAAACGAGAAATGTGTGTGCGACCAAATAACATACAGTATTACTAAAGATTATGACTTTGTCCCAATAGAAACTGACATTATTAATTTAAATACTTTGAACAAATTGAATAATAATTGTGAAGTAACTAAATGTTGTGGAGGAAAATGCGGTAAAGGACCAGATGAAGCACAAAACGATGTACCTGAGATGGCATACAGTACAGATGGCACTGTTAAAATCAAAGAATTTTTAGATGTAGACAATACTAAATTAGAAACTTATCCTAAGACTGATGATATAATTAATGCAAGTGAAATGAGATTTATACCTTTAAATAGTTGTAAGTCTATATTGGGTAGATGCATTGTAAGTGGAAATGGGACAATCAGTGACGCTTGTTTATGCGCTAAAATGACAATGGATGATGATGAAGTTAATGCTCAAGAAATAGAAGATATTACCCCACATCCGAATAATGATGAATTATCATTTGTTGTTTAAACAATTATAGATAGTTATAAATTTGTATATATTAAATTTCTTGTACTTATATTGTTATTGTGGTAGTGAAGTTTAAATAAATATACGTACTTTACTTACTTTGTATTTTAATAGAAAATAATCTAATCTAACTACAATTATTGAATTAATTATTGATAGTATAACTATTGAAAATTCTCGGTGGCCCAGTGGTCGAGTACACGACTTCTGATCCAGAGGTCCGGGTTCGATTCTTGACACTGGCTCACACCAATGACTTCGAAAGTTGTGTGACAAATATCGATGACTGAAAACTTTGTGGCAGGTATGGCAATAGGTTCGCCACTTATTCTTTTTGGGGCCGGCTTCTGAATCAGAAAGTCGTGGCATCGATTCTGGGCTCACACCAAACATCATCATCACCAATAACTTTTCGATTTTTTTTTCAGTAGCGATTTGTGACAAATGTCCTTTACTAACATGAAGTTTAATCTTATTTTATTCTAAAATTAAGGAGGAAAGAATAAATACACGTGATATCTTACTGTAGTAAGATATCACGTGTATTTATTCTTTTATTATTTATTTTTATTTTCCCCCCTCCCCCCTCGTGATATTTCGTGATTTTTGCCAGACCCAGACTTGTAGTTAACGTGAGGTTAGAAAGGGGGGCTTTCTAACCTCACGTGATTAATGGACAGCCCCTTTGGGACGTAAACATAACGGCGAGACGAGGCTTAACAGCCGCTGCCTACACCTTCCGGTAACAAAAGGCGTGAAGTTATGTTAACTACAATTATACTTATCTGAATGTAAAGCTAAGCACTCCACTTAAAGGAAGGTAATTAGCGTTAAATCCTATGCCCTCAAATTTTAAAATGCGTAAGAGGTTATAGTGGAATTTCGAATTTTTGATACGGTTATTTTTCAGGTTAAAAATTGTGATGCACTGATATCGTTTTTCGTCTATTGTTTTTCTTAGAAAGTCCAATTTAACAATTTCCTTTGGAGTGAAATGAATTCTTTAATCTCTTTTTTACTCTTAAATAAATAGCCAATAGCTTTATTTTCATATATGATACTTATAAATTTAACAGTCGATATGTACATGTAATAAAACTGATCACATTTTTTTTAAAATTTGAGTTAATTACTAACCCGACCGCTTGGAAAGTGATAAATAAGTTACCGACGTACGAACGGCCGAATCCGTGTGTCCTAACATGAGAAGAGCCACTTCGCCTAAAGCATTAACAAGGTTTAAACCGACCCGTTCAAACTTGGTTAATGCTTTAGGCCTTCGCTCAGTCGTTCGCTGCATAAATGGGTCAGCTCGATGAAATATTACGACCTCTTAGAATATCGGCGTAAAGTTATTCATTAATTTTTTTGACAGAGGGCCAGAGTACCGTTGCCAGATATGTTTAGTTCTTTGACCTACCTATTCTATAAAGATGACACTAAAACAAACAGCAGACAACTACGCTCCCATCCATAAATATTCTATTTTAAAACGTTTAACGCCTGGAGAAACTTTTAGAAACTAAACTTCCAAAACGTTTAAGTGGTTATGATAATGTTAAATTCATTATAAGTTCTCAAGGTGTCGAGTCATTATAATATCGTCAAGTGGGCTAAGTAGGAATAATGATTACTCAAGTCTAATTATTAATATTACCTTTATATTTATTTACAACATAATTCAATTATTTATTTTACAAATCAACCATTTATACAAAACATTTACCTTAGTTAACAATTACTAAAATAATTATATTACAATCAGACCTCACTTCTGCGAAATATCACTAAGATAATTACGAACGGAATGTAAATATCGGCGAGTTATCACATAACGACATGGCAGACAATCACAAGAAAATTAATTGCCATTATAAACCTAGTGTTTACAACATAATTTTAAAACTCGATACAGTTCCGATTATCGAGTAACCGATCCAAGATTAATATTAATTTAAAATAATAACATACATTTAGCTATGGTAACAATTACACGATACGATTGTTGTGTGAACCCCTCAGGATTTTATCATACCAAGATGTTTGATATTACAATATTGTTTTTATATAAGTCTAAGAAAAGCGCAAAATATATATAGTGTAAGAAACAAGGTATCGGATCAAAGTATGCGCTATATTGTACATATTTTTTTTATATAGATAAAGCAAATAATAAATATATCTAAATATTTCTTTCACATCGATGACTCTTTTCTAGTTTGACTAGTGTAACGAATGAAATTGTTCACGATTTCAGTGATATAACAATAAGTATTGGTACGGTTAAAGATTTTGAGAAACAAAACCCCGCATTCTGGATTATTATTGCATTTAAATTGGTATTAACTCAATTGATATTAAATTAATATCTAATATGAATTTGTAAATGGACAATGACACATCCACAAGAATAGTAATGATTTATAAACTAAATGTGTTTACGGCTTACGACACTTCATTGGTGTTTACTGACAATTTGGTAAAATCTAATGTTGTTTATCTGTCAAATCACCTAAGTCTGTTATATCATTCAGTGCTTCGATATTTTCATTTTTATGGCTGTTTAAAATTTCCTCTTCTTCAATGGGCACAACACTGAGATAATCATCTGAGCTAATTATTCTTGGAGTAGTAGTGGTACTGACGGCCTCATTCTCTAACATGTTATTCGTTCTCGAAGGTGCCTTACTAGTAACTAAATCATCAGTATCCAACAAGAAAGTAGAAATTGGTAATACTTCTTTGCTGTGTGTCTGTGTATCTTCTGACGATACCATATGCGTTACGGTTGCATTCTTATCAATTTTGTTGGTTGAATTGCCATGAGACGTACCGTTTAGTTCAAATTCATCTGGAAACATGTTTATTGTGGTTCCCTTGTCATTATTTTCTTCCATAGTTGAAGCAATGGTTGGTAAGGCCACAGGTTCAGCGTCTATCATATGTCTTTCTGTTATTGCCATGACGTGATGTTCCTCTGCGTTCTCATTTTGAGTTTCATTTAAGTTGACCGGCTCGATGTCATGACCTTCCTGAAGTTTCTTTACCAAGATTTTATTATTTTCGATTTCCGGGAGGAAAGGATTCATTTCTGTTTCGTGATCCTCGTATTCTGCTGATTGTGCGTTATTTGCTTTTGACGTAGAAGTGTTATTCCCATGACTAGATATTTCATAAATTGTTACGTTTAAATTATTCATTTGAGTTGCATTTTGATCCGTACTCAAACTCGCAAACACGGTGTCTTCTGTTTTACTGGGAGTTCTATCTTCAATATCTTCAGTTAAAACTGTTGTGTTACTGGGCATAACCGAGGTAGTGGTAACAGATATATCAGTTTCATTATTAAGAAGAGCGGTGTCAGCATGTTTATTTGAATCGGAGTATTGGTGATTAATCATAAACGACATATTTTTGTCTAATTCTGAGTCTTCCCAAACTGGTGCTGGTGCTGATATCACCACTGGTGATGCAGGAGATGACGTTTCAGATGATTCATTACGCTCTGCTGATGTTAGTTCTGGATTTTCGAGATTATTTCTTGCAGTATTATAAATATAATCTCTCACAGTTGTTGTTTCTACAGGCGCATTTGTTATAGGAATAATGTTAGGGCTTGCTGTCGACTCATCTGTTTTAATTTCAGTAGTGATATTCATAGTCAGATTTTCCATAGATGCGTTATCAGTAATTTTTTTTAAGCCACTAGTTTCGCTGTCAGCATCCACATGCTTTGTTTCACTAGTACCCATATTTGTCAAGTCATCAGTTTCAAAATCATCATTTGTAAAACCATGTAGGGTGACATCTTCAACTTTTTTTGCATTGGTCTCTGTAGTTTCCTGCTTATTGATTTTATTCATGACATCATCATTATTTTCTGTTAATTGTTCTCCCAACCAGTCGGAATCAGTACTAGTAACGTCTTCGTATGAATGTGTAACAATTTCTGAAAGACCACTAATTTGGTCGGTGTTGTTGTTTGCGGTAATCATTTTAGGCTGGTTATCTATCGATTTGGACGACCGATTATAAAGCATGCTGCTATAATCGAAACCATTGATTTCTTCAGGTTCTTCCTTGTTGGTGTCCAAAATTTCCATTACCTTTTGATCACCAGAATTGTTATTATTTTCATTCATCGGTACAGAATCGGCAGTCGTAGTAGCAATTTCTTCAACCTCCTTATCAAATTCAGTACTGGCAGGTTTATTAGTTACGCTTGTAGTTTCTAGCATTGGCTTTATAGTTTCTTGTATGAATTGGTTGTCCATTATGGCCAAATTAGGGATTAGCGTCATTCCTTCCTCGTTCATATTTGAAGTAGATTCATAGTGTGTGACATTCATATGCGTAGTGTTATCTTTCCCATTTGAGTCATCCGTGAATAATGTGTCACTGCCCTGTGTTTTGCCAGGTAATGTCGTTGTTTCCGATAAGAAATCATCATTATCGAAATCCTTTAATGACCTTTGTTCTGATTGCTCTGTTATTTTGCCAATATTATCCAAAATGTTTGCATCGACTTTGTTGTTGATATGATTTTGATGCTCTGTTTCAATCTTTATGCCATCATTGAATTCATCTTCTAACCAATCATTAGATTCAGTAGTAGTAGTTTCGTCATTTGTTAACGTAGAATCCATAATAGCATCCTTATTGTCGTTTAACATTAAAACGATTTCTGGCTTTGGTCCGTAAGACTGTTCGCTTATAATATTTGGTTCAGATACGGAAACTTTTAATGTTGTGGTTTCCAGTTTGTCTACGAGTTTATCAGGATTGTATTCAAATTTTCCTTCATTTGTATATAAAATAGACTTAACTTCATCAGTATGTTTACTTTCGGAAATTGGACTAATTGTTACGATTGAGGTGGGTTCATCTGTGGACTCTGTAAGTTCATGTTCAGTTGACTCTGGATGACTTCGAATGTTGGTTGTCGTTGAGTCTACTTCTTGTTTTGTCTGCGAGTTTTCAGATTCTGTTACTGGTTGTAGTTCAGATAGTGGTTTCTCAGAAGATATGAAAGTTAGATTTATATCATTATGTTCTGTCAATATTGTTGGTGTGGTTCTTGCTTCTAGTTCAGTTTCTGTAATTGGTTCAGGCTCGGCATTTGGTTCTGGTTCAGTTTCTGTAATTGGTTCAGGCTCGGCATTTGGTTTTGGTTCAGTTTCTGTAATTGGTTCAGGCTCGGCATTTGGTACTGGTTCAGTTTGCTTTTTTAGTTCTATATTAGGTATGGGTTCTGGTTGAGTGTTTGGTGCACGTTCAACCGTTGGTTCTGGTTCAACTCTTGGTTCTAGTTCAACTGTTGGTTCTGGTTCAACTATTGGTTCTGGTTCAGCTGTTGGTTCTGGTTCAACTGTTGGTTCTGGTTTAACTGTTGGTTCTGGTTCAACTGTTGGTTCTGCTTCAACTGTGGGTTCTGGTTCAACTGCTGGTTCTGGTTCTGGTTGAGTAGGTGGTTCTGGTGTGATGTCAACTACTAGTTTTGGTTCAGGTTCTAATTCTGTGTTTGATTCGTTGTCTTCAAATACGGTTTTCACTTTCGGTTCCGGTTCGGGTTCAGTGACTGGTTCAGGTTCGGGTTCAGTGACGGGTTCCGGTTCAGCTACCGGTTCCGGTTCCGGTTCAGCAACCGGTTCTAGTTCAGGTTCTGTGGCCGGTTCTGGTTCGGGTTCCGTAACAGGTTCCGGTTCGGGTTCAGAGACAATTTCCTGGTCAGTTTCAGTGACTGGTGCTGGTTCGGGTTCAGCTTTTGGTTCTGGTGAAGACTCAGACACCGTTCTGAGATCTGTAGTTGGTTCAGGTGTAGGATTTTCTGTTTCGACGTCGTCTGAATGTTCGCTTGGCTGTATATGTTCATTAGAAGAGTGGTTCTCAGACTCAGTTGTAGTTTGTGGGATAACGTGATGGGTCTCTTGCCAATCGAATGAATGTTCAGCTGAACTTACTGACGTGCTCTGTTCAGTGTTTGCCCTGCCACTTTGTTCAACATCCAGTACCGACATGCATTTTTTAGGGTTTTCCATAACAATCATTTGACCATGAGGACATGTGCAAGTGAAATCAAGAACTGTTTCATCAAATTCGCAACCATATTCACAACCGTTTTTGTTTATTTGACATACATCAATGACTGGCTTAGTAACCATGTTGTCTTCAGCGATGTGATAAGCGTTGATCATTCTGTCGTGCTTGTTGAGATATTCGTCGAGAGTAGTTTTCAAAGTTTTTGCATCTAATAGGTCTTCATAATGTTCTGTTTGCATTCTTGGTTTCCAATGTATTCTATAGGTCACGATTATTGAGCCTTCCCTGTAAACAAAAAACAAATTATGAATCAGTATACTGAGAGTATATAAAAAATCACGTTCCCGACACAAAACTAAAAAAAATTGCTATGAAATCACTTATCCTAGATTTTGTTTCTCACTAATAATAAAAACTTGTTTTTTGACATAGCTGCCGAAAATTATTGATGTTGACAAATTCTGACAATTTGAACTTGGATCCTGTGAATTGTAACTGAACTATGAGCCCATGAGAGATGGCCCGCATCTGCTCAAAAGTTTCTAAGGGCCTCTAAGCATCTCTCGTATATTAATAATATTTAAACACTTACCTAAGTTGTAACACTTCCACTGTGATTTCATTATCGCCATTTTCGATGTCATCTCTATTGAAAAGGGCTCGCTTCAAATCGTCAGAGAAATTTTTAGTGAACTCGCGGTATTCCTTGCTTTCATGATTGTAGAGATTAGGGGTAAAATTTTCATTGTCCACTTTCAGCTCACCTTCAACGGTTCTCGGCACTGGAAAATTTTATAATATTTAATTTAATATTTTCACGTTATACAAGGTATGAAAATTATTATTTTAGATACGCCTGGACTATATAATTTATGTGAAAAAGTATCTGGTGAGATATGTTTTATTAAATTATAAATTCACTCTCTTCATACTTGAAGCTGTAAGCAGTGGTAACAGGTAAAAATTGGAATATACTCAATTAAGAAGAAATACGATGAGTGCCTTCATAAGAGGGGTCTATTATAGTAAATAAACACTCAATAGATATTTTTTCAACCATTACTTAATAGTTATGTACCTATTAAGTTAGTTAGTTTTCTTATTTTAACTTATCTTCAAGTTCAGATACTACTATTAGTATGATAGAAAAACATTACACACCATACATATTCGAGGATTCATCTTTTCCTACGGGAATCATGGAATGTTCGTGAACTTCATTATTTTCTTCTTCATTAGTTTTTGGTCCGTGTTGCTCTATGGGCTCTGTATTATGTTCCATCTCTTTGTGATCCGCATTTGTAAAATCTGGTGAATTGTGCACGTGATCATCATGGTCGTGCTCGCTATGATCATGGTCGAGTTCGTTGTGGTCGTGATGAAGAGGACCACTGCCGCCTCCTAATGCCCTTGCTGTGATAATGGAGCTGTTGTATTGTTCGAGTGTGGTCGCCGAGCTTGAGAATAGAACTCCCGCTGAAAAAAAAAATAGAATAGCTTTTAATAATTTAATTCGTGTTATTTTTCTATAACTCTAAGTAATGCATAGGCAACGTCGAATGGCTTTTTGAACTTGCTATATAATTAATTCCTCTATCCTTCATCTCTAGCCTTTATCCTTCATTGTTCACTTTTTTACTCCTCTGCCTGCTTACTATGGGATATTGATACTACTATTATGAGGGACGTTTTCCAAGCTAGACATTTTAAAAGCCGGCAAGACGACTGTAACCCTCATGATGTTGCAGATGTCCATGGGCATACTTAATTGGTGAACTGGTGAACTGCTTGCTCATTTGACCCCTTTTCCACATATAAATTTGTGAACTTACTTGCAGCGAGTACAATGATAGCAATAATGGCTGCTACCACCAGTCCCAGTAGCGTCCAACAGAGCGGTCGTTTGCAACCGCCTTTTTCGCCACGCTTGTCCGCTGTCACGTAAAGTTTCTCACCTCTGTGGAACAAAGATATTTGATTATTTATTACGTAGTTGAGTTGGAGTTGAGTTACATTTTATATAGGTCTTTTAGGCAGGTATTTCAATGAATATATCATCAATATTTAGTCTTAGAAACATGATATAAAATTGTTTTCCAATGCACGGGACATAGCAATCGGTATTCCAGTTAAAAGTAATAACAATAACTGCGGAATCCAAGTCACACAGCGCCATCTATTTTCAACCTTTACTTAGCGTTTATGTTATAGGAAACAGTTATTAGCAATTATAATTATTAGTTTGCTAAGAATTTATAGAAAAACACACGTGACAACATTATGACGATCTATCTTAGGAGTAATGGAGCCTACGAAATACAACGATACTCTTCTTGATGTTGATTTTATGACAAAGCGCAAAAAAGTAAAATATAGCAATTACGGCCTAAGTAGGGTAGTCGGTAATTTTGTCATACACATGCAATTTCAAAATATTTATCACCGTTATGATATATATATATATATATACCAATTATATTTTATTAATTTAATAATAAATAATTTGTTAGAACATTAAAAAATGCGAATAGAATCTTATCACGCGATAGTGATCAATAAAAAACTTGACAACTATTACAGATCTTTAAACTTTTAATAAAAATGATTTAGTATCTGTTGTTTTCATTGATTGTAGTACATACTAGTAGTAGTGTTGTACGAAGAGTTTCTCTGTAAGGACAGAACGCACTATTACAATCAGTACTTAGTCCACCCCTTCTGCCCCACCTAGGGGAGATAGGGCATTAAGTAAGACTTCGTCCACAATCGTAAATATCGAAAAAGTATACAAATCTAGTCTGCTAATATATATAAGACAAATAGATAAGATTTCGAAGAAGATATCTCCATTCCCGTATGTCAGTACAACGGCTAAATTCAAACATAGATTACAATTTCATTTATGTACAGTACAATATTTTTATGAAATTAATTTGTATATCGATAAAAACTCACTCCTCGACATCATCACGCGACGAAAGAAGTTTCTCTTCAACATTTTCCATTGTATTTGTATTGAATTATTAAATATCAGAATATAATCCTCAGGTTCCGTCCAGCGAAATGATAGATTGAGTGTGTTTTAGACTTTCCGTCTCATAATTTTCTCAAAGTACCCACTTTAAAATTATTTATCTTTTTTTCACTCTCCTAATTTGGACAAGCTAAAGCTTATAAGCCATACTGCCTTTTATGTAGCATTAATTGTCTAACCTAAACTAATCCATCCTTATAGTCGTGGCACTATGAATGATTTTCCAAGCTAATTTTGACACCGACATATAAGAGCCATACCATAGCCAGCCTACATACAAACACTTAAAATATAAAACACCACGAATTAAATTTAATAGTATCCATACATACATAACTTCACGCCAAATCCCTTGGGGGTAGGCAGAAATAACGGAGCGCCATAGGGCACGATTCTTACACACCTCACTCGCTCATAACTCTTTATTTCATATAAATTTCATAACTCTTTTCATGCACGCGCGTCGATTTTTGACGCTCCTAACTTCCATGACCAAATAGAACGTGTTCTGTAGGAAGGGGCTACAGAACACGTTCTATTTGGTCATGGAATGTATATTTTGGCCGACCTCAACTCTATATCCATCCGCTTTTGCATTGTTTATCTGCTTAGTCAATCTTGCATCATGCATTCTTTCTACATGTATATAGTGTCCATTGTAATCCAAATTTTAGAAAATATTATCAATCGAATAATACTGAATTAATACTACTTTTGTATAAACCAAAGAGGTATTTGATTGCATTTTATACCCGACGCATTTTTCTATACGAAGTTGTAGCTATTAAGCCAACTGTTAGGTGGCGAACCTATTGCCATATATCAGGCACAAAGTTGCCAGTCATCGACACTTTTCACACATAACTTCCGAGAAGATTTTCAGGAAATCAATGCCATTTAAGCCCAGAGTCCATCCCAGGACTAATCAGAAGCGGGGAGCTCGACCACTGAATCACCGATACTTCTGGATATTTTTTCGCATTGTTATTTTTATTCCTTAATTTAGTTATTTTTATAACGATTAAACATATGAATATATCTATGCACACATGGACTTAATATTTAAACAATTTCTCAAACATTCAAAAACGTTTTAAAAAGAAATATAAACTTTATGTAATTAATACAAAGTTGATTTCTGAATAAATCGTTTAATATTGACACTGCTACAGACTCGTGCTTTCTGACTTCGGATGCACCTATGCAAATATGGAACTTCAAGTTATTTGAAGGTCAAACGTTAAGAGTCAAGACGTGACCGCATTCTTCGGTTGAGAAGTTCTCTTTGGGTACTGATACTAGTTCACTGTCAGGATATATTATTGTTAAAATGTCCGTAACGCAATTTCACACCATTTCCTCTACGCGAAAATGTTGGCAGCGGCTCGCCGTTACGTTACGTCTCAAATGAAATAGGTGGCGGACCTATTGCCATACACAGGTACAGAGTTGTCAGTCATCGATATTAAAATTTATCACATACAAATTCCGAAAATAATGTCGAGAGAAGTCTTTGATGTGTACAAATTCCGAAAATAATGCCGAGAAGTCTTTGATGTGAGTCGTAATCGATCTCACGACTTCTGAATCAGACAACAACTAAAGTAAATTCTGAATCAGACAAAAACTAAATAACAGTAAAAAACTTTCATTAACCAAAATAATTTCAGTGCGAATGAAAAGTGCGATTTAATAGAAAACTTGTTTGTAGCTTTCTGGTTTATTACAAAGTCTACACGCGGTCCTACGTGATATCACTCCAGATAAAGATTTTTTAAAGGTATTCAATTACTAATATTTTATAAGGTATCCAAACAAAAATTGATCGTAAATGGCAAAAGGGCTTTCTCTTTTACCATTCGCGTTATAGTTAATAATTGCTGTTTCTAAATGTATCTATACATATAAAATTTTGCAACTTTCATATAAAAGAATTAATTTCTTTATTAACACCATGTTCAGTAGTAACAGTTTGTCTATGAGAGTTGTAAGATTTGACAAATCTATACATAAGGCGCTGGTGGTCGGCAGTGAGTGCACGCGTGAGGTTACTGCGGTCGGCGGGTCGTCGCCCTGCGCTTTGTTCCTTACCCCTCCTCCTTGTTCCCCGGTATGTCCCCTCTCAACCGTGTCAGAATCTTGGTCCTTGAAATGTTATTTTCCTAAGATTAAATGACTCTTATCGATATTTGCCTGCTAACCCCATGTAATGTTTTAGATAAACGAGATTCAATCTCTTATTTCATTATCTAATTTCTTGATATTTTCACAAAATAATGTCGTATTTATTGTTTTAAATGAGAATTTGGTTCCATTTTAAGTATTAGGTTATTACACCTCAAGCAAATTATTGATTTGGTTAGCTAATTATTTATATATTTTCATTGATTTTTGGTCTAGATCAATTGTTTCTTGGTTGGATATAAAAATCTATTCGTAGGTATATTATGTCGTGAAGAAATTCTAGATAGAAGAAGAAGAAGAAGAAGAAGAAATTAATAAATTCACAATTGGAACGCTACTTTATCCAGATGTACCAAAGGCAAATTTTTTTTTTTTAGTTCCGAGGTTGACTTAAGAATGCTTCGGCAACATACCTACAAGACGTATTCGCATTTAGCAGAAGTTATGAAATGCTTAGGTGGCAGCCACCTTCGAGTACATATTAGCGAATGAATAAAAACCTGTTTTGTTTTGGCTGTATGCACGATCATTGTGTGACCCAAATTGAGTGCGTTTGTGATCGCTGATCGACGTAAGAGTGATTCTTTTAAATTCAAACTATGAATGATTTCAAATATCACTGTGCCATTTTGTATTATGAATATTTACCAAAAGTACAATATGGGATAAAACTTTCATACATAACTTCACGCCTTTTTCTACCCGAAGGTGTAGGCAGCCGCTGTTTAGCCGCTCGTCTCGCAGTTATGTTTACGTCCCAAATGGAATAGGTAGCGAACTTAATGCCATACCGGGCACAAAGTTTTCAGTCATCGATATTGAAAACTTTGCGTCCGGTATGGCAATACGATAAAATTTTCGATATTTATAAACTGTTTATCTCTTACAATACAACAAGTTTTTATTTAGTCACACATTAGAAGCCACAGTAAATGACAACAACAGTATAATAACGTTACACTATCCGATTTTAAAGGACAAGTACTATAAGTATCTTTACGACAATTATTAACAAAGACTAAAAAAATACATTATCTATGGGGGGGGGGGGGGGGGGGGAGAATACAGTCTAAAAGATGCCTATTTTTAAATAGCTTTGAAGAGGAAGGAGGTTTCTGTTATTAAATGTATGTTTTTGTACAATTAAATAACGCAGAATGACGCAGATCGAACAGGTAAGCGGAAGAATGGCAGCAGAGTTGGTGTGGTGGTCAGTGGCCCTACATTAGGTACACTCCAGCCCCAGCGTGGTACGCATGTAATAAATACCATTTTCTTGTTTTGAAAAGTTCAACTACTTGAGTGCGGAGGTTTTTATTTGTTGGTTTACTTTTATTAAACAATCTAATTTTAACCAAGTAGGTTTTATTATTTTATAGATATGGAACTTAAACAAAACAGTCATAGCTAGACTGTTTTGCTTATGTAAAAATGTAGTCAAACAATAGTAACCAGTTACATAACTAGTTTTTACTTATTGAAATCCGGCAGAAAGTACCTATCTAAAACGAACTTGAAAATGTTGAAAGCAAAAAATTAAGTTTTAGTACATCTATTATTGTTTCTAGAAAGCTGTTTACATATTCAAATGGAGTGCCATCAGACAAAGGGGTGTCGTGGTCAGCTCAACAATACCTTAATAATAATTTATGGAACACGGTAAGTGGCGACTATTTCCAAAACACCGGCGTTTGAAGTTGTCTTTTAAATATTATAATAAGAAAAAAATGTTAACCTAAGTTTAATTTTAAACTAAAATATGTAGATTTGTTTGAGCGTTTTTATGGTAGTTAGGGAGTCCGTAGCTACTATGTGCACTGGTGCTGACAGGGAGCCGGTGTAATTCCTTGTCATCAGATATGTTGAAGCGTTAGAGTAATCGAATTGTACATGATCTAATTTTTTATTTTGGGTTAGGTGGGCAAATGAGCAGGCGTGTCACCTGATGGTAAGCAACCAACGCCGCCCATGGACACCAGCAACACATATAGTGTTACTGTTGCGTTGCCGACCTTTAAGGGATAGGGGATAGGAAAGGATGGGGAAGGGGGGTGGGCCTCCGGGTACCGCTCTCACCGAACGAAACGCGGCATGAGCCACTTTACGTCGGTCTTCTGAGAGGTCATGGTGTTTCACCGGTCGAGCCGGCCCATTCATGCAACGAACTGCTTGGCTCTACCACTCTTAAAAATTGAATAAATAAGTTTTGATTGGCTGATTGATTGAATGTTTATTTACCGTAGACTAATACTGTAGCATAAGATACTTTCCCGCCTTTTCTAGACATACCGTCAAATGGTGTGACTTGGTATGTAAGGGTGAATAGAAATGAAATTTTCACATACTTAGTCATCAGTATAGTACAATTAATACTTTCTTGCTTAGTAACAAAATAGGTTGCCTATTTGCAGATAAAACAAAAAACGTATGCATTTAAGTTTAGACTTAAATAGATTTGAGGTGGTAAAATTTTATTTCTATTCACCCTTACATACCAAGTCACCCCATATGACGGTAGGTGGCGAACCACAAGGCTGACTGGCCACAAAGTTTTCAGTCAGAATTTTGAAAAGTCATTGTGTGAACCAAGATTCGAACCTTCTTGATTAAAAACGTAATTTGTAAAGTAAAAAAAAGCGTTGGTACAATTTAATTTTATATACAATTAGTTTTTTTTAATACCGATCTGTGTTTGACGTGACTAGGCGCCTGATAAGTAAGTGATTGTGAGGTTGTTAATTTTGTTGACCACTAGCCTGTTAAGTTCACCTCTTTTTGTACACGACAACGGTTTTTTTTCCATTCGTCAGCAGTGCGTTTTAACGACCAACATGCAACCAGTTTTATCAGAACAGATGGTGGATCCACGTGATAGATGTATGTGCAAACAGTAATATGTCGGGTTTTTTTGCATATTGAAAGGAAATGGGGGAATCAAGTCAGCACTTAATAAAATAGATAAAAACACCCTAAGAGGATTTTAAAAAAATCTTCAGCAGGATTATACGCGTTTATAAATACATGCGATATTATATCGTAACTTGTAATTATGAAACAGGTCCATACCAATGCTAACGTCTCCAGTTATGCTAACGTAGTGCAATATCTGCATTACATAATAACATTAAAACAACTTTTTTAGGATTATATCACGTTTATTTAGAACTTATTTTTATTTATTTCCCGACGTTTCGAACTCTTTACAGAGATCATTTTCACGATTTTCTCTGTAAAGAGTTCGAAACGTCGGAAATAAACGCGATATAATCCATAAAAAGTTGTTTTAATGTTATGAATGTGATTCGCGAAGATCTAAGAAATAAATATGCGTTACATAATTTTATTATAAACCGAGTAGTTGCTTAAAAAAAAGAAAATACCAAACAGCCAGCATGTTAATAGATCCAGCTTGTATATTTAGTCTTTTGGCTAACGGCAATTTGGTCATAGATAAATTAGGAAGACATGTTATTGTCTGTAAAAGAAAAAAAAACCGTTGTACCTACCTACGGTCCGCGCGAAAACAAAAGCTATCTTTTAAAGCCTGTGACCTTCTTACCAACAATATGTTGAACGGTACTAAATGTTTTTCTCTTTTACCACGGAGAGTGTTTAGTTGTTAAAACTAATTAGGTATTTTGTAAGTGGAAAATTGTTCCGGCACCATGACGTAGGGTTTAGTCACAAAAACGAATGAGTAAATCATCATCATCATAGGTAAATCTACCGACTGCAGAATCGAAGATAGCGGGTTCCATCCTCACCAGAGTCCAAATATTTATGACAAGCATGAATGTTTGTGTGGCGTCTGGGTGTTATAAGTATGTATTAATATTCGTTATCTAAATCACCGATTAAAAATAATAAAATTATTAGTTTAGTAGCTTCATCTAATATTTAAATTGTCGCATGATAACCAACTGGCTTAGCATGGGGCAAGTTTAGAACCTAAACACAAATGACTTTTCAAATAACTGTTTGGAACTGTAAAACGTTATTGGTATGCGATAATTTTATAGTAATTAATAGTCGATGAGATAACTAACAAATAGATATTTCACTTGGTATTTTAAAATCTTTATTACACTTAGTAAACGTTTTTAGTCAGAATTAGATAAAAATAATCACTGTGTTACGACAATGACCGTTGTTGTCTGACACGAAGTAATGCGTTGCATAACGAAACGAGTCGTGATATGCACTTCCTAGCTTCTGCTGTTTAGTAACATTCAGGTTTCTTGGAATGAATGCGTTCGGAATTTAACTTGTTTTTTTTTATACATGCCAGTAACATAAGATATTGATAAAAATCTTTTTGGTTAAGGACTCTGAAAAGTATTTAGCAAATAGGTATACATAGTTATCCAGTTACTATCTTGAATGTCAAAGGAAAACAAAGGATGTTATTTTTTACTCAATATCGTTATGGAGTTTTGGAAAGATTCGTGGCGTTTTATTTAGTTGTTGTTCGTATAATTATATAAGTCAAATAGAAATAGATTGCAGAATACATGGAAATTTGTTTAGATGGTTCTCCTCTTATATTGAAAAGAGATCTCTTATGGTTGTGGTTAAGGTTTATTCCTCAACTTGGCAGATTGCTCCCTCGGGAGTTCCACAGGGATGCTTATTGGGACCCTTATTGTTTAATATATTTATCAATGATGTCAGTAGATGTTTCATATTTTCCAAGTTCCTGCTATACGCTGATGATATGAAAATATTTTGTAACATTAAAAGTATATATGACTGTAACCATCTTCAGGCAGATCTTGGGAGGTTCGAGGCATACTGTCATTTAAATAGATTACACCTAAATGTCCTAAAATGCTATTGCATTACCTTCACACGTAGACTAAACGTAATTAAACATAACTATCAACTAAAAGGTGCAAGTCTAGCTATTACGAACGAAATAAGGGATCTTGGGGTAATTCATGATAGTAAGCTTACATATGAGAGACATATAGACAGTATTGTAAAAAAAGCCAAGAAGTCTTTAGGATTTATTAAAAGACAATGTTCACAGTTTAACAATATTAAACTAATTAAAATATTATATTGTTCCTTTGTTCGAAGTAACCTTGAATACTGTTCGCAGGTATGGAGCCCACTTTACGACATTCATGTCATTAGGTTGGAAAAAGTACAGTCCAATTTTTTAAGCTATTTACAGTATAAATGTAAAGCATATGATGACGATTACGTGAGTAGATGTCGAAGGCATCATATACTTCCTCTAAAAGTTCGGCGTCAAATTGCTGATTTAATTTTCTACTCTAAATTACTAAATTCTAAAGTTGACTGTCCTGAATTACTGTACAAAATAGGTATTAAAGTGCCGAACTTGTGTACTAGAAGGAAATTTGACGTATTTCATATTCCTCGATGCATAACTAACTATAGGCAAAATTCATACTTTGTGAGATGTCCGTTAGCGATAAAAATATTAACAGCAGACTTGCCAGATCTGGATTTGTTTACATCATCGCCTAATGCGTTAAGAAACATACTCACTAAGCGCTGGATGAGTGGAGACAGTTAGCATAGGTAGATCGTCCTTTTCCTGTAGTTTGATTATATTAAGATTTTGATAAATAAGTATTATCAAATCATGATCAAATTATTTCAAATATAGGATCTTGTTTTATGTTACCTTTAATTTTACTTATTTCACTTTTGTGGCTGTTTTATTTTGGATGTAACTCTGTATAACTTTGTCTGTAACAAATTTAAATTTTGTGTGTTATTGTTTCTTTTAGTGACAAGTGTTTTATAAGTTTTTAAATGCGAAAACTTTTTAATGGTGTTTTGTCATGTATTTTTTTTATAATCATAGTTGTATTTATCACTGTTTGTTTTCCAAATAAAATAAAATAAAATAAATAAAATATGTGTGCAAATGTGGAAAATGGTGTAAATATCATTTGTAGCCTGTTCTTCTGTATTTTCGTCAAAACTCCCTTGGAACATGCATAAAGTTCCACGACTTTATGGATTATTAGCTTAGGTTAGATTAAGTTAGTAATGGTTAGTTTAAATTTATTCCATAAAAAAAATACGTCAGACAAAGCAGTTCTACTTCGAAGCTTTAGCCTGTCAAAACTGGACAAATAATAAAAAAAAAATCTTTTTAATGGTAATTTTATATCGATAATGATGGTACCCGGAAAATATTACTTGGTGATGGTAAATTAACTACAGCTCGATTGTGAACAGTGGGACAGTATCGCGAAGATCGTGGGAATGCCTTTTTGTGTTTTATTTGTACCTTCAATTATTTGTTTAGACTTCTGATTGAATATTAAAATATACATAACTAACTTTGTTTATTATGGTAAAATAATTAATTACATAATTTACAATATATACAATTAAAAGACTAACTGTAATGAAACTAATCCGCATCGCGGTCTACTGGCAGTGTACTGTAAACTCTTTGGTATTTTTAGATATAAACTCTTTGATATTTTTAATACGTGTGTTTCGAAATTATTATTTGAATTTTTAAAAAACATTTTGATTTATAAAAGATTTGAATGTCAATAAATAAAAAAGAGGACTTAGAGATTGACTCCCACAAGGGGAAGTTGTATAAAATACCAAAGGAGAATTGAGAAATTATTATACAATACGTATAATAATTTCTCAATTCTATACTATGATTTAATCTGTTGACATTATTATTTGATACACATGCACTGAGCTCCTAAATACCCTAGGAATGAATAACGGAACTGAATTATATTATATAGTGGTTCTCACGTTGGTGCTACCAATATCATATAGATTTTGAAGCCGAGAGAACGAACTCGTTACAGTACCTATCCAGAATACTGGCCGCAATGCCACGCTGAATCGCAATGCTTCCTCTGTGCGAAGAATAAATCAGCCCTCTCATCGCTTTACAATATCTTTTTTATATATCTTTTTTATATTTCTTCATTAATTTCAAATTGTACAAATTAATGATTGCATCACACATTGATTAATATTTAGCATCTATTTCAATTTATATTTTAGTATTAATCTCGGTCTCGGTGGCCCAGTAGTCCAGCACACGGCTTCTGATCCAGAGGTCCGGGTTCGGTTCCTGACACTGGCTCACACCAATGACTTTCGAAATTGTTTTCGGAAGTTAAGTGTGACAAATATCGATGACTTAAAACTGTGTGCCCGGTATGGCAATAGGTTCGCCACCTAATCCATTTGAGACATAAACACAACGGCCAGACGAGGCTTGACAGCCGCTGCCTACACCTTCGGGTAACAAAGGCGTGAAGTATGTTTGTAATGTTATTTTAGCATTATTCTCATACACGCATTCCCTTCACAAGTAGCTGTTTATATATGTAATACTTAGTTCAGATGTAAAACGAACAAATATTTCAGCTATACCTAATTATAAAATTTACAAAAATAAAATGTACTTTGCATTTTAGATTAGAAATAATAATAAATGAAATAATCGTTCTTGAGATCATAATCAGTTACTTAACGACTCGAGTAAGTTTTCAAACAAAATTCTATAATAGTGAAAATAATACTTTCTTTATAACTTCATGCCTTTTTCTACCCGAAGACATAGGCATCGGCTCAAATGGATTAGTTGGCGGAACCTATTGCCTTACACCGGGCACAATGTTGCAAGACAACGATTTTTATCACACATAACTTGCGAAAATAATTCTAAGAAGTCATTGGTATGAGCCCGAATTCGATCCCACGACTTGTTGATTTAAAAGCGGGGTGTTTGACCTCCAGACTACGGAGACGAAAAAATAATTTTGAAAAAAAAATACATATAGATAGATTAGAGTGGTAAGGTCACGCAGTTCGCTGCATGAATGGGCCGGCTCGACCAGTAAAATACCACGGCCGCTCAGAATATTGACGTAAAGTGAATAATGCCGCCGACTCATGCTGCTTTCCCACCTTACTCCCAGTAACACAAAGATAACACTATCTGTTATACAGTTGTCCATTGGCGGCGGTATTTGCTTACCATCAGCTGACCCGCTTGCCCGTTTCCCCTCCAATTCCATAAAAAAGAGAGTTCTTCATAGATAATAAAATACCTTCGTTGTCAGTAAATTACTTCATTAAAACGCCTTAACATATGATGTCATTACGTTAGTGCGTAAGTTTAGTTAAGTGGAACACGTAATGACAGACATTTGTTATCCTAACTGTACTTAATAATAGACAAGTCAAAATATATTTATTAACAATATTACTTAACACACAGTTTAAGAAAATACTGATGTAATAATCTCCGTATATATACATAATATTGATGTTTGTCTGTGGCGTAATTTGGCGTTCTTTTAACAAGCTTCTTGTATACGTCACTAGGTGATATCGTAACTGCGAATAAAGAGAGAAATAGTCAAAGAGCCGAGGTCACGCAGACGTTACTTATTTTCTCGTTGAGAATTTAGTTAGACAATTTTAATACTCTACCGCCCGAATACTGAACCGCGACTCAAATCTGACAATCAATAAAGTGCTACTTACTGCTCACATTTCACGTATTCTGTCTAATGTGACAGCTACTTAAACGCCTAAATAGCGCTTATATATTTGAGTGGCGGTTCAGTATTCGGGCTTATGAGCAAAACTATGTATGCCTGTTGACTTGTAACGATTCTTCACTGTATCTTCATTGGTTCTGGGTTTAGTTGGTAATGACAGAAAAATCGTTTTGTCACTGGGCAGAATGATTTTCAGAGAAAAGGAATTTCAAGTAAGTGTGCAACCAAGCTTGTAATATGAGAATAATACCCCCCCTAACAAAGGTTAGGTTATTTTTAATATAACTTCGAGAGAATTTAATTGGTTTTACAATTAATTGAGGATAAATCATTAATTACAGTGCCTAATAAATTCAGACTTTATGATAGAACAAAAAAAAAATCCAGCTCCGGATTCAACACATCCAGTTTTTCGCGGATCACATCGCTAATAACGGCGTTTACGAAATAACATCAAGCGAGTTAATATACGTTTTTATATTACGTTAAAAAATTATATCCTAATAACAATTATTATCAAAGGAAAAGGATATCTTTTATTGCAATATTTCCAATAGGAAAAGATCATTATATATTTGAGAACGAACGCAAATAAAAAAATAATACTTTAGTTGTCTTACGCAAAACGTTACTAGTTGGTACAAAGTCGTTCAACTTGGTATTGTTGTGGTAAGCAAAGTTAAAATAACTCAGCTAAGTAATTATTATTCATAGATAAGAGAGATTTGTTTAGAGAGATTATTATCAGTTACTTTCTGATGAAAATGGGTAAGCTTTGTTCTTACATGATTCATATTGATAAAACGCCATGTCTTTTCTCGAGGCATAACTTCCCGCCAAATACCTTTAGATAGAATTATGACCATACGTTAGTAACATTCTCAGAAACAATCGACGGTAAATAAAAAAAAAAGTCGACTAAGAGATAGACAGACACAGGCAACCTCTCGCAGACTGCCGGGGTCTTTAGAATTTATAAGATTAGTTGTAATTTTGTAGATAGTTATTAAATAAAGAAACAATCTGGAAAAAAAGCAATGCCTCTATGCAACGGCTAATCCTATTGAAGACGAAATAAATCTGCCCACACATTGAGGTATTAGGAGCGTGAAGATAGAAAAAATGTTTAATCTAATTTATCGATAATAAACTTTCATCAGTCGGTGTATAGTTGTCAGCGCATTGTTTGCGAGTCGATATTGTGCGTTGCGCAAGAATCACTGAACCGTATCGTCACTCAATAATCTGCCTCCATTGATTTACTCTGAATGTTTGGCGTATTCGATTGTTTGACACCGGTGACGAATCGATATTACTCGTTTGCGCAATTCATCATAACAGACGATGGATGGAACGCCAGCCGCATCGTATTTAAAAGAGAGGGAGATGGGACATGTATTAGATATTCGAATTTTATATTAAAATAAGAATTTAACAGTGGTAGAGTTTTACAGTTCGCTGTATGGGTGGACCGGCTCGACGAGTGAAATATCACGACCTCTCGGAATATCGGCGTAAAGTGGCCCATGCCGCGTTTCGATCTGTGAGAGAGGTATCCGAAGTCCCACCCCTTTCCACTCTCGCTTCCCGATCCTAGTTCCGATACCTTCCCTATGCCAATTTAAGGGCAGGCAACGGACGACAACGCATTACGTATTACAAAATTTCATAATCTGTCCATAGGCAGCCGTAGTTGCTTGCCACCAGGTGACCCGGTTGCTCGTTTGCTCCCTCGACTAAAGTCTCTTAAAATAGCTTTTATTAATTCCTTATTTACGTACATGTAATGATTTATTTAAAAACAAGCGACATGTAATTTAAATTTCACGGTGCGGTCGTAAACCTCAAGGATTTTTGTCTATTCAGGACCGATTTTAGACTCAAGTGAAGCATAAATGCGAGTCTGTGACTAATGCGAGTCATGCTTCGAAGATCGAGGGTTCTTTGTCCCCTTTATTATCTATAGTTCTGCTATTTCGATAGTAATCAACACAAAATAAGTAACAATTAAAAAGTCTTTTTTGTCATTTGCTCATTATGGACAGGCTAAAGTAAATATAAATAATAGTCTGTGGTGATGCTTAATAGGAAGCACTATGTAGATACAATGACAGGTTACTTAATCTCAGAATATAATGTCTATTATTTATTTATCTCACTACATACACATACATAACTTCAAGCCAAATTCCTTGCGGGGTAGGTAGAGAGAAAAGAGCGCTATAAGGCACGCTTCTTATACGCCTCACTCGCTTCGTTGACTTTCATGCACGCGCGTCGATTTTTAAGGCTCCTAACATCACCTTCCTTCAGAACACGTTCTATATGGTCATGGAATGTGTGTCTTGGCCGTCCTCGACAATGCAAAAGTGGATAGATGTAGGACTATCCACTTTTGCATTGTCTGCTTAGTCAATCTTTCATTACATTCTTTCTACATGTCCGAACCATCGGAGCATACCCTTTCTTACTTTACTACTATGGACGGACCGACGGACGACGGACATAGTATCCTTTGAGTATGTTTAATTACAAATATTTGTAAGTCTAGTAAACAGTCATTAACACAGTCTTTGTTCTGTGGTGAACTTAAGTCTTGGTGTGCTGATAAAGAACTTAGTTCAACACTGAACAGCGGCTTCAGTATATCTGCACGGAGTACTAACCACTAATTGCTAAACCAGAATAGTTATTGCAAGTCTGTCTCAATAATCTTAATATTTATTGGATTCGCTGCAAATTTAATTTCATTAAATATTTCAGTATCTGTGCAATATATATTTTTTTATGGGAAATTGTGGAATTTCGGAAATCTAAAAATCGAATAGTTTCGTCATACTGATCCAAATGCTGCACGTATTTCTTTAACATTTTCACCTGAACTAAGACTTACCACATTTTACATGCAATTATCCGGTTTGCTTAAACCACAACGTGGTATAGATACTGGTTTACTTACTTACGTATACACTATAAATACTTGATACTGGTGTTACGTAGTAATACTGTGTCGTGTAACATATTGGAAGATATTTGAAATTTCCTTGTTTATAGCCTGTTTTCAATGATCTATCGAATCATTGCACAAAATTTGTCAAAGTCATATGAAACGTAAAGGTCATGTTTGGAAGTTGTGCATCATTTGAAACTAAGGTTTTCCAAATACAGAGGATTGTGCGGACTCTGTGCCGCACAATGCCGAATTAAGCTGAAGCTCAATTGAAACGTGAATTGGTTTTTAAATTCGTCACTAGAGTGCACTAAGTTTAGTGTTCACATTTTAAGTGGAATATAATAAAAAAGTCAATGCTTGTACTGTGCTTCATCCATATTTATATTACTTTTTTTAACACAGGTTGAATTAACTTTGAGTTGTTAATGTTGGTATCCATGGCACGCATCATGCGAAAGCACTACTTTTGCGAGTGCCCGATTGTGCGTAGCGATGCTGTAGATGGAACATCAATATTATGCATTATGCCGGACAATGCGCTCTAATGCTGTAATTGGAAAACTAGATATATACTTATATAGTTCAGATGTACCACGGAGTTCAGGTTTTAGGTGATTTTTAAACGAACATAATTATGATCGTAATGCCGACATTTTTAATGTCATCTATTTCAAATTGTAATGCTTTGCAGTTGGATGTGACCGTCATTATATAGTAGACATTATACTATGTTTCGTGTTTTTATTCGTGTTTATACCAATTGGAATATAATAATTCCTTGACAACAACTTTTATGTATCGTAGTAAAATTATAAGAGATTAATTTATATTTCGAATTCACTAATTATGATCTAGCTAGATGGAGTAACTGAAAATGTTTCCGGATGGATCCGGATAAACAATTAAATATATTTTGTATGAAGATTACCCTCAATCATCTTGAAGTATTAGCTCACAACCAAGGCACGTTTGTTAATCCAAGATAAAGCATTTCGTAATGTTTTAAGTTTCAGAAATATGACTAGAGTAAAGGTATCAAGGAAATTAATTGAAATTATATATTAACTTAGTACATTTATGACAAAAAAATATCAATTTATGTAGTAATAATTGATTATAGATGAGTTACTTTTGTGATAATTAAGGAGCTCTCTCCTCGTATGAAACGCGGCATAAGCAACTTTACGTATATTTTCACCGGTTCGTGCAGTGAACGTCTCGGTGGTCCAATTGTCGAGCACCCCGCTTCTGAATCACGAAGTCCCGGGTTCAAATCGTGGGTCGCACCAATGATTAACATCGATGACTGAAATCGTTCGCCACCTATTCCATTTGGGACGTAAACATAACGGCGAGACGAGGCTTAACAGCCGCTGCATACTGCGTTTAGGTATATTTATGTATTATATGTCCATGCCACAGAAATAAATCAAGATAGAACGGCCGCGATGGCATATTTCCATACATTTCGAGCGTGTCACTTTTTTGAAAAACCACGCCCTCAGCGTGACGTCATTTTCATTGTGAGCGGGGCGACTAGTTAGGAGACACTCACATTAGATTATCGATGATAATATCGGCAACGTGTGTTAATTTTATTATTTTTATATTTTACTAACTTTATTGATTTTCTGTAACGATAATCATAGAATGTAAAACATGTTAAATACTTCAATCCGACATATTTTTCCAACAGTATATAAAATTTAATTATAAATATTTTACTGTCCTTGAAACTATACATATTTATTAAATATTTGCCTTTTTGTAAGGGTTGGCCTCACAGTCCTGGTTAAATAACGAAGCCGAACGTCTACATATACCTCGGTTACTGCCCATTTGAGAAGAACGAGATGATTTTCCATCGGCGATTGGTCAAATTGGTGAAAACTTATACTGTCAAATAAACTGCTGCCAATGTAATTACGAAACACTTTGGTTGAAATTTGTGGTGTTAGAATAAAGTAGGGACAAAGCAAGATATGAGCTGATACTCAAATTATTATTGAATTAATTTATCGATAAGTCCTAAGACTCAACGATACATGGAGTGCCCATCTCTAACATTCGAATCACAGCGATTAACAGACACAGCGATCAACTGGCAGGTGTATTGTGTATTTCGTTCGATTCAACGTACATTACGCGTATAATTTATACGCGCAATGTTTTTGTATACGAGCGTTGAATGCGGACAGCAATGGATATTTATCATAACGAAAAAATATACAACTTGTGATCGTAATTATTGAACATAGTAAAAGTAAAACAATAATTTATAATCTCAAAAAAATACTTTCTACTGATTTTCTGTACTTACTGATCATACGAAATATTTCCTTTTTTCATATTTGATTCACTACTTTTGTTTTTACAATTTTTCACAGCATAATAAGGCATATATGTGACGTTTTATCTATTTTTTTACGTCCGGAACGCATGGCAGGAACGCTCGTTGCGTAATGAGAGCGAGTTTCGAAAAGCATGCAATATAGTGCAGGGTTTTGGCACGCTTGCCACGCCTATTCGCTGTTCTATCTTGATCTATTTCTGTGGTCCATGCAGTGAGAACGCGTAAAAGAACTGTTTCCATACAGTTCCCTGCGAATTCATTCAAATATTGACAATTGAATGTATTGCGGGCGTCTTTAAGTGCCTTAGTGAGATTATATCGCCTTAACGTGGGACTTTATTTATAGAGTTATTTCATTGAAATTATAACAAACAGTAGATTAAAAAAAAAACAATTAAAGTACTTTAGTTCTGATTTTGAGGTAAAGGCTACATTTCAATATTACAATAACAATCTATCTATGTGAAGGTGACAGAATATTTTTTTTTCCTCCAACAAGAAGTGCAGCAAGGTCCAAGGGCGAAACTAAGTTCTTCTCCATGGTGTTGATATGCTATGTTAATATAAATACTTATATTATTAATAACTCATTATTAGACACATAAAATAAAAAAGGACAGCGAAACATCTGTCCACCGGTCAGTATTTAATGGTGGAGTTCACGAACATACACAACATAATAATATACTGAGATCTTAGTTCCCTTTTGTGCCACTGGCTGCGCTAGAATGTAGCATGTACCGATGATATTATTATAACACGTTTATTAAAAATATTGCATTCGGTCGCGTTTAGTATTAAACTCCGCGTAAAGATTTAAACGAGTACTTTCAGAGAAATAGCGCCCTCTACCGGCGAAAAATTATTTCCCATATATGAAAATCATCCGTTCAATGTTCGTTCGGACTCCTGTGGATCTATACTTCGTGGTAAAATTTATTTTTGCCGCCATTCAAATTTATTAAGCCATAGACTAGCTATTATTTTTATTTTCTAGAACATTCGAATGTTACTTTATGACTATAATTTTGTTGAAAGATGTAATATTTAAATCATTATAGATGATAATATACTTGTACATGCAATATAACTTTTCAATCATCATTTCGTCTCACATTTAATTCATGTCCAGTCGTCAGAGAGTGTGCATGCACCAGTATATCTAGTATCCGGGTACTAGGTATACTGATACTGGTCCATAGGAACTGCTTACTCGTAGTTCAAAAACTGCTACCCGAACTATGCGTAAGTACGCTTTTTGGTTAGTATGCAATTATGTAATTATTTCGCTGCGGCGTGATCTCTAAACTAAAATTAAAGGAAAAAACTGTTATTTTATTTAATTATTAATGTGTCTAGTATGACAATAGGTTCGCCACATATTCCATTTGGGACATAAAAATAACGGCGAATCGAATTTACACCTTCGGGTAGGAAAAGGCGTGAAGTTATGTTTTTTTTTATGTTTGTTTAGTATTTAATGTGCGTATAGTGTACGGTATTCGATTAATCGAAACCAGTTTACCTATTGTTGGTTGTTGCTAGTAGCAACAAATCCATTGGGGGTCACAGATTCGCACCACAGTCGTTCAATTTAACCGTATTCTCAACGGTACCTACCGATAACTATCTTTTCTCTATTAAGTACACTGAGTACATATTACTAGGGTTGCGACGATATATCGGAAAGCGGATAAATATCGATATATTGATGCCTGAAAATAGCGATACCTACTTATCGATTTCCACAATACGTTGAAAATATATTGATATTGAAAATTACAACTTATCAATATCTATATTTTTCAATATATCGTTTTTCAACATATTAAAAACATTACGGCTGGGTAAGCTCGACCGGTGCAATACCACGACCTCACGCAATATCAGCGTGAAGTGGCTGTTCGCTGAGAAAATTATCCGGAGGCCCGGAAGGGACACCTTTGTTTCACCTCCTACTCCCTTAAAGGACGGCAACTCACCAGGGCGTTCATGGGCGGTGAGAATTTACTTACCATGAGGTGGTACGGACAAAAAAATAAAGTCTTTGGAGCAAGTACGGAAACAAACCCACCTCTTCTTGATTAAAAAGCTTGATTGACCTCTAGACTACTTAACTTTTAAGACGAGTTTATCGAGTATTATTATAGATAAGCAAAGACTTATTCTCAATTTGTAATTAATGTCTTTTAATCAAAGATCGCTTGCGTTATATTTTAAACTCTTCAAGGCATCTGAACGTGACTTTGAGCGAAATCGGCAAGATCTATTATTTGGTTCCGACGAACGGTATATAGTTTCAAGAATAGTTTGGTCTTGACTCGAATTCGATTCGTAAAGTAATCAACTACCGATTATAATTGATATCTTTGACCACAAATTCTAACAACCATGAATGAGAATGTTTTGGAAAACGTAATCACATTTCTGGTTGATCTTAAGACTGTTATTTATATTAATATCTAAGTCAATAAATATTGGTAGACTGCTTTTTTTTTCACTTCATCCCACTGCGAACCAGTAAAGCATGCATTTTAACCACAGAAAAGGCAGAATAGCTTCTAAGTTCTAGCCTCTCCAAATAGGGCAAATTAAAGAAAAAACTCGGGTTGTAATTCAATCAAACCTATTCAATTAAATAAAGAGAGTAATAAGAGTTTAAAAGAAGTAAGCCCAAAAAACGATGTTACAAGACTTTTTATTTGTGTGTAACTATCAAGAAGATAATTACATTAAAGCAATAAAGTGTAGAAGATATGTTGGGTTAAAATTTAAGAAGAGTAAATTTAAGAATTTAGATTTTATTTCATTAACTATATAATTGATAGTTCAACTAACCTCATATACTTTCTGTGTTCGTTTACGGGAACGAAGTATTCATCGTAAGGATTGGCAGCGTTCATATCTACTTCTACATCTTTCTTCTTTGCATTACCATTCTTGGGTGTGAGATTGATCAGTTCTAGATTAACTGCTTCTAGTGTTTTAGCATCTGAAACGCCGTTGGGCTCTTTTGTATGACCGTTCTGCTGTTGTCCGTTGGATGTGAATGAGTCATTGTGGTTGGGGTCTGCTTCATCGTGTGTGTAGGCTCTGTTGTCGAAGCCAGTCGGGGATGATGGCGGTGATGGAGGTTTGTGTTGCGGCCTCATAGGCTCGCGCGGCGAAGCCGATCTGCTGTGGCTATCCATTACTTTTGGAACGGACTGACATCTGAGAAAAGAAAAATGAGGATATCAGTACAACGGTTGCCCAAGATCACAATACGAACTAAAAAAATAACTAGTCTTAAATTTTTTTTATATTTATTTCTAAGACTTTCGCGAATCTCACTCATTGATCAAAACAACCTTTAGGATTATATCGCGCTCATTTATTTATATTTATTTCCCGACGTTTCGAACTCTTTACAGAGATCATTTTCACGAGTGACGAACAAAAAGATGGTAGTTGTTCAAAAGCTATTTTCATACGTCCCAAACCTAACGGCGAGACGAGGCTATACCTTCGAGTAGAAAGATTAAAAAGAGAGGCGTAAAAATCTACTTTATCAGAGATATTTTAATGTTCGATAAACATTGAGCATCTAAGTAATCCATTCAAATTAATTTAAATTCAACGTATTTAAACTTATTAAGAATTTTATACGGACCGAGTCGCAGTAAAAACTCTCCGTACTCTTACGTATAGTCAGTACTAAGACTTACGGAAGCAAATTAATTTTAAACATATTTAATTTTAAAAAAATTTAACAATCGTTTATATAACAATCAAATGTTATTTAATAATTAAACGAAAATTAAATCTCATCAAATATATTAATTGGCTGTATTATATATTAATATTGTTGTGTTTAGAATAGCTTCGAATAGTTAGTTGATAAGTATCGCGCTTTTGATTCTGATGCCTCGAGTTCGAATAAGGTTTGACAGCGCAAGTGCACAAACATGACTTTTTAGAAGCCATCGAAGTGATAAATATGGAAGACTGTCAAAATTGTTCCCGACGTATTCCAATGCTTCCGATACCTAGTCAATTTGGTACGTAATTAATCCATGAAAGACGCGGTAGGAAAAGACCCAGAATTACAAATAAACAAAGGAGAAAGTTGGCTTAAGGGATCAAAAAAATTTGCGAGACGTCACAAAAAAAGCTGTACAAATATTTATAGGTTAGTACATAATGAACAGGCTGTGTGGCGCCGGCTTAGAATACCGCCACACCCCATTTCTTCCCGTGGGGGTCGTAAAAGGCGACTAAGGGAAAAGCTAGAAGAATGGGCAGCAGCATTCTCTCTCAAGAAAATACAGCCTACTGCGATCGCCAACCCACCTGCCATGCGTGGCGATTATGGCAAAATCCCCCCATGATTGAGCGGACCGGCAGTTGTGGCGCTCTATGGGGGAGGCCTATGTCCAGCAGTGGACCTCAAAAAGGCAAATGATGAATGATGATGACATAATGAATAATGATAATTATGAACACAGTATAGATACAAGGAGACAAAAGATAGAATTTTCGCCAGTAGAGTGCGTCATTTGTCAAGAAGTACTCGTTTAAATTTATACGCGGGAAGTTTTGTTACTGTTGACAGTTCTAAAAAAAGATCTTTTAAGCAACATGGAATATAATAAAAGTTTTAGGATATTTCTAGAAATATATCAAGTGTTGTTAGCCCAACTATATAGAGAAGGTTTTCGTGTTTACGAGTAATTATAATAGCATCGGTACTTCCTAAATTGTAGCGCAGCCAGTGGCAGAAAAGAGAACTAAGATCCTAGTTGTGTACCTTAATACTATGAAAAAGCCTGTAGCATTCGGAATCCTTGTATCTATACTTCGTGATGTGATCTACACTTAATGAGCGTGATAAACTTACTACTTTAGATGATCATCTAATTTGGACATGGAACTACGAGCTTTTGTCCTTAGTTACATTGAACCAGTGTCACTGAGTTTGAACGCCTTTTACTTGACCATATATTTAATAAAGGTCATATACTTATAAATTGTTGTGGAAAAATGGACTCGTCACGTTTTTCTATTGAAGGTTAAGTGTCACAGATATTTATTGTCGCGTCCAGTGTAGTCTATTCCAGTGAATAATATGTTGTGCGCTTTTGTGTCTACGTTGCAGTTTCTATGACCTATGACGGCTTCATCTTTCTAATATTAATATTGTGAAAATTTATAAAGATTAATATTCCATGGGACTTCAATTTAATGTTATTTTGATAAATTTAAAAAGTTAAAAAGTCTCGGTAGCCCAGTGGTCGAGCACACGGCTTCTGATCTAGAGGCCCGGGTTCGATTCCTGACACTGGCTCACACCAATGACTTTTCGAAATTGTTTTCGGAAGTTATGTGTGATGTGGGCTCATGTCGCGTTTCGTTCTGTGAGAGTGGGCTCCGGACGCCAATCTTGCAGGTCGGCAGAGCAACTGTAACACTATCTGTTTTATTGATGTAGTTACTAGTTACTTACTATCAGGTCACCCCTTTTCTCATCCGACCCCCTATCAACATAACATAACTTCACGCCTTCTACCCGAAGGTGTAGGCAACGGCTGTTAAGCCTCGTCTCGCCGTTATGTTTACTTCTCAAATGGAATAGGTGGCGAACCTATTGTCATACCGGGCATAAAGTTTTTAGTCATCGATATTTATCACACATAACTTCCGAAAACAATTTCGAATAGTCGTTGGTGTGAGCCAGGACTCGAACCCGCGACCTCTTGATTCAGAAGCGGGTTGCTCGAACACTGGGCCACCAAGGCTTTTTTTCATGCCCCCTCTCCCGTTTAATACCGACCTCTAACATGCTCTTACCAGGAGTCGGTTAGATGATCTTTCTACTCATCTTGAGTAATATGAAGGCAATATTGACATTTACAAGAATGCTTATGTGTTACACAAATATTTACTATAGAAACCATATATTAAGTAATATTCTGCCAGTCTCCAAAATGGTTGCATTCTATCAATAACATCATCATTTTACATAACATAATTATAAATGAATACCAGTTCATCAAACATCCAGTCGAAGATGGCGTAATGATTTTTATCAAACACAGTTTGCTTTGGATAAAACACAAACACTTTTTGCCCGATTGCGTCTGGAATGAGTTTGTAAAATGTATGTAATACTTTAAAGTCTTGAATATTGAATATTTGTCTTGAATATTTGGTGTATTTTATTCTGACAAGTGTTATAAGTACACGTGTTAGATACGACAATGTTATAGGTTTTATTTTTTCGGCATCACCATGGCAACAGGAATTGCGCGGGGAAACTTTTATAGTATTTTTTTTCTTTTAAGTATGTAACTTTATGACTAAAATATTAAATTAGTCTCGGCGTAGTGACTTTTTTTTATTTTACTATTACTATTTGGTATTTCAATTCTACTCGTAGCATATAAAAATCATTATAATATTTGTTTCGTAACGTTTGTTGCAGTAGTTACTGCAACAAAACGCATAAATCAGCTTGCAATGCAGTCATTATGAGAGAAGAAATTAAATCATAATTGTTAATAGTGTTTTAATAATTATGATAATAACAAAGATAATTTTACATTCAGTGATTTTGCGGTTTAGTTATTTATTAAAAGAATTATTGTATAATTTCGGTCAGGTAACATTATGTATTTCTGCTAAAGTGTAGAAAAAAATCCACGTAATCGCTCATAGGGCGTTTCGTTTGGTGAGAGAAGTATACGAGTGTCCAGTCTTTCTTTGTCCTCCAGTCTCCCCCTCTACACTCTGTCTTCCTCCACAATCCGTTCCGTCACTTCCGTTCGCTTATTAAATTATTACAATGATAATCCTTAACTTTTTAGTAATCCGACTTCTTGAAGTGGGAGTAAAACATGTACAAGTATAACAAACTTCTGATTGGAAAGTCCCGGTATTCGAATCTTGGTACACACAAAATGACCTTTAGTTCTCTATTCAAATGTCGTTAATGATAATTATTATTAACTGACAACAATGGGCCCGTAGTATAGCTAATATGTCACGCCTCATTTCCCATTTAAGAAGCAAAAATTTGGCATGTCGAGGCAATAAACAGCGACCGCCTAGTTTTTCGAGTAGGAAAAGGCGTGTGAAGTTATAAAAACAATACTCAACTCGATAAATTAGCTCATCGATAACAGACATTTGATTCGTCGGCACGAAGTAACGCTAACCGAGCGGTTTTCTAAAAGGAATTCCTCGCAATGACTTCAGATTATTTCATAGTACATAATAACCTTTTCGAATAAAGGTGGTGTTGTGTTGTTGTAGGCATCTTCGCGAGTTTTGTTGCAACATACCAGCGTTCGACTGCACGCTCTGTGAATTATTTGCCTTACACTCATTATTTGTGATAACTTGTAACATTTACCTATTTAAATATGAATATAGAAAAATATAACTCCAATTATCATGCAACCAGGAAAACATACTGAGGGAATATTTGAGTTACTATCCGACGGAAAAGACTTGCACCCAAAATTAGTTAATCTGACTTCATCTGATGGTAAGTAGCGATAGTGAGGTCGTTGGTATTGGAAGCGCACTGACGCGCGTCTTGACTGATTAAAAAAAGCTGGTTTTAAAGATAGCCAGGTAAAATTCATTGGAGAACACAGATGTAGGATATTTATTGCATTTATTACAAAATATTTTGTGGGATAGAGGGGCAAAAGAGCAAGCGAGCCACCTGGTCGTAAGTGACTAGCAACGCCCATGGAAAATTACAGCACAGTTAGTGTTACAGTTACCCTTAAGCTACCCTTAGGCAAATGGAGATGAAGGCGGGATGAGAAGAGAGATTGAAAATGATGGGCCTGTTAAAGTAACAGTTCAGAACTACAGAATAGTGTTAACCAAATTAAAATCGCCTACTGGCCTTTCTGTATATTTCACCTCACTCCTTGGTATATTTCCAATCACACTACAGTCAATGTTATACGTAACTTCAATCAAAAACCACATTAACTTTAAATTGCGTTAATATTAGTTGTAAGATTCCATAGTATTTCGTTAGTGGTCTATTGTTGTTCTATGAGATTGGAGGGCAAACGAACAAGTGGGTCACGTGATGGTAAGCAACCACTCACCACCCATGAACACCGTGGTGCGTTGTCGTCCTTCAAGGGAGTAGGAGGAGAAAGGTAGGGAAAAAGGGGTCGGGCCTGCGGATACCTCTGTCACCGAACGAAACGCGGTACGAGCGACTTCACGCCGATATTCCGAGGGGTCGTGGTATTTCGCCGGTCGAGCCGGCTCATTCATGCAGCGAACTGCTAGACTCTACTACTGTCAACTCTCTACCATTGTGAATAATGGTAACACGGAAATGACAGCAAATAAACATTATTTTGTTCTAACATCACTTACCTTTGTACTCGTCTATTTGGTCTATTTCTAATTCTAGCAGGAATATGTGAAGAATCATGTCTGCCGTAATAATATCGTGCATGAGCACTACGGTACGTTTGCGGCGCCTTTTCAAACCTCTGGATCATTATTAAATTTTTGTCCAAATTCTCCAGAAACCGTTGCACTAATACAAACGCCACTTGCATAGAATTTTACGCGTTTTTCTTTTTTTCCGTGTAATTGATGTGAATACATTGACACAGAATTAATGACTGATGTGTACACACGGCTTGTTACGCACCCAGCCTTCTGGTGACGAAGACCAAACGACCAACATCGCGTAAACAATAATATCTTCGAATCCATTACGTACAGGTTGCTCTTAATTATTTTCTAAGTGGACCAGTTTTTAACTTGCTTATTGATTTTAGTCAAGAATTCAGTTTAGTTATTTCATAGCAATGTTTTCCGATCTCTGATAATTCAAACATACATATATAACTTCACGCCTTTTGTTACCCGAAAGTGTAGGCAGTAGCTGTTAATCCTCGTCTCGCCGTTAGTTTACGTCCCAAATGGATGGTGGCGAACCTATTGCCATACCGGGCCCAGAGGTCCCATTCACAATTATTTCAGCCATCGGTAATTATCATACACATAGATTCATTGATTTTATATTTCCATCTAGTTTTTTTTTTGAAAACACTGTTATCGGTATTCTGAATGAATGAATGAAGCCTTTATTCTTTGACTAAAGTAAATAAATTTATTACAGAAAATACAATTAATTAAATAACTGAGCGGTTTTTTCAGCAATCAGTTTGTTGGTCAGGTTGTCTGTGACAACATAGGCCTCCCCTAGTTTTTTCCACTTGTCTCTTCTGTCTTGGGTAAATCTTCTCCAACTTTTTGGTAAGTCATCTTCCCACTATTTTATTTGTCGTCCTTTATGTCTCGCTCCATTTATGGGATACCACTCTATTATATCTTTTGTCCATTTTATTCCATTAGTTCTCATCATATTGGTATTCTAGAGAATGCTAAATGAATGTAACATTTAAGAAAATATTTCACCACAATATTCACCACTGATAAATTCGTGCCCGATGCATAACTGTAGTTCTGACATAATATGTTACATGGAATCATTTAATTCATTTCTCGCGTCGATCAATTATGTTATTATTTTGGTATAGGGCGAGTAGGCGTGTCACCTGACGGTGAGCAACAAACGCCGCCCATGAACACCTGAACACGTGTTACAATTGCGTTACCGGCCTTACAATGCGATATGGAAAGGGTCAGAAGTGGGATGGCAAGGGGAGGGGCAAAGAAGTTGGACCTTCGGATACCGACCGAAACGCTGGAAGAGCCATTTTACGTCGATAGCGATCGAAGCTGTAACTATTGGCATAAGTTTATCTAATTAAGTTAGTTATGCACCACGGTAGGTCGGCGCGGTTGGCTGTATGAATGCTTGGCACGCAGTTGTGAAAGGTTTATGCCTTAACAAATACTAGACTAACTGCATTTCAATCACCATGTCGTACGATGTCACCTGCTTGATTGTGCTAATTACCTTGCTGTATTGCATTGCTTAAATTACAAATACGTCATAAAAAAATTGACATCTAGAGTTTTTTTTTTGGTTTGTTTTGGAAATCATTATTACCCGAGTACTCTAAGCCACAATAGTGTTGTGTTTGTGTATGTAAATACTTTTTTTTATGGGATAAGAGGGCAAACGAGCAGGCGTGTCACCTGATGGTAAGCAACCAACGTCGCCCATGGACACCAGCAACACATATAGAGTTACTGTTGCGTTACCGACCTTTAAGGGATAGGAGATAAGGAAGGATGGGGAAGGGGGTGGGCCTCCGGGTACCTCTCTCACCGAACGAAACGCGACATGAGCCACTTTACGTCGATCTTCTGAGAGGTCGTGGTATTTCACCGGTCGAGCCGGCCTATGCATGCAGCGAACTGCTTGGCTCTACCACTGTTAAACTGTTACTTAACTTATTTTTAAGACGTTTATTTTATATGTTTCATATGTTATATGTATTGTTATTAATTTAAAATACATATTTATAATTCAGCAATTGCGTCTTTTACTAAGACGCCTAAAATTTGATAGTCATAGTCATTCTACTCGTATTCTGTTTTCTATACATTAGACGTCAATATTTTCGCTCACCTTGAGATTACAATAAATATTTCTAAAAACAACAGTTGGACAAGTATTGTTTATTCATTGTATTGTTCAGGTTATTTGAAGATTTTTTGTCAAAAGAAATTAGCTCACATCACAACACTTATCTATTACGTACGTTTTATCAAATTGATACATTTAATATTAACAGAAGTGAACAATCGATTAAACACAAACAATTAACCTTTAATAAAAAAGCTAGTTAAGTTATTATTACTAGTACAATGATACCCCACAACGTTTTAGTAATCTGACTTCTTGAAGTGGGAGTAAAACATTTACACCTATAATTGTACTGGAATGTGCATTATTAAGATCTATAAAAATAAATCATCATTACATAGTATAAAACAAAGTTACTTTCTGCTGTCTGTCCCCTTAAATGCGCATATCTTTAAAACTACGCAACGGATTTTGATGCGTTTTTTTTTAATATTTAGAGGGTGTCAACGGGGTGGTTTTGATCTATAATTCATGTATAGTGTAGTAAAAAGAAGTGATAATTTTCAAGATTTAGAACTTTAATCGCAAACGCTGCCTGAACCCTAAGTGATAAATCAAAACAATGTACTACATTATTATACACCTTTAAGGTCTAATGGCCTATTTACGAAGCAATTTTAAACATTACAGTATTAATTTTCATCCAATTAAGTGTCTTAAATAGATTGTGCATGTAATATAGATGATCTTGGCCCTTTACAGCATGCAGTTTAAACAAACATTTTCGAAGATATTGCAGTATTAACATAGCGGGACAGCAGATAATACTTTTGATGCGGAACAAAGTTCGCCGGATCAGCTAGTAAATTGTGTAGTAAATGTACAATATATACAATTAAAAAACTAGCTGAAATCAAATTTTTCCGCACCTCGGTCTACTGGCAGCGTGCCCAGAAGACTGACCAGTGTATGTAGTATAGCCACGCTGAATGGTAATCTTAATCCTCTATGCGAAGAATAGACCTGGTCGCGAGAGGCATAAATAATGTTAAAGTTTATGTACCCATCAAATAGTTTTTTTTTTAATTTGGCAAACGCGGTTTGAATTCTGAATATAGTATAGTTTTATTCATCTTCTCTTATCATGCTCAGTGATGTACCGTTGGATTAAGTATCGATATCGCGATGATCACGCAATATCGAATAACTTGCACTTTCACGTAGACATGCAAACCAGATATTAGTTCCGCGCTCGCCACATTTCATATTTGGCTGTGGTGAATTTTTAATAGCACCATAGACATAATAAAGATAGCCTCTTATTTTTGTGGTTTTATTATTTTAAAATTATGACATCCACATCACAGAGGAATTCTTTAGTTGGTTGAATAACAACAACAAAATCATATCGTATAAATAGTTTAGTATCTGATATTTAAATTAAGTTTCCGTAACACGCAAAATTACTGGCTAGTTTACTTGACTTTGGCATAATGTTTTATTTTAAATAGAGAATGTCCTAAATTTTTATTTTCAAGGTTCATTGAAAAAAAAAACAGGCGTTAAAGCTAGAAAATCCAGAAGGAGGTGATGTAATGTCCGTGTTTTGTTTCACACTAGAACAACCCTGAATGTTGAACAGATATTACGCACTGCACAACGTCCATAAGAACGATTTCATAAATTGTGAAGTGGATTTCCAATTTGTGTATAGTTTGTTCAGAGTTTAGAATTAGACTTGAGGTTGTGTAATAAACAGTGAAACGAATGAAAACCAAGGTTTTTGTTGATACTGAAAACAATTAAAATAAATATCTGAATTGAAAACTAGTAGTATCTAGTTTTGGCTTGTTATAACATAACTTCACGCCTTTTTCTACACGAAGGTGTTGGCAGCGGCTGTTGACTCTCGTCTCGCCGTTATGTTTCCGTCCGAAATGGAATAGGTGGCGAACCTATTGCCATGCCGGGCACAAAGTTTTCAGTCATCGATATTCATCACACATAACTTCCCGAAAACAATTTCGAAAAGTCATTGGTGTGAGCCAGTGTCGTTGGATTCGAACCCGCGACTTCCAGATTTAGAAGCGGGGTGCTTGACCACTGCACCAACGAGCCATCGAACTATCTGCAATGAAAACTAGTAATATATATTCTTGGCTTGATATAGTGTTTCAAAAATTAGATAATAAGCACTGCCACATTATATCTTTCGATCGATGATCAAAGAAGGTGATGATGTAGCTGTGATTTCTAGTTCAGAGGTCCCAACTTGGAATCCTGGTTCGTAAAAATTACTATCCGAAGTTACCTGTAAATGTATAGCAATAGGTTTGTTTGCGACAATAATTGTTGCTGTAACGTTACGCAGTAACTATTTCATGAAGTCTAAGTTAGTTGTTTAAGTTATGTTAATACGGGTTTTTAAAAGATAAAAAAGTATTGTATCCTTACTCATCTGTATCACGTATGACCTTGACTTAATATTACAAATTATTTAATAATTAATTGTTGGAATGCGTTAAGTAAAATCTACCCACTAAGCATGAAGTTTACAGCCTGTTTCACACAATACTCGCAGGGCATTAGCATTTGTTTACCAACCATTTTTAATAGTTTTTTGTTTTGTATACATTGTCATCGACCAGTTTAGTTTTTTTTATAGCTCCTCTGGTAATGCAGTTTTCTTGATGGCCACATATAAATTTAATCACGATATCTCTTAAAATTTTCTATGTCTTTCAACTATTCAATAAAAAATTAAAATATAATGATTTATTTATATTAATATACATCTCTTAAGCACACGTATCTCCTCAAACAATTTTTATGACACCGTGAATTTTTTGAAAATCGAATGTCTAAATGAAGGTAATGAACTAAACAAATACAATGAAACATTAAGTACATACCTATATTTTTTGTTTATTTTTTAAATTTACCGTTTTTAACAGCTTTTATGTGGCTAGCCGGTGTATAATATCTCTGTATCACAGTTCACAATGACTAATCTTTCTATAAATTACTTAGATTAGTTATGTGTACCTAAACGTAGTCTTGGGTCGTTGACTGCGGATTGCAAGAAAAAAACTATTATTTGTCCAATTTATTTATTTTATTTTCTATTGTGATATAGATTTTAATTTATGCTTTAGAACAGTGACTGTTAATAGTTACCAATCGTTAGAGTGACAATGCATTTTAAGACAAAATTAATGCAAATAAAAAAACAATGACATGTTTTTAAAATTCGAACACAAATTATTATATTCATGATAAGACGTTTTCTTAGCAACGATAATTATACTATTAGTGTTCGCAAAATATTCATATCAGGTCGTCTCTACTTTGTTTTAATTCAATTATTCATGCTGAGTATCAAGACGTCATATGTTTTTTCTTTTTCTTAGAACTAAAACATCAGACTTCAAAGATTTCCTGAGTTGAGTAAATACTCGTTTGAATATAGAAAGTACTCCATTTTTAAATTACTTGGCGCGAAATATTTCGTTCGAAGATAAGGAAAAGCTTCGCTAGCACATATGAAGTGCGTTTATATACAATTATGGCTAAGTATTTTCTCTGTTTAATACAAGTTCCTTTGTGTTCGTTAGGTGAACCGTGGTCATATAGTTTGTTTGTGACTTCAGCCTCAACGGTGAAAGGGATCCATGAGGTCACCTATGTCACTATGTTTTATCTCCAAGTATTTTACTGTTCCGCTGAATTAACCAAGTATATTTCGAGGTTATATTTTATAGATCCATGAAATTTGTTGTTGTGTGTTGGATATGTTTGTTTGTAAATAAAACTAAAATAGAGAAACGGAAAGTAAACAAACAAAATACATATATAGCAATAGAAAACGACCTACAAGTTAGTATAAATATTTCTAGATTCTAGTTAATAACGTAAACACCCAGTCTTTTAGAATTTGCGATCAACATCCGGGTCAAATGGATATCTGCTGAGGTGACCTATTGTATTTATTTTAATTTACGAATATCTTTTGCAAATTCTATATAACTTAAATAATAATATGTGTGAATTGCTTTTCGCTATTTTTGGCGACTTAGTCATTTTACTATTTTTTATTGCAACCATGTTCTTGGTGACTACATCGTATTGACGAATCTTTGTTGATTGACACTAAATTGCCTAAAAAATGTCGGCAGAAAATATGACATTCGTACCTATACTGATTGCTGCCAGTAATATCGTTAGTTAAAATTCAAATTTCTAACGAAGTCAAATTTCGAACTCTTTGGTAGTATTTTATTACAGTTTAAAATATCAATAAGAATCGCTTACGTTCTGATTTGATGCCAATAAAAATAATAAAATTATTCGCCTTGATAAAACATGTCAATTGACATTATCCTTATTTCAATAACAGCTCATTTGTATGTGGTTATCGTAATAAAATCCTAAATTTATCTACCAGATCAGAACTTGAATCAAGGTGAGGAAAACGAGCTGGTGACGGTGACTCAATCCCACCAGCATTGAGCGCATCAAGCGGAAGACTTTGAAAAAATCATGCAATGTATATATTTTCCGATCTCATGATCATATTTTCCTGATCTTCGAGGTTGTGTTTTTTTTCTTACTTTACGACACTAACCTTTTTTATTTAACATCAACCTCAACTGAAAGTGAAACGAAGTACACTAATGGAATTATTCACAAAGCTATTAAATTGTAAGTCTCGGTGGCGCAGTGGGCGAGCGCACGGCTCCTGATCCAGAGGTCCGGGGTTCGATTCCAGATACTGGCTCACACCAATGACTTTTCGAAATTGTTTTCGGAAGTTATGTGTGATAAATACCGATGATTGACTAACTTTGTGCCCGGTATGGCAATAGATTCGCCACCTATTCCATTTGGGACGTAAACATAACGGCGAGACGAGGCTTAACAGCCGCTGCCTACACCTTCGGGTAACAAAAGGCGTGAAGTTATGTTATGTTATGTTATGTCTATATAAATTACTGTTTTTCATATAGATAAAATCAAACTCGAAAATCTTTAGACAAACTAAAGATTGTCGTGTTTGATATTTTTTTTTTTAATATTAATTCGTGCCCTCTGTATGAGTCTGTTCGAGTTGTTGTTTAAGTTGGTATATTTACAAATATATAAAAGAATTATGTATGTTATAGTATAGTATTATAAAACTAGTTGACCCGGCGAACTTTGTTCCGCAACATATGCAGTAAATAAAATAACTAGATTTTGGATTTATCACTTTTATTGCTACATCAAACATTAAATATTGATAAAAACCACCTTGTTAATGCCCTCTATCTATTAAAATAAACCGCTGCGTAGGATGATGCGCAAAATCCGTTGCGTAGTTTCAAAGATTTATTTATGGGTACAGATAGCGTAAAGCAACTTTATTTTATACTATGTAATGATACTATCAGTTATTTATTTGAAAATCACTTATATTTTTAAGATAAGCTTCTTCAAACAATTTACTCAATCGCCTTTAAATTATGTCTCTGATTCCTATCGGCATTCCTTGCATGTTTCACCAAGGCCGTGTGGTATAGCTCGTTCAGTTTGTATATAAATTGCCTCAGTTCATCACAAATTCATGGCTCACTCTATAGCCAACGTTGGGCAATTCCGATCATGTCTTGAGTAACATCATCTGCATACAATTGTAAACGAACATGGAAGGATTTGCCTCAGTTATTACAAGGTTTTCCTTTGAGAAGAGGATTTATGAGGTTACACGACAGCCGATGAGATGGTTTTTTTTTTAAATTTTCACTGACCTTAAATCTCAAAGATTGGCCAGAGAAATATTGGAAAGTTTTAGGAATAAATCCAGTGCGTTTTTTTAATATTAATAAAAAAAGTCATTACATTGTTTGATAGACAGAATTGAAACTACGTAGTCGTCTGTGTGGTCCAGCGGTAAAGCACCCCGCTTCTAAATCAATTAGTCTTGCGTTAGAAAACAGGCTCATATCGATGACACTTCAGATTTTTTGCCAGGTTATGCGTGCTAAATATAGCAATAGACAAAAATTTATCCGATCTATGGCAATATGTTTTAGTCGCCTATTCCATTTAAAGATGAACATTCGGCGAATTCACGTCTATATCAATCCTTCAACTAAAAGAGGCGTAAAGTTATAAAAAACAAAACAATTATTCGAGCATTCGGATAGTTGTTTAAGCCATTTTTAAACATCACTTTGAACAAACGGCGTCTATAAAAATGAAATCATTAAGAATTAAATGTGTACTCCCACGCGGGTCTGAGAACTTTAAGATCCATTAAATTTACACAATTTCTATAATTGAGATTAGCTTTAAGGTCAAAGAACAATTTATTTCGCCAAAATAATTATTGTGAAGAGACAATGACTGCAGACACGTCCAATTGTCTTGTAATTAAAATAGTTTTTTATGTACATGTATATAGATTATGTTCAAGATTACTATTAAATTGTATTAAAATTAATTAATATGTTTAGCAAAAAAAGCAGCCACACAGCTATGTAATAATTGCGTCAAGAAAAGCAAATCAGCCAGGTACATAGGATACTTTTAAAAAAAACGAATTAGCTTCTACCACAGAGTAGGCAGTAAATATTTGGCGCCTATTTGTGAAGGAATAGGCTTTTTCAATGACACGACATGTATACAGTTTGGCGTTAAGAAATTTCTTTATGTGTATTCAATGTTAGTGTTATTAGTTTTTTTTGTGAATAAAAGGCGGGTAATTTTTTAACATTTGCGGTTACTAGAAATATGAATACAGAAGAACAGTTATTTAGGGATAATTTCGACTTATTATTTAATTCAAAGTCAAAAGCATGATTGCTGTGATCTGTGCAATCATCATAATATAATCATAGATACGAAATAAACTGTCTGAGTCCGTTGACGGACGCCAGAGCTCTAGTGTGTCGCTTATGACTCACGAATCTTTAAACTTTCAATAATCAGCATAGTTTTGCTAACCTTGAACAGTTCTTGTTGGAGGTATTTCAAGTATTTCCTCTGGAATTGGCGGCACATACTATCGTTTAAAAGACATTTCCTAATGAATGTTTTCCAGTCTGAAGGCAGTCGAGTTGAAATTTTTTTATATGTTCTAATGTCAACAAAATTGAAAAAAAAATCGTAATTTGAAATATTCATTCCCATTTTTATTATGGACAGAGATGGACATAACGATAGGTGAAGACTAAATGATTAAAAATAATGACAGAATGAAAGGATGACGAGTGATAGAAGGTAATGGAAAGGATGGATAATGGAAGAAATAGAATGGATGACCTCATTTAGTGTAGGATAAATATTATTAAGGATCTGAAAATTAATGACTCAATGCATTCTGTTATCGACCAAGAATATTATTATTTATATAGGAGGGCAAACACCGCCGCTCATGGACATCTGCAACATATATAGTGTTACAGTTGTGTGGTCGACCTTTAAGGGAACAGGAAAGGATGGGGAAGGGGTTGGGTCTCCAGGTACCTCTCTCATCGAACGAAACGCGGCATGAGCCACTTTACGTCGATCTTCTGAGAGGTCTTGGTATTTCACATTCATGAAACGAACTGCTTGGCTCTACCACTGTAATTGTTACAATTAAAACGTATGCAGTAACTTGTAAAATATTAGTCAGACAATATTAACGGAATGTGGCCAGACATTGGTTTGCACTTGTAGTGTTTTCATTGAAGTTAATAAATCATATTTTCTAATCATCTAAGCATATTGAGTGTGTCGTAACAGACACAACATACCAACCGACCTCGCAACCACTTTTGCTCAGACCAGTTTAGATCTTAATGGTAACTAAATGCAATAATTGCTGATATCTGATAGTGAGAAATTTGTATGGATAACTTAAACGATAATTTAAAAAAAAAACAATACATTTAAAATACATTATAGACTCACAACAAGTATGTTTGCCTAAAAAAATACTATAATGTTAAGGCTAATATACTTGTTGTGAGTCTATATAGTCTTTTAGATAAAGAGTAGCATAAACATCTATATTTAAAAAAAAATATGTTTTTGAATTTAAAAAGCAAACAAATATATGCACAAAACCGCTGCACACTGGCATGGCGTCCTCAATGACGTCTCGCCGTGGCAAACATATGTGTTATTGTAAGAACTTTGTCAATGTTTTTAGTGACGTTTAGCACTGCGCGACGTCATTCAAGACTACATTTTCTGATTGCCGTTCACTGTCACGTCACCCAATGCTTATTTTTTTAAGAAATTGTTTCCTCAAAATATCTCCACTTTAAAGCTTTTTAATTTTTAAAATCTGAATATCTTAATCAATAATCAGAAACTAATCCAGTCTAAACATTATTGGTGGAAATTGGAAAAATGGCTATTGCAAGTGATTAATTTAAAGAAAACTATTAACTCATTCATTTGTTAATTAGTTCTAATACTTTCCCCTATCTGATAATATACTAAAAAATAACTATTATTCGTCATACCATTTGAGAGGTCATAAACTCTGATATAACCTCAAACACACAACACATCCGGCCATTCGATTACACATAACATTCTTATAACCACTATCTGCTAATCGTAAGTAATGTTACTTATCAAGGCATAAGTAGATAGTAACCAGAATGGTTTTCTTTCGTAACGTTACAGCAGGCTGTCGTGTCAATCGGAACCTTCACTAAGCTTTCAAAAGTATAATATAAGTGCGTGCAGAAAAACAACACCATGTATATAAGTAGTTACATATATAACACTCTATATATTAGTATAGAGATAAAAACGTGTAACACTCCTGTATATGATTGCAACATCTAAGGAGTCTTATAAAGCCTCAGCTACAAGTAAGGAAGGTGATGTTAGGAGCCTTATAAATCCACGCGCGTGTATGAAAAGAGTTATAAAGTCAAGGAAGCGAGTGAGGCGTGTAAGAATCGTGCCTTATAGCGGTCTGTTGTCTCTGGCTACCCCGCAAGGGATTTGGCGTGAAGCTATGTATATATGTATGTAGATATCATAAATTACTGTGATTTTTTTGTGGTGCCATTTTTATTCGATGTTTTTTGCGTGAAATTTAATATCTTCCATATAATATTACGCTTCACATATCATTGATATCTATCTATACATTTATAAAAATAAATATTATTAGAGTGTCTGTTTGTAGTATAAAAATAAGTTTTTTTTACTTCAAAGCTTTTTTTACCGTTCGATTGTCTGTCTCTCAATTTTGTCTTAGTTTATATATGAAATGGCTTGACGGATTTCTTTGTACAAGACTCTCACTGGCGGATAGCTGATTTAACAGAGTTTATTATAGGCTACAATTTTAATATATTATTATATATTCTTATTAAATTCCACATAAACGAATTTCGAGCCACAGCTATTATGTATGTTACTATTCTCAATAGGTAGTCTTGTAGTCGAGCACACGGCTTCTGATCTAGAGGTCCGGGTTCGAATCCTGACACTTGCTCACACCAATGACTTTTCGATATTGTTTTCGGACGTTATGTGTGCTAAATATCGATGACTGAAAACTTTGTGCCGTGTATCGCAATAGGTTCGCCACCTATTCCATTTGGGACGTTAACATAACGGTAAGACCGAGGCTTAACAGCCGCTGCTTACACCTTCGGGTAGCAAATGGCGTCAAGTTATGTTATTTTATATCTCATATCAATATTATTTTATAAGGAAGGAAGTTGGTTTGAAAGAGAGTGTCGGTGTAAAAGTAAGAAAGGGCATGCTCCGATGGTTCGGACATGTAGAAAGAATGGTTGATGCAAGACTGACTAAGCAGATATACAATGCCAAAGCGGATGGATGTAGGAGTCGAGGAGGGCCAAGACACACATTCCATGACCAAATAGAACGTGTTCTGGAGGAAGGTGATGTTAAGAGCCTCAAAAACCGACGCGCGTGCATGAAAAGAGTTATGAAAGTCAACGAAGCGAGTGAGGCGTGTAAGAATCGTGCCCTATGGCGCTCTGTTCTCTCTGCCTACCCCGCAAGGGATTTGGCGTGAAGTTATGTATGTATGTATGTGTATATCAATATATACCCACTGTGCGTGCTATCTATCGAACTTCAAGGGCATTATGTAAATTAAATATATTAAATACTTTTTGTTTAGTTTTGTATGTCTAACGGCCATCTTTATGTTAATGGCGTCCGCGCCGGTTGTATTTTTTTTTTTAACTTTTTATGCCGATCCAAGGAGTCCGACAATACTGTTAAAATTTACTATCAGATGCTTAAAATCCGTTTGTATCTGGAATATTTTGGTTGGATATATATAATAAAAGACTTGTCAAACTCGGTCCAACAATTTTAACCACAATTAATAGATAAATAGAAATTGAAAAAACAGTTATTTTGATGTATGTACCTACCGTACCTACCTAAGCGGTTATTTTAATATTACAAAAGGACACGGCAATTTTATTTTTATGTATATATAAATTTAATGCGATAACTTCCAATATTAATGCGATAGCTGGACAATGGAAAATTTCACAAATTATGTATTTATATTTTATTTCTAACCATAAATTCAATGCTAAGAATAATAATAAGCTAATAATAAGCGTGCTATGGAGCGGGCTATGATTAGAATATCTCTGCGAGAGAAAATCCGCAATACGGAGATAAGAGATCTGGCATGACTGACATAGCCCAAAAGGTTAGATGGCTCAATTGTGATGAGAGTGACACAGGACCGCCATTTGTGGTGTACCATGGAGGAGGTCTACGTTCAGCCGTATATCTTGAAATGCTAATGATTAATAAACATAACATAACTTCAAGCATTGGCTGTTAAGCCTCGACTTGCCGTTAAGTTTACGTCCCAAATGGAATAAGTGGCGAACCTATTGCCATACCGGGCACAAAGTTTGTCAGTCATCGATATTTATGACACATAACTTTCGAAATTAATTTCGATAAGTCATCGGTGTGGGCCAGTGTCAGGAACTCAGACCTCTGGATCAGAAACCGTGTGCTCGACCACTGGACTACCGTACAAAAAATACGGTAAAGATTTCTATACTGCCGTATGGAAATCGTTTTGCTGGCAACCGTCATACACTTGGCGGTTCTTATAATTTAATAAAACACTTAGAAGAAACCTCACAGCAAGTAAATAAATTCAAAATCCTTCTGACACAACTGCGCTGTAATAATAAGTTGTAATTAGTCCAGATGAATAATGAAGACAATGAAAAATAAAGCTATTTCCTATTTGTATAAATTGCAGCAATTTCCTTTACATTGATTGTAGTTAGGGCCATTTGTAGACATGCTCTTTCAATGATTTAATATTAACCTTGATATTATAAACAAAGAAATAGATGTTGGTTGATCTGTTCATAGAAATCTGTAATTAAATATCGCCATCAAGAAAGACACGCATATAATAAATAGTTTTATTATAAATATATATTATATTATAATATTTATTATAATTATTTATCAGGCAGTTTTTTAATGGATATTAAATTACTAAATAAATAAATAATATTTTAAATAAACTAATCTTTTTTTTCTTATCTTTATCTATTTATTTGGTCTAGATCAAATGTATTTGCGGGGTTTTTTCAAAATTATGTAAGCAATATAACTTATAATAAAGCTTTTGACAACATGGATAGTTCTAAGGGATGACATGTTATAAACAATTCCTGGTGTTCCAGTCCCTATTTAGAGTAGGATAAGGGAAGGAAAATGATGATTTAAGCAATATAACTGCAACCCTCTCGGTGTTACATATGTCATTCTCAGTGTTTTCCCACGAGTTATTTAGTCCAAATATATCTTCATTTCATAAGGTAGTTATAAATTGGCGTGAGGTCACTATGGTCAGTGACCACACTCTACAGTTACTTCGGAGTGGGCGAAACGTGGTGGACACGGAACCGCTTCCTACTACGTGACTGTGAAGCAATGCCGCTGATCAATCATACCATCAATAAGTGATACATAAATACATTATAGACTATTTCTAACTGTATTTTGACTAGTGTGAATTTGTCTGTGGTATTTATGAGCTAGATCACAAAAGAGGTTGATTGAATATATAGCTATAACGAAAGAGGTTGCGACGTGTGATGTGTGAGCACCAGCATTAGTTTCTGAATTTGAAAGCTAGATGGCGCAATGTCCAAAATTTTATTTTTGTTTAGCAAATAGACACCTGTTAATTGCAATTTGCAACGTGTGATATGTATTAAGCTTAATTTAGGTTCTATATTTGAAAATCAGATGGCGCTGTATGAAATATATACAAAACGTTATCGTTTTTATTGCATATAATATTTAACGGTTGATCAATCACTCTGAGCGATAATAATTGTAATTTATATTTGGTAACAATCTTTCTAGCTGCTAAACACTTTGGCAATCTTTTGTTGTATATATACACCGGAAAATATTTTCTAGACTATAACAAAGTGAAAAAGTGATTGGTCCTGTTTTATCGACAACAAGGTCGCAATAGCGTTCATATCTAACAATAAAATGATCGAAGCGACAGATCACGATCTAAAATCGACTATTACTTACGACTAGGTGACAAAAAAGCAATATGGCCGATATTGTTAGAAGGATAGAGATTACTCTGTAATCCAATTCTTTGTTATCTTATTTATAGTTGTGATATTTTGATCAAAAGTTAAATCTTATTATGTATTAATTTGTTTTTAACTACTAACTCAAATCTAATTAATAATTGTTGCCTTGTTGCTACTGCAAAGGGTAATTTATGCTATTAAGTATGTGTGTGTGTGTGTTTTGGGAGAAGTAGTAGTAGAAGCTTAATTAGTTATAACTCCATCTACAGCATCTGTTAATATAAACATTTTTAAATACCACAGAATATATATATAAACAAAATCCAGGTAGAGTCACGCAGTCCGCTGCAAGAAAAGGCCGGCTCGACTGATAAAAAACCAGCAACCTTTCAAAAAATTGATATAAAGTGGCGCATGAACTCTTGCCCTCTATCCTCTTCACCCTACTCTCTATCGTGATCCTTTCGGTGATGAATGTCTATAGACATCGCTAGTCTAGCATAAGGTGAGCCCCTCTCTCATAAATAAGATTTAGAAAAACCTGTCTATGTAAATACTCATTCACAATTTTTCGTAAGACCCTGTCAAATGGTTACTATATTAAGTCGAGATTATGACACTTGTGTCGAGCTGTCAGTGCGCAAGAATTCGGGCGCGGACTTAACTTGTCACGCCTTCGCATTGCACGCACAATGGAACCGGTGTCTGATTATCATTGAAAGAAACTTAAGGCTATAATAATAATTATGATGAAAATTATTATGTACCAAGTTAAATGACAATAGTAAAGATAGTGAAGTTGGCAATGACGACTGTTTAAATTGTTCAAAAGGTATTTCAAATGAACAGAACGCATTTTTAAAAATAGAATTCGATAGTATATTTTTTTTTAATTTCATAAATTCAATGTATCGTTTTATAGTTAACAAAGAGGTTGCTACCTCAATAAATATACGTTTTTACCGCGAAAACAGTATGGATATCTAAGTACTTTAACAAAAACTTTTTGTTATGTAGTCATATGTGGCGTGTCTACTGCAAAGTAAAACATATATGTATGATCGTGTGTAAATAACTATAAAACACAACATTACTACATTTTGTTTCCAATTATATCATTAAGTTTTATTACGATTTACAAACTATATTATTACGCTGCAATACATTAACATGAGTTTTGAGTGTATTAAACCGAATGGCATTTGATCTTGCATAAACTTACATATCACTTTTACTTGGCATTGAAACAATGTCATTAATCTCAGTCATACAACAATTATTATTATTAATTTAAACGTTGTCATAATGAGTATAAAAATGCAGAAAATGGCAAATATCTTAGTTTATTATTATGTATATTGTTCTATATTTATGTAACGTGCATTAGTTTGAATAAGATGACAATATTTCATTATACGATTAAATCAATATTATAGGTCTAGCATAACTTTAAAAACATCAAAATTCGATTTTTAAAATGAAAAGATATCACTTAAGTTACTTGAGTAAAAAAGATAAACGTAATTCTAAAAAAATAAATAAAAATAAAGTTAAGCTTTTCAAATGTCTTTATATCCATATGTATGTTTTTTATCCTATACTGTTTTTTTTTCAAAGAACATAAATATTATTTGATTGATCGATTTGATTTGATCATTAATCGAAATAAAGGTTCAATTATTTTATGTGTTTAACAGCATATAATTAAATTATTATGTTTGATTTAGAGTCAGTTTTTATTAGTTTAATATACCATAGTAGGTACGATATTATTTAATCTTAAAACGTACTTGCGATCGGCTCATGCGACGTTGACACCGTTACTTCCGCTATAACCGGATGTTCGTACGGTTACTATATGCAAGCTGACGGCCATTCAATTCAAGTCTATGATCATTTCATTATTAAACTTAGAAACCTTTGCTTATTCTAAATATGGTCTATTATTTATATGAATCAAACCAATGAAAGACATAGATGTAAAACCATTGACAATTTATTATTAAAAAAACTAAATGATATGCACAGAGTAGTGAAAACGAGAGTCTTGTTACAGATCTACGTGGGTGAATAGCCCTGACATAACGCCCTCGACACAATGTAGGAGAATGTGCATCGTTCATGTATTAATCATAAATCAAAGTATATTCTAGAAATTTCTTAGAGCATATTCTAGAAATTTCGCTCATTTCTTTATCAACCTCTAAAAACTCGATATAAAATTAAATATTTCTTTATAAATGTATTGTATGTTAATGTATGTACGTAAACAACATGATATAAAATCCTTATTTCTTGTGTGCAAACAAGAATAATAATCAGACATTAAAGCGCAGATGCAAGGTTTCATTGCAATATTTGCTCGCTCACTTTTTTCTCGTACCAATGAACGACTGTAAATATAAATAGTTCATACTTTTAAATCTACTTTAAACGCGTAATAAAAACTTTGTATCCTTTTTGAGCATATCTATACAAGATGTAAATTGTGCAAATTTGCATAGCTACCTTTACATATCAACGAAGAGGTGGGAATGTTAAAATTAAAAAAAAAAAACCGAATTTCGAATGCTGGCCATTATTGACACTAAATAGGCTTGCTTTGGAATAAATATTATAATAATTCATATAGGTATTTATTACTAAACCTACTAACGCTATATCAGATCAGTATCTCGTTCAAGTTCCTATCAGTAATTTATTAATTTTAATTGTCTTAATGTAAAGAAAATACTGCACAAAGAAGAACAATAAAGATTTAGTATAACTGGTATATTTATACCAGTTATACTAAATCTTTATTGTTCTTCTAGCCGGAAACTCTAACCATTTGGTTAGAGTTTCCGGCTAATCTTTCCTACTCGATTGCGAGTCGGAGGAATTCAACTCGATTAAATGAATAGAAATGAACTTAAAGAAAATACTGCACAAAGAAGAACAATAAAGATTTAGTATAACTGGTATATTTATACCAGTTATACTAAATCTTTATTGTTCTTCTAGCCGGAAACTCTAACCATTTGGTTAGAGTTTCCGGCTAATCTTTCCTACTCGATTGCGAGTCGGAGGAATTCAACTCGATTAAATGAATAGAAATGAACTTCAATTTACCATTTGAACGAAGGTAAGCCCTCTCAGATAAATAACTAATTAATTTACTCTCATTATATAACTGAAGGTTGGAACGTCAAGTTATAATAAACCTTCAGATATTTTACAGTACTTTCACTGAATTTAAATGGTCGCAATTAGCGCAAGTATTTCTGACAGGTGTAATGAATTTCAGTATTCACTAACCCTTTTTTCATATTTTAAGAGCTCTGCTAACAAATATGTTCATATACTTCAGGGCATACCTATATACCTATATAGTTTGCAGAATGATAGATGAAAATTATAAAATATTATAATCAGATTTATTGCTTTTTCTTTTAATTCTTGACTATGGAGTTAGGTTTTTACTGCTAATCCAATGATAACTTGATCTTATAGATATTATTTGATGGTAAACGTAACGTATGGTATCTTTGCAGAATTAAAAGATTTCCAGAAGTAAAAGCTCTATTTTATATTTAATTCTTGTTAACGCCTTCTTCTATTCTATTCTTCTTCTTCTATCCTTATTCTTTCTCTACGAGTTGCTCGATTGAGGGTAGCCGAAAGGCTAATTGATCATAACCAAAAAAATTATCAAGACAATTAAGTGCTTTTACAATTTCCATAAATTTCAACTCTCTTGAAGTTCCTGCTCAACGGATAGTCTTGAATCTAATTTAGGAGAAACATTCTTGAGCACATCTCTATAAAAATAATTTTAACCTTCAAATAATGAGTCACAGATAATATTTATTACGACCTCGGAAATTTTGAGGCCGTACAATGACGGTTGGTATCCTGTCTTTGAGTCACATTACGAGCAATTATGTTGGCTTTAAAGCACATTTATAAGCACCAATAGGAAGGAAATGTTTTTTTACACATGTATTTATATGATCATTAGATACATATATGTTGTCGTCAGTAATTATTGTAAGAAGGTTATTGCTATGCTCGTTTTAATGATGTAAAAGGTCGTCAAATTTATATGCATCTACTCCTGTACACATAGAAATATTGTTCTTTATCAGTCAAGGCTCTTGAATATTTGTTCCTCAACTATTTCAAAAAGATCTAGAAAAACTATCTGTTCGGAATTAATGAAGATAAAAGATTGATTTATGGGATTAAGAAAAACGAACTAGCAGGTCATCTGATGGAAGTGAGTGTCATGTTGCTGACATTTTGAGATAGGATAAGGAGGGAGGTGGGCTGGATCTGCTGAAACTCGGCTTGAGCCATTTTATGTCGATGTTTTGAGAGGTTATGGTATTTCTCCGGATGAGCAAGCCATTCATGCATAGAAATGCGTGGTTCTATCATAACAGATGGCTTTCATATATAAGAAGAAAAATCCAAGTTTCAATATCACACTCTACTTTTATTAAGTATAAATGATTTCTTATGACATACTAGTGGTCTCACTTGTTAAAGCTCTCAAGGAATTCGCGGTGAGATACTAAAAACAACAAAAATACATACATACATTCAATACTTTCCATTACACGCTGTTCCCAATTCGAGTGTCTTCTCTAGAAAGTGTGTTACATAAGTGATCACTGTAAATATTGCCTGATGCCTGACAAATGCATTATACAACCAATTTAGTGCTATTGGTACAGCTTGTCAACTATAGCTGAGGTCATTTGTAAATGCAATGCTAATAACGTTTGAATTTGGAATGAGATTCTTCTGTAAAGTTAGTTGTTTTTTTTTTAATTCTATTTCATAAGTTTGAATATGGAATAACATTGTTCCTGTTGTTGAATTGTTTGTCTGTAAACTAATTTAAATAATTAATAGTTTAAAAAACTAAAAAACACGCTTTTTATAGAAAACCGAACTAAAAAATAGAAAATAAGTTTTAATAAAATAAAATTAAGAATAGTGTTGAAAATTTCAATAAATATAGATTAATAATAGTGTGAATAAAAAAAAAATTAAAAAACGCGTGGGGTGCATGGTGTCAATAGGTATAAATATTTTGTTGACAGATATGAGTAAAGTGATTACCATTTTGATAAGATCTTAAAAAGAACCCCACGCTTTTTTAATTTTTTTTTATTCACACTATTATTAATCTATATTTATTGAAATTTTCAACACTATTCTTAATTTAATTTTATTAATACTTATTTTCTATTTTTTAGTTCGATTTTCTATAAAAAGCGTGTTTTTTAGTTTTTTAAACTATTAATTATTTTCTATTTTTTAGTTCGGTTTTCTATAATTTTATCAAATTAGTGTATTGTCATCGGTCCTCGATAAATCTACAAAGTTTGAACGAAATCTAGCCGTTCAAAGTGGGTCAAAATCGCGCCCAAAGAAGTCGGTTACAAATAAACATACAAACATACAGGTGAAGCTAATAAAAAGCTAATAAAAAAATTTGAATTTGGAATGAGATCGTTCTCCTGTAATATTGTTCTTCTATGAATTAATTGATAAGTTTAAATTTGGATTAAGATTGTTCCTTTGTAAGATTGTTTTTTTACGTAAATTAATTTTAATAGGAGTTTTGGCGGGAGTCATATCCGTTCTTTGCATTTTTTTCTTTATTTTGTGTTTCAATGGATATTATTTAATAACATTCGTGGCATTTAAAAATAAATATACCGAGTTGACAGATTTGTTCTAATTGTCACATACCGTTGATATATGATGCAAAAGCTCATTTTAAAAATATGCATTTAATGATATGTAGGCGTGATTAATACGTATACCTATGCAATGCGAAAATACAGCTATTTAATTCTTAGTCTTTGAAATGAGCTACATAATATCTTAAACACTAAAAGACTTTTAACATCGAGTGTTGATATTATTAAATTAATTGTGAATTTTTAACATAATTCAGATAGATTGACATTAATTTTATACCTATCTTTTATATCTATTTTATTTGCCAATTTTCATCTAATTTTGTTTAACGATTGTACCCGAGATTGAGTAACAAACATCCGTTTATCTTATACTTATGACAACATTTTATTCTGACCTTTGCATTTAAAATTGAATCGTTAATAATTTTATTTCACCAATATGAAATCTCATAAGATGTTAAATCTTCTGTTGTCATCATTGAAAAGTTGCTTTTGATCGGATTATTTAGCACACACTGTTTTAATTAAACCTACTTAATAAGAGTCTCGGTGGTCCAGTGGTCGAGCACCCCGCTCCTGAATCCGGAAGTCGTGGGTTTGAGTCCTCACACTGTATCCACATCAATGACTTTTCGAAATTATTTTCGGAAGTTATGTCTGAAAAATATCAATGAGTGAAAACTTTGGGCCCGGTATGGCAATAGGTTCGCCACCTATTCTATTTGGGACGTAAACATAATGGCGAGACGAGGCTTAACAGCCGCTGCCTACTCCTTCAGGTAACAAAGGCGTGAAGTTATGTTAATAAGAGTCTGGTAAATGGTACATTAAGGTTCAAAACAATCTGCGGTCTCTATTTTACACCATTACAATATGTAGAACAATTTCTACCATTATGGCGAAAAGAGAGAAGTTAGAGTAGATAAGAGTTCAGTCCAAGCCAATATTTATACTTCATGGTGAGTCAGTTTTATTTGTAAGTTAAATAGTCACTGTTCTAAAAATTTATAACAATGCAACCAAAATATCTACGACATGAAATAATTAATTATTTAAAAAAGTTTAAAGATTCATAGATAATTGTGTTTTAATTGTCACACAACAGCAATTCGCGTGTTGCAGATGCGACTGATCAACAGCTCAATGAAATATTTTTAACTATATCTGTCTAAATAGACAGATAGACATGCAATAAATAAATTGTTAGTTTTTATAGACGATTTGAGAAAGTATCTTTTATTATACTCGGTGACAACACCGGATTTGTTAAAGTTAAGTCAAATAAAAAAATAGATCTTACATTGGTGGGGTTGGCACAACCTGTCATTCTTTAGAACAATCCATGTTCTCAAAATATTTGGCTGTGAGGATGATTAACCTCAACCAGCGAGCGCAAAGCGGCATTAGCCACTTAACGCCAATATTCTGTGACGTTGTGGTATTTCACAGGTCGAGTCGGCCTATATAAGCTCCAAACTAAATTAAATTAAGGCTTAAATCTTTGTTATATATATTTTTACTGATAAGATCAAAGACTTGTGGAAGAATAAAAAATACAACAATTTAACCGGTGAAATGCCACGACCTCTCAGAAGACCGACGTAAAGTGGCTCGCGCCGCGTTTCGTTCGGTGAGAGAGGTACCCGGAGGCCCACCCCCTTCCCCATCCTTTCCTATCCCCTACCCCTTAAAGATTGGCAACGCAACTGTAACACTATATGTGTTGCTGGTGTCCATGGGCGGCGTTGGTTGCTTACCACCAGGTGACCCGCCTGCTCGTTTGGCCTCCTATCAAATAAAAAAAAATTAATGGCTATGCAGGCTAGGCAGGCCACGAGGTCTATTATAAGTTTATATTTTGAAAACAAAACATTATCAGGTCCAAAATTAACACAACATTTAGAGGATAGAAACTTTAAGTTAACTAACTAACTTTAAGTTTAATGTAAACTTTCTTCCTTATAACAACGAATTCTGTAACTGAGAAGTTGCTTAAGATATTTGTATATTCAGTAAAAGTTAATGTCGATACCCGGTACCAGTTCACTTTCCCGACAAATATGGATATATCAATACACTCGCTTAATACCTGTTTATCAACAAACAATCCTGTTTCATTATTAATTTGCTGAAATAAATAATATATATAAAACATCTATAGAGTTATAAACCTTTATAGAAAAGTAAATTTTAAAATAATAATATGTAAACGGAATTCCAAAGTATATTTGCAACTCAATTATATTGCTATAAATATTAAAAACACCAGACCATAAGACCACAAATATTAAAAACAATATTAGTTTGTTACGAATATGGGTCTAAAATGGGTCAGGTAGTCGACGATTCTCAAAATTACCAATATCCCTGTAAATTTCAAAATGGCGGTCTTCATGAGCGTTTATATTAAAACGTTCCGTAATTATGAATAATAGTATTAGTAATTATGTATTAACACATTTTTTTATTTTTTTATAATTGTCTGTATCATCATAGGCATATAAGACATACATTACTTAAATAACACTCTTGGCACATATTAACGCTGCCCCGGCCAACTTTGACTCGCCTCGGCAGCAGTAAGTAACGATTTTTTCTAAAATTACTCCTTACCCGTGTCCCGTCAAAATCGGTCCAGCCATTTTAGAGATTACCCGGAACAAATAAACAGACAGACAGGAAAGACAGATGTAAGGCAAAAACTATAAAACATGATATTCTAGTGTATGTACCGTATTCATATGAATGTACTAGGAAGCAGTTATTTCAGTATTACTGACACTTCAATTTTATATTTATACTAGCTGACCCGGCAAACGTTGTCTTGCCAAAAATAAAATTTAAAAAGTACGGGTTGATCGTAGAGGGTTGAAAATTTAGGGTTGTATGTAACTTTGTATCCCGTTTTGTAAAAAAAATAAAAAACAGAATTATATCGAAAAATTAAAAAGAAAATTGAGGGCTGGGCTACCCTTGTGATTTAGGGGGATGAAAAATAGATGTTGTCCGATTCTCAGACCTACACAAAATTTGATGAGAATCGGTAAAGCCGTTTCGGAGGAGTTTAACTACAAACACCGCGGCACGAGAATTTTATATCATCATCATCATCATTTGCCCTTTGAGGTCCACTGCTGGACAGGCCTCCCCCATAGAGCGCCCGGACCGCCGGTCTGTTCACTCATGGCGGGTTTTTGCCATAATCGCCACGCTTGGCAGGCGGGTTGGCGATCGCAGTAGGCTGTATCCTGATGAGAGGGAATGCTGCTGCCCATTCTTCCAGCCTTTTCCCTTAGTCGCCTTTTACGACACCCACGGGAAGAGATGGGGTGGCGGTATTCTAAGCCGGCGCCACACAGCACAGAATTTTATATATTAGATGTAATATCTATAGATTAGCCCTAATACCACCGACCTTCATTTTGCATGCAATATACACAATAACACAAATACGGAAAGTTATACTCAATATCATCTGCTAATGGCCTTATTATAAATACGTAATAGTTCATATATTGACATATTACAAGTTTCGTCAGACGCATAATATATGCGACACGTTTTAATATTTACTATTTCACTAAATAAAAACTATTTTTGCAACTCTCCATTTTGTTGAAGATTGAACTCGCTAAGGATGTGATCACGACGTTTAGTTACGTTATTGCCGCGTGATATCTCATATTTATATGTATTCTTTTTTATGGAAGAGTAAGGCAAACGAGCAGACCGGTCACCTGATGTAAGTAACCAACGCCGCCCATGACATCCATGACACCTGCAACACAGATAGTGTTACAGTTGCGTTGCCGACCTTTAATGGAGTTGTATGGGAAAGGAAAGGGGAAAGGGCTTCCGGATGCCTATATAATCGAACGAAACGCGACATGAGTTACTTTAAGTCGATCCTCTGAGAGGCCGTGGTATTTCACCGGTCGAGCCGGCCCAATCTCAAGACTCTACCACTGGTAAAATTGACATTTATACTTGTATACCTTGTTGTGAATAGACTCCAAATAATGGGAACATGGTATAAAAATGAAAGGACAATCCACCCTCTTGAACCACCAATACAATATACCACATGATATCATCCATAAGGGGACATACAGCGGAAAACGACTTTGTTTTATACTATATAATAATAATCGTGGCGCATTGGTAAAACCACCGGCCGCAGTAATGAGGTCGAGGGTTCGATTCCCACCCGAGCACAAATATTTGTGACAAACATGAATATTTGTGTGGCGTCTGGGTGTTTTTCTATGTATTATAAGTATGTATTTACAAAAGAAAAGTATATATGTATTAATATCCGTTATCTAGTATCCATAACACAAGCATTTAATTGCTTAGTTTGGAACTAGAGGGCGCTGTGTGTATTGTGTCCATGATATTATTATTATTATTATTATAATTACAAAATCTTTAAGTGTTTCGAACAGAGCATATATAACTGTCTCCAAATATGTTGCGACTGCAATTTTTGCAATATGTATTCAATAAATTAAATTTATGTAGCTCGAGGTCGACCACTTTGAGATGTTTTTTAAAACATAAATCATAAACGTATATAAAAGATAATAATTTAAATACACGTCAAATTCTAATAGTATCTTTTATATTAAAAAATTACGTTCGTTCTCGATGTTTATGAATGTAATAAATAATTTGTCAACGTATTTCTCGACGTTTTGAAGATAATATTTACAATAATTACAGTGGATATATAACTGGTTTTAAATTAAATATAATTTATATTTTAATAGTAAACAAACGAGCAAACATGACTGCTGATGGTAAGCAACTAGAGCCACCTATGTACACATGTAATACTGCTAGGGTCACTGTTGCGTTGCATACCTTTTTGATGAGATAAGGAGGGAGATTTCAGGAGTAAAGCGGGTGAGTAGGTCTAAAAAAATGAAAGACGGCATGAGCCACGTCATGTCTATTTTCTGCAAGGTCGTGCTATTTTCTCGGTCGAGCCGGCCTTTTCAAGCAGTGATCTGCGTGGTTCTATCACTGTTGTTGTTATGACATGTATATTCGATTGCTGAATTGATTAAATTGAGCGTATTATCAGCAATTTAAATAATAGATGGGGCAACCAGAGATGTGCCATTTTCTGCTTGATCAATTATCTTTAAATAAGAAGTTAATGAAGTTGCTGATTTTAAGAATCGCGAGATTGGTGCAATAGAGATTTTTTTGCAACTAACTTGCGAAATATAGTTCATCGTTTGCATAGACTTAAATTAACTTTTACATTCGTTTCATAAGTCGATGGTAAAGGCGATTACTGTCCCTGTATTCGTTGCAAGGAGTCTCACATCTTGAAGTTGCTGGCCCTTGGATAACATGTCCATGCACCACCTCTCATATCCTCGAAAAGGTTTGTACGTACGCTTTTGAATAACATCCTTCTTTTTCAATATAAGGAAGAATACTTCTTATAAATTAAAACGATGTTGCAGAAAAGTTCATTCAGTATATTAATAAGATGTAGTAGGTGGAAGCGTCGGCTTCAAATACTGAATATTCTTTTAAATTAGTATGATCAATCTTAGAACATGCGAGTGTATGAAAAGAGTTATGAAAGCCAACGAAGCGAGTGAGGCGTGTGAGAATCGTGCCTCATGGCGCTCTTTCCTCTCTGCCTACCCCGCAAGGGATTTGGCGTGAAGTTGTGTATGTATCAATCATAGGAACGATTTCTTTAATATATTGGTGTAATTGTACCAAAATACAGAGTACCTATGCTCTCTCACAAAATTTTAATCAACGATTTAATTCTATATTTAAACATCGATAACTGTGTATAATTATGTAACGTAATTTAACCGTTTTCGGCCTTATTTGTCGGTAATACCGGTCGTAAATAAAGGTTTATTAAAAAAAAATACCTGCAAGTTATAAACGCAACACAAGTCGGAATTATGTAAACGAATGAACGGGTTCCCAATGGAACTGGGTCGGCAAGCTTTCCACCACAGGTCCATGCCCCCGTACGGAACCAGTGGCGCTGCAGCCTGAGCATTTTAAGATTTAAGCATTGCATAGCTAGGAACCAATAAGCTTCTCAAAAGTACATAGAATCTATTCATCAGCGTTACAGTTCAGCATTGAAGAGGTGCGTCAAATTTAATTCACGGTCGTATATTTTAAAGTGAATCAAATTTTTAAAATCGACGTAATTTACCGAGTAATGAGAGTCTTTTGAGTTCTAGACTGTCACGCCTTTATTTTGAGGTCTACAGATTACAGCTATGGAGTTACATAAATTAAAAAAAAGTATTTATTTTTCGCCAACTCTTGTAAAATTATTGAAGTCTAGTAGATTTTGACGGGCCTCGTGGCGCATTGGTAAAACTACCGGCTGAAGCAATGAGGTCGGGGGTTCGAATCCCACCCGAGCAAAAATATTTGTGACAAACATGAATATTTGTGTGGTGTCTGGGTGTTTTTCTATGTATTATAGGTATGTATTTACAAAAAAAAAAGTATATATGTATTTATATCCGTTATCTAGTATCCATAACACAAGCATTTAATTGTTTAGCTTGGAACTAGAGGGCGCTGTGTATATTGTGTCCAAGATATTATTTATTTATTTAAGAAAATTTCAATTCAAAAAAATAAAAAAAATATTTATAATGATATTATTATTTTTGTAAAGTTAGATAAGATTTAAAGGCCTCGTAAACAATAACTAGCAGTAGATACCGACTGCTAGGCAAAGATAAGCGAGTTCAGTTTCCATATTGTAGAAAATTTTATTTAATGAACATCGTCGTTTGTATGGCATCTGATATTTCTATGGGTTATTGTATCTACATTTTTTTTTATTCTGATGTAAAGTATCATAACAGAAGCTATACGTACTTTACTTTTACTATAAATGCTTTAAAATCATATTCATTAGGTTCAGTGCTTACTACCGGTTTAATGTTGAGGTGTACACACCCTGAAGGGAAAGCCTTCGATCTCACATGTCAACCGGTAATAAGTGATCACTTGCAATTGCCTTGCGGCGAAAATTGTATGGCTCCATGGACCACACATGTTAAAATGGCGGGCGGCCAGTACTTTTTTTTTTGCTGAATGCTCCTTTTTAAATGCTATGTAAACTTTTTGGTTAGATACTTTAAATGGATATACTTAATAATTAGATTTTATTTTAAAGCAATCTAAATTTAACATATGAGATTTCCTTGTAATTTTAAGTGTAAGATGACAAACTAAACCTTTCTGGTTTATTGTTTACATTTGGAATAAGGTTAGTAATCATCATTATTGTTTTCTTAGTATACTTGCATGGAAATTATGTAGCATTTAAATTTTACACATCAGTCAACTTTGCAAAGAGAATAGATAAATAATTATATTAAAGCGGAATTATTCGAATATGCATATCTTAAATTATGTAAGCAATGCGTCAATATTATCCATTGTTATTTTCAATTAAAATAATAACATCTGACCTAAATTATGCGACAATTTCTCATGACAACACGTTTGTCACACGGCCAAGACCTTGGCAATTGTAGTCAAGGACATATTCACATACGCCGGAAACATCACCGGATCAGCCCCATCACAATGACACTGATGACAGCGTCCGCCATATTGGACGCCAAAATGTCAGAGATAATTGCAATTAGTGCGGGAAAACTAGTGCTGTCAAATTTCCGTGTTTCATAATCGAATCATGTTATTTTTATAATGTTATTCTTACAGTATTTTATTAATTACAGTGACGTAATAAATTTGAGTAACAAAAAAACGTGATGCCTTATGATTGTTTTGAGTATATGATTACCGTGAAGTTTTGTAATAAGGATTATTCTGTAAATGATTGCGACATTTGCTTTTATATTTTGTATATTATGTATTGAATTAAAAAAAATCGTGATTGTTTTTTTTTGTGTGTGTATTACAAATTGTTTATTACAACGGTAAGTTTTATTGGTATTGAATAATTGCGATGTTGCAAAAAGGCTATTAGAAAAACTTGTACGTGTTTATTATTATTGAGCCGGATGTGCACACTAGTATATACTGTGTAAACATCTTCACCAGTACCTGTTATACTGCTGATCGTTATACAATATTTATTTAGTTTATAAAAAAAATACCAAGTGTAAAAAAGTATAAGTACGAATACGTTATATAAATAAATGTAATCTGTTTAATAGTCTTACTACTTTTCACTATTGACTATACTTAGTACCAATCTATATAGATCTATTCATATTACGAATAATAGAGTTGTGATATGTTTGTTCATGATAGAACTACACTAATTGTATATCTTAAATGGAATTCTAATTTAAATTAATAATATCTGTATTCGTGAAAGTTTTGAATGCTACATATCAGAGTATGCATGACGTTCAAACTTAAAGATATTTTCAAATATAACTTGAGTTAAATTCAATAAATTTGCTATAAAACCTCTGCAGAGATATCATTAGCTGCTATTAAAGTTTAAATTTAGAACACAGCAGCTTAATTTTCCACGTCATTTAAATTTAGAATCCAATAATCCTAGTACAGGCTTAATGTACTGATTTTACAAAAATGCTAGCAAGAGTATTAGTAGAATCAGTTTTTATCATCTTAAAGAGCCCACTTGTGCATCAAGACAAGTCAATATTATATTAAGTAAAAGTTATAGTTACATAATATTAGAACAGTTTCTGAATACATAGGGATTTACACCTACTCGTATTATTTAAATGCCTTATCAACAATCCTATTTCCCATTCGAAATTCAAAATTGTTTTGTTATATATTATTTGTTTTTTTTAACTTTCACAAAAGTTCAATAAAGGTTTTTGAAAGTTTCACTTACCAAGGCAAATCGAGCCGAGTTGTTGAGCGTTGTTCAATGTATCCGGTATACGGTAACAACACTTTAGTCAATATTCACAAATAGTAAGTTTCACAGCAATTGTAGTGAGTCACTTAACATTACACAGTGAGCGGCTGTATACAACCTCCTTTGTGCTCTGGAACAATAGGAGACCACAGATTAACAAGAATCCTAAAAATATATATATTTTTTTATTTTTAATATTATATAATACTAATTAGTAATAGCTGTTAAAAAATCAAGTGGAAAAACCTGATTTAATAAACTAGCTATTTGTAGTGGCATCAAGTTCTCAGCAGACGACAAGAGCATAAATCATTTCGCCATATTGTTAGTTGGTTAACCAGTCTTATACGTGGCCTTGGCAGAATTGTAAATTTTTATAGAGACACTGAACCATTTTCAACAAACAACAACTACTGCTAAATAGTAGAAGACGCAGTGTAATTTTAAGTAAATAGTCATACTTAAGTACTTATGATATTTTGTCAAGCAACTGTTACCTCGTTAGTAAACATAAAATGGTTAAGTCTGGAAAAGTTTTCCATTACGTTAATCCGTCATTTCGTGTCAATATACCTCTGAAAGATAATAGAATCAGGAAGTACCGGGTTCGAATCTGGGCTCGCACTAGTGACTTTTCAACGGTTATACGAGTTAAATATTAGCGATAGGCTCACTTAGGCTATTAGGGATACCTATAAAAATTCCGTGAGTCGAGTCGATTTTCAATAGTTGTTGTCATTTCAAAATACAATTCTTGTATATTTTGTACATTAATATAATTTTAACAACTTAGTGCCCGGTATGGCAATAGGTTCGCCACCTATTCCATTTGGGACGTAAACATAACGGGAGACGAGGCTTAACAGCCGTTGCCTACACCTTTGGGTAGAAAAAGGCGTGAAGTTATGTTTTAATATAATTTAACGTTGATTCCCGCTGAGACGATAATTAGACTCTAGTCTGAGACAATTAAAAAAATCAAAGCGCGAAACGGCTGAGTAATCACGGATTCGAATGTCGCAAGCGAAGCAGCGTCGGTTGCGTCCTCAAGTTGCACTAGATGCATGTGTTCAGTTAATTATACGACCACGCCGTCGAGTTGCAAACATTGCAAAGTGTAATTTATTGGCAAATTACAATGTGATTATCGATTAAAACACAACAATTGTTATTAAATTTAATGAATAAATTATACATTTTTATAGATAAGCTAATTTCTTACAAAAACTCTTTATACTCTTTTTATAAATGAAGTAAGAATAATAACTAGAAACAACTCTGTTATAGATTTGGTTAAAAGTTTGCAAATAAGTCGAAACTTTTATGTTTCATTTTGTTTTTTTTCTTTTCACGATTGCAAGACTGGGAAAAAAGGATGGAGAAAATATAAATAATACATCCATGCAATAATATTTGAAAATACTTAAATTAGATTGGCAGAAGAGGAAGTATTACATCTGCGGCATAAATACTGGAATATTGCGAAAAGGATGATGATTACATATTAAGCTATAGATATTTACTGATCTGTTTAGAATTTCTATTTTAATAACTTGACAAGGTCGTATTATAACGATTATATTACGTCACAAGACTAGACGAGTTCGAATTCCAAATTTAAAATGTCACCACTCGTTGTCCTCGTCACGTTGCGGTTGACCCAGTGCTGCCAACTTTACACGTTTACAACTTTACATAATACCAATTTAGCAGTTCGGATTTTGAATAAGAATTAAATAAAAAATACGCAAACTTAACAAAATTTATATTATTTTGTTGCTATATTTAGGTTTATTGCTTAATATAAAGAGCAATTATCTGGTCTCTTATCATTGATATTATATAATTCAAAAGACAAGAAAGTTTTACACAAAAATTTAAGTTACACGGTAAGATCTGGTTATTTTAATTTTAGTATTTGCATAAAGCTAATATTTCGTAAAATACAAAAATTGCGTTTAATTTTTGTATATATTCTAGGAGGTTAGTTTTTAATATGTACTGTATCAATTATAGTGTAATTTAAAAAAAAAATCATTTGAGATAATACTACCTACTGCTAATTACAAGTGTGATATTTTTTTTTATCTACACACAATTGGCAAATGGAAAAGTTGATAATTTATTGCTACACGTTACCATTATTACTGACTCTCCGAGTACCTATATTCTCTTGGTTATGGTGAGAAAATCGTTACCTTTGAGAGACCCAAATTTAATTAGATATTACAAACCAGTTAAAACCAGTTCTAATACAGTGAATTTCAAGATGATTCATTATTAAAAACAGGTAAAAATCAATTTGACCTTTGAAATATGATTATTCATTGGCAGTTTTAATTTATGAAAACGGAAAATGTTTAATATGTCCGCATAAAATTGAATAATACGTATATGAAATTGCGCACATCTTATACGATACCAATAATAATAAGAAATATTTCAATATTCTTGTTCAACTCTTTTTATTTTCAATGAGATCAAAATCTATTCAAAAGTCTTATTTTTGATAACCTACATACGATTAAACATATATGTTAACAAAAGTTTATCACGTACCAAACTAACTGATATGTTTGTTACATTCAAATGTGAATATTATTAATTTTAACCTAAAAAAAATTTAATATATACGCACATACGTCGTCTAGCAATTACAGAATACGTTATTGTCAACGAAATAGTCATACGAGCTAATATAAAAAAAAACACGTGTTAGAGATTTGCAATAAATAATTATTATCATCTGAGCATAAAAATTAAACTATCATCGTTAGTATCGGTATAAATTTAGTAGCAAAAAAAAAATAAATTATTAGGGTACTTATCGTAGTATTTTATTTTTTACTACAGTAACGGCTTCCAGATTTTCTAACATGCCAGTATTAGATATAAAAATATGATGTAATTAACTAAAGAAAAAAGAGGTCTCATTTTATTTTGCACATCACTCATAAATAACGGCCTAGATTTTGATTTGTTATTAAAAATATGAAAAATTGCATGTACTAGATGGTGTCAGGAATATGAAAAAGGTATATTAAAAATACAACAACATAAAAGTAAAAGTCGAAATGAGGCGTAAAAGACGGGCGATATCTTTGTTAGCTTACAATAGATACACTCTGTAATGTATGAATCGATTTTAATTATTCTTTCATTCCTAAATGGCTAGTTAATCCAGCAGTAAAATTTTCTATCCGACTCAATTTATATTAGAAAGTGGGTGCGCGGACGAAGCTACACCCAGAAGCAACCGACAGAAGCTGCTTTTATTTCAATTTACTTAAGGATAAACTATAAGGGCATGCTCCGATGGTTCGGACATGTAGAAAGAATGGATGATGCTAGATTGACTAAGCAGATATACAATGCAAAATCGGATGGATGTAGGAGTCGAGGACGGCCAAGACACACATTCCATGACCAAATAGAACGTGTTCTATGTGAAGGTGATGTTAGGAACCTCAAAAATCGACGCGCGTGCATTAAAAGAGTCATGAAAGTCAATGAAACGAGTGAGGTGTGTAAGAATCGTGCCTTATGGCGCTCTTTTCACTCTGCCTACCCCGCAAGTGATTTGGCGTAAAGTTATGTACGTATAAACTATAACTTAAAAACTTTTTGAACAATGACGATACGTTCACAGTTCACATTCTGACTCCATGTTTAGTGTTTTCTTCCATTTTCTTCCAAAACGTAATAGAGTCCACAGCGGTTACTATGGAGAGCGTAGCCGTTTGCAGATTTTGCCCATTATTTCTTGCCCATGGAATTAAATTATTTACATTTGATACACGAAATAACTCTGGGGTTTATTATTATTTTAAACCGAAATATAAACGTGCGACTAATGGAAAACTTTTCTGAATGTGATGTAACGTCACTTATGTTGTATTGTGAAAATTATTGCAATTAAATTAATTACTTGTAATGTTATGTATAATACTCAATCGCGTGTTCTGTATAATGTATGCAATATACATAATAATTTTATATCTTTTCGTGCAATATTTTAGTGCATTTCGATATTAAAAAAAAAAAAAAAATTTAGGTAATCTTACAAATATGCAATTCGATAGGATGTTTTTCTTTTAAAATTTCCAACTTTAGTAAGTTGTGTTGTTTATTTATATGTTGAAGCAAGATTTTTACATATCATATTTCATCTCTTTTTCGTATGTTGATACATTGAAATAGTGTTGGTTCCATCATGTTACCTTGCGGGATACCCATTTTAATTTCCTTGGAATTTCATCATATATATTATGAAAATATTTGTGACCGAATCATAATTTTAGGAGTACGTTAGTTTATGCATATAATTAGGAATTTTTATAGACCTGATGTTATCAAACTTAGGGCTTATTAAGGACCATGACCTTATTTCTCTTCGTTATGATAACGATTAACTATTTCTCCTAAGCGTGTGAAAGTTTCTTTTTAATCAATATTATAGTAGTGAGTTTTAAATTTCGCGTCCTTAGCATTTTTTACATCCGTGTCATTTGTGTTATTTTATCATAATTATTTTATGACCATAAAATCTGAAGGTTAATTATACACAGGTTTCGCGAAATCAACATAAAAAATAACATAAACGTAAGCAGATAGGAAGACAAAGGTCTTACTTTAGATCGTATCATTGTATATTTAAAAAAACCAGTTGACTCTCAAGAAGCATGATTAAAAAAAAATTAAAAAGAGGTTGAATTTTCTTTTTTTAAAAAAAGAAATAATTTAAAAGTTAAGACAAATGAAAGTATTTAATAAGTTTAACACGTGGTGTTATATAACACAGTTTTGCCAATTCCATGAGAATGATCAAAGGCATTAAAAAAACTGGTTTTATAATTATAAACCAAATTACTTGGTCGCAGAAAGTTAAAGTCATGAACGTCATTTTGATTTTAAATCAGAATGAATATGAAGTCTCCGTGGTCCAGTGGTCGAGCTCGTCCGCTTGATTCCGGGCTCACACCAATGAGTTCCCGGGATTATTTTCGGGAGTTATGTGTGATAAATATAGGTGACTGATAAATTTATGCCCGGTGTATGCCAATAGGTTCACCACCTATTCCATTTGGAATGTAACATTACGATGAGCGATTCGAGGCTTAACAGACGCTGCTTTCACCTTCTAGTAGAAAAAGGTGTGACGTTATGTTTTGTTAAACAATATCAAATTATAAAGAAATATTTTGTTGAACTGGCGCCAATTTTATGTCAAGCAGGTGTCACTTGACGGTCAGCACTGAGACGATATTATCCTTAAAAACTGGACCTGGGGGCCGAATATATTCTTTGTTGGAAAAACTGGTCGCATGACCGCGTGTGGGTGAACCGGGCTAGGTTCGCAATATATAACTACGTTAATATAATTATTTTTTAATGTTTTTTCATGCTTTTAAAATTATTCCAAATACTATATGGAAACATATGTAAATAGATAGCCTTGCCACAATATATGAAAAGCGAAACTTTTTAATCAATTTACTGAATAGGTGATTTTTCCAATTAATTTGATATTTTTTATTCCGCGTTAAAGTTTAATTGTAATAAGGTTTGATATAAGTAAGGGTGTTAAAACCTATTAATAGAAATTCTGGATATTTTTAAATAAAATAACATAACTTCAAGCTTTTTTCTGCCCCAAGGTGTAGTCAGTGGCTGTTAAGCCGCGACCGGCCGTCATGCTTACGTCCCAAATGGAATAGGTGGCAAACCTATTGCCATACCGGGCACAAAGTTAGTTATTTCAGTTAGTGTAAATCTAGGTATATTTACTTTAAATATTGAAATTCGTTTCTCGCCAAATTATTAGACATAAACAAGAAATGAAATTTCTCGATTATTGTCTAATTTATTCAATATTAGACATAAACAGGTGTTGTAAAGACAATTTCTTTAGTACTATTAATTCGATTTTCATCGATAACACGAAAGACCAGTAATCTGATTTGTAGTAATATAATTGAACAGAACCCAATGTTGGTTAGTATTTGCAATACGAAAGTGAACTGCCGGCAACCGGTCGCTTGAAGGACGCCGGGCTGCTTTTGTCTAACGCTCACAAACAAGTTATAAGCCGGAGCGGGATGCCACAACTAATCCAAAATATAACACAAAATAACTTCACGCCTTTTTCTACCCGAAGGTATAGGCAGCAGCCGTTAAGCCTCGACTCGCCGATGTGGGCGAATCGAATTGAATAGGTGGCGAACCTGTTGCCATACTGGGCACAAAGTTGCAGCCTTCGATATTTATCGCGCATAAATTTCGAAATTAATTTCGAAAAGCCATTAGCAAGCCAGGTTTCGAACCCGCTGCTTCTTCATTCAGACTTCAGTTCGACCACTGGACTACCGAGACCTAAACTTGACATTTTATCTATATATTATTATGTATTTCCGAGAGAGTCGAGAGAGGTATCTGGGGGACCAACCCCTTCCTCACTCCCCTTCCCATCCCATTTTCGACTCTTTCTCTATCCTATTTTAAAGACTGGCAACGCAACTACAATACTATTTGTGTTGCAGACATCTATAGGCGGCGTTAGTTGCTTATCATCAGGTGACAAGCCTGCTCGTTTGCCTCTCTCTCCCATAAAAAGTGCGTTCATTCGCTTCTTCTTATCACTGAACCCATACGAAAATTGCAGAAACGCAGTCGCAAAAACGCATAGTTCACGTCGTTAAATCGCACAGCAGTCGGATCATGCCGTCTCGAACATTCAATATATTTGTCTCTCTCGCACCAGATGAGTTCTTGTAAATACCCCAATAAACTTTACACTCAACCTTACCTGACGACATGCCGGATATATTCGGCTCCCTTGTCTGATCCTGTGAGGGGTTGTATGGTGTTTTTTTCAAGGGGTAGGTAGAATACTGTATTTATCTTACAATTTCTATATATTTCAAGTTTGTTTCATTTCTGATGGAACTTTTGCATCTATTTGTATGTATAATGTGTATTTTTGAAGTAAAAGTCATTAAACCAGGCTTGAATAGGAGAGTAAGCTGGTATAAGCGTTACGAAACAGGTGATAGGGATTAATGGAATTTGAGAAAAAGATATAAGCTTACGATAGAAAGAGACAAAGAGATTAGTTTCGTAGGGGCAAGAAGAAGAAGTGTGTGTTCACACTTTCTTCTTTTCGTCTTATTGCCACTTACAAAGCAAAGATTTTTAATAAAATTCAACATAAACTTATTTTGTCTTGGTGATGTATAACACTGAATGTTTTGTCGATGCCAACCGGAAGTGAACTACGAGGGCGAGTGAACACAATAAATGGGGTTACAATTAAATAGCCAAATAATCCATACCCATATTAAAAGTGACTAAAACCATAATCTATATTTTCTATAGAATGTTACATTATATATATTTTTTCATATTAATGTAAAAAAATCTTTATCTTTCTAAATTAAATATCGCTTGAAACTTCACTTTTTCGAAATTTTTCTAGAAAATAGTTATTTTTGTGAGATATTTCAATACTTCAATTTTTTTCGAAACGTTTCTACAAAGAAGTATTTTATTTGTTTTTATTTTGTATTTCAATTGTTCACCAGTGTTATAAAACCTTTTTGGTGCCTATTCTTGTCATGGGTGCCAGAAATAAATTTTAAAAGAGGACAAAAAATAAAAAAATCTAATCTAATTGTTAATTCTGACGATAAAAAAGTTTTGAATTTGATTTTTGATCCGTTTTAAATGAAAATATGAAGTTGATTTTGACTTTAGCCAAGTCATAGTGACTTGGCTAAAGTCACTATAGACAATAAGTTTTGTGGATGTGCGAATATTGACTTATGTTTACTTTGTTTTTAAAAATAAAACAAAAGAATACGAAAGATCTGTATAATTTTTTAATCCTGAACAGATAGGTACTATTTTATTAACTTTGGGTTGAAAAGGGGTGAAGTTATCTTATTAGTTATTTGTTTGCGAGTGTGTAAAAATATTTATCCACTTCGACTGTGAAATCGCAAATTTTTTTTACGTAAATTTTAAATTTTACAATTTCTAAATATATCGTACCGTTTTGTCAAAAGAATAACTAGCATTTAATTCTGAAACTTTTAAATGCTGAATTTATTATTACAACTAATTTATAACTTATTAAATATTTACTTAATAATAACTCTAGATCTCGCTTTGATTAAGAATCTTTCTATTTGAATATATCTAAAACGATAAACATACATAACATGACTTCACGCCTTTTCTACCCGAAGCAGCAGCGGCTGTTAAGCCTCGTCTCGCCGTTATGTTTACATCCCAAATGGAATAGGTGGCGAACCTATTGCCATACCGGGCACAAAGTTTTCAGTCATCGATATTTATCACACTTCCGAAAACAATTTCGAAAAGTCATTGGTGTGAGCCAGTGTCAGGATTCGAACCCAGACCTCTTGATCAGAAACCAACGGTAAAATAGAGTCAAATTAAATTTTTATATATAATTTCATACAAAATTCTTACGTGCAATATATCAAACTTGTTACACTAGAAAAAATAATGTAATATTTTGACATAAGGTCAAACTAAACAAGATTACGTCCCGCTAAAAAAATTAACCTAAGGTTGTTAAGTATTTATGTATTTATTAAAATTAGGTTATCCATTACCAACTTAAAAAAAGATACATTAGCATAGATAAATAAATAAAAATTACGTGTATGTCTGTGATTTGCGATCTCTTAGATTTAACACGATTACCAAAACAAGCATACGCAATGTGCAAATATTTTAAATAAATATTTTTCTAACTCATATACTTGGCTACTGCGCAGAAATTACCTATTCTTAATTGTAAACATAAGTAATACTATAAAATAAGATTAATAATAGAGAATATGTATAATAGAGTAAGGAAACTGGCAACTTTTAACGACAACTTATAAATAATACGCCCGAATACTGAACCGCCACTCAAATCTGACAATCAATAAAGTGCTACTTACTGTTCAAATTTCACGTAATCAGTCTAATGTGACAGATACTTAAGCGCTAAAGTAGCGCTTATATATTTGAGTGGCGGTTCAGTATTCGGGCTATAGTCTCATAAACAAAAAAAACCATAGACAATTACAAAAGCTAAAAAAAAAACATTTATATGCGTTCGATATTTAAAAAATCTTCACTTTTTTACTTGAAAGCGAATGTCCAAGATTGTTAGCTGTTGTAGATGAGTAAACAATAAGATGATTTCAGTTGACAGAACTTTCTCTGGTAGAAATTTATTTTTGTGTACACCTGTATGTATTATGTATTAACATGTATTTCACATGAGGTTTTTCTTTTCTAAATCTCATAAAATGTTAAGTTTATAGAGACTTCTAGAGTTTTGTCATTAATGTACCATTTCATAAAATATACCTGGACTGGCAAAATTCATATCAAAATGAAAAATTTTTTTGTTACTTAATGTAAAGAAATATTTTGTGGTTATCCATCTTCACCAACGATATAAGAAATAGTTTACATGGGATTTTCAGATCTACTGAAATTTCATGATAATTGGTCAAGTTTGCAACAGCAATTTTGCAACAAACATTCTGCCACAAGAATTGTATAGCTAAAGGTAATGTATTGAAATTTAATCACATTTGCATGAATTAAGAAGCTTTTAAGACAGAAACACTCTTCCTATTTACTAAGCAATATAATTAACGCTCTTTTGAAACTTTAATGGAATAGGTAAGTTATTTTATATGAAGGTATACATTTATTATAATAAGTTAAGTTAGGCATGCCAGTGTGTGATTGGAAGATGTTCACGATGTCAATTTTGGCATACGATTGCTAGTGTATCTTTAGCTTTTTAAAAAAAAATTTGATTGAGTCTCTTATTACTCATACTCACACATAAAACGAAGATAGCTAGATTAAATACATACATATGCATATAATTTCGTAGTTATATGTTATTTCTTAATACATATTGTATTTAATGTTAAGTGAAGTATCATGACAGATGTTACTTAAGTTAACATGTTATATTACAATAATAATTTATCTATCTATATATGTATTATAAATAGTATATTGAAGACGCGTGATGATAAGTCACGGTACATCATTTAGTTTGCACAAAAACTTATTTTGTTGCTTCTAACGTCTGGACGAAAATATATATTTTTTTTTAAGTAACGACGCACAAAAAAAAGTCGTCCTTATTCTTCGTTCAAATTAACGTATATTTACTATGATTATATAATAACTGATGATCATTATTAGTTTTTTAGTTTGTATATGTTACTGTTGAGGTTTTATCTCTATATTTCATAGTGTAATGTTAATGTCTAAAGGCTTTAAGAGCTTTATGCGATATATGTCTGAACCGGAACGACAGGATAGTGCAAGAACGGCGCTAAAATTAGAGACCAACACCTTCTATTGCTGCATTTTACTCCTGGTAGAGGATATACCACCAAGAAAAACATTCCCAAGGAGGGTTGACATCAGGCAGGCGGCCGGTCATTAAGCCACAGACAAATCTTTTGAGAATAGTTCGAAAAGTTGACATGTTCTGCCGATTCCACTTAGAGTGGGATAAGCACAGGATATGGTGATAATGGTCTTCATTGAGAAATGTTATTCTTGACAAACATTTAATAGAAATAGACACAAGGCAATCGTAAATCATGCACTGAAGGACTGGATGGTTGGCAAATCGGTAGTTTATGTGCACGAGTTGAGAAAAAAAAAACGCCTGACTGTGATAAATTCTGGATGGATTTTGGTCTTCGTATTTTAATACCATACTACACCAGGAGAAAAATATGTACGTTTTTAAACAAACTGTCTTTGGATTACTTAAAAGCGTTTTATCGTTATTAAAAACATCGATCTAATGAACAGATTCAGGGGTGCAGGGGAAACCATTTTGATATATTTACTGCATTGATAGTTAAAAACTAATTTCTTAAAGTAACAACGTGTTGCTACAAGTTTGAGGTGTCAGCTGTGCATTCAACTCCGTATAAAGCATTGTGTCCTTAAGTTTCAGACTTTCAAATTCTTTTAACGAGTAATTATAGAAATAAACTTTATTGTAAACAGTGTAGAATCTAAATTAAGATGTTTCATTGTTATAAGCGTTTCATGTATTTGTTCCGAAAAAAATACAATAGGCGTGTTTCTTAGAGTCCATTGTCTAATTGTAAAAAGCTACGTAATATTCGTAATATCTTTTAATAAACTATAAAATAACATAACAGTTGTAATAGGTTTTTAGTATTTCCGTTCGGTTATTGAAATTGGATAATATAACGATTAGAATGGAATTAGACGTTATTATAGTGGCATTCCGTTGTTGTACGTGAACGTTAAGCTCATCATAGGAAACTTCGCCGCCCGTTGAAGTCTTTTCTTAAGACGGTCGGCTCCTTACAAAATGTTGTTGTTCATTCATTTATGTATCAAATATCATTGATTTTTGCGACAAAATTTTTAGCAAAAAAATATGAATAAATTATTATAAATGTATATAGTTGTAATGTACATAAAAGAAAAAAAACAACCAACCTGTATAGTGAAGTGTCACTGTCAAATACAAATTAAAAAAAATTACACACACAAAATCCCAGAAAAAAAGTTCGTTGCACAACAAGCACTTCGATTTTCAAATATTTAAAAATAACGGTCAGCACGCGGAGCGCGTTCGTTCACAGTGGCGGCGGTGACGGTGCGCGCGCGAATGGCGACCGGTGTACACTGTACAGTCACGTGCTACGGCTTGCAGCCACCTGTTACCCAACCAAGTTGGATAGTACACCCCAACCATATATGTATATTACTTTTTTTTTCTTCATTTTTTAAGTTTATTCCCTCTTCCGCTTGATACTAAACCCGAGATAATATGACGCGACAAGCTTAGATTACTGCCAAAATTTTTATAACATATTTTTAAATTTCAAGGATCTATTAATTTGGATAAAAAATAAATCAAATAATTATCTATCTGAAATAAATCATTTATATTCTTCTAGGAAATAACCAATTATCGTTTAATTCAGTTTTTATTACAGAAAACAATCGAAACTTATTTATACAGTTGTAAATATATTTTTAGATTCCTAGTCCTTTCTAATTAGTTAAATATGTGCCTCAGACAAAAAAACAACAAGGTCTTTATGGCCATTCAAACTTTCAATTGGTTTTTATTACGGAAACAACTTTATTGATTACAATACAGTATCATAACTTGTTATATGATTAATTAAATAAATTAAATACGTAGACATGTGTAGAATATTGTGTAAGCCTAAGCATTACCTAAACTGTAGTGGTTGTTAATAATTTAATGACTTTTAAATAATTTAACTCTATCAATACACCTGTACACGACCGTGTGCATTATTTAATTATATTTCGTATCGATATCAATTTTAATATCGATATAAGAATTGCAAACTGGATCTACATTGCCTCGCAACGTAGATACTGACTAAGCAACTTTTCACCGCCCATGAACATCGTGGTGCATTGCCGACCTTTAAGGGAGTAGGAGGTGATAGGGGATCGGGCCTGCGGATACTCTCTCACCGAACGAAACGCGGCAAGATCCGACGACGACGATATTCCGAGAGGTCGTGGTATTCAACGGTCGAGCCGGCACATTCATGCAGCAAACTACTAGAGTCTACTACTGTTCTACATCCTACACCTTCAGGCAGTTGTATAATTCAGACAGGATATGTTTGTTTGTTTAATAATTATGCTTAAACAGTCATGAACCAATATTTATAATCATTTTTTAAAGAAAAAGTTATTCTTTAAAAAATGATTATAAATATTGGTTCATGACTGTTTAAGCATAATTATTAAACAAACAAACAACAAAAAAAAAACAAAACAAAAAAAGCGATATTGAGGATGAATGATTACATAAAATCTAATTACTGTACGAAACTAAGAACATAGTTGCGAGCAATAGCTAATATCAAAACACGGTTTTAAATCTATCGCTATGGCTTCAAAGAAATCCAAGATCATCTTTATTTGTCCGGTTTACCAGTTTGCAAAAGCTCAGCCCATAGTTCGCTTATCGCTTGGCGAATTCCCAGAAACGCCGCCGTCCGCTACGTGCCGTCCATTTGTCTTCCATTGTAGAAGGGATTTTTGTTGTTAAAAGTTGTGATATTTATTTATATACTAGGGATTAAGCGCACGTTCGAACTGATGGTAAGCCACTACCATAAGGTAGTTTTAGTGGTAGGGGTTTAAGTGACTAGTACCGTATACCTCTCTCTCCTTAAGAAATGTGGCATAAACAAAATTACGTCTGTTTTCTGAGAGTTCGCAGTATTTCACCGGTCGCGACGGCCCATTCATGCTGCTCTGCTCTCATTTTACAGCAAGATTTTTTTTTTAGATAAAATATGTATATTCTATCAGAAAAATAGAGGATATGAGAGAATCCATATATTCATTACTCATTTTTATTACCATCCGTGTCTTACTACCAATTGAATTGTACTCTAAAGTCTCTAAAAATGACGGCTAATAAATAAAAATAATAAAAAAATGTTCAAAAATAAGCCAACTATTAAAGAACATTAAATAATATTTTTAGTATAGTCGAGGAGCTTGTTTCGAAAAGTTAGTGATGCAACAACTTATGAAGGGTCAGTTTGGGTAATAATTAAATAGTCCGTTCAAATTATCATGCACCTGTTTATCTACGGAACCGGTTCTGGATCTTGTGCATAAAATGAACTATAATATCGGATAGTGTAGTGAAAGTTGACCTTCACTTTTGTTTTGTGTTGAATATTTTTTTTATAAATGAAAACGGTTTTAATTATTCGTATAATACATCCTGTACATATTCTGATCTCGCGTCCTTAAAAAACGTCCTCAAAACGTATTTGCGACGGTAATTATGTCATCAACAATGTTAACAGTGGTAGAGCCACGCAATTTGCTGTCTAAATGGGCCGGCTCGATCGTTAAAATACCATGACATTTCAAAATATCGACGCAAAGTGGCTCATGCCGAGATTCGCATGGTAAGAGCGGTATCTCGAGGCCAAACCCATTCCCCTCCCCCTTACTATCCCACTTTCGGCTTTTCCCTATACGAATTTAAAGGCCAGCAACTGTAACATTCTCTGAGTTGCAGGTGTCCATGGGCGGCGTTAGTTACTTATCATCAAGTGACACGCCTGCTTGTTTGCCTCCCCATCCAATAAAAAAGCCGAAGATCCTAAGATAGTAAATAGTAGCTATAAAATTGCTGAATATAGGGACAATTTTAAAACTAAGTTCTTCAAAGTATGTGGAAGCTACTATCAAATTTATTTATCAGAAAATATTGCTTTAAATTGAAATAAGCAGGCATATGTACCTAAGGACAAACAATTACAATGATCTTGCATTTTAATATATCAAATATGCATAAACAACTTTTAGTGTTATTTTAATTCTTTTGGGTTTTTAAACCAAACAGTCCCCAGAATGACACGCCGGTAAGTACAGTGACCTATCTATAGTCTTTAAATATATAGATATTTGCAGACTTCATAAACAATACTAACAATACTATAGATACTTGACTATAGAGTCAAGTATCTATAGTCTTCATTTATTTATTCAGGTCCAGTGACCTTCGTAAAGTGGCACACACTACTACAAGTTTATAAGTAACATCAGTGGTCGTTTTGCTCCAGTGAAGACACACTTGTTAGAGTCTCCCCCGATAAAAGACACAAGTAGCTTCCTGTCTGATGCGGTCAGGTGCTCATATAACCAATGTCGTATGTACTGATTACTTTTTGACCTACAGTAACACTTTAATTTTTGAATATACCAACGGATCCGGCCACTATTCTCTTCAACTTTTTCTTATGAAAATTATAGTTATGCATATGACGGCAATGATATCTACAAAAAGCTGTAAGCACACTTTTTTAATTAAAATTATCAATATTAATCGAGCTATACTAATATGTAAAAAAATATATTTACCATTCTTGGAGTTTCGTGCTTCCTAATAATGATAAAAATTAGGTATTTAAAACCTAGAAAATTTGGAAACTTTCAGCTTTAAAATTATAAGGTTTAAGATTTGAGTTTAGTATTTAGAGACACGAGTTTTGTTAACACTCAACAGGAATAATAATAAATAATAAAATAAAATAAAAAACACAAACAACGCTTTGGTATTAAGAACCCATTCCTTTTAATTACATCAAAAGCATTGGTAGAGTTTTGAACTTAATAACTAGTATATGTATTAATTGAGAAATAAAAAACAAATAGGAAATGACAACATGACGCCATTTTGTTCTTTTAATACTGCTAAGTTTCTTTATACGTCGCATGCGCATATACTTACATAGTTTTAAGTCTACCTGCTTCAGGAACAATAAGGCAACGTTGCATTTCCGACATAACTGTCTGACTACCTGGCTAGTGAATGGGAGGGTGTACGAGAAAGGAGGTTCTAAGCATCAATGATATCATTAATCAAGTATTTTCTACGTTAGCTTTGTTTGCTAAATATAGTGATAAGTACAAGAATGAATATGCGTCATATTATATATATTAGAATAGTAATATAGGTACTGGTTTTTATGTGTGGTAAATATTCTGTAATATTTCTTCCAAATAGAGTTAATAGTATTAGTTATAGAAATAAATTAATTACATTATTTACAAAACATATAGAATTAGACAACTTGAATTAGAAATTAAAGTTCTACGCATCTCGGTCTACTGGCAGCGTGCCCAGAAGACTGTCCGCATTGGCACGCTGAATGGCAATGCTTATCCTCTGTGCGAAGAATAGACCAGACCTCTGGTTGCGAGCGGCCTCGATCAGTCTCTTTGCAGGATCTATAGAAGGTTTGAAATGTATTGAATTATATACTTTTGAGTTGTCATAACATAGTCATAGACAATAGACATAGCATAGTACACGATGAGAGAATTGAATTATTTTGATGATATGATGCTTATTGTGGTTTTGTGTATGTGATCAACTTTTAGTATGTGGTCAGAGAATGACTGAAGTTGACTGACGAATAGTAGTGTAGTACCTTCTCATAATTATTCTTGTTCAGATCCATAATTAGGTATAAAATTTGTGTTACCATAGAGAGAAAGCCTAAATAAATAATGTCTTAATTTTTTCCACTAATATAATATAGCATGTTGTTAAAAAACATTAAGACGATATTTTGTATCCAGAGTTGTTAAAAAGCAATTCGGATTTAAAGACAAATTTAATATAAGACATAGAGAGACATAAAGAGGATTTAATTATAACACAGTTATTAAAAAAAGCGACTTTTCCAAAATTATGGAAAGTGGCTAAAAAGTTATTTTGTAAACAACAATCTTAATCCTACATTTATAAAAAGCTTATTACTAGCTTTCCAGAACTAAAACTAGCAAGTCGTCAGTATTTTTCTCATTATTATATCAAGGATGATGAGTTGGTGAAGCCTTTTTTGTTTCTTAGTAAACGATCCTTCAAAATATTCAAGTTCAACCGCCCCGTTGCTGACTCACCTGCGGGTGACGTCAGTACTATTCTTCACAACCCGGTCTTTTGACGTCTGTTTATTATATTTTCACATCAAATGTGTGCTTTTTATTTTTCAAATACATATTATAAAATTTTACGTCATGCAAAGATTGACGCATATTTTTTTTGTAAAAAGGGGGTAAAATTAGAAAATAAATAAAATTAGAGTTTATAGGAAATCAGAGAGATACTTTGATACAAAAAAAATATAACTTCACACCAAGATAATTGCACTTTAGGCAGAGAATGAAGTGCTTTATGATATGACTCTAGCATACCTCAATGGCATCTTCGCCTTTCATTACAATACTTTTTTCTTTCACACCGAAAAACACATTGATAAGAAGAATAAATACAAATAGATAGGTATCTAGAGATAATATCTTTGGTCAAATATATCACATAAATAACTTAATAGTCCCACATATAATTTTCTATAATATGTTTCAACAGTTTATCCGAGTTTTATGCATTAATCACATTGATGATTGCATTTAAATATTTGTAGGCTTTTGTGGTTGTAGAATTATCCAATCATGTACAAACCTATTACAGATTTGAACTGGGGAAACTCCCTAAATAGATATAAAACTCACAATTATATCGAGACTAAATGTAACATACCATAACTTCACCCCTTTTTCTACCCGAAGGTGTAGGCAGCGGGTGTTAAACCTCGTCTGGCTGTTATGTTTATGTCCCAAATGGAATAGATGGCGAACCTGTTGCCATACCTGGCACAAAGTCTTCAGTCATCGATATTTATCGCACATAACTTCCGAAAACAATTTCGAATAGTTATTGGTGTGAGCCAGTGTCAGGATTCGAGCCCGCGACTTCCGGATTCAGAAGCGGGGTGCTCGACCATTGGACCACCGAGGTGATTCAAACTGTTTTAGAAGGTTTCATTTTAAGTTTCGTAACTGTTTATACACTCTTTACCAAGATTTTGAGTGGTAGATAATCTGTGAAAATAAAGAAAAAACGTGCGTGTTTCCCTCCGCGCGGAAGAAGTGAAACTTTATAATGTGAAAAAGAATATAGAAAAAGTTAGAAATCGAATTCATATTGTTTTATTAATTCTATTGTGAATGTCCATAAGGTTTGTCACCTTATGGACATTCACAATAGAATTTTAATGATCATTTTTGAGTGGAGAAATATCCAAATCAATAACCATGGGGTACTTAATAATAACTCAAGTAAGACTGCCCGTGTAAAATTAATCTAAACATTATAATAAATACGATTATTAACAAAAAACCAGCTAACGGGGCGTTAAATGTGTTAAACTTTTGCACGTCGCAAAAGAAGTTTCACTTCAATAAGATAACAAAGAATATACAAGACACAAAATGGATAGCCAGAGTAGCTTTGAATATCAAATAACAGTGGGAGAGCCAAGCAGTTCGCTGCATGAATGGGCCGGCTCCATCGGTGAAATACCACGACCTCTCAGAAGATCTACGTAAAGTGGCTCATGCCGCGTTTCGTTTGGTGAGAGAGGTACCCGGAGGCCCTACCCCCTTACCCATCCTTTCCTATCCCACTCCCTTAAAGGTCGGCAACGCAACAGTAACACCATATGTGTTACTGGTGTCTATGGGCGGCGCAGGTTGCTTACTATCACGCTTGCTCGTTTGCCCTCCTATCCCTTAAATAAATAATAAAATAAATATCAAATATAAGTTTGATATCGTCCTGTAGATTGTTTTAAAGAAAAATTATTTAAACTTGCTTTTATTATTATCATTGCACATAAAGATATCAATGCGCCATCCGATCGTTGCCATTTTATTTTCGTATATCAACTTTACGGCCAGAGATTGTTTACAATAAGTTGTACCTACTTAGCATATTGAGTTGTGAAAGACATGAAATGTTATGTTGACAATTGGTTAGCGCACATGCGTACCAAACAGGATAAAACACTAATGGTTTAATGATAACAAACTTTTTTGTTCTTCAATAAAGTGTATTTAAATTTAAGACAACAGCATAAATGTAAATTTTTCAGCACCGTATTTTTAATTGACTTTATTATGTATTATAGTCGCAAATAAACACTCGGCTGTTTGATGAAAAGGAGACATCAAGGCCAACGGGAACTTACAATATCAGGCAAAAGCCCGAATACTGAACCGCCACTTAAATATATAAGCGCTACCTAAGCGTTTAAGTAGCTGTCACATTAGACAGAATACGTGAAATTTGAGCAGTAAGTAGCACTTTATTGACTGTCAGATTTGAGTGGCGGTTCAGTATTCGGGCGAAAATCTTTTAAATCCTATTCAAAATACTCTATATGAAGATAGAGTAATTAAAATTCAAATAGATAAGAAACATTTTTCGGATAGGTTGTAATTCATTACACTATGCAGAAACTTAAAAAAACAAATTGGCGGTGGATAGAAGAGAAAGATGCAGAAACTAATAACTAACATACTTCAGGCCTTTTCAACTAGTAAGTGTAGGCAGCAGCTGTTAAGCCTCGACCCGAAGAATAGTTATGTCTCAAATATAATAGGTGTCGAATCTATCCCCATACACCGGACACCAAGGTAGTCAGTTAAACAACAGTAAAAGTAGCCAGTTATCGATATTAACCAAACATAGCTTCCGAAAAGAATTTCTAGAAATCACTGGTGTGAGCCTACAATCCACACCACGTCTTTTGCATTAGAAACGGGGAGCTCTACCCAGTGATAGAAAGTAAGTGTCTGACTCTCTGACTCTTCTGTTCATACATTTAGCGGAATCAATTCTACAGCACATCTTATATCAAACATCTAATCTTAAAACATATCAAGACAATTTGTAAACTTGTTTTTTTTTAATCCTTGAATTGGCGCTTACCTCATTTCGCCTCATGCAATAGAAAAAAACAGTTGCCTTGTTTATACGTGAAGTTATCTTTTGTTTTCAATATCGTTTGAAAAGAGAACAATATTTAGCGCGTTGGGTAGTTAGTTAATTAAAAACAAAGCCTTTATATTGTATACATCTACACTAATATTATAAAGAGGAAAGATTTGTATTTTTGTATTTTTGTGTGTAACGAATAAACTCAAAAAGTACTGGACCGATTTTAATAATTATTTTTTCTTTAGAAAGCCACATTATCACTGAGTAACATAGGCTATGTGTAATCATCAGTTGTTTGTACACGAGTAACACCGTGAGGCGGGAAGCTATATACAGTATAGCGGTACGAAGTTCGCGCGGTCTGCTAGTATTTTATATCTTTGTTAGTATGTTTTATATTGAGCTTTTATAGCAAGTTCTTTAATTGAATTAAAAATGAAAATCGTCTAACTAACTAACGACCACAAAATAATCAATTTTCGGATGAAATATATGACGAAAAATCAATTTGTGACAAATATGAAAATTGTTCTCGGTGAAATTTATACACACTACCCGCAAATGTTATTTGACTGTTTGGGCCCAATACAAAAGGGATTTGTGTTAAAGAATTTTTCATTAAGTACACTGTTGTAGGTATATACTTTTAATGATTATGTCGTGTGGTCTTCAATAGAAATATTCTTGTTATGCAAATGTCCTCAGCATGATTTTCTTCAACACTCAACTAGAAATATGCACTTAAATAACGTTTACGCAGACATTTATCGGTTTCCTGGCCAAGTACTTAGGTATATTTATTTACATAATAGGTAACTTACATTATTCCTATAGTCGTGTTCAGTTTTTGTGAACGGAATTAATTTATTTATAGATCGAGGCGCCGAATTAACGGTTTTTTAAACGAACCTACGTTCTTTATACATACCAAACTATTTAAATTTAGTAATGAACGGAACACATTCAAATGTCTTTAAGGTTGCTTATTATGTCGCTGATATTACTGACTACTAAACCGCGCCTACTTCTTAACACTATATTACTTACTTTTACATAACATAACTTCATGCCTTTTTCTACCCGAAGGTGTAGGCAGTGTTTATTAAGCCACGACTCGCCGTTATGTTTATGTCCCAAATGGGACAGGTGGCGAACCTATTGCCATACCGAGCACAAATTTTTATCACACTTAACTTTCGAAAAGTCATTGGTGTGGGCCAGGTTTCCAACCTGCGATTTATTGATTCTAAAGTAGAGTGCTCGACCAGTGGACTACCGAGATTACACTTTTACCACTAAAAAACTCAGTGTTGCACTCCTCTTGATTGCAATGTAATGTTATCATCATTATCATTACTTATTATAAAACAAAGTCGCTTTCCGCTGTCTGTCCCCATTTGTGCTTAGATTTTTGAAAGTACGCAACGGATTTTGATGCTATTTTTTTAATAGATAGAGGGTGTAAACCGGGCGGTTTTAAAAGAAGCGGTAAATCCAAAATATACTTCTTAATTACTTTCCATACGGAACAAAGTCAGGGTCAACTAGTATACCATAAAACCTTACTCAATTAATAGACTATCCAACCTAACAATACTTTTTCAATTCCTACCAATCGCACCTAAGATTTGCGCATTCAAACAAACGAACAAACTGCTCGACTTTATAGTATTAGTAGGTATAGATAAACTCGAATCAATAATTGTCAATATGTGGCCAAAGCAACCGTTTCTCAAATTTCAGACTGGTGGGTCAAATACTGCAAAAAAAAAAATAACTTGGTATTAGTAGTTCTTAAGAATTATGCCTTAACTTAACCTTACCCTGCTTTATAATATAAATATATGGGTATCTCTAGAATATGGTCGATCTTGTATGCATAAAAATATTATAATGCTATGAAGACTTGTCTAAACCTGTTCATTTTATAAAATTTCCATACATTATTCTTGTATCGATGCATCGTAATAAAATCCAGTTTTCAATCGCCATTCGACAGGCTTATATATAATAAAAAGATTCATTATTATACCCTTTTAATTTATACTTGTATAGTTTAATTACTTTCATAACCTCAATATCTGCTTAAAATGCTTCTTTTCCGATTTACCGAAAAAAAGCACTAACTCAAATAGCAAAACGACTGATAGAGGCCTCTCGCGACCAGAGGGCTAGTTTATTCTTCACGCAAAGGATTAGCATTGCCATTCAGTATGACAATGCGGGCAGTCTTCTGGACACGTTGCCAGTAGACCGAGATACGGTGAAATTTGATTTAACCTAGTCTACTAATTGTAAATATTGTAAATAATGTAAAATATGTCTTGACTTAAATAGCTACTTACTCCTTTTACTTCTTTAGACTTAGGAGTCACAAACAAAACAAAACCCGAAACCAGGTTTATTTATGCTGACGTGCCCAAACACTTGGTAATATGAACCGCAAATCGTGACTCAACCCTCGTCGAACGAGTTCCACTGTACTGGAGCTTACTTGTGAGTTGAACGGTTATTACATGGACAACGTAATACTGGTCAAGAATTTTAATAATACTCTCCTTAAGAACTGTGAACATTGGAATTATTATCATTTTCAGTTAACAGTCTCAGTGGCCCAGTGGTCGAGCACTCGGCTTCTCATCCGGAGGTCCAGGTTCGAATTCTGACACTGGCTCATACCAATGACTTTTCTAAAGTTAAGTGTGATAAATATCGATGACTGAAAAGTTTGTGCCCGGTATTGCAATAGGTTCGCCACCTATTCCGTTTGGGACGTAAACATAACGGCGAGACGAGGCTTAACAGCCGCTGCCTACACCTTCGGGTAACAAAGGCGTGAAGTTATGTTATGGTATGTTCATAACATTGATATAACCCTTTATGAATTATTTCGCGTTTATTTAGAACTTATTTTATATTTATTTCCCGACGTTTCAAACTCTTTACTGAGATCATTTTCACGAGTAATGGACAAAAAGATGGTGTAAACTTCACTAGGTCATCAAATTCCATTTATGTCAACGGTTGCAGATTTATGCTGAGTTAAAATATTAACATCAAACGTTTTTCAATATTGCAATGTAAAATCTACGTAAATAAATATCTAAGTAAATATGCATAATATGGCACGATTAATATGTAGTTCAAGGAAAATAATGTCAGTACATTTGCCAAACTATAAATATTGAATCATGTAATGAAGATTGAATAACGATTATTAAGTTATTAGGTAATTATTAAGTTTATTTTGTGTTGATCCTTCTTATCTTTGTAAGTCATTGTCAAATTTTATTTCGATACTATCTTATCTTCGCATATTGCTTGAATCTTGAATTAATTCTTTTTTAATTTTGTATTTAATTATGTGCTGTAACAGATTAGTAGCTTTCGATACCAATTGAATGACATTTAGTGCACAACATAGAATTCAAAAAGCAGTCGTGCAGATACTGTAGTGAAAACTGCCGAAGAATCTCATATTAAAAACGTGTTAAACGCTTGCACCTCACATTACAAGTTGCACTTTAAAGGTATTAGTTCGTCTGATTATCTTTTAACAATCATATGCTAAGGAGTTCGCACTTAAAACTGAATTCTGAATCAAGAAGTCGTCGGATTGAATCCATATCACACCAATGACTTTTAATTATGTTTGATAAATATTAATAACTGAAAACATTGTGTCCGATGTATGGCAATAGGTTTCGTCACTTATTCCACTGGGAATCGGTGCTGCCTTCACCTTCGGTTTGAATCGGTGTGAAGGATGTGTCTTTCCAATAATTATATATTTTAGGACTATGGTCACTTAGATTAGAAGCTTTGATGAATCAATTTTATAGTTACTTTTTATTTTTGTTTCATTTATTTGTAGCAATAGTCTCGGTGGCGCAGTGGCTAGCACCCCTCTTCTGATTCAAGAAGTAGCGGGTTCAAATCCTGGCACACACCAAAGACTTTTCGAAATTTTCGGAAGTTACGTGTGATAAATATCGATGACTGTCAACTTCGTGCCCGGTATGGCAATAGGTTCGCCACTTATTCCATTTGGGTAGTAAACATAACGGCGAGACGAGGCTTAACAGCCACTGCCTACACCTTCGGGTAGAAAAAGGTGTGAAGTTATGTTATGTTATTTGTAGCATAGTAAAATGACAAAACAGTTCTGTTAACCGAAAATATTTGCTACAAACTCTTACCAAATATGTTCTTTTCTTCGATTAGATTATCATTTTACTGACCTTATCACACTAGTGGAGTCCGCACAACATGTCATCTTATTCCATTCTCTTCTATTACTCGTCGTCTCCACACTGCCTTTATAATCATATCAACTGTTACATAGTCCATCCATCTCTTTTTTGGCTTTCCTCTAATGATGTCTCCATCAACATTCATTCTCATCCTTCTAATAATGTGTCCATACCACGACAATCTAAAACGTCTATTTTTTCCGTGGTTGGCCCTACTTTTGTCCTTTCACTTATATACTCATATTATCAGGTATTCAAGTAAATAAAATAATGAAACTCGCATTTCGTAGGCTTATGTACTTTAATTAAATTTTAATAATATCAACAACATATTTACAGAGTTGGGTAATTTTAGTAAAGTTGTTATAGTATTATTGTTTGATATGAAAATTATTTAGATATTAAGAAATAGCCCTGGGATATTTGTATTTTTATTTATACTTGTCACAGACGACGAACTAGAAAAAACGAAGTTCATATCGGTATGACAAAAATTACGAAAATAAAAAACTCGTTCAATATTTAAAAGATTTTTTTATACTTTAGACGAAAAGTATATATTTTTTTATGGGATAGGAGGGCAAACGAGCAGGCGTGTCACCTGATGGTAAGTAATCAACGCCGCCCATGGACACCAGCAACACATATAGTGTTACGGTAGCGTTGCCGATCTTTAAGGGATAGGGGATAGGAAAGGACGGGGAAGGGGGGTGGGCTTTCTTGTACCTCTCTCACCGAACGAAACGCGGCATGAGCCCCTTTACGTCGGTCTTCTGAGAGGTCGTGGTATTTCACCGGTCGAGCCGACCCATTCATGCAGCGAACTGCTTGGCTCTATCTACCACTGTTGAATAACATAAATAAATAATTAAAATTCTCCCCTTTACATAATATCCCTTTAAATCTATAAAATACGAAGCGGGGTCTTCAAATATGAGCAAAATTTATGTTAAAATAACTATATCAAAGTACACAGAATCCTTTTTAGTTGACAAATGTATAAAACTTAAATGTAAATTAAACTAGACGATTTTTGGTTTATATTCATCTAAATATCTCTTATATCTCTTCTTCGCCATTCTTACGTGCCATAGGCGCCTCTGTACCTATGATCAAGAGAACCGTATGTAGGCCTGTATCTTGGAGTACGTTGGCTCCATGGTGACCTTCTGTTTTTGTAGCTGGAGCAAGCAATGAGGCTGTTCATGGCCGGAGGTCGGGATCTTTCCACGCTGATACCGTAGCGACGACTGATGAAGACACAAAAAGAGTTGTAAATACAATTAAAAGTATTTACATTTTATAAAACAAACGCCCGAATACTGAACCGCCACTCAAATCTGACAATCAATAAGGTGCTACTTACTGCTCAAATTTGACGTATTCTGTCTTATGTGACAGCTACTTAAACGCTTAAGTAGCGCTTATATATTTGAGTGGCGGTTCAGTATTCGGGCTAAAGTCACTTTCCGATGTCTGTCCCCTTATATGCTTAAATCTTTAAAACTACGCAACGGATTTTGATGCGATTTTTATTAGTAGTTAGAGGGTGTCAACGGGGTAGTTTTGATCATGTTATTCATCATGTTGATTCATGTATGATGTTGTAAAGAAAACCCTAACTGATAGACCAAAACAAACTTCTACATTTTTAAACACCTCCAGAAGGTCTACAAAAAAGTCCGCGAGGCCATATGTCTATATCTTAGGGATAACCCACAATGACCATTTTTACTTTTTTACTTTTTACGAGAAATAATTACTTATTTACGAAGCGATTTATTCTCATCCAATTATGTGTCGTTTATAGATTGTGTATGTAATATAGATGATCCTGACCCTTTACAGCATGTAATGCATAAACGAATATTTTCGAAGATATTGCTTTATTAACGTAGCGGGCCAGCAGTTAAAGCCGATAAATAGCACAAATTGAACCTCATGATATCCAAAATTTACTCATATATTACTTTTTATGCGGAACAAAGTTCGCCGGGTCAGCTAGTTGTGCAAATATAATATTGATGTTCTGTTTTCAAAATTTTAAAAGAGAATAGAATGATTTTAAAGATTTTTATTAAAAATATTTTTAACATCATAAGATGCAAATAATTTAAGTATTAGCGCAGGAAAACAAAAGTGTTGTACTATTTTTGAGGTTTCCGATATGGAATTCAAATCAATTCAATTCATTCAATTCATTGTTTTTGAAGAGTTGGCATACAGAAATGAAAATACAATAAACAGTAGACTTATTCTAGTAAGTTAGTTATTCTAAGTAGCTTAATATACATGTACCAAACATATTTAATAAGCTAATGTTAAGGTTTAATTTGATATTACCTCTTGGTCCTGGGCGCAGGGAATTTATCGCCAATCAGTACGGACTCGTCAAGTGTTCCGTCGATTTGAAGTAGATCGCCGGCTGATACAGACACGTCCATCTTGGACGTTTGATCGCACAGACATGTAAATAAGACCATAGACAGTCCCTGGGGAAAGAGATTTTTTACATACAATAAAGTTGCCAAAGCTAATTTCTCCCGTGGATAGATATTAAACCGAGTATTTTCATATTAAACTATGTCTTCTATCATAAAATTTCGTCTATAATTGAAATAATTGCGACCGATTCTTGTCATTTATTCTGAGAAATAAAAATCACCAGATAAGACTGACAGTGGCAGAGCCAAGCAGTTCGCTGCATTAATAGGCCGGCTCGACCGGTGAAATACCACGACCTCTCAGAAGTTCGACGTAAAGTGGCTCATGCCGCGTTTCGTTCGGTGAGAGAGGTACCCGGAGTCCCACCTCCTTTCCCCATCCTTCCCTATCCTCTATTCTTTAACGGTCGGCAACGCAACAGTAACACTATATGTGTTGCTGGTTTCCGTGGGCGGCGTTGGCTGCTTACCATCAGGTGACAGGCCTGCTCGTTTGCCCTCCTATTCCATAAAAAAGACAAGGAAACTTCGCGCTAACCTTCTTGTATTGAAGATGTAAGGTATTTTTATAACTTAGTTATCATCCTAGAGGGATGACATCTTAATTAGATTAGTTTTAATTAAATTAAATTTTCATGTTTTTTGATGATAGTATAAACACACTTACCACAATGACGTGAAGAACAAATACAAATAGTGTAGAATTCCTGAAGCCAATGGAATCGAATAACAGTCCAGAAACAGTTGGTCCAATGAATGCTCCTAATGCGAAGGTAGACGTCCACATGCCGGATACCAAGCCGTATGTCTCTATAGAGTTTGGGAGGCCGCTTCCACTAAATAAAATATAAAAGAGTTCTCTTACACAGTAAATATCTTCACAATAAGACCCTTGCGAGATAGAAAGAGGACCACATAACACCCACTCTACAATGAATCCTAAAGGATCCTTATGTGTAAATACAAACATAAATTTCATAGTATTGCATTCTACCTCAGATATAATAAAGGTAAATAAAAATAAAAAAGTGTGTGTAAAAGTAAAAATGTGGGTGTCGTAAAAGGCGACTAAGGGAAAAGCTAGAAGAATGGGTAGCAGCATTCTCTCTCAAGAAAATACAGCCTACTGCGATCGCCAACCCGCCTGCCAAGAGTGGCGATTATGGCACAAACCCCCCATGATTGAGCGGACCGGTAGTTGTGGCGCTCTATGGGCGAGGCCTATGTCCAGCAGTGGACCTCAAAAGGCTAATGATGATGATGAAATAAAAACGGTGATAATATGATGGATTACTTACATAGCAGTACCCAGAGCGTCGGAGAAAGAGGCCACTAGCTGACTGCCCATACCGAGTCCATGCAACACTAAGCCCATTATGGATACCCACATGATCCTGTAAGCAAATAATGCCCTCGTCCGTCAAGACTAACAGTGGTAGATCCAAGCAGTTCGCTGCATGAATGGGCCGGCTCGACCGGTGAAATACCACGACCGCTCAGAAGACCGACGTAAAGTGGCTCATGCCGCGTTTCGTTCGGTGAGAGAGGTACCCGGAGGCCAACCCCCTTCCCCATCGTTCCCCATCCCCTATCCCATAAAGGTCCGCAACGCAACAGTAACACTATATGTGTTGCTGGTGTCCATGGGCGGCGTTGGTTGCTTACCATCAGGTGACACGCCTGCTCGTTTGCCTTCCTATCCCATAAAAAAAAGACTGTATTCCACACAATTCCACATTGAGTTATAAATTTTTCCCATTTTTACGAGGTAGATATTATTCACCCATCATGACATCTTACTAACCTGTTAGCATCAACTGGCTCAACAGATTTTCTTTTTTCCATACTTCCCTAAAATTCGCTTCTTCCAAAAAAACACACCCCATGATGTCGTCTTCCAAACCACCCATCCATATTTTCCTAGGTGTTCCTCTTCATTTATGTTGTTCTACATGCAGATTTATCACTTTTTTGGCGACATGTGTATATTATTTACTATATGTTTGAATAATGGGAACCGTTTCATTACGGAAGTTCTTAAAATCTTCTATGCTATATGTATTATGTTCAACTTACGTTGGCATATCGAAGAAGGGTGCTGGTCCAACAAGCAAGAAACCACCCGCAACAAAAGCTGATCCCAGAGCGATTACATATTTTGGTCTAACAGCTGGGTGATCACACAACCAGCCCCAACATGGAGCAGACATTGCGTAAACACCACCGTTAATCACAAACATCAGACCAAGGATCACCGGTGAGAATTTGAACTGTGGAAGATCACAAGCGGTTATTTCAACGATTTGATTGAATACTAAACTTTAGCAGAATTAATTAAGGTGTTATGAAAAATTAACCCTTTAAAGAAGTTTTAAGGACAAAAGTAGCTAGGAACATTTTTATACATTATTTTTAAGTTTGTTCTTAATACTTGTAATTGAATATTATTTATCAAAAAAGAACCAAGTACGGAATATTAGAAGTATGTTGGAGTTTTTTTAACTCCCAGTCCACATCCTGATTTTAACATTAAGCGAATCTATGTAAACATAAAAATTCGTCAACGGGTCTCTAGTGGCGAAATCAGGCAGATTGTTATTGTAAGATATTTTTTTTTAATTGTATTAATCGATATGTTTATTAAACAACATTGAACTTTTAATATCTATAATAGAAGTCTGTAAAAAAATATAATTTTAAAGTTCGCTTAAATATGGGTTTATTTCGTCAAACAGTTCCAATAGTTTATAATTTACAAAATAAGTACTATATTTGAGAACAAGTAGGTACTATAAAATGACAAAAATAAATTAATAAATTAAATAAAAATAAATTTAATTAATAACTTACTTGACGCAAATGAGGCTCCAATGTTGCCTGTAAAAATCCGATACTCATACTCGTTGAAATAATACTGATTGCAGACAACATGACGCCAGGCACTTTCAACAGCGATAACATTGTAGCTGAAAATAAATATTTTAACATTAATATTTTTGATTAATATCAACGTTATAACGTAACGTAAATCCGAGCCCTTTTCTACCCGAAGGTAAGTCGTTACGTTACGTCCCAAATAGAAAATAGAATAGATGGCGAACCTATTGCCGTACACGGGGCACAAACTGACTTCTGAAAGACTTCAGATAAATGTGTGAGCCTAGAATCGAACCAATTACTTCTGAATCAGAAGCGGGGAGCTCGACCACTGGACCCGTGATACTAATATTAGGTATAATTTGTTGTTCTAATAGAACTGTTTATGGAAATTTCTAGACTCACTACAGACTTTACTCGACAGTTATTTATGGTTTTAACTGACTTACGTTAAAATTTTTACGATTTTAATAGACAATGTAATGATGTAATCATTACATCCTTCTTTTATTTGATCCTTTTGTTACTAAATTCTTCGGGCTACTGCTCCTTTTTTAATCTTTTTTTAATTCGTATAAAGACTTATGTTGGAGTAAGGGTTTCTTAGATGGAAATTTTATTCGTGAAAACCTGACTGTTGCTTAAACCTTTGTAATTCGTAATTTAGGAAAACCACCCGTAATCCTATTGACTGCTGTAATAATTAAATAAATATAGACCTAAATGCGCCTACACATAGTTGATGGCATTTCTCTAGACGTGTACTTGCACATTGAGTATTTGAAGTAGAGTGTTTGTACATCGATGTTAGTTAGAGAAAATGATTATTTTATTGGTAAGCTATTTGGAACGTAATATGACTTCTGTATTTATTTTAAATTTCATCTTAAAAATTTAAATAAAATAGATAAATAGATTTTGGTTATAACAAATTGTTAAGTTAAAATTTTACTCGTGAAATTTAATCAATATACATTACATACATACATACATACATAACTTCACGCCTTTTGTTACCCGAAGGTGTAGGCAGCGCCTGTTAAGCCTCGTCTCGCCGTTATGTTTACGTCCCAAATGGAAAAGGTGGCGAACCTATTGCCATAACGGGCACAAAGTTTTCAGTCATCGATATTTATCACACATCTTCCGAAAAACAATTTCGAAAAGTCATTGGTGTGAGCCAGTGTCAAGAATCGAACCCGGACCTTTGGATCAGAAGCCGTGTGCTCGACCACTGCGCCACCGAGACTCAATATAAATCACGTAAACATGCACTCAATAGTTGATGTTAATTGTAAAAACTTACATCGTAAATGTTACGGATAAGAAACGTCATATCACATTATGTGTGCAGTAATTAGAACAAATTGAAAACTTACGTCCACTAGGCTTAGGATCTTCATCATCATGATTCTTGGGTAGTACGAGACAGCTCATCACGGCCGCGCAGAATAACGCTGACCCTAGAACTGCGAACGGTAGGCTGTAACCACCCAGGCCATATAGTGCACCGCCCAAGGTTGGGCCCACAATCAGACCTAGTCCGAAGAACGTTTCAAGTGATGCCTGAAAGACGATAAATCAATTATACAATGTTGCCAGTGACCTAAAAGCACACAATAAATAAACTGAGATCTTAGGTCTCTTTTCTGCCACAGGCTGCTATAGAATTTCAGATGCACCGACGATAACGTCGTGTTTAGTATTAAACAGAGTTATCGACGGCAACAAAACTTCCTGCTTGAGTATTTGAACGAGTGCTTCTCGAAGAATGACGCCCTCTACCGGCGAAAATTCTTTTCCCTAAATAGAGACCATTCGTTCAACATTACGTTCGGATTCCCGGGTTTCTATAGTTCATGATCATATTCATTTAGGTTTAGTCAAATTAAAATCGATTTAAAATGTAAATAGTGAAAAAATACGACAATAGTAGCTGCATGTCTGTTATACGGTTATACCCCGCAGTTGCAGGCACTAATTCATACTTCGACTCGCCAAATCCCAAATATAATAAGGTGGCTAAACTATTGCCATACACAGGGTACGACTTCGTTAGTCATCGATATTTAAATCTCACTTAACTTTCAAACTTTAATATCCGAAAAGTTTCATTTCCGAAGCAGTTTGCCTCACCACTAGACCATTAAGACGAACGATTGTGGTTTCATTTTAATATTTAATTTAACAAATATGAAGCTCACGGCGAGCGAAACGTGGCATGAGCCACTTTCGATATTCTGAGAGCTCGTGGTATTTCACCAGTCGAGCCATAGAGGCAGGCACTAGATAGATCAATTAAAAAAGTGTCTTTTTCTTTTATAAACCTTATGATATAGATTTAAATGATAAAAACAAACGCCCAATTGAGAACCTAAACTGATGCAATAAATCAAATTATTACGTTTGAATAAGTACTTTGAGGCAGAAAATAATAAGTTATCCTATTATAAATATTATGATCGAAGTCAATGGCACCTTATCGTAATAACTTATATTATTTGTGCGTAATATGCGACATGCGACATGAACCTCTGTGATGAACATTTTACAAATATTTTTTATGTGTGTATCTTCATGCTTTTTATTTTATTGGAAGTTGTATGTAGTAGCTGTTATGTGTGGATTTGCCGATTTCTGACGTCCCAATTGTAATGGTGGCGGTAGCGACTGCAATTAATCGGTCTCAATTTAGTTAATCACAGATATTTAATACACTTAAGTAACTTCCGAAGTAGTCAGTAGTAGTAGTAGTTTAGTAGTAGTCCCTCATATGAGGGAGGAGAAGCGGGCAAGAAGATGATGAGTAAGACAACTTGGAACGTGTTGGAACGAAGGGAAGTTGGCGTCAGACAGGACAACACGGATAATTCACAAGGATGGCATGGTGTGCCAACCTCAATTAGAGTGGGATAAGAGCAAGAGAATGAGGATGGTATGAACAGAATAATATATGTTTTAAATGTAAATGTAAAATTTTTTTATTATGGTATGTAGGTATTTTTTATTGAATTCATTTATTTAGTCTATCTGACGAGTGAAATTTAAAGTTATAAATACTTACAAACATTATAGCGACATTATTGGGAAACTCTTTGGCGATGATGGCGAAGGAGGCTGTAAGGAAGGCGGCATTACCCATAGCTTCCACAATACGAATTATGAAGCTCAGCGTTATGAAGGGTAAATGACCTTCCACTTTGTCCAACATTCTGTATGATGAGAAAGAAAAGTCATTAAAATAAAGTTGATTCTCTTTATTCCTAGGATAGTTTTACTTTCACAGTGGTATAGCCAAGCAGTTCGTTGCATGAATGGGCCGGCTCGACCGGTGCAATACCACGACCAACTATCAGAAAATCGACGTAAAGTGCCTCAAGCCGCGTTTCCTTCGGTGAGAGAGGTGGGTACCTCTCTCAGGGGGGAGGCCCACCCCCCTTCCCCATCCTTTCTTATCCTACTCCCTTAAAGGTTAGCAACGCAACAGTAACACTATATGTGTTGCTGGTGTCCATGGGCGGCCTAGGTTGCTTACCATCACGTGACACGCTTGCTCGTTTGCCTTCCTATCCCATAAAAAAAAACTTTCTAATAAGTGTACTTAAAGTGATTATGTATACGATATTTATAGTTATCCATAACTCCTTCGAAATTATATATAATGATATAATGATCTCTAATACCTACTTAAAAATACAGTCACACAGATATATTACAGATTTGATTTTACGAATATTGTAAATGCCAAAGTTTGTAACTCATTCGAAGGAAAACAATTGAACTAATTTTGATGAAACTTTACAGTAATATACATTAAGTATCTGCCTAAACCGTTGGAATTACGAGTATATGCAGATGTCTCAAGCAATGCTACCGTACGACAAGAAACCACGCAGGCAAAGTGGTGTTGGTGGAAACTGGTAATATCCACCAGGAAATTCCAGGAATTTTCAAAAGTAAGTAGTATTTAAACTTACCCAAATAATATGGCGCATGTTCCTGTCGTGAGAATCCCACTGTTGAATAACAATTTAGGTCCTATTTTGTTAAGATGAGCGCCATACAATGGGCTGACCAAGAAAACGACCAGCTCGAACACACCAAACACAAGACCGTATTCAGTCGCGGTGCAGTTCTTTTTCTCAGCCTGAAACATACGTACGTAATATTTAACATAAGTTAACGCCTTTCTCCACCAGATGGTGTAGGCAGCGGCTGTTAAAAGCCTCGACTAGCCGAATTATTACGTAACGTTCCAAAGTGGCGGAGCTATTGCCATACACCGGGCACAGAGTTGTCAGTCAGCGATATTTATCACGCATAATTTCCCTGCCGAGGAGCCATTGGTGTGAGCCCAGAGTCGATCCCACAACTTTGAATCAGAAGTTAATTTTTCGAAGGATACCAATTCCATTCTAAAATATCCCTAGTTTCATACAGTTGATTAATTGTGTCGCATTTGTAGTAAATACTTTTAAAATATCTGAAACAGTTTTGTGAATGTCTTGGAGCAACTCTTTTATTAACACGACATAGATTAATAACAGCTTATATAGAAAAGCTTTAAAGTTAGGTGAACTGTGGATTTTATTTATAGGTATAGATTCTCGTCTGATGCCTGGAAATAATAGAATTACCGGGTCTGTTTTATCATTATAATTGTAGATGTTTAAAGAATTTCGCTTGAGAAAGATAGCAACTAGTTATAATTGAAACTTATCGAATAAATTTCTTAAATATTTCAATTAAATTCATTATCAAATTACAAAAAAATACGAGGTCGGTGACGACCTTTGATAACAATTGTTTGTTACGTCTAGGTTATTAACTACAAATTGAGCTATATTTTAGACTTTAAGAACATTAAAATAGGTTTTAACAGCAATCCATGAGTTTCAATATTCAAGCACTAAAAAGTTGGATAATGCATTAACTTAGGGTATTTCTTATTGGGAACGGGTGATAAACCAGCAAGCAGATCATCTGGCGATAAACGATTATCGCCGAGCAATACCTGGAGCAATTGCAACACCTAGGGGGTCACAGTTACGTTGCTAGATTTAAAGATAAAATAGAGATCCGGATGGGGATTGTGGGGGAAGAGAGTGAGCCTCCAGATATATCTCTGACTGATTAAAACGCGGCATAAGCCTTTTTATATGCACTATTACCGACGCTCATTCATGCAGCTAACTACGTGGCACAATGTTGCTTACATTTGCTCAGTTTGAAGGAACAAATCATGGAATACTAGAACGGTTTAGGAATAATGTCTATAATAAATATATTATGTAATAGTCTCGGTCGTCCAGTTGTCGTGCACACGGCTTCTGATCCAAAGGTCCGTGTTCGAATCCTGACACTGGCTCACACCAATGACTTTTCGAAATTGTTTTCAGTAGTTAATTTTGATAAATATTAATGACTGAAAACTCTGTGCCCGGTAAGGCAATAGGTTCGTCACCTATTCCATTTGAGAGGTAAACATAACGGCGAGACGAGGCTTAACAGCTGCTGCCTTGTTACCCGAAGGTGTCTTCGGGTAACAAAGTGAAGTTATATTATGGTTTGTTATGTCTATAATGGCATTGTCACACTATTTAAGCAATAAGCAAATGTGCTGACTAAGAAATTGAGATTGACGAATAATTTGATTATCGGATTGACAATTCGCGAATCAATTGACAATTCAGCGTTTGCCGCGTATTTAAAGTTTTCTTTTTTTTTATTTATTCCACACATCCTTGAGTTTATGCCAGAATTTTCATCGACTCTTATAATGTGTTTATAATGTCTGGTGAAGATAAAAAACAAACTAGTATTGAACTTAATTTAAAATATAAGTTATCATCTGTTTATACATGCTATGTTCCAATGTGTCGCATTCTATAATGAACTAATACGATAAGATGGTTCATATTTGTTTTACGTCGTTTATTTGTTAATAAGGGACGTGAATATTTGTCAGCACAATACAATTTTTTGGTTGGCGTCCACAAACTGGATGAATTTTGTGTAGAATTATATAAAAAAACTAAAATTTATTAAAAGAAGTAACTCTATGCGTTAGCCATTTTCGTTACTAGCCGAAGCAAACAGGGACTCTGACAATAATTATAACATAACATAACTTCACGCCTTTTGTTACCCGAAGGTGTAGGCAGCGGCTGGAATAGGTGGCGAACCTATTACCATACCGGGCACAAAGTTTTTCAGTCATCGATATTTATCACACATAACTTCCGAAAACAATTTCGAAAAGTCATTGGTGTGAGCTAGTGTCCAACCTAGACCTCTGGATCAGAAGCCGTGTGCTCGATCACTGCGCCACCGAGACTTTCAATAATTATAAAATATCCAAAATATCAGTTATTACATTGTCACTTCTACTAATACTAGTGAGTTCATATATGCATTTTTTAAAGAAAGGCAATTTTAATGTTACAGATATTAAAATTTTATGTATAATCTAAATTTAATCAAATATATACCTTTCCAATCAACATTTTAACAGTGATAGAGCCAAGCAGTTCGTTGCATGAATGGGCCGGCGCGACCGGTGAAATACCACGACCTCTCAGAAGACCGACGTAAAGTGGCCCACACCGCGTTTCGTTCGGTGAGAGAGGTACCCGGAGGCCCACCCCCTTACTCATCCTTTCCTATCCCCTATCCCTTAAAGGTCGGCAACGCAACAGTAACACTATATGTGTTGCTGGTGTCCATGGGCGGCGTTGGTTGCTTACCATCAGGTGACACGCCTGCTCGTTTGCCCTCCTATCCCATAAAAAAATAAAAAAAAACATTTATCACATATTAAAACATGCTCCACAAGGAATTGATAACGAACATTCCAGAAATTTTGTATCGAAATTAAAAAAAGAAATGTTAAAAATCCCCAACGAATTGCAACTTCTTTCTATTTTTGGATTTAATTATATTAGATATTTATGTGGCGTATTAAACAATTTTTATTAACGATTGAATCCGATAAAATGGTTGTCTGGATATTAAAGTTAAATAATTTAATCGTATAATTGCTCAAACCAAAGTCACAGGTCACGTAAACACCGAATGAAACACGTGTTTGTAAAATTTACTAAAAACAAATTCCTCATGATATTATCTAAATACCTCTCATGTAATTTAATTTATAAGACATAGTTTTTATTTTTTAAGTAATAGGGTTCTTACAAGCAAGCGGGACACCTGACGATAAGCAACCACTACCATTTGTAGACACCTGCAACACTGATAGTGTTATTGTTGACCGCCTTTGAGGAAGTGGAATTGGGGAAGGAGGATGGCCCTTGGGCATGGAGACCTCTTTCACCAAACGAAACGCGACATGTGCCATTTTATAGCGATATTCTGAGAGGTCCTGGTATTTCACCGGTCGAGCCTTTATTCAAGCAGCGAGCTTTAAGACTTATATGGAAATATTAACGGTATATGTATATTATTTTATTTATTATATTTCTGATATTTTTATATCAGGTCCTAAATGCATAAAAGTTCAATCAATAAATGAAATGTACGGGACTATTCGAAAACAGTCTTATTAAATCGATGATAATTTTAAATGTAAGTAATAAGATATGAAGTCACTCTAATTTTATATATATGTATACTAGTTGACCCAGCGAACTTTGTTTCGCCTCAGAAAAGAAATAAGAATGGTCGTTGTGGGTTTTCCCCAAGAGATAGACACATGACATCGCGGACTTTTTTGTAGACTTTTTGAAGGTGTAGAATAATGTAGTTTATTGTTTTGATCTATCAATTACCTTTTGCCTACCTTTTGCAGTTAGAGTACTAAATCTCGAAAATTATCAATTTTTATTTATTACATCTTACATGAAATATGCATACAAACCACCCCGTTAATACCCTAAATTTATTCCGTACCAAAATCTGTTGCGTAGCTTCAAAAATCTGCACGTGTTAGGGGAAGGATTCTTGTATATTTTATCATTTGACATAAATTTTTTAGACATATTAACAATTAGTCGAATAAATTAAATCCTGTTAAAAAAAAGTAAAATTTGCCGGGAAAACTGGTTGGAATATAAAATTATATTTGTATAATTATAACTTATATAAATATATTTATATATATAAGTCGTTTAATATTATCTCATAGCGCATAACGATTGTGTTGTTAACGATAAGGTACGAATCTTTGCTCCGAGGTTATCATCGACTACGACTCGATATAATATATTAATGTATCATTAACTCTGTAATAGGTTACCCTCGCTTCTACATAAACTACCTTCAATTTCAATGACTTGTTCTCTTATCAATAGGCAAAATGAGAATGAGATGAACAAAGGAGAAGAAAGGTTTGAATACCAGCAAAAGATATTCCAGATTTATATTATAGATTTATAGTATCAGTGGTCCGGCGGTTGAGCACACGGTTTCTCATTCCAGAGGTTGCGGATCCGAATCCTGGCTCACATGAATGACTAAATTATTGTCGAAAGATTCGATGACTAAAAACCTTGTGCCCAGTATGGCAATTGGTTTCCCACCCATTCCATTTGGGACTTAAACATAACGGCGAGTCGAGGCTTAACAGCCATTGCCTACACTTTCGGAAAGAAAAAGGCGTGAAGTTATGTTATAAAAAGTTACAGTAAAGATTTCGCGAGTGAGGCGTGTAAGAATCTTGCCTTATGGCGTTCCGTTCTCTCTGTTTACTCCGCAAGGGATTTGGCGTGAAATTATGTATGTTATCACAAAATATGCAATGCCTATTGAAACATTTGGTTCCTTAAAATAAGGTAGCAAGCTTAATAACACGTATTAGATACAATTTATCAATCCACGTTAATTATGTTTGTACCCGGATTTTTTTTTACTACAGACCTTATATACAAATGACCACGTGTGAAAGCACTAGTTAAAACAGACGACAAACTTTAAACAGATGATAAGCAGTTATTGTGGTCCATGGACTCATAAAGAGATCCATCCAGGTTCAAAAAGTTCTTCAATCACTTAGGCACACATTGGGACACTGCCAAAAATAGTGTTATTTGACTAGAATACCACAATGATAAAATGTGGCAGAGTATGTCTCCCTTTCATGAGCAAGGTAAAACAGAACTATACCAATATCAGGACGGGCAAAGGTCAATAGATAACTAACATAACTTCACGCCTTTTTCTACCCGAAGGTGGAGGCAGCTGCTGTTAAGCCTTCTCTCGCCCATTAAAACAACTTTTTAGGATTGTATCGCGTTTATTTCTTATTTATTTATATTTATTTCCCGACGTTTCGAACTCTTTACAGAGATCATTTTCACGAGTGACGAACAAAAAGATGGTAGTTGTCCAAAAAGTGGGTGCTCTCTGTATCAATGAAGATAGCTTTTGAACAACTACCATCTTTTTCTTCGTCACTCGTGAAAATGATCTCTGTAAAGAGTTCAAAACGTCGGGAAATAAATATAAATAAATAAGAAATAAACGCGATACAATCCTAAAAAGTTGTTTTAATGAGTGAGATTCGCGAAAACCTCAGAAACAAATATGTAAACCTTCTCTCGCCGTTATGTTGACGTCCCAAATGTAATAGGTGGCGAACCCATTGCCATACCGGTCAATAGATAATGCCAAAAGAATATCTTCCACAAAAAAAAAAACAACGTGCCTAATTTGGAGCAACTAAAATATTTTTTTATAAAATATTACATTTCGGGAAGAAAAAAATCTGAAATAATCGAAAAATAATATGTAATAATAAGAAAATCCCTACTAATAATATAAATGCGAAAGTAACTCTGTCTGTCTGTCTGTAACAGACAGACAGACAGAGTTACTTTCGCATATACTTTCCCTTTTACTTTGGCTTTCCCGCTTAAACCTCTCAACCGATTTTGATGAAATTTGGCACAGACAATCTTTAGACCCTGAGAAAGGACATAGGCTACCTTTTATTGCGAAAAAGGGATAAAGAGGTTGAAATAGACGTTGAAAGTTTGTATAGGATTTCTTAATTTTAAAAGATAAAACCATGAAACTTTATATTTAAGCAGTTGATAAGAAATAATTAAACATTAGTTCTAGCGTTTTTGCTATTTCTAGCTGTGCGGGGATGAAATAGGGGTTGAAAGTTTGTTATTATTAATTCTAATTGAGGCGAAACAAAGTTCGCTGGGTCATCTAGTATGTCTATAATTTTGTATAACAAAATCACAATGAGATAATATAATTAAGACATAAAAAAACAAACAAAAAAACAAAATCTATACCAACCTCTTGCGGGTAAAACGGTGCCTGCAACGCCACGCATATCGCGTTGCAGAAGTCTGCAATTGCTATTACAACTATCGTCAACCACTGTTTCCTTGTAAATTGTAAACCCATTTTCAAAGTCCTCGCAAATTATTAAATTTCGAATAATAAACGAAACTATTAACCCCGTGTCATAATATTATTTCTTTTTTATTTCAAAATTTACGAAAGGAGTACCAATTACCAACGACTAAATGTAAAAACTCTATGCTGTCATTTATAAACAATCTTTTTTTTGTTTTGCGAATTTATTCAGACACTATTTTAAATCACAGTCCGTCCAGTTAAGCTATTATATCGAAGGCAAGAGGGATACTAAATCAATATATGCCGTTTCTGGTAAGTAAATTGTTACTCTATCAATACATTCGTACTGATTACGACAATGTGAACTTTAAACATATTTATAAAAATACCTATACATTGATATCTTTATTTAGTTGCTATCCTTTTGTATTGAACTAAATTAGTAATGTATTTCTAAGTGAATATGGTCCTTTTACAATAATTAGTGTGTGAAGTCTAGTCAGTAGAATTAATGACCGAAGGAAAGATAAACGAAAATAAAATATTAATGTGAATATTAATAAATTTAATGTAGATAAATAGAAATTAAATTAAATTAATTAATAGTAAAAGCACGACTGATATTAAAATGTATGTGTAATATATAACATCTTTTAATTCTTAAGTTTTATCGGGCGTTTTATTCTTTCTTAAGATCCGGGCTCATACCAATGACTTGGTTGGAATTATTTTTAAAAATTAGGTTTAAGTGATAAATATCGATGACCGACATCATCGAGGGCCGAACATTGGGCCCCGTGTATGGCAATCGGTTCCGCCTCCTATTTCCACCCTATTTGAGAAGTAAAAACTCGGCGAGATAAAGCTTTACAGCTGCAGCCTACACTTAGGGGTAGGCTTAAACAATATAACTAAAAGAGATGCATGTAATCCCCTAATCCTAACCCCTAATTCTACCTCAAGAAAAAATATGCTGTCACTTGTAATACACATGGTATTACAAATGACAGCATATTTTTTTATTATTATTATTAACAAATAGGTACAGCCTATATTTGTAATATATCTACGCTTATGGCAAAAGTGTGAGACATTATTTCATATTAGAGACATTGAAGAAAATCTAATAGGTATGAAGGATCTCTGATGGAGCAACAGAAGTAAAAAAAAAACGTTATTACAATCTTCGCTGTCTACGACTGCGTATAGGCAGCGACAATAACGCCGCAACAGACACTGAACTAATTTCCTTGCCCCAAATGCAATAGCAATATAAAAGTGGTCGCTCATGCCGCGTTTCGTTCGGTAAGGGAGTTAGACCTCAGGCTACCGTAGGCCCAACTCCCCTTCCCCCTCCATTTTCATCTTACTCCCTTGAAGGCTGGCAACGCAATTATAACACTGTCTATAATTCACTTGTCCAAGGCCAGCGCTAGTCGTTAGCTCGTTTGCCCTCCAATGCATTAAAGAAACTATTCACCAGAGCTATGGCTGTCTCCAAATCATGGGAAAATTTCCTCTTATCTGTATCACGTGCAATTGCCGCGTAAAAATGTATGTAATCCAATGTTTATAATTATTATCTGTATAATTTTAAAGAACTTTGTATACTATATTTATATATGGATATCTTTGAATCTGCGTATAAAGACGACTACACAAGGGCATCCTAAGTTGTTGTAAGAATAAAAGTAATTACGTAAACGTAGTCATCTTTTTGGCCATGCTCCTATGGTTCGGAATGGAAGTAAGAATGGATAATGCAAGATTGACAAGAGCGGAATGCAATAGAAGTTGAGGACGGCCACGACACACTTTCCAAGATCAAATAGAACTGGCTCCGGAGGAAGGTGATGTCAGGAACCTTAAAAAGCAACGAGCGTGTATTGCAAGAGTTAAGAAAGTCGAAAGCGAGTCTAAGCATCGTATCTTATCGTGGCTCAGTTCTCCCTGCTTAAATAACTTATAACGCGTTTAGTTCGCGAGAGAGAGAGAAAGAGAGAAATATCCGGTGGACTTCCTCCCTTTCCGTTACCCTCCCTAAGCCCTTCACAGGGAAATGTAGGAGAATGACATTTTAAAGGCCGATAATCCAACTATGATCCTCTCGGTGTTACAAATCACTATACCTTACCAACAAATAACCGACTATAAGAATTTTAAGAAATTTCGACCGTATACAAGCGTAAAAAAAACAAACAGATTTTTTTGATGGGATAGGAGGTCAAACGAGCAGGCGTGTCACCTGATGGTAGGTGACTAGCGCCGCCCATGGTCACCTGCAACGCACATAGTTTTACAGTTTCGTTGCCGACCTATAAGGGAGTTGGATAGGAAAGGATGGTGAAGGGGGGTGGGCCTTCGGATACCTTTCTCACCGAACGAAACGTGGCATAAGCCACTTTACTTCGATCTTCTGAGAGGTTGTGGTATTGCACCGGTCGAGCCGGCCTATTCGTGCAGCGAACTGCTTGGCGAAAATCCTATAATAATAATATTTTTCGTTATGTATAGTTCGAAATTTAAAAAAAAATGGATTGGATTGGTGTTATTCTGAACGCATCCTAATTATAGTTAATAGTTAAGAATTCATAACAATGCCGATATGAATATTAAGAAACACGCAAAAGTAAGTAAGGTCACATGTAGTTGGGCCATATTGATGACATTACATAATTGCTTAAAGATAAGAAGAATCACGAATGTTTGTATCCCGTCTGGGTGTTTTGTATGTATTTTAAGCATGTATTTACAATAAAAGTATGTATGTATTCATATCCGTTATTTAGTATCCATAGTTATCTCTAAGATTTTCGCGAATCACGTTCATGACACTAAAACAACTTTCAGGATTATATCGCGTTTATTTATTACTTATTTTATTTATTTCCCGACGTTTCGAACTCTTTACAGAGATCATTTTCACGAGTGATGAACAAAAAGATGGTATTCGTTCAAAAGATATTTTCATTGATACAGAGAGCACCCATTTTTTGGAAATAAAAATCAAAAAGTTGATGTTAAAAATAAGATTTTTACTATTGGTACCATGAAATAAAAAAAGTTCGAAACGTCGGGAAATAAATAAAATAAGTAATAAATAAACGCGATATAATCCTGAAAGTTGTTTTAGTATCCATAGCACACGCATTTAGTTGCTTAGTTGGGAACTAGAGGGCGATATCTGTATTGTGTGCAAGATATTATTATATTAAAACGGTATCATCATCATTGATACCGTGTGCGTTATTTAACACCTCCGAAACGGGTTGTAGGATCATCATGAAATTTCGTAAGCATATCGGGTAGGTCTGATAATCGGAAAACATCAATTTTGTTATACCCCTGTTTAGGGTGGTCCATTATTTGTTATCTCTAAATAAACTAAAAAATACAAATATATTTATACAAAATATATTTTATTTTTTACTACACATCATACAAAACAGGTACTCATTTTAACCAACCCTCTACGATCAAGCCCTATTTTTAATTGTTTACCAAAAACTTTATGTTTTTTTTGGCAAGACAACATATTTTATGTTGGGTCAACTAGCAACGTATATACGTTGCTAGTTGACCCAACATATGTATTTACCTATAAGAATAAGTTTTGGATTGATGTTAATTGGATGTACAAAAACAATTTTTCTATATTTTTACTGGAAAGTAATTTATGAAAATACTTTACTGACAGTATTATCTTAAATCAGCGATTATAATATTTTTAGACTTGAAATAGAATCGAGTCATCAATATTTTCTACAGTAATATGTGTAAGAATTTGAACTACACTTAGGGTTAAACAGAAGTGCCCGAGCAAAACCACCCAGCTTTCGACACATTTCATTACTTACGGATACATTGAACAATTTTTTAGTGGGATAGGAGAGCAAACGAGCCGGCGTCTCACCTTATGGTAAGTGACCAGCGCCGCCCATGGACACCTGCAACGGGAAGGGGTGAGGGGCCTCCGGGTACCTCTCTCACAGAACAAAACGCGGCTTGAACCACGTTTCGTCGATCTTCTGAGAGATCGTCGTATTTAACTGGTCGAGCCGGCCCATTCATGTAGCGAACTGCTTGGCTCTACCGCTGTTGAATATAACACTTTATGAACAATCCGCTTTTGAATCAAGAAGACTCAGGATCAAATACTGGCCAATGATGTATCAAAATTATTCTCTAAGGTCATGGATTATAAATATCGATATCTGTTAAAATATTTTTCTATGTATGCCAAGGTTTTGCTGCATTTGCGAGTTAAAAAACCGCAGTCTATACACCTATTCCGCTAAAACAAGGCGTGAAGTTACAAAAAAAATATTACACATTGTACACATAAATGTAATCGATTTGTTAGAACCGATAGATGCAACTCGATTTCACATTTATCGATGTTACGTGATTACTATTATATAAGACGAAGGTCACGGTTATACCAGTTTAATGGTTTAACTTTAAAAAGTTTTTTTTTTTGTGTTTTCATTTCGATTCTTGTGAAAATTTAAATTGTTATATAATTATTAAAAAATTCTTCATATTTTTACAAATTTAGGATTTCTATCTAGGTTATGGTGTTGAGTCGTAATGGACGTACGGTGTAATGAAGATCTATGATCTTACATTGTAAGGTAAATATACAAAGTTTAAACAAAAAGAAGATAATAAAGATATTGGGTTAAATAATTCCCATAAAGTCAGAAATATCAAATTCGAAATACTATTAAATAAATTAGAACTAACTAACTAGAGTGCATACAATAAATTAAACTATAATTAGTAAAAACAAATGATACGTATAAAAATATTAACGTGGATGGTTCCCAATAGAGTATTAACATTATGTACTTATAACATAACTTCACGCCTTTTTCTACCCGAAGGTGTAGGCAATGGCTGTTAATCTACAACTCGCCGTTATGTTTTCGTCCTAAATGGTACAGGTCGCGAAGTTTTTAGTCATCGATATTTATCACACATAACTCGAAAAGTCATTGGTGTGTACCAGGAATATAACAAGAAGATAGAAACACAAATAAGTAATCACTTTGTGGCTTAAACTTTGATGTATATAGAAATATAAAATCTTTATTAATTGATTTTAATTATTTGATTCCTAATTTATTTATACTAAGTTAATATTTGTATGCCAGAGTTCGTATCGGGTACCTTTCAAACAGAATTCCACGTGGTTAAAGGTAGCTAAGTGTTATGATACCAGGCTGTCCAGAAAATTAAAATATAAGAAATGACTTTTTAATTATTAAAAAAAATGTGTAATAATACATCTTAAATACAAATTTGTATTAAAAATTGGTTGAAATAGTATTTTTATCTTTTTTCAGATTGTTTGTGGACAGTCATTTCGATCTAACCAATTTTATCCATTAAAATTTTGATTATCTAATAAAAATATGTAGTTCTTTTTATACAATAGTACAGCTGGGTTGCCTTTTGGGAATTATCGTGGACTGGTTTGGATATTTGTGAGGATTTTGAGTCTGGAAATAACTTACTTAAATAAACCCAACTTACAATTGATGCTTCAAAATAAGAATTTTTAATTTCTAATGTATTTCTTTGTTTCAGTGTCCAAGTACTGGTTGTTATTATGCTGGTTTTTTTTTTAACCAATTATCTGTTTATTTCACCTTAGTATTTACCTTACTCACAATCAAAATTTTCATTGTAGAATTCGTCTTTAGTAAAATATTTATAATAGAACGAAATCGGTGGGGAGCCCATAGAGGGATGTCGAAAATCATGAGCTAATAAAACACTATGGCTCCTTGCTTTCACCTCTAATAAAATGAGTCTTACGGCCGTCTGAGCAGCGCCCGCTCGCATGCCTATTGCAAACTAAAAACGTCGAACAGCGGACGCGGGCAAATTTAAAATAAGAACCCAAGAAAATAGTTATTTTTCCTTTTGTCAAAAATACTACCATCGAAACGAACACCAGTGAGCCATTGTCGTTCAGTGAAAAAATGAATTATTAAAGTTACCATTTTTAAATCATTTTGTTTGTTAATAACTCACCTAATTAATTTAAAACAAAAATGAATATGGCTGACCGTTGTATATTGTCGGTGTTGCTGTTAACCTTTATTGTTATTGGTCATAATGGCGAAGCTGCGGAAAATAACAAAACACTCGATATACGTAAGTATTTTTGGTTATTTTTAAATTATTTTAATAAATTGTTAAACTAAAAAAATCAAAAAGGGAGTATAAATTTAAAAATATTTTACCGGCCATTTTTTACAACTGGCCGACAACACCAGGAAACTTATGCAATTGTGTTTTTATTTTTATTTTGGAACGCATCCATAATTTCAACATAAAATTTAATTTCTATGTACATTATTATTTATTTAAAATTATGTTAATTAAACAACCAATGTCGACATAATAATTAGAATTATAATTATTTCAAATATTTGGTTTCCATTAGTGAGTTTTGTTTGACTTAAGATGATATAATATATTATTAATGTTAAAAAAATAACCTATTTCATATAGTGACGGTACAAGTGTCTGACTTTTTTAATATATTCATTTCTTGCTTTAGCCGTGTGGTCGGTGTACCTACGCAATAATCGTATGTTGTAAGCGGAATGTTAACAGTGATTGCGAACTGTCAGAGAATATCTATCTTTTAACAGCTCAAGTTTACTTTTAAACAAATTATTTCATAAAAATACCTCACCTCTCAATTTTAAAATGTTATACTTCTTTCCTAATCATTAAGTTATTGACTATATTTATAATTCTTGGAACCTCAGAGTGAACTAGAGTATTTTAGCATACAAATGATGAAGGGTATGGATCGGGTATCGGTAGAGAGTAATGACAAGTGAATTCTAATCTACCACCTCAACAGAAAAAAGAAGACAGACATTTTTTTGTGTTTTAGCATCAGATTTTTACAGCATCATTGTATATTGAGTTTTTATTTACGAGCTCAATGGATGTTGTATATTTAAAAACAGTTTACAGAATTGAAATTTGAGTCTCATCTAAAATTCTTATAACCCTTTTTAAGTGTCAAGAATTTTAACTGCAACATAACACGACTTCAATCTAGTCACTGTTATTGCATTTTGTATGATTCGCATATCAAAAATAATATTTGTATTTAAAAAAATGTCATGTCGACAGTGTAGTAGTTTATCTTTAGGACCTCTAATTTTAAAGATTCGAAGTTCAAGTCTTAAATTTAGAAAAATATGTGTGTTAAAACAATATGGTTGACAAATATAAGTAACAGCCTCAACAATCAAATTACATAAAACCAAATGTTTGAATTCCTACTGTCTTCAAGTCGAAAATTGGTTAAAAATAAAATTGCAGGGACATAAACTGCTTCCTAAATTAAGTTTAGGTAAGTGCTATAGTGTTGAAATTGTGTGGATCAGTCAGTTTAACTATCTTGGTGTGTTAGTAGTGTGTTTCGAAACAATTCTGTTGCAAAACATGATTTTTACGAAAATTGACCTTTAGACATTGCACAGAGGTCTCTTTGTTGATGTTACATTTAACTAAATACTAAATAGATATATATTTTTACTGTTGTTCAGCAGAGGGATTCATATCGCTGAGTTTTTTTTTAATTATGGCGAACGTGGTTTGCGTATTAGCCACCATTGTTGAGTTACCTATTTGATGACTTCAAAAAACATTGCATTCTTTTTAAAGATCATAAAAAAAGGTATCGTACCTTCTATGATCGTTAAAAAGAGGACAAGTTTAGATACAGTGAGTTATAACTATTAAAAAATAATTTAACGATCGTAATGAAATTATGTATTTGATAGTTGCAATTTTGCGAATTTAAGTGCGCTTTATTAGATAATGAACTATAATTATCAAGCCGTAAGTATGTGTCATTTAATTTGTAGGTATATGTACCTATAAGTAAAATTATTTTGGCCATATTGAGTGTGTTCTGCTAGCTGTGTCATGTTTTCATACAAGACAAACAAGTAGTATTTGGCCAGTATCGCGTTAAATAAGTCATAACAAATGTCTACAGAAGTTATTGTGAATTTAATAAATTATTAGCGTGTGGATATTAAAGTAAGGGAGGATATATAATAATATCTTGGACATAATACACACAGCGCCCTCTAGTTCCAAGCTAAGCAACTAAATGCTTGTGTTATGGAAACCGGATAACGGATATTAAAATATATTTTCTTTTTTTTTGTAAATACATACTTAAAAGACAAAGAAAAACACCCAGACGCCAAACAAACATTTATGCTTGTCACAAATATTTGTACTCGAGTGGGGATCGAACCCGTCAACCTCGATCCTGCAGTCGGTAGTTTCACCAATGCACTGTGAGGCCCGTCAAATGGATATGGCTATGGTTCGGATATGTAGAAAGAATGGATGATGATTGATTCCATTATCAGATTGAAGTCAGAAGCCTTAAAAACCTACGTGTATGATAAGAGTTAAAGTCGAAAAAGCGAGTGAGTTCTGTAGAGAATCATGCCTTATAGCGGTCTGCCATTTCTGCCTAACCTGTAAGGTATTTGGTGTTAATTTATCTATGTGTGTATGTGATTTAATAATCTCATTCACAACTCCGGCTTTAAACCACAAATCCTTGGTCTCATTACTTTGGACTTGTCAATTATATTGACAATATGACAAATATGAAATTGTTGATAATCCATCGTGTGAACAAGTTGCGATGGTCAATTTTGTATTGTATAAATTTGTTATTTGTATAAACACAAGTATGTCAAGGTACAGGCCAAAAGCACCTAATCGGTGTGTACAAATCTTTACTAATAAACAAATATATTATTTATTTACTATAGTAAATACTTTGTTCTTTGTCAACTTACATTGAAGATACAGGAGATGACATCGATCTTTTGTGGAGTAGGTTGGTACCTAAGTATTAATAGAAGTACGATATTACACTTTCTAGATATATTGTGCTATGTGGTCTCGGTAATTTAATTATTTTGAATCATGAAGTTGTAACATCGATTCTGTGTTTCGGAATTCGGAAGTTAAGTTAAGTTAATATTTACTTACTATTCGGTCCTACTTAATAAATCAACAGTGGATGATTAGATAACACCCACTGTCACTCCGTTAAGTTATTATTATTATCATTCGGCGTGTTTATCCTAAATGTATGGTTTTTTAATGGGTATGTAATATGATACTTGTATGTAATCGACAATGCTCGTATACCTAGTGATATTCACTACGTTAAGGGTACTCGTAGGTCACGCAAACCTGCACGCAAAAAGGCGTAGATCGTGTGTGGTGCATGTAAAAAGAAAAAATGTGAAAAGAAAAAAAATGCCTGTCAATTTTTAATTAATATCATTGGCTGATTGACTTTTTTTCTTTTTTAATATAAAATAAAAACGTCAAATTAGGCAAAGGGCACATAGGATAAAAGTATTTTAATTGCTGTTTAGAGCAGAAAACACTACCGACGAGTATGTAACTAATTTAATAAGGCCTCAATAATATTTATTTTTATAATTACTATTACATAAAATTATTGGCCGAGTATTAGGCGTGGTGTAAGGTCAGTGTTCGCGTTTTGAGTGCGATATTATAATTACCTACCACACGAAAAATAAAACAACTAGGTCGATTTTCAGCCTGAAATTGATAGTTTATTAATAAAAAACAGTTATTACTTTATCCGCCATTTATTGCACTGGTAATAATTAAAAAAATATGATATAGCTGGTTTTTATCTAAATACATAATCATCTTTAATTTTAATTTACCAGTATAAAGTACTAAAAATTCTTAATTAGATCAGATTCCAAAAGATATGTGTGATACATATCGATAACTGAAAACTGTGCCCGGTATGGCAATAGGTTCGCCACCCATTTGGGACGTAAACATAACGGTGAATCGAGGCTTAACAGCCACTGACTACACCTTCGGGTAGAAGAAGGCGTGAAGTTATGATAAGTTATGTTAGATCAGATTATTTGTTATTAAAATATTATTTATTGGACACGAAAAGTAACAAACGCATACAATAAATCTTTTACATAATATTTCAGAAAATTCATTAATACATTAATGATTCGAAAACTGAATTAATATCTTAGTCAGTAAGTAGTCCAAATAAAAGGCCACTAGAAGTTAGAACATTGCGACTAAATATAGGCTAGATTCCTTTAAACATAATCATTACATAGTATAAAACAAAGTCACTTTCCGCTGTCTGTCCCCTTATATGCGCATATCTTTAAAACTACGCAGCGGATTTTTTTATTAGTTAGAGGGTGTTTTTGATCTATAATTCATGTATAGTGTAGTAAAAAAAAACTGATAATTTTCAAGATTTAAAACTTTAGTCGCAAACGCCCCCTGTTATAAATAAAAATAATGTACTACAATATTATACACCTTTAAAAGGTCTACAAAAAAGTCAGCGAGGGCATATGTCTATCTCTTAGGGGTAACCCCACAATGACCATTTTTATTTTTTTACTTTTTACGAGAAGTAATGGCCTATTTACGAAGCAATTTTAAAACATTACAGCATTAATTTTCATCCAATTAAGTGACTTAAATAGATTGTGCGTGTAATAAAGATGATCCCGGCACTTTACAGCATTAATTTAAAGGAATATTTTCGAAGATATTGCAGTACTAACATAGCGGGACATAGGAAATAACCAAATATTACTCATTTATTACTTTTGATGCGGAACGAAGTTCGCCGGGTCAGCTAGTTATCTATAAAACGTAATGTTGCGTGATATGATTTGTTTCAAATAGCTATAGATTCACTAAAATATTCCTCGCGTTACCTCAAACAATAATTGTAAAGTAATAGATACCTTCAGAAATATTCATAAAACCACTGCACTGTTTAAATATCTAAAATAAAAAAAATAGGCATTACTTCGGGCTGCTAAAGTGACTAATTTTTGCATAAAGAAATTATACCTAGTTGTTTATTTGAAAATTGGAATACAACAATACTGAATTCAAATTTTGTGGAACACATTTTTTTTCTCTTTTTTTGTTATAGCGAACCAGCCTGATATTTAACTTTTGTAAATAGTTCTTTTAATACGTGGTTTGTTTATGGTTAAACGTTAATTAATCTTCACGGTATCTTATTAATGATTCACGATCCGGTTGCAAAACGATTCATATTAAAATTAAGCAACTCGGCTTTACAGTTGCGATCATAATGGAGTTGTAATTGCTTTCACTCTGTCAACGTTTCTGTTGCTATAGCGTATTTCAACTAAGCAATAAGCAATTTTTGTTTATAGGAGTGTGTTGAAATGTTACTTATTAAGGGCTTATAAGGTTAGTTAATGTCGATTAACTAACTAACTAATGTCGTTAGTTATGTTGCTTTAGAAATTTTGATAGCTATAGTTAGCTTAGCTTAATTATTTAATTATAACAATGCACTAGGTATTATCAATAACCATGATCTTATAAACCACACAAAGCAAAAGATTTCTTTACAGCATTACATTTTTAAAGAAAAGAAAACAATTCTAATCATATATTACCACGAATTTAATACGACTAAATGTTTTATGTATCATAAGTTAAATATAAAATTTAAGATAATGTCTTTTTAAAAAGTGTTTATTTAATAATAATAATATCTTGGACACAATATACACAGCGCCCTCTAGTTCCAAGCTAAGCAATTAAATGCTTGTGTTAAGGATAACTAGATAACGGATATAAATACATATATACTTTTTTTTTGTAAATACATACTTATAATACATAGAAAAACACCCAGACACCACACAAATATTCATGTTTGTCGCAAATATTTGTGCTCGGGTGGGAATCGAACCCCCGACCTCATTGCTTCAGCCGGTAGTTTTACCAATGCGCCACGAGGCCCGTCAATATTAAATGATTGATGAATACGAGCAAAGTATAGTGCAGTAATATAATCAGTTGTAAGATACTAAAAAATAATTTATAATTCACGAATAAGTTAATATCTATAGAGAAATTATTGACAAAAGGTCTCGGTGGTCCAGTGGTAGAGCACACGGCTTCTGATCCAGAGGTCCGGGTTCGAATCCTGACACTGCCTCACACCAATGACTTTTCGAAATTGTTTTCGGAAGTTAAGTGTGATAAATATCGACGACTGAAAACTTTGTGCCCGGTATGGCAATAGGTTCGCCACCTTTTCCATTTGGGACGTAAAGATAATGGCGAGACGAGGCGTAATAGCCTCTACACCTTCGGGTAACAAAAGGCGTGAAGTTATGTTAAATTATTGACGTAGATATTTAATTATATTGTAAATTTAGGATAAAGTGTAAATCATCACACTTAGTAAGTAAGTTATCATAGTTAAAAATAAATAATAGTTTAAAAAACACGCTTTTTATAGAAAACCGAACTATATATATTTTATTTTTAAAAAAGCGTGGGGTGCTTTTTAAGATATTATCGAAATGATAATCACTCTACTCATATCTGTCAATAAAATATTTATAACTATTGACACCATGCACCACACGCTTTTTTTAAAATAAAATATATATTTTTTTATTTTTCTATTTTTTAGTTCGGTTTTCTATAAAAAGCGTGTTTTTTAGTTTTTTTAAACTATTATTTATTTTATATTTTTTAGTTCGGTTTTTTATAACAAGCGCGTTAATAGCGCCATCTGTGACTTATACAAGGAACTCGTTTCAAGTTGATAACGTAGACTTTCCGCTGATTGCCACTAGATGGTGCGAGACACTTCTTGCACCATCTAGTGGCAATCAGCGGAAAGTCTACGTTATCAACTTGAAACGAGTCGGTTACAAACAAACCTACAAACATACAGGTGAAGCTAATAAAAAGCTAATAATAAGCTAGCTTCAAAAACAAACCAATTACTAGGTCAACAATAGACTATAACCTGTCCATAGTGTAGTACTGATCCTTGACAAGTACGACAATGAAAGATTACTGACGATACCTGACGTAGATATTTAATTATATTGTAAATTTAGGATAAAGTGTCAATCATCACACAGTAAGTAAATAATCATAGTTAAAAATAAGCTAGCTTCAAAAACAAACCAATTACTAGGTCAACAATAGACTATAACCTGCCCATAGTGTAGTACTGATCCTTGACAAGTACGACAATGAAAGATTACTGACGATACCTGAACAGAATAACGATACTACTTACTGAAGTTAATGTAACCTTGTGTGTCCAATTTTGGGATGAAAAAAACATTTTGATTAACAGACAAAACGTGCTGTGAATACTAGAAGGTGTATTCGTTTATTGCAAAACATTTAATTGTAATTCTATGAATAAAACAGAATGAACTGTTACCTCATAGGTTTTGGCAATATCTAATAATAACTATGCTTGTAAACTGTTCAGAGTCACTGCAGTCTGGAGGTCCGATTACCTCGCTTCTGAATCAAGAAGTTGTGGGATCGAATGACCACCAAGGACTGTACAGAAGTTATAAAAATTTTACTACCCTTATCCCGTTTTAAGTGGAGTCAGCGTAAAAAAAAACTTTCACAGTGTTTGTGGTCAAATTCAAACGAAATGGCTTGACCGACTTTAATAAATGTTGATACTATACATACGTATACAAGAAAATGGACCACTTATGTTAGTGGTCCATAATTTTCCTAGCTTTATCCCACTCTAAGCGTGGTCGGCATAACATGTCACCCTTTCAAACTATCTGCTTGACGTCTACCCTCATTGGGAATGTTTTTGGTGGGATTGGAAGAGGAAAAGGGAGGGGTGTGGGGACAGGGTTGGCCCTCTGCATACGTCTCTCACAGAGCGAAACGCGGTATGAGCCTCACTTACACCGATATTCTAAGAGGTATTGGGTATTTCACCGGCCGAGCTTGCCCATTCAAGCAGCGGACTGTGTGGCTCTGCAACTCAATTTATGTGTTATGAATATCGATAAAATTAGTCACGCCACTTATTCGATTTAAGGCCTTGTATATATCGACAAGTCGAGTATTAACAACCGCTGTTTACACCTTGGTATAAATGTTTTTTTTATAAACACGTGAAACGTATAAAAATAAGCACTGCTTTGATAATGATATTACGTATTTTGATTGACTCCAATGTTTTCGTTCGCGTGTTACCTTGCGTGTTATTTATGAACACTTTTAATTACTGTAAAATTTGTTATGTAGGTATATATTATAACATCATGTAATATACCTTGTTTGATTTAGAATTAGTGATGTGATTACTTGTGTTGTTGTATTTACCCAGATGTTACAGATACATTTTTAATAGTTATCTTAGATCCTCTAAATCCTCTAAGGTCTGAGTTTTAGAAACTTCACGCCTTTGTTACCCGAAGGTGTAGGCAGCGGCTGTTAAGCCTCGTCTCGCCGTTATGTTTACGTCCCAAATGGAATAGGTGGCGAACCTTTTGCCATACCGGGCACAAAGAAAAGTCATTGGTGTGAGCCAGTCACAAATCGAACCCGGACCTCTGGATCAGAAGCTGTGTGGCCGACCACTGGGCCACCGAGTCGTTGTTTTGTTGTGTTGACCCAGAAGATACAGATACATTTTTAATAGTTATCTTCGATCCTCTAAATCGTCTATGGTCTGAATTTTAGTTCTAGTTATCTAACTTTAGGAAGTAGATACTTAATAATTAATATTATACGTATAATAAGCTAAGCTAGAATAAAAATTAAGACTCTTGATGGGATGGAGACGCGACTTTATTTTTGGGACATGTGTGTCAATAGAAGCTTAATATCAAGTTTGTGGGATCGCTACCTTTGTCCCCGGGTCGTCATATTAATTAATGAGAGATAACACGTTTTTCTGTGATATTATGAAAAGGGTTTTTTCCAGAGTTTTTTTCCCACATGTCTCAAAACAAAAATTGCGTGCTCTATAAAATGCAAAGCTCATGTAACATTCAATGGACTAAATTGTATATTTATCTATTGACTAAGTCGTGATAATGTTACGTAAGTATGTAAATACAAGATACATATTATTAATATTATTCATTTATTTTCAGATAACTATAGATCCATATTTTTGAACTTATAACAATGTTAGAAAATTATTACATTAAATTTATTCATTATCAAGTCACATATTATTATTATTGTTATTTTTTTTTTATTATTATTATTTTTTTTATATCATGAATGTCAAATTTATTTAACAACTCTAATACCTTCTCTTCGGCATCGGGGCGACAATATTTTTTTCGCAACAATGCCGAAGGAAGGGGGAATCCAACTGGTCTGTCACCATTACCAGAACTTTGTTGGAGCTGCCTCGCACCCTGCCGACCAGAGAAGAGCACCTTTTGCGCATGGTAGCATTAAAACAGTCCACAGCTGCGTCAGCAAACATGCCGGATACATACAATAACAAGGAGTCGAGGATGGCCACGACACACTTTCCATAACCAAATCGAACATGTCCTTGCGGATGTTGAAGTCAGTCGGCTTAAAACAGACTATCTTGTATGGCATTGGCAAGAGTTACTGAAAGTCGAAGAAGCGAGTGAGATGTGTCAGAATCGTGACTACTAGCCTTCTTTTTTCTGTGATAACCCCTCGAAATACTTGGAGTAACACATAACATAACTTAACGGCGTTTTTTTTCTACCCAAAGTGTAGGCAGCGGCTGTTAAGCCTCGTCTCGCCGTTATGTTTACGTGGAATTACAAATGGAATGGGTGACGAACCTATTGCCATACCGGGCACAAAGTTTTCACTCATCGACATTTATCACACATAACGTTCGAAATTAATTTCAAAAAGTCATTGCTGTGAGCCAGGATTCGAACCTTTTGATTCAGAAGCCGACCACTGGACCACGGAGAAAAGAAAAGACTTGGCGCAAAGTTACAAAATATGATTCAATACAAGTAAGAACAAAAGCGAAGTGTGAGTAGTGCCGTGAAATAGCGCAACATATTTATGTGATGCAACTACCGGTATCAAGGTTGCGTACGAGCCGCTGCGGGACAGTCGCCGACCGCACGACATGGTATTTGGTGTTACGAGAAATGTTTGTCTATGGTTTTCAACATACCAGAAGATGGTTATGTCATTTTCGCGCTATCTTCAACATGTGATAAAAAAAATCAAAGATTATCTTTGGTTTTTTTATTCATTGCTAGTGTATATTTCAGTTTTTATTTTGGTATATTTTTGTATTATTCTCGACTGTTGTTCGTCGAATTAAGTTTTAATAGCCGCTCCTTATTCTTACCGACAATAAAATATAAATCTCTTGTAGCCACAGTTGTCACTATTGGATATCTATGACTGCAAAATAGTCATAATATCAAGATTATTCTATATAAAATAATTATTAATAATATTATAGATCAATAAAGAATATAATAAAAATTTATAGAAACTGATAAGGTCAATTATAATATGTAAGGGCGCTTTCGTTTTTATTTGTAGTTCATCTTGGATTTTTCTTGAATTAATCATATTATAACTGTTAGGGCAACATTTTGGCAAATGCGCTATCATTTTCTGGTTCTTATATCACTTCTGGTTCTTTATTATGGGATGCAAACGAGCCATGTCACCTGATGGTAAGGCCCTTCAGAGGAGTAGAATAGGAAAGGATGGGGAAGAGGATTGGGTCTCCGGGTCGGGGTGGACCAGAGGGCTGACGCACTGTCCTGGGCCACCCCAACGCTGGAGGAAGGCCGCCGCGAGGTTTTAGTAGGTAACCCTAGGATCGGATTGCAGTTTACTGTTTTGGGAGTCCCACACTACCCCCTGCCCAGGGGTGTGCATAAAGCATTTCATCGCGTAAAAAATTGGGTCTCCGGGTACCTCTCTTACCGAACGAAACGCGTCATGAGCCAGTTTACGTCGATCTTCTGAGAGATAGTGGTAGATCGTGGTAGAGGCTAGCCGGTCAGGGACCTCTCAGAAGATCGACGTAAAGTGGCTCATGACGCTATTTTGTTTAAATAATATTTACTATTTTGTTTAGAACAGTGTTTCCAACAGACTTAGTAAGTAGTTCGCTGCATGAATCGGCAATAATCGGAATACAATATATACATACAAATATATTAATTCAAATAGAGATGAATTACATGTTTGAAAGCTTATATTAACCAAGTATTGCTTTACAAAATCATTATAAGTTTTGTTCAGACAGATAGATATGCTTCGATAATATGTCGAAATTGGCACATGATTTTTTAAAGTTGCGAGACTCATGATGCTAATTTTATTTATTTATTGCAATAATATTTGACATAAAAGTCAACCGCACAAAAGTAATTTTGAAAGCTGAATACTTTAGCATTAGGGGGAAAAATATCTATAAAAGTCTTTATTGTACACGATTTAAAGTTTACATTACAGTGAGTAACAGGATAAATAATAATAACTTGGACACAACACACACAGCGCCCTCTAGTTCCAAGCTAAGCAATTAAATGCTTGTGTTATGAATACTAGACGGATGAATACTAGAATACGGATATTAATACACATATACTTTTCTTTTGTAAATACATACTATAAGTATGTATACATAGAAAAACACCCATGTTGGGCAAGTACCTACAATGGGTGGTTTTATCGCATGCTGCGATCTCTGCCATACAAGCAACTACGAGTATCATAGCGTCTTGAGCCATTATTTCTTGCAGACTGTATTCATGCCATGCTATCATTAGACTCTATGATAAGCTTCATCCATATTGGATACAAATCCAAATCCATACTTTCATTGTTGAGAGTTTACTCCCATACACTCGGCATGCCTTAAGCCCTATCTTTTACCTGTTGCTTCAAAATAATCCATGTTGTTCTTTGCGTGGACAAAATTTCAGTCATCCCTATCGCGGTAAAGAAGAGTATAGTCTATATGCATGAAGTTAAAATAAAAATATCATGGTCTAAATTCAGTAGAGTAGTAGTAGATTATTAATTAACATAACATAACTTCACGGCTTTTGTTACACGAAGGTGTAGGCAGCGGCTGTTAAGCCTCGTCTCGCCGTTATGTTTACGTCCCAAATGGAACAGGTGGCGAACCTATTGCCATACCGGACACAAAGTTTTCAGTCATCGATATTTATCACACATAACTTCCGAAAACAATTTCGAAAAGTCATTGGTGCGAGCCAGTGTCTGGAATCGAACCCGGACCTCTGGATCAGAAGCCGTGTGCTCGACCACTGCGCCACCGATTAATATCGGCAAACGCCATTTTAATTGGATAAAGAGATTTAACGAAACTGTAGATAAAAAAAATATCTTAGTATTAATCAATTTACTGAATGGTGAATGGTAGACATTGGCAACAAGGAAAATTTTATAGACCATACTTTTGTTATGGTAATTAGAATAAAATAATAATTTAGTCACACTAGTTCACTTTTGTCGTCATTTTGTCTTTAGAATACTGTAGTCTTAGGTTCAAATATTGACCAATGACTATACGAAAGTCACGTGTACGGTGTAGGAATTTTGAACAGGTGTTCCCATCCATCTATTTGGCACGTATTAGACGAGCTCTAACTACCGCTGCCTACACCTTCAGGTATAAAAAGATGTGAAGTTACACGCATTCTTAAAAGAAGTAACTTTCAAGGAAACTTGGACATTACCTGATTCTTTTCACTCAACAATTAGTATCTTCAGAAGATGGAACATTTGCTGCAATAGATAATTGGCTCTACAACTGTTACATGACTAACACGTTCTAGTTGCTACACTTGTGTTATTAATAATGCTTATTGCTTACTACATAGTTTTTTTTTATTTATCTAAATAAAGAAAAAGAAACACCTTTTCGATAGATGGATGGAAATAATTTTAAATTAAAACAACATAACTTCACGCCTTTTTCTAGCCGATCTAGCCTTGTCTCGCCGTATTGTTTACGTGGCGACCCTATTGCCAAACCGGGCACGAATTATTCAGTTCTCGACATTTATCTTACGAAAATAATTTGGAAAAGTCATTGGTGTGAGCCAGGAACCCGCGACTCTTATTTCGAAAGCGGGGCTCTCGACCACTGGACCAGCGAGACATCTAAAATCTTATAATATATTTCTGATTTTGATAATCTTTTTATTTATTTGAATAGTGCAGTAATGTCAAACTATGTAAAAGTTATTGATTTAGATGCAAAACGAAGTCTATCATATTAACAAACGTGAAATGATGCAAAATTAAACGATTCAAGCCTAAAAATATTACGTATGCAAACAAACGTTATTTTTTTTCAAATTTCAACAATATAAATATATATAATACCCAAACATACCATACATACCACATGGAATTTATACTTCCTAATTAAAGCAACAGTGATAACACTAAGCATATGCTTATCTGCTTTATTTTTTTCTTCATCATTGTAATGCTTATGCAACCATTGAAAACAGCCAAACTCTTCATAAATATTTTGTTCACAACCTGACTGATAACCCGACAAAACATCTTGTTATCACACACGGAAGATGAACTTACTCAACACGTTATCTTACATTTAATTCAAATGGGATGTAGATATTGGTACCTAGATTACATACAATTAGCGTAAAATAACCATAAGCGGCTAAAATGCGTTTTGTTATTTTAAATTTAAGTATTACCTAGGAACAAAATTCAAAAGTAAAATAAAAAATATTCACGAGTAAAGCAAGTTTGTTACTGACATCCAAGTAGGTACTGGTCCTTGGTCTATTCCATCAGTGTTATGGTAATCCAAACAAATAATTATAGAATTAAAGAAAAGAAATTGTTTCGAGAGACTTTCACATCAACAAGATCCCAAGGCCAGTCTAGTTGAGATAAATCTCGGATTCACGGTTAACAGCAAAATACAAAATGTGAAATAGTGAATGTAAAAATTTCACAGTCTATATAATATAATAATATCAACGAATCAGACAAACAGATTAATTATAATGAGATTCTCTTTACTATTTTCACAACAACAAAAAACGTATTTATTTTCATAATATTTTTACATATTGAGGGCCATGGAAAGATAAGAATCTATTAATTTGTATACCTAGTTAAGTAATAATAAATAGTTTCAACTGTACTTCGATGTGTAATGATCATATTTTTATTTACCCATTTCATTCATCAAAATGCGTATCAAAGTATGTATAATTAATTCAAAATTCCATAGTAAATGGTTGTTTCTGTATGCCGCGTACAAATTATTATATATTACGTTAAAAAAGGCTTATATTGCAAACACCGCAAGTGGGTTACTGTGTCGTACAGTCGCTTGTATAACTGTTGTATAACCACTTTGACCTTGTGCAAGCACGCTTATGAAAATCGTTCAAGTTCAACACAAATTAAAATTTATACATATTTAGAATGAGATTCTGAGGTTCTCACTCAATATCGATGAAGAATCAATATCGATGCGTAATGTCTGCATAAAATTACGTCATAATGGATCGATAAATATTTGTTTTTTTTTGTATTGTTCAATTACTTTGCATATTTGCCAGTTCTTTTTTTAAACTACTTAATAAGGAGTAGGTATGTGTTTACTTTTTTCCGAGTATAATTTGGTTCGAGGTTTACCTAAGACCGGGAAGTGCTTATCAGGATAATCTTCTTCTTTTTCCTCATGTGCTCTGTCCTCTTTCTCTTTTGTAATCAAATCTCATCTTTCTTTTTCAGCTGAATACATTCTACCATGTACACAAAGCGATCCAAATTTGGACACGTGTATCAAGAATTCATTCAATCACCTGCGTCCGTACCTCTCCCAGGGTATTCCTGAACTGGGAGTACCTCCTGTGGAGCCGCTCCTCATTAGCCGACTGGTCATGGAGAACGCTGCTGGACCCGTCAGAGTGACAGCCGCTTTCAGTAACATTACCGTCGTTGGACCTAGTAATTATACAATTACCAAAATCAGGTAATTCGTTTTATCTAGTTACTTGTTAAAAGCAATAAGTCCTAAATGTGATGTGAATGAATACTATATGTATTTATTTACGAAACTAATTTAAATATAATTAATATATTATTAGCGCCATCTATCGACAATATTTTGTAATAAAATATCGACAAACATATTAATTTTATTATTAAACTTAAACTCATTCTTCCAACACCACAACTAGAACACTTCGATAGTCTAGCTATTAGAGCATTGCACTTGTTATGACGATGACGCGGGTTCATGTTCCGCTCGTTTTATTCTTATAAAAGTCAAAATACCTGCGTAACCTTCATTGTAATGTTAAATTAATAGCAACATGAAAATTTGAAATGCTCTAAAAGATGACACCACATTCATTAAAAATCTCTTTTTTAAATGTAATTTTAATGTCTACATTCAATATGTAATGTATTTTCTGATTAATACAACTAAAATAAGTAAAAACATATTTATGGGAACAAGAGATTTCAGGAACTGGGTCAAGTTTATGGCTCCGTGGCGAGTATCGTTACCAGTTGTTAATACCAAAACCTACTACAATGTCGTAACTGTGAAGTTCACAATGTCAGTTACGACATGGTATAATAATGTAGTGTTAGTTTTTTTTTCTTACCAGTCAGTAAGAAGTTTTTACTATTGTGATGAGAGTCGATGAAGCAAGCCGACAAAGACAAGGCAATATTCTCACAAACATTTGTACATAAATACTAATATTGAAGCTGATGCAACTCAAAAGCCACTTTGCTGCAAAAAAAATAAGTTTTTTTAAACAATATATGAATAGGTAGGTAATATGATTAATTTTTTTATTGTATTTGGTCGTCAAAGTTTTAATGTTTTAGTACTTTGACTGCTATTTGTAACGTTATGTCGATGACTTTTCTAAAGTTATAAAAATGATTATAGACTTTGACATAATTGACAAAATCAAATACGAATTCGATAGTTCAAAGCACGAAGTATATATACACAGGAGTCCGAACGTAATGTCGAACTCATGGTCGCCATTGGGAAAGATGAAAAATGGGGAAAGAACTTTCGCCGGTAGAGTGTTACTTGTAACAGTGTACTTTTAACGGCTCGACCGGTGAAATACCACGACCTCTCAGAAGATCGACGTAAAGTGTCTCATGCCGCGTTTCGTTCGGTGAGAGAGGTACCCGGATGCCCTATCCCATCCTTCCCTATCCCCTATCCCTTAAAGGTCGGCAACGCAACAGTAACACAATATGTGTTGCTGGTGTCCATGGGCGGCGTTGGTTGTTTATCATCAGGTGACACGTCTGCTCGTCTGTCCTCATATCCCATAAAAAAAAATAGAGGGCGCTATTTGTCAATTAATGCTCGTTTAAATTCTTACGCAGGAATTTTCGTTGCTGATAACATGGGTTAATGTAATTTAGAAATATTTCGAGAAATATTTTTAGATCTAACTTTTCAACACGTGTTTACGTGTAATAAAACTAATCATACGTACGTACGTAATCATCAGCAGATCCAAAATTCTAGCCCAGCCAGTGGCAAAAAAGAGAACAAAGCCTGGATTTATTATTGTGTGCATTATATCGTTCGGAATTCTTGTATCGGTACTTCGTGGTTCAAAGCTTCTCATTTTTTTTCTTGGCATCGTAGTATTTGCCACATTCGCATCATATACTAAAAATTTAAAAACCTTTGACTAATAAATTTAGACGTCAAAGTTTTTTTTTGTTATCAAATAATTCCGAGTTTCTTTGAAGCCAGTAATAATAGATATAATATTGCATCTAGATACTTATTCTTAAAATAGATACAATTTCGATATTATTAAGTGAATGTGGTGTACCTTTCTTGCTCATAAACACCTGGAACACTAATAGTGTTACAGTTGCATTGCCGGCCTATAAGGGAGTGGGATGGGATAGAGAAAGGGGATTGGGACTCCGCAGACCTGTCTGATCAAATGGAACGCGACATGTGCCACTTTACTTCGATATTTTGGAGAGGGCTAGGTATTGCACCGGCCGAGCCGGTGTTATAACGTTATCTACAGATGTCCAAATATAGTCCAGTTCTTGCATTACAATTGTCATAGATTCATGGAAACTCCCATAATATCATATTGTGGAATTTGCGCAGAAATTCCTATTATTTTACTCCTTCTGCAATTGTACATTGTGTATAACTATAGACTAAGTGAAGCATCTAGGTCGTGTTTTGAAATATTGCAGAACTTCTTGATGACACACCATTACGATTTATTTATTAAAGTTTCCCATGAATATTCACAATAAGCTATTGTAAATTTATTGAGTAATTTAGTCAGAATTTCTGTTAGTAATGTGATCTTAATATAAATAAATTACATGTCATGTTGTTTGTCCGCGATAGACCCCTCAACTACCTACTTAACAAATTTTATTAAAATTTGCACACCGTATGCAGTTTGGTTTAACTTAAAAGATAGGATAGTTTATATCTCAATTTATAGTCGCAATTTTATTTTATTGCAAATTAATTGTTTATTTAATTTGATAACTCTAAACGATTGCGTACAGATGGCGTTATCTGTTGATTGAATTAACAAGTGACAAGAAAATTAGCTATAAAACTCTTTCGTCACATAAGCTGCGAACAATGTGGAGTAGAGGTTTTACAATATTAATATTATAGACCACTAGCTGACCCGGCGAACTCTGTTTCGCATCAAAAGTAATAACAGCTGCCCCGCTATGTTAATACTGCAATATCTTCGACAAATTTGAAGTCGATAGCAGCTATAGGTTAAAAATGGGAATTTTCCATTGTTAACACCCCCGCAACCCCCCTTGTGGGTGGAATTTCGTAAAATACGTTCTTAGCTGACCTCTACTCGGCGAAAGGAATAATCCTACCAAATTTCAAGTTGCTACGCCTTATGGTTCCAGAGATATCGTGATGAGTCAATATATAGGTGGAAATCTCTTATATATATAGATATGGTCTATAATATTGTATAACATTCTTTGTTCATAGTTGAACATATTTCATTGGTATATTCAATTATTGAAGTTACAAGTGCAGTTAGTTAATATTATTAGAAGTACTTTTAACATGTGATAAAAGTGTCAATCAAAATCTGTTTAATAGCAAAATAAATTTAGTACTAAATTTCGTAAGCATGTGTTTCAGTACTTTTTTATGGGATAGGAGGGCAAACGAGCAGGCGTGTCACCTGATGATAAGGAACCAACGCCGCCCATGTACACCAGCAACACATATAGTGTTACTGTTGCGTTGCCGACCTTTAAGGGATAGGGGAAAAGAAACGATGGGGAATGGGGGGTTGGCCTCCGGGTACCTCTCTCACCGAACGAAACGCGGCATGAGCCATTTTACGTCGATCTTCTGAGAGGTACTTGGTGATTAGTCTTTGTAATATTGGAATAGGATATTGAATTCTAAAGATATGATATATAACTATGTAGGTAGATAAAATGCTTCGTCCGGAATAACTGGCTGACTGATCAACGAATAGTTTAAACCGCTGATTATGAGAACACGTGATTACTTGGTCTAATCGTATTCTTTTTTTACACACAAATGCAATATCTAGTTTAAATATTATCATGCTACTACTAATTATTATGTGTAGAGCACTAGCTTCGGTGGTCCAGTGATCGAGCATCCCGCTTTCTGAATCAAGAGGTCGCAGGTTCGAATCCTAGCTCACACCAATGACTTTTTGAAACTAATTTCAAAAGTTATGTGTGATAAATATCGATGACTAAAAACTTTGTGCCCGGTATAACAATAGGTTCGCCACCTATTACATTTGGGACGTAAATTTATCATTATTAACAGCCACTGCCTACATCTTTGGGTAGAAACAGGCGTGAAGTTACGTTGTTGTTTGTTTGTTAGTACACTAGCCTTTTTCGTATTAAAGATATACTTATTCTGGCCATAAATACTGTTACAACTAAAAATAAAAAAATATTACATTTGAATTTGGAATCTGTAATTTTTATACGATTGTTCATTGTGTTTTCTCGTTTTGGCGCCAATACATTGTACAATATTTTGCGATATTAAAATGGAGTGGGGTGATAAAGAGAACCGAATTGCTGTGATTGCATTACACAAAGTAGGTATGGAGCCAAATGCAATTTATAAAACTCTACATACACTTGGTATTAGTCAAATTTTTGTGTACCGGGCTATTAATAGGTACAATGAGACCTACTCTGTTTGTGACAGAAAAAGACCTGGCCGTCCACGTAGTGTTCGTACAAAAAGGTGGTCAAAGCAAGTAAGGGAAAGAATTCGAAGAAATCCTGTCCGCAAGCAAAAGATTTTATCTCGGGAGATGAAGATAGCACCCAGAACAATGTCGCGTAGTTTAAAAGATGACTTAGGACTTGCAGCCTATAAGAGGCGCACTGGTCATTTATTAACTGATAATTTAAAAAAGAATAGGGTGTTAAAATCTAAACAACTACTGAAGCGGTACGCAAAGGTCACAGAAAAATATTGATTACGGATGAAAAAGTTTTTACAATTGAGCAACATTTTAACAAACAAAATGACCGAATTTATGCTCAAAGCTCTAAGGAAGCTTCCCAATTAGTTAACAGAGTGCAACGTGGGCATTATCCGACTTCAGTGATGGTTTGGTGGGGTGTTAGCTACGAAGGAGTGACTGAGCCATATTTTTGTGAAAAAGGTATCACATCACATCGGCACAAGTGTATCAAGATACCATTCTTGAAAAGGTAGTCAAGCCCTTTAACAACACCATGTTCAATAACGAAGTATGGTCCTTCCAGCAAGACTCGGCACCGGGTCATAAAGCTCGGTCCACGCAATCTTGGTTGGAAGCGAACGTTTCGGACTTCATTAGAGCTGAAGACTGGCCGTCGTCTAGTCTTAATCGTCTTAATCCACTGGATTATGATTTGTGGTCAGTTTTAGAGAGTACGGCTTGCTCTAAACGTCATAATAATTTAGAGTCCCTAAAATAATCCATACGATTGGCAGTGAAGAATTTTCCCATGGAAAGAGTGCGTGTTTCTATTGATAACTGGCCTCAACGTTTAAAGGCCTGTATTGCAGCCAATGGAGACCACTTCGAATAAGCTTTTTATATTTTATATCGTTTTATATTTATGTATTAAAGTAACACACTGTAAAAGTAATAAATGTTATTTGCAATTAAAAATTTTTTTTCTTTGTTACAATATTTATGGCATGACTAAGTATACTCGTATTAAGGCGGTACCAAGTTTGCAGGGTCAACTAGTGTTATACATATTTTGCTAACTTTCATATCCGTTAGCTTCAATTGCTAGTGAAGTATTTCAGTCCTGGTTATCACGTGATTGACACTAAACAAAAACCAGTATTACAATTTCTGTAATTTTAAATTGCATTTCAAAAGCCGGGGTTTCCAAGTCCAATTCTATAGATTTATATGTGAATATTTTTTTCTTCTGTAGGTCAGACATTAAGAAACTTCGTATCGATTTGGGTTTAGTGCTACCTCGAATCGAGATCACCGGCCGGTATGAGGTTTCAGGGCAAGTGCTGCTTTTCCCAGTCAGATCTCAAGGAGACTTCTGGGCGTCTTTTGGTATGTGTATATATAAGCATCACATATAATTCTTCGTAATTATTATTTAAAAAGCAAATACTGAACACAATAAAAAACTGCCAGTTTAACACATGGAAGATATTTTTCACGTTATAATTTTTGCGCTGATAATTGTGAAAAGAGGATTTAATGGTCTGGTGATCGATAAATCCGGGCTCACACCATTGACTTCTAAGAACTCGTTACGAGATAAATATCGATAACTTTCAACATTGTGTCCAGTATTATGGTAATAGGTTCCGCCGCCACTATTCCTTTTCTGACGTAAAAAGTTGGCTTAACAGCCGCTGCCTATATCATCGGGTAGAAAAAAGCGTGAAATTGTTATATTATTTTAATATTCAATGATTTAAAAATATATATTTTAGGTGACGTGGTGGCTATCGCGAAGATATTTGGCAAGGAAACTACCAGAGACAACGTCCGCTATATGTTAGCTGACAGATTGCTTGTGGACTTCAAGCTGAGGACGGCGAGGTTCAAAGTGAAGGATACTGTCAACCATGGAAGTGTTATTGGTCTGTGCCATTATTATATCTTAGCGCCAATAATAGTGCTTTAAAATACTTAAAAACTTTTTTTTATTGCTTATATGCTATTATTAAGAAGCAAGTTAAAAAAATCATTAAGTATGTTTGAAAACCCTTTGAAATCATTGCATAGTATAAAATAATGTTGATATCCGCTGTTTGTCCCGTTATATACTTATATCTTGGAAACTATGAAAAAGTATTTGATGCGGTTTTTTTAATAGATAGACAGTATCAACGTAGTGGTTTTTTATCTATAATTCATGTATAATGTTGTAATGAAAAAGTGATAAATCCAAAATGTACTTATTTATTACCTTTGTTGCGAAACAAAGTTCGCCGTGTCAACTAGTCTATGCTAATATTATAAAAAGAAAAGATTTATTAACGAATAAACTCAAAAACTACTAGACCGATTTAAAAAAATCCTTCACCGTTGGAAAGCTGCCTTCACCCAGAGTAACATAGGTTATATTTAATCATCATCGTCATCACCATTTTGTTTGTACGCATGTAACACCGTGAGGCGGAAAGCTATTTTAATATTGTCTATTCCACCATTTTTTTTTCTATAATTTTCAGGTGAAGCTATGAATCAGTTTTTAAATAATAACGCGGCAGATATCATCGAGGAGATGAGACCAGCTGCTTCTGCTTCTATCGCAAAGCACTTCCAGGCGTTCGTCAATGCCGCCTTCTCCAAGATACCCATCGATGTATGGCTCAAACCATAAGTGAAATGTGTCTTTGTTGTGTTATGAGTGCCAGGGACATCCGTTAATCGAGTTTTCCAATTTAACTTATCAATCATTCATTTCATTGTGAGATAAATTTCCGAAATAAATACCAAAATTACAATTATTAATTAACTGCCTCGAAATATAGTGAAATTTGCGATGATTATTTTAATATTTTTTGTATATTGATGTCATTTTAAAATCTGTGTGCAATAAATCCTAAATTGTTGTATTTACCTCAGTAGTTCTATTAAATGCGTGATAGCCAATCAAATATAACAGAAGAACAATGTAACCGTCCTTTTGGGACAGACGGATAATGAGGCTATAGCAGAACGCAACGTAACTTCAAATTATATTTTAGATCGGTCGAAAATTTTAAATGAAATGAGCACGAAGGTTTTATATGTGAACGTGTTAAAAATGTTGTATTATTATGGATTTAATTTTAATGTTTTAGAGCATTATTTATTTAAGCTTTTAAGTGACATCTATCGGATATTGTGTAACTATAATAATATATTTAATTATTAACTACTTAAGGATGTTTGTTTTATTGCAATGATGATTTTGAAAAGTACTATACCTGGTGAAAAGTATAATATATATTATTATAATGTATGTAGGCAAATATATATATCAGGCCCAGTGATCGTTCTCCCCGTTTCTGATTCAGTGATAAATATCGGTGACTGACTTAACTGATGACTGATTGTGCCCCGTGTATGGCAATAGGTTCGCCACCTCTTCCATTGGGACGTAAAGTAACGATTCAGCCTTTGGGGAGAAAAAGGCGTGAAGTTACGTTTAATTTATGGATTGTTTTATTGTTTTTTTTTTTTAAAACGATTGTTTTATTGTTTTCTGTTTAAAACGAGATTCTTACAAAAAATAAATATATTTCTTCAAGTTTATTAGATTACCCAGCTATATGTGTATATGTACATTACGAGTCTTGGTGGTTCACTGGTGGACCCGCACCCCGCTTCTGAATGAAAAGGTTCAAATCCTGGCTCACACCAATATCTTTTCGAAATTAATTAAAAAATGTGTGTGATAAATATCAATGGCTGAAAACTTTGTGCTCTGTATGGCAATAGGTTTGCCACCTATTCCATTTGGATCGTAAACATAATAGTGAGTCGAGGTTTAACAGCTACTGCCAACTCCTTCATGTAGAAAAAGGCGTGAAGTCATGTTATATATTCAAAGAAAGAAACAAAAAAAGACGTTTGCAGTGTTTATTTCATAACAATTTAAGGTTCAGCAGACAGTACATCATCAGCTTTGTATTTACCGAGACTGTTGTCAGCAAGATTTTTGAAAACGTCTTTAAGAGCTTGTTGTAACGCGGTCCGTAGGTCGTTAGCCAGCCATTGTCTTTCCAGGAAAAGGTTTAAACCGTCTTCTGAGAAACAAATAGATATAAACATATTAAAAATATCGCAATAGTTGAAATTATATTATTTAGAATTGAAATGCTTTTAACTTTTTTTAGGTTCTGAATCACTTCAATCTGTACAACTTCGTAGACAGAGCACTTTGTACATAGCTTCATTAAAATGCTAAGCAACGTGGATTTTACAAGTTCATACTAAAACGTCTCGACTGGTGAAATACCACGACCTATCTGAATATCGACGTAATGTCGCTCATGCAGCGTTTCGCTAGATGAGAGAGGTACCCCTTCGCTCCTCCCATTCCTATCCAACTTTTGACCCCTTTCATACGCCATTTCACACGCCCAGGGATGACAACACAACTCTAACACTATCTGTTTTCCGGTATCACGTCACCCCTTTCAAAACAATATATAATTGGCAGACATTTTTTAGCCAGCTGAGATCCTATTCTTTTTTAATGGCTTAATATAGCATAAGAGGGCAAAACGAGCAGGCGTGTCACCTGATGGTAAGCAACCAACGCCGCCCATGGACACCAGCAACACATATACTGTTACTGTTTCGTTGCCGACCTTTAAGGGATACGGTATAGGGAAGGATGGTACCTCTCTCACCGAACAAAACGCGGCATGAGCCACTTTACGTCGATCTTCTGAGAGGTCGTGGTATTTCACCAGTCGAGCCGGCCCATTCATGCAGCGAGCTGCTTGGCTCTACAACTGTTCATTCACGTTCAATTTATTCAATTCATATTTAAAAATTGATACTTACTTATCTCGTCGGATAGTGCAACTAAATTATGAAGCCGCACATTTGCATCTCGTTCTCTCAACTCTATGTCTAAATTCTCACATGACAATACGTCCATGTTATTTGGACCAGGTTTACGTCCAAGAGTTATATTCAGCACGGCGTCAATGTCGTCTACAAACAAATGGAAAAAAAAACTTTCAACAATGATAAATCATTACAGACGGGGAGAAAATTTCAACAACAAACATACATAACATAACTTCACGCCTTTGTTACTCAAAGGTGTAGGCAGCGGCTGTTAAGCCACTTCTAGCCGTTATGTTTACGTACCAAATGAAACGTACCTATTGCCTTATCGGGCACAAAGTTTTCAGTCATCGATATTTATCACACTTAACTTCCGAAAACAATTTCGAAAGTCATTGGTGTGAGCCAGTGTCAGGATTCGAACCCGGACCTCTAGATCAGAAGCCGTGTGCTTGGCCCAGTGGCCACCGAGACGTTTTCAACAAAAATAAAAAATAAAAATAACCATATATGGCTGAAAAATCTCCTTCGCCTTGAATTGGTACCACAAGTAGCTTCCCTTTAAGTTTGTAGCCGCCCGTCATTCGTAGTTGAGGAATAAATAGCCTTGCAATTACTAGACGTTTGTCTGGCAGAACCCTGAAAAAGATACATACAGATTTTGATTTGTCTAAAAAAAATCTAGACATTCGAATATTTCTTGTAGTGTATTTGGTTTATTGTCAATTAGAAATGTTCACAGAGCTTTATTTGAGACTTCTTTAATATTTATTTCTCAGATTTTCCCGAATCACATTCATAACATTAAAACAATTTTTAAGATTATATCGCGTTTATTTATTACTTATTTATTATTTATTTCGTTTCGAACTTACTTTACAGAAAATGACTCTATACAGAAAATACTCATTACTGGTGAAAATGATCTCTGTAAAGAGTTCGAAACGTCGGGAAATAAATAAAAATAAGTAATAAATAAACGCTATATAATCCTAAAAGTTGTTTTAATATTATGACTTCTTTAAATTTAAGTTTAGGGTCTAATTTTCATAGACATATTTGTCAGTATAACGATTTCTAAATGGTTTTCTTATAGGACTCCTAGCTTCCGAGATATCACGAATAAGGTGTGTGCTTTTTCAAGATGATGGCCGGAGGACAAGGGTGGCAACCTAAAAAACTTGGAGTAAAACTTCTATTGATCCTCCGCACCTGTCCCAAGATTAAATTTGCGTCCTATAAGACATGCAATATTCGGCCCTTAAATTGTAACTCTTTATTATTATCGCAAGACAATTAATAAACGTCATAGAGCAACGGTCCACCAGCAAACCTGCTATTTTTTTTGATAATTTTCAAATTTATAATTACTATGGAGCCCAGAAGTATGATAAATACTGTGGAGACGAGAAGTTTGAGAAGTAACTCTAACAGTGGTAGAGCCTAGCAGTTCGCTGCATGAATGGGCTGGCTCGAGCGGTGAAATACCACGACCTCTCTGAAGATCAACGTAAAGTGGCTTATGCCACATTTTGTTCAGTGAGAGAGATACCCGGAGACCCACCCCTTCCCCTTCATTCCCTATCCCTTAAATCATCCCCCTTATCCCCCCTTGGTTGCTTACCATCAGGTGACACGCCTGCTCGTTTGCCCTCCTATACCATAAAAAAAGTAAGCTAAAGTAAGCCTAAAGGATAAAATGACAAATAGTACGATACAAGGTCGTTATGATGCTAGTGAAGCTGTAGTGACGACTATAGAGAGAAGAATGCTGAGATGGTTTGGTCATGTGGAAAGGATGGACAAAAAAGACTAATGAATCAAGTGTGAAAGGGAAAGGCAGTAAAAGTCCAAGGCAAACTTAGCATCACCAAATTAGTGACGTATTGGACAACGGCCAGGTCAAGTTAGTCCACAATCCGACTATCGTCCATGAAATCGATAATGAGGATGGAGGAAGATAGAAGAGTGTACATTAGGATTGTAGCAAATGGAAAGAAGTTTCTGTCTACTTTTATGAGAAAAAGGCATTATCATATAAATGTAGAATAAGTAATATAACTTCACGCCATTGTTACCCGAAGGTGTAGGCAGCGGCTGTTAAGCCTCCTCTCGCCGTTATGTTTACGTCGCAAATGGAATAGGTAGCGATCCTATTGCCATACCGGACACAAAGTTTTCAGTCATCGGTATTTATAACACATAACTTTCCGAAAACAATTTCGAAAAGTCAATGGTGTGAACATGTGTCAGGCGTCGAACCACGACCTGTGGATTTAGAAACAGTGTACTCGACCACTAGACCATAATACTTACTGAATACTATCAATTTTTGTACCAGATGGTCCACGGACAGTGATGTTAGCAAAAGTGGCTTCCGCAACAGCAATTCCAGCATGATTTGACGATATTGGTGGAATTAACAAAGGTTCACACGATGGTATATTAAAATTCGGTATTCCTGAAAGATTCAAATCATACATATACTAATATTATAAAGAGGAAAATTTGACTGTTTTTGTTTAAATTGAATAGAATCCGAAACTGGTTTTAATAAATCTTTCATTGCTGGGAAGTTACCGAACATAGGCTATATAAAAATTTTACAAAAAATTCTGAGATCTATAATAAAACTGCTATAATCTTTAACAAAAAAGCGTGAGTTTCGAATACTATTGATTATAGATCAAAATAGTAGAACATATAATAATATATTTAGATATAATATGGCGAATTTTTAATACTTAAATAAAATGAAATTTCCATTGAGAAATTTCATTTTATTTAAATATTAAAAATGCAAGTATTGGCCACTACAAGCCAAATAAGTATTAATGAACCGCAGCGTCGGTTCCTTGCAAAACGTTGCAAAACTCCATCGAAATGGCTCGACAGATTTTGATGACATTTGTGATGATGGGTGATTATTTATATTCATGATTATTATTTATTTATTGTAAAATAACATGTAACAAGTCAGCTAGTGTAGATATATTGATGTTGTGAAAAGAACAACAAGCGCACATTCCATCAATTTCCATCAAACGTAAATAATGTGCACTTATAGTTGATGTACGTGATAAAATGCTTGTCTTGAAGGCAGTCTTGATTTATTGAAAACTGATAAGTCTCTAATAAGCGAATTCTAAATTTTAAGTTTATTGAATTAATACATAAACACATAATCTAACTTCACGCCTTATTCTACCCAAAGGTGTAGGCAGCGGCTGTTAAGCCTCGACTCACCGTTACGCTTACGTCCCAAATGGCGGACCTATTGTCATAGCGGGCATAAAGTTTTCAGTCATCGATATTTTTCATACATAACTTCCGAAAAGAACTTTGAAAAGTCTTTACTGTGAGCTAGTAAGAGGATTCGAACCTGCGATCTCTAGATTCAGAAGAACTAATTAAAACATTTGTGATATTTAACTTTCGTGCTATTTATGCTCTAGTTTTTTTTAATTCATATAAATAGATGCCATGAAGTTTTTTATTATGTTGGAATGTCAAATTGACGGGCCTCGTGGCACATTGGTAAAACTACCGGCTGCAGCACTGAGGTCAGGGGTTCGATTCCCACCCGAGCACAAATATTTGTGACAAACATGAATATTTGTGCGGCGTTTGGATGTTTTTCTATGTATTATAAGTATGTATTTAGAAAAGAAAAGTATATATGTATTAGTATCCGTTATCTAGTATCCATAACACACGCATTTAGTTGCTTAGTTTGGAACTGGAGGGCGCTGTGTGTTATTGTGTCCAAGATATTATTATTATTTTATTGTTTTAAAAATAAAAAGGTACATACCATTTTCTAGTTGAGGAATATACGTGTTCCATGCATCTCGAAGGTTAGTGCTTAAAGAATTTTCGACCCTGCGAGATACAAAACCAACAGCTGAAAAAAAAAGTTAAAATCATAATACATATTAAATCTAATAATAAGAGAACTTATAAAAAGAGACTTCTATACTTATAAACTGTAACAAAAAAAAAATACAGTTAATATATGTTACAGTTATTACTAAATATCCTCTTAATATATCAATAATAATACAAAAATATAACCTCTAATATCTGTAGGTGTAGGTAGCAGCAATTATGTAGAATTGTATGGTGAATAGCGATATCGATTGCCCATATTACAAAGATTTTAAAATGATTTGATTGTCCATAAAAAGTAGATATGTAACAACAAGTTTGAGTACACAACTTTGCTTGTTTGGAATAATTAGATTAGACTATTGTTTTGATTTATAATTTTAATAATAATATAATTATATATTAATATATAATTTTAATAGTTGTAAGTCCCCCTGCAACAATGTCCCACTATCGTATGAAAGAGCAAAACTCCCAACAAAAACGACTAAAAATCACTTCCTCAATTTAGTTATCTGCCTATTGCCTACCCCCTAAGAACGATGGCGTGATTATTTATAGCCTATGACCATTTCTAGGTAATCATCTATCACCATACCAAATTTCATCAAAATCCGTTCAGTCGTTTAGGCGTGAAAGAGTAACAGACAGACAGAGTTACTTTCGCATTTATAATATTAGTATGGATTTTTATTCATGGTTAAACTTCATACAAAGGTTTTTCGCGATTTTCTGGAAAACGGTAAGTTTCATAATGAATTTACATGATCGAACTTACCGTTTTAACGTAGTAAGATCACACGTATTAACGTGATCTTAAATTTTTTTTCGTACATGGAAAAGATGAGTTAAACTCATTTTTCTCATTTGATATTTTTCATATTTCGACGGGCCTCGTGGCGCATTGGTAAAACTACCGGCTGTAGCAATGAGGTCGGGGGTTCGATTCCCACCCGAGCACAGATATTGGTGACAATCATGAATATTTGTGTGGTGTCTGGGTGTTTTTCTATGTATTATAAGTATGTATTTACAAAAGAAAAGTATATATGTATTAATATCCGTCATCTAGTATCCATAACACAAGTATTTAGTTGCTTAGCTTGGAACTAGTGTCCAGGATATTATTATATTATATTATATACAATCATATTGGTTTTTAGTTTGATGATAAGCTAGTAGTAAGATATTACTAGCTTAGTATAGTTTGACTAATAAAAAACAAACTCGTTCCCCGCTGTCTTATACGCTTAGGTCTTTAAGACTACGTACTGATGCGTTTTTTTTTAATAGATAGAGGGTCAAAACGTCGAGAAATAAATAAAAATAAGTAATAAATTAACGCGATATAATCCTGAAAGTTGTTTTAATGTTATGAAGGTGATTCGCGAAAATCTGAGAAATAGATAGATAGAGGGTGTCAACTGATTGGTTTATATGTATAATCCATGTTTAATGTAGTTGGTAAAAAGTGATAATTTTCGAGATTTAGCACTTTGATTCTAAACGCGGTTAAAAATACTTATGAAGCGGAACAAACTTAGTAGCAACATATATTTTTAAATTTTTTAATAGTTGAATGTTTTGAATACTTACAGTTGGTGTCACTTTGTTCAGTACCCCCGATTACTTTTAACAATACGGTTATTAAACACAAAATCTGCCACATCTCTGCAAAATTTCTTCCAGACGACTAATGACATTTTACTGAAGAATCATAGTTATATATTAATTGTTACGTGATAATATGTGTTATTAATAATCTAGTATGATTAAGAAAAAGACACATTCTTACGCATAGAACTCGGCCAACATATTTCTTTTAGCTTATTATTGATCACTAACAAAACGTTCCTTCACACCGGGCACAAAGTTGTCAGTCATCGAAATTTATCACACATAACTTCCGGAAACAATTCGAGAAATCATTCGCCGGAATCGAACTCACGACTTCTGAATCAAAAACGGAGAGCTCGACCACTATCAAACTCCACCGGAATGGCTACATCAATTCGATATAAACACAAAAAGAGCCTCAAAAACCGACGCGCGTGCATGAAAAGAGTTATGAAAGTCAACGAAGCGAGTGAGGTGTGTAAGAATCGTGCCCTATGGCGCTCTGTTCTCTCTGCCTACCCCGCAAGGGATTTGGCGTGAAGTTATGTATGTTTGTATGTATAAACACATTTGATAGTCGGATAAAGTTTCTCATTATAAAAGTGACGAAATTTTTTACACATAAATTGAAATGTCAAATGTTTTTTTTTTATTATCAAATACAGGATACTGGAAGAGCACCGCAAAGACGTTTAAACTTTTCGCTCGGTGAAAGAGGTATCCGAAGGTCTAATCTCTTCTTCTCTCCCCTTCCCATTCCACTTTAGGAGAAGGTGGCTAAAAATTCAGAGACTAACATCATCTGTTGCTGCATTTTTTTTTAATAAACAGGCTTTACCAAGAAGGTTTAAGGACCACACATAAAGTGACAGGTTTCCTGGTAGTCCCATAGTCATCAGGTAATGATGTGATGATGATACTCTTGAAAGATGGCAGAAATTATTGAATTTTTAAACGCTATATTAACTTTTTTGTTTTGTCTTACAATATATGCTTCTGGGTGTCAATATCTGATGCAACTGTGCTGATGATGAAGCTACAAAACTCCTTAAGAGTTAGGAGTTGGGACACAGTACTGCAATTGGTCGATGGATTCTTTATTTTTTTCCGGACGGCCAGCTGAAAAGCCGTCTTTTTTTCTTTTATTATTATTAGTATTCATTATTTTAGTAAATTTTGGTACTTACTCTTGTAGTTCACTCACACGGCGTACACAAATATAACAGTGAACCAATATAACCTTCCTTTTAGGACAGGCGGATAACGCATAAAAGAATTTATATATGAGCGTTGTTAAAAGAAGTTGTATTACGTAAACTTAATAATATATCTAATAATTGACTACTTATGCATGTTTGTTTTATTGCAATGATGATTGTGAAAAGTACTTTAATACTTAGTGAAAAATATAATTTAATGTATGCATTGTATTATTTAAATTATTCTGTTACAAAAGAGATTTTAACACAATAGAAATATATTTTATTGGTTCGCCACCTATTCCATTTGGGACGTAAACATAACGGCGGGACGAGGCTTAACAGCCGCTGCCTACACCTTCGGGTAACAAAAGGCGTGAAGTTATGTTATGTTATGTAAAAATATATTTTACTACCTGACCTGGCGGATTTTGTTTCGCATCAAAAGTATTTTTACAGCGTTTACAATCAATCAAAGTCCCAAATCTCAAAAATTGACTCTTTTGCTTTGCTACATCATACATGAATTATACAAACAAATCTGCCCGTTGACAGTCATAAATAAGACTGTCAACGGGCAGGTTTTTTTAAAATAGATATTTAAAAAAAAAACCATCAAAATCCGCTTATATGCGTATACCTTTTAAAATAAAGGTATACGCATATAAATGGACATACAGCGGAAAGCGACTTTATTTTATACTATGTAATGATAATGATGACAAGGTTTAATCAGTTCATTCGGCCATATGTTGATAATATTTTTCTTGGTCAAAGTTAAAAGACTAATTAAGATAAGCATAAGTCATAGATTTTATTTATATAGTTTAATAATACCAACCTTACAAAATTACACATGTGGTGACATCTCAGACCTTAGAAGTGGTTCTGTGCAAGCGGAGAAAAGGCTCTCGAAGTTGCGAAACTAAATAAACACAGGGAGCGAAATCCCACTGTCTCTCTTCAATTATGATGATGCAGCAGAATTATTGAAGTGATACTTCTAATGCAACTTTCAAGCATTTAACGTTCAATGCTTTCAAGTTACTTTGTAAACCATCAAGATATACCTGTTGATGGGTCAGCTGCCATGGCTTGAATTTAAATTGCACAAAGTCTAGTGGAAGGTAGTGGTATTATATAATTATAATTTCATTACTTACCAATAGATGTCTCTTTACCGTTTTTCCGGTAGTAATTTCACGTATGTATCGCATTACGTGAAAGCGCGAAGTAAATAGCGAGAAATTTGTTTAAATACATACTTTATACTGATTTTATAATATCATTTCAGTTAATATACATTGTCCTAGTTTGATTTGATACACATAAAAATTCTACTGTATCAAATAGAGAAGATTTTTTATTTTCAAATTCAATTGATGACAGTTGACAGGTACAACACTGCAGTTCGCTGCATGAATTGGCCAGCTGAACCAGTGAAATACCGCCAGCTCTCAGAGTATCGACGTATCACTTAACATAACACTGTCATGCTCGTGCCACGTTTCGCTCAGTGAAAGAGGCACCCAAAGTCCAACCCGTTCTGCTCTCCCCTTCCCATCCCACTTCTATCCCCTTCTATATCCCATTATAATGTCCGAAAACGCAACTGTTACACTATCTTTGTTCAGATGTTCAAGGACGGCGTTTGTTGCTTGCCATCGGGAGATACGCGTGCTTTTATGCCTCATAAAAAATAAATACGTAACAATTTTATTTCTTCCGCGCGGAGGGAGTCTATTCAAATCTTTTTCCCCCTGATAAACAAGAGAGTGAAATTCATTGCATAGATGCTGCTACTAGTACCTAGGAATAACTCCTTAAAAATACATTTGAATGTATTTTCTAATAGAGGTTGTGATCGATTATTAAAGAAGAAAATAGAAAAAGATATGTTTTTTATTGAATATAATTAATTCATAATTTAATGTACCCTCCCGCGTATTAATCCCATTTGTGTTTATGAAGATAGTATATCATCAGCATTAAACGTACGCAAGGTGTAATCAGCAAGTGGTTTTATTATCTGTGTAACAGCTCTTTGTAAGGGTACGTCGAGTTCGTATTTTAGGGTTTGCCAATTTTCGTTCAGGTACTTGTTTACAGCGTCACCTGATTAACAAATACAAATAACAGTTTTACATTATAACAATTTTGGATCGAAATGAAATACAAAATTGAAAAACTATCAAAAGTTTTCAGTCGGGATCCCTCATCATCATTAGCCTTTTTTTTGAGGTCCACTGATGGACTTAGGCCTCCCCTATAGAGCGCCACAACTGCCGGTCCGCTCACTCATGGGGGATTTTTGCCATAATCGCTACGCTTAGCAGGCGAGTTGGCGATCGCAGTAGGCTGTATTTTTTTCAGAGAGAATGCTGCTGCCCATTCTTCTAGCTTTTCCCTTAGTCGCCTTTTACGACACCCACAGGAAGAGATGGGGTGGCGGTATTCTAAGCCGGCGCCACACAGCAGCACGTCGGGACTCCTGAGTCACTTCAATTTATACAACTTCGGATACATGGATTTTACAAGTTCATACTATAATTCTTGTAACACGTCACACGTACATTCTAACATACGAATGACAGACATTTTTACCCATCTTAGTGTTACCAATCAAGTTAAATATTACATTCGGGATAAATTAATCTTTACCTAGTTCTTTGTTACCATCATATAAATTGTCCAGCTGCACAGTTGCATTCTGTTCTCGGAAATATATATTTAAACTCTCACATTTCAGTACATCTACGTTTTTTCGACGTGGTTTTCGTCCAACAGTGATATTCAACGTGGCGTCGGTATTATCTGAAGAAAACATTTTTTTCAACAATGATTATTCATTAGACACGTGGAGAAAAAATCAAATAAACATCATCAAGTCAAAAATATAAATAACAGTATATCGATGAAAAATTTCCTTCTCCTGCAAGCGGAAGATTAAGAATCTGTCCCCGAAGTTCGTAGCGACCGGTCGTTCTTAAACGAGGAACATATAGCTGTGCCATTACTTGACGTTTTTCCGGAAAAACCCTGAAAAAGTTAAGCGTACAGAATTAATTGTATAAAACAATCTTAACACTTGAATAATATTTAATATAATTAAACATGAAACTAAATACACATACGGTTTAACGTGGATTCGAAATTAGTTAATATCCGCGACCCAAATTGAGCACCTTGAAAAACTTATATCTGGTTGCCAAAAATTAGTTTACATTTAGATATTATTTAGAAAATGTTTTGGTTCGATCATATCAAAACAGAGTCTTATAGAGATCTATATCTATCCAGAGAGGAATTATATTTTGCGAACAATAATTAAACCATCGCTAAAACAATACATCGTCAATTTTAGTAGCAATTGAAGATATTTGTGGAAATAACACCGTGTGACCATTTGCAGTGGCTTGATATGAATTGAACAAGGATAAAACTTGTAAAGAGGTAAGAGAAAGAAATGCAACCAGTAAAACAATAGCAGGAGCAACAGCGGACAATGAAACTACAGGCATATAGTAAGAAGAATATGAAGTTGATATTTAATTTAGAATTTAAAAGTCAACACTTACTCAACGTCTGTAACTATTATATCAGACGCTCCCCGGACAGTAACATTGGAAAATTTGGATTCCATATTGACAGCACTTGTTGAGTGATTCATCAATATAGTTCTAACAAACAAAGGGTCCAATTTAGGTAAACGGAATTCTCGTATTCCTGAAATTAAAATACAAAAGCACGAGTAGTGTAAATATATACATGTTAAAAGAATATCAAGCACACATGCTATCAATTTTAAAATAAAAATCTACCCTTATAGTTTATGTACGTGATCTAATTCAGGTCGTTCTTAGACAATTAAGATCAGATCGTATTTATGCCTTTTTATGAGGTAGGGGGTAGGATCAGTGACTTTCGCCGCCCATGGACACCTGCCATATAGTGTTAAAGCCAACATATATAGTGTTACAGTTGCGTTGCTGACCTTTAAGGAAGTAGGATAGGAAAAGTTTGGGGAATGGAGGGGTGCTGGCCTGCGGGTACAAATCATACCGAATGAAACACAGCATGAGCCACTTTACGTCGATAATCTAAGAAGGCATGGTATTTCAGCTGTTGAGTCTGCTCATTCATGCAGCGAAATACGTGGCTCTTCCATCATTGTCATCTAATTAAAAACATTCCTACTTTAAATTTATATCTAAATATTTCTCTTGTAAATAATTATTATTAATTTCTAAAATTTATAAATATAAAATTATTAAACATCTGACTAAAGATGGTAGGTTAATATATTTCATTAGATTTCTATCAATAGTTTCGGCATATATTAAAAATTACCATCACCATTTTTTAATTGAGGAATGAACATATTTAATACACGTTCCAGGCATTTGCCTAAAGCTTTTTTCTCTCTTGGACACATAAAACCGCCAACTGAAACATTAATTGTCAAGATAAAATTATCATGAGATAACTTATAAGGTAATAAATCTAACAATAAGAGAATCCATGAAATAAACTTCTAACTTCTTGTACTAGTTTAAACTGCAACTAAAAATACAATTATGACTACACGTTCTCTTATTAATGGTTGGGAAAAATAGTGACTAATAATAGATTTTTTTTTACATTTTATACCTTCATACTCTTAATAGCAGAAGGTATAAGCAGCAGGAATTATGGTGGATGATGAATTGCGTCTATTGTCATGCATTTATGCTTATATTATAAAGTCATCAATATCACACATTAATTACAAAAATGATTTGTTATCTCCATACAAGCTGGAAAAGCAGCTCCGAGTTTGAGTTTGTTGAAAGAATAAGACTAAATTGTTGTTTAAATTTATAATATTTAATTTAAATCAAAATTAAATACTCACTGTTAATATCACTTTTTTCAGTATCCGCAATAACTGTTAACAATAGGGCTATTAAACACAAAAACCGCCACATCTCTCCAAGGTTTCCTATGGACAAATAAACACATTTTACAGAAGAATCGTTATTAAATATTACCTCATGTTAGGTGCTGTTAACAATTATCGCGTAAATAAAAATATTTCTATCTAAAAGTACTGCCCAGCGAACATAAAGAAGCAGCCTCAGAAGCAATAAATAAGTAAATAAAAGATTTTATAAAATAAAAGTAACCTGAGTAACTCCTTATTACATCAGCTACCTGCTAACAAAGGTCCATTTATTTATTTTTGGCTACTAACTATTAGCTGTCAATAATAAGAAAAAAATAGTAAGTAGTAAGTCAATAGTAACTAGTTTATTATTAGTTATTTATGGGTTTATTATTTGTGAATTAGGAGTCTTAATATAAAATTGTAAAATTAAACAAACTACAATATTGAATTTAATAACACTTTTATGAAATTTAATAGTGGTAGAGCCAAGCATTTCGCTGCATGAATGGGCCGGCTCGACCGGTTAAATACCACGACCTCTCAGAAGACCGACGTAAAGTGTCTCATGCCGCGTTTCGTTCGGTGAGAGAGGTACCCGCAGGCCCACCCCCCTTCCCCATCCTTTCCTATCCCCTATCCCTTAAAGGTTGGCAACGCAACAGTAACACTATATGTGTTGCTGGTGTCCATGGGCGGCGTTGGTTGCTTACCATCAGGTGACACGCCTGCTCGTTTGCCCTCCTATCCCATAAAAAAAATATTGGATTTTGTGTTATTTATTGTAATTAAATTTATTAATACGTTCAGAAATTTCTAACACTCGTACTAGGTAGAAAATCTTCACTATTTTTATTTTGCATGAACTTCAAATCAATTAGTATCAATTATAATGATGTATCTCTTGTTCATTGTCGTTATCGTCCTCAAATTGAATCTGCTTATAATTATTATCATCTTCGGTCTTCGTCATGTTAGAATTGACATTCTCTGGTGTTCCAATTACATATTCGTTTGATGTTTCAACATTACTTGTAGTTACGAGTTTCATGTTTCTCTATTGCCATGTCCGAATACTGCTGTGCATTGAATCACATGAGTTTTAATTTTTTTTAGTCTTTTACGTATTAAACTGTTTCTGCTTGAAACGTCACATCGATGACTTTTTGAAACTTATAAGACTTCGATAATTGACAAATCAATTTCGGTTCAGATTCGATAGTCAGAACAAGCTAAAGGGTCTTATCATTTGTCACATAAATTTTATTGTTAAATGTTTTTTGTCATGCTAACTTATGGAAGCGAGAGCTGGGTATGGCAGAGTGTGCATGAAAGTAGGATAACCGCGTTCGAAATAAAGGCATTGCGCAAAATCTGCGGAGTGACCCTCGCTGACCTCGTCAAAAACAAGGTTATAAGGAAGTAAGTCGGATTGAAAGAGAGTGTCGGTGTAAAGGTAAGAAAGGGCGTGCTCCGATGGTTCGGATATGTAAAAAGGATGGATGATGCAAAATTGACTAAGAAGATATACAATGCAAAAGCGGATGGATATAGGAGTCGAGGACGGCCAAGACACACATTCCATGACCAAATAGAACGTGTTCTGGAGGAAGGTGATGTCAGGAGTCTCAAAAATCGACGTGCGTGCATGAAAAGAGTTATGAAAGTCAACGAAGCGAGTGAGGTGTGTAAGAATCGTGCCTTATGGAGCTATGTTCTCTCTGCCTACCCTGCAAGGGATTTGGCGTGAAGTTTTCTATATATGTATGTGTTTTTTGTCATCAAGTAATTTTAACTTCGTCTCCGTAAAGTTTGTATAGCTATCGACTGAGTTAAGCGTCCAGGTCGTGTTTGGAAGCACTGCAGAACTCCATAACGACACCCTAATAATCTTTCCCATAAATATCTACAATGAGATAATATTTATGGGAAATGTCAATTTGTTCAATAAATGGAGTGTTTTTCTTCACACAAAATGGTTTAAAAATTCATTATTAATATTTTACTGGCTATAGATTTGAAACATTCTTGATGAGATACAAAATTTCTTTTTAATTTTAATTGCCACAATTTTTTTTGTTAGTTCTGGTTTTCAATAAAAAACCGATATACATACATTCAATTCGCACGGATCATGTTAGTATCCTTTTCTTTCCTCTTCTGTCTCTTCTCTGCCATAGAACTACCACTAACAGACTAAATTGTTAAAATATCTGTTAGTATTTTCGCTTCGCTATTATTTTTATAGTCTTAGTACTTAGTTCTAGAGGGTGTGCTGATGATATGTGAACAATGGAACAATACAATCTTCTTTTTAGGATAGACGGATAACAAGCCTTTAAGCTCAGAATGAGTACATCTACTGTATACCTTGGTTGGTGGTCGTAAATTGTCGCGAACACAATTTTTATATGAACAACGAAAAAATAAATAAAAGTTTTTTTTACATTTAATTTATGTGTTTTAAGCATTATTCATTTAAGCTTTCAAGTAAGCCGAATAATGTTTAAATATATTAAGGCGTTTAATAATTACCTACTTATGTAGGTTTGATTTAATTAATACAGTTCATATAAATGTATACATAATGTATTTTTATATCCTATTATGTCGGCATGTGTTGTTTTATTTTAATAACACAGTGAAAAAAAAGGAGAGTTTATTACGCTAAAAATATACCTTACCAAGGTCCCTAAATTCATTTGTCGATATCATTAAAGTAATAAAACAGCATATAGACGTTCCAAATCGTGATGTGCAGTTCAGATTGTATCAGTGTGTTAAAGATTTTTTTTATTTTTATTTATTGCTCATTAGTGCAGTTGTGGGTAATGAGAATCAGGCGTCTCCCATTACCCGCAAGTGATTACAATGAAGAAAAAAGGAGGTAAGACAAAAGAGAAAACATGGAAAGGCAAGAAGAAGAGACACGAGGAGGAAAAAAGACCAAAGTACAGAAGAAGGGTCCTGAAAAGGCAAAGCGCCAAGTTTTAGCGCACTGACGACGTATTCCAGGACGATGAGAATGATGATGCAGAAGATGCTGGAAACAGATGCCTAGTATGCGACGAATTTGGAAGAAACAATGAGATGTGGTACAGGTGTATTTCGTGTGGGCTATGGGGTCACGCGGTGTGCACTGGATGGGAGTCAGCTGAAGCTTTCGTTTGCGACGTATGCTAGATTTTATTTGACTCCGATTGCCCCTACGGTGATCACCATTACCCCTATGTTGGTATAATGGGAGTCAAGTCTGTTTTATTTTTAAACTTTTATAATTGCCAAAGTTGATTGCTAAAGGGACTGCAATTGATCTCTAATAATAGTTCAATAAGTAAATTATATTTAAAGACTGTTGCAATAAATACTTTCTTTTTCATTAAAATGTTATTCGAGTTCATGCTTAAGTGACCCCCATTACCCTCTTTTACCCTAATATTTTTGAGCTTATACTTCTTCTGGAAAAATGATGAGTGTAAATTTTTACGATGCCCCCGCCTACCGTCACAAAAAACCGACACCCTGAAGTTAGCTATAGTCAGTTGGTCAGTAAAGTTAGCACACCTGTGATACCTTGGAAGAAATTCTCTGCAAGCGGAGAAAAAGCTCAGGATATCACGGAACTAGTAATTATGGGGAGCGACTCGGGCGACACTCCTTGGTCTGCCTTCTAAAGATGATGATACAGTAGAATTATTAAAGTGAAACTTAATGCCACATTCAAGCATTTAATATTCAACACATTCAAGCTACTTTGAAACTCGTTAAGAAATACCAGTTGTTGAGATAGTTTGAATTTAAACCGCACAGAGACATCCAGCGGCGGGTAGTAGTATTATAATTGATATTACAAAGAAACATGAGAACATGTCTGATTAGACCGTACATTGCAATGAGAAAAGCATTTTGTATATGCAGTAAATATTTTTGTATTGTGTCAAAATATTTTTGATTACATCATATATACGTAAAATCATCGAAATAAAACAAGGCAGTTTTATAAAATAAATATAAAAAATATACGTTATATACGTTAGGCGTACTATTTTTTATAGAAAATATTACTATTTTTATGTTTGACCTGAGTGATACAGATAAAAATAGCGATGGTATTTACTTTCCAGTGCAGGTTCGAAAAGTTTTTTTTTTATTAAACCTATGACAATTATTAAAAACTTAGCGTGCACGTGTATTTTTATAAACGATGTTGTATACTATACTGTACTTCGAATACTGGCTAGGCTAACGGTTGTTACAGCTGCTACGAAATAATAGGTATGTATACAGTAAGACCTAGACCCGCCTAACTCCTTCCCCACTTCCCTATGAAATACCTTTTGATGGGCTACAATTGTTCGTAGGTCACTCAGGTATACAAATTATCTTAATATATAAGTATTTATAAATAGGCATGTACGCATATAATTTAAAGAAGATTCGACAACATTCTCCAAATATTGTAGATGTCTTATTAAATATATTTATTTTAAACTTACTTGTTTCTTTATTCTTTATTGTACTTTAACAGATACATTGATAAATAAAATAAGCATATACATAGTACAGAGGCGAGCTTAACTCATTTTGAGTTTTCTTCCAGCGAACCCTAAATAGTAGCGGAAAAGTAAAAGTGGTGAGAAGCCGATAGTACAACAATACAAGAGAAAAGAGATAGGATATAAATGGAATACTTAAATATATATATGATTAAACAAATCAATACAATATATACATACATAATAATATAATATAATAATATACATAAATAAATACAATTATATATCTATAATACATACAAATTATTATACACATTTATCTAATTTTAAAATACATGAAAATACTATTAAATATTCTGCAAATTATAGGTCAGAGATAGAAAGTGCTCTTTTAGCTTTTCCTAGATAGAGGAACAGTTTTTTAATGCATTTCTACAATATGGGTATCAAATGAAAAGGCTTGTTAATAGTAGCTCGAAAAATAATGTGACGTCATTCTAAATCCAATATGGGGGATATTTGCGTTTCTACAATATGGGTATCAAATGGCCCTTTAATTTGAGAGTTATATGAGAACTTCAAAAACTGTGTCTCGGTGGTTCAGTAGATTAGACCCCCGCTTCTGAATCAGGAAGTCTTGGGTTCGAATTTGGGCTCACACTAATGTCTTTTCGAAATTCTTCTCGAAAGTCATGTGTGATAAATATTTTTGACTGACCACTGTTGCCATACACCGAGCATACATAAGTATGCTCGGTGTATGGCAACAGTGGTAGAGCCCGGCAATTCACTGTATGAATGGGCTGGCTCGACCGGTGAAATACCACAACCGGCTCACGCCGCGTTTCTTTCGGCGACAGAGGTACCCGGAGGCCCACTCCCCTTCCCCATCCCTTCCTACTCCCTGATCCTATATCCTACTCCCTTAAAGATCGTTGAGACGTAAATATAGTGGCGAGTCGAGGATTAACAGATGCTGCCTACACCTTCGGGTAAAAAAAGGAATCGAGCTATATTATGTTATTAATTAATGTTATAAAAAAATTAGAATGTAAATTATATATGCATACTGGCGTCAGACTGAGAAACTTACCTAGCGATAACTAAAAGCTTGAAAATAATTTAAAGCAAAAAAAAACTTTTTTAAAGAAGCTTTTATTTAAACGCTCTAAAAATCATAAAATAATTTTCACCTTAAACATTTTATCTATCTTCTTATAACCTTATTATATACAATTGATGTGATAGTAAAAGCTTGTCGCTATGTTTCCCTTCCCCCCTCCCCTTACTATCCCAATTCCGATCCCTTCCATTTCCCATGGAAAGGGCCGGCAATGCAAATGTAACACTATATGTGTTCGGGTGTCCATATACATATATGTTATAAACCAAAAAAAAATATTTGGTTAATGAGATCCGTCACAGTAATCATTAAATCTAAAAAAAAAAAAATTCTAGATGGTTATGGATAGGCACTGATAGGTAATTAAACATAGCGACAAGCTTTTATTATCACATCAATTGTATATAATGAGGTTATAAGTTGATAGTTAAAATGTTTAAGATGAAAATTATTTTATTCTTTTTAGAGCGTTTAAATAAAAGCTTCTTCAAAAAAGTTTTTTTGCTTTAAATTAAGTTACTTATTTATTTCTGAGAGTGATCATTGATCTAGCCATTCGGTTTATTCACGCAAGGGACTGCGTGGCTCTGTATGTAATATTACTATAGGTACATTACCATATAAATTCCAAAAAAAAAATAATCATACACTAATAAAATTATAATTCCACTTGTTTGCAAACTAACAGTAGGTACGTTAAAATATCTGTTAGTTTTTCCCTTCTTTGTTATTTTTATAGACTTAGTGCCTACTTAGTACTTGAGAAGGCGCGTTAATAAAATGTTAACGATGGAAAAACGGAATCTCTTATGGCATATACGAATAACGAGGCTATAGGTATACTTAGAATTAGTACTACTACCCGACTTATCTACCTGAAGGTGTAGGCAGTAGCTGTGAAGCCTCTACTCGCCGTTATGTTTAGTTCCACATGGAATACGTTGCGAACCTATTGCCATACCGGGCGCAAAGTTTTCTGTCATCGATATCTTTCACACATAACCTCGAAGAGAATTTCAAAAAGTCATTGGTGTAAGCCAGTTTTCGAACCCGCGACCTCTTGATTTAGAAGCGGGGTGCTCGACCACTGGACCACCGAGGCCTTTATTAAATACTAGCTGACCCGGCGAACTTTGTTCCGCATCAAAAGTAATAACTGCTGTCCCGCTATGTTAATACTGCAATATATTCGAAAATATTTGTTTAAATTGCTTGCTGTAAAGGGCCAAGATCATCTATATTACATGCACAATCTATTTAAGACACTTAATTGGATGAAAATTAATGCTGTAATGTTTAAAATCGCTTCGTAAATAGGCCATTATTTCTCGTAAAAAGTAAAAAAATAAAAATGGTCATTGTGGGTTATCCCTAAGAGATAGACATATGCCCTCGCAGACTTTTTGTAGGCCTTTTAAAGGAGTATAATAATGTAGTACGTTGTTTTGATTTATCAATTAGGGTTCAGGCAGCGTTCGCGGTTAAAGTTCTAAATCTTGAAAATCATCACTTTTTTACTACACTATACATGAATTATAGATCAAAACTACTCCGTTGACAACCTCTACCTGTTAAAAAAAACGCATCAAAATCCGTTGCGTAGTTTTAAAGATATGCGCGTACAAGGGGACAGACAGCGGAAAGTGACTTTGTTTTATACTATGTAATGATAAAACATTCCAATTTTTATATGAACGAAGAAACAAAGAATAAAAGTTTATATATGAGCGTCGTATTAAAAAGTTGTTTTATTATGGTGTTTAAAACTTTCAAGTAAGCCGAATATTGTATGATGATTTTAATATGTTTAATACCTACTTCAGTATGTTTGTCTTATTACAATCCATAAAAGTCTATATTTAAAGTAACATGACATAACTTCACGCCTTTTTCTGCCCGAAGGTTTAGGCAGCGGCTGTTAAGCCTCGTCTAACCTTTTATGTTTACGTGACAAATGGAAAAAATGTATGCTCCAAAGCCAAAAAAAAACGTTATCTTTTTTATTATTTAAATAATATTATTACATTATAAATTAATTCTTAATTTCATTAATATTTTTATGAATTAACGCAATTTATGATTAAGATGATAGTATGTCATCAGCATTAAGCGTGTCAAAGGTGTGGTCAGCGAGTGGTTTCAAAAAGTCTCTAAGAGCTTCTTCCAAAGGTGTCTGTAATTCTTCAGCTAGCGTCTGCCAATTCTCGTTCAGGAACTGATTTAAGGTGTCACCTAATAGACAAATAAAAATAGCATTTTAGCAATTTGGCATGTTTTCGACCAAACTTTGAGAGTAAATAGAAATATTTATAGCTGTACTTTTTAGTAATCATGAGATATTACGTGTACAAGTTTCGCTTCAATATTTATATTATCAAGGCAAGAAACATTATTTATTGCAGCATTGAAAGTTTTCATGTTTATTTTTAGGTATTTCCATGTTTGTTTTTGGGTTTTTCCAGTTCTGGTTACTGGTCACATATTAAATACAATGTATAAATGACAAATATTCGTTTACCTTCTTTGACGAACTGAAGAGTACCCCATACATGTTAAGACTAACTAAAGTTAAAGTCTCGTGATACATTGGTAAAACTAGTGATGCAGAATCGAGGTACAAATATTTATGACAAGCATGAATGTATGTATTGTCTGGATGTTTTTCTATCTATTACAAGTATGTATTTACAAATTAAACATATTTTAATAATATCCATTAACAGTCTCGGTGGCGCAGTGGTCGAGCACACGGTTTCTGATCCAGAGGTTCGGGTTCGATTCCTGACACTGGCTCACACCAATGACTTTTCGAAATTGTTTTCGGAAGTTATGTGTGATAAATATCGATGACTGAAAAACTGTGTGCCCGGTATGGCAATAGGCCTATTCCATTTTGGACGTAAACATAACGGCGAGACGAGGCTTCACAGCCGCTGCCTACACCTTCGGGTAACTGAAGGCGTGAAGTTATGTTAATAATATCCGTTATCTAGTTTCCATAACACAAGCATTTAGTTGTTTAGCTTGGAACTAGAGGGCGCCGTGTGTATTGAGTCCAAGAATTTATTATAATTATCAAATAAAAATTAGGGATAAATGAATACTTACTCAGATCTCCGTTACTTCCAAATAAATCATTCAGCTGCATAGCAGCAGTTCCTACATGGAACTTCACATCTAATTTCTCACATGCCAGTGCGTCCACGTTATCAGGGCGAGATTTACGGCCAAGAATTATGGTAACAGTGGCGTCGATATTACCTGAAAAAAAAAATTCAATGATTAGAAATACATCAGCGTAAACGTACAAAAATAAAACGATTCCAAATTCATAAGAGAATGTGTTATTGCGTTGATGAGGAATAGTAATTAATTTCCAAAGAAAAAACTGTGTTGAATTCCAAATTCAAATCCTCAATTCAAACAAAAATACCGTATGTGGCGGCAAAATCTCCTTCTCCTTCGATTGGGAACATGAGAAGTTGTCCCGCCAGTTTGTAACGTCCTGTCATTCTCAATTCAGGGATGAACAGCATTGCAATTACTTGATGATTCTCCGGGTGAACTCTGAAACAATACATTCCCTAGACAATCTATCTATATATTTTTAACTTGCTCTTAACTTGTGACTACTTATAACATCTTTGTGAATAATTTAATTTGTAATTATTTGAAAGAAAATTTGAAAGTCAATACTTACTCTACACTATTAACTCTCATAGCAGACGGTCCTCTGACAGTGACATCAGAAAAACTAGATACCACGGAGATAGCACCTGATGACTGCTTCACCTCTAAAGATGGAACTAACAGGGGTTCACATGGTGGTACATTGAATTCTGGTATTCCTGAAAGATTAAAATTATGAGTGATCCAAATAATGTTAAAATAACAGCAACCGCACATTGCACCGATTCTAATTTAGCTAAACAGTAATTATTATTATTGGAACGAAGTTCCTTACAGCAGGCTTGGAGAATATAGGGAAATTCCTGCGCGACCTAACTGAAAAAAAAATGTGATAGTAAAACCGTAAGAAAAAGTCCATGGAATAAAACCGTTAAATGAGACGTGCGACGGCGCAAGAGTCGTATACACAAGCGAGTAGTGTATATTACCTTTCTCTTTCTCCTTCTTTCAGCAATAGAATTTAATGACGAGACTGATTATTACTTATTGAGCGATAATTACTCATAACAATAATAAACTTTTTTGCATTTATTTAATTCGATCAGTTTTAATATTCTGGGTTATTTAATAACAAAATGTCATTGATAAATTCTTTATTAGTATTTTTTTTCACAAACAATTCTAAACAATTACAGAGGTAATTTTGGAGACTGACACTAAGATACTAAGATTAGGATATTATGACTTCATCTTCATAATCATTACATAGTATAAAATAAAGTCGCTTTCCGCTGTATGTCCCCTTATATGCTTAGATCTTTGAAACTCCGCAACATATTTTGATGCGTTTTTTTTATACATAGAGAGTGTGGTTTGTATGTTTATTTTAGCAAAGAAATAAGATAATTTTCGAGATTTAGCACATTAATTTAAATATTATTTTTGACCCGGAACAAAGTTTTCCGGGTCAGGTAGTTATATATATATCTCGTAAATAATTATCATTGAGTTTCATGATACTGTGGTTTCTAAAAATTATGAAAGAAAAAATAATATTAGTAAGGTTTTAATTATCTAGTTAGTATTTTTATAGGAATCTATTAAAAATTACAATATCACCTTTTTGTAATTGAGGAATATACATATTCAATGCATCTCGGAGGCAGGTGCCTAAAGCTTTTTCTTCTCTTGGACATACAAAACCACCAACTGAAAGACAAAAAAAAAATGAAAACTTCACGCCTTAACCTGCTCGAAAGTGTAGGCACTAGGCAGCACCTGTTAAAAACTCAACTCGCCTACTTTTTGTGTCCCAATTGGAATAGATGGAAGTACCTATTGCCCTACACCGGAAACATTAAGTTAACACTAATATATTAATCACACATAACTTCCAAAAGTCGTTTGTGAGAGCCAGGATTATATCCTACGACTTCTTGACTACGAAAACTCCCTTGGTATGAGCCAGGATTCGATCCTACAACTTCTTTAAATCGAAGAGGGTTGCTGATAAGAAAATATATATGTCATAAATACTTACAGTTAATATCACTTTTTTCAGTACTCGCAATCGCTTTCAGCAATACGAAAATTAAACACAAACTCCGCCACATATCTACAAGTTGTTTTCTTGACGAGTAACGAAATTGTATCAATTAATCATTATTAAATATTAAATACTACGTGATGATAAGTGTCTTTAGCAATCATCTTTTATTAAACATATCACTTATAATATTATCGTTGAAGATAAACGTAGAAAAAAAAACTCTTACAAATCATGATCTTTATTTCTAAGACTTTCGCGAATCTCACTCATAGATTAAAACAACTTTTAGGATTATATCGCGAACTCTTTACACAGATCTCTGTAAAGAGTTCGAAACGTCGGGAACTAAATATAAATAAGTAATAAATAAACGCGATTTAATCCTAAAAGTTGTTTTAATCTATATCATGATCTACTAATCGGTCATATATAACAGTGGTAGAGTCTTGCAGTTCGCTGCATGAATGGTCCGGGTCGACCGATGAAATACCATGACCTGTCGAAATATTGGCGTAAAGTGGTATCCAGAGGCCCAACCCCCTTTCCCCTTCCTTTCCCTTCCGACTCGTTTAAAGGACGGCAACGAATTACGGTGTTCATGTGCAGTGAGAAGTTACTTATGGAAGTGAGAGCTGGGTACAGCAGGGTGTGCACGAAAGTAGGATAAACGCGGTCGAAATGAGGGTACTGCGCAAAATATGCGGAGTGACCCTCGCTAACCGCATCTAAAACAAGGTTGTAAGGAAAGAAGTCTGATTAAAGATAATGTCGGTGTAAAAGTAAGAAAGGGGATGCCCCGATGGTTCCGACATGTGGAAAGAATGGATGATGCAAGATTGACTAAGCAGATATACGAAGTCAGTTGTTTGACCAATGCAGCACGAGGCTGGTCGTCGTATAGATACAGATTTAAGAGGAATATGATGTTCAAATTACCCTTAGCTATCAATTTTTTAAATGAATCACCATTCGTGTCAAGCGATGTATCGCGTCATCTTCGCAAAATTAAAATGACACTGCAATTGTAAGAGTTATTTGACCTAAAATGTTCGGCTTGAATTAATTCAATACGATTTCCATCTTATGCTTAAAGAAATTAGGTTGCAAACATATTTGGTAAGTAGATGTCGTAAAGTTGTCCGGTGATGTAATGTTGTCATAAGATGACCGCGCTACGCTGACTGGCTGACATACTTAAGGTACCATTATATAATATACTGTATAGAAAAAAATTTAAGGTTTAATTGCATTTGTAATATGTATAGACAGAGATTTTGGACAGTAGTTGAGCTACGCATTACCCTACATGAATGGGCCCGCTCGACCTCTCAGAATACAGTAGTAAATTGACCTTAGAGTGGTAGAGCCAAGCAGTTCGCTGCATGATTGGGCCGGCTCGACCGGTGAAATACCACCACCTCTCAGAAGATCGACGTAAAGTGGCTCATGCCGCGTTTCGTTCGGTGAGAGAGGTAGCGGAGGCCCATCCCCCTTCCCCATCCCTTCCTATCCTACTCCTTGGTTGGCAACGCAACTGTAACATTATATGTGTTTCAGGTGTCCATGGGCGGCGTTGGTCACTTAACATCAGGTGACACGCCTGCTCGTTTGCCCTCCTATCCCATAAAAAAAAACTCATACCGCATTTCGTTCGGTTTTTGTCGTGCAGTCTTTCCTTTCAATCCTGCAACCCCCACCTTATTACATCTTAAAGGCCGGCAACGCTAATGTGCCCCCATCGGATGTGCAGATGTCCATGGGTTGCGCTAGTCGCAGCCAAATAAAAAATAACATATTTTTGATTGAATATATCCCAAGAGTATAACTAAGAAGACAGTTCCTGCAAGATTAGTAAGCGCAAAGAATTTATGACGGGATGTATCAAGTGGAAGTTTGAAATACTTAAGGTTCCAAGTTAAATGTTGTGAGATGCATGCAGTTTACTTAAAACTTGGCATAATTTTTTACAGAAATGTAATTAATAACAGAACAAAAACAAGAGATATAACATTATTAAATTTACAATAAATAAAGACGAGGTTAAAGCAAATTAGTCCGCTTCTCGGTCTACCGACAGCGTGCCCAGAAGACTGGCCGCATTACCACGTTGAATGGCCATGCTAATCATCTGTGCTACTAATAAACTCCTCTGGTCGCGAGAGGCCTCGATCAGTCGCATTCAAAAAATAGATTATTAATAAATTATTTTATTATTAATAATCAAATAGTATTTACTATATTCGCAGACCTAACAAATATGTATACCAAATTTCATTAAAATCGGTCCAGCCAGTTTGGAGGAGTTCGAGGACAAACACTGTGACAGAAGAATTTTATATATATAGATTATCAAATAATACAGACATTGTTATGAGAAACATAAAAATACACGCTGATTTTTTTTGTTAATTTGGGAACACCATGTCGGGTGGAATATATTTGAGAAATTTGTTGGCGACATCCTCTAGAACCATTGCAAGTGCAGTCTCAACTGCTGGTTGGACATCCTTTGCCATGTCTGATGAGTGCATCTTCGCTATATGATCTGCTATCATTTCTGAAAACAACCAATGATAATATGAGCACTTTTCTTGTTAAATAATGCTCAAAGCTGTTTAAAAACACTTTTTTTAATTTTCAAATGGTTAGGTTACCATTTGAAATTTTCAAATGGTGGAGCAGTGGAAGCCATAACCCAGAGGTCCGTGGATCGTGACCACGCTCTGCTACCAGAACAGTGGTAGAGCCAAGCAGTTTGCTGCATGAATGGGCCGGCTCGACCGGTGAAATACCACCTCTCAGAAGATCGACATAAAGTGGCTCATGCAGCGTTTCGTTCGATGAGAGGTACCCGGAGGCCCATGTCTCTTCCCCATCCTTTCCTATCCTACTCCCTTAAAGATCGGCAACGCAACTGTAACACACTGTGTGTTGCAGGTGTCCATGGGCGGCGCTGGTCACTTACCATCAGGTGACACGCCTGCTCGTTTGCCATCCTATCCCATAAAAAAATTCAAATTCCTGTGCCTTCACGCACTTTTTACCCGAAAGTGGAAATAGCTGCGGAATGAAATTATTCACTACAGCGCAGTGGAATTATTTCCCACAGAATTAATTTTCTAGTCTGTAACAGTGGTAGAGCCATTATATACATGAAGGGACCGATTCGGCATGTGAAATACCACGGCCTCTCGGAATACCTTCATAAAGTGGCTTATGCTGCGTTTCGTGCGGTGGGAGAGGTATCCGGGGGCCCACCGCCATTCCCCTCCTCTCCCATCTTACTCCATTAAAGGCCGGCAACGCATCTGTGACAATATCTGTGTTGCAGGTGTCCATGGGCGAGATTTGCCTGACCTTCTTATTCCTTAAAAAGTATCAAGTTTAATAGATAGCGAAATATATTGCCTATACAGCAGGCACAATAGTTTTATCAATCAATACTTATTATAAAACAGTGATAGTCTTTAGAATGATGTTAAGAATCAGTACTTTATTTGCATGTTCACATACCCATTTCTGGAGTAGTGGAATGTGCCTCCATCAGGTTTGCCTTCAATGGACCAATACAGCGAAGGTGAACTGTAGCATCACGTATAACTATCCTTTTGTGTACACGAGCACCTAAAGCCTGAACGCCAGCAGTACATTTAGCTGTAAATAATTTTGAATATTTATTTTTATTTTATTTTTAAATATTTTTATAAAACAACATATAGATATTATAGACCTTAAATTAAGCACCCAATAAGTATTATAATTTGAACGATTTGAAATCTTACAGACATCCAAACTAGTCTACTGTTGCTCCCTATAAGTTGGCTCTTAATCAAGAACCTCACATATTAATTCTTCTCCAATATCTCCCTGTTACGGTTTTATTAAGAGTACAGATATTATGGTACCTATTTCTTACAGAAATTAGTAGTCATCTTCCCAGTGGTCTCAACCGGCAACATCTGAAATTCTCCCAACACCATATATTCACCGGTCATGAGCAAATGTGGTATGCTTATGTTCGCTGTTACCTTCATATCTTCAGGATATACGCTGCAATGTAATGAAAATTAACATAATACGGGAACAAATACAAATTCCTGGAACCGTTCTATATGGTCATTTACTAGTGGACTTATATCCAGATAGTACGGGATTTGGGATTAAAAAAAGGTTTATTTGACCAGCATATCTAAAAGTATAATAACACATGTCCATGAAAACGGTTCATATCATTCGACTGCTCAAGAACGAGGAAGAATTTGTAATATAAATTCCGTAATAAAAAGTAGATTAATGGATTTTAGCTTGAAAGGTATCGTTGGTTTCGTTTCTGCCTTGATGGGCACAGGCATATTATACATATATATTGAGTTCAATGAGTACTATGTCACAAATTTCTTAGTTTCTTGGTCAACTGTATGCTTGATATATATTTTACATACACATAACATAACATAAATTCACGCCTTTTGTTACCCGAAGGTGTTTACGTCCCAAATGGAATAGGTGGCGAACCTATTACCATACCGGGCACAAAGTTTCTAGTCATCGATATTTATCACACATAACTTCCGAAAACAATTTCGAAAAGTCATTGGTGTGAGCCAGTGTTAGGAATCGAACCCGGTCCTCTGGATCAGAAGCCGTGTGCTCGACCACTGGGCCACCGAGACTTCTATATATTTTAGAACTCAAATAGCTGAAACACTTACTCCAATTTATTGAAGGTGTAATTTGTTAGACCTTCAATCATAACATCACTTAGCCATGCATCATACTTGAAAGAGTTTTTAGGCATATTGTGCTGGCGAAGCCTGAGGCTTGGAATCTTGAGCGGCTCCAAAGCTTGGATATTCAGAGAAGGTACACCTTTAGCCAGAAGGTGTCTGGCTTGTTCTGCCACACGCTGGATGCAGTTGGCAACATTTGCATCCGAATAATGACATGCTGATTTAACTGGAGAGAAACAGAGAAGACAATGGGGGTTTAAATGATCAAACGTATATTATGACTATTACTTGATATTCAAGAGTACTTTTTTATGTATTTTTACAAAAAAAAAGAATCTTTTTCGTTCCAAGTGGAATATAATTGCGATAACTTTTGCTATACTTCGATCACAGTTTTGTCGGTTATCGGTTATTTATGAGCATCACCCATAACTCCAGAAAAAAGTCCTTCAAGAGTGTTATCCAGAATTAGAAGTGGAGTAAAATAACTTCACGCCTTTTTGACCCGAAGGTGTAGGCAGCGGCTGTTAAGCCTCGTCTCGCCGTTATGTTTGCGTCCCAAATGGAATAGGTGGCGAACCTATTGCCATACCAGGCACAAGGTTTTCAGTCATCGATACATAATCACACATAACTTCCCAAAAAAACTTCTAAATGTCATTGGTGTGAGCTAGGATTAGAACCCGCGATCTCTTGATTCAGAAGCGGGGTGCTCGATCACTAGACCACCGAGAGTCTAAGTGAAGAAGTGGGGTATTTAAATTCTAGACCACTGTCGTGTGCTTATTTATGCTTATTGATATTTTCAGATGTTGCTAAATACCAGTTCAAATTTATAGTAAAATCCATAATATTTATATAATTAAACAACTTATGGACTAATGCAAATAAATAATTTAAATAGCTTCATCCACCCTTGTCTTATTATTGCTTCGTCATCTTCTGATAGTATGTTCGATAGAACTTTCTAGAAAAACAGATTTCTACAGTATTACCAACAAAAAAATATTATTCCAGTACTCACCTATATCATTTTCGTTGAAAACGCTCGTATCATTTTTAACAATTTTTCCCGTGATCACATTCTGAACACATATTATAACCAAAATTATTAATTTTATATAAAATAATTCCATACTAACTACCATCTCATTTCAAAACTTACTTGTTATAAAGAGCCTTAATAGAAAATTGTACTTTATAAAAGCTTTGATGTATAAACTAGTTACTATATGTGGACGAACCTCGAACAAGGTTTAAGATTTATATAGGTTTGAAAGCATGTTAAGTATGCGCATATATATAACTTCATGGCAGGTCATATACATGACATGAGTGACCTCAATCATTATTTTACTAAGGTCAAACAAATAATTGCAATTGTTTACTCAACATACTTTGATTTCCTTCTGCGTTCCAAGAAGATAGGCAGATAATAGCACATTTTCAAGGAAAATTTTCAAACACTACGACCATTATTTTGTACAACATGGGACTGTGGATATCACTTCAATAGACACATAAGTTAAATGAAGTCTCGGGTTCGGCAGATAGAACATAATGCTATAAGACAATTCTTACACACCTCACTAGTGTCTTCAACTTTCATATGTTATCCTCAGACTGTGATAATATCCTTGAAAGATATATAGTAAGGTTAACGTTAAAATGCGTAGTACCCGAAACCGACATTCATGCATGCAGAGACGTGTGACCGTGGATGCGAAATAAGTGTGTCGGGATTTTAGCATGTGGAAAGCCAAGTCTCTAACTCTATGGGATACTGGCGTGAGTTTATGTATGTATGAATTAAATATCAGACATCATATTTGTCCTGTCTGTTTGTTTTTACAGAAGTATCGCGAGACAAAGACCTATACGATAATGATAGGAATCAAAGGCCACTACAGTCCTCGCAATCAATACCATTCTTATCTATACGCTTTATACCTACGTACACACAAGTTCCTTGTGGAATAGGCAGAGAGGACAGAGCGGCATAAGGCACGATTCATGGACACCTCACTCTCTCCTTTGACTTTCATAACTCTTGTCATACACGCTCGTCGGATTAAGGTTCCTGACATTACCTTTTACAAGGCACGAGGACTGACTCCTACATTCGACCTCCTTTGTGCTGTATAGATTCTATTTAGTCATTCTTGCTTCATCCATTTTTTCATGTCCGAACATTGGCGCATGCCTTTCCTTAATTTTACACCGAAACTCATTAAATGTTAAATTTAATAAATGTTTTATATTTCTTTATACTTACTTACTTGATGCAATTGCACATGTTTATAATGATTACTCTAGATTACCTCCACACTCTTCAAATGGTATGGACGACATCAACGTCATAGCATAAACTAAACATTAAAAAAAACTATTGCTTAGGTCGGATTTATTTATAAAAGCTTCACACTTATGGTGTAGATAGAGGCGTATGCCTCAGCACAAAAGAGAAGTTCGACCAATCGCCGTGACTGTTAACTAGACTTTTCCGAGTAGATTTGTACATAGTTTTACATATGATTTTTTGTCTAATAATAATAATGAATGAATCTAGATAGATAAACACATAGCAGACCTTCACGCCTTTTTTTACCTGAAGGTGTAGGCTGTGGCTGTTAAGCCTCGACTCGCCGTTAAGTTTGTGTCCCAAATGGAATAGGTGACGAACATATTGCCATGCCGGACGCAAAGTTTTCAGTCCACGATATTTATTACATAACTTTCGAAATAAATCTCGAAAAGTCATTGGCGTGAGCCAGGATTAGAAACCGCGACGTCTTGATTCAGAAAGAAGTACTCGACCACTGGACCAGCGAGATAGTTATGCGATATCTAGATGTAGTTCTTTTTATTTTTATCGTGTTACCGATCAAGCCAGTCCAGTGTAAAACGATCATATACCTAGATTTGATCCACACTTACTCTCTCGTCGAATTTTAACAAAATAAAATACATATCAGTAAATATTTCTATATGGGTTTTATTTTTTGAATAACTACTTAATCTATTGACAGCCTTCACTATAACGATCATTAATTACTTCATTCAATACATAATATATTAAATACATCATTAATTGAAAGATATAAATTGTTATTTTATCATAAAAATATATAAAACATAATTAATTACCAATATTATATTGCTTGCTATCACAGTTACAAATAGTAATATTTTCTTGGAACAATAGTAGAAAAAAATGTCATTCGTTTTGATATAACAATAATTTTACATTTGATTCAATAGACAATCTCACTGCTTATCCCACCAAAGACTTGACGAGCAGTTATGTATGCAATTAATTTATAAATAAATACAAAATGAATGCTAGTGAACGCACAGTCATTTCTTTCTGTAAGTTTTATCACAGTATCATCGAAATCATTATATAGTTTAAAAGAGAGTCGCATTCCGCTCTCTGTCCCCTTAAATGCTTAAAATTTTGAAATTAGGGCTTTTAATGCGTTTTTTTTAAAGATAGAGGGTGTTAACGGGGTGGTTCGTATGCATGATTCATGTATTAAACATGAATTATGCATTAAACATGAATTATGTAGTACAGAAAAAGTCATAATATTCGAGATTTACCATGTAAAAGCTGTGAAAATTACTTTTGACGCAGAAAAAAGTTCACCGCGTCAGCTATTATTATATAAACCAAAATTCATATCATAAATACTTATTATCAAATAATTGCAAGTCTTAGATTGGAAGACTTATTACAGATACATATACTATTTACATTTAAAACAAAAGTCATACATATCATTTTATTTCGTTGAACTTATATTTATATTTTAGTGAACAATAGACATATTTAACTCTATCAATTCATAAAGAATATCTCATTACTTAAATATCTAATTAAATTATTATAAATAACGCATAAAATCTATCTTATATGGACAATAAAATATGGAATATAAAAAGGTACGTTATTTTCATTCTTGTCTTAATCAAACTATCTTACTTCTTCTCCGTCAATACTTCTTTAATAGGTATCTTGGCGAGTATTTTGTTAGCGTATGTCTTGATAACTGTTGCACTGGTCTCATCAATAAGTGGGTTCAGAATATCAAGAATCACTTGTGGACTTGCATTGAAGAAGGACGCTGCCGAAGCGGCTGTAAAGAATTTCAAATTTAATATTTTATTTGTTTACGTATTTAGTGACAGATGCAATCAAACATAAACAAAAAATTGTTCTATTCTTAAACTTAAAGTCATTGATGCTGTTTGGTTTTTTTATGATTTATTTTTTAGAATTAACAAATTGTGCTTTTTTTAAACTCCTATTGTTTTGTTAATAGCAATTTTATGTTAATAGTTTCTTTTTCGGTTCAGAATTCAGTTATACCTATTCTTGAGATTTTCTATTCAATAATCCATTTATTTTAATAAGTAAAAAAAAAACACACTAAAATAAACACAGCCTCCGTACTATAGCAAAGTAGATTAATTCGTACACCATTTTAATCTTGGTATAAAGATCAAATTAAGAGCTCTGTATATAACAAAGTCAATGAATTTAACAACTAATATGGAATATTTAGAAAAACTAGTATTAAAATCAGTGAAAGTGGTAGATCGACTTAACTGAAGTCCACTACATCAAATAAATGAGATTAGTCTAAAGGAAACAGTTCAGATATTTTTAGCACATTCTCAACTGGGGCTAAATCATATTAATTTCAAAGCTATATTTTCCCGATCGCCTAACATATTCTGACTTTCAGACCAAAGTTGTCCAGGCTTTATTTCTGGATGCATAGCAATGACTTTTCGGAAATATTTTTGTTTTAACACCTAAACATACAAAGCATCAACTTCTTATGTCACCATTGAAGATCGCTACATGAACGTCTGGTCAACATTTACACAATACCCATAAGATTTTATTCAGATTCTACATTACCTGCAACTGGTCTCTGACTATCATCCACTGTAATCTGTGCATTATTCAGCCTGACTCTGGACACAAGCTTCTCAATCTGCAAGAATTCCACGTCGTCTTTGATGATCGGTTTTGCAATACCTTTACCGACCACTGTTATTCCAGCTGTGGAAAGAATGTATATATTTTAATAAATTAATACGTCATAAAAAAAAAACAAAACGTGCATGTAATGCTGGAGAAATAACACACCCGTTGCGGAAAGAATAATAAATCTGAAGAAGAGGGAAATAAGATGAGAGGAAGACCTAAGAAAATATGGATGGATTGTGTGAAAGACGATATAATTAAGAAAGACGTTAGTGTAGAAAAAATGGGATAGGTAAGTGTGGAAAAAAAAAACTTGTTGCGCCAACCCGAAATAATGGAAACAGGGTAAGAAACAGATAATACTATAGTAAAAATAATAATATCATAAATTTATATTGGCATAAAAGAACTAATTTCAGATCTGAAGATAAAGCAAATCACGTTACGCAACTTATAAATGAAGTTTGATTTTTTATAAAAGGTCACAGATGTTCTAAATCGAATGTCAGAATTATAATATAATACGAATATCTAAAAACTTATATGAGCAATATTTTAAATTAATTTTTATACTAATTATTATTTAGATTTTATAAATTTGGCAAACAATTGCTTAATATGATGTATTAGGAACTTAAAATTCAGATGTTTTAATAATTTAGTCATTGTATTTTTGACGTGACAACGTCTTAAATTAGGTTGCGGCTGGGAGTCACTTATGAAAAAGTGTAACGCTCGGTAACGTTACGATGAGTCACCGAACGAGAGAGAGGCCCGCCGAATGCCTTGCGTCTCTCTCCCACTCAACTATGATCGGTCTGCCGCGCGCGCAGCACTAGAGAATTAGGCGCATTGAATCGGCGCATGCTTGTGTCTCTGTCTTTGTCTTTCTCGAACGTTCTTGGCGTTGGAAAAACAAGAAAGCGTCATAATACAAGTTCACACGTGTGGTTAAAGTATCGTCAGCTGTGTCTGTAGTGAAAATGTGGAGTGCTTAGATTCGTCATTTACAACAACTACAACAATAAAGGTAAATAATTGTACACTGATATTTCATTATCGTAAACTATGATTGATTGATTAATTGTTAGATTGACACAAAAGTTGAGAAACTGAGTTTATAGGTTATGTCATACTATTGATAAATGTTGATAGTGTTAAGTAAATTATTAGTTTAAAATTAATTAATTAATTAATTATTATTTTACAAATTTTCATTAATTTCAAATTTATTTAGCAAAAATTTGAACCTTCGATCTGAATAAATGTTTTGATTTTCGAATTGATTCTTTAAAATTACAAATATTAAGAAAAAGTGGCAGATATAAGAAAACTTGATTTAAACTGTGTTGAGCAAGAATTTTAACATCTAATTTAAGTAAATGTTTTAATTTTCAACTTCATCATTTACAATTACAAATTTTAATTAATTTCAAATTTATTTAGCAAAAATTTGAACCTTCGATCTGAATAAGTGTTTTGATTTTCAAATTGATTCTTTAAAATTAAAAATTCATCCATTCAATTTCAAATGTTCAACAGGAATCACCACTCTCAAAACAATGGAAACGGACGAGCAAATGCCTTCAACTTAATTATATTCATATCAATAAATATTCTACCGAGAAAAAGACGTTGTCACGTAAAATCTTCGCCCGTAAAACCGACTTTACAGGCAACCAGATTTTTTTTTTCATTTTCTTTCATTCAATTTTTGCCACAGTTCGATCCAAAATATCGAGTAATGCCAGTAAATAAATAATCGAGTTTAGAAATATCTTTATTCTATTTGTGTTCCAATGCATAATGAGGTTTTATTCCAATATCTTCATCATAGCAAATAATTATACATAAATCTTCAAAGTAAACTTAGATAAAATAATCATTATCGCACAACCAAATAAGCGTTAGATAAAAATAAAAATAAAAACTTACAAAGATTAATAGCCATCTTTCCTTTGCCACTGATATCTAGAGTCAATATTCTGGATCCTCTGACGTCATAATCAGCTGTCACGGAGAGTTTTGGTAGGGTCAGCTTAATCTCTGCCGCGTACTTGTTGTTTAAGTTCAACCTGTAATTAAAGAAGAAAAATCTAAATTAATGTAATTTTTCAAAATATTGTTAAAAGTCTTAAAAACCGGCGAGCAGGGTCGAGATCGGTAGACCAAAAAGGAGTTACCACGACTAAATAAATGGTCTGTTAAAAAAAAGCAACATGCGTAACACTAGAAATTGACGTGAATGCGAATAGTATGAGGCGAAACAAGTATGTCATGATCGTAGGTTGTGGAGCCAAAGACTCTGGCTATGGGATGCAGGCGTGATTTTATTTATTTATGTATGTAGAAAAGAAAAGGTGGTAGACTCCATTGTCATACATCAAACACATTGTTTTTAGTCATTGATTTTTAAGACCAAGACCTCTTAATAATTTAATTTTTTTAATTACTAAAGTTAAACGAAACTAGTAGGTATAAAACTATCATTTCATCATTTAAAAATTAACGGAGCGATTTTAAATGAGCATGTGTTGCATTGGTATATATTTAATTAAACTTGTTAAGTAATATAAAACTACGTAAGTACTGTACATAAGTAAGTTACATGTCATAATGTTGGAATTCCCGGGATGCTGTTTATCTATTGGTATCATACTTACTTTTCATCTTACATCATTGCTAATATAAGATTCTAGTACATTAGATTCAATCACAGATACAGGATATTTTATTAGTTTATTAAGGTCGAATACCTACATGTTTTGATATTTACCAAACATTTTGTTTTTTTCATCTATACCACTTCTTATTATAAAGCTGAAGAGTTTCTTTGTTGGTTCGAAATGAAAAAAAATGTTGGTTATTCCATCCATCGAGGAAGGTTTTCATCATGCTATGATCACATTTGAGAAGCACTAATCTTTTTAGTGGTAAATGTCATCTATTATTTTACAAAGTTCCCTGTTCCCATTATTTGGGGTGGGCACAACAGGTGTCTCTTTTTCACACTTACCTATCATTCTCATCTTCCACACTAACTAACCTTCTTCATCCTATCGTTCTTCACACGATCCACATTTATTTTCTCAGGTCTTACTCTTCTCTTATTTCCCTTCACATGTAGGTTTATCATTCTTCTCGCAACACGTGTGGATTTTGTGATACGTCACTCTCTTCCCGCATTCTTTTTTCTAGCACTTTATCCCACAACTTTAAAGTGTGTGACCTTATCCTTATCCTACTCCCACGGTAGCTGTTACACTCTATTTTATCTTAACTAAGTAAATATTGTCTTAACTAATATTTCCAAAACGAAATACTCACTTAAATTTCTCAATCTTGAAGTCTTTACCACCATGAGCGATAGCATGCTTAATAGTCGCTTTCAATCTCAAATTAGGAGCAGTCCTGTCCAGTTTTAACGTTGGCACCACGAATGGATCTATAGCAGGAATGTCCACTTCAGGTATTCCGGTCAACAGTTGAGGTCTCATGGCCTCAATAGCATCCAGCACACATTTCTCTATCTCTGGATCGGATCTTTTACATACCGGGAAATAGTCAGCTGTAAAAGAATATTATCATAGTAAGTATAATTAACGAAGTGGAAATGCAATACTTGAACATTTTTATTTGGTTACATGAGTTACATAGTCTGTACATGTTGGTCTCATTACGAAGCTCAAATTTGCTTAGCCATGCTATGGAGAGGGCTATGTTTGGAATCTCATGTTATGATTGAGGTGTGACCAGCTTAGGTGAAAAATTTAGCACGCACATGTGAAGATGGGCTCGCCGCTCGACCAACCGATAACCGTTGGGGTAGAAAGGTTCTTAAATGGTGACCACGAACTAGTCGACGCGGAATAGGTGACCACATGAGCGTTAGTTATGGCATTCTATGAGGGAGGTCTACTTCCAGTCAATATATATATTAGAGGCATTCTTATTCTATGTTACACAATCCTGAGTATCGACGAACTATTTTTAGATAATATTAATAAGTAAGTATATAGATATTAGTAAGTTTGGATATCTGTAATGGGATTACAGATTTCCAAACTTCCAAATCAATTGTGACCTGAAGTCGAATACTGAATTGTGGCCGAACCCGTCAATAAATTTCACTATGATTGAACTAGCAAACATTGAAGGAATGAACTGATTATGCTTAATTTAGTTACACAAGATCGGTTGTCTTTTTACAAATAAAAGAAATATGTTCTATAAATAAAACCACAAACGTAATTCCATTTTTTAAGAGGGCCTTATACTTTAGCGACGTAGAAACATTACACAATAATTACATAAAGCATAATTTTACATATGTAATGCATAATTTAAAAGTGCATCCAACCATGGTGGTTTCCCGTCGCAAAAGTTGGTACTTGTGATATCGACACGACAGATGAAACAGGCCTAAACTTATTTGGACTCGGTGAACGTGATAACCTTGGGCTACATGCAGCGATGCATTATATTGGTATAACGCCTGTGACATACTTGATTTATTCATATATTTGCAAGTTTGCAAATATATGATTGCTATCACTATTATATTCTTGGTTGGAGTAGAACTTTAAAATTAGAATGGAATTTCAAAACTGAAACTAAAACTTTCAAAAAAGGAATTCCAGAACATCTTAGAGGTTCTAAATTTGAATGTTTCTACTGTTTTTTTTTTCTCTGTTTGTAGGTAAAGCGTTATTAATTGACGTATTAGTATTTTTTTTATCGGAATATATTCATTTTAATAGGCTTCTATTTATAGTTCGTAAAGAATAAACATGTTTTTTATCGTTTTATTTATAGATGATATATTAATTTAATTTGATAGTTTGTAACTTCCGTGTTACAAGTGTTATTTAATATTGTTGTTATAAAGATTCTCATGTTTTATTGGACAATCCGACTATACGAAATACCATTAACTATGGCCACTGAATCTAAACTATGATCTATCCTAATTAATATATATGACACTAAGATTTAGGAACACAAATTAAAACTACAGCAGTCACGGTGGCCCACTGGTTAAACACCCCGCTTCTGAATCAAGAGGTCGCGGGTTGTCCTGGCTCACACCAATGACTTTTCGAAATTAATTTCTAAAGTGATGTGTGATAAATATCGATGGCTGAAAACTTTGTGCCTGGTGAGGCATTAGGTTCGCCACCTATTCCATTTGGGACGTAAAAATAACGACAAGACGAGGCTTAACAGCCGCTGCATACACCTTCGGAAAGAAAAGACGTGAAGTTATGTTATGTAACCACCGCTTTTCGGTGACCTAAAGAATAATAAAATAATTTTGCAACAAGATAATAAACAAAACATACACGTAAGTAGTAGGAGTACTAGTAGGAGATCAAAAATATATTACTCACAGGCTTGATCAACATGACATTAACAAAGATTAATAATCTCGTTTTAATGTTGACAATATGTCAAGGAATGCCAGTAAAAAAAATAGCCCATTTGTGTCAAGCTTGATAACCCCATTATAATTTTACTTTGTGTAAAAACTAACCTTTACGGGATAGGGATTTTCTCAAAAGTATTTGGCTTTAAAAACTATTTTTAACGTCAATTGCTTTATGTATGTTATTTGTCTAGATTGTCTAGATTAAGCTATTATAACACGTACGTGTACGGTGTACCTAGCTATTGTCAAAGAATAAGCAATAGTTTAATAGCAATATCACGTACTTCACTTACGCAATACAATTCATGCAAATGAAGCTATCAGTATTACTGGAAAATAAGATCTAAAATGCTATGTGCTTAGCATAAATTTAACCCCCACACAACTAGCAAGTTATTCAAAATATTGATATAAAATATGGATCAATGACGGGCCTTATGGCTCATTGGTAAAACAACAGGTTGTGGTGAAGTAAAAGTCAGCCGGTTTTGAATACAAATATTTATTATTCGTTTTGTCTTGTCGCCATTAACACCTCTGTTTATCGTGAAGTAGTACGTACGTAATCATCAGATTCTAGCGTAGCCAATGGCAGAAAAGATTACTAAGATAAGGGTTTATTATTGTGTATATTAATACTATGAAAAAACCTATATCGTTCGGACTCCTGTGTTTCTATATTTCGTGACTATTAGTTGCTTACATATTTTACTTCTGTTTTTATTTCTCTTCTTCTTTTTTTTTTCTATCACGAAAAGAGTATTGGTGTTTAAAAGTAAAGAGGCAATTTGAGTTCATTTACAATGTCTCCGTAACCAGAGCGTACTAATGCGTATACTAATATTATGCCTCTTATATATCACGAAAAGAGTATTGGTGTTTAAAAGTAAAGAGGCAATTTGAGTTCATTTACAATGTCTCCGTAATTAGAGCGTACTAATGCGTATACTAATATTATATAAGTTTCTATAACTTTTAACATTACAATTATATAAAAAAAATAAAACAAAATTAAGAAATAATCACAATAAACATGTATGGAACCTCTTTGATAGGATACCTACGGTGAGGAAACTTCTCTTAAAATATCCCTACGAGATGTGAAATTTTTGCGTATGAAATAATCCAAGGCATATAAATTTTAGTTTAATCTTTCGTATGAAACGCTCAAACCGCTGGTTCTGCCACTAATTAGAAATAATAGCGATTGCTGGGGCAATTTATATTGCCACAGCAATGTTTACTTGTTTATACAGATTAAGAAATAGACAGATAACAAATAGACAGACAGTGAAACATAGTTCCCTAGCTGACATTTCAATCCGTGCTTGGGACGCCAGAGAAGGCGGCTACCAGTATCCAACTGGTTCTGGAGCTGTAAAGCACGCTCACCTCATGTTGCAAATCCATGCAGCTACTCATCGGCCGAAGCCCAGTAGAGTCGACGGTTAGACATAGTTCCCGGTCCTAACGGTTAAATTGTTTTATAGTGCACTACCCACCGACCTGAAAAGGTATATGGCCGCTCACTATGGCCGCACGGGATTGCTCTTGATGGTACTTCTTAGGACAGTCATCCCGTTAATTACTTTACTCCCCATTGTCCGGTTGGGTTCCGTAGCAGTTTAACGCCTGCTGACCACGCGCTACGCCCGAGACCTCACCTCACGTTCCAAATCCATGCAGCTACTCATCGGCCGAAGAGTCAAATGGCGCAACCACTACCCGCACTACTTGTTATCCAGGCAAGTACCGGAGATGTGGTCTCCTTCAGTAAACTAACCGTTGGTTCACACTTGAGGGGCACTCACTGCACCGGTAATGGAGACCACGGGGCCCCTGCCCGACCGGTCTCACAGCCTCTTGCTGCGCATGGAGTTGGAGGTACGGCCACCATTTACCGTACAGACACACATTGTCCAAACCCTACAGCTCAACCACAGCCCCCGCGAGGTCAACACAGGTGCCGGCGTGTGAACGCCAGCGCCCACAATGATGCTTTTCTCTGCTCTAGCGGTACCCTGATCTCACAGACGGACCCGTGGTTTTGTCGGAAACCTATCTATTTCGGGTCCAAGTAGATAGGAACAGTTAGACAGTCAAAACTTTTGACTACATGAATAAACTACCACAGAAACATTCTCAAGGAGGGTTGACATCAGACAGCAGCCGGTTATAAAACCACAGATCATTAAATCTTTTGACAGCATGGATAGTTCGAAAAGTTGGCATGTTGTGTTGACCCCACTTACAAATAAAAAGATAAAAATTTACGCCAAATCCCTTGCGAGGTAAGCACAGAGAATAGAGCGCCATAAGGCACAATTTTTACACGCCTCACTCGCTTCGTTGACGTTCCCAACTATTATCATCATCGATTTTTGAGGCTCCTAACATCGCCTTCCTCCAGAACAAGTTCTATTTGGTCATCGAATGTGTGTCTTGACCATCCTCGACTCCTACATATACCCGCTATATCTGCTTAGTCAATCATTCATGATCCATTCTTTCTACATGTCGGAACCATTGGAGCATGCCCTTTCTTACTTTTACTCCGACACTCTCTTTCAATCCAACTTCCTTCCCTAAAACCTTGTTTTCGACGCGGGCAGCGAGATTCGCTCCGCAAAATTTGCGCAGTGCCCTCATCTCGACCGCGTTTATCCTCCTTTCCTGCACACTGTGCCATACCAGCTCTCGCTTCCATACGTTAGCGTTGAAATCAGTACCGCATTGTGAATTGCTGCCGATTATCTTTGCATCCGCTCTGGATTCCTGACTTTGAAACACCATATCTTTTGTTTTCATCACATTTAATTGTAAGCCTTTTACCAAGCAATAATCTTTCAAAATAGTGACTAGTGTTTGGAGGTCCGACGGCTATTCGGCTAAAAGCACAGCGTGATGTGCGTAAATCACGCAGCTCACAAATTCTCAACTAGGTCACCCATTCGCATCCCTACATTCGTCGCTCCCTCTCTCTCTTTCTCTCTCTCTGTCACAGAGGATATAAAGAATTATTTAGAAATTATTATAATGCATTATCTATTATTACTCATCCATTAGCCTTGTTCCAAAAATATTAATCCTTGAATTGATTTAATGTCCGTTAAATTGCGAAATTTAAAATTGTGTTAATCTGGACGGATGACAAATTATCTTATTATAATATAAAATCAAGGGTAAAGAAGACAAATTTTAATGAACTACGGATTATTTAGAAGTTTACTATTACCCGACTGCGCCAGAAGTAGGGTTACATTTTTCAAGTGTATTTCTAGTACGACTGATATCTTATACGGCAGATTATTTTTTATTTCTAGAATTTAATTTCTTTTTTCGTAATGTTTAATTAATTGTAGTTGCTGATGTCAGAATTAACATGACGTAACTTCACGCCTCTTTCTATCCGAAGGTGTAAACAGTATCTTTTAAGCCTCGACTCGCCGTTACGTTATGCCAGAAATGTTTTCTGTATAGAGCCAATGTAGGCCTTAATCTAATGGGGACGATATGATCAAGATTTCCGTTTTAAGCAACATAACTTCACGCCTTTTTATACCTGAAGGTGTAGGCAGCGACTGTTAAACCTCAACTAGCCGTTATATTTACGTCCTAAATCGAATAGGTGGCGAACCTATTGCCATACATTGGTCACAAAGTTCTCAGGCATCGACATTTATCACACATATCTTCCGAAAATAATTTCGAAAAGTCATTGATTTGAAACGGGATTCGAAGCCGCGACTGCGTTTTCAATCTTTCGATTAAAATGGCATTATTCATGTCATATTCAATCATATTAATTTAAGCAATTAAGTCAGATTTTTAAAATATAAAAACGTAAACAAACATATTTATGCACTTTGGTGCTGATTTGTTTTAATCCTTAGATTGCCAAGTGTATGAAACATGATGTATGGAATGATCAGTTATTAAAATTTGTTTGCTTAAAGCTCAAGTCTCAAAGAAAAATATAAATAGAACACTTGTAAAAGTACACATTATTTCATCCATTTAACCAGACAATTAAACTAATAATCTGTAATTAATTATACCGGGTCCAACCATTTTTGCATATTATTTGTTTAGTAATACATACTGATAAAAAAATATGCGACCTTTGAAATGTTTACGAAAAGTCATTAGTGTTCATAACATTAAAACAACCCTTCAGGATAATATCGCGTTTATTTCGACGGACCTTGTGGCGCATTGGTAAAACTACCGGCTATAGCAACGAGGTCGGGGGTTCGATTCCCACCCGAGAACAAATATTTGTGACAAACATGAATATTTGTGTGGTGTCTGGGTGTTTTTCTATGTATTATAAGTGTGTATTTACAAAAGAAAAGTATATATGTATTTATATCCGTTATCTAGTATCCATAACACAAGCATTTAGTTGCTTAGCTTGGAACTAGAGGGCGCTGTGTGTATTGTGTCCAAGATATTATTATTTATTACTTATTTTTATTTATTTCCATTAGTGTTCATTTGGATAGAGACTCGTAATATCTGATTGGAAGGGAAAATTCTAAGCCACTATCATATCATTAAAATATTTCTAAAATTTTTGTATTAAGTCTAAATGCATTATTTTGAATAATCAATATGATGATCCGAAAAGAGCCCCTGCTTACACCTACGTTTTAAAAGCATGAAAATAAACCATTTTAAGACAATAATAAGATACTAGTTTGATCTAGACTCAATGTTTGAAAATAAAAAAAAACAAATGCGACCGAGTTACTTACGTTACTAACTACTGTCAATTTAGAAGCACGGCTTACAATTTGCGAAATACAATTGTTATTGTAAGCAGTAAACATTAGTTTTAATGAACATAATTATTTAATATATTGAAATATTTTACAATATGGTATTTTATATAATGAAATTTATATCTACTCTAAAGCAAGGCACCTCTATATAAAAGATGCTAAGTTAGAATGTCCGCTAAACTAACGACTTTTTGGAAGTTACCATTATCAATAGCAAAACAAGGTATCAAGAATACCTTGTTTTGCTATTGATAATGCTTTGTTTTAAAATGAAATAATATCGAAAGAATTTTTAAAAATATCTTCATGCTTTCAATACCCGCAGGTGTACGCAGCGATAACAACACAAATAGGAACACAATCATACCTATTAGCTATCTTGTAATTAAACGATATAACGATACCCTAATTTGCAAACCTACTAACTCCACATTTTTTCGAAAATGGCATTTTGATACCGGCAGATACTAGATATTATTATAGTTTCTAATGTTATCAAAATTTTCATTTTTGAAAAAAAGTGGAGTTAGTAGGTTTGCAAATTAAGGTATCGATAAGACATTATGAGAAGTTTTCCGAAAATGTATTGGTGTACAGTTTCATTCAAACTTAGGACTTCGTAATAAGAAGTCGGAGCGATATACCATTAAGCTATCTCCGAGGAATTTAAACAAAATACAATAAGCCATAGATATTATCCAACTTTGTAAATGAAAGGTAAATATTGAATCAACAATTACAAATTTACAATCTTTGGTATGGCTATTCCTATATGACCTACTTTATCGACACGAAATTATTATATTTTATTAAGAAAAACGCGAGAGATAGGAAAATTTTGAATTTAATTTTATTCATATATTCTATAATATGTATAATCTTTAATAAAACCAAATACTTACGAGTAACTTTAGCTTGAACACAGATAATACTTAACAGCAATAATAAAAACACTTTCATTTTGTCCGAATTATTATTTTACTGAGGGGCAATAATAAATTGGTCAATTTGTAGCGAGTGAGTGGTGGCGAATGGCCGGCATGTTGGCACCGTTTCTTATTTAAGCGAAGCCGACATCGCCCCTGCGCTTGGGCAACAACAGGAGAACAATTTTGGGAAAACACTGTGCATATTAGCAAATTCTCCATACAATATTAATAACTTGTTAACGCTATATCCTCAATTTGTTTCTTATTTGCAACTCTTTCCAGTAACCTACTAGACTATTTGGGTAGTTTAATCAATATCTCGTTCTTGTCTAAAACAATAATAATACATTAATTAATTCTATTTTATCCACAAACAAACCTAATGTTATTATTATGAAGTGACATGAGTTGGAAAAATTATGTGAAATAAATTTGAAGTCTTTTAAAAGCTCAAATAATTGCTGAGTTTGAATCAAGACTAATTAAAAAACAAATTGTGTATTTTATGAGCGACTTCAAAAACAGGAGTTTTTAAATTATGTGCGCCTGTGTTTTATCACTACCAAGAGTAGTTACTAAGACTCCGAGGTACTATTTACAATAAGGTACATTCCGCCATCTCGGGGTGCCCGATAATAATGGCCCCGTCTTTCCTCCTTGTGGTAGGACATAACATAACAATAAAAGGTACAATCGGTTTCGCCCTTACAGACTATGAAATTCACTTTATTTATACTGGAACTGCATTGCCTGTTCCTTTAAAATGTAATGTTCAATTCTCAAGGTCATATATCTGTTATCTGCTGTTATAAATGCTAACTGCCTAATTAAAGGATACACATTAATAAATCAAAATATATGGAGATGACCTTGGATGTAGCATGACGGAAATAGAAAATCTTTACGCTATTTAATGACAAACACTTAAGCATTGAAGTTTAATAGTTGACATTGTTTATTTGGTGTACCTAATCAATTTGTTTTTAAAAACAATTCCAATTCCAAGTCATTCTCGGAAATTAAGGTATTGTTATAGATGGGAATCCCATAGATGTACTTTATTGGAATGCCCTTAGTTCCTGTAGGTATAGGTTTATACGATACCTGGTTTCACCTAATTAAATATTTGTCCCATGAATGTTTGTAATAAATGTATGTAGTCTTAGAAATAAATATAAATGTATGTAATATATATGACGGGCCCATTGCCTGAAATAAATTGTTCAGTAATCGAAATAATAAAACACATAATATAAGTGAATATTCCTGAAAAATCGTTAGTGTGACTATGAGATTCAAACCCAGGACACACAAGGTAAACTAGACTATCGAAATAAATATACTTAGTGTTAGAATTATACAATATGTAATCGCATGCTTAATCATTACTGATCAGAACATCGTGTAAATTTGTGAAAGATATTTGTGTAATATTCTCTTGCCAAATATTCGCGGTACAAGGAAAATGCAAAATAAACTACATAACGTATTATATTTATACAAATAGTGACCATATCACACATCTTCATCTTCATGACATTGCGCTACAGGTTATGGGCCTACTTTGGCACAGGATAAATTGGTTTTTCTATTTATTATAAACTTATTTTAGAAGAACATGCTTCTCATTCATGTAATATGGTTTTGTTTAAAATTTGTAGGTTTGTGTGATATCGTTAGTAAAAAGACGGGATGCTGACATTATGTAACTGCTGGGGCCTATTAAATTAAACCTAATAAATAATTGTATGTAATACACTACAATATCTATTTTTTTTTGTTATCGTCTCCTGTTTTACAAATATATGATTATATAATAATTTAAAAAAAACTGTAAAAATAATAAATTCAAAGTTATGATGACGTTTTTTATTTAAGTATAGTCTTCCACTTTGTCTTTCTCAAGTAAGTGAATAAAGCATTTATAAAATTGGATGGCTATTACAAGATATTTGAGAATACCTTCGTAATCATTAGCAGTATTCAAGACATGATTATTAATAATCTATAATAATATTATAAAGAGGAAAGACTTGTATTTTTGTATTTTGTATGTGACGAATAAACTTAAAAAGTACTGGACCGATTTTAATAATTCTTTTTACTTTAGAAAGCTACATTATCACCGAGTTACATAGGCTATGAGCATCATCGTCGTCATCGACATTTTGTTTGTACGCGAGTAACACCGTGAGGCTTAAACAACAACCGAGTGTTGCCATAAGTAAAGGAAATTTTCCCACTAAAAATATAAAAGTGTTGCCACCACACGAATATTAATTACCCAACATCAAAAATGGAAAAACAAATGGAAATACTACTTACAAAAATAAATGAAAAATTTAATGAGCAAACAACAATACTATCAATAGAAATTACGAAAAATGTCATGGAAGCTTTAGATGAAAAATTTAAAGAATTGAAAGAAGAAAATAATAACCTAAAAAGAAAAGTCACAAATTTGGAACAAAAAATATCATTTTTAGAAAAAGAAAAACGTACGAAAAATCTGATTTTATTTGGCATTGACGAAATGGGAAAGTCAGAAATAGAACTTATTGAATGTGTTAAAACTATTTTGTTAAAATCGGGAACAAAACTGGAAAATGAAGAAATAAGTTACATCAGACGAATTGGAGCACAATACGATAAAAACCGACCAGTTAAAATATGTCTTACAACAATGTGGAAAAAGAATCTTATCCTAAAGAACAAACGTAACCTTCCCACAAATGTTTATATCAAAGAGGACTTTCCCAAAGAAGTTCTCGAAATACGAAAACAGTTACAAACACAAATACAAACAGAAAGAGCAAATGGGAACGTAGCGCTTATAAAATACAACAAGCTTATTGTAAAAAAAACGGAGAACACCTGCGAAAAACGAAAGAGAGAAGTTTCAAAATCACCAACCACTCCAAGCCAAAAAAAACCAAGCATGAAGAGTACTGAAAAAACGAAGATATCCCAAAGTTCTACCAAGGAAGTCATTAAACCGAGTATCCTTACATATGTGACAAGAGAAAGATCTATTTCCATGCCAGAGCTGCCAAAAAACAAACAAAGGCCTTCTCCAACCGGAACCCATCAACAGACTCAACAATAAATAAAAAAGTAACCTCAATAAATCAACCCCCAAGCCGGCTGGTCACCGTGGGGGATTTCGACCAAAACCCTCCAACAAATCTGCCAATTAATTCCAACAAGAAAAAAAGAAAACAAGAGATTTTATACATATGTACGCTAAATACACGAACCTTACGAACATCAGAAAGTTTGTTAGAATTAGAAATAGCTACGAAAAACATCAAATGGGACATTTTGGGCATAAGTGAGATGCGACGACTAGGGGAAGGGATTGAAGAAAGAAGCAACTTCATCATGTACTATAAAGGAGAAATTGCTGGGCAATGAGGTGTAGGATTTCTAGTAAAACCAAGAATCAAAAATCTGATAGTTGGGTTTGAAGGTATATCAGATAGATTAGCAGTAATTCACATAAAACTACCAAAATACCCGAAAACCTGGACAATTATTCAAGTCTACTCCCCGACAGAACAGGCGACAAAAACGGATATAGACATATTTTACCACAAACTAAGTGAAGTTGTTGAAAAATACTCGGAAAATAATATTGTGCTCATGGGTCATTTTAATGCTCAAGTAGGCGTTCAACTACCTGGGGAAGAACACGTTATAGGAAAATACGGAAGAGGAAAAAGAAGCAAAAATGGAGAAAAATTAGTGGAATTCCTGCTTGAGAACAACTTGACACCTCTAAGCACTGTTTTTCGAAAAAAAACCCAAAAACAAATGGACCTGGTTCTCCCCAGATGTCAACACTAGAAACGAAATTGACTATATCATAACCAACAAAGTTCGATCATTTAAGGACACGGATGTTATACAAAACCTAAACTTCAATACCAACCATCGTATGGTACGTAGCTGCCTAAGCGAAAACGTAACAAAAAATGCCAGACCAAAAGCAGTTCATATAAACTACCCACCAGTAAAGGAAAACACAGAAGAACTGATGGAAGCTATTACTTCAAATATGAATATAAATGAAAAGTACAAAAGAATCGAAAACAAACTCTACGAACATGCAAGAAAACAAATTAGAAAGAAAAACGAATCTTATCTTAGCGAAAAAACTTTAGCATTAATTGAAGACAGAAGGAATCTAATAGCAATAAAGAATAAAAAAGAACACCAACAAAAAATATCTAAACTTCGCAAAGATATTCGTGAAAATATGAGAAAAGACAAAGAAATAAGAAGAACTAGAACTCTTGAAAACGATATTAATAGAACGGGAGGCACAAGAAAAGCGCTAAAGGAACTTCGAGAAAAAGGAAAAGAATGGATAACAAAGTTAAAAGACAAAAACCTGCCAACAACATCTCGCAGTAAAATCCAAAATATCGCAACAGACTATTATCGCTCACTATATCACGAACCACATCAAACTAAAACGAAATATCTTTCGACAGAGGCAGAAAATGAAGATATACCAGAAATACTAATACCAGAAGTGGAAAAAGCTATAAGAAGTCAAAAGATGGAAAAAGCCCCCGGCCCAGACAAAATAACAAATGAACAAATGAGAGGAACAATCAAAGAACTAAGTCCAATATTAACAAAATTGTTCAATGAGACCTTAAACACTGGAGTCATCCCAAGCCAATGGGCGGAATCACAGATAATATTACTTCACAAGAAGGGTCCAAAAGATGATATAGGTAACTACAGACCCATATCTTTAATTTCAAATGTATATAAAGTTTTTGCAAAAGTAATTTTGGACAGAATATCAGTCAGGCTCGAAGAGAATCAACCAGTGGAGCAGGCAGGATTCAGAAAAGACTACAGTACGATTGATCACATACATACAATAAAACAGCTCCTACAAAAATACCGCGAATATAACAAAACTATCTACCTGGCCTTTATAGATTATTCCAAGGCCTTTGACAGCCTAAAACACGAATATGTATGGCAAAGTCTCAAAGAACAAGGAATTCAAAACGCTTACATTAACATAATCAAAAACATCTACAGAGAAAGCAAAGCTAACATTAGGCTTGAGTCAAGAGGAGATGTTTTTCCAATAAACAGGGGAGTCAGGCAGGGTGATCCACTCTCACCAAAGCTATTTACAGCAGTTCTGGAACAAATGTTTAGAAAACTTAATTGGGAACATCTTGGACTGGTCATAAATGGAGCGAGACTAAACCATTTAAGATTTGCAGACGACCTGGTCATAATGGAAGAAGACCCACTTATACTGGAATTTATGACACAATCTCTAGTAGAGAGGAGCAGAGAAGTAGGACTGGAAATTAACATAAGCAAAACAAAAATGATGCCAAACTCAGTTCCTGTAGACATAACCATCAACGGACAGAAACTTGAATACGTGGACGAATATGTGTATCTGGGTCAGATAATATCGCCAAATGACCAAACATCGAAAGAAATAAACAAACGGATTGCAACAGGATGGAATAAGTATTGGGCTTTGAAAGAAATAACAAAAAGCAAAAAGTTATCTATGAAAATCAAGAAAAAGACATTTGATACCTGTATACTTCCATGCCTCACATATGGTTGTGAAACATGGGCTCTGACAAAACGACATCGGGACAAACTAGAAAGGTGCCAGAGAGGCATGGAGAGGAGCATGCTAGGTTTAAAACTATTGGACAAAGAAAGAAGTATAGACATCAGGAACAAAACCAAATTAACAGACATATTGTTGCGTATTGACCAACTCAAATGGAGGTGGGCTGGACATATGCTCCGCTGCAAAAAGGAGAAATGGAGTAAACAGGTGACAGTCTGGTACCCTAGGGATGGACTTAGAAGTCGAGGTCGTAAAGCTAAACGATGGGAGGATGACCTAAAAATGACTTTAGGGCCCCTGTGGACCAGAGTTGCGGCAGACAGACAACAATGGAAGGAGTTGGAGGAGGCCTTTGCCGTAAGGCACACCGAAACAAGAGACATTTTATAGTTTTTTTCTTTGGTATTGTAAATACAGATACTGTAGACATTTTCGGAAATAAAGGCTTATTATTATTATTATAACACCGTGAGGCGGGAATATACATACAATATAGCGGTACGAAGTTCGCGCGCTCTGCTAGTTCTATATTTTACAAGTATGTACTATCAAACCTGGCTCATTTCGCTTTTCGTTAGGTGAGAGAGGTAATTATCCGGAGGCTCACCCCTCACTTTCCATCACACTCTCTTTAGGACTACGCAACTGTGACACTATATGTGTTGCAGGCAAACTTACCACCAGGTGACCCAGTTGCTGTTGCAAAAAGATTACTTTAAATAATAATAAACTTTCAGACCAGTTGTTAATTTGATAATTTTGTTAAATCTAGTGTCCGCTGGGTGCGGAAGGCACAGGACCATGAGCGTGACCATTCCATGGAGGAGGCCTACGTGCAATAGTGGACATCAAGAGGCTTGATGATGACGATGATTTAAAAACTATACATATACGTAAACTTCAATTGTCTTAGTAATAATGAAATAACTGCTCTTTACTACATTCATTTAAATTTATAATCACTACCGTGATTATAAATTTAATACACTTTATACAATTTATACACCAAAATAACATTTATTCCAATTTTTGTCTGTCTGTCTGTCTGTTTGTTCCCTCTCTGAATCTCTGAAATGGCTGGTCCGATTTCCACGGGACTCTTATTGGCAGGTAGCTGGTGGAATAAGAAGTAACAAAAGCTACTTGTTTTTTAGAAAAAATCTTTTATTTATTGCTTCTGACGCGAAACAAAGTTCTCCGGGTCAGCAAGTATATAATAAAATAGAACAGTGGCGATATCACTCAGTCTCTGTGCGTAGTTCCGCGTTCTGTTGCATAAAGTGACCGACCACGCGCCGAACATTGATCCGCGCGAATTGATTGCGAAAAGTATTATCTCATCGTATAGAAATTGAAATGGTTAATGTCTCTGTTACGGATAAATGCGCCGCCTGTTAAATATTATGCTGTAATTAACATAAAAACTTCAGGAATGTTTTCTTTTTATACCATAACCATAACTTCACGCCTTTGTTACCCGAAGGTGTAGGCAGCGACTGTTAAGCCTCGTCTCGCCGTAATGTTTACGTCCCAAATAGAATAGGTGGCGAACCTATTGCCATACCGGGCACAAAGTTTTCAGTCATCGATATTTTTCACACATAACTCCCAAAAAGAACTTCGAAAAGTCATTGTTGTGAGCCAGTGGCATGATTCGAACCGGCGACTTCTGGATTCAGAAGCTGGGTGCTCGACCAATGGACCACTTTTTGTAACTTCACTTCTTTTCTACCTGAAAGTGTAGGCAGTGTTACATCTCGATTCGCCTAGTTATTAAGTCCTTCCTCTAACCTATTTTGTCAGTCATCATATTTATCACACACATAAATAACTACAGGAAATAATTCCAAAAAGTGAGACAAGATTCGAACCTGAAATTTCTGCATTCAGAAGTGTGGTGCTCTACCTAAAACTACCGAGACGACGACGAAAATTGTCAATACGCAGTGTTTTCTTTGCTTCTTCCATACATAATATGAGGACCTTTTTTTTTTTTTTTACGCTAGGAAATGCTTTATGCACACCCCCCGCCTGGGGACGGCAGGGGGTAGTGTGGGACTCCCAAAACAGTAAACTGAAATCCGATCCTAGGGTTACCCACTAAAACCTCGCGGCGGCCTTCCTCCGGCGTTGGGGTGGTCCAGGATTCGGATAAACCCCTCTGGTCCACTCCGGTAATAATATGAGGACCTATGTTCCTACTTACTGACCTACCTTCTATGACAGTAACTGCAGTACGTCTGTGGCATGACTTGCCAGTTTATATTGACAATACTAAATCGGTGTCAATTTTTAAAAGGTTGGTAAACAATTATTACCTAGACAGTATAGAATAATTGCTAAATTTCCCATTTACTATACTTATTTTATGTAGTCATGTTTTGAATGTATTTATTTATGTGTATATTATTGTAAGTATGTATGTATCTGTATGTATTATATTATTATTATTCTTTATATTAGTTTTGTTATTATAATGCACTAACAGCTAACTCTCTCTTTTTACAAATCTATCCCACGGTTGCCTGGAAGAAATCGCTGTCAGTGATAAGGCCGCCCATTTACCTTTTTTTTTTATGGGATAGGAGGGCAAACGAGCAGGCGTGTCACCTGATGTTAAGTGACCAACGCCGCCCATGGACACCTGCAACACATATAGTGTTACAGTTGCGTTGCCAACCTTTAAAGGAGTAGGATAGGAAGGGATGGGGAAGGGGGATGGGCCTCCGGGTACCTCTCTCACCGAACGAAACGCGGCATGAGCCACTTTACGTCGATCTTCTGAGAGGTGGTGGTATTTCACCGGTCGAGCCGGCCCATTCATGCAGCGAACTGCTTGGCTCTACCACTCTTACCTACATAGTATTTATGCATAGTTTTAAGTAGCAACTGTGTACAATAAAGTGTAAATAAATAAATAATCCTTTACCTATACATTGGGATGATGGTAAGAGACATGATGAGAGTTTTCTTAATACAATGTTTGCATGGACCACCCTTATAATATTTAGAGTTATTTCTCTAACATAATCATAAGTCGTAGTTTCGAATCCGAGCTCAAACAAATGACATTACCAAATGCTTTTCGAAAGTTATGTGTAACAAATATCGCTGACTCGAACCTCTGTGCCCGGTTTATGGCAATAGGTTCACCACTTATTTCATTTGTAGTGTAAACATAACGGCGAGTCGAGTCTTGACAGCTGCTGCCTACACTTTCGCGTAGAAAAAGGCGACAAGTTATGGTATGATTAAATATCTACATGTGGATAAAAGTCAATTACACAATGTCTGTACGAACATTACTCAAGAACGGCTTGAGACTGATCTGGCTGATTTTAATTGGATATAATCTATATTGATTGATACATTACCCGCATAGCATAATACTTAGCTACAAAACTCCTCTCTGCTGCTTATTTAGCTGTCTCCGTATGACTTATTAAATTTATTTCTACTTAATAAACTCCTTAATAACTGTTCTTCTGCATAATTTTTGGTGCCGATCGGCCGTAACAGGCCTTTAAGGGAGTGTTATGGAAAAGGTGGAGAAGAGGGTGGGCCTCCGGCTCGCTCACCAGACGCAACGCAGCATAAACCACTTAAATCGGTATAGGAGGGCAAACGTGCATGCGAGTCACCTGATAGTAAGTGACCAGCGCCGACCATGAACACTTGCAACACATGTAGAGTTACAGTTGCGTTGTCGACCTTTCGGGCACTAGGACGGGAAATGATGGGGAAGGGAGGTTGGCATCCGGGTACCTCTCTCACCAAACGAAACGCGGCATGAGCCACTTTACGTCGATCTTCTGAGAGGTCGTGGTATTTTACCGGTCGAGCCGGCCCATTCGTGCATCGAACTGCTTGGCTCTACCACTTAAATCGGTATTCTGTAAGGACGTGGTATTTAACCGATCTAGAGAGTCCGTTCATGCTGCTATACCAAATTGCGTAGCTAACACTGCCACCAATGTAAAAAGGTTATTTAAGAAGTACACCTCTTAAGCAATATACATTATTCTTTGTACCTACTTGTACTTTGATTAGCTCCGTAAATTCATGAAGTATTTACACATAACATAACTTCACGCCTTTTGTTACCCGAAGGTGTAGGCAGCGGCTGTTAAGCCTCGTCTCGCCGTTATGTTTACGTCCCAAATGGAATAGGTGGCGAACCTATTGCCATACCGGGCACAAAGTTTGTCAATCATCGGTATTTATCACACATAACTTCCGAAAACAATTTCGAAAAGTCATTGGTGTGAGCCAGTATCTGGAATCGAACCCCGGACCTCTGGATCAGAAGCCGTGCGCTCGCCCACTGCGCCACCGAGACTGTTTTTCATGAAGTATTTGTACGAGCAAATAATGTTTTACATCATGTTTTCGGAACCATTAAACTTCTAAGATACAAGCACACTTATAATAAAGGTCCTTGAGGTCTAGGATAACGTGTTTACTGTCTTTAAGAAATATTTACCTGTAATATGATGTTGTTCTAGTATTTTAACATATTGTTTGTTAACTTCTTAACCCTGAGTACGCTAATACAGACAAACTATTAATATAACTTAATATTTGAGGGTTCTAATACGATAACAGTTATTGAACACTTTTAGAAAGTGTTTTTTTTATGGGATAGGAGGGCAAACGAGCAGGCGTGTCACCTGATGGTAAGCAACCTACGCCGCCCATAGATACCAGCAACACATATAGTGTTACTGTTGCGTTGCCGACCTTTAAGGGATAGGGGATAGGGAAGGATGGGGAAAGGGGTGGGCCTCCGGGTACCTCTCTCACCGACCGAAACGCGGCATGAACCACTTTACGTCGATCTTCTGAGAGGTCGTGGTATTTCACCGGTCGCGCCGACCCATTCATGCAGCGAACTGCTTGGCTCTAATGGTCAAATATATTGTAATTTTTTACTTGAAAATGAGTTTGGAATCGTGCAGTAGAATTGACGAACCGAAAAAAAGGAAGTCTAATGATACGAAATATTAGCTTAATAGATTGATTTGAAACTTTATTTATTGATTTTAGAAATATAATGACGTGTCCAAGGTACACTTATCAAAAAATTCTTTTTTCTAATATTCTTAAATGTAGTATGTATTTTGTAAGAAAACCCCAAAATGCCCCATTTAATTATCTTTAAAGGCATGTCGAGAATAAGAACTATTATTCTTAAAAAAAAAACAGAAAATATATTTAAATTTCCAAATTGATTTCTGTAAACTCATTTAAAAGACAAGTCTAGAAGACTAGCCTTATAAATGGCTCTCTGTGGGATGAATAAACCAGCCCGCTGGTCGGGAGAGGCCTCGACGTCTCTTTGAAACATCTTTTTAAAGCGAATGAGCACCGGGACATGGGGTCCCTAGAGTCATTGGGCCCCAAACAGCTCAAAAACACAATCACCTACAAGATTTCTGTATTTTTTTCTGTGATATCTACGAACCATTTTGTGGAGAACCATCCAATTTTATAACACTAAAACAACCTTTATGGATTATATCGCGTCCTAAATAACGCGATATAATCTATAAAGGTTATTTTAGTGTTATGAGTGTGATTCGTGAAAATCTAAGAAATAAACATCCAATTTTATTCAAAGTCCGATAACTCAGCGACAAGAAGAACATCCAAAAAAAGTTCGAAACAGCGGGAAATTAATAAAAATAGGTTCTAAATAAACTCGATATAATCTATAAAGGTTTTTTTAGTGCTATGAGTGTGGTTCGCGAAAATCTAAGAAATAAACATCCAATTTTATTTAAAGTCCGATAACTTAAGAATGGGCATGCTCCGGTGGATCAGACATGTAGAAAGAATGGATGATGCAAGATTGAGCAAGTATACAATGCAAAACAGGATGGATGTATGATGAGAGGTGGTATTTTACCGGTTGAGCCGGCCCATTCGTGCAGGGTACTGCGTGGCCCTACCACTATTAATATTATCATCCAAACTTAGCGTGTATACAAAATTTCAGCTATCTATTCAGTCACCCGAACATACATACCTTACAAAAAAAAAACGGAGTTTATTACCTTTGTAATATCAATCTTGAATTGTATATATTCACTACTAGATGTACAGTTTTTGAACGTCACTATTTTCTAAGTTGTTATTATTTTGACCGATTTACCTTACATTTGAATATTATTTTTCGTGGCCGCAAAGGGGCGTTAAAAGCGTTAAATGATTGCTAGAGAGATTAGAAGTTCCACTTTAATAACTTCTACACTGGAAAGCTAAATTAAAATCATGGAGTCTGTAAAGTTAGTGGAAAAAAACTTATAAATCCAAAAGCCATTTTATTTACGTAGCCAGTAGCTCATTTACCGAAACAATATTTTGTCAATTAGTAATCTATATGATGACGTAGGGATTATGAATACAAGAATATTGAATATTTCATGCTTTTTTGATTTTCATACATTTATTTTATATTTTTAATTATAGTTCATTGAACTGAAAGGTAGCCTGAACATTTTATGGAACTAATAATACTTACCTACCTGTGCTTCAGTATTAATTACTTGTTTCTCTGTATACAAATTTGATTCCCTCGCCAATAAAGTACTCTTCTAAGATCGAAACGATTTATTTTTATAATAAAAAGTATTACGTATTTATAGTTTAAAGTACTTGCCATTATTTTTTGCACTTTTCTGGTAGCTATACCGCGTCATAATCTTGAAGCAATCCTTATGAATCTAATTTTGCAAGTGTTCTGAAGACCATTTTGACTATTTTTAAGTGTCTGTAGATACCTATGAAAATAAAACGTCCTTGACTTTGACTAGAACAAAAATTGTGATCAGAAAAAGCAATGCCTGAAGAATACAGCGACTGGAGTAAGACTGCCTATTTCAATGTTTTTACTTTTACAACAATAAGAATATTGTAAAGAAGTTTAGCTTATAGTTTCTCTCTAATTATTACCGCCGTTTTTATGCTAATTCTCGGTTCAAACGTGTTGATTGCATTGAGTAAAAAAAATCCTTCCATTCCTTCCTTCTATTGCGTGAGATTGTTTTAACTACTTATTCGTCATCTTCAGAAATGTTAAAACACTATTATTATCTTCTAAAAAAATTGCACTATTTAAGGATTGCTACCACACCACTTATGTACACCCTTTCAGTCATAACATCAGCGTCAGCTTGATTATAAATATATTGTTACTTAAATAATGGGAAGGAACTGCCTCCTGAGACACAGGTTCGACCTAATTTAGAAGACAGAGATTCATTGTTAACGTTGTAGTGTTTTGTTTAAATAAAGTTATTATTAATTATAACATATTTATCTGCATGGCAGCACTGTATAAGTTTCAGCAACATGATTATAAAACATTAAAAATAAAACTTCCTGCAACTGACTACAATTTGGCCTATAATTTCACATTTATTTATTTTTATTTTTTTATGGGATAGGAGGGCAAACGAGCAGGCGTGTCACCTGATGGTAAGCAACTAACGCCGCCCATGGACACCAGCAGCATACATAGTGTTACTGTTGCGTTGCCGACCTTTAAGGGAAGGGGATAGGAAAGGATGGGGAAGGGGGTGGGCCTCCGGGTACCTCTCTCACCGAACGAAACGTGGCAAAAATGGAAAAATTACTTTAAATGAATGTGAGATGTTAACACCTATCAACTACTAATAATATCAGGATATAGTAAAGAGTCGCGTATACTAAAGAGCTAAATTATCTTTAGGAAATCAATTAATTCATAAAAATAGCGGTAATAAACATCATGATTTTCTAACTTTAAATAGGTTACTGATCTAGGTCTACCTGCCTACAAAGCTTATGATGCCATATTGTCCAAAATTAACTTTATTTTAAATCTAATCAAGCCGATTTAGGATAGGATACCAGCACCAAGTCACCATCTTCTCCATAGAACACAATATTAAGATGTCACACGCCCGAATACTGAACCGCCACTCAAATCTAACAATCAATAAAGTGCTACTTACTTCTCAAATTTCACGTATTCTGTCTAATGTGACAGCTACTTAAACTGATAAGTAGCGCTTATATATTTGAGTGGCGGTTCAGTATTCGGGCTACATGCTCTCAGCTGACTAATTATTGCGACTGATAACTCAAAATCAAAATGTAATACTATGCATTTATAAAAATAAAAAGCTTACATTGCCTAGTGAGATATGGAGTCTGGACATCTATAACCTATTCTACCTAGTGTAATAGAGTATTCAGTGACAGAGTTATTTTAGTTTGGAGTAAACGATAACCAAATTAAACGTACGGGAAGAAATTTTAGTATCATACTAGTGGTCTCGCAGTGGTTCGACATTAGCCATAATTAATTTAAATTATAAGTTTTAACATTATTAAGGTTCTATTTCCGATGTTATAATAAATTCAAAAAATATACTTTTCATGAAAATGAAAACAACAAGCTAACACTGAGTGAGGGCTGTTTCTTAAATATGAAGCAGCGTGTGAAGAGTAGGTAACGAGTAATACTATTAAAAAATAATTAATAATACAAAGATAAATACAAATAATATTATTTTATTAAATAATATAATGAAATATTAGGTTCCGACATATATCGTGTATCCTGAATATCATTATTAGAATGAACTTATCTAATAACTATTTAACATAAATTTCGAAGTTATTAAGTCATTAGAATATTTTTAAATAATATTTCTACCGATAGGTACTATTTACAGTTTTATATAAAACTAATTCTATAGGTTTTGTTACCTTAGCATTATTTTTTTTTACATTTATTGGCATTATATACTGAACACGTACATGGTAATGAGAAATAAAAATTCAAATTTAATTTGGCATCCGTATATGTTATCTCTTCTTAAATATAGGTAAACGGATATTTGGTAACATTCTTGTGATATCATTTAATTTTCATTATTAAATGGCAGTGAATTAAACTCTGATTCTAATTTTGCTGAATATTTGAACTGTTATTAACACAAGAGATGAGGAAAATACTTGTAGTATAAGAAAAAAAAAATGTCGGTAAATTTTTAAAAGCTAAAAACTTTCCAAAGCTTCTGACAAGTTCACATCTATTAAATTAAAACTTAAACTAACACATGATTATCACAAGTAACTTAAAAATATAATTACCTTATATATAACTTAAATTACGGGAAAAGTTCTTTATAAGTAAACTTTGACGTTATTCTGTTTGCCATTTCTGTGAAGAGTTCCCCAAGGCTGCGCTCCAGTACTGGTCTTATTTCTTCTAAAAATACGTTGGAATTTTCGTTTATAACCCTGTTTGTTGCGGGTCCTAGGATTGGATCACCATCGAACAAATTTGTTAGAGAGATCGAAGACTGACCAACTCGAAGTTTTACTTTGAACGGATCAAATTTAAGGAATTCGTCTTCGCCTCTCATCTCTTTTTGTCCTCTCATTGTGACATTACAAGCGTAGTCCTCTGTAATATTAAGATGACACATTAAAATTTAAAAACGATAAATAGACATTTTTGATGATCATTAACACAAATAGGATAATTAAAAACAACGATTTATAGAAAGCGAAGTTAACTTCTAATATTGTTTTTCACTGAACATATTTTTTTAATTTATACATCTACTAGCTGACCCGGCGAACCTCGTTCCACATCAAAAGTAATATCTTCGAAAATATTTGTTAAAATTGCATGCAGTAAAGGGCCAGGATCATCTATATTATATGCACAATCTACTTAAGACACTTAATTGGATGAAAATTAATACTGTTATGTTTAAAATTGCATCTTAAATGCCATTCTTTTTCGTAAAAAGTAAAAAAATAAAAATGGACATTGTGGGTTATCCCTAAGAGATAGACATTATGCCCTTGAGGACATTTTTGTAGACCTTTTAAAGGTGTATAATAATATAGCACGTTGTTTTGATTTATCACTTAGGGTTCAGCCAGCGTTTGCGATTAAAGTTCTAAATCTTGAAAATTATCACTTTTTTTACTACACTATGCATAAATTATAGATCAAAACCATCCCGTTGACACCCTCTAACTATTAAATAAAACCGCATCAAAATCCGTTGTGTAGTTTTAAAGATATGCGCATATAAGCGGACAGACAGCGGAAAGTGACTTTGTTTTATACTATGTAATTGTATTATATTCTCCGTGTTCATATTCATCTTCATTTCTCAATCATATTCATTCTCCGTGATCATATTCAGTCAGTTCAGTAATATTACCTCCTTTAAAGTTATGATGTCCACGCTACACAAAAATATAAAATAAACATTCATTTTTTAAAATTTCTCCGTCTAAATTGAGGTCATATTAGAAAATGCTGAGCTAATTTTAATATTAGTTATAAAGCTATGACAAATTTGCAACTTCAACTAGTTCGTTTATAATATAGGTTTTAAATACCATTTGAATTAATTCACTTTTAATAAACCTTGCTTTTTTTATTTAATCATAGTGAATTTAATGTACGTATTTAATTACATTATCAATTAATATTTATTAATATTCGTTGCAGATATAGTTATTTATCCATAATTCCACGTATTTTCACAAAGGAAATATTTAATATTCGCAGTTATTCCATGGTCAAGGTAGAATTACTGTTTTATGTAAATAAATTATCTAAAGTGTATTGATTTTGCAATAAAAATCGTTTACCCATTAAATAAACATATTCAAACAAATTCGAAGTAAATTAACGTGACCTTAACAAAAATGGTTCTACCTCCATATTCTTTGAAACAGATTATTTTCGTTTCCATTGCTCTATACAGTATTTTTTTTTTACTGTTTTGTTTTTTATGCAGTAGCTTCAGAGAGAGGGAAAGAGTTTTTGGCGGGAATGTAAGAGTCATGTCCGTTCCTTGCATTATATTCTAAAATTTGTGTTAGAATGCATATTATTGTTTAAAATTCGTGTCGCTTTATTTAATAAGTGTTCGTATGTAGAAAATGGTGTAAATATAGTGTGCTCTTCTACAGTGTCGTCAAAACTCCGCAAAGGGAGTTTCAGGGATGTTCAGGCACAAAGTGCTACGAGTTTATGGATGATTATGATTAGGTTAGACTGATAGTTTAGACTAATTTAAGTTTGTTTAGATTAGTTTAAGTCAAATTAAGTTTAATAAATTTGCCTACTAAATTTTAGATTCCGACTGAAGGACTTTGCATCCATGGTCATGAAATAATTATTTAAAAAAGGAGCTGTAGAATAATTGTGAAAACCTTGGTTTTAAAAATAGAACGCTTATTTTTTTTAAATATAGGTACCTAACTAATCGAACCCAAAAAGAAGAAACTATAAGAACTTTTTTTCTGTTATAGATTTTAACAAAGGACAGCTATTTAGGGTCTATTTATGTCGTGATTGGCAATATTGATTTTATAACTTGATTTTTGCGATTTTGGCGATCATTTAAAATCAATAATACACTAAATACTATTATCGATGGGTAAATCGATTTCAAGTAAATTATATACGAGCTCAGTATTTGTTACATACTCCGTGGTCTTGACATAGAAATGTAGTTGTGTAATTGTATTTGCAATCGACTTCTTTGATGACTTTCTTCGTTGTCGGGTACGGTTCGGTGACTTTATTACGTGAACAGACTTATTTTTTACCCGGTGTTGAGGCTGAAATTACCTACTAGTTACAACTTCTAAAGTAAATCTATACATATAATAAAATTGTAGAAAAGTCAAAACTGTACATTGAATATTTTTTAAAAAGAATACTTGGTGTGTGATCTGCAATCGATACCGAAGCCAAAAATATACTTTTTAGAATTTTTGTCTGTTTGTCTGTTTGTCTGTTTGTCTGTTTGTCTGTTTGTCTGTATGTATGTCCGGGATAAACTCAAAAAGTACTGCATGGATTTACTTCAAATTTGGCACGAAAATTATTAAGAAGTCGGGTCAACATATAGGCTACATATTATCACGCTATCACCTACGAGGAACGAGCAGTGAACCTTTATTTCTTCAATGTATTCTGTAGCAACGTGTAATCTAACGACGCATATTTGTATGTTGTTATGGTGTTATTATGTTAATAACCATGCTTTAATCTATACATATAATAATAATAATAATATAATATAAGTTAGCTTCACATTTTAATTAACTTATGCCGTTAAACATAACAGACAATTTTAAAACAGTGCCATCTATGAGATTTACAAAACAGAAAACATTAAGTTGAATTACACGTGTAAGCACTTTTTGGTTTTAGATATAAATAAATCTTTGAGATTTTAAAAACATCAAGTCGAATTACATGTTTAAACACTTTTTGAATATAAATAATTGAAATTTCATCATGCGCTTGCGGTCAATAGATGTTTTTAAGAGTCATAGATGGAGTTGTGCATTTTCTTCTTTAAAATTGTATCGTTAATTCTTTTCAGAGATGAGCAAGACAATTAAAAAAATGTATTTGTATATGCTAAAAACTGTTAATATTTTTGTTCGGTATTTATTGGTGTAATGATTGCTTCGTAATTTTATAAGAAAAACATTTGTTACCACTGGCATACTTGCAGAGGTCAGGAGGCAAGGCAAAATTGCCATTGCTGTAGCGTCGTCGGGAATCGCTGCCACACTGCTTCCGGGTGGCAAGACAGCACATGCCATGTTTAAAATTCCCATCGATTTAGAGAGCACCGAAACGCCTGTTTGTGGTGTGTCACGCAATAGTGATAAGGGACACGTGCTGAAGGATTGCTCTCTGATCGTATGGGATGAGTGTACGATGGCCAATAGAAAAGCAGTTGAGGCCGTGGACAGAACCCTGCAGGACATCCGCAGGAACGAACACTTGATGGGTGGTGTCACAGTTCTATTCAGTGGCGATTTCCGACAAACGCTTCCCGTGGTGACGCGGGGATCGAGGGCTGACGAGGTGAATGCTTCGTTGAAACGATCTTCGCTGTGGTCACGAGTTCGTACGCTGCGCTTGACCATTAATATGAGAGCTCGGCTCGGCGGCAATGCACGTGCTCAAGAATTCTCCGATGTTCTTCTAAGTCTTGGCGAAGGCACTCTACCAGAGGAGAGAGGTGGGCAGGTGGTGCTTCCAGAGTCTCTCGGTAGAGTCGTATCCAGCTTAGAAGAACTCATTCGCTGTGTGTACGGGGACATCAGTCATATACCGCACCAGCAGAATTCTTGGGTATGTGAGCGGGCAATTTTGACGCCCAAAAATGGTCAGGCTGAAGCAATCAACGAATGCATTCTCTCGAAAATTGAGGGGAATGAAGTGGTTTACACCTCTATAAACACTGTCATCAAGCAAGATGATGCCACACATTATCCCGTGGAATTTCTGAACTCTCTGTCAGCAAGTGGACTTCCAGCGCATACTATCAAGCTGAAAGTCGGTGTCCCGATTATGCTTCTTCGGAACCTATCTCCTCCGAAGTTGTGTAACGGGACCCGCCTTAAAGTCATCTCGCTCCACAGACACAGCATTGAGGCGGAAATTCTTACGGGTTGTGGCGTAGGCGAGGCAGTATTTGTACCACGCATTCCCCTCATACCTCATAACTTCCCGTTCCAGTTCAAGCGCGTACAGTTCCCCGTGAGTGTTTGCTTCGCGATGACCATCAATAAGTCGCAGGGGCAGACACTGAGAGCAGCGGGTGTCGACCTCAGGACGAGCTGCTTCTCACACGGGCAGCTGTACGTCGCTTGCTCCCGCGTCACCAGTCCTGACTCTCTTTACATTTTGGCTGCGGAGAGCCAAACCAGCAATGTTGTTTATAGAGAAGTTTTATAAGTATATATTTTTATCCTTTTCTATATTTATATTTTCTTATTCATTATTTTCTACATTTGCTTCAGTCGCAACTTATTACTTAATTCAGCAGAATCACCATAAAGTCATTTATTCAAAGCAGACTGAAAATCAGCACTTTTGAAGTTCAACAATTTTACAAAAGACAGTCTCCCTCTGTTACTGTACTTTCTGTATTTATGAAATGTAAAGAAGTAACGGGTAAATAAATGTTATTTTAAAAGGTATAATCGTAGGTATTTTTGGTGCTGTATAGCGTTCAGGCAGATGACGTCGCGGGCTACAGCTATACTACAAAAATTCCTGTTAAAATGAAAATAAACAATGCGGGCAACAACCATTGCTACCGCAATCTGTACTTATCCTACCAGTTACAATTTCATTTTAGAGGTAATTACTTCTCAACTGTCTATGTAAAAATATAGCTATCTGATCACAAATTCCACGCGTACGAAGTCGCGGGCACAGCTAGTATGTAATATTTTAGTTCCACATCAAGCACATGAAGCAAACTATTTAGATCTCAAAGGATCGCTAATAAAATGAATATGATTAAACATAAGTGCTCATTTGGAAAATACAAATATTTAGCGCAGGTTTGTTAACTTATTAAAATATTTTTTATATTTTTTTGTTAATATTAAGCCTTTTTTTTATTTGATAGGAGGGCAAACGAGCAGGCGTGTCACCTGATAGTAAGCAACGAACGCCGCCCATGGACACCAGCAACACATATAGTGTTACTGTTGCGTTGCCGACCTTGAAGGAAAGGGGATAGGGAAGGGGGTGGGCCTCTGTGTACCTCTCTTACTGAACGAAACAAGGCATGGGCGATTAGACTTGATTGACTTTACGGCGATCTTCGGAGAAGTCGTGGTACTTCACCGGTCGAGCCGGCCCATTCATGCAACGAACTGCTTGGCTCTACCACTGTTACAAAATAAGATGTAGTATACAGTATACAGTAGATAAAATTATATACTAACTAAATGTTCCTGTAATATTTCCTCTGCCCTGTAGACGTAGGAGTAACACCTGTATATCCATCTTATACTTTCCAGCGAAATCTAACCTTGGCAGCAGTAACTTCATGTCGAATCTGTTCTTGTCTAGATCAGACCTGGAATACATAATATATTACATAGATTAGTAAACGTATATTAAAATTATGAATTTTATACATTTTTCAAGTATATTAAAACATTTGAATTTGAAAAATTCTCAGTTTTGATTTTTTCCTATTCGGCCTCATTAAGTTTTTGAGAAATATATTAAAATCATACACGATTTTTTTTATGAATACTAATTATTACTAAGAAATCTAGTATTTATTTATTACTACTGGACTCAAAAATACCATCACTTTGACCCCCTCTATTGATAAAAGTCTCCATCAAAATGCGTTGCGTAGTTGCAAAGATACAAGAATATAACAGGACAGACAGCGGAACCTGACCTTGTTTTATACTATGTAATGATAGACATTACACTTAATTCTAATATTTACTATTATTTCTTATGTACAGATGAAAATGTTCTACGTTGGTATATATACGAGTGCTATTAAATTCCGTTCTAATACTGTTTAGTTAGAAACCTGTAATTTCTTAATTTTAGACAAATAGACTGCGCTTTGTTTATTGTTTACTCATTTATTCTCAATATTGCAGTATATATATAAAAAGTTACTTAATTGAGTTAGTTAATTGAGTAAAAAAATACAACTAATTCTACGTCCATGTGCGTGCGTGTGTAATCTACCAGAAAAAAAAACGCGCGCCAAATATCATAGAAATTATATTGACGCGTGGTCACGTGTTCACGTGGTAGTCATCGGGCGACCTTTTATCTAATCTTATCATCTATCTATACATATAATAAAATTGTAGAAAAGTCAAAACTGTACATTGAATATTTTTTAAAAAGAATACTTGGTGTGTGATCTGCAATCGATACCGAAGCCAAAAATATACTTTTTAGAATTTTTGTCTGTTTGTCTGTTTGTCTGTTTGTCTGTTTGTCTGTTTGTCTGTTTGTCTGTTTGTCTGTTTGTCTGTTTGTCTGTTTGTCTGTTTGTCTGTATGTATGTCCGGGATAAACTCAAAAAGTACTGCATGGATTTACTTCAAATTTGGCACGAAAATTATTAAGAAGTCGGGTCAACATATAGGCTACATATTATCACGCTATCACCTACGAGGAACGAGCAGTGAACCTTTATTTCTTCAATGTATTCTGTAGCAACGTGTAATCTAACGACGCATATTTGTATGTTGTTATGGTGTTATTATGTTAATAACCATGCTTTAATCTATACATATAATAATAATAATAATATAATATAAGTTAGCTTCACATTTTAATTAACTTATGCCGTTAAACATAACAGACAATTTTAAAACAGTGCCATCTATGAGATTTACAAAACAGAAAACATTAAGTTGAATTACACGTGTAAGCACTTTTTGGTTTTAGATATAAATAAATCTTTGAGATTTTAAAAACATCAAGTCGAATTACATGTTTAAACACTTTTTGAATATAAATAATTGAAATTTCATCATGCGCTTGCGGTCAATAGATGTTTTTAAGAGTCATAGATGGAGTTGTGCATTTTCTTCTTTAAAATTGTATCGTTAATTCTTTTCAGAGATGAGCAAGACAATTAAAAAAATGTATTTGTATATGCTAAAAACTGTTAATATTTTTGTTCGGTATTTATTGGTGTAATGATTGCTTCGTAATTTTATAAGAAAAACATTTGTTACCACTGGCATACTTGCAGAGGTCAGGAGGCAAGGCAAAATTGCCATTGCTGTAGCGTCGTCGGGAATCGCTGCCACACTGCTTCCGGGTGGCAAGACAGCACATGCCATGTTTAAAATTCCCATCGATTTAGAGAGCACCGAAACGCCTGTTTGTGGTGTGTCACGCAATAGTGATAAGGGACACGTGCTGAAGGATTGCTCTCTGATCGTATGGGATGAGTGTACGATGGCCAATAGAAAAGCAGTTGAGGCCGTGGACAGAACCCTGCAGGACATCCGCAGGAACGAACACTTGATGGGTGGTGTCACAGTTCTATTCAGTGGCGATTTCCGACAAACGCTTCCCGTGGTGACGCGGGGATCGAGGGCTGACGAGGTGAATGCTTCGTTGAAACGATCTTCGCTGTGGTCACGAGTTCGTACGCTGCGCTTGACCATTAATATGAGAGCTCGGCTCGGCGGCAATGCACGTGCTCAAGAATTCTCCGATGTTCTTCTAAGTCTTGGCGAAGGCACTCTACCAGAGGAGAGAGGTGGGCAGGTGGTGCTTCCAGAGTCTCTCGGTAGAGTCGTATCCAGCTTAGAAGAACTCATTCGCTGTGTGTACGGGGACATCAGTCATATACCGCACCAGCAGAATTCTTGGGTATGTGAGCGGGCAATTTTGACGCCCAAAAATGGTCAGGCTGAAGCAATCAACGAATGCATTCTCTCGAAAATTGAGGGGAATGAAGTGGTTTACACCTCTATAAACACTGTCATCAAGCAAGATGATGCCACACATTATCCCGTGGAATTTCTGAACTCTCTGTCAGCAAGTGGACTTCCAGCGCATACTATCAAGCTGAAAGTCGGTGTCCCGATTATGCTTCTTCGGAACCTATCTCCTCCGAAGTTGTGTAACGGGACCCGCCTTAAAGTCATCTCGCTCCACAGACACAGCATTGAGGCGGAAATTCTTACGGGTTGTGGCGTAGGCGAGGCAGTATTTGTACCACGCATTCCCCTCATACCTCATAACTTCCCGTTCCAGTTCAAGCGCGTACAGTTCCCCGTGAGTGTTTGCTTCGCGATGACCATCAATAAGTCGCAGGGGCAGACACTGAGAGCAGCGGGTGTCGACCTCAGGACGAGCTGCTTCTCACACGGGCAGCTGTACGTCGCTTGCTCCCGCGTCACCAGTCCTGACTCTCTTTACATTTTGGCTGCGGAGAGCCAAACCAGCAATGTTGTTTATAGAGAAGTTTTATAAGTATATATTTTTATCCTTTTCTATATTTATATTTTCTTATTCATTATTTTCTACATTTGCTTCAGTCGCAACTTATTACTTAATTCAGCAGAATCACCATAAAGTCATTTATTCAAAGCAGACTGAAAATCAGCACTTTTGAAGTTCAACAATTTTACAAAAGACAGTCTCCCTCTGTTACTGTACTTTCTGTATTTATGAAATGTAAAGAAGTAACGGGTAAATAAATGTTATTTTAAAAGGTATAATCGTAGGTATTTTTGGTGCTGTATAGCGTTCAGGCAGATGACGTCGCGGGCTACAGCTATACTACAAAAATTCCTGTTAAAATGAAAATAAACAATGCGGGCAACAACCATTGCTACCGCAATCTGTACTTATCCTACCAGTTACAATTTCATTTTAGAGGTAATTACTTCTCAACTGTCTATGTAAAAATATAGCTATCTGATCACAAATTCCACGCGTACGAAGTCGCGGGCACAGCTAGTAATATATATAAATCTCCTGTCACGATGTTTGTCCGCGATGGACTCCTAAGCTGCTAAACAGATTTCGTTAAAATTTTCACGCAATATGCAGTGTGGTCCAACTTAAAAGATAGGATAATTTATATCTCAATTTACTATCGCGATTTTATTTTATTTGCAAATTATTTGTCCATTTTATTTGTTAACTCCAAACTATTCTAACAGATGGCGATATCTGTTGACTAAACGATTGTCTACTTCATTTATTGGTTCCAAACAATTGTAATAGATGGTGATAAAATTAATAAATTATTTGTCTTTCATTTCTTTTAGCGATTAGGATATTAAACAAAATATCTTTATCGCTTGGTATATTAAGCAGGACAGCGTCTGTTGGGCCCGCTAGTTTATTTATATGTACCACTAAATTACAAATATTTATTCACTTCCACAGTTATTAATCTTTTCCCTTTTCCATAAATCACATCCTCATATATGATTCTATAAACAAATCATTTAACAATTTAAGAAAAATAGTCTTACACGATATCTGTCTTGTAAGGGTGTTTCACTATGAGCTATTTCATGTTAGTAATATATGACAAGGCGATACGAAGATTGCCAGATCAGATATAATACTAACTAAAGCGCAATCAGAATACCCAAAAATCTAAGATATTCTTGTTTAACAATGCGTAAAAATTGTTTTGATCGACTTAAAATCAAATCAGATCTGCAATTTTCATCACGTAATTTAAATTTGTACAGTCCTGATAACTTACTTGAAAGTTGCGACTATAACTGAGAAGATAAGAGGAAATCGCCTTTCGTGGGATGAGCATGATGCACATGTCGTGAAAAGAATGATGAACCTGAATGTGGAAGGAAACAAGAGAAGAGGGAGACCGAATAAAACATTGATGAATTGTGTGAAAAATGATATGACTAGGAAGGGTGTTGCTGCGGAAGACGCGAATGATAGGGAAGCGTGGAAAAGAAAAACCTGACGTGCCGACCTCAAATGATAGGAGAAGGCCAGGAAGATGGTGACTGATAACTTACTTGAGCTCTTCTATAACGAAGTTGCTCGGTCCACGGACTTTGACATCGTTGACGACAGCTGTCAGTTTAGCGCCCTGAGGTCCACGGGCAAGCGCTATCTGCCCCAAGCTCAAAGGTTCAATACCGGGCACGTCTAGCTCTGGAATACCCTGTAATTTAAAAACGGTATAATTAAAATGAGGTATTAAGACTAGAATTGAATCACTAAAACACAAAAAAACTGAAGGAGGCTGCGGTCCATCACCAAATATTTCTTTCACCGTATGAAACGAGGCATGGACAACTTTACGAATTTTCTGAGATTAAGATAACATAACTGCACGCCTTTTATCCGGAGGTGTAGGAAGCGGCTGTTAAGCCTCGTCTCGCCGTAATGCTTTAGTCCCAAATGGAATAGGTGGTGAACCTATTGCCATACCGGGCACAAAGTTTTCAGTATACAAATAATTTTGAATAGTTATTGGTGTCGGCCAGGCCAATCCCACGTCCTCTTGGTTCAAAAGCTTGGTACTCGACCTCTAGTCTAATGAGACGACATATAATATTATTAATTCATGCAATCTTTCATACACCTAATTTATATAATCAATTTTGGCGTAACGGCCATTTGCATTTTTACTCTCGTCTCCGCATATTTGTTTGATAGTTTCAAAACTGCATTTGACAATGACATACTTTCGATTTATTGTTGTCTATAGCAAATATTTTCTTATTTGGCACCTCGTATCTTGTCAAGGTCACAAATTTCCATTTTATAATGAACCCGAATACACCTATTTAGATTTTCATGGTCACAAAAGTCAGACACGTAAATTCTTTCATTGAAAAAAGACTAGTACCTTGTAACCACCGTCCGCCATAAGTATGTAAAATATATTGAGTTTTAATTTTAATTCAAATTGAAAATAAATTTCAGAAAAATGGATTATATTATAATAGTGGTACTAAATAACTCAATCATTATACCTCCCTCCTCCATGAATCTCGTAAGAGTAGACTATGACGTAAGATTCTACAAGATTCAGACAGACACAGAACAGACAGTTCACGTGCAATTAGCCTGATAGTTTAGCACTTTGATTTCAAGAGGTGCCGAGTTAACATCCTGTCCTTCCGTATGTGTAATAAGTGCAGATTTTTTTACTTTCACATATCATCATAGATCTTTATGTAATGATATTTAAGAGAAGAAAATTAATTCTTGTCTAGCAATTGCCCCTGTCTTTTTATGGGATAGCAAGGCAAACGTGCTGGCGTGTCACCTGATGGGAAGCAACCAACGTCGTCCATGGAAACCAGTAACACATATGGTGTAACTGTTGCGTTGCCGACCTTTAAGGGAAAAGGGATAGGGAGGGATGAGGAAGGGGGTGTGGGCCTCCAGGTACCTCTCTCACCGAACGAAACGCGGCATGAGCCACTTTACGTCGATCTTCTGAGAGGTCGTGGTATTTCACCAGTCAAGCAGGCCCATTCATGCAGCGAACTGCTTGGCTTTACCACTACATTTTCGGGGACATTTAATTATTGTTAAGTTACGTAGCAAATTATAAACCATAACTGTAAAATATTTGCCAACAATCAACCGGTCTCCCTTCACCCTGATTCATTATATCCAAGGATTATATCCCTACAATATTTTGCACAAATTTCTTAATAAGTATCTTGCACCTTTTGCAACTTGTCCATGTTTCAAATTAATTATTATAGAAGAAAATATTACTTAAGATATATATTTTTTTATAAGTAGATTATAATGAACATAACATAACATAACATAACTTCACGCCTTTTGTTACCCGAAGGTGTAGGCAGCGGCTGTTAAGCCTCGTCTCGCCGTTATGTTACGTCCCAAATGGAATAGGTGGCGAACCTATTGCCATACCGGGCACAAAGTTTTTCAGTCATCGATATTTATCACACGTAACTTCCGAAAACAATTTCGAAAAGTCATTGGTGTGAGCCAGTGTCTGGAATCGAACCCGGACCTCTGGATCAGAAGCCGTGTGCTCGACCACTGCGCCACCGAGACTTTATTATAATGATTATAATGAAACAACAAAAAAATAAGCATATATAGCAAATATTGCATGCGTAAATATGTACGGGAAATTACTGAAGAGACTGTTGCCTATGTCACCTTTCTGGAGGCACATTATAAGCTAAAAAGTTGCCAAATTAATAGACCTAATAAAAAAAAAATAGATTCTCACATCAATTCTTTAGTTAATACAAGTTATTCTATATTTATACTTTTCTATATATTTTATTGGGCAGCGCTTGACCTGATTGTAAGTGACGACGAGGCCGTTGATGGTAAAGTGCACTGTCCAATTAGTAGTCTAGTCACTCTACTTTTAAAGAAACCTATGTCATAACTATAGAGAACACTGACAGGTAGTTTGTTCCATTCACCAACCGTACGGATGATGAAGGAAGATCTAAAGCACGGTTCGTACAGATGGGATATCTACAACGTAAAGATGTAGACGGTAAGTAGGTACGTCGGTTAATTCACCGATAGAATGGGGATGGAAGTATCAAGCTGTGTAACTCTTACGCACACTCACCAGAGTGTTGCCTCTAGAACACCGAGAGGTTCGAGGCTTTGCAGATCCATGTCGACCAGCACAATATCGCCAATTAAACGTTTAGCACGCCTCTCTATTGAATCCAGCAACGATAGGTGACACTTGACAGCACCAGCCCAAATGTGACTACAATGATCCACGCAAGACCAGACTTAAGCTTTGTACAGGGTAAGAAGATATCCCGGTGTGAAATAGCTACTGGTTCACCTTCGTAAGAATGCCAAGCTTCCTTGCTGTCATCCCTGCTTTGGATTCGATGAATCGCCGAAAGTTACGGTTTTCAGATATTTCAATACCCAATAACTGTAGACAGTCGAAGTACTCAATGCCGCACCTTGGAAAGTAGGAGCCAAGATGAAAGGGCTCATTTTGGCACTGATAAGACAAATTTGTGTTAGTTTTGGTGGAGACAGCCTTGAGTGTGAGACTCTTTCGCTATACCATGGCCTCTCGCGCATTTCGCACTTGCTCCTGACTTGCCCGACCTCCTAATTCATACATATCAACGATGGTGGTAACATCTGCATATCCATAAATACCGGATTTATGCAGGTCGTATTAAAAAAGGGGTTGCAGATGGAACTAACCCCTAAGAAACACCAGCGTTGGTCGACTTTTTAGGCGAAGATAAAAAATATCCGTACAATATATGTTATAGGCTTAAATTTGATATTCACCAAAATACAATGTCACACAGACTTCTGATAAACGTGAAGTTATGTACCTACCTACAGTAAACACCTGACCAAGTTTATCAACAGACCTCCGACGAATACACTACGTGCTTTCCATCAAATACAATGACTACAATAACAATTAGTTTTTTTTTATAACAAATACATACAGAGATTAATCCTATCAGTAAGTATATGAATGAGGGTATATATATAAGTACGAAAGAATAACAATGCATTTGAATTTGTACAGTATCAATATGGTAGTACGTGAAGTTATTTTGTGTGTGGCCTACTTATTATTTGTGCAGGTGAGATGTCATAAAAAAAACGTGTGATAGTTCTATTTATAACTAGCTGACCCGGCAAACTATGTAGGGGCACATATAAGCTACTTAAACGCTTAAGTAGCTTATATTTTTGAGTGGCGGTTCAGTATTCGGGCTTAAGTTACTCCATTACACGACCTACCTCTCAATAAATCAGTCCATAAATGACAGGGATTAGCCGGAATAAACAGACAGACAGACATACTAAAAACGAAATTGTAAAAAATGCTATTTTGGTTCATATTCGTATAAATGTAGTAAAAAGCAGTTATTTCAATATTACAAATAGACACTTAAATTTTACTCATATGTATAGATTTCACCTGTGAAACGACACTAATTAAAATTACGTTATGATGCCATTAATCTTCTGCTATTTTATATATGAATATAAAAATAGCATTAACAAAATATATCTCTTAAACTTTACTACGCTTAATTTTCATTATTTCTTGTACACAGTATAACATATTTAAACTGAACTTTGATTTATTTAATAGGAAATGAAGGTCGACCATTGTTAATATCAAAATTCATAATTAAATAAGAAAATACGACAACGAAATTTCGTTTACCTCAATCATAGTAAACCTCAACAACGTTCTTTTCTTAGGCATCGTAAAAATACGCGTCTTAAAAGGGATTGTTTGCCTCCTTTGTTTCTCTGTGTCGATACTCAATTTCTACAAAAAGGGGCCATCCATAAAGTACGTCACACGAATTTCATGGTTTTTAGACCCCCACCCCCTCCTTGTCACAGGTGGTCACATTTGTGAGACCCCCCCTCCCTAGTGTGACGTCACAAATTTGCAAATTTACATCTAAAATTTTTAAATTAAAACAGCAGTCCCTTAATTAGTTTTCCATTTAAATTACTTTTTTATGAAATCAACATCAAATATTTGAAAAAATTACTAATCCATAAACTATTAATTAAAGAAAGAGAAAGGAACTTAGTCGTCTTCAGTCCATGGACTTTGAATCCATTCCTTTAAATTATTTATAATTCGTATAGATCAGTTCGTTCTCATTGGGGTGTTAACGTGAGGAATATTTCTGGTGATCTTTTTCATCTAACCATATGGCATCATTTATATCATTCAAACAAAGAATTTCTCTGGCACGTCTAGCTGCTGTTCTTTGAGGACTAATCTTTATAATAGGTCAACAGTGGTAGAGCCAAGCAGTTCGCTGCATGAATGGGCCGGCTCGACCGGAGAAATACGTAAAGTGGCTCATGCCGCGTCTCGATAGAGGTACCCGGGGGCCCACCCCCCTTCCCATCCTTTCCTATCCCATACCCCTAAAGGTCGGCAACGCAACAGTAACACTATATGTGTTGCTGATGTCCATGGGCGGCGTTGGTTGCTTACCATCAGGTGACACGCCTGCTCGTTTGCCCTCCTATCCCATAAAAAAAATAGGTAAAATTTGCTGCTTCTTATGTAGTTGATTGTGTTGGTTATTGGCTTGGGCTCATAGTCGGCGTGTGCGGCGTGTCACTAGAGCGGGTATGAAGTCGTCAACAACAAACAAAACATTTCAAACCGTATGTTCATATAGATAGAGTAGAAATTATTTTTAGTCTTAATTAATATTTGAAATTTCTTGATTTAATTTATTTTGAAATGTGATGTCACAAAACTTAGGACCCCGCCCACCCCTTGTCACACTATGTCACACTTCGTCGACCCCCTCCCCCCCATTTACGTGTGACGTACTTTATGGATGACCCCAAACTACTAATCATAATCAATATAAATTTGCATTATACGTACACAGAAGTCACTGACACAGTGACGATAAAACGTGCCTACCTCAGTAGAAGAATTAATTACTATTTATTTATTCTATTTTATAGATGTCATTTTCGAATCTGAAGTACAAAGCCAATTCATATAATATTTTCGTAACTAAAGACAACAAAAACAATACAACTTGTCTCGGCGGCCCAGGGGTCGAGCTCCCCGGTTCTGATTCACTAGTCGTGGGCACGATTCCGGGTTCACCACCAATGATTTCTCGAAATTAATTTTGAAAATTTTGTGATAAATATCGATGATTGTAAATTTTTTGTGTATATAAGACCAGTATGTATCTACTTATTGCTAACAAATACGAGTATGACAAGTAGTTCCTTTTACCTTGTCCTGCGGTATTTTTGGCGTCAATGATATATTTCAGCAAACAGCAAAAAGTATCCTTAAAAATTCTTATTTGACATAAATTATTGCGTTATTGATTATAACGCACTAATTTATGTAAATATATATTTATTTTCTTTTGCAGTATGTTTTTCTTGAGAGTGCGCCAACGAAAAGATATCTAACGCAAAAGGCACAACTGAAGCTTCCATTCAAGTATATCGATGGGTTCGAAAGTTATTCCCATAGCTTTTCTATGCTCTATCCAAATAAAAATGCTACCAACCGAAATAGAAAAATAAATAATAAAACTAGAGACAAAAATAGACCTGAGCTAAATGCTATAAAATTATCAATACCGTCTTCAGCAAAGTCCGGAAGAACGAACATTATACTAGACACTGGAAAACATCCAAGTGAGATTCAGTATAAGAAAAGAAAGAACAAAACTAAACTAAACGTTATTATAGATCTTAGAAAAAAGAAAGTTACTATTCCAAAGGAGATTATTGAATCGACGTCATCTACTGATGAAACTAGAGTTGATACTACAAAATCGAGTACATCAAATGCTCATTCAATATCAAATACTCGACCTGGATTAGAAAACGAAGAAAAAAAAGCACAAGAAAACAGCCAAGAGCAGGAAAATAACTCAAAAACAAATACTTCGCCTATAAGTGAGGATGTTAATATTGCACCTAGTACGAGTACAAATTTTAGTTCAAGTCCTACTATTACGACTAATGAAGCGAAAGATGAGACCACTTTAGTTTCAGAATCTTCATCAGATTCTGATAGGACTCCAATACCTCAGTCCTCTTCAGATTCAAGAAATAAGGAAAACAATTCACCGAGCTCAGAAAATAAAGAAACAGGTACCAGCGAAGACAGCACAAAGCAAGACACTAACTCAAACGCTTCGCCTACAAGTGAGGACGGTAATCCTGCTCCTGATTCGAATACCACTCCTACTACCGAAGGAGTCAAAGTTGATAGCACTTCTATACCTAGCACCTCGTCCAATCCAGAATATATAAAAAAAAAATCATCGAGCTCAGACAGTAAAGACACAAATACAAGCGAGGAAAGACCAAAGCCAGACACTAACTCAAACGCTTTGCCTACAATTGAGGATAGTAACCCTGCTCCTGATTCGAATACCGCTCCTGCTACCAATGAAGTCAAAGATGATAGTACTTCCATACCTCAGTCTTCGTCAGATTCAATGAATAAAGAAGATGATTCAGCAAGTTCAAAAAATAAAGACACGAGTACAAGCGAAGACATAACAAAGCAGGACACTAACTCAAACGCTTCGCCTACAAGTGAGGACGGTAATCCTGCACCTGATTCGAATACCACTCCTACTACCGAAGGAGTCAAAGTTGATAGCACTTCTATACCTAGCATCTCGTCCGATTCAGAAAATATAGAAAAAAAATCATCGAGCTCAGATAGTAAAGACACAAGTCCAAGCGAGGAAAGCCCAAAGCCAGACACTACCTCAAACGCTTCGCCTACAATTGAGGATAGTAGCACGGCTTCTGATTCGAATACCAGTCCTACTACCGATGTAGTCAAAGCTGATAGCAACTCTATATCTAGCACCTCGTCTGATCCAGAAAATACAGAAAAAAATTCATCGAGCTTAGACAAAAAAGACACAAGTCCAAGCGAGGAAAGCCCAAAGCCAGACACTACCTCAAACGCTTCGCCTACAATTGAGGATAGTACCACTGCTCTTGATTCGAATACCAGTCCTACTACCGATGGAGTCAAAGCTGATAGCACCTCTATACCTAGCACCTCGTCCGATCCAGAAAATACAGAAAAAAATTCATCAAGCTCAGACAATAAAGACACAAGTCCAAGCGAGGAAAGCCCAAAGCCAGACACTACCTCAAACGCTTCGCCTACAAGTGAGGATAGTAGGCCTACTCCTGATTCAAATATCACTCCTACTACCGATGGAGTTGAAGCTGATAGCACTTCTACACCTAGCACCTCGTCCGATTCAGAAAATATAGAAAACAATTCATTGAGCTCAGACAATAAAGACACAAGTACCAGCGAAGAAAGCCCAAAGCCAGACACTAACTCAAACGCTTCGCCTACAATTGAGGATAGTACCACTGCTCTTGATTCGAATACCAGTCCTACTACCGATGGAGTCAAAGCTGATAGCACCTCTATACCTAGCACCTCGTCCGATCCAGAAAATACAGAAAAAAATTCATCGAGCTCAGACAATAAAGACACAAGTCCAAGCGAGGAAAGCCCAAAGCCAGACACTACCTCAAACGCTTCGCCTACAAGTGAGGATAGTAGGCCTGCTCCTGATTTAAATATCACTCCTACTACCGATGGAGTTGAAGCTGATAGCACTTCTACACCTAGCACCTCGTCCGATTCAGAAAATATAGAAAACAATTCATTGAGCTCAGACAATAAAGACACAAGTACAAGCGAAGAAAGCCCAAAGCCAGACACTAACTCAAACGCTTCGCCTACAATTGAGGATAGTAACACTGCTCCTGATTCGAATACCAGTACTGCTACCGCTAGAGTCAAAGCTGATAGCACCTCCATACCTAGCACCTCGTCCGATTCAGAAAATATAGAAAACAATTCATCGAGCTCAGACAATAAAGACACAAGTACAAGCGAGGAAAGCCCAAAGCCAGACACTAACTCAAACGCTTCGCCTAAAATTGAGGATAGTAACCCTGCTCCTGATTCTAATACCGCTCCTGCTACCGATGGAATCAAAGATAATAGCGAATCAATACCTCAGTCCGCGTCTGAATCAGAAAATAAAGAAACAGATACCAGCGAAGACAGCACAAAGCAAGACATCAACACAAACGCTTCGCCTACAAGTGAGAATAGTAGGCCTGCTCCTGATTTAAATATCACTCCTACTACCGATGGAGTTGAAGCTGATAGCACTTCTACACCTAGCACCTCGTCCAATTCAGAAAATATAGAAAGCAATTCATTGAGCTCAGACAATAAAGACACAAGTACAAGCGAAGAAAGCCCAAAGCCATACACTAACTCAAACGCTTCGCCTACAATTGAGGATAGTAACCCTGCTCTTGATTCGAATACCGCTCCTGCTACTGACGGAGTAAAAGAAAATAGCACTCCAATACCTCAGTCCTCGTCTGATTCAGAAAATAAAGAAAACGAGTCACCGAGCTCAGAAAATAAAGAAACAGATACCAGCAAAGACAGCACAAAGCAAGACACTAACTCAAACGCTTCGCCTACAAGTGAGGATAGTAGGCCTGCTCCTGATTCAAATATCACTCCTACTACCGATGGAGTTGAAGCTGATAGCACTTCTACACCTAGCACCTCGTCCGATTCAGAAAATATAGAAAACAATTCATTGAGCTCAGACAATAAAGACACAAGTACCAGCGAAGAAAGCCCAAAGCCAGACACTAACTCAAACGCTTCGCCTACAATTGAGGATAGTACCACTGCTCTTGATTCGAATACCAGTCCTACTACCGATGGAGTCAAAGCTGATAGCACCTCTATACCTAGCACCTCGTCCGATCCAGAAAATACAGAAAAAAATTCATCGAGCTCAGACAATAAAGACACAAGTCCAAGCGAGGAAAGCCCAAAGCCAGATACTAACTCAAACGCTTCGCCTAAAATTGAGGATAGTAAGCCTGCTCCTGATTCTAATACCGCTCCTGCTACCGATGGAATCAAAGATGATAGCGAATCAATACCTCAGTCTGCGTCTGATTCAGAAAATAAAGAAACTGATACCAGCGAAGTCAGCACAAAGCAAGACATCAACACAATCGCTTCGCCTACAAGTGAGAATAGTAGGCCTGCTCCTGATTTAAATATCACTCCTACTACCGATGGAGTTGAAGCTGATAGCACTTCTACACCTAGCACCTCGTCCAATTCAGAAAATATAGAAAACAATTCATTGAGCTCAGACAATAAAGACACAAGTACAAGCGAAGAAAGCCCAAAGCCATACACTAACTCAAACGCTTCGCCTACAATTGAGGATAGTAACCCTGCTCCTGATTCGAATACCGCTCCTGCTACTGACGGAGTAAAAGAAAATAGCACTCCAATACCTCAGTCCTCGTCTGATTCAGAAAATAAAGAAAACGAGTCACCGAGCTCAGAAAATAAAGAAACAGATACCAGCAAAGACAGCACAAAGCAAGACACTAACTCAAACGCTTCGCCTACAAGTGAGGATAGTAGGCCTTCTCCTGATTCAAATATCACTCCTACTACCGATGGAGTTGAAGCTGATAGCACTTCTACACCTAGCACCTCGTCCGATTCAGAAAATATAGAAAACAATTCATTGAGCTCAGACAATAAAGACACAAGCACAAGCGAAGAAAGCCCAAAGCCAGACACTAACTCAAACGCTTCGCCTACAATTGAGGATAGTAACACTGCTCCTGATTCGAATACCAGTCCTACTACCGATAGAGTCAAAGCTGATAGCACCTCTATACCTAGCACCTCGTCCGATTCAGAGAATATAGAAAACAATTCATCGAGCTCAGACAATAAAGACACAAGTACAAGCGAGGAAAGCCCAAAGCCAAAAACTAACTCAAACGCTTCGCCTATAATCGAGGATAGTAAGCCTGCTCCTGATTCTAATAGCGCTCCTGCTACCGATGGAATCAAAGATGATAGCGAATCAATACCTCAGTCCGCGTCTGATTCAGAAAATAAAGAAACAGATACCAGCGAAGACAGCACAAAGCAAGACATCAACACAAACGCTTCGCCTACAAGTGAGAATAGTAGGCCTGCTCCTGATTTAAATATCACTCCTACTACCGATGGAGTTGAAGCTGATAGTACTTCTACACCTAGCACCTCGTCCAATTCAGAAAATATAGAAAACAATTCATTGAGCTCAGACAATAAAGACACAAGTACAAGCGAAGAAAGCCCAAAGCCAGACACTAACTCAAACGCTTCGCCTACAATTGAGGATAGTAACCCTGCTCCTGATTCGAATACCGCTCCTGCTACTGACGGAGTAAAAGAAAATAGCACTCCAATACCTCAGTCCTCGTCTGATTCAGAAAATAAAGAAAACGAGTCACCGAGCTCAGAAAATAAAAAAACAGATACCAGCAAAGACAGCACAAAGCAAGACACTAACTCAAGCGCTTCGCCTACAAGTGAGGATAGTAGGCCTGCTCCTGATTCAAATATCGCTCTTACTACCGATGGAGTTGAAGCTGATAGCACTTCTACACCTAGCACCTCGTCCGATTCAGAAAATATAGAAAACAATTCATTGAGCTCAGACAATAAAGACACAAGTACAAGCGAAGAAAGCCCAAAGCCAGACACTAACTCAAACGCTTCGCCTACAATTGAGGATAGTAACACTGCTCCTGATTTGAATACCAGTCCTACTACCGATAGAGTCAAAGCTGATAGCACCTCTATACCTCAGTCCGCGTCTGATTCAGAAAATAAACAAACAGATACAAGCGAAGACAGCACAAAGCATGACACTAACTCAAACGCTTCGCCTACAAGTGAGGACGGTAATCCTGCACCTGATTCGAATACCACTCCTACTACCGAAGGAGTCAAAGTTGATAGCACTTCTATACCTAGCACCTCGTCCGATTCAGAAAATATAGACAACAATTCATCGAGCTCAGACAATAAAGACACAACTACAAGTGAGGAAAGCCCAAAGCCAGACACTACCTCAAACGCTTCGCCTACAATTGAGGATAGTAACACGGCTTCTGATTCGAATACCAGTCCTACTACCGATGTAGTCAAAGCTGATAGCAACTCTATATCTAGCACCTCGTCTGATCCAGAAAATACAGAAAAAAATTCATCGAGCTTAAATAATAAAGACACAAGTCCAAGCGAGGAAAGCCCAAAGCAAGACACTAACTCAAACGCTTCGCCTACAAGTGAGGATAGTAGGCCTGCTCCTGATTCAAATATCACGCCTACTACCGATGGAGTTGAAGCTGATAGCACTTCTACACCTAGCACCTCGTCCGCTTCAGAAAATATAGAACACAATTCATCGAGCTCAAGCAATAAAGACACAAGTACAAGCGAGGAAAGCCCAAAGCCAGACACTAACTCAAACGCTTGGCCTACAATTGAGGATAGTAACACGGCTTCTGATTTGAATACCAGTTCTACTACTGATGTAGTCAAAGCTGATAGCACCTCTATACCTAGCACCTCGTCCGATTCAGAAAATATAGAAAACAATTCATCGAGCTCAGACAATAAAGACACAAGTACAAGCGAGGAAAGCCCAAAGCCAGACACTAACCCAAACGCTTCGCCTACAATTGAGGATAGTAACCCTGCTCCTGATTCGAATACCGCTCCTGCTACCGATAGAATCAAAGATGATAGCACATCAATACCACAGTCCTCGTCTGATTCAGAAAATAAAGAAACAGATATCAACGAAGACAGCACAAAGCAAGACTCTAACTCAAACGCTTCACCTACAAGTGAGAATAATAGGCCTGCTCCTGATTCGAATACCACTCCTACTACCGATGAAGTCAAAGTTGATAGCACTTCTATACCTAGCACCTCGTCCGATTCAGAAAATATAGACAACAATTCATCGAGCTCAGACAATAAAGACACAACTACAAGTGAGGAAAGCCCAAAGCCAGACACGAACTCAAACGCTTCGCCTACAATTGAGGATAGTAACCCTGCTCCTGCTACTGACGGAGTAAAAGAAGATAGCACTCCAATACCTCAGTCCTCGTCTGATTCAGAAAATGAAGAAAACGAGTCACCAAGCTCAGAAAATAAAGAAACAGATACCAGCGAAGATAGCACAAAGCATGACACCATTTCAAACGCTTCGCCTACAAGTGAGGATAGTAATCCTGCTCCTGATTCGAATATTACTCCTGCTTCCGATAGAATCAAAGATGATAGCACTTCAGTACCTAAGTCTTCGTCAAGTTCAGGAAATAAAGAAAACGATTCAAGTTTAGAAAAGAAAAAAGCACATAAAGGTGGAGAAAGCATAAAGCAAGATACTTATTCAAACGCTTCTCCTTTAAGTGGGGTTAGTATTACTTCTCCTATTTCGAGTACTGATAAAGCTAAAAATAAGGCTTCTTTGGCATCTAAAGTTCTGCCAGATTCAGAAAACAAAGATAATATAAAACAAGGACACACAAATTCAGGAGATATCAAACAGAATATACATAATGAAAATGTGAAGCCTGTGACAGACACTAAAATCTCTTCGCTTAGAAGTGAAACAAATGAAACTAGTGGAATATCACCGTCTTTTTCAAATCCAGGTAATAACGAAACTGTTCTGGACAAAGATTCTGAATAACGTACATCGACCTCAGATTCAATCTCCTTGGCCACGGGGGAAAACAACCCTACTACTCTATGATGTGCTCCTTTATCAGCTAAAGACAAAAATGTCTGTCTTGTATACTTACTTATAGAAATTTTCACAAGCTATGTCTACAAATGAGGATCGCAGTGCTAATTCATTGCTATAGTTGCTCAGGAAAATGGTTTGGAACAATGCAATAATATTCTGATCAAATTTATAGCAAACATTTGACCCTTCTCCATGATTTAGGGAAATGTTACTTAATTACAATTAAATCTTTATTTATGTTTCAAGTTAGGAATATTGAATATATTTGTTTTTATTTGCATTGGAATTATAAGATTTTTTTTCTACATTCAGGTATTACGTTGAAGATACAAGTAAAGACAACTTAGTTATGAAGTTGAAAATTTAAACTCAAGTACTCACCGCTATCATCTTAGGGCGCAACTCGTTGACTGAATTCATAATGCACTTATCGACGTTTGGGTCATTTCGTTGACACACCTTAATATATGGTGCTGTAACAATAAATTATAAACATCATTCTTTATTTTGAACAATACATAAATAAATTCGGAACACAAAATGTTTTAAGGTTTGATTTTGATGTTTGTTTTTGTGCACCTATTAATCGGACGAGATTAACGAATGTAAAAATGAAATGAAATAAAATGAAATCGAAAATGGTATGTGTGTGTGTGTATGTATCTATATGTATGTGTATGTGGATATATGTACATAATTATTATCGTTGTTATTATTGTTTTTGTTATTTATAAAGCATTTAATGAATTGATAATAAAAATGGTTTATAATTTGTTTAAAATCAATGAATAATGGGTTTAAAATCAAATAAGGATCCCACAGACAAATTGTTTGTGCAGTTTTGTGGGACAGTGAACAATAATCATGTATACTATGTACCTTGTAACCAATAAAATAAATAAATAAATCTAATCACCAGAAGAGGTCCGATTTTGATTGGGGCTATCACGGCAAGAGACTCATATAAACTTGACACAAAACTTAAGTAATATTTATAGTTAATTTCTAAATACTAGAATCAAAATTCGATTTATTTTCACTGTATTATTCGGGTAATATTTATTTTATATACATAATCATGAAAATTTAAGTCTCATAAATTTTTTCTTCTTAGTTTTTATTAAATAAATCTATGATAATAATTAAACGTTGACAATGAAGGAACCCTCATAGCCAATTCCCATAATTCGAATAATTTTACACGTAACTTTTGAAATATTACCAAAATCGTGAGACTGGTGGAACAATTAAAAACCATTGTAATTTTCTACAAATTTCTTCATAAATATGCGAGTACGTTTTTTGTCAAAAAAACCAGTAATGGACTCTGAAGACAGACCTTTACTATGGTTTTATAGAAAATTCTAAATAAACTAATATTCGTATACTTTGAACGTGAATAGTCAACTAGGGCACAAGATCGTGAGATGTAATTTCTTTTATTTATTTTCTAACTTGTGTTTAAAATAAATTGTACACGTAAAGGAAGTATTATTTTAAGAATTAATATATATAGGTGCGGTTATAATTTTTTCATTCAATGTCGCCCTTAAAGTGTCCTTATTTGGATGTTTTATCCTAATAATATATAGTTAGATACCATATATATACTATCTATACCTACTTGATGTAAAATTGGTTTTGACGCGTTTAGTTTGGTGAGAGAGGTATCCGAAGGCCAATCTCCTTTCCCCCAATCCTCTCCGTATTACCCTCCCTCTTTCCCTGTACTATGTTAGAGGCCGTCAACGCAACTGTGATCTCCTCGCTGGCACTAGTTTTTTACAACTTTTAATCCACTTTCTCATTTGCAACCTTACCCAAAGAAAAAATGATATTGAAAACTATTGATACACAACTTTTACTTATTATAAAATCGGCTGCAAAGCAGCATGCAGTTTCTTAATACATAGCAACATAATACATATATAAGTGCGTCTGTAACACCGACGTAGCATAATAACGAAACATGTATTTAACAATTAATAACAGTATGAAATAGCAAATGCAAATGTCAACATCGTATTTGAGTTATATTATTTTCATGACGGACACAAGTGCTAGTTCAATTTGTATCGAACGGATGTTCCGTACTTTGCCTAAGCCAGAAGAGTCCAGCAAAGTGCTGAGAACTTTCCGTGTCCAAGTAGGAAAGTGACGCCAGGAGCCTTAAAACCGAATGAAGAATCTGTATGGAAAATAATATAAATATTGAAGAAGCGAGTGAGGTGTGTAAGAATCGCGTGTGACGCCTTGTTTTTTCTGCATACCACGGGATGGACTTCGTGTGAGTATTAAGTAAGTAGATAAATCTCATTAAATGGACCTGGGCGTATGAGGCTTCCTCACGATTAAAGAGTATCCAAAGGCCGAAAAGCCTTTCAAGGTCACGTACCAGTCTTGCATACTCTATTATAATCGTCCTAGATTATCATCAATAGGTTATCATCAATTTATAAAGGTATATTTGTCAATTACTGATCCGTATATGTAAGTATGCAATTATGAATAAATTCATTCTAGAAAATAATGGCTCGCATAGTTATGGCGCTAGGTTGACATTGTTTTATATTAAGCCTTTCCTACCCGAAGGCATAGGCAGCGTCTGTTAACCCTTGTCTCGCTGTTATGTTTACGTACCAAGTGGAGTAGGTGGCGAACCAATTGCCATACCGGGCACAAAGTTTTCAGTCCTCGATATTTATCACACATAACTTCCGAAAACAATTCCGAAAAGTCATTGGTGTGAGCCAGTGTCAGGATTCGAACCCGGACCTCTGATCAGAAGCCGTGTGCTCGACCACTACGCCACCGAGACTTAAAAATTAATTAAATAAGAATTTAAAAAATATTTTTTTTAAATCTCCATGGTATAGGTTTTAGATCTGAGCTTCAAGACTACAAGAAGAAGCTCGACCACTGGACCACTAAAACCATTTATTAATATTAACACACATTTATTTTTATATTATCAAAGAAATAGGTTAAGAATAATTAACCAGATTCAATAGCTTAGTGGTTTAAGACACTGTTTCTGAATCAGAAGAAGTAATTTTGATTGCCAATAATAGTTCTCACTAATGATCGAATGATGAATGATGATAATGATGATGATTTATTTACAAGGTATATGCGATAAAAATCGATAACTGACCAAATGTACTTCGATTTATTTTATGGCAATAGTAACCACCTCAAATTAGACATGTGGGACCAGAACATTCGGCCAAAAAAGGTACATAATATATTTTTAGTCTTAATTATTATTTATAGGTCGATACAACTAGCGGTACTGTCCATTTAAAGAAAATGGAAAAAAGTACCTATTTTTTAAATTAGGATTTTTAATTATTTCGGACAATTTACAGCCTTCTAAGCGGTTGGGCCTCCGAATACCTCTCTCATCGAGCGAAACGCAACAAGAGCCACTTTACGTCGATATTGTACAAGCTCGTCGTATTTTACCGGTCGAGCCGGCCCATTCATGCAGCGAAGTGCATGGCCCTCCTGCCCTGTCAAAATCCAGGATAGAAGTAGATGTATTTAGTAGAACATACATTCAAATCGTGAGATGTTTTAATAGGAGACTTTTTGAATTTTCTATATATTCCCTTGGAATATCTGACACGCTCGAATAACTTTTTGTTTTTTTCTACCCTTTTCTACAGCCATTCCCAATCAATAAGTCGTGGGTTCGAATGCGGGCTCACACCGATGATTTTTCGAAATTCTTTTCCAAAGTTATGTGTGATACGTATCGATGACTGAAAACTATGGCAATAGGTTCGCTATTCCATTTGGTACGTAAAGTAGCGAGAAGTTGAGGCTTAACAGCCGCTGCCTACACCTGCGGGTAGAAAAAGACGTGAAGTTATGTTATGTTAAGTTATTATTAATCTATTGATGTAATGTCTGATTCAAATGTTATCTTATGTCCAAACTCATACAATAATTGTATTACAAATATGAAGTAACTACTACAGTGCTAACAGTTAGACAATTGCAGCAGTTGTCGGCATGTACTTTTAGGTCATGGAACAATTAAGTAAATACGACAGTCACAAGAAAACTATGTCGTTTTTAACTTTAAATTACGCATACATATGTTGAATTTAAATTTGTATTTGAGCAAATTATTATATATATTATGTAGAGGCAACATGTATCATACTGATAGCTAAAAAACTGTGCTACCATATGCTGCAATGTCTTTTTTTTATGGGATAGGAGGGCAAACGAGCAGGCGTGTCACCTGACGGTAAGCAACCAACTCCGCCCATGGACACGAGCAACACACATAGTGTTACTGTTGCGTTGCCGACCTTTAAGGGATAGGGGATAGGAAAGGATGGGGAAGGGGGGTGGACCTTCGGGTACCTCTCTCACCGAACGAAACGCGGCATGAGCCACTTTACGTCGGTCTTCTGAGAGGACGTGGTATTTCACCGGTCGAGCCGGCCGATTCATGCAGCGAACTGATTGGCTCTACCACTAAATGAATGTCGTTTAACTTATTAATATAGTTATAAGATATAATTTTTTCTGATGGTGTAGTGGTCGAGCACCCTGCTTCTTAATCAAGAAGTATCATGTACGTATCCTAGCTCAATTTTAGAAATTCTTTTCGGAAACTATATGTCCATAAATATCTATAGCCGACATAATTGTATAAGTACCTAAAAGTTTTAAACCTCACTAAGTAAAACAGATCACGTGATTATTGGACTACCCCTACTTCACCTGAATCACCTACAAAATTCTTTATAGTAATATCGATAGTTTATCGATTATGACGTGTACAGAAATTTAGCTAGTGTAAATTATTAATTTTGATATTACTTAAAACTTAGTTCGCAATATTAATTTGACTACTTAAAAATATTTGTAATAACCAATTGCTAAACTCCTAAAATCAATTATATAACTATAAGTAAATATATATATATTTTATCAAGTATTTTTATTACTTTCTATATTCGCTTAAAAGTAAATTTAAAATTATTTAACATTTTATTCATATACATTTTAAAGTAAATTTGTACTTTCTTTATCACATAATTCTCTTTGAAAAGTCCCGAGTTCATATACACATACTTTTTTATAAACCTGGGTTATATATTATATATATATATATATGTATATATGAACCCGGGTCAAAAATTCCGAACCCTGCCTACACGGTCGGCGTAAAGATCCAAACAAAATACAATTACAATTAAATTGAAAACCTTCTCCAGTTTTGTAATTTATTAGTAATATTATTTTGGAAAATTTGTCAGTTCATTATTTTTTAATAATTTCACGCCTATTTCTATTCGAAAGGTTTTAAGTCCCAGATGGAATAGATGAGAAAACCTACCATACACTAGACACAATGTGGTCAGTCATCGATATTTACCAGACATAACTTCCGGAAATAGTTCCGAGACGTCATGAGTTTGAATTCTAATCCGATCCCACGACTTTTTAATTCTAAAGCGGGTTGCTCGACTTTCAGACCTCCGAGATAACAAAATATAGGTAAATTTAATAAATAAAATAATAATAATTGAATGTATCGGCGGTCCAGTGGTCGGGCAACCAGCTTCTGAATCCGGAAGTCGCGCGTTCAAATCCTGACACTGGTTCACACCAATGAAATTTAGAAATTGTTTGAAGTAATGTGTGATAAATATCGATGACTGAAAACTTTGTGCCCAGTATGGCAATAGGTTCACCACCTATTCCATTTGGGACATAAACATAACGAGACGAGGCTTAGCAGCCGCTGCCTACACCTTCGGGTAACAAAGACGTGAAGTTATGTTATGTTATGTTTAATATTAATGGTTTGGTATTAAACGCTTAATGGTATAAATAACATTTTCTAGACTAAGTATATTTTAATTAGGTACATAATAATAAAATGTGTGTTTCCCTGTTGCTATCACATGTTAGACAGAAAAAAGACAGACTTGTAGTAATTGAACGGTGATAAGAAAAGTGGATAATTATGAGTACGGAAGCTATTTTGTGCCAACTATTATATCTAAATGACGGATTACGTGACCAGGTTATTATATAATAACACCAGTTAACGCCCGTGACTTTGTTCGCGAAGTAATTACAACTCTCTCATGTGCAGTGTTATACCACAAGTCTGTCTAGAATTTCATTTTTATATTTATTGCTCGCTCTCTATTTTAATAATTGTTATAGCATTGTTTCTGCATAACGACATGTCTCTTTTTTAGCAACTTACATGAAAACCGATTAAGTCATTCAACATATCATTACATAACTTCACGCCTTTTTCTATCTGAAGGTGTAGGCAGCGGATGTTGACGCTCGATTCGCCGAATCGTTATGTTACCGCCCCAAAATGGAATAGGTGGCGAACCTATTGCCACACACTGGACATGAACAACTTTGAAAAAGAATTCCAAGCAATCATTGGTGTGAGCCTGGAATCGTACTAATAAGTTCTGAATCACCGAACACCGAGAATGTTAAGTCATTCAAAATCGTCGTTTTTTTAACTTCATTCTGTTTTTTTTTATAATTATGTAATGTTTGAAGTCTTGGTGGCGCAGTGGTCGAGCACACGGCTTCTGATCCAGAGGTCCGGGTTCGATTCTAGACACTGGCTCACACCAATGACTTTTCGAAAGTTTCGTTCGATTGTTTTCGGAAGTTATGTGTGATAAATATCGATGACTGAAAAACTTTGTGCCCGGTATGGCAATAGGTTCGCCACCTATTCCATTTGGGACGTAAACATAACGGCGAGACGAGGCTTAACAGCCGCTGCCTACACCTTCGGGTAACAAAAGGCGTCAAGTTATGTCATGTTATGTTATGTATGTTTTTTTTTATTTTTAACTTATTTTCTTATCTTAAATCTAATCGATTTATGTTCAGAAATACTTCTTTGTACTTCTTTAAAGTACATCATCCTTTACACAAACAAGAAATAGCAGTTTATACCTTGATTGTCTTAGAAATCGAAGAAAAGGAAAGAAATAAATATGGTAACAATATTTTTCTCGGTGTTTATCTTGGGTTGGTATTGATCTACAGAAATATTAAATTCTAACTGCTGGTAACCGAGACTTATGATGATAAGTCGGCATTGGCACCGAAGAAGCTACGTTTGCCTAACTCATATTAAGTAATTCACTTATCTTTTGGGAGTTGGGAGTGGGAGTCGGTACCCGGACTACGGTGGTCTTGAATCTTTAAGGTGGACAATTGATATGTGTGTTTTATCTTAGAGTCAATAGCAGGATTTCTAAATGATTTAAAGAGTCTCGGTGGCCCAGTGGTCGAGCACACGGCTACTGATCCAGAGGTCCGGGTTCGATTCCTGACACTGGCTCACACCAACGACTTTTCGAAATTGTTTTTTGGAAGTTAAGTGTGATAAATATCGATGACTGAAAACTTTGTGCCCGGTATGGCAATAGGTTCACCACCTATTCCATTTGCGACGTAAACATAACGGCGATACGAGGCTTAACAGCCGCTGCCCTACACCTTCGGGTAACAAAAGGCGTGAAGTTATGTTATGTGTCTAAATAATTATTTGGCATAATGTCAACTGCTATTTTTTATCAAAGTGGGTGACTTTTATGACAGAACAGAGTGAATACAAAATCGTGTCCCTTAGGCTTGGGCTTATTTCGGAACATGATGATTTTGTCCTTCGAGATCGAATTATTGATTAAATATTCATTATAGGTATTTTTTTTGTATATATTTATGGTTCTTTCTGTAAGAAAGTGTAGGCATTGGCTTTGAGTCTCGACTCGCTAAAACGTCCTAAATGGAATAGGTGGGGTAACCTATATTCATTCGGTCGCAGATTTGATCCAACGACTTCTTTATTCAAAAGCGGGAAGCGTCTTCCGAACCATTGAGACCTTAAGGAAAATTAAGATTACTCATACAACTGGCTTTAATTGCTCCAATTTGGATCGAACCGAATATGGAAAGTGAAAAATAAATAAGATGAAAGTATTAAATGTCACACAGACGTTGCCTGATCAGCATCTATGTCAATAAGTGATTTTATAAGAGTATATAGGCACTTTTATCGCAATCACAGAATAGCAGCGCGCAGCAGTTCTGCAATAGTGTGACAACATAGGTACGGGTTGATCCACGCAGCGGGCGTTGCGCTATCATGTGTAATAACCACGCGCTTTTAAACCATTTCATTTGCGATTTATGACAAATGAAGGCACATTTTTAAAGGTTATTTGCATGATGTAATTTTTTTTCGAAAATTATTTTTATTCAATAATAATCTAAGTAGGTCCAAAGTTACATAGTTCTAAAGTATTGTAGTACAAAATGTGTCTGCAAATACGTCAGCATATTTATAGTCTTTTAATAGAACTTTTATATTAGGTATATATTTTATTTATATAAGTAAGAAAACTAGTTATAATGAATTTGAAAAAAAATAATTAAAACAATGTAAAAATATTTGGGGGATAACTACACTAACTTAATTATAATTTGTAACTGATAATGATATCATGAGAAGTTTTGTTATGACAGATACGAATCATTATATCAGAATTGTTATTCTGTGTAATTCAAATTTGGAATGAACAATGAAAATCACACATTTTTTCTTTTACACATTTCCAAAAAGTTTCGTTAGCAAAATGGCAACTTGAATTAGTGTCAAAATTTAAAAATATTAAACTTTTTTTTTAACTTACGAATTTCAGCAGCGCAAGAATGCAGCACAAATAATAGCACCGTAGTTGGCAACATGTCGATAATGTCTTGCACAAGTGTTTCGTAAAATGCACAAATGTTGTAAACAGCTTATATTTATTTGGCTCGGTGGTATCGGCCAGCCGGTTCGCGGTATCGGCCGCCACTGCCAACCAGCGTGCCACTGTCCACCACCACTCCGTCAGCTAGGACATGTGAATGTTCCTCGCACTTCCAACCTAAGTATTATAATTTACATTTTTTTTAACTAACATATCCTTTTCACGTACACATTCATCAACATTACTTACAAGGTTCTCTTACACGTTAAGATAAAAAACATAGTGGACGGAGTTAATGTTGCAACTCTCAACTTCTGACCAGAACTTAAATATTTTCTTGTAATTAAATTATATTCATCTTGTTATTTAAAGTTAATAAAACATTCAAATTCATATGGATAATCTTATCCATTATGTTCTCTTTACTGAGAAGACACTTTTTTCTTTAAATATAAAAAATACATAACTTCACGCCTTTTTCCTACCCGAAGGTGTAGGCAGCGGCTGTTAATCCTCAACTTGCCGTTATGTTTACGTCCCAAATGGAATAAGTGGCGAACCTATTGCCATACCGGGCACGAAGTTTTTAGTCATCGATTTTTATCACACATAACTTTTGAAAATAATTTCGAAAGACATTGGTGTGAGCCATGATATGAACCGGCGACCGCCTGATTCAGAAGACCACCGAGACTTTATATTCTTTAACTGTTTGATTTATAAATCAATGATAACCTACATGATTTTATACAAATAAATGTAACGTATAATAATGTTTGGAATTTTATTGTAACGAATTTTTGCTTTAATCTAACCTAGTCAAGTAAAATTGTACCAGGGCTATGTTTATTAAGTATAACGTAAAAATACTTAAAATTTGAGATTAGAAGAGTTTTCTAACTACTTATTTGTATTCTTAAAGTGCCTGAACAATGATACTTTGTTTCATTAACATTAAATCTCAATACATTCAAATGTCAATTAAAAGTTATTGACATTGGAAATGTAATACCTAAAATGACTGGACTAAACACTGATAGTGCCGCGGACAGCGACTGGTCTAAAAAAATTATAAAATAGATAATTTAATTAGCGTTTGGATAAAAATGCATTAGCCGATTAGCTAAATTCGGCTAAATATATATCAAAACGCTGTTACTTTAAAAACTCACCATTATTTAACGTAATTTTAGTATAAATTATTATAAAGGTACATATATAGTAATTACATTTGAATATTAATATAAGTAGGTACTGCAGATGATGAGCCTCGTGGTGCATTAGTAGAACAACAGATTGCAGAATCGAGGTCAAAAAGAGAGATATATATGACAAATATTAATATTTCTATGGCGTTTCTGGGTGTTTTTTTTAATTTATTTTAAGTATCTATTTACAAAAGAGAACTATTTGAAGTATTTTGGTCGTGAAAGGTGTGTCGTGGCCGTCCTCGACTCCTTCATACATACGCTTATGCATTGTATATCTGCTAAGGCAATATTACATCGTCCATTCTTTCTACATGTCCGAACCATCAGAGGATGGCTTTTCTTACTTATACACCGACACCCACTTTCAATCCAACTTCCTTCCTTAAGACCTTGTTATCAACGCGCTCATTAGGGTGGGTCACGTGTGTTTTATTGAGGCACAGTGACCACACGGTGCTGAATGATGACTGATAATACAGTGAAAAGAAGAAGAGTTTGAAGGCATTTGGAGTAGAAATATTTGCCTCCGTAATCATGTGAACATTAAAGAAATCTAGTGAATAATATTAGTGCGACAAAAGGTCTTTTTTTTTAAGATTAACAATTTTAACAATCTATAACGAGTAACGAGCAGGTGTGTCACCTCATGGTGAGCAAGAAACGCCGCCCATGGACACCTGAACACATGTAGTATTACAGTTGCGTTGCTGGCCCTTACAACGGGATATGGACCGGGTCAGGAGTGGGATGGGAAGGGGAAAGGGGTTGGGCCTTCGGATACCTCTCTCACCGAGCGAAACGCGGCAAAAGCCACATTACGTTGATATTCTGAGAGGTCGTGTTATTTCACCGGTCGAGTCGGCCCATTCGTGCAGCGAATTGCGTGACTCTACCATTAATAGAAGGCTGTTATTTTGAATACTTGCCTATATGGTCACGCTTGGTCAAGGACCGTGTGATGAGATTATTTGTCTTAAAAAGGAAAAATATCAAATTTGATAAAAAATACATAATAATATAATAATGGTTGAATAATGAATCCAAATAGCTCAGGATAGAGAAAAATGGAAAGCCTTGGAGGAGGCCATCACCGGAGACGGTTCCTCAAGCATGCTATTTGAAACTACAGTTTAAATATATAAGTTTAGGATTAGTTGGAATATTAAGTTGAAATATATACATAACTTTATTATTGTTTCCGGAAATAAATATAGGCTGGAATATAATAAATAATAATTTATTAATATAGCGATAAGGCGAAAATATTTTTCGGTCGCAAATTTATAAGACCAAATGTAAACGTGGTTTTTTGTTTGATTAAGTATACCTTTAAACAAACTCGTATTTTTACTGAATACTTCCTATTCAATTCACAAAGCAATCTATTTGCAAAAAATGGAAACCCAAAGTAGGCAAATACAATTGAAAATACTGCAGGAGGGCATCCCTATGTCATATTTACGTACTACGTGGTTCTAGGCATTTATTTCAAACTTACAGTCGAATTACAATACTGTATGAAAATATTACCGTGACGCAGATAAATATTTCTAAATAACGACTGACTGACTGACTCTTTTTAGTAATAATTTTTAAAATACAAATGAATTGTATTAAATCTCAAACACACTTTGAAGTACAGTCATGTGTCGGTCAATCGTAGGACGGAAGGACGGCTTCAGTGTACGCCTGCAAATGACCACGGAACCAGGAAATAGGCTGTGGAGGCTTTTTTATAAGACAGCAGATAATAAAATATATCATGACATGTTTATTCATGGGTATGGGATGAAGTTATGTGTGTATCATACACACATAACTTCATCCCAAGTCACTTGTGGCGTAAGCATAGAGAATAGAGCGCTATAAGGCACGACTTTCATAGCTCTTGTCATACACGCCCGTCGGTTTTTAAGTCTCTGACATTATCTTACTCAAGGACTCGCTCGATTTGATCATGGAAAACATGTTGTGACCGTTCGCGACACACATTTCAGCTTTTGCCCTGTATATCTGCTTAGTCAATCTTGCGACATCCATTCTATATACATGTCCAAAATATATCGGAATATGCCCTTCCATTCTTTTACACAATATATTAAAATGTGTTAAGTTTTTAAGTCAATGTTAAAATGATTAAAGTATCTGTTAATTTATTTATATCCGTCTAAAAATAATTGTTTAGATGAAAACAATACGTGTGATATTTTATAAAGAATCTCCGAATGGGCAAAGACGTGTTCTTGAACTGTGTGAGAAAAAAATATTAATTTTCTAGCTTGGAACCCGATATTTATGACTAGGAAACAGAGCGCCGAACCTCCAGGCCAGTGACGTGACGTTTTTGATGGCTCGGGTGGGCAAACGAGCAGGCGTGTCACCTGATGGTAAGTAACAGATAGTGTTGCAGCTGTGTTGCCGATTTTTAAAATAGTACATAGTATTAATATGTCTCGCTGGCCCAGTGGTCGAGCACACGGCTTCTGATCCAGAGGACCGGGTTCGCATCCTGACACTGGCTCACACCAATGACTTTTCGAAATTGTTTAGGCTCGCCACATATTCCATTTGGGACGTAAACATAACGGTGAGACGAGGCTTAACAGCCGCTGCCTACACCATCGGGTAACAAAGGCGTGAAGTAATGTTATGTTATGTAAATCAGCCCATTCGTGATGTTAAAAAAATAATATTAATAATTGATTATTTTGGATGACGGATTAAACGGATCAAACAATACATCGGTTTGCATAACCGATGCATGACAATGAGTCCTTAATCCCTGACCATCGTAATGGACATCCATTACGATCTTCAGGAATTATGGAGATACAATAATTGCAGTAATTATGCCAATATATTCATTGAATATTCGCCATTCATAAGATTTTTTTTTCTCATTTTTCTCGGGCGCACGTAATAATGTACAACATAACATAATTTCACGCCTTTTTCTACACGAAGGTGTAGGCTGCGGCTATTAAACCACGACTCGCCGTTATTTTTATGCCCCATATGGAATTGGTGGCGAACCTAGTGTAATTTTCACTCATCGATATTTATCACACATAAATTCTAAAAAGAATTTTCGAAAAACCGTTGGTGTGAGCCGGTGATACCGAAGCGAGGCGCGCGACCACTGGACCACTGGGGATCTTTACATACGTAGTATAAAACAAAAGTCGCTTTCCGCTGTCTGTCCCCATTTAAGCTTAGCTTAGATCTTTGAAACTATGCAAAAGTTATTATTTTCGTAATTTAGCACTTTAAGTGTAAACGCTGTACACATCACTTTGATGCGGAACAAAGTTCGCCGGGTCGGCTAGTAATGTATAAATTATATAATTATTAATTATAAGAATAAGCTCATATATTTATTGACAATGTTTTAGTGTCTGTGAAGACCTATGAAATAAAACTTTTTTTATTTAATTTCATTTGTTTTTATGCTGAGATACAGCATCAAAACTAAAAGTAAAAAAGTAAACTAAAAGTACTGCCGTTGCTGCAAAAGCTGACAAACTATTCCAAACTTTCTGGTGCGCATGCGCATATTGGGAAACCAACTCTGGTCAAGGTGAGCTGCTCCTCTTGACACTATAATATCATATTGGCAACAAAACGCTATCTGTGAAGAATGCATTTGCGAAACGAAACATTACTTCTATGCTATCTATACACATATAAACAAAATTGAAGTGTCTGTTTGTAATATTGAAATAACTGCTCTATACACAAAATAACGTTGTTTTTACAAACTAGTCTGTTTGTTCCAACTAATCAGTGAACTGGCTAGACCGATTTTGACGGGACTTCTATTAGCAGGTAGCTGGTGTAATAAGGAGTAGTTTGGCTACTTTATTTGGAAAAAAATGTTTATTGCTTCCTAGGCGAAATAAAGTTCGCCGCGTTAACTAGTATGAAGTATAATTTTGTGAAACTTTAAATTGAACTAGCAAATCTATACACGCTTCAGAATCAATATTTTACGCATAATTCGCCTATGTATATGGATACTGTTCCGCTGCTTTGGGTAATATCATGATTTTATGGCTATAAAATTTCTCAATATTCTGGCTAAATAACGTTTTATGCAGATATTTTTACCTCAGATCAAGTTAAACATATAGTTACAGATAAACATTTACCTACATAGATGTGAAAATTTTTAGAGATATACACTTTAGACGCAGTGTTATGTGCCTATGGAAATACTCTTACCGAAAATCAAAAAGAAGATAGACAGAGAAGACGTTGACAACGCAAATCGAACGAGATTTCCGAGAAATCATTGGTGTGAAGGCTGGAATCGATCCCACGACTTTTAAATCAGAAGCGGGAGCATGACCACTGGACCACCGAGACTACTTCAATTCTTGTTGCTAAATATTTGTACTACTTCAATTCTTCGTTCTTGTTGCTAAATACCTACTTGTTAATTACTTATGGCTACGTCAAATATTTTTTCAATTATTCGGGGATTCCCTGTCTCCATATAAATAGAATATATTATATTTTACAATTCTGTTGTTTGCTTAGCAAATAAAGCAGAACCTTAATTTCCGTCAATATTTTATCAGTTATGAACAAATAATTGAGTGATTTTTACATGTCTCGCTGGACCGGTTGCGAACGCCGGGAAGGATGACCAAGCAAAGGAACCTATCATTAAGTGAGTTTCTATTTACCGTAATTAATAATTTAATCGAATTGGAGTCAGATATTTGTAATCATAAGTAACAGTTGCCGTTTGATGCAATCAAATCTGAATGTTCCTACCGGTTACAAATAAAGTTGATCCTGCGATTACAAACACCGGCTAAAATATTGTTAATATTATATAGGCATGGACTTTATTTCGCGCTTATTATACCCGACGGTATAGGCAGTGTAGTTTGGAGAACGATCATCCCGCTTCTGAATCAAGAAGACGTGGGATGGCATCCTGGCTTACACGAGTAACTCTTCGGAATCTCCACCCTTTTATTTAAGTAGGTGTCTATTGTATAGGTAGCGTTGGACGCCTAATTTGCTTTCCTATTATAAGTGGCGGAGCCTAATGCATCGGGAATAATTTGGTTAGACATCAATAACTTTTATACATGACCTGTGAAATGAATTAGATTTCCGATAATTGTTGGTGTGCATGCATATTAGAATTTGAGAGTTCTGATTCAAAAGCGGAATGGCAAATGCCAAATGCCACTAGACCACGATTTTGACTTATTTATATATTTGACTAGATATATTAGACTTGATATATTTTACTTTACGGAAATGATAATCGCCCTAAAGCATAGTCTTTTTGGTTGAAGAAATATCTCTATACTGCTCAAGTAAAAGTTATCTTAAAGATGATTTAAAAGGTAATAATAGATATATATATAAATATATGTAGGGGGGTTAAGCGGAGCAATTGAAAATGCAAATAATAATTATTAAAACTTTATTAAACTTTTATCTTTTCGCACGCGCACCTTCCTCGATCTCGTCTCGTCGTCGTGTTTCACATTCATCCCTCTCGCTCCTTCCATACCCGTTCCAACTTACGCTCCAGTCTAGTAGTCGAGATTCCTGCTTCTGATTCACAATTATTTTTGGAAATTATGTGTGATAAATATCGATGACTGACAACTTTGTGCCCGGTGTATAGCAATAGGTTCGCCACCTATTCTATTTAGGGTGTAAACATAACCAATCAGAGATTCGAGGCTTAACGACCTCTATCTACACCTTCAAGTAAAAAAGCCGTGAATTCGTATTTTTGTTTAAAAAATTGTCTTCAAGATAATTTTGACTGTTGGTGATGAAGAGAAGAACATTGTGATTAAAAGTAATGTAATGATTAAAAGAAGTGTATTTTGGTGTTGTAAGTTTATGTTAAAAATTCGTTTCTAATGTTATTTGGTATTTGTTGAGCTAAGTTATACTTAAATTAAACCAAACTGTCAGGAATTCGGAGCATGGCATTTCCCGAGATAAATCAAACGAGAAAATGGATACCTTTAATATAAAACATAAAACTTTGTACGTGTAATACGTATAATATATTTGTAATTATTATAATTAATATTTTTAATTGTTCAGCTCTCCTGGTGGTGTTTGCAAGTATTTTTATTTTATGTTATTGGTAAACGAGCAAGCGGGTCGTCTGATGGTGAACAACCAGCGCCGCCCATAGACACCTGACACACAGTGCCACAGTTGCGTTGCCGGCCTTTAAGAGAGTGGGATAGGTAGAGAGGGGGAAGGAGACCACTAGATACATCTCTCACCGACCGAAACGCGACATGTGCCATTTACGTCGCTTCTCTGGGAGACCGTGGTATTTCACCAGGCTGTTCATACCACAAGCTGCGTGGTTCCACCTCTGCAGCTCTGTAACAGTAGCTAAATAGAGAATGATTGTAGTTGATTATCCTGTGTATTTTAAGGAATATATTTTAAAGTACAAAAGCTATTTACTAATATTTAACACTAGATGGCGCTAAACACAATTCAAAACTTCGTTAAGTAAAACACCATTTCGTAACACATAATCGTAGAACGCTATGAATAACGGAAGTAATTTCCATCATACTATTGTCTTGTAAATTTTTATAAATTTATTATTTTACTGCTCGCATTCCCCAGTTGCAATAACTATTTTATATTATTGACAATAACTTTCACGTATATACATACTAGCTATTTCCCACAACTTCGGCTGCGTGGAAAGCAAAAATACTATGCTTGCGCCATTTAAGGGTTCATTGCTCACCCTGAATTAGTGATAGTGTTGACCCGACCTCTGCAAATCATGCAATACTTTTAGAGATTATCCGTAACAAACATACAGACAAACAGACAAAAAATTCTAAAAACCATGTTTTTAGGTTTGGTATCGATTGTAGATCATATAAAAATATTCAATGAACAGTTTCAACTTTCCTACAATTTTATTATATTACTATGCTAGCTGACCCGGCGAACTTTGTTCCGCATAAAAAGTAATGAATGGGTAAATTTTGGACATCATGAGGTTCAATTTGTGCTATTTTTCGGCTTTAACTGCTGTCCCGCTATGTTAATACTGCAATATCTTCGAAAATATTCGTCTAAATTGCATGCACAAACTATTGAAGAGTCTTAATTGGATGAAAATTAATGCTGTAATGTTTAAAATCGCTTCGCAAATAAGCCATTATTTCTCGTAAAAGTAAAAACATAAAAATGGTCATCATAATAACCCATAGGTTAACCCTAAGAGATAGACATATGCCCACGTGGATTTTTGTAGACCTTTTAAAGGTGTTTAATAATGTAGATTGTTTTGATCTATTACTTAGGATTCAGGCAGCGTTTGCAATTTAAGTGCTAAATCTCGAATTTTTTTTTATATATTTTAATTATATATCAAAACCACCCGTTGACACCCTCTAACTACTAAAATAACCACATCAAAATCCGTTGGGTAGTTTTAAAGATATACGCATACGAGTATAAGGGGACAGACAGCGTATAGTGACTTTGTTTTATATAATGATTATGTATAAATATATAACAAGAATGATTTAATAGAATTAATATGCGTCTTTATTATTTTTATTATAACAAAATATACGTAATAACGTAAGTTTACGTAATAAATAGATGTCCAAATAATATAGGTTATTTGCATTCATTAAAAGACATGGTTATTAATAATATAATAATAATAATATATTAAATAATGAGCGCTGACCTTTTTAGTGAAAAACATTTAAAAACAGTAAACATAAATAACTTCACGTCTTAATAATAAGGCGTGAAATAAGTTAGTAGAAACCGGAAAGTGATGGCAGCGGCTGTTAAGCCTTGTCTCGCCGTTATGTTTACCTCCCAAATGGAATAGGTAGCGAACCTATTGCCTTACCGGGCACAAAGTTTTCAGTCATCGATATTTATCATACATAACTTCCGAAAACAATTTCGAAAAGTCATTGGTGTGAGCCAGTGTCAGGAATCAAACCTCTGGATTATAACCCGTGTGCTCGACCACGGGGCCACCGAGACTATAATTACCGAGAGTATTAAAGTATATATAAATAAAATAAAAGTGCACATATTTTCGTATTTGCTATTAATATTTCAAGGTATGGTTGTATGTTTGTGTGGATTGTTGTGTAATGCCATTTAAAATTTGAGCTTGACATTTAAATGTCAGGAGCGTGCCAATTAATTTCTCCTTTGAATCCTAATCAGTATCTTTTATATTAATTACTATAATAGATCAATTACTTACTTGGATTTAATTTACTTGTACTAAACTAACTAAACACACATTGTACATAAATGTAAATGTTCAATTTTTCTAAATATATTTAGAAAAATATTATACAATGCAAAAGGATGTTTGTAGAAGTCGAGGACGGCCAAGACACACATTCCATGATCAAATAGAACATGTTCTGGAGGAAGGTGATGTTAGGAGCCACAAAAATTGACGTGCCCGCATGAAAAGAACTATGAAAGTCAAAGAAGCGAATGAGGCGTGTAAGAATCGTGCCTTATGGCGCTCTGTTCTCTCTGTCTACCCTGCAAGGGATTTGGCATGAATTTATGTATTTATATTAATCATTGCTGGTTCTTCTCTTCTCATGATACCATGTATTTGGACATACACACGGGAACGAACATCCATTATTTCTTTGTTGTGCAGATATTTATTCTTCATTCAGAATTTTAATATAAATAATATAGATACATTTATTTTTAACTAGCTGACCCGGCGAACCTTGTTCCGCTTCTGTTCTTTATCTCGAAAATCATCACTTTTTCGTTGTTACATTATTCATGACATAACATACATAAATAACTTAACTTCACACCCTTTGGTACCCGAAGGTGTAGGCAGCGGCTGTTAAGCAACGTCTGGCCGTTATGTTTACGTCCCAAATGAAATAGGTGGCGAACCTTTTGCCATACCGGGCACAAACTTTTCAGTCACTGATATTTATCGTTACGTTACGTTTCGAACTCTTTACATCATCGTTACTCGTGAAAATTATCTCTGTAAAGAGTTCGAAACGTCGGGAAATAAATAGAAAATAAGTTCTAAATAAACGCGATATAATCCATAAAAAGTTGTTTCAATGTTATGAATGTGATTCGCGAAAATCCAAGAAATAAATAAATGTCTAACTTTTCATATGATTTTGATGAAATGACAGAAATTTATGTTATACAAGCGGTCGAACTCTCCACTTCTTTATCAGAAGTTCCCGAATCAAATTTCTGTCATTTTATCAAATTCATATAAAAAGTATTGTAATAAAAAAAGTTCGATTTCGGACTCACACCAATGATTTCTCGCAATTCTTTCGGAATTTGTGCTTGTGTGCAAAAGTGCAAATATTCGATGACTGACAACAATAGATTCGCCACCTATTCCATTTGAGACCAAACGTAACGATTCGGCGAGTCGAGAATCTAACAGTCGCTGCCTACACCTTCGGGTACAAAACGGCTTGAAGTTATATTTAATTGAAAATCGCAAAAATTCATTATGAAAAACAGTTTTACAATTTTGATGACAAATGTTTCCACGATATTGATAAATACAGCTAATATTTTAACACAGTGGCAATAAAAATAAAAATATATATGATTGCAAATCAATCCAAGTTAAAGTTAAACGTGTCTCAAGCGGATTGTTTAACGGGTTTACTTGTCTACACTAATATTATAAAGAGGTAAAATTTGTATGTTTGTATGTAACGAATAAACTCAAAAAGTACTGGACTGATTTTAATAATTCTGAGACCACACCGTGAGGTGGGTAGCTACATACAATAGAGCGGTACGAAGGTCGCGCGGTCTGCTAGTTTAAAATCAAAATAAAAGATTGCTTTTTTATAACAATGTGTTTATTGATGTATCGTTAATTGTCACAAGTGTAATTAAGTATTACAGAGAATGGCCTGGTCTCCTCAATTTAACGTAATAATTGGTAAAATCATGATTAAGGCCATAAACACGTATTATATTATATCTTGGCCTTTCTCAAAAACAAAATTATTGTATTTTATGGATATAAAAAAACCTTTTAAATTATTATACTCAACGGATTCAAAAAATGTATTAGAATCCATTAAATATTTTAAAAGGTAACCATTGTACTCTCTATCTCTTTCTTTCTTACACACACACATACACACTAATTTCGTCACTCTTTTTTATATATTTAAACTTAAATCTCACTTTATCACAATTATTAGTTCCTAGATGAAATTGCAGAGCGCTAAATACCTTGAAAAATATATTTTATAAATTGACAGAATATTCAGTAATTTTTTGCCAGATTACAGTATAGTTATAATAATTACAGTGGTTTTGACTCCAAGTGAGTAGTGAGTGAAGATCATAGGTATGCTATCTATTATATGCAAATAATAATTAAAAAAATACAAAAACCGTAGTATTACAATATTTAACTATTATTTTTCTGTAGGCGTATACAACGTTTCACTTATTTTGTTTTTATTTTACTTCCCTTTTTATTTGTAATTGTCACAATCTGCCATTTGATATCAAATCTAGCTTGTATTTCATTTTTTGATAAATTCACAATTATAAAGAGCAAATTGAAAAACTCTCTCAATTAAACTCACAACAAAATCTAAATCAATATTAAAATCAGGCAAACTGGCAAAGTGTGTTTTATTCGAATCATTAGGTATCGTTGTTTTGTTAAAAATAATCAAAAATAAAACTGAAAAGTAACAATTGTATATAAATAATCATGTTATCTATGGTTTGGGCAACACCTGGTCCAGAGTGAGTCCGTCGACAATTTTGTTCGCTGTGTCTACTAGGATCCTTGATACTGTCCTGTCCAAATGTGGTTTGGTTGCTTTCAAGAATTCACCTCGGTTTTGATTGATGGCAGCGTTAGCGGCTTCTCCTGCAAAGACATTAAACAATCCGAATGCAGTCAATTTATACTGTAAACCCCTGATAATGTAGATATGGCAATAGCAGTAAATTCTGCAACCACAATTGGGGATCAAAAAAACAAAAGGCTTAGCGAGTAGAGACTAAATTGCCGCTACCTACGTCTTCGATCATAAAAGGTGTGGAGTTACAACAACTAGGACACATTAATTAATACAATGTAACTACATTGTAGCTCCGGTTTTCCTTACGAGTACTATAAAAACATCTTGAGTTATTTACCTAGAACTTTATCACCGTTGAACAGTCCATCTAGATGGAGGTGGTAATCTTTGATGTTCACGTCTGTGTCAATTTTACTAATCCGGACATAATCGGAGCCGTCACGTTGGTACACCTCCATATGCACCACCATGTCAGCGTCACATTTAACTGGAACAAACGTGATTATATTTCAAGCTTATTCAAATTTAAAATATCTTTATTCCTTAGTCTTTGCAATTTAGGTACTTCGAATCATCAAACAATACTATTAGCTAAAACTCGCGGAGCTTAGATTCCCTTTCGTCAGGCTGTCTTGAATGTGAAAGCAAATCTAAGTGCCAGTTCCGGCGTCAAGGCTTCTTGAGAAGAACTATACAAACTCAAGAAAAAACTGAACAAGAAACTGAAACTGGCAAGAAACTCAAGGCCGACTTTTCCATTTCTAGTTTAACAATATTGTAGTAATAATTACAACCACATACCACAAAAAGAGCAATTCAATTCCAAACTTTTTTATCATTTATATAATCTGCGATACAATAGTAAGCCATCTGATCTAATCTACTTTTAATATGTAACGTTTGGAAGTTTAGAAAACCAGCCAACAATAACTAGGAAAATAAACTAATTATTTTTAATTATACTAATTGTAACTCAATGGATGTACAATTTACAATTCGATTCGGATTCGATCTCACAACTTCTATAAATTAATCGAATATTGGCTCACATCAATGATCAATAAATAACGATGACTGACAACATTCGGCGTTTAAAAAACCAAGTTGAGACTTAAGTTATAAAACAATCAAACGGGCTATTATGCTACAATGATCATGTTGCATGAACCAAAACAGTTGGAATTAATCTAAATCTTTATATATTAATTTAATCAATACATCTGACAAATTTAAACAATAGAATATGTTAATATATATATATATATGCAGTTATGAAAATAAAATAGCACAGGGTTGGCTAGTAACGATTTGTTTGTTGGAAATGCAGATCAATACAATTATTTTTGGAAATGGCATAGTGCAGATAAAAAATAATCATTTTATTTTACTCACTGGCCTCGGCTTCAAGTTTTCCTTTTCCCTTAAGCGGAAGAATTACTTGGGCGTCGACTATATAGTCACCATTGAAGTACAACTTGGGGAAACGGACTTTCACTTTGAATGTCAACGAATCCAAATCCACACTGAAAATAAAACATTATCAAATCGTTTTTAATTAAAGCTCTAGTTCTAAGTTTGATATTATTTGATAAATAACTGCAGGATCTATTAACAGCAATCTACCTAATTCCAATCATAAAAACAATAGATAAACCTAAGTGTTAGAGAATAACATGTAAATTTAATTTGAACTCCATAAATTATAATGATCAAAATTAATGACTGAATGAAATGACTGAACTTCAATTCCCGCCACGGCGAAGAAGGTATCGATACACAGGACTCCGATCGGTGTAGGCTTTTCCATAGTATTCATTTACACAATAATAAACTGAAATCTTAAGTCTCTTTTCTGTCACTGACTGCGCCAGAATTTAGGACACACCGATACAATTATTATCATCATTACACGTAAATACGCGCTGAAAAGTTACATTTAGAAATTCTCGAAAATTTCTATATTACATAAACTCGCATTTAGTATTAACGGGATTTACGGGTGGGTTCTTCTTGAAAAAAGGCGCGCTCTTCCGCAAAAATAATTTTTTTTTTTGTTCATTACTGGTGAAAATGATCTATGTAAAGAGTTCGAAACGTTGGGAAATTAATAGAAAATAAGTTCTAAATAAACGCGATATAATCCATAAAAAGTTGTTTCAATATTATGAACATTGTATTAATTGTCAAAACTGTAATAAGTTAAGAAAAGAGTTATGAAAGTCAACGAAGCGTGTGAGATGTGTAGGAATCGTGCCTTATGGCGCTCCGTTCTCTCTGCCTACCCCACAAGGGATTTGGCGTGAAGCTATGTATGTATGCATATATGTAATAGGTTTTAGTAATACTAAGAGTAAGAAAGACTCAATGAACTTGTACCTCTTAATACGCATCTCAAAGTATTATCAAAAATTATTATAGTATTAAAACAGTAGAATCAGTCTATCGTTTAAAGGAAGTTACGATGAAGGTCATCTTAATTTTGCTTACAATTTAAATTGATTATTGTCTATGAGCCGGAAGAGTTTAGTTGCTGAATCTCGTTATTTATCTATTTCGCTTCGCGGATAACTGTTAATATAATAATATATTAATGCCTGAATTATAGATCTGGCATCAAACACTATAATCAGCATTATGCAGACGAAACAAACAGACTGAAGAAAATAAAAACGTACGGAAGTGATCGATTTTCTGATTCAGAAGTCAGGGATTTATTATTTATTTATTTTTATTTACGGGATAGGAGGGCAAACCAGCAAGCATGTCACCTGATGGTAAGCAACCTGCGCCTCCCATGGACACCAGCAATGTGTTGCTGGTGTCCATGGTCCATAGTGTTACTGTTGCGTTACCGACCTTTAAGGGAGTAGCATAGGAAAGGAAGGGGAAGGAGGTACGGCCTCCGGGTACCTCTCTCACCAAACAAAACGTGGCATGAGACCACTTTACGTCGATCTTCTGAGAGGTCGTGCTATTTCACCGGTCGAGCCGGCCCATTCATGCAGCGAACTGCTTGGCTCTACCACTGTTAGAACTACAATTTCAATGATTTTTCGGTATTCTTTTCGGAATTTATGTGTGATAAACTTTGTACGCGGGATAATGGCTTAATAGATTCGCCATCTATTCCATTGGGGACGTAACGATTCGGCAAAGTATTATGTATTGATATCCGTTATCTAGTATCCATAGCAAATACAAATATTTACTTGCTAAGTTTGAAACTAGAGGGCGCTGTGTGTATTGTGTCCAAGATATTATTATTATTTTATTCGTTCACAAAATTCAATCAACATTGGTACTCACGACAAACTCTTGATCTTGAAATCAGATGTACCAGTCACCTTCACGTTGTGCCCAGAGGCGCGTATTGGACCATTGTCGGATGTTAGTGCTCGGATCTGTAAATTAAAATATATGGCTTCGTGTAATGTAATCAAGGTCAAAGAAGCTTTATTTTCTTAGGTCTTCACAGACACTTAAAAATAGTCAACAAATACAAAGATATATCTACACTAGGGCTTGAGGAAAGTCCCTCCGTAGAACAAGAAAACACAGACAGCTATCATGAGAAGAACCGGGCAAGAAACTCATGAGCCAAATACTTTTTTTAACAAAGTATTGTTTATAATATCATTATCATTACATCATAGTATAAAACAAAGTCACTTTCCGCTGTCTGTTCCCATATATGCTTAGATATTTGAAACTAAGCAACGGGTTTTGATGCGGTGTCTTTATAATAGATAGAGGGTGTCAACGGGGTGGTTTGTATGTATAATTTATGTATAATTATTAAAAAAAAACATAATGTTCGAAATTTAGCACTTTATTACTGAAAAAACTTTTTTCTAGTTACAGCATTGCAATGGAATATAACAAACATAAACATAACTTCACGCCTTTTTCTACTCGAAAGTATAGGCAGTGGCTGTTAAGCCTGGACTCGCCGTTATATTTACGTCCCAAATGGAATAGGAGGCGAACATATTGCCATACCGGGCACAAAGTTTTTAGTCATCGATATTTATCACACATAACTTTCGAAATTAATTTCGAAAAGTCATTGGTGTGCGCCAGGATTCGAACCGGCGACCTCTGGATTCAGAAGCCTCGTGCTCTACCACTGAACCACCTTGTCTATGTTTCTTATAAATAATAAAATAATATAAATATTTACCTCTGAAATGTAAAACGGGTCAATACTTGGAACGTCGATTTCAGGAATGCCTGATATGAGCTGCGGCTTGATGGCTTCTATAGATTTGAGCACGCAATCTTCTAAAGTGTTGGGATCCCGCTTGCAGACATGGATGTAGCTAGCTGAAAATAAAATTAAATAAAATTGAATATGAAATGAAAAAATATTGAATATCCTCCCAACTTTTATAGATTTTTTTAAATCGATGCAGAACATTATATATTTTTATCGTTGTATACATATTTAGGGGCTTGCAAAAATAAGAGAGAAAACATGAAGTTGCAAAAACAGTTTTTAAATACATTCAAAAGCAAAAAAAAAAAACTAATACAATATATAAAAAAGAACAAGAGTGTAAAACAAGAGACGAAAAAAGGCAGGAATCAATAAAGATAAATTATAAAGAGTATTGTCTCATTTGTTTTTTTTAGAACACATACTATACATAATTTGAAATAAATCAAATACTTCTTTGTATAATATATAAGTTTACCATTAATTAATGTTTAACAAACCTATTCGCCTATATAGTCTCGGTGGCGCAGTGGTCGAGCACACGGCTTCTGATCCAGAGGTCCCGGGTTCGATTCCAGACACTGGCTCACACCAATGACTTTTCGAAATTGTTTTCGGAAGTTATGTGTGATAAATATCGATGACTGATAAAAACTTTGTGCCCGGTATGGCAATAGGTTCGCCACCTATTCCATTTGGGACGTAAACATAACGGCGAGACGAGGCTTAACAGCCGCTGCCTACACCTTCGGGTAACAAAAGGCGTGAAGTTATGTTATGTTATGTAAACCTATTCGCCACCTATTCCATTTGGTACGTAAACATAACGGCGAGACGAGGCTTAACAGCCGCTGCCTACACCTTCGGGTAACAAAAGGCGTTATGTTATGTTCCTATGCACGATTACATCTCCAGATTGTATAGAACAAAAAGTATCAAATAATATATAGTCGCTAGTTTTATTAAAATGCACACATATTGTGCATAGATCAGCATTAAAATGTGACATTTAATAAGTATAATAAATTATAAAAATAAAATTAATTCCTGTTATTTAATATTTTTGATACATCTTTTTTTTTCGCTGTCAAATTTAGTAGGTAGTAAATATAATATGTTTTTAAATCTTATGAATGTCTAGAATTAAAATACATAATGAGGTTTTTTGGCATTACCTTCTTTTTTTGTTTAGTTATTTGTTTGTATTTTCAAGCCTTTTTCTACCTGGAAGCGTAGACACCGCCTGTTAAGCCTAATCACGCTGATTTTTTATATCCCAAAAGGAATAGGTGAGAGAACCTATTGCCTTTCACGGACCATTATTTTGATACGATTACGATTTCTTTCTATTTAAATGCATAAATATATATTATACATATGGTTAGCTGTTATACTTTTTTTTAGTTTTTTATTCGATGGGCCTCGTTGCGCATTGGTAAAACTACCGGCTGGAGTAATGAGGTCGGGGGTTCGATTCCCACCCGAGCACAAATATTTGTGACAAACATGAATATTTGTGTGGTGTCTGGGTGTTTTTCTATGTATTATAAGTATGTATTTACAAAAGAAAAGTATATATTTATTTATATCCGTTATCTAGCATCCATAACACAAGCATTTAGTTGCTTAGCTTGGAACTAGAGGGCGTTGTGTGTATTGTGTCCAAGATATTATTACTTTATTATATTATTTAAGGTAATCAAAACTAACCTATGTTATCAATACAATCCATATAATTTAGTAATAAGTTGTAATATTATCGTAAGTTTGAAAATTACCATTACGAAACAGCAATTTAATTCATTCTTGTTGATTACAAATGGTCAAACCACAAATTACAGTCAACAATTGTCACTGACATAATAATGCACTTCTACGTGACATTAGGATAAATTAGATTCGCTACAAACACACAACCACGGTAATATTATCATACAGTATTGCATCTTCATACAAACGTTCGAAGCCCGAAATGCGTGCGTGCGGCTCTACCACTGTCACAGTAGAGCCACGCTGCATGAATGGGCCGGTTTGACCGGTGAAATACCACAACCTCTCAGAATATAATAATAATATCTTGGACACAATAACACACAGCGCATTACAATTTAAGCATTACAACTTATTACTAAATTATATGGATTGTATTGATAACATAGGTTAGTTTTGATTACCTTAAATAATATAATAAAGTAATAATATCTTGGACACAATAACACACAGCGCCCTCTAGTTCCAAGCTAAGCAACTAAATGCTTGTGTTATGGACACTAGATAACGGATATTAATACATATATACTTTTCTTTTGTAAATACATACTTATAATACATAGAAAAACACCCAGACACCACACAAATATTCATGTTTGTCACAAATATTTGTGCTCGAGTGGGAGTCGAACCCCCGACCTCATTGCTGCAGCCGGTAGTTATACCAATGCGCCACGAGGCCCGTAAAGACAATATAAAGAATAATAGAATATCAACATCGACGTAAAGTGGCTCTTGCCGCGTTTCACTCGGTGAGAGAGGTATCCGGAGGCTCACTCCTTTCCTCCTCTCCTTTCCATCCCCTTTCGTATCCCACTGTAAGGGGCGGCAACGCAACTGTAACACTATATTATGTGTTCAGGTGTCCATGGACTGTGTTTGTTGCTTCTACGCTACTCGATCTCGATATGCGCTCAGTATGCATATAGTCGCGATTATGCCGAAGTGACGAACGGACAGCATTATTAATAGTTATTTCTACAATAAATAAATTTCAGAACTTGATATTGTTTTTGATTAAATCTTCCACTCAAATAAACAACACGAATTTTTAGTGAACACTTCGCATTCAATCCAAAAAGTAACATATTTGTCTATAAATGAAAAAAAAAAGAATATTTACAATCACAAAACTTAACGGAAACACAAAGCAGGTAAATGTAATTAAAATGCTGGAGGAGGGCATGTCCATCTCATGTTTACGTACCGCGCGGCTGTAGGCAATTATTTCAAACATACGACCGAGTAATTACAGTATGATAATATTACCGAGAAAATACGACCGAGAAATTACAGTATGATAATATTACCTAAACAGCCCTTTGATAATGGCATAAACAATAGCCAGCCTCCGTAGACAAACTCCAACCCTATCGTATCGTCTGGCATCCCAAGAACAACAGAGCAGCGCATCGTTGTGATTAGGTGGTTATTATATTCAACATCTGAATTCAAATATTTGTAGAGATCGCTATTTGTAGTGTTTAAGGGTACTAGTGTAAGGGTACTAATTTAGCACTTCCCACTTCTAATTAGAGCTTCTATTTTTTTAGTAATAAATGACTAAAATAAATACCTACTATTTATATTCCCTGAGCCTTTATTTATATAATTATAGTAAATATTATTTACTTCAATAATCCTATCTGGCGTGTCCTTCGTGTATTAATAGCTTGAAGTAATAGCTTACAGCTAATTAAGTGTTTATCGTAAGCTATCGTAAAAAATACCGCTTCCTGGTATAGTTCATCCCTGTGATCTTGATACATGAACGTAGAAGCAACCTCACGTTATCTATTAATACAGCTTGTATAATACTATGATGTATCTCAATTACAGCTGTATTATAATTTGTTATGATGCAGTGACTTTTAGTATGGACACATAACAAAAAATTCCAACCCGGGACCGTGTAAACAGTAGTGTTATGCTATGGCACTGAACTATTCGGTGACAAATATAGTCATGGATTTAAATATTAAATAATATCTTTTATGTCTCTTCACCTATTTTTATGAAATAGACTAATTATTTCGGCTAGACGAATCACTTATTTCTTTGAAATAATATTGAATGAATTCCAAAATTAATAGCAGTTTACTTTCGAATAATTAATTTACTCACTAATATTTGTTATGAATATAAAATACCTGCAAATTTTGTTGGCAAATATTGAAGCAACTTTTCATACATTAAAAAACCTTCTTTTACCCTTGTTATTTTTAATTCAAATTTTCTAAAATTTTTAAACTAATCCTAATTTTTGGTAATATTTTCTAGAATGAAGTAAATACACGCATAATACTCACGTAACTCTTTGAATAGCCCGCTATTGATCCCACAAAAGAAAACAAAGGTAGCAGTTAAAAATCTAAATTGCGCCATAATTATTTTTTCCACTAACTACAAATTTTCCTCACTAAATTTATTCTCGACGTTTCTTTCAAAGACTCAAACGCCACTACTTGTCAGTTAAGGCTTTGCCATGTTATATAGTAGGATCTCTGAAGCGACGACTCAGATCGCTTAAACCAAGGCAAAACACAAAGATCTATAAAGATCAGGGTTGTCAAATTTATCGCTATTATTTATTTTAGACCGATAATATCAGCTTTTTTAAAACTGCTACATCTGTAATAATAAATTAGTAAAAGTTGTTTACAATATTAGACTACCGGTATTACTTTATTTTTAGATTTATTATAAATTAACTTATACTTGAAAAATAAAGTTATGTGTGATAAATATCGATAACTGACAAACTTTGTGTCCGGTATGGCAATAGGTTCGCCACCTATTCCATTAGGGACGTAAACATAACGGCGAGACGAGGCTTAACAGCCACTGCCTGCACCTTCGGGTAACAAAAGGCGTGAAGCTATGTTAAATGTTATGTTATATATGAAAAGTAAATGAAAAATTAATTTTGATTTGTTTTAAATATTGCAAACGTGGTTTGCATATTATCGGTCTAATAATAAAATTACCCTCTAGTGGAGTTTATCGCGTTTACTAAATTCATTTTATTTATTTGTCACAGTTGTTAAATGATCGTTTCAGATGTTAAATAATTGTTTAATAATCGCAAAATACTATGCGATAAATTATCTTCCACGAAACAGGGTTTTTTTCGACGATGACAATGTTAGCTAAAATCGACAACCCTAGTCAAAACCAGACGTACTTTGTTTATTATAATGGCGAGTAATGAAATTAATATTATATTTTAAGTATCAGTATAGGTATTTTAGTATTTGTACGTTGTTCATCGTTTTGGGCAAGATTTTTGGGAATAACATCATACCTTGTTATATTTAATAAGATATTGGTACGGAAAATTAATGAATTCGTGGTATTATATGAATGTATATTTCTTAATGTTTATTTCTTAGAATTTAGCGAATCACATTTATAACATTGAAACAACTTTTTATGGATTATATCGCGTTTATTTAGAAATTATTTTCTATTTATTTCCCGACGTTTCGAACTCTTTACAGAGATCATTTTCACGAGTAATGAATGTAAAAAAAAACACCTTTTGTGATCTCTACCAAAATCAATGATCATTTCGTGATCTTTTCCAACTTATAACATTTACGTACTCTACTCATTAATTACATTAGTCTTTCATCTTTTCATATTTCCACATATCCAAACCATCAGGTGATATTATCCTTAGCTTTAACAGAGACAAGCATCTGAGTAAAAGCATTCGATCCATTTTTCCGAATAATATGCTCCGATGGTTTGGACTTGTAGAGAAAATATATGATGCAGGATTGGTTAAACAGATATACTGTGTAAAGCGGAAGGATTTAGGAGTCTAGGACCATCACTTTACATGGACAAATTGAACGTGGCCTAGAGTAAGATGTTGTCAGGAGCCTTGAAATGAGTGCGAATGACAAAAGTTTTGAAAGTCGAAAAAGTGACCGAGGCGTATAAGAACTCTGTTCTCTCTGTCTAACTCGCAAGGGACTTGGTGTGAAGTTATGCGAAAAACCATTTGCTTTTTGACACGATATCTCATAATCGCATGTACATCTAGGTCGTGCAACTAGTATTCAATCAAAACGGAAACAAACTATGTCATTATTATCAAAACTTTTCCACGTGCGCAAATGATTCCGTTAACAAAAAAAATATACTATGGTAACGATTTACAATACCAATTTATTTATTTTTTGTTCCGTTTTTTTTTTCAAAGCACTATGCTATAGCTTTGAAAAAATTAATTCCTTGCTCACGTCAGTTTCATCTCTATTAGGTAATTATAAAAGATAACATAATGGAGCCAAACAAATTGATACTTGCAGGTGTTGTGCGGATTTATACATGTCGGATAGTATCAAGATTATATTTGGCAGAACTCGTCTTTTTTTTCCTACAGTGGTATAAATTCACACAGTTTGCATCAGGAGTAGGCCGGCTCGACGACAAAGCCGTGCTCTCAGAAAATTTACGTTAAATGGCTGATGCCGCCTTTCGATAAGAGTAGTACCCGGAAGGCCTGCTTCATTCCCACTCTCGTTTCATTCTAAAGAATATCCAATTAAAAAAGGCCGGCAATGCAACTGTGACACAATTTGTGTTCAGAATGTCTACAAAAGTCGGCGATTGTGTTTAGGGATAACCCACAATAACCATTTTTATTGCTTCTTATTGCTTCTGAGGCGAAATAAAGTTCTCGGGGTCAACTTGTATATTATTTTAATTTATTTTTTTCGTCACTCTCTCTCTCCTCCTAAACGGCTTTTCTATGTGTGTTCAAGAGGATTCGAGAGTGGTTTAGATTCACAAATAAGCCCGGTAGTTTACTTGCAGTACAGATAAATAGCGCCACCTGCCGGGCTTATTTGTAAATCTAACCTTCCTCTAATCCACTTGAACACTCAAAAAATCGTTCAAATCGTTGCAGCCGTTTAGGATATAATTAAACACACATTAGTTATTCTACTAAACTATTTTTAGAAACAGTGATGTTATTTCAAAATAACGAAATTTAAATATTACTTGTCTTTGAATCCTTACTTTGTTTAATATCCTAATCGGTTGGTATAACATTCAGGACGAAGTCGATCTGGTCCGTTTGTACCGATATAATTGAATAGAGATAAATAAGTGAGGATCATTAATATTTCCAATTATATATTATACGAAATAGCTAAAAATATTAAAATTTGAATTAATAGCGAATGTAAGCTAATAAAGAAATAGATTCTGCTATTTTCCTATCTATTTTTTTCCAATAAAAGTAGCAGATGGAATAGTGAAGTAGAGGTAATATATTTATTAGTGTATATTCGTATGTTTTCTGTTATTCGCAATCGCAAAACAAAAATGCAACAAATGGATTTTAACAACAAAAAACTGTTTGTAGAGTGTTAATACGACAAATAAATAAGAATTATATTTGGTTTGATCCAACTTTAAAGATAAGATAGTTCATTTTGTTTATAAAACTCCAATCGCTGGGGCGTTACATAAGATTTTTTACTTTTTCTAAGAATAAAACTTGATTATAATATTCTGCTTGGCATGATATTAATCACTAACAAACTCCACTGCGATGGTCCGACCGATTTTGATGAAATTTTGTGTGCATATTGGGTAGGTCTGAGAATCGTAAAGTTGAAAAGAATGCATTTCGTAACCTCCTAATTACAGTTCTGATCTTCGATATGCGCATTAGTTTTATTAGTTCCTAATTATCCTCATGTCTGCATTTGGTGGGTGTAACCAGTTTTAAAAATCAAATGGAAGAGTTCAAGGCTATGTATACTTTAAATTTTTTTTTTGTATTCTCTATTTTAAGTTATTATTTATTATAGATCAGGTGACCCAGCGAACTTTGTTTAATAAATGAGTAAATTTTTAGTTTTATTAAATTCAATTAAATACTTTATAGGCAACAGGCAACAGGTACCGCTATGTACCTGCATTTTAAATCTGTAATATCTCCAAAAACATTCATTTAAATTACATGTTGTAAAGTACATACATAGTATAAAACAAGGTCACTTTTCGCTGTCTGTCCCCTTATATGCGCATATCTTTAAAACTACGCAACGGATTTTGATGCGGTTTTTTTAACATTTAGAGGATGTCAACGGGCTAGTTTTGATCTATAGTGTAATATCTATAGTACAATTCATGTATAGTAAAGTAAGGACAAGTGATAATTTTCAAGATTTAGAACTTTAATCGCAAAACGCTGCCTGAACCCTAAGTGATAAATCAAAACAACGTACTACATTATTATACACCTTTAAAAGGTCTACAAAAATGTCCGCAAAGGCATATGTCTATCTCTTAGGGATAACCCACAATGGCCGTTTTTATTCTATTACTTTTGACGAGAATTAATAGCTTATTTACGAAGCGATTTTAAACATTTCATCATTAATTTTCAACCAATTAAGGGTCTTAAATAGATTGTGCATGTAATATAGATAATTCTGGCCCTTTACAGCATGCAATTTAAACGAATATTTTCGAAGATATTGCAGGATTAACATAGCGGGACAGCAGTTACAGTCGATAAATAGCACAAATTGAACCTCATGATATTCAAAATTTGCTCATTTTTTATGCGGAACAAAGTTCGCCGGATCAGCTAGTATAATATAAATATATTTTATTCTATATGAAATGCACATTAAATTTTTAAGCACCGTTTTATATCGAATTTTCAACTATGAAAATAAGTGTATACATTTCAAATTAACGAATTTTGTCTACTTAAAACCTCTATATAATGTCCCATCAATATGACGCTTAATCCTATAGTATCTGATGCAGTCGCAACTTTATTCGTTGTTTCGACACCCTTTTTAGTAAAATAATTGACGTCGTTTTATGGAAAAGAATGTAATCGGTGCTGCTCGTCTCTATTCTTGAAGATTCTAGTTCCAAACGCTCGTCGTAAAATTTTTGTCAGCTTAATGTTTCGCATCCATTTTGGTTTACATTAAGTATAACTTTACTTGTTTTGAGTTTTTAAGTTTCATATTATTTTTAAATAATTTCGACTAATGTTACTTTTCCGTCTAGTATTAATTGTGATTTTTAGAGACTGATTATTATGATAATAGTTCAGAATCCAGTTTGAAATAGATATTAATCTTGAATAATTGTCTTTTTCCATTCATTTATAGAAAAAATCATAAAATACTTTGAAAGTTTCGTCGTGAACACTTTCGTCGCCAACCGGGCCGGGCCGGGTTGAGAAACATACCGGGTTGCAATCTCTAGTTAGTACAGACATAATTACATAGAGATAAATAAGTAAAGATTATTACATATTTTCGATACAATATACATTTTCGATCATAAAAAGCGTGAAGTTACAATAAAAACTTATTGTGGGAAACAAATACTTTACAAAAAACTAGTGTCCGACCGAAGCTTCGGCTTCTGCTTCGGCCACCTTCGTCCAATTCTGGGTCGAAGCCGAAGGTCCCGCCGAAGGTCCGAGAACAGTAGGAATTAAACGAACTGTTACGAAAGAGTGAGTGACTGACGGACCAGACTGCACTTAGTTCAGTGCGGATACCTCTATCACCGAGAAAAAAGCAGCATGAGCCACTTTACGCCGATATTCTTCTTTAGCTGTGGATAATATTGAAGAAAATTATTAAATTACTAATAGTTTATAAACCTTCGGCTTCGGCTTCGGCCGAAGGTTGTGGAGATTGCCGATTAGTCGTCTTCGGCTTCGGTCAAAAATAGACCTTCGGTCGGACACTACAAAGAACACAACACTCACACATAAGAATTTAAAAAAAATCTTAAACACTCGTTACAATAGTGTTTTTACACGAAAAATATCTAAAATTACAACATCTATTTGTAAGGATTACACGCCTATGTTATATGTTCGTGTAATGATCGCGTATATTGAGGAAACCAATAATTATTATTAATACAAAACTACAATTTTATATCGTTGTTATTATTTTTGTTGAATTAACAAATTATTGTTCACTGGATGTTATTCGCAAAATCACTCGTATTTTTTTAGCTCATAACATTAACTGACTTCCCTGATTTGAAACAAAACGACATTTTACATTGAAGCTTTTAATATATAGTCTAACAGCTTAGGGCAGCCGGATAAAAGTCTTGAAATGGTTATTTAAGTATATAATATACTTATTGTCCGGCTTCGAGGCGCATTGGTAAAACTACCGGCTGCAGCAATGAGGTCGGGGGTAGGATTCCCAACCGAGCACAAATATTTGTGACAAACATGAATATTTGTATGGCGTCTGAGTGTTTTTTCTATGTCCTATGTGTATGTATTTACAAAAGAAAAGTATATATGTATTAATATCCGTCATCTAGTATCCATAACACAAGCATTTAGTTGCTTAGCTTGGAACTAGAGGACGCTGTGTGTATTGTGTTCAAGATATTATTATTATAAGAAGTGTGTGTTTAGATTTTTTTTATGGATATACAAACAAGCCAGCGGGTCATCTACTAGTAGCAAACGATCAGGGCCGCCCATCGATATCCGCAGTAACGAGAGAATTTGACAAATGGTTAAATCTAAAAGTTCATTAATCACAAAAAAATATCATTTTTTTTAATGGGATAGGAGGACAAACGAGCAGGCGTGTCACCTGATGGTAAGCAACCAACGCCGCCCATGGACACCAGCAACACATACAGTGTCACTGTTGCGTTGCCGACCTTTAAGGAATGGGGGATAGGGAAGGACGGGGAAGGGCGATGGGCCTCCGGGTACCTCTCTCACCGAACGAAACGCGGCATGAGCCACTTTACGTCGGTCTTTTGAGAGGTCGTGGTATTTCACCGGTCGAGCCGGCCCATTCATGCAGCGAACTGCTTGGCTCTACCACCATGTAGCTCTACCACAAATTTAACAATATATAAATTAGGGACTCTTTTTATTGTCGTCACATGAATTGGATATTGGGATTCTCTAGAATCTAATAAGAACTAACACACTGTGTGTATTGTGTCCAAGATATTATTATTATTAACTAGAAAATTTGGAAATGTTATGATATCTTTTCACTTTGAAGACAGAATTCATGTTCAAGGACAAAAAGAAAATTATTTTATTTGGAAAGACAAAGCAACAAAAGATTTTAAACTTAATATATATTACGCATATGAGTAAAATAGGGGTTTTTTTTAATTATAACAATAATTTAGCGAAATATACATACATAACTTGCGGTGTAGGCAGAGAGAACGGAGCGCCATAAGTCACGATCTTACTTACCTCACTCGCTTCGTTGACTTTCATAACTATTTTCAAGTACGCGCATCGATTTTTGACTAACATCACCTTCCTCCAGAACACGTTCTATTTAGTCATGGAATGTGTCTTGGCCGCCCTCGACTCCTACATCCATCCGCTTTTGAATTGTAACACTGTTTAGCAAAATATATATAATATGACAAAGATTCTGAGAAAATTGAACACCACAGAAACTTTAAACAAAAATACTTTTTTATAATACAAAACAAAAAATATAATATAAATATATAATACAAATTTACTTAAATTTAGTTTTTGTTTATTTTAATTTTCTTTCCCATCGAAAATGTTCAACTTGTGTGTGTATATAATATATGCCTATATTTTTTTTTAATAATTTTTCATTAAAAAAAATTCATAGTCCATAGTCATGGCGCAGTGGGCGAGCGCACGGCCTCTGATCCAGAGGTCCGGGGTTCGATTCCAGACACTGGCTCACACCAATGACTTTTCGAAATTGTTTTCGGAAGTTATGTGTGATAAATATCGATGACTGACAAACTTTGTGCCCGGTATGGCAATAGGTTCGCCACCTATTCCATTTGGGACGTAAACATAACGGCGAGACGAGGCTTAACAGCCGCTGCCTACACCTTCGGGTAACAAAAGGCGTGAAGTTATGTTATGTTATGTGTTATGTTATTTTTCAAAAAAACTTTGTAAAAAATGTAAGCCTCTATTTTCCTTGTAGTTGTAATTAAGTTACTGCCTTATCAGCTCCCACAGATCTCTGTCGGCTCTTTAATGGTTTCTATTTATAACTAACTTAAAAAAGGTGCTTCTTACAACATTGAAACAACTTTTAATGGATTATATCGCGCTTATTTAGAACTTATTTTCTATTTATTTCCGACGTTTCAAACTCTTGACAGAGATCATTTTCACGAGTAAGAAGTTCGAAATGTCGGGAATTACATAGAAAATAAGTTCAAAATAAACGCGTTATAATCCATAAAAAATTGTTTCAATGTTATCAATGTGTTTCGCCAAAATCTAAGAAATAAATACTTCTTACAATTTTATAATTATAAATATTTCAACATGCACTGGGGAAATCTAAGATGGGGGGCCATAACATTTTACGACTTATCTTTTACTTGTGTTTGATTTGTTTTCTTTTTATTATTTTTAAAGTCCAAATTTCAATGTCTGGTGACGCGGTCACGTGATCTACTGAGATCACCTTATATAAAAAAGTCCGTGTTCACAGAAACAAAAAATGGCCACGTTTGAAATGTCATATTTGACGTCACAAATACCTCGAACGAGTAGGTTCTGACAGTTTTAATTAATTTATTTTCTTCTCAGTAATAGCACTGTACACTTATAATATATCATAGTATCTTTGACACTATACACATAGCGCCCTCTAGTTCCAAACTAAGCAACTAAATGCGTGTGCTGTGGATACTAGATAACGCATATTAATACGTATATACTTTTCTTTGGTAAATACATACTTATAATACATAGAAAAACACCCATAGAAACAAATATGCTTGTCACAAATATTTATACTCGGGTGGGAATCGAACCCGCCAACCTCGATTCTGCAGTCAACTTATATACAGTGGTGGCAGTGAGTTTCGGACCAGAAACATAGTTACCTATATTTAAATGGTTTTTTGTGCGTTAACTACTTAATAACGTCGACAATTATAAACGGGTTTGAACTGATTCTTTAGTTTTTTTTCGCAGCTCTGCCGGTGTTAGGCTTTTGAATAGTAGAAACTTTTTTTACAGACTATAGAATAGATTTTAATGAAACAATGTTTACCATGACATAGCTTATTCGTGTCGGGAAAACCGCATGAAAATCTGTTCAGTAGTTTCGGAGTTCCCCTAAATTTAAATGGTGTTGCTATTTGTAAAAATAGTGCTAAGTTTGTGAGTTGGATTTTTGGCATCGGTGAAAATCATATTCAGTATGATGTAGTAGTTTTTACGTGAAGCGCGTACAAACGTAAAAGACAGAGAAAATGTATTTGAAGCCTCATATTAGATTTCCAGCAATGTAGAGTATCCACAATATAGACTTGTTGTCATTTTAAATTATTATACATTACGAGCTGACCCGACAAACGGTCGTAGAGGGTTGAAAATTTAAGGCTGTATGTAAATGTATGTTTGTATCCTGTTTTATAAAAAAAACTAAAATAATCTAAAATTTTAAAAAAAATTTGGGGGGGAATATCTTTAACATTTAGGGGGATGAAAAATAGATAGTAGCCGATTCTCAGACCTACTGAATATGCATTTAAAATTTGTTAAAAATCGATAAAGCCGTTTCGGAGGAGTACGGTAAAATTTTCATGTCACAATGTAACTAACACACTAACACAATCTCTATATTACCGGTCTTCGGTAAATTATTTGAAGCATTAATAAGGCCCACTATTAACTGGCATATAAAGCAAAGAATATCACCACAGCAGTTTGGTTTCCACAGTTCTCGATCCACAACAACCAACCTTATTTCATTTGTGACCTTTTTGACTGATTCGGTTGATTCCAACATCCCAGTTGACACAATTTACACAGATATCAGCAAAGCGTTCGATACCGTTGACCACAATATCCTTATTAGTAAACTATCCTCATTTGGTATAGCCGGTAACTTGCTAAAATGGTTTTCTTCTTATTTAAGCAATCGGACTTCCAGGGTAGTTATCAGTGGTTACTCATCTCAATCCTTCTTTGGAAAATCAGGTGTGCCCCAAGGATCGATTCTTGGCCCGATTCTGTTTAATATATTTATAAACGATATTGTACCACTGTTCAAACATAGTAAATGTTATCTTTATGCAGATGATCTCAAACTAGCAAAACAATTAAAAACTGAACGAGACGCAGTCCTGCTGCAGGAAGACTTGAATTGTTTGGTTGACTGGTGTGGTGGCAATGGTCTAGCACTGAATATAGAAAAATGTAAATACATACGATTCTCACGTAGTACTCGCCTGAACTCGCAGATATACTACATCAATGGTAAAGCATTGGAAGAAGTAGCTATTATCAGAGATTTGGGAGTTCATTTGGATAGTAAAATTAGGTTCCACACTCATATTGATAAGATAGCTAGTAAAGCCTTTCAAATGCTGGGGTTTGTGATATGAAGTTCTAAAGAGTTCAAAAAACCACAGACTAAAATCATATTTTTCTCGGCCCTGGTTCGATCTGGTCTAGAATACTGCGCACAGGTCTGGTCACCACACTATGAAATACACATTGAGCGTCTCGAAAGAGTGCAAAAACGTTTTCTATGCCCCCTTTCGTATCAATGTCACAAAGCGAAAGTGTTGCCGTCGTATGTAAGTCGCCTAAAACATTTTAAGCTCCTTAGTCTATCTGATCGCAGAAAATTATTGGACTGGATTAGAAATATTTAACAGTGGCCAAGCAGTTCGCTGCATAAATGGGCCGGCTCGACCGGTGAAATACCACGACCTCTCAAAAGATCGACGTAAAGTGGCTCATGGCGCGTTCCGTTCGGTGAGAGAGGTACCCGGAGCCCCCCCCCCCCCCTTCCTTCCCCATCCCTTCCTATCCCCTATCCTTTAAAGGCCGACCTTTAAAGGATAGGGGATAGGAAGGAATAATTCCTATATAAATTAGTTAATGGTTATCTAGACTGTTCCACCCTTTTAGAAAATATAAATGTAAATGCGCCATCGAAGTTACCCCGTGCAAGTAAATACGCTCTATTTTCGATCAAATCATCAAAAACCAACTTGGGTCAAAACGCGACAATAAACAGACTGTTAAGTCAATACAATAAGCTAATGAAATTTCGTGACATTGATTTGGACATTTTCTCAAACAGCCTTCCAAAATTCAAGAGCAACGTAATGGCATCTTTGAATGTTTCATAATGTGTTTTGTCAGTATGTTATGGTGGTGTCGATCATGTCTATGTCTTGTGTTATATGTGCCTAATGGTTTATTGCTACGAGTCGAGCTAGTTGAGTCGGTTATGTGTTAGTACTCTTGATATCTGAATTTAAAAAATTGTAAGATTGATGTTTAGTAACTAAATAATAAAAAATAAAACATGCCGTGGCGGCTTGTAATTAAAGCAACACTTAGCATGTATCTGTTTATCATGTATGTAATAAATGTATTAGTGTATGTTTTGTAAGTTGTCTTATAAATAAATAAAATAAAATAAACATTGTGACATGGAAATTTTATATATTAGATAAGTTCCACATAACAATAAAAAACTGTCCCGTGGTATGACATAAAAAACATTTTTTATATCTTTTGAGCACTTTTTGTATACTTATTACATTTCTGGATATTATGTATTTTTGCGCTAATGCATTTTTTTAGGATATTACAATTAAATCTTGTTTTGAGATTCTTGATCTTACACAAACTTTTCGAGATAAACAGCAGACCGTTAAACAGACAGCAGAAAATTTATAGAATTATACATACATGAATAACCTTACGCAAAATCTCTTACGGGGTAAGCAGAGAGAACAGAGTACAGAAAATACTAATACTATGGTGTAAATCTTTGAATAGACAGAATGAAAGAAAAAATGTATTTTTTAAGCCGCCTAGGTTTTAATTAATTTGTAGTAGTAAGTCTTAGATTAACAATTTTTCTAAGATGTTACGACGTTTATACTAAGATATGTTTAATTCAATTGTCGAGTAGTTTTTTCTTACGATACATATATACTCATACTGAGTACTTAAATGTCTTTAGAACAACTACTAACCTAACATGGACACTAACCTAATGGAACAAACTACCTGCTTCGGTGTTCCCCGTTAACTATGACATAGGTCTCTTCAAAAGGAGAGTGAATAGGCTACTAACTGGACAGTGCGCTTCACCATCATCGGCCTCGTCGTCACTTACCATCAGATGAAACGAGGTCAAGCGCTGCCCAGTAAAACATAAAAAAAAAAAAAAAAACACTTGTTTAATTTTCCACATTCACTTACATAATAGCTTTGATCCGTTACATTATCCAACCTGTATGATGTGATAACGAGGTATCTATATCTATTACATATAATAAATTCGTAGGAGGATCAAAACTGTACATTGAATACATTTATTTAGAATACTTGGGAAATGTTTGTTACGGGTAAACTCTAAGAGTACTGCATGCTTTTACGTCGAATTTTGCATAAATATAGCCAAGTGGTCGGGTCAACACATAGGCTAAATGTTATCACGCTATCACTAATTGGGGGTGAGCAATGAACCCCTATAATGGCACAGGCACAGTATTTTTGCTGCTTTATGGCGTCCACGCAGACGAAGGAGCGGCCAATAAAATTATTACGTGGCGGGAAATACAATTATTATAAGCTCAGCTCAGCTTATAATTATAATTCTAGAACATTTATAACATCACATTAAAACAATAATATTTATTCTAAGCACGTCCAAAAAATATTCCGCATTACCGCCATGTTTGATGATACGGAAAATAAAACTATTTCTTATTAATTCACTGCGGTATAAGTGTCAGAATAAATTAGTAGAATATGTTGTGTCTATTGCTTTTTTTATGGGAAAGGGGGTAATCGAATTGGCGGTTCACCTGGTGGTAAGCGAGTAGCCAGTCGCATGTGCAATCCTGAGAAGAGTCACAGCTGCGTTGCCGGCCTTTCGAATTTGATGAGGAGTGGCTTGAAGGGAAGGGAGAGTACGAAAGAAGGGGGGAGTCTGTCCATGGCATGCGCCACTTCACGTCAATTTTCTGTCGTGGTATTTCACCGAAGACAGACCATTTACGCAGCAAACAGCATGGCTCTGCCAATATGATAATATTGTACATAAGATAAATACTTTGATTTTAGACTGAAGATTCACTACCAGTGGTAATTACTAGTTCATCATTACATAGTACAAAATAAAGTCACTTACCGCTGTCTGTCCCCTTATATGCTTAGATCTTTGAAACTATGCAACGGTCTTTGATGCGGTTTTATTTGATTTTCAAGATTTAGCACTTTAATTATAAACGCTGTAAAAATACTTTTGATTCGTAACAAAGCTCGCCGGGTCAGCTAGTAATAATACAATGTTGACATTTTTAAAATGATTGTTGTTACTTAGTGGTCTCTTATTACAAAAATTGCAAAACATTTAACAAACTTAACAAAAAACTAATCCTCATCAAGATTGAAAATGAAATAATCCGAGAAGGCTCCACGATCTTTGGTGGCTTTGAATTTTGAACTTTGAATTAAAAGTCAATTTGTGTGATTGAAGTGAATTTGGTAGTATCAACATATATAAGTATATGTTATTAATTAACGACGTTGTAATAAAGATTACAAATATTTAATTAATCGCAAAAAAAAAAAAAACAGGAAACTTTTGTTTTAAATGCTTTAACTTTAGAAATAGGCTTAAATATCTTACGAAAAGTAAGCTCATACGAATAAAAGTAAAATTGTTATTTCGATAACCGTAACAAATAGACATTTTCTTTAGAGTACACAATCAGTCTATGTCCTTTTTTTAAATACATATCTATTGAAATAAAACCATTTAGACTCAGGTATGCATTAGTATTCAAGAACTACATATTTCCAAGTACTTCATTGAATTAATTTTTTGAGTTAGAATGGCATAGAAATTACATGAACGGCAAGAAATTAAATTCGTCCGGCAAGCAGCAAGAGAGATGGATTAATGCATTGCTCCGTGGTCAAAAACAAAAAAAAAGGATTTCAATAATACTGATACGTACATACACATAACTTCACGCGAAGTCCCTTGCGATATAGGCAAAGAAAACAGAGCACCATATAACACGATTTTTTACACGCCTCACTAGCTTCTTTGACTGTCATAACTCTTGTCATACACGCTCGTCGATTTTCAGGCTCCCGAGATCACCTCTCAATGCCTCTTTCTATTTAGTTATGTAAAGTGTATCGTGGCCGTCGTCAACTCCTACGTCCATCCGGTTTTGTATTGTGTATCTCCTTAGTCAATATTGCATCATCCATTTTTTCTACATGTCCTAAATATCGGAGCATTATACAGATCATCTATCTTATAAGTAAACACTGTTAAATTAAAACAACTTTTAGGATTATATCGCGTTTATTTATTTATATTTATTTCCCGACGTTTCGAACTCTTTACAGAGATCATTTTCACGAGTGATGAACAAGAAGATGGTGAGTGAGATTCGCGAAAGTCTTAGAGATAAATAAACACTGTTAAATTTATATAAGTAAATATGAAAACATGAAGAGCTGGAACTTAAGAAGCGGATTTAGTTCTTTGACGTCAGTGGATAAGTGATTTATATCAGGATTGTCAGTGTGTGCGTGTGTATGTACATATGAGTGAGTGTTTAGGTAAATTTAAAAGAAAAAACATAAATTATAGTTGGTGTTCCTAATGTTTGCTTTTTTGTTGAGTTTTGCATGTTTACTAATGCACTGGTAAAAACTAAAATAATAGTAACTGCACTGCTGAAATTGTCAGAGTCATGTTTAGACGCAGGACGTTTTAGGATATTGGGTCATAAGAGATTCCTTTTGAGATTTTAATGAAATGAAATCAAATAATTACGGATATTTTTTGAATTTTTTAATTATAATACACAAAATATTTTTTAATTTATAATAGACAAACATTTGTTAAAAATTTTTTTTTCTGATAGGTGCAGCAATCAACGCCGCCCATGGACACCAGCAACACATATAGTGTTACTGTTGCGTTGCCGACCTTTAAGGGATAGAGGATAGGGAAAGATGGGGAAGGGGAGGAGGGGGGGGCCTCTGGGTACCTCTCTTACCGAACGAAACGCGGCATGAGCCACTTTACGTCGATCTTCTGAGAGGCCGTGGTATTTCACTGGTCGAGCCGGCCCATTCATGCAGCGAACTGCTTGGCTCTACTTGAATATCTTATTTTATGAATATCTTTCTTTCGCCTCTGAAGCAATAAATTAATAAATTCGCTATTCTATTAAGTTCCGATAAGTTATTAGACACATTAGAGATAGACACGCAGATTTTATGTAGACCTTTTGATGGTGTGAAATATTGGAGTACATTATTTTGATCTGTCACTTAAGGGTTAGCCAGCGTTTGCAATTAAAGCGCTGAACTTTGAAAATTATCACAATTACTTATTATGCATGGTAGGTTGAATAGATACATTGAAAGCACGTAGTTAAAATATTCTAGATAAAAAAAAAACTACATTAAAATCCGTTGCATAGTTTTAAAGATCTAAGCATATAAGGGGACAGACATTGGAATATTGGAGAGGGAATGCGACTTTGTTTTATATTATGTAATGACTAATGTTATCTCAGTACACTGATAATGGTTCATTTTCGTTGTGTTGTATAGTTACATGAAACTCCCTGCTCATTCATTAATGGGATTGCTATGATTGCTCAGTTAAGCAACCATACAAAAAAAAACTGTCATAATACATACATAAATCCCTTGCGGAGTAGGCAGAGAGAATAGAGCGCCACAAGGCACGATTTTTACACGCCTCACTCGCTTCGTTGACTTTTATAACTCTTCATTTTCTTTTATAACTCTTCATGCACGCGCGACGATTTTTAAGGCTCCTAACATCAGCTTCCTCCAGAACACGTTCTATTTGGTCATGGAATGTGTGTCTAGGCTGTCCTCGACTCCTACATCCATCCGCTTTTGCATTGTATATCTACTCATAGTTTTTATAATACTAGTGTAGATTGGTATCTAACATGCGTAATCGTTGTAGCTCAGGTATATTACCGGTTGTTACACAGTTGCTGGCGTGTTCGATTATCGCCTGAATAAAAATAGTTATTGTGTGATAAACTCATGTACAAAATATTCTCGATACACATGCTAGGACAAATGTTCTTTTTTTTTCAATCATACCAGTAACTCTTTCATTGGTCAGTCATTGAACAGATTTACATAAATAGATACTTAAAACTGTCAACGAATACACTTTTACACAAATAACACATTTCTTTAATAAGCGAGTTCACTGCCAAGATTTTCTCGATGGTCCAGTGGTAGAGCACTCGGTTTCTGATCCAGAGGTCCGGGTTCGAATTCTGACACTGGTTATACCAATGACTTTTCGAAATTGTTTTCGTAAGTTAAGTGTGATTAATATCGATGGCTAAAATCTTTGTGCCCGGTATGGCAATAGATTCGCCACCTATTCCATTTGGGACGTAAACATAACGGCGCGACGAGGCTTAACACCTTCCGGTAACAAAAGGCGTGAAGTTATGTATGTTTATTTTTTATTCTGGCAGTTACTTTGGCTTTTTTATGCAGATACAACTGCTAGATGCTAAATAAGGAGTATATAAACAAATAGATCGAATGCTAGTTTTTAAGTAAAAAAATACTAAATGTTCACTTCGTCAGGTAAATATTTACTTTGCAATAAACATAAGTATTTCTAGGAACCTTATTTTGTAGTGTGTCTTAATTAAAAACTGCATTGTATAAAATATGACGCTAATAGGCGGACGAACTAAATTCGTTCTTTACAATAATAGTTCGGAATAGAAGGACCATTCTCTTGTTATGCAAATACCTACAAATTGTATGAGTGTTTTGTGTGTTTTGTTCAATAATAGTTGGACATTTGCAAGTCAGTTTCAGAGGTCAACTTGCGGTTTTTTTTGCCTAAAAACATTAAGTAGTCATTTGAAGAGACAATATTAGGTGGTTTTTTATTTTCATGGATTTTCTATTCACTAAAAACACAATCACGCAGTTAGATCATAACATATGAATAAACTATTATCGTCTAGTTACAAAATCTTGATGCACACATAAATTTGGCACTTACTTGACGAGATTTTAGAATATTATTAATTTTCTCACTTTACAAAGTGAGAAAATTAATAATACATCAGGTAAGGTATATACTTATAATATACAACAAGGTAAGAGATACATCTCTTACCTTGCTTTATAGTGGTGGAGGCAAGCATTTCGCTGCATGAATGGGCCGGTTCGACCGGTGAAATACCACGACCTCTCAGAAGATTGACGTAAAGTGGCTTATGCTGCGTTTCGTTCGGTGAGAGAGGTACCTCATCTCTCCTCATCTCTCCTCAGGTTTCCCCATCCTTTCCCATCATACTCCCTTAAAGGTCGGCAACGCAAATGTAACACAATATGTGTTGCAGATGGGAAGCGTTGGTCACTTAACATCGGGTGACAGGCATGCTCGCTTGCCCTCCTATCCCATAAAAAAATGTCCATATGAAGATATGTGCTATGAAAGCCATGTTAATAATCCCTTAAAACTTATTATTATTCATACTCCATTTATGTTTCCTGTTATTTATAACTCAACCTTGGTCCAGGTCTAGAAGAATTGAAATGGAAGATCAGTCAGTGGGCAATGTAGTTTTCTCTTTACTGTCCCAATTCCATTATCAAATTTCCTTTTTGTTTATACAGGTTTTAGCCATCTTTATCTAGACAATTTTAACCGGACTTACAGCTTTAGCATAAAATTTGCAGTAAAGAACATGTACAGTTCTTTACTGCAAATATGACAATTTCTGAGTTTTACGCAAATAATTGTTCAATTCAAAGTCTAAATATGTTTATTCCTGTGACTCCACAAATCACTTAGAATCGTAATACAAGACTAAAAGTGCGTATATGTAGATACATATAAGTACTTTAAGTCTTGTAGTACTTTTAGTTTTCAAGACTAAAAGTACTTATATGTAGACACATCTAAGTACTTTTACTCTTGTATTACGATTGCTCTTGCCAATTTTTCTCAAGATGCCCTGACGCCAGAACTGGCACTTAGATTCGTTTTCAAATTCAATACATTGTGATGAAAGGGGGTCTAAGTTCTGCAGATTTTAGAAAGTCATCATGAGAAAAATTGGAAAGAAACACAAGGCCGACTCTTTTGTTATACTTTGCCGACGCATCATCCCAATTCCTCCTTAAGAACAAAAATATAACCGCGTCATCATTACATAGTATAAAACAAAGTCACTTTCCGCTGTCTGTCCCCTTATATGCGCATATCTTTAAAAGTACGCAACGGATATTGATGCGGTTTTTTTAATAGAGAGTGTCAACGGGGTGGTTTTGATCTATAATTCATGTATAGTGTAGTAAAATAAAGTGATAATTTTCAAGATTTAGAACTTTAATCACAAACGCTGCCTGAACCCTAAGTGATGAATCAAAACAACGTACTACATTGTTATACACCTTTAAAAGGTCTACAAAATGGTCCGCGAGGGCATATGTCTATCTCTTAGGGATAACTCACAATGACGATTTTAATTTTTTTACTTTTTACGAGAATAATGGCCTGCTTACGAAGCGATTTTATACATTACAGTTTTAATTTTCATCCAATTAAGTGTCTTAAACAGATTGTGCATGTAATATAGATGATCTTGGCCCTATACAGCATGCAGTTTAAACAAATATTTTCGAAGCAATATTGCAGTATTAACATAGCAGGACAGCAGATAATACTTTGGATGCGGAACAAAGTTCGCCGGGTCACCTAGTTTTTTATAATAAATTTTAAAATCGTGCAACAAAATAACAATCTATTTATTGTATCTGTATTCTTTCTATGGAAACAAATTTACAATTTCTTGTTACTTAATCAATAATAACTACACCTAGGTCTATCCAATTAATATGGTCATAAAGAAATCATCACATCAAATAAATAATCTATGACCGTGTGCCAATAATAAATATTTTAATAGACTAGGCATTATATATACTTATATGTTAATTCTAATAATAGTTACTTGACATACTTAAACTATCTAATATAATAAAAATATAGAAATTGTATATTTAAATATTATTTACCAACCACCAAACATCTTTTCCCATAATTCTGATACGGCCCCTTCCGTTATGCATATGTCCATGGGTAGCTTTAGACGCTTACCATCCTTTACCATAAAAAAGGAGATTGCTTTAAGGAGGCCGTATATTGTAACCATCCAATTATCTGCATCAATTGCATATTATTATGACTGAAAACCTTGTGCCCGGTATGGCAATAGATTCGCCACCTATTCCAATTGGGGAGTAAAACTGCCTACACCTTCGGGTAGAAAAAGGCGTGAAGTTATGTTATGTTGTTAATTCCATATGACAAGAACTAATAACAGAAAATACTTATAAAAAAACTAATTAATTAGCAAGTGATAACTTTTGAAGGAAAACGCACGATCGTAAAATCCCACGGGAGTCCACTAGTTATAAATTGAACGATAATGAATTATGACTTGCAAGATTTTATACTAAATACTAGTTGACCTAGCAAACTTTGTTTCGCGTAAAAAGTAAATAAATACATATTTTTATTGTGAGTTATCCCTAACACATAGACATTTACTATTACGGATTTTTTGTAGACGTTCTTTAGGTATATAATAGTGTAGTACATTATTTTGATCTATCACTTAGGGTTCAGCCAGCGTTTGCAGTTTAAGAACTAAATCGCGAATACTATCACTTTTTCTTTAATACTTTAATATAGAGCTATATGCTTTTAATATAGAGGGCGTCAACGGGATGGTTTGTATCCATATACAAACCATCCCGTTGACGCCCTTTATCTATTAGAAATCAAAATGCGTCGAGTAGTTTCAAAGATATAAGCATATAAGCGGACAGACAGTAGAAAGAGACTTGGTTTTATACAATGTAATGACTAGCCGACCCGGCGAACTTTGTTTCGCCTCAGAAGCAATAAATAAAATATTTTTTCTAAACCAAAAGTAGCCTAAATTCTTCCTCATTACACCCGCTACGTGTCAATAAATGTAAATGTAAAAATTGGTCCAGTCATTTCAGAAATCGGCCGGAACTAACAGACAAATTTGTTAAAAAAATTATTTTGGTGTATGTACCGTATAAAAATTCATAGTAGAGAGCAGTTATTACAATATATTACAATCAGACAGTTCAATTTAGTTTATATGTGTAGATAAATAGATCATTTTATAATTTATTTATAAATCCTTCAGGTGTCATGTGAATGATGAACAATCTTATTACATATTCTTGTAATGTAATTTATTACATACATACTTATGTCACTTCAAAGATTTAATACACACTTGACAGTAAAAGAGATTGAAATCAGAAAATGTTAGGTCATCTAAACTAATGAGACATTAGTCATCTCGGTATTCTAGTGGTTTATTTAGCCCGCGAATTTCTCTCTAACAAGTTCCATGTTCGAGTCTTACTGGCGCATTATAAACTTTCAATACCAGCCAGCTTACGCACTGCCTTGCAAATTCGTATTTTCCACGACTAATTTCAGGTAGTCGGTGACGAGTTGTCACTGTCAAATTCACTCTAAATTCAAATTAATCAACGACTAATTCCATTTAGTCAGCCATGAGTGATCTAGAGTAGCTGAAATTAGTCGTTGAAAATACGAATTCGCTAGGCAGCGAGTAAGCTCCCTGGAATTAAGAGCTCATAATAGGTACACATACTAATAACTTTCGGAAATATTTTTCGCAACTACGTGTGATAAATATCAACAGTTAAACAAATTGTACTTATTATTAATTGATGATAGATACATAGGCTTAAGAGCCCTAGTCAGAATGAGAAACCGAAAACACACCAATGAATTTCCAGATATTTTTCCGAATGTCAAGCGTAATAAATATATAAGTCATTTTAATATAATTTACGCCTATTGTTAAATGTTACATTTTACAATTATACCGGCCATGTGTGGCAATGGGCCTCCCGTTCTGTCGCTTCCAATTAGATTGGAGCTGGCGAAATCAGCTGCCGAGGCAACGACGCCGATGCCTACATCTTCGAATATTACAGATACAAATTAATAAAACCGCGCTATTCGTTCCCGCTAAACTATAAGTTATAAATAATCCACATTATAATGGAAATAAAATGAGATAAATGTGTAAGAATCACGTTTGAATAGACATTAACTTAGTACACAAATACAATAGAATCTGACATATTTGATTACACAAACAAAAGATAGGGCCAGTACAAACTCTGTTGTTAAGACCCCTTCTGACCCCTTCTGTGAACAGTCCTTCAGAGTGTCGACACAGATCCCCCACCGTGGGTTGTCACATATTAAAAGCATATCGTCAAACCAATCGCTCATTAGTCAGTTGTATTGAGTCCATGAACGAAACGAGATGTAGTTCAGTAAAACAATACTCTTTTGTGATCCTCTCGGTCTACTGCCGAGGTATGGTATATGTTTTCATTAATGAATTATTACATAAATTATTACCCACCTACCTACCTATTTACTGCCTAACGATTTTATATCGTGAGTTTCTGATCAAATATTGTCTTTAATTTCAGATGATACAGAAGAAGAATCCGATGAAGGACTAGACTATTCGAATGGGATAAAAGCTGGCAATTTGGAAGCAATTTTGGAACAATTTAAGCAACCAGAGCCAGGCGGTATACCGGAATATTGCAGGGCCTTAACGCATTCTAGATATCAAACAATTGTAGTCGTTCACCACAATATATTTCAAAAATACATTTATCGATTTTGATAGTAATTATCTAATTTGCGTAGAATATAAAAACCAAGATATGTTTACCCTACATTTGTTTACTTACAACTCACATTGAATTATTATTGAAGTAGTAATGTTCTAATGTTATGAGTGTGATTCGCGAAAATCCAAGAAATAAATAATTAATCTACATAATTCTGCTAATATAACGTTTTATTCGTTAATTTAAAAATCTCTAAGTATTATCTAAAAGCAGAAACATAAGAAAGTACTCCTTCTATTTAATATCTATGTATATTGCATAGGCTTACAATTTTGTATGGCGAAGGCCTGATCAAATTTTGACTATAATTATTTTTTTTTTAGGTCACTGGTTTTTAATTAGCTGCAGCACTTTGCAGCAGTTATAAATTTAAGTAATAACTTTTTCTTTTTCTTCCTGGCAACAGTTTTTTTCTGATATCTATGACATTAAGTATTATAGAATTATTTATGTTTATTTTATTACAAAATTTCGGGTTGCATGCTAAAGAAACACCATGTCCACGTGGCCTTACAGGACACAATGTCCCTTCACAGTTAATGTCATTGGCTTGAAGATCACAGCAAGAGCAACCCTCGGTGTGGAGATAGATGGAAAATTACTTGTACAGGACTTCATAATTGATTTCGGATTCAAGGCAATCTCGGTTTATTTTGAAAACTTACGCTTCTTTGGTGGCACGTTTCAAGGTGCTATTAATTCTTTGGGTACTTTCCTCTCCGTTTCCATTAAAGCTAAGTATTAAAAGAAGCATACACCAAAGTCAGAACAGCGATTGATACAAAACGAGATGAAGTCGCCGGTAACAGATAATAACCTAATTAAATAGCCCATTTATAATATAATAAGTCAGAGAAATGCAGCTGGGCCCATACAAAGTCAAAGTAGTAAGCCTTTCTAATACTTGGGTTGTTGGTATATCATAATTCCAAAGAATTGACAATACTCATTGAAGATAGAAGACCACAGCGATTTAACTGATTTTTAATTTGGAACACCAAATCTTGCTGGCCTAGCAAATAACGTTTCTGCTATTGGAGGCATAATGTCTAGAGCTACTACAGCATTATTTTCAGTAGAACATGTATGGAAAAGAGTCGTTTTAGCTCAGCCATTAGATACAAGAAAAAAACCTACGCTATATCAAGGACTTCAAAATAAATGTTGACATAACATATACGAGTAGGTTGGGTTTATATCCAACCTATATGTTGTGTCAACATTAGGTGGGCAAGGTGCAGGCAATTTGAATTGTTACGTACATTTCTTGTGATGCCATAAAAAGCCCTCTAAAAGAGAGAGAAATAACACAAGAACACAAATCATTTTATTCTTCCACTACTTTCAAGACAAAACCAATATTGTTTGTAAGGTAAAGTGTATTTTTTTTTGTATCTGTAGTATTTTCTGCAACTCTAGTAATAACAGTCTAGTATCTCTATTATCTAATATTCGTTATTCAAATTTGTATCTGAGAGCTACAACGTCTTAATTCAGACGCGGTATGACACCAAGACGACTTATCCGTACCATAGGAGAAAAAATAACATAACATAACATCACGCCTTTTTCTACCCGAAGGTGTAGGCAGTGGCTGTTACTCCTCGACTAGCCGTTACGTTTACGTCCGAAATGGAATAGGTGGCGAACCTATTGCAATACCGGGCACAAAGTTTTTAATCATCGGTATTTATCAAACACTAGCAGACCGCGCGAATTTCGTACCGCTATATTGTATGTAGCTTCCCGCCTCACGGTGTTAGACGCGTACAAACAAAATGTCGATGACGACGATGATTATATATAGCCTATGTTACTCAGTGATAATGTAGCTTTCTAAAGAAAAAAGAATTATTTAAATCGGTCCAGTACTTTTTGACTTTATTCGTTACATTTACATTACAAATACAAATCTTTCCTCTTTTTAATACATATTAGTTTAAATAACTTTCGAAATTAATGCGCCGTGTCTTACGTATGTCAACATAACTCATAAACGTGGAGTGCAGTAAAGGTTGCGTAGGCGCCGTGTCTCTTCTCTACTGCTGCTGAGGGGTGCCAAGTGCCAACACCGGCGTACTCTTAGCCCTGTGTATATTTTAATTTTCTGGAGACAAGGTGTGAACGGGGTGGTTTGTATGTATATCTCGTGTTTAATGTAGTTATAAAAAAGTGATATTTTTTGAGATTTAGCACTTTTATTTGCAAACGTTGTCCGAACCCTACATGAAAGATGTCATTTAATAAAATCGTGTCATTTGATAATGGCCTAAGAGCCAGTGACCGCCAGACCTACGTTATTTTATAAACGCTGAAAGTTTAGTCAGCTCATAGTCCTAACATAGGTGTGAACGATGGTCAATTATGACGTTTGGATCGTGGTTACTTTGGCAGGTGCGGGAAACCAAAATGGGAAAAACACCTTTCCCGGACAACCGTAATGTTTATGAAATTATGGATGACCTACTTACTACTTTCTTACAAAGTTCATAGCTTCACTTTAAGATTTATTATTAAAAATCATTAACCATTGCTATATACTTAGCGTCACGGCAACTCGTCGTGGCAACATAAAGGGCATCTGTCAGATACTCTAAATGTGTTCATAAAATTATTATAAAATTATTGGTAACTAGCTGACCCGGCGAACTTTGTTCCGCATCAAAAGTAATAACTGCTGTCCCGCTATGTTAAAACTGCAATATCTTTGAAAATATTTGTTTAAATTGCATGCTGTAAAGGGCCAGGATCATTTATATTACATGCACAATCTATTAAAAACACTTAATTGGATAAAAATTAATGCTGTAATGTTTAAAATCGCTTCGTAAATAGGCCATTATTTCCCGTAAAAAGTAAATAAACAAAAATGGTCATTGTGTGTTATCCCTAAGAGATAGACATATGCCCTTGCAGACTTTTTTGTAGAATTTTTATAGGTGTATAATAATGTAGTACATTGTTTTGATTTATCACTTAGGGTTCAGGCAGCGTTTTCGATTAAAGTTCTAAATCTTGAAAATTATCACTTTGTTTTACTACACTATACATAAATTATAGATCAAAACCACCCCGTTGATACCCTCTAACTATTACAAAAAACCGCATCAAAATCCGTTGCGTAGTTTTAAAGATATGCGCATATAAGGGGGACAGACAGCGGAGAGTGACTTGATTTTATACTATGTAATGATTCTGCTTTTGTCTAAGTGTACAGCTTCATTTTTCGATATTACCTTCAAAATATTATTAAAAGTCGTGTCAAATAAGTATATGACAATGGTTAGTGGGATTTTAAATAATATCTAAAGGTAATATTGAAATATAGCCAAACTATAAATATCTTTATAGATTAGCTTTATTTGTGGTCACTGGCTCTCACTCTATAATTTTAATAATGGAATGCTAATGCTATAATTTTAATGATGATGGTCACATCATCATATAAATTTCAAAGTGATTATAGCGATTATATATCTATTAAAGGTCCGGGATTAGCTTATTCTCTATGAGGGTAAACTAATCTGTATATCTAAGTACCTATATATTGTGTGACAGAAGGTTACACCTTAATGAAAAACAATACCTGCCTATAAAAATGTATACCATGGTACTCAGGTTAATAAAATTTCTATCTAAGTGTAGACTGCAGTCTTTAAGCATTAACTCGCAAAGTCATTATGTTACGTCCCAAACGAAATAGGTAGCAAAGCTTTTGCCACAAATCGGGCATAAAGTAGTCAGCCATCGATATAAATCACACATAACTTCTGAAAAGAATTTCGAGAAATCATTGGTGTGAACCCGGAATCGATCCCATGTATTCTGATTTGAGAAGTGGAGAGCTCGACCACTGGACTGGGCTATTGGACCACGAGACAATTTGTGATATCGTTACCTTGCAGAATATACCAGAGCCTTATCCCGTTCCTGATATGAAACAATCATTATCGTTCGCCACCTTATATTTTAAGAATACTGCTGTCTATGGTATAAGCAAGTTTCGAATTTTGTACGTTGATGCCGAGATTGGAGTAATGGAGGTAATTTTATTTTATTATATGTAACATAACAAACATAACTTCATGACTTTTTCTACCCGCAGGTGTAGGCAGTGACTGTTAAGCCTCGACTCGCCGTTATGTTTACGTCCCAAATGAAATAGGTGGCAGACCTACTGCCATGCCGGGCACCAATTTATGATTTATACCTGATTTTATAATAGTTGCTCTTTGTAAATAATGAAACACTTATTTTTTTCCTAAATCTATAAATGTATAGTATGAAAGTTAGTGTTCTTTCTACCAAATTTTTTTCTGATATAATCAGTATATAATAAAACCACTATTATTGTAAATTATGTTACTAAATTTCAGGTCAAAGCCGCGATGACCATCGACGCGTTACAAACCAAGGGAAATTACACCATGTCCACATGGCTTAACAGGGCACAAGGTCCCTTCACAGTTAATATCACTGGCTTGAAGATCACAGCAAGAGCAACACTCGGTGTGGAGAGAGATGGAAAATTACGAGCGCAGGGTATCACAATCGATTTAGGATTCAAGACGATCTCGGTTAATTTTGAAAACTTGGGTTTCTTTGGTGGTATGTTCCAGGGTATCATTAATTCTGTGGGTACATTCCTCTTCGATTCTATCAAACCCTACGTCTTGAAAGAAGCATACACCACTGTTAGAACAGAAATTAATACAAAACTGGATGAAGTCGCCGGTGACATTCAATTTCCGAATTCAATATCCCCTTTAGACATGGTGATCGTTGATGTGAGGAAAAAAGTTAGAGATATGCAGCTAGATCCATACAAAATCAAAGATTACAATACAACTGTCAGTATATTTACAGTAAGCCTTTCCAATACTTGGGTAATGGGAATATCGTCTTTCCAAAGAGTTGGTAATATATCGTTGAAGATCGAAGACCACAAAGCTATAGCAGACTTTGAAATTGGAACACAAAAGCTTGAAGGCCGAGCACAGTGGGACATATCTGCTGTTGGAGGCTTAATGTCTAGAGCTGGGACTGCATCGTTTTCTGTGGAATATATTAGTACTAGAATAGTTTTAGCACAACCCTTAGATACTAGAAAGAAACCAATTTTCAAGGACTTAAATTTAGAAGTTGGCAACATACAGGTTAGATGTAATGGTGCTGGCACTTTAGATTATGTTATAGAATTTGTTGTGAATGTGCTACCGAATTTACTCCGATATCAAATAATGGATGCCATAGAAGGTCCTTTAAAAGAAAGAGTACAACAAGAGCTAGATAAATTCAACGTGGAAGAATTAATTAAGAAGGAGTTGCCTAAGTTAGATGCTATGAAAGGCGCTGGCTTCAAACTATCTTCACTCAAAGGTCCGGAAAAAGAGGAAAACGATTTTGATGAAGATGAGTTTTTTAATTTCTGAAACATCTACTGTTGATTATAATTATATGACATGTACAATTATATATATAAAATGTTCTGTAAATTTTATGTTCCAACTACTTTAATCATGGTTTGTAAATAAATTAGTTTTACGTATGTATTCTGGAGTAGATTAAAAAACTTTTAGGATTATATCGCGTTTGTTTATTTCTTATTTAAATTTATTTCCCGGCGTTTCGAACTCTTTACAGAGATCATTTTCACGGGTGATGAACAAAAAGATGGTAGTTGTTCAAAAGCTATTTACATTGATACAGAGAGCACCACTTTTTGGAAATAAAAATAAAAAAGTTGATGTTAAAAATATGGCCATGAAAACAAAAGTTAAATACTTATTTATAAGATATATTCACCAGAGAAAAATTTTGTTTGTATGATTTAACACAGTGACACTGTATGTGTTGCTGGTGTCCATGGGCGGCATTGGTTGCTTACCATCAGGTGACACGCCTGCTCGTTTGTCCTCCTATCCCATAAAAAAAAATGATATTTTTTTGTGATTAATGAACTTTTAGATTTAACCATTTGTCAAATTCTCTCGTTACTGCAGATATCGATGGGCGGCCCTGATCGTTTGCTACTAGTAGATGACCCGCTGGCTTGTTTGTATATCCATAAAAAAAATCTAAACACACACTTCTTATAATAATAATATCTTGATCACAATACACACAGCGTCCTCTAGTTCCAAGCTAAGCAACTAAATGCTTGTGTTATGGATACTAGATGACGGATATTAATACATATATACTTTTCTTTTGTAAATACATACACATAGGACATAGAAAAACACTCAGACACCATACAAATATTCATGTTTGTCACAAATATTTGTGCTCGGTTGGGAATCCTACCCCCGACCTCATTGCTGCAGCCGGTAGTTTTACCAATGCGCCTCGAAGCCGGACAATAAGTATATTATATACTTAAATAACCATTTCAAGACTTTTATCCGGCTGCCCTAAGCTGTTAGACTATTTATTAAAAGCTTCAATGTAAAATGTCGTTTTGTTTCAAATCAGGGAAGTCAGTTATTGTTATGAGCTAAAACATACGAGTGATTTTGCGAATAACATCCAGTGAACGATAATTTGTTATTTCAACAAAAATAATAACAACAATATAAAATTGTAGTTTTGTATTAATAATAATTATTGGCTTCCTCAATATACGCGATCATTACACGAACATATAACATAGGCGTGTAATCCTTACAAATAGATGTTGTAATTTTAGATATTTTTCGTGTAAAAACACTATTGTAACGAGTGTTTAAGATTTTTTTAAAATTCTTATGTGTGAGTGTTGTGTTCTTTGTAGTGTCCGACCGAAGGTCTATTTTTGACCGAAGCCGAAGACGACTAATCGGCAATCTCCACAACCTTCGGCCGAAGCCGAAGCCGAAGGTTTATAAACTATTAATAATTTAATAATTTTCTTCAATATTATCCACAGCTAAAGAAGAATATCGGCGTAAAGTGGCTCATGCTGCTTTTTTCTCGGTGATAGAGGTATCCGCACTGAACTAAGTGCAGTCTGGTCCGTCAGTCAATCACTCTTTCGTAACAGTTCGTTTAATTCCTACTGTTCTCGGACCTTCGGCGGGACCTTCGGCTTCATCGCGCCGCAGATGGATTTTTGGACGAAGGTGGCCGAAGCCGAAGCCGAAGCTTCGGTCGGACACTAGTTTTTTGCACATAAAATTTTTAAGCACCGTTTTATATCGAATTTTCAACTATGAAAATAAGTGTAGACATTTCAAATTAACGAATTTTGTCTACTCAAAACCTCTATATAATGTCCCCATCAATATGACGCTTAATCCTATAGTATCTGATGCAGTCGCAACTTTATTCGTTGTTTCGACACCCTTTTTAGTAAAATAATTGACGTCGTTTGATGGAAAAGAATGTAATCGGTGCTGCTCGTCTCTATTCTTGAAGATTCTAGTTCCAAACGCTCGTCGTAAAATTTTTGTCAGCTTAATGTTTCGCATCCTTTTTGTTTACATTGAGTATAACTTTACTTGTTTTGAGTTTTTAGTTTCATATTATTTTTAAATAATTTCGACTAATGTTACTTTTCCGTCTAGTATTAATTGTGATTTTTAGAGGCTGATTATTATGATAATAGTTCAGAATCCAGTTTGAAATAGATATTAATCTTGAATAATTGTCTTTTTCCATTCATTTATAGAAAAAATCATAAAATACTTTGAAAGTTTCGTCGTGAACACTTTCGTCGTGAACACTTTCGTCGCCAACCGGGCCGGGCCGGGTTAATAAACATACCGGGTTGCAATCTCTAGTTAGTACAGACATAATTAAATAGAGATAAATAAGTAAAGATTATTACATATTTTCGATACAATATACATTTTCGATCATAAAAAGCGTGAAGTTACAATAAAAACTTATTGTGGGAAACAAATACTGTTGCGTTGCCGACCTTTAAGGAATGGGGGATAGGAAAGGACGGGGAAGGGCGATGGGCCTCCGGGTACCTCTCTCACCGAACGAAACGCGGCATGAGCCACTTTACGTCGGTCTTCTGAGAGGTCGTGGTATTTCACCGGTCGAGCCGGCCCATTCATGCAGCGAACTGCTTGGCTCTACCACCATGCAGCTCTACCACAAATTTAACAATATATAAATTAGGGACTCTTTTTACTGTCGTCACATTAATTGGATATTGGGATTCTCTAGAATCTAATAAGAACTAACACAAGCATTTAGTTGCTTAGCTTGGAACTAGAGGGCGCTGTGTGTATTGTGTCCAAGATATTATTATTATTAACTAGAAAATTTAGAAATGTTATGATATCTTTTCACTTTGAAGACAGAATTCATGTTCAAGGACAAAAAGAAAATTATTTTATTTGGAAAGACAAAGCATCTAAAGATTTTAAAGTTAATATACGAGTATATTACGCATATGAGTAAAATAGGGTTTTTTTTTAATTATAACAATAATTTAGCGAAATATATATACATACATAACTTGCGGTGTAGGCAGAGAGAACGGAGCGCCATAAGGCACGATCTTACTTACCTCACTCGCTTCGTTGACTTTCATAACTATTTTTCAAGTACGCGCATCGATTTTTGACTAACATCACCTTCCTCCAGAACACGTTCTATTTAGTCATGGAATGTGTCTTGGCCGCCCTCGACTCCTACATCCATCCGCTTTTGAATTGTAGCACTGTTTAGCAAAATATATATATATAATATGACAAAGGTTCTGAGAAAATTGAACACCACAGAAACTTTAACCAAAAATACTTTTTTATAATACAAAACAAAAAATATAATATAAATATATAATACAAATTTACTTAAATTTAGTTTTTTGTTTATTTTAATTTTCTTTCCCATCGAAAATGTTCAACTTGTGTGTGTATATAATATATGCCTATAATTTTTTTTAAATATTTTTCAAAAAAACTTTGTAAAAAATGTAAGCCTCTATTTTCCTTGTAGTTGTAATTAAGTTACTGCCTTATCAGCTCCCACAGATCTCTGTCGGCTCTTTAATGGTTTCTATTTATAACTAACTTAAAAAAGGTGCTTCTTACAACATTGAAACAACTTTTTATGGATTATATCGCGTTTACTTAGAACTTATTTTCTATTTATTTCCTACGTTTCAAACTCTTTACAGAGATCATTTTCACGAGTAAGAAGTTCGAAATGTCGGGAATTACATAGAAAATAAGTTCTAAATAAACGCGTTATAATCCATAAAAAATTGTTTCAATGTTATCAATGTGTTTCGCCAAAATCTAAGAAATAAATACTTCTTACAATTTTATAATTATAAATATTTCAATATGCACTGGGGAAATCTAAGATGGGGCGCCATAACATTTTACGACCTATCTTTTACTTGTGTTTGATTTGTTTTCTTTTTATTATTCTTAAAGTCCAAATTTCAATGTCTGGTGACGCGCTCACGTGATCTACTGAGATCACCATAAATAAAAAAGTCAGTGTTCACAGAAACAAAAAATGGCCACGTTTGAAATGTCATATTTGACGTCACAAATACCTCGAACGAGTAGGTTCTGACAGTTTTAATTAATTTATTTTCTTCTCAGTAATAGCACTGTATACTTATAATATATCATAGTATCTTTGACACTATACACATAGCGCCCTCTAGTTCCAAACTAAGCAACTAAATGCGTGTGCTGTGCATACTAGATAACCCATATTAATACGTATATACTTTTCTATGGTAAATACATACTTATAATACATAGAAAAACACCCATAGAAACAAATATGCTTGTCACAAATATTTATACTCAGGTGGGAATCGAACCCGCCAACCTCGATTCTGCAGTCAACTTATATACAGTGGTGGCAGTGAGTTTCGGACCAGAAACATAGTTACCTATATTTAAATGGTTTTTTGTGCGTTAACTACTTAATAACATCGACAATTATAAACGGGTTTGAACTGATTCTTTAGTTTTTTTTCGCAGCTCTGCCGGTGTTAGGCTTTTGAATAGTAGAAACTTTTTTTACAGACTATAGAATAGATTTTATTGAAACAATGTTTACCATGACATAGCTTATTCGTGTCGGGAAAACCGCATGAAAATCTGTTCAGTAGTTTCGGAGTTCCCCTAAATTTAAATGGTGTTGCTATTTTTAAAAATAGTGCTAAGTTTGTGAGTTGGATTTTTGGCATCGGTGAAAATCATATTCAGTATGATGTAGTAGTTTTTACGTGAAGCGCGTACAAACGTAAAAGACAGAGAAAATGTATTTGAAGCCTCATATTAGATTTCCAGCAATGTAGAGTATCCACAATATAGACTTGTTGTCATTTTAAATTATTATACATTACTAGCTGACCCGGTCAACAACGTAAAAACGGTCGTAGAGGGTTGAAAATTTAAGGCTGTATGTAAATGTATGTGGTATCCTGTTTTATAAAAAAAACTAAAATATATCTAAAATTTTAAAAAAATATTTAGGGGTGAATATCTTTAACATTTAGGGGGATGAAAAATAGATAGTAGCCGATTCTCAGACCTACTGAATATGCATTTAAAATTTGGTAAAAATCGATAAAGCCGTTTCGGAGGAGTACGGTAAAATTTCTATGTCACAATGTAACTAACACACTAACACAATCTCTATATTACCGGTCTTCGGTAAATTATTTGAAGCATTAATAAGACCCACTATTAACTGGCATATAAAGCAAAGAATATCATCACAGCAGTTTGGTTTCCACAGTTCTCGATCTACAACAACCAACCTTATTTCATTTGTGACCTTTTTGACAGTTGAGAGACCAGTTGAGACAATTTACACAGATATCAGCAAAGCGTTCGATACCGTTGACCACAATATCCTTATTAGTAAACTATCCTCATTTGGTATAGCCGGTAACTTGCTAAAATGGTTTTCTTCTTATTTAAGCAATCGGACTTCCAGGGTAGTTATCAGTGGTTACTCATTTCAATCCTTCTTTGGAAAATCAGGTGTGCCGCAAGGATCGATTTTTGGCCCGATTCTGTTCAATATATTTATAAACGATATTGTACCACTGTTCAAACATAGTAAATGTTATCTTTATGCAGATGATCTCAAACTAGCAAAACAAATAAAAACTGAACGAGACGCAGTCCTGCTGCAGGAAGACTTGAATTGTTTGGTTGGTGTGGTGGCAATGGTCTAGCACTGAATATAGAAAAATGTAAATACATACGATTCTCACGTAGTACTCGCCTGAACTCGCAGATATACTACATCAATGGTAAAGCATTGGAAGAAGTAGCTATTATCAGAGATTTGGGAGTTCATTTGGATAGTAAAATTAGGTTCCACACTCATATTGTTAAGATAGCTAGTAAAGCCTTTCAAATGCTGGGGTTTGTGATATGAAGTTCTAAAGAGTTCAAAAAACCACAGACTAAAATCATACTTTTCTCGGCCCTGGTTCGATCTGGTCTAGAATACTGCGCACAGGTCTGGTCACCACACTATGAAATACACATTGAGCGTCTCGAAAGAGTGCAAAAACGTTTTCTATGCCACCTTTCGTATCAATGTCACAAAGCGAAAGTGTTGCCGTCGTATGTAAGTCGCCTAAAACATTTTAAGCTCCTTAGTCTATCTGATCGCAGAAAATTATTGGACTGGCTTAGAAATATTTAACAGTGGCCAAGCAGTTCGCTGCATAAATGGGCCGGCTCGACCGGTGAAATACCACGACCTCTCAGAAGACCGACGTAAAGTGGCTCATGGCGCGTTCCGTTCGGTGAGAGAGGTACCCGGAGCCCCCCCCCCCCTTCCTTCCCCATCCCTTCCTATCCCCTATCCTTTAAAGGTCGGCAACGCACCAGTAACACTATGTGTGTTGCTGGTGTCCATGGGCGGCGTTGGTTGCTTACCATCAGGTGACACGCCTGCTCGTTTGCCCTCCTATCGCATAAAAAAAATAAAAAAAAAAACAGATTTTCCTATATAAATTAGTTAATGGTTATCTAGACTGTTCCACCCTTTTAGAAAATATAAATGTAAATGCGCCATCGAAGTTACCCCGTGCAAGTAAATACGCTCTATTTTCGATCATCAAAAACCAACTTGGGTCAAAACGCGACAATAAATAGACTGTTAAGTCAGTACAATAAGCTAATGAAATTTCGTGACATTGATTTGGACATTTTCTCAAACAGCCTTCCAAAATTCAAGAGCAACGTAATGGCATCTTTGAATGTTTCATAATGTGTTTTGTCAGTATGTTATGGTGGTGTCGATCATGTCTATGTCTTGTGTTATATGTGCCTAATGGTTTATTGCTACGAGTCGAGCTAGTTGAGTCGGATATGTGTTAGTACTCTTGATATCTGAATTTAAAAAATTGTAAGATTGATGTTTAGTAACTAAATAATAAAAAATAAAACTGTCCATTAACATGCCGTGGCGGCTTGTAATTAAAGCAACACTTAGCATGTATCTGTTTATCATGTATGTAATCAATGTATTAGTGTATGTTTTGTAAGTTGTCCTAAATAAATAAATAAAATAAAATAAACATTGTGACATGGAAATTTTATATATTAGATAAGTTCCACATAACAATAAAAAACTGTCCCGTGGTATGACATAAAAAACATTTTTTTTATCTTTTGAGCACTTTTTTATATACATAATACATTTCTGGATATTATGTATTTTTGCGCTAATGCATTTTTTTAGGATATTACAATTAAATCTTGTTTTGAGATTCTTGATGTTACTCAAACTTTTCGAGATAAACAGCAGACCGTTAAACAGACAGCAGAAAATTTATAGATTTATACATACATGCAAACCTTACGCAAAATCTCTTATGGGGTAAGCAGAGAGAACAGAGTACAGAAGATACTAATACTATGGTGTAAATCTTTGAATAGACAGAATGAAAGAAAAAATGTATATTTTAAGCCGCCTAGGTTTTAATTAATTTGTAGTAGTAAGTCTTAGATTAACAATTTTTCTAAGATGTTACGACGTTTATACTAAGATATGTTTTAATTCAATTGTCGAGTAGTTTTTTCTTCCGATACTTAAATACTCATACTGAGTACTTAAATGTCTTTAGAACAACTACTAACCTAACATTCTTGTTTAATTTTCCACATCCACTTACATAATAGCTTGGATCCGTTACATTATTCAACCTGTATGATGTGATAACGAGGTATCTGTATCTATTACATATAATAAATTCGTAGGAGGATCAAAACTGTACATTGAATACATTTATTTAGAATACTTGGGAAATGTTTGTTACGGATAAACTCTAAAAGTACTGCATGCTTTTACGTCGAATTTTGCATACGAGTAAATATAGCCAAGAAGTCGGGTCAACACATAAGCTAAATGTTATCACGCTATCACTAATTGGGGTGAGCAATGAACCCCTATAATGGCACAGGCACTGTATTTTTGCTGCTTTATGGCGTCCACGCAGACGAAGGAGCGGCCAATAAAATTATCACGTGGCGGGAAATACAATTATTATAAGCTCAGCTCAGCTTATAATTATAATTTTAGAACATTTATAACATCACATTAAAACAATAATATTTATTCTAAGCACGTCCAAAAAATATTCCGCATTACCGCCATGTTTGATGATACGGAAAATAAAACTATTTCTTAATAATTCACTGCGGTATAAGTGTCAGAATAAATTAGTAGAATATGTTGTGTCTATTGCTTTTTTTTTATGGGAAAGGGGGTAATCGAATTGGCGGTTCACCTGTTGGTAAGCGAGTAGCCAGTCGCATGTGCAATCCTGAGAAGAGTCACAGCTGCGTTGCCGGCCTTTCGAATTTGATGAGGAGTGGCTTGAAGGGAAGGGAGAGTACGAAAGAAGGGGGGAGTCTGTCCATGGCATGCGCCACTTCACGTCAATTTTCTGTCGTGGTATTTCACCGAAGACAGACCATTTACGCAGCAAACAGCATGGCTCTGCCAATATGATAATATTGTACATAAGATAAATACTTTGATTTTAGGCTGAAGATTCACTACCCGTGGTAATTACTAGTTCATCATTACATAGTACAAAATAAAGTCACTTACCGCTGTCTGTCCCCTTATATGCTTAGATCTTTGAAACTATGCAACGGTCTTTGATGCGGTTTTATTTAATAGATAGAGCGTCTCAACGGGGTAGTTCATATGTATATTCATGTATAATGTAGTAAATAAAAAATGATGATTTTCAAGATTTAGCACTTTAATTATAAACGCTGTAAAAATACTTTTGATTCGGAACAAAGCTCGCCGGGTCAGCTAGTAATAATACAATGTTGACATTTTTAAAATGATTGTTGTTACTTAGTGGTCTTATTACAAAAATTACAAAACATTTAACAAACTTAACAAAAAATTAATCCTCATCAAGATTGAAAATGAAATAATCCGAGAAGGCTCCACGATCTTTGGTGGCTTTGAATTTTGAACTTTGAATTAAAAGTCAATTTGTGTGATTGAAGTGAATTCGGTAGTATCAACATATATAAGTATATGTTATTAATTAACGACGTTGTAATAAAGATTACAAATATTTAATTAATCGCAAAAAAAAAACAGGAAACATTTGTTTTAAATGCTTTAACTTTATAAATAGGCTTAAATATCGTACGAAAAGTAAGCTCATACGAATAAAAGTAAAATTGTTATTTCGATAACCGTAACAAATAGACATTTTCTTTAGAGTATACAATCAGTCTATGTCCTTTTTTTAAATACATATCTATTGAAATAAAACCATTTAGACTCAGGTATGCATTAGTATTCAAGAACTACATATTTCCAAGTACTTCATTGAATTAATTTTTTTAGTTAGAATGGCTTAGAAATTACATGAACGGCAAGAAATTAAATTCGTCCGGCAAGCTGCAAGAGAGATGGATTAATGCATTGCTCCGTGGTCAAAAACAAAAAAAAAGGATTTCAATAATACTGATACGTACATACACATAACTTCACGCGAAGTCCCTTGCGGTATAGGCAAAGAAAACAGAGCGCCATATACACGATTTTTACACGCCTCACTCGCTTCTTTGACTGTCATAACTCTTGTCATACACGCTCGTCGATTTTCAGGCTCCCGAGATCACCTCTCAATGCCTCTTTCTATTTAGTTATGTAAAGTGTATCGTGGCCGTCGTCAACTCCTACGTCCATCCGGTTTTGTATTGTATATCTGCTTAGTCAATATTGCATCATCCATTCTTTCTACATGTCCTAAACATCGGAGCATTATACAGATCATCTATCTTTAAATTTTCATTTCATTTTCTTTCAATCTTTAATTGAAACAACTTTTAGGATTATATCGCGTTTATTTATTACTTATTTATATTTATTTCCCGACGTTTCGAACTCTTTACAGAGATCATTTTCACGAGTGATGAACAAAAAGATGGTGAGTGAGATTCGCGAAAGTCTTAGAGATAAATAAACACTGTTAAATTTAAATAAGTAAATATGAAAACATGAAGAGCTGGAACTTAAGAAGCGGATTTAGTTCTTTGACGTCAGTGAATAAGTGATTTATATCACGATTTTCAGTGTGTGCGTGTGTATGTACATATGTGTGAGTGTTTAGGTAAATTTAAAAAAAAAACATAAATTATAGTTGGTGTTTCTAATGTTTGCTTTTTTGTTGAGTTTTGCATGTTTATTAATGCACTAGTAAAAACTAAAATAATAGTGCCCTGCTAAAGTTGTCAGAGTCATGTTTAGCCGCAGCACTTTTTAGGTTATTCGGTCATAAGAGATTCCTTTTGAGATTTTAATGAAATGAAATCAAATAATTACGGATATTTTTTGATTTTTTTTTATCATAATATACATAATATTTTTTAATTTATAATACACAAACATTTGTTAAAATATTTTTTTTCTGATAGGTGGGCAAACGAGCAGGCGTGTCACCTGATGGTAAGCAATCAACGCCGCCTATGGACACCAGCAACACATATAGTGTTACTGTTGCGTTGCCGACCTTTAAGGGATAGGGGGTAGGGAAAGATGGGGAAGGGGAGGGGGTGGGCCTCCGGGTACCTCTCTTACCGAACGAAACGCGGCATGAGCCACTTTACGTCGATCTTCTGAGAGGCCGTGGTATTTCACCGGTCGAGCCGGCCCATTCATGCAGCGAACTGCTTGGCTCTACTTGAATATCTTATTTTATGAATATCTTTCTTTCGCCTCTGAAGAAATAAATTAATAAATTCGCCATTCTATTAAGTTCCGATAAGTTATTAGACACATTAGAGATAGACACAAACCATCGAAGATTTTTTTGTAGACCTTTTGAAGGGTGTGAAATATTGGAGTACATTATTTTGATCTGTCACATAAGGGTTAGCCAGAGTTTGCAATTAAAGTGCTGAACTTTGAAAATTATCACAATTCTCTACTATATTATGCATGGTAGGTTGAATATATACATTGAAAGCACGCAGTTAAAATATTCTAGATATAAAAAAAAACTACATTAAAATCCGTTGCATAGTTTTAAAGATCTAAGCATATAAGGGGACAGACATTGGAACATTGTACAGGGAATGCGACTTTGTTTTGTATTATGTAATGACTAATGTTATCTGAGTATAGTTACATGAAACTATCTGCGCATCCATTCATGTGATTGCTACGATTGCTCAGTTAAACAACCATACAACATACATACATACATCACTTTACGCTAAATCCCTTGCGGAGTAGGCAGAGAGAACAGAGCGCCATAAGGCACGATTCTTACACTCGCTTTGTTCACTTTCATTACTCTTTTCATGCACGACTTTTAAGACTCCTAACATCAGCTTCCTTCGGAACATGTTCTATTTGATCATGGAACGTGTGTCTCCGTCCTCGACTCCTACATCCATCCGCTTTTGCATTGTATATCTACTCATAGTTTTTATAATACTAGTGTAGATTGGTATCTAACAGGCGTAATCGTTGTAGCTCAGGTATAATGCCGGTTGCTACACAGTTGCTGGCGTGTTCGATTATCGCCTGAATTTTTTTAATAAGCGAGTTCACTGCCAAGAATTTCTCGATGGTCCAGTGGTAGAGCACTCGGTTTCTGATCCAGAGGTCCGGGTTCGAATTCTGACACTGGTTACACCAATGACTTTTCGAAATTGTTTTCGTAAGTTAAGTGTGATTAATATCGATGGCTGAAAACTTTGTGCTCGGTATGGCAATAGATTCGCCACCTATTCCATTTGGGACGTAAACATAACGGCGCGACCAGGCTTAATAGCCGTTGCCTACACCTTCGGGTTACAAAAGGCGTGAAGTTATGTATGTTCATTTTTTATTCTGGCAGTTACTTTGGCTTTTTTATGCAGATACAACTGCTAGATGCTAAATAAGGAGTATATAAACAAATAGATCGAATGCTAGTTTTTAGGTAAAAAAATACTAAATGTTCACTTCGTCAGGTAAATATTTACTTTGCAATAAACATAAGTATTTCTAGGAACCTTATTTTGTAGTGTGTCTTAATTAAAAACTGCATTGTATAAAATATGACGCTAATAGGCAGACGAACTGAATTCGTTCTTTACAATAATAGTTCGGAATAGAAGGACCATTCTCTTGTTATGCAAATACCTACAAATTGTACGAGTGTTTTGTGTGTTTTGTTCAATAATAGTTGGACATTTGCAAGTCAGTTTCAGAGGTCAACTTGCGGTTTCGTTTGCCTAAAAACATTAAGTAGTTATTTGAGAGACAATATTAGGTGTTGTTTTTTTATTTTCATGGATTTTCTATTCACTAAAAACACAATCAGGCAGTTAGATCATAACATATGAATAGACTATTATCGTCTAGTTACAAAATCTTGATGCACACATAAATTTGGCACTTACTTGACGAGATTTTAGAATATTATTAATTTTCTCACTTTGTATCTCTTACCTTGCTTTTTAGTGGTGGAGGTTCGCTGCATGAATGGGCCGGTTCGACCGGTGAAATACCACGACCTCTCAGAAGATCGACGTGGCTCATGCCGCGTTTCGTTCGGTGAGAGAGGTACCCGGAGGCCAACCTCCTTTCCTCATCCTTTCCCATCCGACTCCACAAATCACTTAGAATCGTAATACAAGACTAAAAGTACGTATATGTAGATACATATAAGTATTTTAAGTCTTGTAGTACTTTTAGTTTTCAAGACTAAATGTACTTATATGTAGATACATCTAAGTACTTTTACTCTTGTATTACGATTGCTCTTGCCAATTTTTCTCAAGATGCCCTGACGCCAGAACTGGCACTTAGATTCGCTTTCAAATTCAATACATTGGGATGGAAGGGGGTCTAAGTTCTGCAGATTTTAGAAAGTCATTATGAGAAAAATTGGAAAGAAACTCAAGGCCGACTCTTTTGTTATACTTTGCCGACGCATCATCCCAATTCCTCCTTAAGAACAAAAATATAACCGCGTCATCATTACATAGTATAAAACAAAGTCACTTTCCGCTGTCTGTCCCCTTATATGCGCATATCTTTAAAAGTACGCAACGGATTTTGATGCGATTTTTTTTAATAAAGAGTGTCAACGGGGTTGTACAACAATTCATGTATAGTGTGGTAAAATAAAGTGATAATTTTCAAGATTTAGAACTTTAATCACAAACGCTGCCTGAACCCTAAGTGATGAATCAAAACAACGTACTACATTGTTATACACCTTTAAAAGGTCTACAAAATGGTCCGCGAGGGCATATGTCTATCTCTTAGGGATAACTCACAATGACGATTTTTATTTTTTTACTTTTTACGAGAATTAATGGCCTGCTTACGAAGCGATTTTATACATTACAGTTTTAATTTTCATCCAATTAAGTGTCTTAAATAGATTGTGCATGTAATATAGATGATCTTGGCCCTTTACAGCATGCAGTTTAAACAAATATTTTCGAAGCAATATTGCAGTATTAACATAGCAGGACAGCAGATAATACTTTGGATGCGGAACAAAGTTCGCCGGGTCAGCTAGTTTTTTATAATAAATTTTAAAATCGTGCAACAAAATAACAATCTATTTATTGTATCTGTATTCTTTCTATGGAAACAATTTACAATTTCTTGTTACTTAATCAATAATAACTACACCTAAGTCTATCCAATTAAAATGGTCATAAAGAAATCATCAGATCAAATAAATAATCTATGACCGTGTGCCAATAATAAATATTTTAATAGACTAGGCATTATATATACTTATATGTTAATTCTAATAATAGTTACTTGACATACTTAAACTATCTAATATAATAAAAATATAGAAATTGTATATTTAAATATTATTTACCAACCACCAAACATCTTTTTCGGTCATTCTGATACGGCCCCTTTGGTTATGCATAACATATGTCAATGAGTGGCTTTAGACGCTTACCATCCTTTACCATAAAAAGGAGGTTGCTTTAATGAGGCCGTATATTGTAACCATCCAATTATCTGCAACAATTGCATATTATTGTGACTGAAAACCTTGTGCCCGGTATGGCAATAGTTTCGCCACTTATTCCAATTGGGGAGTAAAACTGCCTACACCTTCGGGTAGAAAAAGGCGTGAAGTTATGTTATGTTGTTAATTCCATATGACAAGAACTAATAACAGAAAATACTTATAAAAAGCTAATTATTAGCAAGTGATAAATAACTTTTAAAGGAAAACGCACGATCGTAAAAACCCGCGGGAGTCCACTAGTTATAAATTGAACGATAATGAATTATGACTTGCAAGATTTTATACTAAATACTAGTTGACCTAGCAAACTTTGTTTCGCGTAAAAAGTAAATAAATACATACTTTTATTGACAGACAGTAGAAAGAGACTTGGTTTTATACAATGTAATGACTAGCTGACCCGGCGAACTTTGTTTCGCCTCAGAAGCAATAAATAAATAAATAAAATATTTTTTCTAAACCAAAAGTAGCCTAAATTATTCCTCATTACACCCGCTACGTGTCAATAAATGTAAATGTAAAAATTGGTCCAGTCATTTCAGAAATTGGCCGGAACTAACAGACAAATTTGTAAAAAAAAAATATTTTGGTGTATGTAGCGTATAAATATTCATAGTAGAGAGCAATTATTACAATATATTACAATCAGACAGTTCAATTTAGTTTATATGTATAGATAAATAGATCATTTTATAATTTATTTATAAATCCTTCAGGTGTCATGTGAATGATGAACAATCTTATTACATATTCTTGTAATGTAATTTATTACATACATACTTATGCCACTTCAAAGATTTAATAGACACTTGACAGTAAAAGAGATTGAAATGAGAAAATGTTAGGTCATCTAAACTAATGAGACATTAGTCATCCCGGTATTCTAGTGGTTTATTTAGCCCGCGAATTTCTCTCTAACAAGTCCCATGTTCGAGTCCTGATGGCGTATTATGAACTTTTAATACCAGCCAGCTTACGCACTGCCTTGCAAATTCGTATTTTCCACGACTAATTTCAGGTAGTCGGTGACGAGTTGTCACTGTCAAATTCACTCTAAATTCAAATTAATCAACGACTAATTCCATTTAGTCAGCCATGAGTGGTCTAGAGTAGCTGAAATTAGTCGTTGGAAATACGAATTCGCTAGGCAGCGAGTAAGCTCGCTGGCAATAAGAGCTCATAATAGGTACACATACTAATAACTTTCGGAAATATTTTTCGCAACTACGTGTGATAAATATCAAGAGATAAACAAATTGTACTTATTATTAATTGATGATAGATACATAGGCTTATGAGCCCTAGTCAGAATGAGAAACCGAAAACACACCAATGAATTTCCAGATATTTTTCCGAATGTCAAGCGTAATAAATATATAAGTCATTTTAATATAATTTACGCCTATTGTTAAATGTTACATTTTACAATTATACCGGCCATGTGTGGCAATGGGCCTCCCGTTCTGTCGCTTCCAATTAGATTGGAGCTGGCGAAATCAGCTGCCGAGGCAACGACGCCGATGCCTACATCTTCGAATATTACAGATACAAATTAATAAAACCGCGCTATTCGTTCCCGCTAAACTATAAGTTATAAATAATCCACATTATAATGGAAATAAAATGAGATAAATGTGTAAGAATCACGTTTGAATAGACATTAACTTAGTACACAAATACAATAGAATCTGACATATTTGATTACACAAACAAAAGATAGGGCCAGTACAAACTCTGTTGTTAAGACCCCTTCTGACCCCTTCTGTGAACAGTCCTTCAGAGTGTCGACACAGATCCCCCACCGTGGGTTGTCACATATTAAAAGCATATCGTCAAACCAATCGCTCATTAGTCAGTTGTATTGAGTCCATGAACGAAACGAGATGTAGTTCAGTAAAACAATACTCTTTTGTGATCCTCTCGGTCTACTGCCGAGGTATGGTATATGTTTTCATTAATGAATTATTACATAAATTATTACCCACCTACCTACCTATTTACTGCCTAACGATTTTATATCGTGAGTTTCTGATCAAATATTGTCTTTAATTTCAGATGATACAGAAGAAGAATCCGATGAAGGACTAGACTATTCGAATGGGATAAAAGCTGGCAATTTGGAAGCAATTTTGGAACAATTTAAGCAACCAGAGCCAGGCGGTATACCGGAATATTGCAGGGCCTTAACGCATTCTAGATATCAAACAATTGTAGTCGTTCACCACAATATATTTCAAAAATACATTTATCGATTTTGATAGTAATTATCTAATTTGCGTAGAATATAAAAACCAAGATATGTTTACCCTACATTTGTTTACTTACAACTCACATTGAATTATTATTGAAGTAGTAATGTTCTAATGTTATGAGTGTGATTCGCGAAAATCCAAGAAATAAATAATTAATCTACATAATTCTGCTAATATAACGTTTTATTCGTTAATTTAAAAATCTCTAAGTATTATCTAAAAGCAGAAACATAAGAAAGTACTCCTTCTATTTAATATCTATGTATATTGCATAGGCTTACAATTTTGTATGGCGAAGGCCTGATCAAATTTTGACTATAATTATTTTTTTTTTAGGTCACTGGTTTTTAATTAGCTGCAGCACTTTGCAGCAGTTATAAATTTAAGTAATAACTTTTTCTTTTTCTTCCTGGCAACAGTTTTTTTCTGATATCTATGACATTAAGTATTATAGAATTATTTATGTTTATTTTATTACAAAATTTCGGGTTGCATGCTAAAGAAACACCATGTCCACGTGGCCTTACAGGACACAATGTCCCTTCACAGTTAATGTCATTGGCTTGAAGATCACAGCAAGAGCAACCCTCGGTGTGGAGATAGATGGAAAATTACTTGTACAGGACTTCATAATTGATTTCGGATTCAAGGCAATCTCGGTTTATTTTGAAAACTTACGCTTCTTTGGTGGCACGTTTCAAGGTGCTATTAATTCTTTGGGTACTTTCCTCTCCGTTTCCATTAAAGCTAAGTATTAAAAGAAGCATACACCAAAGTCAGAACAGCGATTGATACAAAACGAGATGAAGTCGCCGGTAACAGATAATAACCTAATTAAATAGCCCATTTATAATATAATAAGTCAGAGAAATGCAGCTGGGCCCATACAAAGTCAAAGTAGTAAGCCTTTCTAATACTTGGGTTGTTGGTATATCATAATTCCAAAGAATTGACAATACTCATTGAAGATAGAAGACCACAGCGATTTAACTGATTTTTAATTTGGAACACCAAATCTTGCTGGCCTAGCAAATAACGTTTCTGCTATTGGAGGCATAATGTCTAGAGCTACTACAGCATTATTTTCAGTAGAACATGTATGGAAAAGAGTCGTTTTAGCTCAGCCATTAGATACAAGAAAAAAACCTACTATCTAATATTCGTATCTCTATTATCTAATATTCGTTATTCAAATTTGTATCTGAGAGCTACAACGTCTTAATTCAGACGCGGTATGACACCAAGACGACTTATCCGTACCATAGGAGAAAAAATAACATAACATAACATCACGCCTTTTTCTACCCGAAGGTGTAGGCAGTGGCTGTTACTCCTCGACTAGCCGTTACGTTTACGTCCGAAATGGAATAGGTGGCGAACCTATTGCAATACCGGGCACAAAGTTTTTAATCATCGGTATTTATCAAACACTAGCAGACCGCGCGAATTTCGTACCGCTATATTGTATGTAGCTTCCCGCCTCACGGTGTTAGACGCGTACAAACAAAATGTCGATGACGACGATGATTATATATAGCCTATGTTACTCAGTGATAATGTAGCTTTCTAAAGAAAAAAGAATTATTTAAATCGGTCCAGTACTTTTTGACTTTATTCGTTACATTTACATTACAAATACAAATCTTTCCTCTTTTTAATACATATTAGTTTAAATAACTTTCGAAATTAATGCGCCGTGTCTTACGTATGTCAACATAACTCATAAACGTGGAGTGCAGTAAAGGTTGCGTAGGCGCCGTGTCTCTTCTCTACTGCTGCTGAGGGGTGCCAAGTGCCAACACCGGCGTACTCTTAGCCCTGTGTATATTTTAATTTTCTGGAGACAAGGTGTGAACGGGGTGGTTTGTATGTATATCTCGTGTTTAATGTAGTTATAAAAAAGTGATATTTTTTGAGATTTAGCACTTTTATTTGCAAACGTTGTCCGAACCCTACATGAAAGATGTCATTTAATAAAATCGTGTCATTTGATAATGGCCTAAGAGCCAGTGACCGCCAGACCTACGTTATTTTATAAACGCTGAAAGTTTAGTCAGCTCATAGTCCTAACATAGGTGTGAACGATGGTCAATTATGACGTTTGGATCGTGGTTACTTTGGCAGGTGCGGGAAACCAAAATGGGAAAAACACCTTTCCCGGACAACCGTAATGTTTATGAAATTATGGATGACCTACTTACTACTTTCTTACAAAGTTCATAGCTTCACTTTAAGATTTATTATTAAAAATCATTAACCATTGCTATATACTTAGCGTCACGGCAACTCGTCGTGGCAACATAAAGGGCATCTGTCAGATACTCTAAATGTGTTCATAAAATTATTATAAAATTATTGGTAACTAGCTGACCCGGCGAACTTTGTTCCGCATCAAAAGTAATAACTGCTGTCCCGCTATGTTAAAACTGCAATATCTTTGAAAATATTTGTTTAAATTGCATGCTGTAAAGGGCCAGGATCATTTATATTACATGCACAATCTATTAAAAACACTTAATTGGATAAAAATTAATGCTGTAATGTTTAAAATCGCTTCGTAAATAGGCCATTATTTCCCGTAAAAAGTAAATAAACAAAAATGGTCATTGTGTGTTATCCCTAAGAGATAGACATATGCCCTTGCAGACTTTTTTGTAGAATTTTTATAGGTGTATAATAATGTAGTACATTGTTTTGATTTATCACTTAGGGTTCAGGCAGCGTTTTCGATTAAAGTTCTAAATCTTGAAAATTATCACTTTGTTTTACTACACTATACATAAATTATAGATCAAAACCACCCCGTTGATACCCTCTAACTATTACAAAAAACCGCATCAAAATCCGTTGCGTAGTTTTAAAGATATGCGCATATAAGGGGGACAGACAGCGGAGAGTGACTTGATTTTATACTATGTAATGATTCTGCTTTTGTCTAAGTGTACAGCTTCATTTTTCGATATTACCTTCAAAATATTATTAAAAGTCGTGTCAAATAAGTATATGACAATGGTTAGTGGGATTTTAAATAATATCTAAAGGTAATATTGAAATATAGCCAAACTATAAATATCTTTATAGATTAGCTTTATTTGTGGTCACTGGCTCTCACTCTATAATTTTAATAATGGAATGCTAATGCTATAATTTTAATGATGATGGTCACATCATCATATAAATTTCAAAGTGATTATAGCGATTATATATCTATTAAAGGTCCGGGATTAGCTTATTCTCTATGAGGGTAAACTAATCTGTATATCTAAGTACCTATATATTGTGTGACAGAAGGTTACACCTTAATGAAAAACAATACCTGCCTATAAAAATGTATACCATGGTACTCAGGTTAATAAAATTTCTATCTAAGTGTAGACTGCAGTCTTTAAGCATTAACTCGCAAAGTCATTATGTTACGTCCCAAACGAAATAGGTAGCAAAGCTTTTGCCACAAATCGGGCATAAAGTAGTCAGCCATCGATATAAATCACACATAACTTCTGAAAAGAATTTCGAGAAATCATTGGTGTGAACCCGGAATCGATCCCATGTATTCTGATTTGAGAAGTGGAGAGCTCGACCACTGGACTGGGCTATTGGACCACGAGACAATTTGTGATATCGTTACCTTGCAGAATATTTAGAATCGAACGGTAGAGCCAAGCAGTTCGCTGCATGAATGGGCCGGCTCGACCGGTGAAATACCACGACCTCTCAGAAGACCGAAGTAAAGTAGCTCATGCCGCGTTTCGTTCGGTGAGAGAGGTGCCCGGAGGCCCACTCCCCTTCCCCATCCTTTCCTATCTCCTATCCCTTAAAGGTCGGCAACGCATCCGAAACACTATATGTGTTGCTGGTGTCCGTGGGCGGCGTTGGTTGCTTACCATCAGGTGACACGCCTGATCGTTTGCCCGCCTATCCAGTAAAAAAAACTGATAATCGATTTGGACATTAGTTAGTTCAAACATTAACAAAGACATTATGTAAAATCTAGTAATAAGAAGGAAAAACGCGTTCTATCTAAGAACTAGTTTTAACTGTAGCTTAAGTGGGTTGCAAATACCAGCACTCAAAAGACAAGAGAAAGACAAAGGCTTCGAAATTGTACCCAATGTGAATCAATAAATGATGGCATTCAGAGTAACAGCACACTAAAACTTGAAAAAATAGGCTAAGAGAATGAAATTGTAAAATCATTTGGCAAGACGAGATAACGCTGCTTACACTAACCAGAATTTGTCGCGTAAAACTTTAAATCATTACAATTGAAAGGGAACGAGATAAAATTTGTAAGAATGACATTTGAAAAGATATTAACTGGGTACACAAATTCAATAGAATCCTACATATTTAATTACACAAACAAAAGATAAGGCCAGTACAAATTCTGCTGATAAAATGATGACCCCTGTGACTTGAGAGCGTGGGGTCTAATCTAACCAATCATTCATTACTCAGTCATATTGAGTCCATGAACGAAACGGGATGTGGTTCAGTAAAATATTACTCTTTTGTGTATTCCTCGCAGTCTACTGTCAAGGTGTGTATTTTTTTTTTAATTTATAGATGAACCTGTTTTCTTTCTTTGGATATGATACAACGTCCTTTTCTTCAAATTTGTATTAAACATGTGTTCATTTATAAGTGACGCCATGATTTTTAAGTGAATCGGTATATATGTTCTAATAACCTAGGAGTTAATCTATATTTTTAGCTACCTTATTACAGTGTTGAATAGTCGCTTAAAAATTACTGTAAGATCACTTTCGTCCGCAAAAGTGACACAAATAATTATTTCTTTTAAATCCAAGTAAAAAAATATTTTACGAATTCCTAATCACTCTAAATCTAGATAACGACTTTAAATATATAATTAACAATCATATTATTGTCATCATAATACTCTTCATTGATTCTAATAAAAATATAACGGTTGAAATACGAGTAGAAAATAAACACCAGGATACAAATACATCTATTTACGTACTAACAACTACATATTCAATTACTGAAGACGTAATAAACATAATTATGTTATCGCAGCACATTATTCATTAATTAAAACATCTTAATTGTAAATAACAAGAAAGAAGCAAGTCCTTCTACTTTTTCAAGCAAGATTTTTTACCCTATATGCTAACAATTCTCTATAGTGGTCCATTTTTGTCTATAATTTCAGATGACACGGAAGAAGAATCAGACGAAGTGGCTACATTGGCCGAAGGAGAGAAAAAGCTAAGTGACAATGTACTAGCAATTTTAGAACATTTTAAGCAACCTGATCCAGTCGGTATACCAGGAGCGAATATACCAGAGCCTTATCCCGTTCCTGATATGAAACAATCATTATCGTTCGCCACCTTATATTTTAAGAATACTGCTGTCTATGGTATAAGCAAGTTTCGAATTTTGTACGTTGATGCCGAGATTGGAGTAATGGAGGTAATTTTATTTTATTATATGTAACATAACAAACATAACTTCATGACTTTTTCTACCCGCAGGTGTAGGCAGTGACTGTTAAGCCTCGACTCGCCGTTATGTTTACGTCCCAAATGAAATAGGTGGCAGACCTACTGCCATGCCGGGCACCAATTTATGATTTATACCTGATTTTATAATAGTTGCTCTTTGTAAATAATGAAACACTTATTTTTTTCCTAAATCTATAAATGTATAGTATGAAAGTTAGTGTTCTTTCTACCAAATTTTTTTCTGATATAATCAGTATATAATAAAACCACTATTATTGTAAATTATGTTACTAAATTTCAGGTCAAAGCCGCGATGACCATCGACGCGTTACAAACCAAGGGAAATTACACCATGTCCACATGGCTTAACAGGGCACAAGGTCCCTTCACAGTTAATATCACTGGCTTGAAGATCACAGCAAGAGCAACACTCGGTGTGGAGAGAGATGGAAAATTACGAGCGCAGGGTATCACAATCGATTTAGGATTCAAGACGATCTCGGTTAATTTTGAAAACTTGGGTTTCTTTGGTGGTATGTTCCAGGGTATCATTAATTCTGTGGGTACATTCCTCTTCGATTCTATCAAACCCTACGTCTTGAAAGAAGCATACACCACTGTTAGAACAGAAATTAATACAAAACTGGATGAAGTCGCCGGTGACATTCAATTTCCGAATTCAATATCCCCTTTAGACATGGTGATCGTTGATGTGAGGAAAAAAGTTAGAGATATGCAGCTAGATCCATACAAAATCAAAGATTACAATACAACTGTCAGTATATTTACAGTAAGCCTTTCCAATACTTGGGTAATGGGAATATCGTCTTTCCAAAGAGTTGGTAATATATCGTTGAAGATCGAAGACCACAAAGCTATAGCAGACTTTGAAATTGGAACACAAAAGCTTGAAGGCCGAGCACAGTGGGACATATCTGCTGTTGGAGGCTTAATGTCTAGAGCTGGGACTGCATCGTTTTCTGTGGAATATATTAGTACTAGAATAGTTTTAGCACAACCCTTAGATACTAGAAAGAAACCAATTTTCAAGGACTTAAATTTAGAAGTTGGCAACATACAGGTTAGATGTAATGGTGCTGGCACTTTAGATTATGTTATAGAATTTGTTGTGAATGTGCTACCGAATTTACTCCGATATCAAATAATGGATGCCATAGAAGGTCCTTTAAAAGAAAGAGTACAACAAGAGCTAGATAAATTCAACGTGGAAGAATTAATTAAGAAGGAGTTGCCTAAGTTAGATGCTATGAAAGGCGCTGGCTTCAAACTATCTTCACTCAAAGGTCCGGAAAAAGAGGAAAACGATTTTGATGAAGATGAGTTTTTTAATTTCTGAAACATCTACTGTTGATTATAATTATATGACATGTACAATTATATATATAAAATGTTCTGTAAATTTTATGTTCCAACTACTTTAATCATGGTTTGTAAATAAATTAGTTTTACGTATGTATTCTGGAGTAGATTAAAAAACTTTTAGGATTATATCGCGTTTGTTTATTTCTTATTTAAATTTATTTCCCGGCGTTTCGAACTCTTTACAGAGATCATTTTCACGGGTGATGAACAAAAAGATGGTAGTTGTTCAAAAGCTATTTACATTGATACAGAGAGCACCACTTTTTGGAAATAAAAATAAAAAAGTTGATGTTAAAAATATGGCCATGAAAACAAAAGTTAAATACTTATTTATAAGATATATTCACCAGAGAAAAATTTTGTTTGTATGATTTAATAAGTCAAAGTTGTTATTATTTAATTATTAGAAAATTATCTTGTTTCCAATAATTAAATAAATCGGGAAATAAATATAAATAAGTAATAAATAAACGCGATATAATATTAAAAGTTGTTTTAATCTATGAGTGAGATTCGCGAAAGTCTTAGAAATAAATATTCTGGAGTATATCTACTAATTAATCCGTTTAGTATATTTCGTAAAATTAATAGTCTCGGTGGCGCAGTGGTCGAGCACACGGCTTCTGATCCAGAGGTCCAGGTTCGATTCGAGACGATAGCTCACACCAATGACTTTTCGAAATTGTTTTCGGAAGTTATGTGTGATAAATATCGATGACTAACAAACTTTGTGCCCGGTATGGTAATAGGTTCGCCACCTATCCATTTGGGACGTAAACATAACGGCGAGACGAGGCTTATCAGCCGCTGCCTACACCTTCGGGTAACAAAAGGCGTGAAGTTATGTTATTATGTAATTTTCATCTGGTATATTCGTTTGCCCCAGTTTAGGTTTTGGTTTTGAGACAAAAGTGTTTTGTGATCCGTTCCGGAGCGCCTAGCAAATAGATATCACAAACAACAACAAAGTTACATTGCACATGCACTGTGCATAAAAGAACAGCAACAGGAACAAGGGGCAAACCCAGTGTTACTCGATGGCAAGCAACAAATACCGCTCATGGATTCCTGAACACAGACAGTGTTGCACATGCGATGCCGGCTCTAACAATGGGATATGGAAGAAGTCGAAAGTGGGATGGGATCACCGAGCGAAACGCGGCATGAGCTACTTTACGTGTATATTCTGAGAGGACGTGATATTTCACTGGTCTAGCCGGCCCATAGATGCTGCGTACTGCATGACTCTACCACTATGAAAAAAGATTTATTTTACCATAGCACATAATAATAGTTCCATGGGCTGGGGCAACTTATTGCCATACATTGGACAAAACTGTTGTCAGTCTTCAAAATTTATCACACCTAACTTCCGGAAAGTCATGGGTGTGAGCCAGGAATCGTCCCACGACTTCTTGATTTAGAAGCGGAACATTCTCTAGACCATCAAGACGACCATCCCTTATTATGCTTATTGTATTGTGCAACATTTAAAAATAATATTATATCACTATTAATAAATTAAATACTTTGTTTCGCCTTAGAAAAGAAATAAAAATGGTAATTGTGGACTATCCCTAAGATATAGACATATGCCATCGCGGACTTTTTTGTAGAACTTTCGAAGGTCTTTAATAATGTTGTTGATTGTTTTGATCTATCACTAAGGGTTCAACCAGAGTTTGCAAATAAAGCGCTAAATCTCGAAAATCTACTCTATTGCAGTATACACAAATTATACTTACAAACCATGTCGTTGACAACCTCTATCTATTAGAAAAAAGTCAGATCAATATCCGTTGCGTAGTTTCAAAGACATGTAAGGGGCACTAAGGCCCGTAAGATCAATCATAGTTAAAATTGACGATTTTCTAAACTATAGTCAATTTTAATCTACAGTTTAAACTTGCCCCGTAAGGTCAACAGCGAAATGGACATAGTTTACGTAAACTAGCTTTAGTTTTCGACAGATGGCAACATTTGGTTATTTAATGTCTATATTTCGCTCAGCATTCACTCTTTTGTACCTTGTCAGTGGCATATTTCGTGAAAAAAAAATCTTTTTCTTTCTACTTTTAAGAAGTTTTATAGTGTGGCCATAGATATAAAAACAATAGATCGGCAATAGTCACCCAAACAACGTGACCAAAAATGGGTTGTTAATGTGTGAGTGACTTACGCGCCTCGTGGCGCATTGGTAAAACTACCGGCTGCAGCACTGAGGTCGGGGGTTCGATTCTCACCCGAGTACAAATATTTATGACAAACATTAATATTTGTGCGGCGTCTGGGTGCTTTTCTATGTATTATAAGTATGTATTTATCCGCAGTATGTATATATCCGTTCTCTAGTATTCATAGCACAAGCATTTAGTTGCTTAGTTTGGAACTGGCACTGTGTGATTTATGTCCAAGATATTATTATTATGATTATCAATGTGTTCGTAAAAAGCGCTTCAATGCGTTAACTTTTACATAGTTAATGTTCATGCGTGGAAAAGTAAATATCCCCAAAATCTAATATACGCGGTTACGCTGTCAATTATTCGATGCTATTATTAATTTTTTCTTGACATGTGCCATCTATTGTAGTCTATGCTAAATCTATGTATGAACCTACAATCGTCGTGTCAGATGTCAGCTGATAAACGACCGCCATTTTTAAACTAAGCAGGACCACGGTTTAACTGGCAAAATCCCCTGGTGTAAGCTAAACTATAAATTAAACTGTAACTGCTCGGTAAACTAGCATTGATCTTACAAAATAAACGACAGATGAGGTTTAAACTAAGTAAAATAGATTAAGCTGTGATTGATCTTACGGGCCTAAGGGGACAGACAGACAGCGGAAAGACACTTTAACTGATGTAATGATTTTATTTACTAACTGTTTCACGCAATATACGCCGTGTCTTACAAGTCTGAACAAACCTCGTAAACATGGAGTGCAGCAAAGGGCGATCAGGCGCTACCACCGCTCTACCGTCGCACGCTTGACGCTGCCATTTCGCTTCTTCTCTACTGTGAGAACCTTAATGGCGGCATAACTAGCTCACCCTTTTTTTTATGGCACAGGAGGGCAAACGAGGAGGCGTGTCACCTGATGGTAAGCAACCAACGCCGCCCGCAACGCATATAGTGCTACTGTTGCGTTGCCGACCTTTGAGGGGAAAGGGAAGGATAGGGAAGGTCGTGGTATTTCACCGGTCGGAATAAACAGACAGACAAAAATTGAAAAAAAATATATTGTGATTTTGGTGGATGTACCATGTATATATTTATAAGAATGTTGTAGAAAGCAGATATTTCAATATTATAAACAGACATTTCAATTTTTTTTTATGGGATAGGTGGGCAAACGAGCAGGCGTGTCACCTTATGGTAAGTAACCAACGCCGCCCATGGACACCAGCTATACATAATATAGTGTTACTGTTGCGTTGCCGACCTTTAGGGGATAGGGGAAAGGGGATCTTCTGAGAGGTCGTGGTATTTCACCGGTCGAGCCGGCCCATTCATGCAGCGAACTGCTTGGCTCTACCACTGTTTAATTTATATGTAAATCTCGATGATCCAGTGGTCGAGCGCTCCGCGCCTGGTTCAGAAGGCGTGGTTTCGAGTCCGGACTCACAAGAATAATTTGTCGAATGTTTTAGTTATGATGTGAGATAAATATCACAAAAGGTAAGAAGAAAGCAAAAGCTAAGGCAGGCAAACGCAAGAAGAAGGTAAAAGCTTCGTAGCGACGCACGGGACCTAATGGAACAATTCAGCGAAGAAGCCTCGACGGCTTGAACGGCCGCTGCCTAAATCTTCGGGTAGAAATGGGCGTAAAGTTACGTTACGTAACCTTTGGTACTTTTGTTTGACAACGAAACCAGCCAATTGTTGATGTTATTGGAAACAAATAATATGAGGAAACGTTCTTAAATGTAAATTTCTCGACAACCCGAGAAAACCCGAGAAATCAGCCTCGAGAACTCTCGAGACCCGAGAAATTGCAAAAGTCGAGAAATCATGAATCCTACACCCAACTGATGCTTCATTTGTTGTTCTTCCATTACCATATTAATAAAAAAAATACTAATTAAATAGGTATATCTTAAGGCTTAAGAGCCCGTGAACGCCAGACCTTCATCATTTGATAAAGGCTTTAAGTGTATCAGCTAATAAAACGTGGTTTATATTATGAAAGTAATACCCAAGGTTAAGGTCTCGGTGGTCCAGTGGTCGAGCACATGGCTTTTGATCCAGAGGTCCGGGTTCGAATCTGACACTGGCTCACACCAATGACTTGTCGAAATTGTTTTCGGAAGTTAAGTGCGATAAATATCGATGACTGAAAACTTTGTGCCGGATATGACAATAGGTTCGCCACCTATTCCACTTGGGACGTAAACTGAACGGCGAGGGCGAGACGAGGCTTAACAGCCGCTGCCTTTGGATAAAATAGGCGTGAAGTTATGTTTTGTTATGTAATATTCAATGCACAAAGCTTATAAAATTACGAACGTAGATTTTACTTACCCGTCTTTTTTATCCCGCACCTACCAAAGTCACTATGATCCAAACTTTATAAATGGCCATCGCTCTTACCTGTGTTGGAACTGTGAGCTTTCACAAGATATGGCAGATCATTAATGTACAAAAGAAACAGGAAAGGTCCTAAAATAGAGCCTTGTGGCACTGCCATTGCTACAGCTGATCCATGTGATAGCTTCCCGTTAACATATACTCTTTGAATCCTATCACTCGGATAGGAAATGAGAAGATCCAAAGCGATGCCTCTTATACCGTAGTGGTGTAATTTTCTGACCAGAGTTTCATGCTGCACACAATCAAAAGCCTTAGACAAGTCACAAAATATTCCATAGGCATCCTGTGACTCCTCAAAGGCTTCAAATATACATTCTAATAATCTAATCCCCGCATCACATGTTGACCGTCCGCGCGTAAAACCAAATTGCTTCCTGCCCTCTATCCATGATAGACTGACTTGGTGAGGGTGTGGCCAAAGTGAACGGCCATATACCTTACAGGTCGAGCGGTCTTTCACTATAAACAAAAAAACTCTGTCCCTATGTTAATCCCTCCATATTTTGTGTGGTAGTCAGTGGCCAGTGGTGGTGGTAGTCAGGTCCTCTTCTATTAATCCTTTCCAGATTCAAGTTTGTTTCTTCTTCCGCCATGTGTATCCTCCTCATTACATGCCCATAACCACGCAAGGCATTTATTTCTCTCATAATTTCTCAGTTACTGGCTGTCGTCAGTTAGTGACTTGTTTAAGGGACATGATATGTCTCATCATTACATAGTATAAAACAAAGTCACTTTCCGCTATCTTTCCCCTTATATGCGCATATCTTTAAAACTACGCAACGGATTTTGATGCGGTTTATTTTAATAGTTAGAGGGTGTCAACGGGGTGGTTTTGATCTATATATTCGTAGTAGTAAAAAAAGTGATAATTTTTAAGATTTAGGTCTTTAATCGCAAAGGCTGCCTGAACCCTAAGTGATAAATCAAAACAACGTACTACATTATCTTTAGAGTCCGACCGAAACTGATTTTCCGGCCGAAACCGAATGCGTTATTTTGCGTTTTTTTTATGGGATAGGAGGGCAAACGAGCAGGCGTGTCACCTGATGGTAAGCAACCAACGCCGCCCATGGACACCACCAACACATATAGTATTACTGTTGCGTTGCCGACCTTTAAGGGATAGGGGATAATGAAAGGGGTTGGGCCTTCGGGTACCTCTCTCACCGAACGAAACGCGGCATGAGCCACTTTACGTTGATCTTCTGAGAGGTCGTGGTATTTCACCGGTCGAGCCGGCCCATTCATGCAGCGAATTGCTTGGCTATACAGTGGTATAGCCTGGCTATAGGCTATACCACTGCCAGGCTATACAGTGGTTATTTCACAAAATCTACAGTGGTAGATTTTGTGAAATAACCATTAATGTGAAATGATAAACAATGGGTATATGTATTAATTTTGTTCCAATCAACAACATAACTTCACGCCTTTTTCTATGCTGAGGTGTAGGCATAGGCTGTTAAGCCTCTACTCGCCAAAAAGTTACATCCCATAAAAAATAGGTAAAAAAACCAACATGTAAATCGGTAATTGTTTTTTTTCATGATATACTAAGTACTTATTGGAATTTTGAGTTATTACTATTTAATACTTTGTTTTGTACTTGTACTCAGATGAATTTTTAATCTCTTTTGAGGTACGTTTTTTACGCGAGGAAATGCTTTATGCCTGGGTACGGCAGGGGGCAATGTGGGATTCCTGCCACTGCAATCCAATCCAAGGGCTACCCACTAGAACCTCGCGGCCGCCTTGCTCTGGCTTTAGGGTGTTCTAGGACAGTGCTTAAGCGCTCTGGACCACCCTGCCGTCGCCCGCCTCTGTTGCGAGGGGAGCTCATCCTCGGGAAGTCCTGGTGTGAGGCTCCCCAGGGCTGGGCAGCTCCGAACGCGCGCTGTAAAGAGGCGCATAGCCAGCCTCGTCCCTGACGACCCACCCCGGGCGCACCGGGGGTCATCCTTCCCAGCAGGGCCGCGCCGACCCCCGATGGCGCCTGTGTGCGAACCCTACGAAGCGCCTCTTTTTTTCACGATTCAATAATGTTACAACTTATTTTTATTTTTAGTTTGTTAATTTTCCTTTCCTCCTTCGGCTTAACAAAATACTGACATAAATGGGACATATCGCGTTTCGTTCGGTATCTGGAGGCCTACTCTCCTACCCCTCCCTATCCCACTCTCTTAAAGGCTGGCAACACCACTGTAACTCCATAGATTTTGCAGGTGTTTGATTGGCTGAGTTTTGGAGTCTGTTTTCAAATGCTGCAAAGAACTCTTTTTAACCGACTTTGAAAAAAGGAGGAGGTTATCAATTCGTCTTTATCTATATATATTTAAGAGATTTCCACCTATATATTGATTCATCACGATATCTCTGGAACCATAAGGCGTAGCGACTTGAAAATTGGTAGGATTATTCCTTTCGCCGAGTAGAGGTCAGCTAAGAACGGATTTTACGAAATTCCACCCACAAGGGGGGTTGCGGGGGTGTTAACAATGGAAAATTCCCATTTTTAACCTATAGCTGCTATCGACTTCAAATTTGTCGAAGATATTGCAGTATTAACATAGCGGGGCAGCAGTTATTACTTTTGATGCGAAAATGGAAAATTGTAAAAAAAAAAAAAAAAACAATGGAAAATTCCCATTTTTAACCTATAGCTGCTATCGACTTCAAATTTGTCGAAGATATTGCAGTATTAACATAGCGGGGCAGCAGTTATTACTTTTGATGCGAAACAGAGTTCGCCGGGTCAGCTAGTTATATATATGTATGTGTTGCTTGTGATATGCGATGTATACTTGAATATACGTCTGATGCTGCTGTGCTGATGAAGAAGCCACAGAACTCCTTAATGGTTAGGAGTTTGGAGACAGTACCGCAGTTAGTCGATAGAAACTGTTTAGTGGTGTATAGGACTAACGTGTTGCTTGGGAGATAAGCTTAAATCCATATCTGATACTGCTGTGCTGATGATGAAGCTGCGGAACTCTTAAACGGTTAGAAGTTACGACACAATACTGTAAAAATGCTTTTTTTTTCTGCAATACTTTCAAGGCTACGATTGGTCTTCATTCGGGCTGCAATGTTATTGTCTACCCATAATAATAACAAAAATATAAATACTCTCGGATAGTCTCGGTGGCGCAGTGGTCGAGCACACGGCTTCCGATCCAGAGGTCCGGGTTCGATTCCAGACACTGGCTCACACCAATGACTTTGCAAAATTGTTTTCGGAAGTTATGTGTGATAAATATCGATGACTGAAAAACTTTGTGCCCGGTATAGCAATAGGTTCGCCACCTATTCCATTTGGGACGTAAACATAACGGCGAGACGAGGCTTAACAGCCGCTGCCTACACCTTCCTGTAACAAAAGGCGTTATGTATGTATGTATAAATACTTAACAAGTATTATCAAACTCTTTTGGCTAAGTACTTAATAATAACAATTATAGCTCCCTAAAAATATTAAACCATTTAACAAACGGACTTGTAACAAGTGATAATATCTATACATATAATAAAATTGTAGAAAAGTCAAAACTGTACATTGAATATTTTTTAAAAAGAATACTTGGTGTGTGATCTGCAATCGATACCGAAGCCAAAAATATACTTTTTAGAATTTTTGTCTGTTTGTCTGTTTGTCTGTTTGTCTGTATGTATGTCCGGGATAAACTCAAAAAGTACTGCATGGATTTACTTCAAATTTGGCACGAAAATTATTAAGAAGTCGGGTCAACATATAGGCTACATATTATCACGCTATCACCTACGAGGAACGAGCAGTGAACCTTTATTTCTTCAATGTATTCTGTAGCAACGTGTAATCTAACGACGCATGTTGTTATGGTGTTATTATGTTAATAACCATGCTTTAATCTATACATATAATAATAATAATAATATAATATAAGTTAGCTTCACATTTTAATTAACTTATGCCGTTAAACATAACAGACAATTTTAAAACAGTGCCATCTATGAGATTTGATTTGAAACATTAAGTTGAATTACACGTGTAAGCACTTTTTGGTTTTAGATATAAATAAATCTTTGAGATTTTAAAAACATCAAGTCGAATTACATGTTTAAACACTTTTTGAATATAAATAATTGAAATTTCATCATGCGCTTGCGGTCAATAGATGTTTTTAAGAGTCATAGATGGAGTTGTGCATTTTCTTCTTTAAAATTGTATCGTTAATTCTTTTCAGAGATGAGCAAGACAATTAAAAAAATGTATTTGTATATGCTAAAAACTGTTAATATTTTTGTTCGGTATTTATTGGTGTAATGATTGCTTCGTAATTTTATAATTTTACACCATTAAAAAAAAATGTTTCCTATTCGCTAACTAGATGGCGTTGGCGTCGAATCGTCGAGTCGTGCACCAGCGTCGGGTCGATCAAATATATCTGCAAATACGTGAACAAAGGTAGCGATCAGGCGACGTTTGCTTTACAGAACACTGACAGAGACGAGGTGACCAAGTATCAGTCCGGTCGCTACATCAGCACGTCTGAAGCAGTTTGGCGGATACTGGCGTTCTCTATACATGACAGGCATCCTGCCGTCATGCATTTAGACGTCCACCTAGAAAACGGTCAGCGCATATATTTTGATCCCAACAACGTTGCTGAGCGCTTAGAAAATCCGCGCCAAACAACTCTCTTGGCATTTTTCAGGCTCTGCGAAATCGACCAGTTTGCGAGGTTCCTTACGTATGACGAGGTGCCTTCATATTACACGTACGACAAGCAAAGGGGAATATTTAACCGACGTCGAAGAGGAGGTGCTGTCGAAGGTTTTCCGGGAATTTTCAAGGACACCGTATTGGGTAGAGTTTATACCGTGCACCCGAATAATGGCGAATGCTATTTTCTGCGGTTATTACTTCACACGATCCGAGGCCCAACGTCTTTTGCCTTTCTGAGAACATTTGATGGCGTGGAGTATCCCACTTACCGCGCAGCCTGTGTAGCACGTCACCTTCTCGACGGTGACCAAAACTGGGATGACACCCTCGCGGAGGCGAGCGTCAGTAACAGCCCCAGCCGTATGCGTCATCTGTTTGCCGTCATCTTGGTGTTTTGTGGAGTCACGAACCCGGTAGCTTTGTGGGAAAAATATCGACATCATCTATCTGAAGATTTTCTACGAGCTTTGAGGCGTGCTACTGGAGACGAAGTCGAAGTAACTGATGAACGCGTGGCGTGCTGAACACCTGTCTTAGTTCACTTCAAGACGTGGTCATTTCCATCGGCGGCAATCCATTGGTCGAATATGGGTTACCAGCTCCCCAATCATCACCGCATCAAGACCGTGGAAATCGAGAGTATAACGCTGAGACAATTTACGATCCGAGCGAAATGACCACCATACGAAATCACCATGTCGCTTTGTTCTCTTCAGAGCAAAAACAAATTTATGACACTGTTCTTAAAAGCGTTGGGCAAAACCAGGGTAAAATGTTTTTCTTGGATGCTCCTGGTGGAACAGGAAAAACATTTGTTACCACTGGCATACTTGCAGAGGTCAGGAGGCAAGGCAAAATTGCCATTGCTGTAGCGTCGTCGGGAATCGCTGCCACACTGCTTCCGGGTGGCAAGACAGCACATGCCATGTTTAAAATTCCCATCGATTTAGAGAGCACCGAAACGCCTGTTTGTGGTGTGTCACGCAATAGTGATAAGGGACACGTGCTGAAGGATTGCTCTCTGATCGTATGGGATGAGTGTACGATGGCCAATAGAAAAGCAGTTGAGGCCGTGGACAGAACCCTGCAGGACATCCGCAGGAACGAACACTTGATGGGTGGTGTCACAGTTCTATTCAGTGGCGATTTCCGACAAACGCTTCCCGTGGTGACGCGGGGATCGAGGGCTGACGAGGTGAATGCTTCGTTGAAACGATCTTCGCTGTGGTCACGAGTTCGTACGCTGCGCTTGACCATTAATATGAGAGCTCGGCTCGGCGGCAATGCACGTGCTCAAGAATTCTCCGATGTTCTTCTAAGTCTTGGCGAAGGCACTCTACCAGAGGAGAGAGGTGGGCAGGTGGTGCTTCCAGAGTCTCTCGGTAGAGTCGTATCCAGCTTAGAAGAACTCATTCGCTGTGTGTACGGGGACATCAGTCATATACCGCACCAGCAGAATTCTTGGGTATGTGAGCGGGCAATTTTGACGCCCAAAAATGGTCAGGCTGAAGCAATCAACGAATGCATTCTCTCGAAAATTGAGGGGAATGAAGTGGTTTACACCTCTATAAACACTGTCATCGAGCAAGATGATGCCACACATTATCCCGTGGAATTTCTGAACTCTCTGTCAGCAAGTGGACTTCCAGCGCATACTATCAAGCTGAAAGTCGGTGTCCCGATTATGCTTCTTCGGAACCTATCTCCTCCGAAGTTGTGTAACGGGACCCGCCTTAAAGTCATCTCGCTCCACAGACACAGCATTGAGGCGGAAATTCTTACGGGTTGTGGCGTAGGCGAGGCAGTATTTGTACCACGCATTCCCCTCATACCTCATAACTTCCCGTTCCAGTTCAAGCGCGTACAGTTCCCCGTGAGTGTTTGCTTCGCGATGACCATCAATAAGTCGCAGGGGCAGACACTGAGAGCAGCGGGTGTCGACCTCAGGACGAGCTGCTTCTCACACGGGCAGCTGTACGTCGCTTGCTCCCGCGTCACCAGTCCTGACTCTCTTTACATTTTGGCTGCGGAGAGCCAAACCAGCAATGTTGTTTATAGAGAAGTTTTATAAGTATATATTTTTATCCTTTTCTATATTTATATTTTCTTATTCATTATTTTCTACATTTGCTTCAGTCGCAACTTATTACTTAATTCAGCAGAATCACCATAAAGTCATTTATTCAAAGCAGACTGAAAATCAGCACTTTTGAAGTTCAACAATTTTACTGTACTGTTACTGTACTTTCTGTATTTATGAAATGTAAAGAAGTAACGGGTAAATAAATGTTATTTTAAAAGGTATAATCGTAGGTATTTTTGGTGCTGTATAGCGTTCAGGCAGATGACGTCGCGGGCTACAGCTATACTACAAAAATTCCTGTTAAAATGAAAATAAACAATGCGGGCAACAACCATTGCTACCGCAATCTGTACTTATCCTACCAGTTACAATTTCATTTTAGAGGTAATTACTTCTCAACTGTCTATGTAAAAATATAGCTATCTGATCACAAATTCCACGCGTACGAAGTCGCGGGCACAGCTAGTTAATAAAATAAAAAAGTAACTTTTTTATTCTCGGTTCATTAGTCGAGTAGTCCACCTCTGGATAAAGTTGTCGTGGCATCGATTACGGGTTCACATTATAGACTTCTCAGAATTTCTTTTCTGAAGTTATGTATTTACCCATTGACATACCGCGGGCACACCGCAGTAGGGTACGCCACCTATTCCATTTGGGATGTAAGAATTTAGCGCAATTGGCTTTGGGAATGGTTCTGTCCTCTTAGAACCTGGGATTCTGTTCATCGTCTCAGTTTTGAATTGTATTCAGCATTTGCTAGTGGAGTGGCGAGTAATAAATGAATGGACAAACTTATTATGAAACCAAATATTGCATTCAACGAATCAAAGTTAGGTAATGTTACAAATAATTAAAGAAAATGGTATATAAATTATAAGTTGTGTATAAATAAATTAATTTTTAACCTTTTTATTTTTAATTACTCTATATGAACAGCCTCTTTTATGCCTTGACCTTAAATAAAAATATAATCATAATGTGATCGTTAAATTTAAAAATGTTCAAGACGCGTTTGCGTATCGTTCTTTCAAGGTGGTTATGAACTTTTTGGTGGTGGCCCACTTAAGCAATACAGCGCTATAAAGAATACATACAAGGCTAGACGGAATGTTACTTTAAATCGCTTGAAATAGCTAAACTGATCTAATGTTATTAAACATAGTTTGAATATAGCACACTGTTCGTCTGTCTCATCACTCTCTATCTCCTCTACTCTAAGCCAGTACGAGTTAGCTTAAGTTTGATAGAAGAACGTTGGATAGTAGATAATTTTCATAATATTTTATGGGTAAAATTACAAATAATATTTAATTCAACTCAATTTAATGAAAATAGCTCTTGAACAACTACCATATTTTTGTTCATCACTCGTGAAAATGATCTCTGTAAAGAGTTCGTAACATCGGGAAGTAAATGTGAATGAATAAGAAATAAACGCGATATAATCCTAAAAGTTTTGGTCATCAACTTTTTGCGGTATTTGCGGTATTTCGCGAATCTCACTCATTGCCCAAAACAACTTTTAGGATTATATCGCGTTTATTTCTTACTCATTCACATTTACTTCCCGATGTTTCGAACTCTTTACAGAGATCATTTTCACGAGTGATGAACAAAAAGATGGTAGTTGTTCAAAAGCTATTTTCATTGATACAGAGAGCACCCACTTTTGGGAAATAAAAATCAAAAAGTTGATGTTAAAAATATGATTGAATTTTATTTGCGGTATTTAGTCCGTATTCTTTTACATATTTATTTGTAATACTTTCCGAATCTCACTCATTGACCAAAACAACTTTTAGGATTATATCGCGTTTATTTCTTACTCATTCAATAATACCCTATTTTTAAATCAAAAACTGCTTGATCAATTGTTATAATTAAAGAACAGCAATCAGTAAAATTTTTCGTCTGCGTAAAGTCTGCGTATACCATTCTAGCCAGTCCAAGAGTGGTGTTCAAGGAAAAAACAAACAGCGCAAAAAGTAATTTTAACAGGCCAGTTATACGGCATTTAATAAAAAAAAAAGAAAAAATGAACTCATTTTATCTGTCCCGTTGACCGACTTGTCGTTTATTAAATGCACTCCAACCGGTAGTAACGGTAAAGACACGATCTTATATCGATGTGGTGTCGATTATTTAGTAAATTCGTTAACATCGAGTTTTGATAGAAGAGCGCTTTATTTACTAAGAAGCCGTATTAACAAGTAACAACAACTGTTATTAAACAACATACATAGATACATAACGTCACGCCAATTGCCTTGCGAAGTAGGCAGAGAGAACAGAGAGCCATAAGACTGGATTCTTTTCAAACCACAGACAACCAATCATCCGGTTGTCTTTCTTTCGGTACGAGGATAGTTCATAATTTCACGCCTTTTTTACTCGAAGATGTAGACAGCGGCTGTTAATCCTCGACTCGTCGAATCGTCTTAAACGCTAACAGTAATGGCAAACCTTTTGCTATACACCGAGTATAAAGTTGTCAGTCATCGATATTTATCACACATAAATTCCAAAAAGAATTCCGGGAAATCGTTGGCCCGGAATCGATCCCACGCATTCTGAACTTGAAGCGTGGTGCTCGACTACTAGACCAGCGAGATGAATATAATATGTTTTGAAAATCAATAGAAGTATCTATTTTTTAAATTAAATTGGTGCAAGTAATGATTGACCAATAATTAAAGAGACCGCAACGACCAACTCATAATTTAACAATGTGTTAATCAAATTTCAAGCTTATTATAACTAATTACATAAACCTTGTCAGTATTAATTGAGCAATTTGTTATTTAATTTAATTAAATTGAAGAGAATTTAACATAAATTCATATTTGTCTTATCAGACACTAACCTCCATGATGTATATTATTAAAGTAGTAACTAAATAATTTCTACTACTGTTACGCATTTTTGATCTTTGTAAAAGGGGAAGGTTCATATCTATTCTATTTATCTATAATCTCAATAACAAAATTTCTGCTTCTATGAACTAATACAAGAATAGTTATAGCAGTATTCAATTTCTGATTTACACTATTATTTAATACGTTTTAAAATATCTTTAGTTTTAGCTTTATAAAGAAATAGAAAGTGAAATGCGTCATTTTTCTCACATTCCACAACAATAAAATTGTTTCCAGTTGTAAAGAAGAAAAAACGACAAACTGTGAAAACACATAGAATACTTGGCCATGTGCGGTTAACGCATCTTGTAAGTTTAGAGAAGGTTTACTTCAACACAAACACCATTGCTTCCGTCGAGGCTGAACGCGGCGCACGCCCGTTGCCTCGTAGCAAAAAAAAACCACTTTTCAAAATTTAAAAAAAAGTTGTGTTCTTATTTCGAATAATAATATTACGCTGTTATACAATTTTTAAATATGGCTCCTTATTACGTGTTTATGTTACTCTTCGCCGGTGTGACAGCTTCTGGCTCCAATACACGTAAGTAGTTAGATGAAAGTAGAGTGCTTAAAACTTAGCCTATGTGTTGACCCCATCTCTTTGTAATATTCATGCAAAATTTAATACGAAAGCATGCAGTGCTTTTCTAGTTTATACATAACAAACATACAGACCAAAATTCTAAGAATTCTTTTTTTAGGTTCAGTATTGATTGTAGATCATGTCCTAATAATAGTCTAAGTGGTTCAGTGGTCGAGCACCCCGCTTCTAAATCAAGAAGTTGCGGGCTCAAATCTAGCCCACACCAATGACTTTTTGAAATTATTTTCTAAAGTTATGTGTGATAAATATCGATGACTGAAAACTTTGTGCCCTGTATGGCAATAGGTTCGCTACCATTGGGAATAGGTTCGCCCATAACAGTAAGTCGGACACTGCCTACATATTCGGGTAGAAAAAGGCGTGGAGTTATGTTATGGTCTGTATGTCCCAAGTAGGTATTCTAAAAAAAAAATATTCAATGTACAATTTTGCCTTTCCTACGATTATAATATATGTATAGATTTGGATCAAGAATACGTCATTACGGTCGTATGAAATGTTTTTTTTAACACACACGTCTTATTTTTTAATTAAACCTTGTTATATTTATTACATATTCATGCATTTGGATTTAGACCTTGTTTAATATTTTCGTAAATTGTTGACATATAACATCAGCGGGGACATTGCTCAACTATGTATGTATATTTAACAGTATTTATAGTGGCTGTTTGTCCGTCATCCTTGAGACATAAAGATCTAAAGTTAGAACGTTTACGACTTATCCTTACATAGTAAGGTTAATAAGCTTAATTATATACATTTAAAATGCGATTAAAACAACTTAATACAAGTTCTCGCGTTTAAAATTTATGTACATACTAAGTTCAAATTCTGTTACATCTATAGAGAACTAACATAACTTCACGGCTTTATCTACACGAAAGTGTAGACAGCGACTGTTAAGCCTCGACTCGCCGTTATGTTTACGTCCCAAATGGAATAGGTGGCGAATCTATTGCCATACTGGACACAAAGTTGTCAGTCATCGATATTTATCACACATAACTTTCCAAAAGTCATTGGTATGAGCCAGGATTCAACTCCGCGTCATCTTGATTCAGAAAATAAAACTACATTTAATATCCCAGTTCTAAGTGAAAAAGAGAAAAAAAACTCGCCATCATTCCATCACACCAACACAAGCGTATACTTTGATAGATATTTTTTAGTATTAACTCTTTACTTTTAATTTTATTCATAAACTCGTTGACCCAGCGATCTTTGTTTCGCCTCAGACGAAATTAAAAATGGTAATTGTGGACTATCCCTAACAGATAGACATACACCACGGTGAACTTTCTTGTAGGCCTTTGGAAGTTGTAGAATAATGTAGTACATTGTTTTGATTTATCACTTAGAGTTCAGACAGCGATGTCAATAGTAGTGATAAATTTCAAAAATTATCACATTTTCTTTACCACATTACACATGAATTATACATACAAACCACGCCGTTCGTGGTATGTATAATTCCCAAAAACATTTAATAAATCACAAAAAGTAAAATTTAAAAGAAAAGGCCACCACGTTGGTAGTTTGTATTTTTTTTTGTATGTGATAGGAGGGCAAACGAGCAGGCTTGTCACCTGATGGTAAGCAACTAACGCCGCCCATAGACATCAGTAACACATATAGTGTTACTTTGCCAACCTTTAAGGGATAGGGGATAGGGAAGGATGGAGAAGGGGGTGGGCATCCGGGTATCTTTCTCACCGAACGAAACGCGGCATGAGCCACTTTACGCCGATCTTCTGAGAGGTCGTGGTATTTCACCGGTCGAGCCGGCCCATTCATGCAGTAAACTGCTTGGCTCTACCACTTCTATATTCTGTATGTATAATTCATGTGTAATGCAGTAAAGAAAATCTGGCTCACTCTATGTATTTAAAAAAAACGCATCAAAATTCGTTTCGTAATTTCAAAGATGTCATTACATAGTATAAAACAAAGTCGTTTTCTGCTGTCTGTCCCCATATATCATATATATATATATATATCATTATATACAGCTGCAGATACTCATTATTACGAGCATTTGTTTAAAAAACCAGTTTGATAAAACCGCCCTCCGTTATGGAGAAAAACTAGTTTTATACATCTGTAAAATGATTCCCTTATTTAGACTGTTAAGACTTTATAATGATATGTCCTAGAGTTGTTTAGTAGCACAATTGAGCAAACACTGTATCTAACAGATTTTTAATTCGTATATTCTCTATCTATAATAAATTAAAGAGAAACATATAATATAAACAGACCTAAAATATATTTTTCATCAAATTGTACCATTTAATAGGGGCAATCTGACTAACTTCGAAATATCTAGAACTCCAATTTCTAGTCAAGAGGCCTCGAGTTCAAATCCTCATTCCCACCAGTGACTTTTTGGGACATTTGCTTATTAAATATTACCTACTTCTAAGTAAAATATGCTCTAAATATATTGCACCGTCGGATATCAACGGCATACAGTTATTAATTAATTGAATGGGCCGACTCGATCGCTCAAGTACCACGACCTCTCAGAATATCGACGTAAAGTGGCTCATTCCGCATTTCACTCACTGAGAGACTTATCCGGAGGACTTATCCAACCGTTTCCACTCTCCAATTTCCGCCTGCTCATTTCCCCCTATCCGATCCCAAATAACATAAAACACAACGCTATTACGCAATGTGCGAATTTTAAGGTAATTAATTTATATTAGATTAAAACAATAAATAAATACTGGAACTAGCAGATTAAGTATATTTGCCATCAAATCAAAATTAAAACAATTAAAATACTATATTACTTACATTACCTCATACAACATACTTTAAAGTACAAAAAATGCCTTTAACTTTAAGTTAACATCGTCATTGCATAACAAGTTAATCACATTAGGCAACTTGTACCATTCACGACTGGAGATCCAGTACATCGTCTAAGTACCTTTTGTGCAAGATCACTTAAAGAAAAAAAAAGTGTTAAAGGTCACATTAATTAACACTAATCCCTTCATGTCTAATGATTTATTACATTGATTGCGTTTGACATTTTTAATTTTAGATTCTGATGTTTAGTAGCTTGATAATGCCAAGGAAACTTGCACATTAGAAAAAAAGAATTTTAGAATGTCTTATTTAAAGAATTACCAATGACTGTACTCGATATAAATATAATCGAGGAGATATCGATTAGTATTATAATATACCTGCCACAATCATCTTTAATAAACTGATTTGATTGATTTTATTTACAATCATATTTAATAAACTGATTTGATTGATTTTATTTACAATCATATTTAATAAACTGATTTGATTGATTTTATTTACTTATTACAAAAATATTTTTTTCATTCCGCATCATTGTTTCCTCTCTATTCGTGTACTTTAAAAATAATGTAGTACTTTCTACGTTCTAAGTCTGAAAACAACTTTTTATGGATTATATCGCGTTTAATTAGAACTTATTTTTATTTATTTCCTGACGTTTCGAACTCTTTACAGAGATCATTTTCACGAGTGAAAAGTTCGAAAAGTGAAAAGTTCGTGTAAAGAGTTCGAAACGTCGGGAAATAAATAAAATATAGTTCTGAATAAACTCGAAATAATCCAGAACTTGGAGTTATAAAACACAAGACTATCAAATCTTATCACAGGAGAAAATCTTTGCAACAAGCCAAACTCCTTAGTGATCCTCCCATGATACCCATCAAAGAATCTTTCTTGATCGGTTCTAGGAATTCATTTAAAAATATGTTAAAAGAGGTTTTACATATAAAATTAAAATATCTAATATATAAAATTCTCGAGTCTAGATGTGCGTAATTGAACTCCTCCGAAACGGCTTGACCGATTCTCATGAAATTTTATGTGCGTGTCGGGTAGGTCTGAGAATAGGACAACATCTATTTTTCATCCCCCTAAATCACAAGGGTAGGCCCACCCCTCAATTTTTTTTTTAATTTTTCGACATATTTCTGTTTCTTATTTTTTTTATAAAACGGGATACAAAAATACATGCAACCCTAAATTTTCAACCCCCTACGATCAACCCCTATTTTTTAAATTTTATTTTTCGGCAAGACAACGTTTGCTGGGTCAGCTAGTTTTTTAATAAAATGTTACCTCCGTATACAAAACATTCATAACCATCGTAACGTAGTGTTATAAGTAGTGCTTTCAATGCTAATATTAGCTGTGAAAAAATGCTTATAATTATTTGAATTAAAAGCAGGTAAATTAAGCTGGCCAAACGATATTTTAAACTAATAATTATTCTTAGTTATACTGATTCTACTAATAGTTATTATAAGCTTCCAACGAATTTCAGATATAATTTTATTCCATCATTTGGACCAGGAAACGGTACGCCAAAAAACGACGTGTATATGCTATGATATACCTGTCCATCTAAATAGATGACTGCCATAATATTAAAATAATAATTGCAAATATTTACACGCCATGAGTGCTATTAATATGGATTTGAATAATGTGAGGTCACCTTTGATTTAATAAAGTAAACATATTTGCGAAACAATAGTTTGTTTAAGGACTTATTTCTATTAAAAAAAGCCGTTGAAGGTTAATTATTATTTCTTCCCCAATAGAATTATTAATATAACAATACTATTAAGATATTATCCTAATCCTTACTTATATTGATAGATAGATAATTGCAAATTTGTCTTTAACATTTAACTATTCATCCAACTGAAATGTTTTCACACCCTTGTAAATCGAATGAAAAATAGCGTGATAAGGGAGAAATACAAGCTTAAGGATGATGTGGTGACCACGGTGAAGAGAAGTATGTTAAGATGGTTTGGTCATGTTGCAAGAATGAATGAAAGCCGATTGACTCAAAGAGTATACGAAGCGAATGCGAGTGGCAGGGTCGGGATCGGGAGATTAAGAAGGAGCTAAATTAAAATTAAATGGTCGCTTTCAAAAAGGCAATATACTTAGTACTCGAAACCGGAGTGAATGCATGATGAGATGTATGACTGTGGTTGAAGCGAAAGAAGTGTGTCAGGTACGTAGCTTGTGGAGAGCCAAAGTCTCTGCCTACCCCTATGGGATACAGGCGTGAGCTTATGTATGAATGTATGTTTCCATCGTAAATAAGTGAGATACCTTTTGTTTTGTAATTATTCTTGCATGGTATTCTTGAGATGAATTATTAATTATTAATTAATATTTATTAATTTAAAAATAATTTAAAAAAATATGGAAGCATAAATCGTGAGACCACGAAGTTTAGAAACACTGGAGTCCGAACGGTCTAGACTTTTCCGTAACATTAATGTACACAATAATAAACTGAGATCTTAGTTCTCTTTTCTGCCACTGGGTGCGCTACAATTTCGGACACACCGATGATTACGAACGTACGTCGCGTAGTATTAAACAGAGCTATCAACGGCGTCAAAACTTCCCTCGTAAGGATTTGAACGCGGCGAGAACTCTTTCCCCAAAATAGAGACCATTCGCTCAACATTACTTCCGAACTCCTGTGTGTCTAAACTTTGGTTTAGTTCACCGACAATCTTTGAGTTAATAACTGACTTATCAATTTAATAATTATTGGTTTTAATACTTAGGCGCAATTTTGATATCTATCTATTCTCGAAGTATCTTTGAAAATCACGAATCCAGGAAACAGAAAACACTGTCTTCTCGTTGCTATGTTTGTAGAACAACAAAGACATCATTGAAAAAAACCACAACACTGCAATGAAATATATTAAAAGCCTTGATCGAGATAAATAAATTAACCATTTATATCAATTACTAATAATTATATTTAATTACGCCAGTTATTGACCTACTTACCGAACACAGAAAACCGCTGCCCTTCTTCACGCCCTATACAAATACCAATATTACTTGCAAACACAAAATACAATGTTTATGATATTAAAAGATCTGGCGGTAATATTGTATTTTTTTAAAGTTATCAATTGGGTTTCAGAAGAAATTCTGTTTGCGACAAATTATACATACATATACATACATACTAATTTACGCCAAATCCCTTGCGGGGTAGGCAGAGAGAACGGAGCGCCATAAGACATTATTCTTCCACACCTTACACGCTTCGTTGACTTTCATAACTCGTTTCATGCACGCACGTCGATTTTTGACGATCCTAATATTACCTTCCTCCAGAACACATTCTATTTGGTCATGGAATGTGTGTCTTAGCCGTCCTTGACTCCTAAATCCATTCGCTTTTGCATTGTATATCTGCTTAGGCTATCTGGCATCAGCCATTCTTTCTACATGTCCAAACCATCGGAGCATGCCTTTCCTTACTTTTACCATAAAGGAATACTAAAATCGCAACTTCCGTTACCAACCAAGAAAATAGTCATGGATTCAGGACTTTTACCGTGCCTCACCTATGGATCCCAAACTTGGACCTTCGATATCAGAACCAGAAACAAAATTCAGACAACCCAGAGAAGAATGGAGAGAAGCTGCCTAGGTATAAAATTCAAACATTCCCAATACCTTGATGGGACCATGGCAGCTCTCCCATTACGTGTTGTAAAACTGCTATGAATAATTTGGGTGAGGTCGGGTCTCCTTGCCTGACACCTCTCTTTATGTTGATAACTTCGCCTACTCTTTCCAGCTTGACTCTACTTGTGGTGTTAGAATAATTATTTTTTAGGATGTTGATATACCTTTCATTTGTTTTCAGCGATTCCCAGATGCTCTCGTGTGAAATTGAATCAAAAGCTTTTTTGTAGTCGATGAAAGCCAAATAAAAGGGTTCATTAAATTCTGAATATTTTTCTATCACCTGGTCAACGACTTGGATATGATCAATCGTGTTGAAACCTCTTCTGAAACCGGCTTGTTCGGTCGGTTGGTGAGCATCGATGACTGGGGCTATCCTTTCAAGTAGACAGGAGGCAAAAAGTTTGTAAAAACAAGACATTAGGCTTATAGGCCGGTAGTTGCTCATATCAGTTTTGCTTTGTCTTCTACGCTTAGTTTCGGCTTGTTTTGTAGTTCGCTTCTTTCTTCCATGAGTTCTAGCGCTTTTGATGATAAAATTTTGTTTTTATGTGTTCCTTTTGTGTTGTTTTAACTTCTTGTAGTGCATGATTTGTTGGTAGTACTCCTCCACGTTATAGTTGTTTTGGTTCTTTATAAGTTCTGGTATAAATTTACAGAGATTTGTGAGGTAAATTTTCTGCTCCGCTAGAATTTTTTATTTGGTGGATGTATTGGAGAAGTTGCGCCTACTTTTCTTTGTTGTATTTAGGTATATTGTTGCTCTTAGTAGTCTATGGTCCGAACCAAACGAGAAAGATTGCAATATTTCATATTTAGAGATCATGTGGTGCTTTGTGGTCATTATATTATCAATTTCATTTCTTGTGTTTATATCAGGAGAGATCCATGTCCAGCGGTTTTTTGGTTTTAATTCGAACATTGTATTTATGATTTTTAGATTATACTCTTGTGCATATTGAATTAGTCTTGTGCCTCGAGTGCTTCTAATTCCGTAACCGTACTCTCCTGTAGTGGGACGTTCGTATTTTTTAGGAACACCAATTTGAGCATTAAAATCGCCTATAGAGAATACATATTCTTTAGATGTGGAATCATGAGCTTTCGCTAAATCCTCATAAAAAAATTCTATTTCTTCTTGTGATGAGTATTCAGGGGGGGCGTACGCTTGTATTATTGCAATAAATTGGTTTTCCATTTTAACTTCCAGTACGCACACTCTCTCAGATATTCCTTTAAATTTTATAATGTTGTCTCTGTGTTTCTTCTTTACTAAAAAACCTACTCCATATAGTCATTTTGTTTGGCCAATGTAATAGAAGATATATTTGTCGTCTTCGATTGTCCTTTCTCCTAGGCGGCGAACTTCACTCAATCATGTTTAATATCATCTAGTGCAACTTTCAGCTCAATATATTTCTCATCAGAAGATAACGATCTTACGTTAAGGGTGCAAATGTAGACGGTGCTTAAGTTTTGGCAGAAGTTGTTCTTGGGGGGTTTTGGTCCAACTCTCCCGCGGTGACCAGCCGTACTGGGAGATTTTATTAGAAAGAGATATTTTATAATATATACATATACCTAAATAAAACTAAAGTGTCTGTTCGTAATATTAAAATAACTGATTTCTACTACATTAGTACAACACGGTACATACAATTTTTGTCTCTCCATCTCTGAAATGGCTGGACCGATTTTGATCGGACCTTCATTGGAAGGTAGCTGGTATAATAAGGAATAACTTAGGCTACATTTTTTCAGATTTTTTTTATTTTATTTTAGCATCCAAGGCGTAACAATGTTCGCCAGGTCAGCTAGTGAAGCCATCATATAAGTGAAGAACTTTCTTAGTGTCTGTTAAACGGTTTTAGCAAGATCATGTTTCGCGAACAAGGTGTTGTACGGTTCATTGACATCTCGTCCAGTCCACTCGATTGTGTACCGTTGCTCTACCAACTGACTCCAACACAAGAGTTTTATCAATACACTTAAATATACAAGTCGTAAAAGTTACGGGATGTTATTCCAGCCAAAAATTTAGTGGTCTTATTATCAAATGACGTAGAAATAGAAAAGCATTATTTACATATTAATTCGCAACTATAATAGCATATTTAGCCTATCTGGAAAGCAGTTATAACTGTCTGCATGAACAATTTTTACATACTATACTACTATTCAAATATACACTTGAGATTTTTAGAAAATTATGTATAATGGTAAATAAGGAAACTTTAAGAAATGTTTTCTTAATTACTTAGTAAATAGCAGCTTGTCCAAATAATTATGAATTTGGATCTTTAACAATGCCAACTAATACTACGTAGAATAAGAGATACAGATAGTTGCAAAAGTTTTTGAAGTAACGAAATTTAAATATTCACAACATTAAAACAACTTAAAAACATATTTTCTAGAAGAACTTTATTCTAAGAATAGCTTGTCTTGTCAGTTGTTGTGTTTGTTGTCTTTTATGAGATTGCCTCTTTAAATTTCCGCGTAATGGGCTAGCTAAACAATAGCCCAATTCCCAAACATGAAATTCATCTTCAGTCATCCAATCATTAATTCATCCTTATTTTTAATAGATATTAATATTAATTTAATCATCCTATAGGTTGACCTGTATACTCATTCATTAAAGTTTGAATCGGTTCTTTTGGCATTCTAAACAAAAAATAAACGCAAACATGTTCCAAAATAAAAACCAATCTGTCTATGTATTAAGTAATTTAAATAACTTCTCATGCTGTGATTGATTTACAATAGACGATGTAATGACGCGTGTTTTGACAGAATCTATGAAAGTGACAAAAAGACCCACCCAGGTTACACACAGCCGATGTTGACTTCACAATCCTTAGAAAAAATATACCTATGGAGGGAATGTATCTACTCTCTTGTTAATCATCAGAAGTAACAAAAAAATCATAGTTTTGTGGGTATTTCTCGTTAATATTTTCTGTAGAAATCATAAATAATAATATCTTGGACACAAATCACACATCGCCCTCTAGTTCTAAACTAAGCAACTAAATGCTTGTGCCATGGATACCAGATAACGGATATACATACATATATACTTTTCTTTTGTAAATACATACTTGTAATACATAAGAAAAACACCCAGACGCCATACAAACATTCATGCTTTTCACAAATATTTGTACGCGGATGGGAATTGAATCTGCCAACCTCGATTCTGCAGTCTGTAGCTTTACCAATGCACCACGAGGCTCGTCAATCAGTTGTATGATGTCCGTGAATGTGAAGTCTAGAAAAAATATAGATACGTTACTATCAATACACACTGGTGATGTCTGTAAGGCTTCAAAGTGAAAGCAATACCAATTATAAACTTTCATTTGTATGAATGAGCCATTAGTGAACACAAACAGACATCATTCATATTGCAATCTTGATGTTAATAGCATTGTCTCTTTGTACTTCTATTGCTCATTAAAAAACGGTAAAGCTGTTATAATAAAATATAAAATAATATCATCCTTTAGCTATCCAATAAAAAATACTAATTCCATTTAGAACTCTAAATGGAATTAGTATTATTATCAGCTATCGAATAAAAATAATAATTCCATTTAGAGAGTTCTAAATGGAATGATATTATTTTATATTTTGTAATAGCTTTACCGTTGTTTGAAAATATGATACATAATTTAAAAACAACTAATAAAATTACATAACTTCACACCTGTTTCTACTCGAAGGTGTTGGCAGCAGCTGCTAAGTCTCGACTCACCGAATCGTTATGTTAGATACGTCTCTTTTAATCCGAAAGTATTTATTTAAGAACAGCCTCTGTTCTGTTACACTTTGACTGTTGAATTTAGAAGTCCCAAATAGTATTGCTGGCGGAATCTATTGCATTGCATAATTTTGTCACTCATCCAATTCAGCAAAGTAATTAATGTCAGCCAGGAATCGATCACACAACTACTGTTCACTGATTCAGAAGCGGGGTGCTTAAGCTACAGACAGACCAACGAAACACTTAGATATATTTCAGCAGGAATGATTTGCTAAAACACAAAGCGTCTTTTAACTATGTCTAGTAGATAATATTACAGTAAAAGACAAATATGTAGGTAATATTTATCACAATTAATCATCAAATTTTTAAAATCGAATCAAAAACTTGAAACTCTTTATTTACTTTTCTTTAGACACTTTCATGACGTGCAAAAAAATCTAATGTTGAGTCATACGATGCGTAGTTGTTCATTTGTTTCTTTCTTCTACCCAATAAGGGGCTTGGCTCAAAGTTATGTATGTATGTAATTAATAAATACTGAAGGAAACAAAGAGATATCTATGAATCAACAAGCCCCCATCACACGACCATTCCCAAGGCTTGAGGTTAAAGATCCCATCGTCTTTATCAATCAATTCTCATTATTGTCACTGCAAACTATCATAGGTACCGTTAATAAGTTCCGTATTGAATACTAATACATAAAACTATGGCCGGCGAAAGCGTCACCATACACGGCTGATTATTATTAATACTAAATGGAATTTCTTTTGTGATTTTATCCTTTGTGCAGTGATATTAACATAACATCTTATATTGATGAAGATTCTCTCTTTATGGGTGCGTTCATAAATTAGTTGAGGAGTGTTTTTAAATTTTCTGTCATCTCGCGTAATTTATGGACGCCCCCTAACCACTTTACTTTGTTGTCACTTTGTCACTTTTCTGTCAATGGGTAATGTGCCCAAGAGACTGGCAGCATTGCCACGTTGAATGGCAATACTTATTACCTGCACAAAGAACAAAATAGCTCTGGTCACTGGAGAAAATATAAAATTGTTAAACATTTATTTGCATGTTTATTTGTACATGCAAACTTGTACACCTTTTTTTGTGGATAAAAATTCATAAACAACGAAGAAAGCATGTTGGCCATAATGTGATGTAATATTTAATAGAGGAAGTTTGTATATTGCTCATAAACTCGCCATGTCACAGTCGGTTAATCTTTTCCGGCCAAGCGCGATCGACAGCGATAATCGATAGATAGGGTTATATGCAATGTTTTTCTACAATCTCTACATATTTAATTATGATATTTATTACTTGATGTTTATATCTAACCCACTACCAAGAAACACTTTTAAATGTAAACATTTAAAATGATTAAAGGATTATTCATCCTCGTTTTCCTGCCCTTATCCCAACAGTTATTCAACAGTGGTAGAGCCAAGCAGTTCGCTGCATGAATGGGCCGGCTCGACCGGTGAAATACCACGACCTCTCAGAACACCGACCTAAAGTGACCTAAAAAAAAACTATGTGTGATAGTGTGATAAGTAGCATGACATGTCATCCTTTCGAACTACCCATGATATCAAAATTTTTGGGCGTGATTTTATAAGCCTGCCTGACATCAACCCTCCCTTGGGATGTTTTCATTGGTGATCAGTCCCCCCACCAGGAGTAAAATGCAGCAATAGATGGTGTGCCTCTAATTTTTCTTAACCTCTTTCTCCTAGTTGTCTCAATTTATCCTAATAATTGGTTCTTTCAATATCCTGCCCTTCCAATATCATGTTGATCCTCGTAGCCAGGTTGCACATATCACTTCTAAATGAGTAAGTACCGTTTCTACGAATAAGGAATAGTGACAGGACCGGTACAAATGGATAAATTTGTGCAAAATGTGTGATTTTATTTCATTGATCGGCTTTGGTAAGCAAGTTAGGCTGATCAAAGAGTGACTGTATTTTTGGATGCCATATCCACTGAGAAATCATTATGACCGACAAAAATGTCATTCCGTTGCTGGATAATGTTACCGCTGATGCGATGATCGCCCCAAACCATTAGGTATATATGATTAATAAAATTTTCATTACAGTTTTCTCGTTTATAAATAGACTATCCAAATATTAACAAATATTTAAAAAAATAACCAATACTTAAATAAACTTACTAACATATTATATATCCATTAATTTAAAAAAATTGATTTAATCAAACGTGGATTACAATCCAAGTGTCTGTTACATAAATTGATGATTAAAATTATAGACAATTAAATCTTAGTATAATATTAATGTATGAAAATTGTGGCAATAGGTCAGAATAAGCCATTTCGTCGATCACTACTGACCATGATAAATATAAATCTCGATTATGATATAAATAATCGCTTATAATCGGCACACGAGACATTATATTCTACAATATAATCCATGAAATACACAATATGTCTATAATTTAGTTAAATACTTCAATATAAAGACTATATTTTAACCACAACCGGTCTCGGTGGTCCAGTGGTCGAGCACCCCGCTTATTAACCAAGAAGTCGCGGGTTCGGATCCTGGCTCACAGCAACGACTTTTCGAAATTATTTTCGGAAGCTATGTATGATAAATATCGATGACTGAAAACTTTTTGCCCGGTATGGAAAAGGTTCGCCACCCACCGCCCAAGACGAGGCTTAACAGCCACTGTCTACACCTTCAATTTCTATGCTCTTTGATAGTTGTCTAGAAAGTTGTATAAAATGGAAAATTGGGTTTTTTTATATCATAAACAGCTCCTAGACTATCCTCATTTAAATAACATTAGGTAGTTAACATTGATAATTTTTTTTTCCTTCAACAGACATATTTGGTGGGAGATGTTCTCGGCGCGATCCCAATGTGGATGCCTGTCTGCTAAGAAGCTTTAACTCTCTTTTGGAGTACCTTAAAGGCGGATCGCCTGAACTAGGCATTGAGGAGGTATGAAAACTATATTATAAAAAAGAAAGATTGTTTTTATGTAACGAATAAACTCAAAAATTACAGGGCCGAATTCAAAAATTCTTCACTATTGGAAAATTGCATTCAACCAGAGTAACAAAGGCTATATTTAATCATTATCGTCATCACCATTTTGTTTGTACGCGAGTAATAACTCGCATTTAATAAAAATAAAATAATTAATAAAATAATAAACCAAATTAAACATCTTTAACGCGTAAAAATTAATAAACAAAATTCCCTCAAAAAGTTAATTGTTTCATTTTCAGGGAGAGCATATTGTTATAGACGAGTTATCAATAGCTCTGGGTGGAGGACCTGACGGGTACCGCGCAAGCTTCAACGACATCCACGCGACAGGAGCGTCCAATATGACCATCACGAATGTAAGGTGAGTCACGGAAGCATAATTGGCTTAAAATAATAAAACAAATATTCTTTAAACAATACACACAACGCCATCTAGTTTTCAAAGCTTAAATTAAGAAACATCATTAACTGCTTTGGGAGCTTCGTAAATTATCTGTTTACATCGTTGTTACGTATATCTGGTTTTACTTTGTTTGACAGTTTTAAGTGAGGTGTATAAGAATGATTGTGGCATTCAGTTCTCTTTGTCCACCCTGTAAGAAGGGCATGAAATTGTATTGTTTTCATAGTCTACTAGCTGACCCGGAGAACGTTGCATCGAAAGTAATAAATAAATAATATTACATCATACATGAATATAAATATAATACAACGTTAAACCACCCCGTTGACACCCTCTATTTGTGAAAAAAACCGCATCAAAATCCTTTACTTAGTTCTAAAGATATTAGCATATAAGGGAGCAGACAGCGGAAAACGACTTTATTTCATACTATGTAATGATAACCAAATTTTAACAAAATGCAAAGTTCACAAACATAATTTCATAAACACCATCATAACTAAACTCAAATGCATAGAGGTTAGAAAACAGCTTAAAAAGTGTTAATAAATCTTATATACAGAGAGAGAGAGAACTAAACAAAGCCGTTTTTACAGTTACTTTTAAAGTGCCAATATAATGACTGTCGTTATTGGAATGTGTGAAAATTTAAAAAAGAAATACCTGAGCTAATTTATTCTGTACACGTTCTTTGTTTGCCTTCTTCGGTGTACAAGCTCACGAGGGTCAGGAAGAACAATGAATTCACATATTTGCTATGTGATGACAAAGACGTTCACCGCGTAAACAGCGAGTTTAAGTGGCGACTTCTTTTTTAACTTACAACATGACATTGTCAATATTTTGGGGATATCATTTTATTTACAAAGATATCTTGAAAATATTCTGTAACAAGCAACAAATATTTCAATTTCATTATCATTACATAGTATAAAACGTGTCACTTGATGGTAAGCAACCAACGCCGCCCATGGACACCAGCAACACATATAGTGTTACTGTTGCACTGCCGACCTTTAAGGGATAGGGGATAGGAAAGGATGGGCCTCCGGGTACAAAGTCAAAGTCAAAATAACTTTATTTTTATAGGTCTTCACAGACACTTAAAAATACGTACACGCAAATACGTACACACAAATACGTACGTACAGACACTTAAAGGTACGCCTCTCACGGAACGAAACGCGGCATGAGCCACTTTACATGGATCTTCTGAGAGGTCGTGGTATTTCACCGGCCGAGCCGGCCCATTCATGCAGCAAACTGCTTGGCTCTACCACTGTTATATTTGAGTGGCGGTTCAGTCGGGCTTCTGACTATTACTGTCATTCTATAGTCTTAGTACTTAAATATTTAACGGATAGAGCTAAAGTTTTGTATATTCCTATTATAATAATCCGAATGTATTTCGGAAGAGTACGTTCCTAATGTAAACATTAATGTGGCATTGAAAATAAATAATAAAATTCCCTTGAATTAATTGCTTACATCCTTAATAATTTTAACGTATATGTTATAGCAAAAATGTTGATGCTGACCCTACAGTTTTTAACATATACTAAATATAATGACGCAATCGCATTGAAAACTTAACAATAAAATAATACATACATAAATAACTTTACGCCAAATCCCTTGCGGGGTAGGCGGAGAGAACAGAGCCCCATAAGTCATGATTCTCACATGCCTCACTGGCTTCTTTGACTATCATAACTCTTTTCAAGCACGCGCGTGGTTGACTGAACAAAATATTTTTGTTCTTTCGGGTAATATTCCAGTGTAAGTTCGAATAAATCTTCTCGGAATTGTGTATGATAAATAAAATCCTATCCCCATAAATCTGATATATTTTTGTTTGTCAGAGTTGACTTACCGACTCAATGACTTTCCTAAAGTTGTAACAAAATTACACATTAGTGATAAAAAGGTTAACTCCCGCAGCTTCGGATATTGGTGGTGTGAGGATCTACTTCAATTCAATTCAAATCGAATATTCTAACAATCATTTTATCATATCATCATGCAGATCAGACTTAGACACGCACCAGTTCCAGCTGACATTGTTCGGCCCACACATCACAACACGCGCCCGTTACCGTTCATCCGGAGTACTGCTACTGGTCAGAGCCAGTGGTGGCGGTGACTACTGGGGTGAATATGGTACGTATATATTCTGAATTACTTATAGATTTAATACAAAAATACTCAAAACCGAGTTAAAATCACTTAGAACCTTAAATTGAATCACTATATACAGGATTTAAATTAGATTTTTTTTTTGTAGAAATTATAATAATCTTTATTTTTATAGAAATTTAACAACATTTTTAGCGATGTGTTTATTTGAAATTATTGTTTTTGGTTGAGTTCTCATCGCATTAAGGTTATTAATATAGTCCAAAAATTAGTTAGATTTGAAGATAGATTTGAATTTAGAAGAGTTTGTAAAAATTTATTTAAAAAAAATGCAGTTAGTGACAGTTAATGGTCTTGATTGTGGCTAATTTAGCTATGTGTATATATATTACTAGCTGACCCGGCGAACTTTGTTCCGCATCAAAAGTAATAAATGAGTAAAATTTTGGATATTAAAAAGTTCAATTTGTGCTATTTATCGGCACGCGTTTTGGCGCACAACGCAACTGCTATGTCCCGCTATGATAATACTGCAATATCTTCGAAAATATTCGTTTAAATTGCATGCTACAAAGGGCCAGGAACATCTATATTACATGCACAATCTATTTATAACACTTAATTGGATGAAAATTAATGCTGTAATGTTTAGAATCACTTCGTAAATAAGCCATTATTTCCCGTAAAAAGTAAAAAAATAAAAAGGGTCATTGTGGGTTCTCACTAAGAGATAGACATATGCCCTCGCGGCCTTTTTTGAAGACTTTCTGAAAGTGTTTAATAATGTAGAACATGTTTTGATCTATCACTCACACACAGGGTTCAGCTAGCGTTTGCCATTAAAGTGCTAAATCTCAAAACTTATAATTTTTTCTCTACAACATCATAATATGAATCATAGATCAAAACCACCATTAAAAATATAAATATTTATTGATTTTAATAGCTATAGTAATAATCGTTTTCGTGTCTCTACTTTTTTTTATTTCATTGTCATAAATGTATTTTTTTTCGTATTTTCAGAGGGTGTAAAAGCCAAAGTGTACTTCCGTGGCGAGCCATACGAACGTGATGGAAAAACCTATCTCAAACTGCGTCAACTCAAACTGGATTTCTCCGTCAAAGATATACAAATGGGTGTGGAGAACCTTCAAAATAGCAACGCTGTATTACGTAAGTTTCTCCACAAAAGATTTCATTTTTTTAAATTCTTTACGTTATTAAATATGTGGATTTTTTAAAACACTAACAGACTCGGCGAACTTCGTTCCCCATCTAAAGTTATTTTACAGCGTTTACAATTAAAGTGCTAGATTTAGAAAAATATCACTTTTTTTTTACTACATTATTTAAGAATTACACATACAAAGCACCCTGTTGACACCCTCTTTCTACAAAAAAAATCGCATCAAAATCCGTTGCGTAGTTTCAAAGATCTAGGCATATGAGGGGACAGACAGCAGAGAGCGTCTTTATTTTATACAATGAAGTTTGTACACATTCCTTCCAACATTCGATTATGATGTTTTGGTTTTAGGAAAAGCTTTAAACCAACTGTTAAAATGAGTCATTAAAGTAATTTCAGTTGTGGATTATAAGCGATATTTCTGCCGCAAAATGGTGTACATTTGTTTTCATTTGAATATCTTGTTACGTAATAAAGACGATGGAGTATTTTTTTTTAGTTAATACGAATGTTATATCTCCTTTCCACTTCCTTTCCCCTTCTACTCGCTTGAAGGACGGCAGCGCCACGGTGTTCATGGGCGGTGAATAGTTGCTTACCATCGGGTGACACTTATTCGTTTGCCCTCCAATCCCTTGAAAAAATTGACAGACAAACATAACGCGACCTTCCTGATTTAGAAGCTCGACCACTGGACCACCGAGACAAACGCCCGAATACTGAATCGCCGCTCAAATCTGACAATCAATAAAGTGCTACTTACTGCTCAAATTTCACGTATTCTGTCTAATGTGACAGCTACTTAAACACTTAAGTAGCGCTTATATATTTGAGTGGTGTGGAGATATTCGGGCTTAAGAGATACAAAAAAATATAATATAAAGTTTGTTTATTAATTTGTATTTATTTAATCTCCACAGAAGCCGCGCTAAATCTCTTCATCAACACCAACGCTCAAGAACTCTTAAAGGAGATGAAGCCAGAACTAAAGAGAGATTTAGGAGAGAAAATGTCACGTTTCTTGGACCGTATCCTGGAGAAGATTCCTTATGAAGATTGGATAGTAGATTAATTGTTAGACTAATAATATTTTGCTCTTGGTTAAGGGGCTTAGTTCATAATTTGAACAAAATCAGTGATGTAAACGTTAAGATAGAAAAAATAAAGTTGCTATCTTCAAATATTATAAACGATGCCTATTTTAAAACATAACATAATTTCACGCCTTTTTCTACTCAAAGTTGTAGGCAGCGGCTGTTAAACCTCGTCTCGACGTTATGTTTACATTTCAAATGGAATAGGTGGCGAACCTATTGCCATACCAAAAAACACAAAGTTCAAAGTTTTCTGTCATCGAAATCTTTTAATAATATAATCTGCCTATTTTGTATTTCCTTAAAAGTACTCATTGATATCTATTGAAGTATCTTTTATGATTTGAGTTAACCTGAGAATTTATATACTCTTAAATATATTTACTTAAATCGGCGTCATTTTTTTTAATTCGGAAGATGGCAACTTTTCAAAAATGGTGCTAAGATTTTACACACGTATCTAATATTGTTTAGTACAGTATTATATAAAAAGAGATCAAATAATAAGAGGAACATCGATAAATAAATAAAGGTATGGTATTCTTATTACTCCTGCCCAGTTCCCTGGGACGATATTCTTTTTACAAAACAAAAAACGTTGCAGTTGCGACTTTAAATATAAGTTAAAGTTTATTTATTTAGAATACTCCTTTGTATTATTAAATCTAGTTGAAATACATAAATGTGAGTAATATTTGTTTTTTTATTTATTATTAAGTAAGGTGAAGGATCTAATGATCAACACTTTTAGTACAGTGTTCATAATAAAAAGCAATGCTACCCCCCGCGGTCGAGGGACCATGGATCCTCTACCCTACATATCCTAGTTGGTCAGCTCTAATCAGGACGCTTAAGTTCCTAAACTTAAGCGTCCTGATTAGAGCTGACCAATCATGCCTTCGATTCCATATGGGGCAAAGATAACGTCACTCTTCAGGTCATGCTAGTATTTTTTTATTTATGTAAGCTGTTTTCTACCTTCTTTTATGGGATCAGGTGATCTGATGGTAAGTGACTGGCGCCGCACGTGGACATCCGCAACACCAAGAGTTTTACAGCTGCGTTGTTGGCTGTTGAGATAGTTGCGATGGGGACGGAAGGGAAATAGGTGTGGGAAGGGCGGAAGGAAGGAGGGGGATCCTTCAGATGACTCTCCCAACCAACTAAATGCGGCATCAGCAACTTTATGTCAATTTTATGAGAAATCTTGGTGTTTAAAGAGTTATGAAAGTCATGAAACGAGTGAAGCAAGTAAGTCTAGTGTCGTATGGCGTTCTGCTCTCTCTACCTACCCCGCAAGGTATTTGGCGTGAAGTTTAGGGATTCGGTGTGAAGTCATAACTTCACGCCAAATCCTTTGCGGGGTTGGCGCATGTATGCATGCATGCATGTATGTCTTAGTATTTCCCGGTCGAAGCAGCTCATTCATGCAGTGAGCTATACCTGAGCTAGAAAGATTTGCGCTGTTTTGACACAACAATAGTTAACGACCGAGACCGGTATGAGACTGAATCGTGAATGGCTTCAAGAAGTCTTTTTATGGAATAGGAAGTTAAACGGTCAGTGTTACAGTTGTGTTGACGACCTCGAAGGGAGTAGGATGGAACAGGTAGATGAGGCGGTTAGGACCTAGGATACCTCCCTCAGCAATCGAAACGCGGCAAAGGCCACTTTTCGTCAATATTCTGAGGTGCCGTCGATTAGAGTGGTCGAATTGCGTAGCTCTACCACTGTCTTCTTCTTCTTCTTCTACTATCTTGATGTTAATGGAATTCACTTTCATTCACTTCAGCATAATTCGGAATTGTGCGGCACTGAGTTGCACAATGCTCTGTAATTGGAAAACCAACATATATTTATTTCTCAGACTTTCGCGAATCTCACTCATAGATTAAAACAACTTTTAGGATTATATCGCGTTTATTTACTACTTATTTTTATTTATTTCCCAACTAAAAATTGTTTTAATGTAAACCAACATACACTTCAATTAGCGATAGCTTTGAAGTATCCAATGAATGCAGTGTGGAATTGTTGAAATCCGCGTATTTTTTTTTTATTTGTAGCTAGTTCATATCGGCTCAGCTCACCTTTTTATTCGCAGAGAAAAGCGTATAGGTACTTCTAAGTTAAAGGTACAGTGAGATCTATATCGTACTTTGTGCACGGTGTATGGCAATAGGTTCGCCACCGCCATTTGGGTAGAAAAAGGCGTGAAGTTATGTTATGTTTGTATGTCATTAATATTAAAGATCTCTATGTATATTCTGTGTATTGATTTGTTGTGCATAAATTTATTGCATACACCTGATACTGCCCACTCTCTTTTATCTGTCTATACCAAGGTTGGCTGGCAGTTAATTGCTAACCGCTAAGGCCGCACATTGTACTATAACAATATACAAGTTCTACTATGTAGTCTATTATTTTGTATGCAATAAAATATACATAAATAAATACAATAATACTCGCGTAAATGTGTTAAACTTTGCATTTGTAACTTCGACTTTAAACGTCCACAACACCTGTTTGTTTCAAATATATTTATCAATACATTAGTTTTATTGTATTAGTAACTCACAAGTTAGTTATAAAATTGTATAATTGGATACACAGCAGTATCTGGTATACTTGTATGCAATGTACATAAATAATTATCTACATATGTGGTAGAGTTACGCAGTTCGCAGCAGGAGTCTGCCGGCTCGACCGGTCAAATACCACGACCTCTTATGCCTGGTCTACACTCAGACCGTGCCAGTGCTACTACCGCTGCCGGAAATATTGCTGTAAATACTTCTGCGGCAGCATCGTTGCGAGTGAGTTACACTCAGCCCTCGTACTTCTTTAGCGAGCAACTTGCAGCAATGCGACAGCTGTATGTTTACTAATTGTTATAAATTATTTAAACGTTTTAAAAGTAAATTTCACATTGCTTATTCATTTAATACAATTAATAATAATAATATGATTTTAACTCCTCTATTGGAGTGTATAGCAAGGGAGCGAAAGGGCTGAACACTACTACTCAAGGGCGAGTGGCCGCAGCAGTGTCGTGTTTACACTCTCACGCTGCCCACTTCCCTCGCGACTTCCCTACCCATTTGGACTGAGAGTAAACGACGCATTAGAAAATCAACCTACATAAATGACATAAGTGTTTTGATCGGTTACAGAGGTATCGCCGCTCCTACCATCCTCTATCCCATCTTAAGGGATGAAACTGTGGCCCCGTGATGTACTAGATGTCTATTTTAATATTGTTGTGCCTTAACTTTGATGTTCAAGTATTCTGGCTGCAGGATCCAACTGCTGTATTTTCAGTAGCATTTTTAGTAATATTATTATTATGTAATAAACATGTTTTAAGTATTGAGTATTTGGCACATGAGTTACTTGACCGGTTCTTCTCATGATGCGCCCTTCTCGCAATCAGGCTGCTCGTGGCGATTACATCCGTGTTTTCCACGGAGTGATTCCACGGTGCACTTTTCTCAAGCGCTCGTGTTTTATTATAAAATTTACCGATAGTGTGAAGACCTGTGTAAGTAAGGCTATTTTGATTTTAGTAGCTTACCATCGTTTGGTGTAACGATATTTACGTAGTTATTTTGACGCTTTAAACTCAGAAGCCACCAATAAAATTTTACAGGAAAGTCCGTTTATTGAGGTCGTATGCTTTCATATTGCAACCTGAATAATCATTAAGCTAATATACATTAAGTTAAATATTGATTACAGCTAGTAGTAGCTATTACGTTATTTTAATATACTAAACTTAAATACTAAACTTACGTCCTAGTCTTACATACTAAAATATTTATATTTTTATTGGATACATATTTTAATATAAACGTACAAACTGACAACGCAACTTGTTGTGGTTAGCTGATATATAGATAAACACGAAGAGTTGCGTTCCCTACTCATTCGCGTCCGGTGACCGATTCGGGCTAATTCGTATCTCGTCGGGGCACTCACTCGTAGAACGACCTCGAGAACAGACGTTGCGTTTTTCTTACAAAATTTCCTACATAGACTTGTTTGAATATAAATTACTCAACTATTTCTAAAATACTGTCGACGTATCTAATATACAAATACACTGTGTTGTGGATTATTACCTTAACTTACTGGGTGAGTTGTACAATAATAATTGCTTATGCATTTTTAGATTCGCACTATTGTAAACCATCATGAACACCGATGCTTTTGTATATCTACCGTCTATGCCTTTTTATTTTAGAAAAATCTATTAGTTTCATCAGTTCATCTACCATTATTAGTTTCAGTTTATATTAATTTCATCTTATTAAATTAGATTCATTTTCACAATCTCATTATTGCTTGTTCGCTTCCTTAATCCTGGACTAGCCATTTAGTACCTACTTGGATGCCTAGCTCTTTCGGTTGGGTGGAGTTTTCTTATATAATAACGGGCTGCAAAGAGATTACTTGCTAATACCATTCGGGAACGCTGGTTCCAGGCATTACCCAGAAGAACAGGACCTGCTGGATTATTTGAAGACCCAACGGAAGACCCTGTTACCTGTCTCTGCTCCGCATCCAGTGGGCGACGCCGTGGCCCTAGCCGTCTACCGCCCGACCGAGGGGAGTGCGGTATTTTCGGCCACTTCACGTTGGCCGACCTTTGACCGGCATTTCTCCTGATATAAATAACCCACCTACCTTCTATCTAGAAATAAATTTTATACATACCTTAATTGAATCGTTTTCCTTCTATTTCATTTTTATAATTAAGACAATAGAAAAGAAACGTGACATTGGCCGAGTGCCAAGTTTTTTTTTAATGATATAGGTTCATTAAAAAAAATCTTTCAGTGGTGTTCAATTTAGCCTATGGTGTCGTTAATCAAATTAATGTTATTTATTCAACATACCAACAAATCAAACTGTGAAAGTTATATCATGAGATGAGCATGACAGGGGTTCTCTATCAAAGCGACTAACCAGAGACTAATAACTTCAAACTAGAAAAACAACTGAAAAAAATATAAAATTCGGGTAAAGATCGTCAGCTTTCTACTTTTCAATCATTGCACAATCATAATAATGTAAATTTTTAATCACGTAATATATATTAAAAATAATATTCTCATAACTTCTAATTAACATTGATAACAGAGGTGGATTATAACAGTAATCAGTGTTTAGTAGGAGAAAAAAAAATTTTAGTAGGCGCCGCTGACTATAGTGACAACAGAACTGTGTCGCAATATAATATACCTTGGTAGGGGCTTGCACTTTCGCGAATTATAACTCAGACGCAGTCTGAGTTCGACCAACTTTGTACAACAATACAACAACTTAAGATTAATTTCCAAGAAATTAAATCGATTTATCAAAACAATATACTAAACTGATGACCTTAAATTGTAGTCTGTTCGGACGTAGAAATATTTATTAATGAATGCGAATTTATAATTAAATTTATTTAATAATAATAATTAATTAAATTATTACTTTGTTAATTAAAAAAAAACAAAATAAAGCACGAAAGATGCGATATTTATGTTTAATAAGTGCCATAGTGTTGTGCTGTTTACAAATAACAAAAACCGAACGAGAAAAGTATGAAATCGGTACGTACTTGTTTGACATTGTACTTATTAATATATTTTTTATTACAGATATGTAGTGTATCAAATATACAACATAACTATAGTAATAAACAAAGCATTTTTTTCAATCAGATTAAAAGATACATAATAAATATTTCTGAATAATTCCAATATAGTATGTGCCTACATAATAATTAATTAGAGTTAGATTTTTTTCATAATCAAAAGACAGTAATGCCATGCTTATAGAAATACACACATAGGTTTATCTGATATATGCATATTTACAAAATAAAAACACATGTACAGTATTTTAAAAGAACATTAAAATTAAGGCTAAATACAAAAGTATTAATGAGAGGTAATTAATATCTCATTATTTCAACCAATTATAATTACTTACTTTGCGGTCAAATGTAGTTTGTTTTAATAACTTGTAATTTTTTTTCGGAACTTTTGTAATAAGTTACGTTACGTTTATAATAGGAATGCGGCCAAGATTAATCAGCGGGTCGCAAGTAATGGCCTTAAATGTTGCCGTATCAAATGTGGCACATTAGGTGTCTTACTTATACCATTGGCTTCAAGCCGCCAGTGAACCTAAATGAGAAAGATCTCCTAACTTTGAATAAAACATAACATAACATAACTTCACGCCTTTTTCTACTCTGAGTGCTGTTAAGACTCGACTCGCCGTTATGTTTGCGTCCCAGATTGAATAGGTGGTGAACCTATTGCCATACACCGGGCACAAAGTTTTCAGTCACCGATATTTATCACACATAACTTCCGAAAAGAATTTCGAAGAGTCATTGGTGTGAGCCAGGATTCGAACCGGCGACCTCTTGATTCAGAAGCGGGGTGCTCGACCACTGGACCCCCGAGACTTCTTATTATATAAATAATAAATTCATGTGCAACTAAAGACATTCAAATCAAGCAATAGGTACCCGACACACTGGTCTAGTGATTTTTGAACGCCGACTTCTGATTGAGATATCAAAGAAATGTTTACGCAATTTACCTATATGTGTTAAGCATCAATGATTGACAAAGTCTTGCCTGATGTGTTACAATAGACTCCGCCGCATATTTCATCAGTACAGTTAATTTAATTGACATGATCTTTGTAAATTATTGTTGTCTAGGGTTTTGAGAGGACCATATTTATACATAATATAAATAAAATTTTAAGAATATCACCATCTATCCATATAAATTAAATTGATATGTCTCTTTATAATATTGAACATTAATACGAATATATAAATACGGTACATATACCAAAATAACATGTGTTACAATTTTGGTCTGTCTGTTTGTCTGTTTGTTCCGGGTAATCTCCTTATATGGTTGAACCGAGTTTGACGGATTTTTTTTGGCAGGAGCTGGTGTAATATGGAGTAGCTTAGTCTACATTTTATTAGAACAAATCTTTTATTTATTTATTTATCGCCGTCTTGAAGAAAAAGAACACTGGTCTCCCGCTATCAAGAAAAAAGATTGCTCAGAAACCAGACAAGGAAGAATAAAATACTGTAATATCTATAATATTATTTGAAGGTGTTTATAATTATCTGTAATGCTGCAGGACAGTCTGTAGTCTATACCATTAGTGTGACGTTCCCTTAAGGTAGTATAAAAATAAAATACAATTTAGATCGCCGAATTTTATACCAAAGAGGCTTCATAACAACTAACTAAGGTCTAGTAACCACCGAGAATGATCGATTCCATTTGTAGTTTTTTTTTTCTAGTCGATTACTTTTTTCGTATAAAAAAAAATAATTTCAAACGTCAAGTCTCACAGTACTTAAAGACGAGGCGAGTATTATTTTCTTATACATAAAGTAGAATTGATAAAATGAAAGCGATTACAGTCTCGGTGGTCCAGTGGCCGAGTACCCCGCTTCTGAATCCAGAGGTCGCGGGTTCTAATCCTGGCCAATGACTTTCCGAATTTAATTACGAAAGTTATGTGTGATACTGCGACTGAAATCTTTGTGCCCGGTATGGCAATAGGTTCGCCACTTATTCCATTTGGGACGCAGACATAACGGTGAGTCGAGGTTTAACAGCCACTGCCTACATCTTCGGGTAGAAACAGGCGTAAAGTTATGTTATCTATGTGTTATTATGGTAATAAAAAAAAATACTTTTTCATAGAGATTCATAAAGATCGTTTAAGAAATGGCTTTAGAGAACCGCAGTATAAAAGTTGCCTAACTTATAGTAATTACTGTCAAGGCTAACTAGCACTAAAAGATTACCAATGTTACAAAAAATAACATCATATGCTCACGGGTTGTTGAAATAATATACAAACCTGTATACATCTCATATACTATCTCTCTGTAGTCTGGAGTCTGTCTCTGTAGTCTGGAGTCTGTCTCTGTAGCCTGGAGGTCGCCCACACCGTCAAGTTCAAATTCAAAATATCTTTATTCATTGGACTTCTCAAAGTACTTAAATTTGTCATACAACTTAAGTACTTATATCAATCTAAAATACTTATATACATAACTTCACGCCTTTTTCTTCCCGAAGGTGTAGGTAGTGGCTGTTAAGCCTCGACTTGCCGTTATGTTAACGTCCCAAATGGTGGCGAAGTTTTCAGTAAATTCTTACTGAAAACTTCACTTTCAACTTTACTTTCGGTAAATTCCGAAAGCTCCGAAAGAAAGTATAAATCCGCGTACAGAGGCATAAATAGCCACTACCTACACCTTGAGTAGTATGAAAATTAATTTAGAAAAGATAATTTATTCAACAGCTAACTCAAAAGTCCCAAATGGATGACTATTGGGAAATATTTTGAGTGTTACAAGTGACAGATATCAATCACTAATATAATTATACCTCATGTAGATATCCCATGGGATGAAGTATTAAATTCGAACGCGCGAATCTTATTTCTATCAAGAAATCAAAACAAATTCAAAATATACAGCCATATAACATTACAATAGACTAGAAGAACACTTTTATCTAATATCTGACCAAGTTACGTAAGTGACATTGACTTGTAAATATTATACAAGACTGATTAAATTGAAATTCGATATGATTCGCTCTTTATAAAGAGACTTATTTATATATAAAATAACATAACTTCACGCCCTTTTACTACCCAAAGGTGTAGGCAGCGGTAGTTAAATCTCGACTCACCGAATCGTTACGTTCCAAATGTAATAGGTAGCAAACCTATTGCCATACACCGGGCACAAAGTTACATCCATATTTATGACAACATAACTCCAGAAACTTCGATAAATCATTGAGGTGAGCACGGAATGGATCCCACGACTTTTGAATCAGGGGAGCTCAACCTCAGAACCATTGAGATAAACTGTTTTATCCTAACATAACATAACTTCACGCCTTTTGCTACTGCGCACTGTTTTAACAAAATAAATCATACTAATAGACAATCAAACCAATAGTCTTCCAATTAAGTTATAATGTTCTGTCGCGTTCATATACTATTCAAGGACTATATTAATATTATTTAGGCTTTCCTTACACATTGACATCAAAACGTGTCATTGCATCACAGCACACCATAAAGTTTAATTACAAAGAGAATGTACCGAATTACATTTAAATATAAATGATACGTATTATTTCTTGACACACTAACAGATATATATTTCTGTTTTTTTTTTTTTTTTCATTTAAGTATTTACTTTCACCGAAATACTTACTGATATTAAAGATTCTGCAAAATGAGTTTTTTTTTTTTTTTGAATGATTAGTGAGTGGTACTGAGAAACTCTATACGAAGATCCTTTTGGTTCAAGATTGACAAGTTTTAAATTCATAATATTAACTTCTAGCTGCAACACGTAAGAAGAAAACGTAAAAGTAACTTCACGCCTTTTCTAACCGAAGCTGTAGGCATCGACTGTTAAAACCTCAACTCGCCGAATCTTTACGTTACGTCCCAAATGGGTGGCTAACCTATTACCATACACGATCGATGTTTATCATACATAACTTCCGAAAATAATTTCGACAAATCATTGGTGTGAGTCCGGAATCGAAACTACGATCTCTGAACCAGAAGTCGTGGACCACTGAACTCGACCATTGGACCACCGAATTTTTCACAAACATTCATGCTTGTCATAAATATTTGTACTCGGGTTGGGATCGAACCCGCAGAACTCGATTCAGCAGTCGGTAGTTTTTAGCTATGCACCACGAGGCTTCTCGAGTTCAACGATAATAAATTTTCACATAGTTATGTGTGTATACCGATTTAGTCATAAGAAACAGGCTCAAGCTTCATTTCCTGTTTATTAAGATAGGTGATATGACATGTCCATAGGTGGCGCTTTACCGTATGCCCATTTCCCATAAAAAAAGACTGATCGATTTTTAAAATTAACCTGCGAATTAAAAAAATAACGGATGTCGACTACAGTTTTTGTTTCATTGCCATCTAGACCTTGTCCATTGGCCAATATAAAATACCTGCTTATTAATATGTAAATGCGATGTAATCCGTAAAAGTATTTTAATTCACATAATTATATTAATTACTTCTACACTAGCTTGGTCCGCGTCAAAAGTAAAATAACGTTCAGACAGACAATTTCAGGTGCATTACTATTTTGTGCGGAATCTTTATTACAGAGTCGTAAGTTGCTAACCCGATTGCTTGCTGTATCCGAAAAAAGAGATAAATATCAAAGACTGGCGAAATTGTGCCCGACGTATAAGTGGTCTTTTTTTATAACAAAAGAGGGCAAACGAGCAGGCGTGTCACCTCATGATAAGCGACCATCGTCTCTCAACAAATTTGGTGTTACAGTTTCAGTTGCCGACCTTTAACGCAGTAGGATAGGAAAAGGTAGGCTGTTGGCCTCCGCGTACCTTACGTTCATGGTATTTCACGTCGAGACCGCCCATTCATGCAGCGAACTGCTTCGTTCTACCACCACCCGCCACTTTTAATACTTGGTGTTTCTCGACTCGTTTTTCTTATCTTTTTCAAGAACTCAATGTTGCAGCGAGTTAGGTATATTTATATTGTCACACACATTAACATATTGATTTGCAGAAAAATACAAATGTCTGCTCAAATTTTATTTGAGCCGTTACGAAAATTATGTTTTCATAACGGATGGGTTGAGCAATTGAGAAGCACACTTTGCTCACCTGAGCATCCACAAACAAAGTGACGCAAAGTTAAGCCAAGGTCAATCACCGGCAGAACGTTGAGCTGCCAATAGGATATGTGTACCAACCATGTGTGCCAAGGATCTATATTAAATTCAAAGTAACACTGATTAATTGTACTTAAGTACATATCTTTAATTTGGTTTGTCATTTGTTCATTGGAAAACGGAACCTATAGACTTAACGCTAATAAAACAACTGGGTATAATCTGAAAGTACTGGCATTTCAAACATACATAAACACACGCCTTAATGCCATAGGGGTGGATGGAGACTTTGGCTTTCCACAAGCTATGATCCTGACACACTTTTCCGCCTCATCCACAGTCATTTTTCCTTATTTAATTTTAAAAATTTATTTAGGTGTGGTACATCCTTCTTGAATTCCCCATCCCGAAAGATTCCGTCTGGTTGTATACTTGGATTGGATTGGATTTACTAAAAATATGACATGTCACGTTCCGACCAGCGAAAGTAGTAAGGTTTAACAAACATCAACTAACTAGCTAGTGCTCTAGAAAGCCATGAACTCACGTGATAAGAGAAAATAGAAGATAGAAAATATAGAAGGTACAATACAAGGTGCACGCCGCCTTCTATCGACAAGCGAATGTGTGGATGTCTGCTAAAATTTGCTAAAGATTTTTTCTTTCTTACGTTTTACCATATTCTGAACAATCCCGATTTTGGTAAATCAATCGTGCAAAATGTATTTAGCACAAATATATTTTCACAATCAATGTCTGACTTTAATGAAAAACAACAATACTGTCAGTAATTCAAAAAATATACTTATTGTTTGACTGTCTCAAGGGGTAAGTAACACTTACAATGTGACAAGGTCGTACATATTCTTAATGCAGACATGTGTACAAACTAAATCAATATTACAAACGATAAATTGCTAAACATATTGGCGTAGAGTCGGAACTGAATTACGATATTGCTGCACATGACATTTTCATTTACAATCTATTGGAATAATAGGTTGGGGAAAAAGTATTTTCGTATTTTTGTATGAAAAGTCAAGACATTTTTTTCAAAGTTTATTTACATTTATTTACAATATATATGTACCGTTTTGTTGAATAACTTTCTGCCATTTTGTGGGCAGAGACATTATCCCGTTACTGTAGAAACTTTGGGACTTCTGATCAAAAAAACGGGACAAATAGTTTTGGCAGTCCTCTCTTGAGGTCAACCTTACAGAACCTAAAGAATTCTGAAGAGACCGAAACAGGTGAAAATCTGAAGGCGCAAGGTCAGGGCTATATGGTGGATGCACTAGGACCTCCCAGTCGAACTCTCTTAATTTTTGCTGAGTGGCTAAAGATGTGTGTGGTCTAGCGTTATCGTGATGAAAGACCACACCCTTCCTGTTGATCAATTCCGGCCGTTTTCTCTCGACTGCTTCCTTTAATCTCATCAGTTGCTGGCAGTAAAGATCAGAATCGATGGTTTTGCCGGACGGTAAAAGCTCATAATGAACAATGCCCTTCCAATCCCACCATACACACAGCATCACCTTATTTCGTGTTAGGCCAGGTTTGGCCACAGTCTGTGAAGCCTGGCCAACTTTCGACCACGACCTTTTTCGCACGTTCTTGTCGTACGTGATCCACTTTTCATCGCCAGTTATCAATCTCTTCAAAAACGGCTCGGTTTCATTACGTCTCAATAATGAATCGCAAATGAGTACACGGTTCATTAAGTTTCTTTGAGTGAGCTCGTGTGGCACCCAAATATCGAGCTTTTTTGTATAACCAGCTTTCTTCAAATGGGTCAAAACTGTTTTGTGGTCAATTCCCAGTTCTTCAGCTAGATCGTAACTACTAATATGCCGATCTTGCTCCACTCTTTCAAAAATGGCGTCAATTTTATTCGTAACAGGGCGACCAGAGCGAGGTGCATCTTTAACATCAAAATTTCCGGACTGAAAACGTTTGAACCAAATTTGTGCTACTCTTACTGACACTGCATCAGGTCCATAAACATCACAAATTTTTTTCACTGCTTGAGTTGCATTTTTGCCTTTTTTATAATAAAATTTTAAAATGTATCGAATTTCTTCATTAGATTCACTCATTTTTACGGAGAGAAAAACAAATGAAAAATAGCGGGAAACAACTTTTTTTTATTTTTTTCTTTTCTTTATAATGTAACCTTTTTAATGTTACCAAAACCAGCCAGACACAAATAGTACAGTCAAAGAAATTTTATAATAAGTTTATACCTACGTTATGCGAAAAGACTTTTTCCCCGACCTAATATTTACACCCAGGGCCACTTATTGCGACATCAAACTTCAAAGTTGTTAACTATCATTACTATAATTTCAAATTTGATCATTTACAGAAAGAATATTCTCCCCTTGCAAGAAATCTTCACCAGAATTTGATGGATGTATAAAGCGGGCATTTAACAAATTGAGGCCTTTGTTCAAAGTCGGTAAGTAACTTACATTAGTAGGTGTAAATTTTTTATGCAGTATTTTGATACATACGTGTAAAAAAAAACAAAAGTAAAAATTTGTCTAGTAGCTTTTAACTCTAATAGGTGTTCTGCCTATGGGTAAGTATAAATATTAAAGCATGGTTTCATATTGACAACAGGGTACAGTACCATATTGTAAGTCCTAAAACTTCCTATCTTGCTTTCGTTAACGTCTACAGAATGTTAAGTTGTATATACTAAATTATATGTACATACCTAAATGATAATAGGAAATTGTCTGACATAACAAATATATGAGACAAGTGTGTAAGGGCAAACCAGTAAAAGTCGACCTAGGCGACCCTGTTATCATCAAATAAATTATGTGTTGGAGAAAAGCCAGGTCAAGAGGGGCCGCAACCGGCGAGCATGAGAATGGAGGAAGCAAGAAATGTGTGTCAGAATCGTAGCAATTGAAAAGAAATAACATCTGGTTTCGCATGCGAAAATGGCGTGAACGTAAATAATAATACCAATAAACATAACTACTTGTTTTAACAGGTATACCTGAAATGGCTGTGGCACCATTTGACCCCCATTTCGCGAAACAAGTCCGCCAGTCGCGGGCTATTATTGGGATGGGCTACACGCTTACCCTCAACGACGTGTACGAAAGAGGCTGGACAAACTCAACGGTCACCAAATATAAGTAAGCTTGTAACAAACATACTCGAGCACCTGTATTAATCATCTGAGTGATCAGTCAGTTTAAGTATGTATTTACAAAACAAAAGTAAATATGTATTAATCCGTTAAATAGTTTCCATAACTCAAGTAGGTACTTAATTGCTAAGCTGGAAACTAGAGGGCATTGTGTGTAGGTATGGTGTCTAGTGTCTGACCGAAGCTTCGGCTTCGGCCACGTTCGGCCAAAAATCCATCTTCGGCAAGATCCAGCCGAAGCCGAAGGTCCCGCCGAAGGTCCTGCAACGGTCGGAATTAAACGAACTGATACGAACGAGTGAGTGACTGACGGACCGGACTGCACTTAGTTCATTGCGGATACCTCTATCACCGAGAGAAAAGCGGTATGAGCCACTTTACGCCGATATTCTTCTTTAGCGGTGAATAATATTGAAGAGAATTATTAAATTACTAATAGTTTATAGACCTTCGGCTTCGGCTTCGGCCGAAGGTTGTGGAGAAGGCCGATTAATCGGGTTCGGCTTCGGCCAAAAATAGACCTTCAGTCGGACACTACTGGTGTCCATGATATCATTATATTACAGAAAAAAATAGTTCGCAGTATCTGGTTGCATGTAGTTAAAATGAATGTGGACCTAGAAATATGCAAAAATGGAATTTATCAGATGTTCTCTGTATTTTTCTCTTATTTTTTCCATATGACCAGAACGGATTGGGACAATCAACGCATAATATACTCACAGTACTTCCCAGAAAAGTGGCTCAGCGGGGATTACGAATTTAAGGTAACATCCACAACTTGTTTAAGAACCATTTGCGTACACCATGACTATATATTATACCTGAAACATCTCTCAATTATGATTTCCTGGAATTTTGGAATTCTTTTTGGAAATAATGTGTGTTAAACATATCACTGACAACTTTGTGCCCGGTGTAATGGCAATAGGTTCGCCACCTGTTCCAATTGGGAGATAACATATCGATTTGGCGAGTCAAGACTTTAATAGCCGCTGCATACCCCTTTGGCTAAAAAAGGAGTGAAGTTACGATAAGTAGCAATTATGATCAAGAATATTATATTTAATTCAAATTAATTTCGGTGGCCCAGTGGTCGAGCACACACGGACGGCTTCTGATCCAGAGGTCCGGGTTCGATTCCTGACACTGGCTCACACTAATGACTTTTCGAAATTGTTTTCGGAAGTTAAGTGTGATAAATATCGATGACTGAAAACTTTGTGCCCGGTATGGCAATAGGTTCGCCACCTATTCCATTTGGGACGTAAACATAACGGCGAGACGAGGCTTAACAGCCGCTGCCTACATCTTCGGGTAACAAAAGGCGTGAAGTTATGTTTATGTTTATTTATGTTTAATTTCGTTGCAGGGTGACGCATTCGGTTTGGGTGTATTACGTTCCGGTCGCTGGAACCTAACGCTCCGAGATTATTCCCAGACAACACGCATCAAACGTAACGGCACGGCCTTAGATGTTCACGTAGAGGTGGACCACATTGGTGATATGGAAATTCATGTCGGCAATTTGCTTAGAGGAAACGGAATACTCGGTGCGCACTTATTCATATATCAAACGCACTAATTTTAACAGTGGTAATCACGTAGTTCCGTTTCATGAATGGACCGGCTTGGCCGGTGAAATACCGTGACCTCTCAGCAGAAAATCGACGTTGAGTCATGGTGCGTTTCATTCAGAGAGTGGTATTCTGAAACTAACTTCCCTTCCTGCTCCCACCCCATCCCACTCTGGACTCTCTACCTTAACTATGTTTTCTAAGACGGCAACGCAACTGTGACACTTTCTGTTTAGCAAGCGTCCATGGGCGTCTCTAGTCACTTACCACCAGGTGACGCAATTTCTGGTTAGCCTTCGTTTTAAGACAACGAACGGTTTATTTATCTGAATCTACATAATCTCATCACAAGCTTTTTTTTCATTTTCCAGAACGCGTGCTGGATCGTCTGATCAACGTGTCGTGGAAACCAGGCTTCGCTGTGATCAGGCCGCTCATTAACGACCTCGTGAGCACTGCATTCACTGACATATGGAGTAAATCCTTTGAAGGCTTCCCTGTCGATAACTTCATCAGAGACTGAACTCGCGCTATTATGGCGAAGTCGTCGCTTTATGTGCCAGAGTTAAATATATGTGTAAAACTGCCTTATATTAAGGAGTTAATAACCTACCTACATAATTCTTTTGATCGTGGTTTAGCTAGTCAATTTTAATTAAAACCGACCAAGTGACAGTCGGATTTGTGCAAATCTGAAAGTGTTTTGAAATCACGTTTGAAGGAGGAGAACCCCACTCAAATATTAAATTTTTATGTGTACCAAATTGTAGTTAGAGCAGCAACAGAAATCTGTGTAAATCTTAACTGTCTAGCTAGGCACTATACAATGTGAACTAGTATTAGGGTGATTTTTACTGTTTGGGTTTGAAAACCCTTGCGCATTGTAACTTTTGTTTTCGAAGAGTTTAAACTACCAGCTTGCATAATCTTTAGTTAAGGTCCAAATCAAACACAAGTTATATTACATATCTCAATATTATATTTATTAAAAAATATAACCTAACTATATATATGACTATATTTAAATTCAATCAACAAATAACTCGCATGTTCGTCGAAACTGGAATAATTCAACCTCAGTCTTTCAACACAAATTAATATAAATCAAGGTGGCCTCACACCAACAACTAACGGCTCACAAGCGTATCGTTACATCACCGGGCACCGCCAGACTTACTCGAGTGCACCGACTGAATCATCCTCGAGGATACTCGTCCATAGATCACAACACTGCATACACGCCGAAGCGGCACACGCACTGTATAAATATATACTTAACATTGCACCATTGATTTACTAGAGTTTTTATGCAAAAAAAAAAACAATCAATTTTCAAAATATATATACACATAAATCAAAGTAGATCACTTAATTCATTACCAAATGTTAAACTTATCCAAGATACCAGTTCGTTGACAATGTTTACATAAGTAAAATAAATCCCAAGTACTGGACATTCAGGCCAATTTTGACATATTTTAGGCAATTATGTTACTATTTCAACATTTTTTTATTGAGATATATCGTATTGAAGATACCATTATATCGTCGTATTATTTGGAAAATACACAAACATTGAAAGTACACGAAATTGTTTGGATTGAACTATTTTACTTATTGATCTATTAGGATCATATAACATAAGTACTTTCTGGATTTGTGAGACAGAAAATATGCAAACCAAGAGTAGATCAAATATAAATGTACAACTAGTAATTCATGGTAGTAACTATTTTAGGACCCTGTGGACCGACATCTGACAATTATGTACTGACTAATAATATAAAATAAATGAAGTCCCACGACTCCTGTAGTCATTCATTCAAGATTATCAAGATGTCTATGGCTCATAAACACAAGTACCATAATGTTCATTGCTATAACTATATAGCGCTATTGTTTATGCTAGCAACAATTCCATTTAAAACTGTCTATTCCAATTTTTTACTGATTAATTTCATCCAATATCGTCTAGTTATAAATTTGGAACAATATTTCTCAACATGCCTCAATATCGTTTTATTATTATTTTGTCAATTTTATCTCAAATATTAGGTACAAAGTATATATGCTCATAGTATGTGTTCACAAAGAAATAAAACTTCCCAGAGTGAGATCCCAAACGGTGTATCCGTTAGCAAGTCGCCGCAAAAGTATCTCTGACAAGTAAAGGAATACGTAGGCTTGGGAGCTCCTCTTCACATTTTAGTAAGAATAAATTTTGCCAAACTAGAGTTAATTGACAAAGAATCAATACAGGTTATGACGTTATCGCCAAATCTGTGTACACATACGATTTATGAAAACTGCTCATTTTTCAACAAATCAATCGACTTCCTTGGTTGAAGTACCGTAAAAACTTTAATTAAATTACGAGATTTTTTTTTATTATTTTGTACTTTTTTTCTCGTACGTTTGGCCCCAGAATTTGTGTCTATTATAAAAAAAAATCATTTTTATTTTCTCTTCGAAAAACGAAATAATATTTAGTCAAATATCGATATTCAGGCCCTTGATAGTTACAAAGAAACATTACAGACAAGCAAAAAATATCATTAAATTAATTACAATACTATCATTATACAAATAAGGAACAAACATGTTTTAACTAAGTGTTTTGTGTTGATTGCAATCAGGGTTAATTCAGAGTATTTTTTCACTGTTCATAAAGAACATCTGTCAATTAATAAAATAACAAAGATAAATCAGACGCGCTTAAACATTAACACAAACAAAATATAAATCTATCAAACCCAAAAAGAAAACATATCAAACAATAAACTTAATCATAATGATGTGGAACGAAAAGGGTTAAAAATTAATTTGCAGCAAGATTTCATTTCATATTTTAAAATATATCAGCATTGAAGTTGATTAATGAATACACGAAGATTACTACAACATTAGGCAAATCTAAGGGCCACTATTTGCCAATTTACACAAATCAAATTAATTCATATATAAAGATTGAAAGTGAGTACGATTTCCTGTGTACTTGTCATTGATAATGATAATGTCATTTGTTTAATGATGTGCATGAAGAACATTCGATTTGCACAGACTAATGCAATAACCAGAGGCACCAGCTCTGCCCATAACAGATTTTAAATACTTTTTTTTACATGGCCAATGATATCTCTTAGTTGAGTTACTAAAGTAAAAGTAATATTAATTATACACTTTTAATTATACGATCAACTTCACTTCTATACATTTTCATCTGAAAATCAGTATTTAAAAGCTCCAATCACATTCACCTGCAAAGCCAAACATACCAGCAAGCTTTTATGTTTATCTTTAAATAAATTTGTTGATATTAGGGGCACAGGTTTAGAATTGTGATATGATGTAATACTTATTTGAATAGTCTTTTCCACAAGGTAAATAAATGGGTAAATTACTGGGCACTTAATAATTTCTTACTCAGAATTGGACATACAAACCATGGAATTCTTTGTGGTCAGAAGTTACAAACACTGGATTGTATTTTGAACGGGCAATAAAAGAACTACTTGTTCGGGCTACAGGTGTTGGCCCGCTTGCACCTGGACAATAGTTCAACACAATAAATACATTTAACCTGATACACATTCAATAGTATACATATACACTAGCCACAAGCTTTAAAAAAAAATATTGGAGTCGAACAGCATCTACAACTAAATACAGTTAAACTGTTTTGTTGAAAAGAGAATAGAACCTTTTTATCAAGGGCATCTGACTTTAAATACCCATTATACATTAATTTTATGTATCATATTTTCAGCCTTGTTTTTCCCAGTTATATTGAGGTTTGTTTTCTAATCTAAATTTCAGCAGAATATCAATTTATCCATAGTAATTTTTATAAGAAGAAAAAGAAGCATGACAAGAACAAAAAAAATCGATAAAATATACATACATCAATTAAAATAAATAAGTAAATTGAATTAAAACGTAAGTTTGTGTTGTGTGAAACTCCTATACTTATATTCCGAACTTTGCTTGCACACAACCCGATCTCCCACATGCATAAAAACAAACATTCATCTCAAAATTAGTTCTAATTTTAAAATTATTTTGATATGCTCTTATCAATATATATATATTTTTTTACAACGACATTAAATTTGTGCTGTACATTATTAATCAATAACGGGCGGAGCGGTGTCGAGCCAACGAGTACCTACTGGTACGTAACGTAAGCAAACTTACGTATAGTAGTACCCTAAGTACCTATGCAATTTTTGTACTTCAATATTCAGAATACTATTTATCGAAATGATAACGTCAACGTTGGCTACGACATCGCCGGTGCCATTAAACTATTTACAAATAACTAATCAAACCAATATGTGAATGTTGAACTGACAAACTAAGATATATCAACTAAATATTTGGCAAACGTTCATCATTGACAACGGAACAATGTGCAATGCGCTCACTGCGTGAACATCACTAGCGTCACGTACTTCAACTAGAGCTAGCTTTACAATTAAAATCGAAGGCCGCTAAGATATCACCGTTCATTAAACTGTGTTTATGTTTATATATTTACATCAAACCTCGCGCACGTGCTCGTCCGACCATCAAATGATTTGAGCAAGTTATTTACACAGCGAGCGGACACACGCGACACACAAGCCACTTATTATCTCTCATACACATATTTTAAATAATGACACCCAATATGTCCATTTTATACAATGAACTATAGACAAGTTCTCTGCTATTATTTAAGTGTAATTACAATTGCCTTGCTTCAATTGAGTTTTTATATTTTGTTTTTATATTCAGTTGAGTTTTTATATTTTGAATATGTCGCTCCACTGCATGTAATAGAACTAAAGGATGTATTTATATTATGCCTTCAACGGCACAAACCATACACCACTACAAGGAACCTCTCTAAATTAAGGATTCTTCCAGCCTAGGTATAAGTAGCAGGTAAAAATCATCCGATAATTATCGCTTGCAAGCAAGCGATAATTTTTTATTAAACTCAACACTCTAGAATAAACATTTATTTTGGCGTCAATTTTACATTGGACATGTCATAAAATTTATAATATTCTCTTTATCTTATTATTGTCATTCAAAATGACATGTTTTAAATAAATATATAATGTGAAAATTTTATTATTAAATTACAAAACGCCAAGATATGTCTTGGGTACAATCCTGTCAATCATAGAGCGTTCTCATACTAAGGCATCACATTAAGCAGTTAGAACTAAGGAAATAATTTGACAGAATTTTCTTTACCCAAATACAATGGAAGTGGTAGGAGTAAGAGATCCTGAAGTGGTGCATAGTATTACGCTAAACATCTCATCATCACTATAAATAAACCAATTACACAACATTATCTTTAAGGAACATTATAATTTTAATTAAGCGTTATATTTATTGAATCAACTGTAATTGGTGACCCTTTTATACGAAGAAATGAAATTAGCACCATGTTTTTCAGATTGGACATAAGGTCTTACACTATTCGGCGACCGTACAGTTAGTACAAATGATTTCAAAATCAACTATCAACATTATTAGAATGTCGTGCAAATGAACCAAAATCTATCTATCAGCCGTCGGTTTCGTTAAAGCTGTTCCTATTCTAATATATACACATTGTGTGATACAATACTATTAATTTGTGCACCAATTACAGTCGACAATTTTATATCCTTACAATAATCAACAAAATAATTTAATTAAGATACTATATAGGGACCCGGTCACAATCTATTGCAACTATCAATGTGCTGAATGTCTCAGAATGTTCAACTAAATATGTGTACCGAAAGAAAAAAATATTAAATAATATTTTCTTAAAGCACACACCGCGTACACATTTGCTCAAATTAAAAGACAATTTAGATGCGAATACTAGATATTTGAAATAATACCACTGGTACAGATAATGTACGGTTTAAATTAATTAATAAATCATTATTATCATCCCAACATATTGGCAGAGGATTCAAGAGATACAAGTTATACAGCATGGTTATAAAGCGTCAAGTCAAGAGAAAATAAATAGTAATAAGCGCGATAAAGTCTGCAAGTATTGCTTAGGTTGACTACAGTTTTTGATACAAAGATATTTTTAAAAAACCTACAGATGGTAAGTATTGTCAAAAGCAATCACCATCAGCACAATCAAAGGCTACATTAAATAAACCTTTATTTGTGCTGATATTTTATTTTAAGAAAAGGTGACAATTACATTTAAACTTGCAGTAGTATCTATCTAATGAATGATTCGGGTTCAGAAATTATTTTATTAAAGTATATAGCCATTATTTTCAAAACTCCACAGAAATTTCTCCAGTTCAATTTGTCAGTCTTAAACAATGCATGTATGTGTTTGTGTCAAATCACAGTTAGTTATAGATGAAGTATATTGTCTTGTGAAACAAAGAACTTAAGAAAAGCTGGAAACTGTCAATTTTTCCAACAGCAAAATGTCATTTTCATTACTGCTCAAACCTAAACTATTATGAAAACATCTTATTCACAGGCTTGTTGGGTCCTTGTTAGTTGTAGGATTGACAAGTTGACTTTCAGTAATATTGGGATATTCGCAATTATAACATTCGAAATGCATAATATTTTGTGACTATGGTGATCTTGTTAGTGTAATTCGAGTAATAATTTAATACGTGGTGTGCACAGACGTGGTACGCGCACATAGCACTAGAACTCAAAATCAAACAGTTCCGAGAGTCCTTCGTCGTGGTCGAGACTGAAACCGTAATCGGTCGCTGACATCGGTGGCTCCAGCGCCAGGAATGGTTCCAATTCCATAGATTCTGGAACGTAAAAAATAATAAACGGGGATTATTCACACGTTAATTTACTGGGACATGCATTATAAAAACGTTTTTTTACTTTTTTTCGCAACATAATTTAGAATATTTTATATATCACTATGGGTAGTATAAAAAATAAATATTAAAATCTAATGAATTTTAAACACAAAATATATCTCCAAATACTACTGCAGAATCTCTTCCCTCAGAACATTGAGAAGAAATGTTAAAGAAAATGTAAATTTTACACTATTGTAGCTTAGAGAGTATTTGTCAAGTAACTAAAGTTCTAAAAATAATCATTCTGGCCAGATATTTATTTTTTATACATTTTACTTATAATTTATTCTTAAAATTAAAGATAGACAATAAATACAAATGATGACAATCATATAGATCTGTTTATTGAATGAAGAATATGAACATAATATGAAATACATATATCCGTCACCTTAAACAACACCTGCAAAATGTACAAACTAGACGAAATATTAACAATAAGCTAATTAGAACTTTTAACAGGCGAAGCAAAAGAAGGCAGATAATACACTTACACTTATGAGTGTAAGTGTATTACATGGAAACATGAGTACATAAATATGTTATTGTTTATGAAGAATGGAAGCTTTCTTTACACTCTTGTTATGAAACATGTAATTTACAAACTCACTCAGGAAACAAACTTTTTTTATTGTTTGTTTGTATTAGTATTCATTAGTAGCAGTCACTCTCTAACTTTCTGTGTAAGATTAAAGATACACAATATTGAAGTTCACAATAGTCAAAACAAATAAACAAATCATCATGTAATTTCTTTTATGGTAGATTTCCAAACCCAAAGGATCCAGTCACATTTAAATCGTCGTTATTCCACTAAAAAATGTCACATGCTATATGACAGTTACAGTTAAACTGGAAATAATGCGCCAGTATTTGAAAATGTATGAATTTTAATGTTATCATTAAATAAGCTGAATTTGAATAACATAACTTTTCGACATTAATGATATTATTGATATTATACAATAGACTGTCGTTGTTGTAAACTGTAGATCCCAATTTAAGTAATAAGATGGCATGTGTGCATTTCTCGTGTGACATAGCAAAAAAATAGTGCATACAGTAAGTTAGATAATAAATATTATTATGAGAGCGGTTTGTTACGATTGCGATGCGTGTGATTAGTAGGTATGATGATTGTTGGTTAATGGCGAGGCGCCGTGAGCTGAATCCCATGGTGCTACACGCCTGAACTGGAGCAACACGAGACACAGCTCGCGACGCTCACCGGTCTCTCTCTCTCCCCTCGTTCCCCACACCGCACTCCGACACTCCTCCATCGACGTGTGATATACTATGTTCACATCAATTTCATACATTATTAATCCAATATGTAGAAACATTCTCTAGACTCTAAGAAAACAAAACATTGCTTTTGTGAATACAATTCCACTATATAAATATAAAGGATCTCGATGATCCTTTAGATCTTCCCTTCATTAACATGTATGTGACTGGTGTATTCAATATATGAAAATGATGTGACCACAATATCCTAGAGTTAAATGGAAATATATTTACAAAATAACAATATTATCGCATTTGATCACAACACTACATATGCGGTTAAGATTGCAAGAGGTATTATTGATTATAAATCAGCAAATCACTTAAAAATCACTATTGATGCAATTAAATTTTGTTATTTACAAAACTTTATAAAAACAATAGCACGGTGGCACGGTGGCAAACGGCAGTGGTAATCAATATTTCCAGACTATATTATAACATAGGAGGACATCAATATTAGGAAAGTTTGTCAGATGTTTCGACTACAAGAAAAAAATATGAGATAAATTAAAATATTTTACCTTTAAAATGCTTGTATGTATGTAATATAATGACACCAAGCCATCTCAAAATCTATTTTCGATTCTACAGCTAGTTATAGTAATACTACTATAACTAGCTGTAGAAAGATTTTCACAATAAAAAAAAAAAACAAAACTTGCACTCCTTTACTGTACGGAATTCTTTATTGTTTTATGTATTGTTTGTTGTTGTCCATATATAAGTAGTAAGTAGGGTATAAAATAAAAAATGTTAAGCCTACATGTAAATGGCAAAATATTCTATTAGTAGGTGTTATTTTTATTTTTTTAAACAATTAATCTCATTATATTACAATGTTAGTAAGTAAAGCTAATGATAATGATCACGTGAACCACGTGTATGGTAATGATGAGTAAGCATGCACACTGTGTTACGATTCGTATTTATAATAACAATTTATTTATAATTCGCGATTGACTGTGCAAGAAATAAAACTGCTCTTAATATAATTGGCATTTATTGAAGCCCTTGAACCCTTTTTTAGGGTCACATCCATTTTCTCCACCAGGCTAGGGGGCATCACTAAAATATTGAGTAGTCGTGTAACTTTTACACGACGAAAAGCCTGAGTGCCAAATATTTGGGAGGGCAGCTGTCAGCACTTGTCAGTAGTAGGCCTGGAACGAACTCCAGGCCAACTGCAATAAATATTTAGTTGAATGATATGTTGAGTTTTTTTTTTTACATAAGACAGACCCCCATAGGAATTGGAGTAAGAAGCTTACTGTGATTTCTAGCTGAAGATATCTTACACAGTCAATCAATTACATTTTTATTGCTCACCAAATATATCAATTCAAATGAAACAAAAACTTACCGAAAGCACGAAGCAGTAATCACTTATTAACGTTTACAAAGGTTGTTTACTACAAAGGTAACTCAAAGCCCCAACAACCTCCCACAAACAAAACCTTTAACCACACATAATTGACATGTTTTATACACTGTAAATATTTAAGAATTAAGACTTCTTAATATGTGACTTGAACAGGCATAAAATTAAGTTTCCACCATTAACGAAAGAATCAGTAATCTTGGAAATAACAAAAATATAAGAAGTATGATAAAAATAGCTACGTTAGAAAACGCGTTGAAAAAAGGTATATGGATTTGAAAACATGTTCTGTTTGGCGGCTTTGTTTGTGCGGGGTATAATGATGACAGTAAACAGATGAATGTTAACCAACCGTGTTAGACAAGTCTCCATGTCCGTGGTGTATGTATGATGTTCGTCGGCAGCATGTTCGCGGCGCACAGCTAGAACTCTGACTGTGATGTGATTTGACGGACACACATATCACAATCGGAGTACTAGTTACGAACCGCGATTCCTTACATCCCGGCAATACCATGAATATGTATGTACCCATCAACACCATGTGATATTTTATAACAATATTTTAAAAAACGTAAAGCGTCATATATATTAGTAACAACTTATTAAAAATATTAGTATGCATAGGACGAATTACATATTGCGAAAATCTCATCTGATATTAATAAATACTAACTACAATGCCTGTTTTGTGCACTTGAAAACTGCATAACTAGGTGTCTGTTACACCTTTTACCACTAACAAGTACATTTTAGAAATGTGATTTATGTGATATACTAAAATTCAAAGAGATAAAAGTATGATGGGTAAAATTATTTTAACTAACCTGTGAAAGACATTACTTTACTGATTTGCTTGCACGTATAAATATAACATTCCTTTAAAGGGAATTCAATATTTGTTTTATAAGGACTAAAAACTATTTACTACAGTACTCGAAATACGAGGAAACCTTTTGTGAAATGACTGCAATGAAATCACCTCCTTGTTAGTTAAAGTAAATTTAAATTAACGCAATGCAAATTAGTTAATATTTCTAAGGCAATGGAAGAAGCGTCATACCCATATTTTTTACAAGTATGACATGTTGATTACACAGATATTGCCAACTCAACTTCAGTACCAGTTGATGTATCAGCATTTCAAGGATAGCCAAGGTTGCTTGTTTACCTGACTCTTGGTCTTCCGTTTGCAGTTGAAACCGTCCACCACCCATGATAGGCGCGAAGTCGTCGCTGTCAGCTATCAACGCGTTACGCAGACGCCCTCTGGCTCCGCCACCTGTACGCATACAGAATAGTTTGATTCATATAAATATAGCAATATTTGTCTTTGAAATTCAAATTTAAATCCATAAGCGTCATCTAACGGCGGCTTTCGTCATGATGAAACGTTACAATCCTTATTATTCATCATCGTTCATCCTCCTATAAATCCTTGTATATGGTTACAACAGGTGGTACTGCAGGAACATTACAATCGCGAAAATGTACGATGCTTACCGCGGAAGAAAATGTAGCACTTGTGAAATAATATGTTATTCGCGTGTGAACTAAAACTAATATGTAAGCATGTAAGCACGATACGAGGCGTAAAGTTCTACAAGCCGCGTTTCGTTAGGTGAGAGTATTCGGGGGCCCACACTCTTCCCCTGTCCTTCCACTCCCTTGAAGGCCGGCAACGCAACTGTAACACTAATATATTGCAGGTGTCGATGGGCCTCGGTTTGCCTCCTATCTTATAAAAATAAAGATACTGACTGTCCGGCGTGTTGGTGTCGTCGTGCCGGTTGATCTGGTGCTGGGGCGTGTGCGGGGTGTGCGGGAGGTGAGGGGCGTGCGACACGCCGGCCAGCGGCAGCGTGGGGTCCGTGACGCACGGCGAGCTCACGCACAGCGCCGCGCTGCCGCCCGCCCCGCTCGCCCCGCCCGCCCCGCCCGCCCCCGCCTCGCGCTTCACCGGCGTGCTGCGGACAACACGCACCACATTACTCCACTCGCTCACGAACTATACATAAACTGGACTCCCAACGGTATAGGCTTTTCCATATATGAATACTATGGAAAAGCCTATACCTTGCATGTGTATGCACAACACTAAACTGAGATATTAGTTCTTTTATAATATATATACACCAAGCACAATATGTTTCATATATCTCATCATTCATCATCATCATTAGCCTGTTGCAGTCCACCACTGGACATAGGCCTCTCCCAATTTGCGCCACTACATTCGATTCTCGGCCTTCCGCATCCAATCTTTTCCAGCAGCCTTTCTGAGGTCGTCTGACCATCGGGCTGGTGGGCGTCCTACACTACGCTTACCAAGTCGCGGTCTCCACTCTATGACCTTCTTGCTCCATCTACCATCGGTCCTTCGACAGATGTGACCAGCGCATTGCCACTTAAGCGAGCTTATTCTACAAGCTATGTCGGTTACTCCGGTTCTCTGTCGAATATACCCATTTCTGAGTCTATCTTTCAGAGATACTCCGAGCATAGCTCGCTGAGCGACTTTAAATTTGTGAACTAGCCCCACCGTAAGTATCCACGTTTTGGCACCGTAGGTCATTACTGGTAGGACGCACTGGTCAAAGACTTGGGTCTTCAGGCACTGCGGTATAGGCAAGTTGAAAACTCGACGCAGTTTGCCGAATGCGGATGCGAATCCCAGCTGAATCCTCCTGTCGGCTTCCTTCTCGAAGTTTCGTCGACCTAACTGGATAGACACGACTTCGAGAATTGACCCATCGACATTTATCGGTCCGGGCACATGTTCATTGAAGATGACCTTGGTCTTGTCCAAGTTCATGCCCAGACCGACACGTCGAGAGGATTCGTCTAGGCTGCGCAGCATTCCGCTGAACTGTTCCAGCGACTCTGCCATTACAATGTCGTCGGAGAACCGAAAATGCGAGATGTACTCACCATTCACGTTGATACTCTGTCCAGTCCAGTCCAAGGTCTTAAGGACGTCCTCCAGAGCGTTGGTGAAGAGTTTGGGAGATATGACATCTCCCTGTCTTACACCTCGATTCTGCTCGATGGAGTTTGTCACTTGATCCTGGATCTGGACAGCCATCGTGGCGGTGTCATACGAGCATCTCAACACCCGGATATAACGCCAGTCCGACATCGCTACAATGCATCCAGAACTGCCCAAGTTTCGATGAAGTCGAAGGCTTTTTCGTAGTCCACGAATGCCATACACAGTGGCTGATTGTACTCTTCGGTCTTCTGCACAATCTGCCGAACAGTATGGATGTGGTCCACGGTACTAAAGCCTTTTCGAAACCCGGCCTGCTCCGGAGGCTGGAATTCGGCGAGTTTTGCACCGAGACGATTCGTAACGACCCTCGAGAACAACTTGTAGATATAGCTCAGGAGTGAGATGGGTCTGTAATTCTTCAGTAAGGTCTATCACCTTTTTTGAAGAACACCACCACTGCACTCCTGCTCCAAACCCGTGGTGTTATACCCATATATCTCATAGTTATCTTAAAAGATTACTCATATGTCCTTGATGTGTTAACACAAATATCAAATAGAAGCCTCCTGGCTAAATCTTTTAGAGTATTTAACTTTCTTTTTTCGATCATTTTGGTGCATACAAAGTTCAAAATTGATATTATTGTTACAACTCACGTGAAGACTGCAGACATGGAACTGGAGGGTTTGGACTGCATTAGGGCTATAAGTGGCGCTAACAGCGCCTTATTGTCTTCTAATAGGGGGTCCGCCGGCAACGCACCTATCACTATAGAACAAAAGTTTGATTTAATAGAGAGTAATAACCTTAGTAATATGAACTTGAAAAATGGCGTAGTAATCAATTAATATAAATATGATATTTGATTACCATTGTACAATTTGAATGATGTACAATTCTACGGATGCTTTTTATTCGTCCCATTAATCATAATAAAAATAGTACAACACTCACATGAAGGTGGCGAAGGTGGACGTTCTTTTGGACAGAGGTAGACTTCTATTTCACCCGACTGGGACTTGAGGTGTATCATATAACCTTTCTCATCAGGACGTGGCACCTGTAATGTAATAGTCTACATTATACACAACATCTACTAATAGCATTATTATAATAGATATACCACAGCTCGCTACACTTGTTTCTATGGACATTTCAGTATCTAGAAGAAATTCTTAAAACCTAAGTTATCCATACATTTTATCCAGATTTGTTTCAGTTCGCCACATGAATGGGCCGGCCCCACCGGTGAAATACCACGACCTCTCAGAAGACAGACGTAAAGTGGCTCATGCCGCGTTTCGTTCGGTGAGAGAAGTACCCGGAGGCCCCCAATCCTTCCCTATCCTCTATTCCCTATCCTTTAAAGGTCGGCAACGCAACAGTAACACTATGTGTTGCTGGTGTCCAATTGCGGCGTTGGTTGCTTACCATCAGGTGACACGCGTGCTCGTTTGCCCTCCTATCCCATAAAAAAAGACCGTCAAACATACAAATTCGCTTGTATTGTATGGTTACGTGTGTCGTGTGTGTCGTGTGTACGGTACGTACCGACAGCCTGGTGTCGGGCGGCGCCTTGATCGGTATGACGGTCTGGCTGCGGAAGTCCCGGATGGAGCGCAGGTCGGCGTACGTGATGTAGGCGCGCGCGCCGTGCTCGGCCGACAGCTCGGACAGCGCGCGCTCGGCCACGTGCACGGCGCGGCCCACGCGCGCCGCCCGCGCCCCGAGCACGCGCACCTCGCGCCGCAGCCGCCGCGCGCTCTCCGCGTCGCACCCCGCGCCCGCCCCCGCCTCGCCGCACGACCCGCCTGCGCACACACACACTCGTTACCGACGCATCCAGTCTCACGATACTCTCTGATTATTATTGTTTTTATTCAAGGGAGCAAGCTGAGGAGCCAGGCAGTTCATCACACGAATTGGCCGGACGGCCACGACGGCCACCCTTCCTATGCTTTTCTATCCTTCTACCTTAAAGGTCGGCAACGGATATTTGCAACAGCGGGGAGTAACATCCGCATTGCCGGCCTTTAAGATGAGAGCTTATTTTTTGGAAGTCGTAGCGTTCCGAAATTACCGTTGCCGAAAACTGATTCCTTAGAGGAGCCTTGCGTGACAAGAAGTGACAATTGAAGCGCACAATTGTTGACCGCCATCCATTAAGCCGATGGTATCATAAGCGCGACCAGCGATAAAAAAAATCAGCAGGTGGTAGACAGGGCATGTGCCCAGCTCATGTGAGCTGTAGAGATGCGCAACGCGAAAAGATGCGTTCAAATGGAAGAAGCTTCTGTTCGAGTATACTACATCTACTTACTGAACCTTCTTCGAAATGAAAACTATCAATACTTAGATAAAACGTAGCTTTAAACAAATTGTTTTATCATGTGTTTAATTCAGTGGCTGTAGATGCATTTTAAGTCCCTTAACATATTAATTAGATGGCTGTGTCAAACAAATTTCAATCAGTATTTATCGTATACATTACTAAACTTACCATACTTCCACTGTATATTGTTTTTAGATTTTTTCTCTAATATTCCTATTCCTTCTAGCACGTTTGTAATGTCATATATACGACGTTTTTGGACCGATAAATGTTCTGCCGCGATGTTCAAGTCTAAGACGCCATCTGGCGATGACTTCAGCAACTCGACGAACTTTTTTGTTAATAAACCTAATGACGTGTCAAATCTGAAACAATGGATAAGATTACTTGATATAATCACACGTTTTGTTATCCCTAACACCAACCAAAATATTGTATGTATTAGTCAGGCATTTGATGTCATACAACCAGTAAAAAAATCTTAATTATATTTATAATCACTGTTGTAAACAGAAAAGCTTATAGCCCGCGTAATATTAATTACAAAGATAACGGAACAGACCTAGATTTAGACACTAGCGCTTAAGTACTCAGCAAGTTATATTTCTAACCCATCCCAGCTTGAGTGCCGATAATGTTACATAAATTATCGTGGACTAGTGGACCCGGGAGACTTTCTACCCAAAACAACGCCATCTATCTGTGGCCTACCAGAACGAGAAATTTAGTTTTTTCATTACATACACGAAGCGCGTCGAGAAACGCACTTGGATGGTAGAACGTTATAAATTTGTTGCTTTCGTACTTATGCACTTTATTCATATTACGTTTTACCTATAATCAAGGCTCAGATTCCCAAATAAATAGATATATTACTATCATTATTTGAGTAAATCGAAGAACCTTGAATACGAGATATGTATGTATTATCTTATTGTCTATTATTGTGTACCAACGGAACTTTTCCGAGGCATATTATTACACAGATTACATTTTCCAGAATAATCAATGACAAATATAAACTTATACTTCGGGTGCCTTCAAGTAATTTATCAGCACAGAGGTCCATTTGACGTATACTAAATACGGAATGAGAGGAAGCTTGAAAGTTGCCCTAATATGAGAAGATTATGAAGAAATGAACGGGTCGAGCTCACGCTTCTCAATCAAGAAGTCGTGGTATCGATTCAAAGCTCACACCAATGTCTTTTCTCAATTATTTTCGAAAGTTAGGGGGGTGATAAATATCGATGACTGACAACATTGTACCCGGTCATGGAATGGAATAGGTACTGCCATCTTTTTCCATTTGGGACATAAAAATAAAACGAGTCCAGGGGTTAACAGCCGCTGCCTACACCTTCGGGTAGAAAAGGCGTGAAGTTATAAACGAGGAATGATGCAGATGTCGTGAGAAGAATAATAAATTTGATGTGAAAGAAAGAAAACATGGATGGATTGTGTGAAAGACAACATGATTAAGAAGGGTGTTACCGTGAAAAACAATGATAGGGAAGTGTGGAAACAAAAAAACCTGTTTTGCCGACCCCCTAATAATGGGAAGAGGTCAGGAAGATGATTAGGTTTATTTAACTTTGTATGGAAGACAAAGTAAAAAATATCTAAAACAAAATAGTAAGGCAGATTAAATTGATTTATAAAAACATCGATGAATTCACTAATTATACATATATGTCCCACAGACTTACTAAGCCCATCATAGTCATATCATATCATATGCACATGTGATAGTGATGTGATGTCATCATCATATCATGGCAATGATGACTATTAAACGTAATAATCATATTAGAATACTAGCTGACCTGAACTTTGAACTTGTATAATTTTAAGGTTATTGAGAGGCAAGCTTCAAAGACAAGCATACATTAAAAACGGACGCACACATTCACCGAGTGAGCCACTAAGGGTTCCGATTCTATTAATATTACTTTGAAATACGGAACCATTTTGAATCAAAATGACAATCTAATCATGATAAAAGCGATTAAATAATCCAAATAAGAAATTATATAAAAAAGTCCATTAACATTTATAGGTCTTACAGTGTGATGCTTCAAATCAATATTACGACGCAGTTTGGCAATAAACTTCCCTCGCGAGAGAGGCTTGGGTCGAATATCAACACGATAATAATCGGAATCGTATACAGCTTCCCTGAGAGCTCGTAATGCTGAGAACCGTATGTCATACGTTTGACATATTATACAAGTTTCTTTCAAAATAGACATTCTATAATCAAGATAGAACACACAAAATACAGGATAAGACATAAATGAAAGCTTCCAAAAAAACTTTAGCAATTAAAATGCTTTGACGTTTTATAAACACTACTTACTCTCTAAAATGGAAATTTACCTCTCACAGAGACATGTACCTGGAGCGTTCGGTGTATTTTTTCATGGAACTGGACGGTCGACTGCACGGCGTGAGGACTTTGACACGTTTCTGTTTTGGCGTCTTGAAATCAACCTTCATGGGCACAACGTGCCCCTGCTGACTGCCGGAACTGCTCTCACTCAGGTTCAGTCTTCTTTTAACTGCCTGCACACAGTAAATATACTTATAATAACTTGAATATATTGAAATAAAATAATAGAGTTAAACGATTGCTAACAATCCAGTTTAGTTAACTAAATGTGACTTAAACGAAATAAAATATGCGGATAAACGGATATAAAATATGCAGGTAGTTGCAGTTTGCAGTTGCAACAGTTAGATTTCGGACCTAGAATAGAAATAATTCTAAAAACATCTCTCTCCATTCCTTCCTATCTATCTTCTCTATGCGGTCCACTGGTTCAATACTTCGCTTGCAACACAAACTGTAATAAAAAAATGGGCGTGTCGAGCCACAAATCCCGCTACCTACACCTTCAGGTATTAACAACAGAGCGTATCATAAAATAGTCCAAAATATAGCGATAAATGAATACTGGTATACTAATTCCATAGTCAAATAGCAGAAAATTCTTATTAACACATTATATACTAGTAAAATCAAATGGAGTATTGAACCAAAATGTTCGTCATTAACAATGCTTTCTCGTTCAAACTCAAAGGTGTTTAATAATTCCTAAAGAATTAGTGTGTCTGTAGGCAGGATTTAATACTTCAACGATCAAAGCCAACTATGTCTACGGAGCATATTTTGTTTCGTTAACAAAACCAATAGGGAATATATGACAAATACTTTTCACTCGGAATAATATTTAATTTGATTATACAATTGCGTTAGGTTAGGTTTTATAACCATTTGTCATCACTTGTCTTCGTATCAACTAGGTCGTTGATGAAGAAAAAAATATTAAGCTTAAGCAGGCTGACGTTAGTGATATACCTTTATATTTATGTTATTACTTTCCAAAATAATAAAAAATATTTAAAATTAAAACTAGTACTAATAAGTCAAAATTAAACTTCGCATCATTAACTCACCCCTCAATTTAATTACTACGCCATGGTGCAAACTATAATACATCACTTGTTCATTGGCAGTGATAAATTAAATTTCTTTTTGCATTTCACTATTACGTTAAAACAGTACTTACTCTCAGCACAAAGTAAGTCATTGTTAATCTCATCAATTGAGCAATCGCTTAACCAACGACTTCACACTCTCATACATGACACTGTATAACAGAACTATTTGTTGAGTTCTGCTCCAAATATTTAAGCTGTCCGTTGACCCATGTTAATTAATAACTGTAATAAAGTAACTATATCACTTTACTCTTTTATTATAAATAATAATAATCTCACATACAAAGATAATGTTCCCGGATAGTAAAGCGTATTAAAAATTACTAGCGCCGAGTAGGTTGCACGAGACAATTTCGATCACCTCGTGCAACAAATTCAATTTCGGAATCCAACGGGGCCAAAGCCCCAAAGAGGAAGTGTGTGTGGGGAGGGTGTACCCGGTAACTACAATACATGACATAAATTAGATTCAACAGAAAAGACGCCGAACGCTCGGAAGGGACCTATGACGAAAGAATGGCAATTTCTTATCTCGAAATATTTGTGTTATTATTATAAGAGCGGCCTGATGCTATTGTTAATTTACCGGATTCGTTAATGCCAAGCTCCTTTGTACGTGGTACGCGTAAAACCGGAGCAGATGTGTCAGGAATGGTTGAGTTCACTTTTAGCCGTTACGGGAGTGCTGAATAATACATACGATATTGTTATCTCAACTACAATAACTTGATTAGATGTTTTAAATGAACTGTTGTACATATTGAGTTTTTTACAGATACATTTCACCCAATGAGTGGCCGTGTGCTCATCCAATGCTAATAGTATAGCTGTTTTATAAAGTTTTTATTGCTTGATAACTTTGTATGAATTACTTAACTTCACAACGCAGGTACAAAAATATAGGCGGGCATCGAAAATCAATATTAGCTAAACACAAGGTATACATAAACGTGTAGCATACTTAATTAACAGGAAGAAAGGCAGGACTTTGCTGTATTTCACTATTAATTCCTGATCTAATAATAAAGGCGTTTCTTGTAACTTTGCAGATTTTTTTTAGCCAAGTTGAAGGCAGCGGCCGGTTACGCCTCGATTTTCAAGTACTAAGTAGTGACGGCACCTATTACCATATATCTGGCACAATTTTATCATAAATATTGATCGATATTTATCATAAATAACTTATATAGTGAATGCCGAAAAGTTATTGGTGTAAAGCAGAATCAGAATCCGCCATTTCTTGATTCAGAAGCGGGATGCTTGATCTTCAGATACGACAATGTTCTTCTTGATAGCAAACTCAGGTGTTTAATATCACATTCAGTAGAAAATTGTCGTAATTGGCAAATCTAGTGAGATGACAGGAAGTGTATGTAGTGTACCTGACCATGTGACCTCCTTTGAGCCACATGTTTGCATGGGGGGTGAACGCCACTCGACAATAACTGCCGACGACACGTGTGAATATCGCCCATACTCGTCTCTTGTTATATTATTATTAAAATTATTTGCCTGACGACAAAAGCTAGAAACGCTTCGCAGAAAACCAATTTCTTGAAAGATTAACCAATCGGGAAAAAAACGGGAACATATCCCACCAATTTCTTCAAATATAGTTTTGATATTTTTGCAAGCTGTGACTTTTCCTCTCGGTTTCTCTGTAAGATAACTTTTCCTATCATCATCAGGAGAGAAGAGTAAGAGAGAGAGAGTGGGCAGCTGCGAAATAATACATATCGCAAGCATACTTAAAAATAAAAAAGTTTAGTAAAAATTGTTTTTGTCCTATTTTGTATTCTGGACCGTGTGGCTGATGTGTGTACAAAATTTCGTAATAATAAGTATTATTACGAAATTTTTAAGTTGTTTTTACTTCTCAACAATTTATTAATGATTGAGTGACATTGTCGGTGTAAAAGTAAGATGGATGGATGTAGGAGTCGAGGACGGCCAAGACACACATTTCATGACCAAATAGAACGTGTTGTGAAATCAAAAATCGACGCGCGTGCATGAAAAGAGTTACGAACGTCAAAGAAGTGAGTGAGGTCTGTAAGATTCGTGTCTTATGGCGCTCTGTTCACTCCGCCTACCCCGCCAGGGATTTGGCGTGAAGTTATGTATGTAACAATTTATTAATTTTCAGTTAACGAACGAACAGTCGGTTGCCAGATAAAGCTTATTACTTTAACTTTAGCTATTAACAATTTTCTGGATCATTTTTATAATGTTAAAAATAGCCTCAGGACTCTGGGTACACGAATAAGTTCCTTGAGAAAGTCTGTTATTAATTTCGATTACTGACAAAATCGTGTGGTTATAAAAGACCAAAAATTTCGTCAGGTCGAGGAATATATGCCGTTTGCCTACACCGTTTTGTGAATGCATTATTTCTATTCTATTATTCTTCACACGAAGGATATTAGAAAGGATATTAAAAATATTGTTCCTGGCATCCAGATAAAAGGCACAAGAGTCTCGCGCTGACCGTTGCGCAGAATTTGAAAAGCGGGTCCAAAAGGGGAATAAAGGGTGTGCAACGGGACGCTTCTAAACGCTGATTGGCTCGCTGCCAGTCGTACTGTATTCCCCGCGTCGATACGACGCTCCAGGCCATCTAGGCATGTTCTTAATTAACGTATTTTTAATGTTTTGATTTGATTTTACATAGTTTGTTGTCTTTAATAATACGTCAGAATCAACGTCGTCCCGTTAGAATAAAAATATGACTCAATACGAAGAATCCAATTTTAATAAGAAATGATCTCATCTTAGTTTCAAATGAAAATTGCTTGAAAATGTATGTTATTAATATTCCTGTAATAAAACAGTGTTTATGTTTCAAATATGTAAGACTTACAATGAAAGCCATATTAAAGACGATGCCGCAGATTTGGCGTGATATTCAGACCAACATACAAATAGACAATAAAATAAAAATCTTTGTTTTTATTGTTACTGTAATTGAGACTGCTATCAATTTAATCCACTATCATGCAGATATAAGACGGTTAAAATTTTGTTAAAAAAATAAGACAACAAGAATGAGTAGTGATTTACCCGACTACAATCAGGAGGACTGGACTGACAATCAAAGTGTAATTAATAACTAAGAACAAATGATTTGGCATTTTACAATTTTTTTATTACATCAGATAAACTATTTCTATAATTCTACTCTTAGTAGTCAGTTAAAACAAGTCATAGAATCTAATCTAATTAGTTTGCAAATTTAACAGATAAATAAATACTAAGAAAATATTCTTACAAAATATTCAAAACAACCATAATATTTTACAATGTGCCAACGTTATAATCAAATAAACTTTAAAATATTTTAAATTTAAAACAAACTTATCAAATCAGTGAAGTACAGGAGTTAGGATAGCAATCATCCATAAACACCAGAAATCCTAATAAAAGTTTGTTGACCCCACAGAGCACAATGAACCCATAACAATTTTGAACAGAAAAATATCAACTTTCTATTTCACCAAATAATGTGATATTGAAGGAGACCAGTATTGTAATTGTTAGTACAACATGGATCCTAACTACCGTACCAATAAGTCTTTATGATGTTGCAGAGAATCTGTTGGGAACATATATGTTTCTAAAGACATTTTCCTCTATGTAATTGTTGCTATGTTGGAAGTTAACCACAAATTATGTCCACCTTTTAATCTAAAAAGTGAACACTGTATTTTTTTATTGTAATTGTTCATGAATTGAGTTGAGATAGAGCTAAGAAAATTTGATAATTAAAAATAACGTTGACAAATCTTTTAATGCTCTCTAATAATTGTATGTCAGTGTTAAAACTGCAATGCGTTATGTCACTTGAGTACATACTTAGTATAGGTAGTATTTATCATAGTCAAATAAAAAAAATAATGTATATATATATATACAGAAGTAGATTTTATATTATTATAGAATATGGAATAATTGGTTTACAATACTTGGGAGATAAATTAGAACAGTAAAATGTACCACATACTCATCATAAATTTAAGAAGAGTTTTTATCTCTATAAAAACTTTTTGGAGTTTCAAAAGCTCTTCTCTAAAAATGATGATGAATCTACAACATTTAGATCATATTTAAGCCACATTTTTCTCTATCCCACTCTTTAAAGGCTAACAAGTTAATCCATTCAATACAATTATAGTTAATAACTTTAGTAGTCAATCAATAATGCCATATGTTATTCAAAATTCACAGTGTAAAAAATATGAACTTGCAATAAATCTTTATGTAAATTGTACAAAATCTAATATTGTTTAGTCATTGTTATGTAATGATGGTTCCACTTAAAAATGATATATTTGTATTATATTAACATATTAAATTATGATTATAATGTTCCTCATTCTTTAACATTGAGAAGTCCTATGTTAAACAAGCAAATGAGTAAACATCAAAAATGATAGTGCAGAGATATCAAACTGACACTGGTCCAACGGATTCATCAAATATTGAGTATAATTCCTTAAACTCATTCTGAAGTAAATATAACAATAATTAGTCAACATGGCCACTTGAAAATTTTAATAGAGGTCCTGTTAGTCAAGGCAAGTGATTGGCATTCATCCTTTCCACTAGATATTCAGATCAAAGTGATTATGAAGTAAGACCACTAACAAAGTGTGAGAGATTTTTTATCTTCAAATTACTTAAAATGTTAACAGATAACACAGTAGATTTTCAGAACCTCACAGTGGACTCACGTTAACTACAACGTAAATAACTTTAAAATACTTACTTCAGACGTCTTCGGCGGTGCCGTAGGCGCCTCACGCCTAATCTGATGCTGTGGCGTGGCGCCATAGCCATGATCTAGCAGATGATAGCTAATAGACTGGCTGGGGCTATCGTCTAATAGCGTGGTATGTGCAGGAGAAGCAGTGGCCCGCACAACCACCTCGGCCTCGCCCTCCGCCGGCCCTCGCTTCACCCCTCTCGGCATCGCTAATTTAACACAAAAATCATTCATTTAATAACAGAATACGTTTTTAAGCAATATTCAATAAGTCGCAACCCTGAAAATTTAATTAGTGAAGAGGTTAGGGGTACCGTGCGCGCGGAAATCACAAATGAGAAGCCTACGGAGTAGAGTGGGTCGATATAAATTTATCAAATTCTAACTGATTCTAAGTTTAACAAAGATATTTCCTATAGGCCTAATTTGTTTATGTTACAGTTTTAAACATAAATTTCCCAAAAATATTCACTACCCAATGATGATACCCAGCCATAACCGTTCATTTACTCAAGAGTACTCCGTCAAGAATTACACTTAATCAATCCAATATAAAAGGAAAATACTTACAAAAGGTGTAAGCGAATGATATCCCAATTTAAAACCATAAAACGACATTAATGTTTTCTATGCAAACGCTACATTATCGAATACTCAAAATAAAATGTCCGCCGCTTTGTTGGTCCCGAGTGAACTCGTGGACATCAGGGCGCTCAATAATTTCAAGTTACTTTACACAGTTTATCGAAAACACATTATATTTAATCACTAATTAGTTCACTCATAAGAGAAAACATTAAAAATGTCCTAGGCCACATTTTACAATAACTTTAATGTTAAAAACGCGGAGTAATCTAACGACGACAGGAAGCTTTGCAGAACATCTGGCTTACAAGCGACGTAGCAGTGGCGCGAACTACGTGCGCAGGCGCGAAGCGGCAAAACGTACAACCCCTAGCAGACGCAACTGCGTTCCAAATTCCTCCCCTCGTTGAAGAAGCCGTAAAAAATATAACGAATTTTTGAATTTCCATTGCCCGACCGGTTTTGAGATGCGTAGCGTCTTCCAACCGTTTGATATTTGTGGAATGTGGCGTTATAGACGATGTTTAGGAAATAAACTTCGCTCTACCTATTTCATTTCAGTACCTGTATGATCAGCTGTTTGATCCGAGATTAAATTAAAATGTACGATGCTTTAAATGATATTGTTTTAACCAGTAAGTATAGCACGAGTAGCGTACGATTATTGAGTAAGCACCGTAGATATAACCAAGCTATAGCTTCTAAATTAAAACTGTCTATCAATTACTTAAGTGATTGGCCACAAGGGACTAAAATTATATTTATTTATGAATCGCGTAGTTGTCTTCTAAGAGATTACTTAATTTTTTTACACTTAATAGTCTTTATGTATTTTTTTCAGACCAAGAACTTTAATGTTACTTTAATGATTAATTATAGGGTTCAATATTAATCATATTGCACTTTTTATTCAGATATGAAAAAACAAAAGTATTAAAAAATAATTTACATACTTAAAAAAATACTTCATCAAGTAATTTTATTACTCAGAGTTTCGCGAATCACTTCCAGTATTTTGTTATGCCTTTATGAAAGGCAAATAGCAGAAAAAATCGAGAATATTACACAAATATTAACCCTTCTTGTTTGAATTATTGATTTATTATTTTAAAAGTAGGCAAAAACAAAAGATCCTGTAACCTGGATCCGGAAACGTGTAAAACCGCGAATAGGAAACTTCTTTACTTTTTATTAAATTAATTTATAACCATGGAAACACAGCTATTTTTCCAAAACTCTGTAGTTTAGTTCACTAACTTATAATTCGTTTGCTCTAAAAAAAATTACGTCCAGCAGCTTCCAATATTTTTTTCTTTTGAAATATGGTATTTATTATTCATTTTACTGTATATAAAGCTAGCCTCTTTGTCATTTATTGCTATGGATGTATGTTGGGTACGTCTTAATTCATTCATTTGTGTAATACAGTGAACACACCATAATATTAAGTAAGTAATGATTGACAACATGGAAGTAATATTTATTCTCTAAACATTATTTGACTTCTTGGCTCAAAACAATTGCAAGATTAAGTAGTTATAAAAGTAAGTATAACTAGTGCCTCTTGGGGTAGGCAAACAAAACTTCATGCCACAGATTCTTACAGGTTCACTGAATACCATCCTAACTCCTACTATTTAAGTTCGTTGTACTTTATGGTTATTTTTTTATTTATTGTACTGTTTCAGGACTAACCATTTTTTGGTCTTTATTTAGCAAATATGCCACTATATTTTTTTTACTTTAAAACCTATTCCCTGTAAACCTTACCCTTCATCTTAGCGTATCTCAATTACATGCACTCGCTATTCGCTTCTTTCATTGGCGTCCTTTTTCGATCAGATATTTGAAATATTTATACACGTATGTACATCATCAAGCAAGACAACTACAGAAAAAAGGGTATGGCTGCGTTAGGGATACGGTCTTTATTTGTACGTGAATAGGTCTCTTAACGGGTATCTAGTATTTTCTATATAAAAAAATAGGTATCATTAATTTATTTCGTAGATAAAGGAAGTCCTTGTAACGAAATGCTTAGCGTAATAAGTTATTTGATTCTTTAGCAATCTAACAGTATGCCTAATTGAAATTTAATTTCTAGTTTTTTCAATTTCGTTATTATTAGTTTTTTTTAATAATATCTTTAATAACAATCTTTATAAATGAAGATTATAATATTTATATATTTTTTTAGATTAACTGGTTCAATTTTTTTTTTCACGAAGAACTATTATGGAATCTGTTTCTTCTAGACAGATAACATAACATAACCGGTCATGGAATGTGTGTCCAAGCCGTCCTCGACTCCTACATCCATCCGCTTTTGCATTGTTTAACGGCTTAGTCAATCTTGCATCATCCATCCTTTCTACATGTCCGAACCATCGGAGCATGCCCTTTCTTACTTTTACACCGACACTCTCTTTCAATTCGACTTCCTTCCTTATAACCTTGTTTTCCACGCGGTCAGCGAGGGTCACTCCGCAGATTTTGCGCAATGCCCTCATTTCGACCGCGTTTATCCTACTTTCATGGAAGCTCTGCCATACCCAGCTCTCACTTCCATAAGTTAGCGTTGGGATCAGTATTGCATTGTGAATTGTTAGCTAGGCTTTTCTGCTAATATCTTTTGTGCCCAGGAATCTGCCCAGCGCCCCATTTACTTTATTTCCTAACGCTACTCTTCTTTCTACATCCGCGGTGTACCTTCCATCCCTGCTAAAAGCGTATCCAAGATATACGATTTCATTCACCTGTTCCAGCACTACATCGTCAACCGTTTTCCTTGCATCCGCCGCTGGGTGTTCCCCCTCGACTGGAAGTCGGCGAGGCTGGTGCTCATCAGGAAGCAAGGGAGGACCGGAGACGTTCCGTCGTCGTTCCGGCCGATATGCCTGCTGAACGAGGCGGGGAAGCTCTTTGAAAGGGTTATCTCCGCCCGTATCAGCAGCCATCTGTCGCAGGTGGGCCCGGACATATCGGACTGCCAGTTCGGGTTCCGGCAGGGGCGCTCGATCATCGACGCGGTGCGTCGGGTGCGGGCCCTGTCGGAACCGGCAGTCCGATCGGGGGGGGTCGCGCTGGCGGTGTCGCTAGACATCGTCAACGCCTTCGGGACCCTCCCCTGGCCGGCCATCAGGGAGTCTCTCGTCTACCACGAGGTGCCTCCCTACCTAAGGTCGGTCATCGGGGCCTACCTGCAGGAGAGACGGGTGGACTATGTCGACCGGAACGGGACGGAGCAAAGAAAGGAAGTGACGTGCGGGGTTCCGCAGGAGTCCGTGCTCGGGCCCCTGCTGTGGAACCTCGCATACGATCCGGTCCTCCGCACCAGTCTGCCCCGTGGCGTGAGTGTCGTTTGCTACGCAGACGACACTCTGGTGGTCGCCACGGGGCCCAACTTCGAGCGTACGCTCAGGTTCGCCGAGCTGGGGGTGGCTATCGTCGTCAGGCGGATCCGCGGGCTACCGTACGATATCGTACGAGGCGGCGACGATCCTCGCGCGTCCCCCCCCCCCCCCCCTTTCATCATCCTGGCCGAGATGTACGCAGCCGCGTACGATCTCGGCCGGGGAGGGGGGGATCCGGACGCGCGGGGACACGAAGTGCGAAGGCGGGAAGCTTTCCGGCGGGTTCTGGTGGACTGGCGCGACGCGCTGGTCCTCCAGGGCTGTGCGCTTAAGCGCGCCGTCGGTGCCGTCCTGCCCCACCTTGAGGCCTGGGTGCTCCGCAAATGGGGCACTGTCACCTACAGATTGACTCAGATACTCACTGGGCACGGGTGCTTCGGTGAGTATCTGAGTCGAATAACACGTGAACAGACGGCGAGATGCCACCATTGCGCATCCGACCTGGACTCGGCCCAGCACACGCTGGAGGTCTGCCCAGCCTGGGCGTCCGAGCGCCGAGTCCTGGTCGACGGGATCGGGCGAGACTTGTCCCCGCCGGCGTTGGTCGCGGCAATGCTGGCGGGCGAGGAGGAGTGGAGGGCTGTGGTCTCCTTCTGCCAATCTGTGATGCTCCAGAAGGAGGCCGCCGAGCGGGGTCGGGAGAGAGCCGATCCCGCTCGAAGGCGGCGGTGGCGAGCTCAGTGATCGCCGCCGCCGACGGGCCGCGAGGGCGCAAACCCCGCGGGTGCGCCCGGGTCGCGGCCCGGGAAGGATGACGCCCCGGTGCGGCCCGGGAGGGCTACCCCAACGCCGGAGGAAGGCCGCCGCGAGGTTTTAGTGGGTAGCCCTAGGATCGGATTGCAGTTTACTGTTTTGGGAGTCCCACACTACCCCCTGCCGTCCCCAGGCGGGGGGTGTGCATTAAGAATTTCCTCGCGTAAAAAAGTAAAAAAAAAAAGGTGTCGGTGTTTAGGTGACCCGCAAGTCGGAGCAACACAATAGAGTACGTTACCTGGGCTTGCACCGACTCCAAAAATAAGTGACATTTGTAAATATTATAATAGATAAGGATTACTTTATAAAAGTATTTTTCACGAGTTTTGGTGATATTAATGAGTTGTGAATTTCAATAGTTCATTTACATGGCTTTCAGTTTATTAAATACTAGCTGTGCCCGCGACTTCGTACGCGTGGAATTTGTGATCAGATAGCTATATTTTTACATAGACAGTTGAGAAGTAATTACCTCTAAAATGAAATTGTAACTGGTAGGATAAGTACAGATTGCGGTAGCAATGGTTGTTGCCCGCATTGTTTATTTTCATTTTAACAGGAATTTTTGTAGTATAGCTGTAGCCCGCGACGTCATCTGCCTGAACGCTATACAGCACCAAAAATACCTACGATTATACCTTTTAAAATAACATTTATTTACCCGTTACTTCTTTACATTTCATAAATACAGAAAGTACAGTAACAGAGGGAGACTGTCTTTTGTAAAATTGTTGAACTTCAAAAGTGCTGATTTTCAGTCTGCTTTGAATAAATGACTTTATGGTGATTCTGCTGAATTAAGTAATAAGTTGCGACTGAAGCAAATGTAGAAAATAATGAATAAGAAAATATAAATATAGAAAAGGATAAAAATATATACATAAAAAACTTCTCTATAAACAACATTGCTGGTTTGGCTCTCCGCAGCCAAAATGTAAAGAGAGTCAGGACTGGTGACGCGGGAGCAAGCGACGTACAGCTGCCCGTGTGAGAAGCAGCTCGTCCTGAGGTCGACACCCGCTGCTCTCAGTGTCTGCCCCTGCGACTTATTGATGGTCATCGCGAAGCAAACACTCACGGGGAACTGTACGCGCTTGAACTGGAACGGGAAGTTATGAGGTATGAGGGGAATGCGTGGTACAAATACTGCCTCGCCTACGCCACAACCCGTAAGAATTTCCGCCTCAATGCTGTGTCTGTGGAGCGAGATGACTTTAAGGCGGGTCCCGTTACACAACTTCGGAGGAGATAGGTTCCGAAGAAGCATAATCGGGACACCGACTTTCAGCTTGATAGTATGCGCTGGAAGTCCACTTGCTGACAGAGAGTTCAGAAATTCCACGGGATAATGTGTGGCATCATCTTGCTCGATGACAGTGTTTATAGAGGTGTAAACCACTTCATTCCCCTCAATTTTCGAGAGAATGCATTCGTTGATTGCTTCAGCCTGACCATTTTTGGGCGTCAAAATTGCCCGCTCACATACCCAAGAATTCTGCTGGTGCGGTATATGACTGATGTCCCCGTACACACAGCGAATGAATTCTTCTAAGCTGGATACGACTCTACCGAGAGACTCTGGAAGCACCACCTGCCCACCTCTCTCCTCTGGTAGAGTGCCTTCGCCAAGACTTAGAAGAACATCGGAGAATTCTTGAGCACGTGCATTGCCGCCGAGCCGAGCTCTCATATTAATGGTCAAGCGCAGCGTACGAACTCGTGACCACAGCGAAGATCGTTTCAACGAAGCATTCACCTCGTCAGCCCTCGATCCCCGCGTCACCACGGGAAGCGTTTGTCGGAAATCGCCACTGAATAGAACTGTGACACCACCCATCAAGTGTTCGTTCCTGCGGATGTCCTGCAGGGTTCTGTCCACGGCCTCAACTGCTTTTCTATTGGCCATCGTACACTCATCCCATACGATCAGAGAGCAATCCTTCAGCACGTGTCCCTTATCACTATTGCGTGACACACCACAAACAGGCGTTTCGGTGCTCTCTAAATCGATGGGAATTTTAAACATGGCATGTGCTGTCTTGCCACCCGGAAGCAGTGTGGCAGCGATTCCCGACGACGCTACAGCAATGGCAATTTTGCCTTGCCTCCTGACCTCTGCAAGTATGCCAGTGGTAACAAATGTTTTTCCTGTCCCACCAGGAGCATCCAAGAAAAACATTTTACCCTGGTTTTGCCCAACGCTTTTAAGAACAGTGTCATAAATTTGTTTTTGCTCTGAAGAGAACAAAGCGACATGGTGATTTCGTATGGTGGTCATTTCGCTCGGATCGTAAATTGTCTCAGCGTTATACTCTCGATTTCCACGGTCTTGATGCGGTGATGATTGGGGAGCTGGTAACCCATATTCGACCAATGGATTGCCGCCGATGGAAATGACCACGTCTTGAAGTGAACTAAGACAGGTGTTCAGCACGCGTTCATCAGTTACTTCGACTTCGTCTCCAGTAGCACGCCTCAAAGCTCGTAGAAAATCTTCAGATAGATGATGTCGATATTTTTCCCACAAAGCTACCGGGTTCGTGACTCCACAAAACACCAAGATGACGGCAAACAGATGACGCATACGGCTGGGGCTGTTACTGACGCTCGCCTCCGCGAGGGTGTCATCCCAGTTTTGGTCACCGTCGAGAAGGTGACGTGCTACACAGGCTGCGCGGTAAGTGGGATACTCCACGCCATCAAATGTTCTCAGAAAGGCAAAAGACGTTGGGCCTCGGATCGTGTGAAGTAATAACCGCAGAAAATAGCATTCGCCATTATTCGGGTGCACGGTATAAACTCTACCCAATACGGTGTCCTTGAAAATTCCCGGAAAACCTTCGACAGCACCTCCTCTTCGACGTCGGTTAAATATTCCCCTTTGCTTGTCGTACGTGTAATATGAAGGCACCTCGTCATACGTAAGGAACCTCGCAAACTGGTCGATTTCGCAGAGCCTGAAAAATGCCAAGAGAGTTGTTTGGCGCGGATTTTCTAAGCGCTCAGCAACGTTGTTGGGATCAAAATATATGCGCTGACCGTTTTCTAGGTGGACGTCTAAATGCATGACGGCAGGATGCCTGTCATGTATAGAGAACGCCAGTATCCGCCAAACTGCTTCAGACGTGCTGATGTAGCGACCGGACTGATACTTGGTCACCTCGTCTCTGTCAGTGTTCTGTAAAGCAAACGTCGCCTGATCGCTACCTTTGTTCACGTATTTGCAGATATATTTGATCGACCCGACGCTGGTGCACGACTCGACGATTCGACGCCAACGCCATCTAGTTAGCGAATAGGAAACATTTTTTTTTAATGGTGTAAAATTATAAAATTACGAAGCAATCATTACACCAATAAATACCGAACAAAAATATTAACAGTTTTTAGCATATACAAATACATTTTTTTAATTGTCTTGCTCATCTCTGAAAAGAATTAACGATACAATTTTAAAGAAGAAAATGCACAACTCCATCTATGACTCTTAAAAACATCTATTGACCGCAAGCGCATGATGAAATTTCAATTATTTATATTCAAAAAGTGTTTAAACATGTAATTCGACTTGATGTTTTTAAAATCTCAAAGATTTATTTATATCTAAAACCAAAAAGTGCTTACACGTGTAATTCAACTTAATGTTTCAAATCAAATCTCATAGATGGCACTGTTTTAAAATTGTCTGTTATGTTTAACGGCATAAGTTAATTAAAATGTGAAGCTAACTTATATTATATTATTATTATTATTATATGTATAGATTAAAGCATGGTTATTAACATAATAACACCATAACAACATACAAATATGCGTCGTTAGATTACACGTTGCTACAGAATACATTGAAGAAATAAAGGTTCACTGCTCGTTCCTCGTAGGTGATAGCGTGATAATATGTAGCCTATATGTTGACCCGACTTCTTAATAATTTTCGTGCCAAATTTGAAGTAAATCCATGCAGTACTTTTTGAGTTTATCCCGGACATACATACAGACAAACAGACAAACAGACAAAAATTCTAAAAAGTATATTTTTGGCTTCGGTATCGATTGCAGATCACACACCAAGTATTCTTTTTAAAAAATATTCAATGTACAGTTTTGACTTTTCTACAATTTTATTATATGTATAGATATTATCACTTGTTACAAGTCCGTTTGTTAAATGGTTTAATATTTTTAGGGAGCTATAATTGTTATTATTAAGTACTTAGCCAAAAGAGTTTGATAATACTTGTTAAGTATTTATACATACATACATAACGCCTTTTGTTACAGGAAGGTGTAGGCAGCGGCTGTTAAGCCTCGTCTCGCCGTTATGTTTACGTCCCAAATGGAATAGGTGGCGAACCTATTGCTATACCGGGCACAAAGTTTTTCAGTCATCGATATTTATCACACATAACTTCCGAAAACAATTTTGCAAAGTCATTGGTGTGAGCCAGTGTCTGGAATCGAACCCGGACCTCTGGATCGGAAGCCGTGTGCTCGACCACTGCGCCACCGAGACTATCCGAGAGTATTTATATTTTTGTTATTATTATGGGTAGACAATAACATTGCAGCCCGAATGAAGACCAATCGTAGCCTTGAAAGTATTGCAGAAAAAAAAAGCATTTTTACAGTATTGTGTCGTAACTTCTAACCGTTTAAGAGTTCCGCAGCTTCATCATCAGCACAGCAGTATCAGATATGGATTTAAGCTTATCTCCCAAGCAACACGTTAGTCCTATACACCACTAAACAGTTTCTATCGACTAACTGCGGTACTGTCTCCAAACTCCTAACCATTAAGGAGTTCTGTGGCTCCTTCATCAGCACAGCAGCATCAGACGTATATTCAAGTATACATCGCATATCACAAGCAACACATACATATATATAACTAGCTGACCCGGCGAACTCTGTTTCGCATCAAAAGTAATAACTGCTGCCCCGCTATGTTAATACTGCAATATCTTCGACAAATTTGAAGTCGATAGCAGCTATAGGTTAAAAATGGGAATTTTCCATTGTTTTTTTTTTTTTTTTTACAATTTTCCATTTTCGCATCAAAAGTAATAACTGCTGCCCCGCTATGTTAATACTGCAATATCTTCGACAAATTTGAAGTCGATAGCAGCTATAGGTTAAAAATGGGAATTTTCCATTGTTAACACCCCCGCAACCCCCCTTGTGGGTGGAATTTCGTAAAATCCGTTCTTAGCTGACCTCTACTCGGCGAAAGGAATAATCCTACCAATTTTCAAGTCGCTACGCCTTATGGTTCCAGAGATATCGTGATGAATCAATATATAGGTGGAAATCTCTTAAATATATATAGATAAAGACGAATTGATAACCTCCTCCTTTTTTCAAAGTCGGTTAAAAAGAGTTCTTTGCAGCATTTGAAAACAGACTCCAAAACTCAGCCAATCAAACACCTGCAAAATCTATGGAGTTACAGTGGTGTTGCCAGCCTTTAAGAGAGTGGGATAGGGAGGGGTAGGAGAGTAGGCCTCCAGATACCGAACGAAACGCGATATGTCCCATTTATGTCAGTATTTTGTTAAGCCGAAGGAGGAAAGGAAAATTAACAAACTAAAAATAAAAATAAGTTGTAACATTATTGAATCGTGAAAAAAAGAGGCGCTTCGTAGGGTTCGCACACAGGCGCCATCGGGGGTCGGCGCGGCCCTGCTGGGAAGGATGACCCCCGGTGCGCCCGGGGTGGGTCGTCAGGGACGAGGCTGGCTATGCGCCTCTTTACAGCGCGCGTTCGGAGCTGCCCAGCCCTGGGGAGCCTCACACCAGGACTTCCCGAGGATGAGCTCCCCTCGCAACAGAGGCGGGCGACGGCAGGGTGGTCCAGAGCGCTTAAGCACTGTCCTAGAACACCCTAAAGCCAGAGCAAGGCGGCCGCGAGGTTCTAGTGGGTAGCCCTTGGATTGGATTGCAGTGGCAGGAATCCCACATTGCCCCCTGCCGTACCCAGGCATAAAGCATTTCCTCGCGTAAAAAACGTACCTCAAAAGAGATTAAAAATTCATCTGAGTACAAGTACAAAACAAAGTATTAAATAGTAATAACTCAAAATTCCAATAAGTACTTAGTATATCATGAAAAAAAACAATTACCGATTTACATGTTGGTTTTTTTACCTATTTTTTATGGGATGTAACTTTTTGGCGAGTAGAGGCTTAACAGCCTATGCCTACACCTCAGCATAGAAAAAGGCGTGAAGTTATGTTGTTGATTGGAACAAAATTAATACATATACCCATTGTTTATCATTTCACATTAATGGTTATTTCACAAAATCTACCACTGTAGATTTTGTGAAATAACCACTGTATAGCCTGGCAGTGGTATAGCCTATAGCCAGGCTATACCACTGTATAGCCAAGCAATTCGCTGCATGAATGGGCCGGCTCGACCGGTGAAATACCACGACCTCTCAGAAGATCAACGTAAAGTGGCTCATGCCGCGTTTCGTTCGGTGAGAGGTACCCGAAGGCCCAACCCCTTTCATTATCCCCTATCCCTTAAAGGTCGGCAACGCAACAGTAATACTATATGTGTTGGTGGTGTCCATGGGCGGCGTTGGTTGCTTACCATCAGGTGACACGCCTGCTCGTTTGCCCTCCTATCCCATAAAAAAAACGCAAAATAACGCATTCGGTTTCGGCCGGAAAATCAGTTTCGGTCGGACTCTAAAGATAATGTAGTACGTTGTTTTGATTTATCACTTAGGGTTCAGGCAGCCTTTGCGATTAAAGACCTAAATCTTAAAAATTATCACTTTTTTTACTACTACGAATATATAGATCAAAACCACCCCGTTGACACCCTCTAACTATTAAAATAAACCGCATCAAAATCCGTTGCGTAGTTTTAAAGATATGCGCATATAAGGGGAAAGATAGCGGAAAGTGACTTTGTTTTATACTATGTAATGATGAGACATATCATGTCCCTTAAACAAGTCACTAACTGACGACAGCCAGTAACTGAGAAATTATGAGAGAAATAAATGCCTTGCGTGGTTATGGGCATGTAATGAGGAGGATACACATGGCGGAAGAAGAAACAAACTTGAATCTGGAAAGGATTAATAGAAGAGGACCTGACTACCACCACCACTGGCCACTGACTACCACACAAAATATGGAGGGATTAACATAGGGACAGAGTTTTTTTGTTTATAGTGAAAGACCGCTCGACCTGTAAGGTATATGGCCGTTCACTTTGGCCACACCCTCACCAAGTCAGTCTATCATGGATAGAGGGCAGGAAGCAATTTGGTTTTACGCGCGGACGGTCAACATGTGATGCGGGGATTAGATTATTAGAATGTATATTTGAAGCCTTTGAGGAGTCACAGGATGCCTATGGAATATTTTGTGACTTGTCTAAGGCTTTTGATTGTGTGCAGCATGAAACTCTGGTCAGAAAATTACACCACTACGGTATAAGAGGCATCGCTTTGGATCTTCTCATTTCCTATCCGAGTGATAGGATTCAAAGAGTATATGTTAACGGGAAGCTATCACATGGATCAGCTGTAGCAATGGCAGTGCCACAAGGCTCTATTTTAGGACCTTTCCTGTTTCTTTTGTACATTAATGATCTGCCATATCTTGTGAAAAATAATCATGAAATAGTTTTGTTTGCAGATGACACTTCTTTAGTTTTTAAGGTAAATAGACAACAGACAGTAATTGACCATGTAAACAATGCTCTTTCAAAAATTGTAAACTGGTTTAGTGCTAATAATTTGCTTTTAAATAATAATAAAACCAAATATGTTAATTTTTTTACAAAAAATGTTAAACAAGTAAAAGCCAGTGTAGTGATGGACAATGAGAGATTGGAATTGGTCAATAAGGTTGTCTTCCTTGGTATAACATTGGATTCTAAATTACAATGGGGCCCACATATAGAAACGTTGTCAGGCAGTCTAAGCTCAGCAGCTTACGCTGTAAGGAAAATACGTCAGCTAACCGATGTTGATACTGCGCGTTTAGTTTATTTTAGCTATTTCCACAGCATTATGTCGTACGGCTTATTGCTTTGGGGTAGTGCCGCGGATGCAGATTCAGTTTTTGTGCTCCAGAAACGAGCCGTTCGTGCTATCTATATGATGAGTCCCAGGGATACACTAAGAAATAAATTCAAAGAAATAAGAATTATGACATTTTATTCACAATATATTTATGAAAATCTTATTTATGTTCATAAATATAAAACTAAATTTAAGAAAAACTGTGATGTTCATAAACTAAATTTAAGAAATAAAAACAAACTCGCTGTGCCCACTACTAGGCTCCATAAAATCTCTAACTCGTTCCCAGGTCAATGTATACGCTTTTACAATAAACTTCCAAACGACGCGATTGAATTATCCATGGGGAAATTTAAAAATTATATTAAAAGTAGATTATATCAAAGGGATTATTATTGTATCGCAGACTATATAAACGATAAAAAAGTTTGGAATTGAACTGCTCCTTTTGTGTTGTATTGATTGTACTTATCACTATTTGTTAAACTGGATATTTGAAAAGAGTCGGCCTTGAGTTTCTTGCCAGTTCTTCTCAAGAAGCCTTGACGCCGGAACTGGCACTTAGATTCGCTTTCACATTCAAGACAGTGTGATGAAAGGGAATCTAAGCTCCGTGAATGTTTTTTTATGTGACGATTCAAGTATTTTGTAAAGTCTATGGAATAAAGATATTTTGAATTGAATTGAAGGTGATGATCTAATGATTCGAATCTCCGACTTCTAATACAACGTATTAACTTCAAATCTTGGCTCACACCAATGCCTTTCCTGATTTTTTATTTAACACAGAACACAGATATAAAATAGCAAAATAGTGAATTATGTACCGTGTTAGTTTTGCCACATTAGGTACCTACATAGGATTTACCTAGTGGTAGTAGTCCGATGCTCTGCTCGCGTGCCATTTTCCAACGAAAACTAGGTAGTTGTCCGCGCCTCTACAATTTTTGTTTAAAGAGTTTATATATCCCGTTATTTTTTACATCAGAGGTCTCAGGTCCTAGTAAAAACTCTTTATTTCAGATAGTTTACGCGCTGTCCTGCAAATTAGTTCTTCCAACGATTGATTACAGCTAGTCCAGACTACTCATCACTGACTAGCTGGAATTAGTTGTTGATAAATCGAATTTACAGTGAATTTGAGTAGTTAAAAACACGAATTTGCAAGACAAGTTCTTCATACGCCCGCTACAGGTAGGTAGGGTGAGTGGGGAGAAAATTTACCGTGGGGTAAGACAAAAAGACAGCAGATTCTGTATGGTTTGTACAAGAAACATTAGACTGATATTTTGTTACGTCCTAAACCTCAGTCGCCACCTGTTGTTTTAAAGGATAGTTTGTTTGTTATAAGGGAATATCTAAATTGTGAATTTTACGTAAGCAAGTCAAGTGTTTTAATCTTAACCCGTGTAGTGTACCTAATTTCATTTACAAGGTAGGTACGAGTTTATTATTTGTATACATCCCCATTATTTTTAATTGGTAATTATATTGCTGAGTCGAAATATCGCTGTTTTTTTTTGTATTTTAGGAACTATGATAACTTTCCGACTTTACCCGCCAACATTTGACGGGGTAAGATATACATATAAAAGTTTCCATCAACTTTCACTTGCTCCGTTTTCAAAATTCATACTAAATGATTTATGTTTTGTTACAGCCATTATATAAATTGTCAGTGGCACAATTTCAGTTAATATTGTCTAAAGGTTTTTATTTTTTAATAAGAGGGGAGAAAGAGCCAGCGGGTCACTGGCTAAGTGATTTCATCGCTGCCTGTGGACACAAGGAAGGAACAGGATTAATAGGAATGTAAAGTAGGAAATAAATAACGAAGGAAGTAAATGCAACTCTCCTATACATCGTCACATCAGTTTACGTCTGACATTAATATGAACGATTTTAGAAATTACTTCGATCTTACCTCACCACCCTTCCATCTTTACCCTTCATTATTTAGTTCTTTTGTAATTTTTAACTTTGTAATTTTTTTCGCGTTTGAATAATTATATCAGGAATTAATTGATACGACATAAATTCATCCATATTAAGGATAAATACACTTAATAATGGAAATGTTGGCGGATGCCTTTGCCGATTGGCAAACAGATAATTGATTGTAAGTATTGAAATCTGAATAAAAGGCTAAATTATAAATATTATACTTATTCACTATAGATATAATTTAGCTTAAGTTAATAGGTCCTATACAGTACTGTACAACAGAGCACCAAAATCAACACCGCACACCTTATAAAAAAAACCGTTCGATCTTCCCCCCACTCACCCTATACACTTTTTGCCTATCCTACTTGAAATGATGCTAAATTGGTGTTTTCTAGTATTTACTAGTTCTAGTGTTTACTTAGTATTACTTGGTATTAATAATATTGTTAAGGACAGCGACTTCAATTTTATTTATTATATTAACTTATGTTATAATTATTCATGAATAACACATAGGTACAAACCACCCCGTTGACACCCTCTACTATGTGTGATACCACGAATTCTCACAAAATCAACGTAAAGTGGCTGATACTATGTTTTGTACGAGGAGAGAGGTATCTGCAGATCTACACCTTTTGTATATTCTATCTACACCTTTTCCTTCTCAAAATCCGGCAGCACGAAGCACGAGCACGTGACCGCCTCAGTGATGAGATTATGTCCATGGGCAGAGACTCACTAACTACCCACTACTAGCCTGGGAGCCATGTGACCCGCTTGCTCGTACTTATATATTTTTATTTTATAGTCAATGTGATTAATACACTGCTACTTTGCTATTTGGGTGATGTCAAGAGCGTGCACATCGCGACCCCTGCCGTCCTAGTGGGACGCAATCTTGACCGAAGCAAACTCAGCCGGACGGGCTGCTAGGGCGTGCCCCGGAAGTGACGGGCACCGATTAGCCTCCGTCGGTGCGGCTGCATGCGCATGCGGTGAAGGGGGCCGCCACCCTTCACGCAGCGCCAATCCTGGCGGGACGAGGAGAGGGGAGTGCCGTATAGGCACGTGGAATGTTAGAGGTAGTATGACAAGAAAGATGAATGAGATGATGGATGTAATAAATGAGAGATGCCTGGATGCCTTATGTTTGACGGAGACAAAGCGGAAGGGGAGTGACACCGAGGACCTCCCCGGTGGCATGGTAGCCCTATGGTCCGGAGTGGACCCGGACGTCCTTGCCAGTGGGGGTGTTGGAGTCGTTCTCTCCTCCCGCTTTGCTTCCGGAGTGAAATATTATGTGTTGCCCGAGACATCTTTGTATTCGAATAAAACTGGGGACCACGCGAGTTTTCATGGTCGCAGCTTATGCTCCCGTCAGCTCCGCGGATCCCCGCGAACTCAAGGAGTTTTGGGAAACTGTTAGGGATATTCTGAATCTGGTTGAGGGAAATGAAAGGATAATTCTGTGTGGTGATCTTAATGGATGAGTCGGAACCAAGAGAGATGGTCTGGAGGCTGTCCTTGGTCCCGTGGTGACAAGAGAGTGAATGATGCTAGTAAGCTGATATTGGACGTATGCCTGGAACGGATCCTCCTTGTGTCTAACACATTATTCCGTCATAAAGATATTCACACGTATACGTGGAGGCGGAATGAACAACAGAGTATGATTGATTTGATTTTGGTAGATAGTCGTGGATAGTGCAAAAGAAGTATGTGGTAGTGCAAAGAGGCATAAGATTCTGAGAGGTGATGCCTGGTGGGACGCGGATGTGAAATCCAGCGTCGAAAGAAAGAAAAAAGCATGGTTGGATTATGTCTCAAGTTTGAATCAGAATGATAGTATGACAGACAAAAAGTATGAGAGCTATCGCCGCTGCAGGAATGTTACCAAAGCCTTAGTGAAAGAGAAGCGTGAAAGACTAGTTGCAAATGAGGAAGTGAGGTTGACGGAGAACTTCGAGGCGAATAACAAACTCTTCTGGAGGGAAGTTGAAAGTCTCGGGGTTCTTCGTCAACATCCAGAATGGACAAAATTATGTCTAAGACTGGTGACATTCTTGCAAACCCAAGCGATGTATTGGGCAGGTGGAGTGAGTATTTTGGGGATATGTACGAGTATGTTCCGGATGTGGGCGCCACGAGTGAGCCTACGGCTGACACCGCTGCGCCAACATCTAACGAGGACATTACTATGGAAGAGATTGAATCGTCGATACGAAGTATGAAAAATGGTAAGGCAGCTGGAATTGATATGATGTCTGCTGAAATGATCAAACACGGTGGAACCTGTGTCCGGGACGCTTTCCTGACCTTTAGCAATCTGTGTTGGAGGTCGGGTAAGGTTCCCATGGACCGGAGGTGCGCTGTCATTGTGCCCTTGTATAAAGGTAAGTGATCACGTATGCAGTGTTCCAGTTACAGGGCCATCAGTTTGATCAGTTTAGCAGCAAAAGTGTATGGGAAAATTATTGAAAGGAGAATGAGGGTGATATCTGATGGAGTGTCGTGGGAGGCTCATGGTGGTTTTAGAAGCGGACGAGGGTGCATGGATGAGATTTTTTCTCAGATGCGACGAAAACGAAAGTTATGGTGTTTGAAAGGGAGGAATCCAGAACAGATGCAAGGATAATGGTTGATGATGTAGTGCTGGAACAGGTGAATGCAATTGTATATCTTGGATGCGCTTTTAGCAGAGATGGAAGATACACCGCGGATGTAGAAAGACAAGTGGCGATAGGAAATAGCGTAAATGGAGCGTTGGGCAGATTCCTGGGCGCAAAAAACATTAGTAGAAAAGCCCAGCTAGCAATCCACAATGCAGTCCTGATCCCAACGCTAACTTATGGAAGTGAGAGCTGGGTATGGCAGTGTGCATGAAAGTAGAATAAACGCGGTAGAAATGAGGGCACTACGCAAAATCTGCGGAGTGACTCTCGCTGACCGCGTAGAAAGCAAGGTTGTAAAGAAGGAAGTTGGTTTGAAAGAGAGTGTCGGTGTAAAAGTAAGAAAGGGCATGCTCCGATGGTTCGGACATGTAGAAAGAATGGTTGATGCAAGACTGACTAAGCAGATATACAATGCAAAGGTGGATGGATGTAGGAGTCGAGGACGGCCAAGACACACATTCCATTACCAAACTGAACGTGTTCTGGAGGAAGGTGATGTTATGGAAAGAAATCTAAAGTTAGTTAGTGGGCCAATGTTACATTGAAAGGTTAAAGTTAACCAGATTGACTGTATACAGTTTGATCCAACTTAAAGGATAGGATTGTTCATTTTTTTTATAGAACTCCAACCATAATACGAACACGAGAGCGTTACATCAGGAAAGACACATTTTATAAGCATGAAACTTTGTCAAAATATTCTTCTCGGATGATATTAATCACTAAAAAACTGCACCGAAATAGCTCGACCTATTTTGATGAAATTTTGTATGCATTGTGGGTCTGAGAATCGTTCGAACGCGTTCGCGAAGGCTTCAAAGATTTGCATTCGCAGTCTAAAATCTAACGGTCGTAACATCACTGGAAAAATATTTATCACATACATGGAATATGAATATTAAGTTGACGTAGATTTAGTAGTAGACGTATACTTATCGCGATGATTCCAGGTAGCGCTTATGCACCATTTTAAGGTTTTAGCACGTCGAATTTCCACCGGTAGTTCATTCCACAAGCTTACAACTTTAACGGTAAAGGATTTGGCGTAGAGACTTGTGGAATGTTGTGGAATTAAAGTCTAAAATTGTGCGAAGACCTCAAATTCAGGCAATGACTGTCATGTGAGTACTGAACACGTACCTTGAGAGAGGAATGGGTTGAGGGGTCGAACAGTATTTTATATAAAACTGAAAGGATACGAGCATTCCGGTGTAATCGGATGGGTTGACAACCACTTGAGCTGTTTTCGGAATTAATTTTTATGCAAAAATTTAAGACGCTCAAATTTATCTAACTGATATTCCGCGAGTTCAGGATACCAACATCTGCATAATTAAGGGCGGGCACAGAACAGAATTTGCAAGTGCAACTTTGGTGGCAATTCCGAAGCCTTAAAAGATACCCTGCAAAAGCAAACAGTTTCCGGCTCACTTCTTGTGGCTGCGGACCCCAAGTTAGCTTAGAGTCAATAATTAGGCCAAGGTTCTTTACTTTGTGAGTTAGAGGAATAACAGTGACCTAAAAAACTATTTCCGGCAACTTTGTGTGCATTGTAGGTCTGACAATCAGTCAAACACATTTGCAAAGGCATAAATAAAATATTTGCTTTCTGATATCAAAAATCTAACATTCGTAACATCACTTGCGTTCTTAGGTGTATCACATTGTATCATAGAGTTTATTCTCTTCTATATATTACATCCATGGCCTGAAACATGATCATGCTGTATAAATTTCATTCCAAAAACACTACTAAAAATCATTACATAGTATAAAACAAAGTCACTTTCCGCTGTCTGTCCCCTTATATGCGCATATCTTTAAAACTACGCAACATATGTTGATGCGGTTTTTTTAATAGTTAGAGGGTGTCAACGGGGTGGTTTTGATCTATAATTCATGTATAGTGTAGTAAAAAAAAGTGATAATTTTCAAGATTTAGCACTTTAATCTCAAATGCTGCCTGAGCCCTAAGTGATAAATCAAAACAACGTACTACATTATTATACACCTTTAAAAGGTCTACAAAAAAGTCCGCGAGGGCATATGTCTATCTCTTATGGATAACCCACAATGACCATTTTTATTATTTTACTTTTTACAGGAAATAATGGCTTATTTACGAAGCGATTTTAAACATTACAGCATTAATTTTCTTCCAATTTTAATAGATTGTGCATGTAATATAGATGATCTTAGCCCTTTACAGCATGCAATTTAAACAAATATTTTCAAAGATATTGCAGTATTAACATAGTGGGACAGCAGTTATTGCTTTTGATGCGGAACAAAGTTCTCCGGGTCAGCTATTAAAGCTAAATTCTTTAAATAACTTTAACAATATATAATTTAATTTATCTCTTCTTTGTACATATATATTGTTGTATTATTATCAATGTACAATTATTATATATCAATTATTACATATACTTCATATTTATTATCTTTTGGTACATCAATAATCTGCATTGCAGAATATGTAATGGCTTTCACCTCTGTACCTTGAGGATGTTTGCCAATCTGAAATTCTTCACCATAACACTTGCATACTATTCTAAACTCTTCCATATTAAACTCTGTGATAACGAGCTTTTTACATATCAAGAATGGTTCGACAGAAAACAGATATAAGAGCTCATCTAGAAAATGATAAAGAAGGCCCATCATATCATCAGCAGTGGCCTCAATTGTATGCACTTCTTTGATTTGAACATAGTCCAGTTCTGTCATATAACCAAACATGGCCATACCACATTGTTCGAAAGCCTCTTTTAGTGTATTTCCCCAAGCATGTAACCTGGAAAGAGAAGTATATTATAATATGTTCTTCAACATCATATTTTATTGTCAATCTTAAGTTCGATAGAAATTTAGTACAGAGCACACATAGCACACATGCCATGCATGTAGAATATTTTTTCTATATCAGAAAAACAATTTGGCACTGATCTTTTATTGTTATTTTAATATTATTGTTGATACTTGCTTTAATAATGTACAAAATCCTAGTTTATTTAAATGTCTAATCAATGATAATTGCATGATAACTGATAGCAGATGTGAATCAGGTTAGTATAATCATAGTGAAACAGACCAGAAACTATGACAGCTACAACTAGAAATAATACTAAGAGAACAAGCTATGAACGCTTATGAACCGATCATGTTTATGAATGTGTAGTTTACTCACTGAACATCGGCTGTGTGATCCAAATCTGAAATTTAAAAAAAATGTAGTGTACATTTGCGAAAAAGTAATTGCAAAACAATTAATTGCATGAAGGCAATTCATACTTACATTCGTATTTGACTGGCGGTAAAACGAAATCATCCTGGCATAAGCCTCCTTCTTCGTCCATGACTGATATTTTATGTAGTATGTAGACACCAACAAAAAAAGAAACCTTAAAACTTACAACTCTAAAACGTATACAACATACAACTATTTTTAGGTTAATAGGTACTAATTTGATTGGTCAAAAAATGACCAGGGCTCGAATGCTTAGCGAAAAAATTATCTAAAAAGTAATGTTATGATTTAATAAAATACTAAAATATTAGATTTATAAATAGCGTTCTATCATATACACGAAATTTCATGAAAATGATAGAAGTGACAGAACGGTTACAAACAAAAACAAAATAGTGTAGCTATCAAATAATATTCTTATTATTATATCGATAATCAAATTTATTAGTCCTTAACAATCGATTTATTCAATTAACAAGGAAGAAAGTGAACCAACTGTGATTTATTTAATAATAACTGACCCAGCGAACTTTGTTCCGCAACAAAAGTATTATTTATGTAAATTGTGAATATCATGAAATGTACCATTTATCGGCTTTAACTGCTGTCCCGTTATGTTTATACTGCAATTCTCTTCAAAAATATTCGTTTAAATTATATGCTGTAAGGGGCCAGGATCATCTATATTACATGATTACATTCACGATGTATTTAAGACACATAATTGGATGAAAATTAATGCTGTAATGTATAAATCGCTTCGTAAATAAGTCATTAATATGGTCGTTGTGGCTTGTCCTTAAGAGATAGACATATGCCCTCGCGGGGCATGTCTATCTCATATTGTCTATGTCTATCGCATATTGTTTAATGTTTTGATCTATCACTTAGGGTTCAGCCAGCGTTTGCAATTAAAGTGCTATATCTCGAGAATTATCATCATTTTTTTTTACAACATCATTATAAGAATTAAAGATCAAAATCACCCCCTTGACACAGTTGACACCCTCTAACTATTATAAAAACCGCATCAAAATCCGTTGCGTAGTTTTAAAGATATAAGCATATAAGGTGACCCGTGACAGACAGCTGAAAGTGACTTTGTTTTATGCTATGTAATGATGTATTGATTAATCAAAGAGATGATAGTAGCCTCATACGATTTTTTTATGTACATCTACCAGAGATGTACAAAATGGTTTTAAAAAAGCATTTAAATACAAAATGCAAAATACTTTTCAGATTTACTTTTTTAAATGCAAAATACTAAATAGTTTTTCGTTTTGTATTTCAAATGCAAAATAGGTATTTTCAAAATACTTTTTTCAAAATAAATTACTTTTTGACCAAATCTTTAATGAGTCTCAGTGGTCCAGTGGTTGAGCGTTTGGGGTTGAGACTCTAGGAACATGGAGTCCGAGTGCTCGTGCACTCTATAAAGATCTTGCAAAGAGACTGATCGAGCGCTCTCTCGACCAGGGGGCTGGTCTATTCTTCGCACAGGGAATTACTATTGCCATTTGGCGTGGCAATGCGGTCGGTCTTCTGGGCAAGCTGCCAGTAGATCGATATGCGGAGAAATTTGATTTCTGGGAACCGCTCAGATTCGTCTAACTACAGACCTATCGCAATCACCTCCCAGTTCTCCAAGATCTTGGAAACCACTATCAACCGCCATCTCCTTAATTATCTAGACTAATCTAGAGGAGCACTAGCTGATTAGTGACCGCCAGTACGGATTCCGTCACGGTCGCTCAACTTGTGATCTTCTAGCATACTTAAGTCATCGGAGGGTGGAAGCGGTTGAGAGTAAAAGAGAGGCGCTGTCCATTAGTTTGGAGGTGGCTAAGGCCTTCGAACGGGTTTGGCACGAAGCACTTCTCTCGAAGCTTCCTTGTTATGGGCTTCCCGAGAAATTATGCGATCGGGTCTCGTTTCTCGCGGCTCGGCGCATTAAGGTCGTTGTCGACGGGTCATGCTCCGCCTTAAAATCCGTGAGTGCTGGAGTCCCTCAGGTCTGTGTGCTATCCCCTATGCTGTTTCTTCTGCATATCAATGACATGCTGCATTACAGCAATCTTCATTGTTCTTGCAGATACGGTACGGGGGCATGCGGTACGGGGGATTCCATATATACCGGCCACCCGCAGATTTTTCCGAAGAACGTCGATGAGTACCGGAATAAACTGTGTCTACAATCGAAACTCTGCCTAGTCAGATTTCGGACTGGGGCCGACTCAACCTAGTCCAATTCAACCCCATAAATAACAAACTATATTAAAATTGTATTTACAAAAAGAAATGGCATCTTATGAAAAACGTGTCCCTACCTAACCCTTTTAGACCCTTTTTGTAAACATTATCAATGTCTTGGTTGTCACTACGCTAATACATACTAGCTAAGCGAGTGAGGCGTGTAAAAATCGTGCCTTATGGCACTTTGTTATCTCTGCCTACCCCGTAAGGAATTTGGCGAGAATTTATGTATGTATGTATCAGGAACTACTGGTTTGGATTGAAAAAAAAATATTAGTTTTAGAGAGTCCATTTATTGAGGAAAGTTTAAGTTATTAATAAGAGTGGGACAATAAATTTTAGTTATAGGTAAATGTAGATAATATGGCGGTGCATAGTTCGCGTGGTTTGCTAAATGATGATAATTTCCGAGTCTCATAACACATGTAAATTAGATTTTTATATATTTTTGGATTATTTGTTTACCTAAACGTGTGGCGTTATTTCCCGTTCATTATATTTATGTAATATGCAACGCAACGTTGTATTTTTTTTATGGGATAGGAGGGCAAACGAGCACCTGATGGTAAGCAATCTATAACCATCGGGTACCTCTCTCACCGAACGAAACGCGGCATGAGCCACTTTAAGTCAATCTTCTGAGAGGTCGTGGTATTTCAGCGGTCGGGCCGCATACATGCAGCGAACTGCTTGGTTCTACCACTGTCTATTTAAGAGTACCTAATTCCTTTAATGTGATCTATATATCTAAAACGAACGTACTATTTAAAAATATTTTATCTATGTAACCAAAGTCGTGGGTCAAAGTTAGCGTTAGTTCACAGTTACTTCTCTAAGCAGATAATATGATAATATTATTTTTAATTCTTTACAATATTGCAACTTCATATAAATGGGTGAAGCGCAAGATATACCCACGCACCTCGACTTGGCGTATTTTGCTAAAATATAAAGACTTTACGGTCTTCAGCATACCACATAGAGTTGCCCATCTATTTACATTTATTCATATCGATCACGATATCGTGATCTCTTTTAAAATGTAGTGATTTTTTTAAAGAGTGCCAAATCGACACCATTTAAATTATAAAAAACACATGCTGGTTAAAACATGTGGTCATTTTTTTGTAGAAAAACAATGACCAAATAAAAAAAAAGGTTTAAGTAGTATTAAGAAAAAAAAAAGTTGACAAAAAGCTTCGGACTAAGTCCCTGACATTCTATTAATATTACTTATAGTGTTGATTGAAATTGACAATATTATCACCATAATATATCTTGGTTGTTAGACGCTAATATCAACAGCTAAGCAAGTGAGGTGTGTAATAATCGTGCCTTATGGCCCTTTGTTCTCTCTACCTATCCCGCAAAGGATCTGGCCTGAAGTTCTGTATGTATCAAGAACTTGAATTGAAATAAATATTAGTGTTAGATAGTCCATTTATGAGGAAAGCTTTAGGGTATTAATATGATCGCGGCAATAATCTTTTTAGTGGAAAATGTATAAAATATGGCGGTACGAAGTTCGCGCGGTCTGCTAGTTAATAATATATATTGACACTTGAAAAAAGGGCGTCGGGACTTTGGGAGTGTGAGTTTTTAACTCCAGCAAATACTGTGTGGTCAACATTCTCCATCGGCAAAGTGGCAAAGATTAATAATTATTCATGAATGGAAATAAATTAATTATTAATGAATATCTCATCTGCTTCTCAGATGAGATATTCATCTATAATTAATTTTTCACTGTACAACCCTGTACAGAACCACTTTTAAGTTTAGCCTGTCCGAAATGATCTAATGAAAAAGAAATCTTGTTTAGGGATGTGACATTTAACATAAGAAAATCGATTTTAAATTAATCTCAGTCAGCCGGGAGCGAAAGAAAAACATATAGCTGACAAGCTTACACAGCACTACACCGAAGAATGGCGGTATAACCATTCATAAAATATGGGTCACCCTAAATGTTCTTGGTAGGGGCGGGCAGCAGCGTCCCTATCTAAAAAAAGGTTTACCCCTGCGGTCTCCAACCCGTTTGCCCAGCGTGGGGACTATGGGCATAAACCTCCCAATGAAAATAGCACCAATGTAACGGCCCCCAGTTCCCGGTGGTCCCACTATTCCCGGCCAAGGCAGCGGTCGTGGTAACGGTGGGACAGGGGGTGCTAAGAATCTCCGGGTTACGGCAGGCTGCCAAAAACAACTACTTGTGGCCACTTATAATGGACGCAGTCTTCGGCTGGACCAACACCTCACCGAACTCGAGGTAGAGCTGGGTTGCTTGAACTGGCATATTCTAGGGCTATCTGAAGTCCGGCGAGAGGGGGAGGACACGATAGCGCTCAACGTAACTGGTGATGTCAATTGTATCCTCTGTCGAGGGCTGAAACAGCTCGCCAGGTAGCCTCAACGTCTCTCCATATAATAATTCAGCCGGTGTCGTTCCCAGGTCTTCTTTAAAAGCATTTCTTATACCTAGCAGCACTAATGGTAGTGATTCGGTCCAGTTATCTTTAGCATGGCACACGATCGCCGATTTGAGTTGTCGGTGAAAGCGTTCTACTAGCCCATTACAAGCGGGATGGTAAGCTGTGGTGCGTCTATGGCGGAAGCCGATCATGTCTGATAGATGTTTGAATAGCGTAGACTCAAACTGCCTTCCGCGGTCTGTAACGATATCTCTGGGACATCCGAAACGAGAAATCCAGCCTGACACTAGCGCCTTGGCTACAGTCTCGGCCGTTATGTCATGAATGGGGATCACCTCAGGGCATCGCGAGAACCGATCGATGGCGGTGAGACAATACCTATATCCTTGCGATAATGGCAAGGGTCCTATAAGGTCGATGTGGATGAACATGAACCTGGCCCTGGGTAGCTGGAAGTTTCCAATTGGCGAAGTGACGTGTCGAGTGATTTTGGAGCGCTGACAGGCTAAGCAATGGCGACTCCACTCCCTGCAGTCCTTCTTAATTCCTGGCCACACGTATCTTTCGGTGACCATTTTGATTGAGGCATTAGCGCCAGGATGGCTCAATGAGTGTAGACATTCGAATGCCTGGCGTCGATACTCTTTCGTGACGTATGGTCTGGTTTTTTTAATACTCTGCTCGCAATAAAGTTCAGCACCAGATCCGGGCAATTTAACCTTCACTAATCGTAAAGAGGTATTGTTGTGCAGCAGTCCGTGTAGTTCCTGGTCATTTTTTTGAGACACCGCGAGTTTGTTCAGTTCTAAAGGTTGCACGATTTCTTCGATTCTTGAGAGGGTATCAGCAACGACGTTGTTCTTCCCTGAAACGTGCCTGATGTCAGTAGTAAATTGTGAGATATAATCCAGGTGCCTGAACTGCCGTGGTGAGCAATTCTCCCTTCGTGACTGGAATGCAAAACAGAGGGGTTTGTGATCTGTAAACACAACAAAATCTCGTGCCTCGACCATATGTCTGAAATACTTGATTGATTCGTATATCGCGAGAAGCTCTCTATCATATGGTGAATACTTTGTCTGTGATGGGCTGAGCTATCGCGAGTAGAAAGCTAAGGGCTGCCATGGTTCTCCTCGCTTGCACTGTTGAAGGACTGCACCTATTGCTGTATCTGAGGCATCAGTTACGAGAGCAAGTTTGGCCTCAACATCAGGATGTGCTAACATAGCGGCATTGCAGAGGCTTTTCTTACAGGCGTCGAAAGCTATCATCTCTTCGCGCGTAAAGTTTACCGGGTGTGAACCCTTTACAGAACCACCAAGCAAAGCATTTAAAGGTGTCTGGTGCTTAGCAGCTTCAGGTATGAAACGTCTGAAAAAATTCACCATGCCCAGGAATCGCCAAAGTTCCCGAATAGTCCTGGGGATGGGGAATGTATGAATGGCCTCCACTTTTTCAGGTAAAGGCTTGGTTCCGCTTTTAGTGATGTGGTATCCTAAGAAGGTCACCTCACTTGCGCCAAAAACACACTTAGCAGGGTTTATTCTCATGCCGTATTGCTGTAGTCGAGTAAACAGCTGACGTAGATGTATCTCGTGTTCCTTACTCGATCCGGAGTAAATCAAATAGTCATCCAAATAGGCATAGCAGAAATCCAGATCTCTTACCATTCCGTCGACAAACCGTTGGAAAGTTTGAGCCGCATTTCGAAGGCCGAAAGTCGTGTAGGGGAATTCGTATAATCCGAATGGTGTCGTAATAGCTGTTTTTGGGATGTCTTCTGGACTGACTGGAATCTGGTTGTAGGCTTTTACTAAATCTATTTTGCTAAATATGGTACAACCTGAAAGATTATGAGAGAAATCGTGAATGTGCCGGATGGGATATTTGTCAGGTACTGTCCTAACATTTAGCATACGGTAATCACCGCAAGGACGTCAGCCGTCTTTTTTGGGTGCCAGATGAAGTGGCGAGGCCCATGGTGACTTCGAGGGCCTAGCTGTGCCCTCTTTCAGCATAGCATTAAACTCTTCGTTGGCGATTTTTAATTTATCGGGTGCTAGCCGGCGTGGTGTGGATGAGACTGGCGGTCCAGGTGTAGTTTGAATGTAGTGAACTGTATTATGAGTGGGTGTGTGACGTGTACATGGTGGCCGAACGACGTCGGGGTATTCAGCTAGTATGTGGTTGTATGTGGACTTACCAAAAATTACCTTTGCCGAAGGGAAATTGTCAGACGCTCGAGTAGGTGAAGCCGGGGTCGCAAGTGTTGTATTGCTGTCCACTAAGCGTTTATTCCTGCAATCAACAATGAGATTGAAATGAGATAAAAAGTCAACCCCTATTATCGCCCTTGTAACGTCGGCTACAATAAATGACCAAGTGAAGTCGCGGCGTAACCCTAGGTCGAGCGACATTTTAGTGTAACCGTAGGTGTTTATCGAAGTGCCATTAGCTGCGCACAATTGGTAATTACTTGTTTTTTCACGCCGTCCTTGTAATGCCGAACGGGGGTAAACACAGACGTCGGTACCGGTGTCTACTAAAAACTGTATTTTAGATGCACGATCGATGACAAATAGGCGACCTACCTTTGGACAATCATCGGCCGCCATTACTGATTGCTCCGTTCGTTTCCCGAAAGTTTATAGTCACAAGGCCTAATACATTTCCGCGCACTATCGCCAAACTTTTGATGATACCAACAGTACGGTAAACGCCTGTAATTAGATTGCGATCTCGTAGTTTCGGAGCTGCGTCGTGTGGGGCTGCGACCTCGAGATCGGGAAAGTCTCTCCACTTTCTCCGATAATATCTGCAACTGCCTGGTGAGTGCCGCTATTTCTGAAGTCTGTTCGCTTGGCGTTGATGTGACAGCCGAAGTGGATGCTGCCGACGGAACCACTACTTCGTGGATCCTATCTGCCAGTTCAGCCAGGTCCTCCAAATCCGTCTTAGCCTGTGATGTGATGATCGCTTGCGTACTGTTTGGTAAGCAACTTGTCCATATAGTGCGTAGGAACTCGTCTGGGACACCTGGTCCAGCCAGGTCTCTTAAGCGCCTGTAAAATTGAGAGGGTTTCCTGTCGCCGAGCTCTTCGTCCATTAGCAGCTGTCTTATTTTCTTATCACGTGACGCTGACAGGCGTTTGATAAGCTCTGTCTTCAGCTTATCGTATTTATTAGCTGCGGGTGGGTACGTTATTATGTCATCCACTTCGCAGGCGTATTGAGGGTCTAAGTTGCCTATTACATAGTAGAATTTGGTTTCGTCTGCTTTTATCTGGGCGAGGGCGAACTGTGCCTCCATTTGAGCGAACCATAAATTTGGTTTTTCACCATAAAATGGGGGTATTCTTATTCCAACACGGAAGGCCTCAGCGGTGTTTCCTACATCCTCTTTATGCTGGTAGCTACTGGCAGTGTCTTCGTTCGTCTTCATGTCTTCGTCGGGGTCACCAATTTAGTTGTGGTTTCTTACTAGTGTGTAAGCGGGCGCAAATAATAGACACACGACAGTGATAGTTTATTAGAGTTATAGTTCCACAACACAAGAATATTAAAGAAGGAGAGGCAGAAGACATTCATCAGCAAGGATAGAAAGTACAGAATAATGTATAGTACAAAAAGTAATACCGTGGGTATACGTAACAAATAGGCAACCGATAGATTAATTAGTAGTTGTGGGTATAGCGACCGAGAGGCGACTGGCGATAGACTGCGTTTGCGCATCGCGGCGGCCAGCGCCGGCGCGTGAGAATATCTATATAGAACGCATATCGGTTGTCCGTTTGTTAGGCAATAAATAGAATTATAATTTGTTTGTTGACATATATATGTGATATAATATATATAGATATGCATATAGCTATCAATACATTCTAACAATATACAAATTTATTTTACACTTATATTATTTATTATATAATTAATGACGCCACAGTGGTATCACTGAAGCTAATTATGAAAATTCAACATTTTATCTATTTTACTGTATTTTAATATTAATGTAAACATTAATCTTACGTGTGGAAAGTAATTCCGGTTAATTTCTTATGGGTTTCCGATCTTGAATCGCACTCTTTTACTACGCATTTACCCATTTCGTACCTATTGTTATTCGGTTCGCGTCTGACAGATGACTGAATTGACATAAGCTTCGCATAAGCCTGTAGGCTTATGTCCAGTGGTCACGCTTTGAGAAGGTTATTACAAGTCTGATCAGCTGTCTTCGTCAGAATCGAAAAGCCTACACCAGCGTATTAGAAGGCTGATGCGGCGCGACCTTCGTCGATCGAATACTCGAGCAATCGAGGACGCGATCGACCGCAACAAAGGGTCGAAAGTGTTCGCTCAGCAGCTTGGAAAGCCCCATCTGACGAAGTTGAAAACTGCGGATGGACGTGTCGTCACCTCTAAGCCTGAGATTCTCGCAGAGATAGAATCTTTTTATGGGCTCCTTTATTCCACACGGATGACCAAGCCGACGAGACACAGCGATGATGACCACAGAGCCCCGCTAACGCGTCACTACAGTGAGGACATCCCCGACTTTTCAGAAAGCGAGATTGGGGCGGCTCTCGGGCAACTTCAGAACAACAAGGCACCCGGTGATGACGGAATTACTACAGAACTTCTAAAATCCGGCGGGACTCCTATCCTAAAGGAATTAGCAAGTCTTTTTAATTCCGTCATACACCAGGGCATAACACCACAGGCTTGGGGCAGGAGTGCGGTGGTGCTGTTCTTCAAAAAAGGTGATAAAACCTTACTGAAGAATTACAGACCCATCTCACTCCTGAGCCATATCTACAAGTTGTTCTCGAGGGTCGTCACGAATCGTCTCGCTGTAAGACTCGACGAATTCCAGCCTCCGGAGCAGGCCGGGTTTCGAAAAGGCTTTAGTACGGTGGACCACATCCATACTGTTCGGCAGATTGTACAGTAGACCGAAGAGTACAATCAGCCGCTGTGTATGGCATTCGTGGATTATGAAAAAGCCTTCGACTCCATCGAAACTTGGGCAGTTCTGGATGCATTGCAGCGATGTCGGATTGACTGGCGTTATATCGAGGTGTTGAGATGCTTGTATGACACCGCCACGATGGCTGTCCAGATACAGGACCAGGTGACGAACTCTATCGAGCTGAATCGAGGTGTAAGACAGGGAGATGTCATATCTCCCAAACTCTTCACCAACGCTCTAGAGGACGTCTTCAAGACCCTGGATTGGACTGGACAGGGTATCAACGTGAATGGTGAGTACATCTCACATCTTCGGTTTGCCGACGACATCGTTGTAATGGCAGAGTCACTGGAACAGTTAAGCGGAATGCTGCGCAGCCTAGGCGAGTCCTCCCGGCGTGTCGGTTTGGGCATGAACTTGGACAAGACCAAGGTCATCACAACAACGGACCGATAAGCGTCGAAGGGTCAGTTCTCGAAGTCGTAAACAAATACGTCTACCTAGGCCAAACTATCCAGTTAGGTAGACGAAACTTCGAGAAGGAGGCCGAAAGGAGGATTCAGCTGGGTTGGGCTGCATTTGGCAAACTGCGTCGGGTCTTCAGCTCGCCTATACCGCAATGTCTGAAGACCAAAGTCTTTGACCAGTGCGTCCTACCGGTAATGACCTACGGTGCCGAAACGTGGACACTCACGGTGGGGCTAGTCCACAAATTTAAAGTCGCTCAGCGAGCTATGGAGCGGGCTATGCTCGGGGTATCTCTAAAGGATAAACTCAGGAATGAGTATATCCGCCAGAGAACTGGGGTAACCGACATAGCTCGCAGAATAAGCTCGCTGAAGTGGCAATGGGCTGGTCATATCTGCCGAAGGACCGACGGTAGATGGAGTAAGAAGGTCATTGAGTGGAGACCGCGTCTTGGGAAACGTAGCGTAGGACGCCCACCAGCCCGATGGTCAGACGACCTCAGAAGGGCTGCTGGAAAAGACTGGATGCGGAAGGCAGAGAATCGGATGTTGTGGCGCACATTGGGAGAGGCCTATGTCCAGCAGTGGACTGCAATAGGCTAATGATGAATAATATATAACCATGAAAAATCGATAAATTAATAATCGATTTATTTTGATTAATCGATTTTTAAATTTTTGGGCAATATGTACAATTGGCATTGCCAGATTTATTGTTAACATGGAAATATTGACGCCATCTACTTGTCGTCCTTTTAGTCGTAGACATTGTTGTAAAACAAAACCAGAAAAGACTTTTATAAATTTTAACAAAACTTTTAGTCACGAAAAACTCGTTTGAAAAATGAAGTTTTACCAAAGAATAATTGTGAACAAACATAAGTAAACATGTATCATTAATTATTTGTTAATTTTATTTGTATTTATAATCGTTAATTTCGCAGGCATACATAATTAATGTCTGCCTGCCGAAATTCGTGACACACTAGCTAAGAAAAACTGTTAAATAATCCTAAGGAACTTTTGTCTGAAACCGACCTAGTCATGACATAATTGTTGTTGGCTTTTGGTGGGATAGGTGATATACCACTGGTAAACCCCAGATGGTTTTTGTGGTATGTGACTAGAAAAGTCTCCATGTAATATTTAGTAGGGATGTTGCGGATCCACTTTTATCCACATCCGCGGATGCGGATGAGCATGCGTATTTTTAAGAGGCTCACATCCGCGGATGTAGATGCGGATGCGGATCTGTACAAAAAACTTAAGTGTTGGTTTGGTAGAAAAAGAAACACAGTATTATTTATATTTTTTTTATTTAATATTAATAATAATAAAGTAGTCAAAGTAATAATAAAGTAATAGTAAATTTATTTTAATACTTAAATTTTAAAAGTGGAGCATTATATTTTACAAAAAGTAGAATGGCCGCCTTTTCGGACTCCAGCCTGTTTCGCAAGGGTTCGTAAATTAATCCTACGCTACTAAATAACTGTTCACTTGGAACACTGGCTGGTGGAGCTGATAAAAATTTGCGTGCTATTTTAGATAAAATTTTGAACTCGCTTTGATTAACACTCCACCATTTAAGAGGACTCTCATTTAAATTAACTCGCTTCTTGTTACGGAAGGTAAGTAGCTCCTTTTTGAGAATTGAGTCAGGACTGTCAATTTCTGGAGTTTCTTGACTTTCATCGTCACTTGATGAATCGAGAATCATGGCAAGATCACTAATTAAACAGGACTGGCGTCCTGTACCGGAGGTCCCAGTTCGTGCCGTATCTATTTCCATAGATTCTGTCAACAACAAATCCGCATCAGCTTCGCATTGATTAATGCGGATGCGGATGCGGGCGCGACTGAAAAATCAACGCGGATGATCCGCATATGCGGATGCGGATGAGAATATTCGCGACATCCCTGATATTTAGTAATTTGGAAATAAACAATATTTAAAAAAATATCAACCAAATGTCGGCAAATAAAATAGTATTATTCATTGACTCCATCTAGTGAATATTTGATTAAGAGAAAAATTAAACTGTTTAAAAGGCATAGAAGGAATGCAGTCATAGATCTCGTTAAAAATAACATTATGTCCTAATTATTCTATAATAGTTTCCGTTCCGGTCCAGAAGACCAAACTTAATATCGAGGCGTTGCAGATGAAAAATCGGTAATATGTAATTGAATTATCAAGAAAAAAATCGATTTTTAATCGATTAGTCATATAAAATTTTTACTTATTAAAATCGGTTTTTTTACTTAATAAAATCGATTCTTAATTGATTATTTTCATAATTGATTATTTTTCCAATCCCTAATCTTGTTCGAAACTTCGAAATTTACCTACATTAGAAATGTCAAATTTTCTTTTTTGTTTTTGAACGTGTTCGTATGATTTATAATTTTATATTTCGAAGGCGCTTTGACTAGATTTTTTTTATTAAGTGATCAACAAATAAATTTTAAAATGGATCCAATAACAATTTTGCAAAGCAGAATTGAACAACTTGAAGCCAAACTTGGAATCGCTGCTGCTACTCCTGTAGATGGTCAGCAAGGCGATTCAGCTACGTTGAATCTAATGAATACAGCACAAGCTATACACAATGTTACGTCGGGCAATGAGAATCTCTCTGAAGCTATGCAAATTGCTTCAGAACTAAACAACTATACTGATCCTAATTTTGTCGAAAATGTAAGCAGAAACTTCATTAGAAAAGTAATATTGGTCGGACATCAAGTTTCTGTTAAAACTATTATATCATTTATGTACTAAAAATTTCAGATGCAGCAAAATGAGATGCACAAATATGAAGTTGCTGCAGCTGAGCCTATTATAAAACATCATTGTCACTGCATGCATCGTTGTAAACAGGTATAAACCTTTTGAAGATTATGTGAAGTAGAAATTCCAATAAAAAAAGTTTGCCTAGAGAAATTTAAATATTTTCATAGTACCCAGAGTATGAGGCACTATGAAACATTCAAATGTCTCTTAGCCACTCTTAGGGATATCTAATCAGTTACTATCTCTTACATGTTTATAGTTATGTATAGTATTTTGAAACATCAAGAGCTAAAAACAGAACAAAAATCTTCTTTTAATATCGGTAATAAATGAATGTATGAGAGAACTGCTGACTAGGTGATTATTCACACTTTCATAAATGTTATTATGTTTAGTTAATATACTTTTTTTTTTATGGGATAGGAGGGCAAACAAGCAGGCGTGTCACCTAATGGTAAACAACCCACACCGCTCATGGACACCAGCAACACATATAGTGATACTGTTGCATTGCCAACCTTTAAGGGATAGGGGATAGGAAAGGATGGGGAAGGGGAGTGGGCTATGCTATTTAGAAATTGGTGTTAAATTGTTATTTATTTGTAAGATTATTCTAATCTAATATATAATGTAAACCTGATTAGTAACTATTCTTTTTGATATTTGTCTAGGCTGATGCTGTACTAGAATCAGAACCCATTCAACATGCAGCCCAAATGCAGGAAGTTGTTAATAATATGCATACTGCCGCTGTTGAAGTAAAAGCGGAGGCAGATGAGGTAATATTTTTATATTATATAATTTATATTTCACATACATACATAACTTCACGCCAAATCCCTTGCGGGGTAGGCAGAGAGAACAGAGTGCCATAGGGCACGATTCTTACACGCCTCACTCGCTTCGTTGACTTTCATAACTCTTTTCATGCACGCGAGTCAGTTTTTGAGGTTCTTAACATCACCTTCCTCCAGAACACGTTCTATTTGGTCATGGAATGTGTGTCTTGGCCGTCCTTGACTCCTACATCCATCCGCTTTTGCATTGTATATCTGCTTAGTCAGTCTTGCATCAACCATTCGTTCTACATGTCCGAACCATCGGAGCATGCCCTTTCTTACTTTTACAGATATTTTATATAATATTATTAATTTTAGATATTTTATATTTCACAGATTTTTAAATTTATATTATTACTAGCCGACCCAGCAAACGTTGTCTTGCCGAAAAATAAAATTTAAAAAATAGGGGTTGATCGTAGGGGGTTGAAAATTTAGGGTTGCATGTATTTTTGTATCCCGTTTTATAAAAAAAATAAGAAACAGAAATATGTCGAAAAATTAAAAAAAAAAATTGATGGGTGGGCTACCCTTGTGATTTAGGGGGATGAAAAATAGATGTTGTCCTATTCTCAGACCTACCCGACACGCACATAAAATTTCATGAGAATCGGTCAAGCCGTTTCGGAGGAGTTCAATTACGCACATCTAGACTGGAGAATAAGAACAAGAATAAATAAGAATATAAGAATCGTGCCCTATGGCGCTCTGTTCTCTCTGCCTACCCCGCAAGGGATTTGGCGTGAAGTTATGTATGTATGTAGACTCGAGAATTTTATATATTAGAAGATTAAAGAATATTTTTAGTTGATTAATTACTTGATCATATACAAAAGTCTATGGGTGGTCCAACCAATATTTCAATGGTTCATATTATATTAGTACTTTAACTTTTAAGCTGATTTTTATTGTAAAACTAAATATACTTTGTTATATTACATTTCGCAAAGTCAAAGCTTCGACACTGTTTCTCCTTAATTTTTGGGTGGCAAAAATTATCATGAAAGCCTTCATTTAGTTGCATACTATAAAAAAATTATAAATATCTTATTTAACTTAGTTGCCACTATATAGGCCTTCTACGGCTGCAGCAATAATATGTTGATAACTGTATGTAATAGAACAGTTTCTTTAGTGTTACAGAGATACAGTCATCCACAAACTACATTGGATGACTGGTGAAAACCAATGTAAAGTAGTTCATGGTGCATTTTTATTTAGTTTGAGAGATGTCCAGAGGCTCATACCTTTTCCCTCACACTATCTTAACTCTGTATTACCAATGTTGTTGGGCTATGCTTGACCCTTACAACTTTCCCATTAGGGGCTGTTCTTCTCAGCTGGAGGCTCTTTGCTTTGCTCATTTTGGATAACATGGGGTGGGGGGAGTCCAAATTATAATTACATCATCAGTAGTTGTTTAATTTTACAAAAAACACTGTTGACTAAACTTGTAGATGGTCTCTTGAGAAAAATTTGGAGAAAGTGCTTTGCTTACTTTGGCTGACGAGAGGAACTGGGGGGTAAATAATCATACTAAATCATGTTATGCTTACATATATTTGAATGGGCACTTAAAAGAAATTAATTAAACTAAAATATTTTTCAGGTTTACCAGGGTGTACAGCAATTAGCAGAAACATGTGGTGCTGCAGCTTCAGAGGCGTCTGAGCAATTAGCTAATGTTGCTCAGAAAGTTGAACAATTAGAACAGAAAATATTTCCTAGAAGAAGAAATGGATTAGATTAAAAGATCTTATTGACAAAAACTATGTAAATTATCTGTATTATTTCTTCTAATTTATTAAAATTATTTTTATTCTTATTTGAGGCAAAAAAAATGCATCTATTAAATTAACAACATATTTATTGATGTTAAAAGCTTTATATTGTTTAATTTTTTTCATTTTTTGACATGCTGAAAATCTTATTAAATATTGTACCACTATTTATGGCTTATTAATTTATCTTTATAGTTAGGTTGAATATTAAGGTAGATAATTATTTAATATTAGAGGTACAGTAGTTTCGGATATGAAGATTAATGTTGATTACATATTTATTTCTTTGTTAATTGTCTCAAAATTCAACACTAATCACTGGAGATGTGCCGAATATTCGCCTCCGAAAAAACGGATTAAATCCTTATGTAGTCTTACACATTTGGAAATGTTTCCGAAATTACTTTGTTGTAAAGAAAACGTGCCTATCACATTTATTAAAAAAAATTTAGCAATCAAAAATAGTAGTGGTAGTGGTAGAGCCAAGTCAGAATCAGAAGACCGACGTAAAGTGGCTCATGCGGCGTTTCGTTCGGTGAGAGAGGTACCCGGAGGCCGACCTCTCCCTTCCCTTCCTATACCCTATCCCTTAAAGGTCGGCAACGCAACAGTACACAGTGTTGCTGGTGTCCATGGGCGGCGTTGGTTGCTTCCCATCAGATGACACGCCTGCTCGTTTGCCCTCCTATCCCATAAAAAAACCTATATTTTTTATGGGATAAAAAGAAGTGTCTCTGGATACCTCTCCCACCGAGCGAAACCCGGCATACGAAATACTTTACGTCGTTTTTCTGAGAGGGCATGAGATTTCACCGGTCGAGCCGGTCCATTCATATTGCCACTATTTTTTAAAACTCATACATGCATAACTTCATGCCAAATCCCTTGCGGGGTAGGCAGAGAGAACAGCGCCATAAGGCACGATCCTTACACGCCTCACTCTCTTCTTTGGCTTTCATAACTCTTTTTAAGCACGCGCGTCGATTTTTGAAGCTCCTAACATCACATATTTTACAACTCATATTTTTTCATTAAAGGTAAATTGTAATATAAAAATTAATTAAAATAAAGTTAAACCGACTTCTAAACGTAAACCCAAAATCTATATGTCTATGAAAACAGCACCTCTCTAAAAAGCGATAAATTACTAATTGTATACATAATACAATATAGAAAACGTAATCTATATATATAAAAGAGATTTCCACCTATATATTGACTCATCACGATATCTCTGGAACCATAAGGCGTAGCGACTTGAAATTTGGTAGGATTATTCCTTTCGCCGAGTAGAGGTCAGCTAAGAACGGATTTTACGAAATTCCACCCACAAGGGGGGTTGCGGGGGTGTTAACAATGGAAAATAATATATCGTAACCATAAGGCGTAGCGACTTGAAATTTGGTAGGATTATTCCTTTCGCCGAGTAGAGGTCAGCTAAGAACGGATTTTACGAAATTTCACCCACAAGGGGGGTTGCGGGGGTGTTAACAATGGAAAATTCCCATTTTTAACCTATAGCTGCTATTGACTTCAAATTTGTCGAAGATATTGCAGTATTAACATAGCGGGGCAGCAGTTATTACTTTTGATGCGAAACAGAGTTCGCCGGGTCAGCTAGTACTTTAATAAAGTCATCTTTAACTTTTAAAATATTTACAATTGTTACTCATTATTGAAATCGGTGTACACAATAGAGTAAGTTACATAGGCTTGCACCGACTCCAAATATAATAGATATTTGTAAATATTATAATAGTTAAACTGGTAGTAAACTGATCAAATTAAATCAAATAACTCTGTAGCTTACGCGCTGTAAGAGCACGATTACAGCAGATTTTTCCGTTCAGAATAGCGTCATGACACAGGTTGTTTGATCATTTCAGCAGATAATCACGGCGCCCACATTGTGGGTATAGCTACTCAAACATTTCTCCGAAGTACCCATCGATCCAGCACATTGTTTGACTTTGCAAGAATGTGATAATAATATATTATGACCATTCTAGATAGTGACGAAAAATTTCGAGACTTTTTAATTTTCCTCCAGAACAGTTTGTTTTTAGCCCCGAAGTTGTCTGTCAGCCATTCCTCATTCGCAGCAACTCTTTCACAGACTTTCCTAAGGCTTTAATTGCATTCGTGCATTATCTTTTCTTATTCCCTGTCATTTTATCATTCTGATGAAAAGTTAAGACATAATGCAGCTAGGGTTTTCCTCACAGAAATAGATCAAGATCTATTTCTGTGGTTTTCCTCTTCCGATCTATGTTGGATTTAACATCTGCGTCCCACCAAAAATCACCTCTTGGCATCTTATGTCTCTGCATTTCCACACGCTTCTTTTACAGTGTCCCTTTCATTTTTTCCCATCATTTTTCAACACCCTAAATCAGAAAGACTCATTTTAGTGACTCTTTTACTCTCTAGGTTTACATACATAGTTTCATCTTCCACTACTTATCCTCTCAAACTCTTAGAAAGAGGCACGCACACACTCGACATTGCCTCCATTTCCATAGGTATAGGTCTACAAACCAAGGCTTACCACGACAAACTTCTCCAGATTATGGGGATCAGCGGAGGCAACAGTATATGAGTCAAGGAGACTCATGAGATCCCCATTTTTTGGGTCCCCAGAAATATCTTTTACCTACCAACCCGTAGTCTCTAGCTTCGGAAGCAAAGGGAGAAGATAAAGCGACTCTTACACTCTCACTAACACGGACCTCCCGGTCCACTATAGCTACAATCGCACCGGGGAGGTTATCGTCGTGGTGCCCTTTTAATTCATCTCCGTCCTTTTAAGACGCCTGCATGCCCTATGCTTGCATAAGGTATGCAAGCGTCTTCCAGTACCTACAATAAATCCATCATCTTATTCATATTTATCTATCATCTAAGTTTTACTAACTTATTCGTTCATTTTTATTTTATCTTATTTTGACGAATTATGTAAATGCCAGTCTCGGCGGTCGAGCAACCGCTTCTAAATCTAGAGGTCGCGGGTTCGAATCCTTACACTGGCTCACACCAATGGCTTTTCGAAGTTCTTTTCGGAAATTATGTGTGAAAAATATCGACTGAAAACTTTGTGCCCGGTATGGGAATACGTTCGCCGCCTATTCCATTTGGGACGTAAACATAACGGCGAGACGAGGCTTAACAGCCGCTGCCTACAGCTTCGGGTAGAACAAGGCGAGAAGTTATCTTATGATATGTAAATGTAATTTTATAAAATTACCTACACGTTAGAAAGCGGATCCGGAAATTATGGCAGTTGTCCAATTATAGCAGTAAACTACTGTTACACATGCTCATTACTAGCATGGGAGCATGCTCTCGATACTAGCATGAGTGTACAGGCCGGGCCAGTAATGAGCATGCTAGTTTCGAGCATGCTCGAAAATCCAAAGCCGTTCGATTTTTGAGCATGCTTCCTGCTGCGCGGGTGAAAGAGGGGTGGGCTTTGAGCGCATGTGGACAGGTTTGCTTATTGAGCATGCTAGTATCAAATCGACCAGTCGTTTACAACAAGTGCGCGTGCACAAATTCGCGATGTCCCGTTGGGGAGATGAAAAAACGTTGAAATTTGTGGTTATATATCGGAACAATGAATGCGTGTGGACTTCCCGCATACCACAATACAAAAACAGAGTTGCAAGAAATAATGCATATCAAGATTACCCAACCTGGATGATCCTACTTAAAGTTTGAAATTTATAAGAACAAAAATTAAACTTGAGGACTTTTTACCACAGCGAATTAAAAAGAATTGAGAGTTCCAAGCGATCCGGGTCTGGTGCCATACTCACGCCTGTATCCCATAGGGGTAGGCAGAGACTTAGGCTTTCCACAAGCTACGATCCTGACACACCTCTTTCGCTTCATCCACATCGATCCATCGATCTCATCATGCATTCGCCCCGGTTTCGGGTACTGCGCATTTTGATTATGGAGTAATCGTGGTGTGATTTTAACTATATCTTTTCAGAGTCATTATTATGCCGTGTTAAATAGAAGAAATGAAAGTTTACGGTATTGCTATAATACCTATTATAAGCATTGACCTATATGATATATACCTATACAATAGGAGCAAACCTCATTCAAATGCGTCACAAAATGTGTGTCCACTTTTTAGATGCAATGACGTAGCTTTGAAACCACTAGACATTTAAAATGAAACATATATCTATCTCAGTCACACATATCGCAAATACATTGCCGTCACTTTGGTTAGACAAAGATGGCAATATAAATTTGCAATGGCGGTGTGGGGTGGCCTGCCCATACGCAATTTTACCCAACTTTTTCAAGCCATGTACTCGTAAAAATATTTAATAAATATAAATTCAATATTTTACTATTACTAATTAATTTCTTATCAGATGTATTAGAAGATAACTGAAATAATGAATGGATCAACGATCTCTGTGTACTCCGTACTAGATCGGCTGTTCCGAAAAAAATTGGATCACACTCATCTGTACCTAATTGTGTACGCCTGCCTTAGAGCAGCGATTTAATGCGCTGTAGGTAAGGTGTACACAATTAGGAACAGATACACAAAATAGTGAAAACGCTTGAGTAGTAAAATAATGTACTTACATTCATTATATTGAAAGGGAATTATTTTATTTAACGTGGACAGGGCCTAACAGCCGAACGGGTCGATCGATCATAAAGTTAAGCAACGCTTGGCGCGGTCGGTCCGTGGATGGGTGACCATCTTATCATGACGAGTTCCTCCGTGTTTCGGAAGGCACGTTAAATTGGTGGGTCCCGGCTGTCATTTGAACATCTTTGGCAGTCGTTACGGGTAGTCAGAAGCCAGAAAGTCTAACAACCAGACTTACCAAGGGGGATTGTGTTGCCCACGCAACTGGGTTGTGGAGGTCAGATAGGCAGTCGCCCCATGTAAAACACTAGTACTCGGCTGCACCCGGTTAGACTGGAAGCCGACCCCAACATTATTGGGAAAAAGCTAGGCAGATGAATTATTGATCATACACCGCCGTGTAACATAAGTTTTGTATAAAATTGCCTTTTAGTCTCTTTATTATAAGTCCGAGTGAATAATTTGCTTTCGTAATACAATCTTACTTTTAAGTATTTATTAATTATGGCATTTATTAATAAAAGCGAATGATCAACTTGAATTGACGATAAATTATCTCCTGGGTGCAGGTAGCCAGTCAGTTTCTTTTCTCAGCAATCGGATAATTTTCACCCACTTGTCACGGCGTGCTGCATCTTTAGGCACCCTGCAGCGTTATTATTATAACAAAAAATATTTAAAATCTCCTTTTCCATAAATTAATAACTCTCCCACAAATGTGGGAAACTAAAGCTAAGTTTTTAGTGGTATCACTGAAGCTAATTATGAAAATTCAACATTTTATCTATTTTACTGTATTTTAATATTAATGTAAACATTAATCTTACGTGTGGAAAGCAATTCCGGTTAATTTCTTATGGGTTTCCGATCTTGAATCGCACTCTTTTACTACGCAGTTACCCATTTTGTACCTATTGTTAATCGGTTCGCGTCTGACAGATGACTGAATTGACATAAGCTTCGCATAAGCCTGCAGCCTTATGGCCAGTGGTCACGCTTTGAGAAGGTTACTACATGTCTAGAACACTTAAGTCAATGAGTGTAACAGTGCTATATGGGTTAGAAGGACTTTGTCTTGACTTAAAGATCTTAGTTACCAGGTCATTAAAACCCAAAAAAAACTTTCTATTAGTTTGCATCTACGGCACAGTTGCCAAGCCTACTGTTTTAACAGTAGATCTACTGTTTTTCTATTGATGTCCTTGTGTTTTGTTATATCCATGAATTTTACTGTTTTTTCAATAAGTGCAGAGATACACCTGTTACCTCAAGAAAATATTTTCCTTTATTATTTCTATGTTATAAAACGTATGTAACTAGAAAGTTCAATAGACCATAGCCCATATGCTTCACTAGCTTAACTACATTTGAAACTTTAAATTTCTCTAATACGTGTGATACCTGCCTACATTTATAATAATAATAATAAAAACTACATACTTTTGTTTTTCTCATAGTTTATTCTAGAGTGGTTTTTGACGTGACAACGTCTTAAATTAGGTTGCGGCTGGGAGTCACTTATGAAAAAGTGTAACGCTCGGTAACGTTACGAAGAGTCACCGAACGAGAGAGAGGCCCGCCGAATGCCTTGCGTCTCTCTCCCACTCAACTATGATCGGTCTGCCGCGCGCGCAGCACTAGAGAATTAGGCGCATTGAATCGGCGCATGCTTGTGTCTCTGTCTTTGTCTTTCTCGAACGTTCTTGGCGTTGGAAAAACAAGAAAGCGTCATAATACAAGTTCACACGTGTGGTTAAAGTATCGTCAGCTGTGTCTGTAGTGAAAATGTGGAGTGCTTAGATTCGTCATTTACAACAACTACAACAATAAAGGTAAATAATTGTACACTGATATTTCATTATCGTAAACTATGATTGATTGATTAATTGTTAGATTGACACAAAAGTTGAGAAACTGAGTTTATAGGTTATGTCATACTATTGATAAATGTTGATAGTGTTAAGTAAATTATTAGTTTAAAATTAATTAATTAATTAATTATTATTTTACAAATTTTCATTAATTTCAAATTTATTTAGCAAAAATTTGAACCTTCGATCTGAATAAATGTTTTGATTTTCGAATTGTTTCTTTAAAATTACAAATATTAAGAAAAAGTGGCAGATATAAGAAAACTTGATTTAAACTGTGTTTGTAATTTGTGCAATTCTTATTTTCATTCAATTCCTTGTTCCTATTGTGCAATTTAATTATATTCATATCAATAAATATTCTACCGAGAAAAAGACGTTGTCACGTAAAATCTTCGCCCGTAAAACCGACTTTACAGGCAACCAGATTTTTTATTACTAATATGTTGTGATTATATAAATATAATAATGTGAATGTGTCTTATTAACTGATATAATTGACATATTTATCTCATGTCATGATATAATTGAGTATTATTATTGACATTGATTAATGTTTTTTTTATTAGTGGGATAGGAGAGCAAACGAGCAGAAGTGTCACCTGAGGGTAAGCAACCAACGCCACCCATGGACACCAGCAACACATATAGTGTTACTGTTACGTTGCCAACCTTTAAGGGATAGCGGATAAGGGAGGTTGGGGAAAGCGGGTGGGCCTCCGGTTACCTCTCTCACCGAACGAAACGCGGCATGAGCCACTTTACGTCGATCTTCTGAGAGGTCGTGGTATTTCACCGGTCGAGCCGGCCCATTCATGCAGCGAACTGCTTGGTCTACCACTGTTAAAATTATAATATATGAGAAAATTATGAACCCTGCCTTTTTTAACCTATCTACTGTTTTTTAATGAGAGAACTGTTGTTTTTTTATTTGTTGGGGTTGACAACACTGATCCACGGTCATGCATGAGACTTTTTGGCGGGAAGTCTAAAAGGGCGGTCTTTTAAAATTTAAATATTTTTTCAATTTCAGTTTTTCTTTGTAAATATTCTTTTACTAACTGTAAATATATATTTTTTAAGTTGTTACTGGTGTAAATAAAACTATGAGTGTTAGTAGCGACGGGGAGAACCCCGTCGAACACGGAAAAAAAAGAAAAGTGGTTCGCCACATTTCAACAAATTTAAATAATTATAAAACTTTTGTGAAACCGTTATATAAAAGACTATTTCCAGAAAACCATAGTGGTGACTGTGTGGTATACGTACAATCAATTGATCAAGAAAAAGTTGGTAACAAAAATCCGATTTCCCTAACGACACTTTTCACAGAGAATGTCAAAGGAATAGTTAGCGTACATAGGGTAAATGCCTATAAAATAGGAGTTTCCTTCAAGAAACCCGCTCCAGCTAATAACTTTCTCAGCATGGATACATTTTTAACAAAGCACAATCTAAAAGCATTTATTCCTGCTCACATGACGGAAGTTATTGGGATAATCAGACATGTTCCCACATCCATGTCAAATGAAGATATTTACAAGAATATTACATGTGATTCGGAGATTATATCCATTAGGCGTTTTATGCGCAAAATTGACGGGAGACTGGTTCCACTGACCACTATTAGTGTAACATTTGCAGCTACAGTACTGCCCCGATTTGTATATTTACAATTATTCCGATATCCGGTTCATATCTACATACCACCACTGACACAATGTTATAAATGTTTAAGATTTAACCATTCCGCAAAAGTATGCAGAAGTAAACAAATGTGTTCTTCATGTGCAGGACAGCACTCCTATAAGGAATGCAATGTTGCAGAAATTGTGTGCATCAACTGCAGTGGAAATCATTTGGCAATTTCTAGAGATTGCCCAATCAAAATGAAAAAAATAGAGGAGAAAAAGAATAAGTTCACGAATAGAAATCAGTCTTATGCCACTGTTGTGAGTATACCACCCACAATATCTGACCCGAAATCTTTTCCAGTTCTCAGATCACACCTACAGTCACAATCTCAGCCAGACAAAATAGTAAGCACAAATGAGACACTTAATACAGATAAAATCCTTGATAATGAAATTATTATCAATGCAATAGTAAAGTCTATAATAGAATTAGGAAATAATAAAGAAAGCACACCGATTACTAATAAAAGAATTAAAGAAATATTACTATCTAACCTAATTTAAATTTATGGACACATTTTTACGCATAGCACAGTTCAACATACAAAGCTTACAGAGTAAAAAAGCCTTACTTTACAAATTTCTATGTGAACAAAACGTTGATGTATGCTTATTAAATGAAACTTGGCTTAAAAGTAGCAGTAAAATACCCAAATTTATGTCTTATAACTTTATTTATAAAAATTCAAAGAATGAACATAATGGAGTTGGTTTATTAATTAAAGATGGTCTTAAATACAATATTATAAATACACACTTTTATGAATCTATTCAGAACTGTTGTATTTCAATTGAAACTTCTACAGGTAAATTTAATATATTATGTGTATATTGTCCACCTAATAGCACCAGATTTAGTATAAATAAGTTAAAAAAGATATTGCTTGAAGTCCCTAGACCATGTCTTATCATGGGGGACTTTAATGCTCATCATATTTTGTTTGGCTGTCATAAAAATAATAGCAGAGGAAATAGTTTATATAGGCTAATTGATGAACTTGATTTATGTATTTTGAATGATGGTAGTTTAACCACTATTCAATATCCAAATAGGAAAGCATCTGCAATAGATTTGGCCTTAGTTAGTCCCACCATAGCTCCTCATTGTGAATGGCATGTCCATGATGATCCTCTTGGTAGCTATCATTATCCAACACTGGTAGACATAAATGTAAAGCCATCCATGTATGAAGTGGGTCCTGGAAATGATAAATACATTTATAATAAAACAGATTGGGCAAAATTTTACACTTTATCAGAAAACAGTTTCTCTCATTTAGATTCAGGAAATATAGATCTTCTTGAATTATATAGCAGTTTTATAAAAACCCTGGAATACCTTAGAAATCAGACAACTCCAATACATAAATCACATCACACTTTGGTAGATAGAGTATTAAGAAAACCAGCACCTTGGTGGAACAAAACATGTGATGATGCAGTTCAAAAGTCAAAAGAGGCTCTAAGAGCCTATAAGAACTCACCAACTATAGATAACTTTATAAATTATAAAAAAGTTGATGCCAAAAAGAAACTTATACTGAAAGAACAAAGGACTAATTCTTGGCATGATTTATGCTCTAGTTTTAATAGAATGACACCAGTAACACGAATATGGAATTATATTAAAAGATTTAAAAGAATAGGCAGCTGTCAAAACCAACACTTTAATGATGAATGGGTACCAAGTTTTATAGACAATTTAGCTGATTCATGCCAAATAGATGAAGATAGAGTAAATAGTTTAATAGCAAGATCAAATTTAGATTTAGACTTTCTTGATAGTTCCTTTACATTTAATGAACTCCAGATTGCATTAAAGAGTAGGAAAGATACAACACCAGGAATGGATAATATACCATATAAATTAATTAAGAATTTACATCCAAATGCCCAGAGAATACTGTTAAATATTTATAATCAGCTTTGGAATAGTTCTTTAATACCACAATCATGGAAAACTCAATGTGTAGTTCCAATTTTAAAACCAAATAAGCCCATCCATGTTGCAGGATCTTATAGACCTATCTCTTTGTCCTCATGTGTAGGAAAACTCTTTGAAAACATGCTAAAATTACGATTAGATTACTTTGCTGAAACACAAAATAAGTTACCAGACATACAATTTGGTTTTAGAAAGGGCAGAAGTAGCTCTGAAAGTTTTGTATCTCTCATATCAGATTTACAAAAGACAAAACTAAGTCACTCAAATACTATTTGTGTATTTCTAGATGTTAAAGGTGCCTTTGATAATGTGAATATTGAGTGTCTCATTCATGTTTTACATGAATTAGGGTTATCAAAGAAAACATTAAAATGGATATTAAACTTTCTGTATAATAGAACAATTTATGTTAAATATAACAACAAACTTCATGGCCCTAGAATAGCTAATAAAGGAACAATGCAGGGAGCTACATTATCCCCTTTATTATATAATTTATATACATCTCAAATTCTTAATTATGTAGATACTTCAAACATCAAAATATTACAATTTGCTGATGACTTGCTTTTATACAGTGAAAGCCAAAATATAGAAGTAGCTGTTAATAACATTAACACTGCACTGTCACAATTGCATAATTACTACAGTAATAAATTAAAGTTAGAAATAAGTTCAGAAAAAAGTTCTGTATTAGTGATCAGTAAGGATCCATCTGCTCGATCAACTGTTAATATAACTTATAATAATGAAATAATTCCTGTGGTTCAGGAACATAAATTTTTGGGTATTACAATAGATGATAAATTAAAATTTGATAAACATGTAAATAATATATGTAACAAAGCAATGAAGAGTATTAATATCTTAAGATGTTTAGCAGGGACTTTTTGGGGATCAGATCCCTTGACATTAAATATGTTATATAAGAATATAGTGAGAAGTCATTTTGACTATAGTAGTTTAGCATATATGAATGCTAGAATAACAATGTTAAGGAAATTAGATGTAATACAAAATATGGGGTTAAGAGTAATTAGTGGAGCTATGCGCTCTACTCCTATTATTGCTATGGAAATAGAGAATTGCATACCTCCTCTAACATTAAGGCGCTTGCAGCTAGCAGAAAGATTCTGTATAAAGGAACTTTCTTCTGGTTGCTCTGCAGTTCTGAACAATACCTCGTACACTGTTGACATTTCACACTTGATTGGAGCACCCAACATCACAGTAGACAGACTTGTCTCTAGAGTTTTACCTGAAATTTCAGTCATAATGGATTGTGTTAAGGATAATGCAAAAGATGTATATAAAAGTAATAAGTGGCCTATGTACAAGTGCTCATATAATACACTGATTAATTGTTTAGATATTAAGTGCAATTTGAACTCAATTAATAACAAATTTGATCTCTTAAATTTTTTAAGTTCTAAATCTAACTTTTATGTTATTTATACAGATGGATCTAAGAATTTGTCCAGTGTTACAGCAGCATACTATGACCCACAATTAAAAATAACCAAATGCATAAAGCTAAATAATAATTGCAGTATTTTTACTGCCGAGAGCTATGCCATATTATCTGCTTTAACATTTGTAAATAATAATGTTAACAGTGTAAATATACTTATAGTTAGTGATTCTAAAAGTGCATTAACAAGTTTATGTAATGCTAACTTTACACATAAACAAAACTATATAATCTATAAAATCAAAGAAATTCTGCAGAACTTAGGGAAAACTAAAAATGTAGAGTTTTTATGGGTTCCCTCGCACAGTGGCATATATGGCAACGAGATTGTAGATACAGCGACTAGACTGGGCTATGACGAAGACCACTCTGATATTATAAAAGTACCATTCACAGATTACTACCACCAGATTAAGAATACGTCACGAGAATTGTGGAAAGAATATTGGAAAATAGCAAGTGAGACGAAAGGAAAATGGTACGCAGAGATACAGAAAGACTTACCAGCAAAACCGTGGTATGCCAAATTCAAATATTACGACAGAAAGTTTATCACAACAATAAATCGCCTGCGGTATGGTCATTGCCTGGTTCCTAACCATCTCCATAAATTGAAAATCTGTAGGGACAATAAGTGTAAACACTGTAAGAAACCGAACGCTGACATCAATCATATAATATTTCAATGTGACTCGTTCAAAATACAACGGTTATTATTCGCCAGTGACATCAATGACATAGCTCAACAACATTCACTTAGTGTTCCCCGCCACATCGGAGATTTATTAGCCAATACGAACTATTATAAAGCACTTCATAATTTTATTTCAATAAGTGTAGGAAAAATATAATGTTAATGTAGGAATTTATTACTTTTTATGTATACTAATTACTTTTATTGTAAAATGTACTAGCAAATTTATTATTTTGACTGAAGGACTTTGCATCCATGGTCAAGAAATAAATTAAAAAAAAAAAAAAAAAAAAAAAAGTCATGCATGAAATAAATTTAAAAAAAATAAAGTCACTCAAGTCACTTTTTGGCTAAAACGCAAACGCAAGCCGCGTTTGCCGAACATTCGCCGAAAGCAAAAAAAACAATTATATATTTTTTAAACTAAATCTTTGGACTCGCAAATTAAGAATAGTTATTTAGTGGTTGATTTGCAAATCACTCGCAAGTTTGGTTTGTTGAAGAAATGGCAGAAACTGCTGTCGAGACTGCGCCTGGTGATGAAAACGATGATAACTGGCTTTATGGTGATTCTACTGAAGACCAAGCCGCCGATAAAGAGAAAGACGACTTTGAAGCTGAAAAAGAACAAACGAATGTAACAGAAGGCGGTGTTGTGAGTGCATAACTATATATTCTCGTTTTCTATACGTATAAAATCCAGATGAATCATGACATACACACTAAAATAAAAAGTTTCTCACAGAATTAATCAAATTCATTTTAGGAAGGTGAAGATAAAGAAGTCGATGAAAATGAAACAGGAAACGATGATTCTCATTTCAATGATGAACATTTTGCTGAGGTGACTCGAGATGGCGAGGACCAGAACGGTGACGCTGATAGCCAGGACAATGCTGATTCTGACTCAGATGACAGTGATGATATTAAGGTTACCATCGGAGAGATTAAATCTGGACCTCAGGCTTATGGCAGTTTAAATATCAAAGTGAGTTTTATTCTTCATAATGTTGTCTTATGATAAACCTCTGTTTAAATTAAGTTTAATGCTCAATTTAGCAGTTCTAAACTATTACCATTTTCAATATTTTCACTCAAATACATAATAACTTTCCATTACTTTACAGATCTTTACTTTCTTTCGACTTTACAGTAATTATTGTTATTGCTCTCACACTAATGTACAGCACATTTTAAGATAAAATTGTACAATAATTATTAATGTTATCTGCAATTTTGTTAAGCAAACAAAACTATTTAAACTGAGCAAATAACTTCCAGAGTTTATAAATAATATACAGTAGAAAAAAATAGATGTAGGTGATATAAAACTATGCTACATTTTGTAGACTCTTGTCTGTCTTAGCTGATTAAAATGACTCTCTAAAAAGTGTGAACATGTTAACACAATAGTGTTATTGTCTATTTTCTATAAATTGTGTTTTTTGGAATTTTATTTAAGTATGAAGTACATACTAATAAAATGATGAAATATGAATAATATTTTTCGATTTCACTGACAGAATAACAAAAAAATATGAACTATAAAATTACTTTAAAAAAAAAAAACTTAAACCGACTTCTAGAAACGTAAACCACACAATCTATAAGTATATAAAAGCGATAAATAACGTAACTGACTATTATTTATCGCTTATTAGCTATAGAGGTACTGTTTTCATATACTTATAGATTCTATAATTTACGTTTCTTGAAGTCGGTTTAAATTTTTTTTTTTAAAGTTTTCAAGAGTTTTAGTGATTTTAATGAGTTGTAAACTTCAATAGACGTTAGTTCATTGACATGGCTTTCAGTTTAGTAAATATATTTTGACGAATTACAAATCTGTTTGTTAAATAGTACATATTTTTATGGAGCTATAATTGTCATAAATAGGTACTTAGTTAAAAAAGTATGATAATACTCGCTAAGTATTTATATTTTTGTAATTATCATGGGTACACCCAATAACACTACAGCCTGAATGAAGGCCAAACGTAGCCTGGAAACTATTGCAGAAAATAAAAAAACATTTTACAGAATTGTGTCCTAACTCCTAAAGATATAAGATAATGCCTAGTATATTGCAAGCTATGCGGGAAGAACAGAACACCAGACATATGGACACTTGCTTCTTTGACTTTTCTTTATTATTGTCATATAGTCAGTTGTCAAAGCTTCAACTATGATATTTGGTCATCAAATGCCTGTCTGAGAAGATATGCACCATCCATTCGGACTTGCATTTCTTATTAATTCCATTATATGTGACATACATAAAATATTTTTCAGCGTTTAGTAGCAACAGGCAGTGTAGAAAAACCAAGAGCAATCACAACAACTGGTGGTAAGGTAACATCGGAAGACTTAGAAGGACCAGGAAGCATCAATGGTGTACCTGCACTGGAGTTCAATATTGACACTATAGAAGATAAACCATGGAATAAGCCTGGTGCAGATATATCAGGTCATTATACATATTTGTCTGTATTTTTACAACCCTATTAAATAACAAATAATTATCCTATATAATAGGTTGGGGAAAAAGTATTTTCGTATTTTTGTATGAAAAGTCAAGACATTTTTTTCAAAGTTTATTTACATTTATTTACAATATATATGTACCGTTTTGTTGAATAACTTTCTGCCATTTTGTGGGCAGAGACATTATCCCGTTACTGTAGAAACTTTGGGACTTCTGATCAAAAAAACGGGACAAATAGTTTTGGCAGTCCTCTCTTGAGGTCCACCTTACAGAACCTAAAGAATTCTGAAGAGACCGAAACAGGTGAAAATCTGAAGGCGCAAGGTCAGGGCTATATGGTGGATGCACTAGGACCTCCCAGTCGAACTCTCTTAATTTTTGCTGAGTGGCTAAAGATGTAGGTGGTCTAGCGTTATCGTGATGAAAGACCACACCCTTCCTGTTGATCAATTCCGGCCGTTTTCTCTCGACTGCTTCCTTTAATCTCATCAGTTGCTGGCAGTAAAGATCAGAATCGATGGTTTTGCCGGACGGTAAAAGCTCATAATGAACAATGCCCTTCCAATCCCACCATACACACAGCATCACCTTATTTCGTGTTAGGCCAGGTTTGGCCACAGTCTGTGAAGCCTGGCCAACTTTCGACCAGGACCTTTTTCGCACGTTCTTGTCGTACGTGATCCACTTTTCATCGCCAGTTATCAATCTCTTCAAAAACGGCTCGGTTTCATTACGTCTCAATAATGAATCGCAAATGAGTACACGGTTCATTAAGTTTCTTTGAGTGAGCTCGTGTGGCACCCAAATATCGAGCTTTTTTGTATAACCAGCTTTCTTCAAATGGGTCAAAACTGTTTTGTGGTCAATTCCCAGTTCTTCAGCTACATCGTAACTACTAATATGCCGATCTTGCTCCACTCTTTCAAAAATGGCGTCCATTTTATTCGTAACAGGGCGACCAGAGCGAGGTGCATCTTTAACATCAAAATTTCCGGACTGAAAACGTTTGAACCAAATTTGTGCTACTCTTACTGACACTGCATCAGGTCCATAAACATCACAAATTTTTTTCACTGCTTGAGTTGCATTTTTGCCTTTTTTATAATAAAATTTTAAAATGTATCGAATTTCTTCATTAGATTCACTCATTTTTACGGAGAGAAAAACAAATGAAAAATAGCGGGAAACAACTTTTTTTTATTTTTTTCTTTTCTTTATAATGTAACCTTTTTAATGTTACCAAAACCAGCCAGACACAAATAGTACAGTCAAAGAAATTTTATAATAAGTTTATACCTACGTTATGCGAAAAGACTTTTTCCCCGACCTAATATATACCAACAGATTAAGTAAACATTTTGAATCCGATTTTATGAAAATTGCTGACAAAGAAGTACGAAATTACATGACTTTTACACAATTACATTATAGAGAGAAGTTTTAATAATTCTTAAAATTAAGCTTAAAAATACATAATTCTCGAGGAATAACATATACACACTACCATTAATTGTCATTGTTATGTAGTATATAAATACCAGTGTCCGACCGAAGGTCTATTTTTGGCCGACGCCGAAGCCGATTAATCGGCAATTTCCACAACCTTCAGCCGAAGCCGTAGGCTTATAAACTATTAGTAATTCAATAATTTTCTTCAATATTATCCACCACTAAAGAGGAATATCGGCGTAAAGTGGCACTAAACTAAGTGCAATCCGGTCCGTCAGTCACTCACTCTTTTGTAACAGTTCGTTTAATTTCGACTGTTGTGGGAACTTCGTTGGGAAGATCTCGCCGAAGATGGATTTTTGGCCGAAGGTGACCGTAGCCGATGCCGAAGCTTCAGTCGGACACTAATAAATACTAATCTGTGTTTACCATGTACTTATACACACATGCATAGATATGATATTTTGTATATTTGTTATGGTCTATGGTCTGCCATCTAAATGTAAATTACATACCTAAACATTATTAAATATCGGTGACTGAAGGCTTTGTGCCCGGTGTGGTAATAGGTTCGCCACCTATTCCATTTGGGACGTAAACATAACGGCAAGATGAGGCTTAACAGGCGCTGCCTACACCTTCGGGTAACAAAGTTATGTTGTTTAGTTGTTGGTTAAAGTGGCTGTTCACTATAGGGGGGCTACAGCATGGAGGTCGGGGATTTGATCCCCACCCAAGCACAAATATTTGTGACAAACATGAATATTTGTGTGGCGTCTGGGTGTTTTTCTATGTATTATTGGAACTAGAGGGTGCTGTGTGTATTGTGTCCAATATATTATTATTATTATATTATCGATACTCAAGTGTGAACACTGGACCTTCCAACTACTAATAGGCATGATCTAATCAATAGTCTGTTGAGGCATTTGGATACAAGAAATTTCAAAATCATAATAATGACGGTGAAATCTCATTGAAATGATTATTTTTTTTTCGTTGCTTATTTTTAATGACATGGTAGGGTAGGGCGGACCAGATGATTACATCATCAGTAGCTATTCAATTTTACAAAAAAGCCTTAGACCAATTGTGTAGATGGTCTCTTGTTAAATCATATTTTTTTTTTTATATTTACGTAATTATGGTGGGAAGAGCTTTGCTTACTTTTGCTAACAAGGGGGGTAAATAATTGTAATAAATTTGGCCCCAAAGCATTATTGCATTTCAATCCTTGGACATATAGAAGACACTCATATAATTTGTTTTAAAAATAGGCAAATTAACATTATTAGTAAAAAACATGATATAGAATCTGTAATTGTAGAAGTGTTTGTTAATAGAATGTTAAAAATGTTACAACTAAAGTTATGATTGAATGTTGACTGGTGGGTGACCACTAGTACTGAAATAAATACATGAATAATATTGTGGCTTTTTATCCAATTTAAAAATCAAATTGAATATTGTAAATATCATATAATAAATTGTTATTTACCTTAATATTTTTAAGCTAATTAACTTAAACTGCACTTTATTTAATTAGTGATTATTAAAACAGTATTTTCGTTTAATCTATTTAATTGTTTTAGATTATTTTAACTATGGATTTAACGAAGTTACGTGGGGTGCGTACTGTGAAAGACAGCGTCGCATGCGTGTCAATGAAGCGGGCGTGGGCCTGCATGCAGGTGTAGTACAGCGAGCACCAATGCCTGATATAAGGAGACCTATGGGTATGTTTTACATACATTTATTTTGACAGATTCCTGCCTTTATTCAATGAAGGCCAAAATATGGCCTTTGTTTGAGAACCAGTCTGTATATAATTAAAAACTACATTAAAATCTGTTTAATAGATTGAAACAAATGACATTCCAAGCAATTTTATTTTATAATACATACATAACTTCAAACCAGATCCCTTGCTGGTAGGAAGGGAGAACAGAGCGCCATAAGGCGCGATTCTTACACACTTTACTTTACTCTCTTTCATGCATGCTGACTTTCATGCATGTTTTTTGTGGCATCCCCATCCTCCAGTACACCAACTTCATGAAATGTGTGTCTTGGCCATCCTCGCCTCCTATATCTATCTGCTGTTGCATTGTATATCCGCTTAGTCAAACTTGCATCTTCCATTCTTTCTACTTGTCTGAACCATTGGAGCATGCTCTTTTTTACTTTTACAACAACACTCTCTTTTTAACTTAGTAACTTCCTTCCTTACAACCAAGTTAGCGAAAGTCAATACACAGATTTTACGCAGTTTATAATCTGAAATGCTTTTAAATACTTTAGCCTATTTCAGTAAAACTAAAATGTTTTCGTAATGCATTCATATTTATAACTTATACAAATTGTGTTAATCACTATTGTGGCAATTACTATTTTTAATAATGGTCAGTGTTATTGTACAAAAACTACAAATTGTTCATATGTGAGAGAAATAATGTCAATATTATTGGTCTCTTGTAATAAATAGATCAATTTTCTCACAGTATATTTTTGGGCTCCAATGTATGTAATAATATGTAAATGTTCTTGGTTTATTAATGCAGCACCCACCCCCTGTACTGTGACTATAGTGGGTAAGTGTCGGTTATCTTGGTTCAGTAATATAATATAATATACTTTAGGATTACTCTAGGTCTGGTCTATTGGATTGGATCACTTTGGATAATGTGATAATTAAACTTTTTCATGAGAAAGTGGGCCAACAAGCTGATGGGGTCACATGACGCCATAGACATCTGAGATACCGAGAGGGTCATAATTTTGTTGCCAACCTTTAAAATGAGATAGATAATTAGATTGGGGAGGACTGAGGGAAGAGGGGTGGCTCCAGGTACCTCTCTCACCGAAATAGGTCACATAGGCATGTAGGGCAGTTGATGTTGATATTCTGAGAGGTTGTGTTATTTCACCGGTCGAATAGGCAAACTCATCCAGCTAACTGCTTGACTTGCCACTTTGAATTTAGGCAAGTACAATCCAATGGATATCAATGTACAGGGCTGCTCTCGACCCGCTAGAAGCAGTTTTACCAAGATTGAGCGAACGTGAGTAATAGAACTGGTTTGGAGATGATGCTGGGGCGCGTGTTGGTCTGGACTGTGCTGGTCAATTCTCATCTGAGATATTGACCAGCACAATTTAATGTCATATTTAGAAATAACATTCAAAGTTATATACATTACGATTCACAAAAATAAGTAAGTAAGATATTGTATTTTATTTTTGTAATAACAGGTTCAGGAAGAAGTGATGATATGCCTCCACCCATGACAAATAATTATCAAGTTAGAGAAAATACAATACAAGTAAGTTTTATGAATATTTTTTTACATAACCTTCACGCCTTTGTTACCCGAAGGTGTAGGCAGCGGCTGTTAAGCCTCGTCTCGCCGTTATGTTAACGTCCCTAATGGAATAGGTGGCGAACCTATTGCCATACCGGGCACAAAGTTTTCAGTCATCGATATTTATCACACTTAACTTCCGAAAACAATTTCAAAAGTCATTGTTGTGAGCCAGTGTCAGGATTCGAACCCGGACCTCTGAATCAGAAGCCGTGCGTCCGACCACTGGACCACCGAGACTTATAATTATTTTTTTAAATTTAACATATAGTTGACCCGGCGAACTTTGTTCCGCATCAAAAATAATAACTGCTGTTCCGCTATGTTAACACTGCATTCGTTTAAAATGCATGCTGTAAAGGGCCAGGATCATCTATATTACATGCACAATCTATTTAAGACACTTAATTGGATGAAAATTAATGCTAAAATGTTTAAAATCGCTTCGTAAATAAAAAAAAATAAAAATGGTCATTGTGGGTTATTCCTAAGAGATAGACATGGGCATATGTCTATCTCTTAGGAATAACCCACAATGACCATTTTTGTAGACTTTTTAAAGGTGTATAATAATGTATTACATAGTTTTGATTTATCACTTCGGGTTCAGGCAGCGTTTGCGATTAAAGTTTTAAATCTTGAAAATTATCACTGTTTTTTACTACACTATACATGAATTATAGACGAAAACCACCCCGTTGACACCCTCTATTAAAAAAACTGCATCAAAATCCGTTGCGTAGTTTTAAAGATATGCGGATATAAGGGGACAGACAGCGGAAAGTGACTTTGTTTTATACTATGTAATGATGATAGTAATAAATACCACAGATGTATATTATTTGAGGTAGGTGCCATAAATAAATTTATCCACCTAAAAGGCCGGCAACGCTGATTCGACTCTTGTATGTCTATAGGCGGCGGTGATCACTTTCCATCAGGTGACCCGCGTGCTCGTTTGTGCCTTTTTCATAAAATATATATATATATATATATCTAATCAACACTGGATATTTATGGTGATGTAATTGCTGTCTTGTCGTACATTAAAATACTAACCGTGTTTTTGGCCATGGTACTGATTGTTTAATAATATTGCCTTTAGGTGATGACTGCCGAACGGAGGGAGTACGGTCGCAGTGGTCACCAGAGAGATATGCCTGCCCCGGAATACTTTGGACCACCTCCTACAGAACATTACTTTCCACCACCTCAGCACCCACCCTATGAGGAACCATGGGGTAATTAATATTATTGATAATTACTATATTGGTCGATAAAATCATTCACCTCTTTTTTCTAGGTAAATGTATTTACTACAACTCTAACCAAAATATAAATATAAAGTTTCCTCATCAATCACTGCCTAAGATTCGTTTAATAAACCTTGAGTTAGTCACGAACAAATAGATAGATGTAGCGAGAGCTAAATTTTCGTTATTTGGGGTTCGAAACCACTGGCATATACTAGTTCGTGATCCACTAGTGTCTCCAGTGAGGTATGTAAACGCTATCTTTTGTATTTCCAGGCCACCCGGAACAATCTGGTTGGGCGCCTAGTGATATAAAAGAGCTGACACCGGGCCCCATGGGTCCTGCAAACATGGGAGCACCTATGATGGGTCCCCAGCCGCCCCTCGGCCCTCCGCACATGGGTGCTCCTCCGCACATGATGCCGGTACCTCCGCCGTTTGCGTCACCGTATCGCCCGCACGCTCCGCCCCCTCACGTGCACCCACACGAGCGCGAGCGAGACAGGGAGAGGGACAGAGACCGCGAGCGCGACAGAGATAGGGACAGAATGAGGGAAAGGGAGGAGAGAGAGCGAAGTCACCATAGGGACCGACGCGAAGATGTTAGTATCACAATTGAGATTTTTTTTTAAATATTTCATGGTAATAATGTTAATAGTCCTCTCCCATTCACATCGCCTTTTTTATTAGGCTTGTGAAGCCAGTGGTGTACATGGGAAGAACTATCAGAGACTTTTAATGTTCCAAATTGTTAATATATCTATAATAATGAATCTGTTAATACATGTAAAAATAATGTATCTGTTAATACATGTATCATATAGAGCGGGCCAAGTTTATGACTGTTCCTTAATAATCGTCAACATACTTTGTTATAATACCGATATCGTAATTTTTATTTCAATATTTTTAACAGGAGGACAGAGAGAGGGACAGAGACAGAGAACGAGATCGGTCACGCTCAATGAAGCCTGATCGCGTTAGAGAAAAGTAAGTGCTGTTGTAGAATACTATATATATATATATATATGTATATCCAATATATTCCCTTCTTTACAGGACCAGTGGAAGCCAGAACAGGTTTTAAGATTTTTTATAGGTTTTGTGCTTGCTGAAGCTGAGGGCACCAATTATGCAGAGATATTTTTAAGCTGAATAACATAACTTCTCGGCTTTTAAGCCTCCACTTGCCGAATCGTTGTTATGCGTCCTAAATGGAATAGGTGGCAAACCTATTGCCATACACCGGGTACAAAGTTATCAGTCACCGATATTTATCACACATAGCATCCGAAAAGAATTCCGAGAAGTCGTTAGAGTGTGCCCGGAATCGAATCCAGGAATTCTGAATCAGAAGCTTGGTGCTCGATCACTAGACCACCCAGCTAAGCATAAAATGAATAATTAAAAATATATATATACATATCTAGGTTATATGGGGTCACAATCTTGATGTTTGTAACATTCAAGTGTGTAATGCAATAATACTTGTAATAAATAACATGATTTGTTTACAGATCGTACAGACGAGAAAGATCCCGATCTAGATCACGACGTCACAAGTCACGGTCGAGGTCGCCGCGGCTGCGCGAACGGTCACGTGAGCGTGAACGTGAACGATCCCGTGAGAGAGAAAGATCTCGAGATCGGGAACGAAGCGTTAAACCCAAGAAAGATAAGGAAAATAAAGAAGAGAAATAAAATGTACATCGTTTACTGTAGCCTTATTAAGATCTAAAATAAAGTTTAAGAGTAAAAAAGATTTTGTTATTTTAGTGTGTGCAATGCTATTTAATTTTAAGTGAATATTGCTGTTGGCGAAACGACAATCTAAACGATTCCATCTATTATTACAGGCCGCGACCCGGGCGCACTGCGCGTGGTGCGTCCTCGCGGCTAGCCTTCGAGCGCGATGGGCTCTCTCCGACCCCATCTAAACAGGATTGAAAATAATTTGCCCATGCACCCTTCCGCTTCTGAAACCACCGTGAGCCTCCCTCTGATTTAGGTATACATTGGTGTGAGACCATAGAATTAGATTATTTTAGATGGTCGAGAGGTAGCGGTGCATTTTAGGTAGGTGGATTGCAGGCCCGGATCTGGGGGGGGGGCAAGATCAGAGGGCGGCAAAATCCACATTTTACAGACTCCTAAATTACTTAACTTTGACGGAATAAATACCAATCAGGCTGTATTATTAGCGGTAAATCAATCCGGTAACATTGAATTTAGATCTACTTAACGCAATGGAAGATATTTAACAGCGTCTAAGTGGCACAGGAGGTGGCCTAATAAGCCAAGATCCTATAACCGCTTTGGTTATAGGATCTATATCTACTTAGTCATGCCATAAATATTGTAACACAGAAAACATTTTTTTTTTATTGCAAATAACATTTATTACTTTTATAGTGTGTTACTTTAATATATAAATATAAAACGATATAAAAAGCTTATTCGAAGTGGTCTCCATTGCCGAGTGCCCGGTGCCGAGTCTTGCTGGAAGGACCATACTTCGTTATTGAACATGGTGTTGTTAAGGGGCTTGACTACCTTTCCAGGAATGGTATCTTGATACACTTGTGCCGATGTTTTGATACCTTTTTCACAAAAATATGGCTCAGTCACTCCTTCGTAGCTAACACCCCACCAAACCATCACTGAAGTCGGATAATGCCCACGTTGCACTCTGTCAACTAATTGGGAAGCTTCCTTAGAGCTTTGAGCATAAATACGGTCATTTTGTTTGTTAAAATGTTGCTCAATTGTAAAAACTTTTTCATCCGTAAACAATATTTTTCTGTGACTTCCCTTTGCGTACAGCTTCAGTAGTTGTTTAGATTTTAACACCCTATTCTTTTTTAAATTATCAGTTAATAAATGACCAGTACGCCTCTTATAGGCTGCAAGTCCTAAGTCATCTTTTAAAATACGCGACATTGTTCTAGGTGCTATCTTCATCTCCCGAGATAAAATCTTTTGCTTGCGGACAGGATTTCTTCGAATTCTTTCCCTTACTGCTTTGACCACCTTTTTCGTACGAATACTACGTGGACGGCCAGGTCTTTTTCTGTCACAAACAGAGGAGGTCTCATTGTACCTATTAATAGCCCGGTACACAAACATTTGACTAATACCAAGTGTATGGAGGGTTTTAAAAATTGCATTTGGCTCCATACCTACTTTGTGTAATGCAATCACAGCGATTCGGTTCTCTTTATCATCCCACTCTATTTTAATATCGCAAAATATTGTACAATGTATTGGCGCCAAAACGAGAAAACACAATGAACAATCGTATAAAAATGACACGATTCCAAATACAAATGTAATATTTTTTTATTTTTAGTTGTAACAGTATTTATGGCCAGACTAAGTATATTTGGTTATAGGCTTATATTTTCTGAGACCAAAAATCCTTTTTCGTGCGTGCGGCAATGCTAATCCTCTGTGCGAAGAATAGACCAGCTCTCTGGTCGCGAGAGGCCTCGATCAGTCTCTTTGTAGGATATTTATCGAGTGCACGAGCACTCGGACTCCATGCCCCAAGAGTCTCAACCCCAAACGGCTCAAAAACATAATCACTTTCAAGTTTTCTATATTTGTGCCACTTGAGATTTTCTGCTGAAACAGCAGCATCACCGGCCACCCCTTGTTTATTTCACGCCAGGAAATGCTTTATGCACACCCCCCGCCTGGGGACGGCAGGGATAGTGTGGGACTACCAAGGCAGTAAACTGCAATCCGATCCTAGGGCTACCCACTACTAAAACCTCGCGGCGGCCTTCCTCCTGCGTTAGGGTGGTCCAGGACAGTGCTTTAGCCCTCTGGGCTTGCCGTCGCTCCCCTCTAACACGAGGGGAGCTCATCCTCGGGGAGCCTCGGCGTGAGGCTTCCCAGGCGGGGCGGTTACGACCGCGCGCTGTATAGAGGCGCGAGGCCGGCGGCGCCGCCGACGACCCTCCCCGGGCCGCGACTCGGGCGCACCTGCGAGCGGTGCGCCCTCGTGGCCCTTCGGCGGCTGCAATCACTGAGCTCGCCGCCGCCGCCTTCGAGCGGGATCGGCTCTCCCCCGATCCCGCTCGGTGGCCACCTTCTCGAGCATCACAGCTTCGCACCACAACCCTCCACTCCTCCTCGCCCGCCAGCATTGCCGGCGGTCGATGCACGCCGGCAATGCTGAACTGCGGCGATGAACGCCGGCGGGGACAAGTCTCGCCCGATCCTGTCGACCAGGACAAGGCGCTCGGGTAGACCTCCAGCGTGTGCTGGGCCGAGTCCAGTTCGGATGCGCAATGGTGGCATCTCGCCGTCGCTTCTCGTTTTATTCGACTCAGATATTCACCGAAGCAGCCGTGCCCGGTGAGTATCTGAGTTAACCTGTAGGTGACAGTGCCCCATTTACGGAGCACCCAGGCCTCGAGGTGGAGCAGGACGGCACCGACGGCGCACTTGCACGCGCAGCTCTGGAGGACCAGCGCGCCACGCCAGTCCCCCAGGACCCGCTGGGAGGCCCCCCGCCTCCGCACTTCTTGTCCCCGCGCGTCGGGGTCCCGGCCGAGATCCTACGCGGCTGCGTACATCTCGGCCAGGATGATGAAGGGGGAAGACCGTCGCCGCCTCCTATGAGATGGTACAGTAGCCCCGTACGATCCGGATGGCCATGATCCGCTTCAGGCTTCTCAGCAGAGCCCTGGAGCGGGAGGTCCCCGAGAGGTCTCGCGACCAAACGGGGGCCCCGTACAAGGCCACGAACTGCACGACGCCACCGTAGAGGCGGCGCACTCCCCTATCGTGCTTGAAAGGTGTGATAGCGCAAGGCTATCGACGCAAGTAGCATCCCACACCAAAGGCCTACCCATGTTCCTAGTCAAAAGAGACATCCCGTCCAGTCTCTTGTCATCATCGCGCACCTAACCGTTCGTTTCTAGAACGGCTGGTACACCGGCGGTGACAAGTGCACGACGGATAATGTCTTTGATATTTGGAAATGCGGCCGGCGCTCCTGGCGCATGAGAGGCCATGATGTCCTTTACTGTCGACAACCACTCCGAAGCAACATTAAAGCAACGAAACACAGGGAGCACCTAAACGAAGGCACGTTGCGATACGGAAAGTCGTATTATCTAATAATGCTCTTAAATTAGGTGATGGCAGTGATCATCATTAGCCTTTTGAGGTCCACTGCTGGACGTAGGCCTCCCCCATAGATCAAAACAACTGCTGGTCCTGTGCAACTTGCATCCATTGGCCTCCCTCGGATTTTACAAGGTCGTCCGTCCACCTAGTGGGGGTACGGCATACTACGCGTCGACCAGTTCGTGGTCACCACTCGAGAACCTATCTACCCCAGCGGTACTGAGTTCATCGAGTGATGTGGACTGCCCATCTCCAATTCAGCGTGCTAACCTTACGGGGTATGTCGGTCACTGCCAGATCTCTTGCTTAACTTCGTATTGCGGATTTTATCTCGCAGAGAGATTCCTAGTATAGCCTGTTCCATAGCACGCTGAGCAACCTTGAGCTTCGTCATGAGGCCAACATTCAGAGATCACGTCCCTCGATGGCAGTGCCTTAAGACAAACACGGCATCCCCATTCTCCCACAACGAGCAAACTAGCACGCTCAGCAGCACCTACAGAACCACTAATAAGCAATTCTTTTAAGATGGCGCAGAGCGAGTTGTCCCATTATCTCTAGGAAAATGGGTTAGTCAGTAAATAAGAGTGTGGATAGGCCAGTTTCCAGGCATTTTCTACGTCGGTCTTGCTTATCACTTCATAATTAATCAGTGTATGGAGCAGATCTGGCTCGAAAATACGAGCGAGATTTAAGCGCCGCCGTAAAATTTTGCCAGGAGCTTTACGCTTTTAAAAAGTAAGCTCCGCTTTTACTTGGTGATTTCTATCTCTTGCGATAGAGCTATTAGCATGATTTGCAGTACCTATGCTTATCTCAATATTTGTATTGACTTGCGAATTGATTAAACCCTTGTAGTGGATACATGATACTGATATCACGGATGATACAGGTAAAAATAAATCTAAGTGAGCGGGGGCGGCATTTTACAGTTTGTGCCCCGCTTGAAAAAAAATGAAGATCCGGGGCTGGTCGATTGTGGGTGTCATTCGGCGTAGCATCACGCTAATTCAGGTGTTTTTTTAAAGCTCATGCTAGCAGTAGGCATGTATTCTGCCCCCCCACGATGGAGATAGCAATTTTTGCAACATGTACCATCACTATCCCATTAAAATGTAAAGAAACTTATAAAAATGATATTGTCGATACACTAACAAAATCTATACACTGGCTAAATAATAATAATTTAAAAATTAATGTAAATAAAACAGTAATCATGTATTTTAGCCAACGTATATTAACATCTAATCTTGACATTAAATATAATGACATTACTATTGACCAAGTTCATTCAACAAGATTCCTAGGTCTAACAATTGATAGAAGGCTTAACTAGAAAGACCATATAAATATTACTAGTAAAAAAAAAGTAGTTGTGCATATTCTTTATACACATTATCAAGGGTAGCAAATAAAGATTCTTTACTTACTGCTTACCACGGACTAGTTGAGTCAAGACTCTGATATGGGATTATATTTTGGGGAAATTCAACAAACAGAGATATTATTTTTAAAGTAGAAAAGAGGTGTATCAAAAGTATGTTTCTCATAAATATGACAGAAAGTTGTGCCCCCTATTTTAGAAAATATAAAATACTAACATCCCATCCATCCCTTATTAACCATCCCTTTATATATTTGAAGTAGTGATGTTTGTAAAAAGAAATTCTAGTTTATTCCCAAGATTAGCGAATTGCTCTCAACGAAACAGACGTGACAAGACTACGCTTTGTATGCACAAATCACATACTGCCTTAATGAGCTAAGTATTTTTTGTATGGCTCCTATTCTTTTTAATAAATTGCCTAAATGTTGGAAAGAACTGAATCTTGTTGCATTCAAGACAACTGTAAAATCATTTCTGATTTCAAAGGCATATTATAATGTGACGGAATACCTTAATGACACTGAAATAAATAAATTTTGATTTTTAATTTGACGAATTGTACTATTTTATTCTTTATTATTATTTTATAATGACAATTTGCATGCCGACTGTATATGGGACATTTTAATTTTTCATCATCTGTTGTAATCCAACCTGCATTTTGAGCAAATATTTTTTTTATTTTATTTTATATCAACAATCTCTGCTTTTAGTCGTAGTAATAAATAGCAATAATAAAGGGAAGTGCCAAGTACGTAAAGGAAACAGCGTATATTAATGCTCCAGCATTTTTAATCTTTAAATTTAGCTAACTATAATTATTACTTTTCATTTATTTACGAATTCCGAGATATTCCAAAGCCACACTCACACCACTACATGAGCAGCTTAACGTCAGATCACTCATTAGTGACATTCATTATCTGGTGTCAATATCAGCCGGCATATTTTGACTTTTACATTTGCAACGCTACCTCCTGGACTAAAAATTCCGAACAAAGTTCGCCGGGTCAACGCATAATAAAAAAAATATTAGCATTCGTCACTTCCACAGAACAATAGTACCTACGGAGTATATTCTATGAGTAGTCCTATGGTCACTTCTCTGTATTTACTACAGCTTTCCATATTGCGGTGTTAGTCCCGTACAAAGAAAATGACGACGACTATGATGATTAAACATAGCCTCTCACCTATGTTACTCCGGGTAAATGCAGTTTTCCTATAGTGAAAGAAACTTTTAAATCGGTCCAGTAGTTTTTGAGTTTATTCGTCATATACAAAAATACAAATCTTTCCCCGTTATAATATTTTAGTATAGTTAAAAGTGCGAAATTTTATACTGCTCCGTCAGCTCAATTTTCTTAAAATGGGCTCTAGTTTTTGGGTTTAGGTACGTTTTATAAAGATTCTGCTGCGTATCTGTGCATGTAATTATTCTCAGATCTCATGCGACATCAGAAGCCCACCCCGGGCTTATGATGATGCATGGTGAGTATTCCAGGTCCAAATACCTATTTTAAGTTTACCACGGCCTAAAGGCGGAAACATACTTACGTGTCGTGGCGTGTCGTGGCGCGCCAGGAGCATATCGGTTTCATACATTTAATATGGTTAGGGACATATTTGCGTGTCGTGTCGTGACGCAAAGCGTTGTCGTGGCGCGGACTGCTCGCCACCGATTGCGCCAGAGCGGTGGTGGGGGTTATGGCGTGACACGGCACAACAGACAAATGTGTTTCTATACGGCGCGTGGCTCGTGGCGCAAACATCTAGCGGGTTTAAATTTTAATTTAAAAAATGACTGACGATCTCATAGAACTCGTACGCCAAAGAAAAGTTATATATGATTCTAAGTGTAAAGATTACAAGGATCATTTCATGAGAAATGCTGCTTGGGAAGAAATCGCTGAAATCTTAGAACAACCAGGTAAGTCAATAAAGTTGTATTTTACTTTATTATTTATTTGAAAAGAGATAATGAATAAATATACAAAATTAACAATTAATACTATTTAAGAATTTTGTCTACCTCGGCGAATAATTTCTATTTGCCATGGTACTCTCCCTTCTGGACTAATAAAATACTCTTTGTATTTCTCTCTGACATAAACAGCGTTTTTTGATGGGTTTCTTGGTAAAGATTCAATATTAATTAGACAGTCGATGTTGCTGCTATGGTCAGTAGAATCCATCAAATTTTCTTCAGGGAGCAATGTTTCTGTTCTTAAAAAATTATGTAAGCAGCAGGCAGCTAGCACAATCTTGTCTACCATGTCCGGTTGGACTTGCATAGGTCCATGAAATACACGAAATCGAGCCCGTAAAATACCAAACGCATTTTCTACACACCGGCGTGCACGTGATAAGCGGTAATTAAATATTTTATTTGCATCATTGTTAACTAGCTTGTCTTTGTGATAAGGTTTTAACAAATATGGTTTCAACGGGAATGCTGCATCAGCAACAATAGTGTATGGCATAGGTTGTGAGTTTACACTCAGTGGTTCATCCTGTGGTACATTTAATGCTTTTTGCTCAAATAATTTTCCCATCAAAGATTTCTCGTATATGCCACCGTCACTGTTTCGACCATACGCACCTACGTCAATCATGATAAATTTGTATTGAGCATCAACTAATGCAAGTAAAACTATGGAGTGTTCTTGTTTATAGTTATAGAAAGTAGAACCTGCGTTTATAGGACAAATTATGTTAACGTGTTTGCCATCTAATGCTCCAATACAATTTGGAAAATGCCAAAATTGTTTAAAGTTATTTGCAATATCTTTCCACATTTGTTCAGAAGGTGTAGGCATTACAATAGGTGCCATATTTTTCCAAATGGCTTCACACACTTCTTGTACTATAACTCTCACAGTAGAAAATCCCATTCGATAGTTGAAGGCCAATGATCGAAAAGTGTTTCCAGTAGCTAAAAATCTGAAAAGAAATAAACAATTATTATTATTTGTTACAGTAAATAAATGCAAGGATGACTGGGCAAAACTAAGGAATGCTTTCGCCAGCGCTTTGAAGCGACGAAGGAATAAGAAAAGTGGGCAGGCTGCGGCGGCGTTGGTGCCCTGGAAATATGAAGAAAGCTTGAGTTTTCTTCTTCCTTATATGGAATGTAGAAGTACAAAAACAAATGTGACAACTACACCAGAATCACCACCCACAGAAGAGTCTCCCGACGAAAGTCTTCCAGAAAGTCCCAGTACTTCACGCAGTCAATCACAATCCAGTTCCTCACGTGGAAAACCTAATAAAGAACCCAAATTACAAGAGTTGTATGATTTGATGAAATCTTCCCAAGATTTAAGACGTCAGAAGCAAAATTTTAGACAAGACATGGACGAAACTGATCTATTTTTCCTTAGCATGAGTAAAGAATTAAAAGCGCTGCCAAAACTTGAACAAACAAAAATAAAATTAGACTTGCACACCGCTATTTCCCAAGCATTAATACGGCAATTGGAACACAGAGACAAAATTTTAAAAACGCCTATAAAAATAACAACTCAAAGATTCATCCAATCAACTCCACAACATCAGTCCTCAACATACATCCAAACTACTGCAAACGCTGAATTACCAATATACAACCAGTCACCCTCACACGATCAGTCACCCACATATATCGAGTTATCAATTCCTACTACATCTCGCGCACAAAATCATGCTGATTCTTCAACATACATCCAAACTACTGCAGACGTTCATCAATCACTAACATGCACCCAGTCACCTATACACGCTCAGTCACCCACATATATCCAGTCATCATCATTTCCATCCGGATCACACTCAAAACCTGTTGTTTCAGATAACATGAAAGCATACTATGAAAGCATACTATGACAGTATATATACTATGACACTATGACAGCACAGTCAATTATATTTTTCAAAGAAAATAAAACTTACCTTAAACATAACGCAAGTCTTTCTTTAGTACCTATGGGTTCACGAAATTTCGTATGTACTTTTTTTATGTCTCCTTCAATCAGCGAATGGATTTCCTCATATTGTGCTTGGTTCATCCTAAAGTACTGATGAAATTTCTCATCGTCACTCTCCAGTTCTCTAACAAGACGATGAAATTCACCTTTGTCTTGTCTCCCTCTGTTTATAGGGTGAACCCAGTATCTTCTTTTCTTTTTTTTGCTCTTAAGAAGTTTCATTGCTAAGAGAAATTGAAGGTCTTCATCAAAATCACTATCCGAATCAGAAGAAAACATTATTTATGTTTGAACGCTGCAAAGGTTCGTCAAGTACTGTTCAGAAATAACGCCAGAGTACGCCACGACACGACACTTTAGTGTGCACACTCACCGTCACGACAGTAATCGTCACGACACGCCACGACACATAAATATGTTTCCGCCTTAAATAACACGCCGTGCGACCACCTACACGCCTAGTTTAATACCCCACTAGATCTGTTCGGTCGTTTCCTTATTTTGCACTTACACTTTTTTCTTTCACATAACAAATTTAATCAGTTTTATGACCAGGCGAAACTCGCTGTCCGGGAGTCCGCCGTGGGACCTGGAAGCTGGGGTGCTGGCGGCGATATATCGTAGGTGCGCTGAAGCACGAGCCAGGGGCTTTCTCCCACCTCCGGAGGATATCCAACGCTGGGGGGAGCGAGCCCATGATCGCCTCTTCCGGAGGTGGAAGGAGCGGCTGGCAATTCCGGCTGCGATCCACGATTTAGTGGCAGCCTTTCGGCCAGTCATTAGAGACTGGGCCGAACGAAGGCGGGGCGCCCTCACCTTCCATCTGGCGCAGCTCCTCACGGGTCACGGCTGCTTTGGCCGTTACCTGTGCCGGGTTGCCCGTAGAGAGCCCACAATGGAGTGCAACCATTGTGGCGCGGCTGAAGACACGGCGCATCACACCTGCGCCGTGTGCCCCGCATGGTCGAGCGAACGCGCGACACTCATCTCGACCATCGGGGCAGACCTCTCGCTGCCCGCGATGGTGGCGATGCTGGTCTATGCTGGCGCTGTCATGTCTCGGAAGGAGGCCGCGCAGAGGACGCGCGAGAATAACCCTCTTGCGCCCTTGATCCGATCCGAAGGGGCCGCAGGAGGCGAGCTTATGCCGACCGCCTGCCGCCATAATGGGACCTCTAGCGGTGAACCGGGGGTTTCATCGCTCGATAAGGCAAGGTCCCGAGGAGGGCGCTCCAGGTGTTCCGGAGCGCCTCACGTGGAAATGAACGGGGGACCGAGCATGGCCCCTCGAGGAGGGCAACCACAGACGGGGTCGGTAGGTGTTTGTTAGCACGTTTCCCGCGATCTTGTCGTATGTGGTGAGGAGGAACACCCCAGTGGTTTTAGTTGGTATACCGTCCCGGTGGTGGGAGGGACGGGGATTCCAACATAACCACCCAGTACCCCCCAGTGCTGGTGGTACCTGTAACGGGTTTCCACTGGGTAAAAAAAAGGGCTGGGAAGTGGGATAGAAAGACAACGGGAAAGGGTTGACTATTTTTAAGTGTCTTGAAGACCTATGAAAATAAAGCTTATTTTAACTTTTAACTTGGGGTCGAGCTTCCTCACCAAGCGAAACGCAGCGTGAGCCACTTTACGTCGATATTCCGAGAGGTATATTCGGCCCATTCATGCACCGAACTGCGTAGCTCCACCATTGCTACAATTTTTATATTTACTTAGGGTCTATTTAAAAATGGACCATGAGATGTAAATAAAACGACAGGTGTTTGTAATATTATTACAGAAATGCTTTATTATAATTAATGTCTAAATAGATGGATCATCAATATAAATGTTATCTAGTACAACCTACGAGGCGCGACGTCCAGAGCCGCGCTCAGACAGATGTCGCCGCTCTCGACGCCTCAGCTTATTCCATCACATACGGGATTTACAAATCATTTTGTTAACATTTTTGTACAGCCATATACAATAATTTTATTTTCAATTACATCTAAACGTAAAAAAAGTGTTGAGGTGTCGTAGGAAACTACGCTTCCTATAAAAATAATTACACAGGGGAATGAGTAGCTACGCTTGTGTCGTGCAACCGGCAAGGTAGACCTCGGGACTACAATCTATCAGTACAGGACTTTACAATCATCACTATAACCTAATGCGACCGCATCACTACATACATAATCTAACAAAAGCATCGCATCGCCCACACAAAAGCGCACGCTCCGAACACACCCGGAGACTCATCAACTAAATAACTTAAATTAATTACATAAAAAATATACAAAAATATCATTTTCACAAAATTATAAGATACTACTATACACTTCGGCACTAAAAGAGATAAGCTATGTACGATTTTAAAGCCGGTTTATAACTTAAACGAGAGCTTGACTTGAACAATAGTACAAAATAATAATATAATAATCACGACTATAGTGCCGATTGTCCAGAACTGCCTGCGGCATTTCTTATTCGCTTTTAGAAGATTCAAGGTCCCCTAGCCCAGCTAATAATAGTAAATCTACAACGAGCTAAAATTACGGAAACGTCGGTGTCCTTGTGTATGGAGCTACCGCTTTCCTTCGATTCATAAATTACACGAGAATGAGAGACGTTCAAATATTTATACATAGATTCATACGAACAACGAATAATACTAGAACACTTACTAGCTACAAACGCAACGAACACTAGTTACGCCGCGGTGACGCGACGGCCGAGCACCGAGTCGGCGTCAACTGTACAACTATTGTTATTATAGTATACAGTATATATCGTATCGTTCTGTACATCAGTCTGCTGCCGCTACGTATGTACAGGCGCCGCGAACAAGCGACCCCACTATAGTTACAAATGTACAATCGCAAATATTCACAAAATTTATAATAGGCGGGCGATACCCGCGCCGTCGCATCAGCCTACCTCCCCGCGTACGTTTAATACTTTACATTACATATACTACTACAGTACAGGATTGGGCGGCGGCGGCCCGATGGGGCCCAGCTCCGGCGCCTTCATGAAGAACTTCTCCAGCTTCGCGATTATGTGTTTCCCGTACGTGTACTTGCGCAGCGAACCGATGTGCGGTCGGATCTTGTGCATCAGGACCTTCCGCTGCGTCGGCTCCGCCACGTCGATCATCTTCTGCACCACGTAGTTCGCAAACTGGTCCTTCATCATCACGTGAAGTGCACTGGGTTACAAACAATAATCTCAACTGTAATATTCAATTTGAATAAATCTCTTTGATAAATGAGTATAAAATACAGCATGTCTTCTTTAATGGAACAGTCATATTAAACGTTTTATTTGTATTTACTTATAATCATATCAGTTCTTTTTATAGAAAGGATACAAATCTTACCTGATGCTGGGTTGGAAGCGTGAATAAAAAAAGATAACATCAGTTACATAATAATATTATTAATTATCAATAGGTTTAATAACAAAAATAAACGACTGTCCCATTAAAAAAACATACTCTAAATATATGCAAATTAACATGTGCTCATAATAGTCAATTACATTTAACAATGATTGAATAAATCGCTATGACTAGCTGACCCGGCGAGCTTTGTTCCGCATCAAAAGTAATAAATAAGTAAAATTTTAGATATCATGAGGTTCAATTTTTGCTATTTATCGGCTTTAACTGCTGTCCCGCTATATTAATACTGCAATATCTTCGAAAATAATCGTTCAAATTACATGCTGTAAAGGGCTATGATCATCTATATCACATGCACAATCTATTTAAGACACTTAATTGGATTAAAATTACTGCTGTAATGTTTAAAATCGCTTCGTAAATAAGCTATTACATATTTCTTGTAAAAAGTAAAAAAATTAAAATGGTCTTTGTAGGTTATCCCTAAGAGATAGTTTCCAAGTTTTTTTTGGTACTTTTCCTTTATTAGAGTTAAAACTTAAGATTTTTTTGTAAAAGATGCAGTTTACAAAAATACATATAAAATAACGTCACTATTATCGGGTTCTTCAATAATGTTATTTAAATAATAACTTTAGAATATGGAAATATTTTTGTGACGCACTTTTCGACCACGTTGGATGCGAACTTGTGCTCGCTAGTTAGTGTGTGAAGTGTGTCTATAGTCGGATTTCTATTTAAACAACAACCACTAACGTTTACTGTGTTGTCAGTTTTTGATGAAAAAAAAGTGTAGTAGCAAAGTGAATGCATGAATAAACTAAGATTTAATAAAATTGCCAGAATTGTTTAGCTTGGGAATAGTTAGTCTATCGTAGTTCGGAAACTTGTAAGATTGTCCCATTTTCAACATATGACGAAATTGAAACTATAGATGTATAACAAATATAAGTACGTAATGAAAATAATAAAAAACATCGTTTATTACATATTTTTTCATCTTTTTCATCTTCAGATGATAAATTATCATTATCATGACATTATTATGACTTAAATTTTTATACAGTTTTTGAAAATTCTGATGAAGAAAATTATTTGGTACATGGAAGTTCTCGAAACTTTGTAATTAAGTATTTAAAAATGTTTGATAACAAATGACTCATTGACTGGCAATGCCTGTGGAAGGTGCTAACTGAACTGGGGGTTCCTGATCACCTGATTGCCCTGCTCCGGTCATTATACTCTGACAACCAGGGTATGGTCAGGATCGACCACACTCTCTCCAGGCCATTCTCCTTTAAAAAAGGGGTCCGCCAGGGTTGTATACTGTCCCCAATACTTTTCAATATATATGGCGAGCATATCATGCGACGAGTATGTGAAGACTGGGATGGTGGCGTTTCCATTGGTGAGACCAAGATAACCAACCTACGTTATGCCGACGACACTACTCTCTTTGCTTCAAACAAAGAAGAAATGAGCATCTTGCTGGAGAGACTAGAGCGAACCAGTAGAGAGATGGGCCTTCTCATAAACAGGGCTAAAACGAAAGTCATGATAGTTGACCGCTGCGGGACCCTCACCCAGGCCTCTAATCTGAATCTTGAGGTTGTGGATAACTTCACATATCTGGGCTCTATCATTACCAACAATGGGTCATGCGAGAAGGACATCCGAAGACGCATTGGTATAGCGAACTGCACTAAACATGTCGGTCTACGATGCCATCCACGCCGCAGAAGACAGAGACAACTGGCGAAATATAGTCCTAAGTCTTGATTAAATTTATCAAAGAGACCACGACCCTCAGCACTGAGGACAAACGATGCGAGGAGGAGGAGGATTTAAAAATGTTGTGGCTTGGTGAAATTATTTATTTATATAGCTTTAGCTATTATTTATTTATAGCTTGAGTGTTTAGTATATTTCGATATTATTAACTATTATACTCATTGTTCACTCATCTGATTGAATAAGAACTGAATGCATCACGATTACTTTAAGGGCCAAGTTCACGAACTATGACATAGCGATGTGTTAGCTAAATAGAGCTCTAAATATAATCGGACCTATAAAGTTAACGCTGTTCACCAAAAATAAAATGGGGACTGCTACGTAATCAGTTGTAATTAGAACGAATGAATAGTAAAAGAACGAGTAGTATAATGCTGCTTATTGAAATAACGTAAAATGTGTGCAATTTGTATACATTTGCTTACATCCGAGCGACATCCAAAAATATTAGGATAATAAGATTATACTACAAAATGTGCTCCATGTTATGGCAATGCGATTTAGTTACTATAAACGCCTTCGTTATTTATTAGCATTATGTTTTATTCTGTTGATTTCTGTTGTCATGGCAAAGTCTGAAATGCGTTTTATTAATATGCTTTCTAGTCATATTTTAGAAATAATTTCGTCGTATTTGGAATAAACGGGGTACGAGTATTTAAAATCGTCTAAAACATTATTTTCATCTAAAATGTAATTTATAGCAACTTCCTTTAATTTTTTTAGGGTAGAGGTTCGAATAATGGACTATAAACCAGCGATGAATATTGTTTTTAATTTATTCAAATAAAACATAGTTTTTTGATGGTTTTAAAGTTATAAACTGAATAAGGAATGGTTATTATATTGTTTAACTAGTTAAGTTTTAAATAAATTTAATTAAACGGGATTTCATTTATCCGTCTAAATACTGTTTAAATTTGCCATAATTATGTATAATAATTGTTGTTAATGTATAAATATGTAAAAAACAATGTCAACAACTGGATATCTAATGCTGGGTAGTGTCTGTGTCATCACTGGGAATAGACAACTGGATCCTAAATGTCTATCAATGGTGATTTTAGATTTTGCTATACCTTCTCAAATTTCTCAAGAATTTATTACAGATACTTCTACTACGCATTCTTGAGAATATTGATATGATATTTTACTAATGACTCTTAGGCCCGTAAGATCAATCACAGTTTAAACTATTTTATCTAGTTTAAACCTCATCTGTCGTTTATTTGGTAAGATCAATGCTAGATAAACCTCCAATAACAGTTTAAACTATAGTTTAGCTTATACCAGAAGATTTTGCCGTTTAAACTGTGGTCCTGCCTAGTTTAAAAATGGCGGTCGTTTATCAGCTGACATCTGACACAACGATTGTGGGTTCATACATAGATTTAGCATAGACTACAATAGATGGCACATGTCAGGAAAAATTTACTAATAGCATCGAATAACTGACAGCGTAACCGCGTATATTAGATTTTGGGGATATTTATATTTCCACCCATTAACATTACACCCAACACTATGTAAAAGTTAACGCTTTGAAGCGCTTTTTACGAACACATCATATCATAAGCCCTTTTGACGTCCACTGCTGGACATAGGCCTCCCTCATAAAGCGCCACAACTGCCGGTCCGCGCAATCATGGGGGGTTTTTGCCATAATCGCCACGCTTGGCAGGCGGGTTGGCGATCGCAGTAGGCTGTAGTGTCTTGAGAAAGAATGCTGCTGCCCATTCTTCTAGCTTTTCCATTTTCCCTTAGAACACATTGATAATAATAATAATATCTTGGACACAAATCACACAGCGCCAGTTCCAAACTAAGCAACTAAATGTTTGTGCTATAGTTACTAGAGAACGGATACTAATACATATATACTTTTCTTTTGTAAATATGTAAATACATACTTATAATACATAGAAAAACGCCCAGACGCCGCACAAATATTAATGTTTGTCATAAATATTTGTACTCGGGCGAAAATCGAACCCCCGACCTCAGTGCTGCAGCCGGTTGTTTTACCAATGCGCCACGAGCCCCGTAAGTCACTCACACATTAACAACCCATTTTTGGTCACGTTGTTTGGGTGACTATTGCCGATCTATTTTTCTTATATCTATGGTCACACTATAAAACTTCATAAAAGAAAGAGAAAAAGAGTTTTTTTCACGAAATATGCCACAGACAATGTACAAAAGAGTGAATGATGAGCGAAATATGGACTTTAAATAACCAAATGTTGCCATCTGTCGAAAACTAAACTTAGTTTACGTAATCTATGTCCATTTCGCTGTTGATCTTACGAGGCAGGTTTAAACTCTAGATTAAAATTGACTATAGTTTAGAAAATCGACAGTTTTAACTATGATTGATCTTACGGGCCTTAGCCCCGTGTTCACCAAGATATGATTAAATCTTATTCAGGCGATTACGCCGTAAACGGGTCTTTAACAATACTTTGCTGTTCACCAAGCACTTAACATTGATTAAGTGCTGTAATCGACCGATTATCTTAATATACCTCAAAGACCTCGTTTAACCGGCGGTTATTGTAAACAAATGTGACATTTCATAAATAAAGTAAGGTGAAGGATCTAATAATGGACACTTGTACTACTAGTGTACTTACTAGTGTTCATAAAATGTAAAAGCAATACAAGCAATTAGTACAAAACACAGACCAAGAGTCATTAGTAAAATATCATATCAATTTTCTCAAGAATGCGTAGTAGAATTTATTACAGATACTTGAAGTTATGTATGTAATTATTAATATATTGTTATGAATACCTGAATAATTTTCTGGGAAATTAATTGTATATTGAAGGGGGTAAACTCGCAAGTGATAAACGCGGCCCATACACACATAGATAGTATTCTAGTCTTGTTACAAGGCTTTCAGTTAAGATAGTGAGTGGAATGGTATGGGAGAGGGAAAGGGTGTGGGTATACCTCTCTTACCAAACGAAATGCGGCATGAGTCACATTACTTCGATATTCTGAGAAGCCGTGGTATTTCGAGAAGTAGCTGTAATAAATTCTTAGAAATTTGACAAGGTATAGGAAAATCTAAAATCACCATTGATAGACATTTAGGATTCAGTTGTCTATTCCCAGTTATGACACAGACACTACCCAGCATTAAATATCCAGTCATTGACATTGTTTTTTGTCGTGTCATATACATAATTATGGCAAAGTTAAACAGTATTTAGGAGACGAATAGATGAAATCCCGTTTAATTAAATTTATTTAAAACTTAACTATTTTAACAATATAGCCATTCCTTATTCAGTTTATAACTTTAGAACCATCAAAAAACTATGTTTTCTTTGAATAAATAAAACAATATCTATCGTTGGTTTATAGTCCATTATTGGAACCTCTACCCTAAACAAAATATAATGGAAGTCGCTATAAATTACATTTTAGATGAGAATAATGTTTTAGACTTTTTTAAATACTCGTAATCGAATTATACGGGCACCCCATTTATTCCAAATATGACGAAAAAGCAAAATAATAAAAAGTATTCAACATGTTGTCATGGCAACGTCTGAGTTGCCATGACAACAGAGATCAACAGAATAAAACATAATGCTAATAAATAACAAAGGCATTTATGGTAACTGATCGCATTGCCATAACACGGTTCACATTTTGCAGTATATATTATTATCCTAACATTTTTGGATGTCGCTCGGATGTAAGTAAATGTATACAGTTTGCACACATTTTACTTTATTTTAATAAGTAGCATTATACTACTCATTCTTTTACTATTCATTCGTTCTAATTACAACTGATTACGTAGCAGTCCCCATTTAGTTTTGGTGAACAGCATTAACTTTAAAGGTCCGATTATATTTAGAGCTCTATTTAGCTAACACATCGTTATGTCATAGTTTATGAACTCCAGCCTTAGTCTGTGTTTTGTACTAATTGCTTGTATTGCTTTTATGATGAACATTGTAGTACAAGTGTCAATTATTAGATCCTTCACCTTACTTTATTTATGAAATGTCACATTTGTTTACAATAACCGCCGGTTAAACGGGGTCATTGAGGTACATAAGATAATCGATCGATTACAGCACTTAATCAATGTTAAGTGCTTGAACAGCAAAATATTTTTAAAGACACGTTTACGGCGTAATCGGCTGAATAAGATCTAATTATCTCTTCGTGAACACGGGCCTAAAATTTGGCAACATTATTTTACAAAGTGGATGGATGGATTTGTTAACATTGAAACATCTTTTTATGGATTCAAATAATGAACAAAAAGATGGTAGTCGTTCAGAAGCTATAAAATAGAAAATAAGTTCTAAATAAACGCGATACAATCCATAAAAAGTTGTTTCAATGTTATGAATGTGATTCGTGAAAATCTAAGAGAAAAAAAAGTGGCATTAGCTACTGTCAGCTAGCCTTGTTTAATTAAAAATGCGACTATAGCGGTGGTACGTACTTGTCGTTGAAGCCGCACAGCTCGTCGATGAGCAGCGCGCGCTCGTTGCGCGTGGCGTGCGTGACGCACTTCTCGACCACGTTGGACGCGAACTTGTGCTGCGACAGCTGCAGCACCTTGCCGCGCACGCCGGCCACCAGGCGCGAGCGGTCCTCGGCCGCACCGTGCTCAAGCACGTGCTGCACCACGTAGTTGCCGTACTGGTCCTGGATGAGCTGGTCCGTGTGCGCGTGCAGCTCGCTCAGCACCGGCGCGGTCTGCTCGGCCGTGCAGTGTTCCAAGATGCGCTGTATCACGCGACAGCCGTACGGGTGTGTCGATAGCGCGTACACCTGGCCCGCGAACGCGTTGATAATGAATTGCAGCGCCGACGGTTCTACACACTCGATACACTTTTGCACCTGTAATAGCAAATACATTAACAATTATTTTAAGCACCAGCTACATTAATTAAATGGCACAACACAATACAAAACTATATTCTTATATGCAAGGATAAGTAGATGGCATCAAACACAAAAATCCATATCAGCACTATTTTTAATACTGTCAAATGCTGTATCATAACGACACTTTTCATAATCTAATTAGATGCTATTGTGTGTAGTTGGACATATATCTATTAATGAAAAGCAAACGTAAACAAAAATGTATACAAAGTTTTATAAGTTATTGTACTTACAACATGATTGCCGTTTTGGTCTTTCACACATTTAAGCACGTGTCCATCGAGCTCCCTCACTACCTCTTGCTGCTGTTCCGCAGGTATTGATTCCAGGGCCTTTTGGATAACTCGACACCCGTACATTTGTAGAGCGAGATTCAACACATGCCCCCGAACCTGTCAAAACATACATATTACTACTTAACTAAGTTTATCTATAGAGTTATCTAAAGAGCATAGACACTGCGCCTTTTTGTTAAGTGAAAAAAATCTACGTTAGTAAACAAATATTGGACAAGGAGAATATATGAGATTTACACTTACAAGTATTTCTTTTAACATAGAAGAATTAAAGCATTTATTTTTAGATTTTTATAGAATAATAAAATCAAGATATTTTTAAAAATAACATTAGATAAATTATTTTATGAATATTGTTATTTATATACCTTTTGTGCCAATGTTGTTTTTTGTTCCGTCGTTCCAAATTCAAAGAACTTCTGTATAACATAGTTTCCAAACACATCTGTCATTAGACTATACGCGGCGCCAATAATTTCATTGAACACCATTTGCTTTTCTTGTACTGTTGCTCTTTCTAATTTTTGTTGGATGAATCTGAAAAGCAATTCTTAATTATAGTCGGATTTATAATTAATCAACAACCACTGTAGTTTACGGTGTTGTCAGTTTTTGATGAAAAAAAAAAATAGTGTTGTAGCAAAGCGAATGAATGAAAAAACTCTTGAATGAATAAAATTGCCAAGATTGTTTACCTTGGGAATAATTAGTCTATTATAGTTCAGAAACTTGTAAGATTGTCCCATTTTCAATACATCACGTAATTGAAACTATAGACGTATAAAATATAACAATTATAGGTAGGTAATAAAAATGAAAAAACAAACATCGTTCCATTACATACTTTTTGTTATATTCATCTTCAGATGAAAAATTTTCACTATCATGACATTTTTAAGACTTAAATTTTTTACAGTTTTTAAAAATTCTAATAAAGAAAATTATTTGTTACATAAAGTTTTAGAAACTTTGTTATAAAGTATTTAAAATGTAGTTGGCGAGTCAAATTGTTTATTAAATTTAGTAGTATAAGTTTTAGAGTGTTTAGTATAATTTGAGATGATTAACTATTTCACTCATTGTTCATACATCTGATTGAATAAGAACTGAATGCATCACTATTACTTTAAATGTGGCAACATTATCTTATAAAGTGACCTTAACTACTGTCAGCAGCTTTGTCTAATTAAAAATACGACTCTAGAACCTTTTATCCTAAGAACGGCAATGTTAATAAACATTTTGCAAATGTCAATATAAGAAAATGTCAATACTTCTGGTAATCATTCTACCATGGTAAATAAATAATACAATTACATTTGCCCCACATCACATAATAAAATTTAAAAAAAAATAATAGTTTTTAAAACAAGAAGATATTTTCATAAGAATGTCGGGGGTTATGCTGTTTCGTTTAGTTTATTAATAAATAAATAATAATTTAATAAGTTTAATTTACGACACAATATATCGGGTGATGTGACATTTTATAACCGCCTATCTGTAAATGATTTACAAACTGGTAAACCGAAACAGCACAAAAAATGTCTAGTTAAACTTAGTATAATGTGCGAGTTGAGTCTGTACCTGGATCCGTGTTGGTCCTGAGAGAATTCAACGATGTGATTGGCCAGTTCCCGTAACTGTAGATTCGGAAACCGATTGTTGCGGAAATCCTCCAGCAGTCGGCTGCGCCCAGCGGCAGGTTTATCTCCCACGAGTGCGCCCACGCCTACACCACTCACCCCCACGCCACCTCCTACCAACTCTGAAATATCACATCGCACTAATTAAACGATGTTCTGAAGCCTCATAGAATAAAAACTTGCACAATTTGTTGGTAAATTTATGCGGCTTATCAAGTCCGTTTATAATTGGTAGAAACTAAGGAGAATTTCGCGGCGATAAAATGTATAAAATCGTTTTTATAAATAAAATATCAAATTAAAATATTCTTTTAAGGTTAGCCTCACGTATATCTTATTGGGAGAGGCCTATGTCCAGCAGTGGACTGCAATAGGCTGATGATGATGATGATATCTTTTTATAGTAGGTCACCAATTTTTTTGTAAAGTAATGATTTTAATGCGATGAAGAATGTTATTATCCTTTACACAAACATAGAAACTAAACACAATATTTAAAAAACCCTTGGTGAATATGAAAAAAACTAATATTTGGTTATGCAATTTACAATGAACATTTATTAGTGTTCGGTACACACCTGATATAGTTCCGACTCCGCTTAGTTTGCTCAGCAGTGATGATGATGAGCCGAACATGCCATTTGATGTGAGACCCTGCGCTAATCCGCTAACACTTCTGAAACACAGACAACAAAGCTCTTGACTACACCGGCCACAATATAGACGACCTAACGCACTAAACGGAACAAATGAAAATATTAACATGCATAATGTAGGTAGGTACATAGCTATAATTATCTGTACAAAATTATGAATACAACTGTGAGTGTAACTGTAGTGAAATATTAACAAAGATGTCAGACAAATATTTACAATATACAAGCGATCCGTTCAAAGCCTCACACGTACGCACCCCATCGCTTCGCTTCCAACTTAAGGTTGACTAGTCCATTCAATATTTTATAATTCGACAATATATCAACGGTGACGTATATTCTCTCCGATTTGTAAAATGAAAATGTATCTAATTGAAGGTATCAATTGCGATTTTGTGTGCTAAAAGTATTAGTGCACATAATTTTAATTCCCGATTCGAAATCACAAAATAGGCCGTAATCCCGTCAGGATTCTCGTCACAGAAGCTTGACGATGGATGATGAGCGTCGTGTGTGTGTTACATTAGGTCGTGTCACGCGTGTATGGTGTGCACCTGTACTTGGCAGTCTCCGCGCCCGGCGCGGCGGACACGGGTCGCAGGCCGACGGGGCCGAGCGCGGCGCCCAGCGGCGGCGACAGCGGCGATGGTCCCCACTTGCGTGCCGCGTACTCCTGGAGCGCGGCGGCCGGTCCCGCGCCGAATTCCAGTGAATCACGTCGTGTTGTTGTAGCACCGCCTGAAACACGAACATATCTCCACACTCCAGACAGAAGCACTACAGACAGGCACGCATAGCAATAGGAATAGGCCGCTGTACTATGATGAAACCCAACATATATAATTTAAGAAAAATATGAATTGTGTGTGCATTATACAGTACATTGAAGGAAATATATTATGATTATTAATAGATAAACTTTTCAAAATCTAGGTGGATATTTCTTCAGCCATCATTGTGCTGTAGCTTCACGAATCCGAAATTTTGTGAATCGGCCTTTATATTTATGACCTCAAGATGGCAACCGAGCGGTCAATAAGACTGCCTTTAGAATTTGACGACATACTCAACAAGCCGAATGTTGTAGACATGCGTTGTGCAATCGAATAGGAATTCGAAGTTCGAAGATTTTTCTTTAAGACGTAGGTATGATTATTAATATTATTGTATAGGTACGTTTATGAAGTGAAAATTTAAAACGGTCTAAGGTACAGCAGAAGCTTTATTTTGTATGTATTTAAAAAATTTAGTAAAAAAACAAAGTCGGTTTCCGCTGCCAGTCCACTTATATGCTTAAATCTTTAAAACTACGCCACGGAATTTATGCGGTTTTTTAATAAATAGAGCGTGTCCACGGGGTGGTTTTTAAGTATAATTCATGTATAATTTAAGAAATTAGTGATAATTTTCGAGATTACTTTTCATGCGAAACAAAGTTTGTCGGATGAGCTAGTATTATGTATAAATCAAACTTATATGAATTAATTCTTTCGTAAAAGTTCGTATCGCTTTTCGTAATTTTAATATCCGAAAGCCTTTAAATTGAGTGTTTACTCAAATTCCTTATATTTGTCGTCCACTAGCTGTATAGTTTATAGTTAGAGGCCTAAGCAATGTAACTATTAAAAATGTTACGAAAAAAACACATAACCTCCCTATTTTCCAACGTTAATAGCGTTAAATAATCACAATTAAATTATTTATTACATAATTTTGTTTTGTTTCATACTGATATAACGTAACTAACCCCAACACCAGGATATAAAAGATGTTACGATTTTAAATTTTTAAAATATTTTGATATTATTACTATCGTGGTTCAATTTTGGGTAAGAACCATAAGATGTCACAAGCAAATGTTATACATTTACGCAATCTAACTGAATATGAATTACAAAGGTGAAGTTAATAAAATTTGAACAATAAAATGCATAACGACATAAATATACAGACCCAAATGACATAATAGAGGCAGTTAATTAGGCAACTGCGCATGACTTAGTATGTTTCCACTAACGATTCGGATCAACAGGCTATACAAAGTTTTTATAACCCTATGAAGTTAACGGTATTAGTTTCAATTAAAGGAAAACAATGCTAAAGTTAAATTGCCTATATCATTAAAAATATATATAACTGCATTTTTTAGGACATTTAAAAAATCATCGGATAATGTTTTTACAGTATGACAAAAGTTTAGTTTATTTCAAATAATTCGTGCTGGATATTTCCCGTGAACTTGAATCTCCCGTAAACCATACATTCATCAGTAACACATAATAGCTTATGTCTACTGTGTTCTCAATGCTACTCGTATACTGCACATTTTAAACTTTATTTATGTTAGGTTTCATCAAGAATTGGTCTCATACTCCATAGTATACAACCTCTTGGGATCTCAAAATATGCTGTTTTAAAAGCATAATCGACTGCGTTTTCTGTTCCACCCTGCTTGGTACAAGGTTCCTAAGTTAACAATGTTTAGTGTTTGTGCCGTAGTCGTTACTATAACTAAATATATAAATAGAATACGACATTAAGTTTTCGGTAAAAGAGATAGTAGGGGGACGGAATCTTCTAAATTTTAGATTTACGTCTCTCGCTCTAATAGGTGTCCCGTAATGAGTATGAGACCACTGAGGCGTCAGTGAATGAACTTGTCTTCCTCCCACCACAGAGACGACACTTTAACTGAGAGTTTTTGACTAGGGTTCTCTGTACGGTAAATACCACCTCCAGTTGCTAATGTCTAATTTTATGGTAAATCTCGCAGAGTAAATCCGTGATTTCATAAGAAAGAGCGTGATGCTGAGTTTCAAATTAATAAAACAATAATAATTTCAGACGTATGCATATGCAAAGGTATATAAAAGGATAAGCATAATAATGAATAAAACATCACTTATTTCACACAACATTGAGTAACAATTAATAATATCAAAAGTCTATTCAAATAAATAAAAAACTCTATTCCATCATAAAAATAACTACAATAGTACAAAATATACATCTGACTAAAGAAAGAAAAAATAGTTATTTTCACATATTTATATACATAATCGCGAACAAGTTATATACTGATATAATAACAATACAGGTGATATTTATGTATGTATGTATGTACAACCAAAATAAGAATTACTCAATGAACCACCACACTTGTAAGTGTCGCGTTCATGTAAAAACGCTACACAGTCAAGGAATGTACTCACAATTCGAGCCTATGGACCCTGTGTATTATAAAATGAAAAAATAAACACGTTGCTTTACAACAAAAGTACTTATGCTATACTTTCAAACTTCAACAGCGACTAATATTAATCTACAATAAAACATGGACAATTTAATAAATAATTATTGAATTAGTTTGTTTGAACATTAATTACTTTTGTAAAATTTAGTAACAAACTCTGCTACTGATTCTACAAAGATTTATTTTGTATAGCCATGCGTGGTTCAGTACAGTATTGACAGGTTAACTATTATTGCTGTGTAAATGTAGGTATATAATATATACATCGGTATTTTGGTTGCAGTTAAGCCTAGTACGAGCTCCATTGTTAAATATCATTAGCTGTTTCTATTAGTGAAGACCCATTGACCACAAATGTAACGCGGCCTCACCCGCTGTTCACCCTCACTATAAATCGACCGAGTAAATGAAGACGTGCTAGGCAAAACAGATTCACTCACTGTTACATTTTTTTATAAACATATATGCTACTTATAAATTTTATAGCATATAAGTTTAAAGCCTAAGTTGAAGTTCTAGTCTTAAATATAGAGTTCATAAGTTATAATAAAACATAGGTTATTCTTTTTGCATAAAACACAGAATTTGAATACTCGGCAAAGTTTTATAAAATGCTATTGGTTTTGTTCTCGCGACCTATGTTAACAAATTTCGCAAAATGTTGCTATATTTAACCACAAGCTGGACAAGAACGCCTGTCGAGGTGCGATTATATAATGTTATTACATTTACATTGATCCTTTTTTTGAAATTATTAACTTCAATACTTTTCACATTTTTTAATTAACACTGCCTTTTTTGCTGTAAACATCGAAACCAGATGTCCCCCAGATTTGCATAATGTTACATGTCCCCTTTTTTCTTTATGACGACAGCATTGCAGTTGAAAATTTAAAGCTCTTATTAGAACCTCGTAAATGATTGGGAGTAAATAATAATTCAACTTGATTATAAAACCATGTAACAGCGAGTGTTTGAAGCATATATAACATAATGTGTAAAATATGTATGAGATGTACTCACCGGGTTGCTGTTGTGGTTGTGGCTGTGTGGCGGCCTGCGGTGCCGCCGTGGCCGCCGGGTGTGTCGGTCCGGGCTGGTACTGGCGTGGCGCGAGCACGCCACCGGGTGACACGAGTCTTAGTGGTGTGCCGTTGCGACCACCCATTACCAGCGAGCCAGGGTCATAATACGGTATCACATATTGTCCTTGTCCGTTCACCTGCTGTTCACCCTGTTGCGGAGTGAGCGGACGACGTGGCTGCTGCGCCTGTTGCTGCGCCGGCTGTGCCACCAGCCCGGGATAAACGCCCCATGGAGCAGCGACTCCGTAATATGGCGGTACACCAGCTATTAGCGCACTCACATAGGGCGCACCCTCTTGTCCCGCATTTATAACGTACGGAGCTTGTGTGAAAGCCTGTTGCGCAGCGAGCTGTTGTTGCAGTTGAAACTGTTGCTGCTGTTGTTGTTGAAGTAGTTGCAGTTGCGCAGCGGCCGCCTGTCCACCCGCCGCCGCAGCTTGTTGTGACCGGAATAATTGCTATAATAAAAAGAAAAACTAAGTTAAAGAATACGTCTATTTAGGTTGATTTCTTCCTGTAAACAGAAAATTTCCATTGGCAAACTCCGGAGATTTTCATCCTATCCGAATTATAATAACATTGCAATAAAACCTTCTCTTCTCTCAAAATCTACATACGGCATGTTATTGAATAAGGTAACTTTTACTGACTCGGTATGACATTAAAAAATAAAGAAATCTACGGTTGCATTATGGGTCGAACACGACTAATATAAACATATCTATTTGATTCAATTTGCCGATACCGAATCATGAACAATATTGCCGTAGCGAACATGGATCGCATCGGACTTTAATTAATTGTGGAGAGTATCTTTTTATATAGTTTTTTTATCAACACAAAGTACAGTACAGCACTCGGGGCAACTCATTGTGTGAAGAGCTCTAATTAACACAATCCTTTAAAAAGTTAATAACAAGCACAGCGCCTGTTCGATGCACGTGCTACTCCGAGAACGGTATTTTCAATATTAATAAGTCAGAAAATACAGCTTATTAAAATAGAGTTTAATGTTTATTTGCTAATACAGATATGTATTGTGGTTACATAAGTAGCAAATATTTAGGTGAATCACGAGTTACGTGAGCGAATATATAGTGTGTGATGTCATTAGTAACGTGCAGACTGTCTACCTGTTTAACAGAAATTTGGCTATGATCCAGGGATCGTCATAGAGTGATAACTGTAAGCATAGTAAGCCAGGCGCGCAAAGTGCGCGGCTATGCATTTGTGACGAACAATCTGTATAGATTGGTAATTCTCGTCTAAGAGAAAGATCGTCTAAATTTTTATTAACAGTGTCCGCTCAAAAAAATAAAAAACTATGAAGTTTTCATGATCACTAACAGAATTCATAACAATAAAACCCATGTATAGTCGGATCATTTTAATAGGCAACATTTGACAGTTCTTCAAAATCGAACAACGTAAACTTGCAACGGCGGGCATGAAATAATATACATACTTTTTTCGTTTTGTTACTTGATTTTTTTTTTTCAATTAAAATTAATAGTAGTAATGACCGATACAAGAAATTTCACTACTTGCTTTCACTTAAAAACAATTAAACTTAAAAAATAACTTCTGATTTAACAAACTGAACGCCGTCACCATGTTGCGTCATCTAATCATTAGTCTTTTTAAACGGTAGGGATATTACTCTAAAAATCAGAAGCTGATAAGTAGAATCAAATGTGCCGATTACTTGTGAAGAAATATCACTGTAAATTAATAAACACGTTGTGGTCAGTGTTGGGCATTAATAAATTAATCACTACTAGAAGAAATCCTTAGAAAATGAAAGAAAACGTAATAATGTGACAGGGATTCACCTAAAGACTTTTGTCAAACGTCAAATGTTGCTTATTAGTTATATTGACCCGACTATAACAATTGTTAAAGTCGGGTCAATATAATAAGCAACATTTGTCGCTGACGCTGCATTAAAGGGCCGGCTCAACCGATAAATGGAACGATGCCTCTAAACCGAACTCAAAGTTGTTTACACAGAGTTTCGTTAGATGAGAGATATATCTCATGCTCCATTACACTTATAACGCTAGCGGATTTACGCCACTACGCCGGAGGATCCTCTCCTGAGCATACACGATCTGATATTGATTATTGTTCAGGCTACCCTTCATTATCTGAGGGCGGAAATCCGTTAAAAAAAATGATAACCTGTACATACATACAAATGAAGAGAAGAAGACAACATAAATAAAATTTGTTTCAACTGACATTTAATAAAATAACTAGTGGTTATTTCCTTTGGTTTTCAGATTATTGAGATTTTTTGTAGATTACATAAGCTAACCCGTGCTTTTTATTTATTTCTTTACAGAACATTACACGAAATTAACCGTTGTCAGGAAAAAATGACATCTATAAATTATCTGATAAATAGATATTCTGTAGCCAGCTTCGAAACAAACTCAAAACATTTCACAGGGTGTATTGCTGTATGTGTGCATGTTTGTCTATATCCCTTGGGTTTTCTTTTCTCATTACATCTACGACTTACTTAACATTTATTTTCCGTCTCTGCTCTTAATACGTTCATTATTAATAATGATAAAATTCTAATTAAAATGTATTGATGAAAGTACGTTATTCGAGAACAGATACCACAGCGAATCGTCATCATAATTTTAATTATGACTCCAGTACATTACCAAAGCCCGTTACATTTTTCATTAGCTAATTGAAATGATTATCTGAGGTCGTAAACTTTGGTGTTGTGTCGTTACGAAATCTAAAGCATCTCCGTAGGGGTGGGGGGTACTCAACGTTTGATCTTTTGACATGACGGGGATTCGAGAGGCTGTGGCAATTTATATTCCGAATGTATAATAGAACACGCGCGTAAAACAGACTTGGCTTAACTTGACCGTAACAAAATTAAGACTAAAACCATCGTAACCATGGAAGGTGGTACCTTGGAAGCGGCTGGCATTCAATTAGACGTTCAGTAATCCAGCGGTGAGCTTCGATACCAATTACGGGTATTATTAGTGACAGAACGGTAGATCGTGCTCAGTTCATCCGGACTCTGCGATACGCCAGTGGAGTTTTACAAAGTCACCTAATTCATGATGTCACCCATTTATACATGGACAGCCAGGAAATTAATGGGGCTAAATAAAGTTTTCTTTAGAAAAGTCTGAGAGATTTCAACAAACATCAATTCCTGTGTGTCATCTCAGTATAGATAATTAAATGAGACATTTCAATTACTAGGAGCATTAGAAATGTTTCGAAAGGTAATAGAGCACATTATTAAGTACCAGGGACACGTATCATTCGTAACAACATAAGAATAAGACATGGTGAGATAACCGTGTAGCGTGACAGCGTATATTCTCGCGTCCAAAATTGGGGTGTGAGGTCGTTATGTTGGATGCTACGCTACTTATTTATTTACGACAAAGATGACGAGAGGACAAGCGTTACCGTGCTCCCGCGAGGAGGAGAGCACACTCCACTCGGCGTCGGCAAACAAATTACGTGACAAAGCAATCAATTACAAGGACAAGGACGTAGTCATGCCTCTTCAATCGAACGCTATATCAACAACAAGCTTTTAGTGGCGTTGCCGAGATGCTACGTGCTTCATTCAACATTAACGCCGTAGTTATACATAATGTCTGCTACAGTTGTTGTACAAGCAACCGAGAAATGACAAAATGCGATAATAGCGTTTTGTGTCCTAACAAATGATATTGTCGACATTGGCAAGTACGTACAAAAGGTAATTTAGAACGAATCGGAAACAACGGGGGTCGGGAGTCTCAACGAGATTACAGGGATATCGTCGGCCCGTGGCGTGCCCCGATGCCACTGCTGTGATGCCTTCGCTGTCGTATCTTGATGTAACGAGTTTATCTGCCCCGCGGGCTGTGACCTCCACGACGTTCGTTTCTTTTCTATCATCCGCTAAATGTAATCAATTTGGCAGCCTAATATGCGATATTTATTTAAAAGTAATAAAAAGGGGCATAAAAAGCTCATACTCCTCACGATTCTATTCCTACTGAAATTATATGCGAACGTGATAATGAAGCGAACACGAACGTGAAAATGATTCTATATTCATACTTAATTATATCATCCTGTTTCATAGACTGTGACTAAAAAACTAATATTAAAATTGTCAAGTAACATGGGATTGATATAATATACCCATACTCAACTCACAAAAACATATTATAAAAATATCATCTTCAGATAGGTAACGACAACTTTTATCATCAACGAATTATGGATGTCACAGAAATATTACAATTATACCCTACCGTTTTAAGCTGAAACGTAAACGTATCTTTGATCATAGATATGATCGAAGATACTTTTACTTTCGCGTTTCAGTTAAATAGATAAGTTACGACAGAGAAGATGGTCCCGGTAGTCTCTTCATAGGAAAATTAAATGCACAAGCATATATTTCTAGACGTATTTTTAAATTTGAAGTTGGAACAAGAAACACTGCTCTTGGTATATTTATAATCATCTCCACAATAATATCAACGACAACTTCAAGAACAAATCAAAAATAGATCTATATTAACAACGTCTGCAACATGATATTTCCGTATTCCACTAACACAATTGTATGCTATTAGGCAATATCATTGGGGTTAGGGGTTTGGGGGGGTAGGTTACGATACATATTATGACTATGTAATTTTTGATGATTTACTGGAGCCTGAAATACTAAAACTACAAAAATCAGTCAAATAACCTGATTATGACAATCTAGTTGCGGGCTATAATTCAATAATATTGCAGTATCTAACTGATATTTTTAAAATCATTAACAGGCACGTATTAAAGGTTCTGTATATGTGAGGTGAATATAAATCTTGATCATGTCGCTGCCACGTTTAACAGTGAAAGAAGGGTGTGCACTGTTCTGTTTCGGACCCGGCACTTTCGGATATGTTCGTAAATATGTCCACGCGATAACTTTCTTGAAGTTGGGGTTTAAATATATTTTTACTACTCTCAGAAGATTAGTTCTATGTAATTGTTATGCGAGCATGTAGTCTAGATAAGCTTTCCATAGTTCTAAGTAATTTCTCATACTCATCGTCATGGAAAATTAATTAGGTGTGTCACAAAAGAAATGCTCCATTTTAAAACTGATTACTTAATAGACTGAATACCTAACACACAACAGCGCTTTCAGATTTTCAGTGAAAAGGTGGCAAAGGGCGAAGGCGTGGTTACAGCTGGGCGGAGCACCGCCACGCCCACCACGTCACGCCTCACCCAAATTACTCTTTATAAATAAATTTATAATAAGTATCACTTAGGAATTACATTAAGAAACTAAGGGCTACTAATCAAGGCAGTCAGATAGGTAGATACTACACTTGTTGACCAAGGTTATACAAGTATGTATGTAGGTAAGTCGTAAAATTCCTCGAAACGACAGTTAAAGGTTCCTCAAAATTTTATATAAATCCACTTTTATGATGACCGTTTCAACGTTTTCCCAGAGGCCAGCGAAGTAGTAGGTACGAAACGACACTTGTGATACCGATATGGCCAGGTTGTGCGTTTATTATGTGCGTCTGGTATTAGGGTTTAGGCATTATGCATTAGGTACAGCTGTCCAGCATTAAAAAATGTTATGCAAGGTTATGCACCCGCTGTCAAAATCGTCTTCCATATGTTAGTATTTATTTGCTAACGTCACCGAGGAAATATTAGTTAATAAAAATATACTGCAACAAAAAGCGCACGTAACAAATTGTTGTTGTAAACCATTTTCGAATTTCAGTTGTCTTTAATTTATCTCTAAGACTTTCGCGAATCACGTTCATGACACTAAAACAAACTTTAGGATTATATCGCGTTTATTTATTAATTTCCCGACGTTTCGAACTCTTTACAGAGATCATTTTCACGAGTAAAGAGTTCGAAACATCAGGAAATTAATAAACAAACGCGATATAATCCTAAAGTTTGTTTTAGTGTCATTGTCTTTAATTGTTGTCTACCTATATTACAACGTTTTTCTAATACCTCTACAAGCATGTAAACACGAATCTGTTTGTGAAATACAAATTACAATACATATATGATTGACTCCAGAAAACCCAGAAGGTTTTACATTTGACTAGCATATTATTATCTGAGGACATAATATATTTTATACGAATTCTCACCAAAAGCGTATTTTAGAATAGTTGTGACCCTGATTATTGACAAAACCAGTTAGATGGTGTAATTGACACTAAAGAGGTAACAGTACAATTCTCTTCTCTCGGTCACTATAACAGTAGTTAAATAGAAGCGAATATCTTCCAACAGATGTTATTCTTCTGCGTCATACAACTCATCCACCACATTGTTGGTTTAAACATGTTTCAAAGGAAATAAGAGTTACTTTTCAAAATATTCGCGTGCTAAATACAATCCTAGAACGATTGTGTAGCTATCTTGTCATCGTCAGATTACTACTAAAAACCAAATTTATTTTTAAAAAACTTGCCCAAAAGACCAAATACTAACGTGATTTCAGTATCACGAAATCTTAAAGAAAGTTTTGGTATCTATGTATGTGTATTTATACTATTTATGTATATACTTTTTAGATGTTGACAATGCCGGCGCCGCCTACGAATCCATCCATCTTTCTTCAACACCCGGTTTGTGTTATTTGGGTACCGTAAACTATCAGTTTAACAGTTGCATTTTGTGTTATACTAACGTCCTTTGGTGCCTGGACAGAAAAACATTCATCAAAACTAAAGATAAAGCGAGAGTAGTCCTGGCAATGTTAAGAATGCAATTGTTCATCTTGTACGCAAATACTACACTAACAGGATTTGTTCATGAAACTTTACATTAACTACTTAATAGTAATTATAACTTGAATATACATATATTGTAAATGTTTAGAAAAAAAAATGAAGAGAGACAATAAAAAAATGAAACTTGTCTAAATGGAAACTTGGTAGCGCACGACCTGCCAGGCAGAAAATACCGTCGGATATAAAACCAAGATATGTAATTCCGAATTGAGAACTTCTATTTCAAATTCTATGGAAGAATTAACCAAAACAATATAAAAAATGAGTTGGATAATTTGATTATTAGAAATTTGAATACAAACACGGTGAGGCGACGAAAATCACAAGATTTCAATGGAAGATGCATTGCTGTACAATTATTATTACGGGCCTCGTGGCGCATTGGTAAAACTACCGACTGCAGCAATGAGGTTGGGGGTTCGATTCCCACCCGAGCACAAATATTTGTGACAAACATGAATATTTGTGTGGCGTCTGGGTGTTTTACTATGTATTATAAGTATATATTTACAAAAGAAAAGTATATATGTATTAATATCCGTTATCTAGTATCCATAACACAAACATTTAGTTGCTTAGCTTGGAACTAGAGGGCGCTGTGTGTATTGTGTCCAAGTTATTATTATTTTAAACACTCAATGTTCAGACGACGAGTCGTAGTGTCGTGCAAAAGTAAATTTACAATATATAGGTGTATATATATTTAGACAATTATTTATTGGTCGCAGCGGTGGCGGCGACGGCCGGGTGCGGTCGGATGGTGCTTTTATCAAAATTAGAAGGCGCGCCCGCACCACGCCGTGGCGCACCCCAATCGTAAAAACACCATCACAGGGTACCCCGTACCCGCAGTGACGACTGCTTCGGTGCCACACCTAGCTGTCGTTCCCTAACAAATCCACCCCTATATGTATTATAAACGGTGTAATAACACATTTATATGAAAAGCCGTAAGTGGTAACGTTTTGATAATAGTGCAAAAAAGAAACATAATTCATGTATGGGATATACTCTCCAACCCGGCATTAGAGATATAGCATAAATATGTGCGGCCGGAATATAAAAACAGCAGATTTGGTACGCAGCATGAGAGACTTAAACGGATCAGTTGGCCAACATTATAATGCAGCTTTCTTTAGTCGGACACGTCTTTCAAGAGTCAATGTTTTTGAACTACTGATGTAAGAACCTTTACAGCGGCGATGATAATAAAAATTATAATTCACAAAGTATAGCTTTACAACCTCGATTAAAACAGACAGAAGAGTCATAGTTAAGTTCTGACATATCACCACTGAGAGAATACGCAGACACGGTAGGTTTTTGTTTCAAAGTGAAGACTCAACAGATGTCAATGAATCGAATGCAAAGCTATCTTCAAATTTATGCCTTTAATAAACAAAGGCGTTGGGCGATGGCAATTATCCCTCCACAGGCCTGATTTTTTTTTAGTCCGAATATTCTACACGTGATACCTACGTAAATCGAACTCAACTTTTCCGGTCACCGATATTTACGCAATCACATAACTCTCAGAATATTATTAGTATATGCCAGAATTCGGAATGCAGAAATTCAGAGTATCCACTCCTAACCGCTAGGTCAAGGGACTACACGAAGAGATGAGGCACCAGTATTTTCTAGGGCGGCGGCAGAAGCCACTATCGTAAACATGTGGCAACGTATGTTTTAAATGATGTTACATTCAGTTGATTTTTATAATATTTATTTAGTAAATACTCTTATTTTTAGTAGAAAACTAAGGTTTTGTAAATTACTAGCTGACCCGGCAAACGTAGACTTGTCAAAAAAAAAAAAAAAAACAATAATTGTAAAGGTGAAAATTTTGGATTATGTGTATTTCTTGTATGTTGCTTCTTAAAAAATCAAAACCACAAATTGGAGGCTACCCTTAACATTTAGGGGGATGAAAGTAGATCTTGTCCTATTCTTAGACCTACCCGAATATGCACACAAAATTTCATGAGAATTTGTGGAGCCGTTTGGGAGAAGTAGAAATACAAACACCGTGACACGAGAATGTTATACATTAGATTGGGTGCCACCAGCTAAAAAAACTGACCAAACCCCCTTACGTTTAGTTTCAAATTATTTATTATTAAATTAGCATAAGATTTTTCTTTAGGCAGTGCGTTGCGCGTTATGTTCTTTTTATAAGTGTTTTTATATCACGTTGAAACCTTTATTACAAGCAAACAAAGATGGAAATAAATATTATGGATGTGAAGGTGGTGTGAATGTGAATATATTACACGCGCCAATGTAATCATACGCACGCAAGAGGCGGGCGTTGGCTTACAGCAACTGTGCACTCGTAATTCTTATAAAACCAGTAACTCACCTTCATAAATTTTAATTTCGAGCAATTTTTAATGTACATTTTACTAAAGTAAAACTGAAATTGTAAATAAAAATCTTGTTACGGAAGTACTACTCTATGGAACTGTATGGCATCAGGTCATACCAATGGACAGCAGAAAATAACATGTACGCCAATAAACCCCTAGTAGCAACTCTAGAAATGACTGATGAATAATAAAAAATATGCATTGTTAGCAACCTGTTGGTAAAATTCCATTTAATACTTCAATTAACCTGTAAAGCCTTAACAAAAGCTGTAAACGTAATAATAATAGTTAAAAGCCGAATATAACAGCGTGCTCTAAAAACTAGGAATATTTCTCGGGCACAGTGTACACTGTTTCGCTCCCATTTCGCTGAGATATGGACATAGGCGGATAACGAACGAGGCCACTTAATGAAGTGGCACGTTAGGACGCGCGCCTCACCTTCTCCGCTCAATTTCTCGCTAACCGAACCCTTAACGCAACGACCTCCGGGCCTTTTACTCCTGTCCGCTGGCTTAGCAAACTACGTATACACCTGTAAACTAATTTGGGACACGATATACTTAATTAAATTGGATAAGACTACGGAAATGATTAATTTTGATTTACGTATAAGTTCACGCGTTTATGTTCTAAATACTAACCTTATTTCGTTCAATAAAATTAGTACTTCAACGACTGAAGTGTTTAGTAAGGCGGTAAATAAACCTACCCCCCACTGCCACAAACACATTGTAAATTTGCCGTTTGTCAAATGAATCAATCTTGCTTGTTCTCTCTTGTAAACAAAAAGAAATTTTCCAAGATATTAAAGAAGCAAGCTCATTTTCAGACAATAAACGAAAGGCGAATGAGCAAACTCAATCTAATTATACCGCTTGGCATAGAAGAGGGACAACGAAATAGCTTTCTTAATTTTTCTGTTATCTCAGTTAGTAAACTTATACTTGAGACAAATATTGGCTGGTTAACATAATCAAATCATAATATAAGCTTCAAATAATATTAAAACCGGTTACCATTAAAACTTATATATGTAATGTCATAAAAATAATAGTACTTGTGCCTCGTTCTCACATGAGTTATTGTCAATGTTCAAGGGTAAAAAGTAGAAACTAAGAAAGCATGTGTTTGTCCGCTTTGATGTTTGTGTTTTGAAATTTAATTACAATATTATTATCCTTACAATATAACTGTAAATTCACCTTAATATGTTTAAATTGTCTGCAGTATAAAATGCGTTAACGCCGTTTATGTCCTCAAGATATGGTAACCCAGACTTAAATCTAATGAAGACTGACAGTTTTGTACTAATTCATCGTTATGCACACACACAAAGCTACCAGAATTAGGTCGGATGCCAATACTGAAATAATACTTATTATACTCAATACCTACTTGGCTACATTTTAGCGACAAAGCATGTAATATGTACTATGATGAGTATTGGAAGCGAAAAGTAGGTAAGGGGATTTCATAGAACTGCCGCCTAGGTACAATTGAACAGATACCAGCGGTGCCAATAAAAAGGTCAATATGTAGTATTTTAAGAAATCCTTGGGATAATTAATATACATACATACATAACTTGACGCCTCTTGTTACCCGAAGGTGTAGGCAGCGGCTGTTAAGCCTCGTCTCGCCGTTATGTTTACGTCCCAAATGGAATAGGTGGCGAACCTATTCTATACCTGGCACAAAGTTTTTCAGTCATCGATATTTATCACACATAACTTCCGAAAACAATTTCGAAAAGTCATTGGTGTGAGCCAGTGTCTCGAATCGAACCAGGACCTCTGGATCAGAAGCCGTGTGCTCGACCACTGCGCCAGCGAGACTAAAGATCAAACAGGTGATCCATAAAATGATTATAATTATGTATATTATCTACACTTAAAACACTACAATGTGCGTATCAAATAAATAAACAGTTAAAATATGCTTTTCGAAACTATTCACATTAACGTATTTTACCTTAATTAATATACACTTAGTGTATGTTTTATGTTTATGTCTAGCAAAAAAAAAACAAAAAAAAAACGTAGATAAATATAATATTTATCCACGTTGTATCGAAACAAAAACCTCAGCCATGTTTGGTGAACGGGCTAGTGTGTGGTTCGACAACCTTAACGGTATTTGCTTTTAAATTAATTCCTTCAACTTTTGCGCTAAATGAAAAGTAATTTGAAAAAATACATACATTTCGTAACAAAATTGACTCGTATATTATATAAAAATTATACTTATTTTATATTTTTACTTTATGTGTCGTAAGTATTGTTGCGTAAAAATCAAAATCTAAATAGCATAATAAAATTTCTGGCAGATACCATCGTATACAAAAATGGTTTGAGAACAGTCAATGCTGATATATTTGTAAGTCCTTAAGTTTTAAAAGAGCAGGCAGTCCTAGAAAAGTTGCGAACCAGTAAACAAGCTTTATTCAATCAGTTATTGCTGATAATAACCGCCCATGATTTCCGAGAAGTCATCGTTCAGGTAACGTAATGAAATTTCTCTAACTGAAGATATTATTCATATTGTATTACTCTAATTCTGCGTGCGAGCGGTCGCCAGTTGTGAAAACTAACATAACTACAAAGATGTATTTTAGGGAATAACCATTTTTCAATCCCATATTTACCAGTGTGAGTAGAGCATTAGTGCTTGGCCTGATCATCAGCAGTGATAACCAATAGAATCTTGTTAGTATTGGATATTGGCTTAAGGTTTGGGACATTTAACATTATATACGGAAAGTCATCTTTTAGTGTTTATATTTTGGCATTGCAGCGGTAATATTGAGACAATAAGATGGGTAAGGTGAATGTACCGACGCACGAAGTGTGTCATGCGCCGGAGAAATACTTCGGAGTGGATACCGTTAGTGGAACGCGGTCAGACCAGCAGCAGCGGTACCCGTGTCCGACACAACCACTTCGCCAACTCGGACTATCACCTTTCATTTTGCTATAACCTACATAAATATGTAAATTGAACTGTCACAACAAACAATGCGTAGGTACATTGATTATGTTATCTATCGGATACATACCAAACAAACAATATTGACTAATTCATTTGGAGCTCCTTGGAGTTATCCTAAAATACAACTTCGTGTGATTGTAGCCACTCGATGTGGTGGTAAGTTATAAAGCAAGGGGCGTTCTTAAAAAATATGCTGATATGAGTTTTTTGCTACTCTAGACATAAATTATTTTTGAATAACTTGGTAATTAATATACGTAATTATTTTACAAATTTCTAAATAGCTTAATTTTCTAAAATCTAATTTTTAAAGTCTGAAACACAGCCAGTTATGGTGGGGACGGTCTGTACGTTCGCTGTGGCGCGGTTTGTCTAACGTGGTAATCGGAGCGTTTCTAATACCCACGCTTTGACTCGGTTTCACCGCACGCTTCTTGCCTTCATTCTTATTTATTCGTTTTACGAAACCATTTGAAATATGATAACGTTGAGCTGCTTATTCCCACGAACCTTGTCGTTCAGTTGGCTACAGAATTCCGGAGATCACACCTACATGTCTGTACAGACCTCCCTCATAAGATCGGAATATCGGTTTACAGTAGGATGCGACGCGATGTTGTGTATTTAACAGAGAGCTGCATTATGTTAATGAGGCTGGCCTGGTGGGTCTAAGCGGACAAATGTATATTTTTCACAATAATTACGATGGTTGCAGCAGGTAAGGCGCGATGTGGCGGCGGGCACAACAATTTGCATCACAAATGGCGGGCGGCGGGTGGTGGGCGCGATGCGCCGCGACGCGTCGTTTGCCGAGCGCCGAGCGCCGAGCGCCGGCGGGGGCACAACACAACCCCGTCCCGACCAAACAATGTTACAATCAACATCGCGTGGACGCTTTTTGGCCACCGTATGATTGTCGATTGTAGAACACCGAGAACATTAACAATTAATAATACAACTTTGTCTATAATCAACTCAATAATAGCTCTTACACTAATATATTATTATATGTTCCATGCTGTGACTGGTTATACTGTAAAACCAACTTGGACGACTATCCAATAGCATATTTCTAATTTTCTATATCAAGTGAGATGCTTTAATCATATCTGTGCGCTATTCACCGTGTGTGGGATGACAGTGACGTCACTTTATCGTTGAATATTATATTATACTGGTATTTGTAAAAAATAATAAAGGCTCTAAGTGTGTAAAGGCGTCCAAGTTGGTATGGCGTGAATAAATAACGAACTTCTCTCGCGACGCGTGATGACGGCCAACAAGAGTAGCGCATTAGATGCCAACAACGGAAATTTGCAAAAATTCAAACAAGTGAAACTGTTTATAAATGAAACTTTTCACTTTGTGTACTACTTAAATGCACGGAAAGAAACGGCGAGAAATTAATGCAAATACTTTGTCAATTTCACGACGGTTATGAGAATTTATTAAAATTAGCGATTAAATATAATGTTATAATAATTACAAAAGAAACTAAATAAAGAAATTCAATTACATTATAAGAATAATTATTTCTATGATTTAACTAAACACAGAACAATAAACAGCTAGATGATGAAGAAGTGGGGTTGTAACACGGGAAGTTCTAACAAATGGTTTCAATTTATTAAATTGTAAGTCAGGGAATCTGTGTTGAGATATGAGGACTATTTGAACTAAACGATGCAATCGCTAGCGGATTTAAGAGATTCCACCTTGCTTTTTTGTGTTTTTCTGACGCATTAGAAATTTGTTATAGACACGAAGATTTCCTAAGAAAATTTACAACTTATTCCCTCATTCTAGTTGGGTGTTATAAAAGCATGCACCAGTATGTACAATATAATTACTCATGTTCTAGGGAAGATTTTAATCTATTTATAATAAATATAATATATAATATAAATAATTTTAATATTTTGGTGATGACAATGGAACTCTTTAAATAAAGATTTATGAATGGTCATATTATTATCATATAATACTAGGTGTAGCCGCGCAAAATCCCTAAATTTAATGGACGGTAACTTATCTAACTCCTAATAAAACCAAAATAATCTATCCATTAGGATTTTGTATTTGTTTAGTTGTATTTTCTCTATTTATATAATGTGGCTTGTTTAAAATTAGGGAGCATCATGAGAAGAGATATGAAAGACAAAGAAGCGTCCGAGATGTGCAAGAATCTTATTCCGCAGGGGACTTGGCGCCAAGTTTGCAAAGTAATATATTGTTTTCAACAATCTGAAACGGCAACTAGCGATTTTCTAGTCAGAGAAGAAAAAGAGATATTGAAAGCCTTTATTTAGACTTAAAGTAATTATTACATGAAATGAAATTTTTACAGGTTTTGTTTCTTTTAAAACAATACCTAATCTTGTTTTACTACACAGACGTCTACAAATAACATGAAATAATTCTGTCTGTTTTACTACGACACCTCAACAGATTACATGAAATGATTCTGTCAGTTTCACTAGAACGACAACGTGAACAACGCACCTTTTCAATATTGAGATAAATCTTGAGGAAATGACTCTGTACGAAATTAACCGGGGCACCGTATGGAGCGATAGCTTCAAGGAACGAGCGGTAAAGCGACTGTTAATTAAATCAAGAGACACGTCTCGTCGTCGGTTACTTCAATCACAAGACCCTAATAAACCCACGTGCCAAACGGAATTGTTTAATACCATCTTATATTAGTGACAACCTTAGGAAAAAACTTTACCTAGAGAAAAATGCTAATAGATTTAAACTAAATAAAAATAGGAATTTACTAGTATATTACTCTAAACAAGCGTAAATAGAAGGCGGCAGTAGAAGTAGATTCTCAAAGTAATGAACTAGCACGTGCAGTAGTAACTCTTTTATCCGGCCCTCAGATAAACGGATTCGCGATTATCCGCGACTAATTTATATATTATGTCGATGTACCTAACAAGTCGAATTTATGCAAGTACATATAAACGTATCGGAACGTGCATATTGACGTGGAAACTGATACAAGAGCATCTCATGATGTAGCATTTCATGCCCTGTATGTTTCCTGCTGTTGCTCTCTTGTGGTTTGAAAAACAAACAGAGAGTGATAGTGTGAGTTTACTACACCTTTATTCGTGATATAGCAGCAATGAAGAGAAAAGATTGATTACGTCAAATGACAATTACCAAATATTTTAAACCAAATTAAACTTATTACGCACTGTATCTACGTATTTAATGATTACCAAATTATTCGTACATACCTTCTGTGTACTAAGTCTCGGGAATTTGTCAATAAAACAAAAAATACAAATTATTCATCTAAATTTATTTTATCGCCTTCAAAGTAGGCCCCATCGCTTGCAATACAACATCTCCACCGCTTCACCCAGTCTTCCATACATTTTTCATAGGCTATTTGCGGTATGGCCTTTAGCTCATTCAGCGAATTTTCTTTTATGGCTTCTATTGACTCAAAACGTTTTCCTCGAAGTGGTAATTTTAACTTGGGAAATAAAAAAAAGTCAGACGGAGCCACATCAGGTGAATAGGGTGCTTGGTCGAGAACGTTTGTTGAATTTTTCGCTAAAAACTCTTTCACTATAATGGCTGTGTGTGATGGTGCATTATCATGGTGCAGCATCCATCCAGAGTTGTGTCGCCACAAATCTGGACGTTTTCGGCGGATACTCATTTAGTGCAACAAGTAGCAACATTTTTAGTGATTCACCACATGAAATATCATTCGAAACACAAAATTTAAGGCACACTCTTTGTTCAACAATATTTTCCATTGTAAAAATCGCCGAGGACTCAAAACTATGACCAACAAAAAGTTTAGTTTAAAACAAATTAAATGACAGATCCCGTTCAAATTTTGCGCGCTAAATCAGTACAGTGCTACCAACATGCAGTAAAAAAATTAGAACGACCTCTTTTACGCGGGTCTCTTTATTGACATATACCCGATACTTTTTACACAGAGTAGTACGTACGAAAATATTTTATTTCATGATTAATGCGGCAGTAGTTCAGTACATATTAGGTGTGGATGTAGGTAATCTAAAGAAATATGTAAGTACATACAGAAATAAGTGTGAATTTCTTTATAAACATTGATTTTTGTTGATTTTTAATAAGCACTTAACATTATTCTTCAGGCATTCGATTATCCGAATGCCTACCGACAATAATTAGTCCGGTTAATCGAGTTTCTACTGTATGTGAAATCACGCGCAGCTTCGCTTTATATTACTAAAAACATGTTTGATAAAAATTTCGAGACTATCAAACAAGAAATCTCATCATACAAGAAATTATCCGTTGCATAAACCTATGTAGGTAGCTATGGACCTAATGACTTTTCAGTATTTTATATCTTGGACTACTATTAAAATGGGATATTAAATGTTTGTTATAAATACAGGATGATTAAATAAAAGTGACTGTAAAAGCTCGCGTACGAACTTTAATTTATAAAAGGACTATAGATCTACAGATATAGAATTTATCAACTATTTATCAATTAAGCAACCGAACTGCTTGTCGCAAAACAAGCAAGGAGATAGAGAGACAGACAGACAGGCAGGCAGGCGGGCACATTTGTGTGCCGTGATGTGTAGCTGCGGGTGCGGTGTCTCAGTCAGGTGCACTACCTACTGCGCAGCGATCGCATTCAATTATATTCCACAACAAGATCGCGACGAGCACCGCTCGCTCTCCGCACTCGAGTCCCGGTCACGGCAATTAATTAACTGGCTAAACTATATAGCGTTTTACATTTTGATGTTTACGCAACTCTCCGGTGATAATGTTGCTCTCGCTATCAAAATGTGATTTTGCTCGGCTACGTAACATCAATGAATTATTAACTTTCCCTACCTTACTGAAAAATTAAGTCTTTATTGAGTTCGTTATGATAACGAAACGGTCTGTGCATACATATTGCTTATTTAAAAAAGGTACACCAAGAAACAATTAGCAGATAGACTGCGTTAAGATGCAGTACAATAACATTGTTTGATATCATCAAAATCAAGATGGCGAATGGTGACAGAATGTGTAATTTATTAGTCTTAATTTAGAAAATATATTGTATGTCACGTTATTAGTGAGCTATGGACTCCATCGTATTTAATAAAATTTTGTCTGCAGTACAGTTATTATTTCTAACATAAAAGCTATTGAAAGGATAGTTCACATTAAATTGTTACTACTATTTTAACGTTTTCAAAGAACGAAGTATGTCTGGATAGTTGATATGCCACGGAATCCTAATACGCGTTGTTTTCGTCATTGTAATTTTACAAAAATAGTTATGTTTATATCAGCTCGTGATTATTGAGAAATATATTCATGATTTTTTCATTAACCACCCAAATGTTTTGGTTATGCAACAGGTGGACCAACAAGGAGATCTGGATCAGGTGATATATAAAGCATATCGATATTGGCCAAGGGACCGCACCGCCTCCACCAATTCTAATGTCGTAACATCTGGCAGTGGTTGTGACTTTACTTAGAGTTGTTAACAATGACACATTTCTTTGGCAAACAAACTCAATGGGATCTTAAATAGACCGCCCGCTATTCTCGATCTGCTGCCGTCACACAGCACACCGGTTCTGACTCACTCACACACCTCAAGGTGATTCCTAACGGGAATAAACACACTCATTTAGGATATTATTATTCCGTCAAAATCAAAACAGCTAATCTGCGAAATCTATACGTCGAATTACGCGTGTTTAAATTAAGTATGGAAATACACATACCAATGAATACAAATTAGTTCAAAGAAAATGTTTTCGTCAATCATAAGCAAAATTGCAGTGTACAAATTTGTTCGATAGCAAGTCAAACAGCATGAACGTTGGGGCATGCATGCTCTTCAATATCGGCCTACTCGTGTTACGCAACTCATCCACTCTCAAGGCTGACATACACCACGACATCAGTACATTGATCTCGTGGCGAACTTGAAACAAAATGTTTATGTAAGACCTACGCTAAGTACTGCTTCTGTGGGTAAGTCAAGTTAAATAGGCATTTTATAATTTGTACCAAACTTAATCTATAAAACGGATATCACTGTACACCATGTGTCAATCTTCATGTCGTCACTAAGCTTCATATGAAAAATATTAACAGATAACCTTAACATATAACCCTTCACAGCATACCAAACGCTGAAATCCCGGAAATTGTAGGAAATTGTAAGAGAAAATGAATCCAACCGTTTGAGAGGTCCGGCTGGAATATGAGCTAAGCAAAAAGCCTCTAGCATTTTTCCTGACTGCATGTACAATAAATAAATGTTAACTGTAAATGGTGAAGCTAAAACCTATTATTAATATTGTAATGTGTTAGTCTAAAAATAAATATAAATTCATCATTCATCGTCCAGGTCCATGACAGGAGCTTTAGTTTCTTGCATTGGGAATTAAGACTAAAAAACAAAACAAAGGAACAAATATATAGACTACAAGGAACGTACAATGTATGAATTGAGGCAGCCACGCCGTTGTGAATCAATATAACATTTAATTGCAAGAACAGTAAAAATAAAGTGTCACCATCAATCACGGGAACAGAGCCAGGCGTTTCCGGACGCGACCTGGACAAGCGAAACATTTCTTTGAATAATGAATACAGTTAGGTATCGCGGCCCGTAACTGGACGTGATATACGTCGTCGTCGGCCGCATGCATAATTCCACTTATTTTATGTGGTTAATTGTCGAAAATGACCGCTAGTGAAATACATTATGTGGCACCAACGCCGACACCGCTGGTGGCTGCTAATGTATTCCACATCGTAGCTCGTGAGTCCCGCCCAACCCCGCGCCTTTGGCCAAGCTGAGGCTTAGTATACAGTATACACATCACTTATGCACGATAACATATTAGAATCATAAAAATATGTATGTATACTAGAATAATCGTTAAGTTTCTTTGTTTCAATTGACTTCTCAAAAAGACTCAAATAACTTATGCCGTGTCATATATAAACTTATTACGAAAGTAATCATTGGTCTCCGATAAATAATTATAAAATGAGGAAAAATTTAAAGTTATCGCATTTGGAACCAATTAATTAGTTTCCAAATCCAAGTTTAACTACGAACGTAATAAGTAAAATTTCTCGGTAAACTGTAGAGTTCCGAGTAAATGGAAGATGTGTTTCTTATAACTCATGAGATGTGTCCAATATTCAAATAGTTTACAATTTCGACAGCATTTCTTCTCCATTTTTTAAATTGAAAATTACGCTACTGTTCAATCAAAAATGAAAATTGTTCTGTAATTTCAAATGGATTAACACCGATTCCAAAAGAATTATCGTTTTGAGAGAAAAATATCTTTAAATCAAACTTAGTCAAAATTTTACTACAATTGAAGACATTAATAATAATAATATCTTGGACACAATACACACAGCGCCCTCTAGTTCCAAGCTAAGCAACTAAATGCTTGTGTTATGGATACTAGATAACGGATATTAATACATATATACTTTTCTTTTGTAAATACATACTTATAATACATAGAAAAACACCCAGACACCACACAAATATTTATGCTCGGGTGGGAATCGAACCCCCGACCTCATTGCCGCAACCGGTAGTTTTACCAATGCGCCACGAGGCCCGTCGAAACACAAACAATAAATGAATGTCAGATAAATTTTCAAAACTAAATGATGTTGCAGTGACCACGATAGGAATAAAAATGCGTTTATTATAAGCATTCTTAAAAAAAATCAGTTCAAAGATAGATTCTATAACTATTAATCCAGGTTTTAGTTGCGTAGCTTTGGTATGCATAAACGTTCTTCAAAGGTCCGATATAATATCTTTCTTCAACGGAGTAGGTGCATCAGGAAAACTTAACTTATCTTTCAGGACAAAACAGACAGAACGCCGTACAAGCACTAGGAGACATCATACGTAAACAATTTGTGTATTGTAAATGTGTGTAGTGTATAGATTAAACTATATAACTATACTAACTAATTACTCGGGCGCCAAATAGTAATTTAATGTTGAGTATAATTCCAAGTAACACGTATACCGCCGAAAGGATCCGTAGTGAGTAGTAGTATTGAAAAAGGAAGACTATCCAATTTGTGTAATGTAAGTTTCAGTTAGATGGTAAATGTAAACTTTCAAAAAGATAGGAGGTTAGGTGGCTGGACGGTATCTTTTACATTTAGCGCTTTTCGGGCGCAGCGATGAATATGGGGAGATCGAGCGGAGTGATATGACCGGCGGCGGGCGGCCGACCGCTTACCTTTGCTTTGGACGCATTAGGGCGGAGCGCCAGACGTGCACCTATTAAGCTAGAGGCCCGCAGTTTCAATTACATACGTAGTGTAAAAAGCTACCTTGAAATGTTGTGTTCATACCAAGAAGATCAATATTAGTTTCTGGTATCAGTATTTTGTCGTAAAAAAATAAATCCTAACAAATTAGGAAATATAATAATTTGTGCGTGGCAAGATAAGAAGCTTAGGAGATAAATTTCTGACACTTGTAAGAAATCACCTTATCCCTTCATTGCAGTTTTATAGTTTAAAAATTTTAACGAATATAAAATCAGAAATATCTTATCTTCAAAACTGAATGTAAAAGCATAATCTAAATAAATTTATTTTTCCAACATAATGTGTGGGTGGCATCTTAGACTTGAATTCTACCTACCCCTAGCTAGTATTTTTTTAATTCACGTGACAGCCAAATAACCATTCATAATATTTATGAAGAACAAAAAGAGCGAATGTGGTGCAGTGGTATTTCGTTCTTATACCATATTAGCTTTTCCCAGCTGCTTTACTCACACAACAAAAATAGCCCTTTAGAGTGTTAAAAGTGCAGGATATGTGGGTGCTAGTTCGCCAGGTTAGATAGTCTTAAATGGAAGTGTATAAATAACGCTAAGCAAAATTAAAAGGTAATTGGTTTTTTGACCCTTAAGCAGGAGGACGCCAATGGATTTGCAATAATATAGATTATTGCAAATCCACTGCCGTCCTCCTATCCATGCATGATGCATCGAGTATGTCAATTTTTGCTGATTCTAATCATACGCTGATAGTAAAATTCAACATTTTGTTCTTACGCTACTCTAATAATGTCTAAAATCAATATACATCACTAAAATAAAAATCAGGAAAGATATGTCTTCCTAGTATAAACTATCTACAAATCTCATAATGTAAACCTACCTATAAGTTATCTACGGAATATGTGTCTAAACAGCATTACTATTATTTTGCTTAACTTTTACTGGTTTATTTTAAAGCAAGCATACGTGATGCCATTCAAACACTATAATAAAATATTTCAAATAAATTAATATTTATAAGCTTGTCTGACAACAACAGATAATATGTATAATCAAATATATCCACATACATTAAAGGTCTTAGTTGACTAGTTATCGATGCCATCCTTTACAGTTTTTTTTTTTAATTTCATACAAATAAGAACTAAATATTGACTAGTAAAAGTAAATAAAAAAACGTTTTGCCTTAAACAAAATCTCGAATATTTGTTTTGATGTCGAAGTGTTTCGTCATATTCCAATGTAAATAAATAAACAATGACGGGAGGCACTTACGATTTGTAGTTTGAGATCTTTCCCGGCGGCAGCGGCTGTAACAGAGGTCGTGACTGGCGACAACCACTGGTGCAAGTTAATATAACGTTTTGGTAAAAGTTTTAGTGAAACATCCGCCTGTGCATAGGCCCTCTCCAAGCATGCGGCGGTGGCGCCGTCCAGCGCTAACGCCGGCTCGAGTAGGGCTCCGCCGCCCTCTAACACTACCATAATAACGGTCTACTGTCACAAGTTTAAGTTCAAAGCAACACCACACTCAAGTCACACTTCACAGTCGGCAATCTCGGCACCGTGCAACATGTCTCTAAGGCGGCTACGTAGCTTTCGAGAGGCGAGAGTCGCGGGACTGCCGCGGCGCGCACCTGCTTGCCGCGAGTCGCGTCACCCGCGCCCCTCTCGATCCACCTACAGACAGACTCGTCAACAAATACCGTTGATGCAGCGGTCGCCGTGCATCCATCTACAAAGCTTTGTAGGCCACTTTCGTCCTACTTTTCAACTGTTCAACGTCGGTCGACACACGGTCAGCTTTTACACAAAAACAATAATGAATTAAACGTACCAAATTTAGATATTAAAATAAACATTAAAATAGCACATAATATTAGGTTCTCGGAAACTAGTAGGAAGAGTATGAAAGTAATATGAACTTGATTTGAAACAAAAATCTCAACTAAAAATAATTAGATAGAGCCATATTTTTAGAAACGAAATAGCGATTTGAAAATTTTGTTAAGTGTTTTTAGCATGACCCCCGTGTGGAAAACAAAATAAATAAGGTCGAATTTCGATGAATTGCTGGATCCCAATAAATGATCTTAAAAGGGCTTCGTTCAGAAAATCATACGCAATTACCAGCAAACAATAGGGGCTACCTTCGAATAAAGCAATGAAAATTGTTTAACTAAACTAACTTCGGAAATCAACTTTACCACGTGACCAATGATTTTACAGCCCCTCAATAATTCAAAGCTTTCAAACAATCGACTTGCAAAGCAATTAGCCATATCACAATAAACAAGATCCCGTAACTTACGCGAAATTCAATAGAAAGTGCTATATAAACTCTACTTATTTTATATAGGAATTTATTGAAAACAGAAATACATATCTTCATAAGTTTCTTATATAAGCCAAAATCCAGAAAAGAAATGTCATCGAAGTGCGTGATTCAAACTTAAATCCAATTTATAAGACTGTCCCCCAGGGATGTTTCAGAGGAATGATAAAACTTCAGAAAAAAATTTGTTTCCATCCGTTCAACAAAAACAAAATATAAGTTAATAAGTTCGTTTTAGTTATAAAAAATAATCATGGAAGGAGTTGATGTTTATCTAAATAAATGTTAATTGTAGAAAAAAGTATTGTTATAATTGGAGATAAGAATTACAGATAAGAAAGAGACATAAATTATAATTTACAGTGAGCATCTCTATGTTGCAGAAAAATTAATTTGGTAAACACCAATATTAATAGTTGGGAGACAGTAAGCCACCCCTCCACCCATGGAACTAGTCAGCGACCTAATGTTTTATAGCACGCGAGACTACTACCTACCTACTCGTCGTCACACCCCAACCGACCTCGAAATCGGGTTTTTAATTTACATACAAGGCTTAGAAACACGATGTTATAAGCCACCAATAAAAAAATGTTTAAATAATCATCATTTGACAATATTATCAACTGAAAAATATATGATCACACATATTAACGTTTCGCTAGCATGGAGGTTTAACTTCAATTTAGGAGTTCTCTCAGGTACGAATTCGGCTTCACACCAATGCTCCCTCGGAAATATTTTCGGAAAAAAATTATGCCAATCATAATCAATGACAAACATTACTTACAAGAATAAGGTTAAAAATGTGTCTGGTTTCTTGTTCTTTCCCAATAAAAGAAAAAAAACATTAGAAAAATAAGATTTAGGCATAATAAGAGAGAGAAATAAAAACTTAAATTAAATAAGCAACCAAACAAACGCAAACAATGAGACATTCTCCAATTGGACTCATTAATAATTCTAAGATTCAAAGGAGTTGAAGGAAGAAGTGTGTCGCAACAGCAACTGTCATTCTTTGAACATAATTAACTTTACCTCGTTAATTTTAAATAAGACATTTCAAATAATAATTAACCTGCTAAAAACTAAATGAACTTGATGAATTTTAATAAGAGCAAGAGGATTCATAATACATTATCGTTCTTGAAACTCAATTGGACAACACATGCCTACGTACACCAGCACGTACCAAACATTAAAATAGATTTCGCCACAAATCTCGCTAAATCTGAAATTTTTAAGATACCAAACATTTTGATTCCCAATTGGACGACATACGAAACGAGAACGGTGGGTATATGGCGTTAATGAACTCTGTAATTTTCAAGTTTAAACAATGAATAGATTTGTCCAGCGAGTGGAACAATGAATACATGACCAAACCGGCACTAGACTTTATGTCGGCTCAATTATTCACACGACACGCCCCCACCCGCCGCATCATCCGCTTGCTGCCAAATTAAAAGTAAATAACGAAATGAAAACAAGCGGCCCCGAACCGCGAGGGACCAGCAAACCTTTTACCGTTGGCGAGTAAACAACTAGATACAGTTAAACACACTTTATCATTTTATCGACTGTCTATTGACGAATATACAGAGGAAAATGTTAATGAGGAATTAAGCAGCATTAAATGAGTTTTGTAGGCGAACGTCTCAACATTTGCTATATCCGTATGGTTAGGAATTTTGCGCTATTATCATATGAAACTGTTCGTGAATTCACGTAATATCCAGCAACTCATGGCACTCGGGTACAGGATCGTCCTCACACAGCCACCCAAAATACTGAAGAAGGAAGATGTTCCACAATAACTCAAAATTATGGAAAACTTGGAATAGTTAAATACCAGCACTATGCTCCGCGCGAGCTTATCTCCTTGCACGCAGCGCGTTAACCGTCTCCGGGAATACTATCAACTACTTTTCTTGTATAGACATTGAAATATGATTAGCTACATATTTCAAAACACAATTATTAATACCTATGTAAAATATGCCTTGATTTTCGATAGTTTACACTAAATATGACGAAGAAAGAAAATACAAGTTGTTGGGTGAGAGCAAAATATTTCTAGAAAAAGACTTGTAAAAAGGAACAATTGCTGACATGTCAGATCATTAGTGACAACATCAAGCGCTCGTGGACGATATTTTCCTTTAAGACAGGTGAGACAGTAACGAGCGGTTGCCCAATCACTGCAAGGTGTGAGAACAACCCCTTAGCATGAAAATTGTCGCGCAGCAAACTATGTCAAAGGGCTCGTCATTACTTGAGGGATTGTGTATACACAGTCAAACATTATACAATTGTTTGTTCCAGTCTTGGTCAAACTGGATTTAATATATATGTTTTAGGTTTACTCTAACATTTAATTTAGGTTTTTATTTTCGTATCATATATACTTATTATAAATTAAAGTCGTTTTCCACTGTCTGTCCTCTCATATGCTTATATCTTTGAAATTTTGCAACGGATTTTGATGCTGCAGTTTTTAATAGATATAGGGTGTGGAACTGTGTGGAGGAAGTGATAATTTTCGAGATTTAGGACTTAAATTGCAAACGCTGGCTAAACTTTATGTGATAGATCAAAATAATGACTGCATTACGTGGCGCCACCATATTTTTATCAAAATGGAACAACTTTGAAGGCAATATCTAAAATGTAATGGCTCGTTGGTCGCCAATCGCAGCTGTCAGTAGATAACAAACTTCTGAGTTAAAAAGCCATAATTATACCACTATGGGCATATGGCATTCAGCTCTGGGGCACCGCTTCCAAATCAAATATTGATATCATCCAACGTTTCCAAAACGAAGTGTAACTGCTGGGTGGTCGCAAACCATGGCAAACCATGGTTTGTGACCAACCAGCAATTACACAAGTTCCTACAGTGTAAGAACAATATTACCAACGAATTTATAGAGAGCCTATTATATGCTGAGCATTGTAAAAAATAAAACAATTTTACACACCTGAAGAAGGTCTACAAAAAAGTCCGCGATGATGAATGTCTATCTCTTAGGGATAAGCCACAATGGCCATAATTATTTAATTTTACGCAATACATAGTTTGCGGGGTCAACTAGTTAATAGATATTTTTGTATTGTGTAAATAAAATATATGTAAAAATGAAAGAAATATAAAATTAAACTTGTTCGACATGAAGTCTGTAGGAGGAAATGTATATTCTAATAGAGCAGATAACAAGAGATAGATAATAATCAGAAGAATTTCATGACTATAGGATTAAAATATATAATATAATATAAGCAGCTACGGATAGAATAATACTAGTCGTTATATTTGAGCAACGATACATGTAAGAAGAATGTAGGAAATGATATGGTTCTCGAGCAGCACACAAACCAAGCACACCAGCAAGTTGAATGTCCGACGAATCATCGGAGCGTGGCAACTACGATTTCACACTTAGCACACCTGGAACTACTAACTCAATCAAGTTCTTTTGCTTCAAATTAATATTTCGTTATGATACACCAAATGGAAAGCGCTATTTATTATATTTAATTAAGTATATCAGCAATGTGACTTTAAAAGATGACTCTCGTTTATAACGCTATACGAGGCATCGCTAATGAATTTGGATTATTAACAATGAAACCAAGTCTATAATACAAGTCTATAAAGGGCAACTTAACAGATTTGTGTGACAAAGCATTTTGCACACAACAAAACCACCGATTTGAAAGAACAATTACCCCGAGTCAAAGCAGGTATTTCTCAGAAAAGCGCGGAGAGATAACAAATCGCTAACGTAACAAAAGAGGCTTTCTCGCGGCCATTACGAGATGCACACAGGAAAACGAGGCGCAAGAATAAACGGCACGCGGAGTTGCCGGCTACGATTAGCAGTTTATATGGCATACAAGTCTGCGGCGGCCGTATTCCGTAGGGACCATCCCAATTTACGATTGCCGCAATGATATTAGATACCTTAGTCATGGTATTTGTGCGATCTACTAGTGACCGAAACCTTTTCCCGATAGCCGATACACCACTAGCTGTGTAGGTACTTACTTTACTAACAAAACACAATATTTATCTGGATCGATTGAATAAATAAAATTTGGGAGTTCGGAGTACGAATGCGGGGTAGGTTGGTCGACAGGTCGGCGTGGTGTAACCGTAATAAGGGCTAACATAAAATGTTACATTAGGTAACAGCGGCTTCTGGGGCAGCTATAAATATCTCCGTTCGGAAGTAAGGCCAGTGTCCCACGGGAGTACGACACATCTTCGAGACGAGCGACTGTGAACGTGTCGGACGAATAAAAACATCTCTCTCACTTCACGTGCTCTCCAAGTGAACAAATGCGACACCTTACCACCACCAATCAATATTACCAAGCAATAACTGCCTCTCTCATATGTGACCATTATTATATTTATATACCATTTTGCTGAAATTACGACTACAGCAGCATCATTACAAATTTATTTTAGAATTTTTGTTTGTATCATAAAATACAGTTGCTTTCAAATTACAGAAGTATGTAATAAATAAAGTACATTTATCTTAGAACAGTATTACTGTTTAGCATTAGTATTATTGTGTTACATTATTAGAAGATATGTAGTAGTTATGAAAGAACAAAGCACACTTGTCAAAAATAACAAAAAACTAAAAATTCTAATTTAACAAAAAAAGGTAACCGACATGAAGGTCTCTTTTTCTCTAGTTTTTGGAAAAATGATAAATATATAAGAGTTGCAATTATTAATTTAACTATTTTTAAGATCATAATTGTGTGGAACAGATGGCCATTAGATTCAAAATTAATTTGAACATTTGGGTAAACCCTCGATCTGCCTCTCTGGAATAGTATTTCTAATAATATAAATTTCTAAAGAGCTTTAGAATATTTAAAGCCAAATATTGGGATGGTTACCACGCTATACTGCACAAAAAAAATATCACCCGATAGTCTAAAAATAAAATATTTATTTTGTAACGAAAAGTTTAAAGTTATTGATGAAAGTTAACTTTCTTAAATATACGCGGTATCTGGCGTTATATATTAAAATTAGTAAAATTAAATAAACCAATAAATTAACGTTTAAGATATTGGAGGTTTTCATTCCATTTTAAAGATACTGGTTCCGTAGCTTTCTCGTGAGAATGAGAAATGTTAACGGCGTCCAATGTGTTTTACCACTCGTTGATCTATGTGAAAGCAACGATCGAAAGTCAACTTGGAAATAATAACATCGATTTTGCTATGCTCGTTCATATCTTTTTCTGTGGTCGTTTGGAATTCGTTATCTTTATGCAACTGATTTGAGTATGATGATTTGGAACTCCTAAAGTAAGTTCACATTGCTAAGCAATTGAGCTATCGAGACAAAAAAAAAACCGTTGCAGAGAGACAAAACAAAATGGAGACAAGAAATAGACTTTTTATATATCCTACGTAGGGAAAGTAAGAGTAAATAGTGAGGTTCACTTTAAATTTTAAGAAGCTGTACAAATCTTATAATAAATTCCTATGTAAGTTATTAATTATTCTTGTAAGCAGTACAAGAATACACTGGGGTCAACAAAATTCCAACAAGTTGAATAAGTCAAAATCATCAAATCACCTTAGTAAAGCAAGAATGCAAACAAGGGGAGCGAGACCCACAAATTGCGCTGTGTTATACAGACCTTAAAAGTTTAGGGCGGGCTCAGTTTAAACAGGTAAACTCGATGTTGGGCTAGGTGAGTTTGTTTTCACTAACGTCAACATTACATATGACCGACCAACAGCATAAATATAGAAAACGTATACAAACATAAATTATTAATTAATATACAAAGCAAAATTAAATTACAAATGTATGGACGGACACAATAGATATAATTAAACGTCAAATAAAACCAAACCTAAATTAGGAAACAGTTACAATAGTTTCGTATTAATAATGTCACAACAACAAATTTTATAAACCCATATAGTGACGGTGTATTGCTGGTCGATCATTGTTCATTACTTACTATTTGTTATAAAATTTGTGATATATGTGATCTGTGCCTGGAAGGATTATGGCAATAAGCTCCAGCACCGGTTCAAGCGCTGGCAAAATCAATCAGCGTGTCGAAGCACAGTTAGCGCGGTCTACAACCTTTGCGTACGGCTTGAAGGTACATTCTGCTTAGTTGCATAAAATGAACACTAACATTGAATCAAAGCTCCAGTGTATCAATTGATGCTTGGCTAATGTCAATCAAATGTCAAAATTAATTATCGCAATGATCTATACCGCCGCTATCGGTGGGTATTTGATGTAGGTATTGTATAGACAGTAACCTACACAAATAACATTACTCATGGTGGCTTCTGCCAAATTCACTTACGAGGCCACAAGTGGAAAAGTTACCTACGTGGTCTAAGTAATTATATTAATATTGGTAATGATAGTCGTATATAATACAGTCGACGGTAGCGCAGTAACGTTTATGTTCGGTATCCCGCAACGAGTCGCACCGCATTATGAACTGTTTGAATAATGTTGTAATAAAAAACCATTCCCATTTGCGTCATGTAAGTCATTCAAATTTTCAAAGTAGGTAGCTTATACTTACAAATATAATATTAAAATGTTTAAAAAAAACTTAAAGACACATTATTGGGATATGGGATATTAACCAAAACAAATTATTGGGAAGATTTTACACGAAGCAGAAACGGAAATAAGTTTTATTCTAGTATGTAAGATGGTTGAATGACAATCTGCAGAGTAAGTGAATTATAAATAAAAGAGCGAGAGTTGTCGATGGTCCACAACGGTGGAGACGTTTTAAGTTTTGTCAGTTCGAGTGCTATGCGAGGCAATTAGCGGGCCCCGGGTCGCTCGACCCGCTCGCGCGCCTCGCCAATCGAATTGGGAGAAAACAAACAGCACTTATATTTCAAACTTAATTTGAATAACCTCCTTAAATTTCTCTCGCTGCATCTAATGTTAACCTAGTGTGCATTATGGCTAAGGGAATGGGGAGCGCAACCATTTTATGGTTTTCAGAAAAGTCCTTTTCCGCTCGCTGTCTGTCCCTTTCATCATCTTTAAAACTACCCAACAGATTTTGATGCGGTTTTTTAAATAGATAGTGTGTCAACGGGGTGGTGGTTTATATCTATAATTCGTGTATGATGTTGTAAAGAAAAAGTGATATATCCAAAATTTACATCTTTGTTTATTTTGATGAGGAACAAAGTTTGCCGGGTCAATTAGTACTCGTATAAATTGCATTACTGTCACTACTTTCAGGTTGTAAGTGCAATGACAGAAAAAAAATGTTAGATACTGTGATAATTAAAAGCTGACGTTACTGTTCATCGTAATGCAAGACTGGCATTTAGTTCCCGATTCTTGCTGCGGGCATGTTACAAGTGGGAGCTGGTGGTGGCCTACAGTGTGCACGTGGTAGCATATTGTAATTAACAGGGCGTTATCAAGGAGATTACGCGCGACATCGCGGCAGCACCCGACAGCGGGGTGGTGGTAATTACCACGTAAGGAGGGGTCGTCGGGCTATGAACGCTCTCCTGTCAAAGAGATCGCGTGTTGTGCAGTGGATACCAGTATTAAACGCTAGCGAAGAACCCATGCCCCATCAGATAACATGCAATCAATTTCGCGATCAACATGCCTCCACGTCGGCACCGCCCCCGAGCTGACGTCAGGCCGATAAGCTCATAGTGCCAGCTAACCACTTGGTACCACCTATTGTAACACATTGATACACACACATATTTCAATGCAATTTTAAGGGTAGTGAGCCTAGTTCACGGAAATACTTTTAAAATTTGTTGCCATTAATATGGTAAACGTTAGGTACACTGTATTCTACAGCCTAATTCATTCACCTTTAACAGTGCGATAGAAAAAGTCATTGATTTTAACTGTCTTTTTTTATTTAGTGTAATCAAGGCATTCACAGACGCCCCGATATGAGTCGCCGTCACGCAACCGTTCCATCGCACACCTTTCTGTTTTATAGAATGATAAAGTTTGTTTAAAAAGCTCGCATGTTTTTACAATATCTATGTCCTTGTCGTGACAAGTGGGGCGACCCTTGACATCCTAATGTGAATAAAAAGATTTATGAAGCCGATTAAGTCGTACACTTTCTGTAAACACTATTACACTCCTGCAAAAATCTCTTAAATATTCTTTACATCATGATACTAACGGAAAGATTGACACGTATTCTATTCAAGCAGATGGAAAAGTAACTATGGGTAAATTATTTACCTTATAAACCTAATATAACCAAGCCATAATGATTTACAATCAATACTTAATACTATTAAAATATCAAATATGCTTGGTATGAAACTGCATGCTCAGTTTAGATACTGGGTCTGAAACCGAAGTTGTCCGACCTTTTTTTTCTTTCACCCTTAATTATGATAAAAGTTGTAAATAGTGGGCACCTAAAATCAATACATAAAAAATCAACTTGCGTTGCATAAATACAAATGAGATTTAATAACAATATCGAGTCTCTAAGCAAATATTTATTGTTATGGAACAGCTAAATCAGATAAACACATACTTTGTATCTACATACTTGTAATTTTAAAATTCATTAAGCTCTTTTCAGATATTTTCACCAATTTCAGTGAACCCACCTATGTGTAGTATTTTGGATCGACCGATCAAAAATAATTCTAAGATCATCCAAATATAAACTTGCAATCTATAAAATACGCGTTTAAAAATTAGGTAGAAAAAGGCGTGAAGTTATAAAGATTCACAATTTCTTTCCTCGCCAGTTACGTGATGCAAAGTGCAGAGTAATTAGTTAATTATCGATATAGTTTAGTAAATAATTTCATAAAACGAAACACGTAGGTGGTAGTGAGAAAATAAGACAATATAAGTATACAAAAGTCTCTAAACAACGTGGCAAATATCCACGGCAAGTCAATTTGATATTATGAGGTAATGGAGAGTAACGGGCATGATTTACGCGGCATCGAGGAGGTTCAGTCCGCGCGCGAGCACAATTATCGGCCCGCGGGCGCTCTCAATTACGAGGAGGCGCGCCCGTGGGAACACCTCCAAACCGACGGGCCGAACCACAAATCTTCCAGTCTTACTGTCTTACACCCAACCCAACAAGTTTCAATATAAAACATTCATTATTTCAGTATTATTTTATCTATACTATATACATAGGTATTGAACATTACAGGGGCATTAAAAATGTATGTAAAGTTACACTAACTAGCTTTTGTCACAATCTTCTGAAAATACTGTAGTTGTTGTGTTAAAACAAACGTTTAAAAATATACGATAAAGGAGGCTTCTTTTACATTTCATACATATTTACCTTACCGAATAATAAATATCGAAAAATAAAAGTACGACAAAAATTGCACGACATTTTAACGAGCTGTAAAATTTATATACGCCTGGATATATACCTATAATTATCGTATAAGATATTTTCGTGTTACAGTGTTTGTTTCCAAACTCATGGCTAAATCGAAATGGCTTGATCGATTTTGATTAATGTATACATGTCATACAGCCATAAGTGGGCCATCATTTTCCTACCCTTAGCCCACTCTAAGTGGGGTCGGCACAGCATTTTCGACAGGCCTCGTGGCGCATTGGAAAAACTACTGGCTGCAGTAATGAGGTCGGGGGTTCGATTCCCACCCGAGCACAAATATTTGTGACAAACATGAATATTTGTGTGGCGTCTGGGTGTTTTTCTATGTATTATATGTATGTATTTACAAAAGAAAAGTATATATGTATTAATATCCGTTATCTAGTATCCATAACACAAGCTTTTAGTTGCTTAGCTTGGAACTAGAGGGCGCTGTGTGTATTGTGTCCAAGATATTATTATTATATCATCTTTTCGAACTATCTATGGTTCAAAAGATTTAACTCTAGTTAGTTTGCCCCTTGCCTGACGTTAACCCTACTTGAGAACAACATACTTATGTGATCCATTCATTACATTTTATTTTTTGGAGTATATTTTATTGAGTTATTTAGGTATGATTTGCCATTGAAGAACTTATCAATCAAACCTATAACGTTTTTATACATTTCCAATGTTTGTCCAAATTAACTATTCATGTCACCAGGACACAAAAATATTATTGAAAAGCGCGCGAAAAATATAAACAAAAACGATAAGTAAATACTACAGGAGCCAAAGCAAAGCAGTTGTATTAAGTTATCCAAAATCAAAACTCGGATCGCAGTGTGAGATCACAAAAAAACAGCAAAGAAGTGTAATGGTGAATAAAGCGACGAAACCAACGTAATTTATAAAAACGATTTCTAGTTAATATCTAGTATTTATTCGATGAACGAATTGCAGGTGGACTGACGCGTTCGGATCGAGTCAAGTGTCGCGGTTTTTAATTTGCGCGACGACAAACGAGTGGAGTCCGTGCCAGGGTTTACGAGAAGCGTCGCGTCGAGTGCCCCCTGCTAATTGCAATGCCAAGCTATCCCCGACTCCCGACCAACACCGACCATGCGGCTTCACTCAATTATTAAACATTTTTATTTAACAGCGATTTAGTAATATCAAACTACACTATTTATTGCGCCCCGTGCAAAATACACAAAATGAAATAAATGTGTACGCAACCAAATGAATATGCGAACTTTCGTTATCTATGTACTGCGCCGTGAACATAATCTCCCAGCGGGCTCGCTGATAAGCCCTGACCAACCGGCACTCATATCTCTGGAAACATTAATTACCTGATGTGACATTACGAGCGAGTACGACAATAATCTTAGCTAATTATAATGTTAGCACATTGGAAATGAGTCGTTTCGCTCGAGCAGCTCCTGTGCTATTCTATTCCGAGACGGTGGTGGTTATTTCTGCCGAAACAAATGAAGCTGCTCCCCTCGAGTAGAGGAAAACGCTTAACAAAACGCGGGGCCCTTGTAATCGTATAATAAAAAGGGCAAACGCGGTAAATATAAGATGAGGAAGACAGTTTTACGAGCAACACCTAATTAAGTGGTGAAACCAGCAAGATGAAGTAAATGTTTAGAGATATATAAGCACCAGCGTAATAAATAAGTGAATGAAACGCGCTCAGATAGTTAATTTTTAATTACAAACCCTTACCTATATCCCATAACACATTTACAAATTACATATCAAAATTTCAGTTTTATTTTTTGCGTGAAAACATATTTTTTTCAGAGATTCTTGCTTTGATTTTATTAGTATTTATTTGATTGAATCTTTCTACATATCCGATGGTTCAGACATGTAGAAAGAATGGATGATGCAAGACTGACTAAGCAGATATACAATGCAAAAGCGGGAGCGGAGTCGAGGACGGCCAAGACATACATTCCATGACCAAATAGAACGTGTTCTGGAGGAAGGCGATGTTATGAGCCTCAAAAATTGACGCGCGTGCATGAAAAGAGTTATGAAAGTCAAAGAAGCGAGTGAGGCGTGTATGAAATTGAGTGTTATTTCAATTACATTGTGAACATGTATAATTTCCGCAACAACAAGTAAGACTTTCCAAAATTGCCTGACTAAAGTGTCTGACGAAAATAAATCAATTGCGGTTCGCGGGCGGGCGGGCGGCGGTCGGTCGGGCAGTGCGCACGAGTATTTCTGGCGCGCAGGTGTAGGGCGGCGAGAGACGTACGGCGCTCCGGTATGCGACCTCACCTGAGCTTGTGATTCACTCGCACTAAATAAGACACCTCAACATATTTAATATACACATCACCTACTTTTGACTCTATATTTAGACACTCTAAACATAACCACCAGTCGTAAAGTGTCACGCAATTATATTTTATGTAATAGCTCTCGAATAGTGATTATAGTCATTATACTTGGGCCCGTAAGATCAATCATAGTTTAAACTGTCGATTTGAACTATAGTCAATTTTAATCTACGGTTTAAACATGCCCCGTAAGATCTTGGACACAAATCACACAGCGCCCTCCAGTTCCAAACTAAGCAACTAAATGCTTGTGCTATGGATACTAGATAATGGATGATAATAATAATACATAATATATACTTTTCTTTTGTAAATACATACTTATAATACCTAGAACAACACCCAGACGCCGCACAAATATTCATGTTTGTCACAAATATTTGTGTTCGGGTGGGAATCGAACCTCCGACCTCAGTGCTGCAGCCGGTAGTTTTACCAATGCGCCACGAGGCAGCAAAATGGACACAGATTACGTTACCTAGGTTTAGTTTTCGACAGATGGCAACAATTGGTTATTTAATGTCTGTATTTCGCCTATCTTCACTCAAAAGAGTGAATGATAGGCGAAATACATTACATACATTGTCTGTGGCATATTTCGTAAAAAAAAAAAACTTTTATGAAGTTTTATGGTGACACCATAGATATAAGAATAATAGATCGGCAATAGTCACCCAAACAACGAGACCAAAAATGGGTTGTTGATGTGTTCGTCGTATCAATGTGTTCGTAAAAAGCGCTTCAGTGTCAACTTTTACATAGTTTATGTTCATGTGTTGAAATGTAAATATCCTGAAAATCTAATATACGCGGTTGTGCTGTCAGTGATGAATATTAGTGCATAATTCCTGACATGTGCCATCTATTATAGTCTATGCTAAGTCTACGTATGAAGCTCAATCTAATACTGCCAAACCCACAATCCTCGTTTCAGATGTCAGCTGATAAACGACCGCCATTTTTAAACTAGGCAGGACCATGGTTTAACTGGCCATGTCTCGTGGTGTAAGCTAAACCATAGATTAAACTGTTACCTACCATCGACCTTACAAAATAAACGACAGAGGAGGTTTAAACTAAGTAAAATAGATTAAACTGTGATTGATCTTACGGGCCTTAGGCAAATATATTTTAAACTTCCAAAGTGGAATTTGCTTTTTGGTGCCGCTGTATCTAAACGGCGAAAAAGCGAACCAACTTGGAGAATTTTCATGGGAGAACCTGAAACCTCACTTACACGCAAGAATATTGTTATTTGTCTGCGGTTTACAACAGCAAGGTTCGGGCAGCTACCAAGTCGGGCTGTATTACACGAGATGAATTTGGCTTTGCTGTATATGACAGACACGTAGGTATATTAAATTTGCTTGAATATAATTAAGATTAAAGAACTTCTCCTCCAGTGCTGTCTCCGTGCAAGCTCTGACTCGCGCTCTTTTAGAGTTTCATATTGAATAAATCAAATGCAATGTTTTCTAAAACAACCACCAATCCCTTGGCAATGTATATAAAGTGATTAACGGTTTATTTGCAGGTCGATACCAATTTAAGGGTGTAAACGTTTAACTCGGCAAGGGTCGCGCGTGGTCCAGCCCGGAGCGATTCATTAGCTCGACCGCGTCAGAACAAACAAATTAACAAGATGGGCGTGTTTTATTCGGTGATAAAAGACATGGCGATGGCATATGCGATTATACCCGAATACCAAAGACACGGCGGCTAGTTGCCTCTCTGCTGCGTAGAATTTAGCAAACTTTTCGATTTTAGATAGTTAGTAGTATAATGGAAACTGTATTAAGATAATTTTACAATATGAATTTAATCGACAAATCTTCTTTTCTGAAACTAGGAAACTTGTATTAAGGTTGCGCAAGGCCACCAATGTTACTTTTATTATATATTTTCATATTTGCTTTGCTGTGCCATAACGTTTATTTGTATTCTATGTTATATGGAGACAAAAAAAACTGTATATCGGGGTATGGATTGCAATTATCGGTACACTTAATCATCTTTCGCAACCATGCTCCATGATTTATTAGCTAACTGATTATTATACGACATAAAATCCAGTAATGAACAATTGATTGCCTGTTCTTCCACTGTATGTGGTCTGCTCCACGTCCAGTTTAAAATGCAGTTTGTGTAATTATGTGGCTCAATTATAGAAATGAACCACGGTTATATCTTAGAGTGGGTACTTCGGTTGCCCGATGTTTATCTCCGAGGGCTGTAATGGCGAAACGTAATGTCGTAGTATAGGTTTCCTTATTTAAGTTTAATCAACGCCATCGTCACTTCACTGTGCTGTCGTCAATTGTTACCATCTGTTAAATTTACGCCCACATATAGAGTTACACCGATCAGGTCTGTTTAAAAGAAATCCTATAGCACTGTGACGCCATCATATCACTATCATATTACGTAGGAATTAAAAACAATGATTATATCATCGTTAATTCCTATTATTTATAGAATTATTATTTAGAAATTATGTTACAGCATTCTTTATTTGTAAATTTACATATTTACTTTTGTATTTAATTAATTATATCTGTGTTTTGTTTATTTAAATTGCCTGTCTCTTTTTTGCACTATTGTCCTTCCAGTTGCGTGGAAGAAATTGCTTTCAGCAATAAGGGCGCTACTTGTACTTTTAAATGTTTCATTGTTTCTCCAATGTATGTTTCTTTTTAGTTTAAGGTGGGCAATCTCTATCTTAATATCATTCTATACTAAAAATAATGACAATTATTAGCCAAGTGCAGGAGGAGGCAGGAGGAGAGGCTAAGCACAATAAAGTGGTTCAGTTGGTTTATCATAGTATTTAATGCCAATTATAGTAGAATGAATGCAAAAATTGGCTTTTCTTTAATATGTTTTTGTAACCAAGTTAATATTTGTCGCGTGTTTGTTATAGGTATTAAATGAAATATTAGTAATAAGATGAACAAATAATGAGTTTATACAACATTTGTAACGCGAACTAACACACGACATATTAAACTTATACACAAGTAAAAGTAATAATACAGGGAGAAAGAAACAGCAACACCGAGCACTGCGCCTATGATAATATTTATCATTACCAAGTTGCGGAATGTCCACGCACTTCGCTTCATTTCTACCATACCATCAATTGTGTAATTAAGGTTAATTAAGTGTGATTTCGTTAATCAGCATTACGGTTAATTTTAAAAGACTGCAATATCGCTATCTCACGTTCAATAAAATTATTACTTCCTTTTCCGTTAGCTTTAAGATGGTACGAATACTTCAACTAGACGTTAATTCACGATTTAAAAAATATTAATATTAGATAGAACAATATAGTGATATTAAATACATCATTACCTAGAATCGGCTAGAACAGCCCGAATCCAAATATTTATTATACCTAAAAGGATACAATGTATTTATTATAAGAGAGACATGACTCAACAAATGCAACAGCTTTCATAGAGCGTAGAAAACTGGATACCTACACTGAACATCGTTCACGTGGTCCAAAATATTATCATGGTACAGTTGAGATGATTATTTTTAATATAAAATGTGGATGTGTTATTGTGGGTAAAAGTTTAATTAGTGTAAATTTCTTATTTTGTTCCACTACGCTTTCTATCTTCGTTAATTACGTCGAGCAGTAAAAAGCCCTGGGCTCAGTAATTATGCACTGTAGCACTGTATTTTGGATTTATTATAATAATCATAATAATTAATGCATTAAAAAAATACAAAGAATACGACCAAGGAGAAGACCACAAAAATATTATCATAGATTAGCATTTTCTGGCGTAGCTGCAAAACGAGTTAACAAACGAGAAACACGCGCGCCACGATGTTATAAATATTGTAATGTATACAAATTTCGTATATAGTTTTTATTTTTGCAAATTGCTGCATTTGATTGGTTCAAGTGTGTGCTATCTATTACGAATTGATAACTAACACTAAAATAGCGGTGCAGTCAGATAGTCGAGTGTGGCGTGCTGCGCGACCATTAACGCAGCGTGACGAATCGTCCGGTAGAGAACGTCTTGGGCGCAGGGTTGCCTAACTTACTGGCCCTATGTCGTGCAGCTTGCTGCTTTATGGAAGATATACAAATTTATTGCATTATATTCTTCGGTGTTTACAGGCCCATGTCTGTAATTTATTCTAGTTAAAATGTTTCGGGTAATATAGATTACTCGTAGAATATAGATACTTGTAAAATGAATAAGTTAATGTAACTAGAATAAATTGTTGCTCAAATAAAATAAATTCAATTAACTGGAGTAAATTACGTCATCTATCTTTCGATTGTTAATATCATGTTCTTTTCCGATTGTAGGTATCATGGCACACTAGTATCAAATTTAAAAATGTGGTGGTTATTAATATTTTTGCAGTTTCTCCTTCCTTTTGTAGTACAGAGAGTTTTTTCAGAATACTGTTAATACTGCTGTGATGAGGCTATTAATTATTTATTCCGTTTACGCGTTGTTGGATAACGTTTGTCATTATATTCAAAACTGGAATAATGAAGGCCAATATTCTGTTGGTTCTGCTAAAGCTGTTGTTGTTTTATTTATTAAAAACTAATAAATAAGAATATAAATCCAAGTTGAAAAATGATGAAACTGTTATTGATGTGATGATGATGATCTATAAGTACCCCTCCCGTAAGTACTAAATTTACATTTAGGAGGCTGCAGAATAGATATCCGATTCTCAGACTTACCCCAGAATACCTACAAAAGTTTAATAAGTTTATGTCAAGTCGTTCCGAAAGAATCCAATAACGCACACCGAGACAAGAGAATTTTATTATATTACATGTAAGGCGGAATATCAATCATCAATCGTTCAGATGAAAATTATACAGTATCAGGCAATGTTTCGTCCGTCCACAAACTAATCAATAGCCAGCGTGAATTCATTTACAAGACTTTAACAAAACATCAATACTAAAACTATTCCCACTGATAACTAACATAACGTAACAGTATATACGAATTTATTAGACAACCCTGCGTAGGGGGGCGAAGTAGCGAAACGTAGCCGCGTGCCCGCCTCTCACGCGATGTTATCGCGCGCCTTCCGTGAACATCGCACTGCCCGTCTTATATTCCGTGACTGTCTGTCTTACCCCGTGTTCACATTTTATGTTTTCAAGTTAAATTTCGACTTGGATTTTACACTCCATAGTGATTTTGTCCAAATACTTAAAAAGTAACGCTTCACACCGCACGGCGTTAAAAGTCAGATAGCTGCGGGTTAACCGCGGTCTCCAACTCGTAATGAGCAGCAGCAGCAGCGCGAATCCTTTGACCAGTGATTGTGTGTGCGCAGCGCAAACGTTTCACTAATTAGATGGCGCAAATCTGAAGCCACAAACAAATTTGGTGTCATTGTATCCCCTGACTTAACGGGCTACAAGCGAACTACACACCCAACAAGATTTCATTAGTCAGCAGTAAAATTAACGTCTGACACAGAACTTGAACAATTACGAAAAAGTTCTTCGTTAAATTGGCGATTTTTCTGCTACTGAATGTTGTGTTTAAATTTGTTCGATACTTACTCCGCAAGAATTTGCATTCATTTAAACAAATACATATGACAAACGATATTTAATAGAACATTGTAGATAATTAGGAATAACATGATTAGATTAGAAAAATCAAACTATCAATTTGACTTTACTTTAAACATTGCGAACTAATATTATTTACGCAAACAGTTTGATAAATTGATGGTCCTATAGAACTCTGTAACGTTTTTCGTGCCGGATGAGTGAGATGTTCTGTACTCCTTGTGATAAACAAATACCAGTGTGAACTTTAAATGTCAGAATCCGTGATTCGTAACATCGTTCGTTCTGACTGAAATATGACAAGCCGCGCGGAACAGCACTTCGGAACAATGTAATTATAAACGATATGGCACGATATGTACCTACTACACAAAATACTAATTGTTGACGTTTTAATATATAAGTTAGTATTTACATCGAACAATCGAAAGGTGACAATAGATCTAGTGCAATATTAATTAAAGCATTTTTAAGTAAAGCAGGTTCCAGTAATTTTAGGTAGAATAAATTCTTCCTCGAAATCTATACTGTTTTTGTCTTCCTTCTGAGCTCACTTGCCCCTTCTTGAATAAAATGGCTGATTAAAAAATCGAATCTTTTTGACGCTATCCTGAACATTTCAGACAGCACAATAACTTCTGTAAACATACGTATATCCAGTGCAACGCAACGCTAACACTACTTTTCCTTTGTTATCGAAATAACGTAAAATACAAAGGCTCTTTCTTCTATTTACAAATATGTACGCACAGACGTTTGAAACGATTTCAACGATAAGGGGTCCCTAAACGATGAAAAATTCGATTCTCAAATCCAAATAACAGCCTTTGAAATGGAAACTATTGAAAGTTCTACGTGTCTATTGTATACTTCCGCTCTTAATAAGATCATGTTACTATTACTCGTGAACATTCTATAAAGTAGGTGCGTATATATAACAAGCAATATATATATATATATATATATATACATTTATATTTTCTAATTTCGTAACACCGTCTTTGATTACATTGCCTCAAATTATATGGCACTGTATAAAGTGCATACAAACTCATGTAACATTTTAAAAGTAAATACCTAACAAGCCTTTCATAAATTACATATTTAACTGAAATTTAAGTTTTGATTACTGTGCGTAGCCACGACAAAAAATATTATTAGCGATCAATAGAAAACGTAAAACATTTACTGCAAGTTCATCTAGTATCAAGAGTTAGTTGACTCAACGAAGATTCCACAAATATGCCGCCCGCCCGCCCAAAGTAGCGCACAGAGCAAAGGCTCATCGCATTAATCTGGGTTTCTGTATTAAGCCGGGATGTGCCAATGGTGACAACGAAAATCCCTGGTGCGGCCGCGGGTCGCCGACGACAAAGCCTTTTGTGAAATCTGGTACATATATAAAAAGGTTTCCTAGCCGTCTGAATTAATCACATTAGATTGGCCACTTGTTTCAAATATTACATAAATTTAACATAGCGAAATAGCTACTTCTTCTGTGAGACACTAATATTAGAAAAGTTTGAAAGAAGGGAGCAAAGATTGAATAAATTAAAAGATAAATAAAAAATAAATATATCCTAACATAAGACATGTTTACACTTAGTTAAGTACGCGATAATTCCTGTGATATTATATCAGTTTTCCAGATCAATTATTAATGAGTTTTATGCCATCGTTTTTGTTTTCTATATTTTGATTAGGTCAATATAATTTGTAATTAATCCAATATCATGAAATAATGTTGGCATCCAATGTCACATCGTTATCGTTATACCTACATACTTAGGCTGGAAAAACTGAAACTTTCTCCAGTCTAACAACAAGTAAGCTCCGCATATCTGTATTACGCAGTAGATTTAATGAATTTCATTCGGCAGTTGAACGCACGACAATTTCGCCCCGACACACCCGGATAATTAATTTTCTAGTTTCAAATTCACCAAAATAATATTCATGACTAACAGTTAAAATATTTTATCGTGTACTGGTACCGGTACGTGACCGCTAAACAATTAGTTATTTATGCAGAGTAAACAATTCCACATCTATAAGGAATTCGTGAATGGCAGCATTAAATAAATATGTTGTAGTAGGATATTTTATTAACGTTAAGACATTCATTAAATATGTCTGCTGACGTTACAATTTCTGTCACGTATCTAACTTTAAGTCCATTTGATCAATGCAGTAGAAGACGAGCAAATTGTTAAAGTTGTAGAAAATTAGAATGTGACCACTTCTTTCAGGGTTGGGTAAGAAAATAAGATAGTTGTTTTTGTGCTTCTGGGACAAGAATTGGTACTTAAACAGCGTGGCATTGCGTAAATTTTAATGTATTTTTTCAATTCTACCAGAAACCTACAAAATCAGCCTGCCATATTTCATCAATTTATTTACAATAAAATGTTTATACTAAAAGCCATTATATAGAATAAACATAGAAACGGTCGGTCAATCGAAAGTCTTGCCTTAGAAACAAGTAATTTACAAAAAGGGGGCAGAAACTGTAAAACAATAGATAGGGGCAGACCGCACTGTGCAAACCGTTCGCGTGACTGTCTTGCGGGTGGTTTAAATGACTTCCTTTGTTTCTTCACATAGCAGACTTACAAAGGCCAACATAAATCACAAGTTTTGGAAAGTGGCAATTACGCCACCTAGCGCAAACAATAATACATAAATAGAAAATTGATATTATTATATTAGTTAAGCATGATAGTATATCAAAAATTTAAAATCAATCATCTTGAAAACTTTAAATGAAAAGTAAAATGAAGCTGTGACGACCAGGCTCGAAAAAGATTCCGTTTTTGTGCAAATCACTAAACATATATTTTATTATCTAGAAAACAGTCTGTGAACTTTAAATTAAATTTCAATAATATTTTCCTCTATTTCTTGATTTTTTATTTGCACAAGAAATCGGTATTTACATAAAGGCATCTGCACAGTATAGGTTTTTTATGTGAGTGTGTATATACAAATACACTATATACAAATAATGTGTAGTTAAAGATATAAATAGGTAAACCATCTCACCATATTTTAAAGGGGAACGTTAAAGTTGGTCGGTATGTTTCAAGAAAAGTAGTTATTTTGCAAAGATAAATAGGTGCATGCGCGCGAGGCCAGACGAACGATTAATCTAAGTTTGGAGAGTAAACAAGGTGAAGTGATCAACGGTAGCGATGTTGAAGTTTAATAAACGCTAGTTAGTGGGAAGAAGTGCCGGCGCTACGGCAATAAGGCGACTGTTATCTCCGGTGTGGCGGCGCAACGGCAGCGGCATATTATTAATGTTTCACGTGCATGTATTCTGCTAATAGTTCAATTTTGTCAGCACTACAGCTTGATAGATAGTTTATCGTTTTATGATATGTGCAACGACCTAATATATATATATAAATGTACAAATTCTCAGCGCGTTGTATGCGACAGAACTAGCAGTTGGTTTTCACAACAGGAACTAGAGGCAGTGTTGTGATCAGGTCTCAACTTTTGGATTTTAGGCTTTTAAATTCGGGTCTTTATTTAGGCAGTTAGTTTTCTTTTTTATAAGAATTTTAGGTATAAAATTCTGCAGCCCGTTTCTGAAGAAGAATCGTTAGAACGTTAATTTAAAAAAAAAAACGAATTGCATTAATGAGGACACAGGACCTCGTTCCTTGAAGTGGATTAAAAAAGGCAAAAAAAATAAACTACGCAATTAAGTTTTAAAATTGCAAACTAACTAATGCAAGCTCAAAAGCGCAACGCAGTTTACACGGAGGATGCGAATGAGACGGAACGTCAAAGCGACAATAATCTCATAACCGGGGTCCGGACGACACGCTCAGCTTTCGCCGACCGCCCCTCGGGCTTTACTGATCGTTCTTTGTGCAAACACCACTCAGCCGCACACTACGACCGTGTAACAAAGGACTCAAATTATATTAACTTTTTAAGTTTACGCAGCTAATTATTACGCGACCGTCTCCGGGGCTGTTCGTGCGCATCCACCCGAGCGTTTCGATGACTTCCCAGCAATTTCGGCGTAGTATTAACAACGCGGGGATTAAGCGACAAGAAGTTTTGCGCAAGTGATTGCCAAGCTTGGTTCTATAGCCAACGTTTCATACACATAAAATTTCTTCGCAGCTGGTGATGCGTAGCGACCGCAATCGGGCGCGCCTGAGCAATTTCGATCCGATTCGCAGCGGTAATTTTACTTTACTCCGTTGCAAAATTCGACTAGGTGAGTAGGTATAACTTTGGGCAAAACAAGATTGGACAACATACGGTATATACACGCACCATAAACCTTGTTCTTTGTAACTTCTCTGATAACTCACAATATTCGAAACTCATCAGCTTTATAATAAATATCAGTGTCTAATATACAGACTGAACCGTTGACAATTGGCGATCAGTTACTACACTTTATGCCATGCAAACATTTGCTTCCAACTCTCGTAGGCACAACTAACAAGGCCACCTACATAAGTAATATTTAAATCTACATATATAGCGATACGTAACAAGGTAAGTACCCAAACGGGCTTTGTAGAAATCCAACCACTGATACTATAAATATTACACGAGTCCTGATTTGACTAACTCAAATGTAAGTTATGTCAAATGTCATATTCTTACTGACAAATCGGCATTAAAAGTATTAGTCCAGTCAATTTAGACATTCGAAGTTACATAAATTCCCATCAAGCTGAAAATCGGTAAGATTGTTTAAAATATCATTAAAAACAAAATTTGAAAGTTCTTTATCTTTCCCCTGAAATGAAAAAAAATATTTTTATTTAGGTACGGATTGCAAATGTCTATATTAGTCTAGAGCCATATACTGAAAAGAAAAAAAATAATAAAGAGAATAATTGAGAAAATAAAATAAAAATATGCTATTCGTCAGTTGCATTTGCTATAAGCAAGCGCAGATTATTTATTTACAACCGAATAAACTTTCAAGTAGAAGTTAGTTACATCGAATTAATGTAACACAGGCAGGGGAACACCGTGAATAAGTAAGTAGTACACTAATTGCAGTTCCATACTTGATGATCCACTTATCATATAGGTAGTGTACGCAACTATAGTGACTAGATTTAATGTTATATACGACATTTGCACATTGCAAACAAATTTGATTAAAGTAACAACAAATTAACAGCGCTCCAAGGATGTGGGCGCACGTAGAAAAATCGGGAAAACGGCGGGAGAAAGTGTTCATATGTAAGGGGGCGGGGAGGGCGCTCTAGAGGAGACGGCGAACGGCAAAGACGGCCCCGCACACAGTTTAATTTCCCACGAGGTCGATCTCAACGCCACAGAGCGCAACCTGCAGGAATTAATTGCCAGTAATGAATAGTAGAGCGAATGTCTGTTAATTATGAACATCCACGTTGAAATTTTTAAGATGCCATTTTAAGAAAACCTTTATAAATATTTCCATTAACAAAACGTCCCATCTTAATACAGAATTGCCCCACCAACCCATAGATAGGGTATAAGGGTGTGTCTATATGGAAATGTATGTATTTTTTCTCAGTCACATTATATCTCCATGCCAGTTTTCACACCAATTGCATTCTGTGAACAATACAGGTAGTTTGCCACCGGAATTGTCGCTTGGTTAGTTCAATGACTCCGTAATCTTGTCAGAAGCGTAATTATGCCGCTTTCAAAGCAATTTACAATCCTCAAAAGTTTTGCTAATGTAATATCTCCGATTTTACGACCAAACACTTTTAAAAAACGATTTCATTTTAATCCGCAAAATAGCATGAAGCACGAAGTTTGCGGCTCGTCAAGCTATCACTTGCGAAACAGCAAAATTCAACTTGATCCAGTATAATAGAGATATAACATGAAAACAATTTATTTTATCAATTGCCGCCAGAAATGATCGTTTGTAATGTAGAAAATGGGTCAGCTATTTTGAAACACTTGCATTTCACCAGAATTATTATGTAAAAAGCGTAACTAAACAACAAAACTGCCGTTTAGATTGCAATTCAAGTAAAAAAATCGGTACGCTATAAGGCACTAGTGACTGAGACTGTGTTATGGCTTACTTAGTGAGTTGTAACGCCTAACATTTCGATAAGACATTTATTGACACAACACATTGTTGGCAAGTGTGGTTATGATCGTGAAGATTCTATCACCTGCGAAATCGGTATTGGTGTGTGCAGTTAAGGTGTAGGATTATTACTTCCTCGTCAACAGAAAGCCGCGGCGTGGGAATAGTGCCGGAGATGGAGGCTCGTTAACGGGGCACGCGTCGCGTTGCTGTCGTCGAGTACCGTTGGTAGAAATACCGATATGCTGTATATTTATTTATTTAACCAACATTTATCTACAACTTCTAAAAATTGTCAGGATAAAGTTCCACTGTATTTTTTAAGTACTAACTATATACTATGTAATGCTGCCCCGAACGCCAATTAAGTTTTGCAAGCTTTATTATAGTTTTGAGAACGTTTGTGTATTATGAATCAGAAAACACCGTTACTTCTCAGCCTAAAACAAGATACTAAAGGCTTAATATAAATAAAAATTTACAAGCTTTTGCTTCTTATTACAGGTCTTTATGTTTTTGCATTTATAATATATTATTAGAAGGCAGAATCTTGAGATTATGTAAAACCAATTCATACGACGATTATATTTTGGTTGCTGTTTTATAATCAGGGCCTGGGGTTTACTTAACAATCAGATGTTTGTGAAAAAGTTATAAATAGTTTTAATTATTACCCTAAGTTAAATAAATAAAGCACGAAAATTGATCGATAGGGATTTATTTATTATGAATCTGAAGATTATTTTTACTATATGAAGGCTGTAATTCAATCATGCACGCTTACATCATTCGTCGAATTGTTTTTTGTACCACTTCATCAGCCAACGATATAATTACACAGTATACAAATAAAACAAAGGCGTTTTTCGCTGTCTGTCCCCTTATATGCTAGCCTTTGAAACAACGCAACGGATTTTGATGCGGTTTTTTCTAATAGATAGAAGATGTCAACGGTAATTTTATCTATAATTCATGAATGATGTGGTAAAGAGAAAGTGATAAATCAAAATTTACTTCGTTATTACTTTTGTTGCGGAACAATGTTCGCCGGGTCATCTATTTTTTTTTATAAATCGATATTATAAACAATAATAGAAATAATTACAGGTCGTCGATAACTATCATCGAATGCTATCAACCTTATTCCAAGTATCTAGGTCTGTACATTATGTAAAAAAGATTCACACACATACGACGCTTTAATAACCCGGGCAAAAACACCATGAGAAATGTATACGTGTTCTCACGTTCTCAAATTTCTCAGTTTTTCTCTAGTCAAAGCACTAAGTATGTACCGTGAAACCGCTTATATTGATGGCAATGAAGCAATGTAGCCTAATGCGTTCAATAGAAAATGCATATACATAGTTGCATCAGACTTTGAGACTGAGAATATCGATAATATTGTCAATATCCAATTTAATTAGAATTGAAAAGTTGAAAACCGGAATCAGAGCCGTATAACTTCGTCATTGGAACCATTTCTGAGGGTTCAAAAATCGCGGACATTTTCCTATACATATTTCACAAATCTAGGCCAGCAAAATAGCCAATTAAATTCAAAACTTTCACGTTATTGTTACACTGCCTATTGCCGGTACAAATATAGAAGTGGTAGAAACTGCGGTAAATAAATCGACACAAACGAATGACGTAAAGAAGAAAGTATAAGCAAATCTGTAAATAAACAGTTAAAATTTATTACAAAACTACAATCAAAGATTAAATATTCAGAGTTCCCTCACTAAGATCCAGATCATTTGACTATTTAAAGTATCCTCTAGGACTATTTTGATTTTGATGATATCTTATAAATTTGTATACAGATAAGGTCAACGCTGTATTTCAACTTGTTATGTAAATACACATCTACGTGATAAAGCATAGTCATTGCACTATTTATTTTATGGTTTCTACGCGGGTAATTCAATCGTAGCAGTTAAGCAATGCAATGGTGGACCGTGCGCGCAAACGACAAGTAATGTTATTACTATTTAGATATTCCTGTCGTGTATATACATATAACAAAGAAAATGGAACGGAATTTAACATTTAAAAAAATTATACTTACAGACTTCACGCCAGTTCGTCAGACAACACAGAGTACCAGTAACAATTCTTACACCCTACACTGGCTTCTTTGATATTCATAACTCTTGTCATACATACGCGTCGGCTTTTAAGAATTCTGATATTATTTTCCCCAATTACAGGTTCAATTTGGCTAGCGAAAATGTGTCCTGGCAGTTCTCGACTCCTACATCCAGTCGCTTTTGCACTGCATATCAGTTCAGTTAGCCTTGCATCGTCCATTCTATCCACATATCCTAACCGACATCGATAAAAAAATTGTTGAGACTTTAAGTGTTAAATCATAAAAATAATTATCAACATCTCTGCAATTACAGAGAGGAGAATCATTACCACTTATCTTTTTAAAACATTGTTATATTAAGAATGAAAATCCTGAACGTTTCAGAAATATGTACAGCTAACGCAGTTTACTGGATTTATTCGTCGAGCTGAGAATAGCTCAAAGAATATTTAACACTCCCACTATCACAACAGTTGAGATGTAAACATAGATCAGATAAAATACATATATGTGATAGTATATAATCACAATATAAATAAATACAGTTAATAACTCAACTTTAATCAAATTCCATCACTCTTATAAATCACAATTGTAAGAAACAACGAGCTACATTCGCTATTTTTAAACCAAATAAACATTTAACGGCAGTCCCGTTAATACATTGTGGTGACTCCAGTAAAAGCGGCATAGATTGCACCACAACAACCTGACCTGTTACTAATACAGCATTTTAGAGCCGATGGCTGAAAATAATTACCAGTAGAGACTTGGACGGTCTGGCATTTATTATCAGGAGTCGCTATTCCAATATCGGAATCGCTATGTATCTTGGAACACAAGACTTGATAACAAACGGTGACAAATTTGCACAATCTGTTTTTTTTGCTGATGGCGAGCAACAAACGCCGCCCAAGAATACCTGAACACATATAGTGTTACAGTTGCGTTGCCGGCCCTTACAATAAAATATGGACGGGGGTCGGGAGTGGGATGGGAAGACGGGGAAAGGGTTTGGGCCTCCGGATACCTCTCTCACCGAGCGAAACGCGGCAAATGCCACTTTACGGCGATATTCTGAGCGGTCGTGGTATTTCTCACGTCGAGCCGGCCCATTCGTGCAAACTGTGGGACTCTACGACGCAGAGTGCTTGATTATTCGTGAATATGCTTTACTATAATGGAGTCATCAAAAAATACTATACACTAGAAAGGCACAAACAAAATGTACTAAACAAAAGAACACCGACATGGGTTCATAAAACTAAAAACGCGATAGGTAATCCATCCGTATACAGTTACTTTTATAGCCACTAACTAGCTACAAACAAATTATAACAGGTCCATGTCTGTACATTGGGGAGATTGGTGAAAAACTAATATGAACGGTCTTTGAACTTACTATGCGCAACGTAGACAAAATCACGATTTTTATTCGATTTTTCGTCATCTTCGCCTGTGTGTCAAACTAAAACTAAAGACTATCTTTGATGATATGATTTCACCGATGTAAAGATGTGCTTAAAATACGGGCTACACAATTTTGTCGCAGGACACTTGAATATGTTATCCTCCTTTAAAGAATAAAATTACAAAGATATTTATTATATATATTGGTTTTAGCCGAATTTTTACGTGCCAAATGAAGTAGGTGGCGGAACCTATTACCATAAACCGGTATTTTATCTTTAACATGCCCCACTTCCCACAAGAATTCATTCTCCTGGATTCGATTCCACGACGTCTTGATTCATAAGCAGAGGTGATTAACCTCTAGACCACCAACCTAGACAGGTATATCCCTGTCTTATGATAATTTTAAAAAAACCTTAACAAAACAGGGATATCAAAAATCTTAACAAAACAGGGATATATATAAATGCGAACAGATACTCACACGGACGAAGCTGCGAGCAACCACTAGTTTTTTTCCACTAAATAAATGTAAAAAAATATATATATAATCCACATATTATTTATCTGCACTTTAAACGATTATGTCATTATTTATGTAACATCGCATTATAAAAATGCGAAAAGCGGGCAAGTAATTAACTTGGCGGATAGAAAAGTGACGCTCCAGTGAGTGCGTTCATATTGTGATGAATTTAAAAGCACGTTAGCTGGTGTTTGCCGTGGCATTCCTCTCGAGAATGATGTTTTTACTCAATTAACTAAATCTAATTAGTACCATATCTAACATATATATCATACCACTGCATATATTTTAATGGAAATTGAGAATTTATCTGCGAATATCGCGAAGGTGAGACAAAATACCAAATTATTATTATTTCTGTCGCTCGCCTAGGCACGCTGCATCAATTGGTACAGCGTGAATTTATTGTCTATTTCATCTCACATATTAATTATTTTTTTATTATTATATTATAAATTGTACAATATTAACAGCAATTATAAACCTAAAATGCTTCAGGAAACTAATAATCTGTATATATTGCTTCCGAGTTACGACATCACATGTAATATATCCCCATTTTGGTGAGTAGTTGTGGCAGGTGACCGACTAGCTCTTTTGCCCTCCTATCTCATTAATATAAAAATTCTGTAAACCTATAAAGAGAAACAATAGCAGCATACGTTATTTCATTATAACTGAAAAGTATTGGAACGGATTTTTCATTAAAACTTCAAATTGATTGACATTTTTACTTCGCTACTTGGCGGCTTGACTCAATTCTAATATCGTCGTTATAAAATTATTTTATATATAATCTCTATAAATTGTAAGAATAAACCCCCAAGAACTAAACCCTTTTTGTCAAGAAATACTATCGAGAGTCACTACTCAAGCGAAAGCGATAGGGGATGACTTGAAGCGAAGGTGAAGACCGTTCGGGATGGCGACGTACCGTGGACGCCCTCTGCCCTCTTAGGGGACATAGGACATTAAGTCAAGTAAAACAGGTCACTATCGCGAGTGAATATAACATACAGGCTGTTATTAATTGTCTATAAGAAAAGGACTTTAAAACAGTAAGTAAACATCGACTCCGGTATATGTCTTGTCGTGGTAACTATTACAAATGGTAAGACGAGTACACGCATTGCGTTATTCTGGACAGGAAAAGCAACATGCCTACATATACCCCCCAGTCTTCTGTAATATTTGATTCATTCATAAAAAGACAAAAAACCGTCTGGGTAGCCTAATAAATGCGGCCCCAAAAGTAACATATTAAACAATATTTGAAAAAAGCAATTGCTCAATATGCTTTCTCGAATTGCTTTTTTCAAATATTGTTTAATGCGTTACTTTGTTGGCGGATGCAACACGAAAATTTGAAAAAAGAAGCTATTCGAGAAAGCACTGGCTTTCTGGAATTTCTATTTTTAATTTTTTTTTTTTTATTATGTTACTTGGTAATCAAATATATAAGTTTTAATAGCTCATTGGACAAAGGCAGCAGTCTAACGACGATACAATAGAGGAAGTCCATGAATTCTCTAAGTAATTCTTTGGCGCTACTGGATGATGTGGTGAGACAGATTAACATTATTATAAATGGATTACGAAGTGATAAGTTCACTGGGACTGAACATACTATAATTTTCTGCCATTAAATCAGCTAAGCATGCCGCCTGTCCATCACATGTATGGAACCATTTTTAACTAGTGGATTTCTTGGGATGCTTTAAAACAGACACTAGTTCCACCCCTCTAAAAATCTAGTGTGTACAGTGTACAAGTACAGTTGTTGAAAAGCTAATAAATAATAGATAGACTATTTTCAATTTGGACTTAAATTGTATCATTTTGACTTTTTGTTGACATTTTTAGTTTGTGGATTTAATAGGTTGTTCGGAAAGTCATTTCGTTTTTTCCCGTCAGAGGACTTAATTACGTTTTTTCGAAACCAACTTCACACTTAGCCGCATAACCATTATATGTCTTGAGAGCTGATAATGCAAGGCTTGTGTGTGAAAAAGTTCTATTAATTCTACACAGTAGTTTTTGGTCGGTGCCCTTTTAAATATGGAGAGCAATAAGCAGCATTTTCGTCATATTTTACTTTTTTACTTCAGAAAAGGTAAAAATGCTGTCCAAGCGAGAAAAAAATTGACGGACGTGTATGGAGAAGGCGTGTTAACAGTACGCCAGTGCCAGAACTGGTTTGCAAAATTTCGATCCGCCAATTTTGATGTCGAAGATGCACCACGGTCTGGAAGCTGACAAAGATGCGATAAAGGCATTAGTTGATGCAAATCGGAGAATAACCACACGAGAGATCGGTGAGAGATTAATATTTATTAAAATAATTAAAATATTTATTCATTATACGAAAACTGTCTTTCATGTTCCCCAAAAAAAACGAAATGACTTTCCGAACAACCCAATAGATTAAAGACACGGTATCCTGTCTTTAATCGAAATCCACAAACTAAAAATGTGTGGACTACGAGAAGGCCTTTGACTTGATCGAGACCTGGTCTGTTGTGGAGTCTCTGCAGCGTTGTCAGGTAGATTGGCGATATATCGAAGTGCTGAGACGCCTTTACAGTGCCGCAACCATGACTGTGGAAGTACAAAAACAGCCAACCAAAGATATCCACCTGCGTCGAGGAGAGAAACAGGGAGATGTGATATCACCGAAACTGTTTACTAACGCCTTGGAGGATATGTTCAAGACGCTGGATTGGAAAGACTGCGGCATCAACATAAATGGCAAATACACCTCGCACTTGCGATTTGCAGACGATATCGTCATTCTGGTTGAACACATGCAGGATTTACAACGAATGCTGAATGGCCTAGCTGATTCTTCTCATCGTATTGGTCTCCAGATGAATCTGGAGAAAACAGAAGTGATGTACATTCACTTCATCACGCGAAGAATCAAACACGTGATTTCGGAATCAGTTGCCGTCAAAGGAGTCCAACTCGAAGTTTTCCAGTATTACGTCTACCTGGGGCAAACGATCTAACTGGGAAACCACGACTTCGAGAAAGAGATCGAAAGCAGAATACGGCTGGGCTGGGCTGGGCGGCATTCGGGAAACTTCGTCGAGTCTTCTCATCGCCTATACCGCAATGTCTGGAAGACACAAGCTCTTTAATCAGTGCGTCCTACCTATTTTGACATACGGAGCCGAAACGTGGCCCCTAACGGTACAGCTAGTCCATCAACTAAAAGTCACTCAGCGTGCTATGGAACGAGCTATGCTCGGAGTTTCTCTAAGGGATCAAATCCGGAACGAAGTCAATCGAGAGAGAACTAATATGATTGACTTAGCTCAACGCATTAGCAAGTTGAAGTGGCAGTGGGCTGTCCATATATGCCGCAGGACCGATAACCGCTGGGGCAAACTGGGGACCACGGATCGGAAAGCGTAGCGTAGGGCGCCCGGCGACAAGGTGGAGCAATGACATACGCAGAGCGGTGGGCAGCGACTGGGAGAAAAGAGCTGAAGATCGGGCTCAGTGGTGTATATTGGGAGAGGCCTTTGTCCATCAGTGGACTGATGTGTGTTGATAATGATGATGATGAATCTTGAAAGAGATCACACATCTCCAGTCCTGGATACTTTATGGCAAATTGCAAATCTATCGACTCATAAAATTAAATTTATTTATTTATTTATATTTATTATTATGTTATGTATGTTATATTTTTTTGATGTGTCATGAGCAAGTTATTACCTAAAATGTAATCTGTATTAATCTCAGTAAAATAAATACAAAGTTGTAACTATTATCTTTATTATTCACTTGAAAACCTCTAACAAATGGTAGCAGAGCGTGGTTTTCTAATTCAGCGGTTAACAACGAAAAAACTCAAAAGAGAAAATGGGCGAGTCATCACCATCATTTCACCGCATCGAACCATTAAATAAAGATAATTACGACACGTGGCAAGTTCAAGCCCAAGCAATCCTAATTAAAAATAATTTGTGGCAGTATGTAAGTGGAGATTTGAGTCCGCCTACAACCGAAACCGACTTGAAGGAATTTTTGAAAAAAGATATAATTGCACGTTCCGAGTTGCTGCTACTGATTACACCTAATGAAATAAAGCAGGTGAAAGGCTGCAATACTTCTAGGGAACTATGGCAAAAATTAAAAGCTGTCTATCAAAGCAAAGGGCCTGCAAGAAAAGCTACTTTATTAAAACAACTTGTGTTGAAAAGATGTAGTGTCAGAGAAAATATGAGAGACCATTTAAATAACTTTTTAAACATTGTGGATAAACTAGAGGACATGGATGTCATAATTCACAAAGAACTACTAAGTATTATGATGTTATATAGTCTTCCTTCAAACTTTGAAAACTTCAGAATTGCTATTGAATCTAGAGACACTCTCCCATCGCCTGAAGATCTAAAAACTAAAATAATAGAGGAAAGTGAGGCTAGAAAACAAAACAATAATGATGAATACAAAGATAGCCAAGAAGGTGCTTTCTACACCAAGAAAAATAAATTCTGTAAATTTTGCAAGAAGAAGGGACATAATATTGAGTCATGTTGGAATAAGAAAAATAAGAATAAAGAAGAAAGAAATTTTAACATAAGTATGTCAGTATCCAACTTCAAGAATGATAAATGGTGTCTAGATAGCGGATGCACATCCCACATGTGTGGAGATGATAAAATATTTGAAAATATAACTAAGGAAGATGGACAGTTGTTACTTGCCTCAAATGAAAAAACGGCACGGATTAAGGGGAAAGGTAAAATAAAACTGGAGAAGAATAATTTTATTTATAACTTGAATGATACATTATACATTCCAGAAATATCAGCAAATTTAATATCAATAGGAAAAATTACCGAAAACGGCAACAAAGTCATATTTGAAAGGGATAGAGCATATATTATCCAACAAAATGGGAAGAAAATACTAACGGCAAAACGAGAAAATGGACTCTATTATATTGAATTTGATGAAATTAAGCACAAAGCTAACTTTACTTCAAATGTATCTAATAACAAAAATATAATGGAGTGGCATAGAAAATTAGGACATTTAAATGAACAAGACCTATATATATTAGAGAAGAACAATTTGATGCGTGGTATAAAATTGAATAATGAAAAACTTGGTATTTGTGAAACATGTATAAAAGGCAAGATGTCTAGATTGCCGTTTAATAAAAATAACCTCATAAGGACTAAAAATTTATTAGAAATAGTACATAGTGATGTATGTGGTCCTTTTGAAGTTGATTCTTTGGCTGGTTCCAAATACTTTGTCACATTCATCGATGATTATTCTAGATACACCTGTATATACTTCATGGAAAGAAAAAGTCAAGTTATTGAGAAATTCAAAGAGTACAAAAACAAAGTTGAGAACATGACTAATAGAAAAATTAAATATCTACAATCAGATAATGGTCGTGAATACATCAATAAAGAATTTGATGAATTTCTTCAAGAAAATGGAATCCAGAGAAGATTGACATCACCTTACACTCCACAACAAAATGGTATGAGTGAAAGAAAAAACAGATCCTTGATGGAAAAAGCACGTTGCTTGATGATTGAGGCAAACGTCCCAAAATTTTTTTGGGGCTGAGGCAGTATATACAGCAAATTATTTAATTAATAGAAGCCCTACAAAGCTTTTAAATGGGAACATCCCATACAATAAATGGGTTGGTCGAATCCCTTCAGGTAATCATTTAAATGTGTTTGGCCAAAAAGCTTTTGTATTAATTAAAAATAGAAAAGAAAAATTACACCAAAAGTCTATTGAAGGAGTATTTGTGGGATATGCGAAAAATTCAAAAGGCTTCAGAATTTACATACCAGAAAGGAATGAAATAGTTATAAGTCGTGATGTTAGAGTCATAAATAAACTTTACTATAAAAAAAATAATTCCTCAGATGATAAAGTTTTAGAAAGGAAATTTGAAGATAAGATAGTAATAGAAAAGTCTTTTTTACCTAAAAAGGAATATAAAAATAATCAAAAGAAAACTCCTCAAACAATAGACATTGAAATAAGAAAACCTCATTTACCTTCTGAAGAAAATCTTGTGATTGAAGATACCCTAAGCGATGATGGTGAAGAGGTGAATTCTCTTGATCATCCCACAGAAATTACCATGACTCAAGAACCATCAACCTCATCTCATGATATACAAACTGAGAAACGAATAAGAAAACCACCTAAGTGGACTCAGGATTATGTAATAGAAAACAACTTCGAAGAAAGTTTCTTTGCCATGGATAATGTGGAGATGAACTACCAAGCTATTGAAAATGATGAAGGTTGGCAAGACGCCATAAAATCTGAAATAAAAGCACACTTGAAAAATGAAACATGGAAAATAATTAAGAAGGAAAACTGGATGAAAGTAATTGGATAGCAAAATAATATTGAGTAAGAAAGTAAATCCTGAAAAGGGAGAAACCAAAAAGGCGAGACTCGTGGCTCGAGGATATAACCAAAGACCAGGTATAGACTTTAACGAGACCTTTGCTCCAGTGGCTAAGATGAGCAGCATTAGAACCGTTATTGCTTTAGCAATAGAAGAAGATCTTCAACTTGCACAGATGGATGTCACTACTGCCTATCTTAATGGAGAACTGGAGGAAGATGTCTACATGAAAATACCAGACAATTTACAAGAAAACATAATGGAAATTATGATAGATGAGAGTAATAATCCAAAAATATACAATAAAGCTAAGAAAATGTTACAAGATATGCAAATTCATGAAGGAGAAAAAGTTTGCCACTTAAAAAAGGCAATTTATGGTCTGAAACAGGCTGGAAGACAGTGGTTTAATAAATTAGATGAAGTTCTAAAAAGTTTAAATTTTAAATCCTCAGAAGCAGATCCATGTATCTACATATCAGAGAAAGGAGGAGAAAAGCTAATAATAGCAATATATGTGGACGATATATTGATTGCCTATTCATGTCATAAAAGACTAACAGAAATCAAAGAAATTTTAAATGAACGATTTGAAATGAAAGACCTGGGAAAACCTAGAAAACTAATAGGTATAGATATTTCATATGGAAAAGGTGAAATTAAATTATCCCAAAGAACTTACACAGAAAGTTTATTAAAGAAATTTAAAATGGATGAATGCAAAAATGCAGTTACTCCTATAGAGACAGGAATAAACTTAACACCTGATAAGAATAAGGAAGATAATTTACCTTATAGAAATCTTATTGGATCTCTAATGTTCCTATCAGTTGCAACCAGGCCTGATATTACATTTGCAGTAAATTACCTCTCGCAGTTCAATGAATGTTATGGAACTTTACATTTCAAGTCTGCTAAACGCATTCTACGATACCTGAAGTGTACAATAAATGTGGGATTAGTATTCAAAAAGACAGGAAAACCCCTAGAAGGGATGGCTGATGCTGACTGGGGCTCATGCAAAGTTGATAGAAAATCATACTCAGGATATTGCTTCATGTATGGAGGAGCATCTATTAGTTGGACTACTAAAAAGCAAAGAAATGTAGCATTATCTACAGCTGAAGCTGAATATGTTGCTTTAACTGAATCATCAAAGGAAGCTATACACCTGAAACAACTTTTGAAAGATTTAGGAGTTAGTGAGCAGGAAGTCATACTGCGATGCGACAACCAGGCTGCAATCAAGTTAAGCCAAAATCCTATGGTGTCCTCTAAATCAAAACATATTGATCTAAAGATACATTTTATAAGAAATGCTATAAGAGAAGGAAAGATCAAACTGATGTACATGCCCACTGAAATAATGACAGCAGACATATTAACCAAGGCCTTACCTGGACCCAGATTTAATTCTCTAAGAAGAGAGCTTGGCCTGGAATGAAGATGTGAGGAGGAGTGAAAGAGATCACACATCTCCAGTCCTGGATACTTTATGGCAAATTGCAAATCTATCGACTCATAAAATTAAAAACCTTATTCTAAAATATATTTTTTTGATGTGTCATGAGCAAGTTATTACCTAAAATGTAATCTGTATTAATCTCAGTAAAATAAATACAAAGTTGTAACCATTATCTTTATTATTCACTTGAAAACCTCTAACAAATCTAAATCCATAAATTGTAAGTGGTATGGATATCAGAAGGAAAATCATGGGCATCTTTATTTAAATTGACAAGGTTTCCGATGTACATGTCTATGTAATTTTGAAAAAGACTTAAAGATATACTGTAATGCAAGTCTTACTTGCCGCGTGTTAGGTCCTACCAATATTTTCAATCAGTGTAAACAGACAGCCATTTACATTCCCACATGCCAATTGTATTCTTTCCTTGTTTCTAGATGATAAGTAAATCAAGTGAAGTAAATGTGTGAAGAAGTATAAGTTTCCTATTTGATTTAATCTTGAGAAAAACATTTCATTTCCCATGGGAAATATAGACATTGATAGACAGCAAGATCATTTTGTGGTATGCTAATTTTCATGCAAATAACAAGTGAATGTTTTCCTTTTTAAGGGGAAAAAGTCACAGTCATTATATATCCATGTACAACATTTTTACATACTCGATAACATGGCAATATTGTAGTGGAGTCCTAAGTAGTGGACATAAAAGAAAATACATATATTAACGTCAGTTGAAAAAGAATAAAATCTCAATACCACAAATTAGATTGTTTTTTCTTATCAATGGAGCCATCTATTTAAGTAGTGTAAGCAATTATATTTGATATAATTTATATCGATGACAAAGTGAGTAACATCTATCCATGTACCTTGGGTATCCTTTCTGACCATTATCTAAATTCAATGACGATAAATACATCGCTGCGCCCAAAAAAGAAGACCAATAATGAAGGATGCGCCAATTCACCGCAAAGTTAATAAACTGAAAATTCTGTAATGTGCAATCAATTTTCTAGCTACAACACTAACCTGCACGTCGAACGGTTGGTGGTGTTGCGTGGAGTCCGGTGCTGGGGGCACGACCGTGGCGCCGTTGACGAGGCTGGCGCCACCCGCCGCCGGCACGCCGCCGACCGCGTTCACGCCGCCGCTGGCCGCGCCCACTGCGCCTCCGTACTAAACAACACATACATATTATAATGTTACCTTTTATTCAGACATTGAGCGAGCAGTGAAATGGTGATATTATTTAATTTGGAATTTGAAAACAGGCCTAATTGAATTTGCATAATTATCATAGTATCGACTACTACTAGGACAATTAAACGGTAATACTTGATGTAGTAAATCCAACTTATACAAACTACATGCAAAATCTTCGAATTGAGCGAGCAGCCGCCGCATAACTTTACGCAACACCAGAAATACTCATCTCATTCTAAAATATGATGATAATATTCTTGGACCTATTCTTCAGTTCTAATGTATTTTTTCCATGAACTATTTGAGAAAAACGCAAAGAAAACAGTCTTGAAAAAAATACAAATAATTTAATTTCTAGCTAATTTCTAATAGTTATCCTCTCCACTAGCACATAATTTAGATGAAAATATTGGCGGTAGTTATTAGGAGTAAAAAAGCCTTTTTCTACTTGAAGCTGTGGGCAGCGGCTGTTAAGCCTCTACTTGCCGAATCGTTATGTTTTACTTCCCAAATGGAATAGGGGGCGAACCTATTGCCATACACCGGGCAGTTGTCAGTAATGTTTTATACAAGGCAACAATGTATTTTAGGTAAACTTTATTCCGTATAGTTATACCTAATAAATTACGTAGTATGGTTAAATACCTGTTGTGTACTTGCAAAACTGTTGCTGTCGAATTGTGGATGTTGTTCCATTTGTAAAACGAAATCAATGTGTTGATTCATGGAGTCGTTCAGTGTCATGCCTGGAATAAAAAATACACAACATTATTCATCCAATGGTTTTAAAAGTTTGGATTTAATTTAAGTCGCCACAGCTAAGGCGAATGCAATGCCGCTGTCATTAAAATTTGATTATGTCAGTTAAATATTTATTTATGAAAATTAAATAATAATCATATTATCAAAATCGAAAATGTTGAACAAATTTGAAATGAATAATAAGATTTCATGTTAGTTTTTGGTTCTATCCAGACAAGCCGATACAATTAAGTTCAACATTATGCATAAAATATGATTCTTCAATGTTTGCTCACAAAACAAAATGCAAGAGGTTTTGTTTTAATGGTTAACCCGTGTACAAAATAGAAACCTTTTGTTATCTGTTCAAAGAGTATACTTAGTTAATTTACTAGATAGTTATAATTACTAACCTGGATGAATTTGAGGATGTTGAGGATGGGGTAATCCTTGCAAAGGAGCTACACCCAACATTCCGGGATGATGCTGTAACACAAATATAACATTAATACATACTCTTTCGCAATTATTTTTGGGAGATGTGTGATGGATCAATGACCGACAATATTGTGCCTGCAGAATGGCAATAGGTTGCACCTATTCCATTTGGGGCGTAAAAATTCAGCGAGCCGACGCCTAACAGCCGCTACACCTACAGGTGGAAAAAGACGTAATGTTATATATTATAATTAAATTAATATAACTTAACGCCTTTTTCCACTCCACTTTTTTTTGGTAAAGTTTTACATTATTAGAGAGAGCCCTCATTTAACTAAAAATTTATATGTATAATGCGGTTTATTGAGTTTCGTGAGGTTTTTTTATCTATTTTTTCTCTTTCTGTTTTGTATATTACCTCAATTTGCAAACCTAATACTCCACTTTTTCACGAAAGTAAAATTTTGATACCAGCAGAAACTAGATATTATCTAGTTTCTATCGCAACCAAAATTTCACTTCAATGTATCTATATCATGAATGTAATATTCTGGTAACCATCATTTGTTTAGTGTGTTGGCGGCAGTTTCTGCTAATCATGTTAATGTATCTAACGTAAAGTTTTGCAGTATAATAACATAATACCGTTGTCATAAATTACCGTAAATAACCGTTGAAGAACTAATAAACGTGATACGCTAAAACTTAAACATGTTAGCACACCGCCAGTCTAAAACTCAACCAACCACCATTTAACCAACCTACTCACATAAACACACATGCTGGGAAACTAACCACACATATATAACATACTAACTTACTCGCAGCGAGGCCACTAAATTCGTATCGGAGATCACTTGCCATAGATGTGAATCAATACGATGTCTCTTTTTATTGCTTAGCTGGGATTATCAATTACCTTTGCAACATATAATATCGTTCAGAAGAGCTACAATGTATGCACTTTATTGAAATGTAACAACGGTGAAATGTATTTCTCTATAACAACTTAAACAATTTTTGTATGATTTAAATTAGCAGAGTATTAATGTAGGATATTTGTGTGGACTATAAATTTTTCCTTAGGGTGCAAATGTATGAAAATTAGAGATAGAATGAAGAAAAGCCATGTATCCTATGTTACTTGTAATACCTCCAAGAATATGTGTAAGAAAATATGTCATCATGATATTGTCACTCTCATGCAAGCTGCAGTTTTGGGGGGGCCTGGTAATCTGTATGACAAGGAATCCTAGTTCAGATACCAGTCCCCCACAAAGGATTGAGACTGTATTGATATAATTTAGATGTACCTAGAATATATAAATCACCTTTGTGGAGGAGAAAATAAACTTATTATTATTATTATATAAATGTATAGACCCGGGTAACTCACAGTGACCTGCGGATGCGACAGGTGCGGTAGATGGTGCAACTGCGGCTGCGGCAGCGCGTGGTGCGGCAGCAGCGGGAACGCGGGCCCGTCACCGTTCCGGCCCACGGCGCCACCTGCTCCCACACCAGCTGCGTGCCCCGCCACATTCGCATCCTCCTCGGACGGTGACGGCTGACGAGAACCTGGCGTGCGGCTGTAATATTAACACATTGTCATTATACAATCCTAGACGTTACTACTGGTCGTCGCAGTCAAAGCATATTAATTATTATTTAAAAAATAAATGTTGATACATGTGGATATTTAGAGGCCAGTTCTGTGCTTTTATTAAATAAAAAACAGGATTTTCTTTAAATTCAGACAGTTACGCCATTTTTATCCCCACGTGGATTAATAATTATAATTTGTAGTGTCCGACTGAAGGTAAATTTTTGGCCGAAGCCGAAGCCAATTAATCGGCAATCTCCACAGCCTTCGGCCGAAGCCGAAGGTTTATAAACTATTAGTAATTTAATAATTTCCTTCAATATTATACACAGCTAAAGAAGAATATCGGCGTAAAGTGGTTCATGCCGCTTTTCTCTCGGTGATAGAGGTATCCGCACTGAACTAAGTGCCGTCCGGTCCGTCAGTCACTCGCTCTTTCGTAACAGTTCGCTTAATTCCGACTGTTCTCATACCTTCGGGGGGACCTTCGGCTTCGGCCCAGAATCCGGCCGAAGATCGCGCCGAAGATAGATTTTTGGCCGAAGGTGGCCGAAGCCGAAGCTTCGGTCGGACACTAATAATTTGTATTGAAATTTATAATTCATGCCGCCTGAACTTGATTTTTACTTAATTTAAACTCTAAAAGTTCAACTCATACTCAGATATATCCTTTATCTTTAACTTATAGGCCGCACATTTTTCTAGTATGAGCATAAATACATACATATCTGAATTCGTAATTTGTAGCCAACTTTCAAGTACCAATATATTTCAATTACTGATTCTGTTACGGGAAGATTAATTTATTATAATTATATAAATTTAAGAGATCCATAAAAAAAGCCAAGTTAGGAAATCGCAAACACCTTAATCTTAGATAAAGCACCGGAGCGTTTCGTTAACATACGACAGCTGTTTATTATGTGAATCATAATTGGGCAGTGGTGGCGGGGCGCGGATATGATAAGACCGAGAAGTGAACGCATCTTGCACCGCGCGGACACCGAGCGCGGGGGGAATGGCATTGACAGAGGCCATGAACGAGCGCGGTTAATGCCCGCGACACTAGTCGGCCGTCCGAACCGCGCGCACGCCGCATGCAATAACAAGCCGTTCAACTGATTATCTATTCTTTATAATAGGACCAATTTTTAAGTTACTGTCATAGTACTACTAAAACAGTATCCAACAGTGTCTAACGACGGACAATATCGGACTTTCAACGATAATGAACTTGGATTTTGTTTCTTAGTTAGCTTTTAATTTGGCAGAAACTATATCTTCGGAACCGTTTCTTCTCGCGGTTAATAAAGACGACGTAAATCAGTAATTTAAATAAATATTTCAAAGAGTCGTATTTAAAATGCCGTTAACGCTTTGGATAGGAGGCATTATGTCCAAAGAAAATAACTTTTTTTGCTTGATTGCTAAGTTATCAGAACTAGTTACTCCTTAACAATAAAATAAAATGATTTAGTAGAGCGTGACTCACTAGAACTAAATTTGATTTAGTGTGACCATATTTGAAAATGTATGTAACTACTCACTTGAAAGCTTTATCATCTTCTTGTCCGTTATGAAGTCCATTAGGAAGAGATCCGTGGTCGTGCAGTTCATGTAAGTCCTTTTCGAAGGGCGAAGCTGACTTATCCTCTGGGCGCTCCTCTAGTATCATACCACGTAGCCCAGCTACCACCCCAGTGACCTTGTCACCTCCACCTGTACAACGGAACGGTTGGTTTCGCATTAAATACGCAACTAAATTTGAAATAAGCTAAAATGTTCCATTCGTTTTCATTATTTTAGGTCCCTTTACTTGCACATTATATATATATATTATTATATAAAATTATGGACATTCCGTATTGAATAAATTTTTATCGATTTATGGACGAACTTAAAGATAGGAAGGAAAACACAGATTCTTTTGTAGACGGACGCCTGACGGAGAGTCCATGGTAGTTGCTCATAACCTTATCCTTAATATTCCGATGAACATAAGTGTAGTAGTTTCGACATTTATTTTCTACATTTTATTAGCAAGTATTCCCCAAAAATTTAACTTCTTCTGGGCCAGTCAATTTGTCTATCTAATATCTACTTATTTTATTTGTATAGCGATAATGTTTTTTTTTTAACTTTTGTTTGTCGCTTTACTCGTCCCTCTCATAACCAGTGTAAAGATTCTTTGGTCTTCAGGGGCCGTCCATTAATCACGTGAAGTTAGAAAGGGGGGGTCTATCAAAAATCACGAAATATCACGAGGGGGGAGGGGGGTGTGTAGTAAGATATCACGTGTATTTATTTTTTCCACCTTATTATTAAAGTAAAATAGATTAGTGTGAGTCCAGAACCGATCCCACGACTTTAGGATTCAGAAGCATGATGTTGGATAAGGGGGGGGAGTCACCACGTATCACCATGGGGGAGGGGGGCCCCTCACTCTGTTTTCAACCTTCACTAATTTAGAACATTCATATCACGTCACAAATATGCGTCAGAAGAAAGTATCAAGACAAAACTAATAATAGATACACATAATTTTTTTAAAAATAGTATACATGAATGAATATGCGAAAAAATATTTTATCACCTTGACAGTTGTACTCTTTCAGATACTATAACAACTATCCAACGAATAAATCGAATCGTCAAAACAATATTTAAAGCTTTTATAGTCTGCTGGAGCTATATCTGATTTATAATATTTAGACATAATCTACCATTCATTACGATGATTACGTTAGAAAAAGTAGTGGAACAATATCAAAGAATATCTTGTAAAAATCCTGCAAGAATACTACTATACTATTAAATGCGCAAATAATATTATTCCCGTCGAGAATTCCTAGTGTTACTCCACTGCAGTAATCGAAGAAAACCAGAGGACTTCTTTTTTCGTTTCAGGTTAGTTGGAAAACGCTTCTCCTAAACTTGTTGATTAGTGTGCATCTCCAATCATTCTTAAAATCAATATTTGTATTTATTTATCAGACTTTCGCGAATCTCACTCATAGATTAAAACAAGTTTTAGGATTATATCGCGTTTATTTATTACTTGTTTTTATTTATTTCCCGACGTTTCGAACTCTTTACACTTCTATTAAATCATACAACAAAGGATCTTTACAAACAATTTTTTTTTCTTTAGTGAATCCATCTTATAAATAAATATTTAATTTTTTGTTTCATGGTCTGATGTGGGTTACCAATAGTAAAAATCATATTTTTAACATCAACTTTTTTATTTCCAAAAAGAGGGTGCACTCTGTAGCAATGAGAATAGCTTTTGAACGACCATCATCTTTTTTGTTCATCAGTCGTGAAAATGATCTCTGTAAAGAGTTCGAAACGTCGGGAAATAAATAAAAATCACTACATAGTATAAAACAAAGTCGCTTTCTCTTTCCCTATGTCCCTTTGTATGCTTAAAAAACAATGTACTGCATTATTATACACCTTTAAAAGGTCTATAAAAAAGTCCGCGAGGGCATATGTCTATGTCTTAGGGATAGCCCACAATGACCATTATTATTTTTTAACTTTTTACGAGAAATAATGGCTTATTTACGAAGCAATTTTAAACTATTACAGCATTAATTTTCATCCAATTAAGTCTTAAATAGATTGTGCTTTTAATATAGATCAATATAGCCATTTACAGCATGTAATTTAAACTAATATTTACGAAGATATTACAGTATTAACATAGCGGTACATAGCAGTTGCGTTTGCGCGCCAAAACGCGTGCCGATAAATAGCACAAATTGAACTTTTTAAGATCCAAATATTAGTAATTTATTTCTTTTGATGCGGAACGAAGTTCGCCGGGTCAACTAGTAAGTAATAAATAAACGCGATATAATCTTAAAAGTTGTTTTAATCTATCAATATTTGTTTCATCCTCTACATTTCTGTTCTACATTACATACACCAATGATTTTACGGATATCAATGGAAGTCTGATATTTTACCTGTATCTAGTTGACCCAGCGAACTTTGTTTTCGTCTCAGAAGCAATAAGAAGAAACAAAAATGGTCATTGTGGGTTATCCCTAACAGATAGACAAATATCTTTGTGGACCTTTTGAAGGTGTATAATAATATAGTGCATTGTTTTGATTTACCAATTAGGGTTCAGCCAGCGTTTGCTATTAAAGTGCTAAATGTTGAAAATTATCTTTTTTTACTAAATTATACACGAATTAAACATATAACCCACCCCGATGACACCCATCTATTGAAAAAAAACTCACATCAAAACCAAGTATAACTAACCAACGTAGTTTCAACTATCTAAGCATATAAGGGGACTGACATTGGAAAGCAACTTTTTTTATACTGTGATGATAATTGGGCAAATTGTATGATATTTTCTTGTGCTACCAAAAACACGTACATTATAAAAACTGTCTTACCTGTAGGAGATCCTCCCAGTACATATTCCACCATTTTAACACCAAGTCCAGCAGTGTCTCGAGGAGACAAAATGCTACTTGCGTCGCCACCTGGGAACGCGACTCCGCGACGTGTGCTCATCATTGGTACACCTACATTATGTTCGACACCTACAATATTATCATAAGAAAAACCAATCAGATTTAAAAGTTTCTGTTTACTCTCAGGAGCACTAGTATTTTTTTTGTTAGCTTCAAAAAGTACTTATGAGATAGCTAACACCAAAATATTTGATTAAAGCAAATTGGTGGCAATGTCTTTCTGCTTTTTTGGACAACCGATTTTTATTATTCACTTTTATGAGCCAAGTGATTCATCTTGCACAAATGGGAATAGGGCTGTAAAATGATAATGATGATTAGCTGATAGTTGGTTTTGTAGTAAAATAAAAAATATCATGGCATCAATTGTGTCACATGTATACATGCAAAGCCAGGTGCAAAAACTAGTAGTTCTAATTTATTAACAGGACAGCTGACTGACTACTGACTAGTCTTATTCTGATAGCATATAGTCTTCATAGGTAAATGAGATATATAACACAAAAACCTTGTTTATTGCATTTAAGAAATCTTATTAAATTTAGTCTGAGATTTGTAGATCTATTTGTAGGAGTTATAAATAATCATTGATGTGGTTATGATAACTAAAAATAAATACATAACCTTGGTCCATTGGCTAAAAAGATTAAGATAAACACAATTTCCGAGTTTGTGCAGGGCCCTCAGTATACAAAAAAAGTATAGAATTAATGCTCATGCTCCTTTCGAATAAACTTGTTTGGTTAAGGTGTATACATAATTCCAAATATTCATAAAAATTGGCTTAGTTTATGTACCTTGTGCAGACCAAGTGGGATCGCGCCACATTTGCTCTGGGTTCAACTGCAGTGGTGGTAAATGAGGAGGGCCTTTACTGTCGCCACCAGCTCCTGGTCCCTTGTCCCATAACTTTTTTGCAGCAGGTGCAATCTGGAAAGAAAATAGAGAAATATAATATGGTTGTGACAAAATACATATACAAATACTCTATACATACATTAGTAGGTTACATCATTATTAGCTATATGGTAGACTAGTCCATTATAACACCCATACCTTGGACCTACAGAATCAAACCCTGGGAATTTGCTAGTAGCAGCCACTTAAGACATACTGCAGAGAACATAGCTGTGAGTCAAGGCTTTAACAGTCGCTGCCTAAACCTTCAGGTGTGAAGTTATGTATATAAGTAACTGAATGGTTGATTTCATGTTAATACTATTATCAAGATAGAAACAAGCATGAATAAGCTTTGAGGTAGAAATAGAAACCGATAAGAAATGATCTTAAGGAACAACAGGAGTGGGTGTCGGATACTATCAGGCAGGTCACTTATTAGCTTAATCTTAATTGACTAGCACCACCCATAAATATCTGCAACATCAATAGGGGCATAGTTGTATTGTCAGTCTATAAGATAAAATGGCAAATGAGGTTGTGGGCCTCACCATACATCTGTCACTAAAAGAAACAAGACAAGAAACAGTCACATTATAGGTTATGTTATTTCACTTGTCAATCTAGGCCATTTTCATCTAAAGCTCTTCTAATTGGAAATCTAATTTGAAAATCTTCAAGAATTGTATAAACAAATAGATTAATTTTTAAACCAAAGAAATGTTATGATTTTACTTGTAAAATAAGTCAATACTTTGAAGAGATTGTATTAAATAAGCTGGGACTTGTATAAATATTAAGCATTTTGCTGCTTAGCTTGGAAATTTGGAGGATGCTATGTGTATTGTGTCCAAAACATTCTAATTACATATATATAATTAAGAAATATTGCTAAATAATACAGTAGAATAATTTATATTGTGAATGATTTATGGTGCAAGTAAATTTTTTTTATGGGATAGAAGGGCAAACGAGCAAGTGTGTCACCTGATGGTAAGCAACCAACGCCGCCCTTGGACACCAGCAACACATATAGTGTTACTGTTGCATTGCCAACCTTTAAGGGATAGGGGAAAGGGGGGTGGGCCTCCGGGTACCTGTCTCACCGAACGAAACGCGGCGTGAGCCACTTTACGTCGATCTTCTGACAGGTCGTGGTATTTCACCGGTCGAGCCGGCCCATTCATGCAGCGAACTGCTAGGCTCTACCACTGTTAGAATATTAGTAATAATAATTAACTAATAATTGATGAGAGTAATATTGGAATGATATTTTAAATGGTTTTCAACTATATTTAAATTATTAATTAGTTGTTATGTACAACTGTAAGGTTCAACTACAAAATTCTATCACAAATGGTCAATGTATATGTGTAATACCCCTAATGAATATTAAAACCTTATTAGGTTCGTCTAAATAAAAATTAAAACCGAGCCAATAATGTTCTTGCCTACAAAAATTATACACGATTTAAACTGCAATAAAAGCTCAAACAGAAATATGTACAGCAATAATATAGATAGACCGGTGTGAGCAAATCCGACTTAGAAATGGCGACGCCGGTCACAAGTAAACAAAACAAAAACGGACCTGTTGCTTAGAAAATTGGCGATTTCATGACTTAAAACAATGATTATCTTCCGTTTACTACAAAAAGAAACCATAAAACTCACCATGTCGGAGCCCATATTCTTGACATCAGTTTCAAAAAAAAAGTCACACAAGGGTTTCATGCGTACAATCCACTTATAGCACGATCATGTACAAGAAAAGCTTTATTACGAGAATTCCAAATGGAATCGTGAAACACTATTACAATAAACACTAAATTAACAATCTAATCCAATACTGAAGTACTTTTCTTAGTACTAACATATTTAACACGAAATAAAACTAGAATGATCCAAACTCAAATATTACAATGTTGACTTGTTTCGAACAAAGGACGTACGCCAACCACAGCGCCTGCGTAAGTTTCCTGTATATAGTACATTGGGGAGCGTCATACGGGGCAAGTTTACAATTTAGTGTGTAAGATGGCGCGCAAACCAAAAACAAGGAAACCATAGATTAAAAAATAATTGTTCTACATTTTTCGAATCTTTCAATGATGCCGGTCTGTTTTTCTAACAGAATATTTTTAATTTTATTTGATCTATGTATTGAATTATTGGTGATGGCCAGTTTTTTTGTAATTTAGCCTATTTATTTACAACAATTTAATACCACTAAATACTGTTAGAAAATATACCTAAGTCCAGAAAAAAACATTTAAGTCTATAGATTATTTTTAAACACGAATGAAAAAAGATAAAAGCACGCCAATTTTTAAATATATTTACTATAAGTCTACCAGGATCTGATGGCAAAAAAAGTTTGAAAGTTTGAAAGAAAAATGTCATCTGTCAACTGAAACTTCGAGGAATTTTTTTCGTTTCATTTCAAATTTTCTTTAAAAAGTGGTGAAAATGTCGAAGAGAACTTTTCGATCGCAAGCAAGAAAATATATTGTTTTCAATGTTTATCAAAAAATACTTGATGAACAAGGTGCAGAACAAACACAATCATCGATATTGAACCATGTGCAAGCGCTGACTGGTTAGTAGGAATGACACGCCTTGATACTTCGGTTTATTTCATTTTTCGCGTGTATTATAATATTATGTATACTAAACTTTGGTGTATTTCAGGGGTTTCTAATACTGAAGAATTGTTTCTGAAGGCAGATCTAACAGAGGCGTATTTAGTACGCCCGCTAAAAAGAGGAAAGGTGGCAAAAAAAACTTGGATGTGTTTCTGATCTATTCTAAAATTTGATTTAAAATAAATCAGAAACACAATAAACGAGTTTTACACTGTAGGAAAAGAATATAATCTAAAAACATAGTAATCTAAAAATAACTATCTTATTTTGTCTTCAGACTTATTTTGACATCGGATTCGTATTCGTGAAGTGCGAATCAAAAAGGACTATTTTAATGGCGCGACATATCATTAATAAGAATGACCATATATAATAATATATCCAATGAAGACCTTTTTATGGATTCGCAGTAATTGTTTTTTATTTTTTTAATGAATTAATATAAACTCATGAACAAAATAATCGAAGTTTTCATCTAAATTCCGAACCTCAAATTAACCACAGTCAGATTTTCAAAAATTATCCTTGATCATTGGATACATTCTATATTTGCATGTATCACACAGAATCAGCCTCTATAAGGAAAAAATAAGTATCAAGACGTATTACTCCAATTTCCCCAGTATGGCTATCGTCGATTTCTTTTTCCCTTTTTGCCATCAGATTCTGGTAGACCTATAATTCAACAAATTACAATGATAAACCGAAGACTAGTTATGACAGCTGTACCGCTCGCGTGGCTTATCTATCAATCACGATTACTTCTTTGCATACAAGATTTATTAAATTGATCAATCCCTTCAAGAAAAGCTTATTGGAACTGTGAAAACCAGGTCTAGAGTGGCGCGAATCTTACTCAAAATGGGTTAGTTCCAACTTTTAGCATTCTTTCTACAATCTCATGCACTGAAACCGAGATCTCCGGTTTCTTCAAAAATCCTACATGACAATCCAGTACCTGAGAAAAACTTTTCCCAAACTGTGAGCATCCCTTGCAGAATTTATTATTACTATAGGTTAGTCAGTCAGAGGTGAAAAAAAGGTTTACAGAAAAATACTTCAACATTAAGGTCCTTTGCCGGGTAGGCCACATTTAAATATGACAATTTTTCCACCTCAATCGCCATCAAAACATACTTAGGTTTGTCACATACGACACATCACGATAACACACGGTCAATTTGGATATACAAAGTGCGTCATGGCCTTTCTGGAGTATTGCTACATACATACATACATAACTTCAAGCCTTTTTGTTACCCGAATGCGTAGGCAGCGGCTGTTAAGCCTCGTCTCGCCGTTATGTTTACGTCCCAAATGGAATAGGTGACGAACCTATTGCCATATCGGGCACAAAGTTTTTCAGTCATCGATAATTATCACACATAACTTCCGAAAACAAATTCGAAAAGTTATTGGTGTGAGCCAGTGTCTCGAATCGAACCTGGACCGCTGGATCAGAAGCCGTGTGCTCGACCACTGCGCCACCAAGACGTATAAATTAAAAGGTATTTATTAAATTATGTAAAGTCCCTTTCTGGGTAGTCAAGAGAGAACAGAGTACCATAATGCACTCACTTACACGCTTCACTCGCTTCTTCGACTTAAAGCTCCTGACATCACGTTCCTCAGGATTTCGTTCAATTCGGTCGTGGCCGTCCTCGAAACCTACATTCTTCAACTTTTGTATTGCATCATCCATTCTTTCTACATGTTCCATTGAGCATGCCCATCCTTACTTAAATTATGAAAAAATAGTCATGTGCACGAAGTGCTTAAAATGCACCGAATCTGTTCACAGTTTATATTTAAACTGTTAGGTGAACAGATACGGTGCATTTTTAAAAGGCATTATTAAAGGTAAAAGACATTATTTGTACACATAGTTTTAGACACCCAGATTGATATAATCAATTGCCCGTAACAGATACAGTCACTGCAGACTTTTCTATAGCCCTTTAAGGTAAGTAATAACTAACATCATGCAGCATTTTATACACACACATACATAACTTCACGCCAAATCCCTTGCGGGGTAGGCAGAGAGAACGGAGCGCCATAAGGCAAGATTCTTACACACCTCACTCGCTGCGTTGACTTTCATAACTCTTTTCATGCACGCGCGTCGATTTTTGAGGCTCCTAATATCATTTTCCTCCAGAATACGTTTTATTTGGTCATGGAATGTGTGTCTTGGCCGTCCTCGACTCCTACATCCATCCGCTTTTGCATTGTATATCTGCTTAGTCAATCTTGCATCATCCATCCTTTCTACATGTCCGAACCATCGGAGCATGTCCTTTCTTACTTTTACACCGACGCTCTCTTACAATCCGACTTCCTTCCTTATAACCTTGTTTTCTACGCGGTCAGCGAGAGTCACTCCGCAGATTTTGCGCAATGCCCTCATTTCGACCGCGTTTATCTTACTTTCATGCACGCTTTGCCATACCCAGCTCTCGCTTCCATAAGTTAGCGTTGGGATCAATATTGCATTGTGAATTGCTAGCTGGGCTTTTCTGCTAATATCTTTTGCGCCCAGGAATCTGCCCAACGCACCATTTACGCTATTTCTTAACGCCACTCTTCTTTCAACATCCGCGGTGTACCTTCTATCCCTGCTAAAAGCGCATCCAAGATATACAATTTCATGTTCCAGCACTACATCTTCAACCATTAGCATTGTATCCGTTCTGGATTCCGCCATTTCAAACACCATAACTTTCGTTTTCATCACATCATTACATAGTATAAAACAAAGTCACTTTCCGCTGTCTGTACCCTTATATGCGTATATCTTTAAAACTTAAAATTGGGTAAGTCTGCAGGGCTGTTGTAAGACTGCTGCGACTACTTTTCAATGTGTGTTGGCGTGATGGCTGTGTTCCGGACGACTGGACCAAAACAGTCATTGTGCCCTTGCACAAGGGGAAGGGGTCGCGGCACGACAGCAAAAACTACCGAGGCATAAGTCTTCTCAGTGTTGTAAGTAAATTGTATGCGAAGATCCTTATTCCAAGAGTGACGAATGTAACTGATGAGAAATTGTGGGATGTATAATGTAAAAAACATTTAGCTAAGTCCAAAAAAGTATTTTGTACATTTGTAGATCTGGAAAGAATATATCTGAAAGATATTGCAGTATTAACATAGCGGGACCGGATTTAAAGCCGATAAATAGCACAAATTGAACCTCACGATATCCAAAATTTACTCATTTATTACTTTTGATGCGGAAATAAAGTTAAAGTTCGCCGGGACAGCTAGTTATTTGTATAAAGTAATTACGTTGTTTCACCTCTGACTTGGCTAGCTTTTTCATATTTTGAAATAACGAGAATAATCCCTTATTTCTATGATAAAATAAACAAACTCCTAATTACTTAGCTTTTATTCATACTCTCAAATACACTATGGAGGACATTCTGACAATTGTGGAAAGTTGTGCATAGAGATGTAACGGCTAGCAGTGTGGCCGAATACCAGATATTCGGCCAAGCATGTGGCCGAAGAGCCGGATATCCGGCCGCCGGATATTCGGCGGAACTTAGCCGTTTGGTGCATTGCACACTGCGTAGGCGGCGCGCGAACGATCGGGTGGACTCAGTTAGATTCAGGTCTTTTCGTGAAGAAACGCGATAACCTGTAAGCTGGAGTTTTATCTCAAATCAGTGCGAATTGATCGCAATCGTGACCCTTATTCTTGGTGGGCAGGTGGGCAAACAGCACCCAAATTTAACAAAGTTTGCCAAGATCAATCTTTCATCACCTTGCAGCAGTGTGTACACCGAAAAACTTTTTACTGAAGCTGGCCTTAATAATGAAGATAAGTGAAATGGCTTGCTACATCTCAATGCAGAAAAAATAGTATTTATTCACCATAATTTGCCCTTAGTGCAGTATGAATATTAATTGATTGATTTTCTTTCTATTACATTCATTTGGTATTGTCTGATTAAAAATTTAAAGTAATTATATTTCTTAAGTGATACTAAAGCTAACTAAATAAAGCAAATAATTACTTAAAAATAGCCAAATAGTAATTATCCGGTATTCGGCCGGATAGTAAAACGGCCGCCGGATAGGGCGGATACCGGGTAGTTACCGGATATCCGTTACATCTCTAGTTGTGCAGTCTGTGAAGAAAGGACTAAGAGCCAAGTTATGTTTATTACATATATGATGGTCATATCATGATATTGATATTATTTTTGTTTTTACAACAACATTTTGAGTTGGTTGTATATATAGTCAGATTTTTAATAAGACAAAACACTGTTGTTTACTTTGTTATCAGTTTATAATGAAAAAAAAAAGTGTTATAGCAAAATAAATGAATGAAAAAACTATTGAATGAATAAAATTGCCTAGATTAGTGAATAGTTAGTATATTGAAGTTTGTTAGGAAACTTGTAGACTGTTCCTATTTTCATTACATTGTGTAATTGGAACTTTAGATTTATAAAATATAACAAGAGTTTAGAGGGATATCTTATATCAGAACTAGTTATATCAGAGCAGTTTTATTATTATTTCATTGTTTAGTATTTATTTGAGATGAGTCACACCCTGTATTCCTTGGATTTTCGCGAATCACATTCATAACATTGAAAAAACTTTTTATGGATTACATCGCGTTTATTTAGAACTTATTTTCTATTTATTTCCCGACATTTCCCTACCATCTCGTTGTTCATTACTCGTGAAAATGATCACTGTAAAGAGTTCGAAACGTCGGGGAAATAAATAGAAAATAAGTTCTAAATAAACGCAATATAGTCAATAAAAAGTTGTGTTTCAATGTTATGAGTCACACCCATTGTTCATTCATCTGATTGAATAAGAACTGAATGCATTACTTTAAATTTGGCTACATTATTTTACAAACTGACATTGGCTACTGTCACCTAGTTTTGTCTAATTAACTATACCACTATAAACCTATTATAAAATGTAAAAATACATTGCTTCTCTAGAAAAATGTGTACATACATACATAACTTCACGCCAAATCCCTTGCGGGGTAGGCAGAGAGAACAGAGCGCCATAGGGCACGATTCTTACACACCTCACTCGCTTCGTTGACTTTCATAACTCTTTTCATGCACGCGCGTCGGTTTTTGAGGCTCTTAACATCACCTTCCTCCAGAACACGTTCTATTTGGTCTTGGAATGTGTGTCTTGGCCGTCCTCGACTCCTACATCCGTCCGCTTTTGCATTGTATATCTGTTTAGTCAGTCTTGCGTCAACCATTCTTTCTACATGTCCGAACCATCGGAGCATGCCCTTTCTTACTTTTACACCGACACTCTCTTTCAAACCAACTTCCTTCCTTACAACCTTGTTTTCTACGCGGTCAGCGAGAGTCACTCCGCAGATTTTGCGTAGAGCCCTCATTTCTACCGCGTTTATTCTACTTTCATGCACACTCTGCCATACCCAGCTCTCGCTTCCATAAGTTAGTGTTGGGATCAGGACTGCATTGTGGATTGCTAACTGGGCCTTTCTGCTAATATTTTTTGCGCCCAGGAATCTGCCCAACACTCCGTTTACGCTATTTCCTATCGCCACTCGTCTTTCTACATCCGCGGTGTACCTTCCATCTCTGCTAAAAGCGCATCCAAGATATACAATTTCATTCACCTGTTCCAGCACTACATCATCAACCATTATCCTTGCATCTGTTCTGGATTCCTCCCTTTCAAACACCATTACTTTCGTTTTCGTCGCATTCAACTGCAAGCCTTTAATCATGCAATCATCTTTCATAGTAGTGACTAGTGTTTGCAGGTCCGACGGCGATTCGGCTAGAAGCACGGCGTCATCTGCGTAAAGCAGGCAGCTCACAACTAGGTCACCCATTCGCATCCCTACATCCATCGATCTCATTCTCTGGAGACAACTGTCCAGGTACAGGATGAACAGTCGAGCGGACAGCACGCAACCCTGTCTGACGCCGATATTGACGTCAAACCAGGGGGACAAGCCGCCGTCAACACGCACACACGCTGTGCAGCCCTCATAAGTGGACTGCACAGCGCGCAGCAGTGTTCCGCTCACCCCGTAGCCCGGGAGTATATCCCACAGATCCTTTCGTAACACTCTGTCAAACGCTTTTTCCAGATCCACAAAACCGCAGAAAACCTTCCGGTTAACAGCCAGTTGTTTCTCCACGATGTTGCGGAGAGAAAAAATCTGATCCATGCACCCTCGTCCGCTTCTGAAACCACCCTGAGCCTCCCACAACACTCCATCAGATATCACCCTCATTCTCCTTTCAATAATTTTCCCATACACTTTTGCTGCTAAACTGATCAAACTGATGGCCCTGTAACTGGCGCACTGCATACGTGATCCCTTACCTTTATACAAGGGCACGATGACAGCGCGCCTCCAGTCCATGGGAACCTTACCCGACCTCCAGCACAGATTGCTCAAGGTCAGGAAAGCGTCCCGGACACAGGATCCACCGTGTTTGATCATTTCAGCAGACATCATATCAATTCCAGCTGCCTTACCATTTTTCATACTTCGTATCGACCATTCAATCTCTTCCATAGTAATGTCCTCATCAGATGTTGGCGCAGCGGTGTCAGCCGTAGGCTCACTCGCGGCGCCCACATCCGGAACATACTCGTACATTTCCCCAAAATACTCACTCCACCTGCCCAATACATCGCTTGGGTTTGCAAGAATGTCACCAAACTTAGACATAATTTTGTCCATTCTGGATGTTGACGAAGAACCCCGAGACTTTCTAACTTCCCTCCAGAAGAGTTTGTTATTCGCCTCGAAGTTCTCCGTCAACCTCACTTCCTCATTCGCAACAAGTCTTTCACGCTTCTCTTTCACTAAGGCTTTGGTAACATTCCTGCAGCGGCGGTAGCTCTCATACTTTTTCTCTGTCATACTATCATTCTGGTTCAAACTTGAGACATAATCCAACCATGCTTTTTTCTTTCTTTCGACGCTGGATTTCACATCCGCGTCCCACCAGGCGTCACCTCTCAGAATCTTATGCCTCTTTGCACTACCACATACTTCTTTTGCACTATTCACTATACTTTCTTTCATTCTTTCCCAGCATTCTTCAACACCTAGGTCAGAAAGACTCGTCTCATTGAGTCCTTTACTGACTAGGCCTACATACATACTCCGTACACTTTCATCTTCTAATTTCTCACATTTTATCCTTTCAAGCTCTCCGAAATGGGTACGCACTCGCCAGTGTCTCCACTTCTTGAAAAGGCCCACGAATCGGCTTACCACCAGGTAGTGGTCCGTATCAAGAGTGGGGCCTCTGTAGGCTCTTGTATCCCTTAGAGTATTTCGGAGACGACTATCTATCAAAATCAAATCTATCATACTCTTTTGCTCATTCCGTCTCCACGTATACGTGTGAATATCTTTATGACGGAATAATGTGTTAGACACAAGGAGGTTCCGTTCCAGGCATACGTCCAATATCGGCTTACCAGCATCATTCACTCTCTTGTCACCATTCGGACCAAGGACGGCCTCCAGGCCGTCTCGCTTGGTTCCGACCCACCCATTAAGATCACCACACAGAATTATCCTTTCATTTTCCTCAGCTAGATCCAGAATATCCCTAACAGTTTCCCAAAACTCCTCGAGTTCGCGGGGATCCGCGGAGCTAACGGGAGCATAAGCTGCGACCAGGAAAACTCGCGTGATCCCCAGTTTTATTCGAACCCAAAGATGTCTTGGGCCTACCAACTCATAATCTTTCACTCCGGAAGCAAAGCGGGAGGAGAGAACGACTCCAACACCCCCACTGGCACGGACGTCCGGGTCCACTCCGGACCAAAGGGCTACCATGCCACCGGGGAGGTCCTCGGTCTCCCTCCCCCTCCGCTTTGTCTCCGTCAAACATAAGGCATCCAGGCATCTCTCATTTAATACATCCATCATCTCATTCATCTTCCTTGTCATGCTACCTCTAACATTCCACGTGCCTATACGGCACTCCCCTCTCCTCGTCCCGCCAGGATTGGCGCTGCGTGAAGGGTGGCGGCCCCCTTCGCCGCATGCGCATGCAGCCGCACCGACGGGGGCTAATCGGTGCCCGTCGCTTGCGGGGCACGCCCTAGCAGCCCGTCCGGCTGAGTTTGCTTTGGTCAAGATTGCGTCCCACTGGGACGGCAGGGATCGCGACGCGCACGCTCTTGACATGACCCCCTAAAATGTGTATGATGATCATAAATGTTTTCTATGTTTACACCGTAATTTATATTCATGAATTTCACTTGTCAGTAAAATATATTAGTATGTATACAGCTGACCAAGAATCTTCCATTAAAACCAATAATAATTTTGTCTATGGATACCTCGTCTCAAAATTTTTTAAGCTAGCAACTGGATGGAGCTAATGTAAAAAAAGGAAAATATGGTTGTTGTAGCAGTCATCATAATGTATTGGCTAGATTTTAACGTGTGTAATATAACTAAAGATATATCCTTATAGGCTGGATATAATGAGGAAGATGTTTATGTGGAGTTAATCACAAGCATTTCAATTGCATATGGGGTTCAGGCAGCTACTCCCCCTGCCCCAAATTTAAGCATTTAATATACTTTATTATTTTTTAATACTTTTTACTATAAACATCTTAAATACCAGCAACTAAGCATTTCCAGGATCCTTCACTGAAATGGAGAACAAACAGCAAATGTCTTCCAGCTATTACACCCTTTCATATCTTAAATACAGGGCATCAGTCAGAATATTAACTACATTTACATACATTTCAAGACATTCCTCTAATAAACATACTTGTCACTATCCTGCACCTAGAAGGAATCAAACCAAAAACTAATAAAGCTACACCATATTGACTGTACCTCAAGATGCATCATAAGCATTGTGTGCAGATCAGACCTTTATATAATCATGTTTTTAATATTATTTTAACACACTTTAAATATACAGTCTAAACTCTTTATAACGTTATTCTTTATAACGATACACTCCCTATAACGTTGGAGTGAGCCCAAGTTGGTTGGTTTGCGTTAAAACTCACATATTGAAACACTCTTTATAGCGATACGCCATTCTCTATTACGAAGAAATGTGTTCATATTTGTAGACAGTAAATATTTATTATGGGTATTATTGTTTATGTTATGTTATCGGGTAACAAAAGACTTTGAAGCTCCGAAACATCTCGGTCTAGCTTTTGTTATCCTTAATTGCCTTGTACACGTGCAGTATGACGCATTGTATTCTCGGAAGTGATGTATAAGCATTTATTATCTAAGGCATACATACAATTAAAAATTCTTATTAATTTGGTTTTTTTTTGTTCACTCCATATAACGATAACTCTCTATAACAACAAAAAATGCTCAGTCCCTCGAGTTTCGTTATAAAGAGTTTACACTGTATTTGCCATTGTCTTGAGTGAGTGAGTGAGTGAGAGGTATAATTTAACTGCTTACATTCAAATTTATTTTAATAACAAGCTTCTCTTAGGCTCAAAAAGTATTGCAGATGTATGATAAAATATTAAAAATTATATATATATATATATATTAGATAATCGCCCGAATACTGAACCGCCACTCAAATCTGACAATCAATAAAGTGCCACTTACTGCTCAAATATCACGTATTCTGTCTAATGTGACAGCTACTTAAACGCTTAAGTAGCCCTTATATATTTGAGTGGCAGTTCAGTATTCGAGCTAATAAGTAATAATATAAAAAATAAAATAACAATTCTAAAGATCAAATCATTTTTTTAGATGATTAATTTTGTAATCTCAAAATATTTAATTTTAGATGTTCAAATACTACTAAAAAGTTCTATCTAAATTGTTAACACACCTTGGCAGTGCCTTGGTAAGACCACAGACTCCTGGCTTAGGTTAATGGATTTGATTCCCTCCCAAGTACAAGTATTGCTACTTTGAATAATAGATGGTGCTAATGAGTATTGAGTCCAAAAACTATTTTGTCAATAATTATTTGTTTATTTTATGTGCACAAAAATTGGCTAACTAAACCGGTTTGTACATACAGTAAATTAATATTATACCCAGTATAGTAAATTATACAATCAAAAACTTTATATTTTATTGTCTTCAGGTTGTTAGAGTCATCAGACTTATATTGGAGCATGCCACAAACAACTGAATAAGGCAGAAATAACTGTTTCTTAAGCCTGCTACCATAAGAATGTTTATGAAAATTGAGATGTAGACCTGATGTAAGGCAAAATGCACTCTAAATTCCAAGAAATCTTGTCTTAAACACGAAAGCCATCCAACTCTATCTAATATTTTATATTGGCTTTTTTGATATTTCCAATAAATAATATTTGCATTGAACCAAAGCTTTCAATATTAAGTAAAATTAGATTGATTAGATAATGTCAAACATGTAAAAATGTAATTAAAATCTTAATCGTATTGACATTAACTTACAAGTAAATGCGCACACAAAATAACTTTCTACACTTTTGTACAGAGATAAATTTCAAAAATTATGAAACAATTTATCTATTTTCTTAAAAGAATGTATGCAAAATTTGCAATAGATTAAACACACTGCCTAAATCAAACTTTGGAACCTAGTCTCAACTTATTAGGGAGAATACTTTTTTTTTTTCATTTGTATTTATATGATAAAGAAATCTTCAAGGTCTCTGACATCTGCAGTTTAGACTGTGTATTGTACAATCAGTTTGTCACCAAGAAGAATTATTGTAAGAAGCACTAGTTACTTTTATATAGAAGAACTTTTATTCAATTGTGATTGTGGATAAATCTTTACTTTAATTTGTGATTGTGGAAATACTTATTTCTAAGATCATTGTTAAAAGCATTTTTCACATCTCATCATGCACTTGAAACACTCTCACACTGCTTTAATAATATAAATTTTACCTGATTCCTGATAGCAGCAACCTGTGTCAATCCCACTTGGTTTTGGCCTTGTTGAAGAAACTGATTAGTGCCTGGTGCCAGCATACCAGCCTGACTTAGATACATAAGGTGTTCAGTGTTTTTTCCAATGCCATTCATTGCTTGCATGTGACTTCCATGATGTTGGTGAATATCATACAATCCTTGTTGTCCTAATTGTGGAGCATTTTGTATTCCTTGCAAGGGTGGCAACATCACTGCACTATTCTGAATAGTCAAGTTACTTCCCAATGTTGGATTCTGCAGGGGTGTTAACTGTGTGTGTACCATATTAGTACTTAAATGTGGAGGGTGACTTCCAATTACTGATGGATTAATGGCTAATGTCCCAACAGACGAGGCTATTGCTTGATTAATAAATTGTTGTTGATTTGTTTGTGAATTTTTGAGATGCATCTGACCTTGTTGATGCAAGTTATGCATAGTCATAAGAACTGGATTCTTCCATTTATCAGGGTTCTGGAATTTAAAATGGAATATCATGATGTAAACATAAAACTTTTCAACAAAAAAGAATTCATCAATCAGTTTCATATTAGAAATTTTATAGGTTATATTGTTAAATAAAATATTGAGGTAAACAAACCTCTGTAATATTATCGTCGCCGACTGCCCAGCGTTGTTTATGGGCTAAAGAAGACAGCTCCCCTTCTTGGGGCTCACGTTGAAAAACGTAATGGACTGTAGCATCATCCTGGCTGCGGACTTGGGATGCACGCGCACTTTGCAACCCTGCTTCACCCGCCTCTTCTTCACCACCCGTTCCCGGCCACTTCATTGGGCTACTATGGGGTTCGAGCATTCAGTTTGACACCACTTCAATCCTTTGCAACCGTAAACAATATGTTTCACAAGTTTTCCGTCTAAACATATACGGGACTGCTTCCAGTAATAATACAGGCCGATGTGTAATTAGACTGCATTACAGTATACTAAGTTCGGAAACCGAATGATACTCGGTATTGTGATGTTAAAGGTATTTTTTCTTGAATAACTAATGACAGCAGCTTTATCAAAGCACAATGACAGCCGCAACGGCAAACCAAAATATTGTCCGAACCAACTACAACGGTCTCCTTGAAGAATTTAAACAAAGACGTGAGATCAAATAGGTATTTAATGATTATAAGAAATCTTGAGAAACTTTAACTTCAGAAGATGTATTTAAGCTTGTAATGTACTCAGTTTTGCTTTTAACTATTAGTCGGCGTCGAAACCTAAACTGAATAAACACTCAATAATACACTATTCACACAATTTCTAAACAAAACGAGCACAAATATAATTACTATATGTACATAGAACTATTTACAATGTACAATTTTACATAAAACCCGGTTTAAGCCATTGGCTGCTGTCGATATTTTCTGATTTAGAAAAGACGACAAACATTCTTCACTGCCAGTCCGCCATAATCGGTCCAAAATCGGTCTGTCGGGTAGTCCGAGCGATGCGATGCGCGCGCAACGCGCAAAACAATATTGAAAACAAACGTTATCTACGTTCCTCTATAAGTATGATATTTATGCGAAAACAAAATTAACAACAATAAAAACCTATTTTTACTTGAGCTTACTTTATAAAGTACTCACTATACCTATAAAACCTATTATTACTCGTATTTATTTCGTTTATTGTAAATAATCAGTAAAACGATTACAGGTTATCGATTAATATAACGGCCTAATAGAACTAAGAAAACAAGGCTGTAAGGAAGGAAGTTGGATTGAAAGAGAGTGTCGGTGTAAAAGTAAGATAGGGCATGCTCCGATGGTTCGGACATGTAGAAAGAATAGATGATGCAAAATTGACTGAGCAGATATGCAGTGCAAAAACGGATGTCTTTCCATTTATCTCGCTTTTCGGAGTCGAGGACAGCCAAGACACACAATCCATGACCAAACAGAAAGTGTTCTGGAGGAAGGTGAGAATCCTCAAAAATCGACGCGCGTGCTTGATAAGAGTTATAAAAGTCAACGCAGCGAGTAAGGTGTGTAAGAATCGTGCCTTATGGAACTCTGTTCTCTCTGCTTACCCTGCAAGGGATTTGGCGGGAAGTTATGCTGTTGTTTTCATACTTCAACATACATATCTATGTATGTTTCCTAAGTATCTACATAAGATACTTCTAGATACTCAATTTATACATACTATAGATACATGAATACCAGCATGATAATATATGTATATGCTACTGTAGTGCTAAGTAGTGTTATTTTAGCCGTGATTTGACGATGGTAACGGACTGCGCTTTTCTTATAATAACGGGCAATTCATTCAACAATCGTATAGCTTGGCATAAGCGCGGCTATTTTAGAGTTCCGTATCCAAACCCCTATTACTTAGACTTCACTGTCCGTTCGTCAGTCTCCAAGCTCTAACAACAAATACTAACAATAAAATAAATATATAAGTGGGGCTCCCATACAACAATCTTGATTTTATTACCGTTTCTTTCTCGATACTAATAATGGTGACAGGTAGACGCTTTAACTATTCATAGCTCCTCATAACTAGCACGAAATGCTACAACTCACTTTTCTGTGCGTTACGCACCCAGTTGCTACCAGCGACCCTGACTCCTGACTAGGACGTCGGTCCACCTCGTGAGTGGACTTCCTAGTCCACGTCAACATTTCGTGGTCGTCGCTCGAGAGACTTATTTATTTTATTTTAATTCAACAGGATTTTAATACTAGTACGGAACTGTGCGCACTTGCGCGAGTCCAATTCTCACACGCACTTGGTCGGTTAATTTATAATAACTATTTATTTCAGCGAAACTAAGTTAATTTGTCTCTTCAGTATAACTAGTAGTTTCAAAAATATCCAATATCCATGTTTAAAGAAAATTGATCCTGCAGAAAAGGGATGCCTATATTTTAAATTGGACAGGTAGCTACATCAGCAAAAAGTGCATTTTAAATCACACATCTGAGTGTTTCATGCCAGACTATTACAAGATAGCGTGATAGATCTCTTATCGTGCCAACTTACATGCTGCCTTGCAAATTCGTATTTCCAATTAACTGTCTAGCCTCACTGACTGATTTCAGCTAGTCAGTGACGAGTAACCACTGTCAAATTCACTGCGAATTCCATTTATCATCTACTAGCTGACCCGGCGAACTTTGTTCCGCATCAAAAGTAATAATTAAGTAAATTTTGGTTCAATTTGTGCTATTCATTGCATTTAACTGCTGTCCCGCTATGTTATTACTGCAATATCTTCGAAAATATCGTTTAAATATAATAAATAAGCCAATAATACACATAAAAAGTAAAAAATAAAGTTGTCATTGTGGTTATCCCTAACAGATAGATATTAATAAATGACCTCGCGGACTTTTTTATAGAGCTTCTGAAGGTGTTTAGTAATGTAGAACATTGTTTTGATCTATCACTGTAAAGTATAGACATCTAGTGTCAAACTTGTGCAACACAATTGAAATGTCACTTCAAGAATACATATTAAACAAGTCACATTGTAATCTTACTTAATTTCCTAAATCCCTAATAAAGCCCATGACTACAACGTTACATGGTGTCAGAAGTGGGATAATACATAAGAAAGTTATAAAATGTCTACAAACGACGCAGTATCTGGAATAAAGCCGCCAGCTAACCTACAAATTGACTCGGACAAACCAACGTGTTGGAAAAAATGGTTACAACAATTTCAGTGGTATTCAATCGCTATTCAACTTGATAAAAAGCCAGCCGAAATCCAGGCAGCAACATTTATGGCAGTGATAGGCCCAGAAGCGATCGAAATATACAACAGTTTTAATCTCAGCGAAGCTGACAAAAATAACCTACAAAGTATTATAGACAAGTTTAAAGAGTACTTTGCACCAAAAACAAACGTATCCTTTGAAAGATACATATTTTTTAAAATTGTACAATACGAAGATGAACAATTTAACGAATTTCTAATCAGAATAAAAACTCAGGCAAGTAAATGCGAATTTGGTAATTTGCTTGATGAAATGCTGAAAGACAAGATAGTGTTCGGAATCCGATCGAATCAAGTAAGAGAGAAATTATTAACTGAAGATAAACTAGACTTGATGAAAGCCATAACAGTGTGTAAAACCAGTGAACAAGCTTCCAAACAACTAGACGAGTTCGAAGGTAAAAATAAAGAAGACAAAGTATTAGTCGTGAGAAATAAAGGTCACAAAAATAAACAAAATGAATATTTTGACTGCAAGAGATGTGGCACAAACCATAAATTCAGAGAATGTCCCGCATTTAACAAACCATGCACTAAGTGCAATAAAAATGGTCATTTTGCCAATATGTGCCGCACTAAGAAATATAATCCCAAACAAAAAAATAGAGTGAATACAGTAGAAGAAAACTCAAATAGTTCCGAAGATGAAGTATACATATCGACTATAAATGCCAACGAAAAGAAAGACTGGACAGAAAAAATACAAGTGGGTGATGTGAAATTCATTGCCAAACTAGATACAGGAGCACAATGCAATGTGTTACCAAGACACATAATGAACAGAACAAAGGCAAATTTGAAACCAAGCCGAACAAAAAATTTAATAAGTTACACAGAAGATAGAATGGCAGTTCTGGGTGAAGCAGAGCTACTTTGTAAAATAAAAAATATAGAAAAAAACATTATATTTAAAATAGTTGAAGAAAAGGTCACACCGATCCTAGGACTGAACACTTGTGAAAAATTAGAACTTATTGCAAGAGTGAAAACACTGAAGGAATGTAAAGATGACATCTTCAACGGACTAGGCTGCTATAAAAACTATGAGTATGATATTGACCTAATTGAGAACCCAAAATTTGAAATAAAACCAGCAAGAAGAATCCCACATGCTATAAGAGATGAGGTAAAGCAAGAACTTGAGAGAATGGTGAAATTAGATGTCATAAAACCAGAAACTGAGCCTACTCCTGCGGTAAGTCCTATTGTAATTGTAAGACAAAAAGGCAAATTAAGAATCTGTATAGATCCATCAGATGTAAATAAAAACATACTGAGGCGACACTTTCCACTTGCTACTATAGAGGAAATTTCAGCAGACATTAAAGGTTCTAAATTCTTCGCATTATTAGATTGCACAAAAGGTTTCTGGCAGATTAAACTTTCAGAAAGAACACAAAAAATATTAACTTTTGCTACACCATGGGGAAGATATTCTTTCAAAAGACTTCCATTCGGAGTATCATCAGCACCGGAAATATTCCAAGAAATTTTAACAAATTTGCTCAGTAAAATCAAAAATGTAAGAGTATCAATCGATGACATATTTATATATGCAAAATGTAGAGAAGAACTTCAAAAAACTGTTAGTAAAGTCATAGAAATACTAAAAAAATCAGGCTTCAAACTTAACAAAAGTAAATGCATTTTTGAATCAGAAAGAATAAAATTTCTGGGACACATTGTTTCAGCAGACGGACTTGAAGCAGACCCAGAGAAAGTAGAAGCTATACAGGCAATGAAAACACCAACAAATAAAACAGAGCTACAGAGACTACTAGGTATGATCACATACCTAAATAAATTTATTCCAAGAATGTCAGATTTAACAAATCCACTGAGAGACTTATTACACAAAAACACAAGTTTTATATGGGATATTCATCACGAAGAAACTCTGAACAAAATAAAACAAGTTCTTCGAAGTCCTCCAGTGTTGAGACTATATGATGTAAACAAACCTGTAACACTAAGTGTAGACGCAAGTTCAAAAAATCTCGGTGCTGCACTTCTTCAAGAAGGACAACCAATAGCCTATGGAGCAAGAGCATTAACTAAGTCAGAAGAGAACTATCCACAGATTGAAAAAGAAGCACTTGCTATACAGTTTGGATGTAAAAAGTTCCACGAATATGTCTATGGTAAAGAACTGACAGTGGAATCAGACCACAAGCCACTTGAGACAATCTTCAAGAAAAACATACAATCTGCTCCAGCGAGATTGCAACGCATAATATTTAATCTTGCACCATACGCACCAAAAGTCATATTTAAAAAAGGCACAGAAATACCCTTAGCAGATTTTCTTAGTCGAGACTGTGATGCATCTAATCTGAAAAATGAACAAGAAGAAAACATGACAGTTGCAGTAATACTACCTATGTCACTTGATGCAAAAAAGGAGTTGATTACAGCTACAAAGAAAGATCCACATTTACAGTTATTACTTCAGACAATAATACAAGGATTTCCAGAAACAGTCAGTGAACTACCTAAAGAATTGCAACACTATTTTAACTTTAAAGAAGAATTGAGCTATCTCAAAGGAATAATTTTCAAAGGAAATAAAATTGTAGTACCAAAATCACAGATCCCGAAAATGCTAAAGAATATTCATCAAGGACATGCAGGTATACAAAGCTGTTTAAGAAGAGCACGACAAATTCTTTACTGGAAGGGACAACATGACGACATCATAAAACTAGTTAAAACCTGCTCCGTCTGTGAACAAACACAAAAAGGCAACATTAAAGATACAGTGCTAGTTAAAAATATTCCTACACTTCCATGGCAAATAGTTGCATCTGATCTATTTGAATTAAAAGGAAAAACTTACCTCGTAATCTGTGACAGCTACTCTGGATATATAGATTTTCAACAGCTAAAAGGTCAGTCTTCATATGAAGTTATAGAACAACTAAAAAGATGGTTCGCTACACATGGAATACCAGAAGAGCTACAAACTGACAATGGGACACAATACATGTCTAGAGAATTCAAGATCTTTCAAAGAGAGTGGGAATTCAATCATGTCACATCTAGTCCACATCACCATCAAGGAAATGGGCTCGCTGAAAAAGCAGTTCAAGTAGCCAAAAACATATTAAAAAAATGTAGTATTGACAAGTCTGATGTTCAACTGGCTTTATTAAACTGGAGAAATACACCAAGAAATAATATTCTAGGTTCACCCAATCAACGTCTATACAGCAGAATAACCAGATCTCCATTACCTACAAAAGACAGTAACCTAAAACCAAAAATAAAGCAAGGAGTTGCTGCCGAACTAAAACGATTAAGAGAAGAACAAGCTAACTACAGTAATAAGCACACTAAAAGACCAGACCAATTTGAGATTGACGAAAAAGTCAGACACAAAGTTGCTCATCGCCAATGGGAAGGGGCAAGAGTGATAGAAAAGCCTGAAGGTCTCCCAAGATCTGTAATCATTAAAACCAATCAAGGCCAAATCCTACGTAGAAACTTCAGCCATCTGCACAAGACACAAGCAGACATAACCAGCAACAGAGTTGTAGTTCCTGAAACTAAATACACAGATGAACCAATAGCACAAGAGACTCCAGCACAAGAACAATCAGCAGTTGTCCCTAAGTCACCCCCAGCATCAACAAGTTCCTCACCAAACACTTCTGATCATTTGCAGAAAACAAACCCGGCTCAACCAGCGTCAGCAATAAGATCATCAAGATTTGGTAGAATAATCAAACCAATAAATAGACTTGATCTTTAATAATACTTAAACTAGTAATTACTATATTATTTTATTAGTTATATTAAGTTAACATTATAAAATTACAATTTATAATTATATGAATAACTAGTTTACCATTCACAATTAAATGTATGATTCAATATTGTCTTCATGGAAATTAAAAATTAATAAGCATATTAAGTCAAATGTAAGTTACAAAGAAAGGGAGATGTAAAGTATAGACATCTAGTGTCAAACTTGTGCAACACAATTGAAATGTCACTTCAAGAATACATATTAAACAAGTCACATTGTAATCTTACTTAATTTCCTAAATCCCTAATAAAGCCCATGACTACAACGTTACAATCACTTAGGGTTCAGCCAGCGTTTGCAATTATAGTGATAATTCTCAAAAATTATCACTTTTTCTTTACAACATCATATATCAATTATAGATCAAAACCACCTCATTGTCACTCTCTAACTATTAAAAAAAACCGCAGCAAAATTCGTTACGTAGTTTTCAAGATATAAGCATATTATAAGGGGACAGACAGTGGTAGAGTAGGGTAGAGCCAAGCAGTTCGCTGCATGAATGGGCCGGCTCGACCGGTGAAATACCACGACCTCTCAGAAGACCGACGTAAAGTGGCTTAGCCGCGTTTCGTTCGGTGAGAGAGGTACCCGGAGGCCCACCCCCCTTCCCCATCCTTCCATATCGCCTATCGCTTAAAGGTCGGCAACGCAACAGTAACACTATATGTGTTGCTGGTGTCCATGGGCGGCGTTGGTTGCTTACGACCAGGTGACCCGCCTGCTCGTTTGCCCTGCTATCCCATAAAAAAAACAAACAGCGAAAAGTGACTTTGTTTTATACTGTGTAATGATAATTATGATGACAAATTCCAGCTAGTCAATGGTCCAATGGGGTCAGGTCAGTACTTCCAGTCAGTCTAGACTAGCTGGAATTAGTAGTTGGAAATACTAATTCGCAAGGCAGCGCGTAAGCTGGCTGGAATTAACGACTTCATAATAGGCCCCTGGTTTCAGGTTCGCCACCTGTTCCATTCGGTACGGTGATTCGTATTTTTTTATGGGATAGGAGGGCAAACGAGCATGCGTGTCGCCTGATTATAAATTACCAGCGCCGCCCATGGACACCTACAACACACATATAGTTACAGTTGCGTTGCCAACCTTTAACGGGAGGTAGGCCTCTGGATACCTCTCTCACCAAACGAAACGCGACATGAGCCAGTTTACATTGATCTTCTAGGAAGTTGTGGGTAGCCGGCCGATTCATGCAGCAATCTGCTTGGCTCTACCACTGTATTAGTTGTATGAGAATATTACCAGGGAACCATAACCAAGAATCATATACAGCAATATTGTGTTTTTTTATTATGACATATTTAGATCCTGCCATAAACTGTACTATTGTGCCTATTATTATTTGTAAAAATAATTTTAATGTTTCACCTGCGGGCATTCATAACTTTTGTCATTTATAATACACTATTTAAGTGCTGGGCAAACTGAGCAAGATATGTATGATGTCTATGCAATGTTAGTAATTATTTCAACTAACAATGATGGCAAATAATTATTGTTTTATAAAGTCTTTGTCGGAACAATCAATGATCAAATCCATCTCTACTCATGGCACTCTAAAAATACATTTTCCCACAGTGTTGTGTGCTTTCTTTACCATTAACATTTAATTAATTCTGCATTTGCAAGTATGGTTTGATTGTTTATCAGGTTAGTTAGTATGTTGCATTAAAACTAGAGAAATAAAAATAAGTATAGCAAGTACAAATTATGTATTAATTAATTTAGTTATTATTAAAACAGCTTATATAGGTTTGATTTTAAAGTGAAGACCAATAAGAGAAAACACTAGACATTTCAAATCTTGTACTAAATAGTAGAAACCACGTAGACCCTCTGGATCACGAGACTGATTTACATCAACTAATGATCCAGTTTTGGATGTTGTAAAGGAGATATGTTCTTCACCAATAACTATCTCAAGTTCCTGAAAGTGAAATTTAAAAAATATTATTACTAATATACTTAAAACTAGCAATATTTTTATTAGTATTACCACTGAGTGTAGTAATGTTGACATATAAAATTAAATATCTAACAGATTGTAATTTTTGGTGTTGTAATTCACAATAGATAACTTTCTGTTGCTAATCACTTGACATATAGTTTTGTTTAAATTTTGAAAGACACACTTGAGTTGTTAGGTCGCCTACTGGATCTGAGAGTATTTGCATACAGATTAACTATTATCTAAGAAATATTGTTTTTACAAACCTGCCTGCCCACTCTGTCAGGTTGTGGCCATAGTCTATCATCTTCGTGCATTATTTCTGAGTCTACAATCACTCTTTTAAGTTCTTCCATGACACAAGGGTGCACATACGCTTCTTTACGAATCATCGTATCATTTTTGTAATTAGAATTGTTTGCATAACGTAGTTTTCCATCCGGTCGGAATTCGAATTCTAAAAACTCGTGCCCGAACTTTCCTTTGTGACCCACATAATATCGTATATAAAAATCAGTGGACATATTTGGTTTTATGTTAGAAAATTGCAAATAAAACTGGATATAATCCACGCTCTCACTTTCGATTTTCACCGTTTCCAATTCATAGGGATGCTCAAAGTCAATACTACATTACTACTGAGTCTACTGACCAACGCTTAGGGACACGAAAAAGTATCGATACTTTGTGGAATCGAGAACTATTCCTTTAGATACCAATACTTTTGTACTCGATACTTTGCATTCTATATTTTTACCCAATGAGTACTTTTCATTAAGTATCGTATCGAATAAATCTCAGAAATTGTCCCCAAATTTAAGCGTAAAAACGTCAGATATATGGAATATTCAGTCAGAATTATATGGGTATATTATTTTTAGGGGTAATTTTAACTTTATCATCTATTTATTTTTCAAAACAAAATGGTTTAATAATTGAAATTTTCGATACTTTGATAGAAAGAGTCCTTAAAAGGTTTTTTGTTAAGTGAAATTATGTATTGATTATTTTTTTTTATACGTTTAATGATATTTTATTACTTAATTTATTCATGTTTGTTCTCCATCAGCTAAGCTGACTGATACTGATGTCGTGACCTATGCGCTATAGACTAGGTCTGAGTGGTCTGTCTCACTAACATTGACAAACTAACGTGGGGCGTAGCTAGGGATACGGTACCAAATAGAAAGTATCGATAGTGTATTCATGAGGAGTATTGAAAAAGAGGGCAGGCCCTACTCCGCGTAGGCTCTGCGAAGCCTTGCCTGAGACAAGCTCAGAAAAGTACTCGAATATTCGATCTTTTGAGGTATCGATTCTTTTATAAGTATGATATTTTTTTCAATACTATTAATTAGTACAGTTCGATACTCTCTATTCAAATCCGTGTCCCTCATTAGACTTTTTTAAAGGTACTCGATACTTTGAAGTATCAATACTTTTCTTTCAATACTTTTATGAGTATAAATTGCTGTAAGCTGGCTGGAATTAACGACTTCATAATAGGCGCCTGGTTTCAGGTTCGCCACCTGTTCCCTTCGACCACTCGACTTTGACACAGAGATTCAACATCCCTTTATCTAGTCTGTGATCACTCCCAGTTTTCACTCTGTTGATAACTGAGACATCGTTGAATATATGTCATTTGTCTGACAAGATGAAGTCTGTCTCATAAAGTCTCATTCCTTGTTGAACCACAATAAGCACTTCGGTTTTACGCGTGGGCGGACAACATGTGATGCTGGAATAAGATTATTAGAATGTATATTTGAAGCCTGGGAGGAGTCGAGGGATGCCTATGGAATATTTTGTGACTTGTCTAAGGCTTTTGATTGTGTGCAGCATGAAACTGTGGTCAGAAAATTACACCACTACGGTATAAGAGGCATCGCTTTGGATCTTCTCATTTCTTGTCTGAGTGATAGGATTCAAAGAGCATATGTTAAAGGAAAGCTATCACATATATCAGCTGTAGCAATGGGAGTGCTACAAGGTTCTATTTTGGGACCTTTCCTGTTTCTTTTGTACATTAATGATCTACTATATCTTGTGAAAAATAATCATGAAATAGTTTTGTTTGCAGATGACACTTCTTTAGTTTTTAAGGTTAATAGACAACAGACAGTAATTGACGGTGTAAATAATGCTCTTTCTAAAATAGTGAACTGGTTTAGTGCTAATAATTTGCTTTTAAATGTTAATAAAACTAAATATGTTAAATTTTTTACAAAAATGTTAAACAAGTAAAAACCAGTATGGTGATGGACAATGAGAGATTGGAATTGGTCAATAAGGTTATCTTCCTTGGTATAACATTAGATTCTAAATTACAATGGGGCTCCCATATAGAAACGTTTTCAGGTAGACTAAGCTCGGCAGCTTACGCTGTAAGGAAAATACGTCAACTGATCGATGTTGATACTGCGCGTTTAGTTTATTTTAGCTATTTCTACACCATTATGTCGTACGGCTTATTGCTTTGGGGTAGTGCCGCGGATACAGATTCGGTTTTTGTGCTCCAGAAACGAGCCGTTCGTGCTTTCTATATGATGAGTCCCAGGGATACACTAAGAAATAAATTTAAAGAGATAAGAATTATGACATTTTATTCGCAATATATTTATGAAAATCTTATTTATCTTATAAATATAAAACTAAATTTAAGAAATAAAAACAATCTCGCTGTGCCCGCTACTAGGCTCCATAAAATCTCTAACTCGATCCCAGGTCAATGTATACGCTTCTACAATAAACTTCCAAACGACGCGGTTGAATTGTCCATGGGAAATTTAAGAATTATATTAAAAGTAGATTGTATCAAAGGGCTTACTTGTATCGCAGATTATATAAACGATAAAAAATTTGGAATGGAACTGCGCCTTTTGTGTTGTAATTATTATATTTTGTTAAACTGGAAATCGCAAAGAGTCGGACTTGAGTTTCTTGCCAGTTCTTCTCAAGAAGCCTTGACGCCGGGACTGGCACTTAGATTCGCTTTCACATTCAAGATAGTGTGATAAAATGGAATCTAAGCTCCGCGTATTTCAGTTTGTAGTTTTGTATGACGATTCTAAGCACTTTGTAAGGTCTAAGGAATAAAGATATTTTGAATTTTGAATTAAATTTTTGAACCATCGGGGCTAATCCAGGTCCATTTCCTTTGTGGCTGTTTTCTGAAGAAGGAATTCATCATAAAGAGGCCCTCCTTCTCCAGAAATTCAGCCATTTTTTGACCCCTCTGGTTTCTTTGTCCAACACCGAATTGCCCCACCCTCAGCTCATTGTCCTTGCTCGTGCCTAGTCTAGCGTTGAAGTCTCCCATAACCACAGTAAAGTAGGTTTTGGACGAGTGGATGGCTTTCGAGATATTCTCGTATAAGGCCTCCACTTCGTCGTCGGGGTGTGTCGAGGTCGGCGCGTAAACCTGTATGCCCTTCAGCGAATTTCCTTCGGATATTCTAAGTATAAGGTACGCTACCCTGTCTTGTCGACACACTCTCGATCCTCTCCACGTTGACTACCAGAGACCGGTGAACGATAAATCCGACATCACCTTGCGAGATGTTATCGTCTTCCCGGTAGAAGAGCAAGTTTCCAGACCGCAGGATTACCGTATCTTCCCACTGTCTACGGACTTCCGATAAGCCCACAATGTCCCATCGAATCTTACTCAGTTCTTCTTCCAGTTCGGCGATCCTCTCGTCAGTCCTAAGCGTGCCTATGTTGTGTGTTACTAAGTCCAAAGTTCGTTTTTTTCGGTAGCCGTGTCGCGACCGGTGATTTTTAACACCCCCTACTCCGCCATTACCGAGCCCGCTATCGTGAGCCAACGGAATAGCGGAGCTGCCGTGACTAGGGGCCGTAGCTTTTCCTTGTTGTATCATGGGGGGTTTTCGCCATAATCGCCACGCTTGGCAGGCGAGTTGGCGATCGCAGTAGGCTGTATTTTGTTGAGAGAGAATGCTGCTGCCCATTATTCCAGCCTTTTCCCTTAGTCGCCTTTTACGACACCCACAGGAAAAGATGGGGTGGCGATATTCTAAGCCGGCGCCACACAGCATACATACATAACTTCACGCCAAATCCTTCAAGGCTAGGCAGAGAGAACAGAGCGCCATTTTGCGCGATATTTAGATGCCTCACTCGCTTTGTTGACTTTCATAAAACTTTCCATGCACGCGCGTCGATTTTTGAGGCTAACATTACCTTCCTCCATAACCAAATTTTTTCAAACTAATCATGAAACTTTCTAAGGAAGTACCGCGAAGTTAGCCGCTCATTAATGGCTATAAGTGATTAGTTGGGCCATGGTCGCCGATAACGTACCAACTTAACTGAAAGTACTGAAACAGTCTCGGTGGCCTAGTGGTCGAGCACATGGCTTCTGATCCAGAGGTCCGATTTCGTTTCCTGACACTGGCTCTCATCAATGACTTTTCGAATGGGCCGGCTCGATCGGTGAAATACCACGACTTCTCAGAAGACCGACGGAAAGTGGCTCATGCCGCGTTTCGTTCAGTGAGAGAGGTACCCGGAAGCCCACCCCCTTCCCCATCCTTTCCTATCCCCTATCGCTTTAAGGTTGGCAACGCAACAGTAACACTATATGTGTTTTGGAACGAAGTTCCTTATCGCGCGTTGTGAAAGGGGGCTAGACGGAAAAAATTGTCACAACACTTTTTCCATGCCAAACTGCACTTTCAAGTCGGCTTATTTAGAATGAATGAATAGCTACCCAAATGTTCTAATGGCTGGGATACCTTGCTTTCATACAGGGGGCTCGGGTTCGAGCCCCCGGTACCGAAACTCTTTTTGAAGTTTTATTTTCCATGTTTTCATATTTTATATATGTTTAGGGCACTTTCAAGTATCGGCTTATTTAGAAAAATGTGTAACTACCCAATTGGTCTAGTGTCTGGGATACCTTGCTCTCATACAGGGGCTCGGGTTTCGAATCCCGGTAACGGAACTCTTTTTGAAGTTTTATTTTCCATGTTTTCATATTTTATATATGTTTTTTTTTAGTTCTTAAATTTTATTACAATTCCTTCACTAATTAATCGAAAGAAACTTCGTTCCATCCGGGTGTCCCTTAAACACCTCTCAAGTTTTTGCTGTTGTCCATGGGTGGCGTTGGTTGCTTACCATCAGGTGACACGCCTGCTCGTTTGAAATATCGATAACTGAAAACTTTGTGCCCGGCATGCTAATAGGTTCGCCACCTATTTCAATGGGGACGTAAACATAACGGTGAGACGAAGCTCAACAGCCGCTGCCTACACCTTCGGGTAACAAAAGGCGTGAAGTTATGTTTATGTTTAACTGAATGTAACTATAAAGGATCCTTTGGACCAGCCATTCGTAGTCTCCTCATGAGGCTAGCCCACCCAAGATAAATGTTTTATTGATTGCTCTACAGTTTACGATACAAAACATGTGTCATAAAATGAGCGGGCTTTTTTTATGTTATATTCTTATCGTAAAAAAAACAATTATTACTACAGAAAAAACAGTATGGCTTTTAAGTTTTAGACTGTTTACATAGTTTACATTAAAATGAAAAATTTAAATCAACAAAACCAAAAATTTAAACTTTATTTAAATTCTACTGAATTCATGTTGTTTCTATCTCAGTCTATACTTGCATGGAGGATTATGCAAGAATGGCTGAACAGATATAGCGAGGTGTGTATCGTGTCGTGCCTTGGGCTCGTTTGTCGTTTTCTATGGTTATCTAGTGTATAATTTCCACTCCCTAACTCGATTTACTTGTCGATTTACATATTAATATTCTAACTCGGCGCAACTCGAGCTGGCATTTTTTGAATGGGTAAAGCACTAGTTTCACATCTATAATCTCTGGTATTGACGCTGTGGCAGGGATGCACGGTATCGGTATTCACGTGAATGTTAATCGATGATATTACTTATATAAAGTCAACACATCGATGTCATTTCATTCAACTAAAGATAAGCTTGCAATAGCTCTACTATTTTTATAAACTAAAATAACAGTTTCAATGCGTGATTATAAAATGTGTTTACTTACACCTACAGATTTTACACCACACCTACTACTACCTACTACCCACAGATCTAAACATGGGCACACGTTATTATTATAAGCCTCTAATATTTTAAACTCTATTCCGCACGAAATGAAAGGTCTTAAATTAACAGTACTTACGAGTGACGGCAGTGAATTTTAACACACACATCTTTAGTAATTTTACTAGTGTCTCTCTATAGTTGTGTCTCTCTAGAGTTTCTCAATAGTTGTGTAACTTAAACTAAACAATAATTGTCAAAGTATTGATATTAATACGAACTGTATTTGTTATAGATAGTACTAAACACATTACTTATAATCTATAATAAACTTAGAATATGTATTTCTTATTAAATAGGCGCCTATTTGTAACACACTGAGAAGTTCGTTTTCATGACTATGCTGACTCTCTTCGAAAATATTGATTATTTAAAAAAAAAAATTAATTATGTGTTTTACTGAATGTTCTTCGGGAAAAGTATTATCAAACAGTAAACATCGGATAGCCTGTCTTTTACAAATTAAATTAATTTAAATTTCACATGCGCTATGCTGAAAACAGAATGCACAATTTTCCGTCAGCCGTACGAAATGAAATTAAATTTATAGTTAGTGTAATTAAATAACTAAAAAAAACACATTAGTTAATTATCACTTTCTTCAGCTAAGTATTTAATTGGACAGTGTTTAAAATTATAAGGAATAATATTCCATATTTGAAATTGACATAATGTAGGTGCTTTTGAACTCACACATTTTGTTTTTTCATTGTGGAATAACGTGTCCGAATTGTATTTTTATTTTGTGTGATAATTTAAGTAGATTTATAGTCTTAGTGTTGTAATTATGTTTTTTGTTATTAACTAAGCTAAAATTTACTTTTAAGTTAAATTTGTGCATTTTGAAAAGGGGCGCCTTCGCGACGCGATCCTTGGTATCCAAACTTCAAAGTAAAATTAATGTCTTCGAAAGATTATTACTTGATAACAATTTATTACAAAAACTTTCGAAGAAAACATATTTTCCTACGACTTTGCAATATAATACTATCCGTGTGTAGTAAGAAACCCGTTTGAGGGAGCAGATTATTTGAGAAGGCTGTGTAAATGATATTGATAGGTTAGAGAAAGGTGCCAAATTCGCATCAAAGTGTATTGATCCATAGACTATAGAGTACAAAGAAGTTACATACGTCAAACGGCTCGAGGAGTGACGTCTCTGCGTGTCTTTTCTTTTCTGTGACCCAGGCAAGATGGGTGAGTAGCAGCAGTTTCATGATTTTAAAATAAATCCGAATTTATCTGAACATATATTATAACTGGAAATTAATCACGTTTCTCTTTCGTTTGCAATTACTTTTGTGTAATAGCGTGTGCCTGTATTTTGATTAAACTACGAGACAGGTTGGGTTGTCGGTGAAGTGTTTTAAGTGCTTATTTTGTGATGCAGGTATCAGTCGTGATCACTGGCATAAACGGAGGGCTACGGGCGGCAAACGTGCCCCCATCCGTAAGAAGAGGAAGTATGAGTTGGGTCGCCCAGCTGCTAATACCAAGGTGAGCACTTTTACTCCAATATAACCTATACGGTAAATGTAAAACAACATAAATGTTTCGGACTTACCGGATCTGTTTCCTGCTGTGTAATATCCCGTCTTTATTTCTATAATACAAATTATGAATATGCATGTTAATTAGTTACAGTTCATAATATTCTCTGTGCCTTCTGACCATGTGTACTCAGTGGTATACGCTAGGGGCAATTTTTACCGAATATCTCTTTAGTCAAGTACTTTTATATATGTGTGAAAGAGGTTTTATGCCTATCTCATCTCTACGCATCCTAAGTATTGACATAAATAGTATTTATTATTCTGTCTTAGAATGTGTGAATAATCACTTTATAGCCTTGAAATTGCTGTAGAATACTTAGAATAGTGGGGTTTTGTGTCTGTTGAGTTATCAATAATCTCAATTTCCCGCATAATAGTCATGACAGCCAATCTTATCTGCTCCAAATGAATATAGTATTTGTTTCGGTTTAATTTACATCAGCACCACAACAACCTACTAACTTTGGTTGTTATGTAGAAGTGATTATAATCTTACAGTATCTTGATACACATTTTTTAGAGTATAATTATTACTTCATTTATTAATTAGCTTTTAAACAACAATTTATCACCATTACGTACATATACTACAGTATATGACAGCCATTTTTCATTGCACCCCTTTTTTTCAATCATAATATTTAGTAATAATTATAGCATGTAAGTTTGTCTATGTGGCTTTTCAATTAATCTAATAAACCTGATTAGAGATAGTTAAATCGTATTGTTTAAATAAATAAACTATTATTCAAATCAACTTTAATTTCAGCTTGGTGCACAGCGTATCCATTTGGTGCGCTCCCGTGGAGGTAACACTAAATTCCGTGCTCTGCGTCTAGACAGTGGCAACTTCTCATGGGGATCAGAATGTATGTGTACATGCTTCTATAATTTTTATGTAAATCAAAGTAGTTTAGTTTGAAACATTTAAATAGCACAACTTGGATATTACATTCAATGTAGCTGGTACCACATAGTATTTTATGTGGCTTATTACAGTACATACTACTTTAATGTCTATTGCTATAACCACTACTATTATGAAGAATGAAGCTTTATTTATTAGAAATTAAAAAGTAAAAATTACAATTAACATATTCATAATTCATGTGATCAACTTATAGCAATTAATATCTTATTTAAAAAAGACTGTAGGTCATGATAGACAAAACACTAACTTAATTTTTTTCAACACATTTCACAAGTATTATCCCTATTTTCTGCATTTAAAAATAGTAATGACATCCTATTCCTTATCTACAAAGCTACTTGGCTGTTTACATAGTTTTATTATTTTTGAATAAACATAATTAAAATAAATGTAGTTTAGTGATACAATCTGTAAGATAGGGGTTTGTTCTACTACATTTAAAATTTTATATCCGGTTAGCACAAATTTAAATAATATGCTGTATACTTAGTTTTTTATTATTTTACAGGCTCCACACGTAAGACAAGAATCATTGATGTTGTTTACAATGCTTCTAACAATGAGTTGGTGCGTACTAAGACCCTAGTAAAGAATGCTATAGTTGTGGTGGATGCTACACCCTTCAGGCAGTGGTATGAAGCTCATTACCTACAGCCACTTGGTAGGAAGAAGGGAGCTAAACTGGTAAGTTTCATGTGTATCTATTACAGCTGCAGCTATAAATAACATTTTTTGTGCATTCGATGCTCTCTTCGATTCTGTGCAGATTATGTAGAAAAATTAACTAAAGCCTGTGAAACTGAAATAACTAAAAACTTTAAGCTCAGTTGAGAATAGTTTAGTGGAAAGAAATATGGACCTGGTATGACCACTAATCATGCATTAAAATTCCATAGTTTACCAGTTAGCAATTTTTGTCTCAAAAGTTATAAATCTAGTTGTGCCTTACTTATGCATCTATACATGTGGATTTATTAAATGGTTAAATGGATCCCTCTAAATTTATTTCAGTAAAAATGTATCTGCTATCCCATCCAATTCTTTGTACACTATCACATAATCAAGTTTAGCAAAGCAACTATTATGACAATTGAATATTTTAGACTTTAGTTGCTGATCAGGAAGGGTGTTCTTTAGTGTGATGTTACAACTGTTTATAGATCACTAACTAGCTCATGATATTTGCACATAGGTGTATGCCCCACTTTCATATAAAATTCGAGAAAAGTATTTGTGGTGCCATGTGAATTTAACATTTACAACATGAGACCCCTTTAGCATAAATAAAACAGTCTCAGTAGTTATGTGAATTAGAGTTTTGTTCTGAATAAAAAAATGGGATAACTCATTCATACATCAGGCAATCATCATTACGTAGTATAAAACAAAGTAGTTTTCTGCTGTCCTATCCCTTTATATTATATGTTTTTTTTTGAATAAATAGATAAATTAAATCGCGTTTATTTAGAAATTTATTTTCTATTTATTTCCAGATGTTTTGAACTCATTCAGTCATTTTCACGAGTAATGAAGTTTCAATGTTATGAATGTGATTTGCGAAAATCTAAGAAATAAATAGATAGATGGTGTCAACCACCCTGTTGACACCATCTTATCTATAACTAGTTGACATGGCGAACTTTGTTCTGCATCAAAAGTAATAAATAAGAAATTTTGGCGTTATCACTTTCTCTTTACTACACCATACATGAATTATAGCTTAAAAAACCATCCCATTGATACATTCTATGCATTAAAAGAAACTGCATCAAAATCCGTTGTGTAGATTCAAAGATCTAAGCATATACAGGGACAAATAGCAGAAAGTGACTTTATTTTATACTATGTGATGAATGATTCATGTATGATGTAGGAAAGACTGTGATAATTTTTGAGATTTAGCACTTTAGTTGCAATCGCTATGAAAAATACTTTTGATGCGGAACAAAGTTTGCCAGGTCAGCTAGTTTGTTTATAAAGTCAATCAAATCATCAATCAATTAGGAATTATTTTATGCAGTTGTATGTAAGCCTTTAACTATTATTTTGTGCCTACTTTTATCGAGATTATTTAGGTTCTATGTACAAAGGTTTAAAATTCAGCTAAAATAATAATTAAGAAGCTAATGATGATAATTGCGTGTCAGCTGACTTGGAATGATTGTTTTTTGCATTCACTGACATTTTTCTTAATGTTAAGTGGTAGTAAATTTAAACTTATTACATCATAATTAACTTATTTCTTCCTATATGCAGACGGAGGCAGAAGATGCTATCATCAACAAGAAGCGTAGCCAAAAGACTGCCAAGAAATACGTAGCGAGACAACGCACATGCAAAGTTGAAGGTCCAATAGAGGAGCAATTCCACACTGGGCGTCTCTTGGGTGAGCATGATTTTGCATTTTACTTTGGCAGGAGAAATTGTTAAAGCTACATTGTCGAATTTTAGTTCTCTTAACCCGGCGTCATGGGGGTGGAAAAGTGCTACACAGACGTTGGGGTGGGTCTCACAGACCCGTTCATTAATGTTAAAATTATTCCAATACCTTATAAATAATAAAATTAATATCTATTGTGTTTAGTTTTTTAGGTATTTATGTAAAGAAATAAAACACAAATATCATATTATATTACGTTTTAATTAAATTAAATTCAACTTTAAAAAAATAACTACAAACATCAACTTTTTTTTTCTCTTCTACTTAAATGTAATTTTAATATTAATTAACAATCAGTCTTAATGTTTTAATGGCACTTTTTTGTAGGAAACTAAATTAACTTTAGAAAAAAAAAAGAAATAATTACTCCGAACCATTATCTTTGGTACAGTCAGCACAGAAAGGTACTATATGTTCTACACAAATATATTTGTTGCAACTCTCGCAGGTGTAGTTTGTCTTACGGTCTTTCTTGGCTGGACACACTTGGCACCTTTTGCGAACATTAGCTTTTTTTGCCGGAGGTTCCCCTGAAGATTCACCAACAAATTTTCCAATTTTCTCTCGCAACTCACGTGGAAGCACTGATACATTTTTGCGAAGTTTTAAGTGTTCCGTGACAAGACTGAGACCTAGGTTTTTTATAAATCTATTTTAAAATATTTTCAGTTCTGGTTCTGACATTTTGTCGAAAAGGCGTCTTATACCACATTGTACCGTCTTTGCCACGATAAAAGCCCGAAGAAAACTCACGGTTTTCGTTTGAAGAACTAGCCGATTCGGATGTACATTGTTCCTCGCACGAAAGGTTTCCATGCATTCGAATAGACAATGGAATGTCATCATCATCAGACTCTGAAATATCTTGCTCTGTGTCACTAGGATTACTACGCTCACTCAAGTGATCTTCGTCACACACATCCTGGTCTGACAACTCAAAATCAGAGTCAGACTCCTCTAAACTAGCAAGAATACGCTGTCGTTCTGTCTCTTCTCGATCCATTTTTTACTAACTACCTACAAAAAATAGAAATAAAATACATTAAACTATATATCGGCAACTACAATAGTAAACAACAACAAAAATTAAAAAATAAAAGCATAAAAACACAGATAATAATTAAAACAATATTTGCACAAAATGGCGTAAAATTGTTACACCGACTGCGGGGATGGGTCTCACATACCTTATTTAATTTCGTGCACCTGTAACTCCCACTGTGGCTGTGCCACGACTAACGTGTTGCTTGCGATGCATATAACAACTGTACAGCTCCAGCTATTGAGAAGAGCGGCAACGTCACACGCATAGTAACCGAACTAGGAGCGAAATAAAATGTGACGGGTCGCACAGACCCAACCCCCATGACGCCGGGTTAAAAGTTAAATTGACATTTTCCTGTATATTTATAAAATGTGTTAGAAAAAGTTTATAAAAATCATGTTTTACTTTTCTAGTTGGAACTATTCTGTATTTGCATACTGGGTAGTTTTGTTAAATTAAGTCTTTGCAAGACCCATGTAGATTTCATATATTTACTTTAGTTATAGTTAGTCTTGGTGGTCCAGTGGTGGACCACACAGCTTAAGTGGGATAAATATCGATGACTGAAAATGTTGTGCCCAGTATGGCAATAAGTTCGCCACTATTGGGGACGTAAACATAACAGCAAGACGAGGCTTAACAGCCGTTGCCTAAACCTTCAGGTAATAAAAGGCGTGAAGTTATGTTGTATATATTATTTTGTATTGTTAGATTAAAATGCCATTAATTATTTACTATGATGATTCTGATAAGTTGAGGCTGCATTTTGGGTTGTAACCGTTTTGGAAACAGCCCTAGCTGTCGTATGATCTATGCTTGTCATAGTTACTCTGAGACTTATATTATCATCTCTTTGCTTAGGAAGGTTTTGTTCAAAATAATAATCATTTTAAAATTCTTCCAGCTTGTGTCGCCAGTCGACCTGGGCAGTGTGGCCGTGCTGATGGTTACATTCTTGAAGGAAAGGAGCTTGAATTTTATTTAAGAAAGATCAAATCCAAGAGGGCGAAGTGAGTTTAATGTAAAATAAATATAAAATAAAATATTTGTCTTTTAATTCTTGCCCAAAATAAATAAAACTGCAGACTTATGTGTAATGCTATAATATTCTTGAATTAAGTGGATCCACCATCTTGCCAGCCATTAATGCTACATGAATATTGGCGTCCATTACGAAATAAACGAATGGATATGTCGCTGGAAATATAACTGGATCACGATTCGTCACATACCCTGCAAAGAGAATATATTATATGAATATGATACATGAGAAAGAAAATGAATTTTAATTTTCTAACAATGTTGAAGTTGCAATCTGAACATTCTCGTATGCCATTCAGTGTGTTTGTCATTATCTCCTCTGAAATGTCTAAGCCAATGTGGAGAGCCAATCGGACAACTATTTTTCATAAATGTTAAATGTGGGGTGGGGGAGGGGTGGTCAGCTACTAAATTATTTTTATTCTTATTTTTTTATGATACAGCTAAAAATACATAAAACCTCACATTTTCACTCCTCTATAGATCCATATTTTTTTCGTTCATTTGAAACTAGTTTTTTTTTGCAAGTGACATAAATTTGGTAGTGGTATTCCATAAGTGATGTAGATAGAGGTCAGCTAGGTACACTCACGCACTTGAAAAATAAATACGTTTTTACAAGTTTTGCTTCCATAGGTACTAGGGGATGATACATGTCACAATTATTTGTGGCATGGCATTAATCACTAAGAATGGATTCGTCGATATTCCACTCCCAAAGGACAACCAATGTCAATAATAATAAAATATAATATCTTGGACACAATACACACAGCGCCCTCTAGTTCCAAGCTAAGCAACTAAATGCTTGTGTTATGGATACTAGTTAACGGATATTAATATATATATACTTTTCTTTTGTAAATAAATACTTATAATACATAGAAAAACACCCAGACGCCACACAAATATTCATGTTTGTCACAAATATTTGTGCTCGGGTGGGAATCTAACCCCCGACCTCATCATTGCTGCAGCCGGTAGTTTTACCAATGCGCCACGAGGCCCGTCCAATAGGTCCGGATTAGGTCAAACGTAAAGGATGTTATGGCATGGCATGGATATGAGTCCAAAATATCGGAATTTGATTTATTCCGGAATTTTGAAATTAGCACAAATCTCTGTTTAAGTTGCAAAACGTAACAATATAATTATTTATTGTAATTGTATTAATATTGAAAGTCATAGGAATTATATCCGATGAGGGTTAAAAAAAATTATTGTTTGATTTAAAATAAGGATAATTTATAATGGCATGTATATATTAAAATATCTTGATGCAAGTACATAAAATCACTCTACATACTTCGGTAGGCAGAGTGATTATTAAAATAATTTTTTGCCTGATACCGAAAATTCTTTCTTATTGAAGACTTCATAGCAGTTACTGTTGCTATGTTTTATAGGCTTATACAAATTAATGTACATGAACCGGTCGCTGACAAAGGCTGGTCCAGTGTGCTTACGTTAAGAAATGACACAAAATTTAAGTGCTTGAAAACTTAAATGGTGGCAGAATTGATTGCCTTACATCAGGCACAATTTCATCGTACAATCGGTCACATTCCGTAAAGCCATGTTTATGGTTAAGAACCCTCAACTCTCAAACTGCTAAAACATTAGTCGAAATGACGATTTATTTCACAATATTTAATTACTGTCCTTCACAATTGTCATAACTGCGATCGCTATCTGTAGATGCGATCAAAATTAAGTCCCTAACTTTTATATAGCCACAGGAAATAATCATACAATAATATTTCAGTATACTTATTTATGTAATTGTAATGATGGATGATTCTGCAAATTATAATTTTCATCTCGCGATTAAGCATTCAGGTCGCTGTGATGATGCATCGGCCTATAATAAAATATAATTCCTATGATAGGTACCTGTCTATACTAGCGGACGATTTTTCCTAATTGCGGATGTGGGTAGTTCGAAACAGGGCTGTCAACAGGGGTATATTATAGTCATAATTCTATGTAAAGAATTATGCATAATTTACACGATGTGACAGCCCTCGAAGCACAGTGTGGTGCGAGGCGCATCAATGGACGCAAATGCGCGTATCGCCGCTTTACGCCACCACAGCTAACTGCTAGGCCGTCGCAAAAGACAATGAATGCGGTGTGCGGCCAATTCACTCTCGCTGTTTTACAAGTTATATGCACTCTTTTGATAACTATTATGTTGGTAGGTACTAATCGGATTCGGATCAATTCGGACTTTGCATCGGAAAATTATATGAAGTGCAAGGCAAAGTCAAGGCAAACTTGGAGATATATGGCATCGTTGATAGTAGGAGGTGATCTAGAGCTGTTGACATCTTAAAGGAATGTGTTTTAGACTCGTTGAAAAGTACAAAATACTGTTATTTTATGAAAAGGGGGAATCATAAATCGTGGGTTTGGAATAGTGATTGATGTTAGGTACTTCGCGACAGCACAAAATGTTACCAATCTGTTAATTAAAAACGAATATAATAATCAATTTTAATATCGATGACCGACAACTTTGTGCCCGGTCTATGGGAATAGTAATTCCGTTTGGGACGTAAACTTAACGGCTAGTCGAGGCTTAACAGTCGCTGCCTATACCTTCGGGTAGAAAAAGGCGTGAAGTTGTTATTTATTTAAATATGATATTTTAAACATATCTATAAAAACACTAATATACATCTATAACTATTTGACTGCTAAATTAAGTTTACAGCAGACCACAATGCTGAAATAAAACGTAAATGTACCAATGGCTTAGTTTTGTTGTGGTTTTCGTAGTCACCTATATTTTTTTACGAGTAGGTAGTGAAATTTATACGCAATTAATGTCTCCGACTTTCGATTTGGGGTGAGTTCGGAAAACATTAATTTTTCATTCCCAAACCACATTCCCTGAGCACGTGAACCACTCTTTTGGCCAATGTTGATTGCGGTGATTTCGCTGTTGCACAATCTATTGTTATTAATCTCTGCTGTCATCGTTGTTCACTCTATAATTTGAAATTGGTGTAGTGTGACCTTTACGGTAGATATTTAATTAAATGTGGCAGATCAATTTTGTAAATTTTCGGAGCGCATCAATGACACTCAAGGATTTCCCTTGTCGCAGTCGGACGACTGTTATAATCATGGGTTCACAAGGCGTCAGTCCGAAACGACAAGTCGTGACCCTAGTCTTGCCGGTGACCACGTACGAACCCATGGCCACGTATACCTATGTAGCCAATTAAATGAATCAAGCCGGAACGACTGCCTCCATGTACGACAGGGGCGCAGCTTCAAAGTGTCTTAGTAAAAACTTCGTGCCTTTAAGATTGAAATCTTTTATACAAACGTCCGCTTCCCATGATAAATTTAGATTAGGCAGCGATAATTATTTGGATTTAAAGAAAAAACATACACATCGTAGTGTGCGAAATATTGAGGTATTTGAACTTCCAAGCAACACAATTTCTTTGTAGTGGCAGTACTAGCAATAATTAAGCAATAAGCAATTTTTGAACGAATTTAACTTAGTTACGTTTTCTACACCGGGTACAAATTGTCAATCATCGATATTTATCACACATGACTTCCGAAAAGATATCCGTGGAATCATTGGTGTCGGAAGGAATCACCCGGAATCGATGCCAGAAGTTTTCAATCAGCCGCGAGGAGTTCAAGCGCTGAGACCGAGTCTGAACTTAATGAATTATTCTATTTTTCCAGTCGGATAAAATTGAAAAAAATATTACAACAAGTTTAAGAGGTCATTGCAGAAAAACGACATGACTATTATATAATACTATCTGACCTGGCGAACTTTGTTCCGCATCAAAAGTATTTTTCACAGAGTTTACAATTGATTAATTGATTGGATGCGCTTTTAGCAGGGATGGAAGGTACACCGCTGATGTGGAAAGAAGAGTAGCGTTAGGAAATAAAGTAAATGGATCGTCGGGTAGATTCCTGGGCGCAAAAGATATTAGTAGAAAAGCCCAGCAATTCACAATGCAATACTGATCCCAACGCTAACTTGTGGAAGCGAGAGCTGGGTATGGCAGAGCGTGCATGAAAGTAGGATAAACGCGGTCGAAATGAGGGCATTACGCAAAATCTGCGGAGTGACCCTCGCTGACCGCGTGGAAAACAAGGTTATAAGGAAGGAAGTCTGATTGAAAGAGAGTGTCGGTGTAAAAGTAAGAAAGGGCATGCTCCGATGGTTCGGACATGTAGAAAGTATGGAGGATGCAAGATTGACTAAGCAGATATACAACGCAAATCGTACGCGGCTGCATACATCTCGGCCAGGATGATGAAGGGGGGGAACGCGCGAGGACCGTCGCTGCCTCGTATGAAATGGTACGCTAGCCCCGTACGATCCAGATGGCCATGATCCGCTCCAGGCTCCTCAGCAGAGCCCTGGAGCGGGAGGCCCCCCGAGGTCTCGCGACCAAACGGGGGCCCCGTACAGGGCCACGGCCCGCACGACGCCACCGTAGAGGCGGCGAAGTCCCTCTCCCGGTCCCCCGAGATTGGGCAGCAGGCGGTGTAACGCGCCTACCACCCGTCGCGCTCGGGGGACCACGTATATGAATTCCTAGTAATGTAAAGGTACTCACTGTGTTTCTTTTGATCGTGCTGCTGATACTTTCTTATGGCTACTGATACAGCTTGTTCAATGCTGCGAACATATACACCGGCTTGGTTAGTCATGGGTCCGAAATCTCTTTGCCGGGGCTCGAACACGTCTCTGATGCCCATCTATAAACACATATAACTCATTTTTATTTCATGGAGATACCATTTCCTTAAAATCACGATAAATGAAAAGTCACCCTCTGCAGGCACAACGCATTTGGGTATTCTCTGACCCAATTTCTACTTAAATTAAACGCATAATTCTACAGTCTTTCAGGAAACAAGTAGTTAAGCAGCATAGTAAGGTTAAGTAATTTTGTATTTCTATCGCAAAACAAAAGTGTTGATTGTAAATATGTAAAAATAAGGCTTAGTAAACATATACATATTATTATGTATCAGATAAGTTGTTCTGACAGTAGTAGAGCCACGCAGCTTGCTGCATGAATGGGCCGGGTCGGTTCGATCAATGAAATACAACGACCTTTCAGAATATCGACGTTAAGCGACTCATGCCGCATTTCGTTTGGTGACAGAGGTATACGGAGACCCACCACCCTTCCTCCTCCATTCCCATCCTAGTAGTTGCTTAGCGGTAGTGCCATACTATCAGGTGACCCACTTGCTCGTTTGCCATTCTATTCTATAAAAAAGGTATTCAGCCATAGATTAAATGTGGCAGAGTACCTTGAATATCGGGAAAATTTTAATTGAATGAACTACATAAAATTCTTTTTCATATGATATTTGGCGAAGTTGTTGACTAGCAGTAGAACCATGAATCTGTATTTTGCTACTATCTTCATTAGGGTAAAGGAATTTGTGAGAGAATACCAGTGTGCGTGCGTAACCGTGATGTGATTCTGCACTCCCCTATTAAAAAGTTTTAACACCCGCGCTTATAAATGTGCGTTACCAAACATGTAAATGATATGCAACACATTATAATTATGTTAATGGTATCACCAACTTCACAATCTGTACTTTTGTTTTCAAACCGAAACTAGGGCAAAACATTATTATGTTTTTAATTTATATAAATACATACTTCACGCCAAAGGGCAGAGAGAACGGAGCGCCATAAGGCACGATTCTTACACGCCTCTCACGCTTCGTTGACTTTCATAACTCTTTTCATGCACGCGCGTTGATTTTAAGGACTCCTAACATCACCTTCCTCCAGAACACGTTCTATTTGGTCATGGAATGTGTGTCTTGGCCGTCCTCGACTCCTACATCCATCCGCTTTTGCATTGTATATCTGCTTAGTTAATAAATATAAATGTAATTAAGGTGGGTATCAGTAGGTAAGTATCTACTATCTACAGTTTTGTTCTCTGTTTATTCTAAGGGACTTCGAGTGAAATTACGTCATTGTTGTTGTATAAATACAATTTTATTGTCTATGGTATTATACAATAGACAATAAAATTTACTCTTTCCAATAGAATCATTGTGATTCATCATTCCAATAACACATTATATGAATATCTCTAATTATAAAAACTGTTATAGTTTACACATATAGGTACATGCATAACTTCACTTCTTTAACACCGTACTCTACTTTACGCTTACCTTCTGTAAATCTGTAGTTAAGGTGATATGACCTTTGACATTAAAGCTAGGCACTGTCCCACGCACTCTTCTCGGTCGGAGGACTGAGTATATGTCCGATAGATCAGATTCCCTTGCCATACGTGAGATCAATCGAGTCAGTTCTGCTGGACCACGTCTCTTTGGTAGTACTACCAGTAGGTAGTAACGATCACTGTCCAAGGGGAGTCGCAACGCTGCGGCCTCCAAGTGTGGCAAGTAGGCATACTCCAACACAGTTTCATAACGCATATATGTGACCTATTAAAAGTATACAGATATATTTTTATATATGATTTTCTATAGCATTGGCTTAAATTTAGTAATACTTGCTGCAGTATTAGTAGATATATTTTATATTGATACTACTGAAAAATTATAAAGTTTGTGTAGGTGATCAAGTTATTAGTGGCCTCTACCTAAAAAGTAAGTAGGTTTTTAGGGAACTCAAGCGAGTTAATCCATGCATTGTATGTATAGACAATATGCCTAATTATAATGTCAATAAATAAAGGTCCTAGGTAGGTAAACTTTGTACTGAAACCTTAAAGAGCTTTATTGATGGGTGTTTAAATATTGCATTATTATTATTTAATTATTAAATTGCAAAAATAAGTAACCTAATCGAAGACTGCGGTTAAAGATGTAATATAAGGTTGCATACCAATTCATTTGGGTGTCGTGCTAAAGCTTAGTGTTGATATACCTATACATAATTTGCTAATATAGTAACTATTAGTAGAAAATAATGAAATGTTAATGAAATATTTTCCCAGTCAACGTCTAGTCACAGTGCGTTGTCCATGCTGATGATACGGTGGCATACGGTGATATGAAGTCTATGAATTCACCAAGAAAAGTACTCACCTGAACATTATTCAAGCCGTTTGCTAAAAACATTTCATCATCAAAGTTCGGCTTATTTATATCTGAACCTACGTCATAGGATCTATAATAAAAGTTGTCATCCACATACGGTGGATTAGTAAAAATAAAATCAACAATAGACTTTTTCCGTCGCTCGAGTATCTCTAGAGTTGAATTATTAGTTGTTACAGAATCTGTTGCAGTACTCATATCAGTCGGTGTCGTGGATGTTACGTCAGTTTGCTGTGTATCCATGGAAGCTGTCACATCAGTCGTGGTACTTTCAGTGTTAACAAAAGATGTTATTGAGGAAGTATCCGTAGTCAGTTGTGTTGAGAGCACTGATTCTGTAGTTGTCTGCATAGATGTCGTTTGAGCTGATATCATATCATTATCAGTTGGACTTGTATCCATATTATTTTTCGTCGTCAGCTCATTTGTTAAAGAATTAGTCATCAGTGATGCTATTTCAGTTTGCGTAGCGATACTCTGAGAAGTTTCTGTTGTACTTTGTTCAGGATTAATTTCGTTTGTAACGGATTGCGTAGTCGATTCTGTTGATGTCGCTGTAATTGGAGTACTTACTGTTATTGCAGGCTCCTCAAGAATTTGCATCGTTGTTATTTGTATAGATGTTATAGTTGGTACATCTGCGCTAATGCTGTCTGCTTGTGATACAACAAAAGGCAATGTTTCCGTAAATATTTCGCTAGTAGTAGTATCTAACGCAGACACAGCGTTGATGAGAGTTGAGATTTCGGAATTCAGTGCAGACGGTGGAATAGCTATTGTTGTAGTAGGTCCTCTAATATCTATTGTGTCTATGGTTTCTGCATTAGGATTAGTTGTGGTGTCTTCCCTATTAGAGGAGGTGGTAGATACTTGTCCCGGTGTACTTTGTGCCTCTATTGAAATTGTTGAGCTTACTGCAGAAGTTGTAAGAGTGACTGTTGGCAAGGTAGAGTTTTCAACGTTGGACGCATTGTTTTTGTCCGGTGAAAGTGTTGGCAATTGATCGTTTTCTAAATCGAAACCATAAAACCGTAACGTCTTTTTGTATTGCTCGTTGAATGTGACATTTTCATTGTTCAACGCTAACCCCGCTAGAAACCCTTCTTCCGGAACGAAATATGTCTGAAAAGAGTGAATGATTTTATTACAAAAACATGTTCGGTTATTAGATATATCTAATATATAAAATTCTCGTGTCACAGTTTTAGTTCCCATACTCCTCCGAAACGGCTTGACCGGTATGGCAATAGGTTCGCCACCTATTCCATTTGGGACGAGGCTTAACAGCCGCTGCCTACACCTTCGGGTAACATAAGGCGTGTTATGTTATCTACATGATTTAAGTAGCTTTAAGTTGATTTTGGGCCATATCGTTCGTGGCTTATGAAAATATAGATATTAATATGTAGGTACCTATAGTTAAGACATAGCAGTTTCTGGTGTCTACTGCAATAACATTTAAATATTATTACCTCATTTTGTCATATTTATATAAATTTCTTTTACATAATAATCGTATTATGTACACACTAAATAGACATAGAATAATGACTTGATGCGAGGACCTATACCTCTGACACAAGAACTTAGAAATTTTATTAAAAGTATGTAAGTCTCCGTAGTTTGGATGTGCAGGTGCTTCTTAATCGAGAACTCTCGCATTCGATATTTGGCTCCCAACAATGACTTCCCTTTAGGTCACTGTTTTAAGAATCCGTTATAAGTTTTGAGAACTGATGAAATTTGGAAAGATGGAAGTAAATTTCGCCATCTTAATACACTTAGGTTCAAAAAATTCAGCGACTCGCTCGCTCTTTTAACCCTTGGTAAAAAAAGTTTGAAGTTAAAAAATTAATAAAAAATATCACGTAGCCTCACGCCTTTTTTTACCCGAAGGTGTAGACAGCGACTGTTAAAGCCTCGACTCGCCGAATCGTTTCGTTACACCCCAAACGGTGGCGAACCTATTGCCGTTACACCGGGCACAAAGTTGTCACCAAATCAGAGATTAGAGGATTAGAATACAGTTTTATCAAAATTACTAAATTATATATAAATTATTAAATTTATTTCGTTTTCAAGCTCTACTCAATTTTTTTTTATTACAGTACCAGATTGTACCAGAACTACTTTTAAAATTTAAAACCGGTTCACGGTTTTTGCACCTATGTGCCTGCGTGTCATATTATGTACCTGCCCTATTCCCATTATTTGGGGTCGACACCATATTCATATTCATTTTCCAGTCACCCTTTTTAATCATGTTGTTTACGTTTTTTCACATCACGTGACTTATCTCGCTGTAATATACCCTAGGTAGTACCCTAGGTAATATACCCTAGGATCGGATTGCAGTTTACTGTTTTGGGAGTCCCATACTACCCCCTGCCGTACCAGGCGGGGGGTATGCTTAAAAGCATTTCCTAGCGTAAAAAAAGGTGTCCCATAACAAATATATAATATTGCCCATACCACGTAAGGTGATTTCTAGTGTCCGACCGAAAGTTTTAGTTTCGGCCAAAAATCAAGTTTCGGTGGCAGTTTCCATTTTTTGCTGAAACCGAAACTATTGTCACACTAATCATGTTTGTGACCTGTGATTATTTGTGTCGAGTCTAAGAATGTAATATTAGTACCTACATACATACATACAAACATAACTTGACGCCAAGTCTATTGTAGAGTAGGTAGAGAGAACAGAGCACTACGGCACGATTCTTACACACTCTCACTCGCTTCTTTAACTTTCATAGAGAGTTAGGTATGACAAGAGTATCATACACTCTTGTCACTTTTTAAAGCTCTTGACTTCATCTTCCTACATCCTCAACTCCCGTATCTTTCCGCTTCTGCAATAAATCTTGCATCATCTATTCTTTTGTGTCCAAACCATCGGAGCATCCTTACTTTTACACTGACATTCATTTTCGCTCCTATTTCTTTTTTTATGGTATTATAGAACCTGCAACTGAAGTGTTACAGCTGCGATGCCGACCTTTAATTATTTTTTTGACTTTTGACTTTGACTTTCATTGAACGAAATTCGGCACGAGCCACTTCACACCGGTATTCCGAGAGATCGTGGTATTTGCAGCGAACTGCAAGACTCTAATCACTATCTATGAGTTCTATGACTGTTTCATCTATAACAGTCTATATCTATTTATTATACTAGCTGACCCGGCGAACTTTGTTTCGCATCAAAAGTAATAAATGAGTAAATTTTGGATATCATGAGGTTCAATTTGTGCTATTTGCTTATTCGGCTTGAACTGCTGTCCCGCTATTTTAATACTGCTATATCTTCGAAAATATTCGTTTAAATTGCATGCTGTAAAGGGCCATAATCATCTATATTAACTGCACAATCTATTTAAGACCCTTAATTGGATGAAAATTAATGCTGTAATGTTTAAAATCACCTCGTAAATAAGTCATTATTTCGCGTAAAAGTAAAAAAATAAAAATGGTCATTGTGGGTTACCCCTAAGAATATATGTCTATATGCCAACGCGTACATTTTTGTAGACCTTGCAAAGGTGATTAATAATATAGAACATTGTATTGATCTATCACTTAGAGTTCAGCCAGCGTTTGCAATTAAAGTGCTAAATCTCGAAAATTATAATTTTTTTCTTTACATATATTATATGAATTATTGATCAAAACCATCCCGTTGACATCCTCTAACTATAAAAAAAACGGCATCAAAATCCGTTGCGTAGTTTTAAAGATATAAGCATATAAGGGTATAGACAGCGGTAAGTGACTTTGTTTTATACTATACGCGTAAAAATAAATTCTTTGTCACTCTAGCAAGCCTTCAGATTATTGAAAGACAATTGAACATGGACGTTGTTGATTAGTTATAGTCTAGAACTTATTCCGGGAACACAAGCAGTTCCAGAGATGCAGATAATTTCTGTAGCATCTCACATGTTTCCACTCTTTATTAGGTACGATAACGAACGAATTTTCTGGAAACAACCAGAAATATGTATGTACTGCTAGCAAGTTGTGACATTTTTGATGACTCGGACCCGCATGCGAGTGTTGCATTTATAAAGTTATTATTAGTTTCAATTTCTATATATTTTTAGTGCGTGAAATAACGATACGTTCATTTAGAAAAATGATCATAACTGCATAGATATTAAATGATTTATTGTTTTTATAATTTGGTTGGAGGATAGTTTGAAGTTTTAAGGGCAGCCGCCGCTCATGTATACACTAATACTAAATGGAAATATCAAAACACATACAGATAACTCACACTGTACTCTATTTCTTTAAAATGTAGTTTTGCATTTAATTATTTTTAGCTTTAAATGGAGAGCCTAAAATCCACATCACCTTTTGATGATTTCAGAGAAAAAATAAAGGTCAGCAAATGAATTACTAAATATCTGTTTTACAGACTTATGGAGCAGACTAGGTATATAAGTAAGACTACAGCGAAGTCAGTGGAGGAAAATATATGGATAATAACACCCACTAAAGCTAATAAATTACTTAAACTAATAATCATTCATTAACTGAATACTTACGGTATATTAGCAATCAGACTTACTTTTAATGTGCGATGTATATCTCTAAATCCAACTCTCATGACTTGTCTATTCCTCGGTAGTTGCATAGCACGTTGCATTTGGTAGGAGCACTCACCATCAACACCCTCATATAAAGCCACCATAATCCCCATCAGACCATACGGAGAAAAAGCTATATTGTTATCGTTCAAAAAATTATGTTCAGCCAGCACTTTCAAACCGAACTCATTTGTAACATCTACCATGTGAGCCAAAGGAGTGCGTCCCGTGTCCCATAATTTTATCTCAATAGGAACTGGATGTTCTAAAGAACATGTACTTAGAGTTATATACGCGCAAAAACACACGAATCGTGAGATAGTTACGCGCGTAAAAAAAGTTAGTAAACGTCTATTCCCACGCATGGTGTTCGCGGCTCTGCGCTCGCCTCACTGACCACGAGTTCGTCCAGTTGTTTTAGTATCTTCGAGCGTCGGTAATTAATATAAAGACACCGTATATATTTCGGTGAATGCCCTCCGCGAATTTTTAAAAAGAAATAATATTAGATACTTATATGTGTGTAATTTAAGTTGGTGGCAGGTACTGTATATTAACGACCGGATATGTCCATAGCTACCGGTTACTGTTACATCTATTGCTGGATTATGAATTACCCTGTGATCTGGAGGTTCTACACTCCGCTTTTGAATCAAGATTACAAGTTCGAATCCTAGATTACTAAGTTTTCTAACATAATAAATGAAGAATTTCTACAATGAATTAACTGTAATTGTTGATGCAATTTCGTGTTTTATTTCTCAAGTTTGACTCCGAGTACTCCAATTATCGCAGAACTCGTTTCGCTAGATAAATATACTTTTATCCATATATCTTAACATACCATACCATACCATTAAGCTGTTTCTATACATCGTCATATGATTTACAGATCTACTGACTGCCTAGTACGCGTGGGGCTTTAGAGAATGTAGAAAATAAAAATCGTATTCACCTAAACTCCATTTTATTATTATTCCAAGTAAGTAGATAACGAAATTCGAGGGCATTGCATCTATCCATTGATATATTAACATGGAGCGAAAACTTTGGATCCCTTTTAATGAAAATTGAGCGGACGGACGAGTATGAAATTTCGCACACAACTTATAGAGTGGTAACGCTGTGCAACAAATGAGGAGAATGATGTTTTTATATATATTTCTTGTGTGTGTATGTATGTGTACCGACTGTCGCACCATCTGCCGGGTTACCGATTTTTGCAATGAATGTTTTTGAGTGATCTCAAGGGGATTCGTGGATGGTTTAGATTCACAAATAAGCCCGACAGATGGTGCGACAGTCGGTATCTAGGTTTTTCATCTATACTACAAGTAAAGTGCCGGGCTTATTTGTAAACTATCAACAAATCCTCGTGAACACCCATAGAAAAAATCATTTTAATCTTTTTCTTTTTAACCTAAACCGCTGGACCGATCCAGCGGTTTAGGATAAAATGAAACAAACATTACTCACCGACAAATTGTTTTTAGAAAGATTGATGTAATCTATTCATATAAATTAAAATGAAGTGAATGTTTTGATTTTTTTTTTTTTACCATTTTTGTCTGTATGTTTGTCTCTTTGTTCCGAGAAATCTCTGAAATGGCCGGACTGATTTTGACGGGACTTTTACTAGCAGGTTACAGTTTTTTAAGGAAAAATATTTTATTTATTGCCTCGGAGACGAAACAAAGTTAGCCGGGCCGGCTAGTAATTTATAAGTAACTAGCTGACCCGGCAAACGTTGTCTTGCGTAGGGGTTGAAAATTTAGGGTTGTATCCCGTTTTATAAAAAATATAAAAAACAGAAATAAAATAAAAAAAATATTGAGGGGTGATAATAATACCCTTGTGATTTAGGGAGATGAAAAATAGATGTTGTCCTATTCTCAGACTTACCCGATATGCACACAAAATTTCATGAGAATCAGTCAAGCCGTTTCGAAGGAGTATGGGAACGAAAATTGTGATACGAGAATTTTATATACGGCATATACACCAGAATATCATTTTTTTACAATTTTTGTCTGACTATCTGTCCGTCCGCCTGTCTGTCTGTTTATTCCATATAATTTCTGAAATGGGATTTTTTTATGACAGGAAGCTGGTGTAATAAGGAGTAACTTTTGCTATTTATTTTGGAAAAGTCTTTTTTCTAGGTATTTATTGCTTTCTACGTGAAATAAAGTTCGCTGGCTGAATTTTGAAACTCAAGGAAGTGAGTGAGGCGTGTATTAATCGTCCTTTATAGCGCTCTGTTCTCTCTGCCTAACATTCAAGGTCCTTGATGTGCAGTTATTTATGTATGTATGTATTTCTAATCTAGTTACTTAATTTAAGGCTGGTCCATAATTTTAATTTATTTATATAAAATAATAAACAAAATATAAATCTTATTTTTCGTATTGTAATTTTTTTTTGTTATAAAAACATTCGCCAAATATTCGCGATATTTCTTGCGAATGCGTATGCGAATATCGAAAAACAAGCGAATATTCGCGAATGCGAATACCAATACATACATATTCGTTACATCACTAATCTGTATATGATATGAAAATAAGAGTACATGTTTTTCTTAGACTACTTACCTCTATTTTCAATTAACTCTAAAGTAAGGAACATACTACTGCAATATATACCTCAATTTAAGTGCGCCGCACACTAAATGAGAATGATTCAAATTTTAAACATATCAAGCGACGGCGTGATTAAAAAAAAACAAAAAACCTACAGAACATTTTTTTTTTGCAAAAGACATTTCTTATGACTCCTAGTTTAAGATCTGTTAATTATTACAAATTTAGCGAATTTGTAATAATTTTACAATAGTTTTTTACTTGTTACGGATTAAAATAGATACGAAACACGGAAACTATTTTATCTAAATGATTCCGCTGAGAAATTTTGTCGGTAATTTACTTTTTTACCGACTGACCTGACAGAGCGCAAAACATGGCATATTTTTGGCATAAATAGGTATTTACGTATATTCATGTTTCTATATTCTTTCATTATTATGTACGCACTGAAACACTGTTAAACTATTTTCATGCAAGAGACACAGATCTATGTTCATGTGTGCGCCGGTAAAATGGCACTTATTTAAACCTATCTTATCTTCACGCCTTTTTCTACCCGAGGGTATAGGGCAGCTGCTGTTAAGCTTCGACTCACCGTTATGTTTACGTCCTTTTTTATGGGATAGGAGGGCAAACGAGCAAGCGAGTCACCTGATGGTAAGCAATCAACGCCGCTCATGGGCATCAGTAACACATTAGTGTTACTGTTGCGCTGCCGACTTTTAAGGGATAGGGGATAGGGAAGGATGAGGGAAGGGGGTGGGCCTCTCTGACCGAACGAAACGTGGTATGAGCCACTTTACGTTGATCTTCTGAGAGGTTGTGGTATTTCACCGGTCGAGCCGGCCCATTCATGCAGCGAACTACTTGGCTCTACCAGGATTTTCCACGATTGTCCTAAATGAAATAGGTGGCGAACCCATTGCCATTTCGGGCACAAAGTTTTTTGTCATCGATATTTATCACATATAACTTTCGAAATTAATTTCGAAAAGTCATTGGTGTGAGCCAGTATTCGAACCCGCGACCACTGGCTTCATAAGCGGGGTGCTTGACCACTGGACCGCCGAGACACTTATTTAATTATGCAATTGTACCTATAGAACAATATGTCTTGTCCATATTATATAAATAATAAATACAAGTCAATGGTTTTCTACTCCATGGAGTCAATGGCTACGTTCCACTTAACGCTCGCAACGCTATGGACCACGACCGCTGGAATTCCGCCGTTCCACTAACATAAATACGTCGCGGGCGTTGCTTGCGAATTTAATAGGTGGGACGCACAACTTGAGCGTTTTTTATTAGCAATATGGCAGCGCGGTGAAAACTTATAGCAGTGGGGGTGGTGAGTAAATATTTAACATGAATATGAAGTAAGGTGATGTTAGGAGCCTCAAAAATCGACGCGTGTGCATGAAAAGAGTTATGAAAGTCAGCAAAGCGAGTGAGGTGTGTAAGAATCCTGCCTTATGGCACTCTGTTCTCTCTGCCTACCCCGCAAGGGATGTGGCGTGAAGTTATGTATGTAATATGAAGTGAAATTTAATTTAACGTGGATTCTAGTAAATTTATGCTTGTGTTTTTGACAAAACCACTCAGAGTTGACTCGGAAAATTAATCAAGTTCTGATGACATACATATGTCATGACCACTGGCTTTTGTGTATGTAGGGGGTATTATTATCGTTGCGGGCGTTTAGTGGAACGTACCTGATGTAGTTCGAGGTTGTCATCTTTGTTTGTCATTTTTGTCAATGTCAAAATTGTCAAATCGCTGATAGAAAATGGCTTTGCTATATTTTAGTAACGCTAATCGCAATTGAAGAATTAGTTATTATCTACCGAAATAAACGCAGATTTTTCTTTATTACCTATTACTATGAGCTGCATTCACACTGAATAAGTATTCATATATAGTTTATATAACATTGTCGTGCACAAACAAAATTGTCAAATTTGTCATTACCAGGGATTCGGGAGGATATACAAAGTTAACACAATCCACCTCACCAGGTCAGTTAACCAATTTCTATTGTTTATTATTGGTATGTCTGCGTCAATAAGTATTATTTCTGATTTCCGAAATTATTATTAGAATATAAATTTGCTATGAAGTTATTAAAAAAATGAAGACAATTTAGTTTTAGGGTTATAAAATACATATAACAAGCTACAGCTTGAATTCGCATTAGTAATTTTTATCACTATGGCGATATTTGAATACTTTTGTATTGTATATATCGAGCTATGGACCGTACCTACTGTACTAAGTACTGCACTGTGAATTGATATATTACCATATTTCTAAAATGGAGTGCATTTATTTGTGACTTTTTGACTACAATGTAATTCCATACATATCTGGTGCTATTATATGATGCCATATAAGGAAGAAACTAAAACAAAAAATATTGTATTAGCTCTTTGAAATTGGTAAGTAGATGTTATATTATTATCTACAGTTGCAAAATCATTAAATCATCACTGCTAATAATTATCTTAATTATAATAATGTACTTAATAAACTTTACTTCAAAATTACAATTCCTGACTGGAAATAAAATCTGACCACTTAAACTGGTAAAGTTATAATTTTAATTCTTAGGTTTTGCTCATTTTCCTATTCCTTTTATCTACACTTAGTAGTTTATTTGTATATATTATTACCGACTTTTAGGGATTTCCTTAATTATAAATTAAGACTTAACTAGACAGATTTCACATTTATATTATTTATGGGTAAGTAAGGACAGTAATATGGAATTATTATTGCGTCAATTAGAAACTCAACTGAATATATACTCTCATTATGACGTAATTCAAATAACAACAAAACAAAGTCAATAGGAAGTTACTGGACTTAATATGCTTTTAATAAAATTAAATATGATTTTTATTTTAGTAAATTGTTGCTTGTGTAATAAAAAAAAACTTCCAGTTGATTTATTTTAAATCAACTTTAATAAAATGAAACTTTTTATGTATTTGATTAATTGCATAAATATATAATTTTAAAAAAATCTGTTTCATATATTGAGGTAATTTTAAAGCAATAATAAAATTTAATAAAGTATTTATTTAATTTAATAAAATTTAATAAATTCTAATAAAGTGTTAGCATGTGCAATGACACTCAAAAGCAAGTATCTGTATGTACTAGAACACATTTTGATGTAATCTATATAACTGGTACTGGCAAGAAAAAAATGTAAAATACATTGGACAATCTAACTTCTGATAGCTTTAATTATGATTAGCAGAACACACACTCAGGTAGTTGTCGATTTTGGCTAATTAAGTCTATTATTTTGAGGCACCTTTAAATAATACGTGGAATAAAATTAATGACAAATTTCTATCACAATGCTATTTGTCATTCATCAGAACATGGTATCTAAGGTGTTAAAAACAAATTAAAAGGGAGTTCTTTATTAAAATAACATAACTTCACGCTTTTTGTTACCCGAAAGTGTAGGCAGCGGCTGTTAAGCCTTGTCTCGCCGTTATGTTTACGTCCCAAATGGAATAGGTGGCGAACCTATTGCCATACCGGGCACAAAGTTTGCTTGTCATCAGTATTTATCAAAACTTCCGAAAACAATTTCGAAAAGTCATTGGTGTGAGCCAGTGTCTGGAATCGAACCCCGGACCTCTGGATCAGAGGCCGTGCGCTCGCCCACTGCGCCACCGAGACTGATTAAAATATTTAGTTATTAAAAAAATACTATATATATATCACACCTCCAGTATGTGACAAATTTTTGTAAAACGTACTATATTAGAAAGATGAAGAATTATTTTTAAAAGTTTAATTAAGTGATTGTTTTTGATATGAAGGAATTAAAAAAATATAAAGAACCATTTTATAATTTTAGATAATTTTAGACACACCATATAAAAATTTTGTTACTAAAATTTACATTAACACAATTTTAATTAAGTTTTTTTTTTTACTTTGTGGTATTGCAGTTGTGATATATAGCTATATATATTTTTATAGGGCTTAGAAAATATTTCCTATAAGATAATATGTATATATTATATAAATATTTAGGTGTATGTTAGGGCTGGTACAGTATTTTAACACATTTTATATATCCATTCTGTGATTAGAAACAAATAAGTGACAAGTATGAGGTATTTTTTTGGATTGTGTAAGTATCTTTTTATTACTAATCAAAATATCTAAGTAATACAATTAAATGAATAGTTAATGCAAAATTATTTTGATATGTAATGATTTTCATTACAGTTGTTTGCAAGTGCTCAAGATAAAGAAGAAACAAGTTATATTGTGAAAGAAAGTGATAAATGTTTATGACAGTTTTATGGTCATAGACAATCAAGTGTAGTGCTTCAAGATGGAGCTACCGGACTGCCCCCCTGGGGCAGAAGGATACGAGGACACAGTTACTGAAGTGCCCAAGAAGGATCCCACCTGCACTAAGGTAAATATAAACTTTTATCTTTCTTGCTTAAAATAAAATAAAACAAATACAAAAATATTATAACGTCATAAATTTAAATTGTGTATCTTTCATGCTATTTAATACAGATGTTGTTTTGGCATTTTTTTAATGCTGAAAATGTTCATAAAAAGTAATTTTCCCAATTTATTGATATAAAATGACCTAAATTATTTTATTCCATTTTGATCACTGTCTGTGAGTGTGAATTTATAAATTACATAAAATGATATACAACTTTATATCATTTTTAATTTAAACTTAACTTCACGCAAGTGAGGCATTTTACGGGGTAGGCAAAAAGAACAGAACTTCATACATCTGCGCCATCTTACACCCTTGCTTCTTCAAATGCAATAACCCTTTCACACACTCGCCAGCTTTAATCCTCCTGTCATCCGCTCCCGCTTGGACACTTTGAACATTTATAATTTGGTCATTGTAAGTGTGTCTTGGGTTTCCCTGACTCCTAAGTCCTTCTTTCAAATTGAAATAAGTAATAAATGTTCAAAAAGGTTTTATGCAGTGATCATGAAGACTTACTATAAATCACACTATGTTTCGATTAGCAATTCCATACCAATAAAACAGCAAAAGATTAGACAGTTTAGAACTGTCTTTGGCCATCTAAGAGAATCAACTCTTACTGAAATTAATATTTTAAGTAAGAGTTTATTCTTTGGGTATACATTGGAAAGATTATTATTTAGCTAGTTTGGTGACATCTGATGATAAACGTTGCTACAAATCCCACCGTGACCTAAACAATCGCTCCAAATGTTCATGTCACTCTCAAATCGTAAGATAATTATAACGGAAGTCTTACCTTAACTGGAAATTTTGGAATCTTTTTTAATAAAACTCTACAAGTTTCTCAACAGTTTTTTTTAACGTTGGTTTATTTTAGTTCGGTTTAAGATTTAATAATAATGACTGTCATGAACCTTACCAAGGGCTTGCAAACTTTACCAACCCCAAAAGTTTCGATTTATATATTTTTTGAAGAATCCAACTACTAATTAGTAGTGCATTAAAGACAACGACTAAGAAGACTCCCTCTTCAATTTTCATATCGTCACAAAATCTATGTGAACCACCTGTGCCAACTGGAATGTTATAACCTGTACAAATTTTTTGCTACAAATTTCAGAAAAGAAACATAACAATAACTTTGGGTTGTTGATATTCTAAATTATCTAGAAATCAGACTCGTCGTATTATCTTTTATTCAAATAATTAAATCGAAATTAATGGAGTGCGCAAATTTTCCAGTGGTGGCTCCATTGGAATATTTGCAAACAGCCCCCATGTTGTCAGCGTGTTTACATAATTAGTTTGGCAAGAAGTTATTGATATTTTTATGCATCTATCACAAAAATTATCAAGATTATGTTTAATTACAATTAAATCTAAAATAAATAAGAGCCAATACAAAATTTATTCGCTGGGCCAAATTCTAAAAATGGCGATCTGCTACTTTTCTTTATTGTTTATTGAAGTGCAACTTCATAAGCGACCTGAAATCGTTCAACGCATTTAACGCCACCCCGGGTACAATATGTAATATATAGTAGTGGTAAATAAACTGGTCAACGTAATAAGTATACGTAATAACCAACAAAAAAAATCTGAAGCGCGATTTAATTTGCCTGAGGGACTCGAGTACTGTAGTCAGATAACATCATAACTTCACGTCTTTTTCTACCGAAGGTGTAGGCAGCGGAGGCTTAACGCCTCGACTCACCGTTATGTTTACGTCCCAAATGGAATAGGTGGCGAACCTTTTGCCATACCGGGCACAAAGTTTTCAGTCAGCGATATTTATTTTCATTTCATTTACATTTAATTTCTGAAAAAAATTTCGAAAGGTCATTGATGTGTGCCAGGATTCTATCTGTGGATTCAGAAACCCGGTGCTCGACCACTGGACCACCGTGACTATAATGATGACGATGTAGTCAGATGTAATTGGTTTTATGACCTTTTCCATAAAGACGTCACTAACAGAACCAAGCCAAACTTCCCGAAACGTGCTTCGGTATAATAATGTGCCCTCTTGGGAACAAAAGTTCCTGTTCAAATGGTTACTATTTGAGTTACAAAATACAAAAAAAAATAAAACAATTTGCTAGTGGCAAAATATCGATTCATCACAATCGTTTTGTTGGCATATTTTCAACTTTTTTTTGAAAATTATTTTACACTAGTTTTGTGATATCAAACCTTTGTTTGATTATAGCAAAATATATTTTGCGATGTGTAAAATATGACCGCTTTATATATTATTCGTAAGGCGTGGACCAACACGGTAAGTATAACGATATGAAGCATCATTTAAACGTATTGATGAATATCTAAGGTCAATAAATAAATAAACAAATAAATATTAAATTATAAACTGTTTTATTTACTTTTTTTCAATCGTACCCATGAATTTCTTTGGATTACGGGTTTTTCTTTTTCTATTTACTACGGTCAGTTTGTTTGGCCGATTGTGTTTGGAAATATGTATTCAGTATTGTTTTTGTCATGTGATATTCCAATGTGTTATAGGCGGAGCAAGAGTTTCTAGAACATTTGAACAGTTTGAAGATCAAGCTTGAAGATGGCAGCACTAGAACCATGGTGGAACGTTGCGGCCGTGACATATCTGGAAAGTGGATTTACCTATGCTACCCGTGCGCCGCGGTGTGCAGCGGTGAATCTATTCTGCAGGTCAGTCACAAATAGATTTGCCAGTTAGTGGAGTAATTTGTGGATAACTTATTAAAAAGAAATCAAAACTTACTAAAAAACCACTTAAAAACTTTTGCTCTTTATTAGGCTTCCCAATCTTTATGCAAATCTTTAAACCTTGTGGACACCTGTACACAGTTACAGTTGCGTTGCTGGACATTACAATGCGATATGGTAGTGGTTGGAAGTGGCATGTGAAGGGGAGAGGGAAAGGGGGTTGGGCCTCCAGATACCTTTCTCACGGAGTGAAACGCGGTATGAGCCAATTTACAGAATATACTGAGAGGTCGTGGTATTCCACCGTTGGAGCCGGCCTATTCATGCAGCGTTCTGCGTGGCTCTAACATAGTTAAAATGACTTATATCTTAAACTCCCTATTAGATTTCTGTAAGTAACAAGCGGCAGTTAGTCGTCGAGTGGTAAGTAAGACGAGTGTAATGCGAGATATTTACTTTAATTACCTGTTCTAGACGCATATATCGGGGAAGAAACACAAAAGCAAATTGGGTACGACGCTTGTGTGGCCGCTCCGAATCTTCACGGACCATCCATATCACCAACAACAAACTGGTAACTGTGTAACTATTATCTATCTATATCTATACTTCTATACTTACATACATACATACATACATAACTTCACGCCAAATCCCTTGCGGGGTAGGCAGAGAGAACAGAGCGCCATAGGGCACGATTCTTACACACCTCACTCGCTTGGTTGACTTTCATAACTCTTTTCATGCACGCGCGTCGGTTTTTGAGGCTCTTAACATCACCTTCCTCCAGAACACGCTCTATTTGGTCTTGGAATGTGTGTCTTGGCCGTCCTCGACTCCTACATCCGTCCGGTTTTGCATTGTATATCTGCTTAGTCAGTCTTGCGTCAACCATTCTTTCTACATGTCCGAACCATCGGAGCATGCCCTTTCTTACTTTTACACCGACACTCTCTTTCAAACCAACTTCCTTCCTTACAACCTTGTTTTCTACGCGGTCAGCGAGAGTCACTCCGCAGATTTTGCGTAGAGCCCTCATTTCTACCGCATTTATTCTACTTTCATGCACACTCTGCCATACCCAGCTCTCGCTTCCATAAGTTAGTGTCGGGATCAGGACTGCATTGTGGATTGCTAACTGGGCCTTTCTGCTAATATTTTTTGCGCCCAGGAATCTGCCCAACACTCCCTTTACGCTATTTCCTATCGCCACTCGTCTTTCTACATCCGCGGTGTACCTTCCATCTCTGCTAAAAGCGCATCCAAGATATACAATTTCATTCACCTGTTCCAGCACTACATCATCAACCACTATCCTTGCATCTGTTCTGGATCCCTCCCTTTCAAACACCATTACTTTCGTTTTCGTCGCATTCAACTGCAAGCCTTTAATCATGCAATCATCTTTCATAGTAGTGACTAGTGTTTGCAGGTCCGACGGCGATTCGGCTAGAAGCACGGCGTCATCTGCGTAAAGCAGGCAGCTCACAACTAGGTCACCCATTCGCATCCCTACATCCATCGATCTCATTCTCTGGAGACAACTGTCCAGGTACAGGATGAACAGTCGAGCGGACAGCACGCAACCCTGTCTGACGCCGATATTGACGTCAAACCAGGGGGACAAGCCGCCGTCAACACGCACACACGCTGTGCAGCCCTCATAAGTGGACTGCACAGCGCGCAGCAGTGCTCCGCTCACCCCGTAGCCCGGGAGTATATCCCACAGATCCTTTCGTAACACTCTGTCAAACGCTTTTTCCAGATCCACAAAACCGCAGAAAACCTTCCGGTTAACAGCCAGTTGTTTCTCCACGATGTTGCGGAGAGAAAAAATCTGATCCATGCACCCTCGTCCGCTTCTGAAACCACCCTGAGCCTCCCACAACACTCCATCAGATATCACCCTCATTCTCCTTTCAATAATTTTCCCATACACTTTTGCTGCTAAACTGATCAAACTGATGGCCCTGTAACTGGCGCACTGCATACGTGATCCCTTACCTTTATACAAGGGCACGATGACAGCGCGCCTCCAGTCCATGGGAACCTTACCCGACCTCCAGCACAGATTGCTCAAGGTCAGGAACGCGTCCCGGACACAGGTACCACCGTGTTTGATCATTTCAGCAGACATCATATCAATTCCAGCTGCCTTACCATTTTTCATACTTCGTATCGACCATTCAATCTCTTCCATAGTAATGTCCTCATCAGATGTTGGCGCAGCGGTGTCAGCCGTAGGCTCACTCGCGGCGCCCACATCCGGAACATACTCGTACATTTCCCCAAAATACTCACTCCACCTGCCCAATACATCGCTTGGGTTTGCAAGAATGTCACCAAACTTAGACATAATTTTGTCCATTCTGGATGTTGACGAAGAACCCCGAGACTTTCTAACTTCCCTCCAGAAGAGTTTGTTATTCGCCTCGAAGTTCTCCGTCAACCTCACTTCCTCATTCGCAACAAGTCTTTCACGCTTCTCTTTCACTAAGGCTTTGGTGACATTCCTGCAGCGGCGGTAGCTCTCATACTTTTTCTCTGTCATACTATCATTCTGGTTCAAACTTGAGACATAATCCAACCATGCTTTTTTCTTTCTTTCGACGCTGGATTTCACATCCGCGTCCCACCAGGCGTCACCTCTCAGAATCTTATGTCTCTTTGCACTACCACATACTTCTTTTGGACTATTCACTATACTTTCTTTCATTCTTTCCCAGCATTCTTCAACACCTAGGTCAGAAAGACTCGTCTCATTGAGTCTTTTACTGACTAGGCCTACATACATACTCCGTACACTTTCATCTTCTAATTTCTCACATTTTATCCTTTCAAGCTCTCCGAAATGGGTACGCACTCGCCAGTGTCTCCACTTCTTGAAAAGGCCCACGAATCGGCTTACCACCAGGTAGTGGTCCGTATCAAGAGTGGGGCCTCTGTAGGCTCTTGTATCCCTTAGAGTATTTCGGAGACGACTATCTATCAAAATCAAATCTATCATACTCTTTTGCTCATTTCGTCTCCACGTATACGTGTGAATATCTTTATGACGGAATAATGTGTTAGACACAAGGAGGTTCCGTTCCAGGCATACGTCCAATATCGGCTTACCAGCATCATTCACTCTCTTGTCACCATTCGGACCAAGGACAGCCTCCAGGCCGTCTCGCTTGGTTCCGACCCACCGATTAAGATCACCACACAGAATTATCCTTTCATTTCCCTCAGCTAGATCCAGAATATCCCTAACAGTTTCCCAAAACTCCTCGAGTTCGCGGGGATCCGCGGAGCTAACGGGAGCATAAGCTGCGACCAGGAAAACTCGCGTGATCCCCAGTTTTATTCGAACCCAAAGATGTCTTGGGCCTACCAACTCATAATCTTTCACTCCGAAAGCAAAGCGGGAGGAGAGAACGACTCCAACACCCCCACTGGCACGGACGTCCGGGTCCACTCCGGACAATAGGGCTACCATGCCACCGGGGAGGTCCTCGGTCTCCCTCCCCCTCCGCTTTGTCTCCCTCCCCCTCCGCTTTGTCTCCGTCAAACATAGGGCATCCAGGCATCTCTCATTTAATACATCCATCATCTCATTCATCTTTCTTGCCATGCTACCTCTAACATTCCACGTGCCTATACGGCACTCCCCTCTCCTCGTCCCGCCAGGATTGGCGCTGCGTGAAGGGTGGCGGCCCCCTTCGCCGCATGCGCATGCAGCCGCACCGACGGGGGCTAATCGGTGCCCGTCGCTTCCGGGGCACGCCCTAGCAGCCCGTCCGGCTGAGTTTGCTTTGGTCAAGATTGCGTCCCACTGGGACGGCAGGGATCGCGACGTGCACGCTCTTGACATGACCCCCAAATTCTATACTTACTAATATTATAAATGCGAATGTAAGGTTGTTTGTTACGCTTTCACGCAAAAACTACTGAAGCGATCATCATGAAACTATGTACATATACTCTTGAAGGTATTAGAAGTAACATAGGGTACTTCATATTAAAAAAAAAAAAATTTTTTTTACGAAAGATAAAACAATGCTTGTCAAAAAATCGTCAAATTTAGCTACTTCAGTAATGAAGTTTTACAGTATTCGTAAATTAGATAACATAACGTAACTTCACACCTTTTTCTATCCGAAGGTGTAGGCAGCGGCTGTTATGCCTCGCGAGGGACGGTATTACAGTATTCAGGGTTGATACTTATACCTACCTTATTAATATATAAATTTGAATGTAAGTTTGTTTGTTACGCTTTCACGGGATAACTACTCAACAGATCATCATGAAACTTTGTACACATATTCTTGGGGGTATTAGAAGTAATATAGGATACTTTCTTTTTTCTTATTTGTCTCTTTAATTAACATATATTTGCACCCTGAGGAGAAACTTATAATATAGTCTACAAAAATATCCTACATTAATACTCTGCATTTATCTATATATATATAAGAGATTTCCACCTATATATTGACTCATCACGATATCTCTGGAACCATAAGGCGTAGCGACTTGAAATTTGGTAGGATTATTCCTTTCGCCGAGTAGAGGTCAGCTAAGAACGGATTTTACGAAATTCCACCCACAAGGGGGGTTGCGGGGGTGTTAACAATGGAAAATTCCCATTTTTAACCTATAGCTGCTATCGACTTCAAATTTGTCGAAGATATTGCAGTATTAACATAGCGGGGCAGCAGTTATTACTTTTGATGCGAAACAGAGTTCGCCGGGTCAGTTAGTATCATATAAAATTGTTAAAGTCCAAAATTATTTATTTTTGTTACAGAGAAATATATTTTACCGTTTGTTGTTGCATTTTAATAAAGCATATTGTGAGATTTTTAAACGTCATAGCTAATGTTGTAATTTTGAAAATTGATAATCCCAGCTAAGTAAGAAAATAGAGTTATTATATTGATTCAATTCTATGATAATGATTTTGATACTTATTTATTGGCTTCAATGCGAGCGAAGCCGCGGGTAAAAGCTAGTGATTTAATAAATTTGAAGTAAAAATCATTAGTCACTTTCCGCTGTCTGTCCCCTTATATGCGCATATCTTTAAAACTACGCAACGGATTTTAATGCGGTTTCTTTTAATAGTTAGAGAGTGTCAACAGGGTGGTTTTGATATATAATTCATGTATAGTGTAGTAAAAAAAAAAGAAATGATAATTTTCAAGATTTAGAACTTTAACCGCAAACGCTGCCTGAACCCTAAGTGATAAATCAAAACAACGTACTACATTATTATACACTTTTAAAAGGTGCATGAAAAGAGTTATGAAATTCAACGAAGCGAGTGAGGCGTGTAAGAATCGTGCCTTATGGCGCTCCGTTCTCTATTCCTACCCTGCAAGGGATTTGGCGTGAAGTTACGTATGTGTAAGGGATACTACACCTCGTGGCACGTACATGTACGTGCCCTCAATAGTATAAAACCGCCGTACGCACAGTATGCTCGGTGTGCAGCGACAGGCAGTTGTCGCTGACACAAATAAATGACAAGATCGTAATTACGTCTTTCATTAATCGACCACTCATCCATCATCATGGAAGAAGCACCACTCACTATATACCACCATCCATTGGAATAGTCACCAGTAACAACCTACCGTTACATATGTATGTTTTATCTGGTCAAGGAACCGATGTAAAACAACAGGCTGTAAAAGACACAGCGTCATCCAAAGTGTCGTCCGCAAATAAATTCGACAGCATGTTCGCGCACTTCAAGACTACTCCGTGTCATATTCAGGAGAAGCTGGATATGGTTAAGTAAGTTTTTCATATTATACTTAGAGAGTAGAGAAGAGGAAGAAGTACATAGTAGAGATAAAGGTATTATTTACATAAAAAACAGCTATACAGCATCATACTTATACTACTCTGGTGAGAATCGAACCCGTAGACCTCCAAGTCACCTGATGGTAATACCGCCGCACATCGAGATGTGCAACACAGATAGTGTTACAGTTGCGTTGCCGACCTTTAAGGGAGTAGGATGAGAAAGTGGAGGGGTGGGTCTCTGGATTCCTCTTTCACTGAACGAAACGTGACTTGAGCCACTTTTCGTTGATATGCTCGCTATGCTATGCGTGATATTTCTCCAGTCGAGCCGGCACATTCATGCAGCGAACTCCGTGGCTCTACCACTGCAGCAGCTGTTTCTTTTGCCAATGCACCATGATTTTAAAGTATTTTCATAAGGAACTACATATTTATGTTATAACCTTTTTCTAGACTTAACATTTAAATATGTTTTTATTATGGTGTGGTTGTCTTTAAGGCTCGTTACAATTGGGCCACTAATCAAAAGCCATTATCTTTCGGAAGCTCCCAGATTTTGTAACTACTCCGTAACGTCCTCCGATATCGTTTTTTTTTGCACTACGCTAAATCTTGACGTTGCATATAGTATGTATGTAGATAGTCTAAAGTCGGTTAAGCAACTGTCTCTGACCACCAATAGTGGCCAGATTGAGTCGAGCCTAATATAATTTGTGAAGCCACACCGCATCGGCTATCTAACGATGAGGACAGCCGCGAAGCGGATCCTGTGGTTTCGTATTTGCATGATAATTTTCTTTATATTTAATTGATATATGTACCCGATATATTATTGTCAGGACGCCGGCTGTCGGGCTGGAGTACTTGATAGAGTTCTCGCCCAACAACCCCCACGGATACACTTACTTCTGCACGCTATGTAGAGTCAAAGGGTTTCCAGTCACCATCATAAACCATCTCACTAGCAGTGGCCACAATTACCAATACTTTGTTAGTATCACCTTTTTTAATAATTAATTTAGCCTTTACTATTGTCAGATCCCCGTTAATAGGGCTGGAGTACGTTTGCGAGCATCCCCCCGAGGAGGAGCACCATGAACCGAAGTACATCTGTACGATGTGCTCCAAGCAGGGGCATCCGCGTACCATCATCAATCACCTTACGAGTTTGGGGCATCGCGTTAATTATAGTGTTAGTATATATATAGTTGATATTTAGAAGGTTTGCTAATTCGTTTAACTTTCTAATCGACTAAATGTCCTTCTCGCCAAATGACTCGTAAGAAATTAACCGTTTTTAGGGGAGGAACAAATAGACTATTATTAAGACTCCACCAAAACTTGAGCAAATGACTAGCGTCTGAATATCACTCAGCCAAATTTGCGTTTGAGCAACTGAACGCAACGATTTGGTAACAAAAAGTGCGTGTGTGTATACTTATATACTCGCGTTAGAAGTTACACTTTGGCGTAAAAAGGTAAAAATATTTTCAAAAAAATCTTTCGCCTTATTCTACGTTTGTAGAATGAAAACGAACTCTCGATTAGAAAAAAGCTATTTAATACATTAAAAGTTTTATTATAACGCATTAACTAATTGGTTCAATTGTGATTTTTGTAATATTTTGATCACTTTCAACTACGGTAAGGGACCGTTTGTTTATAGTTTTTATCTCGTCTCGTTGGCCTTACTATAGTCGAAAATTGAAATGGAAATGAATTGATATATCTCAATCTCGATAATTTTTTCGACCAACAGTATGTATAATCATTTTTTATTAACTATTTAAAGATACAGAAGTGAACTATGATATAATAGCTGTCAATCGAAATAATATTAATCAAAACGCATATTGAAAAAAGTGCTGTAACAGAAGATTTTCTTTTCTTTAGTATCATACTCTAATAATTTGTGGCGTTCTTTTTAAAATCCTTCCACTTGCTATTGTAGCGCCACCTTAATTATGTTAATTTTTAATGGACACTTTATAATACACTGAGATTGTCCTCATTTATGTTTACTTTCCATACTCTCAACTAATATTTTGTCTTCTATTTACAGTCCCGACACTTTCCTAAGGCGTACGGCATGCTGGTACAGTACCGGGCGCAGATGAAGTACCGCGAAGCTTCTGGCATTCTGATTAATCGTCTGGTGCAGCGTGTAGAAGACAAGTATGGAAGAATGAAACCCATCAACATAGATAAGGAGGTGTATGAGAAAAACAAGTGAGTGAAGATTACTTTACTTTCTCATCACCCATTACACCCCCATAGATATCCGAGAGATATGCCTTCATACCTTATTACTTCCGGTCTCAGTGTCGCCGCTCATCTGTCACTTAATTCAGTACTCTAAGAAAGCGAAGTCACAGTGTTCGATAAAATTATCGATACTTTATATTACAGCAGAACAACTTTTATTTATCATGTTATATTAATATTATATATTTTTTCATCATCATCAGCCTATTGCAGTCCACTGCTGGACATAGGCCTCTCCCAATGTGCGCCACAACATCAGATTCTCTGCCTTCCGCATCCAGTCTTTTCCAGCAGCCTTTCTGAGGTCGTCTGACCATATATATTTTTTAAATCAATTAATTAAGTAATCAAATAAAAATAAATCTAATTAGAATTAAGAATCAAAGTTTTTATCAATTATTTAGTGACTAATTGATTCATTAATAAATAATTATTATAAAAATATATTTGGCCGAGGATTTACAAATACATTTGGCTGAGGTAGAGCCACGCAGTTGGCCGGCTCTACCGATGAAATACCACGACCTCTCATAATATTGACATAAAGTGACTTAAGCCACGTTTTGCGAGTGGTATCCGGAGGCCTAACCCGTTCCCCTCCCACCTTATAAAATAGATAATCAATAGTACCACACAAGTGATTGACTGAAACAAAACAATAAAAAACTACAAGAAATCCTCAAAACCGTAAATTTAAATTTGATCGATATCGATAGTTTGCCGACAAAAACTGAAATCCTTATAGCCAAAGCTGTTGCTAGGTTACCCAATAATTAACTTACTTTATTGTAATTTTAAACAATTTTTAAAATACAGAATAGTAAGTTAATTGTTACTTTACTGATGATAAAATATGTCACTTGTCCTCAAGTTTGTAGTATTATTTGATCTACTTTTGCACTTAGGAACCGAACAGTTCAGCATTTTGTAATTATATTTAGACTAGCTGACCCGGCGAACTTTGTTCCGCATCAAAAGTAATAAATTTGTAAAACTTGTGTTAATAATGTTATGTTAATACTGTAATATCTTCGTAAATATTGTAATATTGATCTATATTAAAAGCACAATCTATTTAAGACACCTAACTGGATGAAAATTAATGCTGTAATGTTTACAATTGCTTCGTAAATAAGCCATTATTTCCCGTAAAAAGTAAAAAAAAGAATGTGTGGTTTTATGAAACCACCGTAAAAGTGAAACTTATTTTCACATTATAGACATTTAATTATTATAAAATTTATGGACATACATAATACTTAACAATTATTTAGATGATATACACATATTAAAACACTGAAAACAATATTTTATAATCGTTGAGTCATTTTTTAGGCGCCGCCATATTGGCCTCGGCTGCTCTGACGAGCGCCTTTCACTTTATCCCTACTCCGCGGCCGACCGTCACGCGACATGCAACACACAGACGAAAAAGTTTGAGACGATGTAATAAAAGTTTCACTTTAAAAGATAAAAATGGTCATTGTGGGTTATCCTTAAGAGATAGACATATGCTCTCGCGGACTTTTTTGTAGACCTTCTGAAGGTGTTTAATAATGCAGAACATTGTTTTGATCTATCACTTAGGGGGCAGCCAGCGTTTGCAATTAAAGTGCTAAATCTCGAAAATTATAATTTTTTCTTTACATATATGAATTATAGATCAAAACCACCCCGTTGACACCCTCTAACTATTAAAAAAACCGCATCAAAATCCGTTGCGTAGTTTTAAAGATATAAGCATATAAGGGGACAGACAGCGGAAAGTGACTTTGTTTTATACTATGTATCACGCCAGTCAGTTGCTAACCGACTGATAGACGTATTTTAACCAAGTTCGACATACGGGCTAATTTGGACTTACATAGTCGAAGCCTTAAGGCATATCCCATGACATCCGTGATCACGCATTTTTTCTCTTTTAAAGATAGACAGATTCTCTTGCTTTCTCGACTCATCTCATTCTACTTACCTGGTCCACTTCTACTTTTACTCTTCCATAGTAAGGCCAACGAGACAAGATAAAAAATGTAAACAGTTTCAGGGGTTCAAAACATTTATCATTTCTCTATTTATCAAATAACAGCAAAAATTAACAAGATAACTAAAACAGTAACGGATTAATAGCAAGAATAAAAGAACCTAATACGGAACACGAAAATGCGAGTCACTTAGAACGCTTTTCATACAGGAATGAACTTATTAAAAACTTATTAGCTGTCAATAAAATTGCGGATCAACTGTTGACAACCACGGTATCAACTGCTGTCATGTACCACGAAGTGCGCAACGATAGCTGTTTTCGACCAAGTGATGTCTTTACTGCATAGGATTAACAAGGGCAGAGATATTCTTGCTCGGATATTCGTGTAATTCGCTAACTGTCGCAAGATAGCTCGGTAAGGGTCCGTTTGTTTATAGTTTTTATCTCGTCTCGTTGGCCTTACTATACATCTACTGCTTTAAGTTGATATAAACACATTATTAATTTGATGACGCTATCTATAAAATAGATTTTATTTTATTATTCTTCTGTCCAGGGACCTTATTCACCGATGGATATCCAACGGGGAGCACTTCTCGGAGAAAGAAGATTGTACATTTGAGGAAGTCATCGATATCGGCCTCCTTGAATCGGTTGTTGATAGTAGTGGTATGTAAAATGCAACTTCTTATATTAACGATATAAATTAACTTCACACCCTTTTCTACCCGACAGTGTAGGAAGCGGCTCGACGAGCTGAAATTTTATGTCCCAAATGGAATAGGTGTCAGAACCTATGCCGTGGGTCGTTCGGTGGTAAGCAACTACCGCCTTTCATAGACACTGCAACACAGACATTGTCACAGTTGCGTTTTTTGGGGGCTCCGGATACCTCTGTCATCGACCGAAACGCGGCGTGAGCCACTTTACGTCGATATTCTGAGAGGCCAAATATGTTATCGGTCCTCTCATGCAAGCGAACTGCGTGACTCTACCATTGTAAAAACGCCATTTTCATTCAGAAGCGCTAACTCGAACACTGGACCGTGACACACTAAACTAAATTAAACACAACTTCTATTAAAAAATAATAAAAATGCAGTTGAATAAATTGAGATGTAAATCGCTGTCGGGACTGATACCAGCTAGCTAGCCACCACGCCGCGTGGCCAAGAAGTGAACCCACACTAACATGCAGAATTTGCTAACAGTTACAAAGACAGCCATTATACATTGTTTTTTTTTATATAAATTGTATTATAGATTAGATAAATTAGTTTGCAATAAAGTATATTATTAATGAAAAATAAATTAGTATGGTTCCATAGTGACATATGACCAGTTGTAACAGTGAGACGTTCATAACATTGCTAAACTTATTTTACAGATAAGAAAGCGTCGTGGTCACAAAAAAGGTAAGTGACCAAAACAACTTCACGCCAAGTCGATTACATGATACGCAGAAAGTAATGGCGGCACTTAAGTAAATGCTCCCACAAGTTTGTTATTTCTGTATATATTTTTTTGTTATATTCAGAATTGAACTTGAACTGCTTAATAATTTTCGAGATATTATCTGCAGGTCTATTATGAGCTCTTAATTCCAGCCAGCTGACGCGCTGCCTTTCGAATTCGTATTTCCCACAACTAATTCCAGCTAGTCCAGACTACTCATCACTGACTAGATGGAAGTGGTCGTTTATAAATCGATTTTTCAGTGAACTAGTAATTAATGTGATTATTCATCACTGATCATCTGGAATTAGTAGTTGGAAATACGAATTTGCAAGGCAGCGCGTAAGCTGGATGGAATTAAGACCTCATAATAAGCCCACTGGTGTTTTTTTTTAATATAAACGAATGCAAACTAAGTCAGTGCAATAGATATAGGGATAGTAGTAGGGAATGTTCATGAATACTACATTTATTTATCTAAGAAAAATTCTACGCTTGTATGTAATATAGCTTAAACTAGTTTTAGATGTTTTGACTAAAACTTTGAACTTATTTATGGGGGAGCTGAAGTGTTGTGATTTGACCAAACTTAATACGTGTTTCCTACCAGGGGCGAACCGTCACCTCCCGTAGTTCCGGCACCGTCGAAGCCTCATTTCAATCAGTTTTCGGTAAGTGCATTCTGGCAACGTGATAAAAAAATGCCTGTTCTCACTCATAATTATGTAAAGATTGCCGAATTGAGGTTGGCGGGTTCGATCCCCCCACCTGAATACAAATATTTAAGACAAGCATGTACGTTTGTATGATTTTTCTATGTGTTACAAGTATGTATTTACAAAAAAAGTATATATGTATCGATATCCGTTAGCTAGTTTCCATAACACAAGCATTTATTTGCTTAGTTTGGAACTAGAGGGCGTTGGGTGTATTGTGTCCAAGATTAAAAAAAAACATGTAATGTTACTGGATTTTCAACAGCGTCCTCCAGGTCGCCGAGAGAGACGCGCCGGTTCCGCCGAGTCATTGTCTGACATCAGTGACGATCTGGAAGTGGTAGTTAAGGACAACGCTAAAAATTCCCATCGGTCCAGGTATGTTCCCCTTGTACTCTGTAAATTGTAACATATATTTTTCTGTACAGAACCAGATTTTTGAACGAATTATGACCAACGATTATTCGATCAAATCATTGATTAGGAAATAAAGAAAAAAAAAAACATCGGAACGTACGTGCGCTAAGATGTATTGTGTGACGAATCTAATATGCTATACATGATCAATTATTCCATTCTGGTATGAATTGTATTCTAACAGGCGGCTGTATGTGGTGACTCACTGCCGCACATTTTTTTCCAGTTGTGTTTATCACGCACAATTTCGGAACATAAAATCCAAAAGTCATTCTTATGGGCCAAGAATCGAACACGCAGCTTCTTATTCTGAAGCGGGGTGCTCGACCACCAGATTATAGAAACCTCGCCAAAACATTGATATAGTTGATTGGTTGTCGTAGGGAGAAGAACAATGAACATCATGACGAGATTACGGCGTTCCGCTCTAGATATGCCATCAGAAACAGAGTTACCGAGTGGAAATCTCCAGAAAAGGAAAAGGTAATGTTAAAACTGAATATAATATAATCTTTATAAACATGTCTTCATACACATTTAAATTAATATTAATAATCTTATAACTTTCCGGCTCGACGGGGGAAACCACAGAAATAGATCAAGATAGAACGGCCGCGATGTCATATTTCCATACATTTCGAGCGTGTCACTTTTTTGAAAAACCACGCCCACAGCGTGACGTCATTTTCATTGTGACCGGGGCGACTAGTTAGGAGACACACACATTAGATTATTACACATCGATGTTAATATCGGCAACGTGTTAATTTTATTATTTTTATATTTTACCAACTTTATTGATTTTGTGTAACGATAATCATAGAAAGTAAAACATGTTAAATACTTTAATCCGACATATTAAAACCTAAAACATATTTTTCCAACAGTATATAAAATTTAATTATAAATATTTTACTGTCCTTGAAACTATACATATTTATTAAATATTTGCCTTTTTGTAAGGGTTGGCCTCACAGTCCTGGTTAAATAACGAAGCCGAACGTCTACATATACCTCGGTTACTGCCCGTTTGAGAAGAACGAGATTATTTTCCATCGGCGATTGGTCAAATTGGTGAAAACTTATACTGTCAAATAAACTGCTGCCAATGTAATTACGAAGCACTTTGGTTGAAATTTGTGGTGTTAGAATAAAGTAGGGACAAAGCAAGACATGAGCTGATACTCAAATTATTATTGAATTATTTTATCGATTAGTCCTAAGACTCAACGATACATGGAGTGCCCATCTCTAACATTCGAAGACCAATCACAGCGATTATCAGACACAGCGATCAACTGGCAGGTGTATTGTGTATTTCGTTCGATTCGACGTACATTACGCGTATAATTTATACGCGCAATGTTTTTGTATACGAGCGTTGAATGCGGACAGCAATGGATATTCATCATAACGAAAAAATATACAAATTGTGACCGTAATTATTGAACATAGTAAAAGTAAAACAATAATTTATAATCTCAAAAAAATACTTTCTACTGATTTTCTGTACTTACTGATCATACGAAATATTTCCTTTTTTCATATTTGATTCACTACTTTTGTTTTTACAATTTACCACAGCATAATAAGGCATATATGTGACGTTTTATCTATTTTTTTTACGTCCTGAACGCATGGCAGGAACGCTCGTTGCGTAATGAGAGCGAGTTTCGAAAAGCATGCAATATAGTGCATGGTTTTGGCACGCTTGCCACGCCTATTCGCCGTTCTATCTTGATATATTTCTGTGGGGGAAACACCACGACCTCTCAGAAGATCGACCTAGAGTGGCTCATGCCGCGTTTCGTTCCCACCTCGGCCCACCTCCCTTCCCCATCCTACTCCCTTAAAGGTCGGCAACGCAACTGTAACACTATATGTGTTGCAGGTGTCCATGGGCGGCGCTGGTCACTTACCATCAGATGATACGCCTGCTCGTTTGCCTTCCTATCTTAAAAAAAATTGCCAGGTGTTAATTCCACATATAACTCAAAATATGTAGATATGTACGAGGGTGGTCCGATAAGTACTTAGCCTACAAAAGAAAAACGAAAATTTTGGAAAAGTGGTAATTTATTTTTCAACATAGTCTCCTTTTAGCTGGATACACTTGACCCAGCGATGCTCCAACTTCTTTAACCCGTCTGAAAAATACGTTTTTTCGAGGTCTGCAAAGTAAGCCTCCGTGGCGGCGATGACATCTTCATTCGACTCAAATTTCTGCCCGGCGAGTGACTTTTTCAAGTTTGGAAACAAAAAGAAGTCGCACGGAGCTAAATCTGGAGAATACGGTGGATGGGGCAGCAGTTCGTAGCCGAATTCGACTAATTTGGCCGTGGTGAGGGCAGAGGTGTGAGCCGGTGCGTTGTCATGGTGGAAGAGCACTTTTTCTTCGCCAAATGGGGCCGTTTTTTCTGCAATTCGGCGTCGAATCGGCCCAATAACTCAGCATAGTACAGCCCTGTAATCGTTTTGCCCTTCTCCAGGTAGTCAATGTAGATCACACCTTGGGAATCCCAGAAAACGGTGGCCATCACCTTTCCGGCCGATTGGACAGTCTTCGCCTTCTTCGGAGCACGTTCGCCGGGTGAAGTCCACTGTTTCGACTGTTCCTTGGTCTCTGGTGTGTACCAGTGGATCCATGTTTCGTCGACGGTCACGAAACGACGCAGAAACTCCTTCGGATTGCGCTTAAAAAGCGTCAAACACTGCTCTGAAATGGTCTCACGGTTGCGCTTGTTGTCCGGAGTGAGCAAACGCGGCACCCATCGCGCCGACAGCTTTCTCATGCCCAAAATTTCATGTAGGATATGACCCACGCGGTCTTTTGAGATGCCTACTGTCTCAGCTATATCACGCACCTTCAATCGGCTGTCTGCCAAAACGAGATCGTGAATTTTTGTCACGTTATCCTCCGTGGTAGCCGTTTTCGGGGCACCTGGGCGTGGCTCATCAAAAACCGACGTGCGACCATGTTGAAACTCGTTAAACCAATTTTTGACGGTCGCCATCGAAGGAGAAGAGTCACCGTACACAGCATCCAAGCGCTCTTTGATTTCGCTGCGCGATTTCCCTTCCAAAAACAAGAATCGAATCACCGATCGATATTGCTCTTTTTCCATTTTTCTAAAATCCGCGGACACTCCTGCTTCCACACGCGGTCAAAAAAAAACTACGAGTCCGATTCGACTGAAATTTCGAGGGTAGTCGTCTACAAGAATGTACTACACGATAGTAAATTTCTGTTGCGATAGTGCGCCATCGGGCGGCGAGGCTAAGTACTTATCGGACCGCCCTCGTATGCATGTTTTCACGCAGATGCGTGCCATAACTTATTTATTATTACATTTTTATTTCTAAACTTTAGTCCCCTGTACCTATTGATCATAGCGGTATCATATACTCGTGCATGTATATAGTCAAAGCCTTTATCGTTAAATGGATCAGTAATTCTTGAGATTAGCACGTTCCGATAAATCATCAATCATCATTATTTCTCTGCCCTTATCCTACTCTGTGTGGTGTCAGCACAACATGCCATCTTTTAGAACTATTTGTCAAAAGTATTGGCTTTGGTTTCATGACCGGACGCCTGCTTGACGTCAATCCTCCTTGGTAGTCAATAATCATCAATCGTATCGTAATAATAAAAAGTTCAGTCTCTGTAACAATAATAAACCTAAAATTCAATAGCATGCTAAAAAGTCTATAAATATTTCTTCTTTATTTAAAAGTTTGATAAGTTACAACTTTCAACTAATTTCTAAACAAATCATATAAACAATCAAAACAATCACAATCTAAACAATCAATTTCTAAGTAAACATTTCAATGGGTTCTTATTGTTATCAGACTAGAGCACCGAATTATGAATACAAAGTAAAACTGGCTGATGAAAAACGTAAGACTGCGGAGGAGTTCGCGAAGAAAACACTCGCGTACCATGAGAAGAACCCAGAAAAACACCCGCTGTATCCCGAGGAGTGGAAGAAGTTCTGGAATAAACGTTATAAGGACATACAAGCTGGTAACTCATGACATCAAACTTTTTTTGTTTAGCCTTAGATAGTTACGATCTGTTTTGTTACTTAAAATATAATCCCTGAAGAAGGTTGGTTGGTAATATTTTGCAACCGTTGCCTAGATTACCTGAGTAATCCAAAATGTTAATTTTAAACCATATAAAGGAGTATTTCACTATCTTCGTGAAAGTAAAGAAAAAAATGAGTAAAGAAACAGTGGGTTGAAAACAGAATGAACTGTTAATACTACTCAAAGTTCTTTAGCTGCTTATCTGAATCTCTATGTTCTAATACTACGTATATATCGAATTATGCATATTGGTAAAGTTTTAATTATAAATCTATCATATTTTGATATTTGTAGAGGGTAAGGATCCATCAAAACATGACTTCAAGCCGGAATGGATAGTATTTTGGACAGCACGGATGAAAGAATTGCATGAACAAGAGTTACGCACCACAGTGAACGAGATCTATCGTAAGATGTGTCTGTCGCCGCCTCCAGAGCGGTCACGTTCTACGGAAACTTCTCGTCGTAATATCGATCAGCGTAGGAGATCACCGCCAGAGAAGCGCAGAAGGTCGCCAGAGTCTCATCACCGGTCGCTAGATTCCCGCCGTCACTCGCCGGATCCTCGCCGCCGGTCGCCAAAGATGCGTCGAAGGTCTCCGGAGTCTCGCAGACGATCGCCCGACCCGCGTCGACGCTCGCCCGGACCGCGACGCCGGACACCTGATATGTACCGAAATTCACAGGACTTACGACAACGGTCACCTCACCGTCGGAAAACACCAGACATGAGACAGGATCATAGGTAACTGTCACCAGTAATAGATCATTAGTATATGATCAGTAAATGGCATTGCATCAGTTTAGTCTGTCGCACATCTGTCACATACCACAGATGTACCATTCTCGATTCAGAAAAGCTTTTAACAAAACTCGGGAGTTACCTTCCCCCCTCAGTCTACGGCTTGGAGGTATTTATCTTATATCTTGTACTAGCATATATATCTTGTACTAGCAGTACCATAAATAATTGTAAAACGGCTCATATGTTATACAGAAATGTGTATTTTTGAAGTGGAACTTCTAATGTCTCGTGCACGAGCATTTAACGCTTTTAACGCCCCCTTGCGGCCACTATTAATATAATATAATGGTTTAAAAAAAAGCCAAGATCCATATAAACCAAGGACGAAAAGACATAGCGACTTTTTAAACTACCCGTACAGACATCTAGTAGCGGATGGTGGTACTAGCTGGTCATAATTGATATAACAATAATTATGAACAACATCTTTTTACACAACAAGTGAACCTACTCGAGAATTATAATTGAAAAATAGGTTAAAATTCAAAATAACAATTTTAGATAATTATGACAACAGTTTTAGTGCAAAATAGTTTGTAAATCTATAAATTACTTATTTTAACAATCCAAATTCACCATCTTTCGGCGGATGGCGCCACTAGGTAGTTTTAAAATTAAGTTCTCATTTAATATAATTATTACATAGAACGAGTTGGTACTATCTAATATTAAGATATTAATCATGAAAATAAATATTACGAATATTCATGCAGCATCAGTATGGATTTAAACATTTAAACAATAAAAGGAAATATCACCAAAACAGTTATTCAATATAATGAATCGCTTAATTAATCACATGATTATAAATTTCGTGTATTTTACTTAACTAAATAATAAATATATTTCAGTAATATATTGACATAAATAATATAACATAACTTTACGCCTTTTGTTACCCGAAGGTGTAGGCAGCGGCTGTTAAGCCTCGTCTTGCCGTTATGTTTACGTCCCAAATGGAATAGGTGGCGAACCTATTGCCATACTGGGCACAAGTTTTTCATGCATCGATATTTATCACACATAACTTCCGAAAACAATTTCGAATCGTCATTGGTGTGAGCCAAAGTCTGGAATCGAACCCGGACCTCTGGATCATAAGCTGTGTGCTCGACCACTGCGCCACCGAGACTAATAATAACATGTAATTATAATAAAATCAGTTTACCTAATAAAGTTTTATAGGGTTATCAATTATCATTACATAGCATAAAACAAAGTCACTTTCTGCTGTCTTTCCCCTTATATGCGCATATGTTTAAAACTACGCAACGGATTTTGATGCGATTTTTTTAATAGTTAGAGGGTGTCAACGGGGTGGTTTTCTTTATAATTCATGTATAGTGTAGAAATAAAAAGTGATAATTTTCAAGATTTAAAACTTTAATCGAAAACGCTGCCTGAACCCTAAGTGATAAATGAAAACAATGACTACATTATTATACACCTCTAAAAGGTCTACAAAAAAGTCCGCAAGGGCATATGTCTACCTCTTAGGGATAACCCACAATGACCATTAATATTTTTTTATTTTTTACGAGAAATAGTGGCTTATTTACGAAGCAATTTTAAACATTACAGCATTAATTTTCATCCAGTTAACTATCTTAAGTAGATTGTGCTTTTAATATAGATCAATATAGCCGTTTACATCATGTAATTTAAAGTAATATTTACGAAGATATTACAGTATTAACATAGCGGTACATAGCAGTTGCGTTTGCGCGCCATAACGCGTGCTGATAAATAGCACAAATTGAGCTTTTTAAGATACAAATATCACTAATTTATTTCTTTTAATGCCTGGTAGAGCCAAGCAGTTCGCTGCATGAATGGGCCGGCTCGACCGATGAAATACCACGACGTCTCAGAAGACCGACGTAAAGTGGCTCATGCCGCGTTTCGTTCGGTGAGAGAGGTACCCGGAGGCCCACCCCTTCCCCGTCCTTTCCTATCCCCTATCCCTTAAAGGTCGGCAACGCAACGGTAACACTATATGTGTTGCTGGTGTCCATGGGCGGCGTTGATTGCTTACCATCAGGTGACACGCCTGCTCGTTTGCCCTCCTATCCCATAAAAAAAAACTAAGTTCACCAGGTCATGAGTTATTGTATATAGTTGACATCATATACCGCTAGATGGCGTCCTGTGCCGACATATGTATGTTCGGGTGAATATTAGAACTCAATTTTGAAGTAGATAGTAGTCATCTCGGTAGTCTCGGCGGTCCAGTGGTCGAGCACCCCCCTCCTAAATCAAAAGTTGTGGGTTCGTATCCTAGCTAACACAAATGACTTCGAAATGATGTTTGACAGCTGAGTGTAATAAATACCGATGGCTGAAAACTTTGCACCCTGTGTAGGACAAAAGGTTTACCACCTATTCCAATCGGAACGTAAAAAAACAGCGAGTCGAGGCGTAACAGCCACTGCGGGATAGGGCCACGGATCGCGCGACACCAACGTAGAGGCGGCGAATCTCGGGGGAGGTGGTATAACGCGCCTGCCACCCGTCCTACTCGGGGGACCATCCTCACGAAGTACTCCTCGAAGCTCCAGAGGCTGTTCAGGGTGAGGCCGAGGTACTTCAAGTACCTTGCCACCGGGACAGCCGTGTCACCCACCTGTATCCGCGCGGCTGGTGGTTCCCAGCGCCGAGTGAGGCGGTGGAACAGAGCCTCACTTTTGTGAGGCGCAGCCTCCAGCCAAATTCTACCTAGACCCAGATAAATATTTATACTTGGGTGGGGATCGAACCCGCCAATCTAGATTCAACATTCGGTAGTTTTACCAACGCACCACCAGACCTCACCTTTACTTACATTAGCAGTATATTATAAATCTATATTGTTAATTATTTATTGACTATTTTTAAGTGTCGGTGAAGACCTACAAAAATAAAGAAAGCTATTGTGAATACATGTTACTAAGTTCCACTTCTGTAGCGCGGCGGGACTCCACGCTTTTTTTTTTTTTTGTTGTTACGCAGATCGCATGACCTCAGTCGGTCACCACACAGACCCAGGCGCCGCTCTATAGAACGTCCTCGCTCGCCGGTACCGCAACGTGCACGTTCGCGGTCTCGCAGTCCGCTTGGAAGGTAAAATTACTATGGAATTATTGTAACTTTGTGTACTGGACTACGTCAGCGATGTGCTCATGTTGCACTTATATAATTATAAAATATATATAATTAAAGGAAAAAAATCTCATAAAGTTGGGAACCACTTAAATTTTCAAAATTATTTAGATTACTGAATATTTGCCGTGATAGAGAAATGTACTTTTGTCGTAATTACTATTTGGTTAATATTGAAAATATTGTGTCTTTGCTATTATTGTATATAAAGTTTTTATTTTTGGTTGTATAATTAGAGGGAGTCCCGTTCGTACCCGCATACCACTAGAGTCGATGAGGCGCAGTCAGAGTCCACTATCGCAACGTGAAATGCAAGCTAGGAACCGCAGCCCGGAGCCGGTGCGCGTAGTTGACCCCTCCATGCAGACCGTCATGATATCTGACGATGAATTGAAGCCGTGAGTTAATAAAATATATTTTGTTGTATTATTTCTCGTGACCATTAGGCACGAGCTTCTGAAGTCTTAGAAAAGCCTTGGTTCGAACTTCGTACACACCAAATCTTTTCATAATATTATTAGTGATAGTTATCACGATTAAATAAATTGGGCCGGCAGTGTGAGTGGGGACGAGCTCGTCGCCTGTGATATGGAAACAAAAATATATAATTCGGCAGTCAATATATTGTCTCCCCAACGGAGACATTTGAGAGTACATATGATATTTTTATAAATGTAATGAAGAATATCAGTAGTCTAATTTTTAGAGGAATTGTGTCTTTTAGAATTTTGTCTTTGTCTGTGTGTAAAATATGATTGGTAAATATTAAATACGTAACTAAACATGCGCTACATATTAAATGAGTCGGCTTTAATATTCTATAGGGATGATGGTCTGTCTCCGTGGAATTCTGACATCGATATCGCGTCGGTGGAATCTGGTGGAGAAAGGTCACGCACTGAGTCTGTCAAGTCGCGAGGTTCGAGGACCCGCTCCCGGCGCAGACCGTCCGCGGTGATAGACAACAGTGCGCCCGACGACGTCATCGGTACGCTTCGAGTTCTGGTCGCGCTCGAAGATTACCTCGGCAGTCTCGGACCTAAACTACTCGACTTACTCGCCGAGGCACTCAAAATGGAAAAGGTCACTATTTTACGTTTTTATTTTACTTTTACAACTATTTGTGAAAGTGGAAAGAGAAATATAAAATTTTCCCTTTTTGTGTTAAATATTACAATGCAATCGTGTAATGATTTTAAGATCCTGTTGCTTATCGACGACCGTATTAAATCAAAATCAAAAAAGTCTTTAATCTTACAATATTATATTATTCAGTTCACTGGCAATCGATTTATATCTAACTGAAATTTTTAGATGTTACATAGTTTTTCTAGTATTCATTTGGTGCATTTCATAGATCTCTCTCTCTCTCTTTCATTCTCTGATTTCTACTGTTATTGTAGAGTTTGGCTACTGTCGTGTTGTAAACAGGAGCGCGCGAACTCCTCGGAGCAACTGCTGGTCCGCGAGAGCGCCGTGGTGCTGGTGGAGACGGCCAAGGAGAAGCTGAAGGGCGCGCTGCAGGCCGGGCTGGTGGGGGGCAGCGCCGCCAGCGCCGCGCGCGCCGCCGTCGTGCGCGCCGCCGCCACGCTGCACGAGGCCGACAAGCGCAGCTCGAAGGACAAGGTTCGCACTTATACATGTGTAGTACTAACCGACCGCGCGAACCTCATGCCGACATATTATAATATATCTTTACTACTGCTTTGTCTCGGTGGTCCAGTGGGCGAGCACTTGGCTTCTTATTCAGAGGACCGGGTTCGAATCCTGACACTGGCTCACACCGACGACTTGTTGAAATTGTTTTCGGAAGTTGAGTGTGATAAATATCGATCACTGAAAACTTTGTGCCCGGTATGGCAATGGGTTCGCCACCTATTCCATCTGGGACGTAAACATAATTGCGAGACGAGGCTTAACAACCTCTGCCTATACCTTTGGGTAACAAAGGCGTGAAGTTATCTTATTTTGACCACGAAAAAGGCTAGTGTTTTACACCTAATAATTAGTAGTAGCTAATCTATACTAATATTATAAAGAGGAAAAATTTGTATTTTTGTATGTAAATAAACTCAAAAACTACTGGACCGATTTCTAAAATTCTTTTACCATCCATATATTGCATTCACCCCGAGTAATCATCATCGTCATCGCCATTTTGTTTGTACGCAAGTAACACTGCAAGGCGGAAGTCTATCTAGTATGTAATAACATTCTAGTGCCACGCGGCTTACTATTAAAGTACGTCAAAATTCGTCTACCGATTTTCGTGAAATTTATGTGCATATTATCGGTGAGGTTTGCGAATCGGACGAGCCATTTCGGAAGAACTTTTTAATTCATTTCAATTCAATATTCTTTATAGCACACCAAACACAAAAGGATTACATTTAGATGACGAACAGAAAAAAATGCACAAATGGCGGTATCTCTTTTGATAATTTCTTCCAACAACGACAACTTTTATGAATATAGCAAATGAAGTTAGAGAAATGAACTTTTAGTTATTTAGTGATCAATATCATCCCAAAAAGAATATTTTAACAAAGCTTCATACTTGTGGAAATAATACTTGCAAAATGTGTAGGTATTTTAATGTCTCGCATTCCTTAGACAAAATCGGGCAAAGTCAGCAAAGAAGCGGCCGTGCCAATAGCGGGTGTTGGTGAAGTGGACCGGGCGCAGGTCGCACAGCAGATAGCGGAAGCGCTCATAGCTCAGGGTAAGACCAACGTGTCTTCAGAGGAGCTGGCGCAGCTGGTCGACGCAGTCGTCGGCATGGCGGAGGCGAAGAAACGTGAGGCGGGAAACCGACCGCCGGAGAACCGTCCAACGAAAAACCCTAACCAAACGTCCAGAGCTGCTTCTGGACTGAGCGGAACAGCGACCGCTTTACAGATGTTGCAGTCTGCTTACGATGAAAACGATAAAAGGTTAGATTTATTACGCTTGTACAACTGTATTTAACGGTACTTTCTAGATCTCATATTAGTTAAAGCAATAACATTAGTAGTAGGCTCGTCTGAAAAAAAAAAAATGCTCGCAAACTTTTAGACTGAATTTGATATGTGTAATGAGTTATAGATATGTTATCAAGCAAGTTTTGTTCCAACGATGATTAAAAATAATTGCTAGCAGCTGCAAAAATACTATTTTCAATACTATATTTCTACAGAGTTGAAAAAGAAGAAGGTACTGATGCGATGGACGGACTCTCCGACTCAGATTTGGAGACTTTGCTCAAGAATTTCAACGAGCTGTCAGCTGAAGAGCAGCACAGCTTGATCGCTTATTTGAAGAAATTAGAGGCGAGGGAGCCGTTGCGCGTAGAGAAGCTCAGACAGTACGTGAGCGAGGCCGCGCACGCGCCGCCCCCCGCCGCCCCGCTCGCGGCCCCGCCCCCGCGCGCCCCGGCTGGCCCCGCTCCGCTGCTGGGCGAGCGGCCCGCATCGCGCCCAGCCAATATGCCCTTGGACCAAGTTGTTATCGAGAGCGATGACGACGATGATTATACCGTAGACGAGGTATTCATTCACCCTTTTATTCTTATTTATTTTAAGTTATTATGCTATTTTATAGTAATGAAATTTTTCTTAGATTAATAAACACTACATCTTAAATCTTTAAAACTACGCAGCGGAATTTAATGCATTTTTTTTTTATACATAGAGGGTATCAATTCATTTATAAAATTGTTAAGAAAAATCCAAAATTCACTTATACTGTAGATGCGAAAAAAAGTTCGCCGGGGTAACTAGGATGATAAGATATCATGTTGTTATTTAAGTTATACTTATAGTATCAGTGGTCCAGTAGTCGACCGCCCTGCTTCTGAATCTAGAGGTCGCAGGTTCAAATCCTTACACTGGTTCTCACCATTGACTTTTCGAAGTTCTTTTCGGAAGTTATGTGCGATAAATATCGATGACTGAAAATGTTGTGCCCGGTATGGCAATAAGTTCGCCAACCTATTCCATTTAGGACGTAAACTGTAAACATAACGGCGAGACGAGACTTAACAGCCGCTGCCTACACCTTCGAGTAGAAAAAGGCGTGAATTTATGTTTATGTTGTTATCTATCCATGTCTATCCAAAATTGAGTTATTGAAACATTATTTGGAAGTTTGCCCGAACATCATTGATGACCAGATGTCGTAGTTGAGTCTAGTACTACGGTCGCGAATTGAACTGAACACTTATCACGTTCATGATTCACTTTTACCATAATATTTGTTAGACCGTTTAGAATATTGTGTTATGTTTATTTAATTAATATGTTTTGTTCATAGGTTTTCCAGTCAGCCACAAAAAAAGTGAAAGAAGATCAAATTCGTCAAGAAATGGAAATTGTGAAAAAGTCATTGGAGGAGACAAACACATCACAACCATCTCAGTCCCCAAAACTGGTGCCTCCTGAGCCGACAAATAATGCTCAAAGTTTTTCTTCCGCAAGTGACTTATTTGCTTTAGTGCAAGCTTCTATCAAGGCCACACCAGCTGCTACACCGGCAACAAGACCGATGGACGTAGTCGCCAGTGGCACTCAACCTAGATCTTTTGGAGATTTACCAGAGACTGCAATGGTTAATCAAGTCCAATCAAAACCTATGCCATTAATTTTAAATCTGTTATCGTCTGTAAAAAACCAAAATAATCCATTGCTCAATACAGATAATAGATCTCAAGTAACCGACGATAGTCAAAGGCAACAATCGACTGGCTTTAATAAAGTTGAAGAGAATCCTCAAGATTTCATAAATCAAAACAACCAACTGTCAAGTGAACATTTTAATTTAGGAGAATCATCAAATGAATATTTCAATCAAACCAATACAAGTCAAGGTAATCAGCCATCGAATGATTCTTACAATCAAGGCAACCAACAACCCAATGAGAGATTCAACGACCACGTCCAAGAACCAACTAATAATCGTTTTAACCCAAATAACCATTACAATCGACCACCCATGGATCATTTTAATCAAGGACCATCATCAGCCAACCCTCGTTTTAACCATGGCAATCAAGCACCTGCAGATCGATTCGACCAAGGCTACCAAGCAACTGGTAACCAGTTTAGTCAAAATTATCAGCGACCTAACGATTCATATGGCAACGATTATCAACAATCAAATGATCAATTCAACCAAAATTATCAACCGCCTAACGATTCGTATGGTAAAGATTACCAACAATCGAATAATCAATTCCAACAAAATTATCCACCAGCCAGAGATCAATTTAATCAATCGTATCAACCGCAAGATGAACAATTTAACCAAGGCAATCAGCAGGCAACAGGGAACCAGTGGAATCAGAGGACAGACCCTATGCCCCTATTGAAATCGCCTAATAATTCGGGATTAATGCGTGGTGCATCGAATAATTTTGGACCTAGGGGTCCCTACAACCAAGAATCTAGAGGAAACCGACAGCAAAATCAGCCATTTGGCAACCAGCAGAATTCGTTCAGAGGAAGAGGTGGAAGAGGGCATTACGGAGGTGGACCTATGAGAGGTCGCGGTCGAGGCCACTATTGAAGAAACATTTACTTCAATAAACTCTAGCAGTATTTTATATATTTATGATAGCTAAATAAAAATTATATCAATAAATAGAACATTTTTTCTTTATTTAGATAGTCAAGTGAATATAAATACGTATATGTATGCAGAAAATACAATATACTAATATACTGCTTACTATGTCAATAACCCTCATAAAATTAGATCTACCCTAAAACAATGCTGTTGATAATTAGTTGATTACATACATAACTTCACGCCAAATCATTTGCGGGGTAGACAGAAAAGATGGAGCGCCATAAGGCACGATTCTTACACACATCACGCGCTTCTTTGACCTTCATAACTCTTTTCATACATCATCATCGTCAATTCTAATGGAAAATAATTTAAATATTTACGTTAGGAAAGTGCGTTGGAAAATTTAAGTAGAAAGCCCAGCTGCCGTGCAAAATTGTACTTCTACGACTATTACAGCTACTCAGTGATTAATAAAATTAATCTAGAATGATAGTATAGATGAGTAGTCTGGCTGGAATTTAGAGCCATATATAGCCAGCTTTTTGATTTTTAACTTACAAGGCAGTGCGTTAACAAGAGGCCCCCGCGAGGTCTCGCGACCAAACGAGGGCCCCGTACAAGGCCACGTGGCGATTGCGTCCGTGTCCTTTTTTGTTCCGCGTAGGCACTTTCCACAAGCGCTCGTGTTTGTATTTAATTTTAAATAACATGATAACTGTAATTGTTGACTATTTTTAAGTGTCTGTGAAGACCTATAAAAATAAAGTTATTTTGACTTTGACCATACCTAATTATTTTTGTTGCTATAATCGACTGGCCTATCTGCCACGATCGACAAGTTATAATAAAGATTTTTCTCATATATGGCTTTTATTTTTTTATTATGTTTATTAAAAAAATAAAAGCCATATATGATGAAAATCTTGTTTGAATTAATAACGGAAATTGTGTAGAATTAGTTTATCTGTTCTGTGTCCTGTGAAAAGTCGTATATACGACGGCGGGCTAATCAATTTAATATTTTTTTTTAGAAAAAGTACTCGATGTTTACAAAACATCGATGTTTTTAACCGATACATCGAATGACATCGATGTACAGTTTCAATGTATCGATTCGATAAAAACATCGATGTTTTTTCAAAATGTACACCCCTACTAGTAGGGGAATCATTTCACAATATTGAGAAACCTCAAACCATGTCTCACTCCGGTTAGTCCGGCATAGTCCGGTGTAGCTGGTAGTCGTGGGTCGTAACGTCTTTTACGCGTAATCGTTATACGCAGTTTCGTATATATGAGTAAGCAGTTTCATAACCGCTTATTTTTGTAACCGCTTATTTCTTTATACAGACTGATGTTATGTTTACGAATATTCAATATTGAACGTATTTTATACGGTTTTGCAACGTGCATACATTGTCGTTTAGTTTGAATACCTACATAATTTTATTAGTTAAATTTCCTTCGCATGTTTTTTGATGTTCGCATTCATAAGAAATATTGCGAATGTTTTTAACAACAACAAAAAAGTAATTGGGTATTTTTTATTTTTTGTAGTTTTTTTTACACCTTTAAAGAAATAAGTGAAATGATAATGCAATTGACAATATTTAAATTTATTGCAATGGGCCGGCTCGACCGGCGAAATACTAAGACATCTCAGGCGATCGACGTAAAGTGGCTCATGCCACGTTTAATTCGGTGAGAGAGGTACCCGGAGGCTCACCCCCCTTCCCTATCCCCTATTCCTTAAAGGTTGGCAACGCAACAGTAACACTATATGTGTTGCTAGTGTCCATGGGTGGCGTTGGTTGCTTACCGTCAGGTGTGACGCCTGCTCGTTTGCCCTCCTATCCCATAAAAAAATACATATATTTTTGCAGTTTTGTTAAAATATTTACACTTTGAATATATATTAAATTTATTGTATTAAATTATATTTATATTTATAAAATAAAAGCAACTTAACATTTTAGAATTTATTCTCTTTCCAATTGCTTACAAATTTACATGGGCATTAGAAATTAAAACAAACGTAACAATTATCATACTTTAATGTTACGCGAGTCGTCTAAGAATAACTAATATTAGTATAATAATAATCTTGGTTGAACGAAACACTTACACGATTCGCTTACACAGTAAGCGCTTACGCGTACATCGGCCGTTGTGTGTACTGTGTGAGTGGAACCGCGTATATAAAATAAGCGTTACATAGTAAGCGCTTACGAGTTACGCGTGCACCGGCCGTTGTGTGTACTGTGTGAGTGGAACCGCGTATTTAAAATAAGCGTTACATAACATAGTAAGCGCTTACGCGTGCACCGGCCGTTGTGTGTACTGTGTGAGTGGACTGTGGAACCGCGTATTTAAAATAAGCGTTACATTCGTGTCTACGAAACTACGTATACGGTTATAAGCCGCGTAATAGGTTACTGAAACCGCTTACGATAAATAACGCTCACGCCTAGTAGCTGGGTGTAGCCTAGATCTCGCTTCTCGGAGCTACTGACTTTTTATTTAAATTTGTTTTTGATAGGTTAAGTATCGAAAGAATGGATATCCTCGAGGAATTGCCAGTCGAACAATGGCCACAATTACAAAAGAAATTACGAAAGATATGGCCTTTAAATTTGCCTGCGTATTCTACATTGTTTTTAAATTTGAAGTATCCTAAAGTAAGAGATATTTTCCAATTCCAAGTGTATTGTCCGTACGGCAACATGGACAATGGATTTGTGGCTTTTACAGTGAAGGTAAGTTATAACTGATGTTTATACATCCATGGAATGCTCACTGCTGCATAATATTTTGCCATAGTAGTAATTCGTTGGTAGTTTGGTACCCATCATCATCATCATTTATATGCTCTGTGGTACCCATGTACATGTAATGATTAGATAAAATAGTCAACAAATTAAAAAATAAAGACCTACGACGATAAAACAAACCAATAATATTATAGAAATATACCGTCTTAACAAGACTTAAATTAGGAAAAAATGCTGTTAACAGTAGTTGCTAACTGACAAAATATGCAGTTGCTAATTAACGATATCATTTGTACATAGTAGTCTTAACACTTTCACAGCGGATCACGACCTCAGCTCGGCATTCATATTTTTCTCTAACGCGCGAATCACGAGTAGCACTCGTGACCGCCTTTCATACTGTTTATTAGAAAATCACGACGTCTTGTCGTGATCCGCCTTGTACACGTTTGTAGCTTAGTTCATAAGCTACACACACATATACAATGTTTGTATGTAGTAAGAACGCGATAGCTACAGTTCGCGATCGCCCGCGCCCACTCAGTCGACCGCCGGCGAGAGTACGGAGCGAGTGTGACTGTTTTTGGCGCGAAATGGCTTCCTCGCTACGTAATGTTTCTACGCACGAAATTGTTGATATATTGCAAAATGATGATGATTCTGACATTGAGGAGGCTCAGGGTGATGAAATTGAAGGTAAATGTTTATTATATATTTATATTTCTATGTAGGTAGGTACCTAAACTATTTTCGTATTGAATATTCTTTCATAAGTTGTTTCTTTGGTAGATTGCGTGTCGGACCTGCGAATATCCTGCTTTATATCTAATCAAGAAAGGATGGATGATGGTGAGGTTGAGGTGCAGGACCACGTTCCTGAGCCAAGAATTACCATTGTTAAAGAGACCTAAGAAGTCTGTATGACTTTTTTTTTTTTATAAAAAATGACCATGTTTACTTTACTCGTATTAAATTATTTTATATACTATAATTTTTTTTTATTTATTATCCATAAAATATAAAAGTATATCTTTTAAACACAAAAAGAATTATCCATATACCCCTATCCGTTATTTTTCTATGATGTTCACAATTATGCAGAAATACGCCCGCGTACCGTATCAAGCGGCGCTCTAAACGCTCCGCTGTGAAAGTGTTAAGGTCATTATACTGTTAAGTAGTAAGTACTAAGTTAGATAAGGTTATGTTTAAAAAAAAACTATTTAACGTTTAAAAATAACTATTTTATTATATGTGAACTTCCGAATCAAAGTATCTGGACCATATAAAAAAAAATCCGCATTTTTTTTCATGTGAACTGGACACTACGTTGGTACATTATTTGTAAACATCTTGCGAGACAGGTCCGCAATTAAAATTTAAAAAGAAACTTTCATACTTCGAAACATATTGGTAAAGGGGCGTAATTTAATCGTGATATCATAGAAGTTTGAAACTAAATGGTTCGGGGATTAAAGAAAATTGGGACGGACCAAAAAATAGAAAACTGATTCTCAATACCAAATATTTAGATGAGGGAGTTTCACTATCTCCATTGTGCCACGAGAATTTATTACTTTAAGAAAATGTAATACATAGGTATATTGCAATAAATAAATATATAAGTACTGTATGTAGGGAGGCCCGATCCCCTTTTCCCTCCTACTCCCTTAGAGGACGACAACGCACCATAGTGTTCATGGGCGGTGAGTAGTTGCTTACCATCAGGTGACCAACATGCTCGTTTGCCCTCCTATCCCATGAAAAAAACAACAACCCCCGCTGACCGAATTTCATGAAATTTTGAGCGCATATTGGTTACGTCTGACAAATATTGAATGTTTATAAAAAATATTCGCATTCGCTAAATCTAGCATTCGTTACATCACTAATACCTAGCTTTTATATTTTCAGGATGCACAAAATTTAATATTATTCTCAACAAACGAAGACACGAGTAAATTAGAAGAAGCGCTGCTAAAGACGAAACTAATAGACTGGAACAAGAGGCTGTTTTTGAAATTAGTCATGTCGAATATTTTGCCGACTTTAGAACGAGTAAGAGCAGTAATGCAATTTAAAAAGTACAAAATAGTTACTGCTAAAATGTACCATTTGGCGGCAAGGGAACCATTTACTGATTTGAGGTATGTTAAATTTAGCTGATTTTTAAATGTAAACAAATTATTTTATTTAGATGTACATAGGTGTACCGGTATGAAATGAGCGTTTTTTTTTGTGAAAATAAAATATTAATTTTGATTAGATAAAAAAAAAAAATATTCAAAATATCATCACTTTCTACACATTTTGTCCACCTTTTTGGTAATTTGTGGATACCATGCCAATAGAAATGTTCTTCTTTTGAAGCAAACGAATCAGACACCTAATTTTCCACTTCCGCGTAGGAATCGAACCGCTGCTCAGCCAATGCGTGTCCCATCGATGAAAATAAATGGTAATCGGAAGGAGCCAAGTCTGGTGAATCTGGGGGGTGGGGTAGCAACTCCCAGCCAAGTAATTTGATTGTATCCTCAACCGATTTCGCTTTGTGTGCAGGTGCATTGTCGTGTAACAAAATTACTTTGCCGTGTCTTCTGGCCTATTCTGGTCGTTTTTCGATCAATGCGTTGTTCAAATCGATCATTTGTTGTTTGTAGCGACTAGTATTAACAGTTTCACCTTTCAGGCTTTAGGAGTTCATAATACACCATACCCTTCTGATCCCACTAAACACAGAGCATTGCCTTCTTCCCGAAACGATTTGGTTTTGCAGTCGATACTGATGGTTGTCCCGGATTAACCCATGATTTTCTCCGTTTATGATTCTTAAAATAAATCCATTTTTCATCGCCAGTGACAGTTTGATGTAAAACTGATTTTCTTTCGTGTCTTTGAAGCAAAAGTTCACAAGTGTTTTTCCAGTTTTCCATTTGTCTTTCATTCAATTGATGTGGCACCCATTTTCCACACTTTTGTATTTTCCCATAGCTTTGAAACGGTATGAAATCGTTTGTTGTGCAACATTTAACATAGCTGCCATTTGCTTCTGACTCAAAGTATCATCTTCATCCAATATGGCTTGCAGTTTGGCGTCTTCGAATTTTTTTGGTGGTCTTCCACGTTCTTCATTTCTCACATCAAAATCATTACATTTGAATCGTTGAAACCATCTCTTGCATGTTGCTTCTGATAGAGCATGATCACCATATGCTTCGACAAGCATTCGTTGTGATTCTGCAGCATTTTTTTTTAAATGGAAACAAAAAATTTATGCTTTCCGTAAATCATCACTTTCCGGCACAAAATTTGTCATTTTTAACACAATAATAAAATATGGTGTTGTTTGTTTACTAACCAACCAAACAGAAAAAAAATTAAGGCTTATTCACAACAAATAACCTCTATCAACACATTTGCATCTTAACGCTCATTTCATACCAGTACACCTGGTAAACAAATTATTTTATCAATACATTCACGCTCGCAAGTCACTTTCCGCTGTCTGTCCCCTTGTATGCGTATATCTTTAAAACTACGCAACGGATTTTGATGCGGTTTTTTAATAGTTAGAGGGTGTCAGCGGGGTGGTTTTATCTATAATTCATGTATAGTGTAATAAAAAAAGTGATAATATTCAAGATTTAGATCTTTAATGGCAAACGCTGCCTGAACCCTAAGTGATAAAACAAAATAATGTACTAAATTGTTATACAACTTCAAAAGATCTACAAAAAAGTCCGCGAGGGCATATGTCCATCTCCTCCATGTCCTCTTAGGGATAACCCACAATGACCATTTTTATATTTTTACTTTTTACGAGAACTAACGGCTTATTTACGAAGCGTTTTTAAACATTACTGCATTAATTTTCATCGATTTAAGTGTCTTAAATAGATTGTGCATGTAATATAGATGATCCTGGCCCTTTACAGCAAGCAATTTAAACAAATATTTTCGAAGATATGGCAGTATAAACATAGTGGGATATCCAAAATTTACTCATTTATTTCTTTTGATGCGGAACAAAGTTCGCCGGGTCAGCTAGTTACGTAATAAGATAATTAGTTTTTCTTCACGCCTTTTTCTACCCGAAGGTGTAGGCAGTGGCTGTTAAGCCTCGACTCGCCGTTATGTTTACTTCCCATGGAATAGGTGGCGAACCTATTGCCATACCGGGCACAAAGTTTTTCAGTCATCGATATTTATCACACATAACTCTCGAAATTAATTAATTTTTAAGTCTCACTGTGGTCCAGTGGTCGAGCACACGGTTTCTGGATCCAGAGGTGCGGGTTCGAATCCTGGCACTAACCAGTGACTTTCCGAAATTAATTAATTTCGAAAGTTATGTGTTATTTTCTTAAAAAATTCAATTATACGATTTTTGAATAGCATAAACAAATAAATATCAAATTATGGGTCTGGGTTCTTCTTTACTTGTCTCTGATTAATATTTATAATGTTGGGCCAAAATCATTATGCAAAATGTTCGAATATTACTTTAATTTCAGAACACCAGACAACACGTATTTACGATCAGTGAAACCTGAACACATCCAAAGGGTTGACGACACCTGGCCTTATAAATATTCTTATTCCTACACTTACTTTAGCACGCTTGCGGAAAACGGCTTGTCTTATGGACTGTACTCAAATACCGAGGAATTATTGGCTTGGGTCTTCATAAACGAATATAATTACTTGTGTCATTTGTACTGCGAAGAGGAATACAGAAGATGTGGGTACGGAGAGTTTGTAATGACATGCGCGGTTAATGATATCTTAAAGTACGGCCAAGATGTCTATGGTTTTGTTGTGGGTGATAATAAAAAACCGCTAACCTTGTTCGCTAAGTTAGGATTTAAAGCTGTCGATGTCTCTTCTTTCATTAATGTTGATGAACCCGCAAATAAACCTTGAATAATTATGTATAGTTTTATTTTTATATTAGATGACAGTGGTAAAGCCAAGCAGTTCGCTGCATAAATGGGCCGGCTCGACCGGTGAAATACCACGACCTCTCAGAAGACCGACGTAAAGTGGCTCATGCCGCGTTTCGTTCGGTGAGAGAGGTACCCGGAGGCCCACCCCCCTTCCTCATCCTTTCCTCTCCCCTATCCCTTAAAGGTCGGCAACGCAACAGTAACACTATATGTGTTGCGGCGTTGGTTGCTTACCATCAGGTGACACGCCTGCTCGTTTGTCCTCCTATCCCAGAAAAAAATAAGATGACCCAGCGAACTGTGTTTCGGGATAGTAAATTAATACGTTACAAATTAAGTATTTTTTTATTGGTCACCCTGTGTCTTAAATATAGAAACATTTTTTTAAATAACCCTGCAAATGTTCCACACGTAAGGATACATAAAGCCATCGCTGTCTTTTGGATCCGTGGGATATTAGACCGCCTCAGACTTAATAAAGAATAAAAAGCATGTTTCACAAAAAATATATTTATCATAATGCTACAATGAGATATACACATGATTTCATTTATAGGCTTTTTAATATAATCTAAATGTTAGTACGTGCCCATTTCTAACAAGGCATCTATTTGTTCAGTCTCAGGTACTATATCTATCTCGATTGGCTCGGATTTCACCTTATTACTGTTTATTGTAAAGAATCTAAACAATTTTGACAAATCTATAACGGAATAAGCAGACTGTGCCAGCCAGTCCTCTACCATTTCTTTCAGTTGTTGACAGGCATTAGCTACTTGTGGAGTGATGCGAATTTCTGTAATAAAAAAATATATATTAAAAATATACATTATTAATAACATAACTTAACGCCTTCAGTTATTTTCCCGAAGGTATAGGTAGTAGCTGTTAAGCTTCGACTCGTTTAGTCGTTATGTCCCAAGTGAAATAGGTCATCGATATTTATCACACATAAACTCCGACAAGAATTCAGAGAAATCATTGGTATGCGCTAGGAATTGATTCCGACCTTTGAATCGAAAGTGGGGATCCCAACCAGAGGACCACCGAGACGACTGGAGATATTATTAATAAAATTATTAGTGCCCGACCGAAGGTCTATTTTTGGCCGAAGCCGAAGGTTATAAATTAGTAATTTAATAATTTTCTTCAATATTATCCACAGCTATTATAGAATATCGGCGTAAAGTGGCTCTTGCCGATTTTTTCTCGGTGATAGACGTATCCGCACTGTACTAAATGCAGTCCGGTCCCTCAGTCACTCACTCTTTCGTGACAGTTCGTTTAATTCCGACTGTTCTCGGACCTTCTATCTATTTTAGTTTTATTTAGTTTATATATTTTATTATTTTTTGAAACTTTGTACCGCTTGGTAGTCGGGGTTTAATAAAGATGTTTGAAAGAGGGTAGCATGAATTTATTTAATGATAAAAATAAAATAATAGATTTTAAAAAAGAAATGCTTGTTAACGTAATTAAATGTAAAAGAAAGGGATTCACTCGTGAATAACATTCGCGCAAAGATAAGTTATAAATGCGAGAATTTAAATATATTAGTCAGTATACTTACTGGTGTTATTATTTTTGTTGATATCAAACAGATACATGAAGAAGTTAATTTGTAAATATAGATCCTTTTCTGTGTACTCTCTGAACATAACACCTTTTTCGCATAGTCTGCAGAGCGGGTATCCACCGGCGAATGTTTGGGGCAGCCGAACAGTTCGATGTCCACAAGCTGGGTCCTCACAGGACAACCAGCCCGCATAATACTGACTGTGGTACTGTCTAATTTGCAAACTCAGCTGATTCTGTATACTCGCTAAATAATCTACCGGCCTCAAACTACATTTATCATTTTGACACGCATCCAAAAACGTAACACTCTCTTTGTCCAATTTCACTATATTCTCTCTTATTTTATTTTCGGTTTTACAATTTTCACCAACGCACACGAATACAAACTCTTTACACTGCCTATATTTCTCTTGTTCATTCTCCACTTCATATGTATCACTGTTAGAAGTCTCTCTTCTAATTATCTGCTTGTATCCAGATGGGTCTAACCCGAGGCAGTCAGCCACCCTGGCTGGGTCCATACCCTCAATTGGCTCACATATACGAGATATTACTGGGTGCAACTGATGCGCCAAATAATATTTAGTATCAACTTTCAAGTGTTCCATATTCTTTAATTCTTCCAAATGATATGCTCTCTGGGTTGCAGAGTTGGCTGTACCATCTTCACAAATAACATAAGGCACAACATCACCTTTCTTGAATCTCCTACTGTTTTTACTGTTCAATCTTAAAGCAACTTGAACATGTGGTTGGACATGTTTGTCTGCATACTCATTTGGATTTTTGGTTAACTGTTTTGTTATAGTCAACATAGAGAGAGGCATTTTGCCACCGATCAAATCATCTTTCAATTTATTAAGATGTGTTTGTATGCTTTCGAGTCTTTCGTCTGCGGATTGTTCCGAAAGTATTTGACTTAAAATGAATTTGCCCGCCTCAGCCGCCAATTGTGACCAATCACGGCGAACAATATCCAAACCTTTGTGCTCTTGAGTCAATACAAAATCACCATTCTTATTTTTGCTTATCAAAACAGCAGCATATTTCTTTTTCTTCAATAGTAACAAATATCTGAAGACACCGTCTATATCAAGTTCTATTTGTCTATATTTTTTATTAATCTCTTTCTTCAAGTCTACGCCTATTTTAAATACGTTATCGTAATCTAAGCAATTAGTGTTGATCATTAAACTGTCAGTGTCTCCGTAAACCACATCATAATTAGATTTTTGTACTATTTCTTTTGTGTCCATAAGAATTTCTCTGCCTTTCATGGTGACGAGAGCTGCTAAGGGTTTAGCATAAAATCTGGAGTGAGTAAAACCTAGACAACCATACATTGAGTTGGCAGTCAGCTTGAGTCCCATTTGTCTGATGTTATATTGCATGTACTGCTCTGGTGACAGGTCTGGAGTCTTCATCAACTTTTTCACCTCACGTCTACTTTCAACAAGTTTACGAATTTGCGTGGGTAGAACACCAAGCTCAGTATTTGCTTTTGGCAATACTAAATTGGCAACATCATCATCAGACGCGCTGGCAACTTTTCTCTTGATTGTTGTAAAGCATATATTATATTCCTGTATAATGCTTGGATACAAAGAATTGAAATCCATAAGGAGAATAAGTTTATCGTAAAATCCTTTTTTAGGATCTAAAACAAGACCTCCAGAGTAGGCAGCTTTTTTCTTGCCTTGTTTTTTAGAAACATTACTAGTTCCTTCTTCTTGATTTTCATTATCATCGTCTGTTGCAACTTTCTTGCCGTAGATTTTATCAGGTACAATATAATTTTTCTCTGTGAACGCGTGAAGTAACAAAAATTCGTTTCTTTCTGATCGACCACCCAGCAACGTTCGAGACATTATATTGCCGGCAATTTGAGTTATTTGTAATGCTAGCGGTATTACATTCAGTTCACACATAATTTTCAATATGTACGAAGTGTCTTGCATACTTAAGGAGACTAATTGGAATAAATCTCTGCTATTTTCGTAGTACCGAGGTAGATCTTCAATTACAACATCGGTACGCTCGCCTTCCTTCATTTTCAATACGTTGACACACAGCGTATCCAGGTCGAAACTCCTCGCTCGGATCAATTCCATGGCAGATATCTTAATGTCACACACCAGACGCCCTAGGAACGCATCTTTCGCTGCATACTTCCTCTGCGGTGGAACCGATCTTTTCAACCTTCCTAATCGCGACCAATTTGGTATATGCAAGTCCAGAATATTCCCCATCAGTAGATCCTGTTGGAAACCCTGCAAGTCGTGACCAACGACCAAATCTGGATCCAGTTTCCAGAATTGCACCATAAAATAATTGAGCAGCTCTCGCTCGGTGTCACATTTCGTAAGTTTTGTGGCTTTATATTGAGACATAGATTGCTTTAAATCGAGTGGCCAGATCTCGTTGCATTTTGTTATAACTGTAAAATAATAAATATATATATTTACATTTTTATTTTGTATAAGAAAAAAGCAATATTGTATTATCAAATAGACGAAAGAGAAAAGAGCCAGCCAAGTATTGATCACAATGTTTTCTGAACATCATTACTTTTATAGGATCAGTCACAGGTTAGGATTCCGTTGGGGAAAGTACTATTATCAATCATTAGCATGCTACCGGAATTCTAACAATTCAATATATTATAAACCATAAAATTACTTTAAAAAAGGTAAATGCCTCACACCAAATTCTTACCACAAAAATGTTGCTGGAACGGTGGATTTGGTGGAGGTTTGTGTATAGGAAAATTTGAATGAGACAAACAGCTGAGCATTAAGATTTTGGTCTTTTTTGTTTTAGGGTCCATTGCAGTCCTTAAGTTTATCTGAAAAATAAAAAGTACATAATTCATGATTTCTCATAGTAAATTCACATAATAATTTTGCACATATATCTAATTTTCTTGGTTAAAACTATTGTTAATATTCAACTTATAGAATCAGATTTATAATAGGCTGATAAGAAATAACTCACGGTAGCTGTAATGATAGGTGGTGGTTCCAAGTCATTATCACTTCTTATAACAGTGACATGTTCCATCTTCTCACAAGCAACCTCCAGCTTACACCAGGATACCTTAGCCTGCACTTGTTCTGGATGTTTGATCTCTAGCCAACATGGACCTTTAATCTTCCTTTCCAGCAGGAATGTTTCCAGTGATGAGGTATTGCTACCAAATTGGTGGGAAAACGTAAGATACTTCTTTTCTTTTGCTGGAGGAGGGAATGCTGCCTGTTGAGAAAACATATAAATTTTATTTTATTATTAGCTGTAAAAAATATAATAATATGTACTTTTTTACACAAATTCAAAGTATTAAAATAATTATGTATTGTTGCTTACAGAGTGCAAACACTTACAGAATATCTGACTTCCAGATAGTCTGACTGAGCCGGTATGTCAGGCAGATTGAAACAGTAATTTTTTGTGACCTTGCGTGACTTGAACTCTTTCAAGCCCAAATCACTTGCCACAGATGTATTGAACTCCTCGTACATGTCCATCATTGTTACTTCATCATCTGTCGGTTCTAGAGTCACTGCATCAAGTTTCTGAAAAGTTATGATTGGATTTTTTTTCTCAACCTTTACTATTTTAACACTTGAAAGTATTGGCACAATGGCAATGTTTTGTTTCGCCGATTAAAATATTTGATACCAAGCAAAAGTAGCCAATCTACTCCATTGTTATAAAGTACAAAGAAATAATAAAAGACTTCCAAAGAGAAGTCAGATTGCAAAACCACTAGGGCTACTAAGTCAATATATATTCGATGTGCTGAGGCATAAATGCTGTTGCATTCATCATTCATATCAAAAGTGTTATCATTATTTCTATTAATAAAAATCTAAAATTATGTTTTCTTATTGGTTTTATAAATATACATATAACTTAAATTTATTTTATGTATTGTATGTATTAAAAATTAAACATACATAACATAACTTCACGCCTTTTGTTACCCGAAGGTGTAGGCAGCGGCTGTTAAGCCTCGTCTCGCCGTTATGTTTACGTCCCAAATGGAATAGGTGGCGAACCTATTGCCATACCGGGCACAAAGTTTTTCAGTCATCGATATTTATCACACTTAACTTCCGAAAACAATTTCGAAAAGTCATTGGTGTGAGCCAGTGTCTGGAATCGAACCCGGACCTCTGATCAGAAGCCGTGTGCTCGACCACTGCGCCACCGAGACTTAAAAATTAATTAAATAAGAATACATATATTTTTTTAAATCTCCATGGAGGTTTTAGATCTGAGCTTTAAGACTACAAGATATCTAGAACTTCTGTTATATACTTACATATTCTCTAGGCAATAGAAAAATTTGTCTATTGACATTTTTTACAACCAAACAGCAAGAAACAGCACCCGCTTTCTTATTGGATGGATTCACATACACTTTACCAAATAAATATACCACTCCAGGCTTTACAAACCTGTCCTCCCAAGCATCGAGCCAATAAAATTTCATTATTTTATCTCCATTCTCATTTGTCTGCAACGGAATCTGTGTGTCTACTTGCACATTGGTTACAACTTGATTATCAACAGTCTCTTCAGGCCATGTGCTTGTAAGAGGTTTTAATTCTTTAGGTGACTCTTTCTTAACAGGAAATATTTCAAAATCATCATTTAGAAACTCTTCAGCGACATCTGATATGGTTGCCCCTGTATTTGGTATAGCTTCTTCTTTAACATTAACTGGTTTACTAGAAGCATCATTGCTGAAGTCATCATCAAAATCCAAGTCTTGTGTATGGAATTCTTCTATATCTTCTGTAGCTGAATCTTCAACTTCTCTTTTTATTTCTTTATCTATTTTCCATTCTGGCTTCTTAGTTTTGGCTTTGTCATTTGGTTTGGATATTTCACTATTTCCTACATCCACATCTACAGCTGGTACTTCTTTTTGTGTGATATTTTCTTTCTGTAAAGGAAAACAATTTTAGTTTTAAAAATGGATTAAACTTTCATCCAGCATGAGAAACCATCAAGCAATATGATTTGCCTTACCTTAGTATTAAAGTAAGATGAGGTAAGGATCCTAATAAAAGGCATCATGGAAAGTTTCACACATTTCATAGCAATTGTTGTAAAATACTATGAATTTAAGGTAGATTGAATTAGATTTACAAAACAATGATAAAATGAAGCAACCAATTATTTGTACCTTGGATGTTTGTAACAAGATCAGAGTGTCAAGATCAAACAAGTTACACTTACTTCTTTGATAAGTTGATGGTCTTTGTTGAAAATTGTTGTAGTTGATTTACTCTTCACTGTGGATGACAAGCTTTTGAAATAATTTTGAGCTTCTCTTCTACTGGATTCTACTATGTTAGTCTTTGTGGCAGCAGCCTTAGGCTGTATTGCGGTTGCAGCATTACCATCTAAATCTGATATTATATCAGATAATATATTGTCTTCTGATATCTTTACATCCTGAAATCATACGAAATATTTTAGTTACTAATTTGTGTAAAATACATTTTTTCTTAACAATACAGAAATCACATTTGTTTATATAATATTCTCCATATTTGAATGTATCGCAAACTACTCCTTATTTTGAAATCAACTATCAGTAAATACAATTATTCCATATAAAACAATGTTTTTTAAGTAAAAGTTTGCAAAATTGATTATTTTATCCGTAGCTGGTTAAATTAATGTTATTAAGTTGCTGTCTCTGATCTTCTATTAGAGATTATGTTACACTCACCTCTTTTTTTTTAGAAGGCATGGATCCTAACAAATTTCTGATGTTTCCTTTAGCAGATGCTTGAGGTGCTACCTTGGCTTTCCTCTTTTGTCCCCTACCAGATTGTTTATTACTGGACTCCACATAAGAGTCTTCAATCTCATCATCATCAAATATCTCTCTGCCATCTTCCACATAACCAGTGCCATCTATAATTTATTATTAAATTAACTAGTTTATCTTACAGTTGACAAGATGGAAAAGTAAGATATATAAATCCCAAACTTAATAGATTCTTAAAAATAAATTCTTAACTTATGACATGTTAACAAATGTTGTTAACATATCATGTACATTTATGTTTAGATAATCAATAAAAAAAACTGTTGTATCTCATAATATTTTCATCATCAAATCCTAGATTTTATGGTAATTTAGACAAAGAATAATAACAGAATATCAACCAGATTCATCAGTCATGATGTCCGAAAAGATTTCAGAGTAATTTATACATTCAAACATAGGACTTCAGAATTAGAAGTCAAGAGTGCTCAGTCACTATGTCATCGAGCAGTGAGTTAATAATGGCATAGCATTGGTCTAACATACATACTGGCAACATGGCTTTGTAGCAGAAAAATGAATTACAGTATTCATAATAATCATTTACGAACCGTCGTCTTCAATCCAGTCGTCCTCTTGTCGTTGTAACACGCGCTCAGTATACTCTCTCTCATCAACCGTATCGTAGACATTCTCCAAGTCATCTACGTTATATTTATTCTTTACACCTTTGCCTTTCAGCTGCTTAAGCTTTTCTAATGCTGACATACGCCCATATTTATCAATTTTTTGTCTTTTTGTCCGCTGCCCCACTGTAACAATATCACAATTTACTTGTTACAAATAACATGGAAATATTACTTAGATGGCTTAATAACTTTAAAATTTACTTACCAGAATCTGTCATTGTTTAAATATTTAAGAAACCAATAAGAATTACATATATTAATGACTAAATGAAAGATAAAACAAATAATATCAATAAACTCTTTGACGTTTATTTTCGCGGCAAGGCGAAAATTAATATTATTTTTAAATATAAATATTATGCCATCTGGACAGGCTAAATATATGAACAATTGTTTTTTTCGTTATGAGGCTATGACATGCCGACATGAGGGTAATGAGCTGCTAAAAACCGAAAAATCCAGGATTCGCGAGCCAACCGAGCAGTTTTGTCATCTTATTATGTTCACTTTGGAATTTTAGAGTTACGGCGCACGAGTTTTTTTGTCCGGTTTTTCTCATGACAGTACACACTTAATCGCGCTGCTCTTGGCGATTATGTCAGTGTGTTTTTGTTCCACGGAGACACTTTTCTCAAGTACTCATTTTAATGTTGAATTTAACAGTAATAATGAGTTTAAACCAGTATTTATTTACTATATTTAGGTGTCTGTGAAGAGCTATGAATATAAACCTTTATTGAATTTGAATTAAAATTTGAAATTTACAAAATGAAGTATGCATGTGTGTAACATATATTGGGATACTAACATACATAATATGACGCAATATTCCCACACACTTCACGTTTATGGGGGGAAGAATTTCAAAATCTCAGTCTCTTTCTTTCTCTCTTTCACTTCTTTTAATTTCATTGCAAACTAGGCGACCCGGCGAACTTTGTTCCGAATCAAAAGTAACGAATGAGTATTTTTCCGATCTATCACTTTTTTTTTACTATTTCATACCATCCCTTCAACACCCTCTATCTATTACAAAAACTGCATTAAAATCAGTTGTGGAGATTCAAAGATATAAGCATATAAGGAGACAGACAGCGGAAGGCGACTTTGTTTTATACTATGTAATGATGCTCAATTTCATGTGGGAATTGGGTTAATTGAGCTAATTTTATTTTATTAATATTAAAGTGAATTGAGTTTCTGAAGTGTTTGATTTCAAATATTAAAATACGTTCAACTGCTTTCGAGATATAGCGCAGGCTATATTTTGGGTACACAAAAATGTGCCTGAAAGTTGATTAACAATGATGTATTATTTTTGTTTCATTTGGAACTAGCTTTCCAAAGGCCACAGTTAGTTAAATTACAGTTTTACATCTATAGGGTTTTTCAATAAGAGCGTCTAACTGATGGCGGTCAAGCTGCTTGCTTGGGCGGCGTTTGACTAATCTGTTATTGTCCTAACTCACTGATGCCATATCACCGTGGCAAGTTACACGGTAGAACTACGGCGTCCAAATGATAAAATTTTATAACTAAAAGAACAACGTTCGTTAATGCAAACATTGCGAGCGTTACGACTAATTTACGGCCGACACGCTGGATGACTCTGTCATAGATTTAACGGATCACATTCACGGATATTGAGCCTTAGCATTAAAAGGATCTTTAGCCTTTTCAACTCGGATTAATAAAAAAAAGTAAGTATTTTCGCGCCAATACCTGAAATGTCATTTGTCATATGTTGCGGCGTTTGTGGAAGTTCGGTAAACTTAAGTAAAGTTAGGTATCTCAGTTCTGTTGATAGCCAATTAAATAGTGTGAAATTAGATAATAACTCAGTTTGTGATCTTAAAGTGATTCAATACTTTACTGTTCCATCGAAATGGCTATGCGAGATTACTCAGCCGATAAAGGTAACATCGCAATGTCAATATAAATATGTTAAATTTTCAAAGCTATGAGTGAAATTGAATTTTTAACGTTCTGGTCTAACGTTATGTCAACAATGTTTCAGAGGCATTTAAAAATTTCTTTGTGGATTTTTGCCAAACCGATGATGATGGAAATAAAAATTTCAAGTATTCGGAGCTACTTACAAAAGTCGCTCACAGGGAACAGGTACGTTTAAGTTTAACAATATAACTTTATTAAAATACTTTAACTCGGTGGTCCAGTGGTAGAGCACACGCTTCTGTGGCTTTTGAATCCATAGGTCACGCGTTTGAATCCTGGCACACACAAATGTCTGTTCGAAATAAATTTCGGAAGTTATGTGTGATTAATATTGATGACCATCTATTCCATTTGGGATGTAAACATAACACCAAAAAGAGGCTTAACAGCCACTGCCCTATCTTCGCATAGAAAAAGGAGTGAAGTTATGTTATGTAAACCTAAAATTGATGTATTTTCTTAATCAAACTACTGTTTGATCATGATTATGTATTGTTTCAAGAATTTCTTTTTATTACAGAATGCTTTTGTTGTGGAGCTAGATGATTTACATGAAATGAATGAAGAACTAGTAGATGCTGTCAGACAGAACACTAGGCGATACACAAATATGGTCTCTGATGTGGTGTATGAGATGTTACCTGATTATAAACAGAGAGAAGTATGTATTTCTTACCATCACTGAATTATTCTATATCTTCTCATGATAGCCCCTACACTTGGAATTGGGCCATATTGTTCCATGTAGGCACTTTCCTCAAGTGCTTGTGTTTAGTATTTTGCTTAGTAATTTATTTTAAATCTGTTCTTATTTTTACATGTTATTCTATCTGTATGTGACTATTTTTAAGTGTCTGTGTAGACCTATAAAAATAAAACTTATTTGACTTTTATTTTTACATCATAAGTTTCAAACATAAACACACTTATTTTTGCTTTTTATAGTCAAGCATATTTAAAATAGACATATATTTCATATTGTTAAACACAATGTAACAAGTAAACATTCTAGCTCATATATGATATTTATTTTCAAAGGATTTTTATTTGTAAAAATTTACATACAATTTTAAAAAGTAACCAAACTGACTTCATTTTAAATTTAATTTGATTACATTAACATGCTTAGAATAAACTTTCTTGTGAACAGTAACTAATCACTAGATTTTTTTAAGGTTATTGCTAAGGACACTTTGGATGTGTACATAGAACATAGAATTATGTTAGAGGCAAGGAACCACAGAATCCCAGGGGAAATGAGAGACCCTCGGAACAGATACCCCCCAGAGCTGATAAGGCGTTTGTAAGAATCATTTTATTTTTATAATTATTTGACATTTGCTTCTGCTATTTAATAAACTAGTATTTTTTAAAAAACATAATGAAGCTATTTTTGTTCATGTTTATAAGCTTGCACTGAAATATTAGATACAGTGATTCCCAGTAGTGATAATTTTTAGATATTAATATATTATATATTAGATAATTTCCATTTAGATTTTGACAACTGAGTTGAATTTACCAGGATTGGAATTCAGGTCTTTCAAATAAATCTTGCCATAATCAACTACAAGACCATGGAAAGGATAGTTGATTTATGATATTTCAATAATTTAATAAATGAATATATTGTTTGCAGTGAGGTGTATTTCAAAGATTTATCAACATCAAAATCATTGCCAATCAGAGAAGTGAAAGCTGAACATATTGGAAAACTGGTTACCATCCGAGGTAGAATATTATACTGATTGCTTTATTTTAGCTGGCTAGATGGTTTCTTGCTTTACAGAATGGTCTTCTTAGTGATAATGATTTCTTGCACATCATATCCAGAAATAATATGATAACCAAAATGAAACATTCATTTGCGTAAGTTTCTCGTAACTTAGCTATTTATCACAAATAACTCTACACCTATACCAAATACCTACCTTTGTTTAGACATTGAATACAATATCTAAAAAAAAATAGTTCTTTGGTGAGTGGTAGTGCTAAGCAGTTCGCTGCATGAATGGGCCGACTCTACTGGTGAAATGCCATGACCTGTCGGCTTTTGCAACATCTTCGAGAATCTTCTTTAGCAGTGGTAGAGCCACCTAGTTCCTTGATTGAATAGGCCGGATCGACCGGTAGAATACCAGGATCTCTCAGAGTATCGACGTAGCTCATGCCGCGTTTCGATCGGTGAGAGAGGTTTCTGAAAACCCCAACCCTTTCCATCTCCCCTCCCAATTCCACTTCCGACCCCTTCATATCCCATTGTAAGGGCCGGCAAGGCAACTGTAATACTATCTATATTCAGGTGTCCATGGGCGGCGGTCGTTGTGACAAGAGATGGGGCAGCACTATTATTTAGGGCGGCACATGATCTTAAAATAACATCATTCATTTCACAAGTCACACTTTTGTTACAGGTATAGTGACTCGCTGCACTGACGTGAAGCCATTGTTAGTGGTGGCCACTTATTCATGTAGTGCGTGCGGCGCGGAGACATACCAGCCCGTACGGGCCCTACAGTTCACGCCGCCGCCCGCTTGTACCGCGGATGAGTGCCGCATCAACAAGACTGCAGGACAACTGTACCTGCAGACTAGAGGCTCTAGGTTCCAGAAGTTCCAGGAGCTCAAGATACAGGAACATGTATGTGTCACAATTATGCTGTTCGATAAAATTTCCCCATCCTGAAGTCAGAAATGATGGCGCTATTCTGTTTCTCTCTTTTCATATTTCTTGTGTGTCAGTTTGTCGGAACTGCTCTTGAACCTTTGCGCATAGACTTATTATTAAACATATGATTTTTTTTGTATAATAGAGGTATTTCATTACAGAATTTATGAAATTGTAGTGAACTTTATGTGTTGTGCCTTGTCAGTCGGACCAGGTGCCGGTGGGTCATATCCCGCGGCAGCTGTCGGTGTACTGCCGCGGGGAGACCACGCGGCGCGCGCAGCCCGGCGACCACGTGGCCGTGGGGGGCGTGTTCCTGCCGCTGCTGAATTCCGGCTTCAGGCAGATGGTGCAAGGGCTGCTCTCTGATACCTATTTGGAAGCTCATGTAAGTGTAAACCCACGGCTAACGTCAGGACAACACAATTTTTCTGCTCTATATACATTTTGTGTATGTACTTGCCAAGCTAATATAGTACTTGTCGAATATTATTCATTGTTTGTTGGAATGCTTTAGTTGTTTGGACTAGATGGCTCAGTGTGAACTTTGTCCAAAAAATCAAGAATTGATTTTCCTCGTTTAATCTGTCGTGAATGTAATTTCTGAACATTGCCTTTATTTCATCTTTGCGTCTTTAGAGTGTCACCTGTTTGAATCAATCGGATGAGAGTGAGATGGCAGAGGCTCTCACAGAGGAGGAACTGGCCGAACTCGCCGAAGAAGACTTGTACTCGAGAATGGCGAGAAGTCTTGCCCCCGAGATATATGGACACGAGGATGTAAAGAAAGCACTTCTATTGTTACTCGTCGGAGGTGTTGACAAGTAAGTAGCCAAGCCAACTTTGGGATGATTCCTGATTTGCCCATATTTTGAACATTGCTCTAGCAGCAGGATCCAAGTGTACTTAATATAATATATGACCTTAACTTCCATAATAAATATTTCAGACGTCCAAATGGCATGAAAATTCGTGGCAACATAAACATTTGTCTGATGGGTGATCCAGGTGTGGCCAAGTCACAGTTGCTCAATTATATAGACCGTCTGGCGCCTCGAAGTCAGTACACCACCGGCAGAGGATCCTCGGGTGTCGGTCTCACTGCAGCTGTATTAAAAGTAATTGTTTATTCTGTTGTAATCGCAAAACATTGCTTTTTTCATCAGACCGAAACTTTGAGAAATACTTCGTGCACTCTACGTATCGCTTTTTAATACATATTCCTTATGCCACTCTCCTTATTCTGGGTCGGCCTCTCTAATGCGAAAAATGACGCATTCACGGCTCCGCCGATAGCACAGATCCTTTCAGACCATCTCTTCCTTGTTATTTTGTGTCACCCGTGTGTGAATCAGAATTTCTTCAGAATCGACGAGATCACTATAGAGAAATATTCATCCTGAGATCCACGTACTAAGGACAAAACTATCGGTAGGACGTGGTCCAAGTACCTACTCGTCGTCCAGACCGCGATCCTGGCATCGAGCCCGTCGAAATTATAAAATAAGACTTTGAAAAGGGAGAAGCCCAATCTGATTCGATTACCTCGCTGTGTAATCATTTTCATAGCGCGAGACTCCTCAATACCTGCTCGAGAGTTGAGAATCGACAAAGATCTAACGACTATTTCTTTTCACTTCATAATTAGGACCCATTCACTGGCGAGATGATGTTGGAAGGTGGCGCATTGGTCCTGGCTGATCAAGGTGTTTGCTGCATTGATGAGTTCGATAAAATGGCGGAGAATGACCGTACGGCCATCCACGAAGTGATGGAACAACAAACTATCAGCATTGCAAAGGTATAATATTATGTGTAGTACATATATTGAGGAAATGTTCGGAATCTACAAAATCAATTTCTAAAAAAAAAAAAATTAGGTATTATTCCTTCTTGATTGGCTTAATAAAGTTTATTTATACCCCCAGTAAGTTTATCGTACTTTGAAACGCGCATGAAAATATATTCCTGTAGTATTTTAAGACCAATATTATTATTTCCAGGCCGGTATAATGACCTGCTTGAATGCTCGAGTATCTATATTAGCGGCGGCTAACCCCGCATATGGACGATACAACCCGAAACGTACAATCGAGCAGAACATCCAGCTGCCTGCTGCTCTACTGTCACGATTTGATCTTCTCTGGCTTATACAGGATAAACCAAACCGGTAAAATTTCTGTTATTTTTTATCCTCCACCAAACCTTTTAGGTGAAGACTCATCCTGCCCTAATACTTAGCTTTTTATAACGGGGCGTTAAAAGAGCAAAGTATCTAAAAAAAATATTTTTGGACAATTTATGCATTAATACTGTTTAATACTGTATTCATTCATTCTCCAGTGTGTTTTGTATCCATAAATTACGCTAAGTGTTTTTTTTTAATTTTTTGCCCTTCCCTTCCCCCTGTCGTGAGATTTTATTCAACCTCCTCTCCATCCCCATACCTTACGTGAGATTTTTCAAAATATAGTTTTCTTAGTTAAACATGTTGGATTGTTATGGTAAAAACGAAAAATGCTTCGTGTTTTTATTTACTACTTAGTCGAGAGTAGTAATAAATATTGCTGAAAGTTTAATTGTAAGTGTACTAAAAATTTAACTATAGAATAGTTAAATCGTAACTACTGTGGTTAAAAAAAATAATATCTATTTTTATTCAGTCCAAGGAGAATCATGCGCGGTCTCAAGGGAGACTAAAGAAACCAAAATGTCCATTTGATTTTCAGTATAACCAGCTGCTCCTTCAGTTTCGTTCTGATTTAACCACTTTTTAGCCGTTGGATAAAAAAAATACTATTTTGAGTTACTGTGGGTGTTTACGCCCAGTAACTCAACATAGTATTTGTTTGTTTCAATCATAAAAAAATAATTGCATATAATACATATTTACCGAGACCCTCCACTCTTCAACGTAAGATGATATCATAAGATTTAACTCGACCCCTTCCCCCCTTAAACGTAATCTCACGTAATTTATGGAAACAAGTAATTTGGATTTTTGATATGACTACGGAGGCGTTTTCTCGAATTCGCCTATACAAATGAACAACATTCTTGAAATTCTCGTATGTGTTTTGTAACCTATGTGTATATTTGCAGCGAGAAGGACCTGGAGCTGGCCAAGCACATCGCCTACGTGCACCAGCACTGCACGCAGCCGCCCAGCGAGCTGCGCGCGCTGCCCATGCGCCTCGTGCGCCGCTACGTGGCGCTCACCAAGCGCAAGCAGCCCGTCGTGCCCACGCACCTCGCCGACTACATCGTGTGTGAGTAGAACGGCCACCACCACCGGCCCACCCTTCAAGGAAGATGCTAGTCATGTGGCCTTATCTAAAATCATACATCTATGAATATATTATACCTATGTGTGTCATATATTTTGTACTAGCTGACCCGGCGAACTTTGTTCCGCATCAAAAGTAATAAATGAGGAAAATTTGGATCTTAAAAAGTTCAATTTGTGCTATTAATCGGCAAGCGTCTTGGCGCGCAACGCAACTGCTATGTCCCGCTATGTTAATACTGTAATATCTTCATAAATATTCCTATATATTACATGCTGTAAAGGGCCATATTGATCTATATTAAAAGTACGATCTATTTATGACTTAACTGGTTGAAAATTAATGCTGTAATGTTTAAAATCGCTTCGTAAATAAGCAATTATTTTACGTTAAAAAGTAAGAAATAAAATTATAATTGTGGGTATCCCCTAAAACCTTTTAAAGGGGTTTACTAATGTAGTACATTGTTTCGATCTATCACTTAAGGTTTCAGCCAGTGTTTGCAATAAAAGTACTAAATCTTTATACTGATTAAAACAACTTTTAGGATTATATCGCGTTTATTTATTACTTATTTATATTTAAATAAGTAATAAATATAATAAAAATAAGTAAAAATAAGTTGTTTTAATCTATGAGTGACATTCGCGAAAGTCTTAGAAATAAATACAAAAAATATATGATAAATATATATCATATATTTTATATAACACTAAATATCAATTTATATTAATAATATTTAAAAAAATGTATTCTATAAAAAAGACACAATTGCAAAAACATGAACATTATTTATATTATTCCACTTAATTTCAATTTAATAATGTGATTTTTTTAAGCGAGACAAATGTGTAAGAGTCGTGCCTAATGGCGCTCTATTTTCTCTGCCTTAGCAAAGGACCTTGTATTGAACTTTTGAACTTATTTACCTATATAATAGACAAGTCCGGACAATTTTAACTGAATAATTATCCAATTATCTCAGAAGACTTTGACGCCCGTTCTAATTAAGTCCAAATCTATAAAGCAATTAGACAGTACCCTTTACTAATTACACCAGGATCTGAAAATATCTACTTGAATTAGTTCCAGAATTAGTTCCGAATTTGAAAAGGTTGAAAACAAAGCTTTTGTTACCATTTATCAAAGAAAACATTTTCAATGAATTTCTCTTTTCATCGAATCCCCATAACAAAGAAAATAAGTAGTTATATTTCGTGAGAGTGGATCGTAGAAGAATTTAAGTTTGAAAAACTTAGAGATGTATTTTTAGTAAAACATTTATTCGTTTTTATTTGACGGGATAATGGATTTAAGATTATCTATTTTTTCTTATGTTCTTTCTTTTTATATGTACGTACTCTTGCATCAAAAGTCTCGTTAATTTTAGCACTACCACGTATAGTTAAAAAACTCTGCGATCGAATCCGAACCATTTTTCGTGTCACTTTTTTTTTCTTTTTGTGTGCGCAATGTATTCGGTAGATGAGACCATTTTCCAAAGATTTTAAAGAGTGTGAATGGTCAAAAGAGAACTTATATAAGATTATAATTTTTTCTTTAGTACATTATGCATGAATTATAGATGAAAACCACCCCGTTGAAACCTTCTATCCAGTAAAAAACCCGCATCAAAATCCGTTGCGCAGTTTCAAATATATATGTATATAAGGAGACAGACAGCGGAAAGTGACTATGTTTTATACTATGTAATGATTTACACATTTATTAAAATTTTTAATTAACACAGCCTCGTACGTGGAACTGCGTCGTGAAGCCCGAAACGCTCGTGACGTCACCTTCACTTCCCCCAGGAACCTGCTCGCCGTATTGCGCTTGTCCACTGCACTGGCGCGTCTCAGGTGAGATGACAATATTAATTTATTACACTGAACACGCTTCTTTTGCTCCGCCAGATATCTTTTTCACCGAGTGAAACACAGCATGAGTTAGAGGTCTTGATTTTTTACTTTTCAAGCCGGCCCATTAAAGCAGCAAACTGCGTGGCTATCAATCTAAGAACGAGTTCTCATCCCTAGATTTAGACGACCCATGAGTCTTTTTTGAATATTTTTCAACATAACTAAAATTTTGGATATGTAATACATTATTTTATGTTATAGGTTGTCAGACATTGTCGAGAAGGAGGATGTATCCGAAGCCATTCGTCTTGTGGAAATGTCAAAACAGTCACTTGCACCTGTTGATGACAATGTGCATAGGTATGTAATAAATATCTATTTATTATACCATATACGTATATTTTTTTAAATTGTTATATATTTATTATTATTTTTTTATTTTAGGGGTATAACTTCTACAGATCGCATATTTGCGATAGTACGTGACTTGGCTGGTTCCAGCCAGACCGTCAAGATAGCTGACGTCATTGAGAGGTGTGTGGATAAAGGATTCAAACCAGACCAGGTGAGCATAAAAAAAAATGTGTCAAACTTTTGACACTTCCATTTTATTTATTTGTAGACTTTTCCATAGTAATAATGTAAACATAACATAACTTCACGTCTTTTTCTACTCGAAGGTGTAGGTAGTGGTTGATAAGCCTCGACTCGCCGTTATGCTTACGTCCCAAATGGAATAGGTGGCGAAACTATTGCTATACGGAACACAAAGATTTCAGTCATCGATATTTATCACACATAACTTTCGAAAAGTTAAAATTCCGAAAAGTCATTGATGTGAACCAGGATTCGAACTCGCGACTTCTTGACTCAGAAACGGGGTGCTCGACCATTGGATCACTGACACTTACACAATAATAAACTGAGATCTTAGTTCTCTTTTCTGCCACTGGCTGCGCTAAAATGTCGGACGCACCGATGATTACGTACGTAACTACATACGTACGTATGATTATTATTATTTATTACATGTAAACACGCGTAAACATAACGGCGAGACGAGGCTTAACAGCCGCTGCCTACACCTTCGGGTAACAAAAGGCGTGAAGTTATGTTTTCTAAACTACATTAACTCGTGTTTAGTATTAAACAGAGCTATTGACGGTGACAAAACTTGTCGCGTAAGGATTTGAACGAGTGCTTCCAGAGTAATAATGGTGCCCTCTACCAGTGAGGATTCTTTCCCCTGACATAGACCATTCGTTCAACATTACCTTCAGACTCCTGTGTATATCATATTTCGAGTTTGTATCGCTCTATCCCCAAAACATTTATTTAGTTAATGTTGATATTTATAAATGTATTGTGTTATAGGTGGACGCGTGTATTGAGGAGTACGAGAATCTCAATGTGTGGCAAGTGAACCAAGTGCGGACCAAAATAACATTTATGTAATAAGTATGATTGATTTTGTTACCAATGTGTCAGATGCAAATATTATTTTGTTTAACTAACTCTATACTATGCTATAATAAAACGGAATCAACAAAATCTAAATGAATTATTTTCATATCAGTGAAAATGTTTTGAACAGAATGTAGATTACAAATAATGAGATATCATGATAATATAAATAAACAATGTGTCACGTTATTTGTCCGCGATTTACTTAAAGAATTTTAGTCAAATGTCCACACCATATGCGGTTTGGTCCAACTTAAAAGATAGCATAGTTCAATCAATAGTTGTGATTTAATTTTATATCAAAGTAAGAAATTCAAGACAAATAATGTAATAATAAAAAAAAATATCGCCACTCAAATATATAAGCGCTACTTAAGCGTATAAATAAGTAGCTGTCACATTAGACAGAATACGTGAAATTTGAGCAGTAAGTAGCACTTTATTGATTGTCATATTTGAGTGGCGGTTCAGTATTCGGGCGATTATTATTTATATAAAGTTACTTTTGCTTCTATACATTTTTTAACACCAAATTAATATTACTCATTTGTGTATGGGTCCTTGTTGTTTGAAATCTTGATGAAATATTAAAAGTATGTTTGCTCTATTTGGATAGTTGATTTTCCCTTATAGAGGGAGTCAAACAGAATATCTTGCATTTTATTTTGTAATGTGTAAGTTTTATTGACTGATTAAAAAACTGCTGTTTTTTTTAATACTGTTGTTGTTTTATTCCTACCCGTTCGATCTGTTCCAAGTGATTTTAATGTTGTAATTTCAACAGTGGTAGAGCTACGCAGCCGATCGAAATACCTCGACGTAAAGTGGCTCATGCCGCGTTTTATTCCATTAGAGGTATCCGGAGCCCCCCCTATCCCTCTTCCATCCTACTCCTTTAAAGGGCTATCTGCGTTGCAGCTGTCCATGGGCCGACGTAGCTGCTTACCAACTGGTGACCCGCTACTCCCCCCCCCATACATGTAGGTATAACATTATACTAAGTGGTGACCTCCTATTTTATCACCCCAGCTGTGATCTGTGAGGCTCAGTGGAAAGAGACCCCTCCCTCGTCTGCTTGTGAGCTTTGATTCCACCTGGACTAATCATAAACAAATTTAAATAACATGAAAATGTAACCATTATTAATATAACTTCATACCTTTTTCTACCTGAAGGTGCAGGCAGCGGTGGTTAAAGCCTTGACTCGCCGAATCGTTACGTTACATACCAAATGGAATAAATGGCGAACCTATTGCCATTACACTGAGTACAAGATATTTATCACACATAACTTCCGAAAAGAATTCCGAGATTTCATTGGTGTGAGCCCGGAATCGAATCCACAACTTCTGTATCAGAAGCGGGGAGCATACGATCACGAAAGATAATTATTAATTCTGTTTAGCTGACTTTGACGTGATCCAGTAACAAACATCCAAAATTCTTTATTACGTTACGTATTTATAACACTTAGCTGATTAATTAAAACACCTATCGCTACATTCTCTTGTTAATTAAATCTCCAACTAGCGCTTCTGTATTGCAATATGCGTATGTTATACACATTAAAAACCTTTCCTCTTAAAACACTATTTATATATTTATAAAAACCGTATTAAAATCTGTTGAATCGTTTCAAAAAATCGAAACGAACTTACAACGAAAGTTGTATGCGAATATAATTATGTAAATATAATAAGTTATAAATAAGTCAGCGTGGAGTCAAGAACGGCCATGACACAATTTTCATGACCATATTGAACCAAGGACATGTGATGTCAGGAGACATAAAAATAAAACAAAAAGAGTTATGAAAGTCGAAGAAGCGAGTGATGTGTGTTGGTAAGAATCGTGCCTTATGGCGCTCTACCTACCCAACACGCTTGTGTCTTGAAGTTATGTATGTATATAGCTATATCAGAAGTTATAATAAAATTTATGTAAATATGAGGGCACCGCGTCGAAAACAAGGTTGTAAAGAAGGAAGTTGGATTGAAAGAGCGTCGGTGTAAAAGTAAGAAAGGGCATGCTCCGATGATTCGGGCCTGTAGAAAGAATGGATGATGCAAAATTGACTAAGCAGATATACAATCCAAAAGGGGATGGATCTAAGAGTCGAGAACGGCTAAGATACATTCCATGACCAAATAGAACGTGCTCTGGAGGAACGTGATGTTAGGAGCCTCGAAAATCGTCGCCCGTGTATGAAAAGAGTAATGATAATCAACGAAGCGAATCGTCAGAACCGTGCTTTATGGCGCTCTGTTCTCTCTGCCTACCTCGCAAGGGATTGAGCGTGAAGTTATGTATGTAAATACATTAATACTTCTCAGATTTACATACCTACTTACCATGACAGTATAGAACTGTGTGTTCATTGATATTTGATGACCATTGTAACGAGGTGACTGTATGTAAGACACATACCTATATGCGCATGAATACGTCTTATATTACAATTGTTCTCTCTGAATCATAATGTAGTATGTTAAAGGAACACTCCATAACATTGTACGGCTTGTTGTGTCTGCAATTTGTCGGTCGATACTTATTTCATTATACAGTTTTTACGGCGTTCAAATGTTGGCTATATTTCTAGGACACAATGTATCCTTTTTATTAAATTCGCGCTAAGAATTACTTATATAAGCGAGGTTATTGAGACTATATATAGACTATTAAACAATACTGTTTTGTGACTAGTGTGATTCTAGAATTTTTTAATACAAGTGAGGTACCTTTTTTTGTTTTTTTTTTTACGCGAGGAAATGCTTAATGCACACCCCCGCCTGGGGACGGCAGGGGTAGTGTGGGACTCCCAAAACAGTAAGCTGCAATTCGATCCTAGGGTTACCCATTAAAACCTCGCGGCGGCCTTCCTCCGGCGTTGGGGTGGCCCAGGACAGTGCATCGGCCCTCTGGTCCACCCCGCCGTCGCCCCCCCTCTGTCACGAGGGGGTGCTCATCCTCGGGGAGCCTCGGTGAAGCTCCCCCGGGTGGGGCGGCTCCGACCGCGCGCTGTAAAAAGGCGCGCGGCCGGCGGCGCCCCCGACAACCCTCCCCGGCCGCACCGGGGGGTCATCCTTCCCGGGCCGCAACCCGGGCGCACCCGCGGGGTGTGCGCCCTCGCGGCCCGTCGGCGGCGGCGATCACTGAGCTCGCCGCCGCCGCCTTCGAGCGGGATCGGCTCTCTCCCGACCCCGCTCGGCGGCCTCTTTCTGGAGCATCACAGCTTCGCAGAAGGAGACCACAGCCCTCCACTTCTACTCGCCCGCCAGCATTGCCGCGACCAACGCCGGCGGGGACAAGTCTTGCCCGATCCCGTCGACCAGGACTCGGCGCTCGGCCACCCATGCCGGGCAGACCTCCAGCGTGTGCTGGGCCGAGTCCAGGTCGGATGCGCAATGGTGGCATCTCGTCGTCTCTTCGCGTTTTATTCGACTCAGATACTCACCGAAGCACCCGTGACCGGTGAGTATCTGAGTCAACTTGTAGGTGACAGTGCCCCATTTACGGAGCACCCAGGCCTCGAGGTGGGGCAGGACGGCCCCGACGGCGCGCTGACGCACGCAGCCCTGCAGGACCAGCGCGTCGCGCCAGTCCCCCAGGACCCGCCGGAAGGCCTCCCGCCTCCGCACTTCGGGACCCCGCGCATCCGGGCCCCCACCTCCCCGGCCGAGATCGTACGCGGCTGCGTACATCTCGGCCAGGATGATGAAGGGGGGAGAACGCGCGAGGACCGTCTCAAGTGAGGTACCTAATATTACTGAACGAAATTCCGAAAGAAAAGTTTTACAAAAGAAGTAATTTGGCTGATCCAATTATAAGTTAGCTTACACAATGTAAATATATTAATATCAGAAAAAGAAAACACTGTCTTGTAAATTTTTTTAATGCCATAGTTACCACCTGAGGTTCAGTTACCCGGCCGGCAGGTGGCGTGCTACTGCCCGAACCACCGCCCGGGCGACATCCTGGGCATTCTCTACATATAGGTTAAATATATACATGCACTCTAAAAACACACTACCTCCTATTTTCTGCAGGCTCAAAATTCACCGACCACTAAAGCGCTCCTTTTGAAATTCCTGGGCAAAAAACAAGAAGATTATTTGCCCAAAAAGTTACATTAAATATAAGTACACATTATAGATTCTGTAGGTGCTGCTGAGCGCGCTCGTTTGCGGGCTGTGGGAGAGTGGGAGTCCGGTGTTTGGCTTAGGGCAGTGCCATCGCCCAAAATAGGAACATTATTAGATAATACGACTTTCCGTATCGCAACTTGTCTTCGTTTAGGTCAGTAGTTTCCAAACTTATTTTTCTCGTGGACCACTTTCAAAATGTTACTAGTTTCGATGGACCCCCTGCTGCTACATTTCTACCACATTCTTAAAGTCGCCAAAAAATAAAAATGTGTCGCTTCTGAGTTCTGTCCCTATATTCCGATAGGTAAAATAAAAACGAAAAATTGTACATTTTATAACACTTTATTTATTAAAAGAATATAATTACAAGAAAAAATTAGTAAGGTAAGTCATAATTTTAATTAATGGGAAGGATGTATTTGGTAGAGTGTCAGCAAACGATCAATGTTTGGCTTTATTTTTGTGAGCAATAACCGCAAATCCCCCCGCTCTGTGATGTTTAATTTGCTCCTTTTTTTGTTAAGAGATTTGTAACGGCACTAAAACTCCTTTATACAAGGTATGACGAGGGAAAAGCTATTAAAAATTTCCTTGCGATTTCCCACAGCCCAGGATATTTTTCGGGTATTTCTGCTTGCAGCCAAAATGTTTGGTAGCCTTTTCTAAATTTCACCTTCAGCTCCTCATTCAGCTCGAATCTTAGCTTAGGTCTGGTCCAGCAGTGGTCCAGCAAGTCTCCCGTGGACCCCCAGGGGTCCACGGGAGACTTGCTGGACCACTGCTGGACCACCTGGACCACTTTGGGAATCACTGGTTTAGGTGCACCCTGTCTTTCCTCGCCATTTATGTCGCTGCGGAGAGGTTGTCGGCAGCAAGGGACGTCATGGCCTCTCATGCGCCTCTTATCCGATGTGTTCCTGCCACCGCCGGTGTACCAGCCGTTCTCCAACCAAACGGTTTGGTGCGTGATGATGGCAAGAGACCCGACGGGATGTCTCTTTTGCCTTGGAGAATCGGTAGGCCTTTGGTGTGGGACGCTACTTGCGTCGACATCCTTGCACCATCGCATCTTCCAAGCCGGCCGGTGCTACTGATGCTTCGGCAGAAAATCTCAAGCGGCACAAATACAGAAACCTTGTAGGTGATTATGTATTTGAGCCGTTTGGGGTTGAGACTTTGGGGACATGGGGTCCGAGTGCTCGTGCACTTTACAAAGATCTTGGCTGATTGAAAGCCTCTCGCGACCAGAGGGCTGGTCTATTCTTCGCACAGAGGATTAGCATTGCCATTAAGCGTAGCAATGCGGCCAGTCTTCTGGGCACGCTGCCAGTAGACCGAGATGCGGAGAAATTTGATTTCAGGTAGTTTTTTAATTGTATATATTGTAAATAATGTAATTAATTTATTTCTTCTTATTATTGTAAATAAAGAAAATTAATACAAGTACTAGATATTGTTTAAAGAATAATATTATATCATTATTATTAAATATATCGTCTCGGCGGTTCAGCGGTCGAGTGTCCCCTGCCTCTGTTTCAAGAAGCCGCGGGTTCGATTCAGGACGAAGCAACAATAGGGCTTCTCGGAATTATTTTCGAATGTCATGTGTGATAAATATCGATGACTGTCAACATTGTATGGTGTATGGTAAATGGTAAAAGGTTCCGCCAACTATATAATTCAATTCCAAATTTGGCAAATCGAGGATCAATAGCCGCTGCCTACACCTTCGGTTAGATAAACGCGTGAAGCCACGCAGCTCGCTGCAGGAATAAGCCGGCTCGATAGTTGAAATATAGCGACCTCTCAGGATATCGACGTAATGTGCCTCTTGCTGCGTTTCGCTCAGTGAGAGAGTTATTCAGAGGTCCAATTACTTCCCCCTCCGCCCCTTCCCTCTCCCCCCCCATCCCACACGCAACGCTTTCCCTATCCCATTTTAAGGGCCAGCAAAGCTCCTAAGACAGTTTTTACAAGTTAGTATTTTCGTGCCATTGCATTATTTAAATCATAAATGATGACATCCGTGATAAAATTATTTAGTCCATCACAAAACTTCAGCCGTCATTTTAAACTTACACTAAAACGCTACAAATCATTGTATTTCTACATCAATACGTATCTACTAATATAGTTACAATTCGGAAAATCAATCTTTAACAAGCTCCCTCTGCCGTCCTCACAAGTCCTTTCTTTTGTGGATGCTGGTTGCCTATGTGTGGAACTCACGAACAAATCACCAGAAAACCCTGTTACATTTCATGTCTTATACCTGGGGGAGTCATCAGAGGTGCTCCGAATTAGAACTTACTTTTATTAGTGGTATAGTCACGCAGTTCGCTGCATGTATGGGTCGGCTCGACCGGTTAAATATCATGACCTGGCACATGCCGCATTTTGCTCGGTGAGAGAAGTATCCAGAGGCCCGACCCCTTCCCCTCTTCCTTTCTCATCCCACTTCCGACCTCTTCCATAACCCATTATAAAGGTAGGCAACGCAAATGTAACACTGTTCAGGTGCCCATGGGCGGTGTTTATTGCTTGTCACGCCTGCTTGCTTTCCCAATTTATTCCATCAAAAAAACTATAGAACCCTCCTACATATCCCCCCATCGAAACCGACAATGTAATCCAAATTACCTGAACATAAAGTATTAAGTTTTGTAAACCTAATAATAAATAAATGAATAGACAAGTTCTGTTTGTGTTGCGATCTTGGCCAGGTGTTCACGGCCCGTGTACATAATTTGTTTGGAAAGTTGATGAATACCTACCCTACTTACTGGGGAACTTTCTTTGTTTTACCTCAAAATCAATCAACATTTCATTAATTAAAACCCTCGTTAGCTAAAACTGTCCAATTTACATTTGGTTAGCAAAGTTTTTGCTTATGGAGGTTCCTAAAGTAACCTACTTAGGCTAATTATTTTGATAAAATAATATATTTTTGTTTGGAGATAATGAGATAAAATGACTTTTAAAAAAAATTTAAACCGACCTCTAGAAACACAAACGATAAAATCTTAAAGTAGACGAAAACATGACCTACAAGAACTAAAAAGCAATAAATAAAGTAACTAACTAATTTATCTACTTAATACAAAACGCAATATTTCTTAACAGTCATCTTTAACTAATAAAATATTAACCTTCGCTTATTTTTTGAGTGGAAAAAAAGATTATACATACAGATGAACCTCCTCCTTTTTTGAGGTCGATTAAAAAGTGCTTTAATACAGCTAAAGCAATTTTCTCACTCTCCTTATTTGTTCACATGTTGGTCGTGGTCACAGATTTTGCACCCCGCTTCTGATTCAAGAAGTAGTGGGTTCATGTCCTGGCACACACCAATGACTTTTCGAAATTTTCGGAAGGATAAATATCGATGACTGAAAACTTTGTGCCCGTTATGGCAATAGGTGGTTCGCCGCCTATTCCATTTGGGACGTAAACATAACGGCGAGACGAGTCTTAACAACCGCTGCCTACACCTTCGGGTAGAAAAAGGCATGCAGTTATGTTATGTTATAATTTTATTTATTTATCTACGAAATCCTTCCTTGCGCCCAATATATCTACACTTGGCCGGTTCACGGGCACCCCACTTTAAAATTGCACCCTAATTTCATTAAAGTGTTATTTTAATTACTAAATATTGCTTAATACCAAAAATATATCATTCAGCCAACCGTGAAAATGTTCGGTTATTAGGAAACGGTGAGTTTACATAAATAGAATATAACCTTGAATATCTTGACTACCTTTTTCGATGGGGTTCAATAATTTATTAGATAAATGTATTTAATTTTATCGCTAGTAAAATTAAGCTCTACTAACGACAACGTCTGCTGCTAATTAATATTACTGCTAATATTTCCAACGGGTGTTATTATATTAGATACAGGAAAACGACATACAGTTAAAGGAAAAAAGAAGAGAGAAGAAATAAATTCAAATCATAGATATAGTTATTATTTTATGGTATAGGAACAGGCGTGTCACTTGATGGTGAGCAACTAATGCCTCCAATCACAGAAATAGATCAAGATAGAACGGCGAATAGGCGTGGCAAGCGTGCCAAAACCATGCACTATATTGCATGCTTTTCGAAACTCGCTCTCATTACGCAACGAGCGTTCCTGCCATGCGTTCAGGACGTAAAAAAATAGATAAAACGTCACTTATATGCCTTATTATGCTGTGGCAAATTGTAAAAACAAAAGTAGTGAATCAAATATGAAAAAAGGAAATATTTCGTATGATCAGTAAGTACAGAAAATCAGTAGAAAGTATTTTTTTGAGATTATAAATTATTGTTTTACTTTTACTATGTTCAATAATTACGATCACAAGTTGTATATTTTTTCATTATGATAAATATCCATTGCTGTCCGCATTCAACGCTCGTATACAAAAACCATTGCGCGCATTAATTATACGCGTAATGTGCGTCGAATCGAACGAAATACACAATACACCTGCCAGTTGATCGCTGTGTCTGTAAATCGCTGTGATTGGTCTTCGAATGTTAGAGATGGGCACTCCATGTATCGTTGAGTCTTAGGACTTATCGATAAATTAATTCAATAATAATTTGAGTATCAGCTCATGTCTTGCTTTGTCCCTACTTTATTCTAACACCACAAATTTCAACCAAAGTGTTTCGTAATTACATTGGCAGCAGTTTATTTGACAGTATAAGTTTTCACCAATTTGACCAATCGCCGATGGAAAATCATCTCGTTGTTTTCAAACGGGCAGTAACCGAGGTATATGTAGACGTTCGGCTTCGTTATTTAACCAGGACTGTGAGGCCAACCCTTAAAAAAAGGCAAATATTTAATAAATATTTATAGTTTCAAGGACAGTAAAATATTTATAATTAAATTTTATATACTGTTGGAAAAATATGTTTTAGGTTTTAATATGTCGGATTAAAGTATTTAACATGTTTTACTTTCTATGATTATCGTTACACAAAATCAATAAAGTTGGTAAAATATAAAAATAATAAAATTAACACACGTTGCCGATATTAACATCGATAATCTAATGTGTCCTCCTAACTAGTCACCCCCCTCACAATGAAAATGACGTCACGCTGTGGGCGTGGTTTTTCAAAAAAGTGACACGCTCGAAATGTATGGAAATATGACATCGCGGCCGTTCTATCTTGATCTATTTCTGTGCCTCCAATGGACACCTGCAACACTGGGTACCTACTGGATAGGTACTGTTACAGTTGCGAAGTCGGTCTTTAAAATGGGATAGGAAAGACGTTGGAACTGGGAAGAGAGGGGTTGGACCTCTGGATCACTTTTTCACCGAGTGAAACGCGGTATGAGACACTTTACGACGATATTTTGATAGCGCGTGATATTTTACCTGTGGAGCCGGCCCATTTATACAGCGAACTGCGTGGCTCTACCAGTTGGGATTACTTTATGTGGAACTTTTATGGTATATAGAGATACAGAAAAAGACCACTATTCATACACACATACTATATACACTTACTATCTTAACAGAAGTATATACTTAGTGAAATAAAGATAAGTTAACCATTTATTATACACTAGCTGACCCGGCGAACTTTGTTCCGCATCAAGAGTAAAATTTGGATCTTAAAAAGTTCAATTTGTGCTATTTATCGGCACCCGTTTTGGCGCGCAACGCAACTACTATGTCCCGCTATGTTAATACCGTAATATCTTCGTAACTATTGTTTAAATTACTTGCTGAAAAGGGCCATATTGATCTATATTAAAAGCACAATCTATTTAAGACACTTACCTGGAGGAAAATTAATGCTGTAATGTTTAAAGTTGCTTCGTAAATAAGCCATTATTTCTAGTAAAAAATAACAAAATAAAAATAGTCATTGTGGGTTATCCTTAAGAGATAGACATATGCCCTCGCGGACTTTTTTGTAGACCTTCTAAAGGTGTTTAATAATGTAGAACATTGTTTTGATCTATCACTTAGGGTTCAGCCAGCGTTTGCAATTAAAGTGCTAAATCTCGAAAATTATCATTTTTTCTTTAGAACATCATATATGAATCATAGATCAAAACCACTCCGTTGACACCCTCTAACTATTAAAAATAACCGCATCAAAATCCGTTGCGTAGTTTTAAAGATAAAAGAAAAGGAAGAAAAGAAAAGATATAAGGGGACAGGCGGAAAGTGACTTTGTTTTATACTATGTAATGATTGTTGTCTCGTACTATAATATAATGTAGCGATTAGAACCCTTTTTATATATAGTAAAAAAAGCCTTTGATTGCGTGAAAATCGATGAGTAAGCGAGTTGTGGTATCGAACCCACAGCGAAGCAGGTAAGGGGAATAGATCATTAACAATAACTTTACAGGTAGGTAAACGATGACGCAACTAACTCATTGTGTCACAGTATTTTGCATATTAAACTTTATTGAAGGTATTTAATAGACTAAGGTATTGAGATGAAACCTCCATAATTTAACAGTGAGATATCTATTGAATCCAAATATAATTGATTTATAATATTTGATTTAGGTACTATTTAAGTGCAATAATTCGATATTTACTGAAAGGCGTAAAAAGTTAACCTTTTGAGTTTATAGAAGACTGGGTGATCCCGTGATCATTGTTTCGCCAAAGAAAAGAAATAAAAATGTTCATTGTGGGTTATCTCTAAGAGATATGCCATCTCGGACTTTTTTGTAGACCTTTTGATGGTGTATAATAATGTAGTAGATTGTTTTCATCTATCACTAAGATTCAGCCAGCGTTTGCAATTAAAGTGCTAAATTTTGAAAATAATCACTTTTTGTTTGCCTCAGTATACTTGAATATACGTTCAAACCACCCTGTTGACACCTTTTATCCATTAAAAAAATCACATCAAATCCGTTGCATAGTTTCAAAGATCCAAGCATATGGGGGACAGACAGCGAAAAGCGACTTTGTTTTATACTAGCTATGTAATGATGATAATCATGAAATCACAAATTATACATCATAATACATTGAAATCATTATCTTTCTCATGTCTTAAGTTTACGCGAGAAATTACAAATAAAACAATTTCTAATCATTACCATTAAAGCTGTACTGCATCTTAATCACCAGGTTTAGAAGTACCCAAGCAAGTAAAAGCATATTCAATTTTGAAAACCTAAGAATCGAAAATTTTTTTATAAAAAAAAACTTTGTGTGCCTTTTACTATTCATAAATAGCGTGTAACCTCTTCTTACCGAAGATATCTAATGGTTTTTATCTGTGGATGTTTTTCACGCTATCATTGTGTTATATTGTATAGGGTTTTTTTTTGTTGAAGAGTAGACAGGAAGATAGCCGTAGGCCGTAGGGCGGCTTCGGTAGTGTGGCGTGTGGCCGGTGGCCAGTGCTAATCGTGACGTGACACCGCGTGAAGCTTGTCCAGACAAGTGAAGACATGCCTCGCGTGGTGTTTGAAACGAATCGAAAGCACGGATAACATTTTATCGAATTTTGAGATTTTTTTATTTATTTCTTTATCTTGAGATGTTAAAATGAAGTTCAACCTGGGTCTCAGGCTTGGTGATTCATGTTTTATGTGCTTGTGATATTTAGAAGCACTTATTTTGTTTTTTTTTGTTTTTTCATTATAGGATTCAGGCCATAACAAACAAAACTAAGAGAGCTACACTAGAATAGAACGTTTTTTCAAATCTCGAATTATACCTAAATTGAAAAAAAAAAAAAAACAATATTTTAAAACATTAAAATCGTAATTTCACATAATTCTTAAAAAAATATACAAAAAAGTGTAATTATGAATGGACATCAAGTATACCTATTCAGAAAGTCCTTTTTCAAAGAAATATGAACTTGTAAAATGTAAGGATGCGCAGACGCATTCGCTCGTAAAAGACATAAACGCATTCGAATAATGCCTCCGGCTTTGGTGAAACCCTCGCGCACTCGCTCAAAGAATTGTTATAATTTGCTGTCACAAATAATTTATTACATATAAAAACTACTCTGTGTATGATGCCACTCTGTGTATACATATTTCAACGATAAATACAATGAAATGTAGAATGTGGCGCCTTCCGTTACTAACAAAGGTGTTTTTTTTCAGCGCGAAATATTTGTAAATAATAAATGAGACGTCCATTTTATTACCAGATACACTGATGGTGCTGTATAGTTTAGGACCCTATAAATAAATGATGATCAGCCCCAAATGTAAGAGGCGAGCGGTTATGATAATATATCCTATTATCTTTTATAATCAAGGTTTTAATGGTCTTCATATCCTGTTTACTAAAAACAGTTGATATGACAGAGACAAATATTAGATTTTTTTTTATGGGATAGGCAAACGAGCAAGTGGGTCATGTAAGTCACGTAAGTGACCCATGAACACTTGCAAAACACATACTTACAGTTGCGTTATCAACCTTTAAGAAAGGATAGAGAGTGGGATGGAAAGGGAGGGGGATGTGGGATGGACCTATGGATATATCTATCACCGGATGAAATGCGACATGAGCCACTTGAAGTCGGTTTGCTGAGTGGTTGAGGTATTTCTCTGGACGAGCCACCCTATACATGAAATTGTGTGACTCTACCTCTAATAATAACCATTATTTGCTGGTAAATAATAATAGTCTCTCTGAATCCAGAGGTCGCGGGCTCGAATCCTGGCTCACACCATTGACTTTTCGAAATTAATTTCGAAAGTTATGTGCGATAAATATCGATGACTAAAAACTTTGTGCCCGGTATGGTAATATGTTCGCTACTTATTCCCTTTGGGACGTAAACATAACAGCGAGTCGAGGCTTAACAGAGCCACTGCCTACACCTTGGGGTAGAAAAAGGCGTCAACTTATGTTTGTTGTTATGTTGGTAAATAGATATATAATAATGATAACACAGAATCAATTCCGTCATGACTTTATTTAGCAGATTATTTAAAATATCGTAAGACGTGTCACTTCGCTATAAGTTTATGAGTTAAATGAAGGGTGAAGCTCTACAACAACAATAGTCCGCACGGCGGGCGGCGACCAACCGAGCAAACCGGTCAATGAATACTCTACCTGGATTATCTATTGATGATAAATTAAAAATATGGCATTCGAGCGGCATTCATCATCTCAATGGGTCATTTCGTCCCAACGTCGTTGTCTAATATAAAAAAAAATTCATGCTCTATTATATATACGCATTATATGTAAGTATCCGCCAACGGTTTCTGTGATATTTTCTTTGATGTTAATATAAAATTTTAATAATTTATTACGTAATATATATTTATTTGCTAATAAGAAGAATGAGTATGATTTGACATGATGAATAATACAGAACACAAGTTTATTACTAATGTCTTAGACTGATTTTGTTCTAAAGTAGTTGAGTGCGAAATTAAAATAGCTCAAAGTTTTATACCGAGAAGCTTATCCAACTGAGATTGACGTTTTTAAGGTAAACAGGGGTAAGGGACAAGCAGATCATCTGAAGGTAAGTTTCTAGCGCTACCTATCCGAAACTCTGAGGGGGTCACAGCTGAGTTGGCGGCTTTTATGGAGGGTTGGTCTCCGTCTATCTACTACACCAAACGAATCGTAGTATATTATTTGATCCTGGTATTTCACCAATCGAGTTAGCCCATTCATGTAGCCGACTGTGTGTCTCTACCACATTAAAAGATTAACGGATAGCATCGATCTTATTCTATGTCACTCTTGATTTTGTTTTAAATTTATATGGAATACTATTTATTTACAATAATAAGAAGACATAAATTAATTACAATATATACAATTGAATACTTGAATATCAATTGAATATAATTGATACTCTTTGCAAGATCTTTATAAAGTGCACGAGCACTCGGACCCCATGTCCCCAAAGTCGCAACCCGAAACGGCTGAAACACATAATCACCTACAAGGTTTCTGTATTTGTGCGCTTGAGATTTTCTGCAGAAGCAGCAGCAGCACCGGCCACCTCCACCGTGCTTGGAAGATGCGATGGTGCAAGGGTGTCGAAGCAAGTAGCGTCCCACACCAAAGACCTACCCATCCTCCAAGGCAAAAGAGACATCCCGTCGGGTCCCTTGCCATCATCGCGCACCAAACCGTTCGGTTCCAGAACGGCTGGTACACCGGCGGTGACAAGAGCACGACGGATAATGTCGTTGATGTTGGCGTGACGGGAAATGCAGCCGGCGCTCCTGGCGCATGAGAGGCCATGATGTCCCTTGCTGGAATACTTATTTTTAATCATTTCCAGCATCAAAATGCAGTTTAAATTTGCATTTTATTATGTAGGTACAACAAGTATTACTTATAGGCCCATTATTTAAATTGACTATAATGAACAACTACATCACCTTTTTAAAGGAAAGAGGTGATGATATACAATATCAATCTATCTATAAAGGAATTATGATTAAACATGCTAAGAAACACGTCTTATAAAGTTCCATTCATTCGATCAAAGAGTTACTCTCGCGTTTATAACACTGGTATGATTAATACCTTCCTGTTTATCTATATCACAGTTCAAAGTTGAAGTATTTGCCTATTTATTGGATAGCAATATACTGTTGCTAATGTTTGTTATTTATGATTGTGTTATATCATCGTAAGGCATTCGTTGATTCCTATCACACTGTAGACTAGCGTGTAGTGGTGAAGGCGTTCAATAGCAGTGCGCGCGCACCGCGCCGCATACATCCTCCGTCCCGTCTGCCCTCTGTCTCATATACCACCTCCTTGATATAAGTACACACAAAACTCCATGCACGTATGAAAAAAAATTACACGTCGAACGCTTTTTCGATTTAGCAGTTTTATAGTCCACATAAAAAGCCTTCAACTATCGTGGATTTTAATTTTATCGAATCCGCGATTCGTAATGCTCCAAGCCGCATTCTCGGATTAGCAAGTTTTTGTTTTATTTTTGTTTTTTTTTTTTTTACAAATTTTTCACGCCTCCACGTCATCCCGATGATTGCGTGTTTCGGTAAATTAACACCAGTCTCGGAACATGATCTCTCCCATTAAATTTATTTACTTCAAACCTTATTACAAAAGTTGTGCACACTGTGTGTGTCTGACCTGCTCTGGCACATGGGCAGCGTCAGTCCGGGAAGGCGCACCGATGCGGGAGCACGTGTCTTGCTCGCCGGTCACAACATCGACAGAGCGCTCGCGAATGTTATAAAAAAAAAAAAAACTAACGCATTTTATTTGTTACTTGGCATTATTATAAGTGTTTTTTTTTTGTGAACATGAGGTGTCTAGTGGTGATGTTAAGCATTGTTGCATGTGCCAGGGTGTCGGCTGCAGCGGCCGGCGTTACTTGTGTTCTAAGCGAGGAATTCTTCATTCGGCACAACGTAACAGCTGATGATAACGAGGAACCAGGTGCGGTGAAATAAACATAAGCCTTGAAATTTAAATCGTCTCCTATCATTATGAAAATTCCGTGAAAACGCTTTCGGAGTTAGCAAAGTTTCTCCTGGTTAATTAACGGCAAAAACTCTGGTTTGTCACGAGCGAGGAAAGTAACTTTTGTGATTTACTGTGGAGATTTGACAAATATATATATTTATATAAATTGCCTTGGAAACTTTAATTACTTGGTGATTTACTTAAGTCGGTATTAATGAATACTTTTCGCGAGTTTTCTTTAGTTAAACGACTCCTCAGACACTTGGGGTTGCTATTTCATAAATTAGCAAAATATGGTAGTCTGGTAGGAAACGGTCAACATACAGAGTATATAATTATCTATGTTTTGCATATATGTTTATTTACTACATTTCATTTCTAGGTTAACAATTTCACTAATCTCTATACTTGTCAAAGGAAATGCGTTATTTAGATTGTCCTAAGTTTTCATTAGTTCGTTATTTAATTGATAGTAATAAAAATCATTCGTATAATAATTTAAATTGTTGATTTGTGAAGTGTGACGAACTGTTACAATTGAATTACATTGAATTGACGATATTTTTTTTAAAAGTGAAATAGCACGGGCTGAAATTAAGTCAATTAGCAAGCAACCTCTGAGATATAGGATGGTGATTAGGTGTCATTCTATAGCACCTGTATCTATGTAGTTTGCGGTAATCATAGACATCGGACCTTCTTGAACACCGTCCATTTATGTTGTCTGTATTATCGTACTTATTTACTATAACTAAATACAGGAGGCATATTACACGGAGAGTGATGAGAATGACTATGGATGGACAAGTTGGTAGAGGAATACCGAAAAAGATATGGATGAACTGTATAGAAGTTGATATGAGGATGAAGGGAGCAAGTGTGGAGATGACGAGTGATAGAAGAGAATGGAAACGGATGCCATGTTGAAATTACTTTCGATGCGTAATAAAGTTCGCCGAGTCTGTAGTTAGTTAGTAAAAAAACATAGTCTCGGTGGTCCAGTGGTCGACCACCCGCTTGTGAATCCAGAGGTCGCGGGTGCGAATCCTCACATTGGCTCACACCAATGACTTTCCAAAATTAATCGATGACTAAAAACTCTGTGCCCGGTATGGCAATAGATTCGCCACCTATTCCATTTAGGACGTAAACATAACGGCGAGACGGGGCTTAACAGCCGCTGCCTACACCTTCGGGTAATAAAAGCAGTGAAGTTATGTTATAATTATAAAAAAATCACTTAGAAAAATCCTTGAAATTCAATATTATGTTAAACATTTATATTGGACTTTAATTTTATACTTCAACTGCAAAGTTGTTTGGGATGAGAGTTAATTTTGTTAAGAAATTTAAAATTATAATTACCTAATATCAAAGTAAAAACTTTTCAGACTATATTTTGATATGTACTGAAAAGTTCAGTTGCGTTGTAATTAACAAAACCTGTAACATTATGACATTTATTATAATAATGACAAAGTAACATCTGAATTTTAGTTTTCATTTACCTATACTTCTAGATATTATTATTGGTTTGGTTTAGTAACTTTGGTCGTGTGACCTTTTTAATGAATATATATATATATATTTTTTTTTCATTGACATCGGATATTGATGAAAGAGAGTTTATTTATCCTTTCGCGAAAAACTCAATCGAACTTTAGAAATTGCAAAATTGCTCAGTAGTTTCGGAGATTCCCGTGAAGAGAGTTAATGCTTTTGCTGTGTTAAAATAGCGCCTTCATTAAGGAGCAATTTTATTATTCATCGATACTTATGGAAAAATGTCGTGAGCGGAATACGAACTGGAGACCTCGAACTATGAACCATAAGCAGGAGTGCTGATAAAACTGATTAAAGCTCGATGTTTTGGCACCTAATAAATTTTACCGACTATGACATTTGGAATGAAATTAATCCAGAGTGGCCTAATTGTCTCTGCCTACACCTTCGTGAAATTACAGTTATATCTAATATAAAAGTAACAAAATAAACCTGTGGTTCTGTAAACAGTCACACCAAATGAAATCGGAACACATCAAAGGTTTCCACCGTCAAATTAAGTCATTAATTAGTGGAAGCCTTTGATGGGACGTGTATTATTATTTAAAAAAAATACACACACACACACACACAAACAAATTGTTTGGACAGATCGAAAATTTGGGTCGGTGATTTTAACAATATTGACCTAATTTGTACATATTTCAGTTTCGTTGGAAATTTTTATTTTAAATACTAAAGTGAATTACAGTTTTAACTTTGTCTAAGTTTTCTGATACGGACTGTTTTCCCTTTGACAAATAAAAAAATGTTGTTTTTTTTAGATTTAATTTTGAGGACTAAAGTGTCCTGTCCCAGTAAAATGGGCTGTACTAGAGTTACCTACCTATACGCAGATGGAATTAACACGGGATCGAATATCACGCGAGCAAAGCCACAGGCAAAATTTAATCATGCGATAACACTATCAATAGACCGTTTTCGAGAATTTATTATCTTTAGCGAAGACGTAAAAGACTTAATTGCTATGGGGGTGAAACGCTGTCGTCACAGTGTCTACCAACTGTAGCATCAATTTATTTTAGTTTCCCAACGCTGACAACATTAGAATAACAACTGATATCATCATTGTCTATTGTAATATTGAAACAGTATTGAAATTAAATAAATTGAATATTTCACTTTTTGATTGAACACTTTTTGGAAAAAATATTAGTAGGTAATATGTTTTGATGAACATCGTCATGTTACTATATTAATATCAGTAATCAGTATAATTGTTTTGTTATTATTTCGTTTTTATTACAAGTAATATATAGTTATTTGAACGCTGTTGTTACCTTACTGAGAATATAATTTAATTAATGAGAAATATTTACCGTCAGCTGTTTGCGATACGACATCTGACCGTGACCTCCACATGACGGTGCGAGTGGTACAATAACGTTTATTTATTATATTGTTACATATACTACATATAATAAGGTTATTTTTAAACAAAATTGGCTACAGACGTGACATGCACCCACTGGGTAACGAAACGGGTATAACCCGCGATAAGGACATGCGAATATCGATATTCTTACAGTATTTATTAATCCAGATCATAAAATTTAGAACAACAGCGAATTTAGCGTAAGAAGCATGCGACCGTTTTTGAATATAGAACATATTGACTCAATATTATTGAGTACCGATCGACTGTATCGTAAAACCTACTTAGGGGAAAGTCACGAAAAATTACGTGTACAGGACGGATCCGTTAGCGGGACGTAAAGAGGAACGGGACGAGGGGGGCGGGAGACGATGCGGGGTGAATGGCGGCGGGTAGGCTTTGTTGCTCGTGCTGGCATTCCTTGCCTGGGAACCGGGAACGAGCACGGCTACACCCCTCCGCGCCTCACACCTGCCTTCTTCACCCCCCCTGCATGCATTCCTGCCCTCTCTCACTTTCATTGTTCCCGTCGGCGCGGGAGGTCGCCAGCCGCGTACAAATAATGGAACTAGTCAGCCGACTTGTTCGCTCTCACCGATAAACACGTTCGACTTGTTCATAAAATGACATTTAGGGATGCACTTGTTAATTTGGAGCTTGCAAGCGGCGCGGCGCTTCAACCGCTCCGATACAGTGATTGAGTTTTATTAACACCAGTAACTTGTTGTTACGGCTAGTACTTTTCGTTTGCATTGGGCAATCGGAATAGGACACTAATCAAATATTTGACAGTTAACGGGAATATTTATTAGTGATATCGGGGTGCACCTGCGTGGGCGCATCTCATAATAAAACCATCCCCCACAAAACAACAACACAATAGATGCCAGGCCATTATTATTGTAATTTTCCAGTAGGGTCCATGGAGTTAGTCATCGATGTGCGCGGAATTTTGATTCATTTCGAATGCTCGGAATGCCATTGTGAGCGCCGCCGTTACCTGTGCTCAGGTACACGCTCCTCGCCGACATCGCAGCCTCCACTTTTGTTTATTAGTTTTGACAAACTTTTGTTAGTTAAAATGCATTATTATCAACAAGGGTGGCAACCTGTTATTGTCCAAATGATCTATAACACAACACTCGTTCTCCTTATTTACCGAGAACCTTGTTCCTTAAAATTAAATGTATTTGTGTGTGTGTGTTTTTTTAAATCGTCTAACTTTCAATGCCATAAGCGAGAGGCTTATGGCTGTTGAATAAGATATCGAGTTCCATGAAATTTGACAATCGAGTGCAATTTATACAGTTATCGATAATTATCTTTATAATAATGCACACTTAACGCTGAGCAGTCCTTAATATCTGCCGACCCCACCTTAAGCCGCTACTATTTCCAAACTCATTCAGGGTTGGTTCTACCTACATGCTGCCACGATGAAATAAGTAGATGGTGAGTGTATTCTCATTTTTTGTAAACATCAGCCGCTTTTCTTTTGATCATCAACCTTGAATTGATGTGAAAATGTCAATATCAGATATTTTAGTCTTAGTAGTTAGTCATTTCATTTTATGATTTTCTTAATTATGTAGTAGTCCAGTAGTATTGGTCCAGAACACCCTGATTCTGAATCCAGAAGTCAGCGTTCGACTCCGCAGTCGCACCAATTACTTTTTGAAATTCTTGTCTGATAAATATCGATGACTGGAAATATTGTGTCCGGTGTAGTTATGGCAATAGTTTAGTTACTTATTCCATTTTAGTATGTAAACGTAATGGCTACTCGAGGCTTAACAGCCGCTGCCTATACCGAAACAGGCGTGAAGTTATGTTATGTAGTTGTGTTATGTAATAACAAATTTAGCAAAATATTGTACATATCGTCACCTCGTGATCTACGTGTATACTAATGTCAGTCTGTTTTTTTCCAACTGTAATTTCACTTTTAATTTTTTAATTAGCAGTGGAAAAGGGTCTTTTTATCTTCATTCGTACTTAATTAGTTATGTTTTATAAAGTGGTTAATATAACGGAAGTGGAGTGTACCTAATAGTCACTTATACGGAGTGTTTCCTGTTGGGAACTGAAGTTCTATTGTTATTGGAGTGACGTTAATTTTCGCCAGCGTCATATTCAGCGTATTCAGAATTATAATTTAAAAACCAGTTGCAATGATTATAATTGCTGATAGCGAGATCACAGTCAATCAAAAGTTTAACCGGTTTTTTTAAATACACTTAGCAAAGTATTTTAAAATATATTAATTATTAATGAATTTTATTATTGAGTAAGTATTGTTTGTTGATTGATAAATAATGTATATCTTTATATATTTTGTTAGGCCACTATTAAGCGTCATTTTTTTTTAATGTTATGTTTTCTTTTTTTGAAGTAAAACTTCTAATGTCTCGTGCAAGAGCGTTTAACGCTTTTAACGCCCCCTTGCGGCCCTCGCGGGTAATATATATTAATGTTAAGTAGTACTTTAAACATCGAAGTATATATGAAGCTAACTATTCAATTTGTTAAGCTTAAATTTCAATAGTACACAGACATCTAGTGGCAAGTGGAGGTACTAATTGATTTGGAATGTTAATCATATATAAACCCTACGGTAGTGAAACCATAGCGCGATTTAAGTTGGCGTATTGCGACCTCTGTGACCGAAAACGTAAAAACATATTATTAGTAAATAATCGTGACAGTTCGATACTCTGCTCTATTTCTTTGTTTTTATTAAATATATTCAACTATATACTCCAACTGTAAAGTGTAAAGTGGTTTAGGAGTACTTTGTTCTGTGGTAAAGCTTATGAACGTAAAAATAGTGCCTAACGAGTGACGATGAATTAATTTTAGTCCGTGAAAGACAATACGACAAAGAGCTTTTGCTTAAACCAAAATTAGTCGTGATTTGAACAAATATATTACTTGTTACTGGATGTACTTACAAATGTTTTGGTAATTATAAACTTATAAATTGTATTTTCTTTTTTAATTCATCACATTTAAAATATTGCAAAGCATACCTAAACAACATTAGTTATTTACAGTTTTCTTTATATATTACATAAAACTATGTTATTTATCAAGTAACTTAATGTATAATTTTCATTTATAATTTTTAAGAGAATTAATTTTCAAGTATAATATATTTCAAGGATAATTTAATGACAAACTGACTTCAATCATCACTCATGGTTTATACTAATGGTTAACTAATCTTATAAAAATAAACATTTATAAGTTCAGATTATGGGTATAAATAATAGTCGGTTTCTGGTCCTCGGTGAAATAATTTCTATATTATGAAATACAAAGATACTGCTATCTACCCATCCAATTTTTACATATACATGAGCCTTGTTGTTCAAGTCTAATAAATATATATAGTTAATTCTTAATTAGTTTGGTCAATTACAAGTTACAAGATCTTAGAAATAAGCGCTGAACTAGAGTTATTTGGAATAAAATAAGTTCAGAATAAGGGTATAAATAATAGTCTGTTTCTAGTTTTCTAGTTTTACTAGTGATGTAATAATACCATTAGGTTACACCAACTCAAAGGTAAATTAAAATACTAGTTAGGAACTTAGTTATCATTTGAACTTAGTTATCATTCCAATTTTTAATAGTACCTTTAATATTTTAATATTAATAGTCTCGGAGGTCGTGGGATTGATTCCGAGCCAATGATTTCTCTGAATTATTTGATATTAGGTAGGTAACCCATGGTAAAACATTGAGATTAGGATAATTCTCCACGCGAAAGTGATAATAACAATTCAATTTTTAGTTTTTAATGGGATAGGAGGGCAAACGAGTAAGTGGGTCACCTGATGGTAAGCAATTTGACACCGCCCATGAACACTGTGGTGCGTTGCCCTTCTTTAAGAGAGTAGGAGGGAAAGGGACTCGGACCTTTGGATACCTCCCTCACCGAACGAAAAGCGGCACGAGCAACTTTACGTCGATATTCTTATTCAAACCGCATGGATCGAATTTTTCATTTTGCAATGTAGTATGTAGGTATATATTATGAATGTAATAAATATGTATTACATAGTTCTTGATCTTACGACTCATTTTTGAAGTTTTTAAACACGAGGAGCCAAGCAGTCCGCTGCATGGATGGGCTGGCTCGCCCGGGAAATACCAATAGCTCTCATTCACAGATAGTTTTAATGCTTTTTTGTGTATCAAATAAAAGGGCTTTTCGATAGTATGTTAAAATCCAATATTGCGGACTAAGAATTTTAATGCATTTTTACAATATGGGTTGAATGGGCTTGAGCTTGGGGAATACCAAAATCAAAGAACAATACGACGTTGAATATGGCGTATCCTCTTAAATACAGGAGTAATTACCAAATTCTACTCAGACCCATATTAAGATTTATACTCGAGTGGGGATTGAATCCGCCAATCTCCGTTCTACATTCGATTTTACCAATGCACCACGAGGCCCGTCGTAATGTAAGTAAGATGTGCTCTTTTTAAATTAAGCGTGTTATAAATGTATGTTTGTTACAAAGTTTTACTTCCATAACGCGGAGGGACTCCACGTGATTTTTTTTTTCTTATTTTAAAACTCTGCACTAATTATTTCATAAAGTTTAATTGTGTTAACTATTACTCTGAAATAGGTAAGAACTAAGAAACTAAATTGTGATTTCCCCAAGATGTAACAGCCAGTTACTTTTTATGCTCCGCTGGACTTTAAAGGGCGAACCAAATGCCTTAATCTGAAAGGACCCTGTTAATTCTGTAATACATTACCGGGTCACAGGACAGCTATCGATCGATCTTGTCGCAAACGGAATAACTAGACCGAGATAACATCATGAGACGCGCATTGCTAATTATTTTCTGCTCCACTCACTTTGTAACTGTCTGACTGGTGTGAGGTTATCTGTAGGTTCAAAGCGGACTTAGGTATTGCGTTGGCATTTGTGTATGTTGTGTTGATTATAGATTAAATAAAGGTGTGTTTTGTCTGCACGAGTAGGGATGCAGATATTTCACCATACGGAAATGACCCATGGATTTAGTTTAGGAATTAATGATGGCAATACCTGTTGTACTACACATTCTTTTTATGGGATAACAGGGCAAACGAGCATGCGTGTCACCTGATGGTAAGTGACCAGCCAATGGACACCTGCAACACATATAGTGTAACAGTTGCGTTGCCGACCTGTAAGGGAGTAGGATGAAAAAGGATGGGGAAGGGAGGTGGACCTCTCTCACCGAACGGAACGCTGCAAGAGCCACTTTACGTCGATCTTCTGACAGGTCGTGGTATTTCACCGGTCGAGGCGGCTCATTCATGCAGCAAACTGCTTGGCATGCATCAAACTGCTGACCACTGTTAATATTAAGATATACCACATAAGACATACCACTACTAAGATAAATTAGTAGTTACATTTTTATAATACATACATAACTTCCAATTGTGATTCGATCCCAAGATTTCTGAACTTGGAGACCATCTTGACTTATGACATAAGAGGCTATTTTAATGTATCACCAGATTCGAACTCTTAAAAGTGTAACGAAACAAATCGTTTAAACGTAAATAAATTTGATTTTATGTTTGAAATGAAAAAAATATCGCTCTTTTAATTAGAATATGAATATTCATTCAAACGCGTTAACATCGCATTGCATTTGAATAACAAACCCACTATCGGTGTACAGTACACACTTTGTAAATATTTATATATTTATAGAACAATTTATCAAACAAAGGGTCGAAAAATTAACACCGTTTTTATTTTATATTTTATTTTGTCCGTTTACGATATTGTTCTATTTAATTAAGAATCGACTGACCTTGTTCACTACTCACCTAATTTCTTTCTAACGATAACTAAAGCGGATGTTTTTAAGAACTTTTAAATAGTTATTACCATATTTTTGTAGTAGTATTAGAATTTAAAAGATAGGTTGTAAAGAGAAGTTTGATCATACTGTAAAAACGACGCATGAAAATCCGTCAAGTTGTTTCGGAGGTTACCAGTTGTAGAGCCACGCAATTCGCTGCGCGAATGGGCCGGCTCGACCGGTCGGTGAAATACCACGACCTCTCTGAATATCGACGTAAAGTGGGTTTTGCGCGTTTCGTTCTGTGAAAGAGGTATCCGGAGGCCCAATCCCTTTCCCCCTCCGCTTCCCATCACACAATTGTAAGGGCCGGCAACGATACTGTAACACTATTTGAGTTCACGTGTACATGGGCGGCATTTATTGCTCACCATCAGGTGACACGCCTGCTCGTTTGACCCCTATACCATAAAAAAACCTACTTTCTCAGAGATGAGAACGGTTCAGTATACTTACGGTGAAATTTAAACCATATTAAAGATAGTTATAAGTAAGATAGGAGAGAAAAAAATAGTTTTTGTCTCCGATTTGACATCATGACACTATAGATATGGCCCTGTTACAATTCTATCATAAGTATAGACTCTATATATTAGTAGCATAGTAATCAAAAGAACTTAACCCTTAGTTGGTCGTGACTCGTTGAGTCATTGTGGTGGTTGTAATCGGAGACAGGAAACCCCGGGTCTGAGGGTTGATTTGAAACCGATAGTGTCCGGGTCACATCACATACAGACCGACCAGCACACCTGTTCTATACTTATATGGCTATTAATGATATAGACTTAGTTGCTGTCCTGCGGCAGATAAGGGGCTTGACGTTGACAGCAATAAGGGATTTTAGTTGATGACTTAATTTACTTAAATACCTATTCCATTACTGGGCACATGATATGATGATATAGTTACAAACATGGAAAATAAAATTTAAATGTTTTGAAGTTATGTGTGAAAAATATCGATGACTGAAAACTTTGTGCCCAGTATGGAAATAGGTTCGCCACCTAACGGCGTAACCTAACGTAAACATAACGGCGAGACGAGGCTTAACAGCCGATGCCTACATTTTCGGGTAACAAAAGGCGTGAAGTTATGTATGTTATGTTATGAAATATTTTGATAAGTGATATTCATATACAAACATGTTATTGTGGGCATATGGAGTGGTTAGAGTCAAAAGTTATTGTTACTTAGAAACTTGTGTTTATGTACAATATAACTCTTTCTCTCTCTTTCTATATTCCGTTCATCTCGTTTGATCACACAATCCGTAACGTTATCGCTAACTTACTCCAAGCCCCGTGCGTGCTTAAAAAAGGTTTTAGTTAATTAAGTAGAAAGTTTGTAATAGCTTTAACGTCGGATCCTGTCTGTCTGTACATTCAGCGCATGGACATTGGACAGTGGCGACCAAATCAATATCTGGTGAGCCCTGCACACTAATACATCTACTAACAGGACAAAGTTTTACGAGCAAATTCGTTCTGCAATAATATGTATGCGTTGCAAATATGTCTGACATAATATTATACTAACTGTATTTCCTCGAATTTCTAGAACACGTCTATTCCTGCAACCCATATTAGAGTATGTATGTTGTTAAGTATGGAACTTTCAAAGTAGTAATTATATATTTATTAAAGTTAAACAAGAGTTATTCATGTGTTTAAAAATTGATTGCAATAAATCGCAAGGGTATTTTATTTTAAACAAAAACGTAATTGAAAGTGTAAACAATATATGTATAGATTATATTTTCTTACCTGTATATATTAAACTAACTACTTTATTATATTTTTTTATCTGTCTTCAGTACCTTCAATAGTCCGAATAGTTGGCAGAGGTTCCTCGCTATTCGCCGTATGAAATAAAATACAAGGTTCTATGAACAAGGGACCGCCTTATTGTCATATTTGTAAGCGGTTATTGTTTGCATATAACTTCCGAAAACTCATTGTATACGAATTTAAGACCCTGTATTAAATAAAGCACTAGATTATCGGCATGCTTGAGTTGAGAAGTACAAGAATTGTTAAAAGCTTAATCTGCCTTGTTGAAAGATTTTGAAATTGTCTTCCGTGGTGTGGGTTTTTGCTTTTACATACTATCTACGAAAAGAAAACGGTGACGCTATCAATCATTACTGAAATAAATATATCTACTTTACTTTCTTCGAGTAACACAACATTGTTTTCAGCTGAGTATTAAAAAAAAAATAGTTCGCTATATTTTATTTCGAAATTCCTAATAATATAACACCCCTAAGTCACTGACTGACTGCCTGATGACTTCTGACTTTGTTCTAAATCTGAAACTTTTGATGTTACGTGTCTTCGAAATATTTTACACATAATTTCTACCATGACACCTACCGCATTACCAGTAATTAAACTTGACAGTGTTTTTTTTTATTTATTCCGTATTTGTTTGACAAGAATGACATTGTGACAATGTCACACGAAAATATGACAAACAAATGCAAAATTCTGTAGAATCTCCTATTGCTAGAAAAAAATCTCTAGAAAGCAATATTATTGAAAGCACTCAATAATAGTACAGGAGGTTGGGTATCTATCAAGGAACGTTGAATTATATATTATATAAAATTGTAATGAAATATTGAAATGATTTGCATAACAGAGTTTTATTCTAAGTATTGTAATGAATGTTTGCTGTTTGTTCATGTTTTATCTAGAAGAACTTTGTCTAATTTTAAGGATGTTTAAAATAAAATAACACTTTTTTATGTGGATAGTGTTAACAGAAACAGAAAAAGACATTCTTGCACTCGACGTATTTGAGTTCTTACCAATTCCATAATAATGATATCTCGCATTAGCTACAAAAAAAGAATGAATGAATGAATGAATTTCTCGTGAAGGCAAATCCCCGCCGACAATACGCCATTACAGGCAAGTTCCAACGTTTCGAGTCGAATTCTTATTGTTAACGATGTATAATGGCAAGATCCTATGATGCTGCAGGAAGACGGCTATTTCAATGTCGTGGATAAATTGAATCCAATGTAATGAACCGATAAATTGCCTCTTATCTCCTGGGAAGTGACGTCATATATCGAGACAGCAAATCATTCACTCATCATTCACTATGAAGTGAGCGATTGCTTCTAGATTTAAGTGAATGTTTTTATTAGTTTACCTTAAGAGTTGTTATGGAGGTACGGACAGTTTAGGGGAGAATTACTTTCTTTCATTATTTAATATCTTGGGACTAGAACAGTAAGTATACATATAAAAACAATCATTAAATTATATTGTCCGCACAGAGGATTGCCATTGCCTTTCAGCGTGGCAATGCGCCCAGTCTTCTGGGCACGCTACCAGTAGACCGAGATGCAGCGAAATTTGATTTCACTTAGTCTTATAATTGTACCGACATATTGTAAATAATGTAATTATTAATTTACATGTAGGTAGAGATAGGACACAGTTCTATTCTGAACCTAGTCAATGCCAGGACTATTTATGTTTTATTTAATCGAAGTAAGCAGTATATTATAATAATATGTTAGGTGTTCGTTTGCCGATTTGTCGCCATACCTCACGTCCGCTCCTCGCGGATATTATATTTAGAAGATCCGGTCACGTGATCTCAATGTAAAACCATATGTTCGCGCAGATTACCACAGATTACTTTGACTTTCACGTTCAGTATTATTGTATCTGTCAAATAATCGCAGATATATTACTTAATAAATAAGTTAATCCTGGTCTTCAAGTTTCCTTTGAATAACAATAATATGTATTTAAATTGAACCTGTATTTCTTTTCATGGGATAGGAGGGCAAACGAGCAAGCGTGTCACCTGATGCTAAGCAACCTGCGCCGCCCATGGACACCAGCAGCACATAGAGTTACGGTTGCCGACCTTTAAGGGAGTAGGATAGGAAAGGATGAGGAAGGGGGGGTGGGCCTCCGGGTACCTTTATCATGAAACGAACGCGGCATGAGCCACTTTACGTCGATCTTCTGAGAGGTCGTGGCATTTCACCGGTCGAGCCGGCCCATAAAAGCAGCGAACTCCTTGGTAACTTCCACTATTGATAATTGTATGTATTTCTTATTGTAGCATGATAAAAGCAAAACAAAGCTCCTGTGTTAATCTTGTTTTGTATATTGAAAATATCCATGCTAAGCGTTATATGATATGTTTTATGTACGGTGTTTGATTTTTAACATTGTCATACATATGTCAATACGAGCATACACATATATTATTATGTATATTTATGTACATACGATTTCAATCGGGTCACATTCCTTGTAAATCAGTGCATGACAAGACGCTTCGCTGAGCGAATTGTCGCTATATAACATTACGATAACTCGAATACATAGTTACAATGGTTGACTCGATATGAATCAATATCGATTCTGGATATGTCTGTGCGAGTTTTATACGAAGAACGCTCAGTCAGCGCTCTGAACGTTCTTAAGATAGATAGATACTAACGATGCAAATATATTATGTACTTCAATAATAAAATACATACATAAACATAACTTCACGCCTGTGTTACCCGAAGGTGTAGGCAGTGGCTGTTAAGCCTCGTCTCGCCGTTATGTTTACGTCCCAAATGGAATAGGTGGCGACACCTATTGCCATACCGGGCACAAAGTTTATCAGTCATCGATATTTATCACACATAACTTCCGAAAACAATTTCGAAAAGTCATTGGTGTGAGCCAGTGTCAGGAATCGAACCCGGACCTCTGGATCAGAAGCCGTGTGCTCGACCAATAGGCCACCGAGACTTTATAATAAAATAAAACTCTATTAAATGAAATCAATATTATATTATAGTTATAATCATATGCTTTATATTTTTAATTTTTAAACTAGTTGGTCACTAATTTCGATTTGTCAAAAGCATTTTTCTCTACGGAATAGGAGAGCGCTTCACCTGTTGGTAAGCAACTACCGGGGTGCAAGAGGATGGTAATTCCGGGTACCTTTGTCATTGAATGAAACGCGGCACTAGTCACTTTATGTCGATATTCTGAAAAGCCGTGGTATTTCACAGGTAAAGCTGGCCCATTGAAGCAGCAAATTGCGCATTGTGAAAGGGCTCTAGACGGAAAAATTCTTACGAAAGGTTATCACGACACTTTTTCCATGCCAAACTAGGGCACTTTCAAGTATTGGCTTATTTAGAGCAATGTATAACTACGCGAATGGTCTAGTGGCTAGGATACCTTGCTCTCATTCAGGGGGGTTCGGGTTTGAATCCCGGTATTGGAATTCTTTTTTGGAGTTTTATTTTCCATGTTTTCATATTTTATATGTTTTTTTACAGAAGGAACCAGAAAATGGTACGTATAAGTGCGATCATTGTTCTTTAGAATTATCCAGTATTTATAAACTAAAACGTCACAAAGCTAAGTCTTGTCCTTAAATAAAAACTAATCAGCAAAATTTAAGAGAAAAATCAAGAAAACCTACATAAAAATAAGCACGATTTTTTTTTTAATTTTGTCGATTCTACATTAGCCGAAGGAACTTCGTTCCTACCTGGTGTCCCACGACACCACATCTTTTTGGTATTTTTTTTTATTATATATATTATTAATATTCATTCATCGATAACACTTCATTTGATAATTATGTTTTTAAATATCTTTCTTTATATGTATTTACGGTTGGGGTAAGTTTAGATTCATCTATAGTATTCTGCTTATCCATTTGATCTAAAGTACAGTAATTTTATGATGTGCAATATTTGTTTAGTAAATATAAAGGGAACATTGGGTTATCGTACCAATCTTGGGCACGGTCGTATCGGACGTTCGGTGTTGTCCGTTGTCTGCCAGTTCTATCAATATTAATCAGTGTCTGGCACTGGCGGAAAGTCGTAACAGTTACCGTCGCCAGTCTTGTGTCAAATGACCCTTTGGGTATTTTTTTTCTATTACTGCGAAAATCAAACTTTTTTATGTGAAAACGTGGCAAACGCGCCTACGAATTACCTGGTGGTAAGCAGAGAGGCCGTTTAAACGTGAAATAGGAATGGGGATACGGCATCCCAATATCTCTCTCACCAAATATGTAATGCATAAATTTTAGTTTGAAGTCCTTATTTAGATGCAATTTCACCTTTGCGTTTTATCAAGCCTAACACCTGTCATATTGTTGGCCCGCACATATAACAGAGTCGCTATTCCTTCATATCAATCTTTAATCCGTGAGTATTTGGGACGTCATATAAAAACTTTGCATATTCATTATTTAATAAACTACAACCAAAATGGAAGTAAAGTAAGTTTATATACACCCACATTTACAATTTCCCAACTTGAGCACTGTCCCGATATCTACAATGGTCCGTGTGGCCACTGTCTGTTAGCTGGTACGTGTGAGTCCCACGGTCTCGCAGCGCGGCACGATCAAAGTGACAGCTCTCATTTATAAAATTGACACACGTTTTATATTTGTGACGTATTTGGTGCGATCGTGTCTGCGGCCGGTGTTCGTAAAGTAGTCCAATGTAAAGTAACCAATGTGACGTCGGCCTTGTAATCGATATATACATATGTATAAATATTTTTATAACGTCACGCTTTTTTTACCTGGAAGTGTGGGCAGTGGGACTGTTGAGCATCGACTCGTGGAGCCCGATATGGTTCTACAGCAAATATAGCTCAATATTGTCTGTCATCGATATTTATCACATGCGCGTGGTGTGAGCGCGGAATCAAATCCGAGACGTTTTGATTTAGAAAGGCGGAGCTCGACCACTAAATAATACAGATAAGAATATTTTTTCACTCAAATCATAATATTAAGTCAAAGAAGCGAGTGAGGCATGTAAGAATCGTGACTTATGACTCTATTCTCTCTGCCTAACCCAAAAGGGATTTGGTGTGAAGTTATATAGGTTTGTGTACATCAGAATATTAAACTGCTCCATAAATTTCATGTTTTGCTCGATCTTTTACCTGCTGCATCACAACATTACCGCCTACCATCATCACGTTTCAAATATTCTATTATGCAATACCACTCAAAACTGTTGATTAATTAAAACGGTTTCGTTATGGATTCAAGCTCTTCTTTAACACACCTAATTAATATTCGTGAATTAATAATTCGTAATTTTACTTAGGGAGTGAGTTACACAGATGTAGATCATTCCAGCAATAATACACATGTCATGTATGATTGTAATCACCATTCTAAGGTAACGTTTGCACGACTTTATTAAATGTATTTGGACTGAAAGACTTGGAATCATCATCAATTATTTGAACAGTTAAACAAATCGTAGCTACACGCCTTTTTCTACCTGAAGGTGTAGGCAGCGGCTGTTAAAGCTTCGACTCGCCGAAAACTTCCAAATAGAATTTCGAGAATTTATTGGAGTGAACTACAACCAACCAAACTCGCCCACTGGACTACCGATACTGAAGAGTTAAATGGTAAATAATAATGACATTAATTCATATCAATATGTCACCTGAGATTATCTCTAAGTATTAAATAAGAGTAATTTGTAGTGATTTTCAAAAGGTAATTCCACTCCATTCCACTGTACGTGGGTAGACGGGTGAGAGCGACTCACCGGGAGCAGGGATCCCGGACTCGTTGCGACATTCCTTCATATACCATTCGTGTCACGCTTCAAGTTATTATAGCGCCTTATTTACTGGGTACCCCACTCTCGAGACCCTTCTACGCGCAACACAAATGTCAGTGTCAATTTGGTGATACGAAATATGCTTTACCCTACTTGTATCTTTACAGAGTTGAAGTATGTTATTATATATAATTTATGGCGATAACAATAGCAATAGGCAAACGATAGCAATCCACAATGCAGTCCTGATCCCAACGCTAACTTATGGAAGCAAGTATGGCAGAGTGTGCATGAAAGTAGAATAAACGCGGTAGAAATGAGGGCACTGCGCAAAATCTGCGGAGTGACTCTCGCTGACCGCGTAGAAAACAAGGTTGTAAGGAAGGAATTTGGTTTAAAAGAGAGTGTCGGTGTAAAAGTAAGAAAGGGCATGCTCCGATGGTTCGGACATGTAGAAAGAATGGATGATGCAGGACTGACTAAGCAGATATACAATGCAAAAGCGGATGGATGTAGGAGTCGAAGACGGCCAAGATACACATTCCATGACCATATGACCAAATAGAACGTGTTCTGGAGGAAGGTGATTTTAGGAGCCTCAAAAACCGACGCGCGTGCATGAAAAGAGTTATGAACGTCAACGAAGCGAGTGAGGCGTGTAAGAATCGTGCCTTATGGCGCTCTTTCTCTCTGCCTACCCCACAAGGGATTTGGCGTGAAGTTATGTATGTACGGCGATAACTTTTGCCACCGCCTACCATTTGAGTCCAAATAATAGGCGTTTCCTCTTCGCGAGAACCTTAGAACGTAAAATGAAATCATTGCCAACTATAAATACAAATAAATAATTTGACATTGAAAGGCAATGTAAATGAAATAAAAGCGTGCAAAATTGCAGTTTACAATCCCTAACTTTTTCTGCAACCATGCCCCGAACAATGTGCATGCAATTACGCCATTTTGTTTTAAATTTACATGCACGCAAGCCATGGAACAGAATATGCCGTAGCCGGTATATCTATATGTATTGTGAAGTCTGACGTCAGCTTTTTATTCATGAATGTCGTTATTAAAATAAATGTTAACTATATATAGAATAACGTGTATTCCTTTGCAGAGATCAGTCAGTCAGTCAATTACTCTGTGAATCTAGGATAACGGTTACTCTTCTGAATCTGGTTAGACCAGACTGTCCACCATGATATTACTCCTTTACTATTTAATGATAAAGATGGAGGTTATGATTCAGCTTATGTCTCGACATATTAGAACCTCTTTTTTTAAATAATTTTATATCTTTTATTGATATCGTTTCCGGTAATAATTTTTGACAATTTCTAAAACGAATATTAAGTTTTAATCTATATCTATATCATTATTATTATAATTTTATATTACGTACATACATACATAGATATTCGGAACTATTTGCCATTTATATAATACCATTCCTGCCCAATAAAGTAGTTATACTCAAACTTTAGTATTCGCGTAAACATAAAAACATAATGGGCAATTTGTTTTAATTGAATTTTCGTTAGTTACAAAAATTCGAATCCTTTTTTAAGATTAACTCTTTTCTTTTTAATATAAAAACGTTGTTCATAAATATTTATGAACGCTTCAATTGGCCATGATTCATACACTCGATTTTTTTTCATCACAAACAAATTTAAAGTGGCATGGAAACGGAGCTCTTTAGGCGGTGGTCCAGACTTAGCACAAACTTTGTTTCTTGTAACGTGCATTAAAAATTTAACTATACATTTCGTCGAGATGTTGATATAAAATTATATTACACTCTCGCCGGGGTAGAGTTATGGGAATCTAAGTGGTATAATGATGGACTATAAATACAAAGTGTCTTCCGTTCGTTCCCGGTGGTGTCGTAAAAGTCAAATGAGGTAGAAAGTGGAGCACAAATCATGAACTCACTGTGATAATACAGTTCTTTTAAATTTAAAGGTTGTCATTTCTTGTATACTAATTATTTATTTATCTTACTTTATACTTTTATCTTATATACTATTTCTTTTCGACTGCAGAATCGACGTTTGCGGGTTCGATCCTCGTCCGAGTACAAATATTTATGACAAACATGATTGTTTACATGGCGTCTGGGTGATTTTCTATGTACCCTGAGTATGTATTTCCAATAAAAATTATAAGTAATAATATCTGTTAACTAGTTTTCATAACACAAGCATTTAATTGCTTAGCTTGGCACTAGAGGGCACAGTGTGTATTGTGTCCAAGATATTAATTAAGATATTTTTTGTTTTCTATTGTTAAAACGATGAAAATTAACATCAATCTTAAATTAGATGAAATTGGTATGTATTTGGTATTTATATAGTGTATCTGGCACCTCTCTTTGAAGCCTTCTTATGAGCTACAAGTATTAAGTAAATTATTAGTACATTATACATAAAGATTTAATAAAAGTTGCAAAAACTTTGTCCATCAAAATTCGGTCAAATTCACTCTGCTGGCTTTCTAATATATAATTGAGCTTTATAACTTTGAGTCTCAAAACTTGCCTACAATTAATACATCTTTGCTATAACTGATATACTTTTTATTGAATTAAACATCAGAAATGATTTCTTTCGTAATCGATAATCCTCAGCCGTAATATATCAAAACAATTTGCAAAGACTCAAATCGGGAACCAAAAAAAAACATTAAATAACTAAAAAGCCTAATGGCGTGTCGACAAAATTGCTTTCGTAAGTATTATATCTTCGAAACGGTGATTTTATAAATAATATATATTAGTCAGTAAACGATTTTGTGAGAAGCTTTTGCTATTATATACTTATATATAGGCAAGTAACTTTAAAAAACTTTGAATTATTCATAGAAACTGGCAAAGTATGGTTCGAGGTCAAATGTAAAGTTACTTTTAAACGGTAGCAGAGCTTTATGAACTCGCCAAGTTATGAGAGCGCCCCTGAAAATTAATGAGGAAATTGTACACGATATTATAGAACGAATAATATTAATATTCGTATATTGTAATGTTTATGGTATAAATATATATATAATAAATATAAGAAAAGCCTTTTATTTCCTTACAAGCAAAGTTATAAATATATACGTAATACATTAAAAATCTACATCAATGTAACTTTTGATAATACAGGGTGCCTCGGCGAAATTTGTTCCGCATCAAGAGTAATTTTTATAGCGTGTAGAAATAAAGTGTTAAATCTCCAAAATGATCCCCTTTTTATAGTCTCGGTGGCGCAGTGGTCGAACACACGGCTTCTGATCCGGAGGTCCGGGTTCGAATCCCGACACTAGCTCACACCAATGACTTTTCGAAATTGTTTTCGGAAGTTAAGTGTGATAAATATCGATGACTGAAAAACTTTGTGCCCGGTATGGCAATAGGTTCGCCACCTATTCCATTTGGGACGTAAACATAACGGTGAGACGAGGCTTAACAGTCGCTGCCTACACCTTCGGGTAACAAAAGGCGTGAAGTTATGTTATGTTATCCCCTTTTTAAACTACATTATTTATGAATTATACATACAAACCACCCCGATGACACCCTCTATCTGTTACATCAAAATGCGTTGCGTAGTATTTATTATTATTATTAATGATTTAATAGGCTAAATTGGCATTCGACAATGATTGAGTAGTACCTAAATTTAATTATATATTTTAGCTGTGTTATTTCTGTTTGTTAATACTTACAGTATTTCTTATGACTCGACACGGAATGCCATTGCAGTTGAAGTATATAATCTCTGCTATCAGTTAACACAAATATTATCCTGAATTGTAGCAAAAAGCAATTTACAATTAAGTAGTTTTATTATTTTCAATTATATATTTGTTGGAAGTGCAAATTTGTAGTAGTAGATAAATAAATGCATTTTTTATTAATTGTACATTCGATAATCTCACTACGAATAATCCAATTACTTCACATCTCTAACCAGTTTCACCTTTAGATATAGTTTCACAGTTAACATACGTATAAAGGAATGTAACGTGAGAACTTACTTGTTATCGAAATATACAGGAAGTGTTTTAATTTTTTTTTATTTGTTTTAAATTCTTTCACCGAAGAGTGTATTTCCAATTAATTGACAGTAGAATGTATATGTAGTATTAATATGTTTTTAATAGTGTCATTTGGTTTTTTAAAGTTAAGTTTATTTAATTAGGATTGTTAACGAAAATGGGTGCTGGGTCGGTGGGTGTCATTAGTTTGACCCCCTAGTACGCGGAAAATACAGTTCGTGAAAAGTGGCTATAAAACCAATCAACCGGTTGAATATTGTTTGTTTGTAAATGGATAATTAGAAAATGGATACTTTAAACGCAAGCAAAGTAACATGAATATGAATTTTCCGAAATGGGTCGATATCGTCTAATTTGATCAAAGGGTGAAACACAAAATTACCGATGAAAAAATGAAAAAGCCTTGGAAAACAAAATTGATATTCACCTGTAGTTTAACTACAACTAATTATCAACAATTAATGTACATATTTCGAATCGATTAAATATATTGACGACTTATTGAAGCGAATGTTCCGGTGAAAGTTATTAAGTTATATTTTGTTTTTGTTTTTTATGGATCAGGGCCAGTTAGTGTCACCTCATGCTAATTTAAGCCATGGAAGCCTACAACACCGCGGGGCCCTAGTTGTTTGTCTTAATGGAGATGAAAGGTGGTGGTGGTTCTGTCTCGCGACATGAGCCACTTAAAGTATAGTTAAAAGTATAGAGGAAAGTATTAATTTTTATTTTTAAACGTAACTCTAGATTGATCTTTAATGTACTAGCGGACAGGTCACACGTTTTCCTGCCCCATAATATTAGGATGGATAAGGGTAAAATTAAACAAAGTAAGAAATGAAACACAAATAATATAGTATTCTTTTAATTTTATATATATATATATAACGTATTTTTTTCTAAAAACAATTCGTTATAATCAATAATGTTTGTTTTATGTTATCCTGAATTTCTGGACCGATTCTAATGACTTGTTGTTGTGAGTGTTCAAGTGAATTCAAGAAAGGTTTTTAGACCCACAAATAAGCCCTGCAGCTTACTTGCAGTATAGATAAATAATCTAGACACCGACTGCAACGCCATCTTGAGGGCTAGTTAGGTGACTGATATATACGGAGGAGAGTATATTTAGTTTTAGTTATGTAATTTTTTATTCAATATTACAACAAGTGACTCAACTATAGACAACGAACAAGTTATAATATTAATACTGCGTCGCTGACCGACTTTTGCATCGATGTGCATTGTATTATAACAACTGACAAACACCGGTTATATATCGCTCATATGTATGTATATCTGTATGTCCATTTGTGACTGCGCCTACTGTTAACAGCTAAATGATTTTTGATTGAGTTTTGTTTGTTTGTTTATTTAATGTGTGGTCTTACTCTTAGATTACGTGTCTTAGAGTTAGAATTTCGGACGCACCGATGATTACATACGATTATTATTATTACACGTAAACACGCATTGATAAATTGACAAGTCGAGTGCTTCTCGAAACTTGGCGCCCTCTACCGGCGAGGATTCTTTCCACCATTCGTGATCCATTGTATCAATCAAAGATATGTAACATACTCTGTCAAAGTATAGTTTAAGTTGTGTTGTAGTTCTCTTTAAAGTAAAATATTTCTTTTTTCTGTTTCAGGTACTGCATACTGCGTATATTTTAGACTTATTAAAACTTTTTTTATAAAACCTGATGAAATAATGCAGGTAATCTTCTAAATCAATATTTATAATACCATACTAGGTAGGTATACCTTCGCTTGTGTTTTTGTGTGGGTGTCTTTGAGTGTGTGTGAGATTGTGTACATATCTAAGCTATTGTCAAACAAAACATTGTCATTGCTAAAAATAGTTTTTATTCATGGACCTTTGACTATTTGCTAATCTAAAATATCATTATTTGATTAAAATTAAATGAGCTATGAGAAGGGATTGCGAAACCTTTGTTTACGTCATCTATCGGATGTTGACGTGAGGTCAAGATTAGTAGGACCAACAATTCGGACGCCCACGTGGTCAATGCGCCCACACATACGACCTTATATAGCAAGATTACTTAAAATTGTGAAGGCATACTGACGCCAACTTCATTTGTGTCTAATATGAAGTTTATTTATTTATTTATGAAAGTAGGCAAGCGGTAAGTAATAAAGCGTTGATGCAGTGATAAGAGATTGCCGCTACTACCACAGATATGTTAATCTCATCTGTGGCAGACACCCACCATTTTTTGTATATTTTTTGTAGCAAAAAGGTTTTAATGTTAATCAGATGTTTATGCAATATCCGTCAGATGAGGGCCATTAAAACTATCGTTTATATTGAAAATGGATAGTGTTTTTGCTTAGTTAAGTTTTCGCAAACAAAATTCATGAAAGATTCAGGTGATGAATTATTCAGGCAATTTATTCTCTTTAAATTTGTCTTGAGCTATGGAATTATTTTATTATACTCGGCGTCTTTAATACTAAAAGGCTTAGACCGAGATATTATATGGTATTTCCGGTCTAATAGAACCGATCGTAAACTTATTCATAGTTCGATTTTAAAAAAAAAAAATAGTAGACAACAGGATTCTTTCAAAATAGCAATGATTTAAGCAAAATGAAAAACACTATGTATCTATTAATATTAATCACCACCACATAATAGGTTGGGGAAAAAGTATTTTCGTATTTTTGTATGAAAAGTCAAGACATTTTTTTCAAAGTTTATTTACATTTATTTACAATATATATGTACCGTTTTGTTGAATAACTTTCTGCCATTTTGTGGGCAGAGACATTATCCCGTTACTGTAGAAACTTTGGGACTTCTGATCAAAAAAACGGGACAAATAGTTTTGGCAGTCCTCTCTTGAGGTCAACCTTACAGAACCTAAAGAATTCTGAAGAGACCGAAACAGGTGAAAATCTGAAGGCGCAAGGTCAGGGCTATAATATGGTGGATGCACTAGGACCTCCCAGTCGAACTCTCTTAATTTTTGCTGAGTGGCTAAAGATGTGTGTGGTCTAGCGTTATCGTGATGAAAGACCACACCCTTCCTGTTGATCAATTCCGGCCGTTTTCTCTCGACTGCTTCCTTTAATCTCATCAGTTGCTGGCAGTAAAGATCAGAATCGATGATTTTGCCGGACGGTAAAAGCTCATAATGAACAATGCCCTTCCAATCCCACCATACACACAGCATCACCTTATTTCGTGTTAGGCCAGGTTTGGCCACAGTCTGTGAAGCCTGGCCAACTTTCGACCACGACCTTTTTCGCACGTTCTTGTCGTACGTGATCCACTTTTCATCGCCAGTTATCAATCTCTTCAAAAACGGCTCGGTTTCATTACGTCTCAATAATGAATCGCAAATGAGTACACGGTTCATTAAGTTTCTTTGAGTGAGCTCGTGTGGCACCCAAATATCGAGCTTTTTTGTATAACCAGCTTTCTTCAAATGGGTCAAAACTGTTTTGTGGTCAATTCCCAGTTCTTCAGCTACATCGTAACTACTAATATGCCGATCTTGCTCCACTCTTTCAAAAATGGCGTCCATTTTATTCGTAACAGGGCGACCAGAGCGAGGTGCATCTTTAACATCAAAATTTCCGGACTGAAAACGTTTGAACCAAATTTGTGCTACTCTTACTGACACTGCATCAGGTCCATAAACATCACAAATTTTTTTCACTGCTTGAGTTGCATTTTTGCCTTTTTTATAATAAAATTTTAAAATGTATCGAATTTCTTCATTAGATTCACTCATTTTTACGGAGAGAAAAACAAATGAAAAATAGCGGGAAACAACTTTTTTTTTTTTTTTCTTTTCTTTATAATGTAACCTTTTTAATGTTACCAAAACCAGCCAGACACAAATAGTACAGTCAAAGAAATTTTATAATAAGTTTATACCTACGTTATGCGAAAAGACTTTTTCCCCGACCTAATATGTATTCAATAGAGTGTATTTTATTGCAAGATCTTGTCGCAAGAATAGGTCAGACGTACATGGAACATAGCCAATAGTTATGTCTGTCTGCAGCAACTGAGCTACGCGTTTGAAGTTGTACAGGAAATAGTCTGATGTAACATCACATTTTATTATTATACTTAGTTACATTTTAAATAATGACACGTATATACACAATATAGTTTAGCTATATTTAATTATTCACAATTTACTTCCAAGGATAATAATATGGCTTCGCTATATCTCCTATTTTCTCCTTTATTATTATTCGGTTTTTCGCATTACATTTAAGTATAATATCTAATTCTTAATTACACAATATCTATGCTTATTCATTAAACATCATCATCATTTTTTTAAATTTAGTCTTTGACAAAATCCAATTCCATCAAAATCAATTCCATTCTAATTTTAAATTACATTTTTTTAAATCTGTTCTAATTTGTCGAATTGTAAAAAAGCATAACCATTGCTGGCTGACTATGTCATGATTTAAGATGAATCTACATCCACAATAGCTTCGAATGCATCGAGATATGAGAACGGAAGCAATTAAAACAAAAAAAAAACATCGTGGAATCATCACAATAATATCTGTTTTTTTTTTCTATAAAAAAAAATCTGTATCTGACGTTAATGGCCAGTGTCATTTATGCTATGTTGATAATCATGTCAAATTGCTCTGTTTCAAATGTCAATTGTTAACATTTTTTTTTATATTATAATAAAATATATTCTAATCTTTATTTTATATAAAAATATACATTATCTCAGCAATATTTCAATAAGCTACAGTCGCTAGATTATTAACACGTTTTGATTTACGTGGCTAGATATGGAAACCTTATAAATAGTGGTACGTGTACAAAATGAATAGAAGTGATTAGCTGTTATTGCATGCCTTGTTTAAGTCACCTTTTGAACTGGGTTTGCTATGATAATTAATTTATAATTTATCTCAGTCTTCAGTACCTTTATCTTTTTATTCCTTATAAATTTATTAAATAATTATAATGCTAAGTTCTCCAACTCTGTAAAGAAACTCTACACAAGAGGTGAAATTATGATGTAGAACTTCGTTTGTAACTTGTTAAAACAGATTTGAATTTTTAATTTATTCTAATCACGTGTATAATTAGGTACGTACCTCGTTATATTAATTTTACAATTTAAGTTTTGTTTTTAAAGTTTCAAAGAGAATAAATTATCTGAACGTCTAGACCCTTTAGTGGTAGGTACAGCGAACTAAATACAACACAAACATAAAGCATACTCAGTCCTTTAGCTTTCTTTGCAAATAGATACTAGAAGAAAATTAGTATTTTTCGTATAAATCTGGATAGATTTATGTTATGAGCGTGTAAATACGTATTCAATATTATTAAATCATAGTCTCAGTGGTCCAGTGGTCGGCACACGGCTTCTGAATCCAGAGGTCGCGGGTTCGATTCCTGGCACACACGAATGGCCTTTCGAAATTAATTTCGAAAGTTATGTGTGATAAATATCTTAGGCTTATAATAGGCTTAACAGCCACTGCTTACACCTTCGGGTAGAAAAAGGCGCGAAGTTTTGTTATGTTACGTATTAATAATAATAAGTTATTAGGTATGAAAGAATGATGCAAAAATATGAATCTTAGCAACATTGTTTCTTAATCTTTTCTATAACCAGATTACGGCCAGTGTGAAACAAATCGTAGTAGTTTAACATTTTTATAGGAGTAATTAATATGGATATTGGTCATATTCACATTAAATATGACTATAAAAATTTATATATGTATTTTATATTCAACTAACGGATTTACGTTGCGCAAAATTAGATAAAATGGCGACAAAACGTTAATTTAATTATGTCACTAAACATGCAGACACACACACAGGCAGGCAGACAGACATCCTGTAGAAAACGATTGACCGATAAATGGCTGATCTGATGATATTAATGAAAATAATAAAATTATATAGTGATATAGTAGTTTTAGTTTAGTTCAGCATTTTATCCTTTCTTACATTCGTGTCGGTGTAAAAGTAAGAAAGGGTATGCTCCGATGGTTCCGACATGTAGAAAGAATGGATGATGCAAGATTGACTAAGCCGATATACAATGCAAAACCGGAAGGATGTGGGAGTATTAGTTGATGACGGCTACGACATACATTTCAAGACCAAATCGAACGAGTCCTTATGGAGGGTGATGCCAGGAGCCTTCAAAACCGACGAGCATGTATGACAAGAGTTATGAAAGTCAAAGAGGTGAGTGAAGTTTGTAAAAATCGCGATGTATGGCGCTCAAAAAAAAAACTGCAGTGGTTTTTATTAGCTTTTTATTTGCTTCACCTGTATGTTTGTATGTTTGTTTGTAACCGACTTCTTTGGGCGCGATTTTGACCCACTTTAAACGGCCAGATTTCGTTCAAACTTTGTAGATTTATTGAGGACCGAGGACAATACACTAATTTGATAAAATTATTCCATTTTTCAATTTGCAAAATATGATTTTTGTTAATTTTTTAGTGTTCATAGTTCACTTCTCGCACCATCTAGTGGCAATCAGCGGAAAGTCTACGTTATCAACTTGAAACGAGTTCCTTGTATAAGTCACAGATGGCGCTATTCCTCAAATTCGGTTTTGATATCCGTTGTTAGCACGCTTTAAAATAGTTAAGCAATAGTTTAAAAACTAAGAAACGCGCTTGTAATAGAAAACCGAACTATAAAATATAAAATAAATAATAGTTTAAAAAAACTAAAAAACACGCTTTTTATAGAAAACCGAACTAAAAAATAGAAAATAAATTTTAATGAATTTAAATTAAGAAAATAGTGTTAAAAATTTTAATGAATATAAATTAATAATAGTGTGAATAAAAAAAAATATTTTATTTTAAAAAAAGCGTGGGGTGCTTTTTAAGATATTATCGAAATGATAATCACTCTACTCATATCTGTCAATAAAATATTTATAACTATTGACACCATGCACCCCACGCTTTTTTTTAAATAAAATATTTTTTTTTATTCACACTATTATTAATTTATATTCATTGAAATTTTTAACACTATTTTCTTAATTTAAATTCATTAAAATTTATTTTCTATTTTTTAGTTCGGTTTTCTATAAAAAGCGTGTTTTTTAGTTTTTTTAAACTATTATTTATTAAGTGTATGATCCGGAATAGATTCGTATGCAGAAGAATACGTCAATATTACTAATACAGTTAATATTGTTGGAGATGACAAAAATTAATACATATACAGCCATGAACATGACATGCCACCGCTTCAGATGGAAGTCATTATACAATAGAAACAATTCCATGTTTCCCGTACCCGATGTAAGGTCACCGTGTGACACAATTGTCGCGGACAACGACACAGGAACAAGCTAGTTAGCGAAGTATTCTGTCAATTCTTGGTGACATCACTGGGAGTCGAAACGTCACTTTTGACTACTTACTAAATTACTCATAGATATAAGAATAATAGATCGGCAATAGTCTCCCAAAAAACGAGACCAAAAATGGGTTGTTGATGTGTCTTGACTTATCAAATAATAAGCGCTTCAAAGTGTCAACTTTTACGTAGTACGTGTCATGTGTTGAAATGTAAATGTGTTATATACGCGGTCGCGCTGTCAGTGATGAATATTAGTACATTTTTACTGACATGTGCCATCTATTTTATAGTCTATGCTAAATCTATGAAATTACTATACTCAGCCATTGAAATCTCACAGTCACATAGACAAACCATATCATACTATGGGCACTTTTTATAATCTTCTATGATCCTTTGAATGATAAAGGCCTACTAGTTAGTTTGGAATTATTATTACTGTTTAATGTAAAAGTAACTTTATGAAAAGAAAAAAAAGTGACGTAACAGTCTGAAAGACTAAACTCACAAACCGTTCAACAAAATGGATAAAAATAAAGCTTGTATTCGTTCTAACTTGAACAATACCAAAAGCCACGTATTTACCGAACACGGCCGTTATTTATGTGTTCCGTTCAGTGCAGCCAGCAAATAATATTTTATGGCATTTTTAATACATTATTTATGATCATAGCGCTGTTGTTGGCTAACCTACGTGCATAAGTATTTCTTTTTGACATCTGTCATCGGCCAGCTAAAGTTTTCAAATTTAAATATACGCTTCAAACTTTGATGACAAGACTTATCTAGTGTAGTTCATACAATACTTTACTGATCAATTTCTTTTCTTTCCTTTTCTTTATTAAAATAAATACTTTTTATAATGAATTATGAGTAAGAGGAATTTATTTCTATCATTAGTTTTTTTGTACTATTGTTTCTTTAAATGAGTGATAGTGATAAATAGTATAAAAATTGTCTATTGTTTTATGTGAATAGAATTTTACTCGTAAATATGTTTACGAAATTTAAATTTTATTCTCATTTTCTAAGTTACAGTTGAGTTGACTTTTTAGACACACTCATGTTTCTTGTCTATGGTCGCAGACACAATGACTCAGAGAGTACGATTCGCAAATGTCAGTCGGCACTCCCGCTCATTAAAATGCTTCGCTATGAAAATTTACTTGTGTAATTACAACGTGTGTTACAACCTCTGTACAGGGACCACAAACAAAGCGCTCTTGTTAATTATATGTGGTCGCACTAAGAATTTTAATTGCCCCATTGGGACGTTCCGTGGTTGCCTATTTTTATTTGGCACAATTACATACAAGCACATTGAGTATTTAAAAAAAAAATTGTTTGCATATGCCCAGCATATCATTATTATGTATAACATAACTTCACGACTTTTTCTACCTACACAGAAATATTTTTTGCAATAAAACCAGTACTCATTGATAATGATGAACGGGAATTAACGCGACACTTTTTTAGGTAAACAAATATTTACCTTGATTAGCTTGACGTTTCGGCCAGGTTGCACTGGCTGTGGTCACAAGCAGACACACAGCAGCTTGTTTACCTAAAAAAGTGTCGCGTTAATTCCCGTTCATCATTATCACTGAGTAATATGCAACGCGAAAGCCTAAAAGTTTTTAAAACCAGTACTTACTGAGATTAGCGCGTTCTAAACATAACATTGCATAACATAACTACCTTTCCTACCCGAAGGTGTAGGCAGTGAGTATTAAGCTTCGACTCGCCGTTATGTTTACGTCCCAAATGGAATAGGTGGCGAACCTATTGCCATATGGGGAACAAAGTTTTTTGTCGTCGATATTTATCACACATAGCTTTTTAAATGAATTTCGAAAAGTCATTGGTGTGAGCCCGGATTCGAACCCGCGATCACTGAATTCAGAAGCCGTGTACTCGACCACTGGACCACCGAGACTTAGCGCTTTCTAACAATTAAATAAACTCTTTAGTATTATAATATAGATTCTCCTCCTTGCTTCGTTTATCCTCACTGCTGAGGGTCGTGGCCTCATTGATCATTCTTGTGGTCCAGAGTATGGATTAGGTTTCGCCACCGCTCTCTATCTTTGGCAGCGTGGATGGCATCGTAGACCGAGTTGTTTAGGGCTGCACGGATTTGATCAGACCAGCGAGTCGGGCACCTGCCTCTGGGCCTCTTCCCATCAACCTTTCCCGTCAGAAGTAACCTTTCCAGGCTGTCGGCTCTTCCTCTCGCGATATGGCCAAAGAATTCGCAACTCGTATGCACGTGGTGCTGAGTCTCGACGGTATCTTGAGCTCGGTCTGGATGGATTCATTGGTACGATGTTCGGACCAATGGATTCCGAGCATCTTCCTCCAGCACCACATTTCAAACGCATCGATGCGTTTGCAGTCAGCTTTTCTTAAGGTCCAGGTCTCCGCGCCATACAGGAAAATGGACAATACGAGAGTAGTGCCCAGCCGCTTCTTCGTCTTCCTCGAGATGCTCCTGTCCGCCCATATACGGTTCATCTGGGTCATAGCACTCTTAGCCATACCAATGCGTCTTCTGATGTCCTTTTCGCAAGATCCATTATTGGTAATGACTGAACCCAGATATATGAAGTCATCCACTACTTCGAGATTTAGATCAGAAACCTGAGTGAGAGACCCGCGGCGGTCGACCACCATGAGCTTGGTTTTCGCTCTGTTTATTAGAAGGCCCATTTCCTCACTAGTACGCTCCAGTCTTTTCAGCAAAGTGCACATTTCCTCTTTCGTTGATGCGAAAAGAGTGGTGTCGTCGGCATACCGCAAGTTAGTTATTTTGGTACCGCCAATGGAGACGCCACCATCCCAGTCTCCACACACTCGTCGCATAATATACTCGCCATATATATTAAACAAAATTGGGGACAAAATGCAACCCTGTCGGACACCTTTTTTGAAGGAGAACGGCCCGGAAAGAGTGCGGTCGATCCTGACAACACCTTGGTTGTCAGAGTATAGGGACTGTAGTAGGGCAGTCAGGTGGTCAGGGACCCCCAGTTCGGCGAGTATTTTCCATAAACATTGCCAGTCGACGCAGTCAAATGCCTTGCTGTAGTCAATGAAACACATTACGAATGGGATGTTAAATTCGTAGGACTTCTCAATTATCAATCTTACGTTGAGAATTTGTTCCCGTGTGCCTTTGACAAATCCAGCCTGCTCCTGTGAGATCTGCCAGTCAAGAAAATGCTTTAAGCGGTTGTTTATTATGTGCAGGAGAACTTTGCTGCTGTGGGATATGAGCGCCAGAGTCCTATAGTTGTCACAGATTCTTGTGGAGCCTTTTTTGTGAAGGGGTACAATCAGCGATTCAGTCCAGTCCTTAGGCCATTTGCCAGTTTGCCACGTGCGATTGCAGATTTTATGTAGGCAGTCAATGCCGTTATCACCCAGATTCTTTAGCACCTCAGCGGTAATTAGTATCTAATCTATAATATAGATTAGTATCTATTAATAGCTTTTGCGACCGAAATACTTTTCGCGAATTATAATCCGTGCGCGTTAATATTGCGATCAGTTTCACCGCCATCTTGGTGATGATGACGTAGGTAAACATTAAGTACCGTTCGCAACATTGACATGCCTACATATGCCTGACATCTTACGATTCAGTTATAATTGTTATTGTTCAAAATTTTATAGTTTTGCTTTGTTATACTATTTTATTGTAAAATATCACACTTACCCGACACGAGAACTTACAACTGAAACTAGTTCTGGTTCAGATGATAATATTAGATCGAAGAGTCGGGCGAGAATTACTAAATTATATGTGTTTATTTTTATAATAAACATATACTTTTTAAATACTCGCTATTATTTATTACTTAACGAAAAATTTTATTCAACATTGAGTAATTGGATGGAAAGTACACCGCTGATGTAGAAAGAAGAGTAGCGTTAGGAATTAAAGTAAATGGGGCGTTGGGCAGATTCCTGGACGCAAAAGATTTTAGCAGAAAATCCCAGCTAGCAATTCACAATGCAATACTGATCTCAACGCTAACTTATGGAAGCGAGAGCTGGGTATGGCAGAGCGTGCATGAAAGTAGGATAAACGCGGTCGAAATGAGGGCATTGCGCAAAATCTGCGGAGTGACCCCTCGCTGACCGCGTGGAAAACAAGGTTATAAGGAAGGCATTGAAAGAGAGTGTCGGTGTAAAAGTAAGAAAGGGCATGCTCCGATGGTTCGGACGTGTAGAAAGGATGGATGATGCAAGATTGACTAAGCAGATATACAATGCAAAAGCGGATGGATGTAGGAGTCGAGGACGGTCTAGACACACATTCCATGACCAAATAGAACGTGTTCTGGAGGAAGGTGATGTTAGGAGCCTCAAAAATCGACGCGCGTGCATGAAAAGAGTTATGAAAGTCAACGAAGCGAGTGAGGTGTGTAAGAATCGTGCCTTATGGCGCTCCGTTCTCTCTGCCTACCTCGCAAGGGATTTGGTGTGAAGTTATGTATGTATGTAACATTGAGCAATTCAATAAGAGAATTCCATGAACGTTTCTGCTATCTGTATTTTTTGAGGTGAATGACGTCACGCAGCAGTAATGATGACAAGGTTCCATCGCAATATCAACTAACTTGAAACTAACCTTTTTTTTTTTTTTTTTTTATTTTTACGCGAGGAAATGCTTTATGCACACCCCCCGCCTGGGGACGGCAGGGGGTAGTGTGGGACTCCCAAAACAGTAAACTGAAATCCGATCCTAGGGTTACCCACTAAAACCTCGCGGCGGCCTTCCTCCGGCGTTGGGGTGGTCCAGGATTCGGATAAACCCCTCTGGTCCACCCCGCCGTCGCCCCCCCTCAGTCACGAGGGGGTGCTCATCCTCGGGGAGCCTGGCGAGGCTCCCCCGGGCGGGGCGGCTCCGACCGCGCGCTGTAAAGAGGCGCGCGGCCGGCGGCGCCCCGGACGACCCTCCCCGGCCGCACCGGGGGGTCATCTATCCCGGCGGCCTGATCATCGGCGGCGGCGATCACTGAGCTCGCCGCCGCCGCCTTCGAGCGGGATCGGCTCTCTCCCGACCCCGCTCGGCGGCCTCTTTCTGGAGCATGACTGCTTCGCAGAAGGAGACCACAGCCCTCCACTCCTCCTCGCCCGCCAGCATTGCCGCGACCAACGCCGGCGGGGACAAGTCTCGCCCGATCCCGTCGACCAGGACTCGGCGCTCGGCCGCCCAGGCCGGGCAGACCTCCAGCGTGTGCTGGGCCGAGTCCAGGTCGGATGCGCAATGGTGGCATCTCGCCGTCTCTTCACGCTTTATTCGACTCAGATACTCACCGAAGCACCTGTGCCCGGTGAGTATCTGAGTCAACCTGAAGGTGACAGTGCCCCATTTACGGAGCACCCAGGCCTCGAGGTGGGGCAGGACGGCCCCGACGGCGCGCGAGCGCGTACCGCCCTGGAGGACCAGCGCGTCGCGCCAGTCCCCCAGGACCCGCCGGAAGGCCTCCCGCCTCCGCACTTCGTGTCCCCGCGCGTCCCCCCCTCCCCGGCCGAGATCGTACGCGGCTGCGTACATCTCGGCCAGGATGATGAAGGGGGGATAACTCGCGAGGACCGTCGCCGCCTCGTATGAGATTGTACGGTAGCCCCGCACGATCCGTATGGCCATGATCCGCTCCAGGCTCCTCAGCAGAGCCCTGGAGCGGGAGGCCCCCGCGAGGTCTCGCGACCAAACGGGGGCCCCGTACAGGGCCACGGACCGCACGACGCCACCGTAGAGGCGGCGAACTCCCTCCCCCGGTCCCCCGAGGTTGGGCAGCAGGCGGTGTAAAGCGCCCGCCACCCGTCGCGCTCGGGGGACCATCCGTACGAAGTGCTCCTCGAAGCTCCAGCGGCTGTCCAGGGTGCGGCCGAGGTACTTCATGTACCGCCCCACCGGGACAGCCGTGTCACCCACCTGGATCCGCGAGGCCGGGGGTTCCCTGCCTCTGGTGAGGCGGTGGAACCATAGCGCCTCACTTTTGTGAGGCGCCACCTCCAGGCCCAGCCCGCGGATCCGTCTGACGACGATTGCCACCCCCAGCTCGGCGAACCTGAGCGTCCGCTCGAAGTCGGGCCCCGTGGCGACCACCAGAGTGTCGTCTGCGTAGCAAACGACACTCACGCCACGGGGCAGACTGGTGCGGAGGACCGGATCGTAGGCGAGGTTCCACAGCAGGGGCCCGAGCACGGACCCCTGCGGAACCCCGCACGTAACCTCCTTCCGTTGCTCCGCCCCGTTCCGGTCGACATAGTCCACCCGTCTCTCCTGCAGGTAGGCCCCGATGACCGACCTGAGGTAGGGAGGCACCTCGTGGTATACGAGGGCCTCCCTGATGGCCGGCCAGGGGAGGGTCCCGAAGGCGTTGACGATGTCGAGCGACACCGCCAGCGCGACCCCCCCCGATCGGACTGCCGGTTCCGACAGGGCCCGCACCCGACGCACCGCGTCGATGGTCGAGCGTCCCTGCCGGAACCCGAACTGGCAGTCCGATATGTCCGGGCCCACCTGAACTTGAAACTAACCTAAACTAACTTAACCTAACCTAACCTAAGGTTGTTGCGAGGGAGTCCGGACGACAATGTAGGAGAGCACACTAAACACGATATTTACACCATTGCCCACATTTGCACTCATATACGGACACCTATTAAACAAAATGCCACGAATTTTATCCAATAATATCTATTGAAACACAAATCTGAGAAAATAATGCAAAAACGGACATGACTCTTCCACAGTCCCGCCAAAACTCAAAATCTAAATTACATTTCCAAACGCGAGCTATTGTTATTTAGAATTTTTATCAAACATAGCTGTCAAGAGCAGGAAAATTTCTGACAGTTCTGTCTCTAAATGGAGACCATTCTTTCAATATTACGTTCGGACTCCTTGTATCTATACTTTGTGGACAATATGATGAATCTCATGAGCAGTTGTGATATTTTTTTTTATTTTTTATTTCATTTTTATTTTAATGTACGTTCCATTGCCGCTACTGCAACAAATATTACATAATACAGTAATCACAGATTCAGACTTTGCCGGCATTTTTTGTTATAATATATTCAATCATTGTTATCATCATCTAAACGCAGATAATTGTAAGTATCTATAAATCAATGATTCGAGAACTTTCTAAATCGTCACTAAGTTGTATCGATATGCCTATGTTATTTTTTATATCGATATAAGAATGCTTTAACTGAAGACACCATCATAGTGAAGAAATGCCTTTTTTTATTGTTGACACTGCGATAATCACGAACGCATGTGAATTGTATGTCGAATAAGAAAAAAATATATAATACGTTTTTTATAGTTGTCTTATAATTAATAGATAAAGATATTACAATTGTTAGTAAGCTAAAGAAAAACATTAACAGTTTTAAACGTTTATTTTGTACATCGGCTATGAGTGTTTTTAATTAAAAGAATTCCTATTTAACTTCGCGCCTTTAATACCTAACTGGTAAGTAGCGGCAATTATGTCTGGAACTGTCTGATTTTTGTTTGCTCCCAAATTGGTGGCGAAATTTAGTTTTTTTTAAATATATATACATATATTGATATAAACAAACATTTACCTCACTTTAAATGCTATTTAATATTAAGTGCAGCATTATAACTAAACATATTATGCGATTAAATTCCTGGATATTTTTTTCAGTTTCAGTAAAAAAGACACAATTTAAAAATGACTTCTGAAAAAAATAGCGTTGTAATGTGAAAAAAAAACAAAATTGCAATAGCTGCAACATTTTGAGTGTTTATCGATTAAAGAACCAAACTTGCCTAAAATCGATGTATCAAAGAGTAATGTAAAAAAAGCTAGACATAAAAAAAAAACAAATTATTTAGATACATTAATACCTATGTATTGGTACACCCACGTCGTAGTCAGGTGCGATTCCGATCGTTTCACTATCGCATTATAAACACGAACGAACGATCTTACAAGCGATAATATATTGTTATTCTATTGTATAGTATTTATGATATTCGAGATAATATGCCAATAAAAAACCTATGTTTATTGTTCAAATCATCAATTGTATCAGGCCGTTAGTTTTATCACTGACCTGGGCCCCACCTTTGTTTGGTAGAGGTTACGACACTTGTATTCAACGTATGCTACATACTAGTGACCGACCGAAGCTGCAATTTTGGCCGAAGCCGAAGCCGAAAAGGGTGATGATCTTGACAAATACGATAGGAATTTAATATGTAGTAGGTACATTAAATTCTGAGAGCTTTAGAGATATAGCATTGGGCTATATCTCTAAAGCTCTCAGAATTATATATTATAAACTATATTTCACTTATACTTGTTTCGTCTTGTTTTTTATATTAACTGCGTTGCATTGCAAACCTTCGGTTTCGGCCGCCAAAGTTTCGGTTAATTTTGGCCGAAGCCGAAGATTTGGCTGAAGGTTGCCGGCGCCAATCATACTCACATACGGTATTTTCTCTGAACAAATACACACTACATACCCGAATTAATGGATTATATGGATAGCTCTGATCGAATCATGATAGAACTGTAAATGGAACGCTATCGTTCACGAATACGGTATAGAATCTAAGTGTCACTTAAAATGCTCAATTTTTTCGTGTTACTGATAAGTAGTAAGTAGTTCAATTGTTTTTTTTTGCACTATCTGTCCCCGTAGCTAGGTCGTAATTCTATATTATAATATTGTTATACATAATTTCCGCAACGATTGTCGGATTTAAACCAAGAACTTTCTAGATTACCGAGACAAGTAGTATGTATACTAATGAAAAAATGTAAATCCGTCTCGACCACTTCTGGTTAAGAACTAATGTTTTATGTTATGTATGTTTGGACATAATGTAATAGTCAGATTAACTCATTCTTACATTTTATTCAGATAATCAGATTGATAAGTCCTTCAGTGAAGAGCCGCATATTCTCATAAACATCATCTAATTGGCCATCATATGCGTCGCCATATTTATTATGACAAATTTAACAGTAACGTTTAAAAAGGCTGTATACATCACAAACCTTTTTGCTCAAATAAGTTTTTTTTTTCAAGCAACCCTCTAAATCTTCGTAGGTAAAGTTCACGACTGTTTACATAAGTCTTCTAGAGAAAGTTTGAATAAATTGCTTTTCATGGAAGCCTTAAAATTCAGCTACTTTACACTGTCTCTAGAAAATTGTGATACTGCGAGGGTAGAATGTCATTAATATTTAGCGTAGAGTAACAAAAAATACGAGACAAAAAAAAACATTTACTTATTAATTTCAAGGTAATATGGACTATAATAGTATATGAGAATTGTTAGAATTTTGTTAATTAATGATGTATGTTTGCATGAGATTATTACTTTTGAACTAACAAGCATTTCTTTTGTTATAATTATGATGGAATTTACAGTGAAATGATTTGAAACAATTACCATTTTTTTTTTCATTCTGTCGGCACCGTAAGTTAAACTATAAATAAGTAGTTGACCTGGTCAATCTTATCGTTGTATTATATAGTTTTACAATTTAATAAGTCAGTGCGCCGCTCCTATTGGTTGTAGCATGAAGGTAGGTATATATAGACATATAGCGTTAGAAAATGGGCTATTTAACACTGTTCAAATCGAATCAGGAGCCCGAATAAGATTAACGCGCCGAAACATACTCAAACAAAAAAGACTCTTCAGACTTATAATAGCATTCTAAAGTCAAATAAATTTAAATTCTAATTTTGAAATTAACTTTGCTGTAAAAAAGTTTGTATAAGGTCATAAAAAAAAACATATTTATACGACGTTTGTTACTCACTAATGAGTATTTAAGGTCAGCCCACACTGATGCGTTCACCAGCAATTTGCCTTGATCATTGCATTAGCAATTAAACCCTTGACTCATTTTCAAGTCTCTTTATGCTAATCACTTTCTTAATTCGGTACGTAATATTGTGACCACGATGTAATCTTGACCTCACCTTAATTTCATAATATCTGTGGGTGGCGAAGAAAAACGGTTGTTTTTTTTGGAATAGCAATAAAACTGTTGAATTTATTCGAATTATTACCAACATCGAGTTTCCATAATCTGTCTTAAAGTAATTAATAGATACTTCGTGTTGATTTAGAAAAGCAAAACACAAATTTGAATGAATTCAAGATATATATAAACCCACCAAAAAAGCTTAACCTACCTAATTAAGATTATATTAATAAGTAATTCTGTTATCTGTACAAATCTTCACCTCATCCAACCGACATCTGTAATAATAATAAAATAAGCACTTAAATAAAATTTCGTGTTCTGTAACAGGAGGTTTTTAATCTAAATCAAGAAAACGTCCATCCAAGAATCGACGGTAATATATTTATTTAAAATTTTACTATGCATGGAATAGAGAGGACAATGTCCTGCACTTCTTTACGTATACGTACTAGGTGATACACGTCTAGCATAGTACCATAGAAGATCAATATAAAATGAGTTCTTTTTGCCATTTATAGGATTTTACAAATTTGGTTTATTATTTGAACGTTATGGTTAATGGTCGTTTCATTACAGCATTTAAAAAATATCAAATCTAAGGTTGCAAATCTTTCTATCAAAAAAATTTTATGTGGCGTTCGACCTCAAACAATTTAACCTCTATTCAAGTCTTTTTTTTTAATGTTCGGGGGGTTTTGGAGGGACTGTGGAAGAGTCATGTCCGTTCTTTGCATTATTTTCTCAGATTTGTGTTTCAATGGATATAATTGAATAAAATTCGTGGCGTTTTGTTTAATAAGTATCCGTATATGAGTGCAAATGTGGGGAAAGGTATAAATATCGTGTTTAGTGTGCTCTCTTACAGTGTCGTCAAGACTCCCTAGGATCATCATGCATAAAGTGCCACGACTTTATGTATTATTAGATTAGGTTAGGTTAAGTTAGTTTCGGATAGTTTAAGTTAGTTTTCAGTTTCATCATCGTCATCATTACTTCAATAAAAAAATAACGTCAGGCAAGGCAATATGGCTTAAAAGCTTTAGCCTGTCCAATGATTTGCAAATTTGCAAATTTAAAAAAAAATCTGTCATCTTTGTCGTGTATTTTTGTAACTGGCCAATGTGTATTCTAAATTCAAATATTTATTAGTTATTTGTAGCTAGAACCAAAGGTGATTTCTGGCTGATACCCAGACAGCGGTGATATCTAACTCATAAAGACATTCAATATAAACATACTACGTCAATTTGCTTAGGGCGAGTGAAGGGCACTTTCGACCTCGCAGGACACCCGGCTAATGACCCGTGTACTAAAGGTAATACTAGCTGTATTACCTTTATAATAGTAACTGATAAACGTTAGTAAATTGCTCAGCAAATACTTGGGGAATTAAAGGGCAGAGTTATTCTTAACGAAGATCAGTCTAGACTTTTGATGTTCAATATCATTAAATATATTTAAGAGTAAACATTTTACCTGGCCGTAGTTGAAATCGCTCATTATACCTAAAACTACATACTTTTTGGTTCACTCCGATTCTACTTAAGTCAGCTTGAAAGGCTCTTAAAATATTTGTGTATTTTAATAACTTTCAAATGATTTGCTATTTTTGATGATTTGATATGTTATTTTGTTTTTTTATTGATAAAGTTAGTAGCAGTAGATAGTAAGTATATGTACGTTAGAGCTTACCACCAAAAAGGCTTCTGATCCAGAGGTCCGGGTTCGATTCCAGACACTGGCTCACTCCAATGACTTTTCGAAATTGTTTTCGGAAGTTATGTGTGATAAATATCGATGACTGAAAAACTTTGTGCCCGGTATGGCAATAGGTTCGCCACCTATTCCATTTGGGACGTAAACATAACGGCTAGACGAGGCTTAACAAGCCACTGTCTACAACTTCAGGTAGAAAACGGCGCAAAGTTATGTTATGTTTGTTATGTTAGTCTCGTTTGGTCACTAAAGAAGTTACCTCAAAGCCGCTGCCTACACCTTCGGGTAACAAAAGGCGTGAAGTTATGGTATGTTATTCATTACATAGTAGAAGAGAATATCTAGAACTAACAATTTGCAATAAATAATTAATTGCAAATTGTTAGTTCTAGATATTTTCCCACATTTGACCCACAATCAATTTATAAATAATTACCTTGGATTTATTAGCAGTTACTTACGGACCACTGACATAGGTGTGAACATTGTGAACCGGGATTAGAACTTGGGGCCCTCGGCCTCCACTTACGACACCCACGATGCCTGAGTATTATTCTCAAAAGAGGTGCTAGTTATCATCAAACTATAAATTTCAATATGTATGTATTTTGTTAAAACATACATATTAAAGATTGATAGAAATCTTAAATCCTTTCAGAGCCGAACAAAGCTTCAATAAGCACCTAATTAAATCTCGTGAAGTCATGGATCATCGTGTAAATTTATCACTCGTCTTCAACTATAGCGAGCAAATATTTTAACAAATGGCGGCAGATCCTTTGAATTAAATTAAAACAGCCCTCGAGACAGGCGCGCCACATATTTTACAACTGAGGAACTTGACACCTCGCGCTGCCGCAGATCGACCGACCGGCGCGCTAAGATAACTCCGGTCCAAGGAATTTTATGTAAATTGGCAACATTGTTTTTTTTCCCCTTAATGCTCGGTTTCTGTTTTGGCCAATATTTTTGCGATTCTTTGGGTAGTAACAGTAATTTTTATTTTTACTGGATGTTGCTGCTTTTAATCTGGCACATAAAGTTGCATACACTGCGAGTAACATAAATCTCTATCTCTGAAATTCTAATTTTGAATTTTCAAAGTTATATCAATGATTAAGCTAAGCAGTTTGCTGCATGAATGGGCTGGCTCGACTGTTGAAATAATACCACGATCTCTCACAATATCAGCGTAAAGTGGCTCATGTCGCCTTTCGCTTGGTGAGAGAGGGTATTCGGAGGCTCAACCTATTCCCTTTTTTCCTTGCCATTCCACTTCCCTATCCCACCAACAAAAACATTCCCAGGGACGGTTGACGCCAGGCTGGTCATAAAACCACAGCCACATTTTTTGACAACATTTAAATTTTCAAAAGGATCACTCCACATAAAGTCCTAATTTTAGGGCAGGAAAATGAATGATATCAATTTAGGATTGAGCTTTGAGTCATCTTATTAAGTTTATTTTTCATTATCAGTTTAATCCGATCTGAAGTAATGCAATATACCTTTAGCAATAAATTTTGCGAGATCTCAGGTCCTGGTCATTTAGCTGTTGGTTCTTATTTAAATATAAAATGATATTGAAGGTTTGTTCCACTTTGCATACCTGCCGGCCACTTTGGATGTATGGAACGTATTTTTTTTTTCAACTTCACAACTTGAGTCAGGCGCCGCGCCGCGGTCAATGTTTTAATTAAGTGTTATATAAGATTTATATCGATATTGTCATTAATTATAATATAAAAATTTGATCAAAGAACATGGCCGCCTTATGATATGAATCAAGACCAACACATGAAGTGTATATCGATAAAGTTTTCGATTTTAAATATCACAATCGAGTACTCGATTATATCTCAACTAGTGATATGTGTGATTGTTGGTCTTGGGTGGTAAAACAGAGTTCCTCAGCTCTACTACAGTCATAAAAGTAAATGGTATTTGTAGAGCAATGGTATTTGTATACGCATATAATATTTTGCTTCAGATGGAAGAAACGTTAAAATTGAAGAATTTACATAATACTTTGTAAGTAGGAAAAATGATAGGACGAAAATTTTCCTATTATTTCCTAAGTATAAATTTTAAATATTAAATAATTCGTAAAAAAATTCCCTAATCATTTTGTAGTTTGTACATGTAATATTATTAATATCTTGGATACAATACACACAGCACCCTCTAGTTCCAAGCTAAGCAACTAATCGCGTGTGTTATGGAAACTAGATAACGGATAATATATTTTTTTTTGTAAATTAATACTTAGAAATACATAGAAAAAGAGTGCAGTAAATATTTTAAATCCGAATAGTATCTCTCTATTATGCATATGCAAAACCAACCGCGAACAATATATCAATAATTCAAATATTTCATAAAAAAATTACAAAATTCCATTTTGCATTTATCTAAGTTATATTTCATGAATATATTAGGGAATTTAATTTTGAATTTTATCCTTATATAATTTATTTATTGGATGGTGAGTATAATCCGGCCGATTGTGATTCTCCTAAAACAATGGTAATTAATGACACGTGCCAGATAATTTATTGCCGACCCCTTTTGCAATTGGGGCACGGACAGACGAGGCCGCTCGTGTTTCAGAATTATCCTGAATTACAGCAAAATCATCCGAAAACTTATGTTTTGTCCGTGTTTGTGTTATTGAGTTATAGACGTGATGCAATCTGACTGTTAATGGTTTTTAATACAAAAAAGTTTGTAGTAAAATTAAATATTGTGTCGTAATATTTTTTGAGATGATTTTGTTGTTTAATCCTGGTGTTTCCACACTTTTAAGTTGGAAAAGTCAAGTTCAAATCTGGCTACACACCGATACTTAATACAGAAAAGAAGATTCGACTTAAAGGTCCTAAGTAACCAGGTCGTAAAATCTCAAAAAATACATATACCCATTACAGCATCCACATATTGAAAAAAAAAATAAAAAATGAATTTATATTTCCAATCACATCCCACTCGAGGACAAATAGCAATACAGTTCTTTAGATTTATCAATATTTGACTACATCTACACTATTTTGTACCTACTTTACGAAATTGCACATTTGAAACTCTCAGTAATTATAATTGATTCGTTCATCGAGTACTATCGAATATCGATGTTCGGTACGAGTTGCTGATGCAGGATAATTGCCAATTAGCATCGCCAGTGGATGAACAGTTTTGTTAGTTATCTATTACCCGGACTGTTTTACTGCGTCGTGTCAGAACTCATCTAAACTTCAAATTTACAACTGCAAAATTAACGTTGTATTAAACCACCGTACCATCATTCATAGTATGAAATGCAATCAGTCATATTGTACTATAAAAAATATATAATTTTTACCAACATATAGATAGAGTGATTCAAAATTAAGATAATTTATAAAAGGTATGAAAGGTTTATGTAATGTACGGAAAAACAGAAAAAAAATAAGATTTTACTGTTTCTATACAAAGTTATTCTAATGTTGCATAAATAGTTTATTTTTTGCGCCAAAATAAGAATAGCAACAACAATATTTTTATAACATATCTAAATCACAATAAACTAGGGCTAAAGTTATATCTCTCTTAAAAATAATAGTTAAATAAATATACGAAAAATTCACAATTTCACCCCGATTCTTGTATTGACGACCATTATACGACGATTTTTTAAATGAAATCACACTCTATGGTTATGTATTAAGGTTCTAGATTGTCTGAAACGGTGGCACAGGCTTTTATATTGTTTTTACGAGCGACCCGAGTAAGGTAATATCGGGCTTTTGTTATAAAAAATGGGACTGCACAAATTGAAATTTGTACTTGGGTGGAATAGATGCCCACGAGATTTATGTGAGATTTCTATATGTTTACAAAAATTATTGTTACATTTGTAAAAGAGAAAATACAGTTTTATTTTTTTCATATTGATTCCCGAGGGTAAAAGCTTTCGAGCATTTTTTTATTTGATTTATTGAGGTCTGAACTCCTTATAATTATTAAAAATAAACGTAAAATAAATGATTAATTAGAATTAGTTACAAGTTTCAAAAGTTGGTTGGTTTGGAACAGCTTGTTCTGAGACAAAGCTTCCATGAATAACGATATGTAGCTGTTCAGCTATAAAAAGTAGTTAAACGAAAATTTCATAGAATGTGCATTAAATTTCAGTAACATGCCCTTTAAATCATCTAAAATATATAATTTAGTAATCAAGATTTACTACGCTATTTACGCTAAAAAATGGCGGATCTGTCAATCAGTTGATCTGTGCTGTAATATATTTATTTGATTTATTATTATTATATTCCTTATATTGCTTTTGGTTATTTATTTTTAATAAATAAATAAATATTAGGAAGATTTCAATGAAAAAAATAAATTTATTTATAACTTCTCTAATGAGTGTATAAGTTAATCACTATCAATAAAGATATTGTTGATCTTATATCTATTGATGTGAATCTTTGTCTCGGGCCATGACACAAACCTCGTACGCCAAAATAAAAAAAAAACAAATTATGATTACCATTATTTGTCGCGTTTTTTTTTAATAGCTGTTGACTATATTGACAATTAGAAATGTCATCATAAAGTGAGCTTGCATTTTGCCTAAGGTCATCTGTACGTGATATTTATTTATAAAATACGTTTTATTTATGCAAAACTAAGGCTTGGTTTTGTTTAAAATTATGAATTATACATTCGCATAATCATCGCTTGTTGGATGGGCAGCCATTAGTATGAGTCGAGTGGTCTTATCATTATGTATCAATCATATTATCTACTTTGAATATTAGTTAACAGTTACTTCAGCTGCAAATGGTACTTATACTTACATCTTTTACAAGTTATAGTGCAAACTTGTGTGCAAGGACCATTTATATTATATACTATGAACTGGTTACCGTAATTATGAATAAAGATTTTGCTACAAATTACGCCTTGCGAGCAAGCAATTTGTAACAGCGTATCATCAACTAAAGTGTTTGCAATTAGATATCTCTATTCAAGCAACCTTGTTTGTATGATAAATATGTCCTTAAATTTCTATTGAAAGTCTTCTATCAATCAATCGAGTATAGTGATGGATTGAACAGTTCCAAATTTAAAATTGTTTTTTTTTTAATTATAGCGAATGGGGTTTGCGTATTAGCCAAAAAAAATGGTTTTATGAAGTAGATGTTTGTTTTTTTACTAGTTATATGTTTATTTATACAAAATTTCAGTACCTACTTTTTTCTACAGAAGAGAGACAAAAGACCTACTTTTGTTCTATAGAAAGAAATAGGTACATGTATATGTTATGTTTCAAAGCTCTCCATTTCGATCCATGTCAAGCCGTATCCTGGCCGTCGAGAAATAGTCATTAATTAAATTTTGAACTATTTTATTGTAATTAATTAAGAGTAATTTATAGCATCGTTTTACTAATTTTATAAGTCATCAATATGCGTATTATTGTTAAACAGTTCTATGGAAAGGAAACATCTTTTTCTTATAGTATTATAACAACCACCCTATTATATTATCTCCTCGTTGTTTTTTTTTACAAATCTCGTCACAAGAATTCGGAATAGAAATAAGAATCTTCTTATCTTAAATCTAAGACAAAAAAAAATACTGCGTGACGTCCCAAAGGAGTTTGTTCGACGTTCTCGTAATCCTTTGCCTACGAGCTATTTGGAGAGGACAATAAGAGTACCTACAAATGATCATAATACATATATTGTTACATTACGACCGGGGTTTTGTATACGTATTCAAACATTTTTATATTTGTTTGCGAAAATTGTAAGCGGAAGTGGTAATGGAAGTGGAATATTATGGATATTCATAAAAGAGTAACAATTAATTGTTTGTTGGTTGCAGAGTACATTTTAATTAATATTATGCGATTTTAATAAATAAGGGTTCTGTTAGATTAAAACAACTTTTAGGTTTATATCGCGTTTATTTATTACTTATTTATATTTATTTCCCGACGTTTCGAACTCTTTACAGGCCATTTATGAAAGTTATGAAAAATAATAAAACAGTTTATCAAGTGGACTTTAATTTCAATATGTAAGTAAGTAATGGGCCGGCTCGACCGGTGTAATACCTCGGCCTCTCAGAATATCGACGTAAAGTGGTTTCGCGTTTCGTTTGGTGAGGCAGGTTTCCAAAGGCCAACACCCCTTCCTCTCTATTTCTCATCCTAATCCCTTAAAGGCCGGCAACGCAACTGTACCACTACATGTGTTGCAGGAGTTCATGGGCGGCGGTAGTTTCTTAATATCAGCTTGACCCGCTTGCTCCTTGGCCCTCCTATTCCATATATAATCACAATATAATTATTAACATATTATTACATACATTATAATTATATATGTGTATATAAACTTGCGATTTAAGAAAGCTCTCAGACAATCATACTAGTACTACTTAGTAGAATCTTGAAGCAAGTTGAAACCGTCAAGTCTATTCCAGTCGCAGACTCGGTCTGAGAACGACGACGCAATGATAGTGATGTCATTTACACATACATCGAGTAAAAAAAAAAAACGAAAACATTATGATCGTTAGAGTGCACGTCATTAGCTAACTCATTCATTCCCAAAATAAATTCTTCAATTCAAATTTGAATGAATGAATGAGTTGAAAGAAAATCTCGGTTTATTTTTAAAATTCAAAGAGTTTCCCCAAGTGTTTTCCGGTTTGTGCGTCATATCGACGGGCGCGGGCGGGGGCGGGAAGCTTTTTACGCGCCAACACATTTTTATGTTGTTATTTATTTGCAACACTTACTGAATGCGAAGCGCTTCGTGCTAATGACAATGTTTATATTCTAATCACTGTTAAATGTTGAAATTTAAGAATATATATAGAGAAAATATTTTTTGGCTACTTATATATCAAGTGATTATTGATATATCAATAGTCTCGGTGGTCCAGGTCCCGATAGCTAAAAACTTTGTTCCCGGTATGGCAATAGGTTCGCCACCTATTCCATTTGGGACGTAAACATAACGGCGAGTCGAGGCATAACAGCCACTGCCTACGCCTTCGGGTAGAAAAAGGCGTGAAGTTATGTGATGTGTTTTATATCAAGCAATAAATCTGTGAAAATGTGCGACGAGACCTCAGTTGAGAATCAAACCTGACTAACATTGCCAGAATGTGGCGAAAGCTCTTCCACTGAGCCTTATCGAGTTTCAAAACGATAGCTTCGCCAAATATGTCTAAAGGACTGTAGGATACTTGTAACATAAGAATATGAAGTTAAATCAACTAATACCAACCGTCATATCGGGACTTGTGAGTGTCTTTATGTTACTGTAATATGGTTCATATGACATAATAGTTATATCGCTGTAAATTTACAAAACCCATTTCATTTCAGGTATAAGAGGCACTCTAGTAGATTAATCTCAAAGTGCAGTACAAAAAGCCGTTCTCGAGTTATATAAACATATAATATATATATAAACATAACTTCACGTCTTTTGTTACCCGAAGGTGTAGGCAGCGGCTGTTAAGCCTCATCTCGCCGTTATGTTTACGTCCCAAATGGAATAGGTGGCGAACCCATTGCCATACCGGGCACAAAGTTTTCAGTCATCGATATTTATCACACATAACTTCCGAAAATGATTTCGAAAAGTCATTGGTGTGAGCCAGTGTCTGGAATCGTCCCGGACCTCTGGATCAGAAGCCGTGTGCCCGACCACTGCGCCACCGAGATTGTTATATAAACATACGGTGATAACATAGTTTGACTTTTAAATATAACAAGATTAAATAAAAAAAAAAACAGTGACCGTGCTCGACGGGTGAAATACCACCACCTCTCGGAATATCGGCGTGAAGTGGCTCGTGCCGCGTTTCGTATCGTTAGAGGTATCAGGAGGCCCGATACCCTTTCCCCTTCCTTTTCTCTCCTACCCCTTAAAGGATGGCAATGCATCACGGTGTTCATGGGCGGTGAGTAGTTGCTTACCATCAGGTGATCCACTTGCTCGTTTGCCCTCCTATCTCATAAAAAAGTAAAAATAGAATTTTGTGCATAAATGCTTTGTTTTTATTCAACTTTGGATTTGATCAAAATCAATTTGGAAAATCAATTGATCAATATAATGTACAATTAATTATCTGAATTGTGTCTCGATATGCAGAGATTTTAATGAACTATCATTGTTTTGTCAATCGTTCAAACCAGCATTTAAATACGAGACTTCTAATTCAGAAGTGGGGTGCTGAACCATTAGACCTGTGGACTGTAAAAATATGCTACTCAAGCATATAAAAATCGTTTTGTATATGTACGCCATACCTTGTCAACTCAGTGGAAAAATCACCTATTCAAACATAAGAACGAAGCTTTTATGTAAATTTTCTTTCAATACAAAATGTACAGAAATTCAGCTGAAAAGGATTATGTAATTCCTTGGGCCCTTTTGTATTTGAATATAAATGGATTTTGGCTATATACGACATTAGCAAACCGCTTTAATAAATGACATTTTGAAATTTGATAATTGTTATTAGGAGTCTTTCTCCTTTGGACGTAATCTTAAGACAGATATTGTTGATGCTTTATTATTTTATGAACTGAACCGAAAAAAGAGGACAGATAATCGATTTACAGTTTAAACTAGCTATTTTAACTCGCACTTGATCAAATTTTTTTATAGGTGCACACATTTTATAATTTGCCGTTTTTTTATCTATAATTATAGATAGAATTTATAAAAAATCAAAAAGTCTCTGTTTAAAACGCCATCTATAACCTATAGAGACGATAAGCCACAATACGTAACACATATATGTAAAATAGCTTTAACATGCACTATGCTATATGATGTCATATTTTTGCATATGTAATTACATATTGTTAGTAATGTCATCATACCTGATACACCGGTTGCAGTAAATAATGCGCTTGCAACAAATATTTAACATTCATACTTCATTCAATCGCTCTACGCATACTAATTTATCACGTTCATTATTAATGCAATGAGCAATTCTACATATTATTATGCTTTGTTTGTTTACAGAAATCGTATTTGTATGTACATATAATAGTACAAACTACCAGTACCAGTATATAATACCAGTATTTATATAAGTTCTCTTTTGACCATTCACACTCTTTAAAATCTTTGGAAATGGTCTCATCTAGCGAATACATTGCGCACACAAAAAAAAAAGTGACACGAATAATGGTTCGGATTCGATCGCAGAGTTTTTTAACTATACGTGGCAGTGCTAAAATTAACGAGACTTTTGATGCAAGAGTACGTACATATAAAAAGAAAGAATATAAGAAAAAATAGATAATCTTAAATCCATTATCCCGTCAAATAAAAACGAAGAAATGTTTTACTAAAAATATATCTCTAAGTTTTTCAAACTTAAATTCTTCTACGATCCACTCTCACGAAATATAACTACTTATTTTCTTTGTTATGGGGATTCGATGAAAAGAGAAATTCATTAAAAATGTTTTCTTTGATAAATGGTAACAAAAGCTTTGTTTTTAACCTTTTCAAATTCGGAACTAATTCTGGAACTAATTCAAGTAGATATTTTCAGATCCTGGTGTAATTAGTAAAGGGTACTGTCTAATTGCTTTATGGATTTGGACTTAATTAGAACGGGCGTCAAAGTCTTCTGAGATAATTGGATAATTATTCAGTTAAAATTGTCCGGACTTGTCTATTATATAGGTAAATAAGTTCAAAAGTTCAATCCAAGGCCCTTTGCTAAGGCAGAGAAAATAGAGCGCCATTAGGCACGACTCTTACACATTTGTCTCGCTTTAAAAAAATCACATTATTAAATTGAAATTAAGTGGAATAATATAAATAATGTTCATGTTTTTGCAATTGTGTCTTTTTTATAGAATACATTTTTTTAAATATTATTAATATAAATTGATATTTAGTGTTATATAAAATATATATTTATCATATATTTTTTGTATTTATTTCTAAAACTTTCGCGAATGTCACTCATAGATTAAAACAACGTATTTTTAGTTATTTTTATTATATTTATTACTTATTTAAATATAATTAAGTAATAAATAAACGCGATATAATCCTAAAAGTTGTTTTAATCTATGAGTGAGATTCGCGAAAGTCTTAGAAATAAATATGTAAACCAATACGTACTAAATACCGCTGTCGTGAAAATGATCTCTGTAAAGAGTTCGAAACGTCGGGAAATAAATATAAATAAGTAATAAATAAACTCGATATAATCCTTAAAGTTGTTTTAATCTATATATTTTTTGTCTTGATGGCAATACTTCTACTTCTGATTGAGATAGTAAGAGATTTGGTCATTTATTTTTCACAAATCTATTGTTTTTAATAACGAGTTTATTTTCTTACTTTCAATAGAAAAAGTGATTGATTAACAACAAGTTTCCACAAAGAGCGCACTTCTCTGTCATTAACCATTGTTAATTCGAGTTCTATAAAAGACAAAGAGAAATGAAATGATAGAAGAAGCCTTTAATGGTGCAACAGAATACAAGTTGAACGTTCATAATTGCGAATCGATACTTATATTATTCATTCGTTCGTTCATTCTTAATGCTGGCCGATGCTTTTCCGCGTAAAAGAAAAACAAGTATTTTTCTGAAGGCGGGAAATATAATCTTCCAATTAGACACAGAGTACAGAGCGTTAAGGATTTTGTGCAGAAGCCAAATTAACAGAAAAGTATCTTTTGCCTCTAACTATAAGATATGAATAACTATAAGAATCAGATCATTACTGTCATTAGTTACAAATATAGAATATTTTTTTTCTTTATACTTGATTTTTGCGCTTTATACTCTCGAGAGCAATGAATCCGGGTCACTTAAAGAATGTTAAAAATCTCGGAAACTAAAAATGATAGGTTAATGCAATAAATTGTATTTAATAGACAATGTAATACTCCTTAAATGAAAGTAAAAAAAATATGAGTCACCATACATTTTATTAACACAAAATTACATAAAGAAAAAATCTGCTGATCTCTCCTTAAAACAAAAATAGGAAACATGAAATTTTTGAACTTTATTACGATTTTCTTGAATTTTAATACTTCGTATTGCCTCCTCGTGCTTCCATTACTGCGTTTACGCGGTTTGGCATGCTGTACACCAAGTTCCTTATACGATTTTGGGGAATATTCTCCCATTCCTCTGTGAGAGCAATTTTGAGCTCACGAAGCGTGATTGGGGGAGGGTTTCGTTGTTTTACGCATCTGCCTAGCTCGTCCCAAGCATGCTCGATCGGGTTGATATCCGGGCTGCGCGCTGGCCACTCCATACGAGTAATGTTCATCTCTTGAAGGTAGTCATTCACAATCCTACCTGTATGAGGTCGGGCATTGTCATGCATAAATATAGCATCCTCACCTAAATTGACCATAAATGGACCAACATGATCATTGAGGATTTCTTCCACATATCTTACGCTAGTTAAAGAGCCGTTTTCTATGATCACCAGCTCTGTGCGACTTTCAGAAGAAATTCCGGCCCACACAAGTACAGACCCACCACCGTAGGCTACTTTTTCCTCGATGCATGCTTGCTTGAATCTTTCCCCTGGTCTTCGATACACTCTGTGTCTTCCATCGTGCTTGTAGAGCATAAATTTTGATTCGTCGGAGAACATAACTTTTGACCAATCTTCAATACTCCAATTTACGTGGCTCTGGGCATATCTTAGTCTTGAAATACGATGCCCACGCTCCAGTTTAGGGCCGTTTGCAGGTCTAAGGGGTTTTAAGTTAGATTCAGCAAGCCGACGTCTTACTGTCCATGCACTTGGGTTACTTCCTCCGAGGCGTCGAAACTGATTGGTGAGTTCAGTTCCTGTGAGAAAGCGATTTCGAAGCATGGTATTCACCAAGTATCGGTCTTCTCGTGCTGTGGTATACCTGGTTCTGCCCGTTCCTGGTCTGCGTAGGTTAGAACCAGTTTCTTCGTAACGTCGGAGAACTCTTTGTACTGTTGACAGCGACACACCAACAGTCCTGGCTGTATCGCGCTGACTCCGGCCGGTTTCCAGCATTGTAAGTATTCTGGTGCATTCTTCAGGCGTAAGCGACATAATTTCAGCTTGAATAATGAATATAGAGCACTATCAACATGGTTTATGTACCCACATAAATGACAGATTACGAACAAAAGCAAAACCAAATGCTGTAATTTCGTAGTTCCATCTTCGAAAGTGGCCCTTTTTCAAATTTGATTTTTTTATGATATAACTTTACAATAACTAAGAAGTTTTAATACCTTCATTTAAGGAGTATTACATTGTCTATTAAATACAATTTATTGCATTAACCTAGCATTTTTAGTTTCCGAGATTTTTAGGATTCTTTAAGTGACCCGGATTCATTGCTCTCGAGTGTATATTTACTAGCTATCGTCCGGGTAAAATAAATATTTTACTATTTTGGTGGTTTCTGACATTGCTGTAAAATTTATGGATTTTAATGTGGTATTTTTGGTAAGTCCAGGTACATAGAAGTTTCACTCATTCCAAAGGAATTATTGGTATATTGAATGTTCCAAGTATGCAACCGGTCTTGTCAGGAGCAGTTAGTCGGATTAGTTCGTTCTTTTATAGCTGAATAAAACGCCTCGATACTCAAATGCCACAGTACAAGCTAAAATGAAGTTTATAATGCATATATATAAAGAGTAGTTTTGCATGATTTCTAATAGTTATGGCTGGACTATAAAAGATATTCGCTATACACTAGCTAAATGTAAAATAGTTTCGTTAAAATGCGGCACCTAATGTTTCCTGGTCAAGCTTTCCCGTTATAAATTGAAGTATTTAAGTAAATTACTGATAGAATTCCAATTGCTATTAAAAACCGTTACAATGTGTGTGCACAGATTTTGAAAAAAAGAAAAAATCCACGTGCCACATGTTAATCTTAGCAACAGAACTTAAACAAGGGTACTCATGTTCGCGGCGACTATCTCCATGGAATTGAAATGGAGGGCTTGTTATGTAATGTTGTAATATAGTCTCTTATTTTATATCTTTATCTCTTATTTATGTCTCCATCTCTTATAGTAATAATATGAAGACGGAAAAAGTGAAAACGTCCCAAATACTGTATGGTAATTTGAGTGCGTTAGTGCGTTCAAAGCGTTAAACGATTGCAAGAGAGATATTAGAAGGTCCACCTCAACAATCAATATGTACTTATAAAGTATAATTTTTAAATGCACCAACTTTGATATCATCCAATAAATCTGCTTGAAATAATAGAGTATTCGGTGAATGATTTAACAAAACTCCTAATATCATAATATTTGATATTATTGATCAAAACTTGTTAGTGAACTCATTGGATGCGCCTCCATGTCTGGCGCTAAAAAAAACAGTAGACATCGGGGACGTCTGCGGCCACGAGGCGGTAACCTGATACCCAATCACAAGTAATTTAACTCAATCATGAGAAGACAAACCCTCGCTTGTAACATGATTACAGTTCATTAAATCAACCGGAGCTTTATAATCTGATATCGAGTTAAACGTATACGTTGACCGCCAATAAAAAGCCTTTAACTATCATCCAAACGTCTTAATATCAACTAACAATATAAATATAACACTTAATTCTCTCAGATAATGATCGGTGATATTTGTATTTAAGCTTTCTTTATGTAGTTTTCATTTGTTTGTACATATACGTAGAGTGTTGCTCTGTAAGTCGTGTTAAATATAAGTGTGCTAAAATATATCGAGTGGCTAGAAATTGTTCGCAAATGCATTCTCGAAATAGGACGATCCACCCGCAGAGACAATTGAAATAAAACGCAAGTGCAGTTAAATTCCACATTTCTAAAACGCTGCATACGTGCTCAGTAGTATGCTGAATAGATTTTTATACTGTAAGAAATAAGGTTGGTTTTGGCAGTGAGTCACTCCGCTATGATGTCATTTCAGTTAGCAGGTCAAGCGCCTACTTCATACCGCGGAGTTTTCTTTTTGTTCCCGCCGCGAAGAGTTTTATTTTAAAATCTGAAGCTCTAACGAACCGAGCTCTTGTTGAACGCGAAGGGGACGCGTATGCAGCTGTCATTTAGGCCGTTTTAATCATTATCACTTCTTCGGCTACTGTGCTAAATCGTACTGGCATATTGTTTTTTTTTTTTTTTAATTCACTTGCAATGGTTTTAAAGAAGGCGCGTAATAATAAGATATGCATGAGGGAACATTATGAAGTCTGCGTGGTTAAGTGCAGCTCGTGCGGGCGCAGTATTGTGTTCTTATAGGCATTCATTAGTGCGCGCATTCTCAGGATCAGAACCAGTTGTTTGACTCGCTATACACATTTCATTTCGTACCTTTACAGAGTTTATAATATTGGCGCAATATGACTTACTATGTAAGTAAAGTGAAGTCTGCGATAACAGGAGATATAAAAAAAACACTTCGTTCAAATATGAACCATAAAACGTAGTGCATTGTTACCGGAAATTTAGTGTAAAGATGTTAAAATTTATGGCTAGTAATTTTAATGGTATAGGCGAGCCGAGTTTTCGGCTCGCCTATACCGCAATGCCTGAAGACCAAAGTCTTTGACCAGTGCGTCCTACCAGTAATGACCTACGGTGCCGAAACGTGGACACTTACGGTGGGGCTAGTCCACAAATTTAAAGTCGCTCAGCGAGCTATGGAGCGAGCTATGCTCGGAGTATCTCTGAAAGATAGACTCAGGAATGAGTATATCCGACAGAGAACCGGAGTCACCGACATAGCTCGCAGAATAAGTTCGCTGAAGTGGCAATGGGCTGGTCACATCTGTCGAAGGACCGATGGTAGATGGAGCAAGAAGGTCATAGTGTGGAGACCGCGACTTGGTAAGCGTAGTGTAGGACGCCCACCAGCCCGATGGTCAGACGACCTCAGAAGGGCTGCTGGTAAAGACTGGATGCGGAAGGCAGAGAATCGGATGTTGTGGCGCACATTGGGAGAGGCCTATGTCCAGCAGTGGACTGCAACAGGCTAATGATGATGATGATGATGAATTTTAATGAGAACTTAGTTGGTGAGGCCGGCAGTAAAACTAGTTGATTTAAGTGCTTAGGCGCGATACGTTCTTAGCCATATTTATTTATTTAGAACATGACTTAGTCGGCTTAACCTGTGAAATACCACGACTTCTTAAAAAATCATGTTGCGTTTCCTTCTGTTGGCGATGTATTTTCTCTTTCTCCTCCTCATGGCAAGGTAACTGTGATACTCTTGGTGTTTTAATTATCCATGGGCGCCTATCTTAAGATGACGTTTTTGTTCGTTTGTCATCTATTCCTAAAAAGAAGCCAAATAGCAAATTTAAAGAGTTAACGACGTCTAAACTCTTTAGTAAGCTCGAAAAAACATGTGGAATAGACTTGTAAGTCCGTCCTACCGTCTCAATATGCAGCGCATTAGGCTTGTGTTAGAACTAGACAGAATTAGAATTTAACTGCTATGAGTCGGCTCGCCAAACTGTCTACCTTCCGGTCGTCTTTGCGTGTTCACGAGTATACATTCATTATTAATTGTCTATGCTTTATAGAATATTTGTACTTACACTGACGTTTTCTTATTGTTTCAGGTAATTAGAATGAACAAAAAGAAATGTTAAAAATGGTACGAGAGGTCCGGTCAGGATTTAAAAAACAGTGTAAAATCATACTAAGGTGATAAACCAAGCGGTTCCTTGCATGTATGACGATATTGATTCGATGACCTGTCATAAAATCGACGAAAAGTGGCTTTTGCCGCATTTCGTTTAGTGATAACGGTATCCAGAAGTCCACCCCTCTTATAATAATACCGGTAATGCAGCTGTGACTCGCTTGGAGTTACAGATACGCTTGCCACTAGTTTATCCGCTTATTTGTTTGCCCTGTTTACAGTAAAAAAAAAAAATTGCACTCGTCTCTGGTCACAAATATGACAGACTAAGTATTTTGTAGTAATAGTAGCTGTGTACAATTATTCAATAACAATTTTTTAGTTACTTTGTTCGATGTGATCACTTAAAGGCGCATGTCCGCAATATTGCAAAACATTTTGCAATTGCAATTTGCAATTGGAATTATTAACCTGTTCGTTATTATTCGATATATATTAATTTATTTGTCAGATATTCCACGGTATTTATTACAATTCCACATTTTAAAACTTTACACAAACAGGTTGGCATTTACAAAGAAATAAATAACAATATATACTACAAAATTCTTGGAAAGTGTAAATTTTGTCTAAGATTGTAACAGAAAGAAACATTTTACGGAAAACGATGAATAAATCCTTTTCAAGTAGATATATGTGTCGCTTGGGATTTAATTAAGTGTTTCAACTGGTATAATTAAAGATATTGTGGGGAATGAAGATTCTACGAAGTGTATTTTACCAACTGACATAACATAACATAACTTCACGCCTTTTGTTACCCGAAGGTGTAGGCAGTGGCTGTTAAGCCTCGTCTCGCCGTTATGTTTACGTCCCAAATGGAATAGGTGGCGAACCTATTGCCATACCGGGCACAAAGTTTGTCAGTCATCGGTATTTATCACACATAACTTCCGAAAACAATTTCGAAAAGTCATTGGTGTGAGCCAGTGTCTGGAATCGAACCCCGGACCTCTGGATCAGAGGCCGTGCGCTCGCCCACTGCGCCACCGAGACTGTTGTTACCAACTGACAAGTACATTTTTGACGCTCAAATGACATAGGGACCTAAATGAGTGCTTTATCATCATCATCTGTTCTCATCTCTCTGTTCCTATTAGTTGGGGTCGACACAAAAGGTTTCTCACACTTCCCTATCATTGACGAGCCCCGTGGAGTATTGGTAAAGCTACCGATTACAGAATTGAGGTTGGCAGGTTCGATTCCCGCCCGAGTGCAAATATTTGTGGCAAGCATGAACGTTTGTATGGCGTCTGTGTGCTTTTCTATGATAAGAATGTATTTACAAAAGAAAAGTATGTATGTATTAATATCCGTTATCTAGTATTCATAGCGCACAAGCATTTAGTTGCTTAGTTTGGAACTAGAGGGCGCTGTGCGATTTGTATCCAAGATATTATATTATTATTATCTCTTCCACACTGACAATCTTCTTAATCATGTCGTCTTTCACACAATCCATCCGTATTGTCTTAGATATTTCTCTTCCCTTTTTTCCTTCCACATTCCCTCTTTATTACATGCCCATACTATGCAAGATGATTTCTCTTATTGTCTCAGCTATTGGCTCAACTTCCAAACTTCTTCTTACACACTTCTGTATTCACATTTCTGCAGCATATATTCTTCTTTCATCCATAACTTGATGAGAATCATGAGTAAAATCCTATTTATTAATGAATCAACTCCTAGTTGGAGTTTTAATTTCAATCTTGATTCGAATATTCATTTTAATAGACGGTATTAAATAAAATTACACAAGTAGATTCCCAAATGTTGAAATTGAAATTGTACGATAACCAAATAGTACCACGCATCAGTAAAAAGCTATAGGTTTTGTCAACTATTCCAATTGGGACCTGTCAATTAAAACAGCCTGTACATATATACTGATACATAATTGATTCTGCTTAATTTTGTTTACAAAATCGTGAATTTACATTTATTGTATGCCGTAGTATATTAAAGAAATTTTTACATAAAAATTGTGTTCGAGGTCAGATTGATAATTTGCAATAAATATAGGGTAAATATAATCGTGCCTTATGGCGCTCTGTTCTCTCTGCCTACGCCGCAAGGGATTTGGCGTGAAGTCATGCATGTATGTATAGGGTAGTCAAAATCAAAGCTTTATTTTCATAGGTTTTCACAGACACTTAAAAATAGTCAACAAGTACACCTTATAATACGTACGTGTGTTTAATAATTAATTATTTTTCAAATTCAATTTTTCAATTTTCAATAGTCACGGTGGTCCAATGGTCGCGGGTTCGAATCCTGGCTCATACCAATGATTTTTCGAAATTAATTTTGAAAGTTATGTGTGATAAAAATCGATTACTAAAGACTTTGTGCCCAGTATGGCAATAGTTCGCTAACAACACAAACGCGCAATGAATATTCAGGTATGTATTAGAATCATAATACATATTGAATCATACGGTATAATATTTCTTCCTTTAGATTTAAAGTTCTGCATAAAAATGCAGAAACAAAACGAAGTATTATTTTTTTACAATTTGTTTCGGATTAAAAAAAAATATACGAACAAAATGTATTTGCTATTGCTAAATAAACGTGAAACTACCAAAGGTCATGGAATAGAAATATCTATTTGGAATGTAATAAATAATTGAACTCCTTAAAGGTATTTGTTTATCTCTCAAAGCATTCCAACCTTTTCAAACGAGCGGTGTTACAATCACAGTGAAGTTTGATTGTTTTACTTACGTGTATGTGACTCGTAAAATGGCGTAGCGCTACGCCGTAGCACGCCGTCACGGTATCTACGCGTCACTATATCGTATCTATATATTATGTAGGTGTGATTCTAGATCAAATAATTATATGCTACGTATTATTTTTTAAACATAATTAATTTGAGAAAATAAATTTTGTAGGTTAATAAACAAATAGAGCAAGTTAAATAAGTGTTGGAACGAAATTCTTTATCTCGCTGCGCGTTTACGCTCAAGCAGCACTAAAAGAAAATAATCGCCTTGTATGGGACTACTTTAGCAGATGTTTGTCGACAAAGCACCCAGGGCATATCTTTTTTTTAAATTTGATTGATAATAGCATTTAAGTTAGCATTTTACAAAGCTTTTTTTTTTGTTAATAAATATTAACAGCACCCAAAATAATATTGAGTATAAAGGATAATAAATGTAAATCCCAATAATTCGCTTAATATATGCCAATTAATTTATTTCATCGTAATAATAAACAAGTAAACGCGAATGCATGCTTTAAATAATAAATATAATAATTTATTGAACATTAGTGCTAATTATACACATAATATTGATTTAATTCCCGCTTATAGCAGCTTAATTTAATTACCGAGCTTTACAATTCGTTTGGCTTAGTCGATTATCGATAAATTAATTTATCGAGTTGCCTATTCACGAATGTTAAGCTAACTAAGGTTGTAGACAGCGGCTGTTACGCCCCGACTCGCCGTTATGTTTACATCCCAAGTGGAATAGATGGCGAACCTATTGCCATACCGGTAACAATTTTTTTTTAGTCATCTATATTTATCACACATAACTTTCGAAATTAATTTCGAAAAGTCATTGGTGTGAGCCAGTATTCGAATCCGCGACTTCTTGATTCAGAAGCGGGGTTCTCGACCACTAGACCACGGAGATTAGCTAAATCAGTTATAATAAAGAATAAATCTTCATATAAAATATTTCATCTTTTATATTAAGATTTATTCTTGATTATATATTTATTCTTTACTCCGTAAATAAAATGAAGTAAAAATTAAAATGAAGGTACTCAATTTGTTCAAGTGGATAATTGAGTCGGAGTTGTAATATGTACCTAAGACGTTGACAATAATTAAATCTTTAATTAAATAACGCAGGCCCAATGTATAATAAGATATACTTACATTGTGATGGAAAATTAAATGTACAGTTAGCTATTTATTTTTTTGTATCGCGATCGAATTTACCTCTTGAGTATTAAATTTTCTCTCGTAATGAATTCGTCTTTTTATGCTTTCTTGGACAATTTTTTTTTATTACTCATTTTTGCTACTGATGTTATTGAAATAGCTAAGGTTAATTTAGTAGGAAAATGTTGTCGCTTAATATAATTTATTTGATACTCCTCGTACTTTTTTTATCAACTGTCACTTTTGCCTTGAGACTTCGCTATTTCGAGACGAGGCTATTTCTTAGTAGTGTATAAGATTTTTTTTTATGGGACGGGAGGCTAAACTGACGGCAAGCAACAAACACCGCACATGGACATGAACACAGATAGTGTTGAAATTGCGTTGCAAGCCCTTACAATAAGATATGGATGGGTTCGGAAGTGGGATGGATAGGTAGGGGAAGAGGTTGGGCCTCTTGATACCTCTTTCACGCGGTATAACCCACTTTACGTCGATATTCAGTAGATCGTGGTTTGTTAGGCGAGCCGATCCATTCATGCATGAACTGTGTTCCTCTATCACTGTCAGAAGTTTTTATAACAGTCAATAATCTAAGGTAAATAACGAATATAAATTCCTAATGGGCCAAGAAAGCTCGGAGCTGATAACGGAAACCCAAGTATCGGAATCCATAAAAATTCAATGTAGCCTTCAGGTACTTACTTCGTAGCTTCCATTAGTGCTCGGTTATATTGAATCAAGGTAAATCGATTCCATCGACTTTAATCGATGTTTCCCCGAGTCACTCAACTGACTGAAACATTCCACAATACCTACTGAATTATCTATAAGTTCATTAGTGACTTGTTTATTTAAAATTACATCATTACAAAGTATAAAATAAAGACGCTTTCCGCTGTCTGTCCCCTTATATGCTAAGATCTTTGAAATAACGCAACGGATTATGATGCGGTTTTTTAAATAGATGGTTTTGTTAACAGGGTGGTTTTTATTCATGTATAATGTAGTAAAGAAAAAGTGATAAATCTAAAATTATTTATATATTACTTTTGATGCGGAACAAAATTCGCCGGGTCAGCTGATTTAAGTTATAAATATGAAAACTATTAAGGTTCTATTGTCAAAGACTACTCTATAATTACAGATTCACACAAAAAATAAAACACAAACAACAAAAACAAATTGCCGTTTAAATAAGAACCTAATCGAATTGTAAAACAACAAACTGCTATTAATGTCATGCTTTTAGAGATCTCTAATTGTCTCAGTAAGAAAATGGCGCTTAACATGCAGATAGAATAATAAATGTTATTATTTTAATTTTGTTTAACACATTGTATTTTTATTTCAATTGTAATTCAATTCAATAGTAAAATTCAATAGTAACAGATACATCCGTCGCTCCCCTATAATCTAATATATAAACATTCTCGTGTCACAGTGTTAGTTACCATACTCCTCTGAAACGGCTTGACAGATTCTCATGAATTTTTGTATGCGTATCGTATACGTTTGGGAATCGGAAAACACCTATTTTTCATCCACCTAAAAATGTTGAGAGTATTATTTGATAATACAACTTTAGAAAATACATACAACCCTAAATTTTCATTATTCTACGATCAACCCGATTTTTTATTTGTTTATCAATAAGTTTCTTTTTTTGGCAAGAAAACGTATGCCTAGTCATTACATAGTATAAAACAAAGTCACTTTCCGCTGTCTGTCCCCTTATATGCTTATATCTTTTGAACTACGCAACGGATTTAGATGCGGGTTTTTTTAATAAATAGAGGGTGTCAACGGTGTGCTTTGAGTGTATAATTTAGTAAATAAAAAGTGATAATTTTCGTGATTTAGCACTTTAATTAAAAAACGCTGTAAAAATTACTTTTGGTGCGGAACAAAGTTCGCCGGGTCAGCTAGTTATATTAGAAGAATAAACCAGAGTCATTGCTTGAGTAAAAATTCAGTTTACTGAAAACCGTAACCTCTGTCAACCCTCACTTTCGATACATTATACGATCGTAACTAGATGCCTTATCGTATGTTGACACGGCACTACGGTAATACACTACCGCACCAGTAAAAAAACTCTTCGAGCCACTATCAGTCTTATTTCTGAAACTATAAAGGTCATTGTAGCGCATCAAAAATTTAAACAGCATGCTGTTAGGTAATACTAGCGTGGATATTGGAGCTTTTGGATATTGCGTCTTGATTTTTTTTTGTGATAGTACGAAAATTTAGCTATAAAAATTATATTGGAACTCTAACCGAACTTAGAATATCTTAAACAATGGCTTAGTATAGAGACAAAGGAACAGAATTACAAGAAAAAGAATACGAATAAGAGATTTTAGAATTTATTGCGTTTAAATGTAATTAGTCGTGCTATTTCTATCTTTTAATTTTTATTATTTCAACATTATTGTTATTGTTTTATTTTAAAAACAATTGACAGATATATGACAGGTCTGTCAAATACGAATTTAATGTTGACCGAATGGTCTCCATTCCCGCCGGTAGAGGGTGCCATCCTTCGAGAAGCACTCGACTTTTCAAAGTGTTTAGTTTTAATAATAATAATCGTACGTACGTAACGGACGTAATCATCGGTGGGTCTTAAATTCTAGCGCAGCTAGTGACAAGAGAACTAAGATCTTAGTTTATTATTGTCTACAGAGATCATTTTCGCGAGCATCATTACTCGTGAAAATGATCTCTGTAAAGGGTTCGAAACGTCGGGAAATAAATAGAAAATAAGTTCTAAATAAACGCGATATAATACATAAAAAGTTGTTTTAATGTTATACATGAATACTATTGAAAAACCTGTAACGTTCAGACTCCTGTGTATATATACTTCAGGTAACAAATAACACCATTTTTTTATTCTGTAAATGAAACCAGCGAGTTGTCCAATTGAGACTTAAAATATGACAGATGGTTGAGTTTAAATCAGACTGTACGTTATTAAGGTTATGACGTGGTCTCTATAAATTATACCAGTTCATATCATATGATGGAATATTATAGGAATTGTATGTAGGTGTAAGTTAATGGTTTCTTACCCAAATAACTCGTGAGGGCACGGCTCGTGCTGCCACCTACTGGTTACGTAAATTATACCATTATGATGGATGATATCTACTTCATTTTCATGTTATATAGAACCTTATTATGTTGAAACTTTCTTCGAAAATAATACATGCTGATATCTACTAATAAAGAATAATGAGTTAAAAAGAATATGAGTAAATTAAATTGTTTTGCTAACTTAAATGAATGTTAATACATTTTCTAGATTTTTGGAGTTTACTCCTTAAGAATCGATTTACATATATAGGCCCGGGGTATGAAAATTATGGGGACCAAAATCGTACTAGTCACGTGACTGTCACACGAAATGCGTTATGCAGTCACAGAGCATATAAATAAGAGTCGGCACTCCATACAATGTCCTGAGCTCTTTATAGTCACAGAGCATATAAATAAGAGTCGGCACTCCATACAATGTCCTGAGCTCTTTATAGTCACAGAGCATATAAATAAGAGTCGGCACTCCATACAATGTCCTGAGCTCTTTATAGAAACACTCTTTATAGCGATACGCCATTCTCTATTACGAAGAAATGTGTTCATATTTGTAGACAGTAAATATTTATTTTTGGAGTTTACTCCTTAAGAATCGATTTACATATATAGGCCCGGGGTATGAAAATTATGGGGACCAAAATCGTACTAGTCACGTGACTGTCACACGAAATGCGTTATGCAGTCACAGAGCATATAAATAAGAGTCGGCACTCCATACAATGTCCTGAGCTCTTTATAGTCACAGAGCATATAAATAAGAGTCGGCACTCCATACAATGTCCTGAGCTCTTTATAGTCACAGAGCATATAAATAAGAGTCGGCACTCCATACAATGTCCTGAGCTCTTTATAGAAACACTCTTTATAGCGATACGCCATTCTCTATTACGAAGAAATGTGTTCATATTTGTAGACAGTAAATATTTATTTTTGTAAATAAATACCGTAAAAACATGTAGAAAAAAAAAGTAAAAGTGTGTGTCCGCTCCGACGCACGACTGGAGTTTACTCCTCAAGAACGATTATAAAATAAAATAATAAATATTTACTGTCTACAAATATGAACACATTTCTTCGTAATAGAGAATGGCGTATCGCTATAAAGAGTGTTTCTATAAAGAGCTCAGGACATTGTATGGAGTGCCGACTCTTATTTATATGCTCTGTGACTATAAAGAGCTCAGGACATTGTATGGAGTGCCGACTCTTATTATTATATATTGTAAATCGATTCTTATGGAGTAAACTCCAATAATAAATATATACTAATATATACTATGTACTAACATATTATATTAGAAACAAATAGTAATTAGTTTAGAAGAAATAAAGAAATAGTAATTAGTTTAGTAATAAAGAAATAGTAATATAATAAGAAATTTAGTAATAAAGAAATAGTAATTAGTTTAGAATTAGTTAACAACGCCATCTGCTGGAATAGCTTTAGTGTTGTTGTCGTTAAAGCAAGTTAAGTGCTCACAATTTAAAATAATTCACATTCGCCAATAGATGTCAGGAATTCCAATAAAAAAGTAAGTTGATGTTTAAGTTAATTATCGATAAAACACGATAAAATGAAATTTTCTAAAAATGATTCCTAGCTAGATCGATTTATAGCCCCCGAAACCCCCTATATACTAAATTTCATGAAAATCGTTGGAGCCGATTCCGAGATTCACACACTTTTTATTAGGAGTACGATGTTGGCGATGCTACTGTGGCGCCCCTCGATTCATTACCAAAGATCGAAAAATATTATTGATATTTCATTATTTTATTAGTATGTAATTCGTACTTAAATATAATTTTCAAAAAACACAATTTATAAAAACACAATTTATAAATAATATAATTTTTTGGAGTTTACTCCTTAAGAATCGATTTACATATATAGGCCCGGGGTATGAAAATTATGGGGACCAAAATCGTACTAGTCACGTGACTGTCACACGAAATGCGTTATGCAGTCACAGAGCATATAAATAAGAGTCGGCACTCCATACAATGTCCTGAGCTCTTTATAGTCACAGAGCATATAAATAAGAGTCGGCACTCCATACAATGTCCTGAGCTCTTTATAGTCACAGAGCATATAAATAAGAGTCGGCACTCCATACAATGTCCTGAGCTCTTTATAGAAACACTCTTTATAGCGATACGCCATTCTCTATTACGAAGAAATGTGTTCATATTTGTAGACAGTAAATATTTATTTTTGGAGTTTACTCCTTAAGAATCGATTTACATATATAGGCCCGGGGTATGAAAATTATGGGGACCAAAATCGTACTAGTCACGTGACTGTCACACGAAATGCGTTATGCAGTCACAGAGCATATAAATAAGAGTCGGCACTCCATACAATGTCCTGAGCTCTTTATAGTCACAGAGCATATAAATAAGAGTCGGCACTCCATACAATGTCCTGAGCTCTTTATAGTCACAGAGCATATAAATAAGAGTCGGCACTCCATACAATGTCCTGAGCTCTTTATAGAAACACTCTTTATAGCGATACGCCATTCTCTATTACGAAGAAATGTGTTCATATTTGTAGACAGTAAATATTTATTTTTGTAAATAAATACCGTAAAAACATGTAGAAAAAAAAAAGTAAAAGTGTGTGTCCGCTCCGACGCACGACTGGAGTTTACTCCTCAAGAACGATTATAAAATAAAATAATAAATATTTACTGTCTACAAATATGAACACATTTCTTCGTAATAGAGAATGGCGTATCGCTATAAAGAGTGTTTCTATAAAGAGCTCAGGACATTGTATGGAGTGCCGACTCTTATTTATATGCTCTGTGACTATAAAGAGCTCAGGACATTGTATGGAGTGCCGACTCTTATTATTATATATTGTAAATCGATTCTTATGGAGTAAACTCCAATAATAAATATATACTAATATATACTATGTACTAACATATTATATTAGAAACAAATAGTAATTAGTTTAGAAGAAATAAAGAAATAGTAATTAGTTTAGTAATAAAGAAATAGTAATATAATAAGAAATTTAGTAATAAAGAAATAGTAATTAGTTTAGAATTAGTTAACAACGCCATCTGCTGGAATAGCTTTAGTGTTGTTGTCGTTAAAGCAAGTTAAGTGCTCACAATTTAAAATAATTCACATTCGCCAATAGATGTCAGGAATTCCAATAAAAAAGTAAGTTGATGTTTAAGTTAATTATCGATAAAACACGATAAAATGAAATTTTCTAAAAATGATTCCTAGCTAGATCGATTTATAGCCCCCGAAACCCCCTATATACTAAATTTCATGAAAATCGTTGGAGCCGATTCCGAGATTCACACACTTTTTATTAGGAGTACGATGTTGGCGATGCTACTGTGGCGCCCCTCGTTTCATTACCAAAGATCGAAAAATATTATTGATATTTCATTATTTTATTAGTATGTAATTCGTACTTAAATATAATTTTCAAAAAACACAATTTATAAAAACACAATTTATAAATAATATAATTTTTTGGAGTTTACTCCTTAAGAATCGATTTACATATATAGGCCCGGGGTATGAAAATTATGGGGACCAAAATCGTACTAGTCACGTGACTGTCACACGAAATGCGTTATGCAGTCACAGAGCATATAAATAAGAGTCGGCACTCCATACAATGTCCTGAGCTCTTTATAGTCACAGAGCATATAAATAAGAGTCGGCACTCCATACAATGTCCTGAGCTCTTTATAGTCACAGAGCATATAAATAAGAGTCGGCACTCCATACAATGTCCTGAGCTCTTTATAGAAACACTCTTTATAGCGATACGCCATTCTCTATTACGAAGAAATGTGTTCATATTTGTAGACAGTAAATATTTATTTTTGGAGTTTACTCCTTAAGAATCGATTTACATATATAGGCCCGGGGTATGAAAATTATGGGGACCAAAATCGTACTAGTCACGTGACTGTCACACGAAATGCGTTATGCAGTCACAGAGCATATAAATAAGAGTCGGCACTCCATACAATGTCCTGAGCTCTTTATAGTCACAGAGCATATAAATAAGAGTCGGCACTCCATACAATGTCCTGAGCTCTTTATAGTCACAGAGCATATAAATAAGAGTCGGCACTCCATACAATGTCCTGAGCTCTTTATAGAAACACTCTTTATAGCGATACGCCATTCTCTATTACGAAGAAATGTGTTCATATTTGTAGACAGTAAATATTTATTTTTGTAAATAAATACCGTAAAAACATGTAGAAAAAAAAAGTAAAAGTGTGTGTCCGCTCCGACGCACGACTGGAGTTTACTCCTCAAGAACGATTATAAAATAAAATAATAAATATTTACTGTCTACAAATATGAACACATTTCTTCGTAATAGAGAATGGCGTATCGCTATAAAGAGTGTTTCTATAAAGAGCTCAGGACATTGTATGGAGTGCCGACTCTTATTTATATGCTCTGTGACTATAAAGAGCTCAGGACATTGTATGGAGTGCCGACTCTTATTATTATATATTGTAAATCGATTCTTATGGAGTAAACTCCAATAATAAATATATACTAATATATACTATGTACTAACATATTATATTAGAAACAAATAGTAATTAGTTTAGAAGAAATAAAGAAATAGTAATTAGTTTAGTAATAAAGAAATAGTAATATAATAAGAAATTTAGTAATAAAGAAATAGTAATTAGTTTAGAATTAGTTAACAACGCCATCTGCTGGAATAGCTTTAGTGTTGTTGTCGTTAAAGCAAGTTAAGTGCTCACAATTTAAAATAATTCACATTCGCCAATAGATGTCAGGAATTCCAATAAAAAAGTAAGTTGATGTTTAAGTTAATTATCGATAAAACACGATAAAATGAAATTTTCTAAAAATGATTCCTAGCTAGATCGATTTATAGCCCCCGAAACCCCCTATATACTAAATTTCATGAAAATCGTTGGAGCCGATTCCGAGATTCACACACTTTTTATTAGGAGTACGATGTTGGCGATGCTACTGTGGCGCCCCTCGATTCATTACCAAAGATCGAAAAATATTATTGATATTTCATTATTTTATTAGTATGTAATTCGTACTTAAATATAATTTTCAAAAAACACAATTTATAAAAACACAATTTATAAATAATATAATTTTTTGGAGTTTACTCCTTAAGAATCGATTTACATATATAGGCCCGGGGTATGAAAATTATGGGGACCAAAATCGTACTAGTCACGTGACTGTCACACGAAATGCGTTATGCAGTCACAGAGCATATAAATAAGAGTCGGCACTCCATACAATGTCCTGAGCTCTGTATAGTCACAGAGCATATAAATAAGAGTCGGCACTCCATACAATGTCCTGAGCTCTTTATAGTCACAGAGCATATAAATAAGAGTCGGCACTCCATACAATGTCCTGAGCTCTTTATAGAAACACTCTTTATAGCGATACGCCATTCTCTATTACGAAGAAATGTGTTCATATTTGTAGACAGTAAATATTTATTTTTGGAGTTTACTCCTTAAGAATCGATTTACATATATAGGCCCGGGGTATGAAAATTATGGGGACCAAAATCGTACTAGTCACGTGACTGTCACACGAAATGCGTTATGCAGTCACAGAGCATATAAATAAGAGTCGGCACTCCATACAATGTCCTGAGCTCTTTATAGTCACAGAGCATATAAATAAGAGTCGGCACTCCATACAATGTCCTGAGCTCTTTATAGTCACAGAGCATATAAATAAGAGTCGGCACTCCATACAATGTCCTGAGCTCTTTATAGAAACACTCTTTATAGCGATACGCCATTCTCTATTACGAAGAAATGTGTTCATATTTGTAGACAGTAAATATTTATTTTTGTAAATAAATACCGTAAAAACATGTAGAAAAAAAAAGTAAAAGTGTGTGTCCGCTCCGACGCACGACTGGAGTTTACTCCTCAAGAACGATTATAAAATAAAATAATAAATATTTACTGTCTACAAATATGAACACATTTCTTCGTAATAGAGAATGGCGTATCGCTATAAAGAGTGTTTCTATAAAGAGCTCAGGACATTGTATGGAGTGCCGACTCTTATTTATATGCTCTGTGACTATAAAGAGCTCAGGACATTGTATGGAGTGCCGACTCTTATTATTATATATTGTAAATCGATTCTTATGGAGTAAACTCCAATAATAAATATATACTAATATATACTATGTACTAACATATTATATTAGAAACAAATAGTAATTAGTTTAGAAGAAATAAAGAAATAGTAATTAGTTTAGTAATAAAGAAATAGTAATATAATAAGAAATTTAGTAATAAAGAAATAGTAATTAGTTTAGAATTAGTTAACAACGCCATCTGCTGGAATAGCTTTAGTGTTGTTGTCGTTAAAGCAAGTTAAGTGCTCACAATTTAAAATAATTCACATTCGCCAATAGATGTCAGGAATTCCAATAAAAAAGTAAGTTGATGTTTAAGTTAATTATCGATAAAACACGATAAAATGAAATTTTCTAAAAATGATTCCTAGCTAGATCGATTTATAGCCCCCGAAACCCCCTATATACTAAATTTCATGAAAATCGTTGGAGCCGATTCCGAGATTCACACACTTTTTATTAGGAGTACGATGTTGGCGATGCTACTGTGGCGCCCCTCGTTTCATTACCAAAGATCGAAAAATATTATTGATATTTCATTATTTTATTAGTATGTAATTCGTACTTAAATATAATTTTCAAAAAACACAATTTATAAAAACACAATTTATAAATAATATAATTTTTTGGAGTTTACTCCTTAAGAATCGATTTACATATATAGGCCCGGGGTATGAAAATTATGGGGACCAAAATCGTACTAGTCACGTGACTGTCACACGAAATGCGTTATGCAGTCACAGAGCATATAAATAAGAGTCGGCACTCCATACAATGTCCTGAGCTCTTTATAGTCACAGAGCATATAAATAAGAGTCGGCACTCCATACAATGTCCTGAGCTCTTTATAGTCACAGAGCATATAAATAAGAGTCGGCACTCCATACAATGTCCTGAGCTCTTTATAGAAACACTCTTTATAGCGATACGCCATTCTCTATTACGAAGAAATGTGTTCATATTTGTAGACAGTAAATATTTATTTTTGGAGTTTACTCCTTAAGAATCGATTTACATATATAGGCCCGGGGTATGAAAATTATGGGGACCAAAATCGTACTAGTCACGTGACTGTCACACGAAATGCGTTATGCAGTCACAGAGCATATAAATAAGAGTCGGCACTCCATACAATGTCCTGAGCTCTTTATAGTCACAGAGCATATAAATAAGAGTCGGCACTCCATACAATGTCCTGAGCTCTTTATAGTCACAGAGCATATAAATAAGAGTCGGCACTCCATACAATGTCCTGAGCTCTTTATAGAAACACTCTTTATAGCGATACGCCATTCTCTATTACGAAGAAATGTGTTCATATTTGTAGACAGTAAATATTTATTTTTGTAAATAAATACCGTAAAAACATGTAGAAAAAAAAAGTAAAAGTGTGTGTCCGCTCCGACGCACGACTGGAGTTTACTCCTCAAGAACGATTATAAAATAAAATAATAAATATTTACTGTCTACAAATATGAACACATTTCTTCGTAATAGAGAATGGCGTATCGCTATAAAGAGTGTTTCTATAAAGAGCTCAGGACATTGTATGGAGTGCCGACTCTTATTTATATGCTCTGTGACTATAAAGAGCTCAGGACATTGTATGGAGTGCCGACTCTTATTATTATATATTGTAAATCGATTCTTATGGAGTAAACTCCAATAATAAATATATACTAATATATACTATGTACTAACATATTATATTAGAAACAAATAGTAATTAGTTTAGAAGAAATAAAGAAATAGTAATTAGTTTAGTAATAAAGAAATAGTAATATAATAAGAAATTTAGTAATAAAGAAATAGTAATTAGTTTAGAATTAGTTAACAACGCCATCTGCTGGAATAGCTTTAGTGTTGTTGTCGTTAAAGCAAGTTAAGTGCTCACAATTTAAAATAATTCACATTCGCCAATAGATGTCAGGAATTCCAATAAAAAAGTAAGTTGATGTTTAAGTTAATTATCGATAAAACACGATAAAATGAAATTTTCTAAAAATGATTCCTAGCTAGATCGATTTATAGCCCCCGAAACCCCCTATATACTAAATTTCATGAAAATCGTTGGAGCCGATTCCGAGATTCACACACTTTTTATTAGGAGTACGATGTTGGCGATGCTACTGTGGCGCCCCTCGTTTCATTACCAAAGATCGAAAAATATTATTGATATTTCATTATTTTATTAGTATGTAATTCGTACTTAAATATAATTTTCAAAAAACACAATTTATAAAAACACAATTTATAAATAATATATTTTTTTTTTTCTCCGCCTGCAATACGTACTTACGTATATGTATGTATGTAAAAAACAAACAAACAAACAAACCCGATCCTAGAAAATGTGTCGAAATTGGTAAAGAGGACGGTAATTAGACGATTATACATACGGCCCTCGTGGTGCATCGGTAAACCGCACTACCGATAACACAAGGTCGGGGCGGGTTCGATCCCTCGTCTGGGGGTGTTTTTTTCTACATGTTTTTACGGTATTTATTTACAAAAATAAATATTTACTGTCTACAAATATGAACACATTTCTTCGTAATAGAGAATGGCGTATCGCTATAAAGAGTGTTTCTATAAAGAGCTCAGGACATTGTATGGAGTGCCGACTCTTATTTATATGCTCTGTGACTATAAAGAGCTCAGGACATTGTATGGAGTGCCGACTCTTATTTATATGCTCTGTGACTATAAAGAGCTCAGGACATTGTATGGAGTGCCGACTCTTATTTATATGCTCTGTGACTGCATAACGCATTTCGTGTGACAGTCACGTGACTAGTACGATTTTGGTCCCCATAATTTTCATACCCCGGGCCTATATATGTAAATCGATTCTTAAGGAGTAAACTCCAAAAACACCCCCAGACGAGGGATCGAACCCGCCCCGACCTTGTGTTATCGGTAGTGCGGTTTACCGATGCACCACGAGGGCCGTATGTATAATCGTCTAATTACCGTCCTCTTTACCAATTTCGACACATTTTCTAGGATCGGGTTTGTTTGTTTGTTTGTTTTTTACATACATACATATACGTAAGTACGTATTGCAGGCGGAGAAAAAAAAAATTATATTATTTATAAATTGTGTTTTTTTTGGAGTTTACTCCTTAAGAATCGATTTACATATATAGGCCCGGGGTATGAAAATTATGGGGACCAAAATCGTACTAGAGAGTATAGCATGTCACACGAAATGCGTTATGCGCTATAGTCACAGAGCATATAAATAAGAGTCGGCACTCCATACAATGTCCTGAGACAGTAAATATTTATTATTTTATTTTATAATCGTTCTTGAGGAGTAAACTCCAGTCGTGCGTCGGAGCGGACACACACACTTTCTTTTTATTGTTACGAATAAGTCTAGATTAAATTCTATTTTTTTTGGTCTATTCCAATAACAACATAAAATTCATTTTAAAAATCACGTGTCATCGTACCAGATGTTGACCTTTAGAAGTTTAAATCGTATCAAATTATATGTCTCTAATTAAATAAGGATAAAATTGATGCCATTGCCCAACATGTTCGAGACCGACTTTTTAATGAGTTTCTGTTTCCATGAAAAAGAAGCACTTTAAAAATCTATCATTTATATTTGACTTATTAAATTTCCTATAATATTATTTTGCACGTGAACACACACCTATTTCGTTGTTACCAAATACCAACCAACTTTAAGTAAGTCCATAATGGTCTCAAGCCTCACCCGAAAGGAAAAACATAAAAAATTATGTAAACTCATATTATTTTTTTCTCTGTATTATAGTATGTATTTACAAAAGAAAAGTATGTATTTATATCCGTTATCTAGTATCCATAACACAATCATTTAGTTGCTTAGCTTGGAACTAGGGCGCTGTGTGTATTGTGTCCAAGATATCATTATTAAGTTTTTGAACAATTAATGTATTTCTTTATAGTATAGTATTTCGTTATATTTTAATTATAACTCTAACTTTATTATACCAGAAGGTATTGGCAGACAATTATATATCCATACTAGTGGACCCGGCGAACTTTGTTCCACAACAAAAGTAATAATTAAGTAAATTTTGGATTTCTCACTTTTTCTTTGCTTTACATGAATAATAGATCCTCACATCTATTTAAAAAAAGCCGCATCAAAAGCCGTTGCGTATTTCCATAGATAAGCATATAAGGGGACAGACAGCAGAAAGCGACTTTATTTTATACTATGTAATGATAACGCCTTAATTTGTTAGACTTAATTTTCTAGTACAAAACGAAATCAATAACAATTCACGTAATGTATAAAGAGTGAAGTAAAAAAAAAACAATTAATAAAATATATCTCTGGTTTTAATATTACAAGATTCATATGAAATATAATTACTTTTAAATTATAAAGTGTGTTCCTGCAAACGTTACCCCTTTTCAATTTTAGGAGGCCATATACATTATCCATTCGTAAGACGCTTTCATTTTGGAGTGCTTCATTTTCACTTCTCAGAATTGGCCGTAAAGTAAGGCTTTTAGTTCGCTACATATTTATTAATAACTTTGGTTTCAGGTCTAGGTTATATCGTTATATTTATGGTATTGATGTGAGGTATCGAGGGCAGCGATATAGATATCTTATAAGTTAGAAATAAAATAATATTCCATTAACCAGAGAAAAATTACAAATTACGTAGTATATACCTAATTAACTAGCTGACCCGGCGAGCTTTGACAGTAGGTAGAGCAAAGCATGCGCATCCGACCTGGACTCGGCCTAGCACACGCTGGAGGTCTGCCCGGCCGGGTCCTGGTGAGACTTGTCCGGGCGAGGAGGAGTGGAGGGCTGTGGTCTCCTTTTGCGAAGCAGTAATGCTCCAGAAGGAGGCTGCTGAGCGGAATCGGGAGAGAGCTGATCCCGCTCGAAGGCGGCGGCGGTGAGCTCTATGATCGCCGCCGCCGACGGGCCGCGAGGGCGCACACGCGGGTGCGCCCAGGTCGCGGCTCGGGAAGGATGACCCCCCGGAGCGGCCGGGGAGGGTCGTTGGAGCCGCCCCGCCTGGGGGAGCCTCAATGACTGGGGGCGACGAGGGGTGGACCAGAGGGCTGAAGCACTGTCCTGGGCCACCCCAACGCCGGAAGAAGGCCGCCGCGAGGTTTTAGTGGGTCGGTGGCCTAGGATCGGATTGCAGTTTATTGTTTTGGGAGAGTCTGCTACGGCAGGGGGTAGGCATAAAGCATTTCCTCGCGTAAAAAAAAGGTAGAGCAAAGCAGTTCGCTGCATGAATGGGCCGGCTCGATCGGTGAAATACCACGACCTCCCTTAACGGTCGGCAACGCAACAGTGACTCTATACGTTTAGCTGGTGTTCATAGGCGGTGTTGGTTGCTTACCATCAGGTGACACGCCTGCTCGTTTGCCCTCCTTAACCATAAAAAAAAACTAATTAATAAGTAAATTTTGGATTTCTCACTTTTTCTTTACTATATTTTACATGAATTATAGATACAAACCACTCAGTTGACACCATCTATATAGTAAAAAAACCGCATCAGAATCCGTTGCGTAGTTTCAAATAAATAAGCATTTATGGGGACAGACAGCGGAGAGCGACTTTATTTTATTCTTTGTAATGATGAAGTGGAAATATAATTGCTGTTAATGTGTATAATTCAGAATTCATATCCGGGACTTATCAATTCGGGCTTAGGTGATGTTTTTTTTTTTTATACGAAAGGTAATAAAGTCTTAACAGCCCCTGCCTACACCTTCACAAAAGGCGTGAAATTATGTATGTTTTTGTTTTTTTTTTATGTAATAAAGTAATTACCATATTATGCCCAATGTTGACGCCAATTACATATAATTAATGATCAAACGAACTTACCTGTACGTGAAGTTCGATCATAATTATATGATCAGCTTCATTCTTAGCGATTAGTTTACATATTGTAGTTGAGCTCCCAGTCTCCAGCCTTGCACGGATGTTTAGAAAGTAGGGTAAATAAAAATCTCCCTACTGGCAACCACCTCTTGAATATGGCAACACCACGTCTCACTGATATTCATTTTGTTCATAGCTTAGTTTATTCACAATTTTGGGGTGGGGTTAACCTGGGAGGGTTATTACTAATCGCTAAGAATGAAGCTGATCATATAATTATGATCGAACTTCACGTACAGGTAAGTTCGTTTGATCATTAATTATATTTCACAGCTTCATTCTTAGCGATTAGTTTACATATTGTAGGATGTTTAGAGAATAAAATCAAATTGTGAATAAAAAATAAACTTTAATTATAATGGATTTAATTAAGTCTATAATTACATTATAATATATAGCTAAAGTGAGGACAATCTCTTATTGTCGTTCACAATCATCGTTTGATAAGACGGATTGAGAAAAGATATTATTATTGTTAACAATTTCTCGATTATAAAATTTTCCAAACACCGAGGATGAATTGCTCCAACCGGCAGTTTTGCGAATCACATCTAAGCTAACACCCAGTAAATGAGCTTTGGAGGTGGCTGCATGCCGAGTACTATGTGCAGTAAAAATAGAAGTATCTAAGCCACTATCTTTTAAAGTATTTTTAATCCACTGACTTAATCTTTGAGATGATATTTGTAAATGTGGTTTTCTGTAACTTATTATTAAATGATCAGATGAACGCAATTTTTCAGTTTTCTGAATATATGAAATCAGGCATCTAGCTGGACAAATGCTAGGATTTTTATAAAAAAAAGGTAATTTTAAAAGTGGCTGCGGAGTGTTTAACCGCGATGTTTTAACGCGATCTGGAATTTTAATTATAATTTCTGTATCTGCAATTATGTTAATATTACAAATTTTTATTAAGGCCAAAGTTTGTACTCGGTGTGCAGTCACAAGTGCTAATAACATTGTTAACTTTTTTGATAAGTTTTCTAAATCAAGCGACTCATTAGGCCATAACTGAGCTAAATAACGTAAAACGATATTAGGATCCCACGTAAATTCGTATTTTGGAGTGGTAGGCCTGAGGTGAAAAACTCCTTTCATGAATCGTTTCACACTCTCAACGTTAAGATAACGTGATCCTAACAGCAAGGATATCGCTGATTTATGAGAATTAATCGTACCATATTGGGCACCGTTTTCAAAAAGCGTTGACAAAAAGTTTATTACATTTTCAATAGATGGTTTCAAATGCTGTATATTATTTACTATACAATACCGTAACCAATTCTTAAAACAACTATCATACTGTTTGTAAGTGTTTTGTGTAAGTGAAGACAATATAATTTGGATAGAATTTTCATTTAAAGATCTCTGTAATAACGATCTCCTGACAATTTCACGGCAATCAAGGTTAAGGTATTCTTCAGGTTGTGTGACAATCTGAAAGGGGATTTTAAAAGATTAATATTGGGGCCGAACTCTATGGAATTCGATATTACCATTTTTTTTAAAATAGGGTACCATGATTGGGTAGGCCAATGTGGCACAACAATAATACCCAATGCTTTGTCTGTAATGATTTTTTGCAACGTTTTCTGAATAAGGGCAAACGGAGGAAAAGCGTAAAAGAATAATTCCGACCAACATAAAGTAAACGCGTCAACAGCGTATGCGTCTGGATCACTTTTCCACGAGACATATTTAAAACATTTAGCATTACTTCTACTCGCAAACAGGTCAATATCAGGATTGCCTAAATCATATTTGATCTTTTGATAAGCTTCATCACACAGCTCCCATTCAGTATCTATAATTTTTTTGCGGGATAATTGGTCAGCTATGTAATTGTCACGGCTATTTATATATGATGCGAATATTATTATTTTACGCTCCTCACACCACTGCCATGTTTCTTTTGCTACTGTATTTAAATGGGGATATTGAATGCTCCCCATCCTATTAATACACGAGATGGCAGTCACATTATCTATTCTGAGCAATATTTCACAATGAGACATGTTTTGGGCAAATGTTTTTAAACCGAGATAAGCGGCTTTCAATTCCAATACGTTAATATGCATACATTCTTCATCTTCAGTCCAAAAACCATATATATCGTCATTGCCACACCATGCACCCCAACCACTGCGAGATGCGTCCGAAAAAATTTCTAAAGTAAAATTGTTAAACCTGAATGGATTACAGTTAATTTTAATATTTTCTGTCCACCAATCAATATCACTTCTTAAATTTTTGGGTACCTTAATTATTTGGTCATAATTGGAACTATTTAAAAGACAAAGAAATTTATGTCGTTCAAACTGTTTCGTGTAAAGCCACCCGTACTGAATGGCTGGACATGCTGCTATTAATGTACCTAAAAATTTGGCAAAATCACGTAACTTGCATTTCTTAAGAGATTTATATTGAGTTAGCAGTTTTTGGATGTGAATTATTTTCCTTTCTGGCAATTTTAAGTGCATATTACAAGAGTCAAATACAAATCCTAGAAATGTGCACTGTTGTGTGGGCTCTAGGCAACTTTTATCTAAATTTATTAAAAATCCAAGACTTTCAAGTAAATCCTTTGTCTGTGTAACATTTTGTTCACATTCAAGGTATGTTCTACCTATACAAAATATATCATCAAGATAAATAACAGACATATAACCCTTTGATCTTAGGCATTTCATGACAGGTTTCAACATTTTTGTAAAAACAAAAGGAGCCGTACAAAGTCCAAAAGGGAGGCAATTAAATTCATATAAAATATCATTAAAATTGAATCTAAGATATTTTTTAAATTGTTCATGTATATTAATTAAAAAATAGGCATCTTTCATATCAATAGAGGCCATATAACAACCTTTAGTTATAAATTTTGACGCTGTTCTATAGTCCTCCATTTTAAAATGATGGGTTTTAATGAATTTATTCAAGCATTTTAAATTTAAAATAAACCTTTGGTCTCCATTTGGCTTTGGTACCAAAAAAATATTTGAGATAAACTCATCTTTAACGTGTGTACACTCTGAAATAGCCTTTATTTTTAATAATGATTCAATTGAACTTTTATAATCACAGTGGCTAGTATTTGAATTACGTTGTACGCATGGTGCGTCAGTACGAAAAGGAGGAGATATAAAGGGTATTTTATATCCCTCAAGATAAGATAACACAATAGGATCATTTGTAATTTGTTCCCATTCCGAGACAAAATATCTAAGGCGACCCGAATATACCTCGTTTTTCAGCGTCTCCTGGTGTTCCCTGCAGCCGCTTTCCGCTCTGACGTCTCCCGATGACCCCGCTGTTGAGAGCCGGTGTATGTCGATGAGCGCTGGTTCTGACGAGTCTTGTTTATGTAGGTCTTCGGAGGTGCCTTTGGAGGCATCGTTTTCCAGTTTAAACGGGTGTTTAAACCTTTTTTTGGCTTAGTAAAATTATTTTTGTTAAATATATGCGACCTATCGTTCCGAGTTTGTATGAGATCAGCAGCCGATCTTTTTATTAACTTTGTTGATTTTAATTTATCGGAAATATCTTCTCCGAAGAGTAAGTTATCCCGTTTTGTTTCTATGAGAGTTTCTTTCATCTCTGGGTTAATAGATGACAATACGAAACCACGCCTTGCCCTTGTATCAATAAAATGACTGTCGCAGAGGAGTCTGCATGCATCACTAATTGGTTTCAGTATTTTCGTATGGCTTTCTTTGGATATTATCAGTTCAATTGCTTGATTGAGGGCAGCTAAAGCCACTGATGTCTGTTTCTGTTTTGTCAAAAGGGATGCGTCTCTTTTGACCAAATTGTCAGCTAAAGCTGCCTTAACCTCGGGGTTAAGCGATGGCGGTACTAGCATGTTACAGTTTTCTGGAATCAGGTATTCTTCCAATATTTTTTCCTTTAAATCCTTTGCCAATCCTTTTTCAAGTATCTCTTGCCACCTACAAGCTAGTTCCTTGTATGTAGGTTTTCCAAACTTGATGTCGTATTTTGGTGCTTCACCGAGCAATGCCAGTATCTCGCTATCCAGCTGTGGTGCAGAATCCTGAACGTCGGCATTCATTTCCACTGCCAGCGATGACGATAAAGGTGCATCTATATTAGATGACGTCAAAGCAATCGGATCATTTACAGCATGAATTGTGTCGATTCCTAGAAAAAATAATATAAATATTTCTCATATCGAGCGTGAAAGAGATAGCCCAGCAGGCGTCTCGCATCACAATATGTATAAGAAAAAATTACGAATTATAATATGCGCCGATACCCACATTTTTAAAATGAAAGAAGTGGCCCATTTGGCACCTCGCATCACAATTTAGTGAGCACGTTGTAATTCAACGAAAAATTAATTCCGTGGCTTTATTCAGTGACAGAGATAGCCCAGTTTAGCGTCTCGCATCACAATGTAGTAGGTACTTAGTGATTCCTCTAAATATCCATATAAGTAGGTAATTCTGTGCTATTATTACGTGACAGAGATAGCCCAGTTGGCGTCTCGCATCACAAAAGCATTTCATTATAAATGTATAGATTATAGATATGTTAGTCCCGGTTGTCCAGTGGTCGAACACATGGCCTCTGAATACAGAGGTCGCAGGTTCGAATCCTAGCACACAGCAATGACTTTTCGAAATTAATTTCGAAAGTCATACGTGATAGTCATATTGCAATAGATTCGCCATCTATTCCATTTGGGACGCAAACACAACGGCGAGTCGTGGCCTAACGGCCACTACCTACACCCTCGGGTAGGAAAAAGTTGTGAAGTTATGTTAAACATATGTTACTAACCTGCTATGTTAGAATCAGATTCGGTGTCACTATCCGAATAAACGATCAGCCGTTTTCTTTGTAGTTGTGACTCCAATTTTCTTATTTTGGTCTTTAAATGTTCATTTTCATTAAATTTCCTTTTATTTCCCATTTTTGGAAAAAGAAAAGGTTATCCTTAATTTCTATTTATATATTAGTTTTTTTTTTTTTTTTTGAAGGTAATTTGTGAAAATTTTTTGGTAGGCACGTGCGAAGGCTAGAGCACGGAAACGCAGAATGAATATCAGTGAGACGTGGTGTTGCCATATTCAAGAGGTGGTTGCCAGTAGGGAGATTTTTATTTACCCTACTTTCTAAACATCCGTGCAAGGCTGGAGACTGGGAGCTCAACTACAATATGTAAACTAATCGCTAAGAATGAAGCTGTGAAATATAATAAGGTCTTTTCCTATGAAATTTGGGCTTTGCATTTTTTGTTTGGTTAAGAATTCTAATTTCAATTTTTTTTCTAACCATGAATTTATTTTTTTAAAAGTAGTCATTTGTTTATTGATTAGTGTTACATTTCCATCTTTTTGTCATTATACGAACACGTGAACGGACGCTCTCCGTCATCCGCCCTATTCATCAGACCTTGCGCCTACAGACTTCAACATTTTCTAGAAATTGGATTGGATTCTTGACTAGAAAAAAAATTGTTGTTGTGTCCAGCTGATTTCTTTAAGAAAGGCATCAATAAACTGTCACTACGTTGACAAAGATGCATTGATTACATGGGTGAATAAAAAATAAACGAAAAAAAAAATCATACAAAACGGCAATTTCATAGATAAAGACCTAATAATATGGAATATATCTTCGGATATTAGGAGAATGAAGTACACCGGCATTACATGTTGTTAATAAACTTATGTAGAGCGGGAATGTCCTGTAGGTGTACACATTTGTATGGCACATTTATGTGCCATTACTCAGTTCCATTAATTATTTGTATTTATTCTGAGCAATATTTTCCCTTTAATTATAGATAAAGCAAAAACTGTTTCTATTTTAAAATATATACATTTCTTATGCGTAACAGCGGTATTAGTTTCATCAAACGAATCGATAAAACTACAGCATTATAAGTCTTGTCTTGATTGAATAAGGTTCTAAATTCTTTGAAATAATTTAATAGGTATCATTTACCTATTACTGTAGAGGTATGACTGCAGTGCAATTTTGCGATAGCGCATTTAAAGTGAAAAGCCATGAGCCGGTTTTCATGAATAATTGTAATGTTTTATTCTTTAAACATTAAATTATTTTTGTCGTTATTTAATGGCGATACAATTTGAACACAGTTGGATAATATTAATATTTAATATAACTAACTTGTGAGCTGCCTGCTTTACGCAGATGACGCCGTGCTCTTAGCCGAATCGCCGTCTGATCTGCAAACACTAGTCACTATTATGAACGTGAAGAATGTGATGAAAACGAAAGTTATGGTGTTTGAAAGGGAGGAATCCAGAACGGATGCAAGGATAATGGTTGACGATGTAGTGCTGGAACAGGTAAATGAAATTGTATATCTTGGATGCGCTTTTAGCAGGGATGGAAGGTACACCGCTGATGTAGAAAGAAGAGTAGCGTTAGGAAATAAATTAAATGGGGCGTTGGGCAGATTCATGGGCGCAAAAGATATTAGCAGAAAAGCCCAGCTAGCAATTCACAATGCAATACTGATCCCAACGCTAACTTATGGAAGCGAGAGCTGGGTATGGCAGAGCGTGCATGAAAGTAGGATAAACGCGGTCGAAATGAGGACATTGCGCAAAATCTGCGGAGTGACCCTCGCTGACCGCGTGGAAAACAAGGTTATAAGGAAGGAAGTCGGATTGAAAGAGCCTGTCGGTGTAAAGGTAAGAAAGGGCATGCTCCGATGATTCGGACATGTAGAAAGTTCAAGTTCAAATATTTTGGATGATGTCAAAGTCAAAGTCAAAGTCAAAATAACTTTATTTTTATAGGTCTTCACAGACACTTAAAAATAGTCAACAAGTACAGATATAACATTATGATTTAAAATTAGATAAAAAAAAAACAAACACGAGCGCTTGTGGAAAGTGCCTCCGTGGAACAAAAAAAAGACACGGACGCAATCGCCACGAGCGGCCCGATTCCGAGTGTAGGGGCTATCATGAGAAGAATCGGGCAAGAAACTCATGTGCCAAATACTATTTTCAAACCATTTGAAATAAATAACAATATTATTATCACTACTGAAAACAAATCAGTAGGTTGGTGAATAAAAGGTGTAGCAAACAGAATACTCGACAGTCACAATTAAGATCCAACCAAATTAAAATCAACGTCCTACAAGTTAACTAAGAGATGAAGAAGATTCATGAATATTTTTTTAAAATATTTTTTCCACCTCTTTTTGCAACTTACGTCCTTAATATTTTAGAATGATTGCATTATTCATAATATAAAGTTCTCATGATTTGGTCTGTGGTAGAGCACGCAGCTCGCTGCATGAATGAGACGGCTCGACCGGTGCAATACCGCGACCTCTCAGAATATCGACGTCAAGTGGCACATATCGCGTTTCGATTAGTGTGAGAGATCTCTGGAGGCCTACCCCTGTTCCCCACTCCATCCCATCCTACCCCTTAAAGGCTGGTAACGCAACTGTAACCCTATGAGTTGTTAACACAGTCTGTAGGCGGTGGTAGTTGCTTATCATTAAGTGACCTGATTACTCATTTGCCTCCCATTCTTTAAAAAAAAAAATCAAGGTCACATTAGACACAAATAACTATCCCAGCAATTTTACAATCTTACTAATATCTAATCTTAATCTTTTTAAAATCTTATTAATCCACAGTCACGTCCCAGCTCATCGTCACCCAAGTCATTGTGATTCTTTACGGCAACAGGTTAAATAATACATAGAGCAGTACCACAGAGTAATAACAAACATTCCTATATATTTATTGTGTTCTCTAATTGAATGCGCGCCCTGCATATGGATGATCTCTTGAACAACGTACATGCTCGCGAGTACGAGTGCTGAACAGCCAGTCACCATACAATTTAAATATATGTAATAGGCGTCTCCTGAATTATTTATTTGGTTTTGTTACTGAAAATTATCATTTTTGCCAATGCCACGTTGTTGGAAGACAAAAAATGGTGAAAACAATGGCGGTTGTCAATTAAGTCGACATTTCGACGTTACGCTGACTTTGGAATGAAATTATTAAATATTTTCATGCATATAGACTTTTTATATTTACCTATCTTACCTTAAATTAAAGCTTTAAAAAAAACATTTGAATTAAATTGTGCATTTTAGATCTTAGAATTACAGTTTTTCATGATTTGCTACGAATGGTTGAATCCAAACAAATGCATTAACATAATACAAAAATTATTAAAAATAGTCAAAAAGTGTTAAATTTACTAGTACCCATATAGTATTAGTAGGTATGGCACAAATCAATTCCCATATTATCGATTCCATGGCCTGAAATTATAACTGGAAATAGACGTAACGTAGATCGATGTTGATTCGAGTTAAAATTAGCGTCTGCTTATAATTGATCAGATGCTACTAAGCAGGGCGTATGTGCACTATACAAATAACTTAGCATCCAGCTTGTTGATATTTACCAATGTCGATGAGAGACATAACACACGTGTCTACAAATTCTTACTTATTCCTGTAATCTGTTAGTATAAAATTTTCTATTTTCTTCAATACTGTCCCCAAACAATTAAGCAGGTCATCTGGTGGTAAGCGAAAGAAGCCGGCGGAAAAGTATTCGGATTCTTATTTCACCGAACAAATGCAATAAGAAAAACTTTTTGTAGACTTTCTGAGAGTCGTGGTATATTTCACCGGTCGAGATGGCCCATTCATGCAGCGAACTGCGTGGCTTATTGTTTAACATACATATTTATTTGAAACCGCAGTTCATCTCGTTGCTACCTTTAAGATGTTTCACACTACAGAGCTAACTTAAAGCTGGCACCAACCCAACTGTGGGTTGTGCAATTTGCAAACAATTTTGTGCAGTATTCTAAGTTGGTACTGATTCTCTCAACGAGTTTGGAGTTCACGAGCTAATTGTTAGTTTAAGTAAGCTAGAGGATGCACATACTGCATACATAAGGAAGGTTTTGGCGGGAAATCTGGAGGGAAACTATAAGAATTTAACAAAAATATTGTTTCAACGTATATATGGTGTCGGTTGTCCAGTAGTCGAGTACCCCGTTTCTGAATCAAAAAGTCGCGGGATCCAATCCTGGCTCACACCGATGACTTCTCGAAATTATTTTCGGTCACCTTTGGTTAGAAAAATGCGTAAAGACATGTTATGTTATTTTTGTGAACTTCAAACTAGGTAACAGAATATTTTTGTTGCCGTTGCTTACCTTTGTGGTTAAATCAAAGAGAAGGTTGGTTGTCCAGTCTCGATTGGCGGTAAAACTATTGTCAAAGCTCATGATATTAAGTGGACATGATGTCGACTTGGTTTGTTCCATAAAAATGAGTTTGTGTACTTATTAACAGTGCCGAGAATAGGTACCGATATTGTTTGGTTACCAGTATTACAGTAACAGTCACTCCTAGTATCTATCGGAGAGAATTATGTAACTATTAATATACTCCATCACTATATCGCAAATAATAATAATATCGCTGGTGCTAATAATACGTATTGGTTCGTCGTCTACAAATCGGAAGCAATAAATCATCTATAAATAATAAGCGCTTCTCATTTAGGTACAGACATTATATATATAACGGTATCACAATTTACCTCACTTATTTGCATAAGTCGATAAACTCCATCAAGTAGTAAATCAATTAATACATACATACATAACTTCACGCAAAATCCCTTGCGGGGTAGGCAGAGAGAGCGCCATAAGGCACGATTCTTACACACCTCACTCGCTTCGTCGACTTTCATAACTCTTTTCATGCACGCGCGTCGATTTTTGACGCTCCTAACATCACCTTCCTCTAGAACTTGTTCTATTTGGTCATGGAATGTGTGTCTTGGCCGTCCTCGACTCCTACATCCATCAGCTTTTGCATTGTATATCGGCTTAGTCAATTTTGCATCACCCATTCTTTTTACATGTCCGAACGATCGGAACATGCCCTTTACTACTTTTACACCGACACTCTCTTTCAATCCTTATAACTTATTTCCTTCCTTACAACCTTGTTTTCGACGCGGTCAGCGAGAGTCACTCCGCAGATTTTGCGCAGTGCCAATCAATTAATACTTTAAAATATATATATATATCATGTCGATTAAATTAAAACCCAGTTTTCATTCTCTCGCTCGCTCTCACTCTCTCCTTCAGACTGCATTTTGTATTTTACGCCGTACATGTATCAATCACATGTTTCAATATAGACTAGTTTTAATTTTTATTACAAGTAATAATATTATATTTTTATTTATACTGGACACCTGCTATCTTAGCAATTATTTGTATGTGTGTGTGTGTGCGAGTGTGTGTGTGTGTATATGTGTGTTCTATTAATTGTGCTAAAACTCGATCTTGTATACGAAATTGATATTAATAATAACTGTATTCAATAGATATGTCCGGAATAACGGGACAAGAAAATTAAATGTATAATTATATCCTGAGTAATACTTTTTTTACTTGCGATGCAATGGTATATAGCAGTCTGAATATTGTTTGTTACTAGATGGCGCTGTAATAAATTTACTATAATTGAAAAGATAATGCAAATTAAGCATCAAAATCTTTCCACTGATATTATATCTTTAGTAGTTAGTAGTTTTTATGGTATATGTGTCACCCGATAGTAAGTGATTCGCCTGCAACACATATCGTGTTACATTTGCGTTGCAGACCTTTAAGAGAGTAGGATGGCAAAGGATGGGGAAGGAAGTGGGCCTCCGGGTACCTCTCTCACCGAACGAAACTTTACGTCGATCTTCTGAGAGGTCGTGGCATTTCACCGGTCGAGCCGGTCTATTCATGCTTGGCTTTACCATTGTCAAAATATCAGTTTCACATAAAACTATATAAATCTGACCTATTGCATAATTACTTTATAATCGTTGAGATTAAATCTTTTTACGCCACCGATAATAATAATATATCCGACAGACATTTTGAACTGACTATACATTTTAATAGTAAGCCATTATATGAGACTTTACTTAAACAGTCTCGGTGGCCCAGTGGTCGAGCGCACGCCGTCTGATCCAGAGGTCCGGGTTTAGATTCCTGACACTGGCTCAAACCGATGACTTTTCGAAATTGTTTTCGGAAGTTATGTGTGATAAATATTGATGACTGAAAACTTTGTGCCCGGTATGGCACGAGGCTTAACAGCCGCTGCCTACACCTTCGGGTAACAAAAGGCGTGAAGTAATGTTATGGTACTTAAACAATATTAATGTCTTTAATCAGTGTACCAGTATTTTTTATAGTCTATATTATATATTCACTTGTTTTGGCATAGGCATCCACTTAAATATATAGGAAGATATATTTATTTGAAAGAAATTTCGAGGCGAGCCGAGACTTGAACTTGTAATACTCGTTAGTTAAAACTAATACATAATATTATTATTACAAAGTAAGTAGGTTTATACATTTTCTTTTATTATACATTCACTAATACGAATCCGGGACTTTTTATTCGAAGATGATCCTTCATGTTAATATTACATTAGGCATTAGAGAATATAAATATTTGTTGTTATTTTTTCACGACAATATTGAAGTATTGCATAGAAAAGATAAGTATTTATTTAAATATCAATATCTTTGAGATTCCTAACCAATCTCTTTATGTGGCTCTCTCTAAGTGGGATCAGCACAACATGTCATCCTTTCGAACTATCCGTGTTGTCAAAATTTTTGGCTGTGGTTTTCCGGCTGCCTGCCTGACGTCAACCAATCTCGTTTTGGTATTCGGATAAATAATTTGCCTCCGCTTGTTATAAATACCTACTAATTATTCTCACTAATAAAACATAGTTGCAAAAAAGTTCTTATAATAAAACGAGAGATCGATATTAAAAAAAACTCGATATTAAAAGAAACTTAAATATAAGAGACTAAAAGCTATTTTTTCTTGGTAAATAATTTCAATTATAGGTAGTATTTAAGGATACGTAGTGCGGTGATCTGTTCAGGCACCGTACAGTCTGGGCGCCGGTGACCTTGCCGCCGCGCCGGTCGAGACAGACAGACCGCCTCGGTCGCTCGCTACTCGCTAGCTACAACTACCGTCATCGTCTACTCGATATAAAAACAATATAATTCTTGTCATATCTACTGTCTTGTACCAAAATACTTTATCTATACATTTTATATGATACCTACATATAAATAAAATTTAACAGTCTGTTTGTAATATGAAGTAACAGCTCTCTACTACATTCATATAAATACATATAGGTATATTTATTACGGTACAAACACCAAAATAAGATCTTTAACAATTTTTGTCTGTCTGTCTGGCGGTTTGTGCCCGCTGGAATTATTTTGAGGGGATTTTCATTGCCAGGTAGTTAGTGTAACTTAAGCTACTTTTGTTGAAAAAAATATTGGTTCCGAGGCGGAACAAAGTTTGCCGGGTCTGCTAGTTATTCAATAAAGATAATCCCTGTCTATTTAATTTATTTAGATTTGGCCGTTTTTCTATTTATTATACGTATGTATTTACAGAAGAAAAGTTATAGGTAATAAAGTTTCACGTAAAGTTAGTTGCTTATTTTGGAAACTAGATGTATGCATTGTTGACAAAAATATTATACCACTTATTACATACGTTAAGCTAAAAGTTATTGCAAACAAAATGCATTTTTTTTTAAATATTTATCGCCATTTGAAGAAAGACCACACTTACGGAGCTGCAGTTATCGAGTAGTGTGTGATTAATTTATTCTATGAACATAAAACAACTGCATTTGTTACTATTATAAAACAGCAGCGAAGTTATTTATTCTGAATACATTATTAGTTACTTAATAGAAATGGCAAAATTCTTCTTAGAATGAAATCTACATTGAAAAAAAAACGAAATAAAATCAACCTTGGCAATGATATTCACCAATAAGCGATTGTACATTGTCGTCTAGTTGTCACACAACAATGCGCCCGCGCCGACTCCTCGCCTCCTTCTTGCCGCCCCCGCCCCCCACGCCGCGGGCTGCTGGCTGGTCTGGTGGTGGCAACCTTGAACCTCCCAGCGAGCAACGCTCTCACGACATTGTGCTAAATCTAAACTAATTTAGTAATATATACTCGTAGGTTTAGGTATGCATATAAATATGTCTATATAATATGTATTTTTTTCTTTATGGTTTAGGAGGACAAAGGAGCAGGCGTGTCACCTGATAGTACCTACCTCTGTACGGGTGGAACGGAATTCCAAACAGGGAAGGATCCTGCGACTTTTCAGTTGTTTTGAATTTTCAGTACACGTTTACTGTTGACCAAGGTTGTCCAGGAAATAATTAAAACGCTGCTGCCATCTCCTTGGAACAAATACGTGTCTCGACCACTTGATATTTCAAAATGAGCAAAAATATTTAGAAGTCAACTCGGTTTCTTTAGTCGACAATAGTCTTGTTCTTGGTTACTTATTTATGACTTTGATCTTTTATGGTTGTGTGTATGTGTATTTACACTATTATGCTGTTAATACCCGAAGGTATAGGCAGAATCACCTCCTTTGCTGTGTAATATACTCATTTTGGTCATCATCCCACATAATTATCAGCCATAACTACAGAGTTCGAATTTATAACCTTCCAAAGAAAAGTCTGGGCCCATAACCTTACGCTATCAACAAATCAAAATATTTCTATTATAATAATTAATATCACTATGTAAATTAATTATATGTTATTAATAATTCAATCTATAATTAGAATACATATAACATTAATATTATAATTAATTATTGTACCTAACTAATTAGTTATACTTGATGTTATTGGCTGAAGTCACTATGGTTTATGAGTAATAGCATCCGTGTTTGCCGGTTTGAGTTAGTGCATAACGTGACAAGCCGAGTGATTAACATTATTAAGGCTATGTTTAGGAGGCTTTATGTGTACAGTACACCCTTGTCACAAGGCACCTGTCACGTGACCTCACTTCAGAACACACCACCTTCAACCTCGCATTAACGAGTAATTGGAACCGCCCGTACGGATACTCCTTCCTAATCAATGAACTTTAGTACGCTTACAAATATATTGTTATTTGTTAATCAGTTTTTATAATTAGTTTAAAAAAAAAAGGATTTCAGCATCTTCATTTAAGAAATTTAAGAATTCATCTATAGGCGTCACTTACTTTCGTCATATTCGAATATACAAATACGTACCTATAAGAATTGACAACCATCTTTGAACAAAATCAAAGGCAATCAAAACTAATGTTTTAAAGTTAAGTTACTTTTTTAATATTATAATTAAATTAATAACAATAATTCGAGTATAACAGTTAATCAGCTCAGAATTCGCAAGAAAAAGAGGGTTGCCGCTTTATACTTACTGATATTTTGTATTTAAATGGCTTTTCATCATAAATCAAATAATAATAAACTTAGAGGTTAATTAATTAATAAACAAAACGCGATTAATCACTTTGTTATTTGTATTTACTATAGCAAATATCGTTAAACTGGCTGCCAGTTTTTATCAAGATGCCATGGCGCCAGAATTGGCACTTAGATTCGCTTTCACATTTAATACAGCGTGATGAAAGGGAATCTAAGCTCTGCGTATTTTAGTTAGATATAAGTACTTTACTATATAACGATTCTAAGTGTTTTATAAAGTCTAATGAATAGAGATATTTTCAATTTTTGAATTTGATATTTTGAAAAAAAAAACAGTCTGTCGCCATACGAATATCCATACTCATAAATATTCTCTCAACAGGTCCAATATGCGGTGGTCAGTGCTGCGGTCGAGGGGCGGAACTGAAGCTGCGATCATCATTACGCAGAACTGTTGACACCAGTACAGGAGCCTCCACCAAGTGGACAGCTGAACTGTTATTGTCAACCAGACGATCTCTACAAGGTAATTCTAAATTTATGTGTATACGTTTTAGAAAACTAACACTGCTAGAGTCATGTAGTTCGCTGCAAGAATAAGAATAATGTGTTTTACTCATTTAAACAACATAACATACATAACATAACTTTACGCCTTTGTTACCCGAAGGTGTAGGCAGCCGCTGTTAAGCCTCGTCTCGCCGTTATGTTTACGTCCCAAATGGAATAGGTGGCGCACCTATTGCCATACCGGGCACAAAGTTTGTCAGTCATCGATATTTATCACACATAACTTCCGAAAACAATTTCGAAAAGTCATTGGTGTGAGCCAGTGTCTGGAATCGAACCCGGACCTCTGGATCAGAAGCCGTGTGGTCGACCACTGCGCCACCGAGATTATAAAATAAACAAAGTTTGACAAATTCGGGGTTGGGGCTACCTTTTAGGTATTAAATACCTGTGCCAGGTAGGCCCCGCACTTCCTTAACATATAAATACATAAAATAGAAACATTTTATTAACAATAAAAATAAATCATTTCATAATCTAATTAAATAATTAGTAAACCTCGCATTTTCAACAATGAAAATTTGAGGGTACAAATAAAAACTTATATAGTAGGTAGACAAGAGAGAAAGAAGAAGACTTAAGCCAGGTAGCAAATACTACAAAACAATGTGCATACTATTTCATTACTTTGCTTGTTGTGTGGTCCAAGATAACAATTTTTATTTTTTTTATTGCGATATAATAAATAGCTTGTTTTTTCTTTGGATATTTACAGTGATTATTAAATTAATACATATAAATAAATGGACCGGTTCAAGAGGTGAAATACCACGACCTCTCAAAATATCGGCGCAAATTGTTTCATCCAGTAAAAGTCCTTTCCATCCCACTTCCCTAAAAGGCCGGCAACGCATCTGTTACACTACCTGTGTTGCGAGTATCCATGGGCGGCGTTAGTCACTTATCATTTGGGGACCTATTTGCCCCTTATTCCATAAAAATTGTTGCGAAAATCCAACGTTATATAAGATATAACATTGTTATATAGATTAAATAATACTTTCAATTTTATTTACAATGGTAAGAAACAATAAATAAATAACATTATTTACAATATGTACAATAAAAAGATTAGCTGAAATCAAATGTCTCCGTATCTCGGTCTACTGACAGCGTGCCTAGAAGATTGGCCGCATTGCCATGCTGAATGACAATGCTAATCCTCTGTGCGAAGAATAAACCAGCTCTCTGGTCGCGATAGGCCTCTTTGCCAAGAGTTTCAACCCAAAATGGCTCAAAAACATATTCAAATATAAGGTTACTGTATTTGTGCCGCTTGTGATTTTCCGCTGAAGATATAAAATATTTAATATTTCCAATACGAGAATATGTCGCCTTAGTAAGTGTAAGACGTATCGGGTTCGTAACTTATTGAATACGAGTGCCATGTCTCTATAAGTAGTGACGGAATACAGAAGCAGTACAACACACGTGACAGGGCTGTGTGCGACGCAACTTGGAAATATTAAACGCGCCAAGATCAAAGGGAACTTCCGCTTCCGAACTATGTCAACGATTTCATCAATCAAATTGGCGAAATTTCTTTGTTTGAAACCTTCTACGAATAGAATTCTTTAGAAGTACAAACGGGTTTTGTAATGTTACATAGGTTTCTTTTGGATTTAATAATAATAATTAAGTTGCTTATTACATAACATAATAGTGTCGGTGGTCCAGTGGTCGAGCACACGGTTTCTGAATCCAGAGGTCGCGGATTCGAATCCTGGCACGCATCTATGACTTTTCGAATTTTAAATTTGAAAGTTATGTGTTTTAAATATCGATGACTGAAAAACTTCGAGCCCGGTATGGCAATAGGTTCGCCACCTATTCCATTTGGGACGTAAAACTTAACGGCGAGACGACGCTTAACAGCCGCTGCCTACACCTTCTAGTAACAAAGGCGAGAAGTTAAGTTATGTGTGATAAATATCGAAGACTAAAAAACTATGTGCCCGGTATGGCAATAGGCTCGCCATCTATTCCATTTGGGACGTAAAACATAACGGCGAGTCGAGGCTTAACAGCCACTGCCTACACCTTGGGGTAGAAAAAGGCGTAAAGTTATGTATATATGTATGTAATATGTAATAGCAATTAAGTTGCTGTAGTGGTTTATTAAAAAGAAGCATTTTTGGTGGTCTAGTTTTCTTTGATAATATTGATAAATATTGCAACGTCTAACAATCAAGACTTATCGTGATTTTCATACATGTACTTATGTATTAAAAATGTATTAACAAATTCACTATAAGACCTATTCAAATCTGTGTGGCCTAGTGGTCGAGCTTCTGATTCAAAAGTCGTGATATCAATTCCGGACTTACACAAATGATATCTTGGATTTCTTTTCGGAATTGTGCCCGGTGGAGAGTATCGATTCGGCGAGTCGAGGCTTTAACAGCCGCTGCCAATTTCTTCGTGTAGAAAAAGGCGTGAAGTTACGTTTCACGCCTTTTTCTTATCATACTTTTTTATTTTGTAATTCACTTTTTGATATATTTCCAATTTTGTTTATAAAATATATACTTAGTCTGGCCATATATACTGTTACAACTAAAAATAAAAAAATATTACATTTGAATTTGGAATCTGTCATTTTTATACGATTGTTCATTGTATTTTCTCGTTTTGGCGCCAATACATTGTACAATAAAGAGAAAAAGAGATACGAGAGGGTGATAAAGAGAACCGAATCGCTATGATTACATTACACAAAGTAGGTATGGAGCCAAATGCAATTTTTAAAACTCTCCATACACTTGGTATTAGTCAAATGCTTGTGTACCGGGCTATTAATAGGTACATTGAGACCTCCTCTGTTTGTGACAGAAAAAAGACCTGGCCGTCCACATAGTGTTCGTACGAAAAATGTGGTCAAAGCAGTAAGGGAAAGAATTCGAAGAAATCCTGTCCGCAAGCAAAAGATTTTACTTCGGGAGATGAAGATAGCACCTAGAACAATGTTGCGTATTTTAAAAGATGACTTAGGACTTGCAGCCTATAAGAGGCGCACTGCTCATTTATTAACTGATAAAGAATAGGGTGTATAAATCTAAACAACTACTGAAGCGGTACGCAAAGGGAGGTTTTTTTTATGGGATAGGAGGGCAAACGAGCAGGCGTGTCACCTGATGGTAAGCAACCAACGCCGCCCATGGACACCAGCAACACATATAATGTTACTGTTGCGTTGCCGACCTTTAAGGGATAGGGGAAAGGAAAGGATGGGGAAAGGGGGGTGGGCCTCCGGGTACCTCTCTCACCGAACGAAACGCGGCATGAGCCACTTTACGTCGATCTTTTAAGAGGTCGTGGTATTTCACCGGTCGAGCCGGCTCATTCATGCAGCGAACTGCTTGGCTCTACCACTGTCACACCACGATCTACCACGGTCACAGAAAAATATTGTTTACGGATTAAAAAGTTTTTACAATTGAGCAACATTTTAACAAACAAAATGACCGTATTTATGCTCAAAGCTCTAAGGAAGCTTCCCAATTAGTTGACAGAGTGCAACGTGGGCATTATCCGACTTCAGTGATGGTTTGGTGGGGTGTTAGCTACGAAGGAGTGACTGAGCCATATTTTTGTGAAAAAGGTATCAAAACATCGGCACAAGTGTATTAAGATACCATTCATGAAAAGGTAGTCAAGCCCCTTAACAACACCATGTTCAATAACGAAGTATGGTCCTTCCAGCAAGACTCGGCACCGGGTCATAAAGCTCGGTCCACGCAATCTTGGTTGGAAGCGAACGTTTCGGACTTCATTAGAGCTGAAGACTGGCCGTCGTCTAGTCCCGATCTTAATCCACTGGATTATGATTTGTGGTCAGTTTTAGTGAGTACGGCTTGCTCTAAACGTCATAATAATTTAGAGTCCCTAAAACAATCCATACGATTGGCAGTGAAGAATTTTCCCATGGAAAGAGTGCGTGTTTCTATTGATAGCTGGCCTCAACGTTTAAAGGCCTGTATTGCAGCCAATGGAGACCACTTCGAATAAGCTTTTTATATTTTATATCATTTTATATTTATGTATTAAAGTAACACACTGTAAAAGTAATAAATGTTATTTGGAATTTAAAAAAAAAATTTTTCTTTGTTACAATATTTATGGCATGACTAAGTAATAATACTTAATACATATGTCGTTTAAATACGTATACGCGGTACTTACATGGCATATAGATTTAATATACACCATCTATAAGGAAAGTTTTACAAATATGTCGAAGTATTATGTTTATTGTATCAACGAGCAAAGATCATTCGGTACTGTGGCCAGATGTTTCTTATCAATCAATAGGGACCTACAGCATCGGGCTTATTGTTCAATAATAAATATATAAAGTTGAGCTACGCAGTTCGCTGCATGAATTGGCGGTCTCGACCACAGAAATAGATCAAGATAGAACGGCGAATAGGCGTGGCAAGCGTGCCAAAACCATGCACTATATTGCATGCTTTTCGAAACTCGCTCTCATTACGCAACGAGCGTTCCTGCCATGCGTTCAGGACGTAAAAAAATAGATAAAACGTCACATATATGCCTTATTATGCTGTGGCAAATTGTAAAAACAAAAGTAGTGAATCAAATATGAAAAAAGGAAATATTTCGTATGATCAGTAAGTACAGAAAATCAGTAGAAAGTATTTTTTTGAGATTATAAATTATTGTTTTCCTTTTACTATGTTCAATAATTACGATCACAAGTTGTATATTTTTTCGTCATGATAAATATCCATTGCTGTCCGCATTCAACGCTCGTATACAAAAACATTGCGCGTATAAATTATACGCGTAATGTACGTCGAATCGAACGAAATACACAATACACCTGCCAGTTGATCGCTGTGTCTGTTAATCGCTGTGATTGGTCTTCGAATGTTAGAGATGGGCACTCCATGTATCGTTGAGTCTTAGGACTTATCGATAAATTAATTCAATAATAATTTGAATATCAGCTCATGTCTTGCTTTGTCCCTACTTTATTCTAACACCACAAATTTCAACCAAAGTGCTTCGTAATTACATTGGCAGCAGTTTATTTGACAGTATAAGTTTTCACCAATTTGACCAATCGCCGATGGAAAATCATCTCGTTCTTCTCAAACGGGCAGTAACCGAGGTATATGTTGACCTTCGGCTTCGTTATTTAACCAGGACTGTGAGGCCAACCCTTACAAAAAGGCAAATATTTAATAAATATGTATAGTTTCAAGGACAGTAAAATATTTATAATTAAATTTTATATACTGTTGGAAAAATATGTTTTAGGTTTAATATGTCGGATTAAAGTATTTAACATGTTTTACTTTCTATGATTATCGTTACACAAAATCAATAAAGTTGGTAAAATATAAAAATAATAAAATTAACACACGTTTCCGATATTAACATCGATAATCTAATGTGTGTGTCTCCTAACTAGTCGCCCCGCTCACAATGAAAATGACGTCACACTGTGGGCGTGGTTTTTCAAAAAAGTGACACGCTCGAAATGTATGGAAATATGACATCGCGGCCGTTCTATCTTGATCTATTTCTGTGGTCTCGACTGATGTAATACCATGACCTCTCAGAATATTGACGTCAAGCGGCTCATGCCGCGTTTTTATCGGTGGTGTGGTGAGAGAGGTATCCCATTCCACTCCCTTAAAATCCGGCAACGCAACTGTAACACTATATGTGTTTCAGGTCTCCTATCACTGAAAATTTCAAACTATTTTCCCTATTTAATAATGTCTTCGTTTTTTTTAATGGTGGTAAGCCTGATGGTAAGCAACCAACGCCGCCCATGGACAGCAGCAACACTTATAGTGCTACTGTTGCGTTGCCGACCTTTAAGGGATAGGGGATAGGGAAGGATGGGGAAAGGGTGTGGGTGGTGAGCCACTTTACGTCAATCTTCTGAGACGTCGTGGTAATTCACCGGTCGAGCCGGCCCATTCATGCTGTACTACGTTCGTGACTTAGTAGTTCAGCACTCGGCTTCTACCAGAAGTCCGGGGCAGGAGTCAGATGTAGAGTGCAAATAAACATACAATTATATATATATATATATCGAGATAAATAAGTAAAAATAGATTGAATAGACGCGACAGTAATCAAAAGTGGGTGTCTCTTTTATAGAGTAAAATATAATTAAATAAAGTAATATTATATTCCGAACCTTAATATATAATTAACTAGCTGACCCGACGAGCTTTGTTCCGCATCAAAAGTAATAAAGGAATAAATCAATTTGTGCTATTTATCGGCTTTAACTGCTGGCCCGCTATGTTAATACTGCAATTTCTTCGAAAATATTCGTTTAAATTGCATTCTGTAAAGGGCCATACTCATCTATATTACATGCACAATCTATTACGACACTTAATTGGATGAAAATTAATGCTGTAATGTTTAAAATCGCTTAGTAAATAAGCCATTATTTCTCGTAAAAAGTAAAGAAATAAAAATGGTCATTGTGGGTTATCCTAAGAGATAGACATATGCCCTCGCGGACTTTTTTGTAGACCTTTTGAAGGTGTTTAATAATGTAAAACATTGTTTTGATCTATCATTTAGGGTTTAGCCAGCGTTTGCAATTAAATTGCTAATTCTCGAAAATTTTATATTTTTCTTTACAACATAATATATGAATTATAGATCAAAACCACCCCGTTGACACCCTCTAACTATTAAAAAAAACCGCATCATAATCCGTTGCGTATTTTTAAAGATATAAGCATATAAGGGGACAGACAGCGCAAAGTGACTTTGTTTTATACTATGTAATGATGATTAGATTTTATTGAAATGAGTAATTACACAAATTTTATGGATTTTTGAATGAGATAATTTTTAATTTATGTTCTGATACGGTTATGTCATTATCATTCATTTAAACAGTAATATAATCTTGTTGGTCGGGAAACATACAACCCTTGAGAAGGGTCGGACATTTTGAGTTTGTTTAAAACATTCGTAATGGCCTGAAATGTTTTTAGAATTAAATGTTTTCCGGAAATTTGTGATATAGGTACAAGGGATAACTAAAAGTACTGTTTCTATGATATTAATGCAGAAAATAAAACTGTACCTACTTATAAGGTATTTACGTAACGTTAATTAGTTCGTATTTATTTTACGAGATTATGTTTGATAGTCTCGGTGGTCCAGTGGTCGAGCACTCCGCTTCTGAATCAAGAGGTCGCGGGTTCGAATCCTGGCTCACACCAATGACTTTTCGAAATTAATTTCAAAAGTTAGGTGTGATAAATATCGATGACTGAAAACTTTCTCTTCGGTATGGCAATAGGTTCGCCACCTATTCCATTTGGTACGTAAACATAACGGCCAGTCGAGGCTTATCAGCCACTGCCTACACCTTCGGGTAGAAAAAGGCGTGAAATTATGTATGTATATTGGTTCGTATATATTTGACGAGATTATGTTTGAAAATATACATCGCGCTTCACAATAAAATTAAAAATGGCACACTACACCGTTACTGAGGCAGACAATAAAAACTTTAGCAATATATTTTTGAAAATAGAATTTGTTAGAAATTGGACATCAACGTCATTCCAGTTATTTCCGTTAAAGTAATTTGCCAGTATTCTCGTTTTGCAATTAATTTTAAAAAAAGAATACACAATTACACGGATAGATTGACTGTAACGAAACATCGTATTAATTCAAGTTCAGAAACAATTATAAAAGTCGTAAACACAAATTGAATATAAAGATTTACGACGTACAGTAAGTGAAATATCAACAAAAAAAAGTAATTGATAATTTTTGAATAAAGAACATAATATGTTAGATATTTTTAAATATTTCGTGATATTTTGATCAAATTTTAATGTGGGATGAATATTTGTTTTTTTTAATAACATATTATTATTATTATTTTGGTTGCCTGGAATAAATTCTTTTTAGCGATAATGCCGCCATTTGTACTTTTAAATATTTTATAAAGTGTACTGCTGAAATTATTTATCTATCCATCTATATTATAAAAATTATCTCTGTCTGTATGTTATATAAATAAGTATTTGTGTAAGTTCATATAAGTACTTGAATCAATTTCAGCAACCCACTTCAAAGCTTTCTACACTTCAAAAGATTTTCGATTGTACTTCAAAAGTACTACAAGTTATTCGAAAAATTACAATATCGACTACCAAGTATAAAACAATGAACTTCCACTTTCAACCCTCAACTCTCAAGAGGAAATAATAATCAGAGTATGCTTCAAGAGAGCTCTCTCTTTACGCTTTGTTAGTGGAAAGCCCCAGGTATTCCTGAGACCACACTCGCTGATCCTCATTCCAACACTAAAACAATTACGTTACTACTTTATAAATGTACTATTATTATTATTTTAGTACAGTTTTATTACATAATAGTTTAATAGTCTCGGTAGTCCAGTTGTCGAGTACGCGGTTTCTGAATCCAGAGGTCGCGGATTCGAATCCTGGTACACACAAATGACTTTTCGAAATTAAATAATTTCGAAAGTTATGTGTGATAAATATCGATGACTAAAACTTTGTGCAGGGTATAGCAATAGGTTCGCCACCTATTCCATTTGGGAAGTAAACATAACGGCCAGTCGAGGTTTGAGAGCCACTGCCTACACCTTCGGGTAAAAAGGCGTGAAGTTATGTTATGTGTTTTAATAAGCGGAATTGATTCTAGTTAGTAATTAATTTAATATTAGAATCTGTAGCTTATCCGAATCGGTGATTCAAATGGATAGATATTTTTTTGATTAACTGGTAAATATAGCTTACAAAATATAAGTCAGGGACAGGTTTCCAAACTGACTCCACCTCCTTGCTAAAAACTCTCTTTTCACCTTTTCATTCTCTCGTAATAAAAAATTAAAAAGAGAATAATAGTTACGCCATTATTCAAATTGTTGGGATTTATACAATCTATAAAGAAATGTATGTAATACTAGCTGTTTGGCCGTGTACTACTACTACTACGTACTACTACGCGTAATACTAGCGACTTGGTCTGCGTGGACATCGTCAAGCAGAAAAGCTACTATGCCTGTCTGCCTAATACGTCGTTATAAGGGTAAATAGCCCCCTTATTATTGCTTTCCCCCGATTAGTGATAGCGTGATAATGCCTCGACCCAACCTCTTGGTAAAAAAAAATCAATGTATACCTTTGACTTTTAACAGTATATAATTATGAGGCGACAGTTTTAAAAATTTTAATAATACATAACATAAAAATAGGCATAACTTCACGCCTTTTTCTATCCGAAGGTGTGAGCAGTGGCTGTTAAGCCTCGACTTGCTGTTATGTTTACGTCCCTAATGGAATAGGTGGCAAACCATTTGCCATACCGGGTGCAAAGTTTTCAGTCATCGATATTTATCACACATAACTCTCGGAAAGAATTTCGAAAAGTCATTGGTATGAGCCAGGATTCGTATCCGCGACCTCTTGTTTTAGAAGCGGGGTGCTCGACCACTGTACCACCGAGACTGTTTAAGGTTTAATAATAATTAGATGATGTTGCTATAATTATGTATATCTCAAGAGACTAAAGTTGAAGACAGATACTTGTTGCTGGTCGACACAAAGGCATACTGTCATTCTTATTATAAAATCTTATTTGGATAGTATGAACCTAGTTTTTTTTTGGTGCTTATAAGCCTTTAATATGAGAGGGTGTGGTCAGAGTTGCCTTGTTTTCTCCGGAAACTATCGGTTCATTGGTCGATATATAATTGCCGCTGTCAACACCTTCAGGTAATAAGGGAGTGTAAATACAAAAAAGTATATCAAATACTGTTTCTTAATTTATTAATATTTTTTTTTTCCAAACATATCGTGATAAAATAAGGAAAATGTACATTTTACAGTTTAAACTGAAAGTTTTCAAGCGAAACAATTAATCTCAAATAATCCCCCTATCTTCTCTTAACTCCTATCGTATATGAGTTTACTTGCCGCAGCGTTCACTCAAATGTCGCTCAACGAATTTACCTAAACGTTCTTCGAAGATGCCATGTTTGTTCTCTCCTGTCTGATAATGGTGATGATAATTTGAAAACACTCCAAAATGTAAAATAAATGTATTCTAATGTAAAAAAAATACTAAATTTACCAGACCTCACAAAATTCATCATCTTTATGTAATCACACCCCCTCAATTAAGGAGGGCAGCGGGTTTGTTAAACACAATATTAGTTTTCATACGCCATTATTAGTTTTGATTATATTTATAACTAGATCTAGGCGAAGTTTTTTCGCTTTAGAAGCGATAAAGGGATGAATAAAATATTTTTTCTAAGAACACAGCAAAGTAAGTTACTTCTTATTACATCCGCTATCAACCAATAAAAGTTCTGTCAAAATGTGGTGCAGCCATTTCAAAGATTAGCAGAAACAGACAGACAGATAGACCAATTTAAAAAATATATTTTTGGTGTATGTACCGTATATATATTCATATGCATGTAGAAACATCGGTTAATTCAATACTACAAACAGACACTCCAATTTCATTCATATGTAAAGATTCATTATAATTCTTCTTCGCTACTTCTTTTATAAGAAAACATGACATGGTTCCTCTTTCAAATGACAATCTCATCAAAATTACCTGCCCGTTACTGTAACCAGTGAGAAACTTTATATAACAAGAGATTGCTTCAAAGACAGTAAGCCTCTCTCTGTCTCTCTCTCTCTCTCTCTCTTTTTCTCTGTCTCTATCACTCTCTCTTTCTCGGTTCACGAGATCATTTTGTTAGAACAAGCCCTGGTAGCCGGATTTGCATAACTAAGTAATTAGTCTACTCGCACTTGGCAAGGCTACGTCTACTACGTCCAAATGTAATTTATTATATTTGAAGCAATGAATTTTCTTATTAAAAAGGTATGAATTTCAAAAGCTTTGGCGCTGAAGTAAAAAATATAACTTGAAGCAATGAATTTTCTAAATAAAAAGGCTTTTTACTAAAAAATATAATATCGGTGGTCCAGTGGTCGAGCACATGGCTTCTGAATCCAGATGTCGCGGGTTGGAATCCTGTCTCACACCATTTTCGGAATTAATTTCGAAAGTTATGTGTGATCAATATCGATGATTAAAAACTTTGTGCCCGGTATGGCAATAGGTTCGCCACCTATTCCATTTGGGACGTAAACATAACGGCGAGGTGAGGATTAACAGCCGCTGCCTACACATTCCGATAGAGAAAAGGCGTGAAGTTATGTTATGTTATTCATCCTGAATATTTTATTTATCTACTAAAATATATTATACACTGTTGAAAAGGGCGTCTCAAGACACGGTCCCGTTGAAAAGACGAATAGCACTTATTTATTAAAACATCACCGTACTTATGCTCACCACATCTTGATTTTCTTAAGAGATTGCCATCTTTTTATTTTCATCCCTTGTTGAGATTCTGTAATTTTAAAAATACAGCCATATTAAATGTAGAGTTAGATATATTATTCAAAGAAATTTTGTTTAAACACTACAATAAGTAATTTAATAAATTTCATTTTCTTTTGATACATAACTTACATAATAGCCGGCGATTACTTTTTGTTGAATTGGTGAAACCTATGGTGGGCAAAATATTGACAGTTATTTCCGAAGAGTCATTTGTATTTTTTGACTCAGAATAGCTGGATACTAAAACCCTAAAGTCACCAAAATATCTAAACAAACATAACATAACTTTTCTCAACGCCTTTTCTACTCGAAGTTGTAGGCAGCGGTTGTTAAGCCTCAACTCGCCAAATAGTAACGTCCCAAATAGAAATAGGTGGTGAACCTATTGCCATGCCGGGCAGAAAGTTGTCAGTCATCGATATTTATCACACATAACTCTCGAAAATAATTTTGAAATATCATTGGTGTTAGCCCGGAATCGATCCCACCACTTCTGAATGAGAAGCGAGAAGCTAGACCACTGGACCATCGACCACCACGTCATCTAATAAAAATAATATTATCGCCTTGTCATATTTCTAACTTAACCGTCTCGGTGGTCCAGTGGTCGAGCACCTGCTTCTGAATCCGGAAGTCGCGGGTTCGAATCCTGACACTGGCTCACACCAATGATTTTTCGAAATTGTTTGGGGAGTTATGTGTGGTAAATATTGATGACTGAAAACTTTGTGCCCGGTATTGCAATAGGTTCGCCACCTATTCCATTTGGGATGTAAACATAACGGTGAGACAAGGCATAATAGCTGCTGCCAACACCTTCGGGTAACAAAGGCGTGAAGTTATGTTATATTATATTTCTAATCACAAAATTAATGAACGATTCGCTAATGTAAATTATTAACTCTCAAATGAAAATTTAATTATTTGGCCCCGCTTTTATCGTGAGTTGTACGCAGTAGGCTTCAAAAGGAATATCTGTCGTTAACGGCGTCGTGTCGGGTAAAAGCTTTACCGTCATGGCCGGATCAAAAGAGTCTTTTCATAAGGTACGTATAAGGTAAATAAAAAGAGGTTTCTGGGCTCACAGTTTGTGAGTTTGTACATTATAAAATCACTATGACTTAGTAGCATATCATTGTGCTAATACTGAAGTGGACTTATTATTTGAATAAGACATTCCAGAGATAGATATAATTACATTTCTTTAGGGAGAGTTAAAAACGCTATCTTATATATGGTGACGTATAAAATTATTAAGTAACTTTTCATTGTTGGTACTCGTATTATAATATCATTTGATGATTTCAAGCTTTTAGCGGCCACTTTAAACATGTCAATAAACGCGTAAAAACTGTAAAAAAACTAGTTGTTATGGATACTCAAACGTAACAAACAAACTTCCGTAGTAGAATGATTCCTTTATTTTAAGTTAGATCGATAAAAACCACACTAAAAAACATAGTTTTTACTACATCTGCTTACAAAAATTTGCACAGGTGGATATATAAATAATAACATTACTAACTTTTGTTTAATTTTCTGTTCATCATCATCATCATTAGCCTTTTGAGGTCCACTGCTGGACATAGGCCTCCCCCATACAATGCCAGAACTGCCGGTCCGCTCAATCATGGGGGGATTTTGCCATAATCGCCACGCTTAGTCGCCTTTCACGACACCCACGGGAAGAGATGGGGTGGCGGTATTCTAAGCCGGCGCCACACATATTTTAGCAACAGCATTTTCTGTTGCTAAAATAAATAAATATTCGTGACATCTTATCAAAATCAGGGGTTAGACTACCTCTAATTTTGATTCGCTCAGCTCATACTTGTGAGGAGGCTTCAGTCTGTGACTGTGTGTATCGTTAGTTCGCTATCTAAAAGCTCAGAACTTAGGCCTTATAATCTAGATAATTTAAATCAGTTCAGTATGAATTACGACAGTAATTATTATCAGTGTCATAATGGGAATAAACCGAGATTTAACAACATATCTAGTCTTTTTATTTACAGTATAAAACTTAATCTAGCTTAAGATAATCTAAACTTACTTAAACTAACCTAACTTAAACATCCATAAAGTTGTGGCACTTTAGCACCAGAGCACGCTACATACGATACTTACACTATTTTCCACTTTTGCACACTTATTAAATAAAATGCCAGGAACTTGCAAATTTTAGGAAATAATGCAGAGAACAGATATTACTTTTCTGCATTCCCGCCAAAACTAACAATCCATATTCAAATATAAATTCTAAATTTCAAACCTTCACATACAATGTATAGAATAAAAAAAAACACCCAATACTAGATATGTGTATCGTTGGAATTTAATGAGATGTAAATCCCTTTAGGCCGAGCATGATATTACTCTGTGTTAATGTAACATTCCTCAAAGCCTAAAGGACTGTAAGCAGGTGCCACAAACTATGAAACCAAATCCACTTTGGTTATAGTTGAGCGTAAATGTTCCTAGGTATTTATAAATTAGTTTGTAGATAATATAACATAACATAACTTCACGCCTTTGTTACGTTAAGGTATAGACAGCGGCTGTTAAGCATCGTCTCGCCGTTATGTTTACGTCCCAAATGGAATAGGTTTATGGAATAGTTTTCAGTCATCGATATTTATCACACATAACTTCCGAAAATTTCGTAAAGTCATTGGTGTGAGCCAGTGTCAGGATTCGAACCCGCGACTTCCGGAATCAGAAGCGGGTGCTCGACCACTGGACCACCGAGACCACTGGACCTTTTTTTGTAGATAATACTTATTATATTATTAGATTCAAAATTCCAAGTTAATATATGTTATTTGTTATTAGTTAATTATGTCATTTATAGCACAGTGGCTTAATCACAGGTTGATTAGTTTTGTGAATAGCCAAAATTTCTATTGAAAAGCTATTTCATGGACACCTGCAACACAGGTAGTAGTAGTGTTACAGTTGCGTTGCCAGCTTTTAAGATGGGATATTGGAGATGTTGGAATTGGGCCTACGGATATTTCTCTAACCGAATGAAATGCAGTATGAGCCATTTTACGTTGATATTCTGAGATATCACAGTATTTCACCGGACCAGCTGGCCGATTCATGTATCGAACGGCGACACGTCTAGACAGATATTCTTTATTCCACAGTCCTACCTATCTACTAATGAGATTTCGTTTGTCCCTACAGATCATCTGACGATTCTGTCACAACTGTCCCAGAACAAGACAGCTGTACTCTTCGCACAGTTATATCGAGGGCACGCGTCAAAGACAGTACGTCCGCTGTCCACGCTCTACGACGATATCCGCATAGTTCTACGTTCGCCGAACGATAGAAATGCCAGTTCAGATAGTCTTACTAGTAGTGAATCACCAAAAGACTTGGCGATAAGTGCGACGAGATTCTTCAGGGACATATTTCCGGTGGCGTATCACAATGTACTCAAGCTTGAGAATAAACAGTTCACGTCTGAATACGAGGCTTGCTTGAAGGATGCTTACGTTGCAGTGCAGCCGTTCGGAGACATACCACAGCAGGTGAGATCTCACTTCTGGTTGCTATATAGTAAGAGTAGTTTAGAAGTAAATTAAGAAACTTTACGCGTTTTTCTACACGATGGTGTAGGCAGCGGCTGTTAAGCCTCGTCTCGCCGCTATGTTTACGTCCCAAATGGAATAGGTGGCGAACCTATTGCCATACCGGGCATAAAGTTTTCAGTCATCGATATTTATCACACCACTTTCCGAAAACAATTTCGAAAAGTCATTGGTGTTAGCCAGTGTCAGGATTCGAACCCGCGACTTCAGAGTAGTTTAGAAGTAAATTATGTAACTTTACGCCTTTTTCTACATGAAGCTGCAGTCGGCGGCTGTTAGGCCTCGACTAATTCAAAAGCAAAAGCGCTTATCTTTCAATATGTAGGTAAACTTTTTAACCGACTTCGAAAAAAGGAGGAGGTTCTCAATTCGTCTGTATGTATAATATTTTTTTTTTTACCTCTTTTTAACTTACTCATTTCTACCTTACTCATTTGTCGGTGCCAGCCTAGGTAACGTACTCTATTGTGTTGCATCGACTTCAATAATGAGTAACATTTGTAAATAATATATTAGTTAAAGATGACTTTATTAAAGTGTTACGTTTTGTATATCGTATTAAGTATACAAATGAGTAAGTTACGTTATTTATCGCTTTTTAGTTATAGAGGTACTGTTTTCATATACTTATAGATTGTGTGGTTTACGTTTCTAGAAGTCGGTTTAACTTTTTTTTTAAAAGTAATTTTTTAATTTAGGTTATATATTCCATTTTATTTTCATCCATTGTAACGAAAATCCGCGATTTGCATGTTTTTAATGCCCCAGGCGCTCCACTATATTGACGCAATGTGCTTGAACAAGGGTTTGTAATTAAAACAGTAGTTTGATTATTTCACATACACATAAATATATATACAGGTATTACATATTATACAGCGCCATTGTACATATCACTATCATTTTCAACATTAATAAATCATATTAATTTCCATTTATACAATCATACCCAACTTTACCTGAGGTGTTGGGATTATCATGTTGTATAGAATTAATAAATTAATTTATACAGTATTTAATTAAAGCGTACCAACTAGATATTAAATGGGGTAAACTATAATTGTTGTTAACTAAAATATTACTAAACCTTACTTGTATGTATCTTCACAACCATCAATAAAATACATACTTACAAATAAAACAACATCGCTTCACACATCGCTTCACGCCTTTCTCTACCCGAAGGTGCAGCAGTTTTAAAGCCTCAATACACCAAATCGTTATGGTCCGTAATGGAATCGATTGCGAACCTGAGTACTGTACACCAGGCACAAAGTTGTCAGTATTCTATAACAATCACACATAACTTCCGAAAAGAATTCCGAGAAATCATTTGGTGTGCGCCCGGAATCGATCCTACGACTTTATCCTAAATTGAATAGGAGGCGGTACCTATTGCGATATGTAGATAATGAACCATTTTATCGTTCATCAATGTTTATTAAACATAAGTTCGGGAACGTATTTCGATAAGTCATTAGTGTGAGTCAGAATTCGAATCAGAGACTTAGAAATGACCAAATACGAGTCGAATATGTCAGTTAACGATCATTATTACTCATAGCTTCTATACTCACGTAAATCATAAGACTTCCAGAAAATTAATTTGAATGTACATAGAGGGTTGGACTTCAGACCCCTCATACAGAAGTGCTAAGTAAACCTAAAGCTATCGAAGCAGCTGTTATTACAAACTAACATATTGAGGTTCTTCGTTCATTGAAGAGGATATACTTATAGGAGTATATTACATTGGAAATATTATTAATATATAATCCATGAATACAGAAAACCTGTGGCAAGCCGACATTGTCACGTAAAGGTCTAATTGCCTATCATGTAAAACATACTGATTCGAATACAATACTTTGTTTACAATGAGCGTAATTGAAAAAAAAATACCAAAAAGTTTTCAGTTGTTTAAATTGCTCAAAGTAATTAAATTTATCTTTGATACTTTGATGCTGGACGAAAATGACAAGTAATTAATTATAACATTAAAACAACTTTTTAGGATTATATCGCGTTTATTTATTACTACGTTCGAAACGTCGGGAAATAAATAAAAATAAGTAATAAATAAACGCGATATAATCCTAAAAAGTTGTTTTAATGTTATGAGTGTGATTCGCAAAAATCTGAGAAATAAATAAGTAATTAATTTTTTTTTCACCATTCTCCGAATTTGGACAGGCTAAATCCATACGCACTTTATACATGATCCAAAGGAGTTTTGTCGACAGTATAGCGACACGCGATTTTACACAATTTTCCACATTTTCACACATATACAAACGCTTAATAAATATAAAACGCCACGAATTTTATTCTATAATATCCTTTGAAACACAAATTTTAGAATATAACGCAAAGAACGGACATGTAACGCAAAGAATGGACATGACTCTTTTACATTCCCGCCAAAACTCTGACAAGTAACTAATTGTCTAAGGACACTTGGGTGGTCATTAAACTCAGTATTAGCTATTCTAAAGATCATCGAACTGTTATTACAATTATTACTTATGACTTTGAAATAAAAAAAAAAAATTCGGTCGCGGGTTCGAATCCTCACATTGGCTCACACCATTGACTTTTTGAAATTAATTTCGTAAGTTATGTGTGATAAATATCGATGACTAGAAAACTTTGCGCTCGGTATGGCAATAGGTTCGCCACCTATTCCATTTGGGACGTAAACATAACGGCGAGACGAGGCTTAACAGCCGCTGCCTACACCATCAGGTAGAAAAAGGCGTGAAAAGTTATGTTTTATTCCTTGCTGATAATGTATTAATCTTCCACAGTTGGGCACATCATTGTCTAGGTCACTGGTGGCAGCACGAGCTCTACTACAAATGCTAGCAGAAGGTGCAGATGTACTGGACAATACTGATAGGGTGCTGGCCAGCGCCAGTGAAGCATGTTCGGAACGATTGCTACGTCTAGCTGGCTGTGCCAGGTGCAAAGGACATACTGTGCTACCTTGCAGAAATTATTGCCTAAATGTTGCCAGAGGGTAAGAGTAACTACGTATTCTTCACTATAGTTAACCGGTAAATAATTAACAGGCCTCGTGGTGCAGTGGTAAAACTACCGACTACAGAGTCCAGGTCGGCGGGTTCGATCCCCACTCAAATACAAATATTTATGACAAGCATGAATGTTTGTCTGCGTGTGGGTTTGTGTTGCGTCTGGGTGCTTTTCTAATTATTTTATGTATGTATTTACAAAAAAGAAAGTATGTATGTATTAATATCCGTTATCTAGTTTCTTTCACACAAGCATTAAGTTGTTTAGCCTGGAAATAGAGGGCGCTGTGTGTATTGTGTTTAAGTAGTAACAAACGGAAACTTTTAACTTGTCGCAAATAAATTTAATCACGTTAAATTTAGACACATACATAACATACACATAATAATATAGAATAGTGTAAAAAAACATACTGATTTCATAAAAAAAAACCTTAAAAAGATTGCAATTCAAAAACATCGAGCTCGGACATGTAAATTGAATGGACGACGCAAGATTGACTAAACAGATACACATTGTAAAAGCGGATAGATGTAGGAGTCGAGGACGACCACTATACACCTTCCGTTACCAAATAAAACGAATCCTAGACCAAGGAACCTTAAAAATCGACGCGCGTATTTGACAACAGCGATGAAAGTAATAGAAGCGAGTAAGGCGTATAAGAAACGTGCGTCCTGTTTTCTCTGCCTATCGCAAGGGACCCGGCGTGAAGTTATGTATGTCAATCAAAAAGAGACCGAATAGATGGCGGCTACTAAAATTGAAATTTAAAAAGAAATCGGTTTGCTTTGTGGAACAGGATAATTTATAAATTTAATTCTTAAGTCTCCTCGAAATAATCACACTTATAGAGAGAATATAAACGTCACTTTAATTGTAATATTTTGACAACTAGTTTCTCATTGCGCAATAATATGTACAGGTGTATAGGCTCGCTGCTGACAGAGCTGGACGGTCCCTGGGCGGGCTACGTGGAGGGCGTTGAGAGACTAACGAAAGTTGATGCCGACGTGGCGCTACGAGAACTGGAAACTAAAGTTTCTAAAGCAATTATGTACGTCTTGGAGAACTCGGCCGTCTCGGAAAACAAGGTAAGTTTATCACATAAGTTAAGGATACTACAGGCAAAAAATACAGGTGTAAAAAAATGTTGTATACACTAATATTTTTGTAAATCGTTCATGTTTTATTTTAAATTACACGAACCACTGGAATTTCCTATACTTTCTTTACTTGATGACCCTCTACTCTTTTCTAATAGTTTTATGCCCAGCAGAGGTGACTCACTCACTTCGGGTAAGATTAAGGATAAATCCTACTGATGTGCTTTAAAACTCCTTTAAGGTCCCTTAAGGTAAATAAAAACCTTTTTAATGAAAAAATAGGTATGACACTAGTTAAAACAGCCATATATTCAAATAATATATAACCCGTTGCAAAATTTCAAAAATTGAATTTTAAATTATTTGAATGAGTTACAGTTTTTTCTTTATTTTACCACAAGTAATGTGCACCGATATTGCCCCTTTTGCGTAAAGAAATTAAAATTAGCTGACTATACTGCGTTATTAACAGAGATAATTATGTAGATCCTTCATAATCTTACCTCATATTGCTAATAATATGATAAGTATTGCTTAATTATAATTTGCTTTTGAAGTTTGATGACCTCTCAGAGTTTTGATGATGACTGATTTCAATTAAAATAGTTATCTATACTTCAGTAATTACTTTAGATGGCTGTAATTTTGTACCTTCGTACAATATACACCTCAAAATTCCAAATAAGAATTTTTAGATTTGAAGTTTGATAATTTATAAATTTAACTGTTGTGTACTTTTATTTGTAATAAACTTGATTTCGTTTAAGAGTTTTTTTTAAAGACGCTTTCCAAACATACTTTCAAACTTTTACCATACATATACAATTGTTAAATGAAGGATTTTAATACTTTTCCATACCTATAGGAATGCTCAGTCGTACCTATGTTTTAGTCATTAATTGTAACTTCAAGATGTAAGCAGTTACCATTATGCCTTGAATAGCCGAGTTTTGTTTTTATTATATTGTATAATAAATACTATTAAATGTATACTAATTTAGAGCGTAAAATGAGAAAAGTAAAAAGGAACAGATACCAACGCCTCGCTCGTGGTTACTTGGCAGACCGCCACACGCGCTGGAATTGCTACAACAAGCCATTTCAATTATTTCTCAGTTTTAACTTATATATACTTTCCATACTATATGTAAATACATACAGTTAGTTTAAAATTATATAGATACTAGCGGACCCGGGGAACTTTGTTCCGCATCAAAGTAGTAAATAAGTAAATTTTGGATTTACTACTTTTTCTTTACTACATCATACATGCATTATAGTTAAAAACCACCTCGTTGACACCCTCTATCTATTAAAAAACCGCATCAAAATCCGTTGCCTAGTTTCAAAGTTCTAAGCATATAAGGGGACAGACAGCGGAAAGCGTGCTCAATGACATGCTGCTTAGCAGCAATCTATATTATTTGTAGTTATATATTCCGAATGCATTCCATACTCAGTAAAGGAGCACAAGTTACATTAGTTGTTAAAAAGTGGATTCACAAAGAATATGTAGTAAATACTATTTCGAAATATTTATGGATTATAAATATATTAGAAAAGAATTTTAATCCTTTAATATTAATTCTAAGCCTGTCCACGATGTGGCAACGTATTTATTTTTTTTGTCAAAGTAAACCACCTTAATATGATGACAAAAAAAGCAATCACTTACGGAATTCATATTCGGTCGAGTTGTTACGAATGCATAGTAATCTATTTTTTTACATGTTTACGACGCTTATTACGAGGTCGTAAACAGCGAAGCGTAGGCAGAGAGGTGCGGGCATACAGGTCAATCGTGGGCGCAACTCTGCCATCGACAACGGGAAAGGAACATTAATTCAAATACATTACTTTTGTACTTATATAACACGACAAAACAATTGGATAAATTTGTTGTGAAAGATGATATTATGACTAGGATGGGTGTTGCTGTGGAAAAAGTGAAAAGAAGACAAACCTGTTGTGTTGGCCACAAATGATGGGAACAGGGCAGGAAGATGATTATAACACGACAAAAACAATGCGTTGCTATCACAATATTCGTTAATAATCGATTTTAATATTAGAATAAAATAATAAGTATGCTAAAACAATCTGAGTTATGAAAAATATTGAACAATGTGTATTTTAACATAACTTCACGCTTTTTTTATACCCGAATACGTAGGCGGCAGCTGTTATGCCTCGGCTCGCCAAATCTTAACGTCCCAAATGGAATAGGTGGCGAACTTATAGTCGTACCGGGCACAAAGTTGTCAGTCATCGATATTTATCACACATAACTTCCGAAAAGAATTGCGTGTAATCATTGGAGTGACCCTGCAATTGATCCCACGATGTCTGAATCAGAAGCAGGAAACTCGACCACTGGACCACCGAGACTCTTTTTGAACAGTGTGCTATTAATAATTAGTTACTATTTTTATGCTGCACCTTTACATGCCTAATACGACGCTAAGCCGCACAAGATAAGTCATAAGTCTCGCATTAAGTCGATAAGTGACTCGATAAGTCGCACAAATATTGTGATTAATAAAAAAAAACAAGGTAACGGCTTATTAAGACACCCAAACCGTGATTCTTGGTAAGCCCACATAGTATAGATACACATGAGTCTGAACGTAGCTAAAGTAGAACGAATGGTCTAAATTGAGGGAAAAGAACCCTCGCCGGCAGAGGGAATTCGAAATATCTGAGGTCATCGGAAAATTTTATATTAGACCCTAAACATTCAACGCATTTTTATTGGTTATAATTTTCCGTCCAGGTAGTGTTTCAATCGAACGCACTACCCGTGGAGATTAGAAAAGCCAAGTCTCTAATGATTCCGACTTGTCGATATAAAACCAATAAATTTATTCGACTATATAATTAATTGCAATGGACATCTTAGATTATAATTGGCTAATATTTTTGAAAGTCTTGTCAGACCAACAAGACTTTGCTCGAACACCCCGCTCGAGCAGGTGCTCGAGGAGGTCCTCGAGCACCTCGAGCACCCCGCATCAAGAAGTCGTAGGATCAAATATGACGGACAACATTCTACCCTGTATATGGTAATCGGTTTCGTCAACTATTCCATTTGGAACGTAATAAATCGGCGAGAGGAATCTTATCAGCAGCAGCTGATAATGCTTTTTGCTTTCTACCAGAAGGTGTAGGCAGCAGCCTTCACCTTCTGGTAGAAAGAAAAAAGCATTAAATTATATAAAAAAAACTGTTATATACTTCCGTGTAAAGAAACGTAATGGCAATATTGTCAATATAAGTAAACTGAGTTTGTGCTCAATCATTTTTTTCCTGTTCAGACTCGGCTGATTCAATAAACCCATGGAAATAACAATTTCAAGGGTAGATAATTTATTTTATATGGCAATTTGCGTCGTCGGTGGAGTTCTCAACTACATTACATCCTGTAGCCTTCTAATGTCATTTTTCTTTTTCTATACTAACAATAAAAAGTGAACAGATTTGTTGGCTTGTGATCGATAAACTCTGAAAGTATGAATCCATTTTGATTATTCGATTATGTTGGTTTTATTTAGTTAAATAATAAGAGTTAAATAAATTAGTCCGTAATATTTTCAAATAAACATTATTTAATTATTACTATTGAACGTTGGGAGGACAAGTTGTGGAAAATTTAAGACAGCTCAACTTTTGTATTAAAATGCATTTGGCTAATTAGAAGTTACGATTATAGCGACTGCCAATATAGTCAGAGGAGCTACATCGGCGAAAAAAAAAGTTTATGAATATCTTAAAATGTATGAATGAATGCCATGAATCGTAAAATTGTCTTAATTTTTTATTGCCTCCATTTTGACAGAAACGGTATACTAATAAAAGGCATATACAATATCGCGATGTATAAATTCGAATCTGTTCGCAATTTAAAAAAAAAAATAGTTGAGAGTTGCCAGCAATTCAGTTCTCAAATTTAATTGCCAAAAAGAAGAAGGATTTTACATTTTATAACTATAATAGTTGAAAGCTATGGATGCGTTTATACTAATGAGTGTACTCTGGTTTTTCTAATAAAATTTCAAATATATAATTTATAAAAATTGTGGTAGCGCCAAGCAGTTCGCTGCATGAATGGGCTGACTTGACCGGTGAAATACCACGACCTCTCAGAAAATCGACGTAAAGTGGTTCATGCCGCGTTTCGTTCGGTGAGAGAGGTACCCGGAGGCCCAACCCCCTTTTCCATCCTTCCCTATCCCCTTTCCCTTAAAGATCGGCAACGCAACAGTAACACTATATGTGTTTCTGGTGTCCATGGGCGTCGATGGTTGCTTACCATCAGGTCGCTTGCCCTCCCATCCCATAAAAAAAATGTACTAATCTTTATTTTATTTATTTTACTAAAAAAACTAGATAACGAAGCATATCGAATAACATAACAGTTTTGTTGAAATATGTGCAATATGTTATAAACGAGCATCGTCTTGTTATAATGTACTAAAGATTATATTATTAATAATACAAATACATATTATCGTCGCCATAAAATACTACCTGTGCCCGCTACTATCTGTATTTGGTATTAATACAAATCTATACAAACAATTTCTAATACAAAAGTATGTTAATCTGAATCTGAAGTGAAAGTCCAATCAAAATCGATACCGTCAAATGGGGTGACTTGGGATCAAAGGGTGTTTAAAGATTAAATTTTCCTCTTAAAAGAGATCATTATAGATTACAAACATACACTATATTATTATTTACTGGTATAAATTTGTACAGAGTACTATTATACATGGGTACAGAGTAGGATAGATACAATATCGACACACCAAGCCGTTCCGTCACGTATCTGTGTCAAGTTTTACTAATGAACGCCTTCTCGCTACCGTACGATGAGTACAATTTGCTAGCAGTAGTTGTGCAACACTCTCATCCTCCTTATAGGTACAAAGTACTACAAAGTCTTATCTTCTGCCCACGTTTCTATCGAGGTTATTAGGTACATATGTGGAATTATTACCTTCAAAGCTTACTTCGTAAATACCATGAGTATTGCAAAGAAGGTAGGAATAACCTAATATGATATGCAACGCTTGGCTTAAATATCTTTGTCTTTTTTTAATTTACTGAACGTTCGAAACGTCGGGAAATAAATATAAATAAGTAATAAATAAACGCGGTATCATCCTAAAAGTTGTTTTAATCAATTACTGAAAGAAGAAATCTTGTGAATGATCATTTGTGATCATCTACTTAAATTTAGAAACATTGCCAAACTTTTTTTAGTTTCATAAACTAACTAAACAAAAATATGTCATCTTCAGCAATATATTACGCGACTTGACATTCGTGACTGCTTTTCTCTTCTGTTCTTGAAAGATGAAGGAGTCCAAACGTAATATTAAACAAATGGTCTCTATTTAGGGATCCTTCGAGAAACACTCGTTTAAATTCTTACGCGGGAAGATTTTTGGTTCTGTACTTCGTGGTCATATTAGTATAGAAGTATGTAATAATTGAAGGGTATACTACGTACCTATAATATAAATAATCCGTAGTCTGATTACAGCTGTTTTGTGTTGTACTAGCTGACCCGGCGAACTTTGTTCCTCATCAAAGCAATTTTTACAGCGTTTACATTTAAAGTGCTAAATTTAGAAAATTATTACTTTATTTTTTTTATATCATACATGAATTATACATACAAACTACCCCACGTATTAAAAAAAACCGTATAAAAATCCGTTGCATAGTTTCAAAGTTCTAAGCATTTAAGGGGACAGACAGCGGACAGTGACTTTGCTTTATACTATGTAATTATAACATGAACATATATTTATAATAGTAATTATTATAATTTCAAATATATATTTTATCTAATTTAAAATATATGAAGATATTGAACTATAAAACTTAATACATCGCTTTTAATTTGTCATGACAGTTGGTCTTAATTGGATCCGGAGAATTCCGGAAATCACAAGTAGGTAGATCAGCGGAACTCTGCTATCAAAATGCGCTATAGATAAACTGCTATGTAAAAAAACGCAATTTTAAAAACATTATAATCCAGACAGTTATAAAATATGTATATACATATTAATTAATATACAAGATACATATTAATTAATGCTATGCCTATTTGCTTGTATTTAAAAGAAAGCTAAAAGTATAAAACAACTAGCATGCGCCCAAAAAAAAATAATATACACATTATAGATTTCTGTTTCCGTTCATTTCAAAATCACTTAATTCTACTTTTTAATTGATTACAATAATTAATACAAATCCACATTGATATTAATTTATAATTTGAAATGTAAGCAAGAAATTTGCAACACTGGACTGGGACAAATTTGCAAGTATCTAATAAATATTTTTTTTAATATAAATCAGTGCATATGTAGTGGATTAAATTTCAAAACATCTAAGTTTATTCAAAAGTGAAGTCCTCGGAAAAATCATCATTCATCATCAGTTTTCCACTGGGTTAAAGAAGGATGATCTCGAACAGGAATAACCAAATTAATAAGATTCATAAGTCTTTAGAATTGCCCCCAAAGTATCAATTCGTTCCAATTTGCAAGTATCCAATCATAATTATAATTCAGATCTGAATAGTACCGGTTTTTATAAATTACAATAATGTTTACATTGAACATTAAATAATCGATAAACTGAACCGGTACTAACCGATATATTTTATTATGTTGATACAACTCTACTATCTACGGTACGATGCAATTAGGTATATTACTAAATTTTAAATAGAACTAGTTCTTATCCGCGGTTTCGTTCGTGTACATGTACTGGCATGAATATTAAGTTTAAAAAGAGGAACTTTAACTATCACAGGGGAGTGTCATACGTTTTTATAGTAACTATTTATTAATTAAGTATTAATTTAAGCGGAATATTGCTACCTTATTGTATTTGGGACTTAACAATTTCGCGAACATATTTATCAATTATCACACATTACTTCCAAAAAGCCTTTGATGTGAGCCCAGATTCGATCCTAACACTTCTCGATTTCAGTAGATGGTTACTTGATTTCTAGACCCTCTAGACTTAGAAAATGACAATTATCATCTTGTTCTTCTTTTTTATCGATTGACTTGTTGCCGAATAACAAACATCCAAACCATATTTTCAGAAGATATTCTCATTAATAATATGAATATAGATAAAGTTCCGTTATAGAACCAGTAGTTGGCTATAAACCAGTGATTGTGCTATAATAAATAAGACGTCGGTATCAATGGTCGCTATTGGTTGTATCGAGGCTGTACTGCGCCCACGCAGGTCACGATCCAAACCAAGAGCGGACCCGAAACCCATCTGCCTGTGCTATTGCCCTTGTATATATTCGACTATCGTCTAGCTCCGTCTTTGCACGGGTTCAATACTGATAATAAATACACTACATAAAAATTGAGATATTATTATACATATAAACCTTCCTTTGTAATCATTTAATCTGTTAAAAAAACGGCATCAAAATTCGTTTCGTAGTTTTCAAGATTTAAGCATACATAGAAATATAGGGGCCGAGAATCATATTTTATGTTATGTTGTGATATATATTTACTTTATCTATGATGTGAATGTAAGTTTGTTTGTTACGCTTTCACGTGATAACTACTCAACCGATCATCATGAAACTTTGTACACATATTCTTGGAGGTATTAGTAGTAACATAGGATACGTTTTTTCTTTGTTTCTTTTTTTAATTTACATATATTATCATTGCGAGCGAAGCCGCGAGCAAAAGCTAGTGTATAATATTTATGGTATAGACGTTGTAGTTATGATATATATTGCATCTTTTTCCCTTGAAACAGATTAAAACAAAAACAAAAAAAAAAACAAATTAAAAAAGAATCTTATTCGAATTTTGAATTTGGGAAATCCTATGACGTTCTCGCAGTGAAAAACATCAAATAAAATCCGTCAAGTAAATTTACTAATAGGTATAATAATATAATAGGTACATTCAAATCCAATTTGCTATCTATAACCGTCCTTTTGGCGTATTCGTGTAGACAAAACGTCAGCTAAAACATGTTCAATGGACATAATATTATGCCAAAGGTGAACTTGTGTGGGCGATTAATAAAATTAATCTGGAATAAAATCAATTAATATTAACGACATCACAAGTTGCGTGTCGGTTTATGTGTGTTGTAAATTTTAAGTACATATTTGATTATTGACTGTATAAATTTTAATGGCTTGTTGACAAATCAATAAATAAAAGTAAAATATATACATTTTATCATTTGGTTTCTATCTGTTTTGTCTAATAGAAAATAGAGATATATATTTAGAAAAGATATATAGAGAATTACTGAATAGGTACGTATTAGTTAAAAATCACTATTGATTTATATTTATTAAATTCGTTAAAAAAATCTAGTTCTAGCTCTATCTAGTTAGCTCAACTTTGTACTTTAAACATTGTCTTGATAATATATGCATATTTTCTTGATTTTTTAAAATTAACAACAACATTTATAACTGAGAATGAAATTATTATTAGTTTGAGTATATCACCATAAATAAATTTATCGGTATAAGAATATACCTATAGAAAGTTGTCAGGCAGAGATCGCACCATACCATTGTACTTCCCTAACATTTATCATGTACTAGTACATATTAAGTTACTATAGTGTATTCTTTAAATGTACAATAAGCTGTATTCTACTCTATTAGGAAAATACACATAAGTTCCTATTTGATGTACTCACAAACTTATTTGTATAATCGAATCTTAACTTATTTGACGTTTTTACAAATAACAAAAATGTGCAAGCAGTTCGATTCGACCGGTGAAATACCATGACCTCACCAAAAAATCGAAGTAAAGCTCAAATCGCATTTCGTTTGGTGAAAGAGGTACTCTCTTTTCCCTACTTTTCCTATTTTATCCTTAAGGATTGCAAAGCGCCAACCTCGGTGCTTGCAGATGTTGCTTTTTTACCCCTTTTTCCCATAAAAAATATAAATTAAGTACGCTTTAAGTAGTACGCTGTCGCTCTAAGCTTGTGTCGTAATTTCGCGAGGTGAAAGCACTGGGCAAGCGTAGGCGCTGCTTTTTGTTAGGATATATGAGATGAGACGCCATCTTTATGCTCTGACTCCACCTTTGAAGACCTTCGACTGTTTAACATGCTGATATATTATAACTAAATATTTGCATTTATTCACAATGTGGGCGACGAGTTCGTCTACAATATATCTACTTAATATAAAAATAAAATCTTACTAAAACATGATAACAAATTTGATTCGATTAAAAGATAAGGAGGTTTTATTCAAATTCGGCCAGTTCGCCTACCGTTTTTTATTTTTTTTTATTTGATGTTGGAAATATAATTTCATGTTTCAATACTCTAATATCAATAAATCATATTTCGATTCAATAATATTTCTTAGTTTTTAGTAGTGAATTATACAATCGTAAAAAGTTTGAAACGAATTTATCAATGAAATATAAGTCTTGCTTCTTTTTTTTAATAAATATATTTATATCATTAACTTTTGTTTATTTTTTTTTAATTTCAGTCTAAGACCGCTGACTCGGTTATGTTCTTGTATTTTCCTAAACGCCGTCTTTGCTACGAGAGAAGAAATTTTAAATTTAAATCGGCTTCATATCCGACATATTATCGGTCATCAAAATGTGATCAATTATTTTTTATCAACTTTCTTTGGTAATCGTTCAAAATAGATATAAGTCGAATTGTTATCGCGTCAATGTTATTGTTTTCTTTGTGGTCATTTTACAATCGAATAGTTAAGCACAATTCGAATTTGTTTTTCAATAACCAACAATAACAACTTTTATACCAGTTCCTTTATGTATTATTTATGTGAGCATCCGAAAAGATTCTACAACCATGGGGACCGTGAGCCCAGAAAAGTATTTATAACTTTTAGAAAAGTACACAGGGAAAATGAGCGCGGCACCAACATCTAGAAAACTTTTTTATTTTTTCAATATCGGAAGCAATAAATTTTTGTCGAAACCAAATTCGATAACGATACAAATTGTTAAAAAATATTTAAGATAAATCGAGTCGTTTAAACGAGTTTTCAGTTAATAAGCTATAAGCGTGCCAACAAAAATATGTTACTACGTCGATATTTCATTGGTATCGGAAGTATAAGTTTAGTGAGTGTTTTTATCAACAACTTGATTATTAAGTATTCGAGAAAAAATGTTGTTTTTATTACGATATTATTTTTTTTATAGTTTGGATATAAATAAACCTCTTTTTGCAAAAATATGCACTTGAAAAAATTCCTTTTAGGTAATATATAAAAAAAACTTCCTAGGTAAGAAAAAAAAAGCTTTTTTTTGACTTCCTGCCCTTTTCTACGCGAAGGTGTAGGCAGCGGCTATTACGCCTCAAATCCAGAATTTTACGTCTCCATACGATAAATCGGGAAAAATTTCATTAGTTGATATTTATTGCACCTAACTTTCTAGAAGGCCTTGGTGTGAGCTAGTGCTCGAACCCGAGACCCGAGCCTGTCTATATAATTTTCAATTAATTGTACAATACGTTAAGTGAATATAAAAGATAATAATTATTTTATATCATGAGGAACACGATGCAAAATATTTTATTACTGAGCTTACTTTGCTAAGGTTAATATCGTGATATCTATGATGATATTATATTAACTTGAGTCATAAAATACACTACACTTGATGGCCATCAACATGCCGTTACATGAATGGTATAGCTTAGGTACATTCGTAAGATTCATTTAGAAAATCACATTTATAAGTAAATGTTATTTATAAAACTATATGAGCATTTACTTTTAAATTATTTAATGTTTGATTTTACGTTATGAAATAAACATTTTATTTTCATTTTACATAAATTACATACCTCTTTATTCATAAGTTTTATGTATTTTAGATTAATATAAGTATTCCAAATCCATTTTTTTTATGGGATAGGAGGGCAAACGAGCAGGCGTGTCACCTGATGGTAAGCAACTAACGCCGCCCGTGGACACCAGCAGCACATATAGTGTTACTGTTGCGTTGTCGACCTTTAAGGGAATGGGATAGGAAAGGATGGGGAAGGGGGTGGGCCTCCGGGTACCTCTCTCACCGAACGAATCGCGGCATTAGCCACTTTACCTCGATCTCTCGATCGTGGTATTTCACCGGTCGAGCCGGCCCATTTATGCAGTAAACTGCTTGGCTCTACCACTGTTAGAAATATTTCAATGCTGTTCAAATTATTACTCAAATCAATATGACTTTCTGGAAATTGTGTGATACATACAGAAAAAAAGTTAAAAAAAATATTTAAAGTTAGAGACATAATACATACAGTCATGTATAATGTCGTCAAATTGAAATCAGCAAGAAAAAATTCAAGTTCAAATTGACAAGTTCCAACGTTATAAGAAATGCAAAGGAAAAAGCAAATATAAACCAAAAAGGCTGGTTGACAAACAAAATGAATAAATTATATTCCAAAATTCAATATCGATACTCTCTCGGCAGACTTGTGCCCTAAATATATTTTAGGGCCAACTGAATATTTAAAAGAGCCCTGTTTGCGAACTTTAATACTTATTATTCTCCAAATACGTTTCATACATTCTGTAACACGCAGGAGAACTATCATCAATTTATTTAAAATAACAAATATATTTAAAATCAATAAAAATACGTCAAGGAATATCTGTCTAGTCTAGTCTAGTCGAGAGGTATTTAAAAAGACTAGGCTGCATACCACGAAATATTATCTTCTAAATTTAAAATAATTAAAATTAAATCAAGTGTCAAGCGTCTGGCGCGAATTTGGTGGCGCCATTTTGAACAAAACCTATTTATTAAGAACGAAGTTATGTGGCGTAAAAGTATCTTAGACCACGTGTTCTGCATCAAAAATAAATACATCTTTACCGGTATATAAAATAGTGTACAGAACTCCAAATTTTATAGGTGCAGCAGCTAGGGCAATTGACCATTATCGGCCATGATCCCTGTTTACAGTTCAGACAATTTATTTATTGCAATCTTGCAACCCATAAAATAAAAATAATATATTCAATAGTTATTGGTAGTCAGCTAAATTGCCTGATCTCAGTATAATATATATTTACGAGGATATGTATTTGTATATTATGAGCTGACCCGCCGAACTTTGTTTTACCTCTTCGCAAATACCTATATAAAAGTTTTTTCTTAAAAAAATTAGCCTAACTTAATCTTTATTACACCAACTATCTGCCAATAAAAGTCCTATCAAAATCAGTTCAGCCATTTCTGAGATTACTCGGAACAATCGGACTAACAGACAAACAAAAATTGTATAAAACTTATTCTATATATTTATATATACTTATATGAATACGAGAATGTCGTAGAAAGCAGTTTTTTCTATATTACAAACGGACAATTCAATTATTATATATATATGTATAGATGTTAAATTAAGTCTAGATTTTTCAGGAGAGTAATATTTATGTAATATGAATTAATTTGTCGCGTTTGTTGTACACTTTTAGTAAACTCATTTCCTCCTCTAGCTCTCAAAGAGTTAGCTGTTAGAAAACTCAATAGTGAATTAAACTCGCCTTTGTACATACATTCGTTGTTTGTAATTCTGCTTTTAGTACAATGGATTAAAGTTCTGACACTTTAAAATGAATACTAAAAGGCCTGTATTCTAGGCCATCAAATTTCATTACTCTGTATACATAATACGAATATGCATGTGATTGTTCAATGTGTTTGTGCTTTAATTAATTGCGTTAATAAATGCTAAAGTGTTATTATTAGGTGGCAATTGGCAATTTCCTGTTTAGAGACGCTGCCAATCATGATTAGGTTACGGTCCGTACACTAAATTTGTAACAGCCAAAGATCAGTTCATTTTTAAAAATAACTATGACATCTGGAGGTCTTATGTATCCTATTTATAAATTGTACCATAATTTGTATAGTAAATTTATAGTCTCAGCGGCTTCAGAAGCAATCCGCTTCTGAATTTAAAAGTCTCAGCTTCGAATCCTCGCTTTACTTCAATCACTTATCGAAAGTTTGGTATGATAAATATCGATGGCTGATAATATTGTCTGTAACAATAGGTTCCGCTACCTACTCCATTTGGGTCATAACAATTCGGCCCAACAGCCGCTGCTTATTCCTTCGGGTACAAACAAGTGTGAAGCTAGACAAACAATACAAACAGATACAAACTCTGCTCGACATTGATTCAACGACATCTATTGTTGTATAATGAAACTAATGTTTTAAAAATACACCTCTCAATGATTTATAATAACTTTTACATTTTATCATTGTGTTAATGTTATTAAATCATATCATAATAATATAATAATAATATTATCATCATTATCAACTATTTTTATTAAGAATGATTCACGTTCATGAACAAAGGATTCATTCAATTAGTGTTACATGAAAAAATACGTACATATAAAACTTCACGCCACTTCATAGGCAGAGAGGATAGGCCGCCATAAGGCACGATTTTTACATGCCTCATTCGCCTCTTTGATTTTCCTGGCTCTTATCATACACGCGCGTCAATTTTTAAGGGTCCTGACATCACCTTCCTCCAGAACTCGTTCTATTTGGTCATGGAAGGTGTGTTACCCTTAAAGTCGCGGTGGCCCGCTTCTAAATTAAGAGGTCGCAGGTTCTAATCCTAGGTCCTAATAATGAGGAGGACCGGAGACGCTCCGTCGTCGTTCCGGCCGATATGTCTGCTGAACGAGGCGGGGAAACTCTTCGAAAGAGTTATCTCCGCCCGTATCAGCAGCCACCTGTCGCAGGTGGGCCCGGACATATCGGACTGCCAGTTCGGGTTCCGGCAGGGGCACTCCACAATCGACGCGGTGCGTCGTGTGCGGGCCCTGTCGGAACCGGCAGTCCGATCGGGGGGGGTCGCGCTGGCGGTGTCGCTCGACATCGTCAACGCCTTCGGGACCCTCCCCTGGCCGGCCATCAGGGAGGCCCTCGTATACCACGAGGTGCCTCCCTACCTAAGGTCGGTCATCGGGGCCTACCTGCAGGAGAGACGGGTGGACTATGTCGACCGGAACGGGACGGAGCAGAGGAAGGAGGTGACGTGCGGGGTTCCGCAGGGGTCCGTGCTTGGGCCCCTGCTGTGGAACCTCGCATACGATCCGGTCCTCCGCAGCAGTCTGCCCCGTGGCGTGAGTGTCGTTTGCTACGCAGACGACACTCTGGTGGTCGCCACGGGGCCCGACTTCGAGCGGACGCTCAGGTTCGCCGAGCTGGGGGTGGCAATCGTCGTCAGACGGATCCGCGGGCTGGGCCTGGAGGTGGCGCCTCACAAAAGTGAGGCGCTGTGGTTCCACCGGCTCACCCGGGGCCGGGAACCACCGGCCTCGCGGATCCGGGTGGGTGACACGGTTGTCCCGGTGGGGCGGTACATGAAGTACCTCGGCCTCACCCTGGACAGCCGCTGGAGCTTCGAGGAGCACTTCGTACGGATGGTCCCCCGAGCGCGACGGGTGGCAGGCGCGCTTCATCGCCTGCTGCCCAACCTCGGGGGACCGGGGGAGGGAGTTCGCCGCCTCTACGGTGGCGTCGTGCGGTCCGTGGCCCTGTACGGGGTCCCCGTCTGGTCGCGAGACCTTGCGGGGGCCTCCCGCTCCAGGGCTCTGCTGAGGAGCCTGGAGCGGATCATGGCCATACGGATCGTACGGGGCTACCGTACCATCTCGTACGAGGCGGCGACGGTCCTCGCGCGTTCCCCCCCCTTCATCATCCTGGCCGAGATGTACGCAGCCGCGTACGATCTCGGCCGGGGAGGGGGGAACCCGGACGCGCGGGGACGCGAATTGCGGAGGCGGGAGGCCTTCCGGCGGGTCCTGGGGGACTGGCGCGACGCGCTGGTCCTCCAGGGCGGTACGCGTTCGCGCGCCGTCGGGGCCATCCTGCCCCACCTCGAGGCCTGGGTGCTCCGTAAATGGGGCACTGTCACCTACAGGTTGACTCAGATACTCACCGGGCACGGGTGCTTCGGTGAGTATCTGAGTCGAATAAAACGTGAAGAGACGGCGAGATGCCACCATTGCGCATCCGACCTAGACTCGGCCCAGCACACGCTGGAGGTCTGCCCGGCCTGGGCGGCCGAGCGCCGAGTCCTGGTCGACGGGATCGGGCGAGACTTGTCCCCGCCGGCGTTGGTCGCGGCAATGCTGGCGGGCGAGGAGGAGTGGAGGGCTGTGGTCTCCTTCTGCGAAGCAGTCATGCTCCAGAAGGAGGCCGCCGAGCGGGGTCGGGAGAGAGCCGATCCCGCTCGAAGGCGGCGGCGGCGAGCTCAGTGATCGCCGCCGCCGACGGGCCGCGAGGGCGCACACCCCGCGGGTGCGCCCGGGTCGCGGCCCGGGAAGGATGACCCCCCGGTGCGGCCGGGGAGGGTCGTCCGGGGCGCCGCCGGCCGCGCGCCTCTTTACAGCGCGCGGTCGGAGCCGCCCCGCCCGGGGGAGCCTCGCCAGGCTCCCCGAGGATGAGCACCCCCTCGTGACAGAGGGGGGGCGACGGCGGGGTGGACCAGAGGGGTTTAACCGAATCCTGGACCACCCCAACGCCGGAGGAAGGCCGCCGCGAGGTTTTAGTGGGTAACCCTAGGATCGGATTTCAGTTTACTGTTTTGGGAGTCCCACACTACCCCCTGCCGTCCCCAGGCGGGGGGTGTGCATAAAGCATTTCCTCGCGTAAAAAAAAAAAAAAAAAAAAAGGTCCTAATAATGAGTTTTGGAAATTATTTTTGAAAGTTATGTGTGATAAATATTGATGACTGAAACTTTTGTGCCCGGAATGGCAACAGGTTTGCCACCGAGGTTGAACAGCCACTGCCTACAGCTTCGGGTAGAAAAAGGCGTGCAGTTATGTTATGTACTCGGTGTATGGTAATGAGGTAACGAAACTTATTCTTTTTGGATCAAAACCTTCCGCGAGTAGAGTTGTAACAGCCGCTCTCTAGGATAAGACTTAAAATTACAAAAACGTATGTTTGAAATATAATCACGTAGATAATACTTATTGATATTTTATTATATTGAATACTTCAATATCCAATATTTGTCTAAAAAAAAGTCTAACGTAAATAATAAGATAATAATATACTCGACACTTCAAACCTCGATATTTTACTTCTTTTATCTTATCATAGTTAAGATTTATTTATTATTTTTTACAAAAAATACTCAATAAACGTGTATAAGTATAATAATAATATATAGATACAATTGCTACTTTTATGTAATACTCAATACATAATACTTATGAATAGTGCGGTACTGTATGAGTACAGTATCGATACTTCCAATTCCATATCGGTACCCTTAATCCGACCAGTCAATATTGTTGCTGTTGATAGAAATAGAAAGCAAACAAGTTCTTGTTAAATATTAACTCCGTTTTCTCTATAAAGTAAAGACTATTTGATATAGAGGTCAGAGAGGTTCTCGTAGAATCTATCTCAGAGTAATCTAATATACAAAATATCCATGTCACAATGTCAGTTACCGTACCATCCGAAACGGCTTTACCAATTATTACCAAAATTTATATGCGTATTGATTGATTTATATGCGGTCAGAGAATCGGCTACTATCTATTTTTCATCCTCCTAAATGTTAAGGGTAGCCCTCCCCTAAATATATATTTTTTGATTAAAACAACTTTTAGGATTATATCGCGTTTATTTATTACTTATTTATATTTATTTCCTGACGTCGGGAAATAAATATTCTGAGTGAGATTCGCGAAAGTCTTAGAAATAAATATATTTTTTTTTTTTCAATATTTATCACACTTAACTTCCGAAAACAATTTCGAAAAGTCATTGGTGTGAGCCAGTGTCAGGATTCGAACCCGAACCTCTGGATTAGAAGCCGTGTGCTCTCCCACTAGACCACCGAGACTATGATGCCAAAAAGCACATAAATAAATATATTGAAAAAAGTGTCTCGATCCTGATACTGGCTCACACCAATGACTTTTCGAAATTGTTTCCGGAAGTTATGCGTGATAAATATCGATGACTGAAAACTTTGTGCCCGGTATGCCAATAGGTTCGCCACCTATTCCATTTGGGACGTAAACATAACGGCGAGACGCGGCTTAACAGCTGCTGCCTACACCTTCGGGTAACAAAAGGCGTGAAGTTATATGCTTTTTTGGCAAGACAGCGTTAGCCGGGTCTGTTAGTATTTTATAATGATTGGGTTGATTTTTATGGTGTTTCACCGGATGGTAAGCAACAAACGCCGTCCATTGACACCTGAATACAAATAGTGTTACAGTTGGGTTGCCGGACATAACATTGGGATATCGAAGGGATTGGACCTCCGGATACCTCTCTTCCCTTCAGTGGTCGAGCCGGCCCATTCATGCAGCGAACTGCGTGGCTCTATCACTCATATTGAGTAGGATGTTTAGCTTAAGCGGTTACTTTCCTTACTTTTGTCTAAGTAGCTTCTGTTTTCAAAATTATTACCAGAAATGGTAAGAAAAATATTAAAATTCAAAATGGGAATAGTATTTTTAAATAAAGAATGGTTTTAAATAGAGACATGCTATTGTATTTATCGTGCCATATTTATTTTTATATTCTTTAATCCTGCAGATTATATATTATAACAATTGTCGAGTGAAACGTCTTCTTATCACAACGTTAAAACGACACTTTTACTAGTGAACTTTTTATGTAGATTTGATCGCCATTATTGATCGCTCAGTAACGAGGTTCAGAGAGTTCACATCGTTATATATTTATTGAGAAAAATACTTCTGTCAGAATTCACTCATGAAAAATTGAAACACGCGACAATATTATGTGAAATTTAATGCATGCAGCTCGCCAGCTCTACCAGTAAAATATCACGACTTCTCAGAATATCGAAGTAAAGTAACCGGAGCCGCGTTTCGTTCGGTGATAAAAGTACCCAGAGGCGCGTGCCTTCCCTTCCCACTCTCTTGCAGGCATTCACAGGTGACCACGGGCCACGCTAGTCACTTAACACCCACTTGCTTTATACCTCTTAATCCATGAAAGAATAAAAAATGTAAAAATAAATTTTTCGGCAACCCCGATGATGTCTTCCCCCGGATAATTCTGGTTATTCAAACGGTTTCGACTTGAATTGATGTAAGCGAGCAAAGTCTCGAGTGAGACTAGTAATATAAAATAAACAAATATAATAGTCATTCCAATAATTATCATGTGAATTATTTACCAAATAAAACCTCGACTGTGTGATAATATAAAAGACAGCTGATGGTGTTCTTCAGCTTATCTATTTGAAATCTCTCGCTTCGTAGCCGGCGGTTTTATAAAGCTCATAATTATAGTGTTTTTACTCGGAACGAGCAAATACTTCAGCTGTATTACTTGTTTCTTTTTTCGTTTGCGCGTTTAATTCCCATTTTTTAACCGGCGTGAACCGGTTCGAACCGGTTGTGAGCAATGAATATTTACTATAGTTGTTTTAGTAAGCGGCACTTCTTAAACGCATGTGCACTGACAAACAAAAAAAGTGATTAGCACACAATGAAGTGGTTTTTTTAATGCATCAATATTATTATTTAATCATTAAATTTAATTGACGTCTCTACATTTCTTTGTGGCTTATATTTCATTCATTTTATTAATGTTTTATAGAGCTTTTGTTTTTTTAAGTTAATTATTTCAAAATATTCTATTTTACCAGATAAATCCCAATTTGGTTAGAACAAATTGCTAACAAATTATCCCGACTTTGTACTTTTATTTATTTTACATGATGTTTCTTTTATGAAAAGTTAGCTCTTTTTAATATCACAAATAAAACAGGCTGCGTAGGGGATTCCGAATAAAAACGTACCTAATATATATCTAAAATTAAATCTTCAATATGGATATACTCATGACGTTTCGTAAGGCGACAGATGTCAGAAACGTAATACAACTTTTGCGTACTTTGAATTCAGTTTCCAAGTTCAATTTTGTCTTTACTTACGACGAATATCTAACAAGTAATAAGTAGGTATAAATTAAACTTTTACTAATATTATAATTTTGAAAGTTGGCGAGGATTATATGGCAATATAGCATTTTATTTATTTGGAAAAGAGGCAAACGTGCTAGCGAGTCACCTGATGACAAGCTACTTACGGCACCTATAAGATCACATCTAAATTATGTGATTTCTAATAATAAATACTAAGCGAACGAAAGATATTTAATATTTTTTTAGGAAATACTATTCAATCCCCACACTTTCCGCTGTCTGTCCCCTTATATGCTTATATCTTTAAAACTACGCAAGGGATTTGATGCGGTTTTTTTAATAGTTAGAGGGTGTCAACGGGGTGGTTTTGATCTATAATTCATATATGATGTTCTAAAGAAAAAAATGATAATTTTCGAGATTTAGCACTTTAGTTGCAAACGCTGGCTGAACCCTAAGTGATAGATCAAAACAATGTTCTACATTATTATACACCTTTAGAAGGTCTACAAAAAAGTCCGCGAGGGCATATGTCTATCTCTTAGAGATAACCCACAATCACCATTTTTATTTTTTTACTTTTTATAAGAAATAATGCCTTATTTATGAAGAGATTTTATACATTACGACATGAATTTTTATCCAATTAAGTGTCTTAAATAGATTATGCATCTAATATAGATGATCCTGGCCCTTTATAGCATGCAATTTAAACGAATATTTTCGAAGATATTGCAGTATTAACATAGCGGGACAGTAGTTAAAGCCGATAAATAGCACAAATTGAACCTCATGATATCCAAAATTTACTCATTTATTACTTTTGATGGGGAACAAAGTTCGCCGGGTCAGGTAGTGTTCTATAAACGTAAAGTAATCACAGTTTTTCGTTTCTCAAAAAGCATAAACGTCCTAGGATAGCAAATAATATTTTTGGAAGCCGTAGATAGAAACTGGTCTCCTTATGTATTATGTAAAAGGCAGAGCCTTTCAGCATATAATATTTACAGTTATTTAATAGAAACTCTGTAAAAAACATCATATGTGAATGTTATGTGACAGCCCTACAGTAAGAAAGCATTGTGAGAACAGTAATAATATAAAGTGAATTCATAGAAGCAAGGGTTGTTACGACGAGATATTTTTTGCTGAGATTGTGTCGGTAATGTTGGTACCTACTGCGAGCGTATTTACGTCGTTAGGTTGTTTTAGTTTATTTGCATGTCGCGCGGCTTCCAGGACGTTCACACCGACCAAGCACGGGCGAGACCGTTCACTTGGCATGTAATAAATGTGTGCACTGCTGTTGCTATTTTAATAGCAGAGACATAAATGTGTGCACTACTGTTGCTATTTTAATAGCAGCGACACAGTTTTAGTTTATTTTTATTATAATAATTTCGGAAATACCAAAGAGGTTTCAAATAATTTCATATTTTATTATGTTTAGAAGTTCCCTACCTTCTTTGACAATTCCATAACTCAATCACGTGTTCGAAAAAGGTTCAGGTGCTATAAAAATATTGAAAGAATATTGCCAAAAGTTTTATACAGATAAAGCGGCCGTTAGGAATATTGAGTGATAACAGAACTTTGCGATATTGTTATAGAGTTTTGGGTTTGCATCTGAATATGAAAAAAATACGAAACAAATTCAGTTACTTACGTTTTTATTCCCAGGTACGGCAAGAATGTGGTCCGCCGGCTACCGTAGATTCTCCTGATTTACCCATATCACATCCAGCTCCTGGCTCGATGCGGAGGGAATATCTTCGAGCTCCACCTCCAGATACGGAACTACTTCAATTTGCTGCCACTCTTGCAACTACTAAAAAACTATTCGCCGGTCTAGCGGATAGGTTGTGTGATCAACCGGATTTTTCTGTGGAAGATACTTTAGACAGGTGCTGGAATGGACACGCAATAGCAGAGTAAGTAACTATTTTAACTCCACTCCAAAAACGTGGATTTCTGATTTCAAATATTATGTATGTGTGTTCCTACTTTATTCTGACTAATATTGCTTTTCTGTTAGGTAAACTGACATATTACGACAGATTATTTTAGGTGTCCGAGTAATCGCTCGCAGTAACTATTTTAACTCCTCTCCAAAAACTGGGTTGTTCTGGGTTCATATATTTTGTATGTGTGTTTCTTCTTTATTCTGTCTGACTAATGTTGTTTTTTTCTGTTAAGTAAACTGACATATTACGACAGATCGCTTTAGGTGTGCGAGCAATTACTGGGACGTCTCTAAAATATATCAAACTTAGAACCTATTATTTCTCTTATCATGTCCAACCATAATGAATTTTCGTGCCATCAGTACCTAAGTCTCAAGCTAATATGACATCGAATAAAATATCTTTATAAACCTCGCAATTTGTTTTTTTAATGTGGTCAAGCTTAGGGCATACATCAGATAAGTCTAAATATCAGTCAAATTAGCAAATATTTAACTTTATCTTTTAGATACTTAGTTCAGCTATTTAATATCCTGCCTTTGTTCCGTTCAGCTACTCGAAGCCAGTGGTATCGTCATCTTTAAGCGATCAAAAGTATAATCCAGAGATCGAAGAACATCCTCCAGAGGACCGCAGAGTTGCAGTACTTGCTGACAGACTTCAGCAAGCTAGACAGGTTCGTATCTATTATATTAAATTACAATAATTGCAAGTTTCTTCGAAGTGCGAGCGGTAAAAATGAAATCGAATATAATAATATATTTTGTTGTGTTTCGATATAATTAAATAATTTATTTTATTTATTTATTTATATATACTTTATTGCACACAAAGATGAAAAAAGAAATTACATAGTAAGAACCTTATTGAAATATAGCAGTACAAAGGGCGGCCTTATTGCTGTAAGCAATTTCTGCAGGCAATTCTTGCCAGGCAACCTTAGGATGGGCAAAAATAGAAGAAGAGTGGGCAGTAAACGTTGTGTACATTTTGATTAAGTGATAAAAATTAAATACTTTGTTAATTTATTTATGTTTAAATATTTATGTTAAAACATATTTAATATATTATATACATACAACACCTACATATACCTACACACATTAATGAATATACACATATTTACACACACGTATATACATATAAATACATACATACACATACTTAAAAATTTATTTATAATTAAAAAAATTAAAAGAGTGGCGTTAGGAAATAGTGTAAATGGAGCGTTGGGCAGATTCCTGGGCGCAAAAAATATTAGCAGAAAAGCCCAGCTAGCAATCCACAATGCAATACTGATCCCAACGCTAACTTATGGAAGCGAGAGCTGGCGAGACAAGGTTGTAAGGAAGGAAGTCGGATTGAAAGAGAGTGTCGGTGTAAAAGTAAGAAAGGGCATGCTCCGATGGTTCGGACATGTAGAAAGGATTTATGCTGCCAGATCGACTAAGCAGAAATACAATGTAAAAGCGGATGGATGTATGAGTACGAAGACGGCCAAGGCACACATTCCATGACCAAATAGAACGTGTTCTGGAGGAAGGTGCTGTTAGGAACCTCAAAATTCGGCGCGCGTCTATGAAAAGAGTTATGAAAGTCAACGAAGCGAGTAAGGTGTGTAAGATTTGTTTGTGCCTTATGGCGCTTCGTCCTCTCTGCCTACCTTGCAAGGGATTTGGCGTCAAGTTATGTATGTGTATGTATTAAAAAGGATATTTATTAAAGTATATAACACAGAAAACTTAAATACACTTTTGCAATTTGGTCATGCCTTTAAAAGAAATTTCCGCTCTTGACTCAGAACTTTTCTCAGAAGCCAATTGCTCTTTATTCGGGCCGTCCTTAGAACTAATTTCAACACAATACTCGGCTTTAGACTTAGGCCACGACAAATTTCTAAAAGTGAAATGAAAGGGCCTCTTGACGTCACTCCTTCGAAACATGTTATGGCCTAAGTCTAAAGCAAAGAATTGTCCCTTTACTCCCATATCTTTCCGCTTTTCATTGTACATCTGTTTAATGAGTCTTGCTTATTCCAGCATATGCAAATACTGGAACTATCAGAGTATGCCCTAACTTAATTATGCTTACTAAAATCATTAGACCGAATTTAAATTTAAATATTGTCCCCAGCTGTTAATATCGCACTCACGTAGCAACGAGGCCACGGCCGAGGCTTTTATGCAAGGTGATGAAGCCGGTGAGGAAGGCTCGGGATCTGGCCGAAACTATCCCGAGGACTATGACTCTGACACAGAAGGATCCGGAGACGAAGGTTCTGGAGACAACGACGGACGTGAGTATACAATATTTACTACATTCAAAATCACAATATACCAAAATAAAAGACCAATAGTAATACCATTAATCTATTTAATTAGCTCTACCATATGTTATATTAATTAATCTCTTAACGCTAGCAGAGAGCAGATCAAGTTTCAACGAAACTCCACCGGATTCTTCAACACCGCGAACGAGCGCCGCCGGTTCACTATACACCATGCCGCTTGCCATACTCCTTGCCATCACGTACACCGCCTCCACTCACACCGTATAAGCGTTACTCGAGCATATTATTAAAGAATGACCATATCATTTAATTACGTCTCGTGTGCAAAAAAAATGAAAAGAAATATTTGACTGCTGACCACGGTATATATTATCTAATTTGAATTTGATAGCAAACGAATGGTTCCGATTTTTATTGTAAATTATTTTTAGCAATACTTATGCTAGTGTAACAATTCGCTATTATTTCTCAAATATGTATATCACTTAAAATATTTGTGGTTAGTGTGTGGTATTCAGTGGTCAGTTAAAAAGACAAGTTGTTATGATTGTTCAGAAGCTAGTCCTTCCGCCCTAGACAAGTTGCTCATACGTCTATTCTTAGAATGTACGAATGACTATGTGACATTGACAAGTACTCACTAGTAAATGTCATTTTGACACAATCATTTGTTCAATGTACTTTTAGTGACGCAACTTATCTAGAGTCTATGATCGATTTTAATTTAATACGATTAGTATCAAAGTCCGATGCTAGATCTCCGTATGTACTCGTATTCATCACAGATATATTTGTATAAGATTTTATATAAACGACTAGATATTGTAGACAATACGTAGAGATGATTTTGTTTCAAATAAATGTACAGTGCATATCGATGATGTATTCATTTTTTTGTAAATATTATGTTTTGATGAATCTTATTAATAGTATTAAGTGAATATACATTGTATTGAAAGCTTTAGTATACTTCTGCATTTATAAAAAAAAAAAACAACTCTAATGGTGACTGTGAAATGTACTGTCATAATAATGAATTAATAAATTAATTGTGAAAAATTTAATTAAAATTGTTAAATGTAGCTGATTGGCGGCAAATGTGTTGTTATGAGAAAGATATGTATAACGATTGTGTTGGATTAAAAGAACTCTCTGTTTAGGATCTTGTTGTACAGAAATTTTAAATGTAAATACCTAATAATATCCTAACTCCTACTGGTTTGGGTGCTTAGCTAGTAGATATATTTTTGTTGCCATACTATTATTAGGAATAATATTATTATTTATAAAATTAAAATTAAGTTATATTTTAAACTAATGTTATGTGATATAGTTTAGATAATAAGTTGTGCATTTGACTGCATTGTAATGTGTTTATTCAATAATCGATTTATCGTCATTAATCGATTAAGATTTACTTGTAATTATTTAGAGTGATGTATTTTTTAAAACTGGACATAATTATATATGTATGTGTCATTAAATCAGTTTAATAGTCAGGCCTAAATGTCGTGTTTATTTCTCAATATATTTATATATTAAATAACAAAATATAAATACATATAAATAATTTTAGAACCAAATTTAATGTTTGTAAACGTAGAAAAAGATATGAATAGAGAAATTTTAAAATTATATAAATAATTTGTAGCTATTAATATATCAATATCTGGATGACCGAGCTTTGCTCGGTATTTTCTTTTTTTTTATAAACAACGCCATCTGCTGGAATAGCTTTAGTGTTGTTGTCGTTAAAGCAAGTTAGTTGCTCACAATTTAAAATAATTATAGCATTCGCCAATAGATGTCAGGAATTCCAAAAAGTAAGTTGATGTTTAAGTTGATTATCGATAAAACACGATAAAATGAAATTTTCTAAAAATGATTCCTAGCTAGATCGATTTATCGCCCCCGAAACCCCCTATATACTAAATTTCATGAAAATCGTTGGAGCCGATTCCGAGTTCCAATTAATATACATATATATATACATATATATATATACAAGAATTGCTCGTTTAAAGATATAAGATAGTAATATTATTTACAAACTTATTATGATATCGTGTAATAGCAGTCATGTAATGGCTGCTTTAAAATTTTATAAGCATGGATACTATTGCAATGACTACTAAGTAAATCTATTACTAGATAATATGGCTTCGTAAATAACACGTCTATTGTATTCAATTAGTGTAGTTCCTCCCTCCCCCAGGCAATAACCTCATATCTCAGCTCAAACCTGGTACCACGAAGTACAGTCAGTCTAATCTAGGCTTTCTTCTCTAGCTAGCTAGCTAGCTAGCTTTCATCTAGGCTGCTCTTCTCTGCCCCGCGCTTGAATTTCGGACGCACCGATGATTACGTACTCTTAGCTCTGTTTAATACGCGTTGAGTATTAAACAGAGCTGTCAACTGCGACAAAACTTCCCGCGGAATGATTTGAACAACTTCACGATGTATGGCGCCGTCTAACGCCGAAAATTCTTTCCCTTATATAGAGATCATTCATTCAACATTGCGTTCGGTCTCCTTTTTTTTTTTTTTTTTTTTTTTTTTTTTTTTTTTTTTTTTTTTTTTTTACGCGAGGAAATGCTTTATGCACACCCCCCGCCTGGGGACGGCAGGGGGTAGTGTGGGACTCCCAAAAACAGTAAACTGAAATCCGATCCTAGGGTTACCCACTAAAACCTCGCGGCGGCCTTCCTCCGGCGTTGGGGTGGCCCAGGACAGTGCGTCAGCCCTCTGGTCCACCCCGCCGTTGCCCCCCCTCTGTCGCGAGAGGGTGCTCATCCTCGGGGAACCTCGGGAGGCTCCCCTGGGTGGAGCGGCTCCAACCGCGCGCTGTAAAGAGGCGCGCGGCCGGCGGCGCCCCCGACGACCCTCCCCGGCCGCACCGGGGGGTCATCCTTCCCGGGCCGCAACCCGGGCGCACCCGCGGGGTGTGCGCCCTCGCGGCCCGTCGACGGCGGCGATCACTGAGCTCGCCGCCGCCGCCTTCGAGCGGGATCGGCTCTCTCCCGACCCCGCTCGGCGGCCTCCTTCTGGAGCATTACTGCTTCGCAGAAGGAGACCACAGCCCTCCACTCCTCCTCGCCCGCCAGCATTGCCGCGACCAACGCCGGCGGGGACAAGTCTCGCCCGATCCCGTCGACCAGGACTCGGCGCTCGGCCGCCCAGGCCGGGCAGACCTCCAGCGTGTGCTGGGCCGAGTCCAGGTCGGATGCGCAATGGTGGCATCTCGCCGTCTCTTCGCGCCTTATTCGACTCAGATACTCACCGAAGCACCCATGCCCGGTGAGTATCTGAGTCAACCTGTAGGTGACAGTGCCCCATTTACGGAGCACCCAGGCCTCGAGGTGGGGCAGGACGGCTCCGACGGCGCGTGAACGCGCAGAGCCCTGGAGGACCAGCGCGTCGCGCCAGTCCCCCAGGACTCGCCGGAAGGCCTCCCGCCTCCGCACTTCGTGTCCCCGCGCGTCCAGGTCCCCCCCGCCCCGGCCGAGATCGTACGCGGCTGCGTACATCTCGGCCAGGATGATGAAGGGGGGGGAACGCGCGAGGACCGTCGCCGCCTCGTACGAGATGGTACGGTAGCCCCGTACGATCCGTATGGCCATGATCCGCTCCAGGCTCCTCAGCAGAGCCCTGGAGCGGGAGGCCCCCGCGAGGTCTCGCGACCAAACGGGGGCCCCGTACAGGGCCACGGACCGCACGACGCCACCGTAGAGGCGGCGAACTCCCTCCCCCGGTCCCCCGAGGTTGGGCAGCAGGCGATGAAGCGCGCCCGCCACCCGTCGCGCTCGAGGGACCACGTTCGGACTCCTGTGTTTCTATACCACACACATATTATACGTATTACTTACTTGCTGACTGATTACTACTGGCCGACGGCCGTTCTATTTCATACTGTGTATATAAGTACATATTTGTCTATGGTATCTTTTAAACATAGAACTCGGAGATTCAAATCAGTATTTTTTAACTTTGCCTTAACTTTGCCCTTGGCTTAAGTTACAGAATCCAATGGCACTAAATTACATCTGAAATTAAGCAAATTTCATTGTACTTTAAAAGTAAAATAAAATTAAACACTATTTTCAATATGGCCACCATATTGAAAATGGTGTTTAATTTTATTTAGATTAGTTGAAATCAAAAAGTGGTGCATTTTATTGAATCAAGAATCAAAGAGAAGAATAAATTGAAGAAGTTTTTCTATGTTATCGAAACCGGGACTATACCGACGACTTCTCGAAGTTTGTTTTCGTAAATTAAACGTGATAAATATCGATGACTAGGTTAGATGATAGGCTCCGCAACCTATGCCATTTAGAACTTAAAAAATATGGCGAGTCGAGGCTTAACGGCAACTGCCTTACACTTTCAAGTAAAATATCTGTATTTTATTCGTATACACTAAAAATGTTTTTAACGAAACATAGAGTTTTCTCTCCTTATTATCTAGTAGTAATACTGAGATCTTCTATTTTGCCCTAAGGACCAGGCGTATCGCGGGATGTCGCTACAAAATATAATACATATTTAGGTACATCACATAAGTAAAATAAATAATACATATATCTCATTGTAAATATTATTTATTATATTTGCATATCGTGTATGATCTCGGCAAAAAAAAACTTAGCGTACGTAGCGACATCACGCGGACCGCCAAAATAAACTTGTAAATATTGTTGCGAAATTGTACTACCGTGTGAAATGAAGAATAAATTGCTGTTATATCTGAATATATAAATATGGAAATAAATTCTGTACTATAATAAGTTTTATTTTATTTTTTACTCCTGTACTATAGAGGCTTTGGATTTGGCGTTTTCAATCGAATTATGATGAAACAGTGTTTGGTAAAAGATTATTGTTTAACAGACGCTGAAAAAAAATCCACAAAAAATCCTATTATTTTATAGGAGCGAACCACAATTTTTGAGTTTTTTGTTATGGAATTTGCCCTCCTAAACGAACAAGCGGGTCACCTGACGGTAAATAGCTGCCGCAGTCCGTCACCTGCAATACAGATAGTGTTACAGTTGCATCGCCGGCCCTTAAAGTTGTATATTGAAGGGGTCAGAAGCGGGATAGGAAGGAGAGAGGGAATGAGATTGGGCCCCTGGATACCTCTCTCACCGAGTAAAACGCGGTATGAGCCAGTTTACGTTGATGTTCTGAGTGGTCATGGTATTTCACTGGTTGAGCCAGCCCATTCATGCATAAAACACAGTTTATTGCACAGACCACAGTTAAGAACTATTATGTTCAAAACCACATTGACATGTAGTGTCGGCTCTGATAATGCCTAGTTGTTGAGACCTGAAGTATAACCACAAGAGCGACCGCATCAAAGGAGCAATCAGCTCAAAACCAAATAGCATATCTGTATTGAGCGTGAAATACATTAAACTTTGTTCGCGTCATCAAAGAGAATAAACGTGAATATTATCGAACTAGTATTTCAAGTATTCACACTAATCTTAATGTACCACGATATCGTTATTTCAGAAATAAATTTCGAATTTATAAATTGGGCTATCAAATCAGAATAATAAATTTTTAAATTGTATGGTAAACAATTGTTGCATCGATCGATCTCCAAACGGACGTAGTATATCCCACTTCTGATGACGAACTCCCCGATTTGGATAAATAATGAGAACTGACCCTGTATCTAGTGTAGGTAGCAATAGAATTCACCAACATGCCTCATGAGTAAACATAATTACTCAAAATATATATATAGGTACATATACAAGTATACCTTGGTTTGTTTGTAGAAAATAAGAGACTTAACTATTCGAATTTATAGAAATCATATAAGTTAAAAGTATTGAGTACACCGAAAATCTCTAAATTTCATTACTGTAATAGGAAAATCCAATTTAAAACTGTCACCAGTATTACGACTTAGTACCAACGAGTATATTTCTGAAGTATCGTCTACACGAAGCTGTGCGTACCTACCCAATAACGGATTGAATGAATCGAGAGCTGTATCTGACGGCCATTTCACGGACCATTTAGCCACAAAGTCGGTACATTTTATTTGATTTATCCAATTGATTCGATGAATCGGATTGCTTTGCCAATACTATTATCGATTCTCGCATAGATGATGACCAGTTCCATCAAAAGTTACAACCCTAACTTTGAGGTAACTTCTTTAGTGACCAAACGAGACTAACATAACAAACATAACATAACTTTGCGCCTTTTTCTACCTGAAGTTGTAGACAGTGGCTTGTTAAGCCTCGACTCGCCGTTATGTTTACGTCCCAAATGATGGCTGATAGGTGGGGAACCTATTGCCATACCGGGCAAAAACGTTTTAGTCATAGATGTTTAATCAAACATGGCGTGAGCCAGATGAGACTAGTTTAATAAAATACACACTATTAAAATGAGATTGTTTTGTATTGGTAAGTTTATAGTTGACAACTATGAATGAATGTTGAGTGTTACAGATATTTATACACCACGGAACGGACGTACATCACTTCCGAGCTAGGATTCAAACCAGAGACTTCCGATTCAGAAGCTGACTGCTCGACCTCTAGAGCACACAGAACAACTTTTCTATTCCTTATGAGTTAAATACAGATACTTTATTCTAGTATTCCTTGCAAGAAACTCAATAAACTGTACTGATTAATGAAATAAATTCAAACATAAACTATCCAGGGCTGTCCATACCAAGGCCCACGGGCAGCATTCGGCCCGCAGCTAACACTATTGCGGCCTGCAGAACAAGAAGAGAATTTTTATCTTCTTTGAAGACATTATCAGCGACACAACATGTCATCCTGTCCTTTTCTATTCTCTTCTATTTTATTTTATATAATTTAACGACCTGGTTGCTAGGACCTTTAAGTCGTGTCTTATTTTATATTTAACAGCATCATTCTTAACCTAAACTAATCTTAACCTAACCTAGCCTAACCCTAAAGCTTAACCCAACCTAACCTAATCATCCATAAAGTCGTGGCACTTTATGCATGATGTTCCGAGGGAGTCCTGACGAGAATGTAGAAGAGCACACTAAACACGATACCTACACCATTTCCCACATTTGCACTCATATACGAACACTTATTCAATAAAACGCCACGAATTTTATTCAATAATATCCATTGAAACACAAATCTGAGAAAATAATGCAAATAGCGGACATGTCTCTTCCACAGTCCCGCCAAAACTCCTATTCTCTTCTATCATTCGTCGTCTCCATAGAGAAGCGTATGCTCCCTTTAGCATACATTGCTTTCACAAGCCTAACATACTTCCCAGGTTCTTTTTTCGTACAAGCCTGTTTCCAGCATATAGCACTTAATTTGTACCTCGTCCAGAATTAAGTTTTGGGCTTTAGTCTATTAAATTTTAGGACCAATTTGATTTTCATTAACAGCAGTCAGTGCTGCGCTTCTACTGGTTTTCCAGGTTATCTATTTGTGTACTACCACTATTGTAAGTGTTTAAATACACTATGAGGTAATTATTTTTCTCAATTTTTTTTCTTAATTGATACGCCGCACTCGTCACTATTCTCGGCTATTTTCCCTAACCCCCAATGTCGGTTCCATCTAGTTTGGACAGCAATAGATATTTTGAGTATGTCATAAATAAGTCCAAATAATACAAGCTTTGAAACAAAAGAGAGCCGATTAGTATGTCCAATAACAACAAAAAAAATAAGGATTCCTCACGACTAATATGTATAGTAGGTATATAGAAACACAATTCATATTACCAACACAATGTCAATGGCCTCAAATATATGAGTTTACATAGCTACCAATATAGTAGCAATTGTAATAACTATTTGATTGAATAAACTATATGATTAATAGATATATCAGCCTGTCCAATAATCAGTGATGCGAAATATTAGTTTGTATTTAAAGAAATAACGGTGAACGATATATTTAATATCAGTGATATATATATATCGGTATTATATCGCGTGACTGAGATCGATGAACTTTTGTGTCCAGTTTAAGAGTTACAAATAGATACTAGTTATTGCACTCCGCTCTGTACAAGTAAAATTCCATTAAAACCATTTGTTAATCGAGTTCTTGGCATTTGAATAGGTTTCTTTTATCAGAATTAAGGCTGGATTCGTATAATAAAAGCTATCCCATCCAAATCAAAATATCAAGTTGCTTTTTATGGAATGGGGGCAAACGAGCAAGCAGGGTCTCCTGGTGGGAATTTACTATCGCCGCCCATGGACACCTGCAACACACGATAGAGTTACAGTCGCGTTGCCGGCCTTTAAGATAGGGTAAAGAGTGAGATAGGAAGGAAAAGAGAAAGGAGTTGGGCCTCCAGATACCTCTCTCGCCGAATGAAATACCAACCACGATGATATTCTGAGAGATCGTGGAATTTCGCCAGTCTAACTCCTTAGCTCTAACACTCATAACTGATTTTTTGACACGTAAATACACATTACAAACTTATGCTAAGGATTTTATAATAAATGCTATTCCATGGCCTAAGCATATTAAATATCAACCCATTTGGCTTAATGAGATGGTTATTTTAAAATGTAAGTGAGTAAACAGTTCATCAGGATGAAGTGAACCAGTCTAACCAAGACTTTCTACAAATTCCGTGTTTCCCCTCTTTCAAATGCTCTTCTTGTGTAAGTTTTAAATTATATGTACTTTGTAACAATATAATAACAGTTTGCCACGACGAAAGTTGGTCACAACTCTCGCTAAACTGACGACGTAAATGTTTCTCCTTAGACTTACTGCTTCGTGAATTAAGGTCACCGCGGGGTGCTAATTGTCAATTAAATATTATCATATTAAACCTCTATGAAACTAATTATAATTTATTTTCCAATTATGAACAAAGAATATAATGTAAAAAGTTATTGGCGTTGCGACACGATAATATGTAGAAACAGCTATTATGTGAGACAATAAACGACAATTGATTTAATGCACGTAGATACTTATTAGTACTGTAAAATTTATGTAAAATAATATTTGTTCATTAAATTATTTAAGTTCTTATTAAAATTAAGGTACATAATAAAATTAATGAATGTTGTAGAAGCTCGCTATGAATATATAATAACAAACACAACTTTAGATTATAAATAACTATAGGTATCTATAGAGTGTCTATGGTTTTTATATATGTATATATCAAACAAAGGCAAACGTTTAATTAAATTAAAGTCGTCCACGAGTAATTGATACTGACAACAATGGTTGTGACAATCCCTTGGGCTCGTGGGAACTATAGACAAAAGAGAAGGACGTATCCATTTTGATAATACTCCGATTTAATTGGAGCTGCAATCGTTTTGAAATTCGTGATTCACTGTTGGTCGAAGTATCAGAAGAATTAAATTGACCGGTTTATTTACTACTTCTATATATTACCTATTAGGGACGAGGGGTGCGTTAAATGCGTTAAACGATTGCACGTCTCATATGAAGTTCCACTTCTATAACTGAATTCGACGATACTAGATGATATATTCATAACTTTAATTCTTGTTTTACACAATTGTTTTATTGGGTCTGATTATGATATTTGTTCTTTTGTCGGCGATGCGATATAATGTTATCATACAGCAAATCGATTACATTCTTTTGTAATCGACTTCACATCAGTGAACTCATTACAGTATTTTACACATTATTTTTTTATGGGATAGGTTTGCGTTGCCGACCTTTAGGGGAGTAGGATGGAGAGGATAGGAAAGGATGGGGAAGGGCGGTGGGCCTCCGGGTACCTCTCTCATCGAACAAAACGCTGGCCACTTTACATCGATTTTCTGAGAGGTTGTAGTATTTTACCGGTCGAGCCGGCCATTTCATGCAGCACACTGCTTGCCTCTACAACTATTATAAATAACGAAAAATGTTCCTCTAATCTCTTAAAATATTTTCCTCATTAATATACTATCCTTTAATAGGCATAAGAGAATACATTTTTTCAAAAACCATCTACAACGTCTTCAAAGTTGTACTTACATACTTAACTAACAGCTTACCATACCAAAACATTTCATGGCTGCAATAAAGTTGGCACAGAGTGAAATTCAGCCAGCACGGCGGTCTTCAAGTGTCATCATTCTTTACGACTTTATAACTTTTCAAGGATCTTAGACCAAAATGTAAGATTCTGTATTATTCATCATATTATCATTTTAACAGTGGCAGAGACGCCACAGTTCGCTGAATGAACGAGCCGGCTCGACCGATGAAATGCCTCTCAAAATATCGTCTTAATGCCGTTTTGTCTGGTGAGAGAGGTATCTGGAGGCCCAATCCTACCATTTCTCCCCTCCCCATCCCATTTCTGGCCCCATCTATATCCCATTTTAAGGGCTGGAAACGCAACCATGCTCACAATTTTCACGCAATATTGTTTCTAACTTTACTTAAGCTGAACAAAATTAAACTTTTAGTTATTAATAAGCTTTGCAACTATAATTCTATACTTATAAATAAAATTGGAGTGTCTGGTAGTATTATTGAAATAATTTATTACATGCAATATCGTGTATTTATTACGGTACATACACCAAATTATCATTTATTACAATTTTTGTCTGCCTATTTGTCCCGGCTGGGCCAATTTTGACCGGACTTTTATTGGTGGGTAGCTGATGTAATAAGGAGTAACTTAGGCTACTTTTATTTCAGAAAAATCTTATATTTATTAATTTATTGCTTCAGCAGAGGCGAAACAAAAGTACGCCGGGTCATCTAGTAATGTAATAAATCTGTAAAGTGCATGCACCAAAATGTTCTTTTAATCTCTCTTACATCGTATATAAGTATATATATATATATACATATATATATATATATATATATATATAAATTGACATAAGTAGCGATGTTGTCTGCCAAAATAAATGAAGCGGAAGTAGTATTTACATAATGACGGCCAATAAAGCGTCTCGTAGGCGGGACGGTTGTTAGTTGGACCAGATGACATCTGTGTGTACACGTTAAGATTATCTCTTATTGTGATACGATTTTTTGAAGTCGTAATCAACATTATATATCACAAGATATTAACATAATCGTCTCGATGGTCTAGTGACTGTGCATCGATTTAAAAAAAAAAAAAAAACACCAGTCGTAAAAATTCGGCGATTCGAGTTTTACCAGCCTTTGCCGATCTATAAGTAAAAAGACCTATAAAGACCTGTAAAAAGATCTATAAGTAAGTATATAAAATATATCATTACATAGTATAAAATAAAGATCTAACTTTGAGACTACGCAACATATGTTGATGCAGTTTTTGAATAGTATAATGTAGTAGAGATAAAGTGATAATTATCAAGAGTTAACACTTTAATTGTAAACGCTGTAAAAACTACTTTGGATATGGAACAAAGTTCGGCGGGTCAGCTAGTACTATATTCATATCATCATTACATAGTAAAAAAACAAAGTCACTTCCCGCTGTCTGTCCCCTTATATGCTTATATCTTTAAAACTACGCAACAGATTTAACTACGGTTTTTTAATAGTTAGCGGGTATCAACGAGGTGGTTCCGACCTATAATTCATATATGATGTTGTAAAGAAAAAATGATAATTTTCGAGATTTAGCACTTTTATAGCAAACGCTGGCTGAACCCTAAGTGATAGATCGAAACAATGTTCTACATTATTATACACCTTCAAAAGGTCTACAAAAAAGTTTGCGAGGGCATATGTCTATCTCTTAAGGATAACCCACAATGACCATTTTTATTTTGTTATTTTTTACGAGAAATAATGGCTTTTTACGAAGCAATTTTAAACATTACAACATTAATTTTAATCCAATTAAGTTTCTTAAATAGATTGTGTATGTAATATAAATGATCCTGGCCCTTTAGAGCATGTGATTTAAACGAATATTTACGAAGATATTACAGTATTAACATAGGGGGACATAGTAGTTGCGTCGCGCGCCAAAACAAGTGCCAATAAATAGCACAAATTGAACTTTTTAAGATCCAAATTTTACTCATTATTATTACTTTTGATGCGGAACAAAGTTCGCCGGGTCAGCTAGTGTTATATTTAATCATATGTATATGTTAACGTAAATGTATGTAATCCGTCATTTTATGCAATTCCTAGGAAATGTATGTAATACCTAAAATCGCACGGAAATGTGTGAAATATATATTATACTTACACATTACGCATTTCGTAGCAAATCTATACATTTCCTAAATAGCAAACGGAAATGTTTTGAAAAAAAATACAGATAACCTACAGCAACAAGCCGAAAACATGCTGAAATGGAGTGAAAAGAAGTTGGCTGCTATATCTATTGGCGCTTCAGTACGAATTGCAGATCCCGAGGTTGATAGAAGACGAGTTGATACACGTAACATTATTGGTATAGACGAACTCTATCAGGTTGGTACTAAGAACGGTACCTTAAAACAATATTATACCCTCGATCTCAGATTAATGTGTGTCCAAGAGTTCTTCTTGATACAGAAGGTTTACTTTATATACATTTACTCCTCCGAAACGGCTTGATCGATTCTCATTAAATTTTGTGTGCATATCGGGTAAGTCTGAGAATAGGACAACATCTATTTTTCATCCCCCTAAATTACAAGGGTCAAGCCCACCCCTCAATATATTTTTTTTAATTTTTCGATATATTTTTCCGTTTCTTATTTTTTTTATAAAACGGGATACAAAAATACATACAACCCTACATTTTCAACCCCCTACGATCAACCCCTAATTTTTAAATTTTATTTTTCGACAAGAAAACGTTTGCCGGGTCAGCTAGTATTTTATAAATTTCCTAAATAGCCTCGAAATTGTACACATTTCCTAGGATTTGTATAAAATTTCTTGATTTCATACATTTCCGGTAACTTATATACATAGTTTTGGGCTTGCTCCGATGGTTCGGACATGTATAAAGAATAGATGATGCAAGATTGACTAAGCAGGTATACAATGCAAAAGCGGATGGATCGCGGAGGTCGAGGACGGCCAAGTCACACAATGCATGAAAGAAAGAAGAAGAAGAGAAGAAGAATCATGACTTATGGCACTCTGTTCTCTCTGCTTACCCCGCAAGGGATTTGACATGGAGATATGTATGTGTAATTTTGGTTGCTTTGAAAATATTTGACTTTATTTCCGGATTTAAGAAATGTAATAACATATAATACTTATTGTTATTAAACAAATTAGAAGACATTTTTTACTAATATCTATCCAGGCGTTTTTGCTACAGGCCCTGGATTCCCGAGTGTATTTGGTGCCGGTATATTTGGTGGCTAGCAGCGGGACGAAGAGCTCGGCATAAGCACCAGTTTCTCTCTCTCTATATATATATATATATTAATCGTATAAATATCAAATCTTTATATTACTAAAATCCACGAATGAAAAAAATAAAACCTATTTATCGAGACGCGATTAAAATACAACCTTTTTAGTACCCAATTAAAAATTTACATTTTCAGTGATCGCTTGACTGAAACTGAGGTACTCTTCGAGGTATAATATACCCACCTATTACTAATCTTACAATAGAGTCAGTAATTATCTATTAAAGCCCACTGAATAATTAATACTTTTAATACATAATGATATTAATATCTTGAGATAAGAACTCATTTATATTCAAGCTATTAAAAGAAACTCCGTAGTTCAAAACAATATGGACATTATTTTGAACACTCTTTGTTACCAGATGACATGCACCTATCAGATGATCTTCAGATATGAGTAACAATTAAACCAAGGCCCCTTTAAAAGCTTTACTTACAAATGAAATTGTATCAAAATGAGAATTTTAGGAGATCATAAATGTTTTGTCGTATGTGGCATCAGTCAAAATCAAATCTATTGTCTCTAGGTGCTTTTATTTGTAATGAATAAATTCTGAATTTGATTCATAATCTATTAGATATAGCGTTTAACGTCTAAATACTCCTACACAGTGAAAATATGGATGGAACGTACGATTGTTACCTCTTTCTTAATGTAAGCTTAGTTGTAGCTTCAGCCGATTGTGCGAGAGGGTTATTTTTTAGAATTTATAATGTAAAATTATATTTTGGACGTAATTCCCGGAATATCAATACTTTTTATCAAATCAATACTTTTAATTTGTAGTTGACACTTTTATTAAATGGCGAAACGCTAAGTCCCAGACACTTAGGCCTTGGCCTGCTTAATATTTAGTGAACTTTTTAGTTTTCCTTTTCATTACTTCCTAACAAACTAACTTTTCTAATTCGCGAATGTTTGTAATATAATATCGGATAGATACATTTGTATCTAAAAAACCTGGTGCAATGGTTCTAGTTAATACAGTATAACTATCCTGAGTTGCATCTTCCATACGACAGTGTTATTATGACCAACAAAGAACGGATTAGAAACGAAATATTCCATAAATATTAATACATCCGTGGGCGTATACTTATTATAACAGTCCGTCAGTTGAAGAAATTTGAGCCGCACGATCCTACGTTTATTGATTATCTATCATAGACAAGTCTCATTAGCCTAACACAGGCATTAATCAGTTGCGTGCATGGATTAAAGTGAAACAAATTGAAGTGTCTATGCCGTGGGCGTCCACGTGACATTTTTACGACTCGACACATTTCTAAACGATAGATAGTTTTTAAACTTATAACGTCAATTAACACTGTTGCCACAGAGTAATATTTATCATTGAACCAAATGACAGCCCGCGGCGCGTGTTATCCGGAAAATAGGTTAATAAAAATTTACCTGTTATTAAATTTCAAAAAGTTTGTATTGGTTTAAAATACATTTTTCATAATGGAATAATTGAAAAGTTACATATCTAATATTATAATATATTGATAAAGAAAGCAATCAGCTTTATATTTATGTACCACTAAATGATAATAGTTATTATAGTAAATGTTAGGATATTTGGATAATTTGGAGCAGTTTCTAAATACAGAACGAACAATAAGGTCCGAACAGTTATTTTCAATTGTAGGAATTTTGATAACATGGTAAAAAAATATTGTTGTTGTAATGAAATGTATATATTTATATATATGTTTTGAAATGAGTGTCTTTCTTGTAATTTAATTCAATAATGTGTGAGACAATTAAACCTTATACAAATTGGGAAATAGAAACACGTGGAAATGTTGATTGTTTACATGAATGGCTTAGTTTGGTCTCATGGTGGAAAAAAGCTCGTTGCGTTTAATTGATGACTGATGGAAAGCCACCACCGACGCCCATGGACGTCCGCAACACCAGGGGAATCACATTAGCGTTTAACATCGTAGTATATACCTAATATATAATGTAAAACAAACTGAGATTTAAAAGCAAAACGGTAGGTGAGAATTTAAATATTCTGTTTACCGATGTCACGTGACGTGGCTTTAATAACACTTGTTTCGTTTTATCACGTGATATAAAACTGTCTTTGATAGCCGTTACGAGTATATGTGTCATTAAGTTTTACAAAAACGTTATTTAAATATCACCTATTTAACTTATAGTCGTTATTGAAGTGTAAAATGTATATAATACCGTTGCATTTTGAGTTTTATTATTTGTTATTATTATCTAGAGTCTAGATAATAGTACAGATTTATCAAGTACTTAGTCTAAATTCTCGACTAAATACTTGATAAATCTGTAAATAAACCTAGTTGACGTTCATACTTATAATAAAGTTCAATTATTATGCCAAGGAAACACATTATCGGTATTAAATTCTAATATTACGCCTATATAATCCAAAGATCTGCAGAAACGTATATATATATATATACATAACATAACACATAACTTCACGCCTTTTTCTAAGAGGCAGCGGCTGTTAAGCCTCGACTCGCCGTTATGTTTACGTCCCAAATGGAATAAGGTGGCGAACCTATCCGGTAGTCATCGGTATTTATCACACATAACTTTCGAAAATAATTTCGAAAAGACATTGGTGTGAGCCAGGATTCGAACCTCTTGATTAAGAAGCGGAATGCTCGACCACTGGACTACCGAGACCTGTGAAAATACGTTTACAATATTATGTAAAACAAGAAAATATAAAATACTTTAATGATAATCTTTAGATTATATAAAATTCACCAACAATAAGTTATGCAGCGCAGAAATGCAGCCAGTATTTTGGGCATGCTGCCGCCAGTGGAATGTTGCTTTAATATATTGGTCTAAGGCTTTTGGCTTTAATATTGCTTTATCTAAAATATTGCTTCAGGGCTCGGCGTGGTGATAATTTTGACAGAATTATTTCAGTTAATAAATCTTTAGGTATCGAAATATTTCATCAATAAAAAGAGAACCGATTCCATCTAGTAAAACGTGGAAAGGAGATCGCATTGGAATTAGTCAACCTTATTTGCAAAAGAAACTTTTTTCTTTATTGTAATGCCTGCTTCCATAAATGAAAACTCTTTAGTTTAAGAAGGCTTATTTCATAAAAATCTATAACACGCATTCAAATTAAAAAAAAGATCAACACTAATTTCACTCCAAAAACGTTACCGAAACGTTTAAAGGAAATGGATTTAAAAATGAATGAAGGGTGTTCTTAACAAGATGGATAAAAAATGATTTATTAGCTGTTACATAGTGTTTAGTTTATTCATATTCATTACATGGATATAAGAATAATAGATCGGCAATAGTCACCCAAACAACGAGACCAAAAATGGGTCGTTGATGTGTGCGTGACTTATCAATGTGTGCGTAAAAAGCGCTTCAAAGTGTCAACTTTTACATAGTTAATGTTCATGTGTTGAAAATAGTTGAAATGTAAATAGGTATCCTGAAAATCTAATATACGCGGTTGCGCTGTCAGTGATGAATATTTGTACATTTTTCCTGACATATGCCATCTATTATAGTCTATGCTAAATCTATGATTCATTATAATACAGTATTCTTTTTTTGCTACCTGAATATTAAATTTCGAACGTGCTCTGACATAAATGACACTATTTTATTTAAAAAAAAGAACATTATTAAAAAACCTATTATTATAAAGGGTGGGTACTGCTTTGCGTTAAATAACATTAAAACCTATTTATTTATATTTTTTTTACAAGATTTGCATACACTCAGTTATGTAGTTAGTAGTTACCAACAAAAGACTGCAATGCGGTACTTCCGCAGCGGATAGGCAGGGGATGGCATTGCATTTATATAATACTGTAAGTCGACAATGTGTGGTGGTTCTCACATCTATCAAATTACTTTAAGCCTTTATTCTCAAAAACAATACTTACCAGACAATAGAAAAAATAAACAAAACGTTCTTAGTAATAAAACTTCAGTTTAATATAGCTTATTAGACGCTATCAGGCGTTCATATTTTCTTGTGGCAGTTGAAACTTTGCCAAATGTATTTATTTTTTAAAATTTTAAGTAACACATGAAAAAGGGACAAATATTTTGTGTACTTTCATAAGCATTTTATTCGAGATTCAAATGCATGATTAAATTAAGAACGTTTTTGATGTAGATTTTCAACAAATTCTGAGGAAATTAGCAGGATTAAGTCAGATTATAAGACTAAACATAGCATATCACAACATAACTTCACGCCTTTTCTACCCGAAGGCCGTTATGTTTACGTACCAAATGGTCGCGGGCACATAGTTTTGAGTTATCGATATTTTTCATACATAACTTCCGAAAACAATTTCGAAAAGTCAGAGGTATGAGCCAGGAACCCCTGACTTCTGGAATCAGAAGCGGGGTGCCCGATCACTGGACCACCGACAACTTACTTCAACTAATTACGACTAATTGAAGTATTCAAATCTTGCCAGCTATCAACAGCAATGGTTCTGGTTTATGTCAGCCAAATATTAGGAAAAAAAAGAGTTGTAGACTCCTGAAGAGAACCCATAATCGTGTAAAAAAAATACTGTAGTTACATCTTCTACATTTAAATAAGTTAACATAACATAACTTCACTCCTTTTTCTACCCGAAGGTGTAGGCAGCGACTGTTAAGCATCGTCTCGCCGTTATGTTTACGTCCCAAATGGAATAGGTTGAACCTATTGCCATACCGGGCTCAAAGTTGTTAGTCATCGATATTTATCACACGTGACTTCCGAAAATTTCGAAAAGTCATTGGTGTGTGCCAGGATTTGAACGCAATACTTCTTGAATCAGAAGCGGGGTGCTAGCCACTGCGCCAACGAGACTGTTAAAAGTACTGTACTTAAATAAGTTAAAAGTACTACAATTACACATTCTACATTTAAATAATTATTTCGATAAGTTTTTTAGTTTTGTAAAATTTGATATAGTCTTATTACAACTGTGTAACCTCTAGAAAAATCGACGTAAAGTGTATCAAGTCGCGTTTTAGTGTTCCTCTTCACCCCCGCTCTATCCAATCTTTAATGTCGACAACGCGAATGTAACACATTCACTATGTAGCAAGTGTCCATTTACCACCTCACTGGCTTGCTTTTTTGGCGCCTTTCCCATAAAAAAATCTTTCATAAAACAGATTTTGATAGTAGAATTATTTTAAGCATTCCATCAAGTTTTGATACTAATAAATAAACACCGAAAACTTAGCTGTTTTATTTAATGTGCTTGCTATCACTAAATAAATTGAGGAAGTCTTTACAACCGCTTACTAAAACTTTGTTTGAAGTGTAATAAACACAAATTCTCGCCAAGGTGCTAATAAATTGTAGTTGTGAAGGTGAGGACACAAACTTCTGCAATATTATAGAGATATTATACATTTTGTGAATTTGTAAGAGTTCGTCTATGGATTAACGGAACTAAAATTTCTATTAAAAATACAAATCTACGTTATTTGGAATGATATGTAATATAACTTGTGAAAGATAACATAATTTCACGACTTTTCTAGCCAAAGGTGCAGGCAGTAGCTGTTAAACTTCGACTCAAAGAATCGTTAAGTTACGTCCCAAATGGAATAGGAAATACACCGCCACAAAGTGGTCCGTCATCTATATTTAGCACCCATAACTTCCGAAAAAAAATCCGAGAAATCATTGATGTGAATTCGGAATCAAAGCCACGACTTTTTAATTAGAAACAGGGAGCTCGACCACTGTACTACCGAGACAACTAAACTTATTAGTCCGAGACTTATAAATCTGTGGTTATTTGTGAGTGTGTCATAATCACCCAAAAAAAAACAATTGAAATTTTGCTTAGTCATCCAGTCACGCGGTACGTTGTTTCTTTTTTTTTTAAAGAATAATAATAATAAACATAAGCCCGCTAAAGAGATTTTATTCAAAAAAAGAATACAGATAAAAAGAATGAAATTATATAAAAACTTTACTATTCGTGTATTTCTACAATATGATTTTGCTGATAAAGTTTAATAACGATAATATATATATAATTTGAGTCCTGTCACGTCTGTTACGGGACACGTAAGTGTTGTCAGCCCTGTCACGTTTCACGCACCTTCGGGGACGTGTACTTACATAAATAACGTCTAAGTATGTGTTGCTGTAACAGATTTGTAGCAAATATGGCCGACATTAATACGAATTTAAATAAATAATACACATTGTATATCAATATTAATAGTCTCGGTGGTCCAGTGGTCGAGCACACAGCTTTTGATCCAGAGGTCCGGGTTCGAATCCTGACTCTGGCTCACATAAATGACTTTTCAAAATGGTTTTCGGATGTTAAGTGTGATAAATATCGATGACTAGAAACTTAGAGCCCGGTATGGCCATAGGTTTGCCACCAATTACATTTGGTACGTAAACATAACGGCGAGACGAGGCTTAACAGCCTCTGCCTACACCTTCGGGTAACAAAGGCGTGAATTATTTTTGTATATCAATATCATATAATCACTCTAGAACAATCCTTGGAATCTACTATTAGTCTCAATGAATACTTAAAGACGCTGTCTACATCTGCGGACGTTAAAAGCGTGTAGATTAATATAAAATGAAAATAATCGATGCTAACCATAACAAATTTTCAACGGTGGTAGAGTCACGCAGTTCCCTGCACGAATGGGCCAGCTCGACCGGTGAAATGCCACGACCTCTTAGAATTTCGCCCTCTCTCCCTCTTTTTCACTCCCCCCTCTCCTTCCTTCTCCCCTTCCCATCCCACTCCCGACCCCATCCATATCCTATTTTAAGGGCCGCCAAGGCAACTGTAACACTATATGTGTTCAGGTGTCCATGGGCGGCGTTTGTTGCCCACCATCAGGTGACACGCCTGCTCGTTTACCCCCTATACCATAAAAACAAATATATGAAAATTTTAATCTACCAATACAACTGATTAAATTATACAGACTTCTTATTAGCTCGTATAAAACAATTTAAGAGAAGAGTGTCATGATCTCACATCATCACACAAATTTGAATACTCCACCTCTTACAACAGCAAAAGACAAAACTAAGTCAGAACATAATATGACTTATTTAAGTCATTGCAAAGATTCGACTAACTAATTTGGCCAATGAAGTTTCATTAAAATGATTGAAGACTTGAGTGGTCTTCATTAGAGCTAATAGAAGGATGACTGATGGAGGATGCCGATATACGGGCAAGCATATGCATACAAGTGCAATGCAACCAAGTGGCAAGCATATGGACGTCTCAAAATTGGTTAGACAATACGAATCATTACATAGTATATAGCGAAGTCGCTCAACGCTGTCGGTCCCCTTATATCTTTAAAACTACGCAACGGATTTTGATGCGGTTTTCTTAAATAGATAGAGGGTGTCAACGGGGTAGTTTTTATCTATAATTCATGTATAATGTAGTAAAAAAAAAGTGATAAAAGCAAAATTTACTTTTACTTTACTTTTGATGACCGGATCAACTAGTTGTAATATAAATTTGAATGTATGTTGTATGGCTCGCTGGTTTTAAGGTCGAACACTAGTTTCCGTATTAAGAAGTCTATTGATCGAATCCAGACGCACACCAATGAATTCCAGAAAGTCATATGTGATAATATTGAGGATTTACAATGATATGCCTGATGTAAGCAACATTTCCCAGTTGGGACACCTGTCAACAGTGTCAACACCTTCGGGTAGAAAAAGGAGTAAAATCCAAAAATCTGTATATAATATTATCACTTAGCTATTTCTGTACATTGGTTCTACGCGAAAAATTTGCTGGAATATAATTCGTTGATTAATTTTAATGGAAAGAAATTAACACCTATTAATCAACTACAATGGCTGGGCATTACCGAATTTTGGCGCATTTAAATATGTACCTACGCAAAAATTTTAAATAAAAATCTGAATATGTATATAAAAATAATATATAACGGGTCAAGAGTTTATCTCATTTGAATACATAAAAACCGAATCGAAACAATAATAATGGCGTTTCCAAATATGGTCTTCGAATTAACGGTCCAATAAAATGTTATACATAGTTGAGTTCAATTCGCCAGAGGTCAAGATTTTAGTCGTATATTTGAAATATTTTTCATATATTTCGACCTGGCGACTTTTGTGTCTGATTTCTTTTATTATTCTGTGTTTAGTATAAAAAAATGAATCAAAATTGTGTCGCTACGCGTAAATCTCGAGAACAAGAGTACCGAATTCGTGTTTTTTTTAATATTCTTTGGTATCAGATATTATTATTATTTACGAAGAAATTATACTTATTTTTCTTTACGCTTTAGGGTTCGGTCAAGTGATAATTTCGTGAGAATTATTTTAGTTAGTAAATATTTCCCCAGGCCTTCCTGTTTAGTAGTAGTAGTTTTCATTTTAAATAATTATGTTAAATCTGTAATTGTTGACTATTTTTATGTGTCTGTGAAGACCTATGAAAATAAAGCTCTTTTGATTTTGCCTTATTTGCGAAATCTGGAATGGGCGCCATGTCGGAATTAGTTGACCTGAATAGGCGAAAGTACAGTTTTTCTTTATGATATATAATGCCAGCTTTTTTTCCGGTGTCCAATTTTATAGAATCACGTGTCCAGCACGCAATCGTTTTATGATACATATATAAAATGACACGAATATAATCATGATACTTAATTGTTTTTAACGACTTAAGGACTTATCAACTGAAGGTTTTTATTAAGTTATTATAAAATACAATAATATAATGGACGGAGTATAGTGAGAGTTTCGAATACCATAATAAGTGCCCTATGTAATTCGATTCAGCTCAGCGATTCATCGATTATATTTTTTATTTTTTTTATTTGTCCATCATTGGACAGGCTAAAGCTTTTAAGCTATACTGCCGTGTCTGACGTTATTTTTTAAGAAATAATGATGAAGATGATAATGATGATCAATCCTAAAACAAACCATTTTTTTTTTTTCGCTGGGAAAAATTGCATTGTGCATACGCCTCCCACCGGGGGGTGAGAGGGTTATGTGGGGCTCCCGGGAGATGGTAGTTCGGATACCCACTAAAACAACCCAGCGCCTTTCCCGCTTCGTCACTTTAGGGGAAACTGGGACACGGCCGAGCCTTTCAGCCAGTCCCCCCCGACGATTTGCCCGCCCTTATGGCAGGCTCCGCGCGCCCCTGGCGCTGGTGAGGGGCTCGGAAACAGCCGGAGATCGCCGGCCATCGCCTTCCGACGACGGTGTAGTTTAGTGCAATGCGGGTGAGGGCGCCCCCGCGCCAGTCACCCGCCCTACACCGTGAAGGAGTTGTTGTCGGCGATCAAATTGTCGCCTCCTTCCCCCCCTTCTTCTCCTGCGGAGCGGTGACACGAGAGGATCGTTCTCCCGCGCTCGCTCCGCCGCCACCATGGCAGCCACCACGCTGGGGAGTGGTGACAGGTCCGGCCCGACCACCGCGATTAGACTGCGGCGCGGCCCATCCCACGACGAGCACACCTGGAGGGTGTGCTCGGGCGTATCTTCCGCCGCACCACAGTGTGGGCACAACGGCGTCTCCTCTCTGCCGATCCGGTACAGGTACGATCCGAAGCATCCGTGTCCGGACAACACCTGCGCCATTCGGAAGGAGAGGAAACCGTGCGACCTTTCTAGCCACTCCCGCAAGACCGGCCCAACCGCATCAAGCGTACGGCGGCCGAAGGTGTCCTAAAACAAACCTAAACTAACTTAACCTAACCTAACCTAATCATACTTAAAGTCGTGGCACTTCATGCATGATGTCCCGAGGGAATTCTGACGACACCGTAGGAAAGCACACTAAACACGATATTTACACCATTCCCTACATTTGCACTCATATACGAATACTTATTAAATAAAACTCCACGAATTTTATTCAGTAATATCCATTGAAACACAAATCTGAGAAAATAATGCAAATAACGGATATGTCCCTTCCACAGTCCCGCCAAAACTCCTCAGCGATTCATCGAAATGGACCACATCGTTTTTTTAATGACCTGACCTTATATATTTAATACGATTCAGCCAGCATCCGATATTATCGCCCACAATGATGAACGTCATATTCGATCAGCAACGCTTTTTAACCTCACATTTATAAGATTTTTATAGTTTATAGTCGTTGGGAAATACCAAAGATAGCATGAGGCGCCATGGGGTCAAATATATCGAGTTCTCTCCACGATAGGTACCATAATATTAATATTTATTTATAAGATATTTATAACAGCAGCTATACTAGATTGGAATTATTTAAATTTTAATTAATTTAATTTAATTAATTATTCATTCGGGTCATCGGATGATGTAGCGACATGGCAGAAGTAATTAAGATTTATAAACAATAAACTAATAGAAATTAATAAAGAATTTAAAACATTTAATGTTAATCAAAAATGTGGTAGACATTTTTGTATAAATACCTAAGCATATATTTTAATTCAGCTCAAGCTTTACTTCCAATTTCACACTGCAGATTACTCGGGCTTACTACGAGCGGTGTAGGCAAAGTGAAATAGAAAATTGAAATTTCTATTTGTCCTATTTAGAATAAAATGTAAAATGACCTGGCAAGTAAACAGACTCTATGCAGTATATTAAATTTTAATACAAAAAAAAATGCAATTTAATTTTTGGTGGGAAAGAAAATGTTATTGTTTATTTTGACTTCATAAAACATACTGTATTCATGAGTAGATTTCATCATGTAGTACAAAAAAGTGATATTTTTGATAGCAAACGCTGGCCGGCTGTACCCTAAGTGATGAATCAAAACAATGTACTACATTATTATACACCTTCAAAAGGTATACAAAAAAGTCCGCGATGGTGTATGCCCATCTTTTAGGGATAACCAACAATGACCATTCTTATTGCTTTTGATGCGAAACAAAGTTCGCTAGGTCAACTAGTATATAATAAACGTTTCTTACAGGAAAGGCAGCAATCAGGTTCAACCTGGTGGTGAGCGACTAACATTGCCAACATTGATGACATGACTAACATTGTCACGATGTATTATAGACACAAACGCTCTCACCGAACTACACGTGACTTAAGCTACTTTACGTGTATTCCCTATGAGATTGTGATATTTTCGTCCAGCCAGGTCATTTAAACATCTAATAATAAATATACTTCTGTTTTATATAAGAAAGAAACAGACTTTTTATGAGTTGGGAGGGCCAAGGAACAGTCGTGTCTCCCGGATGGCAAGCAACAAACGCCGCCCACGGACAGTTGCAACACAGGTATGTATGTATGTTACAGTTTCGTTGCCAGCCTTTAAAATGGGATGGGGTAAACTCGGAAGCGGGATGGGAAGTGGAAAGGCGAAGCGCTTGAGCCTTCGGATACCTCTCATACCTCTCTCACCAAGCGAAATGTCAATTTTCTGAGAGCTCATGGTATTTCACCGCTCAATTATGCAGCGAAATGAGTGGCTATACCACTGTTAAAAATATAATATTGACATAACATAACTTCACGCCTTTCTACCCGAACGTTTAGGCAGCGTCTGTTAAGCCTCGTCTCGCCGTTATGTTTACGTCCCAAATGGAATAGGTGGCGCACCTATTGCAAATATAATATTACAGTATATATTATTATAAACAGTACATGCTGTAAATGGCTTGAAACAAATAATGAGAGAGAAGGTACATATAATAATATGTATATCTAATAGGTACGTACTCGTACTTAGCATCAATTTAACAGCGACTACACGCCCGCCTAATTTTGATTCACGTCAAATGGCGTTCATTCTCTTGTCAATCTCATTTCTCATACCATCTCCTACACAGTACTCTAACAGTATAAGAAAATATATTACTCTTGAAGATGTACCTACTATTATTTTAGTTAAAAAGTATTTTGTGAAGTCAACAAATACAAAGAATAATCAATTTGTTTTTAATGAAATGTTTAAAATCGAGCTCTTGTAGAAACGAGCCAAACCACGAGTGGCCTGATTCCGAGTGTAGGGGCTCTCATGAGAAGAACTCGGCAAGAATAGTGGTAATTAACAGTAGTAGAGCCAAGCAGTTCGCTGCATGAGTGGGCCGGCTCAACCGGTGAAATAGCACGACCTCTCAGAAGATCGACATGAAGTGGCTCATGACGCGTTTCGTTCGGTGAGACAGGTACCCGGAGGCCCACCCCCTTCCTCATCCTTTCATATCTTACTCCCTTAAACGTGGGAAACGCAACTATAACATTATATGTGTTCAGGTGTCAATGGGCGGCGCTGGTCACCTACCATCAGGTGAAACTCCTGCTCGTTTGGCCTTCTATCATTGCCATTCATTCCTATCCCATAAAAAAAACGTATCACAAACAGTAGATCTATATCTAGTAGTCTCCGTGATCCATTGGCGACCTTCCGCTCCTGATTCAGGGGTCGTGGGATCGATTCAGGTCTCACACCAATGATTTCTCGGAATTTAGGACGTATCATAACGATTCGGCGAGTCGAAGCTAAACAGCCGCTGCCTACACCATCATATAGAAAAAGCGTGAAGTTACATTATGTAGATAAATACATTCTTATAGACTCAGGCCACTTATTGTGGATCTATAATTTCATCCGTCATCTCGATATTGAGAACACGAAAGTAGTAAGTACCTTCATATTATCTGCATGGAAATGATCACCGTTACATTTCCACTTGATCACTTTACATGTGAGCGAAACTGACAGCTGTCAAATTGAGATCACAGACAAATTGTTTATCTTATGTCATTTGTCATACTTTCATAGTAGTGCTCTCAACGATATCATTTAAAAAGATCTGCAGTAGAATACAAAAATAACATCTGCTTGTCAATGTAACATTTGTGAAAGATGCTCTTTGTATAAAGTTTGCATCGTTAAAATCCGAAGTCAAAATCTAAATAATTGCCATAATCAAAAACTGTACACTGTATGTGAAAGTAATTTAAGTAATTTTTCATCGTCGGTCATCGGTCATCAAAAAATCATGTTATCAATTTTTATTAACAATAAATACATTTCACGTCATAGTTCAACGTTCCAAACGGAAAGGAACCAAGCATACAAATACGCAATGACACCATGTACAAGAACGACTAAATAGACCGGGATGAAAATTGATATAAATTATTGTCTGTAATGGTAACTTTTAACACAGAAGAATAGACTTAGAAGAATATATTTAGACTGGTTAATTCTTAAACAAAATCGAAAATACAACTATACCAAAGAGATAAGATTATACCTCCCTCTCCGGATACTTCTGTCACCGAGCGAAACGTGACATGAGCAAATTTACGCCGTTATTCTGAGAGGTCGTGTTATTTCACCGGTCGAGCCGAGCCATTCAAGAAGCGAACTGAGTGACTCTTACCTACATATTGGTCAACGATCCTATTGGACAGAATGTCCACAACACACCACATCATTTGAAACCGTCAATCTGTTTTTCCCATGGTTAGTAATTTGTCACAATGCGATTGGATTGAGAAGGACATTACGTTTGACCTCAGCTGTGATCCTATTAGGATCTTGAGAGTTCTCCTAAGATGCTATCACATCGTTTAGCGAGGAGACAAGGAGACCGCGTGCAATGAGGAAAGGAAAGGTCAACGATCTATATGCGGAAAAGGCCGAGTTTATTTGTTTAGTACAGACATATAGTTACTAGTATTATACCTGTCTAATAATAAATAAGTATAATTTTTACTAGTATGTATACTAGTACAATACAGGTCAAAGGTACGTAGTACTAATAGCCGCATTATAGTTTTTTTTTATGGGAAAGGGAGGCAAAAGAGCAGGCGCATTACCCGACGGCAAGGAACTAATGCCGCCCATGTACACCGCACATAGTGTTATAGTTGCGTTGCCGGCCTTTAAAACGGAATAGGGAACGGAGTCGGGATTGGAAGGGGTCGGAAGAGGAATAGGAAGGCGGACACCTCTCTAACCTAGCAAAACGCGGCATGAGCCACTTGATATCAATATTTTGATAGGTCGCGACCAGTCAAGGAGGTCAGTTGAGGCAGCGAACAGTTTGGCTCTACCACTGTTAAAAGTTATGAAACATATTAACTGATATATTCAATAGAAACATTAAGTAAAATGTATAAATTCGCTTAAAGAGCAAGATCTCTGTGGAACAAGAAAACTCTGACAAGCGTCACAATCAACCTGATTCTGTGTGTAAATACTATCATGAGCAGGACCGCGTAAAAATATAACTAGAATTACAATACCAGAAAGGTCAATATCAAAAGAGATTGACTGAGAATGAGTTACAATAAATGCATAGTTCCATTGATAAATCTAGTTGCTATATTCATGAACTACCACGGTGGGCTGTAAATGGTGATGAGTGACTTTAAAATATTTAATTTATTTTTTGTAATAAAGTAAAAGCTTCAAAAATTTGTAGAAACTTGTTAATAAAAAAATTTTAAGTGAGTTCATTTGCTTATTCAAAACAATTCTAACTAAAATTCCATACATAATTAATTCATATTCACATAATATAAATCACATTTACAACAATGCGGCAATAGCGGCGTTAATTAATATCCAATTAAGGTATATATAATAATAAAAATTAATTTTAAAATATCTCATCGTAAAAAACCACTTGTAATTAAATTAGGCATTTTAATATCTGGAATGAGAATTCGGTTATAGTTGGGTCAGCCAAATCTTTAGTATTTAATTTATTTAGAATCTTCGGCGAGGTAAGGAGCCGGAAATGAATGATTGAATGGATCTGCTTGACCGGTGAAATACCAGGACTGGTCAGAAAATCGACTTAAAGTGGCTCAGATTGCGTAAAACTACTATCTAAACTTCGCGGAACTTAGATTTCCTGTCATGACACTGTCTTTAATGTGAAAGCGAATCTTACCGACTCAGCAGTTCCACCCCTTTCCAATCCTTCTCTATTCTATTCGATGTTACAGATGTCCATCGTTGCCGTCCAGCCTTTTGTTCCCCTTTGCCATTTAAAATGGTATAGAGAGTCACAGTATTACTAAGACATATGATTGGTACGGTATCAGGTCTAACATTGTCCGATAACCACCCACTTGGCGAGTTCTTGATCTAAGCGAATGTCCACCTACACATCTAGAAGTGTACTGTTTGAAAGCCAAGATAGGTCCTTATAATGCTCATCAAACTGCTCATTACTCGCCAAAGCACTTAAGTTTCTACCATACGAGCAAAATGGGCATCATCAGATTCAATCCCACTAATGAATTTTGAGAAAATGAATGAGTTCAAAGTATTTTATATTACTAATGATGTAGATATTATTTAAAATATTTCAATAATATTTAACCATATTTAATTTTAAATTAATCATATTTCTTATCTCGGATCTTATGTGTTTGTTACTCAGTCACAGGTCAACCGTGGCTGTAGAGTTTGATAAAAATTGGCGTACCTATGTATAGAAAATTTCCTTGATTAAACAAATATATGCCAATTCTGATTTCGATAATATAATATAGTTAGGGAATTGGTAGTGGGTACTATAATATTAGGATAATACAAGGATAATAGAAGAAAACACGGACGCATTCGCCATGAGCGGCCCGATTCCAAATGCTATCATGAGAAGAACCGGTCCGGCGAAACTCATGAGCCAAACACTCTTTTCCAATATATGCCGAACGATTTTAATAAATGGTAATGTTTGATATTGACGATAGATCATCCTATGCGCTGCATGAGTAAGTCGCACTAAACTTCCTCCAAGTCCAGTTTCAATCTGAACAACAAGTTCTGTCGTGGATGGCCTCGTCGGCGAGGGTGATCATGTCACTCTTTACTTGCTAATTCCAATCCACCTCATAACAGATTAACGTTATAAGAATCTCTATGGGGGAATGGCCAATTCACTTGTATTCCTGGTCATTGAAAAGTTTGATTGTACATTACGAATATTTTTAGATGTTTAAATAATGGAATAGTTAATAATAAAGTAGGGAGAATAGATATTTTTCTAAGGGATAGGAGGGCAACCGAGCAGGCGTGTCACCTGACGGTAAGCGAGCAGGGCAACATATACATATAGTGTTACAGTTGCGTTGCCGACCTTTAAGGGAGTAGGATAGGTAGGGGAAGGGGAGTAGGCCTCCGGGTACCTCTCTCACCGAACGAAACGATGGCATGAGCCACTTTACGTCGATCTTCTGAGAGGTTGTGGTATTTCACCGGTGGGCCCATTCATGCTTGGTTCTACCACTATTAAACTATCTATCTGTACATTCCATATTTTACTCAACAACGTCATATAAACAATATCTGACGCAGTTTTTTAGACCACGACTGTAATAAAAGTTAACGAAACAGAACTTTAGGGGAGTCGATAATTCAACATTTGGAAGACATTAAAATTATTTATCAAGAGCTTTTAAACGCGAAACGGCACCATAAAGAACAGAAGGTGATAAAAATGACAATAAATTAATATAACGGCATTCGAAAATTACTTTATTAAGTGTAACATTCGACTCGAATAATGTCAATAAGAGATTGTATCTTTTTTGACATATACCACATTTACAGTCTCAGTGGCTAGCAGCCCGCGTCTGATTCAAGAAGTAGTGACCTACTACTTCACGCCTTTGTTACCCGAAGGTGTAGGCAGTGGCTGTAAAGCCTCGTCTCGCGGTTATGTTTACGTCCCAAATGAAATAGGTGGCGAACCTATTGCCATACCGGGCACAAAGTTTTCCGTCATCGATATGTATAACTTTATATTTATCACATTTAACTTCTGAAAACAATTTCGAAAAGTCATTGATGTGACCCAGTGTCAAGATTCGAACCCGGACCTCTAGATCAGAAGCCGTGTGCTCGACCACTGGACCACTGAGACAATTTTATTTAATTTTGATATAATGCAGTTTCTATTTCCTATGAAGGAAAATTTCTATCCTATAAAGGAAAGTTTATATTTAGGATATTGAAAACTCTGACTGACATTCCTATGCACAATCGTAAGTGTACTAACTGGTAACCGGCGGTTACACCCGCATCAAACCGGTTTGCGATGTGCAACGACCATAGCCAATTAAACGATTTCCGCACAAATATCGATACTTAATATGTTTTTATACGAATCGTGGTGACAGGAATGCCACATATAAATAAATAAAAAACGAACTTTCAACATAATTATTGTCTTCAATGGAAAAAGATCAATGTATTCTGATCACGGGACCATAAATAATTGAATAAAAAGACGTGTGGAGATAATAAATTGTGCACACTATAAAAGACGACATTTTGATACATATTAATAATATGTTGACATTGTGGAGATAAATCTTTACAACTGTTAGATAGGAAATTAAATTTAATGAATACATGAGTATTATCAGCTTCGTAAACCTATCTATTAGATTATTTTCTATCAGATCTGTATCAGCTATTTTAGCCCCGTATTTGGCTTACGTGAGCCTATTGGACGATTACTGAAGCAGTTGTTAATGAATCATTGACTTTACTTGGTCATTGGAGCTTCGTGCGTCGCCTGCTGAGTGGAATCAACTCACATCCATGTTAGGCAGTCACTCCGTGTCTGGGGTATGATAATATTATAAGTCTATATCATCTAAAAACCATCTGTTTGTTCTACTTTAGTAGATTTACTTGATATGACAGGTCTTGTGTCATTTTTAAATCAACTGTCTACCAAGTGAAGGCGGCCTAGGTTAGACCGGACCTAACTTTATTAATCAGCAATATTCGGCAGGGATAAATTAGAATTTTAGAAGAAGAATTTATAGAAAATTAGCTTAGAACCTCTGAATTAGAAATACAAGTGTTGAACCTGTAGCTGCCATCAGTACTTGATAGAAGATTGTTCCCAACAATTTATTTCTTTAGTCATCTATTATGATATATAGACCAGATGACATTTTTCTCCACGCACGTCTCTATAGCGGCCTTGCCACAATGATATTTAAACCTAGTACCTTTTTACTGGGATAGGGGGCAAACGAGCAAGCTGTTCACCTAAAGGTAAGCACCTAGCAACTAGCCTATAGACACCTACAACACAGATAGAGTTATAGTTGCGTTGCCGGCTTATAAAATGGGATAAGAAAGGGTCGAAAGTGGGTTGGGAGGGAAGAGGAGAAGAGCTTGGGCCTCTGGATAGCTTTCTCACTAAGCGAAACGCGGCATGACGACACAAAATTTGACCACATGTCATTGCCCCCTTACTTGAAGATCTCTGAAATTATTCAACTGCTACTCCAAATCTTAATCAAAGTGCGATAACCGCATGAAAGAATGCGGTTATAGCATTTGGATTAAGCTTTGTCGCTGCGGAAAGGTTGTCGACAACAAGAGACATCATGGCCTCTCATGCGCCAGGAGCGCTGGCCGCATTTCCCGTCACGCCAATATCAAAGATTGCCAGTGTGCCAGCCGTTCTAGAACCAAACGGTTTGGTGCGCGATTATGGCAAGAGACCAGACGGTAAAGAGACCTTTTGCCTTGGAAAATGGGTAGGCCTTTGGTGTGGGACGCTGGATTCGCAAAGGTGTCGCCCTTACGAAATTACACCTTCCAATCACGGTAAGAGTGCCCGGTGCTTCTGTTGCTTCAGCGCAAAATCTCAAGCGGCACAAATACAGAAACCTTCTAGGTGATTATGTTTTTAAGGGCGTTTGGGGTTGAGACTCTAGAGTCTGGAGATATGGGGATATGCTCGTGCACTCTATAAAGATTTTGCAAAGAGACTGATCGAGGCCTCTCGCGACCAGAGGGCTGGTTTATTCTTCGCACAGAGGATTAGTATTGGCATTCAGCGTGGCAATGCGGCCATTATTCTGGCCACGCTGCCAGTAGACCAAAATTCAGAGAAATTTGATTTCACATAGTCTTTTAATTGAATTTATTGTAAATAAATAAACCACATTGAAAGACTATTTTCTCTCTTAATAAAAAATTAATAGATATGTACCTATTTAAGTTTGATAAAACCCCTAAATCCAGTAAGAGCATACCTTCACATCTATCACTGTAAGCTAAATGTTATGAGCAGACAATCTTAATAGAAGTACCTACAGATGCTTTCAGATTAAAGAGCGTCCATTACTTTGACAGTCATTAATTGTGGCACGAGGTTCCCTGATAATGTTCCGGAAAAACGATTACAATAAATTATACAGAATTATAACAAATTCTAGAATAGAGATTCTTATTGTAACTTAACTTCACGTTTTTTCTACCCGAAGGTGTAGGTAGCGGATGTTAAATGTCAATCACAATATTTATTTTATTTTTTTTTATTTTATTTATTCAGGATAACAAACAATTGTACAATAAAGTGTAAAGAGATAAATTATGATAAGACAACCTAAAATTAATGTACAACCAGCACCGTTACCCACATGTTACTATGTGACTTCTTATAATTTATGAAAAATATTTAGACAAAAAGAAACACGAAGACAATAAGCAAATAGCAAAATAAAAAGAAGATAAATGTATATGTGCTCGAGCTCAACGCTCCATGAGACAATTCAAAATTCGCTTTTTATATGTACCACTGGATTGGGCAAAGATATCAATATCACTAAAATAGTCATTGTAAGATTTCATGGCTCGATCCAGCGGCACGCGCTCACCAGCAATAGTTCTACACAATTTAGGAACAAACAGTTTATGTGTATATGCATCACGTATTCGTTGAGAGCGACTTGGGATTCGTATATAAATTTGGTTAGTGAGTGCGTTGCAATCATACTTATTATGACATGTGTTATAGAGAAACATTTGATCCATAAGTAATCTTCTGGTCTTCAGACTGGGTAAAGAAAATTTGGACATGAGAGAAGAGTATGACGACTTGGCATTAAAACACTTATAGTTAACAGATTTAACAAATTTACGCTGTACAGCTTCTAATTGGTCACAATATTTGGTGTAATACGGGTTCCAAACAGGTGTGCAGTATTCCAGCTGAGATCTGATTAGGGATTTATATAAATAAATATGAGAGCTAAAACTTTTGAAGGAACGACACGTACGCATAACGAACCCATAAAGTTTTAAGGCTTTATTTGTTATATGATTTATATGCTGATCTAAATGTAATTTCGAATCAAGATATATGCCTAGGTCTCGTATAACGGTAACTGAAGATAGCGGCGTGTAGTGTAAATAGTAGTTAAAACTTACAGTAATAATCTTTTTAGTAAACGTAATGCTCTTGCATTTGCCCGTACTGAGTTGAAGCCTATTTCTTACACAATAATCTGAAAGACGATCCAAATCGTCCTGCAATCTGTGACAATCTTCAACGGTTCTAATACAACTAAAAACTTTGAGATCATCGGCATATAAGAGGAACTTACTATGTTTGAAACAGTAGTTTATGTCGTTTATGAATAAAATAAACAACAGCGGCCCTAAAATGGAGCCTTGTGGTACACCAGAAGTGACACTAATAATACTCGAGGCGTAACCGTTTATTACTACCTTCTATGTTCTATTTGTGATGTAGGAAGAAAACCAGCGCAGTAAGTTGCCACGTATGCCATTGAAGGCTATTTTTTTTAATAGCAAATCATGGTCCACTTTATCGAAAGCCTTGCTAAAATCAGTGTAAATGGAGTCTACTTGTTCACGGTTATCAAGACTATGAAATAAGAATGATGTATATAGTGTTAGGTTTGTAAGGGTCGACCGCTTTAATACAAATCCGTGTTGTTCTGGGATAATGACTTTATGTAGACAGGTATAGATAGCTTTGTGTACTAGTTTCTCTAGAACCTTCGACAAAATAGATAGCAAGGATATCGGACGGTAATTTGTGACATCATTTCTACTACCACTTTTGTGAACAGGAGTGACATTAGCGTTTTTCCATATCTGGGGTACAGTGCCTTCCCTCAAGCTAGCATTGAATATAGTACAGATCGGAATGCTTACAGCATCAGCTGTGTGTATAAGAAAGAAGGCAGGCACCCCATCAGGCCCAGGACCTTTATTTACGTCGAGTGACTCAAGTTCTTCAATAATATCATTTCTAGTAAATAGTAAATCACCTATAGCGTCACTTAAATTGACAGGGGGATTATTCGTACAAGATGAATTATGTGATGGTTGCTTTTTTTCATACACGGAGCTAAAATAATCTGAGAACAGCTCACAAATATCATGCGGATTATCGGACCTGTTATTATTATAAATTATGTTATCTGGAATTCCTGATTTATCTTTACGACTGTTAACAAAGGACCAGAATATTTTGATATCGCTTTTAAGGCCATGTTCTACAAGTGACATATAATTGTCGTAACATATTTTGCTTAGTTTTTTAAAGCGTTGACGTATATAAGAGAAATTTAAATAGTTGGATTTGTTTCCCGACTTTTTCCACTTTATCCAAGACTTTTCTTTGTTTTTAAAAACGTGACATAAAGGCCGCGAGAACCACACAGGAAACTCATTGGATTTTATCGGCCGTTTTGGTATTTGTAAACGTATAATTTCATATAATTTCTCATAGAATAAACTAACCAAATCCTCCACTGTTTCCCCTGTCAATAATGTATTCCAGTCAATAGACTGAATTTCACTCCTTATTATGTCGTAATTACCTTCCTGAAAACGATACTTAAGGGAGGGAATGCGGGGCATAAGTTTGGTTGCCTTATTAAGCTTAACCGCGACACAAAATGGGGGGTGCAGCTGATCGACAGGTACTAAAGCAACCGCCGGTACTTCACAGTTACAATCTGTATTTGATATATGAAGGTCCAATATACGGTCCATACAATTACGTAATTTATTGTATTGTTTTCCGTCAACTATGGACATGAAATTGAGTAACAGTATGCTTATGTTACTTTGACATGTTGCCGGGTCAAGAATAAGTGCGGTTGGACTAAGATCTTTCCATGTCAAATTAGGTAAATTAAAATCCCCGAAAAGGTGAAAGATATCGGAATGTAATGTTATTTCTCTATTAAGTGATTCTAGGATTATTTCGTATGCAGAATAGTTTTGGTTGGGCGGGATGTATAGACCACAAATAGTAATAAATTTACCGTGATTTTTTAAGTTAAATTTTAATAAAACATAATCGATGTTAGGGGGTAGTGTAGAAAAATCAACAGTATCAATATGGAACGGCGCGAGAGTACCACGAACAGCGTGAAGCTCACGACGAACTGCTATGAGGACACCCCCACCATCATGCTTACCAGTTAAATTGCGATTCCGGTCGCATCTAAAAACCAAGTAACGATTATCACTGAACTCAGAATCCCCAATGTTTTGTATTAACCAGGTTTCTGTTAATATAAGAATATCGTAGTTTTCTGCCAGTATATTTGTGTACAGCGTATTTAATTTAGTTCTTAATCCCCTACAGTTTTGATAATAAATGGAAATTCTATCAGACATTGATAACAAGGCCATAATTATTACATATTATGAGAAAACTTAGAAATGAATAACAACTGGTTCTGGCAGAGGAGAAATCTGTGTAGATATAATATAACAATATATCACAAGAATATATCAGATAATACTTCTTTAAAAAATACAACCATACACGATAAACAAATGTTATTTTAAATGAAATTTGAGGAGGACATGCATTTGGACCGAGGTCTATACCTATAACGATATAAAATGAAATTATTTGGCACTTGTATGTATGAAACGCTTCTGTTGTAAACCTGTTTATGAGCAATAATTGATATAAACTATGTAAATAAAGCATTATTAATAGCGGTTGTGATAATTTTTTGCTAATGCGGGTGAGCGTAAAATAAATGTTAAGCGAGTTAAGTCGTGTATACATAGAGTAGTTAATGAATACAGAGACACTAAAGGCAAGTAAACGTTCACATGAGTGTAGATTTGACAAAATTAAGTTTTGGATACATAGTATATTGTTCAAATTAACGACGATTAAATTTGAGTAAATCTTCTCTAGATCGCACAGCAGACACAGGCGAATTATCACTAGCTCTAACCAGTATGGTTCCATGTTTGATCCATGTAAATTTGAAATTGCTTTCTTTCGCTTTCTCGCGTGCTTCACGAAACAATGATTTATTATGAAGAGTAATGTGTTCATTGAAGTAAATTTTTTGTGATGAACCATTGATACCTAGTTGATCAGATGTGATACCTCTGAGTTTACGAGCTGCAGCAAGGAAATTGTCGCGTAGTGTGCGACTTGTGAACTTGACAATTATGTTTTTTGGGCGAGGGTTCTGAGGACTTGCCTGTGGGACACGGTGTATAGTAACGATGTCCTGTTGACTTATTGGCAGCTTAATGATACTCGAGATATTATCAAAAATCGTTACAAGATCCTCGTTGCGTTTTTCAGGAAGGTTACTAATTTCCAGATTGGATTGACGTGCATCCTGTTCCATCTTATGCAGTCTATCCTCCAACAGTTCCAGGCGACGCTCGCTATCAGTGTATGTTTTTAATTTGGTTTCAATTTTGCAGATACGATTTTGAACCTCTAACGTTTTTGTATGCAACTCGTCATATTTGTCACTCAGAAATTTGGTAGATGCCTTTATCTCCACAAAATCTTCGAGAAACTTAGACAGTTTTTCATCCTGCTTTTGGCACCAAGATTTGAGAGTAGCCAGCAGATCATTTTGAAAGGAGCGAAGTTCCGTACGTAAATCTGCGTCTTGGGTGATCGTCCCTTTACGGTATGTGATATGCGGAGAAGAAGCTTTTTCTGTTGGGCACCCATCGATACTCATTTCGCTAGTATTAGATTGATGTTCCTCAGTCTCAGAATTATTCAACGAATCATCCATAGTGTTCATGTTAGGAGTAATTATAAGAAGTCTCTGGTCGTAAGGCTAGCCTGTGTCGACGGACAGCTGTAACGCACACTATCACTCGCGTGTAACTAGTTAGCGTGGTGGGGGGGTAGACACGAGCGAGACTACGTGGTACGCGACTTAGCCGGAACAACAGCCGAGACGGAATTATCAATTATCGATATTTATCATACATAACTTTCGGAAAGAATGCGGAGATGTTACTGGTGTGAGCCCAGATTCGAACCCGCAGCTTCTTTATTCGGAAGATGAGGGTTTGACCTCAAGACCACCGTGAGAGTGACTAGAAGAAATCTAGTCTAGAATCAACTAGTTAGATTTACTTTATTTATATCAGTTTCTTTGTGAATTAGCCTTGCACCAATTAAACTGAAGTGCTCGGGTAAATTAATTTTACCGTGTATTAGACTGAATTCTGAGTACATTGGTGGCTAAAATTATTTACTTAGTTTGTACTGTTTTCATATATGTTTATCTAAGCAAGTAATATCATTACGTAGTATAAAACAAAGTCGCTCTCCGCTGTCTGTCCCCTTATATGCTTAGATCTTTAAAACTACGCAACGGAGTTTGATGCGTTTTTAATCATAGAGGATGTCAACAGGGTGGTTTGTATATTTAATTCATATATGATGTACCAAAGAAAAGGTGATAACTTTCGAAATTTAGCACTTGCATTGTAAACGCTGTTAAAATTGCTTTTGATGCGGAACATTGTTCGCCGGGTCAACTAGTTATTATCTAAATGAGAATCGGAGAATGTAAAATTAAAAGTTTTTCAAAATTAAGAATTTTAATCTAAAATAAAAAATGCTATATATTTTTAATTTTAACATAAACAAAAAAATAAACGGATTTCTTTTGTTTTCGACATCAAGCACACAGCGCCATCTTTCCATTTCCTAAGATAAGCAACTAAATGCATGTGTTGTAGATATCAATAAACATGGTTTTTTTTAATACTTATGATATTATGTAGGAAGACCATCTAAAGCTCATCGTAAATGGTCAGACATTTTATCAAGGATTCATAATACAACTAAAGATGTTTATAAACCTTGTTTAGAAAACTTGCAATTTATATTCTAATTAGTGCCTAGTAATTTTTAAATGGCAAAGAAACAGCATACTTGAACTGCGGAACAGTTCTAGATGTGACTTCTATTGAGGAACAGTTTGTGTTGGAAAACTTGTCTTAGAACCAATCCTGAAATAGTGAAAAACATAGGGTTTTTTGGGAATAAATCATTCCTCTCTGAGGAATTCTACAAAGTATTGTAATATGTTCACTTACAATCAACAAAATTGCAAATTAATATAACAACCATTGAGATACGCTTGGCGCATCTTGAGTGGGCCGAGATAAATGTATTTCCTATCTGTAATGAACCTTTCATACATAATAACTAACACCCACACTGCAGGAGAGCGCGAAGTAAAACAGACATACACCCACAGAGAGATGCAATCTTCGATACTTAAGAACCCATTGTTCATAATCATTATTAGAGAAAAAGGAAAAACCCACACAAATCAAACAACATCACTTCACGCCTAGACCATTACGGGTTAAGCAGAGAGAACAAAGCGCCATAAGACACGATTCTTACACACCTCACTCGCTTCGTCGACTTTCATAACTTGTCATTCATGCTCAGCGACTTTGGCTCTCGACGTTCAATTTGGTCGTAAAAAGTGTTTCGTGGCATTCTTGAACCCCTACATTCGTACACTTTTGCACTGTATATCTGCTTAGTCTATCTTTTAAATAATCTACACATATAATAAAATTATTAGAAAGTTGAAACTGTACATTGAATAATAGGTTGGGGAAAAAGTATTTTCGTATTTTTGTATGAAAAGTCAAGACATTTTTTTCAAAGTTTATTTACATTTATTTACAATATATATGTACCGTTTTGTTGAATAACTTTCTGCCATTTTGTGGGCAGAGACATTATCCCGTTACTGTACTTTGGGACTTCTGATCAAAAAAACGGGACAAATAGTTTTGGCAGTCCTCTCTTGAGGTCAACCTTACAGAACCTAAAGAATTCTGAAGAGACCGAAACAGGTGAAAATCTGAAGGCGCAAGGTCAGGGCTATATGGTGGATGCACTAGGACCTCCCAGTCGAACTCTCTTAATTTTTGCTGAATGGCTAAAGATGTGTGTGGTCTAGCGTTATCGTGATGAAAGACCACACCCTTCCTGTGGATCAATTCCGGCCGTTTTCTCTCGACTGCTTCCTTTAATCTCATCAGTTGCTGGCAGTAAAGATCAGAATCGATGGTTTTGCCGGACGGTAAAAGCTCATAATGAACAATGCCCTTCCAATCCCACCATACACACAGCATCACCTTATTTCGTGTTAAGTTTCTTTGAGTGAGCTCGTGTGGCACCCAAATATCGAGCTTTTTTGTATAACCAGCTTTCTTCAAATGGGTCAAAACTGTTTTGGGGTCAATTCCCAGATCTTCAGCTACATCGTAACTACTAATATGCCGATCTTGCTCCACTCTTTCAAAAATGGCGTCCATTTTATTCGTAACAGGGCGACCAGAGCGAGGTGCATCTTTAACATCAAAATTTCCGGACTGAAAACGTTTGAACCAAATTTGTGCTACTCTTACTGACACTGCATCAGGTCCATAAACATTACAAATTTTTTTCACTGCTTGAGTTGCATTTTTGCCTTTTTTATAATAAAATTTTAAAATGTATCGAATTTCTTCATTAGATTTACTCATTTTTACGGAGAGAAAAACAAATGAAAAATAGCGGGAAACAACTTTTTTTTATTTTTTTCTTTTCTTTATAATGTAACCTTTTTAATGTTACCAAAACCAGCCAGACACAAATAGTACAGTCAAAGAAATTTTATAATAAGTTTATACCCACGTTATGCGAAAAGACTTTTTCCCCGACCTAATATTTTTGTTAGAATACTCGGGACATGATCTATAATCGATACGGATGCCAAAAAAGGGGTTTTTAGAATTTTTGTCTGTTTATATGTTTGTCTGTATGTTTGTTACGGATAAACTCTAAAAGTACCTACTGCATGATATTAGGTGCGTTAAATATTGCATAAATATAGCCAAGAGGTCGGGTCAACAAATAGGCTAAATGTTATCATGTTATCACTAATTGGGGTGAGCAATGAAACTTTATAATGTCACAGGCACCACCGTATTTTTTCTTCTTTATGGCGTCCACGCAGACGAAGTAGCGGGCAACAACTAGTAAAAATATATATTTTGAATGTATAATATTTATTTATGTATATATTATATTATTATTATATTTATTATATTCCACAATGCAGTCCTGATCCCAACGCTAACTTATGGAAGCGAGAGCTGGGTATGGCAGAGTGTGCATGAAAGTAGAATAAACGTGGTAGAAATGAGGGCACTACGCAAAATCTGCGGAGTGACTCTCGCTGACCGCGTAGAAAACAAGGTTGTAAGGAAGGAAGTTGGTTTGAAAGAGAGTGTCGGTGTAAAAGTAAGAAAGGGCATGCTCCGATGGTTCGGACATGTAGAAAGAATGGTTGACGCAAGACTGACTAAGCAGATATACAATGCAAAAGCGGACGGATGTAGGAGTCGAGGACGGCCAAGACACACATTCCAAGACCAAATAGAACGTGTTCTGAAGGAAGGTGATGTTAAGAGCCTCAAAAACCGACGCGCGTGCATGAAAAGAGTTATGAAAGTCAACGAAGCGAGTGAGGTGTGTAAGACTCGTGATCTATGGCGCTCTGTTCTCTCTGCCTACCCCGCAAGGGATTTGGCGTGAAGTTATGTATGTATGTTATGTATATATATTGTGAATGAATTTGTATAATATATTCATTGAAACACTCACTTCTGTTTAAAGTGTTAAATGCCGAAGAAACAAGGAAGTATCCTATTGTAGTCAGAAAATATTGTCATCAATAAATATCATATATGAAATCATATGATATTGAAAGATTAAGGCCCGTAAGATCAATCACAGTTTAAACTATTTTCCCTAGTTTAAACCTCATCTGTCGTTTATTTCGTAAGATCAATGCTAGATAAACTTCCAAATACAGTTTAAACTATAGTTTAGCTTACACCAGGAGATTTTGCCGTTTAAACTGTGGTCCTGCCTAGTTTAAAAATGGCGGTCGTTTATCAGCTGACATCTGACACAACGATTGTGGGTTCATACATAGATTTAGCATAGACTACAATAGATGGTACATGTCAGGAAAAATTTACTAATAGCATCGAATCACTGACAGCGCAACCGCTTATATTAGATTTTGGGAACCGCGTATATTTTATTTACGTTTCCACACATAAACATTAACTTTGTAAAAGTTAACGTTACGAACACATTGATAATAATAATAATATCTTGGACACAAATCACACAGGGCCCTCCAGTTCCAAACTAAGCAACTAAATGCTTGTGCTATGGATACTAGATAACGGATACTAATACATATATATATATACTTATATATCTATATATATATATATATATATATACTTTTCTTTAGTAAATACATACTTATAATACACAGAAAAACACCCAGACGCTGCACAAATATTAATGTTTGTCATAAATATTTGTGCTCGGGTGAAAATCGAACCCCCGACCTCAGTGCTGCAGCCGGTTGTTTTACCAATGCGCCACGAGGCCCGTAAGTCACTCACACATTAACAACCCATTTTCGTCACGTTGTTTGGGTGACTATCGCCGATCTATTATTCTTAGATCTATGGTCACACTATAAAACTTCATAAAAGAAAGAGAAAAAGATTTCTTTGTTTTTGTTTTAATAATTCACTCAATGTGAGTAGGCAAAGGTCGTTGACCATACAGACATTTCTTATGTTATTTCTTGTTATTAGTTGATAGGTAAAAAAAAAATACAAATAGGAATCAAAAAGATTTCTTTTTCACGAAATATGCCACAGACAATGTACAAAAGAGTGAACAATGAGCGAAATATGGACAATAAATAACCAAATGTTGCCATCTGTCGAAAACTAAACTTAGTTTACGTAATCTATGTCCATTTCGCTGTTGATCTTACGGGGCAGGTTTAAACTCTAGATTAAAATTGACTATAGTTTAGAAAATCGACAGTTTTAACTATGATTGATCTTACGGGCCTAATAGTCAAGTAATAAATCACATCCTATATACTTATATATTAGGGTGCGTCACACTCTGATGTATGTGGGAAAGTTACTGTCTTTTCTGCCGGGAGAGCAGAAATGAAAGAAGTTACTACTTACTTACCGAATAGATTTACATTGTTTTTCTTAGGCACTTAATTTCATTCCAAGCCTCGTGCTAGGTAGGTAGAAAGACGAGATCACCATAAGACACAATTCTTACACTCTTCACTCGCGTCTTCAACTAATCAAGCAATTGATAACTCTTATCATGCACGCTCGTCGATTTTTAAGGCTTTTGATATCAGCCTTTTATATGGGATAGGAGGGCAAACGAGCAGGCTTGTCACCTGATAGTGAGTAACCAGTGCCGCCCATGGACACCTGCAACACATATAGTGTTACTGTTGCGTTGCCGACCTTTAAAGGATAGGGGATAGGAAAGGATGGGGGAAGGGGGGTAGGCCTCCGAGTACCTCTCTCACCGAACGAAACGCGGCATGTGCCACTTTACGTCGGTCTTCTGAGAGGTCGTGGTATTTCACCGGTCGAGCCGGCCCATTTATGCAGCGAACTGCTTGGCTCTACCACTTTGCAACTAGTATTGGATAGCCCGACGAATAATGTCAATCGCATGCCTAAATATACGCCCCGCGCTTCTGCTGCATCAAAGGCCACAACGTTCAAAACAGTCGACGGCTTCTTCATATTGACAAAGATACAAAGAAAAACAAACACCACCCTATACAATACGATTTTATTTTGGTATAAACAGGTACCGCGTGTTTAAAATACGAGTAGGTAAGTCCATTTGGTATTTTTCGATTTGAATCATAACATACATAACATAGAAGGTGTAGGCAGTGGCTATTAAGCCACCTCGACTCGCCGTTATGTTTACGATCCAAATGGAATGGAAATGGCGAACCTATTGCTATACCGGGCACGAAGTTTTCAGTCATCGATATGTATCACACATAACTTTCGAAATTAACTCCGAAAAGTCATCCGAACCCGCGACCTCTGGATTCAGAAACGAGGTGCTCGACCACTGGACCACCAAGACTTTCTTAAGTTGATTCATTTGTATAGTATCAGTTTACTCAACAAAAATATTTTAAATCATGTGTTCTATTGGGTCCAGCGGTCGAGCTCCCCACTTCTGATTCAGATGTCTTCTGATCGATTCCGGACCAATGATTTCTCTGAATTCTTTCAAGATATGCAATGTGTGATTAATAAATGTGACCGACAACGTGCCTGAAAACATTATCCCTGGTTAGACAATAGGTTCGCCACCTATTATTCCGTTTGGGACGTAAACATAACGGCGAGACAAGGCTTAACAGCCACTGCCCAGACCTTCCGGTGGAAAAAGGCGTGATTTTTATGTATGTATGTAAGTTATGTTATATATGTTGAATTATGTTTAATTTAATTTGAAAAGTCCGTTTTGTACAGGAATTTAACTAACAACGTCGATATTACATTAACTACTAACGCCGTGTTAAGCCGACTCATGTTCCCAAACTCTACTAAACTACCGAACTTCCGTATCCGTACCTAATATTGTTAATGTAAAAGTTTGTTGGCATGTAATTGTTTGATTATTTTAGACACAAAAACAACAGAGCTTTACTTAAATTACCTATCATATTTTTTATGGGATAGGAGGGCAAACGAGCAAGCGTGTCACCTGATGGTAAGCAACCTACGCCGTCCATGGACACCAGCAACACAAATAGTGTCACCGTTACGTTGCCGACCTTAAAGGGAGTAGTATAGGAAAGCATGGGGAAGGGGAGTGGGCCTCCGGGTACCTCTCTCACCGAACGAAACCAACAACACAACAACATAACATAACTTCACGCTTTTCGTTCCCGAAGGAGTAGGCAGCGGCTGTTAAGCCTCTTCTCGCCGTTATGTTTACATCCCAAATGGAATAGGTGGCGAACCTACTGCCTATTGCTAAACATTAATTAAAATAATTTAAGTTTCACATTGATTTCATAAATGTCAAATTATTATTGTGAATAATAATAAGTTGGACAATACATGAAAAAACACCCAGGCAACAGAACAAACATTCATACTGTTTCATAAATATTTGTACTCGGGTGGGGATCGAACTCACCTCGATTCCGCAGTCCCAATGCACCACGTGTTTTATTCTATAAAATTTATTATAAAATTGCAGAACTTGATACTCGAATGATATTTAAACAAGTACTAGATATAATCCTTTGTTTATATTTCACTCTTCCAGTACTCAAAAGTATAGTCAAGGCCTAGCGTAAGTTTGGTCTCTACAGTTTGAAATTAGTATCTAGCAGGATTCGAATCCGGGAGGTTTGCAATATAAGCAAGAGAAGGCGAATATGAGATAGTTGATATTAGGTATTAATACATGACTAGGAATAGACAACCCTTTGCGGGTTCATGGATGCGGTAAGAACCGCCTAAGAAATATTAGGCGTCTTAAACATCTATTGCTGCCTTTTCCTTCTTGTGGGGGATAAACTACCAAAAAAAATCGACGTCAGACAGGCGGACGGTCTTAAAACCATAGTCAAATCTTTTGATAACACGGAAAGTTCGAAAGTATGTCATGTTCTGCCGACCGCACTTAGAGTGGGATAAGGGCATGAAAATGCCGTAACACGTCATTCTTCTCATTCGCTCTTGAGTGTATGATTCAATCTTTATGAATGTTTAGTAAAAAAAATACATATATTTTCTGTCTGGTGTCGAACGAAATAACTTCGCTTGAGTCCAAAATAAAACACAAAGTTCACGGCAATTTGAAACGTGATTCACTTATTGTCGGCGCCTTCATAACACACATACAACTTAAAAATACAAAACACATACGGATTTATATCGATACATCGAGATTCCGCGACAGATCGCATCTCTCGAACCCTACACACCGAAACTCGTTTGCAACCGACAAAAAAATCGAATACGAAATCGTTATTCGCCATCCATTCAACTCGACTCGACGCGTCTGCACGCGATTGTTTTTTGCAGTTCCAAGTTTAAATTTGGTAAAACATCGTTATAGTTTTAAACTTTAAACGTTAATGTATGATACGTGTTTGTTTGTGAAACCGGACGCCATGTTTGAACCACAAATCGAGTCTATAAATTTTAAGGAAAGTCCAAACTACAGACCCACTAAAATTCCTGCTGGTGTTCCTTGCGCCTACGTTAAAATAATTCGTTTAAAATAAGTTTCGTGCCATTGTTATGACATAGCTGGTCATAACTGCCGTGGCATTAATATTGGAATACTAGTTTTAACTGACCATAATTCATGCTAGGATTAAATAACTTATCTTATAATTTATGTTCCGGATCTATTGTAAATGGACCTACCCTGTTTTTAAGCAACGAAGCCATTTCATATAATTTATAGCAAATTGTACCCAGTGGTCGAGCACCCCGCTTCTAAATCAAGAGGTCGCCGGATTGAATCCTGGCTCACACCTATGACTTTTCGGAATTATATTCGAATATTTGGGTCGCAAAACATAACGGCGAGTCGAGGCTTAACAGCCACTGCCCATACCTTCGGGTAGAAAAAGGCCTGAAGCTGTTATGTTATGTTTTGTATCTAAAACACTATACTAATAGTTAGCTTCTATCAAATGATAAATTTAGCAAAATATTCGATAAAAATGAACAGACGTAAACAAAAAGTAATCAAAAATAAAATTGAAATATATTTTATTCATATCATCACAATTTAATATTCAATTTAAGAACTTGTCATCTTATCATGAATTTTAATAATATTTTGTATCTTGAAAAACTAGATCGTTTTTTCGTTCTAATTGATTTTATCATAGAGGTGGCCGGTGCTGCTGCTGTTTGAGCAGAAAATCTCAAGCGTCACAAATACAAAAACCTTGCTGGTGATTATGTTTTTGAGTCGTTTGGGATTGAGACTCTAGAGATATGGGGACCGAATGTTCGTGCAGTTTATAAAAATATTGCAAAGAGACTGATTGAGGTCTCTCGCGACTAGAGAGCTGGTTTATTCTTCTGAGGATTAGCATTGCCATTCAGCGTGGCAATGTGGCTAGTCTTCTGGGCACATTGCCAGTAGATCAAGATGCGGACAAATTTGATTTCACCTAGCCTTTTAATTATATATTTATTGTAAATAATGTAATATTCTTTTGTTGATAAAACATACATAACATAACTTCACGCCTTTGTTCCCCGAAGGAGTAGGCAGCGGCTGTCAAGCCACGTCTCGCCGTTATGTTTGCATCCCAAATGGAATATGTGGCGAACTTATTGCCATACCGGGCACAAAGTTTTCAGTCATCGATATTTATCACACTTAACTCCTGAAAATAATTTCGAAAAGTTTGGATCAGAAGCCGTGTGCTCGACCACTAGATCTTACTAGAGACTGATCACTAGAGACCATCTTCATAAAATTTATATAATAAGGATGCGTTAGTCAAAATATAAGTATTGATTTGCAAAAACAAATTATGTTCTGAAAAAAAACACTTGTTATTATACCAAGACGGTTTTATTCTATCATTATACCTCTTCTTCACAGGCTTTTGATTTCACAGTTGCACGGAAATGCCGTCCCGGGAACGCTGAATTTGCTGAATAAGGTTCCTGTCAAAGTTTTTCCGATGCATTAGTAGATATGGCGTCCATCAGGAGGGGTTTAACGATTTACTATATGTTTATTTTATGTACATGTTTCTCCGGCTCTGGATACGAGTTTTTTTAAGCCTGGTTTCTAAAGACTTTTCCTGATGTTGCAAGCATTTAAAAACGACGATAAATAACTGCTTTCTATCGGGCAGGTTATAAGCTTATTTAGCAACATTTTTTTTTTATTTTTATAACTTCACGCCTTTTGTTACCCGAAGGTGTAGGCAGCGGCTGTTAAGCCTCGTCTCGCCGTTATGTTTACGTCCCAAATGGAATAGGTGGCGAACCTATTGCCATACCGGGCACAAAGTTTGTCAGTCATCGATATTTATCACACATAACTTCCGAAAACAATTTCGAAAAGTCATTGGTGTGAGCCAGTGTCTGGAATCGAACCCCGGACCCCTGGATCAGAGGCCGTGCGCTCGCCCACTGCGCCACCGAGACTGTTATTTAGCAACATGATTAATAAATATTAAATACTCCATGTCATAGTCATTTTAGTAGTAACTTGATTCCAACTACTTCTACTTAATTGAAAAAAAAAACTCTTGTTCAACATTAGATGCGTATTATTTTACGTAAATATTACTTGTAGTATTAATAACATTACAATATAAAAGTATATACAATACTTGATAAATTTAACGGTTTTGTATATTTTAATGTGAATATTATTAGCATAAAAACGATAAAAAAGTGTGGCTTTTGTGTTCAAAAAGCATTTTTTGTAGTTTGTAACATTAGAGTCTGTTTAGAAGAACTATGAAATGAAATAGATTTTTTATATATTTCTATTAGCCAACAATAGGAAAATTTCTAACATAACATAACTTCACGCCTTTTTCTACACGAAGGTGTAGGCACGAGGTTAAGCCTCGTCTCGTCATTATGTTTACGTCCCAAATGGAAAGGGTGGAAAGGAAACCTATTGCCATGCCAAACTTTGCGCCCGGTGCACAAAGTTTTCAGTCATCGATATATCACACAAAATCACAAAATCTTTCTCAAAAAGTCTCGGTAGTCCAGTGGTCGAGCACCCGACTTCTGAATCAAGAGGTCGCGAGTTCGAATCCTGGCTTACACCAATGACTGAAAGTAATTTCGGAAGTTAGGAGAGAAAATTTTCACATACAAATATTTGTTACCAAGCCAATTGGAAGTACTTAGAAATGGTCATAACCTACATTTTATTAGACTATTTTTATTTGATGGGGACAAACGAGCAAGCGAGTGACCTAATGATAAGTCATAAGTGTCTATCTTCGCCAATGGATACCCACGGATGGGGGTGCCACCAAACGTAACGCAACATGAGCCACTTGAATTTGATTTTCTGAGATATCGAAGTATTTCACCGATCGAGCCATTCGTGCAGTGAACTGTATGACTCTAGCGGCGTTATAAGTCTGGTTAAAAATTTACTCTATTTCGTATATAATGCTACATTAAAATGTCGTTTGTAACTATACAATTCCGAGTTCACATGGACAGGCACGTCCAATTCATTTATAACCAGTACCATGATATTAGAATACTGCACTACACTGTGAATACAAATGTACGGCGCCTTAACCAAGTAGTGGCCAGGTGTACTGTACTTGCCAATATTTATTTGTATAAACTATATTATTGTTTTATCTATAGTAGTAGTGGGTTCAAATCCTGGCACACGCCAATAACTTTTCGATATTTTCGGACGTTACTTGTGATAAATACCGATGACTGACAACTTTGTGTCCGGTATGGCAACAGGTTCGCCACCTATTCCATTTGGGACGTAAACATAACGGCTAGATAAGGCTTAACAGCCGCTGCCTACACCTTCGGGTGTAAAAAGGCGTGAAGCTATATGTAGGTTATTATGTTTTATCTATACATATAAATAAAATTTAAGTGGCTGTTTGTAATATTGAAATAACCGCTTTCTACTACATATATAGATATACTATAGATATACGAAGGTACATGTACCAAAATTATTTTTTCATAGTTTTTTTGGCTTATCTGGTTGCTTGTTTATCCCGGGTAATCTCTGTAATGGCTGGACCTATTTTGACTGGACTTTTCTTAGCAGGTAGCTGGTATAATAAGGTGTAACTTAGGTTATTTAAAAAAAAGCTTTACTTATTGTTTTTTAAGTAAAATAAATACAGAACAATAAGTCTCAGTGGTCTGGTTCTGTATCAAGAAGTCGTGAGATCGAATCCTGACTCACACCAATGACTGTCCGGAATTCATGGCGGAAGTTATGTGTGATAAATATCGATGGCTGACCACATTGTGCCCCATGTACAATTTGGCAATATGTTCCGCCATTTTTTCAGTTTGGGACGAAAGATTTGAGCGAGTCGAAACGTATGCGCCTCTGCCTACAACTTCGGGTAGGAAATGTCATAAAGTGCCATACCACTATTGTGCCGGGCCACTATTATCTTAAAATGTTTAACTATGGCTCCAAATTATGTTAACTTTCGTGGGTTCCTGTTTTGCTAAACTCTTCACCTCAACATTACTTCATTCTCATAGCAATTTTCACTACCTTTAAGGAGATATCCGTAATAAAAGTAACCTGTGTCCTTTTGTGGGAGTCACATCGTCTTTATATTAAAGTTCACCAAGTTCAATGCCTATCTGTCTTCAATGCTGAGTATTTATATTGAGATTACGACCCATATGATAAATAGTAAATGGTACTTAGGAATATTAGATTTTTTTTACGGGATGGGAAGGCAAACGAGCAAGTGGGTCAACTGATGGTCAGTAACTACTCACCGCCCATGAATACCGTGGTGCGTTGCCGTCCTTTAATGGAGTAGGAGGGAAAAGGAAGGAGAAAGGGGATCGGGCCTCCAGATACCTCTTTCGCCGAACGTAACGCGGCACGAGCCACTTTTTTTATGGGATATGACGGCAAACGAGCAGGCGTGTCACCTGATGGTAGGCAACCAACGCCGCCCATGGACACCAGCAACACATATAGTGTTACTGTTCCGTTGCCAACCTTTAAGGGATAGGAGATAGAGAAGGATGGGGAAGGGGGGTGGGCCTCCGGATACCTCTCTCACCGAGCGAAACGCGGCATGGGCCGCTTTACGCCGATATTCCGAGAGGTTCTGGTAATTCACAGGCCGAGCCGGCCCATTGATGCAGCGAACTGCAAGACTCTGCCAACGTTATTTAATCCTTCTACAAAGATGTAATTTAGGGATCCGCGGAAATGTGAAGAACCTTTTTGCAAAAGTACTAACTGTAATAATTATAAGTGGGTACTACTATGTAATTTCCTGAACAATACCTGCCGGTTCACACAGCATTTATTACTGCTAAACATATTAATTATTCAAATCATGTAATTTAAGTACTGAGAACTTTCCGCAACGCAGACATTTGTCACGACGCTATCCGCCTTTAAATAAAAGTTAGTTATGTATTTGAAGTACAATAATTTTAAATATCATGCATCTTATTAATTTATGGAATAACATAGATATACTTACAAAAATGCTTAAGGGTTGGTAGCTTAGTTCAAAATTGTCATAGCATGGTATCCAAGAGTGACGAGAAATAGAGGAAGACAGGCCAAGAGATAGGACAACGATTTAAAAAAGTAGCCAGTCCAGAGTGGCAGAGGATAAGATAAGGTAAAGAAAATGGAAAGCCAGGAGGACCTTTTGTCGAAAGAGAAGCAGTTTTTTTTTTACGTGATAGCAGGGCAAACGAGCAGGCGTGTCACCTGATGGTAAGCAACTAACGCCGCCCATGGACACCAGCAGCACATGTAGTGTTACTGTTGCGTTGCCGACCTTTAAGGGAAGGGGATAGGAAAGGATGGGGAAGGGGGTGGGCCTCCGGGTACCTCTCTCACCGAACGAAACGCGGCATGAGCCACTTTACGTCGGTCTTCTGAGAGGTCGTGGTATTTCACCGGTCGAGCCGGCCCATTTATGCAGTAAACTGCTTGGCTCTACCACTGTTAAGAGGAGCGACTAAATAAATGCCAAGATTTGTATATTTCAGTTATTCGCCCCCGTTTAAAAAAACAGCAATAAAGGCTTATTATTCTTAATATGTAGTTTCATCGGATTTTGTTAAGTAAGTAGAAAAAAAAACCACTAAACAGGACCTTTTGTTTTCTACCTACAATAATAATATACGAGGCGATAATTACGTGTCAACACGCCGAATTTTACAGGTGCCACGTCATAGATGGCGATACATAGACCACAATTTTATCATCCATCAATCTTTATTACACGTAACATCCGGAAACATTTCCGGAAAAGTTATTGGTGTACCCGGATATTAACAGCTAAAAACCGGTTTCCCAGTTAACAACAGAACAAATTCATCATGGAGTTCTGATACCTTTTTTGTGGACTAGAACCTCCTCCTTGCTTCGTTTATCCTCACTGCTGAGGGTCGTGGCCTGATTGATCATGCTTGTGGTCCAGAGTATGGATTAGGTTTCGCCACGGCTCTCTATCTTTGGCAGCGTGGATGGCATCGTAGACCGAGATGTTAAATAAAAGTAGGACTAGAACATGACACCAGAAAGTGGCGTCATATGTCTGCAGTTTTCAGACCAATGTCAACTGGACCGACTGATTCACTGCTGTAATGAGTCAAATCTTTTCATACATTCGGTAAGTGAAAAAAAATAAGCAGAACACGTTCGCACGTGTAGAAAGAATAGACAACGCAAGATTAACTAAGCAGATATACATAGAAAAGCGGATGGATGTAGGAGTCGAGTACGGCCACGACACACCATCCGTCATTCCATCCGTGACCAAAAAGAACGAATTCTGGAGGAAGGTGAAGTCAGGCCCCTTAAAAATCGACGCGTGTGTAAGAAAAGAGTTATGAAGGTCAAAGAAGCGAGTGTGGCGGGTACGAATCGTGCTTTAAGGCGCTCTGATCTCCCTGCCTACCACGCAAAAAATTTTGGCGTGAAGTTGTATGTAGATACTAGATAAGAGTAGTGACAAAACGTAAATACCTTTTGTTAATAAATAAATTGTAATTTATGGTATTTATTTTTCGTTTCTGTTTTCAGGTCGTCGTCTCGTTGACTTCTTCGTACGAATAATATCTTCTCGTGTTCAGAATTTAGATCTAGAAGTGTATATACCTATATTTGGGCCGTTTTAAATCTATGATTAGTTAAAACTGATGATGAGTACAATTTCGCATAATTCCTTTCAAGTTCACTCCACATCGCGAAATGTGTGGGGTTTATAGGATACATAACATTATATGGCCGAGAAAATGGCCACTGGATAGTTTGACATTAGAACTGACAAGTAGTGATGTACTCTAATAACGGTTTTAGATACAACGAGTTGTTATGATATAGAGCTCTTATCATGTTCCAATGATTGCGATCACTGGACTCTCTGAATTCGAAATCAACATATTGAAGTACACACTCAGTCAACTATTCGAGTACTGTCAACTCGTACTGTATCAGATATCCAAGTACGGCTTTATACGAAATACTAAGAAGGACATTGGGATAAATTTATATATTCGGCACATAATTTTATTTTTAGTGTTACATATTTTGATTACCTTACTAGCTTACCCGGCGAACTTTCTTTCGCCTCGCAAGTAATAAATATTTTCTCAATGTAGCCTAAGTTACTCCTTATTACACCAGCAGCCTGCCGATAAAAGTCGAATCAAAGTCGGTCCAGCCATTTCAAAGATTACCCAGAACAAACAGACAGACAAAAATAGTAATGAAATGTTATTTTGGTATATGTACGAATGTTATTTTAATATTACAAACAGAACTTTAATTTTATTTATATTTATAGATCAATATATTTATAAATGTAGTAAAGTGATTAGGTAATGAATAGTATTGTCATTACACTCTACTCTTGTCAATTGTCAGTCATATATGTAAATGTATTATAAATCTAGTTTTAGAAAGAATATGGAATTAGCGAAAACCTACCATTGGTCATATTATGGTCACTGGTCACAAATCAATGATAAATTTTTCGTCAAATTAAACAATTATCGAACTTTTTAATAGTCGTTTTTTTACAACTTCCTCGACTCGACTCTTTAACTCGAGTGCAAGTGATATCAGTTCAAGACTGTTATCACGATAACTCAATACTAATATAGTAACAGTTAATAATAACGATACAATACATATTTTATTTAGATCATCAAACACTGTGAGTTCATATGACGCCCACACGTATCGATAAAACACTGCATCATCGAGTCGTTAAATAAATCAACCGACTATTCGATTTGAACACAATATTTACATTTTTAACTTAATATAAAATACATTTAATATTTTTCAATACGACACATGTCTTAAATTATGTCTGATCAATTAAGAAACTTTATCTTTATGAAAAAAAAGTCAAAGAAATGGCAATATGTTAATTTTAATAATTTAATATTAGAAATAATGCCTATAAAATTTTCCGTAGTCAATTTTATAGGGAAACTGTAGGCGTAATTAGAGGCTTCGTAGTGTATAAAATTCATCTCTCCTGCATTTCCTGTCTGACTCAGCTATAGGTCGAAATCATTTAGTTTTATTAACCGTTTAGTTAGATTGTGCGCAATGAGTCAAATCATATCTGATGAGATTGATCCGCCCACATATTCATGAAGAGTTAGCTTTAGTTTTAAGTCTTTGTCTTTTAAAAAGTCACTTAAGCCAATTGCAAAAATGCAATAACTTTATCAAATAAGATTCTCTATCCTGACGATACTGTACCCAAAACAGATAGTTGTTGCAGTCCTATTATTAAACTGTTTTAATAGTATTAAGGTTTACGAGTTTAAGTAAACAATATCTGGATGACCGAGCTTTGCTCGGTATTTTCTTTTTTTTATAAACAACGCCATCTGCTGGAATAGCTTTAGTGTTGTTGTCGTTAAAGCAAGTTAGTTGCTCACAATTTAAAATAATAATAGCATTCGCCAATAGATGTCAGGAATTCCAATAAAAAAGTAAGTTGATGTTTAAGTTGATTATCGATAAAACACGATAAAATGAAATTTTCTAAAAATGATTCCTAGCTAGATCGATTTATCGCCCCCGAAACCCCCTATATACTAAATTTCATGAAAATCGTTGGAGCCGATTCCGAGTTCCAATTAATATACATATATATATACATATATATATATATACAAGAATTGCTCGTTTAAAGATATAAGATTTATGAAAAAAAAAAACTTGTGTGGTTTTATGAAACCACCGTAAAAGTGAAACTTTTTTTCACATTATAGACATTTAACTAAAAATTTTCGAAATATTATTTTTTTCGAAAATCGAATGTAAGTCACTGTTCACGTATTTTAGTTACCATAAAATATTGGTTACGATTTTAATTTACTTGCCATCTTGTATTTGTTAATAGGGTTTAATAAATGTTTTTTATTTTACGTGGTCACGACAATAATTCCTAGATGGCGCTACTAGGTTGCTACTATTGATGATTCTGCCGTAATATCGTATTATATCGATAGATGTCGCCCGAATCGACAAGTATTCCAGCTACGGCACTAGGGATAACGCGACACCTATTAAACGTTAACAACATAACAACAAAGGATCTTTACAAAACAAAACGATATTTTTTCCTCCAGTAAATATGATATTTTGATTTATTATGAAAATGTGACAAATACATATATAAAGAGCACTATCTTATCGCTAATAAATTGACGAACATAACTGTCACATATATGTAGTTCCGGTGGTCCAGTGGTCGAGCACACGGCTTCCGAATCGCATAGGTCGCGTGTTTGAATCCTGGCACACTTTTTGGAATTGGAAACTTAAGTAAAGTAAGAAAGGCGTCAGTCTGCTTCCTCCACTAATTCGTTAGTTACAAGTCAGTGGCAGTTTTGCAAAGAGAGAGAAAACTAGTTTAATTTGAAATCGAACCGGACGTCACCGGCTTTCAGGGGATTGTGCGATAAGGGCGATTTTAATTTAGTTGCCATCTTGTATTTGTTAATAGGGTTTAATAAATGTTTTTTATTTTACGTGGTCACGACAATAATTCCTAGATGGCGCTACTAGGTTGCTACTATTGATGATTCTGCCGCAATATCGTATTATATCGATAGATGTCGCCCGAATCGACAAGTATTCCAGCTACGGCACTAGGGTTAACGCGACACCTATTAAACGTTAACAACATTACAACAAAGGATCTTTACAAAACAAAACGATATTTTTTCCTCCAGTAAATATGATATTTTGATTTATTATGAAAATGTGACAAATACATATATAAAGAGCACTATCTTATCGCTAATAAATTGACGAACATAACTGTGTCACATATATGTAGTTCACTTTTTGGAATTGGAAACTTAAAAGCCTCCGTCGTTTACAATACATACGAATTTATTATATTCCCTTTTATCGTGTCATTTGTTATATTAATAATATAATTTTTTTTTCTCCGCCTGCAATACGTACGTACGTATATGTATGTATGTAAAAAACAAACAAACAAACAAACCCGATCCTAGAAAATGTGTCGAAATTGGTAAAGAGGACGGTAATTAGACAATCATTCATACGGGCCTCGTGGTGCATCGGTAAACCGCACTACCGATAACACGAGGTCGGGGCGGGTTCGATCCCACCCGAGTGCAAACAAACAAATATATTTATTGTGTTGTTTGTACGGCGTCTGGGGGTGTTTTTCTACATGTTTTTACGGTGAAAGGCGCTCTGACGAGCGCCTTTCACTTTATCCCTACTCCGCGGCCGACCGTCACGCGACATGCAACACGCAGACGAAAAAGTTTGAGACGATGTAATAAAAGTTTCACTTTAAAAAATGTAAATAAGAGAAAAAATAAAAACGTAAAAAAGTAAATAAGTTCGTAGATTGTTCGACGTAGATTTTAGTAGGTACGCTTTCGTCGAAATTGCAAAATTGAGTTTTTGAATAAATTTAATTAATCACATTGCCCATTACCAAGCCGGTGCATTAGTATTAGTGATTTGGCAGTTGAGCACAGTACCGCCATATTTTGGAAAATATTGTGTATTGGCAGTATTTATAAGTAGCATTTCATTTCACGCGGCGCATGACTCTTTAGATAACAGTTTTTCTCGTGACCCATTTATTTGTCATCCTTACTGTCATCATTTATCATGACTATTTTGTGATTTAAAAAAAACTTAAATGTAACTCTAACTATTCTTCAATACGAATTACAATCATTACATTTCTACATATAAAATATTTATTATGGTAATATAACTTCGCGCTTTGCTCAACCCGGAGGTAGACAGCGGTTATTAAGACTCGACTTTCTACGTCTCAAATGAAACGGGTGGCGGAACCTATGATTATGCTCTGGGCACTGTGTTGTCATTAGCATACATTTCCTAAACCAACGCTAAGATTATAAAATCCCCAATGGACTTATGATAGTGAGAGTTGGGTATGGCAGAGTGTTTATGAAAGTATAAGAAACGCGGTCGAAATGAGGTCGAAAACATGGTTGTAAGGAAGAAAATTGGATTGAAAGACAGTGTCGGTGTAGATTCAGATACGTAGGAAGAATGAATAATGCAAGATTGACTAAGCAGATATACCTATAATGCAAAAATGATGGATGTAGGAGTCGAGGGCAACCACGATACACTTTCCATGACCAAATAGAACGAGTCCTTGAGGAAGGTGATTTCCGGAAGAGCGTTTATAAAAAGATTTATGAAAGTCAAAGAAGCAAGCGAGGCGAGTAAGAATGGCGCTCTGTTCTTTCTGCCTAGACAAGGGACTTGGCGTTAAGTTATATATGTATGTAAAATCCGCAATAATCAACTCATTAATAGCAATACTTACAATAAGAGAGGAACAATTTCCGATGCAATGTGATGCGGGTAACTTATCAGTCCAGTACACGTATTACGAAGTAGCTCCTGGGAACTGCGCGCCCCCACTTGACTGGTGGACGGAGTGTTACACAAACAGTGACCAACACCACCCGTATTTAACCATGGCGTTAAGCAAACAATTTACAGAGACAATATAGAGCGATACTGCAGATTCTAAGAGTACAATCCCAGTTACAATGTTTGGTACCGTTCAAGTCTTACGTAAGCACTATCGGGGGGCGGGGGGTCCTTTCTTTGCTTATTTTGGATGACATGAGGGATAGGGGGTCCAGATGATGATCATTATATCATCAGTAGTTATTGAATTTTACTAAAAACCTTCAATCTTATAGATGTTGCCTTGAGATTTTTTTTTTTGAAAAATGTTTAAGTAAAAATGGGGGAAGAGGGTAAGAGCTTTGTATACTCTTGCTGATAAGGGGGATGGGGATTAAATAACTGTAATAAATTTGCTTACGTAGTACTTGAATGGCCCTTTTTACTATAAGACGAATCTATAGACTATGATTATAAAACTTTTCTTCAAACATATAAGATTGATACAAATTAATAAGATTCTCGATAGGGCCTCATAGACTTTAAGGACAATCGACTTTAGGCTAGCGGGTTCGATCCCCACTCGAGTACAGCTATTGAATTGAATTAATGTCTGTTTGGCATTTGAGTGTTATGCTATATATGTACAGATACAAGTATGTATTTACAAAACAAAAGTATATAATGTATTAACAATCGTTACCTAGTTTCCATAACAGAAGCGCTAAGCATTGATTCTAAAATTTTACAGCGACATGCCACAACATAACTTCACGCCTTTGTTACCCAAAGGTGTAGGCAGCGGCTGTTAAGCCTCGTCTCGCCGTTATGTTTACGTCCCAAATGGAATCGGTGGCGAACCTATTGCCATACCGGGCACAAAGTTTTTCAGTCATCGATATTTATCACACATAATTTCCGAAAACAATTTCGAAAAGTTATTGGTGTGAGCCAGTGTCAGGATTCGAACCCGGACCTCCGGATCAGATTTTTATAAGAATTAATAATTATCAATTTTTAAATTAACAAACTGTAATAAAAATGTAGAAAAAACAGTGGTAGAGTCACGCAGTTCGCTACACGAATGGACAGGCTCGAGTGGTGAAATACCACGACCTCTCAGAATATCGACGTAAAGTGGCTTTTGCCGCGTTTCGCTCGGTGAGAGAGGTTCCGGTATCCGGTATCCGGAGGCCCAATCCCTTTCCACCTCCCTTTCCCACACCACTCCCGACCCCGTCCATATCCTATTATTAGGGAACGCAACTGTAACACTTCATGTGTTCAGGTATCCATGGGAGGCGTTTGTTGCTCACCATCAGGTGACACGCCTGCTCGTTTGTCCCCAATACAATAAAAGAAAAAATACTACTTTTCTACCTTCATAAAGAGAAGCGAAAGATTTATAAAGAATAGAATCAACTTTACTATGAACCTACATAATTTATTTGTAATAGTTTTCGACGTTAGTAAATAATACTATATATAACTGTTTTCCTGAAATATTAATAGTAACTATTTCAGCAATCATTCCATTAGTCTTTATATATCAATTTGAATTTCTCTGCTCGCAGCCATGATGTATACGAAGGAGCTATCCCATTAAGGTAGACATGAATATTCTCCATTTGATCATATCTTAATTTATGGCCGACGTATCCGTTCTGGTATATGTATTACTGAAGAGAGAATTACACCAACCATCTATATTTGCAACTATATAGTCATATAAGAAGGTTTAAACTCATATTTAATAATGTCGTCATGTATTCCGCTTGTGACTAAAGAAGTCCTGGGATCGATTCTGGACTTACACCAATGACTTCTCGGAATTCGTTTCCAAAGATTTGTGTCTAAATGTCTTTGTGGATAAATTTAATAAATATCGATGACTGACAATATTGTGCCCGGTGTATGGCCATAGGTTCCTAATTCGGTATCCTAATTCCTAATTGTACGGCGAACTAAACCTTCGATTAGAAAAAGGCGTGGAGTTATAGAAAAAATATTATTGTGACGTCCAGTTACTAGATACTGCTTAGATATAACATAATATAACTTTAGTATTTCTATTCATCGAAGGATTTAACCATCGAAAAAGCAGTAATACATAAATAACAGATAAGGACATTTGCATAAGGAAGTATTAAGATTAATCATTTATCATTTGACTGTTAGGTGCGTCCGGTCCAGAATGCACAATAGGTGGACCCCGTCAGACACCCGGACATCCATTCAGACTGATATGTTGGGAGCATTGAGCTTTGTTCTCTGTAGGAACATCCGCTGATTAGTCAAATAAGATACCTAATACTTATTATTGTTTATGTGTAATTTAAAATGTCAAATCGGACTTGCGCTGATGGATATCAAATAGAAAACTCTAACGTATATCTTTATTACAGCTTCACAAATCTATGTTAATTTTGCTTATTAACTTTGTGTTAAGAATGAACAACACTAATCAATGCTAACTGGGGGCCTATTAAGAGCTCTTAATTCCAGCCAGCTTGCTCGCTGCCTAGCGAATTCGTATTTCCAACGACTAATTTCAGCTAGTCTAGACTACTCATGACTGACTAAATGGAATTAGTCGTTAATAAATCAAATTTAGAGTGAATTTAAAGTGACTACTCGTCACCGACTAGCTAAATTAGTCGTTGAAAATACGAATTTGCAAGGCAGCGCGTAAGCTGGCTGGAATTAGGAGTTATTAATACGCCAGCTGATATAAGAAATGTTCACGTTTGTTACATATTTGCCTGACTATCATCATGCAATAGATACCTGATTGTTTCATTATTTGTTGCATATCTATGTTTAAAATATTCTTTTGGCATTAAAAATTGTTGTCACGATCATTTCTAGGAAAAGGTGTATACGGGCAGCGGTATACACTATAAAGTACCAGGCACAATATTTATCACAGCTTCCGAAAAGTCACCGGTGTGCCCCCAGATTCTATCCCACGACTTCTTGAATCAGAAACGGGGTACTCGACCATCAGATCACCGAGACGACTAATACGAGAAGAAATATGTCCGATATTTTTATATATTACATTTGCATGTAAATATACTTAAATGTAAGTTATATGGGTTCACTCAATATCAAATTCATGGATGGCGTGAGTCGTAAATATGTGGAAGTTTACGACACAAATTAATTGGTAACACATCCTAACTAATAGTACGGTGGATTGAAAAAAAAAGAAACGACTGTAATTATTTTTGAGCAGAGTTGAATTGTTGATACAACAGATTTTTACTCACATAACCTTAAATTAATTTATGGTCATTAGTAGATAGATAAGTCGAATTAGTGCTCACTTAACTCTGTCATGTCTCATTTTAAAAGTGTAAAAGAGGTGTGCCAGAATTGATACAAAACATTTTATGCTTTGTACTGGCACAATAAACAAACGACTAATTTCTTTTTTTTAAAGCACTAAAGTTTTTTAAATTTAGAATTGTGAGCCAAGAAAAAATAAATTAGAATTTCTGCAGATATATCATTTAAAATGCGAAGCTCAGACGATGAAAATATTTCGAGATTTTACTTTATTGAACACAAAATTAATCAAATTTAAAAGGTGACTGAAACTAAATATCATTAAATTTGGCAATTTGACCCAACAGATGTTATATTTCTACGGCGAAAATAAATATTTGTTTAAAACCTAACGATGTTGTTATGTACCTACTAAAGTAAGGATTGTACAAAATTGCATGTGCTCGCGGCTTAGCGGATTATTCTGCGACGGAGACTTCATTACCGGGCATTACCGCTACATAAAAATATTGTGGGATTGAAAGTCTCGCCTCCTATGTACCTACTGCGATAAATACTTTCGTACTTGACGATCTACTAGATGTCGATATTTTTAATACTCATTAAATTTATAATATACCAGCAGTTCCGGCGAACTTTGTTCCGTATCAAAACTATTTTTACAGCTACACAATTAAAGTGCTAAATCTCAAAAAAATATCACTTTTTATTTACTATATTACCTACAAACCACCTGTTGGCGCCCTCTATCTATTAAAGAAAACTCCATCAAAATCGATTGAGTATTAGGTCCTCAAGATCTAAGCATATAAGGGGACAGACAGCGGAAAGTGACTTTGTTTTATTCTCTGTAAATGATGACGATTACTACTAGAGTTAACTCCTATTTAATCTATTTATTTAGTTACTATAATTACTACAGTACTATATTAACATGATTTTAAAAATAAAATTCCTGATATAGTACCTACATGTTATTAGGTACGAGACACTCGCCAAAAAAATGTCTTTAAAATAATAAAACTTAAGTGAAAACTCATAAAACTAAAAAATACAGTAATCTTTTTGAGATGTGCATGGTATATTTAAGAAAAGTTGAGCCTACGAGTTACTATATCGCTAAGAATCATGTGGTTACCCAGGACGAAGAGATTTTAATTTAGATAAGTACCCTGAAAGCTGCCGACAGCTTGTTACTTGCGTTTAATCAACTTAGGGTGAACATTCGTACATTACATTTGCCAATATAGCTGATGCAGCGTAACATGTAATATCGAATCTTGTACATAGGGATTTAAAGGACAACATAACATAATTTCACGCCTTTTTTCTACCCGCAGGTGTAGGCAGCGGCTATTAAGCCTCGTCTCGTTTTGCCCAATCAAATTCTTAGTGTTTGACCGAAAGATCGGTTTCGGTTTCGGCCATAATTTTGCCGAAAGGTTTGCCGAAACCGTTACTATTGTCATACTAATTATGATTAGCCATTGAAAGTGTATCATTTCAGCATTTTAGGGAACTTTATACTTGACCACGTGAGTTTCGATTTCGGCCTAAGCTGATGTGACTGGTGAACATTCGGTTTCGGTTTCGGCCGAAAAATCAGTTTCGGTCGTACTCTACAGATTATGTGCGAGAGACGAGAGACGTGAAATTCAATTTCCTATTAACTTCCCACTAGTCCGGATTTCGAAAAAACGCAATTTCATTTCATTATAAGTTGTATTCTAAATATGCTTTGATATTATTTTTTAATATAGTGTATTATGTTACTATAAATATTATATTAGGTGATTAGCTGAATCGGCGCACTTTGTTTCGCATCAAAAGTATTTTTTACAGCGTAATTACAATTAAAGTGCTAAATCTCGAAAAATATCACTTAGTGTTATCATGAAATAAACATACAAACTACCCCGTTGGCACCCTCTATCTATTAAAAAAACGGCATCAAAATGCCTTGCTTAGTTGCTAAGCATATAAGGGGACAGACTGCGGAAAGCGACTTTGAATGCTATGTATTGATGATTGTCCACGTTTGTTGCACAACATCTCCACTTTAAATAAAGAGGATATCATGTCATTGTGCTCGACTGAAATATGTAGTTGGATACAAAAAAATTCTCTCGTTAACTTGTAGCTCTTTGATTTTATTAATTATGTTGGTTTAGTCAAACATTAACTTTGTTGGTGGAGTTTTCTGGCTTCTGCACCTTTTATGCTTGAGCGTACTACTATATTTTCAGCATTATACTGCAAACACGGTAATATATAAAATACCTACATGGTTTGGAAAGAGTATTTGGTTCATGAATTTAGTGCCCGGCTCTTCTCATGATAGCCTCTACATACGGAATCGGGCCACTCGTGACGATTACGTCCTAGTTTTGATTGTGCCTTCTAAAGGAGGCACTTCCCTTAAGCGCACGTGTTTAATTATGTACTAATTTAAAATAATAATTTTAATCTTTCTATGTATTTACATATTTGTTATTTTAATGTGTCTAAGATTCGATTAGACTTTAACCTATGCGAATACGGTAAGTATTCGCATAGGTCCTTGATATATACCTTTTTAATTTTATTAAAGAAAATTTGCGGTTTTCTTCAATTACTTAACCATGACACAACTTTGACAGTTAAGGCCTATTAAATTTTATACCTGCTCTTCGCACGACTTCGTCTGCATGAATTCTAATAATTATCATCAATATTTTTTTCTCAAACAAGTCTAGCCTATGCTAATCCTTATTACCTAGATCAGCTTAGTCATAGTTAGATCAAAATCGGTGCAGACGTTTCAAAGTTCAGCTAGAATAACTAAACAAAAAATTGCATTGTGTATTCGTCCATGTATCAAGCATTTAGCAAACATAAGGGTTTTTAGTATTTTAATACTACACTTATGGCAAAAATTCAAAGTTTTGTATTTGATAGCATTTTAATATAAACAGTGTGTGTAGATTGACCAGAAATTACCAGAATCTATATTTATTGTAGTAACTACTAGTTGATCTTATTAGTCTGTGTCTTGTTTGTTTGGGTTTGCTATCATTATTCTATGGTTTCCTCAAAAAAAATTATGTTATCAATTTAATTCAATTTATCATACATTACAGTACATTATTTGGATTTGTTAGGGTTTAAATAAGGTTTTATAGGAAATGTCTTTCTCGTGCTCACTATTTACTTAGTTATTTACCTAAAAAACTTTCTGTGGGTACTAACGGCATACTAAAAGCAACACTCATTTACATCTTACATCGAGCATTAATTAGTTTAAATAAAATGGATGTTGGCGAACTTCTTTCGTTTAAGGTAATATTATCATTATTCACAAACAGTATAATTCAAACAATTAACATTGTTCATAACCTAACTTCTCAAACAGCCGACGCCGACTCCAAAACGACCAAATGAGGAAGATAGTGACTCTGATGATGACCAGGCGAAAGCAGCTAAATATCGGCGGCTTATGAAATCTAAAACAGCAGAACAGTTATTGCATTCCAGCACAGTACTTCCTAAAGAACCTATAATAACGGACAAGGAAAGGGAAGATATTCTAAGATTTGTAGAAACTGAAGCTACTGAGGTTAGTTCAGTGTTATTTCACTTTTATAGTGTTCTATTTAATTATTTTATTTTATTTTTTATATGGTTCATACAAGATTCATTTTCTTATTTTTCCTTTGGTGTAACTCAAAAGTTCAGCTAACGATCACAACATAATAATTTAAACTGACTTGTATTTTATAGTTAAGATTTGCATTAAATATTGATAGTACATATGCCTGGACCAGAATAATTTTTTGTACAAATTCTTATTTTACAGGGTGATATTCTTGATGATAATGCTGTCAAGAAATTGGTACTCAACTTTGAAAAGAAAGCCCTTAAGAACAGAGAAATGAGGATAAAATTCCCAGACCAACCTGAGAAATTTATGGATAGTGAAATAGATTTACATGAGGCATTACAGGTATGGTTTTCCCATTCTCAGTTATTTTTTTTTATATAGAGGATATGAGGGCCAACTAGCAGGTGTATCACCAAATTGTAAGTGAAAAGCACAGCCCATGGACACATGCAACACAAATAGTGTTACTGTTGCACTGCAAACCTTTGAAGGAGTAGGATATTAAAGTATGTAAGTTTGGTGCCTCCAGGTACCTCTCTCACCGAGCGATGGAAGTAAAGTACTTTACTTTGAACTTCTATGGGGCTATGGTATTTCAGAGGTCAAGCTGCTTACTCGGTCGGTACTTGCTGTATTTCTATTCATTTTATATTGAAATGAAATATTTAAATTTATTAAATACTAGTTGACTGAGCGAACTTTGTTTCGCCTCAATTACAATTAATAATAACAAACTTTCAGCCCCTATTTCATACCCTCACAGGTCGAAATCGCAAAAACGCTAGAACTAATGTTTAATTATTTTTTATCAAGTGCTTAAATATAAAGTTTCATGGTTTTATCTTTTAAAATTAAGAAATCCCATACAAACTTACAACCTCAATTTCAACCTCTTTATCCCTTTTTTTCCTTTCTCAGGGTCTAAAGATTGTCTGTGCCAAATTTCAACAAAATCGGTTGAGAGGTTTAAGGAGGAAAGCGGAACAGACAGACAGACAGAGTTACTTTCGCATTTATAATATTAGTAGGGATCAGTAGGGATTTCGTTTCAATATAAACTTTATATATATGTTTCAGTGTACCACATAATACTCTTTCTTTCATTAGCTGAGATCAGTTGTTAGAAATACGAATTTGTAAGGCTGGGTGAAAGCTGGCTGGAATTTAGAGCTCATAATAAGCCCGCAGGACTATTGTGATGTTAGTTATATATATATTAATACATGCAGTGTGTTTCCAGGAGTTAAGCTCAGTGGCAACAGTTCCCGATCAGTATTCAGTGCTAGTGGAACTTAAATGTGTTAATTCACTCCTAGAATTATTATCACACGACAACACAGATATATCTACAAAAGTTGTAAATTTAATACAGGTTTGTTACCAATTCTTTTGCAGTATTACAGTGAATTGCGAATCACATAACATAACTTCACGCCTTTTGTTACCCGAAGGTGTAGGCAGCGGCTGTTAAGCCTCGTCTCGCCGTTATGTTTACGTCCCAAATGGAATAGGTGGCGAACCTATTGCCATACTGGGCACAAAGTTTTAGTCATCGATATTTATCACACATAACTTCCGAAAACAATTTCGAAAAGTCATTGGTGTGAGCCAGTGTCAGGAATCGAACCCGGACCTCCGGATCAGAAGCTGTGTGCTCAACCACTGGGCCACCGAATCACATATTAGCTAAATATTATAGTTATACTTCATTTGATATTATAAAGTGTTGTTTCTTGTTACAACCATTGAACTGTATCTTCTATAATGAGTTAAAATCCTGTTTGTAGGAATTAACTGATGTAGATATTCTTCATGAAAGTGAGGAAGGAGCAGAGGAATTAATCACTGCATTGGCAGAAGCTGAAGCACCAGCTCTACTCCTCCACAATCTTGCTAGACTGGACGAGCAAGTTCCCGATGAAAGGGATGCTGTACATAATACTTTAGGTAAAAGAAAAACCTAATTATGGAATGGTCCTTAGAATATGTAATTGTTTAATTGTCTAAAAAAATACTTAGGAGGTCTTAATCAATCTCATCATACGTGCAAATTAATTATCAAGTATAATCATAGCGCGTGGATATTGGGATTGGAATAGCCGCCGTCTTGGCGGTGATGACGTAGTGCAAGAGTCAGTGTGAGTACCGTTTGCAACGTTTTGAAGCGCATACTATTGAGTTTAAATTGTTATTGTTCAATTTATAACTATATATAATAAATATATAACTTTTGTGATTTATTTATTGTTAAACATCATACTTACTCGTTAAAATAAGTAAGAAAGTGATTAAAAGTCGTGGGTTTTTGAAGCTAGTGACGTCAAGCAGCTATTATTGTGACAAGGTTCCATCACAATATGAACGCGCTATATTAGTAATATTTTATTCATCAATAACTTATCAGCTATATTTTTTTTTGTTGTAGGTATAATTGAAAATGTTACTGAATTTCGACCTGAACTGTGTGCCGAGGTAGCAAAACAAGGTTTCCTGCAATGGATTCTGAAAAGACTGAAGGTATTTTCACTACAACATTCTTCACAATCCTTTTTTATATTGAATATATAAGATTAGTATATATTGGTGTAGGGGAAAAGGGGAAAATATACAAATCGGTTGTCAGGCCTGTCGTATTGTATGGGTCTGAATGTTGGCCTATGAAAGAAGTGGATGAAAGGAGAGTACATGCAACAGAAATGCGAATGTTAAGATGGATGTGTGGTGTGACAAAAAGGGATAGAATAAGAAATGAGTATATAAGAGGAAGCATGAAAGTAGCACCAATCACGGAAAAAATTAGAAGTGGTAGATTGGCGTGGTATGGCCACACTATGAGAAGGGACGAAAGCCATGTCACAAGGAGAACGATGAGAATGACTGTGGATGGACACATTAATAGAGGAAGGCCGAAAAGGAGATGGATGGACTGTATAAAAGTTGATATGAATATGAAGGGAGTAAGTGTGAAAACGACGAGTGACAGGAGAGAATGGAAAAGAATGACATGTGCCGACCCCACATAGAGTGGGACAAGGGCAGGAAAATGAGTATACATATTATATATATTAGTATATTGGTGTAAAAGAGAGGTTGCTCTTTTACATAAATATATACTAATCTATTTAATCTATAATTAGATAAGTAGAAAATAGTAGAAATCAAAGTACAGGATGCAGAAGCTTATTCTGTGTCAATAAATTCCTTTTCTTTGAAAGTGGTTCATTGTGAATGATTATTTTGACTGACATAGAACACAAATCCGCCAACGCCGCCTATGCATTAGGGCAGTGGATCCCAAACTTATTTCGTTTCCTGCCTATTTTAAGATTATAATAGTTTTTGGCGCCCCTTTATTTGTCGTTAATTGATTATCATGAGCTCTTACCACCCCCTTTACGTCTACAGCGCCCAGTAGGCGCGAGCGCAACACGCGACATTTTCCCGTCTCTTAGTCTCAACTGTTTAATAACATAACTTCACGCCTTTTTCCTACCCGAAGGTGTAGGCAGTGGCTGTTAAGGCTCGACTCGCCGTTATATTTACGTCCCAAATAGCTGGCGAACCTATTGCCATACCGGCCGCAAGGTTTTCAGTCAGTTTATATTTATCACACATAACTTCCGGAAAGAATTTTGAAAAGTCATTGGTTATAGCCAGTTTTCGAACCCGCGGCTTCATGATGCAGAAGCGCAGTGCTCGACCGCTGGACCACAGAGACATTTTAACTATTTTTGTTTTTAATATTAGTTTAGTAAAGTCTGGCCTAAAATCTAATTCTACTTTTACCTAAATTTTTTTTTGCAGTAACATTACACATACTGATAAAACAATTTCTATCTTGCAGCTGAAGGTGCCTTTTGATGGCAATAAATTGTATGCAACAGAAATATTATCGATTCTCTTACAAACGACTCCAGACAATAGGAAGTTGTTGGGCGAGCTGGATGGGATCGATGTACTATTACAACAGTTGGCGGTTTGTTCCTGGCTTTTCTATTTTACTAGATGTCAATGGAATAACTGTAATGATAAAAGTAATACCTCAGAAAACATAGGTTCCTTGTTGCAAAATATAACATGGACATGCAGAAAGAATGGTTGATCCAAGATTGACTAAGCAGATATACAATGGAAAAGTGGAAGGATGTAGAGAGGACTGCCACAACACACTTTCCACGACCAAATTGCATGAGTCTTTGAGGAAGGTAATGTCAGGAGCATTAAAAACCGATGAGCGTGTATAGAGTGTAAGAGTAAGTGTAAGAGTTATGAAAGTCAAAGAGCCGAGTGAAGTGTGTAAGAATCGTGCCATGTGGCGCTCTGTTCTCTCCGCCTACCCTGCAAGGGACTTGGCGTGAGGTTATGTATGACTTTCATATTATTTTTATTAATCTCTTAGAAATATGATGAATATTCATAATTATGAACAGCTTGTGTTTCTTTAATTATATAATAATATAATATTGTTGTATAGTTTTATAAACGCAACGACCCCGGCGGTGCCGAGGAGCAAGAGGCCATGGAGAACATGTTCGATTCCCTATGCTGTGCGCTGATGGAGCCGACCAACAGGGAGAAGTTCCTGCGCGGCGAGGGACTCCAACTCATGAATCTTATGCTTAGGTAAGTCCGAACTGTAATCAGTAGGTACACAATTCATTCTTGTCATCGTCTTTGTCCTTGCCTGTGCCAATTATTGGGGGTCGGCAGAACAGTTTTTGCTTTTCCACACATTCCTATCATTCGCATCCTCCTGTCACTAACATACATGTTGAAAGACGACAATCGATCCACAATGTCTTAGGTCTTCCTCTTCTCTTATTTCCTTCCTCATTCTGGTTTATCATTCTTCTCGCAACATTCTTCTTGTAAATTTGATATATTTATTGAAAAACAAATCGGGACTTTTATTAATTAATAATACAATAAAGAAGGTATGAATATTTTTCGACGATCTGTATAAAGCGGGTTATAGTTGGCAAACGCAGTAAAAGATTGTGAAGTATAAAATAAGTAGACACACTTTGTAGATGAAGTTAGAAATATTTTATTAAGCACAAAAGTCTTACCACACAGCACTATGAAATATAGTCAAGAGAAGTAGAACAGAAGGAGTGAGAAATTAGATTAAGAATAGCGATAGCACATAGAAACAGAGACACACAATATACTACTCTGTGTAAAAAGTACCGGGAATATGTCAATAAAAAGACCCGCGTGAAAGAGGTCGTTCTAATTTTTTTTCTGCATGTTGGTAGCACTGTACTGATTTAGCGCGTAAAATTTGAACGGGATCTGTCATTTAATTTGTTTTAAACTAAACTTTTTGTTGGTCATAGTTTTGAGTCCTCGGCGATTTTTACAATGGAAAATATTGTTGAACAAAGAGTGTGCCTTAAATTTTGTGTTTCGAATGATATTTCATGTGGTGAATCACTAAAAATGTTGCGAAATACCTACGGCGAATCATGTATATCGAAAACAAGGGCTTATGAATGGTATAAGGCTTTTAAAGAAGGCCGAGAAGTAGTAGTAGACTTGCCTCGTTCTGGTAGACCTTCAACCGCTACGACCAAAGAAAACATCGACAGAATCAAGAAGCTAGTGCTCGAAAATCGACGTATGAGTCTGAGAGAGTTGGCTAGTGAGGTAAACATATCTTTTAAGTCCGTCCACAATATTCTCTCATTGACATTTTAGGCATGAAACGCGTCGCCGCTCGACTAGTTCCAAAAGAGCTCAATTTTGTTCAAAAAGGGCAGCGAAAGCATGTCGCTGAAGACATGGTTTCCCGAGCTTCTACGCATCCGACCTTTATGAAACGTATAATAACTGGCGACGAGACATGGGTTTATGAGTATGACATGCAAACAAGCCAACAGTCTTCAGAATGGCGTCTCGAAAACGAGCCGAATCCCAAAAAACCGCGGCAAAGTCGCACCAAAATCAAGGTGATGCTGACAGTTTTTTTTGACTACCGTGGTGTGGTGCACTCCGAATTCCTTCCAGAGGGAGAAACAGTGAATAAAGAATATTATTTAGGCGTCATGAAGCGTTTGCGTGAGAGTATCCGCCGAAAACGTCCAGATTTGTGGCGACACAACTCATGGATGCTGCACCATGATAATGCACCATCACACACAGCCATTATAGTGAAAGAGTTTTTAGCGAAAAATTCAACAAACGTTCTCGACCAAGCACCCTATTCACCTGATATGGCTCCGTCTGACTTTTTTTTATTTCCCAAGTTAAAATTACCACTTCGAGGAAAACGTTTTGAGTCAATAGAAGCCATAAAAGAAAATTCGCTGAATGAGCGAATACCGCAAATAGCCTATGAAAAATGTATGGAAGACTGGGTGAAGCGGTGGAGATGTTGTATTGCAAGCGATGGGGCCTACTTTGAAGGCGATAAAATAAATTTAGATGAATAATTAGTATTTTTTGTTTTATTGACAAATTCCCGATACTTAGTACACAGAAGGTAGCTGTCCGTGGCGTTATATTTAGTAGGCGTGAGGATAGCGGAACAATACGATGTGATAGTAGCGAGTCGAGCTAACGAACGAATGTGTTGCTCTCCCGCAAGACGGCGGCCAGCGCTCGTATGTACTTGCGAGAACAATATGGGCGGACGATCGGCCGGCGGTTATTAATAATAATAAATAGATATCACCGCTACATGTATACTTCTATATACTCTCTATAGAATAACACTTAACATAACTTCACGTCTTTTTCTACCCGAAAGTGTAGGCAGCGGCTATTATGCCACGACTCGCCGATATGTTTACGTTCCAAATGGAATGACGAACCGATTGCCATACCGGGTACAAAGTTTTCAGTCACCGATATACGTCACACTTAACTTTCGAAATGTATTTCGAAAAGTCATTGGTGTGACCCAGGATTGTAACCCGCGACCTCTGGATTCAGAAGCCGTGTGCTCGACCACTGGCCCACTGAGGCTCTCTTTCTATCTTCTAGTGAATCATGGCCATGACCCTTATTTCACTTGAATCTAATAACTAAAAATTTATAGTTATCATCATTGAAAATGCAACGCGAACTCAGTTGTAGCCAACAACTATTGATTAACTGTTTTAAAGATTCCACCCTATTTGATTTACTAATCTTTCTGATCGCTAGATATTTTTACAAACAAATAAATAGTCTGTACCAATGTCAAATGCGTAGCACCTGGAACTGCCGTGAACACATGGGATATATGACTATGGATGAGGCGAAAGAAGTGTGTCAGGATCGTAGCTCGTGGAAAATCAGTCCCTGCCCATCCCTCAGGAGTACAGGCGCGAGATTGTATTTTTATCGTATAGGAGGCAAACGAGGAGGCGTGTTACCTGATGGTGAGCAACTAACGCCGCCCATGGACACCTGAACACATATAGTGTTACAGTTGTGTTGCCGGCCCTTACAATATGGACGGGGTCGGGAGTTGGATGGGAAGGAAAGGAGGAAAGGGATCGGGCCTCCGGATACCTCTCTCACCGAGCGAAAAGCGGCAAGAGCCACTTCACACCAATATTCCGAGAGACGTGGTATTTCACCGGTCGAGCCGGCTCATTCGTGCAGCGAACTGCGTGACTCTACCACTATTAAATAAAAATATTTTTCTAGAGAAAAGAAGATGTCACGCAACGGTTCATTAAAAGTATTGGACCACGCGCTCGCTGGCCCCGAGGGGCGTGACAACTGCAACAAGTTCGTGGACATATTGGGACTGCGCACCGTGTTCCCGCTCTTCATGAAGACACCTAAACGTAAACGAATACTTACCGTCGATCAGCACGAAGGTCGGTACTGTTTTATAGCAGACTGTTATACTGTTTTATAGTCCCCTCATATATTATCTGCAATCCCAGTGGTTGAGCCATGCATTTCGCTGCATGTATGGGCCTCATTGACTGAGGAAATACAATGACCTATCAAAATATCACTATCACTTACCTTTCCATCCCACTCCACTAAAGGCCGGCAAAGCAACTGTGAGACTGGTGATGTGTTGAAGGTGTCCATGGCCGGCGTTAGTCACTTACCCCCAGATGTCCCGATATCCTATAAAAAAAACTCGCACAACGACGTCATAAAACTACATTATCGTATGTCATTAAATAGTTGGAAAATAATAAATACAATTTAATCTAAAAAAAAACTTTCGATTTTATATATAAAACAGCTGTTTCCTATAAACCTAAAATATTATTTACAGAACATGTGGTATCAATAATAGCGTCAATGTTACGCAACTGTCAAGGCAGTCAGAGGCAGCGTTTGTTGGCGAAATTCACAGAAAACGATCTCGAGAAAGTGGACCGGCTGCTGGAGTTGCACTTCAAGTATATGGACAAAGTGGACCGAGCTGAGAAAGAAATGGAGGTACTTATATTAAAGATTAGTTAGACAAATGGATTTTAATCAGGGTCCGACCGAAACTGGTTTTCCGGCCGGAACCGAAACCGAAACCGAATGTTCGGCCGCCACTTCAGTTTCGGCCAAACTGAAACTCACGTGTTCGCGTATACAATTCCATAAAATACTGAAATTTGATGCTTTTCCCATTATTTTGTGTCAATTAGAAGAGGAAATGATAAACAATGGGTATATGTATTGTTGCAATCAACAATATAACTTCACGCCTTTTTCTACCTGAAGGTGTAGGCAAAATGTTTACTAGATATAAAAAAGTAAAAAATATATATTATCCAATATTCAATTCACTAATTGTTTCTAAGTATTGGTATGTTGAGATATTACTATTTAATACATTGTTTTGTATTTATTCTCATAAGAATCATCAATCTCTTTTGAGATACTGCTTATCTAAAAATAGACCTGTCCTTTTCCCACTTTAAGAGGGGTCGGCACAGTATGTCATCTGATAGAACTATTCATGTTGTCAAAAGATTTGGCTGCGGTTTTATGACCGTCTGCTTGCCTGACGTAATCCTCCTTCGAAATGTTTTCGTTGGTGGGATAGCAAAGGAATTGGAAGTGGAATGAGGAGGGGAGAGGGTTAGGCTTTGGGCCTCGAGATCCTTCCCTCACCGAGCAAAATGCGGGTCGTAGTATTTAACCGGTCGCGCCGGTCTATTCATGCAGCCAACTGCGTGGCTCTACCACTCATCTACATACATACATAACTTCATGCCAAATCCCTTGTGGGCTAGGCAGAGAGAACAAAGCGCTAAAAGGCACGATTCGTACACACCTCACCCGCTTCGTTGACTTTCATAACTTTCCAGGCACGCGCGTTAATTTTTGAGGCTCCTGATATCGCAGGATAATCCCTGAACCTTCTTCCAGAACACGTTCTATTTGGTCATAGAATGTGAATCTTGGCCGTACTCGACTTCTACATCCATCCGCTTTTGCATTGTATATCTGCTTAGTCAATATTGCATCATACATTCTTTCTACAAGTCCGAACCGTTGGAGCACTTTCTTACTTTTACAGCGACAGTCTCTTTCAATCCGACTTCCTTCCTTAAAACCTTGCTTTCGACGCGGTCAGCGAGGGTCACTCTGCAGAATTTGCGCAGTGCCTCGTTTCGACCGCTTTTATCCTACTTTCATGCACACTCTGCCATACCCAACTCTCGCTTCCATAAGTTGGCTTTTCTGCTAACATTCTTTGCTCCCAGGAATCTGCCCAACTCTCCATTTACGCTGTTTTAACTGCTGCTAACCCCACATCTTTCTACATTCATCTCATAATAATAATTACTTAAATTACAGTTACACCGGGAATGTAGAAAGCACAGTAAAATTATAAAACAGTGTTAAAAGAGCGTTGGGCAATCTGAGCAACAAAACCCAGCTCGCCAACAGTACGTACTGATCCCAACACAAAATAATGATAAAGCAGTCGAAATGCTGCGTAAAATTTGCGGCATGAGGTTCACCGATCGCGTCGAAAAAAAAGGTTATAAGGAAGGAAGGTTTAAAAGAGGATTGGAAGAGAGTGTCGGTGTAAAAATAAGGGAAGTGCCCACTCCGATAGTTTGGACGCGTAGAAAGAATGATTTATGCAAGATTGACTAAACAGATGTACTGTATAGAAGCGGAAGGATGGAAAGTATGGGGTCGCCCTCATCGAGTCATGTTGGACTCGACATACTTTCCATGATCAAATTAAACGCGTCCTTAAGAAAGGTGATGCCAGGAGTCTTAAACACCGGCGAACATGTGTTATAATATTGATTGAAAGTCAAAGAAGTAAGGGATGTAAGAATAGTGCCTAATGGCGTTCTGTTTTCTCTGCCTACCCCTTGGAAATAGTATAAAGATATGAAGGTATGTATGTACTATTACACTCTCAATAAAGTTAACCACGAGTCAAAATTAGTACTACAATAGGTTCGGTCGGACACTAATTTTAATACACAAAAAAAATCGTCACTAGAACTAAAACTATTGTTTTATTCTTGATATCAATAATATATATACTACATATTTAATTTATTCATTTTATTGGTCTCGGTGATCCAGTGGTCGAGCACCCCGCTTCTGAATCAAGGGGTCGCGGGTTCGAATCCTAGCTCATACCAATGACTTCGACAGTTTTCGAAATTATTTTCGGAAGTTATGTGTGATATACGAGTATATCGATGACTGAAAACTTCGTGCCCGGTATGACAATAGGTTCGCCACCTATTCCATTTGGGACGCAAACATAGTGGCGAGACGAGGCGTAAGAGCCGCTGCCTACACCATCGGGTAGAAAAAGGCGTGAAGTTATGTTATGTTTACTTTTTATCAAATATTTTGTTGTTATTTTATATGAATAACAGATATTATTTGACTTTTAGCAAGAAGCAGAAGATCTGGACGACGATGCACAATATTTGAAGCGTCTGTCAAGTGGATTGTTCACGTTACAGCTTATTGACAGAATTATACTAGAGGTATGTAATAACTAATATAATGTCTTATTATAATTTTTGTAGTCATGGCAGTGAAGTGGAAGTCTCTTACCCCGCTAGTATATCAAGAAGTCTTGAATTCGGGCTCACACCAATGGCTTTTCAGAAATAATGTGTCATAAATATCCATGACTGACTACATTGTGCCCATTGTGGCAATAAGTTCCGCCATCTAGTCCATTAGTTACCTAAAAATTAAGTCTTACAATTACTTATTACTGGTTTTTACTCTTCTATATATATGTACATTAAAAAAATCTTTTTTATTTATTATTTTATTTTATTTATTACATATACTAACTAGGTGTGTACCGCTGGTCCGTCTTCCATTAAACAACGTGTACAGAGAGTGTTGTCGTTGCGAGGTGGATCACTGAAAATCATCCGGCACGTCATGAGAGGTAAATTTATGTTTCTTTTTTTGTGATGAATCAGTATTTAAAGCAGAAGTTTAAAACAAAAAAATTTTTTCGCCTAGAAAAAGGCGTGACATTATATTATGTTAGATAATTCATTTCTAAGCGATGACTTTTCTTTGTTATACATATTTTACATAAAGTGAACATTTTTGTATATAGTTTGTTATTTCTGGAAAAAATCTGTTTTTTTTTTCTAAAGTAGCCATTAGTATAAATTTTTTTTAACAAGTAAAGTGCCGCACAACTCAACTCACTAAAACTCAGTTATCTATTATATACTAAGGCAACAAAACGATTCTTTTTAAATTAAATGCGTGCTATATAATGTTTTTTTTTTCTACAGAATACGCTGGCAATCTTGGTGACGCCGGCAATGAAGATTGGCGGCAACAGGAGCAGCAACATATATTGCAACTTGTTGATAAATTCTAGCATGAAACAAAATAAATTATTTACAGACTTAACAGTGCAGACGCTTGAAATTTACAAAAATTAAGTTATGTTGGTGACGTTTGTGAACGCCTATTAAGGCATGTTGATTAAAATACTACACCATTTGTTAAATTTTTCTTTCGAACCAAATTTTTATACGAATGAATGAATATTAAAGATTACATTGCGCATGTTATGGTGTTTATGCAGTAGTCTTTTATAATTGTACATATACACCGTGAATTTATAGTCGTTTTGGAAACGAAACAGGTGAATTTGGAATAACTCATAGAACTATTATGAATGGATAAATTAATTGTAATACTTAATATTAAAAAGTTTTAATTTTAATAAATATTTTCACTCGTTCGAGTTAGGAAATAGTAACGCATCGACATTTTATTCAAACACATTGTGAATGAAGCGCGCCATAAGAAAGGACAACGCACCGCAGCTCAGCTGATACCTACCTACCTACGGCGGCGCGACACAACGAGCGAGCGAGTACAACTTACCTATCGTATTTCAAAGTTATTATTGAAAATTAAATACATAAAGTAGGTTCAAGTTTTAAGTAGAAATATTTAAATGTGATGTATGATAGAAATATTTAAAAAAGGAATTAATTCAATACACTAGTCCCTCAGCACAGAATAATCAACTTTTAAAATAGGAAAAAAAACATAGCATCACGCCTGTATTCCTGAAAGAGTAGGTAGAGGTGTATTACACACCCAGGGTTTCAATCAACTTTTACATACCTTTAGCAGTTTGTTTACACACTTTGTTTGTATTATTTAAAAACCACTGACAAAAGGCGATTCTTGTTGGTACATCACTGTTTTTAATTACGTGAGCCTTACGGAAATGGTACGGGTGTAGTCCGTGAGTATTTAATATTTTCCATACAAAATATTGGCTAACATCAAATTCTCGTGCCGCCATTCTCGTGCTTCGCCGCGGATCGCGCTCGAAGTACTCCAGAATATCTTCTTCAATCTCCGGCGAATAATTTAAACTTCCTCGGCCTTGCGCATGAGTCGGCGCACGGAATTGTCCATGGTCGAGAAGGCGCTGGGTTACAGCTAAAATGGTGGGCGTAGAAGGAACTTGAGGACTTTCAATTCCTCGCAGCCGTAGCGCATCCAAGTGCTCTGACTGGGAATACAAACGCCGGGCCTCTTCTAGATTGTAGTTGGCAACAGCATACAGCTGTACCATTGCCAAGTACTCCACGTTTGAGTATTCGTACTGACGACTCATTTTCGCGCGGAACGTAAACAATACAAGCGTGTCAACACGGGATTGTCACAGTACTAAAGAGAAGGAAGAAAGGACGCCTGTTGTGCGGAAGTGCGGGGATGCGCAGGAGTGGTGGTAGCTGCGTGATTGGCTGGCGGCGCCGACAGAGCGGTGTCGGTGTCTTTAATGGTGAATTTGATTTTGTGTGAAAAATTGTGAATGACATCTATAGTAAAATACATAGTATTTGATTTACGTGAGATTGAGTAGCGTTACTACCGTTTCTCACTTTTTCACTATAAGAGATATGAATCTCGATGTTGATAAAATAAAGTATTTTTATTTTATGAAATTAACGTTATATATAGCTTCTCTTATTGATATATAATTCAAATCTTTCGTTTCCAAAACGACCTTAAATTCACGGTGTAGAGTAGGGAATAGATGCAATTTTTAATTTGACCCCACTGCCACACCTCAAGCTACATAAATGGACTCGGCAAAATGTCTAACCTTTTTTGGTCTTATCTTTAATGGTCATCCCCAGAAAAACTCCTTACGCTATTATCCACTAATTTTAGTTAGTGTCACAGTATGGCTGTTAACACTTATGAAAGTTAATCATGATTTAACTTTTATATTCTGTCCCCCATGACCAAATTGTTATATTTTATAAGCATATTTTTGTAAAACCGTCGAGATAAATAAGTCAAATAAACGTGATATAATCCAAAGTGGGTTTTATTATGATTTTGATGACTAGATTTTTTTATGATAAACGAATAATATTACCACCTGGTGGTAAGTGCCCATTTTTATGTCGATTTTCTGAAAGGTAATTTGTAATTGTAATCAGTCGAGCCGGCTCATTCATGCAGCGGTCTGGCTCTACAACATAATTTTCTTGCCTTTATCCCACTCTAAGCGGGGTCGGGTCAACATGTCATCTTTTCGAACTATCCATGTTGTCAAAAGTTTTGGCTGTAAGTCATGACCGGCCGCCTGCACAAATTGATAAAATTGAGTTTCATGGTGAAGAAGTTGGACTAACCAGAGAGTTTATGTTGCTTGATTTTCAAAAATATTATAGCAACATGGCAATTTTAAGAAACTATTGCCACCTATTACTTCTGGGACTAGAGTGGGATCTAAGAATGTAATTTATTTATGTAATAGACAAACATGAACAATTAAATAACTTTATTGAATGCATAATGTTACATTATCAAAAAACCTCACAATCTGTGAACAGTATAACAAAATAATGCACACTCACTGGAGCATCAAAAATAAAATTTTAACAAAAAACAAACACATTTGTGCACATAAATTTTTGTATATATTTAAGTCAAAACAGTGGGAACAAATATTTGACACCTAAAATTAAATAATTGGCACCTCTGTAAAACAATATGAAAAGCAAAATTAGTAACTACTTACTTTGAAAATAATTATATTGAACCTAAGTCACTTACGCATCTTCAAAAATATTGAATAATACTAGATTTACAATACTCATTTGAGTAGAGATAATTTCACTTAATTTAAAGAGGAACCAATTATTTTTATCAGGTACTCAATACTGAGATCGTGAAGGTTAAGTACCAGTTCAATCCCAATGTCACCTAATGGGATTTTAAAGTGTAAAAATGAGACTATTGATCAACGCTACTACATATTTTAAATCCCTTGGGGCACTATCAACTATTTTTACTATTAATTAACCTTGTTACTGGTAAAATTTCTCATACTACTATTAACTTATCATAGTTATAATATAGTAACTAGTGTATCTCTAGAATATTTTAGGAAAACTTCATCTAAAATGAGAATTATGGAGTATACTATATATCAAAGTAGGGGCCCAAAAACATTGAAAATGGCAGTTACAATTTTGTACTTTCATTATGTATGTATTACAAAATGACTATTAAACCAAACACCCTGACATTAAAGTCAGTACAGATTTAATGTTGGTAAAATAAAATTAATTTATAATAAGTATAAATACAAACAAATTATTTGTGAAATTAATAATTCACATATTCAAATTTGAAATGCGAGGTTGCAAAATTGCTAAGATGAATGCTTTTTATCAACATTTATCTACCACTGTGAGAATAGCTACATTACATCATTGTTCTAGAACAAGAATCATCACCATTCAGCCACACCATTTTTATTATTAGTGAAAAAGCTACTCATTTCTGAACAAGTGTTTTTTTTGGTTCAACAAGGACCGTAAAGTGTTTCTAATGGTGTTCTTTTTTAAATGGTAAGTTATGGAAAGCATTCAGTAGATCTTTTGATCAGAGGCACTTCGAGCGCTAGATAGGATAGTATTTTATATTTCTGCAGTATTAGTACTGTATCTATCACCCTGCCACGTGTTCAGGTAATCACTGCATTCGTTCACAACCATACTTTTCTTAATTTTAATAAGTAAACCTTCCTGACATCACATAATAGCCTTGGAAATGTTTTATTAATACTGCTAAAAGACAGCCGACGCGAACAAAAAAAATGAGGAGTGCATTTAAGCCCATTGCTTCAAGAGGTATTAGAGACTATTAGTTTACAAGAACCCGATAAAATACATAGATAATAATTACAATCATATTTGAAATTATCAAAAGTAATTTCTTATAATAATAAAAAAACGTTCCATTCACTAATACTAATTTCATATCAAGCCCAAATGAGTTCTAGAGATGTGCAAGAAAAGACGCAGAAATCAATAATAAACAGTGTCAGAGAAACTTTGTATCAGAGCTCTAGCAAATTTATAATTATTCAAAAATCCACACAACAATATTTTTGTGTATACGAGTTTGCTTAAATTTTAACCTAATCCACGCAACAACATTTAATCCCAGGCTAAGCAGTTGTAAATTTATATCTCGAGCTAGTGGGTAAAATACATCTCTCCCGCTGTAAAAATTTCAGTTACTTGTCTTCCTAAATGTAACTGTCGCATTCTATTCCTGCGTTGTGCATTTGTGAATTCGTCCTGTCTAACCAAGAACTTTGCAAACTACTATAATACGTATACGTAGGTACATACTCAATAAGGTATACGCACGCAGTTCTATAGTATGTACGACCGTACTTACACGCAAATGTAAATCTAGTCTCTACCTACTCGTAGCCATATTGTAACAAAGACTACTTAACATTCCCGCTATACTTTTCTTGCAGTCTCTTAACACAAACGATTTAATAATACGATCATTCAGTAGCCGTATTCTATTATACATTATGTAATATTTTATTATTAATATTATCACTTTTCTAAACACACGTGCTGTTCGTCACATAATTAGTCAACGTTTAACGTCAAACATATAACATTTAGGAATGTAATAATAGTTAAATGAGTTTAATTTTAAATATTCACTTCTACCTTGACAGGTATTATTACACATAATAGGATTTATCGGCAGTAGAGAAATATAAAGAACAAATCTACTTTAGAACTTGATTTTTCTATACGAATACAGTTCAGGGTCACATATCAAATAATTAGAGTAAATAATTCTTTCTAGATTTAACAAAAATAAACTCTGATGTATTCGCCGTTTTTACATTGTCCAATAATATAATATTTTTTTATAAAAAAAAGGATCATATATCACAACTATTAGGTACGTTCAACGCATTTTGATCAATGATAAAATAACCATACAGTATTAGATATGCACTAAATTCCGATACCTAAGTTCAATAAAACTCGATAGTTTCATAAACGATGTCTTGTAAAGTTTAGTGCACATCACTATGGAACACTTCGTACCGTAATTGCGTTTAAACTTAAGAAAACCAATTCAGTGGCAATATATATCTAATACTATATAATAATTTTATACATAAATTTCAATTTATTTTATAACCACAGATACAAAGTCCTTCAGTAGGTTTATACATAGAAATTTATTTGAACCACAGATAACAACAATAGCTATTCATAACGTTATCTGTAGAGTGAAACAAATTTCTTATAATACCTATTTCGATTCATAATTGAGTTTGTTGCGAAATATCATCGCCACTACAGCAGCTATTGTACATGAACTAGTAATGTTATAAATTCTAATAAATCTAGTCAAGAGTATATATAAACAAAGTAAGGCATTTCTAATTAAATAACAGTAATATTTGTATGCAATACATGTATCAGCTATTGCAAAGGCACAGGGCGTTATGAACAATCGTTGCTCATCATTTTGATGATGGCTTTGGGAATGCTCTCGTTTGTTTTGGACACGTTACTGCCGCCAAGTAGCGTTGGAGCCGGGATACTGCCCGTCTGTATACCGTATGCAGTCTTCAATAGGTCGTAGTTTATTTTCTCAGAGACCACGGAATCTTTTCTGAAAACATAATAGTACAAATTAGTGCAAATAGTTGGATATCAATGTTCAGAGACGGACTTTCAGAGACAAATCTTTTTCTCTTTGCAAGACATAGCAATAGGGATACTCAGGGATAATCACTCGGGGAGACTGCCTCAGAAGTCACTGAATGTGCTCCAAAAATCATTAAGCAAGATCCACTCCGATTCCTTCGTGAGTGGACGGATGGGATTAAGATTCTAAGAAAAACTTTAAAAACCGTAGTAACCCGTTACTGTAATGAGAGCTGTTACTGGTAGCGCTAGAAGATGAAGACGTTATATAATTTGAGAGTTTATGAAACTTGGAATATTTACTTGTACTGAGGGTGTGTTGTAACAAAATTCCTCATCCAAGCGGCCATGGTCGATATCTCCCCAGAGGCGCGGCGCTGGATCAGCTTGAGGTATTGCTGCACGGAGCAGTGGGTGTCTGCATCCACGTCCATGCCCGACAGGTACGACTCGATCAGAGGAATCAGACCCGGAAAACCATCCTAAAATGTAAGACAGTGTGAAACGATTATAATTGCAGTAAACACACATGCACACGGAATCTTTCCCGGTGTTTATGGTTAAACTCCTCCGAAACGGCTTGACCGATATTCATAAAATTATGTAGGCATGAGGTGTAGGTCTGAGAATTGGACTATATCTATTTTTTATCCCTCTAAATGTTAAGGGTAGTCCCCTAATTTTCTTTTTTACAAACACTTGTTTCATTTTATGAAACAGCACGCAAAAATACATAGAACCCTAAAATTTCACCCCTCGACTAAAAGAGAAAAGTTTAAGATATGATTATTGATAGTATAATATACAAAACCGAAATAATATATTACCTTGCCATTGACAATTTCATTAATGGTCATCTCCGTGTACACGTCAGAAGCGTCTTTCTCCTTATTGGTCTTGGTGAGTCCCCCGGGAGCCCCCACATCCCATCGCCACCAGAACTTCTGAGTGCGGCACGCGTCCCTGCGCTGGGCACGCTGCATGTTCTCGTCTACCTAGTAAAGTATTCAAATTAATATCTACTTTACCAGACCCTCCGATGTGCGGCAATTGCCTCGAGTGTATGTCACACCAGCATTCACTCACAGGAATACTCAGATCGGTATTCACTCGAATATTACAAGCCCAATAGATAGAACAACAAAACACAAAATAACGTTTTTGCCTATAGTGTTTAAATGAATTAATGGTCTCCAAGACTACAGCATAAAATTCGTCCGGTTTTTTAGAGATTGATAGGCCTTTAAGTTGCACCGTAAGTAAGGGCCGTCCATTAATCACGTGATCTTTTTAAGCATTTGTAACCGCACCTTTGGTGATATACGAGGTGAGATTAAAACATATTTTTATGGGATAAGCCGGCAAACGTGCGAGCGTGTCGGTGACTAGCGCCGCCCATGAACAACTACAACGCTGATAGTTTTACAGTTGCGTTGCCGGCCTTTAAAACAGGATAGGGAGTGGGATGGGAAGAAATGTCTCCGGATACCTCTCTCATATAACAAAATGTCGCTTAAGCAGTTTGACGTCGATATTCTGAGTAAAGCCCATTCATGCAGCGATCTGCGAGGCTCTAAGAACATCGCTGTATTCAAATGTAAAAAAAAAAGTTAATATAGTACAATTTCAAGTATATTACCTTGCTTATAGGCATCACAAAGTTGAGTTGGTACGATAATATGACGCGAGTCAGAAGTACTACGAAGCAGACGTACGCCGCGTTCTCGAAGTCAGTGAGCTGAGCCTCGCACGGACGAAATTCCACACGCCAACCTATAGAAGAATTAGGGGGTGGCGGTTTGAAGCGCATTGTCTGCCAATTCGTCGATTGAATGTTCTGAAAGACAAAAAAGTAAACATCTTTTTAGTCGTCTCGGTGGTGTAGAGGTTAGGGAGAGCAGCTTTTGATTCAAGAATCAAATCCGGATTCACACTTCTTTGAACTCATCATGACATCGTGCCCAGTGTATGGCAATAGGTACATCATCTATTCCATTTGGGACGTAATAAAATCGGCGCCACTACCGCCAGCCAGACTGCCTGTGTTACGTTCGGGAGAGTGAGAGGAATAACATAATATATCTTAAAACTGGCCGACCTGAAATCGTTGTTTTCCCAACGTTGCTAGCTCTCGTACTATAAGGAAATAAGGGGGAATCTTATGGATTTGAAAAGAGGAGAGGAATTGGACGTGAATTTAGCAGTGTTAGCTTTTATCGACTAATAAAACATTAGTTACATGCCAGTAAGCTGATCATTACAATCTGCTCAGTCGTGAATTATATTTTATTTTAAATTAACATCGATAACATCCAATAAAAGTCGTCTGTGTGAAACGAGTTGGAACACGTATGACTATGACAATGACGAGAGATAATCGACTTGTGATTATATCGTAAATTCACGCCTTTTTCTGTGCGAAGTTAAGCAGAGGCGAACGTCCCAAATGGAATAGGAGAAAGAACCAATATCCGTCAGTGTGTTAACTGTATTAAAACGTAAAATACTTGTTCAGTTAAGTAAGCGATAATTCAGTGGGGCTTCCATCGTGATCAAATGCACATATTTATGTGACACGATAAACACAGCCAGTACTAGGTCGCGGGTTCGAATCCTGACCCACACCGATAACTTTTGGAAATTAATTTCGAAAGTTATGTGTGATAAATATCGATGACTAAAAGCTTTGTGCCCGGTATGGCAATAGGTTCGCCATCTATTCCATTCGGGACGTAAACATAACGGCGATTCGAGGCTTAACTGCCACTGCCTACACCTTCAGGGAGAAAAAGGCGTGAAGTTATGTTATGTTGAACTTTGAACATCAGTATCGCCCTGAACAAATATAGTATAGTTGTACTGATTACATCATCCATTTTAATAAAAGCGCTAGTCGTGTCCTTTATCGGGTAGATAAAAATAAGCTGAGTAATATGTTGTATTCAGCTACGTTATGACGAAATGATGAGAACGCTTTCACTATTGCAACGTATCTTTGTACTGCGTTGGTGTAACTCGGCTAGATTACATTCATTTTATCATAAAACTAGTTAAACCGGCGAACTTTGTTCCACAACAAAAGTAATATATAAGTAAATTTGGATTTCTCACTACATGAATTATATATGAAAACCACCTCGTGTATACCCTCTATCTATTATCAAAAACCGCATCAAAGTCCGTTACGTAATTGCGTAGTTTTAAAGATATAAGATATATCAAGGCAACAGACAGCGGAAAGCAACTTCATTTTACACTATGTAAAGATAATAATATTCGACACCCGAATGCCTCTCAAGTTATAGGGGAATAATATACAAAACGATTATCAGACCTGCCGTGATGTATGGATCAGAATTTTGAGCAATTCAATAGGTGGATGAAAAAAATACACGCTAAGATGCGAATATCGGGATGGATGAGGGTGGGGGACAATAATGGATAAAATACGTAATGATAATGCATATGGAAGGTAACACTTACTTCGAAGTGATCAGTATCGTTCTGATCATCCTGGTGCACCTTCTCCGAGAACAGCGACACGGTGTCTCTGATGAACAGGTGTGAGACGTGGAGCGCCAGCGGATGGTCTATTCCCCCCTCGCGCAGGCATCGGTACAATTTCTCGTCGTGCACTATAGTTATATCGTTGAATCTAATACAGAAAAAAAACTATCATTTTACCTCACTGCCTACGCCTTCATATGGTAGGTCGAAAGTGGGATAGGAAGGGGAGTGGGGAAGGGGTTCAGCGTCCGGATATCTCTCTATAGAAGCTGTTGACAGTGTATTTTGTTTCCATCTTACAAAAGGCACACAGTATTTAGTAGTTTTCAATCAGGCGTACTTTTGGTTTGTTTTATAACTATTAAAATCAGTCCCGAAGGTGAAAAAAGGTCCCGAAGGTTAAAATTTAAAAAAAAATACATATTAGCACTCACTTTTCATTCTCCGGTGATAAATACGAATCGATGGAATCGTAACGCGACTTGTGTATACGGAACTTGTTGTTCTTCAGTGGTTCGAGACCACGTTCCTCTCGAGTGCGACAGTCCACGGAAGCCGCTATCACATTCCAGCGACAGTCCACCTCGGTGAGGAAGCCGCGGTATATGGGCGACGCGGCAGACAAAGCCAACTGTACACATACAATTCATATTATAGTAAGAAACCCAAGTGGCTTTTTATTACGTACCCATCGCGTCAAAGTCAGTTCAGCCATTACAGAGATTAACCATAAAAGACAATTCAATTAATCGAAAAATCTAACATTCGTTACATCACTAATGCCATGTAAACTTAAACGTGCGTGATACTTATTCTTAATATCCAGATATTACCAAAACTTTTTGAAATTTTTCTTTACAAAACAGTTATTGTTCTATTCCTGGATCATGACTACACTCTTTTAAGGTGTTATATAAATAAATAATATTAAATATATACCTATGTTATAAATAACACTGATAATATATAATCAGATCGGCAAATGATGATATTAATAGTCGGTTGTTAATAATGATTTAAAATGTTAAGTTATATCTGAATCGATCACACGGGTGACCTCCGACTTGTAATAAAATATGAAACTTAAACAAAACTTATTCAGATGTTATATATTATGTACAGTTATATTCATTGATGCAATAATATTGATAAGACTATATAGCAGACGTATCGATCAATTGGAGCAAACTGCAAATACATATATATGTCTTTCATCGATTTTTAATGATTTATTTTTAATATTTTGAGGTGTCTCGGTGGCGCAGTGGGCGAGTGCACGGCCTCTGATCCAGAGGTCCGGGGTTCGATTCCAGACACTGGCTCACACCAATGACTTTTCGAAATTATTTTCGGAAGTTATGTGTGATAAATACCGATGACTGACAAACTTTGTGCCCGGTATGGCAATAGGTTCGCCACCTATTCCATTTGGGACGTAAACATAACGGCGAGACGAGGCTTAACAGCCGCTGCCTACACCTTCGGGTAACAAAAGGCGTGAAGTTATGTTATGTATGTGTGTTATTTTTAATATTTTTTTTCTTTGATATCCAATTCTACTATTTATTGGGGTTCTGCAAAACTGTATCTCTAGGCCGAAAATCTACTGTCAATAGAATAACATTTTGTCAGGCTATTACATCGATTTTGGCCCACAAGTACATTTTTCGTACTTGCTTTATCAAAATAAAAAGATAATTCATAAGTAGGGAGCTATTACTAGATAGAGACCTGGACAGTCATCAAGGCTGTTGTAGAAGTAATAATACGATAACTCTATCTAATCTATTCCGCGATTATAACAATAATAATACAATTAATCGTATTCAATCGTACCGTTTCCGGAAAAAAACGAAACTGTCCTCAGCCGTTTTTGTTTGCTACCGTGAAGAATATAGCGAATACATGAGTTCGAACGGTTATAGGATTTTCCATAGTATTAATGTACACAATAATAAACTGAGATCTTAGTTCTCTTTTCTGCCACCGGCAGTGCTAGAATTTCTGACGCACCGATGATTACATACGTACGATTCTTACACGTAAACACGCAGTGGTTGAAAAGTTGAAAAGACGAGTGCTTCTCGAAGCATGGCGCCCTACACTGGCGAAGGATCCTTCCCCTGAATGGAGACCATTCGTTAAATATTGCGTTCGGACTCCTGTGTAACTATACTTTGTGTCTCTCACCAAACCGTACGGACTTTGAATGAATGGAACGAATGTAAATTTTTTATTATTTTTTTTTATTTCGTTTATTCCAAAACATCAAATTATAAGCAATCATACAATATTGTTTGATGAAATGACTAACCAACTTACCATAATAGGGCATAGTGGTGCCAGCTGGTCGTAGAGAGTGCGCGCTTCTGAGATGCAACACGCTTGGAAGGTTAGTTGGAGACAGCAACAGCCCATTCCAAATCCCATGGCATCCATATACACGCAGTCCGCCTTCGCTGCATTGGGCTCATGCTTGCAAGAATCGTCCACTGGAATCTTCGTATTGACGTCTCGAAACACTATAAAAAATTAATAATGCCGACTTTGTAGTTCGGAAAGTGTCCAGGAATTACGAATATGTGTTTTATATTCCGCGTGTCGAGACATAATTGCTTTCTGAAAACCCTTTCTGGCCTTAATATTGTAAAGGTACAAAAAACACGATAAAAACACCATACAATGGTGGAGTCCTGCAGTTCGCTGCATGAATGAAATGAAATACCACGAATATCTGCTTGAAAAGGCTCGTACCGCGTTTTGTTCGCTGAGAGAGGTATCCGGCGGCCCGATCCCCTTACCCCCTCCTACTCCCTTAAAAGACGGCAACGCACCACGGTGTCCGTCAGCGGTGGGAAGTTGCCTACCATCAAGTGACCAACTTGCTCGTTTGCCCTCCACCATATTTTTAATTGTACTCGATTAGAAGTAAACCTGTTCAGTAAAATGACTTAACATGTAAAATCCAACTTACATTTTTCCTATACCTAAATCATTAGTGTTTTCATTGAAGAAACTAAGTCATACTACAAATGGACATTATAATAATATGCATAATATATACTGTATACCTATTTTCCTCTAAAAAACACCTACACATGTAACAAAGTACATTCCTATACATAAGATGTGACTATTCCACATTGCCGAGGATCCGTAACATAACGTAACTCCACGCCTTTTTCTACCCGAAGGTGGCTGTTAAGCCTCGACTCGCCTTTATGTTTACATCCCAAATGGAATAATAGGTGGCGAACCTATTGCCATACCGGGAACAAAGTGTTTCATCATCATCAGCCTTTTTTTTTGAGGTCCACTGCTGGACACAGGCCTCCCCCATAGAGCGCCACAACTGCCAGTCCACTCAATCATGGGGGGTTTTTGCCATAATCGCCACGCTTGGCAGGCGGGTTGGCGATCGCAGTAGGGTGTATTGTCTTGAGAGAGAATGCTGTTGCCCATTCTTCTAGCTTTTCCCTTAGTCGCCTTTTACGACACCCACGGGAAGAGATGGGGTGGCGGTATTCTAAGCCGGCGCCACGCACCAAACAAAGTGTTTAGTCATCGATAATCACACATAACTTTCGAAATTAATTTCGAAGTCATTGGTGTGAGGCAGGATTCGAACCCGCGACCTCTGGGATTCAGAAGCCGTGTGCTCGACCACTGGACCACCGAGACTTTTCTAAGGCTTTTGCCAAGGATCCGTGTCATTAGAATTAAGGAAAACTATCGTACATTTATTAATTTCCATCAATTGAAATCCAAAGTAGAATAGTAAATATATTTATCATTTCAATAATGGTTTACAACTTGTGACTCAAGTTGCTATGTCATGCACGACTAAAATAATAATAATAACTTCACGCCTAATTAATAACTTTTCTCACCGAAGGTGTAGGCAGCGGCTGTTAAGTTAAGCCCCGACTACTCCCAAATCGAACAGGTGGCGGAACCTATTGCCAAACACCGGGCACAATGCCGTCAGTTATCGATATATATCACGCATAACTTTCAAAAAGAATTCCGAGACGTCATTGTTGTGAGCCCGGAATCGGTACGACTTATTGGTTCAGAAGAACGTCGAAAACTTCAAATCATGTTGATGATATAATTATCATGACTGAGCAATTTATGTTTGTTTGTAAATCTTTATTTAGCTATATATAAAAATAATCCTATAATCGTCAGCTGACATATTTGTTTTATCAGATATGAGGAGGTTCATCAGTCCGGGATGGTTGAAAAGTTGGTTAAATACTGTTAAGAAAAATAGCGAGATAAACAGAGGAATAACAGTTATCATAAAGTATACATAAATATTATCATAGTTTTTATGATATAATAACACTTAAAAAAATGTCTAGTGATGACTGACGAATAAATAAATTTAAGTAAGAGTTTAATAACTTTATAATAACTTTTTATTTAGTTTAGTTTTTTTAGGATCCCACAGACAAATTGTTTGTGCAGTTTTGTGGGACAGTGAATAATAACCTCACGTATCCGTATTACCTTGTCACTACATAGTATAAAACAAAGTCGCTTTCTCTTTCCCTATGTCCCTTTGTATGCTTAAATCTTTGAAACTACGCAACGGATTTTGATGCGGTTTTTTTAATAGTTAGAGGGTGTCAACGGGGTGGTTTTGATCTATAATTCATGAATAGTGTAGTGAAAAAAAATGATAATTTTCAAGATTTAAAACTTTAATCGAAAACGCTGCCTGAACCTTAAGTGATAAATCAAAACAATGTACTACATTATTATACACCTTTAAAAGGTCTATAAAAAAGTCCGCGAGGGCATATGTCTATGTCTTAGGGATAACCCACAATGACCATTATTATTTTTTAACTTTTTACGAGAAATAATGGCTTATTTACGAAGCAATTTTAAACATTACAGCATTAATTTTCATCCAATTAAGTGTCTTAAATAGATTGTGCTTTTAATATAGATCAATATAGCCATTTACAGCATGTAATTTAAACTAATATTTACGAAGATATTACAGTATTAACATAGCGGTACATAGCAGTTGCGTTTGCGCGCCAAAACGCGTGCCGATAAATAGCACAAATTGAACTTTTTAAGATCCAAATATTACTAATTTATTTCTTTTGATGCGGAACGAAGTTCGCCGGGTCAACTAGTAACAAATAAAATAAAAAATTTAGTCAGGTGTGTAAGAATTGTCTTATTGCGATCTGTCTCTTTGCCTACGCCGCAAGGGAGTTAACTTTCAAAAGTTGCCAACAAAACGAAAATAAGTTTTTATTAAAAAAAAAAACAATTTCATACCTGGTATATTAATTGCGACTTTTTCACCTCGTCTGTTTCTTATATTGGAGGTTAAAGTTTTGAAACGAGGGTGTCCTGGAAATATGCATTCATCGGGAAAGTACAGGGAATTGGTAACGCCATCTTGTGTTTTTGGGGTGTACGGTGGACTTGTGAAGTTTGGACAACCTAACCTGCAGACAAAAAAAATGTTGCAAAATAAAAAATGTTACTAAGACGTATTTCTCTAGAAAAAGAAAAGTACGGTTGTGGTAAACGGCGTGAGGTGTTGGTTAAAAGGAGTTTCGGCTCCGCAAAGGTCGGCGTATTAGGTTGTCACTCCAGGACAAATATTTAGCAGCAATATCGACTATACTAAGGAAAACATATACGTAAAAGAAAACCAACCTTGGAAAATTGGTGATGCTCATGAGAACCTCTCCTGGATGAAGGAAGGCAGATGCCTCAGCTCTACGATACTGCATGTTAGCTTCTACAATATTGAAATGAGCTAGGAGACCGCCGTATGGCTTGCCCGGTGTGCCTTCCACCATATAAGCACCATATTCCGGCCGCCAGAGAGATTTTACATCTAAAAAAAGAAGTTATAAGATTTTGTAACATTTTTATTAGCTTTTTATTAGCTTTTAACCGACTTTCTTTTTATTAGTTTGTAACCGACTTCTTTGGGCGCGATTTTGACCCACTTTAAACGGCCAGATTTCGTTCAAACTTTGTAGATTTATTGAGGACCGATGACAATACACTAATTTGATAAAATTATTCCATTTTTCAATTTGCAAAATATGATTTTTGTTAATTTTTTAGTGTTCATAGTTCACTTCTCGCACCATCTAGTGGCAATCAGCGGAAAGTCTACGTTATCAACTTGAAACGAGTTCCTTGTATAAGTCACAGATGGCGCTATTCCTCAAATTCGGTTTTGATATCCGTTGTTAGCACGCTTTAAAATAGTTAAGCAATAGTTTAAAAAACTAAGAAACGCGCTTGTTATAGAAAACCGAAATAAAAAATATAAAATAAATAATAGTTTAAAAAAACTAAAAAACACGCTTTTTATAGAAAACCGAACTAAAAAATAGAAAATAAATTTTAATGAATTTAAATTAAGAAAATAGTGTTAAAAATTTCAATGAATATAAATTAATAATAGTGTGAATAAAAAAAAATTATTTTATTTAAAAAAAGCGTGGTGTGCTTTTTAAGATATTATCGAAATGATAATCACTCTACTCATATATAACTAAAAAAAATATTTATAACTATTGACACCATGCACCCCACGCTTTTTTTTAAATAATTTTTTTTTTTTATTCACACTATTATTAATTTATATTCATTGAAATTTTTAACACTATTTTCTTAATTTAAATTCATTAAAATTTATTTTCTATTTTTTAGTTCGGTTTTCTATAAAAAGCGTGTTTTTTAGTTTTTTTAAACTATTATTTATTTCAATTATGAGCCTAGAAAATCAGGGAAAAAGATGCCAAGGTGGATATTTAAACTGGTCGACGTGAAATAAGACGTCCCCCCATTAGGTGGCCCGACGAACTAGTCAAGATTGCTGGGAGCCACTGGCTGTGGAAGGCCAACAGTGCACATCAGAATGCTGATGATGGTCATGATGATGGATATTTAAACAAGAACAACACTTCTGTCATCCACGCTACATGAGCAGATTGTGTTGAGGTTCCTAGAACGCCTCCGATTTCATGTTCTATAAAACGCATAACAATTTACATAACATCATTGTGGATAGGCTCGTTTCGATACATCAAAACGCCCATGGAAACTTCGCTCTCTTGGTTTTCTTTTGGTAATATTTAGTCCCGGAAGGTAAGGGAATTTCGCATACCAAGCAAATTAAACAATAAAAATACAGCCAGGCGAGATAATATACTATACATAGATAATTATTTATTTATTTTTTATTATATTGCTGACCAAATAGAACGTGTTCTGGAGGAAGGTGATGTTAGGAGCCTCAAAAATCGACGGGCGTGCATGACAAGAGTTATGAAAGTCAACGAAGCGAGTGAGGTGTGTAAGAATCGTGCCCTATGGCGCTCCGTTCTCTCTGCCTACCCCGCAAGGGATTTGGGGTGAAGTTATGTATGTATGTATTATATTGCTAAGCGGAAAACCTAGGAGAGGCTGGTCCAGAAATTTGATGATTCAGCGTCCAGCGACTTACTATTGTGAAGAATAAGTTAAATATTTTCCTTAAACATGTTAACAAGGAAAAAGAACTCGGGTTTTTAAAAGCACACACTGCATGTGACTACTAGTTTTATTAAGATTTTTATCCTGCTTTCATGATACAAGTATATTAAGATATCTATACATATGAATAAAATTGGAGTGTCTGTTTGTATTGTATAAATAATCGCTTTTTACTACATACTTATGAATATATATGTGGTACATGCACCAATTTTTTTTTTTTGCAATTTTTGTTTGTCTCTGTTTGTTTCGGCTAATCACTAAAATGGCTGAACCGATTTTGACGGGACTTTAATGACAGGTAGCTGATTTATTAAGGAGTAATTTAGACTACTTTTATTTTGGAAAAAAATATATATTATTTACTATTTTATTGCTAATGAGGCGAAACAAAGTTCGCCGGGTCACATTTAAACATTCGATACATTCAAAACAAGTTTTTATAATAATGAACTGACAAAAAAAACGCATTAATCTTGTAGACACGTTTTGTTTTTTAATTTATTTTTTAAAGCGTTATCGTTAGCTATTTATGTGCTTTTGTAGTTTTTAACTTCTTACATATACTGACAGTGTAAAGTAAGTAAGCAAGTAAGTGTGTAGTAAAGTAACATCTCAGTGGCATGACTTAACCAATTTATTATACAAGCAAATACTATCGTCATCTTTATCTTTAACCGATTTAAGAACAAAATTCTCAGAGAGCAGAATGTAAGAGTACTTTGGATGACTCGAAAAAAGTTCTGTCGTTTTGGGTCTCAAGGAATATCCCAGTGGTGTTGATCGGTATACCGTCCTACACGAGGTAGAGGACAAAGATTTCAAAACAAGACCACCCAATATAGTATTATCTTGTTCCGTTGTGACGTTAAGTGCACTTCAGTGCTAAAATATGTGTTTTTTCGTTAGTATGATACCAATATATGTTAGAGTAACGTCGGGTTCAGACGCACAGTTCAACCACGATAACCGGTTATCTACCCTAGAAAGAATTGATAAAGAAAGATTGTCTCGCCATCGAAATCAAATACTCGGGTCAGCGATTATTTACCCTCTGTTTGCACTTCAATCCCAAAATTGGGCGTAACTAAATTGTTAATGAATCTGGACCATACCACATTTAATTACAAGCACAGATACATTGTTAGTCGTGAAAAACATGAAAAAAACAATAAATACAATGTACATATACTTGTAATAATGTTTCGTGCGAAATTATCTTTTTAAAATATACTTATATATTTATTTAAATATTAGAGTGTTATTACAAGGTCGTCTATATACGCGTGATAACAAATAATACTTTTCAGCCTTCAGTCTTGTCACAGTTGAAAGACGATTCGGGCGTAGTCCGAAGATAGAATCTCAGTTAATTTCAAACTTTTTCATTAAGACCGAATGTTTTGTTTTTTTTCATTTTGACTAATGGGATGCGTTTATTATGACTTTTTTAATACGTGCATAAAAAAAATAGATCCTACTCGTTTGGTAATGAGACCCCCATCCACCCAAATATCATGTATACGACATTGAAACACATGACGCGAGACATGGTGACCTTCAACTGTTAAAATATTGATTGTCACGCTCTTTAGAAACCATGAAAATTTTGCTTGTCATTGTGTTTGAGTCACATAGATATTACAGTCGAGTTATATTAAAGTTTAGTAACGCAGATAAATTAACATAGACAAAATAGTGAAATTTTAATATCATTACATAGTATAAAACAAAGTCACTTTCCGCTATCTATCCCCTTATATGCTTATATCTTTAAAAATACCCAACGGATTTTGATGCGGTTTTTTTTAAAGTTAGAGGGTGTCAACGGGGTGGTTTTGATCTATAATTCATATATGATGTTGTAAAGAAAAAATGATAATTTTCAAGATTTAGCACTTTAATTGCAAACGCTGGCTGAACCTTAAGTGATAGATCAAAACAATATTCTACATATTTAAACACCTTCAGAAGGTCTACAAAAAAGTCCGTGAGGGCATATATCTATCTCTTAGGGATAACCCACAAGGTAAAAAACAAAAATGTTCAATTTTTTTGTTTTTTACCTTTTTACGAGAAATAATAGCTTATTTACGAAGCAATTTTTGACATCACAGCATTAATTTTGTCTTAAATAGATTGTACATGTAATATAGATGATCCTGGCCCTTGACAGCATGCAATTTAAACGAATATTTTCGAAGATATTGTAGTATTAACATAGCGGGACATAGCAGTTGCGTTGCGCGCCACGACGCGTGCCGCTAAATAGCACAAATTGAACTTTTTTAGATCCAATTTTTTTTCATTTATTACTTTTGATGCGGAACACAGTTCGCCGGGTCAGCTAGTAGGATAATAAGAAACTCATTATTAACAATGCGATGTCACATTTTTTTAATCATTAGAGCAAACTCGCGTTATTCCGGCATACGCATTTCACGGCCCTATGCCCCAAGGTGTAGGTAACCCCATGTCATCTCAACGGGTGAAATATTATATTTGATCCCATATCATTACTTAATCTAAAGATTTAGACGTATATAACGATGCTGTCTCCGATTCAAAATTGCAGATTGCTAACTATCTCAAACTACGCACGTGTCGAGTCATGGGAAAGAGACAACTTTAGTTTATATCGGTCGTATTTCTATTCACACAATACATAATATTGTCTCCATTTACCTCAAACACGTAATAAGTACGATTTATAGTCCATAGAAATTATTTACTGCACAAATAAATTGCAACTCATATAATAATTCATAATAATGCTGACCACAAGGATAAAATTACTGTAAGTCATCTGTGGGAAAATGATTAATTAATGTTAGTTATAAACTATGGTTGAATACGTAATATTTATTCTGTTATTGTTTTTTTTTTCTTTATTTAATTCAAAGCATGAACAACTTAAATAACATCTTTAATTACGTTAAAATTATTTGCGCCTATCATATTAGAGATATATCAATACTCATTTAAAAATACCACGACCTCTCAGAAGATCAACGTAAAGTGGCTGACACCGCGTTTCGTTCGGTGAGAGCCCGGAGGCCCACCCCACTTCCCCATCCTTTCCTATCATATTTCCTACAGGTCGGCAACGCATCGTTAACACTGTATGTGTTGCTGGTGTCCATGGGCAGCGCAGGTTGCTTACCATCAGGTGACACGCTTGCTCGTTTGCCCTCCTATCCATAAAAAGAAACGCAAAAGTTTTCATGGATTCGGATATTTTTATTTTTTAGTTGTCCTCTCGATGGAATAGTTAGTGGTCCACTCCGCACGGTTGATACTTCTTATGAAGAAAGACACAATGATTTGAAAGAAGGTGATAATGACTAATATCTACATCTGACAGTATTATTTAAAATAATAGATACAAATATAAGAGACGAGAGAGACGGTACAATGCATACAATGACATTTCATCCTTCAAAAGGGCACACAGAATAGATTACCCGGCGAAATTTCTACAAACTTAGCCTTCCTCTGTAAATGGACTATTTAAAATTGAAAGGATTATAAATCTGTTTCAGTAGTTGCCGATATAAGCGCATTTAAACATACAAATAAACAAGTTTATAATATTAATTAGCATATTTAATAGAAACTTATTTCGCGGCTTGCCTTTGGATCAAGCAATATCAGGATGATGCGACACTATTGGCCGAAACCAAATATTAGTCATCGATATTTATCACACATAACTTCTGAATGTCATTGAATTGAGGAACTGGAACCTGAGACTTCCTGAGCGTTGACTGACTATTGATATTATAATTTTCGTTAACTTTTTAAACACGTTACGATTAAACGTAGCTCATTTATCTTTTAAGGAAAAGCTAAATAAAATTGATGAGAACAGTATGAAAATCTGTTGACCAATCTGCTACATGATTTTTCGTTCGCTTACGGTCATTCATGTAGTAAAATAAGGTTTTGGTTAAGGTTTTTAGTGATGTATAGTTAAAACATATTTATGGATGAAAACCATATTAAACACGACGCAGTAGTTTTGACGCTGCGCGTACAAATAAATCGACTAAAATTGTAAAAAAAATATCTGTAGATTTAGCTTCTGTTATTTTAATCTCTATATTTGCTTTTCTCGACAGACATAGGCAAGTTTCAGTTACTAGTAAAAATAGAGCATGACAGCAGACAAGGTTGCACAATGTTAGCGCAACATTTGACTCGCGCAAGAAAAAAAAAAACTTTACACGCCCAGCGTCCACACTATCATTGACCTTATTGACCCTCTTTTTCACATTTTTTAGGTCTTTTCAGTCAGCAAAGATTTTGTGCAATGCTCAAGCATTGCACAAAATCTACATAGTAATACACTTCAAATGTGTTTATTCTTCTACTCTTTCTGCCACCATACTCAACTATCGCCCCAAAGGTTATCTCAGTTATCACACCATGTTATGTATAGTGTGACCTTTTAACTTATGATCTTAACACTTCTGGTACTTTACCGAAAGTCCCATTCACTCTTTAAAGACATAAGCGGCACATTTTTCAAACACTACTAGATAGAGAGAAGGCATTGCAATGAAATATGGAACTTTCATACAGATCACACTTGTAGCTTTAACTTTTATAGCTCTTAAAAATTCTGATGTCAGATAAGATATGAGTATTTTTTTTTATGGGATAGGAGGGCAAACGAGCAGGCGTGTCACCTGATGGTAAGCAACCAACGCCACCCATGGACACCAGCAACACATATAGTGTCACTGTTGCGTTGCCGACCTTTAAGGGATAGGGGATAGGAAAGGATGGGGAACGGGGGTGGGCCTCCGGGAACCTCTCTCACCGAACGAAACACGGCATGAGTCACTTTACGTCGGTCTTCTGAGAGGTCGTAGTATTTCACCGGTCGAGCCGGCCCATTCGTGCAGTGAACTGCTTGGCTCTACCACTGTTAAAAATTTTAAAGTTTCTCAGATTTTCGCGATTCACACTCATAACATTAAAACGACTTTTTAGGATTATATCACATTTATTTATTACTTATTTTTATTTATTTCCCGATATTTCGAACTCCTTACAGAGATCATTTTCACGAGAGATAAACAAAAAAAAAATATTTTTGTAACATGATATAGTCCTAAAAGGTTGTTTTAATGTTAAGATATGAATAATTTGGTTGTGAAAAGTGAGTCAAGACTTCTTTCAACTCTTTCATATTTTCCACATTTGCCATGTACATGCATAGTCATTCTTACATTAATTTCTAAAAAATTAGATGTCACATTTTACAGTATTTTTTTGTATGTGGGCATACCCTTATTTGGCATATCTGTTAAAATTTTTCAGGTATTTTTTTCAAAAACTGCACAATAGTAGTAGTGATGAAGTTTGCAGCATATTTTTTTTAAATATTACTTTTTTATTGTGGGACACACGTAATTTAAGGTCATATTTTTGACAACATCTGTATTTTGCTGATTACATGGCACATATTTTGGCTCTTATTTAAACTGGAAATTATCTAGTATTTTTTATAAGTAAAAAATTTGGAAATATTTACTTCTAAAGTAGCATAAATAGCGTGGCCACTTTGTTTTTCATTTTGTAAGAACAAAACAGAAAAACAGGTAAAGGTAAACTATTTAATCATTTTAATACTTCTGAATCCATTTTAGTATTTCATATACTTGGACATTTCTTAACACCTGATATTTTATCTAACTACACAATTGTATTCGTGTAGTTAGGTATTTGTGTGGTATTTTTAATGTATCTATTTTGTAATTATATTATCTTGTAATAAAAAAAATATATATCTTACTTTGTGGGTCATTATTTTCCTTTTCCTGTAGTTGAGGCAAGATTTCCTTAGCACGAAGGCTTACTGTGGCCTTTTGATTTTCATCATCAAATTTTACTATTATGTATTCAACCTGTGAATAAATGTTTACACTTTACAGTAGATTTACACAATCAATTTTTCATATTTCAAATTTACACATTAAGCATTCTATTACAATTTATATCCTAACAGTACAAACAATATATAAGGCACATATTCATATAAATTATGTCACATTGTTAATCTTAAAAATATTTAATATTATTAACTAAGTATATCACACCCTACTAAAACCAATACTATGACTTTTGTATCTTTTAGAGGTGCAAGTAAAAAATAATCTAAATAAATTTACATATAATATCAATGAGATTTTTTTTTATTGATTTAAAAAGAATTAAATGATGGATAAACTAATAATTAACAAACCTCATCGCCCCATTTAAGTACATCGCCAGTGCGATCTTGTAGTTTCCTATAAAGATTTATGAATTGCTGGATACCGTGTTGACGGACATGCTCCGCCAGGGCCTTGGTCTCTTCCCAGCTCAAAGGATTTCCTTCAGATAAAAGACCCATCCTTGATTTCCGTAAATACAGTACACTAAAGATTAATCTGTTTAAAGATCTTATGTGAGCACAGTAAAAATATGATTTTACTAAATTGTACATTAACTGAATAAAATAGTTTTTAATCACACTTTTTAATCCACTAAATTTTAATAATATATTTCTAACACTGAAACAAGTAATCACCGACGTATCTTCTCTAAAATTGGAGCTATTAAATAATGTGGTCGCTTTTAAATAAATAAATATCCGAACACAACACGAGTGAAAGAAAACAGGAGGAAAATAGACACTCGGCCACAGACTGCACTGCACTCGCTTAAATACTTGTAAATACTTATTGCCAATGCAATGAAACTGAAAAAGGATAAAATAGAATCGATTATAATAAATCGATTTTGCCTCAAATAATCTTAGAAATAAAAGTACTGTTACACATGCTAATAAAGAGCATGCTAGAAAAGCATGCTCATTTCGAGCAATTCATAAACATGCTCATTATGAGCATGCTCATGAATTGTTTACACTTGCTACCAATGAGCATGCCAGTTTCAAACATATTACACAAATTTATTAGACAAACCTGTTCAATCACACGTGCTAAAAGCACCCCCCTTCCACCCGCTCCGCAGAATGCGTGCTCATTAATCAAACGGCGGTCGATTTTTGAGAATGCTCGAAATTAGCAGGCACATTACTAGCAAGGTATGTACACATGTAGCAAAGTGGGTGATGATGATGAATGAAGTGAGCCCATTCATATAAATAGAAAGAATGGATGATGCAAGATTGACTAAGTAGATGTACAGTCTGGACTCCTACATTCTTACGCTTTTGAAACGAGTAGTGTAGTACGAGTAGAGGACGGCCACAACATATTTTCATATTCTATGTTCAAATTGAAGGTTACCGTTATGGTGTTATCGTGAAACAACGACGGGTGTAATTTCTCTGTCACACTTATAAAAATCGGTCTTTGACTTGTATAGAGACGTGACATATTGTTCTAAAATATGAACAATCGTGAAAATGATCTCTGTAATGAGTTTAAAACGTCGGGAAATAAATAAAAATAAGTTCTAAATAAACGCGATATAATCCATAAAAGGTTGTTTAAATGTTATAAATGTGATTCGCGAAAATCTAAGAAATAAATATGAACAATTTATTAGTATTTATATATTATATTTTATTATTATTATATTTATATATTACACAGTAAATATATAGATAAATATACATATATACTGTGTGGCGCACCTATCTTGGAGTATATAGCAGTAGTATGCTACTTACTTTAAAGTAAGCAACTTATTGAAAATTATTTGTACAATGGAGGTAATTAGTCTAAGACAAGTAAGCTTAAGCTGTCTTACTTTGGATTTAGCAAAATTTATAAAAATACACTTTTCAGATAAAATAAAATCTTTTAGTACAATGGCCGGGCCGCTTTGGCCCGTGGCATTTTGCCAGCCCTGTCACTGTCATCTGGTCGATACTAGCACGCTCATTAAGCAAACTTATTCACACGCGCTAAAAGCACACCCCCCTTCTACCCGAGCTGTAGAAAGCATGCTCATAAATCTCACGGCTGTCGATTTTTGATCATACTCGAAATTAGCACGGTCATTTTTAGCAATGTACACACATGCTACTAAACAGCAATTGCTCGACAGCATGCTTTCGTGCTAATAATGAGCATATGCAGCAGTACCTTATGAACTAAATGTATTCTATAGCATTTTTCCTTATTATGGGTACTGTTACACATGCTAATAAAGAGCATGCTCAGTATGAGCATGCTTATGTCATTTCCTGTCAATAAGCATTCTATTTTTAACCATGTTTCTATATATATATGGTCGATATTAGCATGGCTGTCGATTTTTAAGCATGATCGAAACTAGCATGCTCAAGGTCTGTACACACATGCTAGTATCGAGAGCATGCTCGATACTAGCATGCTCTCATGCTAATAATGAGCATGTGTAACAGTGCTTCAAGGTCATCTGAGTTGGACGTTATAGGAGATAAAGATAGACGATTGTTGAGTATTGAAAGGGATGTTCTACATCGTTGGAAAGGTTACTTAGAAGACTACTGCTACTACTACTCACTCACAAAACAATGCAGTTCAGGAAATTATGGAAGATGAAATAGTCAATATATTTGGGAAGTATATTTACAAGAGACGGAAAATGTGAGGAAGATATTGAAAGGAGAGTGACTGCGGGTAATAGAGTTAATGCATTGCATGTCTTGATGCGTAGTCAGGCTGTGTCTGAAAAGGCACGCTTGACAATTCACAATGGTGTGTTAGTACCAACTCTCACATACGGGAGTGAGTGTTGGGTGTGCAGGCGAAGCATGAAAGTAAGGTGAATGCAGTGGAAATGCGTTCTCTGAGAAGTATGTGTGGAGTCACCATTGCGGATCGTATGAAAAATAGAAAAAAAAAAGCGTGTTAAGGGAGAAATGCAAGTTGAAGGATGAAGTGGTGACCAAAGTGGAGAGAAGTATGTTAAGATGGTTTGGTCATATTGCAAGAATGGATGAAAGCCGACTGACTAAAAGAGTATACGAAGCGAATGTGAGTGGCAGGGTCGGGATCGGGAGATCAAGACGGAGCTACCACGACCAAATAAATGGTCTGTTTAAAAAAGGCAAAATGCGTAGCACCCGAAACCGACGCGAATGCATAACGAGATGTATGACTGTGGATGAGGCGAAAGATGTGTGTCAGGATCGTAGCTTGTGGAAAGCCAGTTTCTGCCTACCCCCATGGAATTGGCTTATGCTTATGTATGTACGTATCAGTGCTCTTACATTCCTTGTACAGACAGCAACGTCAAGGTTTCGGTGGTCGTGTGGTTCAAATCCTGGCTCACACCAACTTTATGAAGTTAATTTTGAAAGTTATGTGTGATACTTAACCAGGACTGACAACTTTGTGCCCGGTATGGCAATAGGTTCGCCGCCATTGGTTCCATTTGGGACGTAAACATAGCGCTGAGTCGAGTCTTAAAAGCCACTGCCTACACATTCGGGTAGAAAAAGGCGTTAAGTTGTGTTAGAGACAGCAATTCGTTACTTTTTACTACTTTATGGTATACATGTCTATGGTACTTCAAGAGATCATAAAATAAATGTCAATTGCGTATGTTTGTGACAGTGACTGACACTACTGACGGAGTAGTGACAGTGAGTCAGTGACACTTAGGATGGTATGGTAGCTGTAATTTATTTGTTACCTGCGTGAAGTCTTATATTTGTATTGTATTGATAGTGTATTTTAATTTGGAAAATGTGCCTTGTTATTGTAATTTGAACTACCCTTTAATATAAAATCACCACATCACTTTTGCCACCACCATGGTGCCAGTCTCAATAGAAGGATGCACTCAAGGTGCCGAAGGCGGCGGACCCCGAGGTGGCTCAATATCTCTTGCTTTACTAATAGATTTCATAGTCCAGAGAACTTACGATGAACTCACAGTGTTGGCAGAATTGTAAGTATATCTCAGCAAGAATTAATTCGGCGCTATAATTTTACCTACTTGTAATATAACTTTAGACCATTAACAATGTATGTTCTTTAATACATATTCTATCAACAGGTTGCCACGTAAAACTGATATGGAAAGGAAAATTGAGATCTACAAATTTAGTGCTAGAACAAGGCAATTATTTGTTCGATTGCTGGCTCTAGTAAAATGGGCAAGCAGTGCAACTAAAGTTGATCGTTCTGCACATATCATGGGTTTCCTTGATAAACAAGCAATGCTTTTTGTGGACACAGCTGATGTGTTAGCAAGAGTGGCTCGAGAGACACTTGTACACGCAAGGTTTGTTTATTAATTACAATTATGATCAATTTTTTAAATTTATATGACTGACGCCCGAATACTGAACTGCCACTCAAATTTGACAGTCAATAAAGTGTTACTTACTGCTCAAATTTCACGTATTCTGTCTAATGTGACAGCTACTTAAACGCTTAAGTAGCGCTTATATATTTAGGTGGGGGTTCAGTATTCGGGCTTGAGAGTTACAAAAAATTGTGAGGCTCAGATTTAACAACATCATATACCCAGTAACATTTGTTTTAATTGGATAAATGCAAAGTAAAAACAAGTATTTAACTATTTATTTCTAAGACTTTCGCGAATCCCACTTATCAAAACAACTTTTAGGATTATATCGCGTTTATTTCTTATTTATTTATAGACATTTCGAACTCTTTACAGAGATCATTTTCACGAGTGATGAACAAAAAGATGGTAGTTGTTCCTAACCTGGAAACCAAGTTTCCTTTCTTTTTTCTCAAAAATTTTATAAATAATAGCAATATCAATAGCCCGTTCAAAATGAAATAATAATCAGTTTTGAAGAACAGCCGCTGAGTTTTCTTGCTGGGTCTTTCTCAGGACTGGCCGCGTTTTTGACCCAGTGGTAGATTTTTTAACAAATACTTACCCCCTTTTAATTTGAAAATCAATCAATATTTAACAATAGTTATACTTTGATCTCAAACAACTTATAAGATAATATTCTAATAACTTAATAATAACAACTTTTACTTATTAAGTCATACAACAAAGGATCTTTACAAACAAAAATATGAATGCATCTTATAGATAAGTATTTAACTTTTGTTTTCATGGTCTGATGTGGGTTACCAATAGTAAAAATCATATTTTTAACATCAACTTTTTCATTTTTATTTCCAAAAAGTGGGTGCTGTCTGTATCAATGAAAATAGCTTTTGAACAACTACCATCTTTTTGTTCATCACTTGTGAAAATGATCTCTGTAAAGAGTTCGAAACGTCGGGAAATAAATAAGAAATAAACGCGATATAATCCTAAAAGTTGTTTTGATAAGTATTTAACTTTTTAGTATTGGCATAAGTGGTCTACATATTTGGTGTTATTTTATATAACATAGATATGTTGTAAGAAGTGTAGTTGTTACCTGTAACATAATTATTTGTGTAGGGGATAAATACTACCTATATTTATATTGAAATAAAGGTGCATCCCATTTAAGATTCATAAGATAATATTTGTGAAATATTTCAGTTTTAACTAGAATCTTATTAATCAGAAATAAATTTTTAGATTACCAACTTTTCACATGGCTGCAGCTGTGGAAGTACTCACTTTGGGTACATATAGCCGATTACCTGCAGTTATTAGAGAACGCTTGGTACCACCACCTGCATTAACACCTGCTGAACGCCGATCCACCTTGCGTGCTCTAGCTCATGTAGTAAGACAACGGCTTACTACTGCCTCATTGCCAAGTGATATTAGGAATTTGAAGGTAAGCTATATGTTCAACAGTGGTAGATCCATGAAGTTCTCTGCATGAATGGGCCGTCTCTACTTGTGAAATACCACAACCTCTCAGAATATAGATGTAAACTGTCTCAAGCTGCGTTTCTCTCGATGAAAGAGAAAACTTTCAAATAAAATTTGCCCTACTCCCCTTCCCATCCCCCTTCTGACCCTTCCATGTACCATTGTATATGCCAGAAATGCTACATGTACAACTTCTATGGCAAAACAGACATCTTATCCAAGCAGAATTTTTACAATTAAAACATTTTTTATGGTTTAATTTACTTTTCAAGTTCTTTACATACCTTTTGTTTTAGGTAGAAAATGGACGAGCCACATTTACAGTGGGACAAGAGTTCAGTGTGTCTTTAACAGTAATGGGTGATGCACCTAATTTGCCATGGCGTTTGTTGGATATTGCCATTCTTATTCAAGACAATGAAACTGGCGGTAAGAAATATTTATTATTGTTTATGTACTATGTTGGTTAATGCTTGGCTTATCATTACATAGTATAAAGCAAACACTTTTTCTGCTGTCTGTTCCCATGCTTATATGCTGAAATCCTTGAAACTACCCAACAGATTTTGATGTGGGTATTTTAATAGATAGGTTTTAACAGGGCTCTTTGTATGTATAATCCATTCATAATATAGTAGTAATAGTAAGCCATAATTTAATCAGATTAATAGATTTAGAACTGTACGTTGAACACTTATTGAATGTTTTCAGAGGGCAAACCCTTAGTGCACAGTTCACAGTTGGCTTGGTTGAGGGGTGTAGCTCAAGCCCGTTTAGCTGCTGCTGGTCTGAGTGGTGCATTGACTGCATTACGTTACTTTTGTCGCTCCCTATCACTTGAGCTATTGTATACGCAAACTTTAAGGCTTTGTCGCGATCGTTTGGCGCGGCATTTGCAAGTGGACAGATATATACCCGGACAAAAATTACAAGTCTCTTATTGGAGGTGAGTTTCGTTTCTATATCTGTTCTAAATTATTTAATCAATGTTCTTCATTACATATTATAAAACAAATTCATTTTCCGCTGTCTGTCCTCTTATATGCTAAGATCTATCTTGAGACTAAGCAACAGATTTTGATGCGGTTTGTTTTAATAGATAGAAAGTGTCAACCGGGTGGTTTGTATGCATAATGCAGTAAAGAAAAAGGGATTATTTTCGAGATTCAGAACTTTAGTTGTAAACGCTGTCAAAAATACTTTTGATGCGGAACAAAGTTCGCCGGGTCAGCTAGTTTATATACTATTTTGTTTTTTTTGTTTTTTAGGGAGCTAGGTTCTGAGTTGGGTTACCGTTTGATTATTGGTGCTGAGGCTGAAAAATTATGCGTTTGGCACGTACCGGCTTTGACTGGCGGGGAGAGGGTTGCCAGCGCGCTAACACCACATGCGCCATCAATGGAACGACTGCTTGCCCACACTGTGCACGTGCGATCCAGACAGAGATTGAACGATTTGAAGGTGGTCCTTAATGAATTGGGGGTAAGTCATTTCATTATAGTTTTGTGTACACTACTACTCTTCTCAGTTTTGGATCGAAACTACAATTTATGGCGATTTTTGTGCCTATAATCAGGGAATGTAGGTGAAAATCTAATTCATTCTTGTCCAAAACAAATTATTAATTATTTATGAAACACAGTGTGATTACTATGTATTATTATCCCATTTCATAAAATTTTTTGTGTCATTTTATATTTATATTTTACATAGTCTGGATGGTCTAGAGGTCGAACACTCGCTTCTGATTCAAGGTGTCATTAGATCGAATCTGGGCTCACACCAATGACTTTTACAAAATTGTTTTCGGAAGTTTGATGATGGATGATTAACAAAATTCTGTCCAATGTATGGCACCACTATTCCGTTTACTTTTACTTATAAAAATATCTTTATTCAATAAATGTTACACAGTTTAATACAAACTATATCTTAAAAGCTAATACATTTTTGACATTAAAACAACTTTTAGGATTATATCGCGTTTATTCATTACTTATTTTATTTATTTTCCGACGTTTCGAACTCATTACAAAGATCATTTTCACGAGCGATGAACAAAAGGATGGTATTTGTTCAAAAGCTATTTTCATTGATTAAATTAATTGATTTTAATGTCATGAACGTGATTCGCGAAAATCTTAGAGATAAATATGTAAACTAATACATTTTTACCAGGCCAACAATAAAGCGCCTTTTAAAAATTTACTGCACGAGTTAAAATTATAATAATATATTAAATTACCTTCAAGTTAAAAAAAAACACTGACTCCAAGGATCATATTATGCACTATTGTTGGGACGCTTAATATCCACACCTACACCGGGTAGATGAGGGCGTGAAGTTACAAAAATAGTGTATGTTGTGTGCAGGTGGAGTGCACCGTCGGCGGCTGGCCGTGTGTGCTGGCGTGCTCGGTGGTGAGCCCGTGCCTGCGCGCCGAGCAGCTGCTGCTGTGCGTGGGCGCGCACGGGGGCCGCCTGCGCGCCAGGGTCCCTGCCTACCCCGCCACGCCGCGTATGCCAGAACTGGCCGCGGCGCTGGGCACCACCAACGCGCCGCTCATCAAGTCGCTGCTCACCAAGCTTAGGTATGCTCATGTTGCAAATGAACAAGCGAATTTGTGTGGCTAAGTCGGGATTGAGAGCCAAAAAAGCAGATACCACGACCAAATAAATAGATTGTTTAAAAAAGGAAAAATGAGTAGCAATCTGTGTGTATGGAATGCAACTCTTATTATAGCGCCATCTGTTGAAGATTGACTTAATCCTATCAAAAAATAATTTGCAATAAAACAAAATCGCGTTATAAATTGGGATATGGACTAACCTATTTTTTAAAGTTCCCAACTGCATAATATGGTGTGCAAATTTGAATAAAATCGGTTAAGTCGTTTAGGCGTCAATCGCGGACAAACAACACCTAACACATAATATATTAAGATATAGCATTGGTTGCGTACAGGTACTGGTTGGTGGCGCGTCGCTGCGAGAAGACTCTACAGCATCTGCCGGCGAGCGTGTGTGAACATCTCCCGTTCCTGCATGGACCTGACCATCCGCTCAACAAGTTGTCGCCAGACAGACTCTACGTCACACTACATAGGCACACGGACTATATACTCGTTGGTTTAAAATATTTATTTTTTGCCTATCTGCATCTAGTGCACACATTACTGGATGTGGCATTCTCCTAATTATCATCAGATGACCATGTCATTCAATTCTCTGTAATCACTTCCAAACTCATAGCTATAGATTTTTTAAATACATAATTGTGTATTTGCATTCTTTTTGATTTGAACTATTTTGTTCACAGATAGTGGAGATGAAGGAGATACCAATTGGTAACTCGTCCAGCCCAGGTTTGGGCTCGGGAAGCACTTGTTCAGTGACACTGTCGTTCCACCTCGCTGGAGCCAAACGGTGCACTCCCGACGAATGTGATGACGAGGTAATTCCAAACAATTTGTTGCTTAATTTTGGTGGTAAGCAACCCTTAAATAAATAACAAGTCTGAAAGTCTTAAAAAAATTGTTATGTTTGTAAAAGGGCTCATCTAGCAGTTGTTCAGTGGCGTCGAATGCGACTCGCGCGTATCTCAAACTTCATTCCCTGGTGGAGTTGGACACCTTTACTCTCACCCATGGACCGTTCACACCTCTCGACACACCAGGTATTATTATTAAGCAATCATTGAATATCTTTTCTCCCCCATAATAATACCAAAATTATGATACGCAAAGTATTTTTTTTAAATAGTTAAACAGCGTTTTATCGACTATGCTTTCTTCTCTAATTACTTTCCATGAACTGATTGAAATGTTTCTTAGATTCGGATCACCCAGATCTATTTCCTACCGACTGACATGGAATTACTCAAATGTTTATTTGATATAATTTTTCTTGTTAATTTATTAGGCATGCAGCCCGGCAAGCGCAAGTTGTCTAACGCCAACCAGCGCGCGGTGCGTGTACGTCAGCCCGCGTACTTCATACCGGAGCTGGCGCACGTCGTCGCCGCCGCTGACGAACGTGTACCATTCGTCAATCTAGCACAAGAGGTAAACATGTACTTTTGTTTACTTTTACATGAATATAATGTGTCTTGGTGGTCCAGTGGTCGAGCACTCCGTTTCTGAATCAAAAAGTCGTCGGTTCGAATCTGGCACACACCAATAATTTTCCGAAATTATTTTCGAAAGTTATGTGTGATAAATATCGACGGCTTAAAATTTTACCGGCATGCAGCTCGGTGTATGGCAACAGGTTTGCCACCTATTCCATTTAGGACGTAAACAACGGCGAGTAAAGGCTTAACAGCCACTGCCTACACCTTCGGGTAGAAAAAGGCGTGAAGTTTATGAATATAGTAGTCTTGAACTTAATTAAACGTGTATATCGTAGTTGTCTGCTCGCGGCGTGACGCACGACGGCGTGCAGCCCGAATGGAGCGGCTCGGCCCTGGCGATGCCCGTAGTGGCGCTGCCCCGGCCCGAGAGCGCCTGCCCCCGCGCCGCGGCGGCGCTGCGCGCCCGCCTGCTGGCCGCCACCATCCGGCTCACCACCAAGAACCAGGCCAGAGTGTGGACTGCAGAGATCGTGTTCCACGGTTCGCCTGTGCGCACTCCTAACCCTAGGGAGCAAGGTATATATTGTATAATTAAATATTTATACCAAATAATATTTAAGGTTATAGTTGTATTAGTATAGTTAAGTTATTTTAGGTCTCGGTAGTCCAGTGGGCGAGCACCCCGCTTCTGAATCTAGAGGTCTCAGGTTCGAATCCAGGCTCACACCAATGACTTTTCGAAGTTCTTTTCAGAAGTTATGTGTGAAAAATATCGAGGACTAAAAACTTTGAGCATGGTATGGCAATAGGTTCGCTACCTATTCCATTTAAGACGTAAACATAATGGCGCAATTCGCTGCATGAATGGGCCGGCTCGACCGGTGAAATACCACGACCTCTCAGAAGACCGACGTAAAGTGGCTTATGCCGCGTTTCGTTCGGTGAGAGAGGTACCCGGAGGCCCACCCCCCTTCCCCGTACTTTCCTATCCCATATCCCTTAAAGGTCGGCAACGCAACAGTAACACTATCTGTGTTGCTGGTGTCCATGGGCGGCGTTGGTTGCTTACCATCAGGTGACACGCCTGCTCGTTTGCCCTCCTATCCCATAAAAAAAGGCTTAACAGCCGCTGCCTACGCCGGGTAGAAAAGTGAAGGTGAAGTTATGTTATACCAAATAATTAGTTTTTCTATTTTGCTATTCTAAGAATTCTTATATTTATGGTAGCTGTACTTCAGAAAATTTATTCAAAGAAATGTATTTATTCAAGTTTATGAGTAAAATAATATTCTGTAGGTGAGCGTCGCTGCGTATACCTGCAGTACGAACTGGGCACTGACGCCGGACGCACTGCGGACGCGTTCTTAGCAGACTGGGCGGCTATAGTGCATCTTCATACGTTGCTGCACGACTTTATGCTTCGACCAGCACAAGGTGACTAAATATACTTGTTATTATAGCTATATGTATGTTTTTTTAATGGGATAGGAGGTCAAACGAGCAGGCGTGTCACCTGATGGTAAGCAACCAACGCCGCCCATGGACACCAACAACACATATAGTGTTACTGTTGCGTTGCCGAACTTTATTTTAAGGGATGGGGGATAGGGAACGATGGGGATGGGGGGTGGTCCTCCGGGTATCTCTCTTACCGAACGAAACGCGGCATGAGCCACTTTACGCCGATCTTCTGAGAGGTCGTGGTATTTCACCGGTCGAGCTGGCCCATTCATGCAGGGAAGGAAAGGCTGGGCTGTATGTATATTATAATAACAATATTATATACCCAATAAACATATATTCTAAATATATTAGTACGAGCTGAACTTAATGAAAATAAATTTATTGTCAAATTAAAATTTTAACGCCAACTTAAATAAGCTCACTTCAATCACTAACTTGTGCACTTCGCTTATCTAGCAATAGGCTAGGGTTTTTGTGTTAAGATGGCTTGTTATTATAAAAGCATGAAGGGTATTTACTATTATTGTTTTTGTGCAGAACGTGAGAGTTTATGGCAAGGAGTATGTATAAGGTCATATACGTACCGGTCTCTGGTGGTGGGGTTCGGCGCGGCGCAGCGAGGCACCGCGGTGCTGCAGTGGAATGCAAGCACGCAACGCTACACTGTGGCCACGCCCGCACACCAGCCCGCGGCTAACGCACACCATCTGCTGCATCATCACCTCGACCATTACATCAACTGGTTAGTATATTTTATGCCAAACTAGATAACAATATATCGTATCATATCACGAGCCTCGTGGTGCATTGGTAAAACTACCGGTTGCACTATCGCAGTTGGCGGATTCGATTCCCACACAAGTGCAAATATTTATGACAAGCATGAAATTATAGCGACTGGGTTTTTATCTATGTATTATAGGTATGTATTTACAAAAAAATATATATTATCTTATATCTTTAAACGAGCAATTCTTGTATATATATATATATGTATATATATATGTATATTAATTGGAACTCGGAATCGGCTCCAACGATTTTCATGAAATTTAGTATATAGGGGGTTTCGGGGGCGATAAATCGATCTAGCTAGGAATCATTTTTAGAAAATTTCATTTTATCGTGTTTTATCGATAATCAACTTAAACATCAACTTACTTTTTGGAATTCCTGACATCTATTGGCGAATGCTATAATTATTTTAAATTGTGAGCAACTAACTTGCTTTAACGACAACAACACTAAAGCTATTCCAGCAGATGGCGTTGTTTATAAAAAAAAAGAAAATACCGAGCAAAGCTCGGTCATCCAGATATTAATGTATTAATATCCGTTATCTAGTTTCCATAACACAAGTATTTAGTTGCTTAACTTGAAACTAGAGGGCGCTGTGTATTATTTTGTTATATATATTATGTTCAGGATATTATTATATCAGATAGCTTAAATAAACTGTCTCGTGGATTGACAATAAAATAATGTTTTTCAACAGTCACAAAGATCTTATGTCATTGGGCGTCGTGTTGCGCGAGACATATGCACCGTTACTAGCACTGAGCCGTTTGCCTTCGTTGCCGCAGCTAGGCTTACATCACGTGCGCACGCTTATGCCTACACCCACCTTTACTTTGCTGGCGCACTCGTGGAGAAAGGTTAGTATGTTATAATTTTACTATTTTATTCTTGTCGTCCGGGTGGTCTGGAGGTTGGGCTTCTGAATGAAGAAGCCGTGGAATCAAATCCGGGCTATACTGGGCGACCAATGACTTTTCGGAATTAATGTTTTTGGTACTGCAAATCGTAAACACAGTCAGCTTACTATTTAAATAACTTCACACGGTCTAGAAATGCTTAAATTTGTCATATCTAATAGTCTTAAAAAAGTCATGATACTATTCAGGTTACAGTTATGTTGCTTAGATGCCTGGAGCCTGCTCGAAAGTTAATCATACAATGTGTGCTCAGCAAACCTTAAATATTTATGTTATTGTTACAGATACGTATCATATACGCGGGTGCGTACTCGTTAGAGGTGGGTATACGTGGCGGAGGTGTGGTCACGATACGCGACGGTGCCTACTCCAAGTTTGATCGGAGCACTGTTGTAGACGAATTCGCACCTGCACAGGGCCTTAAGGTAAAAATTTATACTTCAAGCTTGTCTTTTAATCCAATCAATCAGCACATTTCTTTCTATATGCGCATATTTTTTTGTTACCTAGGCATTCCTGTCGCGGTATGTTGAAGATAATATAAGCGCCAGATTGCTTGCGGAAGAGGATAACCCACCGTCGCCAATGTCTCCGATGCCACCAGGTAATGCAAATTTTTACTTCATATCTTTCTATCTTTACACACCATTTTTATTGTCTCGGTGGTCCAGTGGTTTGAGCTAAATCAAGAGGTCGCGGTTACGAATCCTGGCTTACACCAATGACTTTTCGAAAGTTATGTGTGATAAATATCTATGACTGAAAACTATGGGCCCGGTATGGCAATAGGTTTGCCACCTATTCTGTTTGGGAAGTAAATATAACGACGAGTCGACGACGACGAGTGGTTTAATAGCCACTGCCTACACCATGGGGTAGAAAAAGGCGTGGAGTTTTGTATGTTCTTTCTATCCCTCAAGTTTCATCACTTTTACTGCCTTCATAGTGTTACTAGCTCACAAAGTTTTCATAATTTATAGTAGTGTACTAGTTTTCTTAGTTTGTAGTACCTATCAATAATTTTATCATAATATCAGATGCAACTTACATAGTCTTCTAGATTTTGAGTAACAAAGCAAGTAACAGAATCTTCTGTTTTTTTTAAATTCACACTTGTTACAGTTACAAAGAAAACCCCACACACCACACAAATATTCATTATTCATCACAGATTATAAAACAGAATGATTAGTTCAAATTAACTTATAAAATGGTAATGTTTGTCAGGTGGTCTGAGATTCCCGGCACCACTGACCCCACCACAGCCTCACACGCCACACTCCGCGCCAGTCACACCACATCCAGCATCACCGGCGCAACATCAGGTATGTTTTATTTACCAGCTGTTTTGATAATATTAGAATTTAATTGCTGTCATATATATTATTTGAAAAATAATGTAACAGTAATATGTAAATACTTAGGTTTTTAAACACATGTAAAAATATTTGTAGATGGGTGGTGGTTCGTTCAACCTGACGTCCCCGCCAGGCGGTGCTGGGGGCGCGGGCGTGTCTGCGTCCCCCGCGTCCCCCATGGCGCCGTCCCCGCTGGCCGCGCCCGCCGCCTCCCCGCACCCGCCTCCCACGTCGCCCTTCACCACGTGGCCGGTGTCGCCCTCGCTGCCGCGCCCCTCGCCCTCGCACCATCCGTCGCCGCGGCACCACATCGACCACAAAGGTACCCTGCCTACTTACTCTTGCTCTTGCGTTACCTGCGTTTTCTCAACGTTACCTTACTTATTCAATAAAAGCTAAATTCTAGCTAAGAGTGATGGATGATTTTACCAATACAAATAATTATTATTTATTTATTATTATTATTTATTTATTTAATAATTTATTTGTTATTTATTTAATGTTGGCAGGGATATTACCTGTATCAAAGTAAATGTATGAATAATTAAAATGCACAAAATCACAGGTTCTAACCTTTTTGCCATCCATGACAGGTCCGCAAGCCACCTCAACTAGTGGTGCCCGGGGCCCGAGCAGTTCAATAGGTCGCGCGTGGTCAGGCGCCATGGCCACACCGCTAGCCGTCTGCAAGCTGGAGACTCTTTGCAGCCCGTCGGAGCCCCCGCCCGGGGCGCCGCCTGGACCCGCGCTCGCCCCGCTCCAGCGGTTCCTGGCCTGCGTCTATATGAAACGGACGTTGCAACGATTAGTACAACATGAAGAATACGCCAGTTTTGTAAGAATCTGTTATTTTTATTCAAATTACAGCACATTAATTAAAATATAAAATATACTAATTAAAGAAAACCAAGATATTTGTTTCTAAGATTTTCGCGAATCTCATTCATTGATCAAAACAACTTTTAGGATTGTATCGCGTTTATTCATTATTTATTTTTATTTCCCGACGTTTCCCGACGACCCACATCAGGAACCATAATAATATAGAATTTTGAGTAGTGCAGTAATAATCAAAACAAAATAATTTTAATTTAATTTTTTTATTTTTTATTAACCTAGAAACCAAGTCCCTTTCTTTTTCTCAAAAACATTATAAATAATAACAATATCAATAGCCCGTTCAAAATGAAATAATAATCAGTTTTGCAGAACAGCCGCTGAGTTTTCTTGCTGGGTCTTTCTCAGGACTGGCCGCGTTTTTGACCCAGTGGTAGATTTTTAATAAACACTTTATCTTTTAATTTAAAATCAATGAATATTTAATAATAGTCATACCTTAATCTCAACCAACTTAGAAAATATGATAATTTGTAATAATTTAATAATAACTTTTACTTAATAAATCATACAACAAAGGATCTTTAGAGGCAGGATGTATTAATGCATCTTATAAATAAGTATTTAACTTTTGTTCTCATGGTCTGATGTGGGTTACCAATAGTAAAAATCATATTTTTAACATCAACTTTTTGATTTTTATTTCCAAAAAGTGGGTGCTCTCTGTATCAATGAAGATAGCTTTTGAACAACTACCATCTTTTTGTTCATACTCGTGAAAATGATCTCTGTAAAGAGTTCGAAACGTCGGGAAATAAAAATAAATAATGAATAAACGCGATACAATCCTAAAAGTTGTTTTGATCAATGAAAACCAAGATCTTTGAGAAAAAAATGTTTTTAAGCTGTTCTCCAATTTTTAGTGTTTCGAGAATTATTTTTGTTTATTATTTAAATTAATTATGTTCCTTCTTGTGTCAGTTGACTCTAGTATCGGTGGACGTAATGAGCCTGACGTTCCGCTGCGAGATGGCGGGGCTGGCGGCGCGCGTCACACTGCACCCACAGCACATGCAGTCGCTGCACCTGCAGCTCACGCCGCTGCCGGACCACACCAAGGAGCAGTGGTCCGCTGACGACTTGCAGGTAACACACATCTTAGAACTATCTTCCGTCCAGGAGAATTAATAGATATTGCTGCTGGGACTTGAGACTTGAATTAGATGAAATTTAAGAAGGTCGGTACTTTTGCTAAAGTTGCTGTTTGACGGGACAGTGGTTAAAGGAAACACAGACGTGTATATTGTAGTACTTTATTTAAATAACATGTACAGAAACTGAAGTCAGTTATAATAATCCCAAAAATAATTTATCGATTATACGTTTCATAAGCACAATTACACCATTTTTTTTTTAGCTCAGAGTAAATATGTATCACATTCTCTGAAACCAAAATGAATGTATAATCATAGCGTGTTGATATTGGGATTGGAAAAGCCGCCGTCTTGGCGGTGATGACGTAGTGCAAGAGTCAGTGTCAGTACCGTTTGCAACGTTTTGAAGCGCTTATATTGAGTTTAAATTGTTATTGTTGAATTTATAACTATATATAATAAATATATAACTTTTGTGATTTATTTATTGTTAAACATCATACTTACTCGTTAAAAAAAGTGATAAGTGATTAAAAGTCGTGCGTTTTTTGAAGCGAGTGACGTCATGCAGCTATTATTGTGACAAGGTTCCATCACAATATGAACGCGCTATAGTAGTATGTATGCGTGCGTCAGGTGATGGAGAAGTTCTTCTTCGAGCGCGTGTGCGTGGCGCCGTTCCGCGGCTCGGCGCTGCAGGGCTGGGCGCGCGCGTGGGGCGCGCCGGGCGCGGCGCTGGGCGCGCTGGTGTCGCTGATGCGCGCCGAGCTGTGCCCGCCCGCGCCGGCGCTGTGGCAGCTCACGTGGGCGCTGCGCATCCCGCCCGCCGCGCCGCCCATCGTGCCCGCCGGACAGCCCGCCGTGCTGCTCGCCAAGAACAAGATATTGTTCTTTGTTAGTGCCTTATTTGTAGTTAACTAAAACACTCATACTTTTACTAGTTCTAAAAGTATTAGCATCAAAAGTAATCATTAAGTAAATTTTTAATTTATCGCTTTTTCTTCACTACATCATATGTGAATTATACATATAAACCACTCCGTTGACACCTTCTATCAATTAAAAAAAAACATATATAGAGAAATGGGGACAGAGAAAACGACTTTGTTTTATACTATGTAATGATTCCGAACACTAGGGAAAATTCCAAAATTCAGACTAATCTCGGTTAAGAAGCATTATTGTGATGATCCCTTTATGCAACAACAATGTGTGTTTACAGATATGTCTGACGCGCGGCGACACACAACTGGTGCTGCCGCTGGTGTACGACATGCAGATGAACGCCACGCAGCTGGCGGACAAACAAAATGCGCAACCACATCTCATCGCTGTCAGCTTACATCTCAAAAGGTACGCAAACATTTATGAAGTTATAGCTCTGTGAATATGTTTAATAATAAGTCTCATAAAGTGAGTCATTTTCATATTTATTATTGTCGAGTCTATAGATGATAATTGACAATCGTTATCTGTAACCAACCATATGAATCATTATTTTATTATAAAAAAAAAAATAGTTTAATTTTAAATTAAAGTAGCTTTATTATTCTTATTTCCATACCATATCCAAAAAAAATACATAAGTTAAGTACTATCTACTTCGTAACGTACTACTTATATTTTGACGTTTTCGTGTGATCAAGTAATTATACCTAACCAAGATCGTAACATTTTACGTAATGTAAACTTAAAGTTTTTTATTTATGAAAGTGACATTATCCATGTCCATTGCCATTTTTTTATTTATGAAAGTGACGTTATTGCATCAGGTTCAACGAGTTCAACCAGTCGCACTCGGAGTGCACGCTGTGGCCGGCGGTGCGCGACCTGGTGACGAACTTCTCGCTGCCGCAGGACGCGCCCGCGCCGCCCCCCGCCGCGCCCCCCTAGCGCACGTAGACCCCGCCGCCCCACCACGTCGTCATGCACATGCTCAGGCACAAACTTAACAACAGCCTGTAAATTGTGCACCTGCAAAACAACATCCTATATTTCATTTTAAATCTACATTTACATATTAAACAATGCTATAATTTTCTACGGCACTTTAAGGCTGTTTTGTTCTTAAAGATTTTTTTAGGTACAACACAGAATTATTTTGTACAACCTATAAAAACAGGTTAAGGGCTCAGTGTGTTTGGTCTTTTTAATAATACTTCATTTCAATTCATTATTTGCGTTGTGTGCAGTCGTTGATGTGTCTGTCATGTTGTATGCCCTAAATATGGTGGGGCTTGAAAGTTTAGTAAAAAAGTCTCAATGGAGAAAGATTACTATACGATCTCTTAAGTGGCTATTGTATTCCTTTTGTAATGTATATATTATAAAAACTCGGACCATATTCATATTAGAAAAAAGATAATTAGAAGATGCATTCTTCATTTATTCTGACTGATGGAATGTAATGAATTTTTGACAAAAATGTATTTGAATGTAGTATTTAAGGGGAATTGATGTGTAGTCAAGCCAAGATGAAAGGGTTATCTCGTTAAAGGGCCCTCAGAACTAGTATTTGGTCTATGGTTATAGTTTAAAGCTGTTTGACGCTTAAGGAGAAGAAATCTAATCACATTCTGGGTCAAGTTCGTCGATTGAATACTTGTAGAAAAGATTTAATTCTAAGCCAATTATGTATTGTCATTACTTCTTCTTTAATTTTGTTCTTTTTGAATCGTGCTGGTTTTTCAAGGGTTTGTATTTTTCAAAGTTTGTTTTTTGATGATATTGATATATTATAACATATCTTAGAGGTTGGAGCTGTTAATAATTGAAAAATGTATGATAAAAAACCATATGGAGTTTTTCCATGCAAATTGTTTGTGGCCCATAACCATTTAATCATTTTCGCCTCGAATAATCGGTAAATTTATTGAATAGAAAAAATTGTTTGCTTAAATTTTCATGTTTTTCTGTAAATGGTGGCTGTATTTTTTTTATTAATGTTATTTCTTCAATGCATAAAGGTGAGGGCAACATTACCTCGTATCGCCAATTTAATTATTGATCTCATGGAATAGGCAGCGAGCATTGCCATGCACCTGGCAAAGTTATTCAATAATCGATAACTATGGAAAAGCCATTTGCGACATACAAAGATTCAAACCCCGGGCCTTTGAACAGAAGACCTCGTGATAAAACATCAAGGTTCCGATAGTTTTATTTTTATTTATGTAGAGTGAGATCGGACGGTCCTACGTTCATATACTCTAAGAACATACCAATAAGTGTAAGATATAGATTTAAGAAACTTTTTTTATAAAAATGTTAATTGTGAAATAAATATGTTTAAATAAACTGATAATCTCAAAATATTTTGATGGTTTAATTTAATCTACTAAAGTCTTACTAATATGACATAACATAACTTCACGCCTCTGTTACCCGAAGGTGTAGGCAGCGGCTGTTAAGCCTCGTCTCGCCGTTATGTTTACGTCCCAAATGGAATAGGTGGCGAACCCATTGCCATACAGGGCACAAAGTTTACAGTCATCGATATTTATCACACAACTACCGAAAACAATTTCGAGAAGTCATTGGTGTGAGCCAGTGTCAGGATTCGAACCCGGACCTCTGGATCAGAAGCCGTATGCTCGACCACTGGACCACCGGCTTACTAATATGGTTAATCAGAATATTTGTGAACTCTTTTAGAAAGTCTGCAACTCAAGTCAACCCTTGCCAAGGGTTGAACTGAGTAAGGTAGAGTAAGTAGAAGGAGACTTGGTGGAACTAAATTAAATATAGATGGAACATTTTAAATGGTATTGATCATAGAACTTACGACGATTAATGGAATAAATTACCAGCGTCGTGTCTTAAAACAGACCAGTGGCTTAAAACAACTACAATCACTGACTTAATGAGTACCTCTTTGGAGTACTTTTTTAGTTATTCTTTGTTAGAACTCTACACAGATGTTAAATATGAACAAGCTGATTGTCATTGATAAACTAATATTTGACAATTAATCAAGACTCTTAAGTTGTCTTGTGATTTATTTACAATTTCCTTTATTATGCACATTAAATAATAAAAGATAGACATTTTCCTGTTAAATTGCAAGTGTATAAAGAATAATTAAATATGTCAAGAGCCAGAGAAGCAGATTCATTGGCCACTATACTCACATTCGAAAACAGAGATGCGGTAAGAGATCTGAATTCAATATAATTATATTGTCAAAGTGGTAAAGCGAATATCGACGTAAAGTGGCTCAAGCCATGTTTCGTTCTATGAAAAAGGCATACGGAGCCGCACCCTCTTCACCCTTCTCCAAACCTACGCCTTGTACCTGCAACACTATCTGCAGGTGTTGCTTACTACCAGGTGACTCGTTTGTTCCTTTACCCCCGGTGCCCATACAAATATCTTCCATTACCTGCAGTCAGTGTGCTGCATTCATAGAAATAGATCAAGATTCTTGATCTATTTCTAAACTGTCTTAGACAATAATGCAGCCACAGAAATAGATCAAGATTATTGATCTATTTCTGTGGCTAAGGCATTATCGTCTAAGACAGTTTTCCTAACCTTCCTTCCTTTTTTTTTTGTTAACGCATTGGAATGCATTCCCGCGTACCCTGCTGGTGACGACACTAGAACGACCGACAGGGTTATGTTAGTTATGTAGGACTCACCGGCTGGTGTGCTAGGCCAGAATACCCACTAAACCACTGCGGTGCACATCTCCGTCCCTTTGATGTGGGGTGCCAGGGGTTCGCGAAAGCATTCTACACATGACTCCCCAACGGTAGCCCAGCCGACCATGCAGGCATGAGGCAAAAGCACAAGCATTGCCTGACCTGGTTCCACAAAGACACAAAGCACGGTTCAGAAGTAGGTTAGTGAAATTGTTTAGTTATATTTTCGTTATGTGTTTAATGATAATCAGATGAGTGAATGGTCTATGGTATGGTCGACGAGCAACATCCCCGGCATGGACAACGCGGCGGGCGGCAGTTTCCGCTCCCGGATGGGCCGTCGCAAGTTACGTCTCGGTTCGCTTGCCCTTGGCGCTTTACTTACTATGCACTGCCGTGTGTCCGCATCCGCACTTACTGGCGGATTCTGTAAGTTATTTCACCTATTCCTACGAAATATTAAGTTATTTAATGAACGACCTTCCACATTTTGAGTTCCAAATACACTTTGAAATTTTATTTCAGACTAACTGACCAGGCGAACTTTGTTTCGCCTTGGAAGCAATAAATAAAATAGTTTTTTTTTCTAAAAAATACCTATTAGTTTAAGTAACTCCTCATTAGCTGCCAAAAAATGCCTATATATATTCATATGAATGTAGTAGAAAGCAGTTGTTTCAATATTTCAAACAGACACTTCAATTTTATTTAGGGGCCGTCCATTAAATCACGTGATGTTTTTTTCATCTTTTTTGACCCCCCCCCCCCCCTCCCCCATGGTGATACGTGGTGAAATTTAAACTAAACACCCCAACGCCCCCCCCCCCATCCAACATCACGTGTGTTTTTATAGAAAGAATATTTTATAGAATTTATATACAAAGAATCTTAAAGTTTTTAGAGTATTATTTTTAATTTATGAATCTCGCTGGTCGAGTACTCGAGCGGCCTGCGTCTGCATCAGAAAGTAGTGGGATCAATTCTGGGCTCACTCCAATCTATTTTTTTCTAATAATAAGGTGGAAAAAATAAATACACGATACACGATACACAATATCATGATCGTGATATCTTACTGATATCACGATCATGATATTTTGTGATTTTTGTTACACCCCTCCCCCCCTTGCTATCCTCATGTGATTAATGGACGGCCCCTTGTATGTATAGAATTAATAGAATGTATCTGTGTACTGTATTTACTAACATTTTATTTCAGTTCTCTTTTTGGTTTTCCTGATAATCGCCGTTGTATGCCTAGCGAATCCTATGCGTCATTTTGAAGTGTATCTTGGTCAATGGAGCATCAATGGACCGGGTCGTGCTTTTCGTATAGTTCCTCTATTGGACGGTATTAAATATATAATAAAGATTGCAAAATAATTTCGTAGATTAGATATAGTAAAACATAAATTGTTAAGTGGCACTAGACTATAGAACCAACCTAAGGGATTCAACCTGATGCCATCTCTAGTATTATAAATCTGGAAATAATGTGGCATATATGTATCAATGACTAACAAAATCTTGCTTGATGTATAGCAAAGGTTACACCTTCACGTATTTAACTGTAAGAAATTACAGCATAAGAGACAATCTAATTGTATACTTTTTTTTATTAAATAAGGGTATTTGGCACGTGAGTTTCTTGCCCGATTCTTCTCATGACGGCCCCCGCTCGTGGTGATTACGTCCGTGTGAATGTTTAAATATTACCATATTAATAAGTTTAAATTTGTAATTATTGACTATTTTTAAGACTGTGAAGACCTATGAAAATAAAGCTATTTTGATTTTTGTAGCTTGTGGAACGCCATCCCTACCAGTATGGGCTACAGGCGTGACTAGATCGACGATTGTGCATTATTACGTTTGTACCTAGCCATGCCCTCTGTCGTATGTTGATCAGCCAAAAACACGAAGCATTTTTTTTTATAGGATAGGAGGGCAAACGAGCACGCGTGTCACCTGATGGTAAGCAACCAACGCCGCCCACGGACACCAGCAACACATATAGTGTTACTGTTGCATTGCCGACCTTTAAGGGATTGGGGGTAGGAAAGGATGGGGAAGGGGGTGGGCCTCCGGGTACCTCTCTCACCGAACGAAACGCGGCATGGTGCTATTTCAACGGTCGAGCCGGCCCATCCATTCGGTGAACTGCTTGGCTCTACCACTGTTAGCATGTATTTCTTTTATTTTAAATCCACTTAATATGAACACACGCAGGTATTGGTGTGGCGATGTGTTTGAATGCAATATTTCGTGCGATAACATGTAGCTGTATCGCCGCTATTGCTGTGGACTATGTGTTGCACGCGGCCAATGATAAGACATTACCCTTCACTTACTGTCGGTGAGTAATTCTTAGAGAACACTACTTTAGAGAAAATTAGTTAAATGACCTTGATAAAAATGAGTAAAATTTACGACAGATGTCTAAATTTATGAAACACATAATACTAAAACCGTTTTAACATACTGTTTATACTTACTTAACTCCGCGCCAAAACCCTTTGCAGGGTAGGCACAAAAAGCAGCGCCCTATGTAAGACACGATTCGTGTCATCTCGCTTTCGACTTTCTTAATTTTTGTCATCCACGTTCGTTTAACATAACATAACTTCACGCCTTTGTTACCCGAAGGTGTAGGCAGCGGCTGTTAGGCCTCGTCTCGCCGTTATGTTTACGTCCCAAATGGAAGAGATGGCGAACCTATTGCCATACCGGGCACAAAGTAGTTCAGTCATCGATATTTTTCACACGTAACATCCGAAAACAATTTCGAAAAGTCATTGGTGTGAGCCAGTGTCAGGGTTCGAACCCGGACCTCTGGATCAGAAGCCGTGTGCTCTACCACTGGACCAACGAGACATTAAATGTTCGTTTAATATGTATATTATTTTTTTTATTTTAATTTAATATGTATAATATGTATATTGGCCGTAATTCGTAGACTGCTTTATTGTTTTGCGTCATAAGTCTAGAATTATATTATTATTTCAGGAATTTTAAATTGGAAAAATACGAACCCATAGTCAAAAATATGCCAATGAAAGCTCGGCGATCGGTATGTATATGTAACAAAATAATTTACATAATACTAATTAATATTATATTAATCATAAATTAATCTCTAATAGCCTGTACTAAAATAAAAATATCCATTAATTATATCGCAAAGTTTTTCTCTGTATGACCTAGGTATTATTTGGTATGCATTTTATGCCTGTATCAGTTTAATCGGACGCCATAAAACTGTTATTCACTAAAGTTTTTATCCACGGGCAGGGATTGAATAGATGATTCCATCCCTGCCGTAAAACTGGCACCCAGTTGTTATCACCATCCACTACACTTCGAGGCGAGGGCATCATTTCCTAACTAATTTATTGTATTTCAGCTAGAATTGGAAACGAAATCAGATAATTTGGAAGTGGAATTGAGCACTGTTGGATTTGTCCACAAAGCGTGGAGGTCTGCGCCAAATATAAATAAAACGTATGTAATCATTAATCAAACTGCAAAAACCGTATGAAAATGTGTTAAGTATTTTTAGATATTGCCGATTTTCACATAAGAAAGAACAGTTTTAATCCGGACAGTACGGTTTAATTAATGAGACACTATTTCAAGTTAAGACTAGAATATCAGTGAAGATGGTGTCAAAAATTATGCAATACTTTTTACGGAATCATAAACAAAGAAAATAATCTGATACTCCTTTTTCCTCTGCCCCTGTATATATCCTTGGAATAAGTGGAACTCTCACGCATTAGTTTTTCTTAGATATTACACAATTTTACTACAATTTGACCGCGTCGAAAACAAGGTTGCAAGGAAGGAAGTCGGATTGAAAGAGGGTGTCGGTGTAAAAGTAAGGAAGAGCATGCTCCGATGGTTCGGACATGTAGAAAGAATGGATGACGCAAGACTGACTAGGCAGATATAAAATGCATTCATTAGTGATGAACAAGAAGATGGTAGTTGTTCATCACTCGTGAAAATGATCTCTGTAAAAAGTTCGAAACGTCGGAAATAAATAAAAATAAGTAATAAATAAACGCGATATAATCGTAAAAGTTGTTTTAATGTGATCAAGTTACACATTCCATGACCAATAAGTGTTCTGGAGGAAGGTGATGTTAGGAGCCATAAGAATCGACGCCCGTGCATGAAAAGAGTTATGAAAGTCAACGAAGCGAGTGAGGCGTGTAAGAATCGTGCCTTATGACGCTCTGTTCTTTCTGCCAACCCCGCAAGGGATTTGGCGTGAAGTATGTGTAATTAATGATTGACATTACATTTTAGACGCAGTCTGAAGTCGGGAGCTGTTATCAGGAAAACAGTAGAATTATGTAATGAGACGTATTCCAAACCATATCCAGCTTGGTATACCACTCCGGCTTATAATTTCTTTTAGTAAGCATCTATCATATCAATCTGCAGAAATTATTGTTTCGACTTTTATCATAACTTCACGTCTTTTTGTACAATGTAAGGACAGCGGCTGTCATGTCTCCACTCCCTGAATAAAATACACACATCCCAAATAGATTAAATAGGTGGCGGAATCTATTGCCAAACAAAGGGAACAATTTTGTCGGTCTTCGATATTTATCACACCTTTATTTCTAATATTAATTTGGATTAGTGATTGGTGTGAGTCTGGATTTGATCACCAAGACTCTTGGTACTTTAATTTAACAAACAGGCAGACAGACAAAAATTGTTAAATGTAATAAATATGATTTTAGTGTATCTACCGTGTCAATATTAAAAACAGACAAATTTATTTTATTTATATGTATATATCGCTTTTGAAATATAAATATATGATTTGTTACAGCATAGAACTAATCCAACTCAGCAAGGATTACAATTTACGTAAAATCAATGGGAATCTTATGCTGCTCGTAACTGTTATTTGGGTCACCATATGGATTTGTCTGGTGATTGAACGTCTGTCACACGGTAGAGTAGGTATTTTATTACCCATTTAAGTATTTTTTTCACAGCAAATATGCCCCAAATGTTCCTTATCTATGTAAAAATTACGTGTCACGTTGTTTGCCCGCGATGGACGCCTAAACTACTTAACCGATTTTATTCAAATTTGCACACCGTATGCAGTTTGGTCCAATTTAAAAGATAGAATAGTTACACAGTGGCAGGGTCAAGCAGTTCCCTGCGTGAATGGGCCGGCTCGATGGGTGAATTACCGCGACCTCTCAGAAGATCGACGTAAAGTGGTTCATGCCGCGTTTCGTTCGGTGAGAGAGGTACCCGGAGGCCCACCTCCCTTCACCATCCTACTTAAAGGTCGGCAACGCAACTGTAATACTCTATGTGTTACAGATGTCCATGGGCGGCGCTGCTTACTTATCATCAGGTGACACGCATGCTCGTTTGCCCTCCTAACTAATAAAAAAAAACAATTTACAGTCGCGATTTTATTTTATTACAAACTATTTGTTAACTCCAAACTAACCAGTTTGGAGTTAAAAAATAGTTTGAATAGGATAATTAATATTCAATAGACCGCGCTATAATAAAAGTTGCGTTTCATACACACAGCTTGTAAAATTAAATAGTAAATTTGATAGAATATAATGTTCAGATGATATGGAACAATACACCGATGTGGTTCCTGTACGTTCCCTGGATATGGACCGCAGTGCTGACGTTCAATGCACTGTCACACCTCTCCGCCACCAATACTATACCGGACATATTTCGTATTAATGCCAAAGATATTATGGAGGTACCTATGTACTTAGCATCTTTATATTTCAAACACAATGTAGAAATATAATGAATTTGTAAAATTCATTCTGCAACTACTAGTTCAATGGCAAGTATGGTAACCTGGATATAGTGCACTCACTTGCCGAGTATTGGTGCAAAAAGGATTATCTTTTGACTAGTTTTGACATAATCAAAATCGTACTAATCGTAAACTTGAATCCTCCAGAAGTTTCATCACTTCACTTTCATTCACCAGTTTACTCCCCGAGGCGAGCGAGAGTTATTGAAGGTCATATCCGAACGTAATCAGAAATCATCTAAATTTGTTGTACCTATGTAATTTTGTTTAAAATATGTGTCATGATTCGAACGTTGCATTCACATCACATAACTTCACGCCTTTCTCTTTTGAACTCTATATCTGCTTAGTCAATCTTACATAATCTTTGCATAATTTTCCCTCACTCTAGTGGTGATTGAGTGTCTCTATTTTAAGGCTATTACTGATGCATTTGAGATTGCTCTCTATACACATTCGGCAAGTGTTGGAACTGAGTTGATCACTGGCAAAGGATTAAATCGTTACGGTAATATATTTATCTATATACTTACTCTATCACTATCTATGCCTACCCCGCAAGGGATTTGGCGTGAAGTTATGTATGTTTGTATATTCTTACATAACTCTTTTTTATTCAATCAGTAAATATGGAATTAGACACGTTTCTAGCCCTTAATGAAAAGGATACCTACGTTACATTCTAAATAAGATTTGATATTCTTTTCGGGATAAGAGGGCAAACGAGCATGCGGGTAATCTGTTGGAAAGTCACTAGAGCTGCCCCTGGACAGCTGCTATACAGATAGTGTTACAGTATCCTCTTCGGTCTTTAAGGGAGTAGGATGGGAAAGGCGGTTGGCCAGGTATGAGCCAGTTAATGTCCGTCGCTATTCATAATGGCCGTGGTATGTCACCGGTCGAGCCGGCTTTTCTTTTAGACAACCAGTGGATTAAGTGCTTGTTTTTTTGTATGTTGTAGCCTCTGGCCATATAGACCCTTTGTTGAACAGAGAAAATGTTATGCACTCCGGTTTGATCTTACTACTGATCAGTTTGAACTCTGTCAGTGCCCTGTTGTGCGCGTTCGTAGATTCCCAACAAAGAACGGACTCTGCAGACGCTGCTATGCATGAAAGTAAGTCAATTGTAGTACCTAAAAGAGACAATAACTGCCAGATGGTATAAATAAAGTAAAATTTAGTAAGTGCCTATTTTACTAAATTTATGCAATTACATGGGACTGAAAAATTCTCACACCGTCCGTTATTACCACCGTCCGGCCAGTCACAAAATTATTTCAAAAATTTCTTTGGTTGACCCATGATTGTGTAACAAACATCCTTACCTCGGGATAAATGCAATAAAACATAATATAACTTCACGCCTTTTCCACCCGAAGGTCTATACAGCGGCTGTTAAGCCTCGTCTCGCCCTTATGTTTACGTCCCAAATGGAATAGGTGGCAAAAGTTTTTAGTCATCGATATTTATCACACATAACTTACGAAATTAATTGCGAAAAGTCATTGGTGTGAGTCAGGATTCGAACCTGCAACCTCTGCATTCAGTAGCCGTGTGCTCGACCATTGGACCTCAGGGATTTTTTTTTATAATATATTAAATTAAAATGCTAAACTTAAATTATTGTTAAGTTTTATTTCGACAGGCACATTATGGATATTCCCTATGTATTCCAAGTGTACTTCAATCGGCAACTATTCGCATTTCATGTAAGTACCTTCACGTCACTGAAATTAATAAGTTACAATAAAAACCACGATAAAATCTAGTTAGACCTGTCTAACTTCCACATTGATTTGGGTATCCATTCCTTCTGTCTGGTAACTGATATTTTGTATATATGGCTTCGATTCCAGATACTGGCTCACACCAATGACTTTTCGAAATTGTTTTCTGAAGTTATGTGTGATAAATATCGATGACTGAAAAACTTTGTGTCCGGTATGGCAATAGGTTCGCCACCTATTCCATTTGGGACGTAAACATAACGGCGAGACGAGGCTTAAAAGCCGCTGCCTACACCTTCGGGTAGAAAAAGGCGTGAAGTTATGTTATGTTATGTTAACTAGCTAGCCCGGCGAACTTTGTTCCGCATGAAAAGAAATTCAATACTTTTTTTTCTGTACTACATTATGCATGAATTATACATAAAAACCACCCCGTTGACACCCCCTATCTTTTTAAACAAACCGCATCAACAGCGGAAAGCGACTTTGTTTTATACTATGTAATTATATATAACGTTATCACACAGAAGTTACGTGTATGTACACATAACTTCACGCCTTTTTCTACCCGAAGGAAGCGGCTGTTAAGCCTCGTCTCGCCAAAATATTACGTCCCAAATAGAATAGGTGGTGGAAAGGATCATAGGATAGGTAGATATATTGTCACACTTTGATTATTCTCTCCAGGTCCACTGCCATTTTCTCTGGTTTGGCGTTTTCTTATATAGTAGTGGCTTACATACTATTAAAAACAGCGTTGCATACGATATTTGAGTATCGAGTTAAATTGGTGTGAGTATTTGATACACTTGTTGATTTTTAGAACTATTAAACATTATATCAACAACAACATAAATTCACGCTAACTCTCTCGCGAAGTAGACAGAGAGGATAGAGCGGTATAAGGCACGATTCTTACACACCTCACTCGCTTTGACTTTCATTTCTCTTGTCGTGCACGCTCGTCGGTTTTCATAGCTCCTGGCATCACTTTCTGCGAGGAGAATCAAATTTTTTTTTATTATGGGATAGGAAGGCAAACGAGCAGGCGTGTTAGCTGATGTTAAGTGCCGAGCGCCGCCCCTGGATACCTGCAACACATATAGTGTTACAGTTGCGTTGCCGACCTTTAAGGGAGTAGGATAGGAAGGGATGGGCCCCCGGGTGCCTCTCTCACTAAACTTAACGTCGATCTTTTCAGAGGTGGTGGTATTTCACCGGTCCAGCCGTCCTATTCATGCAGCGAACTGCTTGGCTCTACCACTGTTATATAGCTAATTATTGTACAATTGTTACAGATTTATTGAAAGAATTGTGGTGGGTTGTTTGATAGTATGTTGCGCCATGCTCAGTATTATATTTACTACAAGCGTATGTATTGTCTTTACATACTATTTAGATTACTTACCTATTCTTAGTACATAACATAACCTCACGCCTTTTTTACCCGACGGTGTAGGCAGCGGCTGTTAAGCCTCGTCTCGCCGTTATGTTTACGTCCCATATGGAATAGGTGGCGAACCATAGTGCCATACCGGGCAAAAAGCCATCGATATTCATCACACATAACTTTCAAAAATAATTTCGAAAAGTCATTGGTATGAGCCAGGATTCGAACCCGTCTTTTTTACCCGAAGTTAAAGCGTCGACGCGAGGAATCGCGTCTACCAGATCGCGCGAATGACTAGGTGGCGAACCTACTACCATTACACCAGGCACAAAGTTCAAAGTCATCGATAATTATTATACATAACTTACGAAAAGAATTTCGCGAAATTATTGGCGTGTCCGGAATCGAACCTACTACTCCTGAGCCAGAAGCTGGAAGCTCGGCCACTGGACCACTGAGACTTCCATGTTTGATGGAATATTCGACATAATCCTAACGGCTACTGTTTATCATCAATATACTCAGGGTGGACTGCCGCTGTTGGAGAGCATGGAAGCAATTATGAGTGGTGTGACGACCAAGCTCATATGCTTATTGGAACTGGTAGCGATGCTGTACGTGTACGGTAGCCACGACTTCACCTCCGACCTGAACCTGGCCATGGAGGAGACCACGTGCTCCTCGAGGATCGGTTACCAGTTGCAAATTATACCTTTCATCACGATCGTAAGTCTTAACACGACATAAACGAATCAAATAGACCGGGTTCTATATGTTATCTACTGGAATGGGATGCTAAATAGGAACATTTAATAACATATAAAATTAAACCATCTTTCAGGATTTAGATTTTTGTTTTGAAAATATTTATTTGTCATGTTAGTTTTCAAACAGTGGGGGGTTAAGTAAACTGACTCGTGCTTCTCACAGAAGTATCCGGAGGCCCAAACTCCTCCCCCCACCCTGCCTATCCAACTTCTGATTATCCCATTTGAATGGTCGGAACGCAACTGTAACATCATTACACCATCAGTGTTGCAGGTGTCCTTGGACGGTGCTAGTCGCTGACAGTTGATAGTTTGTCTCTCATCCCATTAAAAATATTTATGCTTTTCTTACGATGAAGTATTGGTAATTCCTCGATGAGTCAGAAACTTTTGGTCCCTGCAATAATTTAGCGTATAATGCATTTTTTGTTCCAGATAAGCCTGTGTATGAAAATTGCTGTACTAGTTGAAGTTGAAATGCCAACAAATTTCTTATTGATTGGCTCGATACCATTGTTTTGTGTACTGTTGGCGCTGCCACTGCGCGCCGTACATAACGCGTATACATACCTGCGACCGGGAAACACTAACCGCAATAGTTGATTATATTTAGCTGTTCAAATCTATACATATAATAAAATTGCAGAAACTGTACATTGAGTATTTTATTTAGAATAGTTGGGACACGATCTACAATCGATACGGAACCCAAAAATATAGTTTTAGTATCTGTATGTTTCTTACGGATAAACTCTAAAAGTACTGCATGCTTTTACGTCCAATTTTGCATAAATATGCCAAGAGGTCAGTTCAACACATAGGGTAAATATCATCACGCTATCACTAATTGGGGATGAGCAATGAACACTTATAATGGCACATGCATAATATATTTGCTGCTTTATGGTGTCCACACACACGAAGTAGCGGGCAACAGCTAGTAAAAAAATAAAATAAAAAATACTACTGATTGAAAATAATTATTTATTTTATCAACCGTTTAAAATATTTTTTTATAAATATTGTTACTTTGTACAATGTATAGCAACACGTTTGATGTCCTAATATACTTGAGACTCAAAACTTGCAGTAAGTTACATTCGAGACCGGTCTAGTAGTAGAACACACAAGCTGCTCATTTTTTTTTTAAAAAAACCACTATATTTACAACAAACACTTGTCTACCCATATTTAACGACACAACGGCTGATCCATTCATATTGTTTATAGTACATAGATATTATATATATGATATGCAACATATAATAATAGTATCAGCAACACGTTGACATATACATGGGCAAATCGATACCCAACTACGATCTAGTTTGTAATTCTATCTATCTCACAAATAAAATATATTTTTAAAATATCACATATGTACACAATATTACGTTCAAAAACTAAATCTCAATAATATCAACATGTTTCTGTGACACGTGAACGAATCCATATAAATAAACTAAAAATTATACTTGGCCTACTACGATTATTCTCGGACACATTTTGTTTACACTAACTTTTATGGCCATACTTAAGTATTAATAATAATTATAATAACAATATTCGTATGTATAATCAAATAACATTTAAAAAATACCTTGGTTTCATCAACATGATCTTTTTTTTTTTTATTTAAATATATTGGCGACACAAAATTTTCAATTTTGATCTTACATGGTGGGCACATATTTTATACACAAAATGTATCAAGTATTTGCTGCGTTTAATAAAAGTAACGCGTTTTGTACTACTTGATGTGATGTAACAATTACAAGTAATAATAATCTAGAAGGAACAAAGAACCCCCGATTGCTTTTCACAACAAAACCCCGACCAAACCGATGCCGGAATATTTAGTCGATGCTAGAACCGCTCGGATAATTAGCAGGCGAACGTATCATGGATAATTGGTTTATAATTTTATTATATTAGTGACGACTTGCTGAAGATGACATCAAGATCCGAAGAGTCCGTTTAAAATTTGCAGGAACCAAACTAGTTACTTTTCAACTGGTCCTCTAATAATATACACGCACGTTATCTGAATATACGAATACGTGTACTTACGTGTAATTACGTATACCATCGACATACAAGGTGACTCAGAATTAGAAAAGTCTCTCCGTGAAAGGAGAAGAGGTGAGGTAAGAAAGAAGAAAGTCGTGTGCTGATTTACATATAAAAGGAATCATTAAAAAAAGAATTGATAGACGGATAGACTTGATTTTAAGTGTAATCTTATCATATATATACGCGTGAAGGTGATAGGAAGGCTCCTGTCTATTGAGATGTATCAGAAATGAGCGAATCGTAGCTGATCTTATGTCATTAAGATTGTTCGAAGAATTATAAAATTGTCAGTGGCAATGTCTGCTTTTTGTTTCAGAGCCGTCACATGACTTACACGCTTTTGTTTATTCTTTTTCAATATTGAGATTAAGAAAAATAAACAATAACTCAGTTGTGAAATATCTTAATTTTTGTAGATTTGTGATATTTAACATTGAATCAACGCACAAATACAATTTTTGTATCTGAATAATACATAATACGTTAATAATAAATTCGAAAAGCAATAGAGACAAAAACCAGTTATCTTCCAATCGACAATAAGTTTAAAGCGGTAAACCTGCGAGTAGGTATTATATTCGAGCGATGTACTGTTGTCGTCTCAAATCGTCACTCATATAACATTAAACCTGATTTGTAATCATAAAAATCATAACAATGTACATGACTACTCTCCGTCTACAACTAAGCGACCTCTAATAGCACCAAGCATCTTGAATCACTTGATAGTCCATTTCGAAATTGTTCAACAATGGTTGCAGAGTTTTGGAAAAAGAATAGATCCATCATGGTGCTGCGTTTCATTCGTTCAATGAATGAACTGATTAGCTGCAAACGATATAAAGAGCGGTTCGCTCGGTTTTAGACCTGCGGGCGGAGAGGCCCGCTTTCTGTCAGAAGCGCGCGGCGCCGGCCGCCTTGCGCGTGGGCTGCACCGACAGCGGCGCCACCAGCACCTCGGCGCCCCCCTCCGCCCCGCCCCCGCCCGCACCCATCTCCTGCACACACACACACACCACAACTTAGTCACGTTAATGTTCCAACAACAATTTTTATAACGACTACCTATAACATAACATATGGATGATCGATGTTAGGAAAACATCGATGTTGACATCGATGCTAACATTGAATCAAATGTATCGATATACATTAAATATCGGTCGAAAGACATCGATATTTTTAAAACATCGATGTTTTTGGAAACAAATAAAACTGTCGACAATATTTATGAATAGTTTAAATTGTTCGATAAATGCTCTAGAAATAATAAAAATGTTAAAAAATTAACATTAATAAAAAAATAATAATATCTTGGACACAATACACACAGCGCCCTCTAGTTCCAAGCTAAGCAACTAAATGCTTGTGTTATGGATACATACTAGATAACGGATATTAATACACATATACTATTCTTTTGTAAATACATACTTATAATACATAGAAAAACACCCAGACGCCACACAAATATCCATGTTTTTCACAAATATTTATGCTCGGATGGGAATCGAACCCCCGACCTCAATGCGGTAGTTTTACCAATGCGCCACGAGGCCCGTCAATTCCCCTGTATTTTTAGGGATAATTATGCAATATTTCTACTTGAAGGTAGTACACCTACTGCACGCTAGACCGCGCCCAAAAGAATAATTGACGTTTCGATATTTTATGCAGCTAACATCGATGTTACGATGATATCGAAGTCAACCCATCGATGTTAAAACATCGATGTTATATAGTCAAACATCGATGTTTATCCAACATCGATGAATATCGATCATCCCTAACATAACATGCATAACATAACTTTGTTACCCGAAGGTGTAGGCAGCGGCTGTTAAGCCTCACCGTTATGTTTACGTCCCAAATGGAATAGGTGGCGAACCATACCGGGCACAAAGTTTTTATCATCGATATTTTTCACACATAACTTTTGAAAGTAATTTCGAAAAAAACATTGGTGTGTGCCAGGATTCGAACCCGCAACCTATGGATTCAGAAGATTCCAATTAATTCTTAATTCTCTTACACGAAAAACATGTATAAAGGTAATTTTTTTAAAGCTTGTTATTATGAAATAGCCATATGTCAAAAATGAGGTGGCTAGTTGATAACATTATTTTATTCAACACCAAAAGAAAAATATCCTCTGTACCACGTTATTAGAACTGCATAAAACCAAAACAAAAAATAACTCACATTAATATTATTACAACTGGCGAGTCTCATGTTCGCCAACTGCGAGGCGGGTGTGAGATTCGACGTGGAGCCGAACGGTGAGATCATCGAGGACATCGCCCGCTTCAACTTGGACGGCGTTTTGTTAAATGAAAACGCCCGACCCACCTGCACAGGACACAACACAACATGTACACACACACTCGGTAAACAAATCACACTGAGACAATATGAAACCGAAACATCTGCTCGAAAGCACCAAAACCCATGACATATGACGTGCTATAAATATTGTTGATAAAACCAAAAAATAAAACCCACCACTATTATTGATTTCGTATAGGAAATAATAGCCACCTTTTAATGTATATTTGTATCAATTGTTAGCTATACAATCCATGCCCTAGCGTCGCAAGTAAATTATATAACAACCACATATACATAATTAATGATAATGATATTATAAAGACATCACAGAACACCATTGGTAAGGCACGCTCACAATACGAGAAACGAATCAAACTGTGTTAACATATGGCGAGAAAGCCCAACAAGACTATGGATGATCTGCTTTTCCTAAAGAACTGACGCCTGACTAGAAACTAGAGAAAACTAGTGATCACCACTATTCAGAGTAAAGTTTCAAGTAATTCTGATTCCTATATTTCTTGAATTGTTTAAGTAAACTATTGCTATTATTTTGCCATAGATAGATGTTGTTAGATTAACGTGTTTAAGTGATACGCTAAGTCTGTCTTGTCACAGATAGGCCTGGTCTAAGACCTGGTGCCATTTCTGAACGAAATTATTTAAGCCTAGTATAATTTAGTCAGAAACTAAGTAACCCGCCTTTGGTTGAGGCTCAAGGTTCGGTCACCCTCTCTAAAGCTAATCTTGGTAATATACAACAACTTATATGAAATTTTTGACTAGCACAGCTAAAACTTTCTAATCAAAATAAAATGGAGGATTCGCTATTCTATAAACGCTGTGAATCCGTGATTTGGTAATAATATATTGTAATAAAGAATTTATTAATAATCCCGTTAGATGATTGGTTAAGATGAAATATGACACTTCGAGTTCAGAATAAAGTAGATTAGTTGCAAACAATGTAATGAAGGGAGAATATTGAAAACGACACTTTTCAAATCCTTTCGCATGACACGTGTTAGACACCCAAACACGCCAAGCATGAACACATTATGCAGACTGTTATTTGCGCAACTCTCCGTTGGTATTATCAACATTTTGAACATATTGATATTAACTTATTATGAATGCTTAATCACACGAAACGAAATTCAAAAGAATGTTGTTATTTAGACTTATTATGGAAGTCCAGTTTTCTAATTTCTTTTAATTCATATTTAAATGTACACTAACTCTCGCTCGTCTGTTTAAAAAAAAACTATGTCGACTAAAAAGTTTGTCAGGCAGATATTGCATTTGCGATGGGACCTAATCGTATTTTTAAGTGTCTAAATAAATTGTCCACAATTTCACAACCGCTGCCAATATAATAATTTGATAGCTTTAGAAATTCAGTATGAATTAAAGTTGAGTGGTACTGATGTAGTTCAAAACGTTGCTAAATACCATAGTTATTTAGAACGCACAGGACGCGGTGACGATGAGAGATGGGAGATGGGTGATGCGAGCTGGCGGGGTGTGGGGGGAGTGAGCGGTGCGGGTGCGGGGGCGGGGTGTGTGAGCGAGAGCCGCGTCAGACCTGTGCGAGTAAGTGAGCGCGCAATACCCATGTGTCAAGGAGGCCGGCGCCGGGCTCCGCGCGCAGCCAGCCGCTCATCCCGGCCAGCGTCTCCAGCTACAAAACAACCAACTGGCTACTACCACTGCACACTCGCTACTACTGTTCCACACGACCTTCCCACTGATACTCCAACGACACAAAATCCCAGAGCTACTAATTTAACATGTGGTGCAATATTTTCATAGACACGTTCAGTTAATAACTTAAGAGTGATCAACTTTCTCGATCTTTTAAAGTGAAAATCTTTGAAACATGATCAATGACTAAACTGAGTATATGATTCATAGATTAAAACAACTTTTAGGATTATATCGCGTTTATTTATTACTTATTTTTATTTATTTCCCGACGTTTCGAACTCTTTACAGAGATCATTTTCACGAGTTTCTCTGTAAAGAGTTCGAAACGTCGGGAAATAAATGAAAGTAAGTAATAAATAAACGCGATATAATCCTAAAAGTTGTTTTAATCTATGAGTGGGATTCGCGAAAGTCTTAGAAATAAATATGAGTATATGATTTTTTTATGTGAATGTGTAAAAAACTATAAATTAACGATGTCTTCTGACAAAATAGTAAGTACCTAACAGTTCACATTCATCGTTTCGCGAACGAAACTGACGCTTTGCTGTAGCTTTTTTTTCGATATTGCTCGCTATAGAGTAAACTCTTGCCTAAAACTAAATAATAGAACGGCTAAGTATTTAAATCTGTATCTACTATAAATCCTAATCACCTAAGATCAATAAAATGAGTGGGTGACTGTGGATGACTGTACTTCACATTTTATTGACAATAAAAAAAAATGCAAAAAAATATTTAGACTACATATTTTCATGCTTTAGTTACATATAAATGATAATAACCAGTATTATAGAAATATCACTTCGATAATACTAGTGTAACAGTTATATGTTATTTTATCTATAGAAAGCTAAGCTAAATAGAAGCTTATCGCTTTGTGAAATACTAAAACATGCTTTATTTATATTATTAATTTATTCACATTTCTATCTTAAACGTAAGTAAAATTCTTGAAACATTTAAGGTACACAATTGCAAAATTTTCATATGAGGTAAAAAAAAAACTCCAGTAGACGCCGGTGGATATCAATAATTCTATTATCTATAATTCTATACAAATAAAACTAACACCCCATAAGAACCAAAATTTTAGTTAAATAATAAGGTAGTTATTCTACATTTATCTACAAACAATAACTACGACTATTATACGAAAATTTATTCGGTGTCGGATCATCTGCAATATGAAAATATTTTTGTCTATACTTTTCATATACACCATATACATACGTACATACATATCTACATATAGTTTATACTTAAAACTTTTAAATAATAGTTCATAGACTTGCAGAATTGTTAGTAATTGTATTAAGTCCATAGACGAAATTTTATAATACAAGCAAACTTCTTTTAAAAATAAACATACCTTTATTCTTGTGCGCGCTGCAAACTTGGACACTTTGGACAGCGCGCTAAGTGCGAGGTCGCTAGTGTCGATATTGAGGTGGTGCGACTCTAGTGACGTCAGGAATTTGTCCTGAAATTATTATAAGCGAGATTCAATGTTATCTAAAGCTCAAACGAAGGTGTAGAAGTGGTTGTTAAGCCTCGACTCGCCGTTAGGTTTATATGTCCCAAATGCAATAAATGACGAACCTATTGCCATAAATATTCACAAAGTTTTCAGTTATCGATATGTGTCACACAAGACTTTCCAAATTAATTTCGAAAAGTCATTGGTGCCAGGATTCCAACCAGCGACCTCTTGATTCAGAAGCGAGGTGCTCAACCACCGAGACTCAAATCGATCTTATTCTTTTATAAGCAAAGATTTTTTTTTTACTTTACGGTGTAATATAGGGGCCATAAAGAACGGAATTTGCCAACAACTTAATAGAATGAATGATACAAGTTACTTACAGCATCAGCTTTACAAACAGTATTCGCCATTTGCCTGCAAAGTTGTCGGAGAAAATATGATTTGTCAAGTGTTTCTTCCGTGATCATGAATGAGTACAACTTCTCTTTCAGCTCTTGATTGTTCCGACACATCAATGCGAACACGTTATGACAGTCTGAAAACGAATACACATTTTATTACGGCTTTCAGTTAATCTACATAATTACTTATTTATGAAATTTTATTTTTTTAAAGGGATACGAAGACAAATGAGCAAGCGCGTCACCTGATAGTAAGCAACTAACGCCGCCCATAAACACCTGCAACACAAATTATGTTACAGTTGCGTTGCCGGCCTTTCAAACGGGATAGGGAAGGGGGTCGGAAATGGGATGAGAACGGGGTCGGAATTGAGATGGGAAGGGGTGAGGGGATGAAGTTGGGCATACAGATACTTCTCTTAATAATCGAAACGCGGAACACTTTTTCAATAACTTTCCAAAACCATTAGTTTTTAAAACACCGGACCAGATAGACCAGAACTTAAAGTCTTCTATGTCGGGAAAGGGTATCATCTCATGTTTACGATTTTATTAATAAGTATAACATGTGTTTACCTTCAGCTTCTTTGATATCGTAGACTCGTTTAACAGTGCTGAGTGGCATTAACGATATATGCCGGTAAGGTTTACTTGAACCTATACGCATAGTTCCCGTGCCGTTGGTTGGACTTTTGCTATTGAAAGCCTGCACCAAAAAAAAATCAAATTTTAAAAATCTATTATTTTAGATATAGATCTAATAATTTAGATACTATTTAAGTAGATATAGATCGTGAGATATGTAATTGTTTTGAGTTCATGTTTTTTTTTTTATTGAGATGGCGGCCCAGAAATACAGTGATCTGTGGTTGTATGCACCAACTGATACTGGCATTGACTAGCATAGCCTTTAAAAAAAACTATTCACCTCCTTCTTGAATACAGTTATAAGTACAAGTAGTATTTGAGATATACTTACTTTTGATCTTTTCTTACAAACTTCCATAGTATCGGTGAACAAAAACAACACAAGGTGATCCCCTCGGCCCGACAACTCCTTGGACAGTTCCACAACTTCACAGCGCGATACAAACGATCGATGTGATGATACCAGATGTGGCTGCAAACAATTATAAACATAGTTATATTTACAGCATATACATATAGGGGCATTGATTCATTTGAGTTGATGGAGATATTGAAAACTTCAAGCCTTTTATTACCCGAAGGTGTAGGCAGCGGCTGTTAAGCCTCTTCGATATTAATCACACATAATTTCCGAAATTAATTTCGGAATGTCATTGGTGTGACCCAATGTGAAGATACGAACCTGCGACCTCTGGATTCAGAAGCGGGTTGCTCGACCACTGGACCATCGAGACTATACTAATTTTGGATTTTATTATATTCATATGCGGCCCGTACCGCTGCGCGACGCAACCGCAATAAGTTCCAACATTTTAAATCTCGTGTAGTGATAATAACAACAAAATTGGTACATTTTCTTTTTTACATGTGTTTATTTATTCACTGGGATTATTATTCATTCAGTAACGTTCAAACAACAGAATTGAATTTCGTTCACTACATATCACTGTTCAAAGAACACGAACATATAAAATAACATACCGGACACTGATCAATGTCATTATATATATCGAACATTTGCAACTGTCCCTCCGTCTTGCGTTTGTCTTCGTTGATGTGCGACATGACCTCGCGCAGTCCCGCCAGTGCCTGCACCAGGGCCGCGTGATCGGGGTTGCTCTTGTGGGTGTGCTTTAATATATCTAAAACAGAAACATATTCATACTTAAATAAATGTATCTTCATATTCATTGGTACTACCAAGACCTCATAAAAATGTCTTAAATAAAGAGAATGTTTCCAGATTTTAAATGCATGCATTTATCATCACCATTTCCATGCATCAGCAAATAAAATCACTACAGATGACTCCCAGTCAAATGAATCGGACCCCAGATAGGTATGATCCAGTATTGCTGCAATTCTATTTGAAGTCTATACAACAAATGGTGATTTACACAAATATCGGAAATTTCTCCATAAGAAAGATTCATTAAAATCTACTTGAGAGTAATTCTTTTTAATTTAATACCAACTTAGTAGACAATGCAATATATAATAATACCACTCTTATAAACTACTCTATACCCATCAAGCTGGTTCTGAAAAAGACCTACGGATGTTGATCCAACCAGGGCATATAAGAAAAAAGGTTTTCCTAAATTATAATAATGCACTCACACACACAAACAAAAAATATAGAGAGCATCCTGTTAAAACTCACCCCACATTATCCAAACCTTATTATTTTTATCACCACCATATAAATGTAAAAATGTCTAGTTTACTTATTAGATTCGTGTGAACAATATTACAATAACATATTAATGGATATAGCTTTAATAAACTAAGCTTAAAAAGCTGTCAAGGGAGTTTTGGAAAGCGGCTTTGGAATTAGATGACGTTAAAAGCCATAAAACCCTTCCTTGCCGGGTCGTTAAGTTAATTCAGTTATAATTTCAGCTAATCCCAAAGTTACAAAGCAAATATTTTGTAGTATAGTACCGCAAGGTCACATGGTCAGAGGAAGATCAAAAATGAAGATGATTATACAGAACTTTGAACTATTTGAGCCCATTGAACCCATTTGAACTATGTATAGGCGTTTTCTCAAAAATTTTGTTGAATATTCATCATTGAATCATCATCATCATCAGTTGAATATTGATCATAGCCATAATGAGCCATATACGAAAGTAGTTTCTGCTCAGTGGTAGAACCGCTTGTATAAAACCTTATTCTATATAACTTTAAAATAACTTAAAGTTAGTATATAGAAGAAGGTTAATATGTAGATATTAAGGTATTGAATATGTACTCACCATCCAATAATAAACTTATGCTAGGTAACCGCTGCACTGGTCTTATTAAAAGTTCCTGTAAACTTTGTCTGCCACACTCCGGTTTTGTTTGGCAAATTTTCAGGAATGCATGAAATCTGAAAAGAAGTATACTTCCTCGGTGAGCGAACATGTAAATCAGATGAAACCTGACAGTAATTATTTATGTAATTGTTTTATTCTAAAATAAATACAGATATTCAGATTTCAGAGACATACACAATAATGGGTAGATTATCAAAATAGTCATAAATATTTGTTTGAGATGAAATTAAACGTCGTAATTTTGCTATAATTTTATTTATTAAGTAGCGAGTGTTGAAATTTTGGTAGAAGTTAATAATAAAATAAATATTACCTTGGGTTCTCACGGTCACACTGTTGCAGCATCTCTTTTGTATTCTCGAAGAAGTTGACAAAAGGCGGGTAAGCTTTCACCATGTCGGGGGTGTACCTTAACACCAGCCGGCCAATACTCGTCTCTTCACCCCAATGAGCTTGAGCAGAGCGCAAGTCTTCTAACATTTTTCTGCAATTTATAAAACATTTTAACTAAACAACATTGTTTTAAATATTAGTATGTCCAAAATACTATCTCAAGATATCCAACTCACAAATTCGAATTTTAAGAAACAATTGTTCTTTCTTAAGAACCGTAAACTTATAAAAATTAGTTTATAACGTTAGAACCACCGTTTAATGGTCTCGGTGGTCCAGGGGTCGAGCACACGGCTTCTGAATCCAGAGGTCGCGGGTTCCAAATTAATTTCGAAAGTTACGTGTGATAAATATCGATGAGTAAAAACTTTGTATCCGGTATGGTAATATTTTGCCACCTATTTCGTTTGGCACGTAAACATAACGGCGAGTCGAGGCTTAACAGCCACTGCCTACACCTTCGGATAGAAAAAGGCGTGAAGTTATGTTAGAATAGCAATTAGAAAAAAAATGTTGCTTTTAACAATAATAAATGGAATTATTTTCAAGTCTCTCATATAGCAAAACTATACTAATAAGCACACAATCTGCTAATAAAACACAACTAATAAAAGTATGGGTGGGCATCTTTTAACTCACTCGTGCAATTCGCATATAGGCGGTAAATTTCCAAATATTATTTTGAGTTCAGTATTATTGAGCAACGCTTGATTTTTTCCATTACTATTGTCCTTTTCGGTCATCTCTTCTAATGGTTGTTTAAACATCTGAAAAGATAAATATCAATCAGCATATTAAGAGACATAATACCTTAATCAAAGCATGACTATTTCTTGTGTGGTACAAAAGTAAATAGACATTTAAGAATGTGTATGTAGTCTAATATCTCTATTTAAATTTAACATTGAACCAGAATGAAATAGCAAAAGTAAGCACAAAATTATTTAATTGGTGGTGTACAAAATTATGTATCTTACCGTAACAATTGTTTGCAATATCCCAACATAATTAGACTCTGTCTGTAATAGTTCCATAAACACCTGTTGACGGGGCGACAACAATTTTCTGACTACTGTATCAGGTACTTCCGATTCTATAAAGCAGACAAAATGTAAACATTAACATTGATTTTGTACAGTTTGGATTATGCCTTGTTGCGTTCAAATAGATTCAGAGCTTAAAATCTATTATCACTAAAGAAATGAGATTAAGAAGTATTACCCCCATTATTATTTTTGTTTTATGAAAGGCAATAAAATTGCCTTGCTTCCCAAACCAGCTTCAGCTCGTTGATTCAGAAACGATTACATAAATTTCAAATAATAGCATACTTAAAAGAATGAACCGAGTATCACTGTTAATCACCTTCAAGCAGTTGTTTTCCATCTGGCGAGGGCGTGCAGTCCAGCAGCGTGCCGGACAGGCTGAGCAGCACTGCGTCCCCGACTGAGGAGCGCCGCTTGTGGAGCGCGGAGTCCCCGCCGCGCAGCTTGCGCTTGCGGAGCCGCTGCAGGTGCGACGGCGTGCTGCTGCCCTCGCCGGCGCCGCTCCCCGCGCCCTCCTCGCTCCCTGCGCACCCCGCCCCCGCGCCCGACCCCGCCCCCGCGCCGCCCACAGATGATCGACGAGATACTTCATCCAGATACTACAAAAAAATTGGGCTCTTGGAAGGAACTCGTACATATGGAACTCCAAAACCAAAAAAAAGCTCTTAAATATATATTTCTCGAATGATCATTATTATAACACAAAATACTTACGTTTTGAAATAGGTAATCTCTCTCGTCTTGCGCCTCCTCATTTTGTACGGACGCCCAGAACCACTCGGCTTTCACTATGTACACCCGCGTCGAGCATTCTGGCGCGACCGCCGTGTTGTGCACGTCCACTACCTACATGTGACAAAACATATGTTAGTAACACTCGATACAGCCTTAACGCAATTCTATCCTTCACCATAGCACACTAGTAAATCCGTCGAAACGGAAATTCCTAATCTCGTTATAAGTCCAAGTAAGCTTCTAAATAACCTAGTGCAAATTGAATACTCTGAAATGCATGCATACCAAGGGGAGCCGGTCCACGAATGAACCGACCGTACGACAGAGACCATGACCTCAAATGTTTTGGATGACATGACAGGCTACTGTAATTTTAGTAGTACATATTGAATAAAATATTGTTAGTACCGGTAGCGATATTCCATGGCATTGCGATATGGCGTGGGCGTCACGGATGGGGGGCGTCGAGGCGGGCGGCGGCTGGTCGTGGACGGAATGGGGAGTTGGAGTGGCACGGGGGCTCGGGTGGTGTCGGGGGGAAGGCGGGGGACAGCTCAATGTGCTCGCACCTGCATCGGATGCACCGCAGATCGAGTGACGTTGTGTCCGTAGCCATACGCTTTGTGGTGTTTTAAAAAGTGTTGATTCGTCTAATTCATCCACATCAGCTCCTCTACTTGGCGTTGCTACTTCAGTGCTGTCCACTGTATCGACTTGAACTGGCGATATATCCAAATTCATACCGTCAAAACCTCTCTTTGGTGTAGAAATGTTTTTGAAACTGGAAGGAAGATGACTCGGATCCACTTCCAGGGTATTGCGCTCCACGCGTTTTTCATACTTCTTTTTCCGTTCACTCCTAAAGGAGGCTGTAAATGATTTAACACTTCTCCTTAATTTTGATGCCGATTTCAAAGTTTTGGAGCTTCTTATAGAAGCAAATGATATATCAAAAAAGCCAGATTGCTTACTAGTGTTGAGAGAAGAAATGGATGCATTATGATCTTCCTTTATTGGGGACGAGGTAGACGCAATAAATTCTCCTGCAGGATCTGTAGGTTTTATACTGTCTGGACTCACAGGCTCCACTGTAATTTCGCCGGTGGGTTTAGTAAGAGAATCCTTTTTCGATCTCTTAAATATGTTAGGTCTGTTTTTGAACTTAAAAGAGTCCTTTATTTTTAACCGTTTGATAGACTTCCAGTTGCTATCTTCACTTTTATCTGGTGATACGTTAGAGTCGATAGTGCTAACTTGAAAATTTGAATCTGTTGAGTTTCGACTTCTTTTCTTTCCAGAGGAAATGGTTGTGGTCGATTGTTGCAACTCTTTGCGGCCCGCCGTGTTTGCCAACAAAAATACAGGTTCATCTTTAGTGTCTAAATCACATAAACTTTTAGTGAGCGAAGAATGCACGGAGCCAGCCTCTGTTAGACAATCGACCAAGTTAAAAACGTTCATAGACTTATTTCTAAATACTTCTCTCTTATCTTTACCGTTAATTCTATCGCACACATTCGCGTGTGACGATAAACTCTTGTTTTCTTTGTCGCACATTCTACAATTGCGCAATTCCACACGTTCAACGTGTGGGGGACTTTTAACATTGTCAAAACTAAAACATCGCTCATCGGTATACGATTGCCCTAGAAAACTAAGGTTGCCGTTATCAGTCTCGTCAGCGCATACAGTTTGAGCGCGCTTGTTCCTCAGAGAGAGGTTGTCACGTGCAAATTGCAAACGCTGTTCGCATTCCTCTTGTTTAGTGTGTGATGATGTGGCGCGGCGGCCAGACAATCGCGCGGACAGCCTGCGGTACAGCGAGCTCTTGGGAGTGGACTGGGAACGATTGGGAGTGATGCGGGTGGGTTTCACAGAGTTGGGTGTACTCGGATGTGGTGATAGGACAAGCGAACGACCGAAAGTCTCCCCATTGGCCATAACCTGAAACATGTGTGAAACACACCACGCAATGATGTAATGAAGCCATTCCAATACAAACATGCACGACGATAACACATAAATATTATCGTGATACGGAGGTAGTTAGACACAGGAAGCGGCTCGCTACACCAGAGTCACATTGACGTACTCTAATGTTTAGTTTGTACATATATATTGATAATTTGAGTCAGTATTGTGACAGGAACTTATCTTTTTAATGTGGAAATTCAATTATAATTGTTAATATTTAAAATGAAGAAAAAGTTTAGTCGCAAGAACGTTGCATCTGTATCAAAACGACATTTGACACAACTTAACGTTAAACCCGAAAATAACCAAATTTGAAGTAGATAATTTGTGACAGTTCTACGATCGAGGTGTGATAGAGAGGCAAGCTGAATAGTGAGAAGTATGTGCGCGAATATACAATAGTGACTCGGTGATAAAGCATGAAACAAAACAAAAGATATATGAAAAGGTGTGATAAAAAAATGTGATATAAAACAATGGGTCGACTTTACGCCGTGCGGTAAAGGATATGGATATGGTACACTGGGATTATTTGGCATGGCATAACCCACACGACGAAAATAATACATAATAGCATATTTTCTCTTTTTTTTATCAATATTTGCTGAATTTGAAAGCATTGCTAAATAATAGAAACAGTATTGGAAAAGAATAAAATAGAATGTATGCAGTACCAAGATTGCTATTGTTCTACTAGCTTTCATCTGTCATAATGAAATTAAATGATTTCTATGCTCAAGTATAGATACTATGTGCATGCTGAACTCATAGTTACAATATTATCTAATATCGCTAATAAAATCTAACGTAAACAATGAATCTGTGTAAATAAGTCTGGATTGTGTGTCTTTCAATCTTTTACAAAGTGTATCTGTGAGACACCAGTAACTTTAATATAGCAACTGGTGTTTATATATTCTATCTCTATCTAAAGGGGACCCCATAATAAATCATAATAATATGGCATTTATGTGCGAATAGAAAAATAAAAACAAAACACGTCTCTGCAACGAAAGGAACGAATTAAGAACTATATTTAAGTATGTACTATAAAACAGAGACAAGGTTATTCCTAATCTCTTTTGAACGCTTCCAAAACAGAGAATCTGGCAGCTCACATGGAACGCTTTCTCTTTGTAAGGTAATTAAAAACATATGCCTATAATATAATAATAATCCTTTTGTATCGTTAACAGGACGAAAGTAGGTAATTCGGTAATAGGTAAATCAATTGGAAAGTGATCTATTATGTTCAGTGTGTGCGTGTGTGTGTGTGTTGTGTGTGTGTGTGTGTGTGTGTGTGTGTGTGTGTGTGTGTGTGTGTGTGTGTGTGTGTGTGTGTGCGCGCGTGTGTGTGCGCGTGTGTGTGCGTGTGTGCGTGCGCGTGTGCGCGTGTGTGTGAGTGTGCGCGTGTGTGTGTGAGTGTGCGCGTGTGTGTGTGAGCGTACACGTGCACGCACCTCTGTACGCATAAATATCTGAACGCATGTGTTTTATACTCACAACGTGTGTGCAGTCAGCGTCGTCTAGCTGACATGTGGCGCCCCCATTGCTGGCAAGAACCTCGGCCATATGCTGCGTCTCATCTTCAGGGAAGCCCACGAACGCGACTTTCGCGCCCGCGAATACTTTTATTTTGTGCTCTTTCTGTAAACACGCGTGTCTTTTGTACATTCAAATAAGTGCAACAGACTAAACTTACAACACACTTCAGACGAGAGTTAAATCAAGATTTCTTGGGAAACACTTCCGGCGTATGATTTACAGAAGGAATCCAATTAGAAGCAACCCAGTCGCTGATGATGGCAGATGTGCGCGAGGTAGGGCATATACTAGGTAGTCTGATGCACTTAAGAACACAGCGGGCGGCAGCATGTACCAGTCAGTCCACGCAGCGTAAGACCGCACTGGATGGAAGCAATTATGTGGTCACGATCCTCACCAGTGAGGAAACCATGAAGAAGAACAAAAAGAAGCTAATCGTGTAATTATTACGTCTAGCTGTCTGATAATAAGTATTTCATATAAAACGCATTCTACACTAACAATGATATCATCTTTGGTGGCGAGGCAAGTGGGGTCGTCACGCCTCTCCCAGCACGCATCCACCCATGATCTGGACAGCACTGGCACGTGGAACAGCGACGCATATCGATACTTGTCACCCACTATAGCTGTGGCGATCAGGTGCGTCACCTTACTGGACATGTCCTTGCGGATAGAACCGCCCATGTAGTGTATCAGTGTTATCAGGTACGTCTGGACAAACAGAAATGCAGACAATAAGTTACAGATATAGAGGACAGGTGTCCTAAAATTGTTACGTCGCTTGGAGTAAATTCTTCTAGATATTCGGTTCTTGGTTTCTAGATATTCATAAAGAAATATAAACTGTTGAAAATACAATACTTGCAAAAATTAAAGATTGTAATAAATTTAAAGTATAATTTGAAGAATTACTATTTAGTTAGTATGCCAAAGTGAGGTTTTTCTAACTATGACGTTTAAATGACGTACAAGAAAAACGTCACTACAATTTAATGCAAATAAGTAGCAAAATTTAGGCAAATATGCTTAACAGTTTCCGTTGTCTCCAGATAACCTAATATTTAGTACTGAGCCTTTTGATATATGATAATGAGCTATATCTGTCATATAGAATAGAATTATTTAATAGACATGTCTCTGACACTGATCGATGGAGGCACTACCTCAAGCACTCGTGTTTATGGATTTCACTTTAAATCATAAGTTAAATTTTGTAATGGGTGATTTTTTTGAGGTTAGGATTTTCATGCATTAGTATTTGCTCAGATTTTTTGAGGTTATGATTTTCATGCATTATTATTTGCTCAGTATGCTTTGACATTTCATCATGAATAGACTTACTAACGAGCAACGCTTGCAAATCATTGAATTTTATTACCAAAATCAGTGTTCGGTTCGAAATGTGTTTCGCGCTTTACGCCCGATTTATGGTCTACATAATCGACCAAGTGAGCAAACAATTAATGCGATTGTGACCAAGTTTCGCACTCAGTTTACTTTATTGGACATTAAACCAACCACACGAATGCGTACAGTGCGTACAGAAGAGAATATTGCGTCTGTTTCTGAGAGTGTTGCTGAAGACCGTGAAATGTCTATTCGTCGCCGTTCGCAGCAATTGGGTTTGTGTTATTCGACCACATGGAAGATTTTACGCAAAGATCTTGGTGTAAAACCGTATAAAATACAGCTCCTGCAAGAACTGAAGCCGAACGATCTGCCACAACGTCGAATTTTCAGTGAATGGTCCCTAGAAAAGTTGGCAGAAAATCCGCTTTTTTATCGACAAATTTTGTTCAGCGATGAGGCTCATTTCTGGTTGAATGGCTACGTAAATAAGCAAAATTGCCGCATTTGGAGTGAAGAGCAACCAGAAGCCGTTCAAGAACTGCCCATGCATCCCGAAAAATGCACTGTTTGGTGTGGTTTGTACGCTGGTGGAATCATTGGACCGTATTTTTTCAAAGATGCTGTTGGACGCAACGTTACAGTGAATGGCGATCGCTATCGTTCGATGCTAACAAACTTTTTGTTGCCAAAAATGGAAGAACTGAACTTGGTTGACATGTGGTTTCAACAAGATGGCGCTACATGCCACACAGCTCGCGATTCTATTTTTTGACTACTATACTAGACTATTTTTTGTGGGGCTACGTCAAGTCTAAAGTCTACAGAAATAAGCCAGTAACTATTCCAGCTTTGGAAGACAACATTTCCGAAGAAATTCGGGCTATTCCGGCCGAAATGCTCGAAAAAGTTGCCCAAAATTGGACTTTCCGAATGGACCACCTAAGACGCAGCCGCGGTCAACATTTAAATGAAATTATCTTCAAAAAGTAAATGTCATGTACCAATCTAACGTTTAAAATAAAGAACCGATGAGATTTTGCAAATTTTATGCGTTTTATTGTTTAAAAAAGTTCTCAAGCTCTTAAAAAATCACCCGTTACATGGACTATTTCTGAGTGTCTTTGAAGACATATGAAAATAAATCTTCTTTTACTTTGATGTCTCGGTCTACACCTTCGGTTATAGATAGCGTGAAAGTAAGTTGGTTTTCCTAAAAGTGACTATTTTAATGAATCAGAAGATAACGTAAACTATTTATAAGAAAAAAAAACAGGTAAAAAGTACTGACGAGTTCATCCTTTTTCCGGAATCCCGAGAAGCATATGACTGCGCCGCGCATCGCCAGCGAGTAGAGCGGGCGTGCGCTCGTCGGTGGCGGCTCATCGCGCTCCGACAACTGTAGCACCGCGGTCGGACCCAGAACCCTGCAACACACACAGTACTTGCAATGAATATAATATTAATTTTGAGGGAATCACACAGTTTATTTATATATAAATACATAACTCCACTCCAAATCCTTTGCGGGGTAGGCAGAGAGCCGTAAGCACGATTCTTACACGCCTCACTCGCTTCGATGACTTTCATAACTCTTTTTAAGGCTCCTGACATAACCTTCCTCCAGAACACGTTCTATTTGATCATAGAATGTGTGTCTTGACCGTCCTCGACTCCAACATCCATCCGCTTTTGCATTGTATATCTGCTTAGTCAGTCCGAACCATCAGAGCATGCACTTTTTTACTTTTATACCGACACTCTCTTTCAATCCAACTTTCTTCCTTACAACCTTATAACGTAATAGAATTCAGAAATACACCTAGTAAGTAGGATCGGGAAACGATATATCGAAAATCTAATAAATACCTACACCGGAAAATGTCGTTATTTATCGATATCAGTGATACGATGATATCGATATTTTGAAATCAAAATTTCAAATACATACATATTTCGATATCGAATCTTTCAATGTATCGTTTTTCTACATATTGAAACATTACGACTGCATTAAAAAGTGCGTAGCGTATAGGAAGGTTACCTTTCTTTTGACATTAACTTGAGTTAGAATTTTTCCAAATTGGGACTAGGCTAGGCATTAGAAATACAGATATATCGATTTCAGCCTACTAGATATCTTGCAGCCCTAACTATAAGACAAGCTGGAACTGACGTCATAATATCCACATAAGTAAATAAATGAATGATGACTACTTTGCTTTAACGGGGGTCAATTTATGTAAATTTCAACCCCCCGACACTCAGACAGTTATATCCGGACTATAGCTATCGCACCGAAAAGTATAAGATTTTCTGATACAGTTCGAATAAATATAAACTGTATCTGACAATAAAATTTTAAAAGCTATCGCTTTACTTAAACTTTGTTTGAACGACACTGGTTGCAATGAATGGGGGGGTGGTGATTCTATTTCTATTTTTACCTTACCGGAAATTGTAGCGGCAACGTAGCTCTACTTTGGTTGCATTTCTAACACATTTAGACAGAAGAACACAGAAATTTCAAGTTTGACAAACTTGGCTATAGAATACAAATGAGTTGGCAATTGAACGCAACGTTCATTTCTTAAAGCGAGTAATACCGACTTCAAAAAAAAATACAACCACAGCAAAAATGAAAGAAAGTAGTGAGTAGTGCGCGCCCGGCCCAAGTAACAATCAACGCCGTTTCGTCCATCACCGCGTGACAAAATAGCATCTCTTAACACGCGTCACAAATGTCTTTAACACTTTATTTGGAACTTGGACAACAATAAACATCTAATACAATTTAAATAGCGCGTTACACTGTTTCAACTAATACGTCACTATTGTAAGAGCCGTTGTTTAGTTAATCTCTTAAATTTACAACATAAGATAACTTCACGCCTTTTTCTATCCGAAGGTGTAGGCAGTGGCTGTTAAGCCTCGACACGACTTTAGGTTTACGTCCCAAATGGATTAGGTGGCGAACCTACTGCTACAGGGCATACCGGGCCCAAAGTTTTTAGTCATCGATATTTATCAAATATAACTTGCAAACATCATTTCGAAAAGTCATTGGTGTAAGCCAGTGTGAGGATTCGAACCCGCAACCTGTTGATTCAGAAGCGGGGTGCACGACCACTGGACCACCGAGACCTTAAATAATTAGACGATAAATAAAATACCTTTACATTTACACGGTAAGCGATAATCTCTTGGTACGCGCATGAAATAATGTGATCCTTATTTTATTATTACGACGACAACGCGACGAGACCTTGGAATGAATACCGAACATTAACAGAATCGAGGTGATGTGGAATTATGTTCAACATTGATAATGCCCTGTTTTATTATTCATTATCACAGGACATGGAAATAGTTAATAATAAAAACCCCAAAGACCTTTCCGAACAAAATACCTTCACAGGGGTGTACAGCAGTATCATTTAGTTTGTGTGTTAGAATCTAACGCGATCGTTGCAACGGGACAGATGTCTTTGTACCGGGCTAACGGAAGTCTGACGACGGCAGGTGCCTCGTGCAAAAACTGTTAATTAGTTAAATTAAGTTTAGCAGTAACATGGGTGGCGGTATATATATTACTAGCAGACCGCGCGAACATCGTACCGCTATATTGTATGTACGAGTAGCTTCCCGCCTCACGGTGTTACTCGCGTACAAACAAAATGTCGATGACCACGATGATTACACATAGCCTATGTCACTCAGTGATAATGTAGCTTTCTAACGAAGAAGGAATTATTAAAATCAGTCCAGTAGTTTTTGAGTTTATTCGTTACATACCAAAATACAAATCTTTCCTCTTTATAATATTAGTGTAGTTGTAGATATACAGAAATTGACAATTGATAAACAGAACCCCAACACTGCCGTCACAAGCAGCTGAGATACTAATCTATATATATATATAAGAGATTTCCACCTATATATTGACTCATCACGATATCTCTGGAACCATAAGGCGTAGCGACTTGAAATTTGGTAGGATTATTCCTTTCGCCGAGTAGAGGTCAGCTAAGAACGGATTTTACGAAATTCCACCCACAAGGGGGGTTGCGGGGGTGTTAACAATGGAAAATTCCCATTTTTAACCTATCGACTTAAAATTTGTCGAAGATATTGCAGTATTAACATAGCGAGGCAGCAGTTATTACTTTTGATGCGAAACAGAGTTCGCCGGGTCAGCTAGTATAGTATAAAAGATAATATATCACAACGAGATAAAGATAAAAGTGTACAAAAAAGAAATACCCAGACTGTTTTATAAACAAACGTATAGATTGGCGAATAAATAAGAATTAAAAAAAAACCGTTTGTTTTGTTGTTGTTATATTTCAAGACGATCAAATAAATACTATTAATTACTATAATGTAGTATAACAATCGGTCGAATTAAACGTTCGAATGACGTTTACCGTGTGTAATAAAAAATTTAAACAAGTCCGGTTCATTGCCAATACAAACAGTAACTAACTGTGTACCTACCTACGGGAGACATTGACGCAATTATTGATAGCGAGATGTTAGATAAATCATACACAGCATACGTATACAGAACTGTACAACTCTGAATTCTACATAAAATTAAATTAAAATAATATTTAGATGTTATAAACCAAATGTATTCTGAAGTTCACGCAGCAGTCTGAATAATTATTGAATTGTAAATAGTAACCATTTCCATTCTTTATAGCATCTTCGATGCAAGTAAACGTTTAAAGTAGATAGGTACTAAATTTAAATTATTTAATACATATCTCATCTCTCACTTCATGATAAGTGTCTTGGGGTAGGAACAGAGCGCCATAAAGCAGTATTCTTACACACTTCACTCGCTTCTCCGACTTTCATAATTCTTATCATGCACGCTCGTCTGTTTTTATGACTCCTGACATCACCTTCTGCAAGGAGATGTTCAATTTCGGACATAGAAAGTGTGTCGTAGCCGTCCTCGTATATATTCTGCTTTTCGTATATATTCTTGTATTGTATATATCTGCTTAGTCAATCTTGCATCATTCATTCTTTCTACATGTACGAACCATCAAAGCATACCCTGTCTTACTTTTACACCGACACTCTCTTTCAATCCTACTTCTTGCCTCACAACTGTTATCAACGCGTTAGAGTATTATCACGCCCAGTAAAACTCTATGTTGCAATTAGTTAGGGAAATATAGTGAGGACTTAGGTTCATTTTGAGCTTTAGTTGGAGATACTGATTACTAAAGACACGTCCCTGACACATTATTCTATATTATTATAACATAACTTCATGCCTTTGTTTTCCGAAGGTGTAGACAGCGGCTGTTAAGCCTCGTCTCGCCGTTATGTTTACGTCCCAAATGGAATAGGTGTCAACCCGATTGCAATACCGGGCACAAAGTTTTAGTCATCGATATTTGTCACACATAACTTTCGAAATTAATTTCGATAAGTCATTGGTGTGAGCCAGGATTCGAACCCGCGAACTCTGGATTCAGAAGTAGGTGGTCAACCACTGGACCACCGAGACTGTTAAATATGTGATAAATAGTTGTGTACATTATCAAAAACCAAAAACCAAAAATAAACACACATCTTTCCTATGCAATTTACAATGTATCATTTTAGTCAATGTACAATGTATGAATCATCAGTTTTCAAGATCTACCTTGTGTATAGATAGGTAGGTACATTTATATTTTTGTTGGCTCAGTGCCCTTAGGAGGATTTTGGCCTCAACATTTGTAGTTATGTTCTGTGAAAGATTTTCGTTACATAGGTTTCTAATTGTGAGTCAGTGACCCAAGCTGTCCTTCCCGCCCTATTGGACCTCTATCGCTTTGGTCTACAGATGTGTTATGTTATATTTAAAGAAAAACCCGTAATATTTTGAACACGTTGTGAAGTCGCAACACGACTAAAGTCATACCTAGAAAATGTCACTCAAGATTAATATATTGTCATATATTAAAAACCGTAAAGTAATTTTTGCACGGAACGTCAACAAGCATTTGTATGCATTCTTAAAACATCCACATTCTGGCATCCGCATATTAGTAATACGATTATAAGAAATTTACATGTTTTTCAGAGAAAGATATAATTATTAATTTTTAAATAGCTTGTTGTTAATATCTATCTCATTGGCAACACATTTATGATAACAGCACATCGTTTCAATATATATATACCTATAACTATTTAGACCATTTGTTAAATCATCATCAGTCTATTGCAGTCCACTGCTGGACATAGGCTTCTCCCAATGTGCGCCACAACATCCGCGTCTCTGCTTTCCGCATCCAGACTTTTCTAGCAGCCTTTCTGAGGTCGTCTGACCATCGGGCTGGTGGGCGTCCTACGCTACGTTTACCAAGACGCGGTCTCCACTCTATGACCTTCTTACTCCATCTATTCTACCACATATGTCGGTTACCCCAGTTCTCCGGCGGATATACTCATCCCTGAGTTTATCTTTCAGAGATACCCCGAGCATAGCTCGCTCCATAGCTCGCTGAGCGACTTTAAATTTGTAGACTAGCCCTACCGTAAGTGTCCACGTTTCGGCACCGTAGGTCACTACCGGTAAAATACACTGGTCAAAGACTAGTCTTCAGGTATTGCGGTGTAGGCGAGTCGAAAACTCGACGCAGTTTGCCGAATGCGGCCCAACCCAGCTGTATCCTCCTGTCGGCCTCCTTCTCGAAGTTTCGTCTACCTAACTGGATAGTTTGGCCGAGGTAGACGTATATTACGTGTGAATATTTCTATCATTGTCTTCTAGATTTAGATAACAAAACCTTGAGTTTTAGAATTTGAGACTGTTTGAATGTACAAATTATTCCATATTCAACTTTAGTAGTACTGCGAGTTTCTTCAATTAAGTACTAGTATGCAATAGCAAACCTAGTCAATTATTAGGACACACGGCACCTACGTACATTTTCATAGACTGCTAAATAGATCTTGGCAAATTTCAAAAGTTCAAAAGTCGCGGGTTCGACTCTTTTTCAAAATTCTTTTCGGAAGTTATGTTTGATAAATATCAATGATCGATGATCTTTGTGGTCGGTATGGCAATAAGTACGCCACCTATTCCATTTGGAATGTAAACATAACGACGAGTCGAGGGTTGTCAACAGTATGCTAAGAAGATGACGAGAGCGGTACCAGAGTTTGTGAGGCTATCATGAGTTCCAAGTCCCATTTCGAGAACAAAACTAAGAAATAGTGAGGATGACACTTAGAATTATTATAGATCAACATTAAAAAACCTATATCATGTTAGATAAGAAATACTATCCCGTATAGCAACTAAATGTATATATCTTACTTATGAAACATTAACCTAACGAACTATGGTTTAAATGTTCTGTCATCGCCGAAGGACAAAAACCTTCCACGACGCCATCACACGTACGTACACGTAATAATAAATATTTGATACGCACGCCGCTATGCCGGCTGTTGCTCATTTGAATTAATTATAGAATCAGTTTTATTTCAATGTGTGTCATTGTAGAGAAATATATATATTTAGGGCACAGGGGAGTTTCAATTCGGGAATACTTTGAATTAATGTTTTCCGAGGAGTAGGTGGGTGGGCGGCGTAGAAATTGTAACGAGCGCTGCTCTCGGTAAGACGAATCACGCTATCGACGAAACAGTCATCACATCAAAGTAAGTTGATCAAACTTCTTCGAGGACCATACGTGGAATTTAAATAATTGCCCTGCTGCCACATAGTACGGTTTCAGATAAACTTCGTACCGTGAGCGATAAGGAAAGTGAATGATATAACTAAAGCTTAATACCAATTCCGTTAAGAAAATCATTTTGTGGAGAAATACGTAAACGACCACTACGTAGCTAATAGAAAATCGTAACGATACACTTCTACTAAAGAGGATAGACTACACTTCGACAGTGGTAAAGCCAAGTAGTTCGCTGCATGAATGGGCCGGCTAGACCGGTGAAATACCACGACCTCTTAGAAGATCGACGTAAAGTGGCTCATGCCGCGTTTCGTTCTGTGAGAGAGGTACCCGGAGGCCCACCTCCCTTCCCCATCCTGCACCCTTAAAAGTCGGCAATGCAACTGTAACACTATATGTGTTGGAGGTGTCCATGGGCGGCGCTGGTCACTTACCATCAGGTGACACGCATGCTCGTTTGCCCTACTAAAAGATAATCATTTGAGAAATGCAAATAATGCAATCTATGTCAACGACAAAATAAAAGCATATTTTACAAACGTATCATTTGTTTGTACATGATCTTCGGAGGCTAAGATAAGTATTAGAGTACCTAGTTGCGAGGTTTGTACGCACTCTCATCAATCCGACTTTGTGAATATACTATGAAACGACATTGGATGGCTACCGTATCACCCATACAAGATCTAGAAGTGATTCGTGCCCGCATTTGTATTTAAGTTAATTGTGAATAATGTGTAGTAATTAGAATAATGTCCATAGATTAACAGGCAACATAAAAACTTTTTCAAGAAGAATATAATTCGATCGAAGCTAACAATCATTTGGGATAACCATTTAAGTCTATACATTCCCTCTAAACCTAAAAGAATTAGCGAGACTACAGTACAGTAGTTTATAATCAACTAGTTGACCCGGCGAACTTTGTTCCGCAACGAAAGTACTACATACACATAACTGCACGCCAAATCCCTTGCGGGGTAGGCAGAGAGAACGGAGCGCCATAAGGAACGATTCTTACACAACTCATATTACAAAAGTAATAAATAAGTAAATTTTGGACTTATCCCTTTTCTTTACTACATCACACATGAAATATAGATAAAAACCACCCCGTTGATACCTTCTATCTATTTAAAAAACCGCATCAAAATCCGTTACATAATTTCAAAGATATAAGCATATAAGGGCAGAGACAGCAGAAAGTCTTTATTTTGTACATACTATGTAATCATTTATAGAAGAAGTACACTTTCTGTTTCAATGATATAAAATCAACACAATTCCTGTATTTACAAATATTATTACAAAGATCCAATCAAAATCAATACAATTACTGTATTTACAAATACAAATCGATAGTTTTTATCACAAATTGCTGATCAGCCCGACACGCAATGGCAATGGCCACGTATACCCAACCACAGTTCATTTGTCAAAACATAGTCGCTGTCTACACCTTACTTAGGTAAATCGATTGGTACTGATACTCGATAAATCCCATCATCGGAACAGTAAAAAATAACAACATTTTAAAACAGATAATTGCATTTCAAGCAAATAATATTTGAACGTGTTTATAAAACGTCAGTCAGTCATCGATTTGGACGTCTTGACTGCAGCGAGTTCACACCGATATTGGCAGAGTTGTATCGTCACAAGATATAATACAAAATCGACTAGGATCGTAAAAGTCGATATAGAAATAGCGTATGACTGTTACATTGCAGTATCAAGAATTCGTAAACAATTACCTCGAGAAACGTCCCGAGTTCCGATGTGATTGAACATACACTATAACGAAAATAATAATAATTTGGCGAATGGTGAATGATTTCATTCCGACAAGCTACATGACGATCATGTTTATACGAATGTTTGAAAATTCAATTTCTTTGTAACGCTATTCATTTCAAATGAACTGATGTATTTTGACAACCAGAAGCGTGAGGGCACTGCGAGTTGGTTTCTACGAATTTTCGTATACTCATAACTTGAATTGATATTAGGTAATAGCCGATATAATATGATTTCAGCAGGAGACTTATTGCATATATATTCATTGTTAGTAGAATACCTCTTACAATTCTTTATTACTGCAATCTCCGAGGATTAGACAATTTTCAATGTACCAAAAAAAAAATCCACATCTAAGTTTCTATTGGTCTAATCAACACAATTTAACAGCCAAGCAGTTCGCTGCATGAATGGGCCGGCTCGACCGGTGAAATACCACGACCTCTCAGAAGATCGAGGTAAAGTGGCTCATGCCGCGTTTCGTTCGGTGAGAGAGGTACCCGGAGGCCCACCCCCCTTCCCCATCCTTTCCTATCCCCTATCCCTTAAAGGTCGGCAACGCAACAGTAACACTATATGTGTTGCTGGTGTCCATGGGCGGCGTTGGTTGCTTACCATCAGGTGACACGCCTGCTCGTTTGCCCACCTATCCCATAAAAAAAAATCAAGAAGACAAAATATGAATACTGTTAAAAACTTTAAATATTTGTGCGGAAGAATATTTCAGGCATTTAAATAAAGTGTAAGGTACTTAATTACGATAGTACCTAGTAAATACTTTAATGGTATATGTTGGCTACACAGCCTATACAAAAATGATATTAAAGCATCTCAAGTCTCAACCATTACAATTTCTTACAGTTTGTAGGTCAAATTTAGCATCAACCACTGTAAAACTAGTAGAAAAAAAATTTAAATGCACTCTCACTCATCACATCCAGACAGAATGTTGTCCGAGGGTTTTGACTCCATACTGCCCATGAGGCTTTCGAGGGGCTCCTCATTTTCCGGCGTGGGCGGTAACCTTGTGAGGCCCATCACTATAAAACACCCGTTATCAAGCACTAGTCCGACGAGCTCTCGACAAAATCCCGCTACTAGTTAACCACTCACTGGCACTCTTTATCATTGTCGGGAGATTATTTCAATTGCACATAACGGGCGATGACAATTGCATCGTATCGATTAAAATAATATTTCAATTAAAAGTCACAATCGTTATTATTTGGACAAACGCGAAAACATTTGGACAAAGCAAGCGGCATACACGATAAACGTTTCACGTTGGATTGAAAAACAGTGGAGTGGAATGCGAGGACGAAAATAGCAAGAAGCGTCGCCGCTGCCACAAGGGCGCTACACCGACAGATTCATCCGTCTCCGTACCAAACACTACACGCATACCTTTATTTATTTCCATCCTTCTATGAAACGAGTCACCTAACTAACGTACGATTGCTCCACGAGAGAGGAAGGTCCCGTGCATATGCAGATACTATAAACAAACAGCGCACTCGGCGTACTCACCGGTTGTAGTCATCGGTTTTAACCCGGCAAGTATTTATGTGAGGTTAAAAAGAAAGCGTAGGTTTCGAAGAATTTCAAATCTTTTAATAATATCTTACGCATTATTTAAGTTTATTTTTTCGAGCGAGCGTCCCACAGGCCAACCTTGTGTGATCACGTTTCGTCATACCGGACGTCACCGTAGACTGTTGAATGAACTGGAGTATGCGTATGGCGATCAGAAATAATAAAACTGTTGACATTTTGTCAAATTTTCTCTTTTTAAGAGACGGTCTATCTCGGAAAACTTGTATTGATAAACAAATGACACATTGTGACTATGTCAGAATCGTTTCCATTTCAATTATTTTCCATAAATAATTAAATTCAAAGCAATGGTTTATTATACAACTTTCTTAACAACAATATCAGCATCAATATGGCGCTACACAAACTCGTACAATATCTCATTGTGAACGCTCACAGCAAATTGTACGCAGTCGTAAATACAATAATATAACGAGTACAAGTTGAACACGTTCAATGATATGGGGCCGGCCAAATGGCCACTCATAAATCATACTCAAGGCAGATCATAGTTTTGATGCAAACAAATTAGAAAATTAAAGGAAGCCAGGGTTGTTGAACTTGTTATTTAATAACTAAAACACAAAAGACAAAAGAACGACGATTATATTCAAATTCAAGGTAACCCGAAATGTTGTTCAGACGCGCAATATTATACATTCGTAATACGAAGTAAATTTAACAAATCATAACAAAACTCCTTGTAGTGTAACAGTGGTAGAGCTAAGCTGTTCGCTGCTTGAATGGACCGGCTCGACCGTTGAAATACCACGACTTCTCAGAAGATCGACGTAAAGTGGCTCATACTGCACCCCTTCCATCCCCATCATTTCCTATCCTACTCCCTTAAAGGTCGGCAACGCAACTGTAACACTATATGGGTAGCAGGTGTCCATGGGCGGCGCGTCCCGTTTGCCCTCCTATACCATATAAAAGGTGGTAATTTTTTCATACCCAACATGATTAAGCATCGAAACTAGATGCACTCGCTACCTTTTTCGTAAGTTCTCAACCAATCAATATTATATCTTGCCATTAATGTAAAATAGTGGTCACCCAGTAAAGGAAGATTAAACTTATACTGTACATATGCATTCCTTTTATCTAAACCCTTGTGAATATTAATTTACAGTCCATTTTTTGCAGAAGACATGATGATGTGCACATAATAACATTGCAATTATATTAACCTGCAATTGTCTTTCTTATTTGTAATAATGAATAGCTGAGCAGTAGTCTCGGTGGCCCAGTGGTTGAGCACCCCGCTTCTGAATCAAGAGATCGCGGGTTTGAATCCTGGCTCACACCAATGGCTTTTCGAAATTAAATGTTGAAAGTTATGTGTGATAAATATATCGATCACTAAAAACATTCTGCCCGGTATGGCAAAAGGTACGCTACCTATTCCATTTGGGACGTAAACATAACGGCGAGTGGAGGCTTAACAGCCACTGCCTACACCTTCACGCAGAAAAAGGCGTGAAGTTATGCTATGTTGAGCTATAGTCAAACTTGGATACACTATTTTCTTACAAAATTCGTTGAACTTCATGTCAGAATTGTTCAGGAGCGTAACGTAACCCTAGAGACGCAGCGGTCTGATAGATCATTCTCTTCATAAAAAGATTGCACGAGGATTGATTCACATTCCATACCCATACCGTTGGCTGATTTCTATATATTACTCAGAATTAGCATTGCCGTTAAAGCTATTTATCTGTAGGTACTGCCTGTCTTTTGTGGCCGTTAAGGGTAGACCGTGATACGAAGAAATACAATAATGACATAATTTGTTTGACTTATTTTGTTATGCGTATTTACGTGATGACAAGGAACAAATGCCACCCTGGGATATCTGAACACAGGTAGCGTTACAATTACATTGCCGGGTCTTATAATGGGATATGTAAGTGGTCGGAAGTGGTATGGGATAAGAAGAGGGGAAGGGGTTGATCCTCTATCACTGAGCGAAACGCGGCATGAGCTACTTTATTTCGATATTCTAAGAGGTCGTTGTATTTCTCCGGTCGAGTGGGCGCATTCACGCAGCGAATTGCGTTGCGGATACAAAAAGTTGTATATATGTATTGTATTAGCACTTGATGAAGTTTAAAGATTTAAAAAATATATCCACCACAATAATTCCTGACAATCTAGTAGCTTCGGAACCTATCTATAAACGATTGAAACTCTTAAAAGTGCTGCACCGGACCAGACGAGCGGCTGACGTCAACAGTAGAAGTGAGCTCTTGTACCATTACAGCGTCAGAATTGTGCGGATAGGCTCAGTGGAAAAATCAACATAAATTCGTGAACTGGGAATTAAATAGGTATAAATAAAAAAAATAAAAAATAGTAAAAGAATCAAATCAAATATGTATCATCAAAATAGGTTAAAGTCAAAGAAGCTTTATTTTCATAGGTCTTACTCAGACACTTAAAAAATGTCAACAAGTACAGATTAAATAATATTATTTAAAATGAAATACTAAACACGAGCGCTTGAAGAAAGTGCCTCAGTGGAACAAGAAAACACGGAGCAATCGCCACGAGCCGATCCCGAATGTAGGGTCTGCTATCGTGAGAAGAATCGGACAAGAAACTCATGTGCCAAATATTCTTTTCAAACCATTTGAAATAAATAACAATATTATTATAGCTACTGAAAACAATGCAGTAGGCTTGTGCATAAAAGGTGTAGCAGCCAGTACACTCGACCATGACGGTTAAGACCCAACAAAATTGAAGAATTTAGAATCTTTTATTTAGATAAATATAGGTTACTAGCTGACCCGGTAAACTTTGTTCCGCATCTAAGGTAATAAAAAAATAAATTTCGGATTTATCAATTTTTCTTTACTACATCATACATGCATTATAGCTAAAAACCAGCTCGTGAACAGCCCCTATCTACTAAAAAAACCGAAGAAAATCCGTTGCGTAGTTTCAAAGATCTAAGCGTATAAGGGGACAGACAGTGGGAGCGACTTTATTTTATACTATGTAATGATTTTAATATTGGAAAAATAATGGAGATTTTAATATTCATTTGTATAGATGTCTTGTTTGCGCTGAAATCGAATGGAACATGTGCATTATGATAGACTTACAATATCGTGCAATTGAATATGATTGTTCAGTTGCCAATGCTTGAGTGCAAACATAAACAAATAGTTAGCTTGAACGACATTGCTCGTTAGCCCTGTATTCCATAAAAAAATATACCGGTGTAATTAAAGCACAAAGCTAAAACTTTAATGTTATTGATGAACCCTTACACAGCCAACAAAATAATGGTGATATGTGATCAACTACAATAATTCCAAGGAAATAATTATTAATGTATCCTCCGCATCAGCTAAAGAGCTTCGATTAAAACTTGAGTTAAAATTTATAAAAAAAAAACAGTATGCATTTCATCTCATATATATATATATATATGTATAATAACAACAGGTGCCAGAGTATTCAGAATTACACACAAACGGACACGTCTGTAAATAGAAGCGGGTTCAATTATAAATCGTAATCAATGTTTACGTTTCTTTGTAGGCGAATTTCAAAACAAAACCAAACTTTTTCTTAATCTATCCTCAAACATTTGACTAAAAAAAATCAGGTTTAATATTATTTTGGAGTTACGTTCAACTGTATGAGTTATTTTTAGAGATGTAACGGATATCCGGTAGCTATCCGGTATCCGGCCTATCCGGCGACCTTTTTACTATCCGGCCAAATACCGGGTAATTACTATTTGGCCCGATAGGTATCCGGCCGAATAAAAAAAATTGGTTAAAAAAAATATTTTTAAGTAATTATTTGCTTTATTTAGTTAGCTTTAGTATCACTTAAGAAACATAATTAGTTTAAATTTTTAATCACACAATACCAAATGAATGTAATAAGCAAGAAAATTGAAGAAAGAAATATTCATCCAATTAAGTGTCTTAAATAGTTTTTGCATGTAATATAGATGAACCTGGCCCTTTACAGCATGCAATTTAAACGAATATTTTCGTAGATATGGCAGTATTGACATAGCGGGACAGCAGTTAAAGCCGATAAATAGCACAAATTGAACCTCATGATATCCAAAATTTACTCATTTATTACTTTTGATGCGGAACAAAGTTCGCTGGGTCAGCTAGCCTCTGTATATATCTGTAATATGCTCCGCAAGATGTACAACGGAATCAGTCTCTATCAGCCGAAATAGAGAGAAAGGCTTTATGAGAGGGCGAAAAAATATGAAAGTAGGTAATTTAACAAGTTACAGCTCTGCAACATTGTATAAAGCTGCAAGAACTCATGATACCAAAACCAAATCATCATGCAGAAACCGTTAAGTTTGACGGCATCTTACGATATTGTGGAAGTATTTGTACAGCTCTAAACATCTAGACACGGCTCTACTAGTGAAACTGTAGTAAAAAGATCTAACTCTCTCTTCCTCTCGCTGCATAAATGGGCCGGCTGTATCGATGAAATACCACGACCTCTCATAAGATCCGACGTTAACTAGCTCTTGCCGAGAGGTAACCGGAAGCCCACCCCCCCCTTCCCCATCTTTTCCTATCCTACTCCCTTAAACGTCGGCGACGCAACGGTAACACTACATGTGTTGCTGGTGTCCATAGGCGGCGCAGGTTGCTTACCATCAGGTGACAGGCTTGTTCGTTTGCCCTCCTATCCCATAAAAAAACATGAAATCCATAACATTAAAACAACTTTTAGGATTATATCGCGTTTATTCATTACATATTTTTATTTATTTCCCGACGTTTCGAACTCTTTACAAAGATCATTTTAAAGAGTTTGAAACGTCGGGAAATAAATAAAAATAAGTAATAAATAAACGCGATATAATCCTAAAAGTTGTTTTAATGTAAAGAATGTGATTCGCGAAAGTTTTAGAAATAAAAAACATGAAATCCGTGAAGCATCCAAACAAGAAGGACCAAAACGAACAACCAATTCTCAAATACTAACCTGTACTTTGCTCTATGTGCAGTGTCGAATAGTTCACCTTCGAAGGGCGATGTGACAAGGTAGGGAGGGGAAGCAGGAGGCTGCGGGGGCGACGGCAACGCTTCTGGGCTGGGAGCGACCGCCACCGTGCCCAGCCTCTCGCATGCTGCCCGCACCCTCTCGCACTCCAAACACGTCTCATTTACGTACACTAACGGAGTCGACGTGCCTGTGGAATTAATTAGAGAGATTAGTAAAAATCCAGGTATGCAGCAAAAGTATGGACATGATTTTATTTCTTTTTTTTATTAATCGAATTTACGCGCGCCCGCCCAATGACAACAAATATATTATTAAAGTTAAATTCATTACGCCCCTAGAAATAATTCATATGTTATTATAAGTAGAATGAGCGTTTATAATAGATAGATGCATTGTTCTTTTTTTTAACTAACACGTTTTCATTTTTTGCATTTTTTTACATCTGTGAATTACATACAATACTGGTTAACTCATAAACTTGAAACTCTTTATGCATTTTAATGTTTGCTTTGATGTTTTTTTTTTTTTTAAATTATCAAAGCAATTTCCCTGTTGTTCCGTGAAATTTATAAACTTCTCCCTAAAAGGTTAATAAATATGCAGCGAATGCATAAATTATTTGATTACGACAATTATTGTTGTTAAAAAGAAACAGATGCTGACAAGCAACTCGCGCTTTGATCCTCCAGGAATTCGCTTCTGCGGTATACAAGATCGAAAACCAAGTTATGTAAACATCGACATTTCACCGCACGGATTGTTATTTCTGTTAAATGTTCAAATAACAATTAAATTATGTTCGGGTCGTTGACACGGGCCCTTCTGGACAATTTATGTAAAATTACAATGACTACATAATATATGGATCATAGTTTAGTTATTATTGCGCGATAAATTTGAATACAGATTATTAAAATCAATACGTCCCACATTGATAATACGAGTATCTAGCGGACGAAACGATAATCCCCAATAAAAATTGCTGTACAGCGGCGTCAGTGGTGGAGATTTAATATGAACATTGGTGTACGAGTCGTTTGATGGTTCAGGGTGGTTATGTCACACTCGCGGACATAGGGAACACCCGGCACTCTTGGCATGCAACACAACGGAATTATACTGTCAGTACATCTATACAACGGTCGGGCTCGCGACTAAAGTCCGCCAATATTAGGAACACAAAAAAAAAACAACACACTCAAAATAATCATTAATAGGTGTATTCTTCAACTTCGACATGACAATGTTATTTAAAATGTTACATGATTGTACACGAATGATTGCAAGTTCGCTAGAGCCATGTCAAAATTTATAAGATGGATAAAAAAAATACGCGAACATTAAAGACCTACTTAAAATAGTCTATGGTATTCGTTCCAAATTTAAAATGAAATTTTATCAATTTATACGAACAAGAAACAACATTTACTGTACGCTAAAATAAAAAGTTAAAACTTTGTTGGAAATTCCTAACATGGAATGCGTACAAATCACACAATACAATAATCTCTGTATATATTATAATAGCCAGCACAGCAATAGGTAATTTTGATATGGGTCATGTTTGTTTAAGTTACGTAAAACATTGGTAGCTTGACAAAGTAGCACCAAATTTTACATGTAAATTGTAAACTAATCACTACTATTTATGAAATAAATGGAATTTCAACAGATAACTTGGGAGTCAAATATTACGAATCGCTTCTTGACGCTCATTACACACATTTTTGTTTTAATTCCGTTCAGCGAAAGCGTAAACAAGAAAATTACAACCATGGCAGTGATGAGAAACACTATTATGTAAATATCGATAATGAATGTTTGAAAAGTTAAATATGGATTATGTACTATTTTTCTGAGCTGAAATGGTAGTTTATTACGAAATATTTGCATAAAGTTAAATTTTTTTTTTTTTTTTTAATTTTAATTTTAGATGGCAAAATTAATTGTATACTGAATTTTGATCTAGTAACAGTCTAGTTTATTGTATATTTACAGATATCATGAATGTATGAATTGATTAGATAATTTGGCAAAGTGGTTCATGACCCTAGTAATAGTAGAACGGCAAGATATGTTGAGGACACATGCCAATGTCATGCTGAACACGCAAGCCCACTCCGCACTCACATCCTCCACCTAGGTAGGACCGCAGTTGTTCTACCAACGCTAGCATAGTTGGCGTGCGTGCCGCAAACCACACTTTACGCCATCTGCAAACGCAGCGATCTTTAACGGTGTTGGGCAGAAACGATCATACTAAAAGCTTGTTAGAAAGTTTTTTTTTAAACGAGTAATGACATCAGCTCAAAGACATTAAAAGAGAAATAGATACCAACAGATAGAAGCAGTTAAAATGCTCATTGTTTTGATGCTCTAAGAGTGTACTCACAATCTACATTAACAGCCAAAAATTGATATCTACCTACCTACAAACAACAACAGGTAATGAATACAGTCAATAGTATTTTCTTGGTCCGGTAAATGTGTGGACAAGAAGAAAATAGTGTATGTACTGTTACTGTTACGAAATTTTGATATCAAAATCGAAGTATTAATCTATGAACCAGTATTTCAAATTGTATTTTGGATAAATTTACTCGGAATAAAAAGCTATGGATAAGGTGAAATGTATTCAATTTGGAAAACAGGAGTAAAATGACTTGAACTTTACCATTATTATTTTTAAATAATGGAAAATACTGTCTACCTTTAGTAATACATCACATTGTGTCTCCAATGAAATTATAATGACACAATAGTATGTATATTGTGTACTTCTAGATAGATGATACCTATATTTTAATTTATCGACTTATGACTTATTAAATGAAGGTTTTTAATCTACTTTGCAATCACTATTAGCATCTGTCTAAAATTCAATAATATATTGGACAGAGCATGAGGGAGCATATTGTAAAGTTTATTTTGAAATAAATCCTTGTACTCAACTACCATATACAACCATACAATTACTCAAATAGCATTACATGTTCATCAAATGATCAACAAAAGAAAATGAATAACATTGAAATTTTTTTAATGCAAATATTGTTAACTGTTAACATTACATATTCAAGGATATCTCATTAATTAAGAATAAGATGTTGAAACAAATTTTAATGAAAATTACTTTATTTTGCAGTTTAAATGGGTATGGTTTAAAGTAGGGCTTTTGAGCAATCATTCTTAACATCTACATTCCACTCTATCTGAATATATATATATTAATAGTGAATAGATAGATACATACATAAGCTCACACCTGTATCCCATAGGGTAGGCAGACACTTTGGCTTTCCACAAGCTACGATCCTGACATACTTCTTTCGCTTTATCCATAGTCATACATCTCATCATGCATTCACACCGGTTTCTGGCACTACATATTTTGCCTCTTTGAAACAGACCATTAATATTGAATATATCCATACAACAGAGAATGCCTATGTCTGCTTGTCTACCAAGGAGATGCAAAACAAAAAGGTGTAAGTTGGACTTATGACACTCTATAAGCCTTATTCCATTTAACGATACATCAATAGGAATACATAGTTCTTTTAGACTTATGAATTGAAATAAATATAAAAACTTCTAGTTTATATTCTAGCGATTTGGGAGTAAACATAAAGGCATGTCCTGTTAAACCGGCATACAGCTCTAGTTATTTAAATTTAATTAATTGATTTAAGTAATAATTACTAAACTAAATTATTGAACGAAATTCAGTCAACATAGAATACTCAACTTGAGTTTAAAATAAGATATTTTACTAAGCAAAACTGGCAAGTCTTCCAGCATCTGTATATATTACTATGCATGAAGGTTGAAAGGTTTGCACCTTTAAATATAAAGAGTACCTAATTTTGTTTTGGGACAATTCCAGCAGCACTTGTAGTTTTGTAGCATCTTAGAACTAGCATGATTTAGAATTGACAGACCATTTACTAGTAGTGTTATAGTTAAATCAGCGCAAACTAATAGACTTTTAAATGTTCAACGATAATGTGTGAATTTGAAATAATAAATTAAAACCTGTAATTTTAAATTTGGCATTTTACTAGTGTATCTAACCTAGCTGGTTATCTTTAGATCGCAACCAAAGTTCTTGGTGGTTGTTAACTAAATGACTACAATTACGTTAAAATATTTACCATCATTTTCTTGAATTTTGTCAGTTGTAGCGGTGCTTCCTGTTTGTGTCATGCCCATCAATTCGTCCATCTTGCCGTACATTGGTTCGTTACATCAATCATTAAAATCACAACACTAATTACCTTAACCTAAGTGACACATTGTATTATAATTCACGAAACATAAAACACTGTCTTTTTTAAAAATAATCCGATAGAAAATACCACATCAAACACATATCAATAAGAAAAGCCTGACCAGCAAGTAGGTACCTGACTTGAACTAGAACGAAACAAAGATTATATGAATGACATTGAATGAATGACTGAACCCACAGATAAACCAAACGCTAAAGATGCTGTTGCATGCTCATTATGAGCATGAAGCTCGGAGCATGAGCTCACGAACTGTATACGCGTGCTACCAATGAGCATGCTAGTTTCAAACATATTTCTAGCATACTCATTAGGCAAACCTGTTCAAACGCGCTAAAATCACCCCCCTTCTACCCGCACCTAAGAAAGCATGCTCATTAATCGAACGGCTGTCCATTTTCGAGCATGCTCGATACTAGCATGCTCTCATGCTAATAATAAGCATGTGTCACGGTAGTATAAATGTGCAGCTCTTTTTTTTTCAATTGCTTAATTTGGATAGGTTCAATTCTAAAGTTGTCCTTTTAACACTGTAATTGAATTTCTTATTTATTTTATATTATACTAGATGACCCTACGAACTTTGTTCCGCATCAGTAATAAATAATAATATTATCTTGGACACAATACACACAGCGCCCTCTAGCTCCAAGCTAAGCAATTAAATGCTTGTGTTGTGGATACTACATAACGGATATTAATACATATATACTTTTCTTTTGTAAATACATACTTATAATACATAGAAAAACACAAACTTATAATACATAAATTTTATATTTTTGTCTTTATTCTTTTCTATATTATACAACAATTATAAACAAAAACACCCCGTTGACACCCTCTATGTATTAAAAAAAAACCATCAAAATCCGTTGCTAAGTTTCAAAGATCAAAGTATATATTATGACAGACCGGGGAAAGTGACTTTATTTTAATGTAATAATAATATGTACTGATAATTTACACTTTATTACATTGCAGTTCAAATATGTTTATTTACAATAGTAAGAGGAAATGAATTGTTTATATTATTTACTATACATATAATTATAAACCAGCTGACCACTATATTTACACCATTTTCCACATTTCTCACATATACGTACACTTGTTAAATAAAACGCCACGAATTTTATTCCCTAAAATATCCATTGAAATATAAATTTTGGAAAATAATGAAAAGAACCGTCATGATTTTTTTTACATTCCCGCCGAAACTCCTCTATTTCATTCTTGAAAATTTGTTAGGAGTGTGTGTGGATGTATTGTCTATGCTTTAATTCGAATGTCAAAAAATCCAGGGTTGTCGATCGAATAAAATGAATGTAAAATATCTATTATTTGTCGTGTTCCTTGCATAAAAGTATCTAATCTGTGATTTAATTGGAGCCTACATCGACAGACAAGATAATATACATAATTTTGATAAGATAAATGTTACAAACTATATTTGCTTAATGATAAAGTGATACAATGGGGTAGAACAATAATAGCAAATGGTTTTTCAATTATTGTAGCTTTTACGTATCACAATATTGTTGATTCAGGATGGAACATTTTGGTCTATCTCATATATTACTGGAACCTGATAAATATATTCCTGATACCTTGGACTTACTAGCAGATGAAGAAGCTCGAGATTATTGGCTTAGCACTTGTGAGAAACTGACTGAAAAATATGTTAATTTTGCTCTTTTAAATAATGAAGATCCAACAGTAGAAATACGTGCTCTTAAATTTAAGACTTGTTACATTGAAGCTTTGAAAGAACTTAAAATTAATCCACTGTAAGTACTAATTCAACTTTTTTAAAATTCATAAACAAGTTGCATATGTAAATGATACTTGCTGTATCATTTACCTATTTAGCATACATATTGATATATAGTCTAATGAATCTATAATTATTAACTTCTACAGTGTATATCTGATCACCAAAAAGTTAAGTTATAAATTTACAAATGTCCCTACTTACAGGTCCATTAAAGATGGTATATTCAAAAGTTTTGTAGTTATTTTTTAATATGATATCTTAAATTTTAGTGCTCATGGGCAGTTGACCATACGATTACTCCTTGACATCAACGAAACATGCCTTCGTTCCCAGGGTTTCTTTGATCTATGGAAACAACAAAAGAAGCATGAAAATGAAGGTGCACTGGCAACACTCGGTTCACGTTTGGCTGAGATAGATGCTTTACCAAATGAACGGCAGAAATGGATAGAACTATGTCGTGGGGTTTTAGCTGGTGAGTAAAAACTAATTGGAAAATCTTTTTAATAAGCCTTATAATATTTGTGGCTATTTGTTGGTTAATAATAGTAGTCAATACTCTTATTATATTAGTCTTTGTCTTTATTTTATTAGTTATTATTACTTCTCTATGTTATAAAGAGCAATGACCTGATTGCTTGTAGTAGATGAGTCTAAAAGCAATGAACTGATTTTAGTAATTTACTAGCTGACCCAGCAACGTTTGTTCCGCATCAAGTAATTTTCACAATGTTTACAATGAAATTGCTTAATCTCGAAAATTATCTTTTTCTTTTCTACATAATACATGAAATAAACATACAAACCACCCCGTTAACACCCTCTATCTATTAAAAACACTGCATTAATATTTGTTGCATAGATTCAAAGATCTAAGCATTTATTAGGGGACACAGAGCAGAAAAAAACTGTACACAAAAATAGGGGTCCCATTTGAATATTATATTGAAAAAAAATCCTAGAAAATTGTGTAAAAACCAATTTATTAGATAAGCATCAATACATTTTAGGAAACATGTTTGATTGGGGAGCACAGGCTGTAACCAGCATTCTTAATTGTGGACTATATGAAGCTTTGAAAAAAATTCAGGATAGACCATGGTTGTATGATGGATTGGACAAATGGCTAGATAAATTAGAGGTAAGAAAAAAGTATGTAAGTCATCAATTCTACTTTGAAAACTAATTACAACATACACATGTTTTAAACTAGGATGAGATGAAAAGCTGCTGGCTTTTCATCCAAAAATAATAGAATAATAGTCTTGGTGGTCCAGTGGTCGAGCACCCTGCTTTTCAATCAAGAGGTTGCGGGTTCGAATGCTGGCTTGCACCAATGACTTTTAAAAAATTAGTTTTTGTCTGTAAATATCGATGACTAAAAACTTTGTGCCAATATCGCAATAGCTTCGCCACCTATTTCATTTGGGACGTAAACATAACGGCGAGTCGAGGTTCAACAGCCACTGCCTACACCTTCAGGTAGAAAAGGCGTGAAGTTATGTAATAATTAATTATAGAATCAAATTTTATGTTTTGTTGCAGAAAACTGTTCACCACTGTGCTGCAGTGTTTGTAGATAATAGTGGTGTTGATATTGTTCTTGGTATATTGCCATTTGTAAGAGCATTATTGCTGCGAGGTACCTCAGTGATATTATGCGCAAACGAATGGCCTGCCTTGAATGATGTTACAAATGTAGAACTTGAAGACATACTACAGAGTGCTAGTCATATTTGCCCAATAATATCAGCAGCCCTCTCTACAGGAGATTTAGTAGTAAGATCAAGTGGACAAAGAGGACCTTGTCTGGACTTTAGGACTATTAGTGTAGGCAAGTATTTTCGTTTTAGAAATTGTCCTTATTAAACAGCAAAGCAAATAATTTATTTATTTATGTTGTTCTTTCACAGGTTTGTGTACTGAAATGAAAGTTCGAGGAGTGGATTTAATTATTCTAGAAGGAATGGGGAGGGCCTTGCATACAAATTTGAATGCTCGTCTTGCTGTGGATTCACTGAAGTTAGCTGTAGTTAAAAATGCATGGTTGGCGCAAAGACTGGGAGGCCCACTATTTTCTGTTATATTCATTTATGAAGAGAAACAAACGAATACGTAACGAGTTACGTAAGAATACTGGAATACATTCGTTTTATTAAATGCATACACAAGACTTTCCCAATCTTCAATTTCATCTCATTTAAAAAGATAAAAAAAATTATAGATAAGCTATAATTTTTTTTTTGAAATGCCTAAATATAAGGTTCTTAGGAATTTTGGAATATATTGAGTGTTATCCTGAATTGTCCTGTATTTTTATTTTAGAGAAGAAATAAACTATACATAAAGATTGTTTGAAATGATACAAAGAAAGTCAGAACTTGCATCATTTATTGAAATATGAACAAGTTCACACATCTATATATATTAGAGGAAAGGTCAAATAGTTTCTCAACAATTCATTAATGTTAGATGAAACGCAAGAAAACATGACAGAATCCATGTGTCTATGACCAATATATAAAAAAAAAATTGTCACCTAAATCCTAAGAAATAAAAACTTTTTATGAATATAATAAACATTTTCCACCTCTACTACAATCAGACAATAACACTTCTACAATGACTTCCATCAGCATGTGACAAATCAGTGATTCTATTTCATAGTATCAGTTCATGGACTGTATACAATTCATCTTACATTTAATGATACTGCTCTTTGTAACTTAGGATCTATTAAGCCAAGCAATAACTTTGATCAACATGTAAGCTATGCCAATTGCATAAGCAATCTTCTCCTTCTGTTGTCTCTGTAATTGTTCAGCCTCTATAGACATGACCCGACGATTCAGTTTCACAATCTGACGTCTTAGATGAACTAATTCTTCAGCAGTCGATAGGCCTTCGCCGTTTCCGATTGGAGGTGTCGGATCTCTGAAATCGGTATTATTTAGAGTGATTAGTTTAGAAATTTACAATTATTTCAATGAACATACATAACTTCACGCTTTATGTTACCCGAAGGTGTAGGCAGCGGCTGTTAAACCTCGTCTCGTCGTTATGATTACGTCCCAAATGGAATAGGTGGCGAACCTATTGTCATACCGGGCACAAAGTTTTTAGTCATCAATATTTATCACACGTAACTTCTAATATTTCACCTAACATAACATAACTTCACGCCTTTTTCTACCCGAAGGTGTAGGCAGCGGCTGTTAAGCCTCGTCGCGCCGTTATGTTATGTCCTAAATGGAATAGGTAGCGAACTTATTGCCATACCAGGCACAAAGTCTTCCGAAAACAATTTCGAGAAGTCATTGGTGTGAGCCAATGTCAGGATACGAACTAGAACTTCTGGATCAGAAGCCGTCTGCTAGACCACTGGACCACCGAGACATGCTAAGTTCATAGAATTATGCATTTACGCAGTTTGTCTGCTTCTTATATTTTAACTGATTATTATTATTTATACCCAATAATGCAATGTTTAGCTGTTACTGCAATAGTGACTATGTATAACAGTGAAGCTAGGTGTAGATATAACATCCTATACTCCTATAGTTTAACCCACCAACTCCAGTTGGTGGGTTGTTTTGTTGTTTAAACATCAAAGACTTGCTACATTTCAAATTTATTTTAGGAGCTAATAAGTGAAGTATAGTAAGAAAAGACATCTCACCTCAGTACTAAACGTGATTCATGCACTGTAGAATCGTTAAAATTAACAGGACGGGGAGTTGTTGATCGAGCTCCATCGCCTTGCGATCGGTATGTCCTTGTATTCTTCGGAGGAGAGTTGTTTTGCAGGTCAGGCGGAAAATCGTCTGCTGATGGGAAGTAATGCTGATCAAGTGTAATCACCCGTGGAGGTGTACTCACTCTGACCATACCAGGGTCAGTTGGCAAAACAGCATTATCCAGTTGGATTTCTCGTGGTGTAGCTTTGGTACCTGTAAAGAATAATTGGAAAGCACATTGTTTACCCTGAAATATATATGACATAACAACACATAACATAACGTCACGCCTTTTTCTACCCGAAGGTGTAGGCAGCGGCTGTTAAGCCTCGTCTTGCCGTTATGTTTACATCCCAAATGGAATAGGTGGCGAACTTATTGCCATACCGGGCACAAACCCACCACAACCAGAGGACCACCTAGACCTTATATAAATGCAAGTAGTAATTAGGTTATTTAGATGGAGTATGAGGACAGACTGACATTGTTCTCTCTAAAAAGTCAATCAGTCTCTAATGGTAGGGATAAAGTCTGTGTCTGGACACACCATAAACAGTTCCCTGCATGAATGGATCCACTCAACCAGTGCCAAAAACTCAGAATATCAATGTAGTATATTGCATGCCGCGATTCGTTCATTAAGAGAGGTATTTAGAGGCCCAACCTTGCCATTCCACTTCCTTAAGTGCCTGCCGACAGAACTGTGACACTTTCTGTGTTGGAGGTGACTGCAGCAATAGTCACTAACCACCAGGCAACCCGTTTTCTTGTTTATCGCCTTTGGGTAATAATTTTTAACGCCATAAGTCAGTTGACACTATGTCAAGAATCATATACAGTATTATAAACGCTATTAAAAATTGTTAAGTCATTTTTTCTTAATATGATAAACAGACACCAAAGTTTCATTAATAATATTTGTAGAAAATTTTTTTACAAGTAAATAAATGTTTACAGTACAACTGATAAAAGCATGATAAGGAAGTTAAAACTAAATGTCACTAAATGACTTAACTCATTAGTGCAGATTTTTATAAAAAGCCATGCATGGTCAACCATTTCTAACAATTTAATATAGGAATATATTTGCAAGCTGGCCAGTAATAATTAAGAAAGTATAAGACTTTCATGTAGGTTTTTATGCTGCTGACCTATTTGTTACTGACCTATATGTTGATCTTGCCCAACAACAAGTATTCTTTCAGGTACTTTCATATCAAACTTCTCATTAGCATAATCCCAACCAGGTATAACTCCATTAGAAGTACTATCCTCATCTACTATGTCACCAGTAGCCTGAAATTTTCCGGTATTGTTTAATTACAGTTGTAAGTACCATAATTATCATATTTACAACATTTAAAAGTACATAATCCACACAAGTTTTTGTGTATTACACACATTATGAGTTAGTGTAGATAGAACTGTCATTTATATAAAACATTTTCTATGTCACAGATAGACAAACTCATAGGTATTTTAGGTGTGAATTTTGTTGTATTATTAATAATTTACCTTAATTCTTTGCGGTACAGTCATATGATGACTGATAAGGCGGGCATAAGCTTCTTCCGATGTAAATTGCATGGTGCCAATATCAGAAGCTACAAATAGAAGAAAAAAGCGATTATAATTAAAACATATAATAAGGCCACTAAAAATTATTTCAAGAATAATGTGATAGTTCCAAATCTCTCTAAACATTTTAAACCTATGGTGGATTTAACAAATACACGTACGTACTAAACTCCTGAAAACAACAATTCTTTTCGGGGGGAGTCGTGTCACAAAATGTTAAAATACATTTTCATATGTAAATTGTAGGTACTTGCCACATTAACATAGAGAAAAACAATCTCTAACGGTTCTTATTGAACATTCAAAATATTAACCATTACCTAATGTTTTTATCATGTCCCATTATGTGCGTTTTCATATCGCCCAAGCGATTAAAATTTTAATTTCTGTATTGAAGACCATATTTGTTGTAGGAATCTAATTGGATTCTTTTAACCACAAAAATAGAAACTTACTTCTCTAGTTTGTATTTTCACTGGACTATGCCATCTGCGTGCATGTTAAGTGAAAAATATGAAAGAATTAAATAGAATTTAATGGTAGAATAATAAATACCTACTACTACACTACACAGGCAGTCCGTTGACAATTTTGACACATGACATGATGATCAACTTCTTCTTCTTTCGTTATTGGCGACTATGACCCTACTAGTCACTTTTGGCCATTAATAAACGGTTAACTTCGCAATACTCTTCAAGAGAGTGTCATGATTCCGAAGTTTGTAAAGTATGTATAGCCGAAAGTTTAACATAGCTCGAAATAAAAATTACTAAACCAAGTCAATTAAAGATAAAAACTAAGTTATTTAGTACAAAAAAATAATTTTGATGATGATTTGTTATATTGATTAACTCGATAAATTGAAAATGAAAGTTTAATGACAGGGATATTCAATCGAGAATATTGGGTGTTTTTATTGTGTTTAAACTTTTTCTATTTTTACCAATTTTTTAATACTATTACAGCATGCTGTTTAGCAGGCATCTTATTTTATAACTTATTATCACGAAGCATATAAACACAATTGAGCACACTTTTGAAGCTTTAAATGCTTAGCGTAGTTTTGGTAAATCATTACATAGTATAAAATAAAGTCAGTTCTCACATTCATAAACCAAAACAATGTACTACATTATTAAACACTAGAGATCTACGGAAAATTAGGGATAATCCACAATGACCATTTTTTTTTCTTACATTTTTTTTTACGTAAAATAATGGCTTATTTACAAAGCAATTTTAAGCATAACAGCATTAATTTTCGTCCAGTTAAGTGTCTTAAATAGATTGTGTTTTTAATATAGATCAATGTGGCCCTTTACAGCATGTAATTTAAACGAGTATTTACGTAGATATTACAGTATTAACATAGCGGGACTTAGTAGTTGTGACGCGGCCGATAAATATCCCAAATTGAACTTTTTCATATCCAAATTTTACTCATTCATTACTTTTGATGTGGTACAAAGTTCGACGGGTCAGCTAGTGTTTCAATATACAAAAGTATACTAGCAAACAAACAGTTTTTATGCTTACTTGTGAAGCAGGAGAGAAAAACTAAAGATGTGCAACAAAATCTTACTGACATCGATGTTTTCAAACGAAACTCCTTGAAAAAAAAAACTTCAGCCGATTGCCGTGTTCTGCTGTCATTGGTGGTTGTATTGGTTGTTTTCTTACAAGAATGAGTTGAAATACTCAAAAAGTAGTAACTTTCCGCAATAAATTTAATAATATCTTCAAAACTGTAAGAATACAGTAGGCTTGTAGTATAAATGTGGGTCTAGAATTGTAATTTATGTTATAAGTTTAGAATGTTAATATTGGATATCATGAAAGCCACCGGTCTTAGATTAGTTATTATATTGTACGTTGCTGTTTTGTTGGTTTCGAGCAATGAAACCACGAAGAGAGAAGAAAAGAAATCGAAATCTGTCACAACATTTGTGAGTGCAAAGTGGGAAGCTACTCCAATTGTTCTAGAATTAGCTGAATACCTTGCTGGCGAGAGTGCCGATCTGTTCTGGTCCTTTGTAGATGGTATCAATTCATTGAAATCTAGTCTTGATTCATTAGGTAAGCATGTAGGATTGATTTATTTTTAAATATAGTATAAACTAGATTAGAATTTTTAATCATAAACTTAGCATTCACTTTGTTGGGTTTATAATATGAGCCAAACTTGGTTCCTAAATGTTTCAGCAAACCTTGGCACTGTTTATTTTTTTAAATTAAAATTCTACTGGTATATGAAATAATATCAATAAACAAGGCGCTACAGTATTGTGTGATTATATTTCAAAAATAAGTAGACATACTATTCTCAGAAATTTGTCAGTAAGAACTCAAACTATTATCTCTTACGATTTACTAATTTTTAATTGTTGACAAACAATGTTACAATAAACATTGAAAGAATGTTTTGAGTTCCATATCAACTAATGACACTCTGAAAAGGAATACTTAAGATGGGACTGATGACTTTGAAGATTTTGCGGGGTAGACAGAGATTAATTAATATTATTATTATTTAATTTAATTATATTAAGTTACTATTATTTAGATTTTAACATACAATTTTTTTTTATAAATGCTATTATAGGGTTTGGATCACAGCTCTTTTTACAAATAATGTATTTAAAATTTTTATTTTATAATTAAATATATAATGTATATTTTCAGAGACTGACAAACAAGTATATGATGCTTCCATTGGTGTTGCAAGTTCTCTGCTTGCCCCAGCTCAGCTGCGGATGGCTAAGCTTGCACTGTCCATGCATCTTACTTCCCCTACTGTTAGAATGTTTGATCAAATTGCCACACATAGTGGTGCGAAAGATGCACTCTGTGATACATTTGTATCCATAGCTTCAAGAAAAGTCTGTGACAATGATGTTTTACGAGATGTTCTGAATTCCCACAGTCTGTATGATGTAGTAAGTGTTTTACTACATTTCCTAATAAATTATAAAGGAAATATTAAGTTTACGATTTTTTTTAAAGATTATCCTCTGATGGTGAGCAGCCAGCGCCACTCATGGACACCTTCAACACATATATTATTATAGTTGTGTTGCTGATATAAAAGGGAGTGGGATAGGAAAGTATGGGGGGTTGGCCTAGAGGTACCTCTCACTGAATAAAACGCGGCATGATCCACTTTACGTCGATCTTCTGAGAGGTCCTGCTATTTCACTAATCAAGCTGTCGAAATTTGCGAATTCATGTGGAATGCCCTGTTTTATTTTTTGTAACCTCACACCCTACAGTTGTTACAACCCTAATCGCCGAATCGTTACGTCCCTAGTCGCTCAATTGTTACGTCCTGAATGGAATAGGCAGCGGAACCAGTCATTGATATTAATCACATAAAGCATGCCCAATTAATGATGGTCTAAAAATTGGCTGGCATTTTACCGTCTGCTTCATGATGTGACAAGGGCGGCTATATAAGCCGCGCGCGTTCATATTGCGATCGGTTTCACCGCCATCTTGGTGATGATGACGTATGTAAATAGTAAATACCGTTCGCAACATTGACATGCTTAAACATCTTGCGATTGAGTAATTATTGTTAACCACACTGCTCAAAATGTTATTATTTTGCTTTATTATACTATTTTATTGTAAAGTATCATACTTACTCGACACAACAAGTTACTAGTTCTGGTTTAGATGAAAATATTAGCATCGAAGAATCGGGCGAGAATCACTAAATTATATGTGTGTATATTTTTATTATAAACATATACTTTTTAAATACTAGCTATTATTTATTGAAAATTTTTATTCAACATTGAGTAATTCAATAAGCGAATTCCATGAATGTTTCTGCTATCTGTATTTTTTTGTGGTGAATGTTGTCACGCAGCAGTAATTATGACAAGGTTCCATCGCAAAATCAGCGCGCGGGGCTTATAAATAGTGGGAAAAATATGCTTTTGGCAGGCATAAATATAAAACGTAAAAATAATCGTTGTCTAAGGAATGGCTACTCGCTAATTCTGCGGTCACAATCTTAGTTACTAATTACGATAGTTTCTAATTACGATATGTTATGTTACAGGAGGAACACAAGCAACAAACATACCTTTTAGATCATTCCTACCCAAGTGGTGATAATAAAAGCCTTACAGCCATTTTGTATGGAGAGTTAGGCACGAAAGATTTTACTACGAAACACAAAATTCTAGCAGCGTATGCAGATAAGGGTGCCATTAACTATGTTATTAGATGGAATGTTAAGGTGAATCCACAGTAACTTATCCTATACTAGCTGACCCGGTGAACTTTGTTACGCTTCAAAAGTATTTTTATAGCATTTACAATTAAAATGCTGAATCTCGAAAATTATCACTATTTCTTTACAACATTATACATGAATTATACATACAAACCATTCCGTTGACACCCTCTATCTATTAAAAAAAAACCGCATCAAAATCCATTGCGTACTTTCAAAGACCTAAGCATATAAGGGGACAGACAGCGAAAAGCGACTTATATGCTATTTTACTAATATTTGTTGACTATCAAGACAATTGTCAATAAAAAAATAATTTTCCCACAATTTATTCATATGTAATAAAATGTAAATGCAAAGTTGCAACATTAATATATATGAACAAAGTAAACATTTAAAAATTTGAATTTATAATAAAAAAAAACTCACTAAAAATAAGTGACTCATATCGTAATATCTTACAGCCACAAGGAAGACCAAAATTACGTTTATCTGGCTATGGGGTGGAATTACAATTAAAGAGTACCGAGTACAAAAGTCAAGACGACAGCACACCAAAGGAATCAGAAGATGGAGAGTCCAATACTCCATCAGAAGAGGAAGATGAAAATGATCCACAAAATCAAATCGACGGTTTCAATTTTGGAAGATTGAAGTAAGTCATTCAGGATACCATTTATTTTTTCATGTCAGTCTCGGTGGTCCAGTGGTGGAGCACCCCGCTTCCGAATCTAGTGAACGCGGGTTCGAATCCTCATTCTGGCTCACACCAATGAGTTTTCGAAGTCGTTTTCGGACGTTATGTGTAAAAAAATATCGATGACTGAAAATACTTTGTGACCGGTAATATTTATGAGTTTATTGTTTGAATAATGTGACTGCGGTGTTTAAGAATTGTGTCTAGTTGCACTCAATTGCACTTCTGCTTTACCCGTAAGTGACTTGGCGTGATATTAAGTTTTTGTTGTTGTTTTCGAAGTACATATCTAAATATATATAAGTATAACTCAAAGGCGACTGACTGATATAATGATCTATCAACACAGCCCAAACCACTAGACAGATCGGGCTGAAATCTGACATGCAGATAGGTGTTATGACGTAGGGATGCCTACTAAGAAAGTATTTTGATCAATTTACCCCCCTAGGGGATAAAATAGGTGATGATGGCGGACGATATATTATATTGCGTTCAAATTTTGTCCCAATTTTGTCGAAGTAATATTGGGCTATATATAATAGATTTCGTTAGAAAACTTTTCATGAAGTTCTTGCTTTCTACCCATTGGATTTGAATGTGGCATCTTTTAATCAGAATAACGAATGCTGAAGCAGCTAGCATATTGTGACAATCATTACATTCATCATTTCATTACATAGTATAAAACAAAGTTACTTTCCGCTGTCTGTCCCATTATATGCTTATATCTTTAAAACTACGCAACGGATTTTGATGCGGTTTTTATAATAGTTAGAAGGGAATAAAAAATATAATTTTCTAGATTTAACACTTTAATTGCAAATGCTGGCTGAACCCTAAGTGATAGTTCAAAACAATCTTCTACATTATTAAACATCTCCGGTTCATCATCGCCGGTTCAGCTAGTACTGTATAATAATAAGCCTTACAAAAATTCTTTCCTACAGAAACTTATTCCCTGGTCTACGTTCCCCTCTGGAGAAATTCCGGCGACATTTGTCTGAGTCCAGTGAGGAGTTGGCGCCATTAAAAGTATGGCAGATGCAAGCTCTAAGTATGCAGGCCGCGGTGGCAGTGGTTGATGCTAACGACGCCGGTGGTGACGAATCGCTAAAAGTGCTCACATCTATTGCACAAAATTTCCCCATGCAGGTACTGATAGGAATTTATATACCTATTTCCTTATTGTTTATTTTTTTTTAATAGAATAGGAGGGCAAACGGGCAAGTGAGTCACCTCACGGTAAGCAACTATCGCCGCCAATGGACACGTGCAACACAGTTAGTGTCACAGTTGCGTTGCCAGCCCGTAATCCCTTAGTAGGATGGGAAAGGGAGGAGAAACCTCTGGATATCTCTTTACCCGAATGAAACTTGGTGTGACGTTACGTCGATATTCTGAGAGGCCGTGATGTTTCACCGATCGAATTGGCCCATTCATGCAACGAACTATAATAATAATTCATTTTAGTTATTCATAAAAATAATTATACATTATTATGAGTCGTCTTAAAAATATTTGTTACTAGAATTGGAAAGGATTATAACTTGTTACTAGAATTGGAAAGGATAACAGTGGTAGAGCCAAGCTGTACGCTGCATGAATGGGCCGGCTCGACCGATGAAATACAACGACCTCTCAGAAGATCGACGTAAAGTGGCTCATGCCGCGTTTCGTTCGGTGAGAGAGGTACCCGGAGGCCCACCTCCCTTCTCTATCCTTTCCTATCCCCTATCCCTTAAAGGTGGGCAACTCAACAGTAACACTATATGTGTTGCTGGTGTCCATGGGCGGCGTTGGTTGCTTACCATCAGGTGACACACCTGCTCGTTTGCCCTCCAATCCCCTAAAAAACAAAAAAAAGGGATTATTATCATTTATTACTTCTGAACAGTCGTCGATGTGTATCGGTGTTCGAATCATTGACCTTCCATTCAAAATTGCGCTTACATAACCTGTGAGGAGTTGACAAGTTTTTTGAAAATTTTCCTGTAAAGACTTGGCAGATTTCCGAGATTTTTTTGCTGTCGCTACCTTGCGATACGATATGTATATTGTTATAGACCAAGTCGTTAATACACGTGAATGTACCACGAAGTTTCCGTGAAGAGGTTCTGTATAATCAAGACATCTGGTCGTCCTCGTTGGGGCTCCGACCTGCAGAACCCCTGCTCCTTGTCTCCGGAGCGCAGTACGACGCTGAAGAAGTGGATATTATGTCATTGTTGACCGCGTTAAAGGAAGACATTGGACCTATGAACACTTTACATGCACTTGGTTAGTTATTTAAAAGATTTATATGAAATATTTGTAAATTATTTTAAGAATTTTCATTAAAAATATTCCTATAGTTAGTTAATATTAAAACAAAAAAAAAGGAAACTAAATAGAAGATTATTAAAATTTTGTAGATAGGCAAATTTTGATTATTTTCATTGCATTGTTTGGATGTCTGTCAACTAAAATATGTATAATTGTTTTTGAAAATTTCATAGGATTGTCCAAAAAGTTGATCAACACTTTAATGTCACTGGAGCTGGGCGAGTCGTTTACCTGGGAGGAATACGGTCTCGACATCCGAGACTCGGCTATCACGTGGTTAAATGATTTGGAGACAGACGAACGCTACCGACGGTGGCCTTCTTCCTACATGGAACTATTGAGACCCACATATCCAGGGATGCTCAGGAACCTGCGAAGAAATATTTACAATTATGTAAGTTTTAGTTTTTATTTGTTGTGTACATTGTTGCACCATCGGAACTCATATAAGAAGTGTCACTTTAATCTTATGTAGGAATATAAAAGAAAAAAAGGAAAAAATAGTAGAATAAAATAGTAACAAAGGATGTAACAAACGATAACGATATATCTCTTTTGTCGTTCGTCTTTTCGTCGTCGTATATTAACTACTATTTGATCCGGCGAACTTTGTCCGCAACAAAATTGATTATGTATTATAGACAAAAACCGCCCCGTTGACACCTTCTATCTATTTAAAAAAGCGCATTAAAATCCGTTAAAATCCGTAGTTTCAAATCTGAAACTACGCAACGGAATTTAGTGCGCTTTAGCATATTTATAAAGCTTATAAGGGGACAGGCAGAGGAAAGCAGCTTATTTTATACTATGTAATGATTTTCTTAACAGATAATCATAGTGAACCCCACATCAATAGAATCTGGTCCGCCATTGAAACTTGGTGAGACATTGCTGAAGCACGCGACTCCGGTCCGAGTGGGTCTGGTGTTGGCGCCCAGTGGCGACGACCCACAGCTTGAAGCAGCCGTCAGGTCCGCCTTCAACTATGTGGCGCAGGAGAAGAACTCGAACAAAGAGGCGTTCTATTTCTTGACACAGGTACTTAAAGTTCTAAATTACAACTTAAGTGCAGGTTGTGTTTCAAAGTTAAATACAAACGACACCTACATCACCCATTGTGAATCTAAATGACGTAGATCATGTGTAAAGGATGTTGAGCTAAATAATAAAATAAATATGCGTGACATTTTACCTCACATGATTAATGGACGGCCCCTTTCGTCGTATAAAAACAAGGCATCGGCCATTTTATGCCAGTATCTGATTAGACGTCAATATCGGCATCAGACAGGGTTGCGTGCTGTCCGGTCGACTGTTCATCCAGTACCTGGACAGTTGTATTCAGAGAGTCAGGTCGATGAATGTAGGGATGCGATTGGCCTAGTTGTGAGCTGCCTTCTTTACGCAGATGACGCCGTGCTTCTAGCCGAATCGCCGTCGGACCTGCAAACACCAGTTACTACTATGAAAGATGATTGCATGATTAAGGGCTTGCAGTTGAATGCGACGAAAACGAAAGGTATGGTGTTTGAAAGGGAGGAATTCAGAACGGATGCAAGAATAATGGTCGATGATGTAGTGCTGGAACAGGTGAATAAAATTGTATATCTTGGATGCGGTTTTAGCAGGGATGGAAGGTACACCGCGGATGTAGAAAGACGAGTGGCGATAGGGAATAGCGTAAATGGAACGTTGGGCAGATTCCTGGGCGCAAAAAACAAGCAAAAAAGCCCAGCTAGCTATCCACAATGCAGTCCTGATCCCAACGCTAACTTATGGAAGCGAGAGCTGGATATGGCAGAGTGTGCATGAAAGTAGAATAAACGCGGTAGAAATGTGAGGGCACTGCGCAAAATCTGCGGAGTGACTCTCGCTGACCGCGTCGTAAAGAAGGTTGTAAGGAAGGAAGTTGGAATGAAAGAGAGTGTCGGTGTAAAAGTAAGAAAGGGCATGCTCCGATGGTTCGGACATGTAGAAAGAATGAATGATGCAAGATGACTAAGCAGATATACAATCCAAAAGCGGGTGGATGTAGGAGTCGAGGACGGCCAAGACACACATTCCATGACCAAATAGAACGTGTTCTGGAGGAAGGTGATGTTAGGAGCCTCAATAATCGACGCGAGTGCATGAAAAGAGTTACGAGAGTCAGCGAAGCGAGTGAGGCGTGTAAGAATCGTGTCTTATGGCGCTCCGTTCTCTCTGCCTACCCCGCAAGGGATTTGGCGTGAAGTTATGTATGTATGTATCTGATTAGTCGTGGTATATATAATAAATACATTCCTTACCCTTAAAATATTATATATTTTCAGCTATTAAATCCACCTCAAAATGAGAAATTGAACATAGAATTGGTGAAGAAGCAACTCGGCAAATACGCAGGTTTCAACGCCAATATAGACGACGTCCTATCAGAAGATTCCGAGTACAACTTTGGAAGGCAATTGTCAGAAGAGTTTGTCACAAAGATGGGCAATAACAAGTATCCTCAGGTTTGTAAATATAAATTTTAATATTTGCCCTTATCCCACTTTGAGTGTGGTCGCCACAACATCCTTTCGAACTATCCATGTTGTCAAAATTTGTAAATATAACCGTCAAATGTTTAAGCTTTTTAAAATTGTAATACCTACATAAGATATATAGGTGTAAAGTATTTTAGTGTCTATGTTGAAGTATATTATAATATCATATCTCCGTAAACTAAAAAGATAATTGAGTGTTAAATATAGGATAACAATAGGTTCCGTCACTTTTTCAATGAGATGACATTCTTCGTTTCTTCTCGTATAATTTGCGCTGCGTACACCTTGTAAAGTTACCTGGTGACTTGGTGGTAAATAACTATATAACTGAATTATTTCGCAGGTGTTAATAAACGGTGTGCCACTAGTAGAGGAGGGTCCTTTACCTGTAACGTCGTCAGTGGACTTGCTAGAAGAGGCTTTAGTGACTGCGCTCTCTCGGCACACGGGTCGCTTCCAGCGCGCCGTGTTCAGGGGGGAGATGGGGGACTCGGATGATGCCGTGGATTATATCATGAAGCAACCGCACATCATGCCGAGGTTAGATATATTTAATGGTGTACCTAATCACTGATACCACTTTCGATCTATTAGGCCATAAATACATAACTTCAGGCCAAATCCTTTGCGGGATAGGAGGAGAGAACAGATCGCCATAAGGTACGATTCTTACCCGCCCCTCTCGCTTCTTTGACTTTCATAACTCTTTTCATGCACGCGCGTCGATTTTTAACGCTCCTAACATCACCTTCCTCCAGAATTCGTTCTATTTGGTCATGGAAGGTGTGTCATGGCCGTCCTCGACTCGTACCTCCATCCGCTTTTGCATTGTATATCTGCTTCATCAATATTTCATCATCCATTGTTAGATTGACGATAATTTACTACGACGATTTTTAGTTGCAAGTTACATACAAAACATCCATTCTTTCCACACGTCCGAACCATCGGAGCATGCCCTTTCCATCCAGAAATAATCTCATTGCTGATAGTTGCTTTCGACGTTACCATCAGACATCAACGTTGTGACCATCTCAACATTGGTGTTTAATTGAGTATATTAATCTGGATCTGAGCATGCTTGATCTTACTCTTTGGCTGAACTTTAATTGATAATCATTGGTCCTGATATTTCATAATGCAACTAATTAGTGCAATATTCCATTTAACTTGCTGATTCAGAATACTGAGCAGCGGGCCTATTATGAGCTCTTAATTCCAGCCAGCTTACGTCGTGCCTTGCAAATTCGTATTACCAACGACTAATTCCAGCTAGTCCGTGCCTATTATCACTGAGCTGATAATAGACACGCTGGGTAGTTTTATAAATCTATAAAGAATCTTGTGTGATCAACTCTGGCAACCAACAATTAATAGTGTCTTCATATTTTCAGATTGAACCGCAGAGTTTTGTCTTCTGAACCGTCTCAGTATTTGGATCTGTCTGGCGTTTCATCTTCTAGTGAATTATTTGCCGAGGATAAGATACATCGTCTTCTACATTTAACAGGTACACAATGATAGTTAAAAATAAAACTATCAAGCTCACACATTTATGGGGTTGCCCGTAGTATCTAAATTTCATGCCAAGTAATATTTAGGTTTATATACCCTTAACACTTCGGAGGATGACAAATAGATATTGTCCTATTCTTAGTTGTACCCGATATGCACACAAAATTTTATAAGAATCGGTCAAGCCGTTTCGGATAAGTATGGCAACAAACACTGTGCCACAAGAATTTTATGTAGGTATTAGATGGTATTATTATTTATTATCATTTTAGGCCGCGATGCCCTCGCAACTGCTCTGCCTTTGCTGAAATATTTTGTCAAGTCAAATAAAACTGAGAAGATAACACAGACCATATGGATCGCCGGAGATCTGAATAATAAAGAGTCCAGGGATCTTTTGAGAGACGCGTTGACATATATGGTAAATGTATTGTGTATATATTAATTAAATATGACAAAGAATTATTATGATTTTTATTTTATTAAAAGTATACATGTTTTTGTTCAGCGTGAGTCTCGAGGAGTACGTGTGGCATTTATACCAAATGTGGACGGCACAACAAATGTGGACCAGTCACTCAACAAAGTGGTGTTGGCAGCGCTCGCCATTCTGCAGCCGGCTGAGGCGACAAAGTACGTGGCAACACTTCTAGAAAACGAAGGATGTCACGAAACACAAACGTGTGATATATTGGTGAGTCTTTGGAGAATACGTAATAATTATGTTTTGCACTTTGACTTTTTGCCATAAGACCATTATCTCCAGATGGCAAGCAATAAGTTTCTTTGCCGTCCCTTATAGTGGGATATGGAAGAGATCGGATGTCGGATGGGAAGGGAGGCCCAAACCTCCGGATATCTCTTATCACCGAGCGAATCGCGGCACGACCCATTTTACGTCGATATTCTGAGAGGTCGTGGTATTATGCCGGTCGAGCCGCCCTATTTATGCAGCGAAGTGCGCTGCTCTACGTGTTTTTTAGAAATTTGTGCTGTTTTTTTTCTTTTTACTGTACATAAAGTTTTTCTGACAGCCGGAGCTGGTGCCAGCCCTCAACAAGCACGAGTGGGTGCTGAAGGCTTCCCGCGTGCTGTGCGCGCGCTCGCTGCACGTGCGGGCTGGAGCGCGGGCGCTGGTGCATAACGCGCGGCTCATCGGGCCTCTGCATGACCGCGAGAAGTTCACGCTTGACGATTTTACCTTACTGGAGAGGTGAGCCGCTTGTGTGTTGCTACTATGGAATTAGTGTCGTGACGCTGTACGCACGAAAAACCATAACTCATGCGGCGTTACGTAAATTAACAAATAGAGCGAGATAACGCCATCTCGCTCTTTGTGTTAATTTGTTTTGTTAAGTTATCCTAATTTAACTAAAATTTTCTTTAGAAAAATTAAACCATTCCACCAGTATTTTCTTATGACTTTGTCGTCACGTTCAAATATCATCAATAAACCGAGTTTACAGAGAACAGATTTTTTTTGAGAAACTTTCATTTGTGAAATTTTTTTAGTTTGAAGATGTTTTTTTTTAGATTGGCCTGTTAACTTGATTTTCAAAATAACATTCGTTTATGCTAATGAAAATTAAATTATTGATTTCATATATCATTTCAGGTACAGTAACCAACTCTACTTAGACAAGTTAACAGAAGTTTTGGATAAGAAAAAATCTAACGATTTGAATGACATCTTTGATGACGATGGTAAGAACGATATTAAAAGTCTGATTATGGACTTAAATCCTTAATAAGCCCAGCTATAAGCAAGTACTATATTAATATAACTTATTTGCTTTTTTTAATAGTTCTTGTTTGTTAATAGATTATGACACAAAGGAATTATCGGTAGACGAAAGACTGAAGATAATGTCTGTCGTGGCTTCGCGAAATCCTCGAACCCGCACCGCGTTGCCTTCAGGCTTGCGCACTGAGCATTCGCTTGTGGACCTGCCACCGCTCAGGAAAGACGAGGCAGCCATCGAGGTATGTTTGCAACTATAATATTGATATTTGAAGCGGTACTCTAAATTTCGGGAGCCAAAAGACGGAAACTTCTGAATGTGAGTCTCTACCTAGGAGATATTTAAAAATGAGTTCATCAAAATTCATCTGCAAATTTAGTAGGACTTTCATTATAAATATATCAAAAACGTATAATATGCTTAAATATACTATAATGATAACACAGATGGTGGCAGTGTTGGACCCGGCATCGACCGCTGCACAACGTCTTGCCCCGCTCCTGCTGGTCCTGCGACGTGTGGTCAACTGTCGCATCAAGCTGTTCCTCAACCCGCAGGACAAGAACTCCGACATGCCGCTAAAGAGGTACTTTACACTAAAAGGCCATTGTAAAATAATGTAATTTAAGTACAAATTATAGATCTTGCAAGTAAACTCTTCGGCCTTATTAGTTTTTTGGTACTATAAAATTAATAACATAACATAACTTCACGCCTTTGTTACTCGAAGGTGTAAGCAGCGGCAGTTAAGCCTCGTCTCGCCGTTATGTTTACGTCCCAAATGGAATAGGGGAATCTATTGCCATACCGGACACGAAAGTTTTCAGTCATCGATATTTATCACACACTTAACTTCCGAAAACAATTTCGAAAAGTTATTGGTGTGAGCCAGTGTCAGGATTCGAACTCGGACGTTTGGATCAGAAGCCGCGTGCTTGACCACTGAACCATCGAGACTGTCATTAATAGAAAACGTAAAAATATGTGTGTGTAAGAATGTACGATGCAATTACCTTAAGAATCAATTTTACATTATAAATCAATTTTAAATTATTAATAATATGAATTTGAATAGTAATATCTTCGAAACAATACACAAGGCGCCCTCTAATTCCAAGCTAAGCAACTAAATGCTTGTGATAACGGATGTTAGAACATACATATATACGTTTTTTGTAAGTACATACTTATAATACATACAAACACCCACACTCGGGTGGTGATCGAACTCGCTAACCTCGATTCTGCAGTCGGTAGGTTGACCAATGCACCACAGGGCTCGTCAAAGAGTTCGAGCTCGTCAATTGAGAATAGTCCACCAAGAAGAAAGTAGAAAGTAGCAGTTTTAATTCTATGAAGATAGTTATAGCACACTTTTATGGACATGGACATGACTCTCCTATATATACTCTACTTACCTACACTGTAAGGACGAGAATCTCTTTTTTATGTGTTTATTATTATTTCCAGTTTCTACCGCTATGTGCTGGAGCCGGAGCTGCAGTTCTCGTCGTCGGGCGCTCTATCTGGTGGACCATTGGCTCGCTTCGCGCGACTACCTGGCGCCCCGCTGCTGTCCATGGAGTTGAGGACTCCCCCCAACTGGCTTGTGGAGTGCGTCAAGTCTGTCTATGACCTCGACAATATACGGCTCGCTGATGTCGAAACACTCGTCCACAGGTAAACTTGAGTAATGTAATTTGTTTGAACAAGACGCTTTAACAGAATCTGAATAGCCAGATGGGATAAAGAAGGGGTCAGAAGTGGGATAGTGAGAGCAGGGGGAAGGGGTTGATACTCCGGATCCTCTCCCAGTACGAAACGCGGCTTAGTTATAATTTTGGGTAACACGGTAGTACTAAAATGACTTATTATACAGTTAAAATAGAGTCTAAACCATTATTGAATGAAATTCTAAAGTTAAAAATATGTCTTCAGTGAATTCGAACTAGAATATTTGCTGCTGGAAGGCCACGCTTGGGACACTACATTGGGCACTCCGCCACGCGGTCTGCAGCTGGTACTGGGCACGCGTGACAAACCAGAACTTATGGATACCATAGTGATGGCCAACCTTGGATACTTCCAACTCAAGGCAAACCCAGGCGCGTGGATACTTAAACTCAGACCAGGGAGATCTGATGATATTTATGAGATTGTTGGGTAAGGCATTCACATACATAATATTGTTATTTCTGCTATGTACTTTATGGTTTGTTTTAAGTATTATTTTTAAATAGGTAATAAGAAATAAACCAAAGACAAACTATTTAAGTCATCAATATATTATACATAAAAAAAAACAATATCAAAAATAAATTTACTACATACTATTCTGCAATAAGTGGTTTCCCCCTACTCGAATTGTTTCGCAAAATTTAAACTATTAACAAAAAGCCTAATTAAAAAAAAATGATTTTTAGTCACGAGAACACGGATACTCCAGCTGACAGCAAAGACATCCAAGTGCTGATGAGCTCGTTCCGTAGTCATGTAATCAAGCTCAGGGTCAGCAAGAAGCCGGACAAACAGAACGTCGATCTGCTGGTTGAGAACGACGATAATAATTCTGGCGGCATTTGGAACTCAATAGCCAGGTGAATTTTATTTACACAATTTCATGCCCTTTTCTACTCGAAGGTGTAAGCAGCGGCTGTTAAGCCTCGACTCGCTGAATCGTTACATCCCAAATGGAATAGGTGGCGAAGCTATTGCCATACCTAGCACAAAATTTTTCAGTCATCGATATTTATCACACATAACTTCTGAAGAGAATTCCGAGATCTTATTGGTGTCTACCCGAAATTTTCCCAAGACTTTCGAGTCAGAAGCGGGGACATCGGCCACAGGACCACCGAGATTGACGACGATGACTAAATTGTAGTTTAAAACAACATAACATAACTTCACGCCATTTTCTACCCGAAGGTGTAGGCAGCTGCTGTTAAATGCCTCGTCTCGCCGTTATGTTTACGTCCCAAATGGAATAGGTGGCGAACCTAATGCTTTACCGGGCACAAAGTTTTCAGTCCTCAATAATTATCGCACATAACTACCAGAAATAATTTCGAAGAGTCATTGGTATGAGACAGGATTCGAACCCGCGACTTCTTGATTCAGTACCGGGGTGGACGACGACTGGACTACCGAGACTAATATAGTTATAGTTTAATATTAGTATATTAAACATTTGTTTGGGTCATAGACTTTTACTGGGACATGATCGTCTTGATTTCCATAAATAAACATTAAAGGTAATAAAATAATCCGAGCTTGTTTATGTAAAAAAAATTTTTTTTTTCAGGACAATACATAATAATATGTTAGTTTTTGAAGGACCATTTGAAAAAATAATATATTATAACGAGTGTATATAATGTGTGTCCATCAGTTCTTTCGGTGGCGGCGAGGATCATGAGGCACAGGATGAGACAATAAATGTGTTCTCTGTCGCGTCTGGACATCTGTACGAGAGGTTCATACGCATCATGATGTTGTCTGTTCTCAAGCACACCAAGTCTCCAGTCAAGTTCTGGTTCCTCAAGAATTATCTCAGTCCCTCGCTCAAGGTATCTGATCTAATATTACACTTTTAAATGTTGTGTTGTTATAAAATCAGTATTATTATTTGCGAGTTCTTGTAAGTTTGTACTCTATGCTAAAATTACATTAATAATAGTTTTAAACACAAACGTACTAGTGACTAACGCCGCCCAGCAATACAGATAGTGCGACAGTTGTGTTGCCGGCCTTTGCCTCCGGAAAACTCTTAAACTGAAAGAAACGTGGCATGTAAACGTCGATATTGGGAACAGTGGTAGATTTTTGCAGTTCGCTGCATAAATTTGCTGGCTCCACCGGTGAAATACGACGACCTCTTGGAATTTAGGCATGAAGTGGCTCGTGCCACGTTTCGTTCGGTGAGAGAGGTATCCGGAGTTATTCCTTTCCCCTTCGTTTCCCCTCCCACTCCCTTAAAGGACGGCAACGCACCACGGTGTTCATGGGTGGTGAGTAGTTGCTTACCATCAGGTGACCCACTTGTCCGCTAGCCCTCCTATCCCATAAAAAAATCCTTTTAAACCTTTCATTCAACGAACGCCATCGCTCTACCACTGTTAATTTTTTACTTTAATAATTGAGTTTCACTGTATTATAGCACCTACTGAGTTCTCCTTGACGGTTACAAGAATAGTTTGTCTGATTCACAGGACATACTCCCTTACATGGCGCAAGAGTACGGGTTCCAGTATGAGCTGGTGCAGTACCAGTGGCCGCGCTGGCTGCAGCGTCAGCGCGATCGCCAGCGCACCATCTGGGGGTACAAGATTCTGTTCCTCGACGTGCTGTTCCCGCTGCACGTTAAGAAGATCATCTTCGTCGACGCTGATCAGGTAAATCATTTGGCTAACTCATCTAGACAATGGGTGGGTAGGCAAGGAGATTCCTCTTTGGATCAACGCCAGAGGACCACACACGTTACATCTTAGGGTATTAATAGCGTGAACTTAAAAAAATATGTTATAAGTAGTTGATGGGTTTATCTGTATGTAATTCATATGTCAAGTAAGCTTCCCAGAAATGATTCATACATACATACATAACTTCACGCCAAATCCCTTGCGGGGTAGGCAAATGATTCCTTCCAGAAAAATACCAGAAACCCATTGTATTAAATATATCAACTTCAAAGCTGATGTGATATGCATTTGGAAGATAGTTAAATATGGTTTTTTATGTGACAGATTGTGCGTGCCGACTTAAAAGAACTGGTGGACTTAGATCTGGGTGGCGCTCCCTATGGATACACTCCCTTCTGTGATAGCAGAAAAGAAATGGAGGGATTCAGGTAATAAGCTATCATAAATAATATCATAGGATTACATAAAAATTTGAAAATAATTTTCGTTAGAGATTAATACTTTAATTATTTGAAAATGAAAGACTTGACTTTAATTTCATTGGCAAGAGAATTGAAATTAATCCTATATAGGTAGTATTATGTATATCTATTTATAAAACTTATAGTAGTATTTTTTGGACTGTGTAGTAGATTAAACTATGGCATAGCGTAAAAGGCTGCCATTTTTATATTTATAATCTTAATCCTGACCCAAACTCCATTGAATGGACAGATTTTGGAAGCAAGGTTACTGGCGCAACCACCTGCAGGGTCGCAGCTACCACATCAGCGCTCTGTACGTGGTCGACCTCAAGCGGTTCCGTCGCATCGCAGCCGGCGACAGGCTGCGTGGACAGTACCAGGCGCTCAGCCAGGACCCCAACAGTCTTTCCAATCTAGGTCAGTCTAGTGCATCACATAAAAACTCCTTTTATTTAACGAGACAAGGTGCAAAATATCAAGCTCACCTAATGGTAAGCGACTACGGCCGCCCATGGACACCTGTAACTACAAGCGCATAGTAGTTCGCGACTAAGATCGCTCAGTTTAGGTCGCAGCTCCTCAACAACCTAGTTCGCTCTTTTAGTTCGTCAGCTCACTTAGCTCCTGGTTCAAAATGTAAGGGAACGTAGACAAATTGTTCGAAGTTCGTTCGCACGCATGTATAGTATGTACATGCATACGTGCATAACTTCACGCTAAATCCCTAGCGGGGTAGAGAGATCGTATAAAAATAAAACAATATGAAAAAAAATATAATAGCAATTTTTTACTAACAATGGGTATTTTATTTTTTAATCATTTTACTTGCATTTTTTTAACAGTAACTTACATATAATTTTTTTATGGACAAAATAACAAGTTACACAAATATACTGTTCAATAATTAACATTTGGCAATATGGGCATTTCTATAGGCATTTCTTATAAAACAATTTCTATAATTAATGATTTGGTTTTGCCGCGAAAAGTTCTGTTTGAAATAGAAATGATCGATGATTCGATCACGAACTAAAGAACTAAGGAGCTGGTAACGACGGACATAGTTCGCACAGTCGTCTATGGGAGCGCTCTTTTGAACTAGGTCGTTCGCGAACTACACAAGACTACCTGCAACACATTTCTACACAGTCTAGTAGTTGCGTTGCCAGCACTTAAGATAGAGAGGGAATCGGACGTGAGATGGAGAAGGAATAGGAAGATGCTCTCTCACCGAAAGAAACCGGGTTTGAGCCGCTGTACGTCGGGTATTCTGAGTGGTCGTGGTATTTTACAGTTCGAGCTGGCTCAGTCGTGCAGCGGACTGTGGCGATCTACCGCTGTTAAAAACTCCTTCTGTTCTTCTAACCTGATTTATTAGTATTTATTTATTTATTAGTAGTATTTATTTTCAGATCAAGATTTACCCAACAATATGATACACCAGGTCGCAATAAAGTCGTTGCCACAAGAATGGCTCTGGTGCGAGACCTGGTGCGACAACGACTCCAAGAATTACGCCAAGACCATCGACTTGGTATGTACACTTGCGACCTCCATTCTTATTAACTAGATAATCCCAAAAGCTATCACATTCGCATTATCGATCCTTGAAAACATATTTATACCCTCCTACTTAGATTCTTGCAATTCCTTGCACAAATGGGCCGGCTCGACCGGTGAAATACCACGAACTTTTGGAATATCGGCGTGAAGTGGCTCGTGCCGCGTTTCGTTCGGTGAAAGAGGTATCCGGAGGCCCGATCGCCTTTCCCCTACTCCCTTCAGTCCTCAAAAGACGGCAACGCACCACGGTGTTCATGGGCGGCGAGTAGTTGCTTACCATCAGGTGATCAACTTGCTCGTTTGATATATAGTACATCTTAGAGTTACTTGGCTGCAGTTTTCCATATACCAATTTAATACGATTGCTTTACTTTCGTCTATGAAATCACTTTGCCCCGACTTGCCATTTGGGCAAAATCTTCTTGGCGAACTAGTGGTTCATCACCATCTGAATCAGAAATGTCGGTATCGAATCGTATTAGCTTTTGAGAGTTTTTTTTCAAAACTAACTGCGCTAACTATTGATTGATTGGCATATTGTTTGATAGAGATAATATATATCTTCAGATATTAAAGGCGAAAATTTATATTATATTAATATAATACGATGATGATACAACGTGAGAATTATGGTCCTACAGTGTAACAACCCTATGACAAAAGAGGCGAAGTTGTCAGCGGCGATGAGGATCGTCCCCGAGTGGCGGCAGTACGACGACGAGGTGAAGTCGCTGCAGGCGAAAGTACGCCGCGGACTGTACCAGGCATCTGATCATGAACAGGTATCATTTGATTTAATCGACTTCACCAGAAGTTTTTTTAATGTATTACGATTACGCCAAGATTTATGATCCAATTTACGTGACTCTTTTATGATAGGATGAATAGCCAATATCATTTGGTGATATAAAAAAATCATTCATTATGGAGTTTCTTTAAACATTTTTGCCGACTTGGGCAATGGAATCGTAGTGTATAGAAGTTTAATTTTCTAGATATATTATAAAAAGACTAGTGTCCGACCGAAGGTTTATTTTTGGTCGAAGCCGAAGCCGATTAATCGGCAATCTCCACAACCTTCGGCCGAAGCCGTAATTCTTAAATTCTTAGTAATTTAATAATTTTCTTCAATACTATCCACAGCTAAAGAAGAATATCGGCGTAAAGTAGCTCACGCCGCTTTTCTCTCGGTGATAGAGGTATCCGCACTGAACTAAGTGCAGTCCGGTCCGTCAGTCACTCACTCTTTCGTAACAGTTCGTTTAATTCTGACTGTTCTCGGACCTTCGGCCGTTTTCTGTGCCGAAGCCGAAGATCTCGCCGAAGATGGATTTTTGGCCGAAGGTGGCCGAAGCCGAAGCTTCGGTCGGACACTAAAAAAGACCCACCCAATTTAACGTGACGGACACTAATACTATTTCTAGGCTACTTCAGGAATCTAACGTAATTCAGGATATTTTTGAATTAGTGCAAGTAATTTAAAATTAACACTTTCGAATAATAAGTTTACTGTACGTCAGTTGTAAGGGAGCCCAACTTGTTAAGACTGTCTCGGGATAACGTTAGAATTTTTATAATTACATTTTATTGTTGCAGGAGATCGAAGCCGTGGATCACGAGGAAATCACATCAACAAATCCAAGTGAGTGAATAATTTTTTTATCCTTGTATAACTATAACTTTAGCTTTTAACACAGCTATGTTAAAAGTTAAGATAAAAACCATGAAAACTGTTCTTATGAAAATGTCATAGATTATTGCAGAAAAATTTACTCTCCTACCGAAAGGAGCTAATAAAATGGAGATTACTGAAGTATTTAGCATTACTTGTAAATGTCTTACACGAATTTTATTATAGGATAAATTTAATTGAAATCAGTGACCGATGGTATTGGACGACTTACTTATATCCCACTCCAAGGTGGACTCTTGCAGGGTAGGCACAGGGCACAGAGTGCCATGGTTTATGTCTATGTCTCGGTGGTCCAGTGGTCGAGCACACGGCTTCCGATCCAGAGGTCCGGGTTCGAACCGTGACACTGGCTCACACCAATGACTTTTCGAGATTGTTTTCGGAAGTTAAGGGTGATAAATATCGATGACTGAAAAACTTTGTGCCCGGTATGGCAATAGATTCCACCACCTATGCCATTTGCACCATCAGACAACAAAATGGCAAAAAGTTTATAATGATATTAACTTTTTTTTTCAGAACTCGACGAGCACACGGAGTTATGATGAGTTACAAATGGGTGATATTATTAGTATATTCCGATGTTTGTTAAATAATGTAATTCTGTGAGTGAATGAACGAAATGTTTACGGAAGCTAGTTTTATGATTGTAGCCAAATACTATGTTCCGCTATCTTTACTTACTTACATTTTGTAAAAATGATAAAAAAGAACTTAAATTCAAGTAGTAGGTAAGTGCTGTTACTTGCCTTCTGTATAAAATATGTAATTAAACTTTTTTAAATATTTGGAACTTGTAAAAGTATAACATCTTTGTATCCGTAATAAGATAATGCGTTATATTTCTTTTTTTTGGCCATAATTTGTCTAGATATTATAGTTACACTTTTTTTTAGCTACTTCAAAGTCTATATTGCCAGTATCTTATATCCAATTTTTTTTAGAAGTTTTTAAAACTATTTTGTTAGTGATGTAAAATACATATACGAAATGAAAACCTCCTTATTTTGAAGTCGGTTATAAAATAGTCTGTTTCGAATATATTAATTGAATTAAAATTAAATTGTTAAAAACATATTTTTTTGCTTGCAGTTTCGACAAATTGTCTGAATTCTGTTTGATTGTGATCTAAATTTTTTTTTTATGAATCGATTCTTAGTTTGTAAGTGAAATAATTGTATATATGTTTATCATCTATACGTTTATATTTTTATATGTTACAAATTCATTTCGTTATTTTCTAATTTAAAGATAATTATATATTCAGCTTGTCTATTTCCTCATTGTCCGGTTAAAAATTTTCATTGGCTTGATGAATGTTTTACCACCCATCTATTACAAGTCAGGATGTCAGAGAAATTTTTAAAAATTTTTTGGTATGTTCCTGTTTGTGTTCTTTATCTACAGATAGACGGATCTCTTGGTATGTTTCCGTGTTTGAATATTTCCATATTTATTTATAGTTTATTGATACATATCTACAAGTAAACTATTATTGTAATATTGCTCACTACAATACATAGCGATGATAATTTTATATTCTGTAAATAAATGACGTCTCTCACTACAGACTCGCAAGGTGTTTTATTGTAAATCCTAAAATGTTTATAAAAAATGGTCATTTCATTCGGAATTCAGCTAAAGTTTGCATTTAAAATGTGAAGTTTCAAAGTTCCACAAATGTGCACCAAGTATTGATACACAGGAGTCCCAACGGTCTAGGTTTTTCCATAGTATTAAGGTATACGATAATAAACTGAGGTCTTAGTTCTCTTTTCTGCCACTGGCTGCGCTAAAATTTCGGACGTACGACTATTATCATTATACGTTGAAAAATTGAGTGTTTCTCGAAGGACGGCGCCCTCTGACGGCGAGGGTTCTTTCCCTGAATGGAGACCATTCGTTCAACTTTACGTTCGAAAAGCTGTGCTTTGTGAAGTCCATTGAGGCGATTGACAACCGACTTACAACGTGATGACCCGCTTCTTCATTTTCCCTATTTCCAATAAAAAACAACATAACATAACATAACTTCACGCCTTTGTTACCCGAATGTGTAGGCAGCGGCTGTTAAGCGTCGTCTCGCCGTTATGTTTACGTCCTAAATCCTATTGCCATACCGGGCACAAAGCTTTCAGTCATCGATATTTATCACACTTAACTTCCGAAAACAATTTCGAAAAGTCATTGGTGTGAGCCAGTGTCAGGATTCGAACCCGGACCTCCGGATCAGAAGCCGGTGTGCTCAACCACTGCGCCACCAAGACTATAAAAACAAAACATTATTTTTCTGACAACTTTGTGCTCTGTAACTAACTCAAGGAAATGGTTTATGCACACCCCTCGCCTGAATACGGAAGAGGTAGTGTGGGCCTTCCAGAGCAGTAAACTGCAATCCAATTTTAAGGCTACGCACTAAAATCCCGCGGCGGCCTTTCTCCGGCGTGAGGGTGATCTATTTTTTTTTAATGTGATAGGAGGGCAAACGAGCAGGCGTGTCACCTGATGGTAAGCAACTAACGCCGCCCATAGACATCAGTAACACATATAGTGTTACTGTTGCGTAGCCAACCTTTAAGGGATAGGGGATAGGGAAGGATGGGGAAGGGGGTGGGCCTCCGGGTACCTTTCTCACCGAACGAAACGCGGATTGAGCCACTTTACGTCGATCTACTGTGAGGTCGTGGTATTTCACCGGTCGAGCCGGCCCATTCATGCAGTGAACTGCTTGGCTCTACCACTGTTGAATCTCTAGGACGTGAGAATCTAGGACGCGGTGAATCTCTCAAGACTACTACCTTCGGGTAGAAAGTTTTTATTTTACGATTTTTCAAAGGGCGAACGATTTCTTTTTCAGATAGCACGTATCTCTGTAGTGACGTAAATAGATAGGTCCGTATATGTTGTTCTCATAAGTCTCAGGAAACAAAATAATTGAGAGAAATAGAGGAAATTAATTAAAACAACATTTTCTAAGTACGAATTTTATTTACATCTACCTGTAGTTACTCGGCATACATTTTCGCTGGTATCTTCAGAACATCCAAACAAAGAATCTTGAATAGAGACACTCTGATCTTGAATAGTCTTTGATTACATTATTTTTTATTGATATACTTAGGTATTACAGAATAGAATTCTTAAGTGAAATTATAATAATACTCTTATATAGAGAAAGTATGAGGATGAGTATTATATGAGCTTAGATAAAATTATTTCTAATTATTATACGTAGTTTAATTAAATAGAATCCAAATCATTTGTATTAATTTAATTATTTATTTCTAAGATTTTCGCGAATCTCACTCATTGATTAAAACAACTTTTAGGATTATATCGCGTTTATTTATTATTTATTTATATTTATTTCCCGGACGTTTCGAACTCTTTACAGAGATCATTTTCACGAGTGATGAACAAAAAGATGGTTCATGGTAGTTGTTCAAAACTGATGATGGTACTTGTTCATCACTCGTGAAAATGATCTCTGTAAAGAGTTCGAAACGTCCGGGAAATAAATATAAATAAATAATAAATAAACGCGATATAATCCTAAAAGTTGTTTTAATCAATTAATTTAATTGTCAAATAAATGTAACATAATATTGTTTTAATAGAAGCAATTTGCAAAGTCAAAAAGCAATAAATACTTACACTATTTATTTGAAAAAGACGAATCTACATTTCGAAATTACTAATTACACTTAAATATATAGTATTTAATTAGTATCTACTTTCAGAATTATTTGTTTCTATTAATAAGAATCATCTCACTACACAAATATATCAATTCAAAGCAATATTTACATAGACTTCACTAAAACTACGTTATATCTAAAATAAATTTATTGTCAAAATTATTTAAATATCATAAATAGATTAACTACTTTCGAAATTACTTTGTTTTTTTTTAAATAGTAGAAAATAAATTAAACGACAAGATAGATGGCTGGTGAGATGCTTCAACGCTAATAATTGGAATGTCTACGAATTCTCTGGAGTAATTTCGGCGACTTTAGAGATGAGGTAGGTTGGGAATTGGGATTTTTTTTTTTGGATTGACAACATATAAAATAATTCAGATATCTACTACAATTCCACAGAATCTTTTAAAAGAGTCTGTTCGTCCTTTTAGTTCCTCTGTCGAGTGATCAATATTTAACAATGAAAACACTGAAATATACATACTTTATTTTATGAGAAAAATTCAAATATTTTTTTCCAATTGCTGTTATGAAAGAGGGTATTTATTATCTATGAGTACGCAGAAAATCTATAGGGATCGTGCGTCTAGACTTTTACGCCAACTAGTGGCAAGCATCCGAAACAGTTGGGATCATGTATTCAACGTAAACATATGTGATTAACTTTTAAATAATTATAAATAAAAAATAAAACATTTTTTTAAACAATGCCTGCTTCGAGAAAAATATGTTGTATTCTAGGATGTAATAATACATCACGTCGAGAACGTGGATTTGGTGTGGAAGTGAAATTTTATAAATTTCCAGAGAGCGTGTTAGGAGCCTCATGGAAAATATTAAAACGTAAACAGTGGATAAATGCAGTGAAAAATTACGTGTAAGTACAATATTAATTAAAATTTATAAAATCGAAATGCACCATTCAGTAAAATTATAACATTTAAAATACGACGTATGTAATAGTTGATCATTTAATTGATGAAATTTCAAATATTTGTGACATTTATTTTATAGTTATGACTTAACCATTTACCTTTCTCATCATTCCGGCCACGTATTATATTATTGACTACAGGTTGAAATCCGTATTTTATGATTTTTTCCATTGTTATAACTTTTTTTAATGTTATTATATGTTTGTTTTGATCCCACTAAGTTCACGAATAAAACACCAGAGAGCGCTAAGTCTGACAGTAGTGCTGCCTCTATGTTTCACGCACGATCCCTATAACTATAAGTACCTGTTATATTTTTTTTTAATATACATAATGTAATATAGAGTTTTAACTTTGAAGCGGGAGTATTTGAAAATAAAGATTGTACGGTTGTACAATGACTAGTGATGTGTATAAATAAGTAATACTTTCATATATCTTTGGTTGTGGTTGTGATTTCTTGGATTATATTATAGGATATTATTTAACACGATTTATAAATACAACATTTTGATGTTAAAAATCTAAGAGGTATTTTTTTCTTTTGTATTTAAGTCAACTAATAATTTCTACCAAACATCTCTAGTCTAGGTAAACGTTTTACAATTTTACTTACAAAAACTAAGAATAATGAAATTAGCGCTAAAATTTCAAATCTTTTTTATTCATTTAAATCCTTCGGACGCGGAAGAATTGTTATCATGCGTGTTCCTCGCGACACAACAGCATAATCGGTTACTAAAATAATTTTAATCTCGCGTTGTTATTATGTAATTAATACGTTCGTCTGAAATAAAAACGTGATATTCTTTTGCTGATGAATGTGTTAAAGTATATCGTCCAGTTCAGTTGCAGTAGTGCTCCTCGGTGGTGAGGCGGCACAGTTGGCAGTCGACGCGGCAGCACCAGTGGTAGCGGCACTGGCAGCGCTCCAGCCGCGAGGAGCGCTCGGCGCGCCGCCCGCGCCCGCAGCACAGCCGCGCGCACCCGCCCGCCGCGCCGCCCAGGCTCGCGTTGCACCGCCTGCGGACCGCGCCCACATACACAAGTGTCTTGATATTGCATATGTTGCAGTTCGCTGCATGAATGGGCCGGCTCGATTGGTGACAAACTACGACCTCTCATAAAATGGCTCACGCTGCGTTTAGCTCGGTGAGAAGAGCATCCGGAGGTTCGACCCATTTCCCTCTCCTCTACCTATCTTAAAGGCCGGCGACGCCACTATAATCACTATATGTGTTGCAGGTATCGTTAAGCGGTGTTAGTTGTTTTCCATCAGGTTACACGCTTGCTCGTTTGCCCCGCTATCCTTCAATTAATTAATTCTTTTACGCAACAAACAATACGATAAGACAAGGCGAGAACCTATTTATAAGCAGAGTTTTATTAGTAATATGTGGTGGCCTCGTACTTAAGCTATTGGAAGTCCACAAGAGCAGGATTGCGTTACGTACCTGCCGTGCGTGCCGAGGGAGCCGGCGGCGGGGTCGGGCTCGCAGTAGTCGGGGCTGGGCGTGACGTAGCGCAGGCGGGGGCGCGCGCGGGCGCGGCGGCGGGCGCGCAGGGGGGCGGCGCGCGGCGGTTCGGCGGCCAGCGCGCGCGCGGCGCGGCCGAGCGGCGCCAGTGCGCGCCAGCACGTGCGCACCGAGCACGACCCCGACACACCGTGGCACGTGCACTTGGTACGCATGCCCGCCGACACCGTCTGCCACACCACCAGGAAGATAACGTTATACAGATACGAAAACTCTTCAGTACAAGTATTCCAATAATATATGTATTAAGGACTTGAAAAAATCTTAAATTCCTGAAAAACCATTGAGGATTTTTGTTTAAATCTTGTTTCGGTCATTCGTTGTCTATATCCGGGCTTTATTTCCGCGCTTCGGAAAAACAGAAGTCCGATGACCAAATTTTGCGGACGTCATAATATATAATTTACAGGAACTATTTTCTTACGAAAACTATTTTCTTACGAAGGAAGTCGAAATGAAAGAGAGTGTCGGAGTAAATGTAAGAAATGTGCCGATGGTTCGGACATGTAGAAAGAATGGATGATGCAAGATTGACTAAACAGATATAAAATGCAAAAGCGGATGTAAAAGTTGAAGACGGCCAATACACACATTCCATGACCAAATAGAACGTGTTCTGAAGGGAAGTGATGATGGAAGCCTCATTTTTGAGGCTACAACGCGCGTGCATAAAAAGAGTTATGAAAGTCAACAAAACGAGTGAGGTATGTAAGAATCGTGCCTTATGGCGCTCTATTCTTTCTGCCTACCCCACCAGGGATGAAGTGATGGCATGAAGTTATGTATGTATGTTTATGTATTTTCTTACCTTGCGCCCGAAGCGTCCGTTCATCAAGTTAGCCGACGCTATGAGCGGCCTCAACCGCTCGAGTCGCGTTTGTAAATCTACTTGAGGATCAAATCTTGGGTCGTCAGCAGCCATACGGTACTCTATATTGCGATACCGGGAGCCTCTATCTTCATAATCATACCTATCAAAAAATAACCATGATTTTCTAAATACATTCTTTCGTTATTAGTGACTATAACCCTACTAGTCACTTTTGGCCATTATTACATTAAATTCATTGTTTTGCTCTCATGACAATAGTTGCAGCAACTTTTTTATAGATAAGTGTAATCAATATTAACAGTTAAATATTCAAATTTGGAACGTGTCGAAGAAGAACGACGAAGAATCAGAAGAAATTGACGTATAAAGAGTAGAATATCAAGAAATGCGACAGAGTAGAACGATGTAAAACAAAGCTCAGTTACCTACGCGCATTTCATTAATTGTAATTTCAAACACAAATTTTGATTGCACATTACACAAGAACAGTAACAGTCCAGCTGTTACACATAGTTGTGTAAAGGGCGAATAAGCGGAACAAACAACACATTGTAATTATAGAGATAATAATCGTATGCAAGTTTATTTGTTCCACCATGTTGCTTTAATTGTGGAATGCTATTAAAATATACAAAATTACATTGGATGTTGAATTTCCTACGACAATTTCCCTATTATAAAGTCGAAATTCAGAGTTCTATTTTTTTTTGGATATCAAAGCTAAACGAGCAAGCAAGTCACCTAGTGATACTGGTAAACGACAAGCGCTGTCCTTGGACACAAGCAACACCAAGAGTGGGCCGAGAGAGGATAACTCTATCACTAAACGAAACACGTTACACGGCATGATCCACCGTACGTCAATATTCTGAGAAATCGTGGTATTCATGGCCCATTCATGCCTGTTATGCGTGGCATTACAACTGTTTTGCGTGGCTCTACCTTTTAGCGGAATTACATTTTTTATAGTACCTCGGCCTAGATCTGAATCGTTTCCTCGTGGGTCTGCCCCGTCGCGGTGATCGCGGCAGACGCTTTCTTCCGCGGCGACCTTTCCTCTTAGTCTTCGGAGCTACAGTAGTGGATGCTTGTACTGGCTGATCATCCACCAATATGACCACTGGTGGTACAGTGGTAGGTTCCAACGTAGTTGTTACAGTTGTTCTTGGTAATTCTCTTGTAGTAGTTGAAAAATCTATTGTAGTTGATTCTATTTCAGTGAAGTCATCTATTCTTCCGTCGCGCACATCTATCTCGTGCCCATCTAAAAACTGTTTGGCGAATCTAAAAAAAAAACAAATTATTTCGTATCAGACGAAACAATTTTTCATACTATTTACTTATACATATCAGAATCCAAGTCTCTTCTCAGCAATCATACTTATTCGTAAGTAAACTATTTATAACAAGTGATAGATAGATGTACAATAATGTATTAGCAGACATACATTATCCACAACAGTATCTTACTCATCAACATTGACGTCTAGACTTGCTGATTCATAAACAAAACTGGTTAAATCAGGGGTTTAAATGTAACCCAGAAAATATATATTAACGAATAGCTTTAGTCTTTAATTAGAACTTTTAACTTAGAATATAGTTCTTAACATAACTATATCTATCTATCTATCTATATATATATAAGAGATTTCCACCTATATATTGACTCATCACGATATCTCTGGAACCATAAGGCGTAGCGACTTGAAATTTGGTAGGATTATTCCTTTCGCCGAGTAGAGGTCAGCTAAGAACGGATTTTACGAAATTCCACCCACAAGGGGGGTTGCGGGGGTGTTAACAATGGAAAATTCCCATTTTTAACCTATAGCTGCTATCGACTTCAAATTTGTCGAAGATATTGCAGTATTAACATAGCGGGGCAGCAGTTATTACTTTTGATGCGAAACAGAGTTCGCCGGGTCAGCTAGTAGTTTTATATTCAGATATATCTATATCCATAATGTGGCTTTTTAGTAAGTTAAAGTTTCGGTGGTCCAGCGGTAGAGCCCCGCTTCTGATTCAGAAGTCGTGGCATCGATTCCGGAATCACTCCAATGACTTCTCGGAATTACTTTCGGAAGTTATGTGTGATAAAGTTCGATGACTGACAACTTTGTGCCCGGTGTATAGCAGTAGGTTCGCCACTCATTCCATTTCGGACGTAACGTAACAATTAGTCGTGGCTTATCAGCCGCTTCCTACAACTTCGGGTAGAAAAAGTGAAGTAATGTATGTACGTGTCTTTCTATAACATGAGTATAATTAAGCCCCTCATAAAAAAGCAAGTCTTACCCGATAGAATTCTTCTTAAGGTCTCTTAAGGTGAAAAAACAAGTACCTATAGCGAAATGTCCAAATCCAATGACATTTTCGTACAAAAAAGAATAGTAAGTACAAATAAATTGTTTCTTTAAAACGATAATGATCTATATTAAATAATCTAAATTAAATCTTACATAAATTCGGTGAAATTTCCACCTATATATTGACTCATCACGATATCTCTGGGACCATAAGGCCTACCAAACTATAAATACTACCAAACTATAAAATAACAATCCTACCAAATTTCAAGTCGCTACGACTTGAAATTTGGTAGGATTATTCCTTTCGCCGAGTAGAGGTCAGCTAAGAACGGATTTTACGAAATTCCACCCACAAGGGGGGTTGCGGGGGTGTTAACAATGGAAAATTCCCATTTTTAACCTATAGCTGCTATCGACTTCAAATTTGTCGAAGATATTGCAGTATTAACATAGCGGGGCAGCAGTTATTACTTTTGATGCGAAACAGAGTTCGCCGGGTCAGCTAGTCTTACATAAATTCGGTGAAATCATTAAAAAAAGAACTACCTTTCAGCCCATTGATAGTTGTCTCCACAGCCTCCCCATTTGAACCTGGCGTGTGGTTCGTTAGGTGTGAGCTGCGTCTGCCTTGGTGGTCGTGGCGGGGCCCGAGGTGGTGCTGCACAGGAGCATGCCGGCAAAGAGCCCGCCGCGCACGCACGAGCTATAGACCAGGTGAGTGCTGCCGCAGACATAGCGTATACATAGGCCTGTTCACGAGTACCTGTTAGCATAGCAATAGTATCTCCCTAAGTCAACTTCAATATATTCTAAAATATATTCGCCCTATTAGTTAAAATGTTTATTGAACTAAATAATTAGTCATCCTTTGTACAGTACTTGTAGAGTAAGAGCATTTGTCAGTTATTAGTTGCAACAGAGGTAATATATACGATGGCCTACTATGAAGTTTGAATCACAGTGGCTTTGGCAGGTACGGGGTAACAACGGGGGTTAAATATTTCTACTATCTTCACTTTATTTCTTAGATTTTCGGCAATCACATTCATATGATTAAAACAACCTTTTAGGATTATTGAAGAGTTAATAAAAATAAGTTCTAAATAAACGCGATATAATCCTGAAAGGTTGTTTTAATGTTAAGGTTAAGCTTTTTATATTACCTTGGGAATATTACATTCCTGACAGAAAAATGTCCTACAAAAAGTGATTTTGGCTTCTATTAAATGAAGACCTCTATTATAAATACTCTTTCTATTGTAACATATCATAACATACATAACATAACTTCACGCCTTTTGTTACCCGAAGGTGTAGGTAGCGGCTGTTAAGCCTCGTCTCGCCGTTGTGTTTACGTCCTAAACGGAATAGGTGGCGAACCTATCGCCATACCGGGCACAGTTTTTCAGTCATCGATATTTATCACACATAACTTCCGAATACAATTTTGAAAAGTCATTGGTGTGAGTCAGTGTCAGGAATCGAACCCGGACCTCTGGATTAGAAGCCGTGTGCTCGACCACTGGGCCACCGAGACTTCAACTTCTTTCTTTTGTAATGTAGATTAAATTCAAAGGAACGCAGAATTTAGTATTGTTGACAAAAAATATATATTATTGCGTTTTATAAAAAATTTAAGATGTTTTTACCTTAAAATTAACATTGTTTTGTTGAACAATGTTAAATTTGAATCCCTTTTTGATGTTCTTTATAGAAACGTTTCATTTCCAAATGATATTATTTATGATAGAGCCCGTAGGTCCTTAGTTCAGTTAGACAATGGTATCAGTAGCTCTCATCAGCCGGCACATTGGCGGTAGTGCGCGCGTGAGTGCCCACCTCTCGGATAACGTATCGCTGAATGAGATCCCCCCCGTCTCTCTGGTGGGTGCCTGCACGCTTGATTCATGCGTGTAATTAAATCTTTTGTTCGTCTCGCTATACTACGACCCTAAGCCCTCACCGCTGATCATTTTGCAAGAGGAGCTTTCGATGGTCTTTCCAATTTAACGTAAGATAACTTTCAAAGTTTTCAATAGGAAAGATTCGGCTCATCAATAAGGATCTCTTAGATTGATTGCTATTGTTGATTTCAGAGTCAACTGAAAACTGCAATCGAGTGGTAGGTATGTAGAGTATACCTAAAAGTGTTACGCACTTTGTGAATTGCATCTTTCTTGTAACTAAAAAAGGTGGTATTCTAGTAGAATATTGTTTTAGAAAAAAACTCTATGGTTGGTTTTTCAATAAACCTATATATTAAATCGATCATAATCGATAATACTATATCTTCAAATGGTGTCTTTCAAAAAGGCAAAATCCGTAGTAATGCATGGTGAGATGTGACGACTGTGGATTAAGCGAAAGAAGTCTGTCAGGATATTAGCTTGTGGAAAGCTAAAGTCTCTGCCTATCCCTGTGGGATACAGGCATGAACTTAAGTATGTATGCATATCTTCAAATATTCAAATATTAAAGTGATTGTGAAACCCAACTTCTAGTCTAGTTACTCAAGTTTAAATAAAATTAACATCCAGCCAGGCTTTACATTGATGAGATTTTATTTAATTTCTAAACTGCCATATCTTGGGAGTAACAAAATTGATCAGTCTAGCCGCGACGTATATTTTTAGAAAACAAAAGCGCAAAATTCCACGCGATTAACGTTATATATAAAATTAGACATGGACAGGCACCTAGCCGCTCGGTGCCTTCGTGAAAAGTTATTCTTTGTTCCTGGCCGCGCCAACCGCAGTCTGTGCTCACCGCTTCGTAAAACTTTTAATTAAAACGTATCAAGTCCGGAGCGTTTCAAAAGATGCCTAACTGTTCAACTGTTGTAAGCAATAGCCTTTCGTGTCAATTAATTTTCCTAAAAGTCCTCAGTTGAATACTAAAATGGCCGCCATAATACAAAATACATATATTTGGCATAGATTTATCATAGACTGTAGTAGATGGCACATGTCAGTAAAAATTCACTACTAATCATCACTGACAGCGCGACCGCGAGTAATCGATTCTCAGGATGTTTTTAATTCAACACATGAACAATAATTGTGTTAAACTTGACACTTTGAAGCACTTTTTACGCACACATCGATAAGTCACTCACACATCATCAAACCCATTTTTGGTTTCGTTGTTGGGTGACTATTGCCGATCTATTATTCTTATTTATATGGTGTGTAGTTCGCTGTTGTCGTTCGTCTCTATCCGGTCGGTACTCGTTGCCAAGAGTACAACAATGTCTCCGGACATGATGGATATACAAATAAACATATATAACAACTGGAAAAACTTTCTGATAACGTAGCTCCATTGTTGGTCTGCTTTCTTTTCCAGAGTTTTTGATTCTTTGTTTCAGATAGGTATTGTAACAGACAATACCTCGTCGTACGTGATCGTGTATCTGAACTTAATATACTAATGAAAAACTTAATCTAATATATAAAATTCTCGTGTCATAGTGTTTATTACCGTACCTAATCCTCCGAAACGGCTGGACCGATTCTCATGAAATTGTGTGTGCATGTGGGGTAGGTCTGAGAATAGAACAACATCTATTTTTATCCCCTTATATGAAGGGTAGTCCAACCCAAAATTTTAAATTCGAATCCAGGCTCTCGCCAATGACTTTTCGGAATTCTTTCCGTAACTTATGTGTGATAAATATCGTTTACTGAAAACTTTGTATCCGATGTATGGCTGGCAATAGGTTCGCGACCCGTTGGTCGGGCTCCTTCCTATAGATATATACTTAGTCATGCCATAAATATTGTAACAAAGAAAATTTTTTTTTTAAATTGTATATATCATTTATTGCTTTTACAGTGTGTTACTTTAATACATAAATATAAAACGATATCAAATATAAAAAGCTTATTCGAAGTGGTTTCCATTGGCTGCAATACAGGCCTTTAAACGTTCAGGCCAGTTATCAATAGAAACACGCACGTATAGATTGTTTTAGGGACTCTAAATTATTATGACGTTTAGAGCAAGCCGTACTCTATAAAACTGACCACAAATCATAATCCAGTGGATTAAGATCGAGACTAGACGACGGCCAGTCTTCAGCTCTAATGAAGTCCGAAACGTTCGCTCCCAACCAAGATTGCGTGGACCGAGCTTTATGACTCGGTGCCGAGTCTTGCTGGAAGGACCATACTTCGTTATTGAACATGGTGTTGTTAAGGGGCTTGACTACCTTTTCAAGAATGGTATCTTGATACACTTGTGCCGATGTTTTGATACCTTTTTCACAAAAATATGGCTCAGTTACTCCTTCGTAGCTAACACCCCACTAAACCATCACTGAAGTCGGATAATGCCCACGTTGCACTCTGTCAACTAATTGGGAAGCTTCCTTAGAGCTTTGAGCATAAATACGGTCATTTTGTTTGTTAAAATGTTGCTCAATTGTAAAAACTTTTTCATCCGTAAACAATATTTTTCTGTGACCTCCCTTTGCGTACCGTTTCAGTAGTTGTTTAGATTTTAACACCCTATTCTTTTTTAAATTATCAGTTAATATATGACCAGTGCGCTCTTGCGCCTCTTATAGGCGGCAAGTCCTAAGTCATCTTTAAAAATACGCGACATTGTTCTAGGTGCTATCTTCATCTCCCGAGATAAAATCTTTTGCTTGCGGACAGGATTTCTTCGATTTCTTTCCCTTACTGCTTTGACCACCTTTTTCGTACGAACACTACGTGGACGGCCAGGTCTTTTTCTGTCACAAACAGAGAAGGTCTCATTGTACCTACTATTAGCCCGGTACACAAACATTTGACTAATACCAAGTGTATGGAGAGTTTTAAAAATTGCATTTGGCTCCATACCTACTTTGTGTAATGCAATCACAGCGATTCGGTTCTCTTTATCACCCCACTCCATTTTAATATCGCAAAATATTGTACAATGTATTGGCGCCAAAACGAGAAAACACAGTGAACAATCGTATAAAAATGACAGATTCCAAATTCAAATGTAATATTTTTTTATTTTTAGTTGTAACAGTATTTAAGGCTAGACTAAGTATATATATAACCTATAGCCTCGACATCAAATGGAACGCCATTTGGTGAGTCGAGGCTTAACAGTCGCTGCCTACGGCCGCTGCTTCGGGTAGAAAAAGGCGTGTTTAGGCTTTTACTATCGCTTTATATTTATTTCGATCAATATGTGTCTACTTACTATGCAGTCACGCCAAGTGACGAGTCCCGACGTATTTGTACCAGCGACTTCAACTATTTTCGTGTTCGCGCCGAATTACCAAGACATCGCGTGACGTCATACCATTATTGAATAACGTCCCAACCTTACCATCAGATACGAAACGATTGCTCATTGCCGTTAAACAATTATAACACAATTTACAATAATAATGTTTTAAAAACAAAGGAAGCTAATTTTTAAAATTTAATTACCCGAAAAGTGATAAATAAAAGTTCATATGTCATGTACAAATTTATAAAAACAATGGTCGTAGCGGAACGAGCGAGCGGGCGCGTTCGTAGCTGAAAGAAAGGGCAATGTCGTCACGCCAGTCGGATACGTACAATAACGTCGTCGTTTATTTAAAAAGTCTCAACAAACTTGTCTCCCTTATCTTTTCGTAGTGATGTAGTGGCATTGTTGCGCTTGCTGAAGTGGAAAAATATCTAAGTAGAACCTCGACCTCTTTTTATATGTAAAAAGAAAAAATACTGTTGATAATTTAAATCTAAATTAAGATACTGTCCAATCCAAATTCGATTTACAAAATTGGCCGTATGGGTCTAAACTAAAATTCCAGACTAGTGACAGCAGGCGCAGACTCTAGCTATATGAATTAGCTACATAAAAAAGCTAGTTTTTGACTTGTAAGGAATTAAGATACCTACGAATTAAATATCTAATATAAATAAATAGTTTGCTCTTTCATTGATACACGATTACAATTCGTATTAAGTATTTCACCTAATACAATTTTAGTAGGTATCAACAAATAATAACAAGGATTACTAAATAATATATGGAATATTTGATATATGGTTACTTGATGATACCTAAATAATTGTCTCACCACAAATATCAACCAGAATATATAATATCAAGTCCTTCCAGTATATCACCTAATTCTTTGAACCTTCTTTTTCAAGCATGAAATATCCAAGGAAATAATAAATACTTCTTTGAAAAAACGACTTTGTTAGATTTATTTATAGCCAACGCGTGACACATATCACACTTGGACGGCTTTGCGTTTGTAGGTTAGTCGAGTCTTTCCGACAATTTAAAATGTTCGTTATTTTAAATTGATCTGTCACTGAACAATATAAAAATAATGCACTTGTTATGCACCAATATAACCAAATACTGACTATTAATACGCACCGGTGAGTAAGTCGGGGGTGTATTTGGGCGCGAGTTCGATGGACGAGCAGTTCCAGCGCTCCCCTGCGTGGGCCGCGAGGCAAGCGGCCCGGGCCAGTCGGGCGGCCGTCGCCACGTGTGGCATGACCAGTGGCTGCCGCCGACAAACCCGGGCCTGTCCACTCCATAGCACTCCGCTGCGCTGCGCCTCCACGCAATCACTCTCTGTCCAGTTGCCTTCGCTCTCATGCAACGCTCTGTATAATAAAATCATTCAGTAGTAGTATTGAATGTAAGTAATTAAGTATATAATCTATGCCCAAAACACAAAAACTGGAAAAAAAAACAGCTGTTCTTTTTTTAAACGGTTTATTCAATTTGACTGTCTTTTTTTTTTATTAATAACCAGTGACAAAATTACACTTTAAATATTACTTTGATCCTTTTTTGTCTATGTTGCTAGAAGAGGATTGTGACGTATCACGTCGTGCAGATTCGGGTCTTTGACCTCGTTGGAACGCTTCACACATTTCGTACAAGTAATTGGGAAGGAAATCCGTGGCTTCCCCTTCCCTACGGCGTAGCACATGATACGCTTCACGTAACGTAGGCTTCGGTGCGAGACGCAGTTCCAACTCCACGGCTGTTGGAAAGTGTGCAGCCAGAGAGTACACAATCTCCAAATCTGAGGGCGGCGGTGTTAGATGTTGATAATTACTAACTTTGTGTAAAAAATACTCTGACATGCTAACACGTGGATTGGTATCATCATACTTCCCTAATTTCATGTCATATAAAACGGCCTTTTGCCTGTCCGGACCCCAAAACTCTTGTTCAAAAGCATCATAAAAAGTTTCTACATTTTTAAATTCTGTTCTGAAACAACGTGCCCACATTAGCGGTACGCCCATCAAGCACGATATTATAAAGGGCAATTGTTTTTCTTTCGCCATTTTCAATTCTTGGGTATAACACTTTATGTTTTCTAAGAAATCCATCGGATGTGTATCGCCGGCATCATCAAAGTGAGGTCGTTTATTAATAGATGCTACGATCCAATCGCTCAGATCTTCTGTTGACAACTGTATGGTTGGTTTCTTCTTATAATCGTTATCATCATCGATTTCCACAATTTTTGCTGTATTCTCAAGTCGTGACCCTGATACTTTATCATACGCATTATCTGCTTTACCTAAATTGGGAAGTGACATGTGACTTCGCAGCCGAGATGATGGCATCGGAAGACTTTGGTAGACATCTTCTTGACTGGAAAAGCGAACACCGAAACCCAATGTAGTAGGCTTGTACATGGAACTGGTGTAAAGAATTTTATCTTCCTTAAGAGTTTCGACTGGTTTCTTTTCTTTGAATGAAGATATTTTGTCAACCATTTCGGAAAGGTTTGTTACTGAAGATTTAATTTGACGTAAATCAACGAACAAACTCATCATACAGAGGTCGTTATTGTTATTGGTGGTACTAAAGCTTTTGGTATCATTTTTGAATACTGTAGTAAGCAGGTTTATTTGAGCCTGAAACCAAATATTATCTAAATGAATATCAATTGCGTAGGTTTTAGTTTTGAGTTTAAATACGATATTAATTGTTTAATGTATTTTTTCTACATAATAGAATCTATGCTCTTGACGCTACTTCTCGATGATCTTTTGCATTTATCTTTCTTAATTTTCCATCCCTGTTTCAGTCAATTTTTTGTTTGTGCATCGTGAAGAATTTAGATATACCTTATAGGAATGCCAGATAAAATAACTTAAAGAGAGCTTCATGAAATGTGCAGCTAAAAATAACTATTTTACAAATCCAAAAGTGCTTAAATACAAACATTGATATTAAGCGAAAAGAGCGATTCAAGCCAGCTTAAGGGCTTGCATAGGGTAGTGTGTCACTAATTATGAAACCCAGTGCACCGTGAAATCGGCTTGTGCCCTTTGCCTATAACTTTTTTTTTAGTCAATATCAACTCTAGTGAAATGAGGTTTTAAAACTCTCATTTAGCTAGAGTTTAAAAAAAAGAACATAATAAATGCTGCGTTCAATATGATATTGCATTTAATATTTAATTAAATCCTGATTAAATAATATGTAAAATATGTAATGTATATCACATTTTTTTTCCATCACAATCCATTTAATTCCAATATTATTTGTAAAGTATAGATATATTAACATAAACGATATACTATTATCAATATTGGTGCGTGTTTAGGTAAAGAAGAGGGAACTCACGTGCGACGTCGTCAGGGAGGCAATCGGTACTGGTTAGTGGTTGTTTCTTTCGACTTGGAACTGACTTGTGCCGTGCTGAGCCGACGCTGGCAGAGGGATGCCACCACCGTACTTGCCGTTTTTTTTATATTACTGTACACGATACAGTTCGGGTTCACGATAACTGGGTTATAGTTGATGTTCTATAAATTTCATTGATGTTTCACATCGTGCCTGCCAAGGACGCGCTATGTAGATGACACGACAATTCCATTGTTATTATTATAGGACGCTTTTACTAAATATGTAGGTTATTTTTTTCATTGATTTTTTTTGTTTCTAATTTCAAATACAATTCAGTTTTTAAATGAAACGATGAATGGAATCTTTAATATATTTTTGGTGGTCTCGAACCCGATTTAGATATTAAAATATTTTGCCTCCAAAGTTGATGTAATCGATTTTGAGTACTGATACAAATCAAATCGAACAATACAAATCAATAAAAATTATATTTATACCAAGTTATTTGTTATTTTCACCAGATTATTACGATTATTCTTCTATACTCCAATCGATTCATTTCTAGATAAGTCTTAGTCTTAATATTTTATGTTTAATTGAAATAGCTGGTGGTTAAGACTGTTCGCAATTTTAAAAAAATCACACTTTCCAAAAATTCTCAAGCGATAAAGTTTAGTAGCCTATTTGCCAGTAAAGACCATAATCCCTGTAAATCATAGGAGTTTGTAGCACCGTAGCGCTTTCGTAGCAAAACTTCCCACACGATACCTTCGTGAAGAATGTTTTATCAAAATCAATGCTGTATCAAAGAAATCTCCTTGCGCGGTATAGCCATATACTTAATGAGGCATATAATACAAAGGTAGCGAGAAGAATGATAAACCTAAATATAAAAGGAAATAAGAGAATATACAAATTTAAGAAAACATGAATGGATTAGAATTATAGAAAATAAGAAGGATGTTACTGTGAAAGAAGTGAGGATGGAGGAGGAGGAGGTAGATGATAAGGATGTGTGGAAAATAAACCTGTTGTGCCGACCCCAAATGTTCGGAGCAGAGCAGGGAGATGAGTAATTTATTAAAAACTGTGTTGCCGATTATATTTTGGTACAAAGTGCTCGGTACAAAACTATTCCTTTTTTCCTGGATGGTATTCCAGTCCCGCACTTCATCCCTAGAATGTACCTAATCAAGGGATTTACTCCTAGCATCAAACTTAATATCAGAAGTTCTTCCATCTATAGTAATGCAAATTGGATTTCAAAAACCCGGAATAAATTTGGTTTGTAAACGCAGGGCCAATTTACTGCGTATATATACCCTCGCAAAACGGATACCAATGTACATTATGTAATGGGGGGGCACAGGGCACGCGACGTCATCATTCACTCAAGAAAGTCACGGCATAATGGCGAGCCACCGGGACATACCACGCCGGTCGCCAGCCTGTGCATAACTATCATTTATTCACTGGAAATACCATTATGGATACTATTTTATATCTAGAAGAAGATTTTTTATTTGGGATATGATGCCACCTGATGGTAAGCAGCTCACATCGCCCATGGATACCTGCAACACAGATAGTGATACATTAAAATGGGATAGGAAAGGGGTCACAAGTGGGATAGGGAGGTGAAAGTGGAAGGGGTTGGGCCACCGGATACCTCTCTCACCGAGCGAAACGCGATATGAGCGAGCGTCGATATTCTCAGAAGTCGTGGTTTGTTACCATTCATGCAGTGCACCGAGGGAAATTACTTTTTTATTTACGAAGATCAATCATAATTTTATTATAGGTGCTATTATCCTTACTTTTTTCTATGGGAGAAGGAGTGAACTAGCAAGCGATTCATCTGATGGTAAGCGAATAGTGCCGCAAATGAACGTCTACAACACCAAACTGTTATATGCGTGATCACTTTGGTTCTAGTGTCGATTGGTCCAAGTTGGTATCCAGGGGCTTCCACACAGTGCGGTCTTGCGCTTTGTATTGATAGCAAGAGTCATTGCCTAGCCCACTCTAAGCTTTTTAAAAGTCAGCATGGGTTTGTCCTCGAAGTGATCACATAATTTTACTTCATCATTACATAGTATAAAACATAGTCACTTTCCGCTGTCTGTCCCCTTATATGCTTATATCTTTAAAACTACGCAACGGATTTCGATGCGGTTTTTTTAATTGTTAGGGGGTGTCAACGGGGTGGTTTTGATCTATAATTCATATATGATGTTCTAAAGAAAAATTATAATTTTCGAGATTTAGCACTTTAGTTGCTAACGCTGGCTGAACCCTAAGTGATAGATCAAAATAATGTTCTACATTATTAAACACCTTCAGAAGGTCTACAAAAAAGTCCGCGAGGGCATATGTCTGTCTCTTAGAGATAACCCACAATGACCATTTTTATTTTTTTTATTTTTACGACTATTTACGAGAAATTATGGCTTATTTACGAAGCGATTTTAAACATGACAGCATTATTTTTTATCCAATTAAGTGTCTTAAATACACTGTGCATGTAATATAGATAATCCTGGCCCTTTACAGCATGCAATTTAAACGAATATTTTCGAAGATATTGCAGTATTACATAGCGGGACAGCAGTTAAAGCGGATAAATAGCTTGTGCTATTTATCCTCATGATATCCAACATTTACTGATTTATTACTTTTGATGCGGAACAAAGTTCGCCGGATCAGCTAGTATATTATAAAAGTTGTGTCTTGCCTATTCAAAACTAAATTATTCATGTGAGACGTCATGAAATATTTATTATAATTTTTATTTTAGCGATATTTTTAAATCTCGCTACGGTGATTGAAATTGGTATTAACTCAGAGAAACGTGGGTATTTTGTGTTGCGTACTCAATAGTAACAAGTAAAAGGTATTTTCAATAGGTATTATGTTGAAGATGCCTATTTAAAATTTGGCCAAACTTGTTTCTTTTATGTATATATAGATTTAAAGCCCAATATAATTTTTCGTTACAATGAAAGCGTATCGTAAAAAAATCTGCGTATCAAATGGTACAACACAAAATGAGTATGTGCCCGCGTAACTTCGTTCCGGGCCGAAAGCTTCCGTAATCGCACTATTAAGGTTAGTTCATGTGTAATGTAATTGTTCCGATGTCGGATTCTGGAACCGGGAACATTATCGTATTCGTCATGCTTTGCACGTGTACGTTCTAATAAAATTATTCCCGTATCAAATTTTACTCGCCTATCTCGATTTTGTAGACAAAGAACCGCCCAGCCATTGCACAGGGGCAGGGGGTTTGCCTCTTTGTCATAACTGGTAGCCGACACAAAAGGCAATCCAACATTTTTCGGGTAAATCTCTTTGTACTATTCGTGTAGATAGAGCGGGCCGTCAAGTTACAATATTATTTTTCTAATACCGTATGAAAAGGGTCACATGTCTAAGCAATACGAGTTCAGTTTTTTTAATATATAAAAAGCATGGCTAATGCATAAATAAAAGGTAAGTAACATTTTGCTCGGTTATTTTTTTTTAATCTCTTATCTGTAACAAGGTTTTATGCAAATTGTTTTCTTGTTTAATTTGCACACGATTCAAAATTCAGCTAGTCTCATTACGTAAACTGAATAAAGTCTAATTGCATATTTATTTGTCAAACAAAAACAAGTCAAGTCTAAAAATTAATGTTACGCTGTATTTTGCACCGACGGTGAGCGGAAACTCAGATTGTTTTAAATATATATATTCTAAAATATATTTTAAAATGTCATTAAAACCAGTGTTGGTAGTAAAAAACACGTTTGGGGTGCAATACAGCTGACGCAGCGACAAGAACATGGCGCTGATTTCGCTTTAATTGTGATTAAATGTTCTATGATTGTAGCAGCGTGTACAGCCAGCCGGGTACCCGCCACGCCGGCAATGATTATATTCTGACTATAGGGGGAATTTATACTCTAAGAAAATTATTTTTTAAAGAACCGCTAAATAAACGATTAGATCATATTAACCACAGTTAAACGACGTCACCGTTACAATGGTAAAGTCACGCAGTTTGCGCCATAAATTGTTCAACCGGTAACTCCTGCCGTTCCTTGAGAGAGGTGTACGGAGACCCATTCCCGTTCCGCTGACTATCCTTTTCCCTATCTTGAAGATCCACAACGTAACTGTGACCCCCTCGGTTTTGCTCATGTCCATGGGCAGCGCTAGTAGTTTAGCACATGGACTTTCGTCTAAGGAGGTCGAATTATTAATATGGTTTGTATGTGATAATTAATTTATTAAAGTCAGAACAATTTTGTGCCAGACCTTTATGTACTATCGTCACATATTTCATGAGACTAATCGCGACAGCCGATACCAAGGAGGATGAAGATAAAAAAGAAAATATTCAAACTTTGTCATGCTACGATTATATTCTTACTCCAAATAAAAAAAAAAGTTGACTATTTCAATTAGTCCCTTTATCAACAGACCCTCGTTTTGTACACAATTGGTTCCGTACCCATCATGCATCATGAATTACACATTCGTTTCGGCAACACACGCAATTGTGAAATTGACTACTCATTCTCGAGCCCACATCCTTTCATTCCTTGTACTGAACAAAAGACGAATTTCGACTAATATTATCCAGAGTAATAGCCCTTTCAAACAATCAGTAAGTTAGTTGGTATACTTCACGACTATTAGTTCTCTCGCTTCATTGCCGATGGAACAATAATACCGTAATTAGATGCCATTCGACACACTCGTACACATTATAACAACTATACCCTAATCAAGATGAACAATAATTAAATATTCCTCCTACACTAAATGTATTCCCCTTATAAATAAATTAGTATCATTTATTACTAAATTCACGTTCGGATAAACGTGATACGGTAATTATTATTGGTAGTAACATTCAAACATTTAACAAAATGTTATAGAGAATAATCTATATTTGCGGTTTTCATTTGCATTTATATGTATTCGAGACACGTATAAGCTCAGCAGTTACATTTAAATGTAGGTAAGCGGTGGACCTGTATCAGATAGGAAGTCGGAATAATTGAAATAAATGTAAGGATTACTCGACAAATTGTTCAATACAATTGCTATTTGTCTACGTCGTCACATCGGAGTCGGTGCAAGGAATAATTTGATCGTCACTTTTTATTGTAACAAATTTGATATCAAACGCCTACGGGCCTTTGGTCAGCTTTGTTAAGTACTTTTGTATATGGCTTTACTGGTGATAATGTTTGTTATTATTAAAGGTAAATTTCGATTACTATTTATAAGTGACACTATTGCTTTTCCGCAACACTTATTAGGCCTGATGCTTACCATCATACACATGAGAGGAAACTTTGAATAATATCATCGGGTAGTAAAGACCCCGCTAAACTTGTAAATAATTAAATCAATAGTCTTGATTTCAGCTAAGCTTAGATTACAAATTTCAAAAAACTTAATAATATAAAAATAATGAATAATTTTATTATGTGCAAATGAAATAAAAATGACAGTGAATATCCCTATTGAAATATCTAAAGTAATAAAATGCCTTGATTTTGGAAACAGGTGTTGAAAATACGTCAAAAAATAAATAGGATATGGATTTAAATGAAAACATCAGTGGTGGAAAGTGAAAAAATACATTGTGATATTTCTGAAAAGCAACAGTCGGAAATATAAAAAAAAAAAACTATAAAATGACAGACTGTGGTGTGTTCTGTTTGAGCCGATCTGTTCTGATAAATGTGTAATTATTTATGTATTTGGAACGGTCACATAGGTAATATTAAATCATTTTGGGAACACCGATAAATTGTGCGGTCATTTTCAATTTTCTTACTAATATAATTTAGCATTCATTGGAGTCACAGTTCACTCCATGAATGAGCTGACCGGTGAAATACACATATTCAGAAAACCGATGGCAAGTGGCTCATTCAGCGATTCTTTTAGGGAGAGAGGTATCCGTAGGCCCATCCCCTTCACTCTTCAGTCTCCATGCCACTCTCTATCCCACCTTACATGCTGGTATGGATATGGATTATGGTATGGATTGGTCATTTTATTTTTTATGGAATGGGAGGGCAAACGAGCTAGCGTCTCACCTAATGCCCATGGACACCAGCAACACATAAAGTGTTACCGTTGCGTTGCCCACCTTTAAGGGAGTAGGTAAGGAAAGGATGAGAAAGTGGGGTGGGCCTTCGGGTACCTCTTTCACCGAACGAAACGCGGCATAAGCCACTTTACGTCGATCTTCTGTTAGGTCGTGGTATTTCACCGGTTGAGCCGGCCCATTCATGTAGCGCTGCTTGGCTTCTCCACTCATTTGACAAAGACGTGTTCGATCTCTAGCTGTAGCAGGAGGAGAAAACATTTAAAATGTCTGCACTTTTTCGACTTTTCCCGGCGCAATAGACGTAGATCCCGTGGGAATGAACAATAACTGCAAGTGGTTTATAGATGGCAGTTGCCAGTTCGCACAGTTTGCTTTAAGAATGCTCTGAATTTGCTAGTTTATATTCCTGCCATAAAGACAAGAAGCGAGATTCGTGAATTCGCATTCTATAGTACTCATTTCTATACTGTTAGACCATAAAAATTAAAGTTTATAAGCGAATAGGGGTACCTACCACAAGGGTCAATTTTAGGACCATTTTTATTTCTCGTAAAGATTCTATCATGTCGAAAACAATTTAATTTGAATTAATAATTTGTCCCATTAAAAACGTCGATATGTCATAACTCATAATGAAATTGATAAATAATGTATAAATATAATTAAAAAAAATCAGTTCTCTGCTCATTCAAAATTGATAACTGTAAAATTTTACATATTTTACTGATAAGGGTGGATTTTATAAATGTATGAATAAAACAGATAAAACACATCAATTTTAGAAAGTGTAGTATATATTATCTGTGTAACAATAAATTATTTTTGCTAATTGTAAAGGGGTAGCACAGTCCCACAAACGTGCCTTATCTTCTTACGATCGGGTGGAAACATTTTGTGTCGGACAGCAGAACACGTACACTTGGGTACCTACATCCGAGAGTCACTGTAAGGAGTATTTAATTATTTTGAAATAAATGACAAACTCTTTTATATTATTTACATGTTAATTTGATTGCTATTTGTTTTTGGTTTAAGATGTTTTCGTTGGTAATACGATTTTTTTAAAGGATTTTTGTGTTGGTTGTACAAAGACATCTAGTGCTGTGCTACTGATACAATGTACCTATAACAAATCGTTTAAATTTTATTAAAGGAATTATTTTTTTAGTGTAAAGCATTTGTGCCATCATTCAAACTCATTCTATTATAAACCGTTAATAATAAGAAATCCGTTAAATTTACATTTTAAATAATCGTATCTAATTTAATAACAAATCAACATTAAAATTTAAAATTGTTATGTTGCACATGAGTCATCGCCGTAATTAAAAACCATTCTATATTAAAACTGATAAAAACAACAAACTTTTTACAGATAATTTAAAAAAATAACACTTTCAATTCGTTAATATGTCATCGAATAAAGATAGACAAATATAGAGTGACAGTTACTATTAATATGTATGACTGGTGTGGATACCGTTCCAACAAAGTTGGTACAAGTAAGTAGAGGTAGCCGTGTGGTGGCATGTAAAGTCGGATAATCTCACAAAGTTGTGTCAGGCAGCTCAAGCTTTGACTGCGACGGTGGTACGCGAGCGGCGGGCGGGCAGGCGGCTTATATAGCTGGGCGGATGATGGAGTTCCCGCGCGTGAGTCAATGTTCGCGCCAGACAGCGTGCCTGCCGCGCCGCCCGCACCTCATACCCGCACCCCGCTTACATCGATACCTATACATCGAACGATAATTATATCGCCTCTTGCATTACACCATTTTGCTTTGTATTAAAAACCGATTTTCTGATTGCCTTTCCAATTAAGTATATTTTTGTTAAAATACTAGTTTCTGTCCTACCGTAATGAACGGGCTTTCTGTAGATAACTATATTTGCAAAGATTTCAATAAAATAACATTTATTTGTCGCATAGAGAACAGTTCAAGAATGAATGGTACTACAAGACCCGTCTGAATATGTGTTGAGTAATTTTGTGATCCTCGATTTTCTTAAAATATAGTAATGTTAAACTAGAAAAACGGTGCTTAGATATTAATAGGTATATAATTTAAATTCGACTTCTAGTTATAAATCTGTGTACCTGTAACCACATTATAGACGTCGCGGACAGAGACAGACAAAATAAAACTTTTGTTTCGGCTTTTTTTTACTTAGTCCAAATTACTCCCAAATTATAAGTATAGATGAGTATAAAAAGAGATGCAACGAATAGTGGTTTAGCCGAATACTGAATAACGAATATCCGGCAGAGCAATCGGCCGAACACCCGGATATTCGGCCGCCAGAAGTTTTACCTAAAAAGAAGTAATTACGAACGCGGGAGCGCGTGCACTGTGCAAGTTGCGACTTTTTTCTCGCTGTAGGGAGTTTTTGATAAAAATTGCGGGTATTCTACACGCTGACAGAGCATTAATTTTCATCGTGTGTGTTTATTATAATTGATTACCACCTTCTATTACACACGATGATTTTTTATCAGTTATCAGGAGTAATAATCTAGACCGAAATAAACTTATTAGGCTAAGTATCATGCAATTACCTTACTGTTTCATCAATTAAAGGATAATACATAATTGAACGAAATTAAATTGTACATACAAACCAATAAAATAAACAAGTTTGTTTCCATGTACATAATTACGACTTCAAAGTGACAAAGAGTAGGTACTGCTTTAGAAAAAAAAGTTCTTGATCACCGCTTAGAAATCGTCGTAGGTATATAACACATCCATGTCTTTCTTTATTGGAACGAAGTTCCTTATCGCGCGTTGTGAAAGGGGGCTAGACGGAAAAAATTCTTAAAAAGTTGTCACGACACCATACATCTTTTATTGGCTTATTTAGAACAATGTATAACTATCCAAATGGTCTAGTGGCTGGGATACCTTGCTCTCATACAGGGGGCTCGGGTTCGAATCCTCGTATCGGAACTCATTTTGAAGTTTTATTTTCCATGTTTTCATGTTTTATATATGTTTTTTCAGCTCACTCTCTCTCTCTCTCTCTCTCTCTCTCTCTCTCTCTCTCTTATAGAAAGCAAGCCAGTGCGTGTTCTAACCTATACGCTGTTGTGTTTACGAAGTCGAGAGAGTATATACTACTCTGTGTAAAAAGTATCGGGCATATGTCAATCAAGAGACCCGCGTAAAAGAGGTCGTTCTAATTTTTTTACTGCATGTTGGTAGCACTGTACTGATTTAGCGCGCAAAATTTGAACGGGATCTGTCATTTAATTTGTTTTGAACTAAACTTTTTGTTGGTCATAGTTTTGAGTCCTCGGCGATTTTTACAATGGAAAATATTGTTGAACAAAGAGTGTGCCTTAAATTTTGTGTTTCGAATGATATTTTATGTGGTGAATCACTAAAAATGTTGCGAAATACCTACGGCGAATCATGTATATCGAAAACAAGGGCTTATGAATGGTATAAGGCTTTTAAAGAAGGCCAAGAAGTAGTAGTAGACTTGCCTCGTTCTGGTAGACCTTCAACCACTACGACCAAAGAAAACATCGACAGAATCAAGAAGCTAGTGCTCGAAAATCGACGTATGAGTCTGAGAGAGTTGGCTAGTGAGGTGAACATATCTTTTAAGTCCGTCCACAATATTCTCATTGACATTTTAGGCATGAAACGCGTCGCCGCTCGACTAGTTCCAAAAGAGCTCAATTTTGTTCCAAGAGGGCAGCGAAAGCATGTCGCTGAAGACATGATTTCTAAAAATGATTCCTAGCTAGATCGATTTATCGCCCCCGAAACCCCCTATATACTAAATTTCATGAAAATCATTGGAGCCGATTTCGAGATTCCAATTATATATATATATACAAGAATTGCTCGTTTAAAGATATAAGATTTAATCGAAAGGAACTTCTTTCCATCCGGGTGTCCCTTGACACCTCTCAAGTATTTTTTTTCATGTATACTATGTGTTAATCTGTCTGAAGGATTAAACTGAACTTAATAATTGATTACAAGTACTTTCTTACTTTTTTATCACTGGTTTACCATTATTTATCTGTTATCGCACTATCCGGTATTCGGCCGAATAGCAAAATTGTGGCCGAATAGGCCGGATACCGAATAATGGCCGAATATTCGTTGCATCTCTAATAAAAACACAACATCAATTTAATATATATTCGGTACAATGACGTATAATAAACAGGAATCGGTTGTCTGTAAGAATGTGACGTCATAAGAAAATACAAAAGGTTACATTTTTCAAAAGAAAATTTTAATTAAATTACAATTTAAATGACTCGTAATTTATTATTTACAGCGGCTGTCCACGCGGACGCATCGGTTACTGAAGTAACGCCGCATGTGTCATGTTTTCTCGCGCGTGCAGCCGGCTCCTTCGAAGTATCTATAAGACGCTGTCACGTCAAAAAAATGCTATTATTCCAAGTTTTTAATAGACTGCTTTTTTAAATGCACACTGGATACAGCTGTTAGTACCTATACCGCTGACTAATGAGGTGTATACATCAAAAAGGTTGCGATGTCGTTGCGGCCGAACGATATCGGTGACGAAAAAAAAAGCGAATACATGTGTAAGAGGCGAGGATGTCGGTAATTTATGAATTCTGTTCTGGACAGGAGTGAACATCGTCACGGGCGTAAGTATCTACAGAACAGACACCGCTCTGTATATAAATAAATATATTTGTGTCAGATCAAATGAATCGTGCACACAAATATTTGTTGCACATTTTGCCGACATATACCGCTTGGGTACAATAAAAACATTATCACAATGTTCAGGAATTAAGTCGTTTGTTCTTCGAAGATAAATTGGTAGGTGAGTGACTCAGATGGACAGTCTTTTTGGTTTTACTTTAAAATATTTTCATCAGTGCGGTTGTTAGCTACATCTGAGTATTCCATTTTATTGCACAGATGTATAAGTATTAAATACATACATAACTTCACGCCAAATCGCTTGCAGGGTAGGCAGAGAGAACAGGATTCTTACGCACGCGCGTCGGTTTTTGAGGCTCCTAACATCACCTTCCTCCAGAATACGTTCTATTTGGTGTAAGTATTAAAACATGCTTATTTTCATTATGAGACCTAAATCGAGCATCATATTCTTCTTATCTATGTATGTAACAAAATCGGGAATTAATGGTGCGATTCTAAGAAAGCGTTCGTCAGTAGTAAATCACTTGCTTTCTGAGTAGCTAACCACTCGCGTTTAATAATAAATTTTCAAATCACGGGGCGCAGTCACAGATTGAATAAGTTAAAGCTGGTAGTACATAACATATCCCTCCCACTAAAGTAATGCAATGGTCTAAATATTTAGTACCTAATACTTATTCTTAATATACGTTGCTGAGTTCTTGATTTAGATATATAAAAAAGAAACAGCTATACTTACATTTGCAATCCAATGCTATAAAATAAAAGATCCACAAAATTACTAATAGGTCGTCTTGTAAGCGACGAAACAAAATGTCATAGGCATAAAATAGGTTTTATTTAAAAATGTAAAACTCTTTGCTAGGGTAAGACCACCTATTGCTGGCACCCCACCAATTTATTGGCACGTTGCAATTATTTATCAATATTAAGGTTACCAGTATCCGAACACAATATTTTTTCGCGTAATAAATAGTAGGTTTAACATTATATACTACTGGCGCCACCGAAATTAGTCTTTTTTAAAAACGGCGTCGCAGTGAACACTTGTTTGTTGTGCTCGGACATCAATAAAAAAAAACTGACAAAAATTGTGTTTTTTCTAAGGAAAGAGTTCTACTTATCTCAATAATTTTCTCAAGTCTTTTAAGTTTTGGTTACAGATACTGTTAAGTTCGATTATTTAGATATTTAGCTGATATTTTCTATCATTATTTTTAAACGATAAAACCATTTTTTATATATTTGTGTGGTGCCAACATTTGGTACGCATAATAAGAGTCAAACCTTTTTATTGGCACATGTGCCAATATTAGCAGAGGGGATCAAGAAAAGAAAAGAAGAAAGGGAACGAAAAAAAATTAGAAGAAGAAGAAACAAGCGGCGCCAAGAAACAAACCAAAAACAAAAAGAAGCCTAAAGACGAAATAAACGAAAATACTGTTTTCTGAGAAATTTTATACATTTGATACTGACGAAATTATCGAAAATAAAGAAAATGATCAGGGGTTAATTACTTTAAACAGAAAACAAGCAAATAGTCATAATAAAACATACACCACGGACGAAATAGAAAAATTTTTGACTGAATTAGATGATGATAGTGGTGATACCTCATAGATATTTAACGATCTCAGAATGTTGATTTGGATGATTACCAACATATAAAAATCTATTTGAGTTGATAATATTTTGTTAGATAGTAATAAAGTTAAACAGTGTTTATGTTTAATTGATGTTTTTGAATATTTCATTAGAAAAAAGTTCCTAAACTACTTGATAAATTATAAAAATAAATATTATATTTTTCATTTACACTGTAGTATTTTTTGTTCCTAAGTTTGCTAATTAAGTAAAATAGTAGAAGAGCCAATAATGGGTTAAGATCACTGTCAATAAAAGGATTTCCTGTGCCAAAGACTGGTTCTTAAACCCATATCATTTATTTTTAAAAAAATGTTCAATCATATTGCATGATCTAAAATAAAGTGTATTGGATAAGGATCTACAGTAATATTAAAATAATTTAAAGTACATTTCATTCTTTAAAATTACATTATATCAGAAATACTCATAATTTTTATGGGATAGCCGCTTAAAGTGCCAATAATTGGGTGTCTTACCCTATGCACGAATTTGTTTAAATTATGAACATTTTTTTTTGTTTTTAAAGTTCAGTCTTTGGTTGTCTCTGGAATAGTCTCGTTTATGTTTATTTATACATTTTATTATGAATTATTCGCCATATATTAGGTAATCAAATCCTCCTACACGTCATGTATATTCAATATACAATAATTAAATCCACCTAAATGTCTTATAAATATAATGTTCAAAGCCATTCATGATTTTTACAATTTTGCGATACCCTTCTACTCTTTAGTACAATTAATTGCACAAACTTTGATCTTCACGAAGCCCTTTCCACATCGCCATGTAGCTACGTTCTGCTCTCGCATTTTGTAGGCTTTCGAGTAACTTCTCGGATTTACTTTGTAATGAGTTTATGCGAAGCTGTAGGTATTTATTTTATTACAGTAAATACCCTAGCTTCGCATAAACATACATATGGACCATCGATCAATATCGACCATTTAGAAATATAGAGCTTTTATACAATTTATATAATCTTAGCTATGAAGTAATGATTATTAATTCTGGTGCCGGCCCAGTCACAGTATAATAGTTTAGGTATGAACTGTACCTATTTAGATATGATTCACAGTTAAGGCTTTGCTTAAAATACTCTATTAGTCAAGCATGGCCGCGACATACTTTCCAAGACCAAAGTCGAAAAAGTGAATTGTTTTTGCTCTCTCTGCATACCCCACGAAAGATCAAATTAAGTAAGCAAATATGTAGCAAAGTAAAATTTGGAAACATAAAATGCTATTTTATATTTTTACTAATATTTGTATTTTATATGTATTTTGTTATGTTTTCCCGGCTGCCAGAAATATATTATCTTATGGGACAGCTATCCATTCGTACTGTACGTATCTATACTAAATGCGGAACATTTTTTTAATTAAAACACATAAATGTCACAATGTTCAGACGGAACTGTGTGACAGACGACTTGTTCTGACCGCTATTCGACGTGAGTTCCTAAAAAAAGAAAACCAAAAACTATTTTGAGCTTCGATAAAAATATTTTTATTTCCGCCCATTTTAATACAAAAAAAAACAAATTGGACTGATTGGAAAAAACTTAAATAACTAATTATCATAATATGTTTTTGATGCACCTGCTGCTTTTTGTGCTTGATGATGCTGCATCTGTCAGGAGATCCTTAAGGATGATGTCCAGTTAAGTAATGTTACAAATATACAGTAGAAAAGCGAAACAACTGAAGAAGGCTGTTAATCCTTGCTCACTTCGTTTAGGAGACCTCAGAAAATTTATAAGAGCGTGAATGCAAAAAAGTTATGACGATCAAAGAGAGTGAGGTGTGTAAGGTTCCCGTTTTTTACAATCAGATACATAGGTACTTATATTTTACAAGTATCGAAAAGGTATCATGGACATGGGCCAGGCCAAAAAGTTTTCCTTCGGTTAGAGAGATATTCGGAGGTCCATCCCTCATTCCCCTTCCTTCCCATCCCACTCCTAGCCGGCAACGCAACTGTAACACTATCACTTATCGCCAGATGACACGCTGGCTTGTTTTCCCCATATCTCATAAAAAAAATTGAACGAAACACGGCATGAAACACTTCACAACAATTTTCTTATAGGTTATTTTATGGTACTTAGTAGTACTTACATGTTACAGCTTCATAATTGGCACAACTCATAAAACATTGGCTAACTAATTTAAAAAAAAACATCAATACAGGAGTGTGAACACAAAGTATGAACATTTTATAACACCCATGTTATGAAACCAATATCAGATATATTAGTTTCAAGCTTGAACATAAAAATTGTAATAAACATATGTCCAGCACGCTAACAATAAAAATAAATCTTGTAGTAAGTGGATCATATTTTAACTTCGTCCGCACACGGCAAGCGTTATATAACATCGAGACCTACATACTCGTACATAAAGCCGAAGGGAGATTCAATAAAAATCACAATCGTAAAAACTAAGACGGCAGCCGTATAAAAATACCTAAGGAAGCATTAAGAGCCGTCCCCTTAATAATAGGTCCCGCCAGATGCACGAGACGACCGACTGGAAAAAGTCACAGTGGTAACTCGAGCGAGGGAAATTATTTTTTTTCGGTCTGCCAGACACGGCCCTTTTGCTAAATCGGCGAAAACCTGAAAACGTTTCTCTCAGCTCACTCCCTGAAGTTACACACAAAATGACTATAACAATCTAGTTAAGGGAGTAAACTTATAATAAATGTGAAGAATAGGTAAGTATTGAGCTGTTGTTAAAGTCATTTGTATTTGTTAGTGGTATCGAATTCATATATCAACGTCCATGAATTATTTTAAGTTTTTTTTTGTTCCATTAATTTGTTATTTTTATTAGCACTATTTTAAAACAACCCTGCCTACACTTTCGTGTGAAAAGGCGTGAAGTTATGTTGTGTTCAATACCTACATATGTGGATAATAGATGCCAAAATGCCAAGCGATGAGACAAATTTTTCGCGGTTTTTGTTTTCTTTAATAAACTGTATAAACTACATTACGACTAAAAACCTATCCGTTTTTTTTTACAAAAGCATGACTTATAGTCGTGTCAATTTAATAGGCAACATTTGACAGTTCATCAAAATTCAACAACGTAAACTTGCAACGGCGGGGATGAATTAATATATTTTTTCGTTTTTGTGGACTGCACAATTTACTTGTTATGTTTTTTTCTATTACAATTACAATTTATTGTAGTAATGACTGATACAAGATATTTCACTATTTGCTTTCACTTAAAATCCATTCTAAACATAACAAATAATTTCTGATTTAACAAACTGAACGTCGTTAACATGTTGCGTCGTCTCATCCATAAACTTTTTATGCTGTAGGGATGTTAGTCCAAAAATCAAAAGCTGTTAAGTAGAATCTAATGCATCGATTACTTGTGACGAAATACCACTGTAAATTAATAACTACGCTGTGGTCAGTGTTGGACATTCATCAATTAATTACTCCTAATCCTTAGAAAACGAAAGAAAACATAATATTGTTACAGGGATTCACCTAAAGATTAAAAAAAACTCATGTCTTTAACGATTCATTCACTTTAATCGACATTTTTGTGCAGATCATCTCACTGAAATACTAAAATTGACGGATGTCAAATGTTGCCTTTTAAATTGACACGACTATAGTTGTAGATATAAGTGTGACACTGCCAAACCGCACAAATGGTTGCTAATTTATATCACCGTCAATCCCCCATGGAACGCCATAACTGACGATCCATCTAGTGGGGGGACGTCCTACTCCACTTCGATCAGTCAGTTCTTGGTCGCCAGCCGAGAATCTTTCTCCCCCAACGTTTATCGACTCATCGTGCGATGTGGCTTGCCCATCTTAACTTCAGCGTGCAAACATTTCGGGCTTTGTTATTTCGACTTTAGTCTCGCAGAGAGATTCCAAACGGTTAAAGATTAAAACATGCATTGCCCACTGCAAAACTTTGAGCTTCGTAATGCGGCCAACATTTAGATACATCGTCTCATTTCTATATGTCATCACTGGTAGCACACACTGATCATAGATCTTAGATTTTAAGCACTGAGGAATTTTGGACGAGAAGATTTTCTTTAGTTTCCCGAACGTTGTCCATCTGAGTTGGATCCGACGATTTACCTCTTTATCGATTTATATATACTGTAATTAATAGATATTATTTTCTTAGAATCAAAAAACAGTAGTAAAAGTAGGGCTTTTACGATTTTTTGGCTGTAAGTTTGTTAAGGAGAAACTCTAAAAGTACTACATATATACTTTTATATCCAATTTTGCCAAGACTTTGGGTCAACACAGGCTGAATATATAATGATAGCGTCATAATATTCAGTCCACTATATGGGGTGAGCAATGAACCTTTATAACGGCACAGGCGTAGTATTTTTGCTACTTTATGGCGTCCAAGCAGATGGAGTCGCGGGCAACAGCCGTTATTTAATATAGTAGTGACGTGGTGAGAAAGAAATCAGATCAGTGAATTTATTAAAAAACTCAAGAGCATGAAGTCATTTAAAGCAGATTTGTCTAGGGTACTTTAAAAGCTCGTCGTTTCTTTCAAACAAGAAATACCTTAACTAAACCTTTAAATACATAAATAATATTCACTAATTACTGTAATTTATTAGCAGTATTATAATAAAATAATTAGTCAATTTCACTAACAGCTACAAAGCATGAAGGCTCACATTTCCCAGAATACACATTGTAATCTGGGGGCGAATAATTGCGGGTTGCAACAGAACAACGCCACTCATTAGTGCAATGTTCAATTAGGGAGAGTCCATGGACGTAACAGTATCGAGCCGTTACAACAAGCTTCGAGTTCCGTGGACGTTTCAAATGGCATTGTTATTTCGAATCTGTTTTTGTTGCTATTGTAGTACATAATATTATATTCAATTGATTGAATTGCTTGTTATTTTATGTATAAATGAAGTTTGATTTTATTCAAGTAATTTTGACATGTCCTGAATAGTTTATTAACATTTGTGATCTGTAAACTAAATTCCTGAATTGTGTCTTTGATAATAATAAAATATTATCAATCAGTGTAATAACTCCACACTTATCCTATAGGTAGGTAATTAGGTATCGAATAGTATCAATTAAGTGATCTTCTACAAAGAAAATTTCTTAGATTTTACTAGTCTTATTTATTTTTACTGCCCGAGTGGAATAAGAGAACCTATTGCCAAATACCCGGTGTTTGGCAATGTTATTAGTCGTCGATATTTGTCACATACAACTACCGAAAAGAATTCCGAGCTCATTTCTTATTTCTACACAATATTGCGATTTATGTGGAACTTTTTGATGTAGGTTGATGATGTAGGTAGAAATATTAGGGCTGATCTTAATATTTCTAGGGCAGATAAAAGATTGAACAATCACTTTCGAGGTAGGGCCTTTTACATTAGGTTCTGTCTTGTAAGATTTTATCTTTTTATAAAGAACTAGCAACAGAAAATGAGAATCAGTGGCGTAGATAGCGGAGGATATTTGGAGGCGGATATTTTGAAACCCATGCGTATACAGATATACCCAAATGTGTCTAATGTCCGTTCATCGTTTGAACGATCACTGTCACGCTAAATAATCCCGCTAAATAGATTGACTTTCCTGTAATTCTCCTGCCCGTATCTCTTATCTGTAATCATTTTATTAGCTCAATAATAAAGTAATACCTTATGAAGCTAGTCTCGGTGGCCCAGTGGTCGAGCACACGGCTTCAGATCCAGAGGTCCGGGTTCGATTCGTGACACTGGCTGACACCAATGACTTTTCGAAATTGTTGAAGCTATGTGTGATAATAATCGAAGACTGAAAACTTTGTACCCGGTATGGCAATAGGTTCGCCACCTTATTCCGTTTGGGACGTAAACATAACGGCGAGACGAGGCTTAACAGCCGCTGCTTATACCTTCGGGAAACAAAAGGCGTGAAGTTATGTTATGTCAGACCTAATGAAGCTAGCCTCTTTTGGGTTAGACCTACTATTTTTGGTCATAAGTGACACACTCACAGCTCACTAATAACCCTAAGACTAACTAGGATATTATGTTATTTTTGAGTGTGCATCTATCGGCGCCGTGACGTGTAACCTGATGGTAAGCATGGTTGCTTACCATCAGGTGATATGCCGCCTATGAACACCTGCAACATAGATAGTGTTACAGTTGCGTTGTTGGCATTTAAAATGGCATAGGGAGGGAGTCGGAAATGAGAATGGAGAAGGGGACGGTATGAGCCACCGGATATCTCTCTCACCGAGGAAAACGCGGCATGGACCACTTTACGTTGATATTTTGAGAGGTCGTGGTGTTTCACCGGTCGGGCCGGCCCAATCATGCAGTGAAATGCAAAACTTTACCACTGTTAGAAGCGACTTCAAAAAATACTTTTTTCTTTGACTACATATCTGAATCTAAAGAAACACATATAGACATACACAAACTTGAAAGAATATTTCATTAAATAAAAACGTACTTATATTTCCATTCTATATTTTGCTTGAGTCCTATTTACACACACATGAATATCAACTTACGAGTTATGAATGACGGATTATTATAAATGCCAAGATAATTACGAACTTTATATATAGACAGAGTAACTTATATGCGTCCCATGAATGGTACACCTACTGCTCGGAGCGGGTATAAACCCCACTTCATGTTCTATAAATAATAGGGGTGTAGATACCCTAGATACTTATAACTCTTTTAAATATACATTTATTTAAGGGGAAGATAAGCAGCAATATTGTAGTAAGGTGTTTTTTTATGGAATAGGTGGGCAAACTAGCGGACGGGTCACCTGATGGTAAACAATCAACGCCACGCATGAATACTTGCAACACACGTAGTATTACAGTTGCGTTGCCGGCCTTTAAAATGGTATAGGGAAAATGGGAAGGGATTGGGTCTCCACATACCCCTATTACTGAGCGAAACGCGGCATGAGCCACTTTACATCGATATTCTGAGAGCCGTTATCATTCTCGCGGTTAACTTTTATTATGGGATAGGCGAGCAAACGATCATGCACAAGTGACAAGCGCAGCCCATGGACACCTGCAACACATTTAGTGTTACAGTTGCGTTGCCGACCTTTAAGGGGGTAGGATGGGGAAGAGAGTACCTCTCTCACCGAACGTATTGCGGCATGAGCCACTTTACGTCGATCTTCTGAGAGGTCGAGTTATTTCACCGGTCGAGCCAGCCCATTCATGCAGCGAACTACCTGGCTCTGCCACTGTTAAACTGGTGGTATTTCACTGGTCGTACAGTTCGAACTGCGTGGCTCTACCGCTCTCAACCCTCACTTTATCGAACGAAAAAACTAAGATCATGGACTATTCACCAAATGTGACTATGCAATGTAACATAAAAAGCGATAATACGCAATTCTACACCAATTGGCATAAATATGTTTGTTTTAGCTCGAAGATCGAAGGAAAATTTAAAATGTGTGAAAGGTTCTAGAAAAGTCAAGCTTCACAAGCGAACCTACGATTGCAAGATACCGGTTTTTCCCTCCGTTCTTATGAATGGAAGCAATATTTTCATTATAAAATCTTTGAAAGTTTGAACTTTCATTATTTATGTGCATAGAGAATAAATGAATCAAAAGTAATGGGTACTATTTAATAGTATTTTGAAATTAATCTCCCAAATACTATGAAATAGCCATTAGATTATAAATCATAATTCAGTTAATTTATATTTGAGTATGTTCCAGTCGAAATTCGCTTTATGCTATTTAAATTATACTCATAATAATTCTCTAGTTATACTCATAAATATTAACATTAATTACTAAATTAATAAATAAAGTACTTATCGGGAAAGTAAAGCTGATATTCCGTCTGTATCAGATTACGCCATATCACTTACCAAACCAATTAGGATTATTTTAATGTCCTGCCTAAAATTAATTTTCATTAAAAAAATATTAAATCACACTATGGATAAATTTTCTTTTGTAAAATATGCAAGCACAGATAAAACAAAACTGTATCTATTTAAAAGAGTAGACAAGTAAATATTTTTTAATCGATACGCGATTAGATATACTCATTTGATCACACTTTTCTTGTTTATCGAACTGCAATAATCTCCATCATAGGACTTAATAATTGACCAATAGTATACTTAATTATAAAAAAATGAAGCACTAAATAAAACTAAATTAATATGCCTACTTATAATTTAATTAAATAGTTAATTTTTCATACTTACAACCATCGAATCCCCTCCGTGTACTTCGTAAACAACACAAAGAACAAAACGAACACAATATAAAACAAACGCATCACAAAATAAAATCAATGGTCGCGTCGCATTCAGATTACGGTGATGTATGAATGATTATTTAAAAAAAAAGTAATATGACAGTAAGCCGCGAAATTTTGGCGGGAAAACATCGGAACCATAGAGGGTCGTTGTCGGTGAGGGTGCCAGCGTCGAGAGATGAGCGCACCCCGGCTGCGACTGAGAGAGAATGCCCGCTGTCAGCCGACAAGCACCTCTGAAATTCTTGGCCAGTGGTCAGGCGGACAAACGCGCCGCCGCGATGGCCGCGCACCGCCAGATCCGCCACAACCCACCGCTGTCTATGATCAAAGATTATAGCAATACACAGACATAATATCTAATCGTAAATTGATTTAACTGATCGCTTAACAGTGAACTGGACTTTTAATAATACAAACCTTACATGCCGTTCAAATAATTCGTTTGCGTTAGGTATATAAAATAATATTTTCAATTTATTTCCAATGTCTACAAAATTTAACTACAGACAATGTGTAATGTATCATTCAACTTCAAAATTTTCTTAACAACAAAAGTACAACAAAAGTTAAATTGCCTGAAATTAATTTAGCAAAATAATATCGGATGAGTTTATTATTTTTAAATACCTTGGCTTATAATGGCTTTCCGAGTGAGGAATCTCTTAAAATTTCTTAAAATTCTTATAATTTTCGTAGGGTGGTGTATGATCATGTAATGAGAAGAGATGATACACATGTCGCGAAAAGAATGATGAACCTGACTGTGGAAGGAAACAAGAGAAGAGCAAGACCGAAGAAAACATGGATGAATTGTGTGAAAGATGATATGGCTCGGAAGGGTGTTGCTGTGAACGAAACGAATATAGGGAAGCGTGAAAAAACCTGCTGTGCCGACCCCAAATGATGGAGACAGGGCAGGAAGGCAATGATGATGATAGAGCTAAAATCTAAATGGAAATGTTTATCTTGATATTTAAATGAAAATACGGGAATTTTTCTAAAGAAGATTTTAAGACAAAAAAGACAACATTATAGGTATTATTGATACAAGTCATACGGTATATTAGGGACTAATCAATTTCCTCTCATACCCTTATTTCAACTTACGCCAATTCCCTTGCGTATTAGGCAGAGAGAACAGTGCGTAAAACACATAGATATATTAAAAACACCAAGATTTAATAACCAGCTCTATTCCAATTTAATACTAATTTACGCTATATTAACAATCTCTCGTAGGCATTAAAAGTTAAAACAAATCTATGTAATTTCTGCTACATTATGAGAGTAGTATCAGCGGGCGGGCGGTCAGACTCCTGGCTCCCCGCTCGAGCGGTAAGAACAACCCACTTATCAATTCTGTCGAGTGGGCATTCACTCATTGTAAAGCATTTGGCCGGTTATTACGCTACTTCACTGCTTATTTAGGATCTCAATAGAATATAAATATAAATTAGGCTCTCTGAATTTGTCTGATCGTGTGATAATTATGACGAAGTTTATCTTGTTTCGTGTTTTGGGTACATTTCCCAGATAATGAGTCAAAACTCATGAACATGTTATTGTTTATGAGTAGAATACTCCAAACTAGCATAGCGGCAATCCTGCATATTCTGAAAATCTGAATTAACGAAATCAAAATTATAAATAATTTTATTTTCACAGACACTTAAAAATAGTTAATTAATACTAATCATTAGTAGATAGTATAAAACAAAGTCTATATGTTTATATCCTTAAAATTACGCAATCGATTTTGATGCTATTGTTAATCACTAGTAGATAGAGGGTGTCAACGGGAAGGTTTTTATTTATAATTCAATATTCATGTATGATGTAGTAAAGAAACAGTTAGCAAGTAGTTAGTAAGTTATAAATCCAAAATTTACTTCTTTTTAACTTTAGATGCCGAACATAGTTCGTCGGCTCAACTAGTATTGGATATATTACAGTTAAAAGTCACGAGCGCTTGACGAAAGTGCCTCCGTGGAATAAGAACAAACGGACGCAATCGCTTCGAGCGGCCCGATTCTGAGTGTAGGGGCTGTCATGAGAAGAATCGGGCAAAAAGCTCACGTACCAAACACTCTTTTCAAACCAAATCTTATTAACTATTATTACCTCGCTTCTGAATCTAAAGGTCGCAGGTTCAAATCCTCACACTGACTCACACCAATGAATTTTCGAAGCTCTTTTGGGAAGTTTTGTGTGAAAAATATCGATGACTGAAAACTTTGTGCCCGGTATGACAATAGGTTCGCCACCTATTCCATTTGGGACGTAAACATAACGGCGAGACGAGGCTTAACAGCCGCTGCCTACACCTTCGGATAGAAAAAGGCGTAAGGTTATGTTGTGTTAATAGTGATGTCTTAGAGATATGACCGACCACTCGACCAACGACACTGACAAAATTGTAAATATTTTCACAATTATGAATACAAATATTAATATCTTTTTAAAGTAGGTAAAACGTTTTGTATATTGTATTATGTATACAATTTAGTTAGTTACGTTATTTATTGCTTTTTAGTTATGTAGGTGCAGGAGGAACTGTTTTGATCTACTTAAAGATTTGCTGGTTTGTGTTAGTAATTTTTTGAAAAATAAAGTTTATAAGGCGTACGTAAGATTGTAAGCAACATTATAAAGCTGAAGAATTTGTTTGTTTAAGCACGCTGATCTCAGGAACTACCGCTAATTGAAAGATCATTTTGTGTTGGATCGATCATTTAGCGCGGATGGCTTTAGAGCATATAACAACACGCCGGTACCAAGAGGAACGCAGCACTAATTTTTGTGGTTAAAATACAAAATATGCTTTATATGGTAGCAGATCGTTTCTTCTTCAGCTACTAATAATACGAGATATTCAAAATAGCCTAAAAGTAACGTGATAAAAAGACATTTGTCTGAAATCCGAATGATGCACTAAAAATGTCTGTAAGTAGGTATAAACTTACCTAATAATGATGTGACGGTGAGTAGTTTATGCTAGACAAACAACCAATATACGCAATATATTAGCACCCCGCTTCCGATACAGAAGTCACAGATTCGATTCCAGGCTCACGGAAATGATTTCTATAGATATCGTTGACTGACAACTTCGTGCCCGGTGTATGTCAATAGGTTCCTATTCCATTTGGGATGTAACATAAAGATTCGGCGACTCGAGGCTTAACAACCGCTACCTACATCTTCGGATAGGAAAAGACGTGAAGTAATATTATGTTTTATATTAATTAGTAAAATAGACTACATAAGGGGCCGTTCATTAATCACGTGATGTTTTTCCCCCCCCCCTCACCCGTGGTGATGGGGGGGGGTAAAAAAATGATGGTAACAGTTAAAACTAACCCCCCTCCCCCCCTATCTAACATCACGTGTATTTAGTAGTACATACAAAAATTCTTAGTTTTTAGAGAATTATTTTTAATTCTTTTTTTTTATGGGATAGGAGGGCAAACGAGCAGGCGTGTCACCTGATGGTAAGCAACCAACGCCGCCCATGGACACCAGCAACACATATAGTGTTACTGTTGCGTTGCCGACCTGTAAGGGATAGGGGATAGGAAAGAACGGGAAGGGGGGTGGGCCTCCGGGTACCTCTCTCACCGAACGAAACGCGGCATGAGCCACTTTACGTCGGTCTTCTGAGAGGTCGTGGTATTTCACCGGTCGAGCCGGCCCATTCATGCAGCGAACTGCTTGGCTCTGCTTCTGAATCGGAAAGTCGTGGGATCGATTCTAGGCTCACACTAATCTATTTTATTCTAATAATTAGGTGGAAAAAATAAATACACGCGATATCTTACTGCACCCCCCTCCCCCTCGTGATATTTGTTAGACCCCCCCCCCTTTCTAACCTCACGTGATTAATGGACGGCCCCTAAGCGATAAACACTGAATGTCTTGGAAAAAGTGGATTACCCACAAGTTCGTAGACATTCTGAGGTATACTCCTAAATCATTACATAGTACAAAAACAAGTCGCTTTCCGCTGTCTGTTTTTTTTTTGATCCGGTTTTTTAGAGATAGAGGGTGACAACGAAGTTAAAAACCACTTCGTTGTTTATTACATGTATAATGTAGTAAAGAAAATGTGTTAATTTTCGCAATATTGCACTTTCATTGTATACGCTGGGAGATGTAATTAATGGAGGTCCTTCCTCTACCCATCCCAACTTAAAGTCTGGCAACTCAACTGACTGTGGTGCAGGTGTCCATGCTTGTTCGTTTGCTTCCTAAGCTATGAAAAATTTATTTTCTATATAATTTATAACATTCTCGGCTTGACCGATTCGCATGAAATTGTGTGTGCATATCGGGTAAGTGTGAATACAGGACAACTAATTTTCATCCCTTCAAATGTTAAGTGTAGCCCAGCCCACCCCTAACTTTTTACATGTAATTTTTAGATATTTTTATATTTTTTTTTTATGAAATAGCATACAAAAACATATACCTACAAAAGTAAATTTTCACCTCTCTAAGATCCATCCCTATTTTTAACCGACTTCGAAAAAAAGTTCTCAATTTGTCTGTATGTATATTTTTTTCATGTTTTATTTGTTAATGCAAAACTATTTGTTTGTCAAGACGTTTGCTAGCGTCAGTAATATGCATATAATGTCAGTGATAGTTATCATACTCCTCTGAAACTGCTTGACCAATTCTCATGAATAGCCATATCAGGTAGGCCTAATAATCTGATAACATTTATTTTCCATCCCCTTAGATATTAAGGGGTTTTTTATGGAACAGCACACTAAAATACATACCCCGTAAATTTTCCTATACGAAAGAACAAACCACCATAAGACACGATTCTTACACACTTCACTCTCTTTTTTGACTTTCAACGCTTATCATACACATAAAATTAAGAGTAATATGTAAATTTAGAATTTAGAAATAAGAATAGTTTCGGTGATCCAGTGATCGAGTGCCCCGCTTCAGATTTAGTAGTCCTGCAATCGAGTCCAAACTCACACCAATGATTTCTCAGAATTGGTTTCGGAAGTTAAGTGTGATAAATATCAATGACTTACAACTTTGTGCCCAGTGTAAGGCAATTGGTTCCGCCACTCAATTCGTGACGATTCGGGGTGTCGAGGCTTAACCATTGACCTATATGTTCTAGACTTGTAATAACCTTCTCAAAGCGTGACCACTGGCCATAAGCCTACAGGCTTATGCGAAGCTTATGTCAATCAGTCAGTCATCTGTCAGACGCGAACCGAATAACAATAGGTACAAAATGGGTAAATGCGTAGTAAAAGAGTGCGATTCAAGATCGGAAACCCGTAAGAAATTAACCGGAATTACTTTCCACACGTAAGATTAATGTTTACATTAATATTAAAATACAGTAAAATAGATAAAATGTTGAATTTTCATAATTAGCTTCAGTGATACCACTAAAAACTTAGTTTTAGTTTCCCACATTTGTGGGAGAATTATTAATTTATGGAAAAGGAGATTTTTAATATTTTTTGTTATAATAATAACGCTGCAGGGTGCCTAAAGATGCAGCACGCCGTGACAAGTGGGTGAAAATTATCCGATTGCTGATAAAAGAAACTGACTGGCTACCTGCACCCGCGAGATCATTTATCGTCAATTCAAGTCGATCATTCGCTTTTATTAATAAATGCCATAATTAATAAATAGGTACCTACTTAAAAATAAGATTGTATCACGAAAGCAAATTATTCACTCAGACTTAAAAGGCAATTTTATACAAACTTATGTTACACAGCGGTGTATGATCAATAATTCATCTGCCTAGCTTTCTCCCAATTATGTTGGGGTCGGCTTCCAGTCTAACCGGGTGCAGCCGAGTACTAGTGTTTTACATGGAGCGACTGCCTATCTGACCTCCACAACCCAGTTGCGTGGGCAACACAATCCCCCTTGGTAAGTCTGGTTGTTAGACTTTCTGGCTTCTGACTATCCGTAACGACTGCCAAAGATGTTCAAATGACAGCCGAGACCCACCAATTTAACGTGCCTTTCGAAACACGGAGGAACTCGTCATGATAAGATGGTCACCCATCCACGGACCGACCGCGCCAAGCGTTGCTTATGATCGATCGACCCGTGCGGCTGTTAGGCCCTGTCCACGTTAAATAAAATAATTCCCCTTCAATATAATGAATGTAAGTACATTATTTTACTACTCAAGCGTTTTCACTATTTTGTGTATCTGTACCTAATTGTGTACACCTTACCTACAGCGCTTTAAATCGCTGCTCTAAGGCAGGTGTACACAATTAGGTACAGATGAGTGTGATCCAATTTTTTTCGGAACAGCCGATCTAGTACGGAGTACACAGAGATCGTTGATCCATTCATTATTTCAGTTATCTTCTAATACATCTGATAAGAAATTAATAAGTAATAGTAAAATATTGAATTTATATTTATTAAATATTTTTACGAGTACATGGCTTGAAAAAGTTGGGTAAAATTTCGCATGGGCAGGCCACCCCACACCGCCATTGCAAATTTATATTGCCATCTTTGTCTAATCAAAGTGACGGCAATGTATTTGCGATTTGTGTGACTGAGTTAGATATATGTTTCATTTTAAATGTCTAGTGGTTTCAAAGCTACGTCATTGCATCTAAAAAGTGGACACACATTTTGTGACGCATTTGAATGAGGTTTGCTCCTCTTGTATATTGAACTCAGTGGGCTTAACAGTCGCTGCCTACACATTCGGGTGCTTAAAATTATGTTATAAAAACACAACTTCACGCATTTTTCTACCCGAAGTTGTAGGCAGCGTCTGTTAAGCCTCGTCTCGCCGTTATGTTTACGAAACAAATGGAATAGGTGGCGAACCTATTACTATACTGGGCACAAAGTTTTTAGTCATCGATATTTAAAATACAAAATTATGTTATGTTATTTAGAAATAAGAATTTCTGGGGAAATGTTGTTAAATACGATTAAAAATACAACACTTATAAAGTAAATTCATTTAATTATATAATAAAAGTATTGTAGTCAACAATAGAGTGATCCAGTTACTTGTATCAAAGGTTACAAAATTGTTCAGTTACAAATGAACAGAATCATGTTATTTTTTGTACAAAATCATTATAATACATTATATATGTCAGTGAAATATGCATTATTGGCAGAAAATCTTTACATATAGCGAGTAGTTCAGTATTTAACGGATCATTTAAACTAGAACAATATATAAATAATTGAAGTCGTATTACTTTTAATCAGTAATACAAATGCATGAAGAAAAAAAACGCAACTCTATTTGTTGCACATTCGGGTAAAATATTTAAACAATTCATGTTATTTAATTGATACAAGGTTTGATGAGATAGATGTATTCTTTATGTGTATTATTATTGTCATAAAATATTTAGAAACAGAAGGATCCCAAACAAGTTAAACTTGCAGATATTAATAATCACTGAACTACTTGTTGCCTTGGGTAGCAAGATGGTATAGTGTAGCCTTTAGTCCCTGAGACTAAGGGGCCGTTCAAGTACGTAAGCACTATCCCTAAGTGCTTACGTAACGCTCCCCCCTCCCCCCTGGGTGGGAGGTTATTTGCTTTGCCTATTTTTGATGACATGGGGGATAGGGCGGTCCAGATGATGATTACGTCATCAGTAACTATTTAAAACACTCTCTTGAAAATTATTTTTTTTTGAAAAATGTTTACGTAATCATGGGGGGAAAGGGTTAGAGCTTTGCTTACTTTTGCTGACAATAGGGGGTAGCGGGTGGGGGTAAACAATTGTAATAAATCTGCTTACGTAATACTTACACGGCCTCTAAGTTCAAAAAGATACTTTTCTTAATTTTAAAATCCATAAAACTATTGGTGTTGCATGTTAGTTACTTAGTTTCACAGCACAACTGATTGTTTTTTTTTTAATAACACAGAGTAAACAACTGTAAAATCACAGAGTAAAAATATTTCACTATAGCAAAGTTTTGTAGCTATAAAAAGGTATTCAAGAAAGAATGGGGAAGAAATTGTTATAGCATATATATGATGACGACAATCCACTGTTAACTTAAATAAATATTAATTCTACATTAACATAAATCATTAGCGTTTTCTCTCATTTACCTACACATATTTTCTATAATAAAATTGTTCAATCTAACAGAAAAAATTCCTTCTACAATTAATATAACGCAAACTAGCACCCTACTAATTCAGAAATACGTAAATAAGTTTCAAATCGTATATGTAGAGACAAGGATTTTTACACATATCTAAATAATTAAGGATAAACGAACAAATAAAACAGAGTTGTAACGGAGCTCTGTATTCGCAATTAAATTTCGTTTTTGGTATTTTAACGGAGGGTTGATGAATTTGTTCAGGTAAAGGATCTTATCTTTTGACTAAAGCCTAATGCCGAAAGACCAAATCGGCCAAATCCAAATTCTTGGTTGAAATATGTCAGTTCTGGAATCATGATAAAAGCTTTTTTATAGCAAGATTATTTTAAATCGGGAGATTGACATTATTTGATTAGAGTTTCTGGAAATAAATCAGGTATAGCAGCACTTCAATTTAGGCTGCCAGAAAAAGAAACTTCTAGACCATTTCACAACCAATCCCTCGGGCGAATCACATGCTATGCAACATGTGAATGATAGATCTAAATTATTAAGATTCATCAACTGTATGTGTGAAGTACCATCTAAAAACATGATAGATATGATGAGTCGAAAGCAAAGCAAAGTGGGAACATTTAGTTATAGCAAGTTTAGATGCACGGGAGGAAATAGAAGACTGGAAAGATGGAAATATTTTTGAACATGGCCGCCAGATTTGGAAAATAGATTTGAGCTGAGATATAGTTGGTGGAGATTTGAAATTAGATTGGAAACAAATGGTCAGGATAAATTAAAGATGACACTATTAAGATTGATAGTAAAATATTCTTTTTATCGTCTTATTTTACGTTATATTTATCATTATATAAAATAAAATCCAAAACTATAACTATCTTCTGTTTCTGCATCCGTTAAAGGACCTCCGTTACAACTGTTACCTACAATATCCGTCATTATGCAATAATTGTACAAATTACAATTATTATACAAACTTACATAAATAATAACATTCAGTGTAAAGATTTTTTCATCATCATCACAGGAAACAATTATCTCATCTTTATATTTACAGTCACAGACACTCGCCAAATATACGACACGGAGTTAATCTCCGTTAGCAATTTCCTCATCTGTAATGAACCTTTTTGTTATTTTTTATTTTGACAGTGGGATTAAGTGGTTTTTTTTTCATTCCAATATTTAAAAATTAAGTATTTTAACAAATACAGGTTTACGAAAACATATTTATTTTATTTCTACGTGTTTAACAATGGTATGATCCACTTTGGTTAGACCTTCTTTCTGTTGTATTGTTTGACAATGATGGTGCGCGGTTGTCAGGCGAGGTGAGACAGATCGTCGAGCTCCGGCGGAGGGGCGGGGGGCGCCCCGGACTGCTGCGGCCCGCTGTTACCGCGAGCGAATACGGGCTTCGCTACCACAGACACGGGGGCCTGACAATTTGACAACGACAATATTGTTTTCAGTTGCTTAATATGGCACTTTATGAGATAATGCCACAGAAAAATGTACATTTAGTACTTTTTGGTAATATCAGGCGTTTAATCGACCCAATTCGATTTCTACTTTAACAAGGTCCGATCGACACTGGACCCCATGAAACATTAAATAATAACATATTACTAGATACTGGGCAATACTCAAATCGGGTGATTCCAAAGCTAAAAAAAAGGTAAGCACATAGAAATAACTCAGATACACGTGAACTGAATAACAACTAGTACTGCTTGTTGAAATTCACGCACGTATATTTTATAAATAGATTTTTGATTTAAATAACAATAAAAATCTAAATCAAATGTAAAAAGTTTTTCACAGCCTGTAAATGTAATCATGTTATAAAACCAAAGACAAAATATACCTACTATTATAGCAATCCATGGAGTGTCAATTGTAACTACGTACCTGGCTGACCTGTCCAGGCGTAGGTACAGTTGTGTGATGCGGCTGAACTCCCACCACAACCAGCTTCTGTGGCAGTGGCGCTGCCCCACCGGGTGGACCGGATGTCACCACCACCGACTACCACACATGCACAACTCGCTATATCAATCAACACCATACATAAACCGCGAGGTCTCAACACCTTTACACATTCATTGCGCGCAAATTGATGTTGCAGTTACTTTTACTAATAACTTTATGAAAGGGTATATATATATAATATATATATACTTAAAACACTAGAACGTTTTCAAGTGTAATTTTGTTTATAAATTTTGCTTCTATTTTTAATTTTTACAACTGTTTCTGCAAACACGACAAATTTTATTGAAAAATAAGACAAATTTTATTGCTTGCTAAAATTCCTTTAAACTGTACACAGATTAATATAGAATTTAAAATTTATTGAGTCCAGATTATGTTCATTACAACCAACACATCTCTACTTAGGACGGACATAATAAATACGTGCATCATATTTATTTATTTTTTCACATGCTCTTTATAAATACTACGTAATGCGTGCATTCAATAATGCATTTAATATCCAAATAATTTATTACCATTCAAACATAGATCACTAAATAAGTAAAATAAAAACAAAAAATACCTTCACATTTTGACTACGAACGATTGCTGGCTGGGAGCTGTGAACAACTATATGCCCTGCACCACTCACAGGCTGTGATCGAGAAGATATAGAATTAAACTTTTTTTATTCCCACATATTATATTGTACATATATACGTAACTTTACGCCAAGTCCCTTCCGGGGTAGGCAGAGGAGAGAGAACGATTCTTACACATTTCCCTCCTTCCTTTGATTGATGAATCAAATCTATAACATAAGCTAACATAACTTCACGCCTTATTCTACCTGAATGTGTAGGCAGCAGCTGTTAAGCCTCGTCTCGCCGTTATGTTTACGTCCCGTAAATGGAATAGGTGGTGAACCTATTGCCATACCGAGCACAAAGTCTTCAGTCATCGATATTTATTATCACACATAACTTTCGAAAATAATTTCGAAATAATCAAATCTTTACTTTTTGTTTTATCTGTGTCATTTAATTTCTAATGGAGCAAACAAGACTAGTATTAACGGAGCAATGTGCAAAACATTTGCAAATAAAATCCGTTGCTTTAGACGCCATAGAAACATTAAAATGTTCATAGCACAAACATTTGTATTACGATACCAAATCCTTGTCTACCACTGGGTATATATTTAAACCATACATATTTAGATGTACTCGTACGTAAAATTGTACTAAATATATATATATATATATGTACCTGTGGCGGTTTCTGTTGCGAGACAATAACAAACTTTTGTGGGGGCGGTGTGGAGGGCGCTGGCGACCTCGGCGCTGGAGATCCACTGATCACAACATTCCGGCTTGCCATAGACTCTGCAAATATAACTCATTTTTTTTTTATTCGAGCCCAACGAACGACGGCTGCAAGTTTTGCAGAATTATAAAGGTCAGAACCATTTAGGCATTTCAAAGGATGACACAGAACTGACAATAATGGCTTTCTGACAGTCACAGACAAGTGAATAAGCTAACATAACTTCACCCCTTTTTCTACCCGAAGGTATAGGCAGCGTCTGTTAACCATCGACTCATTGTTTACTACTCAAATGGAATAGGTGGCGAACCTATTGCCATAGTGCCACAAATTTTTCAGTCGTCGATATTTATACACATTAATTTCGAAAAGTCTTGGTGTGAGCCCGGATTCGAAACCACAACTTCTTGATTCGGGTGTACACATTACAGCTTAAAATATATCAAATTGTAAAAGTTTACCTTGTGTAGTGACGTGCCCGATGTGTGACTGGTGCGCGGTGGGGGCGGGGGACTGCGCGGGGGAAGACGCGGGCGGGGGGGCGGCCGGCACCAGCGGCGGCGTGCAGCTCACCACGGCCACCGCGGCACTGCCGCTGCCCCCCGTCGGAGACAAACGGACCTTACCCACCGCCTGCTGCAGGCTCGGACCCAGGTAGCCATACTCACGCCTGACGTTAAGTTGATCATTAGACATATGTGTCACATAATACATTATCGCCCGAATACTGAACCGCCACTCAAATTTGACAATCAATAAAGTGCTACTTACTGCTCAAATTTCACGTATTCTGTCTAATGTGACAGCTACTTAAACGCATAAGTAGCGCTTATATATTTGAGTAGCGGTTCAGTATTCGAGCTTATATCTTTTAGTGCATCAGCATCATATCAGACTCTAAGTTACGCGTTAAGTTTGCGCCCTGACAATGTGTATACATGAATATACAGGCTGGAATCCAGTCATAGGTAGTAATTGATACCAGATGTAGATCATAATTTCAGTAACCGTTGTACAAAATATTAAGACGATCGGTACAGTAATTAGGTCAATAACGACAGTTTTCATTTTCATGTAATTGAACACTCCCTATAAATGTATGAACTGGAATAAACTCTTCTCAGCTGTTCGTCCTGTCAAGGCCGCTTCGACTTTGTCATAAACGATAAATAAACGTTGCCACCATGTGCATTCGTAACGCTTGTATCATTCACAAAGAAGCCGACGTGTGCGCATAAGGCGGGCGAGGGTTGAAGTGCGTGGCCCCCCCGCTTGAAGTACGGGGCGGGTTTTGAAATTAGAGGCACGAAACAATTAACGTCCGTCTCACCTTATAAATTAATAAAAAATACTGAAGTAGTTTTATGTGTTGGGATTTTCATTCAATTTATAATTAATGGAGTTTATAGCTTTAGTTACGACATTTTATTTTCAGAAATATTATAACTGTAATCATTTTAAAGAATTGACTAAATATCAAACTAAAGTACAAAACTTTAAAAGCTTACATTTATTTATTGTTATGATATTTCTGAACAAAGGAGAACCGTTTAAAGAATTGTATTTATGACTGACACGAGACATCACCATTAGTCTGTGGCGTTAAGTTAGCAGTCACTACTCTGTGGTTGCTGATTCGACATTAATCAATATAACTTGCAATTGTAACTTGTAATGCTGATTAAACAATGTGGTAATTAATAATATTGTGTTATTATAAATGTTTACATGACCAAAGATCATGACATGGTGCCGAAACCCGTCGTCAAAGTGATTAATTGCAAACCGGTGGATCAAACATAGTAAAATTTGTAAAACTAGTGAGTCGCCGACAATGAGTGAACATCACGAGAATAACCACAATGTTAGACCTCCAAAATGCTTTGTTATTAATAACCAGCAAAACGTCGCCAATGAGTGGAAACTATGGCTTCAACAATTCGAGTGGTACGCAATAGCCACCGAATTAGACAAAAAAAAGTCAAATGTGCAAGTTGCAGTTTTCATGGCGTCGGTCGGCCATGACGCTGCAATAATTTTTAATACATTCAACTTGAAAAAAGAAGAAAGAGAAGATATTAAAGTGATAAAACAGCGCTTCACCGATTATTTCACGCCAAAACTAAATGAGACATATGAAAGGTATACATTTAACTTAATCGTCCAAAAGGAAGGTGAAACGTTTGACGAATTTCTTACGAAATTAAAATATAAAATTAAAAACTGTGGTTATGGACAGCTTCAAGATAGCCTTGTACGTGACAGAATAGTAGTCGGGATTAAGAATGACACTACCCGAGAGAGATTGCTTGCAGAGAGTGAGTTAACATTGCAAAAAGCCATTGACATTTGTCACTCTACAGAGCAAGTTACAAAACAAGCAAGTAGCATGAAACAAAATGTCACCGTAGACTCCCTTACATGGAACAGTAGACAGTACAAAAATAATAAAAAGAGAAACATTAATACTAAACAAACAGAAGAACCATACCACTGTGGTAGATGTGACACCATACACTGTCGCCGCAATTGCCCTGCATTTAATAAAATATGCAAAAGATGCAAAAAGAAAAACCATTTTACGAAATGTTGCAAAGTTAAAACAGTAGATACACTGTTGGACGAACACTATGATAGTGAAGAAGAAAACTTTGTTGTGTCAACAGTAAATACAAAAGAGGATGAAGGCGACTGGTATGAGAAAGCCATTCTACCTAATAATATAACTGTCATGTTTAAGCTGGATTCGGGTAGTCAATGCAATGTTATAAGCTCCAAGATTGCAAAACAATGCAAGGGACAGATAACTCCCTCAACAACAAGATACTTAACATCATTTTCAAATCATAAAATGAGTGTTTTGGGTAAAGCAGTTATAGAGACAAAAATAAAGAAAAACATAGAGTTTATAAAATATTTAGTTGTAGAAGAGGATATAACACCAGTGCTTGGTAAAACAACATGTGTAAAATTAAATCTCATAAGGCGTATAGAAAGTCTTACCACAAATGATGATTTATTTGAAGGAATTGGATGTCTAAAGCAATTTAAATATGATATTGATTTAGTTGACAATCCAGTCCTACCTATATATCCAGCACGGAGAATCCCACATACTATTCGTCAGCAAGTTAAAGATGAATTAGACAGTATGGTCGCACAAAAGATCATCAAGCCTGTAACCAAACCTACACCAGCTGTTTCACCAATGGTAGTAGTAAAGAAAAATAACAAAATTAGACTCTGCATAGACCCTTCAGAGATAAATAAAAATCTCAAGAGAAGATTTTACCCATTAAATACATTAGAAGAAATCACAGCCCGTATACATGGCTCTAAATGGTTCACATTACTTGACTGTAAAAAAGGATTTTGGCAGTTACAACTAACACCTCGTACTTCGGAATATTTAACCTTCAGTACACCCTTTGGAAGATACTCTTGCTTAAGAATGCCATTTGGCTTGGCATCAGCTCCGGAGGTTTTTCAGCAAGTAATGAGCTCACTAGTTGCAGACATCAAAAATGTAGAAGTATCGATGGACGACATACTCTTGCATGCTTCTACTAAAATAGAATTGGAAAAAACAACTCAGAAAGTACTTAATAAGTTCAGAGAAGTTGGGCTAAAGCTTAACAAAGAAAAATGTGTTTTTAATACTCAAGAAGTTAAGTTTTTAGGACATATAGTGTCCGACAAAGGATTGAAAGCAGACCCTGAGAAACTGGAAACTATTACTAAGCTAAAAAAACCAGAGAATGTAAAAGAATTACAAAGATTTCTTGGGTTCATAACTTACCTTTCTAAGTTTATAAAAAACATGGCTGATGTAACAGGCCCTCTTAGACAATTATTGCAAAAGAATAATGAATGGATATGGGATCAACCACAAGAAGAAGCTTTCACGAAGCTAAAAGAACTTTTGAAAAGCCCACCTGTATTAGGATTTTATGACCCCAAAGCACCAATTCTGTTGTCAGTTGATGCCAGTAGTTATGCATGTGGAGGAGTACTCATACAAAATGAGAAGCCCATAGCCTACTGTGCAAAATCATTTACTAAAACTGAACAAAGTTATAGTCAGTTAGAAAAGGAGGCCAATGCCATATTAGTTGCTTGTAAGAAATTTCACACATATATTTGGGGCTGTAAAGACTTAACTATAGAGTCAGACCATAAACCCCTTGAAACAATTTTTAAAAGGACATTAACAGATGCCCCACCAAGGCTACAAAGAATTATGTACCAGATCTTACCTTATAATCCTAAAGTTATATATAAAAAAGGTACTGAAATGTATTTAGCTGATACCTTAAGTAGAGACTGTGAAAACTTGAGTTGTGAAGACTTAAATACAGAAAACCTACAAATATGTACCATTATACCATTTACTAAAGCTCGCAGAGAAGAACTTAAAAATAAAATTGAAGAAAGCGAAGAACTCAATAAACTAAAGTCAACTATACTGAGTGGTTGGCCTGAAACCATACAGCAATTGCCAGAGAATTTAAAAAAATATTGGTCATACAGAGACACCCTCAGTGTGTACAATGACATAATTTTCAAAGATGACAGAGTATTTATTCCTGAAGCCATGGTCCCTTTGGTAATGAAACACTGCCACCTTGGTCATAAAGGTATAGAGGGTACCCTGAAACTTGCTAGAGATAATGTGTTCTGGCCAAATATGGCCAAAGATTTAACACAGTATGTTAATGCTTGTAGTGCATGTCATAAGATACAAAGAGACAATACACTGGAACCTATTATTCTGCAGACTTCACCAGAAAGACCCTGGAGTATAATAGCATCAGATTTATTTCATTTAAGAGACAAAGACTACATACTTATAGCAGATAGTTATACTGGTTACTTCGATTTTAAGGAATTAAAAAACATAACTAGTAGCAGCATAATTATAAAATTAAAAGAATGGTTTTCAACATTCGGAATTCCTGATATGTTGTTGACAGACGGTGGGAGGCAGTATGATTGTCAGGAATTCAAAACATTTCAGAGAGACTGGAGTTTTGAACACAAAATATCAAGCCCTCACTATCCACGTTCAAATGGACTGGCAGAGCGATATGTACAAGAGGCAAAAAATCTAATTAAAAGATGCATAGAAGATAACACAGATATTCAATTAGCTTTATTACATCATAGAAACACACCACGGTTAGACCTAGGTTCCCCAGCACAAAGAATGTTTAATAGGAGAACTAAAACATTACTGCCTACAAGTGACAAATTATTCAAGCCTAAAATTATAAGAAATATTACTAAAACTATAAAAAAAATAAAGGAAAAAGAAAAAGAAAAGGCAGATAAAGGGAAGAAAGAGCATAAAGAATTTACTACACAGGAAAATATATACCTAAGACAGGGTCACCAGAACTGGATTCCTGGTCAAATCATAAAGCCAGAAGGCCATCGTGCTTACATAGTTCAAACCAAGGATGGATCTACATACAAGAGAAACTCTTGGCACTTAAAACATGCCCTCACATATACTAACACTAACAACATTTTGTCCTCAGAGAATCCTACAAATCAAATAAAGACTGAAACAAGTGTACATGAGCCACCACCGTTACCAGCTGCACAAGCAGCACCGAAGACACCTGAAACAAAGGTTCATCCCAGGACCACCCGCAGTGGCCGGGTAGTGATCACACCTAACAGATACTGCTGAAAAGGAAGGATGACACGAGACATCACCATTAGTCTGTGGCGTTAAGTTAGCAGTCACTACTCTGTGGTTGCTGATTCGACATTAATCAATATAACTTGCAATTGTAACTTGTAATGCTGATTAAACAATGTGGTAATTACATAATAATATTGTGTTATTATAAATGTTTACATGACCAAAGATCATGACAATGACAATGTTATTTAAGGAAATATCCCCTGGACAAATCAAATCTAATTAGACAGTAGGTAGGTACCTTAGTTTATTACATAGTAGAATAAGATAAATCGTGAAAAAACCCTTTATTATCATTTCTTTTATGATACAACTTTTAAAAACGTAATAACACAAATATTCTTATTCTAATGTAATTATAATTTTTCTAAAGCGCATTGACATAATTAGGGTCGTTTACCCTATTTACCTATGATTTTCGACAGATTTTTTTATTTCCAATAATTTTGCTTTTAGTTGACCGCCTGTTCCGCTTTGTGTGTGACGTATCGCTGAAATTTGCATTCGCCTGCAAATTACTCTTTTCGAATTTGTATTATTTATTAGTCTGTTATTATTATTTTTTTTTTATTAACACTTAGTTATTTGTGGTTTTTGTGTGTTATAGTGTTATTTATAGTAAAACACTTTTGTGCAACTTTTATAAAATGCCACGACATTTTTATACCGCTAGTGAATATACGGACATGGTACTTATGTATGGTGAGTGTGGGCAAAATGCGACACTCGCATATGCCCCACTAATACTCAGACAATTATAGGAGCTATCCAAAGACTGAGAGAAAATCAGCGCATAGTCCCAGACAGCCATGAGGGCGTAGCCCCGAAGCCCATTCCTTCATCTTTGGAACGACGTATCTTAGAAAATTTTAACCGCGATCCAACCTGTAGTCTAAGACGTGCTGGACGTATGTTTCGTACGAGTCACAGGTCTGTACTTATGGTATTAAAACGTGACAAACTTCGTCCCTTCAAATATCGGAAGGTACAGGCGCTGCTGCCGCGTGATAAGCCTATTCGGGAGTCGTTTTGCAACTGGCTTTTAGAAGAAACTACGCTAAACCCCCTGTTCTTGTCGAACATTTTTTGGACAGACGAGAGTACATTTACTCGAAACGGCATGTGGAATAGACAATGCGTGCGTCACTGGAGCCATAGCAATCCACATGTGTTCAGGGAGTCGGGTCATCAATACCGCTTCTCTATCAATGTTTGGGCGGGCATTCATGGAGATCAAATAGTCGGCCCGGTTTTTATTGATGGAAACCTGAACGCTCAGAAGTTCCTGGAACTTCTTAACGGTCCCATTACCGAACATTTAGACGCATTGTCTGTGGCAGATTATTCCCGTACTTGGTACCAACTAGATGGAGCTCCACCACATTCTGTAGTTGCCGCACGGGAACGACTCACTACTATGTTTGGGGGACAATGGATTGGGCGTTATGGCCCTCAAAGGTGGCCTGCGCGATCACCGGACCTTACTCCGCTTGATTTCTTTTTGTGGGGGTTCATTAAAAATGAAGTTTACTCCCAAGTTTTCAATAGTGAAGTCAAATTGCGGAACCGTATAGTCATCGCCTTTGACAAATTAAAAGCCATGGCCTCCGATCCCGCACGGAATCTATTTAATAAAATTCGCAGAAACATAATGAGACGATGTACGCTATGTATTGCTGCTCGTGGTGGACATTTTGAAAACTTGAAGATTTAATTTTGTGCCTACATAATCCGCTTTAACGGAATTTAGTTAGTTCAGTGTAGTTAACATTAATTCATGTTAACAATAGACGTAGGTACCTATTCGTAAAATGACAAATTACTATCAACTAGTGACAGTGAAATTTGATAGTCAAAAGAAAAGTCAGTGCCACACGTACACGTTGCCACACCGCCAGAGCTCAAGGTACGTTCTCTATACGGGTGATTTAGTTTTGATGCATTTTAATGCGATTTAGTTTGTTTGAAATTTGTATTTTTTTTAAATTCGCCCAGGAGTTAAAATGTTATTTTTAAGAGACTCCTATGGACTAGTACTACATCTGATTTCGTTTATATCATAAGAGTAAAATCCATATTGTATAGTCAATAGATTGTTAGCAATTCAGGGCGATTTTTATTCCTAAGAAACGCAACAAGATAAGTTCATGAGATACGATTATACAATTTGACGAGATTGTTTGAATTGTACCTTTGAAAATGGCGAATGGAAAATTTGATTAAGATTCAGTTAAGTTATTGAGACTACACTAGCAATCAGTAATATCAGAGTGATGGTGTACTTGTAATCATCAGGTAAGTCGGGCGGCTGTCGCAGCTGGCGCACTACAGGCGCGAGCACTTTGAGCAGCTGCTGTTTGAGGTTCCCAGCGGCGAGCCGGTCGGCGCCGCCCAGCCCACTGAGGGCGCCCTCTACACGCTCACCCAGCCAACGGACGCGAGGCAGTATGAACACCTGGGTAAAATAACAAATTTATGTATTTAAATTAAGTCTTTTATTGACCATATCTCTCAGATTTGTAAACATGTTAAATAAACGCCAGAAAACACACTTTTACAAAATATTATTTTTAAATATACATATATGTATGGATTAATTTCATAATCAGACTTTACCTATACCATCTCAATATTATTAATTGTCTGGTCTGTAAGGAGCAATCAACTATCAAATTTTCATTATAAGGTCTATTTATTTGCGATAACCTACCACATATAAAACTTATTCCCAAATTTTGACATAACAAACAACTACGAATAAATAAATTTGATATAACTCACTTTGACCACCTCCGGTCCCAACTCAGCTAATCCTTGTACTGCACCATACAATGATGCAAGTGGTGTTTTTTCAGATTCTTTCATAGATGTCACCATCGATGGTCCTACACCAGTTTCGTTGTTAGTCTGTGATGGACACTGCAACGCTTTGGCGAATAATCTAGAAAACAACATTTATAAACAACTTTAGACGGGCCTCGTAGCGCATTGGTAAAACTACCGGCTGCAGCGTTGAGGTCGGGGGTTCGATTCCCACCCGAGCACAAATATTTGTGACAAACATGAATTTTTGTGTGGCGTCTGGGTGTTTTTCTATGTATTATAAGTATGTATTTACAAAAGAAAAGTATATGTGTATTAATATCCGTTATCTAGTATCCATAACACAAGCATTTAGTTGCTTAGCTTGGAACTAGAGGGCGCTGTGTGTATTGTGTCCAAGATATTATTATTATTATTAAACTAGTTGACCCGGCGAACTTTGTTCCGCAACAAAAGTAATAAATAAGTAAATTTTGGATTTATACATGAATTATAGATAAAAACCAACCTGTTGATACCCTCTATCTATTAAAAAAAGCATAGTCCATAGTTTCCAAGATCTAAGCATTTAAGGAGACAGACATAGAAATTTGTCAATTAACAACATTATCACACAAAACGTCTATGAAGATTTCCTTAGAATCATTGGAGTCAGAGTTGGACCTTACCTTAGTGTGGTGAATTTGTGGACCAAATTAATATAAAATCCTATATGAGGCGCGTTTTTGCTGATTGCTAAGGAAGAAAGAACATAATGACGGGCCTCGTGGCGCATTGGTAAAAAGTACCGGCTGCAGCACTGAGGTCGGCGGTTCGACCCGAGCACAAATATTTGTGACAAACATGATTATTTGTGTGGCGTCTGGGTATTTCTCTATGTATTATAAGTATGTATTGACAAAAGAAATTTATATATGTAGTAGTATCCGTTATCTAGTATCCATAGCACAAGGCATTTAGTTGCTTAGTTTGGAACTGGAGGGCGCTGTGTGATTTGTGTCCAAGATATCATTATTATTATAAACACAATTTCACGCTTTTTTCTCGAAACCGGAAGTTTAGGCAGCGGCTCAGCTCAGCGAGCGGCGTTATGTTTACGTCCCAAATGGAATATGTGGCGAACCTATTGCCATACCGGGCACAATGTGTTCAGTCACCAATATTTATCACACATAACTTTCGAAAATAATTTCGAAAAGACATTGGTGTGAGCCAGGATTCGAACCCGCGACTTCTTGATTTACAAGCAGGGTAGACCACTGGACCACCGAGACATTAGAACTTATGAAAAATACTTATGTTTAAAGTTACTGTATTGAAAAAGCCTTGAACTATCCTGATATATGAACATTAATAAAAAAAATATCAGTATGGCATTTAAATACCGTGTCACTCTTGTTTGCAAATTGTTGGTAGATGTGTTGAATGTCTTGCATATTTGCGCCATGAGTCGAGCGGCGAAGTCTCGCAACGCCCAATGATTATCCATCTCAGGACGAAGGCATAGCTGTCTTGACACAATACATGTAGACACAGACGGTATCAGCTCATGCAACTGTAAAAATTAGCAGCACGTTAGAAAACATAACAACGCTCGACATACATTTTTCAAGGTTACGCGCTTTAAAAGAAACGGTACTAATAAACATAACTTCACGCCTTTTTCTACCCGAAGGTGTAGGCAGCGGCTGTCCGCGTCCCAAATGGAATAGGTGGCGAACCTATTGCCATACCGGGCACAAAGTTGTCAGTCATCGATATTTAGCACACGTTACTTTCGAAAATTTCGAAAAGTCAGTGGTGTGTGCCAGGATTTGAACCCTTCTTGAGTCAGAAGCGGGGTGCTAGCCACTGGGCCACCGAGACTATGGTACTAATATGATCACTTTTAACAAACTTTTCAGTCTGTAAAGACTCCTTTTCATTGGTGAACAATTTACTTTGTATTCTTATGCAAGTGTTGACTTATATATTAAAAAATATACTTACATATTTCTCCAAGTAAAGTGACTGATTGTCAAGTAATGCTTTCACCATTCTCATCAAATATATGAGCAGTGCCAAGTTGTTCTGTACAACATTAACTTTAACACCTTCAGATATAAATGTGCACATCCTTGGCAACATTTCATGAAGGCCTGGATCACAAGCCAAGGACTGTAACGCTTCCTGAAATGTTAACAAATATTGATGTAAAAATAAAAATGATTGTGAAAGATTAATTAATATATCTGTAATAAGGTAATGACAGTTTTCAACAAATTGAGGCATATTTTCTTATGGGATAGGAGGGCAAACAAGCAAGTTGGTCACCTTATGGTAAGGAATTTCTAAACGCCCATGAACACCGTGGTGAGTTATTGTCCCCTAAGGGAGTAGGAGGGGAAAGGAAGGAGAAAGAGAATTGGCCTCAGGGTACCTCTCTAACCGAACGAAACGCGGCACGAACCACTTCATGCCAATATTCCAAGAGGTTGTGGTATTTCACCAGTCGAGCTGGCCCGAGTTGAAATTGTTGTTGATATAAATTTAGAGCCTAACATGTTATCAATCTATCTATACTTATAATATTATAAATGCGAATGTAAGTTTGTTTGTTACGCTTTCACGCAAAAACTACTGAACCGATCATCATGAAACTTTGTACATATACTCTTGAAGGTATAAGAAGTAACATAGGGTACTTTATATTAAAAAAAAAAAATTTTTTTCTTCAGTAATGAAGTTTTACAGTAATGAAGTTTCAACCCTGAATACTGTAATACCGTCCCATTGTATTACCGGCGGTAACGAAATGCGAATGTAAGTTTGTTTGTTACGCTTTCACGCAAAAACTACTGAACCGATCATCATGAAACTTTGTACATATACTCTTGAAGGTATTAGAAGTAACATAGGATACTTTTCAATGCGAGCGAAGCCGCGGGGATAAGCTAGTTCTATATAAATTTGATTCTCATACATACATACATAACTTCACGTCAAATCCCTTGCGGGTAGGCAGAGAGAATTTGAAAAAAATTTTGATTCTCATACTGCTACCGATTCAAGACTAATAAGCTAGCTTATAACTTACCGCACGGCGGCCCTCATCACTGCCAACGCAAGCCTCAGTAATTTCTTTATAATACAACTGTTGTTCAACACTCAATTCATGTGTTGCCAGCTGTTTCACGTGAACAGACTCGGATGCTTTCAATCTTGCTGCTTTTCCACACATGGGCTTACCTAGAATATTAGTGAAATGTGTTAGTAAACACCATTTATAATGCTTCCATATGATATAGACCTACTTGGGTATGTAAATTTCAAGATAAGCACCACTACATTTCGTTACATAAGCAAGCCATGGGAAAACATCTGCAATATGTTAAATTACTTCTAAAGTGATTTTATTTTAATATTGTTGTATCAAGTATAGATACATACAAATTTCAAAAACCTACAAAAATATTAATTTCAAATTAGTATCTTCAAATTTTAAGATACTTTACTCAAGAGCACATTGACCACATTGCACTCACACACATGGTCTCACTCTATATAATGTAAAGATACTAAAAAATACACAAGAGAGATCTTCAGTTTCACATACTAAGTTGGTGTCTTATCACTCGGGGATTTTGGACTATAGCCATTCTTGGTTATATCTTGGTAGCATATGTAAATCTATGAAATTTTAAGTAAACCTATCTTGTATAACATATTACTCACCTGCAGCATCTTTATTGGTTGGTTTACTTAGTTTACTAATAGGATCAACAGACTCTAATTTCTGAGCTTCTTTAGATAATGGTGGAGGATTCTCAGGTACAGTAGGCTGTACGCCATCTACACTTAACCAATGTGCTCGTACTGAAATATCTAGAGGTATTTTTGGTGGTGGGGCTGATAAGATCTCGCTTAAATCTATCTCTTTATCTTCAACAAAATGAAGTTCTCTACCTCCACCTGAGGCAAATCTGAATGGCAGAGAGTCTGGTTGGATGAAACCGTACTGACACTAAAAATAAAGATTATTTCTTTTTCATTAACACTTAATATTCCATGAGTATTGTATTTCAGAAATATATCAATAGTTGTCCCTATGTTATATTACAACCAGCTGACCCAGCAAACTTTGTTCAGCATCAAAAGTAATGCATACATGACTTGTACATTATAACCACCCTACTGACACTCTCTATCTATTGAAAAAAAAAACTGCATCAAATTCCGTTGCATTGTTCCAATGATCTAAGCATATAAGGGTACAGACAGCAGAAAGCGCCTTTATTTTATACTATGTCAAATAAATATAAATCCAGTGGACAGATTATTTCAATCAAAATTTAAACTAATTAAGTATGATAAGTCGGCAAGCTTTAAAAAGCAATTATTTAGTCTATTCATAAAAAGTACTGAAGAGGTCTAAATAAACTAGTCTCTTTCTTCTTTTCAGGTTTTGGCCTATATCCTCAGTGTTATGATCATGCTAATGAAGAAGCCGTTTAGTTTTATTATTACTGTTTAAAATTAAACTAGTTAACATACCTCTATATTTTTGATTTTCAAGGCATTATCAATATCAGTAATTGTCAGTTTTTGCCTTTTTGAGTGATGCATGAATTTCATGCTGTCTTGCACAATAACTTTCAAACGGAATGTAACATCATCAGCTAGCTCTTTCGCTGCATCATCACCTAAGCTTGCTATTCCAATACTTTCGGCAATAACTTTCATAGAATCCACAGACAGTGAAGAACCGTAAGCAAATTCTGGATCACTCATTTTGCAAAACCCAGGAATTTAGTATTTCTTTAAACTATACCTTTTGTTATGTTTAATTCTATATCAAAATTATTAGCATATCTAATTATTATAGTTACGAAATTTGTAAGGAATATTAAATTTATTTCGGTATTTGCACCCTACCTACGACTGTCTCTGACGCTCTGTGACACACTCTCTTTTGTGAGACTGTCAAAGAGTATGTAAACTGAGAAGTGACAACAGCAGTGCTGCCAAACAACGAACCCAAAAACAACAGTTTCTCCAAGTCTATGGTATTAAAATAATTTTCTCATTTTGATTTTTAAAAACTACTAGCTAACCCGGCGAACTAGATAGAGGGTATCCACGAGATGGTTTTTATCTATAACTAGCTGTCCCGGAGAACTTTATTCCGCATCAAAAGTAATAAAAGAGTAAATTTAATTTCTAAATTAACAGTAGTAGAGCCAAGCAGTTCTCTGTATGAATGGGCCGGCTCGACCGGTGAAATACCACGACCTCTTAGAAAACCGACGTAAAGTGGCTCATGCCGCGTTTCGTTCGGTGAGAGAGGTACCTGGAGGCCCACCCCCCTTCCCCATCCTTTCATATCCCCTATCCCTTAAAGGTCGGCAACGCAACAGTAACACTATATGTGTTGCTGGTGTCCATGGGTGGCGTTGGTTGCTTACCATTAGGTGACACGCCTGCTCGTTTGCCTTACTATCCCATAAAAAAAAATTTGGATATCATGAGGTTCAATTTGTGCTATTTATCGGATTTAACTGCTGTCCCGCTATGTTAATACTGCAATATCTTCGAAAATATTCGTTTAAATTGCATGCTGTAAAGGGCTAGGATCATCTATATTACATGCACAATCTATTTAAGATACTTAATTGGATGAAAATTAATGCTGTAATATTTAAAATCGTTTCGTAAATAAGCCATTATTTCTCGTAAAAAGTAAGAAAATAAAAATGGTCATAGTGGGTTATCCCTCAGAGATAGACATATGCCCTTGCGGACTTTTTTGTAGACCTTCTGAAGATGTTTAATAATGTAGAACTTTGTTTTGATCTGTCACTTAAGGTTCAGCCAGCGTTTGCAATTAAAGTGCTGAATCTCGAACATTATCATTTTTTCTTTATAACATCATATATGAATGAATGTTATCTAACACCCTCCAACTACTAAAAAAAATTGCATCAAAATCCGTTGCGCAGTTTTAAGGATATAAGCATATAAGGGGACAGACAGTGGAAAGTGACTTTCTTTTATACTATGTAATGATAGTATATATGTAACTAGCTGACCCGGCGAACTTTGATCCGCATTAAAAGTAATAAATGAGTAAATTTTGGATATCATGAGGTTCAATTTGTGCTATTTATCGGCTTTAACTACTGTCCCTCTATGTTATTACTGTAATATCTTCGTAAATATTCGTTTAAATAACATGCTGTAAAGGGCCAGGACACAGAAATAGATCAAGATCTTGATGGGCCAGGATCATCTATATTACATGCACAATGTATTTAAGACACATAATTGGATGAAAATTAATGCTGTAATGTTTAAAATAGCTTCGTAAATAAGCCATTATTTCTCGTTAAAAGTAAAGAAATAAAAATGGTCATTGTAGGTTATCCCTAAGAGATAGACATATGCCGTCGCGGACTTTTTTGTAGACCTTCTGAAGGTGTTTAATAATGTAGTACATAGTTTTTATCTATCAATAAGGGTTCAGCCTGCGTTTGCAATTAAAGTGTTAAATCTCGAAAATTATAATTTTTCTTTACAACATCATTTAAGAAGTATAGATCAAAACCACCCTTTAACTATTAAACAACCGCATCAAAATCCGTTGCGTAGTTTTAAAGATATAAGCATATAAGAGGGCAGACAGCGGAAAGTGACTTTGTTGTATACTATGTTATGATGACTAACAGTTTATAATTAATTGCAAAATACGAAAATTTCAAACATATAGAAAAGAAATGGATGATGCAATTTTAATATTCTAAATCTAGTATAAATCCCCACAACATTGAATTTAATAATTTATTTATCAAATTTTTAAGAGGTCTATTTGTGCGTTTATGTACCTCATTCGAATTAATTTATATTTTTGTATACTCTCTGGTTTTTGTACCGTCAAACTTTTTTTTCTTACATTTTGGATTTATGACGGTTAACCCTGAACCAACAAAAATGAAGATCTCTAACGCCAAATGCCGTATCACTCATACATATATTTGCCCCACACGCGTGTCTATTTGTTAGTGAATAAAGATTTTTACAAACAATTGTATCAGTGATTGAGTATTAAAAATGTATAAAACTAAAAAAGACGTCGATAAACTTGTGGAGAATTTGTCGTCAAAGTTAGGAGAAGAGGTAAGTGAACAAGCATTACCTATCAGTCCGTGCCTTTTACATTACATAAAATAAGACATCATATTAAATTTGAAATTATAAACCCTCTTTTCAGTTCCAATCACGAGCTCACTCTGTTGCTCAGAAATATTTTGAAGTGGGAGATTATACCAATTGCCAAAAGTATGTCGAACTTTACCTTACCTACAAAGATAACAACGCAGCGGCATACAAACTTCTCGGGCAAGCATTGCTCAAAATGGGTCAAAAAGAGAAGGCCCTGGAACAATTAAAAACAGCCCTAGACATTGACCCAGCTCAAACAACTACTATTCTAGACAGTAAGTTACTATTTATATGCATTGCTAGGTATTAAAATACTTATACCCATAACTTATATTAATTTGATTTTGTCGGAGTTTGGACGAGAGTGATATAAAATACTGAAATTAAAAACTGAACTTTGTGTTTTACATTTTATTTGGTAAAAAGTAAATTTTTAAAATAATAGGAAACGTGGAGGTTAGATTGTGGGTTACATTTATTGCTCTTCATTATGTTCATATATGTTCCATATGTATGCTTTAAATACAGTAACTGTGAATATTCAAAAGTATTTTTTATGGGAAAATAGAAAAAGAAAAAATTCAATTGTAGTGTTCCAACATTTTTTATTAAATCTTAAGAAGTAATGGTTACAAGAATTTTGTAACTGTCTCTTGCTTGGCAGCAGTCTTTAATTTAAAATGACTGATTTTGGTTAAGGCATCTTATGTCAAAGTCTTTGGCTATATCATTTAAATACACACCTTAGGCTGAGTTATAATAAGATTTATTTTACTTTTTGTGTACACATTTTATGGTATTTACCAAACTAGATTGGATTGGATACTTATTGGAATCCTTTAATTTTTATTATTAAATCTGCAAATATAAGAATTGGGTTGCCTTTTTTTAAATCACTGAATAGTGAACATGAATTGGGAGCAATTACTGTATTGTTTAGGGTATAGTAAAGTTACTACTACATACTGTAAAATATTTGACAAATCAGTACTTCTTCTTCTATGTATGTGGCTATCGTGACTTTAGCCCTATTCTGCCAAAATCAATACTTTATATCATTTAAAATTGTAATTAGTATATTTTTTATATATACAGTGAATTTTGGTTATGACTATGATGGAGAGGGCAATTTCATGTTGTCATTATATCCAGAGATAGCTAGTCATATACATATTTACAAATTTATTATACTAGTTGGAATTTTCTTTGCTGGGTATTGTTATAATTCTTGGCTATAATTGCTACATAAAAAAAAAAACAATAAAAATTAAAACTTTAGGTCAATGTAAATAAAAGATAACAAAACTTAATAGTTTTATGATGACTGTGCCTTTTGCTGACCCAATAGCAATATCCATAATGGGTTTCTGGATATTGGTATAAGAAGTTGTTATACGCGAAACGTCTCAGTGGTTAAGCTCCCCACTTCTGGCTTTGATTCCAGGTTCACATCTATGATTTCATTAAATTCTTTTTGAAAGTTGTGTGTGATAAATTATTAGTGTCTGACCGAAGCTTCGGCTTCGGCCACCTTCGACCAAAAATCCACCCCTTCGGCGAGATCGGTTTTGGCTGAAGGCAAAGGTCCGAGAGCAGTCAGAATTAAATGAACTGTTACGAAAGAGTGAGTGACTGACGGACCGGACTGCACTTAGTTCAGTGCGGATACCTCTATCACCGAGAGAAAAGCGACGTGAGCCACTTTACGCCGATATTCTTCTTTAGCTGTGGACAATATTGAAGAAAATTATTAAATTACTAAGAGTTTATAAACCTTCGGCTTCGGCCGAATTTTGTAGAGATTGCCAATTAATCGGCTTCGGCCAAAAATAGACCTTCGGACACTATAAATTATACAATCAATCAATCAATGACTGACAACTTGATGTCAAGTATATGGCAATAGGTTCGTCACCTTTTCCATTTGGGACATAATATAACATTCAGGTAGAAAAATATGAGTAGTTATGTTATACCCAAGATTTGTTACATTTGTTACGTCGTATTGTTACAACAGAAGTCATTGTAAATGAACTCCACTATATGTATTTTGTCTTGAGCAGCAAATAAAAAGGGTTCGTTCATTTGTTCAAATATGTATACGGTCAAACCTGCATAACTAAGAGGTCAAGGGACTGTGTGTGTGGTATGTTTCTTTTCTCACTAATCTGAGTTTCTAGTTTACAGAGTTACAGAAGGGGGTCTATTTAACCTATAGAGGTCTATAAAAACGCAATTAGAACAAAATACGCGTTGTTAAAACAACATTTACTTTTAAAAATCTGTTTATTTCTTTTGCGATTCTGTTTTTAATTTGAGTCTATGTTTCTCAAGTTCTCTTCTTCATAATTTTTGTTAAAATTTAACATTCTTTGATAATTCAACTGCATTTGTACTTTAAAGCTTCTTGTTTTGTTGGAATTTTTTTCACCTATTTTTTCACGCCTATTTTTTAAATTTCTTAATGCTAGTTCAAACTTATTATCAAATTAGCTAACCTGGCGAACTTTGTTTCGCATCAAAAGTAATAACTGCTGTCCCGCTATGTTAATACTGCAGTATCTTTGAAAATATTCGTTTAAATTGCATGCTGTAAAGGGCCAGGATCATCTATATTACATTCACAATCTATTCAAGACACTTAATTGGATGAAAATTAATGCTGTAATGTTTAAAATCGCTTCGTAAATAGGCCATTATTTCTCGTAAAAAGTAAAAAAAATAAAAATGGTCATTGTGGGTTATCCCTAAAAGATAGACATATGCTCTCGCGGACATTTTTGTAGACCTTCTGAAGGTGTTTAAGTAGAACATTGTTTTGACCTATCGCTTAGACTTCAGCCAGCGTTTGCAACAAAAATGCTAAATCTCGAAAATTATCATTTTTTCTTTAAAAAATATGAATTATAGATCAAAACCACCCCGTTGACACCCTCTTAACTATTAAAAAAAACCGCAGCAAAATCCGTTGCGTAGATTGAAAGATATAGGCATATATGTATAAACACAGTCACCTTCCGCTGTCTATCCGACAGCTGAAAGTGACTTTGTTTTATCCTATGTAATGAAGACAACACATTAATTGTACATTTATATGCTTTTTTTTAGTTTGTGAATTACTTGCTGATGATGAAGTCATAATAGATCCCGGACGAGCAAAATATTGGTGTGAAAAAGCCGAAGCCACATATCCAACTCACCCAGTAACATTTAGATTACGAGAGAGAATTGTTGCTGCCTCAAATCCAAACCCTGAAGCTCTTATTAATCTAATAAACTCTGAATTGCTTATAAGACCAAAAGATGCATCAATACATTGTCGTTTATTAAAAAATTACTTAAACATGAATAATGTCAAAGAAGCTTTTAATCATGCATGTAATGTGGAATTTGATGAAAAGACTTTCATCAACAACTTTTCATGGTATGATATTCTCAGTGAACTTCTGAAACATAATGCAAACAATACTAAAGATTGGCTCTACCAGCTACTTCTTCTGACTGTGAGGGAACGTTTATGTATATTAAGCATTACAGAAACGCCATCTGGTTTCACCAGAAGCTTAAAAGAATCAACCGAGCTACTCCATGCCTATGACCAAGCTATTGACAGTGTGGTTAAAAGAGGAGCTTATCCTGGATTTGAAGAGTTCCACGCTGGATTGTTACAACATCATAGAGGCCAAATCGCATTTCATGCAGCTACACTGCTTTTAAAAAAGGCTAAAAAAGAACAGATGAATTGGAGAGAGGCAACTAAGTTTGCTGCTCCGTTAATGTTGCTAGCCTGGCAATCAGCACCTTTAGATCCAAAGGTAAATTGGTTAAAAAGGGCACCAGAAAAACAACTACTTGCTGTTAATCGCTGGTATTCTGAAGGGGCATATAGATGTTCTCAGTCTGGTCATTACTTACTATCTTTTATTCAAGACAAGCATCAGTCTTTCTTAGACCAAGTTTCTCAATGTTATTCAGGCACCAATTGGAGGGACAAATTTTTCAAAGCTTTATTTCCTAGTAAAGAATATGTAGACAAAATGAAAACATCTCACTTTGCATCAAATAATTTCACTCAACCCATATTAAGGATTCCAAGGAAGACTGAAATAGAAGCTTATGATAGTGATGCTCAAATTGAATATAGCAATTCACTACATCATTTTGTATGGACATTGATGAATTACAAAAACTATGCATACTTTAAATGTACTCTTTTTGATATGTTAAATGTTAGAACCAGCACTTGTGCCCCTGAAACATTAAATAAGCTAGATCTTCATTCATATCTTTTTTGTGCAACATTGTCTGCTAAACAAGAAAAATCTAAACGTGTGCAATATGTGGCTAACGATAAGCCTATTGTCCTTCCTGCAAACATTACTGAATTACTATGTTCTGGTACTCAAATGAAGTGGTGGGACTGTGCTTACAAATTTAGTCATAATGAACTCGGCACAGAGCTAACAGATATTCGTGCTACTTTGAGCCGAGGTATAGAAGTCATACGATGTCTGGACAATCATGGCCTCGATCCTGAACTTCTGTGCCTACTTGGTCAAATATTTAGTGAAAAAGCAAACATGGCTTCCAATGTTGACGAAAAGTGCCAGCTAGAAGAGAGGGCTACTTTGTATTATGTGTCTGCAATTCCATTGCTAGAAAAATTGAAAAGTAAAATGGTTGAAAAAATATTTCATTCAAGAATGTTTAGTTATATCCATAAAGAACTAAGCACGAAAGAAATTAACAGGCTACTTGAAGAATGCAAATTATATGTAGCAGTTAATCATCTCAATAAAGGTGAATATGAACAGGTCATTAATGTAATATCAAACTTGAAGTCACCCCATGCTTATTACAATCTCAGCCAAGCATACAAAAAAATGGCTGTAGAAGAAAATAATTCATCAAGGGATTCAGATATGAAATCTAAATTTGCTACTTTATTATGCAAAGCAAAATCCTATGCTTTGAAAGCGTTAGATGTTCTTGGGGAATACAATAGTAATAAAAACAATATTTTGTCCTCGGATATTCAAGAATTAATTGAAGAAATAGAAAATTATTCTAGTAAAATAGAAACTGATTTATTTATTACTGTAAATGATGAAGATCGAAATTATTTATCTGATGAAAACATATCTGTGGGAAGTGAGTTACCATCTAGAATGAACATCTTTAGTAATTTTAGCTCTACACCCAAAGGACTTAAAAACTCTAATGCCAATACAACAAATTATCGAACCGCTGTAGACTCTCGATTGGTTGAAAATACTAGAATGGAACAAAAGAACTTTGAAAAAATTGAGAATGAAATCAAAAAATTACAAAGAAGGGATTCTAACTTTAGTGATTTCATGGATCAAACCAAGTTTTGGTTTGAGGAGAATCGCAAACTGGGTAATCAAATTATGAATACAATTAACTCTAACATTCAAAATACTACTGATCAATTCAAACTATTGAAGGTGTCAGTGGATCATGTAAAAGACCAAATAGATGATTGTAGGAATGAATGCAAGGATGTTGGTGAATTAAAGAAACAAATAGCAGAATTAAAAAAAGAAGTTAATAAATTAAAGAAAGGCACATTGGAACAGCCGCTTGATGAAAGCCCACTTTATAATATTGAAGAAGAATATAGAACCAATGAAAATTCAGCCAATTATAGTAACCGCCTACCATTTTCGTCAGCTCAAGTATTACCTCAATTTAATCAAAGAATAGTGCCACCATTCCCAGTTCCGCCTAATCCTTATCAATTATATAATCAAAGTTTATACAACCTGTACAATCAATATTCTCAGTTTGCACAGCCATCTTCTGTGCCTGGTGCCCAGTCAATGTTTGATCCAACAAATCAAATGTACTTGGATGTAGCTCATTTAGTGCCTCCGACTGTACCGACAGTGGCCACAGTTCCACCAGTACCTCCAGTGCCAGTTGTCCCTACGCTACCAACAATGCCAAATGTGTCACATCCTGTTACTTCTGTTGCCATATCGAAATCATCGGTATCGTCTAAGGATAATACGAAATCCTTACCCGTAAATGTGGTTATTACTTCTTCAGATCCCTTGCCCACTTGCATATCCACACCAGCACCCGTTCTTAGTGTCACTATCCCACCTAAACATATTAAGGGTACCCCACATAATTATCAGATACCAATGCCATCAAGTACTGACACAGCTGTGGCGTCCCCACCTGTTTTTGGGTTTTCCCAAAATAATAAGGCCTCTACAACAACATCTACTAGCAGTATTTCAAACTGGAATCAATTCTCTATATTTAAAACTACTACTTCTTCAACTCCTACATTAGAATCGCTCCTTTTAAATCCGCCATTGTCGCAGTCGAAAGTTTCGTCTGATACAATCGATACATCTGGGACCGTAACTGACGCAATATTTGGTATGTCTAAATCACAAGACATAAGTCTGAATAAATCCAGAACCTTATCTGAAAAAAGCAATACTTCTGTAGACAATTATGATCCCTGTCCTGATTTTAAACCAATAGTACCTTTGCCAGCAGAAGTTAAAGTAACAACAGGCGAAGAAGATGAAACAGCCATATTTAGTTCTCGTGCTAAATTATTCCGCTTTGTTGATAAGCAATGGAAAGAGAGGGGTATTGGTGAAATGAAACTCCTTAAACATAACTCTACAGGTAAAGTAAGGGTACTTATGAGACGTGAGCAAGTCCATAAAATATGTGCCAACCACATAATCACAGCTGACACAGAAATTAAAGCTATGAAAAATGAAACAAAGGCCTACTTTTGGGTGGCAAATGATTTTGCTGATGAATCTGTGGTATTAGAAAAGTTTTGCATTAGGTTCAAAACGGCGGATGTGGCCTCAGATTTCTATAACGCATTTGAAAATGCCAGGCAGAATGCTATTGTCAGTAAAATACAATGCATAACGTCATCGGGACCAGAAGACTTGAAGCAAAAGGAACCAAGCTTAGATCATCAAAGTTCACCAATAAAAGATGTTTCAAAAACAATATCAACTACTGTATCAACACCAGGGAAATCTGTGATTGGTGGATTTACTTTCAGCGGCACACCAACATTCAAGACTGTGCCAGATAAAGAAGAGTCTAATGAAAAGAAGCCACAAGAAGTAGTCACAAACAAAGTAAACGTTTTTAGTGGCCTTAGTTTTAAGACTAACTCCACTTCTCCATTTGCCAATATATTTGTAAGGAATGACTCTGTTAATAATGTGAGCAGCTCTGGTAACGTAACACAAAATGAGGCACCGGAAACAACAACATCTAATAAACTGAACTCATCTGATACATTAGAAGAATTTGAACCCAATATTGATTTTAAGCCTGTCATCCCACTACCGGCTTTGGTAGATCAAAAGACCGGAGAAGAAGATGAAAATATTCTCTTTGAACATCGAGCAAAATTATTGCGATTTGACAGTGTTTCGAAGGAATGGAAAGAACGAGGTTTGGGAAATATTAAACTCCTGGTTCATAAAGACAACATTAACAAAATACGTTTGTTAATGAGACGTGAACAAATAATGAAAATTTGCTGTAACCATATTGTCACGAAAGATATGGCCTTCCAAAAAATGCCAAATACTGATAAAGCTATAACTTGGTGTGCTAAAGACTTTTCAGAGGGTGAATTGGTGGCTGAGACGTTATGTCTCCGATTTAAAACTGCTCAGTTATGCAATGACTTTGTTGAGGCTATTAAAAATGCTCAAAACCAAATTAAAGATGAATCAAACATTCAAAAAGAAAATGAGGCAAAACAAACCAATCAATCTGATTTTGGAGATAAATTTAAACCTAAAGCTGGATCATGGCACTGCGATACGTGTTATACTAATAATTTAGAAAACTTCTCTAAATGTGCCTGCTGTGAAACGCCTAAACCCAATTGTTCAGTACTAGCTAAGCCTATTAGCACTACACCATCTAATGTAACAATAACTGTAGGCTGGGGAGATAAATTCAAACCTAAAGTTGGTAGTTGGGAATGCCAAGCTTGTTTTGTACGTAACGAAGAAACACTTGATACCTGCAGTGCCTGCAATAGCTCCAAAGATCCTACAAAACCTAAGAGCTCTTCTGTAACCCAGCCTAACCCCACTACGAAATTCAGTTTTGGAATACCTAAAAGTACTATAGCAACGTCCACTCTGCCGATTACGAATGAATCCATAGCTATTAACACTCCAGGAGAGCTTTTCAAATCAAACCTAACTCCTGTAAGCAACTCTATGTGGAATACCAATGGAGCTACACAATTTCGTTTTGGAATCCCTCCGAAAACCGAAACGAATGATTCAAACAAAAATACAGAATCATCTATATTTGACGGAACAGGTGCACATAAATTTAGTTTTGGCATACCAGCTAAACAAACCACTGCAACTCAAGGAGAAAAAATTAAGGTTACCGGTAATGAGCCTGTAGACTTTTCATTAAAAAAAGATGTGCGTGATCAAGAAATAGTAGCACCAAAGCCAGCTTTACTTCCAACACCGCACACTGATAACTTATCATTTGCTTCTAATGAGGGTAGTAAATTTGGATTTGTTTTTAAACCGAAAACACAAACTAAGGGGAAAAGTCCAATAAAATCACCTAAAAAAGAAGGTGATGATGGAAGTGATGGAGAAGAATTCGAAGGCGAAGATGAGTGTAATCACTCATTTACTCCTGTCATTCCATTACCTGATAAGGTATGTATATATTTTCACTTAATAACAAATTTTTAAATGCTCACTCCCAATTCATATATACATTTGCATGTAGAATTTAAAAGTGGCTAACTGCATGTATGAATACATAGATTGCTCTTTAGTACACATACATATATACAAAACAGTGAAACAAAAACAACAAGAACTGTGGAACAAAGCAATAACAATATTTAAAATATTACAGATTGAAGTTGTAACTGGAGAAGAAAATGAATCTGCACTTTATGAACATGTAGCAAAATTATATCGTTTTACTTCTGGTGAATGGAAGGAAAGGGGAAAAGGAATTGTTAAAATACTCAAACATAAAGATACTGGAAAACTAAGGTATGTCAAGTAGAAAGCGTGTCGAGGCAATACAACCGCTGCCTACACTTTCCGGTCGAAAGGGCATGAAGTTATGTCTATGTTGTTAGTTTAAATATGTTTATTTTATAATTATTATTATTCACCATATCTTTTAGTCCATATTTATATTTGGCTTTATATTTTTTTTCCTTACCTACCTTTTTGTATTTTCAGGGTGGTTATGCGAAGGGACCAGGTATTAAAAATATGCTTAAACCACTCACTAACTCCTGACATTAACTATAATCAAAAAGACGACAAGACTTGGCTGTTTACTGTTAACGATTTCAGTGAAGGTGAACTTAATTTAGAACATTTCTGTCTACGATTTAAAAACAAGGATATAGCGTTAGAGTTTAAAGAAGCAATTGATAAAGCACTTCAAGATGGTTTTAATGGTACAGCTAGTAAGGAAATTAAATCTGAAAAATCAGAAAGTGATGAAATTGATGATGTTGTTTTTATTGGTGAAATACAAGCAACTAAAGAAGAAAGGGAAAAAGCCAAAGACTTAATGTTGCCAGAAAACTTTTTCACATACACCAGTAAAGATCCATGTCAGGGGTGTCGAGGTTGTGAGGATGACTCCTCTAAGTCATCAGAATCCACCTCTAATGATGGAGTTTCGCTGTGTCAAGACAATGATACTCCGTCAGCAGTGTTAAAAGCTCCTTTGAAATCTGCTACTAATATAATAACACCAATGAAAGGTAATACACCACTATTCCAAAGCCCCACAAATTCTGTTTATGGGACTCCTTCAAATTTAGAAAAAACTATAGATACATCTTTATTCAGAACACCTCTGGTTTCACCTGGGTCTAGTTTCAAAAGTTCTCTGTTTACGACTAATCAAAACAGTTCCGATAATAATGTAACAAATAAAGAAAATACTACACAAAAACCTTTGGTACTGTCTGGATTGATGAAGGAGAATGAATCACCAGAGGTAAAGAACAGCACTAAGAGTGCAGTGTTGGCGCCTCCTCAATTTAGTTTATTTGGTATGCCCAAAGAAAACCTGACAGACAACACCTCCAAAAGCTTTAGTTTCGGGACTGATTCATCTAAATCTATATTCAATATAACAAATAAAGAAAACACTTTTGATGGCAAACCACAGTATAATGCACCTGTATCAGTATTCAACAGTGGTGAAATAATGAGTAGTTCTGGTGATTTTGTATTGGCACCTCCAAAGCTGGGTACTGTTAATACTCCTGAAATCAACGGTACAGAATCTACCACTAAAGGTTATAATTTTGGGCTTGTGGCAACGAAATCTAGTGATACAGAGTCAGCCACTGCAACTAGTATTGGTGTATCAAGTAATAAATCTATATTCAGTTTTACAAAAGATACAAAGGATGCTGTTGAAGTGAAATCTATATTTGGAGATGACAACAAATCTGATAACTTATTTACAAGTGTTCACCAGGGAAGTATATTTGGACCCGGTGCTTTAACCAATAACCAACAAAAAATTGGTGGAAGTATCTTTGGGTTATCATCTGATAAAGGAATACCGACACAAAATAAATTATTTGGAACGGGAAATTCAATATTTGCTTCCAATAATCAGACATCAAGTTTTGGAGAGCTAATCAAACCTGAACAAACTAAAGTTAATGAAATTAGTTCAAAAGTTAGTAATGACAAAAAGATAGGTGACAATGAGGCTAGTAAAGAAATGGAGAAGCAAAATATACCATTCAGTGTTGATAATAGTCTCAGTTTTGCTCAACTATCGTCTAATACAAGTGGAGGTTTCAATAAGGCCAGTAAGTATAATATTATTTTTATCTTTCTGATAAAAAAAGTGCTGCTGATTCTGCACTTTTAGCAATAACTAACTGAACACTTTCTTACTGAAGTCAACCAATACACACAAGCCAAATACAAATTTCCTCACAGATGGCGCAACCATTACAGTCATATAAATTACTTCGATGAATACTCTGACTTGGCTTGATTTTTAGGAGATTTTACTAACTATCGCCAGTAGTATATATGGTTATTAAAAACACGTACATAAAGACAAAGGCGAAGGGGACTGTCGTATATTTTTATGGATATATAAAATATGTTTTATATATAGATGTAGTCATATGATATAGATATTAGGCATAGATAGATCATCTTCATTACATAGTATAAAACAAAGTCGCTTCCCGCTGTCTGTCCCCTTATATACTTACATCTTTGAAACTAGGCAACGGATTTTCATACGGGTTTTTATAATGGATAGAGGGTTTCAACGGGGTGGTTTTTATCTATAATGCATGTATAATGTACTAATCTTTTAAATTTTTTTCACCTGCAGAATCAGACTTTAAATGGGAAGGCTCCGGACAGAAGCTATTTGCTGAAAAGAAAGTTTCCGCTCCAGCTGATAAGTCACACAACGAGAGTGGTGGAGACGAAAACAGCGTGGCTGGCGCTGAAGAAGAATATGATCCACACTACGAGCCTATTGTGCCTCTACCAGACAAAATTGTAGTTACCACTGGAGAGGAAGACGAGGTATTTGTCACCCAATCTTTGATATATAGGTTTTAATTTCCTTTACTATTTCTCATATAGTATTATTTTTAAATTATGTTTATAAATCATTACCTCATTTAAAATAAAGTCGATTTCCTTTGTTTGTCCCCTTATATGCTTAGATCTTTGAAATTACGCAACGGATTTGACGCAGTTTTTTTTAATAGATACCGGGTGTCAATGGTGTCAGGTTTGTATGTATAATTCATCTATATTGTAGTAAAAGAGTGATACTTTTCGAAAATTTGCACTATTGCATTCCTTTGTTTGTCCCCTTATATGCTTAGATCTTTGAAATTACGCAACGGATTTGACGCAGTTTTTTTTAATAGATACCGGGTGTCAATGGTGTCAGGTTTGTATGTATAATTCATCTATATTGTAGTAAAAGAGTGATACTTTTCGAAAATTTGCACTATTGCAAAAGCTGGCTGAACCCTATGTGATAAATCAAAACGATGTACTACATAATTCTACAACTTTAAAAGATTTACAAAAAAGTATGCGATGGTATAAAACCCACTTATATACTAACCCTTACTTACCTTAAATAACCCACAATAACCATTTTTGTTTCATCTGAGGCGAAACAATGTTGCTCGCTGGGTCAACTAGTATAAATAATAATTTTCGTTTTAGGAAAAACTGTTCCAAGAACGGTGCAAGTTGTATCGCTACGATGAGAAGTTGCGTGAATGGAAGGAGCGCGGTATCGGCGAAATGAAAGTGTTGTATCATCCAGGCAAGAAGACTTACAGATTCTTGCTACGACGGGAACAGGTAAATAACATAACATAACTTCACGCCCTTTGTTACCGGAATACGCATATGCATATTAAAAACTCAATTTTTCCATAAACGAAATGCAAGTAGAGTATTTTGACTTATTTATTTTTTTGTGGCTAATTTCGAATGCTATATGTATGTACAGGTGCACAAAGCGGTGTTGAACATGCTCCTACATATGGACCTGGAGTTGTTACCAATGAAGAATTCTGATCGCGCCTGGACGTGGGCGGGGCGCAACTTTGCTGAAAACCCCGCAGGCGAACAGGAGACGCTCGCAGTACGATTCAAGTCCATAGAATTGGCCAACACCTTCCACGAAAACGTGAAACAGTGTGTCAGGGTGAGGATTTAAACCATTTTCATTAGAAATTATGGATTTACATCACAAACCTATAAATATGTAAATAAAATTGCAATGTCTGTTTGTAATATTGAAATAACCGCTTATTACTACATGCATATGAATATAAATGCGGTACACAATGCGATACACCAATTTTTTTTATTCAATTTTCGTCTGTCTGTTTTTCCGGCTAATCTCTGAAATGGCTGGATTGATTTTGACGGGACTTTTATTATCAGGTAGCTGGTGTAATAAGGAGTAACTTAAGCTGCTTTATTAGAAGAAATCTTTTCATTTATTAATTTATTGCTTCTGAGACGAAGCAAAGTTCGCGGGGTCAGCTAGTATTACTTAATATATCTGATCAAACTCACAATATTGGTTGCATGTAGGTGATGTAATTTATTTTTGTAATGTCGACCTTTAGTTTGACCATTTAGGGGTTAATTTACACTGCGTTTAAACCTATGCTATGGTCAGTGGGTAGCTATAACTAACCGGTTTGTGATGACGAATTCTTCTCCAAAATTTCTGGGATGTTTCGGCATTTAAACTATGGTTTTCACCAATTCGGCTTGGATTTATTGTATTACTTATTTTTTCGTTTGTTTTCTTTTAGTGGTTTGGTAATATATTATACTGTGAATCTAGTTTAAAACTATATTAGGGAGTTTACTTGATCTTCATCAGTTTATCAGCACGCTTGCTATTACCGACATTATTTTCTGTTAATATACTAGAATTAACAATGTGGTAGTTTCACGACTTGGTGCTGAATCCCTCAATCAGAATCCTGAATCCTTACTAATACTAACTTAGTTAACTAACGTAATCTGAGGTGTAAAAAAGTGCCCTAAAATGATTCTCGTCGCATGCGCTGCGGAAGCTACCTCTATCTAATAAATAGTGTATAATAAATAAATAGTAGAGTATCAGTTCGTTTGTATATTTTCCTTGGTTACAGTGCGTTATTTTTTGCGTTTTAATATGTTATATGGTTATAATAAATATATTATATTTGTATATTAGAAGTTACAAGCGTTAGCTGCAAACGCAGTAGAGGAAGAGAAAAAATCAAAAGAAGTGGCACCGCTGCGTCTTCCAAAACATTTGGCAGAGAGTGCGCGCGCTGATAACCAGCTGGCACAAGTAGTCATGCAACATAGTAATCCGCCCGCAGCATCTGTAGAAAGCAATAGAGCTGAAAATAGTGTGACAGAAGAAACTAAAGAAGATAGTTTCCAAGGGTACCGGGATAGACGTGAGAAGTCGTCGTCTGAGGATTCAGAAGAGGAGGAGTACGATCAGGAACAAGATTATGAAGACTATTACAATGAGGTGAGTTTGTTGTTGTTTAAAATTTGGTTTTTGTTCCTTCCAACGACTATTCACATAGCAGGTCATAGCATAACGTGTAAGGTGGTAAGCCTCGAATCGCCGAATCGTTAAGTTACCTGCCAAATAGTATAGGTTATGAGGTAGAATATGTCATTGTTATGATGCAGGTAAAATATGTTATGTTGAGTGATACGTGTTTTTCCTTTCTTAAACAGACCATTTATCTGGTCATGGTAGCTCCATCTTAGTCTTCAGATCGCGACTCTGCTCACATTCTTCAATGTATTATTGTATAGGAGGAAGAAGAGAATGCCGCATACTACTCGTGCGACGCCGAGACTGTGATCCGACACGGCAAGGAGGAGACGACGTGCAGTCACGCCCACGTGCAGGTGCTGTTCGATCAGGAGATATACTCGCCCAAAATACTGGTCACCGACCACGCCAGCGGGGAGCTACTCACCGATATGCTCATATGTACCGACACTGAGTTCCAGGTACGTACCGACACCACAATCACCTCATGGCAAGCAACGAGCGCCATCTATGGAGGCCTTTAAAAGTGGGGAATAGAATTGTAAGGGAGATGGGCCTCCGGATATCTCTTTCACCGATCGAAACCGATATTCGGAGAAGTTGTGGTATTTCACCGGTGGAGCAGGCCCATTTATGCAGTGATCTGCCACTGTCGTCTTCCGAATATTTGTGATTGATCAACGTATTGACTATAATTTCCCATTTGATATCATGTTAGTGTGGGCTTTACATTTATTTGTTATAAACTCCTGACTGGTACCTGGGGTATCTGATATCTCACTAAATTAAAAATAAGGCCAGGGAATAACACCGGGAAAAAAGATTCCATACAGAAATGTACCATAAATACCATGTACGGAGTGAGGCTCTACAACTGGTTTGTAGAGCCTTTCAGCCAGCCTATAAGAAAAGCAATATTTTCTTGCTCAACAAGAGAACATTCTATTGTAATCAGGGTGGCATTAGTTTATTTACACATTTGTGTTCACGTCAAAAAGGGTGTTAGTGTGAAAGAAACGAATGATGGGAAAGTGTCGTGAAGAAATACCTGTTCACCCCAAATGATAGGAACATGACAGGGTTGATGACTAAACAATGTTTAGTAAACAATGTTTAGTCATCATCCTCCGATGCCTGAACATTGTATTATATAGAAGAAAATTAATATTATTACAATTTATTTATGACGAGCCTCGTGGTGCATTGTTAAAGCTACCGACTGCAGAATCGAGGTTGGCGCGTTCGATCTCCACCCGAGTACAAATATTTGTGACTAGCATGAATGTTTGTATGGCGGCTGGGTGTTTTTCTATGCATTATAAGTATTTATTTACAAAAAAGTATATATGTCCGTATTCGTTATCTAGTATCCTTAGCACCAGCATTTAGTTGCTTAATTTGGAACTAGAGGGCGCTGTGTATATTGTGTCCATGATAATTTTATTATTTAATCATTATAGCTAAATGGCGACTCGTGCACGTGGTCTGGCCGTGATTACACCAACCAGGAGAAGACTGTAACCGTCAACTTCTTCGATAGCGAGGCTGCCATGCAGTTCTATGACAGTTGTGAGGTAACACATTGTGAACTAAAATAGTTCATGAGTTTTACATAAGTTATTTGACCGTATGAAGTAATAATGTATAAGCACCGAGTAGTATAGTAAGTGTGTTGTTTCTCTATTGGTGAAGGGGGTTGTAGACAAAATACTTTGTAGAAATTAATAATTGGTTGAATTGTGCAAAATAGGTTGATATATTCTTTTGTTACTTTGCCATTTCCCAGGAAACCTAGGAATGCATCTGGGTATCAATACTAGTCCTGAAATAATTTGTCTTCTACATTTTTAATCATATATCTGGCAACTATATATCTATATAAAATTTTGTAGTATTTCCAAGATGAAAGTAGTCCGTTACTCCTTAGTACGTCATTTCAAACTTCCAATTAAAGTGCAGTGCAGCCGTTTGATGTAGGTACATATTAGCTAAAACAGAAAGTAATTGTATTTTGGTATATTATGTATAATTGTGTATAATATTACCTATTTAAACAGTTGCTCCAAATTTATGGTTGTCCGTAAGAAATTGCCTTGTGGGATAGGACCGTCAATTGTATTCTATTCTATTTATTTATTTGGATATAAATTACAACAATTAAGTAAAATTGTTTCTTTTCCTTTCAGACCAGTAAATCCGCCGCTTACTTCTCAACAGATCCGGAGGAATCTTAAATTGTAATTTTATTGATATGTAATTGTATAGATAAGTATTTTGATTAGCTTACACTGTAGAGTAAAAAGTTTATTTTCAAATAGCTGTGTAGGAAGAACGGTGTTTAAAATATATTTTGTTTATGTTATGCGCAGTCGATATGACTTAAAACTGACCAGTTTCGTTTTTTTTTGGTAATTATTTCAACTTGTTTGTTAAATGTTTTGGAGCTATTTGGATCTCATAAACATTTGTCACCATATTTTATTATACTTTAGAACTGAACTATCTAATAACATATTTTAAATGTATCAATCGTTATTTATTCAATTTTAAATGCCGTTTTAGGCCTTAATAGGCGCGGGCCGAGTCAAATATGTGCTAATTTATCATATACTTGTATTATTGTAGTTGTTTAAGGATGATTTTTAATGCATGTATTTGTCTTGTCTGTCTGGGAATATCTGTTTATTAAAAGTAGTAGTTTAATGTAAAGAGAAATTTGTAAGCCGTATATTGTTTTTTTTTTTACTTCTCTTAATATTGATGACTGTGAAGCCGTCAGGGTTGTCACAACTTTTAATTCAATCGCCATCATGTTTAGGAATGTGTGATTTTAATTAAGACACTTGTACTTGTTATTTGCTTTGGTGTTATTGATTAAGATGACCGTTTGCTTCACAAGGACTTGGTCTCTATTGGAGATGTGCGTGATTTAAAACTCATCCAGATTAGATTAGAAGTTTAAAGCGAATATTTTTCGTGTGATTCTTAAAAAAAAAAGAGATCTAACCAACACTTGTTGACATTTTTAGAAAATGATCACTTTGTTTGATGATTAGTTTAATGTAATTTAATTGTGTATATCGATATATTATGATGTTCCTAAATTGGTTAGGTCTTTTTCTATTCTTGTCTAAGTAGTTATGTAAGATACTTATGTGGCTTTTGTTTAAGCTTTTGCGTCTGTGCCTTCACTACCATGAAATTCTGTGCGCACATTGTCAGTTGTGGAATACTTTGGCATAGAGAAAGTCTATAAGTAAGACCGTAAGTAGGAAGTATAAGCAAGTACTGAATTTCATGAGTGTGATGTCGCCGGCACCAATTAGTGTTTAATATTTATGGAGCTACGATTGATAATTGGACTGTTATTTTATTAATTTATAATTCAGTCGTAGCTTTATATATTATTGTTATAATGCACGACGTACTTGATTCATGTAATGATTTAACAGTAATTTTAATTAATGAACAATTTTGGTTTTGTCGTTCTTGTCCAGTTTAATTTGGAACATTTTAAGTAAGATTTCATTGTTTCCTTTAATGAATCGTAGATTTAAGTATTGCAACCACAGAAATAGATCAAGATAGAACGGCGAATAGGCGTGGCAAGCGTGCCAAAACCCTGCACTATATTGCATGCTTTTCGAAATTTGCTCTCATTACGCAACGAGCGTTCCTGCCATGCGTTCAGGACGTAAAAAAATAGATAAAACGTCACATATATGCCTTATTATGCTGTGAAAAATTGTAAAAACAAAAGTAGTGAATCAAATATGAAAAAAGGAAATATGTATTTCGTATGATCAGTAAGTACAGAAAATCAGTAGAAAGTATTTTTTTGAGATTATAAATTATTGTTTTACTTTTACTATGTTCAATAATTACGATCACACGTTGTATATTTTTTCGTTATGATAAATATCCATTGCTGTCCGCATTCAACGCTCGTTTACAAAAACATTGCGCGTATAAATTATACGCGTAATGTACGTCGAATCGAACGAAATACACAATACACCTGCCAGTTGATCGCTGTGTCCGTTAATCGCTGTGATTCGAATGTTAGAGATGGGCACTCCATGTCGATTTATCCATTTATCGATAAGTCTTAGGACTTATCGATAAATTAATTCAATAATAATTTGAGTATCAGCATCGTATCAGCAGAGTATCTTGCTTTGTCCCTACTTTATTCTAACACCACAAATTTCAACCAAAGTGTTTCGTAATTACATTGGCAGCAGTTTATTTGACAGTATAAGTTTTCACCAATTTGACCAATCGCCGATGGAAAATCATCTCGTTCTTCTCAAATGGGCAGTAACCGAGGTATATGTAGACGTTCGGCTTCGTTATTTAACCAGGACTGTGAGGCCAACCCTTACAAAAAGGCAAATATTTAATAAATATGTATAGTTTCAAGGACAGTAAAATATTTATAATTAAATTTTATATACTGTTGGAAAAATATGTTTTAGGTTTTAATATGTCGGATTGAAGTATTTAACATGTTTTACTTTCTATGATTATCGTTACAGAAAATCAATAAAGTTAGTAAAATATAAAAATAATAAAATTAACACACGTTGCTGATATTAACATCGATAATCTAATGTGTGTGTCTCCTAACTAGTCGCGCCGCTCACAATGAAAATGACGTCACGCTGAGGGCGTGGTTTTTCAAAAAAGTGACACGCTCGAAATGTATGGAAATATGCCATCGCGGCCGTTCTATCTTGATCTATTTCTGTGATTGCAACTAAGTCGAAGACTAAATTATGGGAGCTATTTTAAATTCTGTAATTATTCTAAAGGTATATTTTGGAACATGATTAAAATAATCAATAGATGCCATTTTTTTGTATGGCTATAGATAAAAAACATTGTGATTTTAATGTTTATAATTGTTTTTAATTTTGGAGGAGCAAAGTGTCGATTTTCATTATTTTATTAAATGTTACTCAAAATTAAGAATCGAAATCTGTATTCCTTTTACCTCATTAATATTATTCTCGTATATTACTGCTATTATCTGATGAATCAAGTTATAATATAATAAATGTGAACGATAATTTGTGTTGTTTAATTTATAGAACCAATTATTTGTCCTTAAAAACGTTACAATAATAATAATAATAATATCTTGGACACAAATCACACAGCGCCCTCCAGTTCCAAACTAAGCAACTAAATGCCTTGTGCTATGGATACTAGATAACGGATACTAATACATATATACTTTTCTTTTGTAAATACATACTTATAATACATAGAAAAACACCCAGACGCCGCACAAATATTCATGTTTGTCACAAATATTTGTGCTCGGGTGGGAATCGAACCCCCGACCTCAGTGCTGCAGTTGGTAGTTTTACCAATGCGCCACGAGGCCCGTCAAATAGGTCCGATTTTCTTGTCTGGTCAGAATTGATTTCGTTTAATTAATAATTATTGCCGTATTAACATAACGGGACAGCAGTTAAAGCCGATAAATAGCACAAATTGAACCTCATGATATCTAAAATTTACTCATTTATTACTTTTGACGCGGAACAAAGTTCGCAGGGTCAGCCAGTAGTTTATAGAGGTTGTCGAGATTGCCGATTAATCGGCTTCGGCTTCGGCCAAAAATAGCCCTTCGGTCGGACACTAATGATAGCACTTATCATTAACATACATAACACTTAACATACATAACTTCAAGCCAAGTCCCTTGCGGGCTAGGCAGGGAAAACAGAGCGCCATAAGGCACGATTCTCACACAACTCAGTCGCTTCTTTGACTTTCATACCTCTTGTCGTACACTCTCGTCGCTTTGAAGGCTCCTGACTCAAACCTACCTATTTACACTTATAAAGATTTTTCAAGTTCTTTGGTATTAGCCATGAAGGTACATATTTATGAGAAATATTGACAGTGACATAGATTACAAACACATATTTTGAGAGGTATATTTACATAGTACTAACATTATCTAAACAAGAATATTTATAAGAGAGAGAGTGAAATAATATTTATGAATATATTTTACAATGATAGCTCTATTGAAATGGTATTGTTTTAATGTTTTATAAGTCTAGCCTTGATGCTATATTATAAAATACCTATAGGTTTAAGAAGTTAAACTTATGACGATATCAATGCCTTAAGCAATGAAATAGACATTACATAAAAGTCTTGATGTGGTATTATAGAACTGCTGAGATATCAAATACCTAGTATATGAATACTGCTGTTTATTTTACACAGGACTGGTTTACTGTACATCGATGTTCTAAGTGGACTACTTTTAGTTCTGGCGAATCAAAGCTTTGATGAAATTGATATGCAAGGAGGAGAAGAGATGTCACAACTGCAGATACGTGCCCTATTTTTGAATTGTGAAGCTGATGTGATTATACAACTTTTTAAAGTTTTAATAACACACCATTAACCATTTCATTACGATGAAAATTAGTTTTTAGTATTACTGAGTGCTAGAGCCACGCCGTTGGCTACACGAATGGACCGCCTCGACCGGTGAAAGTTAAGTTATACCCTAACCTACACATTAAGTGACTCATGTCATGCTTTGTTCGGTGAGAGAGATATCCGGTGGCCCACTCCCTTCCCCTGCCTCCATCTTGGCAGTTCACTACATGAATGAGCCGGATCGACCGGTGAAATACCAGGACCTCTCGGAATATCGGCGTGAAGTGGTTTATACCGTGTTTCCTTCGGTGAGAGAGATATCCCGATCCCCTTTCCCCTCTTACTCCCTTAAAAGACGGCAACACCCCACGGTGTTCATTGGCGGTATGAAGTTACTTACCATCAGGTGACCCACTTGCTCGGTTGCCCTCCTATTCCATAAAAAAATATTTCCCTTTATAATCCTAAAGGGAATGGCAATGCAACTGTGACCCTCTCGGTATTTTATAGTTCATGGGCGGCGCTCGTTGCTCACCATCCGGTAGTGTCCGACCGAAGCTTCGGCTTCTGCCACCTTCGGCCAAAAATCCATCTTCGGCGAGAACTTCGGCAAATTCTGGGCCGGCCGAAGGTCCCGCCGAAGGTCCGAAAACAGTCGGAATTAAACGAACTGTTACGAAAGAGTGAGTGACTGACGGACCGGACTGCACTTATTTCAGTGTGGATACCTCTATGACCGAAGAAAAAAGCGGCAAGAGCCACTTTACGCCGATATTCCTCTTTAACTGTGGATAATATTGAAGAAAATTATTAAATTACTAATAGTTTATAACCGTCGGCTTCGGCCGAAGGTTGTAGAGATTGCCGATTAATCGGCTTCGTCTTCGGCCAAAAATAGACCTTCGGTCGGACACTACCATCAGGTGACACGTATGCTAGAACATCTTATCTTGAACGTCCTGTAGGTAGGTAAATTAACTGTTGAGTCTCATAAAAAGTAAACATGAAAGTTAGGGAGTAACACAAGGAATAGATACATTTTATACAATACAATTTTATAAGAGCAAACGAGCAAGTCGGTCACCTGGTGGTGTCTACCTCCGCCCATGGATACCTACCTGCAACACAGATACTGTCGCCGGCCTTTAAGATAGGATATAGGGATGGACTTGCTTCTGGATACTTCTCTTACCGAACGAAACTCAAAATGAGTAAGTTGATATTGATTTCTGAGAGCTCGTGCAGCGAACTGCTTGGCTCTATCACTCTAAAAGTTTTCTATGGAAGTATTTAACGGATGATAATGACTTCATAAAAATAATTAATATATTTTCTAGGACCGGTCACCCATTAATGATGAACTGCGTTTTCAACGAGAGGAACTGTTCAAACACAATGTTCTGACGCACTGCAACAAGAAACTAGTTCTGACTGTCAAAATAACTAGTGAGACAGAAGTAATCATTTACATTATTAATATTATGAACCTGGAGGCTGCTGTTAAGTCTCGCTGGATGGTTACGTCCCAACTGTACGAATAGGTGGCGGAATCTATGTGTACTTCTTGGCCCGGACGCATGGCATACTCCGGGGCAGGAAGTACAGAAACACTGGAGTCTGAATATAATGTTGAACGAATGGTCTCTATTTAAGGGAAAGAGTTTTCCCCAGTTAAAAGAGGGCCCCATCCTTCGACAGGCACACGTTTAAATTCTTGCGCGGGAAGTTTTGTCGTCATTGACATCTCTGGTTATACTAAATGTGACGTACGTACGTAATCATAGTTGCGTCCGAAATTATAGCGCTCCCAGTGGCAGAAAAAAAAAACTAAGATACTTTTAATAATGTGATCATTATTACTATTGACATGTCTAGACCATTCGAACTCCTTAGTTTCTTATTACTTCGTTCCTTACTTATTACTTCGTGTACCGGGCACAAAGTTGTCAGTCATCGATATTAAAACAGGATTCGATAACTCCCGAAAATGTTTTTGAGAAATAGGTAATTAGTGTGAGCTCGGATTCGATCCCACGACTTCTTGATTTAAAAGCGGGATCGTACTCGATCTCGAGAACACCAAGGCCATGAAAAAAATTATGTATTGTTTTTTTTCCATTTTGCATATGACAGGATACCGGCGATGAATATCTACCAATTGAGCATGTGTTTGAAGGCACCGACGGGAAGCCGATTCGATTACTTGATCCGTATATACTACGGTTAAAAAGGGATCCTCCCCTTCAAGCTTACAAGTTGCGAAAACTGGAAGTAACTATACACTCATAATTACACACTTATTATAGACTTGATGACCTGGCGAACTTTGTTTCGCCTCGGAAGCATTAAATAAAAGTTGTTTTTTTAAGTAGCCAAGTCACTCTTTATTACATCAGATACCTGCCGATAAAATTCTCATAAAAATCAGTACAGCCATTTCAGAGATTAGCCGGAAATAGACTGACAAACAAAAAATATGTAATTTTTTTTTATATATTTAAATCAATGTAATGATATAATGCGTGCGTGGTATGGGCATGTAATGAGAAGGGATGCTGCACATGTCGTGAAAAGAATGATGTACCTGAATGTGAATGGAAACAAGAAAAGAGGGAGACCGAAGAAAACATGGATGTATTGTGTGAAAGATGATATGACTAGGAAGGGTGTTGCTGTGGAAGAAGCGAATGATAGGGAAGCATGGAAGAGAAAAACCTGTTGTGCCGACCCCAAATGATGGGAAAAGGGTAGGAAGATGATGATGATTTATATCAATGTAGCAGAAAGTAGTTATTTCAATATTACAAACAGACACTTAAATTTTATTTATACTGTGTTTCGCCTCAGAGAAATAAATGAGGTTTATTAATTTTTCTAAAATAAAAGTAGCCTAAGTTACTTCCTTGTTACATCATATACCTGACAATAAAGTTCTCGTCAAAATTAGTACCTACAGCAATAATTGAACTATTAGTGGATTGCTGTGAGTTTTATTGATTCAAAATGAACATTTATACTTAGAAGGCACTGCAACAACAATATAATTAATAATAATGCAATAATCAGCCTGCTGAGGCTTGGTTGATTTTCTAAAAAATCGTCAAATTTACTCTGAAATCGCCTATCATTGTTGGTAGAATGTCTACGGAGTGCTGATGAATACTGCTGATGAACTGGTAGGGGATCCATCTAATGATATTCCAAAGGTATGTGCACAATCTTTAAGGAAATACCAGTTATTAGCTTTTAAGGATATTGAGATGGCTCCGAATATTTAATAATAGTTCACCAAAGAAACACCACACACAAAGCATCCGGAGCGTCGAGATAATAATAATAATCTTAAAAGATTGCATTTATTTTCGTAAGTTATTTGCGATAAATAACGATGAACAAAAAACTTTGTGACCGGTATGGCAATAGGTTCGCCTACTATTCCATTTGGGACGTAAATCTTCTGGCGAGCTTAAGAGCCGCTGCCTACACCTAGAAAAAGGCGTGAAATTATGTTATGTTCTTTGTATTTATTTGATTACTCTGCGATTCTGAAAAAATATATCTATTAATATTGTTACTAGCTCTATTAATAGTAGGCGGCGATAAAGATCGTCTCGAACTCCCGACACGCCGAGTAGATCCTGTTTTCATCGAATACAATTTTGTTATTTATCTTCACGAAAGTAGTCTGAACACGTCGAATTTATATTATTATGAGTTACTACTTTATAAGTGGTAGAGCTAAGCAGTTCGCTGCATGAATGGGCCGGCTCGACCGGTGAAATACCACTACCTCTCAGAAGACCGACGTAAAGTGGCTCATGCCGTGTTTCGTTCGGTGAGAGAGGTACCCGGAGGCCTTTAAGAGGAAACGATGGGGAAGGGGGGTGCCCCTTCCCCATCGTTTTCTCTCCCCTATCCCTTAAAGGTCGGCAACGCAACAGTAACACTATATGTGTTGCTGGTGTCCATGGGCGGCGTTGGTTGCTTACCATCAGGTGACACGCCTGCTCGTTTGCCCTCCTATCCCATAAAAAAAAATACTAGCTGACCCAACAAACGTTGCGTTGTCTTGCCAAAAAATAAAGTTTTTGATCAATAAATAAAAATTATGGGTTGATTGTAGAGAGGTGAGAATTTAGGGTTTACCTATGTATTTTTGTATATGTATAAATAAATACATATTCATTCAATTTCAGTAGTAGAGCCACGCAGTTCGGTGCATGAATGGGCCGGCTTGACCGGTGTAATACCACGACCTCTCAGAATATCGACATAAAATGGCTCTTGCCGCGTTTCGCTAGGTGAGAGAGGTATCCGGAGGACCAACCCCTTCCCCTTTCCTCCCTCCCTCTCTTTCCCCTCCCCGTTTGACTTCCAATACCATAAAAAAAGAGGGATGAACTATCCTTAACATTTAGGGAGATCAAAAAATAGATGTTGTCCGATTATCAGACCTACCGTCAAGCCGTTTCGGAGAAGTATGGTAACTAACACTGTGACACGAGAATTTTATATCTACACTAATATTATAAAGAGGAAAAAATTGTATGTTTGTATGTAACGAATAAACTCAAAAAGTACTGGACCGATTTTAATAATTCTTTTTTCTTTAGAAAGCTACATTGTGACTGAGTAACATAGGCTATGTGTAATCATCGTCGTCATCAACATTTTGTTTGTACGCGAGTTACACCGTGAGGCGGGAAGCTACATAATATTAATATAGCGGTACAATTTGTACCGTACAAAGTTCGCGCGGTCTGCTAGTATTAGATAATTTTAATTTATATATTGTAAAGTTTTGATTTCAACAGGGTCGCATTCACCGTGATGCCGAATTAAATACTACTGAAATGAGAGATGACAGCGTACTGAATCCCGATATACGTGGCATGAAGAATAACACACATTTGTTTGAAAAATCACACCAGTCACAACGTACTCCAGTAGACAGCACACCACTAAAGACCTATCAGGAATTGAACAAATGTGGTAATTATAAGATAATATATTTTTATATTTTTCATTTTATGTTTATAATTTAGATACTTGTTAAAGCGCATCAATAGGCCGGCTAAACTAGTCAAAATATCGACGTAAGGCAGTTGACTATGGACTGTGACATCCGGAGACCCCACTCCATTTCTCTTCCCGTTCCACTCGCTTACTGGCTGGCGACGCAGTTGTAACACCGTGTTGCAGGATCGTGCTCATTCGCCCCCTATACCACAAAGAAAAAATCTTGACACGGCTGGGGTGTGATTTCACATGTAAATATGTATATCAACAGCTTAGAATTAAAATTTAAATTCAATAGGTACAATAATTTAACAGTGGTAGAGCCAAGCAGTTCGAGAGCGAGACCGTTTCGTTCGGTGAGGGAGGTTTCCGGAGGCCCACACGCCTTCCCTTCCCTTTCCCATCCTAATCCCTTATAGTCCAGCGACGCAACTGTAACACTATAATATACTCGTAGTGCAACACATATTATGTGTTGCACATATTATGTGTTGCAGGTGTCCATGGGCGGCGGTAATTGCTTAACATCAGGTGAGCCGCTTGCTCGTTTGCCCTCCTAGTCCATAAAAAAAATGTTTCCTAGATCCATCTAACTTCAAGTAGTGGCCTTGTCTTTAACTTACAAGTTCTATCGTGTGGCAGACGCCATTTTGCGAATAATCATGTGTTATCAATTACACAGTCATCGCAAATTAATGGTTGTAGATAATAGGTATATGTTTGTTTGACAGGTACCAATATATTTACAATGTGATGTGGGTACTAAATGCGAGATAATAGTATTTACCACACCAGAGACTCTTAAATACCAAAATATTATTAAAATCGTATTTATTTTGAAAACCCATTCAGACTTATACCCAGGACCTCTTGATTCAGAAGCAGCACCGAGACTTTTCGAAATTCTCTTGGGAAGTAATGTGTCATAAATATTAATGACCGAAAACTTTGTAATCACCTCACCTTAATAAATTTTCAACGAAATATCAACAATATTAAATAAGTCTCGGTGGTCCAGTGGTTGAGCACCCCGCTTCTGATTCCAGAGGTCGGGACCAATAATTTTTGAAATTAATTTCGTAAGTTTAATTATGTGTGATATCATCGATGACTAATCACTTTGTGCCCGGTATGGCAATAGGTTCGCCACCTATTCCATTTGGGAAGTAAACATAACGGCGAGAAGAGGCTTAACAGCCGCTGCCTACGCCTTCAGGGAGAAAAAGTCATGAAGTTATGTATGAATGTATGTAATAGTACATACATACTTGTCTTTACACCAAGTCCTGTAATATTAACAATGCTGGGGTATCATTATTTATGAACCAAACTAAGTAGGTAAATACTGTTCACAAAAAAAACAAATGCTTTAGTTTATAATAATAAGGTATTTTAATAAGCTGTTATTCCTTAACTAATTTTTGCCTCACAAAATCTCAAAGACCAAATAGATTCTATACCGTCTAGCTTACTTCTTTTATCTGTCATCGAATACCTCTGATTTAATTTTACTTTCAATTATAAAATCATGCTGACCGTATTCTTCTACTGCGGCATTATGCGCTTGATTGGATAACCTTTCCTCGGCGTCTATTATCACTGCGAACATTTTTTTTTTTACTTGAGTCTGCATCCACTGAGGCATGTCTCTGGTACTTTTTAAGATGCAATTAAAGAACGACTCTAAGGCATCCGGTTCCTTAATATGTACAGTTTTAGGTGATATTTCTCCTGTAACATTATATTCTGTACAACGACGTTTGCTTATAGGTTCCATTTTAGGTTCAACTGCAATAGTTGTAGACACGTCGTGTTCCGAATGTTTTGTTCGTAGCAAAACTGGCGGGTCCATCTCTATGTTCTCTGTTATACGATATTTCATGTGTGGTTCTAGAAATTGCATGGCCTTCGCGTATTTCCATGTCGTCACCTGGGCAGGTAGTAATTTATTTTGCCCTAGTTTGGCTCTCTTTAATGCTTCCCTATGATTGTCACGCAGTTTCCTCCATTCGGTTCTTGCAACTTTAACTGTAAATTGAAAGTGGCATAATGATATAAAGAGTTATATTTATTATTTTAATAGAGACGTCTATCATAAAATGTTCAAAACAAATGACATCAGATCAGACTCTTCGATACTTAATGGAACAGTCTTATCATCACAATCGTTATGGCGCGATTGTTTTTACTTATTACATATTTGTAATAAGTAAAAAAAATCGATGTTAATTACGTATGAGTTGAGGTCTCTGCTTCTGATTAAGATGTCGTGGGATCGATTCCGGGCTCATACCAATGATATCTCGGAATTATTTCCGGAAGTCATGTGTGATAAATATCGATGACTGACAACTTTGTGCCCTGTGTATAGTAATAGGTTTGCCACCTATTCCATTTAGGACGTAACGATTCAACGCGTCAACGCTTAAGAGCCTTGACTGCCTACACCTTCCGGTAGAAAGGGTGTGAAGTTATGTTGTTAGGTTGTATATGTATAAATATGGTGTTCGTCCTCGTCAATAAATATAGTAATGTACGTGTTCTCGGCAAGCGTCATGTCTCTTGAAAATTTATAAGTAATAAACAATTTCAGAATAGATTTGAAGTGAGCTACAACTTTACAATAATAAAAATCGTCGTATGGTTTTGGCGAGAATAATTGGTAGGTACTTATAAATGTGCAGACATTCAAATTTTTACTTATGAATATTGATATTTAATCCACATAATGATTTTATCTTTGTAATTTGTAAACATTTAAATAAATAAAAAAGTACAATAGTTCAATGCTTGAACTCACCATTTGGTATTGAAGAGTCGTTGATTTCTTTGACAACATTCTGCCAGGCCTGACCTCGAGCATGCAGTTCTGGGTAATCAGGATGATCCGGATTCCACAGGCAAGGGTGCACTCTGACAGTTTCAATAAACTTTTCCATTATATTCGAATAGGAATCTGATTGAGTATTTCTGGAATAGCGTGTAAAATTAATTATTAGTTTGACGGCGTCGTTTACAGCCGGCTCGCGTACGAGTTGTGTACGGCACGCCACAGTCGACCTGGACGAACTCCCTTTACAATCAAACCGGTTTTTGTGTTGAAGCTAACCAGCAGTATCATAAAACCAGTTATAACGCTTTCACACTAAGCCAGAAGATAGGCTAGTATATGTTGTAGGTACTTACGAAGCCAATGCAAATATCACAGGTTCTGCATTTTTAAAATAATTCAGCCCAAAGTCCAATCCAATAATTGAGAATATGTAAATATAATAAATATTCTCAATATGTTATATAACTACACATAATTAATTGTGGGTAACCTATTATTTTCGAAGTAAAAATTTCCCGTTCATTATATTTGTGTAAAAATTTCAGTTAAACGATTGCTTGAAGAAAAAATACACTATCCTTTCAAATTTTCTTGGTAATTCAATGATTTGCCTTCGCGTTGTCAAAGATAAATCAGTAGATATACGTATTTAACTACATCACTTTTTGCACATAGTAAATATCATTCTCGATGGTCCAGTGGTTGAGCCTTGCTCCTGATTCAGATGTCGTGGGACCGATTCCGGGCTCACACCAATGATTTCTCGGAATTCTTTTCGGAAGCTTTGTGTGATACATATCAATTACTGACAACTCTGTGCTCGGTGTTTGACAATAGGTTCCTATTTTATTTGGGACGTAACAATTCGGTGATTCAAGACATGCTGACTACACCTTAGGGTAGAAAAAGGGGTGAGGCAATGCTATGTTATATATAGTGAAAAAGATATATTCTTTACCTATCTTTCATCGAATTGCAATTTTCTTCAGATAGATTTTATAGATGGAAATTTTATATGAATAGTTACGTGTAAAATGATCACATGTATACAATGATCACTATGTATTATGTAGAGAAAGATACAGTAGTTCAAAGATTTAATTACAATATGATAGGCTAGTATGAAATGACAGGCTAGTACACAATTCAGTTTATTCCGAGGAAAACCCTAAAATAACACCCCAATTCTCGCAGCAAACTTATAATAAAATCAACAGATTTACACGATATGTACATTTAATAAATTAATTTACAGATAAGAAAAATATATGTTTGAATATCAATGAAACATTGATTAATCGATTTAAACGTAACGAGCGTAACGTGGTAGTTGAAACTGTTGTTGACGATGATCCCAAGTGGATACTGGAAAGCCATTTAAACCGATATCCCGATAGGGATAAAGGCAAACAAATAACGGATTGGAAAGATGAACCAACAGAAGATAATTATCACAAACTTACGCATGATAAAGGAAACGTACAAACCAGACATGTAACTGTGGAAGACTTAATAAGAAAGCCTCAGCACCCGATGTCTGACGCAAGAAATGTTCCGTCATATAGTAGTTCCTATTCAGGAGATGACGAAACTCAATTAGATAATAGTAGTTCAAGCAAAGAATTGAGTTCTATGAAAGAGAGCGCCGGCGGGAATAGACTCTTTAAAATTGGAGAAAAAAAAAGTGGCGACGAGAATGTTATCTCCTCGATGGGAAAAGATTATGCAGTGTACGAAATCGGTTCTCCAGAATTGTGGTATTCTGTACAAGTACAGTTGTTTTCTAAACTGAGTACGCCTGATGGAAAGTCCCTATGGAATGATTTAACTAAGGGGAAAACTATTAGGTATGTACCCTTAGATATGTATGGTAATGCGTATGGTGCAGTAATTTTGCCTTGGGGATTTATCAGTCTACTCTCAAAACGATTTTTTATGCTTAATATCCGAAATTAAGTTTGTTACTGTAGTTTGGTCCAAAAGACTTTTTTAATCTCTTCAAAAAAGTCAATAAATCATGTTAAAATTAATATCAAGTGTAGTACAAACATTGTACTATTTTAGCGTTAGCTCGACATCTACGGAGTGGAAAAGAGAAGATTTGGCTGTGCGGTATCGTTCGACAAGATGGATTCCAAGAGAGGAGTTCTCTTTGCCATCTGTTCAATTGTGTCTGCTTGTGCCAAGCGATGTAGATGCTGACACACATATAAACGACAATGGTACCATATTTAAAAGTAAGTAGGTCGCACTTACTTATAATTTGCATTTTTATATTTGTTGTTTTGTTTCCTTCCTTCGGGTCAAAATGAATCGATCCAATGAACGGCGAAACGTTCCACCAATTTTTATACTGATATAATTTCGGCAAGACGAGGCTTCACTGCCGCTGCCTGCATCCGCGAGTATAACAAGGTGACAAGTTACAAAAATGGGTATGGACGTCCAGACCTAGTTACGTGACTATTATAGTTTTTATCTTTAACATAGTATTTATATTTTGTTCAAAGGGTACAAAAACTCCGATTTTCTAGTACTGCCTGAAGAAGATATTATAAATATTAACAAAAACTATAAGCGTGATGATAACAATTCGGACTTAGAAATCACGGAACATTCAAGTCCAGTACTGAATGAGGTATTTTCAGAAGTTCTTTTTAAGACACATATTTGAGGTCGTCGTGAAATCGATTCCTGGCTCACACCAATGATTTCTTCGAAAATATCGACTGACAACTTTGTGCCCGATGCATTACAGCAATAGGTTCGCCACCTACTCCATTTGGAACGTAACATAATGTTCGATGATGTTGATTCGAAAGTTAATAGTCGCTGCCTTCCGATAAAAAAGGCGTGAAGTTATGTTAGGGTACCTAATTTAGGTATAGGTAAGTTGCTGATGGCAATCTATATTATGTCATTTTAGATACCACGCCGAGTAATGGTTCGTACGTCGAAGGCCCTTTTGAATGGTATTAATGACGTTTTTACAATTGCTTACAAAGGCGATGAAGAATATCTTACATTGAAACATCGACGACCTTATCAAGCGCAGATAGATATAGAAGTTCGTGCTGACACAAACGAACTTATCCATATTGGGTAACTAAAACATATATGAACTATACTTTTAATCAAAATGTAAATATGTACCAAAAATTGTGTGAATAACATATTTTTTTGATTGATTAAAGAGATAGAACCCTGCACTTCGCTGTATGCTTCGCCAAGACCTATCGAAAGGAATCAAAAGAAATCCTAAAATAAGTGCATAATTCGTTTTAATAAAACTTCAGTCGCACTTTTCCGCAGTTCGTCGGGCCGTATCTCTGTTGCTGTTTCTGATTGCTCCCGTAAAAGGAGAACCGTTTTAAACTTACAAGTGGGTAATACTGGACTAGCTGCTGCACGATTTAGGTACATAACAGTGATTCTTTATTGCTTTTTACCATTCTTGGCGCTAAAACTATTTAAAAATATATGTATCTGTTTCCTATTTTACAGGATTGAAGGTCGTGATTTCGACCCGGTATTGACCGAGTTGCTAAGCAGTAAAGATACTACGACGGGTTTTGTTCTCATTCCGCCATGGCATACACGTAATCTCCGTCTCGAGTTGCCAATCGAACAGCCCGTAGACGTGACGCATTGCTCTGGTATTAACTTGAAATTCATTCTTAGCAGCCTTCGTTTAGGTGCTCCCTGTGTTTATTGATTTATTCACATTGATACAAAGATCAATGTCGCTGCGGCGAGGTTGTCTGCGACAGCATCATGGCTTCTCATGCTCCTGGAGCGCCGGCCGCATTTCCCGTCACGCCAACATCAACGTCATACTTATAACGTCAACATTATACGTCGTGCTCGCTTGTCACCGCCTGTGTACCAGCCGTTCTAAAACCGAACGGTTTGGTGCGGTATGTCTCTTTTGCCTTTGGAAGATGGGTAGGCCTTAGGTGTGGGACGCTACTTGCGTCGACGTCCTTGCGCCATCACACCTTCCAAGCCAAGCCTTCCAAATCTTCCAATGATCAATAATTTGCAACGTTGATATTTTCAGTCGCCCTAGTTAATGATCAAGACCAGTCAGTGGCAGTGAGAAATGTAGTCATCAAGAAGGCGGACCGTTGCTTCTGTGTTTGGCACTGTGATTGTGTGTGTTTAGGTAAAGCCCAATCTTATTAACTATAAGTAACAAATTGTACAATTCCCTACCAACTCGTTACTCCTACAATTACGTGTAATGATTTGCATACGTTTGTGCACTACAACAGTGCTGCCTCAGTGGAACAATATTTGCATTAAAAATACGTTTTATTTGTGTTTGAAACATGCCCATTTTGTTTTTTTTTTCATGAAAATATGTGATAACTGTACTTTTTTATATTTATATGAACTAAGTATACAAATAATTTTCCCAAGTCTTTCAACAAACAAATACTTCAAGGTTTCAATTAGTAGGACATATCGTGAACTAGGAAAGATTTTTTTTGGTTTATTATTTGAATGGCTATGTGATTATCATTTATGCCGCGGCACGCAGAAGACATTTCCCGCTTTATGTTTCTAGGTAACGATCCCAAGTTAAGGTGTCGCGATATGGACGAGGCTCAGCAGAAGGCGGCAGGGTTGTCTGGTCACTATAGGTCGCGCCACACGCGCTCCATCTGCTACCAAGATGACATAACAGTTAATCTTTTTGTCATTTTCATTGGCGTGCTGATGACTCTTTTTCTATGTGGTCAGTTGCTCAATTTTTAACAATTATATATACATACCTGTTAAACTATTAGAAGGCGTTTTTTGTTCATTTACTTAATATATCACCCAAACCTATACCTATAATTAGATTAAAAACCTATAACATGTGATTTGGCCTTAACTATATAAAGAGAAATCAAATCCTGGCTCACAACAATGTCTTTTCGAAAGTTATGTGTGATAAATACTGAAAACTTTGAGACCGATATGGCAATAGGCAACGGCGAGTCGAGGCTTAACAGCCACTGCCTATACCTTCGGGTAGAAAAAGGCGTGAAGTTATGTTATGTTGTAGGAAATATGAAAAAATACACTCTTTTTTCGGTAGCGTGTATAATAATTAAGTGGTGATGAGGAGGAAGATTTCAGTGGTATACTGCCTTGATAGTGGTAGTTACGAGTAATTGGGCGGGAAGCAGCTTCGGCAGCTCCGGCGCCGGGGTAAACGTAAAAGTTTACCTCTGGGTAAGCTGGGTCTGACAACGGGTGAAATTGATTTTTTTTGTTTAAATTTCACGATGGTTTCCTAACATTTTTTTTATCATTATCATTTCATTTTGTCATTAGAAGTCGCGCTTTCTAGTTAGCATAGGATGGGTGCCGAAATATGCTAAAATTATATATTTTTTCAGGTTTGGTCAAAGCTGTTTTGGGATTAGTTTTTCGTTGTATCGGAACCTATGGCCTGCACCAGTTGCTACAGACACCACGTAAATTGGATCACTATTACGAGATATCTCTACAGAATCGCAACGTTAAATATGACGAAGAGGGGTGGCCTGTGCATCCAGATACGCTTAAAAGAAATGTGCATCTTGTCAGCATGTAATTTTAAAATGTCTTTAATTATGAATGGATACAATTTACACCTCACAAAACTATTTTTTATAAACTTGTACTTGTGATATCTGAAATGAACTTTCGTATTTTTATTTTCAGTATAATAGGTGTGTGCCACGAGCCCTTTAGAATCTTGTGTATCGTAGTTATTCACATTTAACAATTCTAAATCATGAACAAATAAGATGAAGGCAGCTAAGTAGTTATCTCAGCAATACTACCTATAGTATAGTTAAAACAATGGCAGGGACACACAGTTCGCTGCATAGATAGGCCGCTTGATCGGTGCAATGTCTCTCAGAAAATCCCCGTAAAATGGCTATCAGAACTAATTTTGTTTCCAGACCCATGGAGTTCTTCCTCAACACAATTTTCTTCATCACTGTGCCTTGTCTGTATATATATGATATTGTCAAACAATTGTGTAAAAATTTGAAACACAAGAAAGCTGACTCTGTTCCGACAACACAAAAAACTGACAACACCAGGAAATGCTTTAGTTCCCAGGATATTCAGGTAAAGGTGAAATATAATCAACCCTATTTGCTTAAACAGTAAGGAATTGCACTTCAATAGTGTAAGTATATATTGCTGGTCCAGAAATAATTTTAAGTTTGTACTTTTAAATAAGCCATCATCATCATTACATACTTAGTATAAAACAAAGTCACTTTCCGCGTCTGTCCCCTTGTATGCGTATATCTTTATAACTACGCAACGGATTTTGATGCGGTTTTTTTTAATAGTTAGAGGGTGTCAACGGGGTAGTTTTGATCTATAATTCATGTATAGTGTAATAAAAAAAGGGATAATTTTCAAGATTTAGATCTTTAATCGCCAAACGCTGCCTGAACCGTAAGTGATAAAATAAAATAATGTACTACATTGTTATAAACCTTCAGAAGGTCTATAAAAAAGTCCGCGAGGGCATATGTCTATCTGGATAACCCACAGTGACCATTTTTATTTTTATACTTTCTACGAGAAATAATGGCTTATTTACGAAGCGATTTTAAACATTTCAGTATTAATTTTCATGCAATTAAGTGTCATAAATAGATTGTGCATGTAATATAGATGATCCTGGCCCTTTACAACATGCAATTTAAACGAATATTTTCGAAGATATTGCAGTATTATCATAGCGGGACAGCAGCTAAAGCCGATAAATAGCACAAATTGATGCTCATCATATCCAAAATATACTTATTTATTACTTTTGATGCGGAACAAAGTTCGCCGGGTCAGCTAGTATTTTATAAGTGCAATTCCTGACTGGTTGTAGAAATCGATGCTGCGGTCACGTCGCCATCGTGAAGAGTTACAGAGATGGATGTCGCCTCAGGCACAGAATCTCTCTACAGAACTCTGGGAGCAATCGCTGCACGTACAGGCTGTTCAAACTAAAGATCTTGTAAGATATTTTTTTTTTTTTATATTTGTCGAATCAAATTTTAATGTTAGATTAGATAACTCGATACACACTGTTTTTACAGTTTTTTTGATGTTAATAAAGGGGCAAACAAGCGTGCGGGTCACCAGATGGAAAGCGACTACAGCTGCCTATATATGGACCTCTGCACCATCAGCGTTGCCGGCCTTTAAGATAGGAATACGCTCGTTTCTTGAAGGTTCCTAGGTCGTAGCGGTCCTGGAATACCATTGCCGGCAGCTGGTTCCATATAGGAGCAGTGCGTGGCAAGAAATGACTGCTGAATCACACTGTCGTTGATCGCCAACCATTATGCCGATGCGGATGGAAAAACTGTCCGAATAACCGAAATAAGTCCGAATAATTCCTCAAAATTCCTTGTTTTTACAGATGCAGCCACTTTTATGGAATCAGAGAGTTAATGACAATGCATCTCAAGATTTTTGCGAGGATTCTGAACAAGATGACACAGATTATGTTCTTATGCAAATGCAGAAGAGTAAAGAATCGCTTGCTGTGAGTCTCATAATCTAGATTAATACCTGTACTTTTGTGCCTTCACGCAGGTAGGTCCTAATACGCAAATATATAAAGCATAGACAATGCCAAAGCGGTCGTTAAATTCAAAGAAGTTTTATTTTCATAAGTCTCCACAGACACTTGTAAATAGTCAACTAATAAAAAATAAAACCTCTACCTATTAAAAAACGCATCACAGTGGTAGTCTTGCGTTTGCTCCATGAATGGGCCGGCTCGACCGGTGAAATACCACGACCTCTCGGAATATCGACGGAGGCCCGATCCCCTTTCCCCTTCTACTCCCTTAAAGGACGGCAACGCACCACGGTGTGCATGGGCGGTGAGTTGCTTACCATCTGGTGACTTACTTGCTTGTTTGCCCTCCCATCCCATAGTAACAAATCTTTAATTACTCATAAAGATTCACTAATAGTGTAGTAGTGAATTCTGAACCCGGTTGAGTTCTGTACCCAGAAATCGGAACGTTTTTGTAGCGAAAATTACCGCGACGTCTCACTGGGGTAACAACTAACTGCTCTCTACTACTGAAGATTGTAAATTATAGAAGTTTGTTAATGTAAAACTGCTAAATCAATAGATGGTAATGGATGGTCAATGGATGGTGGACAGTGGTAAAGACAAGCAGTTCGCTGCATGAATGGGCTGACCGGTGAAATACCACGACCTTTCAAAAGATTGACGTTGCTTATGCCGCGTTTCGTTCGGTGAGAGGGGTAACCGGAGGCCCACCTCGCTTCCCCATTCTTCCCTATCCAACTCCCTTAAAGGTCGGCAACGCAACTGTAACACTATATGTGTTGCTGGTGTCAATGGGCGGCACTGGTCACGTACCATCACGGGACACGCCTGCCCGTTTGCCCTCTTATCCCATAAGAAAAAGTTGCCTTTTCTAATCTAACAAGCATTACTTTATGATATTCCACTAGCTCATCTCTACATCAACCCTGATGGTATTGCGTCAAGCATAACATTTTAAATTATGACCGTTTGTATGATCAGGATCATATCTGTTTCAAAGTAGGTAAATAATAATAAGATTTTCTCACTATTTTCTGCCAGGAATTCGTACCTATAGCTGAACTTGTTTGACTCCACACTTGCAATATAGGTGACTATTAGGTGTTATAATTTTATTTTTAGCAGGGTATAAAAATATTGCTCAAAGATTTATGGAACAGAATTATTCTACAATTAAGATCCACTTATTTTTAGTGTTATTTATTCTCATCGTGAAAATGTTGCTGCGTACTTGTTTTGTTTACAGAGGAGTCAACAGAAGATTATGGATTTCGACAATAAGAGTGCATCGCTCAATAAACAGCAATCTATAAAATTTGAAGATAAATGAGTATTTCATGGAATATTCAAGTTTACCTTTTTACAAGAGATTTTTATTAGCTTAATGATATGATAGTATATTGTTTAAATTTTAGACTAATAAAAAAGTAATTTTGTTGAATTGTAAAATTTTAGCGATTTTTAGGATGGTTCTTGTTGATTTATAATTACTAAGCCTAGATACTAAGAATTTAAAGCAAACCATTTAGTTTTTCAATGATCTTATAATTATTTTTTTTATTCTTTATTTATTTTATGGATTTTTGTACACAAAGTGACGATGGCAATCCTATCGTACCTACTTCTTGCAATTTTAATACATTTAGACATAATATTATCTTATTATTCAAATATTAAGGCTTTGGTTTATATTGACTCTTTTAATTAGATCTGTGCTAAGCCAACCGTCACTGAGAATACATAATTTACTCCGTCCTTGATAACATACATAACTTCACGCTTTTAGTTACCCGAAGGTGTAGGCAGCGGCTGTTAAGCCTCGTCTCGCCGTTATGTTTACGTCCCAAATGGAATAGGTGGCGAACCTATTCCCATACCGGGCACAAAGTTATCAGTCATCGATATTTATCACACATAACTTCCGAAAACAATTTCGAAAAGTCATTGGTGTGAGCCAGTGTCAGGAATCGAACCCGGACCTCTGGATCAGAAGCTGTGTGCTCGACCACTGGGCTACCGAGACTGTTTCCTTGACTTATTATATAAATATATTTATTAGATAAGAACAGCTGTGCTGTTTTATTTCTATTAAATTTGTTATCCACATGATTTAATAGTCACTTTAGGAGAGGAGATTTATGTACCTCTTCACTACCTGTAGATCCGTGCTATTACCAACTACATAATCGGCAGTGACATTAAAGAAATACCTGTTCGAAAGATTCAGACCCTAGCTAGGTTGCTTTTTGGGCAAACGAGCAGGCATGTCAGCTGATGGTAAGTGACCAAGCGTCGCCCATGGACACCTGTAACACATACTGTTACAGTTACGTTGCCAACCTTTAAGGGAGTAGGATAGGAAAGGATGGGGAAGGAGGGTGGGCCTCCGGGTACTTCTCTCACCGATGGTCCTGGTATTTCATCGGTGGAGCCGGCCCATACATGCAGCGAACTGCTTGGCTCTGCCACTGTTAATTTACTGCTTAAATTTACTGGATCATTACATGGAATTGTTCAAATCTGTAATTACCGTGGGATTGCTAAAAATAAATAATCAGAAATATTACAACATACCATACACTGGCAAATGAACCTAGTTAGAACCTAGCCCACAACGACCAGTGTGGTGTCATAAATGTCTTGTAGGGATGGGTCGTCGACACTTTTTTGATAAACGGAACGAAACCGTTTATCGACAATGATAGACTAGTTTATAAAACTGTTTAATCTTCGACTAGTTTCGACCGTTGTCAAAACAGAAAACTGCAGAAAACGATAACGAATGAATCAATGAACTATATTGTGATAGACTAGTTCAACAGCAAACAGTTTACGATCGTAAACTTATTGAATAAAAAACTCGAAAAAACTCCTTGCAGTTTACAAATGACTATTGACACGTGCAAATATTTAAAATTCTATATTTTCAAATATTTATTAATTACGCTAAAATAATTTAACTATAATTAATTATACTATTTCCGGGTACAGTGCCTGTGTTTTATGAATTTACATATTAGTTAATACTACTTATTAGCTTTTTTAAAACTTTTCTCCTGAAACTTGACCTGTTATGTGTCGTTTAATCAAATTCAAAACGGACTGAAAAATTTAGGTAAACAAATGAAATGCAAAAATTTGTTTATTAAATATGTTTATTATAGACGCATATATATCGTTATTGAAATAGAGTTCAAAGTTATACGTCCACTCAGCAAGTGCAATTCGTCCTTTGTTAGCACGTGCTGTGTGAAAAAGATATGCAACGCCCGCGGGGCCCGCGTCCTTGTCGAGTTGGTTCGGTTAGTTCCTTCGGGTTAGTTCGTGTTTACTCGGATCGTCGCGAAATCCGTTTAGCCGTTCGCAACTCTCGTAGTCTCGTAGCATATATATACTGGTAAACTAAATGTCGTTTACGAATGAACTAGTTTATCGGTGGACTGTAAACCAGTTTACCGTTCATGCGAGATAAACAGTCGAAAAAAACAGTTCGTTCATTCGACGCCCACCACTAATGTCTTGTATTCTTGTCAGTTGTCACTGTCAAACAGCTGATATCTGTTTTCTGAGTTATTACGAGTAGGTGAGAATCTACATATTATCCAATATTAGTGCACATTATCTTATCAAAGCTATTAATATTAGAAACCAAAGTCATCGAGTTACGCAACGTCTTTGGCTATGAAGTTATGCGTGTACTGCTGAGACCGATATTTGTAGCTAGGAAGGCGTTGCTGTCCAAAAACAGTATACAGTTGAAACATCCATTCACGACAGGTAGGTCGCTTGCCTAAGTCGGCGTTGATTTATATATATACACTGAACGATCCTTTATAATAATCTGCTTTGGAATAGTGCCAAATATTTTTTATAAAATATTTAAATCCACGTTTTAGCATTAGTGTGGAGAGCCATGGAGGATAAGGAATCATTGAAAAAACGATTGACGCCGTTACAGTATCATGTAACCCAAGAAGCTGGAACCGAAAGACCATTCACAGGTATCTTAAATTTTGTATATAATATAGTAGGTATATTTTAATAAAATTCCTCAAAGTTAAATTATATTTTTAATAAGATTTTATGTTGATTTGTTGATAATGACCTTATAATGAACATTAATTCCAGGTTGTTACAATAAGTTCTATGAAGAAGGACTGTATGTTTGTGTAGTATGTAAACAAGATTTATTTACTTCAAAGACTAAGTATGACTCTGGATGTGGCTGGCCGGCATTTAATGATGTTCTTGCCAAAGAAAAGGTTACCTTACATAAAGACACTAGTGCAGGTACGTCTCTATTGGCTACATTTATTTATTTATTTAGAATTAACTATGTAAATATAAGCATGGCCATTAACTTGCTAATTCTGCTGATGAATTATAACTTTATTAACAATTTATCAAGAAATGTTTTCTTCTTGAAAAAATTGTTTTGTAAAATAATAAAGGTTATTTTATTCACAAGTTATACCTACATTATATATGTATACTAATATTATTTAAGCATCAACATTATTGTCATTGAGCTTATGATTTTCAATGTGAACATTTTGTTGAAATGAATAGAACATATGTTCAATGTTGCTAACTCTGGTGTGTGTCTGTGTTCATTGTACTCATAAAATTAGTATATCTACATGAAAGCATCATTAACGGCAAAACCAAACTTACATTCAAGGCAATCACTTAAGACCTGATTGTAAATAACAGATGCATCTGTTATTTCAATTTGTAATGGCCAGCGAGGACAGTACTGGTCTATTGTAAAAAATAATAGGTACCTATTTTGTGCCAGTATTGTTTGCTAAAATAACCTTGAATGATTCAATGGCAAGTATCAATAAAAAACATCTGATGTAGTTTAAATTTTTATTAGTGTCTAATACGATTGCACTCTATTTATTTCCAGTTTAAACAATTCCATAAATTTGGTTGTACCACAGTGTATTTCAATTCATCTCTTTTTCAATTTTTATGGAGTTGTAGACAATTTTAGACAGTCTAACTCCCAAACATTTTTCACGACACTTCATTTAACTTTATAATTATGTGAAATGAAGATAAGTTTAGAGTTTTACAAACAAGTAAATAACTCAAGTAACAGACATACATAACATATGTACTCAAGTATTTACGTGTAGTAAGTATTTACTCAAGTATGGATAAGTGAATAAAACACCCATTTATGTATATAGAAGTATTGATTTTTTTTACTACAATCTTCATATTTAGTTAACAATTTGATATGAGTCTTATAATATTATAGTTTGTGGATTGAATGCATGTCTTCCAGCTATACTATGTCTCTCCCCAAAGATAAATGTTAATCAATCTATCCAAAATAGCAATTATGTATGTCAAAGTGATATGATTACTAAAATGACCCCAATTAATATCTAAACATTTTTATTTCTCTAATGGATTTGTAGATTTCAATATTACCATGTTCAAACAAACAAACTCAGCTGCACACATATAATAAAATCGTAGGAAAGTTGAAACTGTACATTGAATATATTTTTTTAGAATACTTGGGATATGATCTACAATAGATACTGAACTCAAAAATATGTTTTTCAGAATTTTTGTCTGTTTGTCTGTAAGTTTGTTACAGATAAACTCTAAAAGTACTGTATGCTTTTATATCCAATTTTGTATAAATATAGCCAAGAGGTCGGGTCAACACATAGGCTAAATATTATCACGCTATCACTAATTGGGGGTGAGCAATGAACCCTTATTAACCCTCATCCTACAGGCTTAGTATTTTTGCTTTCTTCCACGCTGACGAAGTGGCGGGCAACAGCTAGTAAATAATGAATAAATTGGTGTTAAGCATGTTTAATATTTACATATATTTACGAACAATAATAGCTCACGTTGTTTAGATAACATAAAAATAGCCGAAATTTTGATAAATTTATTTTATCATTACTAAATAAATATCGTCGTCTTGTTTATAACGTGTGCAAAAGAAGTAGGTAATGTCTTCATGGTGACACCTTCACCTTGTGTTACATAAATAGAGTACTACTTTTACATATGTTGTAGGTATAACGCCTCAGTTTGCCTTATATACACTTACTAGCTGACCTGGCGAACTTTGTTCCGCATTAAAAGTAATAACTGCTGTCCCGCTATGTCAATACTGCAATATCTTCGAAAATATTCGTTTATATTGCATGCTGTAAAGGGCCTGGATCATCTATATTACATTCACAATCTATTTAAGACACTTAATTGGATGAAAATTAATGCTGTAATGTTTAAAATCGCTTCGTAAATAGGCCATTATTTCTCGTAACAAGTAAAAAAATAAAAATGGTTATTGTAGGTTATCCCTAAGAGATAGACAAATGCGCTCGCGGACTTTATTGTAGACCTTTTAAATGTGTATAATAATGTAGAACATTGTTTTGATTTATCACTTAGGGTTCAGACAGCGTTTGCGATTAAAGTTCTAAATCTTGAAAATTATTACTTTTATTTTTTACTACACTATACATGAATTATAGATCAAAACCACCCCGTTGACACCCTCTAACTATTAAAAAAAAACGTAACAAAATCCGTTGCGTAGTTTTAAAGATATGCGCATTTATGGGGACAGACAGCGGAAAGTGACTTTGTTTTATACTATGTAATGATATTGTGACTTCAAGCGTAGTAGGTATTGATTTTGTGGCCTTCACATTGAACGCTAGGCACCGCTATAATTGTTAGTAAGTTTAATAATATAGGTATCATTAGTAATGTTGTCATCTCTATTGCCTAGTTATTAACTTCGTCTTCTGATTGAGAGCATCAATTTTTAATAATAATAAAATATTTCATTCTTTCTTTCGACGTACCGAGGTATTTAGTTTCGCATTCCACAAATAAATATCTGGATGACCGAGCTTTGCTCGGTATTTTCTTTTTTTTTATAAACAGCGCCATCTGCTGGAATAGCTTTAGTGTTGTTGTCGTTAAAGCAAGTTAGTTGCTCACAATTTAAAATAATTATAGCATTCGCCAATAGATGTCAGGAATTCCAAAAAGTAAGTTGATGTTTAAGTTGATTATCGATAAAACACGATAAAATGAAATTTTCTAAAAATGATTCCTAGCTAGATCGATTTATCGCCCCCGAAACCCCCTATATACTAAATTTCATGAAAATCGTTGGAGCCGATTCCGAGTTCCAATTAATATACATATATATATACATATATATATATATACAAGAATTGCTCGTTTAAAGATATAAGATTTAGCAAAGTTCGCCAATAAACATGTTACATTTGGCAAACAATACCAATCAATAGAGGTATACACGTTTACATTTGCCATCACCATGACTTCGAAAATATAATATGTATTTCTATTTCTATGGTAGCAGTCCAGTAAATTATTAACAACTAGCTGACCCGGCGAACGTTGTCTTGCCGAAAAATAAAATTTTAAAAATAGGGGTTGATCGTAGGGGGTAGAAAATTTAGGGTTGTATGTATTTTGGTATCCCGTTTTATAAAAAAAATAAGAAACAGAAATATAACGAAAAATTTAAAAAAATATTGAGGGGTGATTTAGGGGGATGAAAAATAGAGACCTTCCCGATATGCACACAAAATTTCATGAGAATCGGTCAAGCCGTTTCGGAGGAGTATGGGAACGAAAACTGTGACACGAGAATTTTATATCATTACATAGTATAAAACAAAGTCACTTTCCGCTGTCTGTCCAATTATATTCGTATATCTTTAAAACTACGCAACGGATTTTGATGCGGTTTTTTTTAATAGTTAGAAGGTGTCAACGGGGTGGTTTTGATCTATAATTCATGGATAGAGTAGTAAAAAAATATGATATTTTTCAAGATTTAGATCTTTAATCGCAAACGCTGCCTGAACCCTAACTGATAAAACAAAATAATGTACTACATTGTTATACACCTTCAAAAGATCTACAAAAAAGTCCGCGATGGCATATGTCTATCTCTTAGGGATAACCCACAATGACCCTTTTTATTTTTTTACTTTTTACGAGAAATAATGGCTTATTTACGAAGCGATTTTAAACATTACAGCATTAATTTTCATCCAGTTCAGTGTATTAAATAGATTGTGCATTAAATATAGATCAATATTGCCCTTTACAGTATCTAATTTAAAGGAATATTTACGAAGATATTACAGTATTAACATAGCGGGACATAGTATTGCGTTACGCGCCAAAACGCGTGCCGATAAATAGCACAAATTTTACTCATTTATTACTTTTGATGCGGAACAAAGTTCGCCGGGTCAGCTAGTATTAGATAATATGGGAGGGCAGGTCTCCTTTTACCTTCCTTATACCGCTTTCTTAGTTTGTGGCAACATCACATTAGTGTGACAACCTCACAAATCAAAATAAAAGTTTAGTTTCGTCTTAATCACTGCTCTCCCCAAAATTTTCACTCATCATTAATTCATGTCTTGTCGTGTCTACCTCAGCAAGATATCTGTCAGTTGTTATTCGATCTAGCATCTACGGTAAGGGCACCGCGAGATTTATATCGTTCAAAATGCTGCGGCCAATTCTAGACCCCCATTCTGTTGTGCTCCTCCTATAACGTGTACCTTAAAGGTATTGGAGCCTCCGGAGGTATCGCTGTGAACGGGAATTAGTGTTTATTTAGCTACTGATATTGAAGTCTCGGTGGCCCACTTCTGGGGTCTAGACTTTGCGAGTAAATACTCAGTCAACATACGTATGATTGCGCGCTAATATTTTGGGTAGAATATATCTTAACATTGCCCTCCTTCATCGGCATCTATATCAGCGCACTAAATTAGAGAATTGGAATGTCATACCCACTAATAGCTAACTCGGCAAATTCCACTAGCTGCAAGGCATTTGCATGACAAACAAGATGATCCAGCACCGCATGATATTGTGTCGAATTTGTAGTAGTATAAAAATTTATGTATATTTTGTTATGTATATTTTTATCAATAAGTGCTATTTTATATAATGATTTAGTTTGTTAATTTGTATACCAACTCTTTTATTTTGGGACGCCTACGTAGATATTTTCTCTTTAAATAAATTGGTGATTGGGTATCTGGATACTGGTGCTAATATATATATCTTTTTTTTTTCTATCTTCCCTGTACCCTTGACCATCCTCGACTCAACCCTGACACTACAACGAATGTAAGTTCACGTCGATATGGTAAAACAAAATAAAAAATGTACTTTTACGCTTCATTTAACTATTGAAATGCACTGTGTGTCAAATAATTACAATTTACACGAACTTACCCATCATGTACAAATAATATACCTATCTATGTAACTCTACTATTGTCGTATTATTACAATATTAACCTTATTCATTGCTCTGCGGCTGATTGATCACAAACAATACCTACACATACTTATAATATGGATCACACAAATATGTTTGTGCATTTGGGCTATTGTATCACTCGCTGTTGTAATGGTTAAACGTGACGTCATAACCGTTGTGACGTAATAACCATCCCGGAATGTGCATGATAATAATAATGCATTTGTCCTCGCACACTTGAACTCTGCTCCGCCTTCTCCTGTCCTGTCCGTGCTCCTGGATGGCTGCCGGTTGGATGCGACCCCCAACGATCGCGCGCGTCGACGTCCGCCCTGCAATACATCTCACGACACGAACTGAGAACATCACTATCGGATATAATCATGTCATCTATTGTTCATTGTGATATTGTAAATACGCTTTATTGGTGAATGGACCCGGTTGGTTTGTGTCAAATAGTTGGTGCGAATATATTACTGGTTTTAACACGGCCAGGTCTGGTGCGAACTGAGGTGAGGTGCTCCAAGTGCTCCGCTCACCTGGGACACGTGTTCGATGATGGGCCGACGCCCTCGCGAAAACGTTTTTGCATTAATTCCGCCTCTTTGGACTTCATACCAGCTGAAGATAGGAATGACTAGTGCTGCGCCACTGACACAAATAAACATTTATATCGATTAATAAATGAAATACAAAAATGCTTGTAGTTTAAAAATAACCGCTTTCGATTGGATGAATGTTTCATGTTTTGTTAAAAACTGCTTTGCAAATAACTCTGAATGTTTTATTGATGTTGAAATGCAACTGAAACCTGTATGTAATGCCATTCATATGGTAATTAGTAATGTCAGTTTATCTAAAAGAAAATAACTCTCTAGTAACCTTGATACAGATACGACCTCATTTCACGACAGATTTTAAATTTTAAATAAGAAGTAATGGACTGAAATACTAATATAGAAATTTATTTTTTCTTTCTTGTATTGCGGCCAACTTCTTCGTTGGCACTCAAATATTACGGTCTAAAAAGTATTTATATAATTTGCGATAAGTATTTATTGTTAAAAAAAATACCATTGCATAGACCTATTATTTATATTGCAAATTAAGAGTTAATTTCGCATACTGATAACACGACCAACGCTATTTTTACATAAGCAAAAAGTATTTTTTTATGTTTGTGGACAAACTGCAAATAAAGTGATCCAATCTGGTTCACAAGTTTTCTTAAAAATGTAATGAGTATATTTTATAAAGAAAATCCAATGTCTATAAATATCTAAAACATGTAACATAATTATAACACCACAATTGGAATAGAAATATTATTTATATGTACTTTAACATTGTTTATTTGTGAAATCAGTTATTCCCATTTCGTTTCGTCCAATTTTAATATTTCACACTAAAGTCTTAATACCCTGACTTACAGTCCATTTTCGTTCCTATGAACTGTTTAGCTAGCTGTGTAGGATGGATGGCTATAATTTAGTTCTGTATCCTATTCTGTGTCCTAGTATCTTCTAAATTTGAGGCAAAAATAATAATAATAAACGCGATATAATCCATAAAAAGTTGTTTTAATGTTATGAATGTGGTTCGCGAAAATCTAAGAATACAAATCTAAATATACAAACAAAACAATCAAAACCGATCCAGATTCCCATTCTTAACAAACTACTTTCAGGGTGTGTCGTTAATTATGTTACATATTTAAACACGAGTTCCATTTTTTTTTACATATAGTTACTGAGTGTAATTTTTTTACAGAAATTGTAACTGTATTAGGTATTGAATGATACTATATAAGTTGAGATAAACTTAAATTATATAGGTGTGGCTGCATTACTCACATTTTGCAGTTGTTGCATATTACTACTAAGCCTTGTGCAATTCTTGTAATTAGAGTACCTATTAATGATTCAACCAAAATATATACATAAACTCGACTTCAAAACTTATATTACGGGCAATTTTATTTATAATATACTTTCCTAATATTTTGAAGTATAATTACTAGTTACATATTATATGTATAATTACGCTTTTTTCTGTGTATTTCAAATAGTAATTTGTCATCCTAGTGAAATTAAAGAGACTGCTATCTGTGGGTATACGAGTCAGGCCTAAAGAATTTAACCAAAGCAGATACTTGTAGTCGTTTTAACTGATTAATATTAATTTGTGATTATTTAAGTTACCAAGCAAAGTCATTATTTTATAATGTATCTATACAGGATATCCATCAAAGATAATGTATTTGAAATATTTTTCTCAATTTTGGCTCATTTGCTTGTTGGAAAATGTTTGTGTAATTATTTTTGTGCAATTTTACTATTACTTTAATTTATTTTAACAATTAAATAATGTAGATATTTATTAATGTGACCTTTTAAACTCTTACTAAATTCTGGTTAATAATAACTGAAGATTATTATTTAATCTATTATTTATGGGTAGATATTTTTATGATATTAAAAAAATAATAATAAATATTTTTTTAACTGAATACCCGACGTTGTTATTTATGGATGGAACGGGAACTGACGAAAGAATGAAATGGTAGATTAAGAATAAAGGATGGTAGTTACTATTTCCTTTAAAACACGCAGTCGATTTGAAAAATAAAAAAATAATAATGTTGTCGGATATGATTTCGGAAAATAAAGGCGGAGAAATTATGGACCTAATATACAGTCTCCATCAGAATTATATATATATAAATGTGAGGGGAAAAAAGGGGTTTCAGGACACGAAGCATACACGGGAGTTCGAACGATATTTCCATAGTACACAATTATGAACTCAGATATTAGTTCTCTTTTCTGCCACTGAGCGCGCTAGAATTTAGGACGTGCCGATGATAATGTACGTACGTTTAATAATATTATTACACGTAAACACGTGTTGGAAAGTTAAAACTAAAATAAATTCTTGTAAAATAGTGCCCTCTTCCCGCTGTCATTCTTTCCCGTATATGGAGACCTTTCACTCAACATTTACGTTCGGACTCCTGTGTATCTACACATCGTGATTCGGGACATCGAAATTGAATACATCAAAACCCCAATTATGGTGAGTCTTTTATTCATAGTACTGTAGTATGTAATTTATATGCACAAGTTGCTCATACATGGCACTGGTGTTTTTAAACAACTGTCAAAAAACAAATGAAAAGTGTAACCACTCGTCAATTGTTTTCTCCATCTAGTCCAGTTAACTCTTATTACAATAATTAATACAATTTTTGTAACTTAAACACTACATATATGTAATTATATCGTTACAATTACTATATACCTCAACATAAACATTCTATGCATAATCAAATTCATCTTCGTGATCACATTAGTTAGTTTAATACGAATCTTACAATGATATAATTATGTTACTAGCTATTGTCCGGGTACTTCCAATCTGTTAGAAAACTATTTACGGTTCAAAATGGCCGACAATTTTAAGCTCCCACGTGATCTATTTAATAATACAGATACAAAATTTGCAGACCAACAATTTTATTTTTTTGTTTTTGTTTAAATTTGTCCATTAATGAAATCATAATATTTGTTTAAAATAAACAATTATTAGTGAACACAAAAACTAAAATAATGAAGGCTCGTATTACTTTTCCTTATCCCAAGTGAGAAATCTTGAGCGTGTAAGCGTTTTTTACTTTTTTTTTCATTTGTCTCAAACACATGATTTATGATTTTAGCTATGATTATTTTTTTTATTGCACATATGCGGTTGATACATCTCGATTGTATCCAACGAGGAATTTTGCCATGATGATATATAAATCGGATAACTATTTTAGGCCGCGAGTACCTATTACAATAAATTGTAAACACGTTATATAAATAAAACAATTTTAGTCTAAAAAGATCCACAGTCTATAGACATTGTCATTGTGAAATTGGCATAAACAATGCCCCGAAGAAGGCTTAACTACCACAAAACCTCTTGCCTAATCCGCCCTGGCCGTCATGCATCTAGGATTTTTACAATTGTCGATACTCAAATACCTCAACAAAGATCAAAACAAACTAACATTACAGTTAATGCCAATTAATCAAAACAAAATCGCGTTTTGTTCCTAATGTATGAAAAATTGTCTTTTCAAATCGTAAGCATATCATAAACACACATAAGTAACATAACTAAATATTGCACACAATAAAATGAGAACAAATTTAAAAATAATTTGGCTGTTTTTCTATACCTTCACGCGATTATTATCCGAATGTATAAGCAGCTGTATTAACACATTGAAACGCCGTATAGATCAGGCCACGGACTATTTTATCATCATAGATAAATTATTTGAATTCATAGACTAGTATCAAATAAGTATCTTGAAAACAGGTTAAATGATATTATTTCATATAGGTATTCCTGAACTTCACGACTTATTTTTTGTCTGTAGTAGTCCAATTCGTAGTTTCCAATGTAATAAGTGGCCAAACCTATTGCTATTATCGGGCACAGTTTTTTCTGTCATAAATTTTTGTCGCATGTAACTTAAAAAGTCTAGACTACAAGTAGTTATTTAGCTAGCCAACAATTCTATAGTACCAAATGTTTCATTTCGAACTAGGCAACCCTGCATGCTTACATTCGGTATTAGTAGCTAGAAAGTATAAAAAATCTTATCCAAGTACATATACTCATATATTTTTATACAATTTGGTCTTCGGTTACCTTTGCCTTGTTTCTTTAGTTATATTTACTGGACTTGACTTGATTTTGACTATATAATGTACCACATAGGTTTCAAGAAATCCTAAAACATTAAATGGGACATGTTTTTTTTTTCACAAACGATAGCTGTCAGAGTTGTGTAAGAAATCTTCACGCTACTCCAATGGCTAACTCGCCAACATTTTTACTATTAGTAAAATTGTTAGTAGTTTGAAGTAACCATATGTATATTTTTTTTATCAAAGAACATATTGAGCGAACAATTTCCCTGTGAGTGTGTGGCGTTTATTCCGTCACAATCAAACTAATTTAGCAAAATATTAAACCTGCTTCTTTTAAATAATAACAAAACTAACGTGATTTACAAAGACCATTATATAAAAAAACTCATAGCCCAGAAAACAATGATACAGGGGAAATTATAAATTTATCGACAGGCCAGGCCAGATTAGGCACAGAGTAGGAGAACGAAAAGGACTAAAGGTAAGTCGCTAATAACTGCAAGGAGTTAGGTGCAATATAGTTTTTAATGTCAATATCCTTTTGCTCGATATTATTGTGTCGTTTTTAGGACTTGTATAAATTCTAATCTCAATGAAAAAAAAATAATAAGACATATTGTATTTTCAAAATATGCCCCAAAACTCAGAGCATGTATCTGCCCTTCAATGGGGTCTGAACCAAAACTTAGTTGAGTGAATATTTTCGTGCATGTGCTCCGAGTTTTGGAACACCTCTTGTATCTACACAAAGCGATACTGAATTATAACTGCACAGCATAAATTGGTCACGTTCATATTGTCAACAAATATATCCTACTAAATGTTCCTAATTAAACTTGTGTTATGTCTGTATAACATCAGGCCTCAGCGATCCCGGCCACTTTACACATACCTCATAAAAATATCTCACACATCTAACTATACTCATTCATATCCTTAAAAATATAGTGAATACATTTAAATAAAACAAAAATTTCAACAGCATCTTTCGGCACAACCTAAACAATAAAAAGCAGAGAGAAACGCACAGAGTATAGAACAAACTGACCAAGAAAACAAAAAAATATATATTATTGTCAAAAGGTAATTTTGATACTTTGGTGGTTCCCGAGATATACAAGGTTCAAGTTAACACTCTAAATAATTTAGTGATTTAATAAAGAAAATTAATATGACAATACCGGTTCAGTTTTTAATTAAATATTTTTATTTTCATAGGTCAGGTTATTATTAATATACTTTGGATGACTTAATACATTAGTATGACAAACTTGTAGACATTATATTTATTTCTACTATTGTCCAGAAATATGTTTAATTCTATTGTTATATCGATAATTAATACCTAGATATTAATTTGAATTATTTTTTTATAACATCGTGTCTTAAACACGGTTTGTATTGTAACAGAAATGATCATTTTTTATAATTTCTCTTTGATAATACATATATAAATCAGCTGAATAAACTTTATAAACTTAATACTATGTAAATGCTTCATCACTCATGAGTAACAATTGTTATTCACATTAATTTCTTTACGAAATATGAATTACATTACACACGCTGTGTCAAATTAAATATTTGGCGTAATTATTTAACAAACACGTTAATAAAATAATTAATTCATAATAATAAAAAAAAAAGGAAATTGTACAAATTGCTACGAAAAATTTATAATATAATCTCAATAGATAAAAATTATGAAGCCCTAAGCGATTTCAAATAAATTAAACAGTAATCGTTTTATGAAAATTTGCTAACTATTTAGCCATAAGAAGCGGTTAAGCAGCATTATGCCGACAGTGTCACATTAAATACGCTACATTAATATAAATTATAATCAGTTCACCATCAAATATTATTAAAAAATCGTTTCATGTTCTAAAAAACATTACAAAATAATTAGAAAATCGTCGTTGACTTAAAGGTCTTAGTTACCAGGTCATTAAAACCCTAAAAATAAAAGGAAATCGTCGAATTGTTTTGAAATAGGAAATATGAATGCAATGTGACAGTTAACATTCATTCATTTATACAATAATGTTTGATCACAGACGGGTGGACACGCCGTATACCAACGTTCTCGACGAACAAAACAATCTATTCTGACTATATTACGTTCTGTTAGGTAACTAGCGAGCTGATTGCCGTCACTTTCTGCAACGACGATAAATTCAGGTGTTAACTGTTACTCAGTTTCTTTTGATTGCTATGCTAATTGAGAAATTGGCGCTAGTGTAGCAAAAAGTGACAAGTAATTATAGGTAACCAATATCAGATTTCGGTCTTTTTAAATGACGTTATCGATGGTCTATGGTATAACTAACTGTAACACCCGTCGCCACCTACTATACTATACTCCAGAGCGATATCTGCGTTGATGTGTTTCTAACCGCTCTAGCAACTACAATCACAGTAGTAAGCCGATGCTAATGTAACACACCTACCCACTATTTATACTTTACAAGATCGCCCTAAACATCTGCCCAGTCTTCGTTTGCAGCTAACATAGTCAATACATTTGAAAAAATCGTATCTAAAACAGCTATTACCTACCTACCTATAATATTACATTAAATCACTTGCGAGTAGAAAGAAACACATCAACAAAGTTAATCACTTCCCTAATATAACTAACTACTAGACAATACTACTGATTTTAAAGATAGTGGACTGCACTTTTAATTAATAGATATCTTGTAAAAATATTACCTCTATTATATTCACTCGGCAGCAGTTACTACAAGTATGTATTGCTGTATCAGGATTTCGTCACATGTACGCACAAGTGTTCGTATGCGCGAGTCCACGTAGGCACTGGGGGCGCGCTAGGGGAGCGCGCGGGGCGGGGCGGGGGGCGCGGCAGCGGGCGGCGCCGCGGGCCTGCGCTAATGTCCCTTGGCGGCTTCCTTCGCCGCCATGATCAGGGGAGTCAGCGACGCCAGCGGCCGGGCCATCTTCAGGAAAGGATGCTGAAAAGATTACATATATTTAATAGTAACAGCGGCCTTGTTTATCTAGCGGTATGGCGTAATTACGTGGTTAGTTCTTATCCTTATGTCACAGATTAAAAAAACCTGAGTTGTTTTTATTCAATTTTAAAATAATGCTTGTTATTTTAGGGCATCAACCTATTTTCTGGTTACCCTTTGGCTAAACTATTTAATGTTGTAGTCTTGCAGTTCGCTGCATGTATGGTCCGGCTCGACTTGTGAAATACCACGATCTCTCGTGAAGTGGCTCGTGCCGCGTTTCGCTTGGTGAGAGAGGTACCAGGAGGGCCAATCTCCTTCCCGATGGCAACGGACCTCAGTGTGCATGGGCGGTGATTAGTTGTTTACCATCAGGTGACCCTCTTGCTTGTTTGGTCTCCTATCCCATGAAAAAAATCAGCCCTTTGCCTACTCAAAAAACTTCTTGAATATCAGTAAACATAACATTAAAACTTTTTATGGATTATATTTTACATCGCGTTTATTCGCACGAGAAAAAAATCGTGAAAATGATCTCTGTAAAGAGTTCAAAACGTCGGGAAATAAATAGAAAATAAAATCCATAAAAAGTTGTTTTAATGTTATGAATGTGATTCACGAAAATCTAAGAAATAAATATCAGTAAACATTCTAGTAATACATAGCAATATACCTTAAGTAGATCGAGTGCTGTAGCGCGCCCATCGACATCGACTTCGAGGCACTGATCGAGAAAGTCCTGGAAGACTGTGCTGAGCTTCTCCTTATCTTTAATATCCGGTTTTCCATTGGTAGCTATTAGATATAATGCACGTAGAGGATTCTCGTTCAAGTAAGGCGGTTCACCTTCAATCATTTCAATCGCCATTATACCTAGCGACCATACATCCACCTGAAACCAATAGTTATCATATTGGAACCATATTTAGACAAATAAATAGAAACATGTGCCCATAAAAAGATATTCATAAGGCAAATTTACCCTCAACATCATACAATGATCCCCATTCTGGGCATGCCCATTTCCTTTGACTAAATCCATGTCCTAAACTGCATTGTAATATTGTAATGGATTTCATACAAGGACATACTAACTGGATATGGAGATTGGTTATTAATATTTATCTGTGAAGTCAGTTAATATATACGTCATACCTTTGGTCCGTATTGTTTTCTTGTTACAACTTCTGGCGCCATCCAGTACGGCGTGCCGACCATTGTGGTCCGTTTGTTTTGTTCAGGTGATATTTGAGCGCAAAACCCAAAATCGGCTGTAATAAAAGAGTATGTTGCCTTTTAGTTACGTGTATTATTGCATGCTTTCCAATTAGTGTATTAGGAAATAAACTAGACGATTCCATATTTACACACTGATGATTGTTATTATTACATAGTATAAAAAAAGAAACGCTTTCCGCTGTCCGTCCCCTTATAGGCTGAGAGATCTTTGAAATTACGCAACGGAATTTGGTGCGGTTTTCTATAATGCATAGAGGATGTCAACAGGGTGGCTATTATGTATAATTCATATATAATGTACTAACAAAGTGATGATTTTCGAGATTTACCAATTTAATTGCAAACACTGGCTGAACCCTAATTGATAAAACAAAACATTGTACTACATTATTATTGGCCTTTAAAAGATCTACAAAAAACTCTTCTAGGTCAACTACTTATATCACAAAATTGATTTCCTAAGTTTGGTTGTGGCAGTCAGACATGCTGCTCTTGTGTATTGATTTTACATTATTACAGAAATACTATCACAGTTTCAGATTTATGAAGTGATTAATTATGAATAAACAACTTCCCTTTAATCTGATCCCGACCCTGAATATATTGCAAGACCAGTTAATAGACCCCAGACTTTAATTATTATTAAGAAAAATTACACTCACTTAATTTGACTTGTCCATCTAGGCCGAGCAGTATATTGTCAGATTTGATGTCTCTATGTATGACGTGATTGGTGTGTAGGAAGTGTAACGCTTGCAATACTTCACGACAAACCGCCGCGATCTGTCCCTCGTCCATACACGTCTCTGTCACCACGTCAGTTAACGAACCACCAGCTAGGTACTCCATAACCACCCATAATTCCTAAAATGCACAAAATTTTGTTATATTTTTATGGGATAGGAGGGCAAACGAGCAGGCGTGTCACCTGATGGTAAGCAACCAACGCAGCCCATGGGCTGCGTTGGTTGCAACACATACAGTGTTACTGTTGCGTTGCCGACCTTTAAGGGATAGGGGGATAGGAAAGGATGTGAAAGGGGGGTGGGCCTCCAAGTACCTCTCTCACCGAACAAAACGCGGCATGAGCCACTTTACGTCGATTTTCTGAGCGATCGTGGTATTTCACCGGTCGAGCCAGCGAACTGCTTGGCTCAACCACTGTTACATGATTTTTTTGAATAATATTTTTTTAAAACAAATGTTGTTTGCAATAAAATCCATAAACCCAGGTATATAAACCAAACACTTACTTCATTTACTAAATAGCTGTCAAGATAATTGACTACATTGTTGTGTTTGTTCTCCCGCATCACGAGGATCTCATTAATAATCAGCTCCTTCTTGGGTTGCTGGCTCAGGTTCATCTGTTTGATTGCAACCTCCATACCGGTTGATGTTTCAATTGCTGTGTATACTGTTCCTGAAGCACTGCAATATACAAAAATACATTATTTATTATTTCTTTTTACTAAATAAATATTACAAATTTCGCAATAATAATTATTATTCAAACTGAATGAAAGTTAAAAAATTGTTATACACATTCAATAGACTCACCCTTGACCAATTTTTTCCATTTTTGTATATTTTCTATTAGGATCACCAACACTAACAATAGTTCTTAATTTTTCTAAAATCTCCTCATCAGTCATTTTCTTCTTCCGTTGTTGCTGACCAGTTGTTCGGCTGAAACAATAATATTTTACATGTTAAATGACCAAAAAGCTGGTCTCGGTGGTTCAGTGGTCGAGCACCGCACTTCTGAATCAAAAAGTCGCGAGTTCGAATCCTGGCTCTTACCAATGACTTTTCGAAATTAACTTCGAATGTGATAAATATCGATGACTGACATCTTTGTGCTCGGTATGGCAATAGGTTCGCCACCTATTCCAATTGGGACGTAAACTTAACGGCGAACCGAGGCTTAACAGCCGCTGCCTACACTTTCGAGTAGAAAAAGGTGTGACGTTATGTTATGTTGTTAATAAAAAAAACATCACAAAAGCATAGAATTAAAAAACAATAATTCCTGCTCTTTGATCAGTAGCAGAATGATAGTATCTGGCCAGTGGCTATCCTGCTGTTGTGCAAGGCAAAACAGGAGACCTACAGTAGCTCATAGTGGACATAGAGAACATGTTGGTCAATATACCCAGTGTCTGTGGCGGGTTGCGCTCCGTTGGCGGGCGTGGTGTGCGGCGGGTGCGGGGCGTGCGGGGGAGGGGTGTGCGGCGCGCCGCTCGCCGGGTTCTTGTTGCGGTCCAACACGCCGCTGCCAACTTCGCCTCTACTACATATCTGTAAGGACACAACAATATAATGACAAGTTTCGGTGGTATAGAAACAAAGTCTCGGTGGTCCAGTGGTCGAGCACACGGTTAGATGAACTATTTCAACACTTATTTTCAGTGTTCAGTTTTGTAGAAATAATGGAGGAAGAAATGCATGCCGAAGCTATTGAAGTCAAGGAATAGCGTGGCATAGAGTTTAATCTGCCTACTGCGCGAGGTCATTCTTGTGAAGTTATGTCGCATAAATAGAAATTCATCCAGACTCTACAGAGTCTAAAGTGGCTACTCTATAGTTAGTATAATTGAAAATGCAATACTCAATTACCGAATGCGTAGTAAGTGCTGGATGAGGTACGTGGGGTGGCGAGGCTGGCGCGGGTATAGGTCTCGGTGGAGGCGCTTCTTCTTCCTCTATTGGCTTTGTATACTGCAACATATATCGAAAAATCGAGTCGAACAAGTGTGTTGTGTTAATCTTAGCTGCGTATATTATAAATATTTTTACACTGTTGTTAAAAGTGGATAAAATCTCCTTTTGATTGTCACTTCGTGACATCAAGTGCATGTCTAGTTAGTGAATTTTGTGAAATCACTGGAACTGTGTAGATAGATGAAATATACAAATAATTATAATCAATCAACATTAAAGAGTAAAGTTTCAATTGTAATGTCGAAGTACCCGCAATTGATATTACGCGGTCCATTTTTAGTGTGCTGCCGCTAATACTTAATGCGTATTTATTACTACGCGTCCTTTATTACTGTGCCGCTGCATTTATTTTTGTATCACATGTTTTATTGAGACCTAGAACTGTTTTGATATAACCATAATGGTCCAATGCTCTGAATGTAAAATGACTATTCTTGTCACACAAAAAAAATAAAATAGCGTAAGGTTCATCAACACCTACATCCTCTGCTTCAGTTAATAAAAATCTAATTTTAAACGAAATTCGTACCTTACGACAAGAAATGTGCGATAAATTCGAGAGCCAAAAAGTGTACACGCGATCGTTTTAACGACATACTTACCAAAGTGCAAACAGACATTGGCGAGCTGGGATCTAAATACTGGCAAATGCGTACTGACCTCGATAACGTAACTCAATCCATGCAAGTTATGTCCGCGTCATATGATAAGCAAAAAATGCTGACTGAAAAACGTGATAACAGTGTGTCAGATCTTCCAAGCAGACCAGTAGTACCCATTAAAAACTTGATGAAAATTGATTAAGATTGAAAATCGCACAGATGGAGCAGTATGCTAGGGACACTAATATTGAGATTCAAGGAGTACCTGAGCGTAAGAACGAAAATATCGAGCATAATTAAGGAAATTGGCAAGATTGTGTCCTTTGATTTACAAGAAAATCAGAACATGGCATTTCACAGAGTGGCCAAGCTCAGACATGACACCAATCCTTCAAAGAACTTTGTGGTAAAGCTAAATTGTCAGCGTAACAGAGATAACTTTCTGGCATCTGTGAAATACTTCAATAAGAGAAACGAATACGAATAAATTGAATACACGTAGTACTGACCACAAGCATCCAATTTTTGTCACGGATCATTTATCGCCTGAAAATAAAAATCTTCATGCTGCCACTAGAACAGCTGCTAATGACAAAGGTTATAAATTGCTATGGACCAGAAATGGACGCATTTTTGTTCGTAAAGATGTCTCATCAAATCATAATACATATTATCAAGACTCCTGACTGTTTACCTAATCGGTGAGGTTGTATTTTATTCGATTTAATTTTTTCTCTTTTTTTCCTTCTTATTTATTTGTTTTATTTTAAATGCATGATATCAAATATTATTTTTAATCAAAATTCACCGTCAAAATTGTTTACCAAAATGTGAGAGGCTTAAGAACAAAAACGGAAGATTTTTATTTGTCGTATTAAAACAGACTACGATATTATCATTATAACTGAATCCTGGCTAAGTGAAACTGTATTTGATTATGAGTTGTTTGACCGTCGCTACAATGTGTACAGAAGATATAGGTCGACTACTAGCTCTAGAAGATAGAAGTGATGGTGGCGGGGTCATGGTTGCTATTCTTAAATTGTTTGATGTTGTTCGTAAATATACTTGGGAATCACCATGTGAGGATCTTTGGATCTCTTTAAAACTTGGTAAAACTTTCATACATGTTTTTAGTGTGTACATACCGTTAATCAAGACTATATCAATACGTTTTTTTAGAAATGTTACTAAAGTGTTAAATGACGTCAAACATAATAACACTGTCGACACTATTTTTTTTAATAGTGGGGGACTTTAACATGAGTGATATGAAGACGCTGTAATGACAACTACACATTAGTACCAGCAACTTCAGTTGGTAACCTATGCGGATCTTTTCTTGACGCTATCACTTACTGTGATTTGTACCAATATAATAACATATTTAATATTAATAACCATATTTTGGATTTGGTATACTGTAATAGACCAGCGTGAATTACTACTCACCCTGCTACAAGTTTTACACTTTCCCCTGACTTTTACACACCATCCATCTTTTGAAGTAATTACAGAACAAAACATGAAAGGTTTCATGAAGTGCTTTTCATGAAGTTTTATATCGGCCCAGAATCCGGCCGAAGCCGAAGATCTCGCCGAAGATGGATTTTTGGCCGAAGTTGGCTGAAGCCGAAACTTCGGTCGGACACTAATAAATATATAATAGATATATATTTGAAGTAACTTATACATACAATGCTCTTGGTGCGATCTGGTCGTGATGGTGGAGGAGGAGGTGGCTCTGGATGTTCTGTATCAGTAGGTGTTGACGATGAAGGACTACTGGAAGATACTCGCGACACTGATGATCCTATTTACATTCAATCATACTTATATTAATATCTATCCTAATTTATGATTAATTAGTATATTGCCAGAAAATTTAAGCATACATGAAAATAAATATAATTATCAGTTTATTAAAAACAAGAGTCAAGTGAGTTTAGAAAACAGCTCAAGAATGTTAAAAACTTTAAATAAAAACACTCCCTTATTTGACACTATTTAACATAACATAACTTCACGCCTTTTGTTACCCGAAGGTGTAGGCAGCGGGTGTTCAGCCTCGTCTCGCCGTTATGTTTACGTCCCAAATGGAGTAGGTGGCGAACCTATTGCCATACAGGGCACAAAGTTTTCACTCATTGATATTTATCACACAAAACTTCCGAAAACAATTTCGAAAAGTCATTGGTGTGAGCCAGTGTCAGGAACCTCTGGATCAGAAGCCGTATACTCGACAACTGGGCTACCGAGACTTGAGACACTATTTGAGACTAACAATAAATAGTGATACACTAAAAATACCTGAATGTGTAGTGTGCATTTGGGCTGATGTCATGTATTTTGATGGTGGTGGCTGTGTAGCTGATGCATCATACCACTTAAGAACATCTAATACAGCTTGCGGATTATTTTTTTGTTCCTGTTTGCTGATGTTTGCTGCCATAAGCAACCTGGCCCACGCTTCTGGCATGCCCTGAAGAACAATTACAGTTAACTAGTAAACAATGAATTAATTTCTGTTACTAAATTCTGTTTAAAGGAGCTATTTATAAAGCTATAGAAATAGCCCATAAAAAATTTCTAAATCTGAACAATCACATGATAACTCTTGTAATGATTACTTAGCAATACTTATGAATTGACTGATGTTTAAGAAAATTAAAGTTTATTGAATTAAACAATCCCTTGGATCATAGTATACTTGTGGGTTAAATTTATTCTAATATTAATTGATTATCATCATTATTAATAACAGTCTGGTAAACTCATCACATTTTTATAAGCCCAGATGATACCATGATCCAGTTCTTCATGTATGAAGACAATAACAGATTTCACCAGGCATGACCAAACCATTCACAATTTTAATTTGCATACACACATGTTTCTAAATCAAATCACTCCTAGCCTATCTTTTACGGAATGTGGATTTCAATTGGTAACAAACATAAATCACATTAGTTATTTATAAATAAATACCTAATTTCATAGTACAATAAATACATACGAGTATATTGGATAAATCTGAATTTTATGTAAAATGAAATTTCTAAAATGAGCACAAGAAATACAATATCATAGCACAATTTAGGCTACCAATACTATGAAATCTACTAGACCTAAGGTATAATTTTGGATAGTTTCAGAGATAACTTAGCCAAAATGATATGAAATATTGTATTAGTATAATGATGCATGCAACTTATTGTTTTTGCAATAAATTATGTATTGATAGTAAAAAAAATTAAAACAAGGAATATTCAAACAGGATATCAGGCGACAATACAACATCACATCACATCAAGTACTGTAATGTGAAAATGTACTAAAATATAATATTTAAGCTATTACTTACTGTCATAGGCAGCTTGAAACAAAAGCGGTAATAGATGGGACTCAAATTGATTAAATTACTTGTCTGGGAGGCTTTTTATAGTTTTAATTACATTTTATGGCCTATAAACAACCAGCTACACACCATCACATTGTTATAAATTTTTGGTCATTAAAATTTCTATGGGGTAAACCTATTTGGATCATTAATTCTAAATATATATTCTCTAAAGTAAACATGCTTACAAAGACCTGTGTGTGTGTGTGTGTCTGTGACCTTCCCTCTCTATGTATCAATATAACTTGTGTTAGGATACAAACGTAGGCATAAATATAGAATTAATCCATATTTTATTTTGATACTTTTATTAATTTCAAGTTAGTAATACGGTATAATTTTATTTAAAGCAAAGCAATGGCATATATTATTGGCTATATGGCATTTTGTTAAACTAAAAGCTTACTCAATTGTTCAGATCATTTTGGTTACAAATACTAAAACCTATAATAACTACACAATATTTTAAAGACAAAACAGGTATTGTCCAACATGTAAATGTCTATAGGAATTTATGTGTAAGTACCACTTATGAAGGGCTCATTTGTATTAAATAGAACACCAAAAAAAAATTAAAAGTATCTATTATTAAAGTGCAGTAGACTTTTCACTTATGGGTTGTTATATAAATACAGTGATGTGTCAAGGGTTTTCCCAAACATCACCATAAATTTAGGGGTGAATTTAAAAATAAATGACAGTTTAAATACTTAAATAAATCATACTCATTATATTACTTACTGTGAATTCTCCTGTGACAGCATCAAATCCAACATGCACTGTGTGTTCAAAATTAGTTGGATAGCTAATATTGGGTTTGTTGTCATTATGTGCAGTGCTTTTAGATCCTTTTATTTTTGCCTTTAGAGTCTTTTTCTTCCTGTCACCACCATCATCTGGTTCTGAAAGAACATTTTAATGACATAGAATTTAAACAAAAATAATTATTTGCTTGGTTAATTTATATATTGTTATAAAGTAAAAAAATCACTCAATATAAGTACAGTATATACTTGAATTATTTCTATTGTAATGACACATACCAACACTCTAGAAGACAGGTATTTGTACTGTTTACAAATTATTAATTAATCAAGAATTAGGAAAACTGCCAAGCTTTCAATAGGTACCTTTTGGAAGAGGTCTCATGTCTACGGAGGCTACTGAGTCAGCGCGATCTGTTGCACGGTTACTGGTGAGGCGCACAGGCGGTGCAGGTGGTTTGTCTTCGTCGCTCGACATCTTTATATTTTATTGCTCGTTCTAAAGATACAAAGTTATTGAAGTTTATTTATTACCAGCAAATGGTAAATAAAGAAAAAAAAGAGTTTTCGTCGTATTTATTCTCATGTACCAGAATCATGTAGATACCACAACGCTGCATGAATTCTATGTTACGGGGGCAATATCGAAATCGTTGGTTCTACAAACGGCAACCCTGCACTTGTCTTTGCAGAGTGAAAATTTATTTGTGCAAAACAAAACCTCATCATTACTCATGGACGCGCCCCGCAAAGGTTTGCGAATACGACAATAGACAGATAGGTATGCATTGGTAGTAATTTTATCAATGTAGCTTACCTAGGAGAACTAAATAAACAAAGAATAAATGTTTAATAGATCTATTAACACATATCAATAGCTCACGTCACAAGAAAACATTTAGTATTAGTAATCAAACTATATCTTTAGTAATAAGATTTCACTCATGAACCAGCAGCGACCACCAACGAGGGCCGCCATTACACTATATAAATCCACAGACTACTTAGAAGAGTTAACGATGTTTCCCTAAAAATAGAGAAATTGTGGTAATGGTCGCCGTTATGGTTTCCGCGAAAAAATAGAGTTTTATTTTGTTAGTTTGTATGTCCGAGGCATTGTAGAAAACAATTGTTTTCTACAATGCCTCGGACATACAAACTATATGCAATTGCAGGATCATAATGAATACATATATTAATTTCATCGATTCATTCAAAAAATTATTCGTTTAATCCACAAATCCATAATAAAAACGATACTACTAAAAATACTTAAAAAAGCACAGGTGATGGTTTAGCACCTGGTTACTGAATCAGAAGACTTTCATTGTGAAGTGACAGGTTCCACCAGCTTCTACATGGTATCAAAATATTCAGTTTTCTTTTTTGAGATATAGAAGCCATAAAGTTAAAAAGGAAATATACAATAAAGTTAATAACGTATAAAAGAATTAGTTTTTCAACTAATTACATCATGCTGATGATCACTGACACCTTTATCAAACAAGGCATTGTTGTTGTTGTTGTCACGAAGACACGAACATAGACACAGGAGTCCCAACGGTCTAGGTTTTCTTCTCGTTTTCGAAATTCTTTTCGGATATTATGTGGGGTAAATATCGATGACTGGAGACTTTGTGTCCAGTGTATGGCTATAGGTTCTCCACCATAACGTCGATCGAGGCTTAATAGCTGCTTTTGGGTAGAAAAAGGCATGTGTATGTTATGTTTATTTTAAGGAACAATAATTAAGTTTATTACTTTAGATTAAAAGGCAGTATGGCTCCTAAGCTTTAGCCTGTCTTAGATGCGTGAATGATTTAAAAAAGCTCTTCTGTTAACTGTTGTCTTAGTGCCGATCCAAGATGGACGCGCGTGACTGAAAATTTTCATTAGTTTTTTGAATGGTGTGATTCCAGATTTTTATATGATAAGGAATAAAATAACATAAGAAATGGCTGTATGGTCAACGACCTTTGCCTACTCACATTGAGTGAATTATTATTAACTAATTAACTGTTGTCATATTTGTCAAACTTTGACACTTGTCATGGTTGGTAGGTTTAGTACGTGTATATTTTGACAATGCCACAGAAATTTTATTAAAAAGTCATCGCTGTTATGTTATTTATGTGATATTATTTAAAACAACTATCGAGCCAAGCACACACACAGAGGAGGTAAATAAAAAGGATGAGATAAATTCGAAAACCATGGCAGAGACATCGGTTAGTTAACTTTTTAATATAATTTAAAAAAATATTTTATTATTCCTAGATTTTGAAAATTATTTTACTTTACTTTGTATTTTTTAATAAACAAATAAGTGAACTAATCTTTTGTTATTTTTATTTCTTCAATGGTTACTAATGAACAATTAATTATTTACTGAATTTATTTTTCCATATTTTAGAAATTTATGTAGATTTAGTACCTATTAATATTAGTTAGCCTAGCAAGCCTAGCAGTACTATTCTAGATATGTTTAAATGAATTGCAATTGTTCATCATGAATAACGATTTAGAAAATCAAAATCAATTCATCCATAAATTCAAGGTTATAAACTTTACAGACAGAACAACCCTTTAGAAATATATTCATTTTTCAGTCCAGGAATAATGTTTTTCATAACAATTTACCAGTTGTATGTGGTTTATTATTGGGAAAAAATAATCAATGCAACATTTAAAAGATTTCTATTCTCTTAGAAAAAAAAGATAAAACAATATTTTCTCAAATCTGTTTATAATTAATGAAATTCCCTGCATACTAAATTTAGCTTTTTAAAAATTTCAGATTCTATTCATAAAAACAAGAATTGCTTAATAGAAATTAATTGATGGTGGGAATTTGCCAACAAAAAAAGTTTTAACTTAATATTTTATATGTAGCTTAATATTATAAGTAAAATTTCATTACAGAGTGTAGATTGTGGTCAGAAAAAGAGTCCATTTGATGACTTAACTAGAGATGAGTTGATTGCAAAATGCAAAGGTTTACTTGTAATTGCTCAAAAAGCAAAATTAGCCAAGACAGGTGTGTATAAATTGTGTATAAATAAACTTAATATTTAAAATTTAGCTAATATAAGTATGAATAAAAAAATATATATACAATAACTATGATATATTCTATAGTTTATGCCCATACTGATATGTAACTTTGCAGGATATTGATAACAAAATTACCAACACATGGTATAATATAATTTGTGATAGAGGAAAGAATCTTATAATGATGAAAAATATAGAGCAACTCTAATATCTCCACTAATTTGTTTTTTTTTGAATAGTTGAAGAATTTTTACTTCTTTATCTTTTAAAGAGTTCACATTCTACAGTTTTATGCATGCATTATATGATTATGTACACATGTATATAAAATAGTGGTTATCAATTTAAAATTGTTCTCACTTCTGCTGTATGTATATTATTTTATTTTGATGTATAAATTTTAGGCTAAAAACTAATCTAAGCCCTAATACTCAACCGCCACTCAAATATATAAGCGCTACTTAAGCGTTTAAGTAGCTGTCACATTAGAAAGAATACGCGAAATTTGAGCAGTAAGTAGCACTTTATTGATTGTCACATTTGAGTGGCTGTTCAGTATTCGGGCGTTAGGCTCATAAAAAAATATATTAATGATGATAAGCATGAAACATGAAAATTTGTTCTATTATTAAATTTATTTCTAGAAATACAAACAACAGTTGACTCCTACAAGGTGCAGCTTGAGAAATGTGAAGCTGAGAAAAAAATAAGTCTTGAAAATGGCCAAACTTTGCAAGAACTTGTCGATTCCTTGACAGAACAAAAACTTAATTATATAACAGAGGTAGATTCGGCTCAAAATAAAGTCAAAGCACTTACAGCTCAATGTGCTCATTTTGAAGAAACTATTAATAAATGCAGCAGAGATTTGACTGTCAGAGATCAAACAATAGTAGATTTAAACAAAAAAATATCTGATCTTGATATAGAAGTTATCTCACTTAAAAGACAAAACAACCGTCTTCTGGAAGAAAATGAACAACTCCTAAGTCAACTTACAGAATATGAGGCCAGTGCAGTAGAATTTAATAACATTGGCATGCAGCAGAGGGAACAATTGAAAATTTTAGAAGAAAAACTACAAACAGGTAATCATGTCAACTACTATTATGCTTTAGTAGCTTTATTTTTTACAATTACCTTGTTAAAATTATTATTTTACAGAAGAGCATTATAAGTCCAAAATTGAAGAATTAAACAAACAAATCAAAGAAATGGAGGACAATGTTCAAAGTAGTGAGGATTACAAATCTAAGTATGAAGAGGTAAGTAACTTGTATGAAACTGAGAAAAATAAAAAAGAAAAAGCGTATGTAAAATTGAGAAGTTATAAGGACAAAATATTAAAATGTGTTGCATGCATAAATCAGCTGAAAAATTCTAGATTTATTCTATCAAAAACTGTTAAGGAGTATTCTGAGAATATACCCAAATGGCAAAATAATATAGTTAAAGCATCAAAGATTCTTGATGACCAAATTAATGACTTGAATAAAGAAAATATTGCTTTGAAAGATAAACTTTTGCAGGTAGAAAATTTGCTTAAAGAAACTAAAGAAAATGAAATTCATGGCAATGAAGCCCATATCAACCAATTAACAAATGAAAGCATAACATTAAAACAGCAACTAATGAAAACTCAACAAAATCTTGATAATAGTATTGAAGATAACTTGAAGCTTAAAGATGAGTTAAATGAATTAACTTCACTATATAATGCAATTAAAACTCAACTACCTGCACAGCAAGATGAAAATAAGTTATTAAAAGAAAAATTGAATGAATGTACTCAAAAATTAAATGAGGTTATGGAGAAATATAGTGAACTTGAGAAGTCAATGCATGCCTTAAAAACTGAAAATAGAAGTTTGAATGAAAAAATACTTGATAAACACAGTGAAAATGACATACTTGAATCTTTGAATTTACAAATTAGAGCATTGGAAAGCGAAAAAGCTATACTAGTCAAAGAAAAGTTAAGTGCCAGAGATAGTGGTATTGAATTAGAAAGTCAAAACAAAATTTTATTAGAGAAGCTCAATAAAACTGAAGCAGAACTGCAAACTGTAAAAATAAACATGGATAAGTTAGTTCAAGAAAGGAATAGTTTTGAATCAAGTTTTATAGCTGATAAAGAGGGGGAGATTAATATTCTGAAAAGTAATATGAGAGTTCAACAGGAGCAATTCAACTTACTTAAAAAAGAACACGACGATTTGCAGGACATGAATAATCTTCTGAAAGAAGAAGTAGAGACATTAAAGTTTTCCTTAGAACAACCTAAGGATGATGCTGAAAATTTATCTGAACTAAATGCATCATACCAAACTGACATTGTAAAGCTTGAAACAAAATTAACAGCATACAAACAAGAAAATGCGTCACTTTTGTCTGAAATTAAGGACGCACGAAATAAGTCCAAAGATTACGATTCACTTAGGAGTGAATATGAAGATGCTAAATCTAAATTGGCGAGTTACAAAACCGAAAACACGGAATTACTAAATGAAATGAAAGAAATAAATCAAGTACTCAAAGAGCGTGGCGAAGCGATATCTAAATTACAAAAGGCTGTTACTGAAATGGAGAAGCTGGTAGAGACTCTTGAAAAAGATAGAGACAACACAAATAGAGAAAAAGTCGACCTTTTGAAACAAATCGAGAGCTTGGAAGATTCTTTAAAAAATGCTGCGCAGAAGACTAATGAAAAGATTGACACAGTTAACCAAGTTAATGCAGAAATGGATGAAGCCCTTAAAAGTTTAGCTGCAAAGGATGTAACAATAGCAAATTTAAAGGAAGAAATAGAAAGATTTAAGCAACATTCTTCAGGTAAATTGTCATGTCAATAACTATTTCTTAAATATAAAATCATTTCTGCTGCTTAATGACTTGGGAAATATTGTGCTCATTATTTCATCATTACGTATTAACACTCAGCGGCTATTGAAATATTTCTTTATATACGAAGTGAAGTTAGGTAGAGCCACGCCCTGACCCTTGGCGTGAGTGTCGTTTACTACGCAGACGACACTCTGGCGGTCGCCATGGGGCCCGACTTCGAGCGGACGCTCAGGTTCGCCGAGCTGGGGGTGGCAATCGTCGGGGTGGACTAGAGGGGTAATCCGAATCCTGGGCAGTCCTCGGGGAGCCGGAGGAAGGCTGTGGCGAGGTTTTAGTGGGTAGCCCTAGGATCGGATTGCAGTTTACTGTTGTGGGAGTCCCACACTACCCGCTGCCGTCTCCAGGCGGTGGGTGTGCATAAAACATTTCCTCGCGTAAAAAAAAAAATAGAGCCACGCAGCTTGCTGGTTGAATGGGTCTGCTCGAAAGTGAAATACCACGCTCTCTCAGAATATCGACGTAAAGTGACACATGTCGCATTTCGTTTGATGAGGCACACTGTCAGTGTCTGTGGGCGGCGGAAGTCGCTTACTATCAGGTGACTTCGCTTGCTCGTTTGCCCCCTATTCCATAAAAAAGTCGTTTCGCCGGTCTGGAGATAGCGTTCGTCACTTCTATATCAAGAAGTCTTGGCTTCGAATCCTGGCTCCTCCTAATGATTTTTTGCATATCCTCAGGCGAACTGCCAAATGAAGACATGTCAACATCCACAATTTCTAAAGCCGAAGAGCATGCCAGAATGAAAGATCTGGATGAAACATTTGAGGATAAGTAAGTCACTTGTTTTATTTTGTATACTAGTTGTTGAAGATATCGACAATAACTTTTATCCGAGACTTATATTAGACTTAATGACGTGATGTATCCGTCTAAGTATCGGTTTCTCGAATTAAAAACCTTATGGAAATATGCTAAGTAGTACGGAGATTCCCGATACTCCCATTCCTATTTAAAGATAGACGTTCTCGTTTCTGAATATATGCATATTAGTGATGTAACGAATATTCGCATATTTTTGGGTATTCGCATTCGCAAGAAATATTACGAATGTTTGGCGAATGTTTTTAAGAACAAAAAATAAATAAATTATATATAATAATATCAAGATGATACCAAAAATGAGCTTTATATTTTGTTTAATATTTTACCCTCCTAGATTAGTATAAAAAGTATTATATTATGGAATAAAATGGATCAGCCATTAGTTATAAAAAAAAACGGCATGTCAAGTAACTTGCGGGGTAGGCAAAGAGAACAGAGCGCCATAAGGGACCATTCATACACGCCTCATTCGTTTCTCTCAGTTTCATAATTCTTGTCATACACAGTCGTCGACCTTTAAGACTCCTGACATCTACCTTGGTCCAGGACTCGACCTATTTGTATGTCGTGGCGGTCTGCGTATTCATCCGGTTTTGCATTGTATCATCTGCTGGGTCAATATGGCATCATCCTTTCGTTCTATATTTCCGAATCATCGAAGTATGCCCTTTCTTACTTTAACATCGACACTCTCATTCGATACTTCTTCCTTCCTCACAACCTTGTTTTCAACGCGGTCAGCGAGAGTCACTCCACAGATTTTGCGCAGTACCCTCATTTCGACTGCTTTTATCCTTTCGTGCAAACCTGCTATACCCAACTCAATCGATTTTAGTCAGATTTACATACCGTATACAGTTTGATCCAACTTAAAAGTTCCAGTTCGTTTTTTTTATAAAACACAGTTACATCAAGGAAAGACACGTTTTATTAAGTATGAAACTTTTTCAAAATATTCTTCTACGTGTGATATTAATCGTTAAAAAACTGCAACACTATGGCTTGACCGATTTTGATGAAATTTTGTGTGCATTTTAGATTTGAGAATCATTCGAATGCGTTTGCGAAGGCTTAAAAGAAATATTCGCATCGCATTCGCATTCGCGAATGTTTTTAAGAAATATTCGCATTCGCATTCGCGAATGTCCAAAATCCAACATTCGTAACATCACTAATGCATATGTTTATATATATATATTATGTTTTTAAACAATTTTTGACCATAAGTCCGGGATAATGTACCCCGCGATTTGTAGGACAATATGTCAGTTAAATTATTTAAATACTAAATAATTTAATTTTAAAAAATCAGCTGTTTAGTAATAATTTTTCATGGCCGCGTTTTCCATACCAGTTGAAAGAAGGGGGCCTCTTTAATCAAACCTTGCATTTTATAGGACAAATATAATTTCCAATAATTTAGATAATTATCTTGAATATAGGAACAGAATCTTGAAGGTTAGGTCGTGGCTACCTCTGTTAGCTACCATAATCTAAAATTTCCCATATGATATTGTTGGGCGTCTCATATAAATGAAGCTATTCACGAAGATTCAGCTTGATAGTAATCACTTTAAAAAATGTTCTGGGGATCCTGTACTATTACATTTGGGACGTAAACATAACGGTGAGTCGAGGCTTAACAGGCGCTGCCTACACCTTCGGTAGAAAAAGGCGTGAAGTTTTCTTTATTAGTATCAGTGCTAGTACCAGATATCCCTGTTACATGTATTAGTTAAAGGCCAAATAAGTTATTATTTTGTAAGTATAAACAATGTGTTAAATAATTAATAAATACTTGCGACTTCTACAATTTTTTACCTTTATTCGATCCAGGTATTCCAAATTGAGGTTGTTTGCACTCAAACTTAAAAAGAAACTGAACGAAACATCAGCTCAATTACACCAAGCAGAACAAGACAAGGGCAGACTTGAGAAGTTATTAAACGAACAGAAATCAGTTGCAATCGCATGTGATGTTGTGGACGGTACAAAAGTAGAAAATGAAAGCACCAATGCTGCAATTGTATCTCAGAGTAAAGAACTTGATTCGAATAAAATGTCACCATCGTCACATTCAGAAGTTACAGAAAATCTAACGATTGAATTGGAGAAACTAAAAGGTATGTGTTTTTTTGGCCAAGTGGGTTGTGACCTTTCGTGACGATATATCTCTTTAGTCAGTCTTGCATTCTCTAATCTTTCTACATGCGCAAATCATCGGGGATTGCCCTTTCTTACTTTAACATAATCTTTAGATAATGTCATCAAAAGTTGTAAGTTGTAAAATACATAAGACACCATTATTCTGTCAACTGTTTCATACATTGCTTTATCCTACTCATTCTCTACCACTCTCTTCTTATTCTAATGTTAAATGGTGTACCTACAAATAGCAGAAGTATATTAAGATTCAAGTCATTAAGATATACCCCGTGGGAATCTTGACTCACAGCAATGATCTTTCGGGCGTTATTTGTGGTAGATGTCGAAGATGGTAAAAATGATGCCACCTATTATTACATGTGAGAAAAAGTAACGTTATGTTGAAGCGTAATTACTGTCTTTTACCTTTGTAGTATAGTATTACCTTGGTAGTATTAAGAGCCTAAAATGAATCAATATTATTTTCTTACTTTAAATTTATTTTTTTATATTACAGCGGAATTAGTTTTAAAAACCCAACAACTAGCAATTGAGGTGGATACTCATAAGCAAACAAAGGAGAACTTGGATAAAGCACTGCGAGATGTCAAAAAGAAAAATGTGTTGAGCCTCGAGATGGAAGATTACGAGAGATCTATGAAGGAGCTGTCAAACAAAATGGAGGACAGTAAGAAGAAAATTATACAGGTAATTATGATCTAAACATGAACGTATTAGAGTAAACTACTATTTTTTCTTTTAAAATTCAGTTATTATTTACTTTTGGTATCACAGATGGAATCGACGATAAACACCCAGGAAGGTACAATCACAGCAATGAAAACACAAATAAAATTACTAGAGGAACAAATCAAAACTGAAGAGAAACAGAACAGGCTTGTTCGAGAAGAATTACAACATGCCATTGAAGAAGGTAAAGATAAGGACAGTATGATACAAGCTAAAAACACTATTATCATCAAGTTAGAACAGGACTTGGAGGACAAAAAGAGAAAGAACGAGGAATCAGACTTGGAAATGACTTCGTTACTTGGTGAAAAAGAGAAGATTATAATGGCTTTACGTGAAGATAAGGCGGAATTGAACAACAAAGTGAAGAAGGTAGAATTCAAGTGTTCAGAATTGAATGAAAAATTAAGTATTGTTAATATTGAATTAGCAGATCTGAAGACGGAATACGCCAGTTACAAAGTGAGTGTGATGTACAGTATGTTAGTTTTTTTATAATTCTCATACATTTGTATTGCTTCTGAGGTCGCCATCACAATTTGTTATTTTTATTTTATTTATGGGATAGGAGGGCAAACGAGCAAGCGTGTCACCTAATGGTAAGCAACCTGTGCTGCCCATGGACACCAGCAACACATATGGTGTTACTGTTACGTTGCCGACCTTTAAGGAAGTGGGATAGGAAAGGATGGATAAGGGGGTAGGGCCTCCGGGGACCTCTCTCATCAAACGAAATGCGGCATGAGCCACTTTACGTCGATCTTCTGAGAGGTCGTGGTATTTCACCGGTGGAGCCGGCCCATTCATGCAGCGAACTGCTTGGCTACCACTGTTAATGAAAGGTGTGATGTTGCCTCGCTCAGCTCAAATACGAAAACTCACGGGAATTGAAACTCGTCAAAGAAAATTTCATCTGCATCAATTGAGGTGTTTAATTCTACCTTACGATTATATAACAATAGGAAATCCGACACTATTTCCAAGAAGATGATGATAATTTAATTGATTTACATATAAGAAACCAGTAACATAATATCACATTATGTAAATTTAACTGAGGTTGGATAAGTAGTATTTCAAAATGTGCTATAAATTTAGGTACGCGCACAAGCGGTTCTGAGGCAGAATCAGACCGTCGACCACAGTCAAGAGGAACAATTGAAGGAGGAAGCGGCTGCACTTAGATCGCAAATAGAAACTTTGACATCTAAATTGGTCACACTTCAGTGAGTATGCTAGTTTTGTGCAATACAAATTACGATATAATATTAAAACTTAGATATTGAGCTAACATTACAAAGTGCGTGAATCGACCGTAGTTCTAGTAAAATATTTTATAGACACTGCTTTATGTCCCCAATATCATTTTTATTTAACTGGCATGACTAAGTATATATATATAAATAACAATAGACAAACATATATTTTGAACTGACTATAGGTTTATGTAAAGATTCTAAAGATCATTGAAATGGACATTGAAATGGCATAGGATTTTTTAAATGTTGTAACACTTTTCAAATAACTTAACACGTTCATGAACAGAGAGTTACTATATCTACTGAAGGTGTACCTTAATAATATGGAAATACCCGAAGGTGTAGGCAGCGGCTGTAAAACCTTACCTCTTTATTTCTTAGATTTTCGCGAATCACATTCATAACATTGAAACAACTTTTTATGGATTATATCGCGTTTATTTAGAACTTATTGAACTGTAAACAGTTCGAACCGTCGGGAAATAAATAGAAAATAAGTTCTAAATAAACGTGATATAATTCATAAACAATTGTTTCAATATTATAAACCTTACCTCGCCAAATCAGTATGTTTCAAATAGAATAAGTGCAGGAACCTAATGCTGCCTGCCTGGTGCCATACACCGGGCACAAAGTTATCAGTCATCGATATTTATCGCACATTGTATAACTTCTTGAGCCTGTAATCAATCCCACGACTTCTGAATCAGAAGCGGGAAGCTCGACCACTGGACCACCGAGACTTTATTGTGAATATGATTTTAAATTATTCAGAGAGGAGGTGTCTGAGAAGAGTTCGGAAGTGGAGAGTGCTCGCAGGAAAGTGGCGGAGGCGATGAACGAAGCAACACGTGCACAACAGCGGACTACTCGCCTGCAGGCCGACCTCGGCAGACTATCACAGCAGATGAACTCCGAGAGGACACAACATAAGTTACAGGTATATATTAACTATAACTTATTCAGACACATTAAACACCTTTATGATAAAACATCACAAAAGACCAAACCAAAAACATCTTTACTACATAGCATAAAACAAAGTCGCTTTCTCTGTCCCTATATCCCTATGTATGCTTAATTCCTTAAAACTACACAACGGATTTTGATGCGCTCTTTTTTAATAGATAGAGCGTGTCAACGGGGTGGTTTATATGTATAATTCATGTTTAATGTAGTAAATAAAAAGTGATAAATCCATTTTATGTATCCAAGTGATAAAACCAATTTTGATGGGGAACAAAGTTCGCCGGGTCAAGTAATAAGAAAAAAATCCCATCACGCATCCCCCGTCATCCCAACCGGCTCTATCAAAGACCAGCAACGCAACTGTAACACTATCAATATATCTAAAAATTATTTTTCTCATAGTTTGCGACATTCCTTTCATTTATATTATTGATAAATTTATTTTAAGGTCACAACACTAACTCAATGTTACAAGACACAAATAAGCGAATTAGAGACGAAACTTCAGAAGGAAACGGAGAACTTAAAAAAGCAGTTGGCCGCAGCCGGTGACTCGAAGAGTGCTGAAAAGGTGGCATTAACGTCACTAGACACGATAAACCGAAACCAGTACATGTTGCCGGTCATACCAAAGGATGAAAGCAGTGATGGTGAAGGTGATATCAACGTGTCCATGATCCCCAGAGAAGAAGGCGAGGTAGGAACTTTATCTGTTCTTTTCACATTCCAATTTTAAATTAAGACTAGTAGACCCGGCGAACTTTGTTTCGCCTGGGAAGCAATACATACACATACATAACTTCACGCCAAATCCCTTGCGGGGTAGACAGAGAAAACAGAGCGCCATAAGGCACGATTCTTACACGCCTCACTCGCTTCGTTGACTTTCATAACTCTTTTCATGCACGCGCGTCGGTTTTTGAAGCTTCTAACATCACCTTCCTCCAGAACACATTCTATTTGGTCATGGTATGTGTATCTTGGCCGTCGTAGACTCCTACATCCATCCGCTTTTGCATTTTATATCTGATTAGTCAGTCTTGCATCATACATTCTTTCTACATGTCCTGCATCGGAGCCATGCCCTTTCTTACTTATACACCGACACTCTCTTTGAAACCAACTGCTTAGTTGCCTTACAACCTAGTTTTCTACGCGGTCAGCGAGAGTCACTCCGCAGATTTTGCTCAGTTTTTTTTTTATGGCATAGGAGGGCAAACGAGCAGGCGTGTCACCTGATGGTAAGCAATCAACGCCGCCCATGGACACCAGCAACACATATAGTGTTACTGTAGCGTTGCCGACCTTTAAGGGATAGGAGATAGGAAAGGACGGGGAAGGGGGGTGGGCCTCCGGGTACCTCTCTCACCGAACGAAACGCGGCATGAGCCACTTTACGTCGGTCTTCTGAGAGGTCGTGGTATTTCACCGGTCGAGCCGGCCCATTCATGCAGCGAACTGCTTGGCTCTACCACTGTGCTGCTCAGTGCCCTCATTTCTACGGCGTTTATTCTACTTTCATGCACACTCTGCCATACCCAGCTTTCGCTTCCATAAGTTAGCGTTGGGATCAGGACTGCATTGTGGATTGCTAGCTGGGCTTTTCAGCTAATGTTTTTTGCGCCCAGGAATCTGCCCAACGCTCCATTTACGCTATTTCCTATCGCCACTCGTCTTTCTACATCCGCGGTGTACCTTCCATCCCTGCTAAAAACGCATCCAAGTAGATTTCTTGGAAGCATAATCATCATCATCATCAGCCTATTGCAGTCCACTGCTGGACATAGGCCTCTCCCAATGTGCGCCACAACATCCGATTCTCTGCCTTCCGCATCCAGTCTTTTTCAGCAGCCTTTCTGAGGTCGTCCGACCATCGGGCTGGTGGGCGTCCTACACTACGTTTACCAAGACGCGGTTTCCACTCTATGACCTTCTTACTCCATCTACCGTCGGGCCTTCGGCAGATATGACCACTTCAGCGAGCTTATTCTATGAGCAAATAAATTAGAAAAATTAAATTAACTGCTTATTACAGTATTGATAATTTGACTTACAGATAATATAGCAATTAATAGTTGATAATAATTTTCAGGGATCAGAATCAGCTCCGTCGCCACCACTATCGAAATCATATAATTTATCGACCAGTGGTGGGGGAAGATCGCCGGTGCCCCTAGAGAGACTACTAGAAGAAGGTGTACCTGAAGACGAGCCCATGGACGCATCCTCACTTGGACTAACACCTGAACAGGAAATTGGTGATCTGAAGAGACGGCTACAAGCTCAACAACAAAGGTACGAATATTTGTTTGAATTGATCTAATTGAATATTAAATTAAAATAAATTCCGACTATTCAAAATAGGAGTTAGATGTTCTTGTTTCCGTGAAAATTTCAGACAATTTTGTAGAAAATGTGTCAATGGAACTGTAAACATAATTCTAATACACCCATACATAACAGTGGTAGAGCCAAGCAGTTCGCTGCATGAATGGGCCGGCTCGACCGGTGAAATTCCACGACCTCCCAGAAGATCGACGTAAAGTGGCTCATGCCGCGTTTCGTTCAGTGAGAGAGGTACCCAGAGGCCCACCTCCCTTCCCCATCCTTCCCAATCCTTCCCGATCCCCTATCCCTTAAAGGTCGGCAACGCCACAGTAACACTTTATGTGTTGTTGGTGTCCATAGGTGGCGTTGGTTGCTTACCATCAGGTGACACGCCTGCTCGTTCGCCCTCCTATTCTACAAAAAACCCCTATGGCAAGAAATCAAGAACCGAGAAATAAAATAAACTCACCTTCGAAACTCATGATGCACTTTCTGACACAGTCGGGTTAAAGTATAATAACTTGTGTGTCGGTGTGTCAGGGTGAAGCACGTGACGCTGTTGCTGTCGGAGTCGGAGCGCGAGTGCGCCCGCATGGCGCAGCTGGCCGAGCTGCTGAAGGGCGAGCTGCGCCGGGTCCGCGGCGCCGCGCACCACGCGCACAACACCGAGTACATGAAGAACGTCACGCTCAAGGTACACCGCCACACCACCACACCACCACCACCACACCACACCACCACACCACCACCACCACCACACCACACCACCACCACCACCACACCACCACACCACCACCACCACACCACACCATCACACCACCACCACCACCACACCACACCACCACCACCACCACACCACCACACCACCACCACCACACCACACCACCACCACCACCACACCACCACACCACCACCACCACACCACACCATCACACCACCACCACCACCACACCACACCACCACCACCACCACACCACCACACCACCACCACCACACCACACCATCACACCACCACCACCACCACACCACACCACCACCACCACCACACCACCACCACCACCACACCACACCACCACCACCACCACACCACCACAACACCACACCACCACCACCACACCACCACACCACCACCACACCACCACACCACCACCACACCACCACACCACCACCACACCACCACCACACCACCACACCACCACCACACCACACCACCACCACACCACACCACCACCACACCACACCACCACCACACCACCACCACCACACCACTACCACCACACCACCGACACCACACCGCTACCACCACTACCGCCACACCACCACCACCACACCACTACCACTAAAATTGCGTCTGGCACAGCTTTAGCAACATCAGAACGGTCTGGCAAAATTTACATATGTTGCAAAAACACCTTAAATATAATATAAGAAACATTTTTCAAATCTTATTAAAATGATTTGAAAAATGGATATTTTACGTGTAAAATAGGCTGCGCAGAAACGAACGCAACCACTACCGCTAGCCAGACAGCCAGAATAACATATCTTAAAACTGGCCGACCTAAATTCGTCGCTCAAAAACGTTGCTAGCTCATATACCACTAGGTCACGCTCAAGGTACACCGCCACACCACCACACCACCACCACCACACCACACCACCACACCACCACCACCACCACACCACACCACCACCACCACCACACCACCACACCACCACCACCACACCACACCATCACACCACCACCACCACCACACCACACCACCACCACCACCACACCACCACACCACCACCACCACACCACACCACCACCACCACCACACCACCACACCACCACCACCACACCACACCATCACACCACCACCACCACCACACCACACCACACCACCACCACCACCACACCACCACCACCACCACACCACACCACCACCACACCACCACAACACCACACCACCACCACCACACCACCACACCACCACCACACCACCACACCACCACCACACCACCACACCACCACCACACCACCACCACACCACCACACCACCACCACACCACCACACCACCACCACACCACACCACCACCACACCACACCACCACCACACCACACCACCACCACACCACCACCACCACACCACTACCACCACACCACCGACACCACACCGCTACCACCACTACCGCCACACCACCACCACCACACCACTACCACTAAAATTGCGTCTGGCACAGCTTTAGCAACATCAGAACGGTCTGGCAAAATTTACATATGTTGCAAAAACACCTTAAATATAATATAAGAAACATTTTTCAAATCTTATTAAAATGATTTGAAAAATGGATATTTTACGTGTAAAATAGGCTGCGCAGAAACGAACGCAACCACTACCGCTAGCCAGACAGCCAGAATAACATATCTTAAAACTGGCCGACCTAAATTCGTCGCTCAAAAACGTTGCTAGCTCATATACCACTAGGTTTAACAGCCGATGCCTACACATTCTTCATCTACACAAAGATACTATAAAAAAAGTACTTGAAGTAACCAAAATCGATTTGACGGCGATAATGAATGACTTAAATGCCTAATGAATATAATTCTGTGCCAGTTCTTGACACTGGCTCCTGGCGACGAGCGCAGCAGACTGGTGCCAGTCTTACAGAAGATTCTCACGCTTAGTCAAGAGGAAACTCACAAAATTCAGGCGATCGCCAAAGGTAAACATTTCATACTGTAACTCGATATATTGCGTTCTCTTCGGTGTTGATTAGATGAATAACGGTTCAACATTTTTGGAAGAAATAGAGGTCCGGTAAAAGACGTGGCGTAAATTATGTATGTACCTTTACTTATGTATAGACGAAATAGTGGAGTCAGCATCAAACTTACTCATATCTATCTAATAAGATAATTTATTTTATTGCAGGTGTCGACCCAAATCCAAGTAAAGGATGGGGAAGCTATCTACCGTGGCCCGGGGGAAAGTAACTAACTGTAAATAATGATTGGGGAAAATTTCCCATTGAGTATGGGGAGTAATTGTATCATAAAACTGTACTCATAATATCTGTACATTAATATTATGCGGTTAATGTATCGCCGTAGTAATGTTTTTAACTTAGAAACAAAAAAAAACGGTGATTAATTTTTAGATACTATAATTTGGGGATGATGAATTGATAACTATACTTAATATTATAAGGCTGAATGGTTCGCTTACTCGAACGCGCGTATCGCAATATCTACTTAGTCAATTTCAAAAATTCTTTCAGTGCTAGATAGCCCATTTATCGAACAAGGCTACATATCATCACGCCACGGTCGATAGGAGCGGGGCACTGACCTTTTTTTTCTTCTTTAAAGATTTATAATACGCGGTGCGAACGTCAGCTATGAATATTGCACTTACAATAAATAATGCAATGTAAATTATCTGTGATTGTGATGAATGTTTCTTAATATTAACTAATACAATTATTTCGGTATTTCTATGTATTTATATATTGTTATGTAAAATTTACATTAGAAGGTTAGAATTTTAATGAAAGATTTTTTTTAGTATTAATATTATATTTTTACAAATAAAAAATTTTTGTGTAGTATTGGCATGGTGACGTCAAAATATGGAGTTTGCTTAAGTATTAAACTTGTTAGTTCCATTTTTTTAAATTCGAAACTAAGTACACCTATAATCCCTTGTTAGAACTTGTTAATCAATATCTCGAAATGTATAAAGAAGCGCATTATGTCGAAAAAAAAAAGAAAACATAATTGTTATCTTTTTGGAATGTTGTTTACTGGCCAGTATTGCGCAGCAACTTACTCAATTGTAGGAATATCCAAGGACCGATATAAGCTACACCTAGGTACCTAGGTACTAGGTACTTAGAGAACGCTAAAGGATAACCGGAATCGGATTATTATTATTTTTCGACATTACTTGTTTACTAATATAGAAGAACAAAAACTGATATTTAACACACTTAATCTGATGTCAATAGCACTTTACTATTGATATCGTGTTATCTGCCCTTGATTTTAAACCTAGACAGATTGTTTGTCTGGTAACAACACTTTTATAATAACTAAAATATATAATTTCCCTACTAAAAATAAGATGCGTAATTTGCTGTCTTTATATCTTGTAAGAAGAAGCTAAGCTAAACTGAAGCTGAAGTTAAACTTAAGCCGATTACTACTACTACATCTACCACCCGAAACACATAACTCTCTTTATGATTCAACCAGATAAAAATAATGTTGTCAATATCTTCAAGGGTATAAATTACTGATGTGATCATATTGATATCCTATTACGGTGACTTAGTGGTCATTTGATTAGATATTGAAAGATAAATGCATTGACCTCTTAAGTCAGTTAACATCAAACATGGGTAGTATATTGAAACCGTGGTGAACGTTTTTATTTTAATTGGCTAAGCTCAGGTATTATTAAGGTACTTGGTGTTGAAGCAAGTAAATGCAGCCAGTGATAATAATAATAATATGCACTTATTATGTATTTATTTTCGTCGTTGTTTTTCTTTTATCGATTTATATTTATTAAATCAGATAAATTATTTAACCTTTAAAAGCTATCAAGTGATTTGTCTAATCTAATTCGAAATCTATACAGATAGATTAGACTTTAGAGATATGGCGATACTTGTTGTGTCTGTCTCCTTATATCGATTTAAAACCGATTAATAAATTCAAACTTAAACATTGGCCAAACATTAACACACCTAGCGAATACTACGTTTATTATTAAGGTATAAAAAAATTATATTGTCTATGTATTATTATTATTTGTAATAAGAATATTAAATTGATTTTAGAAAATGATGTTATCCTTTTATTTAAGTTACCTAAATGTTTAGTCGCTTACCGTTTACATAGATTTTCTGTTTATAAAATTACGAAATTTAAAGATTTTTTAACTAGTACCGATAATAGAAGACATTCAAAGACCATTATAAATAGTTTTTTTTTTTCAAAATTTAACACAACTTTGTATTGTTCTTCCTGCCTATTGATTGTCTGTATGTGATCAACTCTCAAGGCTCGCCAACGCTCAGTGCCAATAGGTATATCTACTATGTAATAACCCTGGTATTATTGCGACTGTAAACGTTATTTACTTGAAATATACCTCTAGTATGGAGGCCAAGTCGAGGACGGCCAAGACACACATTCCATGACTAAATAGATCGTGTTCTGGAGGAAGGTGAAGTCAGGAGCCTCAAAAATCGTCGCGCCTACATGAAAATAGTTATGAAAGTCAAAGAAGCGAGTGAGGCGTTAAAGAATCGTGCCTTATGGCGCTCTGTTCTCTCTGCCTACCCCGCAAGGGATTGGGCATGAAGTTATGTATGTATACCTATAGCATTGCGCTACACTACTAACAAAGAGCAGAATAGAAAATTATATTCTGTTACTCGCATTAACATTGAACTTCAAATGTAATCACAGACCCCTACCTATGTGATGATAGGTATTCGTATTAATAGTTTTCAGACCTCGATGAAGATTTGCTGATGGTGGTCGAAGTGGGATGGGAAAGGGTTGGGCCTCCGGATACCTCTCTCACTGAGCGGAGCGATGAGTCACTTTAAGTATATAGTCTGAGACGCCGCTGCCTATACCTTCCGGTTTCACCGGTCGACCCGAGCCCATTCCTGCTCTTCCGGCTCTACGACAAACAAAACATACCACCCACATAGGATCAAAACATTTCGTCGTGTCGTTGTATGATTGCCGCTGCCAATGCCTTCCGGTTTCACCGGTCGACCCGAGCCCATTCCTGCTCTTCTGGCTCTACCACAAACAAAACATACAACCCACATGGGATCAAAACATTTCGTCGTATCGTAGCATGATTGCCGCTGCCTATACCTTCCGGTTTCACCGGCCAATCCGAGCTCATTCCTGCTTTTCCGGCTCTACCACAAACAAAACATACAACCCACATGGGATCAAAACATTTCGTCGTGTCGTAGCATGATTGCCGCCGCCTATACCTTCGGGTATAAAGAGCGTGGAGTTAGGTGCGTATCTACTTGCTATTTTTAAAATACTTTGTTTCTTGATTTGGTTCCAAAACATTTTTTTTCCAACGATGTTCGCATTATTGACGAGAAAAATGTAAAAAATATTTGCTATTATTTATCGGTTCGAGAAAATTTTAACTTTTATACAAATATAAGAAACGCAAATGAAATGCGATATAATTTCGGAAAAATAAATAAGTGTTATGAAAAGTTGGTTAACAAAATAAGGGATGGGTACTTTATACCTAAGTACTATTAAAAACTATTTACCTTTGAGACTCATAATCTATGGTCAGGTGACTTATTATGTTCCAAACAGTTCGAAACTCTTACAAAAGCATAAAAAATAAAGTTCATCGCTTCCGCTTTCCCTGGGAAAAGCTTGGTCTCATCGGATATAAATCCAATAAATAAATTTCACTAATTAAAAAGACTGGAATAAATAATATATTAATAAAGAGATATTTACAATATTTCAATCATTTTCAAAAACCTAGTTCTAAGTATTAAGTTTTCAGTTTGATTTTATTGATTGCATATCCCGGACCATTCTTGTAAGGCGCATGCTCGAAAATTGCTCGGAAAATTCGTGTGATCACGGCTGCTAAGGTAAGCTTTTTCTGTATATTTTATATCATTATTTCTTTAAATTATTAATAATATCAATTATATTTATATTATATCAACAATAGGAAAAAGAAAAAACAATAGAATTCGTTAGATAGAGAGTATTTATCTATTCCAGTCAGAGCTTGTACCGGCTCAGACGGTGAAATATTACGTGGTATTTTGAATTATTAAAATTAATTTATTTTAATAATCATCATCATCAATTTTCATTCAATAATCATTGAGGTGCATAATGTAAAAATATTGTGTGTCTTAACGTTTTAAAAGTTAATATGAAGTCTCTTGTGGTCTGTCAATCAAATCGTAAAACCTCTCTTCAATTACCTAATTTTGTTTTCTTAGCGTAAAAACTTTTGATTTACCTAATTTTCTTGGGTAAGAATTGGGAAAATTCTTAAAAATGACGAAATTTGTTGTCTATTATAAAATCGAATACATTATTGCTAACAATTGAAGAAGGCCATGTGGTTTTCGTCGGTTGTAATTTTCTCAATATAATGCAGCCATGCACATGGAAGATTTAATGTAATCTTATTATTATCTAATCTATAAATTAATTATTTTCACCGTTTATTTTCTTTAGTTTTCTTGTGGGATTATTAATATAGATTTATTTACACATTTTCTCAATCTATGATTCTATTTTCAAAATACAATTTAAACACGTTATTACGTTAGCAGTAAACTCGCAAACTATGTAAATTTTGCTAATTTATGTAAGTTTCGACTACAAAAATTAAGTATAGTTTCAGTTATAGATATAATAATGTTAAAACATATTAACAGAATCATGTTGTTAGATAATAATCAAATAATTTAAATTTATGTTGATTTCAAAGATTTGATTGTTCCATTTGAATTAGAGGTCTTATTGAAGCGACGTAGGTGTTAGCTGGATGAGGTAGTCTATATTTGGAAAAATAAGCAGCTGTATTGATGTCCCGGACGTCCTGCGCACGCCCGGATAAAGAATCCTTGTAGAAGCTATGATAGACAATGTTTTATTCCGCAACTCAGTTTTGGTGCTCTATTGTGTAAAATATATTTAGGTACATGACACTAATGACAGTCTATAGTTCTATCAAATAGGTTCTATTATAATCATTTGTTGTTATTATTTTTTTTGTGATCTTTGTGTCACAGACACTCGAAGACGTCGAAGATTCATGCGGCAGTTTTAAGCTTTCCATGTGCATGCGATTTTATGACATACACATTGTGTTATATTACTTTTTTTATTGCCAAATAATAATGAGTAGGTGTCTTATGAAGTTGGAGTTAAAAGTAAACTATCGCGCCAAAATAAATTTAAGCGGCCCGCTTGTGCAGCTATAAGTTCCTGAATGCAATCCAATATCCATGTTGTTACTTCTTTTTTTTTAATTATCGAACATGAAAACATGTATATTTATCCTATGTGTATGACAAAGGACTATAAAAGCAAGAAGTTTTGTGATTTTTGGCAGGACCAAGACTTCCACGTCCTTATATAATTTCACCATTCTGACTGAAAATACTCATTTGGTTCTTAGGTTTGTTCGCTGATATTACGAATATAATTTGACTGAGCTGAGAAGAATGGGTAAAGAAAAGACTCACATTAATATTGTCGTGATCGGGCACGTAGACTCTGGTAAGTCTACCACGACCGGTCACCTGATATACAAATGTGGCGGCATCGACAAGCGGACCATTGAGAAGTTCGAGAAAGAGGCCCAGGAGATGGGCAAGGGCTCCTTCAAATATGCCTGGGTTTGTATTATGCTTACTCAAAATCATCTTCAACTTATTAGCTTGAACCAACTAATAGAGAAGGGAAAAGAAAGGAAATATAGGCAATTTGTATAGGTATTTTGAATATATGTGCTTTTCTTGATGTTGTTACTTTTAACATATAGCGATTTGCCTTGATTGGGGTTCAAACTGGGATTGTCTGCGAAGAAGTATTGACTTCTGACATTGTTAGAATTGTGTTTAGCCTGTGTTAACCAAGTACTTTTTGATAGGTGTTGGACAAACTGAAGGCGGAGCGTGAACGAGGTATCACAATTGATATTGCGCTGTGGAAGTTTGAAACTGCCAAGTATTACGTAACGATAATCGACGCGCCTGGTCACAGGGATTTCATCAAGAACATGATTACTGGGACCTCACAGGTAGGTAACTGGAAACAGGTCATCTTTTGACATCTGTCCTGACTGGACGATGTTGCAAGATCGAAATATTACATACATACAACTTCATGCCCGAGTTTCTTGTGGGGTAGGCAGGGAAGACAGAGCTCCATAATGCACGATTCTTATATATACACCTAACTTCGACTTTAACTCTTGACAGACACGCTGGTGGGCTTCAGACTCCTGACATCACCTTCCTTGAGGACACGTTCAATTTGCACATTGATAATATTAAATACCTATTTCATATGTATAACGTTGTATGTATATCTCAAATCGGAACTTAAAAATCCTTTTCCGCACCAGAGTGCCAATCACGCAGCGCAGTTCCAGTTTAAAGTTTAGCAATTAAACCTTGTGATTACATTGAATTCGGCTACATTTTCCGTCACCTCGTACTTTACGTTATCATTGTGAATCCATACACCACATGAACATGACAATATTAAATCATATAACGACAGTCTCATCATATAAAGCTAGTACACACAATTGTACCTGCTACTAAGTTCTAAGAGTTCTGTCTTCAATTTGTTTTAAAAATATTTCATGTGGTGATTGGGTTCTAATTATTACTAACCGTATACCACTAATGTTATCCAAGGCGGATTGTGCCGTGCTGATTGTGGCCGCCGGCACTGGAGAGTTTGAAGCGGGCATCAGCAAGAACGGTCAGACTCGGGAGCATGCTCTTCTCGCCTTCACCCTGGGTGTTAAGCAGCTAGTCGTGGGCGTTAACAAGATGGACTCAACTGAACCACCTTACCACGAAGCCCGCTATGAGGAAATCAAGAAGGAAGTCTCCTCGTACATTAAGAAGATTGGTGAGTGGATCCTGACCAAAAAAATGTTGTATGGGGGCCTAATAATTAATATGATCTAAGCGTGTTTCAAATAGTAAGAATTGGCCATTTGTCCAAGACCCTCTCTAAGCTCACAAAGCTGCGATCACGGTATATTTTAATACCATGGTATTATTAGTATATTTTTTGGGCACCGGGATCTTGGGACAGGTGTGGAAAAGAATGTTCGTGTATAATCGTAATGTTATCTATTGGTTTTTGTATTGATGGGTGCTAAAAACTTGTCGGAACCGGTTAGTTTATATTCAATCATTAATGGCGTTAAAATGTCAGATGTGAAAAACTCGACATTTGTGTTTCTCTATTTTGTTTTATATTATTAAATCTAGTAGTTTCGATAGCCCTGAGATGGTAATGGGCTCGCTTTTCACCCACGGAAATATCGCGCAAGGCAAAGGCTTAATAAATAAAGCGTAGTTATGTTTTTATCGGAAATACTAATATAATTAGCCTACGTCATTCTCATTTCTATAGAGAATTCTAACCAAACAATTACGCTTACAAGCCATCCAGTTATTTAGGTTACAGAGTGTGCCTAATATATTTAGGCTTATTCTCTGACTTAGGTAGCAGGTACTGCTTGTTGTTAATTATTATTATATTTCAACTAAATTTAAAAATTTCCAACATAACTTGACGCCTTTTTCTACCCGAAAGTGTAGGCAGTGGCTGTTACGGCTCGACTCGCCGTTATGTTAACGTCCCAAATGGAATAGGTGGCGAACCTATTGCCATACTGGGCACAAAGTTTTCAGTCACCGTTATTTCACACATATCTTTCGATAATAATTTCGAACAGCCATTGGTGTGAGTCAGAATTCGAACCCGTGACTTCTTGATTCAGAAGCGGAGTGCTCAATCACTGGACCACCGAGATCTTCATAACATAGAAAATCTTATCTGTTGCTGTTGAAACAGCGAAAAGGAATTTAATGCAGTGCCTTTAAAACGTCGAAGCAAACATGCGACGACTATGTCATATATTATGTAAAGAGAGGTCATAATGAAATACAAATAAATTCTAACGCAAACGACTCTGACCTTTGTGACCTTTAAAGTTGGTCTGGCAAGAGCATTTTCTCGTAGAGTTGCCATAAATGGTTATGTAACATGGTAATTATGCGAACAGGATACAACCCGGCCACGGTAGCCTTCGTGCCGATATCTGGCTGGCACGGCGACAACATGCTTGAGCCGTCTGACAAAATGCCGTGGTTCAAAGGGTGGACCATTGACCGCAAGGACGGCAAGGTGGAGGGCAAATGCCTTATTGAGGTAAGTCATCACATGAGAAGCAGAGGCTCTTAATTTTCTTTTTAACAAAACACTCTTTGAATCCTTAACTCCTTGTACTCAAAATAAAGTCTTAAAAACTTTTTATTAACGTCTAAACGTCTACAATACAATATTTTTTGAGACATTTTTGTTACATAAAAACACGGATGTAAGCGCCACAAACGACCAGATTTCCAGGGCTATCATGAAATGAACCGGGCGAGAAGCTCAGAAACAAATACTAGTTTCTATCATGAGAACCATGTTTGAAATAATAATACGCCACCAATTAATACCTATGGTAACTACTCCGGGCACTACGCAGAATCTGCGGAGTGACCCTCGCTGACCGCGTCGAAAACAAGGTTTTAAGGAAGGAAGTCGGATTGAAATAGAGTGTCGGTGTAAGGACATGCCCTTCCTTTACGATGGTTCGGACATGTAGAAAGAATTGATGATGCAAGATTGACTAAGCAGATATACAATGCAAAAGCGGAGGGAATATTTATCACAACTTCCGAAAAGAATTCTGAGATGTCATTGGTGTGAGCCCAAAATCGATCCCTCAACTTTTGAATCAGAAAACGTTATACAATTTGTATAAAATACACTTACGGATGCTAAATGGGGATTTACTAGAGAATTATAAAGACTTTTCTGGCTGCAAAACAAAGGTCAGAAAAATGTCACATATTACATACATTTTCATCGGTGGGATAGCTTTATAAATATGTGAAAAAAAAACACCAAAAAGATGCTCTAATTTAATAATCTGACGATTTCGATGTCACGCTATTTTTTTATTATTCTGATCCTTTATCCTTCACGGGTGGTCTTAAAAATATACATGAGGCCGGGTACAAGCTATCTTCCTGTACATTAATCTGCTGTGCTGCAGAAAATCCGGAAATGCCTTGATGGGCGCCCATGACCAATGGTACATACTATGGGTAGTATGTACTTTCCACAAAAGAGGGGAGGGGCATTAGGGACCTGAAAAATTAAAAATTAATGACCTGAAAAATTATTTGTAAAAACATCTTACAGCCATTTTCTGCTGTTGCTCTGGGGTCTCTATACCTCCAAATTAGGTCTCGAAAAGACTCTTAATAAGATAATGATAAATTCAATTCAATTTAATTTATTTTTTTAATTTGATCTAACGATTGAAGTAAAACTCTTTATGTAGCAAGATACACAGTTTTACTTCAAACGCATGAACATATTAAAGCAAGTGAAGCTCAAAAATGCTTAATAATAATTTACTCATTGCAAAAATCGAAAACAATTTCCGCGTTTGAGACGACAAACAATTAAAACGACATTAATATACGTTTAAATGTCATTGGGTGGATGAATATCACGAATGTCTAGTACTTGCCGGTGTCTGCCTTTCTAAAGGCCTTCACCTTTTGATTGTTGGTGCGCAATCACCCAGTCGGGTGCTTAGAGAGGTCACTGCAGCAGCTTCAAGTTTAGTTGTTTATAAAAAGATGCTTTGATTGATATGAAATTCAGGATGTCGTCGAGAGATTTAGGTGGGTAGTAAACAAATCGATATTGAATGAATGACGAATATCTATTGTCCCCATTATGTAGGTTTACGTCAAATCCCATGCGGCGTAAACAGAGTGAACAAGAGCGCCATAAGGCACGAATCTGACACTCCTTCTTTGACCTTCATAATTCTTGTCTTAAACTTTCGTCGATTTTTAATTCTCCTGACATTATCTGCAAGCATCCAATTTTGTCATGGAAAGTATGTGTGTAGATTTACATAAACTAAATATTATTCGATGGCTACTGGCCTATTTTTCTTATTATTATATTGTGGTGAATAGGCATTGGATGCCATCCAACCTCCATCTCGGCCGACGGAGAAGCCGCTACGCTTACCCCTCCAGGATGTGTATAAAATAGGAGGCATCGGTACTGTACCCGTGGGGCGAGTCGAGACTGGCATCCTCAAGCCTGGTGAGTAAAAGTAATGTAGTATAATAATTTATACCACATTTACTTTAAAAATAGAATCTCTTGATGATTTATGGGATAGTATTTTTATTCATAAGTATGTATATTTTCTACGATAACTATTAGCTTTGTATAGACTAGACAAAATCAAAATAAAGATTATGGTAACTGAATCTCATTAAAAACTGGGACAACAATTAATAAAAAATACCTAGGATACGTTACTTATTCTATCTCACTGTTTAATTATTAGGTATGGTGGTAGTATTCGCCCCGGCGGCCATCACCACTGAAGTGAAGTCTGTGGAAATGCACCACGAAGCACTGCAGGAGGCCATGCCCGGAGACAACGTCGGGTTCAACGTGAAGGTTAGTAGAGAAATGGGATGAAAATTATTGACATGGAATATGAATAGAAACATTGCAAGCAATTTTAACATGATGTCCTACATAATGTTGCAAATATTTACGGAGTTATTTAAATAAATACTAGTTTATCATGTCGTTTTTATGTCCAATGGAAATAAAATAAAAATGAAGAATGCTGCCCAAAAGTTTAAAATAACCATTAGTAACACTTTTGAGTGCGCACATTTTTTCTGTAAGAATAGGCTAAGTAATCATGGTGATTGAACTCTTAAGGGGAGAGGGGGTAAGACGTGAAAAAATATAGGATTTGTAGCAATATTTCAATATCGCCAATGAATATTGATCATATATCAATTAACTGGTAATATGCTGCAGCAGTTGATTTGATGATGGTTGTGGTCTTGCAGAACGTGTCCGTTAAGGAGCTGCGCCGCGGCTATGTAGCTGGTGACTCGAAGAACGCCCCGCCGAAGGGTGCTGCGGATTTCACAGCACAAGTAACTATTGCACAGCTTATTATTGCGTCCACTGTCTCTAACTTGTCATGACTTTGACATGTTTTTTGGGAGCTCAATAACTGCAATACCTGATGGATACCAACAATTTGTCTTATGTTGTAGGCTGTACTCATAAGTGTAGGCAGCAGCTGTTCAGCAGCTTCGACTCATTTAACCGTTATGTTACGTCCTAAATGGAGTAGGTGGCGAATCTATTGCGATACACCGGGCACAAAGTTGTCAGTCATCGATATTTATCACACATAAATTCCGAAAAGAATTTCGAGAAATAAATTGGTGTGAACCAGGAATCGGTCCCACGAATTCAAAATCAAAAATAGCTCAATCACCACATCCATGTTTGGGTGTTAACCACCAGTCTGTCAAACGGGTACTTACTCTGCACTGTCCTCGGTCTAGAAATCCCGAGTTAAATTAAATCTTTAAAATTAATTTGGGCTTTACTGTTGGATTATAAACTCTAACGTAGTCGCGGCTAATAGCTAATTAATACTTATATAATTATTATTATTGCAAAAGCAAATGTTACTCTACGCGTCATAACTCATATTTATCATATTATTAGAAATAGTATCAGCAATACTTCGGGAATTTTGTTTGGGAAGCTCAATTTCTATTTGTTACCTTCATTTTTAATTACATACTTGTGGATATGTAAATGTTGGTATGCTGTGCATATCAAGTAATTAACTATAATAATAAATAAGTTGAAATGTGTGACTAATATTATGAAATTACTACACTAACATTGCATTTTGATCTTGACACAATTGCATTAATTTTTGGTTTAAATCGCTTGAAAAATGTTTATTGACCAACTCGATTTAGATTTTGTTAACAAAGACAACGAAGCTCATAACAGGTTACGTTGTTATAATTATATAATGTAGAACATTGAAAAATTTAGAATATAGTTTTACTTGTGTTGTGGGGTTATGAGCTGACAAACTTTTATCTATACTTATACATATTATAAAGCGGAAGAGTTTGTTTGTTTTTTAGATGCGCTAATCTCAGAAACCACCGGTCCGATTTCAAAAATTCTTTCAGTTGTATATAGTCCATTTATCGAGGAAGGCTTTAGGCTATATTATATTTTCAAATAAATTAGGGATCCTTACTATAAGTCCAATAATATAACCCAAGGTGTAATTAATATAAGAAAATGACTAGAAAAAAATCTTAAATCGTGAACGCTGCGAAAACTATTGATTCTAAATCAAAACAATGTACTACATTTTTACAGAACATATAATTGTCTATAGAAAAGGTCGCGACGCCATATGTCTATTGTAGTTATCACACAATAAGTGTTTTTTGAATTTTTTAAAACATTTTTATTGATGTCGTTTTAGAAATTCTTTATTTTATACCTTGGTATTAATTCTCCTCAAAATAAATTACTTCAATAAAAAGGTATATTCAATACCTTTCTAGAACTTTTTGAATGGTTCAATTCGGACATTTATGCGAAAAATAATACTTCTAGGAAACATACAGCTTTAGCTACTATCTTACCAAGAGTAAGCGAAATTTCGCAGTAACTTGTGATTGACCAGTAAAATTGCAAGCAGTAGACAAAACTATGGACTTAAATTTTTTTAGACACGTTGTGTTAAAATTTAATTTTGAGAATTAACAAAAAGAAGTGCCAACATAATATTTTAGCTTGATGTCGTTAGACCAGATGGTAAGCAATAAATATAAATATGAAACTGAATAAAATGTTACTTGTGTACTTTACAGGTGATAGTGTTGAACCATCCGGGTCAAATCAGTAACGGGTACACGCCGGTGCTGGACTGTCACACGGCGCACATCGCGTGCAAGTTTGCCGAGATCAAGGAGAAGTGCGACCGTCGTACTGGTCAGTGGCATACTTGGAATATTATTGGAACACATGCTAAACTTATTTCTAGAGCCTTCTTAGTAATATGGCAACCATGTCAACCTGTTTAGAGAAATTGCTCTCGAGTGATTTTTGTCTTTGATTTTGTTGATTACAGGAAAATTGTTTATACATATGGATGTTTTTAATTATAATTAAGGACAGAAAATATTTGTGGGTAGGAACAATTATTAATTGGACTTTTTCCTTGGAGTGTCACGTTACTCTAACTATGGTCTCGTCGCGGTCTGACGGTTATCGTCAAATTCAATTTTCCCTGGTATCTTTCAGCCCTTTCAGTTTTAATTTCTTGTGGATGGAAAATTACATTTAGGTCTGCTTGTGTCTGCTGTTTTGGTTTGAGCAATGTGATATAATCTGCATTCTCTTTTCTAATTTCTACGTTGAAATATTGTTTTACATGCAGGGAAAACTACGGAGACGGACCCGAAATCGATAAAATCGGGTGACGCGGCCATTGTCAACTTGGTGCCCACTAAGGCGCTGTGCGTGGAGTCATTCCAGGAGTTTCCACCGCTCGGCCGCTTCGCCGTGCGCGACATGCGCCAGACTGTTGCCGTGGGAGTCATCAAGGTACCTATATCATTACTTTTGTTTTGGCTATGTTTAATTAAGAGCGACTTAAATCTTAAATTTCCCGATTTTTTTCCAATCACTATTTCCATGATGAATACTTAATGTGTGAAATAACAATTACAGAGCGTGAACTTCAAGGAAGTTACTACCGGAAAAATTACCAAGGCGGCCGAAAAGGCCCAGAAGAAGAAATAACTATGGGGCATACTTAACAAGGTGCTGCAGACGGCAACGGAGGCGGGCGCTCCGCCTCCACTGTCACTGTGGAGCCCCCTTCACCACCCCCAGTCCCTAGCGTCTCCCCCCATTCGGAGCTTCTTCACTGGTGACGTCACACTCGCCCTGCGCACGCAACACCGCACGTTGAATAATAACGCGATGATATTAAAGTTAGTTCGTTTTAGTTACGGTTACCTCTTAAGTTTATTATATATTTATAATTATTTTAGTCCTAAGATTCTCTCCAAGTTTGAGTTTCCGTATTTGAAAGCTAAACGTTATGTTTTGATTTTCCATCGGAAAAAGTTTCGTAGGAAAGCAATGGAATGCTTGTTGAATTTTTAAACTGTTTCGGCGCGCACAGAATCTGTACGATTATCGCGAGAGAGAAGTCGGCCGAGTGTCGGCGGCACTCGATTTGAGCGATTATCGATTTTGCTCATTCGTTCTCTTCATCTAATTTAATGCTAACTCTTCTTCATTTAAAAATTTTAAAATTTAAATAAATTGATCATGGCAATTTCACACATTTACATAGTGCATGGTTTTCTAACACTGTCATTGACAGTTCTTATTGTCTAGGTGAAGATGTAAAATATGCTTGATTTATCTGTTTGTTACTATAGAAATTGTATAACAACAACGTAGTGATTGAAAGAATTTGATTGTAAATCAATTCTCTATTATTAGAACTGTGACTAGAGCGTTTAAAACGCGTAGAGACGTGAAATAATAATGTTTTTTATCATAGAGAAATAAAATAACATTTGGTATTATCTTTTCTGTGGTATTTATGATATAGGTAAAACGTTATGTTCCTATTGTTAAAAATTAAAGAATTATTTTGAACCCAATTCTGTGTGAGAGTTTAAATATTCAATACTAATCGAAGCCATATTTTTTTTGTATTTCCATACTTGCGTACCTACTGTGCGAAAAGTTCTTTTTACACTTACGGAAGACACTCATTTTAAGCTAAATGTAACTTTTCATGTTTTAAATAATTTTATAAAGACCTTAATCCTGATAACCAATAAAGAAGCTACTGGTACTAAACGTGTTTTATTCTTTCTTAATTCTCTTTTTCTTTTGACTGCTCGCCTTTTTCTATTCAATTAAAAGCATTACGGGTATAATGCCAGCCACCAAGCCTTTCGGTGAGCTTTGCCACCGAGCGTCACATTGATACCCCTCCTTTAGCCAGCCCAAGCCAGCCATAGGTACATATAGCCAGAGACAAGAGGGGATGTCAATTTAAGCTATTGCCAGCAGAGATGTACAAAATGGTTTTAAAAAAGCATTTAAATACAAAATACTTTTCAGATTTACTATTTCAAATGCAAAATACTAAATAGTTTTTCGTTTTGTATTTCAAATGCAAAATAGGTATTTTCAAAATACTTTTTTCAAAATAAAATACTTTTTGACGAAATCTTCAATGAGTCTCAGTGGTCCAGTGGTTGAGCGTCTGGGGTTGAGACTCTAGGAACATGGGGTCCGAGTGCTCGTGCACTCTATAAAGATCTTGCAAAGAAACTGATCGAGGGCTCTCTCGACCAGGGGGCTGGTCTATTCTTCGCACAGGGGATTAGCATTGCCATTTGACGTGGCAATGCGGTCGGTCTTCTGGGAACTCTGCCAGTAGATCGAGAAGCGAATTTGAAATTATGCGATTGGGTCTCCAGTTTTCTCGCGGCTCGTCGCATTAAGGTCTTGTCGACGGGTCATGCTCCGACTTAAAATTCGTGAGTGCTGGAGTCCCCCAGGGCTGTGTGCTATCTCCTACGCTGTTTCTTCTGCATATCAATGACAAGCTGCATTACAGCAATCTTCATTATTATGCGGATACGGTACGGGGCTATGCGGTACGGCGGATGCCATATATACCGGCCACCCGCGGATTTCTCGGGAGAACGTCGATTCGTACCGGAATAAACTGTATCTACAATCGAAACTCTGCCTAGTCAGATTTCGGACTGAGGCCGACTCAGCTTAGTCTAATTCAACCCTAAGAAAACACAGGTCTGAGCGTTTACCGCTGAAATGGCACCCTTTGTTGTAGCTCCCTTTTTTGAGGGCACTCGGTTACCCGCCTCAACCGATATCGGAATTCTTCGGGTCGACTTGTCGAGTGACGTCCAGTTTCGCGGTTATCTGGAAGGCAAGGCCAAATTGGCTTCGAAAATGGACGGTATTTCACGTCAGGTAATCGCTTGCAGCTATATAAAGCGCATTTCCGACCTCACGTGGAATACTGTTCTCATCTTTGGGCGGAGTGCCTCTGGCCAAAGATGAGTGCCAGCTTACCCCATTTGAACGCATCCAACGACGCGCGGTTCGGCTTGCCGACAACCAAGCTCTGTCAGATCGGCTTAGCCCCTTGGCACTTCTTGCCACGCACTGTTCCTTTGTGGGACGAGTTGCCGGCAACGGTATTTCTGGACCGCTACGACCTAGGCACCTTCAAGAAACGAGCCTATTCCCATCTTAAAGGCTGGCAACGCTGATGTGATACCCCTGGTGTTGCAGATATCCATGGGCTGCGGTAGTCGCTTTCCATCAGGTGACCCGCAAGCTCGTTTGCCTCCTTATATCATTAAAAAACTATTAAAACCAAATAAGCGAATGAGGCGTGCAAGACTCGTGCCTTGTGTGCTCTGTTCCCTCTGCCTACTTCGCAAGGGATTTGGCGTGAAGTTATGTATGTATGTATAACTTTCAAAAATCATTTCGAAGTCATTAGTGTGAGCCAGGATTTTAACCCACAACAACTTCTTGATTCAAAAGCGGGGTACTCGACCACTGGACCACCTATTAAATTTTACCTATAAAATTATAATAACCTATAAAAACTTTAAAATTTTAATACATACGATAAATAACAAACTATAGTAAAATTGTACTTACAAAAAGAAATTGCATCTTATGAATGAATTTGGCTAAAATTAATCACAAAGTATTTTGTATTTTGAAATGACTTTTAAAAATACAAAATACCTCTCGAGAGTAATTTCAAATAAAATACAAAATGCTTGCAACAAAAAGGTATTTAAATACAAAATAGGTATTTTGTATTTGTATTTTAAATAGAAGTATTTCAAATAAGTCACATCTCTGATTGCCAGCCAGTTAATTTAGCCGTACATGTTTTTTCTAATAGCAGTAAAGGTAAAAAATAAGCCTAAGCTTTCTGATAACTGAAATACCTAGTTTCAAGGTCTACTTTCAAAGGCTCGATTGGGTTATTTTAGAATTTGCTACTCATTAGCATTTCAAACATTTTTTATAGTTTATAGTATTTTTTAGGATTTTTATAACATAACATAACTTCACGCCTTCTGTTACCCGAAGGTGAAGGCAGCGGCTGTTAAGCCTCGTCTCGCCTTTATGTTTACGTCCCAAATGGAATAGGTAGCGAACCTATTGCCATACCGAGCACAAAGTTTTCAGTCATATTATAGTATTTTTATAGTTTGATAGAAATTAAACACTTCTATTCACAAACGTGTTGGTGGAACTCTAAATGAATTATTAAAAATTTAAATAATTGCATTAGGAGGTACGATTTTTTATCATAAAGGGACATTAATAAATAAAATGCTTAGTATAGTATTGTACCTCAATATGTTATTAAGTATAATCGTGTATTCATATCGTATCGTATTTCAGTGCTTTTACTTTATATGCTAAATCCATTATGTTACTGAAAATGAAAACAAAAGAGATGTATGTAAAGTAGAGATGCAACGAATAATCGCTTGGCTGAATACCGAATATCCGACAGAGCCATCGGCCGAATAGCCGCAATTACGTATGACGCACAGACATTCCGATGCATTAGTTTGCATCGTGTGTATAATAATAACACTACAAATTAAACTTATTAGGTTAGGTCTACCTGTCTAATTAATAAAAACATAAAAAGTAAAGTATACAACTAATATATACAAACCAATCAATTAAACAAGTTTGTTTCCATGTACATAATTACCACTTCAAAGTAATCACCATCAAATACTGAGTTGGAAAAAATGTTTATGATCACCGCTTAAAAATCATTGTATATCCACGTTTTTCTTTATCTTTCCCATGTTTCTATTCCATCTGTTAATCGGACTGAAAGATTAAGCTGAACTTATTAATAAAATTGATTACTAGTGGTTTATTACTTTTTCCCCTGGTTTACCTTTTATCTATGGGTACTATCCGGTATCCGGCCGAATTAGTATTCGCTATCTGTCTGTATCTATTAGCTATCTGGTATTCGGCCGTATAGTAAAATTGTGGCCGAATTGGCAGGATGCCGAATAGTGGCCGAATATTCTTTGAATCTCTAATGTTAAGCTTACTAACAATTAAGACAGATCTCTCATAAATCTACATGCTTTAATACGTGTCGAATTACCTTGCCCGCCAGATCATTGAAAGGCGCAGTATTCTGTAATAGATGGTGCTACTAACTGTCTTTCTACTAAAATATATTATCAGATAGTTTGGCTTAAAGGGCTTAGCAGCCATGCGTATATATATAAGAGACAGCTGTATTTGACACTTGACAGTATTTTTCAATGACAGTTATGCTCGAGACTCGAGAGTTTGTGGAAGCGAATGGGATTTCGCCGCTTATTTGTATTATCTTACGATACATAACGAGTTGCTGATAATGAAACACGATGACGTGTGCTTTGCCACAAGTGAAAGTAAGTTTATAAGTTATTTGTGGTAGGAGCAACAAGCATAGGCCTTCATTATCTGTTGTGTATAGCTACGACAGCAGTCTGCCGCGATCCGTGGTTTTGTTCAGTCGGGTGTGGTTATCGTTTTGTTTATTTTACGATGTGTGGAATTTTCGCATATATCAATCATCTTACACCGAAAAGTCGGCGAGAAATATTAGAGTTGCTAGTCAATGGACTCAAACGTTTGGAATACCGTGGCTATGATTCGGCAGGCGTTGCTATCGACACCGCCGATCAGAAGGACATAGCAGTGGTGAAGCAAAGTGGCAAAGTAGCGGCACTCGAAGAGCTATTACAAAAACAATGTGGCGATCTATTAGTGGAAGACTGTCTCGACTCTCACTGCGGTATCGCTCATACTAGATGGGCCACTCATGGAGAACCGAGTCCTGTCAACTCTCACCCGCAGAGATCTGGAGAGGATAATGCCTTCGTTGTTATTCATAATGGAATCATCACCAACTATAAAGAAGTCAAACAATTCCTTGAAAACAAAGGCTATGTTTTTGAGTCACAAACTGATACTGAAGCCATAGCTAAACTAATTCATCACATTTATCATCAACATAAAGATTACAGCTTTCAAGAATTGGCTGAACAGGTGATTCAGCAACTAGAAGGTGCCTTTGCTCTGTGCTTCAAATCTCGTTATTTCCCTAATGAATGTGTGGCTACACGGCGTGGTAGCCCCTTACTTGTGGCTATTAAAACCCGCAGGCGTCTATCCAGTGATCATGTGCCTATCATGTACACAAATAATAAGGCTACCAGAGGAGTTGTACCTTCAGTGCCGAGAGTGAACAGCCATTCACAGTTCCATCCTGAAGAAGAAAAAGATGTTGAATACTTCTTTGCTTCAGATGCATCTGCAGTAATCGAACATACCAATAGAGTACTGTATTTTGAAGATGATGATGTAGCACACATAAAAGATGGTGTCCTAAGCATTCATCGGCTTTCTGGCAGTAAAGATGATCCCCATCAGCGCGAAATCCTCACTCTTAAGTTAGAATTACAGCAAATCATGAAAGGAAACTATGATTGCTTTATGCAAAAGGAAATTTTTGAACAGCCCGAATCCATAGTGAACACTATGAGAGGCCGCTTAAACTTTGCCAATGGCACAGTAACATTGGGAGGTATTAAAGATTATATTCCTGAGATTAAACGCTGTAGAAGACTGATGTTGATAGCATGTGGTACAAGTTATCACAGTGCTGTGGCTACTCGTCAGCTCCTTGAAGAATTAACAGAGTTACCAGTGATGGTTGAACTGGCATCAGACTTTTTGGACAGAAACACTCCTGTATTCCGTGATGATGTTTGCTTCTTTATTTCACAGTCAGGAGAAACAGCTGATACCCTCATGGCTCTTCGTTATTGTAAACGTCACGGTGCTCTTATTGTAGGAGTCACAAATACAGTGGGCAGCTCCATTTGTCGTGAATCACACTGTGGTGTTCATATCAATGCTGGCCCCGAAATTGGTGTGGCATCCACCAAAGCCTATACATCACAATTTGTGTCATTAGTAATGTTTGCTCTGGTCATCAGCGAGGATCGCATCTCTTTACAAAAGAGACGCGCTGATATTATTGAAGCGCTTCATGAATTAGACTCGAAAATTCGTCAAGTTCTAGCGTTAGATAAAGAAGTCAAAGCGTTAGCTGAAGACCTTTACCGTCACCGATCGCTACTTATAATGGGTCGCGGCTACAATTTCGCCACTTGCCTTGAAGGAGCTTTGAAAGTAAAGGAATTGACTTACATGCATAGTGAAGGCATTATGGCGGGTGAATTGAAACACGGACCTCTCGCTCTTATCGATGATTCCATGCCTGTAATGATGATTGTGATGCGCGATCCCGTTTACATAAAATGCATGAATGCACTCCAACAAGTAACCGCCCGTCAAGGCCGCCCTATCGTCATCTGTGAGGAAGGCGATAAGGAAACAATGTCGCTCGCTTCGCGGTCACTGCAAATCCCCAAAACCGTGGATTGTCTTCAGGGAATCTTAACTGTTATACCGATGCAGCTCCTCGCATATCATATCGCCGTATTGCGTGAATGCAATGTAGACTGTCCTCGCAACCTCGCGAAGTCAGTTACTGTGGAGTAAAAATTTGTATATATTTGTTCGCCTGTAGATCGATCAAATATAGGTATTGTATATTCGTGAGTGCCCACAAACGAACCCCTGGAGGGCAGTGGCCGCTATCTACCACGAATGGAGATTATCTGCCCCGTCACCGCGCAAAAAAATTAGCCGCCAAATATGGCGTATAAAGCGATCAGCTGTACAAATAAGTACAGTAACGAAAACTAATGTTTTTAAAATGATAAATATCGATAAATAAGCGAAATCTTAAAGAGAGTTGACATAAGTAGATTGTTTCAGTTTGTTAGGGCACAAATGAATCTGTAAATCTTCAAAATTATATTACTTGTTACTTATAAGTAATTTGTTGGCTCTCCAGTTTGTCTTTAAATTTATGATATTTAAAGGTTCGATTGCAAACATTCCTACAAAAAAAAAAAAATCAAACCTATTGCGTTATTACATTCATAATGTTTCATTACATTCCATTAATTTGCACAACACGCACAAAAATCGTCAACATCACAATAAAAGTTAAACTTTATTTGGTTTACGAAAACTCACCATTTCAGGGATAATCTAGACACCATAGACAAAACTATTGGGCTTCTCCATGCTATGGGTCTTATGTACAATATGGGGGTCTCGATATTACTATGGTATGTGTAAATTACCCTCAATCTATTGAGTGGTTATGATTTGGTAAGTGCAACGCACTTTTCGCAAGGAGGTCGTAATTAGAATGGGTCGGTGACTGGCTTTTGAAACCTTGAATTGTACAGAAATACGAAGGTGCCTATTGGAATTGATTGTTGTATACATTGTTTGTACTGCACTGCATGACTAAATTTATTTCCTATTGAAATGGCTAATTTTATATCTAGTCTAAATATAAAATCGAGAAAGAAGCTCTATTGTCTCTGTCGTGTCTCCAAACAAAAACGTGTACAAGTTTAATTTTTTTTGTGATGTATTGACAAATTTTCAATTTTTTTTCATGTTCGTATTGTAAATAGGGTTGCCACTTTTTACATTGTACATACAAAAAAAATATCAAGTATCAAGACTAAAGTACACTTTACTGTTCTTTATTCTTTAAGTTAATCTCTTTACGGTAAAACTACTTAAGATTTAACTTTTAACAACCTGTGAAATAAAAAATGTTCATATATTTTCTATTGTTCTGATAAAGTATTCAATATAAATAATTATTATAAATGTCAGGTGGGAACCCTAATTACAAAATAACATCCAGGGCGCATTTTAGTATAGATTCTTAGTTCATGTTTCTAGTTTTTATTATAAATAGATATTCATTTATTTACTAGAGATAGTGATATAAAAGAATGTTTTACAATATAATGTATAACATTGCTTCACAAGTATATTTTTTAAAGGCTTAAATATATATTTTTTTATACATTGTTGATATATATTTTAAATATATGTTAATTAAATGCCGATTGAAGACCTAAAAGGTTTTATGCAAGTTGGCAAAGTTGGTATCTTTTTACTTAAAGTGTAATGTCATTAATATCTTTTTTTCTAATTTATCTTAATTTTTAAACTATGCATATATTATGTATGATATATATTAAGCGTAAAAAAATAAGATGTGTATATATGTAATTTATATCATATTTGTGCTGTGTGTGTGTTATAAAAAGAAAAGTATGCAGATCTTCTATCAAGTTAAATACGAATCTATGTGTATGGTTAGGACAGTGTAATTTACACTTTTTATAAAATGTAAAATATTATTTCTACTTATTTGGTAAGCTAACATAATATTAAAATATAACACGCGTTTAGAATTCAGTGACAATTAGTATGTATTTTATTATTTTTAATATTTTATATATTATTTTTAAAGATCAAAAAATCTCGTACTGAAAAAATTAAAAAAAAAAATGGGCATGTCACTGGATTTTAATAAAAGCCGCTCCGATTCTTTTTTTTTGGTGTCCGGTGGTTGGCGGCTACGATTCTATTTTTTTGGGCAGTGCTATTTTTTTACTTGAAATTAATTAATTATTTTTATTAAATGATATTTTAACAATGTCCTCTGCAACTTTTCTATATGGCTGGTAAAATATACAATAGTTTAGTTGTTAGTGTTGTTAGCGCTTAATCATATTATGTTCCCATTTACACTAAAGCCTACCTTTAAGTAGATATACGAGGTGTGTTCAAAAAGTATCGCGAATTTTGTGTTTTTTCAAAAATTATTTATTTATTCATGAATATCTATTTTGTCCCCTTCAAAGTAATCCCCATGAGATATTATGCACTTGTGCCAACGGTTTTTCCAATCTTCGAAGCACTTCAAAAAATCATTTTTTTTTATCTTGTTCAGCTCCTCCTTCGATGCGCTGCGGCATCATTAGTGTGTTGTTTTTGGCCAAAAAGTCGCGCACAAGCAACGATGTGTGAGCAGGGGCGTTATCGTGGTGCAAAAGCCAATTTTTGTTCTTCCACAAATCCAGGCGTTTCTGGCGGATTGCTTCGCGCAAATTGCGCATAACTTGCAGGTAATATTCCTTATTGACCGTTCTTCCCTGTGGCAAGAACTCATGATGCACCACGCCCCTGCAATCGAAGAAAACTGTCAGCAAAACTTTCACATTCGACCGAACTTGGCGCGCTTTTTTCGGTCTTGGTTCGTGCGGCAGCTTCCATTGAGATGATTGAGCTTTGGTTTCCACGTCGTAACCATAAACCCACGATTCGTCACCAGTTATGACCCTCTGGAGCAAATTTGGGTCGTCGCGGACAGAGTTTAACATCTCATTAGCAATGTTCATGCGATGCTGTTTTTGGTCGCAATTGAGCAATTTTGGTACGAATTTCGCGGCGACCCGTCTCATGCCCAAATCATTGATGAAAATCGAATGGCACGAGCCAATCGATATGTTTAGGTCCTCAGCAACTTCTCTAACGGTGATTCGACGATTGGCCAATACCATTTTCTCCACTTCATTAATTTTTTCGTCTGTTGTTGAAGTGCTCGGGCGTCCGGCACGCTCTTCGTCGTTCACATCTTCTCGGCCTTCTGAGAACATTTTGTACCACCGATAAACGTTGCTTCGGTCCAAGGTAGCTTCTCCGTATGCCACAGTCAACATTCGGAATGCATCCACGCACTTAATTTCGTTTTTCACACAAAATTTGATACAGGTTCTTTGATCCATTTTTTTGAATAGGTAAAAATCGAAGACGATCCAAAACACGTGCAAGCAAAGCAGCTGTCAACAATTAAGTGAACATTCAAAATGGCCGAGCTTGTTGGCATAAGTGAGAGACATGAGTACCAACATAACGCCACAAAAAAAATCGAAATTCGATACGAGGTAACCCGCGAAATTCAAAATTCGCGATACTTTTTGAACACACCTCGTAATTAGTTATGTATTGGTAACTTCGCCGTATCCATACGAGTGGTTCTTGAGAAAATCGTGCTCAAACAAACAAATTATAAATAATGTACAGAACAATCCGTTGTGGATCCTACTTTTTTGTATTCAGATAAATGCAAACCTAAATTAATATGATATTTTAATAGTTATTCCGTTGCTTGTCAATAATTATTAAAAATATTATGCTTATCGATAGTGTTTGCAAAACGAGGAAATAACTGAGTGATAAGTACAGAGTTATTTAACGAATTTGATAAAACAAAACAACGTAAATGTTTGACGTACGAAATTAAGGAATATTTAGATTTTCACATCTATGTTTTCACCTGTAATGTATTGGAAAACGTAGATTATCGATTAATACTGACATTCGGCAACAAAATATCGATGTTCCCCAATGTTGATACTGTAGTGCTGTTGCATAAAAATATTATGATTTTTATTGTTTTTCTACGCACTGTTTAATAAGTCGAACGTCGCCTCACAATTGTACAGTGTACAGTGTACACACCTATTTCAGTTACTTTCACGGCACTTATGTAATAATAATTTTCAAAATTAATTGCTAGTCAAAATTTTTAGATGTTTATTTTTGACATTAAATATTTCATGAAAAGTATTTTTATTTGTTTATCTTTGATATATTCTATCCTACATGTACCTATTCCAATAAATATACCTATGTCCAAAACTTATAGCGCGTATGTACAATAGACACCTGTTAATCTCATATCAATATTTAAAAATAACATAACATAACTTCACGCCTTTGTTACCCGAATGTGTAGGCGGTGGCTGTTAAGCCTCGTCTCGCCGTTATGTTTACGTCCCAAATTGAATAGGTGGCGAACCTATTGGCATACTGAGCACAAAGTTTTTCATTCATCGATATTTATCACACTTAACTTCCGAATACAATTTCGAAAAGTCATTGGTGTGAGCCTGTGTCAGGATTCGAACCCAGACCTCTGGATCAGAAGCCGTGTGCTCGACCACAGGACCACCGACACCACCATTTAGAATTAATTTGTACATAATACCCGTAATGGACGAAATGATATGGTGGTCTATTTTTGGATACGACAAATTGATTTCTGTGGATATTAATTGATGAAAATTATGTACTTACCTCCCCATGGCCTTCAAATTGTGTACCTACCAACTGTGTATATGTGTTTGTTTGACACTATTTTCTGCTAGTTACTTGCTCAAAGTGAAATAATTACATATGAACAAAAATAAATATATCTTTTTATTACGGATATCAAATTCAATTTTTAGACAAAGAAACAACATACCTACCAAAATATAAATAACTTCACGCCTTTTTCAACCTGTGTGTAGGCAGCGGCTTTTTAAAGCCTCGAATCGCCGAATCGTTGCGTTACGTCCCAAATAGCATATAGGCGAACTCTTATTAGTTATTACGCCGGTCACAAAAGTTGTCAGTCATCAATATTTATCACACATAACTTCCGAAATTTCGAGAAATCATTGGTGCGAGGCCGGAATCGAACCCACGACTTCTGGATCATCGTTCTCTCCTGACTATCTAGATTATTTATAACAACAAAATACCCATCAAATTAGTTAAAATAACGATACTGATTTAATGTCATAGAAGCAACGACTAGGCGCGCGTGGACCAAGTTTGTCTCGCAATTTGCGTCCATATAGGTACTATTAGTTAATAAATGTTTCGATGGCCCAGAGAACCTCACTTCAGAATCAGAACTGCTGGACTCGAATCCTGGCTGACGCCACTACTTTTCGTTAGTTTTTTTTTTATCAGCACACCATTCATAGAATTTGGAACTAAGTCTGGGTCTTCCCATCGCTGATATTATCATTATATTTTGTTTGTGTATGAAATAATTAGAACCATTTTCTGGCATTTGGTGTCAAAATTGGTTCAACTTTACAAGAACAATATTGACGTTAAGTCAACTCTCGGCTTCAAACTGGCATATCAGTAATATCTTTTAGAATCAATTTAATTTCAAATCGTCTCACGTAATTCGATGGAGCGAGGTGAAATTGTCTCTGTCTGAATCACTCCGAATCCTTGCTAACTAATAATTATAAATGCGAAATTAACTTTCTGTCTCTAAGAGTAATCCTTATTTGATATTTTTAAATCAAGACTGTCTTTAACGTTTAAACCTGAAGTACCAGCTAATTTGGTAACTAAATATGCTGCGAAGAAAAAGAGAGTGACAGTTCATAGTAACGGGGAAACCATCGTAAGGAATATAATAAAACTCCTTAGATTTATTTCAAAACTGTGACGCAGTTTAGTTGCAAGTAAGGAGTTGGCGCCTAATGTCATATGTTTATACCTGAACTGAATTAATAAGATTTGATTCTATAGATGGCGTACGACAGCTGGCTTAAATACTTCTATATAACATAACTTCACATCTTTCTCTATTCTGGATTCAGAAATGGGATGGGATCTGATTCAAGAAGTCGTGGGGTTGATTCCGGGGCTCCAGGCTCACGCCAATGTCTTTCCCGAAGTTCTGTGGGATAAATATTGGATGACTGTCAAAATTGTACTCGGTGTATGGCAATAAATTCTGCCACCCACATTCCTTAAGGGATATAAAAAAATCAGTGAGTCGAGATTTATCAGCCTCTGCACCTTTATGTAAAAATGCCGTTATAATGATGTTATAAAGAAAAAAATTAAAAAAAAAAAAAAAACAATTTGCCAATCGCTAATTCAATAATGGTCACAATACCTATGGCTATACATTTGTTAGTCATCGATATTTATCGCACAAGACTTTCAGAAAATCATTGTTCATTATCATTCTAATAGTATCTAAATAACTTCACGCCTTTTTGTACCCGAAGGTGTAGGCAGCGGCTGTTAAGCCTTGTCTCGCCGTTATGTTTACGTCCCAAATGGAATAGGTGGCGAACCTACTGCCATACCGGGCACAATGTTTACAGTATACGATATATTTCACACAAAACTTCGAAGTCACAGAAGTCATTGGTGTGAGCCAGTGTGAGGATTCGCACGCGCGACCTCTAGATTTAGAAGCGGGTGCTCGACCACTGGACCACCGAGACATTATACAGATATCTCAATATGTACAATTAAAAGGAATAAATTAACAAATATTAGAATTATAGATAAGACTGACCTTGTAATGCGATACAAAGGAAAAATAAATATACAATTTAAAAAAAAATTACCTAACGAACCCATTTATTTGAACATTGGCGGTGAACATTATCCTTGAAATTATTCGCTAATAAGAATTTTAGTCTATTTAATGATATGGACTCAAAACACCGCCGATTTAGAAAGAAAAGTATCGTTAGGAAGTAAAGTAAATGGGGCGTTGGGCAGATTCATGGGCGCAAAAGATGGCAGAAAACCCCAGCTAGCAATTCACAATGCAATACTCATCCCAATGCTAAATTATGGAAGCGAGAGCAGGGTATGGCAGAGCGTGCATGAAAGTAGGATAAACGCGGTCGAAATAAGGGCATTGCTCAAAAAGCGAGAGACCCTTGCTGACCGCGTGGAAAACAAGGTTATAAGGAAGGAAGTCGCATTGAATGAGAGTGTCGGTGTAAAATTCAGAAAGGGCATGCCCCGATGGTTCGGACATGTAGAAAGGATGAATGATGCAAGATTGACCAAGCAGATATAGAATGCAAAAGCGGATGGATGTAGGAGTCGAGGACGGCCTAGACACAGATTCCATGACCAAATAGAACGGGTTCTGGAGGAAGGTGATGTTAGGAGCTTCAAAAATCGACGCGCGTGCATGAAATAGTTATGAAAGTCAACGAAGCCAGTGAGGTGTGTAAGAATCGCGCCTTATGGCGCTCCGTTCTCTCTGCCTTCCCCGCAAGGGATTTGGCGTGAAGTTATGTATGTATGACTCAAAACTATTTGAGAAATAGTAGTAGAAATCCACTTTTTTCATTGGGTTTGCGAATTCATTAACCGATTTCGGGACGTCGCGAACACGTTTTTAATATTCAATTAATTCACTTTAGGGAGCTTGGATATGTTTAAACATGATGGTTTCAAATAGTTCATAACGGAATACTATACACAAAATATGTGAAAAAGGTACCTATTGAACGTTTTTTATTTTTATTAATACAATAGTTGACCCGGCGAACTTCGTTCCGCATCAAAAAAAAATAATTAGTAATACTTGGATCTTAAAAAGTTCAATTTGTGCTATTTATGCAACTGCTATGTACCGCTATGTTAATACTGTAATATCTTCGTAAATATTAGTTTAAATTACATGCTGTAAATGGCTATATTAATCTATATTAAAAGCACAATCTATTTAAGACACTTAATTGGATGAAAATTAATGTTGCAATGTTTAAAATTGCTTCGTAAATAAGCCATTATTTCTCGTAAAAAGTAAAAAAAAAATAATAGTCATTGTGGGTTATCCCTAAGACATAGACATATTATTATGCCCTCGCGGACTTTTTTATAGACCTTTTAAAGGTATATAATAATGTAGTACATTTTTGATTTATCACTTAGGGTTCAGGCAGCGTTTTCGATTAAAGTTTTAAATCTTGAAAATTATAATTTTTTTTCACTACACTATTCATGAATTATAGATCAAAACCACCCCGTTGACACCCTCTAACTATTAAAAAAAACCGCATCAAAATCCGTTGCGTAGTTTCAAAGATTTAAGCATACATAGGGACAGAGAAAGCTACTTTGTTATAGACTATGTAGTGATAATGACACCAGTTATGGCGACTGTAATTTTGGAAATTACCGCCATTTATTTAATATTGTCCTTAGATTAATAACGCATAGAAGGATGGTCTCATACCTATACAACGGCAAAAGTGAGGCACAAAATCAATTGGCGTGTGCGTGAACTATGTGTCGTTGCACGCTAAGACACACACAAATGAATCAAAATGATGTTATTAGTGAAGTCATATTACCCTAAAAATGGGGTAATTGGAACATACTTACCTCGGCCTCGTACCTTTTGGGTACATTACGTCTATAGTCCTACAGAATGATGAATAGATATATCAATTAGTAACATACTCTTATATTATTGCGATATAATAACACTATCAATTGACCAAATTTTACTGTCAAATTCATTTTGCATTTTTAGTGATCCCAAAAACCAACTTTTTTGAATGTATTTTAAATTTAATGTATTTTTAAATGAATATGAATGTATTTTGAATTTCAGTAATATATAAAACATTAATAATAAAACGGGAAGGGGATGGGGGTGAGTTTTTTAAGGAATGGGGTAAAAAACGGTGTTTCTCGATTTCCGGCAAAACTAAAAGTCCTATGGAAAAATCAAATGGAAAAATTGTAGATAGTAAAAAGATATTGTATTTACACTTTTTCACATATCCTCAAAATTTATGTGAAAAATAAAAAAAAACAAGTTTTCGGTTTTTTATTTTTGCTTTGCATTTTCTGAGAAGATTTACTACAGTTACTTTTTTTTCCGCCATCCGTAAGTAGAGGTTTCAACGTACAGAAAACATATCAACTTTAAAAAAAAAAAACTGATATTTTGACGGGTGAACTTTCCATTGAAAATTAGGGTGCTTTTTAGATAATAATTCAAAATAAGTCGAAAAAGTAAATATTTTTATACAAATAAATTACAGCGTATTTGGGACATAAAAAGGTAACTTTTCACAAACGTCGTAAAAAAAAATAATATATTTTTTGTAAATGATAAGAATAAAAAACCTGGTTTTCTAAAAAAAATCTAAAAAATCTAGAAAAGCCGATTTTACCCTTAAAAACTCACCCCCACCCCGACCTCAGATCGCCCGTACATTATTTTTCTTTTCATTTTTGTAATATTCTCCTCCTTTTCTAATGGGCTTCATCTTCCTATTATTTTTTTGGTTTTAAAAACTATCTACCCTGGTCTAATTCTGAAAATTCCACAGATTAATTATCCACTAATATTACAATTAAAACCGCAAGAATAGTTTATTTCAGTTATTTTCACAGCTACATGTCTTAGTATGTCTAATGTAGTAAATTTTTGTTAGGTATGTGGTAACGCAGATCAAATTAAATTTAGTTTTATACATTAAAAAAACCAGCATAAAGTTTACAGGCTGATATCACCATTAAAATAAATTGATAAATTATATACATTAACTATTATTTTTTCAAGATTGAAAGATGTATATTTTTTTTATACAAGTACTAAATGTTTGTTTTAACATATCATCGCCTGTACAAGGTCTTTTGGTAGTAGATGTAAATACATTAGATACCTATTCTAAATTTGAATTTATAAAAATTTTAAGTATAAATTCGGTTCAAAGTTATTTCATTTGTGGTCGCTACTACACTATCAATTGAATATTTGGAGTGTTTTTTTTGAGGCGGTGTTATTTCTGACTTGAGGATTTCTGTGATTATTCTATACTATCTGTTGTGGTTTTTTATTATTATTAACACTAACTTTGCCCGCTTGGTGTATGAATATAATGTTTACTACCTAGTACCTACTACTACTTACTCCTTATTAAATCAGCTATTTGCCAATCAAAACTTTTGAAAAAAAATCGGCATTTAAAACCCCTATTTTTATAAAAAAAAAATATTTTGATAGGTTATTTTAAAATTAATTTAAATTTAATTGCAATTAAATTTTAGATTCCAGAATCACCTCACGTTACTTTTTTTGAGATGAAAATAAGCTAAAAATTTATTCTTACACTTTGTTGCGGTGGATTTTTTTGCATTTGGTAACAGAAAGTGATATTGACTAAAAGAATTTTGTGACGGATGATATACCGAAACCAGTATCTAAAGAACCATTTCATTTAAATTTCCATTCTTAGATCTCTTTCTATCTATTTAACGTCTATTTTGAAATTCTACGCCCAATCCTTGAATTAGCAAATTAAATTGAATTTTGCTTAAAAAAGAAAACACGATAAAAAACATATCACCAAGATACTTATGTCTGACGGAGGCGAGTGCGTAAATAAGTATTATCTATACGAGAGATCTCATTTCGTGTTTGGAAATAAAATCAAGTTAAGCATAAGATTTATTCTCAACAAGTCTTTGCGCAGAAAACTAAATTGAGTGGGCGCGAAAATAATTCTAAAAAAAAAACATATTTTTATTTAAAACGTATTTTTTTTCTTTTTTTAAGCTGTTTTATTTAAGTAGGATGCAAAGAATTTAAGTCGGATATTATACGTGGCAAATTTCCTTTATACATAGAATTGCGATAAAATCGTATAAATTGTTTTCATTTTCTGTCTGATAATACTGATTGCCTGTCTTATCGACAAATTCTCAGTAATTATTAGGTATAATGATATAACACATTCACAAATATCCACTTTTCTACATTATGTAGGTAACAGTCTCGCTGGCGCAGTGGTCGTGCACACGGCTTCTGATCCAGAGGTCCGGGTTCGATTCCAGACACTGGCTCACACCAATGACTTTTCGAAATTGTTTTTGGAAGTTATGTGTGATAAATATCGATGACTGAAAACTTTGTGCCCGGTATGGCAATAGGTTCGCCACCTATTCCATTTGGGACGTAAACATAACGGCGAGACGAGGCTTAACAGCCGCTGCCTACACCTTCGGGTAACAAAAGGCGTGAAGTTATGTTATGTAGGTACTCAATTAAATTGTTGATACAGGTGATTTTAAATTTAAAACTAAATAATAGTGCGTACCTAATTGAATTTTTGGGTTAAGGTTGCTACCCAAAAATCGGAACTGGTTCGCAATTACAAATCGGAACTCGTTTTAATAAAACCTTGGTGTAACCAGTTCCATTTTTTTTTTACTGATTTCTATTACAATTTCTCAACATTTGAACTGTACTAAAATCACTAACCTATACCATATAAATAAAATTGGAGTGTATGTTTGTAATATTTAAATACGCGTATTACTAGATACATGTCTGACTTTTTGTCTGTCTGTTTATTTCCGCCTAATTTCTGAATTGGCTGGACCGATTTTGACGATACATTACTGAAGGGTAGCTGATGTAATAAGGAGCAACTTAAGCTACTTTTATTTCGGAAAAAAAATATATTTACTTATTTATTGCTTCTGAAGCGAAACAAAATTTGTCGGCCGGGTCAGCTAATCGAAAATATACATAGTATAAACAGATATTTTGAATATATTCTTTTGCCGCGCAAGTTTCGATGGCCTAGTCAGCCTAGTGGTTCAGCACTCCCGACCTCTTGTAAGTAAGTCTCGAGTACGTAGGTATCCTGGCTCACAGCCCAGATCACTTTTTTTAAATGTTATGTTTGACTATCATAATTGTATCCCATAAAGGTTATAAATCGGTTTTGCTACATACATGTTGTACTAGAAAATTTATCCAGCATGCCGAAGCATGATTGTCTCTGCTTACACCTTCGTTTACCTACTAAGTGTATGAAGTTACAGTACAACAAAACATGATATATAGTGCTGCTATCACATGGCTGACCATTTTTAACACGTATCTAGCTATAAGGTTTAGTAAATATATGGTATATGTAATATCAATTATCGATAAATCCGAGGGATCCGAGGGATTTTTTTCAATTACCGATTAACTGTGTTATGTTCAGGTGATTCCCCACACTAAACCATATAAATACGATACGTTATTGAAATCAAGACTTTATCGCTTACATCTAATGACATAATCTTAGTTGATTATCGATTGATCAAAGAGTTTCCCTATAATAGCGCCAATCTGAACGTCGCATGGTCGTGTTACGGCGATATGCTTCTCAACTCTATGATAAGATATAGTACCTACCTACGTAGGTTTTTTATGTTGTTTTCATTTGAAAAAACAGGAAATAGTTATCGCGGAAGTTGTTACTGGAAAAGTCATGGTATTGAAACGAAATTGTTAATTATACGTTAGCTAGCTGACCCGGCGAACGTTGTTCCACATCAAAAGTATTATCTGCTGTCCCGCTATGTTAATACTGCAATATCTTCGAAAATATTTATTTAAATTGCATGCTGTAAAGGGCCAGGATCATCTATATTACATGCACAATCTATTTAAGACACTTAATTGGATGAAAGTTAATACTGTAATATTTAAAATCGCTTCTTCTGAATCAAAAAGTAGTGGGATCGAATCCGGGCTCACACCAATTACGTCTGGCAATTCTTTTCGAGACTTATGTTATAAATATCGATGATTGATGACATTGTCAGGTGTGATACAAAGAAATAGACGTGATGATACTAAATACTAAACTATGTGTGCACCGTGCTAAAACAACTCTGATGACCAAAAGCCTGTTGTGTATGGCGCCAAGAATTTATAATATGTTACCGCAGCAAATAAAATTAATTAACATAGCAAAATTCAAAACTATTGTGAAAACTACATTAGCAGAAAATTTTTGTTATTGTTTAGATGATTTTTTAATGACAAACTGTATGTTATTTGCAGACATTTATAATATTTTTGACAATAAATAAATTTTAAATAAATATTTGCCTTTATCTGTTCGTAATTTTTTTTGTATACTTTTTTAAACATTCACACGCCTCCTTTGGCAAATTTTGGAGAATATTAAAAATATGATGTCACCATATTGTAAATACCCAAAATTTTGTAAATAAATAAATGATTGATTGATTGTGTCCGGTGTATGGCAATAGATTACCTATCGACGAAACGACGCTTAACAGCTTATTTACAACTTCGGGTAGAGCAAGGCGTGAAATTAGAAAAAAAAAATATTATTCGCTACAGATTTTGATACGCTCAAATATTGACACACAATTGTTCTAGAATCCCTGCAGCGCTGCCAGATTAATTAACAATATATAGTGATGTGTCGTTACATTTCTCAAGGACGACCAGAACAGAATTAACAAACTATCCAACCAGCATCAAGGAGTAGGATAAGAGAAGAAAATTAATTAAAGCGTTAATATTTTTTAACAAAAAACACAAGACATGGGAAACTATGTCAGTCACTAAGAAATCTACTATTAGCCATTTTTATAAGTACTGTTATGATACAAAATGATGTAGAAAAACAAATAAACACAAATACAACAATGATTGCGTGTGATTGTCTGTATGTGAGAAATTCTTGAGCGCTAAGCGTGTCGTTTGGGTGCAAGCTATTGCGCAGAAACAACCTCTCTATGCTGCCAGTTTCACAACACGACCCACTTGACAGCAACTGGGGGGGGGAGCGCCGCTACCACATGTTATCCCCAGCCCCACCAGCGGCTACCACCTCCACGCTCGCAGCAGACAATGCGCATACCACATCAGAACATTGAAACTTTGCCGTTGAGCAATAGTTACAGCAATCCTTCAATATGATAGGCAAACTTGCGAAATAATAACTTTCAAAATTAATATAAGACTTGCCGATTACAAAATATTACCTACATTGATTTTTAGACTGGCAGGTAACATGTTGAATCAGGTCGTGTCATTTGATAGGTTATATATACCTTAGGAGTCATCCATTAACCACGTGAGGCTTAAAAACTTGAAAGTGGGGGGGAAGGTTTATACCTGTATTTAAATATAATATATAATTCGTGCCTTTTTCTACCCGAACGTATAGGCAGCCGTTATTAAACCTCTAGTGGTGTTGGGTAGGCGGGTTAGTTTTAAATCTCACCATGTATCACCGAAGGGGAGGGCGGGTTATAGAATGTTTAAAATAGATCACGTGATTAATGGACGGTCTCTTATTAGATACCGACTAAACTACTACTAAAATACTAGTTAATAGTCTCAGTGCTCCAGTGGTAGAACTACCCGCTTTTGATTCAGAAGTCGCAGCATCGATTCCGGGATCATAGCAAACATTTTTGGAATTTTTGCCACCAATTCCATTAGGGACGTAACGATTGAGCGAGCCGAGTCAGAGCAGCCGCTGCCAACATCTTCGGTAAGAAAAAGCCGTGAAGTTATGTTTTACATACATAACGTACCATACATTATACTTACCTATCGTCGTTCCTTGATACCTTTAATCCTATTTGTTTTCGTTTGCGCAGACATTTAGAAAACGCTTTTTTGTATTATACTCGTAGTTATAATAAAAAGTCTAGAGAAACGGTGTTAATTATACTGAATCTATTAAATATGTACAGTTTCAATTACATAGCTCTTATATTTTGGAATTATCGATATTTAATCACCCGAATCCGTTATTTTGCAGTCCAAGTAGGTACTAGAAGTAGTTGAATAATTAATAATAAAGATTGAGCACTATATATATAAATGTAAAAAATCTAAAACTCGAAAATATTATCCTAATAGTCCTAATACCGGTCGCGCGGGCCTATTCATGCAGCAATGTTTCAGACAGATCAAACGGATACAGGAACAGCTAGTTAAATAATGAAATAAGTCTTTCAGGGCTTTGAGCTTTGCAATATAGTTCTATGCGCTATTTTTACCCAACTATGTCGAAGAGTAAGTAGTTAAACTTTTCAACCCACTTTGGTACTCGTAGTCCGAACAAACTGATGTTTTTTTTTAGATTTGAGATTACCGCGAGAAACCTTTAACGGGAACATATTTCCCATTCAGCAACTATAAAACCACATGTGGTAAAGTCTTGCAGTTCGCTGCATGAATGGGACGGCTCGACCTCTCGGAATATCGGCGTGAAGTGGCTTGTGTCGCGTTTCGTTCGGTAAGAGAGGTATCCGGAAGCCCGATTTCCCCCTTTCCTCTCTTACTCCCTTAAAGGACGGCAACGCACCATGGTGTTCATGGGCGATGAGTAGTTCCTTACCATCAGGTGGCTGACTTGCTCGTTTACCCCCCTATCCCACAAAAAAAACCATAAGAGACTATTAAGCGTATGTTTCTCGCTACTATAACGGTAATCCAATGTTATTGATAAACAAAATACACGTAAGTAACCCTGTTGAAAGTTATAAACCAGAATAAAACACGAATAATTTTTTACTACGCGTTCTTTTTTTTTTTTATTTTATTTTTTTGTAGTATTTTTCTATCTCGAATTAGTAAAACATCATTCACTTACCTATAAAAACAAACCTCTTACGTGCTTAAGTTTATTAATTTTCATATCCGTGATATTTTACTTTTATCGTCGTCCAAGATCGTTCAAAATATTTAAAAATTGACTATTAAACCTATGGGGTGATTACCTAACAGCTAGGGCAATGCAATATTGCTTACCGATCGCTAACCAACGAACTTGATCGCAGTGATTAAGGTCTTTTAATATAATTTAATTTGGGCGAGGTTCGGTGACATTGCTAAGCAGAACCTGGGATTCAAACAAATCATAAACCTTCTGATATATAGTGCTAGCTTCTTTAATAACAAAAGCTGATAACTTTAATTAATCATACTCCTGAATATATGGATAATCAGTAGGTAGTGCAAATTCACAAAATTTGATAATAGTGAGAAATTGCTATTTCAAAGGTTTCAAAGGTTAAAGAACTGTCGGGGCGTTTTAATCATTTAAAAAAAAGTAATGCAACAACAAGCTAAGTGTCAGTGGCCCCGAGCTGACCGCGGCGGCAATGGCGGCGAAACTCCACGTTCGATCTGACGCACTCTGAATAATAAACAATGCTCGATTTGGCCTCAAATATTAGTAGAGATGGTTAGGTGCTCTACTACATATGTTCTATAACAATTTTAAAAGTAATTCTTTATCGACAACACCAAAGAGTTAGGGGATTTCTTTTCACCGCATTTAGTCCATTGAAATGTTACATGTGCTTTGCATTTCTTAGAGGACGCAATTTTATTTTTGAAACATGTGGAGGCGGTCAATAAAAGCTTAACTTTAAGTTTACGGGGTCACCACCCCGGTATGGCGTTGGCATTATCGAATCCGGGCTCCCATGATTTCTCAGAATTCTTTTTGGAAATTATGTGTAATAAATATCGATGACTGAAAATTAGTGCCCGATGTATGGCAACAGCTTCACCACCTGAGACATAGGTAACATAACGATTCGGCGAGCCGAGGCATAACTTAACAGCCGCTGTCTACACCTTCGGCTAGAAAAAGGACTAATTTTATATATATTTATAATAAAGGAATTACAACCTTCTTTTAAAAGTTGAGTCCTTTTAGTCGCCGCAACCTAAACAGGTAAGCCATTAACATACTCGTAAATCTACTAATTTATATAAAGACTGTCTGTTTGAGACGTAATGTCGTCAATTTAAAAAAAATGCAGATTTATTCACTATATGTATTTCGGTATAGTAGAGTTTTGTAGACTCATAATTATTTTCTATCGTGATGATCATAGGTTCATAAAAAGAAAACATGATATACCAGCGCAAGCCTATGGTAAAAGTATTGGGGTTAGTAATCAAAGTATTTAATAACGAAAATACAAATCCACTATCCAGCCGTTTATTGTCAATTTGTATTTAAAAAAATATAGTAAGGTAGGTAACTCTTAAAATAATATACCTTTAAATGATGATGACTGAAATCTTTGTGCCCGATATGGCAAACATGACGGCGAGTTGAGGCTTAACAGCCACTGTGTATTGTATACCTTCGGGTAGAAAAAGGCGTGATGAGTTATATTGCTGACGCAATGGAGAAAATGTCGGTAGAAATTTTCGATTAAAAATATATACAACAAATATTTATTTCCCAAATAATACCCCGAATGAACTGTGTGATCATAAGATATACATTGGATATTCAGGGTTTGAGACAGGTAGGTAGGGACTTAGGTAGTAGTAGGTACTGTGATACCACACGAACAGATTCGCGAGCAAGAGCTAGTTTAATGAACATGAATTTTGTATATGGGAATGCTGTTCTTGTGATAGTTTACCTTGGAAAGGCTTCCTGCAAATCGGTGAAGGGGACCTGGTACGTGTTCTTTGTTCGTAAAAGAAAGAAAGGTTACATTATGTATATTACTTACTGGCGTTTTTAAATGACTGCCCCAGAAGGAGACTTTATTAGTTTATTACATACAATATGACGGGCCTCGTGGCGCATTGGTAAAACTACCGGCTGCAGCAATGTGGTCGGGGTTCGATTCCCACCCGAGCACAAATATTTGTGACAAACATGAATATTTGTGTGGCGTCTGCGTGTTTTTCTATGTATTATAAGTATGTATTTACAAAAGAAAAGTATATATGCATTAATATCCGTTATCTAGTATCCATAACACAAGCATTTAGTTGCTTAGCTTGGAACTAGAGGGCGCTGTGTGTATTGTGTCCAAGATGTCCAAGATATAATATATTACCTTTTTAGTCAAACAAATCCAACAATTTTTTAGCCAATATTTAAAAAGAAAATGATGTTTATAAACCCTCAATATTAGTTATATAATATACATAACAATAAATCCGTAAGATAAATTACGTACATTATGCACAACTCGTGAATTCCAAGTTGTTTGATAATCCAGAAGAACAACTGCCTAACCAGTTTTTGTGGTTGCCGTCGAGATTGAAAGTTATAATAATACTAGCTGACCCGGCAAACTTTGTTTCGCCTCAGAAGCAATAAATGACTAAATAAAAGAATTTCCCTAAAATAAAAATATCCTAAATGACATATTATATGCTACCTGCCAATAAAAATCCCCTCAAAATCTGTCCAGTTATTTTAGGTTTAACTAGAATAAACAGACAAACACTGAAAATAAATATTTTGGTGTATGTACCACGGGTTCATATTCATACGCATGTAGTAAAAAGCGGTTATGTCAATACATATTACAAACAGGCACTCAAATTTTATATACTTAATATAGATATGATATTCAAAACATACAGTCAATAGATATACATAATATACAGTCTCGGTGGTCCGAATTCGAATCCTGGCACACCAATAACTTTTCGAAATTATTTTCGAAAGTTATGTGTGATGAATATCAATGATGAAAATTTTGTGCCCGGCACAACATAACGGCGAGACGAGGCTTAACGGCCGCTGCCTACACCTTCGGGTAGAGAATGGCGAGAAGTTATGTACCTAGGTATGTAGTCAATATAAAAATCACACTTGATATATTTCAGGTCTTGGTCTCCGAAAACTGAAAATCACTCTATAAGCTAGCATGAAGTTTAACAAAAGAAACGAATTTTCGGCCTATTTCTATTTCGACATCCTAGCTACCCGTGAAGGATAAATAAGCCTGATAAGCTCAGTAGAACTGAACTCCTTTGGGGCTAGGTGGTTTTCGATTTCCACACGTGGTATCATTTCGACTTTCACAATTCAATTAGTTGATGTTTTCTTTTTATGGGATAGGAGGGCAAACGAGCAGGCGTGTCACCTGATGGCAAGTAACCAACTCCGCCCATGTACGCCAGCAACACATATAGTGTTACTGTTGCGTTGCCGACCTTTAAGGGATAGGGGAAAGGAAAGGATGGCGAAAGGGGGGGACGAAACGCGGCATGAGCCACTTTACGTCGATCTTCTGAGAGGTCGTGGTATTTCACCAGTCGATCCGGCCCATTCATGCAGCGAACTGCTTGGCTCTACCACTGTTTAAAATAATAGAATAATAATAATATCGCGAAATAAAGCCAAGTGCAAAAGTTTACAATGGAATAGAATATGGCGGACAAGACCCGGTTACCCGATCACCTTGACTTTTACATTTTATACTGGACAACTTCAAAATTCCTTTATTAGCCTAATTTACATAAATTTTAAATGTCAACTATGTACCTATTTGCATTATAATGACTACGTACATGGGTTCCTCAGCATACCTAAGTTATACTGAATAATATCAATTAATTGACTCGAGATTGTAGCAGGCTCAGATAGAATTTAGCACCAGGCGTCCATGCAATAGTCCAAGGTTGACCAGTGAATGTGCTCAATGCAAGTTGATATAAGGAAGGACAATAAATCATGAATCTGGCAGAGTGAATGCAGTATTATTGTAACAACGCCATCGACATTGATGTTTGCGGACCCCTCATTCATACCTCATTAATACTAGTTGACCCGGCGAACTTTGTTCCGCATCAAATGTAAAACACAATTAAATCTGGATTTATCAATTTATTTACTACATTATACATGAACTATAGATAAAAACCACCCCGTTGACACCTATTGAAGAAAACCGCATCAAAGTCCGTTGCGTAGTTTTAAAGATTTATGCATTTATGGGGACAGACAGCGAATGGGGAAAGCGACTAATTCCTAGAGAGAAATAAAGAGAAAAAATACCCACCAACCAATATATATAAGTATAATATAACATAACTTCACGCCTTTTCTACCAATTCTACCCGAAGGTGCAGGCAGCGGCTGTCAAGCCTCGTCTCGCCGTTATGTTTTCGTCCCAAATGGAATGGGTAGCTAACTATTGTCATGCCGGGCATAAAGTTTACAGTCATCGATATTTATCATACATAACTTCCGAAAGTAATTTCGAAAAGTCATTGGTGTGAGCCATGATTCGAACCTGCGACTTCTTGATTCAGAAGCGGAGTGCTCGACCACTGGACCACCGAGACATTAAGTAAGTTTACAAATATCAATTAAAGCCATTATCTATTTAAAGACAAAGACAACATTCTTGATGCAGATGTAACATAATTGGAAATTAATAATTTAAAAGCTATTAATATCCAATAATCCACTACAACAAACATACAAGTTATTTATAGCTCCGATGGTTCGGACATGTAGAAAGGTTAAATGATGCAAGATTTACTAAGCAGATATACAATGCAAATGCGGATGGACGTAGGAGTCGAGGACAGCCATGACATACCTTCCATGACTAAATAGAACGAGTTTGGAGGAAGGTGCTGTTAGGAGCCTTAAAAATCTCCGCCCGTGCATGAAAAGAGTTACTTATGAAAGTCAAAGAAACAAGTGAGCGAGTAAGGATCATGTCTTATGGCGGAGGATTAAGGCTCAAAGGATTTGGCGTGAAGTTATGTCTGTTTTATTAAGTTATTTTTGTCTTTAATGTACTCTTTAACTCATTATTAAACTGAGATATTAGTTCTTTTTCCTGTCACAGGCTGCGGCAGCGTTACCAACTCGAAATTCGTCAAGGTGGGAGATAGGGTTCTACAAGTTGGTAGTTTCCAACAAACCCTACTATGAAAAGTTGGTAGATCTACCACCCATACTTTTCAAGTCTTTTAGAGACCCTCCAATAAGAATCTGGCATCCTTAATTTACTTTTCGATTGGATGAGACATATTTGAACTATTTTTATTAGAAATCTAATGATAATAGTTGAGAATATTTTTGATTGTAATGCATCTTTTTTAATTTTCGAGGAGGAGAATTTTCTTCGTTTTCACTTTCACTTTCACTCATTTTGATAGTGTTCAATTGAAACGTTTCAAAAATTACAATCAGTTATTTATTGATTGAATCGCGTTAGATATAGAGTGTAAGCACAGATACGTAGAAAGAGTTTTAAGATCTAAGTTAGATCTTAAAACTCTCTAAAAAACAAAACAAACATCATGGCGGCGTTAGATCATCTAACGCCGCCATGATGTTTGTTTTGTTTTTTTTTTTTATTAAGCCGCCATGATATGACCTGTACATCAACCTGTAACGCCCTCTATTTTCGAGTAAATTCGATGGATCCATCAAAGGGTAAAAAAGCAAGAGAAAGATTACGAAAAATGAAAAAAAAATTATAGTTTCAATATTATTTTCATGGAGGTTTGATTTGGGATTTTTGAAAACTTTAAAAGTTGGTAGATTTTTGGTACAAGGTGGTAGGTTTGACTACGACACTAAAAGTTGGTAGATCTACCGAAAAGTTGGTAGAGTTGGCAGCACTGGGCTGCGGTAGAATTTCATAGACACCAATTTAAATGTTGTTCCGGCTCTGGATACAATCCTTTTGAGCCTTATCTTAATTTAACTTAAAATAACCTAACTCAATCATCGATAAAGTGCCACTTTAAGCACGATATTTCAAGGGGGTTTGTCAATATTGTTGTCATAACTCCCTATAAGAGCACCGAACGAAACGCGGCATGAGCCTCTTACGTCGATCTTCTGAGAGGTCGTGGTATTTCACCGGTAGGGCCAGCCCATTCATGCAGCGAACTGCTTGGCTCTACCACTGTCTGAGGTGTCCATGGGCAGCGCTGGTCACTTGCCATCAGGTGAGACGCCTGCTCGTTTGCCGTCCTATCACATAAAAAAATGGAACACAAATTTCAAAAAATATTGCAAAAAGCAAACATGACTCTTTAACATTCCCGCCAAAAATCTGTTCTAATAAACAAAGCTGTCAGTGTCAACTGTCAACGGTGACAAAACTTTCCGCGTATTAACATTGACTTGTATAAAGGTTTCCTACTTCATTGCGTATTACCTACTACTGTTACACATACTCTTTATTAGCACGAAAGCATGATTCGTGCTAATAATGAGCATGCTAATTTCGAGTATGCCCAAAAATCGACAGCTGTGCGATTTATGAGCATGCTTTCTGTAGCATGGGTGGAAGGGGGGTGCTTTTGGCGCGTGTGAACAGGTTGCTTATTGAGTATGCTAGTAATATGTTTGAAACTAGCATGAAAAAGCATGCTAGCTTAGCACGAGTTAACAGTTCATGAGCATGCTCATAATGGGCATGCTTTTTAGCATGTGTATCAGTACCTTTTGAACGTTTGCTTATCAAAGGACAGCGCCGTCTACGGGCAAAAATTATTTCTTCTAAATAAAGACCATTCGTTCAACAGTACGTTCGATCTACTGATTCTAAACTAAGTTGCTAGAGACACAAAAAGTATCGATACGTTGTGGTATCGCGTACCTTACCTTTTGATACCGATACTTTTGTACATTCCTTACTTTTACTCAATGAGTTCTTTTCAATAGGTATCGTATAGAATAAATCTCAGAAATTATTCATTTAGATTTTAGAACTTGCGGCTGCCGTCTAGTTCAATCGTTTGAACCGTCTAATTTACAAAATTATCATACCCAAAATCTTTCCTTCCGATTATAATTCAGAATTCCTTTCCCCAGGGTTTCCAACTAAAGAGTTTTGCCCCCAAAGTTGAGAAAAAAAAGTCAGATGGAGGTAAATTTCTATAAATATCTATTTTTTAAAAAAACCATAGTGATTTGAACAACTGAAATTTTCGATACTTTGAAAAAAAAGTATATAAAAGGTTTTTGTTAAGTGAAATTATATATTGATTATTTAAAATTTATGTTATGTGTAATGATATTTTATCTTATATTTTTCATGTTTGTTCTCCAAGTATATAAAAGGTTTTTTGTTAAGTGAAATTATATATGGATTATTTAAAATTTATTATATGTGTAATGATATTTTATAACTTATGTTATTCATGTTTGTTCTCCATCAGCTAAGCTGACTGGTACGGATGTCGTGACGTAGGCCGATACTACTCATGAGTACAGTATCGATATTTTCTATTCTACTCTATAAATTAGATTCTTTAAAAGTACTCGATTCTTTGAAGTATTGATACTTTTGTGAGTACGATACTTTTCTTTCAATACGAATCATGAGTACAGTATCGATACTTTCTATTCGATACCAAGTGAACCAAGTCCCTATTCGTACCTAAATAAATCAAGATGGAGAGTCCGTGTGAGGTGTGAATTGATTGAATAGGAATGTGATGTTGTGATTAGTCATCATTTTCCTGCCCTTATCCCACTCTAAGTGGGGTCGGCACAACATGTCATCCTTTTCCATTCTCTTCTATCACTCGTCGTGCACGTCGTGCATTTATATACTCGTTGTCGTCGTGGTCACACTTACTCCCTTCATACTCATATCAACTTTGGTGTTTCAAATAAAATGGCCGTTCGTAGTATTTTAATTTTTCAATGAATTGAAAATCTTGTCAATCTCAATTGCCTATTTTAATACGACTAAATTAGTTTTTAAATATTTATATAAATATATATCTCAGTTGTTTTATGTTATAGGCAAATGAGCAAGCATGTCACCTGATGGTGAACAGAGAGTACGTAAATTATGGTGAATGGTGGTGGTGAATGGTGATGGTGAATAACAAACGCCGCCCATGGACACTTGGAGTTGCGAGGCCGAACTTTACAATGGGATAATTATTGGGATTTATTTTTATGGGATATTTAATTTACGGTCATAAATGGATTGGGGAAGGGGAGGGGGGAGAAGTTGGGCCTCCGGATACCTCTTTATCCGATAGAAACGCGGTAGGTTTGTTGATAAAATATCGAAATATCGATAATTTTTCTTAAAAATATCGATATTTATCGCCGATATTTTTTTTCACGATATATCGATAGTTCGATATTGAAATGTACATATCGACTTTCGATATTTTTATGAAAATATTTTTTTTTTGGACACAATAACTTAAATTATATCGTCATCCCAAACTTAAGGTTGTCTGGAAGAGATCGCAACATGCGATAAGACCGCCTTTTGTACTTGATCGACATTTACTATGTACTAATTACTTCAATGTAATGTATAAAAATGGCGTACAATAAAGCGTATTCTAGTCTAATCTTAATATACTGTATTTAAAAAACTAATAAACAATCGTCAAGTCATCCCATAAGCAATGACAAACAGCTCCCCTTTACGAGTTCAAGCTAATTCTTGGCAATGAAAAAATTTTGAATCAAATTATAACTGACTAGCTTATCCCCGCGGCTTCGCTCGCATTGAAAAGTATCCTATGTTACTTCTAATACCTTCAAGAGTATATGTACAAAGTTTCATGATGATCAGTTCAGTAGTTTTTGCGTGAAAGCGTAACAAACAAACTTACATTCGCATTTCGTTACCGCCGGTAATACAATGGGACGGTATTACAGTATTCAGGGTTGAAACTTCATTACTGTAAAACTTTATTACTGAAGAAAAAATTTTTTTTAATATAAAGTACCCTATGTTACTTCTAATACCTTCAAGAGTATATGTACAAAGTTTCATGATGATCGGTTCAGTAGTTTTTGCGTGAAAGCGTAACAAACAAACTTACATTCGCATTTATAATATTAATAATAGTAAATAGTATAGTATAGTATGATTAGTGTATATAGGTTTTTTTTTTTTTTTTTTGCTTTAAGACACTTTCACAGGGGCCCGCAGGGCTTATGGAAAACTCTTTGAACAACACCCTCTTTCTATTAATAGACGTAACATATGAATTTTCTGTACATGCATTTTTAGGAGTATGTATTTTTATATGTACCTACATAATTGATTAGTATCTATAATTTTAATTTCCCTAAATTATCTTATGTCATGTCATAAATATATAGTAAAACAATTGTCAATGAATGTGTTAAGCCACTGTTAACTATCACAACGATATAATTTACGTTACTATTTACGTTTATATGTTTGCTGGACGCAGCTGCGGCAAAAAAAAAATATTCTATTATGTGCATGTATTTTAAGAAATTATATTCAAGAAGTGTGTTTTGCACTTTGTCGTGAAAAGTTATCAAATGCAACAAATTTAGCAACCCATTTGAAAAGGAAAACCATCATGCATTTGCAAAACTATCCATCAGAGTAAGAAAATAATCACGAAAAATGCAGAAGGAAACTATCATAATGAGTCAGTCGTATAGTTACTACCACCAAAATCAAATATTGACCTTACTGACAACGATACCGAAAACTAAATACATGGTATATGAAAGAAAAGATATCTTAATAAATAGTTTCTTAATACGAACGAAACGTAAAAAATTATTATAATGGCTGATGATGTAGTGATGCAGCAGGTGGATTACATTGTTGACTTTGAGCTTTGTTATGAGGCCAACATTCAAAGTTCCGTATGTCATCACTGGTAACACCCATTGGTGATAGACCTTAGACTTAAGGCACTGTGGGATTTTGGACGAGAAGATTTCCCTTAGTTTCCCGAATGCTGCCCAACCGAGTTGGATCCGTCGGTTTACCTCTTTCCCGAAGTTTACTCTACCTAGTTGAATGACTTGTCCTAGGTAAACATAATAATCGACAACTTCGAGGATTGCATCGCCAACAGTTACCGGTGCTTGAATGCCATGGGCATTGGACATAATGTTGGTCTTGTCCATGTTCATTCTGAGACCTATTTGTTGGGAAACTTTGCTGAGGTCCTTGAGCATTGTACTACAGTGACTCTGCCATGACCACTATATCATCAGCAAATCGAAGGTGAGTGATGTATTCTTCATTGATGTTGATGCCAAATCCGGACCAGTCTAGGAGCTTGAATATGTCTTCCAATGCAGCGGTGAAAAGCTTTAGGGAAATTACGTCCCCTAGTCTGACACCTTTCTGCTATGGAATTGGACTCGTGGGAGTACGAGTCCAATTCGGACTGACATAGTAGCGTTTCTATACAAACACTGCAACACTTCGATATACCGGTAGTCAAGTTGGCATCTCTGGAGGGACTGCAGCACTGCCCAAGTTTCGACGGAATCAAAAGCTTTCTCATAGTCCACAAAGGCCAGACTCAGGGGTTGATTATATTCTTCGGTTTTTGTATAATCTGGCGAAGTGTGTGAATGTGGTCTATGGTACTTAAGCTTTGACGGAAACCGCTTATTCGGGAGGCTGGAAAACATCGAGCCTGCGCGAGAGTCGATTTGTAATGACCCTCGAAAACAATTTATAGACATGGCTTAGAAGTGAGATGGGTCTATAGCTTTTCAACCGGGTTTTGTCACCCTTCTTAAAAAACAACACCACCACGCTTCTGGTCCATACCTCTGGAACGTCGCCCCCGAGTACGACAGAATTAAAAAGCCTCTGAAGGGCCTTAAGGATCGCTTTACTACCCGCCTTCAGAAGTTCAGTAGTAATTCCATCGTCACCCGGTGCCTTCCCGTTCTTTCTGATCTCGTACTGATAAATAATACTTAATATATATGTCACAGATGGCTGTTGTATTGAACTTTCGCCCCTTTGATTACGATCTTAATTTACTACCTTTCGTCCATAGATGTCACAACATCTGAAATGAAATCAATTCTACATCGGTAATCTTTAGAGTAGTTTTAGCTTATGGACATAGATGGCGATACGTTAGAATAAATGGTTAATATATTGACTGGTTAATTTACTGCCTCTATAACCAACGCCCACAGTATATTGGACTCGCTGGTCTTCACCGATCACAAAGTTAAGCTACGTTGGGCGTGGTAAACACTTGGATGAGTAAACGTTTTTATTTGGGTAAAATTGTTCACAAACAATATTTTAAAGAATTGTAGTAAATACGATTAATTTAAAACGGCAGCAAACGGGGCGTAAAATGCGTTAAACGTTTGCATGTCGTTTAAGAAGTTTCACTTCAAAATATTGATATATCGATATTTTTTTTCGATATATCATACCCCGATATTGATATTTTTAAAAATATCGATATATCGAAAATCCGATATTTTTTAAAATATCAACAACCCTAAAACGCGGTCTGATTATTTTTTTATTTATTTGTCCTGAAGACAGGCAAAAGTCTTTAGACCATACAGCCTAGTCTGACGTAATACATTTTTGAAATTAATAAACTTAAACTAACATAACCTAGCTTGATCTAACCTAAACTATCATCCTTAAAGCCGTGGCACTTCATGGATGATGTTCCAAGGGAGCCCTGATGGCAATGCAGAAGAGCACGCTACACATGATATTTACACCATTTTCCAAATTTGCACTCATATACGAACACTTATTCAATAAGAATTTTTTAATCAATAATATTCATTGAAACACAAATTTAAGAAAATAATTCAAACGGACACGCACTCCTCTACATTCGCGCCAAAACTCCAAACGCGGTGTGAGTTACCAGGTCATTAAAAAAAAGATTTAGTGTTGCACCCCAGTACAATTTTCTAACTTGAATCGATTTATTAATATTACATGGCGTTCGAATTGCACCCTAGAGTCACAACAAGTAGGGATATTATTTTTTCCGTTAATTACATATAAATGCCTACAAAGACATACATAACTTCACGCCGGTTTCCTTGCGGGGTAGGTAGAGGAAACAGAATATAACTTTACTAAGTACACTACATGAGGCCAGAGAAAAATGTTTTAGCTTGCATAAAAAAAAATATTTAAAATAAATTACAAATCAGTAGAATCGATATTTAATGTTCCAAATGTAATTTTAGTTTTTCAGTATAATATCACAAATCCAGCGCTATTAAAAGACAGTGGGTACCCGATTATCAGAATGTTTGGATTCCTAGACAATAGAAAAAAGTAAAATTAAATAGAGCAAGCAACAAATAATTTAATTTAGTTTTTAGTAATTAGTTACAAATAATAAAACAACATAATTTTAACGTTACTTCTATTATAGACATTATATTCAAATATAATATTTCCAATATAAATATGTACGGACGTAATTAATAGATCTATTTATAAATAATATATCTAAACATGTTAAAGCCAGAAGAGGTAAAAAAAAACAATAAATAATAAAACAATAGTTTTAGCTCTAATTAACTGAAAATATTATGCGAATGACGTCGTCTATTTTTAAAAAATTAAATTGTCTTCTTTAGTAGTAAATTAAACCGCACACAATATCGCACAGGTCTGTATTTAGTGGTAATCAAACATTTTTGTAAAGAATGTGCAACATGTTTGTTTTTGATCTGGTGTTTTTATCTCACACTGAAAAGAATAAACAAGTTGAACTCATTGAAAAGGCAGATTAAACAAAACTTCACAAATATAATCATGATTTCGTACTGGCCAGTATGGCTGTAAACTTTTCTGTGCTTTCTTAATTAAATACCCAAAGTATATGTGGTCTATTTATTTCCTATTCACATTCACAAAGTGGCCACTCCTGGACTGGACAAGGAAAAAAGAGAGTAGAAGGCGGGGGGATGAGAAGAATTTACCTTTATCTTTTAAGTTATTAACAAAATATATGTTAAATATACTATTAAGAGCAGCTTCACCGGGAAATAGTTTTGATAATTGAAGATAATAATATAGATCATAATAATTTAGTTTCTTATGTTCCACATTTTTTTACTGTTCATCGGATCTGGTCGATTCTATACGATACTCGATAACTCGCGTGCCGATGGACCTGAGTCAAATTTGTTCTCAATCGATTACCAGTTTTATCTAATCTCAAGGTATAATGCGTCATCACTATTCTATCCTAGCTTTTTGGTGCCATTTTGTTTTACGTATAATTTACGTACGCATTAGAACTTTAATTCTTGCTTTTAAACTGCACGAAACTAAGAAAATGTGTTCCAAAAGGGACAATTCTGTAGATGGTGATTATTTTGAATACATAAAGGTTAGCGAAGACGAAGATGATTCCAATGCTGTGGAAATTCCTTGTGAACTTGATGGCACTCTTTTGCTATCTACACTCGTGGCACAGTTTCCTGGTTCCTGTGGATTAAAATATAGACACCCCGACAGCAAGTCTATTCGAGGTATTCGTCTAAATGATGGTAAACTGCATCCACCTACTGAAGTCGGATGGGGTAAGCATCTTTATATTTGCGTATTTCCCAAAGAAAATAAGCGTAAAATGGAAGATGTATCACCGGAAAATTCAGCTGCAAAAACCAAGCGACTGGAAAAGAAACTGACATGTTCAGATTTAATATGTCTTGGCTTACCTTGGAAGTCAACTGAGGAGTCTGTAAAACAATATTTTGAACAGTTTGGTGAAGTCGTCATGGTGCAGTTAAAGAAAGATAAAACTGGAGCTTTCAAAGGCTTTGGTTTTATACGTTTCGGGACATATACCTCTCAGATGAGAGCTTTGGCTCAAAGACACAATATAGATGGACGTTGGGTGGATGTGCGCATACCAAACTCAAAGGAAGGTGTTGTGCCACAATTACCATGCAAAGTGTTTGTAGGAAGATGCACAGAAGATATGACGGCTGACGATCTTCGTGACTATTTCTCCAAGTTTGGTGAAGTAACAGATGTGTTTGTTCCCCGACCATTTAGGGCATTTGGGTTTGTCACTTTCTTAGATCCAGAAGTAGCACAAAGTCTTTGTGGAGAAGATCATGTCATCAAAGGTGCATCAGTATCTGTGTCTAGTGCTGCACCAAAGATCAAATCAAAATCCAGTCAAAATTGGAAAGATGAATCATACGGTCCTAATAACTGGGATGGAAATAGGTCTGCAGGCAGCAGTGGAGGAAATAGTAACATTGATTCTCTAAACATGCAAAATTTGGGAATTAATCCTAATGGAGGCCCACCTGCTAATTTTAATTTGCCAATTAGTCTTGTAGCAGCTGCGCTTAATCAGGCTGGCTGGGGCGGTTTCTTGGGAGGACCAGGAAATTCTGGACCAAATAATTGGCAGGGTGGTCCCCCACAGGGAAGCGGAGGGAAAGGTAATTGGAATGGCAACCAAAGCTGGGGTCAAAATGGCCCACCCCCATCATGGAATCAAGGAGGGGGTAGCGGCAGCGGCGGTGGTGGCAGTCAAGGTTGGAACTCTGGTAAAGGTGGCAATTGGAATCAAGGAAATTGGCCTAGTGGGCAAGGAGGAAATTGGAATGGTAGTGGAAATGGAGGTGGGTCTAGTTCAGGCTCCAGCAGTGGCTGGAATAACAACAAACCCCAGACATAAGGTGAGCACCACAGCTAACCTTTTGTTACAGATATGTCTGTAATCTTAGAAATAAACTTTAACAATAATCTTTACTATCTTAGTTTTGACTTGATAGGATTAACGCAGAATGATTTTATGGATGAACAAGATCCAAATGATGATGTATTAGTTGTAAGGTGACTAGAGAATACTGTATGTAATATTGTGATGTGAGTGATAAGGACTTTTGTTGTTTAATAAAGGTGTATGATATTCTGAGATGGATGTTTTAATCATAGTTTATAAGCGCAGATAAATGTAAATTTTGTAGCAGAGTTTTTCTACATCTAAATTGGGTGTGAATGTACATCTGGTTGGGTGTGTTGCATTGCAATTTTGAAGACAAATTGGGTGTCAAGATTTTCACTGGATGTGCACAAATATGTATGTATCTTGTGAGAATTGCTGCTACAGTCTGTCTTGTTCGCATGAGATTATCAATGTCCACATACTGAAGAGATGCGGTAAGTGATGTGTGCGGTATGACATTAAATTCTGTACGCAATACATATACATATTTTCTGTGCAGTAGCTATGGAAATAAATGGATAAATGGCTTATCACGAGTGCTATTAATATCCAGTGTGAGTTTGACTGTTAAGTCTGTGGTAATTATTAATTTTGTTTTATGGAAATAGGTTTATTTAAAATGAAATTTATGAAATATTATTTTGAAAAATCAAAGAATACTTAGCTGCCCCTTCATATTGCAGATCACATCAAAAACTTGAAGTATTCATTCATTGTTTGATGACAAATGTTAAAATAGCTAATGACATAATATGCAAGATGTGGGTAAGTAATGAGGAAGAATAGAGCAGTAACTAAAGTTGTTGGCTATCAAATAATGTAGGCCACTTTTTTCTTTACACACTGAATTATTTTTAGCAGCCAATAACCCCTGTTGGTAAGAATTTTAACATAGGCATACACTCTGATATTGCTTAAGGAGAAAAATTTGCCTAATCTTATCAATGGTAATCATGACTATTACAGTTCCCTGGAGATATATCTAGCTGCAGTTCAGCTAAAAATGTGGTAAGTATTTTTTTTCCCTAAAAGTCTATTATAATGAAGTATCTTATAATCATCAAAGCAATATTTTAACAAGACAGTCATATAGTAATCAGGTGGGATCTTTCCTTTATCAATGTAACTGGTCTCACTAATTTATACATACAGTTAAATCTATGCATCTTTATTAACTGAAGGTGTGCATAGCAAAAAAGATAACTTCATCTGGGGCTCTGGTTCATACTTGTGTGGTCATAATATTCATATTGTGTTAAATTTTATAATTATGTAACATAAACAATATTTAAACAATTTCTGGTTATTTGGACTAGGACTAAACTATTACACTCAAAGTTCATCTGTACTTTCAGGAAAAGAAGAGGGTTTTAATAAGAGAGCTCAAAAATAGAATATACAATGATTGAAAAAGAGTAAGTATGTAGCATAACGCACGTAAAACCTTAAGATGACTCGTCTCAGCGAATGATTCTGTGAGATTTGATTCTGTGGAATATGTGGTGGCGACCTCATCTTTAAAATTTCGGCACAATTTTATTAGTCGTCAATAACGGCACTCGAACTTGAGAGCTCATAAACAGAAGTCTTCAGTAAATCACTACAACTCAATTTTATTTTTCATAATTATTTCATGACCATGGATGTGAAGTCCTTCAATCGGAATCTAAAATTAAATGAGTCAATGTAATAAACTTATTGTAACTTAACTAACCTAAACAAACTTGAAATAGCTAACATAACCTAATCATCATCAAGTGCTGTATATCATTCATAAAGCATGATGTTCCGAGGGAGTTTTGACGACAATGTAGAACACGCTACATACGATATTTACACCATTTTCCACATTTGCACACATATACACATACTTATTAAATAAAACACCACGAATTTTATTCAATAATATCCACAAATCTTAAAAAATGCTAAGGACGGACGTGACTCTTTTAGATTCCCGCCAAAAACAGACTTTAATATTTGAATTTATTATTTAATTTGAATAAAATTCGTGGCGTTTTATTTAATAAGTGGTATATGAGTGCAAGTGTGGGAAATGGTGTGAATATCGTGTTTAGTGTGCTCTTCTGCATTGTCGTCAGAACTCCCTCGGAACATCATGCATAAAGTGCCACGACTTTGTGGATGATTAGGTTAGGTTAAGCTGTAGGTTTAGGCTAGGTTAGATTAATTAAGAATGAAGATGTTAAATATAATAAAAAGACTCGACTTAAAGGTCCTAGCAACCAGGTCGTTAAATCACATAATAATAAACCAGGCGACAGAATAACCAAATAATAAATTCAAGCTAAGATTAGCCGCATTATTTTTTTAATTCTTGTCTTTTTACTATTATTTTGAAAGAGCTTTTTGAACTCTTCACAAATCTATAGCTGAAAAGTTTTTAACCTGTTGTATACATCAAACTGCAGGAGCTACTTTTTCTTTCATATGACGTGTGAAATTTATTCCCATGACCTGAAAACACCCTTCAGAAGGACGAGTTCTCACGAGAATAATTTTCAGATGGATGACCAATTCAAATATGAATATACGATTTTACATAAACACCCTTGTTTTATTTAACTTTGTATTTGATCAAGATTTAAATTATAGTGGACCTCCAGTAATATGGCAAACGTTTTACTGCACATTGTTAGACTACTAGATCCCCGGAATTTTAAAGTATTAAAAGCCATATAAATCATACCATGCGTGGGACATACGTTCGGTTCGTTATAGCCTTTAATTTTAAAATAAATTTTTGCTTGCGCCCCGCGACACTTGAAACCGTGTTTGAGGCCCAAAAAGGTTGAGTACCGCTAGTTCGGTTAAAGCAGCCACACCAACGGTACTCAACTTTTTTCATAAACGAGCCACGATTTAGTAAAATATTTTTTTATTATTTTCACTATCATGGATGGAAAGAACGTCAGTCCGCATAGGTGAAGGGTCACTAGAATTGTCTCGACACGGCTGCGGATTTTATAGTCGGGTAACTGAGTGATACTGTTTCGAAAACGTTGGCTTACTTGATCGACACGCCTGCATACTAATTACAACGTAGGTTAATACAATACGATGAGTTATGAAATCAAAAGCAGTTCGCAAATACTCTAAAGATGGCGCCACTGTATTCACGCTTTCGATTTTGAAAAACATTTTTTTAATCCCATTATTTTTGCTTGCGGCCCGCGGCACCCGACTAGAACGTGTTTGTGATCCGAATGAAAAAAAGGTTAGCATACAGAAATTTGGAATACTTTTCTCAACAAAACTTTTTATTTATGCTCAATTAAAACCTGTTTCGTTTGGGATATACCTATGGTTCTTGTTTTTAGAATTAGGGAATAAATAATCACCACCTTAAGTTATTGTAAATGAGTTTATATGTATGTCAAAAAATCGATATTGATACGGGCGGTTTACATTATGAAGCGCTGAGTATTGATCAAGTGATTACTGCCCAAGAACCCATATCTGCCAGATTTATGTAATTTTATCTTGTTATTTCTTATAAACTTAATTTTAAGTGATTTTTAAATTTATGTAATATATGTAAAATTATACAAATTCCTATCTAAATAATACAGCAAAATTTATCGTGTTATGAATGAACTTCTAAAAATATTTGTCTTTATAAAAATACATAAACATCTGGAAATTAGATTCTTGGCCAGTAAAAATTTAATTATTATCATATAAATGTTGGTAAAGTTTGAGTTTTTAATCATTTAATAATTATAGATAGGTATTCATTTTATACAAACCTACATAGAATCGAATTATGAGGCGCATAACATCACTAAGGATAGATTTCTAAAGTATCCATTAAATATTGGTAACAAAAATATAATCATGGACCAAAAATAAACTCTGCAGTTTACTTTCTTCAATACCTATAATACAAACGTGGACACTTTCTATTGAATCTGATCTGAGAGCACCACAATATAAATACATGTTATACATTTTTAAACTTAAAATTCTTACATCACAAGTTAATCACATATCATGAGATCCATGGAAATTCGTTAACGAAAATACCATGAGAATTACAATAAGAGTGCCCCTATTTAGGGGTCGTCTATAAACTACGTGAGACTCGAAAGGGGAGGGGTGGAGGTTTCGAAATCTAAGTAGGGTTTTGAGTTACACCGATTTATCACGAGTAGGTATTACATTATTTTTAAGGCAGTAATTCAGAAACTGAAAAAACGACGCCGTAACAATTTGAAAATGTATTTAAGAGGAGATTAATTTAAGAGCAACGTATCGCCAGTGCGAAGATCTACAGATAGTATGGTAATAATTACTTAGATGTAAATAATAAAAGAAAATAAAACTTAAAAACTTCTCGATTTTACTTATCAGGGTATGTACGGTATAATGTTTTCAGTACATTCAGCAAATTAGGTGCCAGTGCGAGGTAGAAAATATTGATGTGTATGATTATAAAAAAATTATATTGTAAATTCACAATATTTTTTGACTACAATAGTGTCTTTTTAAAGCAACAGGTACAAACTCCTTTGAATGGACAGGCTGTTTGTTTTCTAATTAAACTCTTTACTGTATCATCACCTGTCAGCACACAAAAAAGTTTGCCTATCTTCATTTCTCCAATATCTTGATTATCCTCATTGGAGAATTACATTGATATTATTCCTATGAACAATATTTTTGGGAATTAGACCAGCAGTACTATGATGTATTTATTGATCTGAATGCTAACAAAGCTTTACACAACTCCACAATATATGATTAAAAGTTCCTATATTCTAATAACTTTATTTATTCATTCCTATGTGCTTAACTTGTGTGTAGTAAAGTTGAAGCACTTAAAATTGTTTTAAGTTATTCGTTTAGGCATAGCCATACATTGGTATGTGTTTATTCCAAAAAAATACCGATATGGGAATGAGAAAATTATATTTTGATTCTAAGTCATTAAAATTTGTCTACTTAGAATAGTCTAATTTTATCAGTATTCCCATTGAAATCACTCATGTTTTTTATTATGTATTTCTGATTTCAATGTAAATTTACAATAAAGATTTAAACTATTTTTTAAATCATGTCATTTTATATCCAAGTATCAATCTAGAAATATATTCACCATGGAAATTAGTTATTGGAAAATGCTACTTTAAATTGAGATTGTACCACTATACACATACTACATTAATGTGATCAAATACAATTTTTGATAGAGAAAGGCTTGCTCGCTGCCTAGCGAATTCGTATTCCCAACGACCAGTTTCAGCTAGTCTAGACTACTCATGACTGACTAAATAGAATTAGTCGTTGATAAATAGAATTGAGAGTGAACTTGGAAGTGACTACTCGTCACCGATTAGCTGAAATTAGTCGTTGAAAATACGAATTTGCAAGGCAGCGCGTAATCTGGCTGGAATTAACGAGTTTATAATACGCCAGCAGGTATGGTTATTATAGATACTCTTAGCTATGACATTTGAATCCATCAACTGTTACGGCATACAAGATGTTGATATAAAACAAGAAAAGGTGGGTATAAGAAGAGAAATGACATATTCGTCTTTGAAGTGTGTTTATAATTCAGCAAAATTAAGCCAATTATTTCTTTAGCTCTGAAGCAAAATTGGAGAGGGCTATTCAACCAAAACAAGAAACCATATGTGGTGTACAGAGCTGGGCACAATGTGTGTGTTGTGTGTGCAATATTAAATATGTGCTCAATGTTTTGCGGTCTCCATTCCTTCTTGGCCAGCAAAAAATATGACTATTTATGAAAAATTTGGCTATAATTTTCAGATTTCAATACATAAACAAGTAGAGATATTAATTAGACAAAAATATTTGTTTCAATATGATTTAAATATCTATTAGATCGGTTATGTTATGATTCAAATGGAGATGAATTTCCCACTAACAGTCCCACATTTTTATTGTTTATCTTACAATTTTATATTAATAAAATATATTTCAACAATACGCTCACATATCATGAAAGTGATAATGACTAGGGCAGCTATGGGTTTACTCATAAAAATTCAAGTTGTATGTGTATTAATTTCCAAAAATTAATTAATTAATAATAATTTCAGGAAATTTGCATATACCTGTACATAAAATTCATATATTTGTCAATTAGTGTGTTTAGTTAGACACATGACAACTGTGTAGTCAACTCATAATTATGGAACATATGCTTAGTTCAAGTGATGGTGTTCCATCACTTTTACAATATGAACATTTGCTGGCCAGACTTATTATCAATTTACTTCCATTTAAAATATATGGGCAACATAGCATATTTACCTACACACTTATACATTTACATTAATTACTAAGATATAAAATATAATTAATCGGTGAGAAGCTGCCGGTTTCGACCAGTCTGGAGTTGGAAATATACACTCTTTCAGATGAACTTTCAAACATGATAAATATCTCAAAGTCGATATACTGAATATTAAATTTTAAAGTTACTTTATTTTCAAGATTTTCAGACTGCAATTACGCCATTATGATACTAAAATTGACTAAATATATATGTCATACATGACATCACTAGAAACTTTCGAGTCACATGACCAAATTAAAGTAAAAGTTAATTTATCAAAATTTAAGAGCTTTGATATAATCAAACAGTTACTAGACCTTGAGTTTTTTGGCGGGCCTGAGGGCATAGTTGATAGGAACCTGACGTTTGATGCTCCCACGTCGAGTATTCCTGCGACCATTCCATTCCTCTTCCAATTTCTGTGCCAATTCAAAATCTTTCTTTTCCTGCTCAATTAATTTCTCAATTCTAATTTGCTCCTGTAATATTTTAGTGACATCACAATTTTTCAATGGACTAGACAAATCTTTTACAGCTAATTTGATCTTATTATTATTTAGTGCCTCTGTTATTAGCGGTGGACTGTTCACTGCTTTGTTAATACTAGACTTTTTTGAATCACTTCTTAAATATGGCTTTCTCTCCGATGACACTTTCCTTTGTTTTGTTTTATTTTTCTTAGGTGTTGTTTCATTTTCATCCTTCGATATGCTTCCCATGGACCTTGTACGCCTAAGATTTGTTTCGTTATTTAACTTGCTAATGCCATCAACATCTGCTGAATGTTTACTTCTATTTAGATTTCGTCTATTGGCTACAGGAGGACTGATTGGCGTAATTTTCTTCACTTTAGATCGAATTGTTTCACATTTAGTAGGTGTATTCTAAAAGTAATGAATAAGCATTACAATAATATTATTAAACAAGTCAATATGGGCAACCACACCTCTCCGATGACAACCAGAAATTGGTGTAATAATTAAAGAAAGATAAGTGAATTACATAAATAGTAATCTTCTGACAGCACAAAAAAAACTCAAGAAGGTGTAAGCAGTGGGTGTTAAGCCTCGCCGTTATGTTTAAGTCCCAAATGGAATAGGTGACGAACCATACTGGGCATAAAGTTTAGTCATCGATGTTTATTGCACATAACTTTCGAAGTTAATTTCAAAAAGTCATTGGTGTGGTGGTCATTCGAAACCGCGACCTCTGGATTCAGAAGCGCTCGACGACTGAACCACCGAGGCTATTGAATACCACAGAGAAAGAGAATAAATAATAACCAAGTTTATCAAAGATGCTTGTATAAATAAAACTTGGCACAAAAAATACAGTAAGTCTTATAGACCATTATGTCCTTGTAGACCTACATATGTTCTATAAAAATTCTTTGTATATTTAACAAAAACTAATAGTTACCTTCCCAACCTTTAAAATGTCAAGTGTAATAACAAACGCAGATTTCAATTTTTTCGCCAATGATATGTCACGGAGGCGACAAAGTGCTTCTAAATACTGGGCACGAGTAGGTGGCGCTGATGTGTGCGGTATCACTTGTTTTTCTAGTCGAACTCCTGGCACTCTAATTGGCATAGTCTTGTTTACAAGGAATCTAAAAAGTTAGTAAAATCATTGCATAATTTAACAGTGCGGAGAAAAGAGTCTAAAACTACCCACACATTTATGTGTGATTCAAAAATGTCTCCAACTTACTCAGTAGGACTTGTGGATTCAATGGGTTTAAAGTGGCATAGCTCCTGGCGCATTGAGTCTGCACTGCCTGTTTCAATAGTCCTACTTTCAGTTGTATTTATCTTATGTTGTCGTATGCCAGTACATGGCAGGGGTAGAGATACAACCAATGATGGAACTGAGCCTTTAGTTTTGACTTTGTCTTCTGCACTTGCAGCATGTATTTCAACTGGCGCTGTGCTATCATCTCTCTGTAAAAGTTATTTTAACTTATATAATTTTTAATTAAATGTAGACAAAATTAAACTATTTTTTTTTAATTATTATGAACAGAAAGTAACTAGATAATTTGATTAGATGAAATTACCTTTACAATTGTGCAGTCTCCATTTTCTTTATTCCATAACCTAGGGCCATTTTTAACTTTTTTATCAATTAAATTCTTGATTAGTTTACTATAGCTGGGCACCATTTCTGGAGATGCGCCATTGATTATACTTCTTGGCAGATGTTTCGGTGTGTAACTATCAGTACTAGTGTTGTCATCAGTTAACAATGGACTACTAAAAAGGCATATATTTACTTTAATATAATCAAAGTAGTAAAATTTACTAACACAGTCATAGGTTCGAATCCTGGCACACACTAATGACTTTTCAAAATTTATTTTGAAAGTTATATGTGATAAATATTGATGAGTGAAATCTTTGTGCCCAGTATGGCAATAGGTACACCACCTATTCCATTTGGGATGTAAACATAACAGCAAGTCGAGGTTTAACAGTCACTGCCTACACTTTCGGGTAGAAAAAGGCGTGAAATTATGTGTGTTTACTAACACAATTTTGTCAGGAATGTCTATTTTGAGGGTTTATTATTCTTTTACAAAACATTTTTGATATGTTAATTTGTTGACATTAAAATAACAAATTAGTAACCCTTCATTTTACATCAATATATACTTGGTGTATCTCAAAGCTAAGTTTGCTTTAGTAAGCACTGTGATGTAATCTTGTATTACTTTCCTGGTGATAAATAAAAGAATGAAATTATGAAACAAGTTATCAGCAGGTTCCGGGTTTCTTTCAATATTTATAATTGTTACAAACTATAATGGAGAAACTCACTCTTTAACTGTAGGTGCTCTCATCTTTGAAAGATAACAATCTATTTTTGTAGATTTTAATTTAGCTGTTTTGGTGATGCAAGATTTGGTTCTAGACTTTCTGTGGTTATTTATTGGTTGTGCTGTTCGAGAGGTTTCCTCCATATGCTCTTGCAGAATTTGTTGAGCCAAGATTTCATCTTGTTTCAAAGAATCAAGATATTTTTTATGTGCCTCTTCTTCTTCACATTGTATTTTCCTAAAAATATAAATAGTTGTATGAAAACTACTACCACTATTAAAACAGATTTCACACTTTTTCAATTGTTTTTAATATATTTTACTATTGTTCTATTGATGATTCCATAATTGAAACGAAGATGTTATGTTCCAAATATAATGTGTCATTAAAGAATAAACATATCATGCTTAAATAGGCAATCATTAAATTTAATGAATAAAACAAAACAAAACCCTATATCTATGCCCAGACTCGAAGACCCATCCAAACACATTTCAAACCGCTTTAGCCTACTCATGTCACCTTTGGTTAGGCTCAGTCTGTGTTTTCTGGGAAGCACAGATTTACTAATTCATTATTAAGGCACAATCTATATTTCCGTTACTAATGTATGTAATCCATAAATAAACAATACTTACTTAACTAATAATTCTGTTTCTGCTATATGTTTCTGTTCAAGTCTTATTCGCTCTTCCTTCAGTCGTCTTATTTCTGCTTCATATTCTAACCTTATTTCACCTGGTTCACTTAGTCTAAGCCTAGGTAGTTCTGAAACATCATAGGTATATATGTATGTATAGATAACTTCACACCAAATCCTGTGTGGGGTAGGCAGACAGTAATTTGTATGTATTTAAAGAACAATAATTAACAGTATAGAACATAACATAACTTCACGCCTTTAGTTACCCGAAGGTGTAGACAGCGGCTGTTAAGCCTCGTCTCGCCGTTATGTTTATGTCCCAAATGGAATAGGTGGCGAACCTATTGCCATACCGGGCACAAAGTTTTCAGTCATGAATATTTATCACATATAACTTTCGAAAAGTCACTGGTGTGAGCCAGTGTCAGGAATCGAACCCAGACCTCTGGGTCAGAAGCCGTGTGCTCGACCACGGGGCCAGCGAGAACAGTATAGAACATGCTGATTAAATAGTGTTATGGTTATTTATTGAGTATCCAAATAATTAAATAGCAATGTTTTAGTAAGTTCATGCAGCGGCAATTATGCCTAAACATGTCGAATTCTTAATAGTCCTATGCGGTAGGTGCCGGAACCCATGCATTACCTTCGTCTTTTGATCTTCCAACTAAGTCTTCAAAGTGAATATATTGATTCCGATTTAGTTTACTTACCTTCAGGAAGTGCGAGGTCTTCGCCATTTGTTTTTAAAGCAATTTCTTGAGGAAATTTAGATTGTATAAATTTCCAAAGTTCAGTATTGACGAAATTCTTTTGTTTTGCAGCTGTTCTCAACCAGGATCCAATCCGCAGTCGACATAGAGGACAACACAAAGCATTATTTTCTATGCTACCCTTAAAGCAACTTTGGCAAAAATCATGGAAACATGGTAAAGTTACTGGTTCTATTAAAATAGACTGACAAATTGAACAAAACACATCTTTCAATTCTAATTTATCTAATTTCAACAATTTATTTTCAATTTTAGACAGCCGCTTCTTTGACTTGGCCGCCATTTTTCATTATTTTTTTTTTGTGATCCATATTTTCAACTGAATACCACCACTACTACTGCCAGTGCCTAGTAACACCTACCTAGACTACCTACCAGGGTTACTAGGTAGTACCTACTGGCTAAGTACCCAAGTATGTACAAATGTTTTTTAATTCCCTCAACTTTTTATTAGACAAATTCAATTTTTATTAGTTAAATTTTTCCGCCAATTTCAAAGTTCAAGTGATTTCACTAATTTAAGTTAGTGTATGCATACAACGTATTTACTATGTATATACATAATATTACATATCTTTGTTACCTTTGAATATACAAGTTACAGTCCACATTTTTGGATCAACTTATTACGTGCTGAAAAAATAATAATAGTTATTATTAATAGTAGAATAGAAAAATAGTATCAATTATTAATCATCTCTAATCACTAACCATAGTTTAAAAAGTCGCTTTCCGCTGTCTGTTTGAAAACATACTTTGATCTTTGAAATCTTTGAAACAGCGAAACGGATTTTGATGTGGTTTATTTTAATAGATAGAAAGTTTCAAAAGGATGATTTGTACGTCATACATGCTTAATATAGTAGAAATTGATAATTTACGAGGTTGCAAATGTGATTTCGTTAATATACACAGGATTTTTGCGCTTTAATTATGAACGCTGGCTGAACCCTAAGACGTAGATTAAAATAAGGTACTACTGCATTTATAACTTAAGGTTTACAAAGAAGTCAGTCATGGTATATGTTTCTCTCTTTCGAGAATATTTAATATACATTAGTTTGGCCATTTACAGTATATAATTAAAAATAATATCTACTAAATTCTTCGTAATTTGTGTTTGGATTGTAGCAAAATTCACACAAAACGATCGGGCAACAATCTGGTTCGCTTCTCACGTTTCGATTTCCTACCATAAATGAACTCACTATTCGTATCCTATATAATTTTCAAATACGTCACATTTAATATATTAAAGTAAATATATACTCGGAACTATTTCATAGATTTTAATATCTAATTAAGACTGTGCTGTGCAAAATTTTTAGTTTTATTACACACTGTACCGTCATCTTTTTGAGGTTTTGTTTATAGGATTTCTTATAAACTGGCAACTCTACAAAGAAGCCATGTTGATATTTTCTTTCTTTTTTCTTCATATACCGACTCACATGTATTTGTCGTAATACATTGCACGAAGGAAACCACGAGAAATATGGTGGTTGGAGGAAGATTTTAGATGGTGTTCTTTTGTTCTTGCAGCACAGTGATTTAGTTTTGATCAAATGCTAATGTGTGTTTATTGAGATCTTATCATAGGATAAGACAATAAAAAATGTCTTCGATGCATTTTGTGGTTCATCCCTTGCCTGGGACGGAGGATCAATTGATAGACAGGTAAACATATTTTCACATTGCTTGTCTCCATTTCGTTCATATTGGATCCGACATTCCATGATTGTATTGAGTCATAGTGATTATTTAGTAAGGCCACGTTTGTTATATATCGTTTTACGCCCATATGAGGATCTCTATAGATTGACATTACTTTGAAGGCCTAACGATAACAAAAAACCTTAAAACCACAGTAATTGTGTTTCGACTCTATGGCAAATTCATTGATTAAAAATTTCTACTTGCAAATTTGATAAATTCTGTAATATAAATAATTACTTGTATTCAGACAGAAATGTCCTTGGTTTCATGATTAAAAGTGTAGTATATATTATTTTCTTGAGCTTGCAGCATATAATAACATATGATAGAGAAAACTATAACAATAATGTGATGATACATGATCTGAAAGAACCTGATGTAACCTAATTTCTAATTAAAGAATATTCAATTATCTATTAAACCTAAATATTTTATGTTGGTTTTCACAATTTTCACATAATTTTTCATTTGGAACAATGTTGGTAGAATTTTACTCTGTGGCCTATCTTCAGTGCTGTTAGTAAAAATATATTGTGATTTTGTTGAACAAAATCACAATATATTTTTAAATAGATTTAGGCAAGCTGATTTAAATATTTTCTTAAAACATTTATTTGTCAAATACCAATTTTATAAAAAAATCTATTTGTTTGTTTGGTTATCATAAATATTAAACTTGTTTGTTTGGGTATTAACTATTAAAGCATTATGAATATTAAAGTCTTGGTGGTCCAGTGGTCGAGCCAGCGGTCGGTATCTAGAGATTGCAGATTCGTATCCTCACACTGGCTCACACCAATGACTTTTTAGAGTTCTTTTCGGTAGCTATGTGTGAAAAATATCGATGAATGAAAACTTTGTTCCTGGTAAGGCAATAGGTTTGCCACCTAATCCGTTTGGGATGTAAACATAACGGTGAGACAAGGCCTAACAGCCGCTGCCTGCTGCCTGAAATAGGCGTGAAGTTATGTTATGTTTGGGTAGTAATCTAAACAATTACTGTTCTAAAACAAGAATTTCTAAAATAAAAATTGCCCTTGTTTTGTGCACTGCATATTATAGATAGGTGATTGTTCTTTTTTTAAAATTAAATAGTAAGTCGAAAAAACAATATGATAAACTTGACTCACCACACTCCTTATAATTCTACCACTAAGAATTATATGGTGTTTGAAGTTGCTTGGGGAAGGTAATTTTGTATATTATATTTGTATTAATGACCAGCTTTATTAAGATTGTAATAATCTTTTAGGATTAAATAATGCTAAAAATTTGTTGTGGACAATTTTCTATCTACTTAAATTAAAAAAGTAATTTTCATATGACAGTTTAATCTTACTGCGAGGTATGAATTTGTCTGTGTAACCATAAAAAATCTACTACATTTTTGAAGTGTGTGTGTTGTTGAACTTAAAAAATGACCTAATGTAATCATCAACATTATAAAACCATTCAGAAGCTCCACACCAACCAGGTTTTTGTAAAATAAATTAATCCATATAACACTCATATATCTCAGCATTTAATTTTCAATGTAATGGAATAATTTAATCCTATAATTTACAAAACTATTTTTTATAATCTGACTTATAATGTAGGTAGTAAACATGTGACTCTCATCTGTCTATGGCTTAGATTCTTAGATTAATTGTTGCTGCAAGTATATGTGTGATTTTACTTTTCTCTTTTATCTAGTTTTGTTCTCAATTAATAATTTAATTCTAAAGATCAATAATTAGTTTTCTAGTTATGATTAAAACATTAATAGTATCATCCCCCAAATTCGTGATTTGATGTTTACAATCTTGTATTTGTGTATACTTTATTTATGTCACCTTAGTAAATGAAATTATTATAACTCTGCATTATCTTGGTTAAATATAATGATATCTTAGTAAAAGCTGCGAAGAATCAACCAGAAGTGTGAATTTATAGAAATCACTTTTCATAAACAAAGCAGTGTGAGAAAGAACTTCTCTGCAACACAGGAAATGAGAGATTAACAATAAATTATAAAAAAAATTTTTGAGCACTTTGATACATACATACATACATACATAACTTCACGCCAAATCCCTTGTGGGGTAGGCAGAGAGAATAGCACTTTGATAATATGTATATAGTGGTTTATTGGCTTTTCATCATATACATATTTATAATTCTTTAGTAGCTTTGCTTGCATGCATGTACTAGAAAACTAATACAACTAGAATCAAATTAATTTAAAACAACATAAAAGTGGAATACCAGCAAATGTGTTGTAACTTTTATAGACAATGATATCTACTATAAAAATTCAGACTAAAATATTGTTAGATTACATTATAGTTGATTATTATTTTTATATCATGAATTAATAGTATACAGAATAAATGGATTTTATTACACTTCATTTTCTCAAATATGTTATGATGAATATAATATGCAGTTCTCACACCTTGATCAGATATTTTGTAATTTTATGGACAATCTAGCTTACCCAACACTCCCATAGGCCTTTAGAGTGAATTCACTCTAAAATGAAGCTAAATCATTACATAGTATAAAACAAATATCGCTTTTTGCTGTCTGTCCCCTTTTATGCTTATATCTTTGAAACTATGCAACGGATTTTGATACGGTTCTTTTCAATAGATAGAGGGTATCAACGGGGTGGTTTATATCTAAAATTCATGAATGATGTAGTTAAGAAAAAGTGATAATTCCAAAGATGCGTAACGAAGTTTGCGGGGCAAATAGTAATTTATAAAATTATATAATAATAATAATATCTTGGACACAATAAAAACAGCGCCCTCTAGTTCCAAGCTAAGCAACTAAATGCTTGTGTTATGGATACTAGATAATGGATATTAATACATATTATACTTTTCTTTTGTAAATACATACTTATGATAGATAAAAAAACACCCAGACGCCACACAAATATTCATGTTTGTCACAGATATTTGTGCTCGGGTGGGAATCGAACCCCCAACCTCGTTGCTGCAGCAGGTAGTTTTACCAATGCGCCACGAGGCTCGTCAAGTGTAATGTGTGCAATTAAATAATAATTTTCTTATTGCAGGCTTAAGGAAGTTGCTGATCGTTGGAATAGATATGGGACAGGCGCGGGGTCATCAGCTCTCAGTAATCTGCGTGGTGTGCGAGCAGTGGCCGCCGGTCCTGCGCACATCGCGTGTTTACTCGAAGATGGCACTATATGCCGTGCCGCTTTCTCTATTATTCCCGATCGCTTGGACTTGAGTAAAACCGACGCTAGCAAAAATGGTGGTAACGGAGGTGGTGGAGGCGGAGGCGGTGGCACGAGCGGTGGCAAGCAGGGAGGTAGCGGTGGTAGTTGCGGTTCACGTCAACAACCGCGAACTAGAGCCCGTATCATGAGAAACACGATACGAGCTACACCTAGCTCGCAAGGTAATTTTTTTTACATAAATAGGCAATAATGATGAATAACAGAGAGGTGAGTGGTGGAGCCACGCAGTTCTCTGCATGAATGGGCCGGATCCACTGGTGAAATACCACCTCTCAGAATATCGACGTGAAGTATCTCATTCTGTATTTCGGTAGGTGAGAAAGGTATTTCCCCTAGTCTAAATATCATTTAACACTCTTAAATGTGTAATTATATATGTTTTACAAATTGTATGTTACCTTTTTAATAGTTTGTTTCATGTATAGTGCAATATTTTGTTGAATTTTATATTGATGTTATTAACTAAACTGCAGCTATTTAATTTAGAATATTTGTTAGTTACTTCATGAGAGATTTATGTAGCCAAGCCTTAATATATTTTTATCTTGCTGTGCAGGTTCCACAAGCCGTGCAACCGGTGTTATTATTGGAGCTTCTGGTTCAGGTCGCGTAGTCTCTGTGCCTGCGCCATTTGTGCCTGAGGATCTGGTGACACAGGCACAGGTTGTGCTTCAAGGCAAAAGTAGAAGCCTTATAATCAGGGAACTACAGGTGAAATTATTAAAGATTTTTAAAATAATTGTGCTGTGTGAGTGCTGTATGCAAAATGGGACCCTATTACTGCACTGTCCGTTCGTCCGTCTGCCACGGTTGAAATTTTACGCATTTATTTCTATTGGGATTATAACAACAAATACTAAAAATAAAATAAATATGTAATGGAGGCTCAATCTCGATTTCTTTACCGTTTTTTGCTTAACTTGCTTTGATTATTCACAAAAATCAGAATATTTCATTTTATATTCTCTTTAGACATAATTAATTATTTTACTTTAATTGAACTGGTAATTAATTGTACGGAACCTTTCTTGCCCGTGTTCTACTCGCACTTGGTAGGTTTTTCTCTCATAATAGGCAACAGCTGCCGCAAATAACCGAACTATTGAGTTGGACCACTCCAACCTGCTGTAGTAGGTATTCAGACAGATTTAACATTGACGGATTCGTCGATTCACCTATCCGGACGAAGCGGTTTGCATCCTCGTTTATCATATGCACTGCCAACAAATGGAACAAACTGCCTGCGTCGGTGTTTCCGAATAACTATAATTTGGACATCTTCAAATAGATAGTGAATAGATATTTACCAGGCCAGGGCGATTCACCACCAACGACCTCACTATGACTTACTAACAGGTGAAGTGTTAAGCACTGGTCTGTGTAATATAAAAAGAAACAAATCGCTGGTCATTTCCTTCAGAAGCTACCAACCACTATATGCTGCCTGAGTCCATTGGACGAACTTTTTAGAATTGCATGTGTTAATGCATTTGTGGAAGCTTCTAGTTTCGGGTTGCATTTTGTGGTTGTGGTTGATATTCTCTGTTTGGGGCCAGATTCAAATTATAACAAATTTTTATGTTTTCTGATATAGCGGACAAATCTTGATGTGAATTTGGCGGTTAACAACCTACTGTCGCGCGATGATGAAGAAGGGGAAGAGCCTGAAGGCGGCGAAGGGGGCGATGGTTACGTGCCGGAGGATCTCATTTCGCTGCTGGACGGCGGTTTCCATGCTGCTCAACAGGACCACTCTGTCATAATAGACGCCGACACCATGTTTTCGGAGGACATCTTCGGGTACGCCGCTATCAGAAGGTATACCTGTCATGCTAAGCTCATCCTCTCCTATACATTCTCCTCACCTGTAGTTTCTGTAGCCCTCAACCCAATCTTGCACGCCACCATGCTTCTGCGGTTTCCTTGTTTGTTGTGATTGTATCTATCTTTATTATTAGTTATATATAGAGTAAATATCTATATTCTAGCATGCTTACATTTTAAAAGGCACTTCATGGTATATGTATGCTTGTAGTGTATGTTTATGTATTGTGTAGTAGTAGTTTTAGAATTTCGAGGGTGTTCTAATTGTATAAAATAATATGTCTTTATATAATAGTCGCAGTGGTGGCGGCGGAGGGAGTAGCGGAGGGCGAGGGGGCGCGAGTCGTGAGGGCAGCAGCTCCACGCAGGAGCGCCCGTCGGAGTTCAGTCGTTGGCGGGAACGTCAATACTATGGACCTCGGCGGTGGCTCGAGTCTGCTCTCCGTGATACCTCCTGGGATAAGGATGGTGGTAACAATGATGGAGGTAAATATACCGTAAAACTAAACTTTGTATAGATTTTTTTTGTTTATATGTTTATTCACATGTTAACATTTTATATAACGCATTTAAAATAATTTATAGCTGAGAGCAAGAAAAAGGATTCTTCAATGTCGGCATCTCCTCTGTGGGTTTCGGAAGAACTAGAGTATTGGGACAGCAACACTCGGTTTACACATATTGCTGCCACTTACAGTGAGCTGTTAGCAATATCTACACAAGGTCAACTACATCAATGGCGCTGGGCTGATGCACACCCGTATCAGCGCAATGACGTAAGTTTTTTTTTTGCAAATTCACTGCATCTAGAAAACATGTCGCTAATTTACCTATATTAATTTCACATGATGACGCAATAAAAAAAAACTTGAATGAAAACACTTTTATGTATTTTATATGTTTATTATTATTATCACTACAATAATAGACGTATCAAATGAAAACGCCGAAGAATGAAAAGATCAAATATATAGGATCAATCGCAATAATTCAATTACAGTTATATGTATTTACTAGCTGACCCGGCGCATCAAAATTAATAAATGTAAATTTTGGATTTATCATTTCACTACATCATAAAATTTAATTATATATAAAGAATTATAGATACAACTACACCGTTGATACCCTCTATCTATTAAAAAAAAACCGCATCAAAATGTGTTGAGTAGTTTCAAAGATACAAGCGTATAAGGGGACAGACAGCAGAAAGCAACTTTATTTTATACTATGTAATGGTTTTTACACCCACACCAAAGGCATAGTCGATGACAGTTATGCCTTTTGTAATTTCATAAAACATTTGATGGTTGTCATATGGTAATTCTTTTGTCAGGCATCTGGATTGACTAGCAGTTTTCACCCACGTGCTCTATGGCTTGGTATGACTCCAGGGGAGCGAATTATCAACTTAAGTGCCGCCGGAATACGCATATCTGTATTATCTGACACTGGCAGAATTGCTACATTTTTGGATGAATCTATAGGTAAGCAATTACTTGTTTATTACTAGCTGACTCGACGAAATTTGTTTCGCCTCAGAAGCAAGAAAAGGTAAATAAAAGATTTTTTTTAAATCCCGTCAAAATCGGTCTAGCCATTTCAGAGATTACCCGGAACAAACAGACAGACAGAAGTAGTAAAAAAAAAAAATGTTAGTGTTTACTAATTCATAACATTCATGAAAGTAAAATCGACCTTACTTTTTTGGTAACATTTATACTAAATATTTTTAGGTGGTTAATACTAATACCAATTTTTCATTACTCGTGAAAATGATCTCTGTAAACGCCAAACTCCATAAAAAGTTGTTTTAATGTTATGAATGTGATTCGCGAAAATCTAAGAAATAAATATCATTTAATGCTTTTTTTAGCTCATGCACCAGGCGCCTGCCGAATAGAGCACCCTTTGCAGACATTCGTGGAATTCGGAACTGACCGAGCTCTGTCACTGCATGTGTGCTCGTTGTATACCGTGGCGAGACTAGATTCTGGTGCGCTGTATTGGTGGTAAGTAGATTCGGTAGTTTTCCATATTTTTGAAGAGTATTATATTGTTGCTAGCTGACCCTGCGAACTTTGTTCCGCCACAAAAGTAATAAATGAGTAAGTTTTGGATAGTATAGGTTCAATTTCTGCTATTTATCGGCTTTAAATGCTGCCCCGCTATATAAATACTGCAATATCTTCGAAAATATTCGTTTAAATTGCATGCTGTAAAGGGCCAGGATCATCTATATTACATGCACAATCTATTTAAGACACTTAACTGAATGAAAATTAATGCTGTAATGTTTAAAATCGCTTCGTAAATAAGCTATCATTTCTCGTAAAAAGTAAAAAAATAAAAATAGCTATTGTGGAATATCCCTAAGAGAAGACATATGCCCTCGCGGACTCTTTTGTAGACCTTCTCTATCACTTAGGGTTCAGCCAGCGTTTGCAATTAAAGTGCTAAATCTCGAAAATTATCATTTTTTCTTTACAACATCATATATGAATTATAGATCAAAACCACCCCGTTGAGACCCTCTAACTATTAAAAAAACCGCATCAAATCCGTTGCGTAGTTTTAAAGATATACGCATATAAGGGGACAGACAGCGGAAAGTGACTTCGTTTTATACTATGATATACAAGTTATGTAAGTAAAGGAAGGGAACGAAATTGTTTTTGTAACTTCCGTTGTTCTAAAAGAGACAATTTTAATCTTTAGTTTAGACTCCACATGCCTTCAATATATTATTATACATATTATATAACTTCACTCCTTCTTCTACCCGAAGGTGTAGCGGCTGTTAAGCCTTGAGTCGCGGCTATGTTCACGTCCCAAATGAAATAGGTGGCGGACCTATTGCCATACACCAGGCCCGAAGTTTTCACTCGTCGATATTTATCACACATAACTTCCTAAAGTCATTGGTGTGAGCCCGGATTCGAACCCACGACTTCTTGATTCAAAAGCAGAGTTTTTTTATGGGATAGGGGCATACAAGCAGGCGTGTCACCTGATGGTAAGCAACCAACGCCGCCCATGGACACCAACAACACATATAGTGTTACTGTTGCGTTGCCGACCTTTAAGGGATTGGGGATAGGAAAGGATGGGAAAGGGGTGGGCCTCCGGGCACCTCTCTCACCGAACGAAACGTGGCATGAGCCACTTTACGTCGGTCTTCTGAGAGGTCGTGGTTTTTCACCGGTCGAGCGGTGGAGCGGAGTAATCTCAATGTGGATATGAGTAGCCTGGTTAGTTTTTTTTTCTGTATGTATTCAGTCTAAAGCTCAACAATGTATGTTTTTTCTCAGGGGCGTGCTTCCATTGGGTCAGCGCGCTAGACTCTGGGAGAAACATCGTGCGCGCTCTCGCAAACAGCAGCGAGGACACTCGTCCACTACACCACAGGACTTACAAGCTGGACAGAGTGTAACTATGAAGAATGCTCCTATGTATCAACCCGGAGCTATTGGTAAGATGTACTCCATGTATTCTTATAATTGAATCTAGGTCTACTGTTTTTGTTATAAATTTAAAGAAATATATAATTCAATTATAAGTTCTTTTCTAAATCTATTTTTGTAATACCTACAATCTACTACCTTTTACGACTAATTTTGTATTTTTGTCTAATTTTTTACAGGATTCAATATGTCTACTGGAGTTCCAAAAGTAGGTGTTCTACAGAATGCTGCGTGGAACCTCTCTGATATGTGCCGATTTAAATTGTTGCCACCACCACAGCCTGACCGTTCAGTCTCCGATAAAGATAGGAGAGATTTACAGGTAATAATATATCAAACAATACCTTAAAATTTTATTGAGCTATGATATAATAAATACTAAAATATTATAATGTGTAACATGTTCTCTATTACAGAATCAATCACCACTGACAGTGTCATCTGTAAAGGCTTCATCTTCGGGTGGAAGCAACAAGGATGCTGGAAAGGACAGTAACAAGGACATGGCCGATCGACTCGATATGCCTCCGCCTCCCAGTCCTGCATCATCTACTTGCAGTGACACCAGCACTTCACACAGTCAGTATATTCTCACACATTGCTAAAAATACTTTACTGCAATTTCATACAAGTTTTTGTGATACTATTGTACTTGTTTTTTAGAGCGTGCTAAACGCGTGACTGTAAGAGGAGAAGAAGGATCATCTAATGATGGCTCTAAGCGTGACGAAGAGGAGTGGCCGCTTAAAGAAGTGGTGTTCCTCGAAGACGTGAAAAGTGTACCATTAGGACGTGTGCTCAAAGTGGATGGCGCCTACGCTGCAGTCCGCTTTCCAACTATCGGTAAAGATGGCAAAGAAGTTGTGCCAACAACTCCAGATGATATATCAACTTTATTGCAAGATTGTAGGCTTGTGCGCAAAGATGACCTAGTGGCTGTTAAGTGGGGAGTAGGAGGAGCAGCTGGACCTCGTGGACCGGACTGCTTGCAACGGTCACCGCGAAAGATTACTTTGCCGCCCGATGTACAAGTTATCACTATTGCCGTAAGTGAATTGATGAGTTTCAGATCTTTTTACAAATTAATGGTTTATTTTATATTGTACCCAGATAAATAGTTATGAAGGCTGCTTTCACCATTACTTATATTGAAAATTAACATTTGGTGGACTGATTTAATTTTTATTATGAGAATTTTAATTAATAAGCTTTTGTTATTTGATATCAGTACACAGTTTTAAAATACATACAATCGAAATACTATTCATTTTTCACTAATAATAATTTGTGTTGCCAATCGTTAATGTTATTATTATGTTTATTATAAGAGATACGTTAGTTATGATTGAATCCAGCAATTGGAAAACTAGCTTATCTGTACTTCATTGAAAATTGTTACAAAAACCTTTGTAGGTGGACAGTCGCGGTGTGCACGCAGTCGTACGTAGACCAGGCGGAGCCCTCGCGTACGCGGTGTACGCAGTCGGCACCACGCGTGCGCTCACGGACAGCGTATTTCCGACAGACAACAGCGCATTGTTAGGATGTTCTAACGGTGCGGCAATACAGCTCGCCACGGCGGCTGAGGTTTGTAATCAAAATTATTTTAAGTTATATAAGTAGTTTAAAGGGGAGTGGGATACGGGTACCTCTCTCTCCGAAAGAAACGCGGCATGAGCCACTTTAAGTCGATTTTCTGAGAGTTCGTGGTATTTCACCTGTCTCGGTCAGGTGTCCCATTGGAGGCAGTAGTCACTTACCACTAGGTGACTCGCTTTTTCGTTTACACTCCTATCCCATAAGAATAAGAGGTCACGAACTCTTAAAATTTTCTCGTCCAAAATCCTTCAGTGTGTAAGGTCTATGGCCAACGTGTACCAGTGACGGCATACACCACCGAGACGTGGTCTTTAAATATTGGTCTCATTACGAAGCTCAAAGTTGTGCAGCGTGCTATGAAGTGAGATATGTGTGGAATATTTCTGCGATACAAAATCTACAATACCGAGATACGCAAGTTATCTGGCCCAATAAGTTAACACGCTGAAGTAGAGATGGCAGGCCACATCGCTCGACGAAACGATAACTACGAACTGGTCGACTCGGAGCAGGCCGTCCACGAGGTGGCCACTAGGTGGACTGACGACCTGGCACAGGAGCGTCAGTCGTGTCGTTGTATGGCTCGACAGGGTAATAGAATGTGTGCGTGTGTGTGCAGGGCAGCGAGCCGGTGGTGCTGATGCTGGACGGCAACAGCGCGCTGTACCCGGTGGCGCGCGACTGCGTGGGCTGCGTGCGCGCGCCGCCCGCGCTGGCGCTGCCGCCCGCGCGCGCACTCGCCGCGCACGCGCTGCCGCTGCACCCGCACTCGGCCGCCGCGCCCGCCGCGCCCGCCGCGCTCAAGTCGCAGGTGGCGCTCATCATCATCGTGCCCGAGCCGCAGCTCATGATGCCGCGCGTGCTGCGCTGCGACCTGGACGCCGTGCGCCAGCTGCTGCACCAGCTGGAGGCCGACGCCACTAGTCAGTATACTGCCGCATTATTGTACTGCCCACAAAAAACTATCCCAGTAAATTTCCACCTGCGGCTTCGTCTCTGCTATTTATTTTTGGAACGGCGCCGCCGGCATATACGTGTTATACATATTTATGCTATTACAAACGTGCGAACTTAATCATTAAGGTTCTGAAACAAAAACGAGATACTAAGAAGTTAAAAAAGGGGGTTGCCTACAAGATAATGTGTGTAAGAATCATGTCTTATGTCTTACTAGCGCGCTCTGCCTACTCCGTAAAGGATTAGGCATAAAGTTTGTATGTAAATCAAATAGAAAACAAACTATTATTGAGAGTGCAATAATATAATAACATTTGTTTTTATCACAGAACAACAAATCCTAGCGATTCTTCAAGAACGTTGCGATGGTAACAGGAATATACTGCATGCTTGTGTGCATATGTGCGCACCAACATCGAATAAGGAGCCAGATATAGGTAAGACTGCTAATAATTTATTGTTATTATATAATGTTTTTATTATTTAAAACAATACTTACAATACAGTTAAATAATAAACCGTTATATCTGAAATAACATCTTTATATACTTATAGTTATATTATTAAACATACCTCTTTGTAATAAGTTTTTTTTAATAGTTCTTACACTTCAAAACGACACGGTGGTGTGTCGTATTTTTTTTAAAGTGTTCAAAACTAATATCTCTACATTTTTGTTTAGTGGACAACTCTTCGATGCCTAATTTGGCAAGTGGAGCAAGCGGCGGCAGTACAAGTGCTGTACAAGAGGATCCTGTCCCTGCCATATCGTGGCCTCCAGAGACTTTTGAAGCCTCTGGTGATGAGGACAGTCTGATGGGACTGACTAATAATGGGTACGAGAAACCAACCATCTGTATCAGCTTAATATTTTTGGAAATTTATTCTTAAAAAATGCTCAAACAATATACCAGATAACCATATGTATACAGATAAATTGGTATATTGTTCGAGTATTTTTATTAACAGACGCAAACCACATGCATGCTATTTGTACAAACCAACTCTCAATTCAACTCACACCCACATAGAACATTATCTGAAGCTAAACACACGAGTTTATTTGCATTAAAGCATATATTCATAGCTATATAACCAAAGCAAAGAGTACTGATACGTGTTTATTGTTTGTAGCAAACTGTCCGGCGGAGGGAACAGCGGCGGGGGCGCGGTGAGCGCCGACCCGGCCGAGCGACGTGGCAACGCGCTCTCCTCTCTGCGTGCACTCTGCGAAAGCCCCACCCTGCAGCCGTTCCTCATGCAACTGCTCACTGCAAAGTTAGTTCACTGATATCCCACTTCTGATTTAGTAATCTTGCATCGAATCTGTATACTTTATGTAAATCAATAAGATAATGCGTTTTGTTATACTACCGATAGCTAATTAACGGCTAAATGATCTTTTAACTTATAACGCGTTATCTTATTTTTTTAATAAAAAGTATGTTATGTTACTTTTGATGTTTTTGCAAAAAGAGATAACAAACAGACTAGTATATTACTGCAAATCTGCTTGATGCACTAAATAAAGCCTATAACGATAACAACAATTCGTTAATTTTAAATTTTAAATATATGTACAAGCACTTATGTCGTTTGAACAGGGATGCGATGGGACAGACGCCACTGATGGCAGCTGTAGCGGAGCGCGCATACCGTGCTGCCCTGGTGTTGCTCGATGCGATCCGCGCGTGCCCCGACGCTGACGAAACGCAGAGGTCGGTGGCCATCTTCCCGCCCAACGCGCATCCAGACCATTCGCCGCTACTTGTCCTGTGCTGTAACGATACCTGCAGCTTCACCTGGACAGGACAGGAACATATTAACCAGGTATAAGAACAGATCTGTTTGTGTTTATAATAAGGATTTTAAAGTCCCGATTTTAAGACTAAGTACTCATGACTTTTTCTCCGCGATAAATACCGATGACTGACAATTCTACTAGAAAGTTTTTCTGACGATAGGATAATTGAAGTCTAGACATAATTTCTACTGAACACGTTCTACATATAATTATATTAACAATGCTAAAAACAATAACTTTATTTAATTTGTTCTAGGATATTTTCGAATGCAAAACTTGCGGTCTCACTGGATCATTATGTTGCTGCACAGAATGTGCAAAGGTGAGTTTCACTAACACAACATTTATGTACTCAATTTAAAACTGTTATAACTTAGTATATTTTTAAGATCTGTTATGTGATCAATCATATTTTTATACCAGGTGTGTCACAAGGGACATGACTGCAAGTTGAAGCGTACATCACCGACCGCGTATTGCGATTGTTGGGAGAAGTGTCGTTGCAAAGCGCTCGTTGGTGGCAACTGGACAGCGCGGTGTGATCTGCTGGCGCGACTCGCCAGGGACACTTCTTTGGCGACACATTTTAATTCAAGGTATGGATTTATTAACGTTACAACAAAGATGAGTCTAGTTTATTATCCTACATCTAGACTCTTGGATTGTTGGTTTGTTTTATTTATTGTTCATTACGCTTTATACGTATAAAATACAAGCAATGTCAATATTTTTTTTATTCTAGCACGACGTAGGAGTCGATAATACTTATCGATATTAAAAATCGTTTTTTTATTTGTAGGGGCGAGTCTATCTTGCTATTCCTAGTCCAAACAGTTGGACGACAAGCAGTGGAACAACGACAGTTTCGAGCGGGTGGGGGTCGAGGACGCGTCCCTAGGAAACAGCCCGGCTCTGACGCTGAAGTTGACGCGCCAGATCATGACCTCGAACCGCCGAAGTTCGCGCGAAGGGCGCTGCTGCACTTGCTGGCGGACTGGCCGGCGGTGGAGGCGGCCGTCATGTGCGGCGCCACGCCCGCCGCCCCCGCGCCCCCGCCCGTCGCCGAGCCGGAGGAGCGGCCCGAGAGCCCCGTGCCGGTGCAGTCCGGCACCACTCTCTTGGACAAGTTCACTCATGCGCTCATTGTCAAGTGCACCAATGAAGTAAGTAGCGGTAACAATAGAAGAAAGTTTAGTTCCCATATACTCAACATTATTCTCAATATTTCTGACTAGTTGGGTAGCCTTGATGAAGAAGCATAACAGACAAGTTAGATTTGTTTACTACTAATGTTTATGAATATAATTAATTTTTGCCGGATTTCTACTAAATATTTCATCGCGTAAATATTTATGATTGGATTAGAAAAATAGAACAGGTAGCACTAAACATTAGGTTTTGTTCATGAAAATATTTTGCTTTGTAATGTCATGACTACGTAAAGCTATTATGTAAAGGTAATTTTATAATGGTTTGGGAGTCACTTCAGAGTCTTGTTTACGATTGGCTCAGGGAAAGGCATTTTTCATTTAGACAGATTAAAATCAATTTTATTTTTCTCCTTACAATATAATAATATACACAAAGTTCCTATTATTGAAATGATTTGTGATGTCCCACAGATGTTAGACACTCTGCTACACACGCTGATACGCGAGCAACAAAACGAAACTATCCCGGGACGAGCGGAACGCGCGAGAGAAGTGGCCAGACGTTTTGTGCGATCTGTGGCAAGAATATTCGTCATATTTAGCGTCGAGATGGCACCCGGTGCCGCAAAAAAGAAAGGGTAAGTACTTTACGATAAAAGTAACTGTAGTTCATATTTAATCTGAAGAATAATAGCCATAAAATCTGGCATGAAATATAATAAAATGACTTATTACCCGACTGCATTTATGGGAGGGTTATATATTTGTTTAAGTTTTAGCATTTGTTTGTACAGTCGACTTTTTCTAACATGACCTTTTTTTCTTAGCCCTCTATCAATAACATCATCACTGGTCCGTTGTCGACGTGTATTCGCGGCTCTGGTGGCTCTCGCAGTAGAGGAGTTGGTGGAGGCAGCAGACGCGCTTCTGGCGCCCGTCCGCCTGGGGGTGGTGCGACCCACTGCACCGTTCCCTCTGGCGACCACGTATGTGGACCTCGTCAACGGTAGCGAAGATTTGTTCGGTGTGGAACCGTTGTCGACTGGACACTCGCGGTTGCCACATGCACGCAGGTAAACTATTTCAATCTCAACATATTTTACACATACTAAATATTTTTGGCATCGCAATTTTATTGATTGAACTTTACTCGTTTTTGAGTTGTAAATCGAAACAAACGAATTTTTAAAGCTTGTAAGTATTATGAAGATACAATATGTGCGATATACTCTTGACCAGTTTGGTTATAATTTATTGGGATAAAGATTTTACTTAATTTTGTATGAGTTATAAGTAAAGTAAATGTTGCGTCGTGTGCAGGGAATCGAGCGGCGGCGGTGGTCGCGCCGCGGTGGCGGGCGGCACGTCCATGGGCAGCTCGACGCTGGTGCCGGACCGCTCGTCCACGCCGGTGGCCACGGAGTACGCCGACGACGGCGCGGGCGAGGCGCTCGGGCCCGACGACGACGCCTCCGAGAGCGACGAGCCGCCGCCGCCCGCCGCCGCGCCGCAAGACGGGCGCGACAACCGGCACGACAACCGACACGACGACCGACACGACAACCGACACGACGACCCCATGCCCGACAGGTAGTCTCCTTGATAACTATACATACATACATCACTTCACGCCAGCGCTCGCTCGTCGTGGAAAGTGGGGCGTGGGCGCCCTCGACTCTTACATCTTTATACCGATACTTTGTTTTCCTCGTGCTCGGCGAGCATCACTCTGCAAATTTTGCTCAGTGACCTCATTTCGACTGCGTTTTAACTCGATAACTATAATATTAAAATATAGATTTAGAAACATTAACTGAAATTAAGTACCAAGTAGGTAACAGTTCCAGCCTTTTCAGATGCTTAACGTGCTTACGGATAATGTACACATGTTTGTGATACAATTAATAGAAGTCACCAATTTTTCATCTCTAAGCTTACAATGTATCATGCTTCTTTTATATGGTTCCCTTAAACCTGCCAGTTTTAAAGCAGGGATTTTATTCTACCTTATTTTCTTGGAAGTGTAAGTAAATGGTAAGAAATGGCAAATGGTAAGAAACACTACAAACCAACCTTCAAATTATTCGTGCATTCTAGTATAAATATGTTACTGGTTGTTTTTCATTTTGTTTCCATTAGAGGCCAAGAGCAACACGTAGTCGTGGAAAACGGTACTGAACGAGCGGAAGGAGGAGAAAGTGAGAGTGAACTAGATCTGCTGGCCGAAGTAGAGACTGAAAGTGACTCGGATGACCAAGATAATGCTGAGTCTGCCCAACGGAGTGTGCAGACTGGAGCTACACAAGGATCTGATGCAGGTAAAAATTAAAAGGCATGATATTTCTAACAGAAGATAACCCGGATATTGTTTACATTTTCCAAATAGGATTTTGGATATTGATTTTTAGTCTTTTTAAAATGGCTTTGACACTAAAATTAAGTAACTAAAAGTAAACGTTTGGAATATTCTGTAAACTCTACCAGGTATAGCCTCCCTACTGCTATATCCAGAAGACGAGAGCGGTGATTCCACACAGCCGGAGGACGAGGACTCAGAGGCGGGCGAGACCGATGAACAGGATGGGGAGCCCGAACAACAGCAAATCGACGGTGACAATCTGGAGAGAAGGACCGCACCACCAGCTAGACCTAACTTGGCACCACACTCAATGCAGTGGGCGATACGGTATGGGTATTTTAAATTACATAATTGGTAACTCTAAGCGATATCAGCATTTAATAGGTATTTATTTGCTTGTTTACCTTTTTAAAGCTGTTCAATAGTAATAATTATGAACTTCGGTTAAAATATATATTCTTTAAATCTCTCCTTAGTTTTAGATATCTTACAGAATTGTAGGCTTAAAGTTCAAAATACATACTTATATTTTAAAAAACGGGCGCCGTTTTGAACTTCTATGAAATTTATTAATATTTATAAATTATTAATTTCTTATGAATCTACAGTGTATACTATTATTCTATATCACTTGTAGATCAGCCAACTAAATCGCGAAATAATACATCACTTCTCTCAGTTTAGTACAATAAACTTTATTAAAAGATGTAGCCATCTTTAATTAAAGAATTACTATTGATTGTACTATTGACCAATAAATGTTGGTCGCAGTTCACGTGAAACGAACCGCGGTGCCAGCGGAGGCAGCACGGGCGGCGTCCGTCTGACGGGCAGCTCCTCGTTGGTGTTCATAGACCCGGCGTCGCTGAGGCGCTCTGCCGCCGCACACGACCCCCACTCCACCGCCACCACCGCCTCGTGCCTGGCGAGGGCGTTCGGTGCGTATTCTAATATTAACATTATTAATGTGAATGTAAGCTTACATACCCAAACTACTCAACTGATTATCGTGAAACTTGGTGCAAATACTCTTAAAAGTAATGGAAAAGATTAGGATTTTTATATATAAATATTATTAATTTTGACTAATAACGATACAACGCGAATGCAGCCGCGGCTATAAACTAGTTTTTATGGGATACGGGGGGCAAACGAGCAGGCGTGTCACGCGATGGCAATTAACAAACGCCGCCAATTGACACCTGAATGCAGATAGTATTGCAGTTGCGTTGCCGGCACTTACAATGGGATATGGATGGGATCAGAAGTGGAATGAAAAGGGTAGAGGGGAAGGGGTTGGGCCTCGAATACTTCTCTCACCAAGTGAAACACGGCGTAAGCCACTTTATGTGGATATTGTGAGAGGTCGTGTTATTTCACCGCTCAAACCGGCCTATTCATGCAGCGAACTGCTTGGCTCTAACATATTACCGATCAATCTATACCAAGTTTCTGTTCTGTTATGTGGTGTTTCCAGCTTTACTTTGTCGTTGATTTTAGGTCACCTACTTATTCAAAATACCATATATTGATGACCAGAATTCTGAACAATACAGTCGGGAAATAAATATACTACTCTGTGTAAAAAGTATGGGGAATATGTCATTAAAGAGACCCGCGTAAAAGAGGTCGTTCTAATTTTTTTACTGCATGTTGGTAGCACTGTACTAATTTAGGGCGCAAAATTTGAACGGGATCTGTCATTTAATTTGTTTTAAACTAAACTTTTTGTTGGTAATAGTTTTGAGTCCTCGGCGATTTTTACAATGGAAAATATTGTTGAACAAAGAGTGTGCCTTAAATTTTGTGTTTCGAATGATATTTCATGTGGTGAATCACTAAAAATGTTGCGAAATACCTACGGCGAATCATGTATATCGAAAACAAGGGCTTATGAATGGTATAAGGCTTTTAAAGAAGGCCGAGAAGTAGTAGTAGACTTGCCTCGTTCTGGTAGACCTTCAACCGCTACGACCAAAGAAAACATCGACAGAATCAAGAAGCTAGTGCTCGAAAATCGACGTATGAGTCTGAGAGAGTTGGCTAGTGAGGTGAACATATCTTTTAAGTCCGTCCACAATATTCTCATTGACATTTTAGGCATGAAACGCGTCGCCGCTCGACTAGTTCCAAAAGAGCTCAATTTTGTTCAATAAGGGCAGCGAAGGCATGTCGCTGAAGACATTGTTTCCCGAGCTGCTACGGATCCGACCTTTATGAAACGTATAATAACTGGCGACGAGACATGGGTTTATGAGTATGGACATGCAAACAAGCCAACAGTCTTCAGAATGGCGTCTCGAAAACGAGCCGAAACCCAAAAAACCGCGGCAAAGTCGCACCAAAATCAAGGTGATGCTGACAGTTTTTTTTGACTACCGTGGTGTGGTTCACTCCGAATTCCTTCCAGAGGGAGAAACAGTGAATAAAGCATATTATTTAGGCGTCATGAAGCGTTTGCGTGAGAGTATCCGCCGAAAACGTCCAGATTTGTGGCGACACAACTCATGGATGCTGCACCATGATAATGCACCATCACACACAGCCATTATAGTGAAAGAGTTTTTAGCGAAAAATTCAACAAACGTTCTCGACCAAGCACCCTATTTACCTGATATGGCTCCGTCTGACTTTTTTTTATTTCCCAAGTTAAAATTACCACTTCGAGGAAAACGTTTTGAGTCAATAGAAGCCATAAAAGAAAATTCGCTGAATGAGCTAAAGACCATACCGCAAATAGCCTATAAAAAATGTATGGAAGACTGGGTGAAGCGGTGGAGATGTTGTATTGCAAGCGATGGGGCCTACTTTGAAGGCGATAAAATAAATTTAGATGAATAATTTGTATTTTTTGTTTTATTGACAAATTCCCGATACTTAGTACACAGAAGGTAAATAAATAATAAATAAACGCGATATAATCCTAAAAGTTGTTTTAATCAATGAGTGAGATTTGCGAAAATCTTAGAAATAAATAAACAATACAGTATATTTAATTATATAAAAATAATTATATAAAGATATAGATTTCCACCAGCGCATGTTCATTCAAACCTTAACCATCTCATTTTTAGAGGTGCCAAATTCAAATGCGAGTTTCATATTTTGTGTTTCGTTTGTAGGTATTGTAGTCCGTCAAATTGCGGATCTATTGTGGGAATACGAGAGAATAACGGCACCCTTGCCGCGAATGTTGCCGCTGGCGTACCGGGACGCTGTTCGCTTGCAATGCTACCTAGAGAGGCAGCTCAAGCACACGTGGGATTGGCTCGTCACTGTTATGGATGCAACAGAAGCACAACTGAGGTAAACATCTATTGTAAATGTGTATATCATTACATAGTATAAAACAAAGTCACTTTCCGCTGTCAGTCCCCTTATATGCTTATATCTTTAAAAATACGCAACGGATTTTGATGCGTATTTTTTAATAGTTAGAGGGTGTCAACGGGGTGATTTTGATCTATAATTCATATATGATGTACAGAAAAAATGATAATTTTCGAGGTTTAGCACTTTAATTGCAAACGCTGGCTGAACCCAAGTGATAGATCAATACAATGTTCTACATTATTAAACACCTTCAGAAGATCTACAAAAAAGTCCGCGAGGGCATATGTCTATCTCTTAGTCTTCTTAATCCACAATAACCATTTTTATTTTTTTACTTTTTACGAGAAATAATGTCTTAAATACGAAGTGATTTTAAACATTACAGCATTAATTTTGATCCAATTAAGTGTCTTAAATAGATCGTGTATGTAATATAGATGATCCTAGTCCTTTACAGCAGGCAATTAAAATTAATATTTTCAAAGATTTTGCAGTATTAACATAGCGGAAAGCAGTTAAAATTTACTCATTTATTACTTTTATTGCGGAACAAAGTTCGCCAGGTCAGCTAGTTAACATAAAAATAAATAAGTGTTACTAGATTTAACCACTTATTTATATTTTTATAACATCATCATCATCATTAGCCTTTTGAGGTCCACTGCTGGACATAGGCCTCCCCCATAGAGCGTCACAAATGCCGGTCCGCTCAATCATGGGGGGTTTTTGCCATAATCGCCACGCTTGGCAGGCGAGTTGGCGATCGCAGTAGTATTTTCTTGAGGGAGAATGCTGCTGCCCATTCTTCTAGTTTTTCTCTTAGTCGCCTTTTACGACACCCACGGGAAGAGATGGTGTGGGGTATATACGTATAGTATTATAAAATTGGCGCAATTGTATTATTACCCTTTATTACCCTAACACATTTAATTTATTTATACATAACGGAGCGCCATAAAGCAAGATTCTTACACACATCACTCGTTTCGTTGACTTTCATAACTCTTTTCATGCACGCGCGTCGATTTTTGAGGCTCCTAACATCACCTTCCTCTAGAACACGTTCTATTTGGTCATGGAATGTGTGTCTAGGCCGTCCTCGACTCCTACATCCATCCGCTTTTGCATTGTATATTTGCTTAGTCAATCTTGCATCATCCATGCTTTCTACATGTCCGAACCATCGGAGTATGTCCTTTCTTACTTTTACACCGACACTCTCTTTCAATCCGACTTCCTTCCTTAAAACCTTGTTTTCCACGCGGTCAGCGAGGGTCACTCCGCAGATTTTGCGCAATGTCCTCATTTTTACCGAGTTTATCCTACTTTCATGCACGCTCTGCCATATCCAGCTCTCCCTTCCATAAGTTATTTATATATTTAATTTTTATTGTATGTTATTTGTATGTAAGCTATTTAGATAAATGTAAATTTCCATAGATTCGGTGCATCATTAACATCCAACAATGCCAGTACTACTACTGCAGAAGCGGCACGAGTTACAACCGCACGTCGCACTACACTCACTTCGCCAGCCACCAGGATCATTGGATTCTCGGACGGTCCCAGAGTACGGGATCGGGAACAAGGTATTTTATTTTTGCTATCACCGTTTTTATATCTGAAGCTGAGATTTTCTTTATATTTGTCGATAGCAATATTGTGTGTCTTGAAATTAAGGTAGTAAAAAGAATGTAACTGATAGTTTGATGTTGTACAACCTCACAAGAAAGTTTTAAACCTTTACTTTTTGGTAACTGATGTCTGTTTTTTCGCGAATATCATCATATAATTATTAATGAATATTTAAAAAGAATGAGTTGTCTCGGTGGTCCAGTGATCGTGCACACGGCTTCTGATTCAGAGGTTCGGGTTCGAAATCTGATACTGGCTCACACCAATGACTTTTCGAAATTGTTTTCGGAAGTTAAGTGTGATATATATCGATGACTGAAAACTTTGTGCCCGGTATGGCAATAACTTTACCACCTATTCCATTTGGGACGTAAACATAACGGCGAGACGAGGCTTAACAGCCCCTGCCTACACCTTCGGGTAATAACAGGCGTGAAGATATGAAGTTCTGTTAAAAATAATGAGCAAAAACGTCTTCAGCAACAACAACTACATATTGAAAAACTCATAAATAAAATATCTATATATAAAATTAGACTTGCTTGAGGATCGGTATGTATGTAAGCCTGTCAGGCCGAGTGTCTGTGTTGCAATATCAGTAACAGTGTGTAGTGCGGTTAGCAGGCGTGGAGGCGGGCAGCGCGCGGCGCGAGTTCCTGGCCTACTGCCTGTCGCTGCTGCGCGCGCACAGCGGCGAGCACGCGGAGCAGCTGCCCGTGCTGGACGTGGCGGCGCTCAAGCACGTGGCCTACGTGCTGGACGCGCTGGTCTACTACATGCGCGCCGCGCAGCCGCAGCCGCACCTGCACCACCATCTGTGGCCCTCGGTACGGCTTACTCACTCTTACTGTACTCACCTTCTGAAACGGCTCGACCGACTCATGAAATTTTGTGTGCATATCCTTTGAAAAGCCTCATGGTGCATTGGTAAAGCTACCGACTGCAGAATCGAGGTTGGCGGGTTCGATTCCCACCTGAGTACAAATATTTGTGACAAGCATGAATGTTTGTATGGCGTCTGGGTGTTTTTCTATACATTATAACTATTTATTTACAAAAGAAAAGTATATATGTATTATTATCCGTTATCTAGTATCCATAGCACAAGCATTTAGTTATTTAGAACTAGAGGGCGCTGTCTGATTTGTGTCCAAGATATTATTTTAATATATCGGGTGGGTTTAAGAGTCTTGACAAAATCTATTATTCAACCCCCTATTTTTTTTTTTATTCTTAGAATTTTTTAATATCTTTTTTATGTAAAAGCATACAAAAATACATACAACCTTAAATTTTCACCTCTCAACTATCAAACTCTATTTTTTATACTTTAATTAAAAACTTTATTTCTTTGGCAAGACAATGCTACGAGGGGAGGTCCAAAAGTTCGTGGAATGGAGGGGATGGAGTGGGGATAGGGGCGCTCGCTTAGTGTCATACTAATTGGGGACTCATAATTAGTATATAAATGGAGTTTCAGCCCTATTGCGTCATTCGTTTACGAACACTCGCCTGCTAAACACGTCAATCCGGAAGAAAACTGAAACTATGGAGAAAATTGAACACCGTGCGGTCATTAAATTCCTTACCAAGCAAGGAAAGAACGCTCAGACCATTTTGAATGAAATGGAAACTGTTTACGGGGAACAGTGCCCTAGTAAATCAATGATTTACAAGTGGCATGGTCTTTTTAAACATGGTCGGGAGTCGATTGAAGACGACCCCCGCTCAGGAAGGCCAGTTGAGGCCACCACATCAGACATCGTCGAAAAAGTGGAAAAAATTGTACTGGAGGACACCCGTTTGAAGAAAAAACAGTTATCTGCATTAGTTGGAGTATCAGATACCACCATTTTGCGAATCCTACATGACCACCTGGGTATGATAAAAGTCAGTGCAAGATGGGTACCGAGAATGCTCACGCCGCTTCAAAAACAGCAGCGCGTCGAAGCGTCAAAACATTTTTTGGAGTTGTGTGGCGACGATCCTGGACCGATTTTGGAGCGAATTGTTACCGGCGATGAAACATGGGTTCATCATTTTGAGCCTGAGTCCAAACAAGAGTCCATGCAATGGCATAAAAAGGGGACACCACCGCCAAAGAAATTCAAAGTGTCGGAGTCGGCTGGAAAGTTGATGGCTACTGTTTTTTGGGATTGTGAAGGGATAATACTGATTGATTATAAAGAAAAGGGCAGGACCATAACCGGAGAATACTACGCAACAATACTAGAAAAATTAAAGGATGCCATTAAAGAAAAACGTCGGGGAAAATTGACCAAGGGCGTGTTGCTCTTGCAAGACAACGCGCCGGTTCACAAGAGCAAAGTTGCAATGGCTGCTCTACACACGCATGGCTTCGAATCACTAGTCCACCCACCCTATAGTCCAGATCTGGCCCCAAGTGATTTTTATTTGTTCCCCAATTTAAAAAAAGACTTAAGGGGAAGGAAATTTTCCGACGACAATGAGGTAAAGGAGGCAATTTTGGCTCATTTTGAGGGAAAAGATAAAAAATATTTTTACGATGGTTTAGAAAAATTAATTCATAGATCTAATAAATGTATTCAGCTTAAGGGTGATTATATTGAAAAGGAAAAATAAATTTACTGTTTCATTTTTACTAAAACCCTTTCATTCCACGAACTTTTGGACCTCCCCTCGTATGTGTATGTATTGTTAAAGTGTGTTAACTAGTTTCTTCAAATTTTTGAAGCACGCTCGTGCCGACCAACGTTAGAAAAATCTAGTGCTATCTGACTTTGTTGACTCTATACCGACGACACATTTCAGTATGAATTTACTCACTGAAATGTCCAGGAAAAAGTTAAATAACTATTGCCATTTTAGGATGAAAATGAAAACGAGGAAGGTGAAGAAGAATTGCCAGTTGCAACCGGTGCCACCGAGTCTGATGGAGAAGGTGACGCAGCTCGGGGACGAGCACATGGATTTTTCCAACGATCGGATTCCACGCTTTGCTTGGGATGTCCGCCACCTGACCCGTTCAACAGTCAGTACAATTATTTTTCCATTTAGCAATAAGCTCTCGCATTCGTTTTTATTGAATCACAACTTGAATGTCTTGTCTTAAAACATTAGGTGGATTTTAGTTCAGGCAATTTATATATATTATTTTCAAGTACAAACTTTGAAGAAAAAATAATTTTGAAAAAAAAAAATGCTTGTATTTTAATTAAGTAAAACTTCATCTGCATTTTATAAAATATTTCTGAATTAGATATTTTTACAATTAGAAGTCATGTTTCCAACCTAATTATGATGATTGTCTTTATGTTCAGTGTCAATGCAAGAAGCTCTGCCACTAGCAGATCAACCACAGCTATTACAACCGAACGCTCGTAGGGAGGAACTGTTCGGTATGCCGCGACAGATGGTCACCGTGCCTCCGACGGGTGACGCACCACCTGGAGTGAACAATCCCTTAGAAGGTGAACATAATTCCATACTAATTTTAGTACCATACCAAACCAAAATTAATTTAATGCATGAATTTTTTCAATTTTAAGACAGTACAAAACTGATGAGTAGTCAGGTTAAGATTATTTTCCCGATAATGTATGTACATAATTTTATAACTAAGACAATTCTATACTAGCAGCGCACAAAACGACAATTTAATTTTGCAGTATTAATTAGGCCATGCCAGGTGTTGTTATAATAGGTATTACGTCAACAGTAGTGCCACGGCGCCTGGGGCTCTCCACGCGAGGCTCGGACCGGCCCTGGTCCCCGCCCGCGCGCCCCGCCTCCGCACCCCCCGCCCACACGCTGCCCCGCGACGAGCCGCAGGTAACGTGCAACCTAAAACCTCCTCAGTGCAACATAATATAGCTTCATATTAAATTGAATACAGTGCACAAACAAACCAATCAGACAACTGACTTACAAATTCTGTGTATATTTTATTGGCATATTTTTTACTAGAAACTTGAAATATTGAAAGAGAAAAAAAACTATGATTTCTTATAGATTCAATTGTTTTGGTTTTTGATTATGATATAATCTTTTGGGTTTAATATTTTTATATATCATCGTAGTTACTACTACTACAACTCGAAACCTCTGAGCGTGCTATAGGTGAATCTTATACAGTGCCTGTAGCCCGGGTTTTTGAAATATGGGACTTAAATTATACAAGCATCAATATTAATCAAATATATAGATAGATAGCAATATGAACACAATAAGTAAATATACACCGAATATTTTACTATACCTTTTCATATCTGCTTTCAGGATCTATCTTGCGCTAAAGAAACTGTTACTAAAATGGAAGTTGATAATGATGTCGAGTATGTATCCCACACTAATGAAGGTTCTAGCGAAGATGGACACTCAAGAAACAAACAAAACAAGTATGTACTACACTTTCTCAATTGTACATTTGATGCATGTGTGTAGCCTCAATGGCTTATAGTCGTATTTTTAATTAGACAAAGCTAGCTGACAGTAGTTAATGTCACTGCTGTTGCGCTGCTACCAGGCTTAAAGCGCATGTTGCCACATTTAAAGTAACAGTGATGCATTCAGTTGTTATTCAATCAGATGAATGAACAATGAGTGAAATAGTTAATAATCTCAAATTATACTAAACACTCTAACACTTATACTACTCAATTTAATAAATAATTTGACTCACCAAAAAAAATTTTATATATATACTTTATAACAAAGTTTCGAAGACTATGCAACAAATAATCTTCTTAATCAGAATTTTTAAAAACTGTATAAAAATTTAAGTCTTAAAAAGGTTATGATAGTAAAAATTTTTCATCTCAAGATGAATATAACAAAAAATATGTAATAAACGATGTTATTTTTTTTCATTTTTATTACCTACCTATAATTGTTGTATTTTATACATCTACAGTTTCAATTACGTGATGTATTGAAAATGGGACAATCTTACAAGTTTCTGAACTATAATAGACTAATTATTCCCAAGCTAAACAATCTTGGCAATTTTATTCATTCAAGAGTTTTTTCATTCATTCGCTTTGCTACAACACTATTTATTTTTCATCAAAAACTGACAACACCGTAAACGTCAGTGGTTGTTGTTTAATTATAAATCCGACTATAGATTTAGCATGAACTTTTAAATTTTTTTTACTGATAAAGTGACACTATTATGTTTCAGACATTCTCATGACGTGACCATGACGGCCGGCAGCAGCTCTTTACATGATCCTATGTCACAACCGTCTGAATTCCACACACTAGTCGACACGGCTTGCTCTATCATGGAAGGACCGCATCAACCACCCATTGCCTCGTCACCAACGCCAGGTGGATAAATATTTACATACTACATATTACAAAATTAATGGGGCTAATATTTGCAACTCTAATAGTTGCATTGTATGATTTATTCAATAAGTTTTTGTCTGTTAGTTTTTTGTCATTTTATATTGTGTTTATTTTAAGATCAATCAATTTCACACGAAAAAGTGCCAATTGTTTCATCACAGAAAAATATTTTAATACTATAAATAAAGCTAATATAATACTATATTATAGTGGATATGAGGAATTAAAAAAAGATTGTATTGCAGGCCCCAGTGGATCTAATGCAGGACTCTGCGAGACACGAGCGTCTTCGTCAAGAAGCCCTGGCAAGACCGTTATTGTACGTGCTGTAAGTCACTCAATTTTTTTGGGGGCACGTCATCAAAATAAATTAGTCGACCTTAATTGTTATTTATAACTATGGGAATGACAATCAAATTACATCATTCAAAAATATTATTCTATAGTAAGTCCAACGAGACGAGATAAAAACTGTAAACAAACGGACCCTTACCGAGTTATCTTCCGACAGCTAGCGATTGACACTAATATTTGAGCGATTGATATCTTTGTCCTTGTTAATTCTATGCAGTAAAGACTTCACATACGCCCGAAACCAATAATAATCAGTCCCAATCCGAATTTTGCTAAGATCAATATTTCAAATCATTTCTACTAATAAGCGTGCCAATAATCAATCCATGGATTCATTTTGTTTGAGGAAGTGATCAACAGATCCACAATAATCTTAGATTGGCTTCAATCTTAGATTGGAGATTGAATATTAGTTTCGGCCATTAGTCGAAAACAGCTTTCATTGCGCACTTCGTGTTATCTGATAGCAGTTGATACCGTGGTTGTCAACAGTTGATCCGCAATTTTATTGACAACTATTAACTAGTTCATTCCTGTATGAAAAGCGTTCGAAGTGACTTGTATTTTCGTTTTTTTTTATGGGATAGGAAGGCAAACGAGCAGGCGCACCTGATGGTAAGTAACCAACGCCGCACATGGACACCAGCAACACATATGGTGCTACTGTTGCGTTGCCGACCTTTAAGGGATAGGGGAAAGGGCTCCGGGCCTCCGGGTACCTCTCTCACCGAACGAAATGCGGCATGAGCCACTTTACGTCGATCTTCTGTGAGGTCGTGGTATTTCACCGGTCGAGCCGGCCCATTCATGCAGCAAACTGCTTGGCTCTACATACTACTCTCTATTTGGTTGATTTTTCTTGTTATTAATACATTACTGTTTTAAGATCTCTTGTTATTGTTATTATTGTCACTAATTAGTTGTTGATTTTAATCATGGAGAAATGATAAATGTTTTGAACCCCTGCAACATTGTTTATATTTTTATCTCGTCTTGTTGGCCTTATGTTATGGTATTTGTTGTCAAGTGGAGTGAATGATAGTGTATGTGATTTCAACAGGGCGAACTGCTCAGTGCTGCCGATCCACTTGAATCTCAAGAGATTTCAGCGCATGTGACAGTTGAAACCACTGGACTACCGCCGCCTCCGTTGTTGCCGCCTCTCACCGCGGCGGGTCTTCCGTAAGTTTATTCGTTGTTAACTAACATGACCCTAAGCCCTAGTCGGCGGTATCGGTTTGATTTACGGCAGAGGACGTCTCTGAGAAACTGCTGATTGTGCAATAAAAAAAGATTAACGACTTCGCTCGCTTTTAAAGGATCCTAAGAAAGGGTATCTTATTCTCACTTTATGCAAAACAATCACTCATTACTGTAATACACTCAATATTCAATAAATTAGTATAATTTTATCTGAGATTATTAATATTAATTAGATTTAATTAATAAATATTTGATATTACTTAATAAATCATTATGATTTTCAATATTACATAGTATGATTGTAAATTAATAAATTATGCAACATAATGGCGAATATGGCAACCACTTGATAGCGAGTTCTTTTTTGCCCTATTACTTGACTTATGTCTAATAGTCGATTTTCCAATAATTTTAAAAATAATAAATAATTAAAATAGCCATTGAAAATAAACCTAATTATAAAATATCAATTAATAGTAGTATGTAAAATCATGGCCTTGTCTCAATTTTTGTTTTAAGTACAGGTATTCATTTAAAATAATATCAATTAAAAGAAGAATAAGTTATTTTTCTCTATGCAGGCGTGCGTGTCCTTCGCTAGGAGCTTCTGTGTCACATGACCTGTTGCTGGGGAGATGGAGATTGTCTTTAGATTTGTTTGGACGCGTATTCACCGAGGACGTGGGATTAGAACCTGGCTCTGTTGTTGCTGAACTTGGTGGTTTCCCTTTAAGGGAGGCTAAGTTCCGACGAGATATGGAGAAACTTAGGAATTCACAGCAAAGGGATTTGCCATTGCACAAGGTGAGCTATTGAGCTATTGTAGTTGCAGTGTTATTTTTCTTTTTTCAATTTGAAATACAGACCTTTACTATGCTAAAAGCGAGCAATGCTAAAGTTTTATAGCCGAGATTTAACGCAAATAACTGAATTTTGATAAAAATGCTTGTTTTGTAGGAATTATTATGTGCATAATTTATTATTATATTTGAAAATATCTATCTAACGTTTGATTTATGTTTGAAACTCTGCTGAAAAGTGATTTCGTAAATCGCCAAAAAAAATTTTTTGCATCCCTGCACAGTAGGTTCGTCTTGCTTTATACGGACAGTTAAGTTAAGACCTTAATAGTACATACATACATAACTTCACGCCAAATCCCTTGCGGGGTAGCCAGAGAGAACGGAGCGCTATAGGGCACGATTCTTACACAACTCACTCGCTTCGTTGACTTTCATAACTCTTCTCTTCTTCATGCACGCGCGTCCGTTTTTGAGGCTTCTAACATCACCTTCCTCCAGAACATGTTCTATTTGGTCACGGAATGTGTGTCTAGGCCGTCCTCGACTCCTACATCCATCCGCTTTTGCATTGTATATCTGCTTAGTCAATCTTGCATCATCAATCCTTTCTACATGTCCGAACCATCGGAGCATGCCCTTTCTTTTACACCGACACTTTCTTTCAATCCGACTTCCTTCCTTATAACCTTGTTTTCCACGCGGTCAGCAAGGGTCACTCCGCAGATTTTGCGCAATGCCCTCATTTCACTTAAGTTTATCCTACAAGTTTAAGTATCCCACAAGTTTATCCTACTTTCATGCACACTCTGCCATACCCAGCTCTCGCTTCCATAAGTTGGCATCAATAGTTAATAATTGTCAGTAATTTAGCCGATATAGCGAATGTTATGATCGAGTCCTATGAGCCTTGGTTATTATTGAACATCAGTTGAGCTGCATGTTTCGCTTGCGCACATAATAATAATGTATTCTTACAGATGGAACGTGACCGTGCCAAACTCTTGCAACAAACGTTTGCAGAATTGAACAGCGCATTTGCAGGACAGAACCGTCGTGCTCACAGTGCACAACCGCCTCTGGTGGTGAACAGAGTTAAGGTCACCTTCCGTGATGAGCCCGGAGAAGGCAGCGGTGTGGCACGATCGTTCTACACAAGCGTCGCTGAGGTACTATTTTTTTTTTCTGGCAAGGTCAATTTTCATTCAGAAAGTTGTTTTTATATGTAGAGTTTATAAATTAGGTTGTTAATATTCTACTAAAATTTTTAAAAAACTCAGGTTTTTTTATTATGTTTAATGATTGCTATCGTTTTACCTTAAACAACAGTTATAAAACTATTTGTCTGTCTAGTTTTGTGTAATAAACACAGATGAGTTGCGCATTAAAAGTTTACTCATTATCCTAAACGAAATTCATATTGATTGAAATATAATTTTTATATTATCTATTGTAGGCTTTATTGGCAAATGAAAAGTTGCCTCCATTAGAGCCGACAACTGGTAGTGGCCAAGCTAATACTAGCACTAATGGCACGTCATCAGGATCAACCGGCACCAACACCAGTGGAGCAAACAGTAACAGTGGACCGCGGTGAGTACCAATATTTACTTGACTTCACGCCATGCGGGGTATATAGGACGAACAGAACTCTTGTCATACTCACTTGGTCAGTTTTCAAGTTCTGCTGTTAGCTTACGGGACGACACTCTGATCTTAAAAAATATGTGTCACTTGTGCACTATATATCTGCTCAGTTAGTCTTGCATCTTCTATTCTTTTCGCATAAATGAACCATTAGAGCAAGACCTTGCTAGTTTAGCACTGACAAATTTTGACCTATAGTTTGCTTTGACTTTAATTCTTATAATCTTATGTATTGATCGCGGTTTACATACGATGGCTTTTTACAAGATATATGTGATTAATGCCGGGGAAATGTTACCGCTGCCTACACGTTTTGGTAGTAGAGGCGTGACGTTACAAAATAATGAACGTTGGTAATGTTTGTTAGCAGTGGCGCCAGCCGCGCCCGCTCCAAGGACGCCGCGCGCCGCACGCCCGGCCGGCCCGCGCCGCGCCCGCCCGGCGCGCGCGACACGCGCCGCGTGCTCAGCGTCGACGCCAGGCCCTACACACCGCAGGTCACTGTCCACTCCACTAGTTGCCAACTTAATAAATAATAATCAACGTGAAGGATAATATGGATACTTCATATAAATTGGTGTACTTGTCCCGGAATTTTGAAATTAGCATGAATCTGTGTTTAAAATGAAAAACGTATTAACAATATAAATATACGCTGCTAAAATGTTGAAAGCAGAAGAGGTTTTTTTATGGGATAGGTCGACGTTTGTTGCTTGCCATCGGTGACACGCCTGCTCGTTTGCGGCAAACGTCGACCATGTGCACCTGAACATAGATAGTATTTCCAATTTCGTTGCCGACTCTTACATTGGAAGTCGGAATTGTTATGGAAATGGGAGAGAGGAAGGAGTTGGGCCCCCTGGATGCCTCTCTCCACCGAACGAAAAGCGGCATGAACCACTTTACGATGATATTCTGAGAAATTGTGGTATTTCACCGGTCAAGCTAGCCGACTCATGCAGCGAATTGCGTAGTTCTACCACTAAAATCTAGAAGCATGGCACTTATGGACTGAAGCATTTAGCTTTTAGCAGTCTCGTTGGCTATAAATAAATGTAATAATGTCAATCAGGTTGTTCCTGGAGCGGAAGGCGCTAGTTACAGTGGGGACCGGCCCCCAGCGAACAACGAGCACCTCACAGTTCATCAGGCACAACTGGGTGAACGTCTTTATCCTAGGGTGAGTAACACGTAGATGTAGCTAATGTTACGTAGTTTACACGTGAATATTACAGGGTCGGCTAACGATGTGTAAATTATAAATAGTGCAGTAAATTGGTAAAAAATAAAGAGCTTGATCAATACAATTGATAATAGTGTATAACTAAGTACCAAATTTTGAGTGTTTAAAATATACACCCAAAAACTACTGAATAGATTCCAATTAAGGTAGAGTTACCTCTATAGCTCTTACATCAAAATGACATAGCATATTTGATATGTATAATAGTGCTATTGTGTAAATTGGTTGAGATTTTATATAGCTTTCCAAAATGCTGCTACTTAATACTAAAAGAATTAATCGTAAGGAAATAACAACAATATACACAAGTGTACCAAAAAGTAATTTTCGATTTATTTGAAAAATAGTACTACGTAAATTTGCCTATTGCTCGTAATCGGTCGTTAATTGTTTCTCGAGACTCATTCTAGGAATTAGACGCGTTATCTTCTGAAAATTCTTCTTTTCTATGTTAATCAATAAAATAGACTGGGCCTATACATAAAGTAATATTACGCGATCGAGGGTACAATAATATCAACGTTTGCTGTGTAGGTACACGCTCTGCATCCAACGTTCGCGGGTAAAATTACTGGTATGTTACTGGAGCTGACGCCGGCACAGCTGTTGGTGCTGCTCGCCAGCGAGGACGCGCTGCGGCAGAAGGTGCGCGAGGCCATGGATCTCATCGTGATGCATCCATCCGACGCTATATTAGGTGTGTATTACAACATGGGATTATAGTTTTAATTATTAACCAACTTTAAAAATGAAGGATTAATGGGAGTATAATTCTCAAAATGAAAATAATAATGACATAACTTCAACATTTCTAACGTATATAGGTTAGATTGAGGTTTTATTATTGAAGAGTAAATATCGAGAACGGCATAGTAACAGAGATGAATACCCGATTCTATGTCTAATAAAAAATATAATCCGGATTAAATATTACTAATACAAATTATACTATGAAAATATATCAGCCATGTAACAACACTCTCTGGCTGTACTGTATAAGCCCCGCGCGTTGATATTGCGATGGAACCTTGTCTTAATTACTGATGCGTAACGTCATTCACCTCAAAAATACAGATAGCAGAAACATTCATGGAATTGGCTTATTGAACTACTCAATATTGAATAAAATTTTTCTTCAAGTAATAAATAAAAGCGAGTATTTAAAAGTAAAATGTTTATAAATAATAAAGTAAGCGTGATAAAATAGTATAACAAAGCAAGATTATAAAATTTTGAACAATAACAATTATAACTTAATCGTAACATGTATGTGCATGTCAATGTTGCGAACGGTACTTACTGTTTACCTACGGCACCAAGATTGCGGAAACCGATCGCAATATGAACGCGCGCAGGTTATATAGCTGTATCTAATTAAGGTATGAGGAGGGCTCCACAAAGAGTCGCGATGTATGGGAACGGAGAACCAGTGCCCCTTTCGCTGCCAATAGAGAGACAGTCCTAACAGTGTCTGCGATATAGCACTTTTAGTTCAGCTAGTTCAGCACTTTCTGAATCGGAGATCGGAGTCTTAAATCCAACTACACTGGTTCATTCATCGGAGTGTATGGTGGTAATAAGGTCGGGACTATAAAATCGACGTGTCATCCCACAAACTGTTACGCATTCGGGTAACAGCGACGTGTAAAGAGGTGTTAAGACAAAGGTGATCTTTGTTTATGTGAAGAACGATAATATTGTATTATATATATTATTATAATTTAACAGCCGTACACAAGCTTAACAGTTTTATATTCAATATATAAATGTACGTACCTACTTCACGCCAAGTCCCTTGCTGGTTAGGCAGAGAGGACAGAGCGTCATAAGTCACGTTTCTTATATACCTTACTCGCTTCTTCGACTTTTATATCTGTTGTCATACACGCTCTTCGGTTTTTAAGGCTCCTGACATCACCATCCGGACACGTCCAATTTGGTCGCGTGTCCAAAGGGTGTCGCGACTGTCCTCTACTCCTGTATCCTCCCGCTTTGCTTTTGCACCGTATATCTGCTTAGATAATCTAGCATCATCCATTCTTTTTACCAGTGCGAATTATCTGAGTTATGCTTATAAATTTATACATATTCATGTATTCATGTGCATATCAAAAGCACATACATAATATACCATGCTTATTTGATACTGTTATATTTACTATTAATTTAATCGAGTTTATTGTTAATGACAAGATTACCATTGCATCATTTATGTGTGTCTGTGATTAAAATACATGCTTAGTAGTATGCTTATTATGGCTTTATACTAGCATGCTTTATACATAATTCAGAACGTTATGGAATTTCAGATTCACTCAATAACTTGATGAAAAAAAACTTAAAAACAAGCACAATCGAGATTAACATATAATATATTTTTAGATATTTGTTACAACACGTTTATTTGCCCATATTATAAGCTAGGTAGGCAACATGGTTTCAGAATGTGATAATGATATGATGAAGGTTTGTGTAGATGGATGGGTGTTTGTTACTGTTTATTCGGAAGTAGTATCTATAGTTTTATAAGAGTTTGATAATGAAATAAACTGATGACTTTTGACATAACAATAAACAATTAACTGGGCAATCGTACTCTACAGAGTTGAAAAAAACAATAATAAATATCAACTCATAGAATCAAATTCAAATTATATAAGCATTACTGATAACTTATCAATTGAATTTGAAACTACAAAAAAAAACTATCAATAAGTAAATTTGAATGGTTGGTGCGAGTTACACGAAGTTAAGGTGTCGCAGAATTGTTCTTCTTAAACAGTTCCATATAAAGGTTTGCTAACACCGTACGACAAGTCATTTATCAACAAGTTACGCAGGTGAAGCCGCCGACGGGAACTAGTATAAGATATTCTGAATTTATAAATAATAACATTGAGATCAATCTGTGTAAGAATATGGTGGTGTATGGATTTTAAAAAAGAAGAAAAGAAAGAAAAGTTATACATAACAGGATATCTGTCGATGTGGTACCACTCTAGTCATACATATATATATATAACAGTGTTTATAATAGTTATAGTCCAGCGGTAGGTATACTTAACCACTACGAGTTCTTTTTTTATTTTTCGGTTGCAGAGGCCCGGCCCGTAAATTCTACTAACATTATCGTGGCCCCTAATTATTCAAGTGGTTTTGCAGGTAATTGTAATAACATCGTACTACGCACATTGGTGCTACTTTGTTTAATTCCGCCGTTTACAAATGGCACCGTCTTTTTATAAAAAAAAAAACTCTCTGTCTTGCAACAATAATATGTTTAAGGTGAAAATGTAATTGTCTTCTTGCTAAGTTAAATATCAAACACTATTCATACTCGGTATTGCAAAGATACTAGATTTTTTTCAAAATTTCGAACTTTACAGCGTATCGTGCTCTGAGACCGGTTAGTATTATTTTTTCTCTTACATTTTGTAACGTGTAACGACAAATATATTTTTGACATTTCAATCTGTCAAAACCCGCATTAATATCAAAATTGCACGAATGAGCAGTTCAGTTGGCTTTCCGAAACCAATCTGCAAGTATAAATAGACGTGGCCGTTTGTGAGGTATGGAATTATTCGGCACGCCCGCCTCGGTACTTACACCGGTTGCTATATCAGATGTTGTTGGTGGAGCAGAGTTGGACGTGTTCTCTCTATCGGAGCGTGGCGGGGGCGGGCCCGGGGCGCCCGGCACGTCCTCCGTCACGCCCACTCCCACGCCCACAGACGATGCGGCGCCGCTGTTCTACGCGCCCGGCAAGCGGGGCTATTACTCGCCGCGCCAGGGACGAGCCACGCCGGAGAGGATCAACGCCTTCAGGAACGTCGGCAGGTAACTACACCACCACCAAATTACATAGTACTCAAAATCGACGTGTATGTATGATGAAATGCATGACTGTGAAATAAATGTGTCAGGTCAGGATCGTAACTTGAGGAAAGCGAAAGTCTCCGCCTACCCCATGGGGTATCCCACATTTTTTTCTTTTTATGGAATAGGAGGGCAAACGAGCAAGCGTGTCACCTTATGGTAAGCAACCTGCGCCGCCCATGGACACCAGCAACACATATAGTGTTACTGTTGCGCTGCCGACCTTTAACGGAGTAGGATAGGAAAGGAAGGGGAAGGGAAGTGGGCCTCTGGGCACCTCTCTCACCGAACGAAACGCGGCATGAGCCACTTTACGTCGATATTCTGAGAGGTCGTGGTATTTAATCGGTCCATTCATGTTGCGAACTGCTGGGCTCTACCACTGTTAAACTGTCACATACATATATCTAACTTTTAATATATATAGAACGCTTACTAGAAAAACTTGCGTAGATAATGTTATGTGAATGTGGGTTTTATCCCCGCCAGAGTATAAACATTTACGAGACAAAAAACATTTGAGGACATTAAACATTTATGGACTTAGATGTTTGCATCTTATGTTACCAAAACAAAAAAAAATTGACAGTATGTGTCTATTAATATCCGTTATCTAAATATAAGAGACAAGTGTTCATAATTTTGTTGAAAAATAGATGACTCTGTGTATAAAACTAAAGTATACTACTTAAGGTTATAATTTTTTTTCATTTCCAGGATTATTGGACTATGTCTCCTACAGAATGAGCTGTGCCCGATGTTCTTAAACAGACATGTTCTGAAGTACATCCTCGGTCGACCGGTGCGGTTCCATGACCTCGCTTTCTTCGACCCGGTCGTCTACGAGAGTCTTCGGCAACTCGTCGTGGATGCCGAAACGGGCGACTCTCATTCCCTATTTGCAGCTCTAGATCTCAACTTTAGGTGAGTTGACACTAAAAGTATTTACTATTATATTAACCTGAGTCATGTAACAAATGGAGTATCTAAGAAGCACTGAGATATAATTCGTTTTCTCGTTTGTTTTAGTTTGGAAATGTGCGAGGAAGAAGGCGGTGGTTGTATAGATCTGGTGCCAAACGGACGTGACGTCGAAGTGACGTCACTAAATGTATATGACTATGTGCGCAAGTATGCACAGCAAAGGATGTTGGTCTCCCAAGAGAAAGCACTCGAGGTAATTACTTATTGTAAAAAAGAAAGGGTACAAAATTATTTTATACAACGACATGCTTCATCTACTGAGATAATTGATACTAAAAATTTGCTGATTCTGTTTTGACAATTGAAATGAATTTAACAAAGTTACAAGTCTATGGTTGATTTTACTTCTTTTACATTAATGTCAGGGACTTATTTTGTATATTGTATGTATTGCAGGCTATGCGAGTGGGAGTGTTGGACGTGTTACCGGAGTCTACGCTGGAAGGTTTAACCGCTGAAGATCTCAGGTTGTTGTTGAATGGTGTGGGAGATATAAACGTCGCAGCTCTAGTCTCTTATACCAGCTTCAATGACGAGAGTGGCGAACGTCCCGAACGACTCGCCAGATTCAAGCGCTGGCTTTGGGCTATTGTGGACAAGATGACTCATTTAGAGCGACAGGATCTTGTAAGTTGGGATTCTTCTTAATAGTTGGAGTAAGATCTACACCGATTTATATACATTTACCTACTTAAAAAAGAGAAAAAAGAATGGCTTCAATTTCATTACGCATACTGTTCTGCAGAGATTAATAATTGCCTGGCATCTGCATTGCATCGAAATATTGTTTTTATATGTATAGTTATTGTCATTGCATATTATAAATAAAACAAAGTCGTTTTCCGCTGTCTTTCCCCTTATATACTTAGTTTTTTTAATAGATAGAAGGTGTCAATTGGGTGGTTAGTATAATTCTTGTATAATATAGTAAATAAAAAGTGATAAAGTAGCGTACTTAGGTATGCTTGTATCAGTCGGTTAAATATAAAAAATTGTTGCAGGTATATTTCTGGACGGGTTCTCCCGCACTGCCCGCGTCCGAGGAGGGCTTCCAGCCGATGCCGTCGGTGACGATACGTCCCGCTGACGACGCGCACCTGCCCACCGCCAACACGTGCATATCGCGTCTATACATACCGCTGTACTCGTCGCGACACGTGCTCAAACACAAATTACTGCTTGCCATCAAAACTAAAAACTTCGGCTTCGTCTAGGAACCTCCTCATTATTTTTTATTTATATCCTTAAGTTTAAGCCCAGTCATGTAAGACTGCCGTTGCGTTCGCTCACTAACAATCGCTATCTCACTAGCGATGTCCCGACATTCACTCGCCAGTCACTAGTGGGATAACGTACATATCTATGGTTTGAAAAAAGATTAATTCATTTGTCTCTTAGTGTATGTACAACATCAAATATGTAGAGAATAATTTTATTTGAATATTACCGCCAGTACTCAAGTGTAGACAACATTGGCATATATTGACGAAACATTTAACTTGATATATGACTGGGTATTTTGACTGAATAGTAATATTCAATATGCAGTAATTTTCGTTAGAAGGCCCCTTACATAGGTGCGCACAAGTACATAATAGTTGTTAAACTTTTAAGCTTATAGACTAGTAAGTATTTAACTAAATATTTAAAAGAACTATATGAATCGCAACACGTATAATATTATATATACATTACAACATTAGATTGAAGTTGATATGGAATCAAAAATCACGTTTTTTTTTATATAGTTTTTTTTTCTGATTATTTTGTATGTTTTCTGGTGTTATTTTATAACGGCCTAATATAAAATGCATTTGGTTGCTCTCCCTCATGTGTGGTAACATATATTGTTTATTATAATTGTGTCGCTCGATGGCAAGCAACGGCAGAAATGTGAAATTATTGATATTTCATTTGTTTATATAGCTTTGTTAAATAGTTAAAATTATATAAGAAAATGATAATACAGTACGATGGGTATACTGCTAATAATATTGTTTGGGTAAGTTTGGTAAAAAAAAAGAGGCATTTGATCGGAGTAGCAGCGGTATTGTGATATCAGAGGAAGTGTTTGCGCCTCAATCTCTAAATTTAAGATTATATTAGATTTTCTTCGATTAGTTGTATTAATATGGTTCATAATAAACAATCTCAAAATGCTTATATACGTTTTTTTTATTGACTTTTTTTTGGTTGTGTCGTGGGTGTCGGCAAATTTTATTTTTTTGATTAAGTATTAAATGTCTAGCTGTAACTCGCTACGCACCCGATCTCAATATAGCAGCAGTAGCAGTAGAGTAGCAGCTATTATGACTTTACATGCCGATTTTTTTGTCCCACGTAATAGGTCGCGGAAATATCAGGCACCATTTTTTCATTAACCCATAACCTCTGCAGTGATCCATGTGCCAACAAAATTCTAATCTCCCACTTCTGACTCAGAAGTATACTGAATCGCTCGGCCACTGAGACAATGGTTTTTCTTATAAATAAATGGATTAAAAAAACGGGTTTTAATAATAAGGCATTCTAATTAAGAAATATTTATGTCAACTAAACAAAAGCACAATATTAAACTGTACAAAATGAGCAATTTGTAGTCTCTTTTTCCTTAAATGTTAGAGAAAAACAAGGATAAAACATGAAATAAATAATAGAGATAATATATACCAATGTACATAATAGTATATCTACCTATACAACTGAGCTAATGACAAGAGACAAATGAATTTATTGTGTGAATATTGCACACAAGAAGAATAGTTCATTTTGTATTTTTAAAGAATGATAATGATAGCAGTTCTTCACAAATTTATTCTAACACCTACTCACTTAACTTATTTATTGCTAGTACAAAATTAAAACATGGGTATAAAAGTCCAAATCTTATAAGTAGTCAACATTTACGTATTCAGCTAAATAAATTAAAACAAAGTTATTCTACTTTAGAAATCAATTTTAATTCTGTAGAAATTTTTTGGTAAACACCAAAAACTACACTGACATGGCATATATGTAGTAAGGCACTTGATATAACTGTGCTAGGGTATGTATTCCATGACATTTCAATCAAAGCTAAAATGAGAAATCTGACTATAACTGAATAATTGTTGGACCATAACAAGTACGGCAAACTATGAAAATACCATGAGTAAAACTGATAATGGAGACTCCTTGCACACATAACACCAATAAAATTAACAACGAACATTGGCAGAATGAATAGTTGATCTAAAATACCAAAATCAATGCTGTAATGTGAATCTTCCTCAGCTTGTACAGGTGTTTTTGCAGACTTGTTAACAATGTTGTGTGATTTTTGCAACATATTTTCAAAAGAGTTCAAAAACTTCTCTTGTTCGGCAGAAAGTTTTTCTTTTTCATCAGTCTTCTTGTTGAACCTGCGCTTCACATCTTTCTTTAGTTTATTTTTCCTTTTATTCTCCAAATTTTTACCATCAATTTGCGGTTGCACTTGGTGCTGAACATACTTAAGGCGACAATAGCTTTTGAAGTATTTTACACACATAGGAATAAAAATGATTAGTAAAAGTACATGAATTGCTAGTAAGGATAAGTGAAAACATTTGTTTTCAAATACTTCTACATTTAGAAATCTATAATTAACAGTCCAAGTGTGGTTAAAAACACGACCTAAATCAAAGCTCCCTTTCAAATATGCCTTTGGATTTGTTATCAAAAATGGCAGACCTAATAACACTTGAAGGAGTCCACAAATAAAGAGCTGGATCAGTGTGCCCTTGAATCCTAAATTTACCAAATAGAAGAAAAACAAGGCTGGAGCAAACAAAAGTATGTTCATCTTAATAGATACACCCAAACTGTAAAATATACTGCCTAAGCTCCACTTAGCCTCCATGAATAGATTTAAAGCAATATAAAGAAAAAGTACAGCAATTGGGTCATTAAATAACCTGAGTAGATAAATTGAATGTATTCTGTATGATGTTAAAATTGATAAAACCAAAACATATGGTGGAACTTTTTTTGTTTTAATATAAATCCTAAGGACTAAACATAATTGCAGTAAATATATAACAACAAATATATATTGAGCAAGTTTGATATTTTGTCCTTGGTTTGTTAAAAAATAGAAAAATGAATATATGTATACGAATCCTGCTGGATACACAAGTGGGCCGGTATCACCACGAAGTTCGCTGTAGTCAAAAGTACCATTTAGGAATCCTTCACATTCCTGCATATATGCCTTCCAATCAATTTCAGTGTAAGGCACGCGTTTTACCACTAAGATGTTTATGACTAGTTCAGCTACAAGAATAACCAGAGCAGCAAAACTTAACCGTGCTGGATTAACAACTAAACTTTTTAAATATGTCCATGTTAACATTTTCTTGAAGTCTTGAAATTTATTTGGTTTCGCCATGGTGTATACAGGTATAGGAACTGTAGTTTGAGTCAAGTTGTGATAGAAAAACTTATCAAAATCTGAATGTTTCTATTTTAGGATTAGGTCGTTCCATCGAACCCCGTGCCCGGCCGATATGTAGTTTCTCTCACTTGTCAGTGTCAGTCAGTGTCAAACAAAACTCAAAAGTTCAGGAGTGTCAGGCAAATTTTTTTTATATAATTTAACGACCTTGCTATGCTATGACCTTTAAGTAGAGTCTTTTTATTACAATTAACTTCTTAATTCTGAACCTAAACTAATCTTAACCTAACCTAGCCTAAGCCTACAGCTTAACCTAACCTAACCTAATCATCCATAAAGTCGTAGCACTTTATGCATGATGTTCCAAGGGAGTTTTGACGACAATGTAGAAGAGCGCACTAAACACGATATTTACACCATCTCCCACATTTGCACTCATATACGAACACTTATTAAACAAAACGCCACGAATTTTATTCAATAATATCCATTGTAACATAAATCTGAGAAAATAATGCAAAGGGCATAATGAAGAAGAAAACCTATGGAAATGGCATGTCGACACAAAATTGAAGCCGGGTGTGACGTCATTTGGCCGCATAAAATGGCGGTTTAGTGCTGCGCAGAAGAATTTTATTTATCGATAAACGTTCTTGGCTAATTTAATTTTAATTAATGTTGAGTATTAATTATTTATAGAATTAATACTTCAATAGGAAGTAAGTATATTGTTATGCTAAATATTCTGTTTTGGATATCACAATAAGAGAACATGTTTTTCTTAGACTACTTACCTCTGTTACAAACTATTTTAATGAAGTTGCTGACTCTAAAGTAAGTACTCCTGTGACATACCTTTAGATAGGTGCGCCGCACAGTCAATAAGAATGATTCAAATTTTAAACTTATAAATAAGGGACCGCGTGATAAACAAAACCTCTTCAGAACATTTTTTTAGTTACAAATGCATCTCTTATGACTTTCAGTGTAAAATCAGTTAATTATTACATATTTAGCGATTTTGCAATAGGTACTCGTTACGAAATAAAACTAATTTATTTAGATAATTCCGCAAAGAAATTTTGTCGCTAAAATTCTTCCCAACACTTTTTTACCGGTTGAACTGACAGAAAATCCGCCATGCTTTGCGGATTTTGGGCGTCAGTAGCGTTTTACGTAGAATCTTATTTCCGTATTCATTCACTTTATGTATGCACTGAAATACTGTAAAATATTTTCATGCACGTGACAGTGCTGAGTAAGAACGAGACAGATATATTTTTTATGTGTGCGCCGACGAAATGGCTAATATTTATATAAGCAATTGTACATAGAGAACAATGTGTATCGTACAAATATACAAGTCATTGTTAGGCATTGACTTGTATTAGAGTCCGACCGATAGTTTGCTTTCAGCTGTTAATCAAATTTCGGCGAAAGTTTCGGTTTTGGCCAAATTTGGCCGAATTTTTGCCGAAACCGAAACTATTGTCGTACTAATTCTGACTTGTGGTTATCTTTGTTGGGAGTGTACATAGATACATACATATTTTTACAACAAGAACAAAGGCAGAGAACGTGCCCGGCTTCAATTTTTCTTCCATGAGTTTCCTTCTTCATTGCAGGCAGGCTAATTGTCACTGAGCATTGACTTCAATTATGGAAACCTATGAAAATGACATGACAACATAAAATTGATGTTGGCATGATTTCCAATCCATGATTCCAATGATTTCTCGAAATTCTTTTCGAAAGTTATGTGTGCTAATGATCGGAAATTTGAAAAAAAAAGGTTCCACTTGGGACGCGGGGGCACCCCAGTACCAGCTTCTCCCATTTGACCGCATCCAACGACCGCGGTTCTGCTGGTCGATATAACCAAGTTCTTTCCGATCGGCTTGATCCTCTGGCGCTGCGGAAAGATATTGCATCTCTATGCATCATGTAGCGCATGGTGCCATGGGTCGTTTTCTGTCAGGTGACCCACACGCTCGTTTGTCCCTTTTTTGCCAAAAAAAGAATTGGATGAAAACCATTTCATTGGTTTATTTATAATGATGTCCAATACTCGATAAAATATGTTCACTTTGAACAAACTTTCCGGATGTTGGAGACGCTCCTCTTCGCAAAGCTGAAATGCTTGACGACGATTAAGTTGCAATTGTAGCATCTTCTACTTTGAATTTTCAGCAGAATTTAAAAAAAAAATTCTCAAGTACAATGTAAGAAAATATTAGTGGGGTCGCGGCCTCTTGGACCGGGGCGCTCTTGGGTCTAGAGCCCGTGATATTTTGTCAGCCCTGCTATCCTATTGTTACGCCACTGGAATCATTGTTGACGCCGTTGGAGGAAATGAGTTAGCATCAGTAATTTGTGGTTATTAATATATTCCGTAAAACAATCACATTTCAACTTACCTACACCTATCAAAAAAATTATGCCGTGATGCCCTTCTAGTATGCTGTTAAATACCTTGAACTTTTTAGTTTTTTATCTGATAAAGAAATGTGGCTAGTACCTAGTACTTACTGCTTATCATGATCCAACAAACAATTGTTTTGGAGTAAATACAAGTGAACAAAATAAATTAAATATGTCATGGATTTTTAACACATTTGTAATATAATTTGGTAATATAATTTTCATGATCACAACCTTGTTTTTTTTTTAAATTGTGGAGGAAATGATGTGTTAAAAAAAAAGAAGAAAAAAGTTATACATACAGACGAATTGATAACCTCCTCCTTTTTTCGAAGTCGGTTGAAAATAGGTAGCTAGGTATAGCTATTCCATATAAGATTACAAGACAGTAAAAACTGGGAAAAGAATCCACAACCACTGCTTAGCCGAAGCCAGTTGCCTTTTCCGCTGAGCACTTAGTTACTTATTATGTACAACTACCACCGCCCATGGACACCTGCAATACATATAATGTTACAGTAGGATAGGAAGGGAGGGAGAGAGACGGGGGTTGCAACTCCGGATAATTCTTTCACAATAAGAAACTCGGCATGAGCCACTTCACGTCGATATTCTGAGAGGCCGTGTTATTTCACCAGTCGAGCCACCACATTCATACAGCGAGCCGCGTGGCTTTACCACATTTAAAACCTCCTGCTAACCGAGTTTTTTTGGCCATTGTTTTTAACCGACTTCGAAAAAAGGAGGAGATTCTCAATTCGTCTGAATGTATAATATTTTTTTTCTCTATGTTCACCGATATTTTCGTCAATTATGGACCGACTTCAAAAATTTTTTTTTCGTTGTGTAGTGTTTACTTCCGAGATAGTCCCATTTTCACCAGGTCAGGATCTGATGGTCGGAACCAGGAGATATCGATGGTATCCACCAAAAGTTGTATGCGAGTATGTTGTTTTTATTACGTAATAGTGATGTATTAGGGATATTCTTTATGGTGCCAACATTTGATGCTATTGTGCTGATGAAGAAGCCACAAAACTCCTCAACGGTTGGGACTTTGAAGACAGCACTGCAATTGGTCGATAGAAACTACTCAGTAGTATGTAGGGCTAGCGTATTGCTTGTAAAGTATCCTGGAATATACACCTGATGCTGCTATGCTGATGAAGAAACCACAGAACTCCTTAACGGTTAGGAGTTGGGAGCCAGTACTGCAGTTAGTCGTTGGAAACTATTTAGTAGTATATAGGACTAAGGTGTTGCTTGGGAGGTATGCTTGAATCAACGTGTGATACTGCTGTGTTGTAGATGAAGCTACTGAACTCTTATACGGTTAAGAGTTAGGACACAATTCTGTAAAAATGGTCTTTTTATTTTCTGACATAGTTTCCAGGCTACGATTGGCCTTCATTCGGGCTGTAGTGTTATTGGGTCCACCTATGATAATTACAAAAATATAAATACTTAGCAAGTTTTATCTTACTCTTTTATCTAAGTCTATGACAATTATAGCTCCCTAAAAATATCATCCATTTAACAAATGGACTTATGTAATTAGTGAAAATATATTTACTAAACTGAAAGCCATATAAATGAACTAACTTCTATTGAAGTTCACAACTCATTAATATCACTAAAACTGGTGAAAAAAATTACTTTAAAAAAAAGTTAAACCGACTTCTAGAAACGTAAACCACACAATCTATAAGTATATGAAAGCACTACCTCTATAACTAAAAAGCGATAAATAACGTAACTTACTCATTTGTATACTTAATACAATATACAAAACGTAATACTTTAATAAAGTCATCTTTAACTATTATAATATTTACAAATGTTACTTCTTTTTGGAGTCGCTGCCTGCCGAGGTAACGTACTCTATTGTGTTGCACCGACTTCAATAATGAGTAACATTTGTAGATATTATAATATGAAGATGACTAGACTGATTTAGATCAAGTGATGGTTGCAATTGCAATAAATGTCTTAACTTATTGAAGAAAGATTTGGGTACGGCAAAGTGAGAGTTGGAAAAACGCTGGCGAAATAAGGTCACTGCACAAAATTTGCAGAGTGACGTTTGGAAGAAAGGAAGATGGTTTGAAGAGTGTCGGTGTAAAAGTAAGGAAGGGCTTATTCTGGTGGTTCGGACAATCAGAAAGAATGGATTGACTAAGATTGACTAAGCAGATATTTACCTAATGCAAAAGCGGAAGCATGTAAGAGTCGAGGACGGCCTCCACACACTTTCCATGACCAAATTGAATGAGTCCATAAAGAAGGTGACGTCAGGAGCCTTAAAAACCGACGAGCGTGTACGACTAGAGTTATAAAAGCGGGTTAAGTGTGAAAAAATCGGGCGTTATGGCGCTCTGTTTTCTCTGCTTACCCCCCAAGGAACTTAGCGTGAAATTATGTATGTATGGTGCATAGCTGAGTTGGATTTTTTCAATTTGATTGTATTTTTTTAAAATTTTAGCATACAGTTGGTACTTGAAAATGGGTCCTAATGCTTCGGGATCGGAAATTCAGTCTGCGGATTCGGAACTCTATTCTATTATCCATTAGGATTTTACTGTTCCTCAAACATTTATACTCCTAATCATAGAAAATGGATTAGTCGTACTTCAAATGAAGAATACAACAAATAAACATTGCGCCAAGCCCTATAATTACATACCTTATCAACCAAATGTAAGTAAACTATAGAAGGGCAAGGCATTGTTTTCATACTGAGTCAACATCATAGTTATAACTAAATAAATATAAATTTCAGTGATTGTTTCGTTTCAGTATAGTCAAATTGTCAAGCAAACGTGTAAATAAGTAACGTTATTATGATTTGTTTAAATAAAATAATTAAGATATTGATCCTTATTGGAGCAGTGTTCCCGAATATTATTTGTAAGTAAATTAAACAGTCGTGAGATATTGTTTTTCATCTGTGCCTAATTATTATTTAAGTACTTAATTTTAAGTACTTAAACCCAGGTCCCATGAACACAGGACACATATTCCTGTTATGACTATTATGGGCATTGCGCAAAATGTGCGGAGTGACCTTCGCTGACCGCGTCGAAAACAAGGTTGTAAGGAAGGAAGTCGGATTGAAAGAGAGTGTCGGTGTAAAAGTAAGAAAGGGCCTGCTCTGATGGTTCGGACATGTAGAAAAAATGGATGAGGCAAGATTGACTAGCAGATACAATGCAAAAGCGGATGGATGTAGCAGTCGAGGATGGCCAAGACATACATTCCATAACCAAATATAACGTTTTCTGGAGGATGATGATTTTAGGAGCCTCAAAAATCGAAGCGCGCGCATGAAAAGAGCTATGAAAGTCAATGAAGCGAGTGAGGTGTGTAAGAATCGTGCCTTATCGCGCTCTGTTCTCTCTGCCTACCCCGCAAGGGATTTGGCGTAAAGTTATGTATGTATGTATGATTGCAATATCAGTCTTATCATATGAGAACTTTCATTACGCTATTTAAATATCTAATTGTAATGCAAAATTCAAATTACTAATCAATTTCTCATTTACTTAGCTTCAACATGCGTAGACGAGCAATTACTGGTTTTTCTAACAAAATGGCGGCAAGGCGAGGAGCTTCCTTTTGTGATGCCTCAAATTAAACTAATAACTCTATCGTCATACGAGGCACAATACTCGGGATATGGATTGTCGTAAGTCAATAATCAATCCATTAAATTACTTACAGTTAGGTAGTATATTTTACCACTCTCAGAGTTTTTTTTTTATGGGATAGGAGGGCAAACGAGCAGGCGTGTCACCTGATGGTAAGCAACCAACGCCAACCATGGACACCAGCAACACACAGTGTTACTGTTGCGTTGCCGACCTTTAAGGGATAGGGGATAGGAAGGAATGGGGAAGGGGGGTGGGCCTCCGGGTACCTCTCTCACCGAACGAAACGCGGCATGAGCCACTTTACGTCGGTCTTCTGAGAGGTCGTGGTATTTCACCGGTTGAGCCGGCCCATTCATGCAGCGAACTGCTTGGCTCTACCACTGTCACGAGAGTCTCATGAAATAATGAGAATTTTTATTACATATTTATTCACGGTGGTCCAGTGGTCGAGCACACGGTTTCTGAATTCAGAGGCTGCGGGTTCGAATCTTGGCTCACACTAATAACTTTTCGAAATTAATTTCGAATGTTATGTGTGATACATATCGATGACTGGAAGTTTTGTGTCCGGTATGGCAATAGCTTCGCCACCTATTCCATTTGGGACGTAAACATAACAGCGAGTCGAGGTTTAACAGTCATTGCCTACGGGTAAAAAAGGCGTGAAGTTATATGATGTTATATTTGATTATCGTAAATGGCGTACCTACGTATTTTCGTATACGCTTACTAGAGTATCATAATCGTTACATAGTATTAAAACTCTCTTAAGATCCTCTATCTGTCCTCTTATATGCTTAGATCTTTGAAACTATGCAATGGATTTTGATGCGGTTTTTAATAGATTAGTAGTAGTGACAACAGGGTGGCTTGTTTGTATAATTCTTGTACAATGTAAAGAAAAAGTGATTATTTTGCATATTTATATTTTTTTTGTGTACGCTATATTATTTAATTGTATACGCTGTAAAAAATACTTTTGATGCGGAACAAAGTTCGTCAGGTCAGCTAGTATATTATAATTTTGATGCAAGATTATTAATAATAATCTTGCATCAAAATTACATATATATAAATAAGCGTAATAATTTATTAATTCTGTCTATCATGAAACGTTTATTAATGACGCATACAAGTAGGTGTGTCACAAGATAATAAGCGAGTAATGCCCATGGACACCTGCAACACAGACAGTGATACAGTTGCGTTCCCAGCATTAGAAAGGGGTCGGCTATAGGGAAGGGGTCTGTAGTAGAATGGGGAAGGGATAGGGTAAGCGGTTGGGCCTCCGGATACCTCTCTTACCGATCGAAACGCGGCATGATCCACTTTACGTCGCTATTCTGAGCTATTTCACCTGTCGAGCCGGTCTATTCATGCAGCGAACTGCGTCGCTCTACCACTGTGCTTTTTATTGTATGTATTTTAAAATTATGTTATGCTTCCAGGATGTCTTACACGACGGGTGATATGAGATTGATTGGCGTCAATGATTTTATTGTGGACGCTTTGAACACCACAACCACAGATATTTTAAGAGCTTCTGGAGTTATCCAATTTCCGCTGTTGACACTGACGTCAGGTTGAGATCTAATGAATTATTTTCAGCTTGGAAGCACGGATTATTGATTCACAGGAGTCCGAACGTAATGTTGAACGAATAGTCTCCATGTAGGGGAAAGAACCCTTGCCGGTAGAGGGCGTCATCATTTGAGAAGTACTCGACTTTTCAACTTTTCACGTGTTTACGCGTAATAATAATAATCGTACGTGCGTAATCATAGATGTATCCGAAATTATAGCGCAGCCAGTGACAAGAAAAGAAAACTAATAAAGATCTTAGTTTATGTGTACATTAATACTATGGAAAAGTCTAGCTCGTTCACACTCCTGTGTCTATCTATACTTCGTGCTTAGGAGCTGCCAGTACGATTTTTATAATTTTATAGCGAATTAAGGACCGTTTTATTAATCTATTCTAAACAATAGTTTATAAATTGCTGTCTCGATTTGGTTTGGAACCTGCGAGCTCTACTGTCTAGTGTACAAGACTAATAACCAATTTATGACTCAAAATGATGTTACTGTTTGATGTTACATTAAAAATAATTTAGAAATAATTAGAAATAATAATATCATTATCATTACATAGTATAAAACAAAGTCATTGTCCGCTGTCTGTCCGCTTATATGCGCATATCTTTAAAACTACGCAACGGATTTTGATGCGGTTTCTTTTAATAGTGAGAGGGTGTCAACGGGGTGGTTTTGATCTATAATTCATGTATAGTGTAGTAAAAAAGGTGATAATTTTCAAGATTTAGAACTTTAATCGCAAACGCTGCCTGAACCCTAAGTGATAGCTAAAAACAATGCTCTACATTATTATACACCTTTAAAAGGTCTACAAAAAAGTCCGCAAGGGCATATGTCTATCTCTTAGGGATAACCCACAATGACCATTTTTATTTTTTTACTTTTACGAGAAGTAATGGCCTATTTACGTAGCGATTTTAAACATTACAGCACTAATTTTCACTCAATTAAGTGTCTTAAATAGATTGTGCATGTAATATAGATGATCGTGGCTCTTTACAGCATGCAATTTAAACGAATATTTTCGAAGATATTGCAGTATTAACATAGCGGGACAGCAGTTATTACTTTTGATGCGGAACAAAGTTCGCCGGGTCAGCTAGTGTTATATAGGTATTAAAAATAACGTTCTCATTTTATACGCACAATTTAACGAATGAACCGTTTTATATATAACTAGCAGGCTGCGCGAACTTCGTACAGTTGTATGTAGCTTCCCGCCTCACGGTGTTACTCGCCTACAAACAAAATGTCGATGACGACGATGATTACACATAGCCTATGTTACTCAGTGATAACATTATCACTGAGTAACATAGCTTTCTAAAGAAAAAAGAATTGTTAAAATCGGTCCAGTACTTTTTGAGTTTATTCGTTACATACAAAAATACAAATCTTTCCTCTTTATATTATTAGTATAGATTACTAAAACGTGTTTAAAGCTGTTTACCCAAAATTTATGCGGGATATTAGTTTTTGCACTAAATAAGTGGATCCTTGTGTATTATTATCGATGAGTTACAAGAATAAAGCGAGTGAGACGTGTAAGAATCATGCCTTATGGCACACTCTGTACCCCGCAAGGGATTTGGCGTGAGGTTATGGATGTTTGTATGTACAAGATTAATACACCTTTTTTTGCTTTTCTTGCCAGAAACAGACAGGTCTCAATTCGTCTCAAATGATCCAATTACCAGTTAATTTGAATAGGTTAATATCCAATAACTTGAAGAAAATTCAAAATTAGTAAACTAGTTACTTATGGTTACTAGGTTTAAAACCAGTATAGCATTATCATGATGCTAGCTATAAGTACCTAGGTACTTACAATTGATTTACATTTTCAGAAAGTTACAGCGTGACCGGTCGGGCTTTTGGTATCTACCCTCTCAAAGGATCGGGAATAATGCGGTAAGTAATGAGTACCTGTGTTTCCAAAAAATAACTGAACACACGTATAATATGTAGTTCGTTGTTAAATTTTAAAAATTCTAAATATATATTAGGACGGCTACCTTCGTGACTTACGTGTAGATATTACTGCCAATTTTCTTATTATTTATTTGCGTTAATAAGAATAAATAAATAAATTACATTATTTACAATATACACAATTAAAAAACTAGGCTGAAATCAAATTTCTCCGCATCTCGGTCTACTGGCAGCGTTCTCAGAAGACTGGCCGCATTGCCACGCTGAATGGCAATGCTAATACTCAGTGCGAAGAATAGATCAATTTTCTTATTTATTTATTCTATTTCACAGCATAGCTTTCGACAATGTCAAAGTACCTTTTGATATTAGTTTGGGTCAGCAAGGTGATGGCATGAAAATTGATTATCTCCGTCTCTACTACACTCTTGACGACGTTCGTGTAAGTGAATTGAAGTATTTCATTATTTAATACTTAAATACTTAACATATTTATTGGAATCATGGCGCATATGCGTTTAGTATTAAAGGCGTAAAGGTATAAAAACCAAATCTTGCAAATAAAGTCGTTATAGTAGTCTAACTACAAATCCACGTTTGTTAATTACACGAATTCATATTTTTATTTCCAGAATTTACAAACGCCAAAAGACTCTAGTGCTTTGTTAATGCGCATATTATATTGCAGGTTGATTTAGCAGATAGTTCCTGGCCGATTAATAGAATATTAAACACACAAGGGCTAACCATCGTCGAAAGTTATCGCAGTATTATTGTAGAGCTTGCCACTCCAAGATTGAGCAATATTCTAGATCAGTATCTTGCAAAGGTGACACCCAAGCAGCTCCTAAGCACATTTATTGCTAATTGTGATGACACAAACATAATCTAAACTAAAACCCGATTAAAATAACGTCTTCTAACTATTTATTGATACATATATGGTCTACAATAAAAATATTGTTGTGAATGAATGACGTTTTATTTTTTCATTTTTGTTTAATGTTTTATAAATTCATTTTGTTTCTTCGTTGTAATGTACCTAATTAAAATAATTATTTCAGCTGTAGGTACCACACAATTATTTTAGGATATTTTCTTCTGGCTAAGCGTTTCCGCGTTTCCCAAAATTAGTATCAAAATTCTAAATAATGTAGACCCTTTTTGATGTTCACTGTTGGACGTGGCTGAGAGTGGTAGAGCCAAGCAGTTCGCTGCATTAATGGGCTGGCTCGACCGGTGAAATACCGCCACCTCTCCGGAAATCGACGTAAAGTGGCTCATGCCGCGTTTCGTTTGGTGAGAGAGGTAGCCGGAGGCCCATCCCCCTTCCTCATCCTTTCCTATCCTACTCCTTTAAAGGTTGGCAACGCAACTATAACACTATATGTGTTGCAGGTGTCCATGGGCGGCGTTGGTCACTTAACATCAGATGACACGCCTGCTCGTTTGCCCTCCTATCCAACAATCCCATGCCATCTGCACCCAAAGCTTGTTCAGTGGGAAAGGAGAGGTCATACTCCAGTTACCATTCCACTTCCCCAATGGTTATCAGTTTGTGGAGTGATGTGGCCTGCCCTCACTCCAGTGTGCTAGTAGCTGGTAGTCGCGGTGCTGCAGGTAGAGTTATGTCGTTTGCTGTATAAATGTACCAGCTCAACTGATGAAATACCTAGGCTTCTCAGAATATCAATGTAAATGGCTCATGCCGCGTTTCATTCGGCGATAGTGAAATCCGAAGGATCACCCTACCACCACCTCCTTTCCCATCGTACTCTCTAAAAGGTGGACAACGCAACTGTTGCACAATCTGTGTTGCATTTGTCCATAGGCGGTCTGTATCAAACCAAACTTCCTGACATCACAATAGTTCTTACCACTATCTTAACAGATCATTATCCAGTCCTGTTTAACATGAAATTTAACAATAGGCAGCACTTTTCTAAAACGACTTTCACGAAAATCAATGAAAATGGACTTAGATATAGATTTAACTCCCATTTATGAATCTAGCAACCACAACACCTCACTTGACTATTTAACACTTAGCCTTCAAACTGCTATAAAAGACAACACGAAGATCATCACTCTACCGAGTCGTAAAAAGGTCATTAAACCGTGGATTACTTAGGGATAGTTGGGTAGTATTATGAACAGGGATAAATTGCACAAAAAATCCCGAGTATGTCCAAATGATGACGAATGATTACTTAAACTAACCTATACTCGCTACAGGATTTTTTGTAATTCTCTACATAAGAAAGTAAAAACAAGTTACGAAAAACATCAAGTATTAGATGCACAGAATGACAACAAGAAATTATGGAAAGTAATTAAGAATATCACGAGCACTACAAAAATAATTAATGAACCCAGTGAACTGTTGTCCTTGTCTACGTGCCCTCAGTCATCTCTTAACAAAATAATAAACAACTACTTTGTAGATGTCGGCAGAAATTTGGCTAGAAATATTACACAGAATGAGCTATGTTCTAGTGCAGCTAATAAACTGATTCAATCCACGCAATTAAACTCATTTGTTCTTGACCATACAAATTAAGAAGAAGTAAACCAACTCATAAATCATCTCAAATTAGATTCTGCTACAGGTCATGATGGTATAAGTTCTAGGTAACTAAAAGGCCACTGAGATGTATTGATTCGGCCTCTAACCTTTATATTTAATTCTTGTTTCGAACATGGCGTGTTTCCAAACTCTTTAAAAAAGTCAGTCGTATACCCAATTTATTAGTAGGAGAGCTGGCACCAATTTTTGGGTAGGTATTTGAGGCAAGCTGAAAACTTGTTATATACCTCTCCTATTATATCCCAACACGGAATAGCAGACCTGGCTGGTGAATAGCGGGGCTAAATCAACCCCTAAATTTTTAAAAATATTTTTTTTTCCAATAAAATATATTTGAGGCAATACGCAATTTTTATATGTTGCAGTGTAATACTTAATGTATATGAAAAAAAATAAGCCAGACAATTGAATCGGGGGTTTAATATTGCCAGACGCGCGCAAAAATATTTTAATAAGAAGGGTGACAGGGAGCTCATAGTTAACTATAAGCTTATATCAAAACTATCTTCGATGTCTAAGTTATTGGAAAGATTGATTATTAAAAGGCTAACCAAATACCTCGAAAATAAAAATTTACTTTCCCCTCATCAATTTGGGTTTCGAAGTGGAAAATCTACAGAACAAGCGGTCAATAAGGTTATCAACTTTATCAGTGAAAACTTGGATAAGAAAAGAAAGTGCCTTCTTCTATATTTCTCGACTTAGCAAAGGCGTTTGATACTATCTCGGTCACCATTATTTTGCACAAACTTGAATGGTTGGGCGTAAGAACAACTCAATTAAAGCTGTTCAAAAGTAATCTTCATCAGCGACGACAGTGTACTCGTATAGGAAAGATAGTCAGTAACGAACAACCTGTTACACACGGAGTCCCACAGGGAAGCATCTGGGGCCCAACCCTATTTCTTGTATACCTGAATGACCTAACTAACCTAAACGTCCTAAATGGCCAAATAGTATCATTTGCAGATGACAAGGCTGTTATTTTCTCTGGTGATACCTGGAGTGAGGTCTATAGTTACGCACAGACAGGTTTTGACACCGTTAAGAAATGGCTCACGGACCACGTCTGAACACTTAACGTCGATAAAACTAAATTAATTTGCTTTAGCATTAGCTCAAATGACAAACCCACATCCAACAATGAAATTGTTGCCCATGAATGTTCTTTGATTGGTAAAGTAATCTGTCACTGTAATAGAATTGAGCAGGTCAACTATATTAAATATCTTGGAGTCACTATAGAGATAGTAACCTTAATTTCAAAGAACATTTGAAAACCCTATGTAGTAGAGTTAGAAAATTTATATATGTTTTTAAAAAATTACGCAATGTTACTACCATTTAAAAAAATATATATTTTGCCCTCTGCCAGTCCTTAATTACTTACTATATTACGGCTTGAGGTGGGGTCCCCAAAACCTTGCTGAGATCCATAGAAGTCGCCCAGCATGCAATTTTAAAGGTTTCCTAGTGTAAATCCATTTTATTCCCAACAACTCAAAAGCTACTTAATACATACAGAACTAAATTTGTTAACAAAATTCTGCAATTTTATTAGCTCCTATATTTATAAACTTAACAAGATTTTAAATATATACCCACTAAATAAAGCACTTTGTAAAATTAAACTGACGGAATACTTGCAGACCCTAACTTACCATGAGACTGAGGAATTGTTGAACATCTCAAAATTAATAATTATATATGTCATATATAACATGTATAGACACCCTCTCTCACTCACACAGGCATAACAACACGATACACACAGAGAGAAACATATACAGTATGTAACGTAAAAAACTCTAAACCCGGGAGTATTGGCACTGAAAACTGAAATACAGGTTAATTCCTAGTTCGGTTTCAGAAACTAGACCTTTTGTGAAATGTATCCTATACTTGTAAGAAACTTATTGTAAATGTAAATAATTTGTGCTTGGTAATAAACGTTATTATTATTATTATCTAATACTTTCCAAAATTTTTGGATTCTGCAGTCGGTAGCTTTACCAATGCACCACGAGGCTCGTCATAGGTATTAGGTTTGTACGTCGGGTAGGTCGTCACTGGTAACACACATTGGTCACATACCTTAGATATAAGGCAATGAGGGAATTTGGACGAGAGGGTGTTCCATTAGCATCTCTTTCATTGAGTTGGGCCTCATAAGTAATCTTCAACTACAATATTGATAAAGATACAAATCGCTAATCATTTAAAGATATGGAGATGTTTGTAAAAAAATCTTGTTATTGTGACCTTTAACCTTAGATTTTAATAAATGTGGACACCCTACGTACCATACTCTTATCCCCTATCCTTTAAAGGTCGGCAACGCAACAGTAACACTATGTGTGTTGCTGGTGTCTATGGGCGGCGTTGGTTGCTTACCATCAGGTGACACTCCTGCTCGTTTACCCTCCATCCCACAAAAAACGGATTTTGATGCCGCTTCTAATAATTGGAGGGTGGCCATGGGGTGATGTATCTTTATCTTATGTGTGATAAAATAAATCCCAAATTTTCTTATTCATCACTAATTTTCATGCGGAACAAAGTTCGCCGGGTCAACTATTCTAATATATAAAATTTTCGTGTCACGGTGTTAGTAATTCTACTCCTCCTAAACGGATCGACCGATTTTCATGAAGTTTTCCGTGTATATCGAATAGGTCTGATAATAGGACAATATCTATTTTTCATCCCCCTAAAAGTTAAATTTTCACCTCTCTACGATTATTGTTTTTTTTCTTTTAAAAAAATTAAAAAAGTAGTCAGCTCGTATTGTAATAAAAAAATAGCGATATTTATCGTTGTATATTTATTGGATAAAGAATTTAATAATATCAAATGATAGTACAGCTGCTTACAATAATAATAAATCTGAACTGTTATAATCCGTCTAATTTTTGAGATTGCATCTTAATTATGATAAATTGGAGAGATAATATAAATCATTAGACGATATAAATTGCCGCGAATTATAAAAATACATAACTTAACAAAACTGACATTTGCGTACAAACTGACAGCTTTGTGATAGTTTTTTACTATTCCAATTAAAACCTACGTAGAGACCTCAGTTAGTTTTTTTTTAGAAAATGAGGTTTATTTGTGTTTATATTTTAACGGTTTGTGCAATTGCGTATGGAGCGAATGTGCAAAATGGGATTTTACCATCAGGTTAATATTTTATTATTCTTATATAAGGATGATGTATCAAAATTATTTAGATTCAAATAATTAACGAAAGATCATTGGCGTGTTATCAAGGCTGAAATCAGGGACAATAGAAGTCATTGCTAAGACATAAGCTACCGAGACCAAGAATTAAAGTTCCTATAGTAAATAGTTTAAAACAGATATGTATCTAGTTAGTACTTTTATATTTGACCTAACACTATCTGATCATGCAGCTGAAGATAAACGGCATTTTTTTTTATTTGTTAATTTTCTGAACTATATCTCAGTATTGCTAACAATTTCTAAATATCCTTTTTAAATTTTCTCTTCCAAGGTATTGACGAGGTCACAAAGGATCTCGGAAGACAACAGTACGACTTATATCTTGTCTCACAAAATGCTGACGAAAATATACTCCTTGATGACAATTTGATGAGAAATGTGGAAGTGAAGAACGATGATCGTATAATTTCTGGTGCTATCGAACAGTTGCTTGAGGATTTCAGGGAGGTTGTTATTAATGGAAACGATGACCTCCCACCTCTTGACCCACTGGTCGTCCCATTTTTAGGCCCATTCGAATACCGCACCATCGGGTGAGATATATTTTCTTTAATATAAAATATCGGTGTATAAAGTCTCGGTGGCGCAGTGGTCGAGCACACGGCTTCTGATCCAGAGGTCTGGGTTCGATTCCAGACACTGGCTCACACCAATGTCTTTTCGAAATTGTTTTCGGAAGTTATGTGTGATAAATATCGATGACTGAAAAACTTTGTGCCCGGTGTGGCAAAGGGTTCGCCACCTATTCCATTTGGGACGTAAACATAACGGCGAGACGAGGCTTAACCGCTGCCTACACCTTCGGGTTACAAAAGGCGTGAAGTTATGTTATGTTATAAAATGTATGAATCTACAAAACGCCGTAACGTTAGATTCATAATTAAGTTAGTACTTTCGGTACTTGTACTTGACTTGATGTACATAACGCGATACTAATTAAATACGTACCAATAACCTAGTACCTACATATAATGGTTACAAAAGTCAGGTATGGCAGAGAGCGCATAAAATTAGACCAGTCGTGGCCGAGATGTAAGTCAAAGAGTTTATGAGAAAGAAGGTGTTGGAATTTCTGGAGGAAATAATGAACGAGGAACAAGTTATCAAGAAGGTATACTGCCTGTAAAAATGACAGCAAGGAGGAGAGCAATAGTGCAATTGGAGTTATGATAGTCAATGAAGAGGTTAGTGATGAAAGATAGTATCTAAGAATAAAAGCTTGTCGCGCTCAGTTATTTCCACCAGAAAGGAATTTGGCGTAAAGTTGTAGTTAAAATTCCTGATCCTGATGAGACTTATTTGAACATATTGACATGTACATATTATACTGTAGTGTCTCAGCTGAAGCTACCATCAACAACTTGAGAATGGAGGGTCTTCGTTGGTTTGTAGCAGATCGTATCGTCGTCAACCCCTTACGATTGAGCCTCGGAATGACACTCACTATTCCATGGATAACCACCACAGGTATTTATTTACTGTTTATTTGTTGAATTTTATAGCCACATTATGAATTAACATTTAACCGTGTACCTAAATGTAATAGGTGGCGAACCTATTGCCATACCGGGCACATAGTTTTCAGTCATCGATATTTTTCACAGATAACTTCTGAAATGAACTTCGAAAATTCTTTGGTGGGAGCCATTTGTGATGTAAACATAACAGCGAGACGAGGCTTAGCAGCGGCTGCCTACACCTTAGGGTATAGGCGTGAACTTATGTTACGTAGCCACATGGGTTTGCGGTTTGTTTGTTTTCGAAATTTGAAATGGATTTTGTGTTGTGACATTATTTTATTGATTCATAACTGGCTATTAGTTAAAATGTCAACCCTGAGAATTTAATTCGCAACAATGTCAAAGTCAAAATAACTTTATTTTTATAGGTCTTCACAGACACTTAAACATAGTCAACAAGTACAGATAACATATTATTTAAAATTAAATACGATACGATAAACGAGGGCTTGTGAAAAGTGCCTACGTGGAACAAAAAAGGACACGAACGCAATCGCCACGAGCGGCCCGATTCCGGGTGTAGGGGCTATCATGAGAAGAATCGGGCAAGAAACTCATGTGCCAAATACTCTTTTCAAACCATTTGAAATAAATAACAATATTAATGTAACTACTGAAAACAAAGCAGTAGGTTAGTGAATAAAAGGTCTAGCAACCAGAATACTCGACAATCACAATTAAGATCCAACCAAATTAAAATCAACGCCTACATGTTAACTAAGAAATTCTATGCGATCACAGTAGTCGAGCACAACTGACGCGACACCTTTTAATTAGAGTGGTAACGTTGTGCAACAAAGTTTGCGTGTATATACTTTTCCTACGGTATAGGAAGCAAACGAGCAAGCTGGTCACCTGATGGTAAACAACGAACTCCGCCCATGGACACTGGCAACACAGGTAGTGTTTCAGTTGCGTTGCCGACCTTGAAGAGAGTGTAATAGGTATTTTCTCTGTCATCGAACGAAACGCGTCTGTCCCACCTTATGTCGACATTCTGAGAGATCGTGGTATTTCACCGGTCGAGTCGGCCCATTCATGCTGCGAGCTGTATGGCTCTAGCACTGTACCTTTAAATACGTATTTGACACAATTTATGTTAAACGTTACAGGCAACTACGATGCCACTGCAAGAGTGGCAATATTCAATCACAGAGCCGGTGGTAACTTTAGGTAGGTACCTAATTATTTTTCCCCATGATTGACCAATCGGCACCTACAAATTTCTTTGAAAACTAGATTAATTTAGAAGATCTCTTTCTAAAGTTCCGAGATTTGCTGGACTCAGGGAAAAAGATAAAATTTACGCGCCAAAAGACGCTATAGGTACGACAAGTAGGTGTGTCATATGTCATCCCAAATCTACGTTCTAAAATAGATAGCATGTATCGGTACTATGTGTGGTCCTTTGCCAATCAATTATATATTTTATTTCAGGATTTACGCTCACCGAGTTGAAATCGGCTTTGATATGCGTATGGGCACTAATCTTTTTGGTGGTGGTCACTTGATTCTTCGTGAATTGGATATTCACATCGATATTCATGATACACAAGTAAGTACTTCCTGTAAAAATTTTTAAGGAAGAGGGAAGGGGAGAGGGGATAGGTTTGGGCCTCCGGACACCTCTCTCACCGAGCGTCTCACCACTTTACATCGACATTCTATGAGGTCGTGGTATTTCACCGGTCGAGCCGGCCCATTCATTAAACGAACTAACTACGTAATCTACTGTTAATTGTAGTCAGGCTTTAGAAATTATCCATTACCTATGAACTTGGAACTTGGCTGTAAAGCCAACGACGACCAATGAGTACAAATGACGTTGTAAATGTTAGTCATTTGAAAATTCGGCAATTAACAATAGTTTACTAACTGGTTATTGTAATTATATTAGTATTAGTATTTTCTCTGTAAGTGATTTGTAAATCTTTTGAGAAAATAAATGTCTTAAACCGTAAATGCTTAAAGTTAAAATAGGCACATGCTACTTAAATGATCATTTTATATTCCTTAGATTTCTATCACGGGTATGACCGGATCAAGTCTTATCAACAGTTTCATCAACTCGACTATTCAGAATTTAACCCAGGAACTGGTCCAGAATGAGCTTGAAAACCTCAGCCGGCTCCTCAGTGAAGAATTGTTCGACACTATTAATGATATTCTTAAAGATTATACTGTTAGTGATATATTTGGATAAAGCAAATATTTATAATATAGGAAATAATATTAGTACCTACCAAGTGTAGTCATTTTATTTCTCCGTCAGATATCACGCTCCTTCTCTAGTCTCTGTCATACTATCATTCTGATTTAAACTTGAGAAATAAACCAACTAGACCTTTTTCTTTCTTTCGACGCGGGATTTAATATCCGCGTCTCACCAGGCATCACTTTTGCACTATCCACTATAATTTCTTTCATTCTGTCACAGCATTCTTCAACACCTAAGTAAAAAAAATACATACATAACTTCACGCTAAATCCCTTGCAGGGTAGGCAGAGAGAACGGAGCGCCATAAGGCACGATTCTTACACACCTCACTCGCTTCGTTGACTTTCATAACTCTTATCATGCACGCGCGTCGATCTTTGAGGCTCCTAACATTACCTTCCTCCAGAACACGTTTTATTTGGTCATGGAATGTGTGTCTTGGCCGTCTTCGACTCCTACATCCGTCCGCTTTAGCATTGTATATCTGCTTAGTCAATCTTGCCTCATCCATCCTTTCTACATGTCAGAACCATCGGAGCATGCCCTTTCTTACTTTTACACCGACACTCTCTTTCAATCCAACTTCCTTCCTTACCACCTTGTTTTCGATGCGGTCAGCGAGAGTCATTCCGCAGATTTTGCGCAGTGCCCTCATTTCTACCGCGTTTATTACCCAGCTCTTGCCTCCATAAGTTAGCGTTGGGATGAGGACTGCATTGTGGATTGCTGGCTGGGCTTTTCTGCTAATATTTTTTGCGCCCAGAAATCTGCCCAACGCTCCATTTACACTATTTCCTAACGCCACTCTTCTTTCTACATCCGCGGTGTACCTCCCATCCCTGCTGAAAGCGCATCCAAGATTTACAATTTCATTCACCTGTTCCAGCACTATATTGTCAACCATTATCCTTGCATCCGCTCTGGATGCCTTTACAACACCATAACTTTTGTTTTCATCACGATTAATTGTAAGCCTTTCATCAGGCAATCATCTTTCATAATAGTGACTAGTGTTTGCTGGTCAGACGGCGATTCGGCTAAGAGCACGGCGTCATCTGCGTAAAGCAGGCAGCTCACACCTACGTCACCCATTTGTATCCCTACATTCGTCGATCTCACTCTCTGGAGACAGCTGTCCAGGTACAGAATGAACAGCCGAGCGTCGCTGCGTTGAGTTGAGCGTCACGGCGCAGTGCTGTGCGCTGCGGCGAAGTGTCATGCGTCACGGCGCCGAGTTGTGCGTCGCGGCGCTCTGTTGTTCCTTGCGACACTGTGTTGTGCGCCGCGACAACGTTAAGTTGATCGTCGCGGCGCTTAGTTGTTTGTCGTCGCTGTGTTGTACGTGTACGTGTCGCGGCGCTGTGATGCGCGTCGGCGCGCAACTATTGTGTTCTTTCTTTTTATAATAAAACTAGTTGACCCAGCGAACTTCGATCCGCATCAAAAGAAATAAATTAGTAATACTTGGATCTTAAAAAGTTCAATTTGCGCTATTTATCGGCACGCGTTTTGGCGCGCAAACGCATCTGCTATGTACCGGTTAATACTGTAATATCTTCGTAAATATTAGTTAAAATTACATGCTGTAAATGGCTATATTAATCTATATTAAAAGCACAATCTATTTAAGACACTTAATTGGATGTAAATTAATGGTGTAATGTTTAAAATTGCTTCGTAAATAAGCCATTATTTCTCGTAAAATGTAAAAAAATATCTAATAATTTTCATTGTGGGTTATCCCCAAGACATAGACATATGCCCTCGCGGACTTTTTTATAGACCTTTTAAAGGTGTATAATAATGTAGTACATTGTTTTGATTTATCACTTAGGGTTCAAGCAGCGTTTTTTCGATTAAAGTTTTAAATCATGAAAATTATCATTTTTTTTCACTACACTATTCATGAATTATAGATCAAAACCACCCCGTTGACACTCTCTAACTATTAAAAAAACCGCATGAAAATCCGTTGCGTAGTTTCAAAGATTTAAGCACACAAAGGGACAGAGAAAGCGACTTTGTTTTATACTATGTAGTGATATCGATCGTTTCCGGCATCCGATCCCAAGACTAATTAAATCGCTTTATCTAAATCTATTCTAACCTAATATTATCTATCCGACAAACTATATCTAAATCACTTCTAAAAGCGCGAACTCGACCACTGGACCACCGAGGCGAAGACATTAAACCACATTTTAAAATATCACCTCTGCTAATGAGTATGACAAATGTGTCAGTTGTAAATCAAAACATCCATCAACATCATCAGCCTGGGATCGGTCCACTGTTGAACATAGGAACATACAAAATACAATTTAACTTTGGAACTAAGAGTACAAATTCCTGTTAGGCAAATCAATATTTAATGAAAGCTATTGATTGAACTTATGGTTGGTGGTAAATTGTTTCATTCAATATGAAACAATTTACCACCAACCATAAGTTAGGAGATAATGTACATAATTGTTTCTTTTTATGTGAAACATCAAAGTAGGCCATACTCCGTTTATTAGAATAAGTATTTTAAACAGGTAATAGTGATTGCAAGACAACTCAAAATATCGACAACTTATTAAAAACCTTGATTTTAAAATAAAAAGACATAAATCGATAAATGAAAATATAGGTATCATAATTGTACATCGAATTATCTATCTAGAAGTAAATAATAAAAAATCTGATGGTGTTTCATGTCATTTTATAAAATCATCATAAAACAATTGCGTGCCGGACACATGATTCTACAAAATTGGACAACGGATTTGGCTGAAATTTGGAATGAATATGATAAATGTTAATAAGTCCGGGACGTAAGCAAAAAGCGAGAGAGACAGGTGGGTGGAATTTGTGGTGTATTCGCGATATCGATACTACGATAATAATAGATCGACAATAGTCACCCAACAACGAGACTAAAAATGGGTTGTTGATGTGTGAGTGACTTATCAATGTGTGCGTAAAAAGCGCTTCAAAGCACAGAAATACTTCACTACTTTTGTTTTTACAATTTGCCACAGCACAATAAGGCATATATGTGACGTTTTATCTATTTTTTTACGTCCTGAACGCAGGGCAGGAACGCTCGTTGCGTACTGAGAGCGAGTTTCGAAAAGCATGCAATATAGTGCAGGGTTTTGGCACGGTTGCCACGCCTATTCGCCGTTCTATCTTGATATATTTCTGTGCTTCAAAGTGTCAACTTTTACATAGATGATGTTCATGTGTTGAAATGTAAATATCCTGAAAATCTTATAAATTCGGTTGCGCTGTCGGTGATGAATTTAGTATTTAAAGTACATTTTTCCTAACATGTGCCATCTATTACAGTCTATGCTAAATCTATGGTGCTACCAAACTAGTGATGTGCTAATTTGGAAAAAAATTAAGTTAAAATACAAGTAACGTGTGTTGCATCTCGAGTAAGGTCAGCTAAAAAAGGCGACACAAGAGTACCAGGCAAGACACGATACAAAGTCCAATATATCAGCCCAGCCACTCTTGCATCTTTTCCCAAGAAAGATTATGAAACAAAACCTCACGCACGCACTTGTTTAGAGCGAATGCAATCATATGATACATACAATATATTCTATTGTAATCGAATATAAAAGTACCTATTTGAACTCGAGTTGGAGATAATCAACTCGAGTTGACACGAGTAATTCCAACAAGAGTTTACTCGAGTTAAGTCGAGTTAGTAACTTGACTTGATTATCAGTCATCACTATTTGTTACTGTTTGGATATTTTGGGTGCACGACGTTATAAAAGTAATTTATAATTCAATTTAGTATATTTATAATATTTCTTTCAAGTGTCTATCGGTGCAAGTTTCTTTGGAGAATACATAGTTCCTGAAATTAATTTAAATTGTTCGTAGCCCATTGTAAAATGGCAGGAAATTTCTGGCAAAGTTCTCATCACCAACAATGGATATTAGACAAACAAGATCTTATTCGCGATCGCCAACACGATTTAGCTATACTATCTGAAGAGGAATATCAGAAAATATTCAATTTTTTCGCAAGCATAATTCAGGTTTTAGGCGAGCAGTTAAAACTCCGTCAACAAGTAATTGCCACTGCTACAGTTTATTTCAAAAGATTTTATGCGCGAAATTCCCTAAAATGTATAGATCCGCTTCTGCTAGCACCCACTTGTGTGTTTCTCGCTTCTAAAGTTGAAGAGTTTGGCGTGATATCCAATTCTAGGCTCATAACAACTTGTCAAACTGTGATCAAGAATAAATTTAGTTATGCATATGGACAACAAGAGTTCCCCTACAGAACAAATCATATTCTTGAGTGCGAATTCTACTTGTTAGAAAACCTGGACTGCTGTTTGATTGTATACCAGCCATATAGACCTTTGCTATTATTTGTGCAAGATATTGGACAAGACGATCAGCTTTTAACTTATGCTTGGAGAATTGTGAATGACTCTCTTAGAACTGATGTTAGTTTATTATACCCACCATACCAGGTAATTACCAGTTTAAATCAATTGACTTGTATACATTTAGAATTTAATTTAGTTAATATTTAAAAAAAATTCTTGACTTGAGAAACATACACACACATACATACATAACTTCACGCCAAATCCCTTGCGGGGTAGGCAGAGAGAACAGAGCGCCATAGGGCACGATTCTTACACACCTCACTCGCTTCGTTGACTTTCATAACTCTTTTCATGCACGCGCGTCGGTTTTTGAGGCTCTTAACATCACCTTCCTCCAGAACACGTTCTATTTGGTCTTGGAATGTGTGTCTTGGCCGTCCTCGACTCCTACATCCGTCCGCTTTTGCATTGTATATCTGCTTAGCCAGTCTTGCGTCAACCATTCTTTCTACATGTCCGAACCATCGGAGCATGCCCTTTCTTACTTTTACACCGACACTCTCTTTCAAACCAACTTCCTTCCTTACAACCTTGTTTTCTACGCGGTCAGCGAGAGTCACTCCGCAGATTTTGCGTAGAGCCCTCATTTCTACCGCGTTTATTCTACTTTCATGCACACTCTGCCATACCCAGCTCTCGCTTCCATAAGTTAGTGTTGGGATCAGGACTGCATTGTGGATTGCTAACTGGGCCTTTCTGCTAATATTTTTTGCGCCCAGGAATCTGCCCAACACTCCGTTTACGCTATTTCCTATCGCCACTCGTCTTTCTACATCCGCGGTGTACCTTCCATCTCTGCTAAAAGCGCATCCAAGATATACAATTTCATTCACCTGTTCCAGCACTACATCATCAACCATTATCCTTGCATCTGTTCTGGATTCCTCCCTTTCAAACACCATTACTTTCGTTTTCGTCTTGAGAAACACATTTTTTTATACACATCATTTGAACAGTTAGAACATATTTTTTGGTGAATTTTGAATTCAAATTCAATATATATCTATTTCATTGAACTGCACTAAGCAGTTAGAGTCATCATACAAAACCAAAAATACTTATATCTTTAAACTATTTAAACTCTGTGCAGTTTAAATTCCCTTTCATCAAACTCTCTTGAATGTGAAAGTGTATCTAAGTGCCAGATCTGGCAGCAGCACTTCTTGAGAAGAACCGGCAGGAAATTCAAGGTCAACTCTTTTCAATTGCTAGTTTATCAATATAGCTTTAATAACACAACTAGAGCAATTCAATTTTTATCATTTAAGTAATCTGAAATGCATTAGTAAGGCCTTTTAATTTTACATTTAAATTACAATCAACATTACTTTATAACAATTAAATGTACCTGTTTCGTTACAGATAGCAATAGCTTCCCTACACATAGCATGCGTGATGCTTGGCAAAGAAAATCACAAACCATGGTTTGCTGAGCTTAATGTGGATATGGATAAGGTAATTCTTAATTTAATATTTATGTATTTAGTAACATTTCATTGTCTGAGATATCTCAGTGCTCAGTGATAGCAATTTTTAAGGTCATATTATATATATTTTTAAATTATTATGTTTCATATTGTAGATTATGTATTGATAACTGTTATTTAGTTTCTATAACACAAGCATTAGCTTGGAACTAGCGGGCGCTGTGTGTATTGTGTCCAAGATAATATTATAATTCTTGTTGTTGATTGTTATTATAGTAAATTAACTTAAGTTCAAACTCTTTGTTACAGATTCAAGAGATAGTGAGATCTGTAATTAATTTATATGAGATGTGGAAAAGCTATGATGAGAAGAAAGAAATACAGGGTCTACTAGGCAAGATGCCAAAACCAAAGCCTGCACCCCAAAGATAATACTAGCTAATTATTTTTTGGAATTAGACTGTGCCTAATATAATTATAGGAGATCTAATGTGGCTTCCTAATGTAAAAAGAACATAGGGTTCTTTATATAAATACCTAATTAAACATTAAGTTATCTTTTTTTTTAATTAAATATAAGGAAAATCAAAGCAGAATCCATAATAGTATGTCTATTATCAAGAGTAAAATCAAGATACTAATACTGTGATAGAGGTGTATTGAATTTAATGTGTGTGTAATGTTTTGCAATTCTGCTTGAACAGCATGAGAATTGAATAAAATTAATTATATACTGTGTAGAAATTACCACAGCTACTGCTAACATATTGGCCAGTGTTTATAATGTTTGAATTTTTGACATTTATTTTATTTTTGCAATGTACCATACCTTTTATTCCTATAATCAAATATGGACTACCATAAATTTTACCGTTACACTAATTGGAGATTTGCAACTGTAGGTATTTTGTTAAAAGAAAATCAATATCAGAAGGTGAACGGAAAAGTTAGAAATTTGTCACTTAGCATAGGTAGTCACAATTTCTCATAATGATTAGGGACCAAAACAAACAAGCTAACAATCAAGCTCATGACTGACAGAAACTGGCAATGTTGTATCAGCTGGGATACAATGCTATAAAGTAGAAGTGAAGCAAAAGCTGACAATAAAGCCCGACTACTGAACCGCCCAGTATGGTTCATCTTATGTAAATTCATTAAAAAAAATAATATTTTATTGTAAACTGTAGCAGTAAATAATTATAACATTATAATTGCTAGGTTAAAATTCATATTTTCGTTTTTTATAAGTGTTCTGGTAGTAATTGGTAATAGTGTTTGTTTCTTTTTTGTTGTAGGTAGAAAGTAGTTGAATGTTTAAATCATATGGGTCATAAAATACTCAATCGAAATTTTGTTTATTTAAATCCTTTCTTCATCTGTTGCATCTGGTTTATGACATCAATGCAACTAAGCCTGGCAGAATATAAATAACAACCAGTCATTATAAATACGCGCCAATGAAGGAGGATTCTGATTTCATTTACTATGCTGGTTGAAGAAATCCTACGGTCATCTTAACTGGCCATATTCTCACCGTTAAAATTCTTCTGTCTGAAGCGTTCGAATTAGAAAATGAAGAGAGTGGCTAAGTCGCATTAGCTAGTATGCGAAGCCAATAATAAGATGTGAAGTACTGAACCGCTGCTCAAATATATAAGCGCTACTTAAGCGTTTAAGTAGCTGTCACATTAGACAGAATACGTGAAATTTGAGCAGTAAGTAGCACTTTATTCATTGTCAGATTTGAGTGGCGGTTGAGTATTCAGGGGTAAGTCTCTTAAAAAAAACTAGGAACTTAGTTGATTTTATTGATTTGATTGGTGATGACTTTTTACACAACATACCTGCTACATTAACGAACTATATATTGTAATGTGCAAGATTTGCAACATCAATAGTAAAGGGACTTAAAAACAAACCAACTGTTCTTTTATATTTTCATTACACTTCACTGAGACTAAATAAATCAGTTTAACGTTTCTCCTATAAAATTTTTCGAAAGGAGATCTCAGAAGTTTTCGGACGATAAGTAGAAATATAAGGAGTATTGTTTATCATACTGTCCCTCCACTATTCTGTAATAAGACTGTGTTTATTTTGATTTGTAAATATGATAATTAAAGTGTAAAAATTAATACTATCTGCTGTTTTATTGGTCAAGTTTTTTTATGGGTTAAGGGCCAAATGAGCAAGCGAGTCACCTGATGTTAATCGACTGCTGCCGCCCATGGACACCTCCAACACTGAATGTTGTAATTTTGAATAACATAAATGGAGCTTACTACACATTGTTTTTAAAACCCTGTCATCTATATTCGAGAATGTGGAGTACATACAGTAAAGAACTAAAGTTGAAGAGAAGGCTACTAAATTGTTAGATAATATTTCCTGTGGTTAGGAAATAGACACCCGATTGTACTGAACGGCAACGACAATTTTCAGGTAACTAGAGACAGGATATGAAGAAAATGAAAAGAAATTAAAATTAAGACATAAATATTTAATATTTTTTCTTTTGATTAAATACTTAAAACATTTAGGAAAATGCCCATAAAGGCTCGTCAAATGACCAACGACATTAGTCCTTTCTGGAAATACCTTTCATTTATAATTTTTCTCTGTCCTTAATCAGGGAAATAAATGTTTGCCTGCTGGTTTGATTTTTATGAGTACCTACGTAGAGTACAATATCTAGATGTTTTAAAATTTATACTCAAAAGATCATAATATTACGTAGTTAATGGACGTCCACTTAGTTCTTACTTACGTATCAAATGATAATTTCAATATCACTACCTACAAGCCGCTGTAGTTGAGTAACGGCTTATTGTTTTGGAGAACAATCATGAATCCGATCAGCTCATATCATAACAAAAGTTGTGTGGCATATCAAGGTGTCCACGTCAGAAGAATTGCTCATGGACTGTCCTATGATGTTTTTTATGGAAGCAAACGAGCAGGCGTGTCACCTGATGGTAAGAAACTAATACCGCCCATGGACACGTACAACACATATAGTGCTACAGTTGCGTTGCCGGCCCCAACATGAGCCATTTTTAGTCGATATTCTGGGAGGGTCGTGGTATTGCACCGGTGGAACCTGCCCATTCATGCAGCGAACTGCGTTGTTCTACCACTATAAAACTAACGCCAAGTCCCTTGCGGGGTAGGCGCAAAGTATGGATAGAGCGCTAGAAGGCAGGATTCTCACGCACTTACTCACTTCTTTGGGTCCATTACTCTTGACATATACGCTCGTCGCCTTTTAAGGCTTCTGGCGTCACCTACCCCAAGGAATGTGTCGATCCGCTTTTGCGCTGTAAATCTGCTTTACCTTAAGTGAGCGTCAACCCCTCGTTCTCCTATTACTTACTCTTAGAGGTATCGAGGAAACATTTAGTTCTGACACTTTAAAGAATTACTCTTTAAACTTATCATAACTTCACGCCTTTTTCCACCCGAAGGTGTAGGCAGCGACAGTTAAGCCTCGTCTCGCCGTTATGTTAACGTCCCAAATGGAATAGGTGGCGAATCTATTGCCATACCGGGCACAAAGATTTCCATTCATCGATATTTTTCACACATAACTTCCGAAAATAAATTCGAAAAATCAGTGGTGCGACCCAGTGTGAGGATTCGAACCCACGACCTTTAGATTCAGAAGCGGGGTGCTCGACCACTACACCACCGAGACCCTTAAAACTCCACACAATAGGACTGTCTCGAAATCTTCGAACATCAAAAACATCCTACAAAGTAGAATACTTACAAACACCAAGCTATTTAAAGGTGGAAATTTCTTTATGGAACCAGTTAATTCCTTCCACCGCTATTAACATGTCATCATCAAGAATGCTACTCCTGCAAATCTGTGTCGTTTTGGTGTTGGGACTGAGCTACGCCGAGGACCAAATAAAGCCGTATAATTTATTTTAATGTCTTTGATACTCAATAACATATTTAAATTTTCTCTCGCGCAATATTTTATCTTTATAAAATTTTCAGTGCCACATCATCAATGGAGGAGCCGAAGGGTAACTGTACTTGCGGAGCATTCCCTTCAAGTGCCATAGACGTTAATGATCTTCCACTCTTGTCTCAATCTCCTGGTTTGGTTGTGAAGTGTAATGTGGAAGGAGAAAACGTTTGCAAAACTCTTTGCAACGCGTTGGCCACTGCGACGAAAGCGAAAGGACCCGAACTGTTGTGCAACAAACTTCAGAATACCAATGAGTTGAAGGTAAACATTTCTGATGTAACATAATATACCTTTACGTGTTTTTCTACCCGAAGGTGTAGGCAGTTTGTTTACGTCCCAAATAGAATAGGTGGCGAACCCATTGCCATACCGGGCCCACAGTTTTCAGTCATCGATATTTATCACACACAGCTTCCGACAAGAATTTCGAAGTCATTGGTGAGCCAGGATTCGAACCCGCTAGTTCTTGAATCAGAAGCGTGGCACTCGACCACTGGACCACCGAGACTATAAATAAATTTGTGATGTAATTTAAAATTATATAAATTCACGTTATAAATCAAAAGCACCCCGTTGAAACCTTTTAACTATTAAAAAAAACGCATCAAATCTGTTGCGTAGTTTTAAAGATATAAGCATGTAAGGGGACAGACAGCGGAAAGTGACTACCTATTTGTTTTATACTACATTGGACACAAATTTGTCAGTCAGATATTTATAGGACATAACTTCCAGACATTTATTGTAGAACACCATTTGAATTGAATTTATGACCTCTGAACATGAAGTGCACTGCACCGTGCGCCAAATAAAAATCGGCTATGTAGTTTAGGAGTCACCGGCTTTTAGCTGACAAACTGCTAAGAGATTTATCCTCATTACCGATTACTAATAAAAAAACATTTTCAAACAGCTATCAGCGTTTTTCAAAGTGTGCGATCATCCATGGTTATATGCTGACATGACTGCTGAGGAACCTCTATGTTGCGAAGGTGATAAGGCCAAAGTTTGCCCCTCCGTGGAGAAGAACAATGTTACAGAGAATGTGGAACCTATGGCGTTGGTGTGATTTAGTGTATAAGTATACCTATCTATGTTTATAGTAAGTATACGTAAGATCCAACATTGAAGACTTACAAACTATAAATATGATGATTTATTTTCAGTAATCGAATAAAGCTGTATCATTACTAATTATTTTTATTTATTTTATTGTTAAAATATATTTAACACATTTAGATAAGCCGAAAACCTTAGTGGAAATATTGCGCAACCCTACGACACCGAGTACCTATATCTTTAAAACAAGTAGGTAAACCTGAACCTACAGAACAACGTAGAATTCTTTTTCCCTTGGGAATTTCGGGAAATTATATATTACACATTCTAGACGAGTGGTAGAGCCACACAGTTCGCTGCATGAACAGGCCAGCTCGACCGGTGAAATACCACGACTTCTCAGAATATCAGCGTAAAGTGGCTGGTAAAGTTCAGCTCGGTGAGAGATGTATTCGAAGCCCTAACCCTTTCCCCTCTCGTTCCCACTACCAACCCCTTCCATACATCACGAAAACATTTCCAAGGAGACTAGACGTCAGGCAGGCGGCCGGTCATAGCCAAAAATTTTGACATGGATAGGTCGTAACGATGACATGTTATGCCGATTCCACTTAGAGTGGGATTGCAAGAAAATGATGATTTATTACATTCTAGTTATTTCGAATTTAACTAAGCTAAAATAAAGACGAAAAATAGACGTTGTTCGATCCTAAAACCTACCCGATATGTCTACAAAATTTAATAAGCATCGGTCAAGCCGTTCCGTAGTAGTTCATTAACGTTCACCGTGACACGAGAATTTTATATATTAAATTAAATTAATGAATATGTCATTTAATAGTGAGGTTTCCAAACCCTAGCGTCAAAAAAAAAACAACTACGGGGCGCTGGCTGTATTGTGTCAAAAATCTTTAATATTTAGAAACTAACAGCTATAAAGAAAACAAAACATGGTATAGCTTGTAAGTTTTTAATAACAAACACAATTGTTCTACACACTTACAGAAAGTAAAGTTGCTCATGCATCCTATTTACAATATTAAATTTATACTTATAGTCTTAATTGTATAAAGGTCCTTATCCGTGAGATAATTTGTAAGATCTAGGTATAGAATAATCAGTTCACAAATCCGATTCGCGTTTAACTTCCTACTAGAAAACGTTTCCCGCTATCTTAAAGAAAAATGCTGTACCCAATATTGAAACTATTTATTATTTAATTTATGTACATCGGAAAGCATTTATTATATATAATAGAAGTTTTTAGACGAAAAACAGGAAATGTAACGTTACACTGTGTACTTGGGCGAATCAAACCTAAGTGTCTTAAATGTAACAGAAAGAAAGCACTTCACGTAGTTAATGGACGCCCCTAATATTCTTAATACGAAAAAGTGTATTAAAAGAGAATGCAAATAATATTTACATACAACTTTAAAACTGTTCATCTGGCGTTTAAAAATTCGTAACTACATTATTACATCATACAATTAAATAATTTAGTTGAAATATTATTCGCTTGAATAATAATAATGTGTTAAGTAAGCAAAACACAGTGAGAGCAAATAATTTAATATAATAAATGCCAAAATAACTATAATTCTATTTGGTGTCCGTTATCTGTAAATGTTTAAAACACTGAATCAATACAGATGTAATTTGGTATGGAAATAGCTTAAGCCCTGTGGTGTGTAAGAGAGAGAGAGAGAGAGAGATGCGATTTCATTATAGCAATAAAGAGAGTTAAGGAAGTAAAAAGGCTTTGAAAGTTTGTCTAGAGTATTATTCAGCACATAATTATGAATATCAGTGAACTGTACTCAGAACTATCATAAAAGACTTGGGTTTGATGTTTGCTCATACCAAATATTCCTTATAGCACTTCTATGTACTAGGTCCCTTATCTTAGCATATTTATTGATATTGGAATGCTACCTAGAGACGGCAAGAGCATATCCACTGCCAAAACTGTTGAGTGTTGCCAAAAGAGAGGAGAAGAAGGAAAGGAAGAAGGAAGGAAGAGGTCTTCAGCTTACATCAGGCTACTAAAAAAATAATAATACCATTACCTAAAAGTCCATAAAATACACCTATATTCAAATCGTAAAGTCTGCTAACTTTATTTGGTACTTTTGCACCATATTGGACCAACTTTTATGGCCAGAGTTTTTTTTGAAGAAGTATTTATCACTTTACAACTACTAAAGGGAGCGGAACAGTATCAACAAATCTTCACCAAATTGGATAAAATATTTTGGATTTTGATTACGAGGTAATGAGAAGTCTGGTGGGTCTAAAACGACGAGGAATAAATACCAGGCGGAATATTAAAATAATAAAAATAAAATAAAAAATGTTAATAATTGAATATTGTTCAGCAAATAGATTAGGTACACTAATAAAACTTATTTCATATAATCTGCTTATAATTTAGTTAAAACAAGTTCATTTGATCAAGTCTTATCGCTTACACATTACAGTGGTAGAGCCAAGCAGTTCACTGCATGAATGGGCCGGCTCGACCTGTGAAATACCACGACCTCTCAGAAGACCGACGTAAAGTGGCTCATGCCGCGTTTCGTTCGGTGAGAGAGGTACCCGGAGGCCCACCCCCTTCCCCATCCTTTCCTATCACCTATCCCTTAAAGGTCGGCAACGCAATAGTAACACTATATGTGTTGCCGGTGACTATGGGCGGCGTTGGTTGCTTACCATCAGGTGACACGCCTGCTCGTTTGCCCTCCTATCCCATAAAAAAAAAAAACAATTATGGTAACAAAATTAAAAACGGTAAGATCTAGTTTCAATGCAGTGGTTTTAATAAAACGCTGTTATATGGCTAGCTTATAATAATATTGGGTACGAAATGAACGGTATTGAAAGGCAAGAAAATATGTTTTTACCAAGACATTTTACATATTATTACAGATATTTTGCCTCCCCTCTGCCGAATCTAGAATTTAAATCCTGCGCCTTTTTGATGATAGATTTCTTCTGGGCCTCGTCAAACCGGTTTACTTGAAGATCCACGTCCCGGCTGAACGGGCGACGTTCCTTTTTGCCATCGTCTTCCTTCTGTTAAATTGAAAAAAAAAAAAAACACGTTATCTTTATACTTTAATAAGTTGTACAATCAAAACATTGAAACAACTTTTTATGGATTAGAGAAAAATCGTGAAAATGATCTCTGTAAAGAGTTCGAAACGTCGGGAAATAAATAGAAAATAAAGTTCTAAATAAACGCGATATAATCCATAAAAAGTTGTTTCAATGTTATGAATGTGATCCGCGAAAATCTAAGAAATAAATATTGTACATTCAAAATTCTTATAGAATAGAAATCATAACGACACATAATTGTCTGTCTGTATGTCCTTGTATCTTGTTCTGAACTAGAAGCTGCAGTGCTGATCAAATCCTTTAGTCACCTCTTTTAAGATCAATAAAAAGTAATGGGGTACCCCACTACACTTACAGCAGTAACCCATATATACATATAAATAAAATTGAAATGACTGTTTGTAATATTCAAATAAATGCTTTCTACTATATTCTATTATATATTAAATATACGGTACTCACACCCAAATAATAAAACAATATTTTTGTCTGTCTGTTTGTTCCGCGTAATTATTGAAATGGGTCTTTGACGGGACTTTAGCTGGGGTGATAAGGAGTAGCAGCAAGTATCTAATATAATATTTACCTTTTTTTTCTTTTTCATTTTCTTCTGGTGCATTTCTAATAAACTCTCTTCCCTCTTATGTTTCTTTTTATGTTTTCTGAAAAGAAAATACAGCAATAGTTTAATGATTCAAAACTTAAATGACTTCATGGATGCAATTTGATAGACTTCTTGGTGTATTCATAGCAATACTGCCTGCAAAATAGAGGTTCACTAGTTCGATTCTCAAGCTAGAAAAAAAAATCCCGTCCGTTTAATTAATATACTGGCCGCCAAATATAAATTGAAAATGTCGTAGTGACGTCAGAATCACAGTCAAAAGTTAAAAACGTAAAAATCGTGCCTTATGGAGCTCTATTCTTTCTGCCTACCCCGCCAGGGACACGTCATGTAGTTAAGCAAGTAAAATTTTACATTGGCGCATTATCACCTTTTATGATCATTCTTTTTTATTTTCCATATCAGTTACAAAATTAATCAAGTAATAATAATAATAATGTTGTAATGTAATAGTTTAAAAAAACTAAAAAACACGCTTTTTATTGAAAACCGAACTAAAAAATAGAAAAATAAAAAAAAAAAACTTTATTTTAAAAAAAGCGTGGGGTGCTTTTTAAGATATTATCGAAATGATAATCACTCTACTCATATCTGTCAATAAAATATTTATAACTATTGACACCATGCACCCCACGCTTTTTTTAAAATAAAGTATTTTTTTTTATTTTTCTATTTTTTAGTTCGGTTTTCAATAAAAAGCGTGTTTTTTAGTTTTTTTAAACTATTATTTATTTTAAATTTTTTAGTTCGGTTTTGTATGACAGCGCGTTTCTTAGTTTCGAATTTGAGGAATAGCGCCATCTGTGACTTATATAAGGAACTCGTTTCAAGTTGATAACGTAAACTTTCCGCTGATTGCCACTAGATGGTGCGATTTGTGAACTTTCATAGTTCACAAATCGCACCATCTATCGTTCAAAAAAGCGTGGGGTGCATGGTGTCAATAGTTATAAATATTTTATTGACAGATATGAGTAGAGTGATTATCATTTCGATAATATCTTAAAAAGCACCCCACGCTTTTTTGATTTATATTCATTGAAATTTTTAACACTATTTTCTTAATTTAAATTCATTAAAATTTATTTTCTATTTTTTAGTTCGGTTTTCTAGTCTAGAACTTTCATAGTTCACAAATCGCACCATCTAGTGGCAATCAGCGGAAACTAAAAAAGAAGTCGGTTACAAACAAACCTACAAACCTACAAACATACATACAGGTGAAGCTAATAAAAAGCTAATAAAAATAGTCAGAATAACGACGAATAATCGAATGTTTGTTCAAAGTCTGTTAGCTTGTTTACATTAAGAATGAATCGGATGTTTCTAACTATTGATAAAGATACATAGATTAAAAAAAATAGTTTATCAAAATAAGCAAAGATAATTAATATATAAATCTTATATATAATTAATATAAATCTTAAAAATTAGGCATTGAGTCACGTGACAGTGTACGGCAATCAGAAAAGTATCATCTTGAGTAACGTCACGCCGTGCTAAAATCACTAAAAACATTATTCCCCAAAGACATATTTATGAATACTATCGTAATGAAGATTGACAAAATGTTCAAGAGAATGATGAGGTGAAATGAAGAAAATGAATTCTGCAAAAAATCTGTGCCAACATCAACTCACTTTACGGCCGACTCTTGTTCGTGGTCCCTATTAGAGATGTGACGTATTCTTGCTTCTTCTTTCAGCTGCGAATCCAAGTCCTCCTCCTTCACGACTCCTGCCGCTTTTCTCGCCTTTTCCTCTGGCGTGTCTGTCCAACTCGATCTGTAAATATTGAATTGTGTATATTCTGTAATATTTGTAAGGATATTTATTTACTTAAATTTCATTAACAACTATAAGCTGATATGGCAGTGGAAAAGGATTTTTTAAAATTTGAAATGAACACAGTGTCTATTGAAGATCATTCTTCAGTGTATAGTGTGTATACACTGAAGAAGACCGCCCATGGAGACCTGCGACACATAGCGTTACAGTTACGTTGGCGACCTTTAATATTGAATAGAGGAAAGTGGAACGAGGAAGGGGGCGGGGTTACCTCTCTCAACGAACGAAACGGGGCATGACGGCATGGCAACTTTATGTCGATATTCTGAGAGCTCGTTTTTTTTTATGGTATAGGAGGGTAAACGAGCAGACGTGTCACCTGGTAAGCAACCAACGCCGCCCATGGACACCAGCAACACTATAGTGTTACTGTTGCGTTGCCGACCTTTAAGGGATAGGGGATAGGAAAGGATGGGGAAGGGAGATGGGTGGGCCTCCGGGTACCTCTCTCACCGAACGAAACGCGGCATGAGCCACTTTACGTCGGTCTTCTGAGAGGTCGTGGTATTTCACCGGTCGAGCCGGCCCATTCATGCAGCGAACTGCTTGGCTCTACCACTGTTGAGGCTGACATGTCGAGGCGGCCCAATCTTGCGGCGAGTTAGGTGGCTCTACCACTCTTATTTGATCATAATTAACTCACCTATCAGACATATCAGGCCCTTCTTTTGCTCTGAAACTTCTTGCTTCTAAGCCAATGTACTTAGCTCTGCCCTCTGGCAGTTCCAACATCCACTTTTCACGTGACTTCACTTTGGTTTCCGAATGACGATCTAGATTTTTAATCTTTATATCTAATGCCCTTTCTTCGAGTCGTCGGTGCGCATCTGACCATTTTTCTTCTGAGCCAGCGGGTAAGGGACCAAAATCGCTGTCATCGTCATCTATGGTCTCATATTTTATAGGCTCCCTTTCAGCCAGGACTTTTCGCATGTCATCAGGTATAGAAGGCCCTAGAATACATGTTAATTTCGTTATTTAATATATTTTTTGTGTTCATAATGAGCATTTTCAAAAGAATTGTTGCTATGCTACCATACTTCAATACAATTTTACGTTCTTAATACTGAAAGGATAGCGTCAGTATAGGATCAACATGGTGCTTTTATTTTCAAATCTAAAATGTGACAAGATCAAGCAATACTATGGCCCTTAATGTTTCAATTTATATACAGCTAATCAGCTGTCTCCAAATCATTGATTTGATATGATCGTTTTTAAACTAAAATAGTAAGTAATGGTAAGTATATTGCATGGCATAATATAACTTCCCTTGTATCTCGCCTGTTTACCTAAATGTGTAGGCAGCGCCTGTCAAGCCTCGGCTCCCCGAATCATTATTATTAGGTCCCAAATGGAATAGGTGGCAAACCTATCACCAGGCACAAAGTTGTCAGCCATATCGATACTTACCATACATAACTTCCAAAAATAATTTCGGGAAATCATAGGTCTGAGCTCTGCATTGATACCGCGTTTTTGATATTAGAGGCGGAGAGCTTGACCACTGGACCACCAAAATTATAAATATATGGCATATTTCTAATAATACAGTAGTAAAAGGTAAAAATTTTAGTATCAAATAACATACTATTGTGCAGCTATGTCTACTACAATTTACTCACCCACATTTTGACTTCTCTGCAGATGAGGGGGTAATGCTGGACCTTCCATATTTGGAGAGCCATCTCTCTTAAATTGTTTCTCTAGATGTGGTGGCAGTGCTGGTCCACATACCTCAGATTTAGTTTTCTGAGCAGTGCGCCTGAGTTTGTGCCTCAAGTCTGATTCGTCAATGTGAATTTGAGAATCATCACTGGATATCTCCCCCTCTTCACAACTATCTTTTTGCGCACTCTTTTGTGTTGAACTAACCTCTTCCACCACCTCTAATTCAACTTCAGGCCTGTCAGACTTCATTTTTATATCTGTTGTACTGCTTACTTCAACCGACATAGAAGTATCATGTGACTCTCTTTCTTTGCTGGATTTAGAGCTTTTTCTTTTATGTTTCTTTTTGTGTTTCTTCACTTTTTTGCTCTCATGTTGTTCCTTTTTCAAAAGTTTCGCCCGTAATTTTTCATCATCTGATGAATCAATCTCACTGGACTCTTCTGATTTTTCTTTCACTACAGCTGGAATCATATTATAGTAAGACCCCAGCTGCACATCTTCTACATCATTTTCTTCAATTATTATTGGACTCTCACTTTTTTTCCTTTCAGCATCTCTTTGAGCTGCAATTGGTGGGGGTCTATAGACTTCAGACCTTTTAGTTTTATACTCCGGAGATAATGACTTTTCTCTGGATTTTTTTGATGTCCTCTCAGTGTTCTTTGCATGTAATGAACTAGGTTTTGGTTCCTCTTTATTAGTCTTCCTAATGTCATGTGATACATAAGACCTACATCTATAATGTTTATGATGGTCTCTGCTGTTACTCCTATGTTCTCTAGACTTTCCTCTCTCAGGCTCACTGTGTTTATGCCTCTCATGTGATCTCCTACTGGGACTTCTATCAGTAGAATATACTTTTCTACTGACAGGCGAGTGTCTAGAGTGTCTTGGTCTATCCTTATCTCGAGGATGTCTTTCCTCTCTTTTCCTCTCATGGTTTCTTTTAAATCTGTCAGGACCGGATTGCCTACTTCTATCACCTTTTCTACCATAATCGGACTTCAGATTTGATGTTTGCTCATCTTGAGTTTTTGAACGACATTTAAATCTACCCGTTTCGGAATCACTGCTGGATTCATCTGAGAGCATACTGATTCCTAAAAACAAACAAAAAGGGTTATAATATGAAATAAAAAGTCTAATACCTCACTAACTTTATTTTATATACATATATATAAACAAAACAATATATTAAAACATTTTAGCAACTTTCCTAGCACTATATTGGATTGATTTCAGTAATCCAGCTGTTAGGATACCCTTTAATGATTGCCTAACACTAGACTGCCACACAATGTCTTTTAGTATTTGTGACAATATCACAGCACAATCGATGTCATAAGCAAGAGCACGGAGTACATCTTCCATATCTTGTTGTGGTCCTCCATGATTCCAAAACTTTACAATTTTTTGTTGAGGCACCATTGGTAACTGCATCAGATGATGTAACTTTGTCTCTGGATGTACATCCTGGTGACACTCACCATCCCCAGTAGGTATATCTACATAGGCATGGAACTGCTGCAAGACAGGTCGGTAGAGCTCTCTAAAACTCAACAATTGTGGCTGTACTATATTACGTACTTTATTTTTGTTTTCTCCAAATGTCATCCTAAAGTCACCAGCATAACTCAAATTAGATATAGAATAATAAAAATCATATTCTGAAAATGTTTCAGGTAGAACGAGGAGTGCTGTATGCACTGCAGATCGTAGATTACACTGTAATGCACTTTGCAACTGCGAACTATTTGTTTGCTTTATGATTTCTACAGGTTTATGAAGTCTACCAGCTAGATATAAATCATTCCAATCTAAAAGATCAGCTATCAAATCTTTTTGTGAAACAACACCATACTTGATGAGAATATTTTCCTCATTAATGTCTACCAAAGTATTGAAATACACTTTAGCACCCCAGTTTTCTTGGAATCTCGCAATAAATCCTTTGCCTAGGTATTTTAATGCTGAGTAATGGGAAGGATTCTGTGTGATATTAGCTCCGTGCCATCTATAAGGATTGTCAATGCAATATATTAGATCGATCATGTTCTGTTTTTTTTTATTTCCTATCTGTGGCTTCACAGCTGACCCATATGCGAAGCAGAATGTAAAATTCTGCGGGAACTTGGATAATATTCTATAGTAGAGTGGTGATATATCTCTCGTAGCACTCACTATTCCTTTGACGGCGGTTGAAGTCATTCTTTGATAATATTTTATGAATTTCTGACCTGAGAACAATGCCTTCACGAAGACTCGGTGACAGGATACGGCGATACTGTTACGTATTGCGTTCAGGAAGTTGATAGGGGAATATTAAACATTCAAGCAGTTCAATTTATCATTTGGGCTTATTTTTATTGTTAGAATTGGTTACCATTCTATAAATCAAACAGACTATTCCATAAAAATATAAATTCCGAATTCCCACTAATCCCCAATTAAATACATACAATTTTTTTTTCATTCGCTCGTATCGGACAGGCCTCAGACTGATAAGTGAACTATGTATGGACAGACAAAAGTTTAGTAAAATGGAAGGATTATGGAATATATTCGTTCCATATTCCTTATCTTTTTCTTCCTTTTTCCTTCTTCTTTTTTTTAATTTTCGTCAAAATAAGCATAAAAAGGAAAATAACCTAATGTATTTCAAAATTTTATTTAACCAAATTATCACCATAAAATATTTTTAACTACTTAGTGTAATGTTGAATTTATTACATAATTGAGAAATTTGGAAACTTTTTCGAGGAGGAGGGATCCTTCCGGAGGGATTACTTCGAAAACGAAAATTATAAATAAAGATTTGACATAGTCATCAGAGATTGGTTAACTATCAAACAAAAGAATGTCCATATTTTTTTACTGGACAAATTCTTATAAATTTTAGCTTAGCATAACTTTAGCCAATCTTCGAGTCATTATCTCTGGTCGTTATCACCGTCATTGGCTAAATAGTGTCATAAACCATGTCCAAGTACGCACTGTACAGAGCTACAGAGTACCTTTTTGAAGGAAGGAGGAATTCGAAGGGAATTATTTATTTATCATCTATGAAAAAGAAAATTTACTTTTTAAATTAAAATAATAAGGATGCTGATTATTGCTGACTACTTTTAGTCTTGTACGACCCGATCTTCTCAGTTAAACATCTGGCATAAATTACTAGCCAAATAATAGATCATTGTGCAGTGTGAACCTTTGAAAATTCACATAAAAATGTCGAGTGCTGATCGTATCGACTTTGAGATGGAAGTAGAAGTGGAAAGTGCATCTTCTGGACCTACGGTAGACCCTAATCCAACATCCCCTGCTCCTCCAACTCCTGGGGGTGCTAAAAGCGTGGTAGTTACAACAGCTACTGCCGGTTCTGTAACTGTTTCATTGCATCCTCTCGTCATAATGAATGTATCCGAACACTGGACAAGATTGCGCGCACAAGAAGGATCTCCACAAACGGGTACATCAATTTATTAATTTTATTGCAATTTGTATAGTTACTTTTTATAAACATAGCCTTTTTACTTCTGTTAATACAGTACATATATTTGTAATATTCCAACACCAAGACTTTTAGTAATGAGAATCCTAGTTCCAATAACATGAAAATTAAATCTTTTGCTATGCCAAATAGCAGGCTATAATATTGGTAATCGTGGCGATCTCGGTAAAGTCTCGGTGGCGCAGTGGGCGAGCGCACGGCCTCTGATCCAGAGGTCCGGGGTTAGATTCCAGACACTGGCTCACACCAATGACTTTTCGAAATTGTTTTCGGAAGTTATGTGTGATAAATACCGATGACTGACAAACTTTGTGCCCGGTATGGCAATAGGTTCGCCACCTATTCCATTTGGGACATAAACATAACGGCGAGACGAGGCTCAACAGCCGCTGCCTACACCTTCGGGTAACAAAAGGCGTGAAGTTATGTTATGTTATGTAATATTGGTAATATTAAATTTATTTTTCAGTTGTTGGTGCTCTCATTGGCAAACAAAAAGGTCGTAATATAGAAGTAATGAATTCCTTTGAACTTGTCTTTAGTGTCATTGAAGGTGATATAATAATAGACAGGGATTATTACAATATGAAAGAAGAACAATGTAAGTATCATAGCATTTATTAATAATAATCTATAATCCATTACGATGTAAAGTACTATAATATTTTTTTAACACAAAAAGATGTAATGAAACCTTAAACACTTATATTGATTTAACTTAGAGGCCTTATTTCGATGTATATAACTATATTAAACAGAAAAAAAAATAACAAACATGTAATTTTCCACAGTTAAACAAGTGTTTTCTGATATGGATTTCTTGGGCTGGTATACCACTGGCGATTCACCCACAGAGAGAGATATTGCAGTTCATAGACAAATTTGTGATATAAACGAATGTCCTGTCATGCTTATGCTCAATCCTGCAGGCAGAAATGGAGATGTGAGTCTAGTGACTGTATTGTCAAATATTTTTTTCTTATTAAAAACAAATAGTTTTTATTCATGTTTTTAAATTATCCTTCACACTGAGTAATATAGTAACACTTTTAAATAAGTTAGGTTTTAATTAATATAGTAAAACTGGACATCCTTCACTTACTCTATTACTCTTATTGACTGAAAGATAATTGTTCCTTGACCATTATTTTCAGCAACTGCCAGTAGTACTTTATGAATCAGTTATTGATGTGGTAAATGGCAGAGCCACCATGCTTCTCGCACCACTCACATACACACTGGCTGCTGAGGAAGCAGAGAGAATTGGTGTGGATCATGTTGCCAGGGTATCTTCGGGTGAAGCTGCGTTTAATAGTTTAGGTGAGTGAATAATTAATATTGTGAGAATTTTAATTTATTCAGTATGAAATTATTACCACCTTGATTATTTTTAGTAAAAATTTTTACTTTTCATACTACTTTGCTATTATTAATCAGTATCTATATATCTCACCGTATATTGCCGTCGGTGGTCCAGTGGTCGAGCACACGGGTTCTGATCCAGAGGTCCGGGTTCGAATCCCGACACTGGCTTACACAAATGTCTTTTCGGAAGTTAAGTGTGATAAATATCGATGACTAAAAACTTTGTGCCCGGTATGGCAATAGGTTCGCCACCTATTCCATTTGGGACGTAAACATAACGGCGAGACGAGGCTTAACAGCCGCTGCCTACACCTTCGGGTAGAAAAAGGCGTGATGTTATGTTATGTTGACTGAAAACTTTGTGCCGGGTATATCAATAGGTTCGCCACCTATTCCATTTGGGACGTAAACATAACGGCGAGACGAGGCTTAACAGCCGCTGCCTACACCTTCAGGTAACAAAGGCGTGAAGTTATGTAATGTTATATATCTCATCAATGATTTCAGAAATTCTTTTCCAAAGTTATGTATTATCATATAAATATTGATGACTGGCAGCTTTGTGCCGCCCAGTGTATGCTGCAATAGGTTCACCCCCAGTTATATTTGGGTTGTAACATAACGATTCGGCGAGTCGAGGCTTTGACAGCCGCTCCCTACACCTTCGCGTAGATAAAGCCCCGAAGTTACCTTTGTATCTCAGAATCAGAATATTTTACTCTTAGTTAATAATTGGAATATTTCCCAGCAATATCTGAAATGAGTTGTTATTCCTTTGTTTTAAAGTTGCGGATCACCTGACGGCTCAGCGTTCCGCTATAAAGATGTTGGTGTCTCGCGTCCGGGCGGTGTTGTCGACGGTGCGAGCGATCCGTGACGGCACGCTGCCCCCACGTCCTGGACTATTACGGGAGGCGCGCGCCCTCGCCAACAGACTGCCCTTGCTCACATCGCAACAGTTCAGGACACACTTTTATAATGTGAGTTTAAAAATATATCTATTATATATACATACATACATAACTTCACGCCAAATCCCTTGCGGTGTAGGCAGAGAGATCAGAGCGCCATAAGGTACGATTCTTACAGACCTCACTCGCTTCGTTGACTTTCATAACTCTTTCTATGCGCGTCGATTTATGAGTCTCCCCACATCACCTTCCTCCAGTACACGTTCTATTTGGTCATGGAATGTGTGTCTTGGCCGTCCTCGCCTTTTACAGCCATTCGCTTTTGCATAGTATATCTGCTTAGTCAATCTTGTATCATCCATTCTCATCATCTATCCGAACCAGCGGAGCATACCCTTTCTTACATTTACATCGACACTCTTTCAATCCAACTTACTTCCTTAGAACCGTATATTCGACGCGGTCAGCGAGAGTTTATCCTGCTTTCGTGCATACTGCCATACCCAACTCTCGCTACCATAAGTTAGCGTTGTGATCCGTACCGTATTGTGGATTGCCAGCTGGGCTTTTCTGATAACGTTCTTTGTGCCCAGGAATCTGCCCAACGCTCCATTTATGCTGTTTCCTAACGCCACTTTACTTTCTACATCCGCGGTGTACCTGCTATTCCTGCTAAAGGCTGAAAAGCATCCCAAATATACAATTTCATTCACCTGCTCCAGCATCACATCATCAACCATTATCCTTGTATTCGTTCTGATTTCCTCCCTTTCAATATTTAGAAATGTGAATTGTGTGAATATAGTGGTGTAGTCGTCCTCTATTATCAAAATGTAATTTACAAGTTCAGGGATTTCGTTAATTACATACGTAATCGTAATTGTCATAAGAATCGGCGTAACCGTTTCCGATCGCAGCCCGACAAACGAGCAAAAATAAAAAAACTGTTTTGTTATTAGTATAATGTCATGCCTTCATCTATTGAGTTGGTAAATAGATGTTTTTTATATTAGAAACAGACACCTTAATTTGTTTATACATATAAAGATAAACCATAATTTATGTTTCTTCTGCTTCATTTACCTACTAATTTATTTCAGCAATGCAACGATGTGGCACTTATGACGTATCTAGGAACAATTACAAAAGGTTGCAACGCGATCAATCAGCTAGTCAACAGGTTCAATGTTCTCTACGACCGACAAGGGATGGGACGCAGGATGAGGGGCTTGTTCTTTTAATATATGTATAGTCTTATATAAATATTACTCTGTACAGCAATGGTGAAGATGTTTTGTAATTTTCTTAAGATTAAATATACTACCGGGTATTAAGGGCAGAATAGCGGAATATATGTATCACGCCCAAAGTGTAGAGTTAGATTATGTGATCAACCCAGGCATAGAGAATGGGTCCCAGCTGGCGTATAATGAACTCTTAATTCCAGCCAGCTTATGCGGTGTCTTGCAAATTATTATTTTCAACGGATAATTTCAGCGAGTCGGTGACGAGTAGTCACTGCCAAATTCACTCTTATTTCGATTTATCAACGACTAATCCCATTTAGTCAGTCATGAGTAGTATAGACTAGCAAATGCGAATTCGCTAGGCAGCGCGTATGCTAGCTGCAGTTACGAGCTCATAAGCCCCCAGGACGGGCAATGTTGGTAGGAGGGGTTATGCATTAGCTGTTCCAATCCCCCTCTAAAAGCCTACACAGAGATTTTTTCAAAGGGTCAGTAACGCGCTTGTGATGCCCGTGATGTTGCATGGGCCCCTAAAGCCATTGTACCTAATAAAATATATAATTCTTTGTGAATTGTTTCATTTTCCTCAATAGCGTCAAAACCGATTTTGATAAAGATTATATGAATTTGAGATATGTATAGACATTCGACGATAGGTTAACGTACCGTACCTCTGTGTATGGTCTTAAAAGACTCAAAATAAAATATTAATAGTGTTGACAACATAGATATAAGAATAATAGATCGGCAATAGTCCCCCAAACAACGAGACCAAAAATGGGTTGTTGATGTCTGTGTGTGAATTATCAATGTGGGCGTAAAAAGCGCTTCAAAGTGTCAAATTTTACAATTTATGTTCATGAGTCTAAATGTAAATATCCTGAAAATCTAATATACGCGGTTGCGCTGTCAGTTATGAATATTAGTACATTTTTCCTGACATGTGCCATCTATTATAGTCTATGCTAAATCTATGGTTGACAACGTTTTTATATTTTTTGTACCCAACATGATGAAAAAATGCACTCTGCAAATATGGGCTGGCTCCACCGGTGAAATACCACGACCTCTCAGAATACCGTTCGATGATCTATATAGCGTTTCAATCGTTTAGAGTGGTGTCCGGAATTCCCCCTCCATTCATACTCCCCCTTATAGGCCGACAACTGTAACACTTTACTGTGTTGCAAGTGTTCATGGGCGGCGCTAGTTGCTTACCATCTTCTGACCCGCTTGCTCACTTGCCCATTATCCATTAAAAAATCAGTAAAGGTTCCAAACATAAAATAACACACAAATGAATGGTGATTTTTTTTTATTATTTCACATCCTGGTTGGTATAGTTTCCAATGAAAAATTAACAACTTTGGACACATTGAGATTCACGCTACGGAAGACATGTTCAAACCAATTCATTGTAAAATGTACACCTGAACGAAGTTTAGATTGACTATTAGGAGTATTTTAATCGAATCGATGTCACAAGTGATCGACATGTATATTTAAAAGACTTGTAGAATAGATGAATACTAAAATTTAAACGTAGCTTATTATACCTATAGCATACCTTGACTATACCATTCTGCCAAAAATTTTTGAAAATATTTTTTTATTTTATCAAGTTTCTGATTTAATTTTCTCGAGTTCGTATCCAGACGAGTGATAAATATAGATGGCTGGTTACATCCTGCTCGATAGTATAGCAATCAATAGTTTTCGCAGTCTATTTTATTGGACTAAAAACAATTTATACGGTTTAAATAGCGCTGCACTACTTAGGCGTGAATATACAGTTAGAGTGCTCTGCTTAAGACTTTAATGTGCGAAAACAATATTCGTTTTAAATATTTTAAAACATGTAAACCTATACAAATATACTTACAAGGAATAAAAGAATGCATTTTACAATACTTAGGTACCTGCGTAAGTGTAAGTAGGTATAAGGATTAGCATTGCTCAATTTTGTATACAAGAGAAACGAGTTGATTTATTTTGTACTTTAGACAACAAATCATGCATACCTAAGCAAAAAAAAAGCAATTTATCTAGTTTTTCTACAAGTCTTTAAAACGTACAAAACTGACGAGTTGCCGGAATCTCAAAAGACTAGAATCACTTGCACATAACATTAATTCGTGATTTTTTTTGTTTCCCTAAGCTGTATGTATAGATAAGACTTCATTCATACAAGACTATGTTGATAGGGAAGCGATATAGCAAGTCTTTCCTCCAAATCCAATATTTACAAATAAATCTATGACACTTAAATTCGTTTGAATGAAACTTTGTATTAAAAAACGTTCACTTTCACTTGCAAAAACTTGAAAATTTATAAACAATACAACAACAGTCTTAATGTTAGCACTGCCCTCATATATTTGTAGTACCTAAGTATTTTTAATAATGAAAAATCACGATCACACAATGTTTTTCATACATAATATCAACGAGTTGATTGACTGACTTAGACTAATTAACTAACTATAGGTACGTCTTAAATGTGATTATCTATAGTTGTGTATAAAAATATCATTTAAAGTTTGTTTTTTCTTTTATCGAATCAAACGCTAATATTGCTTCAATGTAATTATTTAGTAAACATATCTAAATTTGACAAAACCTTATTCAAAATAAGACACATTCAACCACCTCTCTATTTAATTATCATTACTTGTTGATGGATTTTATAAATGCACATTTTCTTAGAATTATTACTGTAAAACGAACGAAGCTAAATGTCAAATGTGAACGTTATTTACTTGTGATAGTTAATAAAAGTAGATTTACCTAACAATCCTTTATTCTTTAATATAATCAAACTTTTAGATTTGCTTAAATATACCAATTGGTATATTGGTATCACCTCTCAAAATATAATATTTTTCTTGACCATTCATAGGCACAGCCGAAAATATACTACTACAACACCAAAAACTTAGATATTTCTCTTTCAGAGAGGGAGTGCCTTCGAGCATTGACATAGTTTAACTCTGATGCTGGATAGCATCTCCCGAATTTCATTACCAACTGGCCTTTTTTTTAATTTTTCCAGTGCGATTGTAGCACATAAAATTAGCAAATATTGGTGACTATTTAAAGTTCTGAATAAATAAAAATAATCGAAATTAAAACACATCGCAAAGCTGGTGGGTGTGCTTGCGTTATTGTTATTCTTTATTATAGTTAGAAACTCGATGATATAAGACGAAATAGTGTCTATATTTATATGTAGTAATGCTATGTATCGTCCGGTATCTTCTCTATACCTATCAGCTCATCGAAGAGCGAGTGGTTCTCCGGTATGACGTGCGGCTCGTGGAGGAGTTGTCTCGCGAACTTGAGCACTGCGCGAGTTAACTGACCCGCTGTCCATTTTCTGTCCACCAGCACTCTGACTAATGTGTCCAGCTGGAATAGAAAAACAACATAAACAACAATGCATTGTGAGATAATATTTAGGTGGGAGTGGTATTAGATAATTAGAAATTGAATTCTCAAATGAAACGTTCGATGCTCGATTCTAAGACATTCTACAAACTTTTTTGGTCAATCATTTACAGTTCAAGCTGTACCGTACCTACTGCTGCGGAAGCAATTACCCGTGGATATCAGAGAAACGCAATCCGTTTCCATTTTTAGAACACGGATAACATACCTAATACTTAACAGTGCATTCCTATTATTTTAATTGTAAGCTTATCTACAATGGTGTATTAACTATGGAGTTTATATATCATTCGTAGCTGTCGTACTTCATATCTACGTCTTCAATCAGGATCAACTGTTTACGTATCTATGGTTATAGTACCAATTGGCTTTTATTATACTGTTAATTCCCCGTCTCTCTTATTTTTAAATTTTAAAAAGAAAAAGTAGGTAGGTAGGTTTTGACTAATTAAAAAATTAAGTATTTACCTTAAAAAGTTTCTCATTGCCGAAGGTGTAATAAATAAGTGCCGGTACACCGGCGACACTGGCCGCTAACCATTGCAGCAGCATTTTGAGTTGTGGATGTCCACGTAGTCTCTTGCCGCAGCCCCAGTTACCCGTAGCCACCGGGCGACAAGAGCCCCCGGTCGCCATCTTGTGAACCAACTGCGTTAACTGGGAATATCCAAAATTGCAAATGTTTAATGTCACGTCCGCCATTGTGATTAGATTAGTTTATCGAAATCTTCCAAAATTTAGGCATCTTTTTTATTAGGGTAGTAAACTAGAGACATTATTGTAGGTATAACATATAAATATATAATCTATTGGTAATTAATAAATCCAACTGAAAAATCCTTATAACCAATAGTTACACGGCGAAATATATGCTGGTAGGTAAGTAGTGTACCTATTGAAATATTGATAGATACAGTTACATGCATAGAAGTAGAAGGTATATGTTTCGACAGAAAGCAAAGATGGTATGTTTTATTAATTATGTTTGAAGTTTAGAATTATTCTTTGTTAGTACACTATGGGTGTAACATTAATTTTAATTCTTTAGTTCAAGAGTTAGGGACAACCGGGCACCACGTCTACCTTTGGTTTCTTTAATTTGACAGTGACCGGTTCACATTCCACCGTCTCTTCAATCGTCTCAACGATCATGTTTATCACCCAGTTCAATTTTTTCTTCCTATCGCCTGGGACCGCTGGGGACTTGGCATGGTTTCTGTCCGCCCCCTCAGCGGTCGATCGCGTACTCATTATTATCTCCTCCGGTATAGATTCTTTAACTTTACGTTTCTGTCAAAACATATATTTAGAGCGTTTCGCATTATATTTATCGGCCAGTATTTTGTATATGATTAGCTTTGTTAATGTTAATGATTTAATCTTCTCAAAGACAGTAATTGGAAAAATCGTGCCAGTAAGTGTGGCGAATCGAGGCTTAACAGCCGCTGCCTACACCTTCGGGTAACAAAAGGCGTGAAGTTATGTTATGTTATGTGTTATGTATATATTATGAATGTAATATTAGTACCTGATGTTACAGCTACACAACAGGTGCTAATATTACAAATCTGTACATATTAATGATATAGAGATAATCTTATGAACGAAACGATCGAAGAATCTCAATTTAAGGCTCCCAAATTAGCTATGCTATTTGTCTATGGTCCGTAAGTCCGACCCATGTTGTTACGTACCAGATGTGCGGCAAGCCTGTGTCGGTGTCTCGCCAGTTCCAGTGAGAGGGACCGCGCGGCCAGAGCGAGGGGCTTGTGAGGCACATTCCTGGGATCCCTCCCGTACAATTCCGCGGCGTCTGCGCCACCGCCAGCACTTATTGGGCCTACAGCTAAGGATTCGCTAAGCGTACGCTTTAGTAAAGAGCCTGCAAATCTGGACAAAAATTTAATTAGTATAAGCGAAAGTGCGGGCTTCAAAGTCAAATTCACTTTCAAACATTTCGTAACTTTGCAGAAAGAATTATTAGCATAGAGATACTGGTAGTCATCTCGCCAAGTCATCAGTAGACAGCAAATCATGATGCGGGGAATAATAATTATTTTATCTAGTGTTTTAGCTACAAATAATAAAACATAGTTAACAACTTTGTTTACTTTAATTTAAGTTAGATATATTTCGGTAAATTAGGTATATGAACAAAATTTTAAGTAGATGCAGGCCTACCTAATAACAGCCAAGTCTCGGGTGTCCAACTCTCTAGGTTTGGGTTCGCTGGACTCTACGTCGAGGATTGGGTCGTTTAGCCACAGATTGAATTGCTCGTACACTTCTTCCAGTTCGGAACTAAGGACACAAAACATTACATAGAGAATGTCGGACATGGCTAGATATAGTTAGTAGTTATTTGCCCCTTTTGGTCCAAAATGCCCCAGTAGGGCTGAATGGTGAAATACCACGACCTCTCAGAAAGTCGACATAGAATGACTTATGCCACGTCTCGTTCGGTGAGAGAGTACCTCTTTTCCCTTCCTTTCTCTATCTCATCCCAAAGATTGGAAACGCCACTGTGACCATCTGAGTTTTGAATGTCCATTGGCCGCGTCAGTTGTTTTCCATCAAGCGACACGCTTGCTCGTTAGGCAACTATACCATTAAAAATAGGAATACAAATTGTACACACGTGTATTCGGTACTGAAACTGTACTTGGAGCTGTTGCCACTTTCTTTTCTACCGACCGGTTTGTGTCTGGGTGAAGATTCTCCGTTGCTCGTTGTGTCTTTATCTGTCAGGACGAAACCAACGGACCCACCGCGTTTTACCCTGAATATAGAAAAGGCAGTTAATGGCAGGGTCATTAAAAAGGGTATATATTAATGTGATTTAAGAACATATTTGCCTTCCTCCTTGATTGGTTTACTCGAAAAAAATATCAAATTCAACCTACCTAATATCAGGGTCATATACGTCAGCACCAGATATGCTGATGCCTACTGCGTAACTCGAGCTGTCAGTAGACCAATCACCGGTGCTGGTGGTAGAAGAGTGTTGTGCTTCCCTTCGTAGAGCTTCTCTCAGTTTGTCTGCGAAACTTAATCGACGTTCTTCTGTAGACAACTCTTTGAGATATTGGAAGGTAGTTGGACGGGCGCTCTCACCGCGACCTTCGTCTTCGCTACCTGTTTAAGAGGTGCATTACTGTAATTTAGGTTTTATATGACATATATTTTATTACACGGTCATATATTTCCACACGTATGTAGCTGTGATGCTTGGGTTTTTACGTTTTTAGTTTAATAAGTTTTCAGTATCACTGGTGAAACTTTATTTATTTCTAGAATAAGGAAGCACTCGATTTTATTATTTCGTAAATAATCTACGACGTCTAAAGTTTCATTTCGCGTATAATTTGCGGTAAATTCAGGGTATGTTTTTAGAGAGGAAATAATTTTATTTTAGTAAAAAATTAAAGTACCTAATATATTACCCGTACAAACTTTTTTTTCTTTTCCCTACCATTAAAGAGATTACATAGTTTGTAACACCAAGGCTTTCAGTGAATGTAGCTTCATACTAACCATAATCGTTTGTGTCATTGGCACTATGATACTCTTCTGTATCTGAGGAGTTACAGCTCGAGTAAAGGCTGTCCTCCTGAAGATCTTCCAAAACTGGGGGTGACCGCGTCACAGGTAAACACTCGCCAGATGATCCTAGAACTATGAATCTTCCACGGCGATTATTCAACATGCCCCCGTCAGGGGATAACCAGCATTTTTTCTTTGTTAATTCTACACCTGAAAAAATCGCGAAGTTGGTTAAAAACAGTCATAACAGTCTATTTAATTGGTTCGGTCCAATGAATTTTTGGAATTATTTTCAGAAGTTATTTGTGAAAAAAATCCGCCCTATGTGTATGGTCAGGCCATCTTTTTTTAGGACCAATAAAATTGGGCAACTCAAGGCATAATTGCCGCTGCCTTCACCTTTAAAAGGCGTAAAGTTACTAAAAGCTGTTTCCAACTTACTAGGATCGTTGAGGTTGAGCGTAGCTGCGCAATAGTTGTGTGGAGATGGACTGCGACTGTTGTAACTGTTGAGGGTGCTGGAGGTAGACGTCTGTTTTATCACCACGCTAGTTTCCACTTCAGGGGGCGTGTGACCACATGACTCGCCTGAAATTATACACTGGATACGCTCAAGGTCTATTTCTATTAAAATTTAGATTTTTTGTACGTGGAATGCCAGATAATATCAAATTCAAAATATCTTTATTCCATAGACTTTACAAAGTACCTACTTAGAATTGTCATACAAATTACTAGCTAAAACTCGAGGAGCTTACATTCCCTCTCATCACACTGTCTTGAATGTGAAAGCGAATGTAAGTGCCGGTTCCGGCGTCAAGGCTTTTTGAAAAGAACTGGCAAGAAACTCAAGGCCGACTCTTTTCAATTTCCAAAAATATAATATAACTAAAATCTTTCATATCTAGTACATCTACCACTCAACAGTGGTAGAACCACGCAGTCCGTTGCATAAATGGGCCGGCTCGACTGGTGAAATACCACGATCTCTCAGAATATCGAAGTAAAGAGGCTCTTGCCGCGCTCGCACGTTGAGAGAGTGTAACACTATTTGGGTTTAGATGTCCATGGGTGGAGTTTGTTGCTTATCATCAGGTGACACGCCTGCTCGTTTGCCTCTCAATACCATAAAAATGCTAGATAAGAGTTTTTATAAAATAATCGACGGAGTTTCATCACAATTCATACCTATGGGAGATAACCTTCTTTCATGCCGCGACCCGTCTCTAGTCTTCATTGGTGTCTGCTGGAATGCGAGCAAACACTTGTTGAGCTCTCGTAGAACATTGTCTTCTTCCCACTGTCCGAGAGGTAGTTTGCTGTAGTCTTCTGCGTCCATCAAACATACAGTTACCTGATCACAAATAATTTATCAATTATTTACAGAGCATTTGTTTGCAGAACTTTCTAGAGAAAAGCTATTCCAAAAATATCTACATAATTATATTACGGAATATCAATGGATCACTTTTCTGTACAAAAGATTATATTTACTTAATCTGATGAAATATGTCCTTTGTTAGCAATTTATATAAGCGAAGTTATGTTATATGTGATCTATAGGGTATTGCCTTTTTTTTTTTTTTTTTTTTTTTTTTTTTTACGCGAGGAAATGCTTTATGCACACCCCCCGCCTCGGTGCGGCAGGGGGTAGTGTGGGACTCCCAAAACAGTAAACTGCAATCCAATCCTAGGGTTACCCACTAAAACCTCGCGGCGGCCCTCCTCCGGCGTTGGGGTGGTCCAGGATTCGGATAAACCCCTCTGGTCCACCCCGCCGTCGCCCCCCCTCTGTTACGAGGGGGTGCTCATCCTCGGGGAGCCTAGAAGAGTCTCCCCCGGGCGGGGCGGCTCCGACCGCGCGCTATAAAGAGGCGCGCGGCCGGCGGCGCCCCCGACGACCCTCCCCTGCCGCTCCGGGGGGTCGTCCTTCCCGGGCCGCGACCCGGGCGCACCCGCGGGGTGTGCGCCCTCGCGGCCCGTCGGCGGCGGCGATCACTGAGCTCGCCGCCGCCGCCTTCGAGCGGGATCGGCTCTCTCCCGACCCCGCTCGGCGGCCTCCTTCTGGAGCATCACAGCTTCGCAGAAGGAGACCACAGCCCTCCACTCCTCCTCGCCCACCAGCATTGCCGCGACCAACGCCGGCGGGGACAAGTCTCGCCCGATCCCGTCGACCAGGACTCGGCGCTCGTCCGCCCAGGCTGGGCAGACTTCCAGCGTGTGCTGGGCCGAGTCCAGGTCGGATGCGCAATGGTGGCATCTCGCCGTCTCTTCACGTTTTATTCGACTCAGATACTCACCGAAGCACCCGTGCCCGGTGAGTACCTGAGTCAACCTGTAGGTGACAGTGCCCCATTTACGGAGCACCCAGGCCTCGAGGTGGGGCAGGACGGCTCCGACGGCGCGTGAACGCGCAGAGCCCCGGAGGACCAGCGCGTCGCGCCAGTCCCCCAGGACTCGCCGGAAGGCCTCCCGCCTCCGCACTTCGCGTCCCCGCGCGTCCGGGTTCCCCCCTCCCCGGCCGAGATCGTACGCGGCTGCGTACATCTCGGCCAGGATGATGAAGGGGGGGGAACGCGCGAGAACCGTCGCCGCCTCGTACGAGATGGTACGGTAGCCCCGTACGATCCGTATGGCCATGATCCGCTCCAGGCTCCTCAGCAGAGCCCTGGAGCGGGAGGCCCCCGCGAGGTCTCGCGACCAAACGGGGGCCCCGTACAGGGCCACGGACCGCACGACGCCACCGTAGAGGCGGCGAACTCCCTCCCCCGGTCCCCCGAGGTTGGGCAGCAGGCGATGAAGCGCGCCTGCCACCCGTCGCGCTCGGGGGACCATCCGTACGAAGTGCTCCTCGAAGCTCCAGCGGCTGTCCAGGGTGAGGCCGAGGTACTTTATGTACCGCCCCACCGGGACAGCCGTGTCACCCACCTGGATCCGCGAGGCCGGTGGTTCCCGGCCCCGGGTGAGCCGGTGGAACCACAGCGCCTCACTTTTGTGAGGCGCCACCTCCAGGCCCAGCCCGCGGATCCGTCTGACAACGATTGCCACCCCCAGCTCGGCGAACCTGAGCGTCCGCTCGAAGTCGGGCCCCGTGGCGACCACCAGAGTGTCGTCTGCGTAGCAAACGACACTCACGCCACGGGGCAGACTGGTGCGGAGGACCGGATCATATGCGAGGTTCCACAGCAGGGGCCCGAGCACGGACCCCTGCGGAACCCCGCACGTCACCTCCTTCCTCTGCTCCGTCCCGTTCCGGTCGACATAGTCCACCCGTCTCTCCTGCAGGTAGGCCCCGATGACCGACCTTAGGTAGGGAGGCACCTCGTGGTATACTAGGGCCTCCCTGATGGCCGGCCAGGGGAGGGTCCCGAAGGCGTTGACGATGTCGAGCGACACCGCCAGCGCGACCCCCCCCGATCGGACTGCCGGTTCCGACAGGGCTCGCACACGACGTACCGCGTCGATTGTGGAGCGCCCCTGCCGGAACCCGTACTGGCAGTCCGATATGTCCGGGCCCACCTGCGACAGGTGGCTGCTGATACGGGCGGAGATAACCCTTTCGAAGAGTTTCCCCGCCTCGTTCAGCAGACATATCGGCCGGAACGACGACGGAGCGTCTCCGGTCCTCCCTGGCTTTCTGATGAGCACCAGCCTCGCCAGGGGGAACACCCCGCGGCGGAGGCAGCTGGTGAACAGCTGCCTCGCCTTGTTCCCTAACACTCCCAGAGCGAGCGCCAGGACCCGGCCCGGAACTCCGTCCGGGCCGGGAGCGGCGCTGCGGGAGGCGAGCCGTGCAACGGCTCGCCCGAGCTCGTCCTCCGTCACCTCCAGTTCATCAGACCACGGAGTGTGGTCCGAGTGGGACGGAGGCACCGAGGGACCGCCCTGGACCCTAGGGAAGAGTGCGTCTACGACTCCTCCCACGACTTCCGGGTCCAGGGATTCCGTCAACGGAGGGACCCACGGGGTCAGCTTGCCCAGTACCATTCTATACGGGCGTCCCCATGGGTCCCCGTCCAGTCCCTCGACGAGCTCGTTCCAGGACCGCTCGCGAGCCGCAGCGATGGCGACGCATACGGCGTGCGCGGCAGCCCCGTATTCCCGTCTGGCTCTGAGAGCCTCCTCGACTGTGGTTCGCCTTCTCTTCCGGGCTCTCAGGTACCGGCGGCGAGCGACGAAGGCGGCCTTTTGCAGCCGCTCGATCTCCTCGCTCCACCAGTAAACAGAGCCCCGCCGGGGCGGCCCGACTCGCGGCATCGACGCGTCGCAGATCGACGTCATTGTGTCGCGCAGCCAGGCCGCTTGCGCCTCGGGATCGGGCGATACTGCTCCCTCCGTCCAGTCCGCGACGCTGGCGGCGGCCACGACCATGTCTCGGTCGAGCCGCTTGAGAGACCAGCGCCGCGGAGGGCCGCTAGTCTGGCGCGGGCGGCTAGGGCGGCGGAGTGACACATCCAGGAAGATGTGTCGGTGGTCAGATAAGTTGACCACCTCCTCCGCCACCCGCCATCCGGTCACCGTGGCGGCGGCCGAGGGAGTCGCCCACGATAGATCGACGATCGACTCCCCCTGCCACCGCACGCAGGTGCTGGCCGACCCCCGGTTGAGCAACCGGAGGTCGAGCCCTGCCGCCCACTCCAGAAGTGTCTCCCCCCTGACGTCGTCCCGGGTGTCTCCCCACTCCCTCGAGTGGGCGTTAAAGTCACCCAGGACGAATACCGGACGGGCAGCGTAACCGCTAAGGCGGCTCGCCAGCCCGCCCAGGTATGCCTCGAAGACATCGAGGCCGCAGTTAGGGGAGATGTAACAACCCACTACTACCGTGGATCCCCACTCCACAGCGACGTAGCCTGGACCTTTCCATAGGAGGGAGCAGTAACTCCCTTCTGCCCAATAGATTGCCACCGAGCCCGTGACGTCCCCGAACCATCGCGGGTGGACGGGAACGCGGTAGGGCTCGGCGACCACCGCCAGGGCAACCGACCACTCAACCAGCGTCTGCGCAAGTAGGTCTTGCGCAGCGCGGCAGTGGTTTAGGTTGCCCTGGAGGAAGCGGGCGTGGAGGTCCGTGGTTATTGGACCTCCATCGCACCCGCCTGTCCCCTTGTGGGGGAGGGTGGCCTTGCGGCCGCCGCCTTCCTCTTGGGAGGGGAGCATTTCTTTCCCCCCATCCGGTGATCGGCTCTGCAGCCCAGGTCCGAACAGACCGGGCAGCGAGGAGCGGGCGCGGTGCAGGCGCTAGCGATGTGGCCTGCCACACCACATCGGTAGCACCGCCCGCTCCTGTCCACGGCGCAGGGGCACCTCGCGCGGACGTGCCCCTTTTCGAGGCACCGGAAGCACTGCAGCGGCCTAGCCGCCAGTGCCTCGACGCGCGCCGAGGTCCAGCCGATCAGTACCCGCCGTAGAGCCGCCAGTTTCCTGGCGACCCCAAGCGGGCACCTGACCCAGGCCGAGCCCAGCCGAGACGGGCTGGAGCGAATCTCCCCGACCTTTACGTCGGTCGGGGCGCATCCACCCGCCTCGGCGATCACCGTGGCGACGGTCGCGGGGGTGATGGACTCGTCCAAGTCCATCACCCTCAAGTCACCCATTTTACATGGGCGCGATATTATTGCGCCCGTGTCGGCGACGGCCACCCTCATTTTCTCCGCCAAGGCGTCGGCCTTGGCGGCACTGTCTGGACCGGGGACCTCCAACATGAGCGCCCCAGTCATCGTCCTGCGAGGCTTTATCCCCCCGGAGATGCCAAGATCCGCAAGCTTTATGCGGCTCTTGGCAACCTCCATCACCGCCGCGAGCGTGGTGCCGGCGTCCGGAGGCACCGTCACCACTACCGCAGCAGTACTGGGGGGCTTCGGCAGCCCCGCAGGTTTCGCCTTCTTTTGCGACGGTGCAGGAGCGGCAGCGGCGGCGCGGGTCTTCCTGGCGGCGGCGGCAGCCTTACGGCCGACCACCGTCGCCCAGGTCTCGCCGCTAGCTCCCGCTCCCGTCACAGGCTCGACTGCAGACGCAGGTGAAGGGGGCGGCGCCCGCGAGTGTTCCGCGGCGGCCGCCCGCCCCTCCTGTGCCTTCTTCTTTTTTTTCTTTTTCTTCCCCTGGGGCATCTGCGGCCCGGGCGGCGTTGGGTTTGCCGCGGCCGGTTTCTGCCCCAAAGGAAGCCTCTTCCCCGCGTCGGGGAAGTACTTCGCTGCCATCTCCGACTGGAACCGGGCAAAATCTATGGCCATAAGGGCCCTGGCCCGGTTATCGTCGGAGACGGCGGAGGGCTGCGGCGGAGCTTGCGCGGATTCCGCGGGCCCCGGTGCAGTCCCGTTTGCGCCAGTTTTTTTCTTTTTTTTCGTCTTTTTCGCAGGCGGCGGCACCACCGGAGAAACAGAGTCCCCACGGTCCCCACGCCCGCGATTGAGACGCCTCTAACCTGGCTGACATCTCGGCCATTCTGGCCCGAAGGTCAGCGTTTTCGCTCGCGAGCTCTATCATTCGGGCCGATAGCCCCGCGATCTGAGAGCGGAATGACTCATTCTCGCTATCGCGGGTCCCGGCCCGAGCGCAGAGCTCGGTGATTCCGTCCCTTATTGGGGCGAGGCTCGATCGGACGACCCTAGCCAGGTCGGCCCTTGAGCCCTTCGCCCGGTCAGCCGTTTGCTCCAGGCACTCCAAAGTGTCGAAGATCTCGGCACCGAGCTCTGTAGAGTTCGGCGCCGACTCCTCTTCAGCGACTTTCCTGCTGGCAGAAGGCCTCTTCTTGCCTCCCCGCGGGTCTACGGGGCTCCGCGGTTTGCGCTTACGCGCCCGCACCCCGAGACTACTGGAGGCGTCCGAGGCGGCGGAGACGGCGGACATAGCGCTGTCGCTTTCCCCGCCGCCATCCGCCGTTGTGGATCTCCTCGTCTTTGGACGAGGCGAGTCCGGTCGCTTAAACGTTTGCAGGAGACCATCCTGCTTCTCAGCCTCATCCTTTTTATTTGTGGAGGAGGAACGAGAACGGCCCGAACTGGGCTCTCCTGCCTCCGACTCTCCGTCCCTCCAAAATCGACCTCGTGTGTTGACGCGTGATGCGTCGGTCGCGACCGCAGTGCTGCCCCCAACGACAGCTTGGCAGTTGGTGCCCCCCCCAGATACGGTGGGGCTGCCTGGCGGGACTCCGCCAGGGTGGGATTCTCCGGCTTCGCCGGTACCCACCTGGGGTAATGTTTTCTTCCAAGTTGCCATGATTTTTTTACTTTGATTAACGAGGGTGAGTTCCCTCGGCTTTTTTCCCTCCTGCCCAGGGGTGAGCTCCCCTAAAATGATGCCCTAGAGTCCGACCTACGCGTCGAACATGCATCCCCTCGCCGGGCATCAAAGCTTAGGATTCACGGATTTTTTATAGTGGTTTACTCCACGCGGTCCAATGACCCCCGCGCCTCTCAATGAGGGTTGCGGGCCGGGCCGAGCGGCGGGGTCTATGACCCACGGTCCGTCGCCCCGGATCGCCTTCCTCGGGGAGGACCGAGTGGGGGGGTTAGTAACCCCTGGTCCACCGCCCCTCTCCAAAAGAACGTCCCGGGTAGGGCCGAACGGGGGGGTTCGCAACCCCTGATCCGTCGCCCCTTCCCTCCTCGATTACTGGGACAGACCGAACGGCGGGGTTCACAACCCCTGACCGACGCCCTGTCCCATGCTCCTTCGTTTCGGTAGGGCCGAACGGGGGGATTTACAATCCCTGGTCCGTCGCCCCTACCCCGAAACACGCTGCAGGCCGAACGGGGGGGTTCACGACCCCTGGTCCGTCGCCCTGAGCCGTGGCAAACTGCCACCCAACTCGGTAGCGTCGCACTCTATCCTCTGATACGCAGAGGGTAGGCGGAGCCCCACGAGGTGATTTTTTATAGAGGTTTTCTTCCTCGCGGCCCCCTTGCGGCGGCCATCGTCCCAGCCCCACAGACTGGATTACGATTGCGGCCCTGGTGTCAGACTCTCAGCCAGGGCCCGACGGAATTTACTCTGTCAGGCCCTGCCCAGGGAGCACCGACCCGGAAGGAGCGTCCGGGCGCACGTGGAGGTGGTCTGACGGCGTTCCCCTATAGGGTATTGCCTAAGAACTTCGTGTCATAGGCAAAATATATAATAAAATGTTCATTCCAGGCGCATTAATGAGAATAAAAAATAAGTCACCCACCATTTTCGGCTCATCTAGCAATTCGATCTTTGTTTTCTGCCGTTTGTCGTATATTCTGCTAAACATTCTAACACCTTCGACTTTGAGCACTTCGTTGTCTTCTAACGCCTCCACTGACAACATGGCCGGCAGGAGTTCCGGCATCATGAACATTGACAAAGACTCCTGGAAAGTCATATTACGTGAAACTAAATTTTAACACGCCTGATTGTTTGCCCTCCTAACCCATAATATATATATAACTACTTTTTGATGGGATAGAGGTCAAACGAGAATGCGTGTCACCTGATGGTAAGTGACCAGCGCCGCCCATGGACACCTGCAACACATATAGTCTTACAGTTGCGTTGACGACCTTTAAGGCAGTCGGATAAGAAAGGATGGGAAAAGAAGGTGGGACCTCTCTTACCGAATTAAACGCATCATGAGCCACTTTACGTCGATCTTCTGAGAGGTCGTGGTATTTCACCGGTCGAACCGCCCCAGTCATACAGCGAACTACTTGGCTCTACCACTGTTCAAACCCTAAGTTCAAACCACCCAAGTGTATTGTTTTTCAATAAATGTACTTTTTTTATTTAAATTTTTAACGTACTTCAATTCTTATGAAGTATTATTGGTCTTTTAGCTTAATAAAATGGATTTCAAGTATGCCTATTCATAGATATCCGAATTCGAGCGAGTAGTAAAACGATAGTTGTTTTAATAGATGTATTTTCTCGTTTCTTACCTGGGATTCTCCATCTACGAGTGTATCTCCGCCGACCCTACTGGAAGCGAAGCAGACTCTTATAGCGTCATCATTCTCACAACGCTCAGGGCGACCTTCATGCCGCACCATTAGCTTGCACAATGGAAGACTGCATTCTAACCAGTCTTCTATAGTTAACCATTGTTTTGAAGACATCACCTGAAATATTATCATAAAATATTTTTTGTATGTGATTTCTGGTCATCTATTTGCTATGATTACAATTATTCGGGAAGACGATATCACAAAAACCACACAAGTGCGAGTGGTACTCGTGCATGATAGGTTCCGTACCATTATCTGTTAAACATTATTCTGTTCTTGCGGTCATAGCGGCAACAGGAGTCAATTCATCATCTGTGAAAATCTCTACCGTCTATCTATCACGGATCTTCAGATATCGTCTGGTGATAGAGTCTGGATAATAGGGTCCAACTATAGTTGTTACCGTAACTTTGCATATAAAATTCTAACAGGCAAGAACAGAACTTATAAGCTTGCTATAGAAACCGCTTGGCATATGTTTTACATTATGCAATCTCCTTTTTGCGTTCAGAAATTTCAATTGTTTAGGTATGGGTTTGAAGACGATAGGGCCTAGCAAGATAGTTGTTATAGATAACAACTGTCCTGTCCTTGTATTAAATATTATTTTGTAATCTATGAGTGATCAGTACTCACCTGTCTGCTTAATTTAATAGATCCTTCGTTACTACTCTTATCTATCCATTCAAAGTAGTGAAGCAAACTTTTTAGTTTGTTTCTTTGCGATTTTCTGAAAATGATAATGTATCATAGACAAAAACCTATGCATGCTTAATATATTTTGAATAAAGAATGTGTAAAATATAGTGTCCGACCGAAGGTCTATTTTTCGAAGGTCTTTTTTTAGGCCGAAGCCGAAGCCGATTAATCGGCAATCTCCACAACCTTCGGCCGAAGCCGAAGGTTTATAAACTATTAGTAATTTAATAATTTTCTTCAATATTATCTAAAGCTAGAGAAGAATATTGGCGTAAAATGGCTCATGTCCCTTTTCTCTCGCTGATAGAGGTATCCGCACTGAACTAAGTGCAGTCCGGTCCGTCAGTCACTCACTTTTTCGTAACAGTTCGTTTAATTCCAACTGTTCTCGGACCTTCGGCGGGATCTTCGACTTCGGCCGGGTTCTGGGCCGAAGCCGAAGATGGATTTTTGACCGAAGGTGGCCGAAGCCGAAGCTCCGGTCGGACACTAGTAAAATATTAATTCATATTAATCAGAAACGCAATATGCAAAGGAAAGAACCACTAGATGTAGTTAAAGGCAGTTTATAAAATATATCTTCAAATAGTTTGTGTTCAAAGATAATTTATTTAATTTCTGTGGTGATTACACCTAAAATGTAAATATAACTTCACGAATTTTCTACCTGAAGGTGTTGGCATCAGCTGTTAAAGTCTTGATTCGCCGAATCGTTACGTTACGTCCCAAATGGTATAGGTGGCGTAACTATTGCCAAACAACAAGCACAAACTTGTCATTCATCGGCATTTATAGAACATTACTTCCGAAAAATTATGGGCGTGAGTCCGGAATCGAACCCGCGACTTTTGAATCAGAAGCGGGGAGATTGACTATTGGCCCACCGAGACTTTTCACTTACCTGTGTAAATTTTTAAAAAAATGTGTAAAGTTGAAGTCTTGCAAGGTGGGATGTGTCTTGAGCGTCCGTTTGGGATAAGTGGAGAAGAATGCGTGAGCTATCATTGAAGATACGAAATTGTATTCCAGTTCTGTAACGTCACCTGTAACATATAAATATGTAAGTTGCATTTCCTCCCGAAGGCGTAAGTTGCTTTTCCACATAAAGTCAATATGAAAAACTAAATAAAAGTAAAAGTAAAAGTCAAGCAGCTGGCGGACCTGTTGTACATAGTAGATGTACTTATTACAATTTGTACCCATAGTCGTCGATAGTCATCTCGAACTGATAAAACAGATTTAAGTTCTTTAGGCATTTCTAGAAAAACAATTAATCAAAACTCAAAGTATTCTATCCATCAAAGTATCTATCTCGCGGTGGTCCAATGGTCACACGGCTTCTGATTCAGAGGTCGCGGGCTCGAACCCGGGCACTGGCTCACATCAATGACTTTTCGAAATTGTTAGGCGTGAAGTTATGTTTATGTATGTACAAAGTATTAAAAAACATAGGTGTTTACTCCATGGATATTACTTTAAATAGTGTATGCTGTGTCATTCTCATATTTGGGATGAAATTAAAGATATCACTCAAGGTAAAACCTCAAACCATTTAGGGCTCCACATCGTGATAACAGAATATCTTTACTCTCGAAAATAAGAATTTCTGTGTAACTTTGCGCTGCCAGCAAAAAAGTGCTAATTGTTCCACTAATACCTATATAAATATTGCAATAAAATAATGAAAATTGATTGTTTTCTAACACTCACTTTGTTGTTGCAAACTGAACATTAGTCCTTTGGGTGGTCTCCATCTTTTGAGATGTATTGCTTTATTGACCATGATCCTGATGGTGTTGTCGAGGAAGTGACGACATTCTTCCTCTGTCATTTCCTCCCTCAAGAACTGCTCCAGGCCTTTCATTAGTTCGGGATCCTTAATATCGTCGTCTGGATCTATGCCTATGCTGTTAAATACATTTTAAGTATTATTTTATTTTCATCATAGTTTGAGTCTTGCTAATGATGAAATGGTTTCTTTGGTCTATTGGTAGATACAGCTCCCAACTTCTGAATCTATATATTTTCGTAAGTTATTTGTCATAGATTTGGTCATCTATAAATCAAATCGGTGTACCGAGTGTTTATCATAACTTCACGCCTTTTCTACCAGAAGGTGTAGGCAGTGGCTGTTAAGCCTCGACTCGACGTAATGGTTACGTTTGAAATGGAATAGGTGGCGAACCTACTGCCGTAGCGAGCACAAGATTCGATTCGATCGATATTTATCACACATAACTTTCGAAATCAATTTCGAAAAGTCATTAATGTGAGTCAGGATTCGAACCCGCGAACTTTGGATTCAGAAGCGGGGTGCTCGACCACTGGACCACTGAGACTAGTTAAGTATTTAAAAAGTATGTATGTTTTTTTATAGAATAAAACAATGGGCTCACCATGGACACCTGCAACACAGACAGTGTTACAGTTGAATTGCCGACTTTTGGTGTCGGATATGGACTGGGGATAGATTTGAGGATGGGAAGGGAAGAGAAGAAGGAGTTGGGCCTCCGGATATTTTTAATGTCGATATTCATGCAGCGAATTGCGTGGTTCTACCACTGTTAAAAGTTATTCTTAAAATCACAAAATAAATCTTACTTGCACATATCATGTATTTTCATCATGCTGCCGGTAAGTTTAGCTGGCGAAGACGCCAGCAATAGATGTTTCAAGTGTCGCTGTACAGACGTCCACCAGGGGAGATCGCATGGTAGCATTACAAGCGCCATTCTGAAATATTATAATTCATCTATCTGATTTATATAATTAATTTTAAACTTAAAAGTTTACATAAGAGAAAAACAAAAAAAAACGAATGTGGTTTTTATAGGAACACTGAAAGCTAAAACAGCACTTTTTGTCTGAACGTATGTTGGTACTCGCAACACGCAATAATTACTGCTTAGGTTTTCTTATTAGTTTAGAAATAATATGGATTTTCTGAGGCCCGTGAAAAAGTTTTAGTCATTAGGATAATTAATAAAAGGTATAGAATATAGATAATATACCCAATAAAACACAAATAAACAACGGGTTTTTATCTGTGGCCACCCTAAAAACAATGGCTTTTTATAGCTTCACGCTCGTCATACTTGACGGTATATGACGCTCTAACTTTTTTACTCTAATTGGCGACGAGACGAGAATTTTGTGAAGAATAGATACCTATTTTATCACAGTAATTTTCGAAAAAACCTTTGATTCTTATGCAGACTGGCAAACTACAAGGTGCACTTTTAGGATATACCAGCTGATCGGGTGAACCTTTTTTCGCCTCGGAAGCAATAAATAAAAGATTTTCTCTAAAAAACAGTAGCCTAAGTTACTTCTAATTACACCGTCAAAATCGGTCCAACTATTTCAGAGATTATCCGGAACAAACAGACGGACAGAAAATAAATTAAAAAAAAAATTACTTTAGTGTATATCGTATCGTAGTCCAAAGCATTTATTTCATCAACATTACAAACAGACACTCCAACTTTATTTAAATGTATAGATTTAATTGACACATCGATTCCCATTACCAACATATCAAATCTTCAAAGAGTTAGGGGTTCTTCGAGGATTTATGTGATCATGCAAGAATTCTACCAGAAACTATTGATTTTGAAATTGAAGCTGAATGAATAAATAAGTTGAATAAATGCGATAAATTTTATTCTACATACAGGTCTTTCATATTTACCAACTTTATTCAATATGACAAAATTGATTCTATTGACTATTCTGTTTTTTTTTATATGGTTGAAAAAACGTGTGCACGAAGGCGCTGTAAAAGCTCGAGCCGCTGTATAATCTTTATGTTACGTCCCAAATGGAATATAGGTGGCAAACTATTGGCATTACGTAACATACATTACATTAATTTTGGCAGTCGTAGAGTCACGCAGTTCCCTTCATGAATGGGCGCGGTCGACCGGTGAAATACCACGACCTCTCAGAACATCGACGTAAAGTGACGATCGGTGAGAGAGGTATCCGGAGGCCCGACCCCGTTCCCCCTCCCCTTCCCATCCCATTCCCGACCCCGTCCATACCCCATTGTAAGGGCCGGCAACGCAACTGTAACACTATATGTGTTCAGGTGTTCATGGGCGGCGTTGTTGTTCACCATCAGGTGATATGCCTGCTCGTTTGCCCCCTATACCATAAAAAAATACGCCGGGCACAAAGTTGTCAGTCATCGCTATTTATCACACATAACATGCGAAAAGAATTCCGAGAATCAGTGGTGTAAGCCTGGCTGGAATAGAACCCACGACTTCTGAATCAGAAGCGGGGAGCTCGATTACTGTACCACCGTTATAAAGTATTTTGTCTATATTAAATGTGGTTGTATAGTTTACTATTTAATATTTGCTTTACTTCAAAACATGACGACAGTTAAAAAAATATATTGGATATCATAAGGGCTTGACCAATCGCGATAAAATTTAGCAGTGTTGATAGCTAGAATACCGTATGTATAAACTTTATTTTCTAATTATTATTTTTTTGCCTCCTTTTTATTTGCATAATTCAAAATTTAAGCTTAGCACGAAAATAATGTAAAATTCACCCAAAAATGCACTAACAACACCATCTGTTGATAGAAATATAAAAACTTAAATGTCAAATGTTCTGATTGGTTTCGTTAGTAAGAGATGTAAGTTTTGTTTGTAAATAGGTATTTATTTAGTAAATTTCGCGGGCAATCCAATGAATTCCAATGTGTAAATGTGGTTTTGGATCAAATAGATAATAAGTTTTCTAATTATTTTTAATGTTACTAGGCCAAATAAAAGATCTCTATTATAATAACTTTGCAGCGGCTATAGCCGCTAGATGATTTCTTATCAAAATGATAAATATAACCTAAAATAGTGGCATATAGTTTCAAGTACATATTAATTACTAAAGAATAAATATTGAGTGATACATAATTAATTCACTATGTAACGTTTTGTTAGGTATTTAATATTGATAAATGTATGGCTATTTGAAGAGAACCGTCATTCATCGATTCTCTTGTCGCTACTAGCTACTGACTGAGAGATAATGTTAATACAAATACCTAGTATACCTATTACCTACGTTGCTTGGACGACGCGACAGCTATCGCGCGCTAGTTTCAAAGTGCAAAGGTCGCTAAATATGAGTGCGAAGAATAAATTGTTGAAAATATTGATACTTGGTGCCCCTGCATCAGGTAAAGGCACCATCTCTTCTCGTATTGTTAAGAAGTATAATATAGCACATGTATCAAGTGGAGATAAGTTGAGAGACCACATCGAGAAACAAACAGATTTGGGTAAGGAAGTGAAATCATATATAAGCGAAGGTAAACTGGTGCCTGATGATTTAATGATAAAGTTTATGATGACAGAATTAAAGAAAGTTGAAAATAAATCATGGTTATTAGACGGTTTTCCCCGAACAGTAGCCCAAGCTGATGCATTGTGGAAACTTCAGCCGGTTGATATTGCATTAAACCTGGTGGTACCCTTTGAAATTATTATCGACAGAGTCAAAAGCCGTTGGGTCCATTTGCCTTCGGGCAGAGTATACAATATAGGTTTTAATACTCCCAAAGTTGAAGGTAAGGATGATATCACTGGAGAGGATCTAATTCAAAGGCCAGATGACAAGCCTGAAGCTGTAAAGAAGCGCTTGGAGATATATGAAAGTGTAACGCGGCCAGTTTTGGAATTTTACAAAAGCAAAGGTATTCTACAAGAATTTCATGGAAGTACATCAAACGAAATTTGGCCTAAAGTAACATCATATTTAGATCCGATTTTTAATAAACTTTAAATGTAGTCATATTAAGGAACTGAACTGGTGCTTTGATAAATAGAGTTATTTATGAATAATATCTTTTAATATGACACAATTAGTCAATAACGTCTCAAATGGTAGATGCCTTGTTTATATTAAGCATATATTTAAGTAAAAAGTGGCATAAAAATAAAAAATAGTAATTGCAATACCCTCAAATAATATAAGACAGGGTTTGATTTTTTCTACATTTGTTTTGCATGGATTTGAAATTGGTTGAAAATGATTTTAGCATAGTTTGTGGTAAAGAAACTTGTTGAATAATTAGACATAAGCTATGCCAATTTTTAGCATCATAGGTTCGGGAATTATTATCCACCGATAAAACTTAAATACATATGAGCCATATACATATAGACTAAAATAGATAAGTAAGACATTATGAATTGTATATTTTAGATGTAGATTCCAATGTGTTCTATATAAATACCAGTCTTCCCTAGAATTGTACTTACTTAAACTAGAATTTAATATATTGTATTTGTATTTATTGTTTAACACTACCTAGTTATGGTTAGTGAACCTATTCTATGTGAAAGGTATAGGGTGAATTTTTAAAATTCTGATCAGTCACAGAACCTTAGCAGGGTGGGTGGTTTCTTTATCAAACAGTAAAGTTACATTTATACCCATACTGTAAAGCTACATAATGTGTTTTTATAAATGTCCTAATTCAATTTATATTTTTTGATATGAATTCAGCTTTTTTTTTTGTTTTATAATTGACAAAATGCCAAGTTTTATGTTTACTTTTTAATTGAATCAATAATTACTTGGTGTATATTATGATTGGTCACTCAAGTGACAGGGTCACATAGTATGGGTAAGTGGTGGGTATGTGGTTATTGTTTATGTTCCTTTACTATATCAAGTACATAGCTCAAAATAATTGTTATTTTTAATACATAAATTACTTTTTGTTTTAAATAAAAGTACTTATTTAGATAATATTTTACACTTGTTTAATATGTATTTAAAAAAATATATACAGTAATAAATGCATGGCAGTTTTTATAAAATTCTTTTATTGAAATGATTAAAACTTTTTTGAAATGTGAACCAAGCATCCCAATTAATTAAACTAAGCTATTTACAGTTGTCAAATTTTACTTTTTATTTCCATTTTGTAGACAAGATTTTTACCGAAAATTAATTGTTTAGTTTGTGATGACTGACAATCCCCAAGAAATGTTCATAAATTACGCTTCTAATTATTTAAATTTTAGTACACGACTTTACATAGGCAAAATGAGCGCCATCTAGGAAGCCAATGATAATACATAATCATTAAAACTTTATTGCTTTAAAAGTTACACTATGTAATTCGAATTTTAAAAAGTTTTTTTTCTTTTAATTATGTATTTTTATGTTATAATTTTTTTTATCACATAAGCTGCTAGGATAATGGAATACTATTTACGCGCTAGTGAATTTGTATTTATAAGCAAATATTAAAACACAAACTAAAGAAGAGACAAGGGCATGAAGTACAATGTGACAATAATAATATGTAGGTAACATTAGACACATGTTAAATTTGATACTTTTCACAAATTTCCAAATATATATTCTTTTGTTTAAACAGTTCAAGAAAATCACAAAACTGGTGTATAATTACCTTACAATGTATGCGTTCCGATTGTTGCACGAATTTTTACGTAAACACTACTAAAACAGCATGAGTTACAGTCCCGTAACGTCACTTCGCTTCTTTTTGCGATTTTTTTTCATTATACACTATCGTTATTAATCCTTAGATTAGTGAATGTCTTATTACTTTTTCTATATAGACGGAAATAGTGTACGGATAAACGCAGATCGGCTGCGGGCGGACACGAGCGCGCCAACCAACACTATTTTTAGATTCTTTCGTGCATCAGCTGAAATTAGAATGTAAATAAAAAGTTTGGGTCAGCACGAGTCGAAGCCCTCATTGTTTGCAATTGTAGGTCATCCCTTAATCTCAATATTTAGTGTATAAACTTCCTACAATTATAGTTTTTAAACGATTTTCTTGTATTATGAAGTAGGTAAGTCTACTAGTCTTGTGTTTCACGATGACGTTACACTTAGTTATAATTTTACACGCGAAATTTTAAATTTAAACATTATCAGTACTGTAGTTTAAGTTGGTAAATTTAATGAATCGAATTGACGGAGAAGTGAGAACACATACCTAATTTAAGGGTCCGAGCTTTGGTTTTGTTATAATTTGTTTTTTTTTTATCTTACGTTGGCTGATCAATTTGATTTTTCAATAGCAAAACCTAAAGTATTTCAGCCCTTGGTACGGATTTTTCAGCACTGTACACTTGTGGATTATAATTTTAATGCCACCCACAATCTTTAAATATTTAATGGTATGATTTACGATTTTATTGAAAAATTTGGAGCAGAATTTCTTGAAATAAAACCGTAATCGTCGTACATAGACGAACGACGATTGAAATGTGCGGGTTGATTGAAGAGCTAGACTATACTGACGCTGTCGGGACTTTCACTGGGGGGTGACTACCCTTGCCGTGCCGGCTGTCGCACCCTCCCACCCTTGCCAGTGACGTCACTAGATCGCGTCATGACCTACGCGTACGTCGCCGCCGCGGCGCGTCACCCGGTGCTCGATACCTATACCCCGCTCCCTAACTACTCCTGAATTATCGCTTGCTGCTCTCCCAATGCGTTACGTAAAATGAAATATGAAAGTGCCCAATGCTTTGCGTCAGCACAGACTACGTGGATTCGTTACGGTTAAGGTCAAGTCGACTCCAAATTAAATGGCATTATTATTATTATTTTTTTATGGGATAGGAGAGCACACGAGCAGGCGTGTCACCTGATGGTAAGCAACCAACGCCGCCCATGGACACCAGCAACACATATAGTGTTACTGTTGCGTTGCCGACCTTGAAGGGATAGGGAATAGGAAAGGATGGGGAAGGGGGGTGGGCCTCCGGGTACCTCTCTCACCAAATGAAACGCGGCATGAGCCACTTTACGTCGGTCTTCTGAGAGGTCGTGGTATTTCACCGGTCGAGCCCGCCGATTCATGCAGCGAACTGCTTGGCTCTACCACTGTTAGATTAGCGTAATAAGTTAGGAATTAGTTGACGTTTTAGTGAGTTGTGAGATGCGAATGAATGTCCAAGTAATATTTGGTTTATTATGACCGTTTCTATTTTAGAAGGACGGCTAGTTCACAGACATTACTGAAGGTAGCTGGTTTTTTTTTAGGGTAGTAGGCAGATTGTCACATGATAAGCCACGAGGCAATTTGTAATTTTTTCAATGTTGATTGACGATATACTTTGAATCTTCTATCATCTCTTTTTTCTTTTTATATATGTATTAATAATATGTAGGCGATGTATGTTAACATGCGACACCCTACAAGCAATGTTATGCTGGCTTATGAAAGCACCTGACCTTTAACCTTCTGCACATGCGCAATAGTCTTATTTCTATCCCTTTCTTTAATCCCATACTAAAGTTTTGTTATTCGATATCCTCTACAAGTCTGGTCTCCTGGTATAAGTAACGCCCGTGGAAAATTGGCGCCGCCCTAGCTGGACTTCCGTGGGCGGTTTAGGGCGGTACAGAAAGTTTCCACCACCAAACGACACACATACAGTCTTATAAATGATATATATGTACGACAGGTTTGTAGATGGCGTCTTCCCGTGTGATGTTATCCTGGTAAATTCGACCTCTAATAGGATATACAGTGTCACCCTTCAGACACAAGGTCGTAGGTACTTATATCGTTTATGAAGTACAGATTTTGATAAAATCTTGGAAGACCTTGATAGTATGTTAGTACAGGAAAACTCAATTTAAAGTAGGACATGCAAGGGTAGGTACCTAAATATTAGGTCGGGGAAAAAGTCTTTTCGCATAACGTAGGTATAAACTTATTATAAAATTTCTTTGACTGTACTATTTGTGTCTGGCTGGTTTTGGTAACATTAAAAAGGTTACATTATAAAGAAAAGAAAAAAAATAAAAAAAAGTTGTTTCCCGCTATTTTTCATTTGTTTTTCTTTCCGTAAAAATGAGTGAATCTAATGAAGAAATTCGATACATTTTAAAATTTTATTATAAAAAAGGCAAAAATGCAACTCAAGCAGTGAAAAAAATTTGTGATGTTTATGAACCTGATGCAGTGTCAGTAAGAGTAGCACAAATTTGGTTCAAACGTTTTCAGTCCGGAAATTTTGATGTTAAAGATGCACCTCGCTCTGGTCGCCCTGTTACGAATAAAATGGACGCCATTTTTGAAAGAGTGGAGCAAGATCGGCATATTAGTAGTTACGATGTAGCTGAAGAACTGGGAATTGACCACAAAACAGTTTTGACCCATTTGAAGAAAGCTGGTTATACAAAAAAGCTCGATATTTGGGTGCCACACGAGCTCACTCAATGAACCGTGTACTCATTTGCGATTCATTATTGAGACGTAATGAAACCTAGCCGTTTTTGAAGAGATTGATAACTGGCGATGAAAAGTGGATCACGTACTGTTAGCTTCCGGAATAAGAAAGTCTTTTTAAAAAATATTAATTTTATTTGCACGGAAAATACAGTTTACACAATATGATATAGAACAAAGACAAAAGGAATTAGAAGATTTTAAACTTGACTGATCGTGTCAGAGGTTGCACCCGAACTAACTACTAATTGCTTAAGATCTAGTACATTGTGCATCAGAGGCTTCTTTCAGAGGCCTCTTGCTGACACAGCGTTATGTAGCATATCTCTATACATTCTGGAGATATAACACCTCCCCCCTATAAGAGGGAACTCATTTTATATAATATGAGTTTCCTAAAATAAAACAAAATATAAAATCTTATGAAACTAGGACTTAAAATTAGAAAGATTATACAACAATAATTAATAAACTTAGTCTATACTAGAGACAGAGATTTCTTCAGGTTCCTTTGTTCTAGGAGGAGACCCTTTGAAATAGTAACGGAATTTGTTAAATTTTACATATATAAAATAAATCAGAAATAATAGGAATAGAATTGACAATATTATGGATATGATTGGGAAGCTAACATGATTAATAAAAGGGTTTACATTTTCCATTGTTCCAATATTTTGTAATATGTCATCGGTTTGTAATTCGATAGATTTTAACTTATCTAAGTTTAAAGTTTTTATTTTAGAGAATTGAACATTTGATTTAATTTTATGAAACATATTTAAATTACAGCAACTATCATTAATTATATTGAAGTCGGAAGATATGGGAAGAATATTTAAATTTGGATAGGTTTTCGATACAAGTTTCAGATTTTTATAGAAACCAATACATTGGGGTGGTACATTAAGTACACCTGTACCCTTTAATGTATATTCAGAGACAGTGTTATTGCATTCTATAGACATCTTAGTAGGCTTGGTCTGTACAAAGATCCATTTATTATTATTAAGTTTATGCCAAATGTCTAGATTACCGAATATGATCTTATATGGACATATTTCAGGAATTGACGACAAAGTTTTAGTAATTAATTCTATTTCACAAGATGGGTTATTAAGACCAGTGTATATATCAGTAATTTCACAAAGGTAAGTTTGAGTTTGAATTTTCTTACAATTATTGAGGTCCTTTAAGTAAGTGTAACTCGATTTATCTTTACTTAAAACTAACAATTTTTCTGAAGGAATTATCATAGCAAAAGAATTTGGCTTATCGTGTAAATGTGGAGTTGGTAAGGGTATGTTTCTATAAATGTTATATTCTAGTAAATCAACTAAAGGTAGCTTAATTATAAACATGAGCTTAGAGTCTAAATAATAACAAACTAGATCAGCGACATTTATAAGGCTATGTATATTATTTAAATCAAGGTTTACAGGGAAATCCTTATATTTAGGGATGACTTTAAGATTTTCTATTATGTCATTATAGATTTGAGTTGGAGTTAATAAAGATGGATGAATTGTGTTACTTTTTACAAATAAAATAGAATTTATTAAATCTTCAACTTTGAAGGAAATGGTAAGTAAGTTTGATAACATTACATGTAGAACATTTGCTAATTTTGTATTAAAACTAAGTACATTTAAACTATTGGTTACATTCACAACATTTGATGATAGTAGTTGGATTTCATTATTTAATTTCCTTTGATTTTCGTCTAATTCATGTAAACTTTTATTTACATTAGAAATAGCAGATTTAGATACTATAATTCCTTTTTTAATTGAATTCGCTAGTAGCTTATCATTATTATATAATGCTTGAAGAGCCTTACTATAATTTTCAGCATCATCCTCATCTAATGTACCGAAAACGTGTTTAAATATTGAGCCAATACCTGAAAACCAGGCAGACCTTTTGATTGGATTATTAGATAGTATGTGAGAAATTGACTCAAAGTCCCTATGGATATCTTTATAAAGAGCTTCTAATGGTTCTAGTACAATTTCACATTGTGAATGATCTATTTCGGAGCTTTCATGACACTGAGACCGAGTTAACTTTAGTATTTCATAAGTATTTTCTAAGTGATCTTGGATCGGATGTATATCCACTGGAATAACTATATGAAATTGATCGTTGACTATACGCAATGTACCGATGGGATCAAAGAATATACCTGGGCTTTCGTTGATATATTGAATATTTTGCCTGTCGCTGACTGCAAGGGCGACGGCAGTGATTCTGGAAGGGCAAGTGGTACTTACTATAATAATATCAATGATAAATAAAATATGTAAAATGTATATAAAGGAAATAATAAATTGATTTAATATTTACGAATGTGTTTCATGAGCTGGTTTTACTTGATCAAAGTGATGTTTTACATGCCGCCTGTTGATTAGTAATGAAAGTGTATTATTACCATGAACTTTAACAATTTTATAAGGTCCTTTCCAAATCGGCGAAAGTGCCTTGCGTAAACGTAGGTGATTTCTTAGGTATACATAATCGCCAGCTTTATACTTTATAGGACGAGACCGTTTATCATAATAAGTTTTAGAAATGGTTTTAGATTTATTAATATTTTCTATGGCTTTTTCTCTAGTTAAACGCAGGCGTTGCTGTAGGATTCGAACATAACTATTATAAGTTGAGTCCAGTGTCGACTCGTAGATTGAAGAAGGTAATATAGGTTTATGACCGAATACTAATTCATATGGGGTAAAATTTGTCGTTGAATGAATAGTTGTGTTATAGCTTAACATTGCAGTATACACGTATCGCGGCCAGTTTGTCTGATTTTCATCTACAAAGGATTTTAAATACTCTTTTAGTGTGGAGTGACTTCTTTCTAGAGCTCCTTGCGTTTGGGGATGATACGGGGTAGACCAAAGCTGCTTTATCTTTAAAAAGTTGCAAGTTTGTTTAAAGAGTTCGGAAGTGAAATTGCTTCCTTGATCTGTTAGAATGAGTTTAGGAATGCCAAATTGGGCGATGAAGTGAACGAGACATTCGGAAGTTTCTTCTGCAGTGGCGTTAGGCATAGGGTAGGCTGCAGAGTATTTTGTCAAATCATCCTGTAGGGTTAAAATAAATTTTAATCTAGCATTGCCAACTTCTGGCAGTGGACCTACGATATCTAAGGCAATTCGTTCAAAAGGTTGAGTAGACGTTGAAGTAATTTGCATAGGTGCACGATTGCTTTGTCGTAGCGCTTTATTTATCTGACAGGAACTACAGTTACGAACATAATTTTCAATATCTTTTCGCATATTACGCCAATAGTACTTTTCTTTTATTCTATTTAACATTCTGTTAGCGCCGAGATGACCAGCAACAGGAGTGTCGTGGTTTTCCCTAAGTATTTTGCTTATTTCGCTCATGGAAGGATACATTATTATATTTTTGTAGATATGGACATTAGTATTATTATTATTAAATAAGTAACTTATTATATTATGAATTTTAATAAAAGCATGACTATCAAATGGGTTACGAAAGTCACTTATACTAAATTCTGTTATTCGTGCTGATATAAAATAGGTTTTTAAATTTTTTATGCTTTTAAAAATATCTTCGTATGTTACCTTGTCGAAATAGTAAACTTTAATGAATAAGAAATAGTATTTAATATTATCTTTTTCAAAGGTTAAAAATGAGTGAAGGGTTCTTTCTAGAACCATGAAATCTTGAGACTCAGATTCAGTCATATTAGCAAGTATTTCTTGAACGTAACGATTTGATTCGTCCATATCAATTGAGGTAGGAATCACAATATGTTTAAGTTTCGTTTTCAGAAGATTGTCATTATATTCGAATATTTTAGTATCAAAAACATTAGATTTATTATTAACTGCTTTGAGGCATTTTGTATATGTATCTTCATCGTCACTAGTTTCGTTGGAAGGTGGAGTAGGAATATTAAAGTCTTCGGGTAAGCTTAAAGAATCTGGTAACTCTAGGTCATCGGGTAGCTCCAGATTTTCTGGAATAAACAAATCATCTGGAGATTGAGGTAGGTTATTATTTTCAGGAATTATAATGGGTCGATTTTCAGATGGAGGATTTTCTGATAAATTTTCTTCGGGTTCCTGGTGTAGGGGATTTACTGGATATCGAGACAAGGCATCTGCATTTGTATTTGTTTTTCCTTTTTTATATTGAATTTCATAATCGTATTCCTCTAATTTCAGCCTCCAACGGATTAATCGAGAACCGGGATCTTTACAATTAAAGAGCCAATTCAAAGGTTTATGATCTGTCAGGATAATGAAACGGCGACCAAAGAGATATGGGCGGAATGTTTTAGTACCGAAAACGATTGCTAAGCACTCTTTTTCAGTTACACTATAGTTACACTCCGCTTTGTTAAGAGTTCTAGAAGCAAATGCTATTGGTTGATCTTTTCCAATAGCACCCTGTGATAAAATAGCAGAAATGGCATAATTTGACGCATCACAAGTTAAAATAAACGGTTTGGTAAAATCTGGATAGATGAGCACTGGTGAATTTACTAATTTATTTTTTAGTTGTTCGAATGACAGCTGTTGCGTATTAGTCCAAATGAAAGGAACATCCTTTTTAAGGAGAGTAGTAAGAGATTTAGCATATTTAGAGAAATCGGGAATGAATCGGCGATAATATGAAGAAAGACCTAGAAATGATTTAATATCTTTGGCACATTTGGGCACTGGAAATTTTACAACTGCTTTGATTTTTTCTGGATTGGGTCGGACGCCCTCGTTGCTAATAATATGGCCTAAATATGCTACTTCTTTTCTCAGAAATTCGCATTTATCAGGCTGGAGTTTTAGTTGGAACTTTCTAAGTTTTTCGAAGATCAATTTAAGTTTTTCTATATGAGAAGGAAGATCATGGGAGTAAACTACAACGTCATCAAGATAAACAAAGCAGTGAACACCTTGTAGTCCCGACAGAACAGTGTTCATAGTTCTTTGAAAAGTGGCTGGGGCATTTTTTAAACCAAACGGCATTCGATTGAACTGAAAATGCCCTTCAGGAACAGTAAATGCAGTTTTCGGGGCGTCTTCTGGCGCCATCTGGATCTGATGAAAGCCAGAAGCAAGGTCTAGGGTCGAAAAATATTTACATTTGCCTAATTGATCTAGAATTTCATTAATTTGAGGAATGGGATAATTTTCTCCGATTGTTATATCATTCAGTTTCCTGTAATCTATTACTATCCTCCATTTTTTCTTTCCACTAGCATCGTCCTTTTTCGGTACGATCCAGATTGGTGATGACCACGGAGACCTCGATGGGGAAATAATATTTTGCTCTAACATTTTATTCATTTGAGATTTAACTTCTTCTTTGTGTATTTCAGGGAATCTATATGATTTGACGTTGATAGGCGTCTGCGAGCTTGTTTTAATTTCATGTTTAATCACGTCTGTACATGTTAATTGGTCACCAGGGAGATGAAATATATCGGAGTATTGATAGCAAACCTCTTTGAGATAGTAAAATTCTTCTTGATTTAGGTGAGATGTGCGTAAGAATTTAGAGAGTTGTTCCGACCTTTCAATGCTGCTATGTGAACTAGTGTTATTATTCATGATATCCTCAGTGGTATCTATTGGGCTAAGTGTAAGCATTAAATTTGCATCTAAATGAATTTGTTTGTCTGATACATTAAGCACAGTTAAATTAATTCTATTATTATTTTTTACTTTTACAAGGCAATTTGAAACTAGAAGAGAATCAGAAATATGTTGGTCCAGTATAAGTCCTTCTTTTAATTCGGGATTTTTTACTGAACATTCTATTATAGTTTCTGTGCGAGGTTGAAGTATATATGACGGGTTATCGAAACATAATTTGATATTATGATTTTGAATTTCTAGGAAACCAGATTTGTAGTTTATTTGGCATTGGTGCTGATTAAATAGGTCATTGCCTATTATGCCATCGTAAGGTAGTTCTAAGTTATTAAAAGCATGGAAAGTATGGGATATTTTGAAATTATCATTAAAATATAATTGGATCTCCAGACAACCCTGGCTCTTTATAGTATCCTTATTAGCGTCTATGCCTCTAACATTGATTAGTTTATTTTGCAGTTGAATTGGACTAGTAATACTTTTGTTTTTTAATACACATACAGATGCACCAGAGTCTATCAAGAAAATGAGCGGGTTTTGATTAGCAGAGGTCTGTATTTTAATATGTGGTAAGTATCTATCTTTGATCATTATTTCATATATTAAGTCTAGATTAGTTTCAGTTTTCACAGATTTTTCAGGAGTTTGCATTGGTTTTGTTATTGGTATAGTAGGAGGCAGTGATTGTTTAGTATAGTCATGTGACGATTTGGTATGATACAGTGTTGAAATAGAATGATACAGTGACGAAATTGAATGATACAGTGACGATATTGAATGATTCGGTGTTGAAATAGAATGATACAGTGACGAAATTGAACGATAAATTGATTGATTCAAATTATTCGATGGTGAATTAGAAGAAACAGTGGAATTAGTATCGATTTTTCCTTCTAATGTTCCCGCACGACACTGAACGGGGAGGCTTGTTCGTTTAAATCACAATTATTAGAATCAGTGTTCTCAAAGCCGGATGAATTCATAGAATGTATTGGTTGCCAACTTTGAGGAGTGTTCGGATTTTGATTAGGCTTTGAGTTTTGTGTGCTTTGGTTTTGATTGAGCTTTTTGATGTTATTATTGTATTCGCGTTTGCGGCAATTTTGTATTGTGTGTCCTATATTTTTACAGTATCTGCAGAAGAGATTCTGCGTATTTTGCTCAAATTGTCGCGGCATCTGTGGCTTAGGAGGTGTATTGAAAGTGTTGTGTGGTTTTAGTGATTGGCGTTGTGAATGAAAAGTGTGTTGGCTACGTTTAGCAAAAAGATTTAGAATTTTTTCTTCTGAAATCGCAAGATTAATAGCATCGTTCAGATTAGAGGGATATTTTCCTCGAACAAGATTGGAAATGTCGGGTTTAAGGCCAAGCAAGAACGTGTGCAGCGCTAACTCTTCCATAGCTGCGGTACGTCCAGCCAGCTCTGATTTCTTTTTATTAGAAAGAGTCACTTCAGTTAGCAATTTTGAAAGGCAGGTTTCTAAGCGCAAACCGAAATGGCTAACTTGTTCATTTTGTAACTGTCGGCATTCCTGTAAATCTGTTAATAAATGTGCATAGTGCTTCCTTTCACCAAACTGTGTCTGTAAGAAATTGCTAAGTTGGTCCCAGGAATCGAATTCCTTAATAGAGCAAGCTATTTCCGCCTTGCCCTCGAGTTGTGCTATAATGTATTTAATTAATATATTTTTTTGAGTTTCGGTCGCTAATTCCAGCGCATTGTCACAGTTGGAAATAAACGAATTTAGTTTCTCTCTGGTGCCATCAAATGGCTTTATAAATTTTAATAGAACTGCAATAGGAATTGTGTCTACCTTTTCGGATTTAATAGTTGAATCTTTGACTGACATTTTTTATTTTATTTATATATATGTATTTAATAAAATATTAATTAAAATAAATGTTGAGAAACGCTTTGGTACAATAGATGGTTACTGAAGCTGATAAAGATATAGAATGTAATGTGATAATATAAACGTCTGGCTGCAAGCCGTATTCTAAGAAAGGTTACAGAGATAAGCGTTACAATGTTGCAATGGATTCGTGTTTGTACAAATGAATTAAGAATAACTTATATTATATTATATAGAGTTTCTAAGCACACAATAACTTCACTTTCTATTGAAAACAAATTGAATTGCACTTTCACGAAATTTATTTTGAATATAAGAAGCACTTACAGTAGGACGTAGAATATATGCTGGTACATGGTCGTCATACAGGACACAGCATAAGCAGAACTGAGCACGGAGATTTTTATTAATTGTGATGGATAGAGCACTGAATTTATTGATCACTTTCACTTTAGAAAACACAGATCACTTGGAATTTTGAATTTTTTTTTTTTTTTCACTTCGGTTTGAATTGGTTTGATTTTGTTGTAATAAAAAAAAAGAATGTTAAACACTCTCGAACAGATTTTGGTATATTCGGATGGAGACGTATTCGGGGATACTTTAACCGTCGGTATCCCACCGCTGCCACCAAAACTGTTAGCTTCCGGAATAAGAAAGTCTTTTTAAAAAATATTAATTTTATTTGCACGGAAAATACAGTTTACACAATATGATATAGAACAAAGACAAAAGGAATTAGAAGATTTTAAACTTGACTGATCGTGTCAGAGGTTGCACCCGAACTAACTACTAATTGCTTAAGATCTAGTACATTGTGCATCAGAGGCTTCTTTCAGAGGCCTCTTGCTGACACAGCGTTATGTAGCATATCTCTATACATTCTGGAGATATAACAGTACGACAAGAACGTGCGAAAAAGGTCGTGGTCGAAAGTTGGCCAGGCTTCACAGACTGTGGCCAAACCTGGCCTAACACGAAATAAGGTGATGCTGTGTGTATGGTGGGATTGGAAGGGCATTGTTCATTATGAGCTTTTACCGTCCGGCAAAACCATCGATTCTGATCTTTACTGCCAGCAACTGATGAGATTAAAGGAAGCAGTCGAGAGAAAACGGCCGGAATTGATCAACAGGAAGGGTGTGGTCTTTCATCACGATAACGCTAGACCACACACATCTTTAGCCACTCAGCAAAAATTAAGAGAGTTCGACTGGGAGGTCCTAGTGCATCCACCATATAGCCCTGACCTTGCGCCTTCAGATTTTCACCTGTTTCGGTCTCTTCAGAATTCTTTAGGTTCTGTAAGGTTGACCTCAAGAGAGGACTGCCAAAACTATTTGTCCCGTTTTTTTGATCAGAAGTCCCAAAGTTTCTACAGTAACGGGATAATGTCTCTGCCCACAAAATGGCAGAAAGTTATTCAACAAAACGGTACATATATATTGTAAATAAATGTAAATAAACTTTGAAAAAAATGTCTTGACTTTTCATACAAAAATACGAAAATACTTTTTCCCCAACCTATTATATATACACATACAAACAAATTTTTTAAAATTATTTTGGCTTCCGTTGCTCTAATAACGACCCCTCGTATTAGTTTTTGTACCTATCTATAGCTCTTCAATTTAGGTCACTGATCAGACTAAAATATAACCCTGTGGCGTAGCGTAACCCTAGTAAATAATATTACAATCTATTTATAAATATAGATAGAATATTTGTGAATATTTTGCATTAAGGTTTATAGACAATTAAATTTGATTTTGATTCCAATGATTGTACATAGTTTCAATTTAAAACAGAAGTGCCACTCGAATTAATTTTAGTCTGACGAATGCCCCAGATTGAATATTAAAATAGTACGACGTACGGTGACTGTTTAAATAAATGATCAAGTACAAATTTATACTTCTACATATTTTAAAGTTAAAATTAAAGTTATTCAAATAATATCAAAGTGGTACAGTCAATCTGGGTAACTTAAACTTCCAATGTAACATTGGCCCTCTAACTCATTTTTGATTACTTTACTTGGTAATATCTGAACATGTTGCATCTTATCATAAACGTATTATACTATATTAAAATGTACTGCATATGAATAATCTAGAAAAAGTAAAGACATCAAAAGTTATTTAGTGGGCCAAAGTTACATTAGAAGGTTAAAGTTACCCAGATTGACTGTATTACTGTTATATTAGCGTATGTCACACATAGGTTGTAAATTTTATATTTAAACGACCATATACATTTTTTTTTATGGGAGAGATACAGCAAACGAGCTTGTTTCCCTAATTGGTTATTGGACTATATATAGTATAGCGGTGCCTATGTACTTCGAAATGGTCACAGTTGCGATGACGGCCACTAAAATGGTAGTGGGTCTCTGCAAACCTCTCTCACGAAATGCAGCCTGAGCCACTTTACGTCGATTTTCTGAGAGGTCGAGGTATTTTATCACGTCTGCAGGGAACTGCGGGGCTCTACCACTGTTAAAAGTTTTTTACTTAAAATAACATAAACGTTGATCAAAAGGGAAATTAAATGAGAGATTGTATTTATTATGATGATAATGATGTTGAAATGTAAATTTTCCTCTAATTCTGTTGGGCGAGATTGAATAATGAACATCCTTACAAACTTTCGTATTTATAATACATATTAGTAAAATAACATTAGCCATAACTCCATGTTTTCACATATTAAATTATATTTTTATAATAATTAGAATATTTTCCCTCCATTTTTTTTTCAAATTAATCAGTTTTATGTACCGATATTAAGGCACATCAGTCTAGAAGATAGGTTGTACTCCTGTCACACAATAACCATCACAATTTGAAATAGTAGGTATCTTAATCTTATATATGCAACAATAACAAATCAAAATCTGAAGCACTTGTTATTTGAGATTTATACGAGGAGAAACTGTTATAAAATAAAATAAATTATTAAAGGTAAAAATAACTAAATATTTTAAAATTAAGTACTAAGGAGAAACTAAGGGAAACCTTCTCGTCCAAAAAGGGCAAAAAAGTGCCCTAAGTCTAAGGTCTATGACCAACGTGTGTTACCAGTGGTAGTTAGTGGTCTCTGAATGTTGGCCTCATGACGAAGCTCAAGGTGGCTGAGCGTGCTAAGGAACGGGCTATGCTTGGAATCTCTCTGCCAGATAAAATCCGCAATACGGAGATTCGCAAGAGATCTGGCGTGACCGATATAGCCCGTAAGGTTAGCACGCTGAAGTGGAGACGGGCTGGTCAGATCGCTCGAAGAACCCATTACCGCTGGCGTAGAAAGGTTCTCGAGTGGCGACCACGAACTGGTCGACGCGGAGTAGGCCGTCCCCCCACTAGGTGGACCGACGACCTGGTGAAATCCGCGGGAGGCCGATGGATGCAGGTTGCACAGGACCGGCAGTTATCTGTTGAAGTATAAATACATACCTATATGAAATCACTAGCGGACCCGGCGAACTTTGTTCCGCATCAAAAGTAATAAATGAGAAAATTTCGAATCTATCACTTTTTTTTTACTATGTATTTATATCATTCATGAATTATGGATAAGAACCATCCCGTTGACACCCTCTATCTATTAAAAAAACCGCATCAAAATCCGTTGAGAATTTCCAAAGATATAAGCATATAAAGGGACAGACAGGGGAAAGCTCTAGACTAGAAGATTCTATTTTATATTATGTAATGATATCTATTTATCTATCGGATAGAAGTGTCCCCCTTTGTTCCCGACTGTCACACGTCACTGTCGGCTCGTGACCCCTTGTACCAGGGCTGCAGAACAACAGAGGAGTTCACCCCTACTGTCGACATTTCAGTTCAGTTCTTTCGTTATTGGCGACTATGACCCTGCTAGTCGACTACGAGAGCTATTTATTATCCAATGGTCGTGTCGACATGTAATGGCATTGTTAGACTTGATTAAAACCTATTTGCAACATATTCGTTGACTTAAAATTGTTTTTTTGTTGAATTGCTTTTGTTGACCATATCTCGAACACTCGGATGTTATAGAGGATTGAGGATCAGACCGAGTCTTATAATCATAAGTTGTTTTTTTGTAAAAAAGTAAAGTAAATAAAAAAGACATTGATGCTTGTCATAAATACTGGATGGGGACCGAACACGCCGACCTGGATTCTGCTTTCGGAAGTTTACCAATGCACCAGGCCCTTTGAATTGATAAGCTTTGTCCATACCAAGCAAAAAGATTTAATGTATCTTAGATAGATAATCTTTTAAAAAGAAACCATTCAATAATGACAAGGTTAAATATTTATAAGTACAGTACAAAATACAGCCTACTGCGATCGCCAACCCGCCTGCCAAGCGTGGCGATTATGGCAAAAACCCCCCATGAGTGAACGGACCGGCAGTTGTGGCGCTCTATGGGGGAGGCCTGTCCAGCAGTGGACCTCTAAAGGCAAATGATGAAATATTTATAAGTACAAATAGCGAATTTCATAGTCGCCAATAACGAAAGAAGAAGAATAGCGAATTTATCGCTAAATGTAATTTCTTTTAGGCGACCTTTGGAAAAAATTGTCTCTTGGACCTCAAAACTGATAATGATAATGATATTGGTCTAATGATATTGGTAATCTTATACTACGAATATCTAAACTCTAAATTTTACACTAATACAGGGTTAGAAGTAACATAGACTATCTTAATTTGTTTTTTGTTTTAAACAAAAAACAAAAATCAGCTTAATCAGTTGAAGATATCCATCTCAAAATTGAGTTCAAAGATTCGACCCTAACTTACATACTTACTACATACAGTGCAAGTTAAATAAAAGCTTTCAAAAAATAAGTGAATGGAATTGATTAACAATTTTAATTGAAATTAAAAAAATAATAAAATTTAACAATTACTAAGCATCACGAATGATGACAAAATGTCCATCACGACGTCTGTGATTGTTTTATGAAAACTTTCATACGCCATCTTTGATATTAAATGTTAAAAAACAAATATACACAAATAAATATTGAATTATAGAATAGAACGTATTCGATAAATGAAATTATTGATATAGTTCAAATACTATTATCATTTTTAGCTATCTGGCCTCAGTATATCGACCTTTTTGTATTCCCCCTATCAAAATATACACGTCGCCACCCTCCTCGACCCAGCACCCTTGATAGTTGAGTGAAACTATTTACACCTACTCAATGTTCTGCTATCCTATTATAGTGAACTAGTAAGCGCGGGGCGGTTTAGTTATTTGTACTTGAAGTACTTGTCACATACATCTCTTGATACTTCATATTCTCCTAGTATGAGCGTAGTATAGGCGTTACGTCACTACGGAAAACGGGTGTGGGTGGGTTTTAGTGTATTCGTAGAGATTTGTAGCGGCGTACTACGAACGCGTAGCAGTAGTAAAATGAAAAATGTTGGGTGGAAAATTTACAAGCTACGAAGTATCGTAGCAAGAGGAAAATTTTCAAGCTACGAATAACTTTGTACTAATCATTTTGTTTCATATCGAGTTTTAGAATATGTATATAGCTTTGTGGTCTTAAATTATTACGTTCCGTTTTAGAGTAGTTTATTTATAACTTTGTAGAATTTTCTAGAAGTTTCTAGCTACAGATATACTGAAGGTTTTTCGAAAATTTCATCGTTGTATTCGGTCTAGTTCAACCGCCTTTTTGTTCTACAAATTACTATGTTAGCTCATTACGCTTAATAACAATTGATACGAACACGCGATAACTATTGAACCGATCATGAAATGTTGTACACATATTCTTGGAGGAGAAGAAATAAAAGTATCCTATGTTACTTCTAATAAGTAACATAGGGTACTTTTTTTTAACTTTCTTTCTTTAATTTACATATAATGCGAGCGAAGCCGCGCGTAAATGCTAGTATAGTATATTTTCATTCTTGTGAAAGCTTGAAAACTATATTTATGAATTATTTGTATTCAACAAATGCAACACCTATAAAGATTTCCGGTAAAACCTATTCGCTCTACGCCAATGGACACTGACGTCATCGTCTTATGTTTATGTCCTTGGTAATTCTGTGATCCTGGTACTCCTGCCTAATGTTTGTACGTCGACTATTACGTCATGGGTGTGCACGAAAATGGGAAGAAACGAATCTGTGTAAATACAACTTTAATATAATTGAAATGTCATTTTTCTATGACATTCAACATGAATATCCGTAATTAATTCATTCTTATACATATCGCACCCTTAGAATTATAGTGACCTATTCCGAAAATGTAAATTTTTGGGAAACGTTAATTAAAGTTTTAGACACGTAAGTTTTCTTTTTAAATGAAGGTTATTACAATGAAATTTCATATAACTTATACAAACAATAGTTGAATTTGTTTCTTAACTTAGTTGTCTACATGTATTATGAGAAAATAAATTAATCGATTTTGATAAAGCATTCAAATCATGATTTTTTTAATTAGGTCCCTACAATTCTAAAGGTGCGATATATTTTAAGGTTATTTTATTATCTTTAAAACTATTTTAAACTAATAGTCTCGCGCCCGAATACTGAACCGCCACTCAAATCTGACAATCAATAAAGTACTAATTACTGCTCAAATTTGACGTATTCTGTCTAATGTGACAGCTACTTAAACGCTTAAGTAGCGCTTATATATTTGAGTGGCGGTTCAGTATTCGGGCTTCGGTGGTGTAGTGGTCTAGCACACGGTTTCTGAATCCAGAGGAGGCGGGTGCGACTTTTTTTTTTATGGAATAGGAAGGCAAACGAACAGGCGTGTCACCTGATGGTAAGCAACTAGCACCGCCCATGGACATCTGCAACACATATAGTGTTGCCGACCTGTAAGGGAGTAGGATAGGAAATGACGGGGAAGGGGGGTGGGCCTCCGGGTACCTCTTTCACCGGCATGGGCCACTTTATGTCGATCTTCTGAGAGGTCGTGGTATTTCAGCGGTCGAGCCGGCCCATACATGCAGCGAACTTTTTGGCTCTACCACCGTTTTCTAAATTAATTTCAAAAGTTATGTGTGATAAACATCGATGACTAAAAACTTTGTGCCCGGTATGGTAGTAGGTTCGCAGTTCGTTCGTTAACATAACGGCGAGTCGAGGCTTAACAGCCACTGTCTGACCCCGCTTCTGATTCAAGAAGTAGTGGGTTCAAACCCTGGCACACACCAATGACTTTTCGAAATTTTCGGAACTTACGTGTGATAAATATCGAAGACCGACAACTTTGTGCCCGGTATGGCAGTAGGTTCGCAGTTCGTTCGTTAACATAACGGCGAGTCGAGGCTTAACAGCCACTGTCTAAGTCTAAAAAAGGTATGAAGTTATGTTATTTATAACTTAATTATTATGTATATATCTATCTATACATATAATAAAATTGTAGAAAAGTCAAAACTGTACATTGAATATTTTTTAAAAAGAATACTTGGTGTGTGATCTGCAATCGATACCGAAGCCAAAAATATACTTTTTAGAATTTTTGTCTGTTTGTCTGTTTGTCTGTTTGTCTGTTTGTCTGTATGTATGTCCGGGATAAACTCAAAAAGTACTGCATGGATTTACTTCAAATTTGGCACGAAAATTATTAAGAAGTCGGGTCAACATATAGGCTACATATTATCACGCTATCACCTACGAGGAACGAGCAGTGAACCTTTATTTCTTCAATGTATTCTGTAGCAACGTGTAATCTAACGACGCATATTTGTATGTTGTTATGGTGTTATTATGTTAATAACCATGCTTTAATCTATACATATAATAATAATAATAATATAATATAAGTTAGCTTCACATTTTAATTAACTTATGCCGTTAAACATAACAGACAATTTTAAAACAGTGCCATCTATGAGATTTACAAAACAGAAAACATTAAGTTGAATTACACGTGTAAGCACTTTTTGGTTTTAGATATAAATAAATCTTTGAGATTTTAAAAACATCAAGTCGAATTACATGTTTAAACACTTTTTGAATATAAATAATTGAAATTTCATCATGCGCTTGCGGTCAATAGATGTTTTTAAGAGTCATAGATGGAGTTGTGCATTTTCTTCTTTAAAATTGTATCGTTAATTCTTTTCAGAGATGAGCAAGACAATTAAAAAAATGTATTTGTATATGCTAAAAACTGTTAATATTTTTGTTCGGTATTTATTGGTGTAATGATTGCTTCGTAATTTTATAATTTTACACCATTAAAAAAAAATGTTTCCTATTCGCTAACTAGATGGCGTTGGCGTCGAATTAGATCGCGCTATAATTTCGTTCACCAAAAGTGATGTTATGAGTACGGATGTCGCCGCGACAACTCATAGAAACTGGGGTTACCTGCGTTGCTATAAGTTATCGTGTGCTTAGTCGAATTTAACGTGAAAACTGAAAATACTTTCCTGAAATATAATTTAAAAAAAAAATATTTACTTAAATAAACTTCATTCGGAATCGGACTACTGCTTACTGCTTAGCTATCATTATCTGTGTGTAAATTCTCAGCGTGTAAATTATTTTCTGTTATTTTTCAAACTTAAAATAATCAAAATGCCTAGAAAACGGTCTAATCTATCCCAATCCTCAAACGATAGTCGAAGGAAAAGGTTAGCTCGATCTCTTGAAACCACCATTGAGCGTGAGGCAAGGATAGCTACTCTTCGAGAACACAATGCGGAAATTCGAGATGGAGAAAGTAGTACGTCGCGCCAGTCCCGATTAGATACTATGCGCACTCAAAATGCATCGTTGCGGTCTCTGGAAAGTATAGAAGCATACGAAATGCGGCTATTAAATGATCGGAAGCGCCATGCTGAGTCTCGCGCGTCAGAGACATACACGCAACAAGAGACAAGACTGAGTTTGCAGCGCAGCCGCACTTATGCCGCTCGATCGTGCGAGAGTGCTGAAATTCGAGAAGCTCGATTGGAAAGCGACCGGGAGCGTCACGCTGAGTCTCGCGCGTCAGAGACGTACACGCAGCTAGAGACGAGGTTGAGTTCCCAGCGCTCTCGCACAGATGCAGCTCGATTTTGTGAGAGTGTCGAAGCGCGAGAAGCTCGACTGGAAAGCGACCGGGAGCGCCACGCCTAGTCTCGCGCGTCAGAGACGTACACGCAGCTAGAGACGAGGTTGAGTTCCCAGCGCTCTCGCACAGATGCAGCTCGATTTTGTGAGAGTGTCGAAGCGCGAAAAGCTCGACTGGAAAGCGACCGGGAGCGCCACGCTGAGTCTCGCGCGTCAGAGACGTACACGCAGCAAGAGACGAGGTTGAGTTCCCAGCGCTCTCGCACAGATGCAGCTCGATTTTGTGAGAGTGTCGAAGCGCGAAAAGCTCGACTGGAAAGCGACCGGGAGCGCCACGCTGAGTCTCGCGCGTCAGAGACGTACACGCAGCAAGAGACGAGGTTGAGTTCCCAGCGCTCTCGCTCAGATGCCGCTCGATTTTATGAGAGTGTCGAAGCGCGAGAAGCGCGACTGGAAAGCGACCGGGAGCGCCACGCCGAGTCTCGCGCGTCAGAGACATACACGCAGCGAGAGACGAGGTTGAATTCGCAGCGGAGTCGCACTTCTCTTTCTCGGTCGATCGAAGATCATGAAGAGCGGATGACCCGGTTAAGAAGAGATCGTTCTCAGCATGCCCTTTCACGGTCGTTAGAGAACGATGAGCAGCGTGAAGAACGTCGTGCAGCTGCTCGGCAGCGGTACCACGACGTGTGTGGCGATACGTCTGCTCATCTATCGCTAGAACGGGATAGAATTCAAGAGTTTCGAGGATCTTGGTCGGGTGAACAGCGTGCGGCACAACTAGAACTAGATCGTCTGCGGCGTAGCATGAATCAACTTTCAACATCTGACGATGAATCCATGGTTTACGATATCGAAGAGCAATCGTGGCTAAATAAAGAGGGAAGTGGATTTATGTACAATGTTGCGATTAACTACGCCGCACACGGAGATATTGGTGTCTTAGAAGAAGTGTGTGCCCACTGTCAAGCCCGCAAATGGAAAGGAGAGCCCAATGGGATGTGTTGTGCATCTGGTAAGGTACGCTTGGAGTCTATGCAAGACCCACCAGATCTGTTAAGAATCTTACTAAATGGCGAACATCCGAAGTCCAGCCATTTTTTGAAAAACATCCGAGCTTATAACAGCGCCTTCCAGATGACTTCGTTTGGTGCAAATCAAATCGTTGAAGCAGGTTTCATGCCGACATTCAAGGTCCAGGGGCAAGTTTACCATCAAATCGGTTCGCTGCTACCTACAGACATTCCAAAATTTTTGCAAATTTATTTTGTAAGTGATTTTGAAGAACAAGCAAACCTACGAAGTAGACACATCCCCAATTTGGACCCTGTTCTGGTCAGAGGATTGCAAAGTATGTTGCATAACGTTAATCCGCACATTGGCAACTTCAAAGCCGCTCTGGCGTCGGTGCCTGAGAACGAGCGCAACCGCTTTAAGTTTGTCATCAGTGCAGATAGAAAGCCGATTGCAGCCCATCCGGGACGATATAATGCGCCAACGACGAATGAGGTCGCCGTTCTCTTAGTCGATCAGGAGTGTGATAAAAGAGATATCGTCTTACGCACGCACGATGACCGGCTTTAAAGGATCAGCGAAACTCACCGCGCGTACGATTCTCTTCAATATCCGCTCATGTTTTGTCGCGGAGAGGATGGCTACCATTTCGCCCACTATAATGTAGACCCCCAGACAGGCTCCCCAAATTATAACAAAAAAACGTCCGCCATGCAGTTCTACAGCTTCTTGATCCAGCTGAGGGTGAACAATGGCTCTTATCTCCACCATCATCGTACACTCTTTAGTCAGTTTCTGGTGGACATGTATGCCAAAATTGAGACAGAGCGTTTGGTATTTATAAGGTCCAATCAAAGAAAGCTGAGAGCTGAGAACTACGTCCATCTCAGAGATGCCATGCAGAATGATGCCAATGCTCAAGATGTAGGAAGGATGGTCATTCTCCCCTCCACCTTCACAGGAGGTCCGCGGTACATGCACGAGAGGACCCAAGATGCATTTTGCTATGTGCGAAAGTTTGGTCGCCCGGACCTCTTTATTACTATCACTACCAACCCAAAGTGGCCTGAAATAACAGCTCAACTCCTTGCAGGACAGGTTTCGTACGACAGGCACGACTTGATCTCTCGCGTATTCCACCTGAAGTTGAAATGCCTTATGGATCTTCTAACAAAGGCAAAAGTGTTTGGTACAGTCCGATGTCATATGTACTCCGTGGAATGGCAAAAACGCGGCTTGCCACACGCGCATCTGCTTTTGTGGTTGGAAGAAAAGATCAGGCCTATCCAGATTGATCAAGTCATAAGTGCAGAGCTTCCGGACCCTGACGTTGATCCTGTTCTGCATCAAATTGTTAAAAGTCACATGGTGCATGGCCCCTGTGGCACGTTAAATCCAAGTTCCCCTTGTATGAAAGACGGACGTTGTACAAAAAGATTCCCAAAAAAATTTACCAACGAAACCATTACTGGTGAGGATGGATATCCCTCATACCGGCGCCGATCACCAGCAGAGGGCGGGCATTCCACTGAGCTGAGCGTGCGTGGCCAGGCGCGACCGGTCGATAACCGATGGATTGTTCCTTACTCACCAGTACTGTCCAGGACCTTCCAGACGCACATCAACGTCGAGTCGTGCACCAGCGTCGGGTCGATCAAATATATCTGCAAATACGTGAACAAAGGTAGCGATCAGGCGACGTTTGCTTTACAGAACACTGACAGAGACGAGGTGACCAAGTATCAGTCCGGTCGCTACATCAGCACGTCTGAAGCAGTTTGGCGGATAATGGCGTTCTCTATACATGACAGGCATCCTGCCGTCATGCATTTAGACGTCCACCTAGAAAACGGTCAGCGCATATATTTTGATCCCAACAACGTTGCTGAGCGCTTAGAAAATCCGCGCCAAACAACTCTCTTGGCATTTTTCAGGCTCTGCGAAATCGACCAGTTTGCGAGGTTCCTTACGTATGACGAGGTGCCTTCATATTACACGTACGACAAGCAAAGGGGAATATTTAACCGACGTCGAAGAGGAGGTGCTGTCGAAGGTTTTCCGGGAATTTTCAAGGACACCGTATTGGGTAGAGTTTATACCGTGCACCCGAATAATGGCGAATGCTATTTTCTGCGGTTATTACTTCACACGATCCGAGGCCCAACGTCTTTTGCCTTTCTGAGAACATTTGATGGCGTGGAGTATCCCACTTACCGCGCAGCCTGTGTAGCACGTCACCTTCTCGACGGTGACCAAAACTGGGATGACACCCTCGCGGAGGCGAGCGTCAGTAACAGCCCCAGCCGTATGCGTCATCTGTTTGCCGTCATCTTGGTGTTTTGTGGAGTCACGAACCCGGTAGCTTTGTGGGAAAAATATCGACATCATCTATCTGAAGATTTTCTACGAGCTTTGAGGCGTGCTACTGGAGACGAAGTCGAAGTAACTGATGAACGCGTGCTGAACACCTGTCTTAGTTCACTTCAAGACGTGGTCATTTCCATCGGCGGCAATCCATTGGTCGAATATGGGTTACCAGCTCCCCAATCATCACCGCATCAAGACCGTGGAAATCGAGAGTATAACGCTGAGACAATTTACGATCCGAGCGAAATGACCACCATACGAAATCACCATGTCGCTTTGTTCTCTTCAGAGCAAAAACAAATTTATGACACTGTTCTTAAAAGCGTTGGGCAAAACCAGGGTAAAATGTTTTTCTTGGATGCTCCTGGTGGAACAGGAAAAACATTTGTTACCACTGGCATACTTGCAGAGGTCAGGAGGCAAGGCAAAATTGCCATTGCTGTAGCGTCGTCGGGAATCGCTGCCACACTGCTTCCGGGTGGCAAGACAGCACATGCCATGTTTAAAATTCCCATCGATTTAGAGAGCACCGAAACGCCTGTTTGTGGTGTGTCACGCAATAGTGATAAGGGACACGTGCTGAAGGATTGCTCTCTGATCGTATGGGATGAGTGTACGATGGCCAATAGAAAAGCAGTTGAGGCCGTGGACAGAACCCTGCAGGACATCCGCAGGAACGAACACTTGATGGGTGGTGTCACAGTTCTATTCAGTGGCGATTTCCGACAAACGCTTCCCGTGGTGACGCGGGGATCGAGGGCTGACGAGGTGAATGCTTCGTTGAAACGATCTTCGCTGTGGTCACGAGTTCGTACGCTGCGCTTGACCATTAATATGAGAGCTCGGCTCGGCGGCAATGCACGTGCTCAAGAATTCTCCGATGTTCTTCTAAGTCTTGGCGAAGGCACTCTACCAGAGGAGAGAGGTGGGCAGGTGGTGCTTCCAGAGTCTCTCGGTAGAGTCGTATCCAGCTTAGAAGAACTCATTCGCTGTGTGTACGGGGACATCAGTCATATACCGCACCAGCAGAATTCTTGGGTATGTGAGCGGGCAATTTTGACGCCCAAAAATGGTCAGGCTGAAGCAATCAACGAATGCATTCTCTCGAAAATTGAGGGGAATGAAGTGGTTTACACCTCTATAAACACTGTCATCGAGCAAGATGATGCCACAACATTATCCCGTGGAATTTCTGAACTCTCTGTCAGCAAGTGGACTTCCAGCGCATACTATCAAGCTGAAAGTCGGTGTCCCGATTATGCTTCTTCGGAACCTATCTCCTCCGAAGTTGTGTAACGGGACCCGCCTTAAAGTCATCTCGCTCCACAGACACAGCATTGAGGCGGAAATTCTTACGGGTTGTGGCGTAGGCGAGGCAGTATTTGTACCACGCATTCCCCTCATACCTCATAACTTCCCGTTCCAGTTCAAGCGCGTACAGTTCCCCGTGAGTGTTTGCTTCGCGATGACCATCAATAAGTCGCAGGGGCAGACACTGAGAGCAGCGGGTGTCGACCTCAGGACGAGCTGCTTCTCACACGGGCAGCTGTACGTCGCTTGCTCCCGCGTCACCAGTCCTGACTCTCTTTACATTTTGGCTGCGGAGAGCCAAACCAGCAATGTTGTTTATAGAGAAGTTTTATAAGTATATATTTTTATCCTTTTCTATATTTATATTTTCTTATTCATTATTTTCTACATTTGCTTCAGTCGCAACTTATTACTTAATTCAGCAGAATCACCATAAAGTCATTTATTCAAAGCAGACTGAAAATCAGCACTTTTGAAGTTCAACAATTTTACAAAAGACAGTCTCCCTCTGTTACTGTACTTTCTGTATTTATGAAATGTAAAGAAGTAACGGGTAAATAAATGTTATTTTAAAAGGTATAATCGTAGGTATTTTTGGTGCTGTATAGCGTTCAGGCAGATGACGTCGCGGGCTACAGCTATACTACAAAAATTCCTGTTAAAATGAAAATAAACAATGCGGGCAACAACCATTGCTACCGCAATCTGTACTTATCCTACCAGTTACAATTTCATTTTAGAGGTAATTACTTCTCAACTGTCTATGTAAAAATATAGCTATCTGATCACAAATTCCACGCGTACGAAGTCGCGGGCACAGCTAGTATTATATAATATAAATATAACTACAACCGGGGTTAGATCTGCAAAATGGGTTTTGTGTCTAGATGAAAATGAACAGACCGCTGATGCTCATGCTGATCATCCACAATATTTAGAAAACTAGCAAAATATCTATGGGAAGGACCAAGTAGGTTTGATGTTCCCAGTTTCCCATCAAGAGAATCAATGTGTCCGTACACAGGACATTCTCTTATTTTTACTAAAAAACGTTATAATATATTATGTTCGTTTATTTATAAGTACTAGATGACCCGGCGAACTTTGTTTTGCCTAAGGAGCAATTAATAAACGTTTTTTTTGGAAAAAAGTACCCTACTTGTATCTATGTACTTCGACGAGTTGGGTCAGTTGTACGATTATAATACTGCAGAGGGTTCAGAACCCAAAAATTAAATCAGAAGCCTCGGGTTCCGATCCGGGTTTTTTAACAGTCACTGACAAAATTGCGCTTGATCAAAATAGTTACGTCGCAAAATTATGTATTCGCTAACAAATTTTGTACAATCAGTTGATTGCTACAATCACAACTTTTTAAAACAGTCACAAATCTTTTTCAATCAGAAACAATTGTTGTTAAAAAATCAATAGAAACACACACACACACACAAACAAGCTCATTTACGTATCATATTGTGACGCGACCACGGCCACCCTCCATGACGTCAGAGAAACCTATTGATTTTACCCGACCCCACGTCGCTGAAATACATCCTAGCGTTTCTGCTACCCTGGCATCTAAGTATGCCGAGGAAAGCGTCAGCTAGCTGGAAAACTTGAGAAATCCCTGGAAAACTCTTAAGGAGTAAGTCTTATACCTTTAAAAATGCATTGGCTGTAAAGAAAACGTGAGGCAAGTTTTCAAAAAGTTTTCATATTTCAATAACACTTCTACTCATCTCTGTAATAGTGAAATTAATTCTCAAAAGTATCTAATCACTGTTGTCCCCCTCATGTTCAACACATCATCGTACCATATTAAAGTTTATTACTGAACTGTTCACGCGTAACTAGCGAATTACCCACCAGTGGGGTATCGTTAGTAGTTCATTCGCTAGCCGCCCACGTGCTAAACACTCTTAGTCCGTCTTCATTCTATTCACAGTGATCATCTGCAATATATCTCTTCGCGTTTCTAGTACCCTAGTAATCCCGGTTCTTTTTATCCGAATCCTTATCCGCTCTTAACCGGGCTTTTTGTTCCATAATCCAATGGCGTATAAATATTTTGTTCTTTCAATATGTTTCGCTTTGGTACAATGTTATAGTCAATACGGTTTTGACGCACACAAGTATTGCGATGATTTGTCACCTGTCATTGGAAATTTAAGTTTGGATCAAATTACCGGTGTATGGTATGGAGTGGAGAAAATACCACATACCAAAGGTGAATATAGAATAGAACATACACAGGATTGTTTTTATATTGATATCAAGGAGAAATACGCTGAGGTATGTTGTTTTTTTTTTTGGATTGACTTAGCTCATGGTTTACATATATTTAAATTTGTCAAATTTATTAATTTGCAAAAACACACATAACATAACATAAAATAACTTCACGCCTTTGTTACCCGAAGGTGTAGGCAGCGGCTGTTAAGCCTCGTTTCGCCGTTATGTTTACGTCCCAAATGGAATAGGTGGCGAACCTATTGCCATACCGGGCACAAAGTTGTCAGTCATCGATATTTATCACACGTAACTTCCGAAAATTTCGAAAAGTCATTGGTGTGTGCCAGGGTTTGAACCCACTACTTCTTGAATCAGAAGCGGGGTCCTAGCCACTGCGCTACCGGGACACATGTATTAATTATTATGAAACAAGTGCCCGTTTTAGATTCTTGCTTGAGTTGCAAATAAGAATTTGCCATCCGCATATTTTTGCCTCGTGTGCCTACATTCTTGTCGCAAAACTTCACAATTAGTGATTGAAATAATTCGGCAGTAAATTATTATAGTTTTCGTACGATTGCTGAAATTGAAAAATTGCTGGAAACCTCCAGAAAATGATTCGCCGAAAAACGGTATAACATTCCGACCCTAGATTCCATTATCTATAGTAAAATACATTCCAGCTTTATGTGCAGACATGAATAAATAAATTCAGTGCAATTTGGAGGATAAAAATAGTAATGTTTCATGAAAGAGATAAAATCTATAAGAACTAGTATATCATTTTTCATGTACTAAGTAAGCCTTGCAATTTTTCATTCGTCTATCTAGCTCTGCTACATTCAGCATTTGACGTTCGAATTTTGAATTCGGCAAACTAGTTAGATCGGATTTCTATTTCCGGATTTGATGTAGCCTGTGTGGAGAATAAATAAGCACCTCACTTCTGAATCAGAAACAATTCGTATCTCAGCTCAAGCTCAGTTTTCAAAATTAGTTTCGGAAATTACGTATCATAAATAACAGTTGGATGAAATTGTGATGTATGGCGATATGTATAAGCGCCTCTGTCAACACCTTCGAATTTAAAAGGTGTAAAGTTACATGAAAATAATAATCCATACATGATGTTTTATTTACTGTATTATATATTCTATAGTTTGCTACTATTTATTAAATTTATTATTCTGATATTCACCATGTAAAAGTGCATGTTGCAATCGTCGAAATAAATAAATATGAAATAAACTTTGGCAAACAGAGTTTTTATAAATTTTCGCGCATAATTTTCGAAAATGTCCAGTCGGAATCCTCGAAACAGAGACTGCATATTATACTGCTGGTATATTTCTCACTTAACGGAACGCGGAAATTAAGTTAGTCCTGTATCACCGGTCGACAGACCATTCATGCTGCGGGGCTTTTCTACTGTTCAAATATATGTATGTAGTAGTAAGTAGCAGAAAAGCCCAACTAGCTATTTGCAATGAGGTACTGATCCCAACGCGAACTTATGGAAGCGAGAGCTGGGTATGGCAGAGTGTGCACGAAAGTAGGATAAGCGCGGTCGAAATAAGGACACTGCGCAAAATCTGCAGTCGCTGACCGCGTCGAAAACAAGGCTGTAAGGAAGGGACATGTAGAAAGAATGGATGGTGCATGATTGACTAAGCAGATATACATTGCAAAAGCGGATGGATCTAGGAGACGGGGACGGCCAAAACACACACTCCGTGACTAAACAGAACGTGTGCAGGAGGAAGGTGATGTTAGGAGGCTCAAAATCGACGCGCGTGCATGAAAAGTGTTATGAAAGTCAACGAAGCGAGTGAGGTGTGTAAGAATCGTGCCTTATGGCACTCTGTTCTCTCTGCCTACCCCGCAAGGGATTTGGCGTGAATTTATGTATGTATGTAGTAAGTAGCTATATCTCCTTGCCTGACATCCAGCATAACAGGATATGAAGATTATGGAGATCGTGGAGTCAATTGGTAGGTTAATTGTTCTCACCTAGCTGCCCATAATAACGTGTTCTCATCTAATACACTTAAGTAGAACGTGGAACTCAATTAAAAATTCACCGCAGTGTATATGCCTTCAATAAATTAGTCTAATATATATTAAAATGTTTGAGTCATCGTTGGTTACTTCGGTCTCTCCGTTACCTCCATTAGTTGTCAACTTTAATCATTTTGCCACAACTAGTTAGGTATAATTTTTGACAGAGCTTGAATTCTGTGTTTTTGACGAAGTATCTAGACTAGGTATTTATATCATTTGTGAATAGACAACTAGTGAATAGACTAGAAGAATTACGGCATTTAATTTATATTGTCTCGAGATACAGAGAAGAAAGTTTGCAGAGTATTTAATCTTAACCTCGCGAGTGGGGTTATTCAATCAAACCTTTTTTGTTGGAACTTTAAGCCTCTTTCTACACAAAGGTGTAGAAAGGAATAAGATGTTCCATATGGAAGAAATAGGTGGCGAAATCAGTTAACAGAAATCGGAGACCGAGACTTCTTGATTCAGAGGCGGGATGCAGATCCAGACCTCTAGACCATCGAGACGATAAAACCTAAGTCAAATATTTAATTCAATGCATTAGATACTATTTCTAAACAGCAGCCAAAATATGTTCAGTGATCGATCAATAATCACTTAAGGCTTCCATATTTGGTAAAGTCATTGGTGCGAGCCAGAATCGCACCTCAGAACCTTCAGCACAAGATCCATGCTGGGATAACGGGACTCGTTTAGTCTTCTGACAAAAGTGTTCTTTATTTGTGGGGGCTATTAATAATACAAACTACTATTCTTCTAATAGTGTACTTTCTGGAAAATGATTTTATCTTTCGACCAGATCGATATCTTCCGGAGAGTGGAAATGGGTATTTTTTTAAAATTCTATAAATCAATATGATTTTTTTTGTATTAATCAGAATATTTTGCGTTCCAGCCTTCTCCGTCTACTCCATACCCCGAGATTACACGCAGTCCGTATGTGGACAACCGTCAGTTTTTACCTGAAACCTACTATGTGAGACACTATGTGCTGGAGTGGCACGAAGGTCTCAGGAATGATGAGTATCACGTCAAGGTCAACACATCACACAAAGGATTCTGGATGTCCGATTCACCAGAGAGATGTAAGTGACTTTATTTTATGCTTTGAATGATCAATAAGGCGTGTCTTTTGTCTGCTAATCATGGATAACCACATCTAAAATCACAAATATCTTTTAGAAGTTCATTGGTTTGAGCCATTATTCCAACTCCGATTATTCGAAACATTAATCATTACATAGTATACAAGTAAGTCACTTTTCGCTATCTGTCCCCTTATATGCTGATATCTTTAAAACTACGCAACGGATTTTGATGCGGTTTTTTTAATAGTTAGAGGGTGTCAACGGGGTGGTTTTGATCTATAACTCATATATGATGAGATTTCGAGATTTAGCAATTTAATTGCAAACGCTGGCCGAACCCTAAGTGATAGATCAAAACAATGTTCTACATTATTACACGCCTTTAGAAAGTCTACAAAAAAATCCGCGAAGGCATATGTCTATCTCTTAGGGATAACCCACAATGACCATTTTGATATTTTTTTTCACTTTTTACGAGAAATAATTGCTTATTTACGAAGCGATTTTAAACATTACAGCATTCAATTCCATTCAATTAAGTGTTTTAAGTAGATTGTGCATGTAATATAGATGATCCTGGCCCATATAGCATGCAATTTAAACGAATATTGCAGATATTGCAGTATTTAGCGGAACAGCAGTTAAAGCTGATAAATAGCACAAATTAAACCTCATGATATCTAAAATTTACTTATTTATTACTTTTGACGCAGAACAAAGTTCGCCGGGTCAGCTGGTCGTAAAATAAACAAATTTCAATTACATTTTTAATATTGTTATGTTGTTTTATATTTCAGCCGTCGATCGTCAATACAGATATTTCACCGGAGTGATCCAAGTTTTGAAAGTGGCAAACAATCATTTGGTGCTCAATTTTTGTACGAGACTGCCGCACTCCCAACAGTTCAGCGTGGTGTTGTCCAGAAACGAGAACCAGATCATGCCCGATGTTTTAGCACAAATACACGATGTTTTCACAATAAAACATCTATCAACTTCAGCATTGAACAGAGTATGCGAAACTTCTAACGCATCGAGTTTTAATATATCCTCTTTACTCTTTGCCACGTTATTATTTTTAATTTGCGCATTGTATCAATAACAATTCAAAAAAAATGTGTTCGAAATTTAAACTCTGTAATATGATTCATAATCGAATCATATATTTGTAATTATCAAATAGATTATCATCCTACTTAATGTAATATTATAGGTACATGATGTGGATCTATACTACGTCTATATATTAATTTATTATTTTTGATAAGATAAATAAATCTTAATAAAACTTAAAAAAGTTCTAATTAAATGAGAGCTTTATATATTCCTTTCATTTTAATGCATTTATATTTTAGTTTCCTAATAAGGATTACGCGAGATAATGTTTATTTTGTATAAATAAATTATTTATTTAAGTAATAATGTTTGTTTTATGTTAACTGGACCCAGCAAATGGCGAAGTTTGAGCTTATTTTATCGAAACGTCATGCAGATGTACTCGTCTTTTACTATGTAAAGGAACAAGCTGTGTGCTAGAAAACGAGGTCTTATAAACAAAAAAAGCTATAAACTACAGTTTAATAGTCGAATACTATTATTCAAAAATATAGTTTTTTTTTGTTGTCCTGTCATTTTACATGAGAAAGATGGAAAATTAGAAAGGATTCAATTGGACTTCTGAGTGTCATTGGAGTATAGATTGGATTAGATGAAGCGGTGTCTAATATGTTCTGGAGGATGGATAGGTGAACTGAACTGAATCATGAACTCATCATCATCAGCCTATTGAGGTCCACTGCTGGACGTAGGCCTTCCCCATAGAGCGCCTATAATCATGAACTGTTTCCTATATTTATGGTTCGCTTATGGCTCGTCACTTTTTCACATGAATCTACTTTCTACTGAATCTACTTTTCTGACAGTAATCAATCAATGAATCATCTTCTGTCACCAGAATAACACATGGGTTGTAATTTACACAGATTTTCATTAAGTTTGAGTTTTCTGTGGTCCAGTAGTGGAGCCTCCCGCTTCTGAATCAACAGGTCGCGGGTTCGAATTCTGGCTCACACCACTGCCTTTTCGAAATTAATTACGAAAGTTATATCGATGACTGAAAACTTTGTGTCCAGTATGGCAATAGGTTCGCCACCTATTCCATTTGGGATGTAAACATAACGGCGAGTCGAAGCTTAACAGCCACTGCCTACAACTTTGGGTAGAAAAGGTGTGAAGTTATATTATGTTATGTGTTTTAGTAAGTGCCTACATTAACTTGAATATATAGAATAGATACAGAGATGAATCAGTTAGTAATTTGCTGATACGTACATGTAACTAGGCACATAACCTATAATAATTTCATTCATAACCTATCCCTAGTGCCGTGAGCCCGTACTAATAACGCCTTGCTTCATTTTTATTGTGAATCTCATAGTGATACCATGTACGTTATACAGCGCTGTTTATGTATTGTCGTCTCGTTGGTTCTCACCGTACAAGGCTTCTGTGGTGATAATATTCAATGGAGTCACGATTTGAACATAGAGAATGTGTACGGTATGTGGTACGGGGTTGGTTATGCCCAACATACTCCCGATATGACCAACTTGCCAAGACAGGTGGGATGTGTGACACTGCACATCACTGACGTCACCGTGGAGTCCCAGGATTACGAGCCCGACTGGTCTGTAAGTACTTGTTATCTATCATTTACCGTACCTCTTTAATTCAATTCTATTTTCAAAGGTTCCTGCTGTTCCAAAGAATTCTGATACTTAAAAAAAATAAACTATAGGTGACAAATAAAATTGATAAATAAATAAAATTGTTGTTGGTTTAGAGAACTTTATTACAACATAATTGTAATCTAAAAAAGCTACTCCTCAAAGTTTCTTTAACTGTCTGTGTCTGAAGAATCATTATATTTTTCGAATATTTTCTGAGAGACTTAGTACTATATCTAAGGAGATAAATGGCCATAAAAAGTGAAAAAATACATCACACGATTAATGTGTCATGCCCAATAGCTATTTAGCGCAATTTTCAAAACTTGTGGAGAAACATAAAAGAAACATTAAATTTATTCTGCATAAGCATAAGTCCCTAATAATAAGCTATCTAAAGAGTACCTAATGCTTGCTAGCTAGCAATTTAAACGCTCACGCCAAATCCCTTGCGGGGTAGGCAGAGAGAACAAAGCACCATAAGGCACGATTCTTACACACCTCACTCGCTTCGTTGACTTTCATAACTCTTTTCATGCACTTCAGTTAGGAGCCTCAAAAATCGACGCGCGACTTCCATGTGCGACGAATTCCATGACAAAATAGAACATGTTCTGGAGGAAGGTGAACCTTCCTCCAGAACATGTTCTATTTTGTCATGGAATGTGTGTCTCGGCCGTCCTCGACTCACACGGGCGTGAAGTTATGTTGTTATGTTATGGTAATAATAGATAATTCGTAATTAACTTTGTTCTGGATTAAAATTTTCATTTTACATATTGCTTGTTTATAGATTCAACGAAAAAATGATTCCGACGAAAAATGGCGCTCACGAAACGACAATGGGTATTCAGACACCGCGATGTCTTTCTCCTGGCTGGAAGCACGTACAAAAAGAGCTGTCAAGAGAGATAAGAGAGACATATACAATGAGAGGAAACTCCGTGTAGTCTGGGACGAGGACGGACAAACTGTGGAACAAAACTATCAATATACACCAAGCGATCCAGGACTATGGATTGCTGAGGAACGAGAATTGACTAATAGCCGAATAGGTTAATTCTTACTTTAAGTTCATTCTTCTTCTTCCGAAATATATCGTCATTAAAAATGTGAATGAATAAATGAATGATTGAACGGTTGATATGAATTAAAAATAAATAAATGCCTGCAATATAATAAATACTTCGTTTTTCGAAATCTACTAAAAATAACATTTGCCTTTGCGATATTTACGTAATACCCTACGGGTTTAGCACCCCGCTTTCCAATCAGAACTCTCGGGTTCGGTTCGGTTAGTAGGTTGTGTGTGATAAAATGGTGATGACTAACAAAATTGTGCAAATAAGTCATAAGTAAAATAATAATAAATCTATTATTATTTTATAAAGCAGGGCACCTGCAACACACAGTGTTACAGTTGCGTTGCCGACCTTTAAGGGATTAGGATAGGAAAGGATGAGGTGGCCCTCCGGGTACCTCTATCACAGAGTGAAACGCGTTATGAGCCACTTTACATCGATCTTCTGAAGTCGTCGATCTTACCTTGACTTATTTTCTCCCCTTTTAATATCCTACTTCCCTTACTCTTTTCCCGTATTCCTGCGAATTTTATATCCCACTTATGTGATCTTTCATATCTGTTAATATATAGCTGAATATTATTTCAGAAATTTGGTTTCCAGAAGTGCCACCAGAACATCCTCAAGTTATACGAATATTAGAAGCTACACCTCACATGATGATCATCAATCATTGTTCAGAGACTGGAGGGGGTGGCGTATTCTCTCTGATACTCCGTCGTTCTCCCTCTAGAATGGATAGGCGGGAGTGGTACAACTATAAGAGACAGTTCTTCAATTTTCATTTGCCAATCGTGCATAGGTATACGGCGATTTGTGCTGGTTGTAATAAAAGTAGTTCCATAATATTTGTAGTGATAATTCTAGTTATATTTCTATTTCATGATAATTTTACTTTGTATTGATTTTTTTTTATTAAATGTCAGCCAATTACAATTTAATTAATTATAAAATTGTGTAAATAAAGTTTACAACATTAAAATATTGTTTTAATGTATTTCGTCAAGGAATTCCACCAGTTGCTCCGGTTTTATGTTCATTTTAAGTGGATAGGAGGCGGATGAGCTCGCGAGATACATGATGTTAAGCAACTAGCGCTGCTGTGCTCATGGACACCTGAAATACTGAACTGAAATCTTTAAGGGAATGGGAGGTATTTTACAACGGTGGAGCCAGCACACACATGCAGCGTACTGCGTGGCTCTACCACTGCAAAAACTGTTAATATATTGAAATGACAAATACTTGAGTAATTTTTTTGATTTTCTAAACCACACTTTAGGCAAACTCGCTGTGATTCATAGAAATTATGCATAATTTTGAGACAAAATGAATGAGTGATCACTACACTTCTGATCGAAAAGCACCAGGTTCGGTTCCGGGTGTATATTATACTAGCTGACCCGGCGAACTTTGTTCCGCATCAAAAGTAATAAATGAGTAAATTTTGGATATCATGAGGTTCAATTTGTGTCATTTATCGGCTTTAAATGCTATATTAGTACTGCAAAATTTTCGAAAATATTCCTTTAAATTGCATGCTGTAAAGGGCCAGAATCATCTATATTACATGCACAACCTATTTATGACACTTAATTGGATGAAAATTAATTCTGTAATGTTTCAAATCGCTTCGTAAATAAGCCATTATTTCTCGTAAAATGTAACAAAATAAAAATGGTCATTGTGGGTTATCCCAAAAAGATAGACATATTCCCTCGGGGACTTTTTTGTAGACCTACTGAAGGTGTTTAATAATGTAAAACATTGTTTTGTTCTATCACTTAGGGTTCAGCCAGCGTTTGCAATTAAAGTGCTAAATCTCGAAAATTATATTTTTTTCTTTACAACATCATACATGAATTATAGATCAAAACCACCCCGTTGACACCCTCTAAAAAGTAAAAAAAACCGCATCAAAATCCGTTGCGTAGTTTTAAGGATATAAGGGGATAAGCATTTAAGGGGACAGACAGCGGAAAGTGACTTTTTTATACTATGTAATGATATTCAGGATTTTTTTCGAAATGTGTGTGCGTGGGTGAGAGAGAAAGAGAAATATTGTTGACTGAGCCGTGTATGTGTGTAGATTCTGCCACCTATTTACATGAACCCAAATACGCAGCAGTTTTTATTACAAAGTATGAGTTCTGCCTGAAGTTTCAAAATATATAAACACAACTAAAACACGGTTAAAATACAATATAATCATCTGTTTTCCTACCATGTCCTAAAGCGCTAGGCTAGACTTAAAGCATATCCTTAAGGCCGGCTATTTTTTCATTCACCCAATTTTGACATGCTAAATTTTAGAAGCCATACTGCTTTTTCTGTAGTGTTGTCTGTTCTATGATTCTTCAACTAATTTTGATACAGTTTTCTTCGTTTATCTTAAAATGGCATACGTTAACGTTACATACTGCCAATTTGAGTTCGTTATCGTTTTATAATGGGTTAGACTGAATTAAAAGAAACTTTTCATATCTTTGACTACTTAACTAATTGTGAAATTGAAGTGGATGTTTGTGAATAAGGATGGTTCATTAACATATGACCTGTGACAGGAGATAGGGGTCACGAAAATAGGAGCGACGAATAATTAGATTAATTATGGGGTCAACACATCGTATTTTAGTGTCATATAGGCATTCAATGATTCATTAAACTGTGCACTACACTGTAATTACTATTAAGTAAGGGTAATTCCATTTTTTGCACATCAAGAAAGATTACTTAACAAAACAAACATTCCTTTGAAATGTACCAGATCTTTGATGCTTATAAAAGTATACGTAGCTGACTAAACTAAATCGTACAAAGGTACCTACTTCGTTTTCCAAGTAAGCGTTTTTAAGACACAAGCATGAAGATGGTAAGAATAAACCATTATTTAAAATACACAAAATATTTTTCTCAAAATGCATCAGTTCGTTATGTAATGATACGTGACAAGATTTAAGAAGAAAAAACGTACACCATTTTCGGCACAAATACTTTTAAAGCTACGAATGGTAAAAACATTTTCAAATTCCTTCGGATACATCCCATAAAGAACGAACCGAGCTACTTTACGTAGAAATTCTGAGAGGTCGTGGTCTTTCACCGGTCGAGTCGGCACATTCATGCAGCGAACTCCGTGACTCTACCGGGTGGTTTCCTTACGTAATATAATTATTATTGTTGGTCAACTTAATCTTCTGTTAATTTTTAGGACTTTTTATTAAATTGTATATATTTATCTTTTTTGTAAACCGCCAACTCATAAAGGAAAAAAAAAACAGCTAACATTTTTTTTATTTAGTACCTAACTAACCTTATCGTTTGGTAGCCTGCATCGTATCATTACGATATATTTGCTGTAAACTTTATAACTTTTTGCTGTATTACTAACAGTCTCGGTGACGCAGTGGTCGAGCACACGGCTTCTGATCTAGAGGTCCATGTTCGATTCCAGACACTGGCTCACACCAATAACTTTTCGAAATTGTTTTCGGAAGTTATGTGAGATAAATATCGATGACTGAAAAACTTTGGGCCCGGTATGGCAATAGGTTCGCCACTTATTCCATTTGGGACGTAAACATAACGGCGAGACGAGGCTTAACAGCCGCTGCCAAACCTTCGGGTAACAAAAGGCGTGAAGTTATGTTATGTTTATAATACTAATATATTATCTCTTTTGTCAGCGTGACCTTTGATGCATGACTATTTACTTTATATTCACAGATTACCACTTGTTTTTGTTCATTAATAATCATTATTTCGTTTGTGGTTTATTAGGGCAGTCGTGTTATTTTTTTTTAATTCTTGTTCAAGCATAACATGTCTTTTAGACCTGAAGTATAGCGAGGAGATATTTACAATCTAGGTACTTGGAGAATCCATACTGAGGTTAATTTTATATTTGTAATCCGATTGATACTCGTACTCAATAAATCTTTGTGCAGTTATAACGGAGGGATTAGTAGAGTTGTGAATTTCAGTATTTGTTTTTTATTTCCAGAATGTTTTTCTTTTTTTTTTCTTTTTGTCTGGTAAAATAATTAATAGCATCCCGGAAAGAATGAGACCGAGTAAAACGCAGCTAGTGAAGTCCATGTTTAATAATAAAATCGTTGATTGTTGCTTGTCATTATCCAAAAAAAAACTTCTTTATTGTATTAATGTCCTAGTGGTCCTCATTTATTTTGATAGGTTCTCGAATACTGGCCGCAATGATTTAGTTATCTTGTGTCTTTTTAAAATAACTTAATAATTACCATAGGAAATAATTATCAAACAACTATTAAACTTAGATAATCATGTCGTAAACAGGATAAATAATATGAGGAATATGTACTCAACTACAGGAGGACCACTGTTAAATTGGTGTTAATTAGTTTACTTCCCACTCTTATAGTGAGCTTCTACGGGCAGTCACACACTGCGAGTACTGTGACCACCACCCAGCTGACGAGTGATAGCAAGTTCTTAGAAAAAAAACTGACAATGCATCGAAAGATATTAGCTTTTATGTACTTGTGGTATACGGCAGACAGCGCGAGCTATTACGGCAGCAATGGACAGTATACAACATATTCAAGTTATAGTACTACGGCGAACACTTACAACCAATATCCTTACAAAAGTGGTGTCGGAAATATTGGGAACGAAAATCGCCAATATCCTGATATGACGCGCAACACAAACCTCAATAGCGCCGGATATTCTACCAGCAAGTATGATTCGTTCACAACTCCTAGAACCAACGTGATCTACCCCTCTGGAGGTTATACTCCGAGATATGAAAACAATTACAACTCAGGATATGGGCAAGGATATGGTCAAGGTTATGGGCAACAATATGGGCAAGGTGTAGGTAATAATTATGGTACTGGATACGGTAATAATTACAGCCCATACGAGATACCGTTTGTGAATAATATTGGTGATTATTGTATAAATAGATCACCACAAACCGGTATTTGGGTGGAGAGTCTGATGGGTATGTGGTACGGTGTCGAATTCATTGAACATTTGGCTGGAGATTCTAGAATTGATCATAGCCGTACATGTATAGTGATCCACATATCAGAACCAATGGATAAAGTAAGTACTTTTAGCTTCCCTCTATCTGTACATGAATAATTTTGTATTTATTTTGTGAAAAATATTATTTTGAATGTGGCAAATGTATAAATGATGGCACCCAAAAGGAAAAAAAGTAAGTATTGTTTCAACTTAAATCTTAATATTTTAATCATTTTCAAAATAGGTTCAATGCCACATAAAAATACGCAAATAATTAATATAAATGTTTTTTTTAAATTTAGTTGAATATGTGATTTTCTGATTGAGATGGTATTTTTTTTTAACACAATAGTTATTATGACAATTTCGTATTAAATTGCAATTTGTGTCTCGTTTATCGGTTCTTGTCTATATGAAGGTTTAGATTCTGAATCAATAAGCCTCGTATTCGAATCCTTGCATATACAATCTGCATTCACAAAATTTTTGCGATAGTTATGGGTGTACATATATGACACACAAAATTTTGCCGATATGCGGCAATTGGTTCCACCATTTGGCTTTGCTTTGCTTTGCCTATACTTTCGGTATTTTTGGTTTGAAAAAGGCCTGAAGTTGTGAAAATATACGGCACAGTTTTTTACTATTGTTATTATGATTTTGTGAAATCTTCTATTTATATATATAAACTAATTGACCCGGGGAACTTTGTTCCGCATCAAAGTAATAAAGAAGTAAATTTTGGATTTATAATTTTTTCTTTACTACATGAATTACAGATAACCACCCCGTTGATACCCTCTGTCTATTAAAACAAACTGCAATCAAAATCCGTGGCGTAGTTTCAAAGATAACAGCATATAAGGGGATAGACATCGGAAAGCGACTGTTTTATACTATGTAATAGTACAATGAGTCAATAATAATTTAATGAAAAACAATAGACCTGAACAAACACGCGACTTAAAAAAAAGAGACGACATAAAATATATCTTCTTGTTGTATTAATCACCTAGTTATACATTAATGCATAGAATACTGTTATATTATCATAGCAATTGTACCATATAAGTTCACACTTAATCCTTTGCTGGATAGGTAGAAACAACGGAGCGACACGTTAACATGATCATTTACATTACAAACCTCATACCTACTTTTAAATTTTATTACGTAACCTTGTAATAGAAATTCGCCATTGGTTTTCGTGACTCCTATCGTCTTCATCCAGACGGACGCCGTCTATTTCAGTCAAACGAAGTACTTTGTGGCCTTCTCAGACTCCTACGCCCTTCTGGTTTTATACGTAGTACCTATCTCTCATTAGTCATTCGTTCATCATCCATTCTTTCCGCATTTTATCTTACCAATAGATATTATAATATAATATCTTGGACACAATACACACAAGGCTCTCTAGTTCCAAGCTTTGCAACTAAATGCTTGCGTCATGAAAATTAGTTAATAATACATAGCGGGTGGGAATCAAATCCTCCGACCTCGATTCTGCAGTTGTGTTAAATTATGCATCCATTTTTATAAAAGTTAAAGTTTGTAAAAATGTTTCTATGTTTTCATGCTTAAATGTTTGTTACTCAATCATCGAGTTAATCGCTGAACAGAGTTAGATAAAAATTGGCATAAAGATAAACAATTTTTTGGATTAACACATTTTAATACAAGTAAAATTCAATGTTAAGGTTGTTCAAACATAATTTTAATCTGAAGACAGATCGACACTAATAAACTATTTGAAAATCCAAAGTTATCGATGGCTGAAAAATTGTGCCCGAGCTAAGGCAACTTAATTCAACCTATGATCCACTACTAACTATCCGATAACTATTTAAATAGCCTAGATTCGCTGGTTGAGTGTATTTATAAATAGCCTTCGGCAAAATTCATAGATTTACAAGAAAAGAAACACAAATATGACACAGGAATCTGTATTTGTCGCGCGAATTGAGCCTGTGATCTCACATTAAATCTTACGACAAAATATATCAAATTAATTATTATTTACTATTAGTTTTTCCCTACAGATTGATATTACCTATTATGTAGTCGAGATCAGAACAGATATGCGCGTTTAAGACCATCAATTTCAAAGGCGATAACATCAATGGTTGTGAGTCAGCCGCGCAAGCCGCTGCTCTCACTCAGTCGGCACCGATCTTTCATAAGCAGAATATATGCGCGCGCGCAGTTTTGCAGAAAAAAAATAATAAAAATCAAAAACAAAAGTGTTGTTACATCAATGTGAGTTACCAGTGTTTAAAAATGGAATACATTTATCGATACTGGATATTCCTTCTCCTAACATGTCATGTATTGGCAGAAGAGAAATTCATTATTTACGAAAGACCATCTAATAGTCCGAAGACGAATAGTACAGATAGAAATACAACAACAAATACAGGCGGTGTGTCTTGCGTTAGAGAACATCTATACGACAACATGAATATTGAAAGATTATTTGGAAATTGGAAGGCTATTGAGCTGTACCTTCATCTGAACAACGAAGGTGTCAAAGTTTATTACACATGTCCAAAAATCAGGATTTGGGAAGATGAATTTTTACTCACAACAACTTTTGGGGTATGTCTATTGCTATTTATCTATTAATAATAATCGTTCTATATGAATTAGGGAACAATACTTAATTAAATATAAACTCACTACTGGCTGTCTTGTCGGTACCTAGTGAGTATATTAAACTCATAAGATAGGCAGAACGGTTTGTGTATTATATATTCAATAAATTTTGCAATGAGTTACATTGTTCTTGTTGCAACAAGATAGCTCCTCAATATCAACTATCGCATTCAATAAGTTTAAAATAAACACAATTATCTTAATGATGATATTTGGTATAACTGCAATGTTCCCTTATCACAGAGCCCGGGTATTCCCGTTCGGCATTTCAATAAATATATTTAGATTTATTAATATATTCTTCATGTATGACCTATGAACTGTTCTTCTGGATAATATGGCATAAATTATAATATAGAATTTTGCTAATAACAAATCATCATTATTTAAAATCATCATTATTAACAAATCATCATTATTTAATAATAATATAGAATTTTGCTATTAACAAATCATCATTATTTCGATTCAACATCATCATTTTCCTTCCCTTAATAATAATTATAATAAAACCAGTTTATTTCCAATTTACGAATTACTTATTACATGCGATATAGTTAATATGTATATACACGTTTATTTATTTTTCTATTCGCTACCCTGCGTTTCTTCAGTGCCGATGATCGGAACCCTTTCTCGGGTAAAGGCCTCATCCAGCTGTTTCCAAACCTTTCCATCCATAGCTTTCTCTCTCCATTCGTTTCCTGCTATTGATGTTGTGTCTTCTAAGCATCTTTTCCCTCTTTTCCTTTTTCCTCCTGGTCCTTTCCATGGAATTATCGTTAATTTTCATCTTTTATCCTTGCATCTTGTAATATGTCCTGCCTATGTTTTATGACGTCAACCCTCCAACATAACTTCACGCCTTTTGTTACCCGAAGGTGTAGGCAGCGGCTGTTAAGCCTCGTCTCGCCGTTATGTTTACGTTTTAGGTGGCGAACCAATTGCCATACCGGGCACAAAGTTTTCAGTCATCGATATTTATCACACATAACTTCCGAAAAACAATTTCGAAAGGTCATTGATGTGAGCCAGTGTCTGGAATCGAACCCGGAGCTCTGGATCAGAATCCGTGTGCTCGACCACTGCGCCACCGAGACTGGGAATGATTTGTTTTAGTCTGATGAAATAGGTGACGGAGCCACTTATCATATATATCGTGCTCATTTATGCCAGTCATAACATTTATCAAACATAACTTCAGAAAGAATCCCGAAAAGTCATTAATTAGTGGAAACCGTAGACAGCATTGGATCTCTCCTCTGAATCAGATGTGAAGTCATCGGTCAGTAGGCCATAGGGATCTGTCAATTAGCAATTAAAACCACTAATTCCCAGTTACCATGAAAGCATATATATGTCTATCTTTGTATGCCGGTCATGGTTTTCTATAAAGTTTGATCTGCTCAAATTTGAGTGAGATTTGCACCATCTTCCATTTAGAATAAGTTATTTGAAAAAAAAAAGTTATATGTGATGTCACACTTCAGCCCCCATTCTCATAAGTTGGAATTTGAATTTGAATTGTTCCCGGGGAAATATGATAAATGGATGACCCCTTTGGATAATAAATATGATGCGGGGCAACGAATAGAATTGTTTTTATTTTGATTCTGCCCGAATTTTTACATCATAAATAGAATAGATGGCGAAACTTATTGCCATACATCGGGTTCAGTGCTGTCAGTCATCGAAATTTATCACGCTTTTCTCCCCAAAATAATTCCAAGAAGTCATTGGTATGAGTCCGTATTGGATCCCCACGACTTCTTTATCACTATATTCTTCTTTTTAAACATTAAACTAGACATATTTTTTAAATAAAACAAAATGAATGGGTCATCTAGTAATTTGAGAAAATTACATGCGTTTAGCACGTGTCCGATATTCTTCTTGTTATAGTAATAACTGAACAAATTGATTGTATTGTGTAACGCCTCAATTGAGTAAATTTCATTGAACACATCTGGTTAAAACGCTTTGCCAATTGATGTAGGTAGATATCAAATTTCAACCTAATCTAGAAGTATTAAGGTTGACAATATGTGCCAATGTCCATAGTGTTGCATCTCCTAGTATGAACAACTGTTGTTAACTTATAAAACACGAATGGCCTTATAAAAGTTTAGTTTTTGTTAATATGATAAAGGTGTCCATGCCTACACTCATTAATAGGTGAAAGATCTATAGGCGAGGGTAAACTCGATTGTTAGATGGCGTTTCATTATTAACTTACAACATAACTTCACGCGTGTTTCTACCCGAAGGTGTAGGCAGTAGCTGTTAAGCCTCGACTCGCTGTTATGTTTACGTCCTAAATTAAATAGGGGGCCGATTTATTGCCATACAAGGCACAAAGTTTTCAGTCATCGATATTTATCACACACAACTTTCGAAAAGAATTTCGAAAAGTCATTGGTGTCAGCCAACGCGCCAACGCGCGTCTTGTTTATTCAGAAACGGGGTACTAGACCACTGGACCACTGAGACATAACAATATTTAACAATAATACATTTTTATTCTATTTAACACTTCAGTAAATAGTATATTGTTGACAGATAAGTAAAAAATATAATATGTTGGTTAGATTGATCAAGGAATTTCCGGTATTGTTCAGGGTTTTACGTCAGCAACTCACGATTTTCATGTTGACATGGTCACATTGTTGGAAAAAAATTATGTATGTTCATAATGTGTGATATAACTTCACGGCCAATTAGAAGGTCTAGGTAGCGGCAATTATGCACCGACGTACCAAATGCCGATGTTGGTCTTATGCCTATCGCTGTAGATGTCCACACAATTTTTTCCGTCATCGGTGTCAATCATACCCAACTTGTGAAAGAATTCTGATAAGTCATTAGTGTAAGCCGGGATTCGAACTTGAGACTTAATTTAGAAGGGAATGCTAATCATTTGGCCACTGAACTGTTAGAATAATTGCTACATCTACGACATTAACATTGTTTTCGTTCTAGAATCCTAGTTAAGAGTTAATCCTAGAATATTATCAACCTTCATCTTAAGCATCTGCAATACCATTTATATTAATAACGTTAAAGATTTTAGTTGATTTTTAAACGCGCTAATCTCAGTATCTACTAATTCGTATTGAACAAAAATTTTTGTGTCGGATAGTCCATTTATCGACAAAGGTTTTAGGCTATATATCATCACGCTATGTTAAATTGGAGTGGAGCATTAACCTTTATAGTCGTAAAAGTATATAATATACCGAAACTAATACTAATATCTAATACTATCAAAAATTTTTATACACACATTACATCATTCAATTAGTGGAGTGCTAAACAATTTCGCATGCTAATTTGCCAAAAAAAATACTGAGACACTCGGTAGTAGACTCTTTCTCAAATAATCCATTGAAAGTACTGTAAAGAATTATTATTGTTATGACAATTGGATAGTGATTTTATTGGATGTCTTAGGGGACAAATGAGTAAACGGGTCATCTGGCGGCAAAGCGTCTAGCATCGCTCATGTACATTTGCAATACAGAGAGTGTTGCAGTTGCGTTGCGGGTCTTAGTTATAGTGGGATGGGAAGAAAGAGGAAAAGGGGTTGGACTTCTGGATTTCTCTCAGCGAATGAAACGCGGTATGAATCGCTTTACGGTGATACTGATAGGTCGTGGTATTTCACCGGTCGAGGAGGACATTTATGTAGCGAATTGCTTGGCTCTACTACTTTTAAAAGGTATTGTTTTTTTATGGTATAGGAGGGCAAACGAGCAAGTGGGTCACCTGATTACTCACCGCACATGAACACCGTGATACGCTGCCGTCCTTTAAGGGAGCAGGAGGGGAAAAGAAGGGGACAGGGGATCGGGCCTCCGGTTACCTCTCTCACCGAACGTAACGCGGCACGAGCCACTTCACCCCGATATTCCCGAGAGGTCGTGGTATTTCACTGGTCGAGCCGGCCTATTCATGCAGCGAACTGCAAGACTATACCGCAGTTAGTAGTTAGTGTAAAGTAGGTTTTTCGCAGACAGCGTCTGACAAAGAGTTCGTGTAATATCAGTCGGGTCATGACATTTTGCATTCCGTAGGGAGACAGACTGTTCCGTTACTGTTCCGACCTAAATGTACCTTCCTGTCGATTGAACTGACTTCCTCGACTGATACCAGGTCCACCGCTATTATGAAGTTACTCAATAGTTACTCGTGGTGAATTGGTAAAACTACCGACTGCAGAATCGAAGTTGGCCGGTTAGATCCCCATCTGAATGCAAACATTTATGACAAGAATGAATGTTTGTATGGCGTCTGGATGTTTTTCTATGTATTTACAAAAAAAAAGTATAGGTAAATGTATTACCTAATATTCATTACCTAGTTTCCATAACACAAGCTTTTAGTTGCTTAGCTTGGAACTAGAGGGTGCTGTGGGTATTGTGTCCAAGAGATTATCTTTCCTAGTCGTATATAGATATAATTAAAGTATCTAGATGACTAACTTTTATTTGTTTTCCTGTTATTGTAAATGGGTATACAAAACAGCCACATATAATCAAGATTAGCATGTGTACATACATACTAGTTGTGGCCCACAGTTTCGCTCGCATGATCCTTCATCTAATGATGGTTATTAGAACACTAGCATATGATAATGTTGTCAATTTAACTATTAAAAATAGCACAAAATATCTATCTTATAGTTTAATTGTTAAACTATGACACCTAGAAGTACAAATATATTGATTTGACTATTAATCATTACATCGTATAAAATAAAGTGGCTTTCAGCTGCCTATCCATATGCTTAAATCTTTGAAACTACGCAACGGATTTTGATACAGTTTTTTATTAGGTAGGGGGTGCCATGGGGGTGGTTTGTATGTATAATGTAGCAAAGAAACAATAATAGCTTTCGAGATTTACCATTTTCTTTGTAAACGCTGTAAAACTTATTTTTGGCGCGGAACATAGTTCGCCGGGTGAGCTAGTATTCTATAAATATTTTAAATATATACGGACAGAAATTGTATATTCATTTATAAAATTGATGTTGTATATTATTTATGTTCTTTTGTATTGCTGCCAAAAACCATTGGAAACTAACTAACTAGTAAATTGACACTACTTTTTGGAAGAATGTCTAACTTTGACCGACTATTTTTGATCATCGCAACGATAGCTCAAGACGTTGAGGGCGATATCTATTCATCTATTCATATAAATCTACACACTATAAATTTACACATTTTGTCTGTCTGTCTATTTGTTCCGGCTCTAAAATGTCTCGACCGATTTCGACGTGACTTTTAAATTTACACATTTTGTCTGTCTGTATGTTTGTTCCGGCTCTAAAATGTCTCGACCGATTTCGACGTGACTTTTATATAGCTGATGTCATAAGGTTTTTTCAAAAACCTTCATTTATTGCTTTCGAATCAAAGTTCATCGTGACAGCTTTAGTAGTCTTTAATAAGAAAATTCAAGACAAAAATATTTTATAGAGGACTTGTGTTTTGGTAAGACTAGACATCGGGATTAGTCATTAAATGTCCCATATTTTACAAAATATATACAAATATGTAGTATGGATAGGCTCCTAAGTGGATAGGGCACTTTATCATCAACGGCGCCATCGTTACTTACCATCAGGTGAAGCTAGGTCGATCGCTGGCCCTGTATACTATAAAAAAACCTCTGTGATATCTGACTTTCAACTAACGTGATATCACTTTGGCCACACCTTAACCGAAGTCAGAGTCCCACACTCTGACCAAAGTGTGGTGTGGCCAAAGTGAGCGGCTATATACCTTAAGGCTCGGGGGTCGTTCACTATAAACCAAAAAAAAAACTTTGTGGGCCTAGGGATCTCTCTGACGTAACATCTTGTATCATGTGCCACAAATGTTGCTCTACCCATTAATTATATTAGATAACATGCGATTTTTTTCCTGTTAATGTCCACTACATACAAATCCATCCGTTCAAGAATATTCATTATTGATAACACTCATAAAATATTTACATAACTTTAATAGTTTTTTTTCAAGCAATACTATGACTGAAGCTTGTTAAAAAAATAAAATAGGCAATGGCTACGTATTAAAATATAGAATAAATAAATAAATATAATTCTAATTGTAAAAAAAAATATTAATAATATAGCACAGAGAAACAAAAAGCATAGATTTTTCTTCATTGGTTTCATAATATTTTTAAATCTTCACTAGCCAAACACTTAAATTGTCTTTGGCATATGAGTAATCTGTAAAATATTGCATCATCACCTACTCCTAGACACAAACCTAAAACTCTTGCGTTCCATTGTATATCTATGTTCTGTCCGCTTGTGGTAAAGGAAATAAAAGATAATGGACCAAGAAAAAAGCTTTACGTACGCATTAAACTACAGTTCAATTACACCTACATATATAAAAGATAGTTACCAGTGAACCAATGAACCTCTTCGTGGAGGTAATTTGACAATTTTGATTGTAATTAATGTAACCTATATGTAACATGGGCACCCACAAATGACTGACGCATCCAATGTCGTCGAGGTCAACCGGTTGACCCATTTAATCTCCAATAATCTTGTGAATATGACTATGCTAGATGGCAATGACTAATATTGTCAAGATGCAGCAATATCTCGTATCGTTCCATACCTGTAGAGTAACGAATACTAAAATCGACGGAAAAATCAAATAGATCTCCTATTAAAAATCTAATTATCATGAAAACACAGAAAAAATAAGTCAGTTTTTTATGTTTTTTAATATTTAAATAGTTTGAATGCAAAATATATGTTCCATATTTAAAATTACGGTGACATTTTTATTTTCTTGTTCAAAAAAATTAAGTTTTTGATCAACATATCACAAATAGGGGTTGATTCGTAGAGAGGTGAAAATTTAATCTCTGTTTAAAAAAAAATGCAAATTATAAACATTACAAAAAAAATAGGGGTGGTGGTAAATTAACATTTAGGGGCATGAAAAATAGATGTTCTCTGATTCTCAGAATTGTATAATTAGTCATGCCATAAATATTGTAACGAAGAAAAAAAATTTTTTTTAATTGCAAATAACATTTATTACTTTTACAGTGTGTTACTTTAATACATAAATATAAAACGATATAAAATATAAAAAGCTTATTCGAAGTGGTCTCCATTGGCTGCAATACAGGCCTTTAAACGTTGAGGCCAGTTGTCAATAGAAACACGCACTCTTTCCATGGGAAAATTCTTCACTGCCAATCGTATGGATTGTTTTAGGGACTCTAAATTATTATGACGTTTAGAGCAAGCCGTACTCTCTAAAACTGACCACAAATCATAATCCAGTGGATTAAGATTGGGACTAGACGACGGCCAGTCTTCAGCTCTAATGAAGTCCGAAACGTTCGCTTCCAACCAAGATTGCGTGGACCGAGCTTTATGATCCGGTGCCGAGTCTTGCTGGAAGGACCATACTTCGTTATTGAACATGGTGTTGTTAAGGGGCTTGACTACCTTTTCAAGAATGGTATCTTGATACAGTTGTGCCGATGTTTTGATACCTTTTTCACAAAAATATGGCTCAGTCACTCCTTCGTACCTAACACCCCACCAAACCATCACTGAAGTCGGATAATGCCCACGTTGCACTCTGTCAACTAATTGGGAAGCTTCCTTAGAGCTTTGAGCATAAATACGGTCATTTTGTTTATTAAAATGTTGCTCAATTGTAAAAACTTTTTCATCCGTAAACAATATTTTTCTGTGACCTCCCTTTGCGTACCGCTTCAGTAGTTGTTTAGATTTTAACACCCTATTCTTTTTTAAATTGTCAGTTAATAAATGACCAGTGCGCCTCTTATAGGCTGCAAGTCCTAAGTCATCTTTTAAAATACGCGACATTGTTCTAGGTGCTATCTTCATCTCCCGAGATAAAATCTTTTGATTGCGGACAGGATTTCTTCGAATTCTTTCCCTTACTGCTTTGACCACCTTTTTCGTACGAACACTACGTGGACGGCCAGGTCTTTTTCTGTCACAAACAGAGGAGGTCTCATTGTACCTATTAATAGCCCGGTACACAAACATTTGACTAATACCAAGTGTATGGAGAGTTTTAAAAATTGCATTTGGCTCCATACCTACTTTGTGTAATGCAATCACAGCGATTCGGTTCTCTTTATCACCCCACTCCATTTTAATATCGCAAAATATTGTACAATGTATTGGCGCCAAAACGAGAAAACACAATGAACAATCGTATAAAAATGAGAGATTCCAAATTCAAATGTAATATTTTTTTATTTTTAGTTGTAACAGTATTTATGGCCAGACTAAGTATATTAGAAGATATAAATGAATGTTGTTTCAGACCTACTCTTGACTTATTTTTTAAAGCATGGCGTCCTTGGAATTGAAGGAAAACATTTATCAAATAACAGTTTTATTTAATTTAATAATAAATTTGCCGATTGTTTGACGAGAGGGTTACAATTGCATGTGATGAAAACGAAAGTTATGTTGTTTGGAAGGGAAGAAACCAGAAAATATGCAAAGATAGTGGTTGATGATGCGAGCTGGGGCGAGTGAATGATACTGGGATGTAAGGTACACTATGAATGTAGAAATAAACACGTGGACACGTTGTACATATTTTTGGGTGCTAAAAATTTCTAGCTTGTTGACTAGCTCGCTGTACATATTGCGGCACTGATTCCCAACACTAACATATGGAAGCAAGAATTGGGTGTGGCAGAATGCGCATGAAAGTCGAATAAACGCTATTGAAATGAGGGCACTGCATTAAATCTGCGAAGTGACGGCGATGAAAATACTCAGTTCTTGCTTGATTCGAGTACCAACAAACAAAATTTCTCCTTCAGAGACTCCTATAAAGAGCAAGCACCACATTAGTTTTTTTTTTCAATATAAATCTGTCTCTGACTCGGTTAACATTTATAATAGGTAAGTAATACTACTACTGATAATATTAATAAATGCTTATAAATCTTCAATTTAAAATTGTGGGTATAAGTTGTGGTTTGTAGTAGGTTTATTTATTTTCTGTATCGACAAATATGAGTTTGAGTTTTCTTCTGAAACGTTTTAAATTCACAAAGACATTCCTTTATTAAGAACTCGCTGACCCGGCGAACTTTGTTCCGCATCATAACTTATGGAAAACATTTTTTTTTATGAGTACGAACGGCAAACGAGCAGATATAGTGTTATTGTTGCGTTGCCGACCTTTAAAGGATACGGGATAGGGAAGGATCGGGAAGGGGGGTGGGCCTCCGGGTACCTCTCTCACCGAACGAAACGCGGCATGAGCCACTTTACGTCGATCTTCTGAGAGTTCGTCGTATTTGAGCAGTCGAGCCGGCCCATTCATGCAGCGAACTGCTTGGCTCTACCACTGTTGTACACTGTATAATATGTAATGATATGCCTTAACAATAATAACTAAAGCTCTTATGACACAGGTCTAACAAAAGATGCAATAAAATTAAAATTTTTAAGCAAATTATCGACTCATAAATAAATTCGTGGAAATCAAATATATATTTTTATATACAGTAATACTAAATACTATGTAGTATACTTACGCTACCCCGTTTTACGCGAATTCGGAGATACGCGGTTTTTCATAACCTCTAATTATGTCGTCTAAACGACCAAAAAATGAGTCATTGGAGTCTAACAAGAAAAACGCTGTCTTTGGAGTGTAGACTGAATATAATTAAAGACTTTAATTCAAAACTTAACAGAAGTACTCAATTAAATTGAAAAGGGGTTACAAATTTTAGAAAAAATTGATTCTCATGAAGAACGCATTTCTACTACAAAACGGGGAATTAAAAAATTACTGATATGCTGCGAGGAAATTTTGCGTGAGAAGAATAAAAACATAACTCGTCAAGCAACATTATTAGAGTTTAATATGAAGCCTCCGACACCAAAATATCTTCGGTTTAGGTTACACTTTATTAAATATTTTTCTTCTAAATTATTGTTTTCTTGAACTCTGATACCGATTAAACATACTATATGGGTATTTATATGTAAAATTGAACCCCGACTTACGCGAATTCGACTTACACGGCAATCGCTCGGACCCACCTATCGCGTAAGTCGTATTACTGTATAGCAAATATATATATCTTATTTTTATCAAAATAAGTCTACCTAGTCAGTGGTACCTATTAACGTGCTAAAGCCCGACTACTGAACCACCACTCAAATATATAAGCGCTACTTAAGCGTTTAAGTATCTGTCACATTATACAGAATACGTGACATTTGAGCAGTAAGTAGCACTTTATTGATTGTCATATTTGAGTGGCGGTTCAGTGTTTGGGCGTAAGACTATTACTGCCAAATGTCTGTAGGTATTAGTTTTTTTTATTTTTGTCAACGGCAATTAAGCACACGGCCCACCTGCTAATTAGTCTTTACCTTGGACCAAAAACTTTGCCTGAATATCATCAAAAGACTCTCATCGAATAATCTCCCTGGCACAACATTTTTTATACTTTTTTTTAACTACTCACCTTTTTCTACCCAAAGGTAGGATATTACGCCTTGACGCGCTGCATTTTTGCATCCGAAAACTTGGAAACCTTATTACATTTTGTTATTATATGAATGTAATATTTAAATGACACAATTTTCAAAGTGTCATTGGTTTAAACCAGTATAATATCCCAGAAGTTCTCGACTCAGAAGAAGGGTGCTCGAGCTGCTATCACACAGATAAAAAATAAAGCGGGGTTTAGAGTCAATTTTTTTTTAACCAACTATAATAACATAACATATCATAACTTCACGCCTTTTTCAGTCAGATGTCATAAAAAGAAATAGACGTGATGATACCAAACTATGTTTGCACAGTGCGAAAACAACTCTGATGACCAAAAGCCTGTTGTGTATGGCGCCAAGAATTTATAATAGAATACCGCAGGAAATAAAACTATACAACGTAGTAAAATTCAAAAATGTTGTGAAAACTATATTAGCAGAAAAATGTTATTATTGTTTAGATGATTTTTTTAATGACAAACTTTTGTAACTAATTTTCTCAATTGTGAAGCCGTTAATAATAATTATTTTTGACTGAATGTTATCTGCTGACATTTTTAATATTTTTGACATTTTATAAATTTAAAATTATTGATTATTTTGCTAGACATTTTTTTTGTATACTTTTTTTTAAAACATTCACACGCCTACTTTGGCAAATTTTGGAGAAACCTGAAAATAAATTGTCACCATATTGTAAATACCCAAAATTTTGTGAATAAATAAATGATTGATTGATTGATTTTTCTACTCGAAGGTATTGGCAGTGGCTGTTAAGCCTCAAGCTGTCAAGCTATGTTTACGTCCCAAATGGAACAAGTGGCGAACCTATTCTCCTACCGGGCATAAAGTTTTCAGTCATCGATATTTATCACACATAACTTTCGAAATTAATTTAGAAAAGCCATCGGTGTGAGCCAGGATTTGTACCCGCGACCCCTTGATTCAGAAGCGGGGTGCTTAACCACTGGACCACCGAGACTAACTATAGTAAGATTTTTATTTTTGTTGTATTGTTTTTTCAGCCGTCTACAGAGCACCAGTTGTTCCACGTCCAGCATATTAATGCGAAATTTCGTCAAGAATTCAGACACATAAGACTGTTGTGGGACGAGGCTGGCAACACCATCGAGTACTCGCTCTACTTTAGGAACGAGTCGGCCGGATACTGGCAAATGTTCCATCCACAAAATGGTATTTAGATGATATCTACCTTCAAATATAGTTTTGAGAGTGAATATTCCAATTTTTACCTGGATTACCTGGTGGTAAGTGACTGAAGGACGCCTATGGACACCTGCAACACACAGTGTCGCAATTGTGCTAACGCCCTGTAAAATAGGATGCACAGGGGCTCGGGAGTAAGAAGGGAGTGGAAGGCGGACCTCTTGATATCGCTCTCACCAAACGAAACGTGGCATGAACCACTTTACGGCGATATTCTGTGAGGTGCTATTTCACCGGTCAAGCCAGCCTATTCATGCAGCGAGCTACGTGTCTCTACCACCGTTAATTGTACTACTAGGTCATAAATTGCAGAGATTCGTAACCACTTTATGACAAAGAAAAATCTAGACAAATCCATCTAAAAGTTAACGTCAAAAAAAAACATTACGCCCTTGTTACAAGAAGATATTAGGAGATAGCAAAAAAACAATTCTAAAGATTTAACATAAGCATTACTATCTGCTTACTCCGCAAGGGACTTGGCGTGAAGTTATGTATGTAATTTTAAGCTGTCACTATTCAGTAGTTTTTTTTTTTTTATGGGTTAGGAGGGCAGCGAGCAGGCGTGTTACCTGATGGTAAGCAACCAACGCCGCCCATGAACACCAGCAACACATATAGTGTTACTGTTGCGTTGCCGACCTTTAAGGGATAGGGGATTGGAAAGGATGGGGAAGGGGGGTGGGCCTCCGGGTACCTCTCTCACCGAGCGAAACGCGGCATGAGCCACTTTACGTCGGTCTTCTGAGAGGTCGGTGGCTCGACCGGTGAAATACCTCACCGGTCGAGCCGGCCCATTCATGCAGGAAACTGTTTGGCTCTACCACTGTTAAAGTTACCAACGATTCCTTTATAATATACCTGTTTATTATATTTTAATAGTCTGGATAACTAAATAATTGCTATATTCCAGGAACATTGCCCGAAAAACCTGGCTATCCACAATTCACCGGCACCATACAAGTTCTGAAGGCAGTCAACGATCACCTCGTACTGAGCTTCTGTCAAGAAGGTGGTAACGGAAGAACTCCAGTACTTTTTTCTGTTCTATTCACCCGAGAACCAGGACACATGGAAATATGGGAGAGAGATTCAGTACATTCAATGTTACAGAATAAAAAGCTATCTATCGCTTCAAGACGAATGGTCTGCGGGAATAGTGCAGATAGACCGCTGTTCAGCATTCTTACCTCACTTCTTATGCTATTGTTAAGTTGTAAGGCATACTTTTAAATCATTCACCATTCATTCACCCGTTCATCATTCATTTATATGTAAAAAAAAATTAACAAAATGACATCACTAGCGGTTCATCTACCGCCCACATCACAAATAACAAATCCAATAAGTGTCCTATTCTATTAGATTATGCTAAGATGTATTTCATATATAATCTAGGTTTATTTATATCTGTTTTGATTTTATGTTTATAAGACTAGAGGTTTCCTGTTATTTTGTTATACGTATTTTTTTTACTAGTACACACAAATATTTGGCAACGTTCCGTAGTACGTATATAACAGTTGTGCAATATATTATTTCAACTGTGACGTGTTATGGTGTCTATTTTCATATTTGATTTTAATACGACTTCAAGGTAAGAAGCCTTTTAAAATAAAAATATAGTTACGCTTTCACGTGTAAGATTAGACATGTCCGATTACACAAATAGGATTAATGTTGTTCAGTAAAGCGGTGTTTTTTTTTTCCATAATTTTATTGTCTCGTAACTACTCTATGGACAAAACTCCAAGTCGAATAATCAAATTAAATAGTCTTCTAAAATAATAAATTATTTTCGAATACTCAGTCACCTTCAAGGGTAATTTCCATTACTCGTGAGCATTGAAGCTGTTTGTTGTAAGGCTTCTAAAACTTCACGCTAATGTCAAACATATGCGATACTATGGATTGCGATACTACGATTTTATGGATATTCACATGTAAAAACAACCCAAGCTAATTCTTTTTTTTTACAGACAAATAGATATTATTAGATAGCTCCTTTTTAAATAATTGTGCATTTATTACAAAGTTAGTACTGGCCAGTAAGCCATTTCAAAATAAGAACGTCTCTTTTATTGTCAGACATTATGGCGGTCATTGATAAAAGTTTGCAATGTTTCCATAATGTAAAGATGATTAGATTCATATCTATGTAGTAAACTAAAAATCTTCATAATAAATGAAATGAGGTTTTTAAAGTTAAAGCTCTGAGTGGCTTATGCACCTCCAATAAAAACTTTCCAACACTCTTTTTAATACAAAGTTCAAGCGAAACAATGTAATTTTATTACAGTTTTAGAGGTTTAAAAGGACGTATTTCATGTACTTTGAAGACACGAAGGCCCTTGTGCAAATCGTAAACTGGTTCCCCTTGTAAATGTATGCCATTGGCGTACTTCGTTTTACGACCCAGTCTAAGGGATCATCCATAAACCATGTCTTATAGTATATCACATTTATGTACTCTGACCACTCTCCTTCGTAAATATATATAAAAACTTAGCTTACTTTTCTAGTTAAATGGCCTGATTACTAAAAGCGCATTTTGTACGTTTGAGCTATCACGCCAATTATTATTACTTCTACCCTTCTTACCTACCACCGTCTTACCTTTTCGAAGTTCACGTGATTAATGGACCACCCCTACACCTAAGTTCAAACCTCATGTTCCGTTATTTTTTATCGGCCTTTATTCAGAAATAATAACTCGAACTTATTCTATTTTACACTTTAATGTAAAAAAAAACATTGTTTTCGAACAAAAAAATATTACAAAATGGACATTTACAAGTTAGGTACGTGATTCAATTTTAATATCGATATTGTTGTTACCATTGGTACGTTCCTACCTTCACGCCTCTTATACGTGAAGGTGTAGTCATGTTTATCTTAAAATATTAAATTTAAATGCTATGTAATAAGCTTTTAAATTTCACTTATGGCAATCATTACATTTCTTATTTTAATTAATTATTTTTGTAAAAACGACACGACTTTCTACACACTAATAAATACTTCATACATAACTCTTTGTAGACGAAAGCTACTTACATGCGTATGAACAAATTTACATGCGTTTAAATTTGTTTGAAGTGTCCTTGATATAGATTATTATCATAATAAATAAATAGACTTTTATTAACAACGCTGGCCTATTTTTTGATCAATGACTGGCTAGCTCTGTTATAATAATACCAAGTTATGTTATAATAAAGATTGAAGTACTAGATCTGTTGTTAAATATCTTTTAATAAAAATGTATATCAGTTAATTACTTATTATTTAAGCATAAGAAACGAATATATCCGAACGAAAATTAGCAATAATATTTAAAAAACTATTTAAATTGTGTGTTTAATTAATAATGTTAATAATATCACCATTTAAAATTGTGAATTTGCCATATGAGTTATATATTTATGAAAAAAAAAACATGTTTTTTATGTTGAAATAAACATGTTCTCTATTTATTAAAAACCAAAGATGTTATTACTAAGAAATAACTTATGTATTTTTTAAGAAATAAAAAAATTACATGCATTTTTTTGTTAATTTATTTTGTTTTTTCTTTTGTTAAATAAATATGACATTTAACTTACTGCCCTGACATATCTCGTTCTGTGAAAACTGTGAAAAGTTACCTAATCTAATAGTAGACAAAAAATACCAATCTACTAAGTTGAATAGTTTCAGTAGATGGAAGAAAATGGAAGAAAATGGATGAGTATATCCTATTTCATGCTATAATATATTTTAGTAATACGCTACATTTTAGTTTTCTTTTTTTATTTATAGATAATATTCAAACACGTTGACCTGAATTTGAAAAAAAAAACTCTCGTTTTGACGGAGTCGAGTAAAAAGATTAATGTTTCGAGGTCGACGAAGCCGTGTGTTACGGCTTCGGAAACGTGACTTAAATAGGGGTAATGAACAGTACAAATCTCATTAATTGATCACCACTCGCTGAATAAAATAAATAGTATTTAGGTTCACACCGCCACATTTGGTTCGCTCTGGTACAAATCATAAGTAACTCATAAGTAACCCAGGATTTTCTGTGTTTTTGACTCATGTATGTACAGAATGGTTTGAAGTAGGTTTGAAGTGGGATGGCAAGTAGAGGGGAAGCTTAATACACCATGAGCCACTTTACGTCGATATTCTGCGAGGTCGTGGTATTTCACTGGTAGCTACGGCCCATTAATGCCAGGAAACGCGTGGCATTACCACTGATTTTAAAAGGTTTTCATTGGATCTGCTCTTGTAGGTATACCGGCTGAGGAACTATATATACATCAGATGAAATGTTGCGAATCGTACCAGCAGACTATTAAATAAATTGAAATATATACCTAAACGGACTTTGTTCCACTTTTAGTTCAAATATTTCTTCTTGTTCCTTAAATGTAATTACTTTAAAAAAATCACAACCGTGTCACGTCTGTAGTTTGGAGATATCGGAGAAAAATTAATATTGGAAGTCGAAACTACAGTGTTTAAGATTCTATTTATGTCTGTACATTTGTACTGGCAATCATTTAAAAACGGCTGCACAATCTATTAAATGAATTTTGTCGATGTGTAAATAGCTGCAGAACTAACTAAATATATTTATACATAGACCCCTTATCTTAAGAATATCATTCCCTCCCAAATCAAGTAAATCGAGGATCTCTGAAACTACATAAAATAACACATAACATAACTTTACTTCACTCCTTTTTATACCCGAAGGTGCAGGCAGTTTACGTCCCAAATGCAATAGGTGGCGAAACTATTGCCATATACCGGGCACAAAACTTTCAGTCACCGGTCTTGATCACAAGTAACTTTCGAAAAGTCATTAGTGTGAGCCAGGATTCGAACCCGCGTCCTCTTGATTCCGAAGCGGGGTGCTCGACCACTGGATTACCGAGACATCAATTATTAAACTAGGTATATCAAGGCGAACGAGAATTTCCTGACGGAATTATTAAAGGTAGTCTTAAGGAAAATGACAAATGAAAGTCGAAGAAGACAATGAGGTGTGTAGGAATTGTGCCTTATGGCGCTCTATTCTGACTGCCTACCTCGCAAGGACTTGACGTGAAGTTATGTATGAAATATAATTCTTAATATCCACAACGTCCTGTTCAGAAACTCATAAGGTTATATAAAATTGCTTTTATGGATTTAAAACATGTAATATTTAATATTCCCCACAGATAAATCCGCGAACAACAATATTATTTATTTTCTTATCTAAATTGTTGAACTTATATTACAAAAACATCAGTTTCATTACATCTCAGCTATCAGTATCATTCCATTAGTATTTAATAAACTCTGCTACCGGAACGATGGGTCAGTGTCGAGTGGTGAATATATTTATATATTTGATAACATGTACTACAATCGTGATTGTTCTAGCTAATACTACTGAAAAACCCAAAACCACTACATCACCAGACTGTGGTGGAGTTTTCGTACGAGGTTTACGACATAAGAGACATGTTTTGATGGGTGGTATCAATCGTCCATACCAGTTAGCCAACTACCATGCAGGACACCAGATTTTTTTCAATTACAACTCTGGCGAAGATACCCAAGACACGTTTGGGATTGCATTCCTCAATGTTAACGACACAATGCCCAGGAATATAAGCGGTATAACAAACGGCTTCGCTCTGGCAGTAGACCAGCACAACAAAAAGATATACATCGGAGGAAGCGATGCTATTTACTCAGCGAACCTCACAAAATATGAAGGCGATCAATACGCAGTAGTTCTAGAGAAACATAATATTTGGGATTTATTTTATCACAATCACCATTTATACTTTATCGAATTTCCAACTCAACGTCTTCATAAATTCGATACGCGTAATGAAAAAGTTAAAATCCTATCTCATAAAAATATAACAGAAAAATTATATCAGTTTGTTATTGACGGTAATGATGATATTTTCTTTACCACCAAACATGGAGTATTTGAAATGAAAAACAATACGGATAAAGCAATACCGTACAACGGACCAACAGTATTTAGAGCGCTTGAAGTTAACAATAAAGGCGTAGTACATTTTTGTGCTAGAGACGGCATTTATGTACCAGAGAAAGAACATCACAATTTGACTAAAATTGCAAGCATCAAGAATATTTTCGGTCTAACATTTGATGCTGATGATCATATTATATATTCGAATCCTCATCAGATAGTCAAATTAGTGCCACACGAGTGTCAGTAAGTTGGTATATGTATTAAAATAAGTTTTATAAGTGGTGATAGAACTGTAAGTGATAATGTATTTATTAAAAACTGTCTCAGTGAATTTGTTATTGCTATAATAAATAGTATTTCTCTAGATTTCAGGTTAGTGCTCGGCTTCAATTTATTATAAGCTGATGATATATAAGCAACCTAAACACTTCCTCGATAAATGGACTATCCGTTAAAAAAAGATTTTGTTTAATTCAAACCAGTAAGTAGTTCTTGAGATTATCGTGATCAAATCAAAAAACAAATAAACTCATCAGATTTATAATATTAGTATAAATTGTTCTATGAGTTTTTATGTAGAATAAATATTATAAATACGGATGTTACAATTTTAAATCTAATCACAACTATAGATATTGATATTAGTCCTTTGATTTTACGTAAGCATTCTTAATTTATTGCTCAATGTTCAGATAAAACTTATATTTAACTACATATAAGGTTAAAATGTCATAATCATGCTGTCATATTATTATCACGTGTATTTGAAAGCCAATGACTTGGACATAATCTATAATGTCTACAATAATAAGTTGTAATAATTTTCCTGTAGTTGGGGTATAATACCCCAAAACTAAGTCGGTAAAATCCTTGTAATACTCTTCTCAGAAAAAATCGTTATCTTGCAAATAAGAAGGTAAAAGATTGAATGCATTGGAGTTTATTTAACTGTCATAATTATCTTTACCTATTCCGCCACTTTTGAGTATACAAAGTCCCCAATGTGTAAAATGGTAATTCTTCTCCGTGATTTTCCAGAGTAATGCCAGTTATCCAAAGCGCACGAAATACTAGGCGAGCAGGAGCACTCAGAGCTTCGTTCATTTTCACATAATAGATACTAGCGGGTCGTATCATCTCGCTTCCACACAGGGAGGGTTTCACCCTAAAAGATTTTCCCCTACATTGCCCATCCCCTGCTGTCGTTATCGGCCAATCCTCTTTTAGTGTGGGTGTTGGATTATTATCAAACAATATTTGTGTGGGTGGATTTTATAGGTAAAGCTAAGTACGTATAGTTTGATAAACGGTCAAGGGTGATCGGTTTTTGTAATAAATAATACTCTGTTGACATCTTGTCACTCTATGGACTCCTGTTATTTAAGGCGCCGTATCTATTCAGTAGCGCACCTCGACGCTTATCGTCGCGACGCTTTTCCCTAGTCAATTGTTTGTTTGAGGTTATAACGTCTTATGAATTAACGAACTGCGGTTGCAAGGTCGTAAATCTGTCACGTTCCGCCTGACTCGTGCGTGCATAGAAATGCGTTCTATTAATTCAATGTTAATAGCTCAATTTTACTCATAAAAGTATGTAATTTTTATCAATGTTTTCTTATGACGTTCTGTAGTAAAATCATCGCCGGTGAACTGACTTTACAAATAACCATTTGAAATACTATTTTAATAACAACATTTTTTAAAACGACTCACTAATTAATTTGGTGTAAATAAAGATTTTAAAAGTCTAATAAGTCTAAGTCTAATATGCTATTTATAACTACATTTTGTTTATCAAAATGTAAACGAATATTGAAAACACTTAAAACTTAGTTTTCGTTGGAAACAATTCGAATTAACATCCCTCATCTGCTTTAGAGATCTTTCGAGCGCTCTCGAATGTATTGAGAGAAAATTGATGTCAAGAATTTTCTTCAACCTTTTACACGCTTATGTAGTCCTGGTACAAATATATTCGCAATTGGTGGTCAAAACCATCAGTTTATGACAACGGGAACTTTTCCAAGAGATTTGAAACCAACCCAATGACCAGAGGGATCAATTTGTAAATTCAGTTTCAGATTTTCACAGTGGACAGTGGTCAAACTTTGGCTGCGGTATCGCCGTGAAATCGTGAGCAGAGGTCGTTTGTACTAGGAAAGCATGATTCAGAAGCAGTTTATAATATCCCAAATCTCCAACAAGGAATTGATAGAATCATAACCTCTCCGAATCTCCTGTTATCCTGGTATTCGGTGCGATTCAGAAAATATTTTTGCTATTCTCAAATTGTCAGGGTCTGTTCTGTCTGGGTTATGGATCTTAAATTATTTTATACTAGCTGACCCGGCGAACTTTGTTACGCCTTGAAAGTAATAAATAAAAGAATGTTTCTTAAAAAAACTAAAGCCCAAGTTTTTTTTTATGGCAAACCAGCAAGCGTGTCACCTGATAGTGAGAAACCTGCGCCGCCCATGGACACCAGCAACACATACTGTTACCGTTGCGTTGCCGACCTTTAAGAGAGTAGGATAGGAAGAGATGGGTAAGGGGGTGGGCCTCCGGGAATCTCTCTCACCGGACGAAACGCGGCACGAGCCACTTTACGTCGATCTTCTGAGAGGTGGTGGTATTTCACCGGTTGAGCTAGCCCATTCATGCAGTGAACTGCTTGGCTCTACCACTGTTGTAGTTACTCCTTATTACATCAGCTACCTACTAATAAACGTCCCGTCAAAATCGGTCCAGCCATTTTAAAATAAATTAACCGTATAAATATTCATATGAATGTAGTAGACGGCAGTTATTTCAATATTGCATACAGACACATCAATTTTATTTACAATGTAGGTATACTTAGATAAAAATAATACAAAAAATTATAAAATTTTGACTTATATTTGATTAATGCTTCTTAATTAATGGTTGTATGGTGGGTCACACGTTAATTATTTGAATTTAAACTTCACACGCTCCTGTTGAGGATACGGTAACTGTACCCCTCGCATATGTAACTCCATCACGACAAGCACAGCTGTCCTGGAATTGGAATCGTATCATAGCAAAAACAACATAACTTCACGCGTCTTACTACCCGAAGGTGTAGGCAGCGGCTGTTAAGCTTCGTCTCGCCGTTATATTTACGTCCCAAATCGAATAAGCGGCGAACATATTGCAAAACCGGGCACAAAGTTTTCAGTCATCGATATTTATCCCATATAACTTCCGAAAAGAATTTCGAAAAGTCATTGGTGTGAGCCATGATTCCGAACCCGTGACCTCTGAATTCAGAAGCGGGATGCTCGACCACTGGACCACCGAGACTTTAATAACAATCTATCTATAGCATTATTTTAGTACTTACAAAGATATCTTCGAACGATGAACACCTATCTTGCTCATAGAAATGAATCTTTTCAATATTATGTTTTATGATCTCATTGGTGGTATTCTTTTCATCATCATTCGACGTAGCAGTTGGAGCTAAGCCTTTGTTATGCCTCTTCACCTTCAGATTATCCATAGTAACATTCTTCATAACATCTGGACTGCCAAATATAGCTTCATCTAAATAATTACAGTAACTATCTCCTTTTCCAATTTCTATATTGTTATTAATGCATACAGGATCGTTCTTACACGATCCTTTAACATTTCTATTTGTATCATTTCTATTTCTCACTCTCCCTTTATTTTGTTCTTCTAGATAGTTCTGATAGAGTTGATTGTTGCTCAAAGGCAAGGTCTCTCTTGTGGACTTTTTTCTAGCTCTACGTATTTTCATATATATGTTGATGACGAATTGGAACTTGAGGATATAGGAGACGGCATCAGCGACGCTGGCTGAGCCTTTCCTGTTGTTTTTGCTATGCGTTAGACAGATTTTCTTTGGTGGACATGAGCCATAAGTGTAATCTGCAAAAAAGTTATGTTGAGTTTAGAGTTAAAAGATGTTGAGTTTATCATATCCTTAAATAATTTAGTCATCACATACACGAAATGAGAACTTAAATTTAAACAATTGGACAGTAAACACTGGGTAGAGACAAGATCTATCAGAAAAACGGCAAATGCAATGGGTTAGAGTGAGCATCCTGTCAAAAATACTTACTGTGAACGTGATAGCAAGCGCAGGGGGTTATTAGTGGTGAGTTATCAGTGCGCATGTACGGCGCGCTAGAAGTCCGACAGATGTGGTTGTTGTCCCATGTAGCGTCCGTGAACGGAAGTGATTCGCACGCACTCTCCGACGAGAGTGAACACTTCCGGGACTCGCGTAGAGTGAAGAATGTCAGTGTCACTATACCCTGTCGCATAAACAGGTGCATTTTTTCAGCAAGTGCAAGTTATGTCACACAAAATTGTGCCAGCTTTGAAAATAAAATTAAGAAATATAGATCAAACATTAAAACTCCACAAATTGTAATTGTCTATATTAATGAAAGTTGGATATGATATTTTTTTTTTCATATTACGGCTAAAAGTTTGTATGATCATAACATTAGAAAAAAAGTTTACAATTTGCTAAGTTTAACTATTACAGTAGTTAGGATAATTGCTATTTGGAGTTCAGATTTTCTGAGTTCAAATGAAAGTTTAAATTTAATTTTCTTTCTAAAGTTCAATAATTATTACTTTAACATAACCTCTCTCGCTAAAAATTTAAGTCGGTCAACTGCATAACATTTCTGAATTCTAACCATGGTGAAACAGGCGGCAGCGCAAAGTGTGGCACACAGGGGGAACCCGTACTGCTGTGTGAGGGCGCCCCCCAGCGCTGGGCCCAGCACCTCACCCAACGAATAACAACACGACCATACGCCAGCTACTGCACTGTATGTAGCCAGCGCCTCTGGACAACCACCCTCATAACTGTGGCAGACCAAAATCATTTTTAGTTATGTTTACGTCCCAAATGGGAAAGGTGGCGAACCTATTACCGGGCACAAAATTTTCAGTCATCGATATTTATCATATATCATCATATTATCCGAAAACAATTTCGAAAAGGCATTGGTGTGAACTAGTGTCCGGATTTGAAACCGCGAAATCCGGATTCAGAAGCGGGGTGCTCGACCACTGGACCACCGAGACAATTAATTAATAAATTAATTTTATATTATCTATGGTTTATATATCTTTTAGAAGGAGAATTTTAGCATTACATATATGTTTAAAAATAATAGAAATAGCCTGAAAGAATAAACTATAGTAAACGTCGAAGAAATAATTATATCAGATGGAGTTGTGGACAAACAATGAAAGAGAATCATTGGTAGCGAAAAAGCGGAAAAAAGATGGATGGGTGGAAGAGTGAATATAACTATGAAGGGACTATGATGACCATGATGCATGGAGATGAAGAAAAAAGGCAGATTTTTCGGTATTAAACTCTATATTAACATTGATTATATTTTATAAGTAGCTCCGATGTCTGGTGGTAATTTAAGGTACAATATTTTTAAATATACTTACATAGAACTGGTAAGAACGCCTTGGAATGTGGGCAGAAGCGTTAGTGCAACCGATATACCCAAAATGGATAGTGCTACCAAGTCTAACCAGAGATCTCTGAAAATTAATGAACAAATCTTAAGTATCTTTATTGGAACAAAGTTCCTTATAACGGCTTAAGTAAGTATAGGGCGATCTAGTAGCAATCTTCACGTAATAGTGGGTAGAGCCAAGCTGTTCGCTGCATGAATGGGCCGGCTCGACCGGTGAAATACCACGACCTCTCAGAAGATCGACGTAAAGTGGCGCATGCCGCATTTCGATCGGTGAGAGAGGTAACCGGAGGCCCACGCACTTCCCCATCCTTCCCTATCCCAATATCCCTTACAGGTCGGCAACGCAACAGTAACAATATATGTGTTGCTGGAGTCCATGGCCGGCGTTGGTTGCTTACCATCAGGTGATACGGCTGCTCGCTTGCCCTCCTATCCCATTAAAAAAAAACATAATTACCACACGTGCACAACTTTATTACAGTTTACTAAGCTGTGTGCACGTGTGTATATCGGGTTTTTTATATTAAATGGTATCTAAAAACGTGACTTAGAAAACGTGTAAGCCTTCGAATAGTATATAAGAAGTGTAAATAATAGTTAATTTGCTGTCAATAGTAATTATTTTATTAATCATTTGATAACGATTATGAACGATTTTAATAGTATGTTTGTTTATCTTCAAGCTGATTACCTTGGCAGGCTCGGTATGAATGGACACGGTCCAAGTAATAGTAAACCAGCGCTGGACAAAAACAAACCCCACACCATCATACACCAGTGGTTGTGAACCCTGAAACATTAAATTATCTGTATTCTTTGGAAATTCTAACTAATCTTTTTCTAGCTGAAGTAGACATAAAAAAGCAACGGCTATTACGCCAAGACTTGTCGAATATTTACGTCTCAAATGGACTAAATGGCGGAAGCTATTGGCATATATCGAGTTCAGTGTGGTAAGTCATATATATTGAATAATATTTATCACACGTAACTTGCGTAAAGTATTTATGTCAGTCAGGATTTGATCACACGACTTTTTCATACAGATACAGAGTGTTCTTATTTACAAGCGCTTGCTACGGGGTTGAATGTATAAAAAGTAACATAATATTGAATGGTACAAAAAGAAAAAGTATTTAATGTATTGTGTATTTTATATTTATCAATATATTTATGAAAATTACTACCCAAATAAATATATTAATAACCCTTTAATAGTCGCATAATAAACACGTTTATTTTCTCTCTTCTTCAATATACATACATTGTGTTATTGCGATAACCTTATGATCTATTTATTTATCATTTACATAACGAGCAATGTATGCAAATAAAAATTAATCACTACTAATGGTTAGTTATGTGTCAAAGTGACAAGGGCTGCACGGATTGTTTTTCTTTTTTTTTCTAAAATTCACGGGTATCGGAAAATGCTGCATCATTTTTTATTACTACCTTAATTCTTGTTAGGTATTAATTTATAATAAAACATAACTTCACGCCTTTTGTTACCCGAAGGTGAAGACAGCGGCTGTTAAGCCTCGTCTCGCCGTTATGTTTACGTCCCAAATGGAATAGGTTGGTTTATTTTTAGTAACTTGCCAGCTAATGGCCTATTAAACCTAAATATTTACATTGTTTTTTTCTCTCGAGTCTCGGTGTTCCAATGGTTGTGTACGCCGCTTCTGAATCAAGAGGACGCGGTTTCGAATCCTGGCTCACACCAATGACTTTTCGGACTTAATTTCGAAAGTTAGGTGCGAGTCGCGAGTTGCACCGTGCAACATATATCGATGATTAAAAACTTTGTGCCCGGTATGGCAGAAGTTTCGGCACTTATTCCATTTGGAACGTAAACAAAACGGCGAATCGAGGCTTAACAGCCACTGCCTACTCCTTCGAGTAGAAAAGGGCGTGAGGTTATGTTATTATGTTTTTTTTTTGTTTAGAAGATTTTTCTTTTTGCCAATCATAATGCAGTAAACAAGACACTCACCGATCTGCTACCCATCCCCATATGGGACTGAAAATACCATAGAGACTTGAAAATAGCAGGAATATCAATCCAATCTGTTGCGTTGAAAGACCGAATTGACGTAGATGCGGCTCCAGTGTGGGATCAAGGAATGCCCAAGTGTTAGACATCATCACAATCACCAAACCCGTTATAATTATCGAAGGAATTTTAAACAAACTGATTATAGAAGCGGTTTTAGATCCAGAAACGTATTCTGAAAATAAAAAAAAAACGAAAATTTGAAAATCGATTACTAAATTGGCGGGAATGTAACCTCCTTCTATTTACCAAGTCGCTTTAAAAAAGAGTAAGTATTTTCATTAGATTCGTTCATATGAAACTTTTAGGTGATACGGGCAAACATTTTAAATTCCTCGAGCGTAAATTAAATACCTCCGCGCGTATTATGAAAAAAAAAAAACGACTCTACACTATATGAGTTCGGAACGCCTGTTTATTACTATAGAAACTTAGACTTTTAGGCAAAACTCACCTTCGCAATCAGTTAGCAAAAAGAAGTTGATGGGTACTGTGAATACCATGACTACTCCGAGGGTGTAAAACGGTAGACCGAAGCCTCCGATCTACCTGGAACATTTATTTATTTAAACATTTACACTATCAAAAACAAAAGTACTTGTGTACCTATTAAATAAACACAAAACATGTTATTTAAAATATAAATATAAGTATACTTAGATATATTTTACTCATGAACATATATTTTTATACAAGTACATATGTATTTATGGAATTGAAACCACAAGATAGGCGTTGAGAATTCATGCATTTTTGTGGTGCAATACCGCGATATATTTCGCAAAAAAAACACAAATAAATTGTAATAAATATTTTTTCTATTTATTGCATCATTACATAGTATGAAATAAAGTCGCTTTCCGCTGTCTGTCTCCTTATATGTTTATATCTTTGAAATTACTCAATGGATTTGGAAGCGGTTTTTTTAATAGAAAGGGGGTGTCAACAGGGTGATTTTTATCTATATACATGTATGATATAGTAAAGAAAAAGTGATAAATCCAGAAAAAAAAATCTTATTTAATACTTTTGATGCGAAACAAAGTTTGCCGGGTCAGCTAGAATATACATATAAATAAAATTAAAGTGTCTGTTACTTCATTCATGTGAATTTATAGGGGTATATACAAAAATTTTTTTTTTACTTGTCTGTCTGTCTGTCTGTCTATTTGTTGCGGGTAATCTATGAAATCACGGGACTTTTATTTGCAGGCGGGTGTAATAAGTTGTAATTTAGGCTATTTATTAGCTAAAAAGGAAAAAAACTTTTATTAGCTAGTTGTTAATATTTTACCATAGATAAATTTACCGAGTACAAAAGGCCTCCTATCGCAGGTCCAACAGACATGCCCAATCCTATAAACGTCTCCAGGATACCAAGCACCGATCCAATGTTGTCTGGAAATGCGTTCACCACAAACACGTAGCTGGCTGTAGAATATGCACTGGCACCTAATGCTTCAAATCCTCGCACCACGAAACAGAGAATTGTGAACATCACTGTGTCATCTATCAAAGCTAGAGTGCTAAAATAAAGATGAATTATTGGCATTTATTTTCTACCTGAAGATGTTAGCAGCCTAAATGGAATAGGTGAAGGAACCTATTGTCAATATTGTGCCCATTGGGTACAATATTGTCCAGTCATCGATGTTTATCACACATAACTTCCGAAAAGTCATCGGTGATGAGCGGGGATTGGATATCATATGCACTTTTGATTAACAAACGAGGTGCTTGTTCTTCAGAATAATAACAGCTATATGTAATATTTATAAATGCTGTTAAAGATCTTCAAACCTACGGCAAAAACAACGAGCTTATTTGGAATAGCTGTTGATACTTCACGCCTCTTTCTACACGAATGTGTATACAGCGGCTGTTAAGCCTCGTCTCGCCGTTATGTTTACGTCCCAAATGGAATAGGTGGCGAACCTATTGCCATAACGGGCACAAAGTTTTCAGTCATCGATATATATCACACGTAACTTCGTAAATAATTTCTAAAAGTCATTGGTGTGAGCCGGGATTCGAACCCGCGACTTCCGGATGCTCGACCACTAGACCACCAATATGTTATTATAGTTATATTATTATGTAATAATAGGTTGGGGAAAAAGTATTTTTGTATGAAAAGTCAAGACATTTTTTTCAAAGTTTATTTACATTTATTTACAATATATATGTACCGTTTTGTTGAATAACTTTCTGCCATTTTGTGGGCAGAGACATTATCCCGTTACTGTAGAAACTTTGGGACTTCTGATCAAAAAAACGGGACAAATAGTTTTGGCAGTCCTCTCTTGAGGTCAACCTTACAGAACCTAAAGAATTCTGAAGAGACCGAAACAGGTGAAAATCTGAAGGCGCAAGGTCAGGGCTATATGGTGGATGCACTAGGACCTCCCAGTCGAACTCTCTTAATTTTTGCTGAGTGGCTAAAGATGTGTGTGGTCTAGCGTTATCGTGATGAAAGACCACACCCTTCCTGTTGATCAATTCCGGCCGTTTTCTCTCGACTGCTTCCTTTAATCTCATCAGTTGCTGGCAGTAAAGATCAGAATCGATGGTTTTGCCGGACGGTAAAAGCTCATAATGAACAATGCCCTTCCAATCCCACCATACACACAGCATCACCTTATTTCGTGTTAGGCCAGGTTTGGCCACAGTCTGTGAAGCCTGGCCAACTTTCGACCACGACCTTTTTCGCACGTTCTTGTCGTACGTGATCCACTTTTCATCGCCAGTTATCAATCTCTTCAAAAACGGCTCGGTTTCATTACGTCTCAATAATGAATCGCAAATGAGTACACGGTTCATTAAGTTTCTTTGAGTGAGCTCGTGTGGCACCCAAATATCGAGCTTTTTTGTATAACCAGCTTTCTTCAAATGGGTCAAAACTGTTTTGTGGTCAATTCCCAGTTCTTCAGCTACATCGTAACTACTAATATGCCGATCTTGCTCCACTCTTTCAAAAATGGCGTCCATTTTATTCGTAACAGGGCGACCAGAGCGAGGTGCATCTTTAACATCAAAATTTCCGGACTGAAAACGTTTGAACCAAATTTGTGCTACTCTTACTGACACTGCATCAGGTCCATAAACATCACAAATTTTTTTCACTGCTTGAGTTGCATTTTTGCCTTTTTTATAATAAAATTTTAAAATGTATCGAATTTCTTCATTAGATTCACTCATTTTTACGGAGAGAAAAACAAATGAAAAATAGCGGGAAACAACTTTTTTTTATTTTTTTCTTTTCTTTATAATGTAACCTTTTTAATGTTACCAAAACCAGCCAGACACAAATAGTACAGTCAAAGAAATTTTATAATAAGTTTATACCTACGTTATGCGAAAAGACTTTTTCCCCGACCTAATATTTATAAATACTTTTAAAGATACTAACTAAAACTTACGCCGAAAACAACGAGCCTATTTGGGAAAGTTGTTGGTTTTTTTCAATATGTATGAACTTATCTGTACTTACCCGAACATCACATTGCATGCACCGGCGACAAACATCCCCGCAGTGAACAAGAACTTAGCACCGACTGTTGGTAGCTGTAACCAAATTATCTCTTTAAAATAATATAATATAATTTCATATAACTATAATCTATTTTATTTTACCTACTTTACAAGATTGTTATCGTTTGGATTTCTGTAAAGAACGTATTGCGACATTTTTTCTGTAAGAATCGTGCTTTGTGGCGCTCCGTTCTCTCTGCCTAGCCGGATGTGGCGTGAAGTTATGTATGTATGTATTGTGACAACTGTTAGCTCAGACTGTGTACCAAAGAACTTTTCTTGGGGAAAAAAAAACCCAAGTATTTTCATATAATCTACAATCCGGGATGGGATATGGTTTTTAGATTTTTTTCTTTGTTTTTCTGTATGTTTGTTGCGGATAAACTCTAAGATTACTGCATGCTTTTACGTCCAACATTGCATTGCATACACATAGCCAAGAGGTCGGGGTCAACACTTAAGCCAAGTATTATCAAAACTATAAAATATTATAATATTATTATATATAAAATACAATTACTATAAGCAATGAAACATTATATCATCTATACATATAATAAAATCGTAGGAAAGTTGAAATTGTACATTGAATTTTTTTTTAAAGGAAGAAGACAATCGATCCCGAACCCAAAAATATGGTTTTTAGAATTTTTATCGGTCTATCTGTTTGTCTGTTAAACTGTCTGTTTGTTTGTTTGTTACGGATAAACTGTAAACGTACTGCATGCTTTATATCCAATTTTGAATGAATATTGTCAAGATGTTAAGTCAACGCTTAAGTTAATTCATTCACGCTATCACTAATTGGGGGTGAGCAATGAACCCTTAAAATCTCACAGGCATCGTATTTCGTATTTTCGCTGCTTTATGGCATCCACGCAGACGAAGACTCGAGTAACAGCTAGCTAGCAGCTTTATATGTTACTAAGTCAATTAAAAAAAATAAAGTTTAATGTCAACAAACTAAAAAAAATAAGTTTGCAATGATGAGCCGATATTATAAATCCTACAGTAAACAAATAGATGATTCTGTATACGAACAAAGTTAAAGGTTCCCTGAGCATTTTAGTAAATCCTTCTGTATCAGGGATACGGTGTCTTAAGTTCTAATATAACCAGTACTCAAGTAATCTAAAATATCCTCTCAAATGCGATACCCATTAAGATTTATAAAGAACCTTTATGAAAATTCTTGATTGGTTGTGTGATTGATTATGCTTTCAAATCCTATCTGGCCGGCACTCTTCTTGTTCTTCTTGTATCTACTGACTGCGTTTTGTTAAAATTATGCAAGCAATGAAACAGAAGAAGCAATGCACAAAAAAAGTAACAAATTGTTTGTGCAGTTTTGTGGGACAGTGAACAATAACCTCATGTATACAATGTATCTTGTAACTAATAAAATAAATAAAAATAAATAAATAACATAACTTCTCACCTTTTTCTATCCCAAGGTGTAGGCAGTGGCTGACAAGCCTCGACTCGCCATTATATTTTCGTCCCAAATGTAAATAGGTGGTCAACCTATTGCTATACCTGGCACAAAGTTTTCAGTCATCGACATTTATGACATATATTTTTTTTTTAATTAATTGCGGAGAGTCATTGGTGTGAGTGAACCAGGATGCGATCACGCGACACTTGATTCAGAATCGTGGTGCTTGACCACTGGACCACCGAGACGTATAAGAAATGTAAATGAAACGATTAGTCGTTTTAAAATTATATCGAGTCCGCTTATGTGTCAGGATTAGAAAACTAGTGCATGATTAATTATAATAATTATAATTAAATGTGATTTAGATAAAATATTCGTAGATATAGTTATATACGTACTTGTATATACATAGTTTGTGTATTATTACATTTTTATCGAAAAAAAACTTTTAATTTTAATGTTAGTAAGTACTTTGCATGTACTTTGTATTAGTTTGCTGTTAATTAGTTTTATCGTATTCAAAATAATGTAAAAGCCCCAAATGTAACATTATATAAATAACTGTGTATTATTTTACTTGATAAATCTAATGATAACACAATAATTAACGCAGTTAACAGTCTCGGTTGTCCAATGGTCGAGTACTCCGCTTCTGAATCCAGAGGTTGCGAGTTCGAATTCTGGCTCACACCAATGACTTTATTTAATTAAATTAATTTTGAAAGTTATGTGTGATACATATGACTGACTGATTGACTGAAAACTTTGTGTAGGTATGGCAGAAGGTTCGCCACCTATTCCATTTGCGACGTAAAAATAACGGCGAGTCGAGGCTTAACAGCCACTGCCTACACCTTCGGGTAACAATGGCGTGAAGTTATATTATATGTTATATAAAATTTCAGTTAGATTTATGATAGACAAATATTTATGTACTTATTTATTTAGGTTTTTATTTAATTTGACCTACGTAATAAGTATCTATTATTAAAACTCAGAGAAAACATACATACAAACATTTTACAATCTATTCTTCGTTTATGAACTTACTTAGGATTAGGTACTTTACCCGTTACATTTAAATTATTTTAAAATTTTTAAAATTTAAAGTTATAGGATAGGCAAAAGTCTTCAAATTATTTTAAGTGTCAAATGTTTGTAATTGGCCAGTGTCATAATATGTATCAAAGTTTCAAAATTCATATTCCAGGGAAACTACATAATCAAAAAGATTTATCGAATTTAAAGTAGTGTGTATCTATTATCGGATTTTGATTTTATTTTTCGGTTTTGTTAAGAGCTACAAACTAAAGAACATAAATTGGACAAATATGCTCCACAATACTAAATATTTCAATCTCAGCTTTTGAATGCACTGTTTTTGGTTATTTACAGTCAAATATTTCAGTCGATTTCTCTCTTGATTTATCGGTTGTTTATTAGGTACAAATACTTACAAATTTCCCGAACAATGGTGATGTGAGGAACATTACTACAGCATAGAAACTGAAGACAATTCCACACATTGTTTCTGAGAGACCTTTGAGAGCCGCTTCTCTTGGAAAGAACGGTGCCATGACGCTCATTGAACAGAAGCTCATGAAGTCAACGAGCGCCAAGGAAGCGAGTGTTAACCTTTGTCTGCGAGACAAGTGTTTTACGGCACCTGGCTGTAGCCTTGTCTGAGTGCGCACCAACCTGCAAATTACATTCAGTGTCAAGTTCAAGTAGGGACTAATGAATAGAGACTAAATGTCTAGAGACTAAATGTCGTAAGCTATGTACAAGCTCATCCGGCAAACGATGTTTTGCAAATAAATAAATATACGGTTGATCACAATTAACATTACGATCAATCAATCAATCAATCATTTATTTAATGAAAAATATATATTGACCGATGATTCTCACCTAGCCATTATGTACGAAAATGTCATTAAAATCGTTCGAGCCACTTCGGTTGAGTTTCTTAGTGAATAATATCATGCCAAAAATCATATTTTGCCCAAGTTTTCACGATACCAAGGCACAAATAAAAAAACGGCTTTTAATATACATAATTTGCAGGGTAGGCTGAGAGAACAGAGCGCCATAAGGCACGATTCTTACACGCCTCACAGCGTTACACGCCACATGTTTAAAAAAGCGTTTTGGACTTGCATAATACTTGCCATAATGCATAACATAACTTCACGCCTTTTGTTACTTGAAGGTGTAGGCAGCGGCTGTTAAGACTAGTTTCGCCGTTATGTTTACGTCCCAAATGGAATAGGTGGCGAACATACCGGGCGCAAAGTTTTCAGTCATCGATACGCTCTGCCATAATGCTCGTCAATTTTTAAAGACTCGTATAATATGGTCATGGAAAGCGATACCGATGCCGTCCTCGACTTCTACATTTATCCGCTTTTCCGCATTATATATCTATCTGCTGAGTCAATCTTGCATCATCCAGTTATTCTACATGTCGGACCCATTTCTTACTTTTATACTGACACTCTCTTTCACTCCAACTTGCTTCCTTACAACCTGGATTGTAGGCGAAATTAGAGTACTTAGAGTCACATTATTGAAAATTTTGCGGGTTTTATACCGCGTTCTCCTACTTTCATGCACACCCTGCCGTACCCAACTCTCGCTTCCATAATTTAGCGTTGGAATTGGCACCGCATTTTAATTATTTTTGAAAAATAAAAGAGCACTTATTGCTTATCCTAACTATAACAGTTAGATATACTACATATCTCGTTATTTTTGTAAATAATGATATGTTCTGCAAAGTCGTAGTAGGTACCTACATTATTCTGTTCTATATTCAAAAATATTCGCAGCGCAAACGATGAAACGAATTTCCAGAGCAGTTTTTTACACCCTGTGTTACATTATTGGTGTTTAGTAAGGAGCCTTAAATTAACCTTTTTGAAAATAATTATAATAGTATTATTTATATCTACAGCCTATGTTCGTCGGAGACAATGTAGCTTCCAAACGGTGAACGACTTTTTTTTTAAATCCGTCAAGTAGTTTCGTAGCCTATTCAGTTCAAACTCATAAATCTTTCTTATTTATAATGCATATTATTATAGATAAGCTAGGTGTGTCAGATCAATTCTACGCTAACCAATTCCACAGGGCTGAAAGCATTTGTTCACTTCGCTGCCTACATCTTTGTGTAGGTAATAACGAATATGAAACTAACTGATTATATAGGAACTTCCAAGACCAAGTTACGATTGTTTGGAATACATAAAACATTTGGGAAAAAGAAATAAAGTACAGACTATTTTATCAATTTATCAGCCATTTATTGGATTATATGATTAAAGTAAAGTCCTCCGACTTCTGTATTTGTAGTTTGTTTATTGAACTTTAGTCTCAAATGGAATCGACACCGATAAAACTTTTCGAAAATGAAGTAAATTATTATAGAAAGAAATTTATTCCATAAATTCGATGCGTCTGTCTATAATAGGCAAGGACAAGTTATTAACTTACCTTTCCCTGAGTATTCTAATTTCTGAACTTCCATCGTCAGGCGGTTCTCCTGACCACGAATGCACTCGGCGTAACCTCCCCGACTCCGGCAACGAGCGTCTACCTTCCCAAGAACCGAGTAACTCGTCGGTTTCAGACGATGCATCCGCTTTCATATTAACAAAATCGATAGTCTCCATAGAAATATTTCTACGCACAACACTAGCACTGATCACATCGAAATTTGCATTTGCTGTCCTTTCATTATCCGTGTTGTTTATTAACTGTGTAATTTCATCGGCGTCATCGCTTTCTCCGTCCATATTATAAGTATATTTATGTATCTATAGATTCTCAATAAAATGACACTACAAACAGAATACTTAAACACAAGTTCTATCTACCTACTTTAAAGATAAAACTCTTAGCGTTGGAATAATAACGATTGCTCATAAATTTTGTTAAGTGTCGCACTTGAACAGTTCCAATGCGGTCACTGCTGCTACTGCAGACAATTAAAAACTAACTTCGTCACATTCATATCAATACGATATAGATATCTTATCGTTGACAAATAAAGATTTCCTGGACAATTCCCAAGCCCAGTGGGTAAATAGTATTTAGATAATAGTACTGTAATGGTATGTAATGAGTGTATTTCCAACATGCAGCGTGCTGACTGCGAGTGTGTACGGTTACTATTTATTTTTTCAATTTGTCGGTAGGTAACTTATTTGCGCGACAAACTTACACTAGGGAAATTAAACTAGGGCTGGACGCCACGCGGTGGACCTGCTATCAAACAGTCCAATCAATTATTTCTATTATCCTTAATCAAAATTTCTACTGATTAAAGCCGTGACTCCACAACTCGCGTACGCGTATTAATACGTATTAATGATTAAATATTAAACATAACTTCACGCCTTTTCTACCCGAAGGTGTATTGCAGCGGCTATGCGTCTCGCCGTTATGTTTACGTCCCAAATGGAATAGGTGGGGGACCCTATTGCCATACCGGGCACAATGTTTTGAGCCATCGATATTTAATACACACTAGTGATGACTATTGTGTGTCATGACCCGTGCCCACTTCGTTGGGCATAATGTTAGTAATCCTTCTTTAGTACTGAGTGTTATGTTTTAATTTCTAACTGCCAAAAAAACTATACCTACGTATAACCCTCCCTTTTGTCATTTTTGGATAATACAAAATTCGAAAGTAACTCTGTCTGAAAGAAAATCATTTTCTGCGGGATTTGCTATTAACCAATTCCATGAGGACCAAGTCGAGGGAAAAATTATATTAATCATCTATATTAAAAAAACTACTTATTGTAACATAAACATAAAAGTTAGACATATGCTGTCCTTGACTTTTTTGTAGGCATTTCCAAGCCCCACATCTTTTCTCTGGATCTCAAAAATATATCTTTCATAGTTAAGGCAGCGTTCGTAAGAAACGCTTTCATTCGATCGTTTTTTCTCCGATTCACTTTGCAAAACGGACTACCACGTGAAAGCCTTTTTATTTTTCGGTTTTTTTATTTTATATACAATATTATTTATATATTATTATGTATAGAGTAGTAGTAGTATATGTATAGAGTAAGTAAAATATATATTTTACTCACAATAATCTATATATATATATATATATATAAATAATATTGAAGTGTCTGTTTGTAATATTGAAATAACTGCTTTTTACTACATTCGTATGAATATACGGTACATACACCATAATAGTTTTCTTCAAATTTTTGTGTCTGTTTGTTCCGGGTAATCTCTGAAATGGCTGGGCCGATTTTGACGGGAGTTTTATTGGCAGGTATTTTAACTGGTGTAATAAGGAGTAACATAATCTACTTTTTTTTAGAAAAAAACTTTTATTTATTTCTTCCGAGGCTACACAAATTTCTCCGGGTCAGCTAGTTGGGAATAAAACACATGCTCACTGTAGTATCATCAGTTTCATTTAATCCATTAATAAATCAACAAAACAATCTTAAATTTGTAATACAAAAATTATAATAATTATACCCATTTGGAAAAAACAAAGCTTTTGTTATAGGCCAAGAGCCCATGGCCACCTAAGCTTCGTTACTTTATATCAGCTGAAAGTTTTTCCGTACCTAGCCTGTTATACGGTAGCCGATGAATTAATTGTCCGTCAATGACTAGATTTCTAATTACTATGAAGAACTATTTTATACTTTTACGGAATAAAGGTAATATAAGTTAATAAACTTATATACGTTTCACACCTGGTATCTGTCAGAGAAACATCAACCCAAACTCTAGACTCATTGTTGGTTCTTACTTGTTTATGTGACATTTACAGAAAAATATTCAGCCTTTACATAGCAACGAAAGTCTAGCGGTCGTGAGCTCTTGTACTATACGTCTAGATATTGTGCACATACTCAAATATGTACGTAATTCGATTCATATAATATTCAATACTTTTTTATTATTTTATGACAGTCCAAAGAATACTTGATCAACAAGTTCTAATCAAAATTAATTTCAAACAAAAAAATTCTAACGATTTCCATCACGCATTAACAAAAAATAGATTTTTATTTTAGACTGATCATTATATTTATAATTGTCTTTACACTTATCAATTATAATTACATGTAAACAGTTTTCCATAGACAACGATTTGATATTCTGACGCCATTTTATTTCTTTTAATTTAAGATAGTTGTCAATATAGTTTAAATAGTAAGCTGCATCATATAAATAACTTATCTTTATTAACTCTGTCAGTCTAAAATCATTTAAACTTCACTTAAACTATATGAGACTATAGCCCGAATATTGAACCGCCACTCAAATACATAAGCGCTACTTAAACGCTTCAGTAGCTGTCACATTAGACAGAATACGTGAAATTTGAACAGTAAGTAGCACTTTATTGATTGTCAGATTTGAGTGGTGGTTCAGTATTCGGGCGAATATAAACCATGTCATTCATAAATATTAGTATTATTATTAACCAAATCAAAATCACACTTAGTAACATATAAAAAACATATTCATTTTTAAGGCTTTTAAGAAAATATCTTTTTTGATACTAAATTAAACAGATAAGGGAAAGATTTTGTGATACTTTTCAATGCAGAGAGACAACCATTAACGAAATGTTTATTTTATTTAAGAAGAAAATAATATTACTGCATATTATGTCTTATTACTATTTAATAGTATGTTTATGAAGTATATTAACAATTGGGATGATGGTATTCCCTTAAATTAAATAAAAAAAATGGTGTTTGCGGGGTTGGTTATACAAATCATTAGTGCATCTCCACGTTAGTCTAGTATATTATACTAAAATAATTAGAACAATACCAGACGAAACAATCTTCAATAAATAGTTATTAGAAAAAAAGCAAGATGGCGTCTAGCGCGTTAAGTCTATGAAAAAAAAAGCAATATATAGAAGCGTATAAAAATATACTATAAACCGTTAAATATATCTATTAGAGTCAATTTTCATTTATTTTCTTGTAACAAGTTGCGTTATAATATGCAAGATCATAATTTCAGTTGGGCCAGTTCCTGAAGCAGTGCTTGTTCGTTCTCTATCTTGGCCAGTTGATTCAACTCCAACTGTTTGCCAGCAGCCTTCTGTTGTTTCAACTTGTCTATATCGCTGAGTTTCTGCAAAAAAAAAAAACATTCTAGTTTATGAAGATGTTAGCTTTCGACAGACCGATTCTGATTGGCGGCGTGTTGGTGTCAAAAAATAAAGAAGTACATAACATATACATACTCGGAGGCCCAGTGGTCGAGCACCACGCTTCTGAATATGAAATCGCGGGTTCGAATCCTGGCTGACACCAATGACTTTTCAAAATTATTTTCGAAAGATATGTGTGATAAATATCGATGACTGAAAACTTTATGCTTGGTATGTGCTTATGGCAATAGGTTCGCCACCTATTCCGTTTGGGACGTAAACATAACGACGAGACGAGGACTAACACGCTGCCTAACCTAACATTGACTAAAGCCGAAAATGACGTGACGTCCGTATTCTCAAGACCGGTCATGGCGTGTGACCATATACTGATTAAAAAAGTGTACCTTGTTCAAGTTTTTGATTTTCTTGTCCTTCTCAGGGTCCCCAGTGGACACGAAGGGTGCGCGCGGTGTGGCCGGAGCAGTGTCGGTGGAGGGCGAGCCACTGTCTCCTTGGGCTTTTTCCTCTGCTTTGCGCGCTTTGCGAGCTTCGCGCTTCTCTTTCTGTTTTACAGCTTGCTTCGATGGCGCCGCTATATATACGCAGAATAATTTTATTATTATCACTAGCTGACCCGGCGAACTTTGTTTCGCATCAAAAGTAATAAATGAGTAAATTTCGGATATCGTGCGGTTCAATTTGTGCTATTTATCGGCTTTGACTGCTGTCCCGCTATGTTAATTTAATAATGCAATATCTTCGAAAATATTCGTTTAAATTGCATGTTGTAACGGGCCCGAATCATCTATATTACATGCACAATCTATTTAAGACACTCAATTGGATGAAAATTAATGCTGTAATGTTTAAAATCGCTTCGTAAATAAGCCAGTGGGTTACCCCTAAGAGATAGACATATACCCTCGCGGACTTTTTTGTAGACCTTCTGAAGGTGTTTAATAATGCAGAACATTCTTTTGATCTATCACTTAGGGTTCAGCCAGCGTTTGCAAAAAGTGCTAAATCTCGAAAATTATTAGTTTTTCTTTACAACATCATATGTGAATTATAGATCAAAACCACCCCGTCGACATCCTCTAACTATTAAAAAAAACCGCATCAAAACCCGTTGCGTAGCTTTAAAGATATAAGCATATAAGGGGACAGACAGCGGAAAGTGACTTTATTTTATACTATGTAATGATTAAGTAGTAGGTATATAGGATGGCTTTTATGTATAATTCACGTATGATGTAGTAAAGAAAAAGTGATAAATCCAAAATTTACTTATTTATTAGTTTTGATGCGGAACAAAGTTATAGATATATACCAGCTGACTCAGCAAACTCCATGCAAACTCAAGCTTATTGTGAGGAATAGTTTTGATCATAGCGAGCAGTGAAAACATCGTCAGCTACGTGAGTTTTAGTGGAAAGACTGTCAGCTGACGCATTTTTTATTAAAAGAGATAAGTTTTTTTATTGTTTAATAGTAGTAGTTGTAGGTATCGAATAAAATCAGAACATAAAATGACTCACCAGCTGGCGCTTCACCAGGCTTCCGAGGTTTCTCCTGTTCGTGTAAAGTGAACGTGGACGGTCTATTCTTGGCACCAGGTGGTCTGTATGCAGCTGCCGGTTTAGGTGTTGTGTCTTCGATAGCCACGGGAACAGTTTTAGACAAGTCACTTTTAGGATAGTTTCCAGGTTGCCATGCGATGGATAGCAGGTTCTCCTTCTCCTGACACATGCGTTTATGCATTAGTACGCAAGTGTAGTGCCATATTTTGTAACTGAAAAGTATAAGATTTAGTAAAGATTTACCCGACTGCGCAAAATGGATGGTTCTTAGAATAAATTTAAAACTCTTTCAAAATCTACTCAGGATCTCCCAAGTCACAATTCGGAACCAGTACATATACATGATAAATATGAAGAATTTTTACCCATTGCCAACAGTAAGCCTTGGATAAGTAGTGGCAGTAACGAAGGTCTCCGCTCTAGGGTCCCACTGTAGACTGGTGGTGTCAGGCGCCACACAGGAACCTATTTTCTTGTAACCTCTCAATTCCCAGGCTTCGATATGTCCTGAAGCTATATTGCCGAAACCGGCTATAAGCATTCGTACTTACGAGTTAAGGATAACAAAAAAATATAATATAACATATTAACTTGAACTCCTCCGAAACGACTCGATCGATTCTCATGAAATTTTGTATGCATATCGGGTAAGTCTGAGAATAGGACAAAATCTATTTTTCATCCCCCTAAATCACAAGGGTAGCCCACCCCTCAATATTTTTTTTTAATTTTTCCATATATTTCTGTTTTTTATTTTTTTTTTATAAAACGGGATACCAAAATACATACAACACTAAATTTTCAACCCCCTACGATGAACCCCTATTTTATAAATTTTATTTTGCGGCAAGACAACGTTTGCCGGGTCAGCTAGTATATGTATATAAGTTATGAAACACTAAATCAAATAAAGAGATTGTTTTACTCGATGATAAAACAAATGAGAATCATTTACATAAGTCACAAAATATATGAACCAGTCTTAGGTTATGGACCCGTATAATACATAGATATCAATACATATAATAACATTGCAGGAAAGTTGAAACTTAATGTAATTAAATATTTTTTTAGAATGCCTGGGACATGATCTACAATCGATACCGACCCCAAAAATATGGTTATTAGAATTTTTGTCTGTTTGTCTATATGTTTGTAACGGATAAACTCTAAAAGGACTGCATGCTTCTATGTCCAATTTTGCATAAATATAGCCAAGAGGTCGGGTCAACACATAGGCTAAATATTATCACACTAACACTAATTGGGGGTGAGCAATGAACCCTTATAACGGCACTGGGATAGTATTTTTGCTTTTCACATAGACGAAGTTGCGGGCAACAGCTAGTATTAAATATATGGCGAAGCTTTTTTTATAATCTTCTGACTATAACAAAAAAAGAAATACAAATATTTGTATCAATGTGGAGTTCGTGGCCATCAATCTCCAGATGGCGTTGATATGCGATGAGGTCTAATAACTGGAACTGAAATAGATCAATTTAAATTGCATTATTAAAAAGGATATGATTCCCCTCTGGTGGGAAGTAGATCGAGTTCCAGGCGCCGGTACCAAACTCGTACAGCGGTTCGCACTTGACGTTGAAGAGCGTGGCCTTGGCGGGAGCGTGTCCGTACACGGCGACCCATTCGTTCGAGTTGCCCGGATTCCATGCGATGGCGTGTATAGGACCCTCTTTACCTACAAACATGTAATTTATTTATTAATTTTGATTTAGATGTGGTAAATTTTTAATGTTATTTTGTCAAGTGCTATCAAACATGAGATGATATAACAATAATTTGGAATCTATTATACAAATCTTTTTAAAAAAATATTCTGCAATTTAAATTCTTAACACAGGTATAGGCTATTAAGCCTCGACTCGCCGTTATGTTTACGTCTCAAATGGAATAGGTGGCGAACCTATTACCATACCGGGCACACTTTTTTACACGAATGTGGAAGCTGCCGCTGTTCAACTTGACTCGCTGAAATGTGTCCCAAATAAAATAGGTGGCAGACCCTAGCGTCATATACCTAATGATAATTATGTTATTCGATTAAAAAAATATCTTAAACTATGCTCAAAGTATTTTTATGACCTATGTGTTATGGTCTAAGGCCCGTAAGATCAATCACAGTTTAAACTATTTTATCTAGTTTAAACCTCATTTGTCGTTTATTTTGTAAGATCAATGCTAGATAAACCTCCAATAACAGTTTAAACTATAGTTTAGCTTACACCAGGAGATTTTGCCGTTTAAACCGTGGTCCTGCCTAGTTTAAAAATGGCGGTCGTTTATCAGCTGACATCTGACACAACGATTGTGGGTTCATACATAGATTTAGCATAGACTACAATAGATGGCACATGTCAGGAAAAATTTACTAATAGCATCGAATCACTGACAGCGCAACCGCTTATATTAGATTTTGGGAACCGCATATATTTTATTTACATTTCCACACATGAACATTAACTTTGTAAAAGTTAACGTTTTGAAGCGCTTTTTACGAACACATTGATAATAATAATAATAATATCTTCGACACAAATCACACAGGGCCCTCCAGTTCCAAACTAAGCAACTAAATGCTTGTGCTGTGGATACTAGATAACGGATACTAATACACATATATATATATATATATATATATATATATATAATATATATATATATATATTATATATATATATATATATAATATATATATATATATATATGTAACGGATGACGTTACTGGTGACTATTCCAATGGATGATGGTATATCGTGAGTGGTGCTTCTTCCATGATGGTGGTTGAGCGGTCGGTAAATGAAAGACGTATTATAGATCTTGTCATTTATTTGTGTCCGCGACAACTGTGTGTCGCTGGACACCGACCACTACAGCATACTGTGCGTACCGTTGTTATATACTATTGATGGCACGTACATGTACGTGCCAGGAGGTGTAGTATCCCTTACATATATATATATATATATACTTATATATCTATATATATATATATATATACTTTTCTTTTGAAAATACATACTTATAATATAATACACAGAAAAACACCCAGACGCTGCACAAATATTAATGTTTGTCATAAATATTTGTGCTCGGGTGAAAATCGAACCCCCGACCTCAGTGCTGCAGCCGGTTGTTTTACCAATGCGCCACGAGCCCCGTAAGTCACTCACACATTAACAACCCATTTTTGGTCACGTCGCGTGGTTTGGGTGACTATTGCCGATCTATTTTTCTTAAATCCATGGTCACACTATAAAACTTCATAAAAGAAACAGAAAAAGAGTTTTTTTCACGAAATATGCCACAGACAATGTACAAAAGAGTGAATGATGAGCGAAATATGGACATTAAATAACCAAATGTTGCCATCTGTCGAAAACTAAACTTAGTTTACGTAATCTATGTCCATTTCGCTGTTGATCTTACGAGGCAGGTTTAAACTCTAGATTAAAATTGACTATAGTTTAGAAAATCGACAGTTTTAACTATGATTGATCTTACGGGCCTAAGTGCTATAAATCGACTTACTGAAAGTCATATTTCCAGAACCGCCTTTGACATCACCATATGATAGTAACTGCTTTCCGTAATATGAACCACCAGTCTTATCCACCTAAAATGATATAGAACAATAAGCAATAATGGAATGAAATAAAGCAAGAGTTATTTAAACGATATAAATAAGCTAAGAATAACAAACATATCAAACAGATATAATCTACATAATTAACAATAAAAAAAATATCTAAAAGTTATGTTTTGGGCTTGTAAAAAATTTCGCGCCATATTTCGTGGCTAGAAATTTGACATCGATCATGGAATTGACAACTGAGTCTGATTCTTGTCTATGGTTCTTTTTAAAAAGAATTAAATGTTTTAACTAACTTTAGTATGCGTCTGTAGATTCTTACACGCTTCACTCGCTTCTTTGACTTTCATAACTATTTTCGCACGCGCGTCGATTTTTAAGACTCCTATACTTATGTTACCTTAACACAACATTTAATTAAGAATTATGATAATTTATATTATGTTACATATATACTAACATCAGTCTGTGTCATGGTAAAAACATTTGTGCCGCGTTTGTTCCAGTGGAAATTTGCTTTGTCTGCTTGGAAAGTCGAGCGGCTCACCACCGCTTGGGTCTGTTCAAATTGTGGGTATTTGAACACTCGCCAGAATGAAGGCTGTCCTTGTTTACCTACAAACATTTGAAAACTATTTAAGAAAAAATATTATCAACCCTATTTTTATAAATTTTCGTTGCAGACCAGGCACGGTTTTGCAACTTCATCGTCATCATACAAATAGCTTGTAACATGATCTTGTTTAATCACAAAAGAAAAACATTTATCACCATTTGAATTTTTTAATTACAACAAACTATAGAACAACTTACCTAAAGAGAATGAAGCAAAATAATATGCAGGAGCTGGACTTGGTGATACACTGAACGATTTCAACTTTTCGGAGTGTAGTTGCTGGACAAATTTTTCATAGTTGCCATCCTCATAAATCAAAACTCGGTTGTTCATTTGTAGAGCAAACAATTTCTCATCCGATGTCCATCTGGGTTCCCTATATTAAAGCAATTTTGTTTTATGTTTCGGTCATGAAATGAATTAAGATTTTTTTTACCAGTTACTCAAATAAATTAAAATATTTTATTGCCATAAATAAGGTATAGCCTGGCAAAAAGTCTTGAAATTAATAGCGGCGCCACCATCGTTGTTGTATCATGTGGCTAGACTATATAGTACGACAATATCAGCTTTGAAAAGTTGATTTAAATACAATTTTTAGAAGCTGTGAAACTTATAACAGTTCTTATACAGGAAGCCTGCTATTAATAAGACTAAAAGTTCTGGAAAAGCGTCGGTTAAGAAGAGTGTAGCACCGAACCAGACATCCTTTGGACAAGACTGCCTTAAACAAAGCTATTGTCGAACTAAAAAGTGCAATAGCAAATCTCCACGAAAACACACTAAAAACAAAATTGGAGTCATCAAGAGCTACAACAGCCACCAACTACTCACTTTGGAAATTCACAAAAGCACTAAACCGTCCATTGGAACCAAAGCCCCTCATAAAATTGACAGCGAACGAATGGGCTAGGACGGAGCAGGATAAAGCTGATGTCTTTGCCAGGCGGTTTTTTTTTGTATTTACTCCCACCGCTCCTGAGAGCGTCGAGGTCGAGACAGACGTGGAAAGAGCCCTTAACCAAGAACTACAACTAGATCTACCACCCAAAGCAACAATGACTAGTGAAAACTGGAAAGTTATTAGATCACTGAAAGATAGGAACGCCCCAGGATTTCTTAGAGAGCTACCGAGAAAAGCAGTCACCTTCTTGACTATACTCTACACTCTTTAACGGCATCTTTCGCGTGCAACATTATCGATATATACGAAAAATATCACAAAAAAATATGATCGTAGGAAAACCCGCACATGAAGCCGCTTCGTATAGCCATCAGCTTGCGGCCGATACTTTCAAAATTGTGTGAAAAAATTCTAGTCTTAACTAGAAGAAAACAAAACGATCAATTTGGATTCCGGCAGCCATACACAAATTGCTCATAGGCATTCCTGGATAACTAACAAGCATTTGATCAAGGTGTGGCACTAGGCACTGCTATGCAAAATTAAATTGAACATATCGCACAGCTTTTATATCCTGCTGGCGTCATACTTAGCAAATAGACGGTACCAGGTTGAGATAGGGCATTGCACGTCTCCATTCTACGACCTCAGAGCAGGAGTGCCACAGGGTTTAATTCTTGGCCCTGTACTATATACTATGTATACCTCAGAATAGCCGGTTGACCCTGGCATTACAACTGCCACATATGCTGACGACACCGCTATTTTAGCAAGAAGCACGGATCCTGCTATCGCATCTGAAAATCTACAAAAGGTCTAGACGAGATAAACAGCTGGCTGAATAAATGGCGAATAAAAGAAAGTGCAAATAAATCCGTTCACATAACATTTACATTGAAGAGAGATACCTCCCCCCCAGTGAGACTCGGTAGCAATATACTATAACAAAGTAACACTGTACGGTACCTTGACATGCAGTTAGTTCGACACCTAACTGGGAGGAACACTTAAAAAAGAGAAACGAACTCAAAATTGGGTATAAAAACCTATACTGGTTGTTTAAAAGAAACTCAAAGCTCTCTATGTATAACAAACTGTTAATCTACAAAAAGCATTCTAAAACTAGTGTCCGACCGAAGGTCTATTTTTGGTCGAAGCCGAAGGTTTATAAACTATTAGTAATTTAATAATTTTCTTCAATATTATCCACATCTAAAGAAGAATATCGGCGTAAAATGGCTCATGCCACTTTTCTCTTGGTGATAGAGGTATCCGCACTGAACTAAGTGCAGTCCGGTCCGTCAGTCACTCACTCTTTCGTAACAGTTCGTTCAATTCCGACTGTTCTTGAACCTTCTAAATGTCCTATCAAGACTCCAGAACATAATCTTAAGAACCCTGTCAGACGCCTGCATGGTATGTTACAAACACAGAAATACACATAACCTGCAGATGGACACAGTGAAGAGGAAAAAGAGGAACTATAAAGGGCGGCTAGCAGAACACTCCAATAGACTAGCAGCCAAACTCTAGCAAACAAAAGAATTTGACACGACTAAGGCGACGTGTCATCCTGGCTCAGGATAAAATCTAATGGGAGCATGCTCGACATGCCATAATACACCCAACACATCTGCTCATAGTTAGTGACTGGTTGCAGATAAAATAACAAAACAAAAAAAAAATTACGCGGAGTCCCTACGCGCTACTGAAGTGGAACTTTTTATCAGACGAACATTTATAACACGCTTAATTTATAAAGAGCACAACTTACATTCCACAGTCGGTAGTTTTAGCAATACACGGTAAAACTACTGACTGTGGAATGGAGATTGGCGGGTTCGATCCCCACTCGAGTATCCCCATCTTAAGGTCTGGGTAGAATTTGGTGACCATTTTATTTAGGAGGATGTGCCATATTCGACGTCGCATTGTTCTTTGATTTAGGTACTCCCCCAAGCTCAAGCCCATTCGATATATTGTAAAATGCATTAAATTACTTATAGCATTGGATTTAGAATGACATCACATTTTCAAGTTACTATCGAAAAGCCCTTTCATTTGATACCCATATTGTAAAAAAGCATTGAAACTATATTGAATGAGTGGCGGTGGAGTTTCACGGGTCGAGCCAGCCCATTCATGCAGCGAACTGCTTGGCTCTACGACTGTTAATAATATTATCCAAACTTAGCGTGTATAAAAACTTTAAAATTGAGTTCTAAGATTCAATACAATATAAATATGTATTTATTACATACTTATTATATACATACTTAGATACTTACATACATTGCAAAATAACAAATATCGATTTAATTATCCTTATAATATCGATATAATATCGATTTAATGACTTTCCGAAATCTATCGAACATCCAATGACTCTTTTTGCAGATGACAGTACCATCACTATCCCATTAAAATGTAAAGAAACTTATAAAAATGATATTGTCGATACATTAACAAAATCTATAGACTGGCTAAATAATAATAATTTAAAAATTAATGTAAATAAAACAGTAATCATGTATTTTAGCCAACGTCTATTAACATCTAATCTTGACATTAAATATAATGGCATTACTATTGACCAAGTTCATTCAACAAAATTCCTAGGTCTAACAATTGATAGAAGGCTAAACTGGAAAGACCATATAAATATTACTAGTAAAAAAATAAGTAGTTGTGCATATGCTTTATACACATTATCAAGGGTAGCAAATAAAGATTCTTTACTTACTGCCTACCACGGACTAGTTGAGTCAAGACTTAGATATGGGATTATATTTTGGGGAAATTCAACAAACAGAGATATCATTTTTAAAGTACAAAAGAGGTGTATCAGAAGTATGTGTCTCATAAATATGATAGAAAGTTGTGCCCCCTATTTTAGAAAATATAAAATACTAACACTACCATCCCTTTATATATTTGAAGTAGTGATGTTTGTAAAAAGAAATTCTAGTTTATTCCCAAGATTAGCGAATTGCTCTCAACGAAACAGACGTGACAAGACTACGCTTTGCATGCACAAATCACATACTGCCTTAATGAGCAAAAGTATTTTTTGTATGGCTCCTATTCTTTTTAATAAATTGCCTAAATGTTGGAAAGAACTGAATCTTGTTGCATTCAAGACAACTGTAAAATCATTTCTGATTTCAAAGGCGTATTATAATGTGACGGAATACCTTAATGACACTGAAATAAATAAATTTTGATTTTTAGTTTGAGGAATTATGATATTTTATTCTTTATTATTATTTTATAATGACAATTTGCATGCCGTTGCACGGCAAAATGTATATGGGACATTTTAATTTTTCATCATCTATTTGTAATCCAACCTGCATTTTGAGCAAATAAATTTTATTTTATTTTTTATTTTATCTTATAATAACAAATATACGTCTGGCATGTTCGGTAGCCGCTTCGTACCTACTTGATGTATTACAAAAAAAAATAGAGATTTACAAAAAAAATACTAGTACAGATAGCACAAAAAGAATTAATTAGAAAGAAATCGCAAGAAGTAAAAATAATTAAGACAAATCAAAATTTAGTTTATGTAATGAAATTAAATACAAAGACATTAAAAAGCCCTTATTTTACTAGCTACATATTGCATTTTAATAACTATACTAGTTGTTGCTCGCTACTTCATCTGCGTGGACGCCAGAAAAGCAGGAAGAATACTGTGCCTGTGCCATTATACGGGTTCATCGCTCACCCCCAGTTAGTGATAGCGTGATAATATTTAGCCTGTGTTGACCCGACCCTCGGCTATATTTAAGCAAAATTCGACGTAAAAGCATGCAGTACTTTTACAGTTTATCCGTAACAAACATACAGACAAACAGACAAAAATTCTAAAAACTATATTTTGAGGTTCAGTATCGATTGTAGATCATATCCCAAGAATTATGCAAATGAAATATTCAATGAAACTCAATGAAATATTCAACTCTCCTACAATTTTATTACATGTATAGATTATTTGGCGGCACATTAGAAAGAAATTATTTATTTTACCCATTTTGTTTTTCATACTTCTTAAACGTATTTGTAATCTAATTGTACTTTTGTACATGTACACTAAAGGTTGCAATAACGTCAAAATAATTAAGACAAATTAAAATTTAGTTTATATAATGAAATTAAATACAGTAATAAATACAGAAGTAAAAAAGTCATTATTTTACCTGCGACCTATTGCATTTTAATAACTATATTATTTATTGACTAATTACTAAATGTTTTACAATTCTAATACTGAACTAGTTGTGTTACTTCTGTGTCTGTATGAATACTTTTTATTAAGGTTCCCAAGGTTGGTTTTTCAGTTATAGCGACATCAAACTAATTATTATTTGTCATTATTATTATTATATAGCATTAAAAAATGCCTTGTTTGTATATTCCTACTAATATTTGATTTTTTGGTTTTGTTCTTTTTTTTAAGTAGCATATAAATTTAAAAATTAAAAACAATAGTTTTTATGCAGTTAGTACGTTTGAGAGACGGTGCGATAAAAACAGTGCCGCTACTAGCTACTAGATGTCTATGTACAGTTTTTAATCAGGCTATGGAAATTCGCTTCCTTGGTTTATATAAGCCGATTTATGTTTTAGTGTTTTATATTACCTATAATACCCGCGAGGCGGCGTTAAAAGCGTTAAACGCTTTTGCACGAGACATTAGAAGTTCCACTTCAAAAATGTTTTAAAGAATCTTGATCGATTGAACGATCGCCGGTTCTATGAAATGACATAACACGCATCGATTTGAAGCGAGTAACAATGGTCAAAAGGAGTGATTATATTTTTTTGGAAGATTCAGTTTCAAGACTTTTTTTCATTAAATAGGTATAAATAATTCGTTAAATAATAAATCGCACAACACACCATCGAAAGAAACAAGGCATTTAAAGACTATGAAAAGTTTCTTACCATCCAGTCTGATTTTTCTGTATAAAACTAGCTATCAATTCTCCCGTAAAAGACTTATATACCTTAAGGTTGGGTTTACCCTGAAATTGCAAGCAATAAATATTATCGACATCGGATATGAGGGGTTAGATTGATTTGCAAACAATATTGCCTTGTTTTTTGCAGTTTTGGTGATCTGGTGGTTCATCACTCCATCTTTGAGATCTTAAGTTTAATGCACAACAATAATCTTTTTCAGTTTTTTTATTATTACGGGATCACACGTGATCACATTATCCCGGGATTTTACAGAGTCTTGCAGTTCGTTGCATGAATGGGCCAGCTCGACCGGTCAAATACCATAATCTCTCGGAATATCGGCGTGAAGTGGCTCGTGCCGCATTTCGTTCGGCGAGAGAGGTAACCAGAGGCCCGTTCCCCTTTCCCCTTCCTTTCCCCTCCTACTCTCTTAAAGGAGTGGGCGGTGAGTAGTTGCTTACTATCAGGTGACCCACTTGCTTGTTTGCCCTCCTATACCCTATAAAACATCATTAAGCCGAGCACCCCACACCCGAATCAAGAAGCGGGTTCAAATGAATCACACCAATGACTTTTTGAAATATATTTTGGAAGTCATGTGTTATAAATATCAATGACCGAAAACATTGTGCCCTGCATGGCTATATACTCCTTCGGGAAGAGAAAGGCGAGAAGTTAGGTAATATGTTAAAAATTGCTATGTAATAAGACCTAAATTACTATGTTATGATGGCCACAACTTCAAATATTAATGTGGGATTTTGGTAAATCCTGTACTAAAATATCGTAATAACTTTTGTTATCATTATTATTAAGTTATAAATAAAATTTATTTTACTCAATAAAATATCCAACATAATATTACCATGGGATCATCTTTTGTCATCAGAAACATCTCCCAAACTGTGAAATAATTGTCCAGAGGTGAAAAGAACATGTCCTTAATATTTCCATCTATGGTTGCAGTCACTGACCAGTCTGCACATTTTACTATTTCCGCTCTGATATAACAAAACATAAACATAATAATAATGTTAAAGACAAAATACACACAGCACCCTCTAGGTCCAAGCTAAGCAATTAAATGCTTGTATTATGGAAACTAGATAACGGATTTTTTAAGTTTAAACAATATTAAAGCAATTTTTTCTATTTGATAACTCTGTTGTGGCGCATTGGTAAAACTACCAGCTGCAGCAATGAGGTCGGGGGTTCGATTCCCACCCAAGCACACAAATATGTGTGACAAACATGATTATTTGTGGTGTCTGGGTGTTTTTCTGTGTATTATAAGTATGTATTTACAAAAAAAAGTATCCATGCATTAATATCAGTTATCTAGTATCCATAACACAAGCATTTAGTTGCTTAGCTTGGAACTAGAGGGCGCTCTGTGTATTGTGTCCAAGATATTATTATTATAATAAAGATCAAAATAAAAAAAACGAGAAACAAATGCACTCTAGTATTGAAGTCATATTGTATGACTTATTTTGTAATGACGAGTTATTAAATTACTTAGAACATTTTTTTCGATTAATCCGTTGCATGTTACTCTTGAAATTCATTTTCTAGTAAGGGATAATAAAGTAAATAATAACAACTTTATTTTAGCTATAATCTATTAAATCAAGACTTTATCTTATTGAAATTAACACTTACACTAATTAAGTTTCATTTAAACTTACACGTATTATGAAAAAAAAAATAATATTATCAGTTAAACTAACTTTTTATCTGTCCGGTAAGCCAAATAGGTGCCCTTAGGGCTAAAAACAATGCTACGTATGTTAGTAGTTGTCTCATCTCTGAGCGATTTCTCCACAGAGGGGTCTTTAAAATCAATTAGAAATATGTTCTTGCTGGTTAGACCTGTAAATACATTTTATTATTAGTTAGATATAACCTAGAAACATGCTGTACATAACGTCAACAAATTTCTGAGAGTAATAAATATTTACCAGCAACAAACGGTGTAGCACTCATTTTTTGGTATAGATATTGTTTTTATGGTAATCACAAAAAATGTTTATAACATTTCATACTCGTCAAAAATCCTATTTCATAAAAAATACCTAATTTATTTTTATAGTATCGGTTTGACAATTGACAATCCAAATTTTTATAGTGTTACATAGAGTGCGTTCCACTTATAGCCTACAAAGGCCGCGACCGCGACCGCGGAAATTGCCGTTCCACTAACGTAAAAACGCCGCAGGCGTTGTGGGCGAATGTTGATAAGTGGAACACAAAACTTGAGCGCTGTGTGCTAGCAATATGGCGGCTCGGAAAATTCATCAGGTTCTGCTGACATATGTCATTTTTTATTGAAAGCCCACCAAGACCTACCAATATTTTGCGGGCGAAGTGAGCGCGATGTGGTCGCGAACAGTGACATCATCTATGACGTCGAGCGATCCTCGCAACGACCACGGGCTTTATGTGGAGCGCTACTGTGGGCGTTACGGTCGTTGTGGGCTCTTAGTGGAACGCACTCATAGAGTAGAGAAATTTTTTTTATATAATTTAACGACCTGGTTGCTAAGACTTTTAAGTCGAGTCTTATTTTATATTTAACAACCTCATTCTTAACCTAAACTAACCTTAACCTAACCTAGCCTAACCCTAAAGCTTAACCTAACCTAACCTCAGTAGAGAAAGAGAACTAGTTGAACTAGAGATCATCGATCATCGCATTTCTTTTCCTAACCTATGGAGGGTAGAAGTAAATTACTGTTACAAATGCCAATGAAGGGCATGCTCATGAACTGTTTATACGTGCTACCAATGAGCATGCTAGTTTGAAACATATTACTAGCATACTCATTTGGCAAACCTGTTCACACGCGCTAAAATCACCCCCCTTCCACCCGCGCCTTTGCTTTGCTAATTTTGGACGACATGGGGTGTAGAGGGCGTCAAATGACGTCTTCACTAGTTATTTAATTTTGCAAAAAAACCTTAGTACAATCATAAAGATGGTCACTTTTTTTTTAGATAAATATTTACATAATTATTGGGGGAGGGAGGGTAAAACCTTTGCTTATTTTACTGACAAAGGGGGTGGTGGAGGAAATAATTGAAATAAATTTACTAACGTAATACTTGAATGGCTCCTATGTCTAGTTTTTAATCAGCACTGTCACTCGCATGGACTCAGTCTAACAGGTACAAAAAGTGAATGAATTTAAAAATATTAATTTACTTATTTAACTACTGAAGCCGAAAATGCGCCATATTTTCAACTGCCACACTGTCGTGTTCAGTCGGTAAAAAAGTGTTGGAAAAATTTTAACCTTCAAAATTACTGATTGACATTATTTATATAAAATAATTTTATGCTGTAACGAGTAAAAAACTATTGTAAATTATCTGAATTTGTAATAATTTACTGATCTTAGACTGGAAGTCGATTGATGACGTTATGTTGTTAATTTGAGACATTTCATTAATAAATGAAATACATAAAATAAAACAAAGAAGATTTTTAGAAATCTTACAAAATTAATTCACCATTAAATTAACCACAACAGCGATTTTTCTGTTAGTATTTTTTTTTAATATTAGACATTAATTTTGGCTAAATGTAAGTCTAAAAAATATCGGCACATTCTTATTTAAATCGAGTGGGTATATCAATATATTAATAATAATATGATGATAAACTTTAAACAGAAACACAGAGATAATTCACTACAAATGTACAAACAATTCCTTTATATAATATTACTGTATTAAAAGAATTGAACTGAGAGTACATATTATTAGACAGTAATAATTTTAAACCAACAGGGGTCATGGGCCCAGGCTACGAAATCCTAAAACAGACCTAATAATAATTTCTACAGATTTGATGTAAAGAAAACATACACGAACTTAAAAAGAATATCAAAGAATAGTATTTAACTACGTAAATACTTTATCATTACTACTGTTGAGTCATGCTATATCTTAACACTGTGTCTACTACATTCTAATAAAAATCTATGTAATTTCTACTATTCATAACAATACATATTTTTGAACCCGTTTCAAATGATCTATTGTGTAATTTCAAATGTACTTGGTATCGAAGTAAGAGAATCGAGTTTGTACCTATATTTACTGACATCGTTTCTTATCTAGACTAGATATTCGATAACGTTAATTTCATTAATTTATCCATTGACTTTTTTAAATAGGTTTCCTTCTTCATTGCATTTATCATTAGTCTATGGATCAAAAGTGATGTGCCAACTCGGAAAAATCCTAAGTCGAGTTGACTCGAGTTAAAATACACGTAACTTGAGTTGCAACTCGTGTTAGGGTAATTTTGAAGTTAATATAAAAAAAATTTTCGTGCGCCGATTTTGGCCAGTCTAGGAAGGGGGGGGGGGGGGAGAAGGGCGCTAGTCGCTTAAAGAGACTACGGCTTGCTGGCCCAGAGGCTATTTTCTTTCATTTTTTCTTCAGTCCAGTTCTTTTGTTAGTCCCTTTGCCTTTTAAAAAGTTAACTTGGTGATACGAACTAAAGAAAGTGTCATGATTTCATCATCATCATGAGTAAGTATATGTCTAAAAATATGTTGTAGGTAATATTATCTATATACAAACAAAAAAAAACCTTTCTCTTTGTCCTATGGTTCAGACGTTGGACATGTAGGATGATGCATGATTGACTTACAACTATACCCACTATACACCTTCCCTGACCAAATAGAATGATTCCTGGAGGAAGGTGACGTCAGAAGACTTTAAATAGACACACGCTTGTTGTGTAACAAGAGAGTTATGAAGGTCAAAGAAGCAAGTGAGGCGTGTAAAAATCTAGTCTTTTGGCGCTCTATTCTCTCTACTTACCTTGCAAGGGACTTAGCGTAAAGCTATATTATATAAGAACTAAAAATTACAATTTATTTTTGTTAAAGGAAATAAATTGTAGATGAAAGATAATTGACAAAAATAGAAAAAAAAGTTAATTTTAAATCTACATAACTGTGACGCTTTGTTTGTTATGAACGATTGTAATCACGGCTCAAATAAAGGTCTCATTAACTTCAATCCATGTCAGTTTGATTAAGTACGTGAACTCGAGTTGGAGGTACGCAACTCGAGTTGCCTTGAGTCAAGCCCAACTCGAGTTGACCATCACTAGGATAAAATTCAAGATGGTGAACGACGACTTAGGATATCTCAGTGACAGTGCTTGTAATTTTTAATCAAAGAAATTCAGTGATGAAGTTCTTCTAGCTAATATAACGTTATTTATTTTCAATTTCATAAATGTTTAGTAGCAAAGCTCAGCTTTTAAAACGTACACCGGAGAATGGCACAGATCGTGAAAGCTTTCTGTCCTTGCTTTTAGATGAATATTTGCATTCTTCATCGTATGGTAAATAAGTTAAATTATATATATTTGAATAATTATTACACATTCCATTCAGTGAAAAGGTGTAAAGTATTTTACTAACCACAATAATTACATGTGTTAATTTTTAAATTTTTATTTTCAGATTCTAAATGTCAAGTTCTCGCTAATTTGGCAAATTTCGCGTACGACCCCATAAATTACGAATACATAAGGGATGTCGGCGTTTTAGATATATTTATTCACGTTATAAAGCATGAAACCGATCATAAACTGCTACGATATGCGGTAGCTGGTATATGCAATTTGATCTGTGGTAAATATATATATATTGAATAATTAAATTGTATTACTAACGCATTAAAATGCAATAATGTTTTGAATCGATATAATAGCATGTTTAGTCTAAATGAGATGAAAGGAACGTAAACTAAAGTAAATTGCATGGCACACAAGGTTTTTTCTTAGAATGCATTATCTTCGAAATTGTAACTGTACTGTGTAAATTGTTTACTTTGTTTTGCCATAATGATTTTTAAAATATACAATTTATTAACATATTATTATTATGTTTAAAAAATAATTATAATTAACATTCAGTAGTTTCATATCTACCAGTACATGAAAAAAAAAATTGAGGACGAAAAGTTCAATTCAATGGTTTTTCTTAGCTGCTAATCAAGCCACACTTGCACTTGTAATATACCTAGAAAAGATCTTGATGAGCGGCTATTGAGATTAGAGGAAAACAAGAAAATTGCACCATTCAGCTTGTTGTAAAACTATGGAATTCAAATATGTAATTTGACTAGTTTGAAAATATATCAATTTATTAATAAATATTAATTAACAATAATGTAATATAAAATAATAATTAAATATTAAATAATATTAATATATTATTGTCTGTAGGGATATATAATTATTTCCTCATGCTTTTAACTGTGTTAAATGTCTCTGTAATAATAATTATTATGTAAAATTTACAGATTCTCTAAACGCTGAATACATTCTGTGTCATTGTGGACTAAAGCCAATCATTTCTCTATTGCAAGTTGATAATACTGATATAATTGCGGATACAATCACAACCCTGATATATCTCAAGGAGTTTAAAAGGGATATTAACTCTGAAGAAGTTATGACCAACATTCAGGCCATACAAAATTCAAACAATAAAATGTTGTCTAACTTAGCTACACTCTATTTACAAGATGTTTGATCTGTTGGATAATAAAAATAAGTGAAGTGTGTGAAAATGAGTAAGATGCTATCGAACAGATTTCCTTACATTGTTGTCAATAATAAAAATTATCAGAAGATATGTAAAATTCATACAACTACCTTCAGCAATACAGCTTTTAAGGCAGGTGACAAGATTCGCATACAGAAAACCCTAACTCAAAAGGATTTAGATGCTTTTTCCAACCTTACAAGTGATCATAATCATTTGCATCAAAACAATGGCAATAAAAGGCCTATAGTTCATGGAGCACTCTTGAATGGTTTGGTGGCTGGACTGATTGGAACACACTTACCTGGTCCTGGTACAGTTCTTGTTTCACAAACGATGAAATTTCCTAATAAGTGTTTTGTCGGTGAGAAGCTGACCATTAGTGTAGAACTTGTGGATGTGAGAAAAATTCTCAAAGTTAAGTTCTATTGCATTGTGGAGGAAGAAAAGAAGGTTGTGTTTGAAGGTGAGGCTAAACTAGTTTTGGCCAAAGACTGTTAAATATTGAAGTCTTAATATATTATATTTAGTGTAATTTATTTATTTTTTAGTCGGCAAGTATTTCCAGTAAGGATTGAATTTAAGAAATGCAGAGATGCATTATAAAATTATTGATTATTAAGCAAAAAAAGATTTTGAAAGATTATTTGAATGATAAATGATGTGCCAATAAAGTCAAAACCAATGAATATTATTATTTTAAATAAACTGGTGAAGTACAATCATATAAAATTTTAACTAAAGTTAAAATGTATTAATTAATGATCTTAAGAAAAACTAAGCTGTCCAATAAAGGCAACAAATACCTATATTAATATTACCCTGACTGTCCATTATATGTCCATTATTGTATAACTTCTAAATATTAAAATTAATTAAGACTGATAGTAACTAGTTTGGTAATTTCTACATTCAATACTGAATTGCTGCAGATTATAATTATATATTGTCTTATAAGACAAAGAGAAAAAATATATAACCAGAAATCTGAGATGAGCAAATAATTATTATTTTGATAATTTTCTGTTTGACTGAGACTAATTGGTACTAATAATTACGATAATATTTAAAATTTAAACCTGTCTCAGTCTTATTCATAAGTTGTGGGATTGATTCCAGGCTCACATCAATGATTCCTCAGATTTGTTTTCGAAAGTTATGTGTGATAAATATCAACAACTGAAAACGTTGTGCACGGTGTAGGTATGGCTATAGGTTCGCCATTTGGGATGTAACATAACAATTCGGCAAGGCCAGGCTTAACAGCCGCTGCCTACACATTAACTTCGAAAAAGATTTGTAGTTCTGTTAAGGTAGTACAATAGTTACAACTTCAATATATCAAGATGTGTGCAATATAATGCAAAGAAGGCAAAGACAGTTGTATTAATTAATAACCATCATGATTGATGAAATTATGTATGAACGTGTGTTTTATTATTAGACACAAATTGACTTCAAATACGAGATTTGAAGTTATTAAAAAAAGATATATAAATTATTATTAGTACATCCATAAATACTGTCAAAAGCTCATCTTAAACATTTAATGTAAAGGAAAAATAATAATTTATAAGACATTGTTAAACTGATCATGATGCAGTCTATTCAGTGTAAGTACTTGCAAAAGAATATGAGGTTGCTTATTTATTTATTATGCTATGATGGTAGCTTGAAAGTTTTGTGAAGGGCTCATTGCATATTGCAAAGTGAAGAGCCACTTTGATGTTATATTGCAATTTTGTTTTTCACACAGACAGCACAATTGTTGTAATAATGTTTAAAGCAATCAAGTTCTATCATATGCATTGTGCCATTTAATATTTTAAAAATATAAAGTATATATATATATATATATATATAAAAACAAGAATTGGAAGTGACAATTCTAGTATCTAAATGTAAAACATTAATACAATATTGGTATATGGAATTTTTCTGCATTATTTTGAAATTTAAAATATATATTAATAATATATCTTGGACACAATACACACAGCGCCCTCTAGTTCCAAGCTAAGCAACTAAATGCTTGTGTTATGGATACTAGATAACGGATATTAATACATATATACTTTTCTTTTGTAAATATATACTTATAATACATAGTAAAACACCCAGACGCCACACAAACATTCATATTTGTGCTCGGGTGGGAATCGAACCCCCGACCTCATTGCTGCAGTCGGTAGTTTTACCAATGCGCCACGAGGCCCGTGAAAAATATATTATGTGATCTGAAAAATGGTGTTAAAATTTCAATTACTTTTGTGGGAGAAAAATGTAATGTAAAATTATTATAAAACTCTTTATTGATTTGGTGCCTTTTACATTTTTATTCAGCAGTGTTTGTTGTCATATTAACAATACCTGTATTACTATTTTCACAGTAGAACTTAAAATTTAATTAAAAAAAAATACTTTGCCTGGTAAATAGTTTGTATGGTGTATGAAATAAGGTTGAAATAAAATACTGCCATTGTTGCTTTTTGATTAAATATTAAAATACTTGTAATATTTTGTTTAGAAAAATGTTTGTTTCAAATTCCACATTTTTGTTGTAATATGTTCAATGAAGTTAATAATCTTTACACATTTATGGACATAAATATGATATGGACACAAGATAAAATAGCATAATGTTCTGTTTCATATGAAAATGTAATAATTCTTATGTTGTGGTACATATAAGTATTGTTATTTTAAATAATACACATACTGTGACTAATAAATTTTACTGCTGGTGTATTATGAACTCTTAATTCCAGCCAGCTTACATGATTTCTTGCAGATTCCTTTTTTCAATGACTAATTTCAGTTAGTCTGTGACGAGTAGTCACTGTCAAATTCGCTAGGCAGCGCTTAAGCTAGCTGGAATTAAAAGCTCTTATTAGGCCTTCAGATCTGATTTCATTTTACTTTTGACAGAGCAGTCTGTCCGGGCAGCTAGTTTATTATTTTTTTGTATATGTTTTTAGAGAGCTGGATACCAGTCCTTTTAAGTCCAGCTAGTTTAAAATAGAAATAGTGTTACTATTATGTTTTTGTACCACCAAGTGTCATAATAATAATTATGAGGTTACATATATGTACCTTACCCATTACACTTGCATGCAAACTTCTTTTTGTTATATTGATTTTATTCTGTTACATATATTTCTGTTTATTAAAATCTTGCTTGTTTCATAGTTTTTTTTTGTATCATTTTTGCCATGACTTTTAAATTAGTCATTAATTATAATGAAAGGTTTGAAATTCTAACTATTTAGCTGTTTTTTTAAAGTTTACGAAATCATAGACGTATATGTAGTGTTAGGGCTTTCAAATTTTATAAAAGTATTATTATTAAATGATATTGCTTGAAAATTTTGTAGATTATACCTATTTTAAGAAGGCTGTGAGTTCTCTTTGTTTTCATTCTTTCATAGTCGTATTAAAAGAAAGTTTCGTCGTGATCTGACGTATAGAAAATTTAGCTAACACGATAACTATATATTTTAAAAATTGTCAATTCTGTCGTACTAGTGCTAGTTCTAGATACTCTGTAGAAAATTAAAAGAGTAACCTTTGAATATCTTTTTATTAGTTCCTTTTAACATTACAAATAGCTTTTAAATAGCATGTAGGTGTTTGATTTAGTTTTTTTTAGGGTACAGTTCGGGTGTGACTAGTAGATTGGAATTCCTAAGTGAAATTTGCCGTGGTTTTTTATCTGCATATCGTATGTATCGTATCTTAATTTGTACCAGTTGGTCTGAATCGAACATTTTGGTCTACTGAACAGAAGAAAATATAGGGATACCTAATTTTAAGACTGTATTCCCTTACAATGAAGTACTCTTGGCTGTGGTGATATAAAAGGACGGTTCTGATTATTTCCCTTTCATGGGCTGACTAAGTTTATTACAGAGCCCTCTAGATTCACCTAAAGAATTTTGTAAAAAGTGTTATGTATGTATGTTAATCAAAATTCAGACCAAAATACTATATATAGTAAGTTCACGTTTCCCCAAAATGCCAGGAGAATGAAGATAAATCAGTAAAAGAAACTATATATCTTAATATATAACTTACTTCGGAAGTTATGTGTGATAAATATCGATGTCTGAAAACTTTGTGCCCGGTATGGCAATAGGTTCGCCACCTATTCCATTTGGGACGTAAACATAACGGCGAGACGAGGCTTAACAGCCGCTGCCTACACCTTCGGGTAACAAAGTTGAAGTTATGTTATGTTATATTATATGTTATGTTATGTTATAACTTACGTGGCACGTAGTTTGTCCGCGATGGACACCTAAACCACTGAACCGATTTTATTAAAATTTGCACACCGTATGCATTACTATCCTATCTTTTACTGCATACGGTGCACAATTTGAATAAACAACGTGACACGTAATTCATCCTTCATATCTCAATTTATTATCACGATATAATTTTAAAGCAAATTATTTGTTCGTATTTCGTTAACTCTAAACGATTGCATAGAGATGGCGATATCTGTTGACTAGATTATCTAATGATTCAATAGATGGCGGCGCTATGTTGAAAGATGCGTTTCATACACACTGATTGTAAAATTAAAGTAATTATAAAATGTCAAATAATAAAATGTGTTAATTTTTGTGATGTTTTAATGACATTTTATATCTTTTGATATAACTTGATCGTTGGCGTAAATAACATTAGTTAATTTTTTTTACTAGCGCACTCGGCATCCCGATTAGCAGAATACCTAACTATTAAAAAAATGTGAAACTGTGATATTAATGATTTATTTATTGACTATTAAGAGAATATGTAGTTGCATTATGTATTTTTTTTTATTTCTTTATATGGTATACGGGAGCAAACGAGCAGCGTGTCACCAGATCGTGAGCAACTAACACCGGCCCCATGGTCGGTTACACTATACACTATGGATATATATAGATAGATATATACATAGTGTTACAGTTGCGTTGTTGCCCCTTACAATGGGATATTGGAAGTCGGAAGAGTCGGAATTGGGATAGGAAGGGGTGGGGGATGGGGTTGGGTCTCCGGATACCTCTCTCACAGAGCTAAACGCGTCATGAGCCACTTTACGTCGATATTCTGAGCGGCGGTGGTATTTCACCGGTCGAGCCAGCCCATCCATGCAGCGAACTGCGTGGCTCTACCACTGCACTGGCTGACCAATGAAACGGCGACCTGAATATCAGAAATTGTATTAAAAAATAAAGAATATTCGAAGAAGTTTGCAGGTCAGCTAACTACATCAATTTGTAAATGAAGTTATCAGAAAATCTCAGAAACTGTACCTACTGCCAACAGGCATGAAATTTGGTAGGAGTATCTATTCCTTAAGCGGTTAGCTAAGAAAGAACATCATGAAAAATGAAACAGGAAACACCAACAAAGGGGATCAAAGAGGCAACATCAACATATTATTTTTGGCATGATAATAATCACTAGCAAAATCCTCCGAAATGGGTGGATCCATTTCGATGAAATTGTGTGTGTATATGGGGCAGGTCTGAGAATCGCTCAGCATCTATATTTTCATATTCCAAAATATTCTTTGATGTTAATAGTAGTCCATTGCTAAATTTTTAGGCAAAATAACGTTTGCCGGATTAGCTAGTACCTATACGTATAATATAGAATATACAAAGATACACCAAGGTGGTAAGTATAGAAAATTACAGCGCGCAAGTCGAATAGAATAGAAAGGAATAGTTGTTACCTATTACTTAATTCCTAGGTGATCACTTTGGACAATAATATGCGACATTATTTTAACATTACTTTTTGAAATCCAATATCTATCCAAAGCAAGCATATATACCTTCTGTGTACTAAGTATCGGGAATTTGTCAATAAAACAAAAAATACAAATTATTCATCTAAATTTATTTTATCGCCTTCAAAGTAGGCCCCATCGCTTGCAATACAACATCTCCACCGCTTCACCCAGTCTTCCATACATTTTTCATAGGCTATTTGCGGTATGGCCTTTAGCTCATTCAGCGAATTTTCTTTTACGGCTTCTATTGACTCAAAACGTTTTCCTCGAAGTGGTAATTTTAACTTGGGAAATAAAAAAAAGTCAGACGGAGCCATATCAGGTGAATAGGGTGCTTGGTCGAGAACGTTTATTGAATTTTTCGCTAAAAACTCTTTCACTATAATGGCTGTGTGTGATGGTGCATTATCATGGTGCAGCATCCATGAGTTGTGTCGCCACAAATCTGGACGTTTTCGGCGGATACTCCCACGCAAACGCTTCATGACGCCTAAATAATATTCTTTATTCACTGTTTCTCCCTCTGGAAGGAATTCGGAGTGAACCACACCACGGTAGTCAAAAAAAACTGTCAGCATCACCTTGATTTTGGTGCGACTTTGCCGCGGTTTTTTGGGTTTCGGCTCGTTTTCGAGACGCCATTCTGAAGACTGTTGGCTTGTTTGCATGTCATACTCATAAACCCATGTCTCGTCGGCAGTTATTATACGTTTCATAAAGGTCGGATCCGTAGAAGCTCGGGAAACCATGTCTTCAGCGACATGCTTTCGCTGCCCTTTTTGAACAAAATTGAGCTCTTTTGGAACTAGTCGAGCGGCGACGCGTTTCATGCCTAAAATGTCAATGAGAATATTGTGGACGGACTTAAAAGATATGTTCACCTCACTAGCCAACTCTCTCAGACTCATACGCGATTTTCGAGCACTAGCTTCTTGATTCTGTCGATGTTTTCTTTGGTCGTAGCGGTTGAAGGTTACATGTAAATATCTATAGGTCATAATTAGTATAGTCCCAGTTTAGTCATTTTGTCTCGCCGGTCTAGTTGTCGAGTTCCCGTTTTTGATTCAGAAGCCGTGGTATCGATTCCGGGCTGCCTCGATATTTTATATGTGACAAATAAAGATGACTCACTTCATTGTGCCCGGCGTATGGCATAGGTTCCGCCACTTTGGAACGTAACGATTTGGTGAGTCGGGGCTTCACAGCCATAAGCCTTGAAGTTATTATTATTAAGTACCTATTTTTTTTATGAGGAATAAATTTTCCGGTCGTAAATAATTTGGTCCAGGTTCTCTCAACTGCATCTACTAGGTATTTACCTATATGTAGGCGGGGAGGTTCGATGCGCAACACATGTTTTAAAACACCGCATACGCTAAACAGGCGTTATCTCCAAAACATCAAAATGGAATTCGAATAATGCCATTGTTATTAAAAACCTCTTTATAATCTTTGAACATTTAGAATTTATCTGCACCTAATCACGTATATTATGCAGAAAGTCTTTCATACATTCACGTAGATATGGGCACGTTTCGACGTAGGAACTAAATGCTGAGCGAGCGTCTCTGCGATATGTTTTAAGAAATTAAGAGTTTATATAGGACGTAACTTGAAGTCGGAGTCACATAATCTAGTAGTCGGTAACCAAAGACATATCTGTGATGGTTTAAAGATTTAAAAAGAACCGTATCATTGTGGTGTACAGGGTTCCTCTTTGCAGGAGTCTAAAGTGTTGTAAGTATTTCTGCTTTACTATCTAACCACTATTTTATTTGACAACATCAGGCTTATGGGTCCATTCAAGTAAGCACAGCTCTTATCCCCTCCCCCATAATTAAGCAAACATTAAAAAAAAGATTCTCAAGAGACCATCTACAAGATTGGGCTAAGGTTTTTTTTTGTACAATTGAATAACTACAGATGACGTAATCATTATCTTGACCCCCATACCCCCCATGTCATCTAAAATAAGATAAGCAAAGAGGGGGTCTTTTCTTTTAATTTATATATTTTATAGCATCGCCCATATAGCCGCCCTATAGTGCTTAAGTAATACTTGAACGGCTATCTAGTGGCCCTCCTTAGTCCCACTCCTGTTTATATTCTTGACCACAAAATGTTTAAACTGCTGTTTTACTAACGATAGCTTCTTGGGGCATATATATTTTCCTGACTGAATATTCATTCATTTTGAAAGTTATAGTAAAAAAATATCTATAAATGAATTATTTATACTTTTAATTATAATCTATTAGGCTATTTAAACATGCGTAAATTCAAGATATTCGAGAGAAAAAAATATGCAACGTCTTGATCGACTCAACAGGCCATTCGCGAGAAGCTGCAAACTAATAATGTTAAACAAATATCAGTTAAATATATAATACTACCTATACTATTGGTTTATTTATAATTTAATGATATGTTATTTGGCTTTAGATAGTTAAAATATAATTTGTATCTTCCCTTTCAAGGTAGGTACACCCTGAAATTAGAATAGTCAATTGATGCAATGCATCATCGCAGGACGTGGTGTTTTGTCACACTACTAACATTATGGCTGATTGGGACAGCTGTGGCTAAACGGAAAACGAAAAGAGAAGAGTATGTGAGTGTGTCAGAAGAAGATGTATACAAATTTGACGAAGATAACGAGGACGAGGTAATTCTTTTTTGCTGTTGATTAAAATTTTATATTTACTAAGCATTGTTCTAAGCATATCTGAATTAGTTGCTTAAAGTTAGTCAAATCAAAGATAAAAACCTATCCTTTCCAGGATCTTTGTTCATAAATGTTCTTACCTTACCTATATTTTTTTTTGTGTCAAATTTTTGTGCACTAACGGACTCTGTAAAGAAATTTATTAGTTTGATCGAACATGTACCTAGATTAGAACAATAATAACTTCTAATAACAGAGCAGGGAGTCGTAGGCACTTATCTATTTACCTACTGCTCTTAAATCTGTATTTATTGAATTTGTATAATATATATCAACCTTCAAATCTTCTTTTTCTTTCGTTATTGGCGACTATGACCCTACTAGTCACTTTTGGCCATTAATAAACGGTTAACTTCAACCTTCAAATCGTAATAAACGTAAATAAATGACGTAGGCTTATCGATTGACATTTTTTCAGCTAGAACCTTGTCAGTGTGGTGTGTTTTTGTCCCAACAAGTTGGTATCAAGGAAGGCAGACGCAGTAGGCCTCGAGGGCCTCCCCAGGGCGAGCCTGTTGTGACCTACGATACCGATTCCCCCAGTCTCCCGTGTGATTCTGGCTTTAAGAATTGTATCAGCAGGTGTTTGGATGTGGTAAGTATTGACTTTTAGGAATATATTTTTTTCCCGGAACAGACTACACGAAAATATAGATAATATAATGACTACACGAAAATCGTAAGGAAAAATAATTTATAAGTATTTTTGGAATAGATAGGTAGTCTTTCTATTTCAAATCATCGAATTTTTCTTTCCATTTAGGAAAGAATTTCTATTCGATGTAGTGGCTATGGCGGTAACTTGGTGTGTAATCGGAATCGAACTTGAGACCTTTGAATTGCATGTAAGTGTTCTGAACCACAAGGCCAACGATTCTGTGATCATTCTATTATGATATGCATTTGTTATCAGACTTGCGAGGAAACTTTTTTTAACTACTTTTTTTCGCTACCTTTTTTATAAACTTTTTAAAGTATAACATATACCTAGATTCATAATTTATCCATCAGCAAAGACAGGTTATTTATGCTGTTACGAAATACGATTCCCGCTGAACACAACCATTAATTACCAGACTATCAACTATGTGTGCGATAAGTATATTAGAAAAATAAATAAATCCATCGCTACAACATTAAGAAATAGTTATAATGTTAACATTTTTTCTTCAACGTTAATATTAGGGATAATAGAAGAAAGAAAAAACACAAATTTGCATCAAATTGACTATGTACCCGAGCATACATATAAAAAAACACATATTATTATGACTCTTTGAAATTGATTAATAATAAATGAATTTTTTTGGCCAGATCTTAAATTATCTGCCCAAAGCTGGGCCAGTGATCTGCGGTGCTGTGGAACGCGACGTCTATAAAGAGAAGGCGTATCTCTTCATTAAAAATTGCGGAGGAGACTGGACTCCAACTAGCTTCTCGGCAGGCAAAGAATTTTGCTGTGTTGATGGTGAACATCAAAAGTGCTGAATTAATCATTACTGAAATTTTCTTTATAATAAGGTACAAATTTTACTATGGCTGTTAATGTAGTAATTTATATATTGTAAGTAAAATTATTTTTGATACTGTAACATATTTATTTTTGTGACCATTTTATGATACATAACATAACTTCACGCCTTATTCTACCCGAAGGTGTATGCAGTGGCTGTTAAGCCTCGACTCGCCGTTATGCTTACGTCCCAAATGTAATAGGTGGCGAACCTATTGCCATACCGGGCACAAAGGTTTTAGTCATCGATATCTATCACACATAACTTTCGAAATTAATTTCGAATAGTCATTGGTGTGTGCGAGGATTCGAACCCTCTTCGATCGAAATCTTCTCGGCCTCGGTGGTCTAGTGGTCGAGCACACGGTTTCTGAATCCACGACTTTTGGATTCAGAAACCGTGTGCTCGACCGAGACCGAGAAGATTTTATAATACAAAGATATTAATTAACTCTTTTGATAATAAAATTAATTAATCATTAATAAATATTTCATGAATTACAGTTAGGATTACAAAACCTTGATTGGGTTTTTATTGAAAAGTAAGATATTAATCCTAGACTTTAAAGAGTTTTATTAATTTATACTACTCAGCTAGATACTACTCAAATAATAACTGACAGGAAATCAATAAAAATGCATTTTTTTAAATATTGAATAAGAGATAAAGCTGTGAAATTTCACTTCACATAATTCGAACCCCGATAGTAGGTAGGAACACAAGAGTCCGAAAGTAACGTTGAACGAATGGTCTCCATTCAGGGGTACGCACACTCGCCGATAGACGGTGTCATCCTCTGTCCATCCGTCCATCCATTCGAAAAGACTTTTAAACGCGTGTTTACGCAATAATAATCGTCCGAAATTCTAGCGTAGTCAGTGGCAGAAAAGTGCATTAAGATCTCATTTTATAAATCTGTCTCTCTATACTTCGTGACTAAATCTATCGTTTATGAAAGATAGGTAACCAAATTTCTTATTTGTCTATGCTATGTCTATAACAAGAAACTTGTAACCCATGGCAATAAATTTGAAAAAGAAACGAATTACTGTTTTTCAAGTTTCATCTACGGCGATTTAAATATGGAACTTAGTTTAAATTTGAATGGGTCCATTTGTACTTGTACGATAATTAGATATTGAGTATTGTGGATAGCTGGCATTACTGGTTTTCTAAGAGTTATATTAATCGTTGATAAGCAACATGTCCGATGTTTTTCATGAATATGGATAGACCTTGAATCTGACGGAAAAGGCAGAACATTAAAACTATTTGCGACGACGTAAGACGTAAAGACTAATGATAGTATGTTTATGAGGCTTTAAAACATTTTGTTTAAAGTAGACATACAGACATAACTTCATGCCCAGTCCCTTGCGGAGTAGGCAGAGACATTACTTGCCATGTAGGTACTAGTGTCTATTTCTGGCCGAAGCAGAAGCCGAAACCGATTAATCGGCAATCCCTACAACCTTCGGCGGAAGCCGAATGTGTCAACCATGTCAACTTTTACATAGATAATGTTCACGTGTTGAAAGGTAAATATCCTGAAAATCGAATATACGCGGTTGCGCTGTCAGTGATGAATATTAGTACATTTTTCCTGACATGTGCCATCTATTATAGTCTATGTTAAATCTATGATAATTACACTCCTCACACGCTTCTTTGAATTTCATAACTCTTGTCATACACGTTAGTCAGTTTTTGAGTCATTTACTGAATTATTTTAGTATTTAAAATTATTTGTACCCATTAAAATGTTCTATCCATGTGAAAATGTTTATGTAATTCTGTTAAACAGTTTAACACTTGTAATTGATAATTCTAACATCTTTATAAACATCATTCATAATTTTCTACAGTGGTAGAGCCTCGCACTTCGCTGTATGAATAGGCCGACTCAAAAAGTAAAATACCACGACCTCTCAGAATATCGACTTAAAGTGGCTCTTGCCGCATTTCGCTCGGTGAGAGAGGTATCCAGAGGCCCAACCCCTTTCCCCATCCCCTTCCCATCCCACTTACGACTCCTTCCATATACCAGGTGCCGGCAACGCAACGGCGGCGTTTGATGCTCTCCATCAGGCGACACGCCAAAAAAATCTATTTATGATCTATATCTCACAGGTGGTAAGAGAGTTGGGAAAGAGCAATTAGGTATACCTACATATCTACTCATACATACATAAATTATAAGTTTAGAACCCTATGAAAGAACTGAATATACTTATTTAAATTATTTCTTTGAATTTCAACTGTTGGTTGAGACTCCCGACTCGCTTTTGAGTGTCCAATTTCCTTGGTAGAATGGTTTAGTATGCCGTTGTCACGCTCACCAACAACGTCCTTCAGCTAAGGCCTTATGTCTGCTTATGATTTTATCTGGTATACATCCATATCTTCAAATCCCAATCCATCGCAACTGTTGTAAGAACTATATTAAAAAATAACAACTAACACACAAAATATTGTTTCAATCAAAAAGTATTTTGTAGAAGTGATTACCATGATTTGTAATATTTTCGGAAAATATGTTATCATGTGATAAATGGTGACGACTGACAATATGGTGGTTATTGTGTGGGACCAAATGCCATCACCACCTGTCTACACCCTGGGTTATAAAGGGACAGGAGTTATAAACAATCTTTGTCATAATTTTTTAGACCAGTAGGTACTTAGCATCCATACATTAAAACCATAGAGAAAAACTATTTTTTTTTTAATATTTCTAAAAAAAAATATTTTCTCTATGCCTTGTGTTGTACCTATTTTTTGTTAAATATTATTTTGTTCCGAGATTTTTAAGTGGTTTTATTATCAATAACCATCTAATACAAAACGTTAATTCAACTCAAACACTAAACTCAACTTGACTTTAGCGGTAGTAGGCAGATATGATTCACATGTTATTTGTGCAAGTTAATTAATAATATTTATTAACGACGCCTGGGCAGCTAGTCCAGGCACATGACATGGTCCTGCACAGCGACTGGCGAGCATCGCTGGGTGACTGGGTGTGCGACAAGGAGTGCCTTATCCGTTGACCCGGTTTCACATAGATTATGGTGTCAATGAAGTTCCCTTATCAAGGACTAGTATATATACCCATCAAGTAGGTGCCTAGACGTGCGGGCGCGGAGCGACGCCATGGGAGGAGACCGGAGGAGGGGGGGTACTTGACCCGGATCGCGTAGGGTGAACAACCCCGCCACGTGCCACTTTCTAAAAAGAAACGTGCGTCGCTCGCGCATCCTTGCGTGTACAGCTGGATCATTACTGCTGCCTTCTATTATTATGATAGATGAGCTGCTTATAATATTTTAGCAATCTTTCGCGAGATCTCATTGCCGTTATGTCATTGTGACTTTGTTCCATTCTCTCTGGATTTAACGTAGATTTTTGATCAGCTATCTCTCCAAAAGCGGTTCTTTCATGTTTATACACATACATACCAAGTCCTTTGCGGGGTAGGCAGAGAGAACGGAGCGCGATTCAAACATACCTTGTTCGCTTCTTTAATTTTCATAACTCCGCCTGGTCATACACACTTGTCAGTATTAAGTGAATTTATTTAAATTTCCTTTTTCGCCCTTTTGTGTTTCATGTTTCATTAGTGTCCTGGGGTACCTGACAAAAATTACATAAATGAACTCCGTAATAGCACATTATCGGAGTATTCGGCGAGGACGTCGTTATTAAATATGTCGTATTCTTACGTTTCAACACAATGTTTGATTTAAGTTTGTGTCAAAAGCAAACAGTAGAAAATATTATTTGGAGATATTAGTTATCATTTCCTATAATCATTCCTAAATTTTTTTCCGAATAGTCCGGCAATGTGTGCTATTACGATGATAATGCTTTAATAATACTGCTTTAATAATACTGCTTTATTGTTTAAATACAAATGTATAAAAAGTGGTTGTTAGTACTAACTGAATTCATGTGATCTCAATACCTACTAGATCAAATTAAATATCGAGTCATTGTAATCTGTGTCCATTAGTAAAGTGTTTCCTCAAAAAAATACAACAAAAGCGCTCTCCTAGCGATGTTTCTCTATTTAGATACACGCTGTTTAATAATAGGACGCAACTATGTCATTTTGTCATTTGTGACGGACACAAGTGTTGCAATATTAGATAACATATGCGAGGAATAGATTCTATAATTATGATACTACACGCAGGATATTGTTATGTGCTGAATTTTTATTTCATTTTCCAAACGTATTGGTCTACAAAAGGATATTTTCAAATTTCGGTGGCAAAGTGGTCGAGCACTGAATCCATAGGTCGCGGGTTCGAATCCTGGGCACACACCAATGACTTTTCGAAATTAATTAATTTCGAAATTTATTGTGTGTTATCGATGACTAAAACACTTTGTGCCCGGTATGGCAATAGGTTCGCCACCTATTCCATTTGGGACGTAAACATAACGGCGAGACGAGGCTGAACAGCCACTGCCTACACCTTCGGGTAGAAAAAGGCGTGAAGTTATGTTTATGTTATGTATGTTTTCAAATTTTATTTGATATAAGAATTGTCACAATTATTGCTCGACGCAGTTATAAGTTCACAAAGGTGATTGTAGTGCATAATATTATGCAAATGGAAAATTTTACATTCTGCTCGACATTTCCGAAAATATTCTCGCCTTTTCAAAATTTGGTTGATTGAATTTAAAAACTTACCGCAATTTGTGATGTGACTATATACATTTTGATTTGGTTTGATTTCAATTTTTGATACTTAGAGGAAACAATAAATTGTCTGTGCTATATCTAATTTTGAGGTTGCCACAGCATACGCTGTATTTAGTTTTTCATGGCAATCAGTGAAAATTAAGTTAAGTCTGATGCGCTAGCACGTCCAGAGGGTAGCTGTAGCTGTACTATATCTTGCAAGGTTACTGATGTCTCATCATCATCATCATTAGCCTTTTTGAGGTCCACTGCTGGACATAGGCCTCCCCCATAGAGCGCCACAACTGCCGATCCGCTCAATCATGGGGGGTTTTTGCCATAATCGCCACGCTTGGCAGGCGGGTTGGCGATCGCAGTAGGCTGTATTTTCTTGAGAGAGAATACTGCTGCCCATTCTTAGTCGCCTTTTACGACACCCACGGGAAGAGATGGGGTGGCGGTATTCTAAGCCGGCGCCACATAGCACTGAACTTCTCAAATGTTATGAATAAAGGTAGGTTGCGATTTTTACCAGAAGAATAACATAACTTCACGCATTAGTTACCCAGCGGCTATTAAGCCTCGTCTCGCCGTTATGTCTACGTGCCAAATGGAATAGGTGGCGAACCTATTGCCATACCGAGCACCAAGTTTTCATTTATCACACTTAACATCCGAAAACAATTTCACTGGACCACCGAGACATCAAACAGAAGAATGTTTGCCCAATACGCAGCTCAGACGTAGAAGAGGTAGTTGGATTTTAATTCAAGCTCTCTTCTGTCACTATACTTAGGTTAGTCAATCGTCTCAGCAGTATGGAAGTAGACCAACCCGCATCTGCCTCAAGAAGTATTCGGCTCGAATCCTGGCTAATATTAATTATTTCTCACAATTATTTTCAGACAAATCTTGGTGGTCCAGTGGTCACGTGATAAATATTGATTACTGACAACTCTGTGTCCGGTGCATGCCAATAGGTTCGCGACTTGCTAAGTAACGTAACGATTCGGCGAGTCGAGACTTTAATTGCCTAAGCCTTTGGGTAAAAAAGGCGTGCAGTTAGCTCACGTTATGTCTTTTCAGATTGTTATGAAAGTCTACCAATAAACTGACATGGTTGTGCTCTGTCACCGATATAACAATTCAGCGAGTTGAGGGGTAACAGCCGCTGCCTACACCTTCGGACTAGGAATTGCAAACCGGGCCCGGACTGGCCTTTTTGGCACCCGGCGACCGGACCCGTTCCTGTATTATTCCTGTAAATCCTACCTAATAACTACAACCTACTAATATAACGAATATTACGTTAAATTTTGATCATTATTAAGTAGTGTTAATTTAGTTAAGTTATTTACAGTTACAATATAACCTAATCTTTAAGATTTCACTATTTGCTTAATCAGTCGCATTAAATCACACTAGTCTTAATAACCAAATTCTATTAGTTTATTTTAACTAAATTTAATTATATCCTCAATCTAACAATTTTTATGCACTACTCTTGAATTGCCCATAAGAGTCAGTGTAAATAATACCTTTAAATTACGATTTTTCTTAACAACTTTTTATTTTGAATTTCGAACTATGATTAAAAGTGTGAATAGCTCTAATCAACGAATTTTGTCTTCCCGAAACCACCAAATAGGGTTCCCACCAATATGGCGCTTAATTATACAGTATGTGATGCAGTTGCAACGTTTTTCGTTCTTTCGACACGCTTTTTAGTAAAATAATTGACGTCGTTTGATGGAAAACAATGTAAACATTACTATTCTTGAAAAGACAGCGAGCCAGTTCCAGTGGCTCGTCGTAAGATTTTTGTCAACTTAATTAATAATATTTCGCTTTTCTGCGAGTGATACCTTATTGTTTAGTTTGTTAAGTTTAACTTTACTTTTTGGGAGTTATTAGTTTCTTATTTTAATACTATTTTCAAATAATACAAACAACGACTAATGTTACTTTTCCATCCACTATTAATTGTGATTTTTAGAGACTGATTATTGTCATAATTGTTCAGAATCCAGTTTGAAATAAATATTAACCTTGAATAATTGTCCTATTCCATACATTTATGGAAAAAAATCATAAAATACTTTTTTGTCAACACTTTCGCCAAAAGCCGGGCTGGGCCGGCTGGGTTGGCGGTGAGGGCTACCGGACCGGGTCGTGTTGAGACCCATACCGGGTTGCAATCTCTACTTCGGACAAAAGGCGTGATATTACAAAAGAAACAATAGGTGTAACCCTATGTGTGAACAGTGTTCCCCGAATCATTTGTCGTGACCCCTGTGACTGTGAGCGTTGCGGCCGAGGCACGTACGAGTACGTACTCGTATTTATTGTAATGCGTTGCGCAACGCATCGCCTACACTGAACCTCTCTCTCCCCTCCGTGACCCTCTCGCCGTTCACGTCGCTTGACCGCCCCGGAGTCTGACTGCCCTCGCTGGATATGAATTCCAATGAACTCACTGTGACTTATTGGACGAAAACTAGAGGTTAGTTTATGCAACTATTGTTTTATTGCTTACCTTTAGTGTTTTAGTACTCTGTGTAAGCTGCTACCATATCATGCTTAGGTGAGCCAAAATTAGGAGGTAGAACAGCATAGAATACACTTCATTGTACACCATTTATAGAATACATTAAAGTAAGTAGTAAGTACATTCTTAAATGTTATCCAAATACCAACTACAAATATTATAAACTGTTTGCTTCGCCCGCTTGGTATTTCTAAATGATAATATGTACCTAGTATTTTTATTCACAAATTTTAATGAAAGGATAGATGAATTTCTAAAATATGGAAAGGATCGCTGCAATTATTTCTGTGATTAACGTTTTCTTCATTGTTTTATTTTGATAAATATTTCATAGTTCTTATATTATTCGATATATTTATCACGCATGGCTTCCGGAATGTCATTGGTGAGACCAAGATTTGAACTAAGGACTTCTGAGCTAGAAGGTGTGCTATAGGGTGGAGTAGTTGAAATATTTTTTTTTATGTGATAAAACGAAAGGCAACTAAAGGCACGGCAAACGAGCAGGCGAGTCACCTGATGGTAAGCAACCAACGCCGCATTCGATTTATCAACTACTAATTCCAATTAGTCAGTGATGAGTACTCTAGACTAGCTGAAATTGGTCGCTAGAAAAACGAATTTGCAAGGGGCAGCGCGTAAGCTGGCTGGAATTAAGAGCTCCCCGATCTTAACAGTGTCTAAGACAAATTTCTTAGAATTAATTTTAATATCATAAGGAAACTAGCTCTTGGCAGCCTCCATCACCGGCACGTACGCGTACGAAGTCAGGACAGACCGTGACCACCACCGCGGCGGTACTGAGAGGCTTTGCGAATCTTTTGGGGGCCATCTATTTTTGAAATATTGGGCTGGGGTGCTGGGGCAGGTTTATCTATACGTCTTTACCATGCTCTTTTTCGTTCTCGAAGAGGCCACAGCCTCTTTCTTCTTCTTCCTATTCCTTTTCGTCTTCTGCGGTATTGGGGGTCCGTCGGCGGAGGATTGACCGCGCTGGGCCGCATTGAGTCAGAGGAGGCCCTGTGCCTATTTCTGGGAAGAATCGAACGATGATCTCGGATGACGTTGATTGAGATGTGTAGTAGAAACATTAACGTAAGTAACAAAAATTCTCACAAAATGTCCTTCAACGTAAAGGACATGCCGGTTCTTCTCATGATGCATACAAACTGAATCAGGCGGCTCGTTGCGATTGCCTCCGTGTTTTCTTGTTCCGCGGAGGCCCTTTCCTCAAGTTTTAACTGTAATTTATCTAATATTTGTATTTATTATATAATATATATATTGTATATATTATTATTATATTTTCAAGTGTATATTTAAGTGTAAATAGTCTCGGTGGTCTGGTGGTCGAGAACGCGGTTTCTGAATCCAGAGGTCGTGGTTCGAATCCTGACACTGGCTCACACCAATGAGTTTTCGAAATCGTTTTTGGAAAGTTACGTGTGATAAATATAGATGACTGAAAACTTTATGCCCGGTGTGACAATAGGTTCGCCACCTATTCCATTTGGTACGTAAACATAACGGCGCGACGAGGCTTATCAGCCGCTGCCCACGGCTTCTGGTAACAAGCCATTGTTACCAGAAGGCGAAGGTTGAGGTGAAGTTATGTTATAAATAAAGCTATTTTTGATTTGATTGATTCACAGGGATGGTGCGCATCAGGTCCTAATAGCCTTTTACGACTCTCTATTTATTCTTTACTGACTATTAATACAGACTTTAAATATACGAAGTAGTCAAAAATAAACAATGGTTTTAGATGTTATAGGTAGGTATTAGTTATTATCATAGGTCATGATTATCCATCTTATAAACAAAAGATAACTTCACGCCTATTTCTATCCGAAGGTGTAGGTTAAGTCTCGTCTCGCCCTTGCGAGGTAGGCAGAGAGAACCGAGCGCTATAAAGCACGATTCTGACACTCCTCACTCGCTTCGTTGAATTTCAAACTCTTCATGCAAATGCCCTTTCTTACTTTTACACCGACACTCTCTTTCAATCTGACTTCCTTCCTTACAACCTTGTTTTCGAAATATAACTCCACGATACGAAAGTATCATAGTTACAAGCGTATTTATATTCTAATAAAATGGCCGTTTATCACTGAGTGGTAAATTGGCGTTTTTATTTTTCCTATAAATGTTTCAACCTCTTCTATTTTATTTATATAAAGACAGTCATTATTTATTCCAACTCTATGTTGCAACCCACGCTAAAGATTGAAGGCATATTTTTTTTAAGTTTACGAATCTTGTGGTAAGTCTACAATATATTAATGTCAAGCAAATTATGTAATTACACGCATTTTTTTATGCGAAATTGTACGTTCCTGATGGAATATCGTGGCATCAGGCGTGTCACCTAATGGTGAGCAACAAACGCCGCCGTTGGATACCTGAACACGGATAGTGTTACAGTTGAGTTGCCCGCACTTACAGTGTCGTATGTAAGTGGTTGGAATTGGGATTTTTAAGCGTAAGGGGGGAGGGTTTGGGGCTCCGTATACCTCTCTCACTGAGCAAAACGCGGCATGAGTCACTTTACGTCTGAGTAGTCGTGGTTTTCGCCGGTCGGAGCGGCCCATTCATGCAGCGAGCTGCGTGAGGTACACTAAACCGGGCACAATTTTGTCAATCTTCCGTTTTTATCACTGAAAAGTTTCGAAAATAATTTCGATAAAGCATTGGTATGAGCCAGGATTCGAATCCGAGACGACTGAGACGACTAAGAAGATCTTGACCAAAAAGTATAAATACGTAGGTACATAATATAAGTATGGACTATGGACATTTTCCACAAAGTATGCAGTGAGTATTGTGACGCGGCGAGGAGTGCGGGAGGGCCAGGGTCCGCCCCGCGACACACTTTCTGAAGGGCTCTAAAACTCTGGGCATTTGTGGCCACTTTTATGACCACCTACCTACATTCGTAGATCTTTTGATTTATTTAGCTGTCGAGACTGGTTTTTGAAGAGCAAATAACATGTTTTGTTTGGCGTGTTAATGCTGGTCACTCACTACTAGCATTCCGTTTAAAAACTTTACTATATGTAAAATATTTATATTATATTGGCATACATATTTAAAATACTAGCTGAGCCAGCGCACTCGGCTCGGAAGCAATAGTTTTTTTTTTCTAAAAATGTAGCCTAAGTTACTCTTTATTACATCGGTTACCTGCCAATAAAAGTCCGATCTAAATCGATCCAGCCATTTCAGAGATTACCCGGAACAAACAGACAGACAAAAAAAAAAATATCCGCTTTTACACTGTATATCTGCTTGGTCAATCTTACATCATCTATTCTTTCTCGAACTTTTACGCCATTAAGTAAAGGATATATGTATTTAATAAGTGTATTAATATCGTTGCTTAGTTTCCACAATACAAGCAGTTAATTACTTTAGCGCTGATATAATCTTTGTTATACTTAAGTTGATCTAAGATTAAGTATATATTTATAGTCCTCATTTCAAACCACCACTTTAGAACTACGAAAAATCACGATGCGCCAAAGTGTTGCAGATGAGAGGTCCATGGGCGGCGATAATCGCTTCTCATCAGAACCGCATACTCGTTTGCAGACGACATTTCCAATAAAAAATAGTTACTCAATTCAGAACTAGAGGGCGCTGTACGTATTGCGGACGTGTGTTGCGGCGCGTTGTAGTACGTCGCAGCGCCTTGTTGATATCGCTAAATACATTCGTACAAACATTTTGCAGATTCACAAGTATACTTATACTTATATAGATAATAAAAATCGTTAACATTACTCACCCATATTCATGAAAAATAACGACTATCGTTAGATACCAATTATTTCTCAGCACACATCATTTTACAATGCACAAGTAGGTACCTATGCAGTTCAATCATGTTATAATTGTGTTTTTTTTCTTTTTTCTACAAACTACCTTAACTTCTAGCAGTTGTTTCAAACGTGTCGCTCACAATGGAGAGCATAAAGGAGGGAAAGGAAATAGGATAACGGTGCGAGCTGTACGTCTGCGGAGTCACAAGAACGTACCTCTGTCTGCGATCAACAATATATCATTAAAAACTCACCGTTAGATAGTGATCTGCCCACCCCTGCGCGCGCGTTTACTTACAGACCATAGCGGGTGTGCCATCATCGGAAATAACGTACCCTATCTGTGTGGTCGTCGTGTACTTCCTCACACGGTGTCGCTGTTCAACGTTCACAACTTTTTGCAATAACTAGTAGAAACTTCTTAGACGCTTGTTTAAAATGAGGTCTATATACCTATAACTGCTGTTCGAAGTATGCAGTATCTATAGTAAAGATTAATAATAAGATTTATAATCAAGACTGGCTGAACCGGCAAAAAGGATTGTGCAAAAAAAAAATAGATAATTGGGTGACCACCCCGTTTGACGTCATTGTGGGTTATCCATAAGATATTGATATACACCAGACTTTTTTGTAGACCTTATTAAGGGTACAGTAATGGTTTTAATCAGGGTTCGCTATTAAAGCTCCAAACCTCGAAAATTATTCATTTTTCTCTGCAAATATAATGAATGGATTATACACAAAAACCACCCTGTTGAAATCTTCTATCAATTAAAAAACCAGATCAGAATCTGTTGCGTAGTTTCAAAGATCTAAGCATATAAGGGGACAGACAGCAGAAAGCGACTTTGTTTTATACAATGTAATGATGAGCAAAGTATAACATAGATTATTTATCAGCGTACTTACCTGATACTCACGTCAAGCAAATTCGAAATAGACGAAGGCGAAAGGTCATAAGTCAGTTTTAAAATTTACGTAACATTTATAATGGTCGTCATAACACTTGTGTTCTTTTTTTTTCTTAAGCAATTTCGTTTCTCAACTTCACACAGGTAAAGATGTGTATTCTTAATGATTTGATGTAAATTATCAATTTGAATTATTTTGTTATTGAAAAGATATTAAAAATAAAATTATAATTGAAAGTCTCGGTGATCCAGTGGTCAAGCACACGGCTTCTTAATTAAGAGGTCGCGGTTTCGAATCTTGGCACACACCAATGACTTTCCGAAAGTTATGTGTGATAAATATCGATGACTAAAAACTTTGTGCCCTGTATGGCAATAGGTTCGCCACCTATTCCATTTGGGACGCAAACATAACGGCGATTCGAGGCTTAACAGCCACTGCCTACACCTTCGGGTAGAAAAAGGCGTAAACTTATGTTATGTTATGTATTTATAAGACAGATATCAAACGGTGGCTTGGTTCGTGTTATTGTTGTAAAGCAAAGGTGTTGTTGGTACCAAGAGTTCAGGCTTCCTCTTAGATGTGGGCGGATTCCGTCCTCATCAAAACATTTATTTGTTTAGAGAACATTGATGTGTATAAGTGGTTGAGTATATTTTTACAAGAAAACAGACGCTTTGTGAATCGCTTCTACCATACATATAAGTTTATTTTTTCGTAAATCTGTAAATAAAAATACAGATAATCCTTCCAAAGAAAGTTTGAGGATTGCCATTAATATGCACGCACTTTTAATTGGCGAAAAACAAGGAATGATTTATTTTTAACGAAACAAATTTGGTTGTTTAGTAAATAAAGTATTTTAAGCAAAACAGAGACACATAAATATGATGGCATGGTAGCCCTATGGTCCGGAGTGGATCCGGACGTCCGTGCCAGTGGGGGTGTTGGAGTCGTTCTCTCCTCCCGCTTTGCTTCCGGAGTGAAAGATTATGAGTTGGCAGGGCCGAGACATCTTTGGGTTCGAATAAAACTGGCGATCACGCGAGTCTGCCTGGTCGCAGCATATGCTCCCGGCAGCTCCGCTGATTCCCGAGAACTCGAGGAGTTTTGGGAAACTGTTAGGGATATTCTGGATTTGGTTGAGGGCAATGAAAGGATAATTCTGTGTGGTGATCCTAATGGATAGGTCGGAACCAAGAGAGATGGCCTGGAGGCTCTCCTTGGTCCGAATGGTGACAAGAGAGTGAATGATGCTGGTAAGCCGATCTTGGACGTATGCCTGGAATGGAGCCTCCTTGTGTTCAATACATTATTCCGTCATAAAGATATTCATACGTATACGTGGGGACGGAATGAACAAAAGAGTATGATTGATTTGACTTTGGTAGATAGTCGTCTCCGAAATACTCTAAGGGATACCTACAGAGGCCCCACTCTTGATACGGACCACTACCTGGTGGTAAGCCGTTTCGTGGGCCTTTTCAAGAAGTGGAGGCTCTGGCGAGTGCGTACCCATTTCGGAGAGCTTGAAAGGATAAAATGTGAGAAGTTAGAAGATGAAAGTGTGTGGAGTATGTATGTAGAACTAGTCAGTAAAAGACTTAATGACACGAGTCTTTCTGATCTAGGTGTTGAAGAATACTGGGAAAGAATGAAAGAAAATATAGTGGAAAGTGCAAAAGAAGTATGTAGTAGTGCAAAGAGGCATAAGATTCTGAGAGGTGATGCCTGGTGGGACGCGGATATGAAATCCAGCGTCGAAAGAAAGAAAAAAGCATGGTTGGATTATGTCTCAAGTTTGAATCAGAATGATAGTATGACAGAGAAAAAGCCTTAGTGAAAGACAAGCGTGAAAGACTAGTTGCGAATGAGGAAGTGAGGTTGACGGAGAACTTCGAGGCGAATATCAAACTCTTCTGGAGGGCAGTTAGAAAATCTCGGGGTTCTTCGTCAACATCCAGAATGGACAAAATTATGTCTAAGGCTGGTGACATTCTTGCAAACCCAAGCGACGTATTGGGCAGGTGGAGTGAGTATTTTGGGGAAATGTACGAGTATGTTCTGGATGTGGGCGCCGCGAGTAAGTCTACGACTGACGCCGCTGCGCCAACATCTGACGAGGACATTACTATGGAAGAGATTGAATGGTCGATACGAAGTGTAAAAAATGGTAAGGCAGCTGGAATTGATATGATGTCTGCTGAAATGATCAAACACGGTGAAACCTGTGTCCGGGGCGCTTTCCTGACCTTGAGCAATCTGTGCTGGAGGTCGGGTAAGGTTCCCATGGACTGTGGGCGCGCTGTCATCGTGCCCTTGTATAAAGGTAAGTGATCACGTATGCAGTGCGCCAGATACAGGACCATCAGTTTGATTAGCTTAGCAGCGAAAGTGTATAGGAAAATGATTGAAAGGAGAATGAGGGTGATATCTGATGGAGTGTTGTGGGAGGCTCAGGGTGGTTTTAGAAGCGGACGAGGGTGCATGGATCAGATTTTTTCTCTCCGCAACATCGTGGAGAAACAACGGGCTGTTAACCGGAAGGTTTTCTGCGGTTTTGTGGATCTGGAATAAGCGTTTGACAGAGTGTTACGAAAGGATCTGTGGGGCATACTCCCGGGCTACGGGGTGAGCGGGGTACTGCTGCGCGCTGTGCAGTCCACTTATGAGGGCTGCACAGCATGTGTGCGTGTTGACGGCGGCTTGTCCCCCTGGTTTGACGTCAATATCGGCGTCAGACAGGGTTGCGCATTGTCCGCTCGACTGTTCATCATGTACCTGGACAGTTGTCTCCAGAGAGTGAGATCGATGGATGTAGGGATGCGAATGGGTGTCCTAGTTGTGAGCTGCCTGTTTTACGCAGATGACGCCGTGCTTCTAGCCGAATCACCGTAGGACCTGCAAACACTAGTCACTACTATGAAAGATGATTGCATGATTAAAGGCTTGCATTTGAATGCGACGAAAACGAAGGTTATGGTGTTTGAAAGGGAGGAATCCAGAACGGATGCAAGGATAACGGTTAATGATGTAGTATGCTTGAACAGGTGAATGAAATTGTATATCTTGGATGCGCTTTTAGCAGGGATGGAAGGTACACCGCGGATCTAGAAAGACGAGTGGCGATAGGAAATAGCGTAAATGGAGCGTTGGACAAATTCCTGGGCGCAAAAAACATCAGAAAAGCCCAGTTAGCAATCCACAATGCAGTCCTGATCCCAACGCTAACTTATGGAAGCGAGAGCTGGGTATGGCAATGTGCATGAAAGTAGAATAAACGCGGTAGAAATGTGGGCACTGCGCAAAATCTGAGGAGTGACTCTCGCTGACCGCGTAGAAAACAAGGTTGTAAGGAAGGAAGTTGGTTTCTAAGAGAGTGTCGGTGTAAAAGTAAGAAAGAGCATACTCCGATGATTCGGACGTGTAGAAACAATGGATGATGCAAGACTGACTAAGCAGATATACAATGCAAAAGCGGATGGATGTAGGAGTCGAGGACGGCCAAGACACACATTCCATGACCAAATAAAACGTGTTCTGGAGGAAGGTGATGTTAGGAGCCTCAAAAACCGACGCGCGTGCATGAAAAGAGTTATGAAAGTCAACGAAGCGAGTGAGGCGTGTAAGAATCGTGCCTTATGGCGCTCTATTCTCTGTGCCTACCCCGCAAGGGATTTGGCGTGAAGTTATGTATGTATGTATAAATATGATAGCTCACTTCCCTGTAATTCGCTGTTTCCACACCAACACTTTTACTGTCATATCTTTCTCTTGAAAATGGATGGATAATTCATCCAAGTGTTAATCTTATCTTATTTCCATCCATGTTCAAATCTATCATTCTTCTCGCGACATGTGTAGTATTCCTTCGTATTACATTCCCATACAGCCCATATCCCCTCAGTGTTAGAGCCACGCAGTTCGCTGCTTGAATAAGCCGGCTCGACTGATGAAACACTACGACCTCTCAGAATATCGACCTAAAGGTGGCTCTTGCCGCGTTCCCCCTTCCTATCCCAATTCCGACTCCTCCCATATCCCAGTAAAGGTCGGCAGCGCAACTGTAACACAATATGTGTTCAGGTGTCCATGGGCGGCGTTTGTTGCTCACTCTTGTGGTGACACGCCTGCTCGTTTGCCACCCTATAACATAAAAAAGTTATTAGCGCAATTTTCAATACCAACATAATTTGGTGGAACTATTTTATGCAAATTAATTTTAGGCATTCACATTGCAACTGTCGAGTGTCAAAATTATCCTCCTTAACGGACCTATTGAGGTACGCGAAGAAAGTCTTAGAGCAACGTCTGAAAGCAATCACCTACTAATTTATAATTACGAATACTTGCCACTCTATTTGTGGTACAACATAAAAAAAAAAACTAAATAATAGCTTAACCCAATATATCCAGTTACTATACTATACTTTAATGGAAAGTTTCATGTCTCGACATGTTTCTATATAGACTCAATTTGAAAATGTAATTAAAGGAGATAATAAAAATAAATATTAATAATCGTGACGTAAAATTTAATCATGGCGTGACTTGATTGTGTTTACTTACTTTTTTAGTATAGATCGTTTTTATGTAGATATCTATGTTTCAATTAATAAATTAAAAAAATTAATGAATTATTTATCAATTTAAGTTATTTAGTCTGGTATAGAAATGTGAATAAGAAATTTAGGTATGTATGTATGAGTTTGTTTTGAGTAATAATTGAAATTTGAATTAAAAATATGAAGGTGTGACATAGTGTATTCCTACTATTCCTTGCAAGGAGGTCGGAGCCCGGAGGTTTTCGAAAATGGGTTTTTTGTAAATGTTTTTACGGCTCTTGATACGAGTCCTTTCCAGCCTAGTGCAAAAAGGTTGATAGACTCAATACCATAAAGAAATATAGCAATAGCAACCTTAAAGAAACTTTTTGCACCCTGGTTACTGTGTCTTGTATGTAATTCAGTAAACAAATCTAATTTGGATTTTAAGAATAGTAATACTTCAGTTAGTACTTCTGAGCAAGGAACAAGATTTATATTTCATCTATAGGTAAGTTAGTTAGTACCATTTTTTCCATGATATTTTAAATGGGCCTGTTAAAAACCACGTATTTATTTACTTAAGAAAGACCGGAAATGTTACTATAATGTAAAAAGGATTAATCTTAAAATATGAATTTAAAATTGGAATACCACATCATTTTTCATACTTTTAAATAAAATTTGAATTTAGAACTATAATTAGTCAATACAAATACTGTATACGTGAACAAATGTATATATATCACCAAGAAGCAATCATTTGAACATCTCGTAAAAGCTTTATACGAGGGAAAGGATTATACAGTTGTGTTAATAAATGGACGCCAGCTAACCTGTCATTAGTTAGTATACAACGCAACTTTCACAAGCTCAAGATTCATCACATTTGTACCAAACTTAGTGTCAAGTAAATGTTTAGAGTATATTCGACCTCAATACTAAAATCACGGCTTACTTAGATAATATTTTATTTCATATTTTCTCCATTTGGTTTCGAATTTCGATCTATAAACAGTCTTCTCGTTTTATTTTCATGCATATTTAAGAGATTTATAATATTACTAGTTGACTCAGCGAACATTGTTTCGCCTCAAAAAAAAAAGATCATTGTTTATTAAGTAGAAGATTGTTGTTTATCCCTAAGAGATAGACATATGCAATGGCGGACTTTTTTGTAGACCTTTTGAAGATGTTTAATGTTCTTATCTATCGCTCAGGGTTGAGCGAGCGTTTGCAATTAAAGTCCTAAATCTCGACAATTATCAACACGAGAAATACGTATCCCGTTGACACCCTTTAGCTATTAAAAAAACCGTATCAAAATTCGTTGCGTAGTTTCAAAGATATAAACATATAAGGGGACATACAGCGGAAAACGACTTTGTTTTTTACTAAGTAATGATGATATAGAAGGAAAATATAGAGAACTAAGTTAAAACTAAAGAAAACAGCTTTTAAAAGAAAAAAGTTTCATCGTGTATTTTTATAATATTTAAAAATAAACTTTAACACTTCTGTATCCTAAAATTACAATAATAGGGTATTTGTATTTAGTTTTTTTTATAACTTCACGCCTGTAATTACCCGAAGGTCTCGGCGCGGTTAATTTGCCCGTCCTAAATGGAATATGCAGCGGAACCTATTGCCATACACATTGTCAGTCACCAATATTTATTCACACATAACCGGAGGTTTTATTTTAATAATAAAAATACCAAATGGAAATATATCGCAAATTGCATATGTCAAGATAAGTGAAATTAAATAAAAAATAATAGTAAGTTCAATTACAAACTTGACTGATTTCACCAAGAACTTTTCTAAGCTTAACATTATCAAGAGAGTATTAAGAATTAGGAAATTGACAGTTGATGTGTAACCCTCTGAGGGTCCGTCCATTGATCACGTGATCTTTTTAAGGCCGCCTCCTAAGATATTTGAACTGTCAAAATATATTATGACGTTTAGCATACCATAGCACTCAGTCTAACGATATGCCAGTTAATATAGCACTTGATAAAAATCACACACGTAATAAGTTAACGGTATCAGAAACATTAAATTGAAGATTTATTTATAATAGTATGGGTGTAGAATATTATAGATAAAATATAAAAGTTGTACGGCAAGTGGAGACCGGAAACGAGACATTGTAAAGCGACGGGATTAGAGTCTTTTCGTAAAATATTGGTGGTATATTATATGTATACTTTAAAAGTTATTATCTTTTTTTTAATGGTATTTTAGTATCTGATTTGATAATTGTTTTTTTTATTAAGAAAACTGTCTAAAGAAACTTAACTATACAATCTTTTATAGTATATAAGATTAGATAGATTTTCAATTAACTACTTGATATACTTGATAAACTCGTATAAATAGGCAGGTTTTAAAATGTCTTTAATACCTATATAATAGAAGAATATAATAAATATAACAGAGCAAGAAAATTGTCACGGTGGATTGAAAAAGGAGTGCCCCGCTTCTGAATCGAGGAGTCGTGGGATCGTATAGCTCACACCACTTTTCAAAAGTTATGTTTTATGTATGGTTATAGGTCTCCTATTAGGAACGTAAAAATATCGACGATTCTAGGTGTAATATAGACCCGAACAAGGCAAAGGGGCGAAGTTACAAAAAAAACAGTTCTTTCTATGATAAAAATAGCGCCATGGATTTCTTAACATCGAGCATCGAATTAATATTTGTTGATAGTCATATTCCTGACCTTATCCCACTTCAAGCGAGATCGGCACAACATGTCATCCTTTCGAAGTCTTCATGTTGTCAAAACCTTGGGCTGGCTTTATACGCCCGGCCCCCTCCCTGACGTCAATCCTTGGTAATGTTGGTGGAATAGAGAAGGGGTTGGAACTGGTATGGGAAGGGGAGCAGCGACACGGTTGGGTCTCCGGTCTCCACTACTTTTTACCGATATTCTGAGAAGTTGTGGTTTTTCACCGCTCGAGCCGGCCCACTCACACAGCAAACTGCAGGCAGTTTGCTGTGTGAGTGGGCCGGCTCGAGCTCGGCTCTACCTCTATTTTTTTTATAAAATTTGTTTATACTATTTTTGATTTATATCATTTCATCATAACAAATATTAGGTATATTAAATAATATATTAATTTACTTTAACTGTAGAATCAGGGCACAAAGACAATATTTATTACCCATATTTGAACAGATTAACATAATATATAAGGTAAATGATACTTTTCCTGATTCAAATCATTCAAAAATGTGTATATATATGCGTATATACGAGATTTGGTTGGGGTCACCGCACCGGTGGTGATGTGAACAGAAGAACTACGGAAACACGGAATGCACCGTCGTCCGTCGGTTGCGCAACACAACCAGCCACGAACGAACATGTTGTTGGCCAAACACATAAAAAAAACGGTTTTATTGGTGAAGCACGCTGATAACTATAAAGGCTCTAACATATAATTAAGCCCATAATATATACCAACTATATACTACAGAAGAATGTTTAGAAAACGACAATAATACAACTTCGCGTCAATTCCATTTTTATCGGGTGAACAGTAAGAAAATAAATAAAAGTAAAAAAAAATGGTAACATAGGAAACAAGCTTCTTCCATAGACCGAACGTAAATAAAAAAAAAACAATTCTTTTTGATTTTTTTTCATTATCAAGTCTCACTGATTTTGACGGCGTGTACGTACAAGGATGCGAATGTTTATAGGAAGCTGAATAAATTAGTGTTATGTTTCATTAAGTTCCATGGATTACGTAGTGGAGCCTATTGCCATAGATTGGGCACGGTTTGTCAGTCATTTTTATTATCCGTAACATTTATGCGCATCCAGAACTTAATCCGGCTCAACCAGAACTTAAAGTGCTTATCCAATAGACCATAGAGAAGATGATCACAATTATCATATTTTTATCTATTAATGTCGAATTCAGGGACAATAAAATACCTTTGTATATGATGTAATATTATCCAATGTATTTGCAATATGTGTAATATGTGTATGTTATTGATAAGACGTAGCAGATAATACAAATACAAGTTAATATTAGTACATATGTTTGTAAGGAACATATCGCCCCCGCACTTACCGTAAGAAGTTTTGTGAACGTATTAGCAGATACATACAAATTTTCCTAGATGACTGTTCGTATTAGGTTTGTGCACGAATTCTGAAGTGTAAAACAGACGCCTAATATGTTTCCATTAACTATAGGGTCACAATAGCGTCAAGATATAACATCACAAAATATAATAATACTAAAATGTTTTTAATATAAAAAAGGAGCATAATACGAAAGAGGTCTTATCCAAATTATTACCATTTAAACGTAGTGAAGATATACGTACGTAGCCAGTTTATCAACAAATCAAAACAAAGATCAGCGTGTCATAGTAGTGGATGCTGCCAAAATTCGAGGGTATTATAGGTATGAATTACTCCAGAGGAATATTTTACTGACCCCTCGACACCATGCGATATGAAACATGCATCATAAATTGAGCAGGATTTATTAGACAGTGTTCTATTCTAACCATTAAACCTACAGAAAAGGCAGTAGGTATGGCTTCTAAGCGTCAGTCCAAATTGGGAGAATGAAAAAAAATTAAGGTATTATTTTAGGCATTATGTAGGTACGTAATTAAGATCAGTGCATTTGAGTGCATCACATTTTGTCACACATTACGTATTGGCGCGTCTGCAAATTTTGTTCTTATCTAATTTATTGCACGTGACTATAAGTGACTAGATCATTAGAAAAACAACAAATTAATAAAAATATATATAGTTAATATATTTAATGAAGATTTGCTTTAGTTATTTAACACGTTATTTTGAACGTGGGTTGGTTAACTTTTAAATGTATGATCGTGTGATTTAATTATCAGTCTCGAAATGTATTTTTTTTTACATTTTGTTTTCACTTTGGTTGACTTAAAAAGAAGCCATTTGTATTTCACATTAATTTATAGATGCAAAATATAAAAGATAGGTATTGCTCTGCTGATTACCAGACAGTTTACAGAAAATAGACCCTTTACACAGACAAACGTGATTCTTTTAACTACATACGACAATAACCAGTGAATAGGCGATGAGCCAATGGATATCGAGTACATTATACATCGTAAGTACCAAAACTTCCAAAAACGAAATACAAATCTTCTTAGCAAATTTCACCTAAAACGATTCAACTGTTTCAGGGCGAAGAGGTACTGATATTTTAACATTCATGATGTAGACAGCATTTTTTTTTAATTGTATAGAAGCTCGTAGTAAATGATGATTGAATCATTTCGAAATAGAAAAAAAGATGTATATTTTAGCTACCGTCTTCGCGTTCCACCAATGTTCGTATTTAAAAAAGTTATTTTTTAATTGATGCGGCTTATCTTTATAAATGAATGAAAACGTTTAATTTTAAGTACGAGAGGTAGGAGGTAGATGAAAAAAAATGTTTTTTTTTTTTTAATTTTACATGCGTTTAGTTGTTGCATAACGTCGACATAACCATTGCCATATTGTATATAAAAAAAAATGTTGCGCTTACATTATGATGAGATGTGTTCTATTTTCAAAAGCTCTGTCAATATATGTTGATTTGTGAATGTACCTAATAAGTGTAGTACGATTCTGTTAGCAGTTGGTAAACAGCGGGCGGTCACAGGACACGCGAAGGTCATGCCGCCCACAGCTCGCAACGTAACATTGAAGACAAAAGACCTTGTATTTTGTCTCTATACACCTGTATTACAACTTAATCACCTCTCTGTACCGGCTTATCATCATCAAACTACACTATTACATAATTTTCTGAGTATATCAACAGTAATTACTGTTTTGTCCTGAGGAATTTCCGTTGTCAAGTTGATTATTATCTAAATACGTACACGTAATTTGGCTCTTCTATGAAAATGCTATAGGTTATGTTATTTTATTCGATTAATAAATATGATTGTATTGAATAATTTGTTACAAGTTAATCGTAAAAGGGAACCTTATAAATATCTTACCACCCACCACATAATACAAATAAATATAGAATTTTAAAGCTAAAATTGCAAATTAGCAAATAGTCTCGGTGGTCAGAGGTCAAGCACCCCGGGTCAAAATCCTGGGTCACAAAAATCATTTTTCGAAATTAATTTCGATAATTATGTGTGATAAAATTAAATATCGATGACTGAAAACTTTGTGTCTGGTATGGGTTCGCCACATATTCCATTTGGGACGTAAACATCACGGCGAGTCTACAGCGTGAAGTTATATTATGTTAAGTTAAAACTGCAATTGTAGAACCAGAATCTAAACACAATTGGCCGCAATTTATGATTTAGTACTGCTCCTCTCTCTTGGATTCAGTAATATGATGACAGTTCCTACTTATACTTTAAAAAGTAGACTCTCGTTAATTCGCTATAAATCTCTTTATATTACGAACTAAATCAAAACATTTTTATGCACTTTCAAACGAAAAAAGTCACCGTTATTTAACAAAACGACGCGTCAATTCGAACTCATCGGCGTCTAATACTCGTAATTAAAAGTTGTGGAGAGAAAGAGAAAAGAAAGAGTAGATTTGGCAGAGTTTTCGACCAAGGCAGCAAGATCCTCATTCGATACCAAAGCTTCTGTCAACAAAGAAGGGTGATAAAAAAGCATTTCAAGTAATCCTCATAAAAAATGCTATTGAGTAGTCTGAGCCACAGTAATGCGCTTTAAAGCAAACCAGTATAACAGAATTCTTTCGATAGATCAATTAATTCAAATAACGAATAGGTACCTACATGTATGTACCTACATCTTTTATGATTATTATAAAATAGCAGTAAATAAACAAAAAAAAATCGAAGTTTTAGTTACTATTCTCTCACAAGTTTCGAACCATTTGATATTCCAGACACTCGATATTTCGTAATATTTCATGACTCCCTAGAGTTTTTAATCAACGGGAGTCAATAGTTTTTAGTAACATCCATCTCAAATATTAATTCCAAATTTAAAATTACCTTTTTTTAAAATGTGTCCTGTGTTTAGTCTAGTTAAAACAAGCTATCAAACGAAAACAACCAGTAATATTATAATAAAAAAGGAAAAAAAAATCGATAGACAGAAGCTATTGTAGGTTTACAAAGAATCGATTGACTGTTGCGATAACGAGCGTCGATATTGACCGCAAAAAGTGACCCATAACCTGATTTTTCGTTGAAATCAGACTCTTAATGCAAACTGTAAATTATAGTATGACTTTGTCTACACTGTGACGCTAATGTTTGGTAGTGTAAAGATAAAATAAAGATGTATAAACGGCATTTGAACATAAATAATGCATATAAATGTAGTATTTTTCTCAAAAATATATAAATTGTATAAAACTCTTATAAAGAAGATATTCAATTAACATATACACTCCCGTTATGGTGTAATTTTGACATCACATATCGCTACAATCACTCTCCATTTAATTACTTCTTATTTCCATCTGAAACCGTACATTCGTGGATCAACTATTTTATTTGTGACATAGACTAAAGAGAAATTCTGAAATAATCTTTTATTAAACTTTCATAGACAGGACCTACTTTTGTTTGCAGTCGTAAAAAATATAAGATTTATTTAGTAAACGCAAATAAATATGTTTGCAGGTATAACCTGTATAACCTGCAAACATATTTATATGCGTTTGTGTTGCCCAGGCATTTAAAAATTCGTGTAATATTTTATTATTTTTAATGAATGTTTATGGTCTACTCTATCAATAGTGTTAGGCCATTTGAACGCACATCCGACTATTATTAATACAAATTGTTTCTGTCTTGATAGTACCTAATTGTCGGGCATTAACAAGATGATGTCCTCAATAGTGAAACTATGTTGAAGTGCGATGTGAAGCGACGCGCCACCCCTAAGGATGCCCATTTCCTTGTGGCTGATTGCGGCTCACGGACTAAAAAAGTACAATCATAGTGCTCTCCGGCGCGGAACGCACTGTCCTCATTTGAATACAAACGCAATGCGCGTGCGCACACACCCTTAACTGTACACAGATTCCACCGGCAAATGTAATTACAACTCTATTATCAACTACAGTAAACTCGAAATCGTTCAACCGCAATTACGTCGTGCCCTCTTTTCGAAGTCAAAAGAAGAGGGACTCTCGTGAGCTAGAACGGGAGGGCAGTATAGTCGAGGAGGACGGATGACGTTAAGGGCATTCACCCCGTACCCCGTGGGTTGCGACTAGCGGCTCTACAAATGATGTACAAGCACATAGATGCCTTTCTCTATTTAGGTGCGCACGAGTTTCGAAATAGTGGCCGTGGAACTTTTTGTTGGGAGGTGGATCCTGTTTGGGTTGCGTCAGCGCATGGCGATAAGTTCGGCTATTGCTATGGCTAGAATGTCCGATGTACAGGTGTGTGTCCCCCTTCCCCCCACGCTCGTCCCGTCACCCCCTCGCACTGATACAACCTTTCCAAATGACCATCATCCTCTTCACTCACATATTGTCTCACGGTGCTGTATCCTAACTCTAACCCGTATCGATTTTTCATAAATATGTGTAAATGTAATGACTAAATGTCTTGTTAAACTTTTTCTTCAAAAATATTAAATAAATCTATATTCTGTAAATTTAATTTTCTATCAAATAATGCTTATTATTGTGAACTTTTGAGTAATATATTCTTAAGTGTAGGAAATTTAATATTTTACGTTGCATCAGTTGATACTTCATCATCTTCATTAGATGTTATTGCAATATTGATTGCTTTCTAACGCTCGTAGCTCATGGCATCGAGGTTAATGAGGTCTTCGAATATGTTAGTTGAAGCCTGAGGATACCAACAACTGGAACAGCTTCCATCTAATATATACAATTCTCATGCTGCGGTGTTTGTGGTTAAAATCCTCCGCAACAGCTTTTTTATGGGATAGGAGGACAAACGAGCAAGTGGGTCACCTGATGGTAAGCCACTTCTCACCGCCCATGAACACCGTAGTGTGTTGCCGTCCTTTAAGAGTAGGAGGGGAAAGGAGGGGGAAAGGGGAACCAGCCTCCGGATACCTCTCTCAACGAACGAACCGCGACACAAGCCACTTTACGTCGATATTCTGAGAGGTTGACCGATTCTTATGAAATTTTGTAGACATTTCGGGTAGGTGTCTGAGAATCGGCCAATACCTATTTTTAAATGTTAAGTGTGGTCCGACCTAAAATTGTTTTGTTTTTATGAAACAGTATAAGCCCTAAATTTTCAACCCCCTATTGTCAACTCCAATTTTTAATTTGTTTATCATGTATTATGTTTAATTTTTTGGCAAGGCAACGTTTGCTGAGTCAAGGTTCCAATGAATCTAATTCCATGTATCCAGTACTCAATAGCGTTATTTTAGTATCTGAATGAATGGTGTATAGTTTTATAATAGGATAAAGCGTAAAGCGATCATAAGACAAATCCAGAATATGCGCAGGTATCCTATTATAAAACTATACGACCCTTCACAGCCCGCCGGCTGTGAAGGGTCGTCTCATTGGTGGTGCATACTACACCATCAATGACTTCATGACTGACAAGTCGGAGTGGGACCGTCTAATTGCTTGCTCAACGGGGATTTTGTAGTTTGTGTATTGGAATTCGTTCACTTTTTCGGAGTGGAGGCGTTCTGTAATAATTTCTAATAGCTTTTTAATTTTAAATTTGACTTGATATTGTGTTCAATATGTGATACTTAAATTTTATTATTTGCCACAATTGTTGCACAACGTTACCACTCTAATTATAGGATGTCGTGTCAGTTGTGCTCGACTACTATGATCGCATAGAATTTCTTAGTTAACATGTAGGACGTTGATTTTAATTTGGTTGGATCTTAATTGTGATTGTCGAGTATTCTGTTTGCTACACTTTTATTCACCAACCTACTGATTTGTTTTCAGTAGTTATAATAATATTGTTATTTATTTCAAATGGTTTGAAAAGAGTATTTAGCACATGAGTTTCTTGCCCGATTCTTCTCATGATAGCCCCTACACTCGGACTCGGGCCGCTCGTGGCGATTGCGTCCGTGTCTTTTTTTGTTCCACGGAGGCGCTTTCCACAAGCGCTCGTGATTGCATTTAATTTTAAATAATATGTTATCTGTACTTGTTGACTATTTTTAAGTGTCTGTGAAGACCTATAAAAATAAAGTTATTTTGACTTTGACTTTGAATAACGTAAATATTTGTACTCGGGTGGAGATTGAACTAGCTGTTCTCGGAGTAACACCCTAAACATTTAACATCTGCGCCACGAGATCCACCGCCAATTTATGGCTGTTTAAACGCATTACTCACTTTCTACAATTTTACACGTTGACATATTTTTTTTAGTCTTTCTAAATCTTCTGTTAAATATACAAATATTTTATAGTATCGAATGTGAATTGTTTCTTAAATTAGTTTTTCAAATTAGGGCTTCCATATATACAATCACAGCTTTATCACATGGGGCCTACCCCCAGAGACTATTTTTTCCATTTGCTTCGATCCTGACATATAAGAGCCTCCGGATACAATGACTTAATACAATTCATTGAAATTGGTAATGTAAATATCCCCAAGTTTGAGTCTACTTACACAGGAATATGTTTAAAAAATTTTTTCGGAAGTCATGTGTGTTCATTACAGATGACGAACAAATTTTACCCAATTGTAAATGATCATGATCCCAATGTTTCCGAAAACTTTTTCTCTTTTCTCAACTGTTTAATGAAACCAACTATAAAAATTTCTGTGTACAGATATTAAATACACAAACATCTTTTTTTGTTAGATTTTTCCGAAATGCCGGTCTTATATATATAATACTAGCTGACCCGGCAAACATTGTCTTGCCGAAAAATAAAATTTTAAAAATAGGGGTTGATCGTAGGGGGTTGAAAATTTAGGGTTGTATGTATTTATGTATTTTTGTATCCCGTTTTATAAAAAAAATAAGAAACAGAAATATATCGAAAAATTAAAAAAAAATATTGAGGGGTGGGCTACCCTTGTGATTTAGGGGGATGAAAAATAGATGTTGTCTTATTCTCAGACTTACCCGATATGCACACAAAATTTCATGAGAATCAGTCAAGCCGTTTCGGAGGAGTATGGGAACGAAAACTGTGACACGAGAACTTTATATATTAGATTTGATTTTCAGTCCGAATACCGTATTCGGACTGAAAATTCTGTTTTTAAATTTATTTATATCCACAAAAAAAAATACGCCTCTAGAAGCTGCCAGTTGTAGTAATGTATAAAAAAAGTATAGATTTTTCACAGCATGGAGGTAGCTTTCCATGGCTATTATCGATCCGCACAGATAACTAGACGTATCCTGAGGGTGGAAGCCACCCATCCCCCTACTGATATGTTGCCGATATAGCCCGCATGGAGCACCCACTAATTGCCTGAGGGTGCTAGATAACTGCACTGCAATATACATCAATTGTTTTAAATGTTCAATTATAACAAAAGCAAAGAGATCGTAACACAAATGTTTTTTTTTTAATTTATTTCATTCAAACCAGTACGATTAGATTAATAATTATTGCAGTTCCTTTCTATGTATACATATTCATTAATACATAATATAACTAACTATAATTCATTAGTATACAAAATAGATTGTAATTAATATTTTTTTTTTATATACATACATAAATGCTTACTTGCAAGAGACTAGGTCTTTTAGCACATAAACCTAGTCTCTTGCAGGTAAACAGAGAGAACAGCTAAAGCGTCATAAGGCACAATTTTTATACACTTACTATATTTGACTTTCATAACCTTTATGTAAGTAATATGTAAGTATATTTGAAACTAGCTGACCTGGCAAACTTTGTTTCGCCTTGAAAACAACAACGCCTTGACTACAAACAAATAACCCATGTTACTCCTCACAACAACACCAGCTACCTGCCAATAAAAATTTCTCTAAAATTTTCAAAATATCTTCAATATTACAAACAGACCCTTCAATTTTATTTATATGTATAGATTACTAGCTGACGCGGCAAACGTTGTCTTGACAAAAAATAATTTTTGAAAAATAGGGGTTGATCGTAGGGGTTTGAAACTTTAGGGTTGTATGTATTTTTGTATCCCGTTTCATAAAAAAACACAAATATATCGAAAAATTAAAAAAAAATATTGAGGGGTGGGCTACCCTTGTGATTTAGGGGGATGAAAAATAGATGTTGTCCTATTCTCAAACCTACCCGATATGCACACAAAATTTCATGAGAATCGGTCGAGCCGTTTCGGAGGAGTTCAATTACGCACATCTAGACTCGAGAATTTTATATATAATATATAGTTTTATAAGATTGAGGTTTCGACTACAGTTATCAGATAATGACTGCATGAGGCACCCGCTACAGAATACTGACACCCTACTCTTCATGTAGGTGCCGTAAAGGGATTTGATGACGCGAATATTTGATATGAACCTAAATCTCTTGTATCATAACATAACTGTCAATGGCCTAATGGTTCGCCGCTCCAACTTCTAGTTCACAGGTGTCGAGTTTGAATACAGGCTTACACTAATGACCGTTCGAAAGTATATGTTTGTGTATATAATTATCGATGACTGACAAAATTATGCCCCACGTATGGGCAATGGGCGCTACCACTTATACAACGGGGTCAGATAATTTTATTCTTTATTACATCTATTATCGACGTCTATGACTTCGGGTATTGAGGGCGAGCAGGTACTTATACCTATATTACAAATGGACAAGCAAGAATGGGCTTAATAGTTGCAGCAGCTGCCCGCAGCATCGTCTGCACAGTCATTCTAATAAAGCAAACTTCTTTAGATACTAATAAAAAAAAAATATCTTAGTCTTACTATTACAATTCTTTAGTTAAAATACTCAGAAAAGACTATAACCCTCCATTTGGCGCGGTCGGGTGGTAAAAATGAAAAATAAACAAAAATAATGAGCTATTGCGTCGTGGACTGACCGGCGTTCCCTCGATATAAAAGAATTAAAAAGAAAACGAACAAAAAGCCGGAGCCGGTCATCCCCCTCTGGACGCGAGCAAAAAGGTAAAAAAGAGGGCTGCCTCCCGCCGTTCCCAGGAATGCTCACGTCCCCTTCCCTCTGAGGGATAGCAGAGATTTCTTTGAAATTTTTCATGTCCATGACATTTTTTTTTCACAACATACTTTGTTTTTTTTTTTACATCAGCGTGTTTGCGTGAGACAGGACTCAAAATTGTAGATAATCTTTATTACATACTCGCTGATCCGAAAAACTTTGTTCCGCTTCAAACGTATTTTTTACTGAGTTTACAATAAAAGTGCTAAATCTCGAAAATTATCATTTTTTCTTTACTACATTATACATGAATTATACATAAAAATTACTCCGTTGACACCCAATATCTATTAAAAAACGCATCAAAATCCGAAGATCTAAAGCTTATAAGGGCACAGACAGCGGAGAGCGATTTTTTTATACTATGTATAATGATGACATTCCACTTGTTTACCCACTGAACAATTATAAATTTTAAAAAGTTTTTAAAATATTATGAGAGCTATGAAATTAATGCACTAATTTTTTAAAACATTTTCAATAATTCAAAAGCCTGTTTAATATGAAGTCGTATTCGTGAGTATATAAATAACCGCAAAATAGCGTAAGCATATAACCAAGATACATCTTCATAATTCGACAAGGCCATTGTTTTTTTTTTTGTTTTTTTTTTTGTACAGTCACTGTGCTCTGGACAGAAGCTGTTTATTCTTAGACATTAATATGTTCTAGTGTTCCATATATATCGTCAAATTTTAAAATACTAGTGTTTTTTATGGCATAGGAGGGCAAACGAGCAAGCGTCTCACCTGATGGTAAGCAACCAGCGCTGCCCATGGACACCAGCAACACATATAGTATTACTGTTGCGTTGCCGACCTTTAAGGGATACGGGATAGGGAAGGATGGGGAAGGGGGTGGGCCTCCGGATACCTCTCTCATCGAACGAAACGCTATAGATAAATAGTTTTAGAATTTACTCTCATTGTTATGTCCACGAAGTATAGATACAAGGAGTCCGAACGGTCTAGACTTTTCCATAGTATTAATGTACACAATAATAAACGGAGATCTTAGTTCTCTTTTCTGCCACTGGCTGGGCTAGAATTTAGGACGCACTGATGATTATGTACTTACGATTATTATTATTACTTGTAAACACGCGTTGAAAAGTTGAGTGCTTCTTGAAGAATGGCGCCCTCTACCGGCGAGGGTTCCTTCCCCTGAATGGAGACCTTTTTTTACGTTCGGTCTCGTCTCCTGTGTATCTATACTTCGTGGTTATGTCGGGCATTAGAGCGAATAAAAGTAATGAATGAACGCACTTCCCGGTCATAGTCCTCATACTTTCTCCCCCCCATCCCCTCGTGTGGCTATGGCTATGTGTCGTGACGAGACACGTGACTTGTCGCGACTACTACTTGTCGTACTATTTGATTTGATGAGAATTAAGATCTCGGTGGACTAGTAGTCGAGCTCCCCGCTTCTCGAGTCGAGTCATGGGTTCCATTCCGTACTCGTACTCGCACTAAAAATTTCTCAGAATTCTTTTCGGAAGATAAGTGTGTTAAAAACATCGATGACTGAAAACTTTGTCCTGGTTTACGTCCGCCGGTGGTAAGTTCGTCACGTATTCCATTTGGGACGTAACTTAACGATTCGGCGTGTCGAGCCTTCAAGAGGAGCTGCCTACATCAACGGGTACAAAAATATGAGAAGTCCAGTTTTTTTATTTGTCACTACAGCCGAACGCAAGTTATTGTACGTCCACGTACAATTCTTTAGTTTGTTCACGCGATTGATGTTAGCAATATTTTTGCCATCGACTTTATTCGTTGGTCTCTTTAAACTACAGTAGATTTCTATTCCACAGATCCCGAATTCGAATCCTAGTTTACACCTATAACTTTGATTAGATTTTATCGATATTTCACCTTTTTTATGGGATAAGAGGACAAACGAGCAGGCGTGTCACCTGATGTTAAGTGACCAGCGCCGCCCATGGACACCTGCAACACATATAGTGTTACAGTTGCGTTGCCGACCTTCAAGGGAGTAGGATAGGAAGGGATCGGAAAGGGGGGTGGGCCTCCGGATACCTCTCTCACCGAACGAAACGCGGCATGAGCCACTTTACGTCGGTCTTATGAGAGGTCGTGGTATTTCACCGGTCGAGCCGGCCCATTCAGGCAGCAAACTGCTTGGCTCTACCATTTCTACCTGATTATATTTTTGAAAAGTATATTTGTAGGTATATGTGTCAAGACTTTTTTTCACCAATTATTTTTTTATAAATGTCTTTATCAATAATTATATAGCAGTGTAATATATTCCAGTGTAATATTTATATCCTGTCCAAATGGTGGAAACCACGAGCACTTGTCGCCCGACACGGACACTTGGTGATAAGTGGGTGACGTGGGGACGAAACGTGGCCTTATGGGTTATTAAATCGACCCAAAACGGGGGAGTGTCTCCCTTATTTTAATATTAATAGGTGCAGATAAACAGATAGTGGGCACACAGGTTGAACGCGTGGGGAAGTGTACCGGGAAAAATTGCTTTTAGTCGGTGTTGATATTTAACATTGTGATAATGTTTCGTTTGTTAATTACATAACTGCAGTCAAATGCATAAGTTAAATAGTACTTATTACAGTAAGCAGTTATTTAAAAGTTAAAATAAATGTTGATCTTTTTCTATATCAATAAAATATACTAACCTATAAACTTTACGCTTTTCTACCTTTTTTACATACCGAATGAACTAGGTGGCGGAATCTTTTGCCATACAGTCAGTGGCACAATCATTCATCGATTTATTTATGACTTTTCAATCTTATCAGACATAACTTCCGAAAAGACAAAGGTGTGAGCCCGGATTCGAACAAACAACGTTTTAATTCAAAAGCTAAATTTTACATTTATTTTCCGCTATTGTACCTATTCTAGATGTAGAATTTGGCGGATCTAACGGATCTAGGCGGATCTAACGGATCTAACGCAACTGCTGTCTTCACCTGCGGATAGAAGGGAGTAAAAAACAAAAAAAATGTCATAGAGTCCATATTGACGTAGTAAATCAAGTAAGTTTACATGTTAACTAGCGGTTCAAATGCGCTTCGTATCGCTTAGTTATTCTCAATTCGCTGACAGTTGTGGTTACTGCTGCTATATAAACAGATGCTTGAATATATTACAGCTTCCTCAATAAACGAGTTATCAAATGCGAAAAGAATTTTTAGATTAGGTTAGTAGTTACAGAGATGACTGCGTTAAAAATTTATCTACGTTTAATTTTTATAACAGTAATCTTTGTGAGTGTAGAAACCATAATGTACTAGACTAATTTCGTATGAGAGTGATTAGCTAACATTCTGTCAATATGATGGATATTTCTTGCTTATACATATATCTTAATCCAGAGGTCGCGGGTTCGAATCCTCACATTGGCTCACACCAATGACTTTCGAAATCAATTTCGTAAGTTATGTGTGATAAATATCGATGACTGAAAACTTTGGGCCCAGAATAGCAATAGGTTCGCCACCTATTCCATTTGGGACGTAAACATAACGGCGAGACGAGGCTTAACAGCCGTTGCCTACACCTTCGGGTGGAAAAAGGCGTGAAGTTATGTTATTTTATGTATCTTAATTAGAAACCACACCATTGAAGGTGTGTCCTTAAAGAAGAAGACCGATCACATTTACGGAATGGTATACTGATGAAACGAGAAAACAGGTATTCCGAAAGAGCCCGTCAAAATAAATATAATCATCAAATTTCAACCTGATTTATATTTATGGGTTATGTAAGCAAAATAAGCAAGCGTGGCCACTGATGGTAAGCAACTAACGCCTGCAACCCAGATAGTGACAAGTCAGACATTTTACATCGATATTCTGAGAGGTTGTGGTATTTCAACGATCGTGCTGGCCCATTCAAGTAGAGAATTATTGTATTAATTTGTAACTGCACACTCTCAATAACTGAAGGTGCATGTACAAGGCAGCAAATAGCTTTCTAATATCCTGTTTTGGTAATAAGCATTTATTGGTAAAAAAATCTTAGTCTCAATATTCATCACGCAAAACTTCGAGGAAGATGGAAATGATGAATCTGAATGTGGAAGGATATAAGAGAAGAGAAAGATCTAAGACACTATAGATGAATTGTATGAAAGACAACACGATGAAGGTAATTCTATTCGAATCGAACCCGAATTCGAATCCCTATACGAATTGGAAAGCGTGACAAAAAAATCTGTTGTGCCGACCCCAAATAATGGGGACAAGGGAGGACTATGATGATAGGTAACTTCGAGAAAGATTCCCAAAATGTGTCACTTGTGTGTACTCATTCAGACTTAAAACCACTACAATATAGTACTCGAATTATCAGAAGTGGGATGTGTTGAGCCGCTAGGCTAACTAAACGATGACTAAACTATATCAAAGACTCAATGATTATATTAATGATAGTTCATCGTGAACTCATATAAGTTCATTTACATTGTGGGAGAAACTGTACTATCAGCATATATACATACAATCACGCCTTTTTGCCATGGGGGTAGGCAGAGACATTTTCCATTTGCAACGATCCTAAGAGACACTTCTTGCTTCCTCCGCTTTCACAGATGCGCGTCGGTTGTGACCACTCTTGATCTGGCCTCTCACCAACACATCACTGATTTGATATTAGTAGGTTCGCTTAGGTCGACCTTTAGGTACCTGTTTGTCTTTTCTCACTTGTCTTATAGATTCATTTTGTCAGTCTGCCTTCTTCCATCCTTTCTACATTTCCGAAACATCTAAGTATTCCTAACTCTATTCTTGTCACTGCATCTTCATGCATACTGCAACGTTCCCGAATCACATTATTTCTCATTTTATAATGTTATTGTTTTTCTAGAGAATATATATTAATGAGAAAAACAATTTATTATAACAAAAGAAAGTCAAAGAAGCGAGTGAGGCGTGTATCGTGCCTTATGGCGCTCTGTTGTCTCTGCCTACACCGCAAGGTATTTGACGTGAAGCTATGTTACAACATAGCTAGTCTAGAAATTAAAAAGAATAAAAATGTCTATAAACTTAAAATTATAATCTGATTTATTTCTTAGATTTTCGCGGATCACATTCATAACATTAAAACAACTTCTTATGGATTATATCGCGTTTATTTCTACTACCATCTTTTTGTTCATCACTCGTGAAATAGATCCTCTGTAAGGAGTTTGAAACGTCGGGAAATAAATAAAAATAAGTTCTAAATAAACGCGATATAATCCTTAAAGAGTTGTTTTAATGTTATTATATATCTGAATTTTACTTGATAGATATTTTTTCTATTTTTAGTAATGAAACTCGGATTTAAAAAATGACAGTTCTTAGCATAGATATAAGATTAATAGATCGCCAATAGTCACCCAAACAACGAGACCAAAAATGGGTTGTTGATATGTGAGTGACTTATCAATGTGTGCGTAAAAAGCGCTTCAAAGTGTCACCTTTTACATAGTTAATGTTCATGTTTTGAATTGATTTGAATCCTGAAAATCTAATATACGCGGTTGCGCTGTCAGTGATGAATATTAGTATGTTTTTCTTGACGTGTGCCATCTATTATAGTCTATGCTAAATCTATGGTTCTTAGTCAAATCCCTGAAAAAGAAACAGGTAAGACGTCAATCTTTCTTAGGCTAGATAGAATGAATAGTGGTATAAGACACGACATTTGGAAAAGTTACCAGCTTGATAGACTTTAAAAAAATATCTATTAAAAAACTCAGTACAACAAATTAAAACAACTTAATTTCCATAGATACAAATTTATATATAGATAGGGCATAGTAAGATTTATCTAGCCGGAGATCTAGGAATCTTACTTTGTTGTAAATCAGTACTTCAGAAGACAAGATTAACTTTCGATAATATTGTATTTATGCGCGTTACTACCTTACCATGCCTCCACTTTCGATTCTTCGAATTAATTCAGGGAGATAAAGGTAAGCTACATTGACAAAGGAAAAGCAATGTTGATCTATCACAAACCCACGCACAACCCCTAGCAAAGGATGGGTCGATAGTTTTTCAAAAAACCATCAACCCGCATGTGATGTCCGCAGTGTTGTTTGATGGTTGTTAATTTTTTGCGAATATATTATGAAAATTAATACGTTTAATTTAAATTAGGAGAAGAAGGTTATGAAAAAAATAGAGGCCAAGATCATCACTTGCTCCATTTTAGTCCTGGTGGAATATGAAAATATTCAAAAGGAGGGTTGACGTCAGGCACGCGGCCGTTCATAAAACCACAGCCAAAACTTTTGACAATATGTGTAGTTCGATTCCATCAAACTCAAAAAACTTTGAAGGCGATGAATGAAAATAAATACTAATTTTCCGCTCTGCTGGTTTCACTTTTAAAGTTGTTACGATGGAATTAATAAAACCATTGATACAAAGAACACCCTCATGGTTCACCCTAGAGTATATCGATAAGGATTCGTAACAAAAGTAATCTTTATTTTTCATCCTTTAAAGCTCAAATTCCTATGTTTTTCACATATTGTAATATATAAATACTTATTCCGATTGTAATGCTGTAAATTCAGTTCAATTTAACGTGATAGGAGTCGGTGCCGCGCATCGGCATGCGGGTGGGGTGCGTGTTTTTTTTTCGTTTTATTTTTTCTTTAATTTAGACCACTTCGGGCGAAGGGTGCATGGTTCATGGTGATTTGTTTTTATTCATAAGTGTTTATAAGTACTTCGCGGTAAGTTATTTAAGTACTTTGTACGAGTGTCTTGGGAATGGAAACATTGAAATAAGTTTCAATAATTGAATCTTAGAAACGAAAGACAGAGTCATTTGAGAGTCATTTGCAAGTTAAATAACTGAACCCTATAGTTATAAAAATAATCGTAAATATCTCATTCGATGATTTGACGTTCACAACATAAGTCATTTTATACTCTTCGCCAGAGTATGTTGTAACCTCCTTCGTATCTCCTGCATCTTCGTTTTTTTGCTCATCAGAGATATTTTTTACTAAATATGGAGTTTTATATTATAATATATTATAATTAAAATAAAATAACTAAACATATATTATTTCATTTTCTCATTTTCTCCCCCCATCAGGCTACGAGCACTTACCGACAAATACAAGTGGTCATAATGTTTAACATCTTTTAAATATTCACAAGCGGTAAAACATCGGAGGGTGACTCCTCCATGGGAGAGTGGTTTAACTGTGTGCTACAGAATTATTTCCAAAAGGGAAGTGGAGGGTTGCCACGTGATTTAATAAAGGAAATGGTGGCAATTTAAACATATTAATCCAGAGCCTCATTCATAAAAATCACGTGTTGTGGGAGACGACATGTTTGTGATATATCATAGAGTCTTTAGAGATTGCTTCCGAGGCGGAACAAAGTTCGCTAGGTCGAATAGTCGGATATATTTTATATAACCGAAGGTGAATATTTACGACCCAAATGGAATAGATGGCGGAACTTATTGCCATAGGTACATAGAGTATACCGAGTGTAGTGTGTAGAGTATATGAGTCATCATTCTTTATCACATATAACTTGTGAATGCAGTTCCGAAAAGTTATTTATTGGTGTGCGAAGGACGCGGTCCAGTACAATATTTAAAATTCTCGTATCACGGTGTGTTTTATTGAACTCCTCCGAAAGGGCTTGAACGATTCTCATGAAATTTAGTAGGTCTATCGGGTAGGTCTGAGAATCGGACAACATCTATTTTTCATCACCCTATTTTTTTTTATGAAAAATCATTCCATAGTATATACATCCCTAAAGTATCAACCCTACAAGATCAACCACTATTTTTTATCAAAAAACTTTTTTTCGGCAAGACATCGTTTTTTGGGTCAGCTAGTGTATGATGGCGCGTACATGTTTATCAATATCTAAGAACAGACAAAAAAAAATTAAAAATTATGTATAATTTTTAATTCTTAATTTTTTCATTCTTTATATTGTAAATAATGTAAGTAATTTATTTCTTCTTATCATTGTAAATAAAGGTCTACGAGTTTAACAGTCCGTTATGAGAATACGTCCATACTACTCTAGTAGGTCGGTCGGGTAGGCAGCGACCTCAGTAACTTTAAACACAACTATCAAAACATTTCGAAAAGTATTCGAAATCTGGATAATAGATCACAATGGCATTAACAAGATTTATTTTTGATATATATTATATATTACTAGCTGACCCGGCAAACGTTGTCTTGCCGAAAAATAAAATTTAAAAATAGAGGTAGATCGTAGGGGGTTGAAAATTTAGGGTTGTATTTATTTTTGTATCCCGTTTTATAAAAAAAAATAAAAAACAGAAATATGTATATCGAAAAATTAAAAAAAAATATTGAGGGGTGGTTACCCTACCCTTGTGATTTAGGGGCATGAAAAATAGATGCTGTCCTATTCTCAGACCTACCCGATATGCACACAAAATTTCATGAGAATCGGTCAGGCCGTTTCGGAGGAGTATGGGAACGAAAACTGTGACACAAGAATTTTATTTATTAGATTAGATATTAAATATGTATTTATAAATAATAATATTATTTAGATTTTCTAAACACGGTTCTTGGAAGCACCTTTTATTTCATAATTACCAACTTACATTAAGTCGAAATTGTATGTGATTTCTTTAAACGCAACTAACAAATTCGATTCTGTAATTTCCTGAGTAAACTTTACCCAAAAAAAACAAGCAAATCATGTCCAGTTTCTAAGTGACTACCTGCAGAGCCAATCCCTCTCGGAGTTGGATGGCATTTCAAAACAAAGAAATGGACTGCTTGCCCTCAGCGAGGACCGAGTACCCCTTATGTATAGATATTCACAGAGGGCTGTGATTGTGAGGGGCTTGTGGCGAGGCGGGCGGGGGTCGCGGGTGAATGACCCCACGCTGGGGTGGCCGCCCCCTGCGTCCACGCACGCTTGGCCGACGGTCTGTAACGTCCCTTCATTCCTATACTATTTTATTAAAATCAAGAGTTCCGGTTAGCATAAATCGCAGCTTAAAAATATCCTTGTGGGGTGTTCATAATGTGTGCATATTATTGTAAACAACCCCCTCATCTCTATAGAGCGTTACGTTACGTGACGTTACACGTCGAGGTGTGCTTTGCTCGCTGTCTCATGACATCACGATAATGTTTCCAATAATTACAAACAGAACATTACACTTAGTCAGTATTGAGTTTTGTTGTTTATTTTTTTTTTTATTATTTACTAGCTGACCCGGCTAACTTTGTTCCGCATCAAAAGTAATAAATAATAATTTTGGATTTATTACTTTTTCTTTACATATACATGAATTATGGATAAAAACCACCCCGTTAAAATCCTTCATCAATTAAAAAAACCCGCATCAAAATCCGTTGCGTAGTTTCAAAGATATTAGCATATAAGGGGAGAGACAGCGAAAAGCGACTATGGTTTATACTTTGTACTTTGTTTTGTGTAATGATTTTAACATAACATAACATACATAACATAATTTCACGCCTTTTGTTACCCGAAGATGTAGGCAGCGGCTGTTAAGCCTCGTCTCGCCGTTATGTTTTCGTCCCAAATGAAATAGCTGGCGAACCTATTGCCATACCGGGCACAAAGTTTTTCAGTCATCGATATTTATCACACATAACTTCCGAAAACAATTTCGAAAAGTCATTGGCGTGAGCCAGTGGCTGGAATCGAACCCGGACCTCTGGATCAGAAGCCGTGTGCTCGACCACTGCGCCACCGAGACGCAAAATGATTATTTATGATTTTATTTTATCCGTATTTGTTTTGAAAGAGTAGAGAAAAGTATTTGCTTTTCATCTTACAAATGGTATTTCACACGTATTAAATGTAAGCAAAAATATGGGCCAGATTGTAAAAATCTACATTGACGCCCTTTGGTACCTTGCCATTAACTGTACTTGCCAATATGTGTTTGCTATAAACCTATAAATATGTTTTTTGATGGAACTACCACTTTCAGAATTTACTCCTTAAAAAAATAAAACAATAAAGAATAACTAACTAACTAATAATAATTAACTAACCATGTATCTTAACCAGAAATAGTGTAGTTTCTTATGGTGAACTTGTTTTTTGGTAAGCAAATAAGTTTTGATTATGACTATAATTAGGAAAAGTTGAATTAGCTGGAATGCTGGATTTTATGAATTTCTAAAAAGAGACTACAAAAGATTTTATTTCACAGGAATGACAAACTAAAGAAAGAGTAAAAAAACGTCACTAGCTAGTAGTAAATAGGACAATAAGTCTTTTATGTATGGAACTTTTCCTTCAACGAAGGGTAGTTATAACACCACGTGCTGTTCAGACAGGTTCTAATGGATAAAATCCTTCCATTCATCAGCATTTCATTGTATCATTTGTGCCATTGACAAGGCAAATTAGCATGTAACTTTATGTAATCTTTCTACATAACACAAAATAACATAACTTCACGCCTTTTGTTACCCGAAGGCGTAGGCAGCGGCTGTTAAGCCTCGTCTCGCCGTTATGTTTATTACATCCCAATTGGAATAGGGAGTGAACCTATTGCCATACCGGGCACAAAGTATTCAGTCATCGATATTTATCACACATAACTTCCGAAAACAATTTCGAAAAGTCATTGGTGTGAGCCAGTGTCAGGATTCGAGCCCGGACCTCTGGATCAGAAGAAGTGCTCGACCACTGGACCAGCGAGAATGTAATCTTTCTAGTGCTGTAATTTTTAACTGTTAACTATCTGCTTAGTCTGTTTAAGCTCATGTACTACTTATCTAAAAAAAAAAATTTGATAGATTAGAAATACATGTGGTCAATATTACGATCAGTTGTTAGAGGTTCAGCAGTGATTGTGCGTAGACAGACAACAGACCCTCACCTGTTGCAATGTCAGTCCCCCCACACCGGAAACGGGGACTTTGCATCACAATCAAACGTACCCCTCGTGCTATTCCTAGTTCGCCCCGACGCATCACACGTCCTGACTCCTGACCCTAATCATAATCTTTCTACCGGAAATAACCGTTTCCTATTGATTGCCATTATGTGTTTTTTTGAACTTTATGGCCTGTAGCACCGTTCTAGGGTATGCTGCCACCCTATCTCTTCCCATGAGTGACGTAAGGGGAGACTAAGGGTTTTGACCTAAAACGAACCATCTCTCGTGTCATGTGAGTCAGGACTTAGACTTTCTAGTACAGCGGTCTCGAGTTGGAATCCTTACTCTGGCCACTAACTTCTCGCAAGTTATGTGTGATAATTATCATCGTCTATAATCTTGTAGACTTTATATTATAACTGAAAGGCCTCTTTCTACCCGAAGGTGTAGGCAGCGGCTGTTAAGCCTCGACTCGCCGTTATGTTTACGTGCCAAATGGAATAAGTAGCGAAAGTATTGCCATACCGAGCACAAGGTTTTTAGTCATCGATATTTATCACACATAACTTCGAAAATAATATCGAAAAGTTATTGGTGTGAGCCAGGATTCGAAGCCGCGACCTCTTGATTCAGAAGCGGAGTGCTCGACCACCGGAGAGGTATAATAGCGGCATACTAGATAACTAATCTGCTTACATCTTCCGACACTTAAGGCACTTTTTACGCACATATTGATAAGTCACTCACACATCAAGAAACACATTTTTGGTTTCGTTGTTTGGGTGACTATTGCCGATCTATTATTCTTATATCTATGATTGCATCAATCACAACTTTTTTAATGATTATAAAAAAGATTTTATAAAAACGGTCTTACCATGAATATTTAATTTTGGACTCGGCCGAGGTTCGAACCCGATGACCCGTACTCAACAGTCGGGTGAATTCGTTAGTAATTCCAATTCTTCACCAACCAAACCAGCCGTATACCAAGTATGCAACTGTACAATTTCTGATTTATTAATATTGAGAAATGCCGCGTCTTCGAAATTTGTCTGTAAACAAAATTGATAGCCAAACACCTACACGGTACAATGTATTCGAGATTATTTTAAATTAGTCTATACACGGTAAATAAATTATACACACATTGTCTTGTCAAAATTGTTTAATTTAATAACACCTTTTTTGTATGTAGATATGTTAAAAAACAACATTTTTTTCCACATTTATTCTTACACAACATGTCAATAAAAAATGTTAAATCTTAATTAACGTAATAACTAATTTGTACATTAATTATTATTTATATGAGTTATATATTTGTAGTACATATTCATAGAAATATATTTAATACTTTTATTATTTTACTATAGACATAGAACTTGTCTTCCTTTTGTTAAAAAAAAGTATCACGTGTACGTATGTACATGGATTTACTATGGCCTATTCCACGTTCCATTTTTGAAAATTTTCAAACATTAACATGGTTTGACCAAATGTTTTATCGTATCCAATAAATTCTACCATATCCAATTACACGGTATGTAAAGTACCATGAGCCGGATCAAGGTATATAGAAGTGTCGTGTCCAGCTGCCGTGCGCCAAAGACCCTGGCATGACCTTCTGATTACTATAGGACACGATCTCCCCCTTGCGTCCTGCGTGATCATTGCGCTACCACGATTTCTATGCTCAAATCGCAAACATTGGCGCCAATGTTGGCACCAATTGGCTATAGTGAGATATTACGACCAGTACTACGTGTAATCCGGTAGCGAACTACTTACCATAGAGTTCCGTAAACGACATATTAAGCCTTAAGTAGTCTTATTTTTGCAAAGTCTTTATTTTTCTATTTCGACGTTTATATCGGTTTTTATATAAAATATTCATATTGAAACATATTTTTAATCATTTTTATATGTTACTAAATTATAATTAGATGGCTCGGGGAACTCTACATCGCAAAAACGAGGAGTTTGGAGGTCGGAGCTTTACTTGGGATTTTTTAAAAACATTTTACGTTCGTTTCTCAGAGTTAGCAAATATTTAGAGGAATGAAGGAGCAGAAAACTTTATGAATTATTTCATAGTACTTACATAGTACATATTATTACGGTAAAGTATAGAAGTACATAACATAACTTCACGCCATTGTTACCCGAAGGTGTAGGCAGCGGCTGTTAAACCTCGTTTCGCCGTTATGTTTACGTCCCAAATGGAATAGGTGGCGAACCTATTGCCATACCGGGCACAAAGTTTTTCAGTCATCGATATTTATCACACATAACTTCCGAAAACAATTTCGAAAAGTCATTGGCGTGAGCCAGTGGCTGGAATCGAACCCGGACCTCTGGATCAGAAGCCGTGTGCTCGACCACTGCGCCACCGAGACGCAAAATGATTATTTATGATTTTATTTTATCCGTATTTGTTTTGAAAGAGTAGAGAAAAGTATTTGCTTTTCATCTTACAAATGGTATTTCACACGTATTAAATGTAAGCAAAAATATGGGCCAGATTGTAAAAATCTACATTGACGCCCTTTGGTACCTTGCCATTAACTGTACTTGCCAATATGTGTTTGCTATAAACCTATAAATATGTTTTTTGATGGAACTACCACTTTCAGAATTTACTCCTTAAAAAAATAAAACAATAAAGAATAACTAACTAACTAATAATAATTAACTAACCATGTATCTTAACCAGAAATAGTGTAGTTTCTTATGGTGAACTTGTTTTTTGGTAAGCAAATAAGTTTTGATTATGACTATAATTAGGAAAAGTTGAATTAGCTGGAATGCTGGATTTTATGAATTTCTAAAAAGAGACTACAAAAGATTTTATTTCACAGGAATGACAAACTAAAGAAAGAGTAAAAAAACGTCACTAGCTAGTAGTAAATAGGACAATAAGTCTTTTATGTATGGAACTTTTCCTTCAACGAAGGGTAGTTATAACACCACGTGCTGTTCAGACAGGTTCTAATGGATAAAATCCTTCCATTCAGCAGCATTTCATTGTATCATTTGTGCCATTGACAAGGCAAATTAGCATGCAACTTTATGTAATCTTTCTACATAACACAAAATAACATAACTTCACGCCTTTTGTTACCCGAAGGCGTAGGCAGCGGCTGTTAAGCCTCGTCTCGCCGTTATGTTTATTACATCCCAAATGGAATAGGGGGTGAACCTATTGCCATATCGGGCACAAAGTATTCAGTCATCGATATTTAACACACTTAACTTCCGAAAACAATTTCGAAAAGTCATTGGTGTGAGCCAGTGTCAGGATTCGAGCCCGGACCTCTGGATCAGAAGAAGTGCTCGACCACTGGACCAGCGAGACTGTAATCTTTCTAGTGCTGTAATTTTTAACTGTTAACAATCTGCTTAGTCTGTTTGAGCTCATGTACTACTTATCTAAAAATAAGAATTTGATAGATTAGAAATACATGTGGTCAATATTACGATCAGTTGTTAGAGTTTCAGCAGTGATTGTGCGTAGACAGACAACAGACCCTCACCTGTTGCAATGTCAGTCCCCCCACACCGGAAACGGGGACTTTGCATCACAATCAAACGTACCCCTCGTGCTATTCCTAGTTCGCCCCGACGCATCACACGTCCTGACTCCTGACCCTAATCATAATCTTTCTACCGGAAATAACCGTTTCCTATTGATTGCCATTATGTGTTTTTTTGAACTTTATGGCCTGTAGCACCGTTCTAGGGTATGCTGCCACCCTATCTCTTCCCATGAGTGACGTAAGGGGAGACTAAGGGTTTTGACCTAAAACGAACCATCTCTCGTGTCATGTGAGTCAGGACTTAGACTTTCTAGTACAGCGGTCTCGAGTTGGAATCCTTACTCTGGCCACTAACTTCTCGCAAGTTATGTGTGATAATTATCATCGTCTATAATCTTGTAGACTTTATATTATAACTGAAAGGCCTCTTTCTACCCGAAGGTGTAGGCAGCGGCTGTTAAGCCTCGACTCGCCGTTATGTTTACGTGCCAAATGGAATAAGTAGCGAAAGTATTGCCATACCGAGCACAAGGTTTTTAGTCATCGATATTTATCACACATAACTTCGAAAATAATATCGAAAAGTTATTGGTGTGAGCCAGGATTCGAAGCCGCGACCTCTTGATTCAGAAGCGGAGTGCTCGACCACCGGAGAGGTATAATAGCGGCATACTAGATAACTAATCTGCTTACATCTTCCGACACTTAAGGCACTTTTTACGCACATATTGATAAGTCACTCACACATCAAGAAACACATTTTTGGTTTCGTTGTTTGGGTGACTATTGCCGATCTATTATTCTTATATCTATGATTGCATCAATCACAACTTTTTTAATGATTATAAAAAAGATTTTATAAAAACGGTCTTACCATGAATATTTAATTTTGGACTCGGCCGAGGTTCGAACCCGATGACCCGTACTCAACAGTCGGGTGAATTCGTTAGTAATTCCAATTCTTCACCAACCAAACCAGCCGTATACCAAGTATGCAACTGTACAATTTCTGATTTATTAATATTGAGAAATGCCGCGTCTTCGAAATTTGTCTGTAAACAAAATTGATAGCCAAACACCTACACGGTACAATGTATTCGAGATTATTTTAAATTAGTCTATACACGGTAAATAAATTATACACACATTGTCTTGTCAAAATTGTTTAATTTAATAACACCTTTTTTGTATGTAGATATGTTAAAAAACAACATTTTTTTCCACATTTATTCTTACACAACATGTCAATAAAAAATGTTAAATCTTAATTAACGTAATAACTAATTTGTACATTAATTATTATTTATATGAGTTATATATTTGTAGTACATATTCATAGAAATATATTTAATACTTTTATTATTTTACTATAGACATAGAACTTGTCTTCCTTTTGTTAAAAAAAAGTATCACGTGTACGTATGTACATGGATTTACTATGGCCTATTCCACGTTCCATTTTTGAAAATTTTCAAACATTAACATGGTTTGACCAAATGTTTTATCGTATCCAATAAATTCTACCATATCCAATTACACGGTATGTAAAGTACCATGAGCCGGATCAAGGTATATAGAAGTGTCGTGTCCAGCTGCCGTGCGCCAAAGACCCTGGCATGACCTTCTGATTACTATAGGACACGATCTCCCCCTTGCGTCCTGCGTGATCATTGCGCTACCACGATTTCTATGCTCAAATCGCAAACATTGGCGCCAATGTTGGCACCAATTGGCTATAGTGAGATATTACGACCAGTACTACGTGTAATCCGGTAGCGAACTACTTACCATAGAGTTCCGTAAACGACATATTAAGCCTTAAGTAGTCTTATTTTTGCAAAGTCTTTATTTTTCTATTTCGACGTTTATATCGGTTTTTATATAAAATATTCATATTGAAACATATTTTTAATCATTTTTATATGTTACTAAATTATAATTAGATGGCTCGGGGAACTCTACATCGCAAAAACGAGGAGTTTGGAGGTCGGAGCTTTACTTGGGATTTTTTAAAAACATTTTACGTTCGTTTCTCAGAGTTAGCAAATATTTAGAGGAATGAAGGAGCAGAAAACTTTATGAATTATTTCATAGTACTTACATAGTACATATTATTACGGTAAAGTATAGAAGTACATAACATAACTTCACGCCATTGTTACCCGAAGGTGTAGGCAGCGGCTGTTAAACCTCGTTTCGCCGTTATGTTTACGTCCCAAATGGAATAGGTGGCGAACCTATTGCCATACCGGGCATAAAGTTTTCAGTCATCGGTATTTATCGCACATAACTTTCCGAAAACAATTTCGAAAAGTCATTGGCGTGAGCCAGTATCAGGATTCGAACCGTGTGCTCGACCACTAGACTACCGAGACTTGTGAATTGTGTATAGAAGTACATAAATAAATATAAGTGATATAGCCTATGTAAATGATATTTACCTTAATTCTACATAAGCAAAATCTTGACAAATAGTAACATAGTAAATCTAACACAACTAAAAAAATAAATGTACAGTAGGTATTATTAAAGTGGATCATAGTAGTAAATCTATCCTTATTGGAGACGAGTCATAGTTATATAAACAATTTTCTCGTCATCTATCCACGTTGTGTCAGGTGTATAATTTTCCCGCGGCATCTCGCGTGAGGGGTGCGGTGTGTGCGTGCGGGGGGGAGGTCAGTGAGGGTGCGAGGTGCGCGGGGGAGTGAGCGAGTCAAGGCGCTCAGAGGGCGCGGCGGGCTGTGCTCGCTGCTCACCCGGCGGGGCCTCTCGATCACCGCCCGCGCAGACGCCGATTTGCCTGCAACTAACGCCGGCGTCGCGAGGGCAACTCTCCGGGGGACTTTTCATTGTTAGTTAGCTTGACGTCACCCCGTTCTAACTATTTTATTGCGTGCCTTCACGTTAAATAAAATCTAACACATACCGCCATTTTGGTTTTTTTTTTTGCTATACGTTTCGTTTCACGTCTAACTTCCCCGCGACGCGAACCATCTCGTACAAAACAGCGAAGCGGTGAAGAAGCCCTTTCACTAATTATACATTCCTACTTTTACGATACATGTGTGTGTCTGTAATAAGTACCTGTTGTGAAGTAGGAAAATCTAACGGTGCAAAGAATGATGAGTATGCCTTTCGGATGCACGCGTGTGGGACGGGTTTGCGCAAGGCGACTCCCAAACCACCGAAAGGCCTTCGCTGTCAACAAAACTAGTACCGCTACAATTTATAAAAGATTGGCGTTGACTAAACAGAATCTTATTACTACTCTGAAAGCAATTAATGATACCTAAGTCATAGGTACTGATATTAATATTTAAATTTTCTACCCGAAGGTGTAGGCAGTGGTACTGATATTAATATTTAAATTTTCTACCCGAAGGTGTAGGCAGTGGCTCGACTCGCCGTTATGTTTACGTCCCAAATGGAATAGTCGGCAAAACTATACCTACAAAGTTTTCAGTTATCGATATTAAAATTTATCACACGTAATTTTCGAAATTAATTTTGAAAAGTCATTGGTATGAGTCAGGATTCGAACCCGCGACTTATTGATTCATAAGCGGCGTGCTCGACCACTGGACCACCGAGACTATTAATATTTAATTAATAAATATTCATGTCATACTAGACCTTCTTTAAGTACTAAGTGATTATTAAACCATTCTACTTAGTAGATTTCATTCAATAGGTACCTACATTGTTGGCATAATCTGTGACATCATTGTACAATAACATAACGTGGTGAGTATATTTGCCAGTTCGGATAAGAAAACAATCCTTTATATTCATATTTACAAAGAAATAGCGTAAAATATCCTCCATTACGTTCTCAGATTATCATGTTATATGTATCTATATACATATTAGAATATCATAGTGTACATTATATCAAATTCAAGTACGTCAAGATAGAATAGTCTCGTCTCTAATGCTCCACCGCCACCTGAATACACGTGGAAGTTGGTTGCGCAACGCTTGCCTGCGCCTGCGCACAACGAAACTTTCCTCACGGTCACTACCCTTCGTCGAGGGACACTCAAACATTTTATTACTTGTTTTCGTGTTTAGACATTTAACAAAAAAAAAATCTTCTACGATTCAAATTTCGAATAGTACGGTTTTTTTTCTAGTTACGGTTTAATGGCAGAGGTTTTATGGAATTATTATATAAGTAAGCTGCCAGTGTTGAGTAATATTATCAGACTTAAGTCTATATTTAAATACGTTTGGGGTGATAATAGAATGCCGGCCATAAAGTGAAGGTCACAATTATCATACAATAGTGACAGAACGATGTTCCGTATGTTCAGCGCGTTGACAATCTTGTTACATTATGAAACTTATTCTAATACTGGGGCTTCTTGCACACATTACTTTTTTTTATACATCTATAGTTTTGTATTGAATACAATATCGATAACGATTATAAGGAAATACTTTTGAAATTAATCGATGTAAATTTAATCGATATTTTAGTTTAAATATTAAATGGTCGTGGACATTACGTGATGGCTACCTATCTGTATTAGGCATGCATCAATTATATTATCTTTATGGAATATTGTTTACATACCTACTAGGTACTATTGTGTACTATCTAAAATAAAAGTTATTACAAATGAATATGAAATATCACTATTTGTAGGTATATAAATTAATCATTCCCATATTCTATTATTAGTCCCAATAAAAAAATTTACATCAATTGGCACGTATATTTAAGATTATTCTTTTTTTTTAAATTTATATGTCAATAACCCACATATTTCGGTCTATGTGTTTGAAATTACTAAATCATTATTGCCTTATCCTCGGCTCATAACTGTTCCAAATTTAAAATCCGTCCGAATTTGAAGATAGTGATATTAATGTTTAAAAAAAATCCGTTACATACATGGACGCATAGACACATTAGACTTAATTGAAGTCCAAAAAATGCGTGTTATGAAGATATAAAAAAATCACGAAGTAAGAGCAAAGAGTATTTATTTCTAGAAATATGTGTGTAGTATGTATTGATCGCAACCATGCGATAGAAATCTTTTTAGACGTAAGTTTTGAGCATAGACAAGATGCATCATTCTCAAAACTTCTTGTACTATTATTTACTAATGTTAATAATTAAATAAACTTGAAAACAGTTAAATAATTCTGTCTAATCCACGGTCAATTAATTATGCGCATAGAATGTTAGTAACAAGTTTATAACATGTACTTACTTATTTGATGTTGAAATCAAACATTTTTTTAAAGTTTTGAGTGTTTTCATCTTTAACGTTGTATAAAATTAAATCGTAGCTGTAGTCTCTTTCATAAGCTTATTTGCGGATTTTAATGCAGTTTTGAATTGCAGCAATTGATTGGATTGATTAAAATTGTATTTCATAATTTGAAAATTTAAGATGTATGTGGCCGAAATTATTTATTTTTATTATTTATTAATTATTTATCATATATTTATTTTCAAAATAATGTATTATGATTTTATTTAGGTGTCAACTTTTGTGAAATAATTAAATAAAAGCAATTAATTTATCTTGCCTTGATTTAATGAAATGAAAAAAAAAAAAAACACTTACCAACTCACGAACTATTTTTTTTAACTAAACGCATGTTTATAATACATTATGTATTTGTATTTCACTACTAAGTGTCTAAATTACTTAGTTCATATTCATAAAATATAAAAAAGAGTATCGTAGCATTTGAATTGTTTTTATTATATTCTCTCGGTCGCTGGAGTTAAGATTAATCCTAATGTTACCTGCCAGATAGAAAAGTCTTCCGGGTGTATTGAGATGGTGACTTTGTCCCAAAATTCGAATTATAAAAATCACCGATACGCGTGTCGCGTGGAGGCCAATGACCTATGTGGAACCACCCCGATTTCACGTCATCTGTCTCTCTCTAACGCGCTAGTGAACCACTATCGCCGCACTCTTCGCACGGCTCATTCTCACGTGCGCGCACGCTGCACTATGTCGCGCGAGGCGCCTATCAACAAGCTCTATTACCTCTCGCTGGGATACAGATGATATCAAAACGATACGTATTTATATATGTATAAAAATATATATATTTTTATATTATAAATATTGCTATTTAAAACATTCTAACAGAAACGCCAAAACTAAAACACGCTTCAGATCAACATATTATTATTAAAGCTACTATTCTCGTACACTAACTAATAGATAGATTGTTTTAAATTGTTTATGAATTGTTTGTGAATTATTAAAACAAATCTTTTGAAATCTCACTTGTACCAGTGGTAGAGCCACGCAGTTCGCTGCATGAAAGGGCCCGCTCGACCAGTGACATTTCACGACCTCTCAAAATATCGACGCCGCGTTTTCGCTTGGTTAGAGAGGTATCGAACCCTTCCCCTCTCCCCTCTCCATTACACTGAACTGTTGCCGGATAGGGAAGGCCCTATCCCATTTTAAAGGCCGGCAACTCAACTATAACACTATAATATGTGTTGCAGTTTGCTAAAATCATAAGACACTAGCCTATTGTTTTAAAACTAGTTAACATTAATGAACAAATAAATGTCATGTCCACAAAAAGAAGAACTTCTTATAAATTAGAGCGGCAACAAGTTAAAGTTTTCCTATATCTAGATCAATTGAGCAGGTAGTTAATACAAAATGCGTACATATATAATTGTATAATTACGTATGATAGAAAATTCGCGGCAATATAAAAGTAGATTAAAGCCCGAATACTGAACTGCCACTCAAATATATAGGCGCTACTTAAGCGTTTAAGTAGCTGTCACATTAGACAGAATACGTGAAATTTGAGCAGTAAGTAGCACTTTATTGACTGTCAGATTTGAGAGGCGGTTCAGTATTCGGGCGTAAGTTATCATAATAATTACAAGTGCGTAGAGAATTTTATTACAACCAGTAATTAAAACTACTATTAATTATATTAGTTTATTGTTGTCACCATAATATTTAATTATTTTGATATTTTAATTGAAAGAAGTAATGTGAAATCATAATTAATTGTCGTCGTCTCAGGTCTGGAAGTAGAGCACCCCGGTTCTGAATCAAGAAGCCGTGGATCGAATCCGTGTTCGAATCAATGACTGTCGGAATTCAGTTCGGGAACTATGTGTGACAAATATCGGTGACTGACAACATTGTACGCGGTTTATAGCAATAGGTTCCGCCACCATTTGGGATGTAAAAAAACTCGGTGAGTCGATGTTTAACAGCCGGTGCCTAGATCTTTGGGTAGAAAAGGGCGTGAAGAAAGAAAGAAAATAACAAAGAAAAAAATAAATAAATACTGTTAAGGTAACAGTAAGCTTTGAATGCATAAGCATTTATATCACTGGGGTGCCCCCAGTGATATTTAATATCAGATTAAACTATGTATTCTAAAAGCGTATAAATATCTTTTTTTCTTTTTTTCAGCTGTTTCGTTGAAGAAAGTGAGATATTTTTTTACTCTAATTTGTTAAAACTGTGCTACAAACAATTTAAATAACAATCTAATATTAACTTTCGTATTTTAATAAGTAATACAAGTAGATAATTTAACGATGTCCGGTTTGTGAGTCCACCATAAGTCCTTTTACTCGTTCATTTTTTAAAAATTTTACTCTACCAACCTGATAAAATTATTATGTAAGTGCATGTCAATATTTCCTGGCTAAATATTTAAATATCATTTTAAAGGAGGATGAACTGTATACTACTAAACTCTTTGGTTCAAATAGTTGAAGATTTTTTTTTCTTTATACGTTAGACTAAGGAACCGTACACCAGTCGACCTCATTAAATTGGGTTATTATTGGGTATTGCAGTTGATAAACTAGTCTTATCATCATTATCAATAAAGATATTGACTCCTATTCCATGAGTGCAGATTAATAAATACTATGTTATATGAAAGTGAAATAATGAGGAATAACAAATAACCTTAAACTTCCATTTTCATTAAATTTTTATGCGATTTTATAATAATGATCATTTGCAACAGAAAAATGGTTTCACAATTCGGTTCATATCTGATAGAGTTTGGTCACAACGTCAAATAAATAAAATTATCGTGTCACGGTGTGCGTTATTGGACTTTTTCAAAACGGTTTGGCCAATTCTCATGGAATTTTGCAAGCAATCGGCTAGGTATGAGAGTTGGACCACATCTATTTTCAGAAAGGGTCAAGGGTAGTCCACCCTTAAATATTTTTTTATGAAACAGCATACAAAAATACTTAAATACTCCAAAATTTTCGCTCAACTCCTATTTTTTTTATCGAAAATTCTATGTTTTTGGCAAGACAACAAGTGGGTCAGTTAGTAAGTATACCTATATTATGAAAATATGAAAATCAGAATTAAACATCCAACGTCCTTCTATTTGAGTACATTCATACAAACACGCCTTTTTCCCATGGCGGTAGGGTAGACACTAACTATTTCCATTTGCTACGATCTTGACTTAAATGTAATATTTCTTCTATTCGTATTCTTTTCTATTTATGACTAATCTGGAAAATTATCCTTTCTAAATGAATTAAGTAAGTACCGACGCCGCCATGCACTGTTTGATTCAGTTATATTTTTTTTACGTCTTTTAAAAACTATAACGGTACTACAACGAGTAAGCGATAGAGAAACTTTATCAATAATAACTTACGTATTTTATACGTAAACGTAACTTCACGCCTTTGTCTACCCAAAGGTGTAGGCAGCGGCTGTTAAAGCCTCGACTCGTCGAATGGATACCTTATGTCCCAAATGGATGGTGGCGAACCTATTGCCATACACTGGGCACGATGTTGTCAGTCATCGAAATTTATCACACATAACTTCCGAAAAGAATTTCAAGCAATCTTTGGTGTGAGTCCTGAATCGCAACTACGACTTCTGAGTCAGAAGCGGGGAGCTCGACCACTGGGGCACTGATACTGTTGTAATTATATAGATAATAAAAAATGATGGATGAAAGAATGGCTCTCAAAGATTTCTCTAAGTCTCGGCCTTTTCTTTGATAGACCATTCATTGTAAGCGCTACTTATACCGTAACGCGGTTTGGTCCCAGTACAATCCGTCAAAACTTTTTTTTAATATAATATAATTTAACGACCTGGTTGCTAGGACCTTTAAGTTGAGTCTTTTTATTACAATTAACTTCTTAATTCTTAACCTAAACTAATCTTAACCTAACCTAGCCTAAGCCTACAGCTTAACCTAACCTATTTAACCTAATCATCCATAAAGTCGTGGCACTTTATGCATGATGTTCCGTGAGAGTTTTGACGACAATGTAGAAGACTAAACACGATATTTACACCATTTCTCACACTTGCACTCATATACGAACACTTATTAAATAAAACGCCACGAATTTTATTCAATAATATCCATTGAAACACAAATCTGAGAAAATAATGCAATTAACGGACATGTCTCTTCCACAGTCCCGCCAAAACTCCAAAACATACTTAATTATAGAAACAAGCATAGTGTAGTTTTGAGATATTTTGAGTTCAGCACCTACTCTGTGTTAGCTAAGAACAATCAAAATTAAAACAATTATAAAGATAACATCACATTCTACATTGTTCTATTAAATTATATGTAATTTTTAACCATTAAAATTTGTGAACAATTTGTGATTCAAATCTTTTTTGTTCCTTTTCATAATCTCTGAAACGGTATTACTATGAAGTAAAAATACCAAAATCTTACTTACATATACCCTGACCGATATATAGCACACTTTTTATCACATAATATTGATGTTTTATACGTACATAGATTAATAAGAACCAACGTAATGAAGGTACTCTATTTAGGGCAAAGAATTTTCGTCGGTAGAGGGCGTCATCCTTCAAGAAGCAATCGTTGTAATCCTTACGCGGTAAGTTTTGTTGCCTTTGACAACTCTGTTTAATACATAACGCGACGTACGTAATCTAAATTATGTTTAATATGGTGTACATATGCTGTACATTAATACATACATAACTTCACGCCTTTTTCTACCCGAAGTTGTAGGCAGTGGCTATTAAGCCTCGACTCGCCGTTATGTTTACGTCCCAAACATCGAATAAGTGGCGAAGTTATTGCCATACAAGGCACAAAATTTCAAGTCATCGATATTTATCACACATAACTTTCGAAATTAAATTCGAAAAAAGTCATTGGTGTGAGCTAGGATTTAAACCCGCGACCTCTGGATTCAGAAGCGGGGTGCTCGACCACTGGACCACCGAGACTATTACATGTATATGTATAATGTTATGGAAAAGCTTAGACCGCTCAGACTCCTGTGTATCTATACTTCTTGGGTACGGTGGAAAGCGAGCAAGTTTGTCCTAATTATTCTAACGCCGGTCATGAACATCTGAAACACCACAAACGCCACTTAGGGAATAGGGGAATAGGGATGAACATCCGGATACACCTCTCACCGATCAAAACGCAACATGTACCTCTTTTAATAACGCCGATTTTCGGAAAGTTCTTGGTATTTCACCGATTGAGCCGGCTTATTTATGCAGCGAACTGAGTCGCTCTATCCACTGTTTAAACATTTTTCATTATACACAAGCAAAGTAATAATATAGGTAAAGTTTAAATTTCAACCGTGAAGCTATATTATGTTCTAATTTTATAAAGGCTATAATATAATTTTACTTTATTCATTTACTAGATTGATAGTACGAGTGGTCATCTCTACCTGATTTGAGAGAGTAGGTCATTCGTCTGACCCAGCCCACGATATTGATTTTAGGTATATACAGACATATTGCCAGTGTATTCTGCTATAGAGATGCAGAATTCCCATTAAATAACGCTAGCTGTAATCATTTGTTGATGGATACTAAGCGGTCACAACTGAACACTGAATTACTTCTGTGTTATCTCTTTGTTACTAGGAAGACATAAGAAGAACATAAGAAGTTTCGCATATTTTCTCTATGGAGGTAGGTAATTTAATTTTAGAACACTAAATAGTTTTCGAAATTCAAATTACAAAGCTTTTTATTGGGTTCTAATGACCTGGTTACTAGGATCTTTAAGTCAAGAATGACAAAGATTTAAAAAATAAAAACAGTTTTAGATTTAGATAAATGGCGGTGCACAATCCATTGTAGAACCTTACAACGAATAATGTAGGCGTCTAGTAGTCGCGTAATCATTCAAGGTCTCACGTTGTGATGGCGGTACCGTGGTGTAGCAGATTACTAAGACCTGAGATGTATACAATAATATATTAAATACTTTATACTTAATAAGGATCACAATACAGACTACTTTTTATCAACCTGCAAAACGACCCTTTCAAGGCGCTTAAATTTATAAATTTATGTAAAATCTCCAGCCTAAGATAATATTGTATTTTGTACAAAAAACTCGTAAAAATATATTTAATGTATAAATTTCTCGTGTCAAATGGTTTAGAAGTACACCATATACAAATATACACATCTCTAAATTTTCACCGCTTTACGATCACGCTTCTAAATCCACCCCAAATTTTAATTTTTATTTTTTAGACATCTTTTATTTTTTGTGATAGAGCATACAAAAATATATACAACCCTAAATTTGAACCCCACTAAATTTCAACCCCTATTTTTTATAGCCTTTAATTTTTTTGGCCTGTGTTTTTACTTAGAATAAAAAATAACATATTATTATTCTTATATCTTCCCCCTACAATCAACCTTAATATTTATTCGTTAGCTTTTAACTTTAACGTTATACTATATTTTGTTTGTATTTTTTTTTGTCAATTGTATAAATTTATTTTAAAATGACTTTTTGGCATGGTAATAATTACTAACAAACTCTTCCGAAATGGGGCGACGGATTTTATGATATCGAGGAATGAATTCATATTGGGTAGGTCTTAAAATTGGCCAAGATCTATATTGCATATCCTTAAATGTCAAGGGTGGCCCCGGCGTTTGTTTTTGCAAAACAACTAGCTGTATGTTTGTTGCTATTAAAGTGACCATTTCAAATATTATACTACTACAAAAAGATTATAAAATTCATATAGGTTATAGTAGTGATATCATTAAATCTCACAGTTAAATCCTTGGATGGGATATGAACTTTCACTTAGATAAATATATAGATATTATCTTTTATTATCAATTATTCAACTTATACGGCGGCCTGGAGCTTTCAGTTGCATTCACTTATATTAATAATAATGAACACTAAGGCATGAACAACTATTTATTCCTCGTCTGTAATACTGAAAAGTGAGCGAGTCGAGCGTATAGGCATACACTCACCCTCCAGCAATTTATCGCTAGAGACGTGTAAAACAGGAGATTGCAAATTAAGGGGAGAGGAAATAGTATAACGTAGATAGGATGTTATTACCAACACTATTCATGCATTTCAATACGCCCGAATAAATACAACAATTCCATATTAATAAATACTGAAGTAACTAGTTGAAAAAAATTGTCAATATTTTATAATTAAGGATGTATCCTTTTGTATTAAACGGAATATAAATATTCCTAAAGACTCAATGCAGGGTATGTTGAAGTGTAATTAAAAAAAATAACCGGATAACGTTCAAAATTTGAAAAAATCCTGATGTGAGTGTAGTAGTTATAGCGAAGTATGGCGACCTTGGCAGGCGACATTTCAATATTCAAGTGTTTTAGTGGTCACGGTAGAATATTTTTATATTGATGCGGCTGCGTGCTCCGACACCGGCCAGTGGGAGCGGGATCCTCCGAAGCGCTGACCTTGCCGCGTGGGAGCCGCGCTAGAAATCGGCCCCGTGCGCTTACGCAATCACCAACCACTCGACAGACGGGCGCGCGGGCCTCCGCGTCCACAGTTCACAGCAAATGCAGAGCGTGCGACGCGCATCACACTCCAACCAACCTCAATATACGATCACATAGAGTAAAATCATACAAACTTGTACACAATTATAGCTTCTGCCTGCGGTCGCAAAGCTATGCGCTCACATGTCACATGACTACTGCGTATCGGCCCCTTGATTCTCCTCACCATTGCGTACGTTACCTAGACTTAAATCTTTTTAGAACAACTAACGTGAGTAATTCCAAATTTAAAAACAAAAAAAAAGAAATTGAATTCTCCAAACTATTACCTATTAATCATATGTCATTTGTAGTAAGTAGGTTGTAATAGGTTATAAGTTAATAACTATCATAATTTCAGAATGCATAAGTAGTATTCACTTAATAAATATGAAATGTTTTAAATGTACAAAATTGTATGAGTGTAGAGTCATATTATGTCGCTTCGTTAAGTATATCTAACAAAATGATTCTTTATTTAAACAAGGTCATCTTAAATTTTAAGGCCGTTGCATTTGAAAGCCTAAATCGACTAATCGTGTTGTATAAACACGTTTAGCTCTATACGTTCAGCTGTTAGATTTACCATAGTCAAAATAGAGTCTCTATTTTTGAATTTAGAATATTTTTTGAAATTTTAAACAAAGAACACACAAATGATAGAAATAGCGTGTACCGGATGTCATTTAGGGTTAATTGATTCACCTTCAAAAGTTAAGCTTTCGTGAGATAGAATTAGTGATGAGCCGAGTTGTAACGGGATATCGCTCGCTAACGGCTGCCGAGTTGAGGCATCGTCATCGCTGCCCTATTCACATCTATTCGGATATACAATTACTATTTAATATATAACTACGTCTTACTCGCACTTGTAACAATTAAGAAAGGAGAATCGCAAAAATTCATAGCATAGAAATGAGAAAGGTATAAGAGATCGGAGATTGCGCCTCGACAGGTGTCCCTGATACAAGACCGTTGTTTGATAATTCAACACGAGTTATCGAGATAATGTCCGGTATACTCGATGTTTTCAATCGATCATATTATGCATTATTAAATACCTTAAGTATATAAGTAAATACAATCGTGGTTGTGTCAAATAAATACTAAATATAGCTATAGATTATACCGTGACCATAGACATTAAAATTAGTCATCAGGACTTACGAGATTTTTTTATTTTTTTTATTAACAAAATAGATCCTACAATGTCTGATGTCAATAATGTAGTTTTGTTTCGCAATAATAACTGACAATGCTGGGTAATAAAACAAAGTAAATTTTAATGACGCCGTTAATGTTTTAATTAGTTTATGTATTAATTTATTTACAAGTTTATATAGTGTCATTCATTTGTCATTACGGTATAAATAAGGTCAATCTTGTCTCGATGTTCTCAGCGAGCAGCCCTTCTTGGAATTAGGAGTAGCTCGAACAGGAATCAGCCACTCCCTTCACTTATAGGTACCGTTGACACACATCACAAGAATCCACCGATTTCAAGTAGGCATGACTAACGGCATCGATGTTTTGAAGACGACTAAAAATATTATATTGTTAATCGAGTATACCGATTAATTTAATAAAACAATACAAAATAAAAGCAACACCATCTGTCTGAAAAATAGCTAATTAAGTCGCATCTTTTCACACTTACACATAATACAGGGGTATACTCCGATGGTTTGGACGTGTAGAGAGAATGAATGATGCAAGATTGACTAAGCAGATATACAGTGCAAAAGTTGATGAATTTCTTCACACTTTTCATGACCAAATTGAATGGGTCCTTGAGGAAGGTGATGTCAGGAGCCTTAGAAAACCACGAGCGTGTATGACAAGAGTTATGAAAGTCAAAGAAGCGAGTAAGGTATGAGTTGAGTTTCTTGCCAATTCTTCTCAGTGCGAGAATAATCGAATTGGCGGAAGTAAAAAAAGTGACCTTCATAAGTGTCTGTACAAGACCTAAACTGAATAAATGAGTTTTGATTTGATTTGATTTGTAAGAATTGTGCCATATGGAGCTCTGTTCTTTCTGTCTGCCCCGCAAGGAACTTGGAAAATATATGTGCGTGTGTGTGTGTGTGTGTGTAAGTTTGTGTAAGTGTTCACATTCTCTGGTGATGGTAAATGGCTTCGGGCATTAACATCCAAATGTCGAACAATTATTATTGTGGTGACCACTAATTACATAATATCAATTAATTAGTTATATTGGTCATCTTAAGCAATTAAGTTCATAATCAATACTTTCGAAATTAACATTTTCGTTCCTAAATAATACATTAATTTCAAGTCATATCAATATATTATTAACTAGATGTGTAGAGTTTAATATAAATAAATAAATCCGAATCCTTCTTTTCAAATATTACCCAGAACAAACAGGCTGAAAAAACTTTACATTTAGAAATGTTCTAGTGAATAAAAATATCAAATAAACTTCTAGTAAATCAGCACAAAATTACTTCTCTATATGAAAGTCCAGAAGCTCAAACGTGTGTTTACTGATATATGAACATAAATTTGAACACATGAACACAGATAACATGCAGTTTATTTTAAATATAGAACGAATTTTAAATCAAATCGGATGCGTTCAAGAATTTAATACACGAGAGTGTAAAAGTTATATTCAGGTATATGATCGCAAGAAATTCGATATATTAGTGATCAGATTAAAATAGTCTAAATTGCAAATAATTTGTTCTATGTTAATAAACAATCATAAAATTAAGTAGTGAAATTACCGACCTATCGAATAGTTCCCGGTTTGCTGATCAACCAAACCAATTTATTTCTAGGTAGCAAGGGTTTCGGATCCCCGGTTGGATTTCTAAGAAAGCAATTTCTGTATCATCAAGATATTTAAAATATGGTTGCACGGTAGCCAATAGTAGTAGTAGTAGCCAAGTTATATGTGATATTAATGCTGTGAAAGCATTAATATCACTTATAACTTTTTAAATCCTTAGAAATATGCCTGATAAATACCATATTTGGATTTTATAAACCTTCTACCATACCCTTTACCTTTTCCCTACTAATTTTCACTCATTGTGGTCAAATGCTTCTGGCAGCCATTTTTATTGTAGCTTGAGTAAAAACTTTTTATATTAATTTATGTCCAATCCACATCTCATTACAAGTACTATTTTTTTTATTATTAGCTTGGCGAAAGACCCCAAATAACGGCGTAGATATAAAACGCTCAATGCGAGAGCAGAGAGTGTTTTTGATGACATCCCTCACGCACCAGCCTCGGGATACTTTCGTATAATAGTGTGAAGCCAGAATGTGTTGCCGCTGTGAAATATCTAACAGTACAAGGCGAAAATTTGAGCGTCCGAATCAAGTCATTGAACCGAAAATCGACCGTTAGACGCACCAATTCTACCAGGACGGGCCCTTTGAGCAACACCCACTCACCAATGCATGTAATTTCTTTTTTACAGATCTCCAGTTATATTGCCATGTAAAATATTTTTACTTATTTATTTTTAAATTAGAACGCATTAGATATGCGTTCTAATTTAAAAATAAATAAGTAGCTGCATCAATTTTTAAATAAAGAACACCTATTTCATTTGCTGATACTTATGAACAAAGAACACACAGCATATTTTTAGTAGTTTTTGAATAAAGAACGCATAACATATTTTGCATCAACAGCAGATCATACTTCTAAATAAATCGAATATTGCATTTAATAATGCTAATGTATTACGTGCTCCAAATATTTTGAACGCATCTGCTTTTTTTTATGTAGTAACAATATGTTCTTACGCGTGTATAGAATATTTTTGTGGGCAATGCTTATTGTCCAAGATTTGGGTAACTGAAGTAAACGAGGAAAAGGGCTTTTTGTTTCAGTTTCTAATCCTGAAAAAACTGAGACCTTGTGGTATTTCACCGATCGAGAAGGCCCATAGAAGCATCGAACTGCGTGGCTCTACCACTGTAAAATTGTAATTGCCATTTGTTTTTACTGAAAAGTTAAGCTTTATTATTCCAGTTACGTAGGTGGTAGAGCCAAGCAGTTCGCTGCATGAATGGGCCGGCTTGACCGGTGAAATACCACCACCTCTCAGAAGATCGACGTAAAGTGGCTCATGCCGCGTTTCGTTCGGTGAGAGAGGTACCCGGAGGCCCATCCCCCTTCCCCATCCCTTCCTATCCTACTCCTTTAAAGGTTGGCAACGCAACTGTAACACTATATGTGTTGCAGGTGTCCATGGGCGGCGTTGGTCACTTAACATCAGGTGACACGCCTGCTCGTTTGCCCTCCTATCCCATAAAAAAAAAGTAATTTATCTCTATTTATTAACTTTCTGTTATTTAAGAGAATATAGAATCAAAGAAGCTCGACTCTACATGAGATAGGATAACTTTTTGATTAATAATTATGTTTACAAGACCTGGACATGGCAACCTAATGTATATTATTTTTTGTAGTGTAAAATTCACTACACACTGAAGTTATCGGACATACCTAATGTCTATTATAAGACAAGGTAATAATAATTAAAATAATAACAGGAAAATATAACATGTTATATTACACATATGGCTTTGTTTATTAAATTAAAATACATGTTACAAAGATTAAATGTGATCGTCGCCTTTTTATGGTACCTATCACATAATTCGTTTCCTTTAGTAACTAACTTTTTTTTTCATTACAAGCCAAGGCAGAGACAACAGAATGCCGTAAAATACGATTCATAGACATAAGTCCACTTTCTTAGACTTTAATCTTTGTCATAAATGATAACTCTTATCATAAACACCCATCAGCTTCCTGATGTCACCTTCCGCAAGGTGATTTTCATTTTGGTCATGGAAAGAGACCTGTTGAAACCTAATAATTATATTCGTAATAATATAGGGCTAGTTACAGCTTTTATAACACACAAGACTTGTCAGATTTAGTTTTAATCTGGTAAGACAACCAATTGATGATTTCAATAGATTTTGTATGGCGTGGAAGAAAGACTATCAGTGTAGAGACAGCGACAAGGGCCGATGAAAAAGAAGATGGCTATGCTGGGTCCACTTCATACTTGGTATAAGACTTCATGAGAGCGGAAGAATGATGGGTAACCTCGAGTAAATAATATAAAACTCAATATAATTTGGACAAATTTTATTTTAATCAATGAGCTTTAATCGAATAGACTAGGAAATCAAATTTTACGTGGTTAGCTTCAAACTATGGAGAATGGGTTACGAGAAAACAATTGAAGACCCAGCATATTACAAATTACATGGTTCGGAATAAACTATAAGCAACAAACGCAGCCCATAGACACCTGAACATAGATAGTGTGATAGTTGCGTTGCCGGCCTTACAATGGGATACGGAAGGGGTCGGAAGTGAGATCGGGGATGGATGAGGAAAGGGGTTGTGTTCCGAAAAATTTCCAACGGATCAAAACGCGACACAAGTTATTTTGCGTCGATATACTGAGAGGTCGGGTCGTGCAGGCCTATTCATGCAGCAAACTGCGTAGCTCTACCATTGTTATGATGATGTCGGCGGGAAAAGTCTAGTCAATATATATTAAAAATGAGGTATCATCCCATAATGAAGGTGAATGTTAAAGATACAACAACATTATTTGTGTTAGAAAGCTGAAGGATTTCTTTTTGTTCAAAACTTTTACTATTCGGCTTGGTTTTAACAGTTACGTATCCGAGACTGCGCACCGTTTGCCGTTACATTAAATCTGCTTATTCATTGTACACTTCGATGATGTGAAGTGGTGAAAATGAGAGACGAAATAGAACTTGTACATCTGCATAACTACCGTTACTTACAAAATTACAAAACTTTTAAGTAGGCACTATGTGCACCCTCGTCACTGCTTACACCTTCGGGTGCCATAGGCATGAAGGTACAATTACTGTATGTAAATACGATTGTTATGTCTATTTTCCTTTCCAGTCTATCCTAGTTTAGATCGGCAATAACTATGTTTAAACACCCTGTTTTTTTTGCATATGTCTGTCATGTCATGTCAATCGCCTTGGATATTTAAGTTAACGATAAACGACGGATCTGGCGGGTATTGGTACCCACCGCAGGAATCAGTATCGACTTAGTCACGATGTCAGTTACAACACTATTATTTGAAAAAATATGACAAAAGACAACCATTTTCATTTCATATAAAATAAATTTGACAGAAAACTCATCAAAATTCTCAACTTTGTTACCGACACCCTATTGAATTAACATTTATTAAACATAATAACTTAAATGGTAATTACATATATTTCATTGTATTGATAAAAAGGAATACAACATATCTATAAGAATCTTCGAAATTTGTGGTAGAATTCAATAGTCGTAGCCCCTGCAAATTGAATATATTTCGACTTAATAATATCTAGTGCCAACTAACTACATAACTAATTAGTTAATTGGACACTACCGTTAAGATATCCATTAAAATATAGTTGATTTACGGTAAAAATATTAATATTCGTCTTCTCTCTGATAAGCATTAAAGACTTTGAGTCCTGTCATGTCCTGTTATACCGATTTTCTTTTTGAAACTTTCCCACCATAAATATTTGAAATTGGCGGCAATCACGCCTCGATATGCAAACTTTTTTATCTGATAAAATTGCTGGCAGCAAAGTACAAATATTTTTTCAGTCACAATTAGAACTGCTGGCTTTTTATAAATTCAGAAGCAATTGGAGTGCTGAACAAGTAGAGCACCGAGACTATTAAATTAAAATCACACCGACGCACAATTTTCCGTCTTTTACGGAAATATGCGAATGTTATTTAAGGTCTTAAATTTTTATTTAATCCTAATGATTGTGAGTCATATGACTAGGTACTTTTATTACACAATTAAATCGAACGTTAGTAGGTACTTTATACTTTTTTTTGTAATATTCCAAAGAATGCTATCAAAAGGTGTCACCCATATTATCCAGGGCGTGTTTGTTATTATAGGCAAGTGTGTTGGCAAGCTTTTATGCACCAGCCTCACAGGCCTGAAACTGGGTCAGCCGGCTGTAAGGACTTCAGCTAACACTGGCACGATGACCTAGGTCAGGTCACTACTGAATTATAGCCCTCGTTCCAGCCAATCGATACAGCTTACTTTACATTAGACCAGGTGGAAATTTGCAATTATGCTGTATTCTTTTAATAATGCATCAAATAACAATAAAAGGGAAACATGGCCATGACAACCTCGATTTGTCATTGGTTTAGTGTTACGACTTTAGTTTGATAGGTCCCCAGTTCGAATCTGGACAAACAAAGATTAATACCTTTACGGAAATCTCTAGCATTTCCGGATATTTTAATTTGGACAAATTGGGGATGCGACATTAATTATAATATATTATGAGTAAAATTTCACAATAGAAAAATAATTAGTTATATATAGTAACAACGCAGTTATTTTGCAAAAAATAAAACAATTGTGTGATTTATATAAACAACTGTATTTATATAAACATAACATAACTTCACGCCTTTGTTACCCTAAGGTGTAGGCAGCGGCTGTTAAGCCTCGTCTCACCGTTATGTTTACGTCCAAAAATGGAATAGGTGGCGAACCTATTGCCATACCGGGCACAAAGTTTTCAGTCATCGATATTTATCACACTTAACTTCCGAAAATAATTTCGCAAAGTCATTGGTGTGAGCCAGTGTCAGGATTCCAACCCGGACCTCTGGATCAGAAGCCGTGTGCTCGACCACTGGGCCACCGAGACATTTATATCATATAATAATATTTATATAATATTATTTTATTGTACTATAATGCGCTGCATGAATGGATCTGCTCAACCGGTGAAATACCGCGATCCCACAGAAAAACAAGTATGCTGACTTCGGAGGCATTATTTTAAGGCATAAAAGTATCCAAAGGCACAAAACAAGCATAGCCTTGATAAAACAATTTAACAGCTTCAATCCTATTTTTAAACATAATAATATTTTAATCACATTACTAATGATCTTTAATGAAAAACTAAAATTATTATGTATCGGTTTTATTTTGTAAATTTATATACACACTAGCTTTTACCCGCGACTTCGTCCGCATAAGTTTTTTTGTTTTCTCCCGGCTGTAAGTCCCCCTGCAACAATGTCCCACTATCGTATGAAAGAGCAAAACTCCCAACAAAAACGACTAAAAATCACTAACTCAATTTAGTTATCTGCCTATTGCCTACCCCCTAAGAACGATGGCGTGATTATTTATAGCCTATGACCTTTTCTAGGTAATCATCTATCACCATACCAAATTTCATCAAAATCCGTTCAGCCGTTTAGGCGTGAAAGAGTAACAGACAGACAGACAGACAGAGTTACTTTCGCATTTATAATATTAGTATGGATTTGGATTGTTTTGTTCAGTTGGTTTTTTTATTGTTCACCATGTCTAAACAAGTCATCTTTGGCCATGGACAAGACGTTAATATCAGGACAGCCTGTCCAAATATTGTCATAATTTTTGCTGACATATTGCAGTTTCCTACGAGAACACTCCCAATATCTACGGATGTACTAATTGAATGTGACTTGTGCTACGTTTTTAATACTCTTTACATTTTGTTCAAAATAAAATTGTAAAATGACAAGGTTCAGACGTTTTTTTTTTATTATATACGTGCTTATTGTAAGTACTCACTATGTAACTTTCGGTCTATGTATTTTGATATTCGCGTATAGAAAGAATCAAGACTGAATTAAACAATTTATTTTAACAATGGAAAAAAATATATAATATATATTTTTCAATTTTACAATATTGTATGATTGATAATTGTCAATTTCTAGAATAGTAATGGTAGAGCCTAGTGTTAGAAAGTGAATGTATTAGATTAATTAATAACTAAATAACTCAATTCGAAATGTGCAGTCATAGTAATCCGCAGACCGAGGCTTTTATGCCATTGTTCTAAAATTATGAACTAGATATTTGCATTACTAACTGATGATTGTTATTTTTATCTGCGTTTTCTGCTGAACCATCAAAACAAAATAGACTAATAATATAAAGTAGGTTGTATTGTTCAAAGTAAATGCAGTGACATAAACGAAAAAGTTGGGAACAATTAAGACAGACTATATAATAAAAAAAAATAATGCACACACACTTAGGTACAATGAATTCTTGTGTGCTATTACAGCAAATCGTTTACGTGTGTGTAGGTATTATAATGTTCTGGGTTCGCGCCAAAAACCATAGGATCAAAACTTTTGGTCTCTGCCAAAATAAAGATAAAAGGAGATCGCCTCTGTGTCCCTTGTAGCCAATTGTATTTTACAAATATTACGATGAGAAATCAATACACACAACACAAATACTCAAAATTGATAAAGTATTGATTGACACACAACAGAGCTGGTGGTATCTCATACAATATGTCCGAATGGCAAAAGGAGGGAGTGTCACAGATAACGATGTCATGACTATTCGACCAGAGATCTATAAAAAAATATTCCACTTAATGTATATATTCTGTAGTTTTTTTTTAATTTACTAACATGCTTTCAAAATTTGAATTTAAGGAGTTTGATTATGCTACGATCGCGCTAACAATAGCTATCCTTTTTTTAAATTTAAATAGGGCAATACATTTCCATTTTTGTGCTAAGTAAAATGTGATACCACTAGGATTTTTAATGATGGAATAATAATTAATTAAGGATACTATTTTATTGTTAGTTGGCAAAAAATCCTCCACATTACCATTACCAGAATAAGATAATAAGTTGACAATTCAAAAAAAGTAGTTACATGTTTTAGTCGCAACCCCTTCGCAAGCTTTAAGTAGAAAAATAATAGGTAAATAGGGTAATATTTTATTTGTAAAACGTTTTTTTTTCTTTTTTTTTGGCACGGCACATTCATTCATAAAAATTAAATCTGATTTAAATTGTCGATGGACATAACAATCTTGCTGTGGGATGTCATACTATCAGGAATCAGCGTTCGTGTTTTCCACGATTCACTTTTGAAACTTTCTAACCCTGTGCCGGTGTGTAGCGGCAGGGAGGGGCGCGCGCGGGTGCCAGAGAGAGGGTACCGACCTCATTGCCCATTGCCACTCCTCCCGCCGAGGCGGCAGGCCATTTTTATTAAAAATACTTCCGAGTAACATCGCGCGCGGATTTTTTTTCATATCCTGAAACTCCTTGCGTTCAATGTTCGTGATTTAAAAAAAATATGTGAAAATTTTTAAATTCCTCAAACTTTTTTATTTGAAACGCAATTTTTTTTTCTTAAAAATCAGTGCTGGTTATAGTGAATTTGAAACTTAAAAAAAAAAACAAATACCTGTGCGCCCCGCAGTCTATTTTCCGTGCAGACTCGGGTGGGTTCGGTTGCGAAAAGTGGCGAAGCTCGGACAACATCGGCGGCAGTCGCCACTAAGAGGGCGTCCGTCCAACCCCGCCCGTGCGAAACAGAGACAGAACACTCTGCTGACATGGCGACAACACGAATGGATTGATGTTTTTTCACGTGGAAATCTCATCCCTTGAAAATATGTGATAAGGTAGGTTGATATAGGCCTATCTTTCTATGTAATTAGTAGCTTATTTCATTTCAGTAAAACGAGTAACCATACCACGTTCTTTCAAGGAACAAATATTTTCCTTAAATAATTCAATTGTAAACATATGTAACTGTGGACATTTCAGATCTAAACAATGTATGTATTTACATAAACATTGAATTAATTTCATGTTTGATGTAAATACACAAAAAAAATCTTATAATATGTAATATAATCTACAAAATAATTATTATTATTATATTTCGAGAAGCTGGCTGCTCTTTGAACTCTGAATCCTTGTCCACGTCTATAATGGGGGTCGTAAAATTAAAAAATCCTTTACACGATGTGAAGGAGGGAAGGAATTCGACATAGTGTAGACTCTAACTATATTGATAGGGTTGAAATGAATGGTAGGACTGGGCCTTGCTTAGAGGGAATCAATAAATTTCAATAAATCAATATTTTAGCGTGCACCCTGCGCTGAATATTTATCCGCTGCCGCCATTTCGATGATGACGGCGTATTTTTTGTGAGAGATATTCGAGTCGCGGAGCGAGTCGGTGTTCGCAGCGCGGGGTTGCGGGCTGTGGCCGTCAGTCGTCGGGCGAGCGGGGTGCGACGTATACGCGGACACGGACTATGGCGGAAGGGCTGATCCTCATTCCCATAAAAGGGTCGAGTTGATTGCAGTGCAGATGCGCGTGGTACGTTCTTTAAAATTAGTGCAGTGTTATAATAATGTTCACAAACGGTGTTTATCGCTTCGTATCTGTACAAATAATGTGAAATATCGGTGGTAATAATGCCATTGTGATGACGTAATGTAACGCGCTCGGCTGGGTGCGTAGTAATAATTTGTGCGCCCGTTTATATACTGCGATAACGTTTTGTGGTCAGCACCTGTGGATGTGGAGCAAAAAGTTTGTGTTATTACAACTATAAAATTATATTCCAATAAGAATCTTATTAGAACGTTTGTAGATCACGTTAGTTACTGATTGATATAAAGAAATAAATTATACAAAATAAATAAATATATTGTCAAGTAGGGTTTGTCAAATTTTAATAGTTGTTTATATCTTTGGTAGCAAAGGAGTATTATCGATTCTTTATGGTACTGCAGTGCTGCTACTGCCAGCGTTGCGATTTGCGTTAGATGATACGATGCAAGGAGTACGAATTTATGTCCGTCCACGCCGCACGGCTAGATTATAGCGTTCTAGATTTTTTTAACCTTGATTAAATTGTATTGTGCACTGTTTGATTCGTTTATATTCTTGTTAAATCTGGTAAAACATTATTACTAGTCCTATTTAAAATCTCATATTATCTTTACGCCATTATTACAGGAAGGACGTTTTCTACTATTCGCCGAATGATTCATTGTATCCTGTGGGTACTAAACACCTCGGACATAATTTTTTATTCATCAATACCAATTAATACACAATTGACGAAAATTTAATGACACGTGCCGAGATTCGAACTCGAGGCCCTTAGAAAAGTAATACTGTCAATAGACGGATTAATTTCCTGATATTTGTGGCTACATAAATTATCTCTCTGTTTGTTTATAGTACATGTTTATCGACGTGTGTTCACTCCCATAATGGAAGAAATTATCCATTCGGTTGTATATATTTTCTAATAACAATCATAGGATTTCGAATGCTGAAATAAATCATTATGTACGCATGAAGAAGGAATAAGACCAGCTCTCAGTCAGCTTAGTCCACGTAGCTATGGAAGTATGGACCTTCCACTATGTAATTATGTCCAAATCAGGGTTGCCTACTTCAAATTCCCAGAATTAGGGTTAGCCGTTCTAAATGCTGGGGCAGTTTAGTATAAAAAACATGACACATCCACAATGCATCCCACAGATAACCTAATATTAAATAGGTTCATACAAAAATTACTTTAAAATTAAATTGAATTAGTATTTATTATATTTTTTTCGAACATTCTATTTTTGTCTAGATAATTTTATAATGAAACTAGCTGACCCGGCGAACAATGTTCCGCATCAAAAGTAGTAACTGCTGTCCCGCTATGTTAATACTGCAATATCTTCGAAAATATTTGTTTAAATTGTATGCTGTAAAAGGCCAGGATCATCTATATTACATGCAAAATCTATTTAAGACAGTTAATTGGATGAAAATTAATGCTGTAATGTTTGAAATCGTTTCGTAAATAGGCCATTATTTCTCGTAAAAAGTAAAAAAATAAAAATGGTCCTTGTGGGTTATCCCAAAGAGATAGACATAAGCCCTTGTGGACTTTTTTGTAGACCTTTTAAAGCTGTACAATATTGTAGTACGTTGTTTTGATTTATCACTTAGGGTTCAGGCAGCGTTTGCGATTAAAGTTCTAAATCTTGAAAATTATCACTTTTTTGACTTATATGTTATAGATCAAAACCACCCTGCTAACACCCTCTAACTAAATACAAAAAAACTGCATCAAACTCCGTTGCGTAGTTTTAAAGATATGCGCATATAAGGGGACAGACAGCGGAAAGTGACTTTGTTTTATACTATGTAATGACAACAAAAAACGTAACCTGTGCTCAGAGATCTAGAGTTGAGCTGATAAGAATACATAAATATTCTGATATTTTATAATCAGGATATTTATTTAACTATCCATAAAAGCACATCATGAAATAAAGATGAATATTATGATATCCTGTCAAAAGGCTATTGCGTGTAAAACCTACTTTTATTCATAATTACGCTTTATTACATTTTTAAGATCGTGTTTATTACTATATTATTATAATTAAAATATATAATACAGCATTAGATTATGTGACCGAGAGAAAAACAAATTGATAATACCTAATATGTATACCTAACCTAAAAATTTAAAGGACAGTACTTTCTCGGAAGGAAATTGATTAAGATCCCTTTAAAATATAAAAGTGTAACACAAACATGCTCCACCTCAAATCGAATACAATATTCCCATAAGTTAGAACAATTAAAAACAATAAACATCGTAAAATTAACACGAAATCATACAAATGAATAATGACGACGCTCCAAACGTAAATTAAAATGGCGACATTCACATTCAATTGTAAATTAATTACGATTATACAATAGCAATTATTTATCAGCCGTGGTACGTGTATGTTTTGATTTAATCTTAAAACAATGATTGGTTGTTTCGTTCCAGGTCCCCCGGCGCCCGTCACACGAAACTGCACTCAAAAAAACACACTATGAAACATTAAAAATCTGAAAATGACTTTTGAAATGTAAAAAATAAAAACATATTGTTGACGCTTTGTTGTATTGTTCATGGAACAAGAGAGGTTTATTATACATATATGTATACACTGATTGGTTAGTTGTTGGGTTTTAAATATTATATTCTAAGCCAGGATTGGCAAAATCGTATCTACTGAAGGAGAATATTGAGGAAAAGGTTTCAAAATGGCTACGCAAAGATTTTGTTTGAGGTGGAACAACCACCAGTCGAATATGTTGTCAGTGTTCGACCAATTGTTACATGCGGAGACTTTTACAGATGTCACTTTGGCTGTTGACGGTCAATTGCTGAAAGCACACAAAATGGTCTTATCCGCATGCAGTCCATACTTCCAAGCGTTATTTGTTAACCACGAAGAGAGACATCCTATTGTTATTCTAAAGGATGTTCCGTATGCTGACATGAAAAGCTTATTAGACTTCATGTACAGAGGGGAAGTGAGCGTAGATCAGGAAAGATTGACGGCATTTTTGAAAGTAGCCGAGAGTTTAAGGATTAAAGGTCTCACAGAGGTGAACGAAGAGAAGTGTGATATTCCAGCCTTAACCAATTCTCTAATGCAACAGCAGGGCAATATGCACACGCCCCCACCACAACTGCATAGAATACATCCTTACATGCACCAGAAACGGCCGTCAACCGGATTACCCAGCGGTGGAGCACCACCGAACTTGTTAATGCCTTTACTTGGCAACGCGCTGATGCAACCGAAAAGGAAAAGAGGTCGACCAAGAAAACTCAGCGGCAGCTCAAGTGATGCACTCAACACTGCGGCCAGTCCACCAGGAGAGTTCATTCCTGAAGCGGCTTCGCATGCATCTTCAAACAGATCTGGTGATCAGTTGATTAGAGGTTCTCCCGAAATGTTGGAAGTCAAAATGTCTATGGACGGTTTCAATGCTGAAGACGGTGCCACGTCTGGCGGCGAGGAGGGTGGCGAAGCGTTACTCATCGATGAAGGTGATGACGCCCAATCAACGGAAGCTCCAATAACCGGCAAAGATTCAGAGTCAGCAGGTATGTCTTTTTCGTAATGGTCTTCTACTTTTCAGCTATATGAGAATACAAACTATTTTCTTGCAGCATTATTTTTGATACTCTTATGAAATATTGAAAATACGTCGATTTTAAAATTATTATCAGAGTATTACGCGTAAGAGTGTTGATAGAAAAAAAAAAGATATTATTATTTATATTTGCTTACTATTTGTAAATACCTCTATTAATCCTCCTTTCCATACTTCTAACATTGGTTACAATTGTAAAATATTCGGAACATTGAATGAAAACAATAAAAAAAGAAAAAGGGAAAAGCTAATGGGATATAAGCTTTGATGTTAGGATTACGATGAGTGAAAAGTGAAGTGAATTATTATTTACCTTCATAATACAATTATATTATTTAAAAAGTTTCTTGAAAAAGGGGTAAGTTATAATATATGAAATTATTTGACATAATACGAGTAAGAGCGCTTATTACTTCAATCAAACAACAATTTAACTATTGCTTGCTTTTCTGCTTTTGGGGAGAGCTATTAGAGGAATGGCCAGGGGCGAATTCGGTGTGGTACTTAATCATTTGACAATTCCTAATCTTATTTATAAACTTCTTCGAAAAATTAATATTTTATATTACAAATATAAAGAAAAAGGGTACACAAACAAGGCTTATTCCCAATAGCTTTCCTTGATAAAAAAAATGATATAAAAGCAATTGGAAATATTATAGTGGGCTATCACATTATATGCCTTAATGTAATTGTATAGGTGTAATAACGATTAAATTATTTAATTCCCTGGCTACACTAAAATATTTTCAAAAAAAAATGAATGAATTATATTTTATTTCATTAATTTTATCAGACTGAGAACTGAAATGAACGTTTCAGATCGTGAAAAACCACCTAAAGAGGAAATACAACAAAACTATCCAACTAACGGTCCTGTACTATCAATTGAAAATGGATCTATAAAACAAGAACCCGGGACTGACAACCACGATGGCTACAACGAACCCATCGAATACAAATACAATCCGGATAGATGCCGGGAAAACTCCAATTCGCAAGATGGGCCTATTAAAGATATAGAAGACAAAAACAGGCTAGGTCGTAATTTCAAACCAAAGAATAGTAAAAAATTGCTACCCCAAATGTCAAAAATTAGAGCTCGATCATTATTCAATCAGCTTTCAGGCTTGTCCAATTTGAATTCAGCATTGAATACGTTTGATAAGTTCGCGCCAGATCCTGTTTTAATGCCGGCACTTGCCACACAGTTGTTTGCTGCTGAACTAGAGCAGAATAACCTTAATTTGTCCAATAACGATGTATCAGACTTGTCACAGACGAATTGGGAGCACCGTATATTCCCTTCGCCCATAAGAAAGGCTAATATGGGCAGCGTAGGCAACTATCATGAAGAGACAAACGAATCTGTTAGAGATTACTGCATAAAAGAGGGTGAGAATGTGTTCAGATGCAAAATTTGCGCAAGAGTATACACTCACATAAGTAATTTCTGTAGGCATTACGTCACTTCTCACAAGAAAGACGTAAAAGTGTTCCCGTGTCCGATATGCTTTAAAGAGTTCACACGAAAAGATAATATGATAGCTCATCTTAAGATCATACATAAAAATCAGCCGAACGCCAACGAACAAATGGCCAAGCAAGAATCTTAATGTATTCAGAAATATCTGTAGAGTCGACACAATTCTGTTTGTTAGTTTGTTTGTTGTCGCGCATTAAAATGAGATCTGATTAGCAAGAGTTTAGAATTATTCATGTTATAAACATTATTTAAAAATATTTGGATTGTCAATAGTTTCTTAAAAGAGTCGTAGATTGCATATATTTATAAGGATAAGAAGTTCGAGCTCTAAGTTTTACGAGTATCAATAAGTTTGTTGATATTAGACGATGAGAGTCGTTTGTTGTTAATAATTAAGTATCTATTTATTTATATTATTGTTCCATTATTATGTTTCTCAAGAGTGCAGATTTCAAAGAGATTTATGAAAAAAAATCTAATTTTTTTTTCTCAATAATTTACTTGTTATTTTGCACTTATTTGTTACTTAATTTTATTAATAAAAAAAAAAACATTTTCAGGGTACAAAATAACTTACTCATGGTGATCATAAATTCAAAAGTAGTGTAATTTTTTATGTAGGTACGTGCTGAAATATTTAATGCAATTTCTCATTGAACTGAATTAGTTATAGTTTAATTTTTAGTTTATTATATTTGTGAGCGTATATCGATGGCGGTCTTTTTTTTTTAAATTACGGCGCGTCACTGGTTCGGTTGATTCTTCCACCAACAACTAGTGATGTGTAATATAATTTATTTATATCACGAGAGGCTAATTGCGCTATTTATAAAAAGAGAAAAAAAAAGAAAGACTAAACGCCATTATGTAAGTAGTAGCGAAAAAAATGCATTTTCATTAACTTGCCTTAATAGTGATCTTAGTTGTAGACGTCGATTTAACTTCTTCGAAGTATAACTCAACACAGGCTATGATTTTTTTTTATTTAATAGAACTTGTTAAGGTTAATTTATAATAGTTTATCAATGTTGAAATATTGGGTTGTAAATGTTATTACATTTCTTTATAAATATAAAAAAAATAATAGACCCGAAATAAATATATACAATAATATTCATTTATATAGCGACTAAAAATGAGAACTCTTGTTATTGTATAAAACATAAATAATTAGTTACATTATGATTATTGTACATTCAGTTCCTCAATATTTAAACAGAGCCCCAAATCATTTCAAATATTTTAATAAAAGTTTTTTCAATTCCTAGCTTTAAATAAAATACTTAAAATAGAGAATATATACTTTGTTGACCTATAAAACATTTGTTGACATAATTAAATAAAATATATATATAATTGTCAAAGACAATATACCTATAGAGAAAAATAATAGTTATATAAAATATAGGTGATGATTCTGATATTACGTTTTGCATGGATAATAAATTTGGAAGAAATTCCTAGAACAATGAGTGCACAGTGCGTCTCATGATATTGAAAACTTTGTCACCAAACTAGGTAAATGCAATCGTAGTATTACAATAATTTCAAAGGCACATACTACTTTTTCCTCATTGAGTCTTAATTAATATGAAACAACTTATTGAAAAGTTAAAACATAATTATTATATAATATATAGTATTTACCCCATAATATAATAATATATATCTTGAAATCTATTGTGTATATATATATATATATATTGATGAGAATGATATGTTGTTGACGAAGTGATCTTAGCAAGGTGCTTGGAAAGAGTGTTTATATTGTTAATCTGGAATCATGAGATGATTTTAAGTAAATTATCTATTTTAGTAGAAAAATAAATAAAAAAAAAAACAAAATGCCTTATATTATATCAAGTAAGGAGAACGGTACTTATAAAATTATTTAATTAGTTTAAAAAAGGCAAAAGTAGTCTTCCATGTAATGTTATTAAAATGTACACGATTTTTTTAGTTCAATTTTTAGAATAAATAAAAACTCCTTAATTTTTTGTTTAACGGTTCATCCGTACATAATTAGTAAAATTAATTGATTTTTTACGAATAAATATATATATTTCGTCAGTTATAAATTCCGAAATAAATTCTTCAATAAAATAATCTTAGGTCCAGGGAGCGCTTGCCTATTAGTGTGCCTTTACTTATATATTAATGTAAAAAAAATATATTATGGACTAATAGACGTCTAAGAAATTTTTCAAAAATAATATGTATTATATTTATTTTCATTATTCGAATGTTTACAATACTTATATAATTTAAGAAGCTTCCTTAGGTATATTAGAAACCTTTTAGGCCCAAGTAGTTAAATTAAATGGTGTAAATAAATGTATGAATAATAAAATATCATCTCATGTTTTCCATTTTTGTTCAGAAATCGGATCAACTCGTCAGTGTTATTTACAAAAGTGAATATAAAAAAAAATCGTATTAATAATATTCGAGGCGTTTCATGGTCTTGATAAAATAATATTAAGACTGTCAAATTCATAAATCGAATTTATTGTACCTACCTTTCATAAATCTTTATACTAAATTTACCTTGAACGTTGATGGGTACTTAAAGAGGAACTTTTTAGACTTAAATTGGACTTAATATTGGTGAGGCAACTATTGATTGTGTAAAAAAACACTTAAAAAATTACGATAGTCAATTTAGCCAGTGCCTAAGCTTAACTCGTTATTTTAGTAACAGCTTCCAAAAAAAAAAAAAATAAGGAGGTTGTACGTTTTTTTTTATTTGTACCTAAATCTTTTTTTTAAACTTAGCATTTGACACTTCACTAAAAAGTTTTTATTGTTATTTATCTTCAGGAAAACATTTGATTTACTTATTAATTCTACGATTGATATCATATTTTACATGTCATTATATTTTTATTATTTGTTAAAATGTTATATCATGATTGGTGCTAAATTATACTTAAGAAAAGTCACATGTGATGTGACACAAAATGGATTGTCCCTAAAAAAATATACTTACACAAAGAAATATATAATTATATTGTTTGTTAATATATTGTTATTTTAAATTCATCTCTATGTAAGTACATATTTAATTATAGTCGTTAAATTTATCCGTTTCACAGAGTTATTATGGAACTAATGTATATTATATATAAATGCAATTGTATGAGTTTATTCAAATGTTAATTGTTTTTTATTTCAATTAAAACAAAATAATAAGGAAAGATATTACAAGTTCACATAAATTACTGTTGAATAGCAATAGTATCAAAATATTACATAAAATTTTATCAATTCATACAGTACATAGATTTTATCGAATACAAATTAATAATTCTCAAGACATTTATCAATTGACTTCTTTATAAAAATAAATAAGTAAAATTAGAATTATGCGCCGTTTGATATATTGATCCTGTAGCTTATAATAGCTAGTTCATATTTAGGTATCTTACAAACCTTTTTGTAAGCAATTACAATTCAGGATCAATAGTTCAAAGGCAGCATGAGATTTAGTTTCTGATTCAATCTTTTAATCAACTAACTGTTTGGATAATTTAAAATATTAATTACCAGTATATGGTATGATTCACATTACAGATTATATTTAATGAATAGTGATTAGCCAAATGTTATGCGAATCCATTTTGTTTTTGTTGTTATTTGCACATAGACAATATAGAGAACGCAAAGATGTTTAGATCAATTTAGAATTTGACAAGTTACACGACTTAGAAATAAAAAAAAATGTTGATGAAACAAATACAATGGTATACAATAAGGTGTTAATTACTATTTTTAGAAACTTTAAAGGGAATAATAAAAGTTACATGCAAACAAACACGACTTGATATTTTTATTGGGATATTTCTTATTATTTTGTTTGAATTTAGTTTTTTTTCTATATTTTATGTTCAAACCTCTTTGAGTTTTTATTATTATTATAAACTATTTTATTCTTATTGGCCTGTCTACTCTGTTGTCTGTTGTTTTTATATTGATCGTTATATTTATATTGTTCTTGTATTGGTACCTCTTTAGTACTCAATTTTATTCTTAATATTACTTGAACACATCTAGTGTTTGATGTACAATGTCTTGCCGTTAATAATTAAAGAAAAAAAAACTTTTGTAGTGACAAGGCTAAATAGCAAATTTAGTCTTTTCACCAGTGATTCATGTAGCAACGATGAAAATCACTTAACGATTTCAAAAAGAAAATATTATTATTTTTTTGTTTAACTAGTAGCAAAGTAACGACACGGGTTATTAGTAAAAAGTAGGATTAAAGATTAAGTTATTTATAATATTATAGATATAAATAGTGTTGTTAAAACAATGAAGTAAATGTAGACAACTGTAAAAAAAAAATTACGTTAGTCACGACGAGAGGAGTAATCAGGTATGTTATCCCAGAAGCTACTCAGACGTTTTGTAGATGGTGTGGTTAGAGCTAGATTATGTTAAATGCTTTCTATGTTGCTCATATTGATGCTCTGCAATGAACAAAGTATTGATTTGTTGGTCCAGTACAAATTATTGCTTTTTTAAAAATTATTTTTTGATTTATAAATCATAATTATCTTTGATGCAATACTATTCAGATAACTAATGAGGCTAAATACATGTTCCTGATTTTTTTTTCCAACATGGTGCTTCTTTATTCTATGTTTTATATTAGATAAATTGGCAGCTACTTATTTTATTTTAATTTATTTAACTTCATGTGTGTATTGAATTAACTTCAGATCCATTGTACGTTTAAATGTTTTTTCAACTATAAACCCACCTCATGTGATCTTATGAACTTAGATAACTGAAGTTATTTTTTTTAATATAATTATGAACTACTACAGAACTTGCCGAAATAGTTCCAAATGCAAACACTTGAGTCCTATTATATCATAGTGAAGTCTATTCTTTTTTGTTATTATTTAATAATTTATGTTTATTTTTAAATTAGTTTAAGGACTTTAAAACTTTTGCTGCAATTTCATGGTTTAAGTTAAATATTAAATGTTCTCACTAGAATCCTATTCGCTGTTGTCTATTGGAATTTCTTTGCTTAATTTTTTAAAAATTATAGGACTGATGATTTTAATTTTGGTGAAAATATTCCAAAAAAAAAACCGATATTATTTCAAGTTTGTCTAGTTGTAAATATTTTTTTCTTTGATACCGTTTCGTGAATAAGTTTATCATACGTCATTACTGTCACAATATTATTTGATGCGGTGCTAATCTGTATTTAATTGGCATATGATATCATACAGATACGCGGTTATATTGGTAGGTACTAGGTACCTAAGTACCTACCGAGACGATAAACTTGTTCATGAATGTATCTGAATAATCGTGGTTTTTTTTTCATTTTATCATGGTGTAATAAATTTCGTCATTAAATTTGAACAAATAAAGTTAATATATTTTCTATCTTTCTTTTTATTTTTTATTCGATGTCCTTTTATTTTTAACGTAGTTGTTTGGATGCCTGTATTTTTTTAATATTTAATTCTTATTATGTTGCAACTATAGATTACGGCATATGCCTATTTATTGGAAAGCTATTAATAATATTGTTTCGAAATGGACAATTTCAAAGGAATAACAAACATTAGTACAGAATTATAATATTAGCAGCAATTTATATAACTTGCTGCTAAATGACTCTGGGATTGTCCTTTTAGTGTACTAGAACACATAATAGATTCAGAAAAGCACATTAAGTACTCTATTTTTAATTATAGACAATAATAAATAATTTATATGATGACTTCTTCCAGGACGAGGTAGCCCTGATTCAGAAAACAAGGATAAGTATTCGCGACAATCTCCTTCTAACGATGGCTCTGCAAAAGTTCGTGTGAACCCAAGAATCCAGGCGTCCACTTCTGAGTATCAAAACGACTCAATAAATAACAACACTCTTCAGACCGGATCGAATCAAATGCAAAGACCTACTGCTAGAAGACGAATAAGAAGAAGAGCCAATTCCGCTTCCAACGACCCTGCTGAACAATTGACCGAAATGTCGGTTAGAGGACTCAATCTTTTCAGATACGCGTCAGTCAATGAAGGTGTATACCAATGTACAGAATGCGCTAAAGAGAATATACAGAAAACGTTCAAAAATAAATATTCATTCCAGAGGCACGCTTTTCTGTACCACGAGGGCCACCAAAGGAAAGTATTCCCTTGTCCGGTGTGTTGCAAGGAATTCTCCAGGCCTGACAAAATGAAGAACCACATGAAGACGACGCACGATTGTTATCTACCAAAAGATTGTGTATATCCACCTAATGCATTCTTTATGCTACCCGGTCTCGAGGGTCAACTGCAACCTGGTGTCAAGTTTGAGCCGATGGGTTCACCGCATGACTCGACGCCGTCCCATTCGTCCCCTGATCCAGCGCAAGCATAAGTAGTGAGGAGATGCTCTGGAGCATAATTGTTATTGATTCCACATAAAATAGATATGTCTTTTGTATAGTTGGTAGGTTGTCTAGAGATCGAGTTTTCTATTATATATTAATATGTAGGTATTCAATCTATTTTTGGAGTAAAATTTTCGTGTACATTTTTTACGTTTTACGTAATACATATTTTTCCATGGACACTGTTGTGCATTTAATAAGAGAATATTTGTTACATAAAAAAAAGCTCATAATGTTATCTTGTTTAAAAGTATGGTTGTGGAAATATTAGACAATAATAATATTAATATAACTTTACCTACATTTGTAGTTTACACCAGGCCAGTTACTGCGTGTTGGATTTGACTTTTTAGCTTTTTTTTTTCTTTCTATAAGAAATTTATATAACGTTTTAAATTCTACTGAAGTCTGATGTGTGCCTTCCATTTACGCAGTTAATTAAATGTTTTAAAAAGCTATATCAAATTGATGTTGTAGCCTAAATAAAGTGCCTAAATATACTTATAGTTATTCTAAAAACCGCACGATACCAACCAAAGACTGTATTGAAAATAGATATCACATGAATATTAAAGTGACCAATAATGCCGTTGTCTAATTGCAACAAGCGGACTTGAACGTGGTCCTTTGGCATGCATTTCGCCCGAGCACAAATATATTTTGTGACGAAAATGCGTTAAGATAATGTATTGTATAATATAACAGACATTATCTAAAACTATATAGTTATATATATATATATACTTAATATTAAAATTAAATAAAAAATAATAATAAAGAAACGTTTTCTCTTTACTAAAGACAAATAAATCTATTATTAAATGTTTGATTTATTTGTGTGCCTAGATATTGTTTATATTGGATACGATATTTACCTAGTTGATGAATCTATTTAGAAAGAGATGGAGAGAGAGAGAGAGAAGAGTATATAATGGAGAAATATTATTAATATGTTAACATTTAACTTAATAGTGCCATAGCGCAGTTATTATTCACTTTTATATAAATGTTTTAATATAAAAAGTAACGTTTCCAGCTTAATAAATATTACATTTTTTTAGATTATATTTTAGTACATAGAGAATAATGTTCTCGATCGTATGATCTTAGGACTTATAAAAAAACAACATCAGCAGTTCTTCCATTGATAAGGCGAATTAAATATTTGATAGTTAATATTAAAAGTAAAGCCTAATTTTTTTTTGTTCACTTATATCGTTAAGTTCATATACGAGATGATTATTTAGTATATCTACTCTATGTTGTAAGTTCACGTTTTGGAAAGTGTACCTTCGCGAGATCCATTACTGTTTTTATAAGAATATTTATAATAGAATATCTAAACGGAACTTTAATGGATCGCCAACAAGTTATTATATATAATTTAAACCATTTTAGCGCACAAGTTTGATACGATTTAGTTTCATTTATGTTTAAAAAGTTTATATTTAAGTAGAGTTAAGTTTTCTTATATTTTTTTGTTAGTTCACTTTCTTGTATATATTTTTTTAATTGTGTATTACATACAATATTATATGTTAAGATTATATAAATAGTAGGTAGGCCGAGAAGGTATTAACAATTTTATCAGTGTGATTTTTTTTTTTATATATTAAGTAGATATTTCAGCGCCAGTCATTTTGCACAAAACTAACTCGACGTCGCTCAACGTCACGTTGAGATACTTACGTACATATTTAAAATCTTCCTTACACACCGCTCACAATTAGTTTTTTTTTTTCACTGATTGAAAACGTTCTCCTTTCACGCGATCTTCGTACATCATACGTCATTTGTTTATCTTTGGTCGTTTTTTTTTTCTTTATTCTTGAGTGGTGTAATGTTATTACTTATCTGACTTTTAAGTATATTTTATTTTATCCTTCTTTTTGTAGTATTTTATTTTGTGATATTAGTGCTAACTAAGTTAGCAAACATGTTCATTGTTGAGTTATTATAATTCTTACTTTCTCATTTCTAAACACCGGCTGCAAGGCAGCGTAACTTTTTTTTTTTAAATAGGTATTAAAATCATCGCGGGAATATTTAAAATGTAACATGATGGTGTTTTGCGGACACTTTGTCTGGTTTTGCGGCGATATATTGTTATTTACAGAATTCATATTTTCTTTTCTTTGCTTTGCACACATATTAGTGTAATTTAAACTAGTTGATAAATGTGTTAAATTTATATCGATTAATTTCTGTATTAATTTCGAGATCTTGGATGTTAGGTTCAATGGGCATTTTTTTTTTTTAATTCATATAATCCATGTTGATGGGCTCCGTGTTGATATGATATAAATAATGAATTTATGGAATTACGTCCATGCGATGGAATATGTTTATATTATCTTCTAATGCTACAAGATTTTGTTCATATATATATATACATATCTATATGATTTCATAGATTTATTCGAAATGATGCTTGTGTGACCCCTTTCATTCTTTATTTGTACGATTTGTTCGATTGGTTCGATTCCAGACACTGGCTCACGCCAATGACTTTTCGAAATTGTTTTCGGAAGTTATGTGTGATAAATATCGATGACTGATAAAAACTTTGTGCCCGGTATGGCAATAGGTTCGCCTCCTATTTCATTTGGGACGTAAGCATAACGGCGAGACGAGGCTTAACAGCCGCTGCCTACACCTTCGGGTAACAAAAGGCGTAAAGTTATGTTATGTTTTAATCTGCAAATATTAAAACTATTATTACATCTTCATTCATATTGAACATTTGATTTCCGATATTTTAGTAAAAATATTATCGACTAAATTGTACTCCACTTCCATATAGTAAAAATAAAAACAAGTGTACAATAATAATTTGTGCATTATTGAAATTAAATTAATAATTAAATAATCGTACAAGCATTACGTATCGAATAAAGCTATGAAGTATTAATAAATTTTCGTCGACCATATTTCATCATTGAGTTAGATATTTTTTTTATTTCTATTATAAGTTCGTGTAATGTGCAATGATAATATTATGAAAGTGTTGTTTTTTTTTTTCTATATTCTATTGATTTTTCAACTCGATGCCGCTGTAAGCAAGCACTATTATTAACTACTACATGTGTTTACGGTTATAATTGATTGAATCACATTCGTTAATTAATAATACCTAATAATAATATTATGGCATTGAGTATTAATAGTTTACCATCGTTCACATCCAATTTATAATTATATAAATATAAAAGTATTATTTTTATTATACCATTATTCTCACTTTATGGCATTTTATTACAAACTAGCGTCATATAAATTCTAAAAAAAAAGTTGTTACAGAAGAATCTATGACAGTATACTTTTCTGACGTTTCTATCGATTATTTCGTAGACGGTTTCGCTGTTAAAATGGGCCATACTAAAATATATTTCTACTATTCCTACAATATCTTAGAATGATACATATATATATAATTAAATAAATTTAATTAAGAACGTTAGATATTCTATAGTCTATGTTTACTATATTAAATACATTAACTAAAATTACTACCACAGTCTAACTGATTTTGTAACAGTAACTATTTTAACGTAAAAAATCGTTGCAAAAAGGTCGTAGCAAAAAATAAATATCAAAGCTTTAACAATAAATTGAATAGAACGAGACAAGAAACTTTATTTTTTAATGGAAATAAAAGTTTATATTAGATGTATATCTAGTTATTAATAAAGAATTTACCAACACAATCGTATTGAATATAATAATTATTGTGAAAACTTTTACCTACACTACAAATAAATAAAAATATTAATTAAAAATTTAACGTCTTTAATTTTTTTGACAACAATTAACCTTAAATTAATTAATAGTTACGTTTTAATGTTAGTCGTTTTATTTTAGCTGTATGTTCATGAAATTTATTGTCAATTTCGAATGGAAATTATGGAAACGTAGCAAAAATTCAGTATGAAAGTACCTATATCGTACTTGTATATAAATAAGTTGCAGTTATGTCAGCATAAATAGAAGTACATTAACTGCTAAATAAAATGGTGTCAAAAATAAATAATATTTTTCTTACGATTCCAGTTGACATTTCAGAATTTCAATACACCGATGATGAGGATGACGAAAATCATGGTGACATGAGTATCATTACGCTCGATTTAGTAACTGATTCTTCAAACACTGATCTTGTTGGAGATATAGAACATAATTTCAAGACTGAGAAAGACACTGGCAACAATGAATCAAACAGTAAAGACATAGCAATAGGAGTTAATTTTATGACGGAACAAATACACCAAGAGTTGGAGTCTAAAGTGGATTGTGGGAAAGACGATGGTGGATCTAAAGGGAGAACCGATCAACTTGAATATATGATGAGGAATGATGGTAGTGTAATCTGTAAGATGTGTGGGGAAATATTACAGAGCCGCACACATTGGTACAGACATAAATACAAACTGCATGTGATACAACCATTTAATCCTGCACCGCTTTTCCAGTGTGAACAATGTCTTGTATATTTTAAAAGTAGAAAAGGTAAGAGACGTACGAATTTTAATTAGGTACTTATTAGATCTCAATCTGTTTAAAAAACAGACGAACGCCATAACTGACATATAGATGGGTAAGGTTGATCAAGTCGTACCCCCTAAGGAAATTTCACTGTTGATACTAAATCTTGATATATTTAATTGATTATTAATTAACAATCATAGAAAATTGAATATCTTTAATGAAAATAAGTATTATAACGTTTTTCAAAAACATACCTCCGGTACAATTAAAGCACCTGTTCGCCTAATTTGTATCTATAGCCCTAGTCGCACTATGTTAGTAAACATATTAAAGGCAGTAAACCAACGAAGGTGCGGGTCGCCTGATGATGAGTTCATCCATTGCGTAGCTCTACCACTGCTAAACAAACAATTAGTGTTGTACTTTCTCTTCTCCATATTTATTATTTGCCTAATAAACAATAACGTAAATTGTAAAACAATTTTCTTAATACCTGAGTCGTACCAGTACGAGTAAGAAATTTTGTAAAGGAGGCGACTAGTAAGATTAAACTAAAAATTTAAATAAACTAAAAGCAATTGCCCATTTTAATATTCATCTGAATGATTGCCACACTCATTGTATTAAAAATTAATATTTATTATTAAAAAAAATCAGACAATATCATTACATAGTATAAAACAAAGTCACTTTCCGCTGTCTGTTCCCTTATATGCGCATATCTTTAAAACTACGCAACAGATTTTGATGCGGTTTTTTTAATAGTTAGAGGGTGGTGGTTTTGATCTATAATTCATGTATAGTATAGTAAAAAAGTTATAATTTTCAAGATTTAGAACTTTAATCGCAGACGCTGCATGACCCCTAAGTGATAAATCAAAACAACGTACTACATTATTATACACCTTTTAAAAAGTCCGCGAGGGCATATGTCTATCTCTTAAGGATAACCCACAATGACCATTTTTTTATTATTTTCATCCAATAATTAAGTGTCTTAAATAGATTGTGCATGTAATATGGATTATCCGGACCCTTTGCGGTATGCAATTTAAACAAATATTTTAGAAGATATTGCAGTAATAACATAGCGGGACAGCAGATAATACTTTTGATGCGGAACAACGTTCGCCGGGTCAGCTAGTCTACAATAGAAAGCTTACAAAGGATCAAATTTGTTAGTGAAAACTTTAAAAAAAATCCTTTTTATTATATTTACATACTTCGCGAAGACGGCGACTGTAGACTGACTGTGGATGGACAGATTAGTAGAGGAAGGCCGAAAAAGAGATGGATGGACCGTGTAAAAGTTTATATGAGTATGAAGGGAGTAAGTGTGTACACGACGAGTGATAGAAGAGAATGGAAAAGGATGACATGTTGTGTCGACCCCACTTAGAGTGGGACAGGGGCAAGAAAATGATGACTTCGCGAAGACGGCGATTTGTTTCCGTTTGCTCACTCGACTACAAAGTTCATGTTTGTTAATACCTACTAAGCGCTATTTATAAGTTTCAGACGAGATATTGCCGGGGTACGACTTAAGCTGTGATATGATTTGAGCAACCTTACCCTATCTCGATCCAGAACCACCAGGATAACAGTAACAAAAAAAATAATACCAAATAAAACATATCACTTCTTCTTTACTACATTGAACGTGAATTATACATAACATACAAACCACCTTGTTGACACCATCTATCTATTAAAAATACCGTATCATTATCCGTTGCGTATTTTTAAAGATCTAAGCATATACCTAAGTGGACTGTGAGGGTTAAGTGACTTTGTTTTATATTATGTAATGATATGATCTAGTTTTAAAGCGTGTAACATTAGTATAATGTTTGTTTAGGATACATTGGACATATTGCAAGCAGACACAGCGAACTTTTATCAGACTCCAGTCCAGTATTAACAAATTCACAATTAGAGAACAGCGCCAAGGAATTGCTTCCCGTTACGACAGAGATGAAAGAAGATCCGGAATTAGTGATTCCAAAAACAACCGTGCCAAACTATCATGCGACTATCATAAAACATTTGTCCAAACCATCGGAAATCAAAAAGCCTTGTCGAACAAAAGGTAAATAAATTAATATCCTCTACAATAGTAGATATCTATTATGCAACCATGATTTTACTTGATTAATACTTAAATTAAAAAGAAAAAAGTTTGATTGAACTATCAAAATGATAATCTTAATACGAATATTGCGTGAATATTGACGTAAAGTAGCCTTTCCTTCGATGAAAGAGCTATATGAACCCCAACCTCTTCCGCCGATCTTCACCATCCTACTTTTAACCCCTTATCCATCTTATCCAAAAATGCCGGCAACGCAACTGTAACATTACATTTGCCTATGTTGCGGGAGTTCATGGGTGGCGATGATTACTTACCATCAGAAGAGCCGCTTGCCTATTTGCCCAATAGCCCCTAAAAAGCCAAGCTATCGTTAATTTTACCAGTATATCGAGATACTATATCGATCAACATCGATGTATATAATCATCATTATTATAAAAATAATTTCATTACTGAATAAAATTTTAAAACTTTTATTCCTAGATTCGCAACAGGAACCTGACTGGGAAGAGCAACGTTCACGCGAAGAAAAATTAGTAGCAGATATAATAGACCGTGTGCGTCGCGAGTGCGAAGCTCAACAAGGTGCTGGTGCTGGTGGAGGTCCAGCTCGGCGAGGGTACACGCGTAGGACAACAGTTATGAATACATAAATAGCTTTTAAACGCTCAACTAAGAGCCCAAATCGATAGTAGCTCACTCGATTTGTGATATATTATAATGTGTTAGCTTTATAATCGGGAAATTTAAAGAAATGGTGCTTACACATTAGAGCTTCGATTGCCATATGACGAAAAGAGATACTCCTTCAGCTACTTAAGTGGACTGTTTGACTTACTCCTTTCGGAATGGGGGTATTCCGAAAGGGGTAGGGATGCCAACATCATACTGCTTGTCGTCTAAGACCTGCATTCGTCTTAGTTGAATGCGTTATTATTATTATAAACGAACAAATCTGTAAAAGAAAATTAAGTTTTCCAGGATTGACAATCGATGCTCTAGTATATATTATGATCCCGGCTATTTTGAATTTTATGCTTTTATTATTATTACGGCGGTTTATCGAAGAGAAATGGTCTTTTGAATCTACAGAGTTGTATGTGCAATATTTCTTAATAAGTTAGAAACAAAAATAAAAAGGAATGTTTAATCACGAATTATAGATAGGTACACAGGATTCCAAACACAATAATAAACTTCGATCTTAGTTCGCTTTTCTGTCACTGGCTGCGCTAGAAGTTCGGACGCACCGATGATTACGTACGATTATTATTATTACACGTAAACACGCGTTGGAAAGTAGAGTGCTTTTCGAGTGATGGCGCCCTCGACCCTTAATGAAGACCAGTTGGTCAACATTACGTTCAGATTCCTGAGTATCTACGTGGTTAAAATCATTATCATAATTTATTATAACATATATTTCGCCACTGTATCAGATATAATTTCTAAAGTATTAAATGTTTAAAAAATCTTTTAAGAAAATTCGTTAATGGGTCAAGTAACTCATATAAACAACTAGGTATTATGTATGATTTTTATAATCACATTGAACATAGACCGTTAACCCCCAAAAATCCCTCTGCCCCAGAACCAACCTGGGTGTTGTGTCGCTTAAAAATATAAATATAACAAAGGAAACTGCAATTTTTATCGGGTTGGTATACTTAGAAATGCATAGATACTTAGTATATTTTGGTCACTCCAAAAATAAAGTCACGTCGCGGCGTGCTTTTAAAACTTAAAAAAACTATAAATAATTTTGGCCTAATAAAATATATTCTAGATAAAATTCTTCTGCTCAGCATAATGCCAAATATTTGTAAATATAATGTGCCAATAGATAGTATTAAGAAATTGATGTGCCATTGCCGCGCTGTCCAAAATATGTAAATAAATATTATAGTCTAAGAGCCCGTGAAAAGCAGACTGTATGTATTTTACCAAAGGTGATATTCTGGTCAGAGACCCTCCTATAGATGCCCAACATGAATTGGGGAATCACTAAGCCCAACGGAGGTAGCTATCACGTCACTCAGGTAAGACAGGTACGTAAATTATACTGAATTCAAAAGTATTTTACCAAAGCTGCCATTTGGTCACAATAATGAATATAATAAATACAGCGAGAAAAATCAATGGCAGACGATTTTTTTGGTTTTAAACTTGTGGCAGACGCTTTTGTAAATTTGAAAAAAAATATTTTTCAAAAGTATTTTAACAAATCTGATTTTTATATATGTTATTCGGGATGGTATTACTAGTTTATTTTCGAAACGGCAGACGTTTACTCCGGTTATAATACTGCGGCAGACGACAATATATACTGACAGTATTAATATATGTACCTACTGTAATTATTTCTATTTCTATAATTGTTGCATGCAAGCCGATAAATTATGAAAAATATAAGAGAAAAATTATATTTTCAACTCTATAATAATGAATGGGGAAGATGGATTATTTATAAATTAACAATAATAACAATATTTCGTTAATTGATCTTAATTAAAATATATTTCAAGGTTTTATTGATACACTTATTTAGTGTTGGTTTTTACGGTTATAATTCATCAATGTCATCGTCGGAATCACTTCCATATCGATAATGTTCATCATCTCGGTCGTTTTGTTCATCATCTTCGTTGTCGTCTGTAAAAAAAATAATTAATAAATTTTTCCAGTGAGCAATTTAAGTGTAAAATTGTATATAGTATAACAGAATTACCAGAAACATCTTTGATGAAATCACTAACTAAACGTGGTAACTGATCTCCCTCAAACCACTTGAACACGTATGATGTATCTTGTTGTTCCCAACCATATTCTAGTGGGTTTAACATCATAGGATTTTTCAGTGTTGCATTTTTCCAGATGCTAGCAATTTAATGAGCCCTTAAAAACTATTGGTAACGTTCAGCTTTACATGGAGGTATTGAATTAGCGTCAAAGTTTACAACTTTTTTATTGAAATTTTTATTCAAGTATGAAGCTTTGTAACTATTGACAAATAGTTGAAAACGACTATTATCAACGTCTTTGTATTTCTTGGTGTTATACACGTGACAAATAAATTCTTGAAGAATATCAAACAATGATTCTAATAATTTCGGTGTTAATTCAGCGTTTCCCAGTGTATTAAAAGCTTTTTGAAATTAAATATTTTTCTTTAACAAGGTGAACGGTCGTTTCTTTCCTTTATTAAAAAAGGCAGGGTTAAAATCACATCCCGTCAATGCGTGGAAACCAATCAAGCTTTTTGTCAATAGTTCACCGTTTTTCTTATAAATTTTCGTAATATCAATGAATCTTTCATGGTTCCCGGTCCCAGTAAGCATCCAAATTCGAGACAAGTGATTTTTTAAGTAAAACATATTACCAAGCATTATTATTAAAATATCTGTGTCCGAACCTCTAATAACAATATTGGACGTGTCTGGAATACTGCATACGTGGTAAACTATTTTTGTATCAGCTTCTTCGTATGATGGGCAGCAGAGATCATCAACAATACTCGATTCAACCATTCCATTATTCGCTTTGTAATAATAACAGTCGCGAAAGTTTAGATGTATCAACTTAGTGCCAAGAAACGGAATTACTTCACTAGTAGCCCAATGTTCCCTCATCTATTTTCACCTATTTTTTAATAAAATATTTTAAAATAATATAATACTTAATTGTATTCAATCTATTAGTATACTTCATACAAATCTAATAAAATAAATTTTATACATATCGTTAATACAAAATTATGGAGTAATATTCATTTTAATGCGACGCGGCGATATTGCGAGACGACAAAGCTCTATACTCTAGCTACTATAGCTCTCATACACAACTAATTCTCGAGTGTATTCGCGCACTGTCAGTACCTATATATTGTCGCCTGCCGCAGTATTATAACCGGAGTAAACGTCTGCCGTTTCGAAAATAAACTAGTAATACCATCCCAAATAACATATATAAAAATCAGATTTGTTAAAATACTTTTGAAAAATATTTTTTTTCAAATTTACAAAAGCGTCTGCCACAAGTTTAAAACCAAAAAAATCGTCTGCCATTGATTTTTCTCGCTGTATTTATTATATTCATTATTGTGACCAAATGGCAGCTTTGGTAAAATACTTTTGAATTCAGTATAATTTACGTACCTGTCTTACCTGAGTGACGTGATAGCTACCTCCGTTGGGCTTAGTGATTCTCCAATTCATGTTGGGTATCTATAGGAGGGTCTCTGACCAGAATATCACCTTTGGTAAAATACATACAGTCTGCTTTTCACGGGCTCTTAGACTATTATCTTATTAAGTCAGTATTAACTTAGTTATATAAAGAGAAACTGTTTTTATTATTGTCTGTTTTAAATAGTTATCCTTCAAAATGAATCCTAAATCTTTAGTGTGCAAGAATCTGCAATTAATCTAGATATTTACTAAAACTAGTGTGTAAATATTGATATGAGCATGAAGGAAGTACGCGTGGAGACTGCAAGTGATAGAAGCACTAAATATAGATACACAGGAGTCCAAACGGTAAAGTTTTTTCCATATTATGAATCTACACAATAATAAATTCAGATCTTAGTTCTCTTTTCTGCCACTGGCTGCGCTAGTATTTAGGTCGTACCGATGATTACGTAGGTAAACACGCGTTGGAAAGTGTATACATAAATAGTTTTTTTTTTAATTACATTATCTCACATTTAGTATAATATTAAACAGAGCTGTCAGGAGCAACAAATGTCGCTTACGAAGAATATAAACGAGTGCCTACTTTTTGAAAAATAGTGCCCTCTACCGGCGAATATTCTCGCTCCTGAATGGACTATCCCCCCTGTGTATCTATAATAATCTATATTAAGTATAGGTACTTCGTAGAAAAGATTTGAGACCGGAAAAGCATCACGTGTTGGGCTGACACCACTTTTATTGGGATAAGCGCAGGCAGAAAATAATGATTGACATAACTAATACTGAAAGATTTCATCAGATACCATATAGTTTGAATTTGATATTAATAATGAAATAGTTTATTAATGAGAGACATTTCTCTCTACTACGGGAAAAGTTTCATGAGAATGCGAATTTTAGGTTGAAAAGAAATTTTAAATTGGATTAGTTATTTTTTAGATCAGCGTATTTTAAATTTAAAATAAAATCTCTGCTCCAATTTTATTATTCATTTTTAAAGCAATTTTCTTGGCAGCATCTTTCTTCGTATAAGACTACATAAAAAATGGCGCCGGCGGTCCTTAAGAGAATGGCGCCATTTTTAAATTTCTAGTTCGAAATATAAATTGGAATTATACTATGGCGTACCTATATATTTATGTTATTTCGATCCAAGAATACTAGATATTAAATTTAACTACTTTTATGGATATCTGTTAAAGTAGACCGTTTATGGTCTATTTTATTTTTATATGACTTATTTCTGGAATATAAATATAGATAGATGGTTGTTTGATTTAGTGAGCCTGGAAAATGCGGAATATCATAGATACAGCCAAATAAGTAAACTTAAGATAATTATCTAATTAAATTAATCCATTAATATGTGTCAAAAATGTAAATATCCAATATTAATAAAGTATATACTTACATACAAAAACTGTGATGAATGTCTTATAATTAAATAAAATTAAGAAACTAAATGTCTACGTCATTTTTATTTGAATGTTTAAACGTAAATGTAGTAACTTCACGCCCTTTTCTACTGCAATGGATAGCTAAAACTCAAATAGAATAGTTGGCGAACCTATTGCCAATACACCGGGCACAAAGTTGTCAGTGATTACACATAACCTCATAAAATAATTCCGAAAAATCATTGGTGTGAGCCGGGATTCGAGCCCTGGACAGTCGAGTCTTCACCGATACCTCAAGTTTTGGTCAGCTTAAATAACTAGGTACATTATTTAAGATTCTATGTTAAAATACGTTAAATATTTAAGTACTTGCATGCTGTTAAGCCTCGACTCGCCGTTATGTTTAACGTTATATGAACTTAGGCATAGTCCTTGATATGATTCCACATATAATTACAGTTTATTGGAGCCGTTGGAAAAACGGATTTATGGGGTGTTGTTGTATTTGATTAGATCAACAGAAGCAAAATTCTTCTCACTTTCAACGGACATATTGGAATCTGAGGTCCGATTTTAAACCTTGTAAACATTAAGTTAAGCCATCTAGTTAATAAAATTAAATCATTTCGGGCTTCTTGCTTGGCAGAAGCTTATCTTTATAATATCTGTAGTAATTAAAGGTGATAAGTAGGTATCTTTAAACAGTTATGTGTAACTGATCTTTAGATAGGTGAAGATTATGGTTTGAATGCTATTTTCAAATCACAAATAAATTTACCTTATCTATAAATCTCTAATGGTACAGCCACAGACTGTACCAAACCATATTCTTCATCAATAGCATCGGTTAAAATCATATCGATTAAAATCTATATTACATAACAAATCGACGTATATAGACGTCACTAATTTCGAACGTCGTCTGTCAAATGTAGTAAGATTATGGCCGCGTTCCACATAAAGCCCACAAAGACCGCGACCGCGACCGCGGAAATTGCCGTTCCACTAACGTAAAAACGCCGCGGGCGTTGTGGGCGAATGTTATAAGTGGAACGCAAAACTTGAGCGCCGTGTGCTAGCAATATGGCGGCTCGGAAAATTCATCAAGTTCTGATGACATATGTCATTTTTTATTGATAACCCACCAAGACCTACCAATATTTTGCGGGCGAAGTGGTGGTGAGGTGTGTAAGAATCGTGCCCTATGGCGCTCTGTTCTCTCTGCCTACCCCGCAAGGGATTTGGCGTGAAGTTATGTATGTATGTATGTAAGTGGGCGCGATGCGGTCGCGAACAGTGACGTCATCTATGACGTCGAGCGACCGCTTGCAATTTCTGCGGGCTTTATGTGGACCGCTAGTGTGGGCGTTGCGGTCGTTGTGGGCTTTATGTGGAACGCAGCCTATATGTCACGAAAAAGTAAACAAAAGTTATCAATATATATCAAAACAAATGAAATAAAAACACTGCATGATTTAAATTTTGAACTATTTTGAATTTATTGCAGAGCTCATAACCATTATTGTGGGATTTCCTAGATGAGATATTAAAGTAATTAACACTAACAAAATGCCGCAAATGTTTCAAGTTTTGCGGTGCTACAAGTGCCTAGTTTTCCAGGTGATGAGAAATAAATTTAATATTAAACCCTACTTTTGTAAACCTTAGTTCTTATTTTAGTAATTATCAACTAAAATTTTTACAGACTCATCAAACAAAAAAATCATTAAAATGGGAGTGCAAGCTTTGTGGGGAAAAACAATCTATAAAGAGGCATTATGGAATGGGAATAGCTAGAGATTGTAGAATTCATGTCCAGAAACTAAATTGTCTTAGAGGTGAAATTGATGAACTAAAGTGCAGTAGGATGGAAAGGAATCCAAACTCAGATGAAGAAACAGAAATAGAGAACTTGGAACCAGAACAAAAACGTCTCAAGGTTGAGAGTAGTAAATGGTCTATGTATGTAGATCCAGCAACTGAGGAAATAGCGAGTGATGAATTAATGTGCCTTGGTGATTCTCAAGTTGTACTGGATAAACCCAAAAAATGTAAGAAAAAAATAGACAATCATTCTACAAGTAATTGTAATATTGAAAATCCATCAGGTCCAAATGCTAATGAATGCTTTAAACTGCATAGAACTTTAAAATCTGAATCTGGTATCAATGCAAAAGAATTAATTCCTAAAGTGTTACCTTCAGTGTCTAACACTATAACATCGAATGTAGAGAATGAACAATTTTTGAAGAAAAGATCCTTTAATAATAAACAAAGCCTCCAAATGGGCTCAGTACACAGAAAATGAGGAAGAAGCTTTAAATAAATTCTCACCTTCTATAGAAAATAAGACACAACAAGATTTCACATTATCTTTAACTGATGACTCTGAACTGGACAGTATTTTACATATATAATAGACTTATTACCTTTTACTTATCATTGTCTATACAAACTGCAGTCACTCTGACTGCGGAAATATCTGAGTGCCAAAAGATTTTGTTGTGTTGTATATAGACACACATAACTAACTTGTTTTATAATTTATATAATTTAGTCTATGCCTAACTGTAGAATGAGTTTACTCCAATCCTTAGTTTATGGATTGGAGTAAACTGTAGCTGTAATAAAAAGTTCAGTAGTGTCTCTAAACAACTTAAAATTGGGAGGTGCATGTATAGTATTTTTTTTGTTTTCATAATAAAAAAAGAGTTTGTTTTATTTTTAATATTTTTATTCTTACAACCAATACACATCATTACAATGGCAACAGTTTAATATCACTTTGTTTATAGTTTACTAGATAAATAGCATTTACATTACAGGCATAGATTTACATAAAACATCTACAGCATACTCCAATGATTAAGACTTTACTTTTAAATTTAAATATAATTAATTATAACACTTGTGTGTGATTTTCAGTATTTTTAAACCACCCTCAAAGTTAAACAAAGTGGTTAAGAATATGTCTACATATATAGTTTTTATTTGAAGTTATTTTAAAAAGGACCAGAAACAAATCTCAAATACATAGCTATTACTAAATATGAAAAGCAGCTACACCCGGCTTTGACTGCATTAATAATTAAATAATCTCCTGCTGCGTTATAAATCATTCATTATAAAACAAAAGTAAAGTATATTACTTCTTGCATAAACTAACTTGCCAATGGAGAAAATTACTAGTAAAAAAAACTGGTTACGTTTCTTTCGGAGTTCATTAATTACTAAAGACATTTTTTTAACAAATCAGAATATTAAATTTATTCTTAAACAATACTGAAACATTTACAAAGCACTACATCTATTGTATAGGTATCATAGTAGATATGGTAGATATTTAACGAATAGGTATATATTATGTGTTAGAATTTCAATATATATAGTGACACTAAAAGCATTTAGTAAACTATATAAAATATAGAACATTTATCCAGGAAGCACTAACAATTTCGATGTGTAAATTGCGATAGTTACAATTATATTATAATTTACTCAAACAGGTAAATTATTTCACAAAGGACTTGCACGATTACAAATGAAAGATATTGAAAAATGTACATTTCCCAACAATATATTTTTAAATATTTCACTGGGTTCGGGCATACATATGTACCTAAAACAAATTACAACATTTGTGTGCGCTTGTAAAATACAAACTTTACTTTCATATTACCAAAACAAAAATATTCATCCCCGCCCCTATTTCCCGCCAAATCCAATTCTTCTGACATCTGACAGTGTCTGTGCTTGTTGTAGTGACTTGTATTCCACAATTATTGGCGTTGTTTAAACTAGTACGGTGACACGTGTCTTCGTCTGTGTAACTCCCGTGCTCGGGCATAACGTCGGCCGTAACTCCATCGCCAGGTTCTATTAAATAAATGCATACATCATTACATGGATACTTTCATCCCATACTTTCACCCTTAACATGGATTTTTTTTATGGGATAGGAGGGCAAACGAGCAGGCGTGTCACCTGATGTTAAGTGACCAACGCCGCCCATGGACACCTGAAACACATATAGTGTTACAGTTGCGTTGCCAACCTTTAAAGGAGTAGGATAGGAAGGGATGGGGAAGGGGGATAGGCCTCCGGGTACCTCTCTCACCGAACGAAACGCGGCATGAGCCACTTTACGTCGATCTTCTTAGAGGTGGTAGTATTTCACTGGTCGAGCCGGCTCAATCATGCAGCGAACTGCTTGGCTCTACCACTCTAAAACTCTTTGAAACTACGCAACGGATGTGTAATAAAACTGATAATTTTTGAGATTTAGGACTTAAATTGTAAAGGTGGAAAAATTACTTTTGATGCGGACCAAAGTTAGCCGGATCAGCTAGTAATATATGTATACATATAGAGTAAAACTGATGAGGTTGTTAGCGGTGGAGGATGGTCACAGTGTTCTACATAGTATAGTTTTCTAAGTAATCTGACAAATTACATAGATGGTATGGCACTGGATTTATCATCACACTGGTAGTTACTCCACGTTTTAACGGATAGGTGTTGGGAAAAGAACTTACTACAATTATAGTAGGTACTTCACTACAATAATATTTACCTACTCTCGGAAGGTTAGTATGAATTATGGACAAATTTAACCATGATTGAACTGATTTAAATACTTCGAAATGGATCATCATTATCATTTTCCTGCCCTTATACCACTCAAAGCGGGTCCGGCACAACATATCAATCGTCCTTTCGAACTATCCATGTTGTTATAAAATATGACTGTGGTTTTATGACCAACCACTTGCCTGACATCAAACCTCTTTAGAAATGTTGACGGTGGTGGGATATGGAAGGGGTTGTAAGCAGGCAGGGGAGGTCAAAGGGGAAGGGGTTTGGCTTTCGGTAACCCCTCTCACCGAGTGAAACGAGGCATGTGCCACTTTAGGCTGATATACTGAGGTTTTCATAGGTCGAGCCGGCCCATTCATGCATGCAATTACTTTTAATAGGATATTTATTACAAACCTCTCATTATATCCAGGCGGTTCACCTCTGTACAAATGATCTTCGTAACGATCCTCATACCGACGATTGACAATTTCTTCGTTACCTGTAATGATAAGACATAATGTAGATTATTGGACGGTATGTCCCTGGATTCTTTCAAGTTAGACTATCCATTATTCTCCGATAAATTTTACAAAGTTAACAAGACAGGTTCCGAATTTGAGGCTCCGATGTTTCGAAAAATCGTTGGAAATGAATTGTTTCTTGTTGAATGTTTTGGAAGTCATTTTAGCTTTGAACCTACCTTATAATAAACTATAAACGGTAGCAATATATCGGTACCTATGCTGCGATTTGCTACTACAATCTTTTTAAATTCTTTGGTTGAGTTTCCAGATCATTTAAAAAGTCGTGGAAATAACATCGATGACCGTGCTGGGTGTATGGTAATAATATGTTCTGCCACCTATTCTATTTAAGACGTGACATTTCGGCAAGTCGAAACTTAACAGCCGCTATCGAAACGATCGCGTAAAAAAGTGAAGTTATAAAAAAAACATACCTTATAAATATCAATTGGCTATATTAAGACACTTACCCATAGGATTAGAATGTGAGTAACGTCGACAAGAAGGTCCCCGACAACTGAGTAGTTGTTGCAACTGATTGTGGAAGTACTCTTTCTCGCCCATGGTCAAATACTTCACTCTGTTCTGTGTTTCAAATGGATCTGAAATTATAAAAGTCGACTATAGGTACTACAAGTAATGCAATCGCTCGTCTCTCTAGTCTGGAGTACCCCGCTTCTGAATCTAGTAGTCCCTAAGATCCCTGGCTCATACCAATGACTTTGCTGAATTGTTTTCATAAGTTTTGTATGATAAATATAGCGCCTGAAGTAGCATGTTCCGCTACGATTTTTTTGTTACGCGAGAAAATGCTTTATGCACACCTCCCACCCGGAGACGGCAGTGGCTAGTGTGGGACTAACTTAAAGCACAAATGTGGAATCCAATCCGTGGATAATCCACTAAAACCCCGCGACGGCCGCAACTCATTTGAAATGTAAAACTTTCGACAAGTTAAGGCGTAACAGTGACTACCTACACCTTCTACACCAAAAAGATGTAAAATCTTTATTATACGATGGTAAATTTTTGTGCATTTTTCTTCGACATTTTAAAGTTAGATTATGAAAAAATCTTACCAACTCTCAAGTTGTAATAAGTGATCAGTCCGGTAATGAACTCGCAGTAAAGCAGATTATGGGTTGCGTTGATAGTTCTAACACAATTGTAGGTGTTGTTGGAAGTACTCATGCAGAAGCAGAATGGTCCAGCTGTCCAGAACGGTGCCGTCCTCCAGTGCTCGTTGTCGTGACGATAGCAGTTCATACGTTCAGATTCGCAGAGCTTTTCTAATTCCGCCTATAAATATTACACATTTTATAATATAAAAAAACTTATATACATTTCTTTTTATCGAAAAAATCGAAATATCCAATTTCTCAAAAAAATTTCAAATAGAGTTAAAACACAGTTATACCAATTAGGATTGCAGTGTTGGTCAATAAAAACCGTTTGAAATAAATTCTTAAAAATGTTAGAAATCATCAGCAATAAGTAATTTGGTCCCGTACAAATCTTAACTTATAATTTCGAATATGATTTTGTTGGTAATGATTCCAAACTTGATGATTATGTATACACATAGTTACGTCTATCTGCATAATTTAAGCAAACATTGAATGAAATCTTTCTTTACACACCCTCTTTCTAGCTTTCCTTAATTTCTTCTGCAACAATAGAGCTTTTCTTTTTCTTTGTTCTTCTCTTGCCTTCTGTACAGCTTCTAAATAAATATGCCCCGGACCTCTATTTGATTTCCTGTTGAACATAGAATGTGAAATAAGTTACAGACAAGTAACTCAAAAATTGAGGCTTTAAATTCGCGCAAAGTTTATCCTTAAATGCAAACTTGTCAACAACAGGGCGTATTTAAGTAGTATACATATTCTTACCTGTTTTCTTCGCAATAACAAACATGTTTGTCTTCATTCTCAATAAACAGAGGATGCAATCTTCTTTGGAATACATCAAACTGCTTATCAAATATCACTTTGGAGATATACTTATTTGGATTTGTTTGCTCATATTCTGATGCGTCTAGTCTTGCAGGCCCCAGATTATAAGGCATTACTGTGGTATCAATTGGTTTAGCAGTAGTAGTAGTAGTAGTAGGTTTTGATGTCGTTGTTGTACTAGTACTACTGCTTGTCGAGCTTTCTCTGCTGACTGCTGATAGAATTGTGTCTATAGTAGTGCTATAAAACTGTACATTCTCTAATGTAACTTCTTCAGTTGACTTAGCTTCCACTAAAATTTTAGGTGTTGTTTCAACTTTTTGATTTGATTCTGTGGTAACATCGGTTTCAGTTGTAATCACACTCTGCACCGTAGTTTTTTCAACTCTCAAGCTCTTTTGGTCGAGATATTTACCTTCTATTGTACTCGTAGAGACTTGAGGATTTGATGTTTGAAGTTCATATTCAGTAATATTATTTTTACTCAAATCTAAGTTATCATTTGTGCTAAATGTTTTAACCGTAGATGCAGGAGTGGTCGTTACATATTTTAACTTAAGACCAAGTTCTAAGTTTTTTCTTTCATGATTGATCGTTGGGAATGTGTATTCATGGGTGGGTTTTAATTTATTCTCTTGTGTTGTACTATTTCTATGCTTCGGTTTCAATCTATGTAGTCTACCTTTTCTAAAGTGTTCTTTGGATATGTTATGGTTTTGCGTGATATTCTTATTTGACATATTGTGATTGATAATAGTCGCATGTGTCGTTGGAGTTTGTATCTCAACTATAGGTTTTGTAGTTTTCAAGTGTCTCTTTATTTCTTTCAAGTCGTCTAGTTTTGTTTTCAATTGTCTTATTTGATCTTCTAAGCTCAGTCTGTTGTTGTGCCATGCTTTTAAATCATTGTAAATGATCTGTGAACAATTCACAGTTCCATCTTTCTCTATCTTACATTCTAAAGTGGAATCATTTTTATTAATGAAGGTATCTTTCTTTTTATGTTTATTATGATTCCAATTGTGTTGAGCCCTACGTTTTGTTCGCTTATGTTCTATATTTTCTTTGGTACGTTCATAAGCTTCCAGAAAAGCTTCAGTTTCTTTTATAAGTTCATCAATCTTATCTTTAGTATTAATATTTTCCTGTTCGTCAACGGGTTCGTTTTTAAATCTCAAATGCCCAATGCTTGGGTTTTCTTTGAGAATACTCTCAACGGTATTAGGTTCATACACATCATTGTCTATTGATCTCCGGTAACGTGTAACGTTTTCTTTGCTGAGGTCTGAAGGTCGCCGGGCTATGTTTCCATCAGTTTCCAATCGGGTATATACAAGTCCACCTGGTGTGAAGCAGGCACACTTTTTCGTGCTCATTTTGGATGGAATGGCAAATGTTTCAGACTGTAACACAAAAAGCAATAGCTATACTACACTCACTTGTAATTCTATTTTTACATTTACCTAAAACTAGTTTTACTTTGTTAAATAAAGCTACTGTTTGTTATTATTTTGATGCGGAACAAAGTTCGCCGGGTCAGCTAATTTAAAATATAAGAAGTGTGTTAATTATGTTAATTGTTTCCTTTACCTCATATCTACATTTGTGCCTCCTCCATCGTCCGTTAACCAACACGCACTTCCATTTTCTTCCTGCGGAACATGGCGATCGCAACTCTGCTTTAGAACAGTCTGCTGCTATACGAGCTGCTTTGCTTTCTATACTTGCATCAGCTGCATCTATTTCAATAAAAAAATACTTTTTACTACAACTCTAATCTAATCTACTTCTAAAATTATTCGGAAAGTTAAAAGTTGCATTTTTTTTTTAAAGTTCTTGGTTATTATGAAATTGCGACTATTGCGATCGTTAGTTAATACATGACAGTGAAAAAAAAAACTATATTAAATTCTATTTATTTATTGTATTTCACTTACGTTCGTAGATATCCTCAGGCACGAAATAATTTGTCTGCTCCTCGGCATCGAGCACTTTCTCTAGGCTCGCTTCAAGTACAGGATTATGACTCTCATTTGTAATGAGAGGCTCTGATGCCTTCTTTATGGGTTCATTCGTATCACTCTCTGAGCTTTCCTGTACAAAAAGAAATAAAATTACGTAATGTAAAAAATATCATCGTCCCGTTAGTTTAGTGGTATAGACAAGTATACTCCAAAACTATCATAGATTTATCTATTATAAAGAAAGTTTTTAAAATTTTTTTCTTTATATTGTATCATCAATATTAAATTTGCAAATGTCATACTAGTCCCCAAGACCAAGAATTAGAAACACTTCAATAATTTACTACACAATAAAGATGTATCCTTACATCTAATCTCACATCGTCATCATCATCTTCAGGCACTAAGAAGTCATCATCGTCTCGTTCTTCTTCAAAATCCCCGCTCTCTGAAGACTGCGGAGGTGTTGTGGTTGCACGCTTCTCGTTCATCCCTCGACTATACTTATTTTCCCGACGGTGGCCCGAGCCGGTGATATCACGACGACCAGAGCTTAAAAAAAAGACTTATTAGGTATTGTTTATCGGAAGACAACATATATACATAACTAGTACAAGTATTTAAGTGTATTGTTTTAGGTTAAATTTCTTTGTACTTTGTCAACTTTTTGACAGCCTATAATTTATTGTTGAGTCACTGTTGCTATTACTTCTAAACAAGTTTTTTCTATCTACTTCTAAAATTGTTTTTTCTTACAAGATTGTATAAACAGTTTAATATAAAAGTATTTTAAGTGTATTGTATAAAAGGTATAATTGTATAAAAATATAAATTGTATAAAAGTCTCAGTGGTGCAGTGGTCGAGCACAGGGCTTCTGATCCAGAGGTCCGGGTTCAATACCAGATACTGGCTCACACCAATGACTTTTTGAAATTGTTTTCGGAAGTTATGTGTGATAAATATCGATGACTTAAAAACTTTGTGCCCGGTATGGCAATAGGTTCGCCACCTATTCCATTTGGGACGTAAACATAACAGCGAGACGAGGCTTAACAGCCACTGCCTACACCTTCGGGTAACAAAAGGCGTGAAGTTATGTTATGTTATGTTGTATAAAAGGTATAGGGTTTAGGTTAAATTTCTTTGTACTATGTCATCTGTTGAGAAGAAACTGTTAGCTGAAACACAGCCACGGCTAGCGCAGCTGACAGGGAATGACTTTGTGTCTATTTTTATAATCAAATAAATATTTTCATTTTTTAACTATACAAGAATTCCCTTGCAGGGTGGGCAGAGAGAACAGAATGCCATAAGATACGATTCATAAACGCCTCACTCGCTTTTTTGACTTTTCAACTTATAATTTTGAAAATCTAAAGGACAAATAAAATTGTAGAACAACATAAATGTATAAACTTTTTGGTTGTTACCTCTCGACTAGAAAAGTATCTGGCCAGTGATTGGCTGCGTGTCTACGACGTCTAGGCTGCAGTAGCGGCAGCAAGGAGCGTCCGTCCATATGTGCTGGAGGCTCGACACCGCCCATGTCCAGGAACGTCGGTGCCAAATCAATATTCAAAATTATATCGTCCACACTGCATACAAAATACCTTACTATTTAAATTGAGCTATCTCGAAACAATGAAAAAATAACAAGTAAACAAGATGATGGGCCTTCATTCTGCCTGCGTTCAGTAGTGAGCTGATGATGATCATATGTATACACGAGAATCAAGGTAGATTATATTGCAATCTGTATCAATTCTCTAGAGAAAATAAACATTTATGTGATGGCAGTCTGTATATACTAGGTCTAAATGATTTTTGATGTCGTAAATGTGAAATTAAATTTTAGGCATTATTGCAGAGTAAGGCCAAATATTATGGTCATATATTATGATAAATAAAGGGCGACTTACACAGTCCCGGGTTCTACTCCAGGTCCCCGCACCAGGAAAGGCACTCGAATATCGAACTCGAAGGGGAAACTCTTTCCTTTGACTAAACCGAACTGACCTAAGTGGTAGCCGTGGTCAGAAGTATACACTAAATATGTATTATCCAGTTCACCGAGTGCTTTTAATTCTTGATAAACACGTTCTACAGCCTGAAAAGAATACAAACATCATTACATAGTATAAAATAATGTCGCTTTCCGCTGTCTGTCGCCTTATATGCTTAGATCTTGGAAACTACGCGACGGATTTGGATGTTTTTTTGGTGTCAACGGGGTGGTTTTTAGCTATAATGCATGTATGTTGTAGTGAAAAAAAAGTGATAAATCCAAAATTTATCTAATTATTACATTTGATGCGAAACAAAGTTCGCCGTGTTAGCTAGTTTTTATATAAAAAAAATAGTATAAAATTTTTAAATTTTCATACGGAAGAAATGAAGGACTCAAGTCCTGGAGTGAAAAAAGAGTTTTATGCATTAATAGTGGTTATGCAATTGGCTTCTGTTTCAAATTTGAAAGCAGCTCACGCTTATAAATTTACAGAAATCTTTCCGCATGTTAGGTATATCTAATAAATATCGAGGCTTTATTAAACTTGTTCGGACATAATTATTATTCTTCTAACCTTCAAAACATGGATGTTTAACCAAATATAAGTAGCCTGTCAATTGTCTGTCAACAGTTGCTAAAACTGTTTAGTTCAGCAAAACAAAACATGAACATAATTTAAGTATATTTATAAATTAGCGAACTCTTGACATACCATATCAACGCTCTGTAAAGTTTGCAGACGCTTCGTCATCAACAAGTCGGTAAATTGACGATGGATCGGCTTCATTTTGTCCGTCACTCGCAGTATCCATTGCTTATCTGGATTAGGAGCCATGTCGTAAGTTGGTGTACTGTAAATAATTATTACATAATATAATTACCAGCGGCTTAGAAATAAAAAAAAACTATTGTTTGTGCCTGTGAAAAATATAAATATAAAGTAAAAAATGATTTAATTAATCAGTTAGGCCTCTGGATACCTCTCCCATCGAGCGCAACGCGGCAAAAGCTACTTTACGACGATATTCTGAGTTCATCGATCGATCCGGCCCAATCATGCAACAAATAAACATTCTTATCATAACATATCTAATTAACATAGTTTTGTTTTATTCTACTCTATTAGAGTTTGTGAAGCATTAAAGTTTAGGTAAGTGCACGCACTTTCCCCACATGACTCTACATTGCAAAAAATATTTTATAAATACTGGAATTCCTACTGTTTCATCAAGTTTTATCAAAAAATCTTTTTCGAAAGTATCAAAATTTGAAAACAATTGAAATAATTTTATAATGCGAACTTGATTTTATGTGCATTAAAACGATTCGGTTTTGAAAATAACTTGAATACAAACAGTTGCTCAATTGTAAACGTAACCACAGAATATAGAACATTTTATGATGCAGCCATTATATATTTCCTGAAACACCATTATACCTATGCCTATAAAATCGGGAGTTCTTTTACTTTGGCACAATGCATTCAAAGTTCTAGAATATATAAACAATTTATTCAATGGCGTGGTTAAATTTATATGTACCTGTTGTGGTTTGCAAACAATGGCTTTTTGCAATTACCTTTTATTGTTACAATACAACAGGAGTAGGTACATATTTTCATGCTGTCTAGCCGAAGGGCAAGGCTTAGGACAGTGATTCCTTTGGTCGAACTAAGTAATATTTTGTATGTAGCTATCCCACTAAACTAAATCAATCAATACCAATTAGTGTCCGACCGAAAGTTCGGTTTCGGTTTCGGCCGAGTTTTGGCCAAAAATCAAGTTTCGGCGGAAGTTTCGGTTTCGGCCAAATTTGGCGGAAACTTTTGCCGAAACCGAAACTATTGTAGTACTAATTCTGACTTGTGGTTATCTTCTCTTCTTGTTCTTCTGTATCTTATTGTACGGTATCTTCTGTATATTTATGTCTTGTGTATCTTTGTTGAGAGTGTAATAGTACATACATACATATCTTTACACCAAGTCTCTGTGTGGTAGGCAGAGAAAACAGATCGCCATAAGGCACGATCCCTCACTTCTTTGACTTTCAATCAACATTGTCATACATGCTCGCCGGTTATAACCATTCTTATGGACACGTTTAATTTGATTATGGAGAGTTTGTGCTCGCCCTCATCGAGTCCAACATCCTTCCGCTTCTATACTGTACATCTGCTTTAGTCAATCATAATTAAGGAAGTATGCACTTCCTTCAACACTTGACTCTCTACATTGGTAGAGTGTCAGTATAAAACTCTCTTATAAACTTTCCTTCCTTATAACCATTTTTTTCGTTGCGATCGGTGAACCTCATACTACAAATTTTGCGCAGTGACCTCATTTCGACTGCTTTATCATTATTTTTATGCACCCTCTGCCATGCCTACTCTCGCTTTCATAAGTTAGTGTTGGGATCAGTACCGCATTGTAAATAGCAAGGTTTTGATGCTCAGATTGTTTGGCTCAGGCATCCGCCCAACGCTCTATTTACACTGTTTTCTACATTACCCTTCTTTCTACATATTGCGTTTTGCTCGGTGAGAGACCTGGAGGCCCAACGCCTACCCCTCTCCCCTCCTTATTCGATATCTAACTGCTTTCCTATCCCACTTTTTTTTATGGGATAGGAGGGCAAATGAGCAGGCGTGTCACCTGATGGTAAGCAATCAACGCCGCCCATGGACACCAGCAACACATATAGTGTTACTGTAGCGTTGCCGACCTTTAAGGGATAGGGGATAGGAAAGAACGGGGAAGGGGGGTGGGCCTCCGGGTACCTCTCTCACCGAACGAAACGCGGCATGAACCACTTTACGTCGGTCTTCTGAGAGGTCGTGGTATTTCACCGGTCGAGCCGGCCCATTCATGCAGCGAACTGCTTGGCTCTACCACTGTTATAAAAATATTTTCAAAGGTTGACGTGAGTCGGCTGGTCACAAAACCGAAGCCAAATCTTTTGACTACATGGATAGTTCGAAAGGATGACATGTTGTGCCGACCCCATTTAATGTGGGCAAACGGCAGGAAAGTGATGATCCCTGAGGATGGTCCCCCAAGTGGCAGGCGCGTTACATCGCCGGCTGCTCAATCTCGGGAGACCAGGAGAGGGAGTTCACTGCCTCTACAGTGGCGTCGTGCATTCCATAGCCTTGTACGAGGCCCCCGTCTGGTCGCGAGACCTTGCGGGGGCCTCCCGCTCCAGGGCTCTGCTGAAGAGCCTGGAGCGGGTCATGGCCATCCGGGTCGTACGAGGCTACCGCACGATCTCGTACGAGGCGGCCAATCCTGGCCGAGATGTACGGCAGGGTGGTCCAGAGCGCTTAAGCACTGTCCTAGACCACCCTAACGCCGGAGGAAGGCCACCGCGATGTTTTAGTGGGTAGTCCTTGGATTGGATTGCACTTTACTGTAACGATTCGACGAGTAGAGGCTTAACTGCCTCTGCCTACACCTTAGCATAGAAAAAGGCGTGAAGTTATGTTGTTGATGGGAACAAAATTAATACATATACCCATTGTTTTTCATTTCATGTTCTAATTAATGCAAAATAATGGGGAAAATGAATCAAATTTGAGTATTTTAAGGTACGTGCAGTTGAGCACGTGAGTTTCGGTTTCGGCCGGAAAAACCAGTTTCGGTCGGACTCTAATACCAATATACCTAATATTACATGGAATAAATAGAATCATAACTTAGGGCTACTATAACGTGATAATGACAAAATGGAAGTGAAATATTGTGTCTGTGCAGCCAAATTTGTTAGAATATATGTTTCTTTTTACAAGAAAAAAGTATGTATATCGATTATCGTGGCCTGCTTGGATACAATTACTTTATCTTACTTTAAAGATATTCAAGGGTAGCTTTAACAAGATCGTAAATAAACATTACATTTATATATTATTATTGGGATAACAGTCTCTTCCTTTTGTATCGGGCCAGCTTTTAAGTGCAGAGTTGTAAGACCGGTATAATTTATGCAGCAATCGACATAAGGAGAGACAAGCCGCTCGGACATTTTAAACGTATAATAAATATAACCCTTGCAAGGGAGTCATCCATATATACTCGTAAAATACAGTAAAAAGTATATACATTTTTGATGTAGACATACCATAGCTACATATTGAAGTAATATTTTTGTTTTTATCGATTTGTAGGTGATCTCAATAGGGAGTACAAGTCATGCGCTGGGTTCTGTATCTGATCAACTCTCCATATTATAGTGAAAGAACTACGAGTATAATAATAGTAAATGCCTGAACGGAATCAAAGACCACATTTGTTTAAATTTGTGTACAAATTTTACTAGGCTAGTTTTATAGTCTAATTAAGTATGCAACAAACTTTTCTCCGCCGATTCAATGGAGAGAAGATGAAAAGAGTAGGGGGAATCAGTGCATTTTCTAAAGAATTTCTCGAACGCTACTAGACGACGCTGTAGCCGGAGCTCCGGGAAGACTTCTATCCAGAGTATATCTTGGGATTCTTAAGAAAGACATGCAAATAAGTTTTAACAGTAACAAATAAAATATATATATCACTTGGACCCTCAAAGTGATATAATATACTTAGTTATGCCATAAATATTGTAGCAAAGAAAAATTTTTTTTTTAAATTGCAAATAACATTTATTACTTTTACAGTGTGTTACTTTAATACATAAATATAAAATGATATAAAATATAAAAAGCTTATTCGAAGTGGTCTCCATTGGCTGCAATACAGGCCTTTAAACGTTGAGGCCAGTTATCAATAGAAACACGCACTCTTTCCATGGGAAAATTCTTCACTGCCAATCGTATGGATTGTTTTAGGGACTCTAAATTATTATGATGTTTAGAGCAAGCCGTACTCTCTAAAACTGACCACAAACCATAATCCAGTGGATTAAGATCGGGACTAGACGACGGCCAGTCTTCAGCTCTAATGAAGTCCGAAACGTTCGCTTCCAACCAAGATTGCGTGGACTGAGCTTTATGACCCGGTGCCGAGTCTTGCTGGAAGGACCATACTTCGTTATTGAACATGGTGTTGTTAAGGGGCTTGACTACCTTTTCAAGAACGGTATCTTGATACACTTGTGCCGATGTTTTGATACCATTTTCACAAAAATATGGCTCAGTCACTCCTTCGTAGCTAACACCCCACCAAACCATCACTGAAGTCGGATAATCCCCACGTTGCACTCTGTCAACTAATTGGGAAGCTTCCTTAGAGCTTTGGGCATAAATACGGTCATTTTGTTTGTTAAAATGTTGCTATTATCAGTTAATAAATGACCAGTGCGCCTCTTATAGCAAGTCCTAAGTCATCTTTTAAAATACGCGACATTGTTCTAGGTGCTATCTTCATCTCCCGAGATATCTTTTGCTTGCGGACAGGATTTCATCAAATTCTTTTTCTTTTCTTCTGCTTTGACCACCTTTTTCGTACGAACACTACGTGGACGGCCAGGTTTTTTTCTGTCACAAACAGAGGAGGTCTCATTGTACCTAGCCCGGTACACAAACATTTGACTAATACCAAGTGTATGAAGAGTTTTAAAAATTGCATTTGGCTACATACCTACTTTGTATAATGCAATCAGCGATTCGGTTCACTTTATCACCCTACTCCATTTTAATATCGCAAAATATTGTACAATGTATTGGCGCCAAAACGAGAAAACACAATGAACACTCGTATAAAAATGACAGATTCCAAATTCAAATGTAATATTTTTTAATTTTTAGTTGTAACAGTATTTATGGCCAGACTAAGTATATATATATATATATATGCCTCTGGTATGCTGGTACCGTTAAGGTAACAACCACTTAGTTAGAATTATTAATGATGCATTGTTGATAATTCACTATAAAACAAAAGGTGATACTTTGTTATTTTTCATTAGTTTTTCCCCTACGAATTTATATTGAAGCCACAATAAAATTTTGAGGTTATAATCTTAGTTATACATAAGCCATTGCTGTATATAGAAAATGTCTGTCAAAAATGTCAAAATAAATAAGAAAAAAAAAACAGCACATGTCGAGATTTGTTTTGTCGGAGCAAACAATTCTTCAGGCTTATTGATTCAACCTAAGTAAAAAAATAAGCGGGCGTGTATCTGTTACTGAGAAATCTGTTTACTCAGTTAAAAACGCGAGAGACGTTTTAATATAAATAAATTTCAATACGCCAGCTATTTATCGCATATTTTTTTCACACTTCGCTGGTAACTTGGTAACTGATCTATATATTTTTTATATATTCAGCTTCAACCCGTAGAACTGATGGCACAATTATCAGTCATCGATATATATCACAAATTAACTTCTCAAAAGAATGTCGAGAAATCAACGGCATGAATGAGTTCGGATTCGATCATACAAATTCTTGATTCAGAAGCGAGGTGCTCGACCTAAGACCACCAAGACGACAATAACATGTTATTTATATTTACATTTATATTAATACTAGTTGATCTGACAAACTTTGTTCCGCATCAAAAGTATATATAAAACTTTGGATTCATCACTTTTTCTTTACTACTTTATACATTAACTGTACATATAAACCACCCCATTGACACCCCCTATCTATTAAAAAAAACCGCATCAAAATCCGTTGCGTAGTTTTGAAGATTCAAGCATACATAGGGGATATAGAGACAGAGATAGCGACTTTTTTGATACTATGTAGTGACAATTATCATTTGTATTACACTTAATTATCGATCAAGATTATTGGAATCTGCCAATAGCTTATATTGAATCAACAAACAACAAATATGATTGCTGGTCCCGAAAATGTAAACAAAAATATACGTTACAGAGACGTTTTTAAAATTCTTATGAAACATAAATCAGCCTTGCGCTCGTTCCCGTCCAAGTGGAAGTCAAATTATTCAGCGTCTGCCATTTATATACTTGTATATATATATAGTTCTAGACGTGAATTTTTTGGAGCACCACCGGGAGAGAAAAAAGCTTCGCCTCGCATAAAAGCTCTATTATGAACACTCCTCCACTTTCGGCTGGTATAAAATGTACCTACATTTTACTTCGCAGCAAGAACAGTGTTGATGTATAAATGCGCTTTAAAACACTCTGTGCAATGGCATCAGTGAATGAATGGAATGAACTTAACCATTACCGTGAAAAGTTATGAAAATGTATTAACATTGTATAAAAATATTGTGTTTTTATACAATGATAATACATTTTCATAACTTTCATATCGGTAGAGCCAAGCAGTTCGTTGCATGAATGGGCCGGCTCGAAAGGTGAAATAGCATGTACTCTCAGAATATAGACGTAAAGTGGCTCTTGCCACGTTTAGCTCGGTGAGAGAGGTATCCGGAGGACCAACCCCTTTCTCTATCCCCGTCCCATCCCACTTGCGAGCCCTTCCGTATTTCGGCAATGCAACTGTACAACTATTTGTGTTCAAGGTGTCCATGGTGGCGCTGTTTGTTGCTGACTGGTCAGGTGGCAGGACGGAGTCTTCTTCGGCAATACAACCCAAAAATGAGTTGTGTGAGTGACTTATCAATGTGTGCGTAAAAAGTGCTTCCAAGTGTCAACTATTCCATAATTATTGTGCATGTCATAAATTAAAAACATCCTGAAAATCGTTTACTCGCGGTCGCGCTGTCAGTGATGATTAGTCGTACATTTTTACTGATAAGTGCCATCTACTATAGTCTATGATAAAATAATATACTAAGCTATTTAATATTTGTCAATATTTGGTAGTACATAATTCAATTTGACTCTAGTACCACTTTGTAATTGTTTAGCAAAAGGCAGAGAGCAATCTCCAATTTCAGGTTCAAGAGGCCTTGGTTATTAATACCTACTTGTATGAACATGCTCAGGTCATAGAGATCATTAGTAATTTCATATGGACAGTAATAATGTTACAATATTTACTACTGACTACCTATTGGAACGCATGTTTAGAATTTATTTACATTTAAAACATTTTCGTAATTTATTTTCGAGTTCTTAAGTCTAAGTGGTCCAGTGGTCGAGCACCCCGCTTTCTGAATCAAGAGGTCGCGGGTTCGAATCCTGGCTCACACCAGTGACCGAAGTTGTGTGTGATATATATCGATGGCTGAAAACTTTGTGCCCGGTCTGGCAATAGGTTCGCCACCTATTCCATTTGGGACGTAAACATAACAGCGAGACGAGGCTTAACAGCCGCTACCTGCACCTTCGGGTAGAAAAAGGCGTGAAGTTATATTAAGTATGCTATGTATCTTCGAATTATAATTAACTAAACTCCATAGCAACACATAAAAGGTTAGGTAATGAAAATAAGTAAAATGGCTTTATGGACCTCTGTATATTTGCTAACTGTAGAGCCACGCAGTTCCCGGCATGAATCGGTCAGCTCGACCGGTGAAATACCTCTAAAGAAAATCAGCGGAAACTGATTGCTTTCCTTCAGTGAGGCAAGCGCCTTCCCACTTACTCTATATCGTATCGTAATGACCGGCAACGCAACTGTGTTGCTGTCTGTCTTGCAGTCAATCAGGTAATGCAGTGCAATCAGGTGACTCGTTTACCCGTTTTCAACCTATTCCATATAAAAATGCCTGATTTATCATAGCCGCTAATTTCTTCTTATATCATAATAGTGGAAGAGCCAAGCAGTTCGCTGCGTGAATGGGCCGGCTCGACCGATGAAATACCACGACCTCTCAGAAGACCGACGTAAAGTGGCTCATGCCGCGTTTCGTTCGGTGAGAGAGGTACCCGGAGATCCACCCCCTTCCCCATCCTTTCCTATCCCCTATCCCTTAAAGGTCGGCAACGCAACAGTAACACTATATGTGTTGCTGGTGTCCATGTGCGGCGTTGGTTGCTTACCATCAGGTGACACGCCTGCTCGTTTGCCCTCCTATACCATAAAAAAAATCATAATAATAGTAAGATCTATTACCATGCATCAGGCTAAGGTTTGTAAACCCTTGATATTTATAACACATAACTTTCTTAAGAGTAAGGGTTACTACCAAAACGGGTTGCTTCTTGCGTGAGAGATAAATCTCCCTCTCTCTCCCTCCACCAGTTAGAATGAACGAATGAATCTCCCTATGTCCCAGTTCACAAGAATTAAGTTAGTACAAAAGTTAGTACTCACTGATGCGTTGTGACATTGAAGAACAAATGGGAGTATTGAGGCGCGGAGTCTTCTGGTCCGTGTGGTGCTGGAAAAGACATCACAAGCAGTACAGGCTTTCGAGCAAATCTTCTTTTAGAAGAGCGTAAAAATGCTATTGAGTCGTTTGCCACCAGATCTGGGTAGTAGTCCTGCAAGAAGATAACATTATACATAAAAGTTTATACGTACCTACATACAAAAGTATTTTGTAATTTATGTAGGAAGAATTTAGTTTCATGAGATTCAGACTCAAATCATGCTGTCATTTCCCAATTAATTTCACAGAAGCATAATAAAAGATAGAAAGTTACCCTCAAATAATCATCGCCATGTTTGATCTTCTTTCCGTTCATGTTGATACTGTAGTTATAATACTTGGAGTTCATGATGAGACCGCCCCATTCTCTCCAGCCGGGTGGGATATACGAACCGTTGTATTTGTTCAGGTACTTGCCGAAGTAACCTGCGCATGAAACATATGATATCCTATAAAAAATCGAACAAACATTATCAATGAAACTACGTATGTGAAACACTACGACCTCTCAGAATATCAACGTAAAGTAGATCATTGTTTCGTTCGGTAGGTACCCGGAGGCCCATCACCTTTCCCTATCCCCCAACTTCCATTCGCTCCCTTATGTCATTTTAAAGGCCGACAATGCAACTGTAACACCACTAGGTAGTGTCCATGGGTGGCGTTAGTTGCTTACCATCAGTTGACATGCCTGTTCTGGCCTCTACACTATAAAACTCTACACTATAAAAAATTCCGAAGGTAAAATTAAAGTTGGTGACGAAACAAAATCATATTTTTTATACAAATTCATGTAGATACGACAATGATATAATAATATAAACGAAGATACTCTGCATATTTATTATTTACCTGGCTGTTCATGGAATGACAATATAATGAAAACTCTTCGGAAAGTGCCAATACCATCTGCGTTTGCAATACGATATAGAAATGTATACTTATCATAAGAATTGAAATAAAATGCCTGTCATTTTTATATATAATAAAGTAATTCAATGGATCTTTAAGGGAATGAAACTATAACAACGATGTTTTTTTTTCAGGACTACTCTACTTTGTCTATATGCTTGTGCTCGCATCACGTACAAATTATACTATGTAGACTTTAATACAAACTTGGTACAAGTTTCACGGATGTAACTGAAGGTATAGACTCAAGAAAATTAAAGCTTGTGTTTTAAGTAGCTATTAGATTGACTGGTTCATATCCTACTATTATGTATTACATATTATAACCGCATGGGGGGGCGTTAAACGCGTTAAACGTTTGCAAGAGAAATAAGAAGTACCACTTCAATATTGTTTCCGCATTTGGATTGAACTCAGATTAAAGTACAGTAGTGTCAAACAGCAGATTGTATTGAAACAATCATTAAAGTTTGATGTTAAATTAAAAATGAATAAATATTGTACTGTTTCCTGTTGAACAACGAATAATTATCATAATTTGAAAACCCATTTGCATAATGAACTAGACTAGAAACAAAAAGGAATAAATGAACGAATGAAAAGCGAGCACTCTCCATTCATTCAACGCAAAGGAGATAATAATAGTTTGAATTTGATGAATATAAATGCAGTGAGAATTTTTATTATTGCCGTATTGTATTTTAGTTGCCATCAACAATGAATAATGTCGTTTATTGACCGGCAATTGCCATTCGTACAGTGAATGCATACTTCTTCGTCATAATTCACAAATTCGAGTCCTGGCTAAACAACTTTTCCGGATTAACAAAATGTTATAGCATTTTGAGAGTTACGCACCATTTTGTTTATATTTCTGTTTTGTTATTTAAAATCAAATTTTAATTTCTTGTTATCACTCATTTAGCAAGCTTGCTTAGTTCTCAGAAAGTAATTGCTGAATGGATTTTAACATAATTTACCGATAATATAGCTTGGTAATTAGCATAATGTACAATAAATTATATCAAATAAATTAAGTATATTTGGGTTGTAATGCAGAAAATATCTTTCTGAGCATGAACCGACCTAACCCCCCGTCGCGGATATCTGCGTTGGCAAGGCAGAGCCGGCTTAAGATACCGTTAGTAATTACTAAATAAGATGCATATCATTTTTTCTTTGATGGTGGTTTTAATTACTCTATATTAGTTGTGTATGCAATCCCTGCCGTTAACTCCCGTATCAAACTAGTTAAGTACCATGATTAAAAGACCTCATCCTTTCTTATCATGGTAAACTATTTTCAAATAAATGACATTTTAAAGCAAAAAAGCTTAGTAAGGAGTTCTCGAAACCGAGGTTAAAAAATTTCAAAAACGCGGGAAAAAATATCCAAAAAGGAAATAAAGATACAAAATTCTTTTTTTTTTTTATTCAAATAGTTATTTTAAATTTATGAATACTAATATTCCATTGATTCATCATAGGTTCAACACAAGTTGTAGCGGGAATTTAATCTCCAAATAATAGACTAAAATATTTACAATTTATTTAGTAATTATCATCTTTAATTATACGATAGATATTGGATATATGCAATCATGTAATCAAAATTACAGTTACCAATTATCAAAGCTGGAAGGATTCGGTTGCCTTGTTGAAATAATTTGACTAATATAGCGGCGATATCGAGTATTTAAATCACTTGGCTTTATTAAACATGCGGCACATAGCCAAATGAGAGCGTATTCCCGGAACCGGGCGAGACGTGAAACCAGTGCAGCTGCAGCTGTCACTAACGAAATTAAATACATCTGAATACTAGATATTATTATTTGTGATATTATATGTACACTCATACATATATATATAACTTCAAGCCAAGTCTTGAGCAGGGTAAGCAGAGAGAAAAGACGCCTAAAGGCATGATTCTTACACACCTCACTCGCTGCTTTGAATTTCATAGCTCTTGTCATGCACGTTCGTCTATTTTTAAAGCTCCTGGAATCACCTACATGAACTAGTTGATATTATATGTTCATGACATAATATACAAGTTAAGCGAACTATGGTTGAAGATCTGTTTAAACATTAACTTAGATCTCGAGTATATCCAATATGAAGCTTACAAATTATAAGTACAAATAATAACACATGGCTTTTAGAACTTGCAATATCTTAAAATTTTCGTCTTAAAAGTATTTGGTTTGAGGCAAAATTTAATCAATACAATATGCCAGAAATATTTCTTACTTATAATCCGTTGTAATAGAGCTGTTTAATAGTTTTTCTTTTGTTCGTTATTTCTTTTGTTTGGATGATTTGAAACATCATTCAAATTATTTACCTACAAACAAATTACGCCAGAAGTCGAGCAGAAGCATTTTAATGGTAAAACTAAATAATGTGCCGGTACAAAGTTCGTCAGATTAACTAGTCTATAGAATACTAATATCAAATGATTGTTAAAATTATAGATATTATATACGAGCAATTTTAATTTTTTAATTTAAAAAAAAAAACCTATAAAGTTCCAGAGAGCCATAGTTATTACCTATATGATCTAAGCTTTATTAGAGAATATAATAATAAGAGTTCTGACGAGTAAGCATCGATTCACAGATGATTTCAGAGGTAGGTGACCTTTTTGTAACGGAATAAGTATTGATAATACAATTTATATACATTCCTATATTTAGTGCCTACATATTTCTGAAGAAATTTCGGAGGAAAAATTGTTTGTAAAAGTATTTTGTAATTTGTGTTCACTTTTCTGATAGATTCTAAAACGTATGTGTAAACTGGGTATGTGTAAAATATACGATTTTTTTTATAGGTAAGTAAGTGTTGCTCAGCTCATTCCATAACGTGTTTGCCAAAACAAGCGGTGAAAAATAAATAAATCTAATAATAAATAAAAAATGAAACAAAAAAACCATTTCTTATAAAGGTTTGATCGTTAATTAAATAGGTTCCGTTAAGATATTTTTCGTATAATATTTTCGTATCGTCAAATGGGGTGACTTGGAATCTAAGGGTGAATAGAAATGAAATTTTCTACCTTAATTACTTAGTAACCAGTAGGTACAACGAATACTTTCTTGCTTAATACCGAAATAGTTTGCCTATTTGCAGATAAAACAAATAACTAAATATTATGCATTTCAGTTTAGACTTAAATAGATTTGAGGTGGTAAAATTTCATCTCTATTCACCTTTACATACGAAGTCACCCCATTTCACGGTATTCATTATCAGTTCCTCATAAAAGTGCAACGCCGTACTAATATACTGTGCGATAAGTACGTATATATTATCTATGTAAATATCTTTGCAATTACTTAGGGGCAGTTATAAAAACATCGGATTCCCTAACATAGTCCAAAACACAAAGTTGGGAAGGACAACCGTTGTCAACCGTGGGTTTACGTGTATTAGAACCAAGAATTTCATTTAGTAGATGCTGTTCACCTTAATCTGGTTGCTAATGCTGACAGCCGTGGTCCGGCCCGTGTCGTGGCCCGACAGCAATTACTTTAGACGTGGCAAGACAAACGAGGAGTTAGTCAAGTTTGACAGCTGATTGAACCTTAACCTATGACCGTTCGTTTTGGTTTTTGTATTTTAAGCTGTTTAAATATTGAAACACTCTTAAAGGTTGTCTGGTAGAGATAAGAATGCCTAATGTATTTGCCTAACATTTAACATGTAGGTACTATACTGTAATGTATTCTTTTTAAGGTACAATAAAGTGTATTTAAACATTGTTAAAACACATCCAAACGAGGGAGAGATTTGCGATGCTTACACACATACATGTAACTTTACACCTATAAGAAGGTTGTGAGGCCTATTGTCATACACTTTTAAAGCTTTTTTCTCCCAATTAACTCATCTAAACAGAGAAAATAAATAGATTATTTTATTCGTATTTTTGTGTGCAAATGAACTCTGACGAACGACAATCATGGGTCGATGTCGTGCTAAGTCTCGGTAAAGCTCAAGTGTTATCTCTATAACTCAGAAGACTTACGATACTGAGCAGAGACACGCGAATTGTTTTGTTATCCTGCTATTTACTTATTTTATTTATTTATACACTGACATCTATGCTGTGGATATAAAACTTTTTGCTATAATACTTTTTTCAGAGATCATAAAACTGTTTATTTAGTGCGTACTATTTCGTATCGGATCAAATAACCATTCGATAAACAAACATAGCAGTGACTTTGAAGTTTTCCTTAACTTGATAGCAATCTAAAAGTCCGTTCCATCTATTTTTTTTAACATCCAAATCTTTAAAATTTATCTACAATGGTTCCATTTTGGCATTACCTTATTAAGAACTTTTTACATACTGAATCGATAAAGTTAATCAGAACATGACTGGCTGTTTTATTTCGGAGGGAAAACACTGTGAAGAATATTATAATTCAAAATTAGAAACTTTTCGCGGCTTTGTAGAAAAATTTAAAATTCGAATCGTTAATCTGCGTCACATACAAATATTGCAATCTTGTGGGCGGGCTATTAAAAATCGTTAAACACGAATAGAGCCCTATTCGTGTTTAATACCAATATAATTATAACTGCACAGATGAATCGTTTTATATAAATCGTGGCATTGTCATCAGTCATATCAACAGTGTATTGATATAATTTATAGACGCTGGCGTTGATAATAGATTTTAAGTGGAATTTATTATTGTTATTACGGGCCTCTTGTAGTTGAGTTATTTATTGCATTGTGGTTAAGATAACAAGTACGTTATTAATGGCCGTTTTTGGATCATGTTTCATTACGACTTAGTGTTGCACGATTTCACGCCTGTTCTAATTTATGGTGGACTAAATATACCTAAGAATGAAAAAAAAAACGTATTAAATGTTATAAAATATGATTTTTAGCTGCCAATTAATTTACATTTTCTAATCGTTGAGGACGACTTATATGTAAAATTTGGATTTTGGTTCCTATTTTGACATTCAAAAAGAACATTTTGGATTCTTTTCTCGAATGTTACATAAAATAAACAAATTGTCAATGTATTGGTCAATTGAAAGTAGCTGCCGCCAACGCGAATTTTCCACATGGCGACATAACGCAACGATGCTTACACCCACATGTACTAATGGCGTGAAAGTGTACAAAGATTATATTAACAATATTAGAAACAGTTTTAAATAATCTAATAGACAAAAATCACATTATAATTAATTATAATTACTAATTTAACATACCTACCCAAATATACGAGTAGCAGCCAAACACGTGCTTAAGTTTAAAATGTTAAAATATTTAAAGTGTTTTTGTTCAATATTTTATGTACAATAATGTCTTTCCTGCTAAAAAATTGAGATATTTATAACATTTTAAAAGTCATTTAAGTAATTATAATTAATTATCTGTTTTATCAGTATATTAGATATCAATATTAAGCAAGCACTGCATCCGGCGGCACTTTATAACTTTTTTACTTTATATTTTTATTGTAGATTTGTAGCAATTTGGTAGATCGTTAAATTTTATTTCAAGATTATAATAATAGTGTTACCTAAATAGACGATATTAATAACCTGATTATATTTAATTAGCTAAATGTATAGATAATATTATTAAAAGACGAATCTTATATATAACAATTATATTTAGGATTTCTTATTGACACTTATTAAAACACATCAAATTGAATATAGACAAGCACTTTGATCTAAAAACGCTATTAAAAAAACTGACTATTCATTAAGAAATGTAAATGTAAACTTTTGAAAAAAAAAATTCAAATCAACATATAACAGAGTTATAGAGCCATATATAAAAAATGTAAACGTCCTCCTTTGTCATGCCGGTTACAGAGAGAGTTATTAAAAAACCTGTGTTTCTTTTACATTAATCTGTAAATATATTCAAGGAGAGAAGGAGGGTTTATGATTTGCAAACGCATGATAAACTAAGCTTTTATGAAAAATCCAGGAACATAACAGTGAACAAAGGAAAATTAATGTAATTTTTTCATGTCTTGTTTTAATAGAAATCAATGAGAATGAGAATTGAATGGCTAACTATCTTAAATTAATGGCCGTCATTAAATTTCTCGGCAGACATTTTGAAGTTTAACATATGGACTTTAACACGAGTCGTTACTTATTTTAATTTGTTATGACGTGTAAAATTTTATACTATTCACTACACACATTTATATATAATATACGAATATTTATTAAAGGTTTATCTGTTATTTGACTGATAATAAATTATAAATTAACTTTAAATGTTCATTAATATTTTATAGTGTCGAAGATGTGAATGTTCGTAATTTCAAATATGGAAGCATGCTCTTTTCATAATATTTATCAGTTTTGTTGAACAATTTAGTTGATAGTGGCCAGTTTTATAGTTACTTTTTTATAGATTTTGAGTACATGGTCCAGAAGTCTTTTGAGTTTATATAGATAGTATTTACTTTTGATTTATGAAAGGTTTTGTATCAGTGTTTTATTCAAAATGTGAATTGATTGGATGTTCTTTATCAAAACGAAAATAAATTTACAATAAAATTCTCATTCATTTATATGTTTATAAATTTATTCAGTGAAAATAGATGCGTTGTCGATCGTTTAGAATGATTACTATAATGTCGCTGTGGGGGTTTCATTGAATACAAAGTTATGAACGACACCAACGCAGCATTTGGAGATGTCGATAGACTGCGTGCATACCTTAGGAATATCTCGTGCCTCGCCCACCTTTCACTTGCATACATTGCAAGAGACGGAACGGAAGTTTCGACCGATTTGTATTTCCGTTAGAGTTCTTATAGATAGGAAAAGGAATTTGCATGTCATGGCTAATATTTTTTTATAAAAACAAAAATATGCTTAAGAATGCTTCATACGCATAATATGCTGGATATATTAAAAATGAGTTGTAACATGTATTTATGTCTAATTGTAGCTTTATAGATTTATCTGGATATAAAGCTAAAAGACGGTAGCCGGTTTTATTAAAAATCAGTGGTAATATCGTTAGAGTTGTCGTATTTGATTTCGAGTCGAAGGCATACGTCTTTGACACCTCAATTAGGAGTACAATAGACGCTTGTTACTTGAGGAGCTGGCCAGCGATAAAAACCGGATCTTCTTCGGAGAAACGTTGCGAGTGATATTGACCGTCAATTCGATGAATTGTTTTTATTTTCTTTTGCATATCAGATTATTCCGACTAAAAACATGATTGCTTTTGATATCAATAGATAGCATATTAATGTAGGCACGGTAGAGCTCAAATTTCAATGTCATCATTCATAATTTTCCTGCCCTTACCCAAATCTAAGAGGGGTGGAGGCTGTGAAGTTCCAAAGGTTGACATGTTATGCCGACATGTCATCCTTTGGAACTTCACATCCTGGAATGTTTTCGTAGCTGGTTTATCAAACACCAGGAGTAAAATGAAGCAAATTTAAATAATTTAATAAAAAACTATACTAAACGTGGTTATAAATTCACACAAAGCAGAATAGGTAGTAGTAAAATATTTGATATGCATATAGCATTCAGGGCAATATTATGGTGAAAATGTAAAGCAGACTTTGCGCCGCTCGTGCTCGGAAATTATTAATATTAAACATAGAAATAGAATAATCAAGACAATGAACAAAGAATTTTGATAACATGTTTATTACGTAACTTCACGCCTTTTGTTACCCGAAGGTGTACGCAGCGGCTGTCAAGCCTCGTTACGCCGTTATGTTTACGTCCCAAATGGAATAGGTGGCGAACCTATTGCCATACCGGGCACAAAGTTTTCAGTCATCGATATTTATCACACATAACTCCCGAAAACAATTTCGAAAAGTCATTGGTGTGAGCCAGTGTCAGGAATCGAACCCGGACCTCTGGATCAGAAGCCGTGTGCTTGACCGCTGGTCCACCGAGACTATTACTGTTATTTTAATTTCTGAATATGACTGTGACATGAGACGTGTTTATTTTAGACGCGCTATTTTATAAAAAAACGAGTGACAGAGTTTTATCTGTGGACTCTGTGGTAGAGTGTCACACAAATACAATCTTTATCAAAGAAGGTTGCATAGGATTTCAGATGGTAGAAACGTACCTACTTCCTTATTTAAACCCATAAGATACATCGCTTTACGTAATTTTATATTACTTTAATTAAAAAACTCTAAATAAATCTTTTCTTATGAGATTTATGAACAGACGAGAATCCACATCAACTGTTGGTAAGTGATCGGGAAGACAGATGGGCCTCCGGACATTAATTTGATGATTGATTTGATGATATTAATTTGGTTGGGTCTTAACTGTGTTGGTCGTGTATTCTGGCTACTACACCTTTTATGCTCGTGCATAAAAGGTGTAGTACTACTAGTACTACACCTACACACACTAGTACTACTGAAAACAAAGCACTAGGCTCGTGCCTAGTGCTTTGTTTTCAGTAGTGATATTAATGTTATTGTTATTCATTTTAAATGTTTTAAAAAGAGTTTTTGGCACATGAGTTTTTTTACCCGTTTCTTATCATGATAGACGGAACGGACCTTTCTACACTCGAAATCTGGCCACTTGTTGCGATTGCGTCAGCGTTTTCTTGTTCCACGGAGGCACTTTCCTGAAGCGCTCGTATTTTAGTATCTTATTTTAAACAATAACTAAACTTTTGTACTTGATGACTCTTTTTACGTATTGTGAAGACCTATGAAAATAACTTATCATAATTCTTTAACTTTGATACCTCCCTCGACGGAGGAAACCCGGATCAAGCGATTTTCGAGAGATCATGGTATTTCCATTTTCCTAGATCGCGGCGGCTCATTCTTGCAGTGAATTCCGTAAAATACCACTCGGGAAATAAATCGGCCGTACCACCTTCACTAATTGATTTATACACTTGTTTTAAAATAAAGATAAGCTAAGTTTATCCATTTCCTAATCATTACGCGTATAGTGTAATATGACACACTTAAATTTTACAACTGTCTAGAGTAGTTGTGTGGGCGGACCTGTGGTACCCACTTACCATTCATTGACAGCGACCGATGAATGAATGAAAGAACGAATGAAACGCTTATTGAAAGAGATTTACATTCATTTAAATAATATTACGTGCGGTTATGCCATTCCACACTTGGATGGGTAATTTTGTACATTTTATAAATTTATATTAACGTCACTATTATTGATCTTGAAATTGTTAACAGCCATTGAATTTAAATATGATATTTAGTTATTAGAACTTGTATAATATTTTATATATTTAGTGTCGTCTATTTGTGTCGTAGTTTAATACGTTGTTGGTGTAAAAAAAATTATCAAATGTGGAATTTGAAACTGTAAAGCTTGAGTTATTGCAAAATAAGAATAACACTCCTAATCTCTACTTATAGAGACAGTGCGGTGAGAAGCCACATGTACCGACTTATAAAAAAGATTTCTCAATTCGATTCTCTGGATATGATGATCAATTACAAATTCGTAATTTTACACTGGTTCCTAATTTTCGGATATACCAATATCCGAAATAGTATAGCCAGAGAGAGAGTTATTCTCAACAAGTGAACAATTATTATTCAAATATCAAATTTAACTAAATATATTTAAATTGATATATAGATTAAAACCAGTCGAAGAATATTATGAATACAATTATAAAAAGTTATAATCAGTGAATTTTTCTGTCCTTGCCAACTAACTAAAATAAATGGTATGTATTTAAGATTTTGAAGTCGGTGATTGTTCGAACCAAACGCATAAAAAAGTCCATCTAATATAGTGTATGTATGACAATTTCAATCGGTGTTCACGGTGGTCCAGTGGGAGAGCACACGGCTTCTTATCCAGAGATTCGGGTTCGAATCCTGACACTGGCTCACACCAATGACTTTTCGAAATTGTTTTCGGAAGTTAAGTATGATAAATATCGATGGCTGAAAACTTTGTGCCCAGTATGACACCAGTATCGCCACCTATTCCATTTGGACGTAAACATGACGGCGAGACGAGGCTTAACAGCCGCTGCCTACACCTACGGGTAACAAAAGGTGTAAAGTTATGTTATGACAATGTAAATATACTCTTTTCTTTTACAAAATAAAATAACTGTCATAATTATATAGTCAATTGCAGACTATAAAATTCATGCCTGAGTGTGACTTTTTCCGACTTGAGTAATGACACCAATTTAACTATGGCGTAGACATACTTAATCCCTATCCGGTGGTTAAAAAGGACGTCCATAGGGCTATATATATACACTTCATACGGCAATTGGTCACAATTGGCGTGTCGTTAAATTATAACGAGAAATCTCCAAAAGACAATTATGAAATAGTAAAATAGACGTTATCTTACTGCCCTGTTCCTATTATCTGGGGCACAACAAGTTTTTTCTTTCCCACTTGTCCCTATCATTCCCATTGTCCACACTCATCCACCTTAATCATGTTCGAAGGTATTCATTTTTATGGGATAGGAGGGCAAACGAGCATGCGTACGAACTGTGCAACTGTACGAACAGTGGTAGAGCCAAGCAGTTCGCTGCATGAATGGGCCGGCTCGACGGGTGAAATACCACGACCTCTCAGAAGATCGACGTAAAGTGGTTCATGACGCGTTTCGTTCGGTGAGAGAGGTACCCGGAGGCCCACCCACTTTCCCCATCCTTCCCTATCCCCTATCCCTTAAAGGTCGGCAATGCAACAGTAACACTATATGTGTTGCTGGTGTCCATGGGCGGCGTTGGTTGCTTACCATCAGGTGACACGCCTGCTCGTATGCCCTCCTATCCCATAAAAAAAAATCCTGCTCTTATTTAACTCTAAGTGGGATCATACTTTTCTATTCTCCTCTATCACTCGTCATTTCGACACTTACTCCCTTCATCAACGTTTATACAGTCCATCCATCTTTTTTACAGTCTTCCTCAACCAATGTTTCCATCCACTGTCATTCTCATTACTCTTCTTGTAACATGACTTTCTTCCCTTCTCCATGTCAAGGCCAATCTGCTTCTAAGTTTTTCATGATTTTCGCGATCTTTCATGCTTCTTCTTTCATTTCTTATCCTATTATCCATCCTGTCACACCACACATCCATCTTAACATTTGCATTTCTGTTGCATAAATGTATTCTTAGATTATGTTAGGTATTTTCCTAAATAACAATTTGTCCTAAATACAAAGACTACGAAATCGTTGTACCCAAAATGTCCAACAAACAGTAGCTAGTACTTGTGCCTAACAAAGATTAGTGAACATAAACCATAGATTTAAATTGACTATTACAACGACCTACGCAAATACTCGGTTCTTTGACGCGTCTAATAAAATATGTTTTGTAAATTGTATAATCTTCGTATGTAATCGTTTGAACTTTTGATATTTTAATAAAGTTTAGATTTCATTGATGCCTTAATTTATTTTATTGTATGTGGCATATTAATATACAATTGCATTTATAATCTGGCAAATTATAGATACGACTACCCATACTGAGTAAAAGAATTTAATTCAACGTTATGGACACACATGCTTGTATACCATAGAAGTAGTCAGAAGCTCCAGGAAAACTTCTTTAGTTTCATGCCACAGTCTTATATCTTTTCATGCGATCAGGTCAGATTCATTTGCTTCGCGTTTTTCCTCTTTGAAACACACAACTAACTTGGCCGATTGTACACTCTTAGTCAGTTGGTTTAAGGAAAATAAACATATGTACAGTAAACACATCAATGTTTGAGTAGCAAAACGCGATCTTGCATCATCATAAATTTAAAATTATTATTAGAATCATCATTTCCTTCCCTTATCCTACTCTAAGTAGTGTTGGCACAACAATTCATCCTTTTCCATTCTCTTCTTAACTCGTCCTTTCCACACTTACTCCCTTTAAACTCATTTCAACTTACACTCTACAGTCCATCCATCTCTTTCTCTACCGATGTGTAACGTGATTTTCTTCTCTTTTTGATTTCCATATCACGACAATTTACCATTTTCATTTTTTCCGTGATTAGTACTACTTTATTGCTATAAATTATTATGATATATCCAAAAAATAACAACTAATTTAAGTTTTCAAGTGACATTAAGCTTGACATTCTCCGAATAAATTTCGTGCACTCACGCGAAGACAGTTAACATTCTCGAAAGGTCCTTGTCTTTTCTCACTAATTGCATTCGCAAGGGAAACTCCTGTTTGAGGACATTCCATTTGTTGGGGCAAACAACATTGAGGGGCTTAAACGGGAAACAAGGAAAAATCATGAGGCCTCCTCCGAATACAAATAATGATTAAGTATCTGTTCTATGTATAAAGTTCACTTCTATTTTTTCCGTTTCGCTTTTACTAATTGATACCATGAAGTTTCTAATACAATTTAATCTATATATTCCATAAAATTAAGTTAATTTAATATAATGTAGTGTACGTCGGATATAATGTAGTGTATATTGGAATAGTTAAATAAAGTTCTTAGTGTTTATTCTCACAATTAACAGCGTATGTGTGACCGTGGTTAAGTGTAATGTAATAATCAAAATTCCCTTCATCATGATCATGTTTAAAGTCAGTTGAATCTGTATATATATTTTTTTATTTAAACATATATGCGCATTGATTACAGAATATCTAATACATAAAATTCTCGAGTCTAGATGTGCGTAATTGAACTCCTCCGAAACGGCTTGACCGATTCTCATGAAATTTTATGTGCGTGTCGGGTAGGTCTGAGAATAGGACAACATCTATTTTTCATCCCCCTAAATTACAAGGGTAGCCCACCCCTCAATTTTTTTTTTTTTAATTTCTCGACATATTTCTGTTTCTTATTTTTTTTATAAAACGGGATACAAAAATACATGCAACCCTAAATTTTCAACCCCCTACGATCAACCCCTATTTTTTAAATTTTATTTTTCGGCAAGACAACGTTTGCTGGGTCAGCTAGTATTCTATAAAATTATGATAAATGATGTTAGGAGCCTCAAAAATCGACGCGCGTCCATGAAAAGAGTTATGAAAGTCAAAGAAGCGAGTGAGGCGTGTAAGAATCTTGCCTTATGGCGCTCCGTTATTTGACGTATAGTTATGTATGTAGAAATCTATGTTAAAAAAATGTTTGTGTGAATTTTTTTTTGTTTGTCAATAATAAAAAAATCGATCTATCAATCAAAATTAATGCCTTATAAAAATGCTACATGGTTACATACTGATCGAAATCATCAGTCACGATTATTACAGCGTTGCATATTTGACCTGTGTGTCGCTACTCACGACCTTTTGGGAAGGGCCCGTCATCAGGCCACTTGGCCCCACGCAAAGGTGTCTAGGCTGATTGTGAAACAGTTTGTGATAACTAAATGTTTCTGACGTTTATTTAATAACCAGCTGATCCGCAAAAGTAATTTTTACTGCGTTCACAATTCAGGTGCTAAATTTCGAAAATTATTACTTTTTTCTTTACTACATTATACCTACACGAATTATACATAAAAACACCTTCTATCTGTTAAAGAAAATTGCATCCAAATACGTTGCGTAGTTTTAAAGATCTAAGCAAGTAAAAGGACAGACAGCGGCCAAGCGACTTTGTTTTATACTATGTAATGATTTGGGCCCTTTCGCGTCACAAAATTTTCAGTTTTCTTTTGTCTTTAGCAGCGAAAATTGTGGGTTATAACGAAACTGTATCGATAATTCTACCGCCCATTTATTGTATAGATACACATGAGAATTATGATAGTTTTAACAATTGATTTTGGATATTAGTAATAGCAATTAAATTGAATGAATGATATTTGATAAAAGATTCTATTTTTAAATAAACTTTTTTTATTACCATTACTTTCTATTATGTTAAAGCGGTCCCAAGAATGTTGCCAGTTGTGATAAACATATACCATAGAATAAATAATTAAGTCATAAACGAGGCTAATTCTTTATTAGCTGTTTGTATCGTAAATCTTTTGGTGCGTTTGGAAATTGTATACGTATAATAAAATTTAATCCAAGTTTTTTTTAATAGTGTCATCTTTCGATAAGACACGATTAGTCTCGAAAACTCTTTTTGAAAATAATAAAATGAAAATATACCATAAATTTAAAATGTCATATCAAAATATTTTAGTAGATTTTATAATGTATTATTGAGCCAGCGATGTGCATACCGCGCAAAAGCAAATGGAAAACACATTACCAAAAGCCATGGGGATTTTATTTCTTTGCTGGTACCAAATTATTGCAATAGCTATGCATTTCAGAAATCTTACTTAGATTGCCTGTTTAAGGTCAATATCATCTTCCTGATATTTTCCATTTGGGGTAGGCAAATAGGTTTTGCTTTTCCACACTTCAACACCCTTCCTAACACATCGCCATTCACACAATCCATCTATCTTTTCTTAGGTCTTCCTTATTTCTTAGATGGCTATTTATTGGCTCCTCCAATTAAACGTAGACATCTTACTCAGCCTCAGAATCTATTTTTTGTACTAGCTGACCTTTCGAACTTTGTTCCACATCAAAAGTGATTTTTACCGAGTTTTGCAATTAAAGTGCTAAATCTCGAAAATTATCACCACTTTTTCTTTACTACATTATACATAAATTATACATACAAAGCACCCCGTTGACACCCTCTATCTATTAAAAGAAACCGCATCAAAATTCGTTGCGTAATTTCAAAGATCTAAACGTATAAGGGGACAGACAGCGAAAAGGGACTTTGTTTTATACTATGTAATGATAAAATTATTTTTTAGACAATCACAAATAGTCATTGACTTTCTACCAGGGCAAGCATTCCACACATTTAACCGGTTATAAAAAGATACATTCAATACTAAGGGCTTTTATTTTGTGTACAACGTTTTTGCCAAGCTACCGTAATCATTGTGTACAATAAATGTATTCATCAATTACACGTCTCAACTATCTACTATACTTCGTTTGTGTAATTTCGAGTGTTGTGTGACAACTGACAAACCTATTGTCCCGAAAAAAAAAATCTAATTTTTTTAACAAAAGAAAACACGGACTGTGGACACGGTAGCGGGTGTATTTTTTGTCAAGTGTAGTGTAGGTACTGTAGGTAGTAGGTACCATAACATATGCGATAATAGTAACAATGGATATTTAAAACATACTTTTTTAGAGTATCATTTTTAAGTACATTTAGGCACTTATGCTAAATCGTCAAAAGAATTTGTACTAATAGTTAAATTACATTTCATGATATTAGATACTATTATATAATTTTGTAATTGATAAATAAATAGAAAAATACGTAGACGCATTCTTTACGAAAATCTTTATTTAAAATAATCGTAGAACTACAAGGAAATAATAATTTTGTTAAAATCTAATTTGTATCTTTCGACTCTACTGCTGAAAGTTGCTGATATGGAAGTTGAACCAAGAAGAAACAATCACCAACTTTATAGTAGGTAGTAGGATGTGACTTCCAATTTCAAACTGTACTTCAAGAAATAGGTAGAACTTGGAAACTCTTCCAACAAAAGTATTTTCTACTAGGCACACTCGGGTACGTAATATAAAGTTTCAATATTTCATACGCAGTAAAATGTGTGCATTGATTTAATAAAAAGTTGTAAGCAATACGTCAATGTCAGTTCCGCGCAGCTCGACACCTGACACTATTGTTCGACCACAGATTAAAAAGCTCAGTTATCAAATACCAAGCAACGAGTTTTGTAATCATAAAGCTAGGTAGGTTGTAACTTACACCGACACCGCAACGAGGTCACTGTGAAGGTGCAAGTGGGTGATGGCTCGTCACTACAAGTGTCATTAGGGATGTGCTGGACGTCAATTTATAGTCGGGTCATTTTACTAAGCAACATTTGACAGTTCATCAAAATTCAACAACGTAAACTTGTAACGGCGGGCATGAAATAATATATTTTTTCGTTTTGTTAGGACTGCAGAATTTGCTTTAATTATTTATTTTTTTCAATTTCTGTTACAATTTATTGTAGTAATTACCGATACAAGAAATTTCACTATTTGCTTTCACTTAAAAACCATTCTAAACATAACAAATAATTTCTGATTTAACAAACTGAACGTCATTACAGTTTTGCGTCTTATCCATGTCCTTTTTAAACAGTAGAGGTGTTACTCAAAAATTGGAAGCCTACAAGTATAATTCAATGCATCGATTACGTGTGAAAAAATATCACCGTAAATTAATAACCACGTTGTGGTCAGTATTGGCCATTAATCAATTAATCACTCCCAATCCCAACAATGAATTTAAACATAATAAAGTGACAGGGATTCACCTAAAGATTTTTAAAATTATACATTTCTGTATCGTTTCATTTACTTTAATCGATGATTTTGTGCAGATCATCTCACTAAAAAACTAAAATTGACAGACGTCAAATGTTGCCTATTAAATTGACCCGACTATAATTTAAACTATTCTTTGCTATGAATCTTCGTCAGTGTAAGATTAGTGTCATGATCCCGAAAGTGTGTAATACATATTCAGTATTGTAATGTAATAAATTTGTTTACTCATATTTATTAACAGCTAATAGTGACTAGTAGGTTCATAGTCGTGAATAACAAAAGAACTGAATCTATGTCAGAGTTAAATTTGCTACCAAAAAATAATATTATACCACTAGTTTAATAATGGCCAAAAGGCGTATTAAAAATAGGCAATAAATTTGATATTTTAAAAAGGAAATTATCCATAGATAATACTATTAAGATAATAAAGAGTAAAGATTTGTGTTTTTGTACGTAAAGAATAAACTCAAAAACTACAAGACCGATTACAAAAATTCTTTCACCATTGGAAAGCTGCTTTCCGCCAGAGTAACATAGGCTATATTTAATCATCATCGTCATCGCCATTTTGTTTGTACGCGAGTAACACTGCGAGGCGGAAACCAAGTATTTTATAATTACATAATTATCACTACATAGTATAAAACAAAGTCGCTTTCTCTGTCCTATGTCCCTATGTATGCTTAAATCTTTGAAACTACGCAACGGATTTTGATGCGGTTTTTTTTAATCGTTAGAGGATGTCAACGGGGTGATTTTGATCTATAATTCATGTATAGTGTAGAAATAAAAAGTGATAATTTTCAAGATTTAAAACTTTAATCGAAAACGCTGCCTGAACCCTAAGTGATAAATGAAAACAATGTACTACATTATTATACACCTCTAAAAGGTCTACAAAAAAGTCCGCAAGGGCATATGTCTATCTCTTAGGGATAACCCACAATGACCATTTTTATTTTTTTATTTTTTACGAGAAATAGTGGCTTATTTACGAAGCAATTTTAAACATTACAGCATTAATTTTCATTCAGTAACTATCTTAAATAGATTGTGCTTTTAATATAGATCAATATAGCCCTTTACAGCATGTAATTTAAACTAATATTTACGAAGATATTTCAGTATTAACATAGCGGTACATAGCAGTTGCGTTTGCGCGCCATAAAGCGTGCTGATGCACAAATTGAACTTTTTAAGATCCAAATATTACTAATTTATTTCTTTTAATGCGGAACGAAGTTCGCCGGGTCAACTAGTGTATTTATAAAACATAAAAATGTATCACTCCATGTGTATTATCGGTTGGAAATATTTTTATGTTTAATATTATGTCGTAAGGTTTGACATGACTGGCATGCGGGAGGTTGTGATCATCAAAATGCTAATCAGCGCATGATCTGACATCACATGGCTATTAGCATACTGTGCCAGATGGTGCATGATTTTACATATTAACATTTAAAAAACAAAACGTACCATTAATATTTAAATAATTTATTAGATTACTTTATTAATTTTCATATTTTCAAATATGGCTGACACTGGCATTGTTCTTTTTACGGAACCCTAATTCAGATAATAACAATTAAGACGTTTCCTGTTTTATTGGCACCGTGCGGCACATTGCTGGGAGAAAATTGTGTTTTAATTGATTCTTAATTAACTTAATTGGGTGAAATTTAATTCTATCAGTGACAGAAATAGTGGCAATTGCTCTTAACGGAAGTATAAGAAGGAAATATTAGTTATTTAGGGGTTCAATAATCATACGAATAGTTCAGTAAAAGTTGTATCCAATATGGCTGAACTGTCAGTTGAACACTAACAGTTACAGCACCCATTTGTGCTTAAAGTTATTCCAAATCAATCATCATTCAATTTCATTATATATTTCTTCAATCTACATTCTACTACGGCTTTTTAGATATCATGTGGCATCCAGATACCGTCTCTTATTGTAAATTTTTGTATTTTATGCTAAATATATCCCGATATTATTATTTTAGGATTTCCTCTTAAAACGAGAGAAAAAATAAAGTTTCACTACTCTGGCATTCTTGGGTTTATTAAATACATATATAAGTATCTTAGTATTACGAATTGTATTATTCTATAAATTGGAAAATGGTATATATTATAATTTATAGTGAAATGACAGCCCTAATAATCTAACGCCACAGCTCCGAGGTAGGTATAATATGGCACCCGCACCGAGTACTCGGTATTTGCTAGACAGAGCGTCGCGCGTCAAGAAGCGCGCGATTTAACATCATCCACTAAAACCAGTACAAAAGAATTGTTAGAAACATACTGGCAACTTTGAAAAGAAAAAGAAATCCTATTCATCGCTGTTTGTAACAAAAAAAATAAAGACAAATTCGTAGCTCAAATACAAATATTTATTTAAAACAAGATTTTATTAATATTCTTTTATAAATAAATTATAAATACCTAATCTGAAAAGTGTAATTCGTGTTTAAATATGGTTTGATTAGTAATGTTATTATGAACTGATTTGAGAAAGATAAATAACTTAATTTAAAGCGTATTATCAAACGTTATCGAATACGCAGCAGCAAATAATTCTATGAAGTTTGGCTATTATTTGAATCTGATATAGTATGTGCACAAATTTAGCTGGAGGCAAAACGATAATTCTGTTACAAACTTATAATAGCCTGATGGCAAATATAATTAAATAATAGCAATAATAATTTAGATACAATATAAATACATATTAAATAACATTTAAGGTTACGGATATGGTACTAAAAATCTGCCTTCAAACATTGGACAAATATTTGTGTGGAGAAAAAGGGAGATAATTTATTTCTAAGGAAGGAGGTTGGATTGAAAGAGAGTGTGGGTTAAAAGTAAGAAAAGGCATGCTCCGATGATTCGGACATGTAGAAGGAATGGACGACGCAGGATTGACTAAGCAGATATATAATACAAAAGCGGATAGGTGTTGAGGACGGCCACGATTGCATTACCATGAACAAATCAAATCAATTTCAAAAACAAAAGAGTTCTGAAGGAAGGTGATTTCAGGAGCCTTAAAACTACTACTACTATCTACGCGCGTGTATGGCAAGAGTTATAAAAGATAAAGCGCTTAAGAACCGTGCTTTATGGCACTCTGTTCTCTCTACCTACGCCGCAAGGGATTTAGCGTGAAGTTATATATGTATGTATGTTTAGGAGACAATAATAAACATGCTCTGAAAATTAAAAAATTAAGTATTTATCAAATTTATCAAAAAAAATGAAGTTAACGAGAGTTAAACAAACAATTCATTCAAATTCAATTCAATAATGTTGATCCAGTATTATCATTGATGAGATTGGTTATAATTTTATTATCACATACATTCAGTGAGATAGATATCGAAAAGATTTCAACAAAGATTTACATACAAGTAATAAATTCAAAGAGATAACAAACTTCTTCTTTCCATTAGTGGAGCCAGTTAAGAGAAGTACATACATTATAAAAGATCTTAATATCATCATGTTGGAAATGTATCATATACTTAATGAGAATCATTACAAGTGTACCAAAAATAATTAATTAATGTTCAGAGAAAGTATGTATGAAATTTGTCTATACAATCTGGTAGAGTCACACATACAATGGATGGGCCAGACAGTGAGGCGCGATGCGCCCACGCATCTATAAGCACGCCGTAGCTGTCACTATTTATAAATCACATCACATTTTATTCCATCAAGATGGTTGCGTGAATAGAATTAACGAGACCGTCAATGGACATAAAACAGTTATTCCTAACTCGATGACGATAAAATTAGTTAAATTCGATCTTGATAATGAAGCAGCCACACGATCTTGTAAGGGGAGATTGGTGTAAACGTAAACCAGATGCCCGATAAAAATTGTTTCCGTGTGATGACTAACGCTTTTAGTTAGATGAAATTGAAACGATTTGAAAATGGAATACCAATCATCGTATTTTTTTTCTTCATTAGCCCAATTTGGACAGGCTAAAGCTTAGAAACCATACTTCCTTTTCTGTAGTATCGATTATCTTTTCTATTACTGTAGGTACATTATAGTTTACAATATAGTTTTTTTTTTCATATTACTAATCATTTACAGGCTATGAGGAATCTTCTGAGAATTTTTAAATTATACTTTACTATACTTAGCGGTACATCTGGTATCGAACTTAATTCCTCGAGATTAATTACTCTCTGCTTTTAGATAGCCGTATTTTGTCACATAAAATAATTCCTTTCTTTTTTCCTCAAGTTAATTAAACCCCATTTACTTGCTATATGTTACTTCGTCGGTGATAGTTAATTTAGACAACAAAGTTCAAAGTTGTTAATCAAATGAACAGTTGTACACATGGAGGTCTAAATATGCACGAAAATGTGAAGAGAATGTTTATTTTCAAGTTATAACTTAACAGGTAATCAGTGAGCATGTAGAGATAGAAAAGGTTTAGACTGGACAGTTTTTTTTCTACGTTTAGTTCTTTTTTTTCTAATAAAGATAACTGTAGTTTAACAGTGGTAGAGCCAAGAGTTCGCTGCATGAATGGGCCGGCTCGACCGGTGAAATACCACGACGTCTCAGAAGATCGACGTAAAGTGGCTCATGCAGCGTTTCGTTCGGCGAGAGAGGTACCCGGAGGCCCACCTACCTTCCCCATCCTTTCCCATCCTACTCCCTTGAAGGTCGGCAAACCAACTGTAACACTATATGTGTTGCAGGTGACCATGGGCGGCGCTGGTCACTTACCATCAGGTGACATGCTCGTTTGCCCTCCCATCCCATAAAATAATAAAATAAAACTGGGAATGGGAATGAAAATTATGAATAGTAATTTTCCCGTGTAAGTTTTTAATTAGATAGATGAATAACAATATGTTGGTGAAAACTTAATTAAAGCCATGTTCCTCTTTAAGAGCGTTCAAATATAAAAGCAGAAAAAAATGTCTGATTTATCGGGAGTCATGATGTGTTGGAATTTTAACATTTCCACACATTCCACATATAGCGTAGCGTGAAAATATCGAGATATAATAAAAGTAATCAATTATTTATAATTGATAAACAAAGTAAAACGATGGTTCATCGATTTTTTTCCCAGAAATTTCACTACCCGACCAAAAGATAACATGTTTTTGGTATTTAAAACGTTAAGTCTCATTTAGCTTCATATTTATTTACACACGCATAAATATTTTGCGAGTAGTGTATTAACATATAATTGTAAAATAGAAAATCTTCCATTAAATATACATGAACAATGCACTGGAATTGCACACTGGGAAAATATTAGACAAGCCATAAATATTAAACGTGCCCGGGAACCTATAGCATAGTTATTATTACATAATATAAAATAAATTCGCTTCCCGCTGTCTGTCCCCTTATATGATTATAGCTTTGAAACTATGCAACGGATTTTGATGCGATTCCTTTTAATAGATAGAGGGTGTCAAGGGGGTGGTTTTTATCTATAATTCATGTTTGATATAGTAAAAAAAAAGTTATAAATTCTAAATTTATGCCTAATATATAACTTTTTATGCGGAACAAAGTTCGTCGGGTCAGCTAGTTGTGATATATAGAAGATAGGTTCATAAAAGTTAGAATAAAGATGCAATAGTAGTATATTTATATATTTAGTAAAATTCTCTTTCATAAAAATAATCTAAAATAACAAAATTCAAGGATTCTCTCTAAATAGGGTCACAAATATTTGGGGCGACTGTCTAAGTTACACATCAACGTGCAGAGAACTTACTTAACTTAAAGACTCGAAATTTTTGAAGTAGCAAGGAGTTGGTAACTTTCTGTAGAATTTTCTAGATGGCTTAGTGAATTAGAGTTTGTGAGTTTCCTATACATTTGTCTGAATAAGAAATTTACTTCAGTTTTAGGGATTATATTTTTAGACGACTGTCTATTATTTTTGGTATTTTACTAGAAATAAGGTTGATCTGTTTTAAGGCAAGTAAGGCTGGTAAGGACTATAAGAAATTTCCAGTCTCAAATGGATTAAAATCACCGAGACTTTATGATTGTTATACATCCATACATAACTTCACGCCAAATCCCTTGCGAGATAGGCAGAGAGAATAGAGCGCCATAAGGCACGACTCTTACACACCTCACTCGCTTCGTTGACTTTCATAACGCTTTTCATGCACGCGCGTCGATTTTTGAGGCTCCTAATATGAGCTTCCTCTAGAACGCGTTCTATTTGGTCATGAAACGTGCGTTGGCCGTCCTCGACTCCTACATCCGTCCGCTTTTGTATTGTATATCTGCTTAGTCAATATTGCATCATCCATTCTTTCTACATGTCCACACCATCGGAGCATGCCTGTTCTTACTTTTGTTATAATAATTTGGTATAATGATTTGGTTGTTATAATAACTACTTTGATAAGTTCAACTTCACTATTGACGATTTTGCTTATGATGATTGTTTTATATTTGAATGTAATGACTTGTGTCCTGCTATTAATAACAGATGTGCTAGTTGTATCACTTGCAGCTGCTAATATGTATCTATAGTCAGGCTAAAATATCTATAGTCAAGCTAAAATATTTATAGTCATTATCTTATTGTTCGGGCAATACATATTCGTTTTATAAAACAACGTCAAAGTAATATTCTCTCTCATTTCGTGACATTAAACGACCAATTAGTTTCCACACACTAGATGGATAGCTTTGTTTGTTAGACATAACAGAAATAACTATCAGCCTATAACACTTTAAACAATACTTACCGTCTTTGTACAAAAATAGCACAAGCTATTGTGAAGTTGACACGAAAATCTATGCGTCATGAGAGATTTAACCGACATAGCTTGTAGAATAAGCTCGCTGAAGTGGCAATGGGCTGATCACATCTGTCAAAGGACCGATGGTAGATGGAGCAAGAAGGTAGGGAGGTAGGTAGTAGGACGCCCACCAGCCCGATGGTCGGACTACCTTAAAAAGGCTGCTGGAAAAGACTGGATGCGGAAGGCAGAGAATCGGATATTGTGGCGTTAATTAGAAGAGGCCTATGTCCAGCAGTGGACTGGAACAGGCTAATGATGATGATGATGAGAAATTTAACGTACTTATTTTTAAATAATTTATTTAAATTATTTAAAAATAAGTTATTTTTAAATAATTTATTTAAATTATTTAAAAATAAGTAAGTTTTTACAATTCTTAAACGCCAATAACTTTTTACAAAATATTTCTGAAGTTGATAAATGACGATGGCAAAACAAGCGAATAAACACTACACGGTGAGGTATTATCTAATATTACTATTGAATAGACCGTAGATATAGATTCTATAGAAAACAACAGACAGACAATATTTGTTTTTTTTTTTATGGGATAGGAGGGTAAACGAGCAGGCGTGTCACCTGATGGTAAGCAACCAACGCCGCCCATGGACACCAGCAACACATATAGTGTTACTGTTGCGTTGCCAACCTTTTAGGGATAGGGATAGGAAAGGATGGGGAAGGGGGTGGGCCTCCGAGTACCTCTCTCACCGAACGAAACGCGGGATGAGTCACTTTACGTCGGTCTTCTGAGAGGTCGTGGTATTTCACCGGTCGAGCCGGCCCATTCATGCAGCGAACTGCTTGGCTCTACCACTGTTATATATTGTTGGTATTTTTTATATAATAAATGTACACTAGAATTATCTGCAGACTATCATGCGGCTTAAATATTTTTCAATGTACATACTTTTTTCAATTGAGGTTTTTTTTTGTAATTTTGGGATGCACCAATTTGTGCTATATGCCTGTCTAATTTTGTCTAATATAGCAATAGAAAGATCGTAATCACCGACAATATGTACTCCCACACATCTAAACTTTCATATCGCGACGGAAGATGCAATATAAAGTGATTAGTTCATAGAGTACTGCGTAGGTCCGACTTATCGTGGGCGTGCCCATCGCCTACAGACTAATACGGAAGGGAAAGTAGGGGGGGGGGCGAATTTATGATACCTCGTTTAAAACATAAATTTACATGGCAAATGGATACCTAAGAGCTACAGGAACAAACTACCGACACGTGTTTTGTGTAACAAAAAGATTTAGCATACCAAGAATACGTATAAAACGTACATTATTTGACACATGCTAAAACACTTTGAACACCTGTGGTCTCCATTTTGATCAGCTCTATTCAGGGTTAGCAAAATTGGTCTATTTTGTCTGAATATTAGTCTTAGATCAATGCATAGTTCTATTTATTACTTATTGTTGCTTTTCAATATAGAATTATTCTATTGTATTATTTTATTATCTAAATGAGGATCTAGTAGATTATCTTACAAATACAGTAGCCAAATTTTCTTTATTTTTATTGACATAGTATTTGTTAATTATAAATTAAAGAGTAAAGTCACGGTGGTCCAGTGGGAGAGCACACGGCTTCTGATCCAGTGGTCCGGGTTCGAATCCTGACACTGGCTCACACCAATGACTTTTCGAAATTGTTTTCGGAAGTTAAGTGTGATAAATATCGATGACTGAAAACTTTGTGCCCGGTATGGCAATAGGTTCGCCACCTATTCCATTTGGGACGTAAACATAACGGCGAGACGAGGCTTAACGGCCGCTGCCTACACCTTCGGGTAGCAATAGGCGTGAAGTTATGTTATGTTATAAATTTAAGTAGAACCTCAGACAAAATAAAAATCATAACACATAGTTATATCGCACATATAAAAAAAATGTTGTAATTTTACCGACTTCCGTTTGTACAAATTAATTTCCAGACCAAGACACGAGTCCCAAGACGAATGGGCCGGATGGAGATAGATCACTCGATCGCTCTCCCCAAATACCGGGCAAGGACACTTCCATCATTCGTACGCGACTGATGTGGTCAAATGGGCGTCGTCCGGCTGCCCACGTGCACCCACGCCCTACAATGTAACATTTAGGAGCAAATACGAGAAGATGCACGGTGCAAATTGATCACGTCTGCAACTGTTCAATTGATAAATAGTCCATCCAATAAAACTAGACCAGGATGAGATATTTTAAATTTCTCATAAATTTCAACGTGTGCTCATGTCACGTTTCGTTCGGTGAGCCCACCCCTTCCACCTTCCTTCCTTATCCCATTCTAAAGCATGGTAACTCAACTGCGACTGTATCGGTGTTGCAGATGTCTACGGGAGGCGCTAGGCTGACACGCTTATTTAAGAAGAGGAACGAGGAATTCATTCCCGTTTTCGGAGCAATAACAAGATCGAACGCTTATAGCGAAGTCTTAGGTTAATAAACATTCGAGACCAAGTGCATACATTCAGGTGTGAAGATGCGACCGGTCACTTAAGGTATTCACATATAAGTTCATAAAACGTTTAAAAGAACTTGTGCAAGTTTACAAGGTTTATAGAAAATTTAAGTTAAGTTTCTCGGTAGTCCAGTAGTGGTCGAGCACCCCGCTTCTGAATCAAGAGGTCGCGGGTTCGAATCCTGGCTCACACCAATGACTTTTCGAAATAACTTACACAAACACATAACTTCCGAAACACATAACATTCAATTGTATATATTGTAAATAATGTAATTAATTTATTTCTTCTTATTATTGTAAATAAATTTATGTTTGACTTCCGAAAATATCGGAAGTTATGTGTGATATAATATATTGATAACTGCAAACTCTGTGCCCGGTATGGCAATAGGTTCGCCACCTATTCCATTTGGGACGTAAACATAACGTCGAGACGGGTAGAAAAGGCGTGAAGTTATGTTATGTTATAGAAAATTATATCAGGTATATGAGTCAGACAAAATTCCTTACACTATTGCATCACTGATGGCGTATCTTGTGGATAAGCGTTCAACGATCTTAACTGCGCTCTTTACAGAGGCAACAAACCATTTGTACCTAATAGTTACTGACGATGGCACTGCTTAACCACATTTTGAACAGTCACGATTAATTTTTCTTCTATATTACACACTAGGTGATCAGGTGTACGTTGTTCCGCATCAAAAGTAATAATTAAGTAAATGTTGGATATATCACTTTTTATTTTCTACATGAATTATAAATAAAAACCACCCCGTCAACATTCTATATCTATAAAAAATACCGGATCATAATCTGTTGCGTAATTTCAAAGATATAAGGGGACAGAGAGCGGAAAGCGACTTTATTTTATGTGTACTATGTAATTAATTGAGAATTTTCAGATATTGTGTTCTACATCACATGAGAAAATAAGTTGATAGGCTTGTTTCCACTAAGAATTAATCCAATATATTAGAATTATTGATTAATATGTATAAATAATATTTTTATAAGAGAAAATCTTAAAAACGCCGTTCACTGTCAATAACACGTGACAGTTAACGGCAATCAGAAAATGTCTTTTATCTAAAAACATTATAAACGTCATTACACAAACATATGTTTGCCACGGTGAGACGTCATTCAGGACGCCATGACAGTCTGGAGTCGATTTTGTGCAGAGTTTTTAAAATACATATTGTATTCAAAAACATAGTTGTTTCGGGATAATATAAACTTTAAGATATATTAATAAAGAATTTCTAAAATTTTGTAATCTAGCTAGCCTATTCTAATTTTTTTTATGGGATAAGAGGGCAAACGAGCAGGTGGTGCATGAACACCGTGGTGCGTTACCGTCATTTAAAAGAAATCCATGCATGATGAATGATCTAATGCATAATAGTATTACATATTTAAAAATAAGTAAGCAATTCTGACATACGCCAATGTTACAAAATATTTCTGAAGTTGATAATCAACAGTGATCGCTGTACGAATGTGCCGGCTCGACCGGTGAAATAACACTACCTCTCAGAATATCCACGTAAAGTGGCCTTTGCCGCGTTTCGCTCGGTGAGAGAGGTATCCAGAGTCCCAAACCCTTTCTCTCCCCCTTTCCATCTTAGTCCCGACCCGTCCATATCCTACCTACTATGAGGGCAGGTGATGATAAGTAACTTCTTACCGCCCATGAACACCGCGGTGCGTTGCCATCCTTTAAGGGAGTAGGAGGGCAAAGGAAGGGGAAAGGGGATCGGGCCTCCGGATACCTCTCTCAACGAACGAAACGCCGCTTCACGTCGATATTCCGAGAAGTCGTAGTATTTTACCAGTCGAGCCGGCCCATTCATACAGGGAACTGCAAGACTCTACCACTGTTCGAGTAATGCAATGATACAACTGTTCAGAGCCAATTTTCAATTAGTTTAATTTAATCTCTAATGTAACCATAGCAACCATATAGACTCTTTCTACCCGAAGGCATAGGCAGGTGCTGTGCAGCGTATCGCCGAATTTTTACGTTCCAAATGGCGGAACCTCACAGTCTACTATTTTAATTTCGTCACAGTAATCGAAGAGCTGTGATTCCTAAGTAAAACTAATAATTGGCTACAAACTTTAGCCTTCAATGACGAAAATAGAAGGCACAAGTTATTTTATAACGACATTAAAATAAAGCGAGTCTGAAACTGTGCGGAATTCATTATTAATATAATGGTAACACATAAACTATGTTCTTCGAAAGTGCCAACATCATTACGACCTAGCTACATACAGTACGCATTCTCAGGTGCACGAGTGTCGTGTTACTTACCGATGAGACCGAGCTTAAGTGCTGATCTTTAATCTGTTACGTAAAGTTTGATACAAAAACATAACAACCTATTACGAAGCTGATGTCTTAAATATATAAATTGTCAAACAAAAAATAAAATGGGTCGGTTAAAGTAAGGAAATGCATGCTTAAATTTTTCGCACGTGTTAAATGAGCAGAATTGCAGTGTAAAAGTAGAAGGAGTTTTTTTAAGGGATGGGCGTGTCACCTGATGGTCAGTGACTAGCGCAGCCCATGGACACCTACAACACATATAGTTATACAGTTGCGTTGCCCACCTTTATGGCAGTAGGATAGGAAATAATGGGGATGGGGAGTGGGCATCCGGGTACCTCTCTCACCGATGGAACGCGGCATGAGCCACTTTACGTCGATCTTCTGAAGAGTCGTGGCATTTCACCGGTCGAGCCGGCCCATTCAGGCAGCGAACCGCTTGGCTCTACCATTGTTAAGGAGTTACGAGTGGAAGATAGCCACACTTTCCTTGACCGAATTGATAGTGTCCTCGTGGAGGGTGAAGTCAGGAGTATTAAAACCGACGAGCGTGTATGACAAGAGTTAGATGAGTTTGAAGAAGCGAGTGAGATGTATAAGAATCGTGTCTTATAGCTCTCTGTTCTTACTGCTTACCCCACAAAGGACTTAGCATGAAGTTAGGTATGCACGTAAAGAATGATATTGAAGCAAATAAGTTCTTATTGTTATAACAAAACGAGCAATAATGCCAGACATTCGAGTACTGAACTTGCGCGTCGAAAATGTCTTACAAATTTTCAGGTAATTTAGAAATTTAATAATAACAATGTTTAATTTAGCTAATTTTCCTTAAGTAAATCATTAAAATTTGTACTCTACAAATATATTCATAGGATATATTAAGTACCGAATATTACAGGTATTATCGAATATGAAGGAGTATTCGAAGTAGGTTGTTAGTAGTTTAAGGAGTATTCGAAGTAGGTTGTTAGTAGTAGGTACTTTAAAGGACCTGAATCTGTAACAAGTGTAAAAAAAATATGTCATAAAGAGTGAGTCTTTCGATTAACTAGAGCTGCTAGAGCTTGAGGAATTAAAAAGTATTTGAACTTAATATTTCTATACTTAACGAAGGCTCCATTAAATACAACGACAGAATTTGTATTCTGTCGTTGTATTTAATGGAGCCTTCGTAGCTTACATAAAAAATACGTTCGAACTAAGATAAATTATGAAAATCTTATCGTCATCATTTTCCTGCCCTTATCCCACTTATAGCTCTTCATATTGTTAAAAGATTTGACTGAGGTTTAAAGACCAGCCGCCTGCCTGACGTCAACCCTCCTTGGAACTGTTTTCGTTGGTGGTTTATCCCCCAGGAACTAATTTCAATATACGTATAATTATAGTATTATCTATGACAACTATAGAATTGTATATTGTATATAGATTTTTAAGCATTTTTAATTCATATTCAAGGTTTTTCTAATCTAGTGAGTATGATCTTAATGTATCTTGACAATAATTAATATTCATCCTGTATAAGATCGTTAAATTCATCAATGTCGAATCAATTTATGAAGTGTTAGCAAAATTTTATTACTTTGTAAAAATAACTAAGGCAGGGCTGTTCAAACCATGGCCTATTGCCATATGATTTTTTTACGACTAGGTACTATTTCAGAAACTTTTTATTTATATAATTAAAACAAATTTTAGGATTGTATCTCGTTTATTTATTACTTATTTTTATTTATTTTCCAACGTTTCGAACTCTTTACAAAGATCATTTTCACGAGTATCTCTGTAAAGAGTAGAAGAGTCTCTGCGAAGAGTAAATGTTGTTTTAATGATATGAAAGTGATTCGCGAAAGTCTGAGAAATAACCGTTTTATTTATAACTAGCTGACCCGGCGAACTTTGTTTCGTCCCAGACCAATAAAAGTGCCGTCAAATCAATCCACGCATTTCAGATATTAGCCGAAACAAACAGACAAACAGATACAATTTAAAAAAAAATACTAGTTTAGTGTATATACCGAATATATATTCATATGCATTTCGTAAAAAGCGATTATTTTATTATTAGGTACAAACAGATACTCCAATTTTTATTTACAAATTGTTACCACGAAATTCACTCATTCATCTACTTCATCACTATTTCCGGCTGTTTCGCCACAAAATTTATTTAATCATTTTTATTGGCCCCAGGTCCTATGTTGTTTGGACAGCCCTGGACTAAGGTAACGTGTTCTTGCATGAAACCACTGCGTTAGTAGTCAATAGTTCAAAGAATTACCTTTGAAGTATACAATAAAATATTACTCTTTTACAACCTTTTTTCCATTATTTCTTGTATTCGATATACCTACGAGTATATATGTTTTTCTCAAGTAGCAACACCAACATTGTACCATTTGGTACAATGTAAAGTCGCCACAGAACTTACGCAAGTGAACTTTTTTAGCCTTTATGGGAAAAGTAGTAAAAATTACAGTTGTGTTGGCAACTTTTAAATGGAATAAGGATTGGGATGAAGAGGTGAGTGAACAAAACCAGCCACTTTAAGTCTATTATCTAAGAAGTCATAGTGTTTCATCGCTCGAGCCGTGCTTTTCATATTTTAATCTATACTTACCTATAATAGAATCGTAGGAAGGTGAAAACTTGGGACAATATGATCTACAATCGATATCGAACCCAAATATATGGTTTTTAGATTTACAGATAAACTCCAAAAGTTTTGCATGCTTTGATTTCCAATTTAAGACGAGTATTACCAAGAGGACGGGCCTAATATTCGGCTTAATATTATTACACTATCACTAACTGCGGGTGAGCAATGAACCCTTATAATAGCGCAGGCATAGTATTTTGCTGATTTATGGCGTCTACGTCCAGCGTAAGTCGCAACAGCTAGTGTAATTGAGCTTACCAGTCCGATATCCAGCGTTAGAGAGATAGGTGGCGAAAGTTTTGGTCTCGTGGGTCGCCTGCCACATTGGTGACGAGCAGTTGTCGTTGTTAGTGTACACGTTGTGGTTGTGGACGTATACTCCGGTCAGTAGGGAACTCCTGCACACACACACACAAAAGGGATTTTTTATTAAATGTAAAAAAAATAATGGCACCTAAAAGAGTCTTTTTACTATTCAACTGTATTTTATAGAAATAGAGGTAGATTTTTGCATATATTTGTTTTAAATCTATAGAAAAAAAATAGCGCTCTTTGATTTGTTAGAAAATCCAGCCAGTGTCAAATACATATCGATTATCATAATAACGATAGGCTGCAGTAATGAACACTAAAAAAACCAATAAGACAAGATATTTTTATGTATCTTTATGTCATAATTCATTTATATATAGAACAGATAGGCGATCAATGATATTAAAATCCATCAGTAATAAGGGGATAAGCAGTTATAAGCCGTCATATTACACGCCGAAATAATAACATAGTGTTAGCCTCAGTACTCGTAATTATGAGCTGTCATTGAATAGATATTTCTACAGATAATCAATGTTAAGACACTTAAGCTATCTCACTCGTAAGCCTTTTCGACGGATGTTATGGCCGTATTTAGTAGATAGACTCTCTTAGATCAAACTAAATACGATATAAATTTCTGTTGTTAGTATTTAAGTTTATACTAAAATAGTCATTATTGTATTGTAAGTTGGATTGAAAGAGTATCGGTATAAAAGTAAGTGAGGGCATCCTCCGATGGTTCGGATATGTAGAAAGAATGATTAATGCAAAATTGACTAAGCTGATATACATTAAAAAAGCAGGATGGAGGTAGGAGTCGAAAACAGCCGCGACAGACATTCTATGGCTAAATAGAACGAGTCCTGGAAGATGATTTTGTTAAGAACCTAAAAATCGACAAGCGTGTATGACAAGAGTTATAAAAATCGAAGAAGCGAGTGAGGTCTGTAAGAATCGTGCTTTATGGCGCGCTTTTCTCTCTGCCTACTTGGCAAGGGACTTGGCATTATAATGGACAGTTGGATCGGCTATATGAGACGAATATTCATTTCGAACTATCAAATCTACATCTATTCAAAAAAATTTGATATAAATATTTCTCTTTTCATAAATTGAGATTTAATGAGTATATTCTTAAACGAATGTGATAAAACTCATATTGGTACTTGCATGAGTAGTATAGTATATATTCACAATGATTATATATAACTGGGAGAAACTAAAATACTTAACAAGTTTATGAACTCACTATCAAATAATGAACAAATCTCAATCATGTGACAATATTCACAAAACTAGCCTAAGTCCTAAGCAAAAATTAGACACTCGAAATAGGTACATATCCATTCTTCTGGTACCATCAAAACAAAACCATACAACTGTAACAAAGATAATATATAATAAGAAGATGTAAATCAACTATAAGATTAATCCAATCATTTCCATTCTGTGAACAGTTTTAATTTATATTCCAACGAGATCATTACCCGCTCAGTCAACACTGTATAATAGGATCTGATACGCACCTTGACGGACAGCACATCGGTGTAGTGGTGTACGCGTGGCGGAACTCGGCCCCGGCACTCCTGATCGCTTTCATTGTCCTCGGCATAAAATTCAAACTGCCCAACTCCACATCCTGATCGTCAGTTAAGATTAGAATTATATTCGGTTTCCTTTCTCTTGGTTGAGGATATGGAATATAACCACCACCTTGCCATTTGTTTGGAGCTTTATATTTGGACTTGGTTGAATTATCTTTTGCTAGTACATGAGGTCTCTCTTGATATTTGCTCTGAACTACCGGTCTGCGCGCTGAGTTCCATGTCTTTTCAACGCTGCTTTTATTCCAATGTTTCTCTTTTCTTAATCGATCATCTTTCTTTACGCTGTATGGTTCGATAGTTCTGTTTACGCTGTCTTCCAGTGAACGTCCATCAGTACCTTTCCGTCTTTCTCTTCTAATCTCATGCTCCCATCGGCGTCTCTCACTACGGTATCTTGAACTGTTCCGATGTCTTAAATTCCTACGTTCCGGTATATCAATCAGGGTTCCATTGAATGTCGTTCTATTTCTATTATTCTCTCTATTTCTTATTTCTCTAGAGCGTGTTGGCGTATCGTCTTCATAAGACTCTCTTCTAGCAGATATCAAGACGAAATTCCATGTTATGAGAAGAGATATGTATTTCAAATTCATATTGAATTATTGTTATTTAGTTTTGAGATTTACTTTCATTCACTATTACATAATTGTTTATGTATGTAGCGAGATAAAACGCAATCCCTTGTACTGCCACATTTTCTTACAGAGCCTGGAACAAAATATACATTTATATAAATAATTAATCATATTATTTGAGCGACCTCGAGAAACGAAACCTCTATTCATCATATTAATATCCTCGCTTCTTTCATAGGGAGATAATATTTATTTCATAGATTTAGTTTTTACTAAACGTAAATGTTTTTACTAAACCTAATCTTTTCATAATAAAAAATATTTTAAGGGAAAAGGGGGCAACCGAACAAGCGTATCACCGGATGGTAAGCGACTAGTGCCACCCATGTGAATCTGTAGCACTGAGAGTCACAGTTGCGTTATCATCACTTAGGGTGAAGTAGACAAGGAAATGGATTGGCTTTCGGAAAGTTCACTCACTAAGCGAAACGCGGCATGAGCCACTTTCAAGCCACTAAGTTAGTGAGTCATTGTATTGCACAGATCGAACCGGCCCAGTCGTACACCGAACTGCGTAGCTCTACCAAACCAATTGTTCGTTGTTAGCTGTTGCTAAAAAGATGCACTATATAATCAAATGTACAAAAGAGCTCAATTAAAAAATATTCATGCGTAGTCTAGTTAAACGATGCAGCTTTTTGGACCAAAACTCAAAAACGATTATTGAGAATATATTTATTATACATATACTTTTCGTCAATGTCAATGTTTTGTTACATTCGCAATCAATATTCTCATTTAATGGTTTCCTACTGGGGCATCAATATCGTGCAGCTTTTAACAGAATTGAACCGATACGGGTATATCACGGCTAAATAACTGCGCAATTCCCCGTGGGTACCTACGAAATGGGGAGGTTGGTTAAAATTGATGTCCGACAATCTATGCCATCGGATAAATTGGCAATGCATTCCGAACATACTGTTTCTCATCAAGTAATTGTCGTGGGGTTGAGTTTATACACACCATTAAACAATGCATTTAGTTGTATATGATGCCAAACCATTTTATATCCAAGAATACTGGCATATAATATATACCCCGATAATATAAAAAAAAAACTATCTTGCCGCCATTATTTTCGAAACAATACTTTTATATAAACAGTGAAACGTCAGACCACTAGACTAACGAAAAAAAACTACAATTCCTTGTGCCTATATTCTTACTGCTCAGACACTCATACAATCTCTAATATTTTTTGAAATGACGTTTAAGATTCCAAATACAAATATTACAAAAAAACGTTTTAGGTTAAGTGCCAGCAATTTATCATTATTGATTATTTATAGGTACCAATATTTTTGTACCAATATCTTGTTCCTTTATTATATTTTAATGAAACCGAAGCACACAATATAATAATCTATATTATTCCGTCAAATGGGCCCTTAAATCGAACAACCCATAAAGAAGCTTTTCCTGAAGTAAGTCATAAACAATATCGAGGCAATTTATCTTAAATAAATATTTTTGTTCAAGAAATTCTCGGGAGTATGTATACTTTGGTAACACTCTTACCGCTGTGTAGGTATAATTAATTATTTAAAAAAAGATAAAAATACATTAATTACAAAAGTGATAGAACAATTAAAGAAAAATTGGTATTAGGTATTTATACTAGGCAGAAATATATTAAAAACAAAATTCAAAAGTGTAACAAAACCAAAAATTCTCTTAATGAGTTTCTATAGATTAAAAGTTATCCGTGCAATTAGCAAAAGTTCCCCATTCGATATGAAACCTCCTTAATGGCGCCGCAACAAACTTTATTCTTTGCTTTGCACAACGTTGATAAATTATTTTCTCGCATAAATTACGAGCGTAAGAGATTTATTTGCTAAAGATTAACTGTCGGGATAGGATTATGGGGTTAAATAAGTTATTGAATAAATCTTTTATTAATCTTTGGTAATCTTTTTTATCGAAATTTACGACATGTTTTTTTTATTATTATTATTTTTATTTACACGCAGTAGAGCCACGCTGATCGCCACCTCGACCGGTGCAATACCACGACTTCTTAGAATGTCTACGTAAAGTGGCACATTCCGCGTTTCGTTCAGTAATAGAGGTATCTGGACACCTTTAGGCACCTACCGACACACACTACACAACATAGTTCTATAAGTAATTTTAATTTTGACACATAAAGTTTTTCCACTTTTCCAAAAATTCACGAGGGTTATAAAACGTAAACAAAGTTGCAGTCAACAGCTAGTAACAAATAAAGCCATCGGGCTTATGTTCAAACACGTCTCCATTGTGATTTATTTCACCGCCATTTAAGTTAAGTGCACTCGTTTTACCGTTCCTTAATGATGTATATATATACCCTATACTATAGGTACCTATGGATGATGAAAGCATATACCATCGTTTCTCGATAAGATAGCACACGGTAGCAATAAAATCACAATTGGTAACGACTTCAAAAAAAGCAAATGAATCTGTAGAGTAATTACCCCGAATTTGCATTGGAAGTAGATTATAATTGTATTCTTCGGTAAAATGGTACTTTGATTGTAAGATAAACCTCTAGCTATACATAGTTGGAAACCGTACGGAAGATATAAGTAAGAATAAGTTGTTTTTTTTTCGCAACAATATACCTAATCATTGACCCTGAACAACTGAAAATCTTTAACAAAACAATATACAAAAATGCTATTAGTCACAATCGTTACCTATATAGACCAGAAAATTTTGTTGAGCTAAAATATGTGAATTAAAACGTTTTTCTAATCATTATTTATGACTTTTGGCAGTCAGAATTCTGTATGATTAAGTGTCTGACTTCAAAGTAAGGTTTTTACACTGTGGATAATATCGTCTCTTCTCATGTGCACCAAGTGTAGAATTTTAAGTATTAAATCCACTCTAGACGAGGGTTTACGATTAAACTCCAAAGTTTTAAGTATTATATAAGTACTTTAAATGTGTGTTAAACTTTGATGGCTTATTTTATGGTATAAAATATATTTTTATTGCCATAACTTTGTTTCCAGTCATATTTACGCGAAAAGGAGTCATATCGTTTTATAGAAAAATAAAAAGTAAAAGAACGACAAAGAAGGCTAATTATTTCATCATTCTTATTAAAAAATGGTTAATAAAAAAAAGAACTTTTTTTTTAAGTCGGTCTATAACAACTTTGAATTACGGTAAACATATAAAGATCAGTCCAAATATAAAGATCAAGAAGGTGAAGTCAAGACCTGTATAAGTCGCTTCACGGGGCATGTAACTAAGAATGAGTTAGCCAGAGGAAGCTTGAAGGTTGCGCCAATAACTGAGAATAGGAAATCACCGGATGAAACTAAATGTGGAAGGAAACAAGAGAAGAGAGAGAGCAAAAAACACAGAGAGGATTGAATGTAAGACTATGTGATTAGAAAGGGTGTTGCTGTGGAAGAAGCGAATGATAGGGTGTAGTGGAAAAGCATAAACTGAACTGATCGCCACCAAATAACAGGAACAAGTCAGGAATATAATGATTTAATATTCAACTCAAGGGATAAATAATGAACTAACCTTTATTTTCCTAACTATCAGTGGCTGATAATTTATATAACGGGCCATAAATAACTCATTATAAAGTCCAATTGTTTTAGAGCCACCGTAAATACTAACGACAAACATCTTAGAAATGTATTGTCTCTTCCCAATTATTGTGAGAACTCATAATATATATCTTAAGGTATATAGATGATTTAATTAAGATTTATAAACGTACATATCAGTCTCGGTGGTCCAGTGGTCGACGGCTTCTGATCCAGATGTCCGGGTTCGAATCCTGACACTGGCTCACACAAATGACTTTTCCAAATTGTTTTCGGAAGTTATGTGTGATAAATATCGATGACTGAGAAACTTTGTGCCCGGTATGGCAATAGGTTCGCTACCTATTCCATTTGGGACGTAAACATAACGGCGTGACGAGGCTTAACAGCCGCTGCCTACACCTTCGGGTAACAAAAGACGTGGAGTTAAGTTTATGTAAGTATAACGTTATGCTAAATATTCTGTTTTGAATGATGTCCAAATTAGAGTACATGTTTTTCTTAGACTACTTACTTATGTGCATCGATATTAATACATATATGGGTCAGTTAAATATTTTTTTATTTAATACTGATTAAAGTGAAACTTTAAATACATCTCAATTATTTTCGTCCATCTAACGCATGTCGCGCGGCATGCGTAGTCGCTCCACGACAGAGTCGCCTGCTCTGATTATATTTACAGATACAAGGTGTATCTTAAAATATCGTTACAGTAAAACTATTACTTCAAAACGAACAAAATGTGCAACCTAAGGTTCCGCAGGTATCGTCAAAAATGTAAGTGCCTAAAATTAGTATCACGTATTGTAACGCAGTGTTAAATTAGGGAACCTAGTGCCCATTTTTAGTAATCATTCCAATTTTTCAGTAATATAATTAAGATTGATGCTGCGATCTTCAAACCGGGAGGAAACAATATGTTATTTTTGCTATTTATATACTTGCACTATTTCTTAATAACTAGTATTTTTATTTTAAATATAAATCAAGCGTCAAGTGATTTAATAGAACCAGTAATTTTAACCAAAATTTTTATAAGATACGAATGTGTAGTGAATTAAAAAAGGTTGCTATTCAATCAAAAGAATAATTTGTTGAAGTTATTGAAGTCGATATGTCATTAATCTTTGAATTATATAAAAAAAATATATATTATAAGGTATCCTATTTATTTACCTATAATTTTATATTATTTTTAACTATAATGTTATATAATTCGCATATAACAGAAGAAAAACAATTCTATACTCAGTGTTTATAGTTATAAAGACCACAGATTGCAAACTCGTCACATCATGAAAACAGGCTAAATATTCATGCATACAGTAAAAACTAAACCAAATGGAAACGGGTAGGTAGCGACGTTATTTAAAATACAGAATACATAAAATAAATTTACAAAATACCGGCTCCAGGCCAGACATGTCTGATTTAAATATACCTCCGTCAAGTATAAGTTATCAGGTTCGATATTAACATTCAACATTGCAATATTTATATCGCAAGAGAAATTAATGCAGCTTGAGTAAAAAAAAAAAACAATAAAATTTAAATATATAAGAAAATGTAATAAAAATATTTTATTGCCAGAATATTAGGTATTATTTTTATGGGATAGGAGGGCAAAAGTTTAAGCGTGTGATCTTATGGTAAACAACCAATGCAACACAGACATTGTTGCAGTTGCGTTCCCAACCTTTAAAAGAATGGAATGGGAACCCCCCATTCCCAGGCGGGCCCCCAGACACCTCTCTCACCGAACGAAACGCGGAATGTGCAACGTTACGTCGATATTCTGTCTATTACTTTGCCTGGTCTTACTCTGTCGTCGTCTGAATTTATTACAGTGTGGCATAATATTAGAATCTCCTCTCTATGGTGTTGAGGTCAAGCACCCTACTTTTGAATCAAGAAGTTTTAGTTTCGAATCATTGCTCAAACCACTTTGTGATCAACACACAAACAGACAGAAATTTTGGTGTATTTACCGTATATACTCGTACTCGTATATCAAAAAGTAGTAGAAATCAGATATTTCAATCAGTCAGTACCCTTTTTTTAGTAACCTTTAAGGGTAAACAAGTATTTACCTTACAGCTGGGTATTTCGAATTTCGAGCAGAACTTACTATAATGACTGGTCTATACAGATTATAGATGATGAACCTTTTTTTTTACCCGAGGAAATGCTTTATGCACACCCCCCGCCTGGTAACGGCAAAGGGTAGTATGGGACTCCCAAAACAGTAAACTGCAATCAAATCCTAGGGCTACCCACTAAAACCTCGCAGCGACATTCCTTCCTCCGGCGTTGGGGTGGTCCAGGATGCGGTTAACCCCTCTGGTCCACCCCGCCGTCGCCCCCCTCTGTTACGTGGGTGGCTCATCCTCGGGGAGCCTCGGCTTCCCAGGACGGGGCGGCTCCGACCGCGCGCTGTACAGAGACGGGCGACCGGAGGCGCCCCCGACGACCCTCCCAGGGCGCACCCGCGGGCTGGTCGGCCTCGCGGCCCGTCAAGATCGGCTCTCTCTCTCTTCTTGAGCATCACAGCTTCACAGAAGGAGACCACGACCCTCCACTCCTCTTCGCCCTCCAGCATTGCCGCGATCAACGCCGGCGGGGACAAGTCTTGCCTGATCCCGTCGACCAGGACTCGGCGCTCGGCCACCCAGGCCGGGCAGACCTCCGGCATGTGCTGGGCCGAGTCCAGGTTGGATACGCAATGGTGGCATCTCGCCGTCTCTTCTCGTTTTATTTGACTCAGATACTCAGCGAAGCACCCGTGCCCGGTGAGTATCTGAGTCAACTTGTTGGTGGTAGTGCCCCATTTACGGAGCAACAAGGCCTCGAGATGGGGCAGGACGGCACCGATGGCGCGCTGACGCGCGCAGCCCTGGAGGACCAGCGCATCGCGCCTGTTCCCCAGGACCCGCCGGAATGCTTCCGGCCTCCGCACTTCATGCCCCCGCGCGTCCGTGCGCGGCTGTCGTACGCGGCTGGATACTACTCGGCCTGGATGATGAAGGGGGGGAACGCGCGAGGACCTTCGCTCGTACGATATTGTACGGTAGCCCCGTACGATCCGGATGGTCATGATCCGCCCCAGGCTCCTCAGCAGAGCCCCCGCGAGGTTTTGAGACCAAACGGGGGCCCCGTACAGGGCTAAGGACCGCACGACGCCACCGTAGAGGCGGCGATCTCCCTCTCCCGGTCTCCGGAGGTTGGGCAGCAGGCGATAAAGCGCGCCTGCCACTCGTCGAGGAACCATCCGGACGAAATGCTCCTCGAACCGCCCCACTGGGACAGTCGTGTCACCCACCTGGATCCGCGAGGCCGGGCGTTCCCTGCCTCTGGTGAGGCGGTGGAACCACAAGGCCTCACTTTTGTGAGGCACCAAGTCCAAGCCCAGCCCGCGGATCCGTCTGACTTCGATTGCCACCCCCAGCTCGTGGTCGTGGCGACCACCAGAGTGTCGTCGTGTCGTAGCAAACGATACTCACGCCACGATAGATGATGAACCTACCACCCCTGAACAGCAATATTGCTCAAATCAATGAACCAATGCAACTCACTTGTAATAATGAAATGAGAAACATTAATTTGTAGACACAATTTCAAATGTTTATCATATCAGACTTTTTGGTGCAGCTGGTCGGCTGATAGTTTTTAAATTTTATATTTAGAAGAATTATTGTTTTCGTTTGTTTTGTAACAAAATTGTATTGTCATTATTCATATAGTTTTTGGGCCGATTACATTTCTTTACTCTGTTGTTCATATTGATTTTTATGGCAAATAAATTTCTAATATTTTATGCTTCTTGTTTCTTAAACAAAGTCCACAAAATTCCGTTACAATAAGGTCAAGTAAAGGTTTTCTAAGAATGTCAATAAGGTGAAGTTTTTCCGACTTCCACTTGATGGTTTCAAGAAAGAGGCTTCAATTGGCTTCATACACGTTTGGTCACGTAAAAAATTCCTAACTCAACAATAGGCACCAAGTGGCGCAAGAGTTGCAAAATTTCTTGAAAAATAGATAAAGGTATTTAACAAAACAACTTTTACTTTGTCCCAATAATTATAATAATAATAATATCTTGGACACAATACCTACACACAGCGCCCAAGCGCTCTTCAAGTTCCAAACTAAGCAACTAAATGCTTGTGCTATGGATACTAGATAGCGGATACGAATGCATATATACTTTTTTTTGTAAATAGAAGAAGACACATAGAAAAATGCCCAGACGTCATACCAACATACCCGCGGTAGCTTTACCAATATGCACCAAGAGGCTCGTAATCTTGTTAGCGAAGCTTAAAATCCTTGCGGCATTTCATGAGTTTTGACAGTCGTCAGAGAGTAAGGAATACATATAAATAAAAATCAGGAACAAAGATCAGGTCAGCTGGTAAACAATAATAGTCTTTAAGTCTTAATAATCATTACACAGTGCATTTATCAACTCTCCTTTAAACCATTTCACAAATATATGTACCTTACTGTTGTGTCTATGCAAAGTGCGTGCAGGACACGCATTAAACAGGGTTGCAGATCTGGTTCTATTTCAATTGTATACAAGCCATAACATTGCGTGCCTCGCATGGAAACAATACCTACATAGGACCTATTCTTGTATTAGCTCGTGTACAGAATATTATCCAAATCCAAAGGCTTTCTGTATATTTTATTCTTAGATGATAAAGCTATTTATAGATAATTGAAAAATTAAAAATTATTAGGTACCTAACGTAACGCCTGAAAAATGCTAGTCCAAATTTGCTGTGTGAAATGAGATAGGAGGGCAAACGAGCAAGCAACTACTCACCGCTCATGAAAACCGTGGTGCGTTGCCGTCTTTAAAGGGAGTAGGAGAGGGAAAATAGAGAGTAAGGGGATCGGGCCTCCGGATAACTCTCTCACCGAAAGAACGCCGATATTCCGAGAGGTTGTGGTATTTTACCGATCGAGCCGGTCCATTCGTGCAGCGAACTGCAAGGCTCTACCAATATTGATAAAGGATGTTCGTCTAGTGATTCTGGTAGAATATTTAAGGCAGTCTCACAATTGAGAGTCTCTATAAGTTTTTAAATAATAGCCAAAGGAATGAAGTTGTTCATTTAAAAAAATGTTGCAAAAAATTTAAAATTAGAATACAATCTTTTTTTTTCTATTTGTTTCTGATCGTAAGTACTAAACGTCTTTTAATCCAGTCAAGCAATGTTTTACCATTGGGCAACACGGCGAGAATTTCTCGTTGTAACGATAGAATAAAATGTATCGGTGGTCCAGTGGTCGAGCACCCCGCTTCTGAATCAAGAAGTGGCGAGTTCTAATCCTGACATCAATGACTTTTTGAAATTGACCGAAAAATATCGATGACTGAAAACTTTGTGCCCGGTATGGCAAAAAGGTTCGCCACCTATTCCATTTAGGACGTAAACATAACGGCGAGACGAGGCTTAACAGCCGCTGCCTACACCTTCGGGTAGCAAAGGCGTGATGTTATGTAGTAAATATTCATTTAGAAAATTATACTATCGTAATTTCCCTCCACTAACAAACAGCACAATTAGGAAAGTTATGAAATGTAATTATTGTTTCATGTAAAGTCATTAAACATACATTATACTGATATCAATATTATTTGGGTTCTGTATATTGCCTTGGGGACCTTAGCTGTGAAAGCATTATGTAATTCTTTCATATGGTGAAATGAGATTTTCATATGGAATGGAGATTAAACTTTTTCTAATAGAAAAAAAATAGCAATATATTCTAATACTAGCTGACAGAAATACAGAATAAAGCAGACAAATAAAAGATTTTTCTAAAAGAAATAGTCGAAGTTACTCCTTATTACACCAAATATCTACCAATAAATGTTCCGTCTAAATCGGTTCAGCCATTTCAGAGAGTGCCCGAAACAAACAGACAGATAGACAGACAGACAAAAATTGTAAATAATTTTATTTTGGTGTATATACCGTATATATATTCAAACGAATGTAGTAAAAAGCAGTTATTTCAATATTACAAACAGACACATCAATTTTATTTATATGTATACTAGTGTCCGACCGAAGCTTCGGCTTCGGCCACCTTCGGCCAAAAATCCATCTTCGGCGAGAACTTCGGCTTCGCCAAATTCTGGGCCGAAGCCGAAAGTCCGAAAACAGTCGGAATTAAACGAACTGTTACGGAAGAGTAAGTGACTGACGGACCGGACTGCATTTAATTCAGTGTGGATACCTCTATCACCGAGAAAAAAGCGGCAAGAGTCACTTTACGCCGATGTTCTTCTGCAGCTGTGGACAATATTGAAGAAAATTATTAAATTACTAATAGTTTATAACCTTCGGCTTCGGCCGAAGGTTGTGGGGATTGCCGCTTAATCGGCTTCGGCTTCGGCCAAAAATAGACTTTCGGTCGGACACTAATGTATAGGTAGAATAATTACTAAAATTACAATTACGTATACTGTGCTGTAAGACATTAAAGACAATATAATGGTTTAATTAAGTTGATAATAAAATCTTTAGATGGATATACTCTTAGTTTCACAAGTTTAGCATATCCATAAAATACATACGTCATTACATAGTATAAAATAAAGTCGCTTTCAGCTGTCTGTCCCCTTGTATACTTATATCTTTGAAGCGTTGCGGTTTTTTAATAGATAGAGGGTGTCAACAAGGTGGTTTTTATTAATAATTCATGTACAATGTAGTAAAGAAAATGTATCACTTCTTCGCATTAAAAGTAATCAATCTGCTTGGCTCTACCACTGTTGTAGATACATAGGAGTCCAAACGGTATACGGCTTTTCCATAGTACATAATGTACACAATAACAAACTTAGATCTTAATTCTCTTTTCTGCCACCAGCGGCGCTACAATTTCGAAAGCATCGATAATTACGTACGTACGAACTACAATGATGTAGGAAACCTATGGAAGTGGCATGTCGACACAAAATTGAAGCAGGGTGTGACGTCATTTGGCCGCATAACATGGCGGTTTAGTGCTGGGGAGAAGAATTCTATTTATCGATAAACGTTCTTGGCTAATGTTATTAAAAACGTTATTGAGTATATAAGTATATAAATAAGACTACATGTTTTTCTTAAGCTACTTACTTTCATTATTTTATTTTAAATATAATTGAATATTAATTATTTGTAGAATTAATGCTTAAATAGGAAGTAAGTATAATGTGGTGGTGTGGTGTCTCGGTGGCGCAGAGGTCGAGCACACGGCTTCTGATCCAGAGGTCCGGGTTCGATTCCAGACACTAACTCACACCAATGACTTTTCGAAATTGTTTTCGGAAGTTATGTGTGATAAATATCGTTGACTGAGAAACTTTGTGCCCGGTATGGCAATAGGTTCGCCACCTATCCCATTTGGGACGTAAACATAACGGCGAGACGAGGCTTAACAGCCGCTGTCTGTAGACAGCGGCTGTTAAGCTTCGGGTAACAAAAGACGTAAAGATATGTTTATGTAAGTATAATGTTATGCTAAATATTCTGTTTTGAATGTCCAAATAAGAGTACATGTTTTTGTTAGCCTACTTACCTCTATTTTACAAACTGTATTAATTAAGTTAACAACATAACATAACTTCACGCCTTTTGTTACCCGAAGGTGTAGGCAGCGGCTGTTAAGCCTCGTCTCGCCGTTATGTTTACGTCCCAAATGGAATAGGTGGCGAACCTATTGCCATACCGGGCACAAAGTTTTCAGTCATCGATATTTATCACACATAACTTCCGAAAACAATTTTCGAAAAGTCATTGGTGTGTGTCAGTATCTGGAATCGAACCCGGACCTCTGGTTCAGAAGCCGTGTGCTCGACCACTGCGCCACCGAGACTGTTATTATTAATTAAGTTGCCGACTCTAAAGTAAGTAAATCACTACTTCAACATACCTCTAGATAGGTACGCCTCACAGTAAATAAGAATGATTCAAATTTTAAACTTATAAAGGGACCTCGCGATAAACAAAACGAAACAACTTCAGAATATTGTTTTAGTTACAAATGCATCTCCTTTGACTTTCAGTCTAAGATCAGTTAATTATTACATATTTAGCGATTTTACAATAGATTTTTACTCGTTGCGAAATAAAACTAATTTATTTTGAAAATTCCGTAAAGTAATTTTGTCGGTAAAATTTTTCCCAACACTATTTTACTGGCTGAACTGACAAAAATCCGCCATACTTTGCGGGAATCTTAGCGTCAATCGGTATTATCGCGAAATCTAATTTCCGTATTCATTTAATTTATGTACGCACTGAAATACTGTTAAACTGTTTTCATGCGAGTGACAGTGCTGAGTAAGAACGAGACAGATAAATGTTTATGTGTGCGGCGTCCAAATACCTAATATTTATTTATGCAATTGTACGTATAGAACAATATGACTCGTCCATATATACAGGTCAATGGTGTACTATTATTATTATTATTACTCGTTAACACGCGTTGAAAAGTCTAGTGCTTCTCGGAGGATGGCGCCCTTTATCGGCGAGGGTTGTATCCCCTAAATGGAGATCATTCGTTTAACATTACGTTCGGACTCCTGTTAGTCGGGTCAAATTAGACTAAAAAATAAAAGTAAAGTTACCTAAAGTTATCTAAAGGTATTTTTATGATATAACATACTGTTTTGCTGAAAATAGCTAAAACCGATTTTAAGCTTGATGTGAATTTAGGTAACTTCGAATGTCTAAATTGACCGGACTATGTGTATCTATACTTTGTGTTTCAAACATTCCACTCATTGACTTGTGTAAAAGCTGTAAATTCCATACGTACCAACATAACAGCTATCGATAGATAATTGTTCAATACAGTGCCTTTCATATACTGTCAAATTAGTTTAAGACCAAATTACATAAAATAATAGACAACACAATATCAACAGATCTTTAATTGTCTTATAAATACAGATAAGATAAAAACATTACCTTCATTCATCAAAACAGAAATAAATAAAACATAAACGTTTTAAAACAATGACGAAAAACAAATGCCATTACAAAAAAATAATCGCTCAAACCGATAAAAAAAATGACAAAAAAAATCTGTGAACAATTTATCTCTTCATAAAATTTCTGAACATAATTAATGTGACAGAGTTCCAAATAACATTACTATACTAAAATATAAAGGGCAAGCTTTAACACTTTGATTATTCCCTATACGAGTACATATAATATTATGGGACATATTTACAATACTACAGCTTACGACAATGCGGCCTTTCTCTAAAATTTACAACAAGCGTCGCAGCTGTTTACATTTACCCTTCAATATTTTACCAATAAACATGTAAATAGAGTTCAAAATTATTGTTAAACGATGTCGACTATAAATTTCATCTTAATTTGAGTAGAACTGATCATGTGTGATGGTCATAATGATATTATTTACGACATTCGTTCCATAAATATTTTTACGACATGCAGTCCATTTGTAGGAACATTTGTATCATTGACTTTATTGGTTTCATCTTGAACAATCGGTTCATTTGTTATTTATAATGTGTCTTAATAAAATGTTTTTGTCAATCGTATTTATTGACAAGATCGTAATTTAAATTAGGTATTTGCAATCTACATGAGTTTTCTTCGAGTGTTTTTGGACAAAGTTTTAAACAAATTTAATGTAATTATAGTAGTTTCGTATATGTAGTAATTTTTAAATTTTGTGGTGATAGATTTTAAGAAATCTTTATATATATTTATAAAAAACAATCACACCTGAACAAGCACACTTAACATTACCAAAAGTACAAGTAAAAGATACTTATCTTTAGTAAACTTTAGGAATCTTTAAGAAAATTATTTCAAAGACTAGAAAGAAGGAATGAAGAAGAATAAAACCTAACTAAGCTTTGTCTCAAAATTCTTATACAGCCCGAAACTTAATATCAAAAAACAATATAACATGTAAAATATTTTAAAGCTTCAAATCACTTAAACAGCAATAATTGTAAGACAAATGGTATGCGCAAATAAATATCAATAAAAGAGGCTGAAATCAAGAATCAAAACACAATTTCATACCATTAAACATTTTACGATGTCATGTTTAGTCACGAAGCTTATAACATAATGCCATGAAACTAAAATAATATTCCATTATGACTAGTCGAACTATAAATATGTGTTTGTATATTTCCTGGTAGGTAGTAAGTTTTCTGGAATGTAATATTCGGTCCCTAGAAAATGTTGACGATCTTCTTGACGTAACTCGGACCAGATACAATCAGTTGTCGATACTATTTTTTGTTGCAAATTTTGTTTATGAATTCGGGATACTACCATGGCTACTCACAGTTACATAGAGGCTTATGTCATAAACCAGTTTTTTTTTTCAAATAAAGTAGACCGCAGGCGAGAATTTCATTAAAAGCAACGCTCAACTCCTCATTCTTTACACGATAAACCCGCTGAAAATGGCTTAATCCCCCTATTGGCGAAGCACAAGCTTAACCGTGTGAGGTTACAAACTGTCAGATCTTTAGTTACTGAGAAACACTGTAACTTGTTGCTTTTTTAATAATTTATACTACTCTAATTAAACCTGAACGTTTAACCTGAATATCTACATTTAAATTTATGAAAGTACTTTCAAACGCATGAATATTTAACAAAGAGATTTGATACTTAAGTACAAAGTACAATCATTCTTTAGTTAAATTAACATTATTAATACGTAAATGAAAGCTTTCTTTCAAGAATTTGTGCGTTATTTTGGTGTAGGTTGGTTTCAAAATAATAATAATTGCTTCTACCACTTTTATTCGGCTGCAGCAGCTTAAAAAAATATTACAGTACGCCAACGTTAGCAAAAGCTTAGCGACACTTAATTCTGACATATTGCTAGAGTTGGCCCAAATACTTGTTTACGACGACAGCTCCATCCTGCGCAATCCTGATGAATCTTCACTAATTGGTTCTACTTCAGAAACGCTTATAAATTTGGCATATGTGAGCGGGCACTTTGTGCCCGGTATGGCAATAGGTTCGCCACCTATTCCATTTGGGACGTAAACATAACGGCGAGATGAGCCTTAATAGCCGCTGCCTACACCTTCGGGTAACAAAAGGCGTGAAGTTATGTTATGTTATGTGAGAGGGCCAATAATAGTGGCTATGATGCAAATTTTAGGAGAATCTTAAATTGGTGAAAAATTATTACACGTAATTGGAATATGTTGCTTTTTTCTGTGTTTTTGGTAACCGTAAAATGAATCTTAATATGATCGTACGTGTCTCGGTCTAGTGGTCGAGCACCCTGCTTCTGATTCAAGAAGTTGCGGGTTCTAATCCTGCCTCACGCCAATGACTTTTCGAAATTCTTTTCGAAAGTTATGTGTGATTAATATCGATGACTGAAAACTTTGTGCCAGGTATGGCAATAGTTTCACCACCTATTCCATTTAGGACTTAAACATATACGCGAATCGAGGCTTAACAGTCATTGCCTACACCTTCGGATAGTAAACGGCGTGAAGTTATGATATGTTATGTTATGATCGTATAAATCTCCAACTAGTATATCTATTCACTGTAAATCTGACTGAACACTTAAAACTTATGCGTAGGGGAGGTAGGGGAGGGATGGGCAGTAGGGAGACATGGGCACCCCCCTTTTATTCTGATTTGATCATAGATTTTATATTTTTGTTGATTTGTTAGTTTGTTACCAACTGGAAACACTGTTAATCCATAGGGTATATGTAATTTCTGTAAGTTATCAAACACAAACACGTTTAAAGATTTTGGGCTAGTAAAAGTAAATACTTTGTTGTGGTTTCGGATCGTAATAAAGATAAAACTAATAAAAGGTATGTGTATTTTTTCTTATTTATCTATTGTATATTTACTAATCTATATATTAAACTGAAAGTTAAGCCTAAATATGAAGATTCATTAAAATATCGGTAAGTTAAGTCGAAAATGTATACAGAGGGAGCAATGGGCATTTGGATGATGGGGAGGTTTGGGCATGCCCAATACTCCCACTTACTATGTTCAGTATAGGAAAATTGTTAACAATTGGTTTATTTTTAATTAGCGTAATATAACTTCACGCCAGTTTTACCCGAAGAAGTAGGCAGCGGCTGTTAAGCCTCGTTTCTCCGTTATGTTCACGTCCCAAATGGAATAGGTGGCGAACCTATTGCCATACCGGGCACAAAGTTGTCAGTCATCGATAATTATCACACATAACTTCCGAAAATTATGAAAAGTCGTAGTGAAAAGTCATGTGTAGGTGGAAGAGCCAAGCAGTTCGCTGCATGAATGGGACGGCTCGACCGGTGAAATACCACGACCTCTCAGAAGACCGACGTAAAGTGGCTCATGTCGCGTTTCGTTCGGTGAGAAAGGTACCCGGAGGCCCACCCCCCTTCCCCATCCTTTCCTATCCCCTTCCCCATTCTTTTCTATCCCCTATCCCTTAAAGGTTGGCAACGCAACAGGAACACTATATGTGTTGCTGGTGTCCATGGGCGGCATTGGTTGCTTACCATCAGGTGACAAGCCTGCTCGTTTGCCCTTCTATCCCATAAAAAAAGTCATTGTTGTGAGGCAGCATTTGAACCCACTATTTCTTGAATCAGAAGCGGGATGCTCAGCACTGCGCTAGTCCTTATAGGGTTATACCCAATCTCCGATAATTTAAGATACTGTTTAAGATGTTTTTTTATTTCTTAACTCTTATCCTTGGTTTCTGTTATTGATGTAGTTTAGTAATAGTCTATTTGTTAACAAATTTTTGATTTCCATTATGGATATAAACTGATTTATAGGCCGTGCCCAAGCCTCCCACCGGGTATGCCCAAGCCTCCCGCCCATAGGGAGCATTGGGCACTTTTGACTTAGTTTATAAAATATCGCATAATTTTGAGACTGATTGTAATTTTTAAGAAAGCTCTTCAATTATATCTAGCCAAATATGTGGTGCAACAAAAATTGGCAATAAAAGTTGATTATATATAAAATCTAATTTTTTATGCAATCAATAGTAAAAAGTGCCCATCCCTCCCCTACCTCCCCTACACATACTTAGTAACAAAGTTACATTCTAAACGACTCTCAATAAACTCAACATATTATCGTAAACACGCTAGTTCATATACAATGTAAGCTGATGATGGAAAACTTATAAACGAGTACCTATTCCAGGCGCTAATATTAGTAAAAAGTACGGTTCCTTTCAGGGAAATGATACTGAATTATGGATACCGCATCGAGCTGGTAACTTTACTTAAGCAACATCATTCAAACATCCCTAAAAACAATTACGCTGTCCCTGCACCTATTTTTGGAGAGAACGCATGATGCAAGATTGGCTAACAGATTTACAGTGTAAAATATGTAGCATGTAGCACTTGTTAAGTGAGTAGGATGGGAAAGGTGTGGGCGACGTCGATATTCTGAGAGGCCGTGTTATTTCACTGGTCGATCCGTCCGGCCAATTCATGCAGCAAACTGCGTGGCTCTACCTCTGAATAAAATTGAACGCGTCCTTGCTGTGTGTTATCAGACGCCATGAAAACCGAAGAACGTGTATTAAATGATTTTCTTTATGGGATAGGAGAACAAACGAGCAGGCGTGTCACCTGGTGGTAAGTGACCAACGCCGCCCATGGACACCTGCAACACATATAGTGTTACAGTTGCGCTGACGACCTTTAAGGGAGTAGGATAGGAAAGGATGAGAATGGGAGCTGGGCCTCCGGGTACCTCTCTCACCGAACGAAACACGGCATGAATCACTTTACGTCGACCTCTCAGGTCGCGGTATTTCACCGGTCCAGCCGACCCATTCATGGAGCGAACTGTTTGGCTATACCACTGGTGTGATGTGCACCACATGAATGACAAAAAGACGAGTGAAGTGTTGTAGAATTGCATCTAATGATAGTCCGTTTGCTGCTTTCCTCGCAAGGAACTTGGCCTAAAGTACCTGAACTACCAACCCAACATTAACCCTGTAACTGTAAAACATTTAATCAATTTAAACAACTAATTCGGATAGTTCCTGGACATATTTATTCAGACGGCTGCTTCACAAGAGCTTCCCAAAGCATTTCTCAGCACAATGGTTTCAAAGTCAGTGGCTCCACAATTAACTGGCAGTTCAAACAGAGAGCACGCCACATAGCTTTCACATTTATATTAGCTTAGGACGGTTCTCTAAATTAAACTAAATTAAAATAGTTTCCCGAAATCATAGTTCAACTATATATAAAGGATTTGCAGACAGACGGAACTTACTTACTAGCGAATTTAAGGCTAGAATAGATTCATTTCATTTTCCTGCCGTCATCCCACTTTAAGTGTGGTCGGCACAACATGTCATCCTTTCGAACTATTGATGTTTTCAAAATATTTGGCTATGGTTATAAGAGCGGCCGCCTGCCTAACGTCAACCCTCCTTGGGAACGTTTTCTTTGGTGGCCTCCGGATATCTTTCCCACCAGGCGAGACACGGCTTGAGCCACTTCACGTCGATATTCTGAGGTTTGATCGAGGTATTGCACTGGTCGAGCTCGCCCATTCATGCAGCGTACTTTGGCTCTACTACTTACTACTGTGGGCATTAGTTGATTTGATACTAAAGTTTCTAGTACATGGGAATATTTTATAGTTATTCAAGTCTATGTAAAGAATTTTAATTAATAACACTTAGCCCAGGAGCTGTAAATAATATCTCTTGTATAATAATGGAACAATGATGAAGTGTGTCTGTCCCAGTGAGGCTTCCGTAGTTATAAATTACGTCATAACTCAAAGTTCAGGACAAAATAATTATGTAGAGGTCTGAACACCGCGGTTGTTAATTGTGCAGGTCAAATTCAAAAAAAGAACTCTTTATTATGCATGGCTATCAAGTCTTTTTCGCCATTACCACAAAAGAAACGAAAACAAAATTATCAGTTAAACCAGTATAAAAATAAAAAAAATAATATAAGATTTATATTTTAAGAAATAAAACCTCGCTTTTATAATTCACATTCAACATCTGCACGGAACTGTTCTTGTCCATTTTAATTAACGAAGAAAGACAAGTTGGACAATTCGAAGTGATGCTTAATTTTCGTGAGCGCTCACCGTGTCCCTTACAAAACCAAAGTTTGGAAGAGACACTGCAATTTTATTGTTAAGACAGATTTCATTAACGAAAATATAATTTGAAAAAGTGTCTTATAAAAGTTAATATAAAAAACTATATTTAAAATGTTTTTGAAAACATATAACAAATCTGTTATAATATTTTAAAGTTAGTTACATAAAGTTACATAATTGTATTCGAATAATAATAACGATAAATGAATTTTACACAAACAAATAACAGCGAAATCAATTTTACAATAAAAAAAACAGGAAGCTTTCCGCAAAAAAAAAAACAAAAATAAAATTTCAAAACAAAAAGAATTCTTTTTTTAAATAAACTTGTTTTAAAAAGTATGATTCTTTAAACGGGTATGCGTACGAACTTTTCGTTTAAACTTCGACATCTAAAGGTAAATAAAGATGATAAGTACTTAGGTTCCTACACAATGATCCATAAAGAGAAATCGGGCAACTTGAAAAAAAAAACACTCATACTATTCAATTGGACATAAAGATATCCTTCAAATTTAAACGATATTTCGAACGAATTTCACTCGAGCTTAGTAGGTAAGTGACAAATACTCACTAATTTTCCTATACTTATTATGAGCATAAATTTTAGAACACTGAGAAGATTACCATTAAATCTGCGTAAATAAATGTATAATATATACGAATAAAAACTAGTTTTGAATATAAACAACGGACTGGAAGATGCAAATAATACTATTTAACTTACATTATTTTATTTTTTCCTGTTTCCCATACATGGTAAAGATTTACACTACAACGCTTTATGTGCCATATGTGGTACACAAAAAAATTAATAATTATGTTTGTATTGAGATGTGATTTTTTTGAATATTTTTCTGATAAATAGCACTATATTTGCAAGGTTATATATTTTTCTTAAACAGAAATAAAAAATCAGGCACTGTAGGGTTAATAGCGTCCGACCGAAGGTCAATTTTTGGCCGAAGCCGAAGCCGATTAATCGGCAATCTCCACAACGTTCGGCCGAAGCCGAAGCCGAAGCCGAAGGTGTATAAGTATTAGTAATTTAATATTTTTCTTAAATATTATCCACAGCTAAATAAGAATATCGGCGTAAACTGGCTCGTGCCGCTTTTGTGTTGGTGATAAAAGTATCCGCACTGAACTAAGTGCAGTCCGGTCCGTCAGGCACTCTTTCGTAACAGTTCGTTTAATTCCGACTGTTCTTGGACCTTCGACGGGACCTTCGGATTCGGCCCAGAATCCGGCCCAAGCCGAAGATCTCGCCGAAGATGGATTTTAGGCCCAAGGTGGCCGAAGCCGAAGCTACTATTTAAATTTATAAATGTTTACCAAACATGAGAACATGGCGTACGAATTTGCAAACACGCAGTAAATACACAAAAATATTTGTGTGCAGTTTCCCACGACACTAGACGGGGCCATATGGCGTCTGACGACGTCAAACTAGAGGGAACATTAATAATTAATATTTACTAATCTAATTTATATGTGAACTATTCGTATAGAATAATAATTCTATTATACCGTTACTAATCTAATATGTATGTACTTATATTATAAAGAGGAAGAGTTTGTTTGTTTGTTTGAAGGCGCTAATCTCAGAAACCGCTAGTCCGATTTCAAAAATTCTTTCAGTGGTGGATAGGCCATTTATCAAGAAAGGTCTTGGGTTACATATGATAACGCTATGATTATATGAGTGAGATAATAATCATTTTAGCGGCAAATGTTTAAAATATTGCGCTACGAATTTCGAGCGGTCTGCTTGTTATTTTATATACGTAAATAGATCACAGTATCTGTATGTAAATGTGTATTTTACGTTTGTTTTGTAATATTAAATCATCTTTATATCTGAAAAGTATGTATATTGTTTTAAATTTAGCGCATTCAATCGTCGACCACAGATAAAAAAGTAGATAATTCAAAAATACACAAACAAAATATTGAAAAAAAAAAATCAAGATCGCATAATTGTACTGCATATCCGCGAATTCTAGCTAAATTGCACAGTTTTAAAAAAAGAACATCGCCATTTTCAAACGTCAGTTTTCTTCGAAATGTCCGATGATATTTGGAAATGGTTATGAATAATACACACTGACGACGAAGCCTTTGTCTATGGTCAATCGAAACTAAACAGCTAGTTATAAATTAAAGCGTATATTCCACAGATATAGGAATACAAATTTCCCATTAGCGAACTATATACTCAGACTAAACAATAATAAACTATGTCTACCGCACACGTGATTCAAAAAATATGTTTATTGTTTCAAAAGATAATTCCTAATGCTAATCCTAAAGCAAAAAACCCAAGCTCTGTTTAAATTAAACATATGTGTATTGTTGATAAAAGATTGATCTACTTAACTTTTTTGTAATCTATTTGGATTTCTAAGAATTGTTTTTTTTTTACTTCACGATTTTTTCTACCCTAAGGTGTACGATAAGGTGTACAGTAGTAGAAGTGGGATTTACGCTGAATTTTACATGTAGGTGTGTTGGAAAGTCATCGATAATTATCACACGTAACTTCCGAGAAATCATTAGTGTGAGGCCGGAGTCAAACCGACGAATACTGAATCAGAAGCGGAGAGCTGGACCACTGGACCACTGAGACTATCTATATCTATTAATGACCGACCGAAGGTCTATTTTTGGCCGAAGGCGAAGCCGACTAATCGACAATCTCCACAACCTTCGGCCGAAGCCGAAGCCGAAGGTTATAAACTATCTAAAGAAGAATATCGGCGTAAAGTGGCTCTTGCCGCTTTTTTCTCGGTTATAGAGGTATCCGCACTGAACTAAGTGTAGTCCGGTCCGTCAGTCCGTCACTACGTAACAGTTCGTTTAATTCCGATTGTTTTCGGACCTTCGGCAGGACCTTCGGCTTCGGCCCAGAATTTGGCCGTAGCCGAAGTTCTCGCCGAAGATGGATTTTCGGCCGAAGGTGGCCGAAGCCGAATCTTCGGTCGGACACTAATATCCATGCATCTTAATAAAATAAATACCTTCCTTGAGATTCCATACCTCAGCAGTTGCGGAGTTCGCATTGAGGGTATTGATTTCTGACCCTCTGTGTATTCTCTCTGCCTACCCTGCGAAGGACTTGACTTGTGTGAACTTATTTATGTATGTTATCATGTTTACATGTTTGTCCAACTTAAAAAAATATCTGTATATTTATTCATAATTTTATAATAAACAAGTCGTTTATAATAGGAATATAATATATATAATTTAATATATAATATAAAATATAATTTATTATAATTATCTCGTCGACAATCTTATATTTAGACAAAAATAAATATAAGAATATATAAACAGCTTTAAAGAATATTAATGTTGATGATAATGAAAAAGTTACTCATTTGACTCAAACTTACCGTGTTGTGAATTTTTTCGTAGTCCTTTTATGTACAACCATAGACAGTTAAATATTGACATAGCTCTTGTCAATCAATGTGCAAATATGACAACATTCTTCGTATGAGGCATTATTGGACAAAGTGACTTGCGACGAATTTACACTTACAAATATTAATTTATCAGGAATATGTCTCTTTAATGGAGATAATTGATTTTTCTGCGATTATCACTTACTTGTACCATTTTTGTTATTTCAAATTAATATGGAAAGGATTATACAACAGTAACGTAATTTTACAACAGACTTTTTTCCACTAAGAACTAATCGGATGGAATAGAGTGCCTAAGTGGTGATTAAGATAGATTTAAAAATATAACAGTTTCCTGAATAATTTAGACATTGTGCTATATCCTAATAAGCCTAATCCGCAAAATCTGCGGAGTGACTCTCGCTGACCGCGTCGAAAACAAGGTTATAAGGAAGGAAGTTGGTTTGAAAGAAAGTGTCGGTGTAAAAGCAAGAAAGGGCATGCTCCGATGGTTCGGACATGTAGAAAGAATGGTTGATGCAAGACTGACTAAGCAGATATACAATGCAAATGCGGATGGATGTAGGAGTCGAGGACGACCTAAACACACATTCCACGACCAAATAGAACGTGTTCTGGAGGAAGGTGATGTTAGGAGCCTCAAAAACCGACGCGCGTGCATGAAAAGAGTTATGAAAGTCAACGAAGCGAGTGGCGTGTAAGAATCGTGCCTTATGGCGCTCTGTTCTCTCTGCCTACCCCGCAAAGGATTTAGCGTGAAGTTATGTATGTATGTGTGTATGTGTATGCTATATTATCGAATTTTTTTTTTCAATGTAGTAAAATTACCTATTAGAAAACCTTAAAAAAGAATATAAGTCAAATTACATTTTCTACAAAACTTTAATCAAATTCAGTTTAAACAACATACTAGATATGGGTTAATTCAAGCAATCTACGACTGTAACTTCCAACATTCTATTATTTGTTTCTAAGTATGTAGTTGTGGTCTTCAGGCTTTCAATAAAGTTTTAAGTTAATAACTAAACAGGTACATTGGCTTTAACTACCAATTATCACAACAGTTGAGAATAGCAATTGGACTTTATTCTTCAAGCAAAATACAAATAGGTACTAAAATCACGCTAAAATTCATATTGTATAATCCATAGAGCTAATATTAGTTCACGATTGTTGCATACCACGGATAATGTCAGCCGCCATAATTCACACAGTTTGGTATAAACACTTCTTCTTCGTGATCAAATTCACGAGTATTATTTTAACTACATGAAAATTGAGCTAGCTTGTGTAATAATTGTCAATTTTTGCTAGTTAATAAACGTAACTTCACGTTTTTTTCTACCTGAAGGTGTAGGCAGGGGTTGTTAAAGGCTCGTATCGCCAAATGGAATAGGCGGCGGATCTGCTTACATTACACCGAGCACAAAGATGTCAGTCATCGATATTTATTAAACATAACTTTCGAAAAGAATTCAGAGGTGAGCGCGGAAGAAGCGGAGAGCTCGACCATTTGGCCGAGACGAGATTATGTTTGCCAAAAATAAATTTTAATAGCTGTTAAAGCTAACAACAATTTAATAAGACAGTTACTAACTATAAGAGAATAATGGTCTTGTAAGAATTCAGACACAACCGCTCGATGGACACTAAAAGAATCTATTCCAGCGCATTTTATCAAGAACCTATGACATCCTGTTCATCTTTTAGTTTACGAACAAAATATTGGTCGTATATGGACTTAGGTAATGTTGACCTATTAGTATTTTTGGGAAAGGGGCGCAAACGGACAGGCCTGATCTGATAGCGACCGACTTGGACCGCCCATGGACATCATGACACCGGGGTGGTCACATCTACGTTGCCGGCATTTGTAATACGAATACGCTCGCTTTTGGAGTGGTCTTAAGTTGAATCGCTACGGGAATACCGCTGCCAGCAACTGCTTCCATAGAATACCAGACTTCTGTCGTCGGATCTATACTAAATTTGAAGTTCTCGATTCACCAATTGAAACCGACTAACCTGTATCTCAATGTAGCTGTAATAAAATTAGCTAAGATGACACGCAGATTGAGTTGATAAGAGACTTATACCATACCTGTTTCATGTTTTATTAAAGATGTTAATCTTACAACGTATTGTAAAACCGGAATTATATTGTAAGTAAACCTCCTCATATTACGTTCGTCATCATAGTTAATAGTAGACATAAATGTATACAACTCTAGGTACCTACACAAGAATATTTTGAAGAAAGAAATATTTGTCAAATGTAAAGGAAAAAACAGCACTAATGCCATATTTCCTTCCTCTTATCGTGATAGAAGATTATGAAGTAATGTTCTTTTTCATCGTTAAGTTCATTTTAAACAATTCACACAGCTACTAGTTGTCTTAAAACAAGCTATAAGAGAGAAACTTGCGTTATGGAAACAAAACAACAACTACAACAGACGTAGGTATAACTTTTTATAAAATCTACAACATAACATAACTTTAAGCCTTTTTCTACCCGAAGGTGTAAGGCAACAGATCTTAAGCCTCATCTCGCCGTTATGTTTACGTCTCAAATGGAATAGATGACGAACCTATTGTCATACCCCGGGCACAAAGTTTTTAAGCATCGTTATTTATCACACATGACTTTCGAAATTAATTTCAAAAGGTCATAGGTAAGCCAGGAATGATGAAAAACAGAATCCTTTCGAGATCTTTGATATTTTTTTTAAACAAGCGAAAGCATTTTCAGCTTGTTGTATTTATGCAACTGTACTCGTTTTTCTGGTCTTATTTTACCAGACTACTTTGATCATACACAAAGTTAAATAGATTTTTCCTCAGCACAAAGGTAGAATAGGTACGTTAAAATATTTTCTTATTAATATCGATATAATTCGTAATTCTCTCTCACTCTCGCTGACGGTGTTGAAAACAAGGTTGTAAGAAAGGAAGTTGGATTGATAGAGAGTGTCGGTGTAAAAGTAAGAAAGGGCATGCTAACATGGTAGAAAGAATGGATGATGCAAGATTGTCCGAGCAAATATACAATGCAAAAGCGGATGGATGCAGGAGCCTAGGACGGCCAAGCCATACACATTCCATGACCAAATAGAACGTGTTCTGGAGGAGAGTGATCTTAGGAGCCTCAAAAATTGACGCACGTCCATAAAAAGAGCGCTCTGTTCTCTCTGTGTACCCCGCAAGGGATTTGGCATGGAGTTATGTATGTCATGTATGTAATTCACATCAATTCCAGTACGGTCATGTTTCCATCGATTCCTATCGCTATACTACATCGATATATAAAGATCGATTTTAAATTGACTCTATTTCGCCCAAATTTGGTAGCACTCGGAGTAATAAAAAAATTCAACACGAATCACTATAAAATGTGAGTGGATTTTACCGTTTCCGAGTTATTCTCGTATTGAACAGCACAGAGCTTTCAACTTGGGCACAGACTGTGAAATATATTTGAACTCTTTCAGTATTTTCCATTACTATTTACTATTCTATAAACTTATCGATAATAATATAAAATCATATTCCAATCGCCATGCAGTTTGCTGGATTAATGGATCGCGTTGACCTGTGAAATACCACGACCTCTCAGAATATCGACGTAAAGTGGCTCATGCCGCGTTTCGCTCGGTGTGAAAAGTATCCGGAGGGACAATCCCCTTCCCCCCCTCCCCATCCCATCCCACTTCACCCCTTCCATATCTCATTGTATGGGAGGGCAACGCAACTGTAACACTATCTGTGTTCAGGTGTCCACGGGCGGCGTTTGTTGCTTGCCATCGGGTGACACGAAAATGTGAGAAACTACTATAAAAAATCATAGACTTATTTTGTTTAATTTTTTTTTAGTTATATTGCTATAACCACATACTCTAGTGATTTGTAGCAGATAGTTACCAGAATTATTTTAGTGTCTAGTTTTTGATAACAAAACAAGAACAGAACAACTTCACGGGAGGTCCGTTGCGAGGTAGGCAGAAGAAAAGTAGCGCCATAAGACAAAATATTACGAAAGACAACTAAACATTTACATTATTTTTTAAGAATACTAACCAAATTACAATTCTCGATATTTACAGTTTATTTCCACATCCGATTTTTTTTCTTTTAACAAGAAACCTGTCAAATGCATGCCGCACTTTTTCTATTAGTCCGAAGTTTATTGATTACCAACCGTTGTCGGATGGGTTTTTCCAACCCAATCGGATTCAGGGACCAACGACAAAAGATTTAACAAGGTACGTACCTTCACGCCCTAAATCTCCCCCGGTGTAGTAATCAGCAGAATTAAATATTCGTATGAGTTGTAAAGCCACGCAGATCGCTGCATGAATGGACGGAACGGTGAAATATCACTACCTCATATAATATCATTGACAAAAAGTCGCTCATAACGAGGGTGATGAAAGAAGTATCCGGAGGCCACCCCACTCCCCACTATTTCCCACCTCTCCCACTCCTAACCCACTCCCTATTAATCTATCTCGTAACTCAACTGTGACACTATCTGTGCTTCAGCTAAAAACCAAGCTAGTAGCTTACCATCAGGTGATACACTAACTCGTTTGCCGTATACCCATAAAAATAGCTTTCTATTACCCTTACTGGGCTAAACTTACCCTTTGTCTACGTCTATCCTTAGTAATTACCCAATGAATGTTCATGGTATTCCACAAACTCCCATTTATACTTACTCCACTCATCTGATAATATACCCAGTCTCAATTGTCTATTATCACTCTATTATTAGCCAAGTTTATTCCTTCTGATTAAGGTTAAGTGTTAGCTGTTATAGCCTAAGGAGACGCAATGTTGCAATCATCATTAAACTAGCTTATTTCTCTTCGGGCGACTACTGTTTATCACGATACTAAAAGTAGATTTTATCTAAACGATCACTAAATACTAGTATTTGTATGTGTTGCCGTCTTTAATTCTCGTTGCATGATATTTGTATGACATTGACGCCCGAATACTGAACCGCCACTCAAATCTGACAATCAATAAAGTGCTACTTACTGCTCAAATTTCACGTATTCTGTCTAATGTGACAGCTACTTTAACGCTTAAGTAGCGCTTATATATTTGAGTGGCGGTTCAGTATTAGGGCTTGAGAATCGTACCTAGACAAGGTAGCAAAATATTATAGTATATAGTATTTTTAAAAAAACTATTTATATTGACTAAGTTCTACGCAGATGTCACATCTTGTGTGATGAACGTAAATGTTTACCCGATGTCTGGGTATTTTTTATTGCATATTTATAAAAACAGTATACCTACATATAATACGATTTCGTGCTATTCATTCCCTGATTAATTATCAATATGTAACGATGCCACTGGCAGTTAATTATACAAATAAAAAAGACTGTGATTTACTATTCTATCTTATTTCATGGTCCATATTATACCAACAATTGTTTTTATTTTCAACTTTCATTGATAACTTGTTTTTCTAAGAGAATTCATATAGCCTGGCAGTATCTAGCGACTAAAAAAAAGTTTCTGCAAGCAAACAATAGATTAAACATTCCAGAAGTGACTTATATTCCCGTTGTTTATAACAATGAGACAAGAGAATGGATCTCAATCCGCTGGAACACCTGCTGTTTCTAATTAAGGTCTTGTTTGAACGATAAATTCGCTAAGACAACATATATATACGGGACATCGGGTCTATAACGTATATATTTTAAGGGAATATTAAAGTCTCGATGGTTCAATGGTCGAGCACCCCGCTTCTGAATCCCGAAGTGGCGTGTTCGAATCCTGGCTCACACCAATGACATTTCGAAATTCTTTTCAAAAGTTGTCTTGTTGATGACTGAAAACTTTGTGCCCGATATGGCAATAGGTTGGCTACCTATTCCACTTGGGACGTAAACATAAGGGCCAATCGAGACTTAGTAGCCACTGCCTACACCTTCGGGTAGAAAAAGGCGTGAAGTTAGGTATGTTATGGGAATATTATACCGGCGAAGTTAACTTGACGACTGGATTGTATTTGGAGGGCTTTTTGTTGAAGCATCTATTATTACCGAAGGAAGTGCGCTTCGCACATCACAAGTCGGACAAATTGGTTTCATGTTTTGTTGTCAAGCAAAAAGTTTGTGTATCTACATGTGTTTACTGGACATAATGTTAATACACTGTGTTTTTTTTGTAAATGTTTTTATGGCTCTGGATACGAGTCCTTTTAGGTTTTACAGTGCGTTAAATCGAAGGTATTTACACATTTATTTTGACGCGTTAATTATTTCATATATACGTAGATAAAAGAGTCCAGAATCACAGAAAATCATTGTTTTATTTTGTGCCTTTTTAAAATGCTTTTCTTAGATCTATTTTTTATTAGCTTTTTATTAGCTTCACCTGTATGTTTGTATGTTTGTTTGTAACCGACTTCTTTTTAGTGTTCATAGTTCACTTCTCGCACCATCTAGTGGCAATCAGCGGAAAGTCTACGTTATCAACTTGAAACGAGTTCCTTGTATAAGTCACAGATGGCGCTATTCCTCAAATTCGGTTTTTATAAACGCTTTTTTTAAAATAAAATATTTTTTTTTTATTTTTCTACTTTTTAGTTCGGTTTTTTATAAAAAGCGTGTTTTTTAGTTTTTTTAAACTATTATTTATTTTTAATATATACAATTCCAATTAAAACTTAATATTGTAAACCATGTGAACCTGGAAGAAACTGTAAAGCTCTACTCAAAATTAAGAGATAAACATAACATAAATTCACGCCTTTTGCTATCCGAAGGTGTAGGCAGCGGCTGTTAAGCCTCGTCTGGCCGTTATGTTTACGTCCCAAATGGAATAGGTGGCGAACCTATTGCCATACCGGGCACAAAGTTTTCGTTCATCGATATTTATCACACATAACTTCCGAAAACGATTTCGAAAAGTCATTGGTGTGAGCCAGTGTCAGGAATTGAACCCGGACCTCTAGATCAGAAGCTGTGTGCTCGGCCACTGGGCTATCAAGACTTATTATGAGATATAAAGATTGATATTTAATTTCTCTCTGCTATATATTCTTAGTAATAAATTTTATTATATTATGTGTGCCCAATGCTGGCTTGTCTACTTTTCCATATCTCAAATTTGATATTTTCATAAAATTAAAAAAATAATTGAATATTGTCAAAGAAATAAATTGAGATCTATATTGACCTTGTCTCCTACATCAATCAGTCTATTATACCTATCCCGTTAGGAATTTGGCGTGACGATAAAAAAGCCAATATCGAATGCCAAGTAAACTAGAAAAAAATCTAGACTTTATTACATACCAAAAAAACACGATAAATAATAATAACGTTCGGCCATAAAACAAAATGGCGGCCACATTGTTAGGGATTGAAATAATTAATTATACAGGCAAGAGTAGACTCACCTTATTTGGCACAGAGCTTAACTATGCCATATTGGTCACTCTCCCCTATGACGGAAAAACAAAAAAAAATGGATGGAATACCTCAGAGGGACTCAGTGCTACCGTCAGAATGTCAACAGATATGGACTACAAGTTTTTTTTTATAATTTTCTATTACGATATCTATTTTATCTATTTCATTGTTTTTACTTATATGGTACCAAATAAGTCTCGGTGGTCCAGTGGTAGAGCAAACGGCTTCTGATCCAGAGGTCCGGGTTCGAATCCTGACACTGGCTCACACCAATGAAAACTTTGTGCCCAGTATGGCAATGGGTTACATTTGAGACGTAAACATAACGGCGAGACGAGGCTTAACAGCCGCTGCCTACACCTTCGGGTAACAAAAGGCGTGAAGTTATGTTATGGTACCAAATGGTTTTTCTCAGATCTATTTCCAAACTATTGTTGCGTGACATTTTTTCCTCTAAAACATTAAAATCAGGAGCAGTATTCAAAATATAACAAATGTAAAATAAAAAGTACTAAACTGAAATAAAAAGAAAAAACACATTCCATGTGTAGTAGTCTAGCAGAGTAGACTTCTTAGAGGTAATTAAACTGCATTCCAAGGTTGAAATCCAATAAAATATTTGGCGCCATCATGATTTGCACACTTCAATAGGAACAGGTTTAATAAAAAAAAACTAATTCGTTACATTGATTAATATTGTAAATAATAATTTTGCTGCTTGCGGTACATACACTAAAATAACACTTAATGAAATTTTCGCCTCTCTATTTGTCTGTTAGTTCCGGCTAATCACTAAAATGGCTGGATTGATTTTGACGGTACTTTTATAGGTAGTTAACTGATGTAATAAGGAGTAACTTGGGCTACTTTTGTTTTAAAAAATAAATAAATTTCATTTATTGCTCTGAGGCGAAACAAAGTTGGCCGGGTCAACCAGTTTTAATTATTTTGCAAAATGAAAAAAACACATCCTTACATAACTTCACGCCAAATCCCTTGCGGGGTAGCCAGAGAGAACGGAGCGCATTAAGGCACGATTCTTACACACCTCACTCGCTTTGTTGACATTCATAACTCTTTTCATACACGCGCGTCGATTTTTGAGGCTCCTAACATCACCTTCCTCCAGAACACGTTCTATTTGGTCACGGAATGTGTGTCTTGACGGTCCTCGACTCCTACATCCATCCGCTTTTGCATTGTACATCTGCTTAGTCAATTTTGCATCGTCCATTCTTTCTACAGGTCCGAACCATCGGAGCATGCCCTTTCTTACTTTTACACCGACGCTCTCTTTCAGTCCGACTTCCTTCCTCACAACCTTGTTTTCGACGCGGTCAGCGAGGGTCACTCCGCAGATTTTGCGCAGTGCCCTCATTTCGACCGCGTTTATCCCACTTTCATGCACGCTTTGCTATACCCAGCTCTCGCTTCCATAAGTTAGTGTTGGGATCAGTATTGCATTGTGGATTGCTATCCGGGCTTTTCTGCTAATGTTTTTTGCGCCCAGGAATCTGCCCAGCGCTCCATTTACGCTATTTCGTAACGCCACTCTTCTTTCTACATCGGCGGTGTACCTTCCATCCCTGCTGAAAGCGCATCCAAGATATACAATTTCATTCAATCTCGAAAATCTCGTCAAATGGCTAATCAGGTTTCGTTCGCTGTCATGGGTATCCAGAGGTTGAAGGCCGGCAAGGCAACAGTAACACTATCTGTGATGCAGGTGTCCGTGGACGGTGTTAGTCGCTAACCATCGATGACCCGCTTGCTCGTTTGCCCCTATCCCGTAAATAATTAAATAATATCTTAGACACAATCAACACAGCGCCCTCTAGTTCCAAGCTAAGCAACTAAATGCTTGTGTTATGGATACTAGATAATAGATATTAATACATAAACACTTTTCTTTTGTAAATACATACTTATAACACATAGAAAAACCCCAGACGCCACACAAATATTCATGTTCGTCACAAATACTTGTGCTCGGGTGGGAATCGAATCCCCGAATTCATTGCCGCAGCCGGTACTTTAACCAATGCGCCACAAGGCCCGGCTAGAAGAAAGAAGAAGAAAGAATAAACTTTTTTTTAATATACTTGGATTTCCTATATACTATCCTATATTACATGATTCAAATCCATCTACCAATTTAATTTCTTTCATACGGAAAAGTATTATGGTAGCATTCTTAAAACAACAAAATTAAAATCGACACTCTCTGAATTTACAAACAAATAAAACTTTCTTCCTCGTCCTAAACAGAACTCTTGTCTAAGAACCAATTTCCTGAAATACTTCTAGAAGTTATAAGAGAAAATTATTCTATATAAACTCCGTGTAGGTATATATTAAATAACTGCATAATTAATTTCCAGAATAGTTTTATTAACGATTACATTATTAAATGTGTATAAAATTAATAAAAAAAATAACACATCATTAGTTACAAATTTACTGTGCATATTTTTATTAAAAACACAACTTTAAAAACACCGCATACTAATGCTAAAAGATTGTAGGCAGCCAAAAAAAACCAGCCAATGCACATTCTTAGCATTTAGTTTTTCAAACGACACGTTTTTCAACACTACCTAGCATATTATTAAATTATAATTGACAAGAATTTATTTGGATATTGAAATCTTAGTGTTTAATATCAGCGATAACCATATTATCCTTATAAAGGCGACATTAATAAACGTATTAATTTCATTATAAAACAATTCGATGAGATAAAATCATATTCACTAAAAATCAGGGTGATCATCACGAAATATATAGATACACAGGAGTCCGAACGTAATGTTGACCGAATGGTCTCCATTAGTGTCCGACCGAAAGTTCGGTTTCGTCTGAGTTTCGGCCAAAAATCAGGTTTCGGCGGAAATGTCGGTTTCGCCGAAACTTTTGCCGAAATCGAAACTATTGTCGTACTAATCCTGACTTGTTATCTTTATTGGTTGATGTTGGTTATTTTTGTTGAGAGTGTAATAGTACATACAAATATATCTTTACACCTAGTCTCTGTGGTGTAGGCAGAGAAAACAGAGCGCCATAAGGCACGATTATTACATCCATCACTTCCTTAACTTTCAATCAACATAGTCGTTGGTCTTTAAGACTTATGGCATCACCTGTCTTAAGCACACGTTTAATTTGATCATGGAAAGTATGTGGTCGCCTCCTCGACTCCAACATCCGCTTCTATACTGTACATCTGCTTAATCAATCTTGCATCAATCATTCTTTCTACGTGTCCAAACCATCGGAGTATGCACTTCCTTAATTTTTACACTGACACTCTTTCATACCGCAAATTTTGTGCAGTGACCTCATTTCGACTGCTTTATCATTATTTTCATGAACTTTCTGCCATGCCCAACTCTCGCTTTCGTAAGTTAGTGTTGGGATCAGTACCGCACTGCAAATAGCGAGCTGGGTTTTGTTGCTCAGATTGTTTGCGTCCAGGTATCCCAACGCTTCATTTACACTGTTTTCTAACTTTACTTTTCTTTCTACATTCTTGGTGTAACAGTAATTTAAGTAATTATTATTATGAGATTAAATAAGTGGTAGAGCCACGTAGTTCGCTGCATGAATGGGCCGGCTCAACCGGTTAGATACGATCGCGTTTTGCTCGGTGAGAGAGGTACCTGGAGGCCCAACTCCCCCTCTCCCCTTCTCCCCTTCACATGCCATTTCCAACTACGTTCATATCCTACTAACGAAAATATACCTAAGGAAGGAGGGTTGACGTCAGGCGGCCGGTTGCAAAACCGCAGCCAAATCTTTTGGCAACATGGATGTTTCGAAAGGATAACATGTTGTGTCGACCCATTTTAAGTGGGAAAAGGGCAGGAAAGTGATGATCATTTTTAGTTAAGTGGTACCTCAGAAGAGATTAATGATTCTTCTGAGTACAAATACAAACACAAACAAAGGGCAAATACCAATACAATAAAAGCATTAAATAGTAATATCTCAAAATACCAATAGGTACTTAGTAACAATTACCTATTTGAATGTTGGTTTTCCTACACACCTATTCAATTTTTTACCTATTTCTTTTGGGATTTAACGAGCTTAACAGCCTCTGCTTACACCTTAGCATAGAAAAAGGCGTGAAGTTGGTAGTACAGAAACAGTGGTAGAGTCACGCAGTTCGCTGCACGAATGGGCCGGCTCGACCGATAAAATACCACGATCTCTGAGAATATCGACGTAAAGTGGCTGTTGCCGCGTTTCACTCGGTAAGAGAGGTATCCGGAGGCCCACTCCTTTTCCCTCTCGTCTTCCCATCCCACACCCGACTCCGTCCATATCCTACTGTAACCGGCTGGCAACGAAACTGTCACACTATATGTGTTGAGGTCTGCATGGGCGACGTTTGTTGCTCACATGTGACTGGTGACAGCTCGTTTGCTCCCTTTACCAAAAAAAAGTTGTTGTTGATTGGAACAAAATATACTTATATACGCGTTGTTTTTCATTTAATGTTCTAATTAATGCAAAATAATGGTGAAAATGCATAAAATTTTAGTATTTTAAGGAATTTCATACTTGTGCATGTGAATTTCTGTTTCAGTTTCGGCCGAGACTGAAGTGACGGCCGGTCTCTAGTCTCCATTCAATGGAAAGAACCCTCGGTCGGTGCCGGGCGGACGCAATCCTTCGAGAAGCAATCGATTTTTCAACTTTTCAACCCATGTTTTAACGTGTAATAATAATAATCCTACGTACGTTCTCATCGGTGCGTCCGAAATTCTATTATTATTGTGTATATACGTATTACGTATATACCATAGATTTAGCATAGACTATAATAGATGACACATGTCAGCAAAAATGGACTAATATTCATCACTGACAGCGCAACCGCGTATATTAGATTTTCAGGATATTTACATTTCAACACATGAACATTAACTATGTAAAATTTGACACTTGGAAGCACTTTTTACGCACACATTGATAAGTCATCACACATCACCAACCCATGTTTGGTCTCGTTGTTTGGGTGACTATTGCCGATCTATTATTCTTATATCTATGGTATATACGTCGTGCTCGTCATTATAATTTCGAATGACACTTGACAAACAAGCTTCATTCACAGGGCTGTTACGTAATCTTCAAGCAATCAGCGATTAGCTAGCAGATTGCTGACAGATCGATTTGTGCTCTATCTTATTTTATAAGCAGTTTATCAGAAAGATAAGTAAGGTCAACTGGTAGATCAATGAGTTAAAGATTAATTTTGCAGGTTTTGCTACTAAAATGTTATTCGTCATCAGCTATTCCCATGTGAAGCTTTTGTCAATAGAATTCTAACCGATTGCGCTAAAAGTGGGTAGGTAACACTTAACGGTTTATTTATTATGTATTATCACGAGAACATTTAATTTTATAAAGGCTTGTCTTAATCAAAGACATGGCGTAGGCTAAATAAAACTTCTTCAATGTTTTATTATGAAATAGGAAGGCAAACGAGCTCACCGATCACCCGTTGGTAAGTAACTATTGCCGCCCATGGACACCTGCAACACATAGTCTTACAGTTGCGCTGCCGGCCTTTAAGGGAGTAGGGTGGGGAACGAAGGGGGAAGGGGAAGGGGTTATCCTTCGGATACCTCTCTAACCGAACGAAACACGGTATGAGTCATTTTACTTCGATATTCTGAGAAGCCGTGGTATTTCACCGGTCGAGCCGGCCCAATCATGCAGCAAACTGCGTGGCTCTACCACTGAAAAGGGGCATGACCTAAGTAAGTATTATAAGGAATTATTAGTTATAACGAATTATAAGGAAGTACTTACTGTCATGTATTCTATATGGTGTACAATAAAGTGTATTCTATTCTATTCTTTTTGGAAGTATTATAGCAATCAAAAGTAAAGCCACAAAAAACGCTTGTTTTTTAAACGTTTTAATAAACTTTAATCAAACTGCACATAATTCAAATCTTTACATAATATAAAATAAGGTCACTTTCCGCTGTCTGTCCCCTTATATCTTTAAAATTACGCAACGGATTTTGTTGCGTTTTTTTTAATAAGTCTCGGTAGCCCAGTGGTCGAGCACACGGCTTCTGATCCAGAGGTCCCGGGTTCGATTCCTGACACTGGCTCACACCAATGACTTTTCGAAATTGTTTTCGGAAGTTATGTGTGATAAATATCGATGACTGATAACTTTGTGCCCGGTATGGCAATAGGTCCGCCACCTATTCCATTTGGGACGTAAACATAACGGCGAGACGAGGCTTAACAGCCGCTGCCTACATCTTCGGGTAACAAAAGGCGTGAAGTTATGTTTATGTTTTTTTAATAGTTAGAGGGTCTCAGCGGGGTGGATTTTTATCAATAATTCATATACATATAATGTTTTAAAGAAAAAATGATAATTTTCGAAGTGTCAAATAGATTGTGCATGTAATATAGATGATCCTGGCCCTTTATAGCATGGAATTTAAACGAATATAATTTGAAGATATTGCAGTATTAACATAGCGGGACAGCAGTTAAAGCCAATAAATAGCATAAATTGAACCTAATGATATCCAAATTTTACTCATTTATTACTTGTAATGCGGAACAAAGTTCGCGCGGGTCAACTAGTAAATAAATTTCAATGGTTACGGGCATGCAAAAGTTGTTCACAATTTAAAATGTGATTTTTAATGACTTTAGTGTATGATTGATTTGATATACATGATTCTCAGTACATTATTTTAAGAAATAATTTGATTAGAAATTAATTAAAATCTTGAGATATTACTCACTTATTATATACCCTATTATGTCATCTGCCTAGCGTGTATTGGTCAAATAATTTAACTTTATTGACTTTATTTTAATTAAATAATCGTATAAATAGAAACAAAATTGAAAGTGAACCTGGTATTAACATTAAAATCAGATAAAATCAGTAAAAGACAGCAAATGTATTGGCGTTTTACAAACTTAGTACTATTTACGATCTAAAACTAGAACATGCAGCAAGAATGTGGGGTATAAACAGCGATAGATCGCAAAACGAAATTTACGTAAACATGTTCTGCAGGAATAGATATATTTATTACAAGAAATACCAAGGTTTAGTGTTGGTAAAAACCTGTGTTTTACAAATAACAAACCTTGGTATTAGTGAAAATGCTTATTTCTGTATTTTGTTTCATATAACTTCACGCCGTTTTCTATCTGATGGTGTAGACGACGGCTATTAGGCCTCGACTCGCCGAATTTTTATGTCCCAAATGGAATATGTAGTGGAATCTATTGCGATACATCGGGCCATCATTGATCGTCATCACACAAAGAATTGCGAGAAATCATTGATATGGGCCCGGATTTAATATTGATTCAGAAGCAATATATCATTTTCTTGAAACAAGATTTGATAAACTATACGTATGGAATAGATGAGGTACCTTTTGCCATTACACCGGGCACAAAGTCGTCAGTCATCTATTTTTAGCACACATAACTTCCAAAAAGACTTCCGAGAAATCATTGGAATCGATCCCACGATTTCCGAACCAGAAGCGGGGAGCTAGACCGCTAGATCACCGAGGCTATAAATGAAGTTTTGGTGGCTCTATATGTATAGGTATATATCATTTCAATTGCATTCATTTAATGTATCTACATTTTACATTTCATTTAACAGAATCTGTTTGTCACATGTCCTTGCCGTTGGACTAAATAAATATTGATAACATTGAATTGTACATTAGTTATCTGAATATTAATAAATTGAAAACAATTCACCACGATTCTACATGTCGCTGGGTAATTGGCAATTGCCAACCAGTTGATCATAAAATCTAGGGCCTAGACCGTTTGGACTCTTGTATGTATATATTAATACTCTGGAACAGCTGAGACTCTAGGCTGTTCCATAGTATTAATGTACAGAATAATAAACCAAGATCTTAGTTCTCTTTAGCCAATGGCCGCAGCGATGATTAAGTGCATAGGATTATTATTACTTCACGTAAACACGTTGAGTTGAGTGTTTCTCGAAGGATGGCGCCATCTATTGGTGAGGGTTTATTCCCCTGAATGGAGATCATTCGTTCGACATACGTTCGGACTCATGTGTATCTACATACTTTAGAATTTAATAATTCTTGGTCAGTAAAACGTTATTTTTTGCAAGGTAAGGTTTGTTGGGTAAATACAAACGAAAAGCCATACCATACAAACAAAGATTTCCCAACACAAATTTTGAGGATAAATACAGATATTTATGTGTCTATACATATATAACATGTCATAAGGATAAATGATTGAATTATTATAACAAATATTTGTTGCTTAGACAAAAACTGTTTTATGTGCTAAACGATTGTAGTATGCTTAATATATTTTGTCAATTTTGGTCAATATAGAAACTATGGAGGACGTTACTATTTACTCTGACAACTGCCACCCACGGCCTTTATTATTGACCCTTATTATACTTGAAACAATAACTGGGTGTGGGTTTATAGGTCAGTAATGCTCATCATCCACTCACTCTCGTTTATCTCTTCGATATCATACTTTTGAGCTACAGCACTTGTCGTTTTATGGAACGATAGAAAACATACATAACATAACTGCACGCCTTTTTCTTCCCAAAGTGTAGGCAGCAGCTGTTAAGCCTCGTTTCGCCGTTATGTGTACATCCCAAATGGAATAGTTGGCGCACATTTTCAGTCATCGATATTTATCACACATTACTTCCGAAAAGTAATTGACGTGAGCCAGGATCCGAGGCCGCGACTTGTTGATTCAGAAGCGGGGTGCTCATATTCAAATACCTATGCCATAATATGCTTTTTCATATTCCTCCGTATTTATTTCTAGAAGTGCTTTAGAAAAAAATAGAAAATAAACAATATGGCGCTCTATTTTCATGGAACCCAAAAGATCACAATCTCCATGGTAACCAAAAAAAAAATAACAGTACTGTCATTACTGTTTCTTGGTAGAGGAGACAGGTATGAATGGGGGAATTCGAATCATTCAAAGGACAACGTTCTTTTGTTAGTTGCCGCTGCATCAGGGGGCTTAGAGCAATAAAAAAAGGTTGACACCTTTACCGGGGGTTACCACTTGTGTGATAATACCGAATATATCATATACATTGTCAATACGAACTAAAATTTTAATGAAGAGAAAATAAAATGTGTTTAACTTACATTTTTTTTTATTGGCTTTTAAAAAATATTGCACTTGATCGTAATTTATTAGCTTACGTGTCATGAAGTGATAATCTCTGCTTATAGACTTAACCAACTCTACGACATTGTTCCAATGGCGAAAGAACTCTTAAAAATATTTTTTTTTTGCCTGCTAGCGTTCTCCTGACGAATGCTGGACCGGATAATTCTTACGGTAATATAAAATTATTAATCTGCCAATCAGTGCTGCATATGTGTGAATATTATTTTATTATGCATTTTAATGATTTTTATTTATAATTTTAAGCAAATAAATTGGAACTTTCTTTCTAAATTATGCATGAAAGCTAACCTCCATCAAGGAAGATAATGCCAATCTTTTAAATATATGTTTCTGGTTGATATTATCTTGTCCACATAAATTTAAGCGATACCGTCAGGGTCGCCGGCTTTTAGAAAGGTGCTCATGCTCATTTGATGACTCGAAAACGTGGCGAAGTGTGAGAAGAGCAGCTACTTTTTATTTAAATAGGCCTCCTACCTCCGGACACCCATGGGGTCGGCGCCTATGGATACCGCGGGGTTTTTTGTCTTGATCCCAACCTATATTTGGATGAAATAAAACCGCATTGACATTCGTCTATCATTGAAAACATTTTCAAAGGATTGAAATGTTTTTAATCAAGAAAGTAAGGCAAAGAACATTATAAGGTCTTTACAAATAGTTACAAAACAAATAGACCTCAAACTGACTCTTTAACGACTGTTGAGACAATCAACTGTTTGGATTGAAATGTTTGATCAAACCTTTTTAATGTACATTTTGAGGTTTTAATTTCGAAGATCAAACAAATTAAAAAGTCAAATTGAAAATTGCAAATATAGATATGGTAACAGGTACACATAATAACTTAGTCAGCTTACTGACGAAAATCGACGAACATGTCAGGAAATTAGACTCACATAATATACATGCTTTAGATAGCAAAAGGTAGAGTTTGAACTAAGTAGAGATAAGGCAGAACTTTAGGATATTATTACTTAAGTTATATAGTATAGAATAGAGCCAGGTTTTTGAATGGATCTACGAAGGAATCGTGGAAGATCTCTTGCGTGAGATAAGCGTGGAGAAGTCACATAAATGGCGGACCCCAAGTCGTGCTACCGTTGCCATAGACAAGATAAGAATGTATACTGAGATAATAGTCTATGTAATTGACAAACATTGGATAGCAGATCAACAGACAACTTGGAAACCATAGATCTTTTTTTTTTAATTTATCATTAGAACACGACAGTAGTTTGTAAACGGCCCGGATGAGGCCAAAATACAAACAAACAGTTAACGTTTTATATATAGATAATATATTTTTTTATTTCATGATGTTAAATATAAACTACTAAACGTGGCAGACGTTGAGTGACTTCAGAGACATGTAGAAGTATGGCTTTAAAAACTTTATGCAAATAAGCTTCAGTCTTATATAATAAAACGTATTTATTTACGTTTCTTCCGGAAGATTATTTGATTTAAAAACATACATGCTCATGCCTGTATCCCATAGGGATAGGATAAATTGAGGTTTACTTCATCTAGAGAAGGGGTAGCCAACAGGCTGACTTTCAGCTTGCCACAGTCATACATCTCATTATGTATTCACGGCACATACACACGGCACGGTATTCATTCTTCGGCTGCTTCGCATTTTTCCTTTAATGAATCAGACCATTAATTTAATGGAAAAAGGTTGAGTTGAAAGAAAGTATCGGTGTAAAAGTAAGAAAGGGCATACTCCGATGGTACAGACATGGACAATGGACAGACAATGGATGAAACAAGATTGACTAAGAGTCGAGGATAGACCCCATGCATTTTCCATGATCAAATAGAACGAATCCTGGAGGAAGGTCAGGATAATTAGAAATCGAGGAGCGTGTATGACAAGATTTATAAAAATGAAAGAAACGAGTGAAGCGTGTTACATCGTACTTATGGCGCTTTGTTCTGTCTGGCCACCCCGCAAGGGAATTGGCGTAAAATTAGGTATGTAGGAGTTTTTAATACAAAACTATTGCTTGAGTCCATCACGGCATTGCCTAAACAATAAAGAGTGTTGGGAAAAAATACTAAAACACTTTATCCGTTTCTATCTGTCTTTTTTTATCTATTTTCTATATGTGTCATTCTTCACGTTAGTAAAATATTACTCAAGCGTATCAATGGAATTTCTGCCCAATGGAAGATTAATAGATCATCTCAAATTAAGTTCAGTGTCAATCCCATTTAGTAAGAATGCAGGTCCTGAGTATATTTGTAGTGTCGGTAGATACATTAGCATTTAAAAAGCGACAATGTGAACCAGCGTCCGAGACCTGTCCAGTTAGACAGGATTCTTAAGTTTAGGGGGATCTTTTTGTTGAAAATTCTGTCGCAGGTGACGCCGCTGTGAACTTCGATGACCACAGGTCCAATAGAAAGATTATATCTCACTTTCTTGATACTTAGCACCAATAGTCACAACATCCTTGCAAACATCCAACAAGACTTGCTAAGAAAAAAAATGGTCTTTTAAGTAAAAAATAATTCGCAGAAAAATTGTCTGGTATCTGAATTGGTTTCTATTTCAGCTCATGTTAATGGAGCAGTGTCGGAGCAAAAAGGGTTACGTGGTCAAATGTCCGCAAAAGTCAAACACGACAAAAGACATGTTATCCATCTCAATTTCCAAGGAGCTTTAAACAGAATATTATAAATAATGATAATGTTTGTATCTTAGAAATTACATTAAAACAAAATTCAATATAAAATGAATCATCACGCTGTCCGGTTTTAGTTAATATACTTGGAATCGAGTCTGGCAATATAACATATAAACTGGCACGGGATAATAAAGATTTAAACTGCAATTTACAAAAATAATATTAATAATATAGTTTAAAAACCTGCAAAATGTAGGTACATGTACCACTAAAAAGGTCAGTACTCCGAACCTACTGGTTGCAATGTGATGTCATATGGACTAAAACCTTCCTTTATAAATAGACTATCCAAAACAATATGATTATTGCAATACTACTTAGTATATCCTGAGAATAGCGTGTTCAAACAACTCTTCATTATTATAATATTTGTTAAATTAGTTAAATGTGGAACTAACTATTTGTCGAATAGCAGATAATATTAAACCATGAAACTATTGTCAATTTTAGTCCAGTCGATCGAGGCAAGGCAAAAAGTAACAACCAGTAGATCGCACTGGGTTCCGTTATTAAACAGGACACCTTGGTCTGAACAAGTGGACCACCCTTGGTCTAGTGCTTTTATCTATATCTTTTTTTTTTAAGAGAATTGAGTAAGAGTTCAGTAACTGCAATATATACTAAAATGTAATGAAAGACCCTTATTTTATTACATACATCATGATTAGTATGAAATGTTGCGCTTTTTATGTTGTTCTCACGGTGGGTTTGTGTGCGTATGTGTGTGACAGCTAACTTAAGTACGGCATGGTCACTAATTGCAACTAATTAAAGTTTAAACGGCAAACCATGCTGTATTATTGTCCGCTGTCCGTCATGAAGCTTGCAGTTCAAATACAATTTAGGTTTTCATATTTTTTTAATAATCAATTGGTGTGTTTGTTTGTAATACGTGTATGTCTGTCTGTTTGAGTTACATACGGCTAGACAGATTATAATGAGACACAGGCGGATTGCTAATGTGGTAAGGAACAACACAGGATACTTTTATTTTAGAAATTGTATTATTAAGACGGAGGTATAAAATAGCAATCCACAATGCAGTCCTGATCCCAACGCTAACTTATGGAAGCGAGAGCTGGGTATGGCAGAGTGTGCATGAAAGTAGAATAAACGCGGTGGAAATGAGGGCACTACGCAACATCTGCGAACTGCTAGAAAACAAGGTTGTACGGAAGGAAGTTGGTTTGAAAGAGAGTGTCGGTGTAAAAATAAGAAAGGGCATGCTCCGATGGTTCGGACATGTAGAAAGAATGGTTGATACAAGACTGACTAAGCAGATATACAATGCAAAAGCGGATGGATGTAGGAGTCGAGGACGGCCAAGACACACATTCCATGACCAACTAGAACGTGTTCTGGAGGAAGGTGATGTTAAGAGCCTCAAAAACCGACGCGCGTGCATGAAGAAGCATGCGTGTAAGAATCGTGCCCTATGGCGCTCTGTTCTCTTTGCCTACCCCGCAAGGGATTTAGCGTGAAGTTATGTATGTAGGTATAGCTGATGCATAAAAATACAATTGAAATCCTGAGCAACAACGAAATCACTTAACCAACAAAATCACTTTGTCATACAGCGTACTACTCGTAAAATGTTTGCGCGTTTGAAAATATTACCATCCGAAGAATTGGCATAATCTGTAAAATCACTGATGTTGCACCCGCGATAGTTAAAAAACATAACAATTATTTATTTATTTTTGTTTTGTTTAGAGTCTTTATTTTATATTATTTGTTGCTTTATTACATTTCTGAATATTAAGGTACAACAAATTAAATGTCTAAGAATTAACTGAGTTATGTATTTTTTGTTTGTAATCTGGAGGATTGGGCCAAATTTGTTGCACCCGCTATGCCACTTTGAACCTTTCTCCTGACTATGAAAATGTGATTTTAATTTTTTTATTGATTAATGTTAAGTAAACACATAAAAATGTAGTCCTTTAAAGACTAATTTCTTTTAAAATGTTTTTTATTTAGTTATATTAAACTAAAACAGGCGTCTAAATGTTGCACCCGCGATACTGGAATGACCCAAAAGCAATTCGAGGGAAAATTTTCACTTGTTTTGACTAGTTTTTCGATAAGAAGGAGAGGAGGGAAGAAGTGTCTGTTAAAATATGAGTTCTTCTAGTATTTTTATTGCACTTTCCATTCAAGCCTTTAAGGTAATCTATATCGTAATTTTGTACAAAAATGGTAAGGTCGAAATACTGTTATCCCGGTAATATAATTCATTTCCCCCTATTCCCCCCGTTGTCGAATGGCGTGCCTCCAAACCTCCCAAACGCCGACAAAGATGTAACAACAATAGTTCGATTGAATGACAATAGCCCAGCTCCACGGTCTACCGGCGCGCTCCTCATTTCGCTGCGACCCTGGTACAACGACCTATTAGATAATATCAAAACGGATAAATTTATGTCCATTTTGACCCACTTTGCTGAGGAATTATTTTAGATAGTTGCCGGTCAGAGTTCAACAGTGGCTGTGTGACCTAATATATTATTAAAGTAAATTGTAATTAATGAATGTGATCTTGACCATGAAGCTATTAAGTACATTATATTATGTGTTAGTAATAGAACCACGTAGTTCGCTTCATAAATGGGCCGAAAATACCACGACCTCTCCGAATATTTGCGTAATGGCTCGTGCCGCGTTTCGCGCGGTGAGAGAGGTATTCGGAGGCCCAATCCCCTCCCCGTCTCCTTTTCCAATCCCACTTCCAACCAATTCCCTATCTAACCAAAGAAAACATTCTCAAAGAGGATTGACGTCAAGAAAGCGGCTGGTCATAATACATGGATAGATCAAAAGGATGACATGTTGTGCCGACCCCAATCAAAGTGGGATAAGGGCAGGAAAATGATGAATGATATTATGTGTTATAAAAGGCGCTTTTCTGGGACTATCAGAGTTCAAACCAATTATAAAGATGAAAGGAGGAGTAACCTTGCAGAGGATTCGCGAAATATTTATCACATATATATAACTCCTGAAAATAACTAAGAAAAGTCATTAGTGTCAGCCAGGATTAGAACCCGAGATTCCTTGATTCAGACGCGGGACGCCAGTCCTCCATACCGCCATAACATTGAAACAACTTTTTATGGATTATATATCGCGTTTATTTTGTGTGGTAGAGCCAAGCAGTTCGCTGCATAAATGGGCCAGCTCGACCGGTGAAATACCACGACCTCTCAGAAGACCGTTGTAAAGTGGCTCATGCCGCGTTTCGTTCGGAGAGAGAGGTACCCGGAGGCCCACCCCCCTTCCCCCAGCCTTTCCTATCCCCTATCCCTTAAAGGTTGGCAATGCAACAGTAACACTATATGTGTTGCTGGTGTTCATCGGCGGCGTTGGTTGCTTACCATCAGGTGACACGCCTGCTCGTTTGCCCTACTATCCCATAAAAAAAAAATGTTATGAATGTGATATGCGAAATTCTAACAAATAAATATCTCCATACCGCCAATTTTACTTTACTTTCCAACAAAAGGTATATGCACATTCATTACAACAGCTAAAAACAATATGTTAAGAATGCAAAATACTATATATTATATGGAAAAATGCTTGTAATAAAAATTCTTTACCCAAGTAATTAATATAAACAAAGAGAGCTGATGTTTTCGATGTTCACACTATTTAAGTACTGAGTACTTGTACTTCTGTAAAGAAGATCAAGGAGTTCTCTACAAGGTGTTGGGTAACAAAATCAAGTGCTTATAAAGTAACACTTTGCTGCACCTGCACCTGCAACACATAGAGCGTTACAATTGCAATGTCGACCTTTAGGGGAGTAGGATGTGAAAGGATGGGGAAGGGAGGTGGGCCTCTGGGTACCACTTTCACCGAAAGAAACGCGGCATGAGCACTTTACGTCGATCTTCTGAGAAGTCGTGGTATTTCACCGGTCGAGCCGGCCTATCCCTGCAGCGAACTGCTTGGCTTTTATTTACTTGCCACTGTAGACACTGTGGCAAGTAAATAAAGATTATTTACAAAAAATATTCTTCTAATAGAAATTCTAGTTCTAAACTCAATAGTTCCGGACGACTACTCACAATTCAGTCAACAGCACAAATCTATAAAAAGGTCGAAGGCCTTAGTCAATTACACTCGCTACTTTAAAAAAATGTTAAAAAAGGAGGTCAATTAATTAAGTCTCGACGATCTGACGAGTGACGTCAGTACTCAGTAGGCAACGGAAATACGGCTTTCCCTGACGTTCGAAACTTAATATTTCAAATGTCCATAGACCCAGGTTTGTGTCGCTAATTTAAAAAAAAGTCAAACTAAGATCAGATTATGTAAATTTGAAGTCTTTTTTTTTTTACACGGTGCGGTGTTGGTTTACTTTTGCCGTTGAAATCGTGACGAATATCATCTTAATAAATCTATGGTTATTACAATCTTATGACATTGAGTTTTAAACGTATGCCTCAAATCCTAATTTTATATATAATATTACAATTTATCTTCCGTTACTTTTAATAATATCAACTATCTGTTAGTACCTAATATCAGTCCAAGTCTTGCTAAGAGTAAAGGGCATTAAATCAAAATTAAAACATCATACAAATCAAACATTGCTACCAAAATGTCAAATAACAATGTCCGCAATTGCGTATTAAATAAAGCGTATGAACATCGTACATATTTAATGATAAGATAAAATAATTCATAACTGCGACATAATGTAAGTATATTACTTAAAGTTTTTTATTTATTTTTTTAAATCATTCATCATCATCATTAGCCCTTTTGAGGTCCACTGCTGGACATAGGCCTCCCCCATAGAGCGCCACAACTGCCGGTCCGCTCAATCATGGGGGGTTTTTGCCATAATCGCCACGCTTGGCAGGCGGGTTGGCGATCGCAGTAGGCTGTATTTTTTTGAGAGAGAATGCTGCTGCCCATTCTTCTAGCTTTTCCTTTAGTCGCCTTTTACGACACCCACGGGAAGAGATGGGGTGGCGGTATTCTAAGCCGGCGCCACACAGCTGATTAAAACCTTGGCGTAAATAATTTAGATGAGTATATTCGTGTTAATATTTAGAAACTTTATCCCTTTTACGTTTTGTTAAAACCCTTAGATGAAAGCAGGATTTTCTGGAAAACGCAAGACAAAATATTTGGTCCCTTAGAATCGATGTTGAGCCAATCACCATGTATGGCCAAGCGTTATGCAAATATCCGTGTTCAACACACGAATTTTGTAAATGAATGCAGATAGAACTGGCCAACCATTAAAATGTTAGAACCGACAGTTAAATTAACAATTATACATATCTATTGCTATACATACAAATAAAATTGAAGTGTCTGTTTGTAATATTAAAATAACTACTTTCTACTACATTCATGTGAATATGTATACAGTGAGTACACCAGAATAAAATTTTTTTTTGCTACTTTTGTCTGTCTGTCTATTTGTTCCGGGTTGTATTTGAAATGGCTGGACCGATTTTGACGGGACTTTTATTGGCAGGTAGCTGCTGTAATAAGGAGAAACTTAGGCTACTTCATCACTTACTGAGTAGTGAAGTCTAATTTTTCATTCGGACATTGTAAATTGTTAAGTTCTTTATTCAAGATTGTGAATCTTATTCCTCGTGGATGCATAAAGTACCTTTACGCGGGCGATAAAATATTTTCATTAAAACAAGTATTTTACGGTTATTTTACAGTAGAATTGTTTGTTCATCAGAATTCAAGTTGTATAACAAAAGGGAAGTAAAAGTTAGGTTTTAAATAATATAATAACATTTATATTCTTACCTGTTACGTATCTGTATCATAAAATTTTCAAGTTTTTTTTAAACATAACAATAATAACTTCACGCCTATTTCCAGGTATAGGCAGCGAGTGTTAAACCTCGATTCGTCGAATTATTACGTCCCAAATGGAGTAATTGGCGGAACCCATTGCTATACACATACAGGAATTCACTGATGTGAGCCCGGAATCGATTCCACGGCTTGAATTATGAAGAACATAACATAACATAACTTCACGCCAATGTTACCCGAAGGTGTAGGCAGCGGCTGTTAAACCCTCGTTTCGCCGTTATGTTTACGTCCCAATTGTAATCGGTGGTGAACCTATTGCCATACCGGGTACAAAGTTTTTAGTCATCGATATTTATCACACATTAGTTACGAAATAAATTTCGAAAAGTGATTGGTGTGAGCCAATGTGAGGATTCGAACCCGCGACATCTGGATTCAGAAGCGTGTTGCTCAACCACTGGACCACCGAGACTAGTAAATCATTACGTTCAACACCATAGTACATCACGTTAAACTGCCAAAAATAATTGTTCCGGTACAAATAATAAATTGGTAAACCAATGAAACTCTGGCAATAAAACGATAGCCTTATTGACCACTGCCTTACTTACACATGAAATTCGTCTCGTTTTCATTTAGTACATTTGGTCTCAGCTCATCATCACTGCATCATTACATAGTTTAAAAGAAAGTCACTTTCCTGTCTCTATATCGTTATAGATAAGAAATATATGTATATCTTTGAAACTACGCAACGGATTTTGATGTAGTTTTTCTTAATAGATAGAGGGTGCTTCGGCGGCTTCGGCCAAAAATGCATCTTCGGCGAGATCTTCGGCTTCAGCCGGTTTCTGGGCCGAAGCCGAAGGTCCCGCCGAAGGTCCGAGAACAGTTGGAATTAAACGAACTGTTACGAAAGAATGAGTGACTGACGGACCGGACTGCGCTTAGTTCAGTGCGGATACATCTATCACCGAGAGAAAAGCGGCATGAGCCACTTTACACCGATATTCTTCTTTAGCTGTGGATAATATTGAAGAAAATTATTAAATTACTAATAGTTTATAAACCGGCTATAACTTCGGCCGAAGGTTGTGGAGATTGCCGATTAATCGGCTTCGGCTTCGGCTTTGGCCAAAAATAGACCTTCGGTCGGGCACTATTTATAATGTAGTAAAGACAAAGTGATAAATCTAAAATTTACTAATTTATTACTATTATTTTATGATCGAGGACACGGCTTCTGAATCCAAAGGTCGCGGGTTTGAACCCGGGCACCCACCAATTAACAAAATTAATTTCGAAACTTGTGTGTGATAAATATCGATGACTAAAAACTTTGTCCCCCGTATGGCAATAGGTTCGCCACCTATTACATGTCGGTCGTAGTCATAACGGCGAGTCGAAGCTTTAACAGCCACTGCCTACACCTTCGGGTAGAAAAAGGCGCTAAGTTATGTTAAGTATGTTATGTTATTACTTTTCATGCGGAACAAAGTTTGCCGGGTCAACTAGTGAAGAATAATATAAGGTATTTAGAAGAAATTGAGGCTTTACTAAAATTTTATGGCAGATTTATCTAGCAGAAAATGGAACAGCCGCCCGTACGTGGACGGCTGCTCCATTTTCTGGTAATATTAAACGCGCCGACTATATAGGACGAAAAATCGGACTTGTCTTAATTGCTGCTACTTACATCTTTTGTATATTAAGAGTTGAAGTTACATAATTATATATCTTTTTAAAAATTGTTTAAACAATGCGATGTTTGTAGGACAAACCAATTAACAAAACGCTTGATAAATACATAAATCAATAATAATTTGCTACTTCAAATTCTAAACGCTAATATTAAATTTCACTTATACCCGATTAAAAATGGAGATATTTTTCCCGACAAGAATGTAGTTCAAAATTTATGTTTCATAAAATATTAGGAAATAAATAATAAACATGTTGTCATGACTTATTGAATTGACTATTTAATATCAACTCGTTTGAGTATGTTTTTTTTTAATTTAGACATATTTTATAATCAATTCAGTCATCTTTTAAAATAATCTTATACTAAGACTGTGATCAAATAAATCCTATAACACTTACGTCGATTTGCCAAAAACCACAACCGACAAAAAAATAATAAAAAAAATAGCCAACGATCATACACGAATGTTGTTCAAAAATACTCACCGTTACTTACTATATAGGTGCAACAGGATCTTCCTGCACTGCGGTACCTACTACATATGCTTTCCACAAAACTGAATATACGATACTACAGTTAAAACTAAAACAGTTTAAACGACGGAAAACTTAAATTGCAATAAACTTTAACACTCAATTAATTCAAATAACACTGATAAATTATTTTTATACAGTTTTAGATGGCAACCATTGATAGTTTTAATAAAATTAACTTTTTACGTAAAGTTTTTGACGTTAGAGTTGTTTTTTTTTGGCGCGAAACAGCGACACAACAAAAGGCGATCGGCTCTGAGTCGAGCCGACGCGAGACTGTAATATCTCGGCAGCTCGTCTGCCATACACTCGAATCGAATTCACTCGATCCCTCGACTCGAGCTTTTTGCCCGATACATCCTTCCCTCTCTAGCAAACCGTCACCTGCCGCTTAAAAAATAAACGAGATGCTTCACATTTCGCCGAAATTTGAAGCCTTGCATTCTGACATATTTACAGGTATCTTGGTAAACCACTTGCATGTTCGCGCAATGCTGCATTAAACCTCGAATACAAGCAATCGTTCATCTGCGATATTTACACAGCTTACCAGAGGTGTATCAAGTGAAGTCGACCTTGTTAGTTTAATATATGTCATCATTACATTACATTACATTGTATAAAGTCGTTTTCCGCTGTTTGTCCCCTTATATGCTTATATCTTTGAAACTAGTCAACGGATTTTAATAAGATTTTTTTCAATAGATAGAGAGTGTCAACATGCAAACCACCCATTTGCATGTATAATTTATCTATACTATAACAAATAAAAAGCGATACTTCCACTATATACCACCTTCAAATGGTATACAAAAAAGTCCGCGATGGCACATGTCTATCTCCAAGGGATAACCCATAAATGACCATGATCTCAATTTTTCTGAGGCGAAATAAAGTTAGCTGGGTAAACTAGTAGATAATAAATTAAAATCACAGCATTTGGTGACACACAAACAAGCAAACAAGGCAAGTGCAATTAATTCAAAAAGCCTATTTATTATGTAATTTTAGAATTACATAACTTCACGCTTTTTCTACCGGAAGGTGTAGATAAATGGAATAGGTAGCGAACCTATAGCCATACCGGGCACTAAGTTTTTAGTCATCGTTATTTATCACACATAACTTTCGAAAAGTCATTGGGGCCAGGATTCGAACCACAGGACCACCGAGACTTATAAAGAATTTTTCTAGAATTAAGTTTTCGATTAGGCTTAGATTTAGCAAACGTGAGTGTATATCGCGTGACAATGCAATATTATAATGGCATGATCTGATGATGGCGCTAGAAAATTACCATAATTTTACTTTTAATAAAAAATATTAACCTACCTTTCTGCGATTTTGGGATTTTGGGCTTATTTATTTCATGTTAAATCGATAAATACGAATAATTCGATAAATTGAATACAAATAAATTCGTGTTAGATATTATGTAACTATGAGCGGCGCTTCAGTGAATCCTTAATCTTAATTATTAAATAATAACAAAGGTTTTCGTTACATACATAACTTCACGCCAAATCCCTTGCGGAGTAGGCAGAGAGAACAGAGCGCCACAAGGTATGATTCTTACACGCCTCACTGGCTTATTTGACTTTCATAACTATTTTCATACACGTGCGTCGATTTTTAAGGCTCCTAACATCACCTTCCGCCAGAACTGGTTCTATTTGGTCGTGGAATGGTGTGCCGTAGCCGTCTCCAACTTCTACATCCATCTGCTTTAGCATTGTATATCTGCTTGATTTATGTAAACCTGATTACTTTAATATACTTACTATTAACAACTTTAGTACATAAATCATATAAACAAAAACACGTTTAAAAAAATGCTTTATTCTCTTAATCGTAGCTAACAAAAATTCTAGTTCAAATATTTGTGAATACAATATCCAGTAAGCTGGGTAACTAACGTATATCTACCTGATGTTGACTGAAGCATATTAGATAAACAAACTTCACATGTTCCCAGAACCACCCTGTGGGATAGTAAGTACTCAAGACACAATGATACCTACATAGATATAAGAATATTAGATCGGCAATAGTCATCCAAACAGCGAGACCAAAAATGGGTCGTTGATGTGTGAGTGACTTATCAATGTGTGCGTTAAAAGTTTCTCCATGGGTCAACTTTTATATAATTTTTGTTTATGTGTTGAATTATAAACATGCTGAGAATCGCTTAGTAGCGGTCGGGCTGTCAGTGATGATTAGTAGTTAGTGTCCGACCGAAGCTTCGGCTTCGGTTTCGGGTACCTTCGGCCAAAAATGCATCTTCGGCGAGAACTTCGGCTTCGGCCAAATTCTGGGCCGAAGCCGAAGGTCCCGCCGAAGGTCCGAAAACAGTCGGAATTAAACGAACTGTTACGAAATAGTGAGTGACTGACGGACCGGACTGCACTTAGTTCAGTGCGGATATCTCTATCACCGAGAAAAAAGCGGCAAGAGCCACCTTACGCCGATATTCTTTATGCATGTGTTATGTCGTTACAACCTTCGACTTCGGCTTCAGCCGAAGGTTGTGGAGATTGCCGATTAATCGGCTTCGGTTTCGGCCAAAAATAGACCTTCGGTCGGACACTATTGGTAGTACATTTTTGCTGACATGTGCCATCTACTACAGTCTATATACGTAAGTAAAATAATACTTGTAACTATTCACGTTGTAACAAACAATTTAACAAATTTAGGTCGACCGTTGTTATTCCACAAATACTCAAACCCGTATTATAAGTATAATTACGCATTAAATTTAACGATTATACCCTCAATTTGAGATTTGGTATTACGACTTGCGCGGTAATTTTCATGATCTATATACGTGCGTATAGGATAGTTAGGTTTTCCTTTTAACCTATACTAGCTAGCTAGGTAGAGACACGTAGTTTGCTGCATGAATGTGCCGACTCGACCGGTGAAATACCATAAAATAGAGAAAGTCGATGTAAATTGAGTCAAGCAGCGTTTCGGTTAGTGAGAGATATATCCGTAGGACACAATTTTCCCATAACCTCCCTATCACTTCCACATCCCATATTAAATGCCGTCTACGTTTTTTTATGGGATAGGAGGGCAAACGAGCAGGCGTGTCACCTGATGGTAAGCAACCAACGCCTCTCATAGACACCAGCTACACGTATAGTGTTACTGTTGCGTTGCCAACCTTTAAGGGATAGGGGATAGGAAAGGATAGGGAAGGGGGTGAGCGTCAGGGTACTCTCTCACCGAACGAAACGCGGCATGAGCCACTTTACGTCGGTCTTCTGAGAGGTCGTGCTATTTCACCGGTCGAGTCGGCCTCTTCAACTTCATGCAGTTGTCCATGTGCGGTGCTTGTCCACGAGGTGATCCGCTAACTCGTTTGCCCTCTCTCCCATAAAAACAACATAAAAGGTCAACAAAACTGTCACTTCGCGTTAAAATAGTCATGAGTGAATTCGTGAATCAGTAACATAACATATCATAACATAACATAACTTCACGCCTTTTGTTACCCGAAGGTGTAGGCAGCGGCTGTTAAGCCTCGTCTCGCCGTTATGTTTACGTCCCAAATGGAATAGGTGGCGAACCTATTGCCATACCGGGCACAAAGTTTGTCAGTCATCGGTATTTATCACACATAACTTCTGAAAACAATTTCGAAAAGTCATTGGTGTGAGCCAGTGTCTGGAATCGAACCCCGGACCTCTGGATCAGAGGCCGTGCGCTCGCCCACTGCGCCACCGAGACTATATGAGTGTCATCATGAATCAGTAAATAGATGTAAACAGCGAATACGTAGGAATCTTAGGTGAAAATCTCGGTGGTCCAGTGGTCGAGCAGTGGCTTCTGATTCAAAAGTCGTGGGATTGATTCCGGGTTTAATGATTTCTCGGAATTCTTTTCGAAAGTTATTATGTGAGTTAAATATCGATGACTGACAACGTTGTGCCCGGTGTACGGAATAGGTTCCGCTATTCAACGTGTGACGTGACAATTCGGTGAGTTCAACTCGACGAATCGTCACGTCTCACCTTTTGAATTTAACAGCCGCTGCCTATACCATCAAGTAGAAAAAGGCATAGAGTTATGTTATGTTCATACTAAATAAATTCAAAACATTCCTTACCATTTCGAAAATTACCATTGTTTCACAGTTTTATTAAACTTATATATATACCCCCTTTGTAGTGGGTAATGTTGGTTGCATTCAAAGTGGAATGAAATAAAGTAATTTGCCGCTGCGCAGCGTCAACACGGGCGTGACACGGCAAAGCACTCAGAAAGTCAGCACCCCGAGGCTTAGAATGGAGTCCGAGCACCCGCAAAACCGCTTTCAAGTCCTAAATCCTATTAAAGGCACCTAAAAGAACCCTTATTCATAGACCAGACTGGCTGACGTTACTAATAAATATTTAGCATAGATTTGGCATAGACTATAATAGATGGCACATGGCAAGAAAAATGTAATATTATTCATCACTGACAGCGCAACCGCGTATATTAGATTTTCAGGATAATTACATTTCAACACATGAACAATAACTATGTAAAAGTTGACACTTTGAAGCGCTTTTTACGCACACATTGATAAGTCACTCACACATCAACACCCCATTTTTGGTCTCGCTGTTTGGATGACTATTGCCGATCTTGATATTCTTATATCTATGATATTACGTGACTAATAAATATTAGGTCGGGGATAAAGTCTTTTCGCATAACGTAGGTATAAACTTATTATAAAATTTCTTTGACTGTACTATTTGTGTCTGGCTGGTTTTGGTAACATTAAAAAGTTTACATTATAAAGAAAAGAAAAAAATAAAAACAAGTTGTTTCCCGCTATTTTTCATTTGTTTTTCTCTCCGTAAAAATGAGTGAATCTAATGAAGAAATTCGATACATTTTAAAATTTTATTATAAAAAAGGCAAAAATGCAACTCAAGCAGTGAAAAAAATTTGTGATGTTTATGGACCTGATGCAGTGTCAGTAAGAGTAGCACAAATTTGGTTCAAACGTTTTCAGTCCGGAAATTTTGATGTTAAAGATGCACCTCGCTCTGGTCGCCCTGTTACGAATAAAATGGACGCCATTTTTGAAAGAGTGGAGCAAGATCGGCATATTAGTAGTTACGATGTAGCTGAAGAACTGGGAATTGACCACAAAACAGTTTTGACCCATTTGAAGAAAGCTGGTTATACAAAAAAGCTCGATATTTGGGTGCCACACGAGCACACTCAAAGAAACTTAATGAACCGTGTACTCATTTGCGATTCATTATTGAGACGTAATGAAACCGAGCCGTTTTTGAACAGATTGATAACTGGCGATGAAAAGTGGATCACGTACGACAAGAACGTGCGAAAAAGGTCGTGGTCGAAAGTTGGCCAGGCTTCACAGACTGTGGCCAAACCTGGCCTAACACGAAATAAGGTGATGCTGTGTGTATGGTGGGATTGGAAGGGCATTGTTCATTATGAGCTTTTACCGTCCGGCAAAACCATCGATTCTGATCTTTACTGCCAGCAACTGATGAGATTAAAGGAAGCAGTCGAGAGAAAACGGCCGGAATTGATCAACAGGAAGGGTGTGGACTTTCATCACGATAACGCTAGACCACACACATCTTTAGCCACTCAGCAAAAATTAAGAGAGTTCGACTGGGAGGTCCTAGTGCATCCACCATATAGCCCTGACCTTGCGCCTTCAGATTTTCACCTGTTTCGGTCTCTTCAGAATTCTTTAGGTTCTGTAAGGTTGACCTCAAGAGAGGACTGCCAAAACTATTTGTCCCGTTTTTTTGATCAGAAGTCCCAAAGCTTCTACAGTAACGGGATAATGTCTCTTCCCACAAAATGGCAGAAAGTTATTCAACAAAACGGTACATATATATTGTAAATAAATGTAAATAAACTTTGAAAAAAATGTCTTGACTTTTCATACAAAAATACGAAAATACTTTTTCCCCAACCTATTATATAGTGTGTAAAAACTGTTTTATCTTCCGTAGTAATATGACATCAAAATGGACATGAACAGTGCATAGCTATCTATGTAGTAGGAAACTGCTTTATCGACATCGTAGAATGTTGATCTGTTTAAACTTACAATTATTATGTTTACTAGCTGACCTGGCGTCCCCGGCGAACTTTGTTCCGCATCAAAAGTAATAAAATGAGTAAATTTTCGATATCTTGAGGTTCAATTTGTGCTATTTATTGGCTTTAATTGGATAAAAATTGTCATTGTGGGTTATCCCTAAGAGATAGATATATGCCCTCGCGGACTTTCTTGTAGACTTTCTAAGGTGTTTAAATAATGTAGAACATTGTTTTGATCTATCACTTAGGGTTCAGCTAGTGTTTGCAATTAAGGTGCTAAATCTCGAAAATTATCATTTTTTCTTTACAACATCATTTATGACTTATAGATCAAAACCACCCTGTTAACACCTTCTAACTATTAAAATATACCTGCAAAAACATCTTTACTAAACATATTATTTAAATACCTAGTATTAGCCTACCACAAATTATAGAAGACAAAAAGTATTTTATTACTTACTGGGCTATAAATACAGGTCTCGGTTTCCGAACTAAAAGTTAAAAAATAAAAGAGTCCGGAGTCTACAAACCCGAGTGAGCCTGTGCAAACAGACTTTTATTTTTAAAATAAAGCAAGCTAGCGTATCCTGTCCTACTAGAATTCGATTTTAGCTTGGAAACACCTACAGTTGAGAGATATCAGATGACTCTTAAAAATATTAATATGTATATATATGCCTTTGTAACCTCACGCCGTCAATACCCGAAGGTATAGGTATATATAATATATTCATGTGGTCTGTGTAAAAAGTGGTGGAAACTATTACCTACCACGGGAACAATTTTATTGTTTTTGCAGTTCGATTATTTGTTAAAGAAAAAGCTAGTTAATATTTATAATAGATTTTAGTTTTATTAGGATTATAATTTTTATAAAGGTGTAATTAATTCTACACAAACTTTTATAAGCCCCTATATGTAGAACAAAACAGTAACTAAGTATTTGATACCTTCACGAAGTGAATATACTAAATTGTACACATAACTTCCGAAAATAATTTCGAAAAGTGATTGGTGTGAGCCAGGATTCGAATACGCGACTTCTTGATTCAGAAGCGGGATGCTCGACTGGTTAGTAAATACTCAGATTCGAACCTAGAATATGGGTATCACCTAGAAGTGAAAGTGCACTACAGATCTCCCGGGCGATAATTAACTTAAAACATATAGCACACCCATAATCAATCAATAAATATTCACGTTTAAATATATACGATCTAACAGGTTTGACTTTGTTTTTTTTTTATTATGTAAATATTTGAAAAAAGTGGAATATAGTTGTTAAAATTATTGAATGTCATATATGAATGACAGTTCAACAAATGTCTGATTTTGCATTATGTTTACTAGAATTTGTTAGATTTTCATTTTATTTTAGTTTTATGTTCGTATTAATGCTGTTTTAAAATTAAATCGTTAACAAGAAAACATGGCTGGTAATTATTTAAAAAATATGTTACTATCTAGCAATTATGATTTATGATAGGTACTTATACAAGTAGGTTTGCGTTCAGAAAAGAAATTATAAATTACCGCCTATGTAACGCTGAACTCACAGAAATAGATCAAGATCTTGATCTATTTCTGTGGCTGAACTGAAATCTAGTTTTTTGTGGATTTCAATGACCTGGCAGCTAAGACTTTTAAGTTCCATCATCTAGCTTGTAAATAGTGGTATAGATTTTGAAGAGTTATTTATGTGTTTGAGAGTTTAGCTAATTGGGTCTATAACTCTTTATGTAGCGCAATCAATCAAGTTATAGGCAAAATAATTATGTCCAACTGCTTGCTTTTTATGTTTAATGTTGTCATTGTATACTTATCTCGGTGGTCCAGTGGTCGAGCACCCCGCTTCCAAAACTCGCGGGTACGAATCCTGACACAGGCTGGAAGTTTTGTGTGATAAATATCGATGACTGAAAACTTTGTGCCCGGTATGGCAATAAGTTCGCCACCTATTCCATTTGGGACATAAACGTAACGGCGAGACGAGGCTTAACATCCCCTGCCTACACCTTCGTGTAACAAAGGCGTGAAGTTATGTTATGTTATGTTCTACACTTATACTATAAAACAACTGTGTGTGATGTAATTACCAAACCTAAATTATAATAATCAGGACGTTATTTTATCGAATCTCAATAGCGGTGGAAAAAAGTATTGTGACCAACATAGCAGAAATGATCGACCTGGCTATCGGTACTCCTGAGGTAAGGCATATACTTGTATATTTTTTCGACTAGTTTTTTTAAGCAACTACCATAACAAATCAATCTTGAATTGATTTTGTTGTATTTTTATAAATTGAAAAGAAAATAACAAAGAGAGTCCCAATTTTGCTAACAAATCTATTCTGCTAATATAGGTCTCGATAGTCCAGTTGTCGAGCATCCCGCTTCTGATTCAATCAAATATTTTCTTTGAATAGCAATTGGTCTGTTGACCTAATCTGGAGTGGAAATTAAAAAAATATGTATTTGGAACGCCCTATTTACTTGTTGTTGTTGTTACACAGATAGGTGTAGTGGATTTCTGCATGCTTCAAACGGTACTCCACTGTCTAGCCCAACAATTGGGCGTAAAGGAAAAGAACGTGGAATTACGGGGGAGTATCGCCACCTTTCCTGTAGGAAGACAATCGGAGAGTAGTCCTACTATAACAGTCGACGAGTATATTGTAGAGGTAATTCTTGTAAATTTATTTATTTTTTAATCGAACAACATATTTTAATCGATTAATTTAAGTTTCCAGTTAAAGATTTTTGTCGCTATCAGATTTATGTGTTGCCAAAACTATGCGAAATAACTGTACAAAAATCTAAACGCTTGAACGTTTAAAGCCTATAATTGTTGTAGGATTTTCTAGCTTACACAGAATTAAGAAAAGGTGTTAAAGTCTCGATGGTGCAGTGGGCGCTCTACCCGCTTCTTAAACAACAAATCGTGGGATCGATTCTTATACCAATAACTTCTAGAAATTATTATCGGAAGTTAAGTGCGATAAATATCGATGACTGATAACTTTGTGTCCGATGTATGCACGATAGGTTCCGCCATCTATTCCATTTGGGACATAACATTTCGGTGAGACAAGGCTTAACAGCCGCTGCCTTTCTCTACACGAAGGTACTTCGCGTGGAAAAGACGTGACGGAAAAATATAATATTTATCCAATTCAGGTCATGTAGTTAGGTAATAGGTTAACAGTTAGGTAACGGACATTTATAGCTAAAACGACAACACTGTTGATTAAATCATTTTCACATAGTATAAGAAAAAAAGTCGCTTTCCGCTGTCTGTCCCCTTATATGCTTAGATCTTTGAAACTACGCAACGGATTTTGATGTTTTTTAATTTTTATGTTTAATTAATGTATAACTTAATAAAGAAAAAGTGATAATTTTCGAGATTTAAGCACTTTAATTGTAGACTCTGTAAAAAATACTTTTGTTGCGGAACAAAGTTCGCCCGCTCAGGTAGTTTATTTATTAAGACTAATATGAATTTTATTAATATTTTTTATAAAATTTATCTTTATATTTCAGACAGATGGGAAAAAATCTGGTAAGTGTGTAGATGACACTTATCTATTAAATAGTTTTCTTTTGCTGTTATCACTTCCTCTAAGAAGTTAAAAGTTATTTAGAAAAGCGTCCTTAGAAAAAGTATATCATTCGATTATTCTTGTCTTCATTTGTGAAAAAATACTTTATTATTATTTATTTAATATATACTAATAATGTGATAAGGAAAAGAGGAGCTTTGTTTGTTTGTAATCGATAAAATCTAAAATTAATTTACTGATTTTAATCATTTTTGTACCGTTAGAAAGCTATTTAGTTCAGCGTAGTCTACCTACATTTATGGCGCCATACATAAAAATAAAAAGTCCTGACGAACTCTTAAGTTTATGCGCGGGTGCAGCTGAAGACAAGTGGTGATATAAACTATGTAATTAATATAATCACAATTAAATCCTATTATCAAAAGAAAAGTAACAATTTTTCACTTAATTACAGGTTTTCCCGACTCACAAGATACCATACTTATTGGTGAGTAGTATTTATTTTTATCCTAGTTTTTAAATACATTAATGGAGTAACGGACCGTAGACAGTAAAAAAAACTTCATTAATTTCTCTGCGATATAAAATTAAGCAAGTACGGGATGACTTGCATGGAATTGGCCGTAAAGACTCGACTCGTGCCATTATTTTTTTTAATGTTGGTTAGTATAGTAGTCCTTCCTTCTTCTACTAAACGAATTTGAGTAAAATGTTATTTGCAGTTATATCAACTTCAAAGATAGGATAGTATAAATATCTCATTATTTATTTCTTGCTATTAACTTTTCGACAGACCGAAATTGATCCAACCAGCTAGTTCATTTCGTGTTGCATACATAAGTTGTAGCTATAAAAGACTAGCTGACCCGGCGAACCTAGTTAGGCCTCGCAAGCAATAAGTAAAATATTTGTTATACAAAAATGTTACCCTAATAGGCCTAAGTTACTCCTTACTACACTTAATATCGGTCCAGCCATTTCAAAGATTACCCGGAACAAACAGACAGACAAAAATTGAAAAAATAAAAAAAATAAAAAAAAATTTTTACCATCAGGTAACACGCCTGCTCGTTTGCTCTCCTAACCCATAAAAAAAAATTGTAACAGTTGTCTATAGTATAACTTTAACATTTACACTACAACTTTAACGTTATTAGGCAATTGATAAGTTCGCATCAAAAACGACTTAGGTTTAATACAGTTTTATCGCTTACAAAGTTACAACTGACATCACATTACTTATTTATGCTTATTCTTCTTTGTATATAGTTATCCTATGTTTTCAGTTCAACGTGTTTCCAAGGAAACGGAAGGTAAGCTTTAACACGCAATAAGCCTTAATATAATATATAATATCATTTCTCATTCGACTTTTATCGCTAAAGTAATGCATTATATTAATTATATTGAACAGTATTCGCCTAGCGCCATCTAGTTTTTAAGGTAAACAACTACCTAACGCTTGTGTAACGGTTTTAGACAATGGGTAATAATATCAATATATTAAGTGTAAATAGATACTTATAATATTTAAAAGACCTAGACACCATACAAACTTTCAATATTCCTCTAATTCAGAAGCCGGTATTTTGACCAGATCGAAGAATCGATCGACTGAAAACCCGTGTATGATAAATAAATAAACATAACTACACGCCTCTTTCTACCCGAAGGTGTAAGCAGCAGCTGTTAAGCCTCGTCTGACCGGTTATGTTTACGTCCCAAATGGAATAGGTGACGAACCTATTGCCATACCGGTCACAAAGTTGTCACTCATCGATATTTATCACACGTAACTTCCGAAAATTTCGAAAAGTCATTGGTGTGTGCCAGGATTTGAACCCGCTACTTCTTGAATCAGAAGCGGGGTGCTAGCCAATGCGCCACCGAGAAAATAAAACTTTTAATTTTACTTTAATTGCCTCCATATCTTGTAGCTTCTATGAGAAGTTCCAAAGCGGATCAGACCCAGCCAGCTAAGGCAAAACCTCCACAAAGAGATACCCCAAAATCAAATGCAGCAACGGCCGCGGCTCCACCCGCGGCATCTAGTGCAGCCCCGAGTGCGCCATCTAGTGCAGCTCCACGTGCGCCATCAAGTGCAACCCCGACTGCACCATCAAACGCAGGTCCGACGGCGCCATCAAATGCTGGCCCGACTGCGCCATCCAATGCAGGCCTGGCTGCGCCATCGAATGCGACTCAATTCGAGGCATCAAACGCGGGCACGAATGCTCCATCAAATACCGCACCTGTCCAGTCACCTAGTGCAGCCGCAGGTGTAGATAAAAGTGGAGGCCAGGCAGAATCCAATGTGTCTGCGGCAAAATCTACAGTCATAGGGCCACGAGTGGTCAGTTCTACTGAGAAACTCTCACTCGTTACTCTGAGCAAGTTCAATTTACTCGAGAGCACGGTGGCAGATTTGAAGAGCCGCGTTTACGGTAGCCTTCCTAAGAATGACGAAATACTACAGGAAGTCAGGTAATGTTAACCACATAAGCAGTAGAGTCTATTCTGGTCAATATGCAATTCTATTCATGTTTTTTTAAGCAATTAACCCGGTTTATTAGATATATTTAGTGTCGGTGGTCCAGTGGTCGAGCACCCCGCTCCAGAATCAAGAGGTCGCGGACTCGAATCCTGGCTCACACAAATGATTTTTCGATATTGTTTTCGGAAGTTATATGTGATAAATATCGATGACTGAAATTTTTGTGCCCGGTATGGCACCGGTTCGCCATCTATTCCATTTGGGACGTAAACATTACAGCGAGACGAGGCTTAACAGCCGCTTTCTACACCTTCGGGTAGAAAAGACGTGAAGTTATGTTATGTTATTATATTTTCATGGGGAACTGGGATATTTTTACTCTTTGCTTGGACTAGTCATCATTAACATTTTAAGTCGGTAAGATTAGTCCCAATACCTTGATTGATCAGAACTCCAACTTTTGTTTACGAGGTCCCGAGTTCGATCCCGATACCAATCACAACACTTTAGACATGATCATCCTTTTCTAGATCGCAAACAAATATCAAAGCTATCACCGACATGTGGACTTCTTTAAATGTATCATCACGGCTTGAAGCAGCTGAAGAAGGAATTGCCAAGTTAAGCTCTTTAGTACAGGACGTTATAGCAGAAACGTGAGTATATATGAATAAATGTATACTCACGTAACATACATTTTTATTTATGTTATGTGAGTAGTTATGTTCATGAAAAATAAAAACTATATTATAAGCTTTAGGCTATAATATAGCTAATGCAATGTTTCTTCGGATGTGGCAATAGTAGGGTACCGACGCGTTTACACTAAAAGTAAAATCTTTTTTCAACCTTACTGAACCAAATAGAACTATGGAATAGTTTTTTACATATTGCTTATGTAGTCAGTAAAAGTCATTGGTGTGAAACAAGAATCGAATCCGAGATATCTGGATTCAGAAGCAAGGTACGCCAAATAGATACCTGCATGACACCAAGACAAAGACAACCACCAACCTTATCTTTTATTAAATTTAGATACTCTATTAACGTTTGTTCAAATAAATCATACCAATGAACTCATTTGCTATATAATATTCAGTGGACTTAAAGAGCAAAAAAGAAGTTTCTTGATTTTGGGTTTTCTTAAAAGGAGAACTTTTAATAATTTTAATTACATTTAAATTCTAGCATGTTTTTTAAAAAAAAATTTAAAATATTTGGGTATTCTAAAAGTATACATATATAGAGACCTATATAGGTATTATATATTTATTATATACTAGCTGACCCGGCGAACTTTGTTCCGCATCAAAAGTATTAAATGAGTAAAATTTGAATCATAAATAGTCCAATTTGTGCTATTTATCGGCAAGAGTTTTGGCGCGCAACGCAACTGCTATGTCCCGCTATGTTAATACTGTAATATCTTCGTAAATATTCGTTTAAATTACATACTGTAAAGGGCCATATTGGTCTATAATAAAGCAAAATCTATTTAAAACAGCTAACTGGACGAAAATTAATGATTTTATGTTTAAAATCGCTTCGTAAAGTAAATAAGCCATTATTTTACCTAAAAAGGCAGGAAATAAAAATGGTCATCAGCCCCGGATCTAGGGGGGGGGGGGGGGGCCAAGCCGGGGCCCATGTCCCGGGCGGCAAGTTCAGGGGGAGGCCAAATTACTATAAAATTACTTATATTTGACGGACAGAACAAATGACAGTACAAGTACAAAAAATGACTGACTGTGTCTGTTTAGCAATCAGGCTGTATTATTAGCAGAAAATCACCCCAAAAAGATTGAATTTAGATCTACTCAAAGCAGTGGCAGACATTTAATATCGTCTATGGGGTACAGGTTGTGGGTTATTAGCAAAACGGTTAGAAGATCTTGGCATATTTTTCCAAGACAAAAACGCTTTGTGCGTGCTGCAAGATTTACCAACTGTCTTCTACCGTCCTTTTTTTGGTACGCTGGGAAATATGTTGTCGGCTCCCACCGAGAGGTGGAAGGGTTATGTGGGGCTACCGGGAGATGGTATTTCGGTGTACCTACTAAACAACCCAGCGTCGTTCCCGCTTTGTTATGTTAGAGAATAATGGAACACCGCTTTCAGCCGGTCCTCCCCGACGAATTGCCGCCCTTACGGCAGGATCCGCGCGCCTCTCGCGATGGTGAGAGGCTCGAGAACGGCCCGGGATCGTCGGCCATCGTTGTCCGGCAACAGTGTCGGTAAATGCAATGCGGGTGAGGGCGCCCCCGCCTTAGTCAACCACCCGACCCCGGGAAGGAGTTGTTGTTGGCGATCGAAATGTCGCCTCCTTCCTCCCTTTCTTCTCCTGAGGAGCGGCCCCGCGAGAGAGTGGTAGTTGCCAGCATGGCAGCTAACACGCTGGGGAGCGACATAGTTCCTTAAGGCCTACTGACTGAGCTAGCTGACAAGCAACCTCAATGTGCAGAGACACCGCGAGCGCCAGCGCCCGCAGTTGGACTTTTCTCTGCTCCCACGGTACCCTGATCTTACAGACGGAAACGTGGTTCCATCTGAAATCTACCTACTTCGGGACCTAGTAGATAAGAAGCTCGGGAGCGACAAAACGGCCCGACCGCCGCGACCAAATTGCGGCGCGGCCCAGCCCACGACGGCGAACCTGAACAGTGTGCTCAGCCACATTCTCCGCCGCGCCGCAGTGCAGTCACGACGGGGTCTCCTCTCTGCCGAATCGGCACAGGTACGATCCAAAGCACCCATGCCCGGACAGCACCTGCACTATACGGAAGAACAGGAAACCATGCTGAAGTGCTGGACAAAATCCACCCATTATAGATATTGAGCCATGATAATGGCCTTTACCGCAATAATTTTGCCTTCCACCATGATGTGAGCATCAGTGGGAGGACGCCACTGAGGACAGGGGAAGAAGACTGCTTCAGTCTTATGCAGCGCCACCTGAAGATAGATTCGCGGACTCGCCCGGCCACGAGGATATCACCCACTGAAGCGAGGCTCTCCGCCTCCCTGTAGTCCCTCCCCAGGGCATTGACAAGCGTGTCATCTGCATAACAGATTACACTCGTCCCACGGAGGAGGGCGCCCCACACAAGCCCGTCAAAGCCGATGTTCCACAGGAGAAGGCCCAACACAGGCTCCTGCGGATCACCGGACTACGAGCCGTATCGCCGTAGCCTGCCCGTCTTGTCCACCAGCAGGACGATACAGTTCTCCAGATAGTCGGCCATGAGCCGTCGTAGGTAGAGAGGCACCCCGTGATAGCGGAGCGTTTCTAAGATCGTCGAATGGGGGACGGAGTTCAAGGCGTTGGCGATGTCGAATGACACCGCCAGCACCCCGTCTCCCACGCTCGCAGCTTCCCGCACCTGGCCCTCTAGACGGGCTAAGGCGACAATGCTCTCCAACAATTTGCCAACCTCATCGAGAAGGACGATGGGCCGGCATGCTGGGACGGAACCCGTTGACTGTGTGTTCTTGGGAAGGAGGCACAACCGTCCCTCCTTCCAGGGTTTCGGAAACCTCCCAGTCGCAAGGCACGAACGGAAGAAGCTCCGAAACCTTCCCCCCCATCTCGGTGGTGGCAAGAGATAATACGCGTGCAGGGCCAGGAGCTGTGCCCTTGGAGCGGGGCCGGAGAGCTACCCCCATTGAATTGTTCCTCCGTAAGCGACTGGATCTCCCCTGGCAGCGGAGTCGCCGAGGGTAGAGGGTTCATAGCTGGCAGCGTAAAGTTCGGGTGTGGACGGGACCGAACCACCCCGTCCAGAGGTAGATCCGACTAGTATCCGTCCCTTCGTCAGGACGGCCTGTGCCGCTGCGACAGGGCACTCGAGGCGCATCGCGCCCATGCCGCGACAGTCGGGTCAGATAGGGCAGCACTTGACCGCCGCGACCTCGCAGCATCCGATGTTCGCGATCGCCGTTTCCACTTCCTTCTTGGCGACCGAATCGTCTAGATGGTCACCACCAACGCCGCCAGTTTTACTGGCCGCACTACGCTTGCCACGTCCGCGGTTGCCTCCCGCAGCTTGGAAGCGTAAAGATCCCCGTGGAGGCCTGGGCTGTGGCTTGGGTCGGCGGCACGACACCGATGTGATCCCAGCTGGGCGGGATCGACTATGGGCCGACCGCGGGTAGTCATACGAGATGGTCGGCAAAACATGTTGCTGTGAATGAAATGAAATAGTTCAAGCCTTAGAGGAAGTTTTCTTTATGGTATACGGTAAACAAGCAGGTGGCACCCGGTGGCAAGCAACAAACGCCGCCCATAGACATCTGAACACAGCTAGCACACCACTTGCGTTGCTGTCTCATAAATTGGAATATGGAAGGGATCGGAAACGGGATGGGAAGAAAAGGCTTTCCCTTTTGGGATTGGGTTTCCGGATACGCGGCATGAGTAGTAGTAGAGTAAAGCGGCAAACGTTAAAATAAATGTTAGTGGGCGGGGGCGGCATTTTTCAGTTTTGGCCCCGCCTAAAAAAAATGAAGATCTGGGGCTGATGGTCATTGTGGTTTATCCCGGAGAGATAGACATATACCATCGCGGACTTTTTTGGAAATCTTTTGAAGGTGTATAGCAATGTAGTACATTGTTTTGGTTTATCATTTTGGGGTCAGGCAGCGTTTGCGATTAAAGTTCTAATTAAATCTTGAAAATTATCAGTTTTTTTTACTACACTATACATGAATTATAGATCAAAACCACCCCATTGACACTTTCTATGTATTAAAGAAAACCGCATCAAAATCCGTTGCGTAGTTTCAAAGATATAAGCATATAAGAAGACAGACAGCGGGAAGTGACTTTATTTTATAATATGTAATGATGATGTAATTATTTCTTTATAGACCAACGAGACAACAGAGAGACCGTTCCCCTCCCGGTGTAAAACCCTCGCAAGCCATCGCTGGAAGTGAATCAGTTGCTGAACAAAGAACTGGCGACAAACCACAACAATCAATGGTACTTCCTCCTGGGATGACGGCAACAGAGGCAAACATTGGCTTCGCCGCGTCGGGCGTAGGACAAGCCGAAGATATTTCGAACTTGATGGCACTCTTGGCAGATCTGAGAACGGATCATGACAACTTGGCTGAGGCATTTAACAGTGCAATAAAGGAGCTGGACGTCAAAGTCGGTCGGTATATATTAAATACTAACTGTGCAGATTCCTCTGATTAATTTGTTTCGAAGATAAGTCGAAACAGACCGATAGAAAAAAAAAAACCTAATGAAAAAATAAAAACATAACCATATAACTTCACGCTTTTTGTTACCCGAAGGTATAGGCAGCGGCTGTTAAGCCTCGTCACGCCGTTATGTTTACGTCCCAAATGGAATAAGTGGCGAACCTATTGCCATACCGGGCACAAAGTTTTCAGTCATCGATATTTATCACACATAACTTCCAAAAACAATTTCGAAAAGTCATTTGTGTGAGCCAGCGTCAGGAATCCAACCCGGACCTCTGGACCGTGTGCTAGACCGATTTGTACCGTGACTAAGTACTTAATGAAAAGGGTTTGTTTTAATACTACCAAAAGACACTGTAATATTTATTAATATCAATAGATTACGTCTCTTCAAAAAGATTTGCTGCTACAAATTGATAATTTTATAATGATTTCCAGACCGACCACTTCCACCGGCAGTGTCAAAAGTATCGACAGCAGTTTCAAAAGTATCGACAGCACCATCGAAGGTTAATCAGCAGCAGACCGTTGGTAAGTGAATATTACAAAACCAGCAGCCTCTATCGGGCAGTTGATGATTTTTTTTGAAAATAAAGATATTTATCCTTTATCATCAATTTGATCAATCAATTGATCAAATCTGTTCAATCAATTATATGATCATATTATTATCTATTCGATCAATCAAATGATCAAATCTCTTCCATCAATTAAATTATCAAATCTATTTAACCAATCATAAGATCAATGAAATTAATTGTTTGATTCCAGATCCTGCCGTAAATCAAAAAATTACCGCACTGACTAAAAGACTCGAGATCATGGAAGAGAAACTATTGCACTGTTGTGATAAACTTGCCACCAATTCTACATTGCAAGATCAGGTTAGTACATATTAAAAGTTCTATTTAAATGGGCTCTTTGGAAGTTTTTTGGAGAGTAGATCATTTCTTGATTGCATTTGCGGCCGTCAGTACGTTTTATAATGTACCAACTGTTATGTTAAAGACATGTCTGTTTAATTCTCTATCCCTGGCAATGTGTGCGCAAAATTTTAAGCTGATTAATTGGTTGGATTGAGTAGAATCGGGTACGATTTCGGTGTAGATTCGAAAATCAAAACAAAAGTTCTAGAGGGCAGTGTTGGCCAAAATTAGATATTATTTCATTCCATAATGTATATCCTCAACCAAGTCACTTAAAAAAGAGACAGACACAAAGCGTTTTCTCAACATATAATGTATAGGTATATTTATAGGTCAATTCATTGCAAGATCAAATGGAACACTATTCTAAATTCGTTCTGGAGGCCCCGAAGATATCTCCAGACGTTGCCAAGGATGTACAAGGTAAATTAGGATAGACTTCAATTTTATAGTCGTTATTGAAAGGTCTCGCGCGGAGGTGTAGTAGTAAGTATAGAAACACCGATTAGTTTTCCGAAGTTATTACCTATATCGATGACTTACCAAACTACCTGAAATGGGCCCGAGATCCGGTCTTGACAATTCGGCTTGTTCGGCGGGGGATTATTGACGGAATATATACTTTCGGGTATTAAGGACGTAAACTGAATATGAACAATATTGAGATAGATTTAATTTTTATTTGAAGAATCAGAATAATTGTAGTCGCCATAGAATCCGAAGACGACCGAACAATTTTTATCACGATTCCGCGATCGCGTGATAATATCACAGATTATATGCACACAAAATGTATTTCTCGTTTATTTTTCAGGTTTGATGCAGTTATTCCAGACAGTGCAAGAAATGCAGGAACAGTTACAGCAAGTCCATGACACTGCTATACAGTTAGCTGCTGAAAAGGACGACAGACAGCATAATATTAATGTAAGAATTAGATTTTATAGCATAATTCTATTGCGAAACAAAATAAAACATATTTTCCAGGCGGCTAAACTTCAAATTCGGGAGCGGTCTTCGTAAACTCAAACTACGCTACTCCTCTGAAAGTAAAGTTTGTGGATCAAATAATACATTTGCCCGAGTTATTGAAACATCTATCACATGACAAAATTACTCAGCTACCTCTTTGTACCTATCCTACTTGTTATAAAAAAAATGCAAAATAACACCAGGTCCTCATCTTGCTCTTATGTTGTGTCTCTTTCAGTCACTATTAGAACAAATAGAACTGCTGAAGGTGATGAAGCTAGATCGTGAAGATATGATTGATGCACTCGCTGATAAAGCAGACCTTCGAATGTTGACACGCAAAGTGTCACACGACCAGTTCGAAATGGCCTGTGACGATCTATCAAAAGGACTGGAAAATGCTATTGGGAAACTCAATGTTCAGGTAATCGTAATGCCCTTTTAAATGTGCGAGCAAAAAAACAACCATCTGTGTACACTGTACCTACATTAAGTGTATTGTGTGTTTGTTTCCATAACACATCAATTTCAATATTTTAATTCCCCAGTTCTGTTAATAACTAAAATTACTAGTAATTTTAGACCTAATAGTAAATATAACTGCACGCCTTTTTCTGCCCTTTATGTTTACATCACAAATGGAATAGGTAGCAAACCTATTGCCATACCGAGCACAAAGTTTTTAGTCATCGATATTTAATCAGACATAACTTTCGAAATTAATTTCGAAAAGTAATTGGTGTGAGCCAGGATTCGAACCCTCGACCTCTAGATTCAGAAGCGGAGTGCTAGACCACTGGACAACCGAGACTAATAGTAAATTTTAAATAATCAAACTAGATTCCAATCCCAGTTCATTATATATTTATACAATAGTTGTCTATTTGCAGGAGTCATTGTGGCAACAAGCGCTTGATGATATTCAACGTGAGATTGAGAATAAGCTAGACAAGATGGAATTGTCTCCGGTTAAAGATTTCTTCAACAATAAGCTGAAACAACTGCAGGAGAACTTGAAGCAAATGGCAGAATTGCGCCGCGAAGCAGAAGCCGCTGGCACCAAGAAAAGATTGTTGAGGTGTGAGAATACCTATAGCCTATCCTATTATTCCTCTTGGCGTGGGCTCCATTTCTTTTTTATTGAATAGGGAGGCAAATGAGCAGGCGTGTTACCCGATGGCAAGCAACAAACGCCGCCCATGGACACCTGAAGTTCGCCTGAACACAAATAGTGTTACAATTCCGTAGCCGGACCTTACAATGGGAAATGGAAAGGGTCGGAAGTGGGAAGGGAATGGGTAGGATGGAGTTGGGTCCCCGAATACCTCTCTCGCCGAGTGAAACGCAGCATGAGCCACTTTCGATATTCTCAGAGGTTTGGTATTTTGGCTGTCAAGCCATCCCAGCCAGCCCAGCCCACGCAGCGAACTGCGTGGCTCTACCACTGTTTTAAACACACTTTGCTTTCTTATGGATAAAAAAGGAGTATGTACAAACATCTTAATTAATGAATAATGAATATTAATTAATGAATCGCGGTGGTCCAGTGGTCGAGCTCCCCGATTTTGATTTATAAGCCGTCGGTTCAAATCCGGGCTCACATTGTTTACTTTTCAGGGATGTAAACTGTATATCGTGTGACGCCAAAGCGGTAATGTCCATGGAGCCAAGCGCCCAGGGCACTTCGACTAAAGGCCTACCACCATCTATGTCTATGAAACCATACCTCAGCTATGAACTTGGTGAGTGTTAACTGTTACCCAAAATTCATCATATTATGGTTATGAAGAGGTTGAATAAGGGTATTCATGGTTGATCATAAAATAACCAAGACACCTTTATATCTTCTTCATTTAAGTGGTCTTTATGTATCAATGGTATGTTTTAAAATTTTTGTTCGTATATCTGTTTGTTTCGGCTAATCTCTGAAACGGCTGGACCGGCTGGACGGGGCATTCATTGCGAGACGCTGATGTAATAAATGGTAATATAGGCTATGTTTACCTATTTTTGTTTTGTTTATTAATTATTTACTTATGCGAGGCCACGGGCACGTATTATATAGGAACTGTTAACACATAAATCAATTTTGAAATTCTTGTAGTGATTTCATTTAATATTTATTACAGATGCTATTCGTAAGAGTCAGGCGAGCAATTTGCCGCAAAGAAACATGCACGACTGGGAGCATATTGACAAGCAAATGACGCCTAAACTACCTCAAAAAGTCAGGTAAAGACCGTCTGATCATCATTCTCCATTAATCTAAGTGCTTTATTTGACTAAATTAATGTTCTTTAAACTGTTGAAGGAGTTGAACCGATGTTGTCAAATCTCTCCATCAATGTTCTTCTTAAGCTCGTAAAAATTTAAACTTATGAATTTTTGTCGCATCCTTTCGTACACTTTTAGATACGACCTAAAAGTTTCGGATGTTTGCCGCCTCTATCATGCTCACGCGTTCACCTTTGCGTGTACTTAATATTTCATAAAGGTTATCTTTCCCATAGATCGGAAACGGATAAACATCTATGCAATCGTTATTGTGGCGGTTCTCATACAACAACTACTGCCGCCCAACGTGTCACTCGTCTGGGACACTTCATCAAGCAGTGGGGGCCCGAGGTTCTCCCGTTATCATCTGGTTTCGCCACTGGCGACGACGGCAGAGTAAGTGTCTAAGATGCCCTGCTTCCTGCAGGGCAGGAAAATTCCTGCTTTAAAATTAACAACAGAAAATATCTATCTATCTGGCTCACACTGTCAATTTTTAACAAGTGTATGCGTTCCGAAAACGGAGAAAGAGTTTTTGTATTTCTTCTGGCCTATTCATAAAAGTTCCACAGAGATATTTAAGTTGAGGAACTGAAATATTAAGGGTCAAACGAAGAAAAACTCGTAGGTCGCAAAAATTAAATTTATTACGAATTTTTGTCGCATCCATTTCTTCACTTTTACCGTCCCAAAATTTGGGATGCTTTACTGCCTCTATGATGCTCACGGGAAATGCTCATTGAGAGTCTATTACGTGTGTGCTGCGTTAATTCAAATTTTGTAATATTCTTTATTGTACATCAACAGATACATTAATACATAAAATAAGGATATACATAGTACAGAGGCGAGCTTCTTCCAGCGAACCCTAAATAGTAGCGGAAAAGTAAAAGTGGTGAGAAGCCGATAGTACAACAATACAAGAGGAAAGAGATAGGATATAGATGGAATACTTAAATATATATATGATTAAACAAATCAATACAATACATACATACATACATAATAATATACATAAATACATACAATTGTAAATCTATAATACATACAAATAGTTATACACATTTATCAATTTTAAAATACATGAAAAAATTATTAGATGTTCTGCAAATCATAGGTCAGAGATAGAAAGTGCTCTTTTAGCTTTTTCTTAAAGACTTCAAGGGAGGAACTGTCTCGTATTACATGTGGTAGTGAATTCCACAGAAGGACAGATGAAATTGTGAAAGAACCGCTGTATCTACTAGAACTGTGAGAAGGAGTACGTAGGAGAAGAGATGAAGATGTTCGACAGGGCTTATCCCTGGGTACAAGGTACTCAAAGCGTTCACGGAGGTATGAAGGCATTTTAGGGTTATGAAGGATAGAATAGAGAAGAGAGAGAACGTGCATTTCTCGACGCCGTCTGATTGGTAACCATTTCAGTTTCCTTCGGAACTCGGAGACATGGTCATATTTTCTAAGACCGAAGATGAAACGTAGGCATAAGTTTTGCAAGCGTTCCAGTTTATTTAGAAGTTCTTCCGTAGCGTCGAGGTAGCACACGTCCCCGTAATCGAGGATAGGTAGAAGGAGAGATTGGGCTAGCATAACTCTAGTCTGAAAAGGTAGAAAGTTTTGAAGGCGCTTAAGAGAGTAGAAGGTGCCAAATACTTTTTTACTTACACTAGTAATGTGATTTGACCAGGATAAATTACTGTCCAACAGGATTCCCAAGTTTTTAGCAACACTGGTGTATGGTATAGGTATGCCGTCATATGTTACAGGAGGAATATTATTGCAATGCAACTGATACATATACCTGCCACCAATAACCAGAGCCTGAGATTTAGCCGGGTTCAGGAGAAGACCAAAAGACATAGCCCATTGTCTAATATTCTCAAGATCAGAGTTAATGGCAGAAATCGCAACATCAGTGTCCTCAGCATCAAAATGACGGTATAGTTGCAGATCATCTGCATACAGATGATAATTAGAAGATATAATATTGGTAACAGCATTAATGAAGACGGAAAAAAGAAGAGGAGAAAGAACGCCACCTTGAGGAACTCCCGCAGCTAGATCACACCAGTCAGAATTTTCTTCCTGAGAGCAAACCAACTGCGAGCGTCCCCGAAGATAAGAACCAAACCAGGAGATCACAGAAGTAGAGACATTAAGAGAGGATAAGACACCTAGAAGTATGTCATGGTCAACTGCATTGAATGCGTTACTAAAATCGAGTAGCACCAGTATCGTTAGTCTTTTTTTCTCCATGGCCAGTCGAATGTCATCGGAGATTTTAACGAGAGCCGTAACTGTGCTGTGGCCTGGACGAAATCCAGACTGAAACTGACTCAAAAGACCGTGAGACGTAAGAAATCGTGCAAGTTGACCATGTACAATGCCTTCCAGAACTTTAGACAGGATAGGAAGAATAGAAATTGGCCGAAATTCAGACAGAGAAGAGGGATTTTTTACTTTTGGAAGAGCCATTACATGAGCTTTTTTCCAAGGTGAGGGAAATGAAGAAGTTTTGAGAGAGTGGTTCATGATGTGAGTGATGTGAGGAAGAAGGTCACTAAGGATAGGTAAAAACATTTGGATATGAAGGCCATCGTCACCAACAGCTTTAGTGGTTATGGATAGCATAGATTTCTTAATGTCTTCCTCCGTAATCTGGTTGAAGGAGAAACAGGAGCAGTTTGGCACTGAAAGATTAAAGAGATAGCTAAGGGTTGCTGATTTTGTAACGGTATCGAGGGAATTTGGAGGTTTGGAAAAATGTAGATTTAGAGCATTGAGATCAGGAAGTTTAGTATCTTCATTATAATCTTTACCGATACCAAGTGAACTCAGAAACTGCCAAACCTGTTTAGAGTTATAATTTTGGATCGAGCTATGAATATGTCGTCTTTTGGAATCCCTACATAAACGGTTGCAGCGATTTCTAAGTTTTTTATATAATGACCAATTGAGGTCAGTAGGTGACAATTTGAACTTACGCTTGGCTTTATCGCGTTTAGACATATGCTGGAGAATTTCTTTAGAAAGCCAGGGTGCAGGAGAATGTTTGAGTCTAACCTTTTTCAAAGGAGCGTGTATATCAAACAAATTTGTTATTATTTTGTTAAAACTCAAGACCTTAGAATCCAAGTCATCGCAACCATATACAGGAGACCAGTCAATACCTCTGGTATCTGCTAAAAGTGACTCTTTATCAACGTTTTTAAAACTTCTGAGAACTAAGAATTTGGGTTTGGGTTTGGGAGGTCGAATTTTGTAGGAGAGGAAAATGAGATCATGGTAAGAGAAGGAAGCCTGTAGTTGTCCATGAATGGCCACCTTATTGGAGTCGGACACTAAGATAAGATCAAGGAGTGACGGGGTAGAGTGAGGAGCATGGTGAGTAGGATTAAGAGGAAGGATGTGCATGTTCACAGAAGATATTAATGATTGCAACCTGCGGGTACGTGAGTCATCTTTTATCAAACAAGTGTTAAAGTCACCCAGAACAATGACGTGGTCATATGTAGAAGCGTAAAGTTCTAGTTTGGATTCCAGAGAGGAAAAATAGTCTATAAGGCATGAGGGACTATAATAAACACCTAAAAGAAATTTCGTGTGGTGGAATTTAATTTCGATGAAAAGATGTTCTGCAAATTTTGTGTAGTCACCGGCGGACCGGTCAATTATTTTAAAGTTAATATCAGAGCGCAGATAAATTGCAACCCCACCGCCTCCTTTACCGGTTCTGTCATTCCGTACAAGTCTGTATCCAGGAATAATGTACTGTTTAGAAGGAAGAGCAGGTTTTAAAAATGTTTCAGAAATAAGAACAGCATGAGTATATGTAGAATCAAAGGTAGCAAGAAGGTCAGGGTAGTGAGCGTGAACACTTTGAGCATTAATGTGAACAGCATTAAAGAATTTAGGGAAACAAGAAAAAGTAGCAGAAAGTTGATCGTGTAGGTGAACCGATTCATCATCACTATTGGCAAAAGAATAATCATTCACCGAGTCACTAGACGAAGAGCATGATAAGAAATGATCGTCAGTATCAGATGTATTCTGCATGTATGTATAACTAATAATAATATAAAATACTAAATAAAATACAACAAATATGTATAAATAGTATGAAATAAATATACGTAATATATAAATCTATAAATATAACAATGTTAAAAATTTAGATTTTTGGAGTTTATTGGAGTTTACTCCTTAAGAATCGATTTACATATATAGGCCCGGGGTATGAAAATTATGGGGACCAAAATCGTACTAGTCACGTGACTGTCACACGAAATGCGTTATGCAGTCACAGAGCATATAAATAAGAGTCGGCACTCCATACAATGTCCTGAGCTCTTTATAGTCACAGAATCGCGCTAATCTCAGAAACCACCAGTCCGATTTTAAAAATTCTTTCAGTGGTATATAGTCCATTTATCGAGGAAGGCTTTAGGCTATATTATATTTTCAAATCAATTAGGGATCCTTACTATAAGTCCAATAATGTAACCCAAGGTGTAAGAAAATGACTCGAAAATAATTCTTACATCGTGAACGCTGCGAAAACTATTGATTCTAGAATAAAACAATGTACTACACTTTTACAGAACATAAATTTGTCTATAAAAAAGTCCGCGATGGCATATGTCTAACTATTGTAGTTATCTCACAATAAGTGTTTTTTGAGTTTTTTAAAATAATTAAATTGATGTCGTTATAAAAATGCTTTATTTTGTACCTTGAATTTAACTTTCCTGAAAATAAATTACTTCAATAAAAAGACAGATTCAACACCTTTCTAGAACTGTTTGAATAATTCAATTCGGACATTTAATTCCAAAGATATCGCAAAATACAAAATGTAAGAATTCATTTCATAGGGAAATAATTAGTTACACTGATGATGTATCCGACTCGGACAGCTCGGACCGCGACAGCTAGCAGGTAGATTTTTTTACGTTTGTTTGTTGCTAAAAGGTACCGGTGGTCCAGATGTCGAGAACCCCACTTCTGTATAAAGTAGTCGCGGGTTCGAGTTCTGGCTCACAGCAATGACTTTTTGAAATTGTTTGCTGAAGTTATGTGTATTTAGATATCGATGACTATAAACTTTGTGCCTGGTATGGCAGTAAGTTCGCCACCTATTCCATTTGGGATGAAAACATAGTGGCGAAACGAGGTTTAACAGCCGCTGCCTACACCTTCGAGTAGAAAAGGCGTGAAGTTATGTTTTGTTGTTGTTTCACTCTTTGTCATCATATCGCTCAATACTTTAATCAGAATTTAAAATTTAAAAAAGTCTCGGTGGCGCAGTCGGCGAGCGCACGGCCTCTGATCCAGAGGTCCGGGGTTCGATTCCAGACACTGGCTCACACCAATGACTTTTCGAAATTGTTTTCGGAAGTTATGTGTGATAAATATCGATGACTGACAAACTTTGTGCCCGGTATGGCAATAGGATCGCCACCTATTCCATTTGGGACGAAACATAACGGCGAGACGAGGCTTAACAGCCGCTGGCTACACCTTCGGGTAACAAAAGGCGTGAAGTTATGTTATGTTTAAAATTTGTAGTATTTAATAGTATTTTGTGGTATTTTTATTTATAAAAGTTACTAGCTTTTACCCGCGGCTTCGCTCGCATTAAATCCATTAAATAGATATCAAAGATCATTACTATAGAAGTTAACCAATATGATAACTCTGTTTTATTGCTTGGCTGGAATTATTAGGTTTTAAAATTACTACTTACAATGACGTTTAAAAAACTAACAACATTTTTTAAGGTAAAATATATTTCTCTGTAACAAAAATAAATAATTTTGGACTGTAACAATTTTATAAGAGTACTAGCTTTTACCCGCGGCTTCGCTCGCATTGAAGCCAATAAATAAGTATCAAAATCATTACCATAGAATTGAATCAATATAATAACTCTATTTTCTTACTTAGCTGGGATTATCAATTTTCAAAATTACAACATTAGGTATGACGTTTAAAAATCTCACAATATGCTTTATTAAAATGCAACAACAAACGGTAAAATATATTTCTCTGTAACAAAAATAAATATTTTTGGACTTTAACAATTTTATATAATATAAATGCAGAGTATTAATGTAGGATATTTTTGTAGACTATATTATAAGTTTCTCCTTAGGGTGCAAATATATGTTAATTAAAGAGAGAAAAAAGAAAGTATCCTTTATTACTTCTAATACCCCCAAGAATATATGTACAAAGATTCATGATGATCTGTTGAGTAGTTATCCCGTGAAAGCGTAACAAACAAACTTACATTCGCATTTATAATATTAGTATGATATGAAGTATGATAAGTAATAAGTATAAGTAAAGTTAAGTATAAGTATAAGTATCAACCCTGAATACTGTAATACCGTCCCTCGCGAGGCATAACAGCCGCTGCCTACACCTTCGGATAGAAAAAGGTGTGAAGTTACGTTATGTTATCTAATTTACGAATACTGTAAAACTTCATTACTGAAGTAGCTAAATTTGACGATTTTTTGACAAACAATTGTTTTATCTTTCGTAATTTTTTTTAATTTTTTTTAATATAAAGTACCCTATGTTACTTCTAATACCTTCAAGAGTATATGTACAAAGTTTCATGATGATCGGTTCAGTAGTTTTTGCGTGAAAGCGTAACAAACAAACTTACATTCGCATTTATAATATTAGTATAAGTATATTAGTATAAAAGTATAAATATAAAATGTAGGATATTGTTGTAGACTATTTTATAAGTTTTTCCTTCGGGTTCAAAAATATGTAAATTACTTTAAAGAATATGTGTACAAAGTTTCATGATGATCGATTGAGTAGTTATCGCGTGAAAGCACGCAAACAAACTTACATTCACATTTATATATTACTAGCTGACCCGGCAAACGTTGTCTTGCCAAAAAATTAAATTTAAAAAATAGGGGTTGATCGTAGGGGGTTGAAAATTCTCAGACTTACCCGATATGAATACAAAATTTAATGAGTCGGTCAAGCCGTTTCGAAGGAGTGTGGGAAAATTGTGACACGAGAAGTTTATATATTAGAAGTAGGATAGGATAGGAATTAGGTTACATTTTTATTGTATAAGGGGCAAACGAGCAGGCTTATGATAGTTACAAACGCCGCCCATGGCCACCTCACCACATGCAGTGTTACAGTTGCGTTGCCGGCGCTTACAATGGGATATGGGTGGGGTCGGGAGTGGGTTTCGGTAGGGGAGGGGAAAAGGGATTGGGCCTCCGAACACCTCTCTCAGCGAGTGAAACGCGGCTAAGGCCACTTTTCAGCGATAATCTGAGAGGTCGTGGTATTCCACGGGTCGAGCCGGCCCATTCATGCAGCGAACACTGCGTGACTTTACCACTGACAAGGTGTGACTGATGTGACTGATTTATAATACATTCTAGATATATGTAATAAACTTTACATTTTTAAGATCGTGATATCTTTTAAAATGTAGTAAATTTATTTCGATAAGCGTAATCGCTAGACTGACATCATTTGACTTATAAAAAAAAAACACTCACTGTGAGTTAGCTACCCTGGTTTGAACATATGGTGGCCCGTTTTTTTCGTTGAAGTCAACAATAGTGACCATATAAAAAAAAAATTGTTTATGTTGTATTAAAAAAAACTAAAGGTTGAGCAAAAACTTGGGACAAGTTCATTGCTATATTCATTGTTCATAAGTGGCATTGCTAATAAAGCTTTCTTTGAAGTTGTAAATAATATCAATGTCTTGGTTGTCAGTACGCTAATACATACTAGCTAAGCGAGTGACACGTGTAATAATCGTGCCTTATGGCACTTTGTTCTCTCTGCCTACCCCGCAAGGGATCTGGCCTGAAGTTATGTATGTATCAAGAACTTGAATTTAAATAAATATTAGTGTTAGATAGTCCATTTATGATGAAAGCTTTGGGGTATTAATATGATTGCGGCAATAATCTTTTGAGTGGAAAATGTATAAAATATGGCGGTACGAAGTTCGCGCGGTCTGCTAGTATATAATAATAAGAGTCGGCACTCCATACAATGTCCTGAGCTCTTTATAGTCACAGAGCATATAAATAAGAGTCGGCACTCCATACAATGTCCTGAGCTCTTTATAGTCACAGAGCATATAAATAAGAGTCGGCACTCCATACAATGTCCTGAGCTCTTTATAGAAACACTCTTTATAGCGATACGCCATTCTCTATTACGAAGAAATGTGTTCATATTTGTAGACAGTAAATATTTATTTTTGTAAATAAATACCGTAAAAACATGTAGAAAAAAACACCCCCAGACGAGGGATCGAACCCGCCCCGACCTTGTGTTATCGGTAGTGCGGTTTACCGATGCACCACGAGGGCCGTATGTATAATCGTCTAATTACCGTCCTCTTTACCAATTTCGACACATTTTCTAGGATCGGGTTTGTTTGTTTGTTTGTTTTTTACATACATACATATACGTAAGTACGTATTGCAGGCGGAGAAAAAAAAAATTATATTATTTATAAATTGTGTTTTTATAAATTGTGTTTTTTGAAAATTATATTTAAGTACGAATTACATACTAATAAAATAATGAAATATCAATAATATTTTTCGATCTTTGGTAATGAAACGAGGGGCGCCACAGTAGCATCGCCAACATCGTACTCCTAATAAAAAGTGTGTGAATCTCGGAATCGGCTCCAACGATTTTCATGAAATTTAGTATATAGGGGGTTTCGGGGGCTATAAATCGATCTAGCTAGGAATCATTTTTAGAAAATTTCATTTTATCGTGTTTTATCGATAATTAACTTAAACATCAACTTACTTTTTTATTGGAATTCCTGACATCTATTGGCGAATGTGAATTATTTTAAATTGTGAGCACTTAACTTGCTTTAACGACAACAACACTAAAGCTATTCCAGCAGATGGCGTTGTTAACTAATTCCAGCAGATGGCGTTGTTAACTAATTACTATTTGTTTCTAATATAATATGTTAGTACATAGTATATATTAGTATATATTTATTATTGGAGTTTACTCCTTAAGAATCGATTTACAATATATAATAATAAGAGTCGGCACTCCATACAATGTCCTGAGCTCTTTATAGTCACAGAGCATATAAATAAGAGTCGGCACTCCATACAATGTCCTGAGCTCTTTATAGAAACACTCTTTATAGCGATACGCCATTCTCTATTACGAAGAAATGTGTTCATATTTGTAGACAGTAAATATTTATTATTTTATTTTATAATCGTTCTTGAGGAGTAAACTCCAGTCGTGCGTCGGAGCGGACACACACTTTTACTTTTTTGTTTTAAATATCTCTATACACTAGTTGGTTACACTACACTAATGAACTTAAAGGTACAATTTAAATTTGAGACAAAGTTAAAACACACTGAGACAAAGACTTATTAAATAGTAGGTAATTTGGCAGGACCATATCCATGCATAGAATGCATTGTCTATGGTTCAGTTGTCAAACTTGTCAGTGTCCCGATATGTCACTTATGTCAGTGGCAATCTGAAGATATTACAATTTAAACAATATTATTGAGTGTGTTTATGGTTAACACGTGTGTCTAGTTTATTTTATTGTTTTTTGCTGTTTTTAGTGAATATTGTGTCTTGTTTTTGTTTTTTATATATTTGTGATCGTCCAAGTAACTGGTTACAGGTTTGTTTTGTATTTCTTATTTATATATGCTTTTTAAGTTAACAGAAAGGTAAAACATAACCTATAATGGCGGATAAAAATAAACCCCCAGACCCTCCTCCCCCCGATGTCCACCACCTAACTTCTTCAAGTTTCCCTACATCATCATTTTTAAATAATAACATAACCAGTCCAAACCCTCTTTCCCAATTTGCCGACGTGGTATGCAATATTGCCGATTCCAACCCTCACAACACTAGGAAACGTGCCGTTGAAGAAAGTATTGTTGCCGCTCGCCCTCCAAAACTATCAAAAAACCAGGTATCAAGGGATAGGTACTCTGCTACAGATATGGCTCCATACATTGTTCACATTTCACGCTTAGAACCAAACCCAAATTCTGGCGCAACCCTACACCCCGTGTCCTTTGGCCTAATTCTTTTAAAAAATAACATAAATAATATAACCCACAGTGGCATAAAACGTATCGGTAGGAACCGTATTTCAGTTGAATTTTCTACCCCTCAAGATGCCAATGCATTCCTTTCTAACAACTTCCTCAATACTCATAAACTCTCAGCTAATATCCCTTCATACAATATAACAAAAATGGGAGTTATTTCAGGTATTCCCATAGATATGACGGAAGACGAAGCTATGTCATATATTAATGTACCCAATGGTTGCGGCAAAATTTTGAAAATAAGACGCATCAATAGAAAAGTTTTTTCTGAAGGCACCGTAGAATGGAAGCCCACAGAGACCTGCGTGGTGACCTTCGATGGCCAAATATTACCCAAAAAAGTGTTTTGCTGCTATAACTCCCTTCCTGTAACTCAATATATATACCCCACCATCCAATGTAGAAAATGCTGTAGGTTCGGGCACGTAGAAGCTGTTTGTCGGTCTAAGCCACGGTGTTGTAAATGCGGTCAGGAACATTCTCCTAGTGAGTGCGATACACCTGCAAATGAGGCATTTTGTATATTGTGCTCGGGGGATCATTTTGCTAACAACAAATCATGCCCTGAGTATAATAGACAACGAGAAATTAAAACCTTAATGGCGGAAAAGGCCGTTTCATACTTGGAGGCTAGTAAAATTGTTCCTTCCACCTCTCGATCGTATGCAACCATTATAAAAGCTCCTAAACCCGCAATCCCTGAGTCTCGTAGAAAAACAATTTTCCTCCCCCCTAAAACTCATGCGCCCCTCTCGCCTTCTTATGATAAACAATCACACTACAACATTGTTAGTTCTCCATCATCTTCCCAACCTAACGGATGTGCTCTTAATAAATCTCAATCCCTCTCACCTGATATCAACTCACCTTCCCTTATCCAGCTTCTTGTCAAACTTCTAGGCTCTTTACTCTCTTCAAATACGAATGTTCCAAAATTACCGCCCAACGATGCCGAAAATCTTATTACATTTCTTTTAAATTATAAAAATGGCTTCCAGCCTAGTATTTCTCCAGTGGAATGTTAGAAGCGTGTTTCACAAGAAGCACGACCTGACATATCTCATAAATAAATTTAAACCCGTGACTTGTGGTTTAGCTGAAACTTGGTTAACTCCAGGTTTCATTTTCCGTATTCCACACTACATTATGTCTCGATGCGACAGAATGGACGGGTATGGAGGCTCTGCCCTCCTTACCAAAAATAATGTCCCATTAATCCCCATAAATTTGTCTCCCTTTGACCCCACCCACATAAACATTATAGCAGTAAAGATAGAGGGTATCACGGTATTCTCGGTTTATATATCACGCCCACAACAATCGCACCTCCCATTAATAAGAACATCTCTAGAAAATATAAGCGGTCCTATTCTGGTGATGGGAGATTTCAACTGTCACCACTATAGATGGGGCTCAAGTCGATGTGACTCTTTTGGAGAAGCATTGGTAGAAATATTAGATGACCTGAATCTCTGCGTTCTAAACAATGGCTGCTCAACCCGCCGAACTCTCCCGGGACAACGAAAAAGCTGTGTTGACATTACATTTTGTTCTGCAGACATCGCTGTCTCTGCTCGTTGGCAATGTACAGAACTATCTCACGGCAGTGACCACTACCCTATTGTTGTTACTCTAGCAGATAAATCCCATACAGAAAATACCCTCCCTCCTCTTTTAAAATTTAAACTTTCTGATGCGAACTGGCCAAAATTTAGCTCGACTTTAGAAAATAAAATTGAACACCTTCCCAAGCTAACACTATCAAATAATTTACAGCCAGATGATGACTATGCACAAGTTTGCATTCAGAATTTTGTCCTTACTGTAAATTCATCTGCAGAGGAATGCTTCCCAATCAAAAATATAGCCCGGGGTAAAGTCCCATCACCCCCATGGTGGGATCAAGAGTGTACAAGAGCGGTGAAAGCAAGGAATGAAGCAGAAAAAAGATACAATCGTGACATGACCACTGACAATCTTCTTCTTTACCAATCAGTTAGCGCAAAAACGAAAAGACTGCTCCGAAAGAAAAAACGCACTGGATGGAACAATTTCTGCTCGACTCTTTCCCCACTTACTCCATCTACATTGGTTTGGAGGAAAATAAACGCATTTAGAACCGGTTTCTCACCACCAATTTCTACGGGAATTTCACAAAAAACGGCTGAAATGTTTTTCGATAATCTAGCCCCACCTTATGTTCCATCCTTTGAAGAAGTCCATGACCATCACCAAGAAACAAGTGTTCTTCTGCCTCCTCGAGATTCTCGTTTAGATTCCCCTTTTAGTATAACTGAATTAAAAATCGTCCTAAAATATGTAAAAGACTCTGCCCCTGGAATTGATGGACTTACTTACTCTTTCTTCTCTAAAGCCGGCCCTAAGGCCAAGAAATACCTATTAGACATCCTGAACTTCTGCTTCTCCTATGGTTGGGTCCCAGAAGAATGGAAAATGCAATTAGTTATCCCAATCTTAAAACCTGGAAAACACGCTGACGACCCGCACGCTTTTCGACCTATTGCTTTATCCTCTGTTATGTTAAAACTGTTGGAACATTTAATTAAAAATCGCCTTGAATGGATTGTTGAGTCTAGAAATCTCTTGCCTAAAAGCCAATTTGGTTTTAGGAAAGGATCTAGCTCCCTGGATAGCGTTGGATTGCTTTTAACTGATATCAGACTCTCTTTATCTAAAAAAGAATCAGTTGTGGCGGCATTCCTCGACATATCTTCGGCATATGACAGCGTCCTACTTCCCATTCTCAGGCAAAAGCTGCACCAGCTGAGATTACCGGTCAAGTTGGTCCACTGTGTATGCACAATCCTGAGGTCCCGATACCTGATCCTAAGAGCCCCGGGCATAAATCTTGGTAGAAGAACCACATGGAAGGGCCTACCTCAAGGATCGGTTCTAAGTCCATTACTTTATAACCTATACACGGCTGATATAGGCTTACCTCTCAACAATAATTGCCACATTCTGCAATATGCGGATGACTTGGCGCTATATGTCAGTGACCCCTCTATTAACGATGGAGTTTCATCTCTTTCCGTATCCCTTAACTCTTTAGCTCAGTGGTTAGCAATACACGGTCTCTCTCTCTCTACTCCGAAATGCTCTGTAGTTGTTTTTACAAGAAAGAAAACTATTCCTCACTTTTGTATTACCATACAGGAACAAGTTGTCCCAATATCCTCTAATGTAAAGTTTCTAGGTGTCTACGTCGATTCTAAGTTGACAGGCTGTAGTCACATAAATTATTTAGTTAAGAAATGCGAACGAGCCATAAATATATTAAGAGTTCTGTGTGGTGTGTGGTGGGGTGCTCACCCTTATACTATAAAAATTGTTTACAACGCTTTAGTGCGGAGCATAATGGATTATGGCCCTTTCCTTTTAATTCCCTCTAATAAAGCAGCTATGTCAAAATTGGATCAAGTACAAGCCAAGTGCCTTCGGATCATATCCGGCTGTATGAAATCCTCACCAATTAACGCCCTCCAGGTTGAATGCGGAGAACCCCCCCTTGCAATGAGACGACAATATTTGGCGTCTCGCTTTGTCCTTAGACATATATATAAGAAAAACCACCCATTAATATTAAAGTTATCCTCACTAAACGACTTGTGCTCAGAATCTGATTACTGGCGCCATAAGGAAGTCCCTTTAACAGTTCAGGCTTACCGTAACTCCCAAAATTTAGAAGACCCCATAGTGCAATATGATAGATTGGATGTTTTTAGCTATGATTTCAGTGTTCTCTGTTATCAGCCAAATATCCTTTTAGAAACCGGTATATCAAAAACATCAGTATCTGCAAACTTAGCTTTTGGTTTGTTAGTGGAACAGCGTTGGAAGGACTTTCAAAAATTCTTTACTGATGCCTCTAAATTATCAAAAAACAGTTATACCGGTGCAGCAGTTTATTACCAAAACTCTAAAATCATCTTAAAGTTCAGATGCCCTAAAAAATCCTCCGTTTTTACCGGGGAATGTGTTGCCATTCTAGAAGCTTCACGTTTTATTGAAGCCCACAGTATCGATAAGGCTCTTATCGTAACAGACTCCATGAGTGCCTTACAATCTCTAATGCAAAACCCCTTTAACAATCATCTACATAGTCATTTAATTCTAGAGATTAAGAAATCCCTCCTCTCTTGCGCAAGCCGTAATAAAATAGTACAGTTGGTCTGGGTTCCAAGTCATAGTGGTATCAGGGGTAACGAATTTGTGGATACGCTTGCCAAATCCGCAATCTCCTCTCATTCAAGTGACGTCAAACACCTAGCTCACCAGGGATACGATCTAATGAACCTCCCTACAGAGGAGTTGCGTTCTAGGTGGCAACGGCATTGGGATATATCTAGCAAAAATAAGGGCTCAACTTATCGTTCCATCCAGCAAATTATCCCTCTAAAACCCTGGTATAAAAAATTTAAAAATGTATCGCGCTCCTCCATTACAACATTGTGCCGAATTCGAATTGGGCATTGTTGCTCTCCTGTATTTCTCCAAAAAATCCGAGTCCGGGACTCGTCGATATGTGAGTGCGGGTTAGATGAAGGCAATCTAGAGCATATATTCTTCAGTTGTCCCATAAATACAAATAGTGTAGACCTGTACGGACTCGCAATAAAATTAAAACTTCCTCTTCCTATTAATATGGCTACATTTTTATCCAATCCTTCTCCCAAAGTCCATAGATCTCTCTTAAACTTTATCCGTAATAATAATATCCACCTCTGAACTATAGTACTATTTTAGTTGTGTTTATTTTAACCACTAATGCTTTTTATTGGTAACTACTAACAAAATATTTATATGAGATACATTTTGTAGTGTATTTCCATATGTCTGTGTTGTCCTATTTCAGTGTGTGAATCATAAAGCGAGACCCATATGTTCTCAAAATTTAAGATAAACTCAAATTTGAGAGATTTGAATTTCAACACACGTGTCTCCATTTCACTCTGACATTGGCGGAATTGTCGACCCCGACACTACTCGCCATACCCAAAAAAGAAGAAGAAGAACAATATTATTATAAATAATAATCAGCCTACCTCCGAAAAAACATACTAAAGTGAAGTATTTACAAGTAATTAAGTGACACTGTACCGGAATCGAACTACTTCAACGGTTTGCGAGTCCTCTTTTCTTGTGCCGAGGGTGGTTTACTAATAGTTGGCTGTTTCTTCGAATCGCTAACCACCCCACTAGCTGACGAAGATTGAGTAGCAGGATGTTCCAAAATGAGTTTGTGCAACTCAGATGACGACTCAATCCTGCGACGTCTGCCATTAGGGAACAGTATGACTATTTTTCCATCAGATGTCCAGCAATTCGTGACACCGAAATGTTTTCTAGCACTCATAAAAACCTCATGACGTGGTTTCGTTAAAAACTCGGAGAGAGTCAATCCAGAGCCTTTCAACATTGTTTTCTTGTTCCATACGTCACGTCGCACGTCAAGACTACTGAACCGGATCAAAAAAGGGCGTGGATTTTTGGTATCAACTCCCAGCCGATGACATAATTTTATGTCCTTGGCAGATATATTAGAAATTTTAATTTTGCTGGACAGAACATTGACAATCTGAGTTGTGCAGTCACTATTTTCCTCCTTAAGACCATGCAAAAGTAGAACTTTTTTACGTGAAGACATCTCATGTCTATCAACAGCAGTCAACAGTAGTTCCATTTGTGATTTCATAGTGCCAATAGTCTTGAGTATGAAGTCCTTAAATTCAGCAAACTCTGAACTAAGACTAGCCAAGCTCTTATGTGTTCCTTCACCTTCTGCAGCATTTTTCAGTTCTACATCATACTGTCTCATCCTTGCTGTGAAAGTGGCCGATAGTTCATCCATGGAGGAAGATAGTTTGGAATATAAATCCATTGCCGTACAGTGATGTGTTTGTGTGATTCACAGGATACAGATAAAGGAAAGATTATAAGCCAACTTTGTGTATCAGAGAATTATTGTTATAGTAAACTAGGTATCATATATTTTTATAATATTAAACTATTTTTAACACTTAAAATATGCAGAGCTATCTTTTAAACTTGTTGTCACTTAGACTACCCACAGTGAAATTTTAATCTTAATAATTTTCATTTTTCTATTTTTAGCTGTACAAGGTGTCAACGGTGGAAGCTGCTAATTGTGGTCCTGGTAAGTTACCAAGTAAAATATACTTATAACGCTAATTGCTTTTTTTTATAGAAAAACCTGCAGAGGTTACGATTTCTAGATAAGGGAATTCCCCTTTCGGTCTCCCCTATAACAATTGATACACTTATAAATTGTATACATCTCTCATAATAGTGTATGTTATAGTTTTATAGTGTACTCGCGATCTAAAACTTTAAGATTACAAAATTAAGTGATGGAATTGATGGAAGCCTTACGCCCGAATACTGAACCGCCACTCAAATCTGACAATCAATAAAGTACTACTTACTGCTCAAATTTCACGTATTCTGTCTAATGTGACAGCTACTTAAACTCTTAAGTAGCGTTTATATATTTGAGTGGTGGTTCAGTATTCGGGCGATAATCTGTTACTTTTTTCAATAACATAATCAGGTGGGTACCGCATCAGATATTATTTACACACCCATTTTCATACCCATTTTTTCTTAATTTAGCTGGTGAAGTGGAGGCCCAATGCACACCAAAACAACCCAAGAAGGTTGAAAGCAAACCGCAGAAATCAACTCCTCAACCCGTAAGTTTGCAATCTTATATATATATTTTATTAGATAGGAGGCAAACGAACAAGCGGGACACCTGATGGAAAGCAACTAGCGCCACCCATGGACACCTGCAAGTGCATCACAGATTTAGTTACCATTATCTTTAAGAGAGAGTGATGGGAAGGGAGGCGGAGGGGGTGTGGGCCGTACCTCTCACATAACGAAACGCGTAATGAGCCACTTTACGTCAATATTTTAACAGGACGTAATATTTCATCGGCCCTGGTAACTTAGTAGTAGGTACTTGATTCCATGAACTTATAGCAACGAAGACCCACTTGATATTTATAACATGCATAACATAACATAACTTCACGTTTTTTTCTAACCGAAGGTGTAGGGTAGTGGATGTTAAGTCTCAAGTCGCCGATATGTTTACATCCCAAATGGATTAGGTGGCGAACCTATTGCCATACCGGGCACAAAGTTTTTAGTCATCGATATTTATCACACAGAACATTCGAAACCAGTGGTCGAGCACACGGTTTCTTAATCTCTGGCTCTTCGAAATTAATTGGTTTCGTAAGTTATGTGTGATAAATATTGATGACTAAAAAAACTCATTATTTATATGGCGTTTTATAATGTTTGAAGCCTCCATTTTCATGGCAAAGCATATCCATAAGTGGGTCTTTTGTTTTTAAGTGTGTTTTTCCCGAAAGTTAACATCGTTTAATAAACTTGCTAGATTTCTTAGTACAGTGTATTCATGATGATAAAAATTAAAAAAAACTTTCGTTCCAGGAATGTCGCTGCTTAGAAGGTGCGTAAAATTATTATCTATTATTCTTTCTAATTTCTATCTAACTCCAATTATTACCGTATGAGTATTGTTGATCTGAGATGCACAGTTACTGAGAGACGCGAACATTTTGTGTGAATATATATATTACTTAACTAGCGGCTTACGTTCGCTCGATATTATTTCCAGACACATCAAGATAACCTACGTAATCCACAATAATAAAATCTATCTTTGTGTCCAATTTCATGCAGATCCGTTTAGCTTTTCTCGCATGTCCCTTTTCAAGCGACATTGGGCAATAAGTATCTTGTTTTATTTTACGCGCACGACAGTGTTTCATAAAAAACTGTTTTACAATGATTTGTTGGGTAGATGTGATAGGGTAACAGATACACCGGCATTCGCATTTGTAATATAGGGTTTTTCAATAAGAGCGACTAGATATTGGACCAGCGTGTCGGCCGTAAAGTGGTCGTGGTTAGACATTGGTAGTCTTGCAATTCGCTGAATGAATGGGCCTGTGAAATACGACGATCTCTCGGAACATCGTGCCGCGTCTTGTTCGATGAGAGAGGTATGCGGAGGCCCGATCTCGTTTCCCCTCCTTCTCCCATAAAGGACAAAGGTTCATGAGCGGTCAAGTTACTTACCATCACGTGACCCACTTGCTCGTTTGCCCTTTTATACTGTCACTAACAAACACTTATTTGGATGATAAAGTTTTATCATTTGGACACACTTGGCACGGTGATTTGGCGTCAGTCACTGAATATTAAATAACAGATAAGACAGACGCCCCAACCAAACTAGCAGATCGCTACAGGCCGCCAACATCTAGTCGCTCTTATTGAAATACCCTTTAAACCAGAGTTTACACGTTATAATAATATGCTGGTTTTATACGGCTTTTTCTTAATGTTTCGTCTGTTACTGGCCAGTTTTAAATAGCAACTTTTATATTAATAATTTTTATCATTTTGCAGAGAAGCAGACTAAAAAGTGAAGTTCAACTAAGAAATAAAACATTTTGTATCGCTTACATTTTTACGTTATTATATATTATAGTTTTGTTTGTAATTATTGGATCATAAAAATTAAACAACCATTATTAATTTTATTGGTAAATTTATTACCGTACACTGTTTGCTTAAACATTAATGAATAGAAGAACAACCAAAACAAAAAAAAAATGTCTTTTCACCAGATTTATATCAACATAAAAAAGAGAAATAGTCCATCTAATATTGCCATGTGTATTGAGAGATAGCAGTAAGTAGACTGAAAATTGAGAGCCCTAATCGAAATTAACACTATATGGAATTAGATTCGTTAACATACGCGCACATTCGAACATTATGCATTAATTTTAATATTTACACAATCATTACACTTAGGGCAAGTCGCTAAATAAAGAATGTTTTTTTTTTTTTATGTAAACTCAGAAACATTATGCATCTACATTTAAATGTCTAATATTGAACAGCTATTTATTACAATTATTGATACGATGATTAAATGTAATCAAATAGTTTTAATCCAAGACTGAGGGTTACAACGTCATTCCCGCGTCAGTCGGAAGTAACACCACCACACCCAAAATGTCCATTAGCGCCCCAGTATTTCTATGTCAAAATAAACTTGCTGTTGATCCAATCATTTACACAACCTGGAATCAAACAAAAAAAAAACAACTTTTAAATTCCTCGACCATACAATGTCTAATACCATTTTGCATCAGTTGTAACAGGCCCGTCCCTGCTGGAGGGTGTCCAGTCTTCAAAAAAGCTTTCCATTCTCGGGAGGAAGGGACTTTCATACCGTTAGCGGTGGCGCCCCCTCGCCACGTAGTGGTTGCCACCGTCGCGGCTGTAACGTCGCTCTTTCCGGTCGTCGCGGTTACCGCGGGAGCGGTCGCGTCTGTCGCGATCACGTGACCGTTCCTTATCGCGAGAAGAGTCGTGATTCCTGAAAAAGTTTAACATTTACATTGTCATCATGCTCTTTCTATTTAGTTCTCGTCGATAAATCGCCCAACCTCTCCGAACAAAAAGATAATGGTAACATTAGGTTTATAAAAAATCTAGCTGACCTGAGGTAATTCGCGCATCCATTATAAGTACTTTTACCACTAAAAAGATCAGTGATTTAACCTTAAAGGATTAATCTAACACTGCAAGATTTATTCATATTGGATCAGTAACTCGCGATTGGTGCATTCAAGCAAACAGTATACATGGAAAGTGTACCTGGATTCGCCTGCTGAACGGCTATCCCGGGACTTGCGCCTCCCGGCGGAGCGAGCGCGAGGCGATCGCGAGCGAGAACGAGACCGCGACTTGCGACCTTTTGGAGAGCTTTCCCGTTCACTGTTCAAGTTGAAGTCATCAAATCTGAAAAACCAAAATTTGACTTCAATTTTAATTGGTGATCAGTGCACGCTAATAGATAACATAACATGACTTCCCGCCTTTTTCTACCCGAAGGTGTAGGCAGTGGCTGTTAAGCCTTGACTCGCCGTTATGTTTACGTCCGTTACGTTTAGATAGATAGATAACTCTTTATTTGTACACCTTATAGAATAGGAAAACAAGAAACATACATTAGACTAAATAAATAAAAGTACAAATGGCGGCCTTATCGCTAAAAGCAATTTCTTACAGGCAACCTTTGGATGGACAATAGTAAATACAAGACACGGGTAATCAGGTGTAATAATTGACAAAACATAATTAATAAATACATCATTCAGAATATACATAAATACATTAATGAACATATAGATATATATACATAATTAAATATATAAATAAATAAATAAATAATTCTAAAATATAATACATTAAATTTTAATAGTCAGTAAGCAAATAATAAAAATATATACAGAATTACAGACATACGTATAAACAAAAGTAACAGTTAAATAACAGATTAAAGTGTTTCAAAATGTTGCGCCAGAAGAGATTTAAAACATGCTATGGATTTGGCTTTCCTGATTTCCACAGGCAAAGCATTCCAAAGCAGCACTGCCTGGATGGAAAACGATTGCCCATAGAAATGGGTGGAGTGTCTTGGGACAGCCAATCTCAAGTTTTCCGATGACCTAAGATATTTCGAATGTGTGTCATGCAAGAACTCGAAACGTTCCTTGAGATACTTGGGGGAATTAGGATTAAATACAATGTTAAATAATAACACGAGAATGTGAGTATTCCGGCGAAGACGAATAGGAAGTCACTTGAGCTTTTTACGATACTCTGAAACGTGATCATATTTGCGAAGGCCAAATATAAATCTGATACAGACATTTTGAAGACGCTCAAGTTTGTCAAGTTGTGCTTCAGTGAGATTCAGATAGATGGCATCGGCATAGTCGAGAATAGGAAGAAGGAGAGATTGCGCGAGTGTAGTTTTAGTGGCAATAGGCAAGAAATTTCGTAACCTTCGCAAGGACCCCGCAGAGGCAAACAGCTTGCGGCTTACCTCTTGCAGTTGAGGACTCCAGGATAAAGTGCTATCGATATAGACCCCTAGATTCTTAACCTTGGTGGCTATAGGTAGGTTGGTTCCATTGAAACAAACCTGAGGTAACAGAGACAAATTTAGTCTTGCTATCATCCTGGAGCTGCCGACAACAATGACCTGAGTTTTTGACGGGTTAACGTTTAGATGCCGAACCTATTCCCATACCGGGCACAAAGTTTTCAGTCATCCATATGCATCACACATAACTTTCGAAATTAAAGTAGAAAGAAGGATACGAACCCGCGACCTCTTAATTCAGAAACGGGGTGCTCGACAACTGGACCAGCGACATTGTTTTTTCTAATAGATGCTAGATAGTTTATTGTGTAAGAAGAATAGACTGTTTCATACCTGTTTCTCGGCGCCTGTGAGGAACTGTGACTAGAACTGGAGCTGGATGATGAACTTGATGATGATGATGAACTCCTAGATCTGAAAAATAAATACAATCCTATATATAATTTTAAATTTATACATTTATTTAATAATAATATATAATTTAGCTAAGGCTCATAATTTTAGTTTGGATGTATATAGTCGGATTTTTAATTAAACAACAACCACTGACGTTTACGGTGTTGTCAGTTATTGATGAAAAAAAATAGTGTTGTAGCAAAGCGAATGAATGAAAAAACTCTTGAATGAATAAAATTTCCACGATTGTTTAACTTGGGAATAATTAGTCCATAGTAGTTCAGAAACTTGTAAGATTGACAATAGATTTTCAATAGATCACGTAATTGAAACTATAGACGTATAAAATATAACAATTATAGGTAGGTAATAAAAATGAAAAAAATATCGTTTATTAAATATTTTTTGTTATATTCATCTTCAGATGAAAAATTTTCACTATCATGACATTTTTAAGACTTAAATTTTTATACAGTTTTTAAAAATTCTGATAAAGAATATTATTTGTTACAAAAAGTTTTAGAAACTTTGTTATAAAGTATTTAAAAATGTTGTTTATGAGTCAAATTATTTATTAAATTGATTACCTAGTATAAGTTTTAGAGTGTTTAGTATAATTTGAGATGATTAACAATTTCACTCATTGTTCATTCATCTGACTAAATAAGAACTGAATGCATCAATGCATTTTATTACTTTAAATGTGGCAACATTATTTTACAAAGTGACATTAATAACTGTCAGCTAGCTTTGTCTAATAAAAATTCGACTATAGCTTCTTCAACACTTTGAAATACGCAAGAACCTTCAGAATGTATGCAACTGTTAAATTGTTTACACAAAGGGTTGGAGCATCCAATATAAGCAGAATACTTTACGCACATCTAAGACCAACCTTCTCTTACTGCTCTTTGATACAGGTGATGCACTTCTGTCATCCTTAGCATCTTCATCCAAAGGACTCTTTGAACCATCCTTCTTAGAACTGCCATCTTTTGAGTTTTCTTTATCAGCAGGGTCTGAAATCACCATTATTAAACTTGCAAAATGATTACATGGATTTTTAATGAATGACATTTTGATAGTCTCGGTAGTCCCGCAGATCAAATCAAGAAGTCACGACACGACTCAAAACTTTTCAGAATGTCTGACAACTCGTTCCATTTGGGACGTAGCGAGACCGCAGTTAAAGCCGATAAATAGCACAAATTGAACCTGTGATGATGATGAATGATATTCAAAATTTACTCATTTGATGCGGAACAAAGTTTGGCAGGTCAGCTAGTATTACATATGCACAAATATAATATTCGTCCTTGGCTTGTGTAGTTACTCAATTCAATTTATGTATTAGATAATAGATTTTACATTTAGTAAATCTCTTATGACTAAGCAAAAACTGTTATTTGCTTATTGAAAAAACCTTTGTGCTAGACTAACCAGCTTTGGATGAATTCCCCTGCTCCGCATCACTACCCCATAAATCATATTTAGAGAGGTCTGCCTCATCCCCTGAATCTTCTTCATCATCCTCTTCTTCACCCTCAGCTGCGTCTTGGGAAGTACCAGATTTGATGGTCTGCAACAATGTCACTTATATAGACAGAAGATAAAAACTACTATCAATCTGTGGTCCATGTCTACATAACCTGCAGCATTTTTGGGATATAATTATTAATATTGAAAAATGCATTGTTGGAAGGGTTGCATACAAACCTTTTTTTTCACCTTCGCCTTTTTTCCATCTGAAGATTTTTTAACACTTTTATCAGTTGTTTTAACTGTTACTTTTAACCTATTGAGTAATATCGGTTTAGGTAATGCAAAACTCTTGAAGTTCCCTATCACAGGTGCATTTTCATTCATATGAGATGGATCCTTTAGTTCATCTTCAGTGTTGCCAACTTCCAAATTTAATTTTCTTGCAACTTTTGATGGTACAACAACAGGACCTGGATCAAAAATATCGCCTAAAAAAGAGGTATCTCCATTGTTTCCATCCAGCTTCTGCAATTGTCTTTCTATGCTACCATCTCTCACAGACTCTTTCTCCCAATCCTCATCATTGGTTAAATTAATAGTTTCCAGATTCTGGGCATTTTCCTTAACACTATTCTGATCATTAACCTTTATACCTTCTGCAGAAGTAGTTTGTGATGTCAACTGTTGAAGATTTTGCAAAGCTAGCAGTAAAGTATTTGTATTTATACCAGCAAGTAAATTGGATAAATCTAAGTTTGATTCAGATTGAACTATAGGCTGAGTCCCATTTTGAATGGTGGGAGACTCTGGTTCTGATAATTGCTCCATCAATTTATTATCAGTATTCTGAACTACAGAATTGTCCTTTGCATCAGCATTGATTATTTGATTTAATGGATTTATCTTTTGCAGATTTAAATTTCTACAATTGTAAGGGGACCCTGGTGGAATACTAATTGATTCAATAATATGTATCTTTTTTGATGAATTTTGTGGGATATTCTCTTCACCCTCAATATAATTTTGTGGGCTTGAGGTATATAACATGTCATCAGATTGATCTATTGAAATACATTCATCTCTGTTAGAAATATTTGCCTCTTGTATCAGCTCTCTGTCATTACTTTCTTCTAATGGTTCTTTTTGTGGGGTTATTTGCTTTAATGGAGATATTACTTCACCAATCTCCTTATTTTGGAAATCTTTCAATAAATCCAAAAGTATTTCTTTTTTGCCTTTAATTATATCAATAGTGTCTTTTTCTGGTGTAGCTTGTAACTCAGGTGTATTATTTGAAGTATACAACATATTAGACACAGGGCTTTGAGCTCTAATAGAGCACATGGGAGGGGAGATTGTTATACAGGTTGTTGGCTGTGTTTCAGATGTATCTGAACACTTGTAAAGAGCATCATCATCTTCATCCCATCCAGTTTCATACATTTTGCGTACACTTTCATAATTATCTGTTTCTTTATTACTTTCGGGACTTTTTTCACCTTGTTCATCATTGTCAAAAATATCCATGATACTTTTCTTTTTCACAGCACTGTTTGTTTGAACTAGAGCAAAGATTCTATTACTATTTTCAGGAGGTTTGGTAATATTTTCAACTTCTGATCCTGATTTTGTACTGAATTGGTAAGGTTCAGACACAAATTTATCAGTAACAGTTTTTGAATAATTCAAAGAGTGACTCTGTGTTTGTCTTGGTGTGGGTTGCTTTATTTCAAAACTTTGAGCTTTAGTACTATATTTGGAAATTATTGTTTCCTTGCCCTTCAGAGGGTTTGACATATCCATTGATATACTATTTCTATTTTTTGATATAGTGACTCCATTTCCTTTTGCCCAATAACCTTTCCTTCGAACATTGTCTTTGAATTCTTGGTAATTCTGTTTAGCAGTTGACCCTAATTTTGTAGGAACATATTCACTTGAACAATTATCCATAGCGTCAGGTATTTTTTCCCGAGTCTTCACATTCATATTTCGAAGATTAGATGTGTAAATGTTTCCAGTAACTAAAGGAGATTTTTCTATTGCTTTAAAAGTGTTGTATCCATGAACAGGTTGATTACAAGTAGGAACATAATTACTGAATTTAATAGGAGGTGGAAGAACAACACGTCTTTTTGTTTTTCGTCTTTTTCTAACCTCTTTATCAGGAAAAACTCGTGAAAGAAAGTTGTCTTCCTCACTATTATATGACAGTGAATCAGAGTCAGAACTTTTGATTGATTCTGGTGCCGAATGATCAGCCAACTTAGAGCCTGAACCTGCTCTAGAATTAACAGATTTAGTGCACATCTTCTCTGAATCAGTATCTGGATAATTAGAAACCTGACTATCTCTAGAACTAGACCGGGTCCTTACATGTGTGGATTGTGAATGACTTCGGGCATGTGATCCCCTATCATCACTCACTGAACTAGCTGGTGCAGGAGGATCTTTATCTCTAGCAATCAGCAAAGTATCAGCACTACCACTTCTTGCTAAGGGTTTTTGTACATTTTCATTAATTTCGTGATCACTGTCAGAGCCAATATCTATTTCTTCTGGGTTTTTCAACTTAAAAGCCTTTTTAATTACATTTTCATTAGCAATAGGTACCAGTTTTGGGACAGTATTAGTTTCAATTACATCTTTTTTAGCATCTATATGAGAATCTACTATGCAGCCAGTTGTCAGAAGCCGTTGTCTCCAGGAGAATATAGTCTTGAAATCTGGTGCTGGTTTGTCATATGTAGCTTCAAATTTTTCTGTGCTGATTTTACAATTGTTGTATACAATAGCAAATGCTGCAGCTCTCACCCTCTCATCAACACTATACGTAACTTGAAAATCTTCAGATGGATGTTGTCCTGTGAACTTATACACTACATCATTGTTTGTGGATGACACCATATTCTCCATAACAGGATTGTAAGATTTAACTTTAGGTGACAATGTGTCAGAATGTTTACTCTTCTTTGAACAATAGATTGGAGATGAATTCTGTTCTCTATCATCTGAACTCCTATAGCGTTTTCTTGATTGAACACCATTCGTTGGAAAGGTGGGTGGAAGATGCTGTTGCATTTTATGATTTATCTGTTGGTATCTGTTGAGTGCTGTTTTTGTAAGAGAAGTGAACTCATACAGTGAACCATCACTAAGACAACCTTTATTTATCTCTGGTGATTTATTTTGAAACTTGGGCATATTATATTCAACTTTCATTGCAGGCATTACATGTCCCTTAATTGAATCCTTCTGCTGCACAGTTGGTGGCAACTTTTTCAATACTGCTCCTTCAGTGATGCCAACCTGAAGGCAGGAAAAATAATCTCCACTTTAGTAATGATGTGCTTGATAAATTTATTGCTTATAATACAACATCAAGTCTTCTTAGCTTCAAATTCCAAGCTTCCTGAGTATTTGATAAAAAGAAGTTTTTACCCGAAATGCTGTAGAAGTGGAAGGGAAAAGATTTTGATCAAAATAATAAATACATATGAAAAAAAATTCAGCAGGTAAAATGTCCTATAGGTGTATTTGGAGATTTAGTGGAAGTAATCTTATGTGATAATTAAGTGAATATAAAATTTTGTAAGTACCTTTTCTTCAGATTCTCCCTTTCGCTTGCGTTTTTTTCTGCCAAACTCATCATATTCATCATCTGAAGAAGGTTCGCGCCTGCGATACTCAACTACTCCACGCTCATTGTATCCCCCACCATAACCGGTACGAGCTTCAACCTGTAAAAAGTAAAATAGCAAATAAGCTATCTACCTATTTATGTATTATATATTTAAATGCGATAGAGATATAAAACTATACAGACCTCGCCGAATTTGGGTGCATTGCAAACATTGCAAGTTTGACGCCGGGCCCAATTAACATTAGCACATTTGTTACATTGCCAATCGTCGGCATTAAATAAACCGCGGGACTTCTCTGCTGCTGTTTTGCCGATTTCAGTTCCCAATTTCTTCTTAAAAGATTTCCCTACATCTGGCCTATCTTTATTACACCGGTAACAAGAACTTCTTCGGGCGAAATTTATGTTTCCGCAATTTGCATCACTACATATCCAATCTCCGTCGTTCATTTTAGTATGCATTTACTAAACCTCCGTTGCTAGGGCCGAGAGGTTTTCATTTTACCAACTACTCCTCTTAAAATAAATAACCAAACAATTCTGATTTACAATTAAAGTCACACAGTGTAAATAAAAGACAAAATATTGCCGAATCCACATTCAAAGAAAACCAAGCTCACTTTTATACGAAAAGTAATCAAGCTTTATGCCAGCCATGACGTGACGCAAGTACATAGTGTTTCCTTGTTCCTTCCATAGAGTAAACCCTCCTAAGGCGTTATTTCCGTTTGCTGAAGTACAACTTAGCAAGGTTATTAATCTTAAAATATGTAAATAAATATTTATGCGTATTTTTGAGAGTTTCAGCAATATTATTTTTTTGCAAACACAATAACATCTGTGTTGCAGGTATCCATGGGCGGTCACCCGCTTACTGGTTTACTCTCCTATTCCATAAAAAAATCCAAATGACAGTGTTCTAGAGTAGTATTAAAATACAATTCGTAACGTGTAAATTTTGTGAAACAGCATCTCACTCGTCACTCTCAGAGATAAAACAGATCCAATATCACATAATCTAAGATCAATGCAGCTGTCTTGTTCAGGCTAATAATGTATTCAGCGTGTAACAGAAATAATGACTTTTTTATGAGATAGGAGGGTAAACGAGCTGGCGAGTCACCTGATGGTAAGGGACGCGCGCATGGACTCCTGCAACACATACAGTGTCACAGTTGTGTTGCCCACCTTTAAAAGAGTAGGATGGGGAAGGGGGGTGAGCCCTGTCTTCGGAGAGGTCGTGGTATTTCACCGGTCGAGCCAGCCCCTTCATGCAGCGAACTGCTTGGCTCTACCACTGTAAAAAAATAGCCTGCAAAAATTAGCTAAAAGTGCTTAAATGAGGGCACTTCATTACGAAAGAAAAAAATATAAAAGCAAGAATTCTATCCTATTTCATTCATAACATACTTTGAGTTTGATTATTCTTATATTTCTTATTATTCGATTTTCAATTAATGTAAATTCATCACTTAAATTATTATTAAATTATTATGAATTATTGTTGGTTTTCCTTTAATTAACGCCTATTCTCTCTATATATATTTCCTACTACACCGTCTTTATGAAATTTGTACGACCATACCAAGTAATAAATCTCTGAAATTTTAGAGAGGAATTAAAAATTGGTGTCGTATAAATTTCATAAAGATGGGCATTAATGGGGTGATCCTTTTTCAGTATAAAAACTTTGGAGCCATTGTAGTATAAATTGTATGATAAACTTTATTTCGCTCATATTCGATTAGATGATTTTGTTTAAAACTGAATTTGTTCCGTCCAATCTTTGTTCCTTGCTGAATGTCTATCACTACTAATCGCACGCGTTCACATACGGTCTCCGCTTAGGATGTTTTAAAAACATTAGTTTGATATTATTAAAGAATACTTCGTTAATCTATTTTCTAATTATACATTATTTAGGAGATCAGCGTTTGTCTAAACAGTTTTTATTCAAGCGGAGCAAGGCAGTAACATTAAATTATAAAATAATAATATAATTATATCATTACATAGTTTAAATCAAAGTCACTTTTCGCTGTCTGTCCCCTTATATGCGCATATCTTAAAACTACGCAACGGATTTTGATGCGGTTTTTTCAATAGTTAGAGGGTGTCAACGGGGTGGTTTTGATCTATAATTAATGTATAGTGTAGTAAAAATAAGTGACAATTTTCAAGATTTAGAACTTTAATCGCAAACGCTGCCTGAACCCTAAGTGATAAATCAAAACAACGTACTACATTATTATATACCTTTAAAAGGTCTACAAAAAAGTCCGCGCAGCATATGTCTATCTCTTAGGGATAACCCACAATGACCATTTTAATTTTTTACTTTTTACGAGTAATAATGGCCTATTTATAAAGCGATTTTAAACATTACAGTATTAACTTTCATCCAATTAAGTGTCTTAAATAGATTGTGCATGTAATATAGATGACCCTGGCCCTTTACAGCAAGCAATTTAAACAAATATTTTCGAAGATATTACAATATTAACATAGCGGGACAGCACAATACTTTTGATGCGGAACAATGTTCGCCGGGTCAGCTAGTTATATTATTATAATTAATAATTAAATTAAATTATAAGTTAAAGATTGTTATTAAATTGATATCTGTAAATTTACCTTTATTCTTCCTCTATCTTATTTCTTTTACTCCCACTTATTTTTTTACGTTTTGCATTTAGATATTTACTGTTTTAGTCAACTCTAATGTATAAAACGAATGTTAAATTTGTATGCGAAACCAAATGCTGATTTCCTTTTACCACTGTCTGGACCGGCGACAGACTATCGTAAATTCATGCCTCGCGCCTCGCGCGCAATTTACAACTGTCAAAATTGTTTATCGTGTGTTGAGGTTAAATTCAGATTTGATTTATTTTTATTAACATCTCTTATTTTAAATGAAGTTACTTTGTGTATTGTTATAACTACGGATACTCATCGTCATTAAAGCATGTTATATATCCGCCAACTAGATTTGTGATAAACTGTCAGAAAGTACGCGAATATTTTGTGGATTTAGGGATTCGCATAATGTTATCGCATGATGTATGAAGATTACAACTTATCTTGCACTCCAAAGCGTTGTGTGCTTACTGAAGTTACAAATTCCACGAATTACGTGTCGCCAACTGCTAACCTCAAGTTACTTACAAATGTCGCCTTACAATACCCTACTCCGCCTCCGAGTGCTGTCCACCGGAAAGAAAAATCACTTCAAATATTATGTGACAGGTAATCATTGTATTTAAATTTTATTTGCCCTCAACGTTTAAATAAAGTCTCGGTTGCTAAGTAATTGAAAGCCTCTTACTCGAAAATTTCGCGTTCATAACAAGGTAAACATTTACTTTAGCAAGTTATGTGTGATAAAAATAGTACCAGTTGCATAAAATCGATTTCACAACATACTAAATAGAAAAATAAATTCGGCGTGTAGAGGCATAATTGTAACTGTTGACTCCTTTGCGACAAGTTAAAAATCCATTACATCAAATCCTATTTATTATTTTTCTTGCAGATTCCTTAACCTGTACTCTCTTTATGGAGAAAGTCCAGTGGAAATACAATTGGACAGTACTGCAACCCAGCTAGGTGTGGAAAAACGTCGCATGTATGACATAATAAACATTCTTGAAGCTATGCAGTGTGCAGTCCATAAACGGAAAAATACATATCTCTGGCATGGAGGTTCTCGGCTGAACTCTTTTCTAAAAATGCTGAAGAAGCAAGGGGAAAATCTCAAACTCTCTGATGCATTACGCGGAAAAGCACCAAAGCCTCCTATACCAAAACATAAAACTCTTGGTGTTCTAGCTCAAAGATTTTTAATGTTATTTTTAGTTGAACCTCCAGTAAGTTAAATTATTTTATCTTATACTATTTTTGACAATGTGGAAATTCCCTTTTGCCAAAATTATGTTCTTTATTGACATAATTGGTGTTAGTACACTCTATTTATATACTATATATTATTATACCTATTGTATGATTTTTTATTATTTTCAGAACACTCTAATAAACTTGGAGATGGCTGTGAAAGTGCTGATAGACACATCAAATAAAAATAAAACTGTGATCTCCCCCGAGCAGCAGGACCGCCAACACAAGTCTAAAGTGAGGCGGCTCTATGATATTGCCAATGTATTTATTTCAATTGGTCTCATTGAGAAAGTCTCTGGTAATTTAATATTAAAGAAGCCAGTTTTTAAATATGTAGGGCCCCATAAGTTTAAGAAGTGCGATAAGGTAACCACACTGTCACCTATAACTCCACTTTCAATACTTGACAATCAGCAAGTTACACCAACATGTCATGTATTCACTGGGAAGTCAAAGCGGAAACTTGAGTTTACGACTCCGGCTTCCACCAAAGAATTGGAGTTTATCACAACCCCACCTCACACACCGTCACATAAGTGGGATGAAATCTTACTTGTTGCTGATATGGAACTGACTAGAATAAACAATGGAGTTGTCTTGTGATGATTAATATTATTCATAATGTTGTATGTAGATTTTATATATATATATATATATTTTCCTTTTATTTGTCTTCCAGGGTTATGTTATAGAGTGACTATTTAGATAAAATTATAATGTACCTTGTTCCTATTTTTAAATTTTAATCAGTTATTGCTTAAAGCAGAATTATGTTGTCACATAATGCAATAATATTAATATTCACCTCTAGTATTTAGGTGTGTTATGAATATTAATTTGAGAGATAGACTAGAATTCATTGAATATATAGTTTTATTCTATGGACACAGAATTTATATATAAATAAAAATGACAATTTATGACTAGCTGAGAGCTTGGAGTTATATTAGATTATGCTTTTATTTTATACTCGTTTAATGTGTATTCATAGGTAAATAAAATACTGCTTCCACCTTCAAATCATCTGAAAATGTTTGACAGGGAACCAAATAATTAAATATGATAACAAAAGATATAAAAAGCAAGCAAATAGCATCTTAAATTTATTTAAAAATCCCTAGATTTTTTTAATACAATGTACATACATATAAACATTTAAACAACTTTTAAATTATGTACAATTATCTTCTAATGATAACAATTGATTGGAGTAAAATACAGTAATAAGGAAAAAGAAAATTATTGAAAGTATTTCTTCAAACATGTAAGAAAATAGAGACTAAATATTTACTTATTCTGACTGTTGTATCAAAAATAATAAAGCATCTATTTATGAAGAAATTTTTATTTTATTGATTGGCCATCATACAAGATTTTGTTTTTAATTTTAAAAACAAAAGCTATAATTACCTCTTTTACTAAAATAATACTGGCATATATTTTTATATTATAATATAAATTTCCAAAATAAGACTATATAAATAATGCCTCAAATAGGCTCATTTTATTTGGTCACACATCATATGAGTGTGTGGTGGCAGGTACAATGGTAAATAGTTATGTCAAACTTGCTCTATCATTGGAAACTGTTCGGGGTCATCAGAAGGAGGCAATGCTTCAGTGTCGAAAAAGCTGGCATGAAGTGCTACCACTGTCACCGTAGCCCCTATAAGAGTAACATGTTTCCAAAATTAATACTAATCCGCCTTAATGATTCAGCTATATTAGTAACCAATTATTCAAATTTAGTTAACTATACTATCCTGAATGGAAAACCATAAATTAGAAAGTTAAGTGAATTTTCATTTTTATCACCATTAATACAAAAAGCATACTAAAAAAGAAATTGTCATCTTTTTTTTATGGGATAGGAGGGCAAACGAGCAGGCGTGTCACCTGATGGTAAGCAACCAACGCCGCCCATGGACACCAGCAACACATATAGTGTTACTGTTGCGTTGCCAACCTTTAAGGGATAGGAAAGGATGGGGAAGGGGGTGGGCCTCCGGGTACCTCTCTCACCGAGCGAAACGCGGCATGAGCCACTTTACGTCGGTCTTCTGAGAGGTCGTGGTATTTTACCGGTCGAGCCGGCCCATTCATGCAGCGAACTGCTTGGCTCCACCACTGTTTCATACCTGTTTCTTACCATCTCAGCGATCCAGATGTCGACCACCAAATTCTTTCGACAAGTTATGTGGGAGGTGAGTTATATCGATGACTGACAACATTGTGCCCGGGATACGGCAATAGGTTCCGCCACCTATTGGGAGGTAAAAACTCACTCGGCGAGTCCAGGCTAATAGTCGCTGCCGCCCGCTTTCGGGTAGAAAAAGGCGTTAGGTTATAAAAATAAAAGAGATATCTACATAAAATCTTAAAATGATGAAGACATGGGCAATTTCTATATTTAGATTTCATTGTTTGTTTGTTTGTTCATGTGAACAATTAAGATATCGCTTTGCCTGGTATGGACATGTAACGAGCAGGGATGATACCTACACAAGACTTTTTTTTATGGGATAGACGGGCAAACAAGCGTGTCACCTGATGGTAAGCAACTACTCACCGCCCATGATCAACGTGGTGCGTTGCCGTCCTTTAATAGGAGGGGAAAAGGGATCGGGCCTCCGCATACCTCTCTTATGCAAGTAACTGCAAGACCACTCTGTCGCGAAAATAGTGATGATTCTGAATGTGGAAGGAAACCAGGGAAGATAAGGAGACCGAAGAAAACATGTATGGATTGTCTTAAAGATGCACGACTAGGAAGGGTGTTGCTGTGGAAGAAGCGAATGATACGGAAACGTGGAAAAGCAAAACCTGTTGCACCAACCCAAAATGAAGGGAACAGGGTAGGAAGATGATGATTATTATCTGAACAAGAACTTTATTACCTAACACCCAAAATAGGACGGCTCCAGCACCAGCCAGCCAACACAACAGCATAGATCCTGCTGCCCCCACTGCATATTGCTGAGTCTTGGTCAGCTCCCAGCCACCAATCTAAAGATGTTCACAAATATATATATAAGCTCAGTCACTTAAGATTATAATATTAAAAAATATGAATTATAGGAACTTCAACTTAATCATCATAGTCTAAAACAAAGTCACTTTCCGCTGTCTATCTCCTTAATTGCTTATATCCTTAAAACTACCACCGTTATATTTACGTCCCAAATTGAATAGGTGGCGAACCTATTGCCATACCGGGCACACAGTTGTCAGTCATCGTAATTTATCACTCATACTCGTAACTTACGAAAAGAATTTCAAAAAGTCATAGGTGTCTGCGACTTCTTGATTCAGAAGCGGGGTGCTCGACCACTGGACCATCAAGACAATACAAATTTATTTAAATATAAACTAAAAAAAATACTTACTCGCGGCTGAAACAATAAATATAGATTTAATTACTAAAAAATAATTATACTTATATAAACTTTAACAACTCTAACTAGGCCAGACGTATGGCAATGGGTTCGGTCGCTTATTCCAGGAATAGCCGCTACACCTTCGGATAGAAAAAAGCTTGAACAATTAGCTAAATCTATCTTATTGGATAAAAAATATATGTTTTTTTAATTTAATTGACTTAATCAATCTATGATAGATCTTACTTTCCATGTATTTGGTCCAGATGTTAATCTTCGATATCCAAAAAAGCTGGCCACCATCGCAATAAGTAGTAACGGTGTGGTGATCCTAAAATTATCCAATAACAAATCAATGTTAGAGAACCAAATTACTGATATTTATTAGGGATATTAAGATACAACAAATGGGCATCGAATCTATAAAATAATATGGTTATGCTTCATAAATTATATTATTACTAGCTGTTGCCAGCTACTTCGTCTGCGTGGACGCCATAAAGCAGCAAAAATACTGTACCTGTGCCATTATAAGGGTTCATTGCTCACCCCCAATTAGTGATAGCGTCATAATATTTAGCCAATTTACCCGACGTTTTGGTAATATTTATGCTAAATTGAATGAATGAATGACATATTACAAGCATACAGTATTTTTAGAGTTTATCCGCAACAAACATACAGATAAACAGACAAAAATTCTAAAAACCATCCCAAGTAATAAAAAAAAATCAATGTAGAGTTTCAGGTTGCCTACAATTTTATTATATCTATAGATAAAAATAAGAATATAAGAATTATTTAATAATTATTAATCAACAATTTATAATCAGGAGCTGCAAAAGGTAACAGTTTTAAAATATATTTTAAACTTCAATTCTTTGTTTAAGGATTTTAATACGCTTAGATACCCTAGGGTTTTAGAAAATAGACTGGGTAGTTCCAAATTCGAATCCAGGTACTTAAACATATTAGCTTTTCAAATCTATTTTATTTAGAATAGCGTAATTTTTTTCATTCGGTAAGACACATTACCGCCGTTCCTTCATCATCAGGTACAAGGTCAAGGACTTGATGACACAAAGAAACCATATTTTCCATGAATTTTCTATACTTACAAACAGTACGCCAATAGTCCAAGGAATATCATGAGGTAATTAGCTTGAAAATGTTCTACATTTTTATAGAATCTTCTCGATAATCGTGGTATCGATGGAGGTGCCTGAAATAGAACAAATAATTCCTGCACAAATTTTTTATTGTTAGTTTTATTTTACTCTTATATTAGAGTCAAATACTCATAACAAAGATTTTTATTGTTTTTCATTACATAGTATAAAACAAATTCACTTTCCGCTGTCTGTCCCCTTATATGCCTATATCTTTAAAACTACGCAACGGATTTTGATGCGGTTTTTTTTAATAGTTGGAGAGTGTCAACGGGGTGGTTTTGATCTATAATTCATTTATGATGTTGTAAAGACAAAAATGTTAATTTTCGAGTTTTAACACTTTAATTGCAAACGCTGGCTGAACCATAATATGTATAGTGATAGATCAAAATAATGTTCTAGATTATTAAACACATTTAGAAGGTCCACAAAAAAGTTCGCGAGGGCATATGTCTATCTCTTAGAGATAACCCACAATGACCATTTTTATTGTTTTACTTTTTACGAGAAATAATGGCTTATTTACGAAGCGATTTTAAACATTACAGCATTAATTTTCATCTAATTAAGTGTCTTAAATCGATTTTGCATATAGTATACGTGATCGTGGCCCTTTACAGCATGCAATTTAAACGAATATTTTCGAAGATATTGCAGTATTAACATAGCGGGACAGCAATTAATTTACTCATTTATTACTATTAATGCGGAACAAAGTTCGCCGGGTCAACTAGTATTTTATAAAAGGGAAAAAGCTGCTAAATGGGAACAGGAATCAAGAACAACTTTATTTTATTAGGCACTAGCTGACCCAGCAAACTTTTTTCCGCATCAAAAGCAATTTTTACAGCGTTTATAATTAAAGTGCTAAATTTAGAAAATTATCCCTTTTTCTTTACTACATTGTACATTAAATAAATACACAAACCACCCCCTTGACATCCTCCATCTACTACAAATACCGCTCAAAATCCGTTGGGTACTTTCAAAGATCTAAGCATTTAAGGGGAGAGGCAGTGGAAAGCGACTTTGTTTTATTCTACGTAATGAAATGATTAGTTGTTTTCCGAAGCAGAGAAAAAATTAAGTAATTTATTAGTACATTTTTATTAAAGGATATACATATCTTCACGCCTGGTCCCTTGCGGTGCATGCAGAGAGAACAGAGCGCCATAAGGCACGATTTTTATACACCAAACTCGCTTCTTTGACTCTGAAAACTCTTCTCACACACGCTCGTCGGTTTTTAAGGTTCCTGACATCAACTTTCTTAAGGGCTCATTCAATTTGGTCATGGAAAGTGTGTCGTGGTGGTCCTGAACTTCGTCCATCCTCCTTTTGGATTGCATAGCTGCGAAGTGTGAACCATAGGAGCATGCCTTTCCTTACTTTTACAAATATTAATAGGCCACTGAAATTATTTTAAATAAATACAAAATATAGTTTTACCTTGAAGTTTTCAGTGGCGACAAACTGAGTCCAAGGTCTACGAGATGCAAGAACACCCATGACGAGGGCGGGCCCGGCGCCACTACGAACATGCTGCAGCAATCTTAAAATAAAATTAAATAATTCTCTGGTAAATGTATTTGTTTTATGGGAAACATGGAGTAGAGGAAATGAGCATGCAAGTCATCTGGTGTTAAGTGATTAGCGCCACCTATGGACACCTTCGATGCATAATAATGTTTCTGTTGCATTTCCAGCCTTAAGATAAGATAGGAAAGGGGTGGTCCATACAACAGATACCTTTGTCATCGAACCAAATCCAGCAGGAGCCTCTTTACGAAGATATTCTGAAAGTCATGGTATTTTACCAGGCGAACCAGCCCATTCATGCAGTGGAAGATGTCGCTCTATCAAATTTTTTGGTATGATAATGTTAGAAACAGAAGCAAATCCAATGAATATTAGCCATGAAGCATTTCATTTCTCCTACATGAACAATATTATTTACAGGCAGGATGCAACAACATCATTATCATTATTACATAGTATAAAACACAGTCACTTCTTTCCGCTATCTGTCCTCGTATATGCTTAGATCTTTGAAACTATGCAACAGATTTTGATGCGGTTTTTTTTAATAGGTAAAGGGTGTTAACAGGGTTGGTTTTTATCAATAACTCATGTATGGTGTAGTAAATAAATAGTAATAAATCCAAAATTTATTTCTACTTTGATGCAGAACAAGTACGCTAGGTTAATTAGTATTGTATTGTATGTGGTATCAACTAGTATCTTATGATAGAGGAGGATCTTATACAACGCATATCATCATCTTCCTGCCCTTTCTTTTTTTCCACAAAATAATGATAAACTTAATAATTAAAGAACCATTGTCCATTTAGGCTGTGTTCCCTGAACATTATGGAAAAAAACTCTCACCATGGTTCAAATTGGTGACTGATGATAAGGTCAAGCAATACCTCCTCTGTACATAATGTAAATTACGAAACAGCCAATGACATTAAATAAAACACCACGTAGCGCTTATGTTATTATAAACTTACAATTCCAAATTATTGACATACTTTTGGAAACCTTTCTTTTCAACTGTTGCATCGATTTCGCCGGATAAATCAATATTAACATTTTCAGACATGATGTAAACGATTTTTAGACAAAAAATAATATTGATTTGTTGTTGTTGTTATGGGTGGTGATTGTGACTATTGTGAGCAACGAGTATGTAAATGATTGTATTGTCAGATTGTGACAGTGACAGAGTGTCACTTAGGCCGCGTTCCACATAAAGCCCACAACCCACAACGACCGTAACGCCCACAGTAGCGCTCCACATAAAGCCCACGGTCGTTGCGAGCGGTCGCACGACGTCATAGATGACGTCACTGTTCACGACCGCATCGCACTCACTTCACCCGCAAAATATTGGTAGGTTATGGTGGGCTTTCGATAAAAAATTACATATGTCAGCAGAATTTGATAAATTTTCACACACACAAATTTTCACAGCGCTCAAGTTTTTCGTTCCACTTATAACATTCGCCCACAACGCCCACGGCGTTTTTACGTTAGTGGAACGGCAATTTCCGCGGTCGCGGTCTTTGTGGGCTATAAGTGGAACGCACTCGTTATAGTGTGAAAATTGACATTTGATTGAAGTTTCTGGCCAACGGACAGATGGGAATGTCGAAGTTGCGGACTTTAAATATACTCTTTGGTTGCGGAGTGAAAAACCTGATCCATGAACCCTCTCCCGCTTCTAAAACCACCTTGAGCTCCCACTCCATCAGATATCACCCTCATTCTCCTTTCAATAATTTTCCAATACATGTTCACTCCTAAGCTGATCAAACCTATGGCTCTGTAACTAGCGCACTGCATGGGAACCTTACCTGACCTCCAGCATAAATGGCTGAAGAGCTCGAGTGTCCCGGACAGAGGTTCCACTGTGTTTGAACATTTCAGCAGACATCATATCAATTACTGCTGCCTTACCATTTTTCATAATTCGTATCGACCATTCAATGCACACCCCCCGCCTAAGGACGGCAGGGGTAGTGTGGGAATCCCAAAACAGTAAACTGCAATCCAATCCTAGGGTTACCCACTAAAACCCCGCGGCGGCCTTCCTCTGGGCGTTGGGGTGCAGCAGAGCCCTGGAGCGGCAGGCCACCGCGAGGTCTCTCGACCAAACAGGGGCCTCGTACAAGGCCACTTACTGCACGACGCCACCATAGAGGCGGCGAACTCCCTCTACCGGTCCCCCGAGATTGGGCAACAGGTGATGCAACGCGCCTGCCACCCGTCGCACTCGGGAGACCATCCTCACGAAGTGCTCCTCGAAGCTCCAGCGGCTGTCCAGGGTGAGGCCGGGGTACTTCATGTATCGCCCCACCAGGACAGCCGTGTCACCCACCTGGATCCGCGAGGCTGGTGGTTCCCGGCCCTGAGTGAACCGGTGAAACCACAGTGCCTCACTTTTGTGAGGCGCGTCCGCTTGAAGTCAGAGTGTCGTCTGCGTAGCAAACGACACTCACGCCACGGGGCAGACTGGTGCGGAGGACCGGATCGTAGGCGCGGTTCCCCAGCACGGACCTCTGCGGAACCCCGCACGCGATTTCCTTCCTTTGCTCCATCCTGTTCCGGTCGACATAGTCCACCCGTGTCTCCTGTAGGTAATCTAACCCTAACCTACTAAACAAAAGAGTATAAGTCGTATTGAACTGATTACTAAAGAATTGAGGAGGAATAGTTTTCCCAGTTTTATTCACCCTTTATTCCTAATAACCCCATTAGACTACTTTTTATTTCAGGCATAAAAAGACTCATTCCCACTCATTTACAAAAAAAGTTAACTTTGGTTTATCTTTAACATAATTAATATACTCTTTGATCTTTATTGTCAACGTCATATTGTGATTTGACTGATTTGTGGATTTGTTTGTGTATTTTGATTTTCTGAAGAACCTATGTAAAGTATAAATCACGGTACCTAATCATTTATTGTCTTATTCTTAGTAGTTTATTAATTAGCTCTTAATTTATATTACTTGGTCTTCGGATAAAATACCTCATCATCACATTTTCATGAAAAAATCAGTTGTGGTTACTATTGAATGCTCCTATATAGACCCCTCATATAAGTTTTTCACCTATATCTTCATCAATGCACCATACTTATATACTCTGTGTACAAGGATTGTACAATTCTATCCTAAGTATCATTTTGTCATATATTTTGTGCATATACTAAGCAGAGTTTGTCTTTCGTGTTCATGTTTTCAATGCACAGTATATAATTCAGTTCTGTATATGAACCAAATTTGTTAAGTCATTGGATATTGAGAACTTTCCAACAGGATTCTAAATCATTAATAGTATTGTTATGTGAACTCGAATTTCAGGATGAATTTCTTTTAGTTTTAATGAATCTATACTAATATATTGAGGCCTACTTTGAGTTATGAAATAGATGGATAAGATAGTAGTAGTAATGTATAATTTGTATGTTGACAAGCTAAAAGAATTTTCTAGAAATAGTGAACCTTATATTGACTTATTAGCTGACCCGGCAAACTTTGTTCCGCATCATAAGTAATAAATGAGTAAATTTTGGATATCATGAGGTTAAATTTGTGCTATTTATCGGCTGCAATATCTTCGAAAATATTCATTTAAATTACATGCTGTAAAGGGCCAGGATCATCTATATTACATGCACAATCTATTTAACACACTTAATTGGAAGAAAATTAATGCTGTAATGTTTAAAACCGCTTCATAAATAAGCCATTATTTCTCATAAAAAGTAAAAAAATAAAAATGGTCATTGTGGGTTATCCCTAAGAGATAGACTCTGCCCTCTGAACCACCTGCAGGTGTTTAATAATGTGGAACATTCTTGATTTATCACTTAGGGCTCTCAGCCACCGTTTGCAATTTAAGTGCTAAATCTCGAAAATTATCATTTTTCTTTACAACATCATACATGAATTATAGATTCCGTTGACAACCTCTAACTATTAAAAGAAACACATCAAAATCCGTTGCATAGTTTTAAAGATATAAGCGGAGAGACAGTGGAAAGTGACTTTGTTTTATACTATGTAATGATTTGATTTGTTGTTAGCTATTAATATTTGTTATTGTTTAAACTTTTGCTGAAACTACAATTTGTACTTTCACTATATCCTTTACATTTCTTTGTTACACCCTTGGCCAGTTTATATTTAAATTATTCCTGTGGAAAAATCAGAACCTATAAATATTTTTAACAGATTTTAACATGCTTTTTCTGAATAGCTCTGCTTGAAATTTTGAATAGTCTTTATTCAGAAAGTTGTAATAGAAGTTTTCAAGTTATTGATCATTACAATCTGCAATTAGTAGTATTATTATAAACTTGAATGTCATGATGACCTACTTTAATTTTATTTTTCAGTTTTAATTTCTTGAAAAATACCCCGATTCATAATGTCTGTTGGTACACTATCAGCGGACGACCAAGAATTCTTAACCAGGTGTGAAGATGAATTAAAAGATAGATATACTGAAAAAGATGAGGAGTTCATGTCTATATTCAACTCTGAACCTTCCAAACCACCAATAATAGAATCTTGGTGGACACCAAATAATTTTGGTCATTATAATGAACGACGCAACAACAGACGTTATCACCCCTGGAATAGAAATTCAGGAGACAACAATGATCACAGGGAGAGATCACATAACAGGAGTAACCGAGGATACAGTGATTATGACAGAAGTTATGACAACAGACGTCCAAGATATAGATAATAAAAGTACAAAATGACCGAATGAATATTAATGATATTATAAAATGTATTTGTATTTTTTTTTACCCCGACTGCTCAGGAAGTTATTGCTAATGAAATGAAACATTATATTTCTCAAAAGAATATATTCTCAATTATTATGGCTTGATTTACATTTTAACAACTTAGAATTATACAATAAATCACCAATAAAGTAATGTAGCTACAGCAGCCCAAGTTGGAAGCCATAACTAACTAAATAAATAAATATGTAATTCTAATTCTGACTGTGTTATTACTCAACAAGTCTAAACGGTTACAGATTTAATAATAATTATGCCGTTATAATTTAAAACCTAGGATTTAACATTTCTTGAGGTATACAAACAAATAATAAAATATTCAGCATGACTGGAAACACGCGTTTAATTTATTTTATATTTAAATTAAATGAATTTATACAAGTATTTATTCAATTCATTTGTACCTTTCTACAGGTATATAATATTGTATACACAAATTTATTTTTTCGCGTGGCCCTCTTGCAAAAATATGTAATAATATGTATCTCTTCTAATCTCATAGGAATATGGTGTTATATAGAGCACACAGAAACAGACACATAACGTCGATAAGCGCGGTGCTTACATATATCACAAAATAAACTCTACCAGACCCCACCACAATCCTTTGATAGTACTGTTGTTGTAATCTTAGAATATTATTAGAACACTAACTGGTAGAAAGCAGAACTGTCTATTTAGAGCATGAATGTACTGTAACGGGCATCTCCACTAAACCAGGCCACCTCCAACAAGCAGGCCAGCGCCCTCTGGTCGAAACTGTAGCTATATAAAAATGTAAAACCGCTTTTTAGATAACAATAAGGCGGTTTTGAAAAAATCTTTTAATATTATAATATGTCCATAATGATATGTTTATTCTAGGCTGAAATATGTGTGCTTTTAGAAGTTTTTTTTTTGTTTTAAGATATTGATTCTATCAAAGGTTTGTGGTGTACATGGGGCTGATAAGATATATATATAAATAACATCATGCTAACGACCACTAAGCACAATGACGATTACATTCATTAAGCATTCTAAGTTACTTTCAAGATTTTCACTATTTTTAATTAATAATATTCATTATATTGGCTACTCATTTTTTTTTGGTACCGAAGCGTCACACAAAATAATCTAGGGTATGTCCATTATAATTAATTATTCTCATTAAACATTTGATAAAAATGTTAAACTTGTAAACAACACAAGATACTTCCAATTCTGCAATTCTGATCAACAAACACATTAGAATGAAGACAAAGTGATAAGCCCCAATAAGTGCGAAAAATGCAACCATAATAATCAAATCACAGTACAAGTATAACATAATTATGCTCACCAACTTATATATTATGACTCAATACAATCAGACGTGACAACCAAACATACACAGTTTATTTGTAGATAATACTAAATATAACATATGACAATGCCAGTGCAAGCTCAATTCAGAGTTCGCGCGGCCAAAGCCGATATTTTGGTACTTTTTTTTGCACTTCCCTGTCCAGTGAGCTATCAACAGGGCAGTAAGTACCAATACAAATCAGCTTCGCTAAATCAATTAATTATTAATATAAATATATTTAATATTCAACATGGGAAACTGCAACAATCTGCGTCTAAACACATTCAATGAACGATTCGTTAAAATATAAATTTCTAGATAACATATAGATTTAATAGTTTTTTTTTTTAATATTACTATATTATATAAATTTCCTTAACAACGACAATGCACAATATTAATTGTTATGAATTGACACGTAATAATAAGCGGAAATGGTTGGTGACCACTCCGCAAAAAAACCTTTACCGACACGTAGACTCTCCGTCGCGTCGAGTTCACAACTGACTGACTACTGTGAGGCCATACCGTCTCAACAACTTACTTACAAATGACAATTGACTAGGAATAATGCACTTGCTCGATTAGAGGCCGGCGCTGCCGACTGGGGGCAGGGCTTCGGCCGAGCGGCGGCACTCGTGTCCGAACACGCCTCTAAATTCGGTGAAGACGAGAAAACATTGGTCAGGTTTTTCAGTACACATGACTAGAAACGCGCAACACACCGCGCTACTTCCGAGTCACGATTCATTTAGTACAAAATCGATTTCAGACTCTCCCATCCCTATTAAAGTCGTATAGACCTGATTTGTAAAAAGTGTCAAATTTTCGTAGCAAATTTTTCATAAGATAAATCTAAAGCTTTGTTTTTTTTGTTTGGAAAATAGAGTAGAGACCGGCGAGGGCGCGCGTGCGGTGCGTGGGCACGAGGCGGGGTGCGGGGGGCGGGGCCGGGCCGCTCAGATGAAGGTCCAGCACTCCATGATCTTGACGATGAAGTCCTCGCGCGTGCTCAGCGGTTCGTTGCCATAAGTCATGCAGCGCTGCGTGCGCCCCAGGTACAGGTCGCCGTCCAGCCATAGACCGAACTTGCCACTGAAATGACATATGCATTTAAGGCGACCGTTACGATTTCTGTAATGACTACAGATTATGACAAAAAGCATAGTAAAATATTTAAACTAATATAAAAGGTTAAGAATGCCTCAATAATAAATAATTTTGAAATAAAAATTTATCGCCACAAGCGTTTGTTACATCATGAACATCGTTGGAATGCTGGCACTGACACTTAAAATGTTTCAATAAACAAATTACTAGGAGAAATGTAATGTTAAAAAACCGAACTAAAAAATAAATTTTAATGAATTTAAATTAAGAAAATAGTGTTAAAAATTTCAATGAATATAAATTAATAATAGTGTGAGTAAAAAAAAAATATTTTATTTTAAAAAAAGCGTGGGGTGCATGGTGTCAATAGTTATAAATATTTTATTGACAGATATGAGTAGAGTGATTATCATTTCGATAATATCTTAAAAAGCACCCCACGCTTTTTTTAAAATAAATTTTTTTTTTTTTATTCACACTATTATTAATTTATTATTCATTGAAATTTTTAACACTATTTTCTTAATTTAAATTCATTAAAATTTATTTTTTAGTTCGGTTTTCTATAAAAAGCGTGTTTTTTAGTTTTTTAAAACTATTATTTATTTTATATTTTTTAGTTCGGTTTTCTATAACAAGCGCGTTTCTTAGTTTTTTAAACTATTGCTTAACTATTTTAAAGCGTGCTAACAACGGATATCAAAACCGAATTTGAGGAATAGCGCCATCTGTGACTTATAGAAGGAACTCGTTTCAAGTTGATAACGTAGACTTTCCGCTGATTGCCACTAGATGGTACGAGAAGTGAACTATGAATACTAAAAAATTAACAAAAATCATATTTTGCAAATTGAAAAATGGAATAATTTTATCAAATTAGTGTATTGTCATCGGTCCTCAATAAATCTACAAAGTTTGAACGAAATCTGGCCGTTTAAAGTGGGTCAAAATCGCGCCTAAAGAAGTCGGTTACAAACATACAGGTGAAGCTAATAAAAAGCTAATAAAAAATACTATTGCTATTGATTCAGAAGCGGGGTGCTCGACCACTGGACCACTGAGACATTAGTATCATATTAGGTAGTATTGGACATTGATAAATATTCGAATTCACGCCAAATCGCTTGTGGGGTAGTCCGAGCATGATTCTTACTGGCGTCTTTGACTCTCATACTCTTTTCATACACGCGCGTCGATTTTTAAGGTTCCTAACATAACCTTCCTCTAGAACACATTCTATTTGGTCATGGTACGTGTGTCGTGGCCGTCCACCGCTTTTGCATTGCACACTTTCCCCTTTCTTACTTTTTTATGGCTAAGTACCTAATTCGTTATTTGTTGTATACTCACTCGCCCGCCCCTATAGAGATATTGTCGTTGCTGCCTCGTATGAAATACATATTGTCGCCAGTCCATCCCCAATATTTGAATATTGTCTTTATGTTTGGTTGTTGATCTGAAATATAATTATATGTCAGTTTACGTGTTTTTGATAACCGTTTCTAATAAAAATATCCAAATAGCTAGCAACTGGATTAAAATCCATTACTCTTCTAGAATGGAATTAATAGTATGGAAGTGATATTAGTTGCAGGTTATAAAAGTATCTACTCACTTTCATTATCTTGCTTATTGTCCTCATCTTTCAAGTCTTTATTCTTTACACTGTCAATGGCAGCCTGCGCGGGCCTCTGGACCTCCTCCACATGTTGGAATGAGAATAAGAGAGACTCTCCGGTTCCGTAAAAGTGTTCCGATGGACGGTACGCGCAAGATGTCAGAGCACCGAATACCTGAAAAAAAATTACAATGGATGTTAGTTTCAGTGTTCGCATTTGTCATTAATTATTATGACCAGGATCTTTAAAAATAGACTTTACCCGGCCTAACAGAAAATTTCATAGTTAGCCTAGTTGTACCTAGGCAGGATATTTGACAGTGCACAACACAGGCTAGAAGTTTTACTTTTAATTGGACTATTCTTTTCTACTGCATGATGAAGGCGGCGGCATCGATTCGCCGGATTTTTACGTCCCAAACATAATAGGCGGCGGAACCTATTGCCAGTCTTCAGTCATCAAGATTTATCACACAAAACTTTCAACAATCATATGAAGCATCTCTATATAATTTCTATATATTTAACAGTTATTTTTTTCGGTGGCCCATTGGTTGAACTCTGATTTAGAAGTCGTGGGTTCGATTTAGGGCTCACACCAATGATTTCTCGGAAGTTATGTATCATAGAAGATATCGATGACTGACAACTTTATGTCCGGTGTATGGCAATAGATTCGCCACATATTCTATTAGGGACGTAAACATAACGGTCAGTCGAGAATTAACAGCCGCTGCCTACACTTTCGGGTAGAAAAAGGCGTAAATTTACGTTTTATTTTAATAGTTAATTAGGCCTCCAACTCACATTGTTATCGGTGTCTTGTATGACGAGTAGAACGGGGCTCTCCACGCGTTGCATCTTGCGGTACATGGAGGCGAGCGAGAACCCGTGCTGGCTGGTGCTGAAGGTCAGCGACCACATGTAGCCCTGGGCGCGCGCCGGCAATACGCTGCATAACTTCTCTCTGTTACACACAAATAGATAAATTATTTCCATCGCCACGTATTAGTGTCAGTCAATAAGCTTAATAGATCGTCCAGATAGACAATTCCTGCTAGTTTTTGGTGTTCAGAACCCTGACTATCTGTAAGAATAAACAACCAATGACAGTCAAGTAATGTGGTTTTTCAAACTTGGTAAAAGAACTTATTTTCTATTTATTTCCCGACGTTCTAAATAAACGTGATATAATCCATAAAAAGTTTTTTCAATGTTATGAATGTGATTTATTTTATATATTTATCACACATAACTTCCGAAAACAATTTCGAAAAGTCATTTGTGTTAGCCAGTGTCTGGAATCGAACCCGGACCTCTGGATCAGAAGCCGTGTGCTCGACCACTGCGCCACCGAGACTACTAAATAAATAAGAAATAAATTGGTAAAAGAAGTTTCAAAATTGGTTCGATTGAGATACTTTATTTATTTACATTTATTTCTATAGTAATAATGTATAAGAATAGTTTTAAATGATACAGGAATCGATCTAAATACTTAATTTTGATGTTGAGATATACTAGTGACAGTGATCTCGGCCTTGTTCAGTGCTATCAGTAAAAAATATATTATAATTTAAACGACTTCAAAAAAGGAGGGGATTCTAATTCGGCTGCAACAGCTATTTTTGTGTAGAGACTAAAATCTTGCTGGTATTCATAATTTTTTTCTAATACTCTACCGTTGCGCTAAACTACTTTTTTTCTATACTTGGAATTGGGCATACATTTATTTTTGTACACTAATCTAGCTACGTTCAAAATAATTTTGGTAAAAACAGTCGCAAAAACTACTTGAAACTCGTTTGAATCGTTGGCTAGTGTTGTTGAAGGTCGTCCACATGTACTTATAACGCAGTATTTATAGTTATACAATATGTCCGGGCTTCAAAAGAAAATTATACATATTATCAGGTATATAAATGAGCAGCGGAAGCAGAAATAACAGTTTTGGTCATCTTTGTCTGTCTGTTTGACACACATATTGTTTTTACATGCGTATAAAGTGAAAATTACAGCATAATTTCTATATTATTTTGAGCGACCAAACTTAAAACATTTTTCTAGTAATTGCCAAGGGTATATTAAAGAATCTCCGAAAGTACTAAACAGATTTTCATACGGCTTCCGCAGCTCTATTAGGTAGTTCTTGAGGGGATGGACAAAAACTCATTTTAATTCGTTTGAAAAAAATTTGTTCGATAATAAAGATTATGTTTGCCTCCTCAATGATAAGTATCTTTCAGGAAACTCGTGTGGAAAACAATTTACATACCTGCGGGGTGATAATATGCAATTTTTTAATTAGGTATACTTGTGGGATTGAGTATTTAATAATGGTACAGCCGCGCAGTTCACTGTATGAACGAGCCGACTCGACCGGTAAAATACCACGAGTGCTATATCGATATATCGACGTAAAGTGCCTAATGCTACATACATAAGTATGGGTTATATATATATATATATATATATATATATATATATATATATATATATATTCATAGGCATTAATTTTGTGAGGTAACATACCTGTGTTCCATAGTGAGTATCTCCGATGTGCCAATGAGATCGGGCGGCGAGAACTCCATGTCGATGGAGGCGCCCGAAGAGTAAAGAGCGCGTCGCAACTCATCGCTCATCGACAACACCTACACATAATAACAATTTAAAATAAAATCAACAATAAAACAGAAAGTCAATAGATTTCTAAAGTATTCAACATTTATTTATTTTTACCATCATCATCAATTATTGCAATGCACACTAATTTTAATACATTTTTATACATACATACATCGAGCCCATAAAGATGCTATTTTGTAATAAAAAATTTATAAAACATGCCAAGTGGTATGAGCGAATGTGTCGATACATATATAAAAAGAAAGTGATCAAAATTTTATTTTTACAATGAATTACATGAATATTATGATTGTATGAGACCAGGCACAGTGTTGCAGTCCTGAAAATTTTGTATTAAATTACATACATGCATAATTGTAAAACTTTCAAAACTAATCGATCTATTTTATTACAGTAGAAAATTAAATATTCTACTAAAATACTACTATTGTAATGAATTTTTTTCAACGGCAACACTGAATGCATTGATCAATATGAAGGCTCAGAAGGACTCGTATCCACAGCCGTAAAACAATATACAAAAAAAATATAATCGATATGATTGTCAGAATGACATTTGACAAGATGCACGGAATTATAGTGACATAGACATTCCCGAGCTACAGTTCACATTCAACATTAACAGTGAATAATAATAATAACATAACGTGCATTGTGCACAACACTACATCAGCTACATTTAAAGTGAATATATACGTAATATGTAGTATCTATAAACATCGATAATTTTTGTAAAAATAATGTCCAACACTAAACAATGTTTTGGACACTATACACAGCGCTATCTAGTGTAAACGCCTGTGTAAATACACACATATATGTACTTTGTTTAATGTAAATAAAATTCTTATATTATAAAAAAAGCCCCCAGACGACATACAAACATCAATATTTATCATAAATATTTGTATATACGGTGGGAGGAATCGAGCCGATAGGAAAAGTTATTTATATAATTATATAAAACGGCAGGTTCATTAATAATATGGCAATGGTCTGCCGGGTAAAAGACCAGAGGATACAAAAATCATGTACATAAAAGAAATATCTGAGGTCGGAATTAGGATGGAACTAGTCCATCTCCTTGCGACAGCCTCGACCGTGAGAGCTGAATTGATCTACGGAGGAAGGTTCGACCTTGAACCTCGAGTATTTTCCGTAGATATATTTACACGTGTAAATAAACAAATTTAACATTTGCATACTAGATATTTCTAAAAATAAATTCGAATAAGATATTTATTTTTCTAATAAAAATAACAAGCTTCGTTGTTGCTATAATTTTTATTTTTAGGCACTAAACAATCATTTTAAGTTAATTAACATAACATAACATAACTTCACGCCTTTTGTTACCCGAAGGTGTAGGCAGCGGCTGTTAAGCCTCGTCTCGCCGTTATGTTTACGTCCCAAATGGAATAGGTGGCGAACCTATTGCCATACCGGGCACAAAGTTTGTCAGTCATCGGTATTTATCACACATAACTTAACTTAATTAAGTTATAATTTAACGAATTCTCTTAGAGCAATTAACATGTCCAAGACAGTAGTGTAGTTATTATATTTCAATTATCATCTATTTGCTATCTAATTACAGTTGGTAGAATAATGAGATGGTGCTATAATAACAATTATCGTAAATGTAATAATTATTCCATTTTATGCTTACATGTCAATAAAAAGGAGAAACAAAACTGTTAAAAATAGTATTTGGTAAACGAAAATATCAAGAAAAAGGTATCGTCGTCTATAGTGTCGGTAGCTTGAAAGTTTAGCTAAAAGCTTATGTATCAAGAAATTTCGGGCTGGATAATAATTGATAAATATCGGTCACAGACAAAATTATACCCAATGTGTGGCAATAGGTTTCGGCATTCCGCTTAAAAATTTAGATATAACTGTCGTTGCAACAAAAAAAGTTACAAATAATATAGTAGTATATATATTTAGAATACAGATATATTTAGTATATATTATAAAGACGAAACTGAAAACTAATAAGAAAATCATTGCCAAGAATTGAATTATGTACAAATTTATTGCACGTAAGAAAACTGTGACCATAAGCCAATTCGTGGATCAGTGGGACAGTTAAACTAGTTTAGGCTGTATGAGACTCATGAGCCTTTTAAATGTTCTACACATCTGTAGGAGTCATTTATTGCCTTGACTTCATTCGTTTATCAGACAGTCTACAATATAATCTTACCTCTCTTATAGACTGTATAGTGGCTCTTCTACGAGAACGACCCTCGTGACCCAACACACCCTTATCGCACACGGAATGAATAGTGCCCCTTCTTTGTATTGTAACATTGAACACGATCATCTCAAGTCTTCTCAACTTGGCGGCAATGTTTCGGGCAAGTGTACGTATGAACCGAAACATTGTAAACGTCAAAAACTTTTTTATTTATGTATTAATTTTAGGCGGAATTTGATAATTTTAAAAAAGAATGAGATTATAATATGTATATTGTATTGAGTCGCAGCAAACTTTTTTTTTAGTTTTTTTTTAAATTACGGTTGAATTCCGACCGGTGACATGTTGGCGATTAGAATTAGCGTATCGATATTAATTTTTAAAAGTACAATATTGCACGTGCGTGCTTCGTTACGATTCAGTGTAAACTGCCAGTTAGAAGTAACATTATAATCTGAAGAAGAAAAGAAATTTAGCGATGTTATCAAATTATCGGCTTTATCAAGTAGCGTTAGCAATTTATGTATAATACAACAATCTGCGGATTAGCGTCGAGGGTTTAAAGTTTTATACACTGTGTCAGTCGAGCAATAAATATTTGCGGATAAAGTTTTTCCTGACAACTGTTGGTCGTTGCTTTAATTTACTTTCAAAGTCTTGATACTGGCGGTGGTGTAATCTTTGTTCTCGGTACATACATATACATTGTAATGTAATAATACAGATATGATGCGATATATATCTATATCCGATATACAATAGCCTGGCTATTGTATGTCGAAATACTCTTTCCGTTAAATCTCTAACGGGACTAAATTCATTCTGTATAAAACCTGTAGGAAGAACCTTCAGAGGGAAACAGGAGTATATAATTGTGTGTGCAGCTCCAAATAAGGTGCTGATTAAGCTGAAACTCCCCCTATAACAGGAACCAGAACCGACAAGCATTTGTATGCACGCGGGTTCATCAACTTAATAATTTTATCGTCACTTACGAGTATTACTGATAGGCACTGGAACAGAGATAGACTATTATGAAGTCGGTACCTTTCTATACATGGAGGTTCATAAGTTATTTGCCCCTTGGCCTGTCCAATATAATTGACTGCACCGAGGAAACGACTCGGCGCTTGGGACCTTGCCATTAGGTACGCTACCGCCAGTAACTCGCCTAGCTACCTGTTCATAGTTAATTACAAAAAAGGCGTGCGCTTTCAAAAATCAAATTCATATGTAATACATAAAAATTAAACTAGTTTGAAAATGTTGTTTACATATTTTTGAGCAATTGTTGTTAGCTAATATTGAAACATGAAGTAATTTAACGTAATACCAGCGACCACCACATCAGTTTTGACATCTAGTTATGTATGTATATACTATGTGATCTGAATATTTTATTTATCGCATATAACTCCTGAGAAGTCATTAGTTTGAGCTCAGAAACGATTCCACGACTTCTTGATTCAAAAGCGAGGTGCTCGACTTCCAGACCTATTTATCAATCACTGGCTACTTATTTAGTTATCACGAAATGGATTACATCAGAAGCAATGATATCGAAACCAGAGCTAGTGTTATACAAAGAGTGTTTATTTAACCGAAAAATATAGACATTTTAACAATGGACCAATAAAACTAATTCTTTTTTTAAAACTAGAGTGTTATATATGGCATTACAGTATTTTGGGAAGAAATGTTTGAAATAAACAAAACCCTAAATATCAACTATAAGAATGATGAACTGACCGAAGCTTTCGAACAGGACCTAACACAAAACCCAGTTAAAATCGAACCAGCGCTTTATTTCTTTATCCTGCCCTGTTCCTATTAATTGGGGTCGTCCCTTCAGGTTTTTCTTTTCCACACTCCCCTGTCATTCACTTCTTCCGCACTAACACCTTTCTTGATCATATCGTGTTGCATACAATCCATCTCTTTTTAGGTCTACCTCTTTTCTTAATTTCATTCCACATTTAGGTTAATCATGTGTATCATCCCTCCTTTACGTGTCCCTTACATGTGCCCTCCTTTATTGGCGCAACTTTCAAACTTTAGCAGGACAAGATCGGACTTAACATATAACCCGTTTAAAAATAAAACTAGTTGTATTGCTAAGTTTACTGAAACAAAATATAGTACTTGATAAATCATCTCTTTATCAAGATAATAATGATTTTATATATACTTGTATACATTATAACATTACAATAAAATATTAATTACACTATCAACTATGTCATCTCTCAAACAATGTTATGATTATTATCTATATAAATAGCCAGTTTGCTCGTTTGAATGACCACGCTTATATCTGTAAATATGTAGAAATTTAAAACCTATCACGTTTTTTGTTTATTAGATATTTAGTTAAGTTGTTTAGAACACAGTATCCGAACAGTTATCAAAATATTAATATACATACATACATACATAAGCTCACGCCTGTATCCCATGGGGGTAGGCAGAGACTTTGGCTTTCCACAAGCTACGATCCTGACACACATCTTTCGCCTCATCCACAGTCATACATCTCGTCATGCATTTACGTCGGTTTCGGGTGCTACGCATTTTGCCTTTTTTAAACAGACCACTTATTTGGTCGTGGTAGCTCCGTCTTGGTCTCCCGATCCCGACCCTGCCACTCACATTCGCTTCGTATACTCTTTTAGTCATTCGGCTTTCATCCATTCTTGCAATATGACCAAACTATCTTAACATACTTCTCTCCACTTTGGTCACCACATCATCCTTCAACTTGAACTAAAGTATTAATATATTTATTTATTAAAAACATTTACAATATCATTACAGGTATTCCTAAATCAATATTGTAAGACAAAAATATATATAGCTGGAATTAGTTGTTGGAAATGCGAATTTGCAAGGCAGCGCGTAAGCTGGCTGGAATTAAAAGCTAATAATAAGCCCCCAGAAGTTTTAACAAGGTATGAACAGGACAAGAACAATTTCAGACAAATTCCGACTTAAAGTTCATAACTCTCAATTTTATATCATCCTGAATCTGAATCACATCAATGACTTTAGCCGGAAGTTATATGTGATAAAGATCGTTTACTAATATGGCAAATATGGCTATTTCGTCACCAATATAAATATATTGTTACAATATTTGCATTTAGAAACCGAATCCGGCGTGTTGCTGCCCACACCTGATATAAAATGCTTCTATGTTAAAATATGGCATGGGTTAATAAGCCATTTAATTTGATCGTTAGATTGGACGTTATCTGATTACACATAATACATAGGTTTGTTATATTTTAAAATAAAACAATTAGCCCTATCTTCCATTCACTATTATCCTTCCAAAGGTTGTCTCGAAGAAATTACTTTTAGGGCTAAAAACTTAATGTTTAGACTCGACTCTAATATAATATGGTCATAATTATTTAATACTTATAGAAATAAATGAAAAAAATTTTTTAATAGAATTACTATCGTTCCTAAATGGAAGCCTTACAGCGAGGTAACGACGCATGAGTCATGTATTTTCGTGCGTGCAGCCGGCTCCATCAAATTATAAGACGTTGTCACCTCAAAAAAGCAACAAGTGTGTTCGTAAATTTGATATTACAAGCTAGTAATTCGTATTCCTCACGTTATAATGAAACTCTTATTTAATTAAGTACATAATTCACTTATTATTTCATAATGTTTAGAAATTTAGCATCGACCTCATTTGTTAATTGTTCTTTATTTACAGTCGCTGCTATATAATTGGACGAGGTTTGTGAATTCTAAAGCAGACATAAACAAATCCACTGTTTCAAATGCTAAAAAAATCCTGATTGGACTAATTCAATGACCGTAAAATTAAAATTAAAAACCATAAACCAAAACATTCACGTTGCCGGTACACTTTCTTTTGTACAAATAGAGAGAAACGCTGCATTTTAGAAAGCATTGGGTAAAATTTAAATCTGATTTAAAAAAAAGAACTCTAAACATAGCAACATTTTTTTCGTAATCTACTTTTGACTTGACTAAAAAAATCTGGTTGCCTGTAAAGTCGGTTTTACGGGCGAAGATTTTACGTGACAACGTCTTTTTCTCGGTAGAATATTTATTGATATGAATATAATTAAGTTGAAGGCATTTGCTCGTCCGTTTCCATTGTTTTGAGAGTGGTGATTCCTGTTGAACATTTGAAATTGAATGGATGAATTTTTAATTTTAAAGAATCAATTTGAAAATCAAAACACTTATTCAGATCGAAGGTTCAAATTTTTGCTAAATAAATTTGAAATTAATTAAAATTTGTAATTGTAAATGATGAAGTTGAAAATTAAAACATTTACTTAAATTAGATGTTAAAATTCTTGCTCAACACAGTTTAAATCAAGTTTTCTTATATCTGCCACTTTTTCTTAATATTTGTAATTTTAAAGAATCAATTCGAAAATCAAAACATTTATTCAGATCGAAGGTTCAAATTTTTGCTAAATAAATTTGAAATTAATGAAAATTTGTAAAATAATAATTAATTAATTAATTAATTTTAAACTAATAATTTACTTAACACTATCAACATTTATCAATAGTATGACATAACCTATAAACTCAGTTTCTCAACTTTTGTGTCAATCTAACAATTAATCAATCAATCATAGTTTACGATAATGAAATATCAGTGTACAATTATTTACCTTTATTGTTGTAGTTGTTGTAAATGACGAATCTAAGCACTCCACATTTTCACTACAGACACAGCTGACGATACTTTAACCACACGTGTGAACTTGTATTATGACGCTTTCTTGTTTTTCCAACGCCAAGAACGTTCGAGAAAGACAAAGACAGAGACACAAGCATGCGCCGATTCAATGCGCCTAATTCTCTAGTGCTGCGCGCGCGGCAGACCGATCATAGTTGAGTGGGAGAGAGACGCAAGGCATTCGGCGGGCCTCTCTCTCGTTCGGTGACTCATCGTAACGTTACCGAGCGTTACACTTTTTCATAAGTGACTCCCAGCCGCAACCTAATTTAAGACGTTGTCACGTCAAAAACTCTTTAAAACACGTTGTTTTGTGGTCAAAAAGAGAAAAAAAATTCAACCTATTCTTTTTTTTTTAAATATATTAAACACGAACGTTGTACTAGTCACGTATATACCTCAATTTTGGTATGTCTGTCTCAAGAACGTATAAACAGATATGACGTACCTCGTCGTCAACATCGAAAGTTGAAGACCTTTCGTTGTCGGCGGGACCTAGTCGCACCATCTCTATCCATTTGACCGTCTGGATTGACGACATTGTCAATCAATGTTGTTTATCAAATTGTCAATCACGTTACACCTCAAAAGTTTACAGTCGATGCACTAAAAACAACACCACGTCGTAAACATGCACACACATCACAATTGCCGAGCGCTTAATTTAGAAATCACCCACGCGTTTACAAGGTTTTACCAACAAAACAGTGAAGGCGAGAACAGTCTCAAAGAGATTGCTTATAAACAAATGTTGTTTGTTGATGCAAAGAGTTTGTGTTATTTATCCACGATATGCTGCGGCCAAGTGATGCCGACGATATGCCGGATTGGGCATAATTAGCGGTAAAAATCTTGGTCAACTTTTAATGGTCAGTGGCTGCGTACACAAGCGGGCATGAGCAAGCAACGTCGCTCTGAAACTAGTCGGAAAGGAACGCGGCATGTTGTGCGACCATACCACTACTTACCCCACCGCACCGACACGTAGTATAGTATCTATGATAATCGATGCAAAAAGTTATAATTATAATGCGCCACGGAAATAATTACAATATTAAGTTAATTAAGTCCGATTAAAATTTTAAAAGGTGCAATTGTATTGCTGTATTGTAAAAAGTTAAAAATGTCATATTCGAAATTGTAATCGGTTTTTTAAGATACAGGTGATCGACCCTGGCCTCGAGGTAACGGCGCAGCAACGAGACCCGACACATCCGGGGCACCAACGTTATTGTGAACAACGAGATTCGATACAGATACAAAACAGCAATAATTTACTAGAAACCAGAAATTCGAAACAAAGTAAAGAAAGTAAGTAAGTAAAAAATGAATTAGATATAAATAAAGATGGACATGGGTCAAGAAAATAAATAATAGAACAGAATACACTTCATACCTAGTGGTATTTTAGAAATTTAGACTAATGCCAACTCGACAATTCTTTAACAAAATAAATAAGTCTTTGTCTGACAGTTGGTGAATACGGAATAAATTCTTTGCAATAGAGTACCTACCTAGAATATAACTTCACCGAACGTACCTTTTCAGTATGTATCTATACGTGAAACTAAACAATTCAGTCCGTAAGAAGCTGAACAACGTTACGTATTCATAAAACATACGGATACGTGTACTGAAGAAGTTTATATAGATGCATACAATTCGTCTGGATAAAACTACGCAGAACTCCTTCAAAACATAACAACCATATGCTTGCATAAATATGATATTATTTATGCAAGCATCGCTCGTATAAGCTTGTGATCTTGTTCTTCTTAGAGTATTCCTTTAATTGAGATTAACGAGTCGAGCAGTGTTTGGTGTTTGACGATTGCGTCTCATTTTAATTGGCCAGTCTCCAGAGATCACATCACACTTCCATGCAAATTAATTGTCAGATCGTAAACAACATCTTGATAATAAAATCTACATTTGTATTAAAGTTTATGAGTTCTCGTCTTAAGAGAATTTGATACCAAGATCGAAATAATTCCTGATGTAATTTCAGTATATATAAATGTAGTAAAGTTTTATGCAGCTGATGAGATCGTAGAAAATGTACTATCAAACCAAGACATTGAAAATTATGATATATATTCTTTGTATATTCTTCTTGGATTATTGGCAATTAAAAGACTGGACATAATATGCCATGGATTAAATTTATTAAAAGTAATAAAACCTCTTTGAATATTTGGTTGAACAAATACTCCTTCCAATTTTCTTTTTGTTCAAAAGAGACTAAGTCTTTAGATTTCCCGTAAATAAAATTAATTCAGTTTTATTAATAAATATCAAGGAGAACACGTTGATGCTACGTTTGAATATATTTATGTTATCATTGGTTGACATCAAGCTTATTATGCACAAAATTTGCGAAACTAATTAAAAAGTTTCCACTATGGAGGTTATTATTAATTCACTCACATAGGTAAAATTAAAAATTCAACAAATGATGCTGAATATATATTAGGCACTTAGAAAACCAAAATCGTATTTTATTCGAATTAAAAAAACTAAGAATAATTTTAAGTTTTCCTTTAAAAGTAAATAAGGGTTTTGTAGAAGTTTCATGTTTGTTTTCATTTTCATGGATTTTTAAGCCCCAAGGTGAAAATAATAAGATTCTGTAAGCAATTTATACAGCGTCATTTGGATTCCCAGCTACAACTAGACAACGGATTTTGAATAAGAATTCCATCCAGACATCTCATTACGATAAGAGAAATGGAAAGTTATACTAGTAACACCATTGTAGGTACAGTCTTACATTTCTAGTTGTCCTATCTGTCTTCTAGAAAATTAAAACAAATTGAAGTGACGATTATGAGTAAACAAGTTAAATTTAGATCATGAAATTAAGTATCGATTTAAATAAACCGCTGTGGAATATTTCAAGTGAATAAATGCATATGAATTATAAATATTGTTGCCATCGTTAAAATCTTCCATCGTTAACTATTCAGCTCAAAAATTCCGTTGTCAGACCACTGTGACACAGTTATTTCGATTTCTGAAAGACCAGCAACTTCATTGTTATGAATATTGCTGTATCATTTTTTTTTTACAACAATTTGCAATTTGAAATTGCGACAGAATCTACACAATTATGTATTTTTAAAATTAAAATAAATATAAGTTTACACTATTATTGTTACAGAGAAGCAGACTTTGTTTGTTTCGTTCGTAATTAGGAGATGGATATAATTTAACAGGAGTTATTAGATATCAAACATAGTTATCTTGTTTTCAGAAGAAGGCGTAAATAGTCAATTGGTAGGTATTTTTCTGTCCAGAATTGCAGCGCAAAGTTCCACCTTGTGAGGAATAAATTTAATAAGAACTCCAGTGGTCAGAGATAATCTTTTCTTAAAATAATTATTTTTAAATACAAGAATGCTTACCAGCAGTTTAATTCCAGATTTAGATTGATAGATTATTGTTCTATGGTATTTCAAAATTTATTTAGAGAACTTTATAGGCAGAATTTTCTTGACATTGCCGAAATGATGTGACAGTTATAGAGTACTTTGGAAATAATATTAAATGATATTAATACTCTTTAGTCTTCCATGGTTTAACACGCGGACTTCTGAAAGGTAGAGGTTCGAATCAGGTGCGCGCGTTTCTTCATATTTGGAAGTTATCTTTTTAAATATTCGTAGGCTAAATTTTTTTTTGTTTTTTATGAGAAAGGGGCAAACGAGCTTGCGGGTAACCTGATGGATAGCAATCACCGCCGCCCATGGCCTCTGCAATACCAGGGGCATCACATCAGCGTTGCCGGCCTTTCAGATGAGAATAGGCTCGTTTCTTGAAGGTTCCTAGGTCGTAGCGGTCCGGAAATACCGTCGCCGGCAACTGGTTCCATGAAGGAACAGTGCGTGGCAAGAAGTGCCTATTGAAACGCACTGTTGTCGATCGCCAATCATTCAGCCAATGCTGGTGGTAGCGTTGGCGCGTCGAGCGGTGTCGGAAATCAGCTGGCGGTATTAATCCGAACAATTCCTCAGAGCACTCCCCGTGGTATATGCGGTATGCGGATGCATAGAGATGCCACCTCTCTCCGCACCGCCAGAGGATCAAGCCGATTGGTAAAAGCTTGGTTGTCGACAAGCCGAACCGCGCGTCGTTGGATGCGGTCAAATGGAGTAAGCTGGTACTGGGGTGCCCCCGCCCAAAGATTTGAACAGTATTCCACGTGAGGACGGACCTGCGCCTGGTAAAGTTGCAGGCGATGACCTGACGTGAAATACTGTCCCGCTCTATTGAGCACACCAAGCTTTTTGGAGGCCAATTTGGCCTTGCCCTTCAGATGACCGCGGAACTGGACGTCACTCGACACCAAGAATTCCGATAGCGGCTGAGGCGGGTAAGAGAGTGCTCTCAAAACAGGGAGCTACGACAAAGGGTGTCTTTTTAGCGATAAACGCGCAGACCTGTGTCTTCTTAGGGTTGAATTGGAACAAGTTTAGTCGGCCGCAGTCCGAAACTTGACTAATCAAAGTTTCGATTTGAGACACAAGTTTGTTCCGGTGCTCGTTGACGTTTTCCCAAGAAATACGCGGGTGGCCGGTATATAAGGCATCCCCGGTACTGTCATCTGCATAACAATGAAGATTGCTGCTAAGCAGAATGTCATTGATATGCAGAAGAAACAGCGTAGGGGATAGCACACAGCCCTGGAGGACTCCAGCATTCACAGGTTTTAAGTCGGAGCATGACCCGTCGACAACAACTTTAATGCTCCGAGCAGAGAGGAAGCTGGAAACCCAATCGAATAATTTCTCGGGAAGCCCATAACATGGAAGCTTCGAAAGAAGTGCTTTGTGCCAAACCCGATCAAAGGCCTTCGCTACGTCCAAACTAACGGCCAGCGCCTCTCCTTTACTCTCAACCGCCTCCGTTTAAGTACGCAAAAAGATCACCAGCTGAGCGACCTTGACGGAATCCGTACTGACAGTCACTTTTCAACTGGTGCTCTTCTAGATACTTAAGGAGCTGGCGGTTGATGAGTGTTTCCATTATTTTGGAGAACAGGGAGGTGATAGCGATAGGTCTGTAGTTGGACGGATCTGAGCGGTCACCTTTTTTAGGGATCGGGTGGACAAAAGCAACCTTCCATGATGCTAGTACAGCGCCGAGAGAGTAGGAGTACCGGAAAAGACGCGTTAGAACCGGTGCCAACTCTGGAGCACACGTCTTCAGCACTATTGCTGGGATTCCGTGAGGCCCACTCGACTTGTGGACATCCAAGGATAAAAATATGCGTGTAATGATATGTATGTAATGATGAATAGAACCAAATATTTTACCATACAATCCATATCGACATTAATATTATTCACACCGTCACAGATTGGAATGCAACTACTGATATTTCGTAAACAATATAACGGTGTAAGTTACCGTTCGTCCAATTTTTCGAAGAATTTGTCAAGTGGCGAATTAATTCGCCCAAATCTAGCTGTTCAATCTTACGATTATGGTATAGGCTACAAATTGCCGCATTCAATATGCCAATAATATCCCATATGACATACTTGCATATTAAAAAGTGTTTTGTAAACATATTCTTTTCTCAAAGATTCCTCCACAGTCCACACTAAACAAAAAGATAAAAATAGAGTCATGTGTTAGTTATGAAGGCTCGAATACGAATTTTAGTGTAAAAAGTAAAAGTCGCGAGTAAAAAAGTCCTACAAAACTCCAAAATATAACAACCAGACTGGACAAGATTCGCTGAATTAAAGGAGAGTAGACCACCATCCATAGCGCTAATCGGCAAAAGATTAGGATCACAAAAACTGTCATATCTTATAATAACAGTGGATTTACCTAATACGTCTTTTATAATAGGCCGTGTACCTATAAGGAACGATTGATTCATCATAACATGTCTAGAATTCGTCTTCACAGAGACCCAGCTATTAGCATATGAACTTAACATAACTTTACTTTCTACCCGAAGGTGTAGGCAGCGGCTGTTGAGCCTCATCTCGCTGTTATGTTTACGTCCCAAATGGAATAGGTGGCGAACGTATTGCCATACCGGGGACAAAGTTTTCAGTCATCGATATTTATTACACTTAACTTTCGAAAAGTCATTGGTGTGAGCCAGGATTCGAACCCGCGACTTCCAGAAGCGGGCTGCTCGACCACTGTACCACCGAGACCAAAACACTGAGACATTTCATTTAACAATTCACAGCGCTGTTCGGATGGTCCAAATTCGATAATTCTTTTTTTTTAAATTCTAGTAGAAGTCATATCATGCTTGGTTCCATTGCATTCATAAAAATATACATTATTAACATAGTCACATATAGTTATTTTATTCAAACTTACATAGAACTCATGCCAATATTGTGTTTAGCAACTACAAAAAAGAACTTCCTAAACATTCATGTAGTAGATACATATATATTAACACAGTGCATTATTTTATATTTAGACTAGGAAAGTATATATTTAGCTATTAATGTGCATACTATTAATGACTATTTTTTTTTCGGAAAACATCACGTAATTAATTTCAAAATCACTACATAACTTTAGATGCAAGCTAAGGACAGTGCGATTGGCATATCACTATTGATTGTGCTCCAATCTCGGTCGCACTACGAGGTATGTACAGAGGCTGAATATGACATGGTAATTTTTAACGCAAAATACTCAAGTATCAGGCATATTATTCAGAAGTTGGTGGATGATGAAATACAAGAACAGTGTTGTCAAATGTCATTTAAATGCAGAAATAGACAAATACATAATATCAAAAAGGCGATCTAATAGATATTTCAAGAAATTAGTTATTTATTTTTATTTTTTTATTCAAATATAGGAATAATTCAGCCGATACAAAGCACAAGGCCGAGGAACTGTTTCGTATTTAAGCACTTTTATAGCCACGATTTATAATTTTTTTTTTACAATAAACAGATTAGTGTGTATTGTGTGTGACCAGCATGCATTTTTGTTAGTGGCCAGTCCTTTAATTTGTATTCACTGAACAAATGACTTGACATACCGAAACTGCACATTGGAAATTAATGACTTAGTGGTTTCGTTGTGAGTTTAGAACTCTAGATAGACAGACAGAAGACTTTTACACCGTTTTGTATGTTCATATGTACATTTTATTATTAATTTTATATTACTGCAATGTCATATTCAGCCTACACCGACGTTTAACAGTCGTACCTCCTGGCGCGGCTCCTCGCCGAGCGAGTCGCCCAACGCCTCCGCCTGGCTCTTCATAATAGAGTAAATTTTCACATACGGCGCCTTCAGCAGCTATTGCAATATATTACAATTATACTAAACTTATTTGGTATACAAACTTGTGTGTTTCCTTGTTGTATTTTTGTCACGTGTTCACAAGAGAAAAAGAAAGGATAAATTCATTAGTGGATGTTAATATTGTTCTCTATTAAGCGTATATGTATAGGTACGTAGGGGATTATATAGAAGCTATACGATAACATACATAATCCATAATTATTACCAATGCTACATACAAATAATTATTCGATTAAAAATCTGAAAAGAACAAAATAATATCGATGCGGTTTAACAAGGAATTAATATCGATGATTAATTAATCATCTGTCTCAATAATTTATTGTACACAATATGAATGGGAGGTGCGGTAACTTAACTGTTATCGATATCAGCATAATAATAATATCACTGATACGTAAATCCGTCACAATGTTTCATACTTGACTTTCCGCTTTGACTTGAATAAAAATGTCTAGCTGTTACAGATAGCTTCTCTTTTGCCATATTCTAAACTAACATTTTATGCAAACTTGAACAACACTCCGTGTAATATATAGAAACAGGTTATTATGCATTAATTATAATAATAATCTACTCAACATAAGCATTGAGCTACCAGTTGTCATTTTATTATGACATTGTGCTGTTGAAATCGGAGCATATTATTGCATATTATATTATTATTTACTCTTATATTATGGGATTAATAGAAGTAAGTGCCATTAAAATAATTTATGTACACATAGACAGTAGAAGGTGTTACGTCAGTTTATAATTACATGAGGTATATTGGGAAAAGTGCATGCCCCTCTGCATCAATGGCGAAAAGATGAAACAATGAGTCATCAAAACTCACGATAAAGGTCTTCAGTTAAATTAATCAAAATCCCTAATTTTTAAAAAAATGCCACGACACTATAATGGCATTTGGCAAAATTCAATTACAAAAATATTCATTAATAAAGATAATGACTTATGTGACTAGAGAATCAAAACATATTATTGTTATAAAATATCATGTTTTCATGACCGTATACAGTAAAATTAGCGTTATTTATCAACTAAAATCCCCATACCATATCCATAGACTAGCTTCGTCATGTCCATAAAAGAATATTAAAAATAGTCAACATACTCTGGCGATAATGTGATTACGTCACTATGTGCCAACATTATCGATAAACATTCTAAATTTGAATTGCCAAAAAAAGTTTTCATATAAACTAAGGAGGTATACAAGAGAAAAATCATTGTTTAATGTGTACTGTAAATGTGGGAGTGAGATGCATATAGTCTTCCAAAGTGTGTTTGAAATTGAAAAGCGTTATTTATTAAAAACGGTGTCGGTAAAATATTTATGTAATGTATAATAAGAAAAAAAAAAGTATGTATAGTCAAGCATTTATAGACGACACTTACCTCCCAAGATTCCCGGGTGAGATCCGATACATCCCCACTGCTGCCGGTCCTCTCGTCCTAAGTACAAACAAAAAATCTCAAAATCGATTCACAATCGACTAACTCTCGGTAGAGAATTATGGCAACTAATTAATTTACAAAGTACATAGGTAGCTGTGTAAACAGTAATAATGGTTAGTTTGCACCAACTCTTATCAGAGTGACTGATGGGGCATTACCAAGGTAAATTTGCACAAAAGATATTGGAATATTTCACACGTATAAAAATATCCCATACAATAAAGTTAGTAAAGTAGTCTACGCAAATGTGCAAAACTACGGAACCATTTTAATAAGATGTCAATTATATGTATCACTTAGCAAACTTTATTTTTGTTATTAGAGGTCTATTTATTTTTATTCCTTCATTATTAAGTAAGAGCCTTCTGTTAACAGTTTGTATAGGTCAGTCTGGTATGTAAAATAAATATTAATAATACCTGCGGGCCTATTATGAGCTCTTAATTCCAGCCAGCTTACGCGCAGCCTTGCAAATTCGTATTTTTGAAATTCCTAGCTGAAATACGAATTTGCAGGGCAGCTAGTTGGCTGGCTGGATTTAAGAGTTCATAATAACCTGTAGAACCAAATCCATTAGAACCAAGAACCAATAGAAAAATAACCAAGAGACCAAAATAAATATTTTTTTAAATTAATTAGCTTCTTTCGCGAACATAAAAGAGGTCCCAAATGATATTCATGTTATTTATCAAAATCTCTTTATCGTCTATAAATAAATATGCACACCACAATATGACGCTATAATTGAACAAATAAGGGAGCGTGTTGCAAATATTTGTGAAAATAGCAATGAACATTTATATTTGCATTGCACAATGCACAGTTAATCATAATTATAAATAAATAATATAACTTTAATTATATTATATATTGTATCAAACACTGCATTATATTTAATATATTAAATAGATACAAGTTAGTAATCGTCAAATTACTTTTTGAATATCATCTTATTCGAGGCTCCTCTTCCTCCCCATTTCTCAAATTTTGGGCAAATGGTAAAAGGTTTTCTGCTACTATTACATAACATTGTTACTTTGTCAAGAAGGCACTAAACTAAGCAATAGTATTTTTATTTCCAGATATATCTTTTATGCTGTTGTCTACTATCTGCTTCATAGTAATATTCCAACAAAGCCGACAAGGCTTGGCGTTTAAGATATTCACCTGAATAAACTCCTAACTTCTGTCTCTTATTGTACGCTCAAATTATCCTCCTTGCTATAGTCAATACACTGGAACGTAATGAAGTATGCCATTTCACAGTACCTGGCATTCTATTTTCAAATATTTGCTCAAGAACAAAAAAACAAAAGTGTCCAACCTTATGTCCCGCTTTGGCGTCCTCATCATCCCACTCGGTATCGCTGTCAATAAGCTCGTAACCTTGAGCGCTGACATCTCCCAGAGGGCCATATCGGTCCGGCACCCAGTGCGTTAGGAACTTGAACAGGTCGTCCACCCTGTACACAAGATAACACAACAAAAATGTTAAAATAACAAATATAAACGATGATAGATCCATAATAACATAAGTAGCAATGTCTAGACGGAAAGTGAGAACGCGTGCAGCAGTTCAGCACAATGTTAGAAGAGTGATCCTTATGACTTATCAATCTTAATACTGATTCGGTGTCACATTCGGAGACTTTAAGAACCCAAACAAATAAAGGTAGCTGTTTTCTTACACTAATCTAATCTGTGATCTTATCTTTATTTCTAATAAAATCTCTTGCATCTGTCATAAACGTAAATATAAATATAGTTCTCACAGTGTTGATTCTCTATTTCAAATTAAATTTTTATTACTTAATCTTAGAATTATATATAGTGGGGAGAATTAACAGTGGCAGAGCCAAGCAGTTAGCTGCATGAATGGGCCGGCTCGACCGGTGAAATACCACGACCTCTCAGAAGATCGACGTAAAGTGGCTCATGCTGCGTTCCGTTTGGTGAGAGAGGTACCCGGAGGCCCACCCCCCTTTCCCCATTCTTTCCTTTCCCCTATCCCTTAAAGGTCGGCAACGCAACAGTAACACTATATGTGTTGCTGGTGTCCATGGGTGGCGTTGGTTGCTTACCATCAGGTGACACGCCTACTCGTTTGCCCTCCTATCCAATAAAAAAAAAGAGGAGAATTACTCTATTTATGTCGTCTCGGCGTCTTAGAAGTAGAACATTTGCATTTGGCTTTTGAACTCGGATTCGAATCCCGAGTCATTCTTAACTTTTCGGAAGATACATATGATTAATACAGACGAGTGAAAATATTGTGCCCAATATAGGGCATCGGATTACACCACCTGTTACATTAGGGACAGAAATAATCGTCGAAGCTTAAATGGCTACCTACCTAACCCAATGCATTAAAAGAGACATTACAAAACATTACTGATTCCACTGACCGATTTCTGGGAACTCCGAACCAGTATTCGGGCTTCATGCGTTTGTGGCCGTAGCTCATGAGCGGCGTGGTTCTTGGCAACGGGCGTCCAATGGGCTTGCCCATGCGCAGCCGCAGATAAAGCGGAGGATCATCACTCGGTCGTGCTGGTCGCGGTATTAACTCTGTGACAAAGGTAAAACATGAAATGCCACTTTTATTTGTCTGAGAAATTAGTGGCGGGAAACCGTAAACAGCTATTCTTGTACCTACACATTTAGCATCTTCAGAGCTATTGGTATTGTATTAGGAAAGATAAATTTACAAACATTAAATTGCTTTGGTAAATAATATCGGCATTGTAATGCAAATTAATGATATGATTTAGAACATTGTAGGCGCAGTCTTTAGGTAGATGGTACCTCTATGACGCAATGGGCTACGTCAAAAAACAGGCAATAGTGGTTATCAGCAGTAAACATTCAGATAGCTATACATACAACATGTATACAACAAGCATTTTGGAATAACAATTTATCGCTTTTCGCTATCGATTAATCTTTATGAGAGGTTATAATATAATAAATATAGTTGCGACTAAATACGTTTTAAAATGCATAAATATAGAAAGAGCTTTATAAGTAGTACCAAAAATATTTGATGCTGAATTTGGTTTTAATTTTCTACAAGCGAATAATTTTAAGAGAATATTGAGACTCTTTTTTGATTATCCCGTGTTTAGGGGTAGATAACAGGATCTAAAATTTATAATAGTGCAATTATGGAACAAAAAATACTCACTATCAAAGGAAGCGAAGAGATCGGGCATATCATCGACGGAGACCATGCTGCGGTAGTCAAGCCGCGGCTGCTGGGAGCCCGACCCAGAGCTCGACGTGGATTTTGTGTGCGAACGGCCGAAACCGCCCAGAGAACTTCGTCTATATAGATAAAACATTCGATAATTATTGTGTATATAAAAATTACGTTATTTGTCCGCTGTAGACTCTAACTATTGAATCGATTAGAATAAAATTCTGCACACTTTGTGCAGTTTTATTCAGTCGAAGGGTATAAGTTAAGTATTAAGTCATATTTATTTAATTATTACATAAAACTTTGGGCTGAATGAAGGCTGTGAACGGCTTCCAAATAGTGTTCAACTTGATACTGGTTACAAAAAAAATCCTAGTCACTTCACTTTCATATGCATATATGTTATTGCAATTTACGTTATTTTATTTCTGTAACATCAAGACACATTTTAATTCCCGCCTAATCTATGCAAATTACCCAAATACCTACTGATAACAAATGTTGTTTCAGTATTTTTTTTTGTTTTTAAAATAAGCAACACGCAATATCGGTTGTAATGCCGGCCATTGTCATAAATTCAATTTTGATCGGTATTATCAAAGTGTACAGTCTACATCAATATCCAATAAACGTAAATGTACTCAAGTATTTAAATAGATAATGGAATTAAGTCCAACAAGCGTGATGCGACGAACAATTGTGTTGATAACACTATCACAATATAAGAATCGTATTGCAACTTATAAAACCGACATAATCATATAATATAATAAAAACATCGATAAATACATATACCTAGTAATACTGCAATGACCATCAACAAGAAAATACAACAGAGTTATTAGAAAATGAAAAAAAAAATAATAATAAAAATTAAAGCCTCCTTTGTGTTCTGCTTCTGTAAAAAAATCACATTCACCATCAGATCAAAATTCTGAATATTATTGTATCACAATAAATCTTGCAGCAATTTTTGTAGACACGCAAGTCACGTCTATTAAAAATAATAATACATCTCAAGCTAATCATGCCAAAAAGTACACATTTAAGGTGCTCAATATATAATAATAATGACAGTGTTGAGTGAAACCTACAACATGTCCCCTATAACAATGGTTGATACATGATCGGGTGTAAAACTATAGTTCTGGAAAATGGCGTCTAAAGAACAACAACATGCTCGTAAATCTTTGAATTTTGAAATCGGTACTATGAAACAGCCAATCAACGCATTCGTTACCAATGCCAACATAATAAAAAAAGTATTAGCTTTTTTTTAAAATGGCGTTTAATATTGTCGGCTGTTTCAAATTTTTAAATGCGTTCCAAAATCAGAGTCGTTCAGTTCATATGAAAACCAACAATTATATGCCTATCGTAAACACCTACAAGAGTGATAAAGTATACGAGGGTAGACAGTGAGACCACAGCGTCATAACATGGATATACCTTAATACTTTGACTCATACAAATCGCGGTTGTCTAAATATAAACTACGTCACGTGTACGTTTTTGGATTATAACAGAACACGTTTTGTCGGTGATTATCAAGAAATAGATAGTAGCAGTAGGCCCGATAAGTATAAAATATTTAGGTTTAGAAAATGGTATATCTACTTATTTCTCACATTTCTGCAAACACTTAACTGATTAGAACACTGCTACGGGGTGTTAATGGTCAAGAGAAATGCATGAGAAAATTGCCTAAAAGCGTGGAAACTTACATCTGGAGAAATAAATGGGATAAATCGCGACAGACTCGTGTTAGAAAGGAGATTTTTTTTACTATCATAGGTTTTGGTATAAATTGGGACTTGAGTGTGTTAAGTGCGGATACAAAATAACATCACGGCATGCAGTGCATATAGATATGATTTTTTTTTAAATTGTTTTTTAATATGTAACACAATTTGTGTTTGAATAAAAAATGATTTAGCCAAAAAAATATATAAATTATTTTTCATAGATCTTAATAAATAAATCAGAGAAAATATGAGGACAATTTACGCAGATGATGTATGCCGCTGTGGTCATAACATATAACAATATTTGGCACATCGACACTTTGGCAGGGAAACGTGTGTGACATTGACGTACCCCGATGTCGAGAACACGTCGTAAGGCGCCTCTTCCGAAGGGGTTTTACTCAGGAACAAACCAGTACCGAACTCCACTAAGTTCATTGGCGAGCTATACGGACCCAATCAACAGAGAGGAGTTCCCATTATTCCCGGTAAGCATCCACGGGTAGCAAAGGAAAAATTTACGACAACATTTTATTAACTGGATATATTGTTGTGTGCATGTTTTTTATATAATATATATGTATGTATGTGTTTAATTTGTCGTAAGTAATTAGTAATATGACGCTTGGTGCATGGATGTCAAGATTATTGTAAGGAATGTTTAGTTGATAGCCATATACGTAACAACTTGAATTACATCATACGACATGAGCGAATGAATATGGATGGCAGCTTATTATTATAATAATAATAATATATGGGATAATAAAGAAATTTAAATATTTAATTAATTATATTTTAATTATACCTGATGATAAATAATGATTTAACGTGTATTGGGTTTCCCTAATTTGAAGTCTCTTTAGACCTATATCAAAATATTTTGTGAAACGATTCGTTAATGATCTGTACCAATGATTTTATTCATTAACCAGGTACTTATAATATAATCACCTATACCGCAATCATATTTAAATTGCTTTTTAAATGGACGAGGTCGTTTGGAAAAAGTGACAATAGTGGAAAACATTTTACTGTAATTATATTTCCATAATTTTTCCACTTTTATTTTCGAAGAAACTATTATGGTTCAGAACAGGAAAAAGCCTTCTTTGTCATGTCATGTCATGTTCAAGTCAAGTGGAGGACGTGATTAGTGTTTAAATGATGATATCGACTTCATAAAAAAAACTTAAGAGCGTTTATTTAAATTCATATTATTAAAAGAAAGCTACTATTTGGATACTCTGAAAGTAATGATATCTTAATGATTCCTCATCACTGAGAAGCTACTTCACAATTTACTAGTTCTTTTTAATAATTAGGGTTCCACAGAAAAAGACCCCTGGAGTCGTGTAGTTGTTTCTTTTTTAGTTCTAGCACCATCGAGGTAGCGGGCAGAAGCTTATGACGTAATGACTTTTTCAAGGCATTGCATGAACAATTTTAAACGACTATATGACGCCAAGTCCATTGCGGGGTAGGCAACGTGTTTAATTATTATAAGCACAAGTTTAATTGCTATTTTCATATAGTTTTAAAATTTACACAGCGGGCCAGGGAATGTGTTATGTATATGTAAGCCATTCTTGTATATACATTTACTAAGTGTATCTCCCAATCGGCTCTCTCTGTATGGATGAAATGTTTTATTTAAATAACAACAACATTTCACAACTTCATATAGCGCTATCTAGTGAATTCTTTGACGTTTATTAATTATAATTTGAAAATTTATTTGGAAATGACACTGTATCGAAATTTTTAAGGAGTGGCTACTGTGTTGGAATTACATTTATATTGATTTTTTTTAGGTCCCTTCATGACGTTAGTATGTTATCTGAACGTGGTGATCTGATGATGTACAACAAGTATGATTTTTTATTATAAAAAATCTAAGTAACAAGTGTCATTTCTGTTTGAACGTATTTTTATTTGATAAAATATATTGAATTTTTATTACCTGTTGAATACTTTTGAGAACATACTGGTCGAGTTGTGGCTGTCAGCAGAGGTGGGCAGAGAGTCGCCCTGCGATCCCTGCGAGCCTTGGCTGCCGGTGCCCGTTTCACCTGTCAGACCTTCCACCCATGATAATGGGTAAGATAGACGTTTCAACATCTGAGAGATGAAAAACAAATTTTTAGTTAAAAGTCACATCCATATTTACTGTACTGTATCCAGAAGTAATCTTTGAATGGTTATGATCGAAATAAAATATAATATCAAATATCATATTAAGTAACAACACTAGGTATATATATATATAGGACCTTGAAATATCTGATCAGTATCACATCATCATTTAGACACGAGAGTGTGGTCCATGAATATAGCAGTTTTTATGGGATAATAGGCAAACAAGCAAGTGAGTCACTTGATGACAAACGACCAGCGCTGCCCACCGACACTTGTTACAGTTGCGTTGCTTGCAACCATATCTTACTCGCTATAGGGTGACACATCTGCTCGTTTGGCCTCCTAATAATAAAAAAATATAGTATAACCCGCGCGCGTTCATATTGCGATTGGCTTGGCCGCCATGTTTGTGATGATGTCGTAGGTTGTTTACCGACGTCATCATTACAGACATGGCGTGTTGAGTAATTCAATAGGCGAATTACATAAATGTTTGTGCTATCTGTATTTTTTGAGGCGAATGACGTCACGCAGCTGTACCTAATTACGACAAGGTTCCATCGCAATATGAACGTATGGTGCGTATAGAGTGAGTGCGGGCAGTTGTCGCACCTTGTTCTTCTTGTCCTTGCTGCTGTCGTCCTTGTGCGCGTGGTGGTCGAGCGAGAACGACACCGCCGTGGACTTGCGCGGCGCGCGCTCCGCCTCGCCCAGCGGCGGCGCCGACAGCGGCGCCTCGCCGCGCGCCACGCACACCGGCGGCACCCACTCGCCCGACAGCACGATGTCCGCGTCGCTGTACACCTGCACCATACACACCACACACACATGTTGACTTAACATTTTTCTCGACGCCTCGACAAATGTCCCAAATGGATTATTAGATGACGGACATATTGCCATACACCGGGCACAAACTTGTCAATCATCGATATTTGTCAAACATAACTTCCGGAAAGAATTTTCGAAAAGTCATTGGTTCTTGGTTCAGAATCGCAGAGGTGCTTGACAACTGGGGAAAATATCTGATAATGGATTGGTTTGTTTACCACCAGAAACCGGTAGAGGCAATTTGATAAGCTACGATAAAGATTATATTTCTTGTAAACAATACTTGTGAATAACTTGTGTTGTAAACATAAATTACGACTTTGAAAAATGAAGAAAATATTTATCAGGAATCCATATTACTATGTAGCTACACAAGCTCAAAAGTATTCGTATCCATATTGAAAAATTTACAAAAAATGTAGCCGTATATACCTAGTACCTGCATAAAATGTTAAACTCGCACAACATAAATACTTCAAATAAACACTCATCAAATAGCGCACTTATGTGTACATGTATACATATATTAGGTCGGGGAAAAAGTCTTTTCGCATAACGTAGGTATAAACTTATTATAAAATTTCTTTGACTGTACTATTTGTGTCTGGCTGGTTTTGGTAACATTAAAAAGGTTACATTATAAAGAAAAGAAAAAAATAAAAGAAAGTTGTTTCCCGCTATTTTTCATTTGTTTTTCTCTCCGTAAAAATGAGTGAATCTAATGAAGAAATTCGATACATTTTAAAATTTTATTATAAAAAAGGCAAAAATGCAACTCAAGCAGTGAAAAAAATTTGTGATGTTTATGGACCTGATTCAGTGTCAGTAAGAGTAGCACAAATTTGGTTCAAACGTTTTCAGTCCGGAAATTTTGATGTTAAAGATGCACCTCGCTCTGGTCGCCCTGTTACGAATAAAATGGACGCCATTTTTGAAAGAGTGGAGCAAGATCGGCATATTAGTAGTTACGATGTAGCTGAAGAACTGGGAATTGACCACAAAACAGTTTTGACCCATTTGAAGAAAGCTGGTTATACAAAAAAGCTCGATATTTGGGTGCCACACGAGCTCACTCAAAGAAACTTAATGAACCGTGTACTCATTTGCGATTGAGACGTAATGAAACCGAGCCGTTTTTGAAGAGATTGATAACTGGCGATGAAAAGTGGATCACGTACGACAAGAACGTGCGAAAAAGGTCGTGGTCGAAAGTTGGCCAGGCTTCACAGACTGTGGCCAAACCTGGCCTAACACGAAATAAGGTCATGCTGTGTGTATGGTGGGATTGGAAGGGCATTGTTCATTATGAGCTTTTACCGTCCGGCAAAACCATCGATTCTGATCTTTACTGCCAGCAACTGATGAGATTAAAGGAAGCAGTCGAGAGAAAACGGCCGGAATTGATCAACAGGAAGGGTGTGGTCTTTCATCACGATAACGCTAGACCACACACATCTTTAGCCACTCAGCAAAAATTAAGAGAGTTCGACTGGGAGGTCCTAGTGCATCCACCATATAGCCCTGACCTTGCGCCTTCAGATTTTCACCTGTTTCGGTCTCTTCAGAATTCTTTAGGTTCTGTAAGGTTGACCTCAAGCGAGGACTGCCAAAACTATTTGTCCCGTTTTTTTGATCAGAAGTCCCAAAGTTTCTACAGTAACAGGATAATGTCTCTGCCCACAAAATGGCAGAAAGTTATTCAACAAAACGGTACATATATATTGTAAATAAATGTAAATAAACTTTGAAAAAAATGTCTTGACTTTTCATACAAAAATACGAAAATACTTTTTCCCCAACCTATTATGTATACATTAAAAACCATCACTGTGTAATTGTGTGTTATTTTTTTTTTGCTTATTTACATCATACTAAAGAACGCTTATGGCTAGAAAATAATTTACAGCAGAAAAGAAGTTTAGATAGAGTAAGAGTAGCTTACAAAATACCCGAAAATTTACATTCGAAGTCCACAATAAAATAACGAGAAACAAAATAGAATAGTAATTCCATAACACCGTAAGACTCGGAGAAAACAATCAAACATCTCCTCTGGTGGTGACTCCTTGGTGATGTCATTAGTGGAAGAAATAGGAGGTCATAAAAGAGGTCCCAGCCACCGTTCCTCTCACCTCTTCGTGCGAGGATGTGGACATTGCGTCCATATTCCGATGCAGCGCAATGAAACAATGCAACTGATGTGCCGCGTCCCGGTACTTATCCCGAGTACATATCTCCAATTCAGTGGATTCGTATATTGTATCTATTTCATGATAATACTCATCCGTATCTACAACTGATCCCTAGAAAATCATGCTGGTTAGTAATGTGTTATTTACTAGAAAAAAAGTACAATATTTATGATTGCGAATGAGTAAATTGAGTTTCGTATTTGTGCGAAAATAATAAGTGAAAAAAAAAAAACCATTGTTTTGTATACATTCGTGCTTTAAAAAAATCCCCACTAAACACTGTCAAATTGATTCATAATTTTTGCATATAATAGCAGTAAAGGGTTATTAATACCCTCGACTATGATTCGACCTTGAGAAAATTAATACCCACTCGTGTATTCGACTCAAATTAATCAGGTCTAGTATATAACATTATTAATATATATTTTACTGTTTTGCTTTTCAATTTTAAAACATACGATTTTATAGGATTTGATTCGATAAATTGTTGATTTTTGATTCATTTTATATGCGACATTTCATGAATCTTTTGGCAGTAACCAGCTACCTTGACTTCCAAACTGTTTCAACATGGCGCTACCCATGAGTGGATTAGTATTGAAATGACGTATTAAAGATAACTATGCATAATAGGTAGATACTTTGGACAAAATGACAGTGCAATACCAACCTTCTTGGAGTTGGCAGGTGTGACGTGCAGCAGCGGATCCCTGATGTCGATACCCGAGTCGTGGTACGACAACTTAACCAGGTGCTGGGCGTCGTCGTCCTGAGCGTCTCCTGCATCGGAACCCTCGGCTGCTGCACCCACGTCTACCTCCACACCGACTATATCGTCCTTACACGGCTCCACGCTTGATACCTGCATTAACAACATAATAAGCAGGTTGACAAAAATAGTTGCTAATATGAATATTATATCTGCTATTTCGAAATGTAGGCACACTATGTTTATGGAAGCGACATTTGGATATGGCAAAGTCAGCAAGGAAGAGGAGAGTATGAAAGTGAGTCCACAATTTTCGTAAATTTTCATAATAAAAGTTTATCGTTTTGTCGTTTTGTAATCTTGTCTTGTGACGTCAATTTTTCTGTATAGGTACCTCACAAGATACTTGGCGTCTAGTTCTGTTGTGGTTATAAGACGCAAATATTTACTATTGCTAACAGCGGAATTGTTAATAACAAACACTTACCTCACTCCCTTGATCGATGGACATCCTATCCTTGCTGGGAATTGCCCAATGTTGATCGAGGAGCGATTTTCGCCTATCTTCTGTTGTCTGTTGCTGCAAAATGGAAACACATTATTAAAATTACTCCAATCAATATTCAGCTTCAACATACTTGTTCATCAACAAGACAATAGTTGCAAGAGATTGTAATACAACAATCGATTGACAAAAAACTTGTGTGGTTTTATGAAACCACCGTAAAAGTGAAACTTTTTTTCACATTATAGACATTTAACTAAAAATTTTCGAAATATTATTTTTTTCAAAAATCGAATTTAAGTCACTGTTCACGTATTTTAGTTACCATAAAATATTGGTTACGATTTTAATTTACTTGCCATCTTGTATTTGTTAATAGGGTTTAATAAATGTTTTTTATTTTACGTGGTCACGACAATAATTCCTAGATGGCGCTACTAGGTTGCTACTATTGATGATTCTGCCGTAATATCGTATTATATCGATAGATGTCGCCCGAATCGACAAGTATTCCAGCTACGGCACTAGGGATAACGCGACACCTATTAAACGTTAACAACATTACAACAAAGGATCTTTACAAAACAAAACGATATTTTTTCCTCCAGTAAATATGATATTTTGATTTATTATGAAAATGTGACAAATACATATATAAAGAGCACTATCTTATCGCTAATAAATTGACGAACATAACTGTGTCACATATATGTAGTTCCGGTGGTCCAGTGGTCGAGCACACGGCTTCCGAATCGCATAGGTCGCGTGTTCGAATCCTGGCACACTTTTTGGAATTGGAAACTTAAGTAAAGTAAGAAAGGCGTCAGTCTGCTTCCTCCACTAATTCGTTAGTTACAAGTCAGTGGCAGTTTTGCAAAGAGAGAGAAAACTAGTTTAATTTGAAATCGAACCGGACGTCACCGGCTTTCAGGGGATTGTGCGATAAGGGCGATTTTAATTTAGTTGCCATCTTGTATTTGTTAATAGGGTTTAATAAATGTTTTTTATTTTACGTGGTCACGACAATAATTCCTAGATGGCGCTACTAGGTTGCTACTATTGATGATTCTGCCGTAATATCGTATTATATCGATAGATGTCGCCCGAATCGACAAGTATTCCAGCTACGGCACTAGGGTTAACGCGACACCTATTAAACGTTAACAACATTACAACAAAGGATCTTTACAAAACAAAACGATATTTTTTCCTCCAGTAAATATGATATTTTGATTTATTATGAAAATGTGACAAATACATATATAAAGAGCACTATCTTATCGCTAATAAATTGACGAACATAACTGTGTCACATATATGTAGTTCACTTTTTGGAATTGGAAACTTAAAAGCCTCCGTCGTTTACAATACATACGAATTTATTATATTCCCTTTTATCGTGTCATTTGTTATATTAATAATATAATTTTTTTTTTCTCCGCCTGCAATACGTACGTACGTATATGTATGTATGTAAAAAACAAACAAACAAACAAACCCGATCCTAGAAAATGTGTCGAAATTGGTAAAGAGGACGGTAATTAGACAATCATTCATACTGGCCTCGTGGTGCATCGGTAAACCGCACTACCGATAACACGAGGTCGGGGCGGGTTCGATCCCACCCGAGTGCAAACAAACAAATATATTTATTGTGTTGTTTGTACGGCGTCTGGGGGTGTTTTTCTACATGTTTTTACGGTATTTATTTACAAAAATAAAGTGTATATTTGGGTAATTAATTAATAATAAATAAACGATAATAGACGTGAAAGGCGCGCTGACGAGCGCCTTTCACTTATTCCTACTCCGCGGCCGACCGTCACGCGACATGCAACACGCAGACGAAAAAGTTTGAGACGATGTAATAAAAGTTTCACTTAACAACAACAAACATAGATCCCAACAGTGAGCTCTAGCGGTGAAATAGCACGGCCTCTGAGATATTATTGTAAAGTGGCTCATGCAGCGTTTCGTTCGGTGACAGAAGTATCCCATACACTTTGTCCTCCTTTTCCATTGTAATCCCTTAATGATCGGCAACGCAACTTTAACAGTATTTGTGTTGCAGGCGTCCATGGGCGACGGACCAACCACCAGGTGACCCATTTGCTGGCTAGCCATCCTAACCTATTAGGGGCTGTTAAAGTATTACGTAAGCACTATGGGGGGCGGGGGGTCTTCGCTTTGCTTATTTTGGATCGGTAGGGGGGTCCAGATGATGATTACGTCGTTATTAGTTATTCATTTTTACAAAAAAAACCTTAGACCAATCTTGTAGATGAACAATCGAAAATATTTTTTTGAAAAATCTTTACGTAATTATGGGGAGAGGGGGTAAGAGCTTTGCTTACTTTTGCTGACGAGGGGGATGGGGGTGGGGTAAATAATTGTTATAAATTTGCTTACGTAATACTTGAATGGGCCCTTATAAAGCCTATATTTAGTTGTTTATTTGTCGTTGTTGTTTATCTATAATATAATCAATTATAATAACATGTGTTGTATCTGTGTGTGTGTACCTGCAGTGCGGTGGGCGTAACCAGCTCCCTGTCGAACGCCTTGGGGAAGGCGGCGCCGCCGCGCTCGTCCGCGTCAGAGCTGGGCCGCTCCGTGCTTTCCGCCCCCGCGCCCCCCTCACCCCCCTCTGCGCCCTCGACACTCTCCCCGGTGGCCGCCTGCAGCTCCGGGAATGTTTCATCCTGCACATTCATATTATTATATAATCATAGCGCGTTGATATTGGGATTGGAATAGCCGCCGTCTTGGCGGTGATGACGTAGTGCAAGAGTCAGTGTCAGTACCGTTTGCAACGTTTTGAAGCGCATACTATTGAGTTTAAATTGTTATTGTTGAATTTATAAGTATATATAATAAATATATAACTTTTGTGATTTATTTATTGTTAAACATCATACTCGTTAAAATAAGTAAGAAAGTGATTAAAAGTCGTGCGTTTTTTGAAGCGAGTGACGTCAAGCAGCTATTATTGTGACAAGGTTCCATCACAATATGAACGCGCTATAGTTAGTATTTGTATTTTAAATTAATAACTTATACCAGCCATTGCGCAAGAGTTAAAAGCATCTAGGCTTCTTATATAGATAGATACGAGTATCTACAAATAGAGATAAGAAGGTACGAGTATAATTTAGCATTTTAAAGATAAAGGGTTATTAAAAGTAGGTACCTAATTCATTACTTACGGATTTGTAAAATAAATTTTTCTTTAATAAATAAATATTGCTTTTCAATACATGCGTACATACAAAATAAATAAACAATAAATTTTAATATAAATATTATGGAATTATTTATTTATCAGTATATACTAACTAATTCTTACTTAAATTATAATTAATCATTAAAAACGCTTGTATCAAATGTTACCTTGACTAAAAGTGAATCCTTGCCGGGTGAATGTTCCGATTTATTCATATAATATATTTCAGCTTGTTCAGTTCTGAAACAAATAAACATCATAATTATACCTGCTCAAGACAAATCAAAATAAAATATTATGTCAATTAAATGAGAAAAATAAAAACAATCGTTTCAATTAATCTAGTTTCGGTGGTCCAGTGTTTGAGCACCCTGCTTCTGAATCAAGAGGCGGCGGGTTCGAATCCTTGCTCACACCAATGATTTTTTTAATTTATTTCGAAAGTTATGTGTGATACACATCGATGACTGAAAAGTTTGTTCAATAGGTTCGCCACCTAATTTTGTTGTTTATGGATGTTCAGTGAGAATCTGAAATAAATCTTTATTATTATTACTATCCCATTTGGGACGGAAACATAATGGCGAGACGTGGTTTAACAGCCGCTGCCTACACCTTCGGGTAAAAAAGGCGTGAAGTTATGTTATGTTCATTTAATCTCAAATGAAATCAACTTTCGTGTTATCGTATCTTGGTAATTATCTAATTGATGCAAATGAATAATGTTACAATGACATTATAGATAAAACAGCAAAAAATTATAAGATATGAAACTTTTAAATCTGTATAAAATAATGCCATTTGTACAATACAATGATGACACATTTTATGTAAGTAAATATATCCCATTTAAGGAAAGTGTCACTTGAGTAAGCAATTGAACAAAGCAAATATTTATTACAAGCACTTGTTTTTCTTCTGCCATCTTAACGATTTCATCATTGTTCCGTTGTAAACTAATATTTATTTAGATTTTATGAATAATACGTACGAATTATGGAATAGAATTGTTTTAATCAGACTGTGCCAGAAGGAGGATTATATTGTCAAGTGTATTTGCTAGACATCGACATCAAGTAGCTCATGCCGTGTTTCGTTCAGTGAGAGAGGGAAGCCCAGCCCCCTCTAATCCCAAATCCTATTCTATCTGAAAGGCCGGTAACACTATCTGTGATTCAGGTGTCCATAGGGAGCGTTAGTTGCTTACCATCGTGACACATTTGCCCTGTTTCATAAAAACAGTAACTCTGTACGTACTTGTCGTGTTTGTTTCTGTCCGGTCCGTGAGTGCGCATGTGCGCTATGTCATAGAAGATGGCCGCGTTCACAACGTACTCCATGGGCGCAATGACACCGTACGACTCGGGCCCGTGCTCCATCACCAGCGTGTCCGATACGTTCGGGTCGAACATCACAGCGTTGGGCGTCACCAGCAACACGCCCGACACCACGCCCTGCCAACAAAATGTATACGAAAATATCAAGTTACTGAAGAATTCGAAAGGGCTGGTAAATGTTTTTCATGGTCTTAAGTTAGGAGTTGTGAATATTTAAGGACTGGTTTCTCTCTGGTATAAAATGGATCAACCACCTTCTAAGCAAACTTCTGAATATTGCATATTGTTGCAAGTCTTCAACAAGAAACTCAACAGCTATATTGCCTAGTCGGAAAATGAACTATAAGCAGTTACATTAAAAAAAAAAACAGAAAATTAATATAAAAATAATAAGACTGATCCGCAAAAACGCTGACCTCGACTTTGATGCACTTTGAAATATGTATAATCCCACGAGTTGAAAAAAGCAAGCTACTAGATCTTCCCTATATTTCACCAAATATATTTAAAAACCGTTCCTGTCCGTCAGTAATGTGCCGCATCTTCCCTATATTTCACCAAATATATTTAAAACCCGTACCTGTCCGTCAGTAATGTGCCGCACATTGATCTTGAGGAAGCGTTGGGGTCCGCTGGTGCTGGTGGGAGCCTCTGGTGAGACTGGACGCAAACTGTCCAGGATCTCTGTAACCAAACAGTTTGATATCAGATTCCAGTTGATCATGATATTTTTATCAGCTTTATGATCCTTGGCAAAATTGAATTTTATTTATTGATTGCCAGTCTCTTTTTACCACCAACTCAATATATGTCTATAGCAGCATTTTGTCAGCAAACGTCATTCTTGTAACTTGTTTAAGATTACTTAATCAGTTATTCAGCTGTGACACTGAATAGCATATACCATCGAAGAAGACATACTTAAAAGTGTACATATTAGTAAAACAAGATTTAATTACAACGATAATAAATGCTTAATTAAACATTAATCCTCACAAAGTTTAGGTCCAGTTGACTTATGTCGATTTAAACGCTATCTGTAATTTAATATATTTTCCTGTTATGCTTTTGATCTTATAATTTGAGACTGCAGCGGATTATATCTACGTTTGTCGAGCTGATACTTTTCATTAAAATTAATAAATGTCACAGTTTGAGGCCAGTTCATTGTACAAAAGTGACCCTATTCTATAACACTTGTCGGTGCTTGGCAATCTCATCTATGAAAGACGCTCATTACGTTGCAGCGAGTAGAAGCTATATTTTGTCACTTATCTCCGTAATATATAAGTAGATTTAAATTTACAATATTTGCAAGAATATATATAATAAATATAATAAAAATAAACAACGACTCGCAAGTCGACAGTAAAATAATTCTAATGAAAGACCTTGACCGTCCTCATAGTGATATAATTGTATAATAACTTAGTACACGTACGTGGTACGTAAATACGGTTTTTATCGTCCACCTGTTAGTTTGTGCTATCTATTTAGTAAGCAGCTAGAAAATGCGCTGTAGATCTGGATTATAAACATATGGTGAAATTATCAGCGCATTTACTCAACTCGGTGCGTCGTTAAATATATTGGCAATACACAGTTTGTTCATGATCTCTGATAACAATGCGAAAATAGCTACTAACGATCAACATTGTTTTTTTTTCTTAATAGATTATATGGCATTTTCAGTTTCTTATCAATGAGGTTTATTTATTTTAATTATGTTCTCGTTATTATAAAGTTTTGTTTACCTTTTTCCTGTGCGGGTTCGCTGGGTGCACCTTGCGTGGATTCTGATGTGTTATCACCGCTCTCAGAGGGACCATCAGAGTCTTTATCGCCATCTGAAACGTTCAATTTAGCACTTGTTATTTTTAATCGTTCTAATTTCATAACGACACAGCACTCCGCGATGATGAGGGTATTATGCAAGGCCACGATAATTGTTGATTATTGAGAATAAAAGATCAGAAACTGCACAAAAACACAAACACACACCTTGATACCAACGTTTTAGGAATTCAAAACTGAACATTTTCTCACTGAAAATTCATTCACAGTTCATTATTGTAATTAATCCTTTTTGCTTATCGGTCGCGATAAAGTGTGTCCATATCTAATTGTGTGTAGTTAGAAATAAACAAAAATAGAATTTATTTCAATACGGTGTCGTTAGTAAAGTGGGACGTTGGTTTCGTCTAGTTTTTAATGTTAGAACAGCTGTGTTGATCGCGCCAGGCGTTCGTTCGCCGGCGTGGCCGCGATAATACTCCGCACTGGCATGTTGTCATTTGTTTGACGTGCAAATAGAAGAAAAAAAAAGTATAGTTCCATGTCTACGTCACGCATGAATGAATAATAAATACACCAAGGTTGAATGTTATTGTTTTGATGTGAGCCCCGATGCAAAATTACCCTGGTTTCTGTTTAAAATTTAACTGAACTTTAAGTTAACATACACATACAACATTTCTCAGTTTTTTTTATGACATAAAAAGCGATAAAAATAATAATTCGTTAACGTTATTAATAAAGTGAACAGAAAAAAATGCAACAAACACTTAGATGTTTTCAAATATTTCACCGACGACCTTCAATTCGTAGCGATAGAATTGAGTAATGAAAATAATGAAAAACCCGGTCTCAGATGTCTCAACACGCTGGACACTTTCAATTGTTGTAATTAATAAAGAATTGTACAAGAGCCGTGGTCGAATCTCGCAAGATGGATTTTTTAACTAGATGATCAGTTACGAAAAAAAATGTAAAGATATTAAGGTGATACATAAAAGTTAAAATAGCAGAGCGAAATTATTTAGCTCTAAAAAAAAATAAGGTAGATAGCTTATTCTTATTCAGAAAACTTCAGCGCAATAACACTAGTTTCTAATAATTTCAAAGGTCCATAAAGATTTCAATATGTTGGTTACGAGTTACAATCCAGAGCCCCTTCACATTGTATAAACAAAATCGTGCCCTATTGCAACAGCAATAGCTCTCCCCGAAAGTTAGACGAGAACAAAAAAATCGTCGCTGCCCACACCTTCGAGTATTAATGTAGTGAAGTTACAGAAGCTACGGCCAAAGAATAATGTAAGCAACACTAGCCGAGACGCTAAATCGACTGAATCGCTTATGGCGTTTTGCGAATATGTTATGAAACACACAATATATTTTTGGAATTATTTGTAAAAAATAATTTAAAAAGCACATTCGTCATGCAAATTTGAGAAGTTTGGTTAAGGTTCTTCTTCTTGTATAGATCTAACAAGTCTGAAGGTATTCCTTACCATTATGTCTGACATCCCTAATAAAAAGCAAATTATTCCAAGAATTGTCGAAATATTGACGCATGGAAATGATAAAAGGGCACGGCGTTAGATTAGCTTATCTGAAGATGATCAGCTTCAGTTAGAAGAGAGGATTTGTGACAAGTGCGTGACTTAACTGTTCACCGGCACATGATAGAAGATAAAATTTCTTAGAACAATTGTGAATCATTTTAGTCACAATTGAGAAAAAATTGTAATTCTTATTTGGATGTGATAAAAGTAAACGCGGTCTAAATGCGCAAAATTAGCGGAGTGAACAAGGATTCGGATAGAAAGAGGAGTATCGGTCTCGGTGGTCCAGTGGTCGAGCACCCCGCTTCTGAGTCCAGAGGTCGCGGTTTTGAATCAAAATGACTTAGCGTGAAGTTCTGCACGTGTGCAAATATTATAATTTCATTTCAAAACGCACCTTTTCTTTTGTCCGGTACAAGAAGTGTTTGTCCTGGGAAGATGAACTGCGTGGCTAGCCTGTTCAGCTTGGTGAGCTCCGAGGGTGTCGTGTCGAACCTGGCTGCTAGCGATGTCAGGGTGTCACGATCGCGTACCTGTGAAACAAGTACTGTTGTATAGGTACTACCTAGGTACTATACGTATAAAGTTTGAAGATATTTTAAATACGATTTTGATTAAATAATATCGTATGTATGTATATTTCTTTAGCAGGCCTTTTAGTCTAAACCCTTATGATGTATTTTAGACTATTTTAACAGTAAAAGTCACATAAGCTACAAACAGATAATACAGCTTGCAATAAGATTAAATCCATAAACAATGATTAGCTTGTGCCAACCCCAAAACTCAAAGACAGGTCCCTTGAGTTTCCTCGTTGGAAAATAGATCGAAATGAAGAGATATTTACAGGAGTTTAAATTAATTAAATTTAAATTAGTTTAACATCTAATTTACTCAAGATATAGATAGAGAAATATCTTTCTAATTGTGAAACATTTATTGATATCCTTTCATTACTTTAATAGTTATTCAAGAATAACAAAAAAAAAAACTTTGCTCCATAAATAACGTTAAACTTACCGTATAAGTTATTGTCTTAATAGGGGGTGGAGGTGGTATCCTTTTGGTAGGCTCGTCTTCATCTGAAACAAAACAAAACTAGGAATTAACAAAGGTATTGTACTAGCATTACATTGTATAAAACAAAGTCGCTTTCCGCTGTGTGTCCCCTTATATGCTGAGATCTTTCAAATTACGCAATGGATTTTGATACTGTTCATTTAAATAGATAGACGGTGTCAACGGGGTGGTTTTAATTTATAATTTATGTATGATTTAATAAAGAAAAAGTGATGAATCCAAAATGTAATTATTTATTACTTTTGATGCAGAACAATGTCCGCCAAATACGCTAGCATAGTATAATTTCACAGAATTATTTTCTTGGTTTGAATATTAAAACGCCTGGCGATAAAATATCCTTTTGCTAGTTCAAAATATAGGTGAATTGCATCGCGTAAACTCAGTGGCGTTATTAGTAAGTGAGGTATAAACTATACATCAATACTAAAGTGGAGACCGAATTAATGAATTTGTTGACAGTCTCGGTGATCCAGTGTTGGAGCTTCTGATTCAGAAGTCGTGGCGCATCCCTCCCGATCTCACAATGATTTTTCGGAATTATTGACGCAATTTATGTGTGATAAACGATGACTGCCATACACCGGACAAAAAATTTTGCCCGGTGTATGGCGATAGGTCCCGCCATATATATTCCAATTGAGACGCAACGTTTCAGCGAGTCGCCTTTTTCTACCTAGTTTACGAATGATCATCAAGAATGCCCTAATAGTGAGGGTCTTTAAAGTTTTAACAAAACAAATAGGTTTTAATACTTCCTAATAAATAAACAACGTTATAACTTTACAGCGAAGCCCTTACGGGGTAGGCAGACACGAATCTTCTCTCTATTAATATATTATTATACTGTATTTAACGACCCAATGCGCATCTTATACATTTTAATACACGTTAACATGGAAATTTAATTTCAACTAGCTGACCTGGCTAATTTTGATTCGCTTCGGAAACAATAAATAAAATATTTTTTCCAGAAAAGAGTGGCCTAAGTTACTCTTTATCACATCAGCTATATCTCAATAAAAGTCCCATCAAAATGGGTCCAGCCATTTCAGCAATTACCCGGCACAATCAGATAGACAGACAAAAATTCGAAAAAATGATATTTTGGTATACCGTTTATAATATTAATACGAATATAGCAGAAAGCACTTATTTCAATAATACACAAACAGACACTACAATTTTATTTATATTCTAAAGAATTTGCGGATTCTTCCACTATACTTCTCAGTCTAGTTTGGCAAGACATAAATCTCGCTGCAACCTTATTTATATTGAACGGTACGTGATTTGTTATTCGAGAACTTTTCACTGTGGCATTCGACGAATAAAACTAAAGCGATAGATCTCGATTGTGAAACAATATCAAACGTAAATAAATAAGTAATTTTAACAGCAGTTAAACCGGTAAAATACCAGGACCTATCAGAATATCGCGTTCGATGAGAGAGATATCCGAAGGACCACCCCCTTTATCCGGCCCTTCTCATTCCACTCCCTAAAAGGCCGGCAATGCAACTGAAACACTATCTATGTTGCAGATGTCCATGAGCAGCGATATTTCCTTACCGTCAGATGGAGCCGCTTGCTTGTTTGCCCCCCTAACATACATAACTGCACGCCAAATCCCTTGCGGGGTAAGCAGACAGAACAGAGCGCCTCACCTCACTCGCTTCGTTGTCTTTCATAACGCTTTTCATGCACGCGCGTCGTATTTTGTGGGCCCCTAACATCACCTTCCTCCAGAACACGTTCTATTTGGTCATGGAATGTTTGTCTTGGCCGGTCTCGACTCCTACATCCATCCGCTTTTGCATTGTATATCTGCTTAGTCAATCTCTTGCATCATCTATTCTTTCTACATGTTCGAACCATAGGAGCCCTTTCTTACTTTTACACTGACACTCTCTTTCAATAGTACTTATTCACCAAAAAAATCCGATTAGAAATCAGACAGAATGTCTGCCAATAGCAGATCATTAATCATATTGTATTTTCGTACGCGAGTTTGTGATGTAATCGTTAATTGTATATAAATATATAAAGCAAAAACCAATAGCTGTTAGCGACGTTTTGCTTCGAATGCAATATGTTGGAGGTAGGTAGGCAAATGAAATAAGAACGATTGATCAATTCTTAATCAGCACTTCACTGAGTTCAATATACAAGAGGAGCAAACCTCATACAAATGCGTCAAAAAATGTGTGTCCACTTTTTAGATGCAATGACGTAGCTTTGAAACCACTAGACATTTAAAATTAAACATATATCTATCTCAGTCACACAAATCGCAAATACATTGCCGTCACTTTGATTAGACAAAGATGGCAATATAAATTTGCAATGGCGGTGTGGGGTGGCGAGCCCATGCGAAATTTTACCCAACTTTTTCAAGCCATGTACTCGTAAAAATATTTAATAAATATAAATTCAATATTTTACTATTACTTATTAAGGGTGACCATCTTATCATGACGAGTTCCTCCGTGTTTCGGAAGGCACGTTAAATTGGTGGGTCCCGGCTGTCATTTGAACATCTTTGGTGGTCGTTACGGGTAGTCAGAAGCCAGAAAGTCTAACAACCAGACTTACCAAGGGGGATTGTGTTGCCCACGCAACTGGGTTGTGGAGGTCAGATAGGCAGTCGCTCCATGTAAAACACTAGTACTCGGCTGCACCCGGTTAGACTGGAAGCCGACCCCAACATAATTGGGAAAAAGCTAGGCAGATGAATTATTGATCATACACCGCTGTGTAACATAAGTTTTGTATAAAATTGCCTTTTAGTCTCTTTTTTATAAGTCTGAGTGAATAATTTGCTTTCGTGATACAATCTTATTTTTAAGTATTTATTAATTATGGCATTTATTAATAAAAGCGAATGATCAACTTGAATTGACGATAAATGATCTCCTGGGTGCAGGTAGCCAGTCAGTTTCCTTTCTCAGCAATCAGCTAATTTTCACCCACTTGTCACGACGTGCTGCATCTTTAGGCACCCTGCAGCGTTATTATTATAACAAAAAATATTTAAAATCTCCTTTTCCATAAATTAATAACTCTCCCACAAATGTGGGAAACTAAAACTAAGTTTTTAGTGGTATCACTGAAGCTAATTATGAAAATTCAACATTTTATCTATTTTACTGTATTTTAATATTAATGTAAACATTAATCTTACGTGTGGAAAGTAATTCCGGTTAATTTCTTATGGGTTTCCGATCTTGAATCGCACTCTTTTACTACGGATTTACCCATTTTGTACCTATTGTTATTCGGTTCGCGTCTGACAGATGACTGAATTGACATAAGCTTCGCATAAGCCTGTAGGCTTATGGCCAGTGGTCACACTTTGAGAAGGTTACTACAAGTCTATATCATATAGGTCAATGCAGCACTTTTAATATAATATCGTCTCGTAATAGGTTCTGTTACAGATGATTACATGTTTTTTTTTCAATTGGAGAATCAAGCACCTGAATAAAACGGGAGTGTCTATTTTTGCTAAATGCACATATAAGCAATGTTTTTTTGTCTATATGTTCTGGCTAATCTCTGTTACATCAGGACTGAATTCGAAGTCAAATTTACTGCTGATATAATCAGGAGCGACTTAGGCTAACTAAGCTTCAGAAAAAAAAAATCATTCAGTTTTACGCGGACGAAATTGAGTTAGTAGAGGATATATATCTATTTCTAGCGTTTTGATCTTAAAAATCTGATTTAAAATTAACTTGATCACTGCACGCTCGCTTCACTATCACGTCTAGACTATCCATTCTGAACAAGATTTCGAGAATAGATATAATAAGATGATTGTTGAGAAGAACAGAGTCTAGCCGATTTCGACTAAAGTTCCAAATTTTAAAGATCCAATAAAAGGTTGAGCACCCCGTTTCTGAATCAAGAAGTCGTGTTCGTCGGTTCGAATCCGGACTCTTCAAAACTCCTTTCGGTAGTTATGTGTGATAAATATCGATAACTGAAAACTTTGTGCCCAGTATGTGGCAATAGTTTTGCTACCAATTTCCAATTGGAACATAAAAATAAGGCGTGTCGGGGCTTAACAGCCGCTGCCTACACCTTCGGGTAGAAAAAGGCGTGAAGTTACGTATGTCACTCGGAAAAAAAAAATTTGCGTGGAGTCCCGCCGCGCTACAGAAGTGGAACTTAGTAACATGTATTCACAATAGCTTCCTTTATTTTTATAGGTCATCACCGACACTTAAAAATAGTCAATAAATAATTAACAATATAGATTTATAATATACTGCTAACGTAAGTAAAGGTGAGGTCTGGTGGTGCGTTGGTAAAACTACCGAATGTAGAATCGAGATTGGCGGGTTCGATCCCCACCCAAGTATAAATATTTATCTGGGTCTAGGTAGAATTTGGCTGGAGGCTGCGCCTCACAAAAGTGAGGCTCTGTGGTTCCACCGCCTCACTCGGCGCTGGGAACCACCAGCCGCGCGGATACAGGTGGGTGACACGGCTGTCCCGGTGGCTTGGTACTTGAAGTACCTCGGCCTCACCCTGAACAGCCTCTGGAGCTTCGAGGAGTACTTCGTTAGGATGGTCCCCCGAGTAGGACGGGTGGCAGGCGCGTTACACCGCCTCCCCCGAGATTCGCCGCCTCTACGGTGGTGTCGCGCGATCCGTGGCCCTGTACGGGGTTCCCGCAGTGGCTGTTACGCCTCTACTCGCTGTTTTTTTACGTTCCGATTGGAATAGGTGGTGAACCTATTGTCCTACACAGGGTGCAAAGTTAAGTTTTCAGCCATCGGTATTTATTACACTCAGCTGTCAAACATAATTTCGAAAAGTCATTTGTGTTAGCTAGGATACGAACCCACAACTTTTGATTTAGGAGGGGGGTGCTCGACCACTGGACCGCCGAGACTACCGAGATGACTACTATCTACTTCAAAATTGAGTTCTAATATTCACCCGAACATACATATGTCGGCGCAGGACACCATCTAGCGGTATATGATGTCAACTATATATAATAACTAGTTGACCCAGCGAACTTCTTTCCGCATTAAAAAAAATAAATTAGTAATATTTGTATCTTAAAAAGTTCAATTTGTGCTATTTATCAGCACGCGTTATGGCGCAACTGCTATGTACCGCTATGTTAATACTGTAATATCTTCGTAAATATTAGTTTAAATTACATGCTCTAAACGGCTATATTGATCTATATTAAAAGCACAATCTACTTAAGTTAGTTAACTGGATGAAAATGAATGCTGTAATGTTTAAAATTGCTTCGCAAATAAGCCACTATTTCTCGTAAAAAAAAAAATGGTCATTGTGGGTTATCCCTAAGAGGTAGACATATGCCCTTGCGGACTTTTTTTTAGAGGTGTATAATAATGTAGTACATTGTTTTCATTTATCACTTAGGGTTCAGGCAGCGTTTTCGATTAAAGTTTTAAATCTTGAAAATTATCACTTTTTGTTTTTACACTATACATGAATTATAGATCAAAACCACCCCGTTGACAGTTGCATAGTTTTAAACATATGCGCATATATGGGGAAAGACAGCAGAAAGTGACTTTGTTTTATACTATGTAATGATAATTGATAACCCTATAAAACTTTATTAGGTAAACTGATTTAATTATGATTACATGTTATTATTAGTCTCGGTGGCGCAGTGGTCGAGCACACAGCTTCTGATCCAGAGGTCCGGGTCTTTACAGAGATCATGATCATGATCTCTGTAAAGAGTTCGAAACGTCGAGATAAATATAAATAAATAAGAAATAAACGCGATACAATCCTGAAAAGTTGTTTTGATGAGTGAGATTCGCGAAAACCTTAGAAACAAATATTGCCTTTTATTCCTTAAATCAATACTAATGCTGCATGAATATTCATAATAATTATTTTCATAATTAATACCTTAATACTAGATAGTACCAACTCGTTCTATGTAATAATTATAACTTATGAGAACTAAATTTAGCGCCATCTGCCGAAAGATAGTGAATTTGGATTGTTAAAATAAGTAATTTATAGATTTACAAACTATTTCGCACTAAAACTGGTGTCATAATTATCTAAAATTGTTATTTAGAATTTTAACCTATTTTTCAATTATAATTCTCGAGTAGGTTCACTTGTTGTGTAAAAAGATGTTGTTCATTATCATTGTTATATCAATTATGACCAGCTAGTACCACCATCCGCTACTAGATGTCTGTACGGGTAGTTTAAAAAGTCTATTTCGTACTTAAACTGGTCAAGATATTACTAAAATCTATTATTTAGTTAAGTAAAATGCGCGAAATTTATAATTATGTGATTTTACAATTCATTATTCGTAACTGTTTTGGTGATATTGCCTTTTATTCCTTAAATCAATACTAATGCTGCATGAATATTCATAATAATTATTTTCATAATTAATATCTTAATACTAGATAGTACCAACTCGTTCTATGTAATAATTATAACACATGAGAACTAAATTTAGCGCCATCCGCCGAAAGATAGTGAATTTGGATTGTTAAAATAAGTAATTTATAGATTTACAAACTATTTCGCACTAAAACTGGTGTCATAATTATCTAAAATTGTTATTTAGAATTTTAACCTATTTTTCAATTATAATTCTCGAGTGTTCACTTGTTGTGTAAAAAGATGTTGTTCATCATCATTGTTATATCAATTATGACCAGCTAGTACCACCATCTGCTACTAGATGTCTGTACGGGTAGTTTAAAAAGTCGCTATGTCTTTTTGTCCTTGGTTTATATGAGTCTTGGCTTTTTTGTAACCATTATATTAAATTATTAATTATTAATAGTGGCCGCAAGGGGGCGTTAAATGCTCTTGCACGAGACATTAGAAGTTCCACTTCAATAAATAATAAAGTAAATAAAAATTGATTTAAACTAAGTTATAAATAATATTACGTTCAGAAATCAACACTGTTGAAGTTCAAACGCATGTACTAGATTGATAATGGGTATATTCTAAAAGCCGGACGTACTATCTCACTAAATTTATATTAAAAATGTCTCGACGCTAAGATATAGTGCGACGGCCGAATGTCGTCCAGGAAATATTAAATGTCAACATTATGTTAGTAAATTACGCAGTACATGGATGGTGATGAAAAATCAGCTGTTTTACGAGCCATTACTAACACGCAATGTATTTAGAATTTTTTTATTTCAGTCACAAATGAACATGGTTTTACAAAAATTCTTTTCGAATATTTATTCCTTAGATTTTCACGAATCACATTCATAACATTGAAGCAACTTTTTATGGATTATATCGCGTTTATGTAGAACTTATTTTCTATTTATTTACCGACGTTCGAACTCTTTACAGAGATCATTTTCACGAGTGAAAATCGACGTTCCTATCCCGACGTTTCGAACTTTCTACAGAGATCATTTTCACTCGTGAACTGAAAATACTACTAGAATTAAAATGTCCTAAATGGTTATTTATAGGTGGAACGATATTTTCAGTAACCGGTACTTATCACAGAAAATTTCTGAAAAGTCATTGGCACGAGCCAGGTTTCGATCCCACTAGTCTTCTTGCAACTCACGTATTATAAATAGGTAGGTAAGAAAATTACGATTATTAATAAATTATTTACCTAGCGGGTTTCGGGTCATAATGCAGTTTGTTAATTGAAAGTAAATTTAGCTGTTTGTTAGGTGGATTTTCTGTGATTTTTTAATTATAACTTCACGCCTTTTCTACCCGAATATGTAGGCAGTCTCGGTGGTCTAATCGTTTTAAATCAAGGTAGGTTACACAAGTAACAGATTTAGTTCCTTTAATTAACAAACTTTTGCACAATCAGTAACGCCATTTACCTATACGATACCATCTAAATGTAATCTAAGATATAAATACATTGCATTGATTTCGTTCTTTATCAATTTTAATTTTCCCAACGCAACATTTCGCTATGCTATTGTGAAACTCAAACAAACATAAAATATATACCTACACGACCGTTTTAACGTATTTTCTTTTTATCAAATAAAAAAGGATTATTATCGCGTAAATGGTTATTTTCGTTAGAAATATCAAACACTGCGTAATAAATACCAGCTTCATGAAATTATTCGTTAAAAAATACCAAAGATATTTCGTTCGAACTGGGTAATATTTTTTGGATCTACTGTATCTATCTACCCAGTTTTAAAATTCCTTCTTCTATTGAATATACCGAGAGAGAGAGATAAAAAATATTGCCAGTATACATCATGGACAATATTTTTTTTAATTATGTAACCGAAGGGTGGGAGGCAGTAATTTCACGCCAAGTCCCTTTACTGGGTATGCAGACAGAACAGAGAACCACCAGGCACGATTCTTACACGCCTCACACGCTTCATTGACTTTAATAGCTCTTGTGATACATGCTCGTCGATTTTTAATGCATCTGACATCACCTTCCTCAAGGAATCGTTCTATTTGGTCATGGAAAGTAAGTCGTGGCCGTCCTCGACTCCTACATCCATCCGCTTTTGCATTGCATATTTGCTTAGTCAATTTTGCATCATCCACTCTACGTGGCCGAACCATCAGAGGATGCGCTTTCTTACTTTTACACCGACACTCTCTTTCAATCCAATTTCCTCCCTTTTTTTTTTACGCGAGGAAATGCTTTATGCACGCCCCCCGCCTAGGGACGGCAGGGGGTAATGTGGGACTCCCAAAACAGTGAACTGCAATCCGATCCTAGGGTCACCCACTAAAACCTCGCGGCAGCTTTCCTCCGGCGTTGGGGTGGCCCAGGACAGCTCCGACCGCGCGCTGTAAAGAGGCGCGCGGGCGGCGGCGCCCCCGACGACCCTCCCCGGCCGCATCGGGGGGTCATACTTCCCGGGCCGCGACCCGGGCGCATCCGCGGGGTGTGCGCCCTCACGGGCCGTGACCGGATACGCAATGGTGGCATCTCGCCGTCTGTTCACGTTTTATTCGACTCAGATACTCACTCCTTCCTTACAACTTCGCTTTCAACGCGGTCAGCGAGAGTCACTCCGCAAGCAGTAGGCGATCAAGAAAATTGCATTTGTTATAAAACAAAGAAACAAATCACCAAAACGTAATTATACGTTTAAATAGCTTAGTGATTAGTAGCGTCGCTTTCTATGAAGGAATAGTTAACTCAATCTTATATCAAAGCAACCAATCATACAAAAGGAATTGAATAATAAGTATGCAATACGCTTGTGCTACGGATACCAGAAGACCTTTAGAGCACCTGCTTAATTGCTTCAGTCTGAAACTAGATGGCGTTACTTATACAAGTATTATTGGATGACGAATAATGTTGATATTTATTTTATGGCCATGTTTGTGTGAATGTATAAATAAATAACAACCAACTCTTGTACAATTTCGTCAAAGTTAATAATGTACGTAAAGCTGGTTACTCAACGTGTAAATGCTTCGAATTCCAATCCTTGCAGTAACCCACACTGCATCACGAATTCACGACTGATTCATGTCGCGATACTGCGATACATACATTTATATATATTCATAATGTGTTGTGAGTTAAACATGTACTCATTTTATTTTAAATGCTATATTTATTAATATGATTTGCTTGTTGTTAATAATTTTTATAACTTTATATATCATTTAACATATAAGACTTGCGGATCCTCAAGACATCGTTATATTAAAAGCTGGAACTCCATTACAACGACACCTATCTAAATATTAATCTAAGCCTAAATGTACATACAAAATTTCATTGCAATCGACCTAGTCACTTAGGAGTTCAGTTCCACATAACAGTGCTACATAATTTACAAACAACCACAATACCACATATTACTTCTATTTTTCGATTGTCGAGATAATTGCAATGATTTAATTGAAGTATTGTTGTAATCAAATCAATTTTCATTGACATTGTTCAAATGTGGTGACAAAAGTCCAAAATTTGTTACAGAATGTGGTAATTTATCAAATATAATACATCTATGATACATGTCATTACGTTATAAAAATAATCAAAATGGCGGGTAGATAAGAATATGTCAAAAAAATAATATTCACCTCTGTGTACAGCATCAAATCTGCCTTCGACCTTGGAACGCAGCGCGTCCAAGTCAAAGGGCGGTGAGAAGCCATGGTCGACCGAACGACTCTTCGACCTGCAATATATCAACGAAAAGTTAATCAATCACCTACACAGATAACATGTTTGTGACATGTCTCCGTTAAAACAAACAGGATTTCCTAAAAAACATATGACATAAATACACTCGACTAAGATTTTTTATCAAAATTTCCATTGTCACCTAAAAAACAAAAAAAAAATCGCAAAGGGAAACTTACACGACTGAATCGATATACCAAATAGACATACCTAACATTTAAAAACACACCAACAACTTGTTTGTATACAGTCTTAATTAATACTAACAATTGACAACAAACAATAATATGAACAAGTAATATCATATTATATTTAATATCCTCAATTTATTTTTATACATTACTAGTATATAGCAAATGTCGCGAACGTTGTTTTGGAAAATAATATATCAGTTACCACTCTTAACATTTACCTATCAGATATGCACACAAAATCCGTTGAACCATTTCGGTGGAGTTTATTAACGGCTAAGAAGAATATTTTGACCAAGTTTCATATCTAAAAAAACGTGTTTTATTTTATTGTAACGCTCCCGCAATCACCTTGCGGTTGGCGTTTTATAAAAAAAAGTTTTAAGTTGGATCACGTTGCATAGTGTGCAAATATAAATAAAATTGGTTAAAGTAGATTGGGAGTCCATCGCAGACAAACAATGTGACACGTACTTTACATATATTATATTAGATACTAGCTGACCCAGCAAACGTTGTCTTGCCGAAAAATAAAATTTAAAAAATAGGGGTTGATCGTAGGGGGTTGAAAATTTAGGGTTGCATGTATTTTTGTATCCCGTTTTATAAAAAAAATAAGAAACAGAAATATGTCGAAAAATTAAAAAAAAAAATTGACGGGTGGGCTACCCTTGTGATTTAGGGGGATGAAAAATAGATGTTGTCCTATTCTCAGACCTACCCGACACGCACATAAAATTTCATGAGAATCGGTCAAGCCGTTTCGGAGGAGTTCAATTACGCACATCTAGACTCGAGAATTTTATATATTAGATGTATTTATACACAAAATAAGGAAACCCAGTCTCACACATCACAGACTGGAAGTAAGCTTCTTTAATCGAGCGAGTATGTAAACATCGCGGTTCAACGCACTAAGAATTGTCCACACACTTGGAGCTAATGTCCTAAATACTTTCAAAGTGTTATTTATACATTTAGAACTCAACTCCGAGGACTGGCCTACTCACCCCATTGTAATAGTTGTTTATTATTATTGTTGTTATTAAAAATTTACAGACAGTTCTGGGTCGAAGACGATTTATCTAATTAGCATTTTATTTGTAAACATAATACATACATAACTTCACGCAAGTCCCTTGCGGTATAAATAAAGAAACCAGAGCACCACAAGGCACGATTCTTACACACCTCACTCAATTCTTTGACTTTCATAACTCTTGTCATAATACGCTCATCGGTTTTTACAGCACCTCACATCACCATTCTCTCGTATATCCTCCCGCTTTTGCATTGTATATCTGAATAGTCCATCACGTATCGTCCATTACTTCTCCATGTCCGAACCATCGATAATCCTTAGCCTTACTTTCTCTTCCAATCCAAATATAATTAAACTTCCTTCCTTACATACAACCTTCTTTACGAAGCCGTCAGCGAGAGTCACTCCGCAAAGTTTGCATTGTATACACATTTACTATTATTTACATTATACAATTCCAATTAGTTTTTTTAAAACGTGTGCTTCGAATTTAAATCTTTGCCTTGTATCACCGATTAATGCTTCTCATAAAAAAGTCAGTAATAACATGATAATAAGGATATAGGAAACTTTAACAAAGTCATGCAAAATATATTAACACACAAACATAACTTCACGCCAAATCCCTTGCGGGTTAGGCAGAGAGAACGGAGCGCCATAAGACACGATTCTTACACACCTCACTCGCTTCGTTGACTTTCATAACTCTTTTCATGCACGCGCGTCGATTTTTGAAGCTCCTAACATCACCTTCCTCCAGAACACGTTCTATTTGGTCATGGAATGTGTGTCTTGGCCGTCCTCGACTCCTACATCCATCCGCTTTTGCATTGTATATCTGTTTAGTCAATCTTGCATCATCCATCCTTTCTACATGTCCGAACCATCGGAGCATGCCCTTTCTTACTTTTACACCGACACTCTTTCAATCCGACTTCCTTCCTTATAACCTTGTTTTCCACGCGGTCAGCGAGGGTCACTTCGCAGATTTTGAGCAGTGCCCTCATTTCGACCGCGTTTATCCTACTTTCATGCACACTCTGCCATACCCAGCTCTCGCTTCCATAAGTTAGCGTTGGGATCAGTATTGCATTGTGAATTGCTAGCTGCTAATATCTTTTGCGCCCAGGAATCTGCCCAACGCCCCATTTACTTTATTTCCTAACGCTACTCCTCTTTCTACATCAGCGATGTACCTTCCATCCCTGCTAAAAGCGCATCCAAGAATTACAATTTCATTCACCTGTTCCAGCACTACATCGTCAACCATTATCCTTGCATCCTTTCAAATTCCCCTTTCAAACACCATAACTTTCGTTTTCATCACATTCAATTGTAAGCCTTTCATCAAACAATCATTTTTCATAATAGTGACTAGTGTTTGCAGATCAGACGGCGATTCGGCTAAGAGCACGGCGTCAAAGCAGGCAGCTCACTACTAGGTCACCCATTCGCATCCCTACATTCATCGATCTCACTCTCTGGAGACAACTGTCTAGGTACAGGATGAACAGCCGAGCGGACAGCACGCAGCCCTGTCTGACGCCGATATTGACGTCAAAGCAGGGCGACAAGCCGCCGTCAACACGCACACACGCCGCGCAGCCCTCATAAGTGGACTGCACAGCGCGCAGCGGTGCGGCGCTCACCCCGTAGCCCGGGAGTATGTCCCACAGATCCTTCAGTAACACCCTGTCAAATGCTTTTTCCAGATCCATAAAACCGCAGAAAACCTTCCAGCTAACAGCCAGTTGTTTCTCCACGATGTTGCGGAGAGAAAAAATCTGATCTATGCACCCTCTTCCGCTTCTGAAACCACCCTGAGCCTTCCACAACACTCCGTCAGATATCACCCTCATTCTCCTTTCAATAATCTTCCCATACACTTTTGCTGCTAAGCTGATCAAACTGATGGCTCGGTAACTGGCGCACTGCATACGTGATCCCTTACATTTATACAAGGGCACGACGACAGCACGCCTCCAGTCCATGGGAACCTTACCCGACCTCCAGCATAGATTGCTCAAGGTCAGGAAAGCATCCCGGACATCCACCGTGTTTGATCATTTCAGCACATATCATATCAATTCCAGCTGCCTTACCTTTTCTCATACTTCGTATCGACCATTCAATCTCTTCCATAGTAATGTCCTCGTCAGATGTAGGCGCAGCGGCGTCAGTCGTAGACTCACTCGCGGCGCCCATGTCCGGAACATACTCGTACATTTCCTCAAAATATTCACTCCACCGACCCAATACATCGTTTAAGTTTGCAAGAATGTCACCAGCCTTAGACATAATTTTGTCCATTCTGGATGTTGATGAAGCACCCCGAGACTTTCTAACTTCCCTCCAAAAGAGTTTGTTATTGGCCTCGAAGTTCTCCGTCAACCTCACTTCCTCATTCGCAAATAATCTTTCACGCTTCTCTTTCACTAAGGCTTTGGTAACATTCTTGCAGCGGCGGTAGCTCTCATACTTTTTCTCTGCCATACTATCATTCTGATTCAAACTTGAGACATAATCCAACCATGCTTTTTTCTTTCTTTCGACGCTGGATTTCACATCCGCGTCCCACCAGGCATCACCTCTCAGAATCTTATGTCTCTTTGCACAACCACATACTTCTTTTGCACTATCCACTATACTTTATTTCATTCTTTCCCAGCATTCGTCAATACCTAAGTCAAAAAGACTCGTGTCATTGAGTCTTTTGCTGACTAGGTCTACATACATACTCCGTACAATTTCATCTTCTAATTTCTCACACTTTATCCTTTCAAGCTCTCCGAAATGGGTACGCACTCGCCAGTGCCTCCACTTCTTGAATAGGCCCACGAAGCGGCTCACCACCAGGTAGTGGTCCGTATCAAGAGTGGGGCCTCTGTAGGCTCTTGTATCCCTTAGTGTTTTGGAGACGACTATCTACCAGAATCAGATCAATCATACTCTTTTGTTTATTCCGTCTCCACGTATACGTGTGAATATCTTTATGACGGAATAATGTGTTAGACACAAGGAGGTTCCGTTCCAAGCACACGTTGCACACTCTTGTCACCATTCGGACCAAGGACAGCCTCCAGGCCATCTCTCTTGGTTCCGACCCATCCATTAAGATCACCAAACAGAATTATCCTTTCATTTGCTTCAACCAAATCCAGAATATCCCTAACAGTTTCTCAAAACTCCTCGAGTTTGGCACGGAGGTCCAGGTCCACTCTGGACCATAGGGCAACCATGCCACCTGGGAGGTCCTCGGCGTCATTCCCCTTCCGCTTCGTTTCCGTCCAACATAAGGCATCCAGGTATCTCTCATTTATTACATCCATCATCTCATTCATCTTTCTTGTCATACTACCTCTAAAATTCCACGTGCCTATACGGCACTCCCCTCTTCTCGTCCCGCCCGGTTTGGCGCTGCGTGAAGGGTGGCGGCCCCCTTCGCCGCAAAATAAATAAATAAAACGCATATATATTAACAAGTAAATAAAACGCAATATAATCAGTAAGTGTGTCTTCGGTAAACAAGTGGTAATCACAATCGATCATGAGACGCCTGCGTACAAGTGCGCCTAATGTCCTGGTCCTGGCGCACACTAATGTCTTGGAATGACAGAATTCGAATATAAATGGTACATTATTGAAAAAAAAATTTTGTATCGAAAAAAGGATGGGTTTTAGTATGATCATTTTCCATGATAATATTAATTATTTTGCAGCAATAATTGTTCGTGGACATAGCTACTATCATACTACGAATTCAAACTTTTTGTGACATTAGACGAGAGAAAACCCTTTTACGCCAAATTTATAAGTGGGTTATTTAGGTTATTTCGAGCCACTTACGACATGCGTGGAAAAAATAAAGTATTACACAAACATGTTGATGGATTTATTTTCGCTGCGTAAAATAACATATATTTGGAGATAAAGATAATTTTGACATCTGGCAATATTGGTAATTTTCAGGAACCGTTTCTCTAGGGCGGAGGAAACATTTCTAAACATCCGATACCAATCTAGCAAAAAATAAATATACTTAATTCTCTCTTAAAACATGCAAGGCCTGAAGTTATTATATAATTTCTATATATATCAGCAGTCTTAATCTATCATGCAGATTCTAGTCAAAATTTCTAGTAAAAAAAAAAACAACACACAAACATCGCAATAGTGTAATTGTGTTTAAAAAGAAAAACAACACACACAAAACACTAAGTATATTCTCCATAAAGTTATAAATATTTGTATATAAATTTTAACAAAATAGATTTAGTACTTGGTAAAAAAAAATACGAGCAAAATACATCACCTCTTGTATGTGTGGTTGATGCTCTCGGCGCTCCTCGACAGCTGCTGCGAAGCGCGCCTAGACCTGCATGCAACAGATACCACGAACTACACATCCATACTCATGCATAATAATAACATCAACATCCAGATAAATCTCACTTTACTCTTTTAGCGTAACGTAACATAGATATAATGTATCAAAGGCGAAAAATAAATAAATTCGATTTATCTGAACTTTTAAAAGCGAACTTCCATTTTAATGTCCAAAAAGAAAAATGGAAATTCACTAAAAAACAAAACAGCAGTGTAACAACAGTGCGGTTGGCTTACAAAATAATATCATCAACAAATGAACAAAATTCTGCATCGTTCCATGCGATGGGGGTCTTTCGAAATCATGCAATGTGTTATAATGATAAAAATACATAATACTGACATTCGTACGTGACATTTGTGGCACCTTTTTTGGTACCATTGTGACTATAAATGCTAGCAGTAAATAATAACCCCCCATAACTCACGAAAATTTATCAAATAATGTCGCTATTTTTTCAATTTACATCTAAACGTCGAAATCGTTAAACGAAAAAAGTAGCTATTTATTTTATTAGTTCATAGAGATAGTAGAGATATGTGTGACATTATTGAAATTTATGTACAAGGTCATTTTGTAGACAATTACAGAAAGCTTATAAAACAATTACTTCTGTCTGAACACTTGCCAATTTTTATTATTTGTTGAGTTTCATCCTCAGAAACAAATAAGTCGACTGTTTAATACCAATGAAATGAGTGCTACGTATGTAGAACGCAATTGTTTTTGCGCTGACCGGGCGTCTTTCGCTCACGGATTAAATATATCCCGGTAATTTCCCAGGCGCGTTCACTTTCCACGGAAATTGAGTCTCAGTTGAATTTTTTGTATAAGAACAATGATATTCTACACGTCATTTTAATTCGACAAATTCGAACGATATTAAGGATTAAAGCAAAGAAGAGTTTTAATATTTTTTTGACAGCCGAAATTTTGAGTCTAAGACTAGTAAATCATAAAGCAAATTTTGGTAAACAAAGTTATTTCAAATTATTAGCAGCCGAGGTACTAATAATTGGCACAAGATAACAAAATACCGTTGAAATATTTACTATCTAGCTAATGCATCGGCATCTTATGCAGCATCTCAATGTTCATTGGATTTTTTTTCTGCAACAACAGTTTTAACCTTTACAATGAGACAAACAACGCTGGCATTGTTCACAAACGAAAAACAAAAAGAACAAAGCTAATTTATTTATTCGAGTGTATTGCGTAGGTGCTGGATGAGAAAAACACGCAGAATATAACAATCACAACAAATTAAATTAGAATTAGGTGTGTTCAGCCACGGCAGTTCGACTACCATCCGAAAAAAAATATGCATACGCGCTGCACTATTAACGATTTGCAAAGAGGATGTATGCAAGCGTCTAGGAACCAATATAGTAGGATCCCATTACCCTGAATGTTCCTTGGACGTTATGGTGACGACTGACGTGAATGGTGACGGCCAGTGGGTGTCGCCCTTGACATTGGGTGGGCGGGCGACAAACCACTCAGTTTCTGGCACGTTAAAAATATCCGTGTATGTTTATCATATTATTATGTATATATTTTTGTAAAACATCTTCATTTGATTAGATTTATTGTTTGGTGTCGCAAAACTATACGCGTCCTAATTTGTTTTTTTTTTCTTTTTGTGTTTATTTTGATATCTTCTTTGTACAAGATCGAAATATAATTAAATAATGTTGTTTTCGCCAGTGGTAGAGCCACGCAATTTCTTAACTAAATAAATGGGCCGGTTCGACCGGTGAAATATTAACACCCCTCGGAAAAAGTACAACGGCGGCGCAAGTTACTTACCACCAGGGGACCCACTTGTTCGTTTCCCATAAGAAAAAAATAAATTTAATGCAATATTGTTTAATTAATTTGAATAACATTTATAGGTTCTACTTAACGCGAGGTAGACGAGGCGTAAGCAAAATAAAATAAAATACCGCGACAGTGTCTTGTAATATTACCCCACATTGCATGAGTTACTTGGCTCAGTAATTAGATCCTTCACGTGTAATATGACAACATTTAATGTATTTACCTTCTGTATTTATCTAGGTATCAATATGTGTCTGAAGTCAAGCGTCATCACTGGTTATATTACAGAAATGTACTGTTCGAAAACAAACAGACGATATTTTGATTCGACGTATTTTGTTGGCGGTGGTCTGGATTGTATTTACAAGTTTTGTTTATGCTGAGCCAACGTGTAAATTAATGGCTCGACTTAAACAAATTCTCAGGCAATTATCATTATTTTGATTAATCATTAAGCCTCGTGATTAATAGTACTTTAATGTTGGCCATGGATGAGAATTATAGAGTGTACACTTATACTTTGAAATTACACAGCTCTATGTGAATTGTGCTCAAATATTAAATCGTTAAATTTAGATAATATGGCATCATCACGACAAGTGCTTGGCGATAAGGAACATATCTGAGATTGGGCCAGTGTGAGCTGTGTTGGCACAATATACCATGCTGTTCATCTGCCATAGGTAGCCAAAGTTCTGGTCTGGACTATACTCTATGACGAATGACTTGAACTAAAATTTTAAATGGGTAATCGACCAGTACTAGGATTAGTATTCGTCGTCGTACTCGTCGAGTATTAGGAAAGCCTAAGAGACTAAGCATATCCCCATGAGATACGGGCATGAGTATATGAAATCTATATGAAGAATATATATATGTAATCGGTAGAGGTTGATTTCTTAGTATTTAAACCCAGACTATAACTCTAATATTGATGATAAGAGTTTCCATCTGGAAATGACAGACAGTCATACTTGTAGAAACCTTTATCTTAGTATACTGAAACTTTTGCCATAACCGTCATAACCGTCTTAGGTCGGCTCCACACAGATACTCCCTGGAGAACGTGTCTTAAGCTTCATTCAAAGTTTGTAAGGAAATGTTCGTTACTCTTTCACACGTCAACTGTCCAACAAAAGCGGCAGAATAATACGACAATTAGTACCTACACTTCTTGGATAAATGACAAAATTGTTTTAGCTGTCAATACTTTTAGGTTGACCAGGTTCCGTGCAGTAGCAATATGTAAATACGCAACTATACATATAATATAATCATAGGAGCGTCACAACTGTACATTGAATATATTTTTTTTTAGAATACTTGGGACATGATCTACAATCGAAACCGAACCTAAATCACGATTTTTAGAATTTTTGTCTGTCAGTCTCTATGTTAGCAACGGATAAACTCTAAAAGTACAGCATGCTTTTATATCCAATTTTGCATGAATATTGCCAAGAGGTCAGGCCAACACATAGGCTAAAATATATTATCACGCTATCACTAATTGGGAGTGAGCAATGAACCCATAAAATGGCACAGGCATAGGTATTTTTTCCTGTTTCATGGCGTCGGCGCAGATTACATTGCGGGCAACAGCTGGTATTAAATGTAATATTCCAAGCAGTCGTACTTATTCACCATCAGAGGCTGCAATGCAATCGCGCTGTGTTAACGTAATCAACTTTTTATGTTTCATTATTACACACAGCGGTCAGCCTTCACACACGTACGTACTACGTAGTGGTGGTAGCTAGGTATATATTACTTAATAATCATTAAAAACAAAATGCGTGGAAGCGCGCTAGAGTACGTTGCTCCGATATAAAATTAAATATAAGTTTACAATTATATTATTACATAACTAACAGACATATTAATAAACATAGTAGGTACAAGAAAAAAACAAAACAAACAATTCAATGATTCGTTCCTCAACTATTTGGAGGACAGAGTTACCTTCACAGCAATATACATACTTGACTTCACGCAAAATCCCTTGCAGTGAATGGAAGGCAAGATTCTTATTGCCTTCCGCAAGGGCACGGTCAATTTTGTCATGGAAGGTGTATCGCAATGCAAAATTTAAATTACTAACATATCAATGTCTCGGGGGTCGAGCACCCGTTTCTGAATCCAGAGGTCGCGGGTTTGATTCCTCACATTGGCTCGCTCACACCAATGACTTTTCGAAATTAATTTCGAAAGTTATGTCTGATAAATATCGATCACTAAAAACTTTCTGGCTGGTCACATCTGCCGAAGGACCGATGGTAGATGGAGCAAGAAGGTCATTGAGTGGAGACCGCGACTTGGTAAGCGTAGTGTAGGACGCCCACCAGCCCGATGGTCAGACGACCTCAGAAAGGCTGCTGGAAAAGACTGGATGCGGAAGGCAGAGAATCGGATGTTGTGGCGCAAATTGGGAGAGGCCTATGTCCAGCAGTGGACTGCTAGGCTAATGATGAATGATGAAAAACTTTGTGCCCGGTATGGCAATTGGTTCGCCATCTATCACATTTGGGACGTAAATATAACGGCGAGACGAAGCTTAACAGCCATTGTCTACAACTTCGGGTAAAAAAGGCGTCAAGTTATGTTATGTAACTAACATATAAATTATGCTTTTTAGAGTTCTCAGAGAGAATATTTACCTGACCATTATGTATCTATCTACTTATGATAACTTCCCCAAACCATTTTCATTTATCCAATATTTATTCTATACATGAATTAAAAACATTTTTAGGCAGCGAAAAGAAATGTTTATAATCTTTTTTTCTCTAAATTCGAAAGCTTTATTATATATTATATTCATTATATATTTGCCTACAGCTTGCATTTAAACCGGTTATCAAAAATCTAGTTTGTAGTGTTAGATAATAACAACAGAGATTCTTCTGGCAAAAAAAAAACGTTGGCTTATAATATGATTCAAATGATGTTGTTAAGAATATTTTTATTAGTGTATATATCGAAAAAATTAAGTTAAAAGTTTAACAAAATGTAGATGCTTCATGTTATATCAAAATATATCAAATCTACCGGTATATAAATACTAGGAAGTCTCTCAGCTGAACGTTATTCTGTAAGAGTAACTTAAAGCAGATCGAAAGAATCTGCATGAATGGACCGGCTCGACCGGTGAAATACCACGACCTCTCAGAAGACCGACGTAAAGTGGCGCATGCCGCGTTTCGTTCGGTGAGAGAGGTACCCGGAGGCCCACCCCTTCCCCATCCTTTCCTATTCCTTAAAGGTCGGCAACGCAACAATAACACTATATGTGTTGCTGGTGTTCATGGGCGGAGTTGGTTGCTTACCATCAGGTGACACGTCAGCTCGTTTGCCCTCCTATTCCATAAAAAAGAAAATTCTTACTTTTATTAAACACTTAAAAATATTGCTTCGCTCCTATTGATCATAGCGTTGATTAATAGCTCGAAGCCTTCCATGATAAATGGACTATACATACAACACCAAAATAATCTTTTAATTATAATCAGTAGTCTTTGAGATTAGCGTGTTCAAACACACACAAACTCTTCAGCTTTATAACATTTGTTTAGTGTAGATAAGACCCCATTTTTCCGTGTGGCGGCGGCGAAGAATACCGGTATCACGTTTCTTCTCGTGGGTGTAAAAGAAGACTAAAGAAAAGCGATGAAAATGGGCAGCAGCGTGTTCCCCAAAAACATCCATAGCTCACTGCGATCGCCAACCTGCGGGCATATTATTATGAGCTCTTAATTCCAGCCAGCTTATTCGCTGCCTAGCGAATTCGTATTTCCAACGACTAACTTCAGCTAGTCTAGACTACTCATGACTGGCTAAATGGAATTAGTCGTTGATAAAACAAATTTAGAGTGAATTAGACAGTGACCACTCGTCACCGACTAGCTGTAATTAGGTGTTGGAAAATACAAATTTGCAAGGCGGCGCGGAAGCTGGCTGGAATTAAGAATTCATAATACGCCAACTGGCTTGCCAAGCGTGGCGATTAAGGCATTTACTGACCCCCGAAATGAATGACCTAAACTGGACGGCCCCTAGTCACAGTGACTCCGATATTCCATCGACCATCGACGCAAGTAGCATAGGAACGGGAGTTATGGCGGTTATGGCGTGCAAAAGGCCTTGCAAAAGACCTTAGGGCCTCGTTGTGCGTTTATTCTATTACCAAGTTCAATGTCCACACGTATAGTAACACTTTCACTCAGAATTCCAAGTGGAAGTATGTTAATAGGTACCTACTATTAATCGGCATTCTAATATACATAAGTATCGTAACATGAGCGGGAAGGTGAAGCAGAACGATACTGTTTGAGCCGGAAATAATTTCATTACAAATAATAATATACTTGCAACTAAATGCGAACGAATTAAATATATGTATGTATGTATATATGTATGTATTCGATTAATCTTGTTGCCTTCAAATTAGCATTTGTAAAAATACTGGCCATTGCACAATTATGTTTTTTATAAGTCGATTTATAATCGTGTGTGTAATTTATATATTAACCACGGGCTATATATACGAGTATTATGTTTTTCAATGTACTTATTATAAGGTGGTTATTTAAAAAAGACGCAAAGCCGTTTTGCTCAGCCTGATACTAGATGGCATTGAGCCATTTGTATCCGAAACTATATTAATTCGTAAGGATTTATGATTAGAAGTCATTTGTGTATGTACTTATGGTTTAATTTTTAACTGTGCATTAAATTAAACTATGTAACGCAACTTCACGCCTTTTCATACCCGCAGGTATAATATATAGGCAACGGCTGTTAAGGTCTCGGCTTGCCGAATCGTAAGTTACACGTCCCAAATGTGGTGAACCTAATGACCATAACACCGGGCACAATGTTGTCAGTCATTGAAATTAATCGGACATAACTTGCGAAAAGAGAATTCCAAAAATTAATTGGTATGACCCAGCATTCGATCGCACAACTTCTCGACTCAGAAGCGGCATGTCAATTATTTGACCTACAGGCTAGTACAGACCACGCGTTATTATCCATCTCATTCTAGCTTATATTTACCTATTTGAACAATTCAAAGTTTGTAAGAATAACACTCTTTGCCGACTACGAGGTCGCTGAACTGTTTGGATGTGGTTTCGAAATGTCAACAAATACGCACGCCCGCGCACGTACCATCAACTTCCCATTCCCCACTCCGTGCGCGCACTAGTACGCATGCGAGCATGTCACGTTGGAAATTCACCGATAAACTTATACTATGATACTTCAATACTAACACTATTTATGATTATCTTGAAACAAGAGTTGCCTCTCTAAAAATAATACGGTGCAGTTCGTTAACGCACTTCATTCAAAGCAATACATTCAATCGACAATAGTACTCGAAAAACAAAGTTACACTTGAAGAAGCAAACAATAACAAGTGTAACAATTTTAAATGTGGCATCTAGTTTTTGTTGATGACTTATGAAGATTGACAATTGGGTAATATTGACTTGTAACTAATTTATCAGACGTCATTAGTGCTATAACAGGGCCTATTATGAGCTCTTAATTCCAGCCAGCTGACGCGCTTCCGCACTGCCTTGCAAATTCGTATTTCCAACGACTAATTCCAGCTAGTCAGAGATGAGTAGTAGTTTGATAAGGCGTGCACATAAGACATAGCGTCTGAATGTTTAGAATTATAACTAAGAAAATAAAGAGAATTGAGAAATAGGCTGATAAAAATAATTTCTGCTGGATTTTTTATACAACGTAGTTGATTTGAGTTATATACCATGTCGGTTCGTGCATATTCAGCAGCAGTTAGTTTCACCACAACTGTCAGACTGGTCGCACGTCACCAACTTGAAAGACAAGCAGTTATTATAGCCAACCTTTTAAAAACAACACTTAATATTCATGTGTAGAAAGCTGAACCACATTTGTTTACCGCTGAACGCCATAGCATATATTATTATTATTATTTCGATCACACATTCTGCAGTCTACCAGAGAGGTCTATTGATCTTCCATAGGGATCTATCTGTAACTACGCAGAGAGTCATCTAAAGTCGTGGTGTACAGTTTTTTAGCTGCTTAGTAGACCGACGTCGAATAGAACCAAGTCTCGGCTTGTCTTCCTAACTCCTCGCATAAATGGTGAAAGCTTTTCACAATTTATGCGAGATCAGTATACGACCCATTGTTTTAAATAGATGGTAGCTATCGATAGTTTTTTGGTTCTGATTGTTTTTATTACCTAACGTTTTGCCAGCGCTATTTATTCTATCTTTTTTAAACGTTTCGCCTGCCTGCCCACGTTTAGTCTCATATTTCATGTGGATTTATTTGTCTATATTTATAAAACTCTCTAGAAATGATAAAAGCAACAAAACTTATTGCAATCCAGCAGGTGTAAGATTTCTATGTCCAATATCAATTCAGCTAAACACATATAAATTGTGATTTTACAATGATTTAACTGTGAGCTGTATTTGATCTATGCTTTCCTAGATATTTTATTTAATAACTGAGTTAACATTCAAATACAGATGAACCGAGGTTATTAAAAGATTTCTTTTAAATTCTACTCGTCCACATAGAAGAGATAAAGCATATTCGTTAACTTGAAATTTTTTCTTGAACTTTTTGTTCCAAATGAAAAACCTTGTAATCTTGTAGGTACTTGCACCAGCAAGTTCATTAATGTAATCAGAGCATTTAATAATCAGATAATTAATATACGTTCATTAAATCACGTTTAGCTAATTTATGAGAAAGCCTTAAAGCAGATACATATATGTATATGTATATATATATATATATATATATTAAGCTGCGTTACGTCATCCGAAGAGTCGATAATACATCAATCGGTACGGTGGGCGTGTACGTTGCACGTGAGTTGCACAGAAATGGGTGAGAAAACAGAAATTGCAATCTGTATTTGATGGTTGTAATAATACTAAAATCTATTACAATAAACGTTTTAGCTATCTATCTATACTACAGATAGTGCTAGTAATAATATTGTAAAAATCTATTTTAAATGCATCATCTGCAATGTCGGTTCATTTAAATGTAAATGCAGTCTCTCTAATATTGTATTATGTATTCACACAATTCTCTAGATGATGTTTTCAGGTAATGCAACCCATATGATTTCAAAATGATGACATCGTACGCGTTCAGTTTCTTTTTAAAGCATTTATAATTATGAAAAAATCGTAAATCGCTCGTAAAATCGATTCCCATAATAACTTATATTTTATATCGTGTCATTTATTGATATTTTTTACTGCTAACATTAATGGGATATTACAAATTTAATCAATAAACATCGTTTAATTTTCAATTAAAATGCTCTATTCCTTAGGTTACTCAATATCATAGATTGTATAGTAGATGGCACATGTCAGTAAAAATGTACTACTGATCATCACTGACAGCGCGACCGCTAGTTAGCGATTCTCAGGATGTATTAAATTCAACACATGAACAATAATGATGTAAAAGTTGACACTTGGAAGCACTTATTACGCACATTTACATTGATAAGTCACTCACACATCAACAACCCATTTTTGGTCTCGTTGTTTGGGTGACTATTGCCGATCTATTAATCTCATATCTATGCTAAATATGATATTATACGTAATCGAATGAGGTTTCTAATACACCACAATAACAAATCGATAGCAATAGAAAATCACGGTCACCAATGGCCGCAGGCAAGTACTATATAATAAATAAGTTTTAAGATACTTGCTTAGTATATAAGGATATCTATAAATCAATCAAACAAGACAAGGTCAGAATATAATCTCAATTTATTACCATTAGATTTCCGTCTTAATTACCAAAAAATATAATTAAAGCTACCAAAAATGTTGGCCATTTTAACATACTGACCAAGAAATTTAGATAAAACTCAATAAGTGGCTCGTTCAAAAGAAAAGCCTTACTGTGGACAATAGGAGACCCTCAAATTCAGCCTTCAAGTGGGTATGAATCACACGTACCCTAAACCCTTACAGCCACCTAATTTGTCGAGTATCTTCAGTATAGCAATTTCTATCTCAATCGTAACAAAAAATATTGGGACCGATTTTACGAAAGAACTGCTTTAATTTTGTGAATAGTCCAAAAACACGTAAGGCTTAAAGATTCATACATTATATTCATTTCATTCATACGGGCGTTTGTACGATAAAATGGTTAGGTAACGGTATTTTATATATATAAATAATCTTACATTTATTAATTTAATTAGTCTCACACGTCATTAATTTATCTTTCTTTGATCTTGATCTTATATTTCAGGACTGACAGCTGCTCAATCGTTACTGCTAGAGTGTGTTGAGTGAAAAACTAAAAAATGTTATTATTTTTTTTAATTTTATAAATTCATTTGAAATAAACAATTTTAATTACAGTTAATTTAATAATTTCCTTCTTTATCTACATATATATATATACACTATATATTTGTTGACAAGTATAATAAAGGAGGTTAAATACAACGTAGTCGCGAAGAAACTCAAAGCTTTAGGTATATATAGAGAAAAATATTACTTGTTTAAAACCTAGACTGTGGCTTCACTATGATATCAGAATATTAGCCTTAAAGATGCGCTGTACAGAGCCATGTCTTGAATTGCATTTATGACATACAAGCTGACCCGGCAAACTTTCTTTCACATCAAAAGTAATAAATGAGTAAATCTAAATCGAAAATTATCAGTTTAAATTTACTATATTATGCATGAATTATACATACAAACCACCCCGTTGACACCCTCTATCTATTAAAAATTCCAGACATAAGCTACTTTGTTTTATACTATGTAATGAAATCATTGTCAAAACCTAGGCCTGTCAAAAACTCAGGACACTAGTAAAAAAAAAAACAATATCACTACAAATATACTCTTGTCCTATCACGTGCATGCTAAGAGTTATGAAAGCTGAAGCAACTAGTGAGACGTGTAATTGAGTTTTTATACTTTTTATTGGGGCAGAAGCTAGTTTCAATACAGTTTGTTACAAAAGCTTTGCTACTTAAATTTCATGGATATTCGAAAGTTTTATTCTTTTTTGCCCTTCGCTTTTTTCTCAGATGTGTTGCGGTCGTTGCTCCCGTGCCTCAAGTTTTTGTCATGTTTTAGTTCAAACAATGTTATCGAGTTTATCGCACAAAATTTCGTTAGTTACTCAATCATCGTTGATGGATCGTTGTCTCCATCTTCAAACTACGAAATGTATTTCATCATAGTCACAACAGTATACAGTTGAGCAGCTGCTGTTTTGACTTGAGTTTGATAAGTCTTGTGGAGTAATTGGTAGCAATAGAAAACGAGATTACGCCAAATATGTAGTAATTGAATAATGTCGATAAAGAATATTAGAGACTGATATTTCCCACTAGTGATTCTGCAAATTATACCACTGCGGTAACCATTGCAGCAGATATTAAAGTTTACTACGAACGGTAATAAAATTCAGAATTTTCAGATATACGCTGCAAGTTTAGTATGGAAATGCAATTTAGTTTTATGTGATACATACCGGCGGACGTATCCTTTTTCAAGTATGATGATTCAGTTTCTTTGTTTTTCCTACATCTATTTATTATTTACGTTTAAGCTTACTTTTAATTATACTATGATTTGATATCAACATACTTCGACTATAGTGTGGCATGCTCATTCTTAAGTTACAAATTTCCACAATGGAAGTTAAAAAAAACAAAAGCCATTCCTTAATTTAAATATCATCTTCAATTCAACCTGCTAAACTTCTTATTCATAAAGTCAGCAAACTATTGCAAATTGTTTCACGAAATATGTGTAGTTAAGCGTCTCATCATATTAAAGTAATGTGTTGTAATGCTTGAATTGGTCTCAGTAGTGAGATATATACGAGTGTTAACATAACAAGTAGTTCATAATGATATAATTGTAGAATGTAAAACAGTTCTGGCGTGTTAAATGTTGGCCGCTACTTGACCCTAATGATCACAATGGCCTTCTGTGTACCGTGTATGTACTCTGATACTGTGACACAGCAAAACATACACGGGCTTACACTAACTATCCGCCTTGATGAATTACTAGGGAAGGAACTAGACACTTCGTCTAGTTATCACGTAATTTCAGATCGATCAAAATCTAATTGAAGAAATTGCTTGCATAGTTTTGGTCATCCTACTTAAATTAAATACAATAATAAAATACCCGTTTTCACTTCGCACAATTTTGAAGATTTTAATTTTAGTAATTTTGTAAATTCAAATCAAATAACCATGTTGTTATTCTTAGATATATTTATAGAAGTAGTCGGTTAAAAATACCTTGTGTTAAGTTGGAATCAGATTTAAAAAATATATGACTTTGCAGTATGGGGAAAAGAAACAATAATAATAAGTAATAAATATGTAATAAACATGTGGAAATAGTAAGAAAATTCGACACTTGTTAATAACAAATACTGAAACAAGACAGACTCTTCTATTCGCTGAGTCAATCATGAGAATAACACAAAAAGTTAATGTAAGTTGTCGTCTGTGAAAGAAACATATAATGAAAACAACAGTATTTCTTTATAAGTAATCCAGTAACACCAAGTGACTCATGAATTCAAATAAATACAAATGGAAATACCAAAACTGAATACCAAGAGAAATGTTAATAATCAACAATCTGTGTGATCAACATTCCACAAAATTGTCTAGAGTCTTTCCAAGACGTTTATTTTATTAGACTAAATAAATTATATTTGGAATATATAGACGTCTCGTCTAGACACAATTGACACTATATAAAAATAGAGTCGTCTCGGTGGTCTGGAGATCGAGCACCCCGCTTCTAAATCAAGAAGCCGTGGGATCAAATCCACTCACACAAAGAAATTCTTTAATATTATCGGAAGATGTGTGATGTGTATCGATGAATGAAAACCTTGCGCGCGTTAAATGGCAATAGATGCCGTCACCTATTAAGTTTGAGATATAGAATTTTGTAGAGTAGATGCCTATTCCTTCGGGTAGAAAAGGCGTGAAGTTGTAAAATATATATAACAGTGTCATTTAAAATATCAAACCGCCTGGACATCCTAGCATGTTGAAATCCAGATTTAATAAAATCATGACAATTTTCCTTGCAATTTTAACAGAGGAGATAGTTTAATTCCATAGTTTGTCACGTGCGCGGAAACGAATATCTCGATTGACAAAATGTTTCTAGAAATGTTTCGACTTTCACTTCAAGCATTACTCATGTCCATTCATCGGTGAACTGTGTCACTTGTTCAATGTTCAAACAAAACCAGGAAACGTTACAGTTGCAATTGTAGACAATATCATGATATACATGTTACATGTATAACAGTTACTCATACGTTTTTTTTTTAGATTTTAGTTCGATATCATTACATCTCGTTCTATTTGATTTGTTTAATCAGACGTTGTTCGCAACGTCGTGTTGATGGAAGCTTTAAACACAGAAGGTGTATGGCCAGATGTCTCCACATTTAAATTTAAAATCAACATTAAAAATTTAAATGGCTTGTTGCAGATTTAGTTGTATTAAAAAATATAACGCCGTGATCTGTACTAGTAAGAGTTCAAAATTCTTTTGGCATCCGCTTTTGGAGATCAAATATCCCTCTTATATGGGCGTAATAGATCCCGGACTTAATTTGTGAATGATCCAAAATACAGGGTTTATCCCTGTATAAGTAAACTTAACATATATTTCATTTCAAATATTAGTTTGACATTGATATGTTTGTTTGTGTTTATGTATTATCATGTGCGAGGTATTCCTTTATTAGGATGTTACATTAATTGTCCAGCTCATTAGTCCAGTGTCGTTCGTCAACGAGCACAATTATCCCAATGGCGGAGGAAGTGGACATTCACATTGGTATGCGCGGTTGTTTATTTGTTATGAGATCGGTTAGTACATGATTCTAGATTCTAACGTACTAATCACGAGTGCTTTAAAACTACTCCAACTATTGTAAAAATCTAGTAAGAAGTCCACATTCAGCACAACATTGATGTAAATGAAAAAATAACAGCCACCAAACCTATAAATATTTGCCGCGTATGAAAGAAACCACGAGGATTTAGGAATGCCTAACATTAAACTTTTAAAGTCCAAACGAAGCAGTGTGAAACTTGCAAAGGATTCAAATGATATAGATTCACACAGGATTTTAATAGCATTTCGTAAAACGTCATGAAATATATTCATGACGTTTCACGAAACGCTGTCCAAAATCGAGCAAATAAAAAAAAAATATTATTTACCCTGGCAAGAATAACACAACAGAGACATGGTATGTTAAAGTTACATCTGATTGGGTGCTTAATGGCCATGCAAGTGTCAAGTTGCAATGGATCAAACACGAGATCAGCTCGCATACACACACGCACGCACGCACACACACACGCACCCGCAAACAAACACATTTCGTGAAGCAGAGCATGAATGCTACCGTCCTTGTGCGAGACGATATTGTCACCGCACTGCGACCTCAGTGCGCAAACATCTGGGTCAGACAGATCTATCTGTCTTTCCGTACACAACGCTCGGAAGTGTCAATATATAGATACACATATAACAGTGAGTTAGAATCATTTTATATACCTATCAGATTATATCAGTCACCTTTTATGTTCAGCAGGCCTACCACCATCTTATTACGAAACGTTTAGTTTAGATTCAGTTCAATTTAGGTTCCTATAATGAACCCTTTGGATCCGTACCACCATCGTTGCTAAACTGAAACACATTTGAACCAATTGAATGAACGAAAATTATCGCTGGTCCGCTATCTGATGTTAGAAACGAAAGAGATAACGCTATATAAAACTTCTATGCTGTGTCTCGCTTTGAAGTGCGTTCGAAAACGATCTTCAATTTGTTATAATATAATATCTTGGACACAAATTTGCTATCGGTAAAAACCGATTTTATTAAATCTCTTTTAACAAACTATCGTAACGCTATTATTTTTCAAAATTCCACCTATTTATCGTCAAAATAAATTAAAACCATTTATCTGATACTATTTCATAACTCTCAAATAGATTTGTCAAGAGATTGAATTTTGAAGCATTCAAAACGTACCTTGTTTGTCACTGGCATTCTCTTGATGAGTGTGCGTTCGGGCGAGTTAAAATTCGCGGTCTTTATTTGAATTTTAGTCTGGATTTTGCTTTCTAACAATGTCGTAAGTATTTATAATAAATATTGAATGTTATCAAAATAGTGAATTGTGTTTAATATGGTTTATTTACATTTCATTTACAGTCCATTCTTGCTCTAGTTTCAAACTTAAATCCATGGAGAGTTTTGATAACGCTTTCGAGTGGTTGTTTTTTCATTAAGTACTTTTTTTTAGTTTGGGACCTCGTCGTAGGGTTACATATAGCCAGCTTGAAGTACTTTGGGAGACGTTAAGTCGGAACCGGGCTCTTGCAACTGGCTATAATAAAACTATGCAAGCCCGAGCATTAGCAAGGCAAATGTGGGAGGCAATTGCCGAAAATTTAAATTCTTTCGGCGAAGGTGCCACAAAAGATTGGAAAGGCTGGTGTAAGGTAAGTGATACTATGTATATTGAATATAAAAACTTCAAATTCATTATACTGCTTTTACTTGAAGATCCTAATAGTAAAAGAATGTGCACGCCTAAAATTAATAATTTTGGAGTCGAAAAAACAGTAATTAAGCCTTTAACAATAACATAACTATTTATATTTCAGTACTGGAATGACTATAAGTCGAAACTTAAGTCTCGAGTGGCTGCTGTTCGAACTTCTCATCGGCGTACTGGTGGCGGGCCTTCAAATAATGACCCATTGACCCCACTGGAACTAAAATTTCTCCAAATTTTAGGAGAAGATTTTGGTTCTGGTATTCCCGATGCCAGGGTCGAACCATTTGATGACGTAAGTATTTATATTACCTATCAAAAATAATTGTCTGGTAATTTTGCACACACCAATTATGATAATATTTGCTAAGGAGGATGCTTCAATTCATAAATCTATGAGTTCACTCATTCGTATGGAGTACAATCTATTGTAAAACTTTATTGCAGGCGTCACCAGTCGACCAACCGGTTGCTTCTCAGGAATCATCCGAGAGCTTGTTGTCGCAGTGGCCTCACCTAGAATCGACTGAGGGTGATGGCCAAGTACAGACAGCAGAGCAGCCACAAGTCGAGATAGAACAGCAGGTGATGCAGGTGGACGTAACACCTCCACCTGCGTCACCCGCTGCTCTACCATTCACGCCACGTCGTTCACCTCGCGTGATATCGCGGCGCGCACGGGACAGTCTCGTAGCGCCGTCGCTGCGCACCCCTCGGCGCGGGCGCACTGACCAACTTGCAGTACAGGCGACGCAACAGCCCGCGCTAACACGTCGCAGGCAGAGACGAGAACGAGAACAACCGATGACGCAACAAGCAGCCCGAAGGGCGTTAGTTGCAGACTCCCAAGAACGGACCAGTTTGGCAAGGGAGAAATTAACAACATTAAAGAACTTGGTTGAGGAAATGAAGGAGATAAAACATATATTAAATTCACGGTGAGTAAACGCTTAATTTTTACCATATCTACAATAATTACACTAAGAAAAAATAAAACCACAAATTTTATATTAAAAATATTTATCTCTAAGATTTTCGCGAATCACGTTCATGACATTAAAGTTATGGAGTTTGTTTTAATGTTATATTAAAAAATTCTCTTTAATTCACAAAATTAACAAATCTACAGCCACATTCCAAAAAACAATTTCCCATGGAGAAGAAGGGGCAACAAACTCCATGGATGCTGTTTGAAACCACAAACTTACATTATTTCTATTAATAAGTAAATTAAATAACTTCACGCCTTTTTATACTACAGGGGTGTAGTGTTTTTAATTAATACAATTTTTGTTCTAGGTTGCCCTTGCCTGCCACAGACGTTGAATAAGATCATCCCTTGTCACCTGTCCAAGTTGCAATTCAGGATTATTACTATCGCCAGGATTGTTAATTTCTGCTCTTGATTGCATTTGAGCTTCTTGTTCTAGTTCAACGTCACTCAGTTGTGGGGCTTCTGTGTTTGCCTTATTACAAATGTTGTGTAATATTACACAGGCATTCACAATTGAGGCAGCCACTTTAGGAGAATAGTGTAATACTCGATGTACAAGAAGACAGCGAAAACGTGCCTTTAGGAGTCCAATTGTCCTTTCAACAATATTCCTAGTCTGGATATGCATTTCAGTGTAATGAGCCTCTGGAGTGTTAGGCAATGCATTGACAATTGGTGTCATCATGTATTTCCTAAGAGAATATCCAGAATCACCTGAAACATAAATAATAAGAATTTTATATTTATTTCTTTGTATGCATTTTATATAGATTAAATATTACATAGTAAAAACAGTTTAATAAATATAATTGGTTTGTTTTTTTTTTATGTTTACTAAAGATATTATGTATTTCCTGGCATTAAAACTAAGTTTCAAAATTCATATTTCAATAAAATCAATTAGTAGTTGTGCTTGAAATATATATATATATTTATAATACAACTCTAGATGTATTTATGAAGATAAAGTTATGACAATGCCTACCGAGTAACCACACAGGCTCATTTAGACTTTCCAGATAACTCTTGATGGGGTGACTATTCCATATGAAGCTATCATGGGAAGCCCCACCATAACTAGCATCTACACTAGTAATTTGCATGTTGGCATCACAAATCTGTAATAAAATTGTTATTATTAGGTAGTGTAAATATTGTTTTTGTTATTAATGTGTAAACTTACAAATAAATTTTATTATTTTGGATATCCACCATGACATACAATCTACTACTCCTACATACTATTTCAATTTAAATAATACAACAATGAATGGTATAAAACTCACTACATAATATTTAATGTAGTAGCTTTTGTCTTCATTTTATTAAACATTTAACATGCTTATGTTTCCACACTTTAATGCATGATAATAACAACTCCGCCTGCTAGTCTATGTTTCACCGACATGGCTAAAATACCAAACATTTGAATAAAATTATGTATATGGATAGCTGGATAACCAGCTATCCACATTTTAGTTTATTTATCCTGCAAGTTATAGTATATAACTTGGTAATAGTAATATATAATTTATCCAAATTATATATTACTATTACCAAGTTATATACTATAACTTGGTATGTTGGTACCACGGTAAGTTGGTTGGTAAGTTATATACTATAACTTGGTATCCCAAAGGAAATTTATTCCTACCCTGTTACTAAATTTTAATAAAGTTAACAGCATAGAAATACACACAGAGACATGAAAAACTAAACAAGTAAAGAAATTGTATCAAAGAAACTCACCAATTGTACATTAAGGGAATGATAGTGTTTCCTGCAGAAATACCTTTCTTCATGTGATGAAGGTCTTATTATTGCAATCTGTGTACAATCAATACATCCTATCACCCCGGGTATGTTAAATTTTTTGTAGAATCTGGGAAACATTTGAAATATTTGTACAAGTGTTTCAGTTAGGAAAATTATTTGAGAAGTTTGGGACAGCTTGAGATGAGGTGAAGTGACATGCATGTGGCCCAGAATAGGGTGAAGTGGTGTGTCATGGGAGAGACCTATGTCCAGCAGTGGGCTAATCAATGATGATGATTTTATTTTTATATAAGCTTACCATGTCAAGTAGCTATCTAAGAACTTAAATATATATCTTTGCTAGAGAGATATAACAACTTGAAATCATTGTCCATTGAAATCATGGTCCACTCAAACTTCAAAATCAACAGAGATAAATTTAATTAACTTACTCTGCCCTAATAATAGATCTTTCTTGTTGTGTTTTTGGAAAGACAACATACTTTCGTCTCATTATGGGAGAATTCAAACATGCTGTCACTTGAGCTATAGCTGAAGAAACAGTTTGTTGTGCCATAGCATGTGCACTTATATTACCAATGGGTCTCTGGTAGGACCCATTGGCATAAAATGACAATGCTGTTAGAACCTGAAATATAAGAATAAATGCTTAGCAAAATATTCAAAATTGACATACCAAACAAATTTGTTTACCTAATTAGGTCTCCAGTAAAATAGTGTATTAGGTTTATATTGAATTTCCAAAATAAAGACAGTGGTGTACCTACCTTTGTCTCTAGAGATATATCACTGGACCGCCTTGTTTCCCTAAACATCGGTCTTAAATCCTCACAAAGGTTCTGCACTAATGGTTTCGATAGCCGGTACTGTCGTATGAACTCTTGGTCTTCGAGTTCAAAAGCATCAGCTTGAACCCTCAGCGATAGACGCTGATGCTTTCGTGCTATATTCGACTCACTGAAATCATCTTCTAAGAACTCGAATTTATTCCATTGGTCTGACATCTACAATGTTATTAAAACTTGTGTAGATACTATTGTAAATAATTACAATGAAATACGCCAAAGTTCTACCACTTCATATGATACTCACGATAATAGTTTGTTGTAAATGTATTATAACCAACACAAATCACTTAGACGTTTCAATTTAGGCTGTGAAATAGCAACTTTTAATGAATCGCGTTATATGACACATAAGGGTTTCAGTTGAGGTCTTCAATTAACGTGGTGGTACGAAATAATATTAGAATTGAGTGAACTAAATCGAATTTGGCGAAGCAACTTTCAACTGAATCGCTGTCAAAAAAGTAATCGGAATTTAAGACGTTTATGAGACGTCATGGTACGAATAAGCGATTCTATTCAATTTAGGACCTAAAATGGATCGCATTAACAGATGGTGGTAGGCCTGCAGATCGAATGAATTAATCTCTATAAGGATTTTATTTGTGCCTATATTTATCTGATTAAACGCGTAAGTTCTTCACGAGCCAAGAAAACTGAGAACCGGTTCGGTATAAACACAACGTTTGTCGCAGTGTTGCCACAAATGACAGATTAATTTTGAATGGCATTATTATATATATATATTTATAGACCGCAACTCTTCATCGAGCTCCACGTGAGCAATTCGATTTTTATTGACAACGGCAGAATGTGCGCATGCAAATGAGACCAGACCACAACGGTCTGATGACCCCGTTATGTACGCGAAACTTATGTATTCATAAATAACTAATTCAATACAATGGAGAGATTGATGAGAATGAGATTCGTATTTAATTCAAGAGATTTTCGGTTACTCCAAGCGTTAATATAATAGATGTACACAAATCTTACCATAAACGTGTGAAAGTAAATATGGCGGCATGTATTTTAATAAAACGTTTCAAATAATATAGCTAACTAGTCTATGTTGGGTAAAATTTTCCTCAAACTTAGTGGAAAAGTTCAGAGCTATTTTGACTTACAGCAAAAAAAAAATTCACCATTTGCACGCACATCAGACGCGAGTTTAATATTATGTGCCAACAGATGACGTTGCTATATTAGTAGTAAATATAACTCGCAAACGATGCAAAAAGAAAATAAAAGTTTAAAAGTATGGCTTGATTTTTATTTATATTAAACAAAAATCAAGCCATACTGCATGTTTTTGTTTTTTTTTTGTAATTCTGGACTCACGATGAGGCAATGGTTATTGTGAAACAAAAACACGTGTGTTGTTATTGATGAAATATTTATTCGCAATAATTTCGTGGAACGGATCATTTAACTCGCTGATCAATGCCAACATCGAATCGCCCGTGCGACGGCTATAAGCAATTCCAACGCATTACCAACCAGATATATCATGTTAGCTCAAATCCACCTGGCGCTGCCAAATATCTGCCGATATCCACAAAAAAGTGACTATTTTGGTTATTTTAAGTTCTGACATACTACATAAGCGTGAGGTTACATTATGAACCTTCACTTCCGAAGGTATAACTGCCTAAATTTATGAAAACAATACTAGTAATAAAAAGCAATTTCCAAACTCAACAAATTGAACATTGAAATTTATTTGTAACTTGCAATTGCTTCCGATTACAAATTGTTTCAACCATAAGAGAACATAATGTTTTACTTATTACAATTACTATTAAGCAGATATGCATACATACATAACTTCACAACCAATCGCTTGCGAGTAAAGCAGAGAGAGAACAGAACGCCAAAGGCACGATTCTTACACGCCTAACTCGTTTCTTTGACTTTCATAACTATATACAGCGTGTCCCACAATGGGTATATCAAGCCGCGATGGGTGGATCCAGGATGGAATTGCCTATCGGATGGCTATATTTAAAATGTGATAAGTCGAAATTTTAGATCTGAAAAAAAAAAAAAAATTCCTACTGAGTCCGCAAATAATAATATTTGACATGGTCACCCTACTATAAAGACTTTCATTGATATCACATACACACATACACAAGAAATCGTAACATATGGTACAATTTCTTGTGTACCTACAATACGGATATAAAAATTTAGACCTTATTCTGTAGTAGTAGAGCCGATATTGCTAAGTTATGGTGAGATATAAAATAAAAATTTGGTATTTCATTCTGATTAAATAAAATTCATTCATAGTTTAATACATATCTAACCAGATTTTTCGTTTAAGATTTATGGTGAACACTTACCATTTCTCAGTGTGACTACAAAAAAGGTTCAATGTGCTGTCCTCCTCTCGTAACACATAGGTCGCGATACAGATTGTGTGGCGCGGCTCAGATACTCCGGTGTTAGAGTACCACAAGCTTCCACAATTTTTTGACGCATATCATTCACAGTTTCACACTGCGTAGCATACACCACACTTTTCAAATATCCCCACAAAAAAAAGTCCATTGGCGTTAAATCGGGCGACCGTGGTGGCCATGGAACAGTTCCAGAACGTCCAATCCACGCATGAAAGCGATCGTCCAGATATTCGCGTACAGAACGAGTGTAATGCGCTGGCGCGCCGTCTTGCTGGAAAATCATGTCGCGGTAAACTAACAAAGGAAGGCCTTCAAGTTCTTCCTCCAAGTTGGTCCTCAACATTTCCAAGTAGATTTCACCGTTCAACCGGTCCGGCAAAAATACAGGGCCTATCAATTTGTCACCGATGATACCGGCCCACACATTAATTTTCCACCTGTGCTGAAAATGGCTTTGACGAAAAGCATGTGGATTTTCATGGGACCAGTAGTGCTCGTTGTGGCTATTGGATAGTCCAAAACGAGTAAAGGTAGCCTCATCAGACCATAGAACCCGAGACGAAAACATAGGGTCAGCAGTAACCTGACTACGATACCACTCACAGAATCGCAGTCTCAATAAAAAATCTGCTTCTGTCAGCTGTTGTGTGCGCTGGTAATGGTAAGCATGCTGATTATCTTTTTTTAAAGTTCTCCATACTTTCATTCTAGACACACCTAATACGACAGAGGCTTTTCTAGTACTTCTAGTTGGATCTTCAGCAAAGTGATCCAAAATATTCTGTTCCACACGAGCATCCGCACGGTCACTCGATCGTCCTTCAGAGTTTGGACTGTGGAAAGAACCGTTTGAGTGCAAACGGTTGACCAGCCTCCTGAAGCATGCATAAGAAGGAAGTCTTCGCTGATTCTCCAGCTCTCTTCCATCAATGTGACGTTGTCGATAAAGTTCGCGCGCTGCAGTAAGGATTCCCTCCGATGCACCCACACACATAATCATATCATAGTACTCTGCATTTGAATACTCCGCCATTATAAAATTACGAAATAACGAAAGCACTTTCACTAACTTGACACCGATATATGATACTGACCGATAGAACAAGCGAACAATAATGAAGAGCGTCTAAAAAAATAATCACTAACGAACATTAGTAAGGATGTGAAAAAATAATTGATTATTGAAATAATCGATTAAAAATCAACATCTAAAAGTAAAAAAATCTATTAAATTTAGTAATTATTTTTATATGACTAATCGATTAATAACCGATTATTTTATTAATCATTCAATTACATATTACCGACTTTATTTCATCTGCAACGCCCCGATATTAAGTTTGGCCCGGAACGAAAACTACTAAAGAATACTTTTTCCATAATGTTATTTTTAACGCCATCAATGACCGCATTCCTTCTATACCTTTGAAACAGTTTAGTTATTTATTTATTCCAATATTCACTAGATGGAGTCGATGAATAATTCAATTTTATCAGCCGACATTTGGTTGATATGTTCTCTTTTATTGTATATTTCCAAATTACTAAATATTACATGGATACTTTTTAAAAGTTTCGGTGGCGCAGTGGGCGAGCGCACGGCCTCTGATCCAGAGGTCCGGGGTTCGATTCCAGACACTGGCTCACACCAATGACTTTTCGAAATTGTTTTCGGAAGTTATGTGTGATAAATACCGATGACTGACAAACTTTGTGCCCGGTATGGCAATAGGTTCGCCACCTATTCCATTTGGGACGTAAACATAACGGCGAGACGAGGCTTAACAGCCGCTGCTTACACCTTCGGGTACAAAAGGCGTGAAGTTATGTTATGTTACATGGATACTCACGCGCTTCGTTGACTTTCATAACTCTTTTCATGCACGCGCGTCGGTTTTTGAGGCTCCTAACATCACCTTCCTCCATAACACGTTCTATTTGGTCATGTAATGTGTGTCTTGGCCGTCCTCGACTCCTACATCCATCCGCTTTTGCATTGTATATCTGGTCAATCGTGTCAAATGCTCGGTCAGTCTTGCATCATCCATCCTTTCTACATGTCCGAACCATCGAACCAACCATGCCCTTTCTTACTTTTACACCGACTCTCTCTTTCAAACCAACTTCCTTCCTTACAACCTTGTTTCCTACGCGGTCAGCGAGAGTCACTCCGCAGATTTTGCGCAGTGACCTCATTTCTACCGCGTTTATTCTACTTTCATGCACACTCTACCATACCCAGCTCTCGTTTCCATAAGTTAGCGTTGGGATCAGGACTGCATTGTGGATTGCTAGCTGGGCTTTCTGCTGACGTTTTTTGCGCCCAGGAATCTGGCCAACGCTCCATTTACGCTATTTCCTATCGCCACTCGTCTCATCCGTGGTGTACCTTCCATCCCTGCTAAAAGCGCATCCAAGATATACTATTTCATTCACCTGTTCCAGCACTACATCATCAACCATTATCCTTGCATCTGTTCTGGATTCCTCCCTTTCAAACACCATAACTTTCGTTTTCGTCGCATTCAACTGCAAGCCATGCAATCATCTTTCATAGTAGTGACTAGTATTTGCAGGTCCGACGGCAATTCGGCCAGAAGCACGGCGTCATCTGCGTAAAGCAGGCAGCTCACAACTAGGTCACCCATTTGCATCACTACATCCATCGATCTCACTCTCTGGAGACAACTGTCCAGGTATAGGATGAACAGTCGAGCGGACAGCACGCAACCCTGTTTGACGCCGATATTGACGTCAAACCAGGGGGACAAGCCGCCGTCAGCACGCACACACGCTGTGCAGTCCTCGTAAGTGGACTGCACAGCGCGCAGCAGTGCTCCGCTCACCCCGTAGCCCGGGAGTATATCCCACAGATCCTTTCGTAACACTCTGTCAAACGCTTTTTCCAGATACACAAAACCGCAGAAAACCTTCCGGTTAACAGCCAGTTGTTTCTCCACGATGTCGCGGAGAGAAAAAATCTGATCCATGCACCCTCGTCCGCTTCTAAAACCACCCTGAGCCTCCCACAACACTCCATCAGATATCACCCTCATTCTCCTTTCAATAATTTTCCCATACACTTTTGCTGCTAAACTGATCAAACTGATGGCCCTGTAACTGGCGCACTGCATACGTGATCCCGGCACGTATGCAGTGCGCCTCCAGTCCGTGGGAACCTTACCTGACCTCCAGCACAGATTGCTCAAAGTCAGGAAAGAGTCCCGGGCACAGGTTCCACCGTATTTGATCATTAAGCAGACATCATATCAATTCCAGCTACCTTGCCAGAAACATAGAAACATACCAGGAACATACTCGTACATTTCCCCAAAATACTCACTCCACCTGCCTAATACATCGCTTGGGTTTGCAAGAATGTCACCAGCCTTAGACATAATTTTGTCCATTCTGGATGTTGACGAAGAACCCCGAGACTTTCTAACTTCCCTCCAGAAGAGTTTGTTATTCGCCTCGAAGTTCTCCGTCAACCTCACTTCCTCATTCGCAACTAGTCTTTCACGCTTCGCTTTCACTAAGGCTTTGGTAACATTCCTGCAGCGGCGGTAGCTCTCATACTTTTTCTCTGTCATACTAACATTCTGATTCAAACTTGAGACATAATCCAACCATGCTTTTTTCTTTCTTTCGACGCTGGATTTCACATCCTCGTCCCACCAGGCATCACCTCTCAGAATCCTATGCTTATGCCTCTTTGCACTACCACATACTTCTTTTGCAATATCCACTATACTTTCTTTCATTCTTTCTCAGCATTCTTCAACACCTAAGTCAGAAAGACTCGTCTCATTGAGTCTTTTACTGACTAGGTCTACATACATACGCCGTACACTTTCACCTTCTAATTTCTCACATTTTATCTTTTCAAGCTCTCCGAAATGGGTACGCACTCGCCAGTGTCTCCACTTCTTGAAAGGCCCACGAAACGGCTTACTACCAGGTAGTGGTCCGTATCAAGAGTGGGGCCTCTGTAGGCTCGTGTATCCCTTTAGAGTATTTCGGAGACGACTATCTACCAAAATCATCATGTTCATTCCGTCTCCACGTATACGTGTGAATATCTTTATGACGGAATAATGTGTTAGACACATCGAGGTTCCGTTCCAGGCATACGTCCAAGATGGGCTTACCAGCATCATTGACTCTCTTGTCACCATTCGGAACAAGTACAGCCTCCAGGCCATCTCTCTTGGTTCCGACCCATCCATTAAGATCACCACACAGAATTATCCTTTCATGTCCCTCAGCCAGATTCAGAATATCCCTAACAGATTCCCAAGACTCCTCGAGTTCGCGGGGATCCGCGGAGCTTACGGGAGCATAAGCTGCGACCAGGAAAACTCGCGTGATCCCCAGATTTATTCGACCCCAAAGATGTCTTGGGCCTACCAACTCATAATCTTTCACTCCGGAAGCAAAGTGGGAGGAGAGAACGACTCCAACACCCCCACTAGGACGGACGTCCTGGTCCACTCCGGACCATAGGGCTACCATGCCACCGGGGAGGTCCTCGGTCTCACTCCCCCTCCGCTTTGTCTCCGTCAAACATAAGGCATCCAGGCATCTCTCATTTATTACATTCATCATCTCATTCATCTTTCTGATCATACTACCTCTAACATTCCACGTGCCTATACGGCACTCCCCTCTCCTCGTCCCACCAGGATTGGCGCTGCGTGAAGGGTGGCGTCCCCCTTCGCCGCATGCGCATGCAGCCGCACCGACGGGGGCTAATCGGTGCCCGTCGCTTCTGGGGCACGCCGGAGCAGCCCGTCCGACTCAGTTTGCTTCGGTCAAGATTGCGTCCCACTGGGACGGCAGGGGTCGCGACGTGCACGCTCTTGACATGACCCCCTAAAACTAATTGTACATATTGCCCAAAAATTTAAAAATCCATTAATTTAAATAAATCGATTCTTTTCTTAAATAAATACGATTATTAATTATCGATTTTTTCATTGTAATAAATTAATCGTTTAATCAAAAATCGTTTTCTTATGTTTAATGTCACATTCCTAAATACTAGTGTCTCTGCCATTTTTAATTTCTTAGGGTACCGTTATACCAAAATACGGAACCTTTATACGATAACTTATTTTTTTATAATAACTTTAAAAATACTAGTCGCTGTACTACAGAGTCTACTAGATATTTTAATTTCACTCAAATCTCATCCAAAGCAAATTGGAATAGTATTTTAGAAAATCTCTAAATTTTAAGTAATAATACGCACAATACCGAATACCGGATTTAACATAACATAACTTCACGCCTTACCCGAAGGTGTAGGCAGCGGCCGTTAAGCCCTGTCTCGCCCTTATGTTTACGTCCCAAATGGAATAGGTGGCGAACCTATTGCCATACCGGGCACAAAGTTTTCAGACATCGATATTTATCACACTTAACTTCCGCAAACGATTTTGAAAAGTCATTGGTGTGAGCCAGTGTCAGGATTCGAACCCAGACCTCTGGATCAGAAGCCTTGTGCTCTCCTATTGGACCACCGAGACTCATAGGATTTACCTACGTAATATTTTTTAAGCTTTCACGTGTTATGCAACATAATGATAATAATAATATACTTTATTAATTTGTGTTGGTACATTAAAATTATACGGACCCATAATAAATAATATTAATATTTCAAAATATTTCACTGTAAATTTAGAAATGCCGACAAATTCTTTTTATAAATGCCGCCTGATGAGTTCAAGGTTACCTTGTGCGAGCCGAAAGGCAGGCGGCAATTCTCAAAGGAAGTTTCGGGCGCGTGTAACAGGTCACAGCACGTGTAAGAGGTGCACACATATACACAGCACATATACACATGACCTACAAATGAATCATTAAGTAGGGTTCACAGTTTTTTGTGTAACTTCACGCCTCAAATACATGAGAGTGTAGGCAGCGAATACTATTTACTGATTATGTTTCATGGTAATTTTATATGATTTCTTATTGCGAACCGAATACAGATAGCTTTTTTTGTGTAACTTCACGCCTCAAATACATGAGAGTGTAAGCAGTGAAAACTATTTACTGATTATGTTTCATGGTAATTCCATGTGGTTTCTTAAACAGATCAGAATGTAGTCAGCTTAATATTTTTTTGTAACTTCACGCCCCAAATACATGCGGGTGTAGGCAGCGAAAATTACTTATTGATTATGTTTCATGGTAATTTTATATGATTTCTTATTGCGAACCGAATACAGATAGCTTTTTTTGTGTAACTTCACGCCTCAAATACATGAGAGTGTAAGCAGTGAATACTATTTACTGATTATGTTTCATGGTAATTCCATGTGGTTTCTTAAACAGATCAGAATGTAGTCAGCTTAATATTTTTTTGTAACTTCACGCCCCAAATACATGCGGGTGTAGGCAGCGAAAATTACTTATTGATTATGTTTCATGGTAATTTTATATGATTTCTTATTGCGAACCGAATACAGATAGCTTTTTTGTGGAACTTCACGCCTCAAATACATGAGAGTGTAAGCAGTGAAAACTATTTACTGATTATGTTTCATGGTAATTCCATGTGGTTTCTTAAACAGATCAGAATGTAGTCAGCTTAATATTTTTTTGTAGCTTCACGCCCCAAATACATGCGGGTGTAGGCAGCGAAAATTACTTATTGATTATGTTTCATGGTAATTTTATATGATTTCTTATTGCGAACCGAATACAGATAGCTTTTTTTGTGTAACTTCACGCCTCAAATACATGAGAGTGTAAGCGGTGAAAACTATTTACTGATTATGTTTCATGGTAATTCCATGTGGTTTCTTAAACAGATCAGAATGTAGTCAGCTTAATATTTTTTTGTAACTTCACGCCCCAAATACATGCGGATGTAGGCAGCGAAAATTACTTATTGATTATGTTTCATGGTAATTTTATATGATTTCTTATTGCGAACCGAATACAGATAGCCTTTTTTTGTGTAACTTCACGCCTCAAATACATGAGAGTGTAGGCAGGGAAAACTATTTACTGATTATGTTTCATGGTAATTCCATATGATTTCTTAAACAGATCAGAATGTAGTCAGCTTAAATTTTTTTGTAACTTCACGCCCCAAATACATGCGGGTGTAGGCAGCGAAAATTACTTATTGATTATGTTTCATAGTAATTTTATAAGATTTCTTAATGCGAACCGAATACAGATAGCTTTTTTGTGTAACTTCACGCCTCAAATACATGAGAGTGTAGACCGGGAAAACTATTTACTGATTATGTTTTATGGTAATTCCATGTGGTTTCTTAAAGAATGATTAGAAAGAAGATCAGAATGTAGTCAGCTTAAATTTTTTTTGTAACTTCACATAATTATTAAAAATTAGAGATGACAACCCTATTGATGATCGAAATGGAAAAATGAATGAAATACTTTAGGCGAGTAGTCACAATGAACTCAGTTGTCGTAGGTCATAAGTAGGGTGATCATGGTTCATATTTCTGCGGGATAATTTTTGTAAAAAAAGTAAAAAAAAAATTTTTTTGCCTTTTTTTACTTTCTATAGGATATCTAGATTTCAAAGCATGTCTAGATTCTAGATATAAGTGGTTAGAATAGGGTCTGTGAAGCACCCTGTATATATAGCGGATATAGAAAACATATAACTATAGCAAATGAAAATAAACATAAAGGCGCGGTCCAGACATCTCAATACAAACAAACATTTTAACGTTTTATATCAGTCATAATAACATTAAACTTGCCGAAGCAGCTTCCTGCTCCGTTAATGTGAGTGATAATATCACAGTAAAATTATTATATATATATATACGTTTTACTGAATAATAAATATTTCCCTATAACATAAACAGCAATGTAAATAAACAAACGAAAAAATATACAATTAACTCGTGAGTATCACGGGCAAGTCATGTTTCGATGTTGTTTTTTTTTTGCTTTTATTGGCACAATTTAAGTTGAAGAAAGAGATAAATTTCGTGTGTTTGTTACCTACTTGGTAGTAATTATTTTAATTAGAATTTATAATTCAACTTCTGTTTTACACATATCGCGTATACTTATAGTTGAGTGCTGTAACAAATAAAAACTGCATAGTCTCGGTATCCAAAACCGGTCAATGAAATCTTCATACACATTTTTTTAATGTGATTCTAATAGAAAAATGTAAAAAAAATAATATCATCATAATCATTTATATCTATTAATGCAAAGGAGAAACGAGAAAAAAAAACTTATGCATGAAAAGAGTTACGAAAGTCAACAAAACGAGTGACGCGTGTAAGAATCGTGCCTGCCTTATGACGCTCTGTTCTGACTGCCTACCCCGCAAGGGATTTGGCGTGAAGTTATGTATGCATATAAGTAATGTAAAGGAGTATTTTAAAAGGAGAACTGTTGTAAATTTGTCCTTGGATCTTATTGGTGCGAAGGTGTGGTATGGAGGGGATTATAGAAAGGACAAAAGCAGCACTTGGCTAGGTTAAATACTATTTTTGTGGGTTTTGAGAGTAAGCATTTCTGATTTTTAACAAGGAGGAAAAAAGGAGGAGGTTCTCAATTCGTCTGTATGTATAATATTTTTGCTTATTAACTACTTAAGTTAGAAACACATTCAGGGCCGGATTTAAACTCAATGCCGCTCCTGGGCACCGGAAAAAAGTCCGCCCTATCACTAGAATTTTACTTAAGGGGGGAAATACCTGTAGAAAGACGTTTTCATGCTGATTTTTTATTCATTTTTTTAAGGTATGAAAACTAATGTTATATATTGAAACTATCAGGTTATTTCATACATATATTTATATTTTTCCATATTTTACGACAATATAACTTGAAAAGTAGCGGAGATTTCAGCTGATACACATAGTAGGTTGTCGTCCGACTTAGCAGTTGGTGTGCACTATAGAAGCTATAATTTTTATCTGAAATCAATGGCACAGAAAAATTAATTTTCTTTATGCAATTACGCTGCATATGGACCTCCATCATAAGCGACATTTTTATTTAAACAATTTTTCTGTGCTATTGATAAGTTATATTGTTGTTTAATACGAATAAATACTCATAAATATATGTATGAAATAACCTGATATTTTCAATCAATAATATTAATTTTTTATACCTTAAAAAAATTAAAAAAAAAATCAGCATGAAAACGGCCTTCTACACGTATTTCACCCCTTAAACATATGTATTTTATATTTTTATTAGCTTCACCTGTATGTATGTTTGTAGGTTTGTTTGTAACCGACTTCTTTTTTAGTTTCCGCTGATTGCCACTAGATGGTGCGATTTGTGAACTATGAAAGTTCTAGACTAGAAAACCGAACTAAAAAATAGAAAATAAATTTTAATGAATTTAAATTAAGAAAATAGTGTTAAAAATTTCAATGAATATAAATTAAAAAAGCGTGGGGTGCTTTTTAAGATATTATCGAAATGATAATCACTCTACTCATATCTGTCAATAAAATATTTATAACTATTGACACCATGCACCCCACGCTTTTTTGAACGATAAATGGTGCGATTTGTGAACTATGAAAGTTCACAAATCGCACCATCTAGTGGCAATCAGCGGAAAGTTTACGTTATCAACTTGAAACGAGTTCCTTATATAAGTCACAGATGGCGCTATTCCTCAAATTCGAAACTAAGAAACGCGCTGTCATACAAAACCAAACTAAAAAATTTAAAATAAATAATAGTTTAAAAAAACTAAAAAACACGCTTTTTATTGAAAACCGAACTAAAAAATAGAAAAAAAAATACTTTATTTTAAAAAAAGCGTGGGGTGCATGGTGTCAATAGTTATAAATATTTTATTGACAGATATGAGTAGAGTGATTATCATTTCGATTTACGATTTACGCTTTTTTTAAAATCAAGTATTTTTTTTTTTCTATTTTTTAGTTCGTTTTTCAATAAAAAGCGTGTTTTTTAGTTTTTTTAAACTATTATTTATTAAAACTTAAAATAACTAATTTATTGCAGAAAGAATATGGCGCTCTGTTCTCTCTGCCTACCCCGCAAGGGATTTGGCGTGAAGTTGTGTATGTATGTATGTATGTATTGCAGAAACTTTTTTATATTATATATTCTAAAAACATAAATAAATATTTGTTTTTTTTTTCTAACAATTATAAATTTGGCACTAAGGGTGACTACTCATAATTTTAATATATCAATTTTTTCACAGGCAAACACGTCTGACTTTTTGAATTGCGAATTGGTCGATTAAATCTTCGCAATCTAAATTTCTTTAATTCCAGAAAGTAGAAAAATCGATTATTATTTGAAATCTCCAAGAAAACAAATTGATTAAATCATTTTGATTATTAATTTTTATTAAAAAAGTGCCAAAATTATAATACATAAATAATGAATGAATTGAATTTCTTGAATTATCAATTAAACAAAAAATTATTAATTAATAGAATTAATTAATTATATTGGGGAATCTTGATAACACTAAAAAAAAATTTTCACTTTTCACTTTCAAAATTTTTCCGCCCTAAAACATTTGCCGCCCTGGGCACTTGCCCCGACTGCCCCTAGTGTAAATCCACCACTGAACACATTACAAAAATTTGGAAAGAGATTCATTGACTGGCGGTGAATCCCGAGGTATAAATCTAACGCCCTCCACTAATATACAATTAAATGAAGCTTCGAAGAGACTGTTTCATAAAAGTTATAATTAATTACGAAGGTTATCTTTAAATAGCGTCCTAGCGTATATTATGTAATTTATTATTTTATTTATCTTATGCAAGCGAAATAAACTTAACTTGTTGGCATATCCGTCACCATGGTATTAGATTAATGGAATCCATAAATATACACGAAAAAATTTGTTTGCCATAGATTTTCTAAAATAACGCGGGGACAATTAAATATCTATCTAATGGTCTCGGTGGTCTAGTGGTCGAATCTCCACTTTTGATTAAAAAGTCATGAGATCGATTCTGGGCTCATTACCAAGGACTGAAAACTATGTGCCCGGTTCGCCACCTATTTATTCCATTTGGTGCGAAAAATAACGATTCGGCGAGTCGAGCTTCAACAGCCGCTGCCTACACCTACAGGTAGAAAAAGGCATGCAGCATGTGATACATTTTATTATAAAAACATATTTAAAAAATATTTGAGGCGTCCACTTATGGACTTCAGAGATAATGTAATTAATTTTGAACAAAAAACAGTCATAAAATAATTATAATTTAGAATAAATTAATAATCATCATCATTGTTTTGAGGAGCATAAATACAATAATAAAAAAAAACGTGTAAAAACGCTATTTCATTAATATGGCGCAAATGGTGCAAAATTTGATATCTAGATTAAAATGATAAACAAATCACCAAATTTAAGGTAGTGAAGTAACAAGACGTCACTTTACTACAGTCCTCCAATTTCCGCGTGATGTGTGCTGAACATTTTGATCATTACAACCTCGTCTTTTCTGTCAAGTTTCATTGTTTAATTTGTCATATTTTTTTCAGCAATATAAAATGAGAATTGAAGTTACCCGAATTAACGGGGATTTTCCACAATGTTCGTCAGCATAGATTTGAAGACTGTGTGATATATTACAGACATGTTTACAAACACAATCTGCAAAACCTACTTACATATCCATATCGTTAAAAAACAGTTTATTTTGCTATTATTTATGCTTTTATGTTATATATAAATGTCTTGGCGAGACTCTTGTTTTCGTCTTTGGATAGTTTTTAATTAATATCAAAAACACATGATGTAGGTAGGTAGTTGGTACGTAATACTAAAGAGACTCGACCGCGTGTACTTCTGGCTGCTGGCCAGCCTTCAGATATAAATTAAAGACAATTTTTCGTGATCTTCTTGGAGGTGGAGTTGAAAAAGTTTAACATTAAATAAATAAATTCCAAACCTAGTTAATGTTTTAAAAAAAACGACTGCCATTACGTACTTGATATGCGTAGGGCATATCAAGTACGTAATGGCAGTTAATTTTTTTATGTTGTCCGGTCAGTCATTGCACCAATAAATTAGGTTGTAAGGTTTTTCTTCGAGTGATACGTTAGCATACGTACACGTTTTTTAAAGTCGAGAACAAGTTTATAGACAAGATTCATTGTTTAAAGAATTTAGCTTATTTTAGTAACTTATTATACTATTTTATCATTTTATTTAATATCGACGACTGACAACTTTGTGCCCGGTGTATGCCAATAGGTTCGCCACCCATTCCATTTGGGACGTAAACATAACGGCGAGTCGAGAATTCACCTTCGCGTAGAAAAAGGCGTGAAGTTATGCTATGCTATTTCATCTAGTTTAAATTTCATTCATACCATCGGATTTAGGACGCTTAATAAAGAGCCCGTTTGTTAAGGAACATAAGATCATATCACTATTGTCATATTTTAGGTTTTATGCCAAATCTGTTCTCTCTGCCTACCTCGCATAGAACTTGGCGTGAAGTTAGGCGCGTTTATTACTCCATACTTGCAATGACTTCAATACAGGTATAAATCGTAACTTAATACATTTCAAGTATGTTATGTAGTTACTTATTTTCTTTATCAAGATACAACATCAATAGTTAATAGTTATGTTTAACCGTTTCCGACCTTTGAATGCGTAATAAATCGCATACATCAATCATTTTACTTCCTGTTACATATAAAATAACTAACTGGACACTTGTTATAGATTCGCGTGGGTCTTAAATGGCAAACAAGAAGAACATTAGCGATATTTCGAAATCCTTACTTCCTATTAGTGTCCGACCGAAGGTCTTTTTTTGGCCGAAGCCGATTAATCGGCAATCTAATAATCCTACAGTGGTAGAGCCAAGCGGTTCGCTGCATGAATGGGCCGGCTCGACCGATGAAATACCACGACCTCTCAGAAGACCGACGTAAAGTGGCTCATGAGCATAAGGTGACACGCCTGCTCGTTTGCCCCCTTAAAAAATAATCTCCACAACCTTTGGCTTCGGCCGAAGGCCGAATATAAACTATTACTAATTTAATAATTTTCTTTAATATTATCCAGAGCTAAAGAAGAATATCGGCTGTAAAGTGGTTCATGTCGCTATTCTCTCGGTGATAGAGGTATCCGCACTGAACTTCGTAACAGTAGCTTTCGTAACAGTTCGTTTAATTTCGACTATTCTAGGACCTTCGGCGGGAAGATCTCACCGAAGATGGATTTATGGCCGAAGGTGGCTGAAGCCGAAGCTTCGGTCGGACACTACTTCCTATTTTTAGATTTCATAATTCCTCTCTAAGCATATCTATCAAGGTCTGACTGTACCTACTTAAAAAACGTATTTAATTATAATGTCTCTAAGAACAATAACCCACTATAAGACAAGGCTTCATAACATAACACTTGGCCCAGATATTAAATTGTGTGCATTTTACAAATCGTATTAAATATTCACAAACTTAATAAAAAAATACATTTACAAAAATATAATACGATCAATTATAATGAACTAATCTCAGCATATGTCGTACAATCATTGGATAATATATATGCTTATTAACTAGTTAGTAACTAATAATATTACAAATGTGAAGGACATACATTATTTTTTGATTGAAAATTAAAAATAATTTTCACGGAAGGTATCATCATAATATACATTCATTTCATGACTTTCTTACCGAGTCTTTCATGAGTATTTTGCCCGGTTCTTCTCATGACGGCCCCTACACTCGCAATCGGGCCGCTTGTGACAATAATCTGACTTATTATAAGTTAGCTTTAGAGGAACCTACTGTTAGACATAATAGGCAATATTTTGATTTAGATTCATTTCTATTTGATATTCTTTTAAAGAGTTTAATGCGAACAAAGCAGTGATTAAAAGCTAGTATTCTCATACAAATACCGTCCGGCTCAGTAATTTCTTGATGACATTGAAATATAACGGACAATATATATTACATTCTAAATAATTTAAGCAACAATCATGGCAATTTTCACACACAATCAACTTCTGTTTAAAGACACTTCGTTTTAAATTAAATCATATATACATTACTTCACGCCAAGTCCTTTGCGGTGTAGGGTAGAGAGAACAGAACGCCATAAAGTACAATTCTTACACCCCTCACTCGCTTTGACTTTCATTTTTTTTTATGGGATAGGAGAGCAAACGAGCAGGCGTGTTACCTGATGGTAAGCAGCCAACGCCGCCCATGGACACCAGCAACACATCTAGTGTTACTGTTGCGTTGCCGACCTTTAAGGGATAAGGAATAGGAAAGGATGGGGAAGGGGGGTGGGCCTCCGGGTACCTCTCTCACCGAACGAAACGCGGCACTTTACGTCGGTCTTCTGAGAGGTCGTGGTATTTCACCGGTCGAGCCGGCCGATTCATGCAGCGAACTGCTTGGCTCTACCACTGTTGAACTGTTGAACTCTTGTCATACACGCTAGTCGTTTTAAACGATTAAAACATTAGTTTTATAATCGAATACGAATCAGTGTTGCAGTTCTCTAACAATGATTGAAATTCAAATCTATATTTATGAAGACATTGAAATGAAATGATCATTCCTTGCAAAACGCACAAAGGTCAAAGATTTAATCCCACATAAGTCTTAATAACAATTTTGTACCAACAAACCAGAGATATGAGATATTACAAATATCAAACGAAAATATTATTAAGTGTCAGACCGTTTCCGGCATATTGTGGCACCATATGAAAATCGTTAATTCCGATTTTAAGAGGTCGTAAATGCAAACATAAACTCTATTATTTATTAATGTCAGAGTAACGTCAAATTTATATCTACCAAAGACAAAGGGCTACTTTGTAATATGAGTCAAAAGAGGTGAACGTACGATTGCGGAAACTCTATGGAGGCTGTACTTGGTTATGGACATGATGAAATCTCCTTGTTCAGTGACATATTTGTTGTACAAAACAGATACACATATATAGTAATATATATAATTAAATATGTATGTAAAGCTGCCGTATAATTTTATGCTAATAATTTTTGATTCAAATTTCCGCATGACTAAACCATAAGAACTTGGAATGTTTAAGAGCAACGCCTACAAGTCTATAAATATATATTAACAAATATCTCGGTGGCGCAGTGGGCGAGCGCACGGCCTCTGATCCAGAGGTCCGGGGTTCGATTCCAGACACTGGCTCACACCAATGACTTTTCGAAATTGTTTTCGGAAGTTATGTGTGATAAATACCGATGACTGACAAACTTTGTGCCCGGTATGGCAATAGGTTCGCCACCTATTCCATTTGGGACGTAAACATAACGGCGAGACGAGGCTTAACAGCCGCTGCCTACACCTTCGGGTAACAAAAGGCGTGAAGTTATGTTATGTTATATATATATAGAGAGAGAGAGAGAATAATATTTTGCATTAACTAATGTTGCAGTCAAACAACAAGCATTAGAATCACGTCATATTGATCTAAGTAACAATAGATAAACCTTTAATAAAATACAGCTCAATCTTGAGTGACTTATCAATGTGTGCGTAAAAAGCGCTTCAAAGTGTCAACTTTTACATAGTTATTGTTCATGTGTTGAAATGTAAATATCCTGAAAATCTAATATACGCGGTTGCGCTGTCAGTGATGAATATTAGTACATTTTTCCTAACATGTGCCATGCCATGCCATCTATTATAATAGATGGCATGGCATCTATTATTTAAATTTAAATTTTTAGCATAATATACTATAGTATATTATGCTAAATTTATGATATAGTCATTATTTAGTAAAAAAAAAGGATAGTTAAGTAGGATTATAACTATCTTCTTGATTTAAAATATAAAAACAAAATCATTTTCGAATAAAACCTATATAAATGAGAATGAAATCATTATGTTGCGTCGCTTACAAGGACACTGGTAGTGCAACAAAATATGTGGTCCCATGAAGTTTACATCAATCTTTTAATAAGTATTGTCATACATCAGACGAGTTTTTATCGTCTTTTATTGTACAAATCTTTAGAAAAGTTATTAGTATATTCCAGTATTTTCAGTTTCCTACCCTCACTAGACTATTATAACCCCTAGCCAGTATTCTTAATCAATAGGCTTTCGAGATATTTGTGTCGATGATATGTAGTGTCCGTACGAAGGTCTATTTTTGACTGAAGCCGAAGTCGATTAATCGGCTATCTCCACAATCTTCGGCCGAAGCCGAAGCCGAAGGTTTATAAACGGTAAAAAAGGGTATAGAATTAAATAATTTTCTTCAATATTATCCACAGCTAAAGAAGAATATCGGCGTAAAGTGGTTCATGCCGCCTTTCTCTCGGTGATACAGGTATCCGCACTGAACTAAGTGCAGTCCGGTCCGTCAGTCACTCACTATTTCGTAACAGTTCGTTTATTTCCGACTGTTTTCTGAACTTCGGCGGGAACTTCGGCTTCGGCCCAGAATCCGGCCGACGCCGAAGATCTCGCCGAAGATGGATTTTTGGCCGAAGGTGGCCGAAGCAGAAGCCGAAGCCGAAGCTTCGATCGGACACTAATGATATGTCAAAACTCGTTTCTCCCGTTCCGATTAGAGATTATGGTATGTATTAGTTTTTTGTCAAATATATATTTCAATTGTATGAGAATGCAATAATGCGCCAGAAAAAGTATTTTGTCCGATTGGACGCAGAAACTCTATTACGAAAAGTAGGAGTAGTATTCACATTATAGTATGGCTTCTTTAGATTTGAAATGAAGCACCTCCTATAATTAAATTACGTTTATTTAGACTTTGTATCGATTGACGACACCATAAATAATACATTTTTAAAACTATATTTGGCATTGAGCATGGAAAACTCGGTATAAAGTACTAGTAGTGTTTTATTTCATATCAATCTATTGCTTATAAAAGATTTTCGACGTCTATCTGCATAAGTACGTTATCATTACATACTATAAAACAAAGTCACTTTCCGCCGTCTGTCCCCTTATATGCTTATATCTTTAAAACTACGCAACGGCTTTTGATGCGGTTTTTTTTAATAGTTTGAGGGTGTCAACGGGGTGGTTTTGATCTATAATTAATTTATGATGTAAAGAAAAAGTGATAATTTTCGAGATTTAGCATTTTAATTGCAAACGCTAGCTGAACCGTAAGTGATAGATCAAAACAATGTTCTACATTATTAAACACCTTCAGAAGGTCTACAAAAAAGTCCGCGAGGGCAAATGTCTTCTTAGGGATAACCCACAATGACCATTTTTATTTGTTTACTTTTTACAAGAAATAATGGTTTATTTACGAAGCGATTTAAAACATTACAGCATTAATTTTCATCCAATTAAGTGTCTTAAATAGATTGTGCATGTAATATAGATTATCCTGGCCCTTTACAGCATGCAATTTGAACAAATATATTCTAAGATATTGCAGTATTAACATAGCGGGACAGCAGATAATACTTTTGATGCGGAACAACGTTCGCCGGGTCAGCTAGATAGTATATAAAACAAGTAGATATTTATGTAGACTAATCGTTTAAAGTATAATCAACTAACTGGTTCCTCGTCAAAAGTATTTTACGACATCAAAATCCGTTGCGAATTTTCACAGATCTAAGTATATAAGGGGGCAGACAGTATACGGCGATTATGTAATTATTTTTATATTGTGTGAGTTATATACTATGCAATGATTATGGAGAGTTTTTAAAACAGTAAATAAAAACCATATTGATTGAAAGCCAAAGTCAAGTTGAAAACGATTATTTATTTGGCAAATAAATTAATATCAAACTAATAAGGTACTAAGGATATATGTATTATTATATTAATTATGGAAGTAACAACAAATTTGACACGTTTTACTTCGTGTGATAGAAAGATATCGTGAATAAATATTGACTAAGCATCGGCAATCACAGACACGGTCAGAGATGAGGTCGTAATGTATATAAAAAAAAAAATTATATTAGTCAATAAATTACTAACAATTTACATAAGTCATTGTAATGTGCACATCGAGCACGCCCACTGCGTGAATCTTTGCTAATCGTGATGTGATAATCTATTGAAAATAATTGTAAGATCTCGATTTTTCTTTTTCGTAAGTATTAAATACTTATTTTATGAATCGACTTTGGGTGGCTGTTATTTTGTTTTATAAGTACTTGCTTTTTCATGTCATCGTAACATGTCTTTTACTAGGTTTTGTAAATATTGTTTTTTTAAGATGTCTGTCAACTACGTTCTGACGTTATTTGTTGGTTTTGTATACAAAATGCGTTTGAGGTTTACTTTAGAAAAAAATACCCTATTCTTAAATTAAAGTACCTTTTTTTTACCCGAGGAAATGCTTTATGCACACCCCCCGCTTGGGTACGGCAGGGGGGTAGTGTGGGACTCCCAAAACAGTAAACTGCAATCCGATCGTAGGGTTACCCACTAAAACCTCGCGGCGGCCTTCCTCCGGCGTTGGGGTGGTCCAGGATACGGTTAACCGCTCTGGTCCACCCCCCCGTCGCTCCCCCTCTGTCACGAGGGGGTGCTCATCCTCGGGGAGCCTCAACGAGGCTCCCCGGGCGGGACGGCGCCCCAGACGATCCTCCCCGGCCACACCGGGGGGTCTTCCTTCGCGGGCCGCGACCCGGGCGCACCCGCGGAAAGTACTTAACAAACTTTGTCGATCTAGTAAAATATAATACAGAAACATCACTGCTAATGTATTAATTCAAACTATTTTCTTATTGTGCTTTCATATTTATGACAGATAATGGTTTCAAACGTTGACCACTGATTCTCGAGTTCGAATCAGGATCATTGATGTGACCCTGCACTCATGACAAATATCGAGACTAACAACATTCTGCCTGACTTTATTTTCGCTGTCAATACCGTAATATATGAAAGGCGTGAAGTTACCGCTAGAAGTATTATCAACACACATGCCAGGCGTGTCATTGACAATTACATCATACGCAGTGAATATGATCAAGAAAATAACTCATTAAAGAACAAACACAACACCTCATATCAAAGAGCCATAAAATAGATTTTTACCGACTTTAATTACTGATATATGTATATAAAAGAGTTATAAATACAACAAATATTTATAATAATTATCATCATTATCATGGAGTGATTAAAAAATATATAAAAATGTTCCTTGTGATAATTATGATAGAGTAATACGTATGTAAATCTAAGATAACGTCTGCACTGATTTATCACGATCAAAATAATCGTAAATAATGTCACGTAGTAACTAACAGTGGAATTTTTCCACAGTCATCTTTCACATTTAAAGTAACTTTTTTGGGGGCTAATCGAGGCCTCTCGCGACCAGAAGGCTAGTTGTATAGGCTTCGAACAGAGGATTACCATTGCCATTCAGCGTGGCAATGCGGCCAGTCTTTTGGGCACGCTGCCAATAGCCCGAGATGCGGAGAAATTTGATTTCACCTATAGTCTTTTAATTTTATATATTGCAAATAAATCCGACTTAAGTAGCTTTTGATCTATATATAGAAATAGAGAATAAAAAATCTGTAAAAGTAACAAAACAAGAAAGTACTCAAAATAGGGCCTGATGGCGCTCCGTTCTCTCTGCTTAGCTCGCAAGGGATTTGGCGTAAAGTTATGTATGTATCTATAAATATAAAATTTTCCAAATTGACGACTCTTGATTTTCAAATTACTAAGAGTATATTTTAAGATTCGCTCAATCGCGAAACAATAGACTCTTTCGTTTAAAAATACATTTTTTCCATGAATTTTAATGTTTAATTATTGTTTTTTTTTTTTTTCATTTAATTTATGCGTATTTTAAATTTTCGCGAAAATAATATATATCTTTAAACAGAGATAATGTTTAGAAACCACCACCTAACGGGAATCTTGTAACCAATTAAAACTTAACTTAATTATATGTACTTTAACGATAAAGATTCTGTTTGACTGTTTGAATAATTAATTTTAGGAATTGCCAATCTGAATTGATGAATTATCATCATGCTAAATCCTCTTAGGAGCGGAGTGTAATACGTATAATAATCCAATATTTTTTATTCATATTGAAATATACATTTTCAGTCTTATTAAAAGCTTTTTATTCACTAGAATCTTGTACATCTGTGGTTGCATCGATTGATATACTTAGTCATGCCATAAATATTGTAACAAAGAAAAATTTTTTTTTTAAATTGCTAATAACATTTATTACTTTTAAAGTGAGTTACTTTAATACATAAATATAAAACGATATAAAATATAAAAAGCTTATTCGAAGTGGTCTCCATTGGCTGCAATACAGGCCTTTAAGCGTTCAGGCCAGTTATCAATAGAAACACGTATGGATGGTTTTAGGGACTCTAAATTATTATGACGTTTAGAGCAAGCCGTACTCTCTAAAACTGACTAAATCATAATCCAGTGGATTAAGATTGGGACTAGACGACGGCGAGTCTTCAGCTCTAATGAAGTCCGAAACGTTCGCTTCCAACCAAGATTGCGTGGACCGAGCTTTATGACCCGGTGCCAAGTCTTGCTGGAAGGACCATACTTCGTTATTGAACATGGTGTTGTTAAGGGGCTTGACTACCTTTTCAAGAATGGTATCTTGATACACTTGTGCCGATGTTTTGATACCTTTTTCACAAAAATATGGCTCAGTCACTCCTTCGTAGCTAACACCCTACCAAACCATCACTGAAGTCGGATAATGCCCACGTTGCACTCTGTCAACTAATTGGGAAGCTTACTTAGAGCTTTGAGCATAAATACGGTCATTTTGTTTGTTAAAATGTTGCTCAATTGTAAAAACTTTTTCATCCGTAAACAATATTTTTCTGTGACCTCCCTTTGCGTACCGTTCCGTAGTTGTTTAGATTTTACCACCCTATTATTTTTTAAATTATCAGTTAATAAATTACCAGTGCGCCTTTTATAGGCTGCAAGTCTTAAGTCATCTTTTAAAATACGCGACATTGTTCTAGGTGCTATCTTCATCTCCCGAGATAAAATCTTTTGCTTGCGGACAGGATTTCTTCGAATTCGTTCCCTTACTGCTTTGACCACCTTTTTCGTACGAACACTACGTGAACGGCCAGGTCTTTTTCCGTCACAAACAGAGGAGGTCTCATTGTACCTATTAATCGCCCGGTACACAAACATTTGACTAATACCAAGTGTATGCAGAGTTTTAAAAATTGCATTTGGCTCCATACCTACTTTATGTAATGAAATCACAGCGAGTCGGTTCTCTTTATCACAATCGTATAAAAATGACAGATTCCAAATTCAAATGTAATATTTTTTTATTTTTAGTTGTAACAGTATTTATGGCCAGACTAAGTATATTATGATGTTCTTATGTGGATAGTAAAATAGATGACGAATAAATGAAACATTGGGATAACTAAATTAGTAACATAAACGCGAGATAATCCGGAAAATTGTTTTGTTTGCAATAAATCTATTTATGGGATAAATATATTTTCATTACAATTACTTCATCCTCCCTTTTGTAAATTGCATACTCAAACATCGTATGATGTAAGAACACAAGCATTAAATTATCATCACTATTTAACACATTGCAATGATTAGATTAGCTTCTAACAATAAGTGGCGATGTCGAAAAGTTGCAAAAATAAATAATCGAATATTTAGCATCGAATGATAAACGCACTTTGATTTACATAGAATAATCGAGTTTCACAAATACGGTACCTGTTCCTGAGCATATTGTCCGGCACAAAAACATTCCACCACGAGGGCCGTTTTTGTCGGATATACGTTGGAGTGTCACTCTCTTCGTCAGTGTCGTTTCCGCCCGATTTTCTCCTCTTCTTACGCTCTAACTGTAGGCGGGCTGCCCAGGAGCGTCTTCGACCTTTATCGCTTGGACCTAAACTCTCTACGCCCATTGGCACAGCGAAAGATGCGCGGCGGGGAGATTCTGGTGGCGGTCCATCGAATTCGTTAAATTTTCTATATCGTTCCGCGAACGTAGCTTCAGACGCCCTCCGTCCATTGGTCGTGGGGCGTACTGGTGTATCGGATATGGCACCATCGGTGAACGCCTCATCATCATCAGTGTCCGCAGAGAAAGCGTCCCCGCTGTAGCGTCTGGGAGATTCGTCAGCGGATTCCTGTAAGCTCGCGAGCGTGAGGCTGGGCCGATGATTGCGAGGGTTGCGCGACACACGGCCAGGTCGCGTCTGCAGCCGGGACAGTGCCAGCGGCACCGGGGACTCTGTCAACGTTGGTTCCACACTCATTGTATATTTTATCACTTCCAACTTGTCAACTGTTTGTCACTTCGACCACTTCTATTGGAGTGAAATATTACGGATCCGGCATTTTATCGTAATCTTGCAAAATTGCAAACGAAATAAACACAACTTAGTAAGATTTATAGTTTTCCTCTAAAAGTCGAATTTCATAAATAAATATTAAAATAGATCCCTTTTGTGTGACATGTGTTATTTATAAAATATAATTAAACCAAAAAAAGTTAAAACAGAAAATGGGTAATACTCAACAGCATGAATATTGAGTACTCAACCAATTAATTATATTGCACCAATAATAATTCAATTGCAATTATCACATTTCATATGTACACAATTATAAATTACAATTTGTGCAATAACAATAATTGGCCAAGTAAGGAAACAATTCCATGTTATTTACTATATTATTATTATTATACAAAAAGTTCGTTCGTTAGTAGTTTATCGATGAGTTCGCTTACTAGCCTATATAAATATATTAGTTGACCCGGCGAACTTTGTTCCGCATCAAAAGCCATTAAATAATTTTGGTGTTATCACTTTTTCTTTGCTGTCATTACATATGAATTATATATATAAAGTATATAAACCACGCCGTTGAGACCCGTTGAGACGCGGTTCAGTATTCAGGCGAGACGCCCGAATACTGAACCGCCACTCAAATCTGACAATCAATAAAGTGCTACTTACTGCCCAAATTTCATGTATTCTGTCTAATGTGACAGCTACTTAAACGCTAAAGTAGCGCTTATATATTTGAGTGGCGGGTTAAAAAAACCGCAACAAAATCCGTTGCGTAGTTTTACAGATTTCAGCATACATGGGGATATAGAGACAGTCTCTCTGTCTCTATATCTATGACCTATGTATGTTTTATACTATGTAGTGTTTCTTTTATAACAACTTCTTTTAACGACCCCCTATTATATATGTAGGTGCCCACCTACTTCAGTAATATATCCGTATATATATCTAAGACCTGGAACTCGCCCAAAGATACCGATTAAATGTAGATTTTACGATTTACAGTGCCATCACATATAGACCACATGAATAATTTGAACGTAAATAACATTAGTCATATCCCCGTTCTGTTACTGTCATCAACACACGAAAGATTGGGATAAATAAGGATAATTATAATAATATAACCAAAGATTTATTACTAATAGTGTCCGACCGAAGGTCTATTTATGGTCGTAGCCGAAGCCGATTAATCGGCCAACTCCGCAACCTTCGGCCGAAGCCGAAGGTTTATAAACTATTAGTAATTTAATAATTTTCTTCAATATTATCCACAGGTAAAAAAGAATATCGGGTAAAGTGGCTCATGCCGCTTTGCTCTCGGTGGTAGAGGTATCCGCACTGAACTAAGTCCAGTTCGGTACATCAGTCACTCTTTCGTAACAGTTCGTTTAATTCCGACTGTTTTCGGACCTTCGGCGGGATTCGGGCCGAAGCCGAAGATCTCGCCGGAGATGGGTTTTTGGCCGAAGCAGAAGCTTCGGTCGGATACTAATTATTAATAAATCACTACTAATAAATTGGCAAGGTTGAATAGGATCGGAGAAATTAAATTAACGCTTTACTGGTAGATAAAAAAGATATATAGAAATATATAGAATAGAAATAATAATATGACAGAAGCGAAAAGCTTTGAAAGTAAATAGTAGAGAGGAAATCGGTAATATTCCACGATATTAACAAAACTGGGTCAAGTAAGTGCGTATTATAGTGCAGATGACAGTCCAGGACGAAATGTATGATGGGGCAAATCAAGTACCTACATATGTATAGTAGTAGGTAGTATTATAACATAATATAACTTCACGCCTTTTTCTACTCGAAGATGTAGGCAGTGGCTGCTAAGCCTCGACTCGCCGTAATGTTTACGTCCAAAATGGAACAGGTGGCGATCCTATAGCCATACCGGGCACAAAGTTTTTAGTCATCGATATTTATCACACATAACTTTCGAAATTAAATTCGAAAAGTGATTACTGTTTAGCACCCGCGACCTCTTGATTCAGAAGCCGTGTGCTCGACCACTGAACCACCGAGACTATTATAATTGGTACTATATGCATATATATGCCGATGGTCATGTGAAAACACATTGCCGACGTATGCTAAAAACATGACTGTTTACAGAAGGGAGTCAAAGATAAATAGAACAGCAAAACAAGTAATAAACCGCCATCGTTTACACTCCTCATAATTTATTTAAAATTTGGCGGTGTTTATTAGTTTACATCTCCTTTGAAGTCGACCACTTAGTTAATTAAAAACATTATACGTTCTCATCGGAAATTTTCATTCCTCTAATAATATTATTATTAATTTATGATAAAATTAAAACATCAGCCTGTAGATCTTTTGGGTTATAACGCAAAGAATTACATTTTTGTGAGTAAATAATACAAATGTAAGGGCTTGAAATTTTAAGGTAAATAAGTAAATGACGCATGACCATAATTACATATAAATATATATATACTCAACTAGCTGTTTGCCACTGATTTAGTGTATGTATAGATAAAACAAATAACTACTCCGAGAAATGTCTACAAAGGAAGGTGATGATAGTGAAATGACGAGTATAATAGAAGATCCTTGAAAGGAGGACACATTTTTGGACAAAGTACTGAGGTGAGAGTCTACTCCAAGTCTTCGTACGGTTTATGTTAATAATATGGGCCGCGATAGAGCACGCACCGAACGCTCGTAAAAACGACGCTACCTACCATCACTGTTACGGCCTAGTCACTTATCTCTCACGTATACGTGTAATAGTAGAGAGTCGGAGTCAGAGTCAAGCAGACAATTTTGGTAACCAACTTTTGGTAAATTACAGTAGGTATATGATTAACTAGCAGACCGCGCGAACTTCGTACCGCCATATTTTATACATTTTCCACTAAAAAGATTACTGCCGCAATCATATTAATACCCCAAAGCTTTCATCATAAATGGACTATCTAACACTAATATTTATTTCAATTCAAGTTCTTGATACATACATACATAACTTCAGGCCAGATCCCTTGCGGGGTAGGTAGAGAGAACAAAGGGCCATAAGGTACGATTATTACACACCTCACTTGCTTAGCTGTTGATTTTAGCGACTAACAACCAAGATCTAATATGGTGATAATATTATTAATTTCAATCAACACTATAAGTAATAGTAATAGTAGTAGTAGTCCGAAGCTTTTTGTCAACTTTTAGTTTTTTTTTTAATACTACTTGAACAACCTTTTTTTTTCTTTGGTCATTGTCTTTCTACAAAAAAAAGACCGGGTCACCACATGTTTTAACCAGCATGTGTTTTTTATAATTTAAATGGTGTCGATTTGGCACCTTGGTATTACTCTTATCAAAATAAATTCACTACATTTTAAAAGAGATCACGATATTAAAAATACTAATAGATGGGCAACACTATGTGGTATGATGAAGACCGTAAAGTCTATATATTTTAGCAAAATACGCCAAGTCGAGGTGTGTGGGTATATCTTGCGCTTCGTCCATTTATATGAAGTTGCAATATTGTAAAGAATTAAAAATAATACATATTATCATATCTGCTTAGAGAAGTAACTGTGAACTAACGCTAACTTTGACCCAGGACTTTGGATACATAGATAAAATATTTTTAAATAGTACGTTCGTTTTAGGTATTTAGATCACATTAAAGGAATTAGGTACTCTTAAATAGACAGTGGCAGAACCAAGCAGTTCGCTGCATGTATGGGCCGGCTCGACCGGTGAAATACCACGACCTCTCCGAAGATCGACGTAAAGTGGCCGCGTTTCGTTCGGTGAGACAGGTACCCGGAGGCCCACCCCCCTTTCCCCATCCTTTCCTTTCCCCTATCCCTTAAACGTCGGCAACGCAACAGTAACATTATATGTGTTGCTGGTGTACATGGGCGGCGTTGATTGCTTACCATCAGGTGACATGGCTGCTCGTTTGCCCTTCTATCTCATAAAAAAATGCAACTTTTAGGCTATCGCGTATGCATATTACATAAATATAATGAACGGGAAATAACGCCACACGTTTAGGTAAACAAATAATCCAAAAATATATAAAAATCTAATTTACGTGTCTTATTAGACTCGGAAATCATCATCATTTAGCAGACCGCGCGAACTATGCACCGCCATAGTATATACATTTATAACTAAAATTTAGTGTCCCACTCTTATTAATAACATAAACTTTTCTCAATAAATGGGCTCTCTAAAACTAATATTTTTTTCAATCCAAACCAGTAGTTCCTGATACATACATATGTACATAAATTCTCGCCAAATTCCTTACGGGGTAGACAGAGAGAACAAAGTGCCATAAGGCACGATTCGGCCATACGGCCTCACTCGCTTAGCTAGTATCTATTAGCGTACTGACAATCAAGACATTGTTAATATTTACAACTTCAAAGAAAGCTTTATTAGCAATGCCACTTATGAACAATGAATATAGCAATGAACTTGTCCCAAGTTTTTTCAACCTTTAGTTTTTTTTAATACTACATAAAAAACTCTTTTTATTTGGTCACTATTGTTGACTTCAATGAAAAAAACGGGACACCATATGTTCAAACCGGGGTAGCTAACTCACAGTGAATGTTTTTTTTAATAAGTCAAATGATGTCTGTTTTGCGATTAAGCTTATCGAAATAAATTTACTACATTTTAAAAGATATCACGATCTTAAAAATGTAAAGTTTATTACATATATCTAGAATGCATTATAAATCAGTCAAAATGTTGTTAGTTTTTTAAACGTAACGTATGTAATAATTTTAAAAATTAATAATTCCAGCTAAGCAGTAAAACAGAGTTATCATATTAATTAACTTCTATAGTAATGATCTTTGATACCTATTTAATAGATTTAATGCGAGCGAAGCTGCGGGTAAAAGCTAGTAACTTTTATAAATAAAAATACCACAAAATAGGATTAAATACTACAAATTTTAAATTCTAATTAAAGTATTGAGCGATATGATGACAAAGAGAGAAACAACAACACAACATAACTTCACGCCTTTTCTACTCGAAGATGTAGGCAGCGGCTGTTAAACCTCGTTTCGCCACTATATTTTCATCCCAAATGGAATAGGTGGCGAACTTATTGCCATACCATTCACAAAGTTTATAGTCATCGATATCTAAATACATATAACTTCCGAAAACAATTTCAAAAAGTCATTGGTGTGAGCCAGAATTCGAACCCGCGACTACTTTATTCAGAAATGGGGTCCTCGACAATTGGACCACCGACATTGGACAATTTTAGCAAGAAACGAACGTAAAAAAATCTACCTGACAGCTGTCGCGGTCCGAGCTGTCCGAGTCGGATACATCTTCCGTAGTGTAACTAAATATTTCCCTATGAAATGAATACTTACATTTTGTATTTTGCGATATCTTTTGAATTAAATGTCCGAATTGAATTATTCAAAAAGTTCTAGAAAGGTATTGAAACTATCTTTTTATTGAAGTAATTTATTTTAAGGAGAATTAATACCAAGGTACAAAATAAACCATTTTTATAACGACATCAATTTAATTATTTTAAAATATTCAAAAAACACTTATTGTGAGATAACTACAATAGTTAGACATATGGCATCGCGGACTTTTTAATAGACAAATTTCTGTTCTATAAAAGTGTAGTACATTTTTTTGTTCTAGAATCTATAGTTTTCGCAGCGTTCACGATGTAAGAATTATTTTCGAGTCATTTTCTTACACCTTGGGTTACATTACTGGACTTATAGTAAGGATCCCTAATTAATTTGAAAATATAATATAGCCTAAAGCCTTCCTCGATAAATGGACTATATACCACTGAAATAATTTTTAAAATCGGACCGGTGGTTTCTGAGATTAGCGCGTTCAAACAAACAAACAAACAAACAAACAAACAAACAAACTCTTCCGCTTTATAATATAAGTATAGATAAGTATAGATGTATTTGAGTTTGTGAGACTATCACGACAATATCTAGCTGTATATCTCTCTGGAGAGGTCCAGATCAGAGGAGTCATACACTAGTCCATCTATAGGGATAAATTTTATTTAGGATAGTACCAAATTTATTGAAAACAAAATTCTTCATGATATTAACGTAAGCAATAACATGGACATGTCGAGAAACAAACGAACGTTAATCATACAAAGTTTAAAATAAAATGTAATAATATCAAGAAACCACATACTGCAAATATAGTCTTCAAATAGAATATGAAAATATTAATGCAAATATGCAGATGCAGGAAATTGGTATTTATTATTATATAAACATAATAATACACACTGTTAATAAGTTTAAAGTCAATTGGCATTTGATCATTAAATTAAATATTTAAATATCATTCATGTACAGGTTGTTGATTTAGACAAAAATAAAATCGATAACATATTATGTTTTTTCCTTGACATCCGTATACATTCCTAATAAAGAAATTATTTCAATAGTTTTTTATCTATATGACGTGCCATATTAATATCTCAATATTTGTAAGTATTAAAATTTCCGAAAAAATATCTATTTCAAATGGTTATTCATATCGTTCTGTATACTAATGATTGGTTAGATGTTTATAACTGTAGGTAGATATGTATTAATCTGTCTAATACACACCCACTGTTAAAATCAAAACCGGTATGAACCGGTTGTGTAGTGTCGTACACAAATACTTGTTAATAATATTTATAAACAATAAAAAAAAACTTTTAATCGTAATAATTCAAAGCAATTATAAGTACCGTGCTAAATATCATCGCGGAATATATTTTCCACAATCAATATGTAAGCTAATATAAATATGAGAATTTCTTAGAGATAATAGACTATAGTAATAATAGTTCATAAAGATATTCAGAAAAGTGATTAATATGGCTTACACAATACACATTTTCATAAACAATTTTAAAATTATAAAATGTTCTTAGAAAGACAACAATTGTAACGTCGAGCGTGTGTTTTTTAAGTTTTTTTTTAATGGAAAAAGCTGAGAATGTTTAAAATCATATGGGCAAGATGACAAATTTAAGACAGGAATAATTTTACAACAAATTTGAAGATATACAGTAAAGGGACTATAATTTATTTGATACACGGTAGCCTAGTCGCGATACTTAAAAGATTTATATCATCAACAAAACAAAATAAATATTGTGTAAATTTCTAAAGCACGTTGAACGTGACAAACAATTTGATTAGATCTGTCAAGGCATTACTTGGAAATTTATTATATATTTTTCGTAGACGTAAAATAAACATGAGTACTTAAATATACAAAGGTAAACTATGGAGATAACGAATTTGTTGTTATATAATGGTGTTTTAAGTGGTCCTCTACTTGAGAATGGCGTCATGGCGTTACGGTAACGCTGCTACTGTAGACCAAACCGTTTCCAATATTTTGAAACTTTTGTGTATATGTATTTTTATAGTACTTTTGCAGGATGTTGCGAGCGTTACCCACCCACCACGCGGACTGTCGCCGACGACCAAGCAAACTTGTATTACAGATACAGGTTTTGAAATGCTTACGTAATTAATTCTCTTTCATTTGATTAAATAGTGTCTAGACGAGTATAAAGAAAAAAATAAACTTTTTTAAACCATCATTAAATGTTTAATTTTTTTTCATTAATAATCCAAAAAGGATGTAAATTTAAAAAGGAAGAGGTTTTTATGTATTTTTACAAGTAAACTTAATAAAAAGCCTCAGCCACATATTGACCCATACATTGGATATGAATTTGTCAAATAACTTTCAGAAAGAATACGACACCAACAAACTTCGACAAAGTCTACAAGTAAGTAATTCATTGTTAGCAATAACGAAACAAAACTGACAAAACTGACAAATATCAAAACGATAACACCATTTAATTCAGAGCAATCAATGCGTAATATTATAATGATAGCTTTGTATAATTAACACAAAAAGTGTAGAAAAAAAAAACGTTGAGACCGTGAGACAGGTGATTAGTTTCAATGAGACGAAGTAACGTGATCACATCAACGAGACCAACTCGAGAGAATAGAGGATACATACATACGTATATATGTATCTATACAGATACAAAAATAATTTATAATCGTAACGTAGAACAAAACGTCGCATGTATGTATAATGAGAGAGGCAAAGAAGTCGATGATGCATTGAATACAAATGAATTGGTGTTATTAAACAAAGGAAACCTTTAAACTAACGTAACTTTATAAACAAACAATTATTTAATTCAACCCGACGTTATTATAAATGTAACTACAATCTTTGAATGCTAAACGACGATATATTTTTATGAAGATGAAAAAAATATATAATACAAGAATTGTAAGAAAAAAAAAAAAACTTATCTAACTAATATTAAAAATGCGAAAGTTTGTGATGATGTTTATTTATTAAATGTTCGTAACTCGATCACAAATCAAATTATTATCTTTAAGATTTTCACGAATCACGTTCATGACATTAAAACAACTTTTAGGATTATATCGCGTTTATTTATTACTAATTTTATTTATTTCCCGACGTTTCGAGCTCCTTACAGAGATCATTTTCACGAGTGATGAATAAAAAGATGGTATTTGTTCAAAAGCTATTTTCATTGATACAGAGAGCACCCACTTTTTGGAAATAATAATCAAAAAGTTGATGTTAAAAATATGATTTTACTATTGGTAACCCACATCAGACCATGAAATAAAAATTAAATATTTATTTACAAGATATATTTACTAAAGAAAAAGTTTGGTTTGTACAGATCCTTAGTTGTATGATGTAATAGGTAACAGTTGTTGTTTTTAATTATTAGCTAATTATCTTATTTCTTTTAAGTCAGTTGAGATCAGAGTATAACTATTATTAAATATTTATTGATTTTAAATTTAAAGGCAAGTATTTGTTAAAAAATCTACCACTGGGTCACAAACGCGGCCAGTCCTGAGAAAGACCCAGCAAGAAATCATATTTTTAACATCAACTTTTTGATTTTTATTTTCCAAAAAGTGGGTGCTCTCTGTATCAATGAAAACAGCTTTTGAACAAATACCATCTTTTTGTTCATCACTCGTGAAAATGATCTCTGTAAGGAGTTCGAAACGTCGGGAAATAAATAAAATTAGTAATAAATAAACGCGATATAATCCTAAAAGTTACTAGTTCAACTTTTACATCATTTGAATTTGACAGAAGGAGCACGATTTGAGTTTCAGCCAGTTATATTTATTTAAGTAATATGGACCTCGAGCAATAACGCGAGAAAGAAAAGATCTTAATTAATATAAGCAAACTATTCTTAATCTTAAACGATGTGCTAAGTTTTTTTTTTTGTATGAATAACAAATTCATAATTTGATAATTCCGCTCCAACCGGAATTTACATTCTTACTCATCACTCACACCTGAACAAAAAATAAGTTTATTTTAATTTATGTATTATTATAACCGCTGTAAAACGCACATGCGAGGATATTTTTATTCGCTCATGAGACAAAAATGTTGAAGAATTATCATAATAACGTCCGACAAAACGATTAAATTTTCCCCGGTTATGTAACAAAAGAAAAAAAAAATAAAAAAAAATACAATGAATTGCTGGCCGCTTTTTAAAATGTAATAAAAAATAAACGTCTACGTTTAATAACAAGAGGATTTTTTTGCTTTGGCATGTTATTCACAAATAATACATTCATAACTACAATAAATTTGTCCAGTCAAAGTAGTAGGTAGGTTTGATACAAAGAAACTCGCATACAATCTCAAAAGAACTTACAGACTTTATTTAACACCGTACAAAGAGTAAGAAGACGAATCAGAATCAATTACTCTCAATCAAGAACATTTTATTTTCGCGACTGTGTTATTTATTATTTTATAAGTAAGTGCATATTATATTCGTATGATAAATTAATATATTAATAAAAATATATAAGCAAATATATAGCCAAAGGTTATATACATGTAACGCACTTGTTATATCCTGTTAGACAAATATAATATAACAAAAATGTTGTAACTATCGATTTTAATCCCCTATACTGTGCCTCAATGCGCAGATTAAACTTTGTCTCAAAACCAGTTACTGTTAAATGTTATAATTTATTTTTAATACTCATGACATGTCCAAACGGATTAAACCACCGACTGAGTAATGTTGTAATGTATAAAAAACAAATTTCGCGATCCAATTGCAGTAAATTTGGAATATATAAAGACAAATTAGCAAAAAAAAAACAATGCGTGTGTATTGTGTCAATTAAAATTAATAAACAGAGATAGGTGTCAACGTTTGCAACTTTATTAATATTAAAAGCCCAGTCGGAGATGAAGCTAACGAGGTATCATTTATACCGGAATTATTTTTTTCAGGGATAATAATATAAACATTTTGGATCGAAATACCGAGTGTATTTTATTAATGGATGAATTTTATTAGATCATTTTTTTTTGAAATTGGAACTTCACCTTTTTTTGTTTTAATTTTCGCCAACGCAGTCACAGAGAAATATAAAATGCTTATACTACTGCTAGAACTGTATAAAAGCATTCGTTGTTATTATCGAATTAAGGTAATCGGGTAAATGTTTATCATTTAGCCACCGGAAAATTTTCATGTTATATTATATAAATAGAGCCACGAAAAAAATGGAAATTGAGTGATATGAAACGTACAGGTCTCTAACTCTTTAACGGAATTCTTCAAATAATCATCATCTTCCTGCCTTGTTCATATTATTTGGGGTCATCACAACAGGTTTTATTTTTCCACGCTTCTCTACTATTCGCTTCTTCCACATCAACACTCATTCTAATCATACCATCTTTCAAACAATTCATCCATGTCTTCTTCGGTCTCCCTCTTCGCTCGTGTCCTTCCACATTCAGATTCATCATACTTTTCGCGACATGTGTATCATCCTTTCTCATTACACGTCCAAATTTTTCAAAATCAATCATTATCTAGCATAAACCTACAGATTTCACATTAAGGAAATACAAATTAAAATTGGTATATTAAATTTTAACTCGATAGTAAATATCCATTATTATGAAACAACTTCGACAACAATGAAAAATGTCAGGTATTCAGCAAGGTGGTTTGGCATGGCTACCTCGCTGCGGTCATGGAATGCAGTTACGACTGCACATAATATAAGCTCGTGCTACGTCTATTGCGGAGAAAAATGTAGGCCGTGTCCGATTTCAAATAGCAGTAGGCACTTGCACAACTGGCAATGGGCAGAAACAGCGATCAACTTTCAATATTTAGCTTCAAGTAAGTATATAAATAAATATCACTTGTGAATAACATAAAACCTTTTTTGTTGTAAAGCTGTATCCATAATTTTCAACTGAATTCATTAATTTTGCATTAAAATAGTACACACGTATTAGAATTTATGTTTGTTTTCGATCCTATTCCTTATTTAAACAACCCTTTTTCTGTATGTATAGAATTACATACATTTTCACACATTTATTTTGATGTAGAAATAAAACTCTGATAGTGTTTTTTTTTTAAACAATGTGATGGCACTGGCAGCATACAATAACAACAATACCTAATATTCTAAAATTAACAAATATATTACTAAATTAAATGGACATCGTGGAAAAGTTCGTATTGTATTATAGTTGAGCAAACTTTTATATTTATATATATATGTAGTAATATATTTGAACGCATAAGTTTTATGAAAGCACTCATAATTTGTGGGAAAGGCGTCTCGGGGTCATGGGCGAACATGAAGCTGTCTCGACTCTTAGTTTCACTTCACAGAACATTTCGTATTTGAAACATTTTGTTTGTTGCATCTTCATCACAACATTATATAGCTGTTATAACAATTTATTAACAAATAGCCCACACTACTATGTTATGTTACAACAATCACAAATATTCGTGTTTGTAACATTTGAATTGAATTGAATTATGAGTATATGTAAAATGAGTGCTAGAAAATGTAGCCATAAAAACATGTATGTTGATTAGTGTATGTATTTATTAGAAACTTTCCAAATAAAAATAGCGTTACCCTCGTTGATGTCCAAGATATACATCGACTATCATATTATATAGTTATTTTCTAATCACTTTTGATTAATTAACAATAAAAAATGTATTTTTTTCCGTGTATAACGCCAAGATAAAAGATATTAAAATGTTTATTAACGAAATGCGGAACAAAATAATACTTATTTATGTAATGTTTTTAAATGTCACACAAGCGATAGGGGATCGATTTTAATATTGTGAATATCGATACAGTAATTGTGGTTTTATCACATTTATAATCTTACTGGTAGGGTATTCCGAGACGTACCGACCTCCTTTCGAACTGTTAAACACTGGCCGCAACGAACAAAACGGAATAACTAGACGAATATATCGATAATATACGAAATCGTAGCGGAACCTGTGCGCGCCACTTTCACTAGCTCGAGAACGAATGCGCGTGCGCAGGCGTCGCGTTCGGCGTTCAACTCGCGCGCCGCTTGCAATGCTACTGGTGATGACAAACGCCGACCGCCACAAGCGTTCATGGTGGGGCCGTCAGGTTATCGTCATCACAAGATAAATAAAATTATAATCACACTGAAATCTACCCTCAATTACCACCACTGCCCACCTGGCGTATTATGAACTCCAGCCATAATTCCAGCCAGCTTACGCGCTGCCTTGCAAATTCGTATTTTCAACGACTAATTTCAGCTAATCTGGACTACTCATGACTAACTAAATGGAATTAGTCTTTGCTAAATCGAATTTAGAGTGAATTTGACAGTGACTACTCATCAGCGACCAGCTGAAATTAGTCGTTGAAAATACGCACGCTGCGCGTAAGCTGGCTGGAATTAAGAGCTCATAATATATCATAGTCCAGATATATTCCTCGGGCGTGCCTGATTTCCTTATCGATGATATTGTATTGCTCAACAATTCAATCTATGAAACAAAACAAGTAGCTGCCAGTAAATAAATAAATTTGTTGAAACTATAGTAACAAGTTTTATTTTGGTTGTAGGTATTTTATACAGAAATATAAAATAATATAGGTGACTAGCTAACCCAGCAAACGTTGTCTTGCCGAAAAATAAAATTTAAAAAATAGGGGTTGATCGTAGGGGGTTGAAAATTTAGGGTTGCATGTATTTTTGTATCCCGTTTTATAAAAAAAATAAGAAACAGAAATATGTCGAAAAATAAAAAAAAAAAATTGAGGGGTGGGCTACCCTTGTGATTTAGGGGGATGAAAAATAGATGTTGTCCTATTCTCAGACCTACCCGACACGCACATAAAATTTCATGAGAATCGGTCAAGCCGTTTCGGAGGAGTTCAATTACGCACATCTAGACTCGAGAATTTTATATATTAGAAGAAGATTTACTCCCGAATACTGAACCTGACAGTCAATAAAGTGCTACTTACTGCTCAATTTTCACGTATTCTGTTTAATGTGACAGCTACTTAAACGCTTAAGTAGCGCTTATATATTTGAGTGGCGGTTCAGTATTCAGGCTTTAGACTATTACATAAATAAGTTACTTTCAAACTAACTTTACATATAAGTACATATATTGATACTTTCTTGCTTTGTGATAAGGATTAGGTAGAAATCCGCAATAAAAATCCCACATTGATATCTCATGAGTATCAAATTAATAGTAAGTTTTGTTTTGAGAACGAGAGGACTGTAATATGACACGTTGTTTTGTAAACATACAAAAACACACACAGACACGGTACTGGAATTTTCGATCCTCGCGCGGAAAAAAATCTTTAAAGAATTACCCCAAAACGCCAAATTATATTTGCAGTATGTATGACAAATAGTTTAAAATTATGTTTGTATAGTAAATAATTTAAATATAGATTAACACAACAAAAAAAAATAAGAAGCCATTTCTCCAGCATACTTGGTGTTGTTAGAAAACAAAATGTAACGATTGCCAGAAAATGAGATACTAAGGATTTTATGAATTCAAATGAAAGAAAATTCAAAGAAAATATATGAAAGTAACGAAAATCCATTCGATTCTAATTAGAAATGTTTGCGTTGGGGTACTAGGCAAGCATGAGTTTTAGATGAAATAGAAAACAAACTATCAGCATTAGTTGAAAAACATTTGTAACTAATGCTAATTACATATATAACTTCACGCCAACCCTCTTTCGAGGTAGGCAGAGAGAACAGAGCGCCATAAGACACGATACTTACACACCTCACCCGCTTCGTTGACTTTCATAACTCTTTTCATGCACGCGCGTCGATTTTCATCACCTTCCTCCAGAACACGGTCTATTTGGTCATGGAATGGGTGTCTTGGTCGTCCTCAACTCCTAAATCTATCCCCTTTTACATTGTATATCTGCTTGATCAAAATCTAGTAAGAATTGTGTTAATAATATTAATAACTTAATTATTTACAATATATTGTGCGGCTGTAAGATCGGCACGGAGCGCCTGGATAGGGAAAAAACCTTGTTTTCCTATTTTCAGTTTCTTGTAAATCTGAAATTATCACTACAAAACTATTTGGTACTGACTAAGATAACGGCAACATGTAGGAAACCCGGTTAGTATACATATCTAACAATAAATATAATCACATGTCACACAAACTAGAACAGCTTAAAAAAGAATGACAAAGTAATAGATAATATTACAACAGATATGACTGATAATATTGTCCACCGTCCGTAATGGAAATTGTTCTTTTACTTGCTTCTATCATAATAAATATTAAAACCTCCTTGGATTTCTTTTTTTTTTTTTTTAATTTAACTAATAAGTTTTTATGCCAACCACATTTCATCATCGTAATCGCTTTCAGGGAAATATCTCCAAGAAACGAATTAATCCTATCGTTTTATGAAAGGAATGGATCCTTGAGTTTTCTAGATAGTAATTAGAAATGATTACAAATCAAATCACCTGTTTATCAAAAATAATAAATACGACCTCATGCTGATCAAATGCAAGTTTAATTCAAGCAATATTTTATGCGAATTTGTCGTCACTATCGAATTAAATCGAGTTAAGTTTTAATAAGCCAATAAATATTTAGATACTGCAAAAGAACAAGTACCTATCTATAAAATTTCAAAAATAAACCATAAGCAACAAGACACTAACCGGGTAGGTACTTAAGTTTTACAACTACAAATTTCATGAGAAGTCGATTTCTTCGTCAATAGAATCACTGGTAAAACCCAAGAGTTTGATACTGAATGAAAAAGATGTCAAATCCCCACCAGTTAGTTATAAAGCTTTAAAGTTTCAGTTTAATGCACACGACAAAAAATTTACAAACAAACATCACCAATTAAATGTTTAAGCGATTCAAAGTTTTTTTTTTTGTATCTCAGTGCGCTCAGTTTAATACATATTAATTGTATGTTTATTTATATGACATTACGTGCTCATTGTTCAGTTATTTTTATAAAATTTTGCGTTTTTCCTTCTGTTTTTTATTGGAATTTCCGGTGATGAATATATTTTCCCGATAAATTGAAAAGATTCTGAGATTTTCGTGTTACGTTCAGAGGGGAATTTTAAATTATACACAAGATTGTCAAAAGAGACAAGATGTTTAGATTTCAAGTCTCTAAGACAATTGAAATTGTATGGGCATTTTTTGGTAAATTATCCAAATTTTTTTAAACGTTGCCATTTTTGACGGAAACTTGCAACACAGATAGTGTTACAGTTGCGTTATCGGTTTTCTAGGGAGTGGGATAGGCAAAGAGGGGGAAGAGGGTGGTCCTCTGGATACCTCTCTTACCGAACGAAACGCGATTTGTGCCTCTTTTTGAGTTGATATTCTGAGAGGTCGTATTTAAACGATCGAACTGCCACATTGTCACGCTCTACTACTACTTCCGTTGTGATCTTGAAATTGTTAATAAGTCACTGGAATAACTGAACATTTGAGGTATTCGTGAAAAGGGGCTAAGTATAGGAACAGACCTTTGAGCTTTGATTTGGACGTAGAGGAATTATAATTTGGACGTTTATTTGTTTTGCATATAATAAATAAAGTTTGTTTCATTAATATATTATACTAGCAGACCGCGCGGACTTCGTATCCGCTATATTGTATGTAGCTTCCCGCCCCATGGTGTTAATCGCGTACAAGGAAAATGTCAATGACAACGATGATTACACATAGCCTATGTTACTCAGTGATAATGTAGCTTTCTAAAGAAAAAAGAATTATTAAAATCGGTCCAGTACTTTTTGAGTTTATTCGTTACATACAAAAATACAAATCTTTCCTCTTTATAATATTAGTGTAGAAAATAAAGTATATTTAATGTTTAAGAAGAAAGTTATGATCATTAGAAAGGCTACGCGGCTATGGGCAACAATAAGTACCAACAATAATTTTAGTATTACATTACTAAAATTATTAATGCGTAATTGTAATTATACATCACGCTTACATGCAAATATTCGAGGCATACCAGTACGATGATTGCGCTGTCTTAATTATATTTATCGTATGACGTTATTGACCAATATAAACTGGAAGCGGATCGGTTATTTTCTATAGAATTAACCAAAACTTTCTTATTTAAAACATGATTTGATTAATACAATTTCAAGTTTTGCTTGCTCGGTTCTTTTGATGACAGCCTTACATCATTTCTTAATCAACCTTAAGCACACGTTTACATGTGATTTTAATTCCATAACTTCTAAAATTTCATATAAAAATAACATAACTTCACGCCTTTTTTCTACCAGAAGGTGTTGTTAAGCCTCCTAAGCGGCTGTTAAGCCTCGTCTCGCCGTTATGTTTACGTCCCAAATGGAAAAGGTGGTGAACCTATTTCCATACCGGGCACAAAGTTTTTCAGTCATCGATATTATTCACACATAACTTCCGTAAAGAACTTCGTAAAGTAATTGGTGTGAGCCAAGTTGAGAATTCGAACCCGCGACCTCTAGATTTAGAAGCGAATGCTCGACCACTGGACCACCGATGCCACTAAAATTTCATATATGTGTTGTATTTTTGATGTGTTGTGAAGACCTATAAAATATATCGAATTTGTATTGATGATTTAATTTGCTAACTCAATCATACACCTTGCTACATATATTAAACTTGATCTGTGAATCTGCCATCACAATAGAATGACGTGAATAAGGATAAAAAAGCCATTCAGCTCAATAAAGACTAATACCACGTCACGGACGAATAGGTAACTGTTAACCGTTGATCAGCTCCGACAATTTGCAACCATTCACAACGGTACTTCCGATAGTAACAAAACTAATGAGACCATGGACCTATAAATATAGTAGGTACCTAGTACCTAGGTACTTACTGAGAGCGCCATGGACATATACATATAGTAGGTACCTATTTGTACTCAATTCAATAATACATTATGCCTATAAATTCGTATTGTAATTCCCTTGATACTAGATACCTACAAAGAGAGTAGCGCATGATTACTATCTGCGCACTTGATATTCGTTCAGAGATATAGATAGGTCTCTGTCCAATTAACAGATAAGTTTAGGAGAAATATGTATGAAAAAAAACTCTTCTAGGAATAACACTCAGGTACGCTTGATATCAAATCTATACTAGAAGGATGTTTTATCTACTTTTCTTGGTATGAAAAACGGTAGTGTTTGTAATTCTGATTTATCCTATCTCCGGGCTCCAAGAGAATCACTTTCTTCATCAAAATATATTAAGTGCGTCGAGAAGCACATATAAGGAGTTTTTAATATCTTTTCGACAAACTTCTGTTAGTAATAATATCAAAAATAACTTGTATTATTTTTCTGCATAAAGTGGATTTGAAATGGTACAAAAATCTATAACAAAAGTTCATTGCATTGCCGAGTTCATCGATTAAAAGATTTAAACAAAAAAAAAACAAACAAATCTTTGCTCTTTAATACGATCATCATCATCATTACATAGTATAAAACAAAGTCACTTTCCGCTGTCTGTCCTCTTGTATGCGTATATCTTTAAAAGTACGTAACGGATTTTGATGCGTTTTTTTTTAATAATTAGAGGGTGTCAACAGGGTGGTTTTGATCTATAATTCATGTATAGTGTAATAAAAAAAAGTAATCATTTTCAAGATTTAGATCTTTAGATTTAGATAAAACAAAATAATGTACTACATTCTTATACATCTTCAAAAGATCTACAAAAAAGTCCGCGATGGCATATGTCTCTTCGGGATAACCCACAATGACCCTTTTTATTTTTTTACTTTTTACGAGAAATAATGGCTTATTTACGAAGCGATTTTAAATATTAATATATTAATTTTCATCCAATTAATTGTCTTAAATAGATTGTGCAAGTAATATAGATGATCCTGGCCCTTTACAGCATGCAATTTAAACGAATATTTTCGAAAGTTCGCCGGCTCAGCTAGTTCAACATAAGTAGAAACTTCGTTCTGATATTTGGAAATTAATTATGAAACGGTTTATTTAAACCATTAAAAGATCAAAACATGACTTTCAAAAAAGAACATCAAAAAATATACGTTGAAATTTTTTGTGTGTGATTGATTTATGATCATTAAAACAGCTTCGAGGGCAGGAACAAGTTCTAGATAAAATATGGCTAACACAAGCAGGTTAAACAGTCCTAGGCTAAATTTCGATTTCTAAGCACTTGGTTGAAAAGAACTAGTCTTGTCGATATCTAGACATATAATAAAATCGTAGGAAAATTTAAACTCTACATTGAACATTTTTTAGAATACTTGGGACATGATCTACTACCGATACGGAACCCAAAAATATGGCTTTTAGAATTTTTATCTGTTTGTCTGTATGTTTGTTACGGATAAACTCTAAAAGTACTGCATGCTTTTACGTCACATATATATAGCCAAGATGTCGGGTCAACACATAGGCTAAATATTATCACGCTATCACTAATTGGGAGTGAGCAATGAACCCTTATTATGGCACAGGCACAATATTTTTGCTGATTTATGGCGTCCACGCAGACGCAGTAGCGGGCAACAGCTAGTGTAATAATAATAATAACACAGAATCCTTAATCTGCCTTTATCTTCATATCGGTTATTGTATTGCGTTTTCTTTATTGCAGTGGAGACGCTTGAACAGTAATCCTTTTCGAGTACTTTGACAATAAGAGAGTGCAAAAAGATATGATTACATGATACGTGTTATTCCAATATTGAACTTTAATGCCTTGTCCTAGATCCCAATTTCACAGAAACGAATTGTTTCTAACGATTTGTTGCGCTATCTAGGTATCCAGAAATTACATAATAACTTATCGGTTTCTTAAAATGTAACAAAGGATAATTATTATCCATTATAGCATCGCAATGGCATCCTAATAGCTGAACCCAAGTCCATTCAGCAGGCAGGAATTGCGTTTTGAAATGCTGGTTGGTATCTTCTATTGGTAAATATCGGTAGAAAAATAAGACATTCGCTCATTTATGTATTACGTCTTTAATATTTAGATGTTAAACTAAAACATGCTCCTACATAACATAACTTCACGTCTTTTGTTACCCGAAGGTGTGGGCAGCGTCTGATAAGCCCTATCTCGCCGTTATGTTTACGTCTCAAATAAATTCCCCGATAAATACTCGAATTCAAAAATTAATAACTTATTTGTTTGTTAATTATAGTAATTTATTTTGAATTTGCAATTTTTTTTATCAATGTAACATGTAATCTTACGATCTTCGGGTAATTAAAGTATAAATTTTAATAAATAGCTCAAAATTGTATATAATAATTTAAAAAAAAAACGGATTTGAATTTGATTTGCATTTTCTGAGAAAATTTACTACAATAGCACAATTTTTTTTTTGCACCATCAGAAAGTTGATATTTCAGCAAACAGAAAACATACCAACTTTTGAAAAAAGCTGATATTTTGACGGGTGAATTTTCGATTGAAAATTAGGGTGCTTTTTCGATATTAATTCAATATAAGGCAAAAAAAATAAATATTTTTAAACAAAAAAATTACAGCGTATTTGGGACCTAAAAAGGCAACTTTTCAAAAAATATCGTGGAAAAAAAATAATTTTGTAAAAGATAAAAATAAAAATCCAAAAACTTGGGTTTTTGAATTTTTCACATAAATTTGGAGGTTATGTGAAAAAAGTGTAAATACAAAGTTAGATCTTTTTATTACCTACAACTTTGCCATTAAACTTTTTTCCGAAGGACTTTTAGTTTTGCCGGAAATCGAGAAAAACCGTTTTTTACCCTTAAAAACTCACCCCCATCCGCTTCCCGACGTCAGATCGCCCGTAAATTATTATTTTTTTCATTTTTGTAATATTCTCCTCCTTTTCTAATGGGTTTCATCCTACTATAATTTTTTTTCACTTTTTATTATTTTTGAAGGCATAATAGAAGGAAAGTTCTCAAAAAAGTCTTTTATGGTGAATGTCTATCGCTTAGGTGTAAACACCACAATGACCATTTTTATTTCTTTGCTTTTTACGAGTAATAATACTTACAAAGAGATTTTAAACATTAAAGCTAATTCCTTATTACAAACTAAAATCCAAAATTTATTAATTTTTTGCCTTTGAGGTGAAACAAAGTTTGCCGGATGAACTGTACTAGTATTAGATTACTAGCTGACCCGGCGAACTCTGTTTCGCATCAAAAGTAATAACTGCTGCCCCGCTATGTTAATACTGCAATATCTTCGACAAATTTGAAGTCGATAGCAGCTATAGGTTAAAAATGGGAATTTTCCATTGTTAACACCCCCGCAACCCCCCTTGTGGGTGGAATTTCGTAAAATCCGTTCTTAGCTGACCTCTACTCGGCGAAAGGAATAATCCTACCAAATTTCAAGTCGCTACGCCTTATGGTTCCAGAGATATCGTGATGAGTCAATATATAGGTGGAAATCTCTTATATACGAGTATATATAGATTATGAAAAACTGCACTTGTTGACCTGAAGTGTACCTGACCCATAGAGGTTGTAACGCGGTCAAATAGTCAATAAATAAAAAAAAATACATTATTCGAAGAAAAAAAAAGCACTTGTTTTGTAGTAATTATAAAGAACCTCGAATGAATATTGCTGACTATCCTTGCACTTTAAGGAACAATTTGTCTTTTGAAATCATTGTACTTAATTGAGTATGAAATGAAAATTTATATGAGGTCAATTAAGTTGTGGTATTGATAAGGTTACTATGGCTACAGATAATAGTCTCGGTGGTACAGTAGGGGAGCTCCCCGCTTCTGATTCAGAAGTGGTAGGTTCGATTCCTAATATTCGATTCGGTTCAGAAGTTATGTGTGATAAATATCGCGAAGACTACCAAATTTGTGTCCGGTGCATGGCAATAGGTTTGCCAATCGCCACTTATTCCATTTGGGACGTAACTTAACGATTCGGCGAATCGAGGCTTTAATAGCCGCTGCCTACACCTTCGGATAGAAAGGCGTGAAGATCAGATAAGCTTGGATGCTCGCTATCAAGGCTTAACGACTTTTCAAAGCGTTATATTATTTGCTAATATTTTCACGAATTGATATTGGTGAAGCATTCCCAAACTCGTAATATATTTTAGTCAATTTACGTTTCCAACTAATAAGCTAATATTTGATTGACACGAGAATCACTTAATATGATGAAGATTACATAAATCTCACGCCTTTTTCTGTTCGTAGGTCTAGGTAGCGGCTGTTATGACTTTACAAAATCCGAGGCGCAATAAAAATAATTTCATAAAACTCGTCTCCAAAAGTATTGATTTTTCGAAAACACGCTATTGTTTCAGAGTCTGTGTGCTCATATACGGCTCATATTGACGGGCCTCGTGGTGCATTGGTAAAAATACCGACTGCAGAATCGAAGTTGGCAGGTTCCATCCTCACCCGAGTACTAATATTTGTGACAAGCAGGAATGTTTGTTTGGCGTTTGGGTGTTTTTTCTATGAATTATAAGTATTTAGTTGCTTAGCTTGGAACTAGAGGGCGCTGCGTGTATTATGTCCAAGATATTATTATTATACAAAACATTATTCATAAAGACCTTGACCACTTTTTTGCATTGACAGCTTTCATAAAATATGATAGCAATGTATAATCGTCGAGCGGACCCCGCGGTATCATCAATCATGTGCAAAAATGAATAACCGAGCCTTTTATTAAAAAAAAAATAATCCTTGTAAATATATGTACGGACCAGCGTATTAAATTTACCTGGAGATTAATTCTTTTTGAGCTTAGGTAAAATAATGGTTTTCATATTAATACGTATAAATCTAGATGCCGTTTCGTGGATTACGTTAAATTTAGGCAAAAATCTAAAACAAAAGTAACCCAAGTTATTCATTATTATTACATCAGCTACCTGCTAATCAAAGTCCCGTCAAAATCAGTCTAACCATTTCAAATATTAGCCAGAACAAACAGACGAAATTTAAAAAAAAATATGTTATTTTGGTGTACCTATATACCGAATATAACATTCATATGAATGTAGTAGAATGCAATTATTTCAATATTACAAACAGACTCTTCGATTTCATTTAAATGTATAGTGTAGATTATGCTCTGTGTGAATGAAGTTTTATCAAATTAAAATTAAAATTCTAATACTGAAGTACTCAAGTGTTTATTTGCCTTGAAACACACTTAAAACACTAGTACACAAGAATATTTACGTAATACATTACAGTCATATAAGTCAGAATTAAAAATAAAATATGTCTAAAATCGTAAAAAACTATTGTCCCACAATTATCAATCAAAAACGTAATAAAGCTTCTCAAAACACTTAAAATTCTCACAGATTTATAAACACTCACATAAAAAATAATTATAAAAATAAAATAATGTTTCATTTTTTTCAGCGTTTGGCCGATTTAGTAAAGAATTTAGTGGTGGGCCACCCTCTTCACGCGAGGGATCAAATTGAGAAAAAGTTTACGACCGATTCTCGGACTTATCAAGCCGTTTAAGATGAGTGTGGGAACAAACACTGTGACACGAGAATTTTATATATTAGACTAGCTGACCCAAAAGTCTTACCAAAAAATAAAAATAGGGGTTAGATCTACGATCAGATAAGTGAACATTTGGGGTTATATGTATTATTGTATGTTGTTACATAGGAAAAAAAAAATCAAAAAATTTATAGGTGTAATGCCCTTAACATTTAGGGGGATGAAAAATAGATGTGTACACTACACCCAAGATTCAGGAGTGATTCGTTACAAGTCTACGTCTCTTGCAAGGATAAAACAAATGTACATCTATCTATACCTAGGATCCATCTAGCTTGTTCATGACTTGTGATCTATGTCCGAGCTAAAGGAAAAGATAACAAACGGACAAGTAGATCACCTGATAATAAGCGACCACCGCCACCCATAGACATCGCAACAGAGTGGGGGTCAGATCTGAATTGCCGGAGACGCATTATAAATTCAAAGGGAGTTTTGGTGGGAACGTAAAAGAGTCATAACAAAGTGTGTTCTTTGCATTAATTCCTAACAATAGTTAATGTGTTTCAATGAATTCCTTTGAAACATTGTGCATAAAGAGTCACGACCTAATGGGTGATTCAGTTAGGTTACTTTAGGTTATTTAAATTTAGATTAAGTATAATACTGCAGAAAAAATAATTCTACAGAAAAGTCAGTATGGCTTCTAAGCTTTAGCCTGTCCAAATCCGGCAAATGATAAAAAATATTAATAATAAATCCAAAGACTCAGAAACAAAGTCGCTGGAAGAAAGAAGTACGCCCGTTCAGCTTCATATATGGGTGGGGCTATACATTTTCACAACACGCTGACACGTTTGAACGTAGGTACTTCTACCTACTAATCAGGTAGATGACACAAGCGTCAAGTTGTGGGAAAGTTGATTCAGCTCATTGTTACACTTGTAAATTATTTAAATATTTTTCCTTTGTCAACTTACTACTGCGCATTATATCAAGATAATGGCGTGTGTATGATATCTTGCAACTTCTGCACATATCTCGTCTCTAGTTTTCTCAGGGACACTGAACCAAACAAGAAAAAATACGCAAATAACTTTTATAAATTCTTGTTTAAGGAGTTCACGTTGTAATAAAACGTAGAAAGTAAAATTTTTGCAAGTACCTTTTTGGACATCTAAACTTCCTTGTTAGAAAGAAACACGAGATACAATAGAGTAGATAACTGATACCAAAAGTAATACTTAGCGTTCATTATGGTTTAAGAGCTAGCAACGTTTTTGAGCGACGAGTTTAGGTCGGCCAGTTCTAAGATATGTTATTCCTCTCACTCTCTTGAACATAATACAGGCAGTCTGGCTAGTGGTAGTAGTTGCGTTCGGTTCTGCGCAGTATTCAATGTTTTCTCTGTAATTTATTCGAAAACGATTGCTAGATCGAGCAAAATCATCTACAGATATCGGTCTAGCAAAATTAATCTGGGTTATTACATATCAAAATTTTAGCCACAATAAAGTGATTTCAAAAATCTAAATTTTGTTCATCTAAAATTGCGTCTTGCACAGCTTTAGCAACACCAGAACCCTCTGGCAAAATTAATATATTTTGCAAAAACTTCAATAAACATAATGTAACAAACAAAAATCTTCTTAAAAATGCATATTTGAACACGTTAAACGTGTACAAATAGGCTGCGCAGAAACGAACGCAACCTCTACAGCTAGCCAGGCAGAGTGAGAGGAATAACATATCTTAAAACTGGCCGACCTAAATTTCTTGTTTTCCCGACGTTGTTAGCTCTCGTACTATTAATTATGTTTGCAAAATAATGATCTGATTTAAAAGTCAACGATTAAACTGAAAATAAATACTAATTTTTAAAGTAGAATGATAAAAATTAAGGTGCATTTTTCAAATATAATCAGTTTAGAAGAGTGAAACCTCCCCAGTACTCAAAATTAATGTACATATATATAGTCTCGGTGGCCCAGTGATCGAGCGCACGGCTTCTGATCCAGAGGTCCGGGTTCGAATCCTGACACTGGCTCACACCAATGACTTTCGAAATTGTTTTTCGAAAGTTAAGTGTGATAAATATCGATGACTGAAAACTTTGTGCCCGGTATGGCAATAGGTTCGCCACCTATTCCATTTGGGACGTAAACATAACGGCGAGACGAGGCTTAACAGCCGCTGCCTACACCTACGGGGCACAAAGGCGTGAAGTTATGTTATATATATTTAGTTCTTGAATAGAACTTTATTTTGAAAATCTAACCAACTGAACAGACTACCAGGCAAATATTTTTTTTGTATTTAAATAACGCGTGCATATAATTTGCATTTACTTTTAATTTAATTTGCATATAAACATGTGGGAGGCTTTCCAGCTTCCATGTTAACGGGTTCCGCACAAGTTCTCTAGTATGTACTTTTCAGACCTAAAATAGCTCGGCAAATGTGGCTTTTGTAGGATAGTTAAGTTCAATCTGAGTAACTAATAAAGTATTCATTTGAATATCATGCATGCATCAAATCGAGTCGAGGACGGCCACAAAACACCTTCCATGACCAAATAAATATAACGAGTTCTGGAGGAAGATGATGTTAAGAGCCTTAAAAATCAACGCGTATGCATGAAAGTCAAAGTCAAACAAGCGAGTGAAGCGTGTAAGAATCGTGGCTTATACCGCTCTGTTTTCTCTGCCTACCCCATAATAGATTTGGCGTGAACTTGTTTATGTATGTATGAATATCAAAATTATTCAGAATACATTTGCAATAACAAGAACATATTTATAGTCGCATTGAACAGGATGTACGTCCGATTTGTTTAGTATACGATAGCAACCCTGAGATGCATCTGTTTGACTTCAGAGGTTTTTGTTTATAATTTACTTAACACTATCTGCCCCATGAAATCGGATTATAAACAGCCTCTATTACATACAGGCATATGCAAAATGCATATGTCCGAAGCTTATATGTAAAACTAGCTGACCCGGCGAACTTTGTTCCGCATCAAAAGTAAAATTTGGATATTAAACAGTTCAATTTGTGCTTATTTATCGGCACGCGTTTTGGCGCGCATCGCAACTACTATGTCCCGCTATGTTAATACTGTAATATCTTCGTAAATATTCGTTTAAATTACATACTGTAAAGGGCAATATTGATCTGTATTAAATGCACCATCTATTTAATACACTTAATTGGATGAAAATTAATGCTGTAATGTTTAAAATCACTTCGTAAATAGGCTATTATTTCTCGTAAAAAGTAAAAAATAAAAATGGTCATTGTAGGTTATCCCTAAGAGATAGACATATGCCCTCGCGGACTTCTTTTAGAACTTTTAAAGGTGTATAATAATGTAGTAGGTTGGTTTGATTTATCACTTAGGGTTCATGCAGCGTTTGCGATTAAAGTTCTAAATCTTTAAAATTATCACTTTTTTTACTACACTATACACGAATTATAGATAAAAACCACCTCGTTGACACCCTCTAACTATTACTAAACCGCATCAAAATCCGTTGCGTAGTTTTAAAGATATGCGCATATATGGGGACAGACAGCGGAAAGTGACTTTGTTTTATACTATGTAATGAAATAGTATATATCAGTCAAAAGAAAAAATTATATAATTACAGTGAAATTGTTTTTAAAATCTGATTATTGGTTTCAGAGAATGGCCCACAGATAAACAACGTTATCTCTTTATAGTATTAGTGTTTAGTACATATTAGGTCGGGGAAAAAGTCTTTTCGCATAACGTAGGTATAAACTTATTATAAAATTTCTTTGACTGTACTATTTGTGTCTGGCTGGTTTTGGTAACATTAAAAAGGTTACATTATAAAGAAAAGAAAAAAATAAAAAAAAGTTGTTTCCCGCTATTTTTCATTTGTTTTTCTCTCCGTAAAAATGAGTGAATCTAGTGAAGAAATTCGATACATTTTAAAATTTTATTATAAAAAAGGCAAAAATGCAACTCAAGCAGTGAAAAAAATTTGTGATGTTTATGGACCTGATGCAGTGTCAGTAAGAGTAGCACAAATTTGGTTCAAACGTTTTCAGTCCGGAAATTTTGATGTTAAAGATGCACCTCGCTCTGGTCGCCCTGTTACGAATAAAATGGACGCCATTTTTGAAAGAGTGGAGCAAGATCGGCATATTAGTAGTTACGATGTAGCTGAAGAACTGGGAATTGACCACAAAACAGTTTTGACCCATTTGAAGAAAGCTGGTTATACAAAAAAGCTCGATATTTGGGTGCCACACGAGCTCACTCAAAGAAACTTAATGAACCGTGTACTCATTTGCGATTCATTATTGAGACGTAATGAAACCGAGCCGTTTTTGAAGAGATTGATAACTGGCGATGAAAAGTGGATCACGTACGACAAGAACGTGCGAAAAAGGTCGTGGTCGAAAGTTGGCCAGGCTTCACAGACTGTGGCCAAACCTGGCCTAACACGAAATAAGGTAATGCTGTGTGTATGGTGGGATTGGAAGGGCATTGTTCATTATGAGCTTTTACCGTCCGGCAAAACCATCGATTCTGATCTTTACTGCCAGTAACTGATGAGATTAAAGGAAGCAGTCGAGAGAAAACGGCCGGAATTGATCAACAGGAAGGGTGTGGTCTTTCATCACGATAACGCTAGACCACACACATCTTTAGCCACTCAGCAAAAATTAAGAGAGTTCGACTGGGAGGTCCTAGTGCATCCACCATATAGCCCTGACCTTGCGCCTTCAGATTTTCACCTGTTTCGGTCTCTTCAGAATTCTTTAGGTTCTGTAAGGTTGACCTCAAGAGAGGACTGCCAAAACTATTTGTCCCGTTTTTTTGATCAGAAGTCCCAAAGTTTCTACAGTAACGGGATAATGTCTTTGCCCACAAAATGGCAGAAAGTTATTCAACAAAACGGTACATATATATTGTAAATAAATGTAAATAAACTTTGAAAAAAATGTCTTGACTTTTCATACAAAAATACGAAAATACTTTTTCCCCAACCTATTATATAAAGATATTCCTAAAAGTCTGAGGCGTTATGTTGCAATCGCCTTTTTCGTCACAGACCAGATAGACATAGCGAGCCTTTCCCCAGGGGCTACTACTGGCAGTACTATCTATCTGACTTTCGATCACGATTCTACGAACTAAGTAAAAGGAAATAGTTGTGCGGTTAAATTGTTTATAAACAGTAAACAATCACTCACATAATGTACGAATTCAACATCTTATTCTGACATTTCAAAGTATAGATTATTCACACATTTTCAGTATGAAATGTACTAAGGAAATACATTAAATCACACAATAATTTAAGTACTTTGCTACAAAGTACTTGTAACTTGTTATAGAGTATAGTCTCGGTGGCCCAGTGGTCGAGCACACAGCTTCTGATCCAGAGGTTCGGGTTCGATTCCTGACACTGGCTCACACCAATGACTTTTCGAAATTGTTTTCGGAAGTTATGTGTGATAAATATCTATGACTGAAAACTTTGTGCCCGGTATGGCAATAGGTTCGCTACCTAAACATAACGGCGAGACGAGGCTTAACAGCCGCTGCATACACCTTCGGGTAATAAAAGGCGTGAAGTTATGTTAAGTTATTTGTAACCGTTTTTATTGGTAGCTTCACGCCTACCACAAAAGTGTCAATTATACATTGATACGCCATATTTTTTTTGTATTTCATTTTCTGATTCAGATATTTATCAAAGATCATTTCCGCAAAGTCATCGATATGCCACCTGGATTCGAATACAACACTTCTGATTCAAATACAGAATACTGAACAATTAGATTATCAAGAAGAATTATCATGAACTTGTTAATTTATTATTATTATCCCCAAATTATCGCTTCTAAGTAGCCGAAGGTCTATTTTTGGCTGAAGCCGAAGCCGAGTAATTTAATAATTTTCTTCAATATTATCCACAGCTAAAGAACAATATCGGCGTGAAGAGGCTCATGCCGCTTTTCTCTCGGCGATAGAGGTACCCGCACTGAACTAAGTGCAGTCCGGTCCGTCAGTCACTCACTCTTTCGTAACAGTTCGTTTAATTCCGACTGTTCTCAGACTTCGGCGGGACCTTTGACTTCGGCACAGAATCCGGCCGAAGCCGAAGATGGATTTTTGGCCGAAGATGGCCGAAGCCGAAGCTTCAGTCGGACACTACTTCTAAGCTTAAAACGGACTCTACCACAGAAATAGATCAAGATAGAACGGCCGCGATGGCATATTTCCATACATTTCGAGCGTGTCACTTTTTTGAAAAACCACGCCCTCAGCGTGACGTCATTTTCATTGTGAGCGGCGCGACTAGTTAGGAGACACTCACATTAGATTATCGATGTTAATATCGGCAACGTGTGTTAATTTTATTATTTTTATATTTTACTAACTTTATTGATTTTCTGTAACGATAATCATAGAAAGTAAAACATGTTAAATACTTCAATCCGACATATTAAAACCTAAAACATATTTTTCCAACAGTATATAAAATTTAATTATAAATATTTTACTGTCCTTGAAACTATACATATTTATTAAATATTTGCCTTTTTGTAAGGGTTGGCCTCACAGTCCTGGTTAAATAACGAAGCCGAACGTCTACATATACCTCGGTTACTGCCCATTTGAGAAGAACGAGATGATTTTCCATCGGCGATTGGTCAAATTGGTGAAAACTTATACTGTCAAATAAACTGCTGCCAATGTAATTACGAAACACTTTGGTTGAAATTTGTGGTGTTAGAATAAAGTAGGGACAAGGCAAGATATGAGCTGATACTCAAATTATTATTGAATTAATTTATCGATAAGTCCTAAGACTTATCGATAAATGGATAAATCGACATGGAGTGCCCATCTCTAACATTCGAATCACAGCGATTAACAGACACAGCGATCAACTGGCAGGTGTATTGTGTATTTCGTTCGATTCGACGTACATTACGCGTATAATTTATACGCGCAATGTTTTTGTATACGAGCGTTGAATGCGGACAGCAATGGATATTTATCATAACGAAAAAATATACAACGTGTGATCGTAATTATTGAACATAGTAAAAGTAAAACAATAATTTATAATCTCAAAAAAATACTTTCTACTGATTTTCTGTACTTACTGATCATACGAAATATTTCCTTTTTTCATATTTGATTCACTACTTTTGTTTTTACAATTTTTCACAGCATAATAAGGCATATATGTGACGTTTTATCTATTTTTTTACGTCCTGAACGCATGGCAGGAACGCTCGTTGCGTAATGAGAGCGAGTTTCGAAAAGCATGCAATATAGTGCAGGGTTTTGGCACGCTTGCCACGCCTATTCGCCGTTCTATCTTGATCTATTTCTGTGGACTCTACCAATTCTTATCATTTACTATTATTTCGATTACGATTTTTTATACTAATAATAGACTTCGAATATTACTAACAAAAAGACTCCGCACAGCGTACCGCACCGAATACTACCGGAAAAAAAAAGTTGAGATGCCATCGTGCAGCCTCGCCTATATTACACGAAAAACTTCGCCAACACAATGCAAATCAAATTCCATCGGCTCAAAATTCACTCGCAACGTGACTAGAATTTACAAGCGCCTTATGATTTTTATACACTATTCACACATCTCCGTCAAGTCGCTTAAACCGACTTCACCATATATATAGGTAGTATAGGTACATATATATATTATATAAATGTAAATATATACAAGTTTATGTACGTGACTGACACTAAAGGAAACATACGCAATGCTAGAAGAGCGGAGGATCCATGCCGGAGACGGTTGGGGCGTGGTAGGCGCCGACACTGTTACCATGCTGAAATATTAACAAACTTTAAATGATTACAGCAGTCCTTCACATTAAAAACACTCGTTCTCATCCCAAAAGATAAACAAATCGATTGACTGATTACACGAACTAAATACGTCCATGCCAAGTAAACATCTGTGTACTAAGAAATGAGTTGAGATATCACTCATATGATGGAAGTGTTCCGGTAAACAATATCAGTGTAACATGTGAGTGATGATCCGACCACCAATATCATCACATTTGTGATAAGAATTTGAGTCATAGACACAACGTAACATATAGATTGTTCCGCAAGCAGATAGGAATCACTAGACATTGGAGTCATCTGCTGAGAAATATATATACTTCTATTATCCTAGTAGGCTAAAACAAAACTGAGACTAGCGAAAAGTCTTCTGCAGAAACTGTGAACTCAGATTCTGCCCGTTAAAGAGACAAGAAGAAACTTTCATTGTGCCAGTATCTTTAAAAAGCTTAAATATTCTAGGTTTAAAAATTTTTCACTATCAACACTGAAACAGGAATGAAATTATGCATTGCTAATAAAAGAGAACAAAATAAAATATAAAAATACGTATGGAAATCCCTGCACACAATAATTTATAAAAAGTAGGTCACGACCAAGCCGGGTAGCTAAGTTAAAAAAAAACACAAATCGTGGACCACAAAATGAAACGGGTCAGAATCTACACAGACTAGTGTGTAACAATAAAAGATGTTACATTTTCCATGGAGATATGCCATCGGAGAAAATGAAAGCGATAGTTACTCTGTGGTCATGTACACAAATGTTACTGACAGAATGGCAGAGCGACATTTACAAATACAGTTTTATCTTGACAGGTTTACATATTAGCAATGTGACAAATAACTTTCTGAGAAAGAGGTCGCTCTGATATACCTACTTAACCGACATTATCAACAATACAGTGATATCAACGTTAATTATAATTATCTTGTGATCTGAACAAGGTCAAATAATTATTGATAATGACAATAATATAAAAGGGGAGGGGAATACTGACTTAGTTATGTGGTTCAATATAAATTGTTAGTAAAATTTTTGATCGAGTAAGTACTCACTCGATATCGGCACTCCAAATGTCTTCATCTTCTTCCTCAATTACCATATTATCATTAAACGGTTCTATTTTATTTTTAAATATAAGAATATCTTCTTCACCTTAAATGTGACAAAATCATCTTAAAACATTGTCATGATGATCTTAACTTATCTATAAACTTATTATTACGATAATATTTATATCCACCACGAAGCTGTACAATTCCTTAATTCCTCTACCATCCAAACGTAAATTTAGTTTTTAATTTAACACTCATTTTCAAAATATCATTACAAAATGCATTCGACATATAAATTTAATTAATCTAATCTAATCTATATCGATATAATATCAATTATTCACCAAGAGCATGATATTAAGATATCATGTATATGTAAGTAATTAGGTATATTAATAAATATTTCACTACATTTCAAACCTCACATAAAAGGAGGTTTTTTCACGAGAATTTCAGACAGTCAAATAATTAATGGTGCAAATAAATAATATTTTTTCAATGGACAAGATTCTAACACATTCTCTATAACAATGGAAGAGCATTAAGACAGTATTTACGTCATTAGACAGATAAATCAAAATGAAGGTCTTTTAGGATCTATAACATAGCTTCACGCTTAATTCTGATAAATATCGTTATTTCATTAGCTAATACAAACGACGACCTAATCACCCAAATTATTTAAGTAAAACTAAAATAATCTATAAATAACATATGACTTTTTTGAAATAAGAAAGAAATGTATGTACATACCCAGTAAAAAACTGAAAAAAACTCATTTAAATTAACAACAAAACCCAATCTATTAAACAATTATAAACAATTCACATTGAAATAGCACAGCTAATACAATATTATTGCACTAAAGAATTGTGCGTGACTGTCATAACAATATGAGGAACTGAAGCTTATCATTACAATACATTACCAAAATGAAATTACGATAATGATTAGTTGATTAATCGCTACGATACTAGTAACGTTGGATTTTGTCGAAACGAAAAAATAAGAATCAAACAAACCACCGCTCTACAACTGTTTGAGAGAATGAAAAATAGTTTGCATCAATCGTGAAATATAAATAATCAATCTATATCTATGTATATAATAAATTTTAACTATCTATAGATAAGTATTGAATATACCTTGAAATAAATAAAGTATAAACAATTATATTGGAGGTGCAATACTAAAAGGACGACAAATCAATCGCATTGTCTCTATACTTTATGTTTGGGTTCGTACAATGTCGTATTGTTTTTAATGCATTCATTTCTTTTGAAGAGGTCAGAAAAATTAAAAACGAGTGTGCATGAGTGAAAGAAAGAGAAGCATGTGGAGTTAAAAATAAGTTTGATAATAGTTTATCGATCAGCTAAGACACAGCTGAGAAGTAGAGTGAGAATCGGAAAATGCAGGCCTCTTCAGTACTTATATTAAACATTACCAATCCTGTTTACTCGTAGGCAAACAACGATTAGTATTTATAAGTACTTAATATGTATTGAAAGATTGTATCATTTTATTAGATAAGCATAGATAACTTTTAAAAAAGAAGTATGAAAATCATTGTCACCGAGAATCTGTGTTTCATTAAGTTAGTGAACGAGTGTTAAATATTTTTGTCATTATCTTGTAAGTACTTGAAATGCTTTTACGAAAAAATATAAAGTAAACTGTAAATGAATAAAATAATAGCACAGACGGGTCTTAAACTCATGAACAGAGTTCAAAAATAAGATTTAAAAATTACTAAAAGAAATAAACATGTATATTTATTTATATACCCATCCACGTGAGAAGTAATGAACCATAAGAGCATCCAGACAACTTTTTATCGCGAAAGAATTCATAGTTCTCGTGGCAATGAATTTCCACGAAGTGGCATGCAACAACTAGCCTCATAGTCTATCTAGGAACTCAAAGATATCTATATACATTAGCTACTCAACTACAGATTCAACTTAATATTGATATAATAATCAAAATACAAATTCTCAAAATCGTTTTTATATAAGCTTAGAGGTAGTCCGATTGAGGTCACGCAAGCATCTCCTCCTCAACAATGTACCGCTGGAGCGCTGCAATTGATTTCGAATGGGATAGTTTGATAAATGGAACGACATAGTATCCTGTATTGTTAAACGTTTTTGTCATCAAAATGTACAAAGGATTCGTGAATTTATTGAAATACAACGTACTGAATAGGTCCTATTTATACCTATAGATATTCGGTAGGTACAGGATATATACAAGCACTGTATGTTACACCTACAGATGGGATAAACGGGATGTTATCAGCCAATGCTAACAATATGATGCATTACTGTAATACCCTCGACTGCAGGTCTGTGCAGCATCATGTCAAGAGAAGTACCTATATAGCTGGCGCCATTGCTAATCATTCAATTACATCCACTTCATGATTCAGTACCTACGTATGGACGTTTCAATTGCGGAAAACTGAACGTTCCGGTACAAGCACAATTATACCTAACAGTTGTGGCTCACGTGCGTAGCAATAATTTTTAAGTGTTGGTCTGTGGGTCTACTAAAACAAATTCACCTTGGCTGAGGTTCCTATTTCCTAAAGATTATACAATATTACACTCGATAAACGGACTAATAACTTGTAAATAGCAAACTATTAACTAAAGTCTTGATATAACATTTTTTACCAACCAAGTGAGTTACTTGGTTGTAAGTGACTTGCATCCCCCTCGGACCATTTATGATAGATAGAGATCTATCTGAGGTATCTGGAGAGTTACCTCTCTCACTGAATAAGACGCGGCAGGAGCTATTTTACGTTGGTATTCTGACAAATCGTGTTATTTCAGGACTGGATCTAACACCGCCAAAATATTGTGGAGATATTTTCTGGTTTACATAGAAGACATATTATGTAAAACTAGGAAAATTGTGATAGATTTAACAACAAACTTATCTATTTCACTTGAAACAATGAACAAACATGAGATGAAATTATTATAAACAAAAACAGGGGCTCGGCTGGCTATCAACTCACCGTGTAAGTATCTGTCAGTTAAGTGTCACGAATTACTGCGCATTACAGCACTTTTATCAAAGGCTTTGAATATATTTACATATGATAAACAGGACAAAGGGTGTGGAAAATGCGTAACCCAAAAACATTTTAAAAAATTGCTGACTTATTAGTTTAACCTAATGAATTGTGAAAATTGTTGAATTATCCTGGAATGCACGTAAACCACGCATAAAACGGACCGTTCTGGGGGACTGGTAATGCAATAATAGATTCGTTGTTGTTTTATATTCAATTTAAACATATTTGATGCTCTCAACTTTTTTTAAATTCACACCTTTTTACCCTTAAGTCAAGGCAAAAGTTTGTTACGCTTTGAATCGCCGAATTTTTACGTTCAAACAGAATAGGTAGTGGTACCTATTACCATATATCATGCAAAACTTAGGGCGATATTTTAGTATTTAAGAGGTGATTTAATTTAGTATTTACCACCAGTGTTTATAATAGTTAGAAAAATTACAACAAAAAGGATCGAAGGACCATGAACTCTTTAACTAACAGTTTATGGTCCTTCGAGCTTTTTTTCTGTGCAAATAAATATTATATTAATAGATGTTGCAATGTAATAGCTGTCCAATAACAAACATACGTCAACATTATTACGATGCAAATAAGAAAAAAGAGAAAATAGATTCACATTTATGTATCGGTATAGACGTGTGCTGGCGTTGAAATCAATTTGTCCCGTATAATGTGTTGACAATGCAACGCGTTATGTGTATGTATTATAGGCTAAATTATAGGCAAGGCGTGACAACACGGCCTACGAACAATACAGATACGACCTCGTGTGTACCTTAGTACTACCGTCACGATCAACATTCTACAAGCGCCAGGGTACTCTACTGAGACTAACTTGATTGTCGATATAAGTTAGACGAAAATTGACATGTAGATGGAAGAGTTCAAGTCAGCAATGTCTTCCCTGGAAATTTTAACACTGGTAGAATGGTAGAACAGTGGTAGAGTCAAGCAGTTCGCTGCATGAATGACTTCTCAGAATATCGACGTAAGGTGGCTAATGCCGCGTTTCGTTCGGCGAGAGAGATACCCGGAGGCCTACCCCCCTTTCCCACCCTTAACACTAATGTGTTGCTAGTGTCCATGGGCGGCGCAGGTTTCTTACCATCAGGTCAAAAAAATCATTTAGTTCGCTCCATCAAAGGACCATCCGGCGAGAGAGGCGTCCGAAGGAGACTCACCCCTCACACCTCCTCATCCCAATCCCGACAGTCATCTCTATTGTTTCTTAAGGTCGGCAACGCTACTGTGACACTAACTGTGTTGGATCCGCATAACATTATGTGACCCGCTTGACCGGTTGCCCAATATCCCATAAAATTCTTGTTAAGAAAAAAAATATCTGTAAATGACACATTAACCATAGAACGTACGAAAATCCAGACGATGCATTCTCCTTTTATGGTAATTAAAAAATTCCGATTCAAGTAGGGTTAATTTCCTGCAGACTGCAAAAATGTCATCCTGAAGTGCAAATTCATTGCAAAGCTGAAGTCCATTTAAGCAGCAAACAATCTATTCACTAGCGACAATAACTATAAAGCTGAAAACAGCTAGCTAGTATATCCTTCGCAAGGAAAAAAAAATCCCAATACCCATCCCATCCCAATAATCACAATGTACGAGTTTTGGTGCGATTCGCAAATTATTGGTTCGTTCGTCCAGTTTGGTCATCATTTCATCAAACTAATATTACAATTCTAGGTCTATACTAATATTACAGTTACAATTATTTATTTATTGTAATATTACAATTATTTTCTTTAAAAGTCTCGGTGGACCAGTGGTCGAGCACCTCGCTTCTGAAACCAGAGGTCGCGGATTCGAATTCTGGCTCACATCAGTGACTTTTCGAAATTCTTTTCGAAAGTTATGTGTGATAGATATCAATGACTGATAACATTGTGCCCGGTATGTGGCAATAAGTTCGCCACCTATTCTATTTGGGACGTAAACATAACGGTGAGGCGAGGCTTAATAGTCACTGCACTACACTACTACACCTTCGGGTAGTTTAGGAGTGAAGTTGTGTATGTTATTTAATTGAACGATTGTTACTTAATTGAAGTAATACATTTTTCATATTTATAATATAGCTACAAGTTCGTCTACGTAAAATTTATTAAATCGGCGCAATGAAGTCAGCAAGACCTAGTTAGGAAGGTCAGACCGATGTCTGAGTTTGTGAGAGTGCAGATAAGAAGCCAGTAGCAGATGGAAGCAATGTACATTGAGATAGCGAATCTCACAAAGGCAAATATTTGAGTGGGACATGGCCACCGCGCTACCCGACAGCTGCCGCGCACCACAAGCACAGAACACTGTCGTAAATATACTGCTAACAATATAATAACACTATTCCTATAACAATAAACAGTTCTGTGGTCCAGTGCTCGAGGTTCGCCGTCGAGCCCTGCTTCTGAATCAAGAGGTCGCGGGTTCGAATCCTGGCTCACACCAATGACGAAATTATTTTCGGAAGTTATGTGTGATAAATATCGATGACTCCAACTTTGTGCCCGGTATGGCAATAGGTTCGCCACCTATTCCATTAGGGACGTAAACCTTCGGGTAGAAAAGGCGTGAAATTATGTTATATGATGTGTTATGTTATGTTTAAAAGATAAATATGTGGTTGGTTACCACACACTTTCCATGACCAAATAGAACGAGTTCTGGAGGAAAGAGCCCTAAAATCAACGAGCGTGTATGACAAGAGTTATGAAAGTCATAAAAGCGAGTGAGGCGTGTATGAATCGTGCCTTATGGAGCTCTGTTCTCACTGCCTAAACCGCAGGGGACTTGGCGGGATTTATCTAGCTGATATTGTAGCTCGGCGTGTCAAAGCATAAATGCCACGGCATAAAATTTCAGGAATTTAAGGTGTGATGTTATGTGATACACAATTTCCTGCTTCTCTAATTACGGTAAGGGGGCGTCCATAAATTACGTGAGGTGTGTTTTTAAATTTTCTGTCCCTCCCTCCCTCGTTTGTGAGCTGTCGTGAGATTTTGTTCAACCCCCTCCCCCATCCCCCAATCTCACGTGAGATTTTTCAGAATGTGGGTTACTTAGGTAAAGGTTTATTTAAGACTAGTTGACAGACACAGTAAAGAGGTTAAATCTTGAGCTTTATACTATTTTGGTCCATACAATTTGGATTGAATTGACAAAAATATTATATTTAGTTTTGTTTCAATCAGAACAATAATTGCGTGATATTTGTCGAGACCCTCCCTTTCCCTAACGTGAGATTATATGAACTTTGACTCGACCGCCTCCCCCCCCCCCCCTAAATCATCTCACGTAATTTATGGACGCCCCCTAAGCGATATCGGTATGGTGCTTACCACTTTTTGCTATTGCACTTAGATTTATTATTTAAATTACCATAAAGAAACCTGAAACGCCAACAGCTCATGTAGCACGATGAGTCCTTGTTTCACCTGGTATAGATAGACATCAGGGTACTTATGCCCTTTCCCTGCTATTTCTTTTCAATTCCATACCTTGGTTAATGATACTATACATAAAGAAATGCGCTAAAGATTATATAGGTTATCATATAGGTTCCTTCCGTTATGGTAGTCGGTTAAAAATAACCTGTCAAACGTCACTATATATTTTAAATAAGACGATTGTGTTTATTTTGTTCCAAAACTATATATATATGCGTTGTTATCTCCCAAGTCTGTAACAGCATCGCTAATTGTTTGTATATGTTATTAACATATTTCGCACAGTTTGTACAGATAAAGTTTGTTTTTATCAAACTCGTATTGTAAGAAAAACGATACGAAGGCGATATTTTTTTGACGACCAAAGACTATAGAAGATTCAAAGTGTCAAGTTTTTTCCGCCAGTGATACGACGCAGATTTGGTAGGTTTAGATGTTCAATTGATACTGAATTTTACAGAGACATTGTCAAGTACGTTATTTTTAATCTACACAAAAATTATCAAGCTCATACGACACTGTTTAATCACTGATTAATACATATTGAAGGTATTTTAAAACACAGGTTAGTAAAGAAATCTGTAGACGCCGACGCATTACTCATATTAAATACTTTCTTACGTTAATAACTAGACGTTTTACCAGTCAACTAAATGTTATCTTGAAACGGCCAAAGTTTACAAAACTTTTCCATATTAAAACGTTGAAAGTTACAAAGTAGAGACCAGATAAAAGTTGAATGCACAGGTAACGTCATATTTCACACGCCAGTAGCAAATTTACTGTTGTATTACACAGTATCCACGTTAGAATGTAGTATTATGTCTTATACATAGTAAGGTATAATAGTGCCGTACATGCGCGATGCACAATACTGCACAGTTAGTTTGTTAGTACCCACCTACAACTATAAAAGAATATCTAAAATAGCAAAATAAACCCGTGCAATGTAGTATTTATTTATATAAATTCAAATAAATAAAATTAAAACATCAGAATATTATATGAAAATAAATTCATAAAATAACAGCAGTTGCTTACAGGTTTGTAGTGCACGAATCACGCGCAACTAATCAAAATTACATGAGTGCAGCATTTTAAGCGAGACTTACTGCCAATGGAAGGGTCCTGTTATCCCTTCTCTGAGTCTGTCCTTCAGGGAGCGTTGTCGGGATGGTCCCGGTCCGGGGGGCAGCATCCCCGCGCCGGCAGGCACTGGGGGCGGAGGCGCGCGGGCCGGGGACGACATCACGAGCTTCGCGCGGCGTCTCAACTACCAGCTCCGTGTCAACATTACATCACTCCACTACAAACGCGAGCTGCAACACAACAAAAACAACCAAAGCCACGTAAATAAAGCAAAGCAAATACGTTTACTGCAAATTAATTAGCATATGTACTTACAAAAAAAGAAATAAACTGATTGATGTTATAGATAAGAGTAATGAAACTTCATTATTATTTATAGTGAAGGCAGTGTGAGAAAAATAAATGGCGTGAACTACATGAGCGTAATTATTGCAAACATCTAATTTAAAGAAAGTGAACACAACAAGAAATTCAAATGAATAAATAGTACCATATGACAGCGAAATCGGCTAAATCGAATATAGTTATGCTTAAATGCTATATACTGTACTATTCATTGAATCTCCAGTAGTAATGGTGCGAAATATAAAAAAGTTTAATAAAGGAATTTCACGTCGCTTAACAAAATATAATAATTTCCCATATAGTACGTCAACACAGACGAGTTGCGCAAAAGTTTCGCACGATGGTCGAGCAAAGAGACAAATATGACATTTTCAATGCTTTTTCCAACACAATAATCAGATAAAGTTATAACATTTCAGATTCATTGCAATACAAATAAACATTTTTTTACAGCGCCTAGCATTTTTATGGTGGCAATAAAAACAGTCCTTCGTAAGATGTAAATTATCAGGCGCATTTAAAAAATGACTAAACGCTGTCGTTTGGTCATTTCTAAAGTGCGTTCTTGATGAGCAGTCCGCAATTTAAACACTAAACTTAACTCCTAGACGGTGCCGGGGGCGAAAATAAAATAGTACTATCCCGAACTATTACTGAATTACTAATTAGGCATAGTGAAGCAATAAACAACGTAAAAATCCCATCAAAATTAACACTTTATTTTCTCACTCTATATAAATAGAGGAGATGAATCAAATTGGTGTTATCATAGAAATTAAACGCTGCTGCCAATTCTATTGTAGATTGAGATAAATCCACAACATTTTTTTTTAAGAATAGTTAGTTTGATTAACTAATAAGCCCTGTGTGTAATGTGTAAGAAAATGTGTGTAATGGGTAAAAATTCTTGGAGGACCTTGGGTGTTGAAAAATGCTTACCAAAATATTACGTAATTGATGGACAGCCCCTTACACCATTGACAATTGATGCAAGTCTCTTTGCTTCCCAAAATATTCAACTAAAGTCGTAAAATATGTATTATAAATTAGGATAGAATAAAGTGATAGGAAATACTCTTATTAGGACACGATTATAATATTTAAAATATATTATTATGTGTACCTTAAAATTGTCTATAATAAAATACGTAATCAGATTTTTCCTAATGTCGGAATTTAAATAAATATGTACGATAGAGTGTATATTATAGAAGCAAGTAATACAAAATAACTCATAGATAAAAATCAAGTTACATACTGTCAGCAAAGTTTTGATTCATTTTTCAAATGTCTGATAATAAATACTGCCGGTAGGATTACTGTTTAAATTGAATACAATATTCCTTACACATAAGTAATATTTTTAGGTTTAAGTAGGTATTTGTACTTAGTGTTAAGATAAGTATTACATTTCCTGTTGTACTTAAATATACATAAGCAAGGAATGGGAACCCAAGAATCTTAAACTATATTTCTTAGTTAGAAATTATATATCTAAGTAGTGTTTGGAGAGCCACTTATTATCGAGTAATAATTCACGCAATTTGTTTCCTTTTTTAAACGGTTTTATTTAGCTCACCCCGTTTGTTTTATTCTTGGGTCAAATTTACTAATTCAAATTTCACCCTCTTCCTGTCAACCGATTAATCTGAAATTTTGTATACACTTTGGATTTTGGTGACAATACAATTATGTTTATTCATTATCTTTATAAATTCAAGATGGCCGCCGCTACAAAATGGCGGATAATTTATGTTTTATTAATCCTATCAATATGGTTATCAAATGAAAGGGCTCAACAAGCAGAATACAATATACTATAAAAAATTGAAATCCAAGATGGCGGCCGCTACAAAATGGCGGATAACGTAGGTTTTATCAATCCCATCAATATGGGTATCAAATGAAAGGGCTCAACAAGCAGAATACAATATACTATAAACAATTGAAATCCAAGATGGCGGCCTCTACAAAATGGCGGATAACTTAGGTTTTATCAATCCCATCAACATGGGTATCAAATGAAAGGTCACAACAAGTAGAATACAATTTACTATGCAAAATTGAAATCTAAGATGGCCGCCGCTACCAAATGGCTGATAACAATTTTTTATCAATCCCACCAATATGGGTATCAAATAAAAGGGCTTGACAAGAAGAATACAGTGCACTATACAACCTCAATATTTAAGATGGGCGCAGCCACTAAATGGCGTATAATAATAAGATTTAAATTTAGAAATTGAATCTGTAATTTAGGTATCTGATTAATCCAGCCTGAATCCACCACCCAAGTCAAGATTTTGTATCGTGTTGAGGACTGTGTGGCGTTAGGGTGACTAAAAATGATACGTCGTTAGCGGTACACCACCCAAGTTAAGGTGAAAGGTTAAAACGCGCTGAGAACTGTATGGCATTAGGGTGGATAAAAATGATATGTCGTTAGCGTTTTCCCCTCAAGACTCAGGCGCATCTTGTTGTACATAGCCTTGCCCCTTTATTGGACCTCTGGGGGGGTCGGTCGTTCGACCGACGACGTCGGTCGGTCGGTCGACCGTTTAAATGTCCATTACTCGTGGGAACAAAATGGTAAAGAATGCGAAATAAAAACTAAAAACTAGAAAATAAAAATAGGTAAAAAAAATTTTTAATTTAAACGGTTTTATGTTAAACATACATTGCAATGTTTAAGATAAATGTACTAAAAACCAAAAAATAATAAAATAGATACAGTCGTGGGAATTATAAACATATGCATAGACTAGACTAAAATAAAACCGTGGGGCACGTCAATTGTCTACAAATTATCGACTTAATGTGCGATAGAAGAATCGTTTAATTCGTCGTTAGGCAGTTGGCCCGCAGACGGTGAGGAAATTACTTACTATTTTCTTGCTCATGGAAATTCCAATAGTTATACACTCCATGTAAATAAAAGACATGTTTCAACTAGTTTATCGTTGGACATTCACACTGCTGGCTAGCGAGGAATCGTTTCACTGCTCGTAGTTTGTCTTTAATCGACAAAACATATGATAAAAGTACTACTCGCTCACCACTATGAAACCCTAAAACTCGCTTATAATCGAGCTTGCTAGCTTGTTTCCACATTCTAGCCCTACTTATCACACATCCATCGTTGTCGGTTGAACAACTGCCTAATTATAGTGTAACATTACAAAACAAACATTTTAATCAACGATTGTAGACAATTGACGTGCCCCACGGTTTTATTTTAGTCTAGTCTATGCATATGTTTATAATTCCCACGACTGTATCTATTTTATTATTTTTTGGTTTTTAGTACATTTATCTTAAACATTGCAATGTATGTTTAACATAAAACCGTTTAAATTAAAAATTTTTTTTACCTATTTTTATTTTAATAATCAAATTTAAACTAATATGTTGGTTATTTGGAAACCGTTACTGATATGCAAATATGAATTTGTACCAAAATTTCCATCATAATATCAGATCCTGAAATAGTTCCAAGCGTAGCTAGCCGTAAACAAAATTTATATGAAATCTATTTATCGGATGGCGATGGATAATTTGAAATCTTTATAGATAGACTACTACTACTGATCCGGCGAACTTTGTTCCGAATCAAAAGTAATAAATGAGTAAATTTTAGATATCGTGAGGTTCAATTTGTGCTTCGCTATCGGCTTTAACTGCTGTCCCGCTATGTTAATACCGCAATTTCTTAGAAAATATTCGTTTAAATTGCATGCTGTAAACGGCCAGGATCATCTATATTACATGCACAATCCATTTAAGATACTTAATTGGATGAAAAGTAATTCTGTAATGTTTAAAATCGCTTCGTAAATAAGCCATTATTTCTCGTAAAAAGTAAAAAAATAAAAATGGTCATTATGGGTTATCCCTAAGAGATGACATATGCCCTCGCGGACTTTTTTGTATACCTTCTCAAGGTGTTTATTAATGTAGAACATTGTTTTGATCGATCACTTGGGTTCAGCCAGCGTTTGCAATTAAAGTGCTAAATCTCGAGAATTATCATTTTTTCTTACAACATCATTTATGAATTATAGATCAAAACCACCCCGTTCACACCCTCTTACTGTTAAAAAACCCCGCATCAAAATCCGTTGCTTAGTTTTAAAGATATACGCATATAAGGGGACAGATAGCGGAAAGTGACTTTGTTTTATACTATGTAATGATGATACAACATACATTCATCCATTACTTCATTCGAAGTCACTTGCGGGATGTGCAAAGAGTACAAAATGCAAAATTCACGCACGATTTTTGCATACCCCACTCGCTTCTTTGACTTTCGTAACTCTTATCATACACGCTCGTCGGTTTTTTAAACTCCTGACTGATCCTTCTGCAAGGACACGTTCAATTTGGTCATGGAAAGTGTGCCGTGGTAGCCCGCGACTCCTACATCTACCTACCATCTATCTGCTAAGTTAATCTTACATCATCCATTCTTTCGATCCGACTTCCTTACAACCATATTTTCGATGCGGTCGATGAGCGTCACTCCGCAAATTTTATGCAATATTTATTCATCTAAACAGATATTTTGTTATGCATATGCATACAATTGTGAATATGTACCTACTTGCACAACTAGTCACAACATGTGGATGACGTAAGTGCCATTGTCAACTGTCTCTCGGATTTACATTTCAAGAGAATAGAATTAACCCTTTACTCTATAAATGTTTATTGTATCATATTCATTATTAAAAACTAAACCGACACTCGTGTGAGTCGAGAGCACGAAAGTCAAGTGAGGTATCTAAGAATTGTAACTTGCGGTACTCAATTAATACGCCTACACCGCAAGGTATGGCCTACTTGGTATCAAGATATATAGTTGTTGTCATTAAAAACAATGGTAGAGGAAAAATCATAATAAAATTTTACTATTGCCTAAATACATATATATCGCATTGCTGTTGTAAAATCCATCTCGAAACCGCATATCAAATCTTCATTTTCATATCTATCACTAAAAGAGAATTCATATTTGTAATCAGCAATAACAATTGAATATAAAACGGTTGGTCCATCAATCGGTCTAAAGTTACTTTAAGGAACTCAGAACGCAACTCACAGTTAAGATCTCTGTACAATAAAGTTTTGTTGAAAACACACTGGAACGGACAGAAGGTGATATCAAGGGGGCGAAAGCTGTTATCGATCGTCCCTAACATCCTCTACTACCCTACCCTGGTCCCCCCCTGGCCCCGGGCCCGCGCCCCCCCGCCGTCCTCCTCCCAGCTTACCTTACGTAAGTCCAGCTGATCACACCCACACCCTGTAACGTTGGCAACGAGCCCTATATGTACATGTAACACACGTGACATTGCAACAATCAGCAATTGTATAAAGCATATCGCACTACCCCAGGTAGAAATTTAATGCAAATAATAAGACGTTAATATTAGGCAGGTTTTTTTAATGACTTTTTATCCGACCGCAACAGAGATATTTAGTAAATCCATTACTACATATGGACTATCTTAAAATATTAATAGATATCGTACACGAACTGTAATCATTGCGTTTTAAATGTGCGAATGTGTTACGTTTCCCATAATTTTAAAGTTAAATTTACGTGTTAATTTTTCAAAGTCAGAGGATTAAATTTTTGCCATATTGAACTAAACATACGGCTCCGAAAATCTTGTGATTTTTGCAATACTGTAAACAAAATGTTTGACGATAATTCTATGATGGCGGTGACCTTGAGAATATCGTATAAAAAAGCATGTTTGCATTTGAGTGTTTCTTTCTTTTTCTAGCCACCGATGAGGCGAGAAACATTCCCTATGTAAATGTAACCTGAGCCTCAGTTTGAGAAAATAAAACCGGACTGGGGTGGTCAAGGATACTTATCCCTGGCCTTCAATCTCTGAAAACATGACTCGTAAGTATCTCTCAAGGAAAGATATTTTAGAGTACATTACAGCAATTCCATGGAATTATACATACCCAATACAAAATTAGCATACCAGTCGATACCTCGCAGCCAACCCGACATTATGAAGCACGCGCCTAAAGTAGGCAGCTGACTGCCATAAAGCTACGAAATGCGATCAGGCAGGAGGAAGAGTCGAAATGAACTTTGCCAGTATTCAAGGATTACATTAATTAGTTCGGTGACCTTCCATTCAAGAATCAAGAAAAAGTATTTTGGTTCTTTAATATTAGAAAACATATTACGATATGTTTGACCAACTAAAAAATGCGAATAAGTTTACAGTACTTTTAGATAATAATTTTGCAATTGACTTTTACTGAGATTAGTGTGACGCTTAGTACTAAGGTAGCCCATGGCCTTCAATATTATAAAATGTTAATGGAATTGCGGTATGAGATACATACTTTGTTCGGAAAACTTCATTTGAGCACGTGTTCGACAAACAGGACAAGAGAAAGGACCAGAGAAAATTACCGTTTTTAAAGTTTAAGCGAGAGCCGTAATATGGAAGAGCCACGCAATTTGCTGCATGAATAGGCCCCGGCTTGGACGGTGAAATAGCACCACCTTCCAAAAAATCGACGTAAAATGCCTCATGTCAAGTTTTGGTTAGAGAGGTATCTGTAGGCCCTTCTTTCCCTATCTCATCTGAAAGGATGGCGAAGCTAATGTGGCTCTCTCGGTGTTACAGATGTACACGGACAGCGCTAGTCACTTACCATCAGGTGACACGCTTACCTACTCGTTTGCCTTATATCCAATAAAAATCTTTACAATGCTATAAAAAGTTCAAAACAGTGCCACCTACATTTTTCGTATTCGATGTTCGGTTTTCCACGTTCCGTGGGCTGCATTGAACATTTTACAAATGACACGAAATGATGGTCTTTTACGAAAAGCCACTTAAAAATTTGAACTTATGCCTTTCAATGTAATCAAACTCTTTAATGGGATATGCACAGAACACTCTCTCTAATTATATTCTTCCTAATATTATTGATATTATATTGTTGTACTATATTACTAATTGTAATTTATTAATCTAGTGATCAATGCGCCACATGGCGGATCTTTGGAACAGCTAAATGAAATGAAAAGACCCAGAGAAAGAAGAATACTGTTTGATATTGGCATTTGAATTAACTTAAGTATGGTTAAGGCGGTGCCTTTCGCCATTTTTTTAAAAGAAACTCGATTTACGCGTTTACAAATCCGAGAAAAGAACGATATGTCTGCCTTATAAGTCTGTTTCTAATATAACATAAGTCATTCACTCGACGACTCTACGCAGTAAGTACCTAATCGCTTATTAAATTATTTAACACGAATCGCGATATATAATTGACTATATGGCGAACATGAAAATACTGTAATCACCAGGAGATTCGATAAATATCACAATACAACCTTTTATTTGAAAAAAAATCCTCTAAAAATCCACGATTATAAAAATACGTAATTTTCAAAAACTAAGTAATAAAGTAACACATCAACAATTTCAACTGCACAACAAATTACGATTTAACTGTACACATAATAATAATAAAATTCCTACATCAATCAAATCAGCTGTGTAAACTGTGGGTCTAACAGCCCCCAACACAATAAATATTAAAAACTAGAACATAAAGTATGAATCTGATGATGATTACTGAACATACGATACTAAAATAGTGAATGAGGTAACAAGTGCAGGTAAGCGTAATCTATTGTGTGGTCCATGCATATATGCAACGAACCGAGGAAGAATATTCATATGAAGAAGCGCTGACGGAAGGTAGGTAAAAATGATATAGCGCGCACGCGGGCTGTAGCGAAGACTGGAAACGTGCAACTAATCAAGGGTTCGACCAGAACGGGGCGCGGAGGGTGAACGCGGGGCGGGGTACGGCGGCGAACAGGGGGCGGCGCGCCCAACACTCTCGCTCGGCAAACCCCCACGACGCCCCAACCCCACCTTCATATAATCACGGGACAATTTCTCTGAACGCCCCGTACTGATATTATGGAAGCCTGTTTTACAACCGCCGCCCGTGTGAGTAATTAAATTGATCAGTGATTAGTACTGACATTATTTAACTTAATTACTTATTGCTTTAAGAAAACTATGTTTGGAACAAAATATGTATATTTTATTTCCAACATTTAACACAAATACAAAAAGTAGATGTAGTTGTGTGTTAAAAGGACCTAAGTAGACCCCCTTGGGAAACCGATCATATATTTTAGTGGTCGCTGTTAAAAAGGTATTGAATGAAATCGTCTACAATATTATCACTACTTATCTATACAAAAACGACAAACGCTCTGAAATCTGTGGACACAAATAGAATTTGATATGCTGCATCGTTATCAGAGCTATTGAGTTATTAGGATTTGATGAATACTGCGAACTGTGAGAATTTGTGTCGCTAAGTTTATTTGACAGAATGTTCAAATGAAAGAGGAAAAAATATAGGTCGAATTTCGTCCAAGGTCGTCCAAGTCGCCCCGGTACAATATGTAATATTACCTAACAAATTTGTCAAGATTCGAACGAGCAAACTTTCCAAACAGAACTAGACGCCTGCGTTAAGCCACTACGCTACTTCGATGACGTTGTATACATTAGTTAACCTGTACAGGGGACATGATTTATAAAATATGACTATTAGGTATGTCAATCAAACTACAACAAATTTCACCAACGCCAAGTCCCTTGAAGCTACTCTTCAAGGGACTTGGCGTGGGTTCATATTTGTGCAAAGAGAACAGGAGGCATATTATGAGCTCTTAATTCTAGCCTTGATATCCCTAGCGAAATCGTATTTTCAACTACTAATTTCAGCGAGTCGGTGACGAGTAGTCACTGTCAAATTCACTCTAAATTCGATTTATCAACGACTAGTTCCATTTAGTCTGTCATGAGTAGTCATGAGTAGACTAGCTGAAATTAGTCGCTGGAAATACGAATTCGCTAGGCAGCGAACAAGCTGGCTGGAATTAAGAGCTCATAATATGCCCCCTGAGCGCTATAAGGCATGATTCTTGCACACCTCACTCGCTTATTTGACTTTTAAAAATCATACAATCATACCCGATCTTTGATTTTTAAGGCGCCTGACATCACCTTTCTCAAGGACCCGTTCTATTTGGTCATGGAAAGTTTGTCGTGGCCTATATACAAATAATATATGTATATTCAACTCAATATACTGATCCTTAAACATCTACCGGTACACTCACTTTGTTACACTTTTACAATAAATTTTCTTAGACTTAAGAAAAGTTCACTTTCATGAAGAGAAGAAGCGTTCACAAAAGGTTGTTTTAAAAAAAATGGAACATCGTTTCCGCAACACGGCCTTGACCCGTGTTCTTTGAGAACTCTTCAAGTTGTATGGAATATTTAGATCTCCTGGTAGTTACTTTATAGGGTTTCGCAATTATTACCGGGTTTATTTATATTGAAATAGAATAAACCACGCTGTGTGTAAGATATTAACAATTTTATGAATTTTCAAGACCATTTATTAATTATGTAATTTTTTTATAACTTAAGACAGTTTCGATTAGTTTAATTTTCAATGGCCTATAACCCTTGACTTAAATAACACTTGTATGGACTATTGACTTTTTTCATGGGATTTATTGATTTCACGATACACAATAAAAATTGCAAAGAGTACCCACAAGCTCTAAATTACTTCAAAATACCAACACTTTTTAAAATAACTCTGCACTCTCCCCCTTTTTTTGCTATAAGGTAACAATTGTTGTCACGTGAGTCACATCTATTATTACTATCCTCTTCAGAGAGTATAATGTAACTATACAATCTATGAGCATTACTTTTGGGATTATGAAAATATAAATTTTATTTACTTATTCACTAATAATAACATAACTTCACGACTTTTTCTACCCGAAGGTGTAAGCAGCGGCTATTAATCCTCGTCTCGCCGTTATGTTTACGTCCCAAAATGGAATAGGTGGCGAACCTATCGCCATACCGGGCACAAAGTTGTCAGTCATCGATATTTATCACACGTAACTTCCAAAAAGTCATTGATATGTGCCAGGATTTGAACCCAATACCTCTTGAATCAGAAGCGGGATGCTAGCCACTGCGCCACCGAGACTGTAAAATTAAAAATATCCATAATACACGGTTCGCAAATATATATCTAGTATGTATGCGTATGTAGGTACACCGGGATGTGCAGTTGTACACATGTACCCATACACTTCTTCCGATCGAGAGTTTAAATTTTTGGGGTTACATTTTTTTGGATCCTTTTCTTACTCAGTACTACATAATATGTATGTACTGAGGTATAGGTAGGTTTGGAAACCCTTGAAATAAGCCAGCACTGTGGCAATTTTATGAACCTCGTAAAAAAAAAAAGTAAAAAATGTATGTTCAGAATTTCCTATTACAATTATAACCCACAATTGAGTCAATATTAGCAACAGCCAACATCAAACGAATTGACTTGGCTGACCTATTCAAGTAAATACCTAGCTATAGATTGCTGTTAGTCTAAGTACTGCATGCACTGCATTATTTATTCCACCGACTAGGCGACTGTCCTACTAAGACAGGTATACAGGGTAGGTTTAATATTTATCACGAGGGCATGTGTTGGCACACTTACAGCGTTCTACATGACCTCAACGGCGTATTGGTCAACTGAAAGAAGAAATGTACTTTATTTTTCTTCAATTGTGTCTTTGTTTTATTTATACATAAAGAAAGGAATATGGAGGATTATATTTAATTACTAAACTTCACGCTAAGTCTACTGTGGTGTAGACAGAAAGAGCACGACATAAGACGACATAAGACACGATTTTTACCTTTTACCACCTCACTTGCTTCTTCGGCTCTCAAAATCAAATCAAGTCAAGTAAAACAACGCTATTCAGTTTTTAAAGATTCATAGAAATATTAGAAATCATAGAAATAGTGTCGTGGCCGCCCTCGAAAAGCATGTAAGACAATGAAATTTGACGATAATTTTACTAGTCCAGACGTCTAAAGTAATATATACTTGAACAGACCAAGTGATTGTGCTTAGCCGACCACTATGTAATAACTCATCTAACTAATCTAACTCATATTACTACACTAACATTTCTCATTATTGACAATTATGATATACATTTTGCCCAAAATTCTCCCGTAATAAAAATAATATTGTGAATGCAATTATGAAGTAAAGAAACCTTTAATTCCGGTACCTATCTCTGCCTACCCCGCAAGGAATTTGGCGTGTGAAGTTATGTATGTATGTATGTATCTACATAAGGTTCCAATCAGAAAGTAAGCAGTACGCAAACGTAACGGCCATTGAATTTATTCCTCAAATACAACAATTGAAATGTGATTTATTACAGTTTAAAACATGACACGCGTCTGGCGATCAATAATATTCTTATCAACGTAACGTGATAACAGTTGGAGCACTAGCGGCTTGTATCTTATTTGTTAATAACACATACAGAAAAACATATCATTATGTAGATACGTCCGATGGCGTTCTTATCTGGACATTTGAAAAAACATGCTACCAAATGTATAATAACTTTTATTTAACTGAATATATCTCGTTTATTTCTTGGAATCTGTAAGTATCTATTTGGATGCTTTAAAATTTACGCGGGTCACGTTAGACCTTGACAAGTACCTAAATGGCTTCCGAAAATTCGGGTGTAAGTTACGTTGAAGCCATAGTGATAGAATCGAGCGACAGAAGCAGTTCTTTTTTTCTTCATAAATGCACGATTTTTAGTTGTAAGGTATTAAGGTTCTTGACTTCATTCTCTAATAAAACACGATGATAATTAGGTGGTAGCAGAAGAGTAATCTTACTTAATCTTCCTCTAGTTCTACTTATTCCCACTTTCACAATGTATGTACTAGAGCTCATGATTACCAGATCTTGGTTATTTATCGATCATAGCTAAAAAAATTATGTGCCCTATACCGACAATGAGAATCAGTTTTGGATTTGGTCACTCAGAGAAAACTGGTCATAAATTTTTATAAAATAGTCCCTTAATTTTGATATTTACTTTGATATTTCCCTTATTTTAGTATTTTTTATTAAAGTAATTGTGAGCTTTTTCAGGTTTTTTCAGTTTCTACTTCTTATTTGATTCTTCTTAAAAATTGGAATGAAACTGCACAAACAGCATCAACTTTCAAAGACAAAGAATAAACAAAAGTACTTCACCCAATAGAATTTATTAGAAAGAAGAATGCATATAAAGTTGAGAACCTTTCTTTTTTTAAGTTTAAAAAATGTTTACAAATGGGTGTCATCATAATATTAAATGATAGATAATTTATATAAATATTTATACATGAAAAAAACCCAAAGATATTTTACAATTGGTAACAGCAAGGACCTAACAAACCACATTTGTCTTAAAAAAATGTTATTTATATATTGCTAGAATTAAAAAGTAATATTTTTCGGGAAAACAAGAAACAATACTATCACTTTGTTTAATTACTCACCGAAATTCAACACAATAGGCACAGATTATATATTTTTTTATTTATGACACTACTAATACAAATAGATCAAGGAAAAAATTCTATACACAGCTGAATGCACTCAAATAATAATCTACAACTAACACTCAACTTTCAGTCTACCAATAGCAAAGTGAAAATATACAATGATAAATATACATGTTGAAAGAGATAACCTTTGTTTATACTAAATCTGTGCTAGTCAATGATTTTGTTGTATCTGTTTTGAATAAAATAAGTTAACAATGTTTAAGTCTTAACAAATTGTGCTTGATATAATGAAATGAAATTATTAATTTAATAAAATAATAAATACTGAGATTGATGCTTGAGACCCATTATTTCAATGATATTACACTATAGAATATGTAAATGATATGATTTTCATAAATCATCTAACTTTTATTGGCTATTTTTATAAAGAAAACAATACAGTCTGCATGAGAGCAATAAAAGATTTTGGGAATGTATCTCAGTTCAAATCAAAATGGATTTAAAGAAATGAGTTTATAAAATAAAAACAAAAGGATAAATTTTATAAGTAAAGTGAATTGATGATATTTGTTTTTTGTAAGATAGCAATGTTGTATTGGCATCATTACATAGTATAAAACAAAGTCGCTTTTCACTGTCTGTCCCCTTTTAAGCAATATATTTTATATTTTTAAACCTATGCAATGCATTTTGATGCGGTTTTTTTTTTAATAGATAGAGGATGTCTCTGGTTTTTTTTATCTATAATTAATGTGTGATGTAGAAAAGAAAAAGTGATAAATCCAAGATTTACTTCTTTATCTTTATGTTTGAAAATATAGAAAGACAAACATTATAAGTGCCATCCTCTACCCCTAGAACCCATACAAAATTAATTGGCACCCTAAGTATATTGAATAAGATCACATGCCATCATAAAATTTATGAACTATTATATTAGTATTCATACCTAGATTATAAATTAAAATAAAAGTAATTATTTTCACCAATTTTTCATTGATCCCCCTCTCCTATTGGTTATACTGTGATGATGTATAGCTGTATGCCGTGTTCATAAATGAGCTCTCTCATTTATCAAATCTGATCAGTTATTTCAGAGATTAACAAATTCAACCTAACAAACAAACTCTTAATTTTAATAATATTGATAAATAATATTAATGGACCTAATAAATATTTATATCATTACATAGCATGAAACAAAGTCACTTTCCGCTGTCTGTCCCCTTATATGCTTAGATATTTGAAACTACACAACAGATTTTGATGAGGTTTTTAATTACATAGAGGGTGTCAACGGGGTAGTTTTGATCTATAATTCATGTATAGTGTAGTAAAAAGAGTGATAATTTTCAAGATTTAGAACCTTAATTGTGAATGCTGCCGGAACTCTAAGTGATAGATCAAAACAATGTTCTACATTATTAAACACCTTCAGAAGGTCTACAAAAAAGTCTGCGAGGGCATATCTCTATCTCTTATGGATAACTCACAATGACCATTTTTATATTTTTACGAGACATAATGGCTTTTTTTATGAAGCGATTTTAAACATTACAGCATTAATTTTCATCCAATTAAGTGTCTTAAATAAATTGTGCCTGTAATATAGATGATCCTGGCCCTTTATAGCATGCAATTTAAACAAATATTTTCGAAGATATTGCAGTATTAACATAGCGGGACAGCAGTTAAAGCCGATAAACATCACAAGTTGAACCTCAAGATATCCAAAATTTACTCATTTATTACTTTTGATGCTGAACAAAGTTCGCCGGGTCAGCTAGTTAAATAATAAATCAAACAGGAATTGTGACCAAGTATGTATATTTATAATATTTTAATAAATTTTATTAATCTATAATTCACATACAATAAAAGAAAATAGATGCACATATTGTTTAGCTTGACAATATATGCATCTATTTTCCTTTATTTAAAATACACAATAATTTTGATATGATTTTTGAGTTGCAAGTGGCAAAATCACATACAGCCAGGTAAAGATCTGGCTGTCAAGAATTATTGATCAATAAAATTTATTAAAATATACAAAAAAAAATGTACATACTTGGTCACAATGCCTGTTTGATAAGATGAATTCACAATACTCGCTACATATTTACTTAAAAATGGTGCAGCGCATATTATGTATAAAAATCAAATAACACTTACATATTGAAATCCTTCTCACTTTGGAGTCGAGAACTCAACGTTGCAAGATTTGTTTTTAAAATGTCAATTAAATCAATAATTAACAACGTGCTATGTCATAAAACACCATTTATCACGGCTGATTAGTGTTTTACGGTAAGGCATAAAAAGTCCATTTCAGTTTAGATCAGTCTAGTTCAGCCAATTAAACCAATTAATCAATAAAGAAAATATAAACTATTCGTTAATCACGACTCCGGTATGATAAACACCTGACAGTTTATTTACATTTTAGAGACAGTTCACATTTTATTTATTCATATTATTAAGAACAGATTTATAGTTTAATAAAAGAGGATATTCAACAATTTACAGTAAATAAAAGGGAGAAAATCGAGTACTATTACCAATAACTAGTAGGTAAGTAAGTACCCACCCTACTTAGTTCTGAATTCTGTATTTTGATTCTGATTAATCTGATGCGCACTCGCACTTGCGCATCTGTCAAATCAATCAAATGTCAAATTAGTCAACTGAAAGTGCTTTCACTGGGGGATAGATGGAAATATTTGGAAAATGGAATGCAATTAATTGTTGAAGCCGCAGAATAGATTGCCAGAAGATTACAATTAGAAAATCCTATAAATTATGGGAGTATCTAAGGCGTTAACTTAAATGAAGTTTAATTATAAATTCTAGAATAAATCAAAGTCTCATCATAGAATTATTTATTTAGCCCCGGGGGATTATTATGAGCTCTTGATTATAAACAGCTATAAACAGTGATGACCAAATAAAACATAACTTAAAATTAGCGGCTGTTGAGCCTCGACTCGCCGTTATGTTTAAGTCCAAAATGGTCACGAGCATATTGCCATACACCGGGCGCAAAGTTGCTACTCATCGATACTGTCATACAAAACTTCCAAAAGGCATTTCGAAAAGTCATAAATGAAAATGGATTCGAAAGCTTTTTGATACAGAAGCAGGGTGATCGACCATTGGCCAACAAAACCGAAATTTAAAAAACTAATTTTCTCTAGCATATTTCATTTTCCGTTGTAATTACTAGACGCTGACATAGATAATACATAATAATAATAATATATAATAGTTGGGAGCTGAGCAGACGCAATTTAAAAATCAATGAATAGTGAAATGCCACTAATGTAGGGTACAATGATAAGTAATTTGTTTCTCACTGTGGTTATTACGTAATCAAAACAATTCGGTTTGGACAGGTACCGTCAAACGGGGTGAATAGGTACAATTTAAATTTTTCAGGAACTTATCACTTGTCATTTCTGCGAATGTAATAATGATTATGGTATCAAAACTTTAGTCGTCTTCTCAAGATTTTTAAGCTACAGTAATTAAAACACCCATTACAAAAATATTCACTAAATATAACTGATCCCTATTTACACTAGAAATGGTCGCCCCGTTTCTAGTTTTCAATTTCAAGAGGGACGGACATTTTTTGTAATACTTACTGAAACATTGAAGATTAATCTTTTTACTTAAATTAAATACTTACTTACGTTAAATTACAAAAACAATGCAAATGGTTAAAGTTAAAACATATGGAAACCAGGAGGCTTGTGGAGGTATTTTTGGAATGATTTTTTGATGTCAATCCAGTATAATGCTAATTTCATGCCAATTACGTGATGTTAAGCAACTACATATTCACTTTGGATTATTTCCATTCCATTAGTAACTGTTTATAGATATAAAATATTATCATTTCATTTACTATATTTTTTCATAATCATTCTGTTTGACTGTACCGTAATCTATGACCTTAATGGTTTAGCGCGTTGCAATTTAGGTAATTAGTAATTACCCTGGTTGTTTCTGGTGTCATTTTTAATGTAGATGTGTATGTACTAGTATGTAGTATTGGGGTTTTGGCGGGACTGTGGAAGACACATGTCCGCTATTTGGATTATTTTCTCAGATTTGAGTTTCAATGGATATTATTGAATTAAATTCGTGGTGTTTTATTTAATAAGTGTTCGTATATGAGTGCAAATGTGGGAAATGGTGTAGGTAGCGTGTTTCGTGTGCTCTCCTACATTGTCGTCAAGACTCCCTCAGAACATCATGCATAAATTGCCACGACTTTATGGATGATTAGGTTAAGCTAGGTTAGGTTAAGATTAGTTTAGGTTAAGAATGATGTTAATTATAAAATAAGACTCGACTTAAAGGTCCTAGCAACCAAGTCGTTAAATTATATATAAAAAAAAAGTATGTAGTATTTTATTTTTTACTTACTCTGTAATTCTGTATGCAAGTACGTATCTTAGGGATGTCAGATTAATGAAAAATAATCGATTTAATAAAAATCGATTTTTATTTTGTGCAATATTAATCGATTCGTCAATAATTGAGTTTAATAAAATAAATAATCGATTTTTCTGAAAATGGATTTTTTCCTATTATATAGAATCCTACATGCTTTTCATATTTCAATAATAAACCTAAGAGATTCATATTAACAATTAATCAGATTAAAAATCAAATAAAAAAATATCAGTCTAAACTAAAAATCAATACAAATGTTTTTATAAACTTTCAAGTCTTTCTTTTCGTAAGAAATAATGAAATCAATGGTCAACCAATGTAATAATACATACATATATACATAACTGCACGCCAAATCCCTTGCGGGGTAGGCAGAGAGAATGGAGCGCCATAAGGCACGATTCTTACATACCTCACTCGCTTCGTTGACTTTACATAACATACACACCTTCCTCTAGAACACGTTCTATTGGGTCATGGAATGTGTGTTTTGGCCGTCCTCGACTTCTACATCCATCCGCTTTTGCATTGTATATCTGCTTAGTCAATCTTGCATCATCCATTCTCTTTACATGTCCGAACTATCGGAGCATACTCTTTCTTACTTTTACACCGATACTCTTTTTCAATTATAATAAAAATGAAACGAGCACCCCAACAAAATGACAACCTTACTGTCTCAAAAATTAAAAAATAAATTAAAAATAATTAGTGACACAAATGTCCAGTCTTATTTAACATTTGACTAGTATTTAAATAAAATACTTAAAATGATAATTAAAAAAAAACAACGACTCAAAAATAAAAATATAAAACAATTTTAATTTAATTTTTTCATTAATCTTAAAAGTCTCGGTAGTCCAGTGGTAGAGCACCTGCTTCTGAATCCGGAAGTTGCGGGTTCGAATCCTGACAATGGCTCACACTAATGACTTTTTAAAATTGTTTTTGTAAGTTATGTGTGATAAATATCGATGACTGAAAAACTTTGTGCCTGGTATGGCAATAGGTTGGGACGTAAACATAACTGCGAGACGAGGCTTAACAGCCGCTGCCTACAACAACGATGGTATGGTCTCAAAGACTAAAATATAAAACAATTCTTTCGTTAATCTTATAGTTTAAACAATAGCAAAATTAAAAATAATTATTGTAACAAAACTTTGCTGCATCAAAATATAGGTACTAAAGAAATATGCTATATGCCAAACGATTTGTAACTTACTTCGAGTTTTGTCATTCGGTGCATAGATGGTGCTATTTATGAAAATCGATTTTATTACGTAATTTATTAATCGATTTATTAAATATCGTTAATATCACTTTGATAATCGATTATAAAATATCTATTTTATGAAAATAATAATCGATTAAAAGAAAAATTGATTATTTTTTAACATCACTAACTAACGTATCTTAAATTTCGGATCGTAAAACTGTGATGGTTTGTAAATTTAACAAAAGAAAGTAAATATATTAATTAATTGTTTGTAGTAAAATATACACGAGTAATTATTATGGTATCCAACAATATTAAAACATTGTCAAATTACCGTCGAAATAAAATTTAGCTGGAATCATTCACGATATGGTTATATCTCCTAGATTAGATACCTAGTAATCAAAATTGATTCAAGTTCCTAGTTATCACCGAAACTAATGATTTAAAGCTAGTGCTTGTGACATGTCTACTTCTACGAGTGGGAGTGAAGATGACGAGGTGTATCCGCTTCACGAATGTATATTTATTGGCGATGTTCGTAAGCTCTCTTCTTTATTGAGAAACAATGATGTTTCACGCAAAGATAAACACGGTAATACCGCATTGCACTTAGCAGTTATGCTTGGACGCAAGGAATGCGTCCAGTTGTTACTGGCTCATGGTGCTCCCGTCAAAGTTAAAAATCTCGCTGGATGGTCGCCTTTAGCTGAAGCTATTAGTTATGGTGATAGGCAGACCATTTCGTCACTAGTGAGGAAATTAAAACAACAGGCGCGTGAACAGATGGAACACCGCAGACCAGATCTTGTAAGAGCACTTACACAGATACAGGATTTTTATATGGAGCTTAAATGGGACTTTCATTCATGGGTCCCCTTAGTTTCGAGAATATTACCATCAGATGTATGCAAAATTTACAAATCTGGTTCTGGAATGAGGTTAGATACAACTTTAGTTGACTTCACAGATATGAAATGGGAAAGAGGTGATATTTCTTTTATTTTCCAAGGCGACAGACCTCCAAGTGAATCACTTACTGTATTAGATAATAAAGCTAAGGTATACCAGAGAGTACGCTATGAAGAAACAGAAACCGAAATAGAAGATGAGGTAGACATTCTTATGTCTAGTGACATATTGGCTGCCCAAATGTCAACAAAAGGAATTTCATTTACTAGATCCCAGTCTGGATGGATATTCCGTGAAGATCGGAAAGAAACAGTTGCAGGCCTATACAGAAGTGATATATACACAATCACAGGTCTTGTATTAGAGTCACGCAAAAGACGAGAGCACTTGTCAATAGATGATTTACAAAAAAATAAAGCCATAATTGAAAGTTTAACTAAAGGAAATACACAAAATTTAGATACTAATGGAGAACCAACTCGTCGAGCTTCACTTAATCCGCCACCTGAGAGTGGTGTAGATTATAATGTATATATATCATCTCCACCTGGACAATATCCCAGTCTAGGCAGGGATCTTGTGTACAAAGAGTCATCTAAAAATTTTCGAGCCACTATTGCCATGAGTGATGACTTTCCTCTTAGTGTGGAAATGTTATTGAATGTGTTGGAAGTGATTGCACCCTTTAAGCATTTTGCTAAATTAAGACAATTTGTAGCAATGAAATTACCCAGAGGATTCCCTGTGAAAGTAGATATACCTATTTTACCTACTGTAACTGCTAAAATTACATTTCAAAGATTTAATTTTCGTGATGACCTGGGCCCCGATCTTTTTATTATTCCAGAAGACTATGTAGAGGACCCACTTCGGTTCCCTGACTTATGACGCTTTGATATTCTGACACTGTTTGAAATTAGTGAAAGGCCTATTTGGCGATGTGAAGTGAAGCATGGGAGGTTAAAACATTGGACATTAAACAACTCAGTGAGACATGGTTTACTTTCCATTGAATTTCCTCTCTTGTTTGGTCTGGGTAGCTCCTATTCTAGCCATTGTGTCCTTCTTGTAGAGTAAACATTATTTGTAGGAATTTTTTTAATGTGATGAAATATTTGTAACATTGTGTTCAACAGTGTTGGAATATATCATGAACTTATATGGTTTAATGTGATGTATATATTTTTTTTGATGTTCAAATTATAAATGTTTTTAATATATTTTTATTTATTATTTTACAAGGAAGAGCTGTGTAATTTCTGACATTTATGCAATTGTTACAACATCTGAAATATGGGAGCAATTTACTCTCACACAATTATTATCAGTTTAATGTGAAATTTTAAACACAATAAAACTTCAAATCCAATGAATCAAAATTTTAACTGACTAGAATAAAATTTAGCAAATTGTTTTATAATGTGCATATATTAAAAATACTATAGGATTTACACACAAAATTAAAAGAATAGGAAAGTTAAATTACTTAAACAAATATGTGCATGTAGTGCCATTTATTTTACGGTGGGAGTTTGTTATCACTTTACTATTGTTCAATTTGTTTTAATCACAAAATTACAGGTATAATTTAAATCCAGAAAGGTTTCAGTACTGTATGTGATAAACATCTTTTTGATTTCTTCAAGTCATTAATAACAATTCCAGAGAAGAACGGAACAAAATCAAATATGTCTAAATTATATTATTCTACTGTCTGTGTATTAAAGAAATTCATGCAGTATTGTCACTGCCTTGGGTACCAAAAACCTATATATGTCACAAAATTTTGTAATCACTAACTGATTTTATATGTCATACTATTCCTAACTAATGAATCACCTTCCGTTTCTTTAAGTATTTTAATTTTGTTAAATATTTGTAATTATTTATTACTATGACATGGCATAACATTATGAAATTTTGACCTTGTACATGTAGCTAGTTGAAGATAACTTCAGTAGCAAGTACAAGGTTAAATATATTTTTTATTTATCCCGTATTAATATGTAAATTCACAAATGTTTGTAATTCAAAACTATATATGTACTCGTAGTTTATTTTTTAAATATTATGATGATGCACATGAAATCAGTAGGTACCTTATTTATATGTTTATATTTTATCAAATAGCACATTATGTTTAAAATAGGAGCCGGATGCTTGTAGTGATTTGCGCGAGATATATTTTTAAGATAATATTTGACAATAACTAAAATGAACAATCCCACCAATCTAACATTTTGATATGGACATATGACTTCTTGCCAGTAGTGTCTGTTGTCACCACTATTTAATTATAAGAAACTAATGTGTGTGATGATATAACATGTAAATTACTGCCTATTCTGTAGAAAATAAAATGTTGTAATAATGTAAGACGTTTTATTTTGTGAAGTAGGTTATCAAATTGATAATTTTGTATGTAAAAACATCACATCACTGGTGGTCTTGGTAGTCCAGGGTGCGAGCACAAGGTTTCTGAATCCAGAGGTCGCGGATTCGAATCCTGGCACACACTAAAGACTCCGAATTTAATTAATTTCGAAAGTTATGTGTAATAAATATCGATGACTGACAACTCTGTGCCCGGTGTATGGCAATAGGTTCGGCACCTATTCTATTTAGGACGTAACATAACCGCGAGTCGAGGCTTAACGGCCACTGTCTACACCTACGAGTAGAAAGAGACGTGAAGTTATTTTATGTTATCACATCACTTCTATCCATCCGTGGTGTGGTGAGATGCTAATATAAAATAAAGCATCTCTATCTGGCCAATATTCCCAAAATAGGGAGCTAACTTGTCAACAAACGCATCCAACAAAAAAAAATATATTTAAGTTTTTTTTTTTATTAAAACAACATAATACTCCTACTAGGAGAAAAAATATTTTTACAACTTAGAAAAAGTATAATTGCACAAACATTTATTGTAAACATTATTAATAGCTGATAATAAAAACACTAAAATTGGTGTTCCAATAAAGTTCCTCCGTTTCTCGCTTTTTATTCACATTTCATTTTCAATGTGACCTCAATTTTATGTAAATTACTTTAACGGAAGTTTAGTTTAATTAATCATCAAAAACTAAATAATTTCCCCCGGGAGATACCTTTTGACACAAATCTCGTTAAACTGTTTTCAACCCTTTTATACGACATCATACCTATTTTAACTTTTTATGGCAAGCATCATCAATTCTCTACATTATTTAGTACTTGGAACTTCAACTTCGTGGGCCAGCTATTATATTTTGTTTCAGTTCAAGTTTTTGTTGATGGATTTTTTTGGTTGCAGCACACTTCTATCGCGCTCCTGTCCGACGAGTTTCTCTTCTATCCCAAGGGTGATGACACGCAATGACACCGTTGACCGCCGAGCTAAATAAATAAGAGTTAGAATAATACCATTATTTATTTATTTTACTACTACAAGAAAATAAAGCTAAATAAAAAATAGGGTTGATCGTAGAGGGAGGAAAACTTAGGGTTGTGTGTATTTTTATACAGTTTTATAAAAAATGGGGATATCCTTAATATTTAGGGGGATGTAAAATAGATGGTGTCCAATTCACAGTCATACCCGATTCGCCTATAAAATTTCATGAGAATCGGTCAAGCATTTACGGAGGAGTTAAATAACGCACACCGTGACACGCGATTTTATATGAAAAACAAAGAGTCACGTGACGTAATAATGGCGGGAAAGTTACCATATTGATTAATGCCTTCTCATATCTGATTACATCTTTGCAAGGCAATATAATATGTATCTATCCAATATATTGTTACACGTGATCGAATTCACACGCACCCGTAACTTTGCGTAATTTATATACATTCAGTTGTGCAACATTTCAATTTGTATCCTTGAAACAGAGAACTGTTGAAATGAAATTGCGTTCCAAGAATACCACGACCTCCGATAATATCAAAGTAAAGTCGATCTACCGCATTTCGCTCGGTGATAAAGGTATCCGAAGGTCCACCCCATTCCATTACTCCCCTAAATGCCGACAACGCAACTACAACATATGTTGCCGGTGTCCATGGGCGGCGTTAGTTAATTACCATCAGGTGACACGCCTGCTGCGTTTGCCCCCTTATATGTACCATAAAAAAATAACAAGAAAATAAATAGAAATACAATCCCAATGATATTGTATCGCAATACCTTGAAGTCTCGTTAAATACATTGCAGAATATCAAACAATATTGCAGTAATAACATTATGCAATACCTATTTGTGGGGCGTCCCGTGATAACGATGTATATAATATTAATAGTCGCACCCTTATTGAAAATTTTAAATCTATAGCTTCCGTTTCTTTTGTGTTATTATAAAAAATATGATTGTTTTAGAATAGCATACCTTCCTCGGCGATATCGTCGATGAACTGTAAATAAAAGATAATACGTTTTAATGAACTTAGTTTTTCTCGACTAGTTATAATCAGTAAATCAGTACATAGTTTAAAACAAAGTCGCTTTCTCTGCTTAAATATTTAAAACTACGCAACGGATTTTGATCCAATTGCGACCCCGCGAACTTTGCTGCCCTGCCAATAAATGTCCTGTCAAAACCGGTCCAGTCACATATCGATACCTTAATTTGCAAACCTACTAACTCCACTTTTTTTCTGAAATGAAAATTTTGATACCAATATCATCTAGAGAATATCTAGTATCTGCCGGCATCAAAATGCCATTTTCGAAAAAAAGTGGAGTTATTAGGTTTGCAAATTAGGGTATCGATATGCAAAAATTGTAAAAAATATTTTGATGAATGTGCCTTAAATAGGTTACATTCATATGTATGTAGTAGAAAGCGGTTATTTGAATATTACAAAAGAGACACTTCAATTTTATTTAGGTATACATATGTGTGTATGTCACAGTTTTTTTGTGGTGTATTTAGTATCAGCATTGCAACGGTGCCAAGCCGGGGCGGGTCGCAAGTGACTTTTAAGTTGAAGGCGAAATCAATACCAAAACATATCTCGTAAAGATAGATGAGATCTCGATATTATTATATTTTGATAGACACCCAGTAAATTGACTGTACTTAGAACTTGTTGATTTTGAGTTGAAATTCGGTATTCAGATATTTAACATTATACACGGATATTTTTCAGTATGTGTGACTTAACAAAATCTAATCGATTATTTTTTCCAATCTTATCACAAAGAGTAATTGGTTTGTATTTACAATGATTATGGTGACTCAACTGCCTATATTAAACAACTCTCTAGGATCCGGCTAAGTTATCTTCTTATAAGCTTCTGCTGGATGTTAGAGGATACTTTCTTCGAGGTCCAGTGTATTAATGAAAATAAAAGATTCCTATACTAATAGAAGCTGATAATACATCATATCTATATTATCATTACATAGTATAAAACAAAGTCGCCTTCCGCTGTCTGCCCCTTATATGCTTATATCTTTAAAAATACGCAACGGATTTTTATGCGGTTTTTTTAATAGATAGAGGGTGTCAACGGGGTGGTTTTGATCTATAATTCATAAATGACGTTGTAAAGAAAAAATGATAATGAGCACTTTAATTGCAAACGCTGGCTGAACCCTAAGTGATAGATCTAAACAATGTTCTACATTATTAAACACCTTCAGAAGGTCTACACTGGCATTTATGTCTATCTCTTAGGGATAACCCACAATGACCATTTTTATTCTTTTACTTCTTACGAGAGATAATGGCTCATTTACGAAGCAATTTTAAACATTACAGCATTAATTTTCATCCAATTAAGTGTCTTATTTAGATTGTGCTTTTAATATAAATCAATAAGGCCTTTTACAATATGTAATTTAAACGAATATTTACGAAGATATTACAGTATTAACATAGCGGGACATAGCAGTTGAGTTTCGCGCCAAAACGCGTGCCGATAAATAGCACAAATTGAACTTTTTAAGATCCAAATTTCTCTCATTAAAATAAATAACAAAAAAGCATCTTGAAGTTGTGTTTATTTTAAACCGTAACTTTTGACCTAAGCAAGAATATCAAGTAGTAAAAAGCTTGTAAGCAGTACATATAATAATATGAAAATAGGTTCTGTTAGTAAATGTTAAGGAAATATAATGCGTACCGCACGTTCTTGCACTTTGGAGGCAACAGTTCTTCGGAATCCCGTGATACGCTTCGTGAATCCGCTGGCGACACTGACGCCACTTTTGATCGACGATGACGACGACGAAAATACTGATTCTGTTAAACATATCAAATGTAAACATTACATTACATGTACAGTTTTAACAATGGTAGAATCTTGAAGTTCGCTGAATGAATGGGCCATATGGTGAAAAAGGTATGCGGACACCCGGTTCCATTTCCCCTTCCTTTCCACTTGCCTACTCCCATAAAGAACGGCAACGCACCACAGTGTTCATGGGCGGTGAGTAATTGCTTACCATCAGGTGACTCACTTAGTAATTTTCTCTCCTATCCAAAAATAACACAGAAGGAAACAAAACTGACAAATTATAAGTCAAACTACAGAGGATTATTGAAATTGCCTACTATACACGAAAATGGCACTTTTGCTCGTGGCCATAGAGGATTCGAAATATGCGCAATTTTAGACGTATTTTCACTGCGAACCGCAGAACACAATGAGAGTTCATGATAAGTTTTAGAATGGAATAGAATACACTTTATTGAAACCAAATAAAATAATACATTACAGTTAATACATTCATGGTAAATGTTAGCAAGTATGTACAATATGCGTTCTGTTTGTTTCGCTTATCTTCAACTGCTTTTAGGTATTTTGTGATATTAACTAATAATAAATATACCTTCTGTCTCGATGATAGATTCTTTCTTGCTGGTGCTGGATTTATCGCTTATGACTCTAAAATAAAAACAAATTTATGTCTACACATGTCTTATCAGACTACAGTTTGGTGATTATTAAGAGAATTGCATTGTTGCCAAAATTTCTTTGAAATTTCTTGGAAATTATTTCATTTTTTTTAGTTTTTCTTACACATACACACCACAATTATCAAGCTGGATTCCTACAAAATCAAAATTCAAAATTATCTGAAAGCAGCAGCGGTTAGATTTAGGGACTATGTGTCAGTTAGTCAATGCTAATATTTATGACCGTATGAGCTAGCTTCATGAAATTTGGGCTCGTAGATTCTAGGGTTTTTACATAGGTTCACGCCTTTTGTTACCCGAAGGTGTAGGCAGCCGCTGTTAACCCTAAGCTGTTAAGAGGTTTACGTCCCAAATGGAATAGGTGGCGAACCTATTGCCATACCGGGCACAAAGTTTTTCAGTCACACATAACTTCCAAAAACAATTTCGAAAAGTCATTGGTGTGAGCCAGTATCAGGAATCGAACCCACGGTCGAGCACACGGCTTCTGATCCAGAGGTCCCTCTGGATCAGAAAGCCGTGTGCTCGGCCACTGCACCACCGAGACTGTTTTCTAGGGGTTCTAATGGATATAATTAAACACACATAATTTTATATGTTTAAGTTAAAGAGGTTTTGAGTTATAGAATGGTCAAAAGTATAACAGGGTGGTTCGTGTAATATTGCACTCGGCGCTGGCTAGCCAGTTGTTTGGTTTCAACTTGGCTTGACACACTACCGCGTGTCTCTAGATAAATCCATAACACAAGTGCAAAACTAGCCAGCCAAAACGTTTGATGCTATTGGCCGTGAGTTTAGGGTTTTCTTCTTGCCGAGAGATTTAGGTTACAGACAAAAATATTGCTCAGAATATCGACGAAAAGTGGCATATATCGCGTTTCGTTCGGTAAAAGAGGTATCCGGAGACCCAACCCCCTTCTCCCTCCTTTGCTATCTTAGTCTCTTACCTACTCGCTTACCTACTACTATCCCATAATAAGTTAGTGTAATGTGTTCTTAGATACTTCTTAGATACAAGAATAATAGACGGCCAATAGTCACCCAAACAACGAGACCAAAAATGGGGTGTTGGGTGACTTATCAATGTGTGCGTTAAATGTGCTTCCTAGTGTCAACTTTTACCTAATTATTGTTCATGTGTAGAATTATAAACATCCTGAGAATCGCTTACTCGCGGTCGCGCTGTCAGTGATGATAAGTAACTAGTGCATTTGTGCCATTGACTTGTATATATGGACGAGACATATTGTTCTATACGTACAATTGCTTGTACAAATATTAGGCATTTCGACGGCGCACACATAAACATATGTCTGTCTCGTTCTTACTCAGCACTGTCACTCGCATGAAAAGAGTATAATAGTATTTCAGTGCGTACATAAAGTGAATGAATACGGAAATTGATTTCACGATAATACCTACTGACGCCAAAAATCCCGCAAAGTGTGGCGGATTTTTTATAAGTTCAGATAAATAAAATTCTTCTGCGCAGCACTAAACCGCCATTTTATGCGGCCAAATGACGTCACACCCGGCTTCAATTTTGTGTCGTCATGTCACTTCCATAGGTTTCCTTCTTCATTGATTTGTACTGACATGTGCCATCTACTACAGTCTATGCTATATCTATGGTTTACTTGTTGATGAGCGCGCGCAGTCGTCGCTGGTGGTGCGCGAGGTGCGCGCGCGCGTCCGTGGCGGCGAGCAGCGCGCCCAGGTGCGCGCGCGAGGCGTCCGTGCGCGCGCACGCCTCGTGCAGCGCCGCCAGCGCGCTCGCCGCCGCCTCCGAGTAGTCGCGCGACCACGTGCTCAACTGAGGACAACACCACTTGCTAACACTTGCATTCACATATCATATACCTACCCTGTTCCCATTAGTTGCAGTCGGAACAATAGGTTTTATTTCCACACTTCCCTATCATTCTTTCACACAATCCATCCAGATTTACCCAAGTCTTCCTCTACTCTTATTTCCTTCCACATTCAGGTTTGTTATTCTTTTCGGTACATTCCGGTCTCTCCTCATTACATACGCATACCACACAAGGCATTTACTTTTATCTACTCTTACTTTCAAACTACAACTGACGGTCCTTGTGCCACTCCCATCCATTTTGGCTTCCTATGGTATTTACCGAATCGTCGGTCCATCTAGTCGACCAATTCGCGGTCACCATTTGAGAACCTTTCTATTCTAATGATTATCGGTTCGATCGATGTGGCCTGTCCATCTCCAATTCAGCGTGCCAACTTTTTGGGCTATTCAGTCACGCCAAATTTCTTGCGAAACTGTATGGCGTATTTTGTCTCACAGAGAAGTTCCAATCATAGCCGCCTCCATAGCACGTTCAGCAACTTTGAGACCAATATTTATAGACCACGTCTCAGTTCTAAAGTCTTTTCCGAAACTAGCTTGTTCGGGAGGTTGAAATTCGTCAAGCCTGCGCGAAAGTAATGGCGATTTGTAATGGCCCCCAAATACAGCTTATAGACATAGCTCAAAAAAGCGAGATGGGTCTATAGTTTTTCAAGCGGTTTGTATCACCCTTTTTGAAAAACAAGACCACCACTAAACAAAATTAAAAAGCCTCTGAAGGGCCTTAACCCGGTGCCTTTCCGTTCTATAGCTAGGTACTTGAGAGCCATTTTGATCTCGTACAAACTGACGTCCGGGATGTCTTCGCTATAGTGCCGAATTAGTTGTAGTGTAAATCAAATACCTGAAATATTCTCCAATCGTCGACACCCTCCACGAGTTTCTTTGCACGTTTCGCATTATTTCTGACTATATCATGTGCATTCTGCAACCGTGTCTCCTGACGTTGCATACGCTCTCGGCTACTCTCCAGTTCCACCTCAGCATCCATTCTACAGTATTTTAGATATTTTCAATTTATAATAATAATAATATCTTGGACACCATACACACAGCGCCCTCTAGTTCTAAGCTAAGCAACTAAATTATAGATATAGACTAAAGATGGCGACCTACCTATTTAATGTAATAAATGGTGGAAGCTTGAAAAAAATAACAGTTAAATACTGTATAAATAGTTGCAATTATTCTACCTACAGCAGAAAACACACAAAGTTCCAATCATTTAATTAATAATGGATATAGAAAATAATTAATAGTTAATAATTAATAATAATAGTGGATATAGAAAAAAGCACATCATAATATTATTACGCTAAGAGATATGTAATCAAAAAATGGTTAAGATTCAAGCAATACTAAGCATAATCGTTTCTCAGTTTTTGCCTTGGCGGTGTTTATTAGTGGAAGTGCACGTTAAATAAAGGTTGTTACTGACCGTCTCGCCGCGAGCTGCTTGTTCTTATCGGCGAGCAGCGTGTGACGGGCGGACAAATCATTCACGGCGCGCTCCATCTCTGCGATGCGTGCGCTCAGTTGTTTCAATTCGTCGCGTTGTTGGTAGTACTGAGATGTGAGCTTGTTCAACTCCTCAATTTCTGGGGCTGCACACACAAGTTCATGTTGTCAGCTTTAATAACTTTATTATTACATTATAATTATACTAGATGACCCGGCGAACTTTGTTCCGCATCAAAAGTAATAAATGAGTAAAATTGCTTCGTAAAAAAGCTATTATATTACGTTAAAAATAAAAATAATAATTGTGGGTTATCTCTGAGTGATAGACATATGCCATCGCGGACTTTTTGTAGACCTTTTAAAGGTGTTGAATAATGTAGTACATTGTTTCGATCTATCACTTAGGGTTCGGCCAGCGTTTGCAATTAAAGTACTAAATCTCGAAAATGATCATATTTTCTCTAGTACATAATACATGAATTATAGATAAAAACCACCCCGTTGGAACCCTCTATCTATTAAATTATGCCTCTAAAATTATGCCTATAAATTAATATTTGTACTGATTTTAATGCTTTTTGTGTTGAGAGAAATAAATGATTATTATTATTAAAAAAAACCCGCATCCAAATCCATTGCGTAGTTTTAAAGATATAAGCATATAAGGGGACAGAAAGTGACTTCGTTTTATACTATGTAATGATAATACTTAACTCGCTTTTGGAATTGATTTTCGTCGCATCAAATTGAACAGTCTTTCCCACGTGTACTGGCGCGCGCGTGTGTGTGCGCGCGCGTGTGTGTGTGTGTGTGTGTGTGTGTGTGTGTGTGTGTGTGTGCGTGTGTGCGTGTATAGCGTGTGTGCGTGTATAGCGTGTGTGCGTGTATAGCGTGTGTGAGTAGAGTGTGCAGTGTGTGTGCACGTACTGTCCTCGGCGAGCGGCGATATGTGGTGCAGGAAGTGCGCGTGCGCGTGGTGCACCACACGCAGCGTGGCCTCCAGCGCAGACACGTCGCGCTCGCGTCGCCCGATGTCCGCGTCCAGCGCCGCGCCACGCTCGCGCAGCTCGGCGCGCTCGGCGGCAAACTGCAACACAGATATCAAACATAGATTGTAGAAATGAATTAAAAATACTTATTCAACAATATTGGATTTAGAATGACGTCACATTATTTTTCAAGTTACTATCAAAAAGCCCTTCCATTTGATAAAAAAAATTGTAACAGCCATCTGCAGCTAACGGGGCGTTAAATGCGTTAAACGTTTGCACGTCGCATAAGCAGATTCTAAACTAACCTTAATTTTGAAGTAAGTAACTGAAAGCTGTTGGCCAGAGTCATCTTTGCCCAAGGACCCGATGAATATATCATACCTGAAAAAAATATTCATATATACCTTTGATAAATGCAAATATTTTTTTCGTCAAACGTTACTATTATTTACGAATTTAAAAATATATAATAGATATATATATATATATATATTATTCCACAATTTCAGACTTCATGAAGTGAGGTACGCTTTTTGTTAGGTGATAACTTGGTACGCTTTTTCCTGCCAAAATTGGAATATTTTTCTTATATGACTGTTTAAAGTTGCTTTACGGCGTACTTTTATGTTCTTAGGTAGGCACTTGCACAAAATAGCAAGGTTGACATATTATTTGTAAATGCTAATACATAATCAGGAGACAAGATTTTTTGCGTAACCTTTTCTTCAGTTGATCAATACGTTGTTCCCGCTCGCGTAACTCCGAGCGCAGTTTGCCGCAGTCCTCGAGTAACGCACGCTTTTGTACGTCGAACATGTCGCGGCGCGCTTTTATTTCCACTATTCTTTCATTCATTGCCTAAAAATCGTCACCACCTTTAAAATATGTATGTATAGTAAGAACATAAAAAGCGGGTCATCATCTTCCTGCCCTGTTCCCGTAATTTGGGGTCAGCACACACTTCCCTATCATTCGTATCTTCCACACTTCTTAATTAAGTTGTCTTTCACACAATCCATCCACATTTTCTTGGATCTTCTTCTTCTCTTATTTCCTTCCACATTCAAGTTTATTATTAAATCAAAATTAGATAGCAGCGTTTTATTATCTTCACGTCATTAATATCCGAGCACGTAGACAGTGTTTTTAAAATGATAGATACCTTGATCAATCGATCTTGTGGTGATATGGTCCAAACTCGGGAACACCCCAGCATAAAATAGAATACACTTTATTGTACAACATATAAATCATTATAATGATAGGTGCATAAAATGTTTGGCAAATACAATTGGCGGTCACATGGTCTGACCTCTGCCACACAACTTTAAGTTTAGATGTGATTACCGCGTCTATCTGTAGCCTCTGCTCCTCGAGCGTGAAGCCGGTGTCGTCGAGACAGGCGAGGGCGCGCGACGCGTGCGCCACACGCAGCCGCAGCAACGCCTCCTCCACGCGACTGCGGCGCCACGTGTCGCGGGACGAGCGCAACTCCTTGTCGCAACCCGCCACCGACAACATGGCCGACTTCAGACGACTTTGCTACGTGACAAAATTTAACAAGAAACCATTTAAATTATAAATTCTAGTTAAGTCAATCTGCCTGTTAACGAGAAACATGTCAAAACATGATTTTGCTCATTATCTTTTGAATCTAAATAGCAGTGTTTTTATCAGTCTTTATTAAAAATTATATACAAATACTATCTTTAGGTTGCCTCAAACAACACCGGTAAAACTACTTTATTGTTAAATAAAATATGTATCCAATTTGTCCATATTCTGCTAAATTTTGGACAATGGAAATACATATGTGTTACGTGCTACTTATGTAAGTTAAGTTCATATTGACCAGTTGAGTATGTGCTTCATTCTTCGACTCCAGCTCCTTGGTGAGGCGACGCATGTCGTCGATCAGCCGCGCCGAGTGGCGCTCCAGCAAGGCGACACGGGCCGCGTGCAAAGCGCATACGTCCTTCAATCTGCGTGCAAAAGTGATAAAAAAAAAAAATGCAAATTTACAATTTTATTATTTTAGTTTATGCGAGCTATACAAATCTCAGCTCATATTAACTGTAACAAATTTTATCTCAACTTGGCAACAAGCTACGTGTAAGGACAACTGATAATATAAAGATTTCTTAATAACCTGTTTTCCTTTTCCAGGAGGACAGCAGAGGAGTCACGCTCAGCCTGAGCACCTTCCATGTGAGATACTCTAGCACCAATTGTTTCCACTTGATAACACTATAAACATGTCACAGCGTAAATATATTTTGTAATTTAAATTTTAAATATCAAGACAGAGTAATATAATATATTACCTATACATTATTCCTACCGACAATGCGAAAAATTCTAAACTTACAACGGCATACAAAGATTCCTTTTGCGACTGTAAATTTTTTTCAATCTGTTTTTGCTTGAAGTCCAGCTTGCTCATAATAGCTACAGATGCTGTAAGGCAATTTAGATTATTTTTATATGTTTAGACTACTAGTGTTTATAACATTAAAACAACTTTTTAGGATTATATCACGTTTATTTATTACTTACTTTTATTTATTTCCCGACGTTTCGAACTCTTTACAGAGATCATTTTCACGAGTGATGAACAAAAAGATGGTAGTCGTTCAAAAGCTATTTTCATTGATACAGAGAGCACCCACTTTTTGGAAATAAAAATCAAAAAGTTGATGTTATAAATATGATTTTTACTATTGGTAACCGACATCAGACCATGAAACAAAAAAATAAATATTTATTTATAAGGTATATTTACTAAAGAAAAATTTTTGTTTGTAAAGATCCTTTGTTGTATGATTTAATAGGAAACAGTTGTTATTTTTAATTATTAGATAATTATCTTATTTTCTAAGTTAGTTGAAATCAGAGTATAACTATTATTAAATATTGATTGATTTTAAATTTGAAGGTAAGTATTTGTTAAAAAATCTACCACTGGGTCAAAAACGACCTACCATCACGAAACTACCATCTTTTTGTTCATCACTCGTGAAAATGATCTCTGTAAAGAGTTCGAAACGTCGGGAAATAATTTTATTTATTTCCCGACGTTTCGAACTCTTTACATAAGTAATAAATAAACGCGATATAATCCTAAAAATTTGTTTCAATGTTATGAATGTGATTCGCGAAAATCTGAGAAATAAATATACTAGTGTTTAGTCACACAAGTGATTTATTATCTCTAAAACATAATCACTAAATTTTTTAATATAACCTATCCCCTATAGTCCCGACGTACCGTTATGTTTATGTCCTAAATGGAATATGTGGCGAACATATTGCCATACACCGGCCATATTGTTATGAGTCATAAATTCCGAAAAGAATTCCGAGAAACCATTTGTGTGAGTCCGGAATCCAACCCACAAACGACTTCTCAATCAGAAGCGGGTAAAATTGGTGAAAAATATTATATATTTTTAATTTCTAAATTAAGTATGTACCTTTTAGTTGCATGTGAAACAATTTCTCCTCGTTCTTGAGTGCTAATAATTTCTGTTGTTCAATAAAAGAACAGTGCATGGACCTCTGTTGGCTGGCAGTTACTTGGCTCGCATAACGCTCCTCGTCCTAAAATAATATAGTTATAATATAATGTATACTAACAAATTTCGCCATGAAAATAATAATTTTAAGTTATGTAAGAGTTATGTTACATATCTATATCAAATTAATAATAATAATATCTTGGACACAATACACACAGCGCCCTCTAGTTCCAAGCTAAGCAACTAAATGCTTGTATTATGGATACTAGATAACGGATATAAATACATATATACTTTTTTTTTGTAAATACATACTTATAATACATAGAAAAACACCCAGACGCCACACAAATATTCATGTTTGTCACAAATATTTTCTGCTCGGGCGGGAATCGAACCCCCGACCTCATTGCTCCAGCCGGTAGTTTTTACCAATGCGCCACGAGGTCCGTCAATTGAAAGTATAATGATGATCTTGTATTCTGTATGAATAAATAAATGAAAATACGTATCAAATATTTTTGGACATACACTTTGGATCAGGTCTTAAATTGTGGTTTGTCAATGGTACAGCAAGATAAGTTTCTTCATGATGTTCTAGATATTGCAGGTGAAGAAGAATCTTGGAAATACTTTCCAAACAAGCAAGGGCAAGATCGGTTCCAGCAGAATTAGTGTCTACATGCAACGCAATTATTTTTTCAACTTTTTTATCAGATAAAAAAGTTGGAAAAATAATTGCGTTACAGGTAGATACTAATTATTTTTTTACGTAATTATTTTAAAATAATTGCGTTACATGTGTGTTAGAGAACGGCCAGGTGAAGAGTGTCTACAACCAACGAACGTGTATGAAATCGATAATGTGAGAGAAGGAGTAGTTTCAGCCTTGACCCATGGTTAAAGGTACGTTCAACGATTAACAGTGATAGAGCCAAGCAGTTCGCTGCATGCATGGACCGGCTCGATCGGTGAAATACTACGACCTCTCAGAAGATCGACGGAAAGTGGCTTATAGCGCGTTTCGTTCGGTGAGAGAGGTACCCGGAGGCCCAAACCCCTCCCATCCTATCCTTCTTCCTTAAAGGTCGGCACCGCACACGGTGTTCATGGGCGGTGAGAAGTTACTTACCATCAGGTGACCCACTTGCTCGTTTGCCCTCCTATCCCATAAAAAACGTATGTATGTACCTAAATACTTAATATAATCACATGAAGTGATATCAGTGTTTTGATAGCAAGAAGAGATGTGTGATATAAATATATTGCGATACGTACATTTAAAATATCTTCAAGCTCCTTTGCTCTCTTCTCTGACGATTTGGTTTTATCCGTGGATTCAACCATTTTCTGCTTCAGTTCGGCTATCTGAAATTTCAAACCAATAAATATAATTGCTGCTGCTGCTGCTGCCTACACATTCGATTATTAAAAGCGAGAATTTATATAAAACATATTTCATGATCATTATTACGGTCGTTCAATAAACTTCGATAGCAGTGTTAAAATAAGAATCTTTATTTATCTCTTAAAGTGGCTGAAAAGTTAACGGTCCTCCTGATTATAAATGAAACCGTCAATTCCAAACTCCGACCATGTCATCTTATCTCATTCTCTTCTATCACTATCATTATCATATCATCTCCACATACCCATCCATACCCACATTTTCACAAACCATTAATGTCTTATGGTAATAAGCTCGCCGCCTATTCCAATTGAGATGTAAATATAACGGCGAGTTGAGGCATAACAGCCGCTGCCTATACCTTCGGGTAGAAAAAGGCGTGAAGTTGTGTCTGTATAAATAAATCATTACATAGTATAAAACAAAGTCGTATTCCGCTGTCTGTCCCCTTGTATGCTTATTAGTGATTAGTATCTTTGAAACTACGCAACGGATTTTAATGCGGGTTTTTTAATAGATAGAGGGTTTGAACGGGATGGTTTTTATCTATAATTCAGGTATGTATAGTGAACTAAAGGAAAATGTTAATGTTCGAGATTTAGCACTTTAATTGCAAACGCTGGCTGAACCCTAAGTGATAGATCAAAACAATGTTCTACATTATTAAACATCTTCAGAAGGTCTACAAAAAAGTCCGCTAGAGCATATATATGTCTATCTCTAGGAATAACCCGCCATTACCATTTTTATTTTTTTACTTTTTACGAGAAATAATGGCTTCTTTACTAAGCGGTTTTAAACATTAATTTTCATCCAAGTAAGTGTCGTAAATAGATATTATTATAAATAGATTGTGCATGTAATATAGATGTTCATGGCCCTTAACAGCATGTAATTTAGACGAATATTTTCGAAGATACATATTGTAGTATTAACATAGCGGGACAGCAGTTACGACGCGCAGTAGTACCGGCCAAGACGCGTGCCGACAAATAAATAGCACAAATTGAACGTCATAATCATTTATTACTTTTGATGCGGAATAAAGTTCGCCGGGTCAGCTAGTATTATTTCACATCTAGAAATAAACTAACATATAAATTATGTAGTATTTATTGCCTACCTTGTTGTTGCACTGTTCCAGCGCCAGATTCTTTCGATGCTGTTCCTCAGTTATATGTTTGTTCTCAATGTGGAGCTTCTCCACCAAACCACGCAAGTTACTCAGTTCACGTTGCATGCTTTTAACCTGTTAATGTACAATGTGTCTGTATAATTAAATAAAACTGCAAATTTCCGTCTGTCAGTATGTCTATTTGATGAAGGTAACCTAAGAAACGGCTGTATAGGTTCTGAAAGTCTTTCTCTCAGGCATGTAAAATTAATGAACTACGAAGACTCTGCTATATGTTACGGAACTTAGAAAAAGAGACAAGTATGCTATATGTTACTGATATCTAGAATTTCGTGAGCGATAAACAAATACCAAGGGAAAATTTGGTTTGCGCGGGCAAAAACAACTAAATTTAGTTGTATAGAAAATGTAGTTGTTTAGGAAATATAGTTGTTTAGGAAATTTAGTAAGCATCAGCTTAGATACAGGTCACATCTCGAATGCCATAGATCACATGCTTCTACTCACCTCGCCATCCAGAGTAGTGTTGAACTCGAGCAGTCTCTGATGCGCCATACGCGTGTTGGTGAGCTGCTGGGTGAGCACCATATTCTCTCTTGTCGCTTCGTGGTTGTTGCCGCGCTGCTGCTCGCAGAACGTCTGCTGCTCGCGACATAACTCCGCTATTCTGTTGGCTTCAGCGTCCAGTAATGCGTAGTCCTGTAATAGATAACTTTTAGTTCTTTATCTGTAACTTCACAACCTTAGATTAAATTAAATATTGACTGTAAAATTTAGAATTGGTGTATATCGGGGCCAACAGGTTGACGGCGACTGTTAGTCCAGTCGATCATGGCAAGGCTAAAATTATAAATATATAGATAAGACTGCGTATGCAATCTAGATCGCATTGGGTTTGGTTAGTAAACAGGAGTTCTGGAATTCTTTTCCGCAGCCGGTAGCGGTGGGGGTGGAGGGGGAGTCACAGTTTATAATCACATACCTCTCGCATGTGTCTTATATCTGCATCACGTTGCCTGAGATTTTCCACTGCACCAGTCCACATGGTCATCATTTGTTTCCTCTGTTCCATACCTTCTATGACCTAAAAGAAAATAATATGTACAAATTTATTGCACACAAGATCTTGGGTACCCAATATCCACAGATGTATGCCAGGTTTTTTAGTTGATCTGGCAAGAGTGGAATATTGAGTCCGGAGAGCCAGTTACCATAGGGGCCGTTCGAGTATTACGCAAGCACTATAGGGGGTTGGGGGGGTCTTTGCTTTCCTTATTTTCGATGACATGGGGGGTAGAGGGGTCCAGCTGATAATTACGTCATCAGTCGCTATTCAATTCTACAAAAAACCTTAGCCCATTCGTGTAGATGGTCTCCTGAAAATTATTTTTTTGAAAAATGATTACGTAATTATTGGGGGAGGGAGTTAAATTTTTGCTTACTTTTGCTGATAAGGGGGGTGGGGTTATATATAATTATAATAAATCTGCTCACGTAATACTTAAACGGCCCTATACACCGGGCATAGTTCGTTCAGTAATCGATAACTATACATAGGTATAAACTTTCTAAAAGGTGCTTGGTGCGAACTGGGTAAGATATTTTTTTCTAGGAACAAAAATTAACTCCGATGCGATATGTAGTTACAGTGTGTAGTAGGTAGTCTTTATCTTAGGCTTACCTGAACGGATATTCTGTCGCATGCGCGTTCCTCGGCACTAAGGTTGGACACCAGCTGAACAAGACGCTCGTGCATACGATCATGTTCTAACTTTAATTTCTGTCTTTTTGTTTCTAGAGCCTGCGATTAAATAGGAAATACATATCAGCATATGGCATATGTATGATACTGTCTCGGTGGTCCAGTGGTCGAGCACACGGCTTCTGATCCAGAGGTTGCGGGTTCGAATCCTGACACTGACTCATGACTTTTTGGATTTTTTTTTTTAAGTTATGTGTGATAAATATCGATGACTGAAAACTTTGTTCCCGATAAGGGAATAGGTTCTCCACCTATTCCATTTGCGTCAAAGTCAAAGTGGTTTTATTTTCATAGGTCTTCACAGACACTTAAAAATAGTCAATTTACAAAAATGTTTCAAATTAAAATAATATTTAAAAATTTAAACACGAGCGCTTGACGCAAGTGCCTCCGTGGAACAAAAAAAAACACGGAAGCAATCGCCACGAGCGGCCCGATTCCGAGTGTAGGGGCTTTCATGAGAAGAATCGGGCAAGAAACTCATGTGCCAATACTCTTTTCAAAACCATTGAAAATTTACACAATAGTATTATCAACGCTACTGAAAAATATCGCATAAAAGGTGTAGCAGCCAGACTACTCAACAATCACATTTATGATCCAACCAACTTAAAATCATCGTAGTACAAGTAATGAGAGAAATTACATATATGATATTAGTCGAGCACAATTGATGCGACATCTTCTATTTAGAATGGTAACGTTGTGCAACAAGTAAGTACAATAATAAAAAAAAATATATAAATCTTTTATAAATACAACATCAATGCAAACTCATAATAAGAAATGTTGATTACTATTAGAAATAGAAATGTTTGCAGCACGTCTCCACTCCAAAATAAGTGAACAAGTGTCGGTCGTAAGCGTAACGACGAGACGAGGCTTAACGGCCGCTGCCTACACCTTCGGGTAAACAAAGGCGTGAAGTTATGTTATCAGCATATTATCTTCACTAATTGTGACTAGACACAACAACAAGTTCATATTTAGCTTTTATTAGTTTGTAATAAAAAGGCAGGCTTAGTATTTTTTATGGGATAGGGGGCCAAACACGCAAGCGTGTCACCTGGCAGTAATTGAATACTGAATAGCGCCGCCCTTGAACACCACACAGTTGCGTTGCCGGCCTTTAAGGGAGGGAGATTTCTCCATCTCACCGAACGAAACGGAACATAAACCACTTGAGATCGATGTTCTCTGATCTCTATTGTCTTGACTGAGCTGGACTAATTATGCAGCGAGCTGCGTGGCTTTATCAATGTTAAAAATGCGGATAACCGTCGATTACTGATAATTAATTAAAAAACTGATTTTCGAACAATATCCTGATACCTTAGCTTTAGAAGTATCCTGCTTAGTGAACTGCTCAATGGCGGTAATGTCAGAAGCATTACGCTCTAGTGCCGCTCTCCATTCCTGGAGAGCTCCACGTTCGCCACATACTTCAGTCTTCAAATTGTCCGCCTTTTTCAGCATCCGTGCTATGGAATCTGCAACACAATTTTTATAGTTTACACAAGTTTTGTAAGGGGGCAAATGAGTGGTGTCACCCAATGGCAAGGAACAAACGCCGCTCATGGACACCTAAACACAAACAATGTTAAAGTTGCGTTGCCGGCCCTTACAATGGGACATGGAAGGGGTTAGAAGGGGATGAGAAGGGGTGGGGTCAGAAGTGGGATATGAAGGGGTGGGGTCAGAATTGGGATGAGAAGCGGAGAGGGGAAGAGGATGGGCCTCCAGATACCTCTCTCACCAAGCGAAACATGACATGAGCCATTTTACGTCCATATTCTGAGGTATCATGGTATTTCACAGGCAGGTGCATTCATGCAGCGAACTGCGTGCCTCAACTGTTATGATCCAATTTAAATTACTAATTCAATTAATTTGATTTTAATTATTAATTAGTCACAATAAACTTATCAATGTAACATGGTGATCCAGGACTATTAGATATGTATTTACACAATAAATTGCAGTATTGTATTAGGGAAAGTTGTAACGGGTGTTATAAGTAATAAGAGTTTAAAATTTTACGATAATGGACAATTTATATATCCAATAATTAAGTGGTCCAATATGTAAAGAGCGGGAAATAAATATATTTTAATTATGATAATATCATTAAAAAATCATAATGAAAACAATCATAATAAAATATTTTAATTTTCAATACAGAGAAGTAGAATATTTGTTTATGTTTATTTATCATTCTTGTATAGATCAAGTAGGATAAACGTGGTCGAAATGAGGGCATTGTGCAAAATCTGCGGAGTAACCCTCGCTGACCGCGTGTAAAACAAGGTTATAAGGAAGGGAGTCGGATTGAAAGAGAGTATCAGAGTAAAAGGAAGAAAGGGCATACTCCGATGGTTCGGACATGTAGAAAGGATGGATGATGTAAGATTGACTAAGCAGATATACAATGCAAAAGTGGATGGATGTAGGAGTCGAGGAAGGCCTAGACACACATTTCATGACCAATTAGAACGTGTTCTGGAGGAAGGTGATGTTAGGAACCTCAAAAATCGACGCGCGTGCATGAAAAGAATTATGAAAGTCAACGAAGCGACTGAGGTGTGTAAGAAACATGCCTTATGGCACTCCGTTCTCTCTGCCTACCCCGCAAGGGATTTGGCGTGAAGTTATGTATGTATGTATGCATTAGGAAGGTCTCCAAAAATTTCATCTCTAGGGATTTTTTTATATATTTGATTCTTGTAACATAATAAATAAAGAAAAACAAGATAAAGTTTTCTCCCACATCACCTATTCTAATTAAATATTAGTACCTCTTTTACACTGTTTTCAGTAATGTTGCAACAGCTATAAATGCTAAAAGAAATAATTAAAATACATACTTTGTAGCCGATCGATTCTGATATTAACATCTTTGCTTTGCTTATTGCTCTCCAATATATCTCTGTCAAGACGGTCAGCTTCATTACAAGATAACTGGCGAATTTTCACTTCTTGTTCCAATTGTTGCTTGTGTGCAAACAGCAAACGCTATGTAGGAAAATATTTTAAAGTGAATTATGAACAATTTAGTTACTTATGTAAAGGATCAAATTAAATTATGTGATAATTGCAAACTGCTTACAGTATTTTCTTGATATTCGGTAAGAACATGAGACTTGTATTTATCTAGATCTGTACGCTTTTGGTTTTGTAACGACAGAGCTTCTTTTAAACGTTGTAGCTCATTCTGCCTGAAATTGAGAAGTCCACCCTCACAATAGTATACAAATAAAAATGTAAAAAAAATCCATGAGTAATTGTAATTTTACCTGGTGATCAAATCATTTTCTAGTTCTTGGTTTGTGTTATCTGCAAGGGGTATTCTTGTTCCTTGATTCCATCCTAAAGCTTCTAAAAGCTGAGACATATAAGCTGGCTGCTTAATTATTTCAGCCATTGAGTAAATTGAAAGGAATTCGTATAAAATAAAAAGAATTCCCTACACGCGAAAAACATAAGTTTATTAAATCGATACTTCAGCGTAATGTCATTATTACCAATGTATGATTAAACAACCATATCAAATTCACCGCCATTTTCAAATATCAATAACAAATGACGTATGAATGATTATGACACTTGAAACAGGAAAGGAAAGTTGGGAAGTGAATGGGATTTTTTTTAACATAAGTAGGGATGAATTTAATTTCTATTTATTTGTTTAAATAGTAGCACTTCTTATGTCTGAAAATTTTAAATAGATTTTGGTATAAAAAATTTAGTCTTATTCCCAGAATTCACAAAAAATAAGCAACATCATCATTAAACATTCAGTTTATTTTTACTAAAAAATTAGAGCATTTCCCTATTTATACACGAAATGGGGTGACGAGGGACGGCCACTGTCATGACTCTAACTTCACGCCTTCCGAAGGTGTAGGCAGCGGCTGTCATGCCTGAACTCATCGAATCGATATGTTATACGTCCCAAATGGAAAAGGTGGAGAACCTACTACCATACATCGGGTACATAGTAGTCAGTCATCTATATTTATCACAAATAAATTCTGAAAAGAATTTTTAGACATCATTGGTGTGAGCTCACAATACATACTACTATTTCTCAATCAGAAGCGATACGCTCAATAACTAGAGCACCAAAAATATTAAAAAAATAACTAGCAACTCGATTGATATCATCAAAAAAGTTAATAAACATGAAATAAATACTATTATTGATGAACATTAAATATAATCCATCATTTCACTTTAGGAGTTTGATATTTCATCTACTTAAATCATTCACTTTTAGATAGTATTAAGATTTTTGTGCTTTTTCGACTTAAAACCACATGACCGTGGTCGAGTGGTTCAGCACCCCGCTTCTGAATTCGGAAGTTGCAGGTTCGAATCCTGGCACTGGCTCACACCAATGACTTTTCGAAATTGTTTTCGGAAGTTATGTGTGATAAATATCGATGACTGAAAACTTGGTGCCGGGTTTCGCCACCTATTCCATTTGAGACGTAAACAAAACGGCGAGACGCGGCTTAACAGCCGCTGCCTACACCTTCGCGTAACAAAGGCGTGAAGTTATGTTTTATATTTATTCAAATACAATTATTGAAATAAATAAAAGACCTAATTATAAAGAAAATTTTACGGCTTTACTTCTAGTATATACCTACATTATTTGAAGAAGAATTATTGAGAAGCATTATTCAGTATTGTAGTATATTACTTCCAGATCATTTAAATTGTAATCTAGTAGACATTTAAAAATAGTTAGGTACATAACCTGTTTATTGATCTACGACCTATAGGTACATACACACTATACCTATGGAAATTATGGTCTTATGATGTAGGCATGGTCTTATAGTAAATCCTAAAGGATTCGGCCAAGAATATGTACATAGTTACATACCATTTAGGACATAAACATAACGGCGAGACGAGGCTTAACAGCCGCTGCCTACACTTTCGGGTAACAAAGGTGTGAAGTTATGTTAAGTTTAGTTACATACCAAAACTGACGCAGAGTCACGAAAAATATCTACCTATGTATGCAGTACTGTAAAAGGGTGTATGTATCGTTAGGAAGAGATCGTGTCCTGGCCTTGAAGCATTGAAACTAAGAACTATGTTTGTTTACCACTCATGTAGGTTAATAAGGTAAGGTCCTAGTATATAGGTTTCAAATCGGAAACAAACTCGTCTGCAGCTTATTGCCTGACGACCCTGCGCGTGTATTTTTAATTCGTTATTTTTTCGGTATTTTCTTAAACCTGTGGGGTTTTAAGTATCTATCTTTCTTTATTATACCAAGTATTTAACAGTTAATCTTAGAATTACGAACTAGGTTGTTATTCAGTCGGTAAGTCCTTGGTAGTCGACTACCTAGGACTTACTGACCTACCTAGGCTAGAACTATTACAGACTAGCGTTAATCCAATTAGATTCATATACATGTCATCGGGTATATCATTCATCGAACATTATTTTAGCCAACCGTAGTTGGTAATTTTATATAAAATATCTTGAAATGATGCCAAAAGATTACATGTGAAGATATTATGTCGCTTCCCGAAATAGCGCGCCAAAGCTTCAGTTTCTATTGGTAAATGAGTTTGCATGCGCTTGGACTAAGGCGGACGCTCACTTTTTTTACTTACAATTTTATTAAAGCAAATATATATATATATCATCTAGTACGACCATAATGAGTGGTGATGCAGCATCATTACCGTGTCCGGTTTGTTCACATATTGGTGTTTTCCAATCAGTGCAATCGTTGCGAGATAAATTAATACACATCTCTACCAATAACATACTGTGCCCCGTTTGTCAGGAAGAAGTATGTGGCCTAGATAAACTAACAATACATTTGTTTAGCCATGTGAAGTTATTAGCGGCGAAGTCTTACCAGCAGGATAATATTAAAAGCGATGTGAGTATAGATGAAGTGAGTAGCAACAATCAAGGAGTCGTGTTGAAGAATAAAGCAAAAACATCAGTTGTTAAAAATAAATCATCAATAAAAACGACGAGTCCACCTGTGAAATATGTTAAAATTTATCCGAAATTGCCTATCTTAGCGGTAAATCCAGTGGCAATATCAGATGTATCATTACTTAATAAAGGCTCCGTGAATGGAGAAGATTTAGTCAAAACAGAGACATCATCAGTGCAAACGGATAATACTACGTGTAATGTTTGCGGTTTGCAATTTATTGATGCTAACATTTTAAGACTACACAAGTGTCTTATTCATAATATTGATGAAAATTCCAATCAACATTTTACACGGTACAATTGTCATTTGTGTCCGAAAAACTTCAAAATGAGAGGTTCTCTTATGGTGCATTTGAGAGTAGCACACTTTGGATTGTCGTCTGATATGAATGGAGTTGGTGGTGGAGTTGAAACAGAAAACGGCACCCTAAATACGATACAAGGAGAAAAACAAACGAACATTGACAAAAACGGTACTAAACAGTGGCAATGTGAAGTTTGTCGTAAATGTTTTACAACGAAGTACTTCTTGAAGAAGCATAAACGTCTTCATACAGGTTAAAATAATAATTGCTGTTTGTCGTGGAGGTAATTTGTACTAACAAAATAATACTTGCCTTAAAATAATAGTAACATTTTTTAAAATTAAAATTTCATGAAACGCATATTCGCATATAACATAATACCTACAATAAAATACGAAATATATTAAAATAGTAACATCGCTAACACACATAATTAATACATTATTCTCCTTTGACTTTACTTAAGAGTAAAGTCAAATAGTAGTTTAGTAGTCTCGATCCAATTGTCGAGCACACGGCTTTTGATCCAGAGGTCCGGGTTCGAATCCTGACACTGGCTCACACCAATGACTTTTCGAATTTTTTTTCTGAAGTTAAGTGTAATAAATATCGATGACTGAAAACTTTGTGTCCGGTATCGCAATAGGTTCGCCACCTATTCTATTTGCGACGTAAACATAACGGCTAGACGAGGCTTAACAGCCGCTGCCTACACCTTCGGATAACAAAAGCGTGAAGTTATGTTAAAGTCAAATATAAGATGTGTACCTAGTAGCAGCGCATTCAGAGGAAGAGTCTCTGTCTTGTGATTGAAATGTTTGAAAAAATCATGTAAGTCTCGGGGTTAGGTAAGTATTAACCTAAAGACTTGACTTTACATGAATAGAGAAAATGGGAGGCATCTGTCAGAAATATGACTAAAAGATTGAGAGAAGGAGCCTGCCTACCGTTGTCGAATGCGTGAGAGAATGGAAACATGGATAGACTGGTGCTGTCGTTATCTAACGAAGCTGAAATTAATCATGAAAACCCCACAAGGTATTCCTAAATAGTAAAAATATTCTAGGAAGCCATCAAATCTAGAACATTTGATGGCTTTCAGAAAGAATTTCACCAAATAACATAACAAAAACATAAAATTCATTTTCAATAATCATACGAAAATTTCGAAATTGTTTTTGGAAGTTATGTGTGGTAAATATCGATGACTGAAAACTGTGTGCCCGGTATGGCAATAGGTTCGCCATCAATTCCATTTGGGACGTAAACATAACGGCGAGACGAGGCTTAACAGCCGCTGCCTACACCTTCGGGTAACAAAAGGCGTGAAGTTATGTTTATACGAAAATTTGTAACCACTGCTCATTGCGTCTAGGGATAGACAAGCCATTATATACATAATAATTATACTATTTATTGCACCTAATGCTTACTACTTAATTTTTTATTACAGGTGAAACTCCTTATGCGTGTACGCAATGCAACAAGACATTTACGTTCCAGCAGTCATATCATAAACACCTTTTGTACCATAATGATGAAAAGCCACATACGTGTAGCTTCTGCGGCAGATCTTTTAAGGAACTATCGACTTTACATAATCATCAACGCATCCACACTGGTGAAAAACCGTTTTCATGTGAAACATGCGGTAAGAATCAAGTACATCGTAGCTTTTCGCTATCTGTCCGGTCTGTCCCTATGTATGTCTAAGATCTTTAAAACTACGCAACATATTTTGATGTGGTTTTTTAAATTAGATAGAGGGATTCAAGAGGGTGGTTTGTATATACAAAACTTGAACGAACAACTACAGCCGGCGCATACCTTTAAATACCGCCAATTAAACAATAAAGTATACGTATATGTATATGTCATCCGCTGCTGATTAGCTAAAAAAACTGAGTAACACGATGTGGATGACCGAGAGACTCCGGATAACTCTCTCATCAAAAGAAACGGGGCCTGAGACACCTTACGTCTGTATTCGGTTCGAGCCGGCCCATTCATAAAGCGAACTGCGTGACTCTTCCTCACAGAACGTATTGATTATAAGTCTTATTTGTCTTTTTTCAGGGAAGTGCTTTCGTCAGCGGGTGTCCTATTTAGTTCATAGGCGTATACACACCGGTGTTATGCCTTACAAATGCACAGCTTGCCAAAAAAGTTTTCGATATAAAGTTAGTACCTACACATCTACTTAACTACTTGATCACTTACTTCAGTATTTACCAAATTTCTTTTTAATACGTCACAACTTAAACACTTACAAGTGTGTAGTACCATTACCCACTCTTGCGAAGGTATACGTAGGAGCAATTACATGAATAAGGTGATGGTGCTAACTAACATAATATATAGTGCACAATTTTAACTCTTCGATATTCATCACACATAACTTCTGAAAGAATTTCCGAAATATCATCGGCGTATACCCGAATTCGAACTAGAGATGCCCAGGATCCAAAACTACTAACTAACTTCATTAAACTCATTTGATTTTATTTTTGTCAGGTTTCACAAAGAACACACAAATGCCAATCTCAACCACCTGGTACTGTTGTAAGACAAACTGGGGTTCTAGTCGAAAAATTGAGAAAGAAACAGGAAGAACCAATCTTGGAAATAGAACAATCAAAAGTCTCCAGTGATGTGAATTACACCGGTATTTCTGAAGACAATGTTAAATTGATACGTACAGGAGCAAAATTATCGCTAGAAGATATGGAATCGGAACATTTCTGTTTATTATCGGATGTTGGTGAAAATGTGGACTCCAGTGACGCTAGCTGCACTAAAATAAAAGAAACACATTTAGAAACCAAGAACGTTGATCACCTATTTAACCATAACATAGAAGATATAATAAAATCTATACCAATAGAAGAAAAAAATATACCATCACCTTCCGAAATACTTAGGAACTTATGCCTTTCAAATGATGAGGACTATATAAGTATTCTCGACCAAAGAGTAGACGAGAAAAGCAGTGATATTTGTACAGCAGACTTTAACATGTTTCTTTAAATCTCAATTAAGAAATAAATTATTTAAATGGAAATAAAGTATAAAATTCTAGTTGAAATGTTGGTGGATTATACATATCTACTTATAACGGACTGCTCATCAGCTGCTGCCCGAAGTGATAAAATATTTTCTTTATTTGATGATAGACCGAGTAAATATATTTTTGAACCGCCAGGGGCTAATTTTGAATTAAATTTATGATTTTATTACCGAGTCTGCCTTATTTCCTGGATTACTTTTAGTGTAACTTTACTTTGTAACATTGATGAGCCTTGTGGTGCACTACGTGGTGTAAAACTGCCAACTGCAGAATCGAGATTGGCGGGTTCGATCCCCAGCTGAGTACAAATATTTGTGACCAGCATGAATGTTTATATGGCGTCTGGGTGTTTATCTATGTAATATATGTATGTATTTACAAAAAAAGTATATATGTATTAATACCTGTTATCTAGTATCCATAGCACAAGTATTTAGTTGCTTAGTTCGGAACTAGAGAGCGCTGTGCGTATTGTGTCCAACATATTATTATTATACCCAACTATACATAAATGGCTAATTTAAAATCGGAGATCAAGGGCCTCCTTGTAATTAGTAATATGATATTATTATATGACATTAATTAGACAGTGAGTACGAGTAGATATCTTCAGATATAGCATTAATTTTTGTCAAAGATCCGATAATCCTAGCCATTTCATGCACATTCAGTACTTAGAGCGTAAGCCTCTTTACGATACGAAAGAAACTTACGTTCGCTATATTTATGATTCAGTATTACCAGAATAACTTTTTCTTGATATCAATTAAAGTTGTGGGATAGTCTTTTTCTATTTTCTCACACAACTCACGATATTCCTGCTAAAAGATGTAAATAGTCACAATAATGACGCGATATCCTTAATACGATTCTTACACACCTCACTCGCTCCGTTGACTTTCATAACTCTTTTCATGCACGCGCGTCGGTTTTTGAGGCTCTTAACATCACCTTCCTCCAGAACACGTTCTATTTGGTCTTGGAATGTGTGTCTTGGCCGTCCTCGACTCCTACATCCGTCCGCTTTTGCATTGTATATCTGCTTAGTCAGTCTTGCGTCAACCATTCTTTCTACATGTCCGAACCATCGGAGCATGCCCTTTCTTACTTTTACACCGACACTCTCTTTCAAACCAACTTCCTTCCTTACAACCTTGTTTTCTACTTAATATCCTGTCTGAAAGTTTAATTATGTGTACAATCCAAGGACTATGTTACCACGGTGTTGAAAAACATTGACGATAAAAAAGTTTTCTTTGTTTGTTGTTTGACTTTGTTGCTGTGGCATAAAAAAATGAAAAACCAGCTGTTTCTATTCTTGAAGAGTTCGTCTGAAATCAAAATTAAATAGTGTTGCTTCATTAGCTAAGTGATAATTTGTAAACTCAATGAGATAATTAATGATTATATCTTAGAAGAAAAATTATGTAGTAGGTATCATTACAAAAATAATCGATTTTCAGTTTGTCAATTACACTGGTTCTACGGACTGCGGAAAGTGTTATAATTCTGCGTCATATTTATATGTACTTGAATGTGTTGATTTTATGCCAACGGGTTAAAGTTTTAGTGTTTTTTCTGCCATAAGAGGATTTCGGCTGGTTATGTAAGTATATTTTCATTACTAAAAGAGGAAAATCAAACATGGATCGATTCATTGTGTATAAATTTGACATCTTGTTTTGAGAACACTCAAGTAATTCCTAGAAGGTCATCGTGTATTTATTCTGCTTATGTATGAATTCCTGGTTTGTCTCTTCATTTTATTTATGAACACGGAAAAAAGATATAATTCTTGCTAGAAAGATTAAAGTTTTTCATAGGACCATAACAACAATGCTCCAGCGGTCCTTTGTTTAACCATGTGTAAAATAATATTAAGTACATTTTAATGTGTTAAATTACAATGAGGTAAGCGTTAAATCCATTAAATTCTTCTTTGTCATTAATTACCAGTCTATTAAATGAGAAAATAAACATCATGAATTTTGAATGGGATTGTTAAACTCATTGACTAGGTATATAATTGGTTGTAAAATTATTACATGTGATTGATTTGGATAGGTTTTTATTACAATTTCACCTTGTTGTTCAATATTTTTTTCATTTCTTGATTTAATGACTCCTTTGGGTACCCAGAAATTAATGCTATAAGATTCTAATAAGCTGGACCACATAGGTTGAATAGTAAAATTTGTTTGCCTTTTTCTTGAGATATTTTTTTCTTGTTTACCATCTGTCCTACTCTACAGGTTTACCTAGACTACTGAGAAAACTAACTATTTACAAAACAAAAAAAAAATAGTACATAAAGCTTTCTTACAGACTGATGTTACACAGATATAAAATAATATATTGCTAGTTTTATAAGCTCCCACATATATTATATTTTTTTCTTATCTTAAGCCTGAGAGGTAGAATTCATCATTCCTTCCAGAAGTAAAGGAATTACCTACATTTAATCAACATGTAGTGGACACAGTTTTTAACTGATGAACCATGGCTTTTAGGAATTTGATTTCTGCTTCTGTCCCTCAGCATAATCAAGCATATGTTGTAGTTCATGGAAATAAGTCAGAAAATGCTCTTATAGTTGTTTTTGAATACTCAAATGAAATAGTCAAGTATATTTCAGGTTGGTCATAGGAGTCCTAGGTAGGTAGAGGAGAGAAAGGGCAGGAGAATAGAGTAGAGTGAGTGCCATTCCAAACTATGGAATAGGTACTTGTAATTGATTGTATAAGGTTTTGCAATAATCCACAATTCTCACAAAAATTGTTGTTGAAGCCTGTGCAGATTCCTGGCTTGACTTGACTCCATTAAGAGTATGGATTTTGAAATATTTCTTAGGCTTTTTACAAAGTACAGGCCAATATCGGAGATAACACTACTGACAAACACTCTAGCAAATTTATGGGAAGCCATTGTTCTCTGAAAGTGACAACTTACAGTCTAGGATATCAGAGTAGCCTGACCATTTGTCTGGTTTCTTTGGTGGTGATTGTGAGTGAATGTATGATATGTCCATTATATATATTGAACAATTGAATAAGTATATTCCAAGTCATTATTGAGAAAATAGTCACATCTATAGCACTTGTCTTATCTTGTCCACTTGGACTATCATAGTGAAGGCATGTTTCGCTGACAAGATTATCTGATTTGATGGGATTTGTCAGTAAATTATTCTTTATTAGCTTATAGAATTGAGTTGAGTAAGTTTAGAAGTAATTTTGGATGTTAGGTTGTGCAACTAATTCCACTTTGATGGAAGTGTAATACATTAAGCATGCGCAGTAGCAGAATTAGCTGTAGAAAGTAACTGCTACTGTTTTGGTAAAGTTCTTCTGCGTTTTCTCTTCTTTCCTAGACTACATGTTCATAACTCTATTCACCTTCTAAAAACTTGTCTGTCAACATTTTTGTGATTATGTCTGCGGCCATCTTGTTAACATTATACATAAAACAAGTAGCATTGTATCTACACATTAATATAATTAGAGAAGAAGAGATGTGGTTAGCATCTTTAGCCGAGAAGAATTGCACAGGAAATTTTATTTCAACTGACCCTTGTAATGCCGTTTGTACAGAATATTTGAATTAACTAAATTAAGGAGGCAAGGAACTTGGTAAATATAATTATTAAACTAGCCAGCTACAGAACTGGGCATATATGCAATGTACGGGCTTTTAGTTTTTATTTGCGCCGACGCCATTTGTAAAGTTGAATGATTGGACATGAAATTTGGATGGATGAGAGATTCAAGGATGTTTTTGGCCCAATTATTAATATCCGAATTCAGGCGTCGATTTGTTTCAGTACCCTAGATAATCGTTAATCGATATTACCAAATGTGTTGAGTATTTTAGACGTGCAAGAATAACATGTTAAACAAACAAAGGCATTTTTATTACGTAAATATAACTGGACTATAAATCAAGAAGGGAAAATTTTGAAAAAAACATTATACGTATATATTTTTTGTTTAAAAATAATCGGTGACTATTTCTAAAGTTGGCCAGAGGAAGAAGGTAACAGGCGAGAATAGAGACGCGCCGACCGTGGATATCGATCCGACGCCAGGGGCGGCACTGCCCCGTAATATCCGAGAGACATATTTCATTATGTCGTTGCAGTGCAATTTAAAAGTATTGTATGATTTTGAATTAAATACAAACAGTAAAAAAGACGGGTTATTGGTGGGAATGCACTGACTGTGATATCAGAATATAGGTGAAATCGTTATCGCTTCAGGTCTCGTAATGACACTAACAAAAATAGTACTAATACTAATCAAATCCCCGAAATATTGATTAGATGTTGATACCTATATACTTTCCGTATTTGTTAATGATCTTTTTTTCGTATCTGAGCTGCCCGTGGCTTGTTTTCCATTCCGGTCTGATAGATTTTAAGGAATGCTCTTGTTTCCTAATAATTAATCTTGTTGGATTTATTTTATTTCTGCACCATGCGAAACCGGTGAAACATATTTCTACTGGTTTACCCAGTGAAGTTTGTTTCACCTTAAAAGAGAAATAAAAATAGTAAGTTGGGTTATCACTTATTCCTAAAAGATAGACATATGCCATCGCGGACTTTTTTGTAGACAATTTGAAGGTGTATAATAATCTAGTATGTACATTGTTTTGATCTATAACTTAGGGTTCGGCCAGCGTTTGCAATTAAAGTGCTAAATCTCGAAAATTATCACATTTATTTGCACAGTATACATGAATTTTACATACAAACCACCACGTTGACACCCTCTATATATTAAAAGAACACATGCGTCGTTTCAATGATCTAAGCGTATATATAAGGAGACAGACAGCGGAAAGCGACTTTGTTTTATACTATTTAATGATGATATAGGATTGTGTTATACTTTGTCTGTGTATGGTAAATATTGTTTATCTTCTCGCTCTTTTAATGCTATCGTATGTTTTGCAATGTTAAAATATTGTGCTAAATTTGACAGTCACTTATAATTAGCACAAATACCTAATTTCGGTAAATTCATATTATTAATAATGTTACTCCGCTGTTTTCTGTGAAGCAAAGGATAACTCTGCATATTTTAACGCGTGCTTCGTAAATCATTACATAGTATAAACTTTCCACTGTCTGTCCCCTTATATGCTTATATCTTTAAAACTACGCAACGGATTTTGATGCTTTTTTTTTTAATAGTTAGAGTGTGTCAACAGGGTGGTTTTGATCTATAATTCAAGAATGATTTTGTAAAGAAAATTTGATAATTTTATTATCAATTATTTTTTTAATTAACGCTGGCTGAACCCTAAGTGATAGATCAAAACAATGTTCTACATTATTAAACACCTTCAGAAGGTCTACAAAAAAGTCCGCGAGGGCGTATGTCTATCTCTTAAGGATAACCCACAATGACCATTTTTATCTTTTTACTTTTTACGGGAAATAATGGCTTATTTACTAAGCAATTTTAAATATTTCAGCATTAATTTTCATCCAGTTAAGTGTCTTAAATAGATTGTGCTTTTAATATAGATCAATATGGCCCTTTACAGTATGTAATTTAGATATTACAGTATTAACATAGCGGGACATAGCAGTTGCGTTGCGCGCCAAAACGCGTGCGCATAAATAGCACAAATTGCACTTTTTAATATCCAAATTTTACTCATTTATTAATTTTGATGCGGAACAAAGTTCGACGGGTCAGCTAGTAATAGATATTTTTTTCAGCACATTTATATGTAAAATGCATCTAGGAAATAAACTGATCACGTTTTGGACACACATAGGTACATATAATTACTTAACTAAATATACAAAGCTTATTTAAAAATCGATAACGTTATAACGAGGACAAGGTTGTAAAAGTGGAACATTAGTTTGAGCGTGTTGCCATTAATGTTGATATCCAAATGATAATAATAGCTAGCCTAACCAGTTTCGATGTTAAAGTAAGAAAGGGCATGTAGAAATAATATTATGATGCAAGACTGACTAAGCAAATATATTGGGCAAAAGCAGGAAGGATGTAGGAGTCGAGGACGGTCGCGACATACTTTCCATGTACATATTGAACGTATCCGAGCGTGTTTGACAAGAGTTATGAAGGTCGATAAACGAGTGAGGTTTGTAAGAATTGTGTGGGTTATGGCGGACTCTCTGCCTACCTCGCAAGGGATGTGGCGTAAAGTTATTGTATGCATATAATCAGTTTGCTAGTTTGTCGACGAACGCGGTGCACTACTACGATAGTTTCAACACGTATAAAACACTTGTTCAACACAATTTACGCCTCGACTACGCAAATGAAGCTATTTATGTGCGTGACCTTCGATGGATTCATTAATACCTAGTAATTCTAAATGTATATTTTACTAGCTGACCCGGCAAACTTTTGTTTCTCATCGAAAGCAATTAACAAAAGATTTTTTCTAAAAAAAAAGTAACGCCTAAGTTACTACTTCTCTTAATACCATCTACCTGCCAATAAAAGTTCCGTCAAAGTTCAGGTCCAGCTATGGCAGAGAGATTACCGGGAACAAACAGACGGACAGATAGACAAGGAACAAAAAGATGTTATTTTGGTGTATAGTCAAATTAATGTAGTAGAAAGCAGTTATTTCAATATTACAAACAGACACTTGAATTTTATTTATGTATAGATTAATTAAGTGAGGTGTACAGCGACATGAAAGTAAACGGCTGATGCATGATTGAATTTAATGTAGCATTGTCAAAGTAAGCAGTTTATTTCGTATCTTTTTTCTCTTTTGTCACTAGCTGTTGTCCTAAACTCTTCAAGCGAGGTGTCTTTATCACAATTGACTTATGTTGTGAACATAATATATTTTGCGTGTTGATTTGGACGATTACCAAAATACTAATGTCTTCCCCATCTAATCTATAAGCGTTTCGTATAACTAAATCTTCGCAACGTTTAATGGAAGCCAGCCATTTCCTGGCAGGACGTTGGCGTATACATTCAATAAGCTGATATTGATACCGTGATGTAGCTCGGACGTGTTTCATATCATAGTATATAGACGTATATAAAAGATTGAAGCCCGAATACTGAACCGCCACTCAATTATATAGGCGCTACTTGTGCGTTTAAGTAGCTGTCACATTAGACAGAATGCGTGAAATTTGAGCAGTAAGTAGCACTTTATTGATTGTCAGATTTGAGTGGCGGTTCAGTATTCGGGTGTGAGTCCCATATGCAAGTGAGTGGAGGCTTGGCGTGGCAGCGGAATAGGTTACAATATTGGCCTAGTTGCGCTGATTGCGCAAGCGACCGTACACTTGAACTCGTTTCCTTTGCGGTGACACTAACCACTGTTCGCATGTACATTAAACATAAATTTACGCCTTTTTCTACCCGAAGGTGTAGGCAGCGGCTGTTAAGCTTCGTCTCGCCGTTATGTTTACATCCCAAATAGGAATAGGTGGCCTACCTATTGCCATACCGGACACGAAGTTTTTCAGTCATCGATATATTTCACACACAACTTCCGAAAATAACTTCGGAAAAGTCATTGGTGTGAGCCAGTGTGAGGATGTACATTAAACATGCTTGATATTACACCAAATCTGTTTACAATTCACGCTTTTAAAATTCATGTAACTGGGCAGTGTTTCATTGCGTTACAGAATCAGATATTTGGTAACGTGGAATAATATATATATATATCAGCGATGTCTACGCCATCCATTGTAGCACAATTGGTTCAGATATCAATAAGAGAATTGTTATCATCGTACATAACTTGGATTCGTTTATTATCGTACATTTCCACCGATAGTGGATATGGTGTGGTTGACGTTTAGTTTATTTGTAGGTTTTTTATAAAATTGTATATTATTAAATAAGTCTTGGTATATATATCAGTCTCGGTGGCCCAGTGGTCGAGCACACGGCTTCTGATCCAGAGGTCCGGGTTCGATTACTGACACTGGCTCACACCAATGACTTTTCGAAATTGTTTTCGGAAGTTAAATGTGATAAATATCGATGACTGAAAACTTTGTGCCCGGTATGCCAATAGGAGACGAGGCTTATCAGCCGCTGCCTACACCTTCGGGTAACAATGGCGTGAAGTTATGTTGTTATGGATATATCATTATTCAAATGACGTCATAACATCAAATTAGTATTGTTGCTATCATTGACTTTGTGGCAATTCAATTTGTTATGTAATCTAATTGCATTTAAAAACACTTTGATTACTGAATACGCAATTGCCATCGTGCTGCGTGATGGTGAACACTAGTGATGTTACGAATGTTGGATTTTAGACATTAGCGAATGCGAATACGAATAATTCTTAAAAAAATTCGCGAATGCGAATATTTCTTTTAAGCCTTCGAAAACGCATTCGAATGATTCCCAGACCTAAAATGCACACAAAATTTCATCAAAATCGGTCAAGCCATATTGGTGCAGTTATTTATTTATTAATATGACTCGTAAGAATATTTTGAAAAAGTTTCTTACTTAACAACACGTTTATTTTCCTGATGTAACGCTCTCGTGTTGAGTCTTGCGGTTGGAGTTTTATAAAAAAAATGAACTGGCACTTTTAAGTTGTATCAAACTGCATACGGTATGAAAATTTAATTAAAATCTATTTGAGTTGCGTATGGCAGGGTTTGCACGAAAGGATAAACGCAGTCGAAATGAGAGTACTGCGGAAAATCTGCGGAGTGACTCTCGCTGACCGCGTGGAAACCAAGGTTGTGAGGAAGGAAGAAGTTTTTTTTATGGGATAGGAAGGCAAGCGGGCGTGTCACCTAATGGTAAGCAACCAACGCCGCCTATGAACACCAGCAACTCATATAGCGTTATTGTTGCGTTGCCGACCTTTAAGGGATAGATAGGGGATAGAGGATAGGGAAGGATGGGGAAGGGAGGTGGGCCTCCGGGTACCGGGTACCTCAACGAACGAAACGCGGCATGAGCCACTTTACGTCGATCTTCTGAGAAGAAGAGACAAGAAGTATTGAAAGAGAGTGTCGATGTTAAAGTAATTTCTTACTTTGCCCTTTCGGGCACGCTCCGATGTTTCGGAAATATATAACGAAATGATGATCCCAGATTGACCCAGCAGATAATACAATGCAAAACCGGATGAATGTAGGATACGCAAACAGCCACGACATACAAATAGAACGAGTCCTGGAGGAAGGTGATGTCAGGAGCCTTAAAGGTCCGCAACCGTGTATGACAAGATTTATGAAACTCAAAGGAGCGAGTGAGGCATGTATGAATCGTCCCTTATGGCGCTGTGTTCTCTCTGCCTACCCCGCAAGGGACTTGACGTGCAGTTATTTATACAACTAATGGCTGATCCATAATGTAATACTTTTTATACTAATCTAGGAGGGTAAAATATTAAGCAAAATATAAGGCTCATTTTTCGTATTATCTTGCTATAAATAATTTCTTTATTTTTTGTTATTAAAAACATTCGCCAAACATTCGCGAATGCGAATGCGAATATTCGTTACATCACCAGTGAACACGTTAGTAGTACATTATTTGTATGCTTTCCTCAAACTAACGGCTTCCACGAACAGTTACAAGTTGACGGATATAATGTAACTGTATTTTGATCTTTAATTTCATTGTGCTACGGTGTATAGTGGAGAACTAATAGAAAAAAAATATGTAATCTAATCAGGGTTTCAAAAATAATACTAGCCATGTTATACCTTTGAAAGTCCTTTTAAAATTGGTGCAGATGTTTCAGAAATTAACTCAATAATACAGACGTTATAAGCAATGTAAAAGTAAAAAGAGGTTTAGTCCAGAATTAGTCTAAAATACGTATCTATATACATATCTAACTAATATGTGTGACCCCATTTTAACCTATTTTTATAACCAAAAAGCTACTACCAATATTGTTTTGGTTCGTTTGGAATGGAGAAAGCTTGTAGTGTTGCAACAACACCGGTCGGTGCGGCGTGTTGCCAAAAGGTTCTGTGACGACGATAATTCGTTGGCTTGGATTGCATAACCTTCCTCGTTAACACGATTTTCGACATTATTAGAAGGAATAGTCAAGTGGAATCCTCTTTATGTTCCTCAGGATATTAAAAAAAATGTTGCTAAAATTAGTTTATAATCAGTTAACTAATAATTTACTCTTAGACTTTTTCCAAAATATAACTATAAACTTATGTTTTATTTCCAAACAAAATGTTCATTAAAATTGGATTTCAAGAGATCAAGTTGTGGTTATTGACGGATAAATTTTCACGCGGAGCTGCAGACAGCAATAAGTTTATATTTTACATACATAAGCTCACGACTGTATCTCATAGCAGAGACTTTGGCTTTCCACTAGCTACAATCCTGACACAGATATTTCTTTCTTCCTCATCCAGTCATACATCTCGTCATAGTCGTCATGCATTCACGTCATTCGTCATTCGGTTTCGGGTAGAACGCATTTTGCCTTGTTTAACAGACCATTTATTTGGTCGTGGTAACTCCGTTTTGGTCTCCCGATTCCGACCCTGCCACTCACATTCGTATATATTTTCGTTTTTAATATATACGATTACTATTGTTTACTCGTCATGCAGTCTTGATCACAAGCTTCATATTTCATCTTACATGTCTACCGAATTGCCTTGACTAATTTAATTTATTCCAGCCAGTTTTCAAACTTGTATTTAATTTTAAACTACTAACAAATTCGACGAAACTTATGTACCAAAGAGTTTACAGTACCTAAGTCTATCTACCTAAAACTTTGTCGCAGACATAACATTATCTTGCTTCGGTCCTAAATATTCTTTTAATATTACTCTGTCCTTATTCGAACTACCTGAGATCAGCCGGCCCAACCTGTTTTCTTTGTACATCTTATAACGATGTTTTCTGCTTGCATGCATTCAACAGAAAATAAATTAGGCACCTGAGTTGAAACGCAAAACTCATCAGATTTTGTCATGTCATGTAAAATAACCTTAAGAGAATAATATTTAATAATTTCTGCATATAACATGCACTTTAAAATCATTTCACGATGTTTAAAATACTGGTATATTTATATACAGCGTGAATATTTTATATCGGCGAGACAGTCGAGTCGTAACGTTCTGATTGCTAACGACGCGACTGGTTTAACTCTTTTTCGTATAAAGTATAAACCCAAGATTGATTATACGTAGTTCCAAGACGTTTTGAAAATATTTTAGCGTTTTAAACATGAACTATTTTAATAGAGAACAACTGAAACATTAACAACAGTAAGATCAGGATTGTTTAACTAAATAGCTTTATAACCTAACAGCCGCTGCCTACACTTTCGGGTAACAAAGGCGTGAAGTTATGTTATGTTATAACCTAAAAATATATACCTATCCGAAATTAAATTGCAGCAGATACAAAGTGAATTATATTTTGCTCAAATTTACGAACTGAATTGGCAGTTTATATGAATTTTAATAACGCTTAATATATCTTTATTTGGTACCAGCGGATCTAGCGAACTTCGTTCCGCAAAACAGTCTATGAATGAGCAAAATGAGTTTTGTTATACCACTAATGATTAATGAACGGCTAGATGATGTTTCTAATATATATTTAATTGTACTATGTCGTTAAAGTAGCAAGATTGTGGTATTGTTTTGACAAATTGGCGTTTTCTTTGAAATAAATGTATCTTCTGTTATTTCTGATACCTCCAAGAGTATGTGTACAAAGTTTCACGTTAATCGGCTGAGTAGTTTTATAATATAAATATGATACCCGTCTCAGAGAAGGTGAACAACATCCTGCCTTACAAGATAACGCGTACATTATAAACAGTATTGAAACCGTACATTTGAAAATACTTGTTACGCTGTGCTTCAAGCGAATGCCCAGGGAGATTTTTCGTACAAACAAAAAAACTGTCGCATAAAAATAGCTTTCGATTTTGTTTGCGATGCAAACGCTTATAGCGTAGTCGCCAGTTAATATTTTGATTATGATATTCTACTATTTTATTTATTTATTATACATATAAAATACTTTTCTACAAAATTTTTGGTACATAAACTATGTGAAAATCGTAGATTTCACTTCACTTCACTTCTTATTATTGGCTTCGCATACTAGTTAATGCGACTTAGCCACTCTCTTCATTTTCTACTTCGAACGCTTCAGACAGAAGAATTTGAACGGTTAGGAGGAGAATATGGCCAGTTAAGATGACCGCAGGATTTCTTCAACCAGCGAAGTAAATTAAATCAGAATCCTCCTTCATTGGCGCGTATTTATAATGACTGGTTGTTATTTATATTCTGCCAGGCTTAGTTGCATTGATGTCATAAACCAGAGGAAACAGATGAAGAAAGGATTTAAATAAACAAAATTTCGATTGAGTATTTTATGACCCATATGATTTAAACATTCAACTACTTTCTACCAACAACAAAAAAGAAACAAACACTATTACCAATTACTATCAGAACACTTATAAAAAAGGAAAATATGAATTTTAAACTAGTAATTATAATGTTATAATTATTTACTGCTACAGTTTAGAAGAAAATATTTTTTTTTTAACGAATTTACTTAAGATGAACCGTACTGTATGTGAAGATATGAGAGAGAGTAGGCATTTGAGAGATGTAGGACGAGGAATTTCGGAGGGAAGGACATCATAGAGGGATTGTCGCAATCTCGGACATGAGAAAAAAAGGTGATTGACATTTCCTTCATCCAGTCCGCATTCGCAAAGAGATGAATTCCTGATCCTGAGCTTAGAAAGAAATACAGGGGTACAGGAATGACCAAGTCTAAGGCGGCAAATAGTGGAAACTGTACGTTTGTCCGCTTTACATGACCTAAAAAACCATGGAGATGACGGAATGTCCGATTGGACATCGGCGTAATACTTACCTTTGATTAATTTTGATGCATTCCAGGCAACAGTCCAAGATTTATTCTGCAGCGACTTAGCAAGTAGACAAAGGTCCTGAGAATAGGTTTGAAAATGTTCTAGAGTGCCATTCTGTATTGCTAATCTGGCACAAGAGTCTGCATTGACGTTACCAGGGATTCCGGAGTGACCCGGGATCCACGCAAGTACAACTTTTATATTGAGTTGATGGCACAGAAGATTTTGTTTGATTTTAAGAATTAAGGGAGAAAGAGATCTCGAACGGAAAGGATTGGAGAGAACAGATTGAAGACAACTTTTAGAATCGGAAAATATTATGGAATTATTAAGGTTATGCGATTTGATGAAAATAATAGCTTCCAGCACTGCCAGAGCTTCGCCAGTAAAAACAGTAGCAGAAGAAGGACATTTATAATTAAGAGTAATTTTAGAAGAGGGAATCCATACAGATCAAATTATCGCCCGATAGTTGTGTTGGGGTCAACACAACTATCGGGCGATAATTTTGAGGCATCAGTGTAAAATTGATGCCACCCATTAAAGTGACGGTAAAAATTATCATGAAAGGCGCTGTGGGCACCAGGGGTATGTTTGACTATTCCAAAATTAAGAATGATGCTCGGATTAAGGGTTAATGCGTCATAGGGAGTAAGATATATTGGATTCATCGAAAACTGGTTTATAGGGTTGGGAAGTTGAATGAGAGTTCTAAGACTATGGAGAAGGCAAGGTAATTTATTTTCAGAATTGCCAAAGAGTTCTAATAGATAATATAATTTTGGAATAAGGGGGTGATTTTTGTTCTGAATTAATTTAAAAAGGAAACGATCAGAGAGAAATTGCCTACGAAGATCCAGGGGAGGCTCACCACATTCAACCTGCATTGCATTGATGGGTGAGGATTTCATTGCTCCCGGGATGATTCATAAACATTTGGATTGGAGTTTAAGAAGATCAACGAGATTAGTTTTATTACAGAAGTTAAGAAGAAAATAACCATAGTCCAGTTGACTGCGTATTATGGCATTGTACAAAAGTTTTTGAGTGTACGGATGCGATCCCCACCAAACACCTGAAAGGCAGCGAAGGATATTTATGCTCTTTTCACATTTTTGGACTAAAGACGAAAAGAGAGGGGAACCAGACATTCTAGAATCCAATAAAATCGTAGATTTATCATAGACTGTAGTAAATGGCACATGTCAGTAAAAATGTACTAATAATCATCACTGACAGTGCGACTGCGAGTAAGCGATTCTCAGGATGTTTATAATTCACACATGAACAATAATTATGTAAAAGTTGACACTTTGACGCGCTTTTTACGCACACGTTGATAAGTCAGTTACACATCAATAACCCATTTTTGGTCTCATTGTTTGGCTGACTATTGCCGATCTATTATTCTTATATCTATGGTGAAAATTTACGTCAATTATTGACGTAAATTTTTACAATTGCTGTAATAAATTTATTCTGGTAAATCACGACCAAATTATCGATTGTTTATAAATATATATCTGTTGCATCTGTCTGGTTCGTTGAAAATACAATTCACAGTGTTCCCCATAGTAGGGTCGCCGAAAGGTTCGTTGAACTTGTAGTGTTCCGGAGAGCGACGCGTGTGTGCACGCGCGGGGGTGCACCAGACACCATATTGAGCCGGTCAATGACATCTCTGGGGTGCTGCAGTGCACCCCTGTAGTCTCTAAACTTGATTCCTGTGGACCTGCACCAATAGCTGTTATCGATCTGCATCTTTCATGCTATTTAAAATGGAGATGTTCACTTTGAGCTTTTCAAATAAAATGAACTGGTTTTGAATCCAATGGCTATTTATTACAATACTAGTTGTTGTCTGCGACTTCGTCTGCGTGGACACCACAAAGCAGCAAAAATACTATGTCTGTGCCATTATAAAGGTTCATTGCTCTCCCCCAATCAATGATAGCGTGATGATATTTAGCCTATGTGTTGACCCGATCTTTTTGCAATATTCTTGCAAAATTTGACATAAAACCATGCAGCAGTATTTTTAGAGTTTATCCGTAACAAATAACTAAAAACCATATTTTTAGGTACGGTATCGATTGTTGATCATATCCCAAGCATATTTATTTCTCAAATTTTCGCGAATCACATTCATAACATTAAAACATCATCATTCATCATCAGATAGATAATTTTCACGTGAAAATGATCATTGTAAAGAGTTCTAAACGTCGGGAAATAAATAAAAATAAGTAATAAATAAACGCGATATAATCCTAAAAAGTTGTTTTAATGTTACATATCCCAAGTATTCTAAAAAACTAATATTCAATGTACAGTTTTGACTTTGACCCTCCTATGATTTTATTATATTATGTATAGATTAAAAATAAGTCGGTGTCCAGAGGGTTAAGCATGACGCTTCTGTATTAGAAATTTTTGGGTTCGTATCAGAAGAAAGCCATTTAACTAAATCTTTTTGTAAGTCATGTGTGACAATTGATACGTACCTGCCGTGTAGACATAGATGCAGCCGCTTACATCATCGAGATATCAAAAAAAAACTCTTGAGTGTTTCATGACATTCGACCAATACAATTATTAAAATTCTACGTTTTGTTAAACCATGTAAATGTATGTTATACCTGCTCAAATATAGTTAAAATAAATACACTGAATATATAACTATGCAAAGTGGATACATGTTAATTATATAGATAACTAGCTGACCCGGCGAACTTTGTTCCGCAGCAAAAATATTATCTGCTGTCCCGCTATGTTAATACTGCAATATCTTCGAAAATGTTTGTTTAAATTGCATGCTGTAAAGGGCCAGGATCATCTACATTACATGCACAATCTATTTAAGACACTTAATTGGATGAAAATTAATACTGTAATGTTTAAAATCGCTTCGTAAATAGGCCATTATTTCTCGTAAAAAGTAAAAAAATAAAAATGGTCATTGTGGGTTATCCCTAAGAGAACACATATGCCCTCGCGGACTTTTTTGTAGACCCTTTAAAGGTGTATAATAATGTAGTACGTTTTTTTGATTTATCACTTCAGGGTTTGCGATTAAAGTTCTATAACTTGAAAATTATCACTTTTTTTTTACTACACTATACATGAATTATAGATCAAAACCACCCCGTTGACACTCTCTAACTATTAAACAAAACCGCTTCAAAATCCGTTGCGTAGTTTTAAAGATATGCGCATATAAGGGGAGAGACAGCAAAAAGTGACTTTGTTTTATACTATGTAATGACTATGCATTGCATCATGTTACAGCTTGCACGAAAAATTAAATTTTAGTTGAGTTGCATCGGCATCCTTAATTTAAAATTTCCTATTGCAAGAAATCCAACCACTGTTTAAAATTCGAGGGGTTAGGGATTGTATAAAATATTTTAGTAGAAAACAAAATGCGACAGTGCATAGTGATAGTTGTTTTATGATCTGTTCAAACTGTACCTGACATCGGGAAGTAGTAGACTAAAGAAAAAGACAAAATAAGTTTCCATGGTAACACTTAAACCTTCGCCTAGGTACAAAAATATTAGGTGGGTTTAGATTACATTTATATTTAAAAGAATGCGACGTGGACACGAATTGAATTAGTGAAGGTTTATTTTCTTCTCGGTTTCTTAATATGAGGCTTTTTAAAGGTTGGCCATTCTTTGCATCACTAGTCAAATCACAATTTAAGAGACTATCCAAGATAATCATGGTTTTTAAAACTGGTTTGGGTTGCGTAAAAACGCAATGGTTCACTTGTGATCAGGTTTTGTTCTCTTTTTTTTTGCCTTTTTGTCTCTTCGGTGCTATTATATTTATCGTTAATTTTTTGTATTTTCTTCAGCGCAAATTTATTTTTACTATGTTAATCCAATGTCCTATGCCTGGGTGGCCTTATTTTTCTGATAGATAACCACTGAATATAATCTAACAAGGTTAAATACAGGCTAAATTAAACAGATAAATAAAATTTATATGAGACGTAGTGATGTTTCAGAAATCGATCAAGTTTTCTTGCTCCCTAATATAGCTAAATATAAAGGGATTTGTGGAATATATTTTTAAGCTATGGGATCAAAAGCCCAATGCTCCAGGCAATGAACTCAGCGATACGCGTACTGGCAGACTGCGACATTTTGTAACATTTTTAGAAGTCATAGAAGTGCGCTAATGGATTTTCCATCAGGTATTTTAGGTGGTCGAGGTCAAAGATATTTTGTCTACATATGTATTATAAACGGTTTATAACTTTTGTCTGCTCAATACAGATCCAGCTTTCAGCCAAATTCCTAAAAAAGGGGCAAACTATGGCATGGAATATCGTGAAAGGAGCCTCCACAAAAGAGGAAATATGAAAACTTTTAGACTTTCGCGTTGCATATTACACAAATATAATGAATGGGAATTAAAATTCTTGTGACCACGGCCAGTGTAACCTGGCCGAAACGTCAAGCAAATCAAGATAAATAATATTTACCTAAAAGTGTCGCGTTTAATTCCCTTTCATTATAGTTATGTAAGGAAATATGAGTTGGAGCAGAGTGAACTTGAAAGGAATATGTACGGGAATTGCACCTTTTTACAAAATTCGGTGTATTGTTGCACAGTTCCGGGCGCAGCTACAAAATAATATCCCAACGAGTGTTGTTGTCGAGGTGAGCTGGTTTCGCACGTGGCTACTGCAGCTCTTACGGGTTGTCGACCCGCGGCCTTGCGACGCTGCTTCTCGATGTTATAGTTACTTTATATTTATATACAAGACATAGTAAAATGCTCCTTAGGATCACATAAAACAGCTCAAATTCTAATAAAACGTTTCAGATCCAATCCCAAACAGCTTCAAAATAGAGTGGATATAATCTAAAACTAAACGCTAACGTTTTTAACGCTAACGTCTTTTAGATATTCCTGTTAGATTAAAACAAATGTTCTGACAGAGTTTCACTCAAATCAATGTTGAAAATACTAACACGGTCTTTAAAAAAAACCAGACTCTTATTCAAAAGTAAATTCAAAAAATAATGTAGCTTTCGTTGATATGATGACTCTAATGCCGGCCATACACGCTACGGTCTACCGGAAAGGTCCACCTGTGCAGATATGCCTGCGCAGGTAGACCGGAATGTGTGTGGGAATAGACCTGTGCAGTTTTTTTGAACCTGCGCAGGCAACCGGCGCAAGATCGAAAATCGATTTTTTCGAGTGACCTGCGCAGGCATACCTGCACAGGTGGACCTTTCCGGTAGACCGTAGCGTGTATGGCCGGCATTACGGCACATTCCATAATAAAACCGACTACCTAGTTTAGGCTACAGAGCAATGAATTAAACAAGTAATTAGGTACCCCTAAAAAACATTACCTATCCTCCTTCGGACATTTAATTGTAAATTTGCCTTGATATGGTGTTCACATATATAATAGAAACTTATTTTTTTTAATTTTATTATTCGCCACAATTTTTGCACAACGTTACCACTCTAATTAAAAGGTGTCGCGTCAGTTGTGCTCGACTACTGTGATCGCATAGAATTTCTTAGTTAACTTGTAGGACGTTGATTTTAATTTGGTTGGATCTTAATTGTGATTGTCGAGTATTCTGTTTGCTACACCTTTTATTCACCAACCTACTGATTTGTTTTCAGTAGTGATAATAATGTTGTTATTTATTACAAATGGTTTGAAAAGAGTATTTGGCACATGAGTTTCTTGCCCGATTCTTCTCATGATAGCCCCTACACTCGGAATCGGGCCGCTCGTGGCGATTGCGTCCGTGTTTTTTTTTTGTTCCACGGAGGCACTTTCCACAAGCGCTCGTGTTTGTTTTTTTGTTTTTTTATTTTATTTAATCATAATGTTATCTGTACTTGTTGACCATTTTTAAGTGTCTGTGAAGACCTATAAAAATAAAGTTATTTTGACTTTGACTTTGACATAGACGCGTAAAAATCGTCTATCGCGTTTTACTAACATTTTAGTAAATACCATACAACTTAATATTATTTCGTTATAAAACTTTGTAAAGGGTTGTATTTAGCTTGACCTGGTGATATTTCGGGTCAAATTTACTGATTGATATAATATGACACTGATGATTAATAATGCAATGTCAGTGCAATTAAATTCATGATAATTACAACTAATGTTATAATCTCGTTGAATTGTAGATCGCCTCGCTTCCGAATCAAGTAGCGTCGGGGTCGGAAAAAAAATCCTGCTCTGGAAAGTGTGACATCATGACATTATTCTGTAAATTATGTAATCCTATTTAGTTAGCTAAACTGAAATACTATTTATAACGAAACGTATTTCAATATTACATTATTTTCCATTTCTAATATGTATTTTCCATGTTTGTTTTCCTCGGTAGGTATACTATTACTTAAATCATATAATATAATAATAATTATCAATAGTGCAAACTTTTCGTTACCTGAACACAATTTATCACGTGATCAATCCTTCAACACTTCCATCGAAAGCACCAGTGCTTTCAATACCAACCATAATGACATAATATTCGTTGGTCGACACGGGTACGACAGCTTACTATCTTAATAACGGAACTATCGCGAACAAAATTTCTCCCCAGTCTTTCAAAGGCTCGTAGTGTATTTCGGAGCATAGCCTCTGCGTTGAAAAGTAAGATGGCCGTCGCCACAACAAAATGTCGGATTACATATTAATATTTTTTTGTAAATATATAATCCGACAATCAAATAGTATAAATATGCGAATTTTCCTAGGCCCTAGAGTGTTTTGTTTTAACTTATTTATATTTAAGACTTGTGATTAGCTACGCGGCGAACTTTGGTTTCGCCTCGGAAGCATTAAATAACAGATTTTTTGGAAAAAAAGTAGCTTATGTTACCCCCTATTGCACTAGCTACCTGCAAATCAAATCCCGTCAAAATCGGTCCAGCCATTTCAAAGATTACCCGGAACAAACCGACGGACAAGAATTGTAAAAAAGAAAGACATATATTTTGGTGTATGTACCGTATATATAATTCATATGAATTTAGTAGAAAGCAATTATTACAAAATTACACAAAGACACTTTAATTTTATTTATAAGTGTAGATAGTGTATTTTATGTTATAATTTGTGCTGACAGTAAATGGGAATTGTTGTGTATAAATCGTATTTTGCTCACAGCGCTTCTTGGTAATGGTAATAACTTTTTCAGAGCTATTAGATAGCAATAATTCTTCCGTGAAATACCTACTTACCAAAACACTACTTTTTTAGATATCTGAATTATACAGACTACAGACAGATATTACCTTATTACAACTTTTCCTTTTCGATAAGTTAGAAAATCATGAAGTCATATCAAACCACGTCGTTCTGAAGGGGTTTGGCAAAAAAAAACTGTGATACAAAAATTTTATATATAAAATAAACTAAATATTTAAATATTTCAGGGTAATGGCGTAAATTACCTTTTTTTGTCCTACTGTGTGCAGTGTTATCGAACGCTAACAGATGTCTTCGAGCGTTCGACGCTTGTTTTTGAACGCACCTCCGGCTTAAAGACTAGTATCACTGCCGTCAATAAATTCAGAAGAAAAAAAGCACGCCAGTGGGCACGGCCAGTTAGTCAGCTGTGTAGTGAAAAATATCACGATTCGAAACTGTATTTCTGTCCTTGAGGTGTCGTCCATTACGTGTTTTTTTTTAGAAACGTGGAGTTTAGCGAAGTATAACTTGCTAGATAGGATTTCAAAATATCCATCTTGTTCTGTTATTGTTAAAGTCGAATTAAAAATATATAATTTATGTCTAGTGACAGGTAGTGCTAAATGTTTATGTAACGCAGTAGGTACCTACCTATTGTTCCATTACTTACTGTGTTGCATCTTTTGTTCCAGATAGCATCACAGATTCTCAGTGTCATTTTACGTGTTTAGTACGCTCAGTAAGTGCAACGAGGACAGTGTAATATAAAGTGCGGTGTGGTGTGATGTGGTAGTGAGACAGTGAAATAGATCAAGGTGGATGCGTAGCCAGCGTGCTAACACTCGCCCTGGCATGGTGCCGGGCAGGTAGCCCGCGCGGCAGGCCTGCGCAGGCCCCACACAGCAGCCGCGTGTGTTTCCCAGCGTTGTCTATGGCCGAGCAACACAACACACCGTCGTCGCACTCTGCACTCACGAGAGAGTCCAGCGGGTAACTTATCAATTTAATCCTATAATACAAAAACTTCCAACATTGCATTGTCATCATATTGCTGTATCTGAGTACAATGAATCACTTGCCATAAACTGCATGTACACAAAGCTCTCCGTCAATAACATTTCTAGTGCCTGATCATCCTACATTATACATAGCCCAGATTACACATTAGCCCAAGTTATACAATTTTCATTGGGTTATTTTAATGTTTCTAACATTAAAATAACCCAATGAAAATTGAGACCTATAAAGTTGCTAAAGTTCTTTTTATTTCTCTTGTACTAAGTGGTATCTATTAATTTGATGGCAAATATAAATAGCATACCAGGAATATATTGTATTCCTAGCTACCGTAAACAATGATAAGAAATATTATTTCTGTGGATCGGATGTAAACAAACTATCAATTATTATTATTTTGGTACTATCATGTTCATCAATCTGCCCTTTTCTACTGAAATGTATGTGTATGTTATGTAAATGCAATAGATGGCAAGAGCCGTATATAGGGCACAGTGTTGTCAGTCATTATTATTTATCACACACTACTTCTGAGAAGTGATTGTTGTGACCCCAGAATAGACCACAGAACTTCTTGATTCAGAAGCAGGGTGCAGAACCTCCAAGATGACTAAATGTTTCATCTTTGACTATTAATGACTAATATAGATTATGGTTCAGAGTAATCTATCCATCACTAGTACTGTCCCAGTCTGTTTTAGGCAGCCTTTCTAGTTCAGTTTTTGTATTTATGTCTGGTTTTCAGTCTATAATTATTTTTATGTCGTTTTTCATATCATCATGCTGTTTAGTCTCATAAAATTAGTAGTTACATATAGCTAAAAACTCACCTGTCATATTTAGGTAGAGGCAGAAGTGGGACACAGGGAGTAGGGTGGAACACATTGGAAGTGTCTATAAGCTTCTTAAAGTGTCTCTATATTAAAAATATGTTAACCATAAAAAGTTAAAACTAAAATGGTGCTAAATTGATCTTTTCTAATATGTTAAATCACTATGAGGTTGTAAGCCTAGGTAAATATTTTTATTGTGTACCAATGCAACTGCAGCGATCAAGTTTAAAGTATGTCCTTTTTTGTAAAATTTCTTGGGTGATCTCCTTTTTATTTGCTTGCGCAATCGCCTGAGAGTATAATAGAAGAAATTCAGAGCCTTAAGTCTTACTAATGCTATGCTTTCTGCCAAAATTAAGCTTTTGCTGTTGGTGGTTTTAATATTTAATATATATGTATGGATATATCATACACTATATTTTCTATGTATTGGGTTATTTAATTAGGTCTATTTTAGTAGAAATTATGCTTCAATATTCTGATTAAATATTTTAATTATTTGGTCCTGTGTTAGTCATTGCCATTTATCCTATGAAAACATCACTACCTGTTCAGATAGATATATTCAGTCAATACTTGTGAATTTTAAACTTTGTTTGCACCAACAAGTCAAAGATCCTCTTTCTTTACTTCTGCTAATATGTATTTTATTCCACTGTTTGTGATCATTAACCTTAACCATTGTAAATATATAAAGTTAATTCATAGCATTTCCACTATTTCAAAATATTTTTCAGTTCTCTCAACAATAGTTTTTTTATTGGCATAATGAACACATTTTTTCACAGTACATGCTGGATGTACTATATTTCTTGCTGTAGTAGACTGTTTTCTGTAACTTGATATTTCAAAATGTTTTGCTTTAATAGGTGAATGTGGTGAATACAGTCAGCTGTTGTTATAAAATATATTTATGCTTTGCTGTTAGTTATGTCAGTATGTAACAAATACAATAGTTGAATAAGAACTTGAACTTAACTAACTAAGCAGATAGATAGTTCTGTCCTTCCTTGTGTCAAATCATTCATTTTATAAATTGATTCAGAATATTACCTACTTTACACTGATTATTATAACAAAACAATAATAGCTTTTAGTAAGTCATATTAGAATATAGAAATAACATAACTTCATCCATTTAAAAGTACTTTTATTTTAGTAAATTTACTTTAATTTATAATTAGATATATGCAAAATCCATGCACTTAACTGTAATCAAATCATTTATTTTTTATTTTTTTACGGTATTGAAAACTATTAACATGAACTGAGTGTTGAACAAATCAACTGTATTTTAATCTGGTTATAAAAGAATCTTTTGGATAATCAAGATGAAATAATTATTACTAACAAAGAAGTTAGTGAGGAATGTAAGGTCATTGGAACTCTGCTCTCCCTGCATATTTCTAGTACTAGGACTGAAAGATAAGTAAAGTATGTAAGTTAATGCCAATACAGTGTTGTGTTGTATGACAGGTCTTCTCCTAGCAGGGTGGTGGGCGGTCGGTGGTTGCGCCAAGAGCGTCGCAGTAGTCACAGCCGCCGGAGTAGACGTAACCCAACGTCACCCGAGCCAGGCTCCACTGGTCTACTACACTCGCCTAGTCGCGCATCCGACATCGAACCGCAGCTGAACGTTGAATTGCGAAGAAGCTCGCGTCTCGTCAACTCATTTCCCAGGTCCGATTATTCCATCACAGAACGCTGGTCCTACGGTACAGACGTATACGAGACACGTTGCGACACAAACGACAAGAGTGGAGATATATATAAATCCAGTACTCTCCTGAAGCGTGGCCGTACCGCCTCGCATGATAAAAAGAAAATAAAGAATACATCGAACAGTGGTGGTGCAGAAGAGTGCGTCGCTTACTGCACACGCTCACGGACTGCTCTTAAATCAACTAAGAGTGCTTGTGAGCAATTTGCCACAAATTTGAATCCACACAAATTATCAGAACTCCCGTTGAATCAGAACGCTCCAGCCATTTCCACGGAAGCTATTCAGTCTGAAGGTGGTTTGCTACCGTTGGACGAAAGAGATTTTGCATATTCACCTTTCAGTTCGTCTACTGTCACGGAATTATTGGACTCTGATTGTTCTGTATACAGTCCAACAGCTAACCGAAGGAAAGGAAAGAAGAGGAAAAGGTCATCACATCGCTCATTATCTGGTAGAAAGAGTAGTTTCCTGTTCAACGTAGACGAGTGCCGAAAGAAATTTAAAATTGATTCACATCGCAAAGACGATATTGATTCCAGTAATACGGAAAAATCATCATCAAGATACGAAATCGATAAGGTTGATAATTGTTCTGCTATTCAGACAACTTGCACATACTTATTGCGAAATAGAAATAGCCATCTTGGACCCCCCACTGCCACTGTTATCAGTGAAAGTCCAGGTAAATACTATCCTTAAAAATGTTTTTCTTTTAAAATTAAATCAATATAAATTGTAAATTTAAACATATTAGTATAAAGTTGCATTTGTGTTGGAATCACTTATTATTTTAACCAAAGTAATATGTATGGTTTATAAATTTTCATCAGTTTTTATTGTCTTGTATTTTTTTTTGCATAATAGCTAAAAGTGATTATGCCTTGGTAAAAAAACACTTTATTGTGCATTATATACAAAAAAAGTGTTTTTATAATCTCAATAAGTGATAAATGACAATGATCTTTCCACTTCACATGGAATCAATATTTCGATACCTAGGATGCGGTAACTCTGCTCCTTCGGGTAATAACATTATATGTTATTATCAAAATACGTACATACAAATGAAAAAAAAAATCGGTTAAAAAAACAATAATGAACTGAAAGTGAAGCAAAGTGTGTTTGCTTTTAAATTTATAGATAACAAAGCTATGTCACATAAGTGTAATGAATACACATATATATATACCTATATATGTATACGTATACGTATATCATGTTCGGCTTCATGTAGGTCTCGCACATAGCTTATCGTAATAGCGTGTTATCATACATTATTGAGCATAGTCATTCATCGAAGATATGCATTAAATATATAAATATTGTTATTGCAGTGAGCTCTGCTGCCGAAGAAGTTATACACAATCAAATACTGGGAGAACGCAAGAGTGCCTCAGTTAGTATTAGTAAAACTGCCTCATCTTCCGACATTAGAGACGATCAAGGTGAGAGATTTACCACTACGTTACCAAATTTGACATCAATAAGAAATGCACTTAGTTAAATATTTTGAATAGTAAATAGTTATTAATCCAATTTATTAATATATTTTTTACAGAAGCAAGTTCCTCGAGGGCGCACGCTTCTTCGAGCAAATTGTTAATCGTTCCCCGAGATCTTCCATATTTACGTCAAACTAACGCGCGGAGGGTAAAATTCTTCATTTTACATAATATTTTCAATTTATAGACACGTTGGCCATGTTCTGAAGCGGATCCAACGCTTACTTAACGTAAGCTAAAGCTTGTCAAGCTTAATTTTGTTTCGTGCTAAATAAATAAATATTCCCACAAAAATACAACCAAGGAGACTGTTTTATATTCTTAACTGCTATTATTAGTGCACAAAATAATATAGGATAACTCAAAATAAATTAATAGACAATTAATCATTTCCTTTCAAAATAAATATGATTGTTTTCAACATTGAGTTAGCATTTTAATCTTAGCAATAAACATCGCGCTATCGTTATTATCAGTATATTACCGCGACGCGCCGTGGCAGTGTTGTCAGAGCTGACACCGATAGTGCCCTTATAAATAAAGTGCGATGCGATCGTGTTATGTTTCATTTACTTTAATAATTCATGTTTACAACTTGCGGTTATGATAAGTGTTAGTAGTTTGTGAACATAGTCCTTTATCTGGGTTGGTTGTGTGCAGAGTATCGCTGCTGCAACGGGTGCGACCCTGGGTGCTTGCCTGACGAGGGGGAACAACACGTCGCAGCGCCAGAGGCAGGACACTGCGTCTAAGAGACAGGTTTGTTTGTTGATATGCTGTCCTGACAAACACTATGTAGTAATATTGTCTTATTTAGTCTCCTACATAGATATATCATAGACTGTAGTAGATGGCACATGTCAGTAAAAATGTACTACTAATCATCACTGACACGCAACCGCGGGTAAGCGATTCTAAGGATGTATAAAATTTAAAACATAAACAATAATTAAGTAAAAGTTGACACTTGGAAGCACATTTTACGCACACATTGATAAGTCACCCGGGTACACATCAACAGCCCATTTTTGGTCGCGTTGTTTAGGTGACTATTGCCGTCTATTATTCTTAAATCTATGGTTTCCTAAATAATAAATTCGCCAAAATTGTAGTGTTCGACAGATGTGAGACATTAGCAGCTGTCAATGATACTGAAGACGAGTAGATTTTAATACACTATTGATCATGTTAAACTAATTTTTAAAACAGTTTTTAAAGAACGATGAGATAGGTTCGAGACATACATAAATCGATTATTTTCCTGAAAATAATACCTAAAGCTGATGCAAATGTAAATTCCATACATAGGTGAACAAATGTTTCAATGGTTTTCATTTGATGGTGTGTGGTTTTTGCTGAACCCAATCGTTTAAAAAGACTGAATCTTGGTTTAAATATTCACAGCTCTACCTATAGATGCTTGTTATAAATATTAGTCTTGATTGATGTAGAAATTTAAGAAATATTCTAGCAAAAAGATGTGTATTATTATCGATGTTATTGCCAGACAGACATAACAAACTAGTACACACACATATTCATAACTTCACGCCAAATCCCTTGCGGGGCAGGCAGAGAGAACAGACCGCCATAAGGCACGATTCTTGCCACGATTCATGCCTCACTCGCTTCTTTGACTTTCAGAACTCTTCATGCACGCAGGTTGATTTTTGATCACCTTCTTCCAGAACACGTTCTATTTGGTCATGGAATGTGTGTCTTGGCCGTCCTCGACTCCTATATCCATTCGCTTTTACATTGTATATCTGTTTAGTCAATCTTACATCAACCACTCTTTCTACATGTGCGAACCATCGGAGCGTAACCTTCCTTACTTTTACACCGACACTACAACAGCTAACTAGTAAAGAACTTCATTTTGTTAAGATTTTTTTGGGGCTAACACAAACAAAGCATATTTTACGCAAACGCTGCTTGCTAAGTGACCTTGTTGTACACTAGCACTTCGTTTTGCTAGCAAAATGCATACTCACATGTACTTCCAGATCTCCCCAACTATGGCTATAAAATGTGTACTTACTTACTCCTAATTTATATTCATAGAGATGAAAGATTTCTGGAGAAATCTTTACGTGGCTATTTAAGTGTAGAGTAAATTTTTTGAATTACTTATGATATACATATTGATAATGCATATTGATAAATAGACACAAAACAATTGAAACTAAAAATAATTTACGAGCGATCTGAGTAAACTAGATGGATCTAGAGATGAACAATATTCTTATTAAGGCTCAAATGTATACTTTTTAGTTCATAATTTGTTACTGTACGAATTTTTGATATTGGAAGAACGAAAAATAAAGAGCCAAACTGTGAAAACAATTTCAAGCTACGTGCCATGCGTGGTGAGCAGAAAGAATAAGTAGAGAAAATCACTATTAGGGACATCACATCCTTCGTCGTTACAGTAGCTTGATTGACTGTCATATCCCTTGGAGATGCTCTAACTAATAATTGGTCTAGGTGATATTTGTACTGAGGTCCATAAATATTTTGCACATAGGTATCAAGCGAAGGGGCAAGCAGCAGCGCGGCAGGCGGGCGGCGGGCGAGAGCTCGCGACATGCCGCAGCCGCAGCCGACGTCCACGCGCCGAGACAAAAGAGGTACGTATTGCAAACTGATTTGTCTCTCTCGTGTTAACAGGAATGGTCCGGCTCAATCGATGAAATACCACGACCTCTCAGAACATCGACGGAAAGAGGCTCATGCTGCGTTTCGCTCGGTGAGAAAGGTATCCGAAGGCCCAACACCTTGCGCTGTCCCCTCACTTTTAAAGGCTGGTAACGCAACTGCCACACTGTACTGTAGATGTGCATGGGTGGCGTTAGTTGCTTACCATCAGGTGACACACCTTTTGCCACCCAATACCCTAAAAAAACTTGATTGCCAAATAGGTGTTTAAAATAATGTGTCTTCATCATAAATGCCTGATCATGAAAAATATTAATTTAACTTTCAATTGTATGTTCCTGTATTGCATTAAATGTTAACTCCTTTTACATTGTAAATAATGTTTCGTGGTGACATTTGTTTTTTTTTAAATTCGTTATTCAAAGAATTATTTCGTCATTAATACTACTGCATTATAAGACGTAAGTTATTCATTTAATTAAATAATGTAGTCAATAATAATATGTACTTAGTAATATCCAATTAAGCGATCACGTTTTATTTTCGATTCTCTAATAATGCACATTTGTTAAATGAGTACACGTTATACTTATGATATTATTTTATTCTCAATGATGAGCTTAATTATGGCTATTTCCTAATAATTATCCTCGCATTACTTAATAACCGAATCTGCGGGCCGATATTTTATGCAATCATTAAATGCTCTGTTTAAAGTTATACATCACTTGGACAGTTAATCAGTTCAAAATTGTCTCTCAAGGAAACAGTTCAATTTACTGTTGAAGGAAAGAGTTTTATTTTTAATTGTGTAAACAGGTATTAAATGGTTTATATTTGACAGCAGTATGAACTGCTGCACGAAGTATGAATTCTAATTATATTTAAACATATGTTTAGTACATTTAACATATTGTTTTCATCAGGTAAAAGCAGCCTGGGTTCTTGTGCCAGTACTGGTGGTGCGTCCAGCCGGTCTCACCCCCAGCCACTCACAACGGTATGTGATTCTCTACATAATAATTATATTCTCTACATATTAAATACATATACATAACACCACTTGGTGACTGAAATTAAAACGAAATATTGCAATAACAGTCATGAAATTTTACTAATATAATTTCTAGATTTTTTTGAAAGGCAAAATGTATATCACTAATATGTCCATATTGTATTGATCAGAATGTTGGACCTTAAAATGGACGAATGAAAAGTAAATATACGCTACGGCGATGCGAAGGTTGCGATGGATTTACGTGCTTTGGATTTGCGAAGCTTGAAAGTTGTGTCAATAATTTAGAGTACTTATAACAGGAAATCACCTTGCACGGTATGAGCATGTAATAATGGGATGATACACATGTCGCGGAAAGGGTTGTTGGTATGGAAGAAGCGAATGATGGGAACAGGCAAACCTGTTGTGCGTGACCTGCAATGATGAGAACAGGCCATTTCCCAATTTTCCCATCTGGTCCCAAATAAATATGATAATGAATAATTTTGAACATAAATAACAAGGAAATAATAATAATTATAACAAGGAAATAAATACTATTTTGTTTTGCAGGGTGCCGTTGCATCTACTTCGTCGACACCGCCGGCCACAACATCCGCTACGATGCCTGACAACGCAGCCAGCGATGCCAAGCCTAAGGGCAAAGGTAAATTATCATAAATTCAAATTCCAATTTAATGAAAAGCTAGATATCATAACCTAATCTATATTAAATATTGTTCCTGCCCTCATCCCACTTTAACCCCACGTAACATGTCATCCTTTCAAACAATCCATTTGTCAAAAGCTCAGCTGTGGTTTTATGACTGGCTGCCTGACTGATGTCAGCCCTCCTTGGGAATGTTTTCGTTGGTGGGAAAGGGAAGGGGTAGGAAGTGGAATGGGGCGGGGAAAGGGGAACGAGCTCGGCCTCCGGATACCTCTCTTACCGAGCGAAACTCGGCATTAGTTACTTTACGCCGATATTCCGAGGGGTCGTGATATTTCACCGGTTGGTCCGGCCCACACAGGAACCGAACTATACAGCCTTATCTAACATATACATACATAACTTCACGCCTTTTGTTACCCGAAGGTGTAGGCAGCGGCTGTTAAGCCTCGTCTCGCCGTTATGTTTACGTCCCAAATGGAATAGGTGGCGAACCTATTGCCATACAGGGCACAAAGTTTTCAGTCATCGATATTTATCACATATAACTTCCGAAAACAATTTCGAAAAGTTATTGGTGTGAGCCAGTGTCTGGAATCGAACCCGGACCTCTGGATCAGAAGCCGTGTGCTCGACCACTGCGCCACCGAGACTGTCTAACATATATTTTTAATAAATGTTTAACCATGTGTAAATGTTTCTATAGTGGCATCTACTGTCGAAGAATGCTTGGGCGGTGTCAGTGGCAGCGGTTTAGGCGGATCGGGCGGTGCTGGCGTGTCAATGGGCGGCGTCGCCGCTAACGAAGAGTCCTCCTCCGAGGAAGGGGAGGTCGGCCGTCTACAGGCCCTGCTCGAGGCGCGCGGACTGCCGCCACACTTGCTGGGTGCACTCGGGCCGCGGATGCAACACTTGCTTCATAGGACTGTCACAGCCAATTCTGGTGATTACACACATATATCCATTTTTAAAGCTTCTATGACAAAATTTTATTGAAAACAGAATAAAAAATATGTTGAATGTGACTAGTGCTGGCTACTATTTAAAAGTTTTAGTTAAGAGTACCATCACCAGGTACTTATACCACGATTTACTTCTGCATAACTAGGCTTGTACAAGATATTTCTTTTTGCACACATAATTATAACACTTTTACTTTGTGAAAATGTTACTAGAATTGTTATTTTTCCATAGCTGCATCTAAGGCCGCCCAATTGTTAGCCGGCCTGCAAGCCACAGGCGATGAAGGGCAGCAACTTCAGGCGGTCATAGAAATGTGCCAGTTGTTGGTGATGGGCAACGAAGACACACTTGCAGGTTTCCCTGTGCGGCAAGTTGTACCAGCTCTTGTCAACTTGCTTGCAGCTGAACACAACTTTGATATGGTTAGTACTGTCAACCATCACATTACAATTATTCATTTTGATTTGCAACAATAAACAAAGTGTTTGAAAACATACATACAACTTCAGATTTTATTATCAAATTATCTTCATTTAAATGAAGACTCTTGAAAAATATACAAAGCTTACACATCAATTATAATACAAGAAAAAACATACTATTTATAATTTGAACTAATTATCAATTATCTAGAGAAAGAACTGAAATTATATTATTAAAATTATAGTTTTATGACACCATAAAAACCACGATGCCATTTACAATGCTGTGTTTTTCATCAATCTTGCTTCCTTTTGAAGTGTACTTTTTTGTTATCATTACATAGTATAAAACTAAGTTGCTTATCGCTGTCTGTCCGCTTATATGCTTATACTTTGAAACTACGCAACGGATTTTGATGTGGGGTTAATAATGGATAGACAGTTTCAACGGGGTGGTTTTTTTCTATTATTCATGCACTTTAATTGCAAATGCTGGCTGAAACCTAAGTGATAGACCGAAACAATGTACTACATTGTTATACACCTCCAAAAGGTCTACAAAAAAGTCCGCGATGGCATATTTCTGTCCCTTAGGGATAACCCACAATTATAACATTTCTTTCTTACCTTTTTACGTAAAATAATGCTTTATTTACGAAGCGATTTTAAACATTACAGCGTTAATTTTCATGTAGTTAAGTATCTTAAATAGATTGTGCTTTTAATATAGATCAATATGGCCTTTTACAGCATGTAATTTAAACGAATATTTACGAAGATATTACAAGTATTAACATAGCGGGACATAGCAGTTGCGTCGCGCAGTAGGTCCGGCCAAGACGGCCGCGTGCCGATAAATAGCACAAATTGAGCTTTTTATTATCCAAAATTTACTCAGTATTACTTTTGATGTGGAACAAAGTTCGCCATATCAGCTAGTAAAAGATAAATTTGTTTGTTTTTTTCTTATTAACACAATATACTGGTATACATAGATGTTTGACCTGGATTATACCTTTCATTATTTTAGATGAATCACGCGTGCCGTGCTCTGACGTACATGCTGGAGGCGCTCCCTCGCAGCAGCGGCGCCGTGGCGCTGGCGGTCCCCGCCTTCCTCGACAAGCTGCAGGCCATCACGTGCATGGACGTCGCCGAGCAGAGCCTCACAGCTCTGGACATGCTCTCTAGGCGACACTCCAAAACTATACTGCAAGCGGTCAGTTAATTTACACATAAATTTGTTACAGCGGCTATGTATTATCTTTCAGAATGAATTATTTGATTGGACAAGCGAACATAATTTACAGGTTTGTTTGCATTGAGTTATGCCAAAATATATTCTGTTAAAAAAAAAATTTTTACATTAAATCAAAGTCCTCTGAAATATTTTAAGATAATATTTTATTTAGTAGAACACTATATATTTATGAATATATATTATTATGTTACAGCGTGGTGTCTCTGCGTGTTTAACTTACCTAGACTTCTTTTCAATAAATGCTCAACGCGCCGCGCTCTCTATCACTGCCAATTGCTGCCAAAATCTCACGCCTGATGAGTTCCACCTTGTCAGGGATTCATTACAACTATTAGCCAACAGGTGATTCTTTAGCAATAATAATTACACATTATAAATAAACATACTTGGTTATTTTATTTCATAATTTTTTACTTTCATAATGGCTAATGTATTAAAAATATTTCAGACTGACCCAACAAGACAAGAAGTCTGTGGAGTGTGTGTGCTTAGCATTCTCCCGGCTTGTAGACAGCTTCCAACACGATCCAGCTCGGCTGCAAGAAATAGCTACGCCCGAGCTACTCACCAATCTGCAACAACTTGTTAGTATTTTTTTAAGTTCTGTTTATTTATTTTTTGTTTTTTTTATGGGATAAACAAGCGAGTGTATCACCTGGTGATAATGAACTAAATGGGATAAAGAAGTGGGATGGGCGGAGGAAAGAGAGAGATCAAGAGGGAGAGAGAGAAATCTGGAAGCCCAACCTCCTTATACCTCTCACCGAGCGAAACGCGCCATGAGTCGAGCTGGCCCATGTTTGCAGCGAACTGACTCGCTCTACCACTGCAAAAATATTAACTGTATTTACAATTTTACATGTACAGACTTGAAATTGATTCAAGAAATTAATTTACTGTAAAATTATTTTGTTTACAGTTGGTTGTTCAGCCCCCCTTGATATCTGGAGGCACATTTATTACTGTTCTACGACTGTTGTGGGTGATGTGCGCCGCGTGCCCGCAACTGGCGCTCGCATTGCACCAACGTTCGATTGCAGACACGCTGCTGTGTCTACTCACAGGATCGACTCTGCACCAGGAGGTTACTAAATACATTCTCTATGCTTTAAATTTCAATTTAATTTAATTATTTTGATATTAATTTGTTACTAATAACAAAATAAAATTTGAGGTTTTTAGTAACATACTTAGTTCCGCGAAGTGTTTCCTACATATACAATTATCTGAATTAATTTGCACATCCTGGAATTACTAATGAATTATATTTTTGAATCGAATTAGCATAATAATTAAAGTATACAATATAAAAGCTATCACATATATATATAAATATAAAAAAGTTTCTTTAATTTCAAATTATTGATAGTAAAATAAATATTGAATTCATCTTTTATATTTACAGCAAGTAGAATTAATCTCGCGTCTACCACAAGAATTGTACGAAATCACCTGTCTCATCGGTGAACTGATGCCGCGTCTGCCTACCGACGGGATATTCGCAGTGGATGCGCATCTTGACAGACCGTGGTCAGTCAACACCGACCGCACAGCTCACTGGCAGTGGCGTGACGACAGAGGTAAGTTGAAATTACTGCTACTATTATTTTTATAAAAATAAAATTAACATAAGTTCGTACATGTAGAATGATTGGAGGATGAACGATTGATTAAGCAGATATACAGTGCAAAAGCGGAAGAATTTCGAGGACGGCACGACATACTTTCCTTGACGAAAATGGAACGAGTAGAATTGAACCTTGAGGAAGGTGACGTTCAAAACCGACGAGCGTGTACGACAAGAGTTATGAATTTTAAGAAGCGAGTGAAGTCTGTCAGAATCGTGCCTTCTGGCGTTCTCTTCTATTGTACACCCTGAAAGAAACTTGGCGAGAAGATATATTTGTAAATTTAGTATAGTAGTCGAAAAATTCACTTAGTTAATCAGTCGTACTGGGCTGCTTAAAGTGGATTTTTTTTTATTATCAGGTGTATGGCGTTCGTATTCGTGGGCTGAAAGCCGTGCTTTAGAGGCGGGTGCGTCCGCCGGCGAAGAAGAAGTATGTCTCACTACACTGGGTCGCTCCTATACAGTCGACCTCACCGCCATGCAACAGGTAACTGGCATTAAATCCCATAGGGGTTGACATACAATTGTATAGTTATTCGTTATTCATTCTAATTAAAACTATGGCATAAGACCTTTTTGTATTATTACCTCTGATATCAGGAAAGAAATCTTTGTGTTCTGGAGTTCGAGCACAAAAACATTCTAAAACGAGAGTTGTAAAAAGAGTTTTTCAACTAAAACTCGTACTCTCGTATTTTGATGTTAATTTGATTTATGTTTACCACCATTTAGTTGAACGATCACACTGGAACTGCTCGTCCCGTACAGCGTGTGGCGCCGGCGACCCCTGCCGTTGACCAGTCTACGAACACACCTGTTGCCGGTAAGATTATAATATAAATTTTATCATATCATATTGGATTATGAAACATCTCATTATTTGTGGAAAGCTTTATTTTTCATGGGATAGAGGGGCAAACGAGCAACTGTGTCATCCCATCCATGGACACATGCAATACAGATAGTGTTACAATTGCGATTCCGGCCTTTAAAATGGGATAAGAAAGGATTCGAAAGAAGAATTGCGATGGGAAGGGTTTGGAATCGTGGCATGAGTCTCTTATCGTCAGTATTCTGGGAGGTGGTGTTTCACCGTTACAGCAAGCCCATTCGTGTATGCGTAGCACTAAAAATTTTTCATTATGACAATAGACTCAATATCTACCGTTGACGTGATCACCATGTCATTAAAATGAGACAAGACCTGATAACTACTAGCAACGATGTTTGTACAGATCCCCGCATCGCGATGGTGCGCTCCAACCCGTCCCTGGCGCGCGCCCTGCTGGCGGTGCTGCACGAGGTGTACTGGAGCTCGGCCGGGCCCGCGGTGCGCTCGCAGGCGCTCAAGGCCATCCTGCGCTGCGTCTACTACGCGGACGCGCCGCTGCTCAGACAAGTTCTCAAGATGCAGGTGCATACAACATTACATTTATTATAATGTTGACGTTATTATAGTGTTCACGAGCCTCGTGCTGCATTGGTAAAACTACCGACTGCAGAATCGAGGTTGGCGGGTTCAATTCCCACCCCAGTACAAATGTTTATGGCAAGCATGAATGTTTGTATTGCGTCTGGGTGTTTTGCTATGTGTTATAAGTAAAAGGATATGTATTAATTCCCATTATCTAGTATCACGAAGTTAAGTTATCATATCACAAGCATTTAGTTGATTAGTTTGGACCTAGAGGGCGCTGTGTTTATTGTGTCCAAGATATTATTATGAATGTTTACCGAAATCACCAATAAATCCTGGAATGTGCATTAGAATGTCCAATTTTTTGAACCGAAGTCGAACATTTGTACACATCATCTGACTGCATATTGAATACTCTATTCTAATGTATTTGTTTTGTAGGTGATATCATCGCATATAGCGGGCATGATGGCGTCAAGCGATCTCCGCATAGTGGTCGGTTCGCTGCAGCTAGCCGAGATCCTCATGCAACGTCTGCCCGACGAGATGGGCGCGCAGTTCCGCCGTGAGGGCGTGTTGCATCAGGTGGCTCAGTTGGCTGAGCGACCGCCCCCCTCACAACCAGCTAAGCATGCTATCAAGGTAATAACCAGAATAAGAAACTTAATATGAATTTATGTTAACAGACACAACGTCGGCACGACCACTTAATTTTCCTGTACCATTTCACGCGTTTCTCCATTAGATGACCCGGATCAATAATCAGTATCAATATTTGCAATATTTTTTGTAAAGAAATATTAGAAATATTATTAAAAAATCTCGGCGCTCCAGTGGGCGAGCACACGGCTTCTTCTGAATCCAGAGGTCGCAGGTTCGAATGCTGGCGCACAACTTTTCGAAATAAGATTCTTGACCAGCTTAAATGGATATTGTAAAAGCTATTATTATGGTTTTTAAATATTGTATATTTTTTGTGTACTAATTCAATAATACCATTCCAGTCTCCAAGCGCTGGTAGCGTTCATTCTGGCGGTGGTGCCTCACCACCAGCTTCAACATCGGCCACTTCACTCGAACATCAAAACAATTTATCTTTGGCGTTCTCCGGATCAGGATCTTTTGTCGCCGCTAATCTACGTATGTATTATTTTCATTTAAAAATAGCCTTAGTATATTTTAAAATATTTATAAAAAAACTTTTGTGTCCATTTCCAAATTTATTCATGTTATTGGAGGCATGGTATATATGCCACAGATACCATTGCTGTTAATTAAATTAATTATTTAACAAAATATTTATATAAACAACACACCTATAGTAATTTTGTGGATTTTCTTTGAAATATTTATAATTGGTGATCATGTATTAAATATTTATTTGTATTCTTTTTTATAGCTCCCGGTAGTGATGTTAGCAGTTCAGAACCTAGTGCTGCATCTTTATCATTACAGGCTCAGTTGTCAGGAAACATGCACAGGTATGAATCCTTTTTTTTATGGGATTGGTGGGCAAACGAGCAAGCGCGTTACCTGATGGTAAGCAACTTGCGCTGCCCATGGACACCGGCAACACATATACATTTAAGGTTGCGTTGTCGACCTTTAAGGGAGTAGGGTAGGAAAGGATTGGGAAGGGGAGGTGGGCCCGACGGCTCCGGGTGTACCTCTCTCACCAAACGAAACGCGGAATGAGCCACTTTACGACGATCTTCTGAGAGGTTGTGGTATTTTACCGGTCGAGCCGGCCCATTTATGCAGCAAACTTCATGGCTCTACCACTGTTTTATTAGTTGTCGACTTTAATCACACACGCTTTCATAATCAAATGGCTTTTATTTCAAGATTCTTGAATAATTAAGTCTGTTATTGTCGGGTTACCTGTTTCAAATCAGTCTGTATATTATTATTGAAAAAAAAATACAAAAAAGAGAGTAATGAACAGTCAAAAATTTAGTAAAATTGAACTTTGTAATGACCTGTTTCGATTTGACAATGTAATAATGTGTGGCGTGTTCAAATCAAAATATCGTATCCTTATATATCGTTTTACGTGTGCAGGTCGGGCAGTCCGCTGCAGCTGGCGGACATGTTGCGGCGCAAGCGCGTGGTGAAGCGCTCCGGCGGGGCGCTGGCGCGCGTGGCGCGGCGCCGCGACGAGCCCGCCCCCGCGCACGCCGCGCCCGCGCTGCACGCGCCCCTCGCGCCGCACGCGCCCGCCGCGCCGCCGCACGCGCACCTCGCCTACCCCGCGCACCACGCGCACGCACACGCCGCCGGCACCGGTACGTACACACACGCACACGCACACACATACTATACCCCAATTAAATACTACTAATATTAAACAGCTGTCAGGCGTAATGAGACAGTAATTCTGAAAATATTAACACATTTTCATATGAATACAAGCTTCTGTTTGCATCACAAAGAATTATAGTCACGATCAATACACGTGGTAAGGGAGCCCACAATGCTAAATGGGCCTCGAGAGAACTTTTGCGTTGTAAATTTGGATGATAACAAAAATTTAGCGCTTGTTTTAACGCTTGCTGAACCCTAAGTAATGGATCAAATCTATGTACTACATTATTATACACCTTCAGAAAATCTACAAAAAGGTCCGTAATGGCATACACTAGAGATGAAAGGGATATCCGGTAACTATCCGATATCCGGCCTATCCGGCAGCCTTAATACTATCCGGCCGAATACCGGATAATTACTATTTGGCCGGATGGGTATCCGGCCGAATTGAAAAAAATCGGGATAAAAAAAAAATATTTCAAAGTATTTATTTGCTTTTTTTAGTTGGCTTTAGTATCACATAAGAAACACATTTAAATTTTTAATCACACAACTGCAAGATGAATGTATTAGAAAGAAAATTAATTAATTATTACTCATACTGTACTAAGGGCAAATTATGGTGAATAAATACTAATTTCTCTGCATGGAGAGGTAGCAAGCGGAAAAAGTCTTTCGCTGTACACACTGCTGCAAGGTGCTGAAAGATATATCTTGGCAAACTTTGTTAAATTTGGGTATTGTTTGCCATTAGCTGCTCACCAAGAATAAGGGCCTCGATTGCGATCAATTCGCACTAACTTGAGATAAAAATCCAGCTCACAGGTTATCGCGTTTCCTTCTTCACGAAAAGAGCCGAATCTAACCGAGTCCACCCGATCGTTCGCGGGCCGCCTAAGCAAATGTGCAATGCACCAAACGGCTAAATTCCGCCGAATATCTCTTAGGGATATCCCACAGTGGCAATTTTTATTTCTTGTTATTGCTTCCGAGACGAAACAAAGTTCGCTGGGTCAACTAATAACTATGTAAAAAAGACGAAATCCATTCATGGCTGGTACGAGATCCGATATAATTTAATAATGTATTAATTTTCTTATGTCTAATTGTCTTGTAGCTTACCGTTGGGCCGGTTCGGGCGTGGTATCAGTAACATCGCGGGGTGGTTCCCGTGCTAGCGGTGCATCAAAGACATCATCGTTTCTATCATCGCTGAACCCCTCTCGCTGGGGACGTTCACCTAACACGCATAAGGAACAAGGCCTCCTCGCATCGCCACATACTTCCAACAATCTCAGTGTACAGAATAAGTAAGTTTTTTTTCTTCTGTAAAAAAAAATACACTCATTTTACTGGACCAGTCATAGCCATTGTCACATATATTTTTATTTAAATTAAACTATTAAATTTGTTGGTTTTATAATTAATAATATTTAAACATCGCGTACAGGGAAAAAGTTCGTGAATGGATTCAATGGACGGCAGCTCGACTGCAGCGTGAGTGGGGCGCGCTGGGCGGATGCGGTGGCGCTCTAGAGCAGCTGGCGGCGCTAGCGGCCGCCCTGCCCCTACAGCAACACGGTCGCGCCGCCCTGCATCAGCTCAGGGACACACTATTGCACCACGACGTGTCACCGTTTGAGGTACCTATACCACAAGTTGAAGTTTAGACTTTGAACAATTCATGTATTGCTTTTTACTAGATTAACCAATTGAAGTTGAAATTTATTAGTGTCTAAAAATTTTGAAATGACCTAAAAAAGTGTAAATTTAAACAGAAATCACACATGTAATGAGTGTTCTAGTATAGGGAACATTTGTTAATGGAATACTGACACTTATATAAATACCTATGTAATATATGTGCACTAGTGATGTAACGAATATTCGCATTCGCTTTCGCGAATATTCGCATGTTTTTGGGTATTCGCATTCGCGAGTAATAATGCGAATATTTTAAATATTTAATAAAGATTATATTATTATATATAGCAAGATGATACGAAAAAGGAGCTTTATATTTTGTCTAATATTTTACCCTCTTAGATTAGCATAACAAGTATTATTTTATGGATCAGCCATTAGTTAAATAAATAACTGAACATTGGGCGCTCCCTCACTCCACAAAAAAACACTCACAAAGTTAAAATATATTTGGTGAATTTATTTTTACTAAAGATGTCCCGACTAGTCGGCAAAGCCGATTATCCGGCCAGTATTGTAGTCGTCGATTAGTCGGCGACTAATCGGCAAAGAGCGCCGACTATCCGGCTTCTTACGTTGTATATAATTCTCAATAATATGCATGCGGGGGAACTACATGAAATAAAAATCAGTCTTATACATTAAAAAATGTAAAGCAATACTGCTTTTGGTAATCAGTTTTTAAAATTACTTACTACATAATCAAATCAAAGTCACAATTGTGACAACCAAAGATATCATAATCTCCTTATATTTTTTATAGCTTACTTATATTTTTTTATTAAGGGTAAATTATGATGTAAGAAGACTAAAGCTTCTGCCCTTTCTGGTAGCAATCGATTTCTTTTTGTTTCATATATTTCATTCTTTTTGTTAGCTGTTTGCCCTTGCCCACCACGAGAAATTATCACTTGGCATTGGTTACACTTAACTTACGGAAATCATTGTCCAATTGTTCAAAAAACATCCATACACGAGATTTTCTTTTTGACATGATTAAATTTTAATTTTACTTGTTCACTTCAATGAATAATAACAGTCTTATCTTTAATTATGCCCAAGCGCCCCCCCCCCCCCCCCCCCTCCCCATCCTTCCCTATCGCCTATCCCTTAAAGGCTGGCAACCCAATAGTAACACTATATATGTGTTGCTGGTGTCCATGGACGGCGTTGGTTGCTTACCATCAGGTGACCTGCCTGCTCGTTTGCCCTCCTATCTCATAAAAAAAAGAACAATGCGAAGTAAACAAAACATGTTCCGACACGCTTGCAGGCGGCGTATGCGATTGCGCGCGAATCAGCCGTAAACGAAGCGTTACGGAAATCCCCGCAACCGTAATCGGCTTAGCCGACTAGTCGGCCGACTGGTCGGTCTTATTACAACCGACTAATCGGCTAGTCGGCGAAAGTCATAATAGGCACATCTCTAATTTTTACCAATCAAACACAACACATTAATATGAATCGGGAACGAACAAGTACAAAGTAAATAAAATTATTTAATTCGTTTTACTACTATTTAAATAAGCTGTTAAGTTTGAACAATTTGTGAAGTTAATATTGAAACTTTTTTGAATTTGTTGATGGAACCGTATCTGAAATGTCAAAATGCACAATTGTTATGGTTCACTAAAATATGTGAGTAACACTTCTTCAGAGAAACTTGTAATCCGTTTCATAACCGTTGTATCACTTTCATCAGTTTCCGGAATCCAATCGGAGTTATTACTCATTTTTCTTTCTTTTAACTTTTTACTTTAGTTTATTTAAACTTGCGTATAAATTATTTATTTAAATGTCAATCCCACTTCTTTGATATTGACAATTCGACTGTCTTTTTTTTCTTGTAATTTTTTGTTAATTTGCGTGCGCCAATGAAAATTTGGGTGCGAGAAGTTTATTTGTCGCACTCAAATCGACATTAAATTTACTCAAAAGTCGTCTGGTAATTGGGAAGTGGGCAATTAGCGTCTTTTCGACCCCAAAAGCAAGCGAAAGATAGTACTTTCCCCGCATGAGTAATAAAAAATATATTATTTAATGCCCGCCGTTACAAAGTTACGTTGTTGAATTTTAATGAACTGTCAAATGTTGCCCATTAAAATGACCCGACTATAGTTTACTAGTCGACCCAGCGAACTTCGTTTCGCCTCAATTAGAATTAATAATAACAAACTTTCAACCTCTATTTCATCCCCTCACAGGTTGAAATTGCAAAAACGCTAGAACTAATGTTTAATTATTTCTTATCAAGTGCTAAAAATATAAAGTTTCATGGTTTTATCTTTTAAAATTAAGAAATCCCATACAAACTTACAACCTCTATTTCAACCTCTTTTTCCCTTTTTTTCGCAATAAAAGGTAGCCTATGTCCTTTGTCAGGGTCTAAAGATTGTGCCAAATTTCAACAAAATCTGTTGAGAGGTTTAAGCGGGAAAGCGTAACAGACAGACAGACAGAGTTACTTTCGCATTTATAATATTAGTAGGGATTAATAAAAACAAATGCTGTTTAGGTCAACCATTCAGGCGTCTTGGGTGCATTACTACAGTTCTTAACTGGTAGTGATCAAGATGGTGAGCAGAAGGAATCTACCGAGGCGGATACGAGTTCACGTGATTCCGTGGATTACGTGGCTGCTTGTGAAGAGAGACTGAGAGTTTTTCTCCACGTATTTGCTGACATGCCACTGACGCCAGAGTAAGTTCATTGTGTTATAATTGAACATAACTTGATTCAACATTTTAGGTATTATCGACAAGCCTCGTAGTGCATTGGTAAAGCTAACGACTGCAGAATCGAGATTGGTGGGTTCGATTCCCACTCGAGTACAAATATTTGTGACAAGCATGCATATTTGTATGGCGTCTGAATGTTTTTCTATGTATTATAAGTATGTGTTTACAAAAAAAGTATATATATATATATTAATATCCCTTATCCAGTATCCATAGCACAAGCATTTAGTTGCTTAGTTTGGAACTAGAGGGCGCTGTGTGATTTGTGTCCAAGATATTATTATATATTATTATAGTCTCGGTGGCGCAGTGGGCGAGCGCACGGCCTCTGATCCAGAGGTCCGGAGATCGATTCCAGACACTGGCTCACACCAATGACTTTTCGAAATTGTTTTTGGAAGTTATGTGTGATAAATACCGATGACTGACAAACTTTGTGCCCGGTATGGCAATAGGTTCGCCACCTATTCCATTTGGGACGTAAACATAACGGCGAGACGAGGCTTAACAGCCGCTGCCTACACCTTCGGGTAACAAAAGGCGTGAAGTTATGTTATGTTATAACATTGATAGTATTTGAATAGTATAAAATAAACAATAATAGTGTTACCATATTTTAGATAGACATTCACAGACTAAACTAAACTTTCTTCTAGCACCAACCCAACACTAATTAGATAGAATCTCCTTGTTAGATTAAGAATGTAGTTCTGTTATTTTAATAATAGAATTAAAAAAATTCTTAGTCTTCAGTCTTCATTTCCCACCAATCACGACAACTCCATCAAGATTAAACGACTTAGGAGAGAGAGTATAAACAAACATACCCCACCTGATGGTAAGCAGACTGAATTGAATATAGCCCTGGCTGTCCCTGACCACTTTAAAACGTCTATTTTCATAATGAATTGCATTTCTTGTATGCATGGTGAATAGAAACTTTATTAAGTAATTATCATACAAAGATAAATGATGATAAATATGGTGTGCGCAGTGCGGAATGGGATGAGCTGACCGGGTCACTGATCGCGGCGGGTGGTAGCGGGGGCGCGGCGGGGTCGGGGGGCGGGCCGGCGGCGCTGGCGGCGCTGGTGGGCAAGGTCAACGCCTGCGTGTCGCACCTGGAGCAGTTCCCCGTGCGCGTGCACGACCTGCCCGCGCGCCCCGCCACCTCGGCGCTCAAGTTCTTCAACACGCACCAGCTCATGGTACGCACCTGCTCTTACAGCTTACCTTTCGAATAGCTAATATATCACCATGTCACATGTTACTTTGATTGCAATACTATTTTGTTAACTTCCACATTATGTTTAAACCAAATCAAATACTATTTTGAATATTTGTAAAATAAAAGTTCATACTTGAATCTGCTGATATCAAAATTATATAAAAGTTACTAATAGACATGTTCAGTTCATTTCAAGGGGGGTGCCCATGTCTCCCTACTGCCCATCCCTCCCCTACGCATAAGTTTTAAGTGTTCAGTCAGATTTACAGTGTGTACTAAGTATCGGGAATTTGTCAATAAAACAAAAATACAAATTATTCATCTAAATTTATTTTATCGCCTTTAAAGTAGGCCCCATCGCTTGCAATACAACATCTCCACCGCTTCACCCAGTCTTCCATACATTTTTCATAGGCTATTTGCGGTATGGCCTTTAGCTCATTCAGCGAATTTTCTTTTATGGCTTCTATTGACTCAAAACGTTTTCCTCGAAGTGGTAATTTTAACTTAGGAAATAAAAAAAAGTCAGACGGAGCCATATCAGGTGAATAGGGTGCTTGGTCGAGAACGTTTGTTGAATTTTTCGCTAAAAACTCTTTCACTATAATGGCTGTGTGTGATGGTGCATTATCATGGTGCAGCATCCATGAGTTGTGTCGCCACAAATCTGGACGCCATTCTGAAGACTGTTGGCTTGTTTGCATGTCATACTCATAAACCCATGTCTCGTCGCCAGTTATTATACGTTTCATAAAGGTCGGATCCGTAGAAGCTCGGGAAACCATGTCTTCAGCGGCATGCTTTCGCTGCCCTTTTTGAACAAAATTGAGCTCTTTTGGAACTAGTCGAGCGGCGACGCGTTTCATGCCTAAAATGTCAATGAGAATATTGTGGACGGACTTAAAAGATATGTTCACCTCACTAGCCAACTCTCTCAGGCTCATACGTCGATTTTCGAGCACTAGCTTCTTGATTCTGTCGTTGTTTTCTTTGGTCGTAGCGGTTGAAGGTCTACCAGAACGAGGCAAGTCTACTACTACTTCTCGGCCTTCTTTAAAAGCCTTATTTATACCATTCATAAGCCCTTGTTTTCGATATACATGATTCGCCGTAGGTATTTCGCAACATTTTTAGTGATTCACCACATGAAATATCATTCGAAACACAAAATTTAAGGCACACTCTTTGTTCAACAATATTTTCCATTGTAAAAATCGCCGAGGACTCAAAACTATGACCAACAAAAAGTTTAGTTTAAAACAAATTAAATGACAGATCCCGTTCAAATTTTGCGCGCTAAATCAGTACAGTGCTACCAACATGCAGTAAAAAAATTAGAACGACCTCTTTTACGCGGGTCTCTTTATTGACATATACCCGATACTTTTTACACAGAGTAGTAGTTTTTATATATCAAAACTTCCCATGATATATAGACTAGATTGTATGAAAATCCTGAATATATTTTTATTTTAATAATTGTATTGCAGTGTGATCTCAAACGACACCCGACTTGTACAAACCTGAAACAATGGAAAGGCGGTGTAGTACGTATTGATCCGCTCGCTCTAGTGCAGGCCATTGAAAGGTATGTATCGATGTCTTTATGTTCAAACGAATCCCAATATCACAACGCAAATAGGATGTTCTAATGTTATGTACGTCACGTGACCCGCAGATACCTCGCTCAGCGCGGGTACGCTTCAGGGCGCGCCCGCTCCGAGTCTGCGAGCGGCGCTCACTCGGACGACGACGCTGCCTCCGACGACTCGCTGGCCACACCGCCGCAACACAACACCACTGAGTAAGTACCACATTCTATAAATATTAACATAACCTCACGCCTTTTTCTACCCGAATGTGTAGGCAGTGACTGATAAGCCTCGACACGCCGTTAGCTGGCTAACTTATTGCCATACCAGGCACAAAGTTTTTAGTCATCGATATTTATCACACATAACTTCCGAAATTAATTTGGAAATGTCATTGGTATTCAGAAGCTCGACCACTCAACCACCGAGACTTTAAAATATTATTGATTTCCAATTACCACCTTGAGTCCGAAATTATCACAACAATTAAGTAACGAAGACAGATCTCAGTGCGCCACAAAATATTTATTGTTTTACTATAATTTTATTTGACTTAAAATAGTCTATTTTGTTTCTTTCTCTCAATCATAAATGAGTATATCATTATGATAAGTTATTTTTGTTCCAGTACCGATCACAAATTGGAATTCTTGATTGGTGACACGGTGTTGCCCTATAATATGACTGTATATCAAGCTGTTAGACAGTTTGGAGAGCAGACAGATGCCGATACTGACACGGAAACCCCACTTGGTATGTATATTATGTTAAATCGAACTTTACATGGGTTTTTTCAATTGTGATTAGCGGCGACATAATTTATTATGAGTTTAATTATCATTACATAGTATAAAACAAAGTCACTTCCGCTGTCTGTCCCCTTATATGCTTATATCTTTAAAACTACGTAACGGATTTGTTGCGGTTTTTTATAGTTAGAAGGTGTCAACGGGATGGTTTTGATCTATAATTCATATACGATGTTGTTAAGAAAAAGTGATATTTTCGAGATTTTGCACTTTAATTGCAAACGCTGAACCCTAAGTGATAGATCAAAACAATGTTCTACATTATTGAACACCTTCAGAAGGTCTACAAAAAAGTCCGCGAGGGCATATGTCTATCTCTTAGGGATAACCCACAATGACCATTTTTACTTTTTACGAGAAACAATGGCTTATTTACGAAGCGATTTTAAACATTACTGCACTGATTTTTATAACAATAAAGTGTCTTAAAGAGATTGTGCATGTAGATATTGCAGTATTAACATAGTGAGACAGCGGTTAAAGCCGATAAATAGCACAAATTGAACCTTGATATCCAAAATTTACTCATTTATTAATTTTGATGCGGAACAAAGTTCGCCGGGTCTGCTAGTATTGACATATTTATACATATAAGTTAGTTTTTCTTATAAATTCCATTCAGGATTTTTTTTATTTGGACTGTCCATCTTTTTTATTTCGTATTTCTCTTTCCATTTATATATATATATATATTAAATTTCTGTTGTGAGTTGAAGGTACTCAATTTATAGTTTGTGTAATTGATTTAATTTACAGCGAACGCAGGTATTTGGGTACAGACCCATACGATATATTATCGCGCAGTGGAAATGGGCGAACAACCTCGATCAGACACTAATGTGTCGAAGAAGGGTAAAGGACAGCCAACAAAAGTATCGTCCAGACGTAAACCTGATCTCTTGTGGAATGGTAAGCTAATTAAATATTACACATATTTGCATAACCTCACGCCGAGTCTCATGCGGCGTAGATAGATACAACAGAAAGCCAGAAAGCCCGATTTTTACACACCTCATTTGCCTCTATGACTTTCATGACTCTTGTCACACACGCTCGTCGGTGTTTAACGCTCCCGTGAAGCTTCATCAAAGACTCGTTCTATTTAGTCATGGAAAATGCGTCGTTGCCGTTCTCGACTCCAACACCTTTCTGCTTTAGCACTGCATATTTGGTCAGTCAGTAATTTGTAAGCATTGTAAATATCGCGCGTGGTTGCAGAGGGCGTGATCCCCGCGGGGGGCGGCGCGCTGGCGAGCGCGCTGCGCGGCGCGCTGTGCGGCGGCGAGGTGCGCGACGCGTCGCTGGGCGCGCTGGCGCTGCTGCGCGCGCTGCACGCGCTGTCGCGCCACTGGCACACGCTGTACCGCGCCGCCTGCCTGCCCGACCTGCGCCCGCTCGTGCCCAACGCCGACTTCGTCAACGCCAAGGTACCGCACCGCGCCACCCACTGAGGGAATAAAACAATATTAGTGCAGTCCATTAACATTACACTTAAAAGTTACAATTGAAAATACAACGTACCACTGCTACCTGGATAATAAACAAAAACAAACGAAAGAAATATCTTCATAATAGTGTTTGGTGAAGGGTTCCGGATGTGGATTTGTTTATCAATAATATTCTTCTACTACCTATTAGTTGATATAAAGTGATCAGGTGAATTACAGTGATATATTATTATATTTTTCTTTACAGTTGGCAGCCAAAGCCAATCGCCAACTGCAAGATCCTCTCGTCATTATGACTGGAAATCTTCCACCGTGGTTGAAAAAGATTGCTTACGCGTGGTAAGAAAGTATTTTCTTATATTTAACTTATGCCGAATTAATGTCGAAACAACATTTATTTTGATGAATTAAATCAATGAGCCTAAAATAGCATTAGCTTTGTGCACTTCCATAAACTAATGAGAATTAACCGACAGCCCTTTCGTGCTACCGTTCGAGTGCCGTCACCTTCTGTTCTACGTGGTGTCGTTCGACCGCGACCGGGCGCTGCAGCGGCTGCTGGAGGCGGGCGGGGAGCGCGGCGTGGGCGGGGCGGGGGCGGGCGGCGGCGCCGAGGAGCGCGTGGCGCCGCGCCTGGACCGGCGCAAGCGCACCGTGCAGCGCCACAACGTGCTGCGCCAGGCCGAGCACGTCATGCACGAGTTCGCGCACTCCAAGGCGCTGCTCGAGATACAGTACGAGAACGAGGTGGGCACGGGGCTCGGGCCCACGCTCGAGTTCTACGCGCTCGTGTCGCAGGAGCTGCAGCGCGCCGACCTGGACCTGTGGCACGGCAGCGAGAACTTCAAGCAGAAGCCCACCTCGTTTGGCGGCGAGATCGTCAAGAGCCAGCAGCCCGTGGTCACGGACCGGCCGGCCGACGCCACGGCGCGCCTCGCCTCCTCCGTGCGCGACACGCTCAGCCTCGACGAGGAGCGCTCGCCGGAGCACTCCGACCTGGAGAAGGAGACGTCCATTCCGTCGCCGGCACCGGACGCCACCTACGTCACGTGGCCTTGCGGTCTTTTCCCACAAGCGGTTGGGAGAAATGCGCGAGCTTCTCACATATCCAGAGTCAAAGCCAAGTTCCGTTTCCTCGGCAAATTTATGGCTAAAGCTGTGATGGATTCCAGAATGGTGAGAATCATTACATTAAAGTTGCTTTCCGCTGTCTCTCCCCTTTTATGCTTAATTTTGAAACTACGCAACGGATTTTGATGCGGTTTTTTCTTAATAGACAGAAGGTACCAACGGGGTGGTTTTTATCTATATTTCATGAATGATGTAACAATTATTACTTTTGTTACGGAGCAAAGTTCGCTGGGTCATATAGTAGTTTTTATAAATATCTACTACGGATCACTCAAATTATTGAAAATAAGTGACAATCAATTTAAATACACCATCGAAACTTTCAATAAATTACAACTTCAACTTGCTTCAGTGCTATGGTACTACAGCAAGGGTATGAAATCACAGTTCAATGAAACAAACTGACATGTTAAACTTATTTGAATTCAGTAAACAGAGTTCCGGCAACAAAATGAAATATTATGTACTGATCGTTCGCCATTCAGAAGAATAAACAAAAACTTATCCAAGCTTTGGAAATTTCATGCTTGTGAAGGACAGAAATATATGTATGTGTGTTTCAGGTGGACATACCGTTGTCGGTGTCGATGTACCGGTGGCTGGTGAGCGAGGAGAAGTGGCTGTCCCTCAGTGACGTCCGACACGTGGCGCCCGAGCTGTGGCGCTCGCTGTGCCGGCTGCGGCGCGTGGCCGAGCGAGCGCGGGCCATCGCCGCGGATACCGCGCGCACACCCGAACAGAACACGCACATGGTATGACACTCACTCTAATTTAACATAATTTAATTAATAATTATTGTATTCAATATATCCGTGTCGTTGGTCCAGTAGTCCTGGGTTCGAGTCCTGGCTCACAACAAAGACTTTTCGGAAGTTAAACTTGCGACGTAAAAATAATGGCGAGTTGCCTACGTGTGTGTTATACATACATACATGATGCTTGAAATTATAGCAAGTAATTGTGTATTGATGGTGTATATTTTTATGTATACAGATAAACACTCTGGAATTGGATGGGTGCCCAATCGAGGAATTAGGCCTGGACTTTATCCTGCCAGGAGACGGGTGTACGGAGTTGCGTCGAGGCGGCAGAGACATACCAGTCACAGCACACAACTTACACAATTATATTGATCTCGTATCTTACTGGCTACTTTATGAAGGTGTGTAGAACATTTTTTACAGTTAGAAGGGTTATATTTCTATTTCAAATTTGTAGTATTACTAAGTTAATATAAATATAGCGCAGTAGTTGTTTAGCTTTACGACTTGTAGAGAGATTCAGAGCTAGAACCCTGGCTCCCAATAACTTGAAGCTGAAAATTTTATGTTGTAAATTGAATTGTGCCTCATATATTTTATGTTTCGCCAATTATTACACTTGAGACTACAATAGTAATGGGACGTTTTTCCCTATTCATGGTTGCTGCTACACCATCGGGTATTAAAGGCGTGAAATTAGGTAGAAGTAGGTCTAAAATAAAACTGTTTTACTGATTGTTTGTCCTTTTTATAGCCCAAGGGTACTAGCCTGAATGACTTTTTGACAGTTTTAATAATTAATAACTATCAGAATTATGGGTTGCAACACCTCTGTATTAATTTGACCCAAACCTCCATATTATGGGGTTGAAAGTATAACCGTAAATACTATTCTGCTCAGATTTCGTGCCTCTGCTCCTAAGACATAGTGTTACTGCCCAAGGAATAAAAAAGCTCATATAAAATGTTGTTTACATTTTCTTAACAGGTGTTACCAAACAAATGGAGGCCTTTAGGGAAGGATTTGAGTCTGTGTTTCCACTGGCCAATCTCAAGATATTCTATCCTGAAGAATTAGAACAAGTATTCTGTGGCAGTCCATCGGGTAAGCCTTATATCCTGTGTACCTTTTTTATTATGGGATAGGAGGGCAAACGAGCAAGCGTGTCACCTGAAGGTAAGCAACCTGAGCCGCCCATGGACATCAGCAACACATATAGTTTCACCGGTCGAGCCGGCCCATTCACGTAGGAAACTGCTTGGCTCTACCACTGTTACCACTACCTAATCATAAGACATTGTACATAAGTTGTCTAGAAACCATATTCAAGAATTATAATGTTCAAAATATATACTTTATTGACTCATCGATAGAGTTGATAAATGTTATAAAAACAACCGTTATTTACTCTTGTATTCTTTAGGATGATGTGACATTACTTTCAAATACTTAATCATCATCACCATATGAATATTTTAGTTAAATTATAAATGGTTTGTAGATTTTCTTGTGTAGAACTTATAGATAAATAAGTAATACAGGAAAAAAATAAAGGGTCTGTAGTCAATGACTATATGGAGGGTGCAAATTATATAGCGAAGGAGTAATTATTGTTTTTGTTTTAGGTGGGCGTGATCAACGCTGGGAACCCAGGATGTTGGCGGATTGCATTCGGCCCGATCACGGATACAACGCCGAATCGCGCGCCATACGTATGCTCATCGACATACTAGCTTCGTATAACCGCGAGGAACAACGTTTGTTCTTGCAGTTTGTCACTGGAAGTCCAAGATTACCTACTGGAGGTGATTATCATGCAACACCTTGTGATCTTTTTTATAATCTTCTCTACATTGTAACGGTTAACAAAAAATATTATCACATATTTTGTATTATAATAAAAGTTACTGATCGAAAATGAAGCATTGAAAAGTACATATTGTATATGTATTATAATATTTTATGTTACAGGTTTCAAAGCACTGAATCCGCCTCTCACTGTGGTACGTAAATCTCTGGAGTCATCACTTGACCCGGACGAGTATCTACCATCAGTGATGACATGCGTTAACTATCTGAAGCTGCCAGACTACAGCAGCGTGGAGGTGATGCGCGCCAAACTCCGGCTGGCCGCGTCCGAGGGTCAGCACTCGTTCCACTTGTCGTGAACAGTTTACTCTCGCCACCCTGTGATTACGTATAGATCTCCCGACAGTTGTGTGTGTATGTGAACGCGGTTAGTGATATTGTGTTATATTTGAACGGTGCACACCTCCCACAGAACTGCTGTTTAATCTGTAATCTAAGTGATTTTAAAATAATAATAATATTTTGACAGACACTGAAGTGCTGTGCGTTCTTATACTTTGTTTTTCTTTAGATTCATTTTAGATAATGGAAATGTTTATATTATATTTTATGTTAATTTAATGTGATAACTTTGTACATTTACTTTCTGTAAACTTTTCGAGACTCTCAAAATAACAAGCTTTATAATATATGTATATTTAAAATGGATGTCTTCAATTATTTTTTTTAATGACACAATGTCTAGTTCCACAAGAGAACATCCGTGCTGTAACTAAATAGGCTACATGGCTGTATTCCAGGCAGTTACCATCATGTCACCTATCAGCTTGTCTTCTATGCAATAATTAAATCTTGTGAGGTAGCCTCACATGCTATTTGAAGGACCACCATATAAGTTCGAGAGTTCTATGAGTTATAATAGCATTTATTACCAAATGGTGTATGTTTAAGTATCATATATGAGTTAAACAAAAAGTGCAAAATTTAATATGTGTAACAAATTCAATAAAAACATGTAAACAATATTGATCAATAGTGAGTTTCTTTTAGTCACCTTTTTTTTTGCAATATTACAGGGGTATCAGTGCTGTTGTTAATAAAATCATTGCGTCTGGCCAGTATTCACACTCCACCTGTTGTATAAAAAATATTTCTGATAACTAACAATAATAAACCTTGCAATTCCTGTAAGTCTTTATCACAGAACTGTCCATGTTATCAAAAGACTTTGCTGTGGTTTTATGACTGGCCACCTGCCAGATGTTAACCTCTTAGGGAATGTTTTTGTTGTTGGTTAATCTCCCACCAGGGTAATCCCTAGACACAACATGTAATCCTTTCGAACTATCCATGCGCACACAATACAACACACAAACACATATACAATCTGAACATTGAAGATTGTTCTGTAGAATGATTTCAAATTAGAAAAAAATCCATTAGACATTTTTTAACCTTATTTATATTAAAAACACAAAAATCACCCATAAAGTTTCTATTTATTAATTCTTTTAAATTACATCTTTATACATATAATTTTACTTCAGCTTTATTATTGCTGAATGTCAATGTTAAATGCATACTAACTTCACCTTAAATAAAGTTCCAGTATGCATGCATCTGTCCAGACTAAATTTATAAATAAAAACAACAAAAAAAAAACAATTTATCTATGATGTAGTTATTGATGAACCTTAACAAATACATTATATACTTAAGCATGAAACAACTATATGCATAATAAACCACTTCCTACCTATGTTTCTAATCCTTTGTCTATTGATGTAGTCAAATGGAACTACTTTACTGTTTTCTAAACATTAATGAAAACTGTCTATTGCTCAATAAATACCCTTGTCAGATGTAAAACAAAACGGACAGTTTGTGATCTGGTCCATATATTATTATTCATTTGTTGCTCTATACAATGCAATGTGTGTTTTTCTTTGCTCCAACATTGCTGAAAAGTTGATGTGACTATTTCTACCTGAATATAGTCATTAAACAGAGTTATGATTTTCAAAAATTACATAATATACATCATGAAATATTCTCATCTTACACTTTGGATTAAAAAAGTGACAATGAACATCTTTCTGTTTGAATGATTGTTTATACAATCACAATATTATATGTTATCATACAACATCATTTTATTTCCAAGCAAAGCAGCTGTTATTAAAACAATCTTTTTTTTGTAAGAGACATTTAAATGTTTTCTCGCATGAGCTGATACTTTTTAAATTATTATGCTCTCTAGGACCATTATGTTATTAGATCTGAATGACCAATGCTGCAACATTTATTTAATTACGACAACACTTAATAATATGCTTTGAATCAATGTATGCGACATCAGTTGCACCCAACCCCTAATTCAATTACTAAAACATCAAAATACAGGGTTTCCTTAATGTCCATCCTATGATACCTCTTTCTAAGCTAAATTATAAACTAGTGTAACAGATTTTGCACTTATATTGCAGTGTAGACTTGGGTTATCTATTCAATTAATGAATTATGAGTTGATCCCAAAAGCTTACAGGACCATTGCCAACCATCCAATCATGAGACAAGTTCCACCAAATGGTGTAAGTCTACGTAATCTTCGGTCACCGGTAAAGGCATGGTAGTAACAAGTCCCACAGAACAATGTGATGCCGGTAACAAAACAAGTTCCAACCTGAAAATTAATAAACCATCATTTAAAAAAAGCAATTGTTTTCAACATTGTTTGTATTTTCGTGGAGAATAAGTGTGAACTCTATGGTTATTCCTACAATCTAAATAGATCTAATGAGATCTCAGACTTTTTAAACATGGTTTGGAAGTACTTACATTTCTACATGGTCTTCGCTCTATGTATAGCCTAATCAGCTTCATGGATTTAATTTAATTTACAAAAAAGTATCTAATTCTTAGATATGACTAAAAGACAGGAGTACCTTTAATGCTGGCCAGTTTAGTTAGCTGTTAGTTATTAATATTTATCACACATAACTTCTGATACCAATTGATGACATCTAGATTTATACCTGAGATTTCCAATTTATATTTAATAACTATTATATTACCTATACATTATATATAAAAACTAGCTAACCCAGCGAACTTAGTTCGACATCAAAAGTAATAAATAAGTAAATTTAAGATTTATCCCTTTTTTTATTATTTCATTCATGAATTATAGATAACAAACCACCCTTTTGACACCCCCTGTCTACTAAGAGAAATCCATTGAATAGTTTCACAGATATAAACATATAAGGGGAGAGACAGCAGAAAGTGACTTTGTTGTGGCAATTGTAAAAGAATTAATGCATTATGAAAAAATATATTAATAGCCATGACATTACAAGGCTTATTTTGCAACAAAAAACTTTAATATATGGAGTATTGGACCAATAGGATACAGATAAAACTATTTTTTGAATATTTATTGACCAAATAATTTTATATATTGTACAGATAGAACCGATACTTACTAAGTAAGGTCGCCTGCATAGAGGGGCAGATAACAAGGCGAGGGTATGCAAGAAATGGAAACGATTGGCTACATCAAATATTTTTTTCAAGTCTTCTTTTGTAGACGTCTCAGGGAAGGTTCGGTGTGCACCCATAGCACCAAGTGCAACAGCAGCTGCCCCGCTCAACCCTGCCAATCTTATGAAGGGTCCAGTCTCTCTGGCCAACTCCCATAGTGGCATCTTGATGATAATAGGTGATGACAAAGCAGTATTTTCTTGTGACTTAAAAACACCCTAAAATATAAAAATGATTATAAATTATCTTGAGACCGACTTTTTTTCTTCTGAGAAGCGACCTTAAAAGAAAGATACTCAGAAACTTTTTAAAAGTCAAATCGAAACTCACGATTTTACGAAATATATTCATAGCACCGTCCTTCACCGTATTAATCATTAGGACTTCTCCCAAATTTACCATACCTTTTGATGTCAATAGTTTATTATGATGTACGATTTATTACAGTATTTAGCTATGAGGGAAATCCGCACGAATTTAGTGAAAATATCAGTGCAAATAATTAGGTATGCCAATTTATTATAAGTAACAATTATTCGATTTGATGATAAATACGATAGTCCAAATTTATCATAAACCTGTCATCAGTATCACAGACTACTAAATTATCACAAAAGTTTTTAAGCTGCTAGCTGCTAGTTATCGACCAAAGAGTATATAAATTATCGACGAACTGCATATGGTTTACGATTCAAATTGAGCAGACGAACACTCCTTGCTAAGATTTTTATTTGAACATCGCAAGCGCCAAAAATAAAAAATGCTTGTATTACTTTTATCGCGAGCTGATCACACCCTGGTATTAAGAATAAGAACCACGGCCTCAAAAGTAGTAATAGTAAATCAATCTTACCATTCTTTAGATTATTTTATACTCTTATTAATTACCTTATTATGATAAAATATATATGATTTTCAATAACATTCATTTGAAAGCTAAAAGTTTTAAGAACATTACTTTTGTTATTTGGCGAGAAACGGAACGTCCGCGTCAGAATTAAAATTCTAATCTAAAGTCATAGCCCATATCTCTTAGACTCTTTGGCCATATCTACAAGTGGTTCTTGAGGGTCGTCGCGAATTACGAATCGTCTTGCAGCAAGACTCGAAGAATTCCAGCCTCCGGAGCAGCCCGGGCTTCGAAAAGGCTTTAGTACCGTGGACCATATTTTCATACTTTTCGGCAGATTGTACACATTCGTGGATTACGAAAAAGCCTTCGAATGCATTGCAGCGATGTCAGACTGACTGTCGTTATATCGAGGTTGTTGCGATGCTTCTATAACACCGCCACGATGGCTGTCCAGATCCAGTCTCGCATCTTCGATTCGCTGGTGACATCTTTGTATTGGCAGAGTTGCTAGAACAGTTATGCGGAATGCTGTGCAGTCTTTTTTTTTTTTACGCGACGAAATGCTTTATGCACACCCCCGCCTGAGAACCGCAGGGGGTAGTGTGGGACTCCCAAAACAGTAAACTGCAATCCGATCCCAGGTTTACCCACTAAAACCTCGCGGCGGCCTTCCTCCGGCGTTGAGGTGGCCCAAGACAGTGCTTCAGCCCTCTGGTCCACCCCGCCGTCGCCCCCCTCTGTCACGAGGGGGTGCTCTTCCTCGGGGAGCCTCGGTGAGGCTCCCCCGGGCGGGGCAGCACCGACCGCGCGCTGTAAAGAGGCGCGCGGCCGGCGGCGCCCCCGACGACCCTCCCCGGCCGCACCGGGGGGTCATCCTTCCCAGGCCGCGACCCGGGCGCACCCGCGTGGTGTGCGCCCTCGCGGCCCGTCGGCGGCGGCGATCACTGACCTCGCCGCCGTCGCTTTCGAACGGGATCGGCTCTCTCCCGAACCGGCTCGGCGGCTTCCTTCTGGAGCATGACTGCTTCGCGGAAGGAGACTACGACCCTCCACTCCTCCTCTTCCGCCAGCATTGCCGCGATCAACGCCGGCGGGGACAAGTCTCGCCCGATCCTGTCGACCAGGACTCGGCGCTCGGCCGCCCAGGCCGGGCAGACTTCCAGCGTGTGCTGGGCCGAGTCCAGGTCGTATGCGCAATGGTGGCAACTTGCCGTCTCTTCATGCTTTATTCGACTCAGCTACTCACCGAAGCACTCGTGCCCGGTGAGTATCTGAGTCAACCTGTAGGTGACAGTGCCCCATTTATGGAACACCCAGGCCTCGAGGTGGGGCAGGACGGCCCCGACGGCGCGCTGACGCGTGCAGTCCTGGAGGACCGGCGTGTCGCGCCAGTTCCCCAGGACCCGTCGGAAGGCCTCCCGCCTCCGCACCTCGTGTCCCCGCGCGTTCGGGTCCCCCTCTCCCCGGCCGAGATCGTACGCGGCAGCGTACATCTTGGCCAGGATGATGAAGGCCCCCCCTCTCACCTGACCTCACCCTGGACAGCCGCTGGAGCTTCGAGGAGCACTTCGTGAGGATGGTCCTCCGAGTGTGACGGGTGGCAGGCGCGTTGCACCGCCTGCTGCTCAACCTCGGGGGAACGCGCGAGGACCGTCGCCGGTCCTGGCTAGAAGTGCCAAGGGCCTAAGCCGATCTGACAGAGCTTGGTTATCGGTAATCCGAACCGCGCGTCGTTGGATGCGTTCAAATGGGGTAAGCTGGTACCCATCTTTGGGCATAGGTACCCCGCCCAAAGATGAGAACAGTATTCCACGTGAGGTCGGAAATGCGCTTTATATAGCTGCAAGCGATTACCTGACGTGAATCCGTCATTTTTCGAAGCCAATTTGGCCTTGCCCTCCAGATAACCGCGAAACTGGACGTCACTCAACAAGTCAACCCCAAGAATTCCGATATTGTTTGAGGCGGGTAACCGAGTACCCTCGAAAAAGGGAGCTACAACAAAGGGTGCCATTTCAGCGGTAAACGCGCAGACCTGTGTCTTTTTAGGGTTGAATTAGACTAAGTTGAGTCGGCCTCAGTCCGAAATCTGACTAGGCAGAGTTTCGCTTGTAGACACAGTTTATTCCGGTACGAATCGACTTTCTCCCGAAAAATCCGCGGATGGCCGGTATATACTCGTATGGCATCCGCCGTACCGCATAGCCCCGTACTGTATCCGCAAAACAATGAAGATTGCTGTAATGCAGCATTTCGTTGATATGCTGAAGAAACAGCGTAGGGGATAGCACACAGCCCTGGGGAACTCCAGCACTCACGGATTTTAAGTCGGAGCATGACCCGTCGACAACGACCTTAATGCGCCGAGCCGCGAGAACTGGAGACCCAATCGCATAATTTAAAATACGCTTCTCGATCTACTGGCAGAGTGCCCAGAAGACTGATCTCATTGCCACGTCAAATGGCAATGATAATCCCCTGTGCGAAGAATAGACCAGCACCCTGGTCGAGAGAGCCCTCGATCAGTTTCTTTACAAGATCTCTATAGAGTGCACGAGCACTCGGACCCCATGTTCCTAGAGTCTCAATCCCAAACGCTCAACCACTGGACCACTGAGACTACCCGCACGATACTACCTTCCTCCGCTCCGTCTCGCTCCGGTCGACATAGTCCACCCGTCTCTCCTGCAGGTAGGCCCCGATGACCGACCGATGGTAAATGAGGGCCTCCCTGATGGCCGGCCAGGGGAGGGTTCCGAAGGCGTTGACGATGTTTAGCGACACCGCTAGCGCGATCTCCCCCCGATCGGACTGCCGGTTCCGACAGGGCCCGCACACGACGCATCGCGTCGATGGTCGAGCGCCCCTGCCGGAACCCGAACTGGCAGTCCTCTCGGCGTGTCGGTTTGGACATAAACTTGAACAAGACCTTGGTCTTGTTCAAGTTCAATGAACATGTCGTGCCCATAAGTGCCTAAGGGTCGGTTCTCGAAGTCGTAAACAAATACCTAGGCCAAACTATCCAGTTGGGTAAACGAAACTTCGAGGAGGAAGCCGACAGGAGTATTTAGCTGGGTTGGGCCGCATTCGGCAAACTGCGTCGAGTTTTCAACTTGCCTATACTGCAATGCCTGAAGACCAAAGTCTTTGACCAGTGCGTCCTTCCGGTAATGACCTACGGTGCCGAAACCTGGGCACTTACGGTGGAGCTAGTCCACAAATTTAAAGTCGATCAGCGAGCTATAGAGCGAGCTATGCTTGAGGTAACTCGAAAGGATAAACTCAGGAATGAGTATATCCGACAGAAAACTGGAGTATCGGAAATAGCTCGTAGAATAAGCTCGCTGAACGGGCTGGTCACATCTACTGAAGGACCGATGGTAGATGGAGCAAGAAGGTCACAGAGTGGAGACCGCGACTTGGTAAGCGTAGTGTAGGACGCCCACCAGCTCGATGGTCAGGCGACCTCAGAAGGCTGCTGGAAAAAATGGATGTGGAAGGCAGAGAATCGGATGTTGTGGCGCAAATTGGGAGAGGCCTATGTCCAGCATACTATTTTGATCTATCTCGTAGGCTACCAGCCAGCCAGTGTTTCAAAGCGGCATAAACCACATAAGTGTACTGATCCTAACGCTAGCTTATGCAATTATTAATTCGACACACGCGGTGTACGCCCATCCTTGCTAAATGCGTATCTAAGAAAAACAGTTTCATCCACCTTTACATCTTTCCTTTCAAACACCATAACTTTCCATTTCAGCACATTTTATTGAAAGCCTTTCGTCAAACAAACGTCTTTGGTAATTGTCACTTTATAGTGTTTGCAGGTCCGATGGCGATTCAGCTAAAAACACTTGTCAACTTCGTAAAGCAGGCACAGCTCACAACTATCTAGTTGACACCCATTTGTACATTCATTGATCTCATTCTCTGGAAATAACTGTCCAAGTACAGGATTAATAGCCGAGCAATTTTTCCCACACTTTCGCTGCTAAGCTGATCAAAGTGATGGCCCTATAGCTGGCGCATTGCCGCATTGCCGCTGCGTATACGGGTACGATGAGAACACACTTCCAGTCTACAGGAACTTTACCCGACCTCTAGTATAAATAGCTCAAGGTAATGTCTCGGTGGCGCAGTGGTCGAGGACACGGCTTCTGATCCAGAGGTCCGGGTTCGATTCCAGACACTGGCTCACACCAATGACTTTTCGAAATTATTTTCGGAAGTTATGTGTGATAAATATCGATGACTGAAAACTTTGTGCCCGGTATGGCAATAGGTTCGCCACCTATTCCATTTGGGACGTAAACATAACGGCGAGACGAGGCTTAACAGCCGTTGCCTACACCTTCGGGTAACAAAAGTTATGTTATGTTATTGCACAAAAAACTGGGTTCTTCGTCAAGGTCCAGAATGGACAAGATAATGTCTAAGGCTGGTGACATTTTTGAAAATCAAAGCGATGAGTTGGGTCGGTGGAGTGAGTACTTTGGAAAAATATATGAGTTAGCCCTCTTCAGATATTGGCGCAGCGGCGTCAGTCGTAGACTCACTCGCGGCGCCCACATCCGGGGCATACTCACCAGCACCATACCACAATGTGAAATACCACAGCCTCTCAGAATATCGACGTTAAGTTTCGTTCGGTGAGAGAGGTATCCGGAGACCCCCTTGCCAATCCTACTCCTTTAAAGGCCAGCAACGCAACTGTAACACTATTTCTGTTACAGGTATGCATGGGTGGTGGTATTTGCTTACCATCAGATGACCCACTTTCTTTTAATTTTTTTTATGGGATAGGAGGGCAAACGAGCAGGCGTGTCACCTGATGGTAAGCAACCAACGCCGCCCATGGACACCAGCAACACATATAGTGTTACTGTTGCGTTGCCGACCTTTAAGGAATAGGGGAGAGGAAAGGATAGGGAAGGGGGGAATGGGCCTCCCGGTACCTCTCTCACCGAACGAAACGCGGCATGAGCCACTTTACGACGGTCTTCTGAGAGGTCGTGGTATTTCACCGGTCGAGCCGGCCCATTCATGCAGCGAACTGCTTGGCTCTACCACTGTTTCTTGTTTGCCCTCCTATTCCATACAAACACTTTTTTGTCATAGGTATTAGTTGAATAGTTATTTCGATAGGCCCCTTAATAGTTTAAGCCCGGATAAATTCACGATCCACCCCTGATAGGGATAGACAGCAGCAAGCGACGCAAGAATAGTAGGGAAGTACACGACGGATGTTGAGTGGCGTTAGAATACAGTGTAAATGGAGCGTTGCAACACTTGCCCAACGCATTGGGCAGATACCTGGGCGCAAAAAAAATTTAGCAGAAAAGTCTAGAGAGCTATTCACAATACGGTACACAAACGCTAAGTTATGGAAGCAAGAGTTGAGTATGGCAGAGTGTGCATGAAAGTAAGACGCGGTAAAAAATAGGACACAGCGCAACGCGTCGAAATTAAGGTTCCGTCCGGGCCGAGAGCGGCGCTGCGGGAGGCGAGCCATGCTACGGCTTGCCCGAGCTCGTCCTCTGTCACCTATGGATACCTAACTTTTGGAAAATATAATATAGCCCGTGTTCACCGCAGACAGTGCTCCTTTCTAACGGAGAAAGAATTTTTTTAAGGGCTTCAAGTAATTTCGGAGCCTATTTTTTACCAAACGTTTGTCGTGTCAGCCCGGCAAACGTTTATAATTAATAATAATAATATAACGTACAATAAATAAATAAGCAATTGACCACCCTCAACATTTAGGCTATAAAAATAGGTTTAACGATTCTCTTCATCTTCATTCGATTAATGTCTCGGTGGTCCAGTGGTCGAGCACCCCGCTTCTGAATCAAGAGGTCGCTGTTTCAAATCCTGGCTCACCAATGACTTTTCAAAGTATTTTAGGAAGTTATGTGTGATAATATCGATTACTGAAAACTGTGTGCCCGGTATGGTAATAGGTTCGCCACCTATTCCATTTAGGACGTAAACATAACGGCGAGACGAGGCATAACAGCCGCTACCCAACACCTTTGGGTAGAAATGGCGTAAGCCTATGTTATGTTAAAGATTCTCAGATCTACTTAATATACTATTTATCTACTCAAGATTTCATCTAAATCGAGCCATTTCGATGGAATTTGTCAGTGATGGCACTTCAACCATAGGACTTGATAGGACTTCCTACATAGGTTTGAACTTTATGTATATTACTTCTTCCCTCTCACGTAACAATAATTACGTCTCTTTTAGAAGTTCCAAGTTATTTAGACTTTATTTTATGTGTAATACCTAGCTAGCTACCTACTTAATTGAAAACAAAGTCCGGAGTTCAGTAGCTATTTACGTATTTTGTTAAGTCTTTATCCCATTAAGCATAAAGGAGTTTAGTACCTATGTTCTTTCTTCTGATAAATTGATATTAGAGCTATGCATATTTTAAGCAAATTTACACGAGTAATGTCTAGGATTTAGTTTTGAACTAAAGTAACTGATGTTTTTAAACTTCATAATTTGTTTTACATAAGTGATAATTTTAACGGGCCTCGTTTTTTTATGAGAAAAAGGGGCAAACGAGCGTACGGGTCACCTGATGGAAAGTGACTACGGCCGCCCATAGACATCCTCAACACCAGGGGCGTCGAATTAGCGTTGCCGCCCTTTTAAGTGGGAGTATGCTCTTTTCTTGAAGGTCCCTAAGTCGTATCGGTCCGGGAATACCTGTTTCGGCAACTGGTTCCATAGAGGAGACGTGCGCGGCAAAAAATGTCCGCTGAAGCGCACTGTCGTAGATCGCCAACAATTTAGTTTATGTGCGTGGTAATGTTGGCGCAATGTGCGGTGGCGGAAATCAGCTGGTGGTATTAATACGAACAATTCCTGGGAACACTCCCCGTGGTAGATTCGATATAGGACACATCATCATCAGCCTATTGCAGTCCACGGCTAGACATAGGCCTCTCCCAATGTGCGCCACAACATTCGATTCTCTCCCTTCCGCATCCAGTCTTTCCCAGCAGCCTTTCTGAGGTCGTCTGACCATCGGGCTGGTGGGCGTTCTACACTACGTTTGCCAAGACGCGGTCTCCACTCTATGACCTTCTTACTCCATCTACCGTCGGTCCTTCGCCAGATATGACCAGCCCATTGCCACTTCAGCGAGCTTATTCTACGAGCTATGTCGGTTACTCTAGTTCTCAGGCGGATGTACTCATCCCTGAGTTTATCTTTCAGAGATACCCCGAGCATTGCCCGCTCCATAGCTCGCTGAGCGATTTTAAATTTGTGGACTAGCCCCACCGTGAGTGTCCACGTTTCGGCACCGTAGGTCATCACCGGTAGGACGCACTGGTAGACTATAAGACACACGCCAGTTTGGCTTTGCCTTCCAGATGACCGCAAAACTAGACGTTGCTCGACACGTCGACACCAAGGATATGAGCTGACAGTGTCAGGGGAGTGTTCTCGAAACAGGGAGCTACGACAAAGGGTGTCTTTTTAGTGGTAAACGCGCAGACCTGTGTCTTTTTGGGGTTGAATTGGACTAAGTTTAGTCGGCCCCAGTCCGAAACTTGACTAAGCAGAGTTTTAACTTCAGACACAAGTCCGTTCCGATACTCATCGACATTTTCCCCAGAAATTCTAGCGCGGCCGGTATATAAAGTATCCCCCGTGCTGTCGTCTGCATAACAATGCAAATTGCTGTTATTCAGCATATCATTGATGTGCAGAAGAAACAGCGTAGGGGATAGCACGCAGCCTTGTGGGACTCTAGCATTGACCGGTTTTAAGTCGGAGCATGAACCGTCAACAACGACCTTAATACTCCGAGCGGCGAGAAAATCGCACAATTTCTCGGGAAGCCAATAACACGGAAGCTTCGATAGAAGTGCTTTCTGCCAAACCCGATCAAAGTCCTTCGCTATGTCCAAACTAACAGCCAGCGCCTCCCCCCTGCTCTCAACTGCCTTTGCCCAAGGATGATTAGGTATGAATAGTGATGATTGGGTATACTAAGAGATCACCAGCTGAGTGGCCGCATCGAAATCCATACGCCAGTCACTAATCAGCTGGTGCTCCTCGAGATAACCCAGGAGCTGGCGGTTAATAATGGTTTCCATTATTTTTAAGAACAAGGGGGTGATGGCGATAGGTCTGTAGTTAGACGGGTTTGAGTGGTCACCTTTTTTAGGGTTCGGGAGGACTAAAGCTACCTTCCATGATGATGGTAAGGCGCCGAGAGAGTAGGAGTACCGGAAAAGACGCGTTAGGACCGGTGCCAACTCTGGAGCACATGTCTTCAACAATATTGCTGGGATTCCGTCAGGCCCACTCTACTTGTGGACATCCAGGAAGAAAATTATACGCCGCACAGTACTTTGCCGTAAATGAATGTCTGGCATGGCGAAGTGACACCGCGGTATTAGAGATGGAATTTTCCCCCTATCGTCCAAAGTCGAGTTGGACGCAAAAAAGGTCGGCTTTCTCTTTAGCGTCGTGGGCCAATGACTGGTCCTCCCTGTGCAAGAGACGGTTTGCAGAAGTTTCCAAGGACAGCCTTGGCGAGAGACCAAAACACACGAGTTCCCGAGGAAAGGCGAACTAGTTTCTCCCCAATTTTGCCTATGTACTTAGACTTTGCTACGGCTAACACTCTTTGAAGGATCTGGTTGTACTTCTTCTTGTAAATGCCGGTAATTAGGTCCCTGGACGCCGCTGCATTTGCCCACGTTTGATAACATTCCTGCTTAAAGCTTGATGCCATTTTGCATGAACGATCAAACCGGGGCTGGGATCTGCCACCGATTGGCACCACTGAGGATGGAACGAAAAGCTCCATTCCCTGCAGCACCACATCAGTGACAGAGTCGGCGACGACGTCAGGATCACCCGACGAGAAGCAAACCTGGCCCCATGGGTAGGACGCGAAGAAATTTCGCATCCCATCCCAGTCCGCTGACCTATAGTGCCACACACGGCGGCGACTCGCAAGACGCGGTCGAAGTAGGCACGTGAGTGGCACTGTACTCCTTATCAGACAGTGGTCCGAAGAGCCCGAAGGGGCGTCTACGGAGACCACATATCCGTCGGGATGGGAGGTCAGTAGAAGATCCAACAGGGAAGGTAAATGATCGTCGACATCTGGAATGCGCGTGGGCGCTGTAACCCGTTGTGTCATTCATATGCTAGAGCAAAGTCATGGACAGATCTACCTGCGTGATCGGTTGTGTGTGATCCCAGCCAATCGGCATGATGAGCATTGAAATCGCCGAGGATCACAATCTCCGCAGATGGGACCTGTTGAAGTACGGAATCTGCAGCCGTTTGTATATGGTCCATGAGTCGGTCCGTTTCTCTATTACCACTATGGGACCTATAAAGACATGCGTAGATGCGGGGATGATCATCGCAGTCTATACGCATCCTTAAGGTCGATAGGTCCCTTCCATCAAGAATGCCGAGGCGTCGAGCACAGATATCCTCTCGGTCGTACACTCGCGGTACAAAAGAATGCTCCAATTTGTACCCAGGGTATGAGAGATGCTTGTATGACACCGCCACGATGGCTGTCCAGATACAGGACCAGGTGACGAACTCCATCGAGCTTATTCGAGGTGTAAGACAGGGAGATGTCATATCTCCTAAGCTCTTCACCAACGCTCTGGAGGACGTTTTCAAGACCCTGGATTGGACTGGACAGGGTATCAACGTGAATGGTGAGTACATCTCACATCTTCGGTTCGCCGACGACATCGTTGTAATGGCAGAGTCGCTGGAACAGTTAAGCGGAATGCTGCGCAGCCTAGACGAATCCTCCCGGCGTGTCGGTTTGGGCATGAACTTGGACAAGACGAAGGTCATGTTCAATGAACATGTCGTGCCCAGACCGATAAATATCGGAGGGTCGGTTCTCGAAGTTGTAAACAAATACGTCTACCTGGGCCAAACTATCCAGTTAGGTAGACGAAACTTCGAGAAGGAAGCCGACAGGAGGATTCAGCTGGGTTGGGCCGCATTTGGCAAACTGCGTTGAGTTTTCGGCTCGCCTATACCGCAATGCCTGAAGACCAAAGTCTTCAACCAGTGCGTCTTACCAGTTATGACCTACGGTGCCGAAACGTGGACACTTACGGTGGGGCTAGTCCACAAATTTAAAGTCACTCAACGAGCTATGGAGCGAGCTATGCTCGGGGTATCTCTGAAGGATAAACTCAGAAATGAGTATATCCGACAGAGAACTCGAGTGACCGACATAGCTCGTAGAATAAGCTCGCTGAAGTGGCAATGGGCTGGTCACATCTGCCGAAGGACCGATGGTAGATGGAGCAAGAAGGTCATTGAGTGGAGACCGCGACTTGGTAAGCGTAGTGTAGGACGCCCACCAGCCCGATGGTCAGACGACCTCAGAAAGGCTGCTGGAAAAGACTGGATGCGGAAGGCAGAGAATCGGATGTTGTGGCGCAAATTGGGAGAGGCCTATGTCCAGCAGTGGACTGCAATAGGCTAATGATGAATGATGATGATGTATGAGAGATCCGTGGTGTCTGCCGGAGAAGATATCGGCGTCTCCGTAAGAAAGACCAAGGCCGGCTTTGTCGTCTCGAGATGGTGGTGGACGGCAAGCAAATTAGTGCGCTTACCCCTGATGTTAGAGAAGTCCACGTTTAGCGTGGCAAGGGGTGCGACGATGCTCTCTCGTTTGCTAGTTTTAATTTTCGAGCGGGAATTTGCCCTCCCCAGAATATCCGGGGCAGCCTGAGCGTCCATGCTCTGCCAAACGCCGGACCGTGGACTCAGGGGAGGATTCTTCAGCGGCAGAGCGACGACTGGTACCTCCCTGGGGTAATTGTACTTTTAAGTCCGCTGACATTTGGGGAGGGGGAAGGGGCTGGGCCTCCGTATACCTCTCTCACCGACCGAAACGCGGCGAAAAGCCACTTCACGACGATCTTCTGAGAGCCTGTGGTATTTCACCGGTCGAGCCGGCCCATTCATGCAGCAAGCTTCGTGGCTCTACCACTGCAAAAACTCGTGGCGCAATGGTAAAACCACCGGCTGCAGCCATGGCGTCGGGGGTTCGATTCCCACCCGAGCACAAATATTTGTGACAAACATGAATATTTGTGTGGTGCCTGGGTGTTTTTTAATGTATTATAAGTATGTATTTACAAAAGAAAAGTATATATGTAATATTAACCGTTATCTAGTATCCATAACACAAGCATTTAGTTGCTTAGCTTGGAACTAGAGGGCGCTGTGTGTATTGTCTCCAAGATATTATTATTAGCGCCTAGTGCGGGCTTTAAATTCTCTATATCAGAATTCTAGAATCTGTATTAGGGTGAATGGGGCGCACTCAGACTGGTTTAACATCTATAAAGGTGTTCGACAGGGATGTGTTGCGTCACCATGGCTCTTCTATCTCTATATATGTGGCTTAAGCATGGAAGAGTTACGGGTCAAGTGTCTTCTGTACGCCGATGACCAGGTATTACTTGCTCCGTCGGCGTCAGAGTTACAAGAAATGCTAATCTTGGTGAATGCAGGGTTTAGAGAAAGAGGTATGAAAATAAATGTAAGCAAGACAAAAGATGGTTGTGGAAAGAGAGAATGAGGTCTCAATGTGTGATATGATATTAGATGGCGAGAAATTGGAGCAAGTGAATGAGTTTGTATATGTGGGAAGTATGTTTACAAGAGACGGAAAATATGAGGAAGATATTGAAAGGAAAGTGACTGCGGGTAATAGAGTTAATGGTGCATTGCATGCCTTGATGCGTACTCAGGCTGTGTCTGAAAAGGCACGCTTAACAATTCACAATGGTGTGTTAGTACCAACTCTCACATACGGGAGTGAGTGTTGGGTGTGGCAGGCGAAGCATGAAAGTAAGGTGAATGCAGTGGAAATACGTTCCCTGAGAAGTGTGTGGAGTCACCATTCGGATCGAATGAAAAATAGCGTGATAAGGGAGAAATGCAAGTTGAAGGATGATGTGGTGACCAAAGTGGAGAGAAGTATGTTAAGATGGTTTAGTCATATTGCAAGAATGGATGAAAGCCGACTGACTAAAAGGGTATACGAAGCGAATGTGAGTGTGAGTGAGTGCGACCAATTAAATGGTCTGTTTAAAAAAGGCAAAATGAGTAGCACCCGAAACCGACGCGAATGCATGACGAGATGTATAACTGTGGATGAGGCGAAAGATGTGTGTGAGGATCGTAGCTTGTGGAAAGCCAAAGTCTCTGCCTACCCCCATGGGATACAGGCGTAAGCTTATGTATGTATATTCTTATAATTATAAGTCAAAGCATACTACTATAGGATAAGGACAACTTTTTTATGTAAATGTATGTAACATAACATAACACACCCGAAACCGACCCGAATGCATGACGAGATGTATAACTGTGGATGAGGCGAAAGATGTGTGTCAGGATCGTAGCTTGTGGAAAGCCAAAGTCTCTGCCTACCCCCATGGGATACAGGCGTGAGCTTATGTATGTATATTATTATAATTATAAGTCAAAGCATACTACTATAGGATAAGGACAACTTTTTTATGTAAATGTATGTAACATAACATAACACACCCGAAACCGACGCGAATGCATGACGAGATGTATAACTGTGGATGAGGCGAAAGATGTGTGTCAGGATCGTAGCTTGTGGAAAGCCAAAGTCTCTGCCTACCCCCATGGGATACAGGCGTGAGCTTATGTATGTATATTATTATAATTATAAGTCAAAGCATACTACTATAAGATAAGGACAACTTTTTTATGTAAATGTATGTAAATTTACGAGTGGTAAATTATGGTGAATGAATACCAAGTTTTCTTAATTTGTTGTAGTAGGCGACTCTGTTTGGCATCGACCCGTCTCGCTTCTGAAAATAGATTTCTGATTTCTGTAAACGCTACTGCCAGCCTAGGTGCTGCCAAATAAACTCTAGCAAACCACGAGAACTGCGAGTTTTAGTGGTAGAGCCACGCCGTTCGCTGCATAACGGGGCCGGCTCGACCGGTGAAATACCACGGCCTCTCAGAATATTGACGTAAAATGACTCATGCCGTGTTTCGTTCGGTTAGAGAGATATCCGGAGGATCGAGGTCGTGGTCGTCCTCGACTCTTACATCCATCTGCTTTTGCATCGTAAATCTGCTTAGTCAATCTTGCATCATCCATGGAGTTGTTCGTGTTGTGAGAACAAACATACAGACAAAACATCTAAATCTAGTAACTGTTTTTTTGATATCTCCAAAGTAATTACAACAGACTATAGGTACCCTACTACTATTACTAGTAATGCACCATCATGAGGTCCATATGACAATACCTAAGCATTACATAAACATAACTTCACGCCTTTTGTTACCAGAAGGTGTAGGCAGGGGCTGATAAGCCTCGTCTCGCCGTTATATTTACGTCCCAAATGGAATAGGTGGCGAACCTATTGCCAATGCCATGCCGGGCACAAATATTTCAGTCTTCGATATTTATCACACACTAGCTGACCCGGCGAACTTTGTTCCACGCGTTTTTGCGCAACGCAACTGCTATGTCCCGCTATGTTAATACTGCAATATCTTCGTAAATATTTGTTTAAATTACATGCTGTAAAGGGCCATATTGATCTATTTTAAAAACAATCTATAAGACAAGTGTCCTAAATAGATTGTTTTTAAAATAGATCAATATGGCCCTTTACAGCATGTAATTTAAACGAATATTTATTAAGTAATAGGATGAAAATAAATGCTGTAATATTTAAAATCGCTTCGTAACTAAGCCATTATTTCTCGTAAAAAGTAAACAAATAAAAATGGTCATTGTAGGTTATCCCTAAGAGATAGCCATATACCCTCGCGGACTTTTTTGTAGACCTTCTGAAGGTGTTTAATAATGTAGAACGTTGTTTTGATTTATCACTTAGGGTTCAGCCAGCGTTTGCAATTAAAGTGCTAAATCTCGAATATTATCATTTTTTCTTTACAACATCATATATGAATTATATCACCGTGGAAGAGTATGACCAAAACCCTCCAAAAAGTATGACAAAAACACACACCCCGAACTCTACTTATAGAGCGTCAACTACATTACATATTCTAACATATAATGTCAATACTCTGTCTACTTGTGAACGACTGCTAGAACTAACAGAGGCATTAAGTAATATTAAATATGATATTATTGGTCTATCAGAAGTAAGAAGACAAGGTATAAAAATTGAAGAATACGAAAATTGTATTCTCTGCCACTCTGGGCTCATACAGGGACAATACGGAGTTGGCTTTTTAATTAACATTAACCAACGAAAAAATATCGAAAGTTTCAACGGTATCTCTGATAGAGTTGCACTGCTAAATTGTAACATAGAGAACAACAAAATCTCTTTCATTCAAGTATATGCGCCCACAACCGCAGCAACCGATGAAGAGGTAGAATCTTTTTATGCAAGCTTATGCAGGGCTATGGACCTGGCACACAATACATATATAATTATGGGTGACTTTAATGCTAAAATTGGGCAACCCAGAACAGAGGAATTCTTGATAATGAAACCCAACGGTTACGGCGTAAGAAACGACAGGGGGCAGATGCTTGTAGACTTCGCACTTGAAAATAATATTTCTATTTTAAACACACTCTTCAAAAAAAAGGCAAACCGAAGATGGACCTGGCGTCCACCTAAAGGCGAGTATAGAAACGAAATAGACTACATCATGTCAAACAAACCCTATATGGTCAAAAATATCGACGTTTTGAATCTCAACTTTCCATCAGACCACAGACCAGTGAGAGCAGCTTTGTCACTATCAAAAAGAAAAAAGTGCCGTAGTAGCTTTAAAAGTATCCAATATGCCACATTGGAGACGGAAGAAGAAGTTAATAGATATAAGAAGTGCATCGCAGCTCACATACCAAGTCTACTTGAACCTCAAGAAAACGTCCAAACCTATTATGATAAAATATGTAAAGCCATCACACAAAGCCTGCAAGACGCTCGTATACCTGAAAAAAATCCTCGACATAAAATCCTATCACAGCAAACGCTAAAACTTAGTGTTGGGATCAGTACAGCACTGTAAACAGCGAGCTAGGTTTTGTTGCTCAGATTGTTTGCGCCCAGGTATCCGCCCAACACTCTATTTTCACTGCTTTCTAACTTTACTCTTCTTTCTACATTCCCGGTGTAACGGTAATTTAAGTAGTTATTTTGTTGTAAGTTAAGTAAGTTTTGTTGTTTTGTTTTAAGTAGTTATTGTCAGAACACAATGTTCAGATGAATAGAAGAGCCACGCAGTTCGCTGCATGAATGGGCCGGCTCGATCGGACAGATACGGTGGCGTTTTCGGCGATTCGGCGTGAAGTTAGTATGTGTATGTATGTTAGACAGTCCATTTATTGAGGAAAGCTTCAGGTTTTATTTATAAACATATATTCTATGGGATAGAAGGGCAAACGAGCAAGTGAGTCACTGATGGTAAGCAACTACTCACCGCCCATGAACACCGAGGTACGTTCCCGTTTTTTAAGAAAGTAGGAGGGGTAAGGAAGGTTTACCCTTAAGGTTAAGGAGATCGGGCTTCCCTATTACACCGGTCGGGCGGGCCCATTCATGAAGCAAACTGCAAGACTGTACCACTGTTAATATATCATCACGCTATGATAATAATCATTTTAGAGGTAAATGTATGAAATAAAGCGGTAGCGGAAGTTCGCGCGGTCTGCTAGTAGAGATATTTTTTTGTGCAGATGGAGTCCTTGCTTAAAAAACTTTTCATGCATGAAGGAGTTAAGAAGGGATGAGCAGAGGGTTATTGGACATGTCAGTCTATGGAAGTGCTGGGTTAGTGAGATTGAAAAAGTGTTTGACATTGCAACTAGAACGTGGATAATGGAAGATTAAATATATGTACATTTATGAATTGAAATTACTAAGTTAGTGGATTTTTGTAAATTATAAGAACTTGGTAGCTACATACTTACCAAACTGTCGATTTTTTGTGTCTACATATATATTTCTATCTAATAATATAAAGAGAAAGATTAGCATTTTTGTATTTAACAAATAAACTTTAATAAACTCAAAGACTGTCGGACCAATTTCAAAAATTCTGTGGTGGAAAAGTAGTTATTTATAAAAAGGTAGAAAACCAGAACATTTTTTACTACCACACAAGCATAATACTCTATTTACCAATTGTAAATCACTATTGTCACAGCCATAGTTAAATGTAAGCTCATCTCCAGGTAATACATCATTCATAGCAAATATTGCTAGTTTAGGTATAGGACAATCATACCTAACTGGGACAATAAGGCCATTTGGGTCGCAACTATGATTCATATATCTACCAATATTGCCAAAAATGCTTGGATCAACAAAGGTTTCTACAATATTATCATTACAATGTTCCTTTAAACAAAATATGTAATTCATTTTGTTATTACTCAGATTTTGTTCGTGCCTTGCGTCAGCTTGAGATTTTGTAATCAATTCCCCTGAATATGTACATATAAATGTTCCTTTGTGAATAAATCTTCTTGTAAATAGACCAAGCCCTTTGTTGCAAGGCTTTATTTCAAGACAGTCAATAGGTCCTTTTTGAACTACTCTATTGTTACAATTATTTGAACATAAACAATTATCACTGCATTCAAATATAGGAATTGACTTTCCTATAGCATTTAGGATATCATGTTTAGATTCATCATTTTTGATTGTAGAAAAAATTTCATTATGTGATCTCACAATACATTTACAAACGGGAAATAGGCAACTGTTATCACAACTGCAATGATCAGTTAATTGTGAATAGAAATCATTTGATAATTTCTCAAAGTCTATACTTTGCTCTGTAGGACCTAAGACATTATCTACTATGTAAAATATGTTCCTTTCAGTGTGCATGTAGTTGTCAATCATATTTTTATGCAATGAGCTGATTCCAGAGTTCTTGCAATATTTTATCAAAAGACCTTTATATACTGCTATTTATCTGTTTCACTAAAGTTCTTTGTAAGTAAAGAATGAAATAAAAACATTCTCAAATGGTACTTCTATTTCCTTCTCAATGTGAATCTTCTCACGATTAGGACTTAAAAGTTTTGAAAAAGGAAATTCTGCCGGAACAACCTAAAGATAGAAATTATAGACCATTATTTTACAAATTCATTATATATTTATCAATTTAATAATGTTTTAGTAAATAAATGACCCACCTAAATGAACTAAATATTAGTGTATTCTGAAAAGTAATCGAAACTTACGAATAATGATATAACACCAGCCCAAGGCCCAAACCCTCACAGGTAATTAATGTTACTCCGTACTATCTATCAGGAGAGTAAAGAAATAAATAGAATTTGATCGGTTTTATTACAATTTGTGTTATTATTTACAATCACAATAGTAAATCAGGAAATAAAAAAAACTATTTTGAAATATTTTCAATAAATTTTGATATTTTCGCGGCTCAGTTTACCTTTGTCTTTTTGTTTCGTCTGTCGTGTTCTGGCAAAGAGTATATGAATTCTGGCTTCGTATGTGAAAAGATACGACTTAGCCGACTTAGACACTTGCGGTTTTTCACGGTTCGCAATATTCGACATCTTTGACAGCTCGAGGTCGCGTTTTTTTCGTTTTAATGCAGTTTCTACAGACTAATTGCCAAAAACAATGGCCAACGCGATAGCTTATCCTAACAATGGCTAAATAAGCGTTATATAATAATTATTTCAATATGCAATGGTCTCAGCAAATCAATTTGTTGGCTACACTGCTGACTCCATAGAATATAATATATAAATATTAGCACTTATAAATGCATTTTTTCTTTGAATACAATTTTTCAATATGTATCTTAATATTAGCTATATGTTAGCAATCGTTTGTGCCATAATCCATTGCTCAATCTTATCGGTAAGTTTCCTTTATTTGCCATGCTATCGCAAATGGGGCAAGCATTGTACCTAAAAGCGACAAATTGCGATTGGTCGATAATAACATGGTATAAAAATATCACTTTTTTTGCAAATTTGCGAATGCGAATACTGCACGATTATTATTCACTAATCTCTTTTGCATAAAATTAATAACCTACCAGCACTGCTATGCACTACAGTACAATCCTTGGTAAGTGCATAATTCACAGTTAACATCCACACATAATGAAGTATCTATTGTGGCGATATTGTGCTTTATGCGTAACAAAAATTCCACCAGCTATTTATTCTATTTGGGACGCAAATTTCCTCGAGTTTTGTTACAGCCGCCGCCTTATCGTGACATTTAAAAAAATTGAGATTTGAAAGACGTTAAAATAATATTTATTATAATTTTTGTCTGTCTGCTTGTACCAACTAACGATGAAACGGCTGGACCGATTTTGACGGGAATTTTATTGGCAGATATAACAATGAGTTACTTTGGGTTCTTTTATTTTGAAATCAGTTTCTTTGTTTTTGGTTCGTGTTCTTATAATTACGTTACTTTTAGTGGAATAACGAATTTTGAATATTACTATAAATCTTAATTGGCTCGGCTGCCATGTGTATTAAATAGTTTAAAAAATCTGTGGCACCGCAGACGGTGGAGCAACGTTGAACAAATCGTGACGTAATTGCCCATTCATAGTTTTTATTCATTGAGAGTAGTATCAAGAATGAACTTTTCAAACAATTTCATGATCGGGTAGTGCTGTGTTAATCAATTTATTTTACCAATGTTTTTTATGTGATGAGTTTTCTATTAAATATTCGCTGGATCATAAAAATATCTCAGAAGTTAAAATGAGTTCACCCATTCATTGTTTTTAGAAGTGTGTAAACATTTACTTTTAATAAAATTTGAACCTGAGCACACGCGCTGTGCGATGGATCTTACTATGTTGTAATTTTTGAAACAAATATTGCCTTTATTGAAAATGTGGATTCATATTGAAGTCTTTGTGCATGGATTTCTATTGCCGAGTTAATTGGAAAACATACTTATCCAAGTAGACCATTACGACACTCCGGAAGTGGCGGGACAAGACAAGACGGTGTACGGTTCGTTCCGAAAGAGATAACAGCGGATGAAAGAGATAAACAGTTATGGATTTAACATGGCGGACGAAACGCGTAAAGTGCGGGTTGAAGAGAGATTGAAAATAAAGATCGGTATGTATTCTTTTTAGATTTTGCTTATTGTATGTAATAAAATCCTATTCTGTATAAGTTTAGTATAGAAATATTTATTTAATTTTATCCACGGCCTAGCCAGGAAAATAATGTTGTCATTGTGATGAACAGGTGGTAACAGAGAATTGTGAGTTTTCTGGCCTAGATGCCAATGATCACCTTTATTGGGTATATTAAATGATGTGTTTGAGGCTTGTGCAGATGATACAAAAGTTTCTTTTAAAATTCACGTTCATTTTGTATCTTGTTTTCATTTGTTCTATTTTGACAGCTCATGAAAGGTTTTATGAATGAAATTGTGTTGCCGTAAATACAATGAATATCATACTAAAGTAGGATAGGTATTACAATGAGTTTTCTCAATCAGTTCATTGAATTAATAACGAATTTCTATTTACTATAAGCTATTACTTTGTATGAATTGTGTGGGTTTTTTTGAATGGTTTTAATTTTCAAGTGTCTGTTGTATCATTCATAGGTGTTGAACTTATGATAGCTTTTTCGTAATTTTTAGGTAGAGTGTAGCCAATTTATATAATTTTGTATTGGACAGTACTTTGTACTTTTAACTCAATTTGAATTAAGTGACCTAAGACATATCAGTGGTGTAGTTTATGTTTGAAATCTAATTTTCTTGTCAGCTAAAAATAGTGGAATTATGTTGTATGTTTGTTACTGATTGACATGATTTAATTATAGACATTTTCTGGCTGTGTATGAAAATAACTTCATTCATAATAACATACAACCTTTAAAAGTTATAATCATAGGTATACTGAGAGTTTGTCTTCATAAGACACTTTAAAGATAGTATTGTAAGGTATTTGTTGTCATAAATTGAAATTATTAATGTGTAATAATTGACTTTGACTAACAATCGCTATACTGCCATTTACAGAACCGGCTTTCCAATCCGGTAGAGTATATACATACATACATAAGCTCACACCTGTATCCCATGGGGGCAAGACTTTGGCTTTCCACAAGCTACGATCCTGACATACATCTTTCGCCTCATCCACAGTCATAAATCTTATCATGCATTCGCGACGGTTTCGGGTGCTACTCATTTTGCCTTTTTTAAACAGACCATTTATTTGGTCGTGGTAGCTCCGGCTTGGTCTCCCGATCCCGACCCTTATAATAATAGTAGTATCTATCTTTATAATAATATCACTAATGTAAGTGATATTCATTAAAGTGTTGTACCTAGTACCTATATGTGTAAATTTATGTCCAAAAGAGTTTAAAACATTACATATTGCACACAGTAATGATAGCCTTATGAGATTTGACGATTGAAATGTTTACATTGTCTTGTTTATGATATAATATATTAATTCCATAAGAATTAGTTTTAATTGTATACATTCAGTTCATTATTTCCTATTATTATTGGTAAAATTTTTCAGTTTTAAAATTTGCAATGCATATTTACAGCAGCATTAATCAACTGTATTGGGTGGAATTGTTCAAGTAGCTATATTTAATATTCTGATAAAAGTTTAAAGTTTTCAACATAATTCGGAGTGGTGAATCTCAATGAAATGCTGTTATGAAAACTAGAAATTCATGTTACTGTATTAATTCTTTATTATTCTATTATATTTGGGCAGGATTTATGTGTGAAAAATATTGATGACTGAAAACGTTGTGCCCGGTATGGCAATAGGTTCGCCACCTATTCCATTTGGGACGTAAACATGACGGCGAGACGAGGCTTAACAGCCGCTGCCTACACCTTCGAGTAGAAAAAGGCGTGAAGTTATGTTATTAATTGTTTAATGATTGACCTCACATTATTTCAAAAATTATGTGCATGCATATTTGTACGCATACTAGTGTCCGACCGAAGGTCTATTTTTGGCCGAAGCCCAAGCCGATTATTCGGCAATCTTCACAACCTTCGGCCGAAGCCGAAGCCGAAAGTTTATAAACTATTAGTAATTTAATAATTTTCTACAATATTATCCACAGCTAAAGAGGAATATCGGCGTAAAGTGGCTCCTGCCGTTTTTCTTTCGGTGACAGAGGTATCCGCACTGAACTAAGTGCAGTCCGGTCCGTCAGTCACTCACTCTTTCGTAACAGTTCGTTAAATTCCGACTGTTATCGGACCTTCGGATCTCGCCGAAGATGGATTTTTGGCCGAAGGTGGCCGAAGCCGAAGCTTCGGTCGGACACTAACGCATACACACACATGTATATAAATTATATGATTGGATAATGAGTATGACAACACTGGCACATAAATTTTGCGATATCGCGGATATGATATGTTTCTGTTACGATAAGGGTGCAGTAAGTCTTCCGGGGCGCGACCTGAGACCCGATTGCGGCCTATTCTGCGGCGATATAATTTCACTGAACTTAAAAACTTTTCAAACTAATAATTAAACAACGGCGTTTATTTGAATGAATTTCTATATCTTGGCGTTTCTGATGACCATTTGCTCAAGGGTAGGTAGATAATCCGCCACGCTTATTTTAAACATTATACTTGTCGATTCAATATTACCCGGGATATAATTTGAGTGTCAATGTTGACAGTTTGACACTGACACCTTCATGGAAAGAAAATGTGATATTCTGACAGTGCTGCCAACTCTACCAACTTTTCGGTAGATCTACCAACTTTTAGTGTCGTAGTCAAACCTACCACCTTGTACCAAAAATCTACCAACTTTTAAAGTTTTCAAAAATCCCAAATCAAACCTCCATGAAAATAATATTGAAACTATAATTTTTTTTTCATTTTTCGTAATCTTTCTCTTGCTTTTTTACCCTTTGATGGATCCATCGAATTTACTCGAAAATAGAGGGCGTTACAGGTTGATGTAAAGGTCATATCATGGCGGTTTAATAAAAAAAAAAAACAAAACAAACATCATGGCGGTGTTAGATACTTAGATCTTAAAACTCTTTCTACGTATCTGTGCTTACACTCTATATCTAACGCGATTCAATCAATAAATAACTGATTGTAATTTTTGAAACGTTTCAATTGAACACTATCAAAATGAGTGAAAGTGAAAGTGAAAACGAAGAAAATTCTCCTCCTCGAAAATTAAATTATTTTGAATATTAGCGGTCTGTAATTCTGTTTTATCATTAGATTTCTAATAAAAATAGTTCAAATATGTCTCATCCAATCGAAAAGTAAATTAAGGATGCCAGATTCTTATTGGAGGGTCTCTAAAAGACTTGAAAAGTATGGGTGGTAGATCTACCAACTTTTCATAGTAGGGTTTGTTGGAAACTACCAACTTGTAGAACCCTATCTCCCACCTTGACGAATTTCGAGTTGGTAACGCTGTATTCTGATCTCATATTCAGTTGCAACTAGATTGAGCGATAAACGCTATACTTTATAGCATACGTCTAGTTATTGCAATTTCCGTTGTTGTTCAAACTTGCCTTATCTACGTAGCTGAACAGCTCCGTTGATTGATACCTAAAACCGACACGTTTGACACCCGAAACAGCAGCTGTTAACTTGAAAGCACTTGGGTGTTTAATTTTATTCCCTAATTACTTATAATTAGTCACCTGATGATGTCTTTAAGTTTCTCTTCGCATAAGCATTGTAACACTCTTATGATTGTGTCTGCTAAGTGTCAGCTTCGTACGTTAAATATAAATGAACTATGTTCTTTCAACATTAACGTGTGTTTGTGAGTCATGCGCGTACCATACAATATCTACGAAATGTGAGATGAGTCTTTATTTATTTCTAGAATAAACGTTGGATATTATTTGGTTATCATTTTGACAGTGCGTTTTGTTTGCATTCATTCTGTTGGCTGTGATGCATCTGTTCTTGTGTTTATTTATAAGCGATAGATGTCGTTAACTTAAATAATTGACAAGTTGTTATTTGTATATATGTAAATTAGTGAAATGACCTATGAAGCTAGCACTCAAAATCTAATTAATGTAACAATTGCAATGAAAATTTTGACAGTGGCAGAGCCAAGCAGTTCGCTGCATGAATGGGCCGGCTCGACCGGTGAAATACCACGACCTCTCAGAAGATCGACGTAAAGTGGCTCATGCCGCGTTTCGTTCGGTGAGAGAGGTACCCGGCGGCCCACTCCCCTTTCCCCATCCTTTCCTTTCCCCTATGCCTTAAAGGTCGGCAACGCAACAGTAACACTATCTGTGTTGCTGGTGTCCATGGGCGGCGTTGGTTGCTTACCATCAGGTGACACGCCTGCTCGTTTGCCCTCCTATCCCATAAAAAAAAAAAGAAAAAGCGTACCGAAGTAATTCAGTACAATACAATTTAAAGCATACATGTTATCTTAATTATTTATATGTACAGTTGTCCAATTTAAAAAATATATTGCGTTATCGAAATCAAAAAGTTATGATTCAAAAATCTAAAATTGCATTTAGTACTTATTATCAATACATTATTTGCTCGCCCCTTACTGTCAATTTTTTTTCTCGAAATTTACCTAATTTAATTACCCCAAAACCTATTTATTGCCATACCGAAGTTGTCAGACACCGATATAAATCATTGATGCGAGTCCGAAATCGAACCCACGAGTTCTGAATCAGAACAGACTATTTATTACATAGGCAAAAAAAACTGAAATCGTCAATAGTCTTTACGTATTGCAATACCCGTTTATAATCAGCGTCATTAAGAAATTTTTTTTTAGGTTATTTTTTTGACCGACTAATGAATGAATCAACATATGGTAATAACTCGTCGATCCGTCATTCATGGAAAATTGTCATTTCCATTAATGAAGACGCACATGTTTATCTGTTATCGCGATCAAGAGACCACCTTCCTCTATCCCCCCCTCTTCCCCCCCCCTCTTTCAATACGCGTGCTTGATATTTATTTTCATTCAAACACTGTTTATAATCTATCAATATGTGATAAGATTACGTATCACTTCTGTAATAATACTATTGCGTATTTATGTGTACATAGTTCTAACAATATGTATTTCTTTTTATCCGAGAGCAAGGTTATGTTTTTCACGAAGAGCTTAGAAGATTAGATATTGAACATATGTACCTACCTATGTAGGTATTAGGGATGTAACCGAAATTTGGATTCGGGAATATTCCCATGTTTTTTATTATTCGCATTCGCAGGAAACTTTGCGAATTTTTGGTGAACGTTTTTAGTAAAAACAAAAAAGAAATTGTTTATACAATGATGATAGAATTGATAAGATTTATATATTGTGTACTATTTTACCCACCTACATTTGCATAGAAAAATAAATATTATATTATAGATTAGCTTTACAATTAGGTAACTACTATAGAAATACTGTCTCTACCATTATGTTATCAAGATTTGTAGTTTTAGCAGAATATAAAATTTTAATATATAGGTATAAAGTACGTGTTACGTTGTTTGTTTGTCCGCTGTGACTCCCAAACTACGATTTCAACCAAATTTGCAGACCGTATGCAGTTTGATCTGCAACTTGAAACTTTATAAAACTCCAACCGCAAGGGGGATTGCGGGAGTGTGTTACATTAAGATAAGACACGTTGTTTTAAATATGAAGCTTTATCAAAATATTTTTCTTGACATTAATCACTAACAAACTGCACTAAAATGACTCGTCCCAATTTTGATGAAATTTTGTGTGCATATTGAGTAAGTCTGAAAATAGGTCAACATATATTTTTCATACCCTAAATATTCATGCTGGTCAACTGAAAATATATTTATTTATTTTTGCAAAACAATGTTTGCAGGGCAAACAATTATGCGTATAAAACCAAATTATTTTTATAAAAAACATAATGTTGTATATTAAATTAATGTTTTATTATATGGAAAAATATTAAGATCAATGCTAATTCATTGTGAGGGCTCGTCAAGAAATTTGAAGAGGTACTGTTGGTATGTGATACACCATAGATTATATCAGTGACGTCTCACTGCCATGCGAATGGCCACGCTATAATTTCCAGCAAATTCTTATAAACAACAATACGCAGTATTTCTTGTAAAATCCTTTAAATAGTAGGTACCACCTATTTGAATGAAACCGATCAATTTGTTACTCAAACGGTTCTCATGCAACTCTTGACAAAAGTGGGAGTTTACTTTAGTACTCTCGGTTTCGAAACAATCGGCAGTACGCACACGAGCGTGTGGAAACATCTTAACGATACCTATTGTAGTTGTATGGCTAAATAGTTGTGCGTATTTCCTCTGCAGTCGATGACTCCATTCAAAGGATACCGTTTCTCTCCCACGATCCAGTTTCAGGTGGCGTGTGTTACTGTCGCGCCGCTGCCGCTGATGATGATGATGACTTCTGTTTTTGCATCAACAATTATGTACAGTTTGTTGTTTGTCGAGTTTCTCTCGCACTCCAATTACGAGGTTTTGTGAGAGTCGCAGAAAGGTCTGGTTCCTTTGTTTGACGACCTCACAACTATCGCTAGCGTACATCAATTTTCATAAATTACTACGACTCTTGTTATTAATTGGGCAGTTTAAATAAACAATGTGAAAGTAAATAATGTCTACGAATGAACCGCTGTGGTGTCTCAAATATCTATTGTTTGTTGGTATATTGTCACAAACATAACATTGGACGTCTCAAATATTAATTAGCGAACAATATTTGTTTATGTTTACTGTTACATTAAAATTTACATGATTGCAAAAATTATTTTGTTTATAGACATTACACAACAGTTTGCTATCAAATTAAATAGCTGATATGGTCATGAGTGTCATGACACCATGCCACTAGTATTTTCTTGTTGGCTTTGCAACGACTTGTATCATTTACTAGCTGACCCGGCGAACTTTGTTTCGCCTCGAAAGCAATAAAGAAAAAACAGTGGCCTAAGTTACTCCTTATTACACACGCTATTTTCCAATAAAAGTCCCGTTAAAATCAGTCCAGCCATTTCAAAGATTACTTGGAACAAACTAGACACAAAAATCTACAAAAATGTTATTTTAGTAGTAGTAGAAAGCAGTAATTTAAATTTTACAAATAAACCCTTCAATTTTATTTATATTATACTAGCTGGCTCGGCGAACTTTGTTCCGCATCAAAAGTTATAAATAAGTAAATTTTGGATATCGTGAGGTTCAATTTGTGCTATTTATCGGCTTTAACTGCTGTCCCGCAATGTTAATACTGCAATATCTTCGAAAATATTCGCTTAAATTGCATGCTGTAAGGGCCAGGTTCATCATCAGGATATATTACATGCACAATCTATTTAAGACACTTAATTGGATGAAAATTAATGCTGTAATGTTTAAAATCGCTTCGTAAATAAGCCATTATTTCTCGTAAAAAGTAAAAAAATATAAATGGTCATTGTGGGTTATCTCTAAGAGATAGACATATGCCCTCGCGGACTTTTTTGTAGACCTTCTAAAGGTGTTTAATAATGTAGAACATTATTTTGATCTATCACTTAGAGTTCAGCCAGCGTTTGCAATTAAATTGCTAAATCTCAAAAATTATCATTTTTTCTTTACAACATCATATATGAATTATAGATCAAAACCACCCCTTTGACACCCTCTAACTATTAAAAAAACCACATCAAAATCCGTTGTGTAGTTTTAAAGATATACGCATATAAGGGGACAGACAGTAGAAAGTGACTTTGTTTTATACTATGTAATGATATAGATGAAGTTGGTTCGTATATAAATAGTATACATAGTTAGTAAATTATTATTCCTAATAATATATTCTTCAGTATGATTATTGATAACAAATATGACTGCATTGCGAACCCAAGTGTTAGACTGGGGTTAAGGAAAGGTCAGCCCAGACAATGAAGTGACTAACGCCCAAGTGTTCCATTAAATATAACGAATATTACAAAGGGGAAACATTTGTTTCTAATCGATAAAGTTTAAAAGTGTAATGAACCTATTTTTTGTGTTTATTTTATCACTAGAAAGTGTTAATCGTTTTTTAAAATAGTTGATATAACTAACAAAACATAACTCACTCCTTTTTCTACCCGAAGGTATAGGCAGCGGCTGTTAAGTCTCGTCTCGCCGTTATGTTTAGGTCCCAAATGGAATAGGTGGCGAAGCTATTGCCATACCGGGCTCAAAGTTTTCAGACATCGATATTTTTCACACTTTACTTCCGAAAACAACTTGACCACTGGACCACCGAGACTATTTTTTTTTTAAATAATTATTTATAGAGCCTGTAATACAAAATGTAACATTATTTCAAGTTTAAACACTATTTATTATTTAGATATAATTTGGAAGTGAATAAAAGAGTTCCTTTATTACAACTTATAAAATAAATGGCAACAGGTAATTTAACTAGCTTGCCTTTGATATGCACTTATTCCGCCGATTTTAATAATCAGTCCTTAATTGACAAATCATTGCAGCACTTAAATATAAAATTAAAAAAAAAGGATTTGTAGGCAGCGGTTAGTCATTTCGTTAAGGCTGATGCTCGCCTTACCTTGTTTCTCCGTAAATAGCGATAATCGACGAGGTCACAATAAGTTGTCCGATTGCCGACGGTCTATATATATATTTTTTCACTTAACAAGTATTTCCTTATAAAAATTATGGTCGAGTTACTAACTATACAAATTAATAAAAAAAACAGTGTTCGTTTGTAATATTAAAAGAGATACAAAGGTATAAAGATAAACCAAGATGCATTTTTAATAGTTTTTACAAATTTTCTGTTTGTTGATTCGATTGATTTTGGCGTGTCTTTCGCTAGGTAGAGGATTGCTGATATACTTATGTACTGAGAAATAACATAGGGTACAGATTTTTTATGAAATTCGATGCAGCCGAAGTCTTAACCTATAACTAGCTTTACCCTTAGACAATCAAAATCCAACTAAGATAATATTAAAATAACAAATTAAGTCATTAATTACTTCATTGAAGTCATTAATTATAAAGACTTGGCTTTTATGAAGTCACAAGATAGACTTAAAGGTTTTTTGAAATGTATTAAAAAAGCGGGGTTCGGTGTAATAAAGGCGTTTATTAATTGATGGAAGCAGTAATATTTTTTCTATGCTATCAATAATAACATCGGTAAAATTACAACAAATTTATACACATTTGAAAAAGTAGTTTATTCTTAGTATATTAATATGTAGTATAAGTATTATTACGTGTGATTAATATTGATGACTGAAAACTTAGTGCCCGGTTTGGCAATAGGTTCGCCACCTATTTCATTTGGGACGTTAACATAACGGCGAGACATAGCGTTCTATATAATAATTTTCTTATAGTTCTGCAACATCGAATGTACATTGCAATTGCTATGCGAACAAAACAATCAAGGTTGGTTACTTTACCAAGTAAATATATAGCAATACGTAATAAGCTGGTCTTGCACACCATGGGAAATTTGAACTATAAATGGGTCAAGTTAAATACTGATACTGATCTTGTCTATTCTAATTTGATAGAATCTAAGATTACAAAAGCAAAGCATTGCCTTATTATGCGCATGTTTATTAATCTTTTGATCAACTTTACGTGATAATTGTGATAATATCTGTAATTATCGATAAAAAAAAACGTTTTTTTACCAAATCCATGTGCGTCGTCGTCAAGATAAATTAATAGTACATACAATTCAAAAACTTATTTTTTAGTACCTTAGTAACTCTTAGTTCTTGTCCCTAGTTTTATCTGTAATTAAAGAATAAATCAGGCTGGTGAATTAATTTCTTATTTTTTTATTTACAATAATATAAACAGGAGTTCCTGAGAAATACGTTTACGACTTGCTCACGATTTCATTTTCATACTATAACCCTGATATTTCTTTGGTAATTTCTTGCATAAATAAACGTGTGAACATTTTTGTCTCTTTTTAAAACAATTATAGTAAGTTTAGGTACATACATTGCTCTACAACATAAGTCCATTTAAAATGTCATTAACGTTCTAAATGTTGCTAAAATTTGAATGTGTGTAATTTTGAGATTGTTTGTTGAGTGTCACCGGTATAACTAATTAACTAGTTGAGCGAACTTTGTTTTGCCTCAGAAGTAAAGAAATAAAATTGGTAATTTTGGGTTATCCCTAAGAGATAGACATGCCATCGCGGATTTTTTTGTAGACCTATTGAAGGTGTATATTGCTTTGATCTATGACTTAGGGTTCAGCCAACGTTTGCAATTAAAGTGCTAAATCTCGAAAATTATCACTATATATTTACAACATTACACATGAATTACCGTTGACACCTTCTATCTACTAATAAAGAGCGCATCAGAATGCGTTGCATAGTTTTAAAGATCAGCATATAAGGGGAAAGATAGCGGAAAGCAACTTTGTTTTATACTTTGTAATTATATTGGTGAATATCTACATATTTAAATAGTTGTTATTTATATTATAATTAAATTAAAAATATGTTTTTTTTTGTTTCAGGTGAAGCTAAAAATTTACCAGGAAGAAGCCATGGGGCGCCCTGTCACCGTGACATATACTGCGTGCTGTCGCTCGACCAGGAGGAAATATTTCGCACATCCACCATGGAGAGAACTCTCAAGTACGTTTCTCTTATTGTTGAATAACTGATGCCACATGCATTTACTAAATTAACAATGGCTCGTTTCGGATTATAAAGAGAAAGTGTTGTTAAATGAGTAATGAACAGTCACTGTTTGACATATTACAGATATCCAGTCGTTTAAAGTCTTCTATAAATTAGCATTAACTGGTGGCTGGAGAGCATAATAATAAATTGAAGTAGATATGACGAGTTTCAGTAAATCTGCGTAGATACTGAATTAAACTGAAAAGCCCTGATACTACTAGGTTTGGCAGATTTACCAAATATGTTTGGGTATGGTCTTAATTGAATTTTTGGGCAGTTTTTTTTTTAAATCCAGTCATATTACAATATCTGCAACTAATAAAATGATGAAATCATTGTTTTTCTTCGGATCGTAGTTTTGATAACGTGTCCAGAAGACTAGTAGCATTGCCACAGAGGATGGCATTTAAATTTATTTCGACTTTGGTTAGATCTAGAATATCCCATGGTTCTTCATTTAAATAAATGTCTCTTACATTTATTTAAATGTTCGTTATCGTCTTTCCGAAAATTTAATCTTCTTGTAAAAAATACTTAGAGACGTTTGTTTTCCTTTCTTTTTGTTATTAAAAATGTGCTTACGCGACGATTAATAAAAACGTTACGTATATTGACATTACAAACAGACTAAAGTTTGATTTATTTCCATAATATATAAATATGAATAGTAACATTTCCACCAAACAAATTGATTGCTATTAAACGATGCCTTAGTTAAATATATGTCCCATTGTGTAGAGTTTCCTGTCGAGCCCTTCAGGTTCGTACAGAACGGACACGTTGTGCTCTAGAATTGACACAGCAATAACGGATCCATTGTCCGGTGTCCGGCCACACTTCCGACCTTATCGGCTGGGAACCCGCTTCGCTAAACTGAACGTTGACAGAGCAAATATTTAGTATATATAATGGGTCAAGGATTTTTATAGACATATTTCATGAATGTTGTGAGCGGTTTTAATACGTTAAATTGGTAGTAATTAAACATGTGGTTGTACTACTAGCGTAGAGTACAATTATCATACAGTTTGTAGTGATGTATATTTGTAGTTTGGAAGTGTCATTTTTACTATCTGTCTTGCTGTTTCAAATAGACTATGTTGCGGCTTACTAGTTATTGTTTATATCCTTGTTGCAAACGTGATGTATTAGAAAGCGAAATGATAAGGGCAAATGTGTTTGTCGCGTTGTTTGTTGATAATATGGTGATTGTAGAATTATATTTGGTCCACATAATGCACACAAAAAAGAAGAGTTACTTCTTTTTTGGTGAACGAATGACCGAGTTGGGAGTCGAAATCGCATATGCCTTATAGGCTTTTTCTCCCTCTCCAGTCAATTGCTAAAGTTATTTGAGTCTACAAAGAAACTTGAGCTCATAAATGTTTAACAATTAGTATTGTTCAGCGTTCAGTATACCGAACTACCGTTTGCCAATAATGGCAATGACGAACCCATAAAAAACCATACCATGCGGATATCGATAACGAGTATACGTATATATGTAACTTGCAAAGGAACACCTATTGACTAGTTTTTTCACACTCCTTACAATATATTCTGCAGTTGGCACATGCTGTCAAATAAACATAAGTTAATTTATATATTCAGCTATAAAATGATGATGTTAAATGCATATCAAACACTATACAAAACGGAAAGTGAATTGATGAATGTATGTTTAGTCGAACGGGTGTGTATTTATTAATAAATTTGTACACATAGTGTGCAGGTGCATTGTCACTTGTGACGCCGCACGCCGTACCACCTACCCGACGATCTGTCATCAATTAAACATTAGTCATAATCGATTCAAAGTTGCGGTGATCGCTCTTTGTACAAGTATCGGACACTCAATTTGGGGGAGGCACTATTGTGTCCGGGAGCAAGGGAGGGCGGCGCTGCGGCGCGCCACGTCCCGGATGCATTTCCGGTGCGCGTGCTCCCGCGCGGAACGTCCCTTCCGCTTCACCCCCTTGCCATTCCCTTTTTAGAACGAATAAAATACAACTACACTACACCAAATAGGTTTTATTACTTACTTGCTCTTGTTATGATACTCCCGCTGATTACTTGTGGGAACTTGTGCTACACAATCCGAACAATAAAATAACCTATCATATTATTTTGTTAGTACATACATACATAAGTAAAATTGTTACAAAAATTGAAAGTCTCACTAACACATAGTTCAGCTATAAATGGGAACAAAATTGGACCGATAATCCCATTTTGTTGGAAGAAATTGTTTGCCTATAAAATCTGAAATTAATTTATCGTTTTCAATAATTCCTTTTGAAAACTATTTTATTCAAAATTAACATACGCATAGTCTTTGCACATAAATTGGCTTAAATTGGATAAAGTTATCAAATAGGATCAGTAATTCCTAAGATTCGCGCGTTCAACCAAACAAAAACTCTTCAGCACCATGTCAATTAATATGGATATGAAAACACGTAGACATTACTAATTTACTTAAAAGAGACCATCGTGTATTCCAGTCATCTATTGTATAACATAGCCTCTCAAGCTTGTATTAATACGTATAATACTTATATAGTGAAAAGTCCGCGCCCAAAACAACGCACATATATCAATACATTTTTTACAATTTTGTAATAGTAAAGATGCCTTCAAGCTTTTATCTATAATGATAATGATGTTTTAGTTGTTAATGAACGGAAGCGATAATGATTTAGTGACCTATGAGGTGAGGGCACAGCGCACAGTGGCGGATATCGAAGGAAACGTCACGTCACCGAGTCGAGTTTATTTAATGGGTTCTTTGTCTTGCGATATGTTATCACTGCACTTACTGTGTCTGCGTTCTGTACAAACTATCTATACATACATATTACATACACACACTACTATATATATTACCTAACCGGTTAGGTTACCATTGACAAGTTAAATATAATAATACAATTTTTAGAGCCACGTAGTTCACAGCCAGAATTGCCGGCCTGAAATACCACAATCTCTCACAATACCGACGTAAAGTGACTGGGGACGACTAACCCTTTCCCCTCTCCCCTTCCCATCCCACTTCCGACATCCTCTCCTATCCCATTTTATAGCCCAGCAACGCAACTGGAACATTGTTTGTGTTGCAGAGGTCCACGGTTCATGCGCTAGTTGCTTTCCATCAGGTGACACGCCTGCCTCTCTGTCTGCCATGAAATAAATTCACGCTGTTAACGTCCAAATATAAGTGACTAAACATATTGCTATAAAATCGGCCACAACTTTGTCAGTTATAGCTATTTATAACATATGTATAACTTTCGGGATTTGCTATTATTGTAAGTGTTAAAAATACATAAAGTTTTATATAGCAATTTCGGTGAATAGAAGAACATCTCAGCCATAAAAACTGTCTGCAGTATTAAGCGGAAGCTTTTAAATGATAAATTGGTCCCGGAACCTCGTGGCACGTAAAATGATCACTGGCCGCCGAGTCGTGAGCGCTCCGATTCACGCAGAGCATCGCGTCACCGCCACGACGGTAGTATGAAGTGCATTGCTCTGGTTTCATATATTATATCTACAATACATTCAGCTATATTAAGTTTTCTGTCCTGTTCAATATGAAATAACTGTTCTAGTATATATTTTCTTTAATCGACTTATTTTTGTTTGCCTTATTTGTCTGAATAAATTTGATCGGTAGATCATCAAATTTATAGAAGCGTTTTGTCTTACATCCAAATTTAAGATTCATATCATCAATAAGCAGATTATTGAAAGTGGTCCCGTGTAATGGAATACGTAGGTAAAGTGAAGGCGTAAGAGTGTGTGCAATACCGAGTGAGCTTGACGCCCCCACTTTTCTGGTAGTTGGTTCCGCCTCCGTTTTATAAATACTGTGTCGGCGCCGGATGCCCGAGACTACCGTCGACTCACCACTCACACCGACACCACAGATTAAATAATAGTTAGTAACGTAATCTATCTACTCTGTGGGTAGTAGGTACGGGCGCAGAGTACCTATAACAGTCAATAAACCTCCATTCAGCTGTTATCGTGATCTATAAATATAATCTGACACCGCAATTACTTTTCACATTTCAGGTCGACAGGATGTATTATTGTGTTACTTACTTACTTTCGATAACTAATCTTAGATCTAGAAGATTTTTTGTACATTTTAACCTACATACTTAACTTTCGCCAAGCCCCTTTGCAGTATTGGCATTGGCTTCGTAGGCAGTGAGAACACAGCGCTATAAGGCACGATTCTTACACACCTCTCTTCTTCATCGCTCTTTTCATATAAGGTCGACTGTTTTTAAGTGTCCTGACATAGCTATCAGCAAGAACACGTTCGATTTGGTCACAAAAATGTTCGTGAAAAAGAACGGTCCTCAAAAATGTGTTACTTAAGAATTGACAAGGAGATTCGCTAAAAAACTTTAGGAAATTACAGCTTTATCTATGGGCGGCCAGTACCATTTACCATTTTTATAAGTTGAAGCGTTGCTCCAGTGCACATGCAGAGAATAACAATCAAGCGCAAATAGATTACCGATGACCGGTTGAATTAATTAAATTTTATTGAATAAACCACAATCTTAAATAAAGGAAATAGGTACATTAATACAATCAAGGTCTTCGGGTAGGTACACAATTATTGAAATAATTGTAGATATTATGTAGTTTTATTTATATATACAACGGTTAAATGAGGATAATATTTTAATAACTTAATGAGCCTATTGCCAGTATGTCATCGCACACACCTCTAATGGTGTACACGAGGAAGGTCGCAGTTCCTGTTTTTTTCATAAAGAAGATTAGATAGTAGATAGAGTTGGTGTTAAAATGCTACTATTTACGTTATGATTTCTACAAAGTCTGATTTTATTTCGGACTAGCTGTGCCCGCGACTTCGTACGCGTGGAATTTGTGATCAGATAGCTACATTTTTACATAGACAGTTGAGAAGTAATTACCTCTAAAATGAAATTGTAACTGGTAGGATAAGTACAGATTGCGGTAGCAATGGTTGTTGCCCGCATTGTTTATTTTCATTTTAACAGGAATTTTTGTAGTATAGCTGTAGCCCGCGACGTCATCTGCCTGAACGCTATACAGCACCAAAAATACCTACGATTATACCTTTTAAAATAACATTTATTTACCCGTTACTTCTTTACATTTCATAAATACAGAAAGTACAGTAACAGAGGGAGACTGTCTTTTGTAAAATTGTTGAACTTCAAAAGTGCTGATTTTCAGTCTGCTTTGAATAAATGACTTTATGGTGATTCTGCTGAATTAAGTAATAAGTTGCGACTGAAGCAAATGTAGAAAATAATGAATAAGAAAATATAAATATAGAAAAGGATAAAAATATATACTTATAAAACTTCTCTATAAACAACATTGCTGGTTTGGCTCTCCGCAGCCAAAATGTAAAGAGAGTCAGGACTGGTGACGCGGGAGCAAGCGACGTACAGCTGCCCGTGTGAGAAGCAGCTCGTCCTGAGGTCGACACCCGCTGCTCTCAGTGTCTGCCCCTGCGACTTATTGATGGTCATCGCGAAGCAAACACTCACGGGGAACTGTACGCGCTTGAACTGGAACGGGAAGTTATGAGGTATGAGGGGAATGCGTGGTACAAATACTGCCTCGCCTACGCCACAACCCGTAAGAATTTCCGCCTCAATGCTGTGTCTGTGGAGCGAGATGACTTTAAGGCGGGTCCCGTTACACAACTTCGGAGGAGATAGGTTCCGAAGAAGCATAATCGGGACACCGACTTTCAGCTTGATAGTATGCGCTGGAAGTCCACTTGCTGACAGAGAGTTCAGAAATTCCACGGGATAATGTGTGGCATCATCTTGCTCGATGACAGTGTTTATAGAGGTGTAAACCACTTCATTCCCCTCAATTTTCGAGAGAATGCATTCGTTGATTGCTTCAGCCTGACCATTTTTGGGCGTCAAAATTGCCCGCTCACATACCCAAGAATTCTGCTGGTGCGGTATATGACTGATGTCCCCGTACACACAGCGAATGAGTTCTTCTAAGCTGGATACGACTCTACCGAGAGACTCTGGAAGCACCACCTGCCCACCTCTCTCCTCTGGTAGAGTGCCTTCGCCAAGACTTAGAAGAACATCGGAGAATTCTTGAGCACGTGCATTGCCGCCGAGCCGAGCTCTCATATTAATGGTCAAGCGCAGCGTACGAACTCGTGACCACAGCGAAGATCGTTTCAACGAAGCATTCACCTCGTCAGCCCTCGATCCCCGCGTCACCACGGGAAGCGTTTGTCGGAAATCGCCACTGAATAGAACTGTGACACCACCCATCAAGTGTTCGTTCCTGCGGATGTCCTGCAGGGTTCTGTCCACGGCCTCAACTGCTTTTCTATTGGCCATCGTACACTCATCCCATACGATCAGAGAGCAATCCTTCAGCACGTGTCCCTTATCACTATTGCGTGACACACCACAAACAGGCGTTTCGGTGCTCTCTAAATCGATGGGAATTTTAAACATGGCATGTGCTGTCTTGCCACCCGGAAGCAGTGTGGCAGCGATTCCCGACGACGCTACAGCAATGGCAATTTTGCCTTGCCTCCTGACCTCTGCAAGTATGCCAGTGGTAACAAATGTTTTTCCTGTTCCACCAGGAGCATCCAAGAAAAACATTTTACCCTGGTTTTGCCCAACGCTTTTAAGAACAGTGTCATAAATTTGTTTTTGCTCTGAAGAGAACAAAGCGACATGGTGATTTCGTATGGTGGTCATTTCGCTCGGATCGTAAATTGTCTCAGCGTTATACTCTCGATTTCCACGGTCTTGATGCGGTGATGATTGGGGAGCTGGTAACCCATATTCGACCAATGGATTGCCGCCGATGGAAATGACCACGTCTTGAAGTGAACTAAGACAGGTGTTCAGCACGCGTTCATCAGTTACTTCGACTTCGTCTCCAGTAGCACGCCTCAAAGCTCGTAGAAAATCTTCAGATAGATGATGTCGATATTTTTCCCACAAAGCTACCGGGTTCGTGACTCCACAAAACACCAAGATGACGGCAAACAGATGACGCATACGGCTGGGGCTGTTACTGACGCTCGCCTCCGCGAGGGTGTCATCCCAGTTTTGGTCACCGTCGAGAAGGTGACGTGCTACACAGGCTGCGCGGTAAGTGGGATACTCCACGCCATCAAATGTTCTCAGAAAGGCAAAAGACGTTGGGCCTCGGATCGTGTGAAGTAATAACCGCAGAAAATAGCATTCGCCATTATTCGGGTGCACGGTATAAACTCTACCCAATACGGTGTCCTTGAAAATTCCCGGAAAACCTTCGACAGCACCTCCTCTTCGACGTCGGTTAAATATTCCCCTTTGCTTGTCGTACGTGTAATATGAAGGCACCTCGTCATACGTAAGGAACCTCGCAAACTGGTCGATTTCGCAGAGCCTGAAAAATGCCAAGAGAGTTGTTTGGCGCGGATTTTCTAAGCGCTCAGCAACGTTGTTGGGATCAAAATATATGCGCTGACCGTTTTCTAGGTGGACGTCTAAATGCATGACGGCAGGATGCCTGTCATGTATAGAGAACGCCAGTATCCGCCAAACTGCTTCAGACGTGCTGATGTAGCGACCGGACTGATACTTGGTCACCTCGTCTCTGTCAGTGTTCTGTAAAGCAAACGTCGCCTGATCGCTACCTTTGTTCACGTATTTGCAGATATATTTGATCGACCCGACGCTGGTGCACGACTCGACGTTGATGTGCGTCTGGAAGGTCCTGGACAGTACTGGTGAGTAAGGAACAATCCATCGGTTATCGACCGGTCGCGCCTGGCCACGCACGCTCAGCTCAGTGGAATGCCCGCCCTCTGCTGGTGATCGGCGCCGGTATGAGGGATATCCATCCTCACCAGTAATGGTTTCGTTGGTAAATTTTTTTGGGAATCTTTTTGTACAACGTCCGTCTTTCATACAAGGGGAACTTGGATTTAACGTGCCACAGGGGCCATGCACCATGTGACTTTTAACAATTTGATGCAGAACAGGATCAACGTCAGGGTCCGGAAGCTCTGCACTTATGACTTGATCAATCTGGATAGGCCTGATCTTTTCTTCCAACCACAAAAGCAGATGCGCGTGTGGCAAGCCGCGTTTTTGCCATTCCACGGAGTACATATGACATCGGACTGTACCAAACACTTTTGCCTTTGTTAGAAGATCCATAAGGCATTTCAACTTCAGGTGGAATACGCGAGAGATCAAGTCGTGCCTGTCGTACGAAACCTGTCCTGCAAGGAGTTGAGCTGTTATTTCAGGCCACTTTGGGTTGGTAGTGATAGTAATAAAGAGGTCCGGGCGACCAAACTTTCGCACATAGCAAAATGCATCTTGGGTCCTCTCGTGCATGTACCGCGGACCTCCTGTGAAGGTGGAGGGGAGAATGACCATCCTTCCTACATCTTGAGCATTGGCATCATTCTGCATGGCATCTCTGAGATGGACGTAGTTCTCAGCTCTCAGCTTTCTTTGATTGGACCTTATAAATACCAAACGCTCTGTCTCAATTTTGGCATACATGTCCACCAGAAACTGACTAAAGAGTGTACGATGATGGTGGAGATAAGAGCCATTGTTCACCCTCAGCTGGATCAAGAAGCTGTAGAACTGCATGGCGGACGTTTTTTTGTTATAATTTGGGGAGCCTGTCTGGGGGTCTACATTATAGTGGGCGAAATGGTAGCCATCCTCTCCGCGACAAAACATGAGCGGATATTGAAGAGAATCGTACGCGCGGTGAGTTTCGCTGATCCTTTGAAGCCGGTCATCGTGCGTGCGTAAGACGATATCTCTTTTATCACACTCCTGATCGACTAAGAGAACGGCGACCTCATTCGTCGTTGGCGCATTATATCGTCCCGGATGGGCTGCAATCGGCTTTCTATCTGCACTGATGACAAACTTAAAGCGGTTGCGCTCGTTCTCAGGCACCGACGCCAGAGCGGCTTTGAAGTTGCCAATGTGCGGATTAACGTTATGCAACATACTTTGCAATCCTCTGACCAGAACAGGGTCCAAATTGGGGATGTGTCTACTTCGTAGGTTTGCTTGTTCTTCAAAATCACTTACAAAATAAATTTGCAAAAATTTTGGAATGTCTGTAGGTAGCAGCGAACCGATTTGATGGTAAACTTGCCCCTGGACCTTGAATGTCGGCATGAAACCTGCTTCAACGATTTGATTTGCACCAAACGAAGTCATCTGGAAGGCGCTGTTATAAGCTCGGATGTTTTTCAAAAAATGGCTGGACTTCGGATGTTCGCCATTTAGTAAGATTCTTAACAGATCTGGTGGGTCTTGCATAGACTCCAAGCGTACCTTACCAGATGCACAACACATCCCATTGGGCTCTCCTTTCCATTTGCGGGCTTGACAGTGGGCACACACTTCTTCTAAGACACCAATATCTCCGTGTGCGGCGTAGTTAATCGCAACATTGTACATAAATCCACTTCCCTCTTTATTTAGCCACGATTGCTCTTCGATATCGTAAACCATGGATTCATCGTCAGATGTTGAAAGTTGATTCATGCTACGCCGCAGACGATCTAGTTCTAGTTGTGCCGCACGCTGTTCACCCGACCAAGATCCTCGAAACTCTTGAATTCTATCCCGTTCTAGCGATAGATGAGCAGACGTATCGCCACACACGTCGTGGTACCGCTGCCGAGCAGCTGCACGACGTTCTTCACGCTGCTCATCGTTCTCTAACGACCGTGAAAGGGCATGCTGAGAACGATCTCTTCTTAACCGGGTCATCCGCTCTTCATGATCTTCGATCGACCGAGAAAGAGAAGTGCGACTCCGCTGCGAATTCAACCTCGTCTCTCGCTGCGTGTATGTCTCTGACGCGCGAGACTCGGCGTGGCGCTCCCGGTCGCTTTCCAGTCGCGCTTCTCGCGCTTCGACACTCTCATAAAATCGAGCGGCATCTGAGCGAGAGCGCTGGGAACTCAACCTCGTCTCTTGCTGCGTGTACGTCTCTGACGCGCGAGACTCAGCGTGGCGCTCCCGGTCGCTTTCCAGTCGAGCTTCTCGCGCTTCGACACTCTCACAAAATCGAGCTGCATCTGTGCGAGAGCGCTGGGAACTCAACCTCGTCTCTTGCTGCGTGTACGTCTCTGACGCGCGAGACTCAGCGTGGCGCTCCCGGTCGCTTTCCAGTCGAGCTTTTCGCGCTTCGACACTCTCACAAAATCGAGCTGCATCTGTGCGAGAGCGCTGGGAACTCAACCTCGTCTCTAGCTGCGTGTACGTCTCTGACGCGCGAGACTCAGCGTGGCGCTCCCGGTCGCTTTCCAGTCGAGCTTCTCGCGCTTCGACACTCTCACAAAATCGAGCTGCATCTTTGCGAGAGCGCTGGGAACTCAACCTCGTCTCTAGCTGCGTGTACGTCTCTGACGCGCGAGACTCAGCGTGACGCTCCCGGTCGCTTTCCAATCGAGCTTCTCGAATTTCAGCACTCTCGCACGATCGAGCGGCATAAGTGCGGCTGCGCTGCAAACTCAGTCTTGTCTCTTGTTGCGTGTATGTCTCTGACGCGCGAGACTCAGCATGGCGCTTCCGATCATTTAATAGCCGCATTTCGTATGCTTCTATACTTTCCAGAGACCGCAACGATGCATTTTGAGTGCGCATAGTATCTAATCGGGACTGGCGCGACGTACTACTTTCTCCATCTCGAATTTCCGCATTGTGTTCTCGAAGAGTAGCTATCCTTGCCTCACGCTCAATGGTGGTTTCAAGAGATCGAGCTAACCTTTTCCTTCGACTATCGTTTGAGGATTGGGATAGATTAGACCGTTTTCTAGGCATTTTGATTATTTTAAGTTTGAAAAATAACAGAAAATAATTTACACGCTGAGAATTTACACACAGATAATGATAGCTAAGCAGTAAGCAGTAGTCCGATTCCGAATGAAGTTTATTTAAGTAAATATTTTTTTTTTTAATTATATTTCAGGAAAGTATTTTCAGTTTTCACGTTAAATTCGACTAAGCACACGATAACTTATAGCAACGCAGCCCGCAGGTAACCCCAGTTTCTGTGAGTTGTCGCGGCGACATCCGTACTCATAACATCACTTTTGGTGAACGAAATTATAGCGCGATCTAATTCGACGCCAACGCCATCTAGTTAGCGAATAGGAAACATTTTTTTTTAATGGTGTAAAATTATAAAATTACGAAGCAATCATTACACCAATAAATACCGAACAAAAATATTAACAGTTTTTAGCATATACAAATACATTTTTTTAATTGTCTTGCTCATCTCTGAAAAGAATTAACGATACAATTTTAAAGAAGAAAATGCACAACTCCATCTATGACTCTTAAAAACATCTATTGACCGCAAGCGCATGATGAAATTTCAATTATTTATATTCAAAAAGTGTTTAAACATGTAATTCGACTTGATGTTTTTAAAATCTCAAAGATTTATTTATATCTAAAACCAAAAAGTGCTTACACGTGTAATTCAACTTAATGTTTTCTGTTTTGTAAATCTCATAGATGGCACTGTTTTAAAATTGTCTGTTATGTTTAACGGCATAAGTTAATTAAAATGTGAAGCTAACTTATATTATATTATTATTATTATTATATGTATAGATTAAAGCATGGTTATTAACATAATAACACCATAACAACATACAAATATGCGTCGTTAGATTACACGTTGCTACAGAATACATTGAAGAAATAAAGGTTCACTGCTCGTTCCTCGTAGGTGATAGCGTGATAATATGTAGCCTATATGTTGACCCGACTTCTTAATAATTTTCGTGCCAAATTTGAAGTAAATCCATGCAGTACTTTTTGAGTTTATCCCGGACATACATACAGACAAACAGACAAACAGACAAAAATTCTAAAAAGTATATTTTTGGCTTCGGTATCGATTGCAGATCACACACCAAGTATTCTTTTTAAAAAATATTCAATGTACAGTTTTGACTTTTCTACAATTTTATTATATGTATAGATTATATCGAAAAAGAATTTGAGATTGCTCGTAGTATTGTTGAATTTAAAATAATAAATACCTTCCAGAAAGATAGATATGTGATCATTGGTCATGTCAAAAAAATCTGTCCGCTTAGGTTCAATATTTTGTGCTAACCTAAGCAAATTTTATTATATGTACTTAACAGTAATAATATTTGCATTAACTAATACAGCCGGGCTAACTTAAACCTAGGTAGTTTAAATCAGTGATTTATATAATTATGCGTAATTATGATTTATATACCTAACTATAATTGTTTTATAACAACATATTTTTTCAAATGAACGTCAAAAGTAAAAGTGAAAAAAAAAATGAATGAGAGTTTTTTCACCTCCTTAATTCTCCTCTCCTTCCCGTCCCGTAAAGTTCTTCTAATTAAAATACTTTCGCCTTTTTTTAGACTCCCAAATTAATAGCACTCTACGTTTTCACCTATTTTAGTGTTCTCCTCATCTTAAAGTAATGTGTGTATATAAAGCGCTAATTGGTCTAATAGTAACGCCGTTAAACAAACGCACATTCAATTTTATACTAATATTAGTTACGGGTTTAACATTGTTATAAAAAACTTACCAGTTCCGTGACGGCCATATTAAAATACCTTGTCGGGTGAATTAGCCTCAATGAAATAAAAAGTTGAGCTCGACTTTATTAATTACTAATAAGCAGTTCGTTGCATGAATCGGCCGGCTCGACCGGTGAAATACCACGACCTCTCAGAAGACCGACGTAAAGTGGCTCATGCCGCGTTTCGTTCGGTGAGAGAGGTACCCGGAGGCCCACCCTCCTTCCCCATCCTTTCCTATTCCTTATCCGTTAAAGGTCGGCAACGCAACAGTAACACTATATGTGTTGCTGGTGTCCATGGGCGGCGTTGGTTGCTTACCATCAGGTGACACGCCTGCTCGTTTGCTCTCCTATCCCATAAAAAAAAAGAAAGATATAAGAGCATAAAACAATATGATGCCACACTTTACTACCACTTGTAAGCTGTCCAACTGAGTGCAGGTGAGAATTCCCTTCGAGAACCCTCGATACGATTTTTGTACGGCGTTGCGGAATAATGGATAAGAAGCAGTATTGAAATAGTATGAAAGTGATGCCGTACAATATTAAATGATTAAATTTACCCTGGAAATGTCGGAAAGTAAAAAGAAAATTCAGACCTCGTGGCGCAACATTTTTTTTACGGCACTGAGCGTTTTCTTATTATTTTTCATGGATTTATCCATGGTAAGAATGCCGTACAAAGATATATGACCATAAGGTTAACTCACTCTACCTGTACTTTTGAATTCTCACCTGCACTCAGTTGGACAGCTTACAAGTGGTACTATAGTGCGGAATCATATTGTTTTATGCTCTTATATCGTTCTAGATAGGTCCCCTGCTGATTCAAATAACCCATGATTTTTCAACATGGGCCTGTAGACTACTACACTACCACGCTATCCTTCGTTACTGGTCATGAATGATAGAATTTCACTGCAATGAAATTCTATCATTGAAATTCCTTAAACAGATTAACTAATAATAGTAATAATATGTAGATATATATATCTATAAGTACTATTATTATAAAGATAAAAGATTATTTTGTTTCTATTATTTAACCGTTTGATAGTTAGGTAGTTTATTCGAAAGTTGCAGGGACTACATTTGTTTTTTTTATAAAAATTACTGTGTTTAAAATCCCCTTAAATTATGTTCATCTCGATGAAGAAAGGCAAGCCTCAGAAAAGGCTTGTGTGTTAACTTGAAATCAAACAGATTAAAAGAGTTTTTGAATAAGGCGTCGATTGCCTGTTACAGTACGATTTTATAGCTTTGTAGTAATATGTGGGTGGAACATTGATATTTGTACAAGACAGTCACCTCGCGCGACTGACTGCAACTAGGCTAGGATACGCCAATAAATTATGTCAAGCGAAAATCCGATAACGACTTGTTTGATGTAACAGTCAACATGCATCAATATTGGTTACTGATAAATTTGACATCCGACACTAATCATTGCTTATTTTAGTTTCCAATAAATACGCACTAAATTATATTATCACAGTGTATATTTAATTATTAATACATATTATTATAATGTATTATATATTTTGTTACAGTCCATTTTTCGGCGAGGAGTTCCAGTTCGAAGTTCCCCGTCGATTTCGATACCTGTCCATATACGTGTTCGACCGCGACAAACATCTCAAACAAGACAAAGTGCTCGGCAAAGTGGCGATCAAACGTGAAGACCTGTACCGGTATAATAACAAAGACCACTGGTTCGCTCTGCGAGCGGTCGACGAAGACTCTGAGGTGCAAGGCAAAGCGTACATTGAGCTCACACTCGAAGATTCCAGAAAGCGGCTACGAATGGAGCCGAAACCGCCCGACCCGGACCCCACCGCAGATAACTACTCTATGAAAAGTAAAGGAAATAATTTAGTTAGATTATCTGAGATTTGTAAAGAGAGTATGAGGTTCGGATCGTGTTCGAGTTCTACTAGCAAGAAACTGCTGAGCGCGGTGGCGACGGAACCGTCGCTTTCACTTTCCCGATCAGAGAGTTTGAAAGACCGAGCGCAGTGGGCGGCCCGGACCAAGCCCCCAATGCACGCTATGCCCGAATCTGATGCCTCCCCCACCCCCACCGCAGCGGACTACTGGTCGGACCCTGAGAGACATTGTGCAGCCCGCGTAGGACACGATACGTTGCGTCTCCGAGTGCTGGAATGTTCTGAACTCACCACAAAGAATGGACAGTGTGATCCGTTTGCTCTCGTCACGTTGTTATATTCGAACGGGCGAAGAGTTGAGAAACGTACAAAACCCAAAAAAAAGACTGTAAATCCACAATTTGATGATATTTTTTGTTTTGACCTTGTCATGGAAGCTGATCCGAAGGATAAGGACGGCTCGCAATCGGTAAGATTTTAATAGTTACTAGTATTAGCAGACAGTTATTTACAACTCCCTGGTGTAGAGATAGTTTATGTTCTGTAATAGCACATAGATTTTGCATTGCGGAAGAATGGTTTTCAGGTGTCTAAATATTTCAAATAGCACAAAGATGTGCTACCAATAATTTGCCAAAATTATCAATCTGAATCAATGTTTTACTCTAGCAGAAACTGATTTCAATTATTCAGTGAAATCACTATTTACTGATTTCAATGGTTTTCCCATGGGAGCCACCGTCAGAACTGTACAAAATTGAAACGGAACAATGTAATTTTCTTATTAAGACTAGTGTCACAATTAATCCAAAATTAAAAACAGGTTTATTTAAATTTGTTATAGTAGTACGGTTTAATATTGTTGACACAGGCGGGCGTTGCTTGTGAAGCAAGAGTGTCGGTGTGGCACGACGCAGCGACACCACTATTTCTTGGTGAGGTGCGGTTGCAACTGCGACAACCGACTCCGACGCCTCTGCGCGCATGGTAAATACAATTTTAATTGTAGTCTACATAGTCAAGAAAGATGTGTAAAAAGAAGACAGATATTCGTCATAAATTACTTTAGGCGCTTATAGCGATTTTAATAACTTAACTCAATAACTTGTACGAGAAATTTGCCTATTTTCGCAATTAACAATATTTTAGAAAAAAATAGCAATCTTGGCGAAAATGAAACTTATTTTAATGTGTTGACCGGTAGGTTTTTCCTAACGTCCCGGGCTGGTGGCGCGTTATCTCGCGGGGCCACGCCGCCAGGTACGCGTCTGTCAGCCGCGGGCAGTGCCGTTCTGGGCTCGCTCAGATTGCTGCTACAATACACCGTAGACCACGTCTTCCCAATACATCATTATCGAAGACTTGAGGAGCTCTTCCTAAAAAGTGTTCATCAAAAGGTATGGTTCACAATATTCACTGTGGTTTCAGACCCCGATAGTACATATTAGTAGTCCCTTATTACATATTAAGGGACTACTAATGTATTATTTTCACCTTGAGTATTTGTGCGGTGAATATGCGGTTAAAAACATTTTATTTTTATTAGTTTGATTCTCTTTTTCGGTACAAAATTATATAGTCTAAATTATATGTTGGTCATTGTTCCAGCCGATAACATCGTCAGCAGTGTACATCCTCGGCGAGATAGTGTCAAGTAAGACTGAGGCGGCACAACCACTTGTGAGGCTGTTCACTCAACATGATCTCATTGTACCGCTGATAAAGGAGCTCGCAGACGCTGAGATATCTGCACTAACGTTAGTTTAAATAATTTTATATAATTATAATAAACGCAAAGTGTGCATAATTCGATGTTTATTTAATTTAGCAGAATCACACCTAAACAAACAAATATCGATACATAAAATTAGTATAATACATAATACATAAAAAGTACTACAAAAAATATGTGAATGACCCACTGTCTTTTTTTCTGCAAGTTTTTATCTTTAGTTTTATATCTTGGCACGTAACTTGGTCATAAGATTTGAGTTAGTTATTGTATGCTTTACCCTGATATTATGTATTATAAACTGCGATGCGAGGCAGATATCTGTGTAGTGATGAAGCATTTGGTAGCGGAGGTATTGAGGGTGCAATGCGTGTGTTGCAGCGATGCGACGACCATATTCCGCGGCAACACTCTCGTGTCCAAGATGATGGACGAGGCGATGCGGCTGAGCGGCGCGTCGTACCTGCGCGGCGTGTTGCGGCCCACGCTGCTGGCCGTGCTGGCCGAGCGGCGGCCGTGCGAGATAGACCCCGCGCGCGTCAAGCCCAGCGCCGCCGTCAGCACCAACCTCGCCAACCTCAAGGACTACGTGGAGCGGGTCAGTTGAACGTGCACGTGCACGCGCACTCACACGCACACGTACACGCACCGGCGCACACGTACAAATTGGTACACTAGTAAACTGTCGCCCGTGGACATCTGCAACACGCGAGAGGGTCAAAGTTGCATTGCCTGTCTTTAAATACAAAGGGGAGGGGAGTGAGCCTCCGCTTACCTCTCAACGAACGATATACTGACTTTACCTATTATATATAAGGACTCATACAAATTATAATGTGTAAATAAACTACTGGTATATAACATAATAAATATGTTGGTACGTTGCAGGTGTTTGCTGCGATAACGTCCTCGTACGCGATGTGTCCGTCCGTGATGTGCCGGCTGTTCGACGCATTGCGACAGTGCGCCGCGCGACACTTCCCGCGCAACGCTGAAGTTAGATACTCCGTCGTCTCCGGATTTATTTTCCTGAGGTTTTTCGCCCCCGCCATACTGGGACCCCGCCTATTTGATCTCACCACTGAGCAGATTGTAAGTAATTATTTTAGAAGTCATCAAGTCAGAAGTTATTAAATAATTATTCTGCTTCGAATTTACATGACACTAATATATGTCTGATACAAAAAGACACTTGGAACTACTACTATCTTGTAAAATAATGCTTAGAAATAAATCTATAATACGGCAATTATTTGCGTCGATATGTACTCATTTCGTAATAATTGATATAATATTATATTTCAGGATCCACAAACAAACAGAACATTGACACTAATTTCCAAGACTATACAATCACTCGGAAACTTGGTCAGCAGTCGGTCCGCCCAGCAAGTGTGCAAGGAAGAGTATATGGCTGAACTATATCGTAGTTTCTGCACGCCAAGACATGTAAGTGCTTGTACTAATTTAATAAATCTTATATCTTTAAACGAGCAATTCTTGTGTATATATAATTAGAATCTCGGAATCGGCTCCAACGATTTTCATGAAATTTAGTATATAGGGGGTTTCGGGGGCGATAAATCGATAGAAAATGACATTTTATCGCGTCATATCGTATCGTGTGTTTCACAATTCATATTTTTTTATTATTCTGTCGGTAAGATCGAAAAATATTATTCATATTTCATTAATTTATTAGTATGTAATTCGTACTTAAATATAATTTAAAAAAAACACAATTTATGAAAGAAAAGAAAATACCGAGCAAAGCTCGGTACTAATTATTATGGAACGTACCACAATGTTACAAAATTACTTTATGTAAATGCAGCATCAAAATCTTCATTTATATTTTGTGTCTATAGTCTTCAGAAAATAACTAACGTTGTACATTACAGGTGCAAGCGATTAAGCAGTTTTTAGAAATCATATCGACGGGGGCGGACACGCAAAATAACAACGTACAAGAGACGCCCGTATTGCTGAAAGAAGGGTGAGTTCCGTTAATGCACATACTTTTAGCTCGAATTCGTAAATAGCTGTTCAGTCGTGAAGCTTACTTACACCATCTGGTATTAATCCATTTATTTATTTACATGTTTGTGATAACGAAAATTTAATATAAAATATTTGTGCCCCATATTCTATGCAGTTTAAACATCTCAGCTAAAAGAAGCCTTTGCGTGGCGATAATATAGGGTAGGCACTGCTGCTCACTATGAGTTTGTAATACATTATCATGAAGTATGTAACTTTTGCCAACATAATATGTGTATTAATTTTTAATAGATTATAATAATGATATCTTTTTAATATGTTCATGCACACGTGGGCTAGATATGGGTATGTATTTTTTGTTTAATTAATCTTTGAATACTTATCTGTTAGAGCTACACGAAATTTGAGAATATAACGATACCAATACTGGTTGAGTACTTGTTTGATTCAGTGGTGTTAAGCTCGGATGTGGTACACGCACCAATTACTTGAAAGAATGAAAGTGTACGAGTGTGTTCATGGTGCGTGTAATGTTACAGAACGATGATCAAACGGTCGGAGGGCGCTCGCGGAGGCGCCGGCTCGCCCAGGCGCCGCTGGACTCGCGCCGCGCACGCGTACGCCAAGCGGCGACACTTCCGGCTCACCAGGTACCGCTAGCCCTACATGTACCTACCACCCCGTCACTGGTCCATACACCATTTTACCACGACCACTTGTTACTTTACACGGCTATGATCGCGTGTACAAATATGACATTTCTCAAAATATGTTCATTGTATCTTATGAATCTGGCATTACCTATTGATTGAGTATATGTATGTATATAATTTGTTTCACATTTACTATAAAGTTAATTTTACATCAATAGAATTTATAACTTGGTAAACGATATGTTTTTATTTATTAACAGCGGTGAGTTGAGTTGGTCTCGGTGCGGGGCCAAGAGCGGTGCTCACAAACTGGCGCTGTCGGGCGTGCTGGCCGTGGCGCCTGTCGACTGTCCCCCCGCCGGGTCGCCGCTCGGAACTAACAATATCTTTCAAATAGGTAACTGCAACATATTATTATGTGTCTCGCACACATCGTTATCGACCTGCGTTCAATTTATATGTGTGTTTTTGATTACTATCAAGATCGGGAGTAAATCTCTGTGCTAAAATGATGTTGTATTTGTTTCATTATTCAGTTTAAGTTTTGCATTTTTTTTGTAAAATTGACTAAAGTGATGTGTTCCCCGCAGTGCACCGCGAGCGCGTGCTGTTCGTGCAGGCCAACAACTGCGTGGAGCGCGCCGAGTGGGTGCGGCTGCTGGGCGCGCTGTGCCGCCGGCCCGCGCCGCTGCACGCCGGCTACTTCGCCGACACGCACTGGACCTGGTGGGTCTCCCTCCCTCACTACATACGTTCACATTACTTTGCCGTTCAATACTTCAGTTCACGTTTCAAACGCTTAAAGGTTCGATGACTTCGAAAAATAGTTCATCTTCAACAGTCATTACATGAAGTATAAATTTATTTACGGCAACTTTTCCGCTATGTGGTTGTTGACGACATTACAATATAAGATGTGCTCGTGTCCCCAGCTGCGGGCGCAGCGAGGCGGAGGCGGAGGGGTGCGGGGAGGAGCGCGGCGCCAGCGCGCACGGCGCCGCGCTCGCGCTCCGGCTGGACCCGCCGCGCGACCTGCAGCGCCTGCACGCGCTGCTCGTGGCGCACGCGCACGGGATCGACGACCGCCTGCACCGGCCCGCAGGTGACCACCGCACTACTCACTACCTCACTACCTCGCGCAATATACTCCGTGCGTTATATTATTGTATTTTAGACAGATGGTGATAGTGATTGCAAGAGAATACAAAGTATCGATAACTTGTCAAAAACCTTGATTTCAAAATGTCATAACTCAGTAAATGAAAATATAGGTATCGTGATTGTACACCGAATTATCTATCTAGAAGTACATAATCTCTACAGATTATGTACTTCTAGATAGATAATTCGGTACACGAGTGACACGAGATACCTACGTATCTCGTGTCATTTTATAAATGTATCAATTAAACTACAAAATTGGACAAAGGATTTGGCTAAAATTTGTAATGAGGATGTATATTTATCCCGATATACTCATAGGATCGGGACATAAGCGAGAGAAACGGGTGAGACGGAATTTGTGATGGAATTTTATAACTCGAAATATGATATATTGGTGCCTGATTTTTGTTCGGGGTTTTAGGTTATGACGCTAGAACAACGTTATAGCAAAAAGTATTAGTGAGCTGTCTGTTCTAAAATACAATAATATCATGGACGAAGTATAGCCACTCTGACCGACACGAGCCGTTACTAACTTAGTATTATTCAATTTTTTTAGAGGGCGTCAGTCTAGAAGAGCGGGAAGCGGATGCTGCGACTCTTCGAGAACTACAGGAAGCGATGTTCGACCTCGAACATCAACATCGGATTTATAGACGCTCTCTTGCGCGGGAAACTAAATATGGAAGTAAACAGGCGCCCATCGGGGACGACAACTATCTGCACCTGGCGGGCGCCGCCAGTAGTGGCGATGGGGGGCCATTTTTGTGGCGCCCGTGGCGAAGCGACGCTCCGTGCACCCTCGATCTCGACGGGAAAACCGTTCCGTTGCAAAGATCCCTCGACGTGGGCTCCAGCACCGAGTCGCTGAAGCTGACGCGTCTCGTCGACGAACGTTCGTCCGGCAAATCCGCGAAGTCTACTGGCAGCGGCTACCTTACCATGTCGTGCATCAAGCACGAACCGAGCGAGGACAGCGACGCTTCTGCAGGTTGCCCGGCGCGACCACCGAAGCCGGCGCGATTGTCACCTGTGCGCGCGCAAGATTCTATACCCTGCGAGTACGTGCACGTGGAGCCACGAGCTCCTGAGAGACGTCCTCGAGCAGAGCCCGTTCTGGATACAGAGATCGTCCACCGATGTAAAGAATACGAACTCATGACGGATTTTATGAGTCACGCTCGTAATGAGGAAACACCACCTGCCGTGCCACCTCGCGGAAACGCAACTCGAGTGCGACCGCCTCCCCGACCTGCCGACACAGACTCATCACAACCCGAAACTGCCGTTTCTTCACCAGTGGTGGAGTCACCATCGGATCACCAACTTGACACCACTTGTAAAATGGATACCATTTCCACCGATGACAGTCTTCTAGATGAGCTTCAGAGAGATTCTTATTGTGTCCTAAAAGTTTGCGAAGATGAGCCGCCCGTAACAGTAACAGAAAAAACGTTAAAACAAGAAGCTGAGAGACGAGACTACGAGCCTTTCTCCAGAGTCAGTATCCAAAGAAAATCAAATCCGATTAAGAGCCAATCTAACTCGGCGCGACCTCTGAAAACGTCCAGTTCGACGTCGAACGTGCACGACGCCGGCACGAGTACGTCGCGTCCGTTCACCGAGCGACTCACTCCCTTCTTCCTTAAAAGAAAACCTAAGCCGACCAATCAATCCAACCAGCAGAAGGAGGACAATCTCATCGGCAGACTGACGCCACGCTTCGGGCAGTCACGATTGTGCGGGCGGGGCCAGTCGCTGGAGCTCGCCCGACCCGAGGGGCGCACCAAGAGGATCGAGCGGTCAGCCACGACGGTCAACATACCGTCCAGGCCCATGAACTCGTCGCTGGTGGCGAACCTCGAGTTCCTCAGCCTGCACCGCTACGGGCCCCCGGAGGAGCCGCGCGGGGCGGGCGCGGGCGACGGGGGCGCAGAGGGCGCGGGGGTGGCGGCGGCCGCGGGCGCGGAGCCACTGGAGGGCAGCTGGCGGCTGAGCCGCGCGCCCTCGCTGCTGGCCGCCTCCCACGACATTAGACTGTAGCGACGCGGACCCGCCCTAGACTGTTCGATATTTAGTGTATCATGTATTTATTTATATATTTTTCGAGATACTTTTCGTCGACCTGAAGTGTGTGCCTCCTCTAGGTAGTAGCGTATTTGTAGGAGAAAGCTAAATGTTTAATTATATTATAGTAGATAGTAGCGTTAGACACGTAATACTCAGAGGGTGCCAAGTGTTGTGCGAGTGTTTGATGATGTCAGGCATACTCTCATTCCTGTATCATGATAATGTTGTAAATTCTATTTTTGACTAGAAAATTACATTATTTTTGAAAATCGGTGTCATAACCAAACTTGAATCCGTGATACATTGTAGCATATTTTTATAAACACTTTTGAGAAATTTAATAGGATACTAGAAATGTGCATGTATATTAGACAAATTAATTACATTATTGAGTATTTCATTAATATTATCGATGTGAAATTATTAACTGTCAATATACTTTATATAGATTCTTTAATAATCTATTTTCTTTCTATCCAATAGCACTATAAATGTACTTAAGTTCAAAATATTTTGATATTACTGATGTGGTTTACTTGTAGTGATTACTAATGATTGCCTGTTGTTGTATTAACTATTCTAAATATTATGTCAAATTATGGCCTTAAATGTTATTACGGCCTTCAAGTTAAAACACCATTTACTTAATCTGTGATTCACTTTACAAACTCGGCTCATATTTTATATTTAATTAATGTCCTAATAATAGTATAGTTTGTATATATATTATTAGTCAATTATAACATTAAATGAAAAAAATTATCGAATATTTGCATTGGAAGTTAAAATTTCTATTATTTAGGTGAAATTTCCAAACAATAGGTCTGTTGTTATACTACCAGCTTAAGTTTTTTTTTACACTTAACTCACTTTCTATACAGGATTATAAGACGTCTTAGTCAGTATCTGGGCTGGTTGTATTCTATTGAAGTGTTCAACTAATCTCCCATTATAATTCTTGCTATTGTTTTCAATTTACTCCATTTACTGTGCAGTACCTTTGCAGATTTTGATATATTTTTACATAGGTGATCAACCATGGGGTTCTTGACAAGGTTGTCAAGATTATGTTTTTAAGAATCGTGGAGTCTATGAAGAACATATTTAGATAAAATAATAGTTTGTTCTCCGCCAGAGTAGAATTCATTCTGGATAGCCAGAGTTAACTTGTACGGAATGTTTTGTTCATCTCTCTCTTCTTTTTAATGTGACCCTCCCAATTTTGCAATTAATCCTGGTACATGCCATTAAATAAAAATTAAATGCTTTCCTCTGATAGCCGAACTGGTTGACCGGTTTCTTTCTAGCATCCCACCCTTCTATCTGTGTCCGCAAATGGTATTTCATCATAAAAACATGGTATACCGTGTATAAGACTATACTATACCACGTATGCCATAATATTAATGCCCAAATAAAACTATGCCCAATGCAATAGCAATAGAGCTTCCCCCACTTATCCAATTTTGGGGTCAAAATTAGAGGCGCTGCCAACAACTTCGCAAAGAAAAAGTTACAAAAATAAAATAAATGTAACTATTGTCAGATAAATATATCCAATCAGTTCTTTATATAGTTAGTTAGTTTTCTTTAAATAGATCACTACCCCTATGTCAATTTATTTTTGAGTTTATTTAACACTAGCCGACCCGCCGAACTTTGTCTCGCTTCAAAAGCATTAAATGAACAAATAAAAGACTTTTTCTAAAATAAAAATAGGTCCAGTTATTTCACAGATTAGCCAGAACAAACAGACAGACGGACAACATTGTAAAAAGTGTTATTTTAGTGTATGTGCCGCGTATATGTATCATGTACTAAAAAGCGGTTATTCCAACATTGCCAACTTGTAATTTATATTTATAGTATTTGGTAGTATAACAGCAGTATTAGTAATTGTTTATTAACTCAGTTGGTATTTTAGTTGTGTTATTGCCTTTTGTAGAAATATATACGTTTAAGAAAAATACATAATGTACAAATTAATACATGAAAATATATTATGTTATTTATTTCCACCTATTTCATTTGTTTTAATTAATAATTCATAGTAATATTACAAATTCTATTGTTACACCAGCCTTTTTACTATCAAGATCACACACACACAAACACACACACACACAACCTTACGCGCGCACCCATACACACACTAACACGCAAGCACGCGCGCTGACCCACTCTTACACGTACATATTCATACACGCATCAGATGTGTGGATGCCCAGGAACTGCATTGTGCTATGGGTGGGTGAGGTCAGTTTCCTGTTATCTTCACCGTTCCGATTGATGGTGATATAAATTTTACCTACTTTTTTTTTTTTTTTCTCTTGGTCTGTGAGTGGTATATATGTGTACTTCATAATTGGCGTACTGCTTAGCTATAAATGAATTGTACTTTTATTATTTGTCAGCTGTGAAGGCTATAATAAATAAATAAATAAATATTAGAATGAAAAGAAAAATGGTTTATAAATAGTGTAGTAGTTATAAATAGTGCAAAAGAAGTATGCGGTTGTGCAAAGAGGCATAAGATTCTGAGAGGTGACGTCGAAAGAAAGTAAAAAGCATGGCTGGATTATATCTCAAGTTTGAATCAGAATGAAAGTATGACTATGTATGTATGAAAATGTAGTATGTAATGAAAAATTATGAGGCTACCGACGCTGCAGGAATGTTACCAAAGCCTTAGTGAAGGAGAAGCGTGAAAAAAATCAAAAAACGATGAAAAAACATCACGTGATTAATGGACGGCCCCTTGTCGGAGAACTTCGAGGCGAATAACAAACTCTTCTGGAGGGAAGTTAGTAAGTCACGGGGTTTTCCGTCAACATCCAGAATGGACAAAATTATATCTAAGGCTGGTGACATTTTTGCAAACCCAAACGATGTACTAGGTCTCGTTGGAGTGAGTACTTTGGGGAAATGTACGAGTATGTTCCGGATGTGGCCGCTGCGAGCGAGTCTACGACTGACGCCACTGACTTTTAACGAAGACATTACTATGGAAGAGATTGAATGGTCGATACGAAGTATGAAAAATGTAAGGACAGCTGGAATTGATATAATGTCTGCTGAAATGATCAAACACGATAGAACCTGTGTCCCGGACGCTTTCCTGACCTTGACCAATCTGTGCTGAAGGTCAGGTAAGGTTCGCATGGACTGGAGGCGAGCTGTTATCGTGCCCTTGTATAAAGGTACGGGATCATGTATGCAGTGTCGAGTGCGCCAGTTACAGGGCCATCCCTTTAATCAGCTGATCAGCGAAAGTGTATGGTAAAATTATAGAACGGAGAATGAGGGTGGTATCTTGTATCTTCAATTTTTTTTAGGCGGGGCACACACTGAAAAATGCCGCCCCCGCTCACTTAAACATATTTTTTCCTGTATCATCCATGCTTTCAGCATCAGATATCCTCTACAAGGGTAGAATAAATTCGCAGGGCAATAGAAATATTGGGAAAAGCATACTGCAAATCATGCAAATAGCTCTGTTGCAAGAGATAGAAAAAAAATCACCAAATAAAAGGGAACTTGCTTTTTAATAAATAATAGTTTAAAAAAACTAAAAAACACGCTTTTTATAGAAAACCGAACTAAAAAATAGAAAATAAATTTTAATGAATTTAAATTATGAAAATAGTGTTAAAAATTTCAATGAATATAAATTAATAATAGTGTAAATAAAAAAAATATTTTATTTTAAAAAAAGCGTGGGGTGCATGGTGTCAATAGTTATAAATATTTTATTGACAGATATGAGTAGAGTGATTATTATTTCGATAATATCTTATGTCAATAAGTTCGCCACCTATTCGGCGAGACGAGGCTTAACAGCCGCTGCCTACACCTTCGGGTAACAATGGCGTGAAGTTATGTAATGTTAGATATTACGATATTAAAAATCAGCTATTCACTGGTTGACTTGAAATCAGTCTAGGGGTATTCCATTACCGGTGTAGAGGTCAGGTAAGAAAGGATTGAACGTGGATTGTACCCACAGAAATAGATCAAGATAGAACGGCTGCGATGTCATATTTCCATACATTTCGAGCGTGTCACTTTTTTTAAAAAACCACGCCCACAGCGTGACGTCATTTTCATTGTGAGCGGGGCGACTAGTTAGGAGACACACTCATTAGATTATCGATGTTAATATCGGCAACGTGTGTTAATTTTATTATTTTTATATTGTACCAACTTTATTGATTTTGTGTAACGATAATCATAGAAAGTAAAACTTGTTAAATCCGACATATTAAAACCTAAAACATATTTTTCATAAAATTTTATTATAAATATGTTACTGTCCTTGAAACTATATAATATTTATTAAATATTTGCATTTTTGTAAGGGTCCTCACAGTCCTGGCTAAATAACGAAGCCGAACGTCGACATATACCTCGGTTACTGCCCGTTTGAGAAGAACGAGATGATTTTCCACCGGGGATTGGTCAAATGGTAAAAACTTATACTGTCAAATAAACTGCTGCCAATGTAATTACGAAGCACTTTGGTTGAAATTTGTGGTGTTAGAATAAAGTAGGGACAAAGCAAGATATGAGCTGATACTCGAATTATTATTGAATTAATTTATCGATAAGTCAACGATACATGGAGTGCCCATCTCTAACATTCGAATACCAATCACAGCGATTAACAGACACAGCGATCAACTGGCAGGTGTGTTGTGTATTTCGTTCGATTCGACGTACATTACGCGTATAATTTATGCGCGCAATGTTTTTGTATACGAGCGTTGAATGTGGACAGCAATGGATATTTATCATAATGAAAAAATATACAACTTGTGATCGTAATTAATGAACATAGTAAAAGTAAAACAATAATTTATAATCTCAAAAAAAATACTTTCTACTGATTTTCTATACTTACTGATCATACGAAATATTTCCTTTTTTCATATTTGCTTCACTAATTTTGGTTTTACAATTTGCCACAGCACAATAAGGCATATAGGTGACGTTTTATCTATTTTTTTACGTCCTGAACGCAGGGCAGGAACAAACTGATATTGATAAAATTTTGTGTGTAAATTGAACCTATTGCCATAACGGGCACAAAGATTTCAGTCATCGATATTTATCACACATAACTTTCGTAAATAATTTTAAAAAGTCATTGGTGTGGGCCAGGATTCGAAGATGTTTAGTAGGGTAGTCTGGGAACGGTTGTGTAATTTTTTTTTTAATCACCCATAGCATTGTTAATTTACTGGTAAGATCGTAGAAAAGGAACTAATAACGTAATTTGTGCATTTGTCAACATAAAAACACTAACAAATTGGTCTCTTAATACCATGTAGCGCTCATAAGACCAAAATTTTAAAAAATGGAAAGAGGCACAACCGGCCACATGGCAAGGGCGGTTGTGACAGTGTTTGTGGTTGGTAGTAATATGCATAAACATACACAAATCATACAAAAATATGTTAACATAACATAACTTTACGCTTTTTGTTACCCGAAGAAGTAGGCAGCGGCTGTTAAGCCTCGTCTCGCCGTTATGTTTACGTCCCAAATCGAATAGGTGGCGAACCTATTGACATACCGGGCACAAAGTTTTCAGTCATCGATATTTATCACACATAACTTCCGAAAACAATTTCGAAATGTCACTGGTGTGAGCCGGTGTCAGGAATCGACCCCAGACTACTGGGTCAGAAGCCGTGTGCTCGACCACTAGGCCACTGAGACTGGCGACCGAGTACATACATACATAACTTCACGATAAATCACTTGCGCGGTAGGCAGAGAGAACAGAGCTCCATAAGCCACGATTCTTACACACCTCATTCGCTTCGTTGACTTTCATAACTCTTTGCATGCACTCGCGTCGACTTTTGAGACTTCTAACATCACCTCCCTCCAGATCACGTTCTATTTGGTCATGGAAAGTGTGTCTTCTCGACTTCTAAATCCATCCGCTTTTGCATTGTATATCTACTTAATCAATCTCGCATCATCCATTCTTTCTACATGTCCGAACCATCGGAGCATGCCCTTTCTTACTTTAAACCGACACTCTCTTTCAATCCGACTTCCTTCTTACAACCATAGTTTCGCCGCGGTCAGCGAGGGTCACTCCGCAGATTTTGCGCAGTGCCCTTATTTCGACCGCGTTTATCCTACTTTCGTGCATACTGTGCCATAGCCAGTTCTCGCTTCCTAATGTTAGCGATGGGATTAGTATTGCATTGTAGATTACTACCTGTGCTTTTTGCTAATACTTTTTTCGCCCAGGAATCTGCCCTACGCTCCATTTATTATATTTTAATAAGTATATTTTATTCCTATGTTAAACTATATTTTTATAAATGGATACAGTTGTTAACAATTAATCTGAAAGTTTTGAAAATTTGAAAATATTTGCTCGTTCTTTTCCAGGAAAAACCAATTTCCGAAAGAGCAATATTTAAGAAAATTAAACTATCTGTAAATATATTAGTATCCACGAAAAATGTATTATTGGAGTTTGAGTTACGTAATCACCCAGTTGATATGATTATTTTCCATGTCATAAGTTGTCTCTGTATTTTACCTGCTCTGTATTCCCTTTCATGTTGTCAGCAATGTCAGCATTAGTCAGAACTCAGAAATGGTCAGTTTGTGTTTGACTATCGGCGGAGACGGACGACTGTAAAAATTTACCTACGTACTTTACGCGAATAAATAAAAAGAAAGTGCGGCTGTGCGTTATTGAAGTAAACATTTGATCTAAAATATACGTGTTAGATTTAATTGTGCTAGTTCTCTAATCGTACAATGGCGGAATCAATGAACATGTCATTGGGTAAGTGATAAATTCGTATGAGAGTAATTTATTTTGGCATATTATAACTTCTGTCGATTTCATAATGGTTAAACAACCCTTTTAAATTCGAATAAATTATGAAATGTACCTTACTATATTATATAGTAGTCGCCAGTGACAAGAGTGGAAACTTCATATTGTGCACTATACTTCCTGAATAATAAGCTAATGTTGCTAAATCGCATTGCTTGTGGTAAACTTGGTTAATTTTTAGAAGGAAGCTTAGTTCTTTTCAACCATTTATGGCATATAAATTAACAATTTTTTTTTCAGATGAAATAATAAAACAAAGTAAAAAGAAACGCTCAAGCCCGTCTCGGAGGCGAGAGGGAGTAAATGTGCGCGGTCATGGTGGGACCGCGCGAGGTGTTAGTGGTCGTGCTATGGCTAATAACATTGGTCAGCATCAGAGTCGTGGGAGAAACAGAGCTCGTGGACGAGGCAATGTCGTTCAGGCACTGTCAAGATCAGGTACTCCAGGCACAGGACTAGCAAGATCACGCTCTCGATGCTTCGGAGGACGTGCCCAGTCAAGAGTTCACTGGCAATCTCGCAACCGATCCCGTTTTCAGAACCGTCAGTCCAACGCACGTTTCAAAAGGTCAGGTTCAAAAGGTAAAGCTGCTTTAGAAAACATACCTGAACTGATGCAAGAACAAAACATTTAGTAGACAAAACATTAAACTCGCAACTATTGTTTCAGATGGAATACACAGTCAGTCTTTACGTCCTAATTCAAACTTAAATTTCCATGGAGGAGTACACAGTCGCCTTGGCATACCCACTCATCGAGGAACGTCAAACCTACGCAAATCTTTAGCAGTACATGAGAGAGAAAATTCAAAACGAGGAATTGTTTTAACCACTTCTCATCATACACTGATAAGAAGTGCAGTAGGTTTGAAATCAGATGAAATCTTAAGAGAGCGCCATAACAATATGTCACCGGTAAAATCCCAGACTATTACAAGATCAAGGCATTCCTTAGGTTCTCCATCACAGTTGACGATCAGTGTTGCTAATGATTTTGCGAGACGTCGCCATAACAGTGTGGAAAGTGATCGTGGAGGCAATCGTGATCTAGCACGTAACTTTGTTAACAATCAAGTGCTAAACGAGCAATTGCAAAATGAAAAAGTTGCTATTCAAGGTAGAGATTATTGCAACCGTAATCCTAGTGAGCCACCTACAGCAAATAATAAGACTTTACATCAAAGATTTGCAACTCTGCGTAAAACCTAATTCATATATGGATACCTAATAGAACAAAAAAATGTTCCACTCGTACTGTATTATATTTTTGTAGATATTAATTAAACTTTACATTTGAAGAGTTTGTAAAAGTGTCTGTTTATCTTTGTATTGAATTGTAGCCAAATAAACCATTTTATACGCATAACTGTTTTCTTACGTGATGATTTCTCTTTGAATTAATGACATAGGAAATTATGTTCCAAAGATATTACGATATTAAAAATCAACTATTCACTGGTTGACTTGAAATCAGTCTAGGGGTATTCCATTACCGGTGTAGAGGTCAGGTAAGAAAGGATTGAACGTGGATTGTACCTGCCATTTCAACTCCGTGAATGCTTCGGTGAGTATTTGAGTCGAATAAGGCGCGAAGAGACGGCGAGATGCCACCATTGCGCATCCGACCTGGACTCGGCCCAGCACACGCTGGAGGTCTGCCCGGCCTGGGCGGCCGAGCGCCGAGTCCTGGTCGACGGGATAGGGCGAGACTTGTCCCCGCCGGCGTTGGTCGCGGCAATGCTGGCGGGCGAGGAGGAGTGGAGGGCTGTGGTCTCCTTCTGCGAAGCTGTGATGCTTCAGAAGGAGGCCGCCGAGCGGGGTCGGGAGAGAGCCGATCCCGCTCGAAGGCAGCGGCGGCGAGCTCAGTGATCGCCGCCGTCGGTGGGCCGCGAGGGCGCACACCCCGCGGGTGCGCCCGGGTCGCGGCCCGGGAAGGATGACCCCCCGGTGCGGCCGAGGAGGGCCGTCGGGGGCGCCGCCGGCCGCGTGCCTCTTTACAGCGCGCGGTCGGAGCCGCCCCGCCCGGGGGAGCTTCACCGAGGCTCCCCGAGGATGAGCACCCCCTCGCAACAGAGGGGGGGCGACGGCGGGGTGGACCAGAGGGCCGACGCACTGTCCTGGGCCACCCCAACGCCGGAGGAAGGCCGCCGCGAGGTTTTAGTGGGTAACCCTAGGATCGGATTACAGTTTACTGTTTTGGGAGTCCCACACTACCCCCTGCCGTCCCCAGGCAGAAGGTGTGCATAAAGCATTTCCTCGCGTAAAAAAAAAAAAAAAAAAAGGCATCCATCCGTCACAAGTAGTACTTATAGCGTTTTTAAATAGTCCAACGACAGATCGGACTATGTCAAAGACTAAGTACTCTGTCACAAGGTTCTTAGAAATCATACAAAAATATGTTAACATAACATAACTTTACGCCTTTTGTTACCCGAAGAAGTAGGCAGCGGCTGTTAAGCCTCGTCTCGCCGTTATGTTTACGTCCCAAATGGAATAGGTGGTGAACCTTTTGGCATACCGGGCACAAAGTTTTCAGTCATCGATATTCATCACACATAACTTCCGAAAACAATTTCGAAAAGTCATTGGTGTGAGCCGGTGTCAGAAATCGAACCCAGACTTCTGGATCAGAAGCCGTGTGCTCGACCACTAGGCCACCGAGACTGGCGACCGAGTACATACATACATAACTTCACGCCAAATCAAGAGAGAAGAAGAGAACAGAGCTCCATAAGGCACGATTCTTACACACCTCATTCGCTTCGTTGACTTTCATAACTGTTTGCATGCACTCGCGTCGACTTTTGAGACTTCTAACATCACCTCCCTCCAGAACACGTTCTATTTGGTCATGGAATGTGTGTCTTTTCGACTTCTAAATCCATCCGCTTTTGCATTGTATATCTACTTAATCAATCTCGCATCATCCATTCTTTCTACATTTCCGAACATGCCCTTTCTTATTTTTACACCGACACTCTCTTTCAATTCGACTTGCTTCCCTACAACCTTGGTTTCGACGCGGTCAGCGAGGGTCACTCCGCAGATTTTGCGCAGTGCCCTTATTTCGACCGCGTTTATCCTACTTTCGTGCACACTGTGCCATAGCCAGCTCTCGCTTCCTAATGTTAGCGATGGGATCAGTATTGCATTGTAGTTTACTAGCTGTGCTTTTTTGCTAATAATTTTCGCCCAGGAATCTGCCCTACGCTCCATTTATTATATTTTAATAATTATGTATATTTTATTCCTATGTTAAACTATATTTTTATACATTTTGTACACAATACAATTGTAAACAATTAATTTGAAAGGGCTTTTTTGCTCGTTCTTTTCCAGGGAAAACCAATTTCCGAAAAAGCAATATTTAAGAAAATTAATCTATTTGTAAATATATTATTATCCACGAAAAATTTATTAATGGAGTTTGAGTTACGAATCACCCAGTTGACATGAGTATTTTTTGTGTCATAAATTGTCTCTGTGTTTTGCCTGCTCTGTTTTCCCTTTTATGTTGTCAGCATTAGTCAGAAATGGTCTGGTCAACTCTGGTCAGTTCTGCATTCTTCTCCGCTAGGAGTATAGTGTTCTGTGGGTCAGTTTGTGTTTGACTATCGGCGGAGACGGACGACTGTAAAAATTTACCTACGTACTTTACGAGATAAAAAAAAAGAGGAAAGTGCGGCTGTGCGTTATTGAAGAAAACATTTGATCTAAAATATACGTGTTCGATTTAATTGTGCTAGTTCTCTAATCGTACAATGGCGGAATCAATGAACATGTCATTGGGTAAGTGATAAATTGGAATGAGAGTAATTTATTTTGGCATATTATAACTTCTGACGAGTTTCATAATAGTGAAACAACCATTTTAAATTTGAATAAATTATGTGTAGTGTGTCTACAGTCAGGGAAGTACGATAATAAAACCACCGTACTAGTGAATTGCTGTAGTGCAACTGTGTATTGCTATAATTAATTGTGCCCACACAGCAAGGCACATGTGTTGTACATAAACATTGTACATCCTGCCGACTCAAGGAAAGGACATCAAAATTCTATTTAAAACAATTTCAAATAAGTATAGGTAAAAATGATTACAAAAAGGATAATCTAAACAAAGTATAAAGTAAATCCCACACAAATATTTACATTCTCACATCAAAAACAAAATATTAATTAATCATTAAAACATAAGAAAAGGTCTAAAGTAAATAGTATAAATCTATAGTGCATTTATTGCCACTATTCACTATCACTCACTACCGGAATATTAATTAAGTCGAACCGACCGCGGTGTGGTTATTTGCTTTGGTAAAGAGATTTTACTCATATCCCGCACTGCACTCATCACTTCACTATCACTGGAGATAGAGGTGCGGGGCGCGGGTGCTGGGGCTGAGCCCGCACACTGCTCTGCCCCCGCCACCGCTGCCGTTGTTGCTGATGCTGTCGATGCTACGTGGCTCCCCACCTTTCTCTTTCGCCAACGAATAATCACGTATAAAGAGGCTCCGATTATCAGTATGAGCATGATGGTATATAGCATGGAATACTGGTGTATATCATGTACACTCAGAGGCGTATCCGCTTCGTCTTTCATATCTTCAATGACTGCTTGAGTCTTATTCCATGTGAGGTCATGGTTCTCTGGGACGAATGGCGCGGGCGAGGGGAAATTAACAATATGGTTCAAAATGGAGACGTCGGCTCCTTCTCCAGTGTTTTTATTTATTTCTACAGAACTCATAAAGTTGTTGTGTCCAAAAATCATTATTGTTTCGCTCTTTATACTGCAACCTTGACCTATATCGATAAGTCCATTTCCGCTTAATGTAGTAACTTCCATACCACCTGGACAAAAAATGCGAAGTGTGCATTTATCACAGCACGAGAATAGCCACCTGTTATTGTTATGTAATTTAATCCACCTCTCTTCACAATGGGATAGTTTTGTGTTACATAATGTTTTATTGTTTATAATTACGGCGCATATGTTTGAGGATATTTGTATGCTCAGTATTGGCTTGTCATATGAACATATAATTCTATCCGATGAAGTATGAATGCAGTTGCGTAAGTCGCTATCTGTAAGCGTTAAAAGAAGATCCTTTTGTAAATTAAAGGCTAAATATGACATCAGGAACCCTGTAGTATAGCCATTGACGTAAAGGCTGATCGGTCGATCTACTTCGAAGGTCTCTTTATAAAGAAGTGGTAGTTTTATTTCTATAATCATAAATCTGTTACTTATTTTAGCCTTATATTTCATGAGTTTGTAGAGCTCATTTATATCCTTTTGATTAGTAGGCAATAATAAATCGGTCGGTAAGTGCGTCGATATTATATTCATTTGGTTTTCTAATTGCTCGGGAGGCAAAAGCAGGCAAGGGAGGCACAACCGGCCACATGGCAAGGGCGGTTGTGACAGTGTTTGTGGTTGGTAGTAATATGCATAAACATACACCAAAATGGTCTTTATTATCTTTTATTGCCAGAACAATTTAAGAAATACATATTATCACAATTATAGTTAGACAGTTTTAAGTACTTATAGTAAATCAACTAGAATCTAAGATCACTTCTGCCTGACGCAAAGAAGTTTTAGTCATAGCTGAAATGTAATAAATTGACATTATTTTGCCAGGATGACAGGCATCCACCCGTCACAAGTAGTACTTATGGCGTTTTTAAATAGTTCAACGACAGATCGGACTATGTCAAAGACTAAGTACTCTGTCACAAGGTTCATAGAAATCATACAAAAATATGTTAACATAACATAACTTTACGCCTTTTGTTACCCGAAGAAGTAGGCAGCGGCTGTTAAGCCTCGTCTCGCCGTTATGTTTACGTCCCAAATCGAATAGGTGGCGAACCTATTGACATACCGGGCACAAAGTTTTCAGTCATCGATATTTATCACACATAACTTCCGAAAACAATTTCGAAATGTCATTGGTGTGAGCCGGTGTCAGGAATCGACCCCAGACTACTGGGTCAGAAGCCGTGTGCTCGACCACTAGGCCACTGAGACTGGCGACCGAGTACATACATACATAACTTCACGATAAATCACTTGCGCGGTAGGCAGAGAGAACAGAGCTCCATAAGCCACGATTCTTACACACCTCATTCGCTTCGTTGACTTTCATAACTCTTTGCATGCACTCGCGTCGACTTTTGAGACTTCTAACATCACCTCCCTCCAGATCACGTTCTATTTGGTCATGGAAAGTGTGTCTTCTCGACTTCTAAATCCATCCGCTTTTGCATTGTATATCTACTTAATCAATCTCGCATCATCCATTCTTTCTACATGTCCGAACCATCGGAGCATGCCCTTTCTTACTTTAAACCGACACTCTCTTTCAATCCGACTTCCTTCTTACAACCATAGTTTCGCCGCGGTCAGCGAGGGTCACTCCGCAGATTTTGCGCAGTGCCCTTATTTCGACCGCGTTTATCCTACTTTCGTGCATACTGTGCCATAGCCAGTTCTCGCTTCCTAATGTTAGCGATGGGATTAGTATTGCATTGTAGATTACTACCTGTGCTTTTTGCTAATACTTTTTTCGCCCAGGAATCTGCCCTACGCTCCATTTATTATATTTTAATAAGTATATTTTATTCCTATGTTAAACTATATTTTTATAAATGGATACAGTTGTTAACAATTAATCTGAAAGTTTTGAAAATTTGAAAATATTTGCTCGTTCTTTTCCAGGAAAAACCAATTTCCGAAAGAGCAATATTTAAGAAAATTAAACTATCTGTAAATATATTAGTATCCACGAAAAATGTATTATTGGAGTTTGAGTTACGTAATCACCCAGTTGATATGATTATTTTCCATGTCATAAGTTGTCTCTGTATTTTACCTGCTCTGTATTCCCTTTCATGTTGTCAGCAATGTCAGCATTAGTCAGAACTCAGAAATGGTCAGTTTGTGTTTGACTATCGGCGGAGACGGACGACTGTAAAAATTTACCTACGTACTTTACGCGAATAAATAAAAAGAAAGTGCGGCTGTGCGTTATTGAAGTAAACATTTGATCTAAAATATACGTGTTAGATTTAATTGTGCTAGTTCTCTAATCGTACAATGGCGGAATCAATGAACATGTCATTGGGTAAGTGATAAATTCGTATGAGAGTAATTTATTTTGGCATATTATAACTTCTGTCGATTTCATAATGGTTAAACAACCCTTTTAAATTCGAATAAATTATGAAATGTACCTTACTATATTATATAGTAGTCGCCAGTGACAAGAGTGGAAACTTCATATTGTGCACTATACTTCCTGAATAATAAGCTAATGTTGCTAAATCGCATTGCTTGTGGTAAACTTGGTTAATTTTTAGAAGGAAGCTTAGTTCTTTTCAACCATTTATGGCATATAAATTAACAATTTTTTTTTCAGATGAAATAATAAAACAAAGTAAAAAGAAACGCTCAAGCCCGTCTCGGAGGCGAGAGGGAGTAAATGTGCGCGGTCATGGTGGGACCGCGCGAGGTGTTAGTGGTCGTGCTATGGCTAATAACATTGGTCAGCATCAGAGTCGTGGGAGAAACAGAGCTCGTGGACGAGGCAATGTCGTTCAGGCACTGTCAAGATCAGGTACTCCAGGCACAGGACTAGCAAGATCACGCTCTCGATGCTTCGGAGGACGTGCCCAGTCAAGAGTTCACTGGCAATCTCGCAACCGATCCCGTTTTCAGAACCGTCAGTCCAACGCACGTTTCAAAAGGTCAGGTTCAAAAGGTAAAGCTGCTTTAGAAAACATACCTGAACTGATGCAAGAACAAAACATTTAGTAGACAAAACATTAAACTCGCAACTATTGTTTCAGATGGAATACACAGTCAGTCTTTACGTCCTAATTCAAACTTAAATTTCCATGGAGGAGTACACAGTCGCCTTGGCATACCCACTCATCGAGGAACGTCAAACCTACGCAAATCTTTAGCAGTACATGAGAGAGAAAATTCAAAACGAGGAATTGTTTTAACCACTTCTCATCATACACTGATAAGAAGTGCAGTAGGTTTGAAATCAGATGAAATCTTAAGAGAGCGCCATAACAATATGTCACCGGTAAAATCCCAGACTATTACAAGATCAAGGCATTCCTTAGGTTCTCCATCACAGTTGACGATCAGTGTTGCTAATGATTTTGCGAGACGTCGCCATAACAGTGTGGAAAGTGATCGTGGAGGCAATCGTGATCTAGCACGTAACTTTGTTAACAATCAAGTGCTAAACGAGCAATTGCAAAATGAAAAAGTTGCTATTCAAGGTAGAGATTATTGCAACCGTAATCCTAGTGAGCCACCTACAGCAAATAATAAGACTTTACATCAAAGATTTGCAACTCTGCGTAAAACCTAATTCATATATGGATACCTAATAGAACAAAAAAATGTTCCACTCGTACTGTATTATATTTTTGTAGATATTAATTAAACTTTACATTTGAAGAGTTTGTAAAAGTGTCTGTTTATCTTTGTATTGAATTGTAGCCAAATAAACCATTTTATACGCATAACTGTTTTCTTACGTGATGATTTCTCTTTGAATTAATGACATAGGAAATTATGTTCCAAAGATATTACGATATTAAAAATCAACTATTCACTGGTTGACTTGAAATCAGTCTAGGGGTATTCCATTACCGGTGTAGAGGTCAGGTAAGAAAGGATTGAACGTGGATTGTACCTGCCATTTCAACTCCGTGAATGCTTCGGTGAGTATTTGAGTCGAATAAGGCGCGAAGAGACGGCGAGATGCCACCATTGCGCATCCGACCTGGACTCGGCCCAGCACACGCTGGAGGTCTGCCCGGCCTGGGCGGCCGAGCGCCGAGTCCTGGTCGACGGGATAGGGCGAGACTTGTCCCCGCCGGCGTTGGTCGCGGCAATGCTGGCGGGCGAGGAGGAGTGGAGGGCTGTGGTCTCCTTCTGCGAAGCTGTGATGCTTCAGAAGGAGGCCGCCGAGCGGGGTCGGGAGAGAGCCGATCCCGCTCGAAGGCAGCGGCGGCGAGCTCAGTGATCGCCGCCGTCGGTGGGCCGCGAGGGCGCACACCCCGCGGGTGCGCCCGGGTCGCGGCCCGGGAAGGATGACCCCCCGGTGCGGCCGAGGAGGGCCGTCGGGGGCGCCGCCGGCCGCGTGCCTCTTTACAGCGCGCGGTCGGAGCCGCCCCGCCCGGGGGAGCTTCACCGAGGCTCCCCGAGGATGAGCACCCCCTCGCAACAGAGGGGGGGCGACGGCGGGGTGGACCAGAGGGCCGACGCCCTGTCCTGGGCCACCCCAACGCCGGAGGAAGGCCGCCGCGAGGTTTTAGTGGGTAACCCTAGGATCGGATTACAGTTTACTGTTTTGGGAGTCCCACACTACCCCCTGCCGTCCCCAGGCAGAAGGTGTGCATAAAGCATTTCCTCGCGTAAAAAAAAAAAAAAAAAAAAGGCATCCATCCGTCACAAGTAGTACTTATAGCGTTTTTAAATAGTCCAACGACAGATCGGACTATGTCAAAGACTAAGTACTCTGTCACAAGGTTCTTAGAAATCATACAAAAATATGTTAACATAACATAACTTTACGCCTTTTGTTACCCGAAGAAGTAGGCAGCGGCTGTTAAGCCTCGTCTCGCCGTTATGTTTACGTCCCAAATGGAATAGGTGGTGAACCTTTTGGCATACCGGGCACAAAGTTTTCAGTCATCGATATTCATCACACATAACTTCCGAAAACAATTTCGAAAAGTCATTGGTGTGAGCCGGTGTCAGAAATCGAACCCAGACTTCTGGATCAGAAGCCGTGTGCTCGACCACTAGGCCACCGAGACTGGCGACCGAGTACATACATACATAACTTCACGCCAAATCAAGAGAGAAGAAGAGAACAGAGCTCCATAAGGCACGATTCTTACACACCTCATTCGCTTCGTTGACTTTCATAACTGTTTGCATGCACTCGCGTCGACTTTTGAGACTTCTAACATCACCTCCCTCCAGAACACGTTCTATTTGGTCATGGAATGTGTGTCTTTTCGACTTCTAAATCCATCCGCTTTTGCATTGTATATCTACTTAATCAATCTCGCATCATCCATTCTTTCTACATTTCCGAACATGCCCTTTCTTATTTTTACACCGACACTCTCTTTCAATTCGACTTGCTTCCCTACAACCTTGGTTTCGACGCGGTCAGCGAGGGTCACTCCGCAGATTTTGCGCAGTGCCCTTATTTCGACCGCGTTTATCCTACTTTCGTGCACACTGTGCCATAGCCAGCTCTCGCTTCCTAATGTTAGCGATGGGATCAGTATTGCATTGTAGTTTACTAGCTGTGCTTTTTTGCTAATAATTTTCGCCCAGGAATCTGCCCTACGCTCCATTTATTATATTTTAATAATTATGTATATTTTATTCCTATGTTAAACTATATTTTTATACATTTTGTACACAATACAATTGTAAACAATTAATTTGAAAGGGCTTTTTTGCTCGTTCTTTTCCAGGGAAAACCAATTTCCGAAAAAGCAATATTTAAGAAAATTAATCTATTTGTAAATATATTATTATCCACGAAAAATTTATTAATGGAGTTTGAGTTACGAATCACCCAGTTGACATGAGTATTTTTTGTGTCATAAATTGTCTCTGTGTTTTGCCTGCTCTGTTTTCCCTTTTATGTTGTCAGCATTAGTCAGAAATGGTCTGGTCAACTCTGGTCAGTTCTTCATTCTTCTCCGCTAGGAGTATAGTGTTCTGTGGGTCAGTTTGTGTTTGACTATCGGCGGAGACGGACGACTGTAAAAATTTACCTACGTACTTTACGAGATAAAAAAAAAGAGGAAAGTGCGGCTGTGCGTTATTGAAGAAAACATTTGATCTAAAATATACGTGTTCGATTTAATTGTGCTAGTTCTCTAATCGTACAATGGCGGAATCAATGAACATGTCATTGGGTAAGTGATAAATTGGAATGAGAGTAATTTATTTTGGCATATTATAACTTCTGACGAGTTTCATAATAGTGAAACAACCATTTTAAATTTGAATAAATTATGTGTAGTGTGTCTACAGTCAGGGAAGTACGATAATAAAACCACCGTACTAGTGAATTGCTGTAGTGCAACTGTGTATTGCTATAATTAATTGTGCCCACACAGCAAGGCACATGTGTTGTACATAAACATTGTACATCCTGCCGACTCAAGGAAAGGACATCAAAATTCTATTTAAAACAATTTCAAATAAGTATAGGTAAAAATGATTACAAAAAGGATAATCTAAACAAAGTATAAAGTAAATCCCACACAAATATTTACATTCTCACATCAAAAACAAAATATTAATTAATCATTAAAACATAAGAAAAGGTCTAAAGTAAATAGTATAAATCTATAGTGCATTTATTGCCACTATTCACTATCACTCACTACCGGAATATTAATTAAGTCGAACCGACCGCGGTGTGGTTATTTGCTTTGGTAAAGAGATTTTACTCATATCCCGCACTGCACTCATCACTTCACTATCACTGGAGATAGAGGTGCGGGGCGCGGGTGCTGGGGCTGAGCCCGCACACTGCTCTGCCCCCGCCACCGCTGCCGTTGTTGCTGATGCTGTCGATGCTACGTGGCTCCCCACCTTTCTCTTTCGCCAACGAATAATCACGTATAAAGAGGCTCCGATTATCAGTATGAGCATGATGGTATATAGCATGGAATACTGGTGTATATCATGTACACTCAGAGGCGTATCCGCTTCGTCTTTCATATCTTCAATGACTGCTTGAGTCTTATTCCATGTGAGGTCATGGTTCTCTGGGACGAATGGCGCGGGCGAGGGGAAATTAACAATATGGTTCAAAATGGAGACGTCGGCTCCTTCTCCAGTGTTTTTATTTATTTCTACAGAACTCATAAAGTTGTTGTGTCCAAAAATCATTATTGTTTCGCTCTTTATACTGCAACCTTGACCTATATCGATAAGTCCATTTCCGCTTAATGTAGTAACTTCCATACCACCTGGACAAAAAATGCGAAGTGTGCATTTATCACAGCACGAGAATAGCCACCTGTTATTGTTATGTAATTTAATCCACCTCTCTTCACAATGGGATAGTTTTGTGTTACATAATGTTTTATTGTTTATAATTACGGCGCATATGTTTGAGGATATTTGTATGCTCAGTATTGGCTTGTCATATGAACATATAATTCTATCCGATGAAGTATGAATGCAGTTGCGTAAGTCGCTATCTGTAAGCGTTAAAAGAAGATCCTTTTGTAAATTAAAGGCTAAATATGACATCAGGAACCCTGTAGTATAGCCATTGACGTAAAGGCTGATCGGTCGATCTACTTCGAAGGTCTCTTTATAAAGAAGTGGTAGTTTTATTTCTATAATCATAAATCTGTTACTTATTTTAGCCTTATATTTCATGAGTTTGTAGAGCTCATTTATATCCTTTTGATTAGTAGGCAATAATAAATCGGTCGGTAAGTGCGTCGATATTATATTCATTTGGTTTTCTAATTGCTCGGGAGGCAAAAGATGCGCGTCCATGTGTCCTTGCCATAAGTTTGTTATAGTGTTCAGCAAGTCTCTTTGAATTTCTTTCAAATTGGCTATGATTATCTGGGCACTTAGAGACGAAGATAAATAGTAAAGTTCATTATTAGTCTCCGCCTGTACGCGATTAATAGCCAGAGATGCCTTTTTTAAATGAGCTCGTATTAAACTGAACTGTCTGTTCATTATATCTTCATTTCTGTGCAATATATTATTATGGGCCTCTATGACGCTCGTTTGATTTTTTAATAAAAGCCGTAAGTGATTTTCGTTAAACGATATTTTGTCTATATCCTTTTCATATTGCTTTAAAAATCGGTCATCCAGCACTCCAAATAAAGAATTAGCAATATAACCGACTCCGTTAATTAGTCCTCTTTCTTGTCGAGATCTGCTATTATGAAACATGAGAATCTGATTGTAGTGTTCTATTTCAGTTAGCTCGTGTTGAAGTTGATATAAAATACTTCTGTATTGAATTGTCATATCGGCAGTTTGTTGGGATTTCTCCAAGTTCGTGACGTAATTTTGCACATGACGTAGACCTGTCCAATATGTTGTCATATTGTAGTATACTACCAATTTCCACTCGTCACGAATAAGATGCAAATTGTATAATTTGTCAAAATAAATTTGTTGATTATTGTTTAAATTAGTAACGTTAAAAAGACAATTTGCAGATGGGATAGAGCACATAAAGAGCAACATAAACATGATTAAATTGTATAGACAATTTTTTTTCATAGTTCTAGTTCCTCTTTCTGTTTCTTTTTGTTCTACATGACCCGTGTTCGGGTTTTTATCTGTACTGACTTGAGTCGGGCTTCTATCCTCTAGAGATTCTTCTTTCACAGGGAGAAGTACGAGTTTTAAGATCGGTCTTTTGATAATTCCGTTTTTTGTTTTTAATGTTACTACTCGGACATAACCGTCTCTTCCAGGGTGTACTTCTGTGACCTTTCCTAATATCCACTTCCCAGGAGGAACGTTCTCTTCTTTGATAACCACTACGTCATCTATTTCTAAATTCTTGGAGGGGGACCTCCATTTTGAACGTCTTTGGAGTTCTTGAAGATAGTCTGTTGACCACTTATTCCAGAAATGTTTATTCATTGACTGGACCATTTGCCATCTCGTGGTTAGGTTAATAAAATCCGGCTCTGTTTGAGGTCTGGATAAGAGGGATCCGCCAATGAGGAAGTGACCTGGGCTAAGAAATTCATCGTCTGCACCTTCAGTTGGGGCGATAAGTGGTCTAGAATTAAGGCATGCTTCTATCTGATGTAGCAGAGTACAGAACTCTTCAAAGGTAAGTTTCTGTTCTCCAACTACTCTTTTCAGGTGGTACTTCATTCGTTTTACTGCTGATTCCCACAAGCCTCCTGCTGACGGAAAGGATGGAGCATTGAAATGCCATCTTATATCAAACTCTGTTATTTTTGTAACGAAGTCTTGGTTTATAGTATTGATGATCTGTTGGTATTCCTTTTTTAGGAGCCTGTTAGCACCAACAAAATTAGTACCGTTATCACTGTAAATGTGACTAGGTGTTCCACGCCGGGAACAGAACCGCCTGAATGCAGCTAAGAAACTCTGGGTACTCAAGTCACTGACGAGTTCCAAGTGCACGGCTTTCGTAACTAAACATACAAATACAGCTACATATCCTTTTGACGTCCGGATACCCCGACCTTTATTCATTTTAATATCAAAGTGACCTGTGAAGTCTACGCCTGTATGGGTAAATGGTCGCGAAGGAGTCACTCTCGGCTCTGGTAGATCTGCCATTAGTTGATGTTGCTTTACTTCACTAAATCGGCGGCATTTCACACATTTTTGAAGCTGTGTTTTTACTGTTCGTAAGCCGCTGATGATCCAGTACTTATCTCTAATGTATGTTAATGTAAGCCGTGGACCACCATGCAGAGTAAATAAATGTGCGTCTTGTATTATAAGTTCCGTTAGTCGACTGTGACTAGACAATATAATTGGGTTTTTTGCAGATGGACTTAAAAGGGAATTGTTAAGACGGCCCCCAACTCTCAACAATCCGTATTCGTCGATGAAAGGGTTGAGACAGTCTAGCCTGCTACCCTTACGTACATGTTGTTTAGTTTTTATAAAAATATAATCTTCTCTAAAATCCTTTAATTGAGTGATTCGTATAATCAAGTTATATGAACTCTGCATTTCTTGTTTAGTAAGGTGGTTGACTTTTAGTGCAGTATGTTTATTTCGCAACCATTCAATGAAACGTGATAGCCATGCTATTGTTACAGCGGCCCGTGTCACTGAACTGGATTCATTTAATAATTTATTAATAAACACTTGATTATCGTTTTGGTGTAAAGCGGCGTTTACACTAGCTCCTTTTATTTCGATTGCTGGAGATGGATAATTAGTTTGTTCTGGTAAATTTGTTTTTATGTTAATAAGCCATCTTGGGCCTTCCCACCACAGTGGATGTTCTATGAGATGAGTCGCTGTAATACCTCTGGTGGCACAATCAACTGGATTATGTTCTGTACGAACATGCTGCCAGCAAGTGACTGGAATAACTTTGGTGATTGCGCGTACTTTATTGGCCACAAACTGTTTCCATCTGTTAATGTCACCATGAATCCAACCTAATACCACCATTGAATCAGTCCAAGCGTATATCTTAACTTGCTCATCTTTGAATGAATCTTTAACCTTTTCCAGGAGTCTTGAGAGTAAATAAGCACTGCATAATTCCAACTTTGGTAGCGTTAATTTATTTTTGATTGGAGCCAACTTTGTTTTCGCTGTCAATAAACGTGATGTATTCTCTCCTTTATAGTTCGTCGTAATATAAATTGCGCTAGCGTAAGCTTTTTCCGATGCATCGCAAAAGCCGTGTATTTCGTAGGTTTGTTTGTTACCTAAATACCGAGGTATTATGAACTTATCTAGCTTTTGAAAATCTAACTTTAGTTGTATCCAATTTTCTTTGATTTCTTCTGTCAGCTCTTGGTCCCAGGAGTCACCCATATCTATCCATGTTCTTTGAAATAAAAGTTTGGCTCGTATGGTGAGTGGTGATAGCCACCCAAGCGGATCAAATATCTTAGAAATATTAGATAATAATTGTCGTTTTGTTAGCCGTTTGTCAGCAATTGTGTCAAAAGTATTTTGAAAAGTAAATGTATCCGAATCAGGGTTCCAACGTAGTCCTAACGTTTTTCTAGATTCGGTAGATTTGAAGTCTAATGGAGTGTCCAACTGTTCCGCGGGTAAATTAAGAATAAGGTCCTTATTATTACTTGACCATTTACGTATGTTCATACCTGCCCCATTTAATATGTTTATCAGCTGTAACTGTAGTTCCCTTGCTTTTTCCAAATTGTCGTGGCCTTCTAAGAGATCATCCATATAAAAGGACTTCGTCAATGCTTCTGCCGCCAAAGGATATTTTTGAGCGTCATCTAAAGCTAATTGTTTTAGGGTTCGCATGGCGAGGTAAGGAGCTGCTTTAGTTCCGTAGGTAATTGTGGTAAGCTGATACTCCTTTAAATCGGTAGACACTGATGGCCGCCATACGATACGTTGGAGATTTTGGTCAGAATCTCTGACAAATATTTGACGGTACATTTTTTCGATGTCCGCAGTTATGACGTACTTGTGCTGACGCCACCTCAATATAAGACTGTGTAGGTCTTTTTGTAGATTCGGACCCCGTTCCATAAGATGGTTGAGGCTGTAACCAGTGGAAGTTCTCGAGGAAGCATTGAACACCGTCCGTAATTTTGTAGTTGTGGAGTCAGCTTTGATAACACCGTGGTGAGGAAGATAACATGACACAGGCAGCTGTTGCTTGTCTATCGTAGGTTTCATGTGACCTAGCCTTTCGTAATCCAACATAAACTGAATGTAGCTTTGTGACAATTTATTATTATTCAGCATCCTACTCTCTAATTTATAAAACTGCGCCTCTGCTCGTTTTTTAGATGATCCTAGTTTCTGTTCGAATCCAGGTTTCATAGGTAAGGCGACTTCATATCGGCCGTTTGATAAGCGCCTCGTAGTATTTTGGTATAAATCTTCACAATACTGATCTTCTTCCGTAAGTTCTGGGGCCAAGTTGTTTATTTCTTCTAATTCCCAGTAGTGCGACATATCAGATAAATTATTTAATACGACATGACAGTTAAAAGTTTTCACATTTCCTGACAATATCCAACCTAGTCTGGTTTGTTGGGCTATGGGTGCCCTGTTTGGACCTTTGATTAATCCATCCATAATGATATCTGAATATACGCTGGCATCAAGAAGTATGTCTACTGGTTGGCACACATTGTATGTCGGATCCGCTAACTGTAGATGTTGTAAGTGTGGCCAAGATTGTTTTGTAAAAGTTTTGTTTGGTAAATTGTTTATAACTCTTGAAATAACTAACGCCTGTGTTTGAAATTGATAGTCTCCGTATATCGACTCACAATCAAGGTCCACCATACCTTTGCTCTGTCTTGAGCTGTATCCAATCCCAGATACTGAGGCGGAATAATGTCGCCTTGATAGCCCTAGCAATTGTGCTGCGTTTTCTGATATAAGAGATATTTGCGATCCCTGATCGAGAAGAGCTTTAAATGTGATATAAGTTCCGTCGCCAGCTCGAACCTTAAGGGACAACGTTGTTAGTAAAATTTCTTCTTCTTCATTTGATACATAATTTACGTTATGTTGTTTTGAAGTTGTGGGTGAAAATATTGAATGATTTTCAGATTGTACATTTAACGACGTACGAGTATCGGAACTTGAAGTGTTATAATTGTTGACGCATGCTTCATGTAGTATGGTGTTATGCGAACCTTTGCACAATCTACAACGATTAATTGAATTGCATACATTGTCATTATGCTTGTAAAGGCAATTTTGGCATACCTGTAGTTTCGTAACTGTCTTTAATTTGTCACTCGGCGATAATTTAATAAATTTATTACATTTAAACAGAACATGTTTTTGCTGACACAGAGGGCAATGCCATGTGCATGTTGCAATAACTTGATATTGTTTTTTGTTATGAAACTTGCTATATCGATGTGCTTGATAATGTTGATTGTTCATCACTTTTGAAGTAGGTAATTTCTGCGAAATATTTTGACTGTGTAAATGGTATGCTTCTTGCTTTTCTTTAATTTGAAAGGGTTCTAATGCTGTAAATTTATTTTCGAGGAAATCCATTAGTTCACTTAAAATTGGTAATTCTCGTGGAGACTTACGAGCACATTTGTAATCTTGATAAGTTTCGGCATCTAATTTTTTGGTAATTATATGAACTAGTATAGGATCCCACGTGGAAATGTCGATCCCCAGATTCCGTACGGCGTGTATAGCTTCCATACTTGTATTATAGAGGCGTTTGATTTCACTAGCTGTTTGCTTATGAATCGTGTTTTGATTTAAAAGGGTTTCTATGTTATTTGTGAATAACACTTGAGGGTTATTATATCTATGGGTGATCAGTTCCCATGCCGTGTCATAGTTTTCTGCCGATATATTCAAATGCTGTATAAGTCGCTCAGCTTCACCTTTTAATTTTCCTTTAAGATGTTGCATTTTTTGACACTTGGACAATATGTTATTGTTATGGATGCTTTCAGTATATAAATCATAAAAAGTAGGCCATTGAGAGTACCTGCCTGAGAAGATTGGAATGTCCAACTTAGGCGTTGCCTGCTGTAAATGGGCTTCGGCTGCCATCTTTTGATAAAACGCCCTTTTCTGCTCTTTATACCGGGCTTCATAATAACTAAATTCCCCGTCATACTCTAAGTCTGACCCTTGTAGTAAATGATCTATTTTTAAATGTAGCAAATCTATGTCATTCCAGCGGTGTTGTAGGCTGCGTAATTCGTCTTCGAACTCCCATTTTTCGGAGATGCTATTGACGTCCGTGGCTTTTATCAGCCTAGCTAATGCTCGAAAGTTAGTACGCTGTTGCCTTATGAGCTGTGTATGTTCCACGTTATGCCCAGCAGTCTGTGCTGACGTGGATGGTTTAACTGTGTGTTGTGTAATTGGCGCCTGGATTCCCTGTTTGGGATTCGGATGCCCTTATGGTATCCTGCTCAGTGTCACGTGGCTGTTGGTAGGATGAAATCCTGTATCGAACCTCATTAAAATACGCCCGCGCCTGATCATACTGACTGTTATTAAAATAATCAATGTCCTCGTTAGTAAATGGGGACAATTTTGTGTTATTTGTGTTGAATTCTGCCCACAGCTTATCCAAAGTTTCTAGACGAGCGTCTAAATACTCGCGCGTCTTACGGGTGGGTGAATCCTTTTTAAAATTCCGTTCCACCTGCTTTATACTTTCAAGAAGATCTGCTTGGCGTTGTAATAGCTTCTCCATTTTTTTAGTTTCTTCTCAATAATAATAGAAAAGATCTTACTTGATATCCCGATGAATATAAGTGATGTATGATGATGTGAATAATCACTGCAGCTTGCACTGTATGAACGACACTGCACCAATTATTTTTAAAATTCGTTCAAAAAATGTACACTCAATCGCTAAAGAGTACGTTTAACAAAAACCGTATGAATGTGACACGATGACCCTGTTAGGCCGGGTTTCGGCACCAATATCTGTAGTGTGTCTACAGTCAGGGAAGTACGATAATAAAACCACCGTACTAGTGAATTGCTGTAGTGCAACTGTGTATTGCTATAATTAATTGTGCCCACACAGCAAGGCACATGTGTTGTACATAAACATTGTACATTATGAAATGTGCCTTACTATAATATCTAGTAGTCGCCAGTGACAATAGTGGAAACTTCATATTGTGCACTATCCTTCCTGAATAATAAGCTAATGTTGCTAAATCGCATTGCTTGTGGTAAATTTGGTTAATTTTTAGAAGGAAGCTTAGTTTTTTTCAACCATTTTTGGCATATAAATTAACAATTGTTTTTCAGATGAAATAATAAAACAAAGTAAAAAGAAACGCTCAAGCCCGTCTCGGAGGCGAGAGGGAGTAAATGTGCGCGGTCATGGTGGAACCGCGCGAGGTGTTAGTGGTCGTGCTATGGCTAATAACAATGGTCAGCATCAGACTCGTGGGAGAAACAGAGCTCGTGGACGAGGCAATGTCGTTCAGGCACTGTCAAGATCAGGTACTCCAGGCACAGGACTAGCAAGATCACGCTCCCGATGCTTTGGAGGACGTGCCCAGTCAAGAGTTCACTGGCAATCTCGCAACCGATCCCGTTTTCAGAACCGTCAGTCCAACGCACGTTTAGCTTCAAAAGGTAAAGCTGCTTTAGGAAACATACCTGAACTGATGCAAGCTGGCAGAGTGTACTATGCCAGCTTGCATCAATTCAGGTATGGTCTGGTCTGTCTTTGGAAATTTATATACTGTTTGTTCATAAGATTAAACTTAATTTTTAAATAATTTATCAAAAATACGAACAAAACATTTAGTAGACAGAACATTAAACTCGCAACTATTGTTTCAGATGGAATACACAGTCAGTCTTTACGTCCTAATTCAAACTTAAATTTCCATGGAGGAGTACACAGTCGCCTTGGCATACCCACTCATCGAGGAACGTCAAACCTACGTAAATCTTTAGCAGTACATGAGAGAGAAAATTCAAAACGAGGAATTGTTTTAACCACTTCTCATCATACACTGATGAGAAGTGCAGTAGGTTTGAAATCAGATGAAATCTTAAGAGAGCGCCATAACAATATGTCACCGGTAAAATCCCAGACTATTACAAGATCAAGGCATTCCTTAGGTTCTCCATCACAGTTGACGATCAGTGTTGCTAATGATTTTGCGAGACGTCGCCATAACAGTGTGGAAAGTGATCGTGGAGGCAATCGTGATCTAGCACGTAACTTTGTTAACAATCAAGTGCTAAACGAGCAATTGCAAAATGAAAAAGTTGCTATTCAAGGTAGAGATTATTGCAACCGTAATCCTAGTGAGCCACCTACAGCAAATAATAAGACTTTACATCAAAGATTTGCAACTCTGCGTAAAACCTAATTCATATATGGATACCTAATAGAACAAAAAAATGTTCCACTCGTACTATATTATATTTTTGTAGATATTAATTAAACTTTACATTTGAAGAGTTTGTAAAAGTGTCTGTTTATCTTTGTATTGAATTGTAACCAAATAAATCATTTTATATGCATAACTCTTTTCTTACGTGATGATTTCTCTTGGAATTAATGACAAAGGAAATTATGTTCCAAAGATATTACGATATTAAAAATCAACTATTCACTGGTTGACTTGAAATCAGTCTAGGGGTATTCCATTACCGGTGTAAAGGTCAGGTAAGAAAGGATTGAACGTGGATTGTACCTGCCATTTCAACTCCACCCGCAAAAGGGATTCCAGGGGCGTAAAATTAAAAATCCCACGTTTACAAGTATTACTTCCATAAGTACGAAACTAAGTGAGAATGTTCATTTTGGCGTTACAGTCGACTCTGGTTAATTCGAAACTCGAGGGACTCTTAAAATATTACGAATTATCGAGTGTTCGAAATATTAAATAGTTCGAAATTTGTGAGAGAAATTAAAGAAAACTTACATACATACATACATACATAACTTCACGCCAAATCCCTTGCGGGGTAGGCAGAGAGAACAGAAAAAACTTAAAGAAAACTTCGAATTATTAAGTGTTGATCAATTCTTATTTATTAACTGCTATTCTATAACAATGACAGAACTTTAGAGGTACATTCGTGTACATACACTTACGTATTCATAATGTTAATTAATTATTATTTTGAAAGAACTCTGTAATACTGGTTTACCTTCCGAAAATACCATAACTTCCGAAAAGAATTTCGAAAAGTCATTGGTATGTGCCAGTGTCAGGATTTGAACCCACCACTTCTTGAATTAGAATATACATGGTCGATATTAGCATGGCTGTCGATTTTCACATTAACATGCTCATTATTAGCAATGTATCAACACACATGCTACTATTAAGCACTTGCTTGGTAATGGCATGCTTTCATACTAATAAAAAGCATGTGTAACAGTACCATTAGTCAAACACTGTAATCATAGCCTAAACAAAGGCTCAAATAACAAACAAGTTTGATCTTGTCGCAAAATGTATGTACATACTTACAATCTTTCTCTCTGCAACTTTGAATTGTCGAGTGTTGGACGCTGATAAGTTCGAATTAACGCGTCGTTTTGTTATATAGCAATGATATTTTCGTACGAATTACCAAGAGTTTAAAAATGTATTGATTTAGTTCGAAATATAAAGAGATTTTGTAGGGAACTCGTGATATCTTTGAATTATCGAGAGGTTTGAATTATCGCAGGTTTGAATTAACAAGAGTCGACTGTATAATAATATTAATCACTGACAAATTAGTTACGATTTTCATGAAATTTTGTGTGCATATCGGGTGTAGGTATATAAGAATAGGTCTACTTCTTTTTATCAATACATACAAGATTTACTGGGTCATCAACATAAAGTAAAAATTTATGCAAATGCGCAATTTGTTAATAACTACATACAAGACTTTGCTTATGTACGTAAACTTTTGAAATAAATAAGACATTAGAACATTTATTCTCAGGTGTACTTTAATGTTCTTTCAAACAATGGCGACCTGCTACTTTCGTTTATTATTTAGGTACATTGTAGGTATCTGGCTGGTGGGGGGCGCCGTCAGACCACCTCCACGAGCGCCCGGATGCTCCTTCCGGGCCGGTGCTCCCTGGGCGGGACCTGGCGGAGTAAATTCCGTCGGGTCCTGGCTGAGCGTCTGACACCAGTGGTGTAATCGTAATCCAGTCCGTGGGGCTGGGACGATGGCCGCCGCAAGGGGGCCGCGAGGAAGAAAACCTCTATAAAAAATCACATTGTAGAGCTCCGCCTCTGCGTATCAGAGGGTAGAGTGCGACGCTACCGCGTAGGGTGGCAGTTTGCCACGGCTCAGGGCGACGGACTAGGGGTCGTGGACCCCCCCGTTCGGCCTGCAGCGTGTTTCGGGGTAGGGGCGACGGACCAGGGATTGTGAATCCCCCCGTTCGGCCCTACCGAAACGAAGGAGCGCGGGACAGGGCGTCGGTCAGGGGTTGTGAACCCCCCCGCTCGGCCTGTCCCGGTATTCGAGGAGGGAAGGGGCGACGGACCAGGGGTTGTGAACCCCCCGCTCGGCCCTACCCGGGACGGTCTTCTGGAGAGGGGCGGTGGACCGGGAGTTGCTAACCCTCCCACTCGGTCCTCTCCGAGGAAGGCGCTCCGGGGCGACGGACCGTGGGTCGTAGACCCCGCCGCTCGGCCCGGCCCGCAACCCTCATTGAGATGCGCGGGGGTCGTCGGACCGCGTGGAGTAAACCACTATAAAAAATCCGTGAATCCCAAGTTCTGATGCCCGGCGAGGGGATGCATGTTCGACGCGGAGGTCGGACCCGAGGGCATCACTTTAGAGGAGCTCACCCCTGGGCAGGAGGGAAAAAAGCCGAGGGAACTCACCCTCGTTAATCAAAGTAAAAAACATTATGGCAACTAGAAAAAACAAATGTCCTCACGTGGGTCCCAGCTGCGATGCGGCTGGGGAATCCCACCCTGGCGGAGTCCCGCCAGGCAGCCCCACCGTATGTGAGGGGGGCACCTACTGCCAAGCTGTCGTCGGGGGCAGCAACACCGAGGATGGAGCGACGGGTGATTCGACCATGGTCGAGAATACCCCAAATACCGGACGTGACAACTCACCGACCTCAGGGAGGTTCTGGAGGAGTGACAGGGGAGAGGACGGTGAGCCCAGCTCTGGGCGATCCCGTTCGTCCTCAATATCGGATGTGACAAAGGGGCAGGGCTTGGTTCTCAGATCCAGGAGACCCAAGTCTCCCCTTATTTCACCAATGACTGTGACGGCGGATGGCGGCGGCGATAGTGACAGTGCTATGTCCGCCGTCTCCGCCGCCTCAGAGGCCTCTATAAGTCGGGGACACGGCCTCGAAAACGGAAGCCGCGGAGCCCCGTTGACCTGGGTGGCGAAAAGAAGCGAGCCACAGGTGTCTCCAAGCTGGTGGACTCGTCACCAGAGGAGGAGAGACCGACCGTCATAGGCGCCGAGATCTTTGAGGCCCTAGACAACATGGAGCGGACCGTCGAACGAGCTAAGTACACGAAGGCGGAGATCGCGACGGCGGTTCGCTCCAATGCGGCCTCAATAAGGAAGAAAATGGCGGTTCTATGTGCCAGGGCCGACACCCAAGACCGAGACAATGAAAGTCTCCGGTCTCAAATGGCGGAGTTATCGGCCCGGATTAGTGAAGTGGCACAAGAAAACGTCGACCTTCGTGCCAGAATGGCCGTGATGGCAGCGAAAATGGAGACGCCTCGTACGCAGGCGGCGGGGTCATCCCGGGCGGATTCTTCTCCCCGGGTGTCGCCGCCATCTGCGCAAAAGAAGAAGAAGACCGGCACAGCCCCCGCGAAATCCGTGGAGGCTCCGCCGCCGCAGCCTTCCGCCACCCCGGACCTAGGCCAGGTCATGGCATTTATTCAGTGCGAGGTCATAGAGAGGTTCTTCTCCGGTATGGGGAAGATGCCTCCTCTGGGACAAAAGCGGCCCGCCACGGTGAATCCGCCGCCGCCGGGGCCGCAGAGGAAGAAAAAGAACAACAAGAAGGAGAGGCGGGCGACGACTGCGGAGCATTTGCGGGCGCTGCCGCCTCCGCCTGCGCTTGCAGCTGAACCTGCGACAGGTGCAGGAGCTGGCGGCGAGACCTGGGCGACGGTGGTCAGCCGCAAGGCCGCTGCCGCCGCTCGGAAAGCTCACGCTGTCGCCGCCGCTCCTGCATCGGTGTCGAAGAAAAAGAAGGTGGCGGGGCTGCCGAAGCCCCCCAGTACTGCCGCGGTGGTGGTGACGGTGCCTCCGGACGCCGGCACCACGCTCGCGGCGGTGATGGAGGCTGCCAAGAGCCGCATAAAACTTGCGGATCTTGGCATCTCCGGGGGGATAAAGCCCCGCAGGACGTTGACCGGGGCTCTGATGCTGGAGGTCCCCGGTCCGGACAGCTCTGCCAAGGCCGATGCCTTGGCGGAGAAAATGAGGGTGGCCGTCGCCGACACGGGCGCGATAATCTCGCGCCCGTGTAAAATGGGCGACTTGAGGGTGATGGACCTGGACGAGTCCATCACCCCCGCGACCGTTGCCACGGTGATCGCCGAGGCGGGCGGATACGCCCCGACCGAAGTAAAGGTCGGGGAGATCCGCTCCAGCCCGTCTCGGTTGGGGTCGGCCTGGGTCCGGTGCCCGCTCGGGGTCGCCAGGAAACTGGCGGCTCAGAGGCGTTTGCTTATCGGGTGGACCTCGGCGCGCGTCGAGGCACTGGCGGCAAGGCCGCTGCAGTGCTTCCGGTGCCTAGAGAAGGGGCACGTCCGAGCGAGGTGCCCCTGCGCCGTGGACAGGAGCGGACGGTGCTATCGATGTGGCGTAGTTGGCCACATCGCTAGCGCCTGCACCGCGTCCGCTCCTCGCTGCCCGGTCTGCTCGGACCTGGGCTGCAGGGCGGATCACCGGATGGGGGGCAAGAAGTGCTCCCCTCCTAAAAGGAAGGCGGCGGCCGCAAGGCCTCCCTCCCCTATCAGGGGACAGGCGGGCGCAATGGAGGTCCAATAACTACGGACCTCCGCGCCCGCTTCCTCCAGGGCAACCTAAACCACTGCCGCGCTACGCAGGACCTACTTGCGCAGACGGTAGTGGAGTGGTCGGTTGCCCTGGCGATGATCGCCGAGCCCTACCGCGTCCCCGTCCACCCGCGATGGTTCGGTGACGTCACGGGCTCGGTGGCAATCTATTGGGCAGAAGGGAGCTACTGCTCCCTCCTATGGAAAGGTCCAGGCTACGTTGCCGTGGAGTGGGGATCCATGGTCGTAGTGGGTTGTTACATCTCCCCCAACTGCGGCCTCGATGTTGATATGCCTGCTGAACGAGGCGGGGAAACTCTTCGAAAGGGTTATCTCCGCCCGTATCAGCAGCCACCTGTCGCAGGTGGGCCCGGACATATCGGACTGCCAGTTCGGGTTCCGGCAGGGGCGCTCGACCATCGATGCGGTGCGTCGGGTGCGGGCCCTGTCGGAACCAGCAGTCCGATCGGGGGGGGTCGCGCTGGCGGTGTCGCTAGACATCGTCAACGCCTTCGGGACCCTCCCCTGGCCGGCCATCAGGGAGGCCCTCGTGTACCACGAGGTGCCTCCCTACCTAAGGTCGGTCATCGGGGCCTACCTGCAGGAGAGACGGGTGGACTATGTCGACCGGAACGGGACGGAGCAGAGGAAGGAGGTGACGTGCGGGGTTCCGCAGGGGTCCGTGCTCGGGCCCCTGCTGTGGAACCTCGCCTACGATCCGGTCCTCCGCACCAGTCTGCCCCGTGGCGTAGAGTGTCGTTTGCTACGCAGACGACACTCTGGTGGTAGCCACGGGGCCCGACTTCGAGCGGACGCTCAGGTTCGCCGAGCTGGGGGTGGCGATCGTCGTCAGACGGATCCGCAGGCTGGGCCTGGAGGTGGCGCCTCACAAAAGTGAGGCGCTGTGGTTCCACCGCCTCACCAGAGGCAGGGAACCCCCGGCCTCGCGGATCCAGGTGGGTGACACGGCTGTCCCAGTGGGGCGGTACATGAAGTACCTCGGCCTCACCCTGGACAGCCGCTGGAGCTTCGAGGAGCACTTCGTACGGATGGTCCCCCGAGCGCGACGGGTGGCGGGCGCGGGTGATGGGTCGCGGCCCGGGAAGGATGACCCCCCGGTGCGGCCGGGGAGGGTCGTCGGGGGCGCCGCCGGCCGCGCGCCTCTTTACAGCGCGCGGTCGGAGCCGCCCCGCCCGGGGGAGCCTCGCCGAGGCTCCCCGAGGATGAGCACCCCCTCGTGACGGAGGGGGGGCGACGGCGGGGTGGACCAGAGGGGTTTATCCGAATCCTGGACCACCCCAACGCCGGAGGAAGGCCGCCGCGAGGTTTTAGTGGGTAACCCTAGGATCGGATTTCAGTTTACTGTTTTGGGAGTCCCACACTACCCCTGCCGCACCCAGGCGGGGGGTGTGCATAAAGCATTTCCTCGCGTAAAAAAAAAAAAAAAAAAAAAAAGGTATCTGGCTGGTGGGCTCGAGCGCCCAAAAACGATTATATTACTATTGTTATTTATACATAAAAAAACTTGAACAATAGCATAGCAATTAGATCGCTGTCTAATAATGCTGTCTTTGTGAAGAAATACTTAATATATTATGGCGTGGTATTTTCTTCAGAGAATAGTTATTTTGTTGTTACTTGCCTTATTTATTACGTATCATATTCTCTGAGTCTTCTCTAATATAACTTGCAATAGTCATACCTATGTAATGGGTTTATAGAAAATTAGTAACGATTAGGAGTTGGGACACAATTTGTGGAAAGACGTTTCTTAGTAGTATCAGTAACAAACTGATATTGATAAAATTTTGTGTGTAAATTGAACCTATTGCCATAACGGGCACAAAGATTTCAGTTATCGATATTTATCACACATAACTTTCGTAAATAATTTTAAAAAGTCATTGGTGTGGGCCAGGATTCGAGTAATTTATTTTGGCATATTATAACTTCTGACGAGTTTCATAATAGTGAAACAACCATTTTAAATTTGAATAAATAATGAAATGTGCCTTACTATATTATCTAGTAGTCGCCAGTGACAAAAGTGGAAACTTCATATTGTGTGTATCCTTCCTGAATAATAAGCTAATGTTGCTAAATCGCATTGCTTGTGGTAAACTTGGTTTATTTTTAGAAGGAAGCTTAGTTTTTTTTAACCATTTTTGGCATATAAATTAACAATTTTTTTTCAGATGAAATAATAAAACAAATTAAAAAGAAACGCTCAAGCCCGTCTCGGAGGTGAGAGGGAGTAAATGTGCGCGGTCATGGTGGAACCGCGCGAGGTGTTAGTGGTCGTGCTATGGCTAATAACAATGGTCAGCATCAGAGTCGTGGGAGAAACAGAGCTCGTGGACGAGGCAATGTCGTTCAGGCACCGTCAAGATCAGGTACTCCAGGCACAGGACTAGCAAGATCACGCTCCCGATGCTTTGTAGGACGTGCCCAGTCAAGAGTTCACTGGCAATCTCGCAACCGATCCCGTTTTCAGAACCGTCAGTCCAATGCACGTTTAGCTTCAAAAGGTAAAGCTGCTTTAGGAAACGTACCTGAACTGATGCAAGCTGCCAGAGTGTACTCTGCCAGCTTGCATCAGTTCAGGTATATTTGTAAAAAGAGTGAGGTAACATTTGTAAAAACTATATTATCAGTTATTATATTAGTGATACTGTTCTGGAATTGAAACTGATATTTACTGAAGTCATAAATTTATCGAGTATAGAAATTCCTTTGTACTTGAGCTAAACTATGATTTGTTGGTGATTTCTTGCAACAAATCTCTCACTCTCAGTGACAGTTGTTTGGTCTAGTCTGTCATTGGGAATTTATATACTGTTTGTTCATAAGATAAAACTTAATTTTTAAATAATTTATCGAAAATACGAACAAAACATTTAGTAGACAGAACATTAAACTCGCAACTATTGTTTCAGATGGAATACACAGTCAGTCTTTACGTCCTAATTCAAATTTAAATTTCCATGGAGGAGTACACATTCGCCTTGGCATACCCACTCATCAAGGAACATCAAACCTACGCAAATCTTTAGCAGTACATGAGAGAAAAAATTCAAAACGAGGAATTGTTTTAACCACTTCTCATCATACCTTGATGAGAAGTACAGTAGGTTTGAAATCAGATGAAATCTTAAGAGTGCGCCCTAACAATATATCACCGGTAAAATCGCAGACTATTACAAGATCAAGGCATTCCTTAGGTTCTCCATCACAGTTGACGATCAGTGTTGCTAATGATTTTGCGAGACGTCGCCATAACAGAGTGGAAAGTGATCGTGGAGGCAATCGTGATCTAGCACGTAACTTTGTTAACAATCAAGTGCTAAACGCGCAATTGCAGAATGAAATAGCTTCTATTCAAGGTAGAGATTATTGCAACCGTAATTCTAGTGAGCCACCTACAGCAAATAATAAGACTTTACATCAAAGATTTGCAACTCTGCGTAAAACCTAATTCATATATATGGATATATGAATATATATATCCAAAATATGGATACCTAATAGAACACAAAAATGTTCCACTCGTACTATATTATGTTCTAAACTTTACATTTGAAGAGTTTTGTAAAAGTGTCTGTTTATCTTTGTATTGAATTGTAGCCAAATAAACCATTTTATATGCATAACTCTTTTCTTACGTGATGATTTCTCTTTGAATTAATGACATAGGAAATTATGTTCCAAAGATATTACGATATTAAAAATCAACTATTCACTGGTTGACTTGAAATCAGTCTAGGGGTATTCCATTACCGGTGTAGAGGTCAGGTAAGAAAGGATTGAACGTGGATTGTACCTGCCATTTCAACTCCACCCGCAAAAGGGATTCCAGGGGCGTAAAATTAAAAATCCCACGTTTACAAGTTTAGTATTACTTCCATAAGTACGAAACTAAGTGAGAATGTTCATTTTCGCGTTATATTAATCAGTGACAAATTAGTTACGATTTTCATGAAATTTTGTGTGCATATCGGGTGTAGGTATATAAGAATAGGTCTACTTCTTTTTATCAATACATACAAGATTTACTGGGTCATCAACATAAAGTAAAAATTAATGCAAATGCGCAATTTGATAATAACTACATACAAGACTTTGCTTCTGTACGTAAACTTTTAAAATAAATAAGATATTACAACATTTATTTTCAGGTGTACTTTAATGTTCTTTCAAACAATGGCGACCTGCTACTTTCGTTTATTATTTAGGTACATTGTAGGTATCTGGCTGGTGGGCTCGAGCGCCCAAAAACGATTTTATTACTATTGTTATTTATGCATAAAAAAAATTGAACAATAGCATAGCAATTAGCTCGCTGTCTAATAATGCTGTCTTTGTGAAGAAATACTTAATATATTATGACGTGACATTTTCTTCAGAGAGTAGTTATCTTGTTGTTTCCTGCCTTATTTATTACGTATCATATTCTCTGAGTCTTCTCTAATATAACTTGCAATAGTCATACCTATGTAATGGGTTTATAGAAAATTAGTAACGATTAGGAGTTGGGACACAATTTGTGGAAAGACGTTTCTTAGTAGTATCAGTAACAAACTGATATTGATAAAATTTTGTGTATAAATTGAACCTATTGCCATACCGGGCACAAAGATTTCAGTCATCGATATTTATCACACACAACTTTCGAAAATAATTTTAAAAAGTCATTGGTGTGGGCCAGGATTCGAAGATATTTAGTAGGGTAGACTGGGAGCGGTTGTGTCAATTTTTTTTAATCACCCATAGCATTGTTAATTCACTGGTAAGATCGCAGAAAAGGAACTAATAACGTAATTTGTGCATTTGTCTACATAAAAACACTAACATATTGGTCTCTTAATACCATGTAGCGCTCATAAGACCAAAATTTCAAAAAATGGAAAGGGGCACAACCGGCCACATGGCAAGGGCGGTTGTGACAGTGTTTGTGGTTGGTAGTAATATGCATAAACACACCAAAATGGTCTTTATTATCTTTTATTGATAGAACAATTTAAGAAATGCATATTATCACAATTATAGTTAGACAGTTTTAAGTAATTATAGTAAATCAACTAGAATCTAAAATCGCTTCTGCCTGACGCAAAGAAGTTTTAGTGATAGCTGAAATGTAATAAATTGACATTATTTTGCCAGGATGACCGGCATCCACCCGTCACAAGTAGTACTTATGGCGTTTTTAAATAGTCCAACGACAGATCGGACTATGTCAAAGACTAAGTACTCTGTCACAAGGTTCATAGAAATCATACAAAAATATGTTAACATAACATAACTTTACGCCTTTTGTTACCCGAAGAAGTAGGCAGCGGCTGTTAAGCCTCGTTTCGCCGTTATGTTTACGTCCCAAATGGAATAGGTGGCGAACCTATTGACATATCGGGCACAAAGTTTTCAGTCATCGATTTTAACACACATAACTACCGAAAACAATTTTGAAATGTCATTGGTGTGAGCCGGTGTCAGGAATCGACCCCAGACTTCTGGATCAGAAGCCGTGTGCTCGACCACTAGGCCACCGAGACTGGCGACCTATATAACATACATACATACATAACTTCATGCCAAATCCCTTGCGCGGTAGGCAGAGAGAACAGAGCTCCATAAGCCACGATTCTTACACACCTCATTCGCTTCGTTGACTTTCATAACTGTTTGCATGCACTCGCGTCGACTTTTGAGACTTCTAACATCATCTCCCTCCAGAACACGTTCTATTTGGTCATGGAAAGTGTGTCTTCTCGACTTCTAAATCCATCCGCTTTTGCATTGTATATTTACTTAATCAATCTCGCATCATCCATTCTTTCTACATGTCCGAACCATCGGAGCATGCCCTTTCTTACTTTAAACCGACACTCTCTTTCAATCCGACTTCCTTCTTACAACCATAGTTTCGCCGCGGTCAGCGAGGGTCACTCCGCAGATTTTGCGCAGTGCCCTTGTTTCGACCGCGTTTATCCTACTTTCGTGCACACTGTGCCATAGCCAGTTCTCGCTTCCTAATGTTAGCGATGGGATTAGTATTGCATTGTAGATTACTACCTGTGCTTTTTTGCTAATACTTTTTCCGCCCAGGAATCTGCCCTACGCTCCATTTATTATATTTTAATAAGTATATTTTATTCCTATATTAAACTATATCTTATATCTTTAAACGAGCAATTCTTGTATATATATATATATGTATATATATATGTATATTAATTGGAACTCGGAATCGGCTCCAACGATTTTCATGAAATTTAGTATATAGGGGGTTTCGGGGGCGATAAATCGATCTAGCTAGGAATCATTTTTAGAAAATTTCATTTTATCGTGTTTTATCGATAATCAACTTAAACATCAACTTACTTTTTGGAATTCCTGACATCTATTGGCGAATGCTATAATTATTTTAAATTGTGAGCAACTAACTTGCTTTAACGACAACAACACTAAAGCTATTCCAGCAGATGGCGTTGTTTATAAAAAAAAAGAAAATACCGAGCAAAGCTCGGTCATCCAGATATTGTTTATAAATGGATACAATTGTTAACAATCCAGATTCCGGTGAATTACCACGACCTCTTGGAATATCGGCCTAAAGTGGTTCATACCACGTTTCAGGCGTGACTCTTTTACATTCCCGCCAAAAAAACTAGTACTTGTGTTGGATTTTTTTTTTCATTTGTTTAGTTTTGGACAGACTAAAGCTTTGAAGTCATACTGCCCAGTCTGTCGTATTATTTTTTTGAGAGTAACAAACTAAAACTAACTTAATCTAACCGTAACTAACCTTAAATAGCCCAAACTAATCATCCATAAAGTCATGGCGCTTTATGCACTTATATCTTTAAACGAGCAATTCTTGTATATATATATATATGTATATATATATGTATATTAATTGGAACTCGGAATCGGCTCCAACGATTTTCATGAAATTTAGTATATAGGGGGTTTCGGGGGCGATAAATCGATCTAGCTAGGAATCATTTTTAGAAAATTTCATTTTATCGTGTTTTATCGATAATCAACTTAAACATCAACTTACTTTTTGGAATTCCTGACATCTATTGGCGAATGCTATAATTATTTTAAATTGTGAGCAACTAACTTGCTTTAACGACAACAACACTAAAGCTATTCCAGCAGATGGCGTTGTTTATAAAAAAAAAGAAAATACCGAGCAAAGCTCGGTCATCCAGATATTGTTTATAAATGGATACAATTGTTAACAATCCAGATTCCGGTGAATTACCACGACCTCTTGGAATATCGGCCTAAAGTGGTTCATACCACGTTTCAGGCGTGACTCTTTTACATTCCCGCCAAAAAAACTAGTACTTGTGTTGGATTTTTTTTTTCATTTGTTTAGTTTTGGACAGACTAAAGCTTTGAAGTCATACTGCCCAGTCTGTCGTATTATTTTTTTGAGAGTAACAAACTAAAACTAACTTAATCTAACCGTAACTAACCTTAAATAGCCCAAACTAATCATCCATAAAGTCATGGCGCTTTATGCACCATATTTCAAGGGAGGTTTGACGACAATGGAGAGCACGCTACACACGATATTTACTTCATTTTCCACATTTGCACTCATATCCGAATACTAATTAAATCAAACGCCACGAATTTTATTCAATAAAATCTATTGAAACACAAATTATAGAAAATAATGCAAAGAACGGACGTGACTCTTTTACATTCCCGCCAAAAAAAACCTTACTTGCGTGTGAGTTTAATTGACATGCTCACCAACCGATAAGAATAAGGGCTGTGTTCACATTTAATCACAATATTAATTTTAATTCAATTATAAGTAAAATAATGATTTTATTCTATTGACTATAAATCTACAAGGTTTTCATTTTTTTATTTATAACTTTACGCCTACTTCTAACTGAAGGTGTAGACAGCGAATGTTAAACCTTAAATAGGTGAACAAATATTTTATACCTCTGCTACTAAAGGGTTCTTTGAAGAACATTTCTTTAAATAACAATAGAAATTACTTATAAAATAGTTTTGTTCCCTGTATTTCTCACGTAGATTGGACTACGTATTTACTTAATTACATATTTCTTAATTACATATGTATACATTCCAACGGCGCCGTGATATCGCCATGTGGATAATTAATTTGTAAGCAATAATAATCTTTTGTGATTCGTTGCAGATATCACATGGATGGTTTAAGAAAAACAATTAATACGCGTAATCAATTTTTATAAGCTTTGTATTTCTGTCTGTGTTCACTTTGACTTAAAGGTCTTAGTTACCCGGTCTTTAAAACCTAAAAAAACGGTGTTCACTGTGTTGTCATTTGTCAAAAATAGACATTAGACTAGGGTTGCTGATATTTTTAAAAATATCGGATTTTCGATATATCGATATTTTAAAAAATATCGATATCGGGGTATGATATATCGAAAAAAAATATCGATATTTTGATATATCGATATTTTGAAGTGAAACTTCTTAAACGACATGCAAACGTTAAACGCCCCGTTTGCTGCCGTTTTAATTAATCGTATTTACTACAATGCTTTAAAATATTGTTTGTGAACAATTTTACCCAAATAAAAACGGTTACTCATTCAAGTGTTTACCACGCCCAACGTAGCTTAACTTTGTGATCGGTGAAGACCAGCGAGTCCAATATACTATGGGCGTTGGTTATAGAGGCAGTAAATTAACCAGTCAATATATTAACCATTTATTCTAACGTATCGCCATCTATGTCCATAAGCTAAAACTACTCTAAAGATTACCGATGTAGAATTGATTTCATTTCAGATGTAGTGACATCTATGGACGAAAGGTAGTAAATTAAGATCGTAAAAAACTATTTATTAAGATATCTTCTCTTTCATATACCATGTATTTAGTTTTCGGTATCGTTGTCAGTAAGGTCAATATTTGATTTTGGTGGTAGTAACTATACGACTGACTCATTATGATAGTTTCCTTCTGCATTTTTCGTGATTATACTTACTCTGATGGATAGTTTTGCAAATGCATGATGGATTTCCTTTTCAAATGGGTTGCTAAATTTGTTGCATTTCCACATCTTTGATAACTTTTCACGACAAAGTGCAAAAAACACTACTTGAATATAATTTCTTAAAATACATGCATATAATAGATTTTTTTTTTGCCGCAGCTGCGTCCAGCATACATATAAACGTAAATATTAACGTAAATTATATCGTTGTGATAGTTAACAGTGGCTTAACACATTCATTGACAATTGTTTTACTATGTATTTATGACATGACATAAGATAATTTAGGGAAATTAAAATTATAGATACTAATCAATTATATAGGTACATATAAAAATGCATACTCCTAAAAATGCATGTACAGAAAATTCATATGTTACGTCTATTAATAGAAAGAGGGTGTTGTTCAAAGAGTTTTCCATAAGCCCTGCGGGCCCCTGTGAAAGTGTCTTTAAGCAAAAAAAAAAACAATACGCGATACCTATATACACTAATCAGTTATAATTTGATGCAAAATTTTTTCATTGCCAAGAATTAGCTTGAACTCGTAAAGGGGAGCTGTTTGTCATTGCTTATGGGATGACTTGACGATTGTTTATTAGTTTTTTAAATACAGTATATTAAGATTAGACTAGAATACGCTTTATTGTACGCAATTTTTATACATTACATTGAAGTAATTAGTACATAGTAAATGTCGATCAAGTACAAAAGGCGGTCTTATCGCATGTTGCGATCTCTTTCAGACAACCTTAAGTTTGCGATGACGATATAATTTAAGTTATTGTGTCCAAAAAAAAATTTTTTCATAAAAATATCGAAAGTCGATATGTACATTTCAATATCGAACTATCGATATATCGTAAAAAAAAATCGGCGATAAATATCGATATTTTTAAGGAAAAATATCGATATTTTATCAACAGTCCTACATTACTATTAGACACTAGACGTAGACAGTTTGTGTTTGACTATTCACGGATGCAGGCAACTGTAAAAAATTTACCTAAGTAATTTTGCTACATGCTGCATGGGAATATTTTAAACTGAGTGTGTTGTTGAAGTAAACACTTTCCATAAAATATACGTGTTTCTACGTTCTGTTATCGTAATAAAAACAATGGCCGATTCAGTGAACATGTCATTGGGTAAGTGAAAAATTGGTATGAGTGGAATCTATTTTGGGATATTAAAACTTGTGTCGAATTTCATTATAATGCAACATCCATTTCAAATTTGAAAAAATCGTGAAATTTATTATATTTCCTAGTAGTCGCCACCGACAGGAGCGGGAAATTTCGCATTGTACTGTCCTTCCTGAATTAATGTTATTGTTTCAATAAATCGCTTTGCTCGTGGTGCATGTGTTATTTTTTCAGAAGTTGATTGTTAAAACTAAGCTTCTTAGTTTTCTGAACCATCGTTAACAATGAGATTAACCATTCTTCTTTTTTTTCAGATGAAATAATAAAACAAAATAAACAGAGATCAAGCAGGTCTCGCGGGCGAGGTGGAGGAAATATACGCGGTCGTGGTGGAACAGGAAGAGGTGTTAGTGGTCGTGCTAATGCTAATGACAATGTTCGGGGTCGTGGGAGAGGCAGAGCTCGTGGACGAGGCCATGTTGTTCAGTCATTGTCAAGACCGGGTACACCCAATGCAAGACAAGCAAGATCACGTTCCCGAGGCCCTCGAGGACGTGCCCAGTCAAGAATTCGCTCGCTATCTCGCAACCGATCTCGTTCACAATCTCGGAACCGTTCCCGTTCTCGTAACCGTCAGTCTAATGCACGTTTAGCTTCAAGATCTCGATCACGTCTCAGGGGCTTGACGCCAAAAGGTAGAGCTGGTCTAGAAGACATACCTCAAATGCCTCAACTAATGCAAGCTGGCAGAGTACACAGAGGTAACATTTAAAAAAATATATTACCTGATTATATGATAGTGATTCTGCAATTAGGCTGAAATTTATATATAAAAAGAATTAAGAAGATATTTAAGGATTGCATATGTTGAAATAATTAGCAACAAAAATTTTGTGACAACTTGGTAAAATTTACCAGGTATACAAATCCTTTAAATTTGGGCTAAAATTAGCGAAAATTTAAAGTGTAAATTCTGACTCACATTTAATATCATAGTCATATATCCAATATCTTCTCAATAATTGCATTCGATTCGTTCACAACCTTCGTAAATACGATCATGTTTCTTCATTCCGCCGACAATTAAAATGGTTACCTATTCGTCAGCGCCGTAACCTACATACACTGTCACTGGTCTTCGCGCTACTCAACTCCTCTAGTGCCCCCACCTACTTATCCTCTGATTTCAAATATGTCTACTCCAATCAGAACCGGAAACCTCGCTCGTCTAACAATCTCCTCCTTACATGCCCTCAGCACACCTCTAACCTTGTACATTCTTCTTTCTACATACAATCCATTCTTCTCTGGAATTCCCTCCCTCCCGAAATTAGGAAGTCAAAAAGCCGAAAAAGTTTTAAGTCTTTTGTTTATGAACTATATATGAAGCAAATTCTGGAAACCGGCTAATTAACCCTCTTCAAACTAAATTAATAACCATGATGCCATTTTTTTTTTCTCTTTGTGTTGTATATATGTAGATTTATTTGTTTATATACTGTATATATATATATATATATATATAATGTATGTGTGTAAATGTATTGATATATGTGTTTATATATGTATGTGTATTTTATATATATATATGTGTAGATATGTATGTATACTCCTGTTTATGTATGTTATGTATGTATATGTATGTTTAGATCTATAAGTATTTATGTGTATTTATATCTATTTATTTCAATCGATTAAATAGACTTTTTTTTTGTATAAAATAATTAGTGTTATTAGCTCATAATAAGAGAACCTACCTATCACTCTTTTCTGCACCACCCAAAGGTTGGCTGGCAGAGAATGCCTTAGGCATTAAGTCCGCCTTTGTACAATGTACATAAAGTTTTAAATAAATAAATAATCTTTAGGTATGGTCTTTAGGAAAGATTTATTGCAGTACATTTTGTAAGAGACACTCTTTTAATTACTTTTGTTCATAAGAACTAGTCACATAAATGTGTAAATAATTATAGTTTGTAAAAAAGCCAGCAAAACATTCAGAACACAGAACATAAAACTTTTAATCATTGTTTCAGGTGGAATACACAGTCGGCTTTTACGTTCTAATTTTAACACAAATATCAGAGGAGGAGTACACAGTCGCCTCGGCATATCTACTCGTAGAGGAATGTCTAATCTACGCAAACCTTTAGCAGTGCACAAGAGAGGTATTTCAAAACGTGGTACTGGATTATCTACTTCTCATCAATATAGTGCTGTGGGTTTAAGATCAGATCAAATTTTAAGAGAGCGCCGTAATAATATGTTACGTATAAAATCGCAGACTTTTACAAGGTCAAGGCATTCCTTAGGTTCTCCATCACAGTTGACGGTCAGTGTTGCTAATGATTTTGCTAAACGTCGCCGTAATAGTGTGGGCAGTGGTGGTTACTTGAATGAGCAGAGCTTAGCTCAATTAAATAGACACTTTGGAGGACACAATACAAGAAGGGGCCCTCCTAGTATAAAGTCAATGGGGTCTAACAGATCCAGTAGGTCCAATCAGTCTAATGCTAGTAGAAAATCTGGTCGTGGTAGGGGAAGAGGTCGTGGTCGTGGAGGCAATCGTAGTCTAGCACATAACTTTGTTAACAATCAAGTGCTAAACGAGCAATTGCAAAAAGAAATAGCGGCTATTCAAGGTAGAGCTTATGGTAACAGTAATCCAAGTAATGAGCCACCATCTGGGGTGAATCTTACATTAGTACCTACAGTCACTAATCAGACATTACATCAGAGATTTGCAACTACTTAAAATTGAATTCATAAATGTTACTTGAAGCTAGATATACTGAGGTGGCTCTGTCAAGCTGTTACTAAAATTAACTAATAAAGAATGTAGTCTTGTGTTTTTGGGTGTAATCAAAGTAAATTTTGTCTACAGTATGGAAATTATTTGTTTGACACCCATTTGATGAGACATAAAAAATAGAAAAATTCAGCTTGTCAAGGAATAGTGAAGACAAAAAAGAACTACCTCATCTATTTGGGAAGTGTTGTTCCTAATACACATTACTTCAAGTAACAATTAGACATGGTCTACATAGACAAATTGTAATGGGTTTAGTCACTTTTGGACTCAAACCCTGCACAATCTGTAATGTGATTGAATACTTTTAGTTAGTAGCATATTTAGGTTATATCAATTAGCCATAAGTATATGGTGCATACATTAAATATTTGTTGATTTGGTTTTCTTCATTTGTGATTTACAATTATGTATATCCTGTATAATGTCTACCTTATTTTATTAAAATAAGAAGTACTTTTTTTGTCCTGATATTACATTCAACTTGTACCTAAAATCATATGTGTATTATAAAAAAGTCTGTTACAGGTGAACTGAAAACTGTTTTGAGTACTGGCTAATAAAAGCTTGTATGTAAACTAACAAAATATTATAATTCTGAGTTATAATATGATGAGGTTTTTCTTTTCAATCATTTAATTTTAGTTATTACTCAATTGGCTAGTTTTGTACCGTGCTATCTTTTGATTATGGGTTTCTTAAATTATTAGTTATAAGTTGTAGTGAATTTGCATAAGATTTAAAAGTTGATGGAAGAGAGCAAACCAAACTCCCATGGTTACTGTAACAGGTACAATAATATGACATTAGTTATATATAGTGAGTAAATCCGTGGCTGAAATGTACCTTGATTTCTCTTCATATCAATTCAATCATCAATTCCACTCTATATGTTGTATGAGACAAATAAAATACTTAATTTCATCAATAACATTTTATATATATCCTTGCAAAGTATTTTTATCTTCAATACATTGGATAATCCATAATTACATAGGTAAAGCTTATTATAAGTTACAAAATTGTATACATACTTCATAAATAATAAAATAGTTCATAACTTCATAAATGTAACCTAGATCATAATATTTTCATTTCATTTTTAATACTTTCGGCATCATTATAAGTGAATCTGTAACTGAAAATAAAAAGTATTATTCAAAACTATTGCATTATTTATTTATTAATTATTACATTAATTTCCAAATTTTTAATAAGTTTTACTTTCTTAAAATAGGTAAATGTGAGCAAGACCAAAATAAACAAAATATCCTTCAAATATGTAATAATAATTACTAAGTCACTGCAGGTTCATGACCTGTGATCAACATTTCTCTAGGTATTTTGTATTTTAATAATTTAATGGATGTAATAATAATATGTAAAAATAAACACTTACAATTTTCACCCAGAATATTTCGTAAAATTAGTCCATGAAATGTTTCAATGCTATTATCACTTATATTATCATTAGTTGCTGTCTTCTCAAAAGTCCATCCCAGGTGATGACCACAATGTGGACAAGCACAAATTCGCCAACTGTATCCAGGAAACCAAGAGTCTGCACCTTGTTTCTAAAAAATGTTCAGGCATATTAATTTGTTATTTACATAAACAGTTAAATCCATTTGGATTTCGTCACTCGAATAGTTTTTCAACTTACTGGTCCTATATTATCACATCTAGCCTTTTCTGTGGTTACCACATCGAATTTGATGCCAAATGGATTTTCCAAAGACAGCACAGTGACATTCTGTTTACCAAACAAATTTTGCTTTTCTACCATTTTCGCCCCAGGGCTCGATTTTTTGAACAAATAATGGGAATCTGCCACGTCCACGCCGCATTTCCGACACAAAAGTAGTTCTAAAAACAAAAAAGTAAATTAACAGTCAAAGTAAAGTCTTAACAGAAGCACAATCAAGAAATACATACCTTGTCCGTTTATATCAGATGTTGAATAATCAGCAAATGTGCACAAGATATATGAAAGTAATACGGTTAATGAAAAATAAAACATGCCGTAATCTTGATTGTTTTTATCATTAAGTTTTAATTTGTATTCTAAGATATTTTGCTTTGTAAATACTACAATTACTTATGCACTTTATTGTCTAACCGGACACTTTAGAATATTAATGCATGTAAAAAATAAATAAAAGAAAAGAATCACTATAATTATGTAGGTTTTTGCATCATACTTTTAGGAACACAGAGCTAGTATCACTAAACTTCTATAGGTATCACTGAACCACTGAACTGCAGCAGTTTGTTTGTTTGTTTGTCCCATTATTTGTCAGTTCTGTCACCTCACATGGCTCACATTCAGTCCTACAACTGATTCGTAGATTTCGTAGTCGATAGGTTCGTAGAACATAACCTACACTCAGTGCTGTCAGATACACTGTAATTACAGCAGATTTACTGTATTTCCACACGATCTACTGTCTACTGTAATACTAAAATTACAGTGTATGGAGTGCACTGTATTTTTCTACAGGCAAAAATAAAAAATGAACATAACAAAACGCAACTGGCTACTAGATATGGGTCGTATCGCCTTTTTAGAGTACCGTATCTATAACAGATTTAGATTTTCAATATCCGATATAAGAACTATATATTAAAATATATAGATAATTGAATTTCTTCTAGAATATATTTAAATATCTGAATCTAAGAATACCAGCATTTTGAGTCTGTTAGTCAAATACCCATATTGCCTTTCAAGTATCTAGAATCTAGAAGATATTCAAATATCTGAATCTAAGAATACCAGCATTTTGATTCTGTTAGTCAAATACCCATATTGCCTTTCCGCTCTAACCAACAACTATATATTTCAATGATCCTAATTTTAAGAAATCATCTTTATATATGGTAATAAGATTCAATTTACAATATTAAATCGGCTTAACTGTCTATATACTGCTATTTCACTCCAACCATGTTAGCGCAACAAACCATTCAGCGTCACAGCACCAGTTGCGTTAACTTTAAACAAACTGAGAAAATGATAAAATCATATAATTCTGGGATCTAGAAAAAAGAAGCGGATATCGGGCTACATGATAGTGATTGATTAATTTATAATTATATACCTATATGTATAGGTATTATGCTTATTCTAAATTACAAAAGGTGAAATTAAAACAGTATTATAATTTACAAAAGTTATTAAAAGTTTCTTGAAATCTACTGTAAAATTCACTGTATTTTTTTTTTACTTTTACTGTAATTTTATCGTAAACCCTGTAAATTTGATCACGAAACACTGTAATATCATTTTTCTCATCTGGTAACACTGCCTACACTACCTACTTAGGGTTGCAATGACATATCAGAACAAAGTATCAGAAAGTCAATAAATTTCGATATATCGGCACATCTTTTAAATCGATGTCAACGATAAGCCACTATCCAAATTTTCAACCTACCGTTAACTAAATTTTTGATATATCGTTATGGTTGGCTTGCATAAAAGATACGCATTGACGAATGAAAATGCCACTGATGACAAATTATATTTTTTTACCTAACTAGTAAAATGCTTATGTTAAATAAAATCACGTTGTACTATATATATCATGTTGTACTATCACTCGAGTTCGCCAAAATATCGATATCAGTCACCCAAGTCAAAAATTAATATCAAACTAAAGTCAATATTTATCGAAATCTATATTTTTAGATGTCTTTCATTCATAGTCCATACTACTTCGTAGTTACATCTACTGCTGCTTTTACATAATCTACGTATAGTCGCATTCGGGTCAACTTGGGTCAATATACTACTCTGTGTAAAAAGTATCGGGAATATGTCATTGGAGTTTTGGCGGGACTGTGGAAGAGATATGTCCGCTATTTGCATTATTTTTTCAGATTTGTGTTTCAATGGATATTATTGAATAAAATTCGTGGCGTTTTATTTAATAAGTGTTCGTATATGAGTGCAAATGTGGGAAATGGTGTAGGTATCGTGTTTAGTGTGCTCTTCTACACTGTCGTCAGGACTCCCTCCGAGGGAGTCCCTCGGAGCAATATGCATAAAGTGCCACGACTTTATGGATGATTAGGTTAGGTTAGGTTAAGCTTTAAGGTTAGGCTAGGTTAGGTTAAGATTAGTTTAGGTTAAGAATGATGATGTTAAAATAAGATGATAATATAAGACTCGACTTAAAGGTCCTAGCAACCAGGTCGTTAAATTATATAATACGAATATGTCATTAAAGAGACCCGCGTAAAAGAGGTCGTTCTAATTTTTTTACTATAGCTCGCTGAGCGACTTTAAATGGGACCACAGAGCCCCGCTAACGCGTCACTACAGTAAGAATATCCCCGAATTTACAGAAAGTGAGATTAGTGTGGCTCTCGGGCAACTCTAGAACAACAGGGCACCCGGTGATGACTGAATTACTACAGAACTTCTAAAATCCGGTGGGACTCCTATCCTAAAGGAATTTGCAAGTCTTTTTAATTCCGTCATACACCAGGGCATAACACCACAGGCTTGGAGCAGGAGGGCGGTGGTGCTGTTCTTCAAAAAAGGTGATAAGACCTTACTGAAGAACTACAGGCCCATCTCACTCCTGAGCCATATCTACAAGTTGTTCTCGAGGGTCGTCACGAATCGTCTCGCTGCAAGACTAGACAAATTCTAGCCTCCAGAGCAAGCCGAATTTCGAAAAGGCTTTGTATAGAAGACCGAGGAGTATAATTAGCTGCTGTGTATGACATTCATGGATTACGAAAAAGCCTTCGACTCCATCGAAACTTGGGCAGTTCTGGATGCATTGCAGCGATGTCGGATTGACTGGCGTTATATCGAGGTGTTGAGATGTTTGTATGACACCGCCACGATGGCTGTTCAGATACAGGACCAGGTGAACTCTATCGAGCTGAACCGAGGTGTAAGACAGGGAGATGTCATATCTTCCAAACTCTTCACCAACGCTCTGGAGGACGTCTTCAAGACCCTGGATTGGAGTGGACAGGGTATCAACGTGAATGGTGAGTACATCTCACATCTTTGGTTTGCCGACAACATCGTTGTAATGGCAGAGTCGCTGGAACAGTTAAGCGGAATGCTGCGCAGCTTAGACGAGTCCTCCCGGCGTGTCGGTTTGGGCATGTACTTGGACAAGACCAAGGCCATTATCAATGAACATGTCGTGCCCGGACCGATAAGCATCGAAGGGTCAGTTCTCGAAGTCGTAAACAAATACGTCTACCTAGGCCAAACTATCCAGTTAGGTAAACGAAACTTCCAGAAGGAGGCCGAAAGGAGGATTCAGCTGGGTTGGGCTGCATTCGGCAAACTGCATCGGGTCTTCAGCTCGCCTATACCGCAATGTCTGAAGACCAAAGTCTTTAACCAATGTGTGCTACCGGTGATGACCTACAGTGCCGAAACGTGGAAACTCACGGTGGGGCTAGTCCACAAATTTAAAGTCGCTCAGCGAGCTATGGAGCGGGCTATGCTCGGGGTATCTCTGAAGGATAAACTCAGGAATGAGTATATCCGCAAGAACGAGTATATCTACTGTTTTTCAATTGATGTCCCTGTTTTTTGTTTTATCCATAAATTTTCTTGTTTTTTCGACTAGTTAAACACCTGTTACCTCAAGAAAATATTTTACTTTATTAATTCTATGCTATACAACGTTATGTAACTGGATAGTTTAATAGACCATAGCCCCATATGCTAGTGACAACTACAGTTGAAACTGGAAATTTCTCAAATACGTGTGATATATGCCTACCTATAAAACTCTTGTTTCTGTCATAGTTTATTCTAGACTAGTTTTTTATTACATATAATAATAATAGTATCTTGGACACAATACACACAGCACCCTCTAGTGCCAAGCTAAGCAACTAAATGCTTATGTTATGGATACTAGATAACGAATATAGTTAGTATAAGTAATAGTAAGTTGATTATCGATAAAACACGATAAAATGACATTTTCTAAAAATGATTCCTAGCTAGATCGATTTATCGTCCCCGAAAACCCTCTATACTAAATTTCATGAAAATCGTTGGAGCCGATTCCGAGATTCCAATTATATCTATATACATACATAATAGGTCGGGGAAAAAGTCTTTTCGCATAACGTATGTATAAACTTATTATAAAATTTCTTTGACTGTACTATTTGTGTCTGGCTGGTTTTGGTAACATTAAAAAGGTTACATTATAAAGAAAAGAAAAAAATAAAAAAAAGTTGTTTCCCGCTATTTTTCATTTGTTTTTCTCTCCGTAAAAATGAGTGAATCTAATGAAGAAATTCGATACATTTTAAAATTTTATTATAAAAAAGGCAAAAATGCAACTCAAGCAGTGAAAAAAATTTGTGATGTTTATGGACCTGATGCAGTGTCAGTAAGAGTAGCACAAATTTGGTTCAAACGTTTTCAGTCCGGAAATTTTGATGTTAAAGATGCACCTCGCTCTGGTCGCCCTGTTACGAATAAAATGGACGCCATTTTTGAAAGAGTGGAGCAAGATCGGCATATTAGTAGTTACGATGTAGCTGAAGAACTGGGAATTGACCACAAAACAGTTTTGACCCATTTGAAGAAAGCTGGTTATACAAAAAAGCTCGATATTTGGGTGCCACACGAGCTCACTCAAAGAAACTTAATGAACCGTGTACTCATTTGCGATTCATTATTGAGACGTAATGAAACCGAGCCGTTTTTGAAGAGATTGATAACTGGCGATGAAAAGTGGATCACGTACGACAAGAACGTGCGAAAAGGGTCGTGGTCGAAAGTTGGCCAGGCTTCACAGACTGTGGCCAAACCTGGCCTAACACGAAATAAGGTGATGCTGTGTGTATGGTGGGATTGGAAGGGCATTGTTCATTATGAGCTTTTACCGTCCGGCAAAACCATCGATTCTGATCTTTACTGCCAGCAACTGATGAGATTAAAGGAAGCAGTCGAGAGAAAACGGCCGGAATTGATCAACAGGAAGGGTGTGGTCTTTCATCACGATAACGCTAGACCACACACATCTTTAGCCACTCAGCAAAAATTAAGAGAGTTCGACTGGGAGGTCCTAGTGCATCCACCATATAGCCCTGACCTTGCGCCTTCAGATTTTCACCTGTTTCGGTCTCTTCAGAATTCTTTAGGTTCTGTAAGGTTGACCTCAAGAGAGGACTGCCAAAACTATTTGTCCCGTTTTTTTGATCAGAAGTCCCAAAGTTTCTACAGTAACGGGATAATGTCTCTGCCCACAAAATGGCAGAAAGTTATTCAACAAAACGGTACATATATATTGTAAATAAATGTAAATAAACTTTGAAAAAAATGTCTTGACTTTTCATACAAAAATACGAAAATACTTTTTCCCCAACCTATTATATACAAGAATTGCTCGTCTAAACATATATGACATATGATGAGAAAAGTATGAAACCTGCCTTTTTGAACCCATCTACTGTTTTTAATTAGAGAACTGTTGTTTTTTGTTTTGTTGGGGTTGGCAACACTGTTTGTAGTCCTTGTATGTAGTAGGGATGAGACATTTAACGTAAAAAATCGATTTTTAATTAATCGATTAATTTATTACTATGAAAAAATAGATTATTTAATAATCGCTTTTATTTAAGAAAATAATCGATTTATTTAAATTAATCGATTTTTAGCTTTTTGGGCTATATGTACAATTGGCATTGCCAGATTTATTGTCAACATCGAAATATTGACGCCATCTACTTGTCGTCCTTTTAGTCGTAGACATTGTTCAAAAACAAAACCAAAAAAGACTTTTATAAACTTTAACAAAAGTTTTAGTCAAGAAAAACTTCGTTTGAAAAATGAAGTTTTACCAACGAATAATTAATGACATATATAATAATGTCATTAATTATTCGTTAATTGATAATCCGCCGAAATTAACGAAATTCGTGACACACTAACTAAGAAAAATTGTAAAATAGTCTTAAGGAACTTATGTCTATAACCGACCTAGTTATGTGATGCATAATTGTTGTTGGCTTTTGGTGGGATGGATGATATAACACTGATAAACCCCAGATGCTTTTTGTGGTATGTGACTAGAAAAGTCTCCATGTAATATTTCGTAATTACGGAAATAAACAATAAAAGAAAACATATCAACCAAATGTCGGCTAATAAAATTGTATTATTCATTGACTCCCATCTAGTGAATATTTGATTAAATAAATAACTAAACTGTTTCAAAGGTATAGAAGGAATGCGGTCATAGATGGCGTTAAAAATAACATTATGGAGAAAGTATTCTTTAGTAGTTTTTGATCCGGGCCAGAAGACCAAACTTAATATCGGGGCGTTGCAGATGAAAAAAAAATCGGTAATATGTAATTGAATGATTAATAAAATAATCGTTTATTAATCGATTAGTCATATAAAAATAATCACTCATTAAAATCGTTTTTTTTTACTTTTAAATATGGATTTTTAATCGATTATTTCAATAATCGATAATTGTTCTCATCCCTAGTATGTAGACGCTCCAAATAATAGTTCCCATTATTGAATAGTTCCGATCAAATAAATACGTAGCTACCACTAGATGATAATTTTATTTAAATTATTAAACTTGCCATGCCTGTCAAATGTAAAGACTATTTGATGCTCTGTTTCTTACCGATATTGTATAGACAATAGTCACAAATAGTCTGTGTTCTCCATGTTGTACAATAAACAAATGAAGTGCAAGGAAGAAAGTAAACAGACTTTAATCGTGGGCTTAAAAATGTGGTGAAGGAGTTTTTATCTTTGTTTACCTTATTAATTGTGTGCGAAGAAGTTGTTGTCTCGGAAACTATGTCGTTCTTCAAGAATGTAGCGTCGGGATTTTCAATCCGCAGTCGCGATACGATCATTAAAGAATCACTTATAAATAATTTGTCAGAAAGTGTAAAGGACATACAATACAGTAGCCAATTCGAGGAAAATTTTCATAGTGTTTTGGGTTCGAATGACTCTACTAATACATTGTGTTCTGCTTTAGAAGCTGTATTTCTACATGGTTTAAAAGATACATTTTTCAAAAAAGCTAGGAATGCACTAACTGGGGAATCTGATCAACAACCTCAGCCTAACTTTTGGCCACTTGTTCTTGTGTTGTCCCACAGACAAAACATTGACCAAATATCTTCATTACCCCAAATAAATACAGAAATAGGTCAATGTCGCGCCTGGCTTCGAATTGCCTTGAATGAATGTTTGTTATCTTCTTATATGTCTACACTACTGAAAAATATATCAGCTATAAAACCATTTTATAATAAATCTGCATTTGTTTGTGATGCTGAAATTCTTGAGGTGGCCCAGAAACTCATTGAAGGGCTGGAAACATGTATCCAATTTAATTTGCCTATAAATTCAAGTTTATTGAATTATTGGCCAGAACAGGTGTTAATGCTAACAGGAATATGGATGCCTAAAATCAGACAGGTGCCTATTAGTACCGCATTAGATGTTGCTAGCACTCTTATTGAAGAGGAATACAAACCAAAGTTAGCAATAACTACGACAAATCCAACAAATATCACAGGATTAGGTCAGATGCTAGCTTTAAATGAAGATGAAGCCCTGGATTTCATACTCTCAAAAAGTTCCAAAGACATTAAGAAAGTTAATGAGCCCGAAATAAACAAAGAAAACAGTTCAAATAAAAATGTTAGTCCACCCACATCTGAGCTAGACAAAGAAAAACCATCTACCAGTGGTGAATTAAATGATGCCGTTTCCTTATCTGTTTCTTTAAGTTCTGATGACCTCATAGCTCCTACAGATGTAGTAATAGCTGGTAACTCTTTGTGTGGGAAAGGATGGTCAGCGGATAATAATGATGAAATGAATACCTCTATAAATTCAGATTCTTCTCATGGCAGTAGTATGATTAAAACACCAGAATTGAAAAGTTTATCTTCTTTAGTAGACAATACAAATAACTTTGAAGAGACAATTTCAAATACTCCAACATTGAGGGACATTATGAAAGATATTCATAAAGAACTGAAATTAAGTTCCAATGAACCTGAAATCTGTGACTTAAAAGTGGAAGTAGCTACACCAGAAGACCCCATGTTACAAGGCCTTGATTTTGAAGTAGTTCCCAACTCACTGACAACTAATTTTGAACTCCCTGAATTACAAAAAATGATATCCCAGTTGGGTACATTGTCCAGAGAACAGGGTCTTGATTATCAAAATTATCAATGCAAAGGATGTCGGGAGCTGCTGGGCAGCACTATATCTAAAGCCAGAGTATGTGCCTACTCCGGAGAATACTATTGTTCTAATTGCATAGACCCTAATGTATTTATTATACCAGCTAGAGTTATACACAACTGGGATTTTAAGAGATATCCAGTATCAAAGAGGTCAGCTCTATTTTTGTTGGAATTTCAACATCATCCATGGATAGACATGAAAAAGTTCAATCCAAAGATTTACAGTGGAGTGTCAGACATGGCACAGTTGCAGGAATTAAGAATACAATTAAACTTTTTAAGAGCATATATTTTCACATGCAGAGAACATGTCATCGAGGAGTTACAGAAGAGAGTATGGCCAAGAGAATATCTCTATGAGCATCTGCATTTGTACACTATATCAGACTTGGCTCATATTCCCAATGGTTCCTTAGCATTACAACTTGAGAAAGTTGTAAACTTTGCTAAGACTCATGTGCTTGAATGTTGGCTATGCAGTCAAAAAGGCTTCATATGTGAAGTTTGTCGTGATCCTAAGATATTATATCCATTTGAAACTAGCTCAACTTACCGTTGTGATGAATGTTCAAGTGTTTTTCATGCTAAATGTCTAAATGCTAATATACCATGTCCAAAATGTAAACGAAAACAAAACCGTACCACTGAATATTCTTTGATAAATGCTGTCAACTCTCAATTTATTAAATAGCCAATTGCTGGTTAGTACAAAAGTATTGTAGTTATTAGCATAAATATCAGTAAATGATAATGATAAATATGTAATATTTTCGATAAAATATTATGCAATAAAATGTAATTTGTGTTAATGAAAAAAAATGTACTCAAATCTGAAACTTATTATATGCACACGGTTCCTAATTTTCCAGAGCAGTTGATGTAGGTATAAGTAGAAGAAATTAGTTGAAATTTTATAAATAAAAAAAAAAAATTCATCCACATGTCGTCCAATATTACTTAAAATTATGAAAAGCAATTAGACTATCTATTTGCTTTTCGTAATAAATAAGTTATATTTTAATTACGTAAATATTATGAATTTTGGCACTTCATAGCATTATCATATTATGAAGTACATATTATAGCTAAATAAACATATTTTTAAAAAATTATACATTTTAGGCTTACTGGTTGTTAAGTATTTTTTTATTTTGCGTGAAATATAAACTACATATGACATACAATTTATGCAGATATTATGATGTACCTGTTTATAAAATCAAATAATAAATTTATTTAGTTTAATTTATTTTCTTTGCTCACTTCTCAATAATGTTCCTAATATGCTTTGGCTGCATTAGCAGGCTATGGCGAATATTGGTGTTAAGGCGATGTGGCCGGGTTTATCGTGTTATCGTGTAGTATTCGAGCGAAAAAGTATTATCGGGGAGCTGTCGGTAAACTTGCACGAATCAAAGGGATTTGTCGCGCGAATATTCGCCTAGGTGGCTACATCTGCGGCAATTCAGTTCAGTGTCATCCAGACATTGAAGCGAGACGGACGTGCATATAATTTTTTACACTATGGAATGGAGTAACGAAAGACGTGTAAGAATGCATTAAATTTTATAAAACTAACAGTATTATATGGAATCCTAGTGACCCCGACCATAAAAAGATACACTTTGTACACGATGCGTGGATTCGAATTAAAGGCCCACGCATCGTGGGCAACTGATTGCCCTACCACAGAACAAGAAATGAAGAAGAAAAAAGATTCTTTGATGGCATATTACAGATTCCATCTCGGTAAACTGAAGAACCCAATCCGGCACGATACATCGCGTCATCTCGACACGAATATTCGCCCGCTAATGTAGCCGTAGTATTACCCTCACCCTCGCGCCATATTTGTGATGATGACGTAGCTGAACAGTAAGCACCGTTCGCAACGTTGACATGCGCGTACGTCTTATTATTGAGTTATTGTTGCAATTTGTATAATTTTGCTTGGTAAAACTCTTTTATTGTTATGTATCCATACTTAGTCGACACAACAACTTACGACTGAAACTAGTCAGATTCAGATGACATTAGCATCGAAGAATCAGGCGAGAATGACTAATTTATATGTGTATATTTTTAATTATAAAAATCGACTTTTTAAATACTCGCTATTTTTTATTTCTCAGATCATATTCATAACACTAAAACAACTTTTTAGGATTTTATCGCGTTTATTTATTACTTATTTTTATTTATTTCCCGACGTTTCTTACTTACCTATCAAAAACGACGTTACTTATCAAAAAAAATATATGTGTATAAGCGAATTACATATTATAAATGTTTCTGCTATCCGTATTTTTTGAGGCGAATGACATCACGAAGCCGTAATTATGACTACTGGCAACTGAAGTGACAAGGTTCCATCGCATTATCAACATCCCGCAGGTTGATATTGCGATGGAACCTTGTCAGTTGTATCTATACCTCTTCTTGTGCATAGATTTAACAGTATTTATCAGAAACATCCATCCAAACAATTGAAAACTTTCAAAACAGACCCGTCTCGACTTTTTCACATCAGAAATTAAGTACTGTTTTAAATTGATGTTAAATAACGTCTATTGACTGTGTTTTTGATGAACGCTTTAACGCGTTTAGAACGCTAGGCTGATACCGATTTAACCAATCAAAGATTGTTTTTTTACTCATAGCATATAATGGCGCGAAAGTAATTAATTTATGCAGTCTTGAGTCTTGCATTAGCTCCATGTTATACCAAATACTTTTTATCCAAATCTCCACCTTCTGGTACTGGATATAAAATTCAATTGTGCGATATATGCGACTGAACATGCATTTTGGTGAAATACATATGTTCACGCCTTTTTTCTACCCGAGGGTGTGTGGGGATACGGCTGTTAAGTGTTAAGCCTCGTCTCGCTGTTATTTTTACGCCCCAAATGGGTGGTCCTGCCCTGACCGGTCTTTTACCATGATCTTTCGCAGGTTCTTGTCGTACCTACGCGAACCACTTTTCATCAGCATCTTTAAAAATAATTCGGTTTCATTGCGTGTTATTAAAGAATCACAAATGAGTACACGATTTATAAGTTTTATTTCAGTGAGCTCACGAGGCGTACCCACATATCGAGATTTGTTGTATAGCCAGCTTTTTCAAATGCACCAAAACCTTGTTGTGGCCAAATCCTAGTTCTTCAGCTACACCGTAAATACTAACATGCCGATCTGATTCCACTTTTTCAAAAATGTCATTAATTTTGTCCGTAACAGGGCGACCAGAGCGACTCGCATCTTTGTTATCAAAATTTCTCTTAAACCAAATTTGCGCTACTCTCACAGATACTGCACTAGGTCCATAAACATCACTTTTTTTGCGACCTTTTTTGCATTTCTTCTTTATATTCACTCATTACAACAAAAAAAAAACGTTAAAAATCACGCATTTTCCTAATTTGAATTTGGAATTATAACTCTATAGGAAACTCTCATAGGGCAGTAAGCCTATGGATAGTTTTCGTTCTTTATAAGGTGGAACTAAGCGGGAAATCCCAGTTTAAGCGAGGGTTAATTCGGCTCTAGCCATTGATGATAAATATTTTTGAACAAAAAATATTGTAAATTATATTCAAATATTTCATTAAATTTGTTTATATGTATTACATATTTACGTAGCGGTTTGTGACGATGACTGTCTTCAATATATAATTAAAACTAATCCATTTTATTAAGTAAACTTACAATAAATTACCACTATTGACTTAATAATAACGATATACTACTATCTAGTTCTATTTAAGAGGTCACTTAAAAAACTACTTGTGTGTTCATTATTACTAATAGGTTGAGTTTTTGATGAAGAACGTCGATTAGGCGGTTTTCCGTCTACATCTTTTATAAATGACAATTCTTCAGCTGAATACTCTTGAAAACATGGATCTGATGCCTTTTCACGATCGTCCTGCGACTTTTTACATTTTTTCTTCGCTTGATAACTGAGTGCGTCTTTGTCAAAGTCTAATGGTACGATGCCCAGTTCGCCGCTGTAGCGGTTTTTGGCGACCTGTAAATACTTTTTGCCGCGTACTGCTGTTAATCTTTTATCCTGTAAACAAAAATTACAAATGGTGTTTGTTAAATTTATTGATTAATATGCAGCTTTCGAAACATACACGTAGAACATTAATAACTGCTATAACTGCCGGCACGTAACTTGGCCACGATTCGACGTAGTGGTGGATGGATTTCGCGCACAGTAAAATTTTGGACAAAAAATTGTCACCCATAACTTATGAGAAAAATCACAAAGTTCAACACTTTCCCATAACTTTATATATATTTATTCCCGGCACGTAATTCACAGGTACACGTACAGAAGTCATTTTTTAGATCTTTTTGGTTGTATAGCGTGACGCGGGGAAAGAGTCGGCGGTATTTCTTCTTCTTTATGTTGAGAGAAATGAAGTATTATTATTTTAACCTGTATGACAATTTATTCAAACGAAAAATATATATATATATAAAACAATGATGAAAACTCGTAAAAAACATAAGCAAAGAACACAACATTAGTGCATAACTGTGATCGGGGTAGAACTGTAAGAGGACAGGGTGCGGGTAGCAGACCTAAAAATTGATTGCGCATCTGCAAAATTTGGCCATCTAACGCGCCGGGAGCTACACAATATCTAGGTACTTACTTATTGCTTAATAGCTGTTGCATGCAAGAACCTATTTCTAAATTCTCACGAAAATGTCTTTTGCCTTGAACCTTTTCAGACTTCAGCACGGGATTTCAGTATTATTTAAATATAGTTTTTAACCAGTACAGTCTAAAAGGGTTTTATGATTTATATTTATCTATTCATTTAATATGGACCTCATTTATCCATTTTCAACCTATTGAAATACAAAGAATAGTTCTGGGTCTCATGATTATTCCGATTTCATTGATTTTTCATTTATATATTCTTATATTAATTAAGTTATTTTAACATGCACATTGCAAAAGAGTGCACTTGTCCTGTGCATAAATCAACATTTATCACACAGGACTTTTGCAAACTCATTGGGTGCCCGTTAGGGTCCTCAGATTGGTGCATCACAAGACTAGACCGATCTTTAACGACATGCAAGAGATGAAGAGATGGGTTAGCATTTGTCATTTTCACGTCATTTTGTATGGTCACACATACCAAGGTAATTTTATTCAGAATATATAAAACAAAACCAAAATTACCTGAACTATCAGAACATTGTCAGCCTCTTGGGAAGCTTTTGCGGTGCCGAATATAGAGCTTGTTGATAGATCTTCTGATTCTCGCTCCTGCAAATGTTATTTAAGGTTATTATTATAATAAGTCAATAGCACAGTTCTTTTTTTATAGTGGTCCAGCCAGCTTGTTCGCTGCCTAGTGAATACGTATTTACAACGACTAACTTCAGCTAGTCTAGACTACTTAAAAGGCTGACTAAATGGAATTAGTCGTTGATAAATCGAATTTAGAGTGAATTTGACAGTGACTACTCGTCACCGACTCGCTGAAATTAGTCGTTGAAACCACGGATTTGCAAGGCAGCGCGTAAGTTGGCTGGAATTAACAGTTCATAATACGCCAGCTGCTTGCTGACTTGCCCCCTATCCCATAAAAGCATAGCAACAATTAAATCCTGCGACGTATATACCTTTCTGGGATGCATGACAAGAGTTACATGACAGTGCCTTGCAGTGGCGAAGGTTCTGAACGACGCGATGACAGCATCTTGCCGCTGGTATCGATCGCCCTCGCGCTCTTCACCCAGTCCCAACATGAACTGCACATTGTCCACCACCACGTGTGATATGTCGTGCATGTAACGGGCGTGCTCCACGGCCTAATGAAATTGTAAATAAAATGTTATGTAAATATAAGAGTCACGCAGTTCGCTGCACCAATGGGCAGGCTGGACCGATGAAAGGACCTCTCAGAACATCGACGTAAAGTGGCTTTTGCCGCGTTTTGCTCGGTGAGAGAGGTATCCGGAGACCTAATCCCTCTCCCCCCCCTTTCCATCTCACTCCTGACTCCGTCTATATCCTACTGTAAGGGTCGGCAACGCAAGTGTAATACTGTATGTGTTCAGGTGTCCATGGGCGACGTTTAATGCTCACCATCAGGGTACACGCCTGCTCGTTTGCCCCCTATAGCATAAAAAATGTAGACCTGAGAAAATTGATGCAATCACAAAATATAGTAGACATTGTATAACGCTGTTAAATATTTTCGTAGTGAGACTTGAATAATAAAAAATACATTTATTGGAAACCCGTCTTCTCGGTGTTCTGGAGGTGAATATCACGTTTCTAAACAAAAATCTCTCCGAGTTTGAATCCTCCATACCAATGACTTTTTGGATGTTATGCATAAATATTACTTACTGATGAGGTTGCACGATGTATGGCAATAGGTTTCACCACCTATTTGGGACGTTCGATTTAGTCAAGTGTAATAACCGTGGGAAGAGGAAAACCCTCTTATGGTAGTTAAGTAGTAAGTTAAATGTGTTAAATTTAGACGGTTGAACAAGGTGGCATAATTGCCTCTACATCTTGGGGTATAGAGGGCGCGAAGTAACAACATATGATTTGCTTACCTCCATCACTACTTTGATAGGTTGTTGTCCGTGGAAGGCTAAATAATAGATTGGAAGCTTCTGGAACCCGTTAGCATATGTATCGAAACTGTCAAGATTCTTTTCTAGGGGCACACCGGCGTACTGCTGCAGCATCGTTCGAGCTAGCCGAGAGTTGCGGATTTCGAAGCTCCCCCACAATGTATTAACCTAAACAGTATTAATATGTTTATACAATTTCCATAGAAGTATATACAGGAATAAATAAATATAATATATAATGTTAGGTCAGTACAATCGGCGTAACATCACCTCTGTTGCAGTCCATGAGCTCACTAGTCGATTACCATAAGGTGTGTACCGTAAGTGGCTTGTTACTTTGCCCCCTATCCCATAAAAAAGACGCTCTTAACGCATGCTGCAATGAGCGGTTTTCCTAAACAAACTTTGTAAAAGGGGAAAATATGGTGTGTCACAAAAATGACGGAAGCTATGTATGATAATTATCGACGACGGAACTAATTGTGTCTGATGTATGGCAATTAGGAATGAAAAAAACTCGTCTTTAACCCTTGAGCATTAAAGTCGAGTCAAGAAAATATAAAAGCTAAATAAGATATAAAAGCTCACCCCCTGCTCTGCGAGGTCCAGAGACATTTCAGCGCACAGTGTAGTCTTGCCACTTCCCGTTGGGCCCGTTAGCACTGTCAGCTCCCCGCGTCTGTGACCGCCCAGGAGGCGAGTGAGCGCGGGAAATCGACGCCATTTTACACCCCGCATCTTCGATTGTTATAATATTGAAAAGCTTTAATAACACATTTGTAGTTAGTAGAGTGAATACATATTACCATCTTATTAACGTATTACTTTTAAAAAAATCCAACAATTATAATAGACAATTACCAAGACAATAAAGAAAATTATATTCAAATATATTCGCTGTTTTAAATTTACGCAGGGAACCTGGCCTGCTCCCAGCGTATTATATATGAAATTTAAAAGAACCTAACTGATGTCATTTCTAGATTATTCGGTAGAATTTTAAGCTACTATTCACGTACCTTCTCTACGTTTGTTACTTCATAGTAAACGTCATCTCTGAGTGCGGCGAATGTTGTGATCGAACGATGTGCGGCGGGCTTTGCTTCTGCTACCAAAGATTTGAGGGATAAATTAGCCGCCGCTGCCTCTGACGCAGTTACCAGGCCATCGGTTGGCCTACAAAAAATGTTAAGGAGATATTGATTAAAAACCTTTATAATTACCAAAAATGTGGCATGTAGTTTGCCACCAGCAACGATAAAAAAAAATATCTTACCTGACAAATCGACATCTATCCTCACCGAGTTTATCTGCAACCGATCTCATATTGTCCCAATCGCCCCATAGACATAATTTTTGGTAATTTTCTATAGTGGGCAACACAACTGGGGGTAGAGTACAGTTACTCAACCACACAAATGTTCCTGCGAATTAATAATACCGTCAATCAAGCTAATTAATACAAATGATTTTCCTATGCTTTTTGGGGTAAATAAAATATCTATTTCTGTATATTAGCGAGCACACGGCTTCTGAATCCAGAGGTCGCGGGTTCGAATCCTGGCTCACACCAATGACATTTCGAAATTAATTTCGAAAGTTATGTGTGACAAATATCGATAACTAAAAAACTTTGTGCCCGGTATGTTATTAAGTTATGTACATACATACATAACTTCACACCAAATTCCTTGCGGGATAGGCAGAGAGAACGGAGCGCCATAAGGCACGATTCTAACACACCTCACTCACTTAGTTGACTTTCATAACTCTTTTTCATGCACGCGCGTCGATTTTTGAGGCTTTCCTCCAGAACACGTTCTCTTTGGTCATGGAATGTGTGTCTTGGCCGTCCTCGACTTCTACATCCATTCGCTTTTGCATTGTATATCTGCTTAGTCAATCTTGCATCATCCATCCTTTCTAGATGTCCGAACCATCAGAGCATGCCTTGTCTTACTTTTACACCGACACTCTCTTTCAATCCAACGCGGTCAGCTAGGGTCACTCCGCAGATTTTACGCAGTGCCCTCATTTTGACCGCGTTTATCCTGCTTTCGTGCACACTCTGCTATACCCAGCTCTTGCTTCCATAAGTTAGCGTTGGGATCAGTATTGCATTGTGGATTGCTAGCTGGGCTTTACTGCTAATATTTTTTGCGCCCAGGATCTGCCCATCGCTCCATTTACGCTATTTCCTAACGCCACTCTTCTTTCTACATCCGCGGTGTACTTTCCATCCCTGATAAAAGCGCATCCAAGATATACAATTTGCACCTGTTCCAGCACTACATCGTCAACATTATCCTTGCATCCGTTCTGGATTCCTCCCTTTCAAACACCGTAACTTTCGTTTTCTTCACATTCAATTGTAAGCCTTTCAGCAGACTTTCATACTGTCCATGCACAGAATGAACAGCCGAGTGGACAGCACGCAACCCTGTCCAACGCCGCTATTGACTTTAAACCAGGGACAAGCCTCTTCAACATGCACACACGCTGTGCAACCCTCATAAGTGGACTGCACAGCGCGCAGCAGTGCGCCGCCCACCCCGTAGTCCGGGAGTATGTCCCACAGATCCTTTCGTAACACCCTGTCAAACGCTTTTTCCGGACCCACAAAACCGCAGAAAACCTTCTAAGTCTGGCTAAGAGCCAGTTACTTCTTCAAGATTTTGCAGAGTGAAAAAATTTGGTCCATGCACCCTCTTTGGTTCTGAAACCACCCTGAGCCTCCCGCAACACTCCGTCAGATACCATATGTTATGTTATAGAACCCAGAAATATAAATAATTTTTAAAATTTTGAAAAAAGGTAATATAAGTTACCAGCAATTTTTTGTGCTGCAAGTTGTAGTACATCTTTAATTGATGGCACCAGAATTGCTGTATCATTGCTTGCTTTTGTTGCTCGACAATAGAACAGTCCTGCCTTGTGAAAACCAAAACACTCAGTCTCATCTTCGCAGCCAGCTTGAACTTTACGATAACCAACTACTTTGTCTAAGCAGTTCTTTAAAGGAAAATATAATATTGTTCGGTCAGCAGAAACCATGACCTCTGATAATACCTTGCTAGCATCAGGATGAAACTGTAACAAAAGTGATTATTTATTATAGAATATTATTACCAAAAAGATAATCTTTTGTGTTTTTTATTAAAATTTATTAAAAAAATGATATGTTTTATGTGTTTTAAGTTATGTTTAGAGAATGGAATTTTATATTATAGTAAATTTATAAATTATACTCACAGGAAACTCAAATAGCCTAAATAAATCTAATAATTCTGTTTCGTTTAAATTTGGTATCGGAGTAGACTCATTGCATATGGATTGCCAATCTTTTTGAAATTGGTTTGATTGTTCTCGACATTGTTCAATAAAGTCTTTTAATGTAGCTTCTAGTTTCGCCTTTTTCATAAGCCTCTCAAAAATGTTCCAATCGCCATGTATATTGCATTTGGGGCAGATAAAGTAGCCTTAAAAGTGTAATATATGATCACAGTTCGTAATAGGAAGTGGAAGTGGAATACAGTGGAATAGGAGGGTAAATGAGCAAGATGGTCACCTCAACACTGCCCATGGACACCTGCACTTCAGACAGTGTTACATTTGTGTTGCCCACCTTTAAGGGAGTAGGATGGGAAAGAGGGGGGAGAGGAGCCGGGCCTGGATACCTCTCTCACCAAACAAAATGTAAGGCTGTGGTATTTTACTGGTAAGGCAACCCATTCATGCTGCAAACTGGGTGGCTCTACCACTGTAAAAGTTTATTGACATAATAATTCATCTAATCTTCCATTGGTCTGAGAGTGTGTGTCTCAAGTGCATGGCAGGTTACCTGAATTAACAGTATGTTGTTTGGCACTGTTTTATAGAATAGTATCACTCTATTTCTTTCTGGGGCTGTCATAACAAGTGACTAAGGGATCTGCAGACCATACTCTACAACTTTCGAGGCCTGAGCTACTTCTAGTTTAGAAGTGCCAAGTCTGAATTTTCATTAACACCAAGGATTTTATGGAAGTGATGTATGATAAATATAGATGACAAATAAAATTGTGTTCTATGCATGGAATGGGTTTTTCTAACTGTTACATTTGGAGGAACAGGAATTCTTTCCTTTTAGTTATTTCATACAGATATTTACTGCTACAGAATGTCCAAGTTCTTGTCGACTTTAATATTGGAAAATAGACTTGAAGTAGGTTGGAAAACAAAGCTTGCTAAACAACTTACCAGTAGTTTTGTTTACATACACTTTACTGTCTGAGGATTTCTGATCTCCAGAGCATATAAAACATTTAGTGAGGAGAGCTGTATATCCATCTTGCACAGCGAAACCTTTCTGGCGCAATATTTTTCTTATTTCGGTAACTGTTATTTTCGGTATATCATTAAGGCCTATACTATGTATTTTTTTAATAATATAATTGTGGTTATTATAGCTAATTAAGTTTCTTAAAGAGCTACGCTGGAATAATCTTGAGATAGGTAACATTTCACAAGTAATATTATATATATGGTAATAAAAAATATTCAGTTCAGTCCTTTCGTTATGTTATTTAATTTTGGCGACAATGAAATCTATCAATTAGAATTTTTTTAAAATGTGTAAATTTACAAACAAATATCAATCAAAACATAACCTTCAATATTTTTTTCAGTTTTTTATTCGTCTTGTTTTGGACAGGCTAAAGCTTAGAAGCCATACTGCCTTGTCTGTCGTATTAATTGTCGTATGGAAGTATAAACTTAAACTAAACTTAGACGAAACTTCGAGAAGGAAGCTGACAGGAGGATTCAGCTGGGTTGGGCCGCATTTGGCAAATTACATCGAGTTTTCGACTCGCCTATACCGCAATGCCTGAAGACCAAAGTCTTCAACCAGTGCGTCTTACCAGTTAAGACCTACGGTGCCAAAACGTGGACACTTACGGTGGGGCTAGTCCACAAATTTAAAGTCGCTCAGGGAGCTATGGAGCGAGCTATGCTTGGGGTATCTCTGAAGGATAAGCTCAGAAATGAGTATATCCGACAGAGAACTGGAGTAACCGACATAGCTCGTAGAATAAGCTCGCTGAAGTGGCAATGGGCTGGTCACGTCTGCCAAAGGACCGATGGTAGATGGAGCAAGAAGGTCATTGAGTGGAGACCGCGACTTGGTAAGCGTAGTGTAGGACGCCCACCAGCCCGATGGTCAGACGACCTCAGAAAGGCTGCTGGAAAAGACTGGATGCGGAAGGCAGAGAATCGGATGTTGTGGCGCAAATTGGGAGAGGCCTATGTCCAGCAGTGGACTGCAATAGGCTAATGATGAATGATGAAACTTAAACTAACTTAACCTAAGCTCAAATAAGCCTAAGCTTAATCCATAGTGGCATTTTACGCACGATGTTCGAAGGAGTTTTGATGACAGTATAGAAGAGCACGTAACACACGATATTTACACCATTTTCCACATTTGCACGAATATGAACACTTTTAAAATAAAACGCCACGAACTTATTCAATATCCATAGTAACAAATTTGAGAAAATGACATCTGACTCTTCTACATTCCCGCCTACCTACCTCATTCACCCGATTTGGAGAGGCTAGAGCTTAACTAAAATTCAGAAGAAGAGTAAAGTAATAGAAATAAAGGAGGACCATCTCAGTGTAGTGTCAATTGAAAGGGAACAAATTAAGGGGGCACTATAGTAGAAAGTGGAATTATTTTAAAAAGAGCGCCAGAAATTATTAGAGTATGTACACAGTACTAAATCAGAAAAGGAAACAAAAACATTCGCTTTGTTACAGCATTTTTTTTCAATATGCCTTTTCAATAATACTTTTTTCTAACAATTATAAAAAAATCAATATTGTTAAAGTGAATTTCTGTATCTTTAAATTTTAAATAGTTCATAAAAATTGATTACATACATACACATACGTCGAAAAAACGATGTAGGTTGAGACGTATCAACTCCTTTCCTTTTTTAATATCGTCCACTTGGATAACTTTCGTAAATAGTTGAGATTTTAATAGTGCATATTTCTTTACTACAGAAGTCGAGGGAAATATAAAATTTTTCAACTCGGCACACTTCACTATAACCGTTATATTCATGTCATTTCCACTATCTACACTAACGCTATTTTGGTGTGTTCGAGCGATGATTTGCTGTTTACAGGTGGACGCTTATTGAACTAATCCCCAATACAAGATGGTTCTCCTTACTTCTACCCTCCATAATTCAGACCAATTTCATTACAGAACAAGTATTGCAAGTAAGTAAATAATAAATTGTGTTTCTACTCTGCCATCAAACAATGCAATTAGACTTTTTTAAAGTAACTAGCTTTATGCAATCAGCAATAAGAAAGCTGATTTTTGACTGATCGCCTTCTGCAGTTTTTATTATATCGTGACTCTATGAAATTGAAGTTTCGCTTCTGGCGACCACTATAACTGACAGTTTTCATTATACTGCTATGCAGTAGCAAGCTAGTTGGCAATATTGCATCACCCTTGCTGTTAAGTAGCAATCCCGTGGAAATGCGGACCGATTGCGTTGTATGTATTTTTTTATATTAACTTCCTCCACCTAGAGTCGCTTTTCTCGTGTCTGAAGGTCTATCCACCTCCTAGAAGCCCATTGTTCCGCATTCTGGCCCTGTCATTGGCAAAATATAGGCGGGCTACATGTTGCCAATGAAATATATTCCTAAAGAATATCTTAGGTCATTATAAAGCATATTTCTCTAACTTTACCAAAATGAAACTAGGTAACATAGATCTAATAGTCAATATATTTCAAAAACACATCCATGTTTACAAGTAGAACGGAGCCACACCTCGATTACTATGGATTGAGAGTTTAACAAAATGTGAGAATCAACCAGGATTCGTATTGTATATGGTCTAAATTATAGTCCGAATATGTAATCATCACTTTTATTCGAGTGATCGACGAGTGTAAATATTAACCGGCCGATATGAAAAACGCTTCATGAAAGTTAAACTAAATAAAAATATGTTAATTAGAAACTATAAAAAAAAATCATAAATATATCGTTATATAAATAAAATAAAAATATTAAATACAAATCGTATATTACTTAATTCACATCACTTACAACTATAACTACAGGGTCTTCTGTATTTAACCAATGTGTGTTTGTAGTAGAAAATGTCATTATTTTATTGAAGAAATTTCAATGTACAATAATATGGGCTATATATATATATATGATACTGCTTAAAGTGAATAGTTGGACTGAGAATTAAAATAAAGCAATTTTCATTTGTAATAGTGCTATTTTTAAGTTTCGGCTTGTGTAAGTCGACCTATGCCCAACTATATATACATAATACGTACGAACTTTTATTTTTGTTGAAGATTAACCGATTATTTCTAACAATTTGACCTATTTAATTATCTCATTAAAAAAATACGTCACAATATTTACAGAAGATATATCCTCTTTATTACAATCTATGTTAACTTTCTATGTTACACAATTTTTATATTAAGATGTTATTCTGAGATCTATAATTTTGCTTTGTAATGATTCACATAAAGAATAAGATACACAGGAGAGTCCGAACGGTATAGGCTTTTGCATAGTACTATTGTACATAACAAACGGAGATTTTAGTTCTCTTTTCTGCCACTGGCTGCGCTAGAATCTCGTATACGCACGTAAATACGTGAAAAGTTGAAAATTCGAGTGCTTCTCGACAGATGGCGCCCTCTACCGGCAGGATTCTTTCCCCTGATTGGACACTATTCGTTTCACATTGCGTTCGGACTCCTATTTATCCATACCTCGTGATGGTTAATATCATATGTGTTGATTTACGCCTTGGATATGTCACATTTATAGTACACTATATAGTACTCGATATTTCTTTTACATTCAAATTCTATTAAATTTGACAGTTGCTCATATAGTATTTGCTTTAGGCGATCTTCTTGCGGAATGTAAGCTATATACATATAAAATACTTTATTTCGATCTGTACATAATATAGTCTATCTTCGCAGATATATTTATTACATATGTAAATAATTTGCAGTGGTGCCCTCTATTCAATATGGCGGATATTGTTGTCTCTGCAAGTGTTGAACTAGGGGTCCCTGTTGTTGTTGCTGCTGTTGCATCGCCATGAGCTGCTGTCGCATCCGTTGTTGAGATATCTGCTGTTGGTACTGAGCGTTTTGTTGTGGTTGCATGGCCCTCGGGTAGGGAGGCGCTGGACCTCCCATGCCACCCATCGTCACATTTGGCGCCTGCTAATTATTTTAAATGATTTTAAAACCCAGCAAGAACTTAATGGCATTTCTCATCTCCATGTCTATAGTGGCTTTGCATATAAATAGAAAATAGTTAAAAATAAAGTAAATCATAGATATATATCGGCACGGAAATACCTATGGCAGCATATAATTTTAATTAATATGATATAATTACAATTCAATCACTCAGAATACTGGTGTAAAGTGGCTCATGCCGCGTTTCGCTTGGTGAGAGCGGTTTCCGTAGGCCCCTTTCCCCTACCAATCCCACTTTCAACCTCTTCCCTATCCCAACAACGAAAGTATTCCCAAAGAGGGTAGGAAAAATATGGACTAAAACGTAATCGCGCCTCAACTGGTTACCAGGTAAATTGAAAAAGTTTAAGGAATCAATTAAAGAAAAAAAATAGTAATAAGTAGCTTAGAGACCTTTCAATAAGTATCTAAGCTATTGAAGAGTATATTAAAAAGTTGTTATTTTCAGTTTATAAAATTTAATAATACAAGATGTACTAACCTGCATGTAAGGTGGACGGGCATTTTGTCTCTGCGCTAAATACGCCTCTTGTGAAGTACGACCACCCATCATATTCTAAAAATAAAACACGTTTTTGTAAAATACACCAATATAAAGTCCAACAGTTCAACCAGAGAGAAATAAATTACTTTACAGCATACGTCAAACAATTCTTATTAAAATTGTTTTCAGAAGTTAAGTGTGATAAATATCGATGACTGAAAACTTTGTGCCCGTTATGGCAATAGGTTCGCCATTTATTCCATTTGGGACGTAAACATAACGGCGAGACGAGGCCTAACAGCCGCTGCCTACACCTTCGGGTAATAATGGTGTGAAGTTATGTTATGTTTTTGTTTTGTCAAAAAATACTTAAATAAAATACCTGTTGAAATGTTTGCTGGCCAGGGAATCCACCCATCGCGTTTCCTGCTTGCGGTCCCATGGTTCCACCTTGACTATTGATGGCACCCATTCCGCCACCTTGACCCATTTGACCCATCTGTCCCATGGGCTGTCCCATCTGGCTCATGCCCTGACTCATTTGTCCCATACTTTGCGACATCTGCGACGGCTGCCCGACACCTTGATTCATTTGACCAACGTTTTGACCAATACTATTCACACCCTGATTCATTGGATTCACTTGTTGACCCATTTGGTTAACGTTTTGTCCCATACCCTGAAGTCATGAAAATAATATGATTGAGTCACACGGCAATGCTTATTCATAAAATCTCATAAAGGACCGCACTAAAACCTCGAGAACTCAAACACGTAACAAATCGTTATCGATTTTATTTCATACTAGCTGACCCGGAGAACTTTGTTCCGCATCAAAAGTAATAACTGCTGTCCCGCTATGTTAATACTGCATTATCTTCGAAAATATTCGTTTAAATTGCATGCTGTAAAGGGCCAAGATCATCTATACATAGGTACCGGTATGAAATGAGCGTTTTTTTGTGAAAATAAAATATTAATTTTGATTAGATAAAAAAAAAATATTCAAAATATTGTCCATCACTTTCTACACATTTTGTCCACCTTTTTGGTAATTTGTGGATACCATGCCAATAGAAATGTTCTTCTTTTGAAGCAAACCAATCAGACACACAATTTTCCACTTCCGCGTAGGAATCGAACCGCTGCTCAGCCAATGCGTGTCCCATCGATTAAAATAAATGGTAATCGGAAGGAGCCAAGTCTGGTGAAAACGGCGGGTGGGGTAGCAACTCCCAGACAAGTACTTTGATTGTATCCTCAACCGATTTTGCTTTGTGTGCAGGTGCATTGTCGTGTAACAAAATTACTTTGCCGTGTCTTCTGGCCCATTCTGGTCGTTTTTCGATCAATGCGTTGTTCAAATCGATCATTTGTTGTTTGTAGCGACTAGTATCAACAATTTCACCAGGTTTTAGGAGTTCATAATACACCACACCCTTCTGATCCCACCAAACACAGAGCATTGCCTTCTTCCCGAATCGATCCGGTTTTGCAGTCGATGCTGATGCTTGTCCCGGATTAACCCATGATTCTTAGGATTCTTAAAATAAATCCATTTTTCATCGCCAGTGACAATTCGATGCAAAACTGATTTTCTTTCGTGTCTTTGAAGCAAAATTTCACAAGTGTTTTTCCGTTTTTCCATTTGTCTTTCATTCAATTCATGTGGCACCCATTTTCCACACTTTTGAATTTTTCCCATAGCTTTCAAACGGTCTGAAATTGTTTGTTGTGCAACATTTAACATAGCTGCCATTTGCTTCTGACTCAAAGTATCATCTTCATCCAATATGGCTTGCAGTTTGGCGTCTTCGAATTTTTTTGGTGGTCTTCCACGTTCTTCATTTCTCACATCAAAATCATTATATTTGAATCGTTGACACCATCTCTTGCATGTTGCTTCTGATAGAGCATGATCACCATATGCTTCATGCTTCGACAAGCATTCGATGTGATTCTGCAGCATTTTTTTTTCAAATGGAAACAAAAAATTAATGCTTTCCGCAAATCATCACTTTCCGGCACGAAATTTGTCATTTTTAACACAATAAAAAAATATGATGTTGTTTGTTTACTAACTGTTAGGTTAATTGAATGTTTGACAGTTGTCATGGCAACCAAACAGAAAAAAAATTAAGGCTTATTCACAACAAATAACCCCTACCAACACATTTGTATCTTAACGCTCATTTCATACCGGTACACCTGGTATTACATGCACAATCTATTTAAGACACTTAATTGGATGAAAATTAATGCTGCAATGTTAAAAATCGCTTCGTAAATAAGCCATTATTTCTCGTAAAAAGTAAAAAAATAAAAATGGTCATTGTGGGTTATCCCTAAGAGATAGACATATGCCCTCGCGGACTTTTTTGTAGACCTTTTAAAGGTGTATAATAATGTAGTACATTGTTTTCATTTATCACTTAGGGTTCAGGCAGCGTTTGCGATTAAAGTTCTAAATCTTGAAAATACATGAATTATAGATCAAAACCACCCCGTTGACACCCTCAACTATTAAAAAAAACCGTATTAAAATAAGTTGCGTAGTTTTAAAGATATGCGCATATAACGGGACAGACAGCGGAAAGTGACTTTAGTTTTATACTATGTAATGATAATGTTTAATAATACTTTTTGGCAGAATGCATAAAACCCCAGCGAGTTCCATACTACGCAGTAAAGCATTTTAGTAAAACAAAGCTTATTAATTTCTACAGACAAAGCTTATTAGAACCGCGTACTAAGATCTGCTCAGTAGTTTAAGTAGAACGACAGTCTTACGGTACGGACAGTCCTTATTAAATGTGTAGTGGTTTTTAGGTGATGTGACAGTGTGCAGACAGACAGAGAAAAATAGCAAAACTAATATTTTTTTCGTCTACTACTGCTCCTATAAAGACCCTAAAAGTCATAATAAAGTCATAAATTTCCGATATCTCCAATGTAAAAGTAAGATGTCGATTATGCGCAATCTTATTTCACTGATTGAGACAGCAATAGGATTTCAAAGGACCGTGTTCACAAATTAAATAATTACCTGACTCATCATCTGTTGTTGCCCTCCTTGCATCATTTGCTGTCCATAACCACCGTAGTTTTGTTGCATGCCACCATATTGTCCACCAAACATCTGGCCACCCATGCCGCCCATTTGACTCGCACCCATTTGTCCTGCGCCCATTTGTGCGGCACCCATTTGTCCGGCACCCATTTGACCAGCGCCCATTTGTCCTGCGCCCATCTGTCCGCTGCCTATTTGCCCGCCGGCCATTTGATTCGGAATCTGCACTCCACCCATTTGACCCATAGGTCCCATGCTGCCCATTCCACCCATTGCGTTCATTGGTCTATGAGAAATCAAAATGTATTATATTAGTTTATCAATATCGTATCGGATTCAAAGAGATTAGTTAAAATTTTTGATCTCTTACAAAATACTTATTTGGTAGTGCAAATTATACACACAAATTATACATATATAGAAACCAGCTGTGGCCGCTTCTTTAATAGAAATAAATAAAACTAGTCTTATGTCACGCTTTATTAAATCCTCCTTGTTATAGTCAATTCAGAGATGTGACAAAAAATAGACAAACAAGAATTGTACAAGAAGATATTATTAAGAAGACACATCAAAATGTAAAAACTACATAAATGTGCATTTAGTAAAAGAATGTTACTTTGACGTTGAATTCAGGCATTCCAATTTTATTAACTTGTAAAGAGTACATTGAGGTAAAAAGTGAAGACGTAGATACTCACGCGGACTGCATTGCGCCCATTTGATTGGGTTGCATTTGACGCATCGTTTGTCGTGGGAATGGTCCCCGGGCGTGAGCGCCTGGATATCCGCTACCCTATATACAACACATGTTTAAACAGAAATATTTTAATTTTATTAGTGGTCAAGCGCCCCGTTTCTGAATCAACAAGTCACGGGCTCACACCAATGACTTTCCGAATCAATTTTCGGAAGTTACAGTGGTGGACACATAATTAAAGACACTTAGAGGATAAGAATTTTTCAAAGGTTACATACCCTATATTTTATATTATAATGCAAGAGGAGCTTGCAATATTATTTCAATTATTCTAGCGGTTATCGTAAAGTATTGGAAAGGAAATAAAAACAACAAATATGTTGTATTTTGAAAGTTTATTAAGTTTAACACATTGCAAGCAGTATGGACTAGTACAAAGACTTGGACAACTAATTAAAAACACAAATTAAACAACTATAAAAGGAAGAAAAAAATAAATGAACTTTACTACAATTATTTTTAAATGTACAGCAGACACACAATATAACCATGGTATTAATATTTTGTCGCATGTCCTTTAGCAGCAATGACAGCCCGACACCGCCTAGGCATTGAAGCGATCAAATTATTGCAGGTTTCCATAGAAATCTGCTCCCATGTCTCTTTAAATGCCGTGTAAAGTTGATGCACATTACTTGTACGTTTTTTTGACACTATTTTCTTCACACGGGACCACAAGTTTTCGATCGGATTAATGTCGGGACTGTACGGTGGCCAATCTAAAACTGTTACTAATTGGCTACTAAGAAATTCTTTGACCACTGCTGAAGTGTGCTTGGGATCGTTATCTTGTTGAAAAGTCCATATCACCGGCAAATTATCCTCGGCATAAGGTAACATGGTTTCTTCTAAAATATTCTTATATTGAAACCTATCCATGTTACCTTCTATTTTTCTAACAGGTCCCACGCCGTGACCAGAAAAACATCCCCAAACTTTTATATTGCCCCCTCCATGTTTTACTGTTTTCTTTGTGTACTTTGGGTCCATTTCTTTTTTTGGTGGAGGCCTCATGTAAATTTTTCCATCAGAGTTAACCATATTAATCTTAGTTTCGTCGGAAAATAGCACATTTTTCCATTGTCGTTCTGTCCAGTGTTCATATTTTTTGGCAAATTGTAATCTTGCTTTGATATTTTCTTTCTTTAAAAGTGGGACCTTACGAGAAATCCTCCCGAACAAGCCTGCCTCACATAATCGCCTTCTAACTGTTCTTGCCGACACTCCTCTAGACTCCTCTGCACCAAATACTTCCAAACGAATAACTTCCGACCCTTTGAAAGGATCTTTTTTAGCCAATAATGCTATTCTTGAGTCTTCTCGGGGGGTAGTTTTTCTCTGTCTAGGTTTCCTAGGCACATTTTCTGTAGTATTAAACTTCTTAAAATGGTGGATAGCGTTCATAACCATGTCTTTAGAACATCGTAAGTGATCTGCAATTTTCCTGTACGTCCAACCTTTGTCATAAAAAATTAAAATTATCTTCCTTGTAGAAGGATCACAACTTTTGTTTCTTCCCATACTTGAATCAATTTTTTCACAATCAAACAGTTAAAACTGAACTAGTTTTCGCGTGTCACGAAAATTCGCGCCATAATGCAAAAAAGAACAGTGGTCTTTTTTATTTTAATTTTAAATTTAGAACATAAAATCCGCGCTGTCTTTAATTAGATGGCCAGCGGCAAATGCATCGAAAAAGTATGTATAACATTTGAAAAAGAAATAAAGACTTAACTATTGTTATTATAACTAAAATGCTATTCTAATTTTAAAAATAAGACGTCTGTGTATGTTATAACAAGTGAAATGGAATTGATAGCTATCTTGGGTAACTAATATCATTTATTTTGTTGTAAGTGGTGGATATCAAGGTTGTCTTTAATTATGTGACCACCACTGTATGTCTGATAAATATCGATGACTGAAAATACGGTGTGGCAATAGGCTCGCCACCTATTCCGCTTCGGACGTAAACATAACGGTGAGACGACACTTAACAGCCGCTGCCTACACCTTCGAGTAGAAACGGCGTGCAGTTATGTTAAGATAATTTAATTTTACTGACAAAGCTACAACCAAAATTGGGATAAGTTTTTTTTTTAAATGGGTACTTATCATTATTATTAGTTATATACATACGAATTATACGATATTATACGTACTTGATACACTCTATAATTTTGAGATATGTTAGAATCTTTGAAAAATAAAACATAAAAGTGGGTTTCCATTGTACCTGCATCTGGGTTATCTGATTGAAGGGTACTCGTTGTCTTAGCATATTGCTAAGGGCTTGCTTCGATTGATTGTTAGACGGTGGCGCCACGCCGCGGGCATTCACGGTACCTAATAAAAATATATACACAAACTATTGTAGTTTAATTACATATATATAGTAATAAGAAGAGACAACTGTAGAATCATGTTAAGATATTTCACCGACATACATTTAATTTTGTTTTATAAATATGATATTTTTAAATGTTTTTTTTTTTTTTTTTTTTTTTTTTTTAAGTTTAGACAAATTCTTTTATAATTCAATTAATGGTTTGTCGTAGTTATTTTACTTATCTGTCATAACGCTGCTACTAACATTGACTTCTTCTCATTCTTTCAACTTTGTGTAAATTATCCTGACTTATTAATTATAACTTATATGTTTACTTTTATTATCCTCTTCCTCTTCCTTGTGGATCTCAAACTGAACTGACGTGTTTTTATGTTTAGCTTGAATAAAATTCATAAATCCGTATTTAGTCAAGTGCAAGTGTTTATTTCTGTGTAATTTTCGTGAGATTAGTTCTGAGAGCGCTAAACAACAGCCGGAAGTTGTTCGTTTAAAGGCTCGCAGACGTTAAACGAATAGTTCGAACAATCGGTACAATATTGCTATATGCACAGCATAGTGCAGCATATACCCACATTTATTATTTCTCGTACCAGCTATAGTTACTGAGATATTGAAAGAGTTTAACGAATACCCACGAAGCATCTGTAAGTGCCGGTAAGCTCCGCCTTAATTTTAGCCAACTGTGGAATATTATTTGTTATTCTTCGCTGCATTTGCTAATCCCGTCTGCACGCCTGCACGTATAGCCTAGCCATACTAGTGTGTGAAATCATTTCTACTACTAATACTGATTCTAATTCTCAATAACCGTCCTGCTTACGTCATCATAACAATGCCATTAAATCGTACCCCCCCATCTCCGAATAACTCACCAACAATATTCGAGTGGTGATTTAAAAAGACGTACAGGTGAGTTATTCCGAGATGGGGCCGAATAACTCACCTGTACGTCTTTTTAAATCACCACTCGAATATTTTTCCGACTCAAATACATCAGAAATGACAGAGCAGGAGTCTGCCTCTAACCTTGCTAAGTCGTTAGGCAACAAAGCAAAAAAAGACAGGTTACCTAAACGGAAACGAGGTGATATTGATGATGTTAGTAAGGCTGACGTTATGGATATGTTTAATAAATTACGTGTTGAACAAAATGCTAAATTTACAACACTTATGCAGTCTTTTAATGATATAAAGTCGGCTATGGATTTTATGTCCAGCAGATATGATGACGTGTTGGGTAAAATGCAAGCACTTCAAGAAGAGAAAAAAAGTCTTCAAAATCGTCTGGATGTCCTGGAAATGCAGACTGAGAATTTAAATCGCAATGCTCGAAGTGCCAGCATCGAGATTAGAAACATTCTTCAGCTGCCAAAAGAAACCAAGGATGACCTGAAAAACATTATATGCACGTCGGCAGACACCTTAAATATTCCCATGGAATGTAGTGAAGTACGAGATGTATATCACATTAATACTAAATCTAGTATAAGACCAATAGTCGTGGACTTCACGACGGTAGGAAAAAGAAGCCTACATGAAATATAATAAAGAACACAGTTCGGACAAACTGGGAACCGCATCATTAAATATTCAGGGAACCAATTGACCTACATACATCTCTGAAAACTTGACACAGAGAGACAGAAGGCTATTTTACTTAGCTCGTGTATTTATTAAGGCATACAATTATAGGTATTGTTGGGTCTCATATGGCAGAATATACATTAAGAAATCGTAAGGAGAACCTCCTATTAGAATCGGCAATGAAAGGGATATAGAACAATTAAAAATAAATGACTAGTGAAGGGTCTTAAGTGTCTCTTTTACGACTGTGAATATTCTGGTGACTATTTCTATGTATTAATTGTTTTAACTTTGTATCGCTACCTTGCTACTTCATACAAGTTTTCAGTATTTATGCGCTTTGGGGAAATATTTATTAATTTTAAACATAAAATATATGTATTTATTATCCATGACAAAACATTACACTCTATACAATTTAAACACTTTACAACACAATATTTACATACCACAGCCAGTACTATAAAATCAAAAAATGTCATTCAACACCTTTATTGTCATCGTCTCTTCATATTTGTTTACATAAACCCGTGTTCCATGTGCTGTTCGGATCCAAATTCTTAAAAAATAAAAATATACAAGTGATAGTCCATTTGGTCTGTACATTCCTATCACAATCATTTAAAATTTGATACGATAAATAATAATTTTCTTCGAGATTTGGACAGCAACGGTAAAATTTTGTGTAGATATTTGAATAACCCAAGTAACTGTCTAAAGTTTTTGTACCCTGATATTGAGTCTCACGTTGGTATTAATATTCTGTCGTTAAATATTGGTAGTATACACAAAAATATGAATACGTTACTGGTATTTCTAAGTAGCATAGACATACAAATAGACATAATTGTCCTAAGTGAATTTTGGACCAGAAAGTCGCATTGACCACCCTTGCAAAATTATATGTTTTATACCAAAAAAAGCTATAACCAAAATGATGGCGTTGTTGCCTATGTGAAAAATAATTTTACTACAAACTGTATAGAACTAAATATAAGAGAGGGAAATGGCCTTATACTGGATATTAATAAGACCATTACCATTATTTGTACTTATCGGCCACCCTGTTTCATTAGTCCAGTTGAGTATTTAAATTCTATTGATGAAATCTTGACCAGTTTAAGCAATAGAAGGGATGTGATATTTACAGGAGATGTCAATATTAATATAATGCCCAACACAGATTTAACAATTCACGCTCAGAATTACTTGGATATGATGGCATCACATGGCCTTATGCAGGGCGTGAATCTGCACACGTAATACGTCGTGTATTGATCATTTTATGGTTAAAACCAATAAGAAATGGCAAACGATGCTGTGTGGCGCCGGCTTAGAATACCGCCACCCCATCTCTTCCCGTTAAAGCTAGAAGAATTGACAGCAGCATTCTCTCTTAAGACAATACAGCCTACTGCGATCGCCAACCCGCCTGCCAAGCGTGGCGATTATGGCAAAAACCCCCCATGATTAAGCGGACAGGCAGTTGTGGCGCTCTATGGGGGAGGCCTATGTCCAGCAGTGGACCTCAAAAGGGCTAATGATGATGATGATGAAACGATAGTATTTGACGAATTGACAGATTATGCTCCTCTGTTATTATCAATAGATAGTTTTATCATAAGAAAGGATGAGCACAACTTTAAAAAAATTACAGATATTGTTGCAGTTAATCAATAGCCCTAATAGACTGGTGTGAATATTATAATATAAAAGATGTCAATATTGCGTCAACATATCTTATAACTACACTACAATCAACAATTGATAGAAACACTGTGACAAAACATATTCCATGTAAATTCAAACCAGTCAAGCCGGGGATTACGATAGACCTTGTTAAGAGTATTCGCAAAAGAAATAAACTGCAACGTCAATGCAAACTTTTTCCTAATGATATACAGTTACTAACTAAATTTAAAAATTACAGAAATAAATGTAATCAACTCATCAAAATTCAAAGAAATTGCTATTATAAAAAGGAATTGCTATCTTGTCGGGGTAATAATAAAGGTACGTGGAAGATCATAAAAGAAATTAGTCACTATTCTTTAGACAGAATGTCTCCGAGTCAACTAATTAATCTTAAAATTGATATTAATGAATCCTTGAACGAAGTGAACACTTTCTTCACTGCTATTGGTAAAGATCTAGCAAATAAAACACTCTCTAAATTAAGAAAGACTGACTCGGATTTAGTGTATGATATTTCCCGCACAGACTCAAGCGCAGCACCGCCATGTTCGGTTTCTTTCTTCCTTACTGAATCGAAGGAGGTTGGTGAGGTTGTAAGTAGATTAAAAAATAATAGCGCGCCTGGTGTTGATAATATTTCTACGACTATAATAAAAACATGTTTAGACCTACTAGCTGAACCAATTGCCCATCTTTGTAATTTAAGTTTTGATACTGGAACATTTCCAGCGTGTTTTAAGAAGGCGATTGTTTGTCCGTGTAATCCGACTGTTCCGTCTAATTACCGACCTATTTCATTGCTTCCGGTTTTGTCCAAAATTGTTGAGAACATTGCAAACGATTAATATAATTTTTTGAAGCGAATAGTTTATTAGCCGACAATCAATATGGATTCCGAGCTAACAAATCTACAAATGATGCTGTCTTACAATTAACATCTAAACTAACAAAATATATGGATCAGGGTAAGAAGTGTATTGCTGTGTTTCTAGACCTCCAGAAAGCATTCGATACGGTTTCGATTTCAATACTTCTAGCTCGTCTTAATGCCATTGGTGCAAGGGGAGTTGTTCATAAATGGTTTTCAGATTACCTGACTAATCGTAGTCAACAAGTAAAAATCGATAGCTATACTAGTGGGAGCGCTGCTTGTAGCTATGGAGTGCCACAAGGTTCCACGCTTGGTACATAGCTGTTTACAATATATATAAATGAACTCTGCAATACCTGTTTTAAATTTACCGATACTATCATGTTTGCAGATGATACAGTCCTAATATTTCAGGCTAACACTTGGTTGGATGTTTATCAAAAAGCGGAGCTAGGTATTTCTGATACTATAGCGTGGCTTGAGAACAATCTACTTTCTTTAAATACCTTTCATTCAGTAAAACTAAAGCAGCTAGACGTCCATCGAATCTTAATATAATAGCACATGCGTTTCCTTGTAAAGGGGGAGTCGGCAGTAAATGTAAATGTGGTGTTTTTTCACGCTCTGATTCTGTGAGATACTTAGGTGCTACAATTGACGATAAACTGAACTGGTTTGGCCATATTGACACAGTTTCGAAACGGATAAGAAAATTGATCTTTGTTTTCAAAAACCTAAGGTACATAGTTGATGAAAAACTTCTTTTACAAACCTATAAAGCATTGGCTGAACCAGTACTGAGCTACTGTATCGCGGCATGGGGAGGAGCAGCCAAGACCAAAATTATCACAGCTGAGAGAGAACAAAGAGCTTTGCTGAAGGTAATGTTGGGATTTTCCCACTATTGACCTATATAGTATGACAAATGCTCTCTCAGTTAGAAAACTATATGTAATTAGTAGCTTATGTCGATATCACAAAGTAACGGTCCCTAATTTGCCACCTAGTACTAAACGTCATGCCACTTGTCCGGTGCCTAAATGTGCTAGTAATGTTGCGTGGAGGCATTACTCTCACCTAGCTCCTTTTATCTATAGTAAAATAAATAAAATTTTGAAAGTGAAAAAATGTACACTGTACAGGTTTAGGCGCACAGTTAATGACTGGTTACTGCCTCTGGATTACAACGAGATGGAACATCTACTTGAGAGTCCCTCTTTAACTATTACATCGTACCATACACACACACGCACACACACACACACACACTCACACTCACAACAACATTATTTTTACATACAACATATATTTATATATATATGTGTATATAATATTTATAATAAAATATAAGACTCTTAATTTGCTTACTATACGTTTCGATCTTTTTCTAAAAGTATATTATGATTTTTTTTTCATTATTTTGTTATTAACACCTAAATTCCAAGCACCTTCCTTGTCCTTTATAACACAGTTTACAACTAACGCGAAGGACAGTGTGCTCAATCTATGTAACATACTTATGAAATAATAAAGATATTTATATTTGTATTATATAACCTATGCTGCTTTACTTTTATGTTTCCTATGCTGCTTTATTATTACATTCTTTATTTACAGGTCGGTTCTATCTGCCTATCCCGCAAGGGATTAGGCGTGATGTTATGTGTGTATATGTATTACTACAACAATAGCGTTACCTGGTCCAGCACCAGGCGGGTAGAAGTTTTGTCCGGGCGGTGGGAACCATTGTTGTTGCTGCTGCATAAATTGTGGCTGCTGCTGAGGAGTCGGCTGCATGCCTGGATTGCCAACACCACCTTGTGACGGCATCCCGTTTGTCTATAGCAAATACATTTTGAGATATCACACATAAGTTAGGTATATACTTAGATTAACTATTCAAAGACTAGTTGAGCTGTTGAAATTTGTACCTCGATATTTTACTTGCAACTAACCTTAGAAGATGGACTTATTATTTTAATTTGCTTTTTTTTAAGAATTAGCTCTTAAAATTACAAGTATGTTGTGTATCAAAGTTACTATTGCTTAGTTCTGTGACATTTTTCATTGGTTTTCCGCTTTTAGTGACAATATAGATACTCTTCCATACTTTTATATAAGATTCATCCATAAATGGGCAATCTAACACTCAAGTATTATTTCAAAAGAGATCATAGATTAGAGCGTACAACTAAACAATTAAGTGTTAAGAATTATATAATTAGTATAGATCTAGTTACCGGTGTCGTAGGTTTAGATTTCTTGATGTTCTTGCACGGAGCATTGCGAGATCTCGATTTACCAGCGCCGGTCGGGCTCGAGTCCAAACTTCCGTTCTCCTTTACAAAATAATTTTTCATGATTGTGAAAAAAAAAACCTTATGTAGGTATTAAACCGTCACATATATTGTAAACATTATGTCAACAAGCTTTGCAATAGAATTTCTTGAAATAGTTCAAAAAGTGTTTGATTCAAGGCATCACTTAAACAAACTAAACTAAAAAAGTTTACAAAACAGCAATGACTTGAGGCATTTAGTTTTAATTTTGCAATAAATGATTGTAAATTTTATTTGACGAATAGATACATCTTTCAATAAATATTTACAGTATGAAGGTATAAAACAAATTACAGAAATCGTGTGACACTGTGACAGTTAGTTTTTTTCTAGTTACCCACAAAAAATATTTAAATTACACGTCTATCTATAATATTTAAAATAATTTATAAATGTCAAAGGGAATGATCATCATCATTACATAGTATAAAACAAAGTCGCTTTCCGCTGTCTGTCCCCTTATATGCTTAGAAATTTGAAACTACTCAACGGATTATGATGCGGCTATTTTAATTGATAGAGGTTGTCAACGGGGTGGTTTGTATAAGTATATTTGATAAATATATTCATGTATAAGATAAAAAGGGTTAATTTTCGCAATTGAGCACTTTAATTGTAAACGCTGTAAAATTTACTTTTGATGCGGAACAAAGTTCGCCGGGTCAGCTAGTTAGTACATTAGTACTAACTAGCTGACCCGGCGAACTTTGTTATTAAAACTGAGACAGCTATAGTCATAATTGAAGAATGAAAGGAAAATGAACCTACAAGTTAGCTTTGCTAGTGTATACCTACATAACTTCATGGCTTTTTCTATCCGAAGTTTCAGGCAGAGGCTGTTAAGCCTCGACTCTCTGAACCGTTATGTCGCAAATGGAATAGGAGGCGGAACCTATTGCCATACATCGGGCACAAAGTCGTCCGACATTGATACGTATTATCACACATATCTTACGAAAATAATTCTGAGAAATCATTGGTGTGAGCCCGGATTCTTCCGGAACCCACGACCTCTTAATTCAGAAGCGGGGTGCTCGACCACTTGACCACCGAGACTTTTTAAATAACTAGTGATGAATTGATAATATAAATGGAAACTATGTAAAATCTTTAAACACACGTTAGGATATTAATAGCGTGAAGTTGCAGGCAGCAGCAATTATTACCTCAAATCCCCGAATTTTTGTACTTTTTTTTGCCATTTTGTTAGTCTACATACTCTCATAGTCTCGGTGGCCCAGTGGTCGAGCACACGGCTTCTGATCCACAGGTCCGGGTTCCAATCCTGACACTGGCTCACACTAATGACTTTTCGAAATTGTTTTCGGAAGTTAAGTGTGATAAATATCGAGGACTGAAAACTTTGTGCCCGGTCTGGCAATGCGTTCGCCACCTATTTGGAGTTTGGGACGTAAACATAACGGCGAGACGAGGCTTAACAGCCGCTCCCCATACCTTAGGGGAACAAAGGCGTGAAGTTATGTTATGTGTTATGTTACATACTCTACATGCCTAATTTTGTTCGTGGTCGATATTAATCACATGTTAAAGAAAGACTATTGCAAATTCATCAGTCTTCTGATTCAGAAGGTGACTTTCTTACTTAGTAAGAAAATATACGGAATCCTCCACTGCTCACGGTATTTTCGTAGATGTTTGTTATAGAAAATACAAAATTCACACAGTTCGCTGCATGAATGGGCCGGCTCGACCGAAAGCTCTGAGACCTCTCAGAATATCGACATGAAGTGGCTCTTGCAGCGTTTCGCTCGGTGAGAGGGGTGTCCGAAGGCCTAACTCCTTTCCCCGTGTCCTTTCTATCCCATTTCCGATCTCTTCCATATCCCATTGTTGCTCACCATCAGGTGACACGCATGCTCGTCTGCCTCCCCCAATACCATAAATAATAATTAAAAAAATGTTTTACCTGTTTGATGTCGTTGGTCTCTAGATCTTCAGGGGGCAAGGGCAGCGGCTCCAAGTAATAACTTAACGGCTTCACAAGACTGTGCGTGTGATATTTTAATAATCTAAAAAGATTTCAAGATGATTAATTGCATTTCACAATCAATATGCAAACTACATAAGTGTTTTCTAAACAGCCAATTTTTTTAATATAAATTCACGCCTTCTTCGTTCTGAAGGTGTAGACAGCGGCTGTCACTACTCAATACGAATACTTCAAAGTAATGGGATATTATAGTACAAAACAAAATTGTACTTGTCTACCTCGCTGGCACTTTTCACGTAGTACGCCGTTTTTGCAGCAATAAAGTGCGCCAATAAATGACCGCCATCTTGGTCTCAGACAAAAATAAGCTCATAGCACAGGTAATCTATACCTGTGTGCATTTTCATAAGTGAGAGGTTTCCTCTCTATCTTCGTAGCTGCGAACCAAGCCCAGGAAAGCGGTGCTGGGTTTCTACCACCCTCCACCAACTCCCAACTGGATACGCGCTGTTTGTCCGTTAGGCGAAGGCCCTATGTGTGATGATATAATGATAACTATTTTAGTTAATAATAACTTTCACATAGCATCCATAGGATTAATGGTTTCCAAAAAAAATATCATAAAACAGGCTATCCTTTTGCATCCTACGACTGTGTCTTAAAAATAGGAATACAAATATTAAATTTGTGTCCCTTAATCAATAAGACGAATAAAATTATAGGGCGTGATAAAAACATTAAAAAATGGACATAGCTATAAAGTGCACACAAAAGAAACTAGATTAGTCCATATTATCACAAAGGGAATCACCACAAAACTGATAAGCAAAGAAATAAGGTTTTATTTTATTTTTATTTTTTTATGGGATAGGAGGGCAAACGAGCAAGTGAATAGTCACCTGATGAAAAGTAAGTTCTCACCGCCCATGAACACCGTGGTGCGTTGCCTTCCTTTAAGGGAGTCGGAGGGGAAAGGAAGGGGAGCGGGAACGAGGCTCTGAAATACCTCTCTCACCGAACGAAACGCGGCACGAGCCACTTCACGCCGATATTCGGAGAGGTCGTGGTATTTCACCGGTCGAGCCATGCAGCGAACTGCAAGACTCTACCACACTAATCACTCTAATCGTATATTGGGGTTAGAGTGAAACTGATAATAATGCTCACCTGTTTCTTGTCACTGTCAAATCCGGTAATCTTGTTTCCTTTTTGATCCACCACACATCCTATCGGTTCGCAGGCGATCACCTGACAATACATAGATTAAATTAATTATGTGAATAAACGTTTACAGTACTAATAACATTGTTTACAACTTAACTTATGCAAAGTGGTCAAAATAATTGTAATTGTTTAACTAATTAATATTCTTCAATGTTGATTTGTGATAAAGATAAGGAGGTAATAAATTTTGAACAAAACATTAGTTTTTTGGCATTCAAAAAAATTAACAACTGGAAAAGGCAGACACTTTTCTCTTCCTACTCTATACTCTTCACGTTTAAGAATCTAACATAACATAACTTCACGCCTTTGTTATCCGTAGGTGTAGGCAGCAGCGGTTAAGCCTCGTTTCGCCGTTAAGTTTACGTTCCAAATGGAATAGGTGGCAAACCTATTGCCATACTCCGCGCACAATGTTTTGAGTCATCGATATTTATCACACATAACGAACGATATTAATTTCGAAAAGTCATTGGTGTGAGCCAGGATTTGAACGCGCGACCTCCTGATTCAGAAGCGAGGCGCTTGAGAGACCACCTAGACCTTAAGAAGAATAAAGTCCCTGGATAATTGTATTGTAATACTACTGACCTCTATAATAGTATTCTTGGACAAGGGTAGCAGTTGTCGCACACACTGTACCGAGGGGCCGTGTCTGTCTCCTATCTCCTTCTTCAGTTTCTTCATCAGATTCTGATAGTGTTTCCTGTTGTTGTCGTCCCCGCCGTCAGCGAGTGTCGAATGTATCAGAGTGGCGAGCATGTCGATCAATGTTGTGAACAGGTTGCTGCGACACAAACTATATTAATTTATTGTAAATACACTGTCTGTATTGCCAAATTTTATCACACACGTTAATGAAATTTCATATGCTGACGGTACACTGCAGGCCCACATATTGCTAGTTGGACGTTTTAAATTTTCCATTATTTTGCAGTGCTTGGATATCAACAACACATATGTTGTAGAAGTACACCATTCCGTTAATATTTTGTTAAATTTAAATAGAAATATTTAAATAGAAAGGCGATATTGGAAATTGGAGCTTTTTATTATATCGATAGAGTTTGGAATATATCTTATCTTAACAGATGAAATAATATACGGAGACGGTGATTGTATAAAGAAATTTCATATGATGGAAATGTTGGCCATTAACCAATATGATTTGATGATGAGAGCGTTGACATCGAACACAGCAGACGATTGTGACTGTAAGCTGAAACTAGAACACGGTTAGTACACAGTAGACGTGGATCCCAAATACGTGTAATGTTAGAGTTGTTAATATATAACGTAGACAAAACGAGCTGAAAACCTTTTGATTTCTCATGTGATTGAATGATAAGTAATACGTTTAGACATATATTTTATTAAAAGAATGGTTGAATAATTGATTTTAACTATTCATTATACATATACTAATGAATAAACCTTTCATATGGCAAACGCCTGAAACGATCATTAACAAAAATAAAATGAGTATTAGTCTTTATACTACATGGTCCGCTTATGCGAACCATAGGGCAACGGCCGACTCCATATTGGTCTCGCCTACTTTGTCGAGCTTTTGACTTTACACATAGCCGGTGGACCGTCACGTGACATGCGATAGATGGACGAAAAAGTTTGAGGTGACGTAATTAAAGTTTCACTTGCCATGATGTCGAGGGGTGGAGGTGTGGTGTACGGGTGTAAGAGGTCACCTGTTGTTGTAGGCGTCGATGAGCTGGTGCGCCACGAGCTGCGTGAGCAGCACGGCCCAGTCGGCGGTGTGCTGGTAGGAGCGCTTGATGGCGTCGAACATGCCGCCGGCCAGCGAGAAGCGCAGCTGCAGAGTGTCGGGCGCCGCCTCGTCCTGCCAGCCGTCCCCGCACGCGGCGCGCTCGTGTTCCCGCGCGTGCGTCAGGTAGTGCTGCAGCTGGTTGTGCACCGCGCCCAGCAGGTTCTCCTGCGCGCACAAACACAATAAGTTCCAATAAAGAATCTTCTCTTTTGAAGTCGGTATACGTAGAGTACCATTAGTTTTGAAAAGTATTGCATTTTTGCAATTTCGGTAGAGAAAAATCTATTTTTTTTTAAATCAGTGCATTAAAATGCATTAAAATTTTACGTTTTTAAAATTCGGGCGCAATTTTACGAAAACGTTCGAAGCAACGATGCACTTTTTTACATTGTGGTATGACGTAATAACATGGCGATTCCTATTTCGTTAAGACACAGATTCAAAAACTAGACAACTTCTGGTTGCCCTTTATCTAATTTTTTCTCTTATAGAATAAAATATCCTCTTTCAAAAGCCAGCAGTATTTGCTATTGACAATTGTTTATTAAATTAGATGTTAATAAAAAACTACATACTTTTTGATCGTCCTGATTTCTAAGGCAAGTGAGTACGAGTGATAGCAGCGGCTCGTTGGCGAGTCTCACAGCATTGCCCCCGCTGCAGGCGCACCCGCCGCCACAACTCGCGCTGCTTACGCCGCGCTTACCACCAGCTCCGCCGCCCGCAGACCTGGCGCAAATTATTATAAGAGAATAATTATATTTAAACTTCTTTCGGGATTCCACCACTTTCGTTCACCTGTTAGTTAATGAAGATAATCTTCCCATTAGAAGATTCCACTTATAATAATAGTGTTAAATTAAATTATTAAGCTATTAGTGCCAGTCTCGGTGGCGCAGTGGTCGAGCACACAGCTTCTGATCCAGAGGTCCGGGTTCGATTCCAGATACTGACACACACCAATGACTTTTCGAAAATTGTTTTCGGAAGTTATGTGTGATAAATATCGATACTGAAAACTTTGTGCCCGGTATGGCAATAGGTTCGCCACCTATTCCATTTGGGACGTAAACATAACGGCGAGACGAGGCTTAACAGCCGCTGCCTACACCTTCGGGTAACAAAAGGCGTGAAGTTATGTTATGTTATGTAGTGCCCGTTCACTTTATAAGACATATTTCAGATAAATAAATATTGACTCACCCTTTGTAGCTAGGACTTTGATGACTTTTGCAGTCACGATGGGAACTGCCACCGCCTCCTGCGCCACCTGAACAGTTGCCGCTACATCCAGCACCCCAACCGTTCTCCAATATCTAGAGAAATTATTCAATTAAACAATGAAAACGCGATTAAGCGAGATTTTAAACTTTTTAATCCCTCATTAGTTTTGTGAAGAAGCTTATAAGTAAAAATAACAGTAAAATTATATAAAAATTTATAGGTAAAATAAAGTTACGACTAAACGAAAAAGAAATGGAAAATTTAATTAAACTTGAAGTAACTACCTGTCCAGCTTGTCTCAGTACTCTTCCTTGGACCGCTGGTGGTAATTTGGCCACGAGTGGTGCCACCAGCCAGACGGACTCAGACCATTTGCTTGTGCTCACTACTCCACGATCAGTACCTGTCCTGTGAAGAATTTAAAAAAAATTGACATATCCACGATCTGTACTGTCCTGCAATTAAACCGGCCTAAAACAATTACATTTTCTTTATATGTTATATAAGTAAATTTAAATATGCAAAGTATGTTTATAAAGACAGTACGAACTAAACATATATCAGAGAGGTGTGTAATCTTTGTATTGGTATTTTTCAACGAGATTGTTTTTTTTTACGGTATTGGGAGGCAAACGAGAAGGCGATGGTGAGTAATAAACGCCGCCCATGGAAACCTGAACACAAATAGCATTACAGTTGCGTTGTCGGCCCTCACAATAGGATATGGAAGGGGTCGGAAGTGGGATGGGAAGAGGATAGGGAAAGGGGTTGGGCTTCCGGATACCACTCTCACCGAGCGAAACGCGGCAAGAGCCACTTTACGTCGATATTCTGAGAGATCGGTGGTATTTCACCGGTCAAGCCGGCCCATTCACGCAGTGAACTGCGTAGCTCTACCACTGTTACTGTTCCTCTACCACTGTTGTTACCACTACAATTGTTTATTGCATTCACTCGAGAAGTAAAACGTACTTTCTTCTCTCTGCCTACCCCGCAAGGGACTTGGCTGGAAGTTATGTATGTTATGTAGATTTTGTCTACACAAACAAGAATACTAAATTCCTAACCTGTCTTTGTCTGGTGGCGGTGGGGCCGGTTGTTGGAACACGTTGATGACCGCGCGTGCGATGGTGTCGAGCCACGCGTTCAGTTCAGACGAACCGATCGGGAACTGATTGTACATCAACTGAAGATCCAACCAGGACATACGCAGCGACCATTGTTCCAAATTCTAGAACAAAAGCAACATACTTTTAATATCACATAACATAACTTCATACCTAGTTAATCGAAGGTGTAGGCAATGACTGTTAAGCGAACTTATTACCATGCACCGGGGACAAAGTTTTCAGTCGTCGATATTTATCACACGACTAGAATTTCGAAAAGTCAGAGTGAGCCAGGATTTGATAATTTAATGTCTCTGCCAATGTTGTATTATTTGACAACTGGAATTAAAGTTTGGCCGGTTGGTGTGCTAAAAAAAAGCTTTATTTATTTTCATAATAATAAAAATTCAAAATTACCTCCAGCAATCGCGTGATCATCGTCTTCTGGTCAAGATCGGGATGGGTGTGGCTCGCTGATTCAGGATAACAGATCATATGAAGAAGTCTATAAGTAAAAGATAATGCGACATCATTGTCTATTGTCGAAATTATATATTAATGGGTCTTATGAATATTTCTTTTATATATGTACATTGTACATATATTTGCACCGGCAAAAAAGTAAAATTCTGTGGAAAAAAAAATTACCTCTGCGCTTGTCTCGGTGTAAGCATAGAATCTAGCAGCATATCAGGCTGAAACAGTTCATCTGGATTTTGTAAGCATTTCTGGAGTACCCATTCTTCAGAGCATATTTCTGCTAAGACTCTTCTTGCGAGCGACGACAACGATTGCGACGAGTCCAACAATGTGGAACCTACACCGCCGCTACCCCTGCAATCATTGGTCTATTACTAAAAGTCCAGTTATGATCGCCCGATATTCAATCTTGAGTTTCTAGACCATAGAAAGACAAAAAGGGTTGCATTAAGGAAGCTATTTAAGGGAGACAGCACTATGTGCTATTTTATAATATATAAATACCCATACTTCCCCAACATATGGAACAATGACACTGAATACCGATTTGTTGTTCTGCAATTCGGTATAAATTATGACAAAGCACTAGACACCCACAAACAGTAATAAAATATTTACATTTACACTCCATATTTTTTCTTGTCTTATTTTGTAATTTTTTTTTACCAAAAACCTTGAATTAAAAATATGGCTATCAAGAATTTTTTATAAAAGTGGCAACATTTTATATTATTACACTTTTTACAAAATAGGACAAGTAGAAGAGAAAAAAAACAAATACTTTTAAACAAAACAAGATCTAACGGTTGAAGTAGACGTGAACGATTAGGTTCAAACCACAGCCCCTATAGCATTTTTAAGCATAGCATGAGAAATCTTTACTTGACTTAAATATGAAATGGCTACGTTAAAACTCACAAGCATATGTATTTATTAAATTTGATTAAGTTTGAATTAATATTGCCAAGAGATTGTGGTCATCCCCAATGGTGATTAGACGAGTAGTTATATAGACAACATTCAATTGAAGTTTTGAAGTAATCAGAATTTTAGAAAACTTATGTGCATAAATTGTCTGGAAAATCACGTTTTGAAATGCTTTACTTATAAATAATGTTAAAATACATTTAATTAAGGTTTTATTAGAAAATTTTATAGTAGGAACATGTATGTGAACATGTTACAGATTTGTAATAGTTCTTTTTAGATAGTAATGAGGCCCCTATGTCACAGAGGACATAGCCCTGATTCCAGCACAGGTGGATAGAAAATCTTAAGCAAAACTTCACGTGTACTTTATTTGTACCTGTAAAGTGTAGTCTTCTATCTATATTTCTGCCTTAACTATTTTATGACATGATTGATTGCTTTTTTTTAAAAAAAAACCGTACTTCTTTTCACTGTATCGGTACTAGGGTATTAAGTGTAGAGGTGACAGACAGCTTAATTTTCATGTTTAGAACATTACTAGTATCGACAAAAATCACAATGTAAAATGTTCACATATTTATCGGAAGGTCTGGTCTCCTAATTGGGATGTGCTATTTGAGAAAGGCGTGTGTAATATAAATTCATTGTCAAATATTAGTTATATTTATAAGTAAAGAAATGGATTTAGTAGATGCGTGACGTTACAACCACGTGGAGTCTCCTGAAGAAAGGATCAAGGGTAGAAGAAGCAGCAACACATCGAGACTTCCCCGTGTATGTATACAGCGTAATGGAGGAGCAAAATAAAATGTACAAGCAAAGCGAGTGAACAATTGACATGGCTAAAACATGTATGTATATATCTTTCAATGTTTATCTAATACTAACTTATTAATGTTTTGCTACCACGGGTTACTTTAACTTGTTTTTTATTGACTTTACAAGACTTGTATAGTGCATTGCGTTTTCGTAATGCGGCTATGCAACTTTAAACAGACACATGTTCACGGAACTTACGTGCGATTGTTGAGCATGGCAAGTTTATGGCAAAAGTTCAATGAGGGTAAAATGGTTCTTACATATTTAAAAAAAGAACGTTATGAGTTAGATAATACTATATAATTATGTTAATTATACGATAAGTATGCTGCTTACACGCCTATGACATAAACACATAATATGACAAAATATTTATGTTAGATGTTTATATAGTATTAGCCATAGACTTAGCATAGACTATAATAGATGGCACATGTCAGCAAAAATGTACTAATATTCATCACTGACAGCGCAAAAGCGTATATTAGATTTTCAGGATATTTACATTTCAACACATGAACATTAACTATGTAAAAGTTGATACTTTGATGTGCTTTTGATACATTGATAAGTCACTCACACATCAACAACCCATGTTTGGTCTCGTTGTTTGGGTGACTATTGCCGATCTATTAATCTTATATATATGGTTTTATATAAAAAAAAGTCAAAGTAACACCTTCTTTAACAAAAATTAGCCACGCCAAACGTCAGACGTCAAATAGGTATGAAAAAGTATATTTATGTACACAGATGAGTACACACAGTGAAGCGGATGTCCTGATCTGATAATGTGCTGAACTGTGAACTCAATAAAAAAAATAAACAAACCTAGGAGTTCTATGGCCCCCACTCATCTCTGATTCTACCATCCTAAGGATAAAAAACAGCGCGAATCAATATTTGGTTTTCTTATAATAATTAAATTAGACGATTCTTAATTTGAAATAGTATTTCGTAATAATTAATTAATAATCCTTGTTCACTCTACATATTAATACTTTTGTTTGGTGAAGAAAAAAAATCTCGGTTTTATTGTTGAAATCGGTGTGAACGATTCCTCTTCTTAGACTTTCGTAGATCATTCGCGCTGACGAGGATATGTGAATTATTTCTACAGTCTTCAATGAAAACTATGTGTTTTATATTTTATCTTATTATATATCACCAGAAATAGAATATTCTCTTTTATAAATAACAAATTTGAATCATTCAAATTTAAATTCAACAATCATTATACAATTTATTTATGTATTTGCCTAAAAAAATTAACAGTATGTAACTAAAGTATTGTAATAATTATCTTACAACATAATTTGTATGGTATTAACAATATATAGCTCAAAAATTATTACATATTATATGAAATTTTAAAATTGTATTATATTTTGTTGATCTGTCTACGGTTTAATCATGCTTTATGTAAAATTAAGCAAGACTAAGTAAAAAAAAAATTAAGCTTTATGACTTAATTTAAAAAAAAAAGAATAATCACAAGATCCATGGTTACTTACGAGATAAGGTCTAATTGCGCGTCGCTGGGTACAGTGTCGCTGGTTCCCAGTATGTGAGACAGTTCGCATGATTTCTTTCCACCTGGTTTACTTCCGTCGCGCGCCGTAGAATCCCCAACCACTGCAATCACCATAATTTATTTATTACATAGGTTTGGGAAAAGTTAAATAGGCAATCAATGATAAAAATATTTTTTTTTAGTATTTTCTTTTATTTCATGACTTTTAAGTGATATTTTGGAAAGGATAATTATTACAAACTCGTCCTTGGGGTCTCAAGGGACTCCAGGTACAATGCTGAGGGGTGGGGAGAATTATAGAAGGGACAACAGCAGCGCCTACCTAGGCTAAATTATTATTTTAGTAGTTTTATTTATTTATTGATTTATTTTTGATAGTAAACATATCTTAACATTTAAATAACATTTTAGTATTATATAGCGTTTATTTATTACTTATTTTTATTTATTTCCCGACCGTTCGAACTCTTTACAGAGATCATTTTCACGAGTGATGAACAAAAAGATGGTAGTCGTTCAAAAGGTATTTTCATCATTCATCAATGAAAATAGCTTTTGAACGACTACCATCTGTGAAACTAAATATGTAAATATATTTGATTTTTATTTATTTGCCACTTATGTATATATATATTGTGCAGTTCATGTGATATCTAATAGCTAATTACTTTGACTGGCTAAGTAAGCTAAGTAAAAATCTAAAGGTCCTCCACTATATGTTACCTATAGATTCAAATAGCCATTACTTACTCAATATAGCCTTCAATGTGGCCAACACAGGTCCGACACCGATATTTTTGTGTGCAGCAGCGAGCAAATGTCTGTCGCATGACAATCGCACTCCCGCAGCAGTTCCACCGGGACCCGGCGACGTCGAAACGGAGTAAAGACCTACATTAAATAGACAACGTAACAAAATTAAAGAATTATATAGATTTGAGCCAAAGTACTAAGAATAGTATTACATTATATATTGGGACTTTGTAACGTGGACAATCATGATAAATCGCTTTAGGCAAGTAACCAAGCATAACATAACTTCACACCTTTTTGTATCCGAAGGTAGAGAGTGTCGGTGTAAAAGTAAGAAAGGGCATGCTCCGATGGTTCGGATATTTAGAAAGAATGGATGATGCAAGACTGACTAAGCAGATATACAAAAGTGGATGGATGTAGGAGTCGAAGACGGCCAAGACACACCAAATAGAAATACGACAAATAGAACGCGTTCTGGACGAAGGTGATGTCAGGAGCCTCAAAAATCGTGCATGAAAAAGTTATGAAAGTCAACGAAGCGAGTAAGCCGTCGTGTAAGAATCGTGCCTTAAGGTGCTCAGTTCTCTCTGCCTACCCCGCAAGGAATTTAGCGTGAAGTTAATGTATGCATGTAAGGTGTAGGCAGTCGTTATGTTTATGTCCCAAATGGAATAGGTGGCGAACTTATTGCCATACCGGGCACAAAATTTTTAGTCATCGATATTTATCATACATAATTTTCGAAATTAATTTCGAAACGTCTTTGGTGTGTGCAAGGACTCAAACCCGCGACTTCTGGATTCAGAAGCCACGTGCTCGACCACTGGACCACCGAGACTATTTTTAGGCAAGTAATAATCATAAAACTAACCAGGTTGAGGAGTATCAACGGTCTTGAAGAGTCTGAGCAGTAAATGGCAAGTGAGCCTGGCGCCGGTGTCGGGAGAAGGAGCGTTCGCCGAGTTGCCGGCGACTCCGCCCCCGCAGGCCTTGAGGAGCGACGGCAGCGCCGCGTGGCGAACGAAGTCCTCGAGCGAGAAGCAGTGGCGCGCCACCAGGATGCAGGTGAAGACGGCGAGCGCGTCGTGCGCGGCGGCGTCGTGCAGGTCCCGCTGGTGCAGCAGGTCGGGGTAGTGCGGCGGCGCGGGGGGCGAGTGCTGCGCGCCGCACAGCGCCACCAGCGCGCCCAGCCACTCGGCCGCCAGCCCGCTGCACCACGCCGTCATCTCCGCGCACACCACGCCCAGCTCGTTCACGCTACATATACACTAGAGATGTAACGGATAGTAGATTGCCCGGATACCGGATATTCGGCCAACCATGTGGCCGAATAGCCGGATATTCAGCGGAACTTAGCCGTTTGGTGCATTGCACACTTGCGTAGGCGGCGCGCAAACGATCGGGTGGACTCAGTTAGATTCGGGTCTTTTCGTGAAGAAAAAAACGCTATAACTTGTGAGCTGGATTTTTATCTCAAGTCAATGCGAATTGATCACAATCGTGACCCTGATTCTTAGTGGGCAGCTAATGGCAAACAATACCGAAATTTAACAGAGTTTGCCAAGATCTATCTTTCAGCACCTTGTAGCAGTGTGTACAGCGAAAGACTTTTTACTGAAGCTGGCCTTAATAATGAAGATAAGCGAAACCGCTTGCTTCCTCTCAATGCAGAAAAAATAGTATTTATTCACCCTACATCATAAGGGCAAATCCCTTAGTGCAGTATGAGTACTAAAAGATTAATTTTCTTTCTATTACATTCATTTTGCAATTGTGTGATAATAAATTAACTATGTTTCTTAAGTGATACTAAAGCTAACTAAATAAAGCAAATAACTACTTAAAAATATTTTGTTTATCTAGATTTTTTTTAATTGGGCCGGATATCTATCCGGCCAAATAGTAATTATCCGGTATTCGGCCGGATAGTATTAAGGCCGTCGGATAGGCCGGATACCGGATAATTACCGGTTATCCGTTCCATCTCTAATATACACACACACATTATTGCTAGTTTTCCAATTATACCACTAGAGCCTAATATGCGGCATAATGCTTAATGTTAAATGTTTTAATTACAGCAACGCTTCGCACAATTGAGCACTCTTAAAAGCAGTGTTTTGAGGCTAGATGTGTACAATGGATAATGAGTGACAGAAAATTAAGTGTTTTTCTTTAAGTTGACATTGATCGACATGTTTTATTTATATTATCTTTAGTCATATTATTTAATGGTGAAACAAATTTTAACATTTTTCATTTCGTTGTATTTTTTTTATTAAATAAGCAAGTTAATTCTACTTGTGTTAAAAAATATACAAATATGGAAGAGCAAGCATGTACAAGTGATGAGCATGAGCAAGTTCAAGCATTGCCTTTTTTATATTCCACATTTAAAATGTGAACACTGAACTCTACTGCTGCATTTGAAAACTAATTCAGGTTTCAATTTAGCTTCACCATAATTCCGAACTATGTCGCACTAAGTTGCACTACGCTTCGCAATTGCAAAACAACTATAAAATAATCTCTTATTGTTGCGCGACAACAAGCAGTCTACATGTAACAAGTTACATGATGATCTATCCGTCTGTTTCAGCAGTCCATCCGATTAGATGTAAAACCAGGACATTCCCATATTCTCACTTTTTACAAAGTAGGTATACCTATACCAAATAGTGACATAAAAATTTCTTATTGCTTTTTGTTAAAATATTTACGCTAACGAGTGAACAGTTTTATCGCAAGGGCAATTATTGCTCACGTTTACAACGATTCAGAAAAAATATCGGAACGCTTTCACGCTTAACCCGATTATCAATGATGTATACTCTATTACCAACTCTAAAATGAGAAATGAAATTCTTCATATACGTACACTCACGCGTGAACTATGAAGTGGTGGACATAAGAAGTTTCACTTTGCATTTGTGACACAATTAAATACAAAAAAATACATCCACTTCAAGGATCCTAATCTCACCGGAGCGAATAAACTTAGTCGTTAATAATAATTTGTTACCGGTCGTTATCTACTTCCCGGCACACAGCAAGCATGGCTGAACACACGAAGCTATATCTGTTAGCAGGCGATTCACCAACTTGTCGCGCCCATGCTATTTCTATTTTTCCTGAAAATGCATTACAATAAATTCTTAATATAAAAAATAATAGTTACTAAGAGAAGTAAAAAAAAGATGACACGGTACCTTTTCTCGGGTTTGTGAAAAATTCACTCAGAAATTGCGGGTTGTATGGATAATTCGAGGGAGTAGGTTGCAGTGGCGAGTACAACGCTTGTCTGTAACATAAATACATTATTTTGTGTTTCAATTTATAGTAAAAAAAAAACAATAACAATTTAGTGGTCTATTTAGTTCCTTTCCTATGAAGGAATGACTACATTATGAGATATTTAGAAGCATTATTATATTTTTACCACATACTTGATTTTCGGGTAAGCGTTGGCGAATGTGTCAGCGTGAGGTGCATGGCAGAGATGTGCAGCCGCCTTGTATAGGTCGTGAAGCTGTGCCAGCACACAACGCTCCGCTGAGCCGCAGTCGCCCGGGTTCACCACGCACTTCACTAGACGACACAACTGCTCGAACACAGCTGATGTTTGCTCAACGCATACTGTAAACGGTAAATAAAATTTACTAAATAATATTTATTTATTATCACAATATTCTCTCAATTATACAACATCATCTAAACTATATTACATGTGAAGCATAAAAGAACGTTAACAAACAAAAATTAGCTTACATAGTAATGATGAATGATACTTCCTAAGAGCACCGACAGTATAAAGCGCCAGTGCGGAAGTATAGGCGCGCGGTGCTGCGAGCCCGCTACTTGGAGCGCCGCGTGATATTAAAGCGCTCTCCACTTCTGATAATTCTTTTAGTATCTGTACAAACAATGGAGTTATATCGATAACAATCATTATGAATAACAAATAAGTAGAGCCTAAATGAGCCAGCTTAAACGCAGAAATACAACGATCTCTCAGCATATCGACGTAAAGTAGCTCATGCCGAGTTTAGTTCGTTAAGGTGAAAGTGGTATCTGGAAGCCCAACCCCTTTCCTCCCGACCTCACTCTAAACCATTATCTCTATTACGTCTCATTAACTGGCGAAACAACTGTGATGCTATCCGTGTAGTCAGGTGTTCAAAGGCAGCGCCAGTTGCTTAGCATCAGACGACCCGCTTGCTCCCTCTATCCCATAAAAAAGTGCATTCGTTTTTGATTATTAAGGTAGTAATGTTAATACGTAGGTACGTATGTTTTTACGTACCTGTATGCACGTATCGATGAGTCCGTGCACGTTAAGCGCGATCTCCATGAGGTCGAGTGCGAAGGCCACGTGCTCGGGCTGCGGCAGGTACGTGGTGGCGCCCGCCGCGTACGCCGCCAGCGCCTCGCACACGGCCCCGCCCACCGCCCACGACACGGCGCCCTGCTCGTACATCGACATGGCCTGCGACACACATACACTTTTGTACCTTCATACCTTCAATACCGTTTTGATGTACCGATGTGCGAATGTACCGATTCCATTCAATAAGTAAAAAGAGTTATATATTATACTAGCTGACCCGGCAAACGTTGTGTTGCCAGAAAATAAAATTTAAAAAATCGGGGTTGATCTTAGGGGGTTGAAAATTTAGGGTTGTATGTATTTTTGTATCCCGTTTTATAAAAAAAATAAAAATATTGAGAGGTGATTTAGGGGGATGAAAAATAGATGTCCGATTCTCAGACCTACCCAATACAAAATTTCATAAGAATCGAAAAGCCGTTTCGGAGGAGTTTAACCACAAGAATTTTATATATAAGATATCTTGTTATAGAAAAATAGATTCATTGCTTTTGATATTTATTATTTAATACCTGAAATTTATGTGTAACCGCTTCAAAGTTGAATTCGCTTCGTGAATGTTTTTTAATTTTTCCACCTTCGGCTACGTCGATGGAGAATTTCTTGGAGAATAACTTGCATATCTCTGTAAATAAGCGTCCATATGACAGTTTTGTTTCAAATGTAAATTATTTTTTGAAAATTGATAAAATTTATATGCAATTTAAAAAAAAACCTTTGGTCATCTTTTTGACAGCGTGTTTGGCCTCGTCTCTGGCTCTCCCAACGCCGTATAACAGTATGTGCCTTTGGTTAGCGTCGTGCGGTGTATGGTCTGGCTCCGCTGGAGGAAGTGGGAAATGTAATGTATAATGGTAGTGTCGGGAGACTGTTCCTGTGGACACTGCACCGACACCACAACTGCTCGATGGGCCAGAACTCGTCGTACGTATACCTGAAAGAAAGAATATTTCATTAGAATCGTAGTGATGAAATTTTAATTAATTATAGTATTATTAGTAATAATAAACAGACCTGGTACAGACATTGGTCCCATACTCATACCGGGCATTCCCGGGATTGCCATTCCGCCTGGACCCATCATTGGTGAATTTACACTGAAAATTGAGAGATGTGTGATTAAAATTGTTGTTTTTTTTCTAAAACTACTCGAAATACACGTTACAATGAATTAATATACTCAGCTCAGTAATTAAATTACGGTTACCTGTGTGAGGGTTCCCCTGGATCCTTAGGACTGTCTGGTGCATCCATGGAATTTTGCTGATCTTCTTTGATGTGTTGTAACAACTTGTCAAGGTCATCGTCAATTTTAGAGTCGTCCAAATCCATGCGTACATTCTCCTGCACAATGTTATTTTAATAATTTAGACATTACATTGTTGTCTAAACCTTTGCAATTATGGTGTGATACGTGATTGCTATTATTAAAGCATAATATAATATTAGTAATAATATAATTCTGACCTCCATCTTGGGTTTAAGATCGATGCCTGCAAAAATATCTTCATCCAAATTGTGATTAGTACCACCACTCGTGGCAGGCGGCGCTACTGTGTGAACACTGCCGCCAGTTGATGTTGGTTCCGTTGGAGATATTAAATCACCTACATCATATTAAGTATATTTTTATTTACGTTTTTAATATTCTTAGGTGCAAGACAGCGTTTACCGAATGCTACGAATTAAATGTTTATTGGAACGAAAGTCTACATCAGACTAAATCTTATGATGTGTATGTGTATGTGAATCAATAATAATATAATAAAAATAAAAATTTGATAATATTTATAACTCAGAACATAATTTATAACTATAATTGTCTCCAAGAGTAAATGATGTGAAATATAAAGTGTAAGACTATCCTTTGGTCGATCTCTCTCGTCAACACCTGGAATGTCTTGGTTTCATAAAAATATATGATAACCTGTCCTTTACTAAAACAATTTACTGTAAGTATTAACTAAGGTGATATTTATTAAATTAATAATTACATACCTCTGGATATGAGCGTGCACATATACGCATCGTGAGAGAACACGTCTCGTCGTATCAGTTCGCCGAACAAATGCACCAAGTTGGCGAACTGTTGTCTATTGCCTGGTGACGCATTAGGACTCTCGTCTAAAAAAAAATATTGACATTTGTTGGTGTTGCTTGAAGGAAGTACGAGAAAAGAGGTACGAGTAGGAGAATCTTGCTGGAAATTTGATTGTTATTCTGACGAATGATGTTCGATTGTTTTTATTTGTGTATAAGACCTTATACAAATGAGACGCATGAGATCTTATGCACAGTCTACTATAATTGTTATTAATTGCCGCACTCTATAAGAAAGACAAATTAAATAAAAATCATGGATACCTAAAACTGGTGCGTCGTTGTCTAAGAAACGAAGAAGCAGATTTTGGAAGATCGGCGGTCCGCTGTACAGCCCAGCGCCGGAGCTCACCGATTCTTTATCATCAGATCCTATTAAAAGTACACAATAGAGTTTAATTAAGAAAATAGTAAAAAAATCCAAATCAGTAAAAGGCTATGGAGGGATCTAGAGTAGATCTCAAACAAAGAAGTCAACTACTAGTTCCAATTTATATTCCATTCCAGTATTGACCACAAAACAAGTAGCCAAAAACAAGTCTCTGTCTATTATATTTTCAAGATTAAGTCACTGAACCGAGTGAGAAGAAATTTCTCATGAAGATAGCTGATAACCCGAGGAAATACAGGTGTAAAAAGGGGATTTGTAAATAGACCAGCTTTAAAAAAAGAGTTCAGTAAACTAAGCAAGATTTCAGACGTGCGGATATGTGTGATAAATCAAGTGGCGTATACGTTACCAGTGGCGTGATGTTCGTGGTGAAGGTGCAGGGTGTGGTGCTGTCGCCGGTCCAGCAGTGCGGCCGCAGCCTGCGCGCGATGCTCGCCCCAGCGTGCACTACACACCGCCCACTCACAAATGACACGCACCACGCTGTACGGACATGGCCATTCCTACACAGAAGCATATAGAAATTTTAACGAAACATATTTAAATATTTCTACAATTCCCTAACTAAAGTATAAGCGGGATAATTGGTTCATCACGGCATAGGCGGCGAGCATATTGCTCTATTTCAGGGCCAATTTTTTCATGGGATTGGAGGGCGTTTAAGTGGCTTTTAAGTGGGTGCTCTCCTCTTAAGTGGGTCACCTGATGGTAAGCGACTACTCACCACCCATAAACACCGTAGTGCGTTGCCGACCTTAAGCAAGTAAGATAGGAAAGGATGGGGAAGGGACCTCACCAAGCGAAACGCGGCATAAGCCACTTTACGTCGATCTTCTGAGAGGTCGTGCTATTTCACCGGTCAAGCCGGCCCGTTCATGCAGCGAACTTCTTGGCTCTACCACTCTTATTGTGTGTGTGTGTACCACTGTGTTGTGTTTTTTTATATCGGTAATTAATAAAATTATGAAATCATTACTATCCACCATTATCTTGAAATGCCTGAACAAATTGAAATATGTGAAATATTATACCAGCCCATACAAATGGCACGCATTTTTTTAACTGTGGGTGAATTGGAATAATGTAATTACTCACCATATCTTTAGCATCGATGTTTTCTTTGGATGGCGGTGGGCAATTAGCAAAAACTTCTTTATACAATGTCTCCAGATTATTGTTGGGATCTACACGGTCGAAACAATGTCTGTCTAGTGCTTCTAACACAGCTAGCACACGCGCTGCCGATCAAAATATAATTTATTACAAACTAGGCAGACAAAGCTAATTTATATAGATGTAAGTTTGGGAGGATTAAAGCTTGAGTAATATTTTAGTGAAAATACAACATTTAAATTTTTAGAAAATAAAACTGCCCTTTACCATTGCCACTCATTAAAAAAAAACTCATCTCCAAAAAATGGAATGGAAGGGGGCCAAAGTTACTATTTTGTAACCTAACAAATAGCCCTATGTGCCCAGCAGGCCTATTATGGGCTCTCAATTCCCGCCAGCTTACGCGCTGTATAGCAAATTTGTATTTCTAACGCCTGATTCCAGCTATAGCCGGTGATGAGCGTCTAGACTAGCTAGAATTAGTCATTGGAAATACTAATTAGCAAGACAGCGCGTAAGCTGGCTGCAATTAAAAGCTCATGCTCATGCTGCTGGGAACATAAGGCTATTCGTTAGGTTACAAAATAGCTCTTTTGAACAGAGGACTTTTATGCATTGTAAGTTCGCACTCTTAATATCCGCTATATGCATCAACTGGTCGAAATAATTATTTGGTTTTATGGTAGAGAATATTGTCGTGTATATAAATCCTAAACAATCAGTGGTGTTTATCTAGATTCCATTCCATAGGCTTTATTTTTGGTATGTTAATTTTTTAACGCAATACCTTGAGAGCTGGTCTGCCATTTGTCAGTACACCATTTACTTTCAGCTTTTTTACTTCTCGCGGATATTTCTTGTTCTGCCTCATAGACCTGAAATAAATATTTCTTATTGAAATAGGTGTCATTATTCCATAACTAAGGTAATTGCCAGAGTATTAATTTACTCTGTTGGGAGTTAACAAGTCTTTTTTTGTAGAGACTATGATGTGACAAGCAAACACCTTAAACAGAGCAATGTTCTTTCCAAGGTAGCTATCCGATTTAATTCCATACAATAAATGAAATAATAGTAAGCATACAGTATAGGAGTTATACGTGCCATTTTTCGATGTTCTTCAGTGGTAGCAGTGTCCATGTATGGCATAGGTAGTGCTGAGGGTGCTAATGGTAACAGGTCTAATGGGGACCCTTGTAATGATGACCCACAACCAGACCACACCATAGCAGTAGGGCATTCTATGCAGATAATCTGTGAAATGGTCAATAAATTATTTGATCATTTAGCTATATATCAACTTATATGTTTTTATTAGAAAATATAGTGAGATTTGTTCAACTCAAATGAGATCATGAGTTCACAAATATATAGGGAACGAAAATATCCAATAGCTTATTTGATAAGCAACTGAGTTAAACATAAATTAATAATATGAAAACTATAATATAATTAGATATATCATTTGTTGTAGACTTATTAGAATTAATAAAAAGGGTTCATATAGTATCCTTTTTTTTCTAGCGTGAGGAAATGCTTTATGCACACCCCCGCCTGGATAAAGCAGGGGGTAGTGTGGGACTTACAAAGCAGTAAATTGCAATCCGATCTTAGGGCTACCCACTAAAACCCCGCGGCGGCCTTCGTCCGGCTTTAGGGTGGTCCAGGATAATGCTTCGGACCTCTGGGCCTCCTTGACGTCGCCCTCCCCTGTTACGAGGCGGGCTCATCCTCGGGGAGACTCGAGGACTGAGGCTCGTATAGTATGCTATATATACGCTCGGCTCATATAGTAACTTAATGGTACAGATTTCTCAAGTTATGAACAGTGAGGTAAATCTAATTCACTTATATTTTACAAATGGATTTTAAAACATTATAAATTATTAATTTCTAGTCTACACCATGTATATACCTAAGGTTAAGGTAAGTAAAAACATTGAAGATTTAAAAAAAAAAATTGATTTGATTTTACCTGAAGTATGGTAGCCAGTTGAATAATAACATCTCTGTGGTAGGCACAGTTCAATATCTCTCCAAATCCAACTTGTACTGGATTAAGAGCAGCAGTTACAACTGTACTCATGGCTGGTTTCGTTTCCCTTGGAGGTGTAACTCTCTCTTCTTTTACTATATCCATTGGTTGAGGAGGATTTGGTGTTCCTAAAGGATTTGGTGTACCAATACTGTGGTTCGGATTAGGTGTACCCAAAGAATGGTTAGGATTCGGAGTTCCATGATTCTCCACTGGTGTTGGTTCCCTTTTTATTTGCGATATATTTGGTTTAACGTCTACATTTACATCGGGAGCCGGAGACATAGGTGTTCCATTAGGTTCTACAAAAAAAAACTAGCATCAAATCTGTTTACCCCATAATTTAACTAGAGGTAAAATTAGGTTAGTGGTTATTGTTGTACATATAGTATTGAATTAGTAGCAAATTAGAAAACCGAGCGGGGGAGAGTCCACTTATAGTCTGTAGGGGGCATATTATGAGCCGTATTTCGTATTTCTAACGCCTTATTTAACCTGACTAAGTAAGTAAGTCATGAGTGACTAAATTTAATTAGTCGTTTATAAATCGAATTTACAGTGAAATTGACAGTGACTACTCGTCACCGACTAGCTGAAATCAGTCGTTGAAAATATGAATTGGTTGGCAGCGAGCAAGCTGGTTAGAATTAAGAGCTCATAATATGCCCCCAGGGGTTCAATAGAAAGAACAATATTATACAGACTCAGACTAGGTTGCTCCTAATGTGTGTGGTATTATCATCAGCAACAATAAAAGTACTGCTACATTTAAATCGAAACGTTCATACATTTTAGTAAGTATAATATACCTGACACTTTCTCAACGGTTTTCGCAAACACTACTGGTTGGTTAAGAGTTCTCAATGTAGTATCAGATAATACGGAACATATTGCAGCTGCTTTCTTTGCACAAGAAGTGGCCAATCTTCGTGACAGGCTTTCACAATTGACAAATTCATTCATATGTTGTAGTGCTAATGGTAGAAACAATCTGTAAAAAAGAAATTAAAGCAGAAGAAGATATAATATTTCTTTCTATTGTAATGATGTTTATGTCTCTTGTTATATAGTTACCTAAGGAGTCCGTCATCAGGTGCTCTTTTGTCGAGTAACTCGATGATCCAAGTGAGGAAATCATGTCGGTCAAGTAAACCTTCATCCAACAAGTATTTCGCAAGTCGGCAGCAATAATTCCAGAGCTTAAGTGCTTGCCGCCAGTCTGTGCTGTCACCAGAACCGGGAGTGGAGGATCCTAACGCTTTACATTAAAACAGATTTGAAGTATTAGTAAACAAAGAACATAAAATCATCTGCGGGTGAAGCAATCTTGGTGTAAATTCTGTAGAATATATCATATTCTACCACTCTATGTATGCGCATACGCACATTTAGGCACTATAATATGAAATAATGCGGTTTTCATCCCAATTTTAACTTATGGAAGCGAGAGTTGAGTATGGGAGAGTGCATTAAGGTTGAATAAACGCGGTCGAAATAAGGTCACTGCGCAAAATTTACAGAGAGACACTCGTCAACCGCGTGGAAAACGAGATACTAAGGCGGGAAATCGCATTGCAAGGAAAGGCCTGCTCCGATAGTACGAACAAATAAAAAGAATGGATGACGCAAGACTGAAAATAAGAATAAAGTTTAAAAGCGGAACGATGTACGAGTAAGTTCACGACCAAATTTCCATGAACAAATTGAACAGCAGGTGTTATCAGGAGCCGAAAAATCCGAGTTATGAAAGTCGAAAAAGTGAGTGAGGTGAGTCAGCGCTCTATTCTCTCTGTGTATCCATCTGCATCTGCATGGGACTTGGCGAGCACTTAAGTAGTAAGTTGATGTATGAAGTCACCATGAACTACTGCAGTTATTTATATTATTTTTCATAATACACATTAAGGTTACTTACTGCTAGAATTTCCTGGAGAATGCATAGAGTTTGGGACTGTTGAATTGGGAGTAGAACTCCCTGGAGGGTTTCCAGAAGAGCTGTGGCTGGGTGTGCCTTGGCCTGGTAGTTCAATAACGCATTAGAATATTTAACAAAAAATAAAATATGTTAAAGTTATATAGTCTTGGTGGCCCAGTTGTTGATCACTCCACTTCTGAACCCAGAGGTCACCGTGTTTCACACCAATGACTTTTCGAAATTAATTTTGTAAGTTATGTGTAATAAATATCGATGATTAAATCTTTGTGCCCGGTATGGCAATAGGTTCGTCACCTATTCCATTTGGGACGTAAATATAACGACGAGACGAAGCTTAACAGCCGCTGCCTACAGCTTCGGGTAGAAAAAGTGTACATATTTTAAACACATAACATAAGTTATGTGTTTAAAATTTGTAACAACATATTAGATCTGGGTAATCTTTTGCAGCTACAATATCTGTAAGTTATATAAATAATGTTTATAAATTAAAATTTCAACCTCTTAAAAAAGTCTAGCTGTTGGGCAAACTTGTAACTATTTCAATCAGTTAACTGGTTACCATAACTAAATGCTTACATTTAGTTGCTTTAAATAGAAAACTAGAGGGCATTGAGTGTATTGTCTCCAATAATATTATATTATAAACTAGCTGACTCGGCAAACTTTGTTCCGCATCAAAAGTACTAAAAGAGTAAAATTTGGTTTTTATAAAGTTCAATTGGTGCTATTTATCGGCACGCGTTTTGGCGCGCAACGCAACTGCGATATCCCGCTATGTTAATGATAATATTTTCGTAAATATTCGTAGAAATTACATGCTGTAAAGGGCCAGGATCATCTATATTAGATACACAGTTTATGTAAGACACTTAATTGGATGAAAATTAATGTTGGAATGATTAAAATCGCTTCGTAAATAAGCCATTATTTCTCGTAGAAAGTAAAAAAATAAAAATGGTCATTGTGGGTTATGCCTAAGAGATAGACGTATGCCCTCGCGTACTTTTTTGTAGACCGTCTGAAGGTGTTTAATAATGTAGAACATTATTTTGATCTATCACTTTGAGTTCAGCCAGCGTTTAGAGTTAGCACCACCGTTTAGATTTAGCACTTTAACTGCTAACAGTTAAAGTGCTAAATCTCGAAAATTATATATGTTTTATCATTTTTTCTTTCACATCATATATGAATTATAGATCAAAACCACCCCGTTGACACTCTCTAACTATTAAAAAAATCGCTTCAAAATCCGTTGCGTAGTTTTAAAGATATAATAAGCATATAAGAAGACAGACAGCGGAAAGTGACTTTGTTTTATACTATGTAATGATGTTCTGATAATTCTAATATATCCTGAACAATAAATAAATAATTACCTGATTGTGAGGGTGGTGTCTTATCAGAAATGTTTCCAGCCACAGCACTCTGATAATGTTCTGCTAGTTTCGGTATCTGATCTTTAAGGAACTTTATGAGAGTTGTTGTCCATTCTAGAAAGAGAGAAAAGAAATTAATTTAAGCCTGAAGCACCAATGGTATGGCTTTTACTTTGAATCTACGCGGATATTAATATTTTAAAATGTGAAAATTTTCATTTATCATCAGATTAGCTTGCTTAAGTGGCAATGGGCTGGTCTCATCTGTCGAAGGACCGATGGTAGATGGAGCAAGAAGGTCATGGTGTGGAGACCGCGACTTGGTAAGCGTAGTGTAGGACGCCCACCAGCCCGATGGTCAGACGACCTCAGGACTGGATGCGGAAGGCAGAGAATCTGATGTTGTAGCACCCATTGGGAGAGGCCTATGTCCAGCAGTGGACTGCAACAGGCTAATGATGATGATGATCAGAATGTATCTTATGTGTGTACATATGTACCATTAATAACTGAAATATCAATAGAATTTTGAGTAGTGTGACTAATGTCGAGATCAGCCATTTTTAGGAGTGGTAGAGCCAAGCAGTTCGCTGCATGTATGGGCCGGCTCGACCAGTGAAAAACCACCAAATCTCAGAAGATCGACGTAAAGTGGCTCATGCCGCGTTTCGTTCGGTGAGAGAGGTACCAGGAGGCCCAATCCCCTTCCCCATCACTTCCTATCCTACTCCCTTAAGGTCGGCAACGCAACTGTAGCACTATAAGTGTTGCAGGTGTCTATGGGCGGCGCTGGTCACTTAACATCAGGTGACACGCCTGCAAGTTTGTCGTCTTGTGCCATCAAAAAAAAAAAATATTACCTGTAGTTGGATCAGGAAGTTGTCTCTTCTTGATTTTAGCTTCAGACACAGCCACTGTGTATGCTGAACTCAGTTTAATAAACCAAGCAGCTCTTGGCATAGAGACCTGGTATTCTGTCAATGTTATAAATATCTCTTCTTTTTTATTAAAATTTGGAGCTCTTTTTGCTAATTGTGAAAGAGGTTTACTTCCTGCAAAGAGAATTTCAGATAACTTTTTTTAAAAAGAAACTATTATTTCGACAAATTTTATATTTATGAAATAATAATGAAATAAATTTAATGTGAATACTTTATAAAAATTTGAATACATTTACCTGCTAAGTCCTTAAACCAGGCTTCAATTTGAGGTTTAGTACGTGCAGTAGCTGGCCAGAAATTGTCTTTTGGATTTACTTGCTGCCTTTTTCTGCCACAGTCAGGAAGAGTATTGAGCTCTTCCTTTTTAGATAAAATACTGGAGAAGAATTGCCCAATCTGTAATTTTATTAAAATTGAGATTAAGAAAACAGAATACTACATTGAATTGCTTATCATTTGTTTTGGAAAGGAAGAACATGCTATAACTCATGATTATTATAGAAAGATATTTATTATTACATAATATAAAACAAAGTTTCTTTCTCTATCCCTATATCCCTATGTATTAATGCTTAAATCCTTAAAACTATGCAACATATTTTGATTAAGTTTTTTATAGATATTGTGATTGAAAAGAAAGGTTTATATGAATAATAGCATCCATTAAAGATTGCAGGAATACTGTTACTTTTGAGTTTTGAGGTTTATAATGTGATGTCGTGCAAAGGTGGGGCCGGATACTAGTGAAATATATACTGAAACAGATTAAGGGCATACTCTGGTATCAGTTCATTTGAATATAGTGTACAGATGTAAATCAGGTTACAATTATAAGTAACTAGCTGACTCGGCAAACATAGTTCAGCATCAAAAGAAATAATTGAGTAAATTTTGGATATCATGAGGTTCAATTTGTGCTATTTATTGGCTTTAACTGCTGTCCCTCTTTGTTAATACTGCAATATTTGTTTAAATTAAATGCTGTAAAGGGCCAGGATCATCTATATTACATGCGCAACTTATTTCAAAACACTTAATTGGATGAAAATTAATGCTGTAATGTTTAAAATCGCTTCGTAAATAAGCCATTATTTCTTGTAAAAAGTAAAAAATGGTCATTGTGGGTTATCCCTAAGAGATAGACATATGTCCTCCGAGACTTTTTTGTACACCTTCTGAAGGTGTTTAATAATGTAGAACATTGTTTTGGATAGATCCAAACCATCCCGCTGACACCCTCCAACTATTAAAAAAAATCTTATGAAAATCTGTTCCGTAGTTTTAAAGATATAAGCATATAAGGGGACAGACAGTGGAAAGTGACTTTGTTTTTTATTATGTAATGATATTTAATAATTATATAGTAGTATATAGTAATAAAAATGTTTATAATCTCAGTGGTCCAGTGGTCGAGCACTCTGCTCCTGAATCTAGAGGTAGCGGGTTCAATCCTCACATTGGCTAACACCAATTAATTAATTTTGTAAGTTATGTGATAAATATTGGTAACTAAAAACTTTGTGCCTGGTTCGCCACCTATTCTATTAGGAACTTTACAGGCACTGCCTGCATCTTCAGGTGGAAAAAGACGTGAAGTTATGTTATGTTTATTTAATAATTTGAAATCACATAAACCGTTACTTTATTTGCATATTTAATATTATATTACTGCCAAAGATAACTAGAGTTGGATGTAAGGGATCCAAACAGAATAAAAATCTTGAGCCTCTATTTAATCTAGACAAACAATAATTTTATTTGAATTCAATTTGAACTATCACCCACATAAGTTTGTTGTTGTGATCATTGACCATTCAATTAAGACACTTATAGAGACACGATAGGAATGTTTTATTGATATATTTATGAAAACTATATTACGTTTTTGTATAATATGTCTGTGGTAATAATTAAAACCAAATAAAATTATTGATTGGTTCTAGGAAGAACTTATTTACTCATAAGTGTTTAAGGAAAGTATATGAAACTTGCAATGGATTATTGCTAAGAGTACTCATTTCAAATAAGCTAGTAAACTAACCTTAGTAGTTGAGTAATTGAAGTTTCTAGCAGTTCCAAATTCATCAGTTGATTGTGGTGTAGTTGAAAACCCATGTTTAACGTTGGTTGATGTTAGTTCGTCTTCTTTCTGTCGAGGCTCTTGAGGGTATACATCAGGAGGTCCCAGTTTAGGCCTTTTAAGCGGTCGCTTTTCGTACATAATACCCATAGTTGATTAATTTACAGCGAAATCTATTTCGCAATGTCAATGATATATTTACTGTTTGCGTTTACACAGTTATCATCGTTAGTGCTGTAGCTAACAACGTTTCATCTAAAATAAACACGATATATGTAGAATCATGATTCTATTATAGATTAACAAAATACAAAAAAGATTTTAGAAATTCATCTAAAAGAAATTCAATAACAAATAATAAAACGCTAGCAAAACTGTCGCTATTGTGTACATTTTGACATGAGCAGTGTTGTGTTCCCAATTCTCAAAATATATCTCCCTAAAATCGCAATTAAAAATCTCTAAATCCCCACAAATACTAAGAATTCTCTGTAAAAATATATTATTTTTAAAATAAATTATTAAATATTCTAAACTAAACAAATAATAAATTTCAAACAATCAATAAATGTTCCGCTCCGCAATTCATTCTTTTTCAATTCTATACTAAAAGTCCAACTATTAATTTTCTTATGCTGAATTAGTAATAAAAAGAATAAATATTTAAAGTTATAAAAAATCTTATCTCACTTTTTTGCTCCTAAATTATGGGGAAAACCTATAAGTTGAGAACCCAGCGATTTTTTTATTTGGCCAATTTCAGACAGGCTAACGTCTAAAAACGATATGCCTATTCCGGTGCGATCGGAAATACATTGGAAATACTTCAAACAACATTGTATTTCGTCAATGTATGCAATATTTATTCAATGGCACTGATGCTTAATAGTTAATATATCAGTAATTTTATTAGACTATTAGTAGTCTTATGATTTCTCATGAAATATACTAAAACACAAAAAAGTGATTTTTTGCATCTTTGCTTAAATCGGCTAAACACTTTATTGAAGATAGCTTCAGTTTTCTTATCGATAAGGTAAAACTAAATTCACCTTAAGTAAAACTCAATCAGTCGATATTTTAGAGTAATTACTGTAATTAGTCAGTCACTGTGCTTTTAAAAGAAGGGATGTAAATCTTTGTGGCATGGAAATTTTCATTATTTTAATAGAATAAATGGAGTTTTGTTAATTTACTTATTATTAAATTTTATTGTTTCTTTAGTTGAAGTCTTGCGTTTTCACATTCTAAATGCCAAAATTCCATGAAAATGATGAAACACAGAAATGAATGAGATAGGTAGGTAACTAAACCTAATTCAATATTCAATAAAATAGACAGATGCCAGAAACAGCTGTTTGAGCTGTTTCAATCATGCTTGGTGTTTTATCTTTCCTTATGTGGCGCATGCATTTTTAAAGATAACAATAATAAGTATTAGATTATTCTGATAAATAACATAAGCGAACAAAATTTTAATTCAAGATATTCCACAATAATAGCTAATAAGAAAAAAGTCTGTCGTCAAGATTTACGTCAAATAACTCCCAACTGCTTTTAAGACCAGCCGTGATTCATAATACTCTTCATTTATAGTTACTTATAATATGCCTCCAAAAAAGCAACCAGAAAAGGCTGCTAAATCTGGCGCAGGCACCAAGGGGAAATCTAGTGGAGATTCAAAAGGTATATACTTAGGTTATAAAAATGTTTATGATGTTGCTTGCATGACGGCTGTAATTATGTTTTTAAGAGTAATAAATACTGTTTTGTTTTGAAAATAGAATCGGCAGCTAAGGAGAAAAAGGGGGGTACAGCTGTCAAAGTACGACACATATTGTGCGAGAAACAATCAAAATGCTTGGAGGCATTGGAAAAATTAAAAGCTGGGCAGAAATTTCCTGATGTAGCAGCTGCATATAGTGAAGATAAGGCACGTCAAGGTGGAGACTTAGGTTGGATGGTGCGTGGCTCTATGGTTGGTCCTTTTCAAGATGCAGCATTTGCGCTTCCTATATCCTCTGTCACCAGCCCTGTGTATACTGATCCCCCTATAAAAACAAAATTTGGCTATCATATCATAATGGTTGAAGGTAAAAAATGACAGATATGGTTTTTGAATTTGAATATTTTTGGGCAATAATTTTGTTGTTCATTATGGAAAGAATATGTTGTTTGCAAGAGCAGTTTGACAAAGACTTCATTACACTTCCTGATCCACAAAGTTCTAATGAATCAATTGATAATAATATGGAGGATTTTGCAAACAGAGAGTAAGTATTTTGTAAATGTTTTTTTACTCATTACTTATAAGTTCTGATCTAAAATACATTTTTCTATAGTATGATATATTGTATATTTATAAATTGTGCAATAATTGAATAATTAAAATAGGTAATCTCTTAAATGATAGTTATCTGTAATACAAATTATTATTATTTGAAAAAGCAAACTTATTCCTTCATACTAATTTAGACTTTCTAATTTCAGTTTTGGTTTAAAGATCAGTTTTCACCGTCTATGGCGATTAATGCATGTCAGTATGCTGCTGACTCTCATGTATTTCTTCAATGTTTGTCTATGGTTCATAATGAACAAGAAAAATTTGCCCACCAGCCTCTATTATAGAATTAATGTATTCATGCCATCTTGAATTACTATGATGTATAAAATCTTAATCATAGCTATACCATAATATTTTATAGTAATACTTGTGTTAAATGTAACACAGGAAGGTGTAAATTTGTAATAAAATTATTTAATACACCTACATAACCAAAAAATATTCAAGCAATAAAAACGAGTTTATGTAGTTCCTTGTTTTTTTTAATTATGTTTGTACCATAACCATCACTCTCATGCCTAAACTACTTAACCGATGATAAAAGATTGTGGTTGTCGAGCACCCCGCTTCTGAATCAAGAAGTCGCGGGTTCGAATCCTGGCTCATACCAATGACTTTTCGAAATTCTTCTCGAAAGTTATGTGTGATAAATATTGATGGCTGAAAACCCTAGCATGGTATGGCAATAGGTTCGCCACCTATTCCATTTGGGACAAGCATCAGCGAGTGGAGGCATATTAGCCACTGCCTACACCTTCGGGTAGAAAAATGCGTAAAGTTGTGTTGAGTTACTTATAACTAAAGTATCACCAGTTTTTTAAAGGGAGAGTCCGCAAATAAAACTAATGGTGCAGTTATTTGGCCAAGCAGTTGCTGCATGAATGGGCCGGCTCGACCGGTGAAATACCACGACCTCACAGAAGACCGACGTAAAGTGGCTCATGCCGCGTTTCGTTCGGTGATAGAGGTACCCGGAGGCCCACCCCCCTTCCCCATCCCTTCCTATCCCCTATCCCTTAAAGGTCGGCAACGCAACAGTAACACTATATGTGTAGCTGGTGTCCATGGGCGGCGTGGGTTGCTTACCATCAGGTGACACGCCTGCTCGTTTGCCCTCCTATGCCATAAACAAAATTCTCAAACTCGCAATATGCCTTTGCACTAAGCTCACTGATGATAATGTGATGCTCAATGTCGATTTTCCCAGAGCTCGTGATGCTTTACTGGTCGGCCCATTCATGCATCGAGCTGCGGGACTCTACCACAATTTCCATTATTTTTGTAACATTACAAAAGCTACTAATAAGGTTTATTAATATCCATGAAAAAGTTTTGTCATGATTCGCTGTGAATGGCCATATTATATATATTTAATCCACAATTCTTTTAATTATGGTACATAATTGGCTGTGACGTTGAAAATCGGTTAGTAGTAGCTATTACTCTCGTTAAAAGTAAAGAAATTAAAATGGTCATTTTGGGTTATCCTTATAAGATCATGGATTACTTTTTTGTATACCTTATGCCTGGTTTATACTCAGCCCTGCCACTGCTCCTACCGCTACCGAAAATATTTCCCTAAATACTTCTGCTGTATCATCGTCACAAGTGAGTGTTCACACAGCCCTCGTACTTCTTTACCGAGCAACTAGTAGCAATGTGACAGCTATATGTTTACTGTTATGAATTATATAAACGTTTTGACAAGAAATATCACATCGCTAAATTATTTAAAACAATTTAAACACAACTTAGGCAACTAATTTTGCCATCAGTGATTTCTTTTTATATTTTAACTCCTCTATTGGAGTGTGCGGCAAAGTAGCGAGAGGGCTGAATAAACGCATATTCACAGAGACTTCCGCATAAAAACCGACCACTTAGGGAGCGCTGGTGAGCGTGAGTGGCAGCTGCCACTTCCCTCCCTACTTGGGCTGCGTGTAAACGACGCATTAGGGTATAATGAGGTGCGAGAAAATGCTTTATGCAAACCTTCCGCCTAGGTACGGCAGGGGGTAGTGAGGGCCTCCCAAAGCAGTACACTGTAATCACGTGTACAAAGTGGCAATCACTGAGCTCGCCGCCGCCACCTTGGAGATCGGCTCTCTGCCTATCCCGCTGGGCGGCCTCCTTCTGGAGCATTACCGCTTCGCAGAAGGAGGCCACAGCCCTCCACTCCTCCTCGCCCGCCAGCATTGCCGCGATCAATGCAGGCGGCGTTTGCTAAATTGTAGACAATGGCAAGCTGCAAACTACTCCCAAAATTCGAAAATGAACACCTACTGCATAATATAGTAGAGAATACTCTAGTATATTATGCATGGATTATTTATAAAAATCACCCTGTTGAAACTTTAGATTTACTTAACAAAAAAACAACAAAATTCGTTACGTAGTTTAAAGACCTAAGCATATAAGGGTAGCTTAGTAAGATTACCATATTACATAGTTACATAGTAACTACATAATATTTTTGTTGCATTTCGTCAGTTAAACATTTGAGCCATTTGCCTATATACACTTTTCAATCAGTGGTAATAATTTTATGATTTAGTTTAAAAAAAATATCGTTATAGGTGCTTTCGATTCGCGATAGTCATTCGCTAGCTACAGACAAAATAAGTAATTCAGCGTTAATTACTCGTGAAATACTGCTTATTATTAAAAAACTAGCTATGTTGTCTGATTAAACCAACTCTCATTACACCTAACTCATCGTTATAATTAAAAAAAAACAAAGCATCATAATTGCATATGTAAGTATGTGAATAGAATGCTATGGTATCCTATTAGTAGGTAGGTGTGTGTTTATAGTTTTGCTTGTAACACGTACAGCGGATGGATTTGTGCAATGAAGAAAACGAGGGGTTTTTACTGAAGTTTAGTTCCAAGATACTAAATTTAGTGTAATCTTATTTGGAACTTGAATGATGTGAATGAATAAAAAATGTCTATCAAGAGAATGACAGAGAAAAATATGTTTCGAATAATAAATTTAAAACAAGATTCTAAATCGTTGCCCAGTGGCATACAAAAGAGGTTGTAACATCTTGGAACTACATAATCTTATTAATGAAGGTAACATCAAACAATAATATGTAATACTAGCGGCCCGCCCCGGCTTCGCACGGGTACGTACACACACACATATACCCTTTTTTTGCATCGGGTTTCAAAAAAAAAGTAAAATTATAAAGGAAGTTTGAATTTTTTTTATTCATATTTTTTATTAATGTTTTTTTGTATTTTTTTATTTTTAAATTTTATACATATATCATATTATTTACAAAACCTACAAAGCTTCCCTGTAAACGATATTTGAAGTAGTTTTATTTTGTGGCAGCAAAATAATATGGTCGATCCCTAATAATTCGAAGATTTGGCCCTGGGACTTGTTAATAGTTAACGCGAAAGATGATTTCACCGGGAACTGAAGTCGTTTAAAAGGGATTGGCAGATCAGTTGGGATCATCGGTATTCTCGGTATATGACCTAGTTGACCAGCTGCTGGGCCAGTGATAATGGTCGCTACAATTAAATTGTCCTTCAATTCCATAATAAGCAGTCTCGTCCCATTACACATGCTCGGAGGGCTTAAATTTCTTAAAAGCATTATTGGAATTCCAATTTTTAACGTCAATTCATGTGGTGGCAGTCCTGAAGGGTTTAGTGAATTTAAAAATTCCTGTGGATAATGGACTGCGTCTTCAATATTAGTCACGGTATCGATCGATTTGTAATTTTTTAACTGGCCGGAGACTTTTTGAATAATGAGATTGTTTATTTCGTTGACAGTATCATTCCTGAGTGACACTATTGACCCCTGAATACAACCAATGAAAGTCCTTTTCGTGCAAATTCTCGATGTCAGGGTATACAGCATCTATTTAATTTTCTAAATTATGGACATCCTGCTGGATGAGTCTGTAGGCCAAATAGGCCTACAGACTCATCCAGCAGGATGTCACAACTGCTTAAATTTGGAGTGGGAAAAATTCCTTCTCCAAGTTTTAGCAGTTGTTGTGGGAAATTACTATCTGTGATTCCATGAAGATGAGCTCTCATATTCGTTAGTAATTTTAAATTTTCTATCGAAGTCCATAAGGGAGACGATATCAAGCATGATTTGATGATATCTGCTCGCGTACCTCTGTCAATGACAGGAAGAGTCTGTCGAAATCTCCAGCAAATACAAAAGTAATCCCGCCCATGAGAGCAGAGGAGTTTCTAAGATCTTTTAATGTTCTATCCACGGCCTCTATATGCGCTCTCTGACTCATAGTGCATTCATCCCACATAATTAATGAGGCGTCTTGTAATAATTTACCAAGAGGGCCGTTTTTACGGATTGAACATAACGATTGTTGCTCAAGATTTACGAATAGTGGAAGTTTAAAAGTAGAATGAGCCGTTTTTCCATCCTATAGGAGAGTTGCGGCAATTCCTGACGAAGCAACTGCAATCGCTATCTTCCCTGATTCTCTTATCTTAGCTAGTATCAAATTTGCAAGAAAAGTCTTGCCAGTGCCACTTGGCGCATCCAAAAAAAATATTTTTCCTTTGTTATTATTCACGCTATCGACTATAGTGTCAAAAGCATATTTTTCCGAATGAAATGTCCGAATTGAATAATTCAAAAAGTTATAAAAAGTTATTAAAGCCGTCTTGAATATAAATTAATTTATTTTGATGAGGATTAATACCAAGGTACAAATGAAGAGCCTTTTCAAGAGGCGGCATATATAAATTAATATTTTAGAATAAAAAACTGCTTACTGTGACATAACTATAATATTTAGACATATGCTGTCGCGACACTTTTTGTAGATAATGATGAGTTCTGCAAAGTCGTAGTAAATGATTTTGTTCTATCATCAATAGTTTTCGCAGCGCACGCGACGTAAGGAATTTTTCAGGTCATTTTTTTACACCTTATGTTACATTATTGGAGTTTTAGTAAGGATCCCTAATTTTTTTAAAAATATAATATAGCCTATGTTACTCGGGGATAATGTAGCTTTCCAAAGGTGAAAGAATTTTTGAAATCGATCCAGTAGTTTCGGAGCCTATTCATTACAAACAAACAAACAAACAAATCTTTCCTCTTTATAATATTAGTATAGATAATAAGTCTCGGTGGTCCAGTGGTCGAGTACACGGCTTCTGATCCAGAGGTCCGGGTTCGAATCCTGACACTGGCTCACACCAATGACTTTTTGAAATTGTTTTCGGAAATTAAGTGTGATAAATATCGATGACTGAAAAACTTTGTGCCCGGTATGGCAATAGGTTCGCCACCTGTTGTTCCATTTGGGACGTATACATAACGGCGAGACGAGGCTTAACAGCCGCTGCCTACACATTCGGGTAACAAAAGGCGTGAAGTTATGGTATGTTAAACTAAACAGAGCGGGTCAACTAATCATCGTCAACAGTCTATATTACGGACAAGTAGGTAGGTACTTACAGGAAGCCAACGACATCTCTCGCAACTAAAATACGTCGAGTGTCATCGAGATATTTCGCCTTGATCATCTATCTTCATGGCCGAAGATGTATGTGGGCTGGGTGGGTAGTAGGTTAACATACAAGCATACCTACTGCTTTGCGTAGTCCATGGGGGGCGGTTGTCCCTCGTAAAATGGACACCCACAGGCTATCTGCTGCCAGAAACAACAAAACGAACCGCAGACAACAATGGAATATTTAGGAGAAAGTTGGCAGTTAATCAACATAAATAAAACCATAATAAAATTAAAACAGTCTTTACTGACAGATATTAAATATTCAATAGCTTATGCGACTGTAAAAGTTACACGACTTATAATATTATAATGTACAATACTGAAATAAATATTTATGTAATGAGGTACAATACAAAGCTTGGACCGGATTTTGTTTTGTGCGCGTCGAAAGTTATGTTGTTTTTGTTTTTTTTTTGTTGAACATTTTTGCCATTTTACATATTTTACGACTGCAATTCTATGGTAATATTGTATAAAATAGCGAGATTTCTAAATCAATGAACGTTATGATAACTGGCCGATAATGATGGTTGTTCTTAGTCCGCGCCTATAACTTATGTAATAAATATTTTAATTGTAATATTCTTTGTTATGTCAGAGCAACTAACGTGTATATTATTATTGCTATGTTTTATTTAAACTCTAAGATTGGGATTCGTGTATCGGACATATTTCAGAAGGGCATCGTTCTCCTCGCAGACGAATGGCTTGCGGTGATGGCAGGCTACGTCGTGCCAATGTACTCCGTCGTTGTAGAAGTTGTTCAGAATAGCCACGCAGTGTTCGGCGGCACCACCCTGGATCAGCTCCTGAGAATTTATTACATTCATAAAGTTATTGGTTTAAAATTCCTCTCTAACTTGAATCGAGTTCAAATCAAAATCGAACACATATTTAAAATTGCAAGGTTAAAAACCTAACTAGGATAAGCGGAAATAGATCTATAAGAAATTTTAAACTAAAGTTAATTTAACTATAGTAACAGGCCTCGTTGTGCATTAGTAAAAGTGTTGGCTGCGGCATTGAGGTCTGCGGGTTCGATCTCCACCCGAGTACAAATATTTACGATAAGCAATGAATGTTTGCGTGACGTGGGTGGGTGTTTTACTATATATTATAAGTATATAATAGTATATAAGAAAATTATACAGTATCTATCCGTATATATCCATGACACAAGCATTTAGTTTCTTAACTAGAGGGCGCTCTGTGTATTGTGTCCAAATATTATATTAGTATTAGTGAAAAGTGGTAGTAGTGAAATAAATATGAGATAGCTCGTTAAAAATATCACGGAATCCAGACGTAACAGTTGAATAGACTTTAACAGTTGAAAAGTTGGGCAGAAAAGACGTGAAGTTACAAAAACAAAAAAGTTTGTCACACTGCTGACGTCATACAATCATAATCGATTCTTAGTCCGAAGTCCTATTATGCAATTAGTACCGGTCGATTGCATTGGATAACGGCACAATAATGCGTAAGACCTTGAAACAACGTCGTAACGCCACGACGGATACGGAGGATGCGCGTGCGACCGCAGGGTTACGTATTGTTTGTTCCGCAGACGGTATAGTAGGCGTGGGTTGCGCTTGCTCACCACATAGGGGAAAGTGACATGCAAACACAACGACACAGACGCACAACGAATAAAAATGAGCTTTTGTTGTAACCTGTGGTCGGTCTTTGTAGAAAGTAACCTGTCATATGAGAACACACATGCGGGTACGCCCTTTGGCGAATATTTCGCAGTTGCAAATATTTATGTGTCGCTTTCGTTTTTACATTACGTTTTATCGGATGTACCTACAGGTCGACACGTTCTGCCGGTGATTATGTTAAAACATTCATTGCTTAACTGTTCGCAGAATTGGTCCCACATATTACGTCGAAGGTGGTTAAGTAAGTAGGTAATGAGTAGTTAATGACGTGCTTTCTTTTTGTTATCGATGTGTGATTTCGATTTCTTAAAATCGATTTTATAACGAAACTGTTTTAGATTTGGAACTTTATACAGGTACCTAATATCAAGTGATATTTATCCCATTACGGAAAAAAATAAGTATTTATTCAAAATTTTGCTTCATTTGTTTTTTAAAGACTAAAGTGAATAATATTTACCCTATTGTCAGGTTGAGGTTTTCCGATACCGCCACCTTCGGACCAGTCGTTTTGTTGACGGTTTGTAGTAGGCGCTAACTTCTGGAGTTCGGCAGTCCAAAACCAGCCGTTGACTTCGTTGGGAAGTAAATCTGGACGGTTGCATCCTTTGAAGTCACAGAGGCGGCCCGATGTCCAGATATATTTTTGCTATGATAGAAAACAAACAGTGGCCAAATTATATATACTGATTATAATTCTAAAGGTTTTACCTAATTAATATTTATAAGTACTTAAAATAGCCATACTAATACGATAAGCTACTGCCAAAGTACAGTCATTTGTAGTTTTATCTGGAAACTTGTGTGATCAAGTAACGCCTTATTGGCACAAAGGTTTGCATAAGATGAAGATTTTATTCTTTTAAATGATGTCTGCTTACACGTATTTTTAACAATAGCTAAACTATTGCGGAAAGTTACATGCATGGCTGCTAAACAACACCTACATCTGTGTCACGTTGTCATAGGTTTTTTTTTATATTTTTCCGTTCTAGTGACATAATGCAGTCGGAAGATTTCTAAACCGGCAGCTCTATTATTCCCGAGTAGGTATCGATATTGTCAGGATGAAAAAAAAAACAATAGTAACGATAAAGAACCTGAGCGATTCCCACGTAAGTAAAAAGGTATGTTGCCGTGCGGTGAAACTTGTCTATGAAAACTCTATTTGCCATTGTTATGTTCCAGAAACGTAGTCTTTCATATGGCGGTCGTTAACAACGCAGTCGAATTTCGACATAATTTTAATGTGTTCCATTAGTTTTAAATGACTGTTTCACGCGAGACAATGAGTTTTGGAACTTTTTAACAGTGAATAGGTACATATTACGAAAATTCATTTAATATTCTTGTGATGCTCTGCGTACTTTCTATTGAGTTATGAACATGGTGATATGTTTTCACGTCACGCTTACTTACATTTTCCTTATGCTTTGAACACCTGACACGCGTGAAGGTACACCAAACGTTTGCGGACTTATTTGAGTCAAGGATAACAGAACTCTCTTGTTTGTCTTCGCGTGAAACAATCTAGAATATTTTCTATTTGCATTTTCCTCTATTCAGTTACTGCTTGGTGTTTTGTAATACTTTTTTTTATTATTTATATATCAGAATTTCGCGAATCACATTCATAACATTAAAACAACTTTTTAGGACTCTATCGCGTTTAAAAACTTTTAGGCTTTCGCGTTGCATATTACTGAGTGATAATGATGAACGGGAATTAACGACTACCATCTTTTCGTTCATTACTCGTGAAAATCATCTCTGTAAAGAGTTCGAAACGTCGGAAAATAATTATAAATAAGTAATAAATAAACGCGATATAATACTAAAAACTTATTTTAATTGTTAGAGTTTTTGGGTTATACGATTGTGTTTAACGATAGATAATTAAAAATGAATGTTTGTTTATGGGTCTTACCTTGTCCTGAACGATGCGCGCCTTTACCCATTCGTTCTCATCACTCGTTTCTAAGGAAACGAGGTCCATACAACGCTGACGACAGTAGTTCCTGGCGGTGAGCCAATCTTCTTCTACACCACGGAGAGCAGGGTCTCTCCACGAGAAGAAATAGCCTTTGTCTGAGAAACATAAATTTATATTATTTAAGGTATTTAAGGGAAATTATATATAGATATCGATAGGTACCTACTCGACACTGAAAACTGAAAAGCAACTGTCCTATATGCTAAATTAGTGATGTAAGATAAAAATATCACGACAAAAGTAAGAGTCTTTATAAACTCAACTCGATGTTTTTATGCAATATTATGATTTTTCAAAAGAGTCCATTCCGAGTGTTTCTGCAAAATACGCATTTTTAGAATTCCTAATCTTTATATTTTCTTTCAATTTGCCATTTCCCATTGGTCCTATTATACGGGATCTAAAACAATTTAGTAGGAATGTAGAGGCATGAAGGTATGAAGCTTCATATTATACGTATAGATAACTATAAAAAAATCTCCTAGTGATTTATGCCCCGTTTGTAAATCAGAAGACTCCAGGTACGAATCCAGCGTGATGAACAAAAAAGAGTTGTGAGCTTTTTAATATATATACAAAAGAAAATCAATGTACTTGCTAATGATTATTTGCCAATAAAATATTTTGAACTAAAAACGCCACCTCACTTTAGTAAATAAATTAATTTTATGTACTATTTAGGTTTAATTTTTAGCAGGATTTTCAATAAAAACGCACTATTTTTAAACGAAAAAAATAAATAAATTCACGTCTTCAACACTATCAAGGAAATTACGCCTTCAATAACAGAAATTACAAAAATATTTGTAAACATATATGTATATTTGCATCATAAATAGGTGCATTACCTTTTAGTTTGTGTCTTATCGATTGATTTAAACTAATACCAAACCTTCTTGGACAAATTAGTCTATAGAAATGCATCCGCGCTAACCTTTCAACCCCGGACAGATTTCTCTGCGGAATCGTGCATACCTACGCCATTTCGTGGGAAATAGCTATAGAAAATCATCGCTTTCAATGCAACTAAGCAAATGGGAAGTACATTTCTTACAAATGTTTTTTTTTTGCGTAATATCTTTAAAAGAAACCTATGTTATTAACTTCGATATTATAGAACAAAAATGCCGAATAAAAAACATCATATGTGTGTCTAAGTAGTGATCTAAAAGTAAAGCCATTGAAACGATCTTGGATACGAAATGATTGTATTTGTGTACGTTTGCTATCTATTAACGAAATGATTAAAATCGATGTTTCATTACTATCAGAGCTTATCGATAATGAAAAAACAAATCTTTTCCGTTTGTCATAGTGTAGTGTAGATAAAGATCTTAAATAACTTCTAACTAATTTGAAATTTCTCATTTGCATCACTGATGTTAGTAGAGGCCTCTTATCAGAAATATTTTGTATATTTACAACCCCAGCGAAGGCTTATCGCAGAAGAAGATAAGAGAGTAGATACAGACATAGTGAGAGCATTTTTTATATATATTAGAGTTTGCTACGAATTTCGTGTTGTTTCGTGTTGTCGTATTTGATGGAATTTATATGAGCCAAAAATCTAAATATATGATACTTATTTATCCTTAATTGCATTAATATATAACAATGAGAGTATTCAATTTCATTTTATTATTAGTATGAAGGAAGTAAAGGTTATATATATATTAATGATATATATATATTTACATCGCGAAGTCGATGTTACATCCTATATGGCGATTTTTACCGATGATGCTGCGTCCGAGTGACTTGTTGCATCCTGTATACGGACGCAAGATTGACCAACCCTCAAATTCAGCCAGAAGCATTGTAAAGGTTAGTACAATGACTGGGTGAAATATTGGCGCGGACGTTGTTTTGTCACCGGAGTGCTTTTCGGCGTATTTCTTAGTTCCGCCGTTTGGCGCGCGAATTTTGGAGGGCGCTCCTGTGCGCCGTATATCAGTGGCGTATATTCGATACTTTGTCTACGTCTAACACCCCGATAATGTGGCTTCTGTATACAATAAAAGTTTTTATCAATTCTAATGTGTGATTTAATTGCGTCACATCTCGTCTCTTCTGAGGCGATGTCAAGGACATCGCCTCAGAAGAGACGAGGGGGTGACAGAGGTGAGGGGGCGGAGTTCGCACGCGGTATACAAGTGGCATGTTATTTTTTATATTTTTTGCCGGCCAGCGCGGACGTAATGATGCTTGTGGTATAAATATTGTATTATACATATACAAGTAAGATACAATATATGGTTACAGAGTACTAGAAGGGCATGCGAGGCTATCTTTTTATTTTATTTTTATGGGTAGGAAGGCAAACGAGCTGACGTGTCACCTGATGGTAAGTGACCAGCGCCGCCCATGGACACCTGCAACACATATAGTGCAACACACATATATTCACCCTGATACAGACTCTAGAATTTTCGACCGCGCAAGGCGCTCCTCAACCTCATATGTACTAGACAGTGTTGACCATGATTCATTCTTGGGTACACGATCGTAAGCCTTCTTTAGAGCTATAAAAGCACAGAATACTTTTTTAGACTTAGCTAGATACTTTTCAGATATAGTTCTCAAAGAGAAGATCTGATCGATGCACCCGCGTCCTCTCCTAAATTCCGCTTGTACATCCCACAATTTCTCATCAGTTACATTCGTCACTCTTGCAATAAGAATCCTCGCATACAATTTACCTACAACACTGAGAAAACGAATGCCTCGGTAGTTTTTGCAATCTTGTCGCGACCCCTTTCCCTTTTGCAAGTACTGCTGCTGCTGCTGCTGCTGATGACTGCTTTAGTCCAGTCATCTAGAACACAGCCATCTCGCCAACACATATTAAAAAGTAGTCGCAACATTCTTACAACTCCACTCCCTTGCCACTTTCCAGCATCTCGGTAGTTACCCTGTTATACTCTGCAGACTTACCTAATTTCGTACTTTTAATCGCATCCATTATTTCATCTTCCATAATTTCCTGATCTGCATCGTTTTGTGAGTGAGTGGAAGTTGGGATGTTTTCTGGCTTATTATTGTGTGGATGTCCCTCAGTACACTCAAAAAGTTCCTCAAAGTGACTTTTCCAACGATGCAGAACATCTCTTTCGTTACTCAACAGTCATCTATCTTTATCTCTTATAACGTCCAACTCAGATGAGCTTGAACCTCCTTGAGCCAATTTAACCTGCTTCCAGAACAGTTTTAAATTGGCTCTGAAATTTTCAGACATCTTTCTGTCAAACTTCTCTTTCATACACTTCTTCTTTTCCTGTACCACAATTTTAGCTCTCTTTTTTGCTTCCGCATGCACACATTTTTACTATATGCTATACGTTCTGTGTTTACCTTTCATTACCTTTCGCTTTGATGGCTAGTCCATCCAACCACTTGTTTTTCTTACACTCCACTACTCTCCTCTACTTTTAACTTCTGCATCCTACCAACATTCATCCAACGACCGTCCTTTCTTTCTATTTACCACTCCACATACTTTGGCAGCTGCTCCAACCATACTGCTTTTTACAACCTCCCAGATATCATTCATTCCTCCCGCATATGAAACATCCCATACATGATTTATACTTTCTACCATTTCCCCCTAATATTCCGTTCGTACGTACGTCTATGTCAGTCAATCTTTGAACTTTTATTCGGCAAAGGCTCGTAGTCGGCATTTTGTTCCAGTGACGCCAGGCTTTAAACACTTTGTTTGTTGCTCACTATCAGGTGACACGCCTGCTCGTTTGCCCTCCAATCCCAAAAAAAAAAGACATCCCTAATTCGATTTACCACGAAATAGTGATCTGTTCCCACACTGACGCCACGATAGGTCCTGGTATCTACTACTTTACTTTTGAGCCTATTGTAGAATCACAAAATCAATCATACTCCTACTTTCATTCCTTTCCCATGTATATTTATGGATATCCATGTAGTGGAACAGAGTATTCGTAACCACAAGGTCCTTTTCCACACACACTTGTAACAAGCTGGAGCCACTCTCGTTTACTTTTTCATCACCATACTTTCCAAATAAGAGTATTGCTGTGTAATTTTTATTTTTGGACTGATTTATTTTATTTCAATAATTTTCTAAGCCATTTTTATTGTTTGTACCCTATTTTGTACCTTATGTGATTTTAATGCATCCCAGATATAACTATGTTCCAGTGTGTCAAATTCTTTGTTAAAATCAACAAACCTCAGATAGTAGATCTTGTATATTCTTTATATTTTTGTAATATTTGTCTAAGGGTGTGGATATGGTCTATGGTTGAAGAATTGCGACGAAATACAGCTTGTTCTTTGGGTTGATTTTCTTCGAGTGTGTTGGTAATTTTTGACAAAATTATTTTAGAAAATATCTTGTAAATATTAGACATTAAGCTAATTGACCTATAGTTTGCTAAGTTTGGTTTCTCACCTTTCTTATGCAATAGTATGATGGTTGACTTAATCTAATCCTCAGGAATCTTTCCGTTTTGATAATTTCATTAAATAATTCTGTAAGTTTTGGCGCTATCACTGGTAACGTGGCTTCCAGTAATTCATTTGTAATGCGATCTGATCCGGGAGCTTTTGTGTGTTGATTTCTTTAATTTTTTCATCTTTTAGTATTTCAGGTACTTTTACTTCATTGACTGACCCATCATAATCGTTTTCAGTTTCTTCTACACTTTGGCTTAGATATAGCCTCCTATAGAATTCTGTGGCAACTTTTAGTATATCGGGTCTTTTTGCTGTGCTTTTACCGCCTATATACCGTCTTATTTTTCATACCAGGTATCCAATTCTTTGTGGGATTTAGATCTTTCAGTGCTTTTCTTATAACTCCTGTTTTTGCTATATAATTCTTCATCGTATTAGTCCGTTTAGTTTTTCTTTCTCTACGCAGTTGCTCGCTTTTGTTTATTTCGGTTATTTATTTATGATTTTATTGGCTTTTCTTTCCCTGCATTAGTCTTTATTTATTATGTACTCGCAAGTTATATAAATAGGTATTTTATTTTAATCGACTTCTATTCGTCTATATCGTCACTCCTGTCCCCCATTGGGGTAGACAAAGACTACGTCACACAATGAATTTATTGGGATAGGTACCTATGTATGTATCGATATAAGGTTATGAGGATGCAACAAACCTAACAGATTACGGCGTACATACAAAAAATAATATACGGTACCGATTTAATCTCAAATATAGTAAAGAGTCATTTAATTAGTATAATGCATGGAAATAATACAGTACAGTATACGGTATCAATGTATCCATATATTTAGATAGATGTAGGAAAAACTATTAAATGCATGGAACGAATACAAAAATATACAATGTGTTACATGATTTCCATCGAGAAGGGACGCAAAAAACCACCGAGAATTATTTCAAATTGAATATCTAATTTTCGTACTAAAATAAAATCTCCTGTCGACAACCAAATTCACATGACAGCAATGTAACTATATTCGCACTAATAACTATTAAAAAGTCATTGGAAATGGGGGACGCCATAGGATTCGACTTTGAAAAGACGCAACAAGTCCTTGGCGATTTAAATATATATATATATATATATATATATATATATATATAGGTATATTAATGATTGATGATGAATGATTGATTTTGTATATTGAAAAGAGAGTTCGTTGATGTCTTTTGTATAGAACTTCTTTCCTGCCTGTAAATTCGTTAAATGTAACTGTTCTAAATTAACACAAATATAAGAATACCGAGTGATATAAAAGTAAGCTCTTATCTACTTCTATTTCAAAATGAATTATACTTTCACATAATATGTGGAAAATGCTATCATCAGTTTCAATTCTAATTCATTTTAAATACTTCATAAAAACATAATGTTGGTATTTTTAAACCAGTTCAATAGAAACGTAGTGTCAATCGACAACATTGTTCGTTTGTTTAAACTACAAACAAAAACATAACATAACAACAAAAACATTTTATTGGTAAAAAGATAGACATCTTCGGTGTAACTAATTTCTGCTTACTATAATATAATGAACTTTGAATTTGATTGAACCAAAAGGAGATCGACATGAAGTGTGCCCTTTACATTTAAACAAAGGTTAAAATATGTTTAATTTACTTACTGTCTGAATATCTCTCGTGGACGACTCTCTGGACACATAGAGACGGTACTGGCGGCTCAAGGATGCGCCCGTTGGGAAACTGCGCTTGCGCAACAGTCGCCAAGAATACAAAACAAAAAATTCGCCTCATTTTCTGTAACAAACATATTAAAACTTAATATTCGTGAATTAAATATCCCGATATCCGATATCCCGTTAGCAACAAATATAATTTTAGGTATTATATCCTGATTATTAACTTTTTGGTTTCTAGTTAATGCTTCACTAAAAATACTGAATCTTATTACTAGAAAGTTGACTACTCTATAACAATAAAGTTTAAATAAGAAAGTGTTAGCCAAAACAATATGGCGCAAGTAAATATATCCGATTATAAAATTCACGTTAGCTGTTACACGTAAGTAATATGACAATGGGTAGATTTCATCATTTATTTTTACTCGTAAAATAATTAAAACTAAAAACTTAACAGGAGTGTTCGTATGGTTAATTTCACAATTGGCTACAAAGCTAGGAGAATTAGAAAAAAAGGTTTCTTTCTTTGTAAATTAGGCCCTTAATATCTTATAATCTAACGGAGCTAAGATATGATAGATGCGTTTTTCCAATCAGTTTACACTAATTTAATATAACTTCACGCCTTTTTCTGTTAAAACTATCCTATTTTATTATTATGTGCAGCAAAATAATTCTTCTTAAAAATCCAAATCAGTTTACGTCTTCGATTATAAAAAAGCGAGATTATCAAGTCTTTATAGAAAAGGAAATTTCAGAAAACTAAATTATAACTTCAAAAGATTAAAAATAGCACATTTCCAGTTGAATTAAAATATTTGAACTATGAACTGTTTGATTCAATTAGCTGAAAATTAGAAGAACATCAAAAATGTTTTAAAACACGCTTTATAAGCATTTTACGCATTTTTATAAGCATTAAAAATAGGTTTGATTAATTGCGAAGATATTGTTTCCGTCAAAATGATCGTGTCGGCATTCATTATTTATATTTATTGCTTACGATTATGTAAAACATTTCGTAAAACGAAAATCGATTAAATTCTCGTGATTCTCATACAACCTTATTCGTGAATTTATAAACACTGGCTGTTGGACGGTGAAGCTTTTGTTTTTTTTTGTCTAAATTGATGTCGGTAGCATAGGCATTCTGGCTATATTTTATAGGGACCGTTACGGGTTCATAAATCAAGTAGTCATCCTCAAATGATTACATATGTAGGTAAGCATGTGCCTGGGATTGAGACCGGTCCTTGTCTCTTGTCAGTTAGAAAGCGACCTTGCCTCAAACTTAATGAAGTTCGTTCCACCCGAGTCAAAACCAAAATCATATAATTTAAATAATCTGATCTATCCGGAATCACTTTCTTGGGATTTCTTATACGATAAAATATAAAAAGGCTCTACTAAGTTTGATACGGCTTCCATTCCACTTATTTTGATCCCAACATATTTTACTGGACTAAGTAGATATTTAATATTACGCAGCGGTGTAAACAAACAAAACATTCCAACTTTCATTTGATTATAAATGAGCTTATTATAACAGTTAAAAAAAACCATGAATTTTCGTACAATATTAAATTTATATTGTACATATATTATAATTTATATACTATAAATAAATATAATTAAAATTCACCATATATTATAGGCGACATAGCAGTAATACGGACACTATCGAATACACTTTTTTTTAACCGAATTCCTGTCAACATCACTGAAGTCTTTAATGGCTTGACGAATTAGGAGGGAAATTGGTATTTTAAAAAAAAGTTCACACTCACCGTGTAGCGTGCGTCTGGTACCGTCACAAACTGTGTGCATGCGCGCTGAGAGACCGTTTTATATAAGTATAGGAAGTGTAGCGGCCGATCCGTACACCCTCTGCATAAACACATGAACAGCCAGAAGTTTAGCTTTGTAAATAATGTTATCTTACAGCATTTATCTCAGCTCATCATCACATAATCTTAACTTATCACGGGTGGTATTTTTTACAATTGCAATAAAATATTATGAATATTATTCGTTTCAAGAATTTCAATTTAAAATAATAAGTTGTCCAAATAAAATGGGAAATTTAACCACTCTGTTTCCCCCATTATCCACTAAGATTTATTGAAATTTCTCCCTATTCAAGTTTGAAAAAAAGGTGAAACCCTATTGATAATTACGTAGGTAGCTACTATTGATAGCTGATTATTTAATAAACCGAGAATTGCTGTTACTCGAAGATATTATAAGATTGTATATTTGTATCTATCTCAAATAAGGCCCAGTATTGGCCGTATTTATAAAAATTGACGTTCTGAGTAAGTTAAGTATAACTCGTAGGCCGTATATTATAATTTTACTACACAAACGGAAACAGAATGACAACAATCTGAAAAATATTAACTTCCATCGCCGCTTTTGACCCGTTAAAGAACGATATCGATAAAAGATACGATTTACTCGTATTAAAATATAAGATTTTATCAACTACCTAATTAGTAGCCATGTAATTGTGATTTCCTATTACCCATAACCAAATTTCTGTTGTCTGTGGTAACAATGTTCTTATCGTTTCTTTATAGCAAAGACTTATATGGCAGAATGCGCAATTGTTGGACAATTCGTATTTTATTCACCTTTTCCCTCTATTTAAAGTTGGCTTAGTGTCAGAATAATAGCTGGCCACACAATACTTTGGTACAGAATGAGACAATTAGGTAGCCCGTAAAATATATGACGTTATAAAACTTATAACTTAACCTAGCTTTTTACACAATAACTTTTTTATTATCCACGCCCATAACAGCCATTGGTGTAACGAGCATTTGGCCCATTTCTCTAATATAATATGAAATTCACTTACTATGGAAATGTGATTGAAATCAAATTCAAAATTTTGTGGTTCAAAAATACATGCATGTAATTAAAATTGGAGCGTCTGTTTCTAATAACAAAAGGACATTTCTTTACTAAATGCATATGCATTTACAATAATACGTACCTATATAAAGGAGTAACTTGGCTTCTTGTATTTCATTTATTTTTATTAAATCGATGAAGACAGACGAAGTCAGACAGCCAGTTCTAAATAAATATGTAACATAACATAACTTCACGCCTTTTCTACCCGAAGATGTAGGCAGCGGCTGTTAAGCCTCGTATCGCCGTTATGTTTACGTCCCAAATGGAACAGGTAGCGAACCTATTACCATACCGGGCACAAAGTTTTCAGTCATCGATATTTATCACACTTAACTTCCGAAAACAATTTCGAAAAGTAGGGCAGTGTGTGCAATACTTTATGATAATATATAAACTTTAATGTAGATACAAAATCCATCTTTGTGCATCGCGCCCTTAATACCCGAAGGCTGTGTTGTCACGTAATCGCCGAATGACGTATTCGGTCTCCACGAATAATTGTTGAACGGATGGTAGGTAATTCGTCGGACATTGCTATTATTATTTATTACATATTAATAGCAAGTAGGTAATAGCAATTTACTGTCTACATATATATATATTTTTGTGACCATATTTTATTTAAAAAAAAAAAACCTAATAGGTAGGTATACTTAATACTTGGCAGGTGATTCTATAGGGTTTTTAAAGACTTCGTAAAGACAAGAATCATTTACTTGAATTAAAACAAAATATTTGCGAATTCATCAGACGTTGTTGTACCCGAAACAGAACTTTGGATAAGTTCCGATTGTGAACCTGAGTCGTAATCCTTCTCGATTACTAAATCTCTTTACATTTAGTCCAGTCCGCAGGTATTATTAAGTAAATAACACGTAAGTGGTTAACAAAAAAAGCTCATTGATAAAGTGGAATATACCATAGCTTGAAGAACTAGGAGTCCCATGTTTCGTACAGTTCTAATTTTCCACATTGTTCGGGTTCTTCTTGTAAGACATTATTTATCTTTTTTCTACATCTGCATCTGTAACTTACAAGTTCTTCTGTAATAGTAGTTAATTATTAAAACTTGAAATATAATTTGTGCATTAAATTTATGGTTTGAACAAAAATGGTGATATCACCGTTGAGTTACATAATATGTCGCATATCAAGTAATAAATCAGGCGACTTTAAAATTTGGACTTTCTTTGGTGGATGAAAAAGCACTTATTTCTTTTTGGCTATGTCAGTATTTAAGAAAAGTCATTTGTAGGTGACGTAGTTGGAAAGCTATTTGGACAGATATACTATTTCTATGCACATCAAATTTTTTTTTTAAAACCTGCCTTAAGTATTTCATGCCTATATTAATGATACGTAGAAAAATGGACAGATGAAATGTACATACATTCGTGCTCATCGTAAAGGTAAGATCGGACCCGCCGACTTATACTCACCAGACGATTGCTTTACTTGTACTACTTATTCTAACAGTTTAAAAAAAACTTAGTTAATTAATGCTTAAAACCTTGTTGTTACATACCACAAAAAAATAATATGCAATTAAAACAACTTTTGTCACAATCACTTTACGAGTGATGAACAAAGTCGTTCATCGTCGATCAATGAAAATAGCTTCTGAACGACTACCATCTTTTTGTTCATCACTCGTTAAAATGATCTCTGTAAAGAGTTCGAAACGTCAGGAAATAAATAAAAAATTAATTCTAAATAAACGAGATATAATCCATAAAAAGTTGTTTTAATGTTATGAATGTGAATCGCGAAAATCTAAGAAATAAATAAATAATATGCAATTAAAATTAAAAACCAAGTAGGATACCTATTTATTACAATTTTCATTCGTAAAATTAACATTTATTTATTCTTACATACCTGCCTATCACTCTCAGGTCTCAATATAAATTGCTACATATTATTCAAATTGCGCTTAAATTACACTTTCTACGCTCGCTTATTTTTATGTAAACTGTAATACATTTTTGCCAATTATAATATTAATAACAGAAAACAATATTTTTGAAAAAAAAAACATAATTTTCCTGCCTTTAACCTACTTGAAGTTGGGTCGGCATAACATGTCATTCTTTCGAACTATCTATGTTGTCAAAAGATTTGGCTATAGCTTTAGATCATCCGTCTGCCTGCCGTCAGCCCTCCTTGGGAATGTTTTCGTTTGGTTGGATAGGGAAGGGGTTGGAAGTGCGATGGGGAGGGGCAGGGGAAGGGGGTTGGGTCTCCGGATACCTCTCTCACCGAGCAAAACGCGGCATGAGCCACTATACGCCGTTATTCTGAGAGGTAGTTGTATTTCACCGGTTAAGCCCCGTACCATTCATGCAGCGAACTGCGTCGCTCTACCACTGACTGATATTTTAGAAAGAAAATATAGTAAATTCTTCAAGTAATATATTTTCAAAATTAAGAAAAGCTAATCTTGAACAATTAGATACACAAAAGACGGATTTGTTATAGCATAGTCTCGGTAGCCTTGAGGTTCAAAATCAGCTTTTGAATCAAGAAGTCGTGGGATCGATTCCGAGCTCACACCAATGACTTTTCAAAATTATTTTCGGAAGATGTGTGTTAATGATAAATGACTGAAAATATTGTGCCCAGTGTACGACAATTCGTTCTTCCATTTATTCCATTTGGGAAGTAAGATGTAAACGTATACTGTAGTCAAAGCTTATCAGCAGCTGTCTACAACTTCAAGTATAAAAGGCGTTAAGTTATAAAAATATATAGGTAGCACGACAAAACATGCATTCTGAACTTGCCAGTCCTTGATAAAGTCTTGGTGGTCCAGTGGTTGAGGTCCCCTCTTCTTATTCAGAAGTCGCGGGATTGATTCCGGGCTCATACCAATGATTTCTCGCAATTATTTTTGGAAGTTATGTGTATTATAAATATGGATGACTGACAACTTTGTGCCCGGTGTATGGCAATAGGTTCGGCACTTAATCCGTTTGGGACATAACGTAATGAATAAGCAAGTCGAGGCTTAACAGCCGCTGCCCACTACAACTTCGAGTAGAAAAAGGCGTGAAGTTATGTTATGAACTCACCGAAAACAGTTTACTTTGATCAAGTATAATTTAATTCTTTTACATTTTTTAAGGAATATCATTCAAATAGTTTGATTATGTATAACGTAAACAATTTTAAGAGCAATATAGACCTAATATTGTTAAGATAATAGGTCATTATTTACTTCCACACAACTCGATCATCCCAATTTCAAGATAAACTTGCGCAAAGCTAATATTTAGTTCTATCGTAAATATTTGTGCTACGCCGTAATACAAATATATAATTAATGCTAAAATAATTGGGTAACGCTAATCAATATTGACGTTCAATCTGAAAGGATTCCTTAAATCGTTGCCAACTGGGCCATATTGATTATACGATGGCTAATACTTGTGTTATTACTCAGTAGGTACCTAGGTTTGGGCGTTACCTATGTAGTTTGTAGCCTGTGCTACTCAATGGCGCAGCGTGCCTTGGTGGGCCCCGTATAAAAAAATATTTGGTGCTACTCCTCATTACCTCGGCTATCAGTTAAAGTACCTAACGTCAAAATCGGAGCTCGCCGTTTTATTGATAAGCCAAAGAGACTAAAATAATAAAAAAAAGAAAATATTTTGGTATCCATGTAAGCATTAAGTAAAATAATGTTATGTAGATATTAAAAACAGACACTTCAATTTTATATATTTGTATGGACGAAAGAAAACTGACTAAACGAATTTTTATGACAAGTGTGAAAGGGCGAACCGGTAAAGGTCAACCTAGACGAACCTTTTTATTCTAACGCGAGGAAATGCTTTATGCACACCCCTCGCCTGGGTATGGCAGGTGGTAGTGTGGTACTCCCAAAGCAGTAAACTGCAATCCAAGGACCCTCCTCGGCCGCATCGTGGGGTCGCCCTTCCCGGACCACGTCCCGGGCGCACTTGCATGCGGTGCGCCCTCGCACCCCGTCGGCGGGACCTAGCCGAACCTACCACCATCAAACCAATGATGTGTTGGTGAGAGGCCAGGTCAAGAGTGGCCACAACCGACGAGCATTAATGAAAGCGATAATGAGAGTGGAGGAAGCAAGAAATGTATGTCAGAATCGTAGCAAATGGAAAGAATTAGTCTCTGCCTACCCCACTGGGAAAAATGGCGTGATTATGTATGTATGTACATACATACATAACTTCACACCAAATCCCTTGCGGGGTAGGCAGAGAGAACAGAGCGCCATAGGGCACGATTCTTACACGCCTCACTCGCTTCGTTGACTTTCATAACTCTTTTCAAGCACGCGCGTCGGTTTTTGAGGCTCTTAACATCGCCTTCCTCCAGAACACGTTCTATTTGGTCATGGAATGTGTGTCTTGGCCGTCCTCGACTCCTACATCCATCCGCTTTTGCATTGTATATCTGCTTAGTCAGTCTTGCATCAATCATTCTTTCTACATGTCCGAACCATCGGAGCATGCCCTTTCTTACTTTTACACCGACACTCTCTTTCAAACCAACTTCCTTCCTTACAACCTTGTTTTCTACGCGGTCAGCGAGAGTCACTCCGCAGATTTTGCGTAGTGCCCTCATTTCTACCGCGTTTATTCTACTTTCATGCACACTCTGCCATACCCAGCTCTCGCTTCCATAAGTTAGCGTTGGGATCAGGACTGCATTGTGGATTGCTAGCTGGGCTTTTCTGCTAATGTTTTTTGCGCCCAGGAATCTGCCCAACGCTCCATTTACGCTATTTCGTATCGCCACTCGTCTTTCTACATCCGCGGTATACCTTCCATCTCTGCTAAAAGCGCATCCAAGATATACAATTTCATTCACCTGTTCCAGCACTACATCATCAACCATTATCCTTGCATCTGTTCTGGATTCCTCCATTTCAAACACCATAACTTTCGTTTTCATCGCATTCAACTGTAAGCCTTTAATCATGCAATCATCTTTCATAGTAGTGACTAGTGTTTGCATGTCTGACGGCGATTCGGCTAGAAGCACGGCGTCATCTGCGTAAAGCAGGCAGCTCACAACTAGGTCACCCATTCGCATCCCTACATCCATCGATCTCATTCTCTGGAGACAACTGTCCAGGTACAGGATGAACAGTCGAGCGGACAGCACGCAACCCTGTCTGACGCCGATATTGACGTCAAACCAGGGGGACAAGCCGCCGTCAACACGCACACACGCTGTGCAGCCCTCATAAGTGGACTGCACAGAGCGCAGCAGTGCTCCGCTCACCCCGTAGCCCGGGAGTATGCCCCACAGATCCTTTCGTAACACTCTGTCAAACGCTTTTTCCAGATCCACAAAACCGCAGAAAACCTTCCGGTTGACAGCCAGTTGTTTTTCCACGATGTTGCGGAGAGAAAAAATCTGATCCATGCACCCTCGTCCGCTTCTAAAACCACCCTGAGCCTCCCACAACATTCCATCAGATATCACCCTCATTCTCCTTTCAATAATTTTCCCATACACTTTTGCTGCTAAACTGATCAAACTGATGGCCCTGTAACTGGAACACTGCATACGTGATCCCTTACCTTTATACAAAGCCACAATGACAGCGCGCCTCCAGTCCATGGGAACCTTACCCGACCTCCAGCACAGATTGCTCAAGGTCAGGAAAGCGTCCCGGACACAGGTTCCACCGTGTTTGATCATTTCAGCAGACATCATATCAATTCCAGCTGCCTTACCATTTTTCATACTTCGTATCGACCATTCAATCTCTTCCATAGTAATGTCCTCGTCAGATGTTGGCGCAGCGGTGTCAGCCGTAGGCTCACTCGCGGCGCCCACATCCGGAACATACTCGTACATTTCCCCAAAATACTCACTCCACCTGCCCAATACATCGCTCGGGTTTGCAAGAATGTCACCAGTCTTAGACATAATTTTGTCCATTCTGGATGTTGACGAAGAACCCCGAGACTTTCTAACTTCCCTCCAGAAGAGTTTGTTATTCGCCTCGAAGTTCTCCGTCAACCTCACTTCCTCATTCGCATCTAGTCTTTCACGCTTCTCTTTCACTAAGGCTTTGGTAAAATTCCTGCAGCGGCGGTAGCTCTCATACTTTTTCTCTGTCATATTATCATTCTGATTCAAACTTGAGACATAATCCAACCATGCTTTTTTCTTTCTTTCGACGCTGGATTTCACATCCGCGTCCCACCAGGCATCACCTCTCAGAATCTTATGCCTCTTTGCACTACCACATACTTCTTTTGCACTATCCACTATACTATATAGACAATAATGAACCTTCATCTTCTTTATTATGTAAATAAACAGTTTAATTAGAGCAAAACGAAAAGGTTCGTTTTGTTTTCGCAATTAATGAGCTATTTAATTGCCTAGGATTTATTCGGTCATCAGTATTTATCACTCGCAACTTCCGAGGAGATATCCTAAAATTGGTAAAAAGCATTGGCTGTCGATCTCGCTGTTCCTTAATTGATATGATTTCTTTTACGTTAACCAAAAATATGTAGCTTTTTCTAGATTCCTAGGTGATAGATGTCTTTTTTATAACTTCACGCCGCTTTAGGTGCCTGACGGTGTAGGGCGCGGCATTTCCGAATCCGAATTTCAGATCCCAGATGTGGAAACATATAGCCGTCCCCGACGAATACTGTGGTAATCGTCAATACGATAGAAACGGGTTTATAAAGATGCGTTATCTCGACACCATATTACCTACTTAATTGAATTTTTTTTTATGCTAGGGCGATGATTATGTACTTACTTTTGGATTTTGACATTCAATAATCATCTTTGTTTTTGTTCAACGTAAAGTTACTAAAGCAAAAACCTATTACCAAATCTTAACATTTTAGAGTAAGCTAAAATGTTGAAAGTCTAGTCTAGTCCATTGAAATTACACATAAATTTTACATTTCTTAAGGGACGAAATTTTATTATAGAGATATGTGGATTATTGTGGATGGATCAATGGAAACTTAACCTCAAGTTTTCGGGGTCGCCACACATGTCCCCCGGTTTGCTCCCCTTTCTCCATTTCTCCGTGTGTTTGCTTCCTCATCTAGCTCATCTCGCCAGTATTCTGTTCAGTAATCAGTTCTGCCATTAGGTATAGCTAGGCACTATCTTCCTTTATTGTTTCTAATTGTGAAGGTTAGGCAGATAGTGGTTTTGTGAATAATCATCATTTTGGGTAAAAGTCATTCTATAATTTGTAATTCGTAAATTGACCCCACTAACCCGCCTGTAAATGAGGTCAAATTACTGAATTTGCAATATCCCTTATAAATTTATTTCTAAGACTTTCGCGAATCTCACTCATAGATTAAATCAACTTTTAAGATTAAATCGCGTTTATTTATTACTTATTTATATTCATTACTATTTATTACTTATTTATACATATATATATATTTTTTTTATTTCCAAAAAGTGGGTGCTCTCTGTATTAATGAAAATAGCTTTTGAACAACTACCATCTTTTTGTTCATCTTTCGTAAAAATGATCTCTGTAAAGAGTTCGAAACGTCCGGAAATAAATATAAATAAGTAATAAATAAACGCGATATAATCCTAAAAGTTGTTTTAATCCCATTTAAAGTTTAAGAACGTTGCTACTGATGTCAAAGTCACACTTGATAAATGTCAATATACAATGACGTAAATTGTATTGCAGTACATACTTAGTACAAAATAATAATTGTCGCAATCTTTGTAAGCGATTAGCAAACGATTTATCATGAATAATTTGAGTATGTTTTGCTGTTTAAAGGGATGTATCAATGGCTTTTCTCTTACGCCCAGTGTACCAATACGCATCAAGGAAAACCCTGTACAATTAGATACTTTACACATGGGTATGTACTTTGCTTTTATTTTGAACAAATCGATATTAAATTCTTTTGCGTGACATTAATTCTATGTTATAATAGTAACTTACCGGATTACAAGGACTACTGAATTTCATACTCTGTATTTATGCTGTTTACTGATTTTCCTTTAAAATGTTTACAAACTCTAAATAAAATATTCACAATGCATAATGTGGTTAAATATCTTATTAAATTAGAAGTATTTAAGAGTATAATCTTATCAAATTTAATGTTACACATGCAGACTAGAGAACCAAAACACTAACCAAATTTGTACTGTCTCTAACCAACAAAATTTTGAAAGATATTTACCTCATCACAATTAAATTAAAAATATAGAATGCCTATGTTATTTGTAACTAAATAAAGATTATTATTAGCTGGGCTTTATTATTTTGCAGGTCATGAAATGGTCATTATAAAAGGAGGCCAGAGAGTGTGTGGTTCTGGTTGTGCGCTGGGAAATGCACCTCTTGTACAAAACAAGTCATACTTCGAAGTCAAACTACAACAGGGTGGTGTGTGGGCTGTTGGAGTTGCTACAAGAGAAACAGATCTTAATAGGGTTCATGGTATTTATGTTTTTTTTTTCTATAAAACTAATATATATATATTTTTTGTTAATTTTAATTAGTTATATGTAAGAAAAAAATATATCAATGTGTATTTTTTAAATATATAATGATTGAATTATATTGAATGATTGAATGAATGATATTGACCTAAATGCTGTAGTTAGTGCTGTAGACAGTGAATGTTTATAATACATGTAGACATCTTATTTAAAAAAAAAATGAACAAAATGAGTTATAAGACATGCAATAGCAATATTCATACTTAATGTTGTAGGAATTATATGTACAATTTTAACAAATGTACATCTCTAACAAAGAGTTTCAGTATTTAAATAAATATATTTTTACAAAAGTAATCTAAACAAAATAGTAATTACATAGTCAAATTTCGCAAAAACAGTTACATAAAAGTAGTAAGAGAACCTAAGTTTATATATAATTTAGAATGTCCATTGTATGATGAATAATATACTAAATTAGCATTCAACACACCGACTGTCCCAGACCCAAGTTTGATGAAATATTGGCAACACCTTTGAATAATGCTGTGCGGTATTGTTATTTCTGTTGCCAAAATTTATTTAGGTCATACATGTCATAATCTCTACTTGTTTTCGATTTAATATCTTGGACACATTACACACAGCGCCCTCTAGTTCCAGGCTAAGTAACTAATTATGCTTGTGTTATGGATACTAGATAACGGATAATATAATACATATATACTTTTCTTTTGTAAATACATACTTATAATACATAGAAACACACCCAGACGCCACACAAATATTCATGTTTGTCACAAATATTTGTTGCTCGTGTGGGAATCGAACCCCCGACCTCATCGCTGCGGCCGGTAGTTTTACCAATGCGCCACGAGGCCCGTCAATTTGTGTATGTAATATTAAAACTGGGTGTTTACTATTACATATTTGGAATTTCATTTCCTTGTGAACTTTCTCCTTCATCTGTTGTTTGTTTAAATGGCACTATAGACTAGTATAATATTATTATGTCAATGTCAAACATGTATAATCATTATTAGAAGCAGTAATTAGTTACTATTAGTATGTAGAGTCCTACAATTTTATTTTCCATTTTGACTATCAAAATAGGGATTAGTTAAGCTTCAGGGTTGGAATAGAATTTCTGCCAAACCAGCTCGAAGCTCAGTTTACCATATTGACTGATCTGACAGTGGTTCATTTGTAGTTAAAGAGGTATACAGTAAAATAATGATTAAAAGTCATATTGCAAGGATTAATGAAAGTAGGCTGACGAAAAAGACTATAAAACGAATGTGATTGGTCACCCAAATTCAAACCAATGGTCTGTTTCAAATAGGGAAAATGCTTAGCAAGCGTAACTGAGCAGAATATGTTGTGAAAGTATGTAAGGATCGTAATTTGCGCAAAGTCTACTCTGCCTATACCGCGGGGTACTGGCGTGAGTATATATGTTTATTACTATGTTGTTGGTTTGTTTCTATGTTGGTCTACTTGTGGGTTCAATTCCGGAGTCACACTAATGATATCCCGAAATTATTTTCTGAAGTAATCTGAGACTTGACATAACGGCGAGTGGAGGCTTTAACTGCCGCTGGCTACACCTTCGGATAGAAAAATATACCTATTGTTTTTGCAGGTGGTATGGATAAAGAGTCGTGGTGTCTCAACAGTGATGGAACAGTGAGACATGCAAACATCGAATTGTATCATTTAAAACACGCGCCCAGAGAATCTCCTACCGCCGATTTGCTAGTTTCTACAGATTCACCCATACACTCTGAGAATGAGAAGCCAGAGAGTGAGACAGAGACGAGTATAGTGGCCACAATGCCCGTAGAAGGCGACACTATTGGTGTCGCATATGATCATGTACAACTTAATTACTTCTTGAATGGAAAGAATATGGAGATACCTGTTAGTAATATCAGAGGAACTATCTATCCGGCGCTATACGGTGAGTCATTTTTACACATAGTCTGCTAGAATGTAGATTATGGTTTTCGAATATGTATATTGCTTTGCGGCTCTCTACAATATTCAGCTATATTACCTCTATATAGACCAGGGTAGATGCCTTCAAAAATAAAAAGTGAAAAAAAATTATAGTAGGATGAAACCCATTAGAAAAGCAGGAGAATATTACAAAAATGAAAGGAAAAATAATTTACGGGCGATCTGATGTCGGGAAGGGGGTGGGGGTGAGTTTTTAAGGGTAAAAAACGGTTTTTCTCGATTTCCGGCAAAACTAAAAGTCCTAGGGAAAAAAGTTTAATGGCAAAGTTGTAGGTAATAAAAAGATCTAAAACTTTTGTATTCACACTTTTTTTCACATAACCTCAAAATTTAGATAAAAAATTCAATTCATTTCATTCTTTTACAAAAAAAATTTTTTTTCCACGATATTTTGTGAAAAGTTGCCTTTTTATGTCCCAATTTATTTGTTTAAAAATGTTTATTTATTTTGCCTTATATTGAATTAATATCGAAAAAGCACCCTAATTTTCAATCAAAAATTCACCCGTCAAAATATCAGCTTTTTTCAAAAAGTTGGTATGTTTTCTGTTTGCTGAAATGTCTACTTTGCTGTTTAATGTGTCTAATGTGCTATTGTAGTAAATTTTCTCAGAAAATGCAAATCAAAATCGATAAATACTCGAATTCAGAAATTAATAACTTTTTTACACATAACTTCACGCCAAATCCCTTGCGGGGTAGGCAGAGAGAACAGAGCGCCATAGGGCACGATTCTTACACGCCTCACTCGCTTCGTTGACTTTTATAACGATCTTTTCATGCACGCGCGTCGGTTTTTGAGGCTCTTAACATCACCTTCCTCCAGAACACGTTCTATTTGGCCATGGAATGTGTGTCTTGGCCGGCCTCGACTCCTACATCCATCCGCTTTTGCATTGTATATCTGTTTAGTCAGTCTTGCATCAACCATTCTTTCTACATGTCCGAACCGTTGGAGCATGCCCTTTCTTACTTTTACAACGACACTCTCTTTCAAACCAACTTCCTTCCTTACAACCTTGTTTTCTACGCGGTCAGCGAGAGTCACTCCGCAGATTTTGCGTAGTGCGCTCATTTCTACCGCGTTTATTCTACTTTCATGCACACTCTGCCATACCCAGCTCTCGCTTCCATAAGTTAGCGTTGGGATCAGGACTGCATTGTGGATTGCTAGCTGGGCTTTTCTGCTAATGTTTTTTGCGCCCGGAATCTGCCCAACGCTCCATTTCCTCCAGGGCTGCGCGCGTCAGCGCGCCGTCGGTGCCGTCCTGCCCCACCTCGAGGCATGGGTGGGTCACCTACAGGTTGACTCAGATACTCACCGGGCACGGGTGCTTCGGTGAGTATCTGAGTCGAATAAAACGTGAAGAGACGGCGAGATGCCACCATTGCGCATCCGACCTGGACTCGGCCCAGCACACGCTGGAGGTCTGCCCGGCCTGGGCGGCCGAGCGTCGAGTCCTGGTCGACGGGATCGGGCGAGACTTGTCCCCGCCGGCGTTGGTCGCGGCAATGCTGGCGGGCGAGGAGGAGTGGAGGGCTGTGGTCTCCTTCTGCGAAGCTGTGATGCTCCAGAAGGAGGCTGCCGAGCGGGGTCGGGAGAGAGCCGATCCCGCTCGAAGGCGGCGGCGGCGAGCTCAGTGATCGCCGCCGCCGACGGGCCGCGAGGGCGCACACCCCGCGGGTGCGCCCGGGTCGGGGCCCGGGAAGGATGACCAACCGGTGCGGCCGGGGAGGGTCGTCGGGGGCGCCGCCGGCCGCGCGCCTCTTTACAGCGCGCGGTTGGAGCCGCCCCGCCCGGGGGAGCTTCACTGAGGCTCCCCGAGGATGAGCACCCCCTCGTGACAAAGGGGGGGCGACGGCGGGGTGGACCAGAGGGCTGATGCACTGTCCTCGGCCACCCCAACGCTGGAGGAAGGCCGCCGCGAGGTTTTAGTGGGTAACCCTAGGATCGGATTGCAGTTTACTGTTTTGGGAGTCCCACACTACCCCCTGCCGTCCCCAGGCGGGAGGTGTGCATAAAGCATTGCCTCGCGTAAAAAAAAAAGGACTAAGAATTGCATGATGTTATGTACCTATATTTGGATTTACGTTACGTTATATGTTTAATTTGTTTAATGTTTAATTTAAAAATTTGCGATAACTATAAATTAAACGCATAATATTAAATTAATAGTACCTCATAGTCATAGTCTCATATCCTCATACTCATAGTCTTGGTGGTCCAGCGGTCGAGCACACGGCTTCTGATCCAGAGGTCCGAGTTCGAATCCTGATACTGGCTCACACCAATGACTTTTCGAAATTGTTTTCGGAAGTTAAGTGTGATAAATATCGATGAATGAAAACTTTGTGCCCGGTATGGCATTAGTTTCGCCACCTATTCCATTTGGGACGTAAACATAACGGAGAGACGAGGGTTAACAGCCGCTGCCTATGTTATGTATGTATGTATGTAGACACTGCCAATTATGTTTTGACACGCCGGATACATTTTCTAGTACAAATGTAATTAGTGATGAAACCTATTGCATAAATCACTATAATTTTGTTAGTCATTCGTTAGTCACCTATGTCAACTCAACAATTAATTCCGTATTTTTTTCACGTCTCATTTGTTTGTTTAAATAATATATTTTGCTAAAAAATATAAGTATACGATTTGTGTTTTTGAATTGGCTCATTAATTTCCCCTCGGGTACTTCAGTTCCCAAAAGTACATATACCGATGCACGTTCCCTACTCGTACTGTGCCCGCCACGCGTGAAAGTTAAAGAATAGTGATGGAACGTAGCGTAGTTTATAGTAAAAGGGATATAAATTAAGGAATAATAAAAAAAAAAACCATCTGGAAACGTTAATAGAGCCCCTCGGTCAGATATTTTCTTGCGAAATTAATTATGTAAACACGCTAATAAAATCAACTGTTTGTTGGGATCCATTAGTAAATTTCCTAATTTAATGTGTAAAAGAGATTATTAAGAGTCTGATTTCTCTTTCTTTAAAACAAGTTTTTCATCAGCCGTACAGATTTTTGATTTAAAAACGTTTTATGTTACGTTCGGACGCACCATGCTATATGTACCTACGTCTATTGTGTGGACGTTCAAGTGCATATCGTCATTCTTATTGACCTTTTAATCAGTAATAAATAAATATGTTCCTATGGAGCATGTAGTAGCAATTAATACATTGAAAAAGTAGGTTAGCATTGATGTTCTTGATATTATACACAATTTCATCTACCAGTGTTATCTATACCCTAAAAACAAATAAAATTGTATTTATTTAATTCCAGTGGACGATGGTGCGATTTTGGACATAATCTTCGAGAACTTCTTGTATCCACCTCCACCTGGATACGAAAAAATTATGGTTGAGCAGTCTCTTCTATAATATCTGTTTATGGATTTGTGGGCTATAATCTGTTTTGTGGACTTACTAATTGAAATGTGGAGATGCTGTATGCTAAAGAGGTGTGATGCTTATGAAGACTAAATAAATAACATTCTGAACTATTAAATAATATTTAATTTAACATTTCATTAAAAATTGTTTCCCAAAATGGAAATGAATATGTTGCATAAAATGTAATTGGTGTATGGTAAAAACCTCATCAATTATATTTCATGAATTGATTTATATGAATATTTTAATCAAAATTGATAGGAATTACTTGCTATGAAAAAACAATAACAAACATCGCCGTATATCAGCCAGACAGACTTCTACCAGCATGAATAACGTATTATAATGAATCATACTATTTAGCTTGTTGTTGTAATCAACTGCTGCTGATGTTATAATATAATAATTATATAAAAATATATATTTCTATATTTAATGTGCAACAAAAAAAAATATACACAGCCATGTGATCAATGTTATTAATAAGTTAATTTTAAAAAGTCATCTTTATAACTTATTACTAAGCGTGATCTTGTATCGGTATTGTTTTTCCGTCTTTACATTTTGATTCGTTTAATCTCTTGTATATTGAATTTGTCATACATTGCATATCAAAGAATTAACTTGTGAAGGTGGAGAAATCGTACCATAGATACTACCCCAACCCCGACCACATGGTACCATGGCATCACTTTAACCATTGTATTTTGTGGGCTGTGCTTCGCTAAGTGTATGCAGCATTTTTAAAAGATAATGTCTTAATATATTTAATTTAGATGAATCTATTCACAAAATCGTAAAACATAAAGGCCTGAGATCAGTGTTTGAAATATCTGTGAAAAGTTATTGTTTATAATTCATGTTAGAGATATGATCAATAGAATTTGCTAGAGTTTATCAAACATGTCTGAACTCACAACAAATTGATGTGATAAATGATCTCCTTACTACAAGTTTATGCAATGGTACTATATAAATAAATAAAAACACGTGTTTTTTAGGTTAGAAAAAATAAATGCGTCTATGGTTTATTAGTAGTCTATATTAATGGTCTATGGTATGTGGGATTAGTGCAGCAAAGCTCCTCCCCCAGAAAATTCATGAATTTCGACGTTCATAGAAATTACAATAAAATCTTAACCCAAGTTCCATACAGGTATAGTTTCTTTGTAATCGCTAAACTTTAAAAGTAATAAATAGATTTTAATAGTTCCATAGTTAATATCATCAGTAATAGTGATAAAAATTACATAATACCTACGTGTGTTTTGCATTATGGTAAGTTGTATTTTTACCAATAAGTATGTGTATGTATATTCAAGCTTTCTTTTTATCGATTTTTTTAAAAGAGTAATCGGCTAAATTGAACAGTACATATTCCCATTCCAAGCCAATGCTGGGTAGCCATGTTTGAAAAAAATCTCAGCACGTAATGTATCTAATGAGATAATATTGCTTTTTTTTCAAATAAACATTAATATGTATCTAATATTATAAATCTGTTTCTTTTTTTTACTTATTATTTCTGTCACAATAATGACAAAAACATTTCTTTTAACTTAAATCGTTTATGAAATTATGTATAGGGTACTCCAGTTTCGCAAATGTGTTTGTATTTTGTACCGGATTCTGACATATTTATTCAATTAACGATATCATTGTATACGCCTTCTAGCTGACGAATAAATTTTGAAGGCTTTCGTTCAGTGCCATTCGTATAAAACATGTGACTAACGGCTCAGAAAAAAATGCTAGTTTCAGTAATGCATAGACATTATCATCTAGTTTAAAGTAATCATATTATTTTTTTAAGTAATCTTATTCATAAATATCTCAATGTAATGATACTAGTTCTTTTTTATTTATTTGTTTTTTCGAGATAGGATAAAATAAATTCATTATTGTTTTCTTAATTTAATGGATACTTAAATATATTTTTATATGATTGTAATAAAAAAAAATTGATGTAAATGTAAAAGTATTTAACTGATATGTAATATAATAATAATGGCTTAAGAAAAAATAATTTATCGTAATTTATCTCAACAAAGAAATATATTCAAAGTGTCTGTTGTAATAACAGTTTAAGTAAAAGTTTTCTTGTATAATTTTAGCATCTAATTAATACTAATATTTATTTGTTGTAATATATATTAACTTGAAAAAGCTGAAATAAAATGAAGGTTTCCATATTATTTAAGTTTTTCAATCATACCTATTTTTTTAATACACGTAATTACTTACTTAAAAAATCCATCCATTACGGACCCTGAGCATGTGAGCAATAAGCTACCTACATGACATTTTAAGAAATAATAAGCCTGTTCAGTTTACTGAGAAAATTTCTAAAAATACTGTTTTGGCCTACGTATGAAGGGTAAAACTAAGGAGGTAAAACTAAGGAATACGGAGGGTAGAAGTACCTTTTACCCTCCATATTCTGTAGTTCAGCAATAGTCTACTGTATAAATTTAGTAAATTTTGTTGATACATCTATTTAATGATTTTATTGTTTTTAATACAAAAGGAAAAATATTAACGCATTGGGGAAACTTGGTTTTGTGAATATTCGATCTTTTTTTAACCAACAGTATGTATAATAAATTTTCATTAACTATTTAAAGATACAGAAGTTAAATAAAGAAGTTAAATATAACAATATTGTATTTTTTTAAATAATTATCATACAAAATTATCGATACAAATATTATTCAAAACCCATAGTAGTGAAAAAAGTGCTGTAACAAAGCGTAAGTGTATCTTTCCTTTTTTAATTTAGTATCATACTCTAATAGTTTGTTGCGCACTTTTTGAAATCTAATCTCTATAGTCGGATTTTTAATTAAACAACAACCACTGACGTTTACGGTGTTGTCGGATTTTGATGAAAAAAAAAATTGTTGTAGCAAAGCGAATGAATGAAAAACCTCTTCAATGAATAAAATTGCCATGATTGTTTAGCTTGGGAATAAATAGTCTATCGTCGTTATGGTATTTAAATTTGTAAGATTGTCATTTTCAAAACATCACGTAATTGAAACTATAGATGTATATGTACATATAACAATAACAGGTAGGTAATAAAAATGAAAAAAACATCGTTTATTACAATTTTTTGATCAGATGAAAAATTTTCACCATCACATTTTTAAGACTTACATTTTTATATAGTTTTTGAAAATTCTGATAAAGAAAATTATTTGTTACATAAAGTCTTCGAAGCTTTGTTATAAAGTATTTAAAAATGTTTCTGGTGAGTCAAATTGTTTATTAAATTGAGTAGTATAAGTGTTAGAGTGTTTAGTATAATTTGAGATGATTAACTATTTCACTCATTGTTCATTCATCTGATTGAATAATAACTGAATGCATCACTATTACTTTAAATGTGGCAACATTATTTTACAAAGTGACATTAACTACTGTCATCTAGCTTTGTCTAATTAAAAATACGACTATAATGTCACCTTAATCTGTTTTCTTTCAATGGTCACTTTTCAATACACTGAGATGGGCCTCCTTTACTTATTCCCTCCATAGATCCACGTAAATGAAAATTCTTCGTGCACTAACAAAATAATATCTATCAACCATTTTTTTATTTTATTTTTTGAAGGTAAATGAAAGACGCATTATCATTTAAAAATTCTTACATTTATTAAGATTCAAACGTATAAAAACGACATCGTCGATTTGATCACAAAATGTTATCATTCATTCATTCATAAGAATGGCACCGTTGCGTTGTATAGATGAATTTCTGTCCCTGTTTACAATAAGTAACCAAGGAAGTAGGTAGGTATATAAACAAGCGCAGTAGATCATACATGACTCTAAATTCTCCAGGGTCCAGGAGTCGATTTAAAATTAAATTTATATCCTACCTATATGGAATTTCTAAGTTAGGGCAATTATGGATTCTTAGTTGGTTTCTAAGTCAATTTGGCTTTGTTGACAGCACACTCCCGCATATCTGAAAAAAATAGGTTAAGAATTGAATTAAATCAATTTTGTCAACTAATATTAATAGAATCGGTGAATGCCACACAGTTTGCCCCCCTTCCCAGTATTCCATTAAAGGCTGGCAACGCAACTGTAGCACTATCTGTTGCAGGTGTCCATAGGCGGCGGTAATTGCTTACCAACAGGTACCACCACCGCTTGCTTGTTTGTCCTCGTATCCCATAAAAAAATCTTGTAACCTAGGTAATAATTGTTAATTAACGTTTAACTATATTTACCCTTGACCGACTGTACAGTAGGTTGTTTTGAAAATGTCTGTTGTGATGTCTCGCGCTGAATCACATCTAGTTAGGTAAACGCAAACGCCAGCGCCTCCGTTTATAGCATTCGCACACGGAGCGTCACCAGTAGCTTCCTTTGGAACCTTAAAATAAATAAATGCCCCCTAAATAATACCCTTACTGTCATGTTGTATGGCCATTTAGGCCATTCATTCACTCAGGATAGAAAAATAAATCTTTAGAATCGTCTCGTTTTTACGTACAAATGTTCCAGTAGGAATAAAAATAATGTTTACCTAATAGTACCTATTTATTTTTACGTGAAGTTTTCAGCAGTTATCTGCGATAACTATCGATGACTGATAACTTTGTGCCTGGTGTATGGCAATAGTTTCGCCACCTATTCCATTTGGGACGTAAACTTAACGGCGAGTCGAGGTTCAAGAGCCGCTGCCTACGTCTTCGGGTAGAAAAAGGCGTGTAGTTCTGACTTCAGTATGATTGAATATATACTTACTGGGGAATCTTTGTTCAACTTCAATGTGACTGTGGTGTCGTTGGTGGGCAGTAGGATGGCACTTTTGTCTGCGTTCAGCAGTGGTTCGACCCACGTGAAGTTGTCAGCGAATTTGTTCACCAGCAAAGGTTTAACGGATGTCGTAGGATAAAACTGATGCTGTATATCTGTATACACAACATAAAATTATTATTTCTCAGTAAAACTTGTGACATATAATATCGCCATAAGTTACGTCTGATTATGGAATTTATAATAACTTTATTTTTTTTTTCAAATAACAATCACTGTTGTCTGACAATCACTGTTAGGTATATTATGTTGTGGTAATATAAAATATAGCCTTTTTAATAGACATAGTAGTTGGTGTTATCGATTTTCTCACTTTTCTCCGCACAAATGACGGTAGGTCGGTCGGTTTTTCTCTCTCTCTGTATATATATATGACGACATAAGAAACGTATAGCAATAACTTAATGTTTTTGATTTAAAAATATATGAATTGCAGGCAAGAATACAGGTATACCTAATAGATATTTATAAAGTATCTGCAAACAAAAACTTATGAATTGTTTCAGTATAAAATAATTAAAAGTTGCCGCCTTGACGTCAATGTTAATTTGTAATAAATATCGAATATTTTCCACTGCCTTCTTAAGGTATTAAGGGTGTGAAGTTACAAAAATCTGCATATATATATATATATATATATATATAGGATCTCGCAACGTTAATTCAGTTTGTTTCTTAATTTAAATAATATCTATCTATATATTTCTTTATGATATCTCATATTTAAGATCTGACCTCAATAATTAATATCCATAACAGTCTTCAATAGGTCACCATGACAGATATCAGACGAAAGTATGTAGTTGATAAGTAATATTTTAAATTCATTGCGATTTTGAACAGGTATTAATTGCTCCGTGTAGCTGTATTTTTTTTACTTTTTAAGTAATATACTCAGTTAAAGATTAATAAGTATTACTTACTAAATGAATATGGTGGTCGAGGGTAACTGTGTAAGCCGCTTATACCAAAACTGTCAGCACTGGACCGCAATGCAAAGTTTTTCATGCTAATTCCTATACACAATAACAAAAGAACGAATTTCAAATCACACTAAATTTTATCCTTTTAAATTACCCAAAATGATGCGTAAATATGCGTAAATTAATAATAATGCGCATTCCCGATGATGGATTTGATTTGAATAATTTGTATGCAATAGCTGCTATGCCATGTGATGTTTCCAGTATGCATAAAATGCGTCAAAAACGTTATTCAAGGCAATGAACCTGTTTATTTTAATAGTCTTGTGTAGTTCGTGAACGACCTAGTTCAAAAGATCGCTCCCATGAACGAACTGGACGAACTATGTCGGTCGTTCCCAGCTCCGTAGTTCGTGATCGAATTAATCATTTCTATTTCAAACGGAACTTTTCGCGGCAAAACCAAATCAATTATTAAAGAAATTGTTTTAAAAGAAATGACGAAATATTGCCAAGTGTTAATTATTATTAAACCGTATAATTTGTCTTATTTGTGTAATTTGTTATTTTGTCCATAAAAATTATATATGTATGTACCCACTTACTCCTCCATATAATATAAGTGTTAAAAAACTAGAAGTAAAAAAATAAAATACCCATTGTTAGTAAAAAATGGCTATTTTATTTTTTTACGTTCTCGCTGCCTACCCCGCAAGGGATTTGGCGTGAAGTTATGTATGTGTGTACTGTGTGTACATACTATACATAGAAGATTATGTCGCGTGCGAATTGCGAACGATTTGTCTGCGTTCCTTTACATTTTGAACCAGGAGCTGAGTGAGCTGACGAACTAAAAGAGAAAGGGCAACCTAAACTGAGCAAGACTACTGTTTATGTAATTTTGCTCCCAATCAATGACACCTATATCTAGTTTTTTATTTTATTTTTAAGGCCACAACACTACGCTTGAGCCAGCTATTGTCAGACTCCACAGTTGATTGTTTAAGAAAATACAAAATACCTACTATCGCAATCATAAAATTATTGAATAGTTTTAATTCTTATGCGAATATTAAATATTAATTAGCGTTACTGAACGAACAACATACAATAAATATGATTTTAGCAAAGCAGGAACACTAAGTATGTACATCTATCTGCTTTTAAACGACGAGTCTGTTTTTTTTTCTTCTTTTTGGGACTAAAGTTTTTGAAAGTTATTTATTTCGCGCATAAATTGGCTGTCCATAGTTACAAGATTACTATTAACGACATTGAGAGTAGGTAGAACTGTATATTGTTATAACTTCTCACCACCATCCGCATAGTCTTCGACTTCCTCTTCCGCGATATCGAACGCTTGCGACTCTATTAAAATAAAACAATACTTAGATTTATTTTTAAAATATTACTATTGTATATTAATTGCGTCACGAATAATAACTTTATAAAAAGAACAGCTCTTTTATCTATGTATAGTAAAAGTAAAAGAATAACTGATCCGGTTTGTAGAGGGGATATTTCTATTGTGAAAAAATGTAGAAAAAAAATTATTGTTCCCTTATGATGTTAATATTTTAGCCATGCTTAGTATTGTACCGACAATTATGTATAAGGCTCGATGTTTCTTGACATAAAATAGATACATGAAGTTTAAATGTTCTAGGATCTAGTTGAATAGATAGCAGTATTTTAGGAATATTTTACAACAGCATTTCCATGCAAGCAATGTTTCATGACACTATAAAATACATGACATGATGATTGAAAGTTATGATTTTTGATTAAATATGAACGATCATACACGATAAAATCCCATTGCAAATTATGATAACAAAAATAACTGAGTTATAAACGGTAACTTTTTTTTATCTTAAATCCGTCCAGAAACAGAGTGCTTGAACGAAATCGGATTCGTAAAAAACAAATAAAGTGAAACTAGCTGAGGACAAGGTATTACAAAATACTTACCGGCAAAGGATGGCGCTCCAAAAGCTCCCGAAACTCCACTGAGACCATGATAATTTGAAGGTCCAGATGCCGCGAAGCTGGCCATGGGACGGGAATACATAGAATTTACCGATAGAGCTACAAAAGAAAATATTTTTATTTATTTCTATGACCGTCATTTATTGATGAACACAGCGTCTTGGGAAGTCAGAGTAACCAGAATAGTTATAAATCGGTTGAAATGCTGTGTTAAAAAAAAATATTCATAGCATTTAGATTACGGTAAGTCAGGAGACTTCAAGTGTACTTAATTAATATGCTTTGACATAGTCCAAAAAAAGGTTTTCAAAAAAGCTATTAAAATTAAATACAAAGCTATTAAATATAATGAAGAAATTATAATAATACTTTGAAAAAACTTTGACAGTATGTTTTAGGTAGGTATCTATTATTTGGGACTTACGTAGTCCGGCACTCAGAGATCCGTAACCTGGAGCTGAAACTGAAAAATAAAATTAAGAAAGCATATTTATTTAACATTGTATTTCAGATATTGCATTGTTTAAGATTAATTTTACTTTAGCAGCTGCATTCAAAGCTTGTATGGGTTGTCGGCTTCCCCTCATTTAAAATTATGTACCTACTTATTGATGATTTATAACAAAAATACAAATTTAATCACCTGCTTTGTCAACAGACTCGGCGTCCACAGCATTTGTGGCATTGGGTTTGACGACCACCAACGAAGTCAGCGGTGTCACAAAGGAATACTGGAAATTAACATTTACTTTTAAATACATAGTACCTACCTACTCTGAATTTATTCTGATTTTGTATAATTAATATACAATGCAAAAGCGGATGGATGTAGGAGTCGAGAACGGCCAAGACACACATTCCATGACCAAAGAAAGTGTTCTGGAGGAAGGTGATGTTAGGAAAAGAGTTAAGAAAGTCAACGACGCTAGATGTGTAAGAATTGTGCCTTATGGCGCTCCGTTCTCTCAGCCTACCCCGCAAGTGATTTGGCGTAAAGTTATATATGTATGTATGTATTGATAATTAAGCAGGTGAGGATAAAATAGGTTAATAATATAGATAGTAGTAGTAGCGTATCTACATTGTAATAATACATTGTGTTAATTTATTAGAGTTAGCAAGTATAGTTGTTTTAAATTAGTAATCACTTAGCTAAATAAAATTCTTAAACTTGCATCGCAATAACCGAACTTAGTGCATTTTGTTTAAATAAATAAGACTTATATTATCTTATCTTAAAATACCTTCAAAGCAATGTCGAGTGCTTTCTTCTCATAGTCTGGTTTTTCACCATCAGAGTTGGTGACATCGTCTCCAGCGTCACGTTTGTCGAGCAGTTGCTTGATGGTGAGGTACGCCCATAATCGTTCAAGGCCCTGGAACTCTGTTTTTTTCTTCTCCACAGCAGATTTGGGAAGATTCTCGTATCGTTTCTGTTCAAAAAATTAGTTGGATGAGAGATATAGGTATTTTGTTGATGTATTCAATATAACTTATCATGACTTCACACCTTTTTCTATCCGAAGGTGTAGGCAGCGGCTGCTAAGCCTCGTCTCGCCGTTATGTTTACGTCCCAAATGTAAGAGGTGGCGGACCTATTGTCATACACCGGGCACAAAGTTTTCAGTCATCGATATTTATCACACATAACTTCCGACAATAATTTCGAAAAATTAAATAAATGCGATTATTATTAAGTTCAAGATCTGTTTGAAATATTAATTGTATTTTTGTTTGCTACGCAATTTTTTCAGTGTGTGGATAGCCCTTTTATCTAGTAGTAGGTACTCTTTGAACTTTTTAATGGTGGTAGTTAGTTTTGTTATTGCTGTATAAAGTTCAGGCGACAAAGTAATCCCATACAACTATAATGCCGTCTTATAGACAAAAGCGGACTAGACATATTTGAGTCTGAAACGGTAGAAATTTCAGCCTTTTTTATTTGTTCACGAACTATATACAACTAAAAAATGGTTAAAATTATGTTTGCTAGTTTTGCTAACCCTGCCATATCCATCATCAATACCACAGAACGCATCGACTTGAGGCGTGATCTCAGAGGCGCCATCTTCTATTTGACCGGCAACAACGAGCTCGGAACCAGCGTAGTACGAACGGAAGTTGTGTTTCGTCAATGATCCTGACTTCACCTGCAACATACGTTAATATTTAATTACATTTTATACTTTTTTATGGGATAAAGAGAAAACGAAATGAGACATAACTCGTGAGGCTGAGAGGTTGTGGCATTACACCGGACGAACCGGTCCGTTCTTGTATGTGCGTTTCTTTTTATTTGTTAGGCAAATCAAGAATTAGACAACCATAAAAGATTTATTAGAATCTTTGTGTTTCTCACATGCACTTAAAAGTAAATAAACATAATTCATTTTTAACTATACGTTACCTGTCCAGTTGGATAAATGAATTTTAGGTGAGCCAAAAGCGGTGAAGAGATCTGTCTGTAGAAGTCTCTGAGTTGCAGTGCCGCATCAGCTGCCTCGTAAATGTGCCTCACAAAGCCACCATTGCGCAGGGACAGTTTTCGGAGAAATTTGCGATCAGCATCTTCACCTTTAGAGAAAATTTATACCTTATTATTTAATTAGCTGACCCGGCGAACTTAGTTTCCCGTCAAAAGTAATTTTTACAGCGTGTACAATTAAAGTGCTTAATCTCGAAAATTATCATTCTTTCTTTTCAAAGTCAAAATATGATTTATTTTCATAGGTCTTCAGAGACACTTAAAAATAGTCAACAAGTACAAAAATTTAACTTATTATTTAAGATGTAATATATTAACACGAGCGCTTGAGGAAAGTGCCTCAGTGGAACAAGAAAACACGAACGCAATCGCCACGAGCGGCACGATTCCGAGTCTAGGGGCTATCATGAGAAGAATCGGGCAAGAAACTCGAGTGCCAGTACTACACTCTTTACTACACTATACATGAATTATACATACAAGCCACCCCCTTGACACGCTCTATCTATTAAAAAAGAGCTATATCTGTACTGATAACATAGAGGTAGAAAAGAAAAGAAGATGAAATATCAGAACAATATTAAACAGTGCCCTATTTCGTGATAGTAGAGCGAGATGAATAAATGGAAAAGTTTTATGCAGATTGCTAATACATTGTGTTTATCATATGATTTGGAATCAGATCATACTCAGCCAAAACGAATTTAATTCTATACATTCTTACCGAACGCGAGAGAGAAGATCGTAGCTTTGTTTTCGCCAGAATTCTTTTCTTGAATATTTGTTATGATGCGTTTAGGGTCCGTGACCCCAACGGTTGGGTCGCCGTCAGTCAGGAAGATTATGATTGGCTCTAGAGATTTTGCTGTAAAAAATGTCTTAACCATGAATATACGGCTCGGTTTGTTCGTTATCAATATTTAGCACATAACTTCTTGATGTAAGTCAGACACTTACATCAACGTTATTAATTGCTTTTTGGTACTGGAACGTTACTACGCTAACACGTTTTAACTACACTTATAGTAACAGTGATAGACTATATAATACGAAAAAAGCATTCTCTGCTCAAAAATTAGAAGTAGAAGACATACATTTTTTCACAACAGCAACTTCAGTTGCACCTGAGCTGGTAGCTACGGGCTCTATGGTGGATGGAGACTCGCTGGTATTCTGCGCAATAGGCACGGGGATAGTCTCTGGCAATTCCCAATCGACTCCTTTGTTGATCAGTTCCACGGCCACATCCAATGCACGATCAATATTTGTACCTGAGTTTATAAAGAACATGAATAAAAATCGATGAATAGAAGGTAATTTAAACATTCCACAGCAGCTTTGTTTTTATTCGTAATACGTTAGTAATAAAATGCCATTAGATTTGATTCGCTATTTATTTTGTCTAATATTAGGTTCTTCATGTATGATAAACAACGAGAAAAGCCTTGGGCGAGTTGAAGGAAACTGTTAAATTCATATCGATTTGATTCTTAACTATTAATAAAATCGAATATTATCAAACCTCCAGATGCTTGCAGCCAACTGACAATCACTTTAGCTTTGGCAATATTTTCAGGTGTGGCTTGTGATGGTGGCACCAGCGTGACTTCTCTGTTGTAATCGAAGTAGGAATACTGGTTCTTAGGTGGTTCACCTTCTGCTTCTTTTAATGAGTGGACCTATAAACGGAGTAATGATTGCTTTAGTGTAAGAAAAAAAATAAACGTATTTTCGTAGCAAATCGCTTTGCCAACAAATATGATCATATAATTTAGGCCCATGAATTACTTGTAAGATGCATAGTTTTCCAGATATTGCGGAAAAGGCATTTCCACCCTTCGTTTCAAAATAAACGAAGTTGGCTACCCCGAAAACTTGGGGTTAAGCCTTTATTGATTCCCTCACATGTCCAAAGAATAAAATTGCTTCATCTAAGAAATGCTATTTGGCAGTTTGCAATTTTTCATTTGGCCCCTAATTTCTAACATTTCAATGAACTGCAATAGGTATATAGTATTCGTTACACAGCTGTCATTTATTATCATTTATTATATCATTTTCGAAGATATTGCAGTACAGCGGGATAGCGGGACATAAGTTATTACTTTTGATGCGGAACAAAGTTCGCCGGGTCAGCTAGTTTCTTTATAAAACAAATGCATTTTACTTACAGTAACAGAAGACTCGAACTCAACAATGCTGAAGTAGTCTCCAGGGTTAAGTTCACTGAGGATAGTCTGCATAGCTTCGCGCAGTTGAATGATCTTGCGATCCATCATGGAACCAGAGGTATCTAGTACAAACACCACGAACTTATTCAACGGCTCCAGGTTGGTTGGGGCGAAGAAATGCACGAAATAACCGTCGTTTACCTGAAATAAATGACTTTATATAAATGACTTAGAAGTACCTAGTAGAATCTGAATCAAGAAATCTTGAGTAGATCCAAGACTTCTTGATTCAGAAGTAGGCTGCTCGACCTCTGGACTAGCGAGACGATTAAAAACTATAACGATTAAAAACTATAACAATAGTTATCTAAATGAAGTTCTTCCTAAGTCCCTTGGGAACCATATCTACATTCGTCAGCGAAAATATATAGTAGTATGTAAAATTGCTGTCAGTTTGCCAATTGTTTTATTTTATTTATTATTTCATATTATATAAGAAATTTCAAAATAATTATATAACTAGCTTTGTTTAAGATCTTCGCGCTTCCCCGTATGTTCCATTTTGGTGAGATTTTAACACACGTAGGAATGAGATTATGGTCACGGCATCTCTTCAAGAAATTTAGTGATGTTAAATATCATCAATGAGTGAGATTCGCGAAAGTCTTAGAAACAAATAATTATATAAGTTGAAGTTGCAAACTTTATGAAAATAATAATTTAGAATTTACGTTTTTTTTTGTTGCGTATGTTAGTTCCGTATGTTTTCTCAATTCCAAAAATTGAGAAAACATACGGAACTAATATAGAATGCATATAAGTTTAGCTTCAGGTTGCGCATTATTTATGAACTTTTAAATAATAATGAACCTACTTACCAGCACTTCGCCGTCTTTGGGACGAGCAACATCATACTGCACCACGAACTGTCCAAGCACACCCTCGGGAGATTTTTCCTCAACGTTTGGTCTGTACCATGATGAATAAGAATTCACTGCTGCGGCTGATTCTTTAGATTTTTGAGTGTAAATCTGTACAAGTCTCTCTTGTTCTTGTAGATCTGGAGTAAACGTGATTGTGGCTTCACGATCATCGTGAGTTCTAACGATTGTCGCTCTTGAATTTTCTAAAATATTGAAAAGCTTAGTATATTTTGTAATCAGTAATTGTACCACGTTAAAATACCTTTATGTACTATCTAAAATATATGTTTAATTATAAATATTGTCTGTCCATGAGAGTGGATGCACTGACTTGGCGTGGATATATGTGTATTGCACTCATATTCAGGATTCAAGTAGCTACATAACTATCAATAGCGAGCTTTCAATATTGTCTGGACTCCATTTAATAAAACTGTTTTTCGGGTTAAGAAAAAAATTAATGAATCTTAGAAATGCTTTCGTAGCTAGAAAGCATTTCTTCTTAAACATAATATTTTCAAAAAATTAATACAGTGACTCCATATTTTAGCTTCAACTTATTTTTCAGTTCAGTCCATATAGTTTACAATGAAAAAAACTTACGTTCATCGTCCTTTGTCGCGTCTATTTCGTTTCCTGTTCTTATCTCCGGTACTCTCAGTTCAACAATCTTCTCAGCCTCTTTGATGTTAACAGTGACAGTAAGTTTTGGCACCAACGTGCCTGGATGCAGGTTGATAGCGTGATTGTATACACCATTTCGACGTACCAGTAATTCTTCGTATGTCAAGTTGAATACCACAACAGATAGCGCTTCGACATTCATTAACACAGTAAAGTGATTTGAATCACGTGCCCTGCGAAAGTAGATACAGACAACATTAATAACAAACAATGCATCATCAAATATTGTATTGTTCTCTCGTATAATGTGGTAATGTTCCCCCTATTTAAGTTACAACAAATGAAGTGTGCTGTCAACACTTTTAAAAACCCGTGTGTTAATTAGAAACTACCGGTAAATGATGGTGTTACATCAATTTGATTTTTGTTATGGGTTCATAAGTTTTTCTATTGTGTAGAAATGTTGTCATTTTTTTAATTTGTTCCTTTTATTACGTTTTCATTATTTGATAATCCCGTTCATTGTATTAACAAACATCTTCAACCTTTACTTTATTAAGGTTAAATGAAATTATTTTCTGGTTTGGTAATATTTTCTTATTAAAAAACTTAACAGCGTTGTTGTCATACACAAAAGATTTGAAAATATTATCGCAAGCTACTTTGTGTGAAGTATGTGCACAAAACTTTAATTATTTTGAACTCACTTTGCAGATACATGGGCAGCACCGATACCTTGAGACACGGCGTCAGAATAAATCTTCTTTGCTTCTTCTTTTTCTTTTACGTATGCTTTGTAGGATTTTCCATCCACTGTCCTAAAATAAAAATCGAAAAAAATATTCAGCTGCCAGTTTATGTTTAAATTAATAGGTGCAACTGTTTCTACAGCGTCATGAAAGAAATAGTAGGTATCTAAGCGAAAATATCTCACTCAACAAAATCAAAAGCAATTTACGTTGTAGGTTTGACTAACAAAGAGGATTTCATTTGATTCTTTTTTCAGAAACAATCGTGTTCTCTATTTAAAAACAATAAAAAAGAAATCAATTTTATTCTTACATAACGAATCCGCTGATAAAAGCAGTTTCTGGCAGCAGGACTCTGAAATTTGCCTCCTGTGCTCGTTTGGCAGGATTACGCATTTTGGCGACGACCGTGGTGTGTGCGTATCGCAAAGATACGTCCGAGGTTACCTCCATTTCGGTCATTTTGATGGGCATATTGGACTCCTCAGTGGGATCCACTAGCGATGACGGAGACGTTGTAATCTATTGGAAACAATAATAAATATATTTTATTATTGGAATAACGTATATAAAAGAAAGAGAGTGTCGGTGTAAAAGTAAGAAAGTTCATGCTCCGATGGTTCGGACATGTAGAAAGAATGGATGATGCAAGATTGACTAAGCAGATATACAATGCAAAAGCGGATAGATGTAGGAGTCGAGGACGGCCAAGACACTCATTCCATGACCAAATAGAACGTGTTCTAGAGGAAGGTGATGTTAGGAGCCTCAAAAATTGACGCGCGTGCATGAAAAGAGTTATGAAAGTCAACGAAGTGAGTATATGAATCGTGCCTTATGGCGCTCCGTTCCCTCTGCATACCCCGCAAGGGTTATGGCATGAAGTTATGTATGTATGTAATTATCTGATCTAGGTATCATCACTTTTAGACGTGCAAGGAAAACTGCTCGGAATTAAACTTCCTAATACTGACAAGACAAAATTGGTTAGAGTGACTGACAAGAATCCGTGAATAATTGAGCAAGCTGTACCCGGACTATGACAATATGTACTTCGCTGTTACCACGGGATCTAATTTTGTGAATAAAAAAAAGCTGGAGTAATCTACCTATATCTTCGGGTATTATAATAATATACCATACATATTATCCATAAGTTTGTCCTCTCAGGTTCTTGGTTGCCTAATGTATTTATTTAATATTCAGTTACACACCTGTATGTCGTAACATATCAAAGTACTAGTATGAATCATTAATAGCATGAAATAACGCACCGCGTCATCAGATCTGGCCACCACCATGGTTTCCGAAGTGGGTACCGCGGCTGAATGTGCCATGGCCAGCAGGCACATGGCTCCAATCACCGCCACGCAGCACCTCATGTTGCCTGGTAAAAAATAGAAAAATAAAATAAAACAAGTTATTTGTTTTAGGTTATCGCAACACAGATTAACTTTTTTTTATAGAAAAGGTGCATCACTCATGAATATGCAACTCCAAAGGGGTCATACAAGGGTCAAACATAAATAGATTTTCAGAAAGTCCGAATGATTTCACCGATCGAGCCTGCCTATTCATGCAGCGTGGCGTGGCTCTACAACTCTACGGTAATATTAACGATGTACTTTGATCGCAGAAAAATTCGCGCTATGAAAATAAATAGATATATGTGTAATGTTAGTTGTTTTAATAGTTTGATTCTAAGTTTACATGCTTTCTCATGTTTTCAGGCAAGCTTACTGCTTCCTATAATAATGTACGATTTCGCTAAATCAAATAAAGATAAACAAACAACTCTAAAATGTGTCACATTTTTGATTAAAACTTTTGTTTCTGGTGTTTTCATTCAAATGTAAGTCGTAGTAGGAAATTTTTCGTTATGAGTACACAATTCTCAAAATATTAGAGCACATGTCATTGTGTACACAGAAAAGACAACTATACTGTGTGCCATATGTGTTTAAACGAAAACCAAAGGTATATAACTGATACAAAAAAGAATAAGGAAAATAAACACTCTAAATATGAACTCGGGATTATCACAAAAACACTCGAGAAGGAAAATATCAAAATACTTTTTTGTAAACATTTGCTCTTTACGATACTGAGAATCGATTTAGACAACAACAAAACAATATCTCATGCGATTGTATACGGGATGTATTGTGTAAAAATGCGATTGTTTAAATTATGGCTAGTTCGATTGCATTACGGTTTTATAGATCGATTAAGAATTTAATCATCATCATCATCAGCCCTTCGAGGTCCACTGCTGGACGTAGGCCTCCCCCATAGAGCGCCACAACTGCCGGTCCTGTGCAACCTGCATCCATCGGCCTCCCGCGGATTTCACCAGGTCGTCGGTCCACCTAGTGGGGGGGACGGCCTACTCCGCGTTGACCGGTACGTGGTCGCCACTCGAGCACCTTTCTACCCCAGCGGTAATCGGTTCGTCGAGCGATGTGGCCAGCCCATCTCCACTTCAACGTGCTAACTTTCCGGGCTATGTCGGTTACGCCAGATCTCTTGCGTATCTCCGTATTGCGGATTTTGTCGCGCAGAGAGATTCCAAGCATAGCCCGTTCCATAGCACGCTAAGCCACCTTGAGCTTCGTCATGAGGCCAAAATTCAGAGACCACGTCTCAGCTCCGTATGTCATCACTGGTAACACACATTGGTCATAGACCTTAGACTTCAGGCACTGTGGGATTTTGGACGAGAAGATTTCCCTTAGTTTCCCGAACGCTGCCCAACCGAGTTGAATCCGTCGGTTTATCTCTTTCTCGAAGTTGGCTCTACCTAGCTGGACTGTTTGTCCTAGGTAAACATAGTGGTCGACAACTTCGAGGATCGCATCGCCAACAGTAACCGGTGCTTGAATGACATGGGCATTGAACATTATTTTGGTTTTGTCCACGTTCATTCTGAGACCTACTTGTTGGGAAAATCTGCTGAGATCCTTGAGCATTGTACCAAGGTCCTCCAGTGACTCTGCCATGACCACGATATCGTCAGCAAATCGAAGGTGAGTGATGTATTCGCCGTTGATGTTGATGCCTAGTCCAGACCAATCCAGGAGCTTGAATACGTCCTCCAATGCAGCGGTGAACAGCTTCGGGGAAATTACATCCCCTTGTCTGACACCTTTCTGCAGTGGAATGGGATTCGTACTCCCAGACCCAATCCGGACTGACATAGTGGCGTTTCTATACAAACACTGCAACACTTCGATATACTGATAGTCAATTTGGCATCTCTGGAGGGACTGCAGCACTGCCCAAGTTTAGACGGAATCAAAGGCTTTCTCATAGTACACAAACGCTAGGCACAAAGGCTAATTATACTCCTCGGTCTTTTGTATAATTTGGCGTAGTGTGTGTATGTGGTCTATGGTACTATACCCTTTCCGGAAACCGGCTTGTTCGGGAGGCTGGAAGTCGTCGAGCCTGCGCGAGAGTCGATTTGTAATGACCCTCGAGAACAGCTTATAGACATGGCTCAAAAGCGAGATGGGTCTATAATTTTTCAAGCGAGTTGTATCACCCTTTTTGAAAAATAACACCACCACGCTCCTGGTCCATGCCCCTGGAACGTCGCCCCCGAGCACGACAGAATTAAAAAGTTTCTGAAGGGCCTTAAGGATCGGTGTACCACCCGCCTTCAGAAGTTCGGTAGTAATTCCATCGTCACGCGGTGCCTTTCCGTTCTTTAGCTGCTTGAGAGCCATTCTGATCTCGTACAGACTGACGTCCGGGATGTCTTCACTGTAGTGCCGAATTAGCTTGGATCTGGGATCTCGAGCCAAGCCGACAGCAGGAGTTTGTGAAGACTCATTTATCTGTCTATAGAACTTCTGAACCTCTCCCAGAATCTCATCTTTGGAAGAAACAACGACGCCGTTATCCTTCTTCAATTTAGTCAATTGACTCTGCCCATTAGACAGATCTCTTGCGAATACTTTAGAGCCTTGGTTTCGCTCTATAGCTTCTTGTATCCGCTGGGTGTTACATTTGCGAATATCGCGTCGTATATTTTTCGAGATCTGCCTATTTAGCTGTCTGAGTTTGGACCAATCGGCCGAAGACTGCGTCGAAATTTCTCGTCTCTCTTTCATGAGCCTGAGAGTAGGTTCCGACAGTTTTTGAGTCCACTGTTTCACACTCATCTAGGCATTGGAAGCGATTTTGGAGTTCGAGCTGAAAGTTTTCTGGGTTTTGGTATTGAACAGGTGAAGGACGCAAAGTAGACCTCATCCGACGTGACCGCTCGACTTTGACACAGAGATTCAACATGCCTCTAACTAGTCTGTGATCGCTCCCAGTTTTCACTCTGTTGATCACTGAGAAATCGTTGAATATATGTCGTTTGTCTGACAAGATGAAGTCTATCTCATTCCTTGTTGAACCATCGGGGCTAATCCAGGTCCATTTCCTTTGTGGCTGTTTTCTGAAGAAGGAATTCATCATAAAGAGGCCCTCCTTCTCCAGAAATTCAGCCATTTTTTGACCCCTCTGGTTTCTCTGTCCAACACCGAATTGCCCCACCCTCAGCTCATCGTCTTTCCTCGTGCCTAGTTTAGCGTTGAAGTCTCCCATAACCACAGTGAATTAGGTTTTGGACGAGTGGATGGCTTTCGAGATATCCTTGTATAAGGCCTCCACTTCGTCGTCGGGGTGTGTCGAGGTCGGCGCGTAAACCTGTATGACCTTCAGCGAATATCCGGTGGATATTCTGAGTATAAGGTACGCTACCCTTGTCGACACACTCTCGATCCTCTCCACGTTGGCTACTAGAGACCGGTGAACGATAAATCCGACACCACCTTGCGAGGTGTTATCGCCTTCCCGGTAGAAGAGCAAGTTTCCAGACCGCAGGATTACCGTATCCTTCCCCTGTCTTCGGACTTCCGATAATCCCACAATGTCCCATCGAATCTTACTCAGTTCTTCTTCCAGTTCGGTGATCCTCTCGTCAGTCCTAAGCGTGCGTATGTTGTGTGTTACCAGGGCCAAAGTTCGTTTTTTATGGTAGCCGTGTCGCGACCGGTGATTTTTAGCACCCCCTACTCCGCCGTTACCGAGCCCGCTACCGTGAGCCAACGGAATAGCGGAGCTGCCGTGACTGGGGGCTGTAGCTTTTCCTTGTAGTACCATGGGGGGTTTTTGCCATAATCGCCACGCTTGGCAGGCGGGTTGGCGATCGCAGTAGGCTGTATTTTGTTGGGAGAGAATGCTGCTGCCCATTCTTCCAGCTTTTCCCTTAGTCGCCTTTTACGACACCCACGGGAAGAGATGGGGTGGCGGTATTCTAAGCCGGCGCCACACAGCTTAAAACTTCGTCAAAATTGACAATCGTATAATAATTTCGTATGTGTGGTCTATTGGTTCAGCTTCTTTCTGCCAAAGAAATTGACACCACTAGGCACGGCTTTTAGGTTTGAATCCTGGTTTACTATAGTGACTTTTCGTGTTGTGGAGCTAATACCATTAGGTAGTGGAGGCGTGAAGTTGTAAAAACAGTTTAATTTTATAAGTAGTTTCGATTGAAATGTGGCTATTATATTAGGTCGGGGAAAAAGTCTTTTCGCATAACGTAGGTATAAACTTATTATAAAATTTCTTTGACTGTACTATTTGTGTCTGGCTGGTTTTGGTAACATTAAAAAGGTTACATTATAAAGAAAAGAAAAAAATAAAAAAAAGTTGTTTCCCGCTATTTTTCATTTGTTTTTCTCTCCGTAAAAATGAGTGAATCTAATGAAGAAATTCGATACATTTTAAAATTTTATTATAAAAAAGGCAAAAATGCAACTCAAGCAGTGAAAAAAATTTGTGATGTTTATGGACCTGATGCAGTGTCAGTAAGAGTAGCACAAATTTGGTTCAAACGTTTTCAGTCCGGAAATTTTGATGTTAAAGATGCACCTCGCTCCGGTCGCCCTGTTACGAATAAAATGGACGCCATTTTTGAAAGAGTGGAGCAAGATCGGCATATTAGTAGTTACGATGTAGCTGAAGAACTGGGAATTGACCACAAAACAGTTTTGACCCATTTGAAGAAAGCTGGTTATACAAAAAAGCTCGATATTTGGGTGCCACACGAGCTCACTCAAAGAAACTTAATGAACCGTGTACTCATTTGCGATTCATTATTGAGACGTAATGAAACCGAGCCGTTTTTGAAGAGATTGATAACTGGCGATGAAAAGTGGATCACGTACGACAAGAACGTGCGAAAAAGGTCGTGGTCGAAAGTTGGCCAGGCTTCACAGACTGTGGCCAAACCTGGCCTAACACGAAATAAGGTGATGCTGTGTGTATGGTGGGATTGGAAGGGCATTGTTCATTATGAGCTTTTACCGTCCGGCAAAACCATCGATTCTGATCTTTACTGCCAGCAACTGATGAGATTAAAGGAAGCAGTCGAGAGAAAACGGCCGGAATTGATCAACAGGAAGGGTGTGGTCTTTCATCACGATAACGCTAGACCACACACATCTTTAGCCACTCAGCAAAAATTAAGAGAGTTCGACTGGGAGGTCCTAGTGCATCCACCATATAGCCCTGACCTTGCGCCTTCAGATTTTCACCTGTTTCGGTCTCTTCAGAATTATTTAGGTTCTGTAAGGTTGACCTCAAGAGAGGACTGCCAAAACTATTTGTCCCGTTTTTTTTATCAGAAGTCCCAAAGTTTCTACAGTAACGGGATAATGTCTCTGCCCACAAAATGGCAGAAAGTTATTCAACAAAACGGTACATATATATTGTAAATAAATGTAAATAAACTTTGAAAAAAATGTCTTGACTTTTCATACAAAAATACGAAAATACTTTTTCCCCAACCTATTATTTTGTGAATTATACGTCATGGTCATCAGGTTAAATTAGGTTTTATGATTTCTCGTCTCTCGAGTATTCTCGAGGCTAATTTCTCGGGACTTTTTCTGACTGCTTTTCGAGAAATTTATACTTAGGTACGTACGCTTTCTCATTAATTGGTTCCAATAACATTATAAAATTCAGTGATTTTCCTCTTAAATAAAAATATATATTGGTTATATTCAAAAGCATTATCTTATGATTAAGCTTATTAACTTATTAACCATTGACCTTAATAATAAGCTAATTAACTTAAATAAATAAAACCAGAGACAATATTAAACTCATAATTATAATGACCGCGCCATTTTTAGCTGGTTATTTAGAAAAAAAATCAACTTGTAACTTGTAAACAAAAATAGCTTCTAAAAACAAAACAAAAATTACATGAGAGAATGTATATATAAAATGTATATTTATAAATAATATTGTTATAATTTCTCGAGTTCTCGTCTTTTCTCGAGCGTGATTTCCCCAAATGATTTATGTAAATGGTATAGTGGACCAAGAAATCTTCTAAAAAGATGATACATATGGGTTAATTATAATTGATGTTATATTCAATATCCTAACAGTAATTGGAATAATATCTGACTGTGACCTATTCACGAGGTCGTGATAACCTTAAAGAAAACTGTTTTTGCTTACGTTTGTTATTAATTTTTATACACAGATTAAATATTTAATCTCAAGGTTAAATTGTATACTTCTATCATTAGCTCGGCAACGCTTCGTTTAGGCTTATTTATTATAATAATATCCAACCGAAACACGAAAAAATACATAATTTAACTTGTTTTAATTTCTGTTTCGGTGGTCCAGTGCTCGAGCTCTCTGCTTTTGATTTAGAAGTGGGATCAATTTCGGGCTCACATCAATGATTTCTCTCATTTCTTTTTGGAAGTTATATATTTGTGCCAATGGGCTATAATATAACGACTAAGCGAGTCGAGGCTTAACAATGGCTACCTACAGCTGCTGGTAGAAAAAGGCGTTGTCACGCCTTTTTATTGTGTTTATGTTGTTAGACTTCTGAATTTATTGCTTATATTTTGTGAAATACTTCTTCACGCCTATTTTTAGGCGTTATTATTAGGCGTGAAGAAGAAACTGTTACAAGATAGGTAATTTATTTTTATTTATTTTTAATATATTTACACACAGTAAACAGTTTTCAATGTATACACACTTGTTACACATTTTCGGGTAAATTATAGTTAAACTAAAAAGTATTATATTAAAACCAAACATGTGGTACACTTTCACTTGTCAAGTTGCTACATTGTGATATTACGAAAACTAAACAAATACTGCATTAACAAAATTGAGAGCCTGGCACGTTTGTAACAACGAAAGTAATTAGTACCCATAAATACTTTTGAGCGATGGTCTTTGATGAGAAATAAAAGGAAAAACAGCATAAGAAAATGTATGATGAACTTTCATAACGTGACCCTGAAATATTGTTATTATACTTTATAAATATTAATTCCTACAATTTATGTTGAGAAAGAAATGACAAACTATTTTTTATTGTAACAGCATAGTAAGAAATATTCAAACTAAAGTCGGAGTTCAATTGAAACAGCATTGGGTTCGTCGAGAACTTGAGATATATGACCGATAACTGACAAGTCAAAACATTGACACATTACCCCCACTGACTTGGGAGAAGTAGAAGGGCAAAAGAATGATAAAATATTATTAAATTCTCTTAAACACACTAAAAAGTATTCATCCCCATTCCAAGAAAAATGTAGATAAGTACTACATAAGTTTATATTACGTCGTGACCCATTATATGGTAGCTGATTGCTTAATTCTTTGCTAAGGCTATTTTTATAAGTCTCGTTGGTCCAGCCAGTGGTCGAGCACCCCGCTTCGGAATCAAGAAGTTGTAGTCGAAGGGTCACACCAATAACTTTTCGAAATTCTTTTCGGAAGTTATGTATAATAAATATCGATGACTGAAAACTTTGTGCCCGGTGTATGGCAATAGGTTCGCAACCTATTCCATTTGGGACGTAAACATAAGGGGGAGTCAAAATTTAACAGCCGCTGCCTACACCTTCGGGTAAAAAAATGCGTGGAGTTATGTTGTATTATTATATATTTATAATATTTTTCCCCCAAAGGTCAAGCGATAATACATTTGTTGATAAATTCTATAGACAATAATATGTAAACAAAATTACCACCAAAAAACATCAGCTAGATACAGACGTCAGGTGAAAATTTGTATTAATTTAAAATTGCAAATGGAGACCTTGACAAGGGTCATGAATATTGTTTTACTTTTTCGTTTGTTGACGCACGCAAATGAGGGCATTTCGAAACTTAAGTATATTGCATCTAAACTTAATATTTGGAATACATATATTAATTTATTATGTACAGAGAAGCCAGTTTAGTAGTTGGTGAGTTTATGACCTGGTATTTCTTTACAACTGGTTTTCGCATAACAAGTCGACTACTAACTTGAATCTGACTAGAACCATGAGTTACCATTTAGCTTATTAGATCGTTCGCCCCTTTGATTCTTTTTCACTATTAAGCCATAAAGTAAATAGACTTAGAAAATAAACATATCCACTGTATAAGTGTTAATAGGTAAATGTCTGTGTGGACTGTCGTGAATATAGGAAATATAGGAGCAATATCTTTCCGAAAATAGAATTGCAGAGGAGAATCCAGAATGGATGTATAACATTTGTTGCTCATATCATTCATTCATTCATATCATCACAAAAAAAACTAAATACTAACTAAATAGTCTAGAAATATAGAATATAGAAATAGAGGTCCGGGTTCGATTCCTGACACTGGCTCACACCAATGACTTTCCGAAATTGTTTTCGGAAGTTATGTGTGATAAATATTGATGACTGAAAACTTTGTGCCCGGTGTGGCCATAGGTTCGCCACCTATTCTATTTAGGACGTAAACATAACGGCGAGTCGAGGCTTAAGAGCCGCTGCCTATACCTTCGGGTAACAAAAGGCGTGAAGTTATGTTATGTTATATAAAAAAACTAAAGTATTCGATACAACTCGCACAGTACCATTTAGTGGAATCTAGTTCCAATATTAACCTTACATTTGGGTTCATAGATTGATTAATAGTAGATTTTACTTTTATAGTTCTTTTGAAAATACCTTTATATTTTTATGTGCATTGAAAAACACCCAGACAATTTACAGATATATATCTTTCTCATACAAATATTTGTACAACAAATTGAACCCGTCGACCGGTGTGTAGCAACCGGTAACTACGAGCCACTGCACTGCGAGACCAATCATAATATTTATGTTTAAATAAAGAATACGTTGAACTCTAATGCTAGATTAATAAAATTTTATTAATGTTAGATTTTAATAAAGACAAATTTATTCATGTATATAACTGCATTCATTGAGAAAAATATTAATTTATTATTATATTTAGACTCTTTTTCGGCATCGGTACAGTTATAGATTAATTAATACCGTTGTCCAATTAACTCAAACTAATTAGTAATAGCAATAGAAATTTTCCCGATCTGATTTCCGAAATGATTGGATTCGCGTGCTTAAAAAAAAAACAAAAAAATCCTTGCCGACTGGATTTGTAACCTGTTACATTATTTTTTCATTTTTCTTCCGAGGTATGGTGCATAGGTAGTATAGAGTATCAGGTTATAAGTGCCCGATTTATATGCAAATTATTCAGATATGCAGCAGTTTTCTATTGGAAATAATTTGCAATTTAGTTCGCTTAGTAAAAGTTTGTTTAGGAACTATCCTTCATAACAGTACCGTTAATGTATATAAATATTTAAGTAAACGTGAAAACAATGCAAATAATATATATAATTCTATAGCCGGCATAGTGAGCCGGTTGTTACATAAAGCCGAGAAGTACTTACGTTGTAAGTTTGTTGTTTATTTCTCAACGAGATGATTGCGCCAATTCAATAATTGTCCGTCAAACTCTGGCACGTTCCACGTACACCCTCAGGCAATTCAACAAGAGGAATATTTTATTTATAAGTGTAGCGCGCTTGAGTAGCGTCCGAGCTCGTACTCGGCCGGCATCAAACTCGTTGTGACTATGACGCTACCAGTGGACTTACATATATGTATTTAGATATTATGTTTATGTAGGTATAAGTCCGGCTCTCAACGACAGCGGACAGCGGACTTCCCAGTGTTTCTCGGTATTTGCAGACGTGAATCTTTGATCATAATAATAAACACTCGTATCAGTATTTACCGCTAATTGTAGACTATCAATAAAAAAAATCCTAATTTAAAAATGTCTCTAAATTAAAAGTTAAAGAAAATACTGTTTTCGAGATCGAATTATTCAAAGTTGTTTGCCGCGAGACGAGGCCTAACAGCCGCTGCCTACACCTTACACCCTTAAAAGTTATGTTTACGTCCCAAATGGAATAGGTGGCGAACCTATTGCCATACCGAGCACAAATTTTTAGTCCTGGATGTTTATAATAAATTACTTAACTTATAAAACTGCATTACTTGATTGCGTCTAATTTATAACTAGCTGACCCGGCAAACGTTGTCTTACAAAAAAAATAAAATTTATAAAATAGGGGTTGATCGTAGGGGGTTGAAAATTTAGGGTTGTATGTATTTTGGTATTCAGTTTTATAAAAAAAATAAAAAACAGAAATATATGGAAAAATTAAAAAAAAATATTGAGGGGTGGGATACCCTTGTGATTTAGGGGGATGATAAATAGATGTTGTCCTATTCTCAGACCTACCCGACACGCACATAAAATTTCATGAGAATCGGTCAAGCCGTTTCGGAGGAGTTCAATTACGCACATCTAGACTCGAGAATTTTATATATTAGATCTAACATAAATATTTTGTCATATTATGTGTTTATGTCATAGGCGTGTAAGCAGAATACTTACCCGATATGCATACAAAATTTCATGAGAATCGGTCGAGCCGTTTCGGAGGAGTTCAAGTTCGAACCCCGCGACACGAGAATTTTATATATTAGAAGATCATGTTTTTTGTGGGCTGTTTATATGCTGTATCGTATATTTTACATATACGATACACATATACAAAACACTCAAATAAAATTTGGAATGTACCTCTCTTCATATTTAGGGGAATGCAAAATAGATGTTGTTCGATTCGCAGACCTACTCGATATCTTAATAATATGATTTTTCACCCCATTTTAAGTGCGGTTGGCAGAACATGTCATCATTTCAAATTATCCATGTGCCGGCCTGACGTCAACCCTCCTTGGAAATGTTTTCGTTGGTGGGATAGCGAAGGGGTTGAAAGTTGTATGGTGAAGGGAGAGGGGAAGGGCTTGAGCGTCCAGACACCGCTCTCACTAAGAGAAAAGCGGCAGCAGCCACTTTACGCCGATACGCCACGATATACGCCACGCAGTTCGCTTCATTATTAAATAATGCCGTGACTTTGTTTAAATGTGAATTTTATTTATTAGATTATCTTGCTTGATAGCATACACTGAACAAATATTTAAAAGGCAATTATTAAAAGAGAAAACACTGTACCTGGTATGGTAAACATAACGGCGAGTCGAGGCTTAACAGCCACTGCCTACACCTTCGGGTTGAAAAGGCGTAAAGTTATGTTTAAGTTTATAAAACGAGATTCAATCGATTAAAAAGTATTACATTCTCAATTTACATTTAGTATAGAATAGAAAAACAGTGATTTTTTTTACATAAATTTTAATTAAGAATGGGTTGTATAATAAGACAATTTGGCAGAATATCGCAGAAGTCCCTTGCCGCTAATAAGTCCGCTTAATTGCTTGCTTTTATTGTATTCACCATTTTAAAAAATCTTAATCTATACTTATATTATAAAGCGGAAGAGTTTGATTGTTTGTTTGTTTGAACGCGCTAATCTCAGAAACCACCGTTCCGATTTCAAAAATTCTTTCACTGGTGTATAGTCCATTTATCGAGAAAGGCTTTAGGCTATATTATATTTTCAAATAAATTAGGGATCCTTACTATTAGTTCAATAATGTAACCCAAGGTGTAAGAAAAGGACCCGAAAAAAATTCTTAAATCGCGAACGCTGCAAAAATTATTAATTATAGAACAAAACATTGTACTATACTTTCACAGAACATATAATTGTCGACAGAAAAGTCCGCGACGCTATACGTCTAACTATTGTAGTTATCGCACAATAAGTGTTTTTTGAATTTTTAAAAAGAATTATAATGAGGTCGTTTTAAAAGTTCTTTCTCTCTACTCAAACTAAATTACTTCAATATAAAGATAGATTCAATACCTTTCTAGAACTTTTTGAATGATTCAATTCGGACATTTAATTCAAAAGATATCGCAAAATACCAAATGTAAGTATACGTTTCTTAGGCAAATATTCAGGCGCATATACCTATATGATCGGGAGACCCGCCCGACTCGGTCATGAGCGCCGCTCATAGCTGGCAGGTAATTTTTTTTTTTAATATTTTTTATTTTTGTCCTAATGAGTTTGTAGTATTTAATCGTCTTTTGGGGTATATGTATATTTATTTAATAGGTGATGTGAACCTGTAACATCTGTAACCCCGTGTCTATTTAGACACATTAGATTAGAATTTGATCTATTTAAGAGTATAATAAACGGGAAATAACACGACAAGTGTAGGTAAACAAATACTTACTTTTATTATTGGCTTGACGTTTCGGCCTGGTTGCACTGGTCGTAGTCACAAGCAGACCGATAATTTGTTTACCTAAATGTGTCGCGTTATTTTCCGTTCATTATAGTTATGTAATATGGAACGCGAATATTAAAAGATTTAAAAATATTTTCATACTTAAGTAACCAAAGTCATGGGTCAAAGCTAGAGTTAGTTTACAGTTAGTTCTTCACGCAGATATTATAATATTATCTATAATTCTTTACAATATTGAAACTTCATTTAAATGGACGAAGCGCGAGATATCCCTACGCATCTCAATCTTGGCGTCTTTTGCTAAAATATAAAGACTAAAGCCCGAATACGGAACCGCTATTCAAATATATAAGCGCTACTTAAGCGTTTAAGTAGCTGTCACATTAGACAGAATACGTGAAATTTGAGCAGTAAGTAGCACTTTATTGATTGTCAGATTTGAGTGGCGGCTCAGTATTCGGGCGTTAGCGAGTTTGTTACACATCTGCATACCACATAGTTGCCCATCTATATATATTTACATTTTTAATATCGTGATCTCTTTTAAAATTTAGTGAATTTATTTTGATAGGAGTAATACCAAGGTGCCAAATCGACATCATTTAAAATATAAAAAAAAACACTCACGGTAAGAATATGTGGTGACCAGGTTTTTTTTTTAAATCGACGATTATGACCAATTAAAAAAAATGGTTCAAGTAGTATTAAAAAAAACTAAAGATTGACAATAAACTTCTGACAAAGTCCCTAGTATTGCTATTGATTGAAATTGATAATATTTTTTTATGGGATAGGAGGGCAAAGGACCTGTGTCACCTGATGGCTGATGGTACGCAACCTGCGCCGCCCATGGACACCGGCAACACTTATAGTGTTACCGTTGCGTTGCCGACCTTTAAAGGAGAAGGATGGGGAAGGGAGGTGGACCTCCGGGTACCTCTCTCACCGAACGAAACGCGGCATGAGCATTGAGTTATATTACTAAAGTACTTTAGTAATATAACTCTGAGAGGTGGTGGAATATCACCGGTTGAGCCGGCCCATTCATGCTATTATTGCTATTATTTTCATCATATCTAGGTTGTTAGTCGCTATATCAACAGCTAAGCAAGTAAGGTGTGCAATAATCGTGCCTTATGGCGCTTTGTACTCTCTACCTACCCCGCAAGGGATCTGGCGTGAAATTATGTATGTATGTATGTATCAGGAACTTGAATTGAAAAAAAAATAGTGTTAGATAGTCCATATATGAGGAAAGCTTTTGGGGTATTAATATGATCGCAGCAATAATCTTTTTAGTGGAAAATGTATAAAATATGGCGGTACGAAGTTCGCGCGGTCTGCTAGGTGTATAATAATCGTGCCTTATGGCGCTCTATTCTTTGAATAATGCGGAGTGTTCCTCACTCGCTTCTTCGACTTTCATGACTCTTGTCACACATGCGCGATGGTTTACCTTTAATGCACCTTTAATAGCACCGCATCAATGTCAAGTCTCTTGTCACATTGCACAATACTTAGTGGACAAAGTGGAATTAATCTAATCAAAATATTAATAATGATTAATAATGTTATATTTTAGACAAGATCAAAATGATTTTAATAAAATTATGAGTAAGACATGATATAAATTCCTTGTTAATCAGTTGATATGAATATGAAATTTCCCAAATCAATAAATTATAAAATGAATATCATTACATAGCTTAAAACAGTAGCTTTCCGCTGACTGTCCCCTTATATGCTTATATCGTTGAAACTACGCAACGGATAGCAATAGATTTTTTTAACAGATAGAGGGTGTTAACGGGGTGGTTTCTGTGTATAATGTACTAAATGAAAGAGATAATTTTCGAGATTTAACACTTTATTGCACACGCTAACTGAACCCTAAGGGATAGATAAAAATAATGCACTTCATTATTATACATCTTCAAAAGGTCTACAAAAAGTCCGGGATGATGTATGTTTATCTCTTAGGGATAAACCACAATGACCACATTTTTTTCTTAACTTTTTATGCGAAACAAAATTCGCAGGGTCAACTCGTGATAATAATACTTTACAGCTGCATGCACTGCATGAATGAGCTGGCTCGACCATGCCATGACAACTTTATTTCATGAGAAAGGAATCCAGAGGTCCACCCACTTCCTCACTCCTGTCCGCCTCCTGGTCCCATATTAATAGCGTGCAATCCAATTTCAATTCTAAAGATGTTGCATATGGCCAAGGGCAGCACTAGGCGCTTACCATCATGTGACTTGCCTGTTTGTTCCCTTTTGCTCTTTCTACAAATTTTGCGTATTGCTTGCACTTCAACCGTATTTATCTACTTGCGTGCTCACTTTGACACCAGTCTTACTCTTATTGCGATAACTTAGCGTCGCGGCGTCAGAACCACATTCTCTACATTTAATGAATTTCATTGTTGAAGTTCTTAGAACTGAGACATTTTAAAGTGCTTTTTTATTTTGCTTAACGTCTCTGCTACAATTCTCATCCCCCTATTTCAGAACTTTTTGATCAACGGGTGTTTGCATTTGTTCTGAATTCTTTTCTATCTAATATCATAGCCGTGATTTTTGGCCTAGCATCTGATTTATTTATTGTTATTTGTTATTTTTATACTTTCTATGGCAAGTGGGTTTATTCTACTGGTGAAAACCACTTATAACGTCGTTTTCAAAGAAAGATATGAAAACATACCAACTAATTTTAGATGCATAAGTATGTTTAAAGTGGGTTAAACCGAAACCTCAATAAATATCTATAATGAGTACATTATTGATTATACGAATAGGAATTATTTTTACTTTTTTTTTTCTGTTATTTCAAAATAAAAAATATCATCTTCTAATATATAAAATTCTCGAGTCTAGATGTGCGTAATTGAACTCCTCCGAAACGGCTTGACCGATTCTCATGAAATTTTGTGTGCATATCGGGTAGGTCTGAGAATAGGACAACATCTATTTTTCATCCCCCTAAATCACAAGGGTAACCCACCCCTCAATATTTTTTTTTAATTTTTCGACATTTTTCTGTTTCTTATTTTTTTTATAAAACGGGATACAAAAATACATACAACCCTAAAATTTCAACCCCCTACGATCAACCCTTATTTTTTAAATTTTATTTTTCGGCAAGACAACGTTCGCGGGGTCAGCTAGTAATTATTATATTATTTGTCTTTCATTTCTTAATTTGTTTAATATCATAACATTAAAAAGGTTACATTATAAAGAAAAGAAAAAAATAAAAAAAAGTTGTTTCCCGCTATTTTTCATTTGTTTTTCTCTCCGTAAAAATGAGTGAATCTAATGAAGAAATTCGATACATTTTAAAATTTTATTATAAAAAAGGCAAAAATGCAACTCAAGCAGTGAAAAAAAATTGTGATGTTTATGGACCTGATGCAGTGTCAGTAAGAGTAGCACAAATTTGGTTCAAACGTTTTCAGTCCGGAAATTTTGATGTTAAAGATGCACCTCGCTCTGGTCGCCCTGTTACGAATAAAATGGACGCCATTTTTGAAAGAGTGGAGCAAGATCGGCATATTAGTAGTTACGATGTAGCTGAAGAACTGGGAATTGACCACAAAACAGTTTTGACCCATTTGAAGAAAGCTGGTTATACAAAAAAGCTCGATATTTGGGTGCCACACGAGCTCACTCAAAGAAACTTAATGAACCGTGTACTCATTTGCGATTCATTATTGAGACGTAATGAAACCGAGCCGTTTTTGAAGAGATTGATAACTGGCGATGAAAAGTGGATCACGTACGACAAGAACGTGCGAAAAAGGTCGTGGTCGAAAGTTGGCCAGGCTTCACAGACTGTGGCCAAACCTGGCCTAACACGAAATAAGGTGATGCTGTGTGTATGGTGGGATTGGAAGGGCATTGTTCATTATGAGCTTTTACCGTCCGGCAAAACCATCGATTCTGATCTTTACGGCCGGAATTGATCAACAGGAAGGGTGTGGTCTTTCATCACGATAACGCTAGACCACACACATCTTTAGCCACTCAGCAAAAATTAAGAGAGTTCGACTGGGAGGTCCTAGTGCATCCACCATATAGCCCTGACCTTGCGCCTTCAGATTTTCACCTGTTTCGGTCTCTTCAGAATTCTTTAGGTTCTGTAAGGTTGACCTCAAGAGAGGACTGCCAAAACTATTTGTCCCGTTTTTTTGATCAGAAGTCCCAAAGTTTCTACAGTAACGGGATAATGTCTCTGCCCACAAAATGGCAGAAAGTTATTCAACAAAACGGTACATATATATTGTAAATAAATGTAAATAAACTTTGAAAAAAATGTCTTGACTTTTCATACAAAAATACGAAAATACTTTTTCCCCAACCTATTATATAATTTTAAAAGTGATAGAGCAACTTTTCCCCATCCTGTATGCCGACAACTTAACAATAACACTATCTGTATTCCAAAATCAAAGGGCGGTGCTGGTTGCTGGCCATCAGGTGACCCAGGTTATAAAAAATAGGACTCTGTACTACGTGTGAATACATATTTTTTATCAATTAGATTTTATTAGATAATAATCTAATTATCTGCTTTTATCTCATGATAGGAGGTAATACGATCTATATAAAATAAATGACTCACTTAATAAATCAGATTTTAATATATTAAATATGTGTGCATCATCGTGGAAGTACGCTGCTTTTATATTACTTACGGGTTGAGCTCTCTCACAAAATGTGGCTGATACCACCCGTCTAGTAAATATATCTCAAGGAACTCTACGAGGACATAAAGACCTCAGACATGGTGTATATACTTTCTACAACATACCTTACGCCACTGCACCAACTGGAACCGATAAGTTTAAGGCATTGACCTATATGATATAGACTTGTAGTAACCTTCTCAAAGTGTGACCACTGGCCATAAGCCTACAGGCTTATGCGAAGCTTATGTCAATTCAGTCATCTGTCAGACGCGAACCGAATAACAATAGGTACAAAATGGGTAAATGCGTAGTAAAAGAGTGCGATTCAAGATCGGAAACCCATAAGAAATTAACCGGAATTACTTTCCACACGTAAGATTAATGTTTACATAAATATTAAAATACAGTAAAATAGATAAAATGTTGAATTTTCATAATTAGCTTCAGTGATACCACTAAAAACTTAGTTTTAGTTTCCCACATTTGTGGGAGAGTTATTAATTTATGGAAAAGGAGATTTTAAATATTTTTTGTTATAATAATATCGCTGCAGGGTGCCTAAAGATGCAGCACGCCGTGACAAGTGGGTGAAAATTATCCGATTGCTGAGAAAAGAAACTGACTGGCTACCTGCACCCGGGAGATCATTTATCGTCAATTCAAGTTGATCATTCGCTTTTATTAATAAATGCCATAATTAATAAATACTTAAAAATAAGATTGTATCACGAAAGCAAATTATTCACTCAGACTTATAAAAAAGAGACTAAAAGGCAATTTTATACAAAACTTATGTAACACAGCGGTGTATGATCAATAATTCATCTGCCTAGCTTTTTCCCAATTATGTTGGGGTCGGCTTCCAGTCTAACCGGGTGCAGTCGAGTACTAGTGTTTTACATGGAGCGACTGCCTATCTGACCTCCACAACCCAGTTGCGTGGGCAACACAATCCCCCTTGGTAAGTCTGGTTGTTAGACTTTCTGGCTTCTGACTACCCGTAACGACTGCCAAAGATGTTCAAATGACAGCCGGGACCCACCAATTTAACGTGCCTTCCGAAACACGGAGGAACTCGTCATGATAAGATGGTCACCCATCCACGGACCGACCGCGCCAAGCGTTGCTTAACTTTATGATCGATCGACCCGTGCGGCTGTTAGGCCCTGTCCACGTTAAATAAAATAATTCCCTTTCAATATAATGAATGTAAGTACATTATTTTACTACTCAAGCGTTTTCACTATTTTGTGTATCTGTACCTAATTGTGTACACCTTACCTACAGCGATTTAAATCGCTGCTCTAAGGCAGGTGTACACAATTAGGTATGAGTGTGATCCAATTTTTTTCGGAACAGCCGATCTAGTACGGAGTACACAGAGATCGTTGATCCATTCATTATTTCAGTTATCTTCTAATACATCTGATAAGAAATTAATAAGTAATAGTAAAATATTGAATTTATATTTATTAAATATTTTTACGAGTACATGGCTTGAAAAAGTTGGGTAAAATTTCGTATGGGCAGGCCACCCCACACCGCCATTGCAAATTTATATTGCCATCTTTGTCTAATCAAAGTGACGGCAATGTATTTGCGATTTAGAAAGAAAGAAAGAAAGAAAATAAATTTATTTACACAACACAAGACACACAAATGTTTTACAAAAAAATGGGACAATACAAAGGTTCAAAATAGTGTGTGTCATTGTGGTTGCAAATTGGACACTAGCTCAGCATAATGCTGAGATGTATGTTAGACACCCCAGCGCTGATTTTCAGCCAGCACCGTTGGTAGATAATACCCGGAACGCCACACAGATAGATAAACTGTACACGTATAATATAATATAAAAATGATAAGCTACATCAAGTAAATTCATGATAGTGTAACGGTTAACTTCATCAAAACGACCAACACATAATTAAATATAAAATACCATAAACATAACATAACCTACTAGCCAAGTATACAACACTGTGCGGACTAAAACCAATGATTTGTGTGACTGAGATAGATATATGTTTCATTTTAAATGTCTAGTGGTTTCAAAGCTACGTCATTGCATCTAAAAAGTGGACACACATTTTGTGACGCATTTGAATGAGGTTTTCTCCTCTTGTATATTGAACTCAGTGGTTTAAGGTAAAAAATAGTAGTAAATAAAAATAAAATAGTAATAAATTAAATTACTTATTGCTGAAATTATTATATTTTTTAAGTCACAATTTCGCCATATTGTCTGCAAAATAAGTTAAAGTATATCAACTATAGTAGCAAATTAATGATTATAAAGTCAGCATCTACATAATAAAACGTATAAATTTAAAAACTATTGCCAATGTGTCAAACATTCTTCTTTTTTGGTTAATATCAAATGTTTGTAAATTGACAGATTTGTGCCTGTTGTATGGGATCCAAAAAAAAAATTAGGTCTCGTGGTGTAGCTATCGTTGCTTACATCTACGGATGGAAACTGATATGAAAATATAACTAGGTAATTATAAATAATTAATAATAATTTATTCAGGCACCACTGGAGGCTCCTGTGTGGACGGATATTTTGGATGCCGTAGATAGAAATATTATATGTCCTCAAGCTGGAAATTATGGCGCTATGCAAATGCAAGAAGATTGCCTTGTAGCTAATGTGTTTGTACCAGACACCGATGAGAGCGATTTGCCTGTATTAGTTTCAATACATGGGGGTGCATATCAATATGGAATGGGAAATGAGGTAACATTAAATACATTATTACGAACAAAAAGATTAATTGTGGTAACATTTAACTACAGACTCGGAGCACACGGTTTTCTATGTCTTGGCACCGAAGTTGCTCCTGGAAATGCTGGATTAAACGATCAGGTAGCACTTTTACGTTGGGTGAAAATGAATATTAAAAACTTTGGAGGTAACCCAGATGAAGTAACTATATTAGGCTGTAGTGCTGGAGGTGGTTCAGTTGATATTCTAACACTTTCGGGAATCACAGCAAACCTTTTTAAAAGGGCTATTATTGAAAGTGGCGCTGCTATGGGAACTGCTGGAGTACAAAGTCAGCCGATCGCCAATGCGCAAAATTATGCAAGAGTTTTAAAATTTGATAATGTAGACGATTTAAATGCATTAGAAGAATTCTATAAAACTGCTTCGTATGATACATTGGTGTCACAACATATAATAATCTCAAATGGTACAAATTCCACACTTGTATTTGCCCCTTGCGTGGAACGAGATTTGGGTCAAGAGAGGGTTCTAGAAGATTCCCCTATAAATATTGTAAGAAAAGGAAAATACAATAAAATACCAATACTATACGGGTACGCTAATATGGAAGGCTTGATGAGAATCGAATATTTTCAATCATGGAAAAAAATGATGAACGAAAACTTTTCAGATTTCTTGCCCGGAGAATTACATTTTGAAAACGCAGAGGAGAAAAATAGAGTTGCAGATCTGGTAAAAGAGCATTATTTCGGCGATCAGCCGGTGAGTGAAGAGAATGTTTTGAGCTATATAGATTACTTCACTGATGTTTTATTTGCATATCCTATGTTGAAACTATTGACAGAACGCATAAAATCGCTCAACGACCAGATATATTTGTACGAATACTCGTTTGTTGATGAGAACACACCTAGTATACCTCACACGGATGTTATAGGGGCAAATCATTGTGATCAATCACATGCACTTGTAGATGAAGAGATGAGTTCTATTACTGATGAATATAAGAAAATGAAGAGTATCATACAAGAATATTGGTTAACATTTATTTTGAATGGGTAAGTTAGATGATATTCTAATATATAAAATTCTCGTGTCACGGTGTTTGTAATTATCCTCCACCGAAACGGCACGACCAATTCTCATGAAATTTTGTTTGCACATCAGGTAGGTCTGAGAATAGGACAACATCTATTTTACATGCCCCTAAATGTAAAGGGGAGCCCTCCCCTAAATAATTCTTTTCATTTTCTGATATATTTCTGTTTCTTTATTTTTTTTATAAGACACAAATAAACATACAACCCTAAATTTTCAACGCCCTACGAGCAATCCCTATTTTATAAATTTGATTTTTTGGCGTTTGCCGGGTCAGCAATTCCATTTGGGACGTAAACATAACGGCGAGACGAGGCTTAGCAGCCGCTGCCTACACCTTCGGGTAACAAAAGACGTGAAGTTATGTATGTATGTATGCCGGGTCAGCTAATATCTAATATATTAAATTTACATGTTTTTGTAATTCTACTCTTCAGAAACGGCTCGACCGATTTTCACGAAATTTTGTGTGCACATCGGGTAGGTCTGAGAATAAGACAACATCTATTTTTCATTCCCTCAAATGTTTTTTCCTATTTTTTTTTCATTTTAATTTTTTTATGAAAAAACATACAAAAATACATACAACCCTAAATGTTTACTTCTCTACGATCAACTCCAATTTGTTTAAACTATTTTTTTTAACAGCATTTGCTGAGTCAGCTAGTCAATGTATATATTTGTCTTTTCATATTTCTAAGATCTCACCCACTTGAATATGCGTATGTTTCTATACTGTATTGAACTGTGGAAGATCATTAAAAATTATAATGGGATACATATTTATTTCTAAGATTTTCGCAAATCACGCTCATAACATTAAAACAACTTTTAGGATTATATCGCGTTTTAAAAAACAAAATTTTTTCTTTAGTAAATATATCTTATAAATAAATATTTAATTTATTCGATCGCCGACAGCAACTCCTTCCCGGTGTCGGGCGGGTGACTGGCGCGGGGGCGCCTTCACCCGCATTGCACTTACCGACACCATCGTCGGACGGCGATGGCCGGCGATCTCCGGTCGTTCCCGAGCCCCTCACCATAGCGAGGGTCACGCGGAGCCTGCCGTAAGGGCGGGCAAATCGTCGGGGGAGGCTGGCTGAAAGGCTCGGCCGTGTCCCAGTCTCCCCTAACGTGACGAAGCGGGAACGGCGCTGGGTTGTTTTAGTGGGTACCCGAACTACCACCTCTCGGGAGCCCCACATAACCCTCTCACCCCCCAGTGGGAGGCGTATGCAAAATGCATTTTTTCCCAGCGAGAAAAAAAAAAAAAAAAAAAAAAAAAAAAAAAGGTGTTGACTGAATGAAGATTTGGCATACATAGATTGCCTTAGTCCAGTTCGCATTGATAAATTTGCAATACATTTGTAGTCTTTGTGTAGCTATATTTCAATTCTGTCAAAATTATAATGATATGTCGTCACAGCACAGCAGTACGCTACCCACCCCGGGAGTATGTTCCACAGATCCTTTAGAAAATCTTCCGGCTATGAGTCAGTAGCACCCATGCACCCTCTTGCGCTTGAGCCTTCCACAGCACCCCATTAGATATCACCCTCATTCTCCTTTCAACAGTTTCCCCATACACTTTCGCTGCTAAGCTGATCAAATCCCTGGCCCTGTAACTGGCGCACTGTATACGTAATCACTTATAAACCAGGGCACCATGAAAGCACGCCTCCAGTCCATGGTAACCTTAATCGACCTCCAGCATAGATTGCCAGGAAAGCGTCCCGGTCACAGATTCCACCATTTCAGCAGGTATCATGACAATTCCTGCTGTCTTACCATTTTTCACACTTCGTATCGACCATTCAATCTCTTCCATAGTAAGTAGTACTTGTCAGATGTTGGCACTACCATTCTGATTCAAACTTGAGACATAATCCAACCAGGCTTTTTTCTTTCTTTCGACGCTGGATTTAACCTTCGCGTCCCACCAGGCATCAGTTCTCACAATCTTATGCCTCTTTGCGCAACCACATACTCCTTTTGCACTATCCACTATATTTTATTTCATTCTTTCCCAGCATTCTTCAACAACTATGCCAAAAAGACTGGTATTAGTAAGTATTTTACTGACTTGGTCAACATATTTACCGTACACTTTCTTAGTCTAATTTCTCACACTTTATCCTCTTAAGCTCTCCGGAATGGGTAGTAGTAGTCGCCAGTGCCTCCACTTCTTGAAAAGGCCCACGCACACGCACATGCGAACACGCGGACGTCATCTTCTATGAGGGAAGACACTGACACCTGCAACACAGTCATATTTAACGTTGGTGTCCGGACTTATATTTTTTAGAGTAAAATTTATTATTATTATTATTCTATTGACGTTGTAAGAAAAAATAGTACCTACTAAAACAAAACATACATAACTTCACGCCTTTGTTACCCGAAAGTGTAGGTAGCGGCTGTTAAGCCTCGTCTCGCTGTTATGTTTACGTCCCAAATGGAATAGATGGCGAACCTATTGCCATACCGGGCACACATAACTTCCGAAAACAATTTCGAAAAGTCATTGGTGTGAGCCAGTGTCTGGATTCGAACCCGCACCTCTGGATCAGAAGCCGTGCTCGACCACTGGACCACTGAGACAACTTGACAAAACGAACTTGATATTTTTACAGTGTTTTGCTAGATACCATTAACTGAGCTTCATAGACAGAATATTTAGTTCAAATAAAATTTAAAAAGATAAATCATTGCGAGGGCTCTCATACATTAAAATAGGTTTTCGCCGGTAACTTACTAAAAATGTACGGAATGTACGCGGGTCGTGCTCGCACTTTGGCACTTTTTGTTTTTGTAACATTAAAACAGTAGCGTTAGGCTGTAGATTGAAGTTTACAAGATGGAATAATATCACCGATTTTTGCCGTATGCTGAGTTATTGCTCAAAGAGTGCTATGACCCAGATGGACCGTGTATGGGCGGACAGGAGCATTTCGAGGAAGACGAAGAAGCGGCTGGTAACTACTCTCGTATTGTCCATTTTCCTGTATGGTGCAGAGACCTGGACCCTAAGAAAAGCTGACTGCAAAAGCATCGATTCGTTTGAAATGTGGTGCTGGAGAAAGATGCTCGGAATTCATTGGTTCGAACATCGTACTAACGAATCCATCCAGACCGAGCTCAAGATACCGTCGAGACTCAGCACCACGAGCATACGGAGGAGTTGCGAATTCTTTGGCCATATCGCGAGAGGAAGAGCCGACAGCCTGGAAAGGTTACTTCTGACGGGAAAGGTTGACGGGAGGAGACCCAGAGGCAGGTGGCCGATTCGCTGGTCTGATCAAATCCGTGCAGCCCTAAACATCTCGGTCTACGATGCCATTCACGTTACCAAAGATAGAGAGCGGTGGCGAAACCTAATTCAACAACTCTAGATTACAAGACTGATCAAGGCCACGAGACCCTTAGCAGTAGTAGGACTAGTAGGAGTTGTTGCTCACGTACCACACGCTTTTATTGTGAATAATTTTCGTTAACAGAACCTTCTAGAACATTGTAGATTCCACAAGATTCAGAACATACAAATACAACCATAATAGCACCACATCAATGCTAAGCCTCTTGACACTGCACACTCCTTAGTGCGCAAAGAGCAATTAATCTAATCTAAATATGAAATGGTTAATAACGTTATATTTTTGACACAATCAAAATGATGATAATATAATTATGAGATTACCAAGATTATTTAGAGATTTATTAGATATTATTTATTTAGTTAACACAAATATCAAAATATCTATAATTAAATAAAGATATATAAATAATAATAATAATGAAAATAATAATTAGTAAAATCCTACATAGAAACTCTTCGTTGCATAAATGGGCTGGCTTGACCAGTGAAACACGTGCATGCGTGAGCCACGTTTCGTTCTGTTATAACCCAGTACTGTACCCGAAATCCCGCTCTCAGCCTTATTCCTTTGACTCAGCAATTTGAACCTTTCATTATGACACAGTCAGTCTAAGACAGTTAGAAAATTCACAGCTTTCGCGCATTAACGTTGCCTAAAGGTTTTTCTCTATATAATTAGTGAATAGTATATCTTATAAATAAATATTTAATTTTTGTTTCATGGTCTGATGTGGGTTACCAATAGTAAAAATCATATTTTTTAACATCAACTTTTTGATCTTTATTTCCAAAAAGTGGGTGCTCTTTGTATCAATGAAAATAGCTTTTGAACAACTACCATCTTTTTGTTCATCACTCGTGAAAATGATCTCTGTAAAGAGTTCGAAACGTCGGGAAATAAATAAAAATAAGTAATAAATAAACGCGATATAATACTAAAAGTTGTTTTAATTTTATGAGTGTGATTCGCGAAAGTCTGAGAGATAAAAAAATTATTATAGTTATAGGGGATTGTTATCTCCTATAATTTATGTTAATCAGTTGAGAATGAAATGACACAAATATGTATGATATGAAATTAGTTATATATTCACTTATTTATAAGTTTGTCACAAATAATGTTTATTAAATATTAACAGTCTAAATGTTCTAAACGACATTGAGTATTATTTACACTGCACTGAACTACGAATACAATTAATCTTTGTATATGGTTTGTTTACATTGAGAGTGGCGAGAAATTTATTATAAATACGTATGAACGGTCTTCTAGTAGGTGTGCGACTGTTTGTGACTTGATCGGATGAATGAGTTCATTGTATGTGCATTAATGTATTTTTTGGTGGTAGTATATGCATAATGAGGTAAGTGAATAATTTGGAACTTAAATATCTATATATATAATAAAACTAAGTCGATAAAATGTGCGTGCCGATAAAACTTAAAAAGGAGTCCCGACACGATAAAGGGACTTATGTGGTGTGATAGCCCTTTATCCCTCCTCGAACAAGAAAGTTCCCGTTTTAATCTAAAGGGCATGTTTTTAAAGATATAAGGGACTTTCCGACCCTTCAACTTGGAAATTAAGTCCAGTGGCGCCATCTGTTATCGAATATTTGAACTTCGTTCAAGACAACTATGGAGACTATACACTCCAATAGTCATAGTGTATAGTCTCCATAGTTGTGAGCCATTGCAGCATGTGTAGTAGTGGCGCGAAATTTAAAACTCCAATTTCAATAAAATCTTAAATTTCATTTGTTACTATAATAAAGTTGTTAAATTTTGTGTATTTATACGTCATTAGTTAACGTATATTTTGGAGTTAAAGCGACATAATTTTAGTTATCCAAATTAGTTCTCAAAATATTTAAAAATTTAGGTTTTTAAATTTCGCGCCTTTACTACATACGCTACCGCTACAGAAGCTAGAAAGTTCCCGTTTTAATCTAAAGGGCGTGTTTCTAAAGATATAAGGAACTTTCCAACCCTACAACTTGGAAATTAAGTATAGTGGCGCCATCTGTTATCGAATATTTGAACTTCATTCAGGACAACGATTGTTTGGGTTGCATTTCCAAAAGCGTTGCGAGCAATTGTAGCATGTGTAGTAGTGGCGCTAAATTTAAAATTCCAATTTCAATAAAGTCTTAAATTTAATTTGTTGCTATAATAAAGTTATTAAATTTTGTGTATTTATACGTCATTAGCTAACTTATATTTTGGAGTTAAGGCGACATAATTTTAGTTATCCAAATTAGTTCTCAAAACATTAAAAAATTTAGGTTTTTAAATTTCGCGCTTTTACTACAAATGCTACCGCTATAGAACCTTTTATTATGGCGGACGATAGTGACCAGAATACTCTAGAAGGTGTAAGAGAGAAAATATTTTCAAATTTTCTCGAATATTCTAGAGCCTAGCTCTCTGAATATATAAGAGCCCGGTGTCGCTCACCAGAGTTAGTTTAATTTGAACAGCGAAACGAGCGATTTCAAAACGAAAAGAAGAGAAGTTATCTATGAGCCTTTATTTAGAAGTATCACGTGTGAGTATTTTTAATAGTGTGTTTAATTAACTCTCGATTTTGAAACGAAATAGAAAAAAGTTATTTGTGGGTTTTTATCGTGAAATTTCAAATGTGAGTATTTTTAATAGTGTTTAATTAATTCTAATGGTTTTTTATCTTTAAATTGTAATTTTCTTAACCTTCAAAAAGTCGCGCGGCGTCGAATTGATGCCTTCTATATACTTTTGGCCGTAAACAAAATATCGCTCGACCGCTTGAAGGTTAAATATATTTTTTTTTGTCTCAACATACCCCACGTTTCCGTTACAAAATGTTTATTTAATTTATATTTTATAGAATACAATGCCCAGACGTAAGAGAGGAGGAGATTTGGCCAGTTCTGCAGCGAAACGGCGGAAACAAAAAGAATCTCGAAGAAATGAAACGGAAGAAGAGCACGAAGTACGTTTACAGAATCAACGGACCAGAATGAGTAATGTGAGAAGCAGAAGAAGCGAAGAAAGAACAGCAAATAAAAGTACTGAAGAGTCGAGAATTTTAAAAGATAATCTAACAAAGGAAGCATTCCACTACGAACCGACGAAAAAATATTACAATCATAAATACGTTGTTATTGGAAAAACGAATAACGTTTGCCAGTTTTGCCACGCAAAAAAATTCAGTAAAGAAACACCAGGTCTCTGTTGCATGAATGGAAAAATTCGATTACCACCAATTGAAGCACCTCCGCAGGAATTTCTGCATTACATGCTCGGGGAAACACTAGAATCAAAACACTTTCTTCAAAATATAAGATCATATAACTCCTGCTTTCAAATGACTTCTTTCGGTGCTACTTCGACTAACACTAATAGAAATGAATTTGAATTTGTATTTTCAATTCAAGGGCAAATTTATCACAAAATAGGATCGTTACTGCCAATGCCTAACGAAGACCATAAATTTCTACAAGTATATTTCATCGGAAATGAAGAACAAGAAATTGATCAACGATGCACAAATTTTAATGGACTGAGACGCGAAATAATCCAAGATGTACAGAGGATCTTACACAAGTATAATCAACTGATTTATATATTCAAAACAACATTAGACCGCATAATTTCTGATGACTATAAAATTGTAATTCTAGCCGATAAAAGACCACGTGGAGAACACGAACGCAGATTTAATGCACCTCAGGTAGATGAAGTCGCCATTGTAGTTGTGGATAATGAAAATACAAGCCGTGACATAATTGTACATCGAAGAAGAAAAGGACTACAACGCATTGCAGAGACACACCGTTCATATGATGCTCTTCAATATCCGTTAATATTTCTGCACGGAGAGGACGGATACCATTTCAATATAAAACAAATTCATCCTGAAACAGGTATAGAAACAAACAAAAAAGTCACTTCTAAGGAGTTCTATGCTTACCGCTTAATGATCAGAGACAATGAAACATATAATCACATACTCAACACTCGCCGTTTATTCCAACAATTTCTGGTAGATATGTACGCAAAAATAGAAGCAGAACGGATGCTTTACATAAGATTGAATCAGAAAAAACTACGCACAGAAGAATACATCCACCTTCGCGACGCGTTCATGAATGACGGCAATATTGACGATATTGGAACACTGGTAATCTTACCCTCATCATACATAGGAAGTCCAAGACATATGCACGAATATACACAAGATGCCATGACCTACGTAAGAAAATATGGACGACCTGATCTCTTTATAACATTTACATGCAATTCATCATGGCCAGAGATCAAAGAACAACTAAAATACGGACAAACCTCCATAGATCGACACGATATAATAGCCCGAGTTTTTCGACAAAAACAAATACGATTTATTGAAGTCATCACAAAATATCACATCTTTGGAACTGTTATTTCCTGGATGTATACAATTGAGTGGCAAAAACGAGGATTACCTCACTCACACAATCTCATATGGCTACACGATAAAATTTATCCCACGGATATCGACAAAATCATCCGAGCTGAATTTCCTGATCCACAAAAAGATCCGGAGCTTTACAACATAGTAGTGAAAAACATGATTCACGGACCATGTGGATCATTAAATTTCAATGCGCCATGCATGAGTGATGGAAAATGTACGAAAAAATATCCAAAACCGTACTTGGACGATACCAAAACTGAAGATGACGGCTATCCCAAATATAGAAGACGATCACCGAAAAACGGTGGCTTCACAGCAAAAATACGAATACAAGGCAGAGACGAACTGGAAATAGATAATCAATGGGTAGTACCGTATAATCCACTACTTTCCAAAATGTTCCAAGCACATATAAACGTTGAATACTGCAATTCAGTAAAATCTATTAAATATATATGTAAGTACGTAAACAAAGGTAGTGATATGGCAGTATTTCAAATAGTCCAAAATAGCGAACAAAATAACAGAAATGATGAGATCCTCATGTACCAAATGGGAAGATACATCAACAGTAACGAAGCAGCGTGGAGGATTTTTAGTTTTCCCATACATGAACGCGAACCAGCTGAGCAACATCTAGCAGTACATTTGGAGAATGGACAGAGAGTTTACTTCACAAAAGACTCGGCTAGAAAAATTGCAAGCGAACCACCTCGAGAACACAACATTAACAGCTTTCTTCCAACTGTGTCAAACAGATCCATTCGCCAGAAAGTTATTGAATGTCGACGTCCCTATTTATTATACGTGGGACAAAACAAGGAAAATTTTTCACGTCGGAAACAAAGAATGCCAGAGGAGGGTCATCCAGAAATCATAAAAACTAACGCAATAGGTTAGGTAGTATTCACTGTACATCCAAACAATGCCGAATGTTTTTATCTCCGGATGTTGTTACACGAAATACGGGGACCAACAAGTTTTACAGATCTCAGGACCGTTAATGGCTACCTATGCCAGACTTACAGAGAAGCATGTCAACGCTTAGGATTATTGGAAAACGACAACCACTGGGAATTAACACTACAAGAAGCCACACTCACAGCTTCAGCTGAACAAATTCGAGAGTTATTCGCTATAATATTAACAACATGTAACCCATCAAACCCAAAACAGCTATGGGACTCTTTCAAAAGGAGTATGAGTGATGATATATTGTACCAAGTCCGACAAGCTAATCCTGAACTGACTATAGAATTCAATGACGAGATCTTCAATGAAACACTCATTCGCTTAGAAGATAAATGTTTAGCAATAAATAATCAGGCCTTAGTAGAACTTGGAATGCCAGCACCACAAAGAAATGCTTTTAGTGTGCTAAACTACGAAATTATGAAGGAAAAAAGTTACAACATCAATGAACTACTTGAATACATTGCTCACAACAAACCACTTCTCAATGACAATCAAAAAAAAGTTTACGACGTTATAATGAGCCGGATAAATAACAATATTGGTGGAATTATTTACTTGGACGCACCAGGAGGCACTGGTAAAACGTTTCTCATAAATCTAATACTGGCGGAAATACGTGCTAAAAAACTCATCGCACTGGCACTAGCATCATCTGGCATTGCAGCCACACTTATGGAAGGAGGACGAACTGCCCATTCTGCCTTACAACTACCATTGAATATAGCCGAACAACAATTCCCGGTATGTAAAATTTCAGGAAAATCTGGACGTGGTCAAATTTTAAAACAAGCTAAAATTAACATCTGGGATGAATGCACCATGGCCCATAAAAAATTTATAGAAGCCATGGACAGAACATTACAGGAATTGCGAAAAAACTCTGAAATAATGGGAGGAGCTCTACTCATACTCTCAAGAGATTTTCGACAAACACTTCCAGTTATTCCCAAGTCAACATCAGCAGACGAGATCAATGCATGCTTGAAAAAATCACATCTCTGGCCACAAGTACAAATACTGCAAATAACAAAAAACATGAGAGTTGAATTATCAAGAGATGAAACAACAGCACAATTTGCTAAAATACTTTTACAAATCGGCGAAGGTACATATCCTACTGACCAAACGACCGGCCTCATTGAACTTAATAGTGATTTCTGTAATATAGCCACTACTGAAGACGAACTAATCGACAAAATTTATCCAAATATTATTCAGAACTATACTAATGCAGAGTGGTTATTTCAAAGAGCAATTTTGGCCACTAAAAATAATATTGTTGACGATATCAATTTTAATATTCTAAAGAAAATACCTGGTGGAGAGAAAATATATAAATCGATCGACACGATGGTATCCATTGAAGAAAGTGTCAACTTCCCCACTGAATTTCTAAACTCTTTACAAGTACCAGGAATGCCATTACACTGCCTTCGTCTGAAAATTGGAACTCCAATCATACTACTCAGAAATCTCAACTCCCCAAAATTATGTAATGGAACTAGAATGATCGTAAAACAGCTATCGAATAATATCATTGAAGCTGAACTTATTTCTGGAAAGACCAAAGGACAGACAGTATTTATACCTAGAATACCTCTGATCTCTTCGGAATTGCCATTTCAATTTAAAAGACTGCAGTTTCCAATAAAATTAGCCTTTAGTTTTACAATTAACAAAGCGCAAGGACAAACTTTAAAATATTGTGGCATTAACCTCAAAGAATCCTGCTTCTCTCACGGTCAGCTATATGTAGCTTGCTCAAGAGTAGGAAATCCAAAAAATTTATGTATATATACTCCGGACAATAAAATGAAAAATGTTGTTTATAAACAAGTATTGTAAATAATTAGAAAACGTTTTCAATAAACTTTTTTTTTACTTTTTACGTCATAGTTTATTTTTTTATTTCGACTCTACCACGTCATCTCATATCAACTCCCGGGCGAAGCCGGGTTTTTTAGCTAGTAATTATATAAAATATGTTGAAAAGTCGAACTTCCACAATAGTAAATTATAAAATTATCAATAATAATTTATTCAGGCAACCTTGGAAGCTGTTGTTACCCTATGGATAAAATGATATGAAAATTTAACTAGGTAATTATAAATAATTCATTCAGGCACCACTGGAGGCTCCTGTGTGGACGGATGTTTTTGACGCCGAAGATAGAAATATAGTGTGTCCTCAAGCTGGAAACTACGGAACTATGCAAGAAGATTGTCTTGTAGCCAATGTTTTTGTACCAGACACCGACGATAGAGACTTGCCTGTTTTAGTTTCTGTTCATGGGGGTGCATATCAATATGCAATATGCAATCGGAATTCCGCAAAATTCAATACATTGGTACAAACAAAAAGATTAATTATTAATGGAATATTTTCAATCATGGAAAAAAATGATGAACGAAAACTTTTCAGATTTCTTGCCCGGAGAATTACATTTTGAAACCGCAGAGGAGAAAAATAGAGTTGCAGATCTGGTAAAAGAGCATTATTTCGCCGATCAGCCGGTGAGTGAAGAGAATGTTTTGAGCTATATAGATTACTTCACTGATGTTTTATTTGCATATCCTATGCTGAAACTTTTGACAGAACGCATAAAATCGCTCAACGACCAAATATACTTATATTTATTCGAATACTCGTTTGTTGATGAGAACACACCTAGTATACCTCACACGGATGTTATAGGGGCAAATCATTGTGATCAAACATACGCACTTGTTGATGAAGAGATGAGTACCATTACTGAAGAATATCAAACAATGAAGGACCTCATACGAGAATATTGGCTGACCTTTATTTGAAATGGGTAAGTTATTTGTGCATATCTATAAGGGTTTATTTGTATTACTAAAACTGAACGTGGCGTTTGTCAAGAGTGATTTACTGGTAGAATATTGGTGGTGGATAACATGCAATTGAAGATACACATAGATGGTAATTTTTATGATGATCATCTGTCGAAGTCCTTAACAAATTACAAAGGGAATGATTACAGCTGGTATAGTCTGGCATTAGAATGTGTTCTGATAGTTGTGATGTGAAAATTCCTCTAACATTTAAATTTAAGACTCTATAAACTAATATACCGTAAATATTTGCAAATATATTAATAAATATATTAATATTTGTAAATATTTCCAAATGCAATCAATTCCAAAACTTTCTGTGCTAGTTTTCTCCTGTTACTAGAGAATGGCTTGAACAACTGGAAGATATTTTTGCAGTAAGGGATCTGCAATATTGTATTTATTCCGTGGCAGCGTGGTCGCAAGTTACTGCTAGCTGTTTAATTAAAAATATATAGAAAATAATTATTATTTACATACATAACTTAACCCTTGCGGGGTAGGCAGAGAGAACGGAGCGCCATAAGGCACGATTCTTACACTCGCTTCGTTGACTTTCATAACTCTTTTCATGCACGCGCGTAGATTTTTGAGGCTCCTAACATCACCTTCCTCCAGAACACGTTGTATTTGGTCATGGAATGTGTGTCTAGGCCGTCCTCGACTCCTACATCCATCCGCTTTTGCATTGTATATCTGCTTAGTCAATCTTGCATCATCCATCCTTTCGAATCCGATCCATTCTAACCATCGGAGCATGCCCTTTCTTACTTTTACACCGACACTCTCTTTCAATCCGACTTCCTTCCTTATTACCTTGTTTTTATTACGCGGTCAGCGAGGGTCACTCCGCAGATTTTGCGCAATGCCCTCATTTCGACCGCGTTTATCCTACTTCCATGCACGCTCTGCCATACCCAGCTCTCGCTTCCATAAGTTAGCGTTGCGATCAGTATTTTTTAATTAATTAATTATTTTTATTTTTTCAGATCACCTTCAGTAAATGGTTCTCAATTAGTGCAATGGCCACCTGTAAATCAGAACAGAACCCCTCATATGTCACTTGGACCTACAATTGAGTTGAAAAACATACTTATGAAGGGTAGAGCTGAATTCTGGGACAGTATTTACGAAGAATATGATCAAGGTCCATCGCCTCCTACAGGGTCAGCGCAGAACACGTTATTGAAACCTTTTAATATTACAATACTAATTATTTTAGTCTTATTCTATTTCCTTTGGTTAGTAAAAAGTAGAATTTGTAACCAATGAATAAGTTTTAAGAACAGAAGAAGAGCAACCAGAAATTTAATAATGTCTCGGTGGCGCAGTGGTCGAGCACACGGCTTCTGATCCAGAGGTCCGGGTTCGATTCCAGACACTGGCTCACACCAATGACTTTTCGAAATTGTTTTCGGAAGTTATGTGTGATAAATATCGATGACTGAAAAACTTTGTGCCCGGTATGGCAATAGGTTCGCCACCTATTCCATTTGGGACGTAAACATAACGGCGAGACGAGGCTTAACAGCCGCTGCCTACACCTTCGGGTAACAAAAGGCGTGAAGTTATGTTATCTTATGTATGTTATTTAATAATTAATTGAAACAACTTCTAATGGATTATATCAAGTCTATTTAGAACTTATTTTCTATGCTCTAGCTCTATGAAAGTATCTAAGCTCAAGTATCAATGAAAATTGCTTCTGAACTACTGACTACCATCTTTTTGTTCATTACTCGTGAAAATGATCTCTGTAAAGATTTCGAAACGTCGGGAAATAAATAGAAAATAAGTTCAATGTTCAGAAATTTATTGTTTATAAGTTGTAAATATATTTCTGATGAATGGGTGTCGTTTTATTTCTAAGAATTGATACTAGATCAATATTGATATTAATCAAACATAAATTGTAGTCAATATAAAAAGGGTAATATTTGGAACGAGTTACTTCTAAAATCGTAAATACGAAAATCGTAAATACGTAAATACGTGTGAATACATATTTTTTATCAATTAGATTTTATTAGATAATAATCTAATTATCTGCTTTTATCTCATGATAGGAGGTAATACGATCTATATAAAATAAATGACTCACTTAATAAATCAGATTTTAATATATTAAATATGTGTGCATCATCGTGGAAGTACGCTGCTTTTATATTACTTACGGGTGGAGCTCTCTCACAAAATGTGGCTGATACCACCCGTCTAGTAAATATATCTCAAGGAACTCTACTAGGACATAAAGACCTCAGACATGGTGTATATACTTTCTACAACATACCTTACGCCACTGCACCAACTGGAACCGATAAGTTTAAGGTAAAAAATAGTAGTAAATAAAAATAAAATAGTAATAAATTAAATTACTTATTGCTGAAATTATTATATTTTTTAAGTCACAATTTCGCCATATTGTCTGCAAAATAAGTTAAAGTATATCAACTATAGTAGCAAATTAATGATTATAAAGTCAGCATCTACATAATAAAACGTATAAATTTAAAAACTATTGCCAATGTGTCAAACATTCTTCTTTTTTGGTTAATATCAAATGTTTGTAAATTGACAGATTTGTGCCTGTTGTATGGGATCCAAAAAAAAAATTAGGTCTCGTGGTGTAGCTATCGTTGCTTACATCTACGGATGGAAACTGATATGAAAATATAACTAGGTAATTATAAATAATTAATAATAATTTATTCAGGCACCACTGGAGGCTCCTGTGTGGACGGATATTTTGGATGCCGTAGATAGAAATATTATATGTCCTCAAGCTGGAAATTATGGCGCTATGCAAATGCAAGAAGATTGCCTTGTAGCTAATGTGTTTGTACCAGACACCGATGAGAGCGATTTGCCTGTATTAGTTTCAATACATGGGGGTGCATATCAATATGGAATGGGAAATGAGGTAACATTAAATACATTATTACGAACAAAAAGATTAATTGTGGTAACATTTAACTACAGACTCGGAGCACACGGTTTTCTATGTCTTGGCACCGAAGTTGCTCCTGGAAATGCTGGATTAAACGATCAGGTAGCACTTTTACGTTGGGTGAAAATGAATATTAAAAACTTTGGAGGTAACCCAGATGAAGTAACTATATTAGGCTGTAGTGCTGGAGGTGGTTCAGTTGATATTCTAACACTTTCGGGAATCACAGCAAACCTTTTTAAAAGGGCTATTATTGAAAGTGGCGCTGCTATGGGAACTGCTGGAGTACAAAGTCAGCCGATCGCCAATGCGCAAAATTATGCAAGAGTTTTAAAATTTGATAATGTAGACGATTTAAATGCATTAGAAGAATTCTATAAAACTGCTTCGTATGATACATTGGTGTCACAACATATAATAATCTCAAATGGTACAAATTCCACACTTGTATTTGCCCCTTGCGTGGAACGAGATTTGGGTCAAGAGAGGGTTCTAGAAGATTCCCCTATAAATATTGTAAGAAAAGGAAAATACAATAAAATACCAATACTATACGGGTACGCTAATATGGAAGGCTTGATGAGAATCGAATATTTTCAATCATGGAAAAAAATGATGAACGAAAACTTTTCAGATTTCTTGCCCGGAGAATTACATTTTGAAAACGCAGAGGAGAAAAATAGAGTTGCAGATCTGGTAAAAGAGCATTATTTCGGCGATCAGCCGGTGAGTGAAGAGAATGTTTTGAGCTATATAGATTACTTCACTGATGTTTTATTTGCATATCCTATGTTGAAACTATTGACAGAACGCATAAAATCGCTCAACGACCAGATATATTTGTACGAATACTCGTTTGTTGATGAGAACACACCTAGTATACCTCACACGGATGTTATAGGGGCAAATCATTGTGATCAATCACATGCACTTGTAGATGAAGAGATGAGTTCTATTACTGATGAATATAAGAAAATGAAGAGTATCATACAAGAATATTGGTTAACATTTATTTTGAATGGGTAAGTTAGATGATATTCTAATATATAAAATTCTCGTGTCACGGTGTTTGTAATTATCCTCCACCGAAACGGCACGACCAATTCTCATGAAATTTTGTTTGCACATCAGGTAGGTCTGAGAATAGGACAACATCTATTTTACATGCCCCTAAATGTAAAGGGGAGCCCTCCCCTAAATAATTCTTTTCATTTTCTGATATATTTCTGTTTCTTTATTTTTTTTATAAGACACAAATAAACATACAACCCTAAATTTTCAACGCCCTACGAGCAATCCCTATTTTATAAATTTGATTTTTTGGCGTTTGCCGGGTCAGCAATTCCATTTGGGACGTAAACATAACGGCGAGACGAGGCTTAGCAGCCGCTGCCTACACCTTCGGGTAACAAAAGACGTGAAGTTATGTATGTATGTATGTATCTAATATATTAAATTTACATGTTTTTGTAATTCTACTCTTCAGAAACGGCTCGACCGATTTTCACGAAATTTTGTGTGCACATCGGGTAGGTCTGAGAATAAGACAACATCTATTTTTCATTCCCTCAAATGTTTTTTCCTATTTTTTTTTCATTTTAATTTTTTTATGAAAAAACATACAAAAATACATACAACCCTAAATGTTTACTTCTCTACGATCAACTCCAATTTGTTTAAACTATTTTTTTTAACAGCATTTGCTGAGTCAGCTAGTCAATGTATATATTTGTCTTTTCATATTTCTAAGATCTCACCCACTTGAATATGCGTATGTTTCTATACTGTATTGAACTGTGGAAGATCATTAAAAATTATAATGGGATACATATTTATTTCTAAGATTTTCGCAAATCACGCTCATAACATTAAAACAACTTTTAGGATTATATCGCGTTTTAAAAAACAAAATTTTTTCTTTAGTAAATATATCTTATAAATAAATATTTAATTTATTGTTTCATGGTCTGATGTGGGTTACCAATAGTAAAAATCATATTTTTAACATCAACTTTTTGATTATTATTTCCAAAAAGTGGGTGCTCTCTGTATCAATGAAAATAGCTTTTGAACAACTACCATCTTTTTGTTCATCACTCGTGAAAATGATCTCTGTAAAGAGTTCGAAACATCGGGAAATAAATATAAATAAGTAATAAATAAACGCGATATAATCCTAAAAGTTGTTTTAATTATAAAGGGAATTATTAAAGCTGATAAACGTTGCTGTTGTATGCAAAATAACCTTAAAATTAAATCTTAAAATATTAAACGTTGCTGTTGTATGCATTGTATTAGAAATGTAACTCCGATTGCATCAGTTTTAAAACTTTGCCGTGTTTTCTCCTTACATTAAATAGTTGGAAAAACCTTGATGATATTTTTCGCATTTTGGTAATCTACAATCTCGGGATCTATAAAGTCGTTATCTCACAAGTTCGTTTTCAGGCTAGTTATGCGAATAAAAAATTATAGAATATAATTAAAAATGATCCTATACTTTTCAGATCACCTTCGGAAAATGGTTCCCAATTGGTGCAATGGTTACCTGCAAATCAGAACAGAACTCCTCATATGTCACTTGGACGTACAATTGAGTTGAAAAATATTTACATAAATAGCAGAGCAGAATTGTGGGACAGTATTTACGAAGAATATTATCAAGGTCCATCGCCTCCAACAGGGTCTGCGCAGAGCACGTTAATGAAATCTTTGAATCTTACAATATCAACTATTTTTGTTTTGATTTATTTATTTAAGTACTAAATAAAAATGGAACTAAAACAAGAGAAGAAGAAATCTATGGTTTTATAATTATTATGCCTGTCCGACGTCAGCCATCCTTGGGATACAATACTATTGTATTAAAATACATTTTCGTATCGACTCTTAGTGTTAAATCAGGGATCCCAAATTCGTAGTACTAAGGAGCCATTTGTTACTACGATTTTTTAATGCAAATCCGGAACTTATATGATATTTACATAATATTATATCGACACTAGGAGTAGATTAAAGTTAACAATAATATACATACATAACTTCACGCCTTTTGTTACCCGAAGGTGTAGGCAGCGGCTGTTAAGCCACGTCTCGCTGTTATGTTTAAGTCCCAAATGGAATAGGTGGCGAATCTATTGCCATACCGGGCACAAAGTCTTAGATGACTAAGACTTTCTTAACTAAGACTTTAGATAAATATCGATGACGATATTTATCACACATAACTTCCGAAATCAATTTCGAAAAGTCATTGGTGTGAGCCAGTGTCAGGCAGCGAACCCGGACCTCTAGATTAGAAGCCGTGTGCTCGACCACTAGGCTATCGAGTTTTTTTTTTAAATATATTCGTGCATAAAATGTTTGGAGATTATAATTGGAGGACTTTTTCTCCCAATCGCTGCATCTTCATATTTCCTAAAAAAAATGTAATGAATACAGTCGATTTTTTCAAAAAACTCGTTTGAGAACCAGACAGAATCAATCACTAGGGAAAAAAAAACATTTTTTTTTGTTCAATATTCTATCCGTTTAGTTATTTTCGAAGATAATAATGCGTTCAACGGTTTTGAGTTTGTATTTGTATGTATTTTTACCAGGATTTTCCTCTTTCATCTTAGATAAAAAACGACAAGTTCGTGGTTTTTGTTCATTTTGCTCGTGATAGTACTTAATCAAGACATAGTATAAAACAAGGCTCCTTCCGCTATCTGTCCCCTTATATGCTTAGATCTTTGAAACTACGCAACGGATTTTGAAGCGGGTTTTTTAATAGATAAAGGATGTCAACGGGGTGGCGTATAATTCGAAGTATATATCTTGTGAAAAGATTTGGTTCTAGTGTTATGACCGGCAGCCTGCCTGACGTCAACCCTTCTTGGGATTGGTATGGTGAGGGGAGAGGGGAAGGGTTTGCGCTTGGGCCGCCGTAAACTTCTCACACTGAGCAAAACGCTACAGAAGCCACTTTACGCCGATATTCTGAGAGTTCGTAGTTTCATCAGTCGAGCCGGCTCAAACATTCACCCAGCAAACTGCGTGGCTCTACCGCGCAGTTCGGTGCATTATTGACTAATTCCGGGGCTCTATATATGAATTTTAATTACATTCTCTTGCTTGATAGCATACAGTGAAAAACTAACTATAAGGCAATTATAGAAAGAGATTCAATGGAATCGACATAAAAGAATTACATTTTTTATTAAATTTATTATAGAATAGAAAATCAGTGAAATATGTAGTACATGGTGAATTTTAAACAAATACAATAGGCGGTATTATCGCATGGGATTTCTTTCTGATTATCTTATCTTAAAATAACTGACCCGGCGAACTTTGTTCCGCTTCAAAAGTAATAAATGAGTAAATTTTGTATATCATGAGGTTCAATTTGTAGTATTTTTCGGCTTTAACCGCTGTCCCGCCATGTTAATACTGCTATATTTTCGAAAATATTCGTTTAAATTGCATGCTGTTAAGGGCCAGGATCATCTATATTACATGCACAATCTATTCAAGACACTTAATTGGATGAAAATTATTGCTGTAACGTTTAAAATTGCTTCGTAATTAAGCCATTATTTCGCGTCAAAAGCAAAAATAGTAAAAATGATTTTTTTTATGGGATAGGAGGGCAAACGAGCAGTCAGGTAACCTGGTGGTAAGCAACCAACGCCGTCCGTGGACACCAGCAACACATATAGTGTTACTGTTGCGTTGCCGACCTTTAAGGGATAGGCGATAGGGAAGGATGGGGAGGGAGGGTGGGCTTCCGAGTATCTCTCTCACCGAACGAAACGCGGCATGAGCCACTTTACGTCGATCTTCTGAGAGGTCGTGGTATCTCATCGGTCGAGCATATATGGATGGATGTAGGAGTCAAAGGCGGCCAAGGCAAACATTCCATGACCAAATAGAACGTGTTCTGGAGGCAGGTGATGTTAGGAGTCTCAAAAAACGATAATTTTGTGTACGAATCGTGCCTTATGGCGCTCAGTTCTCTCTGCCTACATAACAAGGGATTTGAAGTTATGTATGTAAGTATATATCATTTATCTGAGGCGAAACGAAGTTCCACGGGTCAGCTTGGTAATATAGAAGATGTGACAACAGAAACAAATCACCGCTGTTTAACGCCTTAACATATTTAAATAGAAATTTTGTCCTTTTCCATAACGGTGCTATTAGAATTTAGAACGTTGACACAGGATACTATAGGTGTTGACTGAATGAAGATTTGGCATACATAGATTGCCTTAGTCCAGTTCGCATTGATAAATTTGCAATACATTTGTAGTCTTTGTGTAGCTATATTTCAATTCTGTCAAAATTATAATGATATGTCGTCACAGCACAGCAGTACGCTACCCACCCCGGGAGTATGTTCCACAGATCCTTTAGAAAATCTTCCGGCTATGAGTCAGTAGCACCCATGCACCCTCTTCCGCTTAAGCCTCCCACAGCACCCCATTAGATATCACCCTCATTCTCCTTTCAATAGTTTCCCCATACACTTTCGCTGCTAAGCTGATCAAATCCCTGGCCCTGTAACTGGCGCACTGTATACGTAATCACTTATAAACCAGGGCACCATGACAGCACGCCTCCAGTCCATGGTAACCTTAATCGACCTCCAGCATAGATTGCCAGGAAAGCGTCCCGGTCACAGATTCCACCATTTCAGCAGGTATCATGACAATTCCTGTTGTCTTACCATTTTTCATACTTCGTATCGACTATTCAATCTTTTCTATAGTAAGTAGTACTTGTCAGATGTTGGCACTACTATTCTGATTCGAACTTGAGACATAATCTAACCAGGCTTTTTTCTTTCTTTCGACGCTGGATTTAACCTTCGCGTACCACCAGGCATAAGTTCTCAGAATCTTATGCCTCTTTGCGCAACCACATACTTCTCTTGCACTATCCACTATATTTTATTTAATTATTTCCCAGCATTCTTTAACAACTATGCCAAAAAGACTGGTGTTAGTAAGTATTTTACTGACTTGGTCAACATATTTACCGTACACTTTCATCTTCTAATTTCTCACACTTTATCCTCTTAAGCCTCCGGAATAAGTAGTAGTAGTCGCCAGTGCCTGCACTTTTTGAAAAGGCCCACGCACACGCACACGCGAACACGCGGACGTCATCTTCTATGAGGGAAGACACTGACACCTGCAACACAGTCATATTTAACGTTGGTGTCCGGACTTATATTTTTTCAGAATAAAATTTATTATTATTATTATTATCGAGGAACATCGATTAACATCTCGAGGAAGACGAAGAAGCGGCTGGTAACTACTCTCGTATTGTCCATTTTCCTGTATGGTGCAGAGACCTGGACCCTAAGAAAAGCTGACTGCAAAAGCATCGATGCGTTTGAAATGTGGTGCTGGAGAAAGATGCTCGGAATTCATTGGTTCGAACATCGTACTAACGAATCCATCCAGACCGAGCTCAAGATACCGTCGAGACTCAGCACCACGAGCATACGGAGGAGTTGCGAATTCTTTGGCCATATCGCGAGAGGAAGAGCCGACAGCCTGGAAAGGTTACTTCTGACGGGAAAGGTTGACGGGAGGAGACCCAGAGGCAGATGTCCGACTCGCTGGTCTGATCAAATCCGTGCAGCCCTAAATATCTCGGTCTAAGATGCCATCCACGTTGCCAAAGATAGAGAGCAGTGGCGAAACCTAATCCAACAACTCTAGACCACAAAACTGATCAATGTGGCCACGACCCTCAGCAGTGAGGATGAACGATGCAACGAGGAGGAGGAGTTATTGCTCACGTACCACACGCTTTTATTGTGAATAATTTTCGTTATCAGAACCTTTTAGAACATTGTAGATTCCACAAGATTCAGAACATACAAATACAACCTTAATAGCACCACATCAATGTTAAGCCTCATGACACTGCACATAATGGGCTGGCTTGACCGGTGAAACACGTGCATGCGTGAGCCACGTTTCGTTCTGTTATAACCCAGTACTGAAATCCCGCTCTCAGCCTTATTCCTTTGACTCAGCAATTTGAACCTTTCATTATGACACAGTCAGTCTAAGACAGTTAGAAAATTCACAGCTTTCGCGCATTAACGTTGCCTAAAGGTTTCTCTCTATATAATTAGTGAATAGTGTTAATAATAATAAATCCTTCTTCATTATATAATGGACACGTTCCCTGTCCTACAGTGATTTGTTTATAGTGAGCGACCCACCGACCTGAAAAGGTATATGATCGCTAACTATGGCCGCACTCCAACCGAAGCTAAAGTGCGGGACAAGTAGGAAGGATAGTGGACAATAAAACGTTGAAGTGAATTACTCCCGTATCCTGCTACCCCACTAGCAATCCTGTTGGCATCCAGTAAGCTAGTGGAAGCATCCGGCGCGTCAAGTTAGCCATCCAGCGAGCACCCTGAGTAAAAGCTTACACCCTGTCGACATCCTGCGAGCATCCTAAAATAAGCTTCGGTCTTCGGCCGTCAGTGCTAGTATACCCTTCATAAAATATAATTCAGTAATACATGAGTGTTAGTGAATAAGAGCGTAAATCGTAATATGCAACCGCGAGTGTTATTAATCATCGCCGCCCATATTCCTGTAAGCCGGAACTAATAATTCATCCACTTATACTGTGAACTTTCACATTTTAAAAGTTTAGATATAGATTTAATAGTTCTTTTCCAACTCTATTTCATTAGAGTCTCGATTGTTTCACTGGAGACAGTGGCGTAGCTAGGTAACCAAGGGCCCTGGGGCAAATTAAAAAATGGGGCCCCACTCATATGTAAACTGATTAGGTTTATCAAATAAAAATATGAAATTTAGGTATTAATACTTTAAAAATGCTAAGCTATTTAAGCTATTTTTTGTGCACTGCAGGGCAGGTAATAATAATATAATTAGGTACTTTAAAAAACGTTAAACCGACTTCAAGAAATTCAAGAACACAAACGATTTCTGCTGCATACCACCATCAGATCCACACAGCTTTCAAATAAAAAAATTTTTTAATCGCTTCGTCTAGTCAAAAGTTATACAGTAACAAATATTAAAAAAAAAAAAACAAAAAAACATACAGACGAATTGAGAAGCTCTTCCTTATTTGGAAGTCAGCAGGCCTATCAACAATTTTTTCCTAGCTTTAGATTGTGCTAAATTATCAATGACGCTGACATGATCAATGATATGATATGACCACTGCAGACCTCGCCGATTTGTACAGGGAGTAGTGGTATATAACATAACGTAACCTCACGCCTTTGTTACCCGAAGGTGTAGGCAGCGGCTGTTAAGCCTCGTCTCGCCGTTATGTTTACGTCCCAAATGGAATAGGTGGCGAACCTATTGCCATACCGGGCACAAGGTTTTCAGTGATCGATATTTACACATAACTTTCCGAAAACAATTTCGAAACGACATTGGTGTGAGCCAGTATCAGAATTCGAATCCGCGAACTCTGGATTCAGAATCCGTGTGCTCGACCAGTGGTATATAGTGGCCGACAATTGTCAATCGTGGCGCGCAATCCGCTTGTTGTCGGATTTCAAAGGAATCGAGACGTAGCGTGGCCTGTGGTTTTCTCCATTGACCTACTCCTGATGCTGCAATATTTTTTTAACCGTTCTCGAAACAAAATCAAACAAAATCTTAACTCAAATTCGCAATAAATCACACTTCGATAAATAATAAAAGTCCATGTCACTGTCCGTCAATTGACAACATTGCCAACATTTTTTTACACGAGGGAATTCTTTACGGACACCTCTCACCTGGGGACTGCAGGAGGTAGTGTAGGACTTCCTTTAAGCACTTCTCTGTAATCTAATCCTTGGTTAGCCACTAAAAACCCACGGCAGCTTTCCACCGGCGTCCGGGTAGTCCAGCAACGTTTCAGCCAACTGGACCACCATGCAAAAGCCGTGCCACCTTGCCGTCGTCCCGGCGGCCCATTCTTGGGGAGCGGGAAACTTTCGGGAGACTCCCCAACGCAGCCCTGGAGGACCAGCGTACATCTTAGCCATAATTTTGAAGGGGGGCAAGGATCATTGCCACCTCGAAAGAGATCGTCTTGTAGCCTCGCACGACTCTGGACGATGCCGATGTCCGCTGCAGCCTCCTCAGCAGAGCCCAGCAGCCGTCAGGCCTTCGAGAGGTCTAGAGGTTTTGAATTGCTAATGGCCAGCGGTAGTCCAGGGAGACGCCGAACAGGTCAGTGATGTCACCTACCATGATCCGCGAGGTTGGTCGTTCCCGGCCTCGAGGGAGGCGGTGGAACCACAGCGCATCACATTGGTGAGGTGCTATCTCCAGACCTACCCCGCGGATCCGCCGCCTAGCAACGATCGCCACCCCCAATTTGGCAAACCTGCGTGTACATTCGAAGTCCCCGCGCCGACAACGAGAATGTCGGCGTAGCAGATGATACTAAGTGTCGCGGGACAAATTGGTGCGGAGGACCGAATCATAAGCAAGGTTCCACAGTCCCTATAACGGAAATCATCCTATCAAGAGCTATACGCTTGAGGTGGCTCCTACACTGGACGTGGAGTCCTACACTTTAGTTCCACACTTGACTTCGGTTACAGTATGCCCAAAGTCGGGGCGTTGGGTGTAGAATGCTAACTGCGAGCCCCTGACGCTCCAGCTAAGACGGAGAAGTGCGCCGCAGAGGTTTAGTGGGTATTCCGGCACTACGCTATACGTGCCGGTGAGCCCCAAATATCCGTGCCGACGCCGTCGTCGTTGTTGTCAGCCCTGTTGGCGTCGGCATGGTATGCGTAAAGACATTCCTCTGCGTATAAAAAAAAAGGGGTGTGGCCAAAGTGAACGGCCATATACCTTACAGGTCGGAGGGTCGTTCACTATAAACAAACAAAAAACTCTGTAGTCCCTAGAACGGACCCCTGAGGAACCCCGCACGAGATTTCCTTTCTTGTGACCGTCCCGTTCCACTCATGTCTCCTGCAGGTTGGCCGTCGGAGGGTCCCGAAGGTTTCGCCTTGGCCAACGCAAGGCGATACCTCCGCATTCGACTGCCGGTTCCAACAGGGCCCGGACACAACGCACTACGTCGATAGATAGGGGGAATTTCTTATAATTTTTGAATTTCTCTCAAAACGGTTGTCATAATTAAAGTGGGGTAGCAACCTGTCATATTTGTTTTGAAAATGGGAGCAATTTCCGTAAGCTCAGTACTATTGAAATTTCTGGTAAGGATTCGATCGAGGGCCCCCTGAGCAACACAAATTTGACAAATCGTCAAATCCTTACACATACGTACTCCATACTAATGTCAGCAATGAAGTAAACATCTTTGACCTAGAGAAGCAGCTATACAACTATTCAAAAATCCCCCTAGAGAATAAGATATTTTCCTTTTATATACAAAAGTGCACCATTTCGATCAAACAACATATCAAGGTATAATTGAATCCCTTAAAACAATCCGCAATTAATTTATTGTATAATCGGTTGATCAAATCAGCATTTCTGATTTGACTTTTTGATGACAGTGACGCTATAAAATATGATCAGGCAATAAAATCCGTACAAAATTACCCAAATAGATTATTAATAATTATCATTAATAGTCATTAATACAAGATAATATTTTAATTCCACATTCGGTCATATGTATATAACCAAAAAATTTAAAAAAAAAACAAAATGAAATAAATTTATATTACGCCATTACAAAACTCTTTGTAGTTGTTCAAAATTTAACAGGAGTATGAAACACCATAGAATCACGACAACAATTAGAATTTGTTTTAAATAATTTAGAAACTTTCATGGTCACTCTTTTCAACTCGAAGATATAGTCAGTGCTATCGCGTTCTGTAGTCATAACACCCTACATCCGGCGATAATGTATTCGGCTCCAAGAATTAGTTGAGAATGTAAGACACCTACCAGATAGTGTTAAATTACCGCTCTAGCTACATTTAAGTACTGTTCATACAACTGTCAAAATTAACATGTTTCTATTTTAATAATAAAATTGTATTCCTTTTACATGTACCTCTTGTGTCTAATCAAGAATATATGTTAGTTAATAATATTATTCTACCAACCTCAAACAATGTAAACCAGTCCGATATATTTAATTTAATAATACCTTATAGTAAATATATTGCAATAACAACAACAGTGGTAGAGCCAAGCAGTTCGCTGCATGAATGGGCCGGCTCAACCGGTGAAATACCACGAACTCTCAGAAGACCGACGTAAAGTGGCTCATGCCGCGTTTCGTTCGGTGAGAGAGGTACCCGGAGGCACACCCCCCTTCCCCATTCTTATCTCTCCTCAATCCCTTAAAGGTCGGCAACGCAACAGTAACACTATATTATTATGTGTTGCTGGTGTCCATGGGCGGCGTTGGTTGCTTACCATCAGGTGACACGCCTGCTCGTTTGCCTTCCTATCCCATAAAAAAAAATAACAAAGGACATGTCTAACTATTGTAATTTAGACTCACTAAAAGATTGTCAACAGAATAACCAGGCAGAATATTTGTGTAAAATACCTATCACAAACAGAACTGTTCCGCAACCCAGTTGTTAAAGCGAATTGATATCTAGATTAATTAAAAACATTCCTAGACAGAAATCTATTTTGGGCAAAGTAAATACTTTTAAATCACTTATGAATTTTAGATTCATTTACTCGCAGTCCAGTCTCACTAAAATCTCCTTTAACTGCTGAAACTCTAATCAGATAACGGAACTAAATTTTTTAGGTATCGGTATACTCCATATACCAAATAATTGTGTCGCCTATTGTCAAGGTTATTACATTAACACCTAAGAATGACATTATTTTAAATTTAACTGCACCTACAAGTTTACCTAATTTGGACCTCATAAAAAACAGTTACTTTTCAACACATAATACATAAGCCTTTCCCATTTAGAAAATATAGACCTAAAGGCGCAATTCCACTGAGGCAACATTTTAGGTAACATGTAGCATGCGGCATTGACGCATGCTACAATAATCTTTCCATAGAAGGAACGCAAAGCGACAAAAATTATGTCGCCTTGCCGCATGCCACAAGTTGAGCGTTGTTGCCTGATGGTTGCGTCATGTCACGACATTTCGCAACCTGTCGATTACTGTCGCCTTCTACCCGTCAACAATCGGATCGGTGCGGCATTTGTTGGGCGACATGGAGTGGCGAAACGGAAAAATTTTGGAGTTCGTTGATGATTATCATAATGCAGAGGAATTATGGAATAACAAAATCCCTTCCTACAAGGATCTGAGAAAAAACTTGATAAGATGAAGGAATTATCTGGTAAATATTAAATTTTAATTATTCTACGGTGGTGGAGGTAAAAATAGTTGGTAAATTTATTAATGGTTAATTTATTTAAATAGAAAAGTATAATTGTACAGTCGGAGATACCTGGCTAGAATTGCTTTTGACACATGCCACACTCATGTACGACAATACACATGCGACGTGGGGCAACAATGCCGCATGCGACATTTCAAGGAACATTGAGCAACATTGTCGGACACCCACAATAGGAAACAAGTTCCAAGCAACATGTCGTTCAGTGTTCCCTCAGTGGAATTGCGCTTTTAGTAACATAAATTTGTTAAACGAATTATCTACGCAATTATTGTCAAACACGAACAAAATTAAAGAAATGTCACACATTGTCAAGTACGGGACGCATTATTCAGTAGCCACTAGTATAGTTTTAATTGCTTCTATTGTTTACTTACGTTTATAAGTCTGTAGCTCTATTTTGTAAACCTGGCTGCAACCTCCGTATAGATATATTCCGTGAAACCTATGTTTCCAAATCAAATATTATAGAAATAGAACCGCGACCACGAGAAATTCCTGCTCCAACGTTAATATTCCTTTAAACTTAAATTTGGGTTTCATCCCCCAAAATTTACTCTAGCCGGGGAGGTGTTATAACCCAGTATTGCACCCTAAATCCCGCTCTCAGCCTCATTCCATTGACTCAGCATTTGGATCTTTTCTACTGTCTTACTAACTGTTATCTAACTGTCTTAGATTGAATGTATCATTACATTCAGTTTAAGATAGTTAGTAAATTCACTGCTCTCGCGCAATAACGTTGCCTAAAGATCTCGCTCTCTATAGAATTAGTGAATAGTGTTAATATTATAATTGTAAATCCTTCTTCAATTAAAAATACTTTTTTAAGGCCATGTATTTCATAGGGACACCCTATAACAGTTTAAAGAGAAACAAATTCAGCGGTCTAACCCCTTCCCCCCTCCCAATACCCCTCTCCTACCATCTCAGTGTTGCATATCCCCCTTCTTCTACGATCCGCAAATCTTGCGCAGTGTTTCCACTTTAACCGCATCTATTCTACTAGTATGTTCGGCCTGGTAGTTAAATTTTACTCTTGCTGTCATGAGTTAGTATTGGTATTAGTACTATTCAGTACCTAGTTGCGTATAATGGACTGGACTTTATAGATAAAGTTTTAGTGCTTAGAAATTTTAAAGTTCTTTTCTCGCTGTTGCATAACTTTACTGTTCGTTGCAAACTAGTAATGCCCGTCCAATTTCGGGATTTATGTTTAAATTGGAGTAACCTCAAACCCCAACACTAATCTAAATCAGTACATGTCAGTTTTTTATTATAAGCCAAATTTTTTTTAAATCATCTTTAAAACACAATTCTAATTCTTTGAAACACCATTATTTAAAAGTGGAAGTAGGAATGATCCAACCAACTTTCGTCCTATTTCCATTTTACCGGCACTCAGCAACTAAATCATTTTAATTTAAATAATCTTGTTCAAAAGGGCCATACGGTTTTACAAAAGGTCGTTCTAAAACCGATGCTGGGGCAGCTCTTATCAAATATATTTTCGATGCTTGGGAGAATTCGCAGGACGTAATTAGCGTATTATGTGATCTCTCTAAAGATTTTGACTGCGTGGAACACAATACACTTTTACGTAAGCTTAGTCATCACGGTGTACTTATGCTGGTTGCATCATACTTAAATAACAGGTTACAGTTTGTTTACATAAATGGAGCGAGATCATCTGTGCCTATGGGTGTTCCCCAGGGTTCCATTCTCGGTCCGTTATTGTTTATTAATGATTTGCCTTCTTGCTTTCAGAAATTTTGTAATATTATATTTATAATTTGCTGATGACACTTCACTTGTCTTCAAGGTAGACCGTAAAAAGCAGTTTTAATGATGTGAATAGCTCCCTTACACATGTCCATGAATGGTTTATGGCTAATAATTTAGTTCTTAATTCAAATAAAAATAAAATAAAAAAGTTTTTCTATGCCGAATGTGAACAGAAAAATATTGCTTACGGATGAAAAAGTTTTTACAATTGACAACATTTTAACAAACAAAATGACCGTATTTATGCTCAAAGCTCTAAGGAAGTTTCCCAATTAGTTGACAGAGTGCAACGTGGGCATTATCCGACTTCAGTGATGGTTTGGTGGGGTGTTAGCTACGAAGGAGTGACTGAGCCATATTTTTGTGAAAAAGGTATCAAAACATCGGCACAAGTGTATTAAGATACCATTCTTGAAAAGGTAGTCAAGCCCCTTATCAACACCATGTTCATTAACGAAGTATGGTCCTTCCAGCAAGACTCGGCACCGGGTCATAAAGCTCGGTCCACGCAATCTTGGTTGGAAGCGAACGTTTCGGACTTCATTAGAGCTGAAGACTGGCCGTCGTCTAGTCCCGATCTTAATCCACTGGATTACGATTTGTGGTCAGTTTTAGAGAGTACGGCTTGCTCTAAACGTCATAATAATTTAAAGTCCCTAAAACAATCCATACGATTGGCAGTGAAGAATTTTCCCATGGAAAGAGTGCGAGTTTCTATTGATAACTGGCCTCAACGTTTAAAGGCCTGTATTGCAGCCAATCGAGACCACTTCGAATAAGCTTTTTATATTTTATATCGTTTTATATTTATGTATTAAAGTAACACACTGTAAAAGTAATAAATGTTATTTGCAATTAAAAAACAATTTTTTTCTTTGTTACAATATTTATGGCATGGCTAAGTATTTATTCGAATACTCGTTTGTTGATGAGAACACACCTAGTATACCTCACACGGATGTTATAGGGGCAAATCAATGTGATCAAACATACGCACTTGTTGATGAAGAGATGAGTACCATTACTGAAGAATATCAGACAATGAAGAACCTCATACGAGAATATTGGCTGACCTTTATTTGGAATGGGTAAATTATTTGTGCATATCTTTATAGATAAACCCATAGGGGTTTATTTGTATTACTAAAACTGAACGTGGCGTTTGTCAAGAGTGATTTACCGGTAGAATATTGGTGGTGGATAACATGCAATTGAAGATACACATAAATGGTAATTTTTATGATGATCATCTGTCGAAGTCCTTAACAAATTACAAAGGGAATGATTACAGCTGGTATAGTCTGGCATTAGAATGTGTTCTGATAGTTGTGATGTGAAATTTGTGTGTTAATTCCTCTAACATTTAAATTCAAGACTCTATAAACTAATATACCGTAAATATTTGCAAATATATTATTAAATATATTAATATTTGTAAATATTTCCAAATGCAATCAATTCCAAAACTTTGTGTGCTAGTTTTCTACTGTTACTAGAGAATAACTTGAACAACTGGAAGATATTTTTGCAGTAAGGGATCTGCAATATTGTATTTATTCCGTGGCAGCGTGGTCGCAAGTTACTGCTAGCTGTTTAATTAAAAATATATAGAAAATAATTATTATTTACATACATAACTTAACCCTTGCGGGGTAGGCAGAGAGAACGGAGCGCCATAAGGCACGATTCTTACACTCGCTTCGTTGACTTTCATAAATCTTTTCATGAACGCGCGTCGATTTTTCTACTTGGTCGACGTTCTCTATCTAGACGTTCTATTTGGTCATGGAATGTGTGTCTAGGCCGTCCTCGACTCCTACATCCATCCGCTTTTGCATTGTATATCTGCTTAGTCAATCTTGCATCATCCATCCTTTCGAATCCGATCCATTCTAACCATTGGAGCATGCCCTTTCTTACTTTTACACCGACACTCTCTTTCAATCCGACTTCCTTCCTTATAACCTTGTTTTTCACGCGGTCAGCGAGGGTCACTCCGCAGATTTTGCGCAATGCCCTAATTTCGACCGCGTTTAACCTACTTCCATGCACGCTCTGCCATACCCAGCTCTCGCTTCCATAAGTAAGCGTTGGGATCAGTATTTTTTAATTAATTAATTATTTTTTCAGATCACCTTCAGTAAATGGTTCTCAATTAGTGCAATGGCCACCTGTAAATCAGAACAGAACCCCTCATATATCACTTGGACCTACAATTGAGTTGAAAAACATACTTATTTAGGGTAGAGCCGAATTCTGGGACAGTATTTACGAAGAATATGATCAAGGTCCATCGCCTCCTACAGGGTCAGCGCAGAACACGTTATTGAAACCTTTTAATATTACAATACTAATTATTTTTGTCTTATTCTATTTCCTTTGGTTAGTAAAAAGTAGAATTTGTAACCAATGAATAAGTTTTAAGAAAAGAAGAAGAGCAACCAGAAATTTAACAATTATTTAATAATTAAATATCGATGACTGACAAACTTTGTGCCCGGTATGGCAATAGGTTCGCCACCTATTCCATTTGGGACGTAAACATAACGGCGAGACGAGGCTTAATAGCCGCTGCCTACACCTTCGGGTAACAAAAGGCGTGAAGTTATGTTATGTTATGTTAATAATTAATTGAAACAACTTCTAATGGATTATATCAAGTCTATTTAGAACTTATTTTCTATGCTCTAACTCTATGAAAGTATTTAAGCTCAAGTATCAATGAAAATTGCTTCTGAACTACTGACTACCATCTTTTTGTTCATTACTCGTGAAAATGATCTCTGTAAAGATTTCGAAACGTCGGGAAATAAATAGAAAATAAGTTCAATGTTCAGAAATTTATTGTTTATAAGTTGTAAATATATTTCTCATGAATGGGTGTCGTTTTATTTCTAAGAATTGATACTAGATCAATATTGATATTAATCAACATGACAAACATAAATTGTAGTCAATATAAAAAGGGTAATATTTGGAACGAGTTACTTCTAAAATCCTAACATATTTAAATAGCAACTTTATCCTTGACACAATGGTGCTTTTGCAATTAAAAACAAGATATCGACTGAATGAAGATGCAGCATCAGTAGTTTAACCTAGTTTAGTAATTTTGGCAGTGGCAGAGCCTTGCAGTTCGTTGCATGCCGGGCTGGCTCGACCGGTGAAATACCGCGACCTCTCGGAATATCGGCGTGAAGGGGCTCGCGGCGCGTTTCGTTCGGTGAGAGAGGTATCCGGACGCCCGATCCCCTTTCCCCTTCATTTCCCCTCCTACTCCCTTAAAGGTCGGCAACGCACCACAGTGTTCATAGGCGGTGAGAAGTTGCTTACCATCAGGTGACCCACTTGCTCGTTTGCCCTCCTATCCCGTAAAAATAATATTGTTAATGAAATTATTTGTATTCGGCTATTGATTACTGCTTCGATATTTGGTAGTATTGATTTAAGTCGACCATCTTTAATTTCGTCCCTTATCATTTCACGCCCATGATAAAACTCACTAAATCAATGATACCCAATGACCTTTGAAGGTGCTTCATGTCTTAAAGTCGAACTGAGTTGATTCCTGCATTGTTGCTGAGTTAAACCATGTCGAAATTTATGGTAAATCATCGCAAGAAAATTTTCTCGAGTAAAATCCATTATGACAACGATAAGCACTTTGCAATTGACAGCTGAATAAAACAGACTGCATTCTACAGCTTAAGATTTCTATTTTCAACCATAGTAAACAATTTTTAATAATACTTATGCAGTGGGTATCAAAAGCACTACCAAGCCTGTCCAGGTAACTAAACTTGCTCAAAATCTCGTCGAAGATAACGGTTATAGTCATCAACTCCACCAGCATTTGTACAACAATTGTAACAGGCGATTTAAAACCTCTACTAGAAATAGACGCGTGGTATTCAAATGGTTTAAATTGGTTTAAATTTAGAAATATTTAAGCCTTTTTAAAATATAAAAGTAATGATGGCATTGTGATATAAGGATAGTAATTTATACAATTATCAGTACATAGTATAAAACAAAGTCACTTTCCGCTGTCTGTCGCGGTATGTCTGTGATATGCGCATATCTTTAAAACTACGCAACGGATTTTGATGCGGTTTTTTTTAATAGTTAGAGGGTGTCAACGGGGTGGTTTTGATTCATGTATAGTGTAGTAAAAAAAGTGAAAATTTTCAAGATTTAAACGCAAACGCTGCCTGAACCCTAAGTGATAAATCAAAACAACGTACTACATTATTATACATCTCTAACAGGTATACAAAAACGTCCGCGAGGGCATATGTATATCTCTTAGGAATAACCCACAATGACCATTTTTATTTTTTTACTTTTTACGAGAAATAATGGCCTATTTACGAAGCGATTTTAAACATTACATTATTCATTTTCATCCAATTAAGTGTCTTAAATAGATTGTACATATAATACCTGGCCCTTTACAGCATGCAATTTAAACAAATATTTTCGAAGATATTGCAGTATTAACATAGCGGGACAGCAGTTATTATTTTTAATGCGGAACAAAGTTCGCCGGGTCAGCTAGTCATTAATAATTAAGAAAGATATCAGACGCGTTGTAATAATGACAATGCCGTTTATTATCTATTCCTATATAACTGAGTGTTGTAAATTTAGAATTGTAGTCTACAGTTGTCCACAGAATAGTATAGTCGATTACTGTCACAGACATAGATAAGCCACTTTACTGTTGATAACATTTATTCACTACTATTTTAGTTTGATTCATTTGATGATTGAACCAGATTTAACATCAACGAAAAATATTGTATCCAACAATATTTCTGCGATTTACATATATTTTTCCTATTTTAAGTAACTGCGATTAAATTATGTCCAATTCAATTGTTATACTCGTATTATTATGTGCGTGCGCCGTAACTGCTTGTTACACTGACTTTATTTTTGAGAAGGAAATAAAAAAAGAATGGTGGAAAGTGAACATTGCTCAAGGGCCTGTACGTGGGTAAAGGGACCCCAGTGGAGAATTTCACGTATTCTATAATATTCCCTATGCTACCACTCCTACAGGAAGGGATAAATTCAAGGTATAATTAACACATCACTATTGTCTAATAAATTATACGTTTCGATTTTTGCTTGAGAGTTTTTGCAAGGTATGTGTTATTATTATTTTTTACATTTTCGGCACCAGATGTCAATTCGGTGATGTATGAGAGAAACACTGCACTTTTTAAACTCACTTTTTATTATTGCTATTTATCACTATTACACTGTATTCACAATTTGTTTCTGTTTTTGCTTTGAACACAATATCTATATAAAAAGTCATAGCGTAATCTAATTCTACCCGTAGCGTCATCTATGTTTTGCAAATTTAAACAATTATGTCACCACTAATACTCTAGTTTTAGACATTCCGCCCACCAAAGAACATCGTTCTTTAACAAACCTTATAAACAATTTAACAAAGAAAACACAAACACATTTTCCAGTAAATAACTACAACAAAAAGGCCGCCCACCATGACACTTGCGACTAGTTAAAGTCTTAATTATACAAAAGTTAACTATAATTCAGGCAAATAAGAAATGAAAATATAAATAAACAAAGTCTAAAGTGCAGAAACTCTTATCCAAATTTTAACAAACCAGCTAGAATCAAAACTAAGTTAGATCATTCATCACTTGCCTCAGGTAAAATACATAATTTATTACAGGGTCGTTTACAAAAGCCATGTTTTGTTTTAACCGTTACAACTCTAGTGATATTATCTTTGCCTGTGTGTTTCTCCACAATTTTCCCTAATAACCATTTAGCTGGAGGCAAAGTGTGGTCTCTAATAATGACTACATCATTAATTTCAGGCTCCGATTTTTTAATATTCCATTTATATCTTTGCTGAAGAGTCACCAAATATTCTTCTGACCATTTTCTCCAAAAATCACTAACCATTTTTTGGGTCAATTTCCATCTTCTTAAACTGGTTAGATTTTTATTTTCATAATTCTCGTCTGGAAGAATAATTAGAGGTTCTCCTACTAAAAGATGTCCGGGTGTCAATGGCATGGGATCATCCGGACAGTTACTCAAATGTGACAGAGGGCGAGAATTTAAGCATGCTTCAATTTGCGTTAAGACTGTCGATAGCTCTTCGAATGTTAAAGTAGAGTCCCCAATCACTCTCTTCAAGTGTGCTTTTGTTGATCGTACACCTGCCTCCCACAAACCCCCAAAATTAGGTGCGTGGGGAGGTATGAAACTCCACGTGGTTCCGTCATTAGCCAACAGTTTCTTAATTTCTTCTGTCACATTGGATGTAGCTCGATTGAACATATCTCGCAACTCCTTACTGGCACCGAGAAAATTAGTGCCGTTATCACTATATAGTGTTTGACAATGACCTCTTCTGGACACAAACCTTCTGAACGCAGCTATAAAACCCTGCGCTGACAAATCCGATACAGCTTCAAGATGAATGGCTTTCGAAAACATACAGACTAGAACACAGATATAGCCTTTATATGATTTGGAACCTATTCCTGGAGAACATCTGATTTTAATATGTCCGGTAAAGTCAACTCCAGATATCTTGAAAGGTCTGATCGGTTTCAGTCTATCCTTCGGCATTTGGCCCATGAATGGTTGAATATTTTGCTTTGAATATCTCAAACATTTAACACATTTATTGTAACACCCTTTGGCCAATTCTCGAGCTCGAATAATCCAATATTTTGATCTTAATAAATTGAGCATCAATTGCGGACCTCCATGAAGTGATTGTATATGTGAATCTTCGATTATTAACTTTGTTAGATGGCTCTTAACAGGCAAAATCATAGGATGTCTCGTATCATAATTCACAGCAGCTTCGTGAATACGACCGCCCACTCTTAAAATCCCATTATCATCTAAAAATGGATTAAGAGTGTGTAGCTTGCTGGTGCGAGGTACAGATCCACATGTTTTTAATTTTCTTAGGTCTTCCTCAAAATATAATTTTTGTGTCTCTCTGACACATATTTTAATAATATCTTCTCTTTCCTCTACAGTGACAATTCGCGTTAATCCTTTTTCTGACTTCAGAATAATGTTACAAAATCTTTTACAATATGCTAACACCCTCACCATTCTCTTCAAACTTGAAAATCGTGTCCAAATAAATTCTCCCTTTTGTATTGTTGCTGTCAAAACTTTAACAGGTCTTATCTCTTCTGTTGTAACAAATTCCTTAGAACTCGGCATACTATAATCCTTTTTTCTCAGCCACTCTGGACCATGCCACCATAAATCGTTATTTATTAAATTTAGCGCAGAGCTTCCTCGTGAAGCACAGTCAGCGGGATTATCTTGAGAACGTACATGGCTCCACTGTTCTCTGTTCAACATAGTGAGTATTTCTGAAACTCGGTTACTTACAAAAGTCGTCCAACGACTCGGTTCTCCAGCTAACCATGCTAGTACCACAGTACTATCCGACCACGCATACAGATTCTCTTCTGGTATGTCCATTATTTGTGACACTACAAATACTAGTTTTGCAGCAAGCTGAGCAGCGCACAGTTCCATCCTTGGAATTGATATTTCCTTCTGAATTGGTGCCACTTTTGTTTTTGACGTCACTAGATTCACCACTATATCTCCGCTAATCTTTTTTACTTTCAAATAGACAGCAGCGGCATAGGCGACTTGCGACGCGTCAGCGAATGCATGGAGTTCCAATTTTTCTCCTTGTTTTGTTTTTAACCATCTAGGTAAACAAACTCTCTGAATATTACCAAGATCGTCACGAAATGCAAACCATTCCCTTAACAAATCTTCAGATAAATAATCATCCCAGCTCAAACCAGATTTCCATAGTTTTTGTATGAAAACTTTAGCATTGATAACGACAGGTGCGATCCAGCCCATAGGATCGTATAAACGAGCTATTTCAGACAACACCATTCTTTTCGTCATGGCTTCAGTAATCAGTGGTAGCTGCATACTATATTCAAAATTATCCGTATTTTTGTTCCACACTATTCCTAAAACCTTCATCATATCATTATCTTTGAAAACTATTGATTGATCCGGCTTCTGACTCTCCTTTTTAATATAATTCAATAATTCTTCACAATTGCTACTCCATTTTTGTAACTCAAAGCCGCCTGCTTTCATCAGTTTATTCATTTGCTCATATATTTCAATCGCTTCAACTGAATTTTCACACCCTGTAAGCAAATCATCCATATAATAGTCATTCATTGTAATTTTAGAAGCTATTGGATATTTATTTTCCTCATCTTTCGCAAGTTGCTGTATTGTTTTTACAGCCAAATAAGGCGCGCAGGCTGTTCCGAAGGTAAGTCTCAGTAGTCTAAAATGTTGAATGGAGTCTTGATTACTTGATCGCCACAGTATTCTCTGAAAATCTGTATCTTGTTTATTCACTTTAATTTGACGATACATTTGTTTCAAATCAGCAACAATACAAAATTCATGATATCTCCAACGCATCAAAATATGTCTCAAATCAGATTGGAGTTTGGGTCCGACAAGAAGATCATCATTCAAAGATACATTATTCACTCCTTTATTAGAAGCGTTGTACACAACTCTTACTTTGGTGGTCTGTTTATCGTTTCGGATAACTGCATGGTGCGGAAGATATACGACTTTGCTATCTTCTATTTCTTCTTTCGATGTTATTAACTCCATATGATCTTGTTTCAGGTAGTCGTCTATTACTTTTCTATATTCTTCTTGTAATTCCTGATTTTTATATAACCTTTTCTCTAATTGTTTCAACCTTTTCAGAGCAATTTCCCTCGTTTTTCCTTCTAAGCATTGTGGACTCGTATTCTTGAAAGGTAGTCTTACTACATAACGACCATCATCATCTCGCTCAGTGGTTTCTTTAAATATTTCTTCACACTTTAATTCTTCTCTGGTCATTCTTTTTCCGATTAAATCCGGCTCTCTTTCAATCTCCCAAAACTGTTTCAATAACTGATCTTCTTTTAATTCTTTAATGTGCAGACTCACAATGTGTTGTTTAAACTTAGACTCATCTCCTTCAACTCTACCAGACAAAATCCAACCGAGTTGCGTATTTTGTGCAATTGGCCCTCGCATTGACGGATGTTTCATTAAACCCTCTTTCATTAACATACCGTAAACATCAGCTCCCAATATCATATCGAGTTTCTCTGGAGATTTGTATTTTGGATCAGCTAGTTTCAAACACTCAATTGCTGGCCAGTTTGAAATAACTGTCTCGCTTGACGGAATAAATGACGTTAACTTCGCTAGAACAAAAGCTCTAACACTGATGGAGAAGTTGCAGTTTTGAAGTGACTCTACTTGAACAGAAACCATAGTTTTAGTTTTTGTTTGACCTTCACCAACACCGGAAACTATGCCATTCACAGTAGACTTTTTCAGACCCAATGCTTGAGTAACTCCCTCCGTCACAAATGAAACTTCAGATCCTTGATCAATCAATGCTCGAATTATTAGCGGTTGACCAGACGTTGACTTTACTCGAACCATAGCAGTTGCCAATAAAACACGATATTCAGTACTCTCAGTAGTAAAATGGGCTGCGACTCTCTTTTCAGATTGTCTATTAGAAGGCACATTTTGAGCCAATTTCTTATCCTTTGTAAAACTATTCGAATGTTGAGTTGCGGTATCTTGATTTAAAAGTCGTTCGTAGTGTAACATCAAATGATGTCTTCTACCACAACGGCGACAACACATGGGCTGTCGGCAATGTTTCACTGAATGATTCGATGATAAGCAATTAAAACACAATCCCTTCAATTTAACAAAGTCGGATTTCTCTTCTGGAGATAGTTTTTCAAATTGTTTGCACTGATAAATTAAATGTGTTCCCTCACACATCGAACAGACTTTCTCTTTGTTCCTCTCTTGAATTTTTTCATCCATTATTGCAGAATGAAATGACCTTTTTAATTGCGTCGTTTGTTTCCCAATATATACATTAGGAGATTTTTGCTTGGCTCTACTTCCATCCAACAATTCTAATGTGCGGAATCTTGTCTCAAGAAAATTACTTAATTGATTCCATTTCGGCAGCTCCTCTGACTCAAACTGACTAACTTGAAGTTCCCATAATTTTCTTGACTCGGAGTCTAACTTAATAAGTACTACATAATTAATTATTGCACTCCAGGTCTCGGTATTTATTTTGAGATTTTGTAAAGCCTTTAAACATCCGGATGTAGTATCAAGAAGCTGCTTTATGCCATTCGCTGATTCTGCATTCAAAGTTTTTTGACCAAACAAACGCTTCATAATTTCGTTGCAATTGAACCTCTTATTTGTGTAACGTCGAATCAACTGCTGCCAACCCTCTTCATAATTAGTTTCAGTTGTTGCAAGATTTGTTAATAATTGCTCGGCTTCTCCATACAAACTACCTTTTAAATAATGTAATTTTTGCACTGCGCTCAATGACTTGTTAGTATGGATAAGCGACACGAACATATCATGAAATGTTTGCCACTCATCATAATTACCCGAAAATCTTTTAATAAACCACAAGGAGGTCACGATCAAATATATTTGTACGAATACTCTTTTGTGGATGATGACACCCCTGTAGTGCCTTGAACGGCTTGACTCTACTACTGTGTCATACGATATGGTTATTAGATACCTGAAACATTGTGTTTCAAATTGGCTATTGGCTTTGAAACTTTGTAATTAACTTGTTTGTGAATTCGTAGTAAACTGCAAATTAGAAATATAAGCTAAGACACAGATTAAAAACTTATAAACCCAACAAATTTTATTCCCCAACACTTCAATTTAGGGCATGCGTTTGCGTCAGACTTCACCGAATTTTGGAGTAAGAGGACAGACATTTTAATTTTACCTTAAATTACGCTGGCGCCAGGGCCATTCTAAATGCGGTCCTCGGGGAGTAACCAATCCACTATCCATACCGCAGTTTAAAACCACAGCATTCAAGGGATGTTTCAAATATGCTGCTACCAAGTGCTGGAACGACATTCCACCACCATGTCGCTCAAGTACAAGTAAAACATCATTCAAGACAGCTCTCTAATTCAAATTCAAATTCAAAATATCTTTATTCCATAGACTTTACAAAGTACTTAGAATCGTCACATAAAAAAACATTCACGGAGCTTAGATTCCCTTTCATCACATTGTCTTGAATGTGAAAGCGAATCTAAGTGCCAGTTCCGGCGTCAAGGCTTCTTGAGAAGAACTGGCAAGAAACTCAAGGCCGACTCTTTTCAAATATCCAGTTTAACAAATAGTGATAAGTACAATCAATACAACATAAAAGGAGCAGTTCAATTCCAAACTTTTTTATCGTTTATATAGTCTGCGATACAATAATAAGCTCTTTGATATAATCTACTTTTAATATAATTTTTAAATTTCCCCATGGATAATTCAATCGCGTCGTTTGGAAGTTTATTGTAAAAGCGTATACATTGACCTGGGAACGAGTTAGAGATTTTATGGAGCCTAGTAGTGGGCACAGCGAGTTTGTTTTTATTTCTTAAATTTAGTTTATGAACATCACAGTTTTTCTTAAATTTAGTTTTATATTTATGAACATAAATAAGATTTTCATAAATATATTGTGAATAAAATGTCATAATTCTTATTTCTTTGAATTTATTTCTTAGTGTATCCCTGGGACTCATCATATAGATAGCACGAACGGCTCGTTTCTGGAGCACAAAAACTGAATCTGCATCCGCGGCACTACCCCAAAGCAATAAGCCGTACGACATAATGCTGTGGAAATAGCTAAAATAAACTAAACGCGCAGTATCAACATCGGTTAGCTGACGTATTTTCCTTACAGCGTAAGCTGCTGAGCTTAGTCTGCCTGACAACGTTTCTATATGTGGGCCCCATTTTAATTTAGAATCTAATGTTATACCAAGGAAGACAACCTTATTGACCAATTCCAATCTCTCATTGTCCATCACTACACTGGTTTTTACTTGTTTAACATTTTTTGTAAAAAATTTAACATATTTGGTTTTATTACTATTTAAAAGCAAATTATTAGCACTAAACCAGTTTACAATTTTTGAAAGAGCATTGTTTACATCGTCAATTACTGTCTGTTGTCTATTTACCTTAAAAACTAAAGAAGTGTCATCTGCAAACAAAACTATTTCATGATTATTTTTCACAAGATATGGCAGATCATTAATGTACAAAAGAAACAGGAAAGGTCCTAAAATAGAGCCTTGTGGCACTCCCATTGCTACAGCTGATCCATGTGATAGCTTCCCGTTAACATATACTCTTTGAATCCTATCACTCAGATAAGAAATGAGAAGATCCAAAGCGATGCCTCTTATACCGTAGTGGTGTAATTTTCTGACCAGAGTTTCATGCTGCACACAATCAAAAGCCTTAGACAAGTCACAAAATATTCCATAGGCATCCTGTGACTCCTCCCAGGCTTCATTCTAATAATCTAATCCCCGTGTTGCGGATGACGAGCGGCGCCGGGTAGTAGCATAAACATGTACGAATATGAACGGGAACGAAGTCTCCACAAGAAAATAAATGTACCCGCAGTAGGAAAATAATAACTTTGTCCATAGGTACTATTGGTCGGCGCGCCCCGCCCGCTCGCTACGGCACCCACAACTTGCGGACCTTTTCGAGCTACCTAAGCGCGCACGTTTCGGTGCAAATTTGTAGCCGTCAAGCGGTCAACATCGGCAACAAGAAAACCTTCGGCAGAACACTGGTGGACACTGAACACTGAAGAAAGAAGATTCAAGTTGGGATTGGGGACGTCACGAACAGGAAGAGGAAGCAGCCGGGAGCCTACGGGAAGACAGTTCAAGACATCGTGAAGAGCAACTGTTAGGGCACTCCGTCGCGTATACCACCTTACCACCTTGCAACCTATTTATTTGATCAATAAATACGGCGAAGTGCCTTTCAACGTAGACCCGGTGTTTCCATTCAGACTGTCCCCAACAGTCTGTCTGGTCCTTCGAAGTCGGATCGTTGGGTTACTTCCGCTTACTGTTTCTAGGAAAACACCGGGGAAGAAGCGAAGAAAGAAGACGTCGGGAACCTAGTCACCTCCCTGCCGGGGAAGAAGCGAAGAAAGAAGACGTCGGGAACCTAGTCACCTCCCTGCCGGGGAAGAGGCGAAGAAAGAAGACGTCGGGAACCTAGTCACCTCCCTGCCGGGGAAGAAGCGAAGAAAGAAGACGTCGGGAACCTAGTCACCTCCCTGCCGGGGAAGAAGCGAAGAAAGAAGACGTCGGGAACCTAGTCAACTCCCTGCCAGGGAAGAGGCGAAAAAAGAAGACGTCAGGGAGCCTAGTCTACTCCCTAGCGGGTGTACCGCGGCCCCGTATCCTTAGCCACCTAGCGGTGTTAAACGGCGGGATACAGGGTTAACGCCGATCAAGGCGGTGTGGTAAACTGTGCGATACCACCGGTCTCGCGACCGAATAGCACACCTTCGCCGGTAAGGTCGTACGTGTTGCGGGGGCCGGACTGTAGGCACCGCCGACGGGGCCGGACACTCATCCCGGTCCCTGAGCACCCCGTACTGCGTGCGACCCTCTGCTGGGTAGGTCCCACCTTGTCCGATCCCGCACGCCCTCCATCCCTTTCGGTGTAACCCACCGGGAGGATTGTTAGGAGTAGGGTTCAAGAGGCGTCAAGAGCCGAAGATGCCGAACACAAGGAGAACCCTGAGAGTGCACGAGGAACCGCCCGCATCGCCGTCAACACGCACCACCGCCACCGCACCCGCTAGAACAGCCGCAAGACAGGACGCCATGGAGACCGCTGCCGCCGACGCCGCCGCCGCCGCGAGCCAGAATGCCGCCGCCGCCGCCGCCGCAACTTCGAGCGCCGCTAACGCCGCCGCCGCCGCCGCCGCCGTGAACCCGGTCGCCGCCGCCGCCGCAAGCCGAAGCGCCGCTACTGCCGCCGCCGCCGCCGCCGCAAACCCGAGCGCCGCCGCCGCCGCCGCCGCCGCCGCATCTGAAACACGAAGACAACGAACAAGAGCGCCCTCCATACGTTCACACAGGTCGACCGCTAGCGCCATTGCCCGAATACGACAAGCCGAATTCAAAGCGGAAGAACAATTAGCCGAAATAAGGAGAAGAGAGCTGCAGATCGAAGCAGAACTTATCAAGAAAAGGCTAGCCGCCGACGTAGCACTAATTCAAGAGGAAACCGACTGCGAGAGCACCGGCGTTCGAGAATTAGACCACAGAATCACCGATTGGTTGAACAAAGCTCAGCCGCCGAAGGGAGACGAACTATCCCGATTGACGTCAGATCGAGAACGATCACGAACCGTTCGAGCCGCGGACCCGTGCGATCCACGGGAGGAGAGAAGTCGCCGCGAGCCACAGAACAAAGACGACAATCAAGCTAGGCCAGAGCGCGATAATGAGGAACAAGGATCAAGGCACTCATTCTGTGGATACGCACCGCTACCCGAACAACAGAAAGAGGTTATATTCGAAACTCCTAGACGCCCTAGGTCGTCCACTCGACGTCGACCGAGAGATATAACTCCGATACTCCATAGGTCGCCTACGCCCGCGAGATCCCGAGAGAGAGGAATAGACAGATTAGCCGAAGCCATAGAACGCATAGCACTGCGTCGCCCGCCACCGAGACAAGCTCAAGAGCTACCGAGCTTCAGTGGAGCGCCGAACGAGTGGCTACTGTTTCAATCTGCAATGCGGGACTCAACGAAGATGTACAACTTCACGCCGGCCGAAAACTTAGCGCGACTACGGACATGCCTGAAAGGCGAAGCGAGAGAAACAGTGGCAGCTCTGTTGTATACAGCCGCCGATCCCGCAGTTATAATGAAGACGCTCGAACAATGCTACGGCCGTCCGGAAATAATCATCGACAAAGCGTTAGATGATATACGGAGATTACAACGTCCGGGCACGACTGCCAGTGAACTAAACGCGTTCGCGATTCAGCTACAAAACATCGTAAGCATACTCTCCTGCATGGATAGGAAAGGATACCTACGGAACCCGATGCTAGCTCGTCAAGTCACGGAAAAGCTCAGTCCTCACGTCAAAGCAAGATGGTGCGACTACGCCGAACAATACGGAAGCCTCAGCGAACCTGAGATCGTGACTTTGTCCCGCTTCCTAACGCGAGAAGCCGACCGCGCCGTACGTTTCGCATATACGACAGGAACGAGCACCGCACGCGAACTGCAGATACGTGCACCGCCAGCCGCGAGAAGGAAGAACACCGGTTCGCCTCGGTCAAAGGACAAGCGACGAGGCGCGGCCGCGTATACAGCTACAGAAAAGGAAGTCAAGTGTCTATGCTGCGGAGCCGACCACAACACGACGAAGTGTGGGAAGCTTGAAGAAATGACAGTCTCACAGAGATGGGAGTGGGCGAAGGAAGCACGAGTATGTTTCCAATGTTTGAGCAACCGTCACCGACGCGTTAGGTGTACCGCGACGAAGTGCGGCGTGGAGGAATGTCGCCGCCCGCATCACGCAATGTTACATGAACGAAAAATCGAACGAACTGAGAACGAAGGAATCACCGCGTCGGCGCATGCCGTTAAATCTACGGATACGGTACTCCTGAAAGTATGCCCCGTCACTATACGGGGCCCGAACGGACTGGAAGTTGAGACTCACGCTTTACTCGACGAGGGATCTACGATTACTCTGATCGACGAGGAAATCGCTAGAAAAGTGAACGCGCACGGATCGAAGTGTGCGCTGCGTTTGCACGGACTCGCTGCAACACGCGATGAACCCGAGAGTGAAAGCGTATTATTGGACGTAAGGGGAGCTCGAACTAGCTTCCAGCCAATAAGGGCGCGAACCGTCAAGAGTCTCAACATCACTAGTCAAACTGTCGCGGTAGAATGTTTGAACTATGAACATTTGAAAGAGCTGCCGCGGAACGAGGTCTGCTATGCAAACGCAAGACCGCGCATACTGGTCGGTGCAGATCATTGGCACCTGATAGTATCTAGAAAACTCCTTACGGGAGATAAGAATGAACCTGCCGCCTCATTGACTCACTTAGGATGGGTAGTACACGGTACGGTGCCACGGACAATAGTGGCGAAGGAAGATTCAACGAGCGGAGCTACCGTACTGCACGTATCTGCGCGCGAACGCCGCGAGCGTCAGCGAATCGATGAAGAGTTGCACGAACTTGTAACTAAACATTTCGCGATTGACGCGCTAGGAATATCATGTCGAAGCAAGCCCGTCATGGAGGACGAACGCGCGAAAGAAAGATTCAACAGGACTGCGCGACTCGTCGACGGACACTACGAAGTCGGCCTACCGTGGCGAACGGACGACACGCGATTACCGCCGAGCTACAACATGGCTGTGCGAAGACTACGTACCATAGAGAAGAAAATGGATCGAGACGTGAACTTTCGTCAAGCGTATACTGCTCAAATAGACAACCTGTTAAGCAAGAACTACGCCGCTCCCGTTGAAAACGACAAGCAGTCAGCGATCGACTGGTACTTGCCGCACTTCGCGGTCACTAACCCGAACAAACCAGGAAAAGTACGTTTAGTTTTCGACGCCGCCGGCGAAACAGGAGGTCGCTGTCTCAACGACGAGTTGCTTACGAGGCCCGATCTACTGAAGACGCTGTACGGGATCTTGTTCCGCTTCAGAGAAAAACCGGTAGCAGTCACGGCCGACATTCGAGAGATGTTCTTACAAGTAAAAATACGGGAGGAGGATAGAGCTGCGCAACAATACCGATGGGAGGCTACGGTTACCTACTGGAGCGACTCGAAGACTGCGTTACACTGGATAAGAAACGACTCCGCGCGATATACGCCATACGTGGCGCACAGACTGAGCGAGATAGCAGAGCTAAGCCCCGCTGATCGATGGCGATGGGTGCCGTCCGCTCACAACGTCGCTGATGACGCGACGAGAAATGGAACAAACGAACTCACACAGCACGATCGATGGTTCACAGGACCGGCGTTTCTACGCGAACCGGAGGAACGATGGCCGGTAGAGGATAGCCAGAGCGAGTCGGAGATAGTCGCTCACGTGCAGGAGAGACAGAACGTCATATGTGTGAATCGTTTCTCGAACTATGATCGTATGTTACGAGCTACAGCATACGTTCATCTATTTATGGACAAATGTCGTAAACGCGCTACGACGCTAGAATTACGTCACTTAGAAGAAGCGGAACGAACGCTAATACGGGAGGCGCAACAGGACAGCTTCCCGGAGGAAATTGCGAGACTGTCCGACGGTCGTAGCATAAACAAATCTAGTTGTTTACGAAAGCTGGACCCTATATATGAAGATGGAATCATCAAGCTTAACGGACGAATTAACGCAGCCGACGTAGAATACGAACGGAAGAGACCCGCTATATTGGACGGCAGACACCCGCTCGCGCGTTTGATAATACGCCGCGAACACATACGCAATGGGCACGCAGGACGAGAGCATATTGTAAACAACTTACGACAACGATTATGGATAACAAGACTACGAACAAGCGTGCGCACGGTGTTAGACAAGTGCACCGTATGTCGTGCGCGTCGTAAGGCGCCAAACGTCCCGGTAAAAGGAAATCTCCCGAAGGAAAGATTGGAGGCTTATTCGCGACCATTTACGCGTAGCGGAGCGGACTGTTTCGGCCCTATGCAAGTAACGATAGGGCGCCGAAAAGAAAAGCGCTGGGGCATGATATTCACCTGCCTAGTAACTAGGGCGATACATATAGAACTGCTGCCGAGCCTTAGTACGGATAGCGCTATTATGGCGCTAAGGAGAATGGCTGCGCGGCGTGGATGGCCTCGCACCATAATAACAGACAATGGAACAAATTTTCACGGCGCCGACGGCGAACTAAGAAAAGCGCAAGACGAGTGGAAAGACGACCTACAACAATACGCACTCAGTAAGGGAGTAGAGTGGCGTTTCATCGACCCCGGCGCTCCCAACCAAGGTGGAGCATGGGAGCGGCTAATAAGGAGTGTGAAGTCGGCTCTCGCAGTCGTGTTAAAGGAGCGCGCACCTAAGGAGGAGACGTTGGCTACAGTTATGACGGAGGTAGAAAATGTTATTAACTCAAGACCTCTCACACATATATCAATGGACCCGGGCGACACAGAAGCGTTGACGCCAAATCACTTCCTGCTGGGATCGTCGGCTGGGCTACCAGTCACAGGAAACAGTAACGTAGCAGACAGGCGCACCTGGAGAGCGGCGCAGGCGCTAGCGGATCGGTTTTGGTCGCGTTGGTTAAAAGAATATTTACCAACGTTGACACCGCGCGGTGACGTCAGAACGGTTACGTCACCGCCTAAGGAAGGCGACATAGTGATAATAGCGGACGGCTTGTTGCCAAGAAACGTATGGCCGAAGGGAATAGTATCAAGAGTTTTCATGGGACCAGACGATGTGGTGCGCAGCGTGGACGTGCGGACGCGGAGCGGCACATTCAGGAGACCAGTGAGGCGGCTCATCATCCTCGATTCAAGAGATGGGCTCGCGGAGCTACGCCGGGAGGAGGCTGTTGCGGATGACGAGCGGCGCCGGGTAGTAGCATAAACATGTACGAATATGAACGGGAACGAAGTCTCCACAAGAAAATAAATGTACCCGCAGTAGGAAAATAATAACTTTGTCCATAGGTACTATTGGTCGGCGCGCCCCGCCCGCTCGCTACGGCACCCACAACTTGCGGGCCTTTTCGAGCTACCTAAGCGCGCACGTTTCGGTGCAAATTTGTAGCCGTCAAGCGGTCAACATCGGCAACAAGAAAACCTTCGGCAGAACACTGGTGGACACTGAACACTGAAGAAAGAAGATTCAAGTTGGGATTGGGGACGTCACGAACAGGAAGAGGAAGCAGCCGGAAGCCTACGGGAAGACAGTTCAAGACATCGTGAAGAGCAACTGTTAGGGCACTCCGTCGCGTATACCACCTTACCACCTTGCAACCTATTTATTTGATCAATAAATACGGCGAAGTGCCTTTCAACGTAGACCCGGTGTTTCCATTCAGACTGTCCCCAACACCCCGCATCACATGTTGACCGTCCGCGCGTAAAACCAAATTGCTTATTGTGCAGCAGATTATTATCATTAAAGTATTTTAGTAGCTGTGCGAGGATAAGCTTTTCGAAAATTTTACTTATTGTCGGTAGTACTGATATTGGTCTGAAGTTAGTGGGGTCTAATGTACTACCCGATTTATACAATGGAATGATTTTACTTAATTTCATCAAGTCAGGAAACACACCACAGTCAATAAATCTATTAAATATCAGAATTAAGGCGGGAACAATAGTGTAAAACCATAAAACCACAAACCATAAATCAGCTGTCTTTTTCATATTAATTGATTTAAACGCGTTACTTAAATCACACCCATTAACATGACGGAAGTGAAAATCGTTAAAAAATTCAGGCACGTTATCTATAAGCAAAGACTCTGCAATGGAAGTGGAAGAGCCTAGAGCACTAGTAAGATTGACAGGGCAGAACAGAAAAAAAATCTTCAAAGGCATTGGAAACCTCACAATCTGACTTGGTAACATGTCCATTAATATTTAACGTAAATTCTGAGTCCCTGATTCGACTCCTACCAGTCTCTTCATTGATGACTGTCCAAGTGGCTTGGATCTTATTACTGCTATTTATAATTTTAGATTTAATAAAATTAGATTTCGCGACTTGACAAACGCGTTTGAAAATCCTTACATATAATTTTACATGATTTCCAAACTGTTCACTGCTATTGAATTGTCTTTCATAGTATAACATATACAAAGTTTGCCTGCTCTTATGAATACCTATGGTTGCCCAGTCCCCAAAGACAGGGGTATTAGTAACAGTCATCTCCCTGGAAGTAAATATTGAGTTAAATTCGCGAAGAAAAGAATTAAAAAATAAACCATACATGAAATTAGGTTCTAAGTCATCATCAAACAACGGCAAGTTATTAGATAAGTTAACTCTCATACGTTCCAAGCGACTAGCTGTTACTGGCACAAAAGTAATTGTTTTTTTACTTCTTTTTTATTTTTTATTTTAATACTAATCATTTGCCCACAATGATCAGAATCTAATTTATTAATAATACTTTTTTGTGTTGGACTAATATTTGTGTATATATTATCTAAGCAGGTAGCACTAGTGGCGCTAATTCTAGTAGGCTCCATAAATAAATTTACTAAATTATAGGACTTAAAAAGACTTAAAATTTTACAGGAAGCAATTGTATTATCAAGAATATTGACATTAAAATCCCCGCAGACTAAAATAGTTTTATCAGAGTTACTAACTTTGGCTAGGGCTTCATCCATGATTTCAATAAATAAATGAAGATCAGCGGAAGGAGGTTTATATACGCATAAAATAATGAACTGCTCTAATTGTATACAGGATATTTCTATAGAACATTCTACAGAGAGAGACACAATATCTTTCCGTTCTTTAAATTTCAGTTTTTTTTTAGCAAAATTAGCGACCCCCCATGTATTGTGTTGGTCCTGCAGAATGAACTACCCACCCGGGGTTGCTGAAATTAAACATGAGCTGATGCCTCTTCAACCAGTGCTCAGTAATACACATAATACTAATATTATCAGATTTCATGAATAATTCCAGTTCTAGTTGTTTACCCTCAGTCATACAATATATATTCTGATGCACCAGGTTAATATCATTATTTGTATTATCAGAATTACATTTTTGTAGTCATAGTGACCTGTTGTAGTTGTTGTTTGACTGTATGGCCAAATTTATTAACTGGGAATGTAATAAGTTTGAGCTAGAAGTATTTACCTCTATTGTCTCATTAATTAATTTAAATGACTAAAAGAAATGTCAGACTTATGCTCAAAAGAAGCTAAATTATTATTAATGTCATTATTACTAGAATAATTAATAGAAGATTCTATGTCACTAGACCTCTTAAAGGAAGATTCTATATCAATCAAACGTTATCTTATTACAAAACAACAAAGCTTAATAATACGTTGAATATCAAAGGTTAAACTCTAAGATCTCCGCGGTACTACCGTTTGTCCTATACAAATTCTTTCTTTCTTAATATCAATTATGAGTATAGATAGTCTACGATAATAACGCACGTCCCTCTACAGTAAATCAAACACGCTTCCGGCTTGTCCTTTCATAACCCCTTTATTGCATCATCAATTCTTACTATATGTTCGAACCATCAGAGATGTCTTTTGTTACTTTCATAGTGACTCCCTCTTTTTATCCTACCACAACCTTCTTTTCGACGTGGTATCTCTGCAATATTTGCGCGATGCCCTGATTCTGACTGCGTTTATTCTAATTTCATGCACATCCTGTCATACCTAACAATGGCTGTCCATAAGCTGTTGGGATCTGAAATACAACGTGTATTTTGCTTAGTGTCTTAGTGTAGTAGCTCAGAAATATACCCAACACTATATTTATGCTGTTCTTTATAAAATCTGCAGTGTTCGTTTCGCGCTGCCGAAATAAGAGTTAACATGGTAAATATTTGAATATTGCTCGTGCTATTTAAACTCCTTTAAAAACACCGATACAAGGATTTCTTCTTAATCACCCTGAATGAGTGAAGGGTACAATGCACAAACAATGTACAAACTAGAAGTAATTATTTTAAGATGACACAAAACGGGTCATCCCACTGTCTCTGGGAAAATAGTTTGCTTGGTAAATTAGAGTTTGGACAGGCCCGATTCCAGGCATTTATTGCGTCAGTCTTGCTAACACTTCAGAATTACCCAGTGAATTACTCCGATGAATTAACCAGAAAATTCTCAGTCATAGTGAGAATTTTCTGGTTAATGATGGTTAGTTCATCTGTGCTATAGAATGAAGACAGAAAAGCCGGTAAGCTTAAATTAGAAATTTTTCGAATACGTAATATTTTTCTACCCGGTCGTTTAGAGATATGTTAAGAATTTTACAAAGCGTGATTTTCACAAGTTCATCTATTTTTTTTTCTCATATCAAAGCTAAATTCCAAATTTAATGTCTGGTATCTAGATGAAAAAACTCTTGGAGATACAATAGATAAAGTTTTGCAAGATTTGGTTACGTTAAAAATTAACTTTAAGTCCATTGGTTTGAGGTTAAATACATCTAAATGTGAAATCTATTTTCATGATATAATGCCAGGACCCGCTCCAGGCTCCTCAGCAGAGACCTGGAGTGGGAGGCCCCCGCGAGATCTCGCGACCAAACGGGGCCCCGTACAAGGCCACAGACTGCACGACGCCACCGTAGAGGCGGCGAACTCCTTCTCCCGGTCCCCCGAGAGTGGGCAACAGGTGGTGTAACACGCCTGCCACCCGTCGCGCTCGGAGGACCATCCTCGCAAAGTGCTTCTCGGAGCTCCAGCGGCTGTCCAGAGTGATTTTTGTGAGGCGCTATCCCAGGCCCAGCCCGTGGACCCGTCTGACGATGATTGCCACCCCTAGCTCAGCGAACCTGAGCGTACGCTCGAAGCCAAGCCCCGTGGCGACCACCAGAGTGTCGTCTACGTAGCAAACGACATTCGCGCCACGGGCCAGACTGGTGCGGAGGACCGGCTCGTAGGCGAGGTTCCACAGCAAGGGCCCCAGCACGGACCTCTGCGGAACCCCGCACGTAACCTCCTTCCTTTGCTCCGTCTCGTTCCGGTCAACATAGTCCACCCATCTCTCCTGCAAGTAGGTGTATAGTGATAAATATAGATGACTGAAAACTTTGTGCCCGGTATGGCAATAGGTTCGGCGCCTATTCAATTTGGGACGTAAACTGTGTCATTGAATGATCTTAACAAACACTTTTCTCAATCATACTCTTTGCTGCACACAATTAAGAGAGAAACTATTTTAGAAATTACTTCTAGGCCTTTATCTCCTCCTGAGACAGTCACTTTTTCCTTACCAACGAGGATGTCCACAGAGCTGTGATGGCAATCAAGTCCAAAGCTGTCGGTTTCGATGGAATTAGTCGTATGCTGATAGCAGCGGTGCTTACCACTGTAACTCCGGTATTCACCCACGTAATCAATACTCATAAATACGTTTTTGTCGACCGGGTCCTTTCCTCTCGTTTTGCTTACAGCTTTTATTATCCCTCTCCCCAAGATTGCTAATCCCAGCCTTGTCCATCATTTTAGACCTATCTCCATTCTCCCTTTTCACTCCAATATCCTTGAATCCTTGGTCCACCGGCAATTCGCCTCTCACATTTACAGCAACAATCTGCTTTCACCGTACCAGTCTGGATTTCGAACAGGCCACAGCACCTCAACGGCTTTACTCAAAGTCACTGAAGATGTGAGGGCGGCCATGGATCATTCGAGGATCACAGTATTAGTTTTAATAGACTTCTCCGACGCATTTAATGCTGTTGATCACAAATAACTTCTTGCCATGCTCTTACAGTCTGGACTGACTCCGTTGGCGCGGGAATGGTTCTTGTCATATCTTCGTGGTCGCCAGCAGGTTGTCCGGGTCAGCCAGCAGTCTTCTGACTGGCGTCCCCTAGCCACTGGTGTGCCACAAGGCGCTATACTTTCTCCACTATTATTTTCATAATTTATAAATTGTACCACTAGTGTTCTCACATGTTCTTACCATTTGTATGCAGATGATCTACAACTGTACGCTCAAGCGAATGTTGGTGGCACAGATGACTGTATTACAACCATCAATGCTAACCTTGCTGCAGATCCAAACTGGTCACGTAGATTTGGCGTAGCAGTTAATGTTGATAAATGTCAGGCTGGTTGTTGGGCAGTACATATTACTTGGCGAACGTAACCATTGAGCGCCTTCCTTCTATATTATATAATGGCACAGTTATTCCTTTATCAGGATATTTGAAGGATTTAGGGCTGTACGTTGACGAAAGTCATCTGGAGAAAACAAATTTAGCACATTAACCAGAGCGTTACAAACATTCTACGTTCTCTGTACAGGTTCAAGCACTTTCTACCATCTACTACTTAGCTGCTATTGGTCCAGTCCCTTGTCCTTCCTGCCATCGACTATGGTGAAGTTTGCTGCCCGGACTTATCAACGGAATTACTTAATAAGTTAGACCGGCTACTCAACAACTGCCTGCGCTTTGTTTTCGGGCTGCGAAAATATGACTACGTCTCATACTACCGCTTAAAATGGCTATTTATTTATTACGACAGAGAAGGTGCCTCAGATCGCTATGTCAACTTTTTTCTGTAATAAACGACCAACATGCTCCGGATTATCTAAAAACATACTTTAAAAATTTTAGGAAATACACAGAATCGAAAGTTACGTGCGTCGGAAAATTTAATTTCAGACATCCCCTTACATCGCACCTCTTTCATGTCTGGCTCCTTTACTGTTTCTGCCATAAGGCTATGGAACGCCTTTCCCGTCAGAATCAAGACGTCACCAAGTAGGTTTTCTTTTAAACGTAGAATTAAGAAACACTACGTATCGCTGCTCTCACCTTAGTCTGTCATATAAGTTATTGTACGTTTGTATTTTATGTATTATATACCTAATTCTTACATTAATATCTAATATTATGTCCAAACTAGTATTTGATGTATTTTTATGAGTGTATTTGTATATCCTTTTATGAATGTATGTGCCCATATGTACCTATTATTGTATGTAATAGGTTGGGGAAAAAGTATTTTCGTATTTTTGTATGAAAAGTCAAGACATTTTTTTCAAAGTTTATTTACATTTATTTACAATATATATGTACCGTTTTGTTGAATAACTTTCTGCCATTTTGTGGGCAGAGACATTATCCCGTTACTGTAGAAACTTTGGGACTTCTGATCAAAAAAACGGGACAAATAGTTTTGGCAGTCCTCTCTTGAGGTCAACCTTACAGAACCTAAAGAATTCTGAAGAGACCGAAACAGGTGAAAATCTGAAGGCGCAAGGTCAGGGCTATATGGTGGATGCACTAGGACCTCCCAGTCGAACTCTCTTAATTTTTGCTGAGTGGCTAAAGATGTGTGTGGTCTAGCGTTATCGTGATGAAAGACCACACCCTTCCTGTTGATCAATTCCGGCCGTTTTCTCTCGACTGCTTCCTTTAATCTCATCAGTTGCTGGCAGTAAAGATCAGAATCGATGGTTTTGCCGGACGGTAAAAGCTCATAATGAACAATGCCCTTCCAATCCCACCATACACACAGCATCACCTTATTTCGTGTTAGGCCAGGTTTGGCCACAGTCTGTGAAGCCTGGCCAACTTTCGACCACGACCTTTTTCGCACGTTCTTGTCGTAAGTGATCCACTTTTCATCGCCAGTTATCAATCTCTTCAAAAACGGCTCGGTTTCATTACGTCTCAATAATGAATCGCAAATGAGTACACGGTTCATTAAGTTTCTTTGAGTGAGCTCGTGTGGCACCCAAATATCGAGCTTTTTTGTATAACCAGCTTTCTTCAAATGGGTCAAAACTGTTTTGTGGTCAATTCCCAGTTCTTCAGCTACATCGTAACTACTAATATGCCGATCTTGCTCCACTCTTTCAAAAATGGCGTCCATTTTATTCGTAACAGGGCGACCAGAGCGAGGTGCATCTTTAACATCAAAATTTCCGGACTGAAAACGTTTGAACAGGTCCATAAACATCACAAATTTTTTTCACTGCTTGAGTTGCATTTTTGCCTTTTTTATAATAAAATTTTAAAATGTATCGAATTTCTTCATTAGATTCACTCATTTTTACGGAGAGAAAAACAAATGAAAAATAGCGGGAAACAACTTTTTTTTATTTTTTTCTTTTCTTTATAATGTAACCTTTTTAATGTTACCAAAACCAGCCAGACACAAATAGTACAGTCAAAGAAATTTTATAATAAGTTTATACCTACGTTATGCGAAAAGACTTTTTCCCCGACCTAATATGTATTTTTACGTATATATGTATTGCGGGTATTACCCACTTATTGTATTTCAGTTAGAACAATACTATTCTAAATGGTTATTTGAATTATTTTCTGTACCAATTCTTCGCAGGCTGTCTGTTTAACCCAAAGTTCGACTGGCAGAGAATGGCTTATGGCATTAAATCCACCTTATGTACAATATTTGGTTTTGTACAAGATTAAATAAATAAATAAACATAACGGCGAGACGAGGCTTAAAAGCCGCTGCTTACTCCTTCGGGTAACAAAAGGCGTGAAGTTATGTTATGTTATATAGGTTATGATGAATTAGATATAGAGAATTACAGGTCTGGTAGTGCAATTTGTAAAAGGATTAATAGCTAGCTAAAAATCTACGAAAGCTAAAAATCTACGAAACGGTGCCTTTTTATTGCAGAATCAGAAGCGCATTTCTGATCAGGTGTGTGACAGAGGCTCGTAAGATAATGGATTTATTCATCTAACTCAAGAGCATGGTTGGTTTTAGAATGGTTTGAATATCTAACCAATACTTTTTAACATACATACTTAACATAACTCACTTTAAGGTGTAAGTAGGCATTATGTTTACGTCCCGAATGGAATAGGTGGTTAACTTATTGCCATACACCGGGCACAAAGTATTCGATGTTTATCATTGTGAGCCCGGATTCGATTCCACGACTTCTTGTTTCAGAAGTGGGCTGCTCGACCATTGGACCGCCGAGACAAAACACTTCAAATTTATAAATATTTAGGACTTAATTAAAAAATTAGAGTAATGATGACATTGTGGATTTGATTTTAATGGGTATTATTATTATTAATTAAGATATACATCAAAAGTTTTGTAATAATGACAATGCTGTTTTTTATCAATTGCTTTATATCTGAGTGCTGTAAATTTAGAATTGTAATCTACTGTTAGTACACTGGTTTAGATTAGCCATTTTACTATTTGTAACATCTAGTTCACACCACTAGTTTGATTTATTTGATGACTGAACATCAACGAGAAATATTGTATCCAACAATATTTCTGCAATTCATATATATTTTTCATAATTTTATGTAACTGCTACTATATTATGTTCTATTCAATTGTTATATTAATATGTGTGTGCAATAACTGCTTGCTACACGGATTCCATTAATGAGACGAAAATTAAAGAAGAATGGTGGCAAGTGAACATTGCTCAAGGACCTGTACGTGGGCGAAGGGACCCTAGTGGCGATTTTCACGTATTCTATAATATTCCCTATGCTACCACTCCTACAGGAAGAGATAAATTTAAGGTATTTACAATTTATTCGTCATTATGGTCTAATAAATTATACGTTTCGATTTCTGCTTAAGAGGTGCCGCAAGTAAACCAATGAATATGTGCGTGATACCCACCTATTCAATAAAAAAAAAAAAAAAAAATCTTTATTGAGACCAGACAAAAAGAATACACTTTTGATAATATAATATCTAAAAACATTAAAATAAGTATACAGGTCGAAATGAATTCTAACGTCTAAACTAGACCGAGCCTGTATCTTAGACGTTAGTTTGTTCCCATGATAATAACTACAAATACAATGAGATATGTGCACTAGTGGAAAATAAACATGCTTTGGTCTATATACAATAAAAAAAAGTAAAAGTTTCGATTACAATGCGGGTATCTTTAAAATTAGATTTTCTGAAGTACCGCACACACAAATTGAAACCACAGAGAGTGTGAACTTGGGCAATTTTTAATTATAAGCTGCAGATTATATTCTGTTTGGTATTTCTATTAATTTTTTTTTTTTTTAATTTGTTCAAATATAGAAAGCTATTAAAATATACATTGATTTATATTAATAGGATACAATAAATAAGAAGCATTATTTTACATTAAAAAATTTTTTTTTATGTCATCGTAATTTTGCGTTTTTAGCCAAGATATTAGGACCTTCTTACATAAGCGTATATTTAATGGGTAAAACTTAATAATTTTATTTAATTTATTGTAAAGCATTGGGCCGAGATAACATTGAAATTTATCAATAAACGCTGTTTTATAAGCAACCGTAGGGCAAACCCTATCCCTACGTCTCAAGGTCTTTGTATTTTCATATTTGAGTTTTTTATGTTAGGCTATAACAGTTTCTTTAATGAATAACTGTCTAACAGTTAAAACATCACATTCGGAATACAGGTCGACTGTAGGATACCTAAAAGGTTTGAAGTTCATGACCTTAAGCAGGGCTCGTTGTGCACGTTCTAGCTTAATGAGGTGAGTTTTACGTGCTCCGCCCCATGAGGTGATGCAGTATGATAAGATAGATTCAGCTAGAGCGAAATAAACAGTTTTTAGTACGTTAGGATCAGCCACGTGCCTAAGTCTCTTGAAGACATATATCAACTTTCTTATTCTCCCTGTTAATACATCTATATATGGACACCACGTCAATTTGTAATCAAGGAGAATGCCAAGATACTTAACCGTTTCAACCCTTTCCAGATAACCGCAATCGCATGTGTAGTGGTGGTTCGTGTTTTGACAAGAATGGATCTGTATTTTAATGTTTTGTGCCATTTTTAGTGATTGTTCAGTATTAACAAAAGTGATAAATTTAGATTTAGATACATTAAGTGTAAGTAAATTTTGACTAAGCCAATTTGCTGTCCTTTGGAGACCTATTTCAGTATAATACCTTACCTCATCCCATGTGTTGCCGTGGAAGATTAGTGCCGTATCATCAGCGAATGTGAAAATTTTACAATTTTGTATCTTTAGATTACATAAACTATTAATATAAATAAGAAATAAAGTGGGACCTAGCACGCTACCTTGAGGAACACCAAATGTTACATGTGCATCAGTACTAAATAAACCATCTATTGTAACCCGCTGAGTTCTATTTTTTAAATAATCACTGAACAAATCTAGTGCGTTACCCCTAATACCGATCCTTTCCAATTTTTTAATTAGGATAGGAACGGAGACTGTGTCAAAAGCCCTGGCCAGGTCCAAAAATACACCAATACATTTTCTTTTGCTATCAATATGGGTAGCTACAAAGTTAGTAAGTTCAGTGACTGCTTGTGCTGTCGATCTGCCCAATCTGAATCCGAATTGATTATGAGATAAAATTTGTAGTTTTTCTAAATATGCCAGTAATCTCTTGTTAATAATTTTCTCTAATATCTTGGACAACACGGGCAGCACTGAGATAGGTCGGTAGTTGCTAGCACAGGCCCTGCTCCCTGTCTTAAAGATAGGATGAACGACAGACACTTTAAACACGTTTGGAAAAACACCAGTTTGTATGGAAAGGTTGGCAATACGAGTTATTAGTGGAACAATAATATTTTTTGCCATTTTTATTAGTTTAGCAGAAATTCCGTCCCAACCCACTGCGCTATCAGTTTTTAGGTCCATAACTATCGACTCAACCTCATGTTCAGTTGTTTCTAACATGACCATAGAATTAAGTGGTGAAATAAAAGATTCTTCAATTTGGCTATTACATGGAGTTATCTTACTCGCCAATTCCTTTGCTATGCTAGTAAAATAAAGATTTATTTCTTCGAGGGCCAATTCTGGGGTATTATTAATTTTAAGAAGATCTGTAGGTGTTTTTTTAGAATCCCTGTTAGTGATATTATTAATTATTTTCCATTTAGCTTTTGGGTTTTTAGCGTTTTTATTTAGCTCATTTTTGAGAAAATTGAGTTTTAGACGTTTTAGTAAGTCATTGCAGTAGTTTTTGTATCTTCTGTACGTTAAAGCTAGTATTAAATTGCTGGGATCAGTTTTAGATCTTAGGTGCATACGATCACGATTTCTAATGCATCGAACTAGGCCTGGCGTGATCCACGGCTTAATGCAACGTAGCCCTCTAGGTGTCAGTAGTTTGAGGGTGTTATTCATAATTGATGTATTGAGGATGTTACTCAACTGCTCAGCAGACCAGTGAGCACATTGTGATTCCATAATATCATTAAAATCTATCAATTTTAGGTCTGCCAGGATTGCTTCATAATTTAGTTTGTTTATAGTCTTACGTGTAATTGATTTTATTGAATAATCAAGTGTAACACATGAAAGTACCGGAGAATGGTCAGTCACAGTGGACTGAATAACAAATGTAATCGCAGTGAGGTTTGATTTAACCATAGCGTGATCTATGCAATTATTATCCCTTGTTGGATATAAATGACCCGGCAAAAAACCATGATATGCTAATAAATTAAGATAACGTGTGGAATTATGATCTTTATTATCTTGTTTCACATCTATGTTTAAGTCACCCATAACGATTACTTTGCTACGACTGCTGTAGGTATTTAGAAGGGTATCGAAAGAGTTTATGAAGTTATCTATATTTAAAAATGATGGTGATCTGTATATACCTATTACAACAACATCCGTGTCAATCTCGATGACCACACACGTAGCTTCAATTAGGGGAATTTCTGCTACCGAACAGTGGAGATCCTCTCTTGTGTATACTACAATACCATCATTTTGATTTCGATTATTTTTTGTAGAGTAGGTGTCATAATTTTTTATAGAAGGAAAATCTGTAGCTTTAGAGTTCCACGATTCCGTTAGGATAAGTATCTCGCATGTTATTTGAAGCCGAGATAAGAGAACTTCCAACTGGGAAATGTTTTTTGTGATGCTTCTAATATTTTGTGTTAAGATTTTTAAGTTATTTTTAGTTGTTAAATTGGATGTCAATAGATTTTGACAGGATTCCGGAATACACAAGAATGAAGGTCCAGCAGATATATTGTCTATATCTTGTACCAAATTATCATTATTTATAGAATCGAATTTTGTTTTAAGAATGTTGGTAATGTAGTCAAGGAAACTATTATTCTTAATAGTAATAGTTTAGCAATAGTAATAGTTTTGGCCCATATTATATTCCCGCTTAGATAAAAAATTTTGATCAAGTTATTTTCAAACCGCAAAATAAAATGAGCATTATAACAAAAATGATAAATACATACAACTGTGTAGTGTTGACAGAAAATCAAACAAAACGGCAAAACAAACACTGAACAAAGTGACAGCCAAAGAACTAAAAAGTAAGATAAAAATAAGGATAAATAAAGTGGTGGACCCAAAACTAACCATAGTCATATGAGGTTTCGAAGATTGATCAGTTGCGATTCATCTTTTACTTCTATGCGAGGTGCTTCGCTGTCCTTACGGAGAAATATTTTGCCATTAGTAGTCCAACAGAATTTATATTCTTTGGTCTTCGCAACATCCCTTGCGAGGAAAAATAGACGGCGGCTTTTACTTGTTAAAGCCTCTGAAATATAAATTGGTGTTTGTTCTCCCGTGAATCCTATATCAGCAGAGTTTAGGCGTTGGTTAGGATGCTGCACATTGTAAGATTTGATGCCTTGTATGATGTTGTTTTTTAATATGACGGAAGTCAATTCGGCAATTATTGTGCTTTTTCCTGACTTCGCATTTACTCGGAAAACATCTCTGATGGCTGCTTCTTGTACGTCAACATTCAGGACTTTGCAAGTATTTTGTACAATTTTGCATAGGACGGTCTTTGTTTCAGCTTTGGTTGAAATTGGTATGTTCCTTAATTCAATAGTAGATGATTTTGAATTTCTTTGTATGTCTTCTAGTGACGATTCAAGCATAGCTATCTTTAATAAGTGTTGTTTACGTTCATTCTCCAAAGCTTCAACTTTTTTCTGAACATCTTCATATTGTTTATTCATAAAAAGCAAACTTTTTTCAATTTCTTCGTTTGTTTGTTTTATTTCGGTGTTTTGTACTTTTATTTCACCAATCTCTGAGATAAGTCTATTCAGCAGACCGTTTTGGGTTCCCTTCCATTCTTCCAGCAAGTTTCTAATTTCTTCCTTAAAAGAAGAGAGTTGTTCATCGCTTGATTGGCGTTGCCTTTTACTGCGTTGGGATATAAAAGACGGTGTGGAAATTCCAGGAGGGATATTTGTGACCTCTGAATCTGATACAGTATGTTGCAAGCCACTCCTTGTAGGCGATCTCATCATTCTCGACATAACCAAAGTTTTCTTTTTGCCGAGGTTCAGATCTCAAGTGGTCGCAGAGCCGATGATGTACTGGTTGTCTCGCTCGCACAAAGATATCGCTAGTGTACAACCCTTGAGTTTGCTACGCGCCTAGTACTTTGCAAAAAATAAATTTACAATTTATTTATTCAAAATAAATACAATTTAAGAAACATTAACTAGATACGTGCACACGTCTACACTCCAAGGCAGACAGCGGGGGAAAAAAGAATCAATTCAATGGAACCAAATTAATGTCTCAAAATGTAACTAATGCTGCCTAAATTTTTAAGTACTGAATACCTTCAGGTTTTATTATAATAATGGATTGCATAGCCGAAATTACAACTTAAAATAATTTACGCGTAAATTATTTTATTAATTTTTATCTAAGTGTAAATAACGTTCTACACTGTAGCAGGTACGCCCGTGAACGGCTGGTGGTCCTAAAAACGCACTTCCGCATTTGCAATACTTTCATCTTATCTTATCTTATCTTATCTTATTATATTTATATTTATATATATATATATATAAAAGAAAGTCGTGTTTGTTACAACACAATATCTATATCTTTACTAATATATAAAATCGGAGTGTCTATTTGTCAAATTGAAATAACCGCTTTTTACGAAATGCATGTATAAACTGTATATACATCAAAATAACATTTTTTAGAATTTTTGTCTGTCTGATTGTTTTAGCTAATGGCTACACCAGTCGAAATTGACGGGACTTTTTTAGAAAAAATCTTTTATTTACTCATATAATGCCTTTGAGGTGAAACAAAGTTCGCCGGGTCAGCTAGTTATAATATAAAATTAGCAACTAACATAGGTTTTCTAATTTTCTGTACACGTTTATATTTATTGCAGGCACCACTTCCACCACCTACATGGGAACAACCATACGACGCAATTGATAAGGGAATTATATGTCCGCAATTCATAGTTAAAGAAATTTTTCCCACGGACATGAACATGCAAGAGAATTGTCTGATTGCAAATGTGTATGTCCCTAATACTGACGCAAAGAATCTAACCGTGTTAGTATATGTGCATGGAGGTGGTTTTCAAGCAGGATATGGCGATATGCTGAAACTAACAAACCTCATGAAGACTAAAGATTTTATAGTCGTCAATTTTAACTACCGTGTAGGAATTCATGGTTTTCTTTGTCTCGGGACAGATGATGCTCCTGGCAATGGCGGTATGAAAGATCAAGTTGCGTTACTTCGCTGGGTTCAACAAAATATCGCTGCCTTTGGTGGTAATCCTAAAGATGTAACTATTAATGGTGGTAGCGCTGGTTCTGCGGCAGTTGATCTTTTAATGATCTCAAAGGTAGCTGAAGGATTTTTCAATAAAGTAATACCAGAAAGTGGTGCTAATTTAGCGGCTTTTACAATACAATCAGATCCAGTTCAAATTGCTAAGGACCATGCGACAACACTTAATTTTGCAAAGGTTGACGACATGACTGCCTTAGAAGAATTTTACAAAACACTGTCCTTTGAAATTTTAACAGCTGATACTTTTATAAATAGAACTGACTCAACTTTATTGTTTTCACCTTGTGTAGAACATCCTATGAGTACTGAAGCATTTCTCACTGACTCGCCCCTGAATATTCTTAAAAGTGGTAAATACAAAAAAGTGCCGATGTTGTATGGTTTTGCCCAAATGGAGGGCCTTATGCGTATTGGGATGTTTGATTTGTGGAAAGAACAAATGAATAATAAATTTTCAGACTTTTTACCTGCCGATTTACAGTTTAAAAATGAAGATGAAAAGGAAGAAGTTGCCAAATTAATAAAAGAATTCTATTTCGGGTATAAACCTATAGGAACTGACAATATTTTGGAATTCGTGGACTACTTTTCTGATGTCATGTTTGCGTATCCTGCATTGAAAGCTGTAAGCTTACATGTAGAAGGAGGTCATGATCAGATATATTTGTACGAATACTCTTTTGTTGATGATGATACCCCCGTAATACCTAATACAAACATACGTGGTGCTAATCATGGCATGCAATCTCTGGCTGTGTCTGATGGCAAAAACGTCTTAGATAGATTAGAAGACAGTATATCAGAAGAATATAGAAATATGAAAATAATAATACGAGAAATTTGGCATAGCTTTATAATAACAGGGTAAGTGGTCAATAGTCCACAGTTATCTTTAGATGAGTGTAAGGAGATACTTTAATAACCTACTAACATGTGAAAGAATACCAGAGAAGAGATACCTTCAGTAGGGTATCTAGAACTTCCGGATTTGTCTAAAATTCCTTGTTAATGCCGAACTCTACCAATCGGTCTACAAACATTCGAGTTGCCTATTTATGTTGACGATGTTTATAAAACAATAAACATACACTAAATTTACAACAAAAAAATTTGCAAAAAACAGCACGAGTGCATAGAACAGTATTTATTAATGAAGGGAGTTGGCATGATTGGATGTGGAGAAGTAGCTTATAAGTACTAATATTAATGCAGTGGAGACGAGTTTGATAAATGCAATGAGGGATAGTGTGACGCTTATAAAGATGTAGGGACATGCTTGGCGTGATTAAGATGGTTTGGAGGTCTAGAAACGGTGGCAGTAAGGTAAGGTCCTTCCATCACCAAATCCATGATATTTTAAAATATTATGAGAATTAAGTACATTATTTATCTGCGGCTAAAAATCTAACTACATTATTATCCTCTTTTTAGACTTTAGAAAATTTTAGGCCTTTTTAAAAATATTAGTGTAAACATGACAATATGATATTTGGATAAAACAACAAATATTAAAAGACAATTGTCATTATTAACTAACAAAAAATTAATAGCTTCATAATCATGATAATGCTGTTTTTATCAGTTGGTATATATCTGTCGGCTGTAAATTTACCGTTATAGTCTACAGAACAATTCGATTGCTGTTACTGCGTTAGATTAGCCACTGTACTCAGGCTAACATCAACTCACTACCAGATACATTCATTTCACGTTTGAATATCAACGAGTAATATTGTATCCAACAACATTTTTACGAAGTCATTTTTAAGTTACTATTACTACTTACTATACTACTATACTATTTGTAAGCGACCGTAACATAATCATGTACTATTTGTCTGTTATATTAATATGTATGTGGGCTGTAGCTTCTTGTTACATGGATTCTATTGATGAGAAGGAAATAAAGGAAGAATGGTGGCAAGTGAACATTGCTCAGGGACCTGTACGTGGGCAACGAGACCCCAGTGGCGAATTTTATGCATTCTATAACATTCCCTATGCTACTGTACCTACAGGAAAGGATAAATTCAAGGTATTTATTATGTCTCATTTATCTAATAGTTTAACATTCCAAAGTCTTCTTACGAGGTGCCGTGTGTGAACCAATGACTTTTCAGATACTTACCGAAAAGTCATTGCAGTAAATATAGGTGACTGACAATTTATGCGTGATGCCCAGCCACTTATGCATGGTATCTACTATAATAAAAGTATAATTGCCGCTATCTACACTTTCTCGTACAAAGCACCTAAAGACACTGAAGTGGGTCACCTGCTCGTTGCCGTCCTTTAAGGGAGTAGGAGGATAAAGGAAGGGGAATGAGATCGGGCCTCCGGATACCTCTCTTACCGAACGAAACGCAGCATAAGCCATCTTACGCCGATATTCCGAGGTTCTGGTATTTCACCGGTCGAGCCAGCCCATTAATGCAGTGAAGTGCGAGACTACCACTGTTAAATATAAAATTGTAATAAGAATATAGAAAGATTGTAGACTTGTAATTAAAATAAGAAAACCTACTCGAGATCTGCTGAAGGACGGGTGTCCTATAAAATCTGACCCTATGCCATCAATATACTGTTGAAAATCAGCAGTTTTCAAGATCTTAGCAACTAAACTAAGCGCATTAGTTTAGTCGCTAAGAACTCTTGAGAACTGTTTAAATAGCACTCCTAAAATGCTTTACGTATGAACGGTTTTTTTACTTTTGCCTACAATTAACAGAACATCTAGTATGTATGATGTTTTTAAAAACATCTAGTACACACTGTTATCTATTTCAGGCCCCACTTCCACCACCTACTTGGGAGGAACCATACGACGCAATCGACAAGCAAATTATATGTCCACAATTTCTAGTTAAAGAAATATTTCCCGAAGACTTGAACATGCAAGAGGATTGTCTAATTGCAAATGTGTATGTCCCTCAGACTAACGCCAAGAACCTAACCGTCTTAGTATATGTACATGGGGGTGGTTTTCAAGTAGGATATGGTGAAATGGGACAATTCAAAAATCTCATCAAAACCAAAGATCTGATAGTGGTCAGCTTTAACTACCGTGTAGGAATTCATGGTTTTCTTTGTCTTGGGACTGAAGATGCTCCTGGAAATGGAGGTATGAAAGACCAAGTTGCGTTACTTCGGTGGGTTCAACAAAATATCGCCGCTTTTGGTGGCAATCCTAATGATGTAACTATTTCTGGAGCTAGTGCTGGTTCTGCATCGGTTGACCTTTTAATGATCTCAAAGATGGCCGAGGGACTGTTTAATAAAGTCATACCAGAAAGTGGTGCCAATCTAGGAGTATTTACAATACAATCAGATCCTATTCAGATTGCCAAGGATCATGCGAGAACACTCAATTTTGCAAATGTTGACGATATTGGTGCATTAGAAGAATTCTACAAAAGTCTTTCTTTTGAACTACTAACGGCAGATGGTTTTTTAGATAAAACTGATTCTACTTTTCTCTTTGTACCGTGTGTAGAACGTTCAATGGGTAATGAAGCGTTTCTCACTGAGACTCCCTATAATATTCTTAAGACAGGTCAATACGAAAAGGTGCCTATGTTGTATGGTTTAGCAAATATGGAGGGGCTTATGCGCACTATGATGTTTGATTTATGGAAAAACAAAATGAATGAAAAATTTTCAGACTTTTTACCTGCTGATTTACAGTTTGAGAATGAGGATGAAAAGGAAAAAGTTGCAAAATTGATAAAAGAATTTTATTTTGAGGATAAACCAGTAGGTAATGACAATATCTTGGGATACGTGGACTTCTTCTCTGACGTTTTATTTGCATATTCTACTTTAAAGGCTGTAAGTTTACATGTAAAAGGAGGTCACGATCAAATATATTTGTACGAATACTCTTTTGTGGATGATGACACTCCTGTAGTACCCTACACAAACATACGTGGTGCTAATCATTGCGCGCAATCTATGGCTGTAACTGATGGTAAAACTCTAATAGATAGAGAAGAGGATGGAATATCAGAAGACTATAGAAATATGAAAAAATATATACGAGGAATTTGGCATAACTTCATCAAAACAGGGTAAGTGTTCCATTTTATTTATCCCAGTGTTCACCTAGATAGAAAGAATTGTCAGTGTTCGTGGATACATGTGCCCCCGCTGGGAAGAATAGCTCTTCCAATCGGCACACGCAGTGAAGTATCTTCTTACTATGTAACAATTATAAAACCATCGTACCTTAGGATTGAATTGAACCAGATAAAGTTAAAAAAATATTGATTTACTTGTAGTCTGAAAACCCTGATTTCATTACTGACTCAATATTTGTCAGGAAAATATATAAAGTTGTATATGAAGCTCTGAAAAACTGAAATTTTATATTTAAACAAACAAAAGACAGTCCAGATATTTTTATGAATATCTATTGGATGGGATTTCCGTCAATTTTGATGCTAGGTGACTAAACTGATATTTTTTTTGAAGTCTTTTTTATTCCAAGCACATAATATTTATTTTTGGTAAATAACCTTCTACCCTTTCGTGTTGGTATTTACATGAACTAGTGGGTGATAAAAGAATTTGCGACCAATAGCTGATACGGGATTAAAAATGTTGTACCTATTTATTTTTCAGTAAACCTGTTTCGGAACAATCATCTCTGCCTTCGTGGCCACCTGTCGGGGAAAACTTGTCACCGCACATGTCGTTGGGGCAGAAGATTGAACTTAAAGGAAGTTTGTTGGAAGAACGATTCAATTTCTGGGATAAAATTTATGACAAATATTATAGACAGCCCATACCACCAGTATCAGTAAAAGAACACACAGAACTTTAAAATATAATTAATATTAGATAAAAAAGAATGATATAAATTAAGTTTTTTAAATTTAAATTAGGGCTTTAATATATGATGGCCTTTGTGGTGCAATATTTCAAAAATCGACAGCTGAGTGTAAGCGAGCCGGTTCAATTCCCACCCGAGTACAGATATTAATGAGGATATCTTTGTATGGCGGATGGGTCTGGCTGATGTCTTAGTAGGAATTATTTGCAGATGTATTTATAAGAAAGTACATAATAATATGTATTAATATTCGATGTTTCGTTTCCATAATATAATCACTTAAGTTGTTTAGCTAATTCGAAATCTAGAGAGTGCTCTTTGTATACCAAAATATTATTAATACAGCTATTTACATAACAAAATCTTTATTTGATTATCGTTGATTGTTTTCATTTTGTAATATTTTTTAATTACCTAAATTACGAATTTAGAATATTTAGTGAATCTATACATTTAGTATGTGTCCAAACTTGTGTTGTACACCGTATGTGTTTAGGATTATAATAAAAATGAGATATGGAAGCGAAAATGGAGGTAGGAGAGAATCGAAAAGATGAATAGCAGAAGACACTTTATAGACCCTTGTGTACAGATTTATGCCTATTTATTTTGACTGTTGGCATATATATATGGCCAACACTAGAAAAGCAATATGGCCGTCACTAGAAAAGTATTTATACGAACCACACCTTTACTCGTATAACTAGCACCTTTAGTGGAGAAAACGGAAGAAAATTTTTTCGGGTTTTTATATGCAACTAGCTAACCCAACGAACTTTGTTCCGCATCAAAAGTAATAAATAAGTAAATTTTGAATGTTATGAGGTTCAATTTGTGCTATTTATAGGCTTTAACTGCTGTCTGCCTTAGTTAATACTGCAATATTTTGGAAAATATTCCATTAAATTGCATGTTGTAAAGGCCCAGGATCATCTATATTACATGCACAATCTATTTAAGACACTTAATTGGATAAAAATTAATGCTGTATTGTGTAAAATTGCTTCGTAAATAGGCCATTATTTCTAGTAAAAAGTAAAAAAAATAGAAATGGTCATTGTGGTTTATCCATAAGAGATAGACATATGCCCTCGTGGACTTTTTTGTAGACCTTTTAAACGTGTATAATAATATAGTACGTTGATTTGCTTTATCACAGAGTTCATGCAGCGTTTGCGATTAAAATTCTATGTCTTGAAATTTATCTTTTTTTTACTACACTATACATGTATTAAAGATCAAAACCAACCCGTTGACACCCTCTAACTATTAAAAAACCGCATCAAAATCCGTTGCGTAGTTTTAAAGATATGCGCATATAAGGGGACAGACAGCGGAAAGTGACTTTGTATAAAACTATGTAATGACTAGAATATAATACACTTCATTGTACACCATTCAAAGAATACAACAAATACAAATGTACTCTTATTTACAGAAACTCTTAAGTACAAAAACCAGGTCCAGGAGTCAATCCTTAATATTATGTAGATTCTCTAGAGAATGGTAATTTGTACGGATAGAGACTCTTATTCTACATAGTAAATATTAGGCAACTACGATAGGTGGCTCTTATGATGTATCATTTGGAGGTAATTTTTTTATTAGTTTGATCGGAACCGTCTTATATCTGTGCGTTATCGTGTATATATATATACACGATATATATATAATTATTATATAATTTGATTATATGAAGTACTTTATCATTAGTAACGAAGTAAACATGATATTTTTACTTTAGTATTTGAGTAACACCAAAATGTGGAAGACGTGGATAGCATTGTTGTGTGTAGTAGCAATATCAAAAGCCAATGAAGAAGAATGGAGAATTCTGAAAACCAGCCAGGGACCTGTTCGTGGGCGGAGAGATCCAGCCGGTGTCGATATATTCAAGAATATACCTTACGCTACAGTACCAAAAGGAACCCGTAAATTTAGTGTAAGCGCAGTTATTTTTTAACTTACTTAATTGCTTATGGTGTTGACAATCTTAAAACACAGTAGCCATATCTTAGTAAATATTTTTACTTAATGAAAAATATATTGATTTAATATACATTTCTAGTGGTGACGTTTAAATATAAATAATACATAAAACAAGATAAATAATATTTTATGACCTGATAGCCACATACATGATGCTACCACTGAATAAAGTAGCATTGACTTTAAAATAAATTAGATTGATAAATATATATGATTGATTAAAACAGGTTTAGTACTTTCACAGTTTATCGATTACAAACAAACCAATTTTAGGTATCAATAATATTATTGATTTTGATTTTATCTATATTATATTTAAGTTGCGTCTAGAATTCTCTATCAATTGGTTTATTGGTGGATAAATCTACTGTCTCGGTGGTCCAGTGGGTCGAGCACACGGCTTCTGATCCAGAGGTCCGGGTTCGAATCCTGATACTGGCTTACACCAATGACATTTCGAAATTGTTTTCGGAAGTTAAGTGTTATAAATATCGATGACTGAAAACTTTGTGCCCGGTATGGCAATTAGTTCGCCACCTATTTCATTTGGGACGTAAACATTACGGCGAGTAGAGGTTTAATAGCCACTACCTACACAGTCGGGTGGAAAAAGGCGTGAAGTTATGTTATGTGTTATGTTATGTTTAAGGAAATCTAAAATGTTTCCAGGAACCACTACCAGCACCAGCTTGGCTGCAAACTTTGGATACCCCAGACAAGGAAATCATATGCCCGCAGGGGGCAAGCTTTTTCGTGACGACTGAAGACAAAATTGTTCAGGAAGAATGTCTAATAGCGAACATTTATGTCCCTGTTACCGAAAAGAAAAAGCTACCGGTTGTGGTATACATACATGGAGGGGCTTTCGAAATGGGTTTTGGTGCAATGCTTACACCGATAAACTTCGTAAAAACACATAACGTAATAGTTGTAACTTTTAACTACCGTCTTGGGGTACATGGATTCTTATGTCTGGGCACGGAGGCTGTACCTGGCAATGCAGGTTTAAAAGATCAAGTGGCGTTATTGATTTGGGTAAAGAAAAATATAGCTAGCTATGGAGGTGACTCAGAAAATGTTACCATAGCAGGTTACAGTGCAGGATCTGTTTCGGTGGATTTACTCATGCTGTCAAAGTTAGCCAGAGGATTGTTCACTAAAGTTGTTTTAGAAAGTGGTGCAAGCGTCGGATCCATTGGGGTTCAAAGGAATCCTTTAGAAAATGCTCAAAATCTCGCTAAAAAACTGAATTTCAAGGATGTAGAGAACTTACAGGCATTAGAACAATTTTATAAAAATACTCCATTAGAAACTATGCTTAACGTTACATTTTTTGATATAAAGAATGCTTCGGTAACATTTGGTCCGTGTGTAGAACGCAAAAGTTCATCAGCCTTTTTGTATGATTCGCCAATTAATATTATAAAGAATGGAGCATACAAAAAAGTTCCTATGCTTATTGGTATTAGCGACATGGAAGGTTTACTGCAACTTCCTAATTTCGAAGTTTGGAGTAACGATATGAATGAAAGATTTTCAGATTTTTTACCTGCCGATTTAGATTTTGAAAGTTCTAATAATAAAGACGAGGTTGCCAAAGAAATTAAAAAGTTTTACTTTGGAGATCAGATCATAAATGAAAAAACAATTTTGTCCTACATTGATTATTTCTCGGATGTGCTTTTTGCATATCCAACATGGAAGGCTGCTAAAATGCACGCAGAAAATGGTCACAAGGAGATCTATTTATATATGTATACGTTCGTGGATGATAACAGTCCTGCCGTACCGCATACGCAAGTGCGTGGTGCTACACACTGTGCTCAAACAATGAGTATATTTGACGGAGCTAATTTCGCTGCTGCAGGTGATGAAAGTAATTTATCAGAAGCTTATAAAAAGATGAAGGCAACGACGAGGGAAATGTGGTATAATTTTGCAGTGTACGGGTGAGTTTTATAGAGATTTTTTTTTGGATTGTCTATCACAATTAGTCTTCTAATATTATAGTAGTCCTCAAATATTATAATACATATTTATTTTATATATTTATCTAGTGACTTTTAGGTATTTTGTATGCTATGAATTTTGCTAGAGTAACTTTACCCGAAGGTGTGGGCATTGTCAATTATACCTTGAGGATAATATTGTTAGTTATCGATATTTATAACATACTAGCTGACCCGGCGAACTTTGTTCCGCATCAAAAGTAATAACTGCTGTCCCACTATGTTAAAACTGCAATATCTTTGAAAATATTTGTTTAAATTGTATGCTGTTAAGGGCCAGAATCATCTATATTGCATGCCCAATCTATTAAAAACACTTAATTGGATAAAAATTAATGCTGTAATGTTTAAAATCGCTTCGTACATAGGCCATTATTTCCCGTAAAACGTAAATAAAGAAAAATGGTCATTGTGTGTTATCCCTAAAAGAGAGACATATGCCCTCGCGGACTTTTTTGTAGACCTTTTATAGATGTATAATAATGTAGTACATTGTTTTGATTTATTACTTAGGGTTCAGGGAGCTTTTGCGGTTAAAGTTTAAATCTTGAAAATTATCACTTTTTTTTATTACACTATACATGAATTATAGATCAAAACCGCCCCGTTGACACCCTCTAACTATTAAAAAAACCGCATCAAAAGCCGTTGCATAGTTTTAAAGATATGCGCATATAAGGGGATTGACAGCGGAAAGTGCCTTTGTTTTAAACTATGTAATGATGATTAAATTCCGAAAGTCGTTGCTTTAATCAGTTCCTACGAACATGGACAGAGTATAGAATAGAATAGTACATTAGAGTTTAATTAACTTGAAATTCATTGATCTTCCAGAAAACCAGTTCCTGAAGGATCGGCATTTCCATCATGGCCGACTGCAGGGCAGGATTCTTCTCCACACATGAATTTGGGAAACACTGTCGAGTTACAAGAATCTTTTATAAAATCACGAGCAGAGTTTTGGGATAGTATTTATCAAAAGCACTACAAGGAACCTATTCCACTACTGACGCCGCCACACACTGAACTTTGAAATTTAATTTTAATTAATAAATCAGAACAGCGTAATAAATAAATAAATAAAATATATTTGTTCCACTTCTGAATGTAACCTATTTACACATATTGCCTTATGAATGAATGTTGGGTCTGACAGAAGAGATTCAAAAAGTAATCATTATTAAAATTTATGGGGAGATGCAAACTTAAAGAAGCAGTCTCCGCTTACCCCCATTTATGTATGTTATATAAAATAACGGGCTTGTTATCATTTATATCCGCATTATCACAATACCACCCAGTAGGGTATTCCTACCGTATTATATATTGTGTAATAAAATTAAATATTTGTGATAAGAATTATGTTTATGTCTCTTTAATATTAATGTAATGGTGACATTATGTTATTTAGATAACAATAGATATAAATAGATCTTTATCTTTAATACATAAAAAAAAACATCACAAGCTTTGTAATTTCTCGGGGCATTAAGAAATGTAGCAAAAGAAAGAGAGAACTGTTATGGAAATATAGACTACATAAAAATGAAGAAGCTAAGACCGAATTCAAAAATTACGCCATAAAATATAGAAAAATAATAAGACTTACAAAACTTGCACAAAACAATTATAAAATTAACACAGCTCAAAACAAATCTAAGACAACGTGGGATATAATTAACGAAACTAAAAACAACATTCCCAAACATATAATTTCATCTATCAAAATTGACGAAAGATCCATCTCTGATCCAGTACAAATTGCTAATTCCTTTAACGATTTTTTTATTGATAACGTTAAGCCGATGCATGCCATGATAAAACCTGATACAATTAACATGAGTCGTTCTGTTAAGTCTATGTTCTTAGCACCATCGACATCATACGATGTTTTGGGTATCATCAGATCGCTCAAAAACACTAACAGCGTTGGGCATGATGGTATAACAACTAAAGTAATTAAATACGTAGCTTACAGTATTTGTGATCATCTCAGTCACATACTAAATTTATCAATAAGTGCAGGCATATATCCAGCTGATTTAAAGACTTCCATCATAAAGCCATTATATAAAAAAGGTAGTAATTTAGATATGTGTTCTTACCGACCAATATCTTTACTATCACCAATTTCAAAGATATTTGAGAAATATTTACATAGAGAAATTAGTAAGTACCTTGAAAAAAATAATATTTTAATAGATAGTCAAAAAGGATTTCGAAAAAATAAAACTATTAATATGGCAATCTTTGATTTTATACACAACATTATGATAAACTTAGTTAAAAATAATCCCATTTGTGCTGTATACTGTGACATGACTCAGGCATTCGACTATGTGAACCACAAACTATTACTTTATAAATTAGAGTCCTATGGAATCCGAGGTAACTTAATAAAACTTATTGAATCCTATCTCAGTGATCGTAAGCAATACACCCAAGTCACAAATGTAAACAGTATCACCAAACAAGAGACTATTTATACTTCAAACATAGGGAGTGTATTGCATGGTGTACCTCAGGGGAGCGTTTTGGGTCCAGTATTATTTATAATAAACGATTTACCTAAAGCAAGTGCCTTCCCGATGTCACTTTTTGCAGACGATAGTACAGTCAGCATTAGCTGTAGAAATAAACAAACATTTGAATATGACATCAATGATACTGTAGCATCACTTGTTGATTGGATGAATAGCAATAATCTAAAGATAAATCTAGAAAAAACCAAAATTATGTATTTTAGTCAACGTCAGGCTTCTCCTAATTTAAATATAAAGTATTTAGACGTTTCGCTGTCCAATATAGAATACACCAAGTTCTTGGGTATCACTATTGATAGACATTTAAACTGGAAACAACATATCAATCTGTTAAATGAAAAACTAAACTCGTCTGTATACGCTCTGTATAAACTTTCAAAAATTGTCAACACTAATGCACTTATCATAGCTTATCACGGAATGGTATGCTCGTTGTTGAGATTCGGAATTATTTTTTGGGGTAACTCAACAAATAAAGAAGCAGTTTTTAAATCGCAAAAGAAATGCATAAGGGCAATGTTTGGAGTGGACGTGCGGGACAGTTGTAGACCATATTTCTAACAACACAAAATTCTAACAGTCCCATCGTTATATATTTTAGAGGTGGCCATATTTGTGAAGACAAATCCACATATTTTTAATAAATTGTCTAACGTAGTCCAACGTAATCGACGAGATAACGAACGACTGTGCATTGTACCATCCAAAACTGCGTTAAAAAATAAAAGTGTGTTTAGCATGGCACCGATCATTTATAATAAAATTCCTAAACATATAAAGGAATTAAACATCACACAATTTAAACGAAATTTAAAAACATATTTACAAGAGAAATGTTATTATACCTTGAATGAATTTTTGACAGATAAGATTACGCCTATTAATGAACGAATGAAACATTTATATACATATACAAATAATAAGAATATTATAAGAATACCACTAAGTAACTAACAAAAATATATAATAAAATATTTATATGTAACACAAATATATTGTCAGGAAAATATTGTTATTATTCACATTTTTTTATTTTTAATGAAATACCCTTTTATGTGTGAATATCTGTTATCAACACTTTTACCTATGTTATTATGTAATTTATTTCCTGACATGATAACTATATTGACATACAAACATTTGTGCATGATTTGACGAATCTTATTTTTATTTTACTCTTTGACAACGACTGACATTGTAAAATATGTAACTACCTACCTACATTAAATTTAGTTATTTTGTACTTAGTAATGATCCTAACATAATGTTTTAAAGTTTATTGACATCTGTATTAATTGACATCTGTATATTATTATTAATTGATTTAGCTTATTTTAAATAAATGTACTGTAAAATATTCATATGCCATTCTTGGCAGATTTTGGCGATACGAATTGTAAATTGTTACCTTGTACTTACTAACCCAAAATTTTATGAATAAATGATTAAAAAAAAAAAAATGGTGACAACGCTGTTTTTTTTTTATCAGTTGGTACAAATCTGACGGCTCTTAATTTAGATTTGTCAATTCGTACAAGCGTCTAAATATAACTGTAGTCTGCAGTTCACAGAATATTTCAATCACTGTCACTGTAGTTTTGACGTCACAAGTCAGCAAGTCAGTCACAAGTCTGACGTCTAAGTAGTCACTACCTATAAGTTTGATTCATTCAATCCTCGAATATCAACGGGAAATATCGTGTCCTACAACATCCTTTTATTACGCGATACAAGCATAGTTTTGACAATTTTAAAGCAATTGTGACTGTATTATGTCAAATTCGATTGCTATATTAAGTTTGTGTGCAATAATTATTTGCCACACGGATTCTATTCACGAGAAGGAATTAAAGGAAGAATGGTGGCAAGTGAATATTGCTCAAGGGCCTGTACGTGGGCGAAGGGATCCTAGTGGTGAATTTCATGTTTTCTACAACATTCCCTATGCCACTGCACCAACTGGAGGGGATAAATTCAAGGTATTTATAATAAATTTATGTATGTTACCCAGAGATTATAAAGCTTGAGTTCTGGGTACATACATGACTTTTTCAATAAAAACAACAATATAACATAAATTCGCCCCTTTTTCTATCCGAAGATGTAGGCAGTGGCTGTTACCCCCGACTCGCCGTTATGTTTACGTCTCAAATGGAATATAGGTGGCGAATGTGGCGATCGTATTGCCGTAGGTACACCGGGCACAAACTTTTCAGTCATCGATATTAATTACAAATAACCTCGGAAAACAATATCAAAAAGTCATTGGTGTGAGCCCGGATATGAATCCACGACTTCTTGATTTAGAAGTGGGGTGCTCGACCACTGGACCACCCAGACTTTTTATAATAATAGTTATTGTATATGAAGCTTTGTTACTAAAGTTTTTGTTATATATAAATGCAAGACTATAGATATTTCTATGTATATAGTTGGCATCTAGATACCATGGGGGCATATTATAAGCTCTTAATTCTAACGACTATTTTCAGTTAGTCAGGACTACTCGTGAGTGACTAAATGGAATTAGTCGTTAACAAATCGAATTTAGAGTGAATTTGACAGTGGCTCGTCACCGACTAGCTGAAATTAGTCGTTGAAAATACAAATTCGGTATTAAGAGCTCATAATATGCTCCCTGGTAACATCTTCATACACAAATTGTACAGATAAACGTTCATGTTTGGAAGGGGACCGTGACACTGGTTGACCTCGGTCCATTTAACAATACATTACGAGGCCGGATGCCTAGCCATAGACTCACAGGTGTAGCTGATGGTAAATTTAAAATTGATGGTAATTTTATTAAGTTAGTTTAAAAGGTTACAAGTCGGATGAACTACGAAGCCTTTTCTCCCCTTTGACATAAAAAATATTTTATTGACCCACACATCAGGCAAACAGAGAATCACTCTAAATTATGACTTCGTCTTATACCTACCTATTTGACGTAAATACTTACTACGAGTACTCTTAGAAGTCTTAGAAAACAAGTCTACTTTTAAAAGTTCCTTAGTAAAATAACGGTAAAAAAGTACGTTAGGGATATGTTCATTGAGCAAGTGGAAAATTAACTCCTATACTAAACTCACCTGTTCTGTAACGACATTTTATCATAGACATTTTAATTATGTTATGTTACTGTGGCATACAATTTGCTATTAGTCTAGTTTTTAAAATTATATATAGTACGTTATCATTTTCAGGCGCCACTACCACCACCCTACGTGGGAAGAACCATACGATGCAATCGACAAGCGAATTATATGTCCACAATTCGGTGTTGAAGCTATATTTCCTGCAGACTTGGACATACGAGAGGATTGTCTCATTGCAAACGTGTATGTCCCTAATACTAATGCTAAGAACCTTACCGTCTTAGTTTATGTACATGGGGGCGGATATCAAATAGGCTATGGTGAAATGGGAAAAATGACGAAACTCATCACAAGTAAAAAAGATTTAATAGTCGTCAATTTTAATTATCGTCTAGGATTATACGGCTTTCTTTGTCTGGGAACTGAAGACATCCCTGGTAATGGTGGCATGAAAGACCAAGTTGCGTTACTTCGCTGGGTTCAACAAAATATCGCCGCCTTTGGTGGTAATCCTGATGATGTAACTATCGCTGGCGGTAGTGCTGGTTCTTCGGCAGTTGACCTTTTAATGATCTCAAAAACAGCCGAAGGATTGTTCAATAAAGTCATACCAGAAAGTGGTGCTAATTTAGGAGTATTTACAATACAATCAGATCCTATTCAGATTGCCAAGGATCATGCGAGAACACTTAATTTTGTAAATTTAGACGATATTAATGCTTTAGAAGAGTTTTACAAAACACTTCTTGTTGAACAATTTGATGATGTTCTAAGTAGAACTGATTCAACTTTAGTGTTTGTACCATGTATTGAACATCAAACTACTAATGAAGCATTTCTAACTGACACTCCCCTAAATATTCTTAGGACTGGTAAATACAAAAAGGTGCCTATGTTGTACGGTTTTGCAAACATGGAAGGTCTCATGCGCACTAATGCATTTGATGAATGGAAAGACAAAATGAACAACAATTTTTCAGACTTTTTACCCGCTGATATACACTTTGAAAATAAAGATGAAGAGGAAGAAGTTGTGAGATTGATAAAAGAATTATATTTTGGGGAAAAACCAATTAGTACTGACAACATATTGGGATACGTAGACTACTTTTCTGACGTTTTGTTCGTTTATTCTACTTTAAAGGCTGTGAGCTTACATGTAGAAGGAGGTCACGATCAGATATATTTGTACGAATACTCTTTTGTGGATGATGATACCCCTGTAGTTCCTCACACAAACATACGTGGTGCTAATCATCTCGCGCAATCTGTGGCAGTATTTGACGGCAAAACCATTTTAGATTCAACAGAAGATGGCATTTCAGAGGAATTTAGGAATATAATAAATAATATCTTGGACACATGAATATGAAAATAATCATGCGAGAAATGTGGCATAACTTTATATTATCAGGGTAAGTGTGTAATGATCAATAAAAATACCACGTTGAGATCGTATAACACCGCCATATTCAAGACACTTGAAATAAAAATCATAAAAATGTAGTTAAAGGAGATGAAAAAATTGCACCAAAAAAAAATTAAAAACGTAATGTTTTATTTACGCTCTATTAGAAATATATATTGTGTATGTTGTTTTGATTTTTCAGAAAACCTGTACCGGAACATTCATCTTCGCCTTTGTGGCCACCTGTTGGGAAAAACTTGTCACCGCACATGTCCTTGGGACAGAAGATTGAACTCGGTGGAAGCTTGTTGGAAGCGCGATTTAATTTCTGGAACAACATTTATGACAAATATTATAGACAGCCCATACCACCTGTATTTGTAAAAAGACACACAGAACTTTGAGATTGTCAGCTATGTAATACAGAAGATACCGTCGGGTAAGCGTCGGTTAAATCGGCTGACACCCTCGAAAAACCATGTATGTATGCAGAATGATACCCGGAACAAAAGATTTAGGTGTCGTACGAAAGATAATTAATAATTGTTAAATAAAATTATATTAGATTAATATTATTTATGTACTTGTTACCCTCCCCAGCTCCTCCTTTCTACTCCTCCATTTTTCTATAACGATAATTTCCTTTACCGACATCAGATTTGTGTCAAATATTCCTAGTATACAGACATGACCCCATTACAATAACAAATTATTTTAGCAGGTAATAATAATTTATTTCCAAAAATAACAATGTAACAAATAAATCAACAAATAAATAAACAAACAAATAATTCAAGAATGAACTCAATCCATAACTATAACAATTATTGTATCAAACAGCTATAAGACAGGTATTTCAGTAATAATACAATGTAATATTATTAATATTAGTCGGTTAAATAAAAACAAATAATAACAATTCAACAAAAAAGAACGGTAATAAGCTAGGTCAGTCATTACAACATTTTAAAAAAAAACATTTCAATAATACTATAATAATAATATAATAATATAGTAACAATATTATAATAATATATGAATATTATAATAGTATATATAACTATATTATAATATAGTTAATTACTATATATATTACTATATATAATATTTCATATTAAAAACATATTTATAAATTTGTCAATAGCAATCATAATAAAAATATTCATTTTCATTAATTGATACTGTTGTTGCAACTTATTTTATCAGGTATCTAACGATATATGAAACAAAAGCTACATTAAATTACAGATTGTTTCTTCTAATTTGTTGCATATACTAAAAACTATTTAAAATACTATAAGAATTCAAAAGCATCTACGTAAATTATTGTCTCTTAATACATATTTATTATTTCATAATACATTTATCATTTTTTTATTCTTACCCTTATGTGGGTGATAACCAAAGCGGAAATATATTCATAGTGGTAGAGTCACGCAGTTTGCTGCATGAGTGGGCCGGTTCGACTAGTGAAATACCACGGCCTCTCTGATTATCGACCTAAAGTGGCTCAAGCCACGTTTCTTTCGGTGAGAGAGGTATTCGGAGGCCTGACCTCTTTCCATATCCCCTTTCCATTCCGATCCTTATCCCATTGTAAGGGACGGCAATGCAACTGCAACACTATCTGTGTTCAGGTGTCCATGAGCAGCGTTTCGTGCTTGTCATCGGGTCATCCCCCATAAAAAAACAAAGACTCTTTTTCTCTCTATCTTTAATAACATAACATAATTTCACGCCTTTTGTTACCGGAAGATGGGGGCAGCGGCTGTTAAGCCTCGTCTTGCCATTATGTTTACGTCCCAAAAGGAATAAGGTGGCGAACCTATTGCCATACCGGGCCCAAAGTTTTCAGTCATTGATATTTATCACACATAACTTCTGAAAACAATTTCGAAAAGTCATTGGTGTGAGCCAGTGTCGGATTCGAACCCCAACCTTTGGATCAGAAGCTGTGTGCTCTACCACTGGACCACCGAGACTACAAACTTTAATAAGTATAGTTTAAAAAACTAAAACATACGTTTTCATATTATACAAACTAAAAAGTGTAAAAAAATTTTCAAGTATATAACACAAAAAGATTGCATTGTCATCGGCCTCTGGCAGCTTGGCAAATTTGAATAAAATGGAATTGAATAAAGTAGGAGAAAATTGAGCTTAAACAGTTAGATTACATACATACTCACATACATACAGGTGAAGCTAATAAAAGTGTAGAAAAGGAGGAACATTTCTTTAAATAATTTTAAATTTTAATGATACGCTACCAAATCAGTCGGCAGAAAATGGAAAAATTAAACAAGAAAATAATATTTGGCAAGGTATTCAATATATAACTTGACATTTAAAAAGTGTTCATATAATAGGTAAGCAAATTTAGAAAATGATGTCAATGTTCCATGAAGAGACATTATAGAGTAAGTAAGAAACCTTAGGAACTATCACTCACGAATAGAAATGAACGCGCGTCGATTTTTAAAGTTCCTATAATCACCTTCCTCCAGAACTCGTCATATTTGGTCATTCAAGGTGTGTCGTGGCCGTTCTCGACACCTGCAACCATCCGCTTTTGCATTTTATATCTGCTTAGTCAATCTTGCATCATCCATTCTTTCTTCATGCCCGAATCATCGGAGTATGCTCTTTCTTACTTTTAAACCGACACTCTCTTTCAAAACAAGTTCCTTTCGCCTTTTTTCTTTTTTCGAATATTTTGCGCAGTGCCCTTATTCCGACCTCGTTTATCGTGCTTTCATGCACACTCTGCTATACCCAACTATCGCTGCCTTATGCTAGCATGGGGATCAGTACCGCTTTCGATTCCAGACACTGGCTCACACCAATGACTTTTCGAAATTGTTTTTGGAAGTTATGTGTGCTAAATATCGATGACTGAAAAACTTTGTGCCCGGTATGGCAATAGGTTCGCCACCTATTCCATTTGGGACGTAAACATAACAGCCGCTGCCTACACCTTCGGGTAACAAAAGGCGTGAAGTTATGTTATGTTATCAAAATTATAATCTGTTTGTGCCTTTTTAATATATTATGATAATAATATTATCATTATCACATTTTATCATTGTCATAAGATAAAACAGTAATTATACGATACCTACAAACATTACTTAGGTATAGTAGCATCAATAGCTTTTTATGATGACAATGCTGTTTTTATCATCTTTTGATCGGTTATATATCTGTAGTAGTCCACGGACTAGTTTAATTACTGTCACAGAGGTAGATTACACACGTTACTGTAAGTAGCATCTACTCACAAGTACTGTGTATTAGTGCATTATATATTATATTTTTTATGATTAAAATATATTTTTACGTAACTGTGAGTGGATGATGTCATATTCAATTGTATTATTAATAATTGTGTGTACAATAACTGCTTGTCACGCTGATTCTATTGGTGAGAAGGAAATAAAAGAAGAATGGTTACAAGTGAACATTGCTCAAGAACCTGTACGTGGACGAAGGGATCCTAGTGGCGATTTTCATGTATTTCATAATATTCCCTATGCTACTGCGCCAACAGGAAAGGACAAATTCAAGGTATATAATATCTTGTTAAATCTCTATTCTAGTGCTTTTGTATTTTTTTGTATTGGTTTTGCCCTTGAGTTTAAATACGGCTAAATATAAAACTGTTGCACACATACATATATACCTAACTTCACGCCAAATCCATCTTACACACCTCACTCGCTTAAAAAAAGAACGATTTGAAATTTTAGCTAATTTGAAGAAAATTAAAGCACAAACTCGCGATCCAAGCCGCCATTAAAAAAACCTACGTTTTAATTCTCCTTAAAACGAACACTATTTTTGTGGTCAATATACCTATATTTAACGTATGCATGTGCGATCACTTTTACAATAGCATATTACTCAGTACTAAGCCTAGGTTTTAAATCTGAAAAATATTTTTATCTATGGCAGGCACCGCTTCCACCACCTACTTGGGAAGAACCATACGACGCCATCGATAAGCGAATCATATGTCCGCAATTCCGTATGCCAGAAATATTACCCGCAGACTTGAACATGCAAGAGAATTGTTTAATTGCAAATGTGTATGTCCCAAATACTAATGATAAGAACCTTACCGTCTTGGTATATGTACACGGAGGCGGTTTCCAAGGAGGATATGGCGATATGGGAAAGATGAGAAATCTCATGATGGCCAAAGATCTCATAGTTGTCAATTTCAACTACCGTGTTGGAATTCATGGCTTTCTTTGTCTTGGAACAGAAGATGCTCCTGGTAATGGTGGTATGAAAGACCAACTTGCGTTACTTCGCTGGGTTCGACGAAATATTGCTGCCTTTGGTGGTGATCCTAATGACGTAACTATTTCTGATTCCAGTGCTGGTTCTGCATCAGTTGACTTATTAATGATCTCAAAGGCAGCCGAAGGATTGTTTAATAAAGTAATACCAGAAAGTGGTGCAAATTTAGCAGTATTTACAATACAATCAGATCCTATTCAAATTGCCAAGAATCATGCGAGAACACTTAATTTTACAAATGTTGACGATATTAATGCCTTAGGAGAATTTTACAAAACAATTTCCTTTGAATTATTAACAGCAGATTTTTTTTTTAATAGACCAGATTCAACTTTACAGTTTGTGCCATGTGTTGAGCATCATATGAGTAATGAAGCGTTTCTCACTGATACTCCCCTAAATATTCTTTCAACTGGTGAATACAAAAAAGTGCCTATGTTGTATGGTTTTGCAAATATGGAGGGCCTTTTGCGTACTACAGCATTTTTTGATGAATGGAAAGACAAAATGAACGAAAAATTTTCAGACTTTTTACCTGCCGATTTGCAATTTAATAATGAAGATGAAAAGGAAAAAGTTGCAAAATTAATAAAGGAATTCTATTTTGGTGATAAACCAATAGGTACTGATAATATATTGGGATATGTGGACTTCTTTTCTGACGTCATGTTTGCTTATTCTACATTGAGGGCTGTAAACTTACATGTAGAAGGAGGTCACGATCAGATATATTTGTACGAATACTCTTTTGTGGATGATGACACTCCTGTAGTGCCTTATACAAATATTCGTGGTGCCGATCATTGCGCACAATCTATGGCTATATTTGATGGTAAAAATATTTTTGATCAAACAGAAAACGATATATCAGACGAATATAGCAATATGAAAAAAATATTGCGAGAAATGTGGCATAACTTTATAATGACAGGGTAAGTGTCCAATATTCCGCTTTAAAATTGCATGATTTTTTTATAATAACCTGCAAGATAACTGAATGAACATAACATACATACAAACCATCACTTTTAATTTTACATATATGATTAGGGCAATTAAATTGCAATTAATTTATAATAGAGTATTTTAGGCTATTATTTATTTCATTATTTAATCAATGAGAAAATCTATTAGTCTATTTTTTATTTTTTACTTTTACACTTTGTTTATCTATGTTAGCTGCGGTGTATTTTTTAACAAATACTGTTATTAATTTAATGTGTTAATTCTCAGTAAACCTGTTTCGCAACAATCATCTCAACCTTCGTGGCCACCTGTTGGGAAAAACTTGTCACCGCACATGTCACTGGGGCAGAAGATTGAACTCAAAGGAAGCTTGTTGGAAGAACGATACAATTTCTGGAACAAGATTTATGACAAGTATTATAAACAGCCCATACCACCTGTATTAGTAAAACGACACACAGAGCTTTAAAATTGTTAGTTTTATAATACAGACTAGCAGACCGCACGAACTTCGTACCGCCGTATTTTATACAATTACTACTAAAAAAACTATTGCTCGTATTAATCATAGCGTGATGATATATAACTTAAAACCAAAGATAAAAAACTAAGCAAACCAGTAGTTCCAGGCTCAAACAACAAAAGCTATAGATAATTTTCTAGAGAGAGAGAGAAAGAGAGAGAGAGGAAGATAATTTGCCAGTGCCTTAACATTTATTGTATATAGCTCTCCGAAGCTCTCCTTAGGAAGTTTCATCGGCGTCGCGGTAATATTAACAAACAGTATTAAAAATCGGCTGTAAGTTTAAAAGAAATGAGTAGGAAATGTTATTTCAAACTTACAGCGTATTTAAACCAAGTTAGTCTTAAAAATTAGCATTCTAATAATAATTAGTTATAAGTAAAAAAACTGTGGTTTAACGCTAGCTTTAACGGACGATTTCTGATTACATAGACTTTAAAATAGTTTGAAATACGGCGTTCGTTTTAGATATTTAGATCACATTAACATAATTATTTAATAAATACTAACACTTATTGTGAGATAACTACAGCAGTTATATATCTAAATAACGTCGCAACCTTTTTCGTAGAAAATTATAAGTCCTACAAACTTGTAGTACATTGTTTTGTTCTATAATCAATAGTTTTTGCAGCATACGCGATGAAATCAATTTTTTCGGGTTATTTTATTACACCTTTATTAATGGAGTTTTAGTAAGGATCCCTAATATTTTTGAAAATATAGTATAACTTATATACTTATATATTTTCAAAATTATACTATATTTTCGAGGAAGGCCTCGATAAATGACTATGCACTACTGAAACAAATTCTGAAATCGAATCTGCGGTTTATTTATAACATAAGTATCAGATAACATTAAAATGCAGGGCCAGCTGAACGGGCTAACATTTGGAGTGGATGCCGTAGGTGTAAGTGTCAGGACAAAAATCTATCGAATTTGCTCAATAAAACAATATTATGTTTAAAGAATACGTTTTATTAACCCTAGACACCTAATATTTAACCTTACAAATTATCGATGCGACGAACAATTTTTAATTTTATTTTATTTTATTTCTTTGATTTAGTTCAAGTAAAATATATTAAGTATATATTTTACTTGAACTAAATCACTAGCCATAAATACTGTTACAACTAAAAATAAAAAAATATTACATTGAATTTGGAATCTGTCATTTTTATACGATTGTTCATTGTGTTTTCTCGTTTTGGCGCCAATACATTGTACAATATTTTGTGATATTAAAATGGAGTGGGGTAATAAACAGAACCGAATCGCTGTGATTGCATTACACAAAGTAGGTATGGAGCCAAATGCAATTTTTAAAACTCTCCATACACTTGGTATTAGTCAAATGTTTGTGTACCGGGCTATTAATAGGTACAATAACCTCCTCTGTTTGTGACAGAAAAAGACCTGGCCGTCCACGTAGTGTTCGTACGAAAAAGGTGGTCAAAACAGTAAGGGGAAGAATTCGAAGAAATCCTGTCCGCAAGCAAAAGATTTTATCTCGGGAGATGAAGATAGCACCTAGAACAATGTCGCGTATTTTAAAAGATGACTTAGGACTTGCAGCCTATAAGAGGCGTACTGGTCATTTATTAACTGATAATTTAAAAAAGAATAGGGTGTTAAAATCTAAACAACTACTGAAGCGGTACGCAAAGGGAGGTCACAGAAAAATATTGTTTACGGATGAAAAAGTTTTTACAATTGAGCAACATTTTAACAAACAAAATGACCGTATTTATGCTCAAAGCTTTAAGGAAGCTTCCAATTAGTTGACAGAGTGCAACGTGGGCATTATCCCAGGCCCCTCTTCCCCACTGGGCACTATGGGCACGTGCCCAGGGCCCCGCGATCGAATGGGGCCCCCTAGTTCCTGCCAGATTACCAAATGTTATCCGATATTTAGGTATTACCGAAAAACATTAATTTTGAAAAATCTGATGATAATGACTTACTACTTATGTATGTTTTAAACTATTCAAAATAAATAAATTCATTCGTCAATCAATTTTATTGCACTAGACATAAAAACATTGGGTAGGTAAGAGACCATTGGTTTCAGTTTTTCTATTTAAATTTTACTTCGAAGCAATAAAAACCACTTAAGACTTTCGGAAAATGCTTGAGTCCATAACAGATACTTTTATGTTGTGTGTGTCTATTCTTATGATTATTATCAATTTTTAATATTATTAAAATAAGAAAATATTGTTCGTCGTTGCAAAGTTATATCGATTTCAGAATTGACATCCGTCAAAAAGAAAGATCAAACTAATAAATAAACAAGGTATCCGTATAAGTACTCCACTCTCTCTCAAAAATGAGTTTTTCCGATATTAGTATGTTTAGGTTAATTTAAATACCTATATGTAAGTATAAGAATACAATTAAAAGAAAAATTATTAAATTAAAAAAAGAAGAATTATTTGATGCGGTGTGGTTTATGTCTTAAAGAAACCTATTCGAACGTCATTCGTAATACCAAAGACAAAAAAGGGGAATTCCCGACTCCCGATCGTCGTTTGACTTGACGAACGGGGGAATTCCCTTCAATTATTTGTCTGCGATGTTGTGGCGTTTACGTTCACCATAATTTCTGCATAGCATCACTTTGAGCAATAAGTTTTTGTCGAGGGCCATTTTTGTGTGGGTATGGGCCTCCGATCTTTTTTTATAGATAGGTTAAATACCTTTTATACCATCAGTAGTCAACTTAGGCAACCTCTAGGCAACCTCTGGCAATACGCAAAATATTTATTTCTGCTGTTGCTGTCCAAATTGCGATATTAGTGTGGTATACTCGTCGAATCGGTGACGAAGATGAGGTGTCCTGGGTTAAAATACTCGTTACTTTTTGCAACTCTGTACGCCTTCTGACATGAATTTTCTTCACAGGCAAAGTGAGATTTTAACGAAACAGGTCCAGGAAAAGTTTAAGGGAACCGTATATAACATAGAAATCCCGTTACTCATAACACTCGTAACTCGTAACATTGAAACAACTTTTTATGGATTATTTCGCGTTTATTTAGAACTTATTTTCTATTTGTTTCCCGACGTTTCGAAATCGTGAAAATGATCTCTGTAAAGAGTTCGAAATGTCGGGAAATAAATAGAAAATGAAGTTCTAAATAAACGCGATATAATCCATAAAAAGTTGTTTCAATGTTATGACTGTGATTCGCGAAAATGTAAGAAATAAACCGTATATTAATTTATTATGTACCTATTTTCCAGGATAGAATATAAATCTTAATATGGGTCTGGGTAGAATTTGCTAACTACTCTCCTATTTCGAAGGATCTGCCATATTCGACATCGCTTTATTCCTTGATTTAGGTACTCCCCAGACTCAAGCCCATTTCATACCCATATTGTAAATGCATTAAAAGTACTTATTCCGCAATATTGGATTTAGAATGACGTCCCATTTTCAAGTTACTATCGAAAAACCCTTTCATTTGATACCCATATTGTAAAAAACCATTAAAACCATTCCCCATCCATGCAGCGGACTGCTTGGCTCTACGACTGTTAATAATATCATCCAAACTTAGCGTGTATAAAAACTTCTTGAAAATTGAGTTCTATACACACATTGCAAAATAAGAAATATCGATTTAATTATCCTTAACAATTTCGGTCGCGCACTGGTCGAGCACACGGCTTGTGATCCAGAGGTCCTGGTTCGATTCCTGACACTGGCTCACACCAATGACTTTCGAAATTGTTTTTCGGAAGTTATGTGTGATAAATATCGATGACTAAAAACTTTGTGCCCGGTATGGCAATAGGTTCGCCACCTATACCATTTTGGGACGTAAACATAACGGCGAGACGAGGTTTAACAGCCGCTGCCTACACCTTCGGGTAACAAAAAGCATGAAGTTATGTTATGTTATGTTATCCTTATAATATCAAATATTAATACTACGGTACACGACCGGCATGTTCGGCAGTCGCTTTGTAAGTACTTCTTGTGTTGGCCAACAGATTTACAAAAAAAAAATACTAGTACAGATAGCACAAAAAGTAATATTACAAATAAATTATTTATTTTAACGTATATGGTTTCTATGCCATATACGTTTTTGTAATCTAATTGTACTTTTGTACTTGTTGCAAATAAGGTAAAAATAATTAAGACAAATCAAAATTTAGACATTTAAGACAAATCGATTTCACTTCAAAAAATGTGTCTCTATTTTATTTTAGCTATTGTTATTTGTCTCTTTCACATTTTTTTACTATAAAAGCTGAGAAACCACATTAATAGCATTTATAATATTAATAATAATAAAAACGTTTATTTAGGGCAAGTCCATATATTGTTTCTAGTAACTATGATCTTATAAACTAGTATTAGTAAAAACCATTATTTATTAAAGCTAGTGTGGAGCTCCATCCAATGTTGCATCATTGGAGACTCCTATTTGTCAACATACACACTTTAAAGACATGGATGACCGAGTTTTGCTCGGTATCTTTTTTTAATAAATTGTGTTATTTTTAGGAATTATATTTAAGTACGATTTACATACTAGGAAGGGCATGCTCCGATGGTTCGGACATGTAGAAAGGATGGATGATGCAAGATTGACTTAGCAGATATACAATGCAAAAGCGGATGGATGTAGGAGTCGAGGACGGCCAAGACACACATTCCATGGCCAAATAGAAACCTTACAGTCTTAGTATACGTGCATGCAGGTGGTTTTCAAATAGGATATGGTGATATGAGAGAACTCACAAACCTGATCAAGAACAAAGATCTGGTAGTTGTCAATTTTAACTACCGCGTGGGAATTCATGGTTTTCTTTGTCTCGGGACAGAAGATGCTCCTGGTAATGCTGGTATGAAAGACCAAGTTGCGTTACTTCGCTGGGTTCACCAAAATATTGATTACAACAAAATATTGACATTTAATTAAAAGTGTAACGTCAATAATATTCATCCCATTGTTTTGCAGTTCCCATAGTTACAGATCGTTTGTACGGGAAAATTAAATTGTATTGTTTAGTATTTAACTCGCAATTTATCCATATTCCTATCCTATGTGCGATTTCTGGCTCTAAAGTACCTCTGCACCAATTATCAGCCACATCTGTATGGCCGTTCTTGAGTTATAAGTGTTTTAACAAACACGACTTTCTTTTATCTATATATATATAAGAGATTTCCACCTATATATTGACTCATCACGATATCTCTGGAACCATAAGGCGTAGCGACTTGAAATTTGGTAGGATTATTCCTTTCGCCGAGTAGAGGTCAGCTAAGAACGGATTTTACGAAATTCCACCCACAAGGGGGGTTGCGGGGGTGTTAACAATGGAAAATTCCCATTTTTAACCTATAGCTGCTATCGAGTTCAAATTTGTCGAAGATATTGCAGTATTAACATAGCGGGGCAGCAGTTATTACTTTTGATGCGAAACAGAGTTCGCCGGGTCAGCTAGTATATATATAGATTAGGATTAGGATGAAATGATAAAAAAGATAAAATTAAATGAATTCTGTAATTGTGCCTAATTTATGTACTTTTTGAAATTTTATATAAGTTTTCATGGGGCAAAGAAAAAAAAAATGTTGACCAGTGCTATCATTAATATAAGGTGGAAAGTAGAAAAAAAAACAATACAATTGAATGATAGAAATTGCACAACATGTGCAGAGGAGCTATCTCGAACAATTTTTAAACTCTTCTGGCACTTATATTTCTTACCTAAAAATAAATAACGATAATTTTGGAGGAATCTGAACGATCAAATTAGTTGTATTGTCCGCTTGATTTTTTAACTGTTATACAAGGTCACACAAATTTACTGTATACTAAACTATAGTTTCAATGTAATATTATTAATTTTTAAAAGATTATTTTATATTTTATTACAACGGTCTCGGTGGCGCAGTGGCTAGCACCCCGCTTCTGATTCAAGAAGTAGTGGGTTCAAATCCTGGCACACACCAATGACTTTTCGAAATTTTCGGAAGTTACGTGTGATTAATATCGATGACTGACAAACTTTGTGCCCGGTATGGCAATAGGTTCGCCACCTATTCCATTTGGGACGTAAACATAAGGGCGAGACGAGGCTTAACAGCCGCTGTCTACACCTTCGGGTAACAATGGCGTGAAGTTATGTTATGTTAGCAAAAATTCGGTTATATTTTTTTGTGAAAATCATGTATATTGTTGATGTACCTTAAAATAAATAAATAAATAAATAAATTTTGTTAAAATGTTATTACAAAATATACAATGAAAAATTTTTTCTCCACATCTCCGCCTGGCCGCACTGGACATATTGCTACGCAGAATAGCAATGCTAATCCTCTGTACGAAGAATAAACCAGCCCTCTGGTCGCGAAAGGCTTCGATCAGTCTCTTTGCATTATTTTTATACAGTGGTAGAGCCAAGCAGTTTGCTGCATGAATGGGCCGGCTCGAACGGTGAAATACTACGATCTCTGAGAAGACCGATGTAAAGTGGCTCATTCCGCGTTTCGTTCGGTGAGAGAGGTACCCGGAGGCGAAATACTACGATCTCTGAGAAGACCGATGTAAAGTGGCTCATTCCGCGTTTCGTTCGGTGAGAGAGGTACCCGGAGGCCCACCCCCTTCCCCATCCTTTCCTATCCCCAATCCCTTAAGGGTTGGCAGCGCAACAGTAACACTATATGTGTTGCTGATGTCCATGGGCGGCGTTGATTGCTTACCATCAGGTGACACGCCTGCTCGTTTGCCCTCCTATCTCAAAAATAATAATAATAATGTGGACAACCCTTCGGATCCCATGTCCCTAGGGTCTCACCCCAAGGAAAAAAACCACTTCCAAGCATGGTACCTCTACCGAGCTTAGAAGGAGTAATGGCGCAAGAATCGACGCAAGTTCCGTTCAACACCAAAGGCCTACTCATCTTCCAAGGCAAAAGAGACATACCATTCGGTCTCTTGTCATCATCACGCACCAAACTGTTAGGTTCTAGAACGGCTGGTACAGCAGCGGTAACAAGAGAATGACTTATAATGTCATTGATATTGACGTGACGATAAATGCGGCGCTCCTGGCGCATGAGGGGCCACGATAATATTTAGTTCTATATGTAGGATGTCGAAATTAATGATAAAAAATATGTGTGTTCTAATAATATATTCAATATAATTTGTTTCCTGATTAATGGAACGAACAGATGTGAATAATTACTAAGGGAAAAGGAAATTAAATATTTTTTAAACATTTAGGTAACGTTAAACTTTCTCTTCCTAAATATTTGCAAACCAAAATTATTCAAATCAATCCAGAAGTTATCGACCCTTACGTTTGACTTTTTATATGGGAGAAATTGGCAAACAAATAAGCTGGTCACTTGGTGGTAAGCGACTAGCGCCGCCCACAGACATCTGTAACATCGAGCGAGTCATAGACAAGTTGCCGCTCATAAAGATGGGTAAGTGGCGGGAGAGAAGGGGCAATGGGGTGGGTCTCCAAATATCTCTCTAACCGTGGCTTTGTAATTAATGTATTATATTCGTAAAAGTGCAATATTATAGAAAAGAGAAAAAATAAAAGTATTCTTCTGAGTTTTTATTTTATTTCTGAACTGCCTTGTAGGGTAAATTGCACCATAAGACACCATTCCAACACAACACTTCAATCATCAGTTCTTTTTTTCATAACTGATAAAAAGGAAATTTAACAATTGCCTAATAATAGTAATATATTAGGCAATCGTGATTTTTGGATCGGCTCACGATAACACAGCGTCAAATCAACTGTCAAACGAAACAGGTATATTTATATATCGCCTTTTTCCTGTTGTTAATCTACTTCAGTCTGTAATAAACCACAGTCATGCATGGACTGACAATTGTTGGACTTTTATTTCTCGCGACGACGGTGTGTACAAGTGGATCAGAAAGAGGAGAATGGTGGCAAGTGGACATAGCACAAGGGCCAGTGCGTGGTAGGAAAGATCCAAATGACGACTTGTATGTCTTCTATAACATTCCTTACGCCACTGCACCCACCGGTGATCACAAATTTAAGGTAAACAAAATGTGTGTTTTGTATCTGTGACGTAAAATTAATAATACTTATGAAGGATAAATATTACAAATTCAATGGTTAATCAAATTTCCAATACGTTAAGGTAACGGAGAAACCTAATACTGCATGCTATGGTGAACTGTGTATTTAAAACTAATAATGCAGTATTTAAGTATTGAAACACAAGCTCGTAATTCAACATTTCCTACTAATAACCTAAGAATAATCTTCATAACTTATGGTATTTTTTGTACCAAATATTGGTATATATTGGTATGGCATTACCATAAGGCATTACCTGCCAGTCGATCTTTGGGTTAACCAGATAGATTTCAAAAGTAACAAATAGACTCTACTAATATTTTTATTTATATACAATTATTATCAATACAAATAATAATTGTATTTATTGTATCTAAGAAAAGGGTACTATAATCCATAGAGGTTAAGTTCACATGACCGCTAAAAGCCGGCAAGTTCGTGTGTTTATATCAGAGCATTGTACATAAACAAATTTGTCCATAACCTTTATGTGGAGGGGCAACATCAACAATAATGACTAATTTTCTTGTCAATCATAAACCATGCTAATCAACTAAAAAGCTATATATTAATAGACTTACGCGATAGACGAGATCGATTAATAACCACGTATGAAAAAATAGCGTAATATCTGGTTCGCCTTTTTGTTTAAATACATTAGTAAGGTATATTTAATCGGGACGAAGTTTGACCTTGTCGTCGATATAACTGTTTAATAGGACATAATCGGAGACCTGATATTTGCGAAACATTAAAAATAAAAACCTTTTAATTAAAACTCTTTTGCAGTTCCTCTACAACGCAGTAAAGCGTGAAAAAGGATCTAACCTTTGGGAATAAAGGAACAAAATAATAAGCATTGAGACAGTACACATGTGTGTTTGGAATCCTACGGGAACCTTTTAATATACACTTATACATATAAATAAAAATTAAGTATTTGTTTGTAATATTGAAATAACGGTACGTCGGTACATACACCAAAGAATCATTTTTTTCAATTTTTGGTCTGTCCATCTGTTTGTTCCGGGTAATCTCTGAATTGGCTGGATCGATTTTTACGGGACTATTATTGGCAGGTAACTGGTTTAATGAGGAGGCAACTTTTTTTAGAAAAAATCTTTCACTTATTGCTTCCGAGGCGAAACAAAGTTCGCCGAGTCAGCTAGTACGATAAGTAAAATGTTTGCTGCGTAAACATTTAAAAAGTCGGTAGTAATGCCTACCTCTTATCTTCACTATAGTCCTTTATAGCAATGCTACTAAAATAAATATTAAGTAATTATTACAATATATTTATCTTGCCGGAATTGTAAGTCGATTATTGTTCAGATATAGTAATTATAGAAATGTTATCATCATTAAAACACATAAGTACCAACAGATGGCCTTGTAAACAAAAATTAACACAAATGACACAGTCACAGTTAGAAACGATAAATAACATAACATAACTTCACGCTTTTTTCTACCCGAAAGTATAGGCAGCGGTTGTTAAGCATCGTCTCGCCGTTATAGCGAACCTATTGCCATACCGGGCACAAAGTTCCTGTCATCGATATTTATCACATATAACTTCCAAAAATAATTTCGAAAAGTCATTGGCCAGGGTTCGAAACCACGACTTCTTGATTCAGAAGCTGGGTGCTCCACCACTGGACCACAGAGAAATTTTCTTATCCATAAATCTTTCATGTTATTTACAATTTCATATAATTTTAACATTGCTATGCAGTATTGCAGAAAAACTAATCTTCATAACAGCAATATATGACAAAACAAATTTTATTGGTTTAATAGTAATAATATCCGTTTTCGTGGATATTAACTTGAAAAAGAACTGTGACTTATAACGAGAACTATAAAATATAAAAAATTACCGCAAGAATAACAATTTAACATAACATAACATAAGTTTACGCCTTTTGTTACCCGAAGTCGTAGGCAGCGGCTGTTAAGCCTCGTCTCGCCGTTATGTTTGCGTCCCAAATGGAATAGGTGGCGAACCCATTGCCATACCGGGCACAAAGTATTTCTGTCATCGATATTTATCACACGTAACTACCGAACACAATTTTGAAAAGTCATTTGTGTGAGCCAGTGTCTGGAATCGAACCCGGACCTCTGGATCAGAAGCCGTGTGCTCGACCACTGCGCCACCGAGACTGTAAACTTGCAATTAAACTAACTGAAAAAAATCACGAAGTTTACAGTTCAAAGATATATTCATGAAGAAAAAATTAACTTTGTTTTAATAATATCTGTGACAAATGTATCGTCATTTCATAAGTTATGCAACCGGAGCTGTGGAGAATATAAATGATTTAAACGACACTAGATAAGCCTTATCTAACGCTGTGCTCCCATTTCACTGCGATTTCCAAATTAGGTGTAACACCTGCAAAAGATATGCTATAACTTTTATTTATAACTGAGAGTTATATCCGATCTTATCCTACCGAGGTCAGCTCAGGAACATATTTTCTATTTATTTTATGTATAACATAATAATATCTATATAAACTAACTCTTTGTGTGTGGTGTAAGTTGAGGGCAATATGTATTTTTAATTATTTGACGAGTACCTAGTTCTCAAACATATACAAATATACACAAAATGTTTCATAAGAATCAGTCGAGCAGTTTTGGTGGTGTTTGGAAACTATACGATGGCTTTTTCTATATTGTCACAGGCTCCTCTTCCGCCAATATCATGGAATGAACCTTACGACGCAATCGATGAAGGTATTATATGTCCCCAAGCAATTCTTGCACCATTTATGCCTGAAAGTCTGAAAAAGAAAGAAGACTGCCTAATTGCCAATATATATGTTCCCATCACACAAAAAAAGAACCTTCCTGTACTGGTTTATATACATGGAGGTGGTTTTCAAGTAGGATATGGTGACTGGCTCAAAGCAAAAAATCTTATGAAACCTAAAGATTTTATTGTAGTTACATTCAATTATCGCCTCGGAATCCATGGTTTTCTTTGCTTGGGTACAGAAGATGTTCCGGGTAATGCAGGAATGAAGGACCAGGTCGCATTACTACGTTGGGTACAACATAATATTGCTGTGTTTGGTGGTAACCCCAAAGATGTTACTATATCAGGTTATAGTGCTGGCTCAGCATCAGTTGACCTCGTAATGTTATCAAAGTCAGCAGAAGGGCTGTTCCATAAAGTCATACCAGAAAGTGGTTCCAATTTAGCCGTGTTTGCACTTCAGAGAGATCCTCTACAAAATGCCAAGGATCATGCCAAAACCCTTAACTTTACAAATACAGATGATATTTACGCCTTGGAGAAATTTTATAAGACACTCCCTTACGATATATTGACAGCAGATAATTTCTTGGATCGATCAGATACACTTTTATTTTCACCATGTTTAGAAATAGACAGAGGTAAAGAAGTGTTTCTTACCGAAACTCCTCGAAGTATATTAAAAAGAGGTGATTATAATAAAGTGCCTTTGTTGTACGGTTTTGCAAACATGGAGGGCTTATTCCGTCTAAGATTTTTCAATGATACCAAGGACAGAATGAATGAGAAATTTTCTGATTACTTGCCTGAGGATTTGAAATTTGATTCTGCGGACAAAAAAGAAGAAATTGCTCAGCGAGTAAAAGAATTTTATTTTGGTAACGGACCGATAGATAATAACGACATATTAAAATACGTAGATTATTTTACGGATATAGTTTTCGCCTACTCATCCCTTAAATCTGTTCAATTACATATTGCTGCTGGTCACAAAGATATTTATTTATATGAATATTCGTTTGTGGATGATGATACACCAGTTATACCTCACACTAACGTCCGTGGTGCTGACCATTGTGCACAAACAATGGCTGTACTTGATGGCAAAAATATGACTTATCTTATAGAAGACGATGAGATGTCTGAAGAATACAAAAATATGAAAAATACTATTCGTCAAATTTGGCATAACTTTGTAATAGCCGGGTAAGCAATTTTCTCTAAGTATTAATTCTTGCCAGATTTTATTAGTGGGTTAAAATATGATAGTATAAATACTAGTTGTTACTTCAAATAACATAAATTATTAATGCAGTGTAACATAACAGCGTTACATTAAGAAAGATTTGAAAAACATTTTAAAGAAACGTTAGGCAGAAGGATTACTGGTACTAAAGCCAAATATTACTACAACATTACATTTTTATATGGTTTCGTTCTTCTGAATGGGACAAGTTTCGTACCGATTCTACAATAACATTTATGAAACGAATAATAAACTTGTAATATCGCAAATAACGATTATCTATTGAGATTGCGTTGTTTTTGTTTTTCGCTATGACCTCAATTTCTAATTATTATTTCAGGAAGCCAGTGCCGGACGGTTCATCACTTCCTGCATGGCCTGCTGTGGGTGCAAATGGATCACCTCATATGTCTTTAGGACAGAAGTTAGAACTGCGTGGTGCATTATCTGAAGAAATGTTTTATTTCTGGGATGATATCTATGAGAAATATTATCAAGCACCAATACCACCTTCATATCTGCCTCCTAAATCACATACAGATCTATAATATTCAAAAATATTTAAATAATATTTTTGCAATACAGTTTTTATTAAAACTTAACTTTTTTTTTTAAATCTGTTAAATTGTTTTATACAAATAAATTTTCATTAACATTTGGTCTCTGGCATACATGATTAGATTTTAAATTCGTAAATACGTACAAACTTTTTACTAGACAGACCGGAGTTAGATTTTTTGCCAACGTTTAGGATAGAATCCGCTGTAAGAAGCCGCGACAGTTACATGCTCATCATATGACTCATAAATAATTGAGCGTCGAGGTCATGACCATCATAGCGTTAATGGTATTTGAGTGTCTCCAGTCCAAATAATTTAGAAGTAACATCTAACATTATGTGCTTCAAAATTCTCTTCAAATTCTGCTTCTGTTTTTGGCATCGCTATTATCCACAGAAATAGATCAAGATAGAACGGCTGCGATGTCATATTTCCATACATTTCGAGCGTGTCACTTTTTTGAAAAACCACGCCCACAGCGTGACGTCATTTTCATTGTGAGCGGGGCGACTAGTTAGGAGACACACTCATTAGATTATCTATATTAATATCTGCAACGTGTGTTAAATTTATTATTTTTATATTGTACCAACTTTATTGATTTTGTGTAACGATAATCATAGAAAGTAAAACATGTTAAATACTTTAATCCGACATATTAATACCTAAAACATATTTTTCCAATAGTATATAAAATTTATTTATAAATATTTTATTGTCCTTGAAACTATACATATTTATTAAATATTTGCCTTTTTGTAAGGGTTGGCCTCACAGTCCTGGTTAAATAACGAAGCCAAACGTCGACATATACTTCGGTTATTGCCCGTATGAGAAGGACGAGATGATTTTCCATCGGCGATTGGTCAAATTGGTGAAAACTTATACTGTCAATTAAACTGCTGCCAATGTAATTACGAACCACTTTGGTTGAAATTTGTGGTGTTAGAATAAAGTAGGGACAAAGCAATACATAAGCTGATACTCGAATTATTATTGAATTAATTTATCGATAAGTCCTAAGACTCAACGATACATGGAGTGCGCATCTCTAACATTCGAAGACCAATCACAGCGATTAACAGACACAGCGATCAACTGGCAGGTGTATTTGTGTATTTCGTTCGATTCGACGTACATTACGCGTATAATATGTTTACATTATGCGCGCAATGTTTTTGTATACGAGCGTTGAATGCGGACAGCAATGGATATTTATCATAACGAAAAAATATACAACTTGTGATCGTAATTATTGAACATAGTAAAAGTAAAACAATTATTTAGAATCTCAAAAAAATACTTTCTACGGATTTTCTATACTTACTGATCATACGAAATATTTCCTTTCTTCATATTTGCTTCACTACTTTTGTTTTTACAATCTGCCACAGCACAATAAGGCATATATGTGAAGTTTTATCTATTTTTATACGTCCTGAACGCAGGGTCAGGTCGCTCGTTGCGTAATGAGAGCGAGTTTCGAAAAGCATGCAATATAGTGCATGGTTTTGGCACGCTTATGCCGGCCATACACGCTACGGTCTACCGGAAAGGTCCACCTGTGCAGATATGCCTGCGCAGGTAGACCGGAATGTGTGTGGGAATAGACCTGTGCAGTTTTTTTGAACCTGCGCAGGCAACCGGCGCAAGATCGAAAATCGATTTTTTCGAGTGACCTGCGCAGGCATACCTGCACAGGTGGACCTTTCCGGTAGACCGTAGCGTGTATGGCCGGCATTACCACGCCTATTCGCCGTTCTATCTTGATCTATTTCTGTGCTATTATCTATACTAATATGGTAAGGATGCAGATTTTTGTGAAATCTTATTTAAATTCGCAGTAATTATTTTAATATTTTTTGTCAGAATACTACGGAAGGATATATTTACTGCGTAATATATTGGACGCAGTATTAAAACTAACATTAGGCCATTCTACCTGATACCCTCGGTACAACTTTAACAATGTAATACCATACCCGAATATACTGCACAAACACGAATGGGAGTAGAAAATAGAATTATACAAATGTTAAATATGATGTGATGATACGAGTGACATACAACATGTTCAATATTAATTCAAAATTATTTCATAATTTTAAGCTTTACAATAACTTTATCTTATACTAATGTTAATGAAATTAAAATTTTTGAAATTAACATCATGAAATTAAAAGTTTTATTTTTTGTTTATTTTTAAATATCATATCGTAATATGTATTACCTACATCCTTTCGATAATCTCCTTTTTTAAATCGCTTTAATGCATAAGGTGCCAAACAATCAACCGATCCACCTGATGGTAAACGACTATCGACTAACTAGACGATCACAGTTGTGTGGCCGGCATTTAAGTTAATTGTCACCGAACAAAAAATATACATACATAACTTCACGCCTTTTCTTACCCGAAGGTGTAAGCAGCGGCTGTTAAGCCTCGTCTCGCCGTTATGTTTACGTCCCAAACGGAATAGGTGGCGAACCTATTGCCATACCGGGCACAAAGTTTTCAGTCCTCGATATTTATCACACATAACTTCCAAAAATAATTTCGCAAAGTCTTTGGTGTGAACCAGTGTCAGGAATCAAACCCAGACCTCTGGATCAGAAGCCGTGTGCTCGACCACTAGGCCACCGAGACTGTAAAACATAACTTAATTTATGTCCGTTTTCTGGCATTTTGTGGTATTTCACTAGTTGGCAGCATACAAAAATGATAGTAAGTCTTAATGTTCTATTTTGCATTAGTCGTCATTTGTTTCAGGCACCACTACCACCACCCATATGGACGGAGCCATATGATGCTATAGATCAAGGAATTGCGTGTCCACAACAGATTTTTATTCCTCAAATCCAAAAAACGCCAGAAGACTGTCTCGTTGCTAATGTGTACGTACCTAATACAGATGCAAGGAACCTTTCTGTCGTAGTGTATGTACATGGAGGTGCTTTTCAACTGGGATATGGAGACTGGCTCAAAGCAACAAATCTTATGAAACCTAAAGATCTTATTGTTGTCACATTTAACTATCGTCTTGGAATCCACGGCTTTCTTTGTCTAGGTACCGTTGATGCCCCTGGCAATGCTGGAATGAAAGATCAAGTAGCACTGCTTCGCTGGGTTCAAAAGAATATTGCTGCCTTTGGTGGTAACCCCAAAGATGTCAGTATAGCAGGTTTCAGTGCCGGCTCTGCCTCAGTAGATCTTCTTATGATATCTAAGTCTGCCAAAGGTCTATTTAATAAAGTGATACCAGAAAGTGGCGCTAATTTGGGAGTGTTTACAATGCAAAGCGATCCCATTCAAATTGCCAAGGATCATGCTAAAGCGCTTAATTTCACTGATACTGAAGATATTTATGCTTTGGAAGCATTTTACAAATCACTTTCATACGATATATTGACAGCAGATGCATTCTTGTTAAGAACTGACTCCACATTCATGTTTGTGCCTTGTGTTGAACGTGATATTGGTGAAGAAACATTTCTTGATGAATCACCTATGACTATTTTAAAGAAAGGTGATTATCAAAAAGTGCCTTTACTCTACGGTTTTGCAAACATGGAGGGTCTGATGCGTATAGACTTATATGATACATGGCGAGACCAGATGAATGTAAAGTTTTCAGACTTTTTACCAGCGGACTTGAAATTTAGTTCCGCATTAGAAAAAGAAGAAGTAGCTGAGATAGTTAAACAATATTATTTTGGCGATAAGCCAGTAAGTAACGACAATATATTGAGATATGTAGATTATTTCTCAGATGTACTTTTTGTATATTCATCACTAAAAGCTGTTAAATTACATATTGCCGCTGGTCATAGTGAAGTATATTTATATGAGTATTCCTTCGTGGATGATGATACACCAGTTGTACCTCACACGAACATACGTGGAGCTAATCATTGTGCTCAAACAATGGCCGTATTTGATGGCAAAAACATGAGTGATTTGGTCGAAGATGACAAAATATCTCCAGAATATAAAAATATGAAGAAGACTATTCGTGAAATCTGGCATAACTTTATAATAACAGGGTAAGTTTACTGTTCGTCATATTAAATGTGATAGACCAATAATATAGTAATAGGTATTTTATATGAAGTGAATGTGAAGTGAAGTGAGTGGCAGAATCGGGCTCGGGAGAACAAGCGGGAGCTACCACGACCAAATAAACGGTCTTTTTAAAAAAGGAAAAATGCGTAGACGTGAATGCATGATGAGAGGTGAGGCGAAAGAAGTGTGTCAGGATCGTTGCTTTTGGAAAACCGAAGTCTCTGTCTACCCTTAGAGGATACTTAAGTATATTAATAAAATAGTTTAAATACAAAATATATAGTTTAAATATAGTTTAGTTTTAATATAGTTAAATTAAATATAGTTAATAAAAACAAACTCGCTGTGCCCACTACTAGGCTCCATAAAATCTCTAACTCGTTCCCAGGTCAATGTATACGCTTCTACAATAAACTTCCAAACGACGCGGTTGAGTTATCCATGGGTAAATAAAATTTAAGAATTATATTAAAAGTAGATTATATCAAAGAGCTTACTATAGTATCGCAGATTATATAAACTATAAAAAAGTTTGGAATTGAACTGCTCCTTTTGTGTTGTGTTGATTGTAATTATTACCATTTGTTAAACTGGAAATTGAAAAGAGTCGGCCTTGAGTTTCTTGCCAGTTCTTCTCAAGAAGCCTTGACGCCGGAATTGGCACTTAGATTCGCTTTCACATTCAAGACAGTGTGATGAAAGGGAATCTAAGCTCCGCGAATTTTAGCTAGTAGTTTTATATGACGATTCTAAGTAGGTACTTTGTAAAGTCTAAGGAATAAAGATATTTTAAATTTGAATTTACAAAGAGAGTTAGATATTGCGTCGTAAAATCAAAAGTCGTGTATCGGTATCGTGTATCAGTAGTAATTTAGGAAGTAAATAATGAAGAAGTCTTGGGTTTTAATACAAAAACATTTACAGAAATGTTTTTGAAAATTATGTGTGATTATTAGTGTTTACTAACAATATTGTGCTCTATGCATGGTAATAGGTCTGTCAGCCAGGAGGTTCTATGTAGCTCCTTCCATCTTTACCTACCTATATAATATACATAATGGTTTATAGTCAAATATATTTTAGAAATATGTAATTACTATTGAGATAGAAAATTGTTATAAAAATCTTACGATTGTTATCAAAATGGTGGAACATGAGCAAACACATTTAGTAGTATGAGTGAAGCTCTTACGAAAAGTCTATTAGACATAATAACTATATTAAGAATATGAGTATAGGTGGTTAATAATGTCGTTTATTATTTCAGTAAGCCAGTACCAGAAGGTTCTACACTTCCGGCGTGGCCAGCTGTAGGTATAGACGGATCACCGCACATGTCTTTAGGAAAGACGTTGGAGCTCCGTGGTGTGTTATCGAAAGAAATGTTTGACTTCTGGGATGGCATTTATGAGAAATACTACAAAGTACCTATACCTCCTCCAAAAGTTTCTCCCATACCTCGATTGGAGTTATGAAATAATAAGATCCCCTGAATAAACACTCGAGGTTATGATTAAATTTAAATTTTTCGACGAAATCTTTTCACTTATCTTTCTCCGTGTTGCAAATCCATTAGGTTCTTTTTTTTATTTATTTCAATAAATGCTATTTATAATTTGTTTTTTTTTATGGGATAGATGGGCAAACGAGCAGACTTGTCACCTAATGTTAAGTGACCAGCGCCGCTCATGGACACCTGCAACACATATAGTGTTACAGTTGCGTAGGCTTTAAGGGAGTAGAATAGGAAGGGATGGAGAAGAGGGGTGGGCCTCCGGGTACCTCTCTCACCAAACGAAACGCGGTACCAGCCATTTTACGTCGATTTTCTGAGAGGTCGTGGTAATTCACCGGTCGAGCCAGCCCATTCATGCAGCGAACTGCTTGGCTCCACCACTGTTTGTTTCTACATTTAGTATACTTACACCCATAATTTTAGTCACAAATTTAAAACGTTCTCGTTATTTTTGATAATAAAAACTAGCGCTTGCCTACAGTTCTGCGATTCGTCTTCCATAGATGCTTACAAACTTAATCTATAAAGTACATATCTGAATGGATATAGAGAAAACTCATCATTATGCCATCTGCTATCCAAATGCTATCACCTCTTCCATAGATGGGCGTTTTTATATGGTAATAAAGAAGACTAATTTCCTAGCGTTATAGTTCTAACCTTAAAATAATGACCATTAGTAGTTACTAATTGACCCAGCGAACTTTGTTTCGCCTCAGAAGCAATACGAAGATATAAAAATGGATATTGTGGGTTATCCCTAAGAGATAGACATACACCTTCGCGGATTTTTTTGTCGACCTTTTGAAAATGTATAATTATGTAGTACATTGTTTTCATTTATCACCAAAGGTTCACCCAGCGTTTGCAATTTAAGTGCTTAATCTCGAAAATTATCACTTTCTTTACTACATTATACATTAATTATACATAAAAACTAATAAATAAATAAATAAACAACTACCCCGTTGAAACCTATTAGAAAAACCAACACATCAAAATCCGCTGAGTAGTTTCAAAGATATTTACATATAAGAGACAGGCATCGGAAAGCGACGTTGTAATATACTTTGTAATGATAAACAAAATAAATCTATATTCCTACACAAATATTATCGAGTAATCAAACTACAAATTGTTATATAATAATGAAAAAAGAATGGATATTTTTAGTTAAATATATCATTAGAGTTACGTGAAGGTCTTCTCCAAAAAAAAAACATATTTTGTTCAACAGCTTTGACCTTGAAGTTATACAGTACACAATTATACAGATGTAATAAAAATTTGTAATAAAAAGAGTCTAAATACTCTTTTTAAAAAAAAATGTAAATTGCCATTACACGGGGCACAAAGTTGTCAGTCATCGATATTTATCACACATAACATCCGAAAATAATACCGAGAAATCATCGGTGTGAGTTTGGAATCGAACCCACGACTTCAGAATTAGTAGCAGGAAGCTCGACCAGTCAACAGTTTTTTATGAGACAAAGACAAACGAGCAAGCGTGTCACCTGATGGTAAGTAACTAACACCGCTCATGGACTCCTGCACGGATCGTGTTACAATTGTGCCGCTGGCTTTTAAAATTGGATAAAGTGGGAATAAGAGGCGGAAACGCGGTATGAGCTACTTTATGTCGATATTTTGAAAAGTCGTAGGATTTCACCGGTCGAGCCGGTCAAATCGTGCAGCGAAATGCGTGTCTCTTCCACTGTTACTACTTTTACCGCCTTTTCTACCCAAATGAGCAGGCAGCGGCAGAACCTATTGCCATACATCGGGTACAATGTTGTCAGTCATCGAGATTCGACCCGAAAGAGAAGACCATTAGTATTATATTTTATACATAGCAATCAGTCATAATAATTAACATTGGTTAGTTATTGTATACAACAAAGATTTGTTTCTTTGTAATAGATAAGGTTTCAAATTAGAATTTAGAACGTTTGGTTATTAAAATATAATAATATGTATTTTCTGCAAATAAGTATGTATGATCAATATTCATAAAGTTTGATAGTTCCACTACCTATTTCATGGGTTAAGATAGTGCAATCAAGAGGTCGAAACATAATGCTTTGAATATTAAAGGCTTCAATCATAGATATAAGAATAATAGATCTGCAATAGTCACCCAAAAAACAAGACCAAAAATGGGTTGTTGATGTGAAGTCAAATTTTACATAAATTGTTCATGTGTGAATTATATGTATCCTGAGAATCGCTTACTCGCGGTCGCGCTGTCAGTGATGATTAATTAGAAGTACATTTTTATTGAGATGTGCCATCTACTACAATCTATGCTAAATCTATGGCTTCAATATAAGTTAATTTAGCATTTATAATTCGCGTCCCCTCTTGACAAGATATAATACTAATAATGATTTTAGGAACACTTAAAATGGAACAAAGAATATTTTTTCCCATTCCTGCAAAATTTTTAATTATATCTCCGCGCTATTGGTTGCAGCATGATAACAAATAGCTTATAACTGTCCTTGATTAGTGGGTTATCTAATACGGACAGATTTCTCAATTCAGGCTATTAGTTTCTGATAATATTAGTACATATACATATAACATTTAGTGCCTACATTGTAATAATGTTGTTTTGAATGTAATATTCATCCGTTTAACCTCGGCTCATTGGATAAATTAATTTTTATTATATTATTTATCTCACTGTGAATATTATAACGCTAATTGGTACGCGATATGACTTCAATGTGTTTATTTTATAATGGTTCCATACATGCGTTACGCTTTTAGCACGGATGGAAGGTACACCGCGGATATAGAAAGAAAAGAGGCGTTAGGAAATAGCGTAAATGGAGCGTTGGGCAGATTCCTGGGCGCAAAAAACATTAGCAGAAAAGTCCAGCTAGCAATCCACAATGCAATACTGATCCCAACGCTAACTTATGGAAGCGAGAGCTAGGTATGGCAGACCGTGGATGAAAGTAGGATAAACGCGGTCGAAATGAGGGCATTGCGCAAAATCTGCGGAGTGACCCTCGCTGACCGCGTGGAAATCAAGGTTATAAGGAACGAAGTCGAATTGAAAGAGAGTGTCGGTGTAAAAGTAAGAAAGGATGGATGATGCAAGATTGACTAAGCAGATATACAATGCAAAAGCTTATAGCGTAGGAGTCGAGGACGACCTAAACACACATTCCACGACCAAATAAAACGTGTTCTGGAGGAAGGTGATGTTAGGAGCCTCAAAAATCGACGCTCGTGCATGAAAAGAGATATGAAAGTCAACGAAGCTAGTGAGGTGTGTCAGAATCATGCCTTATGGCGCTCCGTTCTCTCTGCCTACCCCGCAAGGGATTTGGCGTAAAGTTATGTATGTTCTATACAAACTTAATTAATTTCTTGTTGAACAGCCATTTGTTGTGCATGAATGGTTGACCGGTGACATATCACGACCTCCCAGAATAACGATGTAAAGTTACCTACTTATGCCTCAGGTAGGTATTGGGACGACTACCTCCTTCTCCCTTCTTTTCCCATCTCATCTCAAAGGAGCGCAATGCAACGGCGCCACCTCGTTGCAGATTTCCGCACATGGCGCTCATCACTTGCACCAGGTGACACGCTTACTAGTTTGCCTGCCCCTTGGAAGTACTTACCACCGTAGACTTGTGGATGATACAAAAAAAGACGTAACAACGCATATATTTATAATGTTCCTGGTATTTCAATATATCTGATTTTTATTTCCTGGTGTAAATAAGCGATTTACCTTGAAAACGGATTTCATAATTGAATATTAAAAACTTAAGAACAAATAATACTAAATATTTCAATACCTAGTTTTATAGTAGTCGTATATTATTATTAAACAGTCTCGGTGGCCTAGTGGTCGCGCACACGGCTTCTGATCCTGAGGTCCTGGTTCGATTCCTGACACTGGCTCACACCAATGACTTTTCGGAATTGTTTTCGGAAGTTTTGGTAAATATCGATGACTGAAAACTTTGTGGCAGGTATGGCAATAGGTTCGCCACCTATTCCATTTGGGACGTAAACATAACGGCGAGACGAGGCTATGCTATGCTATGCCATGCCATGCCAATACACAATGTTTGTGTTTCGATATTGATCAAACATTGATGTTTTTTTGGAATCTACCTATATTTAGTAGCATTATTTTGCCCAACAGTACGATAAGGTGCAAAAGACACTTTAACCATCTCACAGCCATCTCTGCGTGAGCAGACAGTATTATTTTATCTGATGAGTTAATTTGCTGTACTTAGTCTATGATATTAGCGGGTGATGACTTATTCATCCCCCGCCAATATTAGCGCTGTGGTAAAGAAAATTTTATTTATAAAAACGCTTAAATGGGGCATTTTTATTCCTTCACCTATCAGCTAGAAACTTGATAAATAATGAACTGTTAATTTAAGTACGAAACATACAATTATTCAGAGTAATATATAATTAACGCAAATAATTAAATTATTAATTTATGTTAGTAATTAATTGAAACAATGTGGCAATGGACGTATATAATATTGTGCTTGTTAGAGACGACGTCATATACGAGTGCATCAGATAAGGAGAATGGTTGCAAGTGAACTTGACACAAGGACCGGTACTCGCTCAGAAAGATTCTAACGGATACCTGTACGTGTTCTATAACGTACCGTATGCGACAGCACCCACCGGAGAATACAAGTTTAAGGTACAAAATAAATAATAACATCTTAACAAACGTAACTTCACGCCTTTTTCTACGCGAAGGTGTAGGCAGTGGCTGTTAAGCCTCAATTCGTCATTATGTTTACGTCCCAAATGGAATAGGTGGCGAACCTATTGCCGTACCGAGCACAAAGTTCTTAGTCATCGATATTTATCACACATTTCTTTCGAAATTAATTTCGAAAACTCATTGGTGTGTGCCAGGATTTGAATCCGCGACCTCTGCATTCCTTGTAGCCTTGTGCTCGACCATACCGTGTGCCGTGTGCTCTTACCTCATATCAAAGTTATCTTTATAAGTTATTTTTTGCGTACAAAAAATAACGTAGTTTAACACGTTCATTGTATTATGAGGTCAAAACGCCACATACTTGTCTCCTTAGACGTGTTAAATAAATGTTACGGACGTCTAATCTAACCAAAAATACTTATGTAAAAAAGTATTTTTTTTAAAAATGTAGATATTTGTCCATCATATAATAGAAAGAGAACATTTTCTTAAATAAATTAAAAAATGATACTTTTTATTTTTGATGATTTAGCAAATGCTAGCGGATTTGTCGCACAGAATAGCTAGCTAGCTAGCCTTAGATAATGAAAAACATTCTAAAAACTTATAATATAACTATTATAATTATAGAGACTGCAACTTTCCTTTGTTCCCATCATAAATCGAGACACAAATTCAAATTCCTTTGCCAAGTGAGGCAGAATAGATCTCATATATGCTTTTTCATTTTATTCAATATTAAAACGCAGGCGAAGCTGGATTCAACTTTAGCATTTATTTAAGTATATTATGATGATAGAGTTTCACACAATTATAAGATATTTCTATCATGAGGAGGGCATTGGATGGCTGGAAGGGTGGTGTTGTGGTTGGTGGCCGCAGGGTCAGCAACCTGAGATATGCAGACGATACAACAATACTCGCGTCGAATGAAGTAGAAATGGCAGCTCTCCTGAAGAAAATTGAAGCTGAGAGTGCCAAGCTCGGTCTTAAAATCAACCATTCGAAAACTAAAATAATGGTGGTCGATAGGGCAAAAATACTTCCAGCAACTCACGCACTCGACGGGTATGAAAAGGTCTCTGATTACTTGCGACGGCTGCTGCACGGAGGAAATTCGCCGTAGGGCCGGTATGGCTAAGAATGCTATGGCTAACCTGGGCAAAATCTGGAGGAACCGTGGTATAAGGAAAGTGACTAAGGTGCGCTTAGTTCGAGCTCTGGTGTTTTCAATATTTACGTACGGTGCCGAAACTTGGACTATGAGAAGCCGCGACAGCAATAAAATCGACGCTTTTGAGATGTGGTGCTGGCGAAGACTGCTTCGTATACCTTGGACTGCGATGCGAACTAATGAGTCCATACTTCAAGAGCTCTCCATCACTAAGCGGCTCTCAGCAATATGCCGGACACGAGCCCTGCGTTTCTTTGGATATATTATGCGGTCCTCAAAGCATAGTATAGAGAAACAAATTATTATAGGGCAGATGGATGGCAGACGTGCACAGGGAAGGGCACCTACTAGATGGTCTGATGCACTGAAGAAGGCGGCGGGTGGCAACATGCAACGAGCAGTCCACGCAGCATATGATCGCACTAGGTGGAAACAACTATGTGGTCACGATCCTCATTAGTGAGGGAACGACAAAGAAGAAGAATAAGATATTTAAAAAAATAAAAATTTCGTGCGGCTGGAAAGGTCCCCTACGCACTGAAAAGAAGTTTAATTTTGCTCCTTAAAGATCTCATACGCACTGGCTGAAAGTCCATAAGAAATGGCTTCGCAGCGAACGTGATAAGGAGATTCATAACGAAGAAAAACCAATCTCCAAGGAACCAAATATTTATGTGGTCTAAACTGTGGTTTAACGAGTATTCCCGTTTACATATTTGTTTCTAAGATTTTCGCGAATCTCACTCATTGATTAAAACAACTTTTAGGATTGTATCGCGTTCATTTATTATTTATTTATATCCATTTCCCGACGTTTCGAACTCTACCAGCTTTTGAACAACTACCATCTTTTTGTTCATACTCGTGAAAATGATCTCTGTAAAGAGTTCGAAACGTCGGGAAATGGATATAAATAAATAATAAATGAACGTGATACAATCCTAAAAGTTGTTTTAATCAATGAGTATTCCCGTTGATTAATTAATCTTTAAAACTTTAGCACTGAATTTAAGTCATTTAATTAGATTAGATATCTTATTATCCTATATGCTTAATAGTATAACTACCTAAAGTCTTTTTTAAAATTATTACAGGAACCTCTTCCAGCACTGACGTGGACGGAGCCATTTCAGGCAATCGATAATGGTACTAAATTATTATGTCCCCAATTCATTTCATCGTTATTGTATGAAGACTTTAAAATACAAGAGAACTGTCTGATTGCTAATATTTACGTCCCTGTCACAAAGCAAACTAATCTTTCCGTTCTGGTACGTATACACGGCGGAGCATACCAATTGGGATATGGCGATATAATAAAACCAAAAAATTTAATGAAGTTTCAAGATCTGATTGTAGTAACCTTTAACTACCGTCTTGGTATTCACGGATTTCTTTGTCTGGGCACAGACGATGTTCCCGGCAATGCTGGTATGAAAGATCAGGTTGCGCTACTTCGTTGGGTTCAACAAAACATCGCTGAATTCGGTGGGAATCCTGAGGATGTAACAATTTCAGGGTTTAGTGCTGGCTCCGCATCAGCAGAACTCCTGATGATTACTAAGTCTACTGAAGGGCTGTTTAGCAAAGTGATCACAGAGAGTGGCTCAAGTTTAGCAGTGTTTACAATACAAGAGGATCCTATACAGAACGCCAGGGATCATGCCAGAACACTGAACTTTACCAACACTGATGATATTAACGCCTTAGAGAATTTTTATAAGTCTTTACCATACGATGTTTTAACAGCAGACGGATTCTTGACCAGACCCGACTCCACATTTTTGTTCTCACCATGTCTTGAACGTGAAAGCCATGAAGGAGCATTCATCACTGAGTCCCCTCAGAGTATAATAAAGAGAGGCAATTATAAGAAAATACCTTTATTGTACGGATTCACCACAATGGAAGGATTGTTTCGGATGAATTTATACGATAAGTGGAAGAACATGATGAACGAGAAATTTTCCGATTTTTTACCGGCTGATTTGAGTTTTAATTCTGACGATGAAAAAGAGAGAATTGCTCATCAAATTAAACAATATTATTTCGGCAAGAGGCCGATAAGTGATGACAATATATTGCGATATGTAGATTATTTTACTGATATTCTCTTCAGATATTCGTCACTAAAAGCAGTTCAATCATATGTAGCTGCTGGTCATAATGAAGTTTATTTATATCAATATTCATTTGTAGATAATGGTACAGTAGTTGTTCCACATACTAATGTACGTGGAGCTAATCATTGTGCACAAACACTGGCGCTACTTGATGGCAAAAATGCAACCTACCAAATAGAAGATGATGAAATGTCTCAAGAATATAGAAATATGAAAAGAGTTGTTCGTGAAATTTGGCATAACTTTGTAAAAGCGGGGTAAGCTCAAAAATAATTTATAATAATATCCTATACATATTACACACAGCGCCCTCTAGTTTCACGCTAAACAACTAAATGCTTGCGTTATTGGAACTAGAAAATACTTTTCTTATGTTGCATGTTTTTTCTTTTGTAAATACATTCATTAAATACATAGAAAAACGCCCTAGAAAAAATCACGCTTGTCATAAATATTTGAACTCGGGTGGGGATCGAATTCGCCGATCTCGATTCCACAGTCGGTTTTTTTACCAATGCCCAGGAGGCCCGTCAAAACTTTCATATATGCTAAAAGCACTACTTTTTATTCTTGATCATAGTTTTGCTTATCCAAAAATTATTTGGTTTTTCTTTTTCCTTTCAGGAAACCGGTCTCAGCAAATTCTTCTCTTCCCGCGTGGCCTCCTGTGAATTTAAATAGATCACCATATATGTCTCTGGGTCAGAAATTGGAGATACGTGACATGCTGTCAAATGTACTCCAATTCTGGGACGATATTTATGAGAAATACCATCGCGAACCAATACCTCCTGGACAAAATATTTAATATAAACATTTGCTCAAATAAACAATAAATCTTACAATATACATACAAATAATAGATGAAATTATTGTTATATTTCCATTATTTTCCATATTACGGTCTGCTGGTGCCCAGGAGACTGGATTGAGTTGGCACCTCGGATGAAAATCTTAATCCTCTGTACAAAGCATAACCCAGCTCTTTGGTTAGGAGATTTTTTTCAGTCGCTATTGAATCTTATTAAAAAAAGAATGTTGATTCGAGCGACTTGTATCAGGAGTATTGACCGCCAGTAGATCGAAACTAATCCAATAATCGAACTCCTTTGATTATAGCTTATTGTAGTATTATAGTATTACTAGCTGACCCAGCAAACGTTGTCTTGCCAAAAAATAAAATTTAAAAAATAGTGGTTGATCGTAGGGGGTTGAAAATTTAGGGTTGTATGTATTTTTGTATCCCGTTTTATAAAAAAAATAAAAAACCGAAATATATGGAAAAATTAAAAAAAAATATTGAGGGGTGGGCTCCCCTTGTGATTTAGGGGGATGAAAAATAGATGTTGTCCTATTCTCAGACCTACCCGATATGCACACAAAATTTCATGAGAATCGGTCGAGCCGTTTCGGAGGAGTTCAATTACGCACCCCGTGACACGAGAATTTTATATATTAGATTTGTAGAATAACTTAAAAAATAAATACAAATAGTTGTGTTTGGGCCAGTATCTATATAGTTTAAGTTTTTTTTTTATAAAAGCAGGGAATATTACCACGCTTGATGGCATTAGTAAATTTCTATGTGAATAAGCAAGTACAGGTAACTTTATCTATACTCATGAATTATAAATAATTATTTAAATTTTATTTAGAAACTTGATGTGCCTGCGACTTCGTCTGCGTGAAATTTAACTAATCAATTATTAGGAAATTAAAAATACTATAAGATTACTTTTTTTTAATGGGATAGGAGGGTAAACGAGCAGGCGTGTCACCTGATGTTAAGTGACCAGCGTCGCCCATGGACACCAGCAACACATATAGTGTTAAGGTTGCGTTGCCGACCTTTAAGAGAGTAGGATATGAAAGGATGGGGAAGGGGGATGGGCCTCCGTGTACCTCTCGCACCAAACGAAACGCGGCATGAGCCACTTTACGTCGATCTTCTGAGAGGTCGTGGTCATATTTCACCGGTCGAGCCGGCCCATTCATGTTTCTGTCTGTATATATCAGAAGATAATGTATCACCAAGTGAAAATTTCGTTAAAATCGGTCAAGTAGTCAAACTACACACATGTCCATAATGTGACTTTCAGAAGCAAACTCTGTAGATAGCCCTAGATTGTTTTACTGTAAAACAGACAGACATCACCTTCCAAACCCACAAAACTAAATAGACATTAGTACTTAACTGTTTTTATCAGGTACCTTTTTAATTCAGTTTAGTAATTGACTGAAACAATGTGGCAATGGACGTATATAATATTGTGCTTGTTAGTAACGACGTCATATACGAGTGCATCAGATAAAGGAGAATGGTTGCAAGTGAACTTGACACAAGGGCCGATACTCGCTCAGAAAGATTCTAACGGATACCTGTACGTGTTCTATAACGTACCGTATGCGACAGCACCTACCGGAAAACACAAGTTTAAGGTACAAAAATAAGAGTTCTTCAACTAATTATGTTTAAAATGATCGACATTCTCGCATTAGTTATTAACTAACATAGTACATTAAAACAACTTTTAGGATTATTTCGCGTTTATTTATTACTTATTTTTAGTATGTTAATCTCGGAGTAGTTATACTTATTCCTTGTGTAAATATTTTATGTATTTAAAGCGCTTTGTTTTATGGTCAAAAAATAATATGAAAATTCATCAAAGTCCTATCACCCCTCGATTTGTTGAAGGTCTCCAGAAAAAGTCACTGCAGAGGAAGGGATGAAGTGAATTTGTACCAGAACTTATATTATAAAAGCATATCCACAGGAGTACCAGTCCGACATTTAATCGTGTTTAGCTATTGCATTTTTCAATTTCAGTTTATTATATCACAGTACTACTGTACTACTTAGAATTTAAGTTTATTTAAACTCTGTTTGTCACGTTTTCTTTACCATTAAATACCATCAAAGTAAAATGTAAATTGAAACATAATTTACAGTTGTATGGAAAACAGCTACTCAAGTGGAATTTTCTGTTTCGTGTCAATAAAAACAGTAGAAGGTTATATTCTTAAAATATAATTAGGTACTAAATTCTTATATAAATAATTTTCTTAATAAATTATAGGGTGACGCATCTCACCTTGTCAAATTAATAGGCGACTATAGACTTTTTATTAGCTCACACATATTAAATGGTTTATAGTCTCTCCAAGGAGCTGAAATATCCCTGTTGTGGGAACCAGAACAAATTTATTTTGAACTAGAACCTCACAAATATTGGAGTGTTACATATTAATTTTAATTTAACTTAATACTGGCCGGTGTTTAATCGAAGGCATGATGCAAAACAAAAAAAAGTTTTAATTTTTTTTGACGTCTTTTTAAAATTTATTACAGAATCCTCTACCGCCACCTACCTGGACGGAACCATTTCATGCAATCGATAATGGTACTATAATTGTGTGCCCACAATTCACTACTCCAGGCTTAATTCCCGGGTTGAAGATGCAAGAGAATTGTCTCCTTGCTAATATATATGTTCCTGACACGGAAGAAAAAAATCTTTCTGTGCTTATACGAATACATGGTGGTTATTTTCAAACCGGATATGGTGATATTGCTAAACCGAAAATCTTTATGAAACCTAAAGATGTGATTGTGGTAACATTCACTTATCGTCTTGGTATTTCCGGATTTCTTTGCCTGGGCACAGAAGATGTACCGGGTAATGCTGGTATGAAAGATCAAGTTGCATTACTTCGCTGGGTTAAGAAAAATATCGGTGCATTCGGTGGCAATCCTAATGATGTAACTATCTCGGGGTTCAGTTCTGGTTCCACTTCAGTAGACCTTCTAATGATTGCAAAGTCTACTGAAGGATTATTTCACAAAGTTATATTAGAGAGTGGCTCGAGTTTAGCTATCTTTTCCATGCAACAGGATCCTATACAGAATGCCAAAGACCATGCCAGGGCACTCAACTTCACCAAAACTCATGATACTAACGCTTTAGAGGAGTTTTATAAGTCATTGTCATACGATGTTTTGACCGCAGATAATTTCTTGGACAGAACCGACTCATCATTTTTATTCTCACCTTGTCTGGAACCTAAAGGAACAAATGATGCGTTCATTACAGAATCCCCCCTTCATATTTTAAAGAGTGGTGAATACAGGAAGGTACCTCTATTATTAGGATTTACTTCAATGGAAGGTCTGTTTCGCATAGATCTCTTTGATAAGTGGAAGGTTATGATGAACGAGAATTTTTCAGACTTTCTACCGGCAGATTTGAGTTTTCATTCTGAGGATGAAAAAAGTAAAATTGCTCAACGAGTTAAACAATATTACTTTAATGAGAGACCGATAAGTAATGACAATATATTAAGGTATTTAGATTATTTTACGCACATTCTCATCGCGTACTCATCACTGAAAGCAGTTAAATTACATGTCGCTGCCGGTCATAATGAAGTTTATTTATATCAATATTCCTTCGATAATGATAGTCCAGTAGTACCACATACACACGTTCATGGAGCTGATCATTGTGCACAAACAATGGCTTTACTTGATGGCAAAAACATAACATATCAAATAGAAGACGACGAGATGTCGCCAGAGTATAAAAATATGAAAAAAGTGGTTCGCGAAATTTGGCATAACTTTGTAAAAACTGGGTAAGTATACAAATAAATAAATAATATCGGCGTGCTTAGTCAAATTATGTTAAACTCATCTTTATATGCGATAGGGTTCCAACGAGCAAGCAACGGTAAGCAATTAGCGCCGCTTATAGAGAGCTGCACCTGAAAGTGTTATAGTTACGTTGCCCACCTGATGGGAACTGAAATACGATGGAGAATGGGTCTTTTCTATCCCATCCTAATTCCGACCCAATATGGGGCTCCGAAAGTGTTAGCGACCCCATAACTCTCTCACCGAACGAAACATCGTCTTTACGTGGACATTCTAAAAAGTCACGGTTGAGCCAGCCGTGATTTGATGAGTAGTAGGAATCTCTGTAAAGAGTTCGAAACGTCGGGAAATAAACATAAATAAATAAGAAATAAACGCGATACAATCCTAAAAAGTTGTTTTGATGAGTGAGATTCGCGAAAACCTTAGAAACAAATAAATGAGTAGTAGGAAATTGCTAAGTCATGCTTGAAAGTCTTATATTTTGTAAGTCATAATGCTTATTGTAGCATAGTTAATATAACATAACTTCACGCCTTTTGTTACCAGAAGGTGTAGGCAGCGGCTGTTAAGCCTCGTCTCGCCGTTATATTTACGTCCCAAATGGAATAGGTGGCGAACACAGAAATAGATCAAGATCCGGGGATACCGGGCACAAAGTTTTTAGTCGTCGATATTTATCACACTTAACTTCCGAAAACAATTTCGAAAAGGCATCGGTGTGAGCCAGTGTCAGGATTCGAACCCGGACCTCTGAATCAGAAGCCGTGTGCTCGACCACTGGACCACCGAGACTTTTTCGGCGTAGTTAATTTGTCTTAATTTTCAATTAATTACCCTTAATTTGATGTAAATAGATTAAATTATCAAGAACACACGACACCAATGCCGATATTTGGTGTATTTATACTAAGCCTGCTAACATCAAAAAAGTTTTTTCGTTTATTTTCAGTAAACCTGTAGCGAAAGGATCTTCCCTACCAGCCTGGCCGGCCGTAAATTTAAGTGGTTCACCATATATGTCTTTAGATCAGCATTTGGAGACACGCGGCATGCTGTTGAAAGATATGTTTCAGTTCTGGAATTATATTTATGAGAACTATTACTTAGAACCAGTACCTCCTCAAAAAAAGGATACTTAATTTTCTTTTTGTCTTTGTTGCAATAATCTTACAATATTTTTGTTACTATATATTATTTTATCACTTTATATTGTTTAGGACCATCTTCGTCAATTATATCCAATTGCATCATCTTTTTCTACGTTTGACGTAAGTTCATAAAACGTAAGTTCACGACTTTTTCTACTCTAAGGTGTAGACAGCGGCTGTTAAAGCGTCGACTCGGCGAATCGTTCGCCAACCTATTGCTATTACACCAGGCACCAAGTTGTCAGTCATGTGATAAATATTTCGTAAAGAATTCCGTGAAATCATTGGTCAATCAAGCGGGGAGCTCGACCACTGGACCACCGAGACTGTTAATATTCAAAAGAAAGGGTGTTCACGTAACTTGGAATGCAACTCTATGTGAATCTATCATTAGACGTGTGAACGCCTAGTATAATCAAATAGCAAAAGAACACAAGGGATCATTACTATTATTTTTATGCTGGCACTTTCAAATATCTTATATCTTTAAACGAGCAATTCTTGTATATATATATGTATATATATATGTATATTAATTGGAACTCGGAATCGGCTCCAACGATTTTCATGAAATTTAGTATATAGGGGGTTTCGGGGGCGATAAATCGATCTAGCTAGGAATCATTTTTAGAAAATTTCATTTTATCGTGTTTTATCGATAATCAACTTAAACATCAACTTACTTTTTGGAATTCCTGACATCTATTGGGGAATGCTATAATTATTTTAAATTGTGAGCAACTAACTTGCTTTAACGACAACAACACTAAAGCTATTCCAGCAGATGGCGTTGTTAACTAATTCCAGCAGATGGCGTTGTTAACTAATTACTATTTGTTTCTAATATAATATGTTAGTACATAGTATATATTAGTATATATTTATTATTCTGTCGGTAAGATCGAAATTTATAAAAAATTATAAAAAAATACCGAGCAAAGCTCGGTCATCCAGATATTGAAATTTAAATTGACACAGAAACTAACTAAACTTGTTCTTTATTTATTAAATAATCATAAAATTATTTTTTTTATGAATACGCCTTACAAATGATTAGCAACAACGTAAGGCCTTCAACGAATAATGTGTAATATTCGGAACGAAAATTAATATTAGGAATAGGTAATAGGACTTAGAATACCGCCACCCCATCTCTTCCTGAAAAGCTGGAAGAATGGGCAGCAGCATTCTCTCTGTGCCAAGCGTGGCGATTATGGCAAAAACCCCCATGATTGCACAGGACCGGCAGTTGTGGTGCTCTATGGGGGAGGCCTACGTCCTCTATGGACCTTAAAAGGCTAATGATGAATAGGACTAGGAATGTTTAAAGTAAAAATTATGCAACTTGTAATTATTCTCGCATAACCCCTCGTTTATTGAGGAACGTCCTTAAGTTCATTTAATATGACTGATGTGGCTAGCTCAATGACGTTTTGACACATTTCTCATTTAGTTTTCAAGTTAAAGTAGCGACAAATGCGACGCCATAATTAACTGGTCCCAAATGATTGCGCGATGCTGGGTTAAGTCTCTCGAGTGGCCAACTACGTGACGGTTTTATGCAATAAATAATAAGTACCTATATATAGGACGAGAGCTAGCAACTTCGGGAATATAAAGATTTCAGGCCTACCAAACCACTACCACCAGCCAGACTACCTGTGTTGAGTTCGAAAGCATAATAAGAATAACATATCTTAAAACAGCCCGATCTGAAATCTTCTCTCAAAAACTTTGCTAATATTAGACGATTAGAGACTCGCTGTAAACTCTATTTAAAAAGGACATACACACATTCATACATTGGGTGAAAAGTAGGTACTTACTGGCTGGAGAGAAGCTAAATCCTGTTTCGAATATGAATATTTGAACTTGAATTTCTGTCTATCAAACTTCGATCGCGTTATAAAACGAATTAAAAACATGTGATTCTTATCGTAAAATATAATATTAGCCTCGAGAACCCACAGTCTACAGTATATGGATGCGCCAATATTCTCCATAATCGGACATACGAATAATTAACGAAATATTAGTATATTAATTGAATTTGAAAAATTCAAATGAAGTTTCCTGTTCCTGCTATTTATTTCATTTATACGTGCATATATATATATGATGGATGTGTTCGATGGACGTGATCGAGACGACAAAAATCTATTTTTTTTTTATGGGATAGGAAGGCAAACGAGCAGGCGTGTCACCTGATGGTAAGCAACCAACGCCGCCCATGGACACCAGCAACACATATAGTGTTATTGTTGCGTTGCCGACCTTTAAAGGATAGGGGATAGGAAAGGATGGGGAAGGGGGGTGGGCCTCCGGGTACCTCTCTCACCGAACGAAACGCGGCACGAGCCACTTTACGTCGGTCTTCTGAGAGGTCGTGGTATTTCACCGGTCGAGCCGGCCCATTCATGCAGCGAACTGCTTGGCTCTACCACTGTTAAAATGTTACTACATAAATAAGTATAATCAAGCAGATAATAAGCTAGCGGGATCATTAACTATCTGCTTACCAAATGAAAGTTACATTTTAGCAAAAAAAAAATGAATTTGGCATGAGTTGACCAAAAAAATGGTCAATAATATATTAGGCTATCACTCAGTCAGTCAGCTATCTGCCAGTGAACGTTTCATGAAACTCACTTCAGATGATTCACAAATCTACTGGAGCAAACACATAGAAAAACCGAAGAAATTTTACTTTTTTTTTTTATGGGATAGAAGGGCAAACGAGCAGGCGTGTCACCTGATGGTAAGCAACCAACGCCGCCCATGGACACCAGCAACACATATAATGTTACTGTTGCGTTGCCGATCTTTAAGGGATAGGGGAAAGGAAAGGATGGGGAAAGGGGGGCCGGCCCATTCATGCAGCGAACTGCTTGGGTCTACCACTGTCTACTTTAATATATTAAGTGCCGTGTAAAAAATTTTATAAAATATTAATAGATCAGTTAGGTTGGTAATCGATCCCGCTGACGTCTGCTCATCAGTCAGTTCATTTACCAATGCAACAACAGGCCTGTCAGGATATGCATGTAATAAATACTACAAACATTATCTGTCTTGAAAATATTTCAAGACCGAAAACTAAACAAGCTATTTCCTGTGCGTTCGGAAAATATCATTGATATGTTGCTAAAGTCGTTTATTATGAGTGTTCCTCAAATATTTAAAGTTTTGTATTTGAATAAAAATTATTATATATGTAAATCGATAACAAAAAATTACTAGCTTTACTCGCGGCTTCGCTCACATTCAATCCATTAAGTTTCAAAGATAGTAGTAGTAACTAAAAATATTGGCCATTTAGGGCACAAACATAACTGCCTACACCTTCGAGTAGAAATAGGCGTGAAGTTATGTTATGTTGTGTTGTTATATTTTATTGCTTGGCTGGGATTGTCGAATACTTGGAAAATAAAAATGTACTACTAATGAATGAAATTAATTTGAAATGATTTCAAATTTTAATTAAGGTAAAAAAAAATCTCTCCACGCTTGAAGTGCCGTAACAGTTTAGCTGACATTTGATATGAAATACTTTGAGTCCTGAATTATCATACCATAATTTATCTGAAAACTTTCCATAATAGTGTAAAAATGAAAAAAAACGTTGAAGATATAAAATTACTTTTAAAAAAAAGTTTGTATGTAATTTATCGCTTACGTTCCTAGAAGTCGGTTACTTCTAGGAACGTAAGCGATAAATTACATAATTTACTAATTTGTATACTTAATACAATATACAAAACGTAAGACTTTAATAAAGTCATCTTTAACTATTAACAAAATAAATATATATACGTACAGACGAATTGAGAAGCTCCTCCTTTTTTCGAAGTCGGATAAAAACCCAAGAAAATTTTTAGAATAATTGACAGTAATATAGCATAATATATCAATGTAATCAAGCATACCTATTACTCAATACCAAACAAAACACGGATGGCAAGCCACAAAGAAGAAAATCAAGCTAAGCTAGCTGCAGTCAACAACAAGTAGGTAGTTTAAAATATATTTGTAATAAAAAAATATTGGATTGCGGTACATTCTAACCACAAATATGTTTACGATTCTTCTTCATGTGAACCTTAAAACAGAGGAAAATAAAATAAACTATACATAAAAATAGATATGCAATAACAAGAACAATAAATTTAGACATAGAACAATACAATATATATTATATATAATACGTATGTATGTATTGGTGATGTAACGAATATTCGCATTCGCATTCGCGAATATTCGCATGTTTTTGGGTATTCGCATTCGCATTCGCAAGAAATGTTGCGAATGTTTGGCGAATATTTTTAATAAAAAACTAAAGAAATTATATATAGCAAGATGATACGAAAAATGAGCTTTATATTTTGATTAATATTTTACCCTCCTAAATTAGTATAAAAAGTATTATATTATGGATCAGCCATTAGTTATATAAATAACTGCACGTCAAGTCCCTTGCGGGGTAGGCAGAGAGAACGAAGCGCCATAAAGGACGATTCATACACGCCACACTCGTTTCTTTGAGTTTTATAAACCTTGCCATACAAGGTCGTCGACCTTTATGGCACATGACATCACCTTCCTCCAGGACTCGTTCTATTTGTATGTCATGGCAGTCTGCGTATCCTACATTGATCCGGTTTTGCATTGTATTATCTGCTGGGTCAATCTGGCATTATTCTTTCGTTCTATATTTCCGAATCATGGGAGTATGCCCGTTATTACTTTAACATCGACACTCTCTTTCAATACTTCTTCCTTTGTCACAACCTTGTTTTCGACGCGGTCAGAGAGTGTTACTCCGCAGGTTTTGCGCAGTACCCTCATTTCGACTGCGTTCATCCTTTCGTGCAAACCCTGCCATACCCAACTCAAAACTATTTTCATCAAATTTTCATACCGTATGCAGTTTGATCCAACTTAAAAGTTCCAGTTCATTTTATTTTATAACACCGCAACCGCAAGTTTGAACACGAGAGCGTTACATCAAGAAAGACACGTGTTATTAAGTATGAAACTTTTTCAAAATATTTTTCTATGAGAGATATTAATAATTAAATAAATGTACCAATATGGCTTGACCCATGTTGATGAAATTTTGTGTGCATTTTAGGTTTGAGAATCGTTCGAATGCGTTTGCGACGGCTTAAAAGAAATATTCGCATTAGCATTCGTGAATGTTTTTAAGAAATATTCGTATTCGCATTCGCATTCGCGAATGTCTAAAATGCAACATTCGTAACATCACTAGTATGTATGTATATTACAAACAAAAATGTGTCTCTTTTCCCTAGCGCGAGCGGTCCAGCGTGACACCGGATATTGCTTGATACGACGACTCATCCGTTATTAAATATTAAATGATATATTGATATATATCTAACATGGGTCTCACAATACCATGAGAACATGTCGGCCTCATGATTTTATTAACGCTAATGCAATATGTATTCGATAAACACGCGTGTTATGTTGGCATAAACCATAACAATATGACATAGACAATATACTTCTACTATTTATAAGGTAATTATTTAACACAAGTTATGGGAAGGCTGCTAATGTTAGAATATTCACACGATAATCATATTCGCATGTATGAATTTAATCGCTAATAATAAATAAAAGCTCGCCGTACGCCGTAATCATTACATAGTATAAAATAAAGTCTCCGCTGTCTGTCCCCTTATATGCTTAAATCTTTGAAACTACGCAACGGATTTTGATACGGGTTTTTTAATAGATAGAGAGATTAGCCGAATCAAACACAGCGACAAATAAAAATTAAAAAAAAGTTATTTTGATTTTCGATATATGGACGATACATAGTATCGTATTTAAGCACGTTAAAAAGAGGATATTTCAGTATTGACCATAATTATTTAAAATTGTAATTGTGCACATTGAAAATCTACTAACTTTATTATTTATATATATACTCATAATATCACAAACAGAATGTGTTCGTATACATATAATGAGCAAATGTCCACACAGAGCTTTTACTACGACACCCAAGAGAAAAGAAAATGTTAAAAATAATACAAAATAAATCAGGAGAGTAATCAGGGATTTGTCAAGGGATTCGCTTTACTGCGTCATATGTAAGATAAGTATTTTTAGTGCACTTACTTACGGAAGCTTTTAGAAATGTATCCAATATAGGAGCAATATTGTAAATTACAATTGAAATGTATTGGTAAATTACTTGTCAAAATAAATAGCATTAACCAACGCCGATGAATTGGCTGTAGGTTAGGACTTCTATTAACTTTATAACTGAACTTAGATGATTTTTTTCATATCAGTTTTAATTTTCCTGCCCTGTTCCAATTATTTGGGGTTGGCACAACAAATTTTCCTTTTTAACACTATCATTCACTTCTTCCACACTAACACCCTTTTTATTCCTGTTGTCTTTCACACAATCCATTTATAACTACTTCTTCTTAGGTCTTCCTCTACTTTTATTTCCATGGATTTATCACTCTTCTGGGATCGTGTGTGTCATCCCTCCTAAAATAAATAACAAGATAAAAATAATATGATAAATAACACGATAAAATAAATAACACGCCCATACCACGCCAGGCGATTCACTCTTATAATCTCAGTTATTCGCGCAACTTTGAAGCTTCCTCATATATAGGTGCCTACTCATTCTGTGCTTTATTAACTTTCGTCACTCCATCCACATCCATCTCAATATTTACATCTCTGTATGTAATTATTCGCATGTATTCTTCTTTCATCCATCCCAATCCTTTCCAAACATTCTGGTCAAGTTTTAAATAAGTTGTTTTATGCACAGTAAAAAAACAAAATATCCATACAATTGTCTAACTATATTTCGATAAGGGAAGGTTATTAAGAAACTAGTGTTTGAATATATGATAATTATGTTTTAAAATGATTATTTTGATTATTATGATATATTACTATTATTATCATGATAATTTTATTTAAAGTTAAACGGCATTAGAACGATGCAAAGACGGAACAGGCGTGCGTTGTTAGGTATATATGTACCTATGTAGGTACTCAGAATTGTAAATAAAATGAAGCCTTATTAGACCGAGGCCTGTGTACTGTAATTGCATTAAAAGTACTTTCTAACCGTTGAACCCGAGTCTTAGTGCATTTCCATATTTTTTGTTCTTGCTAGTTCTAGTAAATAAATGCAGTGAAATACAACATATGAAAGAATGATAGTTAAAATTTGTGAGGGTTTACCATTAAAATTAAGGTTTTCTGATAATTATAAAAGTTAAAGACGTAGGAACATATATTATTGAGGTTGGGATTGGGCCTCCGGATACCTCTCTCACCAAGCGAAACGCAACATGAGCATCTTTACACTGAGATGAAACACTCTATTCGGAGCTGTCGTGGGGTTTCACCGGTTGAACCAGCCCATTCATGCACCGTACTGTGGCTGTAGGTAAGTACGGCAGATAAACATATTTGTTTACGAGAATCTATCTATTCATCATAACAATTAGGTACATATTAGATACAAATAATCATTTCACGTAAATTTACGTAAACAAAAAACAGTTGACGGCGCAGTTTGACATTGAGTTATTTAGCTTTTCGCGCCATTCAATGAACGAATGAACAAATAAATTATAGGGGACATGAGGCGCAAATTACTGAACAATGTGACAAATACGATACACAATAGTTTTTTTTTTATGGGATAGGAGGGCAAACGAGCAAGCATGTCACCTGATGGTAAGCAACCTGCGCCGCCCATGGACACCAGCAACACATATATTGTTGCTGTTGCGTTGCCGACCTTTAAGGGAGTAAGATAGGAAAGGATGGGGAATGGGGTGGGCCTCCGGGTACCTCTCTCACCGAACGACACGCGGCACGAGCCACTTTACGTCGATCTTCCGAGAGGTCGTAGTATTTCACCGGTCCAACGGGCCCATACATGCAGCGAACTGTTTGGCTCTACCACTATTAATACTTATAGTACTTATACTGTATCGAGATAACAGAAAAAGTACCGGCTCGATAAAAGCAGCACTAAAACCCAGCTAATCTTTGCCGAAGTATAATTTCCCAAATCAGTGGAGACTACTTTACTATTTTAATACTTTACTTTACTATACAACTTATTCATAAGCGCAACTTATTTGGATAATAACATAACATAACTTCACGCATTTGTTACCCGAAGTTGTAGGCAACGGCTGTTAAACCTCGTCTCGCCGTTATGTTTACGTCCCAAATGGAATAGGTGGCGAACATATTGCCATACCGGGCACAAAGTTGTCGGTCATCGATATTTATCACACTTAATTTCCGAAAACAATTTCGAAAAAGTCATTGGTGTGAGCCAGTGTCAGGATTCGAACCCGGACCTTTGGATCAGAAGCCGTGTGCTCTACCCACTGGACCACCGAGACTATATGTATAAAGGATAATAAGTTTAATGCTAGAGTTTAAATCCTCCAGTTTTAACCCTGGATAAATTACAAACTAAGCAGTTTTTTTAAATTATCGTTATTAATGACTAGGTACTTACATAAGCCATATTACCAGCCATAGATACGGGATAGTGACGGCAGTTTATTGATTTCTAAGTAATATTCACAACTTTGTATTTATCTTTTGATAAAGGACAAATGTATGAGTATTTATGTAAACCGTCAACTGTTATGAATCTTGTAAAGTTTTAACCATTGAAGTCATCTCTCATATCAAAATATAAATAGGCATAATGACGAGTGCGAAAAAATACTACTAAGGAAAATAATCCACGATTACGTCCCACAAACTTACTCCAAAACAAACTGTATGCTCACAGGACGTCTATCCTTTGATCATGCTTGTGTTACGATCCAAGCAAAATGTATAACATTTAATTATAACACACTTACATTAAGATTATCTACTTGTGATAGACTACTACGAAAATATTCTATTTTATGTTCAGTTCCTCGGATATAAAGTTCACAGTATAACATTCACAGAACTAACTCAACCTAGTAAGAAATGTTTGATGGTTCGGACATGTAAAAAGAGTGGATGATGCAAGATTGACTAAGCAGATCGATAAAGCAAATACGGGTGGATATAGGACTCGAGAACAGCCAAGAAACACATTCAATGACCACATAGAACGAATTCTGAAAGAATGTGATGTCAGGAGGCCTAAAAATCGACGCGCGTCTGCTAAAAAATTTATCAAAGTCAAAGAAGCGACAGTTCTCTCTGAAAACCCTGCAAAAGATTTGGCCTTAAACTATTTGATTTTGAATGTTCGAAACAAAAAAAAATGTAAGCGCACAAACTACTCTGTGCGCAAATTATGCTTATTGACAGCCACTCATAAAGTGTCTTCGCGACAATGGCAGAGGACAAGTGATACGTCCGGACGAATCGGCCGATTGTCACGCCATGCACGAGCCACTCATTGGCACTCCGTGCACATTAGCATCTGCGCATCGTGGGACCGATGCAAATACATATTCGGCAATGAATACAAAACGTCCCATACATTTTAGTAGGAATGTTTGCGAGAGAATGCGATTTATTTCAAATTTATTGGATAGTAAGTATTGAGTCAATGTTATGTTGATTTTTCTGTTTATAAAGAAGTACTAGTAATGATTTCACTTATAGTTTTATCATAATCCTTAGTAGTATAATTGCCAGCGGCAGTGCATAGTAGTGAAATACCTCAGTCCTCAACATCTCAGAAAATCGACCTAATGTGCTTCTTACCGCGTTTCGTTTGTACGAGCTGGCCACCTATCTGTATTGCTCTCTCTGTATAAAAATTAATGATAAAAGAAAGATTTTGTCTAAACTTTCTTATACAAAAAGTACCTAACTAAAACACTTTTATTAATTAATAGTGCAAAATAAAGTCTTATTTAAGGTCTTATTTTAAGGGTCGTCTCATTGGTGGTGCATACTACACCATCAACGACTTCATGACTGACAAGTCGGAGTGGGACCATCAAATTGCTTGGTCAACGCGGATTTTGTAGTTTATGTATTGGAATTTGTTCACTTTTTTTGGAGTGGAGGCGTTCTGTAATAATTTCTGATAGCTTTTTAATTGTAAATTTGCCTTGATGTTGTGTTCAATATGTAATACTTAAATTTTATTATTCGCCACAATTTTTGCTCAACGTTACCACTCTAATTAAAAGATGTCGCGTCAGATGTGCTCGACTACTGTGATCGCATAGAATTTCTTAGTTAACATGTAGGACGTTGATATTAATTTGGTTGGATCTTAATTGTGCCTGTCGAGTATTCTGTTTGCTACACCTTTTATTCACCAACCTACTGATTTGTTTTCAGTAGTTATAATAATATTGTTATTTATTTCAAATGGTTTGAAAAGAGTATTTGGCACATGAGTTTCTTGCCCGATTCTTCTCATGATAGCCCCTACACTCGGAATCGCTCGTGGCGATTGCGTCCGTGTCTTTTTTTGTTCCACGGAGACACTTTCCTCAAGCGCTCGTGTTTGTATTTAATTTTAAATAATATGTTATCTGTACTTGTTGACTATTTTTAAGTGTCTGTGAAGACCTATAAAAATAAAGTTATTTTGACTTTGACTTAAATATTGTTGAAATTACATTTAACAATCTCATCAACAGGGATAAATCGTTACTTCAGAAACTTAATATTGAATGCTTTTGCATAAATCTAGGAAACTCTAGTTCTTATATATTATCCGTTTATATTAATGGACCACCGAGATATTTATTAAAATTATTATATTTTTAAATTATGCCAGAGTTGAGAGACTTGCACGTCAGATTAATCCAGATTATACCATCGTTTATATATCACTTATGCAATCGTAGCAATGTATTAAAACAATAAATACGACAGATGCAGACCTCAACACGCGAGAACGTTCTCAAATCACGTCAGCCAGCTGAGCCATCACGAGAGCGATGCCGTGATCACAATAGATTCAACAATAATAATAGGCTAATAAATTTTTCTTCACATCTGCACACCACATGCTGCGATATTAAGGCGATGATGATATTAATAATAACAAATAACATTCATTGGAACTGCTATTGTTCCATATCTGTTATAATTAATATACCTACTAATATACCGGTCAGTATTTATTCAATAGAAGAAAGAAACTTGGTTTTCTTCTTTCTGCGTGATACTTTATCAAATATATAGAGCATATAAATAAATACTTTTATACATACATACGATGGAAAGATTCTAGACTGCTACGTCAAGGACGGCCACCATCACTCACTTTCCATGACCATATTGAAGGTGTCCTTGCGGAAAGTTATTTGAGGAGTGTAAGAAGCCGATGAGCGTGATTAACAAGAGTTATGTAACTCGAGGGAACGAGGAGTGAACTGTTCTCTCTCTGCCTACCCCGCAAGGTACTTAGTGTGAAGTTATGTATGTTGTAGAAATATATTTTGATTGAGTCCATTCCTCAAACGAAAATAAGTAATTGTCTTCGACTCATAAGTATGTTTTAGTACACTGTGTCGCGAGGCCTTTAGTATTAGTAGGATGGGATAAGGTTAGCAAGGCAGAGTGGGGTTGTCCAAAATACTCGAGCATTCCTGTTTTAAACTCTGTAATTTAAAATAAGAAGGGAATATTTTTAATTCAAACACTAGCAATAGGACCACAGACAACAAATGGTTTTAAAGACGGTAAAAATCATAGATATAAGAATAATAGATCGGCAATAGTCACTCAAATAACAGTGGTAGAGCCAAGCAGTTTACTGGATAAATGGGCCCTCTCGACCGGTGAAATACCACGACCTCTCAGAAGACCGACGTAAAGTGGCCCATGCCACGTTTCGTTCGGTGAGAGAGGTACCCGGAGGCCCACCCCCTTCCCCATCCTTTCCTATCCCCTTCCCTTAAAGGTCGGCAACGCAATAAATATTAGTACATTTTTCCTGACATGTGCCATCTATTACAGTCTATGGTAAAAATAATACACAATGTATCTCTGTCAATAAGTCTTACATAGATTACAAATCAATATGCTATAAATAAGTTATTGGATACTTCGCTGAAGGCCACAAATCGCACGAAAAGTATGTAAAAATAAATTACAAAACACCATTCCACTGAAGTTAAGATTAACTCCGCGCTTCTAAATATATGTTTCAAGTCATTAATATAAATTTAAATAATTATTTGGATATAAACTAAGCAGTAAAACAATGCTTTATTACATATATATACACACATATTACGACCGTTCTGTGAAGAGCTGACGCAATTGCTATTGACTATAGATATAAACTTTGGCCATTTGTAAACGATTCTTTGGGCAGATAGGTCTGTTTTATATGGAGAATAAAATTTTGAAATACAATGTTGCTCAGAACGAGATAACCTATAAATTACGAAAGAACAGTTTTACAATCGAAAATTGAAAGCAATTTCTAAGTTAAACATTTGATTATTATTGCGAATTTTAAAAAAAGACTTCTAAAATTTCGATTTCTAAATGATAAAACTTTTAGGAAGCAATTTTCACTATTATTAAGTGCTTATAAGTTAAAAGTAACACATATGTCTGTTGTTGGTACCCGCTGATAATTTTAAACCAATACGACACAGTTTTAACATAAAAGTGGATTAAGAACATACATACATAACTTCACGCCTTTTGTTACCCGAAGGTGTAGGCAGCGGCTGTTAAGCCTCGTCTCGCCGTTATGTTTACGTCCCAAATGGAATAGGTGGCGAACCTATTGCCATACCGGGCACAAAGTTTGTCAGTCATCGGTATTTATCACACATAACTTCCGAAAACAATTTCGAAAAGTCATTGGTGTGAGCCAGTGTCTGGAATCGAACCCCGGACCTCTGGATCAGAGGCCGTGCGCTCGCCAACTGCGCCACCGAGACTAATTGGATTAAGAATATTAATCAAATTTATATGAAGAATCCAAAACAGGAACATAGCAAATATCTTGCTGAAAATGGGCTGGTCTATCCCGTTTGTTACCCGGCCATGTATCAAACACCAGCCAAGCTACCTTATTTTCGTGTGATGTGTACCTACTCTTGTGTGTGAGTTTTCGGAGTTTCATGAGGTCAAAAATCATAGCAAGGAATCAGTGTCCACTTAGCTGCTAGTAAACGTAATAGTCTCAGTCTCCTAGTGATTCATCAATCTATTTCTGGTCCAGAAGTATCGAGTTCGCATCCTAGAACACTGGTGGAGCCAAGCAGTTCTCTGTGTAGTGCTCGTGTAGTGAATTACCACGATCTCTCAGAAGATCGACGTAAAGTGGCACATGCCGCGTGTCGGTCGGTACCTGGAGGCCCCCTACCCCTTCCCTATCTCTTTCTTATCCTACTTCCTTAAAGGTCGGCAACACAACTGTAACACTACATGTGTATAGAACAGGTACAAACAAACAAAACTTCCCTCTTTATCACATTAGTAGTAATCTTTTTTTTCCATTGAATAGAATTATATTCTTGGTAAAAATTGAGGTAACAACATTAGTGAACAAAAAGATTCTTATCTACATAATTGTGATTTCCATTAAATAAAAAACAGTTTAGGTTAAAAAACAGGTTAAAACACCGATGTGACGGTCCGGTTACAATGGATACAAATGGAAAAGTTCTTTCCATGTTTACGATGTTTTAAGGAGAGAAGAAATCGGTAGGCCTCTGAATATCTCCCTCCGCGGCGCTGGTCTCTCAAGCGGCTCGACCGTGACATGGTGACGCCAGCGTCGCGGACTGGACGGAGGGAGTCACAGAAATAGATCAAGATAGAACGGCGAATAGGCGTGGCAAGCGTGCCAAAACCGTGCACTATATTGCATGCTTTTCGAAACTCGCTCTCATTACGCAACGAGCGTTCCTGCCATGCGTTCAAGACGTAAAAAAATAGATAAAACTTCACATATATGCCTTATTGTGCTGTGGCAAATTCTAAAAACAAAAGTAGTGAATCAAATATGAAAAAAGGAAATATTTCGTATGATCAGTAAGTACAGAAAATCAGTAGAAAGTATTTTTTTGAGATTATAAATTATTGTTTTACTTTTACTATGTTCAATAATTACGATCACAAGTTGTATATTTTTTCGTTATGATAAATATCCATTGCTGTCCGCATTCAACGCTCGTATACAAAAACATTGCGCGCATAAATTATACGCGTAATGTACGTCGAATCGAACGAAATACACAATACACCTGCTAGTTGATCGCTGTGTCTGTTAATCGCTGTGTTTGGCCTTCGAATGTTAGAGATGGGCACTCCATGTATCGTTGAGTCTTAGGACTTATCGATAAATTAATTCAATAATAATTTGAGTATCAGGTCATGTCTTGCTTTGTCCCTACTTTATTCTAACACCACAAATTTCAACCAAAGTGTTTCGTAATTACATTGGCAGCAGTTTATTTGACAGTATAAGTTTTCACCAATTTGACCAATCGCCGATGGAAAATCATTTCGTTCTTCTCAAACGGGCAGTAACCGAGGTATAGGTAGACGGGCTTCGTTATTTAACCAGGACTGTGAGGCCAACCCTTACAAAAAGGCAAATATTTAATAAATACAATAAATATTTAATAAATACAGTTTCAAGGACAGTATAATAATTATAACTAAATTTTATATACTGTTGAAAAAATATGTTTTAGGTTTTAATATGTCGGATTAAAGTATTTAACATGTTTTACTTTCTATGATTATCGTTACACAAAATCAATAAAGTTGGTAAAATATAAAAATAATAAAATTAACACACGTTGCCGATATTAACATCGATAATCTAATGTGTGTGTCTCCTAACTAGTCGCTCGCTCGCTAGTCGCTAACAATGAAAATGACGTCACGCTGTGGGCGTGGTTTTTAAAAAAGTGACACGCTCGAAATGTATGGAAATATGACATCGCGGCCGTTCTATCTTGATCTATTTCTGTGGAGGGAGTGGTATTGCCCGACCCCGAGGCGCAAGCGGCCTGGCTGCGCGGCACGATGACGTCGATCTGCGACGCGTTGATGCCCCGAGTCTGGCCGCCCCGGCGGGGCTCTGTGTACTGGCGGAGCGGCTACAGAAGGCAGCCTTCGTTGCTCGCCGCTAGTACCAGAGAGCCCGGCAAAGAAGGCGAACCACGGTCCAGGAGGCTCTCAGAGCCAGACAGGAATACGGGACCGCCGCGCACGCCGTATGCGTAGCCATCGCTGAGGCTCGCGAGCGGTCCTGGAACGAGCTCGTCGAGGGACTGGACAGGAATCCATGGGAGCGCCCATATCGAATGGTGTTGGGCAAGCTGACCCCGTGGGTCCCTCCATTGACGGAATTCCTGGACCTGGAAGGCGTGGGTAGAGTGGTGGACACGCTCTTCCCTAGGGTCCGGGGCGGTCCTTCGGATTCTCCGTCACAGTCGGACCGCACGCCGTGGTCCGACGAGCTAGAGGTGACGGAGGACGTGCTAGGGCGAGCCGTAGAGCGGCTCGCCTCCCGCAGCGCCGCTCCCGGTCCGGACGGAATTCCGGGCCGGGTCCTGGCGCTCGCTCTGGGAGTCCTGGGGAACAAGGGAGGCAGTTGTTCACCAACGGGCGCGGTCACGCTGGCGGCGTCGCTAGACATCGTCAACGCCTTCGGGACCCTCCCCTAGCCGGCCATCAGGGAGGCCCTCGTCTATCACGAGGTACCTCCCTACCTAAGGTAGGTCATCGAGGCCTACCTGCAGGAGAGACGGGTGGACTATGTCTTCATGCAGAATTCAGAGCATTGATATAAATATATAACTATTGCTCTAAAAACGACGTAGTAAGTCAAAATTTGCACAATTTCCCTGTCTTTTCACCGAAGTTAATTGCCTGAAGGATTCACCAAATTACCGCTATTTACACTTTTATTACTACACAAAAACACTAAATATATATAATTGGCAAGCGTGTGCAAGCCGTAAACGTCGACAGTAGGAAATGAATCGTTACAAAGTTTATTTTAAGTTATATATCTGTTGTATGTGAGATAGTTATAATATAACCTTTTGGATAGTTGGGGATCTCCGTTGTAACTAATACTTATAATAATACATAAAGGGAATTAATAAAGTTACATCTGTGGACTGATTCCGAGTTAACTTGCCATAAACCGGGCACAAAGCTGTCAGTCATCGATATTTATCAAACATAACTTCCGAAAAGAATTTTGATAAATCATCGATCGAGTCCGATCGAATATAAGTGAAGAAAAAAATATAATCTATTTTAAAACTAAGATAGTTCGATAAACGATTTTGTCGTCTCGCTGGTCTGGGGTCGTGCACCCTGCTTCTGAATGAAGAAATCTCCAGACAAATGACTCTTTGAAAGTTTTGGGTGATAAATATTTATAATCGACAATATTGTGCCCCATGTATGGCAATAGGTTCCGGCACCTATTCCATTTGAGACATAAAAATTCAATGAGTCGCGGCATAACAGCCGCTGTCTACAGCGAAAATGCATTAAGTTAAAACAGTATTGCTCGATATTTTTTTTTAAATATCAGTTTTAGCTCCCAAATTATATTACACGTCACCAAAACTTCAATATTTTTTTTATGGGATAGGCGGGCAAACGAGCAGGCGTGTCACCTGATGTTAAGTGACCAACGCCGCCCATGGACACCTGAAACACATATAGTGTTACAGTTGCGTAGCCAACCTTTAAAGGAGTAGGATAGTAAGAGATGGGGAAGGGGGATGGGCCTCCGGGTACCTCTCTCACCGAACGAAACGCGGCATGAGCCACTTTACGTCGATCTTCTGAGAGGTGGTGGTATTTCACCGGTCGAGCCGGCCCAATCATGCAGCGAACTGCTTGGCTCTACCACTCTAAGGATTTTAATGGATATTTAGAAATTTGTCAGCATTAGCTTCTAAACCACTCGAACATCAGACACGTATGTTTAAGAATTATTTATGGCCGTCTTTAACATTCTAAAAATGTAAAATTAAATCTTGCCGCTAACTGTTTTACTTTTTTTATTTCCAAACTTTGAGATAAGGAGGTCTTATTAAAAAAAAATTAATTAACTAATAGATTCCAATTAGATATGTTGTCACCCCAGCATGCGTAACGAGTATCTCTGCCTCGTGGGTGGGCTTATATAAAACTAACTATCACAAAGTATTTATTAACCGATTACGAGATCCATCCAAAGAGCGATAAAAGCTATGCGCATACATCGAGAGACAACCCTACAATAATCTCTTTCATATGATTGCACAGAAGAATGTATGAGATGTTTATTTTCGATTACGGTTTTGTATTCCCGTTTCGAATGTAACTAATTATGAATCACTGATTTTATCAACTCACATTGCAGATAGGGCTGATGCTTTTCAACTTATCGACCGTAATGTTCTGTTCTCTGCTTTAGGGTTGTCGATGACAATTTATAATTACAATATTGGCAAGTTTCTCATCTAATATAATATTTTTTTTGTTCAATTTGAATTATAACAGAAATATCAATTTTGAATTGCTGTTATATATTATATAACAATTCTAGAAAGTATCATGAAAAATATTAACTGCGAAAAAAAGGAATAAACGTAAAAGTTGAATTTCTAACCAACTTACGTTTTCGGCAACACAACTAGAGGGGATGTTGTGTGATATCTTTACAGTTAGCCAAAAAATCGTTTTGGTACTAAATACCGAAAAAACCAAAGTCATGACAAATGCTTCAAGAAGACAAATTCATGTAGATAATACTCAAATAGATACGTACAGGAAGACATCTATATAGGCAAACAAATATCATTTAATAAATTCAGACATTTAGATGAAATAAAAAGAACGATAAATGTCACATCGAACAAATCCTGAACTTTTAAAGAAGTACTGAAATCAAAACTTCTAAAGTTTTAGATACATGCAGCTTCCAGGTTTCTCATACGGAAGCCAAACATGGATCTTTAATAAATTTACAAAAAAGAAAATACAAATGTTAAAGAAAAGAAAGAAGAATTTTGAATATAAAAAAGAGAGATAAGAAAATAAACACCGAGATAAGAAAAATAACAAATGTACTACTGCTTTGGAACATTATAAAAAACCGAAATGGGAGTGGGCTGGCCATGTAGCGTGTATGGATAAATGCAAGTGGACACATAAGCTTTATCTACACTGGCGGCTCCACTCGGCAAACGAAATAAAGGGAGACCACAAGAAAAGTGGATTGATAAAATAAATAGAGTAGCTGGGAAACAATGGTTTAAAATGGCGAAAGATAAATGGCGATAGACTCGTGGAAAGAAATAGAGGAGGCCTTTACTCGTAGAGAGGTCCTTAATTAAAAATAATAAACTGTATTTTAAAAAAATAGACTTATTTTTTTAATTTATATGTTATGGTCACCTGGCACAGGCACTCGCTGCTTAAAAGGTGACCTCGATCAAATGAACTAATTTGTCATGTGGTTGATGATCAATAAATTTATTATCATTATTTTTTTATATGTTAATAAATTATTTTAAATTAATTGAATTGTATTTTTATATGGAGTGTAATTTTATTTGAAATGTATTTTTATTTGAGTGTACTTTTAATTGAAGTGTGATTTTAATTGGAATGAAATTGTATTTTTTTGTTGTTACTATTATTTTGGTTAAAGAATAAATGAGGCTTATTATTATATTATATTTTATAGTATAAATTAAACTGGAAATAGAGTATTCGTAAGCGGCGAAGTTAGAAACTTATCCGGAATTAAATTTTGGGTGCACGATACTTTTAAAGTAGAATCTGTACTTGTGAAGAAGATTTAATAAATTTTATCTTAGATGAAAAACAAATACTTATCCTTGAAAAAAATATATACACAGGGGTCTACCCCGGCAGTGAACTGCGTTGCTAGAAACGCAGTTCACTGCACGAATGGGCCGGCTCGACCGGTGAGATACCACGACCTCCCAGAATATCGAAATAAGTGGCTGATGCCGCATTTGTTAGGTGAAAGAGGTATTCGAAGGACCAATCCTTGCTCCTCTTCCCTTCTCAACCCACTTCCGACCCCTTACATATCCTATACATTTAGAGACATGATATTACAATGTTAGACGTCCTGGTTGTGTTAAGGTTAAACCTTGGCGGCGTAAGTGGCTGTGTTATACCAGGATAGTTTCCGCACAGGAAGCACTTGGCAGTGTACTTGGTCATATAGCATGCAGCCCATGAATAAATACTGTTAATGTACGAATTCTTAATAAATAAATATTTAAACATGGCAGCCCTAACAAGCAATGAAATACGAATAGCATAATAATACCCCGCGGCGCTACTCACTGTTTCATTACTCGTCGTAATTAAAGCGTCGCTTAGTTCACAGTCCGTGCTTGTGTAATGTAGATCTGAAAGAGAGATCCATAGACACCACGCCTATTGATCAGAATCGTTCTGTAATGAAGATGGAAACCGATGACTATGGGTGAGGTGAGTATGTAGACTTTTTGCTCTTTGTTCATAATCATCGTTAATTGTTTTTGTCTAGATAGCGGTATACGTATTTAAGGCTATGTTATTGGCAGCAAACGGTTATGTTAAATGAGCGGTACGGAATATGATTCGATTTTTAAATTGAAATATGTTTAAATAGCATGGGTGTATGATCAATTTATTGTTATTAAACAGTGGTAGAGCCTTGCAGTTAGCTGCATGAATGGGCCGGCTTGACCAGTGAAATACCACGACCTCTCAGAAGACCGACGTAAAGTGGCTCATGCCGCGTTTCGATCGGTGAGAGAGGTACCCGGAGGCCCACCCCCTTAAAAGTTGGCAACGCAACAGTAACACTATATGTGTTGCTGGTGTCCATGGGCGGCGTTGGTTGATTACCACCAGGTGACCCGCCTGCTCGTTTGCCCCCCTATCCCACAAAAAAACATCACATAACTTCAGGCCTTTTTCTAACCGAAGGTGTAGGCAGTGGCTGTTAAGCGTCGACTCGCCGTTATGTTTACGTCTCAAACGGTATAGGTGGCGAACCCATTGCCATACTGGGCACAAATTTGTCAGTCATCGACATTTATCACACATCACTTTCGAAAACTTATTGGTGTGAGCCAGAATTTGAACCCGTGACTTCTTGATTCAGAAGCGAGATGCTCGACTACTGGACCACCGAGACCTGTTTTATTATAATGGACTGTGGAATTAACGGTGGTAGAGCCGCGCAGTTACAGAAATATAATGCCGTCTTGGAAGACCACCCGTTACCGCCTTACTCTTAAATGCTATCATCCCATAAAAAACATAGAATAGATATTGGCGGAATATTTAAGAAAAAATAATAATTCCCGCTACTTTTTGAGTCTACAAAAGAGATAAGAACAAATGTCTGCAAATACGTATATTAACTATTGTAATTTATATAAAGTTTTATTTTTTAAATTACAAAACTAACTATTATTAATAAGAGGTTCTCTAAATTTAAGCACTAATTTATTAAAAAGGACGTTTTAAAACCACCCAATATCATTTTGGCTCTCGTATAGAAAAGCTGGCTAGTATATAGTGAGAGTATTTTCAAGCGTGAACATATAACTTAACCCTTCAATACTTTATCGCCAGACCGATATGCTTGCCCTACCCTACCGGAATACCATCCTTTTGTTCTCCCAACGTTATGGTAATAATGTATGTCTAAATCGCTGACCGTATCGCGTAAATTATTATTTCAGTATGGTAAGTACTTACTGGTTTTATTTACGATATGACACTACCAACGTGAGGATTTCCATCCGACATTTTCCATTCAATTGCTTAAAACCTCTGAAAATGTGTTATCAGTAGGTAACTAGGTACTATGTATACTTGTATATGTATGTATGTATGTCATTGTATGTATACGGGACGCTTTCCTGACCTTGAGCAATCTGTGCTGGAGGTCGGGTAAGGTTCCCATGGACTGGAGGCGCGCTGTCATCGTGCCCTTGTATAAAGGTAAGGGATCACGTATGCAGTGCGCCAGTTACAGGGCCATCAGTTTGATCAGTTTAGCAGCAAAAGTGTATGGGAAAATTATTGAAAGGAGAATGAGGGTGATATCTGATGGAGTGTTGTGGGAGGCTCAGGGTGGTTTCAGAAGCGGACGAGGGTGCATGGATCAGATTTTTTCTCTCCGCAACATCGTGGAGAAACAACTGGCTGTTAACCGGAAGGTTTTCTGCGGTTTTGTGGATCTGGAAAAAGCGTTTGACAGAGTGTTACGAAAGGATCTGTGGGATATACTCCCGGGCTATGGGGTGAGCGGAGCACTGCTGCGCGCTGTGCAGTCCACTTATGAGGGCTGCACAGCGTGTGTGCGTGTTGACGGCGGCTTGTCCCCCTGGTTTGACGTCAATATCGGCGTCAGACAGGGTTGCGTGCTGTCCGCTCGACTGTTCATCCTGTACCTGGACAGTTGTCTCCAGAGAATGAGATCGATGGATGTAGGGATGCGAATGGGTGAACTAGTCGTGAGCTGCCTGCTTTACGCAGATGACGCCGTGCTTCTAGCCGAATCGCCGTCAGACCTGCAAACACTAGTCACTACTATGAAAGATGATTGCATGATCAAAGGCTTGCAGTTGAATGCGACGAAAACGAAAGTTATGGTGTTTGAAAGGGAGGATTCCAGAACAGATGCAAGGATAATGGTTGATGATGTAGTGCTGGAACAGGTGAATGAAATTGTATATCTTGGATGCGCTTTTAGCAGAGATGGAAGGTACACCGCGGATGTAGAAAGACGAGTGGCGATAGGAAATAGCGTAAACGGAGTGTTGGGCAGATTCCTGGGCGCAAAAAATATTAGCAGAAAGGCCCAGTTAGCAATCCACAATGCAGTCCTGATCCCAACACTAACTTATGGAAGCGAGAGCTGGGTATGGCAGAGTGTGCATGAAAGTAGAATAAACGCGGTAGAAATGAGGGCTCTACGCAAAATCTGCGGAGTGACTCTCGCTGACCGCGTAGAAAACAAGGTTGTAAGGAAGGAAGTTGGTTTGAAAGAGAGTGTCGGTGTAAAAGTAAGAAAGGGCATGCTCCGATGGTTCGGACATGTAGAAAGAATGGTTGACGCAAGACTGACTAAGCAGATATACAATGCAAAAGCGGACGGATGTAGGAGTCGAGGACGGCCAAGACACACATTCCAAGACCAAATAGAACGTGTTCTGGAGGAAGGTGATGTTAAGAGCCTCAAAAACCGACGCGCGTGCATGAAAAGAGTTATGAAAGTCAACGAAGCGAGTGAGGCGTGTAAGAATCGTGCCCTATGGCGCTCTGTTCTCTCTGCCTACCCCGCAAGGGATTTGGCGTGAAGTTATATGTATGTATACTTGTTTGAGTACGGTTCGACAGTATTGTGAATGTACAACTACCTGTCAGATCTAGATAATTATATATAAGTCTAATTTGATATCAAAATCAGTTCAGATATCAATGATTGTAATTATATTTACTTAATTACTGTTTTTGTTGTTTATGAATTATTATTATAGAGGTATACAGGTCCTGAATTCCGTGGATTGGCAGTTTTTAATTCTAACAGCACCTCTACTAAAGTGGCTGGAAAGGTACGCGGAGAAAGGAGAGAGGCGTAAGACTTCTTTCTACAGTTACACAGAAGTGTGTAAGTGTAAAAAGAAGTCTTACGCCACAAAAAGTTATACACTTCAACCGCTTCTTGAAATTTCATAACATTTATGGGTTCTAAATACTCCTTCACCTTCACCATTAACTGTGATGAGCTAGATGTTGCAATATTACAAACCATTTTGATCATACACTCCATCTACTTACGAGTTTTCTGCAACTTAAGTGTTTGACAAAATGTATAAAGATACATAATTTGGTTCTAGCTTTTCACAAGACTCCAAAGAGACCGAGGCTCATGTCTGCAGTAACCTCTTAAAGCAACATTCAATATCCAATTATAGTAACACCAACCGAAACTCGTGTATTGAACGGACGAGAAGCAAAAATAAATAAGTTCTCTCTCGCAAACATAAACAGGTAACCGAAGATGTTCCAGGTGTTTTTATTTCTGTTTCATAGCCGAATTAAACGTGAAAATTTTACGGACAGAAATATCACACTAAATAAATTGGCTGTTATTATGACTGGACTGGATTCGTGTTTTTTTTTTCTTCAATGAAATATCGTTCCATTCATTCCAAGTTACTAAAGGTAATTCAGACCCAATGTAAATGATTGGCACTTGTAGTAAGTTGTAATAACTTTACTATAATTTTGTATCTTTACGCCCTTAATATGTGACGGTCTAGGCTGGGTGAACTCGCCCCGTCGTATAAAGTACTTAGTTTCATGGAATAAGTTCCACGTCTATTGCCATCGGGGACGACCTAATAAGATTTTTACAGTATTTTATATAAATATCGAACATATGAAGTACAAAAATACTGTTTATACTTCGAAAATATGGTGACAAGTATCTTTCTTCTTCTTTATCTCTCTTAATTAGCGTAATCTATCCTGGTATCTAAAATTATGTTTAGAAAAACTACCTGTTATTATACAAATAACGAAATTTAAAAACAGGTAGACCACAGTCATAAAATAATACATAGGTATATAACTTCGAATACAATTTCGATCATTTTATTCAACGCTCAAAATAGGCAACAACTCCTTATACAAAACAAAGCCTTATAAAACCAATAACTGCTATATCTGTACTGCTATGTATCTGTTCATACTGCCATAGAGTAGAGCAAGAATAGTCTCTATGCCAGGGGCTCCTAAACTATTGATAGACTATATTATTATTTTATTATTTATTGTACTAATAATTGAATGTCTAATTGTAAGCGCTTTGATTTACTTTAAAATCCTTCGTGGATCATATTTTGGTTCCACAAAATAAAACGCGAAAACTTTTAAAAAAATATATAGATAAAAGTACCTACACCGGATAAGTACTAAAAGTATGCCCTTTAATTTTTTCATCAATCTGTCTTTCTCGTCATCTTTATTTTCCTCCATTTATCCCATCCTAAGTGGGATCGGCACAACATATCATCCGTTCAAACTATTCAGTATTCATGCTGTCAAAATATTCGGCTGTGGTTTTATGATTGGCCTTCTGACTGACGCTAATCCTCCTTGGGAATGTTTTCGTTGATGGTTTATCCCCCACTAGGGATTGGCACAACATGTCATCCTTTCGATCACTCCGTGTTTTCGAATTTATACTTAAATCGTTTCCAAAGTAGGTAGGCAGTTCGTGACGGGACTGAGCCTGGAGTACCACTCCAGCTCCAGCTAAAATTATAACGACTAACTTAAACAGCTGTGTCAAAATTTACTTGTAACGAATTTGATCGCAATTAGAAATAAAATCCACAAAGGAAAAGTCTTGCAAGTCTCTACAGTACAGAGTTATCTAAAGGGAGACTAAAGATGTACTTAAACAATACAACTTCACAAATCCTAAGTAGACATTAGGCTGATGAACGTATTTGCGCTAGTAATGACTCTAAAATCGATACTTACATAAAGATAATAAGCGGGAAAACTCGACTGTTAAAGACATTCAGAGATAAAGATTAGACTACTTAGAGGGCTGGCGATGTACAAAAAGCTTTTTAAAATGTTTCATGATCTTTTGTATAAATACAGCCTCTCAAACTGTATCTGTGGAAACAAACATCGTTCGTCTCGCAGACAAATAAAACCACTTTTATCTTAATACGTTTCCTTCAATTTACTCAAAACAATGGTTTCAAACAAACCCGTATTGTTTTGTGTGTAAACTTTGCTTTGGATACGTTACGTTCCTCCTCCCTTTCTCGTTGTTGTTTCAATTCGTAGTTTTAAACGATCGATGTTTGCAGTTTTAGCTATTTTCAGCACTGTAGCTGCACTGTATAAATATTTTCCAATTGTGTAACAGAAATACGGAATCTCTGTTTCTGCTGAGTGGTTAAAATAATATACAATAAACTTTTTCATTCCATAAAATATATGGTTAGGTCTTTTTTTCATGGGATAGGAGGGCAAACGAGCAGGCGTGTCACCTGATGGTAAGCAACCAACGCCGCCCATGGACACCAGCAACACATATAGTGTTACTGTTGCGTTGCCGACCTTTAAGGGATAAGGGATAGGAAAGGATGGGGAAGGGGGGTGGGCCTCCGGGTACCTCTCTCACCGAACGAAACGCGGCATGAGCCAATTTACGTCGGTCTTCTAAAGGGTCGTGGTATTTCACTGGTCGAGCCGGCCCATTCATGCAGCGAACTGCTTGGCTCTACCACTATCTTAACTTTAGTGGTCAAGTATTCTGGCTGCTACACCTTTTATGTACCTACAGCTACTGTTTTGTTTTCAATAGGAATATTAATATTATTTTTATCCTTTGTTTGAAAAGAGTATTTGGCACATAAATTTCTTGCCCGGTTCTTTTCATGATAGCCCCTACACTAGAAATCGGGCCGTTCGTGGCGATTGCGTCCGTGTTTTCTTGTTCCACGGAGGCACTTTCTTCAATGTTTGGAATGTCATCAAAAATATTTAGTTTAATCTTTGTATTTATTGACTATTTTAAGTGTCTGTGAAGATCACTAAAATTAAGCTTCTTTGACTTCACATCAGTCATAATGTTCACAGGCACTTTTGGTCACCAAATATCAAATGTGAAAAGTATCGTGTAAAATCCTCCTTTTTTTTAAATCGGCTTGAAATCTGTCTATCTATCTAGTTCAATGTGCTAAGAAAGAGTACAAATTAAATAACAAATTATTAAAGTCAGTTTTTCTTTATGTGATGGGAGGGCAAACTAGCATGCGCGTCACCTGATGGTAAGTAACCAGGGCCAGTGTTTTACAGTTGCGTTGCCAACCTTTAAGGGAGTAAGATGGGAAAGGATGGGGGGGGGGGGCTCCGAGTACCTTTCTTACCGAACGAAACGCGACATGAGCCACTTTAAGTCGATCTTCTGAGAGCTATTTCACCGGTCGAGCCGGCCCATTCATTCAGCTAACTGCTTGGCTCTACGACTGTTCTGTTACATATTTTTGTATTGATTTTATAGAGTCACCCACACAATAATAACATTGATTAAATAATTTATTGTTAAAACATGTGTACGATTTAAATTCCTTAACCAATTATGTTTTACAATGTCCCAATACTTTGTGACCAAAATTCCGTGAAACGTAATTTAATCCAGGAAACGTCCACAGTCGCATCTTAATGTAGATGTCTACTTGAGAACAATCAAACATCACTTTCTGGAAATACGATCGTCTTAATATGCGTCTCGCGATCTTATCCGACGGATGACGAAACCGTTTTGTTATTACTGTCTAGGGGCCGGCCATTAATCACGTGATCTTTTTTAAGCATATTTTAAACCACCCCCTTCCCCTCCTCACCTCCCCTCCACCTAGGTTCAACATCACGTTTATTTTTTGTAGCTACAGACTCTAAATTTTTTTCGAGAATTATTTTTAAATACATACCAGGTATAAAGTATAATCTTAATCTACTCTGAAATTAAGAAAAAAATACACGCGACATCTTATTAGGTACATCCACCGCCCGTGATTTTTATAAAACCCGTCCCACCCCTTTTCAAGCCTCACGTGATTAATGGATGACCCCTTAACCATAATCCTCATTATAAGTGTTACATAAACGTTGACTTCTGTTTGGAAAACCGCTGGTTTCGAATCCGGATACTCACAGTGCTGTATATATCGGACATCCTTTCGGAAGCTATAGCTACCTAATATTATTTTAAGTATTATATATATTACTAGCTGACCCGACGAACTTTATTCCGCATCAAAAGTAATAAATGAGTAAAATTTAGATTTTATAAAGTTCAATTTTTTGTTCTATTTATCGGCACGTGTTTTGGCGCGCAACGCAACTGCTATGTCCCGCTATGTTAATACTGTAATATCTTCGTAAATATTCGTTTAAATTACATGCTGTACAGGGCCAGGGTCATCTATATTATATACACAATCTATTTAAAAAACTTAATTGGATGAACATTAATGCTGTAGTGTTTAAAATCGCTTCGTAAATAAGCCATTATTTCTCGTAAAAAGTAAAAAAATAAAAATGGTCAGTGTGGGTTATCTCTTAGGGATATCCCACACTGACGCGGAATTTTTTGTAGACCTGGTGGTTTTTTATAATGTAGAACATTGTTTTGAACTATCACTTAGGGTTCAGCGAGCGTTTGCAATTAAAGTGCTAAATCTCGAAAATTATCATTTTTTCTTTAGAACATCATAAATGAATTATAGATCAAAACCACCCCGTTGACACCCTCTAACTATTGAAAAAACCGCATGAAAATCCGTTTCGTAGTTTTAAAGATATATGCATATCAGGGGACAGACAGCGGAAAGTGTCTTTGTTTTATACTATGTATAATGATAATGATATAGAAATATGGTACCTAGTAATTTATTCAACCTCATCAAGTTTTTACCTACTTCATTTTACGGTACAGACCTATAAATTTTTTATGAACCTTTAAAGTCGTAAACACATAATATGTTTCTTCATTCTGGATAAGCTTCTTATGTAACGCCTCAGAACTAATATTCTGGCTGAGATTTTACAGGAGATAATCTCTTATTTACAAGAATAATTAATAGTTCTACTCAATAGCTAACGCCTAGGTCCTACACTTTCTGCAGACTATTATGAAATAAAGTAATATAAGCAATCAATTAATTACCTACTGCAAGAAAGCCTGTGCGCAGGTTTGATATTTAATCATACTTATACTCTTCTAATTTAATTCTAATTGGGGAGGCCTATGCGAATGCAAGACAATCAAATGTTACTGGTGTCTGATAGAAACTTACATAACTACCTATTGTTATATGTATTTATTTATTTATTTATTTATTTATGGTGAACCAACAGCTTTAGATAAAGTAGTTCACAAGTTATGCTACACAGAGCCAATTAAAGGTTCACACGAATAAAAACATAGTTAAAATAAGAAAATGTGAGCTTAACAATAGCAGTAACATAGGTGACAGAAAAGTAAAACATAATAAAAAGATTTTAAGGTTAAATACAGAAACGATCAAAGTGTAGAAAGAGGAAAGTTAAGATTTGAAAAATTCAGCAGTCAACTGCCGCCTCATTGACGCCTCACTAGTGCAAAATAAGTCGAAATCATGACGCCTGCATAAGTCATTGAAATTGTTGCCTGCTCGCCACAAAAAGCTGTTTTGCCGGTAGTAAGTGTATTGATTGTTAATAAAGGCTTATTTATTTATTTATATTATATTTATATACTCTTCTAAACGTATGGTGTAGTATTTAGTAATCTAATATAACATTCTAAGAATCGGATAACATGTATTTTTCATCCCTCTAAATGTTAAAGCTCTTCTTAGTCAAGTATCGGACTGGGGCCGAATAAACTTAGTAAATCCTGTCCAGTGTCCACTACACAGAAATAGATCTTGATCTATTTCTGTGGTCCACTACTATAGTCGGATTTTTCTTCTTCTTCTTTCGTTATTGGCGACTATGACCCTACTAGTCACTTTTGGCCATTAATAAACGGTTAACTTCGCGATACTTTTCAAGAAAGTGTCATGATTCCGAAAGTTTAGTCGGGTTTTTAATTATACAACAACCACTGACGTTTACGGTGTAGTCAGTTTTTGATGAAAAAAAAAATAGTGTTGTAGCAAAGTGAATGAATGAAAAATTCTTGAATGAATAAAATTACCACGATTGTTTAACTTGGGAATAGTTAGTCTATCGTAGTTCGGAAACTTGTAAGATTGTCCCATTTTGAATATACCACGTAATTGAAACTATAGATGTATAAAATATAACAATTATAGGTAGGTAAAAAAAATAAAAAAAACATCGTTTATAACATATTATTATATTTTTTTTTATATTCATCTTCAGTTTAAAAATTATCACTATTATGACATTTTTATGATTTAAATTTACATACGGTTTTTAAAAATTCTGATGAAGTAAATTATTTGTTACATAAATTTTTAGAAACTTTGTTATAAATATTGAAAAATATTGTTGCAGAGTCAAATTATTTATTAAATTGAGTAGTATAAACTTTTAGAGTGTTTAGTATAATTTGAGATGATTAACTATTTCACTCATTGTTCATTCATCTGATTGAATAAGAACTGAATACATCACTATTACTTTAAATGTGGCAACATTATTTTACAAAGTGACACTAACTACTGTCAACTAGCTTTGTCTAATTAAAAATACGACTATAGATACATTTTTTATTTTTTTATGAAATACTATACAAAAATACATACAACATTCTCACACCTCTACGATCAACCTCTATTTTTATTTGTTTAACAAAAATTTCATTTTGTTGGCAAGACAACGTTTGCTGAGTCAGCTAATAACATTATAATATTTGGGGCTAGAAAATTGATCCACCTTTTAAAAGCCTAATTGTTGTTGCCTACTAGTGCCTACACTTGGTATTACAAGTAATCAAAAAAGATAAAGGATCTACAGTTTTATCACTACCATTAATTTATTTGAAACTAACAGTATTAATAAAATAACAAATAACGTAACTTCACGCCTTTTCTACGCGAACGGTTATTGAGTCTCGACTCGCCTAATCGTTTTGTTGCGTCTCAATCGTAATACAAACGAACAGACTAACGGAACAAAGTTGGCAATTATCGATATTTATTACTACATAACTTCCGAAAAGAATTCCGAGATACAATCGGGTGTGAGCCTGGAATCGAACTGGAGACTTCTACATCAGAAACGGGGAGCTCGACCAGTGGACTACGGAAACTGAGCCTCAAAATATGAATACGAACTATCACATTAATAATCAAAGCAACAATCACATAATAATAAATAACAACACAGGTAACTGCGGGTACATGTACAGTACTTATCTACTTGGTCGGTGTGAGGAGCGACGCCCCCCGCTCAGCACACGGGACGCCCCCTAATGACATAAATGCAAATTTGACCATTCAAACTTCCTGTACGTTGCAGCTCAGGATCCAAAGACAAACTCGCACATACCGCTCAAATATACCGCTATCAAGCGATCATCTATACTCATATCATAAAGATGAAGATTTTATTTGTTTGTCTGGTCGCTAAAATCAGCTAATACCAATCGAATTTCAAGAATTATTTCTCAATAGGTTACTAAGGTGATATGTGGTGATGTATTCAATAGCTTTCGTCGACAAATTGGCTATCTGAAATTAAAATATTTTTTCTAATCAGATCAGTATTTTCCAAGAATAGCGGGTCAACCAAACAGATAACATTTTTTGGGATGTATGAAGATCGTCTGGTCACTTGGTATAATACTAGGTGACACAGCGAACTTTGTTCCGCATCAAAAGTTATAAATGTGGGTAATCCCTAAGATAGGCATACACTACCGCGGACTGTTTTGTACACCTCTTGAAAGTGTCATGTAGTACATTCATTGTTTTGATCTGTCACTATTCTATTCTGTGCTATTAAAGTGCTAAATCTCGAAAAGTAACACTTTTTCATTTCAACAATATGCATGAATCATTACATAGTATAAAACAAAGTCACTTTCCGCTGTCTGTCCCCTTATATGCTTATATATTTAAAACTACGAAACGGATTTTGATGCGGTTTTTTTTAGTAGTTAGAGGGTGTCAACAGGGTGGTTTTGACCTATAATTCATAAATAATGTACTAAAGAAAAAAATGATAATTTTCGAGATTTAGCACTTTAATTGCAAACGCTGGCTGAACCCTAAGTGATAGAACAAAACAATGTTCTACATTATTAAACACCTTTAGAAGGTGTACAAAAAAGTCCGCGAGGGCATATGTCTATCTCTTTGGGATAACCTACAATGACCATTTTTATTGGTTTACTTTTTACGAGAAATAATGACTTATTTACGAAGCGATTTTAAACATTTCAACATTAATTTTCATCCCATTATGTGTCTTAAATAGATTACGCTTTTAATATAGATCAATATGGCCCTGTACAGCATGTAATTTAAACAAATATTTACGAAGATATTACAGTATTAACATAGTAGTTGTGTTGCGCGCCAAAACGCGTGGCGATAAATAGCACAAATTGAACTTTATAAGATCCAAATTTTACTCATTTATTACTTTTGATGCGGAACAAAGTTCGCCGGGTCAGCTATTTATAGATATAAACTATACCCCATAGATGCCCTCTACATACCTATTAAAGAATGCAACAAAATCCGTTGTGTAATTTCAAAGATCCAAAAATATAAGGGGACAGACAGCGATAAGCGACATAGTTTTATACTAAGTAATACATAGATATGAATATGAAATATGAAGAATAATATATCGGCAATAGTCATCCAAACAACGAGACCAAAAATGGATTGTTGATGTGTGCGTGACTTATCAATGTGTGTGTAAAAAGCGTTTCAAAGTGTCAACTTTTACGTAGTTAATGTGTTGAAATGTAAATATCCTGAAAATCTATTAAACGCGGTTGCGCTGTCAGTAATGAATACATTTTTCCTGGCATGTGCTATCTATTATAGTCTATGTTAAATCTATGATAAAATAATAATGATATATTACTGTGAATATTGTCTGTATTGAGCATTTGGAAAATGGAATAGAAGTTAATAATAATTTTTAGATTAATATTTTTCAAATCAATCGCCAACAGAATATAGGGAAAAGTTAATGTTAAAACATAAGTACCACCATTCGTTTTCACAGAGCTACAGTTCGACTCGGGACCTATTGGAGGTTTCTAATGTTGGCACTGACAAATGGCTTTTCAGCAAAGTTAGACAGTTATGTGTTATTATTAGATTATGACCGACTACAACTTGCGTCCGACATATGGCTATAGTCCTATTAGCGACTTCATGGGATTAAAGATGGAAAGGGATTAAGATTTATTCAACTAATATAATATGAGTTATTGAAAAAATTAAAACATTAATCATATATATTCAGACTACGCAAATCAAAGACGTAATTTTTGATTCAGTGGATGGAAATTTCTAGAAAAAGTGTGACTTAAACATGTATTCAAACGTATTCATTCAAATGTATTCATTTGGTCAGTGTAGATTAGTAGAAATCCGCCCAGCCTTTATGGATATCAAACTGCACTCTCTGAACAAAAATATCTTCATATTCTTAGTTATATGACGTACATATTTAGATATAGATACATACATAACTTCACGCCTTTTCTACCCAATTGTGCAGCAGCGGCTGCAAGCTTCGACCCGCCGTTATGTTTACGTCCCAAATGGAATAGATGGCGAACCTATTGCCATAAACCGAGCACAAAGTTGGCAGTTATCGATATTTATCACACATAACTTCCGAAAAGAATTTCGATAAGTCATTGGTGTGCCCGGATTCGAAACCACAATTTCTTGATTCAGAAGCGAGTGCTCGACTACTGGGCCGTTATAAATTTCGTATTACTTTTAAACAACATGTGCGAATTGGTCCGTTTCATTTGACATTTTATAAATTGACACTAATAAGTATTACAATTAACCGGTATAAAATACTCGTACTATTTAATTGGCGTTCGAGTATTTCCCGCGCATACCTAGCGTACATACTTACCTAATTAAGAGTTTACCCGGTATGTGCAGTAAGTAGTATTACCACATAACATGTAACAGTTACATTACGTAAAGCTGTAAATTTTATATATCAAGTAGTTAACTTACCACCGCGCTGGGTCATAAAATAAAACTAAAACCAGTAGTTTCGCATGTTTTTATTACTCGGTGATGATACTCAACACATAATAAAGTACTATATTTTGGTTCAGTCGGGAACTTAAATAAAATATACTATATACTAAATTTTGGTACTTAGTAAACGCGTAACCGGTAAAAGGTACCGGTGGTGGGTAAATAGGTACATACATAAATTATTACAATTAGTTTTATATACTTAACTTATTTAGGTAAGCAATAAACATATTGTTCTTTTAATTTACAAAAAGAATCATTTAAATCAATTTTGTTTTGAATACTAGTTACCAACATAACAATATTTTATTGTTTACTATATAAGACAATAAGATAAACAAAATATTGAGTATATACTATATAATTATTATTATTATTTACATTATTAATAACTAGATTCTGACCGCAGCTTCATTCGCACAAAATTTAATTTAGATAGTCAACAATTTTGATGTGTCTATACAACCCAAATTAATAACAATAATTATTAGTTTTGAAAGTAGCCGTGTAATAATGTAAAAAGATTAATAAAATCGATTAATTGTTTCGATTTCTTTCAGATTTTATTGATTACAAACGAATATTTTCTTTTTTTTTATGTTCTCCCTCTCCACAAAGTCCAACCGAGATTCTTAAAGGCCACCTAACATCTAATACAACTGGAACATTGCCTATATTACTCAGACATAGTCATGTTTAATACTGGTAACCGACTTTACAGAATCTAACCAGTGGTTCCCGAGTTTACTTTTTACAAACATACAAACAAACTTTACAAAAAAAAAAAACAAAATATCAATACAAATCTTATGTCACAATACGTTCCTAAAATTAACTACTGGTGAACAAGTTTTCTTTACAACAGAACCAGTAATTCCTGAGTTCGATGCGTACAAACAAACTTCATCTTCTTAATAATTAATTAGCATAAATGTACTAATAATTAAATGACCATAATTATCTTTACATGCTTTATTTATATGGCTACCTTAACTTATGGCTTTATGCACCCACCGTTTTTATATATGCAACCTCATTTTATTGAATATTTATTTATACAAATACAATATTCACTAAATACATTCATGATTAAAAAAATATACAAAAGCAGCATTCTTAAAACACATTTATTTTTAAATTTTCTTCAAAATATAATAAAGAAATTTCTTAATTGAAAACGTTACAGCAAAACATTTGGGTGCATTATTTTTTTTACATATTTTATTTAATTTTTTTTATGTCCATATCACAGGGCTCAGTGTTCAATTTTACACACAGAAAAATATATACCTACCAATATATATATATTTTACTTTCATTTTATTTATTAATACTTAATTCTAATCGATGAAAAACAATAACTGTTATTTAAAATAAACATTCACAGTGTGAGACGGATCTGTAATAATTGATAAACTTACGATAAAAAAAATAATGTATTTATCGTAAATTTGACAATTATCTTTTATTTATTACGCAAATGTCTTTTCATATATTACATGTATGATAGATTCTAAACTTTATTCTTTACACAATAAGAACTATCCAACGCAGTATTTTAAATGGAGTGATCTGCGTAAGCTTTATTGTCTCTAGCGAAACTTACACTAATAATTCCGTCAAATACGGTCCTATAACTGTCCATCACTACTATCGAACCGGTTACATTATCCATGTATATATATACATACACGCACACACTCGCATACATCTTACCAAAAAAGGAGTGTAATGCTTTATAAATATATGGTTTACTTAACTGTGCACCAGACAGATATCCCAAGATAAGTCTCGTGATATCTTTCAAGATAATAAAACAAAACATGTATCAAATATTGTAGTTTAAATGCATTCATATATTAAGACATATTGTGAAATAACAAAATAGGTTCCAAATGTTTCAATTTCTATATTTTTTATTCATTATATCCTATCCACCCGTTTTAAATATTCTTCGACAGTTCACATCTGCGTATTTTGTACGGAATAATGCAAAAAATGATACTTTTTTAAAATTATTGACATCTAATGCCCTCTTAGTGAAGTGTCCTGTGTATGATGTGAAAGCCTAAGAAACCAAACGAACTTATGAACAGTATATAAGACTCTATAATTAATTATATTATTTATAAGAAATTAATTTTAAATTTTAAAAAATGAAAATAAACGTATGGACAGAGTATAAAACTTCTTTTTAGTAAATAAAAGAGAGCATGAAATATTACAAACTACATACTTTATTCCAGTAAAATTAGATGTTTAATATATAGATAACTTTTTAGCAGGGTATTGTTTGTACATTAGTGTCATTTTTTAAATAAAAGTTTTGACAACTGTCATGTCAACCGTCATATCAATATCTAATAGTCAAACGTCAATGTAGCCAAAAAGTTTTAATTCGGTCAAACAGCCATTAAAGTTTAAAAAAATATTTCACGGAGCTGAGAAAGTTATTAAACGGTAGTTCATAAAAATTGTTGAGACAAAATTGTATGCAATATTAAAATTTATAATTGTCTTTGCATTTCGTTCTGATAGACATTATTAATGTTTTTTTACTATTAAGATATAACGCTTTAAAGTATTGTTTTTCATTAAACTTGAAAAAAAATGCTACGTTTCGTTATTCACGGATATTTTTCTATAAATCGGTAGCTTAGAGCTTTTGTCATTAACACACCTATGCCCAATGGATTAATTAATTTTGTATGCAAAAACCGATGTATTGGAAATAGCGAAATACTACTACCCTAGGCGACCTACTTTTCGTCTGACCTATTTTCATGACAAAACTAAGCCGGTGAGCTGAAAATGAAAAAAAAAACCATACGTATGGCGTCTATTTAAATTAAATATCTTGATAAGATGTGAAATTAGTGAGGCCAATGATTGTGACAAAATTGAAGTGTTTGCGAATAATATAAACTCGAACTGGTTTTTGAGTTATCTAGACCGGGGTGTGGCTAAATATGGGTGTATTGACTAACACAACGTCTATTTGGTATTTTCTAGATTTCAACCATTTTTTTACCGCTCTGTAGGTCTAATACACGAAGATTAGAAATACAGGAGTCCGAATAAACTGAGATCTTAGTTCTCTTTTCTGCCACTGGCTGCGCTAGAATTTCGGACGCACCTATGATTACGTACATACGTCACGTCTAGTATTAAACAGAGCTGTCAACGGCGTCAAACCCCCCCCCCCCCATATAGACCATTGGTTCATCATTACGTTCGGACTCCTGTGTTTTGTTTTCTATAAGTCGTAAAAAATAAATGAACAAAATGACAGTTTACTTTTTTTATAATAACATAGTAATATATCACTGAGTAGACAATTTCGTTTATACTCGTGTCTAAAAAGGATATTATGCGGATCTTTTTAGCCAAAAACAAGTTATTCACAAAACTAGCTTGCATCGCTGGCGGCGACATCTAATGCTACACGTGGTCGTATAGGTAATAATATTTTATGTTGTTTGAAAAACAAGTAAACCTATTATTGAAATGTTGTTATTTGTAATGCCTGCTTCTCTAACCTGCAGAATTACTTGTATTTAGTGGGAATATTAGTCAATAAATTTGCCAATATGTTAATTATTATAATTGAAATATGACTTATTAATCCATGCGTATCTAAGTATGCATTTATAGTAATAATAAATAACTAAAATATTTATATAACATAAACATAACATAACTTCACGCCTTTTGTTACCCGAAGGTGTAGGCAGCGGCTGTTAAGCCTCGTCTCGCCGTTATGTTTACGTCCCAAATGGAATAGGTGGCGAACCTATTGCCATACCGGACACAAAGTTTGTCAGTCATCGGTATTTGTCACACATAACTTCCGAAAACATCTTCGAAAGTCTCGGTGGCGCAGTGGGCGAGCGCACGGCCTCTGATCCAGAGGTCCGGAGTTCGATTCCAGACACTGGCTCACACCAATATTTATATAAACTATGCCAAAAATACGAAAGTTTTGTTCTGGACTCCTGAAGTGATCATATCATGGTCATATGTATTTCAACCGTTAAAATAGTTTTTTCAGGGTTGGAGATTTTATCTGATACAGCGAGTTCTTTTAATTATGGAAAGTATTTTGTATCGATACGAAAGAAAATGAGAGGCATATTAAAATAGGAGTTAGTTATCATGATACCAATCAGTTTATTTCGTAAATATGCTGGCCCAGATATTTCAGGAACACCAAGAATAACCTACGTCACTCTTACGGGTAACTACTCAAAATAAAATCCATAATGACTTTCATGACAAGAAGCATAGACAAAAAATATACACACATATACTCGATAACACAACCCACATTTTGATGCAGTCAGGTTAAATGTCAATAAAGATTAAAGTCAAATCTAAAACTATGAGTTAAGAAAATTAACATCTTACATACGTAACACCACGCCAATCTCTAGCGGGATAAGCAGAGAGAACAGAACACCTTATAGTAATTATAATAAAAATAAACTTATGTCGAATAACCTACATCTATCTGAAATCTTAATTGTAAACTTAACACAGTCACTTGAGAACAAACATACATAGCACATTTTTTTTATCTTTGGTTAAATTTTTTGATGAGAATTTATACATTAACCAATACATACAATAATATGTAGCTGCTGGATAGATGATAGCTAGTTTAGTATTTTTCATTGCGAATATACAGGATGTCCCAGAACTCAACGTAAAGCCGAAACGGGATAGACAAAATTGGTCGTAAACATCATGGAAAAAAACTATTCCATGCATTTGTTGAATATTATGGACATTTTAACACAAACCTAGAAATTTGGGCAAAGTGTGACCTGTTCTGGGACAACTTGTGTATCCATTGCACTAAGTCTTACATATAGCAAGCACTTCACTCGACATCAATAATATTAAGGAAATGGCAAAAGCTAATTTATATCTGACTTCAAATGCACTCGACTGTGCATACATACATACTTTAGTAATATTAGACTATTTGCAATATCATTCCCCCCCAAAAAAAAACTAAGAGCTGATATTATTAATTACATAGAGTAATAATACAGTTAAGGAAAAGTCGCTAATATTTTATCCTCTTACTTGTACCAAGTCATCGCAAGTCAAATCTCCTGCCCTTGTCTTACGCTAGGTGATAAATACTAGAGTTTCTGCTTTATAAAAGTCTACCAAATTAAACGGATAGGAAAATAAAAGTAGTAGGCATATCCATATTATTCGCTACTTGCAGTTGGGGGTCATAAAACTCCCGACGATTGTCTCGACAATAGCAATCATTCATTCGGCTTGATTCAATCACAAACAATCACAATTGATAGTATCCTGTCTCCGCTTGATGGGAAAATTTGGGGCTTCGGTGGATACATCGTTTATTGCGTAAATATACAACCATGTAGTCTAATGTTGCCAGATGAAAATATCAAACTGCCACAAAAAGGGCTTGATTTTCATAGGAAAGATTGATCCCGATATTTTATACAGTTTAAGATTTTTTTTTCAATAACTTCACTTAACGCACGAGATCAATTTTAGTTTTTTTTACTTGGATAAATAAGTATTAATTTGAATTATTGCCAATAGCCAATAGTTATTATTTCATTGATTTAGCTTTTATTTATATACAATTTTATCCACCTGCTCTAGCACTACATCATCAACCATTATTCTTGCATCTATTCTGAATTCTTCCTTCTTATATTCAATCCTAGAAAAAAAATCTGGGTCACATGAATAATCATAACTCAGCAATGCTAGAAGAAGAACAGTTGCTAATTTCTATATTCCTTTTTAAAGTATAGAATTATATATAATAGTAGTAGGTACATTTTATAATAGAACAATATGGTGGCTATTACAGGTTTGAGCTCAGGCGGAGCGAGCTTCGACCTCGGTCCGCTCAGTGCTCATCGTATCTGAAACGTTCCCTGAATTAGGAAAATACAGGTGTATATACACACTGAACATTTGAATAGTGGAAAAATCACAGATATTTAAAATGTCTCACCATTTTATTAAATAGGTAATCGTCAAAGAATTGAAACAAAAGTCAAAACAAGAGTCAGAGGGCAGAGAAAATGAACTATTATCACATTTGCACAATGGAATTATGAAACAGAGCAAATAAAAAAAGCCAATAGTTTTTTTTTAAACGGCTAGCGGTGTTGCCAATTTTCTTATTTATTTTTTATTTGATAAAGTTCAACTTGCTCAATACCTCTCGATATCGTATATAACTTAAATAACGACAATTTCAATTAATTTTTCAAACAATATAATTGTAAATATATTAATTGTTACTCTAGTTTAACAGAATTGTGATGTCATCAAACAAAATCCTCGGAAATTTGTAATAGAAAAAGCAAAACAATTGCAAATACCAATAGAGCTTTCTATGGCTATAATTCGTTGCCTTTTCATCCTAGATGCAATATCTACCCTGTATCTAACAAACATGCAAACATTCATCAAACAATATTTCAACACTAACTAAATACTATTGATATATATTTAACACATTGTATGCATATTATATGCCTTACATGAAGGATGAATTACAGCGTTTTAATAAATCAAAGTGGAATACATACATAATATACATCATCAAAATTCATTTACAAATTAATAAAAAAAAAAACAATTTAGATCACTCGTCAAAATAAATGCATTACTTTAAATGAATCTATAGTTATACAAATATACACGGTATGAAACGATTTATTTAAAAACCGTCCTTATTACCGTGTAGTGAAAGCTTAAATCCGAACAAGTTATTTACACAGTACACGCTATCATCAAACTATGAATAAAAATAAAGTTCTTTATTCAAATTTTCACGTGTTCTTTTTTTTATCTATGACTAGTGTGTGCACTAGAGTGGCAAGTGTGCCGTTGTTTGTTACTCTACTTGCCTCTGTATTTCTCGGTGGTGGCATCTTCTAAGTTACTATCCCAATCGAACTCTGTGACACCAGTACGAGACACCTCGCCCAGATGTCGCCACCGATACTCGAAGTCCGTGTCTCGTTTCTTTAACGCTTCAAATCTGCACCGAAAAGTAATTAGGTCATAGAATGTGGGGCGCAGGTGTTTAATACCATTACTAATAGTATTAGGCACGTACTATGTCAAACATTGTATCTATTCGCTTTGAGAAAAATTGTTCCAGCTAAAGCAACGTGACCCGATTAAAAACTCGGACACATCCGACTTCATTATACGTATTTATAATTAAGATTAATCTATTAGAAAAAAAAGCCAGTTATCCCCCATCCGAACGAAAAAATGTCGGGATGTAATCAAGGCCTTTTGGGAATTGAAAACATTATAAAAATAAATAAGGCAATAAGTTCAGTGACCATTTAGGATGGAAAAATTCGGCGAAGCCTTTATATAGAAAAACGCGTAAATTAAAAAAAAAACAATATTACTCGGTCGTAGTGTAAGTAATAAATTAAATTCTTTCAAATCAAGATCCGGCACCGCAAATGGGCTAGCAAGCTACCAAGGGCGCAGTTGATATCCCTTTAGATTAGAAACCCAATCTAAAGTGGCTTTTGTTGAAGTTATATTCACAGGGTCGCGACATGTCGAGCACGAAAATATATAGTACTATATTATTATACTTCAGGAAAATAAATTGGCGAAAATGTCAATACAACTTGTGAGTTAACAGTGGTAGACCCACGCAGTTCGCCGGCTCGACCGATGGATTACCACGACCTCTCAGAGTATCGACGTAAAGTGGTTCATGCCTTGATTCCCTTCACCCACCCTTCCCATCTTACTCTCTAAATGCCGGCAACGCAACTGTAACACCATCTGTGTTTCAGGTGTCCATTTGCAGATGTAATCACTTACACCAGGTGTCCGTTTGTTCGTTTATACCCTATCCCATAGACAATAATCATTTCGCATGTACTTTAAACTTATTTAATTAGATTCTACGTGTGAAAGGACTCGATTACATTTCGAACAAAAGGGTTTCATTATTACATACCTATTAGATATAGAAAGTTCGAAAGCTTTCAGATTGTTAAACCGCATAAAAGAGGGCGCTCGAAACACAACAAAATCTATTTTTAATCTATAATACTTTATCTGGAGTGAAAAAAATCGGTCACGCGTAGGTAAACCACAAACAGTGTCTGGATACGCTCCGCTACGTTGGGTACTACGAAAGCTAAATAATGGACTGTGTTCAGCAAATGAAACGATAAAAAGACTTCTTTATATGTCTAGAGTGGTTAAGGGTCTATCCTCTTTTAAATTACTCTGTGATTGGTAAATCGAGATTGTACAGATTAATATTAGAATTTTATGTAAAGCTCTGAATCGCAAGCATATTGGGGGCAGCTCTGTAGCAAGAGAGTCACATTGAACGGATTTCGATTATCTTCGCATTTTAGCTGCGGAGGGTGAATATATATACGAGATTGAGAAATAGCGAGGTCATTGAATAAATTTTGAATATGACCTGTCAAAGGGCATTGATATTGATGTATTAGGGGACTTATCTTTCAAATTATCTATGAAGATGCCGTTTCCATGAAATAGACAAGTTAATATATATTTTATTTATAGTCAAACTAAGTGCCAATAGATATATATAATGCAATCGTTTTTACCATAGATAGTTTACAGATAGCTATTTCTCTTGAAGCAATCCTTTGAATGAAAGACAACATGAAGTCTTCAAAGTTATTTAGTACTATTTCTCGGATTTTTACTAACATTTTCAGAGCAGTGTCTCAAGATACTTTACAACTTTAAATGATTATCAAATAGGTCAGGTATTGCATGTCCTTAATTAGTAGGCATCAAATTATGTTATGAAACACATGAAATACCTTCGCATGAGTAAAAATAAGAAAAATTCTAAAACATTAAAATAATTAGGTGTTTCGTTAGTATACCTGTGCACATAAATTGTTAGCCAGTTACACTATTTAGATTCTAAAGAATTTATAAATTATTAAAATACCTTTTGAACATGAGGTTCTTGGCGAACTCGTACAGCTCAAGATCGAGTGAGTTGAGACGCCTTATACGGGTGACTTGTTCTGGTGAAAGAGCCGCCAGGGTTGCTCCGGAGACGGTGGCGTTGTGCTGCGTGAACGGCACAGCGAACAGCAGATTGAAGGTCTCTTCAAACACATATTGTGATATCTGCAACAAATCAGGAACAGTCAAAAATTGTTTTTAGAAAGTAAAATTGTCTATAGAACGCAAACATGGTTTATAAGGATCAAGACGTCGTGGGAAGTAAGTCTCGGTGGTCCAGTGGTCTAGCACTCCGCTTCTGAGTCCGGAGGTCTCGGGTTCGAATACTGGCTTTACACCAATAATATCGACGACAATAATATCAATTTAATATCGACAACTAAAAATTTTGCGCCCGGTATGGCAATAGGTACTGTAAACTCTTTGGTATTTTTAGTACGGGTTGTTTCGAAATTTATATTTGAATTTTAAAAACATTTTATTGGAAGATTCGAATGTCAATGAATAAAAAATGAATGAGTGAAAAATACCAAAAGAGAGTAATAAGATTATAATGCGTATAATTGGGAATTAAAGTATAAATATAATATGTCTCGGTGGCGCAGTGGGCGAGCGCACGGCCTCTGATCCAGAGGTCCGGAGTTCGATTCCAGACACTGGCTCACACCAATGACTTTTCGAAATTGTTTTCGGAAGTTATGTGTGATAAATACCGATGACTGACAAACTTTGTGCCCGGTATGGCAATAGGTTCGCCACCTATTCCGTTTGGGACGTAAACATAACGGCGAGACGAGGCTTAACAGCCGCTGCCTACACCTTCGGGTAACAAAAGACGTGAAGTTATGTTATGTTATGTTATGTAAAGTATAAATAGAAGTCTGATGTGGAGCAGTGGACAAAGGAATTGAAAAGAAAATAATAATAAAGGTCATTTATAAATTATTTCTCTAATACAATCTATGATTGAATCTATCTGCATTATTATTTTTTAACACATGCACTGAGCTAAATAAATACCCTAGGATTGAATATCAGATTTGAGTCATTTTATATAGTGGCTTTCATATTGGTAAATGGGTAGAACCAACGTCATAACGATTGGGAAGACGAAATACCAACGTCGTTACAGTACCTATTCCGTTTGGGACGTAAACATAACAGCGAGTCGAGGCTTAACAGCCACTGCTACACCTTCGGGTAGAAAAAGGCGTGAAGTTATGTTTATTTTTAACATAACAAACATAACTTCACGCCTTTTTCGTGGAATCGAATCCAGGCTCACGGATTACTTTTGGGACTACTTCTCGGAAGTTATTTGTAGTAAATATCGATGGCTGACAACATTGTGCCCGGTGTAATGGCAATAGGTTCCGACACCTAATCCATTTGGAAGATGTGAAAATTCGGCGAGTCGACGCTTAACATCCGCCGCTTACACCTTTGAAGGCGCGAAAATATGTAAAAAAAAAAAACAAAACAAAGGAATTAAACACATTTCATACATTATTACTATCGCGATGAATTTTCGAATTGCAAGTTTATTTAACGTTAATTGAAATTAAAAACTCGATTTCGGTGTCCACAAATCCGCTATTCAATTAAGATTTAATAATAACAGAATGGAAATCAAAACTGGCTACAATTATGTACAATCGGATAGAATAAAAATCAAACTGATTCTAGGTGGAGGTGGAGGCGGGCGAAAATTAGCATTTTCGCAATGTAATTAATTAGCTACAAATTTATTGTATGGCTATAATTGATAATTCGTAAAGCACATAGCGTAAAATAATTCTAACACGCTCGAAAGTAAATTTAAAAAAAAAAAAGATATTTATACAAAACATTAAAAATCGACAAACGTGTATGATAACGAGATTACGAAAGTCGAAGAAGCGAGTGAAGTGTGTAAGAATCTTATGGTGCTCTGTTCACTTTGCCTATCCCACAAGGCATTTGGCGTGGAGTAATATATACATATAGTCTCGGTGGCGTGTGCTCGACACGGCTTCTGATCCAGAGGTCCGAGTTCGATTCCAGACACTGGCTCACGCCAATGACTTTTCGAAATTGTTTTCGGAAGTTATGTGTGATAAATATCGATGACTGACAAACTTTATGCCCGGTATGGCAATAGGTTCGTCACCTATTCCATTTGGGACGTAAACATAACGGCGAGACGAGGCTTAACAGCCGCTGCCTACACCTTCGGGTAACAAAAGGCGTGAAGTTATGTTATGTTATATGTTAATGTTAAAAGTTATCCAGAATATCACTGGTGTCATAAATGGTGGTGAAATATTTTTAAGCTGAGAGAGAAAGAGTTCAGAAAAACTCACTTGCTTGAAAGCAATTTTAGACGCAATCTATAATTGGATCGTTCATATTCATTGCTAAAGAAAACCAAATACTAAAACTTCAGAAAATTGAGTAATAAATGAAGAAACTTGAGCACATACAGAACATGCACTTGCATCATAGTTAATAGGACACATTTAATTTAATATATTAGAGTGGAGACCGCGTCTTGGTAAACGTAGCGTAGGACCAGGACCGCCCACTAGCCCGATGGTCAGACGACCTCAGAAAGGCTGCTGGAAAAGACTGGATGTGGAAGGATGTTGTGGCGAATATTGGGAGAGGCCTATGCCCAGCAATGGACTGCAATAGGCTGATGATGATAATGATTTAATTTTTACCGTAACGAATATTTATACAATAATTTCACCATATTTCCTCTCATTTCCCGGTAACAATAGTTACATATTAATTTAAGTAAATACCATTTTAATTGTGCACCAAACAAAAAGCAATATTTGTAACGAAGGATAGCAAAATAATTGTAGCCGGAAAGTATCATTTCCCGAGAGCACCGTTCTGAAACAAACCTATTACAAAGATGGCGAACTGCTAGTGAACTGAAGCTCTAATTGAAGTATAGAAACAGAGGATTACGAACGATCTAGACAATATTTTTCATGGTATAAATGTACACAATAATAAACCGAGATCTTAGTTCTCTTTTCTGCCACTGGCTGCGCTAGAATTTCGGATACACCGATGATTACGTACGTACGTCGAGTTCAGTATTAAACAGTGTTGTCAACGACGACAAAATCTCCAGACATCTCTCTCTCACCGAACGAATCGCGACATGTGTCACTTTGCGTCGATATTCCGTGAGGTCGTGATATTTCACCGGTCGAACCGGCCCATTTATACAGTGAATGGCTGATATCAATCAAATTTGTGCAAAGTTTTCCTTATTTCTTTAGAAAATGCCATAGACATTTGGGAACATTGGAAAAACTATTAGTGTAAGGATCGTTATTTTTTTCGTGCGATTTTCTTAGCTATATTATTCATTTATTTTATTTTGTTACAAATACATATAATAATTTATTGTTTCATTAATATCGGGTACATAGTAGGCTCATTAAAATAGTTATTATGGCCACTTAACAACTAGAAAACAACATAGACGCTCTCTATCCGACACTATGTATTTAAAAAGTGCTATATATGGTCAATCCGGTAGTTCTAGCAGTGTCTAAAAAAGTTGACATAGTTTCAAACTAGTTTTAGATCATGCCATATGAAATCGTATATAATAAGCACAAAGTTATGACATTTAAGAAATGTTTCACAATTAAATTAATAAGCCTCAGTATGCAATGGCACCTAACAAATTAAAAAAAAAACCCTAAGACATAACGCAGTATTATAGTAATATTCTCAATATTACTTATTAACACCAAAACTGTCTTGTAAAGTATGACTGTGAGGAAATAATTGTATCAAAAAATAATTCATATGACGGTATTTTTTAATAATGAAGTGATTGATATGACATAACATAACTTCACGCCTTTTTCTACCCGAAGGTGTAGGCAGTGGGCGTTAAGCCTCGACTAGCGGTTATGTTTACGTCCCAGTTGGAATAGGTAGCGAACCTATTGCCATACCGGGCTCAAAGTTTTCAGTAATGGATGTTTATCACACATAAATTCTTGATTCAGAAGCGGGGTGCTCAACCACTGGACCACCGAGACTTTCTTTATACGACATTTGTGTTGCTCCCGAGACAATTATTACAGCTCAAGTTACCAAACCGGTGCTAATAATACAGTTGTAATTATTACATGTATGCTATTATTATACGTATTTAATAACGGCATATAACATTATATTACCAATGACTCTTTAGAAAGATACATTGCCAAATTCCCATTCAAATGCGTTTAACAAAGTTTTTGGAACCAATTTGCATTTTAATGCCTATATTTCTCTTTTTGAAAAATTTCATAATGCTTTTTACTTTTAATCGCGTTAAATTTTATTGTATGCATCAGATTTTAACGTAACAACTTTTATTTGTCCCTTGTGTGAAAGCTTAATCGAACTGCGAAAATCGTATGTAAATTGGTTTGGTACTTTCAATGGTTCTCGATTGTCCCATGAGAGGGACGAATAATATTCCTGCAGTAGACTGATAGAACCTATATTTTGAGTTAGACCTGTATCTATAGAGGACGGACTATGCAATACTTTTTGAATGATACAGACGGACAGACAGACAAAACATTAAAAACTGTTGTGTCGGCATCTGTTAAGTGGGTGATAGACGTACGAACTTGAAGTACGCGGTTTTTAAGATCGCCAACTTACTCGGCTCGACGTTAGTGACACACGTGAAACTTACTCACTATGTATTGCGATGTCTTCGACAGAAGAAGCTTTGTGTTATTTAGGAATTATATCGTATTACATTTCAAAAACTAAAAACAATAGACAAAGGCGAAAAGTGTGGGTTAAGAACTGGCTTACAAAAAGAGCGTTTATCACATGTGAATTTAGTAAGAGAGTTACGTGAAGAGAAGGAAGATTTCCAGAATTATTTCAGAATGCCTGAGCCTGTGTATGAAGAACTTTTGTGTTTAGTTACACCAATTATAGCTAAACAGGATACTTGCATGAGAGAAGCTATTTCACCGCATGAACGTTTAAGTGCAACATTACGATTTTTGATAACTGGTGGAACATATAAAGATGTAATGTATTCGTCAGCGATATCAAGACAGTCATTGGGGTACATAATTCCTGAGACATGTGACGCAATCTACTCTGCACTGAAAACATATTTGAAGGTATGTATCATTTATTACATACTTTATAAATAAAATAACTCAGTACAAATAATCAGACTTTATTTTGCAATGGCACATTAACATTAATGCTTAACAAATAAATTTACTCTTGAACATATACAAATGTAACGTACTATTTTATTTATTTTTAGTTATTATTATTAAAGTTTAAATATTCAACCAGGGTGTCCGGGATATTAATAGTTTGCGAGTCTTGTGTCAAGTTAAATGCTTGTGTTTCTTGCAGCTGGAGTGGAACAGCTGGCATGTGTATCAATGGTCTTAGGGGTACCTGGACTGGAACTGGATTATGTATACTTGTATTGAATGTTAATTTTTCAAACCGTCCCAAAAAAATAACTTCATTGATGAGCTTTTCAGCTATGCTTTGTTGAATAGCAGTCATGTTGCGGAGTTTAATTGCGACATTTTTCCCTATAGCATCATATTCATCATCTGGGTTTTGTAATCTTTTACCTATTAACGATATTGTGTCTTCAATGGCGGCATTGCCGTGTCGCTTACGACGTCCAGATGAAGCAACAGATGTTGCAGGTGTCGCAGGTGATGACACGTTGCAAATGGTACTCTGTAAATAAAAATGATATCATTTATACTGAATTATGGGGTTTTTTGTTACAGTTCCCGAGTTCAGAAGAAGAATGGCTAGCAATTGCTGAAGAGTTTGAGCGTACATGGCAATTTCCAAATTGTTTAGGAGCCGTCGATGGGAAACATGTAGCTATAGTCCCTCCTGCCGGAGCCGGCTCACATTTTTTTAATTATAAAGGGTATCACAGTATTGTACTTATGGGGATTGCAAATGCAAATTATGAATTTATTTATATAGATATTGGAACAAATGGACGTATTTCTGATGGAGGTGTATTACAAAAAACTACGTTCTTTCAAAGATTGAATTCCAAGCGTTTAAATCTTCCTAGCCCCAGAAAACCAAGCGGACATTCAGAAGAATTGCCTTATGTATTTATTGGCGACGAGGCTTTTGCTTTGAGGACAGATTTTATGAAACCTTACCCACAAAGGCAATCACAGGCTAGCTCAAGTAAGAGGATATATAATTATAGAGTATGCAGGGCTAGAAGAATTATAGAAAATGTTTTTGGAATTCTGGCGGCAAGATTCCACATTTTTCGATCGCCTATAAATACCAGTGTGCACAATATTAACAAAATAGTTTTGGCTTGTTGTGTATTGCACAATTTTTTAAGGAAAAAAGTACGACAAACTTACAGTCCACGTCAGCACTTTGATAGTGAAAATCACGAAAATGGAACTATTGAATTGGGGCTGAGACCACAAAATGGAGAATTACAGTCACTACAACAAACACATGGTCGTAACCCCACTCAAAATGCAAAAATTATCAGAGAAAAGTATGAAACCTACTTTAATACTAGTGGTGCAGTGTCATGGCAACAAAGAATGATATAATAATAGTATTATTACCTGGGTGTCATTTTCACTATGTTCAGCATCAAATGTATTTTCATTATCATTAGCTGTCTCCTGTTCGCTGCTGTCTATATTGTCAGTTGATTGTTCACCTGTAATTAAATAAAAACCCTCTAAATTTACTATTGGTTTTAATGTTCAACATCACAATGTCATTATTGTAATGAAACAAAGTGCTATAATAGGTACTCTATTTTAGGTACCTACCTAATTTAGGCACAGGCATAACAAAGAATACGCACGTATAATATAATAGTGTATAGAGAAATTCTTTAATAAATAATTAAACTTACCTTGGCCTTGATCTTTGAGAAATTCAAGCTGACTGTAATACCATAATTTTGGCATGTATACCTGGTCAGTTCCTGAACCTGTCTTCTTACTATCTTGCACTTTTTTATGTTCTTTTCGGAACCCAACCCTTAATGAATTATTTTTTTTCTTGACGTTCTCAATCGTAGCATCTCTTTCTACCTTCCGTATAATTTCTAATAAATTAAGATAACCTTGAAGCTTCAAATTTTTGTCTTTGTACTCGTTGCTTCTAATTTTCCAAAGACAAGGGTTATTTCGGAAAGCTTCTATAAATTCGGTTAGCAGTTCATGCGAATAAGTTCGAAAATCACACATTTTGAGAAATTTATGAATCAAAATTAACAAAAATTGCAATTTAAACAAGCGTGCGCGTCCACGGACTGGCGAAACAAAATGGCGGCTCGCTGCTCGCAGTGCTGCCACACGTACGAGCCAAGACGAGCTACGAGCAAGATTTCAAACCGGTTGAATCGCCGACGAACTTACTCGGCGGTTTTATAGTACGCGTACTTACGGTGACACACGAACGAAAAAGGTCGTCGAGCCATAAGTACGCGTACTTGCTCGCCCGTCTATCACCTCCCTTAGCGAAATGAAGTCTCCACACAATAGTGGTAAGAGTCACGCAATTCACTGCACGAAAGGGCCGGCTCGACCGGTGAAATACCACGACCTCTCATAATATCGATGTAAAGTGGCTTTAGCCGCTTTTCGCTCGGCGAAATAGGTATCCGGAGGATCAACCCCATTTCCCCTCCCCTTCCCATCCCACTCCCGAATCCGTCCATATCTTATTGTAACGGCCGACAACGCAACTGTAACACTAAATAGGCGTTTGTTGCTCACCATCAGGGGACACGCCTGCTCGTTTGGCCCTTATGACCTAAAATAAAAATTCTCCGATCACTCGAATGGTGCAATTTTACTTTACGCAGATAATAGACCATAACAAGTCCTTGAATAAACTGTTTTTATAACTCAAATAAGTTAGGTCACATTGTCACTTGTATGTAAAAAAATGTTATACATATAAATCTACAAGCAGTCAGTAAATCCCAGTTAAATATGATACTACAAACAGACACTCCATTTTATTGCATAGTCCTGACAAAAGAAATAAAGTGACACAACTTGTAGGTATGTGTTACAAATGGTGTTTAAAACAATTTGAATATTATTGTTACGATATGGTTCCGTAGAATGGCAGTGGAGAGGATGGTCTCGCATATTGCATAACATTAAAACTTTTTATAACATTGTATACTCGCCAAAAGTAATTTCGCACGGTATGCTCTAATATTCACCGGGACCCGCCCTGGCGACAAACAATGTTAGGGTTGAAGATTATGTCGGAATTAAAACGGACATTCTATTATCCAAAGCCTTGCTGCCTTGCAAACGTATTCATTGAAGTAGCTAGTTTTATAAGTCAAACTATAGGTATTAATACAATAATAATTTTTTTTTGTAGTCAAGTAGTAAATATACGACCTAAAATCAAAATGACCAAACTCGCCGTCCAGTACTCTTTAAACACATTTGTTTATATACTCTTTAAACACATACAAATGTGTTTAAAGAGTACTGGACGGCGAGTTTGGTCATTTTGATTTTAGGTCGTATATTTAATACTTGACTACAAAAAAAAAATTATTATTGTATTAATACCTATAGTTTGACTTATAAAACTAGCTACTTCAATGAATACATTATACCTCCTATGAATTATGACATATTGCAATTCATTACCAATATTTATTTCATTATTTACTTTACTTCATTTGTAGGGTAGACAGAGCGAATAGAGAGGCACTATTCTTACACACTTCAATGGCTTCTTCACTTTTTTTACGCTAGTTAATAATACTTTTATAATCTTGTATCTTTTTAGATTTGTAATAGATATCTGCTTAGTCAATCTTGCAGTATCCATTCTTTTTACCGATATCCGAACCATTGGAGAATGCCCAAATTAACTATAATAGTATTTAAATGATGATATTTTTTATGAATTACGGGAAATTTCATCAACTGAAATTGAGTAAATCTATAACTTACAACTACTGGGTTTGACGATTGTGTTGTATCTTTTAAAGCATTCAATATCATATTGTATACTAATATCTAAGGAAAATAAATTAATAATTTCCTCACCTTCTGGAATTCGGTAAGTCCAAAATAGGCCATGGATGCTAAATTCCTTTTGGCAGAAGCGAGTAGTACCCTCTCTGTTTCGGCCGTCCTCTGTCTCAATGTTCCGTTATAACATCCCACTAGCGCCAGGTCAGCAAGCATTCGAGTCTGTCTATTATTTGCGAGATTCCATGGGCAGGACATGAACTCTTCTAATGTCACGCCGCGCCAGGAGTCGCCGTTGTAACAGGGCGGCACCTCAGCACCTGTCGTCCAAAATTATTGTCAATCTATGGTAAATGAAGCTTTCGAAATCTATGACAGCTATTATTAGTATATTTTCGCCCAAAAAAAAATTCTACAGGATCTCTCTACTCTTACTCTTTCTACAACACATTAAACTTAATGTACCACGATTCGTGCAAATTTATACATTTATTTATAAGTTAACAATCCAAAATTTGGTTTCATGGACATATTAAGTTATTATATTATTAAAAATTCGATTTCCAAAAATTCGTTATTGTGTTCCAAGATAATAATTTGGCGTTGCCCGTACACAAATTTCCTTGCAAAACGATCAAGCGTCAAGGAACTAAGTGACATGTTTTGAGGTGTTTACTTCAAGTCAACAAGAGTCAACTTTAACTGTGGTAGAGCCAAGCAGTTCGCTGGATGAACGTGCCGGCTCGACCGGTGAAATACCACGACCTCTCAAAAGATCGACGTAAAATGTTCGTTAGGTGAGAGAGGTACCCGGAGGCCCACCCCCCTTCCCCATCCTTTCCTTTCCTACTCCCTTAAAGTTCGGCAACGCAACGGTAACACTATACGTGTTGCTGGTGTCCATAGGCAGCGCAGATTGCTTACCATCAGGCGACGCGCTTGCTCGTTTGCCCTCCTATCCCATAAAATAAGTCCTAGCAATCAGAGGACTCAATGGTTTGATGGCCAAGAGTTTGATTGATTGATTACTATTGTAAGGTACTTATGTATAAATAATGTTCACAATACAAGCTGAAAGTCTTATACGAAGTATCATGTCTCGCTGATATAATGCAATTACCAATTGCTATCAATTCACTCCAATTGAATGAAGTCTTCTCTTTTTGTCAATCACAATGAAATAAAATTGAGGTCATAATACAACGACATCAAGAACCAAAGACCAAATAATCTAACATTAATACCGTTTAATATAAGAACACGGAAGACCACCCTTAATTATCAAGATTTTTAAAGAAAAATGTTAAATTCATGTACACTGTAAAAATTCATTTAAAAAGTAAAATTCATCTAACGCATAAAATTCATATTCGTAATTTGTTTTATTAATACTATTCAATTTTAGTGTGTCAGGAAATCTGAGTTCATTAATGTGTGTGCTCATGCGATTAAGTAATCAGTGAAATTTTAAATAGATTCTGATGAATTTGACATAAAGACGGTTGAGAATACAAATTCACACGCAACTTTATTATAGTACGAGTATACTAGTTGTCACAGCAATGAACCTAATACTTAAAAAACATAGCGCGGTCACGCTATTTGCTTTCCTTGCGATATCAACAAAACTACCTTCACATTACACATCGCCTTCTGGGTGAAAAAAAAACGAAATAATGACTCTTTTGTGGTTGAAAATATTTGTAACGATTTCATGAAAAAAAAATATAAGTCCATTAGTGAGGCGCTGAGTGAACAACTTGACCGATTTAGATATCAATCTATCTTTGTACAAGTGAACTGAGCAAGGCATTGTTATAATTAAGTTAGTTACCGCGATACTTTGAATAATATACGATTAATCGACTCAAAATTTAATACGCATTATTATTATTATTTTATTATTTTAATTTTATTTGCCAACTTCGTATCGCGTGATAACTGAAGAGTGACAAATTTGGGTTATTCGTATATTTTATGCGAATCAGAATGTGGACTGCCCTTATCACGCCTATAACCCAACATGATCATCCTGTTCTGTCCTCATAATTTGGGGTCGTTACAAGAAGTTTTCTTTAGCCAACAACTCTTCATCTCTTCAACGCTACATCACACTAACCAAAATTTTATAACATGTGACGTAAACAGAGTCTTCAGAAGCAGATAATACTACAGAGGGCGAGAAATTTAAATGTAAACTTTTCTAGACGATTCGAGATCAAAAGAACGACACGCACGGGGCCATATGGGATAAGCCCCTCGAATAGACTTTTTTAAGAGTCTTTTTTTTTTCATCTCTTTCATTCTCTTTTATATTCTCTTTCATCTCATACAGTCTCGGTGGCGCAGTGGGCGAGCGCACGGCCTCTGATCCAGAGGTCCGGGGTTCGATTCCAGACACTGGCTCACACCAATGACTTTTCGAAATTGTTTTCCGAAGTTATGTGTGGTAAATAACCGATGACTGACAAACTTTGTGCCCGGTATGCCAATAGGTTCGCCACCTATTCCATTTGGGACGTAAACATAACGGTGAGACGAGGCTTAACAGCCGCTGCCTACACCTTCGGGTAACAAAAGGCGTGAAGTTATGTTATGTTATGTTTTTTTATATTTTCCTTTATAATGAACTGTTTTAATGCAGTAATCCATTTAGAACCATTCGATATATATTGGAAGACAATATCCCGTATAAAGATAAATATGTTCTTAGTCAACAAGGTCGTCTCTTGTCAGTAAGGTAGGAGGCGTTTCTCTTATAAGAATATATAGGTTCCTAGAGTGATGAGGATGACTGCGGATGAACAAATATGTTGAGTAACGCCGAAAAAGAGATGGATGCATTGTATAAAATGATATTAGCATAAAGGGAGTAAGTGTGAAGACGACGAGTGGTAGAGGGAAATGGAAAAGGATGACATGATGTGCCCACTCCACTAAAATTGGGATTGAAGGCCGGAAATATTCCGATTTAATGACTAAAAATATATCTGTTTAGTTGTATAAGAATATAATATACATTAGTGATGTGTGTATTATTTACCTGTAGCGGTTCGCCCTTGGCACCAATGTCGGGAACCTTTCCACGTGGCACCACGTTTCACATGCTTGTACTCCGACAAGTATCTGTATGACAAGGAAAAATAAAATTATAAGTGGGGAGATAATTACAAAATATATATATGTAATTAACAAGCACTGAACCAAAGCACATATCCAAATATAAATTTATACTAGCTCACCGCGCGAGCTTCGTACCGCTACCGTCTTCGCAAGAAGCCCTGACGCCGGAACTGGCACTTAGATTCGCTTTCACATTCAATACCGCGTAATGAAAGGAAATATAGGCTCCGCGTATTTCAGATAGATAAAAGCTTCATTTTAAATTGATATAATTTTGATACTTTAGCTGTATAACGATTCTAAGTGCTTTAAATTTTATATAATCTTTAACCACTAAAATATTATTCTAGACTCCGCGATTAATCATAGCGTGGTGGCCTAAACTTTTCCTCGATAAATGGACTTTCCAACACAAATATATTTTTTCGATTGGACCCGGTAGTTAGATTAGCGCGTTCGAACAAACAAACTTTTGAGATTTATAATATCATCAATTGGTAGTGGTAGAGCCAAGCAGTTCGCTGCATGATTAGGCCGGCTCGACCGGTGAAATACCACGACCTCTCAGAAGACCAACGTAAAGTGGCTCATGCCGCGTTTCGTTCGGTGAGAGAGGTACCCGGAGGCCCACCTCCCTTCCCCATCCTTTCCTATCCCCTATCCCTTAAAGGTCGGCAACGCAACAGTAACACTATATGTGTTGCTGGTGTCCATGGGCGGCGTTGGATGCTTACCATCAGGTGACACGCCTGCTCGTTTGCCAGCCTATCCCATAAAAAAAATCAATATTATAAAATTTTAGGCCCCCATCCCTTCTCTTTGTCTCCTCTTCAACAACTCTAGGTCTTTATCTAGCCCTGTGACTTGGAGTTTCCATGTACTCTTTCGCCAAACAGAATATTAAATCCTAAGGAACAAATATGGCAAATACTGCCGCATCTCAAGCACAATAGCTTTTACAATCATTGTTAGAAATTCGCACAAGACTTTGGAAATATAATTGTCAAGTCAAGACGTAAAAAACCAGGGCACAAAAAAAATAATTGCTGATATATTCTTTCAAACAAACTTTGAATAAACTATTTAGCTATTCAAATAGTTGGTTGGCGAATAGTTGGATTGGTTACTTCTAACGAGTTATGAAACAACAACATTTATTGAGGCAAATATGTAAGTTGTGAATTCAATTCCAAATCAATGTTATCTCATCATTAACTATATCTGGACTGGATAAAGTTTTCTACAGAGGGTGCTCAATAGACCCTTTCTTCATATATACAGAAACTAATAAAATATTCTGTGAGCAGACACATAGGGGAAGAAACTACTTACTCCGACTCTCACTGCCAAGAAAATATTGACAAGGGTTTTGGTGACAGCTTATAAAAAAAAACTACTAGCAACTGGCAAAACTGTCCTTTTACACTTGATTGCTGACACATAACGTTCAAAACGAAAAGGAAGCGTTGAGGCACCTAGTTTTTCCTGCGTGTCAATGGGTAATTGATTTAAAACCTCTTACCTTTTACATGTGTAGGTATGTATATTATACCTTTACCTTATAAAGTGTAAACATATTGTTACCAAAAAGGCTCTCATCTAGAATAAAAGACTACATGGCCGAGGCAGGGAGAAAATACCTTTTTAACGCATGCAAAACTTTATGTTAAAATATGTCAAGAAGAATAATTAGCAAATTCAAAAGTGCATATAAAATTCATGTTCAGGGGAGTAATAGTATAATCTCGATATGAAGAGTGTGAAGAAACAAAACAAATGTTATTAATTTTAAACCCCTTCACTAAATTAAAAATTCGCTGAATAGAATTCGGGCTATGGCTCTTTAATGGGATAGAGGGGCAAACAAGCAGGCGTGTCACCCAATGGCAAGCCACAAACGCCACCCATGGATACCTGACTGAACACAGATAAGTGTTACAGTTGCGCTGCCGTGTCTTACGATGGGTTATGGAAGGGTTCGGAAATGGGATGGGAAGGGGAGAATGGAAGGTGTTGGGCCACCACGTTGGAACACGTTACGTAACAATTTCAATATAGTTTTTTGTAAACCGCAAGTAGTATGGCTGACCGAGTTCTGCGGTAAACATTCGACCAGACGAACTGATCAGCTTACTACACCTCAGATCAATAACCCCAACAGTATTTTAACAGTGGTAGAACCACGCAGTTTGCTGCATGAATGGGCCGGCGCGACCGGTGAAATACCACAACCTCTTAGAATATCGACGAAAAGTGTCTCTTGCCGTGTTTCGCTCAGTAAGAAAGGTATTAGGGGCCATCGGGTGACGCCTGCTTGTTGCTATCCCATAAAAAACCGAGAAAAGAAGTAAGTACCGCGTTTATTTCATAGTAAATGTTTCTTTTGCTCATTGCTAACTCATTAAAACCGTTCAAAACGTCATTATATGTATGCGTGACTGAACGTTGCGGGCATGTATGGAACCAGCACGATGGTGGCAGGTGTTCATAATATTCAATCATTAATCATTCACTCAACACATTACCAGTAGTTTTTGTTCTGTTACTAAAGTTACTAAAAAGGTATTTTTAAAATGTCTATTTAATATGTTTAATGGTAAAGCCATACAGTTCGTTGCATGAACGGGCGGGCTCGACCGCTGAAATACCACGAGCTCTTAAAGAATCAAATATACACCCATGATTATGTTCCTCTATATATCCATTATACACACATTGATAAATTCACGCCAAATCCCTTACTGGGTAAGCAGAGACAATAGTGCCATAAGGCACGATTCATGTACACCTCACTTGCTTCTTTGACTTTCATAACTCTTTTCATGCACACGCGTCGGTTTTTATAGCACCTGCCTTCACCTTCCTCAAGAGCTCGTTCTATTTACTTACATACAACTAGTTGAACCAGCGAACTTTGTTTCGCCTCCGATGAAATGAAAATGGTCATTGTGGGTTATCCTTGAGAGATAGGCATACCTAGACATCACGGACTTTATTGTAGACCTTTTGAAGGTCTATAATAATGTAGTACATTGTTTTGATTTATCACTTAAGGTTCTGCCAGCGATTGCAACTAAATTGTTAAATTTCGAAAATTATTACTTTTTTTATTATATTACACATGAATTAAAAAAACCCATCAAAATCCGTGGCGTAGTTTCAAATATCTAGCGTAGCATATAAACGGACAGGGAGCGGAAAGCTACTTTGTTTTATACTATGTAATGATGATATTTTAATATATATTACACATTCCTATTTAAAGAAGACTCATTATGTAAGTTTTGTATATGAGTATGACATTGTATTTAAATAATGTATTGTCTTGAAAAACAAGTTTGGGCCTTTAATCTGCCCTGAGCCGTAACAAAATAAGATTTACTTACAACAGAAACGTAATTACGAGAACCGAGGATCAAGCGCACTTGTGACCTATTAAATAACGTTGACGCTTGTTTATAAATCTGGATAAGCTGGGCTTTAATCAACTGCTGCACTGTTGAGGACGTGGAGAAACTGTTTGGGCGTTATTATATATAATATTTTCTTGATTTGTAATACACTAGAGTGGGGTGAAGTGGGATTTATCTTAGTCATAATAGCACATAACGGTCTCAAAGAACCCAGCCGAAAACGACATCCAAAGAATAACAATTTCTTGTAGTATTCATTTTCTTATGAATAAGGTTTAGTACTTAATTAGAATACCCTATGATGGCAATCAGATTCGGTGTCATGAGCGTGCTTCCTTACTTTTACACCGACACTCTGTCAATCCAACTTTCTTCCTTACAACCTTATTTTCGACGCAGTGAGCTAAATTCAAGCCGCAAATTTTTCACAATGCCCATAAGTCGTCTGCGTTTATCCTACTTTCATGCACATTTAGCTCCAGTTTCCATCACATTCAATTGTAAGCCTAATTAATAAATTGTAAGCCCACGCATACTGTATTATTGTTTACGAAAACAATTTATATACTAGGCCCCATTTTAAAACCAAATATTTAATAGGTAAAGTTGGAATAATAGAGCATTTAAATATATTACTTTTAGTATATATATAAAAACAGGTCCCACTCACCTAGCTACTGGTTCTCTGAGTAGCGTTATGTAGAAGTATCGCCGATGGACAGCAGAACCCTCGTGTCTGTCAAGCTCACCGCCCACGCATGCTGTCAACTCGGTAAAGTCTGCGTGCAGACCGCATCTGGTGGACAAAATTGGCAGATGAGTAAGGGCTACTTTTAAAATTTTTGTTGCTTCAGACGCAGGAATGAAATAAAATCGGAATGACTGTTAGAGCAACGACTGCCTCACGTTTGTAGATGTGCACTAAGGTTAAGAGATTTTCTCGCCGTCTAGTTTATGGCTGGGTGATCGAAGATACTTAAAATACATACGTTTAAGCTTAATATACACAGCGCCCTCTAGTTCTAACTTTGTTAACTCGATTAATAAATAATTCACCCTCCATCGCCTCTTCTCTCCAGGTTAAAAGACAAGCACCTCGTGTAGAAATCGCAATAACCTGTTTACAGTATTATAAACGACATCGACAATCGAGTTAGTGTAGAACAACATCGATAAAAATGTATCAGCATGTGTGATTTCAAGATATCTAGAGAGACTGCTCGGCGTCTACGATTGCCGGCCGGTATTCGTACAATCAAAACAAAGATTTACTTCAAAGATCTCTGGCACCGGTCCACATGTCTTACCTAGATCGTCGAGTATTTAATGAACTGCTATTAAGATATCATTCTAAAATTCTAACATCATTAATTCAATATATTTAGTATAATTTAATATTGATCATAGATAATAATCGCAAAAAACAGGTTGCCTAATAGATCGGTGAATATGTTAGGATGAATTATAATATCATTTAGATGATACAAGGGTTATAATTATCACATTTATTATGTTAATAAATAAATTTAATCAGGTTTTGGGATTTGTTTTATTTTAATACTACTTTTTAAGGAAGGTTCTCCCGCGAAACATTTAAGAAAAAATTTTATTCTCTTGTACATATATAACTTACTCAAAAATAACAACCCTCCATCCGAGAAATAATAAGGAAACATAATAAAGATAATGAAAAGCATTATATATAATCGCGGTGCAATAATTCCACAACTACCGCCAATACATAGGTAAACACCGACGACAAAATGTCTATTGCTTGCTATCGCAAATATTTTTCTTGTCTTTTTTCGCATTTCTGGCAAAAAGCCACTTCTCAACATTAGTCACAGGTGATTATTTTCTGCGGTCATTATATTATATTTCTGTCGAATCCATAAATACATCGTGGTGTTAAAAACGGCAAATGCTAGCTTGTATTCAAATCAATAGATCTGTATCTGGTATTTATTAGAGCAAGTTGATCTGACGAACTTCGTACAGCCTAATTATAAAATGTACCACCAAACATGTCAGTGCTACACTCCTGTTAACCAAATACGGTAGTACAAAAAAGAATTTTCCATATCAGATCAGCAGTTTCTGGGCCGAGCACATTTAACCAAAGAAACAAAATTCACCTGATGGTGAGCAACAAACGTCGCCCATGGACACCTGAACACATATAGTGTTACAGTTGCGTGACCGGCTCTTACAACGGGATACGGAAGGGGTCGAAAGTGGGATGGGAAGGGGAGGAGGAAAGGGGCTGGGCCTTCGGATACCTCTCTCTCGGCTCGGCTCTACCGCTGTCAAATTCGTACTGTGTTTGTGCAGATTTTTGGATCTTCGTTACTTAATCACCGATTAAACGTAGCACATTTACCTGGATTTCAATTTCATTAATAATTTTCAGTCAAGTACATATACGCGAACGATGCTGCGGCTGTAAACTATTATTTACAAACATGGTGGGTGGGTGTGGATGATGCTGCAAGGCTTCACTCCTCCGCAGTAAGTAGACACCAGTTATTGCCTATTACCCAGCAAGTGCAGCAAATTACACTCATAGAGATAACCATAGGCATATTTCAGCACTGGTTGGCAACCGGCCACTTCCCTATAAACGAGATCTCGGCTTTCTGAGCTCTCTGCGGTTCATTTACTGACCGAATGCCAACAACTGGTCTCTCCACAGAACACCAGCCACATTGAATTAGCTAAAGCTGAACAGCATCAATAGATACTGTTATTGCAGCCATTAAACACTATCTACTGTAAAATATTGCCATCGACCATAATCTCTTTAACGGGCTCGATATTGTTTGCCAAGCAACCGGGCTAAACGATGCTTTTACAAAATTAAACATACTGGTATACATATTTTGCATATATAGAACAGTGTATACGATATCGATATACGATGATTAATTATAATATCGATAGATCGATTATAGCCTTCGGAGCGATGGAAAATGAAATGATTACATCTTCTAAAAACACAATTTGCATACGTGCCGCCAGTGAGACCGTACTGTTCATATTCGCGCTGAAATTTTGTTTTTTATTTTTATTTTCAAACAACGTCATCACGAGCTATTTGGGACTATTTTTGACTATAGATTATACATTTTTGTGAGTTTTTTTTTTTCAACAAATGTACGCATCTGAAAGTTCTAGAATTTTACGAATCGCATATTGAATATGTGTACAAATCATCATTTGCCTTTTGAGGTCCACTGCTGGACAGGCCTCCCCCATAGAGCGCCACAACTGCTGGTCCGTTCACTCATGGGGGGTTTTTGCCATAATCGCCACGCTTGGCAGGCGGGTTGGCGATCGCAGTAGGCTGTATTTTGTTGAGAGAGAATGCTGCTGCCCATTCTTCCAGCCTTTTCCCTTAGTCGCCTTTTACGACACCCACGGGAAGAGATGGGCTGGCGGTATTCTAAGCCGGCGCCACACAGCACAGTTGTACAAATGCAACGAAAGAATAATGACATTTATTTCCTAGTACTGTGCTCACGACCAAGTAAAAAATGGCTCACAGCTATTAAAGGAATTTATGTCGCATACTTATACGCCATTTGTCCAGGCGTGTCGGATTGTTCCAACAAACAAACTTTGTTTTCAATTTACTTCTTTCGCTTCCACTGGATATTGTTTGTTCGAAAATATATCATATCGAGAATGGAATAAATGAACACTTCTATATTTCAGATATATTATTCTTTGTAATCTATAGGTATAATATATAACATTACACTAGCCCACACCCAGAAGATAACAAGCACAACTCAAAATTTTCCAGAGAATTCAGTATAAAATATAAAATTAGTCTCGGTGGCGCAGTGGTCGAGCACACGGCTTCTGATCCAGAGGTCCGGGTTCGATTCCAGACACTGGCTCACACCAATGACTTTTCGAAAGTTGAAAGATGGTTTTCGGAAGTTGTGTGATAAATATCGATGACTGAAAAACTTTGTGCTCGGTATGGCAATAGGTTCGCCACCTATTCCATTTGGGACGTAAACATAACGGCGAGACGAGGCTTAACAGCCGCTGCCTACACCTTCGGGTAACAAAAGGCGTGAAGTTATGTTATGTATGTTATGATTCAGTATAAAAGTAATCTACTTTTAATATTTGATTGAGGTAGATTTTTGGTATATTGACAGGACTTGTACAAAAGTCCTGGGCTGTGCTCACATAAACTGAATTTAATTATAGTGACTTCAAAATTATTATTACATGGCTGCCAAAATATTTAGGTATCATAAAAACAAATATGCTAGATATTTTTTTATAAAATTACACAAGTGACTTCATTATTCATAATTAATTCATTTACATTTGGATAAACATATTTGTGTATCGGAGGCAAATTCATATTTCGTCAAGCAGTTTTGGATTAAACGGACTGTGACAATCGGATCGTCTGACAAACGAGAGATGCTAAAAGGATTAATATAACACGTACATACTTAAATAAACTTCTTTAAGTCACGTTGCTATCACCCCCATTCTTGTCCTTTTCCTCTCCTATCTCATCGTAAATAAAACACTATTTTTATTACGTCACACGTTTTAGTTTTATCGAGACGAGAACCGCTTAGCGAATAGCAAAGCACCTAAGAGCTTTTGCTACCCCCCTTTATATATTTTACTCGCTATATCTGCCAACATGAAGCCAGTCACTTTGCTTTCTTTTTTGACTAACGCTACCCTGGCGCTACTCCGCATTCCAGATGCTGGTTGACAAAAGGAATTACCTATCTCTGCCAAGCCAGGGCTTATTTTTCAAGAGAGATGTTTGATGAACTTTTATTAATGTGATCAGTCTCGAGATAGACCAACTGAAATAACACACACACATTTTATACCAGACAGAAGGAGTAGGCAGTGGCAGTTATGCCCCGACTCGACGAATTTTACCATTCCAAATGGATAAAGTGGCGGCCCCTAATGCCCTAAATCGAACACCATTGTCAGTCATTGATATTCATCATACATAACTTCCGAAAGGTTATTGGTACGAGTCCCAATTATATACTAAGACATCTTGATTCAGATGCGGGGTACTCTACGACCTAAGTGAAAACAGAGTGTTCTAACATTTCATATGGCATGGGAGGACGAACTAGCAAGCGACTCATCGGGTGGTAACCCAGTAGCGCCACCAATGGACTAACTGCAATCAACCTGCGGCATGAGTCACTTTATGTGGATGTTCTGAGAGGCCGTGATATTTTATAATCCAAAGACCAAATAATGTCATTAAAATACATCATCCTGCAGAAAGTTTTTTTTTTATGGGATAGGAGGGCAAACGAGCAGGCGTGTCACCTGATAGTAAGCAACCAACGCCGCCCATGGACACCAGCAACACACAAAGTGTTACTGTTGCGTTGCCGACCTTTAAGGGATAGGGGATAGGAAAGGATGGGGAAGGGAGGTGGGCCTCCGGGTACCTCTCTCACCGAAAGAAACGCGGCATGAGCCGCTTTACGTCGGTCTTCTGCGAGGTCGTGATATTTCACCGGTCGAGCCGGCCCATCCATGCAGCGAACTGCTTGGCTCTACCACAGTTCCGTTTAGTTGTCTAATAATTAAATTAGCAGATGATACCCATTACACCGGATTCTTTTTTCCGTTATAAAATGAAATGAGACACATATAGGAGTACCGTTGGTTACGTCAGCCCAATTAGATAGCTGGAAAGGATTTGGCCGACACCCAGCGGGTATTAGCGCGGTTACGGCACAAGAAGGAAATTACATCTCTTTTTATTTCATCCCCGGCTCCCACTAATGACACCCCTCATCCGGTGATAATCCTCGCCATCTACAAGATTACTATGTGCAAATCGCTAATTACCGCTGATATACGAAATTCTAGTAAGTAAAGATTCATAAAACTTGGTACAAAATATTTTTGGAGAGTTATGAACGTTTAAAATACAGATTTATTTAACTCTTTGGACTTTAAACTTAAGGCTGAACCATAATAGTTTTTGTTTTAGTTTATAAATTCTTTTGAACTAGTCTATCTCAGTAGAAAAAATCAAATGATTTTTTTTATTAAATTAGTACGTTTGGAAACGAATTCGGAGTCACCCTGAGTTTTTCTATTAACAAATAAAAGAATATCGTTTAATATAATAACATAACTTCACGCCTTTTTCTACCCGAAGGTGTAGGCAGTGGCTATTAAGCCTCACTCGCCGTTATGTTTACGTCCTAAATGTAAATAGGTGGAGAGCCTATTGCCATACCGGGCACGAAGTTTTCAGTCATCGATATTTATCTCACTTATCTTTCGAAAAAAACTTCGACAAATCGTTGGTGTGAGCCAGGATTCGAACCCGCGTCTGCTTGATTCAGAAGCAGGGTGCTCGACCACTGGACGACCGAGCATAGTAAATATAACAAGCTAATATAAAAAGAAAGTAGCTAATATCATTACATAGTATAAAACAAAGTCACTTTCCGCTGTCTGTCCCCTTATATGCTTATATCTTTAAAACTACGCAACGGATTTTGATGCGGTTTCTTTTAATAGTTAGAGGGTGTCAACGGGTTGGTTTTGATCTATAATTCACAAATAATGTTGGAAAGAAAAATGATGATTTTCGAGATTTAGCACTTTAATTTTGCAAACACTGGCTGAACTCTAAGTGATAAAACAAAACAATGTTCTACATTATTGAACACCTTCAGAAGGTCTACAAAAAAGTCCGCGAGGGCATATGTCTATCTCTTAGAGATAACCCACAATAAACATTTTTATTTTTTTTACTTTTTACGAGAAATAATGGCTTATTTACGAAGCAATTTAAAACATTACAGCATTAATGTTTATCCAATAAATTGATTGTGCATGTAATATAGATGATCCTGGCCCTTTACAGCATGCAATTTAAACGAATATTTTCTAAGATATTGCAGTATTAACATAGCGGGACAGCAGTTAAAGCCGATAAATAGCACAAATTGAACCGCATTATATCGAAAATTTACTCATTTATTACTTTTGATGCGGAACAAAGTTCGCCGGGTCAGCTAGTAAAATAATAAAAACGAGATATAATTAATGTGAAATAGCAATAAAAAGGATACTTTATTTTTATATCGAATCAACACTGCGCTGTTATTGAAGGATATTATTTGCAGAGGAAGCCTTTCACCGAGTATTCGATAAGGAGCATCATTCGGAAACGCTGGGGAATAATCCGGATAATCCGGACAAGTTGGATAACAGTGGCCGACACGTTAGCTCCTTTGTAGAGAAACGGCTCGCGACGTGAATTCTTTCAAATGTCACTTTTCAACTGACACAAACGGTAAATATATTTTAAAAGAGGTTTCCAAAGATAGTATTGATGAAGAATAAAGTGGTATTTTTTTATAGAACTGGTTGGTTAGAAGGATTTGTTGTATTTGGTAAATTTAAAAAGTACTTGACTCACTTATATGTATGATTTTCTCTTAATATCCTATATATACATCTTGGAGATCGACACATAATTTATATACTTAAATAATTGATAATTTATAATCTATCTGCTAGCTAGCATAACGGCCGGTAGGTTTCACTTTGTTGGTTAGTAGAAGTTAGTTTTGTAGAAACTCTCATGGCAAATGTTTTGCAGTTTACATAAGTGGTTGGTTGGTTGGTGGTGGTCCCTTGGTTTTTAGTTCAATTATTTCGCTTAAGAACAATAACGGCAGATTTACTTTTCTGAATATATGAAAACATTAAAAGAACTTATATCGGTCAATCGGAGCATGTACAATTGAGCTAATCTATTATAATCAGGTGTTCAGACTTCGACTTCAGCAACCGGTGCTGCCATCTGCACGAGTTTGCTGCGTACGGTAACTTAGCTAAAGTTACCGTTTTATTTTTAATCTTTCAAATTTTAAAAGCTAACTGTCACTCAAAACTAACAACCATTTTTTCACTTCTTCGCAAATCACCTTCGCTAACAGAACTACGATGCGCTAACTGTAATTTCTTTATATTGTAATTTATTCGATAAAATAAATAATACCAATACGTTTGGACTACGAGGCGAGTTATTTAATTTAACCATTCTTCGAGGCTGTCGTCACCAACACAGGTTACCATCGAACCGACTTCAACAGGGTACCTTCGAGCGGTATCCAACATATCATCCTTCGAGCGGTATTCAACACAGGGTATCAACGACCGACCCCAACATCCTTCGAGCCAACTACATACACAAAACATATGGTCCATCGAGCCGACTACATACACTGAACATCAGGTAAAAGTAAGTAAACTATTCCCTGACCTACTAAAGTAAAGTTGCTAATTATGAATATCGGAAAGAAGATGTACCCTACAAACAGCGTTACGAAATTCATATTTTCAATAGCCGAAGGTCAGAGGTTGGCTGTGAGCGCGAATGCAATGCATCATTAGATTTCTGAGCCGAGTCAGTTGAGTGTGGAGAGGTGTCAGCCGTTCAGAAATAAACTGGCGGAAGCAAGACCAAAGTATTTTTACACATCTCCATCGACATGTATAATAGTGTATAGTACTTACACGTTAGGTAACGGACGTAACGTTTCAGAGAATGATGTTCTTTTTTTTAAGCGTCTCGCTGCGTCATGTAAACATCTACTAGCGCCCGTTCGGGAATCTCAAACAAGCTAGCTGCTTTAGAAGCCAATATTTCAGCGCCCGGTCAAGAATCTCGAACAAGCGACTGTGGAAGCCGTTAACATAATAACATTGTGCACTATATTTTATTTATTCGATACTATGCAGTATAGCAGTACTCTTCTGTCTTAGCGATGGCTGTATTTATTATAATCATTAAAAACATAACTTGACGCCTTTTTCTACCCGAAGGTGTACGTCCCAAGTGGAAAAGATGGCATGCTTATTACCATACACCGGGCACACTAGCACAAATAAAAATACAATTAACATTTTTATTAACACTAGTACTGTAAATTTTATACGAAAACAGCTTTTATTTTCACAATAAAACACGCCAGTCGTGTCGATCACAATCATTTTAAAATTTTAACCGCAAAAGCAAAAATCTTGTTTCCTCGATCATTTAATTTACAAGCAAACTGTAGTACGGCACAATATGAAATTCACAAAATGTAATAAAACATAAAGCGTTTTATAATATAAATTGAATATGCATATTGTTACGACGCGGGCCGGTCACGCGAGCCAAACGACTCATAGGTATAATAATATACATAACACTATACGGTGAAGCACAGATTAATTTTTAGTAACTTCCAATTAGCAATTTTAACAGTGGTAGAGCCAAGCAGTTCGCTGCATGAATGAGCCGGCTCGACCGGTGAAATACCACATGGGAGGCCCATATATCATATCATATTCCATAAAAACGCAATACATTCGTTGACGACGTATTGCTATCATTGGCCGAGAGTTTGATATGTGTCAAGCATCCTAAACATGTAGCAAGATGATGATCATTTGTTAAAAAAAAAACGTTATAAATAACAGTTTACATGCAGGATATAAGCGAGTATTCATAGCGACTACCGAGAACATAGACAAGTTTTTTTTTTAAATTCATTGTATTTCAACGTATTATTATTAAGTCGTCAAATGATGTAGAGAACATATAAATGCCGTCTGAATTTTAATTTTATAGAACTTGGCGGCGGCGGCACTTCAGAAAATAGCAGTTGCAATCACTTTCTCAGAAATCTAGAGAATGTCATTCATTTATGTACATAGTAGATATTAGTAGATATTATATGTAGCATATAAATATTCAGAAATCGAGATTAGAATCTGTTCGTGTCATAGAAAAAAGAATCAGTAACGCTTGTTACCTTTGCTACATGCATCTGATAAATGATGATATTTTTTTTTTAATATACATTTAAAATACGAACGAAACGTTGTGTTCGAAATTCGAAAATCAATTACTTTTGAATAACAAATGTAAAGCTTATTATAGTTTTGACACAACTTTGCTGACTGATGTAGCTTACATATGATGAATGGAGACAATCATACAAGCCATGTTCAAACTATGAACTATGGGGAAATTTTCAGATAGACGGAATAATGTGAAATACATGTGAAAATAAATAAATTACAATTCCTATAATGACAACTGGATGTCAAATATTGTTTCAAAGTTTAAATACAATTTATTCCTAGTGTTTGTTAAACATTAATTTGTATTAAATTCAACCGTTCGAATTAATCTTGACAGAACACTGAACTGTTATTAAGAAGGAAGGAAGTAATTCCCTTTAGGTAATTTTAATACACATTTTAATTTTCTGGCCGTCGAGCAAGCATTGGAAACACTGGTGGAGACGGAGAAAAAAAAATCTTATTATAAAAACAAAATAGGGCTGTCACGATCACAAAACCCTTTTGTGTTATTTGGACCGTGGCGTAAAGCTTCAGCTGCTTTTCTGGCTTTAATTGTGCTTTTAAACGGGTTTGATTGAGACGTTACGATTAAAGAGGGCAGATATAACCCTATGAGTTAAGATCTCAAGTTCTGTAATTGATTAAACTAAAGAGTCTACATATCGTGCATCCGTCACGCATTTCATTTTAATAGTGTTGTGTTGGACACAAGAGCACAACAAGAGCGCAACTATTTGAATTTAGAAGAAAAGCAGTTTACCACTTTTTGTATCTGCACCATAGATTCAGCATAGTTGTCTATGCTGAATCTATGGTGCAGATACATGGCTATAATAGATGGCTCATGTCAGGAAAAATGTACTAATATTCATCACTGACAGCGCAACCGCGTATATTAGCTTTTCAGGATATTTACATTTCAACACATGAACATTAACTATGTAAAAGTAGACACTTTGAAGCGCTTTTTACTCACACATTGATAAGTCACTCACACATCAACAACCCATTTTTGGTCTCGTTGTTTGGGTAACTATTGCCGATCTATTATTCTCATATCTATTATCTGCGCCAACAATTTGGATGATATTATACGTTTAGATAAGGTTGTCCTATTTAATCATTTACCTAATTGTGTTTGTTAATAATAAAAACGAAATTTCACACAAAACTGATTTTCAATTACCATCGATTAGAGGACTTTCCATCTGTTCATATACATGTTGTAGTATTTTCCGTTATAACCTTGCTTAAAATTAATTCTCACATACCATCTTTTTTATTCCTTCACTACCTGACGGCGCGAACCTCGTGTCGCCTTATTACATTATCTTTATAAACAAAAATATCAATACCCCGCGTGATGTTCCCGGCTGCCTCGATAAATGAACTATCCAGCACGAAAATATTTCATCTATCCAAATAAATAAACAAACTTTTCAGTTTTGCAATACTAGTATAGATTACTCAATTTAAGTAATTGAATGAAATTCCTATTTTCTCTTATTTCAACATACACAAAAACAATTCACCGAATCCTTCACGAAATGGGCGTGCAAGGGTTAAATTTAAATCGCCTCACTTATCTATAAGATATTCACACTCCCTATAATATAACCCCGGAGATAGTTATTAGCTGATACGTGAATAACGTGGATAATAAATACATTGGCCAGCGTTCAGCACCGGACGCGGGACGCGTGACGTCTCCTACCTGAATAAAGGATACGTTCAGGCAGGAGACGTGTCACGTCCAGAACGTGACTCGCGCCTGTAATGTGGACCATGCAAGGTCCCAGTCGACAGACACCATGGGAACTGATCGTAGGTGGGCCCATACATGGCTTCTACTAACACATATGCAAATGTTATACCATTACCAAGTGGAAATTGTGAATATTTTATTAAGTGTTGACACTTTAAAATGTATTTTTATTATGCATTGTTTTTGGAGATATTATTATAGCTTCCTTAGGAGGATAAATGACATCGTTATGTAACGGGTAACGACGCCATAGTTGTCTAACTTCCCTTCCTCTCGCCGACTCGCGCGCATTCGGCAGCAGGAAGACGGCTTCTTCTCTCTTTCTCTAACCCACATTAGCAGTATCTCGGACAGACGCTCCCTCACTCGTTACTCAGTGTTAAGTTTGCGGCATAGTTGAACTTAAATCACTTTTAGTAACACACTTCTATCGGGGAGCCGCAGTAACACACATTCTCTGTATTTTCTATATTTGGCACAATAAAAAAATGCAATATTTTCATAATTTGCAATTTCCTCAACCTCCTGTAATTAATTGATCTTGAAGTTAATTTATCTTCTTTATTTAAATGTAAACGGAATTCATATCACGTGATTTATGGACGGCCCCAAACAACCATCGAAATCGACGCAAACGCCGTCTATACAAATTACTCATAGTACTGCACCATAGATTCAACTTCTATATAATTCTTGGCGCACCGTATCGAGTGGGAGTTAAATAATTAAAACAATATCTTTCTCGTACACAGATTACTTATCGATTGTAAAACACGCATTTTGAACATTTTTATTGGTATTCGAATACACCCGTGGGAAAGTGGCATCGGTGTGCTGGTTTCCAAGACCCGTGTCACCTTCTCACTAGTAGACTATAAGATAACTGTGTAGTTAATTTTTAACCAGTCACCGGAACTGTCGTCAGCTGCGTATGTCGATGCTAATGGGATACAGAAAACCGAATGATTAAGTGTATTTCTTGATATCTCTTCTTTTTACGAGGTGTTTACATGATATGTATATGGTAATCTTAAAACCGGTCCGGTGGGATCGTATTTAATAACACAAACTTAATACAAATATTATTTATAATATAAATAGTACATTATTTACGATATATAATAAAAGACTTTTGAAAGACTAAATCAAATTTATACGCATCTCGGACTACTGGCAGCGTCCCGGCGTCTTCGTAACTACGTCTTCTTATATTCTTCGACACTAATCCCGTGCGCGAAGAATAAACCAGCCCTCTGGTTGCGAGAGATCTCGATCAGACGACGCTTTTTAATAATTATTGGTTTAAGTAAAACGGTCAGGAACGATCTCGGCGTCGGCTGGACACGTTACAATTGAGACTAGACTTTTTTATCACAGAGGGCGGAAAATGACCGAACGGATGTAAGCGACGACCGCCGTCCATCTGCAAGACCGAGAGGGTCACAGGCGCGTTGTCGTGATTTAAGATAGGATATGAATGGTGAGAGCAGTCGGAAGGGCCTCCAGATAGCACTTTCACTGAACAAAATGCGGCACGAGTCACTTTACGTAGATTTTCTGGGAGGTTGTGTTTCGCAGTTCAACGTTTGAACCAGTCGATTAATGCACCGAATTGAGTGTCTCTACCACTCTCTAGTTTATGGAACAAACTGTGAAAGAATTTTTTTTAGTATTTCCTACACAAACATATATTTAAATATATATTAATTTTAAACGTATATTACAGCGAGGGCTCAGCTCTTGCACAATAACCAATTATTATTTATTTATCTGTTTAGTTGACAAACACTCTTTATATGAGAACAAGAGACGGTAGGTAGAGCGCCACAATATTTCCATTCACGCGGGGCAACATGTACATTCAATAATACGCATTTATTGATAACGCCATCATTAATCAAACACTGACGTATTGCTTAATTCATTCAATATATTTTATGTTTACATATTTATATTTGGACGTTGATGTATCTACATATTACATTTTTATTTCGCTACAATATGCTTGGGAATAAAGTATATTAAAACACTCAATTTTCCAAATACAGAGTTTAGTGAGAAATTTAGTGAGAAGTGAGAATGGCTAAACAGATATGGATGCAACTTTAAAGAGATAGAATACAATCTGCAATAGCACAGAGACGAAAGTTACTATCGATTGAATAGAGGAACAAAATTGGACAACAACTAGAAACTACCTACAACATAGTCAATATTATTCACGTTTGATTGTTGGAAACTGCAAATAAATAATTATAATATGTAACATTAAACATAACTTCACGGCTTTTTCTACCCAAAGGTGTAGGCAACCGGTGTTAAGCCTCAACTCACCATTATATTTACGTCCCAAATAGAATAGATGGCGAACCTATTGCCATACACCGGGTACAAAGTTGTCAGTCATCGATATTTATCATACATAACTTGTGAAAAGAATTTCGAAAAGTTATTGGTGTGTTACATTGTATTGTATGGAAAATCGTCAAAACTTCTGAGTGGTATTACGTGGCATTTTGCTATCGTTTGATGCAAAAATTTGTAAACGGTAACAATATCGGCAAGTCGTATATCAGATGGACACATTAGCACATTTATAACATGTTACAACATAAGCCAGAGAGATGCTGTAAAACCATCCAACCAACGGCCTGGTGTTACGCACATCTGCCGAGGATTTACTATAATGGCAACATATTATGCCATTATCTGCTTGTATTATTTAACAAAAACACGAAAAAAAATTACAAAATTGATCAAATTGATCAATCTCGCAATTATACAAATACTAGCTGACCCAGCGAAATTTGTTCCGCATCAAAAGTATTTAATACAGCGGTTACAATTCAAGTGCTAAATCTAGAAAATCATTACTTTTTCTTTACTACTAATGTAGTAATGTAATAGTATGAATTATACATACAAACCACCCCGTTGATATCCTCTATGTATTAACAAAAACCGCATGAAAATCCGTTGCGTAGTTTCAAAGATCTGAGCATTTAAGTAGACAGACAGCGGAAAGCGACTTTGTTTTATACTATGTAATAATGATACATACATAACATACATACATACATGCTCCGATGGTTCGGACATGTAGAAAGAATGGATGAGGCAAGATTGACTAAGCAGATATACAATGCAAAAGCGGATGGATGTAGGAGTCGAGGACGACCAAGACACACATTCCATGACCAAATAGAACGTGTTCTGGAGGAAGGTGATGTTAGGAGCCTCAAAAACCGACGCGCGTGCATGAAAAGAGTTATGAAAGTCAACTAAGCTAGTGAGGTGTGTAAGAATCGTGCCGTATGGCGCTCTGTTCTCTCTGCCTGCCCCGCAAGGGATTTGGCGTGAAGTTATGTATGTATGTAATAATGATACGCACACATTTTTTTTTACTGTAAATATGTAGGTAAGTATAAAAAATAATGTAGTAAGGAATATCAATTTGTGGGTAATGGCCATTAAAATGATTAATCAACGGAATGTCATCAACACATTCTGTAATCTTGACAATCGTTACGAGTCACGTGTCAATAACGGAAAGTGAAGACCGTCGTAATGTCCTTGTATCTATCTATACATTTGAAACTGTACATTGAATATTTTTTTTCTAGAATACTTGGGACATGATCTACAATCGTTACCAAACCGAAAAATATGGTTTTTAGAATTTTTGTCTATTCATCCGTTTGTGTGAATGTTTGTTACGGATAAACTCTAAAAGTACTGCATGCTCTTACGTCTAATTTTGTATAAATAAATAAAGGCAAGAGGTCGGGTGAACACATAGGCTGAATATTATCACGCTATCAATAATTGGAGGTGAGCAATGAAAACTTATAATGGCACAGGCACAGTATTTTTACTGCTTTATGGCGTCCACGCAGACGAAGTAGCGGGCAACAGCTAATATATTCAATATATACATCATTACATAGAATAAAACAAAGTCGCTTTCCTCTGTCTGTCGACTTATATTGGTATAAGAGCTAGCAACGTATTTGAGCGAAGAATTTAGGTCGGCCAGTTAAAAGATATAATATTCTTCTCACTCTCCTCATCGTAACACAGGCAGTCTGGCTAGCTGAAGTGGTTGCGTTCGTTTCTGCGCAGCCTATTTGTACACGTAATATATTCATTTATCAAATTATTTTAAGAAGATTTTTGTTTGCTGCAATATGTTTATTGAATTTTTGCAACATATATTAATTTTGCCACACCGTTCTGATGTTGCTAAAGCTGTGCCAGACGCAATTTTAGATAGGCATCTTTTGATTTTTAAAATCAATTTAGTATGGCTGAAATTTTGATATGATGTTAATTAAGTATCTAAAAACCCAGATTAATTTTGCCAGACCGGTATCTGGTTGCTAATCTTCTGCCAGACGCATCCAAAACTGAAAAGTTATGTGGATCATTTTGCTTTGTCTAGCAATCGTTGTTGAATAAATTACAGAGAAAGGATTGAAAACAATGAAATGAATTTGTATATTAGTACGGTATCAAAGTACGGTATCACATTGTTGTAGAAATTTAAGAAAATTATCAATCTCAACTATGAAAATCTTACTTAAAAAGGCGAAAATTTGTAAAAACTACTGAATGAATTTTAATGAAATCTTACAAGATACAGCATAAACATCAGAACAACACATGGACAACATCTTATAATGATACGGTGTTTATTTTTAAAAATACGGCAATAAATACTAAGAAAATTAACCATAAAATGACTTTTAACGCGTACGCTGCGAAAATTATAGATTACAAAACAAAAACATATTCTACAATATTAAAGACCATATGATGACCAGATGCGGTTCTTGTAATAGAGAGTGTCAACGGGGTGGTTTTAATGTACTACTGTACTAAATCTCGAAAATTATCACTTTTCTTTTTTACATTATACATGAATTGGGGTACAACTGCGTGGTTTTATACATAAAAACCACCCCCATGTACCCCAATTCATGTATTATATATTTTACTATAATTGTAATCGCTGTAAATATGGCTTGCGGAACAACGTTCGCTGGGTCAGCTAGTATATTATAAAGTTAATCTATTAGACTGATAGCTTTGCACTAACACACACCAGTTGTTATCAGAAACAATTAAGTATATGAAAGAAATTATAATTGTAAAAAATATAATCGTTGATTACATGAACAATCAACGATTATATTTTTTATATATATACATACATACGTAACTTCACGCCAAATCCCTTGCGGGGTAGGCAGAAAGAACGGAGCGCCATAAGGTACGATTCTTACACACCTTACTCGCTTCGTTGACTTTCATAACTCTTTTCATGCACGCGCGTCGATTTTTGAGGATCCTAAAGTAATTATTAGAGATAATATGTCCCTACAATGTTTACGGATATTTACTAGTTGAAGTTGAAGCAAACTAGTTGCAAGAAAATAATTTACTAATATTTAACTGATTGGTGTTGGCAAAAATCGCGAAATATAACAAGGGCTGAGGGATGTGGTAAGATATCACGTGTATTTAACTTTTTGGGGTAGTTTTAGATGTCACCACGTGATACCAATGGGGGGGTTTAAAAATGACTTAAAAACGATCACGTGATTAATGGACAGCCCCTTGTAACCCTGTACTACTAAAAGAGCTACTGCTTTTCTCTTTATGGTTGTGGCGTGCTAATATAAAGCCTAGAGCATTCGTCGATAAATAGATTAACTAACACTGAAAAACGTTGTCAAACTGGATCAGTATTTCCCGAGTATAGACGCGGTTAGCCGAATAAAGAATCTCCCGGATTATATTATAATATTAGTACAGATTAATTTCATTGGAAAATTTTCCCGAAATCTGCTCGGAGCTACGACAATCCTCTGAGTATTACGACGCCACAGGACGTCAAATTAGGCGTGCCATTTAACAAACGAGTGGTGGTGATGTTGATGCCTAACTGTAATAATACAAAAAGCGTTTTGATATATTATATCAATCGCGGTATGTGTGTAGGAGCTGCACAATAGCTGGCCCACTCAAGTACGGTCCAGCGCTTTCATGCCGGAACGAATTTTCCGGAGCTGTTATAATAATAAGTATTCGCGGGCAAACAAAGACATTTTCCGTTTCTCTGCAGCCGGAAACATTATATCCAAATTTGGTATTTAAGTGCGGGACATTTTTTTTTCTTTCTCTCTTTGCAAATTGTTCCCAAATTTTGCACACAATTCGCGCGCTCTTTGTCCGTCGTGAGACTTGAGAAAAAAAATCGTATAAATAATACAATTTTGCCGAGGCTTTCTTCTGTCCGTGGAAATTCGTTTCGGGTTTCTTTCTTTGTTAAAAAACTTTTACGTTTATCTTTCACCAACGCTTTTGCGTGATATACATTAACTTTTTATAAAGTAAAATAAATTTTTTATTTAATTTCTAAACGGTTTTCCTTGAAGAAACCGCGCCGCGCCCTCTAGTTCCGAGCTAAGCAACTAAATGCTAGTGTTATGGAAACTAAATCATGGGTATAATATCTAGAAATATACCCAGACGCTGAACAAACTTTCATGTTTGTCATAATTGTCATTAATATTTGTACTCGAGTGGGATCGAATCCGACGACCTCAAACGACGAACCCAATATCATAACATTAGGTATATTTACTCCAGCCATAAATGGTTATCACATAAAACTGCTACTAATATAGTCTCAGTGTTCCAGTGGTCGAGGCCAGGCTCACGCCAATGACATTTCGAAATTCCTTTCGGAAGTCATGTGTGACAAATATCGATGACTTTGACGATGAACTTTGTGCCCAGTGTATGGTATGGCAATAAGTTCGCCACCTATTCGCTAACGCCTAGACGCTAATCTCCGGGTAGACAAAAGCGTGAAGTTAGGTTATGTATAAAACATCGGAAAAATCATCGAATTTCGTCTAACGTCAATCAAGCTTGCAAAAGTTCACTTACTCTTATGAAACCGTCAAAGTTTACAATTCGTACCGGTCAAAGATTGAGCAATCATTAAGTAAATTGAAGTGAACCGGATAGATAGGATAATAAAAGATAATTATGCTTAAAGGGAAGTGGGGTCAAGACAGTGGCGGCACTAATGGTACGTGCAAAGTGGAGACATTAGTTCTTGTGCCGGGGCCGGGCGTACACCCCGGCGCGTCCCTTATTTGTCAAGTGACCGCTTCACGGTGAATTTTTTATGGAACGTAACTTATATCTTGTGGGATTTTCGGGGAGCTTGCGGTGTCGGCGAATACCTACGAACCGTGCTCAGGGTTCCGTTACGGTTTTATTGCAAACCTTTCGAGTTAATCATGATGAAATAAATGATTATTCAATACAAAACTGGTAATGTTATGGATAAATTTAAATAGTAACAAACCAGCTATTTCAGCTATTTACTTGTGTTGATTAAGCTTTTTAAACTCTTCTCACTTGTGCCAAATGTGTGGCGATAGGCTCCACTGTTTATTAAGATATTAAAAAACTGTCTCGATGCATTGTTTCCGCTGCTGACATCTTCGGGCATTAAAGGTAGTTACCGAAAAAAAGATTGACTATACTAATAATCCATAGAACCAAAGAGAGACTAACTCTACTAATAATCCAAAGAAAGACTAACTACCTATACTAATAATAACCCATAGGACTGAATTGACAGGACGAATAGACAACAAAAACGTATCACACGTTTATCGTGTGAGTATTTTTTCTGCTGCAGACTATGTAATACGGGTGTATTACAGACATAGTCTGAAATATGTGTGTAGATACTTCCCTGAGGATTCGAGACCGGGAGGAATAGCCGAATCCTTGCACACCACACTTAGTACCAATTCAAACCAAGACCGGGCACGGTGGCCAAAATATGACCCGATTACTGATTCTAAGAACTACAACCGACGCCTAACTAAAAGTCATAGGCAGAGTAAGTTTTTACGCGATAACAAACAACGTGCGAATTTATATGTTACACACGAAAACTTTAGCGTTCAGACCGTTCAGACAACGCGGCCATACCATTTTTATACTACGAAAAACGCCATCTGGCGGCACACGGTCGCGACACGAACGAACTACCGAAAAAGACCGGTAAATATCGAACAGTCCCCCGCCCCAGCCAGACCGTGTCTGGATGAAGGCATTCTAACGGAGGTTAATCAATCGGTAAGCGGGAGAGAGTCGCGACAGCCCGCTTCAAAACTGAATCTCCAACCTTAACTTCAGAGACTCGAGGAATACCATCCGACCCGGGAAATAATTGAAGTATCCGACCGAGCCTCCATTGCAAAGGAGGTAAGTTCGATTCCTTTAAGAGGACAAGATCGCCTACACGCGGTGGGTTAGTTTTATCTGTCCATTTAACCCGTTGCTGCAGCAAATGTAAATACTCCAAGGACCACCGACGGTGGAATGATTGCGTAATTTGCTGGAGCAGCTCAAAACGCGACAATCGATTGGCAGCGACTTCAACAAACGGATACTCTGGCAAGGAAGTCAGGGGACTGCCAATTAAGAAGTGACCTGGAGTTAAGGGTTCCAGGTCACTGGGGTCAGACGAAATAGGACAAAGAGGGCGCGAGTTCAGGACCGCTTCGACCTTACAAAATACTGTCTGCAACTCCTCAAAGGTGAGGATCGTTTCCCCAATCACACGGCGGAGATGGTTAATCGTCAAAGTTTACAATTCGTACCGGTCAAAGATTGAGCAATCATTAAGTAAATTGAAGTGAACCGGATAGATAGGATAATAAAAGATAATTATGCTTAAAGGGAAGTGGGGTCAAGACAGTGGCGGCACTAATGGTACGTGCAAAGTGGAGACATTAGTTCTTGTGCCGGGGCCGGGCGTACACCCCGGCGCGTCCCTTATTTGTCAAGTGACCGCTTCACGGTGAATTTTTTATGGAACGTAACTTATATCTTGTGGGATTTTCGGGGAGCTTGCGGTGTCGGCGAATACCTACGAACCGTGCTCAGGGTTCCGTTACGGTTTTATTGCAAACCTTTCGAGTTAATCATGATGAAATAAATGATTATTCAATACAAAACTGGTAATGTTATGGATAAATTTAAATAGTAACAAACCAGCTATTTCAGCTATTTACTTGTGTTGATTAAGCTTTTTAAACTCTTCTCACTTGTGCCAAATGTGTGGCGATAGGCTCCACTGTTTATTAAGATATTAAAAAACTGTCTCGATGCATTGTTTCCGCTGCTGACATCTTCGGGCATTAAAGGTAGTTACCGAAAAAAAGATTGACTATACTAATAATCCATAGAACCAAAGAGAGACTAACTCTACTAATAATCCAAAGAAAGACTAACTACCTATACTAATAATAACCCATAGGACTGAATTGACAGGACGAATAGACAACAAAAACGTATCACACGTTTATCGTGTGAGTATTTTTTCTGCTGCAGACTATGTAATACGGGTGTATTACAGACATAGTCTGAAATATGTGTGTAGATACTTCCCTGAGGATTCGAGACCGGGAGGAATAGCCGAATCCTTGCACACCACACTTAGTACCAATTCAAACCAAGACCGGGCACGGTGGCCAAAATATGACCCGATTACTGATTCTAAGAACTACAACCGACGCCTAACTAAAAGTCATAGGCAGAGTAAGTTTTTACGCGATAACAAACAACGTGCGAATTTATATGTTACACACGAAAACTTTAGCGTTCAGACCGTTCAGACAACGCGGCCATACCATTTTTATACTACGAAAAACGCCATCTGGCGGCACACGGTCGCGACACGAACGAACTACCGAAAAAGACCGGTAAATATCGAACAGTCCCCCGCCCCAGCCAGACCGTGTCTGGATGAAGGCATTCTAACGGAGGTTAATCAATCGGTAAGCGGGAGAGAGTCGCGACAGCCCGCTTCAAAACTGAATCTCCAACCTTAACTTCAGAGACTCGAGGAATACCATCCGACCCGGGAAATAATTGAAGTATCCGACCGAGCCTCCATTGCAAAGGAGGTAAGTTCGATTCCTTTAAGAGGACAAGATCGCCTACACGCGGTGGGTTAGTTTTATCTGTCCATTTAACCCGTTGCTGCAGCAAATGTAAATACTCCAAGGACCACCGACGGTGGAATGATTGCGTAATTTGCTGGAGCAGCTCAAAACGCGACAATCGATTGGCAGCGACTTCAACAAACGGATACTCTGGCAAGGAAGTCAGGGGACTGCCAATTAAGAAGTGACCTGGAGTTAAGGGTTCCAGGTCACTGGGGTCAGACGAAATAGGACAAAGAGGGCGCGAGTTCAGGACCGCTTCGACCTTACAAAATACTGTCTGCAACTCCTCAAAGGTGAGGATCGTTTCCCCAATCACACGGCGGAGATGGACCTTGGCGACCTTGACGGCAGCTTCGAATATTCCGCCCCACGAAGGATAGCCGGGAGGATCAAAAATCCAAGTCACACCACGTTTGGACAGCTCCGAGCCGATGTAGGTGTGATTATCAGATAAGAATTGAACGACTTCCTTCAAGTATCGGTCTGCACCCTTAAAATTTGTTCCACAATCTGAACGGATCAAATGAGGCAATCCGCGCCGACTAACAAACCGTGACAGACATGCAATAAAGGCCTCGGTGGACAGTGCTGAAACGAGTTCCAAGTGCACAGCCTTTGAAAACAAACACACAAATACGCACAAATAAGCCTTAACATGTCTGGCATTACGAACACTTGATGTTTTAACCGAAAATGGACCCGCAAAATCTATGCCAACATTGACAAAGGGCCGAGCGGGTCTGACCCGATCCGATGGTAAGTCACCCATTAGGGGTTGAGTCAATGTGCCTTTCAATCTATAACACGGAATACATTTAAATATGACACTCCGAGCCGCTCGCCTGGCAGACAAAATCCAAAAGTCACGCTGCAGACAAGCCAGTAATGCATTCAATCCAGCATGACAATTTCGAACATGGCGGTCCCTGATAAGCAGCTCAACAAAATGACCGTGCTTCGGCAATAAAAGGGGATGTCGAGCCCCGTAAGATAATTCTGAATTACGCAGTCGGCCCCCTACTCGCAACAATTCAGACTCGTCAAGAAACAAATTAAGACGAGCAAGACTACCTCGCAGCTGTTGCTTCTCCTGACGGAGAAGTTTGATTTCCTTACCAAACGACTGAACTTGCACAATCCTAACGCAAGTGAGGAGGGCATCATGGCGTTCTTGAGGAGATAAGACTGAGGAAACTACTGGCTGTGACCGATTTCGACAGTTGTGAAGAAATCTTCTTATCCAACCGGTCACAGCAATGAGCTTGCCGAGAGTACTAAATCGGTTAAGCATCGGATCCGGCGATCCCTCTTCAGCTATCTCAGCAGCGAGTACCCTTAAACCTGGAAGAGGATCGACACACTCTGTCATTGGGGCAGGCCACATATCTTCAGAAGAGGCCAGCCAATCTGGTCCCCACCATAAGGGATGATTGATGATTTGTGAAGCAATCATCCCACGTGATGCACAATCGGCTGGGTTGATCGGACCTGGTACATGACGCCAATCCATTGAAACCGTTAACGATCGTATTTGAGATACGCGATTAGCCACGAAGGTTTCCAAGGCATGAAGAGAAGCCTTAAGCCATGATAAGACAATTTGACTATCAGTCCAAGCTGTTACCGAATCAAATTTAATCCATTTCCCTAAGGTGTTGGTAACGACATGACTCAGAAGACGAGTGAGCAAAGCTGCTCCTGACAACTCTTACTTAGGAATTGTTAATTTGGTGCGCAAGGGCGCAACCTTACTTTTTCCTACGACTAACCGAACATGGACTTGACCGCTACTATCAACGGTGCGAAGATAAACAACAGCCGCATAACCATACTCCGATGCATCCGAGAACCCATGAAGACTGGCTCGACAGCAACTGATGGGTAGAATAGAACGAGGTAAATAGATATGCTGAAGGTCTGCGAGTGTCGCATAAAACCGTAGCCAATAGGACAGCAAATCTCCTGTCAAAGGACTATCCCAATCGAGACCAGAGATCCACAACTCCTGCAAGAAACATTTAGCCCAAAAAACCACAGGAGTTACCCAACCATTTGGATCAAATATACGTGCGACCGTGGATAAAACCAAGCGTTTAGTCCACCGTTTCATTGGCTCTGATGGCTCAACCGAATAAGTGAATATATCCTGAGCTGGCCGATACTGAACTCCTAGTACTGCGATGGAGTCCGGATTGTCAGGATTCCGAAAAAGATGAGGTTCCTGCTGGTGTTCTGGCGGCAAACCCTCCAAGACATCTGGAGAGTTAGATATCCATTTCCTTAGCTCGTAGCCACCAGCCTTAAGCAGCCCTATCAACTCATCCTTCAACACCAACGCCTCTTCCACCGACGAGGCACCTGTGCAAATATCGTCGACATATACGTCTGAGGGGAAGACGGCGGCTGCGCGCGGAAATCGCAGACGTTCGCGATCGGCTAAATGCAACAAGGAACGGATTGCAATGAACGGGCTGGACCTCAAGCCGTAAGTGTTTGTATTCAATTCGTATACTTGCAGTTGACAATTAGGATTCTCTCTCCAGAGTATCAGCTGGAAACGCCTATCATCAGGGTGGATTACTACCTGACGGAACATCATTTTAATGTCGGCTACAAAAACAACCCGATGGCGACGAAAACCAGTTAAAATATCCGCAATATCCACTTGAAGCTTGGGACCTGACATCAAGCAATCATTTAAAGAGACACCTGACGATGAAGGTGACGAACCATCAAACACCACCCGAATCTTACCATTCTTGAACACGGCGTGATGAGGAATGAAATAATGCTCATGGTCTTTCCACTTGAACTGTGACAGCGTCATGTGGCCCAGCTCCTTGTATTCTCTCATGAATTCTGTGTACTTTATGCGGAATTCGTTATCACGACACATCCGGCGCTCCATAGACAGTAACCTCCTTTCGGCTACAGTCCAGGAGTTACCTAGACGTGGACGGGGATCCAGAAAGGGCAATCGAGTAAAAAATCGACCTGTAGCAAAACGACCAGTATTTGCCAAGAAATATGACTCACATTCGTCATCGACTGGTCGATTCCGGGACGCAGCAGGGGGCTCCTCAACTTCCCAAAAACGCTGAAGAGAATCAGCGAGAGAGAGTCCTACCTGCAACGTGGTATCCGAAACCTGAAAGGCGTGGGAATATACTGGACCCATAATGACAGATCCCAAGTTTGTTGGAATCGCGACTAAACCTCCCGACTGAAGTAAGATAGTTCTGTCCAGTTTCAGTAGACCGATGACATCTGCTCCCAGTAAGAGCTCCACAGGTCTAGGTAGGTGGAAATGAGAGTCGGCTAATGTTAAACCGGATGTAAGACGCCGTACCTCCGGTGATAAAGAAACCTGAGGATGATTACCTAAGACGTTCCTCAAAACAACAGCACTTAAATTATATTTTATACTAGGGTGGAATAAGGAAGAGAAGGAGAACGACACCTTACCTACTACGTTGTCCACCGGAACTCCACCTACTCCAATAATTTCCTGACTCCGTGAGGACATCCTTAAACGGAGACGCCTCGCCAACCAAAATGACATGAGAGACCCCTGAGCACCGGAGTCCAAAATAGCCCGTGCCACTAACCCAGTTCCGCGAGGTGAGTGCACCATAACCTGCGCGGTGGGTAAGACAATAGTCGCCGGAGGGGATGTGGTTGGCGAGACTGCTGCTGCGAGTCAACATAAATCGGCACGCCCTGGCGACTGCTGACTCCAGGATTCCCGTTGCCGCTGTTCTTGAGGTGGACCGAAGGTCATATGGTCATACGAGTCCCACTCGGGCACCGGCGGCAGCCGATTAGCGCGCGACCTCATCGCCGAACCATGGACACTGCTGCCCGCTCGCAACTCACGAGTAACGCGAGGGCGCTCAGACGTAGGTGGCGAGAATGGCCTGTACTCGTTTATGTGTGCCCGCTCCGCGATATTAACTTGAGCGGACGGTGCACCACCATGTGAATACCTATGAGGCGCGACCACCGTCCCTATAATCTGCTGTGAAAAAGACGATGAGGCATGACGACGCACGGGAGACGAAGGTGAGTGGTGTCGATTCGAACCCCCGCCCGTGTGAGCCGGTAACAACCCACCTTGATTGCCAGTCCGGTTCGGCTGACAGAGGAGTGTGTGGTGAGGCCCACCACAATGCCGACACGGTTGCTTGTCATCACATACATTGGCCATATGTGACCCCAAACAAGTATAACAACGCCCTAACCTACGGGCGAGAAAACGTCTTCGTGACACACTAGCTCTCAGAAACTGAGTACACTCTAAGGGTGTGTGATTTCCCCCATAACACACCCCACACCTACCTGGTCGCTCGACGGCCATAACGCGAGGCGGACGTCCCGGGCCCACGTCTCGCATAAGTTGCGGACGAGGTGGACGGGGCCTGGACGAATCAATAAGATGCGAACGCCCCGGCAATGGCACAGTGGGCAAGTTTTCTATTTTGCGACTCTGATCCTCCAAAAAACCCACTAACAAGTCAAATGTCGGTATGTCCGAGGCCGAGTCTCCACCGTGCAACTGTTCAAAACGAGATCTAATTTCCCCTGGTAACTTATTCAAAATAATATGTAATAATATAAAAGACCACTCGGTTACGGGGAAGTTCAAACCCTTAAGAGCATTTATAGCGACTAAGAGGGGGTTCAAAAGATCGAACCGCAACTGGTGAACCGATGACAGTTGAGGGATTTTTAAAATAGCCGCCACATGTAAATCAGCGATCCGTCGCGTATTTTGATAACGACGGGTTAATAAATCCCGAGCTATACCGTAATTAATATCATTAATTTCCAAATGCTTAACTAAAGAGTGAGGCTCATCTTTTAAACACGTAAGTAAATATCCAAACTTTTGCGAATCCGCCAAGTCCCGACGGCGGTGTACTACGCTTTCAAAAAGTGCTACAAAACTAGGCCATTGTTCAAGAGAACCCGCAAAGGTCGGCACATTTAAGGTCGGCAAACGCTCATGGTAAATACTATCCGACAGCACGATGGAGGGGGCAGGTGATTGGTTAACCTGCCCCGTGGCCGCTGCTTCCATCAGCTGATCAACCATCGTCATGCAATGGTCGTACTCCGAATTACCGTATTCTATTAGTTTGGGGTCATCCGACTGCAGCAATACCCGGTAGACCGAATCCAGGACATCCACCTTGATAGGCACCTTTTCAATACGGTCCTTGAGCGCAGCAACCCTATCCGCACGACCGACTAAAGAAACAGCTGACGCAAGCCAGCGAGCTATATTCGATAAACTTGCTTTAGCCTCCGCAATTGTTAATGTCGGTGCCATTATTTAAAAATAATAAACGAAACGGTTACAAACGAACTGCTAAACACTCGGATACAAGTTGTAGTAAATAAGATCGATGTAACAAAAATATTATTTTATAATATAATTCAGAACGAACTAAGATCGATGTAACAAAAATATTATTTTATAATATAATTCAGAACGAACAGACGGTCTGAACGATATATTATGTGTATATATCGTTCGGTCGGGGAAAAAGTCTTTTCGCATAACGTAGGTATAAACTTATTATAAAATTTCTTTGACTGTACTATTTGTGTCTGGCTGGTTTTGGTAACATTAAAAAGGTTACATTATAAAGAAAAGAAAAAAATAAAAAAAAGTTGTTTCCCGCTATTTTTCATTTGTTTTTCTCTCCGTAAAAATGAGTGAATCTAATGAAGAAATTCGATACATTTTAAAATTTTATTATAAAAAAGGCAAAAATGCAACTCAAGCAGTGAAAAAAATTTGTGATGTTTATGGACCTGATGCAGTGTCAGTAAGACTAGCACAAATTTGGTTCAAACGTTTTCAGTCCGGAAATTTTGATGTTAAAGATGCACCTCGCTCTGGTCGCCCTGTTACGAATAAAATGGACGCCATTTTTGAAAGAGTGGAGCAAGATCGGCATATTAGTAGTTACGATGTAGCTGAAGAACTGGGAATTGACCACAAAACAGTTTTGACCCATTTGAAGAAAGCTGGTTATACAAAAAAGCTCGATATTTGGGTGCCACACGAGCTCACTCAAAGAAACTTAATGAACCGTGTACTCATTTGCGATTCATTATTGAGACGTAATGAAACCGAGCCGTTTTTGAAGAGATTGATAACTGGCGATGAAAAGTGGATCACATACGACAAGAACGTGCGAAAAAGGTCATGGTCGAAAGTTGGCCAGGCTTCACAGACTGTGGCCAAACCTGGCCTAACACGAAATAAGGTGATGCTGTGTGTATGGTGGGATTGGAAGGGCATTGTTCATTATGAGCTTTTACCGTCCGGCAAAACCATCGATTCTGATCTTTACTGCCAGCAACTGATGATATTAAAGGAAGCAGTCGAGAGAAAACGGCCGGAATTGATCAACAGGAAGGGTGTGGTCTTTCATCACGATAACGCTAGACCACACACATCTTTAGCCACTCAGCAAAAATTAAGAGAGTTCGACTGGGAGGTCCTAGTGCATCCACCATATAGCCCTGACCTTGCGCCTTCAGATTTTCACCTGTTTCGGTCTCTTCAGAATTCTTTAGGTTCTGTAAGGTTGACCTCAAGAGAGGACTGCCAAAACTATTTGTCCCGTTTTTTTGATCAGAAGTCCCAAAGTTTCTACAGTAACGGGATAATGTCTCTGCCCACAAAATGGCAGAAAGTTATTCAACAAAACGGTACATATATATTGTAAATAAATGTAAATAAACTTTGAAAAAAATGTCTTGACTTTTCATACAAAAATACGAAAATACTTTTTCCCCAACCTATTATGTTCTTCAAACGATATAATCAAATAACAAAAAATAAATAAAATAAATATCGAAAATATTTCAATAACGATATAAGAAAGTAGTCTGCCTACGACACGCAAATAACAGGCGCTATGCAAGTTACGTGAGTTATAAAGTTATAAATGTAAATACCTATTACAATCGACAAGAATAATAGTACCTAGAATACTCTTGAGAATGTTCCTCCAATGAGTCAGTAACTACCTACATTCAGAAAAAAAATATGAACACTACGTATTAAGTACAATTGAATACGATAAAAAAGTTACCCACTTATTTTAATTTTGATGCAAATAATTTTAATAATTTTCACAAAGGACTCAATAACTATTACGAAACCAATATTTTAATATATTAAACCACGCTCTGCTACCAGAAATGTTCGATAATAGTGCCCTATGAGAATAACTAAGAACTTAGAGTAGGTACTCACCAGACCCTTGCAGATGCTGGTCATGGGAAGCTGAGGAATGTAGTGTACTGATAGATAGGTAGGTGATGTTATGATGTGTCTATTGTCTGAAATATGTGTGTAGATACTTCCCTGAGGATTCGAGACCGGGAGGAATAGCCGAATCCTTGCACACCACACTTAGTACCAATTCAAACCAAGACCGGGCACGGTGGCCAAAATATGACCCGATTACTGATTCTAAGAACTACAACCGACGCCTAACTAAAAGTCATAGGCAGAGTAAGTTTTTACGCGATAACAAACAACGTGCGAATTTATATGTTACACACGAAATCTTTAGCGTTCAGACCGTTCAGACCACGCGGCCATACCATTTTTATACTACGAAAAACGCCATCTGGCGGCACACGGTCGCGACACGAACGAACTACCGAAAAAGACCGATAAATATCGAACAGGTAGGTATGTATATATATTAATATGATTTGTAAGAAATCTTTTCTTTATACAAAACAAATACCTAGTGGTATAATTATTGGACCACGAGTGTCAATCAACTCCAAATTATTGAAGTAAATCACGCCGGACTTCTCCGGAGTAAATACCCAACAACATCCAGTTGCAGAAATTCCCGATCATTTCTCCTGGGCGCAGAATAAATGACTTCATATTTCGCCCCATCTCTCCCGGGCAGCCCTATTTGTTAGAGCGCATGTCGGCAGCATGTGGCGCACCGACACGACTACACGGAACCAAAACAATTAGATCGCTACCAGCCGGCGGCCAACAAATTCCTGATATAAAACTTTTGGTAAAAACTGTTCAAAAGAAACAAATATCACGTCGAAACATTCCCTCCGCACTATTTGTTTCGCACAACTGTCAAAATCTAAAAAAGAGATCGTATACGATACTATCAACAATGTAAGGCCATAAATAAAACAAAAAAATAAACAAAAAAAACGCCGATTTCGATTACACTCCGGTCACGACCAGATCAATAAGTTCGTAGAAGAAATAGAAGTGTGTCTGAAGCAAATTGATTAGGCTCTTGTTTGAGTCACACAAGCGTTATAACGATATAGCTTCGTAACATAAATAACCGCAAATGTATGGTTACATTTATATTTATGGCAAAAACAAAGAAAATAAAATAATATCCACGTCAATCAAGACACTTGGCTGACTGACTGGAGGGTATGAGTGGCATGGCAGTGTTGAATTGTGACTGCATTGTTGCCGTTAAGTCTAATTACACGGTACAATTTGAACATAAATTTAAATCGCAGAACGCATAAATCACTCAAGGCGCAGAAATAGATTTGCAAACTTGAGGAATTGTGGCTTTTTCAGCGTTCAGAAATAAAAGGCGATCGAATCGGCTACAGCTTTAACCGCGGCACAAACTTTGGCATGTCACCTATTTCGTATTTTAAATACAGTAATCGCTTCTATAACACGATTGGATCACCTCGTATAACGCATAATACATAAATTGACACAGACATAATTAATTACAATTGATACACACGCGTAAAGGTAGTTTATGAACTGTGCAAATAATAATAATATTTTGAACACAATACACACAGCACCCTCTAGTTCCAAACTAAGCAACAAAATGCTTTTGCTATGGATACTATATTATAACGGATATTAATACATAATATATACTTTTTTTGCAAATACATACTTATATGCAATAGAACATAAAAAACAGCCAGACACCATACAAAACATTCATTCTTATCACATATATTTGTGCTCGGGTGGGGATCGAATACGCCAACCTAGATTCTGCAGTCGGTATCTTTACCAATTCACCACGAGGCTCCTGAAATCATTATAAATTTCACAGAAGAAAAATATGTATGTGGGAAATCCTCGCGTTACACGTGGGAATAGCCGTCTCAAACGGAGAACTGAAATAGCGTAATACGAATATGGAAACACGTTATAAAGACAGTGGTAGAGCCAAGCAGTTCACTGCATGAATGGGCCGGCTCGACCGGTGAAATACCACGACCTCTCAGAAGACCGACGTAAAGTAGCTTATGCCGCGTTTCGTTCGGTGAGAGAGGTACCCGGAGGCCCACCTCCCTTCCCCATCTTTTCCTATCCCCTATCCCTTAAAGGTCGGCAACGCAACAGTAACACTATATGTGTTGCTGGTGTCCATGGGCGGCGTTGGTTGCTTACCATCAGGTGACACACCTGCTCGTATGCCCTCCTATTCCATAAAAAAACGTTAATGAGGGAATTGCTCTTTTTTTCGAAAGAACTTTGAAATTGTTGTTTGAAATCAAATATGATATGAATGCGAAATTTATTAACATAACATAAACATAACTTCACGCCTCTGTTACCCGAAGGTGTAGGCAGTGGCTGTTAAGTATCGACTCGCCGTTATGTTTACGTCTCAAACGGAATAGGTGGCAAACCTATTGCCATACCGGGCACAAAGTTTTCAGTCATCGATATTTATCACACATAACTTTCGCAATTAAGTCCTTGGTGTGAGCCAGTGTCAATATTCGAACCCGTACCTCTGGATCAGAAGCCGTGTGCTCGACCACTGGACCACCGAGACTAATTAACACTATGGAAAAATTTGAGAGCATAAAACAACAAACAATTCCTCTATTGATAGACAGTCCAAAAACATGGTATGCCCAATACAGAGAGCTGCATGTCAGAGCCAGAGCGCGTGTTTAATTTGGTAGCAAGATAGACGTTCCGCGTCAACATACATCATTGTTACAATTAAAAAGTTCAATTACTGTCCACGTTTACGGTCAATATATTTGGTGAATTTCACGCCTTTTCCTAGCCAAAGGTATAGGCTGTGGCTGAGATGGAGACTGGCTGAATGTTTAGCAGTAGCTATTGTCATACATGTTTTAAGTCATCGCTATTCTATCTTTATCCCTTAAAGAATTCTACGACTACTTGATTCAGTGCGTGATGCTCGTTCCAGACCGATAATTCCTCTAAATAGTCTCAGTGGTCCAGTGGTCGAGTTCTGATTCAGAAGCCGTGGTATCCATTCCAGACTCACACCAACGATTACTCGAAATACTTTTCGGAAGTTATGTGGGATAAATATCGATGACTGACAACTTGTGCCTGGTGTATGACAATAGGTTCGTCACTTCGTCACCAATTTCATTTTGGGACATAACTTATGTGAGTCAGGGAGCCAGTGAGGTGAGATTTAACAGCCGGTGCCTACACCTTCGGATAGAAAAAGGGCGTGAATATAACATAACTTAACACTTCAAGGCGTGAAATTATGTTTCTTCCTTTTTCAAATTTATGTTATATTATGTAATACTGCAAATTCATATACAATAATCATTCACGGATTTATTAATTCATTATGTCGCATGCGTAATTATTTATTCATAGCCAAATTATTTCTTCTCGTATACGAAATTTAGCATCATTTTAGAGAATTACAATACAGTGTTCATTCGAACGTACAAGTCTTACAATTAACCTACAAACACATAACATAACATAACTTCACGGCTGTTAAGCCTCGACTCGCCGTTATGTTTACGTCCCAAATGGAATAGGTGGTGAACCTATTGCCATAGCGGGCACAAAGTTTTTAGTCATCGATATTTATCACACATAACTTTCGAAATTAATTTCGAAAAGTCATTGGTGTGTGCCAGGATTCGAACCCGGGACTTCTGAATTCAGAAGCTGTGTGCTTGACCACTGGACCACAGAGACTAATTAACCTAAAGTTTTCATATACAGTTTTCCTCTTATCAAATTGGGTCAGTTAAAGTCACGTTTTACAGTTAATTCTGGAATCATTTAAGAAATGGTGTCGGAACAACGGTGCCGCAAGTTCAGCAATATTTTAGATACAAAGTTGTATTTATTGTACTGATTGTTCTATACTAGTTTTTGTACGCAGCTTCTCATTTCTTCTTTCCTTTCATTGATTTCTTCTAATGATGATAACTTTTAAAACAGTCATCTAATTTGAAAGAAGCAAACTCAATTCTTTTAGTTTTTTTTAGGAGATTCGTAACGTATTAGTTTTTGTTTAGTTTTTCCGTAATACATACGTATATACATAGCTTCACGCCAAATCCCTTGCGGGATAGGCCGAGAGAACAGAACGCCATAAGGCACGATTTTTAGACGTCTCACTCGCTTTTTTTACTTTCACAACTGTTGTCCTACAAGTGCGTCGATTTTTAACGCTCCTGATATCATCTTCCTCTAGAAATCGTTCTATTTGGTCATGATGGAAAATGTGTCGTGGCCGTCCTCGACTCCTACATCCATAAATTCGTGATGCTAATATACAAATATATGAGACGGAAGAACAAACAATAAACTGTTATTTCGGCATCCATCACTCCTATTTAGAATTCATTCAGTATATAACATTTTCATCAAACAGACGTGTGTTTGTTACGATCCCATTATACAAATAATAAAAGTTCCACAAAATAATAAACCATCTCAAAAAATCTTACGAATGTTATTCACTATAATAAAGCGATTATAGTCCAAAATATTGTGACTATAAATCGAATCCCGAATGATATAGTGGTTTGAGGAGAAACGGTTACACATAAACACATTTATTTTCAGCGGGTTGTTTCGGAATAGTTTATTTTGAAGGGCTCTGGCTGCTTTTGTCTGAATGCGTCCATTGTGTACGCGCGTGGATAAACAAATCTGTTTGCGTTAATAGAGGGGCCCACTATTAATATGTCTGGGACACCCCCTTTTTTCTTTGACGTCGTGTAAACGTAAATCGCTACCTACATACAAAACTTCCCGTCAAGTCCCTTGTGGGGAAGGCAGGGAGAACAGAGCGCCATAAGGCACGATTCTTAGACACCGCACTGGTATCTTCGACTTTCATAACTCTTGTCATACACGCTCATCGGTTTTTAAGGCTCCTGACATCACCTTTCTCAAGGACTCGTTCTATCCCTTCAGTTTGATGATGAAAGTGGGTCGTTGTCGTCCTCGACTCCTACATCCTTCAGCTATTGCTTAGTTAATATTGTATCATCCATTATTTATACATATCCGAAATTCCGAACCATCAGACATGAAACCATAGCTACTTGATTTTGAAATAAGACCTTCTATATCCAGAGAGCGATGTGAAATCTAACCTCCCTCATTGAACTCTTTAAACTTTTACCATAAAGTAAAAAAAAAAATATGCCGGACTCCTTTTTAATTACAGTCGTAATTATGGGCAGTTTGCTGTATTTTAATATTCAAGTATTAAATACCATCCCTTCGGCGATTATCTCATATCGCATAAGACTAAGACCTTTTTGATTCCGAAAGTCTATTGTGTCGAAAACAATACTTTTAAACACAAAACCATATATATATATACCTACACATGTATATATATATACGTATTTTGTACGTATATTAACTGTGTGTAAATGTGTGGGTGTGTATAAATAAATCCACTAACCAGCAAACTTCTAATCACTTCTCATGATCAACAAGTTTGGTAAAATTAGCTGATATTATATACTTATGTGATATGAGCAAAGGTAGTCAATCAAAAATGGAAAAAAAATATTGGAAAAAGAAGCTTCTAAGATCTTTGTGTTTTTTTTAAATACGTATTAAATTACTAAGAACAATATTTTTACCCTTTATCATTACATCATAATTACATAGTATAAAACAAAGTCACTTTCCGCTGTCTACCCCCTTATATGATTAGATATATATTTGATGTATTTTTTTTAATAGATAGACTGTGTCAACGCTGTGGTTTGCATGTATAATACATTGATACTTTTCAAGATTTATTACTTTAACTTGAAAGTGATAAATCAAAACAATGTACTACATTATTATACACCTTCAAAAGGTCTACAAAAAGTCCGAGTTGGTATATCTCTTAGAGATGACCCACAACGGCCATTTTTATTTCTACTAAGCGAGGTATATTTTATATTCAGTCATAATACAGACACAAGCTGCTTACATAGCTTACACCGCCCGTAGGTAGTATGTATAAAGATCTTGTTTAATTAAAGCAGCCGACACTATAACATAACTTAACGCCTTTTTATACCCGAAGGATTAGGCAGCGGCTATTAAGCCTCATCTCGCAGTTATGTTAACGTGCTAAATGGAATAATAGGTGGCGAATCTATTGCCATACCGGGCAAAATTTTTAGTCATCGATATTTTTCACACATAACTTCCGAAAAGAACTTCGAAAAGTCATTGGTGTGAGGCAGTGTGAGAATTCGAACCCGCGACCTCTAGATTCAGAAGCGGGGTGCTCGACCACTGGACCACCAAGACAGATATTAGCAACAGCGGACACTAATATAAATTAAAACAATACAGAGCCATGATAGATATAATAATTGAAATTACAGCGAGCTGTGAAACCAAGTTCATGGCCAACTCTGACAGTAAACGATGTTTCGCAGACAGTTTGTTTTTTTTGTGTTTCACGAACATCGTATAAATAGATAATAATGTATTGTAATTTAGATTAAAACTATAATGAGCACAAGTTTTTTGTATGTTTGTTTGAACGAGCTAATACCAGATATTACTAATCCCATAAAGAAATATAGTCGTCTCTGTGGTCTCGAGAACGAAACAAGAATCTGAATCATGTATAAATGATTACTTCGAGGATCAATTTGAATGACAAGTGAAAATGAAGGACTTTGACATATTGCAATTATTAGTATTTATTATAATTTATTTGACTTTGCTGTATTATCGTTCTTGTACAGATTTATATATTTTGCATGCCAGATGGTGGAATATGGTTAAGATCTTATATTGTATAATGACACCTGTTTGTACCCATATTCGCAAAATAAATGATTTGATTGATTGATTGAATCTAGACGTCTGGTGGGTTTGAATTCCGGCTCATACCAATAGCATCGCAATGTATCGCGATAGATTCCGGCACTTACTCCAATTGGGACATAAACATTGGGCTCAACGGCCGTTGCCTACGCCTTCCGGTAAAAAAGCGTAAAGTTGTATATTTTAAAAATTTCTATATAATAGACAGCAACGATTACGGAAGATTATAATATATGAACAGTAATCATTTATAACATTAGTATTTAGCCAATTAGGATAAACCCGTATTTCGTTTCGAGTTAACAATAAGCCGGTCTATTAAAAATTTAGATAAATTACAAATCAAAATTTCATCAGTATAAATTATATTCAACATGAACTAATAAAAAGTCAACGTAATAGAATTAATTCCAATTAATGCTGAAACATAATCCCGAGGGAATACATTATAGGCATAAAATTATTTGTATTGATCGAGGAAATGTTCTATAGACTTGTCAATTATCATTCAATTCGGTTCAACGGTTAACTTGTGATTGAATAACAAACAAACAAATATTTAAAAATCGAACATCTTCACAAACATTTTCATACTTTTTTTTATAACTTAACCTGGTTGCTAGGACCTTTAAGTCGAGTCTTTTTATTACAATTAACTCCTTAATTCTTAACCTAAACAAATCTTAACCTACCCTAGCCTAAGCCTAAAGCACTTTTTGGCACTTTATGCATGATGTTCCAAGGGAGTTTTGACGACAATGTAGAAGAGCACACTAAACACTATATTTACACCACCTCCCACATTTGCACTCATATACGAGCACATATTAAATAAAACGCGACGAATTTTATTCAATAATATCCATTGATACACAAATCTGAGAAAATAACGCAAATAACGGACATGTCTCTTCCACAGTCCCGCCAAAAACCAACATTTTCATACAAAATATAAGTACCACAGAGCACACTAAAAGTCCACAGAGTAAGCGAATGACGTTGCAACATGAAATATTTCTTGAGAATGTGGTACCTAATTATGGTTGTGCATGGCAATAGACAATGCGACAGAAACTACAGTGAAGATGCTATCAAATACACAATTAATATAACTGTCGTTAATATATTACTGCGCATATCTACAGAGATGGACCTTAATAGAAGTTGTCAAAGGGAATATTTTCACCGATTCATCATACAGATGAGAGACTGATGAAGTCTGGAGTTTCTCGTGACTACAATTAACTACGGCATCCCATATATATACAACGTGTAACGGAATAAACGCAAGACCTCAGACACCCCAATTAGAAAATTAAATTATAGAACTAAAGAAACATCTGTAATTCGATTTACCTAAAGAACGCTATGTTTTTTTTATAAAATAGTTGTCCTAGCTGGACGCATAATGTTTGAGCATACTACTGTATCCCTACGCACACACTCATAGCGCATACTCGTGCGCGTGCCTACGTAACATGTAGGTAGGAGTAGAAAGCAATGCATGTAAGCTTAGGTATGTATCTTTACGTTTAATGGCCGAATATTACGTACCTAGCTGATATTAGTAAGTTGTGGTATTACCCTATTAATTATTGTTGCCAGCCTTTGCCCAGCTGTGGGACAGTATACGCTAAATAAAAAAAATAAAAAAATATTGTTAGTTGCCTAACTAGTAAAATAATGATGAACGGCGAACTACCCATTGCTCGCCGTCCGCACACTTACTACTACAGGCTTTGAACTTCGAATAATTCAGTTCAACTACGGATAGCTAAGAAAGTATTTTTAAATTGAGCAACCTTTCATCCCACTGCGATTTATCAATACGGCAATACCTAAAGTCAGACATGTCACGCGTCTTTTAACCGATTTCGCGATATTACCACCTACTCGTCAGTGTGTTTACATTTTTAGGGTTCCGTACCAAGAGGATAAAATTGTCCCTGTTGTTAAGACTTCGCTGTTGCCGCTATAAAAAGAAATACTAAAAACGGAATAAAATGAATATTTAAATGGGTTATTCATACAACAAACGTGAATTTTTGGCGGTTTTTTGTCGATAATGGTACGGAATCCTTCGTGCGCGAGTCCAACTCGCACTTGGCCGGTTTTATTATTACGTAGGTATAAAACATATTCAGTGTTTAAAAGATTTCAATCATTTATGTATTTACAGTAGTAAATAAGTATTACGAAGGTACATACCTGAGCTATTTACACTAAATACTTCTTCTTCGTCCTCTTTTTAAAAGATTTTCAAAATGTCCACCACCTTGCTCGGTACACATTATTGCACGTTTTCTTAAGTTAATTTTTAATTTGTTAAGCACTTCAGTTTCACTTTTCACTTTAACAAACGCGAGTTCAATTTTATGTTTGAGGTCATTTATACTGGTTGCTTCGTTTACATACACTAGCGATTTTATTCGACCCCACAAAAAAAAGTCCAACGGTGTTAGATCGGCAGATCTGGGAGGCCACGGTATAGGTCCTCCACGTCCAATCCAATGAGAGCCATACTCCGCATCAAGATGCCGTCGAACGTTCCACGTGAAATGCGCGGGAGCTCCATCATGTTGGTAAAACACGGGTCGTCGTAACAACGAGAGAGGGACCTCCTCCAATAACTGGGGCAATATCTCTTGCAAGAAGTGTAGGTAGGTATCTCCAGTCAACCTCGGTAAAAACACAGGGCCGAGTATGTGTGTACCTACAACTCCCGCCCACACGTTCACGGAGAACCTGTGCTGAAATGAGTCTACACGACATGCATGTGGATTTTCGTGCCTCCACAAATGCATGTTATGTTGGTTGTAAATACCAACTCGTGTGAAGGTGCTCTCGTCCGTCCAGATGATGTTTCGTTGCCAGTTTTCCAACAACCATCTACAAAATTGCAGTCGTGGCAAGTAGTCAGTCGGCATTAGCTCCTGACAACGTCGTAGATGGAAGGGGTGTTCGCCATCAGCACGTAACGTTCTCCACACGTACATGTGGCTGCAGTCAAACAACGACGCTGCTTCCCTCGTGCTGCTCTCTGGATGTTCATCGAAATAATCGAGAATGTTTTCCTGCAAACGAGTAGAGCGCACATTCGTCCCTCTATCCAAGGCCGTGTTAGGACGAAACGTACCGAAGTCCCTCAGGCGCTGAGTTGCACCTAGCATTGTCCTGGCGCTCACTCTGGTACCATGTCGTTCATTGAAGACTCGACACGCTAACTCCACATTATCGTCGCAACGAGCCAGTGTCCTCACCATCTCAGTACACTGGATATTGCTGTACCGGAAAGCCATCGCGCGCGTAAACAACAACAACAAAATTGCGTAATTCACTTGTCGGTTGCCGGCGAATGACTAATTTGGCATTTGGCGGCACGTGCGCCGGCGGCATATCAAACAAAAGCGGGAACTCAAAGGGCTAAGTCAGTAAATTATTGCATCTCGCTCTTTCATATTGATTTAGCGTTTGCAAAAAACGTACCTATGATTTTGTCATTTCTCTACAAAATATTGTGAATGCGGAATTACAAATTCAGTAATGCATTTAAAAAAGCTTTATTGCTTTGAGATAAGTTTGAAATTTCCTAAAATGATGTTTTTATTTAACTAGCTTAAATGTAAAAACCTACGTGTGTGTGTAGGTAAGGATAGAAATGATATTGTTATTTTTACAAATTCGGTTGTGCAGTTAAGTAAGACGTATTGCTTGGAAATAAAGACTAATCTTTCCTAAATTAAATACTTTATTCTAAAATGTATTGATTTACGTGTGTGTATGGATGGATATTAAGCGATCTACAAATTCAGCCGTGCATTTTTATGGGCTTTTATTACTTTGAGCTAAGGCTTATAATTCCCTAAATAAAATATTTGATTACGTTGGTTTTACGCAGTGGTCCTAATTTAGATTAAATGAAGGATATTTCTGGAGAAAATTAACACATATAAATAATGATGGGAATCGATTCAGAAGCCGATTCTGAGCAAACTACTTTCAGGTCTTGCGTTTATTCTGTTACACATTGTATATATATATATATATATATATATATATATATATATATATAAGCAGCATAAAAAAATAGTTAGACGTAGTAGGACATGCATTTAGACTGCGAAATTAAATATTTCATTAAGAAATAAAATGAAATGTATTATGTACAACCACACACATAACAAATAACACTGGCTGGTTTGAACCGGTTGAAACTGCTCTGAGCTTCTGTAATTGAACTGAAACTCTACATCACTTGTCCGTTTGCTGCGTTTCTGAAATACTTTTCCATGAATGAAACATTGTCGAACATCAGTCCATGGTGGTTTCGTTTAAAAAGAAAGAAGCGATTTAAAATTGGAACGTGTCATGACAAGTCTCGTTTCCAAACTTTTTTTTTCGCGTTGCACAATCAAACGTCTGTTAAATAATATTAAATATGTCACAACTCAAACACCAAACTATCAAAGCGCCGTCAATATTTATATAAAGATAACATTTACATTGATGACGCTTTTAAAAATGTTTATACACATAGATAAGGAAGCGGTACACAAGTGTACGTTTTCCTATTGACCTAAATATAAATATCGTAACATTATGAGCGTATGACATAAAAATATCGATGTTCTGCTACAAAAAAAGTTATAATAAGGTTTTATTAAAAATAAAATTTGTTCAATTGTATTAGTCTGTATTTTATGCGACATTTCCCACGCGATAAATGCTCCTGGCGCTTTGCGTTATCAGTCATTATATTAAATAATATTCCTCGTATAATTTAAATTTTGTTTCCTTTGTTATAATTTATAAAACACCATATTATTGCGCTCATAATTTAAATAGTTATTGAAACGAAATATATGATACCTCTATAAACTGAATATGCATTGGTGCAATGGTGGATAGGGGAGGAAAAATTATAACAAAAAACAAACACTTAATAAAAACATTTATACTATTATTGCAACGTAACAGAATAACTGGAATCAGTAAAAAATAACTGTCCCGAGTTACTAAACATCTCACAAGACAAAGCTGTTGAGACTGTAGAGTGCGCCAAAAAATATTCATACACTTGCAAAACATAGCTCAAAACGCCGGCGGAGAAAAGGCCACGATTGCTTACGAGAGCAGAGACGGACACAAGACACGATTCTTACTCACTTCATACTCAACTCTGGTTGCTAAGTTAGCCTGGTGATCAGTACAGCGTAGATTGTGTACAGCGAACTGGGCTTTTCTCCTTAAATTATTGACGCCCACGACTCTACAAAACTTTGTTTCTTAACGCTACATCTACTCTTTAAATCTTTTTTTTATGGTATCCCTATACCATAAAAAAAAAGATTTAGAGACATTGGCAAACGAGCAGGCGTGTCACCTGATGGTGATCAACAAACGCCGCTCATGGACACCTGCAACACATATAGTGTTACAGTTGCGTTGCCGGCCCTTACAATGGGATATGGAAGGGGTCAGAAGTGGGATGGGAAGGGGAGGAGGAAAGGCGTTGGGGCTCCGGATACCTCTCAACGAGCGAGACGCGGCAACAGCCACTTTACGTCGATATTCTGAGTGGTCGTGGTATTTTACCGGCCAAGCCGGCCTCTTCATGCAGGAAGCTGCGTGGCTCTACCACTGATAGCAGTCTGCAGTATACCTTCTATAATACCATATACCTTCCACTAATAATCAAAGTAAATTTTATATAGTAGACGTAAAATCAACAAACGTTAAGCTTTACTTTATACGCGCTGCGATCTTGTTAATAAATTAAACGTTAAATCAAGTTCGCTACTGTCACACCCTCGTTAGAGTCGCGGTGTCGTGAGAGGATTAGAAGACGCCATATGGTGAACAGGGTACAGCATGGTGTCACATGATAATAATTTATACTTGTCTAGCAAAAATTCACATGGACCATGGGAATATTCCAAGAGCTTATTTATGAGAGATTCATTATGTAACTCGACACTATTGTCAGACATAGCGATCTCTCATATACGCACCATTTATTTAGTTCAATCATGAATCATTGTTTGCAAGAGTGACGAAAAGTGTGATCGGACGAGGCGAACGATATTAAGGAGAGAGATATAAATTTTGTGAAGATAGACAGAGAATGAGTTACAGATGAGAGCACAAATTTTCAAAAATCTCTCTTTATATCATAGGCAGTCACGTTTCGTGAATTCCATTCGTACAGTCACACTTGTTTTTATTGATAAAAATCCTTTATTTGTTATTTTTGAGACTTTCACTGCGTCAAACTATACATTCAAGTTATAAAAAAGGGGAAATCATTAAACCACCGTCAACGCATAAATAAACCTATTCATTTAAATAATTTAACATGCCTATGTAATACTTTTTTTTATATTTCACTGCGTCATTGTCTAGCACCAACTATACTCCTAAACAGGTAAACGTTAAAGTTGCTTAAATAAATATAAATATAAAAAAAATATATATATCTTTATTGCATAACTTTACAAAGGACTTCACGACGTCATATATAACTACTAGCTAAAATCCGCGGAGCTTTGATACCCTTTCATCACACTGTCTTGAATGTGAAAACGAATCTAAGTTCCAGTTCCGGCGTCAAAGCTTCTTGAGAAGAACTGGCAAAGAAACTCTATACTCTATAAGTCTATAACTTATTTATACTAATATTATAAAGAAGAAAAGAAAAATTTGTTTCTTCAGTTTTTTCTGAAGTCTGAAGGTAATGAACCGATTTTAATAACCGTTACCATCAGTAAGCTACTTTATTCCCAGATAATACAAGCTATTTTTGTTTATCTTTCCTTTGACTATTAAGGAGCTTCGCTTCGCTCAATCAAAAATGCCTTAAATCTAGTATATTTCGCGATGATTTATTATTGTTTTATATTTCAATGAGGGAATCGACTTCTTGTACTATTTGCGCTTGGGATGCTATGGACAAAAGCGGGTTTATGAATAAAATTAGATAATAATATAGGTAACTCTGTTGTCGATTAAGCCATACAGAATCTATATTTACGACACTTCAGAATTTTGCTGGTTAAGTCAAATATAATTTCAAATCAATAGTAATTAAGTATATCAATTGCTATTGCGATATGAGAGAGAATCATTCCTTATTTGACTGTCTATACCATAGATATAAGAATAATAGATCGGCAATATTCACCCAAACAATGAGACCAAAAATGGGTTGTTGATGTGTGAGTGACTTATCAATGTGTGCGTAAAAAGCGCTTCAAAGTGTCAACTTTTACATAGTTATTGTTATGTGTTGAATTGTAAATATCCTGAAAATCCAATATACGCGGTTACGCTGTCAGTGATGAATATTAGTACATTTTTACTTACATGTGCCATTATAGTCCTGCTATAATGCCATTATAGTCTATGCTCAATCTATGGCCTATACAGATAATATATAAACAAACAATAACAATAGTTAAACCAAATGCAATTGGTAAACTTGATATCGGGGATTATCGATTCTCGGTTTGCCGTTTCGTACGCATTCCGTTTCCACAAAAATCGATCACAGAACTTCGTTTTTTTTTTAGTTTTTGTTTCTTGTAATATGTTAATAATGTACAAGAGTGTCGCGATAAACGCTATGGAGGTGAACGAACGATTAATTCCCGAGACAACTCTCGTTGTTTATCATACCGGGCAATAAAGATATCTGATGTGTCTCCCGCTGCGCGCGTGTGATATATGCGACACTGCATACATCACACACGCACATGCACACACACACACACACACACACACACACACACACACACACACATACATACACACAGCGCATCCTACTTATGAAATTACTAGTTCAACTATAAAATATGTGTATCAGTTTTATTCGATGGCCCCAGGCCTAGTTACTTTCGAGATGACATAAGGAAGAGAATAATATTATTATAGGTCATATTTATCTCTCGAGGCAATATCCTATCGATGAGGGAGGTATCTGGGGTCCCGCTTCCTGTCCCCTTCTCTACCCACCGCCTGTGTTATTCTTGAAGGCCGGCAAGGCCTCTCTGTCCCTCCCAGTGTTGTGGATTTCCACGCACAGCACTAATCGCATATCACCAGGTGACCCGCTTGTTCGTTTGTCGTCATTTTCAAAAACAAAATGACATGCCATCTATTTGCTGGCTTTTAATTCGTGAACTTTGAGATTTAAAAATAAACATAACTCGCCCTACGAAATTCGTTTCGTAATAAAACAAAGTTGGCTTATCGATACGGGGAGAAAAGTTAAATCGAACGGCGGCAGAAAGAAGACTATCTATCGACTAGTTCTAAATAGAATATTACCAATACTTTCCCGTGGGAGTAAACATAACTATAGACAGAGTAACGCATCTCGTTGCAACAACACCCAAACAAATTACTGCAAGAGGGGCCGTCCATTAATTACGCGGAGTGGAACTGAGAATTTTTGAGTATACTATCCATTAGTATCCAATATGTAAAATACTCGTGTCACGGTATTTATAATTAAACTCCTCCGAAATGGCTTCATTGATTTTCGTTAAATTTTCAGTTAGGTCTGCGGATCAGACAACAGTGGTAGAGCCAAGCAGTTCGCTGCGTGAATGGGCCGGCTCGACCGGTGAAATACCACGACCTCTCAGAAGATCGACGTAAAGTGGCTCATGCCGCGTTTCGCTCGGTGAGAGAGGTACCCAGAGGCCCACCCCCCTTCCCCATCCTTCCCTATCCCCTATCCCTTAAAGGTCGGCAACGCAAAAGTAACACTATATGTGTTGCTGGTGTCCATGGGCGGCGTTGGTTGCTTACCATCAGGTGACACGCCTGCTCGTTTGCCCTCCTATCACATAAAAAAAATCTATTTTTACTTCACCAAAATGTTAACCCAATTTTAATTTCTTAAAATGAATTTGGATTTATTTTGACAAGAGTTTCATTTTTATCTAGCAATATTTACTGGGTCGCCTTTAGTAGGTACGTAATCATTACGTACAATATAAAACAAACTCGCTTAGAAACTTTGTTTGAAACTTTGAAACTACTCAACGGATTTAGATGCGTTTTTTTAATAGATAGAGGGTGTCAACGGGGTAGTTTGTATCATCGTTTGTATTCATGTATAATATAGTAAAGAAATTTAGCAGTTTAACTGTAAATGCTGTAAAAAATACTTTGGATGCGAAACCAAGTTCGCCGAGTCAAGCTGGTTACATTTATAATGAAGTATAAAAACCACAAAAAGCTAAAATGTGTATATTCACTACACCGTGAATAGGTACCAGCACACTTAATGGACATCAAGACCTTGGCTTTAATTACATTTATTCGTATCAAAAATTGCGTAAGCTTATTTTTATTACGCGACGATTATTATCAAGTCACGCCGCCTGCTGCCTACCTAGGTTTTGAAAATCATTAAACAGGGTAAAGATCGAAACGATAGCGTTATTTTATAACCAAAATTTTTTTTACAACATACAATTTACATTACGGAAACACACAATAGAATTTAAAATTAACCGACATTGAACAAACAAATATGATACTGCTATATCAACTAGTTGTGACCGCACCATGGTCTGCGTGAAATTTTATAAGATAACTAATATAAACAGTAGCCTACGTTAGTTCTCTATTGCAATCCGTGTGAGTGCCTTTAAAATCAATCCAACTTTTTTAGACACAAACAATAATTTAAATAAAAGTTATTTTGATGTAAGTATCGTTTATAAGCATTATCCATATTTAAGAAAGCATTATGTAAGAAAAAATTACTTTGATATAACAAACAAAGAGTCTAACTAACAGTGGTAGAGCCAAGCAGTTCGCTGCATGAATGGGCCGGGATCGACCGGTGAAATACCACGACCTCTCAGAAGGTCGACGTAAAGTGACTCATGCCACGTTTCGTTCGGTGAGAGAGGTACCCGGAGGCCCACCCCCCTTTCCCCATCCTTTCCTCTTCCCTATCCCTTAAAGGTCGGCAACGCAACAGTAACACTATATGTGTTGCTGGTGTCCATGGGCGGCGTTGGTTACTTACCATCAGGTGACACGCCTGCTCGTTTGCCCTCCATTCCCATAAAAAAAAAATATTAATATAAGTGAACTAGGTATGTAATTTATTAATGAATTCAGTAATTTACCCAACACTGTACGTACAGTTTTACAAACAATTCCAAACTTAATGCCGATAATATTATACACGCAGAAAACTTTAGCGAAATATCTATTTTAACGACAATTAAACTATTTTACTTTTCCATCTCTCATAGTCTCGGTGGTCCAGTGGTCGATCTACCCGCTTCTGAATCCACGGATGGCGGGTTCGGATCCTGACTCATACCAATGATTTTCGAAATTAATATCCAAAGTTATGTGTGATAAATATCGATGACTAAAAATATTGTACCCGGTATGGCAATAGGTTCGCCACCTATTCCATTTGGGACGTAAACATAATGGCGAGTCGAGACTTAACAGCCACTGCCTTCACTTTGGTGTAGAAAAGTTAGGTATATTTTGCCACTTTTCAATCTAACTATCAGCATCTATCATTAGTATCCCTGAAGGACATTGACAACGACTTTTTAAACTATTAAATAAATACTCCAAAACTCCGTTAAATAAAGTAGTACTTGTAAACTAAACCGACAACGGAATTTTCGTATTCCCGTAACACTGAGCAGAAGAAGCGAGAGAAGCATCGTTGCCCACAGTGTGAACGCAGAACAGGAACGGTATACGTGACGCAAATACCATATCGCGTTACTAGAAGTCTGAACACGAGATCTGAATCTATTGTTCCTATGCAAACACTACGTCGCAACACATACTACTTATCATGCATACATACACACAAACAAACAAACTTTGTGCCCGGTATGACAATAGGTTCGCCACCTATTCCATTTGGGACGTAAAGATAACGGCAACACGAGGCTTAACAGCCGCTGCTTACACCTTCGGCCTAAAGTTATGCTATGTTATGTTATACATAAAAAATTGAATGATAGAAATTTAAATATATAAATATACCATTCACCAAACTCATTCATTTGTAGATATAATTATGCTGCGACTGGATGTAGTCACACGCCTAACTCGCAACTTCACGTCTTTCTCTACTCCAAGGTGTAGACAGCGGTTCACCGAATAGTTGTGTCTGAAAAGGGTTATGGGTGGCGAAACCTATTGCCATACACCGGGCACAATGTTATCAGTCATCGATTGCTGTCACACCTAACTTCCGAAAAGACTTATCGAAGTCATTGGTGTGATTCCTTGGTTCAGATGCGGTGAGGTGAGCTCAAATACTGGACCAGCGATAATAAGGAGTATAATAATACATAATACATAATAAATACTTAGAACATTATAGAAATACTAGTTGGCCCGGCGAACTCTATTTCCGCATCAAAAGTCATAATGTAGTAAATTTTGGATTTATAACTTTTTCTTTACAACATCATATATGAATTATAGATCAAAACCACCCCGATGACACCCTCTAACTATTAAAAAAAAACCGCATCAAAATCCGTTGCGTAGTTTTAAAGATATGCTCATATAAGGGGACAGACAGCGGAAAGTGACTTTGTTTTATACTATGTAATGATGATAAATATAAAATTCATAAAACACAATCAAGTTCTAGATATAACTAACCTATGCCTGGATATATTCACGCATAGCTCAAGATGAAAACTGAATTAAGGCTTCTTAATTTACATACATGTCCCAATTGACCCGATTGACCTTGTTCTCACAATATCCTTCTTAAAGCACAGGTCAAAGGGTTCAATAACGACTCGTACATACTCGATCGCAGCTAACCAGACAGGATCGTCAGTCAGATTACTTAATCTGTACCAGTATATATCAAAAATACAATTTGTATGATTAACCTAGTTAATTTGTGTGTTTTTTTCTCAAGTATACACCCCATAATGATTTACGAGATTGCTAAAAAAAATCCAATATATGTTTTCGAGATCCGTTATGTTACCGTATGTTTAAGACAGTAATAAAATATTCTAATAGAAAAATAACAGCAACATAACTTCACGCCAAGTATTTTGAGGAATAGGGAAAAAGGAAAAAGAACATTATAGGCAAACATATATCACCATATCATCATTCATCATTAGCCTGTTGCAGTCCACTGCTGGACATAGGCCTCTTAATTTGCGCCACAACATCCGATTCTCTGGCTTCCGCATCCAGTCTTTTCCAGCAGCCTTTCTGAGGTCGTCTGACCATCGGCCTGGTGGGCGTCCTACACTACGCTCCACGTTTCAGCACCGTAGGTCATAACTGGTAAGACGCACTGGTTGAAGACTTTGGTATTCAGGCATAGCGGTATAGGAGAGTCATACCCAGCTGAATCCTCGGCTTCTTTCTCGAAGTTTCGTCTACCTAACTGGATAGTTTGGCCCAGGTAGACGTATTTGTTTACAACTTCGAGAACCGACCCTTCGACATTTATCGGTCTGGGCACGACATGTTCATTGAACATGACCTTGGTCTTATCCAAGGTCATGCCCAAACCGACACGCCGGGAAGATTCGTCTAGGCTGCGCAGCATTCCGCTTAACTGTTCCAGCGTCTCTGCCATTACAATGATGTCGGCGGCGAACCGAAGATGTTAGATGTACTCACCATTCACGTTGATACCCTGTCCAGTCCAATCCAGGGTCTAGAAGACGTCCTCCAGAGCATTGGTGAAATGTTTGGGAGATATGACATCTCCCTATCTTACACCTCGATTCAGCTCGATGGAGTTCGTCACCTGGTCCTGTATCCGGACAGCCATCGTGGCGGTGTCATACAAGCATCTCAACACCTCGATATAACGCCAGTCAATCCGACATCGCTGCAATGCATCCAGAACTGCCCAAGTTTCGATGGAGTAGAGAGCTTTTTCGTAATCCACGAATGCCATACACAGCGGCTGATTGTACTCCTCAGTCTTCTGTACAATCTACCGAACAGTATGGATGTGATCCACGGTGCCAAAGCCTTTTCGAAACCCGGCCTGCTATATATATATATATATATATATATATATATATATATATATATATATATATATGCTATATAACACCATATAATTGAGGAAATACCATACTGGTATATTCAAATACGTCACCAAACCCACTTACTTGTGTACGAGATCCATGCATAGAATTTCAAAGCCCAAACGTAGGCCAAACAGAGACAGGATCCAATGTTAAATCAGGTTAATCCATTTCCTTTAGTTGACTTGAGAAACGTGCCCTGAATGGCAAACTGTTTTTTAATGAGCTGTGTATTGAAAAAAAAGGTTTTAGGAATAAATATGACATAGTGCGAAGACCCACAGACAAGAAATATATTTAAAAAATACGGGAAGTGTGCGGCATTAACATAATTTGATATTGCATTCCTTGCATAAGAGATAAATAAAAATAAAGAGATAAAAATTTCATCATGTTATATAGGGATATATTGAACTGATTCCTAAAATTCCTTTACCATTAAAAAGCCACCACTCTTTAACCTTAGTTTCATCATTACACAGTATAAAACAAAGTCACTTTCCGTATAAAACAGTATAAAACAATGTCCATCCCCTTATATGCTTATATTTTTAAAACTACGCAACGGATTTTGATGCGGTTTTTTTTCAGTTAGATAAATAGATGGTGTGAACGGGGTGGTTTTTATCTATAATTCATGTATGATGTTGTAAAGAAAGTGATAAATCCCAAATCCTCTTCTTTATTTCTTTTGCGTGTCAGCTAGTATACATTGATCCACAGAATTATAATATAATGTAGGCACTACAAGGTTAATAACACAAATTATAATTTAATTCAATCAAACCCAATTTTGTTTTTGAACGAATCTATAGAACCAATAATTATCCCACTTATATATAAAACATTTACAAAACTATCATGTGAGTAATGCCTTATGTCGAACAAACAAAACACCAAAATCTTACCAACAAAGCTTTCAAGCCAGAACAAGGCAAAATAATTTTCTTTATAGACGATATTAATATACTCAAGGCGAAATCTATAGAAAAATAATTGACAGAAATCATTGTTATTATTAAATCTAATCACTTACGTACAGACAGACAGCACTGCTCAAACAAATTGATGAGCGAGCCGACCTTTGTTCGGATTTTATTCCCGTTTTGATTACAGTATTTTAGACGAATTGAAGGGTGTTTAATTTTCTATTGTTAAGTATAAGAGACAAGTGGATTGAAATAAAATGCCTTTATTTCGACAACATCAAAAGTATTCAGCATTTCCAATTAGCAACTATGATTAATAATGGAATAAAGGTAGTATATTTAAAAGTATCAATAGTCCAGTGTTCCAGCACCACGCTTCTGAATCAAGGGACGTAAACGAACCGGCGAGTTGAGGCTTAAAAGCCACTGCTACACCTTCGGGTAGAAAAAGCCGTGAAGTGTTGTTATGTGTTGTTTAGTATATTAACAACGATTTGATTTTTACATCATTGTCTTCTAATATCTCCTCAATTCTCCGTCGGACAGTAACCGCTTTTTTATTGGCTTAAAAATATAGACAGACCAGCCGTCTCGGTGGTCTGGATGTAAACCAGGTGCTTGAGTAGCTTAATAGCCACCGCCCACAACTTCGGGTAGAAAAATGCGTTAAGTTATTAAAAATCTAGTTCAGTGATCTGCAAAACTTCTTTCATAATAGTTTTTTTGGGTTGATATCGGATCGGCTAATTTCATTGTATCTTGTATCCTATCTATATATTACAAATTTTATTTGATAATTTTTAGTTAGTTACATTTTAAGATCAATATATATTTTTTTAGGTATTTTATACAATATATTAAGCACTGCTTATTATGGGGTTTTTAGAAGGACCTCTCTTCGTCCAAAATGTTTTCGTAGTTTGATCATATCTTACTTAAACGAGTGTGACGACAAGATTAATTTCGAATAATATTGCTTTACTTTCATCACCAAATATGAAAGTGTATGATAACTTTCAAGATAATAAGGTGCAACATATGGCTGGAGATAAGATCAGTATTTAAATAGCGTGTCAGATAAAGCTCCATATGTCTACAACAGTAGCTGTCTCGTTAGAACAGTAGCTAATTGAGAGCAATACAAGCTCATATAACCTCCATGGCATTCATAAAATGAGTTCCGCGTAACTGCACTGTTTGTTAGATGTTTAAACAGATGACAGCGAAGATAGACGCACCGCCCTTAACAGAACATAAAATATCTCAAAGTAGAAAAAAGAAAAAAAAAAGAAACTCTGGTATTTTTGAACAGTAGCTAGTTCACTTGTTCAAACATAAAGTATTATATCTTTACAAACAGGCGCTATGGCAACTGTCATGATTTTTAGACATCTGTCATCAGGGACACACTCGCGTTCTTTTTTTTGTACCTTCATTTTAACAGTGGTAGAGCCAAGCAGTTCGCTGCACGAATGGGCCGGCTCGACCGGTGAAATACCACGACCTCCCAGAAGACCGACGTAAAGTGGCTCATGCCGCGTTTCGTTCGGTGAGAGAGGTACCCGGAGGCCCACCCCCCTCCCCCATCCTTTCCTATCCCCTATCCCTTAAAGGTCGGCAACGCAACAGTGACACTATATGTGTTGCTAGTGTCCATGGGCGGCGTTGGTTGCTTACTATCAGGTGACACGCCTGCTCGTTTGCCCTCCTATCCCATAAAAAAAAAAAAAAAAAAAAAAAAAAAAAAAAAAAAACCTTCATTCTTTTTACCACTTAAATAGGTACGACACAATGTTGTCAGTTATCGATATTTATCACACCTAGAACTATTAGCAGGGTGCGCGAACCATCAAAACAACAGTAAAAGCGCATTCATCTAAAAGGAATCATCCCATACCGTAGTACCTACTTTGGAAAAACAGCAGGAAACTCATTTCTGATAGAGTTCAGAGGAGTATTTTTTATGTAACCTTGCAGTTAAAAAGCATTGACATAGATCAACAGCTTTTAGTGAGGTTATTATTGCAAATGACCATCACATTTCTGCACAAATAATTATGGTCATCTATTTAAATATCAAATTCAACAAAGAAATCTACTATCTGCATAATACCGATTCAGAATCATAAATAAACACCCACATGAGATTATGATTATTAAGTAGCTAGTAGTTATATGAAGTATATCAAAGCCGGTGCAACACAACAAGACGGCCTTCAACTCAATCACCAAACACACGGCGAGATTGTAATCTGACGTTTATCCCATACTAAGTAACAATATAGTAAGTAAGTATACATTTTACCCGCTGGTTTTAATAATGCTTTATAATGCCAGGGTCCATGTTTACTTCGAACATAATGCGCAACGCATTAGAAGTTGGTAAGTATAACGGGGCCACAATCAACGTTATCTCGGCCAGAACAGCTACAACTTGTCTCAAATAAGGGACGACCGAGTGCGACCTGTTATAATATAACAACTTGGGAGGTCGTTACGTTACTGTTGATGACAACCAAAATTAATAGCTGAATGTGATCAGTGATGGTATATGGTGCCGTCAGTAACGTGAGAATATTTACAACGACTTTCAACTGGATACCATTACGTTTTTTGCGGCTTTATATTTGACATTTTTTATATCTAATTTCTATTTATGCTTTATTTTCGTAAAGTGAAATATTTTCATTACAGTCGAGGTCTCATTTTATAGTGTTTCATTTTACTTATTACACAATTATATTTAACTGCATTTCCAAGTCAATCTATACCTAAATCTGAGGACATCTAGACAATATAGGGAGAATACTTTTAACTGAATCATTCATCATTTTCCTGCCCTTATTTCACTCTAAGTGAGGTCGGCACAACATGTCATGCTTTCGAGCTATCCAGGTTGGATTTGGCTGTGGTTTTATGACCGGCCGCCAAAACTATACTTTTGGCTGATACAGACAAAAAATATGTGGGTTCTTGTGTTTCCGTGAATAACATTTATTACCGTAAAACACTTACTTACTGACTTAATCGGGTTTAATTTATTTATTTTCCTAATATCTCTGGAAGTTTCGAATGCTCTCCGAATTTTAATTTTCACGAGAGAACAGTAAGTATACGAGTAATAAGTAAATCAAGTGTTTATGTAGGTGTTTCATTGTTTAAAATGTATATATTATGTATACGTTTCTTTATGAGACATGTGTTTCTTTATGTATGAGCAAATTCTTTTGTGTGTAAATTTCTAATCTGTCATCGAGAGATCTATATCGAGTTCTGTTGTTAGATAGTCAAGTAAGATAAACGATATTCCTACTAATATAATAATTTCGAAAGTTACTCTGTATGTTTGTCTGAGACTTCTTCTCGCCAGCAATTATTTACTTAAGCCCCCACAAGGCTCACCATATTTGAGGTCCAAAATCTAAATTCGTATCTGTATCAGTTCTATTCGCATAGATCTTCTAATGTCAATATGTTTTTTTGCACAGACATATGATTTTAAAGAAACCCAGGTAACTTCAGTTTCAAACAAAACTCAATCGATGCATCGACTAAAAAATGTTTCATTATGCCAACGACTTTTTACACGATACATTAAATAAGGGAGAAATGCAAGTTGAAAGATGATGTGGTGACCAAGGTGGAGAGAAGTATATTAAGATGTTTTGGTCGTGTTGCAAGAATGAATGAAAGCCGACTGACTAAAAGAGTATACGAAGCGAATGTGAGTGGCTGAGTCGGGATCGGGAGACCAAGACGGAGCTACCACGACCAAATAAACGGTCTGTTTAAAAAAGGCAAAATGCGTAGTACCCGAAACCGACGTGATGTATGACTGTGGATGATACGAAAATGTGTGTCAGGATCGTTGCTTGTGGAAAGCCAAAATCTCTGCCTACCCCTATGGCATACAGGCGTGAGCTTATGCATGTATGTATGTACATTAAATTCCAGAGAATAGTAGAGAATATAGAAAACATACAGAATACAGTAGCATGGTTATAGAAATAGGTAAAATCTAGTAAAAAAAAAAAATGACATTTGCCCACAATTTCCTTGAATGTATTTAACATGGATTAATAAATCTCCGCGTGCCTGACCTCTAACTAATAATTCGACATATTTCTCACAAGACACATCTCTCTATATCAACATATGAATAATTTATGTTTAGCTGTCGTCTATTTCAATAGAAGGTTACATGGCCCATAACCTATTTTAAAAACGTTATCCATCTTGCGTGTAAATTCAAATGACCCTCTGGGACTGTGCCCATACCAAACGGTTATTCTCTGTATACGAGCTACTATTCATTCAATTTGTATATAATTATGTAAATAACTGGTCGTTTCGGTGGCCCAGTGATAGTCTTGGGTATGACAATAGGTTCCAACACCTATTCCATTCGGGACGTAAAAATTCGACGAGTCGAGGCTTAACAGCTGCTGCCTACAACTTCAGTTTTTTTTTTCATGAGATAGGAGGGTTTGTCGCTCTTTGACACCTGCAACACATATATAGTGTTACAGTTGCGTTGCCGACCTTTAAGGGAGTAGGATGGGAATGGGTAGGGAAGGGAGGTGGGCCTTCGGGTACCTCTCTCACCGAACAAAACGCGGCATGAGCCACTTTACGTCGATCTTCTGAGAGGTCATGGTATTTCACCAGTCGAGCCGGCCCATTCATGCAGCGGACTGCTTAGCTCTACCAAAAGGTAGAAAAAGGCGTAAAGTTATAAGAAAGTTTTCCTCGTTTGTACAACACGTATTGTACTACATTTTCAATATCCACTAAAGATGTATAATAAATACACGTATTATACTGTTTTTATGGAACCCTTTCTACGTAATGTTGGAAAGCCTAGACTGCTAATACTTGAAATACTAAACAAAGGAGTTATTGTTTTTGCTACCCGACTGCACTACAAGGAGGACGGTTATGTTTCAAGTGTGTAATGTAAGTGTTCTTTGTCGTGCCCTGAAACTTAGGCCACTGGATGGATTCTATTCAAGTCGAAAAATGGCGGTAAATTTATTGTTGTCGTCGTAAATTTTGCGAAATTTCAACGGACGGAAACAAAAATGACGCATTTTGTGCTTAGTGGAGTAGTCGATATATTTATTCTGATCTATCTGTTATATTAGATTTTTAAATACTTATACTTTGCTAGTATAAATACATTCTAGCTTAAATTAATGTCGAAATTTTTTTAGGTACATTTCGAAAAAAAAAAAAAAACAGCTTTTTTCATGAATTTACAAAGACACCCAAAAAGCTATTTAAATGTAAACAAACATTTAAATTAAATATAAACACGTGCGCTTAAGGCAAGTGCCTCCGTGGAACATGAAAACACGAATGCAATCGCCACGAGCGGCACGATTACATATGAAGGGGGTGTCATGAGAAGAACCGGGCAGGAAACAAATATGCCAAATAATCTTTTGATATAAGATATATAACAATCGTATCGCTAATGTATGCAGTACATACATAAATAACTTCAAATCCTTTGCGGGGTAGGCAGAGATAACATCGCACCAAGAGGCACGATTCTTACACGCCTCACTTAGCTTTTTTGACTATCATAAACTCTTGTCATACACGCGCGTCTATGTTTAATAGTAGACTCATACATAAAAAGGTTCCGCAGCTGGAATACTCGACTAAATGTCTACTACATGTCTATTTATTACGTCTGCAGTATTTTTCATCCTTGTCTAAATTAACTACGTAAGTAAGTATATATACGTAAATAAATATTTTTGGGGCCCAATAAAAATTCATTTCATACGATAAGATCCACCCGAGCCCGGTCGGTCGATACAGTGAGGGGCAGTGGAGGTATGAAGAAATAATATTAGTTCCCTTTGCAAATTGATCAAACGAAATTTGCTTTGCGAATGTCTGTCTTATCTGTAGGGGGAGCTTTCAAATATAATTACCGCATGAAAATAAATATATGTATACCTTTTTTATATTGGAAACGTTGGTCTATATAAAAATACCAACTTGATTACGTTAGATCCAATTACTTGTATACCTATAGTTAATAGTATATGTAGGTCTGGTAGGGACATCTTGGACACGACACAACGCCCTCTAGTTCCAAACTAAGCAAATAAATGCTTGTATTATGGATAATAACGGATATTATAACATACATACTAATTTTGTAAATACCTACCTATAAAAACACCCAGACGCCCATACAGACAATTCTTGTCATAAATATTTGTACTCGGTGGGGATCGAAACCGCCAACCTCAATTCTGCAGTCGGTAGTTTTACCAAAGCACCACGAGGCTCGTCTCAATATAATATCTATAGAAGGCTCACATTTTAGTAAATATAGGTACTGTAATTACAACCATGGGATATATTTTATCAGTTACATGGCGACGGTGTGGTAAACATTTTGTTCTCATTAAATAAACATTTCAGAATTTTATGTCACCATAAGCGACAACATAACTGTGTCCGAGTGCAAGATACTAATGGTTGTTGGAAAGCATAAAAAGTTCAGAAATGAAAAGGGAGATTTGATTAACCTGTTCTTCTCCGTCCTCTCTACATCCCGCACAAAAGGTTAGCAGAGAAAAAAGAGATTGCAATCGTCCATGGGCAGCGGTAGTCGCTTACCACTCGGTGACCGGCTAGCTCTTACGCCTCCTTTCCAATAAAAAATGAAAACTAATTTCAGATAGGTATTTCTAAACTACATGGCGGGCACGTCGATGTCATCATGACAATCTACAGTCATAAGAGATAGCGCTAAAGTGACACTAATATGTAATAAGCCACCCATATATTTACGAGTTAAGCAATATGTGGAACATCCACCCCAGAGACCACGAAAAAAAACAATATTTTTCATTAAATATTTTAAGTCTCGGTGGCCCAGTGGTCGAGCACACGGCTTCTGATCCAGAGGTCCGGGTTCGATTCCCGACACTGGCTGACACCAACCAAGCAAGAAACCAAATGTCATTTAAAAGATGGTGTTTTTCATTAATTTCTTTGATTTTGTCACCAACATACGCATTTATATTCCCTTTTGTCATATCATTTTACCTCTCACGGCTGTTATTTTCTCTTGCCGTCTACACTAAGAATACCCGATACCTATGTACGCAAAGTATCCTGTGTATTCAGTCACTAAGAAATATTACGCAAGTAATTTAAAGTACCCGCGACGTTTATCCAAGTGACGTACGCGTGACAATTACAGAATAGGCCACAAATTAAACTCGATTTAATGAAAACCTCATTCACGACTCGGTAAGCAGCATAACAATTAGGTGTCCATCAGCCCATCAACAGTTTAGCGACACTACAATTGTTGATTTAATCAACCCAACACCAACAACAAACGGTCAAATACCAAAGTTTAATCGTCAGGGGTCAACAACATTTTGAAGCATTTAATTAAATATTAAAAGGTTAAGAGAACCCCTTTTAGACAATTAATAAATATTTATATAAATTGATCGCTGAAATTGAATGTAGAATAATTAATTTGAGCAAACATTAATTTAGACGCAATATTTGACATACAAAATTTTTATGATAGAAATCAATGGGATTAATATTCTGGCTTATACTAGTCAAAGTAAAATGTTGATTTACTAATATTCATGGTATGAAATACATTTTTGCCACAGTATTATTAGTAAATAGAACCTTCACATATAAAATGGTTTATATGAAAATGTTCCACAATGCCGGGCCCTATATTTGTTGGTATTCTAGTTATTTCTGATGTTTATTTCTACGACTGTCCCGATTCTAAGAGTAAATAACATACGCTGTATATGTCTCCTTTGCTGTATGACCGCTTATAAATAATATACATAACTACCAGTTATGATAAAGACCGACCATTCTCATGTGTACAACGAAAATAGAAAAAAAAAATGAGTCTAGAATATTTATGCAAGATACCAAATTATTGATCATAACTATCCATATATATATACAGAACCGAAGATGTCTTTATAGCCTTTTTGCAGTCGACATAAAAAGGTTTACGACAACTGACAATCATTGATAATCAAATTGGAAGTTCGTTTTGTATATCAAAAATTCACACCACGTGCAGACAGTTGTACAGTTCCAACCCAAGGGCCGTGAACAATAAGACCGGAGAAGTGATTTGCATGGTTCCTGCATATCAAGTGCCTATTATTTCATGTACCCCACCTACCATTCGGCACATTTGCATGCCCAAAACTGTCCAGCCAGTACAAGAACACGTTACATTCGGTGATGTAATCGTACGACCCTGCTGTTCCAAGTTTATTATCATTACCAAACATACATTATCATCACATAAATTTATTGCTTAACAATAAGACTTCAACTCTTTGTGTCGCCATTGGACACCCGACGTTGGAATCCTAATGAGACACGTGGTGAGCAGTTTACACAGCTTGCATGGTCACACAAAAAAAACATGTTCTCAAAGTCAACATTTGAAATTTTGAATGTAGAACGTTAAATATTCCAAATTTAAATTTGACAATACTCACTTCCAGCCGGTGGAATATCTCGAGAAGAGCCAAATTTCGTTGCTGTGCGGTCGAAAACAATGGCAGCGTTTTCTAGCCCTTTGGCAGTTGCATGGCCTCTGCAAAAAAGAAATAGATTTTTATTGTGGTGTAGTTTTAAATATCACGACGTATCACCAGGGGGGGGGTCCAAAAATTATGAAAAAAAACATCACGTGATTAATGGACGGCCCGTAGTCTATTTCTGAGTATGTACTTGTATTGATCAGACTGTCTCGCGTCATGTCTAATATGATATCATTGAAAACAAACCTGAAGTAACTGGTACTTCGTGTAATTTTCCAGAATTTGATGGTAAAAACGAGTATTCTTTTAATGGAATAGACGCTGGAATGGAATATGTACAAACTAGAATATTCTTTAAATTCAATTTTGTTTGAATTGAGATCGTTAAGCGTAAACTTACTGAATTTAGTTTACTCAATGCAGTATATAAAATACAGTATACCTACTCTAAACACGAACTGTTAAATGCAACCAAGGTATATAGCGTACCTAAAAGATACGGATTTTCATTTCTGACAACACAACCCAATGCCCACAGTGAACAATTGCAGAAGTTGAATTAATTGTATTAGTTATTTTTAATGTCCGACCGAAGGTCTATTTTTGGCCGACGCCGAAGCCGATTAATCGGCAATCTCCACAACCTTCGGCCGAAACCGAGGCCGAAGGTTTTTAAACTATTACTAATTTAATAATTTTCTTCAATATTATCCACAGCTAACGAAGAATATCGGCGTAAAGTGGCTTATACCACTTATCTCTCGGAGATATAGGTATCCGCACTGAACTAAGTGCAATCCGGTCCGTCAGTTACTCACTCTTTCGCATCAGTTCGTTTAATTCCGACTGACCTCGGACCTTGCGCGGGACCTTCTCGAGATCTCGTCGAAGATGGATTTTTGGCCGAAGGTGGCTGAAGCCGAAGCATCCGTCGGTCACTAGTTATTTTATTATTAAAAGCTTATCTTATTAATAAACACTGATAAAGACCATCCAAACCTGAACTTATTTTTTCTGAATATATGTAATTAATAATTATAGAAGAGAAGTTCCGATTCTAAAAAAACACGATTTCATATCATAGAAATTGAAAAGTTTATGGATTTATGTAGTATGTATTTTACACCTTTTAGTTTGTATAATAATGAAAACATGGTTTTAATGATTAAAATTAATTATTAATTAAACTTATATTTCTTTTTATAAATCATATATACACCTCAATAATAACAACTCCAATATTGGAACAAATGAAACAGTATCCTTCCAACACATACATAACTTCACGCCTTTTTCTACCCGAAGGTGTAGGCAGCGGCTGTTAAGCCTCGTCTCGCTGTTATGTTTACGTCCCAAATGGAATAGGTGACGAACCTATTGCCATACCGGGCACAAGGTTGTCAGTCATCGATATTTATCACACGTAACTTCCGAAAATTTAGAAAAGTCATTGGTGTGTCCCAGGATTTGAACCCGCTACTTCTTGAATCAGAAGAGGGGTGCGGTAGTCTCGGTGGCGCAGTGGCCTATAATCCTTCCAACATTTTACTTAAATTGAACGGTGGAAATATTGAAAAAGTTACAAGCAGCTGAACGCTTGGGGATTAAAACGATATTACAGAACAGTACAATATTTCAAATAATATTTATCTTCAACAACACCAAACACATATAAATTCATTAAATACATTGCAAATAGTTAATAGAGAACATTATTATATTGTATCCTGATTCAGCATAGAAATTCACCGCGAACGTATGCTCACGGCATACGTATTGATTAGGAGAAACCCATCAATCTTTGATTCGATTGCCAACAATTGGTGGGAAGTACATCAAATACTGAATTACTAGGAAGTAGAGTAACATGTAAATATACACAAATACATTTAATGTATAGAATAAGATTAGTTAGTAGTATGCGGTTAGAGGAAAGCGTAGGTTTCTAGAAATGTCGTCATTCATTGACAAGTTAAACATTGAAATTGCAATATATACTCAGTCATGCCATAAATATTGTAACAAACAAAAACATTTTTTTTTTAATTGTAAATAACATTTATTACTTTTACAGTGTGTTACTTTAATACATAAATATAAAACAATATAAAATATAAAAAGCTTATTCGAAGTGGTCTCCATTGGCTGCAATACAGGCCTTTAAACGTTGAGGCCAGTTATCAATAGAAACACGCACTCTTTCCATGGGAAAATTCTTCACTGCCAATCGTATGGATTGTTTTAGGGACTCTAAATTATTATGACGTTTAGAGCAAGCCGTACTCTCTAAAACTGACCACAAATTATAATCCAGTAGATTAAGATCGGGACTAGACGACGGCCAGTGTTCAGCTCTAATGAAGTCCGAAACGTTCGCTTCCAACCAAGATTGCGTGGACCGAGCTTTATGACCCGGTGCCGAGTCTTGCTGGAAGGACCATACTTCGTTATTGAACATGGTGTTGTTAAGGGGCTTGACTACCTATTCAAGAATGGTATCTTGATACACTTGTGCCGATGTTTTGATACCTTTTTCATAAAAATATGGCTCAGTCACTCCTTCGTTGCTAACACCCCACCAAACCATCACTGAAGTCGGATAATGCCCACGTTGCACTCTGTCAACTAAACTAAACTAAACTGTCATTTTGTTTGTTAAAATGTTGCTCAATTGTGAAAACTTTTTCATCCGTAAACAATATTTTTCTGTGACCTCCCTTTGCGTACCGCTTCAGTAGTTATTTAAATTTTAACACCCTATTCTTTTTTAAATTATCAGTTAATAAATGACCAGTGCGCCTCTTATAGGCTGCAAGTCCTAAGTCATCTTTTAAAATACGCGACATTGTTCTAGGTGCTATCTTCATCTCCCGAGATAAAATCTTTTGCTTGCGGACAGGATTTCTTCGAATTCTTTCCCTTACTGCTTTGACCACCTTTTTCGTACGAAATCTACGTGGACGGCTAGGTCTTTTTCTGTCACAAACAGAGGAGGTCTCATTGTACCTATTAATAGCCCGGTACACAAACATTTGACTAATACCAAGTGTATGGAGAGTTTTAAATATTGCATTTGGCTCCATACCTACTTTGTGTAATGCAATCACAGTGATTCGGTTCTCTTTATCACCCTACTCCATTTTAATATCGCAAAATATTGTGCAATGTATTGGCGCCAAAACGAGAAAACACAATGAACAATCTTATAAAAATGTCAGATTCCAAATTCAAATGTAATATTTTTTATTTTTAGTTGTAACAGTATTTATGGCCAGACTAAGTATACATAATATAAAAAAGATATCACAAACTTGTATCCTACTAATAACAAAAATAACATAACTTCACGCCTTTCTTACCTAAAGGTGTAGGCAGTGGCTATTAAGCTTCGTATAGCAGTTATGTTTACGTCTGATAATATTATTATCCTACTAATACTAACTATAAACGCGAAAGTTTGTAAGCATGGATGGATGTTGGCTACTCTTTCGCATAAAAATTACGCAGTTGATTTTGATGAAACTTTACAATAATATAGCTTATACATCAGATTAGCATATATAGGCTACAATTTATAAAGATATATTGGATATAATTTAAAATATGTATAACGATAAGTTTCAAGAAAATTAGCCATAAAATATCATTATTGCTTGCGTTGCAAAACCTATTGATGAGAGAACGAAAAAATGTTCCTAATTAATAAATAACATCAATATTCTATCTATAGATTATCTTTTACTTTTCACGCGGCAGTCGTTAGTTTTAATATTAAGTCCAGATCAACACAAGTTGTGTACGTGGAGAGGCGCGTGTACACAAACCATATCCTCTTTGTAATAAACATTATCTGTACGACCTTTTCACCTTAAACGTTATTATAATATTAATGTTTTTATATTCAATTACCGAAAATAACTTCAATTACGGTGGTCTCCGAAATTAATTTAATTTCCAAATGGCGTCATTACATAATAATGATAGATGGACTGCCGCGCCGTCGACTGATCTCTTATCGATACTTATATTCATAAACAAACTAACAAAGTTTTATTAATAAAATGTAAAACGACGAGCACACAAGAAGTTCAATTACTTAAAAATATAAATAAATCAGCAGTATTTTATCGACATTTTCGCTTTTCCGACTTTCGGAGCTGAAATCAACCGATTATTATTCTCTTGCCATACATCGATATTAACTCATATTGGCAACTTGATCGTAAATAACACACAAAAGTTTCTCCGATTTACATTCAAATCGACTTAGTCAAGATGGTATGTCACGCAGATGACAGAACAATGCGAGAATCAGAGCACCATTTTGTCAAAAAATTATAATATTTACAGTTAAATTCAAATAATCGATAAACTCATTATATATGTGGCTGCTTTTGTATTTAAGTAAACTTTTTTTATTTTACAGAGACCAGTGCTTGACAATACTTCGCAACACTTCACCTGATGGTAAGTGATAGTGATGGTTGATGGATGATAAAACGCCCTGGCGTGTTTAATAATATTTACTTTCTTTTTTTTTTCTAAAATTCTGTCTTTCTACATTATAAGCATTCGGGAACACCGACGCAGGCAGTTTGTTGCCCACATTCGCAGTGCGTATGGTGAACGAAATTTAATAGGGGTAGAGCCACGCACTACGCAGTTCGCTGGTCAATACTGGCCGGCTTGACCAGTGAAATATCACTACCACGACTTCTCAGAATATCGACGTAAAATGGCTCATGCTGGGTTTCGCTCGGTGAGAGAGGTATTCGCAGGCCCAACTCCTGGCCCTCTCCCCTTCCAATCCCACATCCGACCTCTTTCCTATCCAACTTTAAAGGCAGCTGTAACACTATATGTGTTGCAGGTGTCTGTGGGCAGCGTTTGTTGCATAACATCAGATAACACGCCTGCTCGTTTTCCTTTCTATCCCATAAAAAAGGAAGATACCAACTGTTTTATTCAGACAGCTGGTACATCATAGGGGTGGGTCGGATTGTCGCCGAAATATTTTTTCTGCAATATGTCTGTAACATTAGAATTTGTTTTGCGTATATCTTTTAAACTATTTAATTAATAATCATGTCGCTAGTTAATTGACACATTGCAGTAACTAATGAACAAATAATAATTAACTGAAATACAGTGTTAAAATTTTTTAATAAAAATGTACGCTTATCACAGATTTAATTAGCTTCGATTTTTTTCAACGGGAACTTCATTATTTGCAATCAGTTTCTAGATTATAATTTATGCACTTAATCAACACGAACTTTAATTACAATAACAAAACTATTCGTTCAAGTCGCGAAAGCTATCTGGATAATACATATATGTATGTACCTACGCCAATAACGCGGTAAGTACTCTTATAACGCATCTACCTCCCATATAACGCGGAGATATCCCACTTACATATTTCTGTACTGCTAAATTAAAAATGATTCGTACAGTTCATAATTAGCTTTGCACGTGTATCAAAGTTACAAAATAGGATACATCTCTAACCGAGCGAAATGCGGTACGAGCCACTTTACGTCGATATTCTGAGCGGTCGTGGCATTTCACCGATTGAGACGGCCCATTGAGGCAGCGAATTGTGTAGCTCTACCACCGTGTAACAACACTTCAAATGATTAAACTTCAAACATCAGGTTCGTTGACAACTATGTCTTATTGAATTTTAGCATCAATCGATTTCGGATGACAAGTGCCGACAAGTGTTAAGGCTCAACTCGATAAAAAAAATATCTATAAGTAAATAACCGTCACTTCACCGAGCACGTCTGGCGTCGATGCTGAAAATTCATTTTTAATCAACCCTGAAAGCCAAGTTCACAAAGGGGTGGTAATGTTTGACGACGTCAGCCGCAACGGCTCTAATTACAACGTCGTACTTGTTAACATTTAAATATATATATGTTGCAAGACATTTGACATGACTAAGTTCATAAACGTATTTCATAATTAGTAGTAGGTACCTACCTACCATCAAACTCAGATTAATACGTAAATAACATGTTTTTAGTGTTTTCATGCAGACAAGTTCACGTCATGTCCCTTGCGGGGTATGCAGAGGGAACAGAGCGCCATAAGGCACGGGAACACTCTTTAGTGTTCACGAAGTTTACATACAGAAAAAAATCATTTTTACCGTCCATATTTTCAATGTTGATCTAGATAAATCTAAGTTTTTAAATAAATAAATTTTTCACCTTACTCAGTTACGCATCTTTTCGTCGCATTTATCATACTAATATTATAAATGCGAATGTAAGTTTGTTTGTTACGCTTTCACGCAAAAACTACTGAACCGATCATCATGAAACTTTGTACATGTACTCTTGAAGGTATTAGAAGTAACATAGGGTACTTTATATTAAAAAAAAATTTTTTTCTTCAGTAATGAAGTTTTACAGTAATGAAGTTTCAACCCTGAATACTGTAATACCGTCCCATTGTATTACCGGCGGTAACGAAATGCGAATGTAAGTTTGTTTGTTACGCTTTCACGCAAAAACTACTGAACCGATCATCATGAAACTTTGTACATATACTCTTGAAGGTATTAGAAGTAACATAGGATACTTTTCAATGCGAGCGAAGCCGCGGGGATAAGCTAGTATCAAATAAAAAGACAGAAAAATCCTTCCATACAATAGTTATAATGACTTATAAAGCGTGAAAAAATCAAAAATTGCAAAAAGGCCTAATATAAAAATTAAGTGACGTTCTAGAAAAAAACACGCTAAACAATTTACGTAAGCATCGATCGATAGTTCGTACTGTTCATAGAGACCCACAGCACTCACTACCGCTGCCCTGAACACACTTACTGAATTATGTAAATTTAAGTGTACCACAAATTAGGTGAAATGTTGAAAGATCATTGGCGGAGAAATAATTACTTGTAAAGTATTATTTCATTCCAAAAGTGAAGCAATTAATTCCTAATGTTTAAGAAAACATGTATTTATTAACTGTGGGCTTGGAACGAGTTCTGTAACTTTTTATTTTTCAAAAATAGAACGTTTTATTTCATAATTTGTTCCTCATTTTGGGCCAGTTTGACATGAAAATGAATGAATGAATGACGAAGGCAATCCTAATAGGGGCCTACTCTCTTTTTATCCGCTCGGCTTACTAGACCAGGTTAAAGCTACTTGAGTTAAACACGCGTTTCCATGGTGTAAACCCTTGGTTTATCTGTATTTCTAGAAAATTCATTGGTTAATTTTCATTTTTTAAAGAATGGATGTTGCAAGATTGACTAAGCAGATATATATAAATGCAAAAGCGGATGGATGTAGAAATCGAGGACGGCCACGCGCATTCCAAGACCAAATAGAACGTGTTCTAGAGGAAGGTGGTGTTAGGAGCCTCAAAAATCAACACGCGTGCATGAAAAGAGTTATGAAAGTCAACGAAGCGAGTGAGGTGTGTAAGAATCGTGCCTTATAGCGTTCTGTCTGACTACCTCGCTCGGATTTGGCGTGACGTGTATGTATGTATAATTTTGAAACTTTCTAGGATACACATTAAATAATTGAAAATTTTACCTAATGACATAAAACCGGTTTCATTGAAATTTTACAGGACATTATATCAAAAATTTCATCCTTTCGATCCACCCGAAAAGAAATTCTGAATGAAATTTTCTCCGAATTCAAGAAGCATTGAAAAAAAAACCAAAGCTAAATTAATCAAAAATTTCACACATTTAATTTTTTTTTTTCATTGACTTAAATGCCTCCTAGCATGATTCACGTACCTACATAGTATTTTATCATTAATAATACATATAGGTAATAATAGGTACATTTATATATCCACATATTTTATCATTTTTAAAAACATATATTTATCCAGGCCTTTAGATAAGTTAATAATGTATTTACATAATTTGTTTGGAGTCAGTGATACAGTACATATAAGTGCTCATGTCAAGTATGAAGGTGACATTGCGAGATACTGTAACACGTTCTCCATTTACGCTCAAATCTGCCGTGTCAGCGTGCGCCGAGCGGCGTGTTCGTTCGGCTTTAATAGTTCATTGTCGGCGTGACATCCTCGTTTCCACACGTCAGTCACGTCTACCGTAGATTTTTCATGAGAATATCAGATTTGAAATTGGCAGAGTTGGTGAATATAGCGATTCACCGCCACCTCGTTAAATTGCAAGGATTTCAGCGTCAATCAAAATAGGTATATTATATATATATACTTTGACAAACCAAAATTTATTCAACCTGTTACAGCGCAATATTTATATGACATAACAGAACATAACTTCACGTCTTTTTCTTCCCGAAGGTGTAGGCAGCGGTTGATAAACCTCGACCGTTATGTCTACGTCCTAAATGGAATAGGTGGCGAATCGATGGCCTTACATCGGGCACAAAGTTTTCAGTCGGGCACAATAATATTTATCACACATAACTTCCGAAATGAAATCCAAAAAGTCATTGGTGTGAGCAAGGATTCGAACCCACGACTTCTTGATTTAGAAGCGGGTTGCTCGATCGCTGGACCACTGAGACTTGTGTGGAAATGGCTTTTAATATTGTAAGTAATACTTTAAGTTAGCAAACTAAATATTTAGAAATCTAATTGAATTGAACCTCGATCGCCCACAGGCATTCCACATCACCCACAACAGACTTATAAATATACAGCCATGAGCCACCTACGGGAGACTGGCAGGTTCGAACGTTAGAGTAAAAAAAAATATACACCATTTCATTAAAATTACAAACCTTTAGATCTAAATCCATCACCAGATGCTTCCCGAAAGATGTGCCGCCAGTCTTTTGTATGTGTAGAAAGACCATCACGTCATGAGCGTTCAGATCGAATCGAAAGTCGTCGTGGAGAACTTCGTCGTACGACAAACCCGGCTGTGCGATGACATCTGGTAACGGTCGTCCGGGAATCTCGGCGTACGATAGAGCCAACGATTCGGAAACTCTTTCTCTTGGGGACAGTGCGCACACCTGAGAACAAATAAGTTTAGCAAATAAATACAAGCCCTGAGCTTCTTGCCAGTTCTTTTCAAGAAGCCCTGACGTCGGAACTATCACTTAAATTCGCTTTCACATTCAAATTCATTCAATACAGCTTGATGAAAGGGAATCTAAGCTCCGCGTATTTTATCTTATATATAAAATTCTCGTGTCGTGTCGTTTCGTGTCGTGTTTGTGGTTAAACTCCTCCGAAACGGCTTTACCGATTCGGAGAGAATCGGACAACATCTATTTTTCATCCCCCTAAGCGTGCCAACAATCAATCCATGGATTGATTTTGTTTGGGGAATCTATCGACACATACACGATAATCTTAGATTGGCTTCAATCTTATTAGATTGGAGAATGATTAGACATAAGCCATAAGACAATAATATGATCATAAATCCAAAATATAAATCACGACCAAAGAATTTACAGTTACAGAATTCGAAATGTACGTATATAAGAGGTATTTTGAACTGATATCACCATCGCCAATAACCAAGTTTAATAAACTCTTAAAAGTTTGAAGTTTCAAAGTCGATAGTGTAAGATTTCTCGAAAGAAGCCCCTCTATAAGCCTGTTTAACGAAAACCAATTTTCGAAGTTTATTTCTCGTTTCTCGACTTATTTTCATGGGTTTCCTTTACAATAAAATTTAATCTGGAGGGTGGAAAAACGTTTTAATATCTCTTAGGCTTACGTCGGTCGGTGGGGGGGAGAGGTTAAGAGGGTGGCGAGATAAAGGGAGTCTATCCACTCGTCGCTTGTTTGTTCGTCTAATGAAGTGGGTACAGCCCGGAAAGCCCCTACGCCCATTAATATACAGTTACAATCAGCACTGAAATCACCCCACTCCGATTTTACTCCACTTATTGTAATTACTGAGAGTTTGTCGTCAGGAACGCTTCCTTTCATAAATATGGATTCAAATGCTGAAATGGAAGTTTTGAAAGCGGTCGATAATTTCTGACGATAGTAGATATTGTGCCCCATAAAGGATCTCCCAAATTAATTCTTCACCGATATCTCCATTAAGACCATGTTCATGAGTATCTATACTAATATTACAAAGCGGAAGAGTTTGTTTGTTTGAACGCGCTAATCTCAGAAACCACAGGTTCGATTTAAAAAACTCTTTCAGTGGTGTATAGTCCATTTATCGAGGAAGGCTTTATTATATTTTCAAATAAATTAGGGATCCTTACTATAAGTCCAATAAACCCCGAAAAAAATCTTACATCGCGAACGCTGAACCAAACAATGTACTACACATTCACTGAACATATATTTGTCTACATAAAAGATCGCGACGCCATATGTCCAACTATTGTAGTTATCTCACAATAAGTGTTTTTTTTAATTTTTAAAAATAATTATAATGATGGTATGTACAGAGATAGACAGTATACGTATAGACCTAATATGTGGATTGGAATGCCGTAATGAACTTCGATCTCTTCTATCTCTCTCGAACTACAAAGAAGCTCGTATACAAAAACATTGCGCGTATAAATTATACGCGTAATGTACGTCGAATCGAACGAAATACACAATACACCTGCGAGTTGATCGCTGTGTCTGTTAATCGCTGTGATTGGTCTTCGAATGTTAGAGATGGGCACTCCATGTATCGTTGAGTCTTAGGACTTATCGATAAATTAATTCAATAATAATTCGAAAATCAGCTCATGTCGTGCTTTATCCCTACTTTATTCTAACACCACAAATTTCAACCAAAGTGCTTCGTAATTACATTGGCAGCAGTTTATTTGACAGTATAAGTTTTCACCAATTTGACCAATCGCCGATGGAAAATCATCTCGTTCTTCTCAAACGGGCAGTAACCGAGGTATATGTCGACGTTTGGCTTCGTTATTTAATCAGGACTGTGAGGCCAACCCTTACAAAAAGGCAAATATTTAATAAATATGTATAGTTTCAAGGACAGTAAAATATTTATAATTAAATTTTATATACTGTTGGAAAAATATGTTTTAGGTATTAATATGTCGGATTAAAGTATTTAACATGTTTTACTTTCTATGATTATCGTTACACAAAATCAATAAAGTTGGTACAATATAAAAATAATAAAATTAACACACGTTGCCGATATTAACATCGATAATCTAATGAGTGTGTCTCCTAACTAGTCGCCCCGCTCACAATGAAAATGACGTCACGCTGTGGGCGTGGTTTTTCAAAAAAGTGACACGCTCGAAATGTATGGAAATATGACATCGCAGCCGTTCTATCTTGATCTATTTCTGTGTGTATGAAGTAGATTTGCAATCATTTATCTATTTCACAACTACCTTGTCTCCGTAACTCCTACACGTCTTAGCGTGAGTTTTTTACAGCTCGTAGAACCGGACTGTACGTGTGATTCCTGAATATCTACTTGCAAAAAAAAAACAATGTAGTAACCAGTATTGTTGCCATGCCACGCTCTTAATTAGAAACATAATAACGGTCGTCTAGTTATAAAAGTAATAAGTATAAATACGTATATTATATGTGTATTCATTATATCATTATTATTTTTGTACGATCCGCAGGAAGATAAGGATAACCAATAGTTGTGATAAATCATTATTTATATTATTATATTTATAATAATCATTAATCACATTTCGTTAATTTATTCACACGGTACAGAGATGATAATTTTTAATTTGCTTTACATGAAATATTGACTGCTATAAAAGGCCTAGTTGTAATACCTGAGAAAGGTGGAGCCACGCAATTCGCTACTTGAATGGGAAGCTGTCGGAAAAACAAAAAAAGAAAAAGGCTTTGTAAAGCTAAAAGCCGGCAGTGCAGCTATAACATAACATAACTTCACTCCTTTTTCTACTCGAAGGTGTAGGCAGTGGCTGTTAAGCCCCGACTCGCCGTTATGTTAACGTCCCAAATGGAATAAGGTGGCGAAACGATTGCCATACCGGGCACAAAGATTTTTAGTTATCCATAGTTATCACACATAACTTTCGAAATTAATTTCGAAAAGTCATAAGTGTGTGCCAGGATTCGAATTCGCGACATTTGGATTCAGAAGCCGTGTGCTCTACCACTGGACCACCAAGAGTTTAATAGATGTCCATTGGCGGGGCTAGTCGGTTAACTTGTCAAGGTGACCCATTTGCCTGTTTACTGCCTTTTCCACATTTTACTTTTGTTTTCAAAATTTTTCTGGTCCAGTGGTCGCGCTCACCGCATCTGATTCAGAAGTTGTGGTTTCGATTTCGAACTTACACCAATGATTTCTCGGAATTCGTTTCTGAAGTTATGTGTGATAAATAAATATCAATGTTTTTTTTTGGGTTAGGAGGGCAAATGAGCAGGCGTGTCACCTGATGGTATGCAAACAACTCCGCCCATGGACACCAGCAACACATACAGTGTTACTGTTGCGTTGCCAACCTTTAAGGGATAGGGAAGGGGGGTGGGCCTTCGGATACCTCTCTCACCGAACGTCGATCTTCTGAGAGGTCGTGGTATTTCACCTGTCGAGCCGGCCCATTCATGCAGCGAACTGCTTGGCTCTACCACTGTTAAACTGACAACAACAACTGACAACTTTGCGCCCGGTGTAATGGCAGTAGGTTCTCCATCGAATATTCCATTTACAACATAACGATTCTGCCAAGGCCTTAACAGCCACTACCTACAACTTCGGGTAGAAAATGGCGTAATTTGGCTGCCTAATTGTGAATATAGGACAAGATGTATACTGTCTACTGCACTATTTGTCAGGGCATTCACAGACCTCTTAGTACCAGGCAGAGTAATAGGCAGAGAGGTGTACAATGAGACAGAATTCATGATTATCTACAATTCCATGGGAAGTTCTGAGGTTGCCCCATAAGACAAATATTAAAAATAGCTGTGAGAGAAGTAACATCCATTAAAATATACAATTATAATTATTTTTTTTACTAAGAATGCAATTGGGTTTAAATCAAAATCATGTCATTAACATGTAATGTCAGATTATTTTTTTTTAAAAACAATATTATAGTTTTACCCTAAGGGAACTTATTTCAACAATGAAAATAATATTTGTATGTAGTATGATAATTTGTAAAATTTTCTATTTAGAACCAATTTCTATTTACCTAATTCTGTTCAGCGGTTGAATGGTTTGAGTTAAAAAACTTTTGTGCTTCTGATACAGTGATTTTATTTTAAACTTTTATGTATTCTGAAATTTTGATCTTAAGGAGTACTTAATAAACCTATACTTTAAAAAAAAACGAATATATCTCAAAGTATAAGTCGGTGACAGTCAGTGTTATAATAGACAAATCAGACACTTTCTTAAGGAACACTTACAGTATGAAGTTTACTCTTATCAAGGTAAATTTGATAAAGATAAATTTTATTGTTTATGTAATGTACTTTGAAGGGATAGTTTAATAAATATTCCAATAAGATTAGACTTGAGTATAGCACCATAAAGGACTGACTACTTGTTAATTACTAATTGTACTTGGTTAATTTTAGATTTTATTATTTACTGATATGGCATAAACAGTTTATCAACAAACCAATTTATTGAAAAACATTTTATTACTTAATGTCTTATCATAATGTAATATCTTATCTTTTTAATATCTTCTCAGAAGGACCAAGGACTATGTTAGTTATGGGAATAAATTAATAAATAGATCTATAATTTTTTGAAAAAAAATCTAATATTACTCATTGCAATATATAAGACATAATATTTTATATGGGCATTTTGTGAGCAGAACCTTTAGTAATTAGTATTTTTTTACGGTGATTGATTTAATTTCAGTGAGTGATGAATCTAATTTCTAAGTCCAAAATGTGTAGGAACTAATCCAGTTAGGTTTTTTTTTTTAATTTAATAGCTTTGTATGTATCTGTGAAATTATAATGGTACTGACTGTTTAAGAACATCTTTTTTCTTAAACAAATAACAACAAGACACAATAAGTTTACATAATTAAGATGACTATCAAGGTAGAACTGAACTTATTTTTCAATTTTTTTTTTGTAAATAAGTTGATGAAGTAATCAATATCACAAATATTAATTTAAATAATTAATTCTACTACCTTAATAATGAGTCTAAGCACAATTATTACTGTATTTATTATTTTCTTTCTACAGTGGGAAGACTACAGTAATCAATACAATATTCTTTTTTTACAGTAGTTGCATGTAGCAAGTGCTAATAGAAAGTTGTGATCAGTTTTTTAATGTCATTGATTGAAGGAACAAATTTTAATAATTAAAAATAATTCAGTTCGAGATATTCGCAGGTGATATCGAATACAAAAAAAAACATTTGCAACATAAAAACTTACCTGATCTGGGCAGAAATATCCAAACGCGACCATCCCAAATAATGAAAGAAGTAAACAAAACAGTATCACTTTTCGCAGTTTCGATCTTGGCTCCATCTTCTTTATTTCGTAAACACCGCTCGGCAGCAACAAAGCGAAATCACTATCTACTTGCACTGATACACTTTTTTGCATTTCGACTGAATGCATTTCTCATTTTTACAAAAATATCCCCGTCACAACATACACTATACCCGCCTCAGTTTCTACTTTAATTCGAATCAAAAAAATCTCATTGTTTATGTCGTTGTCCGTTTGCTATATCGATACGGCATTATCATGATTTTGTTAACCAAATATAGTGTTAAATAAAATTTAGAAAACAGCGAATAATACACAGGGGTACCGAATGTATTATTTAATACGAACATATGCTGACCGACTATCTACCTACAAACTCAGTAGCGGTTTGCGATCGCGATACGCGAGGAAAGTGGAGAATAGGTACGTACTGACAGAAGACAGAATTCAGTCAGACAGAATTGACAGACGAATGTTTTTTTTTTCGTATGGTCGACTAAAGCTTAGAATCTATACTGCCTTTCATAAAAACAATCTAATTATTATAATATAATTCTTTTCTATGTTTAGAATAGACTATCGGACCAAACCTGCTAACAGGTTTTATATTCCAATGTGTTAAGGGCTCTTTTTAATATTACTTTGGGGGGCACTTTAGTCTCATGGTGACAAGCGAAAGAATATATAGTAGGTATATATTTTTTTGATAATGGCTCATCGGTCTCTGGTATAGAGGGGCAAACGGGCAAGTCGTTTTTCATCTTTCATCATTGCGAATGATGCCGTGCCTTTAATCTTTTAGGCATGATATCATCTGCATTAAGCAAGCAGCTTACCAATGCTATTTACAACCCAATATCAATAATTCTAAATTATTGTTTTTACTTCGCTTTCCGCTGTCTGTCCTCTTATATGCTTTTTGTCAACTAGTATCATATAAAAGAACATAAAAATGTGTTCCTCTAAGATATATTTATGGATTTAATAGAGAACGTTATCACTAGTCGGCCAAAACTTTTGCCGAAACCGAAACTATTGTAGTACTAATTCTGACTTGTGGTTCTCTTCTCTTCTTGTTCTTCTGTATTTTATTGTACTGTATCATCTGTATATTTATCTCTTGTGTATCTTTATTGAGAGTGTAATAGTACATACATACAAATCTTTGCACCAAGTCTCTGTGTGATAGGCAGAGAAAACATATCACCATAAGTCACGATCCCTCACTTCTTTGACTTTCAATCAACATTGTCATACATGTTCGCCGGTTATTAAGACTCCTGGCATAAACATTCTTAAGGACAAGTTTAGTTTGAGCATGGAAAGTTTGTGGTCGCCCACATCTTTCCACTGCTAAACTGTACATCTGCCTATTTAATCTTGCATCATTAATTTTATAATTTAATATTAATTTCCTTAATTTTTACACTGACACTGCCAATCCTCTCATAAATTTTTCTTCCTTATAACCATTTTTTTCGTTCCGATCGGTGAAACTCATACTGCAAATTTTGCGCAGTGACCTCATTTCGACTGCTTTATTATTATTTTCATGCACCCTCTGCCTTGCCAACTCTCGCTTTCATAAGTTAGTGTTGGGATCAGTACCGCACTGTGAATAGCAAGGTTTTGTGTTTTGATTTTTAGCCCCAGGCATCCGCTCAACGCTCTATTTACAGTTTTTTCTACATTACTCTTCTTTCCCGTTGTAAAAATAATTTAAATAATTATTATTATGAGATGAGATGAGTGGTAGAGCCACGCAGTTCATTGCATGAATGGGCTGGCTCGACCGGTTAGATATAGTCACGTTTAGCTCGGTTAGAGGCCTGCAGGCCCAACTCCTACCCCTCTTCCTTCCTTATTCGATTTCTAACTGCTTTTCTATCCCACTAATAAAAATATGTTCAAGGAAGGAGGGTAGACGTCAGTTGGCTGGTCACAAAACCGCAGCCAAATCATTTGACAACATGGATAGTTCGAAAGGCTGTGCCGTCCCCATTTAAAGTGGGAAAAGGGCAAGAAAGTGATGATCATTTTAGTTATGTGGTAGGCACCTCAAAAGAGGAGCAGTTCGTGAGGAAGGTCCCCCGAGCGCTACGGGTGGCAGGCGCGCTACATCGCCTGCTGCCCAATCTAAGGAGACCAGGAGAGGCGGCGAATTCTCTTCGCCGCCTCTACAGTGGTGTCATGAGATCCGTGGCCTTGTACGGGGCCCCCGTCTGGTCGCGTGAACGTGCAGGGGCCTCCGGCTCCAGGGCTCTGCTGAGGAGCCTGGAGCTCTAGGGAGCTCTGGCGTTAGCGCGCCATCGGTGCCGTCCTGCCTCACCTCGAGGCCTGGGTGCTCCGTAAATAGGGCACTGTCACCTACAGGTTGACTCAGATACTCACTGGGCACGGGTGCTTCGGTGAGTATCAGAGTCGAATAAAAAGAGAAGAGATGGCGAGATGCCACTATTGCGCATCCTACCTGGACTCCGCTGGAGGTCTGCCCGGCGTGGGCGGTGGTCCTGGTCGACGGGATCGGGTGAGACCTGTCCACGCCGGCTTTAGTCGCGGCACTGCTGGCGGGCGACAAGGAGTGGAGAGTTGTGATCTCCTTTTTGCGAAGCTATAATACTCTAGGAGGCGGCCGCCGACCGGGATCGGGAGATAGCCGATCCCGCTGGAAGGTGGGGGCGGTGAGCTTAGTGATCGCCACCGCCGACGGGCCGCTAGGGCGCACTGCTCGTAAGTGCACCCGGGTCGGGACCCGGGAAGGATGACCCCCGGAGCGGCTGGGGTAGGTCGTCGAGGGTGGCGTTCCGCCATCTATTCTTTTTGGGAAGTCTTAGAAAGAAGAAACTTAGTCCAATTCAACCCCAAAAAGACACAGGTCTGCGCGTTTACCACTAAAAAGACACTTGTCTTAGCTCCCTGTTTCGAGGACACTCCCCTGACCGCCTCAGCTCAGTGGTAGAGCCAAGCAGTTCGCTGCATGAATGGGCCGACTCGACCGGTGAAATACCACGACCTCTCAGACGATCGACGTAAACCGGCGTTTTGTTCGGTGAGAGAGGTACCAGGAGGCCCACCCTCCTTCCCCATCCCATAAAGGTCGGCAACGCAACAGTAACACTATATGTATTGTTGGTGTCCATGGGCGGCGTTGCTGCTTACCATCAGGTGAAACGCCTGCTCGTTTGCCCTCATATGGCACTAAAAAAATCGGAATTCTTGGTGTCGACGTGTCGAGCGACTTCCAGTTTTACGGTCATCTGGAAGGCAAAGCTAAACTGGCCTCACAGAAGCTCGGTATGCTCAAGAGAGCGGGACAGTATTTCACGTCAGGTCATTAATTGCAACTTTATAAATGGCAGGTAAGACCTCACGTGGAGTACTGTATCTTTGGGCAGGAGCACCTCAGTACCAGTTTGCTCCAAATGACCGCACTCAACAACGGGCGGTTCGCCACGTCGATACCCACGCAAATTCCGATAGGCTTGATTCCCTGGAACTGCGAATAGATATTGCCTCTGCATGCATTCTATATCGAGTCTACCACGGGGAGTGTTCCCAGGGATTGTTCTGACTAATACCACCCGCTGCTTTCCGCCATCGCACGTCGCGCCAACATTACAACGCTTACAAATTGAATGGTTGGCGATCTACGACAGTACTCTTCAGTCGATATTTTTTGCTGGCAGAGGTATTTCCGGACCGATACGACACAGGGACCTTAGGGACTTAAGTCTACGGGCGGCGGTAGTCACTTTCCATCAGGTGACCCGCACCACTGTCGTTTGCCCCCTTTAATCTCCCTTTTAATAATAAAAAAGTAAAAAACTCGGCGAGTCGAGGCTTATCAGCAACTGTCTACACTTTATGGCAGGTTAGGCGTGAAGTTACAAAGACTTAAAATACTTTAAAGTTTAATCTAGATACATTTTATATTACTTCTTACTGCAAGTATAGACTCAATATAGCCATGGAGAGTGTGTTCCAGCCATCCTCGACTCCTACAATTGCATCATCTTGCATCATCCATTCTTTCTACGTGTACGAACCACTAGTTCAACAGTAGTGGAGCCAAGCAGTACGCTGCATGAATGGGCCGGCTCGACCGGTGAAATACCACGACCTCTCAGAAGACCGACGTAAAGTGGCTCATGCCGCGTTTGGTTCGGTGAGAGAGGTACCCGGAGGCCCACCTCCCTTTCCTATCCCTTAAAGGTCGGCAACGTAACAGTAACACTATATGTGTTGCTGGTGTCCATGAGCGGCACTCTTTCAATGCGACGTGCTGCCTTACACCTTGCTTTCGATTTTAATGAGCATACTCTGTCATACGGAACTCGCACTACCATAAATTAGTTTTGGGCATTGTGTATAGCTAACTGGGCTTTTTCTGCTTACATTTTTAGCGCCCTGAAATCTGCCCAATGCTACATTTACGCTTTTCCTTAAGCTACTTTTCTTTCTACATCGGCATGGAATTACAATTCAATTCATCATGACATGTATGTTAATACATATGTTTGAGATTTATTTAAATAAAAATAGGGTATGGCAGGAAAAAACAAATTATTAACAACTTCAATGACAGGCTTTAATCCAGTATCACTATGAGAATTTCATATTTGAAGTACATGATTTTTAAAATGACATCATGTTATGAAGGAAACTCATTTCCCATACTAAAACAATACTAACTAAAAATATATGTAAAACAAAGGACATATCGAGAATGCATTGGCAAAATAAACTACAAAAACATTAATTAATTATTATTACCATTGGGCACTATTATCAGGTGGTGTACACAAAATTAAGAACAATTCCAAATATTGCATCTACATATTTGTAAAACTATCAAAACACATTTAAAATTAAGATGGAAATGAATTAATGACAATAATTAATTGTTAATGAATAAAAAATATATTCAACATTTTAGAGCAAGTGTTATTTGGAAATTTCCTCTGGTTCGTCATTAAATTTCTCTCGTCACACTGTAGTTTCACTTAAAAGTAGAAAATATCTTGTTTCTTTTATTTTTTTTTCATATAATGTATATTTATATGTACACATGTTAAAAAATTCAACAAGGAACAATTCAAATATATATATACCTACTACGACTTAGAAATAATTGAAAATATATATATATATATTTTATAGATATAAAGAATTACTTCACTCCATGAATAATTAATACAGTAAGCAAATATGCCATCTTAAGTAAAAAAATATAATATGGTGAAGCCCACACAGCATGAATTGAACCCAATGCCACGAGAGAACTCAAAAGATAACTGTCCATTACATTGTTATAAAAAAATGTATACAAAATGTCCAACATCCACAATTTGATTACAATTTATGCGATACAAAAGTTAATAATTCATCACTGATATCATCAGCTAATCATTAAGGATATCATAGACACACATGGATGAGCTATAATGTATCAATCACTGAATCAGCTTCACACCTGTATCAGTATCCTGCCAGTTTTCATCTCCAGTCTCTAAGCTGTGAGGATCAACTCTCACCACAGATTCTTCTAGTTATAAAAAATTACTATATTTTATCGATTCAGTCCACAAATTTTTTCAAACAAAGTCCACAATTGCACCCGACATCACATGCAAACATGATTATATGTACGAGTTTAATTTTATTATCAAGATAACGTTCTGTTCACTAGGCGTTTGTTTAATAAAACGTTCTTCCAGTACGAATATTTATTTAGCACATGTTAATTTGTTGAAAGTTTTTATTTTTTTTATTTTAGCGATGCACTGTTTAAAACAATCAGTAATATCTATTAAAATTGTTCAGGCCGCAGGGTGCGTTCGCCACCTCGCAACATTCTCTATGACACCGTTTATTACACATTGTAATGACGTACCAATTGATTGACTACTAGTTTTCTATGGGGAGAAGCCAGTCCTCGAATGGTTGTCGCCCATCACGAACACCAATCAATTACGAGGACGTCCACGACCACGCGACCCGTCTCGATCCTGAAACAAATAACCGTGTTAGCAATTGTCGTACAAACATCAAAAGGAAATAAGAGTTTCATTCTGATATACATCGCAAGCACTGTCTTACGCTCTTACTGGTAAAAATACAACATGTAATGATAGTAGAAGGCACTCTTTAACATTTTTTGCTATTTCGAGGTAAGTCATCTATCTATGTTCATCATCATTACAAGAATTTTAATGGTTTGCACTAAAGATTATTGGTATTGAAAGACACTGGCCAGTAAAAACAGACATGAAAATATTTAAACAAAGAATATCATATGTCCACGTGAAAAGGGCGCCAAAAGATTGAAAGGACAGCAACGTGATCTGTTTTTTTAACAATGTGTAATCAGTATGGCTAATTAAAAGAGAATGTCTTTGTAGTCTACGGTCATGACGTCATACCTTACAACAGTGCTCAAATGTATATCGGAATAGGGCCTGTGTATATTGATCAACTTACCTTGCGTGGTCTATTATAATCGCGATCTCGATACATATTTGACATAGGACCGTCACGATTATACATGCCGGAATCGTGACGATCGTTGTGATCGTTATAGTCGCGAGAATCTTCGTCCAGATCGAGAGCGTCACGTGGATCGCGGTAGTTACGAGAGTCTCGGTGGTCTCTCGAATCACGGACATCGCGGTGGTGTTCCCTGTTCTCCCGGCCACCTTCGCGCCCCTCACGACCGTCCCGCTTGTCACGATAATCGCGGTAATTGCGGTAACCACCACCACCGCCGCCACCACCACGACCACCCTCATGGTCGTCACGATTGTTGTCCTGGCTGGGATGGTGAGGAACTTTACGCGAGTCTTCCTCCTCCTGACGTTTCTCGTAATGAATGAAATCATCGAAAATGGATGTCGAATGGCAATAACTGTGCATAATACGAAGTACTTGAAGGCCTTTGGCGTGCGGCACTTCTTGAGTGTCACGGGAATTGGTTACCGGTTTGTTCTCGTTGTTCTCTAATTTGATATAACGCAGTTGCACATTCGGAACGTCCTTAACATAGATCCAACGCACACGAAACTGTCCCTTCCACTTGTCCTGTGACCACACACTAGAGTTAGAATTGTAGTCAACTGCACTAGTCATGCGAGCCATGCCACAGAAATGGCCACTTCCGTTCACGGAGAATAACAAGTAGACGCAACCACCCTCCCGTTCGCGCTCTCGATAGGCAGAGTCAAGACGTTTGTTACCATGCTCGGTACTGCACCAAATTTCGTATTTAATGCTACGGTGGATGTCATCTTCTGAATAAGACTTAATGACGAAGAACCGAGCGTTCGGTGCACTCAGATCAAACTCCTTTGGATTGTAGTCATTTTTGACCCGGAGCTCATCAAGGACTGGATGTGGAACGGCCTGCGCTGATGGTTGCGGTGGGGCTGCAGGCAATGGCGGCACAGCCATCTGCGGGCGCGGTTGATGAGACTGGTGTGGTTGCTGATGTTGATGCGGCTGCGGAGCGCGCGGCGCATGAGTCCATGCTGGTGGAGCTTGGTGTTGTTGTGGTGGCATACCACGCTGTTGCTGGATAGACACTGGGGCAGGTGGCACAACTGGTGGAGCACTAGGCATAGGCAACGGCGCTGGAACTGGCGGAGGCTGTATCTGCGGTGGCGGTGGCGCAGTGGCCACAGGAGCACTTTTACCTGCATCCCAAGTGCTAATATCCATGTTATGTTTTCCGGGCACTATAGGTGGAGGGGGCATGCCAGGTCCCTTCTTTTTTACAGCACCGCCCTGTGAGACAGGTGCTGGTTTCGCCGGCTGACTAGCGATCGAGGCCCAGGTCATCTTCTTAGGTTGCGAACCCCCGGATATGTCCTTGAGTTCTGGGGGACGGTCTTTTTCCGTCTTGTGCTCATTGAGCGAGAGTGCCTGCACACTCGTCTCGACTGCTTTAATGCCGTCTGGTACATAAAGTCCATCAGCTCTGTAATAGTCATCGTACTGCTTAGCACGACCTAACTGACCCCAGGTCGAGTAGTCTCCGTTACCGTGAAAGTAATTAAAAGTTGACGCTGGTTGGCCGAATGCAGCTGTCGAGAATGGTGTCGTAGACGGTCCAAACACACCTGAAATTGCAACAAAGTCACATTAAACATAGCTATTTACGAAGTAATAAGCCGAATAAATATATTGAATGATAAGCCGTTATAAAACTTTGGAGACAGATGATGGGGTGGTATTAGATTGTATGTATTTATAATGGGTATGGTTAAACGGAAGCAGGGTATTCAATTGTAATTATGCGTCAGGAAACACAAAGTGATGATATTGTGACATCTTTTCTCTTGTTACTGAATGAATACTAGCTACCATCCATTCCATAAGAATCGTGAGGATTGTATCCTCCGAAAGTCATCGGGTCTGTTCCATTTGTGGACCATGTCCCATCCCCGACTCCAAAAGCTTGATAAGGAAGTGCTGTTGTACCGTAATAACCTGAAATAACGAAAAATATTTGTTTCTAAACAAATATCTTATTATTTATATAATACTGCAACAAGATACAAAAGATGTTCAGTTTTAGGGGAGTCGCAAAATTTCTACGTACGTATAACATTCATATATTTTGCTGTACTTAATTAGTGGTTATAAACAGTTGCTTTGTGATTCTTAAACTAGATATATTCACTAGTTTGAAAATCATTGCACAATTTGAACTTGACAAATACATGAGAATATTTAGTCATCATAATATCTCGCAACAAAATTGCTTGCTCTTATTATTATACAAATATTACGTCATTAAAATAAAAAGAAATCCCGCAGAACGTATATTAAAAATTGATTTATTTTCACTACATCTATATTCATCACACGTAAATTTCGATAATATTTCTGCCGTTTTAAGCAAGCCAAATAATAATCCCAATAAGTTTTTCCCAAGACTCGAAAATTGTTTCAAGTTATTAATTAATACGTTTAAATTGACTGCGTAATATAGCAATCATTATTTTGTTCGTGGATTTAAATTATTTTGATATTAGCATATTATAAAACATTGTAGTTTTTTTTTATCTTCTCATTATGGCTAACTTTTTACACTTCGGGACAGTTTTAGGATGGATTTCTAAGAACGTGTAATTTATTTTGTGCAAAACAACGTTGAAGAGAGCTACTATGGGATGACAACGGGAAGATAGGAGATATATATATAAACACTACACATATAAGAAATACCAATTTTTGAAGATATGAGAACATATGTACCTACCTGCCACGCTGTAGGGGTCGGTTGCTGACGAGATCGGTGGCGCATATGATGGTTGTTGCTGATGACGCCATGACACCTCCGCTAGCTCGTCACCACCGCTTTCTAAATGTTGATCTTTCGGTGCATTTGTCACTGTCAACAAAATATTTAGATTAATATTTTATTTACCAGAAGGGGGAGAAACCCGAACGGATGCAAGGTTAATGGTTGATGATGTAGTGCTGGAACAGGTAGATGAAAATCTGCCCAGTTGGGCAGATTCCTGGCAGCAAAGTCCATCTAGCCCTTCAATGCGATAGTGATCCGATCAGTTGTAAGAAAAGAAGTTGGATTGAAAGTGAGTGTCGGTATAAAAGAAAGGGCATGCTCCGATGGTTCGGGCATATGGAAAGAATGAATGATGCAAGATTCACAAAGCCGGTATACAATGCAAAAGCGAATGGATGTAGGAGTCAAGGCCGGCCACGACACACTTTCCATGACCAAATAGAACCAGTCCAAAAGGAAGGTGAAGTCAGGAGCCGTAAAAATCGATGCGCGTGTGTGAGGAGAGTTATGATCAAAGAAGCGAGTGAGGCATATAAGGATCGTGCCTCCCAAAGCTCACCACCTTCCGGTGGAAGAGGGCGGCGGCTATTAAGTCGATCATTGGTGCGAGCACGGAAACGATCGCACGACTTCAGAATTAGATGCGGGGAACTGGACGAAAGTACTACCGAAAGTTATCGTTTTTAAAGAAATAGATAGGTAAGTTTCCTCGTACCACGTGCCTGAGTGTTTTTTTTTACGGTAAAGACGGCAAGCAGGAAAGCGCCCAAAATATGGTAACTAGACTGACCACTAGATCCACACATGGACATCAGCATATCCGAAAAGAGTCACAGCTGCGTTGCCGGCCTTTAAGGAGAGTGGGCCTCTAGACGCCTCTATTGCCATGAGAAACACGCCAAAATTAAATGTACGTAGATTTTCTAAGATATCTGGGTATTTAACTGGTTGAAGCAGCCCATTCCTGCAGTAGCTGTTACCACTGTACATTGTTCATGGATAGAAATGAGTCTGGCAATATTAATTTCGAATTGTTAACAATATTCATTACATAAGAATCATTCCTCAGTTCTTTGTAAAACCAGGTTGTTTGGGGATCTTAGTCTACTATTCTAATATAACATATACTTTTATTTGGAAAGTGTGTCTTGGCTGTCCTTAAGTCCTATATCCATCCGCCTTTGCATAGTATATTTGCTGTCAATCTTGCATCATCCATTCTTTCTACAAATAGAATGTGTTCTGGAGGAAGATGATATTAGGACAAAAGGGATTTGGCATGAAGTTATGTATGTACTTTTATATGTAGGTGAGAGTTGAAACTTCAACATATGCTGGGAAATGGATGAGCTGATATATATTTTTACAAATACTAATCTATACATATAATAAAATTGTAGAAAAGTCAAAACTGTACATTGAATATTTTTTAAAAAGAATACTTGGTGTGTGATCTGCAATCGATACCGAAGCCAAAAATATACTTTTTAGAATTTTTGTCTGTTTGTCTGTTTGTCTGTATGTATGTCCGGGATAAACTCAAAAAGTACTGCATGGATTTACTTCAAATTTGGCACGAAAATTATTAAGAAGTCGGGTCAACATATAGGCTACATATTATCACGCTATCACCTACGAGGAACGAGCAGTGAACCTTTATTTCTTCAATGTATTCTGTAGCAACGTGTAATCTAACGACGCATATTTGTATGTTGTTATGGTGTTATTATGTTAATAACCATGCTTTAATCTATACATATAATAATAATAATAATATAATATAAGTTAGCTTCACATTTTAATTAACTTATGCCGTTAAACATAACAGACAATTTTAAAACAGTGCCATCTATGAGATTTACAAAACAGAAAACATTAAGTTGAATTACACGTGTAAGCACTTTTTGGTTTTAGATATAAATAAATCTTTGAGATTTTAAAAACATCAAGTCGAATTACATGTTTAAACACTTTTTGAATATAAATAATTGAAATTTCATCATGCGCTTGCGGTCAATAGATGTTTTTAAGAGTCATAGATGGAGTTGTGCATTTTCTTCTTTAAAATTGTATCGTTAATTCTTTTCAGAGATGAGCAAGACAATTAAAAAAATGTATTTGTATATGCTAAAAACTGTTAATATTTTTGTTCGGTATTTATTGGTGTAATGATTGCTTCGTAATTTTATAATTTTACACCATTAAAAAAAAATGTTTCCTATTGCGCGACCGGTCGATAACCGATGGATTGTTCCTTACTCACCAGTAATGGTTTCGTTGGTAAATTTTTTTGGGAATCTTTTTGTACAACGTCCGTCTTTCATACAAGGGGAACTTGGATTTAACGTGCCACAGGGGCCATGCACCATGTGACTTTTAACAATTTGATGCAGAACAGGATCAACGTCAGGGTCCGGAAGCTCTGCACTTATGACTTGATCAATCTGGATAGGCCTGATCTTTTCTTCCAACCACAAAAGCAGATGTGCCGTGTAACGGGACCCGCCTTAAAGTCATCTCGCTCCACAGACACAGCATTGAGGCGGAAATTCTTACGGGTTGTGGCGTAGGCGAGGCAGTATTTGTACCACGCATTCCCCTCATACCTCATAACTTCCCGTTCCAGTTCAAGCGCGTACAGTTCCCCGTGAGTGTTTGCTTCGCGATGACCATCAATAAGTCGCAGGGGCAGACACTGAGAGCAGCGGGTGTCGACCTCAGGACGAGCTGCTTCTCACACGGGCAGCTGTACGTCGCTTGCTCCCGCGTCACCAGTCCTGACTCTCTTTACATTTTGGCTGCGGAGAGCCAAACCAGCAATGTTGTTTATAGAGAAGTTTTATAAGTATATATTTTTATCCTTTTCTATATTTATATTTTCTTATTCATTATTTTCTACATTTGCTTCAGTCGCAACTTATTACTTAATTCAGCAGAATCACCATAAAGTCATTTATTCAAAGCAGACTGAAAATCAGCACTTTTGAAGTTCAACAATTTTACAAAAGACAGTCTCCCTCTGTTACTGTACTTTCTGTATTTATGAAATGTAAAGAAGTAACGGGTAAATAAATGTTATTTTAAAAGGTATAATCGTAGGTATTTTTGGTGCTGTATAGCGTTCAGGCAGATGACGTCGCGGGCTACAGCTATACTACAAAAATTCCTGTTAAAATGAAAATAAACAATGCGGGCAACAACCATTGCTACCGCAATCTGTACTTATCCTACCAGTTACAATTTCATTTTAGAGGTAATTACTTCTCAACTGTCTATGTAAAAATATAGCTATCTGATCACAAATTCCACGCGTACGAAGTCGCGGGCACAGCTAGTAAACATTAAAACTAAACCATAACAGTTTGTGTGTAGTAGACATCTAAATAATATTGTCATATAAACAATTAAAACCAAACTGGTATCACCTTGAAGCAGTCAGACAATTACAATAATAGTCGCCAATACTATAAATTTAAGCTGTGCAAATGTAATGTGGTCAGTTAGCACAGCATACAATATAAGCCAGCTAGTTGCTTTATAACTAAAATTTCTTAAGCAATATGTATAATAGTGAAAACAAATTTTCTTATAATATTATTGCCATTTCATTTATTTATTTATCCCTTATGTAACAATGGTAACAATTTAAAACTATTCTATTTAGATATTTATTATTGTATTAAATTTTATTACATACATACATACATAACTTCACGCCAAATCTCTTGCGGGGTAGGCAGAGAGAACAGAGCGCCATAGGGCACGATTCTTACACGCCTCACTCGCTTCGTTGACTTTCATAACTCTTTTCATGCACGCGCGTCGGTTTTTGATGCTCTTAATATCACCTTCCTCCAGAATACGTTATATTTGGTCATGTAATGTGTGTCTTGGCCGTCCTCGACTCCTACATCCATCGGCTTTTGCATTGTATATCTGCTTAGTCAGTCTTGCATCAACCATTCTTTCTATATGTGCGAACCATCGGAGCATGCCCTTTCTTACTTTTACACCGACACTCTCTTTAACCAACTTCCTTCCTTACAACCTTGTTTTCTACGCGGTCAGCGAGAGTCACTCCGCAGATTTTGCGTAGTGCCCTCATTTCTACCGCGCTTATTCTACTTTCACGCACACTCTGCCATACCCAGCTCTCGCTTCCATAAGTTAGCGTTGGGATCAGGACTGCATTGTGGATTGCTAGCTGGGCTTTTCTGCTAATGTTTTTTGCGCCCAGGAATCTGCCCAACGCTCCATTTGCGCTATTTCCTATCGCCACTCGTCTTTCTACATCCACGGTGTACCTTCCATCTCTGCTAAAAGCGCATCCAAGATATACAATTTCATTCACCTGTTCCAGCACTACATCATCAACCATTATCCTTGCATCTATTCTGGATTCCTCCCTTTCAAACACCATAACTTTCGTTTTCGTCGCATTCAACTGCAAGCCTTTAATCATGCTATCATCTTTCATAGTAGTGACTAGTGTTTGCAGGTCCGACGGCGATTCGGCTAGAAGCACGACGTCATCTGCGTAAAGCAGGCAGCTCACAACTAGGTCACCCATTCGCATCCCTACATCCATCGATCTCACTCTCTGGAGACAACTGTCCAGGTACAGGATGAACAGTTGAGCGGACAGCACGCAACGCTGTCTGACGCCGATATTGACGTCAAACCAGGGGGACAAGCCACCGTCAACACGCACACACGCTGTGCAGCTCTCATCAGTGGACTGCACAGCGCGCAGCAGTGCTCCGCTCACCCCGTAGCCCGGGAGTATGCCCCACAGATCCTTTCGTAACACTCTGTCAAACGCTTTTTCCAGATCCACAAAACCGCAGAAAACCTTCCGGTTAACAGCCAGTTGTTTCTCCACGATGTTGCGGAGAGAAAAAATCTGATCCATGCACCCTCGTCAGCTTCTAAAACCACCCTGAGCCTCCCACAACACTCCATCAGATATCACCCTCATTCTCCTTTCAATAATTTTCCCATACACTTTTGCTGCTAAACTGATCAAACTGATGGCCCTGTAACTGTAACACTGCATACGTGATCCCTTACCTTACAAGGGCACAATGACAGCGCGCCTCCAGTCCATAGGAACCTTACCCGACCTCCAGCACAGATTGCTCAAGGTCAGGAAAGCGTCCCGGACGCAGGTTCCACCGTGTTTGATCATTTCAGCAGACATCATATCAATTCCAGCTGCCTTACCATTTTTCATACTTCGTATCGACCATTCAATCTCTTCCATAGTAATGTCCTCGTCAGATGTTGGCGCAGCGGTGTCAGCCGTAGGCTCACTCGCGGCGCCCACATCCGGAACGTACTCGTACATTTCCCCAAAATACTCACTCCACCTGCCCAATACATCGCTTGGGTTTGCAAGAATGTCACCAGTCTTAGACATAATTTTGTCCATTCTGGATGTTGACGAAGAACCCCGAGATTTTCTAACTTCCCTCCAGAAGAGTTTGTTATTCGCCTCGAAGTTCTCCGTCAACCTCACTTCCTCATTCGCAACTAGTCTTTCACGCTTCTCTTTCACTAAGGCTTTGGTAACATTCCTGCAGCGGCGGTAGCTCTCATACTTTTTCTCTGTCATACTATCATTCTGGTTCAAACTTGAGACATAATCCAACCATGCTTTTTTCTTTCTTTCGACGCTGGATTTCACATCCGCGTCCCACCAGGCATCACCTCTCAGAATCTTATGCCTCTTTGCACTACCACATACTTCTTTTGCACTATCCACTAAACTATCTTTCATGATTTCCCAGCATTCTTCAACACCTAGGTCTTTTACTGACTAGGTCTACATACATACTCCGTACACTTCCATCTTCTAATTTCTCGCATTTCAAGCTCTCCGAAATGGGTACGCACTCGCCAGTGTCTCCACTTCTTGAAAAGGCCCACGAAACGGCTTACCACCGGTAGTGGTCGGTACCGACGGAGGCTAATCGGTGCCCGTCGCTTCCGGGGCACGCCCTAGCAGCCCGTTCGGCTGAGTTTGCTTCGGTCAAGATTGCGTCCCACTGGGACAGCAGGGGTCGCGACGTGCACGCTCTTGACATGACATTAAATCTTATAAATAGTAGAAATGGGTAATAACGAATTTTTAATACTATTATGTTCTAATCCCAATTTGGAAGTTATCTTTCCGAGACCCTACCACGTTTTTAACAACTTGTAACAGTAATTTCTGTAGATTCGTATTTTTTCAATAAACGTAATATAGATATTACGTTAGCAATTTTGCATGGATTTCAATGCTGCAGCGTTTTTTTATTGTAGGTTTAGGCATATTATAAAAGTTTTGTGTTTGCGTCTGCTAGTTATAATGGAGTATGAAAAAATATTTTAAGTAAGCTCGACATGCTCAATGTAGAGGAATATATAGCAAATTGTATGATATATTATGTATCAATGTGATATATCAATATTATGTATATATAATTAATATTTCCAACTGATAAAATCATTACAATAGACTTACATAACTTCACACCAAATCCCTTGCGGGGTAGGCACGGAGAAAAAATGAGTGAGCAATACACAATACAATTTACAATACACTTTAACAAAATAAGAAGTGTATGTTAGTACTGTTGAATTTTGAAGATGATACAGAATTGAAGTTGATACAGCAGTTATCTGTATCAACTTTTCAATATATTGTTGTATAAATAGTGCATATACAGTGTAAATTACAAGTATTAGAGAATGAGAGAAATCTTTATTAGAGCAACAGAAACCCAGATCAAGAGTTGATTGTAATCAAACTAAATGCCATTATTTGTATGATAAACTAATAACAATTCATTTATGCTCTAATATGGCTAAAGTATAACCATAGTTTTACTAGAGGAATGTCAGTTACTCCCGAGGGACAATACTTAATCTCCAGAACTATTAAGATGAAAAATAAAATTAGCTCACTTACAATGTTGCAAGGAACAGTTATCATCATTTATATAATGATATACTCAAAAACAGTGGCTAATAATAATTTTGTGCTAATAATAACTTCATGTACTTGTTGATATATGAATTGCTTAAAAAGTTGGTAAATATTAGGAACTAAACTTGATGCCAGTAACAAACAGGTTGGTATAAAGTAATAAATATGTGCATTTAGAGCTTCCCAAAAAGTTATCATGACAAGATGGGAAACCATGTATAAAAATAAATAAAGGATGAAACCAATGGTTCTTAACATGACCTTTCCAAAAACTGTAATGATAATGATTGATTTCATGTGGGTTGCATGGTATGATGTAGTATTTTATGTTTGAGTTACGCTACCCACTTAGATAACTACGTGGATTTATAGAAAACAGTCTAAGCACTAGGAAGAGTACCTGAAACCTACATGAACTGGATTTTTCAGCAATATTACGTATGTTTCCGACAAAGTTATGTAAAAAAAATTAAAGTTAAGCGAATTTAACCACAATCAGCTTTGGAATAACGAAGCGGACCGGTACCAATGTTATACTCCTACGGAGAAAACACTGCAACGTCATAACGATACCATCTTTACCTTGATTCCCTTGCCCTTTCATCCGCTATGTCCGCCACAAACATGAAACAAAAAGTGAAGTAGAATGTTAGCTTTATACAAATTCAAAATTTTTATTGTTAAATAATCGCAATTTAGTTTTAGGGAAATACCTGATCTGACACGCCTGCTGACATTGGCCGCGATTTTAAAGTTTGAGCACTTATACGAGTCTCTAGTCACGACAAAAACAAAATAAATCACATCGGTTTCACTACACAGAGTCCAGAGTCCCCAAATTCACTTATTTATTTCTAAATATTCGCGTTGTATAAAAATTCACTGAAAGTCAGAAACGGATGGACGTTTGCTGTAAGTAAATGGCGACCGGTGCAATGTTGCCACTGTCCATAATATTATTTTTTTATCTTTTCACTATTGATGTAGTCGAAATGTCAGCAGGTAAGGAAATTGAAAAATTAAAAATGGATAAATAAATTTTATAGGCGCATATCATGACTATAGTAAGTCCCAATCTAATACAAGTGTATGAATTAATACGATATGATGAATTGTTTTATGCCTTGGCGATCCTTTCTACTTCATACCATTCCACAGTATTCCACACAGTGAACCCAATCAGAATGAAAACCTAGCTAAAATTTAAACTGCCAAATTTTTCAGAAATATTCTCTTCTACTCATCTACCTTACTATCTTAAATAAAACCTCTTAAAATTAAAACTCTATTGCGACGAGTCAAGGAGTAATACTGGCGGTTCGGTAAGAAAGGCGTAAAGTTACAAAAAAAGTTAAAAAGTTCTACTCTAGTACTTTCTAACGTTATTCTATATCTGGTTAAATTCTGTATAATAAATCGATAATAACTGTAATGTGTACATATTATGTATAAGATCTACCTTGCATACTACTTATTAAATACAAAACATTTCACTTATAACCAAATATACTGATTAGGTAAGCTATTGTCCCATGTGTATGTATTTTTTAATAAGCAAAAATAAAACAAATTTGTAATGTGGATTGTCCAATAAGTGATCATGGTTTTATTAAAGATTTCATAAAGTTATCATGGTCACATCTCCACTTATAGCTACAGGAACTTCCTGTGTAGCAATTGCACAATTTCAAATCTCTATATATTTGATACATGTACAATGAGTTTTTATTACAAAACCAATTTACAATAATATCAAGTTAATCACTAATTATTTCTTTGTAAAAAATGATGATATGGTTTTGGTACCACTGGCAGCTTTTTGTCTTGCTTTTTCTTTGGCTGTTAGAGGTTTTTCTTTTACTATTGTTTTCTTATCAGATGATTCAATTCCATTTTGTTTTATATCCATATCAAATGTCTCTGTTTTTATTCGCTTATTAGACAAAATATTTTCAACTTCTGATTTTCTTTTGTTTCCAATTGATTCAATCAAATCAGGCTTTAGATTTAACCTTTTGTCTAGCAATTCCACAATATCATCTTCCAGATATTCAGATAAAATACCAAATGCATATTTTAGATAGAATTCTGAAAAAGAGCAAGAGACTATTTATTTTAGATGATGTGAGGTTAACACAGTTGTTGCTTTTTATCATTTCTATTTAACATTGTTTAATTAAAACTGTAAAATATAGCATAGAAAGCACACACAAAGTCCTTGTTAAATGGGTAGACTAAGTATATGGCATGTTTACACTGACACCCTATAAGGCTATAATAGTAACAAAACTTGTTCAACCCCCTCAGAAAAGGATTATGCCTTTTAGACTTATTCTACTTATGAAACAAACAATAAAATATAATAGTAAATATGACTGTTAAATGACTGAAAACTTTGTGCCCGGTGTGGCAATAGATTCACCACCTATTCCATTTGGGACATAAACATAACAATAACAGGGAGTTGTGGCTTCACAGCCACTGCCTACACCTTATGTTATTACTGTTAAATCATACCTTCATCTATAGTGTCATTGTTGACATTGCTTGCTATGAAAGTAGCAGATGTTGCTCCTGGTGTGACATGTACATTTTTCTGTCTTAAAACTTTAGCTAATCTATGAACTCTATCCTCGAGCCAATTCAATGTCTTCTCTTCATTGTATTTATAGGCTTTCATTTCAGCTGGACCCTTCAGAGCACAAGGAAAAATTATTATTGTTTTACATACATACATACATAACTTCACGCCAAATCCCTTGCGGGGTAGGCAGAGAGAACATAGCACCATAAGGCATGATTCTTACACGCCTCACTCGTTTCATTGACTTTCACAACTCTTTTCATGCACGCGCGTCGCTTTTTGAGGTTCCTAACATCACCTTCCTCCAGAACAAGTTCTATTTGGTCATGGAATGTGTCTTGGTCGTCCTCAACTCCTAGATCCATCCACTTTTGTATTATTAAATTATTATTATTATTGTTTTAAATAGCAATAAATATGATTATAACAACTAATACCAATTTATTTAAATGTTTTTAGAATTTTCAAACACATGTATACCTATAATGTGCACCTATAAGTTTAAGTTGTAAATTCCAGACATTGTATATACATATACAAATTAACTTGCAGATCCAACAATATGTATGTATGTAATGAATATCATTACATAGTATAAAATATTAAAGATAGAGAGATATTAAAGATTAACTCAATATATATCAGAAAGCGTTCATATGTATGGAATTTAATAAAAATAAATAAAATTCTCTATGGATAATCTAAAATAAAAATTTTATAATCTTTAATTTTATATACTGCCAGTCGAACTTACCTTTAAATCTCCAATACTATCCAAGTTTGGTATAAAGTTAAGAATTTTACTGTAACCTTTTTCTGATAACAAATCTTCTAATGGTACAGCTCGAGAACTACACTGTTCTTTTAATCTTGGTAAAACTGTAATATGTTAAACATACAATAGTTGCAATTTGTCATACCCCAAATTGGTATTAAGTTAATTTTTACAATTATTTTAAAAAGGAATTTTGACTTCTGGCCAGAAAGCCAGTTTATATATTTCACTTATTAAGACAAAGTATACATTTCTTTACCATCAGCAGATTATACAGAATTTAAAATACTAATCAGAATATTATTATTATCTAGGTACCAGGTGAACAGCTACACGGAAGAAGAGAACAGAAGAGTATACAATCAGGTTTTTTATAGTCACAGCCCCCTGAAGCAGATAGTCAAGACTAACAGAATCTCAAGAAAAGGTTTATTCAAGTTTATGTTTTTACGAAATCCATAAATTTGACTTAACTGCGACTGCACATTGAGAAAACCAATTTAAAAAATAGCAAACTTACCTAAAAATAATGGATTAATGGGAGTTACAAGTTGTATACTACTATCAGATTTAACAGTTTGTCCAATAAACCAGGATCGGTAGGGCTCATGAAATGTTACAATTTCAAATATTTTATTATTTTCATCATCCAGACAATATTTTGCCAGTTTTCCTTGGGTTGGGTGCGGCAACGTTATGATTCGAAAGTTACTGTTATTTAGCAGCTTATCTGGAAAAAATGTTTCTTGTTTAACATTACAACATATAAAATTAACGATTTCTAAGTACTTCAGTTGAAAAAAACCAAACCTTTAACAAACATAATCCATGAATTTTCTACACGTTTGGGAGAATCAACAAGAGGGACACCTTTTTCAATTTTCTTTTTGGACCTAGTAGACATTTTTAAGATATTAAAAGATATAAATTTGATAGGTTGAATGGAGTTTAATCAAAGAGAATAAAATGGAGTTGATTAATATTGCCGCCTCCCAAAAATTGACAGATGCGGATGCGCACAGACAGACGACCAATGAAGTAGGGATGTGAAAAAATAAACGATAATTGAAATAATCGATTAAAAATCGATTATTAAAAGTAAAAAAAAACGATTTAATTAGCGATTATTTTATATGACTAATCGATTAATAAACGACTATTTTATTAATCATTCAATTACATATTACCGATTTTTTTTCATCTGCAACGCCCCGATATTAAGTTTGGTCTTCTGGCCCGGAACGAAAACTACTAAAGAATACTTTTTCCATAATGTTATTTTTAACGCCATCTATGACCGCATTCCTTCTATACCTTTGAAACAGTTTAGTTATTCGTTTAATCAAATTTTCACTAGATGGAGTCAATGAATAATACTATTTTATTAGCCGACATTTGGTTGATATGTTTTCTTTTATTGTTTATTTCCAAATTACTAAAGATTACATGGAGACTTTTTTAGTCACATACCACAAAAACCATCTGGGGTTTATCAGTGGTATATCATCCATCCCACCAAAAGCCAACAACAATTATGTGATGACTAGTTCAGTTACAGACATAAATTCCTTAGGACTATTTTACATTTTTTCTTAGTTAGTGTGTCACGAATTTCGTTAATTTTGGCATTAATTATGTTTGCCTGCTGAAATTAACGATTATCAATTAACGAATAATTAATGACATTATTATAATATAATAATGTCATAATTAATGACATTAATATAATATAATAATGTCATTAATTATTCGTCGGTAAAACTTCATTTTTCAAACGAAGTTTTTCGCGACTAAAAGTTTTGTTGAAGTTTATAAAAGTCATTTTTGGTTTTATTTTTGAACAATGTCTACGACTAAAAGGACGACAAGTAGATGGCGTCAATATTTCCATGTTGACAGTAAATCTGGCAATGCCAATTGTATATATTACCCAAAAATTTAAAAATCGATTAATTTAAATAAATCAATTTTTTTTTAATAAAATCGATTATTAATTAATCGATTTTTACAAAGTAATAAATTAATCGATTAATTAAAAATCGATTTTTTATGTTAAATGTCACATCCCTACAATGAAGTAGGAAACCTGTGGAAGTGGCATGTCGACATAAAATTCAATTTTGGATGTGACGTCATTTGGCCGCATAAAATGGCGGTATAGTGCTGCGCAGACGAATTCTATTTATCGATAAACGTTCTTGGCTAATGTTATTAAAAACGTTATTGAGTATTAATTATTTTTAGAATTAAATTAAATATGTGGTTTTGGATATCAAAATAAAAGTATATGTTTTTCTTAAACTAATTACTTTCATAATTTTATATTAAATATAATTGAATATTAATTATTTGTATAATTAATACTTAAATAGGAAGTAAATATATTATTATGCTAAATATTCTGTTTTGGATGTCCAAATAAGAGTACATGTTTTTCTTAGAATACTTACCTCTATTTTACAAACTAATAATTAAGTTGCTGACTCTAAAATAAGTAAATCACTACTGCAACATACCTCTAGATAGGTGCGCCCCACAGTAATTAAGAATGATTCAAATTTTAAACTTATAAAGGGACCGCGTGATAAACAAAACGAAACATCTTTAGAACATTGTTTTAGTTACAAATGCATCTCTTATGACTTTCAGTCTAAGATCAGTTAATTATTACGTATTTTGCGAATTTACAATAGGTTTTTACTCGTTAGGAAATAAAACTAATATATTTAGAAAATTCTGCAAAGAAATTGTGTCAGTAAAATTTTTCTCAACACTATTTTACTGGCGGAACTGACAAAAACTCCGCAATATTTTGTGGGCATTTTAGCGTCAGTAGGTATAATCGAGAAATCTCCGTATTCATTTAATTTATGTACGCACTGAAATACTGTTATACTGTTTTCATGCGAGTGACAGTGCTGAGTAAGAACGAGACAGAATACAGATATATGTTTATGTGAGCGTCGTCCAAATGCCTAGTATTTATATGCAATTGTACGTATAGAACAATACGTCTCGTCCATATAAACAAGTCAATGCAGACGACACACTACACAGCTGCCAACCCCAATCCAACTCATCAAAAAACAACAGTTTGCTGATATAAAACAGTAGGTGGGAGTGGGTTTGAAAAGACAGATTTCATACTTTCCTCATATTATAAATAAAAAAAAATAGAATAGAATAGAATATCTCTTTATTGTACACAGTTTATAAAATACATTATAGTGATTTAGTACATGGTAGATCAAATACGCTCGGCGGTCTTATCGCATTCTGCGATCTCTTCCAGACAACCTTAGCATGGACAAATAAATTCGGAGAATAAATATGCGGTGTACAGTTGTTTGTATAAATATGTGTATTGTGTATATTATAAACCAAGTTAGATACATACATATACTCAAAGTTGACAGACATATACATAAATACCCACATAAATACATACATACACATATATGTATATACACAATAAATAAATATATATATACATATATATACACATATACACAAATACAATAAATATCTATAATAGTAATATGTGGAGTGAATTACAATGTTAGGTAGTGCTCTATAAGATGTTTCTTGAAAGTTGCCAGTGTCATTGCGTGTCGAATTGTCAATGTCAATTCATTCCATAAGCGCGCCGCTTTGACGGAGACAGACTTGTCGAGGAAATTTGTTGAGTGCGCTGGAACTTCCAGAGTCAAGCTTACCGATGATCTCAAGTTTCTTGTATGTGTGTCATGGAGGAATGTAAAACGTTGTTTGAGATAGTGAGGAGTAGCAGGATTGAAGAGAATGTGGTACAGAAGACAAAGAATATGAGTATTCCTTCGAAGGCGAATGGGCAACCACTTGAGCTTAGTACGGAATAATTCTGTGATGTGGTCATATTTGCGTAAACCAAATATAAACCTAATACAATTATTCTGGAGACGCTCAAGTTTATCAAGTTGGTTTTCATTTAGATCAAGATAGCTGGTATCAGCATAGTCAAGAATAGGAAGAAGAAGAGATTGTACAAGCGCGGTCTTGGTGGTAACTGGTAGAAGGTTGCGCAGCCTTCTCAGGGATCCAGCAGTGCGAAACAATTTGCCACTCACATTCTCAACTTGTGCCGACCACGAACGATTACTGTCTAAGTATACTCCTAGGTTTTTACCCTTTCCCTGTAAGGGATAGTGGTGCCATTAAAATATACGTTAGGTAAAGATGTCAGGTCAAGCTTGGCTAGCTGTCGTGAACCTCCGATTAAAATCACTTGAGTCTTACTCGGGTTTACCATGATTCCATATCTATGGGCCCATTTTTGTATTTTTGACAAGTCTTCGTTTATTACAGATATAACCTTTGGAAGATTCATAACTGCTTCTTGAGTATATATTTGTAAATCGTCTGCATAAAAGTGGTAGGAAGAAAGTAATTTGTTAGAGATGGAGTCTATAAATAAAGAAAACAGCAAAGGGGATAAAACGCCACCCTGAGGGACACCGACAGTGATTTTCGACCAAGGAGAATATATGTCATCCAATCGGATTCGCTGTTGGCGACCGAACAGGTAACTACGAAACCAGTCAATTACTCGAGGAGATATGTTGAGAGAGCCCAATATGGAAAGTAACACATCGAAGTCAACAGTCTTAAAGGTATTGCTGAAATCTAGAAGGCAAAGAACTGTTAGCTTTCCATTTTCCATGCCAGACCTTAAATCATCCGTAATATTGACAAAGGTGGTAGCGGTACTATGACCGGGACGGAAACCGGATTGAAGTGGGTTAAGTAAGTTGTTGGAATTGAGAAATTTAATAATTGGTCATGATGTAGGCGTTCAAGTACTTTCGAAAGGAAAGAAAGAATGGATTTGGGGCGATATTCAGAGAAGGATGTAGGTTTCAGTAATTTTGGTAGTGGAATTACTTGGGCATCTTTCCATGCTGATGGGAAGACACCACTGGAAACGGAATGATTAAGGATATGAGAAATCACGGGTAGGACTTCATCAATGATGGGAAGCAACATATTACGGCTAATGGTATCAGTCCCAATGGCATTGGAGGCAATAGAGAGGATACTATTCTTAGCATCACTAGTAGTAAATTGACGGAAGAAAAACGGAGGGTAATCAGGAGTTGGTTGTGTAGAAAGAAATTGTAATGTGTTGGCTTTAGTTGTCTTGTCGAAATTAGACGAAGAACAGAAGTGAATATTGAGAGCATTAATGTCTAAAGCAGAAGGATTTATAGTTTGACGCTGTTTACCAACTCCTAAGGATTTTAGAAACTTCCAAACCTAAGGATTTTAGAAACTTCCAAACCTAACAGTGGTAGAGCCAAGCAGTTCGCTGCATGAATGGGCCGGCTCGACCGGTGAAATACCAGGACCTCTCAGAAGACCGACGTAAAGCGGCTCATGCCGCGTTTCGTTCGGTGAGAGAGGTACCCAGAGGCCCACCCCCCTTCCCCGTACTTTCCTATCCCCTATCCCTTAAAGGTCGGCAACGCAACAGTAACACTATATGTGTTGCTGGTGTCCATGGGCGACGTTGGTTGCTTACCATCAGGTGACACGCCTGCTCGTTTGCCCTCCTATCCCATAAAAAAAAAAACCTTTGCAGGGTCACCATTTTGTACGGACTTATGAATATGTTGGCGTTGTGCATTCCTATACACCTTGTTGCAGTGATTTCTAATTTTCACTTAGCTTTCTCGACTTGCATCCGTAGGTTTTATTTTCAATTTGGTTTTGGCAGCAGCTTTTTTCTTAATTAACTGTTTAATTACCTCAGTGAGCCACGGGGATGGAAAATGACGCACTTTAATCTGTTATATGTTTATGAAAAAATTTATTTGGTGTATGAAAAGAGTTATGAAAGTCGACGAAGCGAGTGAGGCGTGTAAGAATCGTGCCTTATGGCGCTGTTCTCTCTGCCTACCCCGCAAGGGATTAAGTTATGTATGTCTGTATGTATGTTTATCGTAAATGCTGTTAATCATATCTGTAAAGAGCTTCACCTTACCGTCGATTGATGTTGAGGAATAAATTTGACCCCAGTCTGCGGATTTCGCATCCAGCTGCAGGGAGTCCTGATCCATATCACGAAAACAGCGCTGCACAAGAATTCTTGACTTTGCTTTGGGAGGGTGTAACGTTGTAGTCATGGGCTTTATTAGGGATTTAGGAAATTAAGTAAGATTACAATGTGACTTGTTTAATATGTATTCTTGAAGTGACATTTCAATTGTGTTGCACAAGTTTGACACTAGATGTCTATACTTTACATCTCCCTTTCTTTGTAACTTACATTTGACTTAATATGCTTATTAATTTTCAATTTCCATGAAGACAATATTGAATCATACATTTAATTGTGAATGGTAAACTAGTTATTCATATAATTATAAATTGTAATTTTATAATGTTAACTTAATATAACTAATAAAATAATATAGTAATTACTAGTTTAAGTATTATTAAAGATCAAGTCTATTTATTGGTTTGATTATTCTACCAAATCTTGATGATCTTATTGCTGACGCTGGTTGAGCCGGGTTTGTTTTCTGCAAATGATCAGAAGTGTTTGGTGAGGAACTTGTTGATGCTGGGGGTGACTTAGGGACAACTGCTGATTGTTCTTGTGCTGGAGTCTCTTGTGCTATTGGTTCATCTGTGTATTTAGTTTCAGGAACTACAACTCTGTTGCTGGTTATGTCTGCTTGTGTCTTGTGCAGATGGCTGAAGTTTCTACGTAGGATTTGGCCTTGATTGGTTTTAATGATTACAGATCTTGGGAGACCTTCAGGCTTTTCTATCACTCTTGCCCCTTCCCATTGGCGATGAGCAACTTTGTGTCTGACTTTTTCGTCAATCTCAAATTGGTCTGGTCTTTTAGTGTGCTTATTACTGTAGTTAGCTTGTTCTTCTCTTAATCGTTTTAGTTCGGCAGCAACTCCTTGCTTTATTTTTGGTTTTAGGTTACTGTCTTTTGTAGGTAATGGAGATCTGGTTATTCTGCTGTATAGACGTTGATTGGGTGAACCTAGAATATTATTTCTTGGTGTATTTCTCCAGTTTAATAAAGCCAGTTGAACATCAGACTTGTCAATACTACATTTTTTTAATATGTTTTTGGCTACTTGAACTGCTTTTTCAGCGAGCCCATTTCCTTGATGGTGATGTGGACTAGATGTGAAATGATTGAATTCCCACTCTCTTTGAAAGATCTTGAATTCTCTAGACATGTATTGTGTCCCATTGTCAGTTTGTAGCTCTTCTGGTATTCCATGTGTAGCGAACCATCTTTTTAGTTGTTCTATAACTTCATATGAAGACTGACCTTTTAGCTGTTGAAAATCTATATATCCAGAGTAGCTGTCACAGATTACGAGGTAAGTTTTTCCTTTTAATTCAAATAGATCAGATGCAACTATTTGCCATGGAAGTGTAGGAATATTTTTAACTAGCACTGTGTCTTTAATGTTGCCTTTTTGTGTTTGTTCACAGACGGAGCAGGTTTTAACTAGTTTTATGATGTCGTCATGTTGTCCCTTCCAGTAAAGAATTTGTCGTGCTCTTCTTAAACAGCTTTGTATACCTGCATGTCCTTGATGAATATTCTTTAGCATTTTCGGGATCTGTGATTTTGGTACTACAATTTTATTTCCTTTGAAAATTATTCCTTTGAGATAGCTCAATTCTTCTTTAAAGTTAAAATAGTGTTGCAATTCTTTAGGTAGTTCACTGACTGTTTCTGGAAATCCTTGTATTATTGTCTGAAGTAATAACTGTAAATGTGGATCTTTCTTTGTAGCTGTAATCAACTCCTTTTTTGCATCAAGTGACATAGGTAGTATTACTGCAACTGTCATGTTTTCTTCTTGTTCATTTTTCAGATTAGATGCATCACAGTCTCGACTAAGAAAATCTGCTAAGGGTATTTCTGTGCCTTTTTTAAATATGACTTTTGGTGCGTATGGTGCAAGATTAAATATTATGCGTTGCAATCTCGCTGGAGCAGATTGTATGTTTTTCTTGAAGATTGTCTCAAGTGGCTTGTGGTCTGATTCCACTGTCAGTTCTTTACCATAGACATATTCGTGGAACTTTTTACATCCAAACTGTATAGCAAGTGCTTCTTTTTCAATCTGTGGATAGTTCTCTTCTGACTTAGTTAATGCTCTTGCTCCATAGGCTATTGGTTGTCCTTCTTGAAGAAGTGCAGCACCGAGATTTTTTGAACTTGCGTCTACACTTAGTGTTACAGGTTTGTTTACATCATATAGTCTCAACACTGGAGGACTTCGAAGAACTTGTTTTATTTTGTTCAGAGTTTCTTCGTGATGAATATCCCATATAAAACTTGTGTTTTTGTGTAATAAGTCTCTCAGTGGATTTGTTAAATCTGACATTCTTGGAATAAATTTATTTAGGTATGTGATCATACCTAGTAGTCTCTGTAGCTCTGTTTTATTTGTTGGTGTTTTCATTGCCTGTATAGCTTTTACTTTCTCTGGGTCTGCTTCAAGTCCGTCTGCTGAAACAATGTGTCCCAGAAATTTTATTCTTTCTGATTCAAAAATGCATTTACTTTTGTTAAGTTTGAAGCCTGATTTTTTTAGTATTTCTATGACTTTACTAACAGTTTTTTGAAGTTCTTCTCTACATTTTGCATATATAAATATGTCATCGATTGATACTCTTACATTTTTGATTTTACTGAGCAAATTTGTTAAAATTTCTTGGAATATTTCCGGTGCTGATGATACTCCGAATGGAAGTCTTTTGAAAGAATATCTTCCCCATGGTGTAGCAAAAGTTAATATTTTTTGTGTTCTTTCTGAAAGTTTAATCTGCCAGAAGCCTTTTGTGCAATCTAATAATGCGAAGAATTTAGAACCTTTAATGTCTGCTGAAATTTCCTCTATAGTAGCAAGTGGAAAGTGTCGCCTCAGTATGTTTTTATTTACGTCTGATGGATCTATACAGATTCTTAATTTGCCTTTTTGTCTTACAATTACAATAGGACTTACCGCAGGAGTAGGCTCAGTTTCTGGTTTTATGACATCTAATTTCACCATTCTCTCAAGTTCTTGCTTTACCTCATCTCTTATAGCATGTGGGATTCTTCTTGCTGGTTTTATTTCAAATTTTGGGTTCTCAATTAGGTCAATATCATACTCATAGTTTTTATAGCAGCCTAGTCCGTTGAAGATGTCATCTTTACATTCCTTCAGTGTTTTCACTCTTGCAATAAGTTCTAATTTTTCACAAGTGTTCAGTCCTAGGATCGGTGTGACCTTTTCTTCAACTATTTTAAATATAATGTTTTTTTCTATATTTTTTATTTTACAAAGTAGCTCTGCTTCACCCAGAACTGCCATTCTATCTTCTGTGTAACTTATTAAATTTTTTGTTCGGCTTGGTTTCAAATTTGCCTTTGTTCTGTTCATTATGTGTCTTGGTAACACATTGCATTGTGCTCCTGTATCTAGTTTGGCAATGAATTTCACATCACCCACTTGTATTTTTTCTGTCCAGTCTTTCTTTTCGTTGGCATTTATAGTCGATATGTATACTTCATCTTCGGAACTATTTGAGTTTTCTTCTACTGTATTCACTCTATTTTTTTGTTTGGGATTATATTTCTTAGTGCGGCACATATTGGCAAAATGACCATTTTTATTGCACTTAGTGCATGGTTTGTTAAATGCGGGACATTCTCTGAATTTATGGTTTGTGCCACATCTCTTGCAGTCAAAATATTCATTTTGTTTATTTTTGTGACCTTTATTTCTCACGACTAATACTTTGTCTTCTTTATTTTTACCTTCGAACTCGTCTAGTTGTTTGGAAGCTTGTTCACTGGTTTTACACACTGTTATGGCTTTCATCAAGTCTAGTTTATCTTCAGTTAATAATTTCTCTCTTACTTGATTCGATCGGATTCCGAACACTATCTTGTCTTTCAGCATTTCATCAAGCAAATTACCAAATTCGCATTTACTTGCCTGAGTTTTTATTCTGATTAGAAATTCGTTAAATTGTTCATCTTCGTATTGTACAATTTTAAAAAATATGTATCTTTCAAAGGATACGTTTGTTTTTGGTGCAAAGTACTCTTTAAACTTGTCTATAATACTTTGTAGGTTATTTTTGTCAGCTTCGCTGAGATTAAAACTGTTGTATATTTCGATCGCTTCTGGGCCTATCACTGCCATAAATGTTGCTGCCTGGATTTCGGCTGGCTTTTTATCAAGTTGAATAGCGATTGAATACCACTGAAATTGTTGTAACCATTTTTTCCAACACGTTGGTTTGTCCGAGTCAATTTGTAGGTTAGCTGGCGGCTTTATTCCAGATACTGCGTCGTTTGTAGACATTTTATAACTTTCTTATGTATTACCCCACTTCTGACACCATGTAACGTTGTAGTCATGGGCTTTATTAGGGATTTAGGAAATTAAGTAAGATTACAATGTGACTTGTTTAATATGTATTCTTGAAGTGACATTTCAATTGTGTTGCACAAGTTTGACACTAGATGTCTATACTTTACAGAGGGCGAGTTTTGTAGGAAAGGAAAATGAGGTTAAGAGATGAAAAGTTGTCTGCTGGACATAGACCATGCAGAGCAGCACGTTCTGAAGATGAGACAAAAATAAGATCTAGTAGAGAAGGAGTATGGTTAGGAGGATGATGAGTAGCATTTAGAGGAAGAATTTTGAGGTTAATTGACTTAGAGATTGAGAGAAGAGAGGACGAGCGAGAATCATTTTTTAATAAACAGGTGTTAAAGTCACCCATAATAATAGTTTGACTGTAAGAGAGTTACTCTCTCTAGTTAGTAGAAGTTGTAATGTAAATAATGTCAATAACAATAACCATTTGTTTTAGTTACTAGGACTCAGTTCAATAATAAAAGAAATCTAGATTAAACCATATTAGAGACAGTAGCCGTTGTGTACAACATTACACAACGGCTCTGTCGGTCTCTGTCTATATTTTTTTTAATGCTTTCATGCCATATATGGTCGATATTAGCATGGCTGTCGACTTTCAATCATGCTCGATACTAGCATGCTCAGGGTCTGTACACACATGCTAGTATCGAGAGCATGTTCGACACTAGTAGTATAATAGTGTAGCATACTCTCTAATGCTAATAATGAGCATGTGTAACAGTAGTTTATTAAATTAAAAATAACAGGTGAAAAGAAAAAAAACTGCGTTAGGTACTGAAAAAAAAGAATGACAGTATTGACAGTACACACGTCAAGACAAGATGGAATAAAAAAAACCCGCGCTTTTCCCATTCTGAATGTGAATTAATGGCTACGTTCCACATAACGCCCACCAAGACCGCGACCGCGACCGCGGAAATTGCCGTTCCACTAGCGTAAAAACGCCGCGGTCGTTGTGGGCGTATGTTATAAGTGGAACGCAAAACTTGAGCGCTGTGTGCTAGCAATATGGCGGCTGGGAAAATTCATCAAGTTCTGATGACATATGTCATTTGTTTTTGAAAGCCCACGAAGACCTACCAATATTTTGCGGGCGTAGTGGGCGCGATGCGGTCTCGAGCAGTGACGTCATCTATGACGTAGAGCGACCGCTCGCAACGACCGTGGGCTTTATGTCGAGCGCTACTGTGGGCGTTGCGGTCGCCGCGGTCGCTTAGTGGAACTCGGCCAATGTGAATACCAGCTGGTATACACTTGGTAGAAATTTGGGTGATCTGTTTCCCACCGTTAATATAAACCAATAAGATCTTCGAATTCACACTCAATGCCGATCAATTTACCAATAGGATCGTCGAATTCGTGCGTGTTAACCAATAGGATCGTTGAATTCTGCCGTTTTTAACCAATAGGATCGTCGAAAAAACCGTGATTAACCAATAGGATCGTTGATGTGAAAATAAGACAAATAATTTCATCAAGCGCCATTTTCTGTTAAATTCTTTGCGAAATAAATTTTAGCAAAGTTTAGTCGCAGGAAATTACATAAATTTTCTTCCATATTAATCCGCATTGTACTGAGAATAGCTAGAGTTGTACTCTAGTTCCTCGTTTTATTCGTATTATGCATTAGTTTGACGTCCGATAAAAGATTTTTCTAATTTCTTATTTTCAATATGGAGAATTCAAGAACGTATCAAGAAACTACAAAAATTGCATCAGTTGCAATTAAAGACGTGTCCCGGGCTTTGATGTGCGTTTGGTTTAATTACCGCTGGACCCTGACAGGTATGAAATTCTTAAGGACATCTTAATAATTCTTCAAGTTACATATCCAAAATAATTGACATCGAGATCTTCAATTTATTTATATTTATACTTGTTATTGGATTTGTTTTGAACTGCGGCAAGCAACTCAATTTTGCTTCTGGTTATGAATTTCTTATAGGTATATTTGAAGGTAGGTAACTTGATGGTCGATGATGATTCTTACTACATATATATTATTATAGTATTAACTAGCTATTTTCATTTGTCCAAAAGTATTCAAATATAAACTCCAAATTATTGTAACTAGGTCATAGCATATCCATCCACGGAAACAATATTGGCTAAAATATCTGTTTTCAAAATATCATGAGTTAAAACGGTCATCTTGTGTTGTTAGCCCGATATATGATCTGCCATGGTTTTGAAGAATAATGAAGACAACAGACATAAAGACAAACAATTTTGCTTCATCTTTAAAGTATTTATTATGTAAAAATATTATTATTCAGGTCTTACGATCTTATACTATCATGCATTAGGTTTTTATGTTAACTAGCTTCTGCCCGCAGTTCCGCCTGCGTAAAAAGTAAAAAAATCCTGAGGGAATGTAGGTATAACTGGGATAAAAGTATCCTTTAAGTTAATCCAGGAAGTGTGGCTCTATGGCAATTTTCATCAAAATCTGTTCAATGGTTGATGTATGAAAGAGTGACAAAAATCCATACATCCTCACAAACTTTCCCATTTATAATAATAGTAGGATAATATTATATTTATTTCTTATACTTATATATTAATAATTTTACATTTCTGCATCATTTTATACTATATTTTTAACCAAATTCAAAGAACAAATATATATTAAGCTCAAAATAACTGATTATGCTTTCAGATATACCTATTCATTATAAAAACATAATAATAATCATACATCATATTACTGCAGAATATTTGTCTACAGTCTACTGAAATCTGATGTAATTTATAGATGTCGCCAGTGGGTGAAAGCCATCGGTCAGGAAGATCTGGTCCTATTACCTATAGAGAAACTGCATGAACTGAAGTTTGTATGTTTCGAACATTTTAGTGAAGAACATATTAATAAACAAAGAACAAGACTCTTAACACATGCCGTACCAACTATTAATTTACCCACACCTTTAGAAGATGAACTATTTGTTTATTTCCCTGTGTATTTTGGCCAACATCCGACAAGTAAGTAATCATCAATCATCTCTTCAAACCTAAAATGATCTGCAATGTGTACTGGTTATTAGTGTTGTATGTAAAACAAAAGTTTTTTTCTGTCTTTTGCATGGACTTTTACACTATTCAGTTATTTAAATTTAATAATATTTAATTCATCTCAGATTCTGTCACATGATTAGTCCCATTCACTACTTCATATGTTGTGTATAAATTTAATCAAATATTAGAACTCTAGTACCTACCTATATTTTTACATAAACATTTTCAAAGACTACATAAATATTTCCATTGGTATAATATTTTTTTATTAATTACTAATAAGTATTAAACATATGTTGTGTTAAAGTACCAATCGAAAAGTCAAAATTCCATGTTTCATAGCTCCTTTGCCAATGACTTACAATTTTTACTAAACACTCTCTTTCAGGGCCTTTACAAGATAAATCTAATTTTAAATAAATCAGTAGAGAATCAATCAAAGAAAAAGAAAATCTAAATTCAGTAGAGAATACTACTATATCACTTCTGGAACGGAATCCTGTCAGTTTCCGTAAGTAAACATTAACTGCCTTATTAATAAACAGGAAGTATCTTACGCCTAGAATTTGTGGTATTTTTATTGCCATTCTGGTCACTAATACAACATGTAACGGTTGTTTAGCTACTAAGACTTACATACAGATTTATTAATTACAAGTTTGAATCAACATACAATCGTTACATATTGTATTAGTGAAATACCTACTGTATTACAAATGATTCCATGAGTTTTTTTTGCCCGATTCTTTTCATGAATGCCTCTTCACGCCGAATCGGGTCGCTCGTGATGATTGGTTTTATTGTTCCATGCAGGCATTTACTTCAAGCACTCGTGTTTAAGCATTTAAAATATTATTTTAATTTTAAACATTTTTGTACTTGGCTATTTTTTAGTGTCTGTGAAGACTTATGAAAATAAAACCACATTGACTTTGATAAATAATATGAAATATTGATTTGCTGGGTAAAGGTCGATGTTCTACCTACGGCTAACTAGACCATAACATAAATATTTTCAATGGACGCCGCGGCGGTCTTATTACAACAGCCATTATTACCAGGTATTTTTTTAATCTAAACATGTCTTTTTGCATATTTCAGATTCACCACAAGCACCGGGACCTTCACACATGGTGAATGTGCAAAATTATCAAAGGAAAAGGCCAAATGTTGAAACCAAAGGTATGTTGTAACAAATACAGTTTTATCGTCTCACAGATGCTTTAAATCACTAAATTAAAAATTTACGCGTTACAATATAATCAACACAAACTAGAAAAATGTACACAACAATAATAACATAGTTATTAATTGTCCTGGCTACTGGCGCCATCTGCTTTCAGTTTTAACTGCTGAGCCCCCCATCATGTTGATATCACAATTCCGCAATAACAATAATTGTACAATCTGTTGTATGCTTTATAAAGTTTAATCATGAGTGTAAAACAAAGAACACGAAATTATTTAATAGGGTTTTGTGCCCAAAGGGTAAAATCGGGACTCTTTTAGTAAAACTCCGCTGTGTGTCTGTCTATCTGTTGCCAGACTGTATCTCAAGAACCGCAATAGCTACAGTTGAATTTTTTACAAATTGTTGGAATTTGTAATTTTATTCACGGCCATAGACTACATTATAAAAGTCCTGGGAACTGGAAAAATATTTTACACAGAATTCATACAAAGGCGCGGGCAACAGCTAGTGTCTGTATGTCTTTAAGATGAAATGTTATTGTTTCTATTTATTTTTGTTTCATGGTTGATATCTAGCCTTTATATTTTCTAGGTTTAACTTAGAAGAAGAACAATTGTTGGCGAGATTAAAGGCTTAAAAATTGACAATAAAAAAATTGTCAGAAACTTCATTGGATCTGGACAAACTGGACAGCACTATATTGAGGGATCTAGTCGGTGATGTAGCTAAAAATTATAAAAAGAAGCCAGCAGACAAGCGTTGGACTATGAAGACGAAATTGTGGGCTTTGGCAATTTTCAAACGTTCACCTAAAGCCTACCAATATCTCGAGGGGGCTATATCTGTACCTAGTGCAAAAACTCTTCAACACTTACTTCATAAAGTACAATTAGAACCGGGTATTGATAAAAAATTTATTTTTTAAATATTCAGAAATGTTATCAGGTTTTTCAGATCAGGATAAGCTATGTGCATTATTATTTGATGAAATAGCTCTAAAAAAGAGATTAATATACAACGAAGCTAATAATAAAATAGAAGGCTTCGTAGATTACGGTGACGAACGCGATTCTAAAGCCGACCATGATCTTGTTTTCATGGTTCAAGGGCTGAAAAAGAAATTCAAATTACCTGTAGCGTATTTTTTTGTTCATGGATCAGTTTCTTCTGCCAAACTTTCCACATTAATTAAATCACTTATAATTTCACTCGAGCAATTTGGATTTAAAATCTTAACAACAGTGTGCGATCAAGGTCCTACAAATACTGGTGCATTAAATTTATTAAAAAAATTCGGTGGGCAGTCTTTAGAAGAGAATTATTTTGTTTTTAATGATAACAAAAAAGTTTTCATAATGTATGATGTACCTCATTTATTTAAATCAATTAGGAATAATTTTTATAATGCGGGAGAAATTGTATGGGGACAAGAAACGGGTAGATGAAAATATTTAGTTCTGGCTGAAGAAAATAATAGAATTAAATAAGAATGTTGTTCATCCGAGATATAAAGCGAAAATGCGCGTTAAATATGCTGCGCACGCGTTAAGTAATACCATGTCTGCAATTTTGTATATGCTGGCATGGAAATATGTCAATGCTGCAAATGAAATAAAAGAAACAGCTGACATTATCAAAGAGTTAGATAAATTATTTGACGTTTGCAATGGCCCATCATCTCCTAAAGATGTGAAAAGGGGTATTAGAGAGAATGTTAGTATTCATTCAAATCATGTCGAGTTGTGGAGATATTTTTTTAACAAAATAGAGAGTATAAAGTTCATAAAATCTGATTCTATATTGCAACTTAAGAATGTACGTTGTATAAAATGGTTTAAAATATCATTAAAGTTACTGTTAGATATTTGGGATATCCTGCAAAGGCATGGGTTCGAATATTTAAATTTGCGCTAGATTCTTTAGAGAATTTATTCGGCTTAATCCGACAACATAGTGTTACCAATAAAAACCCAACCTGTACCCGTTTTGTTGCTGCATTAAAAACAGCATTACTGTCAGGATTAACGGTTCCGCATAGCCGAGGTTCAAACTGCGAACCAGATTCTAATAATTTTTTTTTTGATTATAGTAGTATTAATTTTAATGAGCAATCGCAAACCTCGACTAGTTGTACTAGTACTACTCAATCAATTATAGCAGATGCACCGGTGCTGTCATTGTCTGATGAGGTAGAAAACTCCCAACTCGACAATTTATGTTCTTTTGAAAATCAGCCTGTAGTGTATATCAGTGGTTATTTAGCTTCCAAAATATTACGAGAAACAAATTGTCTCGATTGTCAAAATCTTTAGTAAATGAGAACCCCACTGATGAATTGTATAATTATATTAGTTTGCGGGAATGGTGGGAAGACGAGACGTCTCTCACGTATCCCAGCATAGGTTTGTGTGAAACCGTAAATAGGGCTAAAAATATTTTTGAACATTTTGAGAGTCATCACAAAACAAATGTAGGTATGTCATGTGTTTTAGAATTTCTTGTTTGTTGCGATTTAGTTGGCTTACATGTTCTAAGCATTTAGACTTGAAAGATGCACTGTTGAAAAGAATCAGTATTTTATTTATAAGAAAATATTGTAGAGACATGAACGAAAAGTTTGCGTCTCTGGAAAATCAGACGTTATAAAAGAGTAGTAATCTCTTCCTTCTTTAGTCACCAATCAATCTTAGAATTATATTTTTTTTATGGGATTGGAGGGCAAACGAGCAGGCGTGTCACCTGATGGTAAGCTACCAACACCGCCTATGGACACCAGCAACACATATAGTGTTACTGTTGCATTGCCAACCTTTGAGGGATAGGGGATAGAAAAGGATGGGGAAGGGCGGTGGGCCTCCGGGTACCTCTCTCACCGAACGAAATGCGGCATGAGCCACTTTACATCGGTCTTCTGAGAGGTCGTGGTATTTCACCGGTCGAAACGGCCCATTCATGCAGCGAACTGCTCTACCACTGTGAGCAAATAAAATTTAGGGCTCGATTCACAATTTAGTTTCAAGCCACCCACATATTACATATATGCATAGTATTTACTTCAGCTACAGCAACTGTAATTTTACTAATCAATTACTACTTTGTTTCCAGTTCAATGTCATCCGATGTTTTTAACCAGCTACAAAACCCCTGTTAGACCTGTAAGTTTGCATGTTCGAGCTTTACTCAAAATCTACTCGATCTGATTTTAGTCATCGCATGTCATTGTCCTGTATTGTTTTGTCTTTATTCTCAATGCTCAATTTGTAACTGATCAATTGCATGTGATCAAATCGTGGATTAGGCATGGGGATACCACGTAAAAAAAAACGCGCCAAGGCTTCTACCTCAAAGGTGGTGGGGAAACGGGGCGTTACTAATAGTAACATCGCTGAAAATATTGCAAATAACCTGCTTTTCTTTGCTTAGGTTAACTAAAGACTTTTAAAACAAAGTTGAATTTGAATTAATATCGCTTCTAATTTTCTTCTCAATACTTAGATGTGTGAATGAAATATGCATTATAATTTGTCTATTTACCCTGACTGAATGTAAAATCATTTTATATATTACGAAATATATCAATTACATCAAAATAAAATGTTTTATTTTTTCCTACGACTATTAATATGGATGAGGATGTTTGATAGTGACACTGACATTTGACAGTGACACTGACATTTGACAGTGACACTGACATTTTACAGTGACACTGACGTTTGGCAGTGACTGCAACGATGCCAACATTAGGTACAGAGGAACAATGAATGATTATTATGTTGGTGAAAGATGCGGTGTGAGTGAGCTCACCAAAGTACTTGGAGTGCCGTCTCTAATTTACGTACTCTCTGGTGAATACTCATTTATCTACTGTGTAAATTTACTTATTTACCTACTATTTAAATTCCACGCACCAACCTTTCTTTTTAATTATCAATAATCAATCTAGAAATTGTACTAGTTATAAAAAATAAAGACTAAATATATACCTAAATTGTTTGTGGTATGTTTTATATTTCTAGCTCGTATTCATTGCTCTTATTGCTCTCTTATTTATTAAAATGGGTCTCGGCTTTACAGTTTTTTATGCTTTGTTATTACAGAAGATGCAAGCATTTCTTAAAACTGGTAAAATATCGGCCACTGATAAGCCTTCCTCATCAGGAGTTAAAGCTTCCACTAAGAAAAAACCACCAGCACCTTGGGTTGAAAAATAGTATGTAATTAATGTGACTTATCAAGGTTTAGTTATACGCATATCGTAATCTACAACAAGTAATCATTAATGATTTCAGCCGGCCAAAGACTATTGATGACATAGTAGACCAAGGAGAAGTTGTTCAAGTACTTCGAGAGTGCTTATCAGGTGGTGATTTACCACACTTGCTGTTCTATGGTCCGCCAGGTACCGGGAAAACAAGCGCTATTCTTGCTGCCGCTAGGCAACTGTTTGGCGATATTGCTAGAGACCGTGTATTAGAGTTGAATGCATCAGATGAAAGGGGCATTCAAGTTATCAGGGATAAAGTAAAAACATTTGCTCAACTCACTGTAAGCAGCACAAGACCTGAGTAAGTATGCCTATGGTATACATTACTAAATCACCATGTGTTTTGCATACTTATGTTAGTATTTAATTTATAGTCTGCAATAGTCTCTGTTGGCTATAGAATTCTTATAAGCTTGTTAGTAATTTTGCTAGGCATTGTTAACAATTACCAACTTCAATTGTACCATGTCATTATTATGTTTCATGCTTAAATTATAATCATCATTCATCATCATTAGCCAGTTGCAGTCCACTGCTGGACATAAGCCTCTCCCAATTTGCGCCACAATCTATAAGTGTATTCTAAGTCTGAAATTACAGAAACCATAAAGCAACAAGTGTATTGTAATCATTATTAGAATTTTGTGTATGTAATTAAAATCTGTATTTTACTATATTAAGTCATTTCCATATTTACTATATGTTTAAACAGTCTTTTACTATACTACTTTTTACTATTTACAGTGGTCGACCTTGTCCACCTTACAAGTTGGTTATTTTGGATGAAGCAGATTCTATGACAACAGCAGCCCAGGCTGCATTAAGGAGAACAATGGAAAGAGAAACTAGAACAACACGTTTCTGTCTCATCTGCAATTATGTGTCCCGGATTATACCTCCTATTACTAGCAGATGTTCAAAATTTAGATTTAAGCCTTTGGCTAGGGAAAATGTTATTAAAAGGTATAATTATTCATTTTAATACACCTTTATACCAGTAAGCAGAAGATTAAATTTAAATATTTTTAAATACTATGTAATATTTCAATATTCATGTTTGTTAACTTTTAAATTTTAAAATGTTTACTTTTTATATTTAAAAAAAATATTCTTAATAATCAAAACAGAGCTCAAGATTATGTTTCCTACATAGTCGTGGGTTCAAATCCTGGCTCACACCAATTTTCGAAATTGTTTTTTCAAAGTTATGTGTGATAAATATCAATGACTGAAAGTTTTGTGCCCGGTATGGCAATAGGTTTGCTACGGTTTGCTATATATAGGATATATTTAGGACGTAAACGGTGACTCGAGGCTTAACAGCCACTGCCTTCACCTTCGGGTAGAAAATGGTGTGAAGTTATGTAGTATGTGTTATTGTAATATTTCTCATGCTTTGCAGTTTCCACACTTTATATTGATCTGTGATCTTAAAATTTGTTTATTATTGCAATACCTTATACAGAATTTTTCTTTTCTCCGTTCACCAGACTGAGAGAAATTTGCTATGCGGAAAGTGTGGATGTTGGTGAGGGAGATGTATTACACCAGGCAGTGGACACATGTGAAGGAGATCTGCGTCGTGCCCTCACTGCTCTTCAGTGCTGTCAGAGATTAGTGGGAAAGATCACTGCCGAGGGTCTTGTAGAGGTAAATAAAATATACTATTTTATATTAATATATGCTGAGCTGGTAGCAGTCTTTGTACAGTTAAATCATAATTCCTAAATCACCTCTGAGTTAAGTGGTCTATAAATATAAAACAAACAAATTTTCCCCTTTATAGCGTTAGTATAGATATTATCCAAGGGTATCCTACATCCAAACTTATACGCATTATGAAGTTTAATCTGATTTTATTCTAAAAATAAGGAGGAAAAAGTAAATACACGTGATATCTTACTACACCCCCCCCCTCACCCCTCGTGATATTTCGTGATTTTTGCCCGACCCCTCCCCCCCTTTCTAACCTCACGTGATTAATGGACGGCCCCTTATTTTCTGTGAAATGTTTGCCAAACTCATTCGTAATGCATCTAAGCTATAAATAAACTTCGCAAGTACTTCATTGTCTAACTATCGCTCATTTTGCATGCCTTAAGTTTTGCTGTAATCTCGTATTCTTATGTATTTAATGATAATACATACATAACTTCACGCCAAATCCCTTGCGGGGTAGGCAGAGAGAACAGAGCACGAAGGCACGATTCTTACACGCCTCACTCGCTTCGTTGACTTTCATAACTCTTTTTTTTAATCTCTTCATCTTTTAAGTCTCCTAACATCCTCCAAAACACATTCTATTTGGTCATAAAATGTGTGTCTTGGCCGTCCTCGACTCCTACATCCATCCGCTTTTGCATTGTTTATCTGCTTAGTCAATCTTGCATCATCCATTCTTGCTACATGTCTGAATCATTAGAGCAATGTTATTATTTAGTTTAGATCAATATTTCATATTACTTATTTATCCTCAGGTAACTGGCTTGGTGCCTGAGAAATTAGTGAATGAATATTTGGCTATCAAGGATTACAGTGAACTTGAACAGCTAGTGGAAAAGTAAGTACTATAGGTAGTTATTTTTAAATTTTTCGTCAGTAAATTTTTAGTTTTATCTTCACGCATTTCTCTACCCGAAGGTGTAAAGGATGTTAATCCTGGATTCGCTGAATTTTTATATTCCAAACGGAATAACCAATTCCCTGGAACCTCATCATCATCATAAGCACAGACTTGTCCACTGCTAAACGTTGGCCTTCCCCTTAGGACGCCATAACTTCCTGTGCCACCTGCATCCTACGCTTGCCAGCTGTTTTTATTAGGTCGTCGGTCCATCTAGTGGGGGACGGCTAACGCTGGTATGGGTGTTACTCAAGAACCTATTTCCCTCAGCGGTCGTCAGTTCTTCGAGTAATCTGGCCTGCCCACCCCCACTGCAGCGTGCTAACTTTACGGGCTCTGTCAGTTACTCCCGTACGTCTACGGATTTCCGTATTCCGGATCTTATCTCGTAGAGAAATACCGAGCATAGCCCTCTCTATAGCACGCTAAGCGATGTTGAACTTCTTGATACTCTCCTCTATGATCTGGCGTATAGTTCGGATGTGGTCTTTGGTAATAGAGCCTCTTCGGAATCCGGCTTTTACGAGAGGCTGGAAGTGGTAGATGTTATCAATATTTATCACACATAACTTCTGAAAAGAAGTCCTCGGTGTGTGAGCCCCGAATCGATCTCACATTTTCATGATTCAGAAACGGGGCGCTCCACCACTGGACCACCGAGACGCCTAAATTGTTAGATTTATGTATTTGAATATTAAAATTTTAAGTACAACAAGATTATCCCTTTCTAATGTCCTATTAATTATCCGACTTTAACAAAAAACATTAAGTAAACAGCAGCGATAGAGCCAATCAGTTCGCTGAGTGAATGGCCCGGCTCGACCGGTAAAATACCACTGCATCTCGGAATATCCATGTAAAGTGGCTCATACTGCGTTTCGTTCCGTGAAAGATGTATCCGGGGCCCAACCCCCTCCAACTCCCACTCTACCTACTCACCAATTATAAGTCAACAACGCAACTGTAAGACTATATGCGTTGCAGGTGTCCACGGGCGGCGGTAGTTGCTTACTATCAGGTGACCCGCTTGCTCGTTTGCCCTCCTATTTCATAAAAAATAACAATGGTGTTTTGAGAATTATTTCTGCTTGTGAACAAGGATTTAGAGCTCCTTGAGGATACGTTGTGTTGATAATGGTGAACCAGGGTTTATTTATTTTTCTTTATTTATTTATTTAATCCTCGTGTACAATATTTGGTACACAAGGTGGACTTAATGCCATAAGGCATTCTCTGTCAGTCGACCTTTGGGTTAAACTACTTTGTGTTCTTTACTAAACGTGAATCCTAACGTTTCGTTGGCTTAGTGGTTGAGTACTTCTTGCAGTTTTTTTTTCTAAAACTTCCGCTAAACTGTGTATCAACACTATGATATACCCCTTACATATTCTATCTTTACGATTAATACTATTTAATATGTTGGCAGGTTCATAATGGAAGCGTATTCAGCGTCACAACTATTAGAACAACTTAGTGCTACTGTGGTGACTGCAGGCTATCTTACAAATAAACAGAAGTGTGCTATTAGCGAGAAGGTCGCTGTATGCTCTCACCGATTGCTGGACGGAGGGGCAGAATTTATGCAGCTTACTGATCTAGGATGCACTATTATCATGGCCAATAGTGACCCTTGAGGGACTAAGACCAAAATTAAGAGACTACGATCAAGTGTTTAGTGCGTACCTACGACAGTTCATGTTCAGTGTTATTTTTGCATTAATGATATTATGAAAATGTTTGTTATGATATACTTAATAAACGAGTTGATAATATGTTAAATTATTTGTTTTGAGAAGATTATTAGAAGAAAGTTAGATGTGGCTTATTAAAATATGCCAAATCTGTCTTCTAATGTTATGTACCTACCGATCTTTTTTTTTAAACTTATATGCACTTTATTTGTATTGAGGTAAAGACGATCAAATAATAAAAAAAAAAATAGATCTTACCTCGATTGGATTATGAGTGATTTATGAAATGTTACTTGATAGATGTCATTTATTTATTAGAGCTGACTGAACTTTGTTCCGCATCAAAAGTAATTTTTACATTGTTGACAATTACAGTGAAAAATCTCGAAAATTATCACTTTTTTTCTACATTATACACGAATTATACATAAAAACCACCCCGTTGTCACCCCCTATCTATTAAAAGAAACCACATCAAAGTCTTTTGCGTAGTTTCAAAGATCTAAGAATATAAGGGGACAGACAGTGGACAGCGACTTCTTTTTTATACTTTGTAATGATGATTATAGTGAGTGCCTGCACCTATTATTGGGCCATACCATACGCTCACTACAACCACACCCTAGCGGAAGTCAGAGTGTTGGACCATCTCCGGAAGGTCTTGCCGCCTTATCAAGCATATAGCTCTCGATGGTCCTCTTTGGGAGTATTCCTGATCTGATGACAAGATTCATAAAGTACCTATTGCTGTCAAAAGGTGATTGAGGTTGAGAGATCTGGATTTGACCAAACGCAACGTAGGTACTAACAATTACTGGAGACAAATGTTTACACACGCATTTCTACGAATAACTGAATTTGCTTAGCATACTGTTGCTTTGATAGCGATATACTAAAAATATAAAGTTATTACAAAAATCGTCACGGTGAAGGATGCAGTGAATACTGACGACACTGAATAATATATAACGTACCTACTGCAGTGCATATTCTTACTATGTTTAACGGTCCGTATTCACTGCGCAAAATTGTCGGCGTGACTCTCGTTTACCGTGTGAAAAGCAAGATTGTAAGGAAGTTGGATTTCCATGACCAAATACGTAGAGTCCTTAAGGAAGGTGATGTTAGGAGCCTTAAAAACCGACGAGAGTTATGAAAGTCAAAGAAGCTGGTGAAGTGTGCAAAATTTGTGCCTTGTGCGCTCTGTCGTCTCTACCTACCACACAAGGGATTTGGCGTGAAGCTATGTATATATGTATATGTTAATACACATAATTTTAACATGATAAAGTTCACAGCAAAGATCTATCTATACTTATTTATTGGTTAGTATTTCCGTAATTAGAAAAACGGGTGCAATTTTTCGCTCGTACTATCGCACATTTAAAACCAACGGCGCTAAAGAGCTTTCTACTGAATTGAGCTAGAAGCAGTTATATTTTTTCCTGTATACTAGGTAGCTTAAACGGGAGATAGACATACATTTGTTGTCAAAAAGACAGACTACGTTAATTCCAGAAATTTCCACGTGAATATTTATCTGACGATTATTAAACCCTATAGTTTATAGCCTAACCATGTTTTTGGGTGAATTCACATGTCTCAGCGAATGTATTTCCACATTATTTAATATATGAAAATTTCTGTATCCTGATTAATAAATGATAAAATATGATAACACTATAAAATACTAAGTGTTAAAGTTAAAAGTACCGACGGTACGTATCTAACACTTTATGGTTCAACTATTAACTATGTTAAAACATTCATGTAAATAGGTAAGTGCCTGGTTTACACGATTTTAACGGACGTTTGATGACCGTTAATATAGCGTATTTAAGTGTAGGCCTCTATTGCAATGGCTAGTTTACAACTTGACTTTAGCTATTGGGAATATATATAAGTGAACCTGTTATGAGCCGTTGATCTCGGCTTGATTTACTGCTACAACATGTGCCTGTCGAATAATTTTAATATACCGGAACCATGTATGAATTAATTTATATATACTTAAATGTATATTTGAAGATATGGCTAAGGCCATAATATACAATACTAATACAATACATAATATACAATACTTATATTACAAATACTTTTTGATAGCTTTAGTCTTTATAGATATAGTCTGACTGAATACAATACAGTAAATACTAAAAGTGAGTAACATAAAATAAACAGTTCACGCGCGCGTTTATTTCACTTCCGCTGTCGGTTGAACGGACGCGAGAGAAGGAAAGAAAGAAAATAAATAACCTACGAGAAAAGATAATATCTGGTGGTGGTTCGCCCCACCACGTCATGGTACGCGGGCCCTGCGTCGCTATTGGACGGCGCCTCACCCCTCCCCGCGCGTACGCGCAGCGTCTAGCTTTCGAGATTTTAAATCTCGACCGTTTATTTCGTAGTGAGCGGGCGTTCTGTGCGGATTGCGCTCCCGTTGCGCGCCGCATGTGTATTAATTGTTTGAAAAAACACGACAACGTGCTCGTGAACGGTTCGGTGCTACAACGTGACGTAGCTAACGATCAGTGCGTGCAGTGAGTCTTGCTCGACGATTCCAAGAAATGCCGTTCAACGAAAGGGTCAATTTCTTTCGATGAGTGGAGGTTTAGTGCATGTATTTTGTATCATCATGACTAGATCCACACTCATCCATGGAAGTTGCGATGATCTACGGTGCAATGGCGGCAAGCGGATACGCGCGCTGGTGATTACGGGCGGGTATCATTACCGGTGCGCGTAATGATACGTTGAACAGCAGGTACGCGCTGACGCCAACCAACGTCCAACCACCACGCCTCTACCTGGCCGAGCGTTCACACCCGCCCGAATAATGTCATTTAGATACACACTCAACGCTGTTTAGCTATTGGTCGTTCAATGTAAGTTTTTGTTACTGTTTTTCATCCATTACAAAGTTAAATAATTGAGATTTTTTTCCCATAAATAAGTCACGGTTTATTTTGTGGTTCACTGTATTAATATAAGATGTAATGAGCCTAACAGTATGCCGGTGATCCGTGTTTGTAATATTCACATGCCGCCAGGTTGAGTGTGTCGGTCGGGGTGAGGGTAAAAACGCCGCCACAGCAAATAGCGACGCATCTGCCTCGCTTCTGAGAAAGAAAGGCCATTGTGACGATCCCGGAGTGGTCAGTGCGGTGACGTCACAGGTCGGGGCCGACAACCTACATCCCGCGTCCCCCGCGCGTCGGGTTTACCTACGTAACATTGTGGTACACCCGGTTGGTCTTTGCAAATTACTATGTAATAAACCATCTCGAAAATGTTGTCAATAACGAATGCAGTTTCCAGTTGTTTAGTATTTCATGATTGATATCGATATTCGAAACTCGATATTTAATAGGTAAATAAGATACGTATTAGATTTTTTCTGTACGTAGGTATTTTAATATCTATCTGTATCTACCTACTTGAACTAATAGACATGTACGATATGGTGGCGTCTTTTTTGTTAAATGTTCAATCGTAACTTGAAAATGTTTTAAAATAAATCTTAAGTTTACCTGCCAGTTTTATTGCACGCGTGTTATTTTTGGTAAGGTAGCCGATATCCTTTGTCAAGGAATATACTACAGTAAGGGCAGGTAATCATTTCATTTTGAATTCTATTAATTTTCTAACCGACTACACTACTCTTAAATATAATGCCGCATTCTATATTAAGCCTGGTTAAGTAGGGTGATCCCGATGATCCCGTTTTTTACAAAACCTGTCGATAAAAATTCTGATAAATTTAAAATTGAAGACACTCAAAAACTGTAAATCTTCAAATAGAATTAAAGTTAGGAAAAATAATTATGGACATTCTAGACCCCGAAAAAAGTACACACATCAAATTGATTTCCAAATATTGAATAACTTTAAAATACCTATGTAGACTTGCAACGAAATTCGTAACTAATAGTAGCTATGTATCTAAATAGCGTAATAAATTGGTTTAATTTCCTGTGACCCCAAGAAAGCCGGTTAACTACATTTAGAAGACTACAAACATTTGTAACTTGCAAATTGCTATTAATTTTTAAAGTAAAATGCATCACGAAATGAACAGGTATATTCTCTGGCTGCCCAGAAATTAGAAGTACGCATTAATGCTTCAAAAAAAAAAATGAAATTCTTTTCAAACCAAATTTTTTTATGGCTGCTAAAGTAAGATAATAGTGTTCCGGGTAGTGGGTTTCGTAAGGGCAGGTAGGCACCAGTCGTCAGGTAGAAGATACAAAAGATAACTCTTCACAAAAAATAATTGAGTAAGCCCCCGCTTCGTTCTGCAAATGTTTTGTTAACTTATGAGTTATGTGTTTGAGAATATTCGGCTTTTTACAATTCGATACGTTCATTTGACGCTTATCGATTAATTATAATAGCGAATTATACTATTTAATTTCTTGAATGTTATTTGTTCTTTTTAATAAAGAGTTACACGGTTTTATGAAAGTTTAGCATGTTATATAATTTTCTTTCTTAATCACGTACTCGTTATCTATTGTACCTATGTTATAATATATTACACTAATGATATTTTATTTAATATTGTATACTTAGTTTAATCAATAATAATTTGTAATATGTATTTGAAATAAATACTTAATATTTAGGGCGCTCACCTGATTTCTCCATAATCCTGGAACATGATGACATCATGGTGTCTTGACAATAAAATTGACAACGTGTTTGGAATTTGATTGATCTTTGTATTTGCTGTTTAGTGACTTATCCATATTACATTTTCTCGAGAGTCGAATATTTTAAACGAAATGATCTTGAACTGTGGACCTGAAGCTGTGTAACATAGTTCTAACATGTGGTCTACCTGTAATGTATTTATTTCAATAAAAGTTCAATGATTTTATTTTGTTCGGATTAGAATGATCATTAACTAGTTTTATTCTGTCTATCTATAGTAAGGTGGTAATTATAAAATTAAAGATACTATTCATACTCTAATGTCCTCAAAACTTTGTGAGTAACTGATCAACCAAAGACTGTTATCGTCAGGTGCATGAATTTTGACAGATAATCGCTCCTATTATGATAATGGCCATTCGTATATATTTTTTCCTTATTTGAATACGCCCCCGCGATTTCATTTTTGGCTGATCAATATTCTAGCCACATTTACGAGAACAGGGACAAGAGAAAGGATATTATCTACTATGAGCTTTACTGTTGGCGGCCATATTGGATTAGAATTTTTTAATTTGTATTGTTATTTCTACCAATGAAGCTCATATTATTTGATTGATATATTGATGGAGTTAGGAAACATTAACTAATCTGCCATTCTGTACGGTGGGCATTTGGAAATACGAACCATGTATGTACTGCTGAACTTATTTTATTATATTATTTTTGACGTCATGTGTTGTAACCCTTTAATGTGTACTTATTAATTTTTACTTTTACTATTTTGATTTATTTGGATAATGAAGTTTATTAAAGTTCATGATATAAATTATTAAATTGTATCAGCATCGGATCAATCTGTGTTGCCAGGTTGGTTTGATGACAATACAAGGAAGGAGTTTTAATAACCGAGACAATATAAAGGAAACCACATCAAAGTGTTATATAATTAAATATTACTTTAATAAGGCATAATACATTTTATTGTTATTGGAAATTCGATACCTTAAAATCATCATTTCACAACAATTGCTGCAAGGATTTACGAAGGTCCAGAGGAGTCCAAAACGTGTCTGGTGCTGTTAATTAATTGTTTCATTGTTCCCCTTTAACAAAAACATACTATAATAGGGTAAAAGCCGGATTGTAGCCCCAGTTTTAAATACACTATGTTAGGAATATAATTTGTGATGTCTGTTTAAGGCCCCGACATCACAAAGGTGAATTATCGGGATAGGTTTAAGTGTTTTGTTCGTATGAGGAAATATGTTCCGCGATGAACCATATACAGGCTTTAAAGTAAGTAAGTAATCTTTATTAAATATTTTTACATGGTTTCAGGTAACTTTTGTTCTCTTGCATGCATTAGAGTGTAAATAACATTGTATAAGATTTATTGAAAAATATTTTGTATTTTCTTGTTGTTTTTTTTCGAGTTTACTGTGACGTGATGTAGTAAAAATAAATATCTATTTTACTGATTTATATATTTACTAGCTGATCCGGCGAACTTTGTTCCGCATCAAAAGTAATAACTGCTGTCCCGCTATGTTAATACTGCAATATCTTCGAAAATATTTGTTTAAATTGCATGCTGTAAAGGGCCAGGATCATCTATATTACATGCACAATCTATTTAGGATACTTAATTGGATAAAAATTAATACCGTAATGTTTAAAATCGCTTCGTAAATAGGCCATTATTTCGCGTAAAAAGTAACAATATAAAAATGGTCGTTGTGGGTTATCCCTAAGAGATAGACATATGCCCTCGCGGACTTTTTTGTAGACCTTTTAAAGGTGTATAATAATGTAGTACGTTGTTTTGATTTATCACTTAGAGTTCAGGCAGCGTTTGCGATTAAAGTTCTAAATCTTGAAAATTATCACATTTTTTTACTACACTATACATGAATTATAGATCAAAACCACCCCGTTGACACCCTCTAACTATTAAAAAAACAGCATTAAAATCCGGTTCGTAGTTTTAAAGATATGCGCATATAAGGGGACAGACAGCGAAAAGTGACTTTGTTTTAAACTATGTAATGATTCTAGAAAATCAAGATGCATCGCAATATGGGCGAAAACCAAGCTTGGTGCCACGTAGAATCATCTGGACAGAAGATAGCTTAACCCTTGCTTTGGAAGATTTGAAATAAAATAACATACGGAATATAAACTCGCACTTTAAGAAGACTTAAAAAAACTTTAAAACTAAAATTTATGAAATAATCTTTTTTAATATTTCACATTATACTTTTTCCACGATAGGGTACTTACTATCCGCTATGGTAGGTAACTATCCCATTTCGGCGAGATCTAATAAAACGGTCATTATTCAGAACCATTGGCAATTATATATATCTAAAAATAGGCTGTTAGAAGTTAAGTTTTTTTCTTAAGGTGGGGTAACTATCCGGCTGTTACCCTATACGTACGACTTAACTATATATTATTCTAGATATTTATTTCAAAATAACAATGCCTCGTATCAGAAAATAAAAATGGCATTAAATAGCGATCGCAATTCCCATGAAGTTATGTGAATTATACGCGAGTGCTCACGCGGGGCCGTTTTTTGCTGTGTAAATAGTATTCTTCCGCGTAGGTAAGTACGACGTGCCGTGCGAACTGCGAGGGTCGACGGAACCGCCCGACCTAACCGTAAGATTCCTTTGTTTAAAACATTTTAACAGCTTAATACAACTCCACTGTATTATTGTGAAGTGGGGCCCTGCTGAATTATGTTAATTATTTACGTATACGAATCATATTTTGAATTAAACACGTGTTCTTGCCGAAGGTGATGATGTCAGGAGCATCAAAAACCGATGAGCGTGTATGTTAAGTAAGTACTAGTAAGTAGTATGAAAGCCAAAGAGTGAGTGAGGTGTGTAAGAATCCTAATGTCCTTTGTTCTCTCTGTCTACATCACAGGGGATTTGGCGTGAAGTTATGTTGTCATATTTTCACAGACTGACTATTCGTCAACAATTTTGAAACCAGATAAACTAACTACTCCCTTTGCTTGTCGCGATTTTTTTTCGCCCTGATCACTGAAAAAAGATTCAAGATTATTTAAAGTATCGGTCAAGTATGTACATAGCTCAAAAAAAACCGCAATTGACTATTAGAGCGTATGAATGTAGAAACAAAATTTTACTGCTTTTTCTTCGATTTGTATCTTGTCTAATGTCTCCGTCATTCTTCAAGTTATTAAGAAAGATACACCTGAGTATCCATGCCAATAATAATAATAACATGGAGGAGAGTTAATCAATTAAATTTAATATAAGTTGATAACATTAACGCCAATGTTTTGGCGGCCTTCCGCTTTACTAGTATGTTATTTAACCTTCGTTGATTGCCAGCTAGGAATAAAGCGTATCGAATGCCAATTGCGTTCACCCTTCGCGTGATCACCAACCGGAATACCGGTACTGGCTTTAACAAAATCCCTCTAAAATGATCATGCTTACTTTATTAGCATATTACGATTTCTTCACGGATTCAGCAATCCTATCGTTTCACTTATTTTATAAAACTAAAGAACCATATTCTTTAGGTTTATTTTTTTCATCATTCGCTCGAATTGAACAGGCTAAAGCCTAGAAGCCATACTGCTTATTCTCTAGTATTATTTTTTCTGAATGTTTTCATATCACATAGTATAAAACAAAATCGCTTTCCGTTGTCTGTCTCGATATATGCTTAGATCTTTGATACTACGCAACCGATTTTGTTACGGGGTTTTAATAGATTAGCGATAGATTTATAGTCTCGGTGGCGCAGTGGTCGAGCACACGGCTTCTGATCCAGAGGTCCGGGTTCGATTCCTGACACTGGCTCACACCAATGACTTTTCGAAATTGTTTTCGGAAGTTATGTGTGATAAATATCGATGACTGAAAACTTTGTGCCCGGTATGGCAATAGGTTCGCCACCTATTCCATTTGGGACGTAAACATAACGGCGAGACGAGGCTTTACAGCCGCTGCCTACACCTTCGGGTAACAAAAGGCGTGAAGTTATGTTTTTAATAGATAGGGGGTGTCAACGGGGTGGTTTGTGTGTATAATGAGGTAAAGAAAAAATGATAATTTTCGTAATTTAGCACGCTTCTTTTGTAAACGCTGTAAAAGTACTATAAAGTTGGCTGGGTCAGATAGTAAGTACAAAAACGAACCTCAGTTTATGCAATATCCACACGTCTGACAAAATAGTCGACTCAAACAAAATCGATAGCAAATTTATTTATTTATAGAATATAAAATAATTTACATAGTATAGTTAACATATTACATAGCAACAACATTAACCGTACAGAAAGGACGAAGACCCCTGGTGAAGGGCTGGTATCTGCACTAGGTTGCCCTGTCACGCAGATTACCAATCCTCCTTTGGAGTTTTCGAGAAAATAATAAATGTTAAAAAAAGTACATTATATCACTTTATAAGTATGTGTAAATGTTTGTGTGTGAGCAGTGTTGGAGTGTGTTGGTCTGTATTTGTGTGTATATCTGTGTTTGTGGGAATACATCATTACATAGTATAAAACAAAGTCACTTTCCGCTGTCTGTCCTCTTATATGCGCATATCTTTAAAATTACGCAACGGATTTTGATGCGGTTTTTTTTAATAGTTAGAGGTTGTCAACGGGGTGGTTTTGATCTATAATTCATGTATAGTGTAATAAAAAAAAAGTGATAATTTTCAAGATTTAGAACTTTAATCGCAAACGCTGCCTTTAAAAGGTCTACAAAAAAGTCCGCGAGGGTATATGTCTATCTCTTAAGGATAACCCACAATGACCATTTTTATTTTTTTACTTTTTACGAGAAATAATGGCCTATTTATGAAGCGATTTTAATAACATGATTTGAGTTGCATAGTTGGAGTGAGTTTGTTAGAGTAAAAGTTATATATTTTGTTTTATTCGTATTTAATGATAATGAATTATCTTTCAACCAGATGGCTACCTTCGAGAATCCAATCTGGGCATAATGGTAAACGTCCTCCCACGAATCCCCATAGAAATAGCGCTGTATCATCGGCAAAATAAATTATTTTCCCGTTAATTAAAGGCAGCTGACAAAGAACATTAATAAAAACTAAAAATAATGTCGGACCTAGTATACTGCCCTGTGGTAATCCTATTTTAGTAGTCGATTCATCGCTAACCCAGTTATCGATAACCACTCGTTGTGTACGATTGCTCAAGTAACTCTTAAACAACGCCAACTGATTACCACGTATTCCCATGAGTTATAGTTTTTTTAATAATAGAGGAGGTGATGTAGTATCGAACGCCTTGGCCAAATCTATGAAAATTGTTAATATTTTTTATTTCCTTCCAGTTTGACTACAATATTATTAGTAAGTTCCAGAACAGCATCGCTGGTAGATCGTCCATGCCGAAATCCATATTGATTGTTAGACAAGATTGTTGGATTCTAAATATTTAGTTAGTTGGTTATTAATTACTTTCTCCATGATTTTGGAGATCGTGGGAAAAATCGATATGGGACGATAATTTGTAATTTGATTTCTGACATCACTTTTGTAAATAGGGTGGATAATGGACTTTTTGTAATCGTCAGGAAATATACCTGTGGCAAAAGAGGTGTTACAAATATAGGTAATAGGGCCTATCAATAAACTGGCGTATTTTCTAATAAAAGTACTAGAAATATTGTCGTATCCAGATGTGTGACTGGTCCTAAGATTAGCAATCAGTGTTCTTATCTCGTTGGAATTAGTGGGTAATAAGACAAATGAGTGTGGACTTGAATGTGATGGTACATTTAATTGAATAGAAGAATGAGTACTAGCGATGGATTGAGCCAATAACCTACCGACATTACTAAAATAAAAATATAAATTTGTGGTGTTTACTGAGTGTTGTGGGTTTTGAGAATCTATCAGGTCATATATAGTCATCAGGTGTAAGTTTCTTAGTAGAATGGGTGATATTTTTAATAGTGGTCCATAACTTTTTTGTATTGGCAGCTAATTCGGCTTTGTCATATTCAAGTTTTATGTTTTTAAGTAATTTATTACAAAAATTCCGGTAGCGAGTATATATTAATTTTACTAATGTGTCTTCTGGGTTCTTTTTACATTTGAGATGTATCTTATCCCTGTTACGGATACATCTTACGGCCGAAACCAATATTCAATCTCCAATCTAAGATTGAAGCCAATCTAAGATTATTGTGTATCTGTCGATCGATTCCCCAAACAAAATCAATCCATGGATTGATTATTGGCACACTTATTAATAGAATAGGATTGAAATATTAATCCTAGATAGCAAAATTCGGATTGGGATTGATTATTGGTTTCGGCCGTTAGTAGCCTTGGTGTAATCCAGGGTTTTATTAGTCGTTTACGCCTTGATGTAGTGTATATTTTGTTGCATTTTTCTATATTTCTGGTTAAGGTAGTCTGTAAGAGGGCTGTCGCATCACTTGGGTCGCTAATGGAAAATACATTGAATTTATGGAAATATTTTCAATTTTATCATCAAACGCATGGTAGTCAAGAACTTTAGTAGTAGTTTTTGGTTTATAAGGTGAACAATTAAGAGTGATGCTTATGATAATGGAATGGTGGTCCGTCAGTGTAGTATGGGCTACTAGGCAAATTACGGGAAGTCTGGATTTGATAATGACATGATCCAAACAAGTTTGTGAATGGGTTGGAGTATAGAATGGAGGTAGCATGCCATGAGATGCTAAGAGATTAAGGTAAGGTTCTACTCGGTTATCGGATCGGACATGTAGATATATCAATATTTATATCGCCAGTTAAGAACACATTTTTGTAACGGAAGAGGGTAGTTAGTAGAATATTTAAAGACTCGAGAAAATTGGTTATTTGACTTTGACTTGGTGGGCGATACACTGCTATAACAACCGAGTTAGATTTTATTTCGATTCTGATATTTTACATGCGAGAGAAGATCTGTAATAAACAATTACTCCCTCATTTTGGCTTCGGACATAATTAGTGTGGGCCGATAAGTAACCACTGATGGGTGGGATAATGGAGTTATTAAATATCCAGCATTCGGTCAAGATTATCAAGTCCCAGTCTATTCCGGATCGATACAGCAGAGTGAGCAATCCCGTTATATTGCGTTTTATACTTCGGATATTCTGAATAATCGTGTTTATGGATGAACTATGATTATTAATTAATTTAGGACAAGTTTCAATGTCACAAGTAGCCGTTTCTGCAACAGTTAATTCATCCAATTCGTCATTTAATATATTATTTGAAATATGATCGAAGATGACAAAAAATAAAAATACTCATAAAAGTGGCGCATATCGACAACCATGTGAAATTATTGGATTTATCATTCGACACACTTTTCGCCAATATTTTGGTAGCAATAAAAAAACTATAATAGCAAATAGTATAACTATAATAGCAAATGTACCTACAATTTGAATAGAAACACAAATGTTGTATATTAAAAAAAACGTGACATTGATCAAAATAAAAATGTAAAAAAAAAATGATTTCGTCGTGAAAATTCTGCGGCACAAAAGCAGTACAGTAGTCGGTTTTGATTGTCGCCAATTAGTAGATAATAATAATGGCCGCGGTCGGGTAACGCGCTGTAATATATAATTTGTTTGTGAACAACACAACACAGACCTACAGACTCACTGGGAACTCGCTAGCTACTCTGTGAACAAAATTTATGTGAGAAATATTCGGGGTCGACGCCTTTACACGCAATTGGAAAAGTGTATTATCGCTTATCTTAACACCGCTGATTTGCTTTTCCTCGGAGTTGCTACAGTCGACTTTCGTTATTTCGAAACTCGCGCGACTCTGAAAATATTACGAAATATCGAGTGTTTGTGGCGCGAAATTTGTGAGAGGGATTATATAAAACTTCGAATTATTATACTCCGTCCATTATATTATTGTATTTAGAAAAAATGTAATAGTGCTTGCAAGAGAATTTAAAATATCGATAACTTATTAAAAACCATGATATAAAAATCATTAGTCGATAAATTAAAATATACGTATAATACGTATATTTTAATTTATCGACTAATGATTTTTCTTGTTTTTTTGTACTGTCTGTAAATCTGTAGATATTTCGTGTCCTTATAAAAAAAAATCGTAAAACGACGTGACTCCACAAAATTGGACAACGGATTTGTAGGTATACTGGTTTGCTTCAAAGGATATTGCTGCTGCTCAGATTGCTCATCTTCATCGTTGCTTTCTCTTTCTTCTCTTCCTTTCTATCTCTTTCTCTCTGCAACTTTGAATTATGGAGTGTTGGATGCCGTTGAGCTCAAATTAACGCGTCGTTTTATTATGTTCTTTTTTCGTTCGAATTAACAAGTGAATAAAAATTTATTGATTTAGTTCGAAAAATGAAGAGATTTTGTTGGGATAATTCGGATAATTCGATAATTCGGACCTCTATAATTCCAAGTTACCACTAGAACTTGGAACTATAGAGAGGTCCGAATTATCGCAGGTTGGAATTAAATAAGACAATCGACTGTATATAAATAGTAAATATGTATAATTATCTCATGAAATCATAATGTAAAAAGTGTACAAAGGACAACAAGGTTTTTAGTACATAGGTTTTACTCGCGCTTTGGCAATGGCGTAAACAAAAATCATTGCAATAATAATATTATACCAGGCTACAGTATCACCGGGATTATCATTTAAACCTGATGGTTAAGGTGCCATTTCCTAAGTAAGTATTCTAAATTAAATAGTTAATTAACAGTTGAGTAATTATCATCGCACAAATATCTTCTAGTTTGAGTAATACGGGAAGAAGAAGGAAGGAAGAAGAATTAAATGTGGGAAGGATTAAAATGCTTTAAAAGGATAACATGATTAATGGACGACCCCTTACTACATATAACATACCTCCATGGACGACAACATTATTGATTCAGTAATGAACTTTGATTGCTATTTATTGAGAGTTTGTTGTTGTTGACTTTTTTAATGTTAACAAACGTGATATTTTATTTTACCGAGGCTATTCGTAACTGCTGTTGTTAATTCTAAATCTATATATAGGTACATTCATTATATTATGTGGTTACATTAAAACATTCTAAAATTTTGTTTATTTTTTCCGAAACTGTGTAACGTTTTCATTAGGCCATATACTTATTATATTATTATTATATCACTATAGACACAATGTTCTTACTCCATATATAGAAATAAACTGGTTTCTTAGTTGCTGAAAATTCAAACTGGCGAAATTTGGCGAGTTTTTACTAGTACTTTGTACTAGTTATTTTTCGGAACGATTGGCAGTAAATCTGTATGGTGAGTATATCAATGTAACTGTTCTTATCATAAGATAAAAGATTTAGCATAGACATTTGTAGAAGTAGATGGCACATGTCAGTAAAAATGTACTACTAAACATCACTGACAGCGCGACCGCGAGTAAGCGATTCTCAGGATGTTTTTGAACACGTGCACAAAACTATGTAAAAGTTGACACTTAGTTAGAGGCACTTTTTACGCACACATTGATAAGTCACTCACACATGAACAACCCATTTTTGGTCTCGTTGTTTGGGTGACTATTGCCGATCTATTTGTTATTCTTATATCTATGGTTCATATGTAGAATTCAATTAATTTACATATACTTTTTATACCTTTTTGAATATCAATGCAGTGTTTTTATATTTCAGATATATATTCTCTACTAGCGTACCCGGCAAACTTTGTTCCGCATCAAAAGTAATATATGAGTAAATTTTGAATATTATGAATTTGCGCTATTTATTGACTTTATCTGCTGTCCCGCTATGTTATTACTGCAATATCTTTGAAAATATTCGATTAAACTGCATGCTGTAAGAGGTCAGGATCATCTATATTACATGCACAATCTATTTAAGACACTTAATTGGATGAAAATTAATGCTGTAATGCTTGTAATCGCTTCGTAAATAAGCCATTATTTTCGTAAAAAGTAAAAAAATAAAAATGGTCATTGTGAGTTATCCCTAAGAGATAGACATATGCTCTCGTAGACTTTTTTGTAGACCTTCTGAAGGTGTTTAATAATGTACAACATTGTTTTGCTCTATCACTTAGGGTTCAGCCAGCGTTTACAATTAAAGTGCTAAATCTCGAAAATTATCATTTTTTCTTCACAACATCATTAATTAATTATAGATTAAAACCATCCCGTTGACACCCTCTAACGATTAAAAAAAACTGCATCAAAATCTGTTTCGTAGTTTTAAAGATATACGCATATAAGGGAACAGACAGCGGAAAGCAACTTTGTTTTATACTATGTAATGATGGGCTTTTCTATTTGGATCATGTTTGAACTCATAATTTTCCCTCCCTCATCCCGCTCTTAAGTGAGATCGGAACACCATGTCACCCTTTTTCCACTCTCTTCTACCAATCGTCATCCCCGTATTTACTCCCTTCATACCCCTAATATTTTATACAGTCCATCCATCTTTTTTTCGGTCTTCCTCTACCAATGTACCTATCCATCCAGAGTTAGTATCATCACTCCACGTGCATATGATTTTCTTCGACAACGTTTGACGTCCATTCTTTCCGTATATGTATGTATTTATTGGTAGAAGTTATCTAGAAGTCATTCTATTCGTCAAAATAAATGGACTCAATTAAAATTCTAAAAAATGACTCAAACTAAACTGTTTCTGAATGACAGTCAGAGTCTAAAGACAATACAGATATTCAAGTACCATAAGTTGAATGAACTTTCAATACATTTTGCATTATAGCACTTAAAACAGCTAACAAAAATGGTCTTAGAATGGACTTTCCACTTTCTTCTTTGGGCTCGAGTCCAGACTCCTGTATACTGACAAAAACCTTGGTGTTATTCCTTAAAGATACACCCTAGTCTCTGGAACACATTCAAATATGGACTACTCAATTCAGGTTGATGTTGTTCAAAGTGCGAGTTATGTACATGTAATGTGTCCATGGATTCTATTTATACTCATTCGAATCCAATTTCGCTTCGAATGCGCACTGCAATCTAGAATCATTATTTTAGCAAAGACAAATCCATTTCAGCCTGCGGTACGTGATTGTGGAATAATGAGAACTAATGGCGGAGGAGCTGTCATTATGTGGCCGAGTTGGCTGAGGCGTGCGTTGCGGTGTAAGGTCCTTGGCTTGCGCCGCGTCGCCTCTGCTCTGGTGCTGGCAATATGCTGAAATCGCGCAATCTCACTATTGCCGTCGGCTTGTGACACCACAATCGTTATTGCACTTTTGTGCTCAATCTTACGCTTACAACAACATTTACTACACCATGTTTTCATTTTTTTTTTCTTTTTCGTCGTAATCAACTCTCAATGCAAACGGATTACAGTCTACAAACAGATTCATACTTTGGATTGCCGCATATTATTTACATTTTGATCAAATCAATTTAGTTTTTGTTATTAAAAAATTTACACAGATATCAGACTGTTCAAATTGGAGTTAATTTGTAACAGCTCATTTGAAGAATTTCGTGTTGATTTAAAACTTATAAGATTTATAATCGGGTCAAATTAATAACATAACATTTGAATTTTATGTTTTCTTTCATTTTCTAAGGATTAGGAGTGATTAATTGATTAATGCCCAACACTGGCAACAACGTGGTTAATAATTTACAGTGGTATTTCTTAACAAGTAATCGATACATTTGATTCTACTTAACAGCTTCTGATTTTTAGAGTAACATCCCTACCGTTTAAAAAGATTAGTGATTAAACGACGCAACATGATGACGACGTTCAGTTTGTTAAATCAGAAATTATTTGTTAAGTTTAGAATTGTTTTTATGTAAAAGCAAATATGTATGTAGTGAAATTTCTTGTATCGGTCATTATTACAATAAATTGTAATTGAAAAAAAAAACAAGTAAAGCAAATTGTGCAGTCCTAACAAAACGAAAAAATATATTATTTCATGCATGTCGTTACAAGTTTACGTTGTTAAATTTTTAAGAACTGTCAAATGTTGCCCAAAATTAAAATGACCCGACTATAGTACCTATTGATAGAAAATATTATGATATGCGGTGAAAGCATTACATAGGTTAATTATTTATCAAAACATAATGCCTAAAACCCTATTGTTTTTTTTATTATAGAAGGGGTAAACGGTAAGTCACTAGCGCCGCCCATGGATATTTGCAACACCAAGAGGATAACAGTAGCGTTCAGTAGCTTTGCCGGCCATTACATTGGGATAGGCCGGGAGTTGTGGGCCACTATCACCGACTGAAAGGCGAAATGATGCACTTATGTCGTGGTATTCCACTTGTCGAGGCAGCCCTTTTTGCAGCGAACTGCCTGGCGCTACCGCTTGTTATCGGAATTTCCTGTTGTTGGAATTTCCAGGAAGCTATATGATTAATGGGCAAAAAAAAAATGCTATACAACAAGGAATTAAATGAATTTTTCACTCACTTTTGTTATACAGGAAAATAAATGCATAAAATTTATGCGTGTATGTATCTCGATACCTATCCTTCCGCATTTGCTTATCCTAATTGTAATGCATTAGGATTGTTAAATATAATTGCATTATATCCTGAACAATTGTAAGATTTTACTATTAAAAAATATTGTAAAAAATATAACACAGAACTACGCCAAATCACCGTTTGGAACCGTTCGAATCATTGCCAGGTCATATAAAATGAGATAGATTCCGCAAAACAGTTTTTAATTCCATCACATATTTTTTTTAATTTTCTCACGAGTGCTGATTTTCAATGAAATCTTCGCGTGGAATGTAATGTTTTTTTTTAATTATGACGTCCGTTTGCTTTACTTAGCGGTAAGTGTATAACTAAAAACTTTTATATATATAATTTAATGAGCCGTATGTAATGTTAATGGTTCGGGCATTTAACCGGTTGAGTGCGGCTAAATTATGGACTGTTTAATTAATCACATAAAGGTGGTGTTCTTTTGAGTTTATTATCTAGTAGTAACTGCCGTATGTAACCTTGTAACGACTTTACAAATAATACTTAAAAATGAAAATTTTTTTAAATAACGCCTTTTAAAATACTTATGTGCATGACATTCACGAATCAAATAATCCCATAGCGGTAACTCTATTTTCATAAATGGGGTGTATTCATTAGTTGAAGTATCTGTAAATGCAAAATATAACTTTTTAAAAGATTTTCGTTAAGTCAGTGCCAGTACTTACTAGCCATGTATATGTATGGGAACCCGATACCTTTTAAACAGAAGTCGACATGCCTATATTAATTATTATGTGCTTACATGCGTAATCGTCTTCATCGTGATATAAATATAGCTTTTGAGTTATTGTCGGAGAGGTGTTAAACAAAATAACGTATATTGTATATACGTATTGTATTATACGTATATATATGTATATTTTTAAAGCAGACAATTTTTTTATTAGAGATCATACGGGACATAATTTCTGGCTAAAAAGTCTATGCATTTTCTGATGTATCATTGAAGTTTCATTAAAATCAAGTACTTGCAAAATACATAGTAATAAGAAGAAAAAAAATACAAACAGTTTTCATTTTCCAGTTTGTAAAAACGTGTATAACTATTCATATCACATCGAGACTCTAAAATAACAGAACATGCTCTTTATCTCAATCACGAAGTACCTATAGATACAAAGAGTCCAAACGGTATAGGCTTTTTCATAGTATAAATATACACAATAATAAACCCAGATCTTAGTTCTCTTTTCTGCCACTAGCTGCGCTAGAATTTAGAACGTACCGAGCATCACGCGTTGAAAAGTCATATCTCGAAAAATTTCTAAATTACATTATCTCGCGTTTAGTATTAAACAGTCAACAGAAACAAAACTTCCCGCTTACGGATGAAGAAATGGCGCACTCTACCGACGAAAATTCTGTCCCCTAAATTCCAGACCATTCGTTCAACATTACGTTCGGACTCCTTGTATCTTATACTTCGTGATCTCAATTGAAAATTACAATTATTTGTTGCATAAAAATTAATTCAATCATAAGTGTCTCTAACGTTCCTTTTTCAAATTATAAAAAAAACATTGGTTTTGTTTTCTTTTTTTACAAACGTCGTTTTTTTTTTTAATTTAAACATACCAAGGCCAGCATTTGCCCATTGTCGTTGTTTCAAACGATGTGTAAAGGTGATTCATACGTTTTATCCCCCACATGTTCTACGAGTCAATATCGACGATTAAGTACGCGAGTCGTTATTAAATGTAGCTGTAACTGGAACACAATGTCCGCTCCATTGAACGCTTGTTTATCTGCGACACGGACAACAATTGGTATCAATTCTGTTCTTGTAGTTAACTGAGGTTAGTAGTCTTGTATTTGTAGTGATGAATATAGTACAAGATTCAAAATATCGCAAACGTTATTAACATATTTTTTTATGGAATAAGAAAAACTAGGAAGCGGGTTACCTGGTGGCAGGGCCGCGCCGACCCCCCCATAGCGCCTGTGTGCGAAATCCATGAAGCGCTTCTTTTTTCACGAATCTGAATGTCTAACTTATTAACCGACTTCGAAAACAGGAGAAGGTTTCTCAATTCGTCCTTATGTACATTTTTTTTTATTTCTGTTCACCGATATTTTCGCCAATTATTGACAGATTTCGATTTTTTTTGTTGGATAGTGTTCACCTCCCAGATAGTCCCATTTTCACCAGGTCAGGATCTGATGATGGAAACCAGGAGAAATCAATGCATCTACCGAAAATTGTATGCTTGTATGGTGTTTTTGTTACGTATAGTGATGTCTTAGGGATATTCTTTAGGGTGTCAACATCTGATTCTGCTGTGCTGATGAAGAAACCACATTACTCCTAAATGGTTAGGAGTTAGAAGAAAGTACTACAACTGGTCAATATTATCTACTTGGTAGTATTTAGGGCTAGCGTATTGCTTGTTAGGTATGCTAGAATCTACATCTGATGCTGCTGTTCTGACTAGGAAGCCACAGAACTCCTTAACGTTTAGGAGTTGGGAGACAGTACTGCAGTTGATTGAAGGAAACTGTTTAGAATATTTAAAGAATTCTTTCACCATTCAGCTGAATTCTGCTTGAGTACCTAATATAGGCTTTGCTTGAAATGATTACGGATCCTAACTAAAACTTAAATCCAAGATGTAAATAAGTGCCCTAAAACGTCTTTCGTCGCTTGCGCTGCATAAACTATTGATGATAGAACAAAGGTATGTTCTACAATATTATAGAACAAATCAATACCTACAAAAATATTCGCGATACTATATGTGAGTCCAACTTTGTTTTTTTTTGTTGTTCCAGAAATTTTGTGTTCATAATGGGTAGGTCTGAGAATAGGACAAAATTTCTTTTTCATACCCGGCGGTGGTCAACCGCTATTTATTAACTGTTATTTTTTTGCAAAACAACGTTTGCAGGGTGAGTTAGTTTTTCACATAACTACACATGTCATATAATAGCTAAACCTCTTGCATATGTCATGAAATTTGTACGACAGCAAACAACAAGAATGCAATCTTGTTTTTTTTTATTGTAACAATGGCAGGTGAGCAACCTATATATCGGAACGGTGATTTTTAACGACAATGGCAATAATTGTAAATCAAACAAGCGTTTATTAGCGGTTGAATAGGTATATACCGAGTACAGTCCACTAACGCATTATCACATTGTACTAGATACTCAATTGAACGAACTAATTGGTGAACGGAGGGTGGTCCATGGCCAGATAATCCCACAGATCAGTGGCTTCTAGACATTATTACATTACATACATTTATTCTAGTCTATCTGACTTCAAAACAAGCAAAATATGTTGTAGTACTTTTTTATGTTTTGTCAATTGTACATGTTCGGATCATTGTCTCGATTTATATATATACTTGGTTGTTGGCACTTATAAATAAATATAGTTTACTTTTTATTTTGTATGACGTGAGAGCGCGTTCTTTAGTTTGTTTAAGTTTTTTTTTTTACTTTTTAGTGCATAGCCACCGGAATGTAATATAGATATTATTATAGCTTAAACATTAATATATCACAATAACAAGATGCAATTATTACCATAGGAGTCTTAAAAGAGTTCGCATGCGAATTCTGAAACTTTGCATAAGAGTAAGAGAAATGAGGGTAGTCGGAAAGAAAATGTAGAATCCTGATTAGTTGCGAAACTGATTAGTTTAGATTAATCGGATGTTTTGATCAAATTATGGGAAAAAGAACTAAAAAATATGACTGACTTCAAAATATTGACAGTATTGAGGAAACACGTGAAATTACTTTTTATATAGGTACTAAAGTAATAAGTAAATAATATCCTTGATACTCTTGAATTTTGAATGTTTGTATTTTTCATAGTTTCTGCAATATGTACCAGTGTAATATGTGCTTAATAATATTATGGATAATAAAAGTTATTAATTTGACAGGTCCGCACTTTTTCATTTCAATATTTCTCACCTTCGAAATAATTGGGGACCACTTTTAACATATACTTATCCCACAAAAAAAGCAATAACAAAAATCTCTTAAGTCGAGAACGTTCAAGGAATTCAGTAGCTAAAATAAGTTCCTCGACTTGGCAATCATGATTCGTATTGGGGGTCTCGACCCTACACTTTGTAAGCTGTAAGTATGTAATTATATAACCAGTTTTAAGTGGCATAGGGAAACTATGGGTCGGCTATTAGCTAGCTTACTGGATAATTTATATAAAGTTTTAGACCGAATATCTATTATCTTCTTCAGCGACTAGGCAGTCAAGTATTTGCTTTATACACAACTAGCTGACCCGGCGAACTTTGTTCTGCATGAAAGATAACTTTTACAGTGTTTACAATTAAAGTGATAAATCTCAAAAATTTACTCATTTTCTTTACTACATTAATCATAAATGATACATACAAAAAAACGAATCAAAATCCGTTTAGTAATTTCAAAGATCTAAGCATATAAGGGGACAGACAGCGGATAGCGTTAGTGTTTTATACTATGTAATGATTACATAACAACTATGTAAGAACTAATACTACAAATTATTATAAGTTAGAATGACTAATATACACAAACGTATTTATATTTTATTTGAAGACTTATTGCACACAATACAAAACACAAAATCATCATGGAATTACAACATCAGGAAACGGCGCACGCGCAGTCAAGTTGTTATTTTATATGGTACATAAGTACGTAACGCTAGCGACAATTTTATGATTGCGTAACGCGGGGTAGTCAGCAATTTGCGAGGCATGGTGCGTATCGCCTATGATGGAGTACCAAAGCGGTTTCATTGACTTCCCGGCTGCGTCACGCGGGGTGCCCACCGACCAGCGTACTTGAGTTTTGAAACCAATGTTAATGATAGGCTAGGAACTAGTAGGTACCTACTGCTGGTAGGTACTATGGTACCTACTGTAGGTAGGAACTCTGTGTGTGAATGTGTGAATATTTTGAACTAGCTGTTCTAATTGGCTACTCTGTGCCCCAGAATTATTGTGTGCATTTGCAGTTTAAAATATTACTATGTATATCATGATTTATTTAAGTAAAACACAAAGTAGACGTTGACACTTTGAAGATTTGTAATTTTCTTACTGTTTTTTTTTTCATGCGTTTAAGGTCAACGAGTTTTTATGTCAATTAATTCCTATCCATTCTATGGAAACATAGGTTAGTTAGATCATCCATTATACCTAGCTCCAATAGGCGTCATTATCTGCTCGTAGATCGGTAAGGTTAGATCTTGGAATATGATAAAATTACCTATACAGAATACTACAGATTTAAATAACAACGAAGTGACGCATTTCCGTTTTTTCTGACGCATAATAAACATCTTGCATGATTCGAACTAGGCTTGCTGAAACGTCGTAATGCATAAAAAATGTTTAGTAGTTCAAAATAAGAAATACCTACTCTCCACTGATGTAAAGAAGTTGTTACATTTTATATTATATCTGTGGTCTGATTGCAAATTAATTACATTATTTACAATATATACAATTGAAAAACTATCTGAAATCAATTTTCTCCGCATTTCGTTTGTATTACAAACTTTACTTGCTTCCCTAGGAACTAGGTGGCGCTGTCACACATTATTTTTATTAAACCATAAAGAAATACAGGCACTAACACACAAATACATAACGACGCATTGGACAAGGAATATTAAAACATCTTCAATGCTTGCGAAACACCTGTCTCATTCTCGGAATTGTGTATTGTGTCGCAAAACAAGTAGTCAGCCGTTTTTTCGTATCAATAAAACAAACTTAATCGCCTAGTAAGTACTAATAAGCGTTCCTATAATAAGTATACTTACCTAATCGATACAGTTTTCTAAATACAGTACACATTATCACGATTTTTCGTGATTGTAATGCGAGTTCTATAATGTTGTGTATTGTTACGTTGAGTTGAATTCGAATTCGTTCGAAGAAGTTCCATTCAAATCAAAGAGTGGATAGATATAATCTGGCTTTATGGCATGTAAAGCTGGTCTGATAGAGATTGATGGTGTTGCATAAGTTGGTGTTGGTAAAGGGTTGTAGGTTCGTATATCATTACATAGTATAAAGTCCCTTTCCGCTGTCTGTCGCCTTGAATCTTTAAAACTAAGCAGACTACTACGGGTGTAAACGCGATGGTTTGTATCTATATTTCATGAATGATGTCATAAAGAGAAAGTTATAAATCCAAAATTTACTTATTTATGACTTTTGAGGCGGGACAAAGTTCGCCGGGTCAACTAGTATTAGATAAATATGAAGTTAAGGTCACCAACTGTAGCATATAATTATGTGTAACTTATAAGTTCTTTTGAATTTCCTTTCTATTTGTAGTGTACAATAAAGTTCATTTTATTCTAAAAAAGCAAAAGTTAGGTATCAAATAGCTGTGTGTAAGAACTAAGAACCCGGGAAGTTCACGACTGCAATAACTCAGCACGACCAAATTGACCGTATTTCATCCGGGTACCTTCGATGTTAAGGGCTTAAATGACTAATGCAATAAATATTTAAATAATTATAATCGTCAACGGAAGCAAGTAAGTTTTTTTGTTATGTCATTAACTACTTGATTTTAAAATCATTATCTTAAAATCATTATAATTTCTTACTGTATATTGTTCTTTACTTCTTTGTTATACAAAATGGAAATGGTACCAAAATATGGTTTGGATTCATCCGAATATGTTCATTAAAACACTATTTGTAATGATTCGAGTTGCGTGACGGTAATTACACAAGTGATGAGTGTCTTGTGGACACCTAATTGTAGTGGCGTGTAGGAGTTGTGCACCCGTTTCCTGTGCCCACAATTTGTTGCAGTAGGTACTTAGGTACCTAACAAACCACAGAGTATGTTATTTAAAAAGTTATTCATGAGCATACTCCTTATGCTTTTCTCTTCTAAATTTAAAAATATTCGACGACGATTAAAAAAATACTGGCTGTTTGGTAATGGAACGACAAATATTTTAAAATTTATAACGCTATAAAGTTATTATGTGAAAACAGCACTGGTGGTAGCAGTGAGTCCTAAACACAGGGCTGCGGTCAGGAGGAATGCGCCCGCGCAGGTCTCGAAGCGTCTCACGCGGCGCGGCCGGCGAAGTGGCGCCGGACCAGCTACCCTCCTCTTATTTCACACTTCTAGGAAGGGAATTTCAAATATTATTTCTACTTACCACACCACATGTAATACTAAGAAAATACTTAACTATCATGAATGCATAGGGTAGTTGGCAATTTTGTAAAAAGTAGTCCAACATGTTTATGTATTCGTCTACGTCTATGGCTATTTAACTGTTTCAATTTATGTTGAATATTTGGAATAATTCTAAACTCCTTTAAGTCTCTCATTACCAGTACCGTCCCAGAACTCGACTTTTCACATAGAGCTTTTGGTCTCAAATCTGGGCGTTCCAATTAGGGATGCCCCATTAAAAAATCTGAATTTCTATTCAAAAGCGTTGTAAAGAAACAATAAGTCATGTAGCCTATTATGGTTCATTATTAAAGGAAACTGGTTTCTCGTGATCATGTCCTGAAACCTTTTTCAAGCACTAAGACACAGCACTACGAGAAAGTTTTTAACAGTGACAGTCTTGCAGTTCGCTTGTTTCGCTCGGTGAGAAAGGTATCCGGAGGCTCGATACCCTTTTCCCTTCGTTTCCCCTCCTACTCCCTCCCTACCCCATAAAAAAAACTAATATACGGCTTTAGTTTTCAGTAAGGTTGAGGTAACCAGTAGTTGGCATTGGCAGATATAGGCAAATCAACACAAATTTACTGAGTCCCATTATTTTTCGTTTTCAATAAAATGTGGGCGAATTACTCGAATACACACATTATTTCTTCATACACTTCTTATGTCTTAGAAAGAGTGCCAAATACTTTTAAACTGTGAGAAAATAAAAACTATTTACATTAAAAATAAAGCACTTTAATAGAATGCAAATCATTTATTTATTCATAATGGCCGAAGTTCATTTGCACTTCACATCCTATGATCATTATAATTTAAATACATGTTTATTGTTTTACCTAAAAGATTTGTTTTTTTTTAATATAAAAATAAGCTTCTTTCATTGTCATTAATTTAAATATATAAATGAATTATATTCAAAGATGTTGTTGAGTCACATTTTGGTATGCTGTGGGTACTTACAAAAATTTTTATTTGGTTAGGTTACCATTATTATTAATAATTAACTAAATAAAATCCTTGCGTCGTCGCCATCTAAGTAAAAACGCCAATAGATACCTACCCACACAACTTTATACAGAATATTACAGAACACAAACACAAAATTTTAAATCAAACGTTCATTATAGCAATCACCAATTATGGAAGCGAGGGCTGGGTATGGCAGAGTGTGCATGAAAGTAGGATAAACGCGGTGGAAATGAGGGCACTGCGCAAAATCTGCGGAGTGACTCTCGCTGACCGCGTCATAAACAAGGTTGTAAGGAAGGAAGTTGGATTGAAAAAGAGTGTCGGTGTAAAAGTAAGAAAGACCATACTCCGATGGATCGGACATGTAGAAAGAAAGGTGATGTTAGAATGACTAAGATGTACAAAAGCGGATGAATGTAGGAGTCAAGGAGAGACACGACACACTATCCATGATCAAATAGAACGAATACTGCAAGATGATGCCAGAAGTCTTAAACATCCACGAGGCGTGAGAGAATCGTGCCTTATGGCGCTTTGTTATGTACGTGCTAAAAAATATGTTCTTTTAGCGATTCCAAAATAAATATAATTACGATTTTTGCCTTTTATAAGTTTTGTATAAGACGTGTAATTGTGTAAGCCACGCGGAGATTCATTTAAATAATAAATTACTCGTACACTTTAAAATAACGTCCATGTTACGTAGATAATATTATGATAATTCCTTGTAGTGGAGTTAGAGTAGGTATATGTAACAAAAAAATACATTACAATTTATGATTTTGTTATAAAATTAATTGCTTATTAACACTATGTGTAATTAAATTTAATAATGTACCTAACACTTGTGAAGGTGTTGTCCCGTTTTGTGAAGAATGAACTAAAAATAACTAAAAAATGTTTTTATTTTCAAACATTAACTTTCCGAGATAAGACTAGGGCAGTAAGCACAGTTTTATAGTGGTTGGAGCCATACAGTTTACTCGACCGCTGAAATACCATGACCTCGCAGAATATCAACGTAGAGTGGCACGTGTTACGATTTGTTCGGTGAAAGAGATATCCAGAGGTCCATCCCTTTCCCTAACATAACATAACTTCACGCCTTTTGTTACCCGAAGGTGTAGGCAGCGGCTGTTAAGCCTCGTCTCGCCGTTATGTTTACGTCCCAAATGGAATAGGTGGCGAACCTATTGCCATACCGGGCACAAAGTTTGTCAGTCATCGGTATTTATCACACATAACTTCCGAAAACAATTTCGAAAAGTCATTGGTGTGAGCCGTACGCTCGCCTACTGCGCCACCGAGACTCCCTATTCCATCTTAAACGATGACAACACAACTGTGACAATCTCGGTGTTGCAGATATCTATGAGCGGCGTTAGTCACTTACTATCAGGTGCTTGCTGTGCATGTTTGTTTGCCCTATTCTCCATAAAATAACATAAAGCTTTGATATTTATTTGAAAGAATGACCTTTCATTCCAGTGTGAGCTAAGTTTTGATTAGTTGAAAACTGAGTTTCAAAAAAGTTATCATCATTAGAAACGTCACGCGGCAAACCAAAGGAAACAAAGAGCGTGATTATGTAAAAGTTGCTACAAAAATACAGAACTATTTATATAATTTAACAGTGGTGGAGAGTTCAGTTCATGTGTCCATGGGCAACATTTGTTGCTCACCATCCGGTGACACGCCTGCTCGTTTGCCCTCTGTACCATAAAAAAACTATCTCTAAAGTAAAAAATATAGAGAATTAATAAAAGAGATTTTAATTTTTATAGTTTCCCGCGTTAAGTTTTAAATGAACTGCTTGACATTATACGTTAATTTCACCCCATATAATTTGGGGAGTGCTTCAATGCACGGTTGTAGATGACTTTTTTATTGCACATGTCATCGTCAATGGGGTTATTAACGATCTTATGATCTGATGAATGATATATTTCTATCAAATGCCATATCAAGTCCGGATGGATGTTATAAAGTACGATTCAAGGTGAAGGCCGCACAGGTCGACGAACCATGCCTACACATTTAGTTGCCAGTAGGGATTACGTTACTATGTTGCTTGGCTGTAGTATTAAATAGTATATTAATAAAATTGAGAGATTTTATAAAATACGTGAGAATCGGACTTTTTTTTGTTTTGCCGTGTTTTTTTTTTCAATTTTATTGCATTACCATTAGATGACAGTTAATCTGGCATACAATATATTTTATATACTTTTTGGCACCTATTTTTGGAGTCGGTGCCAGCCTGGATAACGTACTCTATTGTGTTGCACCGACTTCAATAATCAGTGACAATTGTAAATATTTTAATAGTTAAAGATGACGTTAACCATGTATTACGTTATGTATATTGTATTAAGTATACATATTAGTAAGATATGTTATTTATCGCTTTTTAGTTATGAAGTTACTGTTTTCATCTACATAATGATTTTGTGGAAGTTTGTAGAAGTCGGTTTAACTTTTTTTAAGTAATCTCGGTGGTCCAGTAGGACAGCACACGGCTTCTGATCCAGAGGTCCGGGTTCGAATCCTGACACTGGCTCACACCAATGACTTTTCGAAATTGTTTTCGGAAGTTAAGTGTGATAAATATCGACCACTGAAAACCTTGTGCCCGGTATGGCAATAGGTTCACCACCTATTCCATTTGGGACGTAAACATAACGGCGAGATGAGGCTTATCAGCCGCTGCCTACACCTTCGGGTAACAAAAGGCGTGAAGTTAGGTTATGTTATGTAATAATATGATCGTCAAACGCAAAACGTGGATGAACATCAAACTCATCCGTGCTTAATATTTGCAAAAGTATTTAGAATATAGGTGCAATATTTATTACAAGTAAACTCTCCACTATTCAAATTTACTAAAGTTTACAGTTTGGTTTAAACCTATTTAAAATAATTTATGACAGTTATTATACATTTATTGAAGAACCTCACCCATCTTCCATAGAGCCACGCCTTTAGGGGATGATTTCGAGAGAACGTACTATAACAGTGGTAGAGCCAAGTAGTTCACTGCATAAATTGGCAGGCCGGTGAAAAATCACGGCCTCTCAGAATATCGACGTATAGTGGATCATGCCGGAGGCTCACACCCCTTCCCATCCTAATCCTTTAAAGGCTGGCACCGCAACTGTAACACTATATGTTTTGCAGGTGTCCATGGGCGGCGGCTTAAAATCAGGTGACCCGCTTGCTCGCTTGCCCTCCTATTCCATAAAAAAAAAACAGAATAAATAAAAACAACCTTTTCTACATGAAGGTGTAGGCAGCGGCTGTTAGGCCTCGTCTCGCCGTATTTCTACCTCTCAAATGGAATAGGTGGCAGAACCTATTTGTTAAGAAATGGAACTTGTATTTTTCACAATGTCTGTGCTTAATATCACTCTAGATAAATTATTTGTACAAAAAATTATCGGCGTATAGCGACTTATGCGGAGCTGCCAGCAACAAGTAAGTATTTAGCAACAAGTTTAATGAAATAATTATCATTACTTTTTTATGGGATGGGAGGCAGTTGAGTCAGTCCCTTGCAATGGGATATGGAAGAGGTTAGGCCTCTCTCACGGAGCGAAACACTGCATGAGCCACCTTAGGTCGATATTCTGAGAGGTTGTGGTATTTTCACCGGTAGTTCTACCACCCGAGATTGATTGTTTACTCCCTATCCCATAAAAAAATCCTATGTAGAGCATTCGTCATACAGAATATGTAATGAAGGTAACTAATGAGAACAAGTCAGTGACAGCAGTACTGTTAAAGTTGTGAAATTATATTGTTATGTTTTTCTCAGTAATACGACTCATGCTTTACATATGTCCAAAGAGTTTTGTTGTGTAAACCAAATACTCTATGGCACGTTTTGTAATATTCTAATTTCAAAAATTCTCAGTATTCAACTAAACTATGTAATTTAAATGTTGTTTATGACCGAATTTTGATTTTTCTTTACGTTTTCCTTGTTTATTATAAGGTGGGTGACCCAAATAAAGCCTATGTCCTTATAAGGCCTATTTTTTAAATTTCCCGCTTCTCGATTTCAAATGGCCGCTAATGTTTGTAGAAGTGTGCGTGTACATTAACTAACGCACACACGCACAGTAAGCAGCCCGTGCCGCGAACATGTTAGAACCTGCAGTCGAAAACAATCACGACGCGAAGCGCACGCTTGTTTTTATAAAATTCTGGCAGAATAAACAGTAAGTATTTTTATTTTTATTCGTACATTGTGTGCTAGGTTTTGTCTGTAGGATTATTTATACGTTTAGCCATCTACTTACATAAGTGAAAACGCTGTAAAATCGGTGTATTACATTTAATTGTTGTTTTGTTTACCCATGTGCTATGTCCTAATAAGGCCTATTAAAAATATGTATAGGCATTATAACGGCACAGGTACAGGCCTTATTAGGACAATGTTTTATTTGAGTTAGAAAAGTATCACAGTAAAATAGTAAACTCTTGTTTTCAGTAACATCATGGAAAGCGGATCACCAGCTTCTACCACAAGGAAAAGAAGGGCTCAATGGACTTCGCAACAGATGGAAAACGCTGTAAAAATGGTAGAAAGGGGAATATTATCTACATATGCTGCTGCAGCCAGATATAATATCCCAAGAAGAACCCTACGCAACCATCTAAAGAGTGGTTCGACTACACGAAAGCTAGGTCGGTCGGCTATATTGACTGCAGAACATGAAGCTGGACTTGTCAGAAGAATCATACGTTTGGCTGATGTTGGAGTGCCGATGACTTCAAAAATGTTGCGCATACAGGCTTTTTCATTCTGTAAAATTAAGAAAATTCCTAACACTTTTAATGATGCTAAAAATGCTGCGGGGAAGAAATGGTTGAGGTTATTTCTCAAACGACACCCTGAGTTAGCACGTCGTAAAGCACAGATGATGAATCCAGCTCGTGCTCAAAAATTAAATAAAGATATTGTTGGCGATCACTTTTCCAAATACAAAAGCGTGCTAGATAGACTGGGAATTGAACATAAACCTGAAAGCATTTACAACATCGATGAAAAAAATTGCCGCATATCTTTGCACCATCAGCAGGAAGTTCTGACAGCCAGAGGGAGAAAGAGGGTTCATCAAATAGCGAATGAGCATGCTGAAAGTGTGACTGTGGTAGGCTGCGGAAACGCTATAGGATCAGCTATTCCGCCAATGATACTGTTTAAAGGCAAGAGATTAAAGCCGGAATTCCAAGATAATTTACCTCCAGGCTCTCTGGTGAAGATGACGCCAAAAGGAAGTATGACGACAGAGACTTTCATAGAGTTTATAAATCATTTGAATAAATACAGAACATCAGGGCCATGTCTCCTCATATTTGATGGTGCAAAATGCCACCTGGACTTTACTATTGTCGAGGAAGCTGAGAAATGTGGCATTACTTTATATTGTCTTCCGTCAAATACGACGCATGAATTACAACCCATGGATAAATCTGTTTATCGTTCTTTTGAGCATCATTGGGACCAAGAGTTGATTAAATACGTCAGTCAGCATCCCGAACGATCCCTTAACAAGACTAGCTTCAATGTAATTCTGTCACAGGTATGGCCGAAATGTATGACAATTTCTAATATCACGAATGGGTTTCGCGCTACAGGGTTGTATCCATATAACCCAGATGCTATTTCTGAAGAGGCGTTTGCGCCCTCTGCGTTGTCAGAACTCCCAGTTCCTTCAAACAGGGAGAATATTGCTGTCTTCTCTGATGCATTGAGGGAACAGGCGACTTCAACTGGAAATGTGGAAGATTCAGATGGGTCAGGCACAGACACTGAGAATTTGCCACTGCCCTTGCTCTCAAAAAACAAATCTCCGAATTCTGGAACTCCAAATAAGATAAACAAACAGTCAACCACGTGTGAGGTTCATGATTTTTTACCCACACCTAAATTTAAAGTTAAACCGACTTTGCCACGTAAGAAGTCTTTAAATTACAGGGCTCAAGAAGTAACAAAAGATTTGTTTGGTGACAATGCTACGAATTCCACATCACAAATTACTGTACCATCGTCAAGAAAAGAAGATGTTCCTGGTACTTCTTCCATGATGAAGATAAACACAAAGTCACCAAAAGTAGCAGTTACTGGCTGTACATCTGCACAACCTGCAGTGACTGCTACGCGACACCGAACCTCAGTAAAGACTGTTTCTTTGATCGCAGATAAGCTTACGGGATCTAAACCAAAACGTCGCGATAACAAATCTTCTTCATCATCTTGGTACTGTCCAGCTTGTAATGAAGATAGAGTTGATGATATGCGACAATGTCTTACTTGTGACGTTTGGTATCATGAGCTGTGTGTTGGACTCACACCCGCTGAGAAAATATTTTACTGTTCAGGAGATTGTTTAAAAAAAAAGATGAAAAAGGCTGATTAATATACATAGAGAAATTCGTGAAGTCTGATCTAGATTGACCAAATATGATTAAGAGGATCTCATTACATTTAATATAAGTATTGAAAACTTTTTGTATTAATCAAGAAGTTGAATGCTTACTTGTTTTTATTAAGGCTTTATTAAGACACAGGGTTCCCAATAAGGCCAAAGTGACATTTTTGTTATTTGTGTTCACAGAAGTGTGATTTTTGTTTCTAAAGCAATTTTGTTTCATTTATTACAAAGTTTAATAAATATATATAAGTATTTCAAATTAACAGTGCATTTTTATTATAAACCTGCTAGTTAAGAAATAAAAAAAATAAGGTAGGCCTTATTTGGTAACCCTACCTTAGATGTTGTTTTTTTTTTAAGAAAATTGTACAAAATATCGACGCGATTCAGGAATAATAATAGGAAGGTGACGTCAAGAGGCTTAAAAATCGAAAAGCGTTTATGACAAGAGAAAGTCTGAAAGAGTTCTGAAAGTCGAAAAAGCGAGTGAGGCGTGTCAGTATTGTGCCTTGTTGCGCTCTGTACTTCTGCCTATCCCGCAAGGGACTTGGCGTGAAGTTATATAAATGTATGTATGTTGTAAATTTGTGATACAAATCTAATTGCGTGCGTAGGCACTTATAAAATTGTCTGGACTGCAATTCAGCAAGAAGTAACATTAATAGAAGTATTATTACCTATAATATATTCATATTGTTTTGTCACTTTTTTTATGAGATAGGAGGGCACACGAGCAGGCGTGTCACCTGATGGTAAGCAACCAACGCCGCCCATGGACACCAGCAACACATTTATTGTTACTGTTGCGTTGCCGACCTTTAAGGGATAGGGAATAGGGAAGGATGGGGAAGGGGGGTAGGCCTCCGGGTACCTCTCTCACCGAGCGAAACGCGGCATGAGCCACTTTACGTCTATCTTCTGAGAGGTCGTGGTATTTCACCGGTCGAGCCGGCCCATTCATGCAGCGAACTGCTTGGGTGACTATTTTACAGTCAAAATCGAATAGGTAGTATGTTTAATTAATAAAAAGTTTAACTTTTCTTTTAAATCACTAGTATTTGAATTTGGTTTGCTTTTTTTTTTCAATTAAAAAATGCAAAATCTGTTCAGCAAGTTATTAGGTAAAATTTTCTTAAATTTAATCCTTAGACAAACCTCGATATAAATAATATTTATCACATCACGACAAACCTTTCCTGTGAACTAAATAATAATCTTCGTGTGTTTGAAATGTAGCTGAATGTAACACGGACTATTTGCGTTCATAAAAACACTTTTGCCGAAGTATTAAAGTCGTGTTTTGATTGATGCGTACGTATTGGTGGATATGTTTTTATGCAACCCGGATGGCTAAGCTGTTTCCCACACGTGCAATCATTAACAGTTCCAAGGAAACAGAGCGTTTATTAGCAATGATGAGAACGCTACCATAATTGACACTAAAGAGAAAATTTGGAGATATTACAGCTACCAGGAAAAAGATGTTTTTTGAAGGGCACGTACAACAAATATATGTAGGTATCTTCTTTATAATATAATTTAAGATAAAATATACATACATACAAACAAACTTCACGTCAAATCCCTTGCGGGGTAAGCAGAGAGAACAGAGCGCCATAAGGCACGATTTTTACACACCTCACTCGCTTCGTTGGCTTTTATAACTCTTTTCATGCACGCGCGTCGATTTTTGAGGCTCCTAATATCACCTTCCTTCAGAACACGTTCTATTTGGTCATGGAATGTGTGTCTTGGCCGTCCTCGACTGCTACATCCATCCGCTTTTGCATTGTATATCTGTTTAGTCAATATTGCATCATCCATTCTTTCTACATGTCCGAACCATCGGAGCATGCCTTTTCTTACTTTTACACCGACACTCTCTTTCAATCCGACTTCCTTCCTTACATACCTTGTTTTTGTTTAGATAAAATATAACCGAGTTATTTACACTGTTTACTGTTTTGGAGTGGTAGAACTGACTATTTAATAGAACAATTTATTTTCAAGACTGGTCGAACGAACTATTATGGATTTTTGATTTGTTAGATTGATTGACACCGTTTCGAAAATCAAAAAAAAGATTAAAACATTGGATTATTTCACGGAAAAAATACTGTACCTAAGGCATGTTCGTCGCGTGTTAAAGATCATACTTCGCCTAAAAATTAAGAATATAAGTACTAAGAATATTATACTAATATTACAACAAACAGACATTTTTTACCACTGTTTGCAGATTTTCAGAAAGATATAAAAATATATATGTACATCACCTTTTTTATCCCGATCGTGATTCCAATGATTCCCCTAAATTCCTAAAAATATCTAAATCTTTTAAGATACTGTTTAATATAATTAACATACAATATTAATACATACATACATAAATAATTCAACAATTAGGTATAGCAACAACGGTAATAAACTTTTTAGATGAATTAATTGTTACACGGCGTAATTAGTTGATACATTATGTCTACAACAACTAAAAATATATTATTTTCTTTTAAATTGTACTTTATTATTTGTAACATAATCCACGTAATTTGTAAGTAGGTATCTACCTACTACTCCCTGTTTTTTTTTAAATGTTAAAATCGAGATCTATGATTACGCATAGTTCTATTATTTTTCAACTCCGGCACACGGAACACGTCATCAGCCTGATGAAAGAAAGAAAAAAAAAAGATTGTTATTGCGCAATTTGATGCGTCGTCGTCGGTGTTCAGGCTCGACCGTAATTGCTCAGCTAATAGCTTCTCTGCCGAGATAGCACTGGTATTTTTATATTAGTTATTTTATAACTATTATTTCTTTATATCGAAAAAGTATTTTTCAAGTTTATCTTTTCAAGTTGGAGTTATTCGTATGGAGTTATTAAATTTTGATTACGTTTAATTCGAAAACTTTTAATTTCATAGTAAAAATCATAACGGCTTTACAATAAACTCTACATCTAATGACAGGTAATATGACAATAATTAATAAAATAAATGCTCCAGTCTGGGAAATATGTAAATACCCTATATATTTATTGTCTGGAAAACTATCCCAATACACATCATACTGTAGATACTCCTTGATTTTCATATTTACCATAGACAATTAAATTAAATGAGTATGTATGTATGCAGCATTTACGCGATAGATTACATACTTGATATAATTTAACTTTAAGTAGAAATTGTTTATTTATCTTTTTCGTTTGAAATGTCGCCGCCAAGACATTCAACTTCTCATAAAGATTGCTAAGTATATTTTTTTAATGTTGCAAGCAGTTTGTACTTTGAGATCTTACTACAAAGGTCATTCACACTTGCCCAAATTGAGATTGGTCATGATTTTGACATAGACTTGCTTCTGCTTGGATGTAGGTCTGTACAGTTCTTAGGTTAACAATTTCGTTTCAATACGGACTTCTTAAATATTTTTAACGTTTTTCACATGTATGTTACTCTAGGAGCCCCCATTATGTATTTTAACGTGTGGCATTTTCATCTAATTAAATTACCTAGAAAGTAATAAATCTATGATACCTAATGAATTCAAGAATTGGTTTAATTTTATAAAATTAAAGTGTTTAATTTTATAACAGCTGCCATTATAAAACGCTTCTTCTTACCTCCGGTAATCATGGACAATAGTACTCCAGTAATTCAAGAAAATATGTCTTGATCAAGGTAACAGATAACAGGTAACAGATAACTTCACGCCTTTTCCTACTAGTAGGTGTAGGCAGCGGCTGTTAAGCTTCGCCTCACCAAATTCCTTGTTACGTCCCCATTATACCGGGCACAGAGTTGTCAGTCATCGTTATATTACACATAACTTCCGAAAAGTTTTTCGAGAATTCATCGATCCCATGACTTCTGAATCAGAATCCGAGAGCTCTGCCACAGGACCTACCAGTAAAATAAAACGTCTATAAACGCCTTTTTTATCCGAAAGTGTAGGCAGCGGCTGTTAAGCTTCGTCTCGCCGTTATATTTACGTCCCAAATGGAATAGGTGGCTAACCTATTGCAATACACCACGCGTATTCAGTCATCAACATTTATCACACATAACTTCCAAAAGGAATTTTCGAAAAGTCATTGCTGTGAGCCCGGATTCGAACCCACGACTTCTTGATTCAGAAGCGGGTGCTAGACCTTTGGACTACCGAGACTGAATCTCATAAGAGGCGCGAAACGAATAAGGTAAACATAACATAACTTCACGCCTTTTTCTATTTGAAGATTTCGGCAGCGGCTGTAAAGCCCCCTCTCGCTGTTATGTTACGTCCCACGTATAAGATAGGCATAAGATGCGTACGAAAGAGATGATGTTTTTTTAATGTTGGGAATCTATCTGCCTGCTTTATATTATTAATCCGGAACTCCAACTCACTTGCAGTTACAGAACACTGTTATTTTGCTTAATTATCTTTTAATTCTAACATTTTAACAGTGCTCTATCTTTGTAGTTGGGCGGCTTTGTCAATGGGCCGGACATTAATTTCATTTGATAAATACTTGAATTATAGAGACACGAAAATTGTATTGCTAGAGATGAATATATATGAGATCAGTAAAGAAAATTGGAGTATCTGTTTGATATATTAAAATAACCTATTTTACTAAATCCTCTTGGACCAATCTTGAAGTGACTTTCACTGTCAGATAGCTGATGAAATAAAAAAGAAACACAGGCTACTTTTATTTTAGAAATTGGTGTTTATTCTTAATAAAGTTTACGCATACCCTATTCGCTGTCACAGCTACTGTTTATTAAATATTTATAAATAAGAAATATGATCCCTACGACAATTAGTCATATTTGTTTATGTTTCATATCACTGTCTACAGCCAGTCGTGTTGGTATTGCTTAACTATCAATATTCTTTACTGGGTCAACGTCCCACTTGCGATACAAGAACCACGTGCTAATTTTTTTTTTAATTGCAGCTAATCTATGTCTATGCATTCTAATCCGTGTCTAAATAGACCCCATGTCACAATTTTACATGTGCACATAGCCTATTGATTATTACAAAATAAATATATATATATCCCAAAAGACGATTAAATACTACAAACTCATTAGGACAAATAGAAACAAAAAAAATGTCTAAGAAAATTAAAAAAAAATTACCTGCCAGCTATGAGCGGCGCTCATGACCGCGTCGGGCGGGACTTCCGATCATATATATGTGCGCGGAATATTTGCCTAAGAAACTACTTACATTTTGTATTTTGCGATATCTTTTGAATTAAATGTCCGAATTGAAACTCAAAGAGAAAAAAGTTAAAGAAAAATTCAAAGAGTTTCAAAGAATTCAAAAAAAACACTTATTGTGCGATAACTACAATAGTTAGACATATGGCGTCGCGGACTTTTCTGTCGAAAATTATACGTTCTGTGAAAGTTTAATACAATAGTTTTTGCAGCGTTCGCGATATAAGATTTTTTTCGGGTCTTTTTCTTACACCTTGGGTTACATTATTGGGCTTATAGTAAGGATCCCTAATTTATTTGAAAATATAATATAGCCTAAAGCCTTCCTCGATAAATGGACTATACACCAGTGAAAGAATTTTTGAAATCGGACCGGTAGTTTCTGAGATTAGCGCGTTCAAACAAACAAATAAACAAACAAACAAACTCTTCCGTTTTATAATATAAGTATAGATGTAGTAAAGAAAAACTGATAAATCCCAAATTTACTTCTTTATTACTTTTGATGCGGAACAAAGTTCGCCGGGTCAACTAGTTTTAAATAAAACTGAAAAATATATGTAACTAGCTGACCCGGCGAACTTTGTTCCGCATCAAAAGTAATAAATGAGTAAATTTTGGATATCATGTTTGCATCATTTGTGCTATTTATCGGCTTGAACTGCTGAAAACTTCGAAAAAATTCGATTAAAGTGCATGCTGTAAGAGGCCACGATCATCTATATTACATGCATAATCTATTTCAGAGACTTAATTGGATGTAAATTAATGATGTAATGTTTAAAATCACTTCGTAAATAAGCTATCATTTTTCGTAAAAAGTAAAAAAATAAAAAATTGCGGGTTATCCTTAAGAGATAGACATATGCCCTCGCGGATTTTTTTTGTAGACCTTCTGAAGGAAGGTGTTTAATAATGTAGAACATTGTTTTGATTCAGCCAGGTTCAGCCAGCGTTTGCAATTAAATTACTAAATCTCGAAAATGATCATTTTTTCTTAGATCAAAACCACTCCGCTGACACCCTCTAACTATTAAAAAAAAATCGCATCAAAATCCGTTGCGTAGTTATAAACATATAAGCATATAAGGGGACAGACAGCGGAAAGTGACTTTGTTTTATACTATGTAATGATGATGATAACATATAATTTTGACAGGCCTCGAGGTGCATTAGTAAACCAACCGATTGCTGCTGAAACGAGGTTGACAGGGTTCGATCCCCATCCGAGTACAAATGTTTAGGACAAGCATGAATGTTTGTATGGCGTCTAAGTGTTTTTCTATGTATTATAAATATATATTTAAAAAAATAAAATAATAACGGTAATTATATGTATTAATATCTGTTACCTGGTTTCCATAATACAAGCATTTAGTTGCTTAGCTTGGGACCAGAGGGCGTTGTGTATTGTGTCCTAGATATTATTATTATAAGACTACTGATTAATCTATTAAACATATTATAATACATGTAAAAAGGTTACGAAACACACCTTTTCGAAGTATTGAAGCAATTCAATTTCCAGGAATTAATAATATAATTAAAATTATATGATGTAAGTATGTTCTTATTATGTTTTGGCATGATATTTTAACTTAACTGTAAATTGGCTAGCACCGTAGTGGGAAATATAGTTGATTAAGAATATAATAAAGAAATAGATTAACTTTGATTTTGATTGCGAGTTGGTGGTTTACGCAATTAATAATTTAAAAACAGTAGTTTTTTCTAAAACATTTATGTGGGTATTACCTGAGACGAATAGTTTTTATTGAGTAATTATTTAATTTGAACCATATTTCATCAATGATGAAATATGGGGCCTATTATGAACTTTTAATACTAGCCAGCTCACGCGCTGCCTTGCAAATTCATATTTCCAACGACTAATTCCAACTAGTCTCGACTACTTCTTACTGACTAGCTGGAATTAGTGGTTGATAAATCGAATTTGCAGTGAATTTGACAGTGACTATTTCTCACTGACTAGCTGGAATTAGTCGTGGGAAATACGAATTTGCAAGCAGCGCGTGAGCGTATTATGAGCTCTTAATTCCAGCCAAATTAAGAGCTCATAATACGCCAGCAGGTAGGTATTTTAGAGTTCTTTCTCGAAAACATGAATTAGAAAAAGTAACTAACTCATCATCATCAGCCAATTGCAGTCCACTGCTGGACAGAGGCCTCAATGTGCGCCACAATATCCGATTTTCTGCCTTCCGCATCCAGTCTTTTCCAGCAGCCTTTCTGAGGTCGTCTGACCATCGGGCTGGTCCTACGTTACGTTTACCAAGACGCGGTCTCCACTCTATGACCTTTTTACTCCATCTGCCATCGGTCCTTCGGGAAATATGACCAGCCCATTGCCACTTCAGCGAGCTTATTCTACGAGCTATGTCGGTTACCCCAATTCTCTGGCGGATATATCTGGTTTATCTTTCAGAGATAAACTGAGCACAGCTCGCTCGATAGCTCATTGAGCGACTTTAAATTTGTGAACTAACCCTACCGTAAGTGTCCAACGTTTCGGCACCGTAGGTCATTACCGGTAAGACGCACTGGTCAAGGACTTAGGTCTTCAGGCATTGCGGTACAGGCGAGTTGAAAACTCGACGCAGTTTGCCGAATGCGGCCCTACCCAGCTGAATCCTCCTGTCGGCCTTCTTCAATCAATTAATCAATCATTTATTTATTCCTAAAATTTTAGGTATTTTTCGATATTTCGTCTACAGACCTAACTGGATAATTTGGCCTAGGTAGACGTATTTGTTTACGACTTCGAGAACTGACCCTTCGACGCTTATCGGTCCGGGCATGACATGTTCATTGGACATAACCTTGGTCTTGTCCAAGTTCATGTCTAACCGACACGCTGCGAGGACTCGTCTAGGCTGCGCAGCATTCCAAAACGTGTCTGTAAGTAGTATTTTCTGTCATATTTTACCTAATTATCAATATCTATCAATCTACATAAATAAATCATAAGTCAAAATAAAATTCACCTCGTAAATATAATTTAATGTGTTGTTATATTCGTTCCAAACGTGTGTACTTATGAGTTCTATTAAATTTACATTTTTGTTACAAAAAAAAACATGTAAGTCAATTATGACATGTCCGTTTCGGTTGGTAGGTAGGTACTTCATCATTCTATACACATTGTAGGCAAGAGGCGGTTATTACATATACTGAGCGGACATTTTAATTAATGTATGTGACGTCATCAGATAGCAACAAAGTTAATTGCTAAGTAGTGTCCACATATTCGTTATTAAATACTTAGGATGTACCGACTGCCGACCACGTAACGTAATGTCTAACGGTTTTATTTCATACTCATTGCTAAAATTTTTCCAAAGTCAATGACGTCGACAAGAGTCTAGCATAAATACTTTGACGTATTTTTTTAAACGTAAGAACAATTTTCATTTGATACTGTTCTAGAAAATAGCAGATTTACATTTACAAACACGGCTTTTTGCACTTACTGTGACTTATAGACGCATCTATAACAATATAATACGTTTAAGAATATGTCATCTCTCAATTAGATAGTCTAAATAGAATATAGCCCCCAAGTCATCTACGAAAATAAAATAAAGAACACCAGCAAACGTAGAATTCAGTACGTTTCTGTCAATTACAGATAAACCTTACACAATGGACTGGACTAATAACAAACCTAGATATTAAATTAACAAGCAATTGTAGCAAAATGCAAGTGTTATTTTATATTAAACATACGTTTAATATTGCAGCTGTATTTAGTAGGTATTGTGAAAACTATTAGTGAAAATTGTAGAAACACATCAGAAATATATATTCCGCCACCTTGGAATGTCCACCATATTGGATTTAGTATGATGTCATACATCATATTATGCATTGTCATGCAATACAAACCGTATTAACTAAATACAAACGTAATTGTACCGAAAAGTCATTACCGGTTTTTCTAACGGATGTTTTCTAGGGTTTAATATGTTTTGTTATGTTTTCACGCATTTGCATTTTATTCTATTGACATCAAGCTTCAAAGCTATACACGTTTTATTTGCAAAGGTCATTGAATTTATATCTCTTATATCTCTCGGCACACATTACTTTTCTTATTTAATAAAAAAGAAAAATGCTGGCAAAAAAGATGAGCCTGCTCTTAATTTCGAAAATTCAAAATTGGCGACTTCGATGTCAAAGTCAAAGTAGTTTTATTTTCATAGGTGTTCACAGACACTTAAAATAGTCGAAGTACAAAAATATTTAATATTAAAATAATATTTAAAATTCATAAACACGAGCACTGAATTATAAACGAGATAAAGAAACTTCTAGTAGGCCAAAAAGTTTAAAGATGCGAAACTTTAGTAGATGTTTGATGAAAACCCAATTCAAACCAAAAAACAATTCGCAGAAGCGATACATGTAAGTTAAGAAACGATTAGTGACCGATTACGAGCAATGGGGAAAATTATGTATTTTATTTTTAGAAAAAATCCGGTAATGTCTTTTCGGTACACCTGTGTACAGGTATTTGTAATGTCAGCTTGACGATTATTCAGTTACTTTATTTTATTTAAACTATATGCACACATAGTTGGTACGTACATATAGTTTTAATCATGGTGGTTCGGCGTATCGATCGATTCCACACTTACACCAATGATTTCTAGGAATTTTTTTCGTAGTCATGTGGGATAAACATGGAAGACTGACAACTTTGTGCCCGGTGTAATGGCAATAGATTCACCACCTATTCCATTTGGTACTTAAACATAACGGCGAGTCGAGGCTTAACAGCCACTGCCTACAACTTCGGGTAGAAAAAGCCGTAAAGTTATTGTTAATAATAATAATAATGTCTTACAATATTGATTTAGGAATACCTGTAATGATATTGTAAATGTTTTTAATAAATAAATAAATAATATCTTGGACACAATAAACACAGCGCTCTTTAGTTCCAAACTACTAACTACACGTCGAAAACGGCGTGAAGTTATGTTCTCTACATAAATTTTGAGTCGATCAGAAGTTTTATCCAGAATTGTTTTATAGAATACTTTATATTTCACTTATATGAATCCCATATATGTATATAATACATACATAACATCACGCCTTTTGTTACCCGAAGGTGTAGGCCTACCCGATATGCGCACGAAAGTTCATGAGAATCGGTCACGCCGTTTCGTAGGAGTATGGTAACTAACTGTGACCCGAGAATTTTATATATTAGATAAAATATATAATTATGAGTATTATATTTTATTTAAATCATATTACAATATTTTATTGGATACAAACTGTTATATGATAGCATTTACATTATCACAAGCTGTAAGGTAAGTCAGAGGGTGAACGCGTTGCGTCTTGTCGAGGGCTGCGCGGCGCGGACGCGCGAAGATGCAACATGGCGGTCGTGAAGGTTCAACGCTCTTAATGACTCAGTGTAAAGCCTCGCTACACCGAAAATAGTTTTCGGTGTAGCGAGGCGAGTTATAAAAAAGACAAGATATAAAGTTAATAGTATCTTAGACTAGTAACTCAGAAGGTTTCGGCTTAGAATCTTGGCTATTTTCTATTTTTTTTTATGGTGAGTTTATTATAAAGGCAAATGAGCAGGCGTGTCACCTGATGGTGAGCAACAGACTCCGCCCATGGACATCTGAACACAGATAGTGTTACAGATGCGTTGCCGCGGGTTTGGGCCTCGGATACCTTTCTCACCGAGCGAAATGCGGCATGAGCCACTTTACGTTGATATTCTGACAGGCCGTGTTATTTCACCGGTGGAGCCCATTCATGCTACGAACTGTGTGGCTACAAGTATTCAGAACTTATTGTGTGTTTGGAAATAATAAGATTTTTGTCTGATCTACGATGATAATATTGCAAAATATGTATAGGATTAAATATTTTCATTTGGCGACACGAGAAAATGCATAGATAAAGGTACATCACCGGAAAAAAAAACGGCTTAGGTATATTAAACTTTACGTCAATTTTCTGATAGATCGTGTCGTGATATTTTATCGGTTGCATGGCTCTGCTCACTCTAAGTTACCACTTATATTTTATGAATTGGACGTCTATGCTAATTGCTGATAGGGATGTGACTTTATTATTTCTCAATACAACTCAAGTTACTCAAGCAGTCACATTCGTCGCAGCGAGGCGGTACATGGACACAAGTTACGGTCGATTTACTATGACGGAACTCTCGATATTACGTGCAACGGCACGTGATAAAGCTGCGTTCACTCAACCCTCCCTCCCTCACCCCCGCACCCACTCCCTCGTCGTCCTTTAGTTAATTTTCCTCTCAGCCCCGACCGCAACGCAACGCAACAATTCCAACACCTCCCTAGGCTTTCACGTTTTTAGATGCGATTGCTTGACGAATCCGTCCCGCAGCGTGACGCGTTCGGATTCATCAATTGTACTATCCCACGTTTTTTTTTCTAAATCGATGTAAAAAGGATGTTGGATAGGTTTGTATGTGGCCAAGGGTCTGTGGTATTTAATTCGTATAAATAGTAAAAATCTCGATTACAGGATGTAGAAGTCGAGGGCGGCCACGAAACACTTTCCGTGACTAAATCGAGCATACCTTTGCTTTGCGCAAGGTTACCAGGAAACTTAAAAACCGACGAGCGCCTTTATGAGTTATGAAAGTCATTGTAGTGAGTGAAATATGTAAGCTCTGCCTACCCCAAGGGAATTAGCGTATCTGTAATCTAATCTTAGATTATTAGGTATATGTATTACATACTGCTGACTGCTGACCCGGCGAATTTTGTTCCGGATCAAAAGTAAGTTATACAGCGTTTACAATTAAAGTGCTAAATCTCGAAAACTATCACTTTTTCTTTACATTAGACATACAGCACCCCGATAACATCCTCTATCTATTAAAACAGCGCATCAAAATCCGTTAGGTAGTTTCAACGATATAAGCATATAAGGGTACAGACAGACGAAAAGCTACTTCGTTTTATACTATATAATGATAAATAAATGTCAAATCTACTTGAGGAATGATAAGATTGATCGCAAATGTAACTGGTTGATAGTTTGATCTCAATTGGCGGCAAAACTCGGCGGAGTGTGGCATTTTGTTTCGGCTACCTGTGGTACAAGCGAGATAATACCTGAGATTGGATATTTAATGGAGCGTAATATGGTTTCGTAACTGCTTCTATCAGATTTTTATAATATTGCTGTTTAGTAAGCAATTATATTTTTATATTTAAATTATTGAGTAATTTTCTTCTTATGAAATCATCTTTCAGGCAATGTACAAGTTATATTTGTAAATCAACACAACAGTTTTGAGTAGACTTTAAATAGGAATTATTTTTTATTCTGTACGAAGGAAGAAGTGTCTAAACCATAGTATATTGGAGAAAGAGACTACTGGAGTAGGAAAAAAGAACATATTGGCTGGAAATTTCATCGTCAGTGGTACAGAAAGAGTATCAGTTCTCTTTTTGGAGCTGATGTGGAAAAGGGGAATTTAAAAACTATTCATAGTGCACTGGAGTACAAGAGGTTTTATGGCAAGCAAATTTAATAGGTCTATTGGTTGCTAATTTATTTCTAATAGTCCTAAGTGGTAGGTATCCAATTGTGCAAAATCCGGAATGGGCTAGAGACAGCTCAATCTAGAGACGACTGGTCAGCTTTGGAGAAGGCCTCCACCAGTAAAGCGGTTCATGCAGAAGAAGAAATAAAAGATGAATAAACTAAGTTATAATATTAAATAAATAAGCATATTGTTATTAATCAATTAATTTAGTAGGTCATCAATTTTTATGTTACCCCATTACCCCCTACATGTTTTTGTGCCAAATTGTAAATTTTTGTTTTATTAATTATACACATAAAACATTACCTCTAAAAGAATCTGCCAATGAAAGTCCCGTCAACGGTACAGCCGTTTAATAAAGTCTCCGAAGCAAACTGACAGACAATTAATATTGTTAGAAAAACACGCTATTTTTAATATTTCAAACAGACACTCTAATTTTTAAGCTCAAACGCGTACAGCCAGGGAAGGTAGGATATTGTACTAAACAATACAATAGTGAATGATGACCAGAAATTGGCTTGTCCACTGCTGAAGAACCGCTTTCCGCTATTTGTCCCCTTATATGCCTTATATATATCCCTCCGCTCTCTGTCCCCTTATATGCTCATATTATTATGTTTGAAACTTCGCAACGGATTATGATACGGTTTTTTTTAATAGATAGAGGGTATCCTCTCGGTTTTGATCTATAATTCGTATATGATACGTATATAGTAAAGAAAAAGTGATATATCTGAAATTTACTTATTTATTACATTTGATGATAAAAATGTCTCGGTGGTTCAGTTGGTCGAGCACACGGCTTCTGATCCCGTGGTCCGGGTTCGAATCCTGACACTGGCTCACACAATGACTTTTCGATATTGTTTTCGCAAGTTAAGTGTGATAAATATCGATGACTGAAAACTTTGTGCCCGGTATGGCAATAGGTTCGCCACCTATTTCATTTGGGACGTAAACATAACGGCGAGACGAGGCTTAACAGCCGATGCCTACACCTTCGGGTAACAATGGCGTGAAGTTATGTTATTTTATGATGAAAATAAAACCTCTTACAACCTCCAAGTATCTCAAGGTTTAGATAAATAATTTCTTATGCCAATCAATCTGTTTCTGAGAACATTTCAAAACGAATAGTCGAGTCTCGGCATTGAATCCTGTTTGTGCAGGAACTGCCGGTGTGTTTTTTTCCGCTTTAAATATTCCATTTATTTCTATGATTATAGGTTTTTGTACCATCACGACCTTTAACATCTGTGGATGTGGACAGCGTTCGTTAAGTCATTTTGTGGCTTTAAAGACATTTATATCTATCAGACATAACTTGCGAAAAGAATACAGCAGCCCAGCAGTATTCGAACCACAGACTTCTTGCTTCAGAAGCGGCTTGCTCGACCACACAGACTCGACACTTTATTTATGACCAAAATATTTAAAACTATTGCTAGACTTTAGTATAAGTTTAAAAATTATTATAATCAAATTGAAATGTATCTACCATTGAATACGAATGATTAAAAACTTACGTTACGTAATACAAAATATTTAAAAAAGATGACTACACAAAATATGGTATTCTGTTTTTCCCGTGGGAATTACAGGAATTAAAGTCGACCATGTCACTCTCACGGTAGAGACGAACCTAACGACACCTATAAGGCTTAATTTATCAAGACTTAGGGTATGGAGCGGATCAAAAAAAATGCTTAATATACATTACTTAAAACAATCATCACTATAAAGTATAAAACAAAGTCGCTTTCTCTGTCCCTAAATCAGTATGGATGTTTAAATCTTTAAAACTACGCAACGGATTTTGTTGCGAATTTATTTGATAGATAGATCGGGAATTAGGGTTGGTTTTTAGTAGATAGTAGAGAAACAGTATCATTTTCGAAGGTTTGCGCTTTAATTACAAACGCTAACTGAACCTTAAGTGATAGTTCAAAATAATAATAATAGCTTGGACACAACACATACAGCGCTCTCTAGTTTCAAACTAAGCAACTAAATGCTTGTGCTGTAGAAACTAGATAACGGATACGTATACATATATCCTTTCTTTTTTTATAAATATATAACTATAATACATAGAAAAACACCCAGACGCCATGCAAACATCCATGTTTGTCACCAATATTTGTACCTACTCGGGTGGGTATCGAACCCGCCAACCTCGATTCTGCAGTCGGTAGCTTTACCAATGCACCACGAGGCTCGTCAAAATAATGTACATTATTAAACACTACAGTCTTAGGGATATCCCACAATTACCGTTTTTATATGTGTGCCTGACTGATGCGCGCCAATTTAATAACATCAAAAATTTGTTCATATATTGCTTTTGACAACTTAATAATTACGTATCATACTTTGCATATAACATTCCTTCTATTTTTGAAGTGAGATTTTTACTTCCAACATTTATAGTCGTCACAACATCTACTATACAAAAGAATTAAACGCACTACGTGTTTATTAAGATTTATTAAAATAATAAGTTCTTAATTAATTGATGCGTATGAAATTATATTAGTACAATTGGAATAATTTATAATATGTACCGTAAATAAAAATATAAGTTGTTTATTTTCTGTGTCGAGGTACGGGCGTGCGGGTGCGGTCGATACTCGAGTCCGTAATCAACCCTCTAACAACACCAGCGCTCCCTATAAAAGCGTCGTTTGCAAGAACATTCACACGCAACAAATACTAGTTTTTTTTTTCTTTTACAACTAATATACCAGTTCATCTAATCGACTTGTTCACGCTTTGTTCACCGCACCGACCATATTTCATGGGCTCCTCCCGTTGTTGGTTACAATTTTATATTACGATTTTATCTATGAAAAATGTATTTGATATTGTAGAACGCAGCTTATGCAGCACTGTTCAAACTAAGCTAATATAGCTTAACTTAATACAAAACTATAACGGATACTATAAAGTATAATTTCTTTTGTAAAATGTGATTTAACAAACTTGAGTTATAAGCTAGATGTAAGTAGTCACATACAAAAATCGGGAAGATTCGATTGGTTTGCGTTGAAAAATCTTGTCAATATTATCAATTCAAAAGCTTGTGTAGATTGTTTTTTGTGTAGATATTTAGTTGACTCAATGACCACTCAACTGTTGAACAGAATCAGATGAAAATTGGCGTGTACCTAGCTAGACAAAACAATTCCTGGAACTACAGCCAGACATTTTATCCCAGTAGTTAGTAGTAGACTTCAACAATTATTTTCTTTATACAAAACTTTAGTTTGAAATGTGTTGTTCAACCATAGTAAACGACAATCCCGCTAAATACATGGTTCATAAAATAATAGTTTAACTGTTAGTTGATTTTATCAGAATTATCAAGATTTTAGTTTAAATTTTCACACTAGATGGAGTTGATTTACTTTTATGTATTAAGCACATGTAAAAAGGTCGCAATATCTATTTTTTTATTGTTGTGAATTGCAACCGTTTCGACACCTGTCTAATGGTTCTATTGTTTCCGTCGTTACGGTGATCGCGTCCCTATGTCTCGGTGATTCGTAATTCACCTCGAGCCGTTGCGGTCTCTCGACCAGGCCGAGGAATCTGATGTTATCCGCATTTTTTTATAATTAGAAAATGATTAGTTCCGGATGTTTTAGATTAGTTTTCGGTTGTTATGGTGGTCGAGCAACGCCCGACTAGGGGTTCGTCGTGACTTGACGGATTCCTCACTATTTGTTCCTTTGTTTGAGGACGAATGAAACGCATAGTGATGTAGACAGACTTTTGTCGATAGATACGTTAACACCAGATTTCGTGCAGCCTTATTGTGTATTAATACACAGGTCTGCAAGCTTTAATTTACATTTTAATTTTGAGAACATTCTTATCAGTAGAACAGAGTACCGAATAATGTGTTTAATGACTTTCTAACGTACAAATCTCTTTTGAAGTTGGTTAACGATAATCATTTTTTTGTAGGTACTATGAGTTTATCAATATTGATATATCATATTTAAGCAATTATGCTCATGATGAGAATGTAGAATAATAATAACCGATTGATACAGGTACAGGAAGACATCGTTCTTAATACATTTCTTTACAGTGGAACAATAACACATGCTAATATTTTAATGTCCATTTTGCCCATTCTTTGATTGACGTTCAAAAATTGCAACAGAGAAGCATACTGAATCAGTAATATAGGAGGGTAACTGTCTTCTTCTGAAAATATTAGGTTAAATTAAGACATAGTTAACCGTAAAGAGTTCGTAAATATACTTAACATAACTAAAAACTTTATTAATAAAGTTATAAACAAAACAAAATCATCTATTATACGTTTAGTTCAATGATCGTAAATAAAATTACCACTACCAGTTGAATGAAAACCTAGGAATTAACATAACATTGGACGGTCGATAAAACAGGTCGCAGGCCTACGAGCGAGCGTAAAAGCTGCTAGTGCCCTACGCCAGTTACTATTAAACCGGTTTCAACCGGCCCTCGTTCCACGTGCAGATAGCATCGTTCGTCTTCGTCTATTTTACCTTGTAATAACATAACCATTATATCTTGACCTATACGATCTTTTTACATCTATATTAATACAAACTAGAACATATCAGCGGCGTTCCTACTGTCAGGGGTCTTGTATACTGGTTGTGTTTGGACTATGTTCTCTTACAATTCTTGCACTGCGTACAAAGGACATTATATAAATCAATTTTACGAGCCTCACTGTGCGTGGGGATTTTTACCGCTCCACTAGTCTCAAGTGCACGAACATAAGTTTTGACATGGGGCGTCTGTCTTAAAAATTGTCTTATCGTTACATCACTATAACGTTCATACCAAAAGATTTATATTGTTTTTTTTTCTAATCAAATAAAAATAATTAGAGTGTATGTTATTAAATAAATATAATCAAATATTGAAATAATCTTTTTTTTACTGAATACCAAAGTAGTAAGTATAGAGAAAAATAGTATTTTTTATGTATGTATATTTTCAGCAATTTACTACAGAGATGACTTCGAAATTATCAGCACTGATTTGAACGAGATTCGTTAGTATATACATAATACTGGCAATGAATAAGGACAGTTACTTTAGACAGTTAATGTAGCATTCAATAAACTCCATAGTAATTTTATAGTGGTAGAGTCACGGAGTTTGCTGCACGAATAGGCCGGCTCGACCGGTGAAATACCACGACCTTTCAGAATATCGACGTAAAGTGGCTTTTGCCGCGCTTTGCTCGATGAGAGAGGTATACTGAGGAATTGTTCGGATTAATACCGCCAGCTGATTTCCGCCACCGCTCGACGCGCCAACGCTACCACCCGCATTGGCTGAATGGTTGGCGATTGACAACAGTGCGTTTCAACAGGCGCTTCTTGCCACGCACTGTTCCTTCATGGAACCAGTTGCCGGCGACAGTATTTCCGGACCGCTACGACTTAGGAACCTTCAAGAAACAAGCCTATTCTCAACTGAAAGGCCGGCAACGCTGATGTGATGCCCCTGGTATTCCAGACGCCATGGGCGGCGGTGATTGCTTTCCATCAGGTGACCCGCAAGCTCGTTTGCCACTTCTCTCATAAAAAAAAATTCAATATATAAACCAACTATACAATATATAAACGTTTCAACAATCTGATTTTACTGGTTTTAAAGAGTAGGACAAAATCTAATTACTATTCGTGGGTGTGTTTGAATAGAAAAGTATTACAATGAAATTTATTTTACGTAAATATGGTTATACACTTCTTGTTCGCACGTTATAGTTTTCCATCTGTATTATGTATCTGTATACGTAGTATTTCCCGCGCTCTTGAATTTTTTTACTATCGTTTAAGTAGTTGGGTTATTACCTAACAGCAATAGCAACGCCTGAATTTTGATGACAGAAGGATTTTTGTCACTGTTTGCTATGACTCTAGCACCAATTCGAATACCGTAGAAATTAATTGAATGAATGTTAGAAGAAAAGCCCAGCTAATTACAAGTATTATAAAAAAAATCCGTCTAGTTTCTTTTCCCAGTGGGATATATGTTACACTATTTACTATGTAGCATAAGTAATACTTACAGCTAAGGTGAATGAAATTCTATTTCACACACGTCTTTTTAGCCTTCACGCCTTTTTCTAGGAAGGCAGGTAGACAGCGCCTGTTAAGCCTCGACTCGAATCGTTACGTCCCAAATCGTGGTGAAACCTATTGCCATACACCGGGCACAAAGTTGACAGTCATCAATAATAATATAATAATATCTTGGACACAATACACACAGCGTCCTCTAGTTCCAAGCTAAGCAACTAAATGCTTGTGTTAATGGATACTAGATAACGGATATTAATACATAATATATACTTTTTTTTGTAAATACATACTTATAATACATAGAAAAACACCCAGACGCCACACAAATATTCATGTTTGTCACAAATATTTGTGCTCGGGTGGGAATCGAACCCCCGACCTCATTACTGTAACCGGTAGTTTTACCAATGCGCCAAATCATTCGTGTGAGCCCGGAGTAGATCACACTAATTCTGAATCAGAAGCTGGTATCTCAAACACTGGACAACCGAGATTTTACTTTTATATACATGTTACTAAAAACGCAATCCTTCATATTCTTCGCAACAAGCCAAGCCTTATTGTTACTAAGTAGCAAAACTCAATCATTTATTTTATCACATAATAAATATCTACTTACAACATGTAATTATACTCGTTCCAACCATTTATTTTACTTTTGACACATGCTTTAGGACGTAACTGTTTCATTTACGCAATTATTAACTTTGAAACGAGTGAACAGAGAAATATATAAACTGCCCAATAATATTTATAAATCTTAATTATTACCCACTAAATACATTAATATGCCGTAAATAGCTATATTTATAAAATTTATGTGAATATTCATTTCCGTTATAAAAAAAGTTACGTTCTATCGCATCTAGTGACAGGATCAAAAGTATTCGGTGCAAACTAATGAATCGCAAATAATCGATTACACTTATTTGCAGTTAAGTCAGCTGACAACTGAGTTTTGAATTGTTGTAATAGACAACACGTTAAAATTGTATCAGGAAGATATGGAAATCTTCATATCATACCTATAACATGAAATAAAACAACCAAAATAGGTATTTTAATATTATTTTATTATAACGAATCGTCGGATTCTTCATACGAACTCGAATCGTCGCTTGAATCATCTGCAGTGTTTATTATTAACTCTTGTATAGGTATGTTGTCAAATTCAAAACTAAAATATCCGTGTTAAATCGATAAGAAATTCTTCCTGACTAAAATCGATTATTACAAAACATTGTATCCGTAATACATTAGTACAACACTAATTGATCAGAATTCGACCTGTCAAAAGTAAAATAAATGGTTGGAACGAGTATAGTAATGGTTTGATCAACATCTTATTGATGGTCTATGGATCTACATTTATCTAGCGATGGATTTCGTAATCTTTTGTATATTTATTGACCTTAACGTGGGTTATATATATATATATATATATATATATATATATATATATATATATATATATATATATATATATGGGTACAGAACCTCAGTCTGTTTTTACAAGAATCGTTCTAGTTGATTAGAAATAATTATTACAAAGACCACACGGACTATATTATTGGAAATAAAAATTCAAGTATGAATATTTATGGAATCGTGGACACTTTTTCACTCCTTTTTTACACGAAGGTGTAGGCAGCGGCTGTAAAGCCTGGACTCGTCAAATCGTTACGATCCAAATGGATGGAATCTATAGCCATACACCGGGCACAATATTTAAATTAATCATCGATATTTATGACACATCAATTCCGATTCATTGGTATGAGCCCGGAATCGATTCCACGACCGCTGAATCAGAAGCGGGGAGGTCGACCACTGCATCAGCGGGCCGACTGAACTAGACAGATTTTATAACAAACTATCAAATGTCACAAATTAAATGTGGCGGCAAAATTTTTCAATAGTTGTTTCGAACTTCACTCGCTGTATAAAAAAACAAACTAACATGATTAGGTAGACTGGTTATTTTAGTCCACGAATAATGATTTGTATGTATGTACCTACATAATGGGTTATTATCATAGTATGTAATATTCTCTGTATACTTAAGTTGTACGGTGGTCGTTGAGCGACATCGGCCATTTATAAGATCATTAAGGTGACGTCTGAGGTGAACGTTCAGTAATTTATGTTATTACATATATATACTAAATATTCTTGGGCACATAGCTCTTGATGTAAATAGAGTCTTTGGATTTTGTGACTAGCTTTCGAGTTGACAGTTGCAAGGATTTAAACGAGTACTTTTTGAAAAATAGCGCCCTCTACGGGCGAATATTTAGACGATTCAATTTTTTTCAAGCGGTTCTATAAAATTGCTATTTAATAGGTAGGTACATTGCTATAGGAAAGAAAATTTGAGTCCTTTCGGGTGGTGGACAGGACACCAAACAAGGTATACACGCTATTGATTATTTTTATTACTGTTCTCTTAATTTTGTCTCGTTCATTTGCATGATTTTGGATTTTATTAATTGAAATTGTCATGGATTGCCTAAATTAGTAATAGATACTTTTTGACTAACAGTGTTGCTTTAATCATATGTACCTAAATATGTATGTCTTTTCTAATATATATTCCGTGCGTATGGCATTCGAACCGAGTAATTCAGCCGAGTACAAGTATCAAAAAACCCACCAAACCCACCGAGTATGCTGAGTTTCAATCGAGTACTCGCCCATCTCTGGAAATTCAAAATATTTGTGTCAGCTTCGTCATATCAACATTGAATGACGTTGTCTATATTGGTTATTGACAATGAGGATAATATCGATGAAATTTCTTTGCGTAAATACCCACAGCCGGAAACGAAGGTACATATGATTTTAAAACTATAAAATGAATTCTTTACTTTATTACAGCTCGACCAACTTATCTGTGAACTGAGTGGCGGCGACACCGTCGACATAGTGTTGCAAGTTATTATAGATTTCCCAGAATTTGGCATGTTTGCCTAGTACATAGCGTAGTAATAAATTAGATACGTTATTAAGGTAATCTATATAATTAGTACTTATTATATTATTTATGTCTATACATTAATTCATTCATTAAGTGTGTAAAAAATATTCGAAAACCCTTGGCAAAGATGAATTGATTAGGGGTAGATAACCTGTAACTGTAACCTAAAATTCATGTTAGCTGCTGTTGGACAGTCCCTTTTTAGAGTAAGGTTTTAGGCTATATAACATCACGCTGCGACCAATAAGAGCGACGGGACAGGGCAGAGTTGTCAGTAGACTAGGTCACTGGCGGTCGGCTAGTTTCATATCTACAGGATAGATACAAGAGCTGACCTAGCAATTAGGTATTTGAAAAAAAAAAATATTGATTTTTTTTATGTATTTTAAAACTTTATTATTAATAATATTGATATTTAATGCAAAAACTTCAAAAAATTATTTTTTCAATTAATAAATAATTATTTTAAAATAATAATAATAAAAATAATTATTTTAACAATTAAAAATAGATGAAATTTAAATAAAAATCACGTGACTATAAACGCGCCATGATTGGTCACTATAGTTGTGACGTCATAATGTTATAGCTATTTAATAACAGTACAGCGTTTACGGCTAATACTCATGTCTAGACAATAATATTGAAAATTTATTGCTAAAATACGAGTTGTTAGTTGATTTAAATTAGTTATGTGTGATAAAGGATTTATTAAGGCAAAGTCTGATAATATTCCTGATGTTGATATATTTATGATCACCGATTTTTTAAGAAATGACGTTCGACGACGACGACGACGACGTTTCTTGAGAAAGAATTAAGAGTAAAAATAACGCGTCCGGGGATGTATCTTGTACCTAGTTATCCGATTTTTGCAGCATCTCCTGATGGAATGACAAGCAATGCCATTGTTGAAGTAAAATGTCCCACCAGTCATAAATCATTGGATATTTTTCTAGCAAAAGGTAAAGTCAGCTTGAAGTGTAATGCCCAAATGCAACTACAAATGTTATTGACTGGTAAAAAATAAAGTATCTTTTGTGTTGCTGATCCACATTTTGAAGAAAATAAAACTATTTACATTAAAAAATTTATTTACTGAACTTTCCTTAAATATATAATAATTATTTGATTTGTATACTTAGATAAATAATAATTAATAAAAATGGTATTAAGAAATACTTACATCGAAATGATCTTCACAACAAAAAAAATTCGATTTTGTTTGGGGATTATCACGGTGCACTGCTTGAAACCATTTATTTCGACATTTGTCATCTTGGGGAACATTTAAAAACATTTTATCAGGAGTTGCCTTTGTAGTATTCGTACATAATGGTACAAAACAAGAAGGATAACTTTTGAGGTTCGACATTTTTAATATAAATTTAAATATTTAATAATGACAACAAAATTAAATAGATCAAAACACTGTATTTATTATTTTTCTATCAACTGCAATGAGTGAAAACTAACATTAAGACGTCACACGCGCTCGGGTTTGTTCGGGAGTTGTCGGCGTGTCTTCGGTACTGGATTCAAAAATTTATTTTTATTTTGAAATAACTTTTGAATTATTGCGAAAAAAAAAAAAAAAAAATGTTTTGTTATAAAACTAATATATAATCTTTCAATTTATCACAAAAAAATTTTTTTTTCAAATACCCAATTGGATATAATAAAACATGAGTTTTAGAATAATTCATTTATTGAAACCAGGTTTACAATAATTATGGTCTTTGGAACAACCTGCACGCCCAACTTCAGTCAGGCTGTGAGGAAATATACCTCCTATTTCCATGCAACCATCATTATCATCACTATCACTTTCTGTTTCTGTGTCACTTCTTACTTCTATTATAAAAGGCTTATCCAAATACGAATCTTGTTTCAAATATTCTTCTTCTAACTTGTGAACATGTTTGCAATGCTGTGCCCACTCATTAACCGTAATGGTTTCAAAGGCTTCTTGAACCAGGCGGGGAATCTCAGCATTTTTATGGTCAATATTTACTTCAGCTACTTTTCTTTTCATTGTGCTCCAAATGAATTCAATGGGGTTAAGATCACAGTGATAGGGAGGTAAGTACAAGCATTTGTGCCCATTTTGTTCTAATATTTTATCAATTTCATATTCAGGTTCAGGCTTGTTTCTTTTTATTAGTTCTAACAGCTGAGGTTTTGTGAACTCTTCTCCAAAGTCAACATTATTTTGTGTCAACCATAGTTGCATATCTCTTTTTAAAGAATTCGTATTTGGAACCTTATTTATGCAAACACGGTGATAGGGAGCATTGTCCATTACAATTATTGATGGCTGCTGTAAGTTAGGCACCAGTTTTTCAATAACCCACTTTTTAAAGTTAGTACTGTTCATATCATCATGATAATCACCACTTTTAGTATTAGACTTGAAAACGAGAAGTGCATTATTAACAAATCCAGTGTCCCCTCCTGCGTGTATAATAATATACCTTTGTCCTTTTGATACAGGCTCTAATACTCCGTCTACACCCTCGCCTTGCCAACATTTACCTGATGTATGCGATGAGTGAATATATGTCTCGTCTAAATAAATTAGCGGCTGAGGTTGTGGACTTATTTTATTTTTTTCTACTGCATGCAAGTACTTTGCTCTCCAAGCTGATACTTCATTACGCTCCATTAGTACCTTACGGTTACTCTGAGTCTTTTTAAAACGAAAACCCATCTTGTGAAGCAGTTTTCGAAGACTTTCTCGTTGTCCTGTGTAATTAATTTCTGTCTTTAAGACCTCTAGTAGCTTCTTGATAGTTGGTAGCTCCTTTTTAATGGAATAAAACTCATGTACTTTTCTTCGAATAACTCCCATGTCAAAATCATCAACATGTATAAATCCCGTTTTACGCTGCCTCTCCTTGCCTGGGGTCTGAATTTTTGTACCAGTCTCTTCTGCCACATGCCCTTCTTTTACTATTTTAGATATGAGTCCTTGACTCACACCTGAAATAAATAACACATTATCATCATCAACCCCTTAACGTCACACACACAATGTTTGCTATATGTAAGTACGAATGAATAGTGGCAATATCAAAAGTAAATATCAGTAGATATGTACCTATTTCTTGTTGCGGGTTAGTTGACTCTTACATCCAACAAATTCATAAATATTGGGAAATTTACAAAAAGAAAGTGGGAACACTAACCTGTAGCTGCCGAAATTCGTTTGTATATTTGATTAAATGGTATAATCGGAGCCTCCGCCCGAGCTTCTTCTTCAAAAAAGGATTTAACCTTTAGAATAATGCTTCGAGCATCACTTTAATCGCTTTCGGCATAATTAACGTTGTAAATATAGCAATTTAGCAACAGAAATCACAGAGTACCCGAATGTAGTAGATACTGACAATCGAATGACATTTCAACATGGCGGCCGTAGTTCCTATTTTTTCCATTTCACAGATAAGTTGGTGGGACTGTACAGACTTTCTTCTTCCCTTCTTCTGGTGCACCCACTTTTTTTTTGTTTTACTTTTGGCGAACGCGGTTTGCGTATTAGCCACAGACAAAGGTAGAGAAACACTGCGTTAATTTGAACATAATTTTCACGGTAGTTTTATTAGATTAGTAAGGATTACGACAAAGTAAATATAAATATTATAAATTGATATAAATACCTATTATATTATAATATCATTTAAGTTGATAAATATACTTAGATTATTACATACTTCAAAGTTATTTGAAGTCAAGATTTTGAGTCAGTGTCAGGATTCGAACCCGCACCTCTGGATCAGAAGCCGTGTGCTCTACCACTGGACCACCGAGACTCACCGATAAATTGTTTTCGGAAGTTAAGTGTGATAAATATTGATGACTGAAAACTTTGTGCCCGGTATGGCAATAGGTTCGCCACCTATTCTATTTGGGACGTAAACATAACGGCGAAACGAGGCTTAACAGCCGCTGCCTACACCTTCGGATAACAAGAGGCGTGAAGTTATGTTATGTTATGTTCAAAGTTATTGTAAGCTAACAGAATAGAAGTAGGTAAAGGAGTATTTCATCTAAGGATGGTTTCATAAATATATGTCATTACTATGGAGAGGACAAGCTAAAGGTGCCGACTTTTGAAAAGCTCCCATCAAATAATCTCATGAAAAACTGTTAGGCCTAATTAAACGTATAGCTTAGCATAACAACAGTAACTGTAATATCTACAATTTCTTCATGCATTAAAATACAAAGAAATGAAATACAGATATTAAAAATACCAAATCTTTGTCTATGGCCTCATACCAAAAAAAAAATGCACTGATAATTGAGTATATACATTTAATTATATTCCGTAAATGCCAGTATGTGTTGGCGGCATTGATTAAATAATTTTAGCATTCAGTTCTCAGCAATGATATTTTAATATGATGATGGTTCTCAGGCTCAAATATTCTGACATTATTATTAATATGATACAGTCGCTTTTAATTTTGGCGTTAATTGATATCTAATAATGATAAGTATACACATAACATACTTGTTTTGCAATAGACACTTTTATACGGAACTAGTATCTGCGTGATTCACATGTTCATAAATTATAAAGTAAGAGATATTTGCCAAATTTATTAGAAATATATTAAGTTGTATGCAATATGTGTATCGTCTGATGACTAATGTTCAGATAATTATCACACTTGGTTTCGTTTTTTTTTTAATATAAAATATATATTTTGACATAAAAACTATCTAAGGAGCATGTAAGGTGTGTAACTCCTAAGAATCATGCTGGCGTTATATTTTCTCTGATATAACTCCACTTATTTCCTTGTCTTGTATTTAAGGAAATTATTTTGATATGAAATTTAAAAAATAAAACATAATAACTTATATAAATACTATCTGTATTTATATAAGTTATTATGTTTTATTTTTTAAATTTCATATCAAAATAATAATCATACTTACATATAAATTCTAACCGCCCACCCCTATGTATTCGAGTGATGTTAATTCAGATCTATTTATGCAATTATACAGAATATTAACTAACATACAGTCATCTATTATATAAAATTCTCGTGTCACAGTTTTCGTTCCCACCTCCGAAACGGCTTGACCGATTCTCATGAAATTTTTTGTGCATATCGGGTAAGTCTGAGAATAGAACAACATCTATTTTTCATCCCCCTAAATCACAAGGGTAGCCCCCTCAATATTTCTTTTTAATTTTTCGATATATTTCTGTTTCTTATTTTTTTTTATAAAACGGGATACAAAAATACATACAACCCTAAATTTTCAACCCCCTACGATCAACCCCTATTTTTAAATTTTATTTTTCGGCAAGACAATGTTTGCCGGGTCAGCTAGTATAATATATGCATAGTATTCATCCATCCTCGCAAAGTTTTACATATAAAAGATTGAATGTTTTTTTTTTGTTATGGTATAGGGGGCAAATGAGCGGGTCACCGGTAGGTACATGGTAAGTTACTAGATGCCGGCCTTTAAGATAGGATAAGCAGGGGGGTCCGGAGTGGGATAATGACGAGACAGAGAAGGGTAATGACCGTCTCGATACCTCTCTCACCGAAAAAACCTCTCACCGTTTTACGTCGATATTCTAAGATATCGTGATATTTCAACCGCATGGTTCTACCACTGTTAATATTCCAGATAAACCTATGATGTAAAAATAAATAGCGCGTGAGTCCCTCAGTGAAACGTGAAAGTAGTGAAACTTTGTAACATACATTTATTCTATCATCATCATCGTAATCAGCCCACATCAGTCCATTGCTGGAGAAAGGCCTCTCCCAATATGCACCACTGAGCCGATTTTCGGCTCTTCTTTTCCAGTCGCTGCCTACCGCTCTGCGTATGTCATCGCTCCACCTTGTCATTGGGCGCCCTACGCTACGCTTTCAGGTCCGTGATCTCCACTCTAAGACCAGTTTACCCCAGCGGTTATCGGTCCTGCGGCATATATGGCCAGCCCACTGCCACTTCAGCTTGCTTATGCGTTGAGCTATGTCAATCACCTTAGTTCTCTCGCGAATGACTTCGTTCCGGATTTGATCCCTTAGAGAAACTCCGAGCATAGCTCGTTCCATAGCACGCTGAGTGACTTCTAGTTGGTGGACTAGCCGTAACGTTAGTGGCCACGTTTCAGCTCCGTATGTTAAAACAGGTAGAACGCACTGATTGAAGACTTTTGTCTTCAGACATTGCGGTATAGGCGATGAGAAGTGAATTTCCGAATGCCATCCAGCCCAGCTGTATTCTTCTTTGGATCTCTTTCTCGAAGCTGTGGTTTCCCAGTTGGATCGTTTGCCCTAGGTAGACATAATGCTGGACAACTTTGACTTGGACTCCTTTGACAGCGACTGGTTCCGAAATCACGTGCTTGTTGTACATCACTTTTGTTTTCTCCAGGTTCATCCGGAGACCAATACGATGAGAAGAATCAGCTAGGCCATTCAGCATTCGTTGTAGATCCTGCAAGTCTTCAGCCAGTATGACGATATCGTCTACAAATCGCAAGTGCGAGATGTATTTGCCATTTATGTTGATGCCGCAGCCTTTTCAATCCAGCGTCTTGTACATATCCTCCAAGGCGTTAGTGAACAGTTTCGGTGATACCACATCTCCCTGTCTCACTCCTCGACGCAGGTGGATATCTTCGGTTCGCTGTTTTTTTACTTCCACAGTCATGGTTGCGGCATTGTATAAGCATCTCAGCACTTCGATGTATCGCCAATCTACCTGGCAACGCTGCAGAGATTCCAAAACAGATCAGGTCTCGATCGAGTCAAAGGCCTTCTCGTGGTCCACAAACGCTAAACACAGGGGCCGATTGTATTCTTCAGTCTTTTATATAATTTGCCGCACTGTGTGGATGTGGTCTACTGTGCTGTAACCTTTTCGAAACCGGGCCTGCTCGGGTGGTTGAAACTCGTCGAATCTTCGCGCTATACGATTTGTGATGACTCTTGAAAACAACTTGTAGACATGGCTCAGAAGGGAAATCGGGCGATAGTTCTTTAACAAGGTCTTATCTCCTTTTCGGTTTAAAGAAACTTTATTCTCATAAGAACATACATTAGTTCACTTATATGAGGGTACATTGTTATTTCAAAAATATAAAATATGTTATTGAGGCGAGCATGCATTCACTGACAATAATTAAAATTAAGTGTATAAATGCAGGTATATGGAAAAAAAAAACATGTAATTGAATCATGGATACAATAATAGATAGACTAGGAGCCAGATTTTTACTTCGGTCAGTTGTTTTCAATTTTCAATTTGCAAGACGTACTCCTTTAGTCTTTTCTTATAGATACCAAAACTACTAGACTGCCTTATTTCATTTGGTAATTTGTTGTAAAAGTTTGCCCCTTCAAACAAAATATTTTTTATTCCGTAATTGGTAGTCCTAGGAGGACGCGTACAGAGCTTATTTTTACATCTTAAATTGTATGTATATATTTTTTTCTTAAAATTAACATTTGTTTGTATATTTTTTTCAAGTATATTTTTAATTAGTAAACAAGTGTTGTAAAAATATATCTGCGATAAATCAAATAGCTTTGTTTTTGAGTATATATCTTTTGTAGGTGTTCGAAAATTATAGTTAAATAAACGTTTAATTATTTTATTCTGTGTTATTTGTAGGTCAGAAATATTAGTACTGGCGGCTGATCCCCAAACTTCTATTAAGTATTCCAAATGTGGTTTTACTAGTGAGTTATAAACAACATACTTTATTTTCTTTGGTATACAGTTAGCGACTTTGCTAATGGCACCAGCAAAAGAAGTTAATTTATTTCTCACATATTCTATATGCGGCTTCCAAATTAGTTTGTCATCCAAGATTAGCCCGAGGTACTTTTCTTTATTGGACTGCATAATGGCACAATTATTTACTGTAAGAGTTATGTATGGAGGTATTTTTTTATTTTTAGCAGTGAAAAGCATATATGATGTTTTGGATATATTAATTGTAAGTAAATTGTATAGTAACCATTCACTTAAAATGTTTAGGTCACTCTGAGCCTCCGCAATAACTTCATTAACTGTCTTACCGAAATAAAACAGGCTTGTATCATCTGCATAAAGATTCAAACTGCCTTTTAAACCTATCTTATTTATATTATTGATATAGATAAGAAATAGCTGTGGACCTATAACCGAGCCCTGTGGCACTCCATATGTAATTATCTGCGGTTTGCTTTCGTAGTCACCCATTTTAACTATCTGTTTCCTATTTGACAAATAAGATTCAAGCAAAGAATAAGCATTTCCAGTGATTCCCAAGTTTGCCAATTTCTCCAAAAGTTTTGAATGTGAAACCGTGTCAAAAGCTTTTTTTAAATCAACAAAGACACCCAGACAAATATTATTTTCATCAATATTTGTTTTTATTTTCGTCGTAATATCAATAGTAGCAGATAAAGTACTTGATTTTGGTCGAAACCCATATTGCTCATCTATTATAAACTCTTTTCTAGTTAAATATTTTTTAGAAAACAATATTGCCATGCTTCTATGCCATGCCTTTGGAGTTCTCCCAGAGATGAGGATGGAATTGAATACTTGGCGAAGCTCATTATGACTGGAGATCCACCTGCTTTTAACAATTACATCGTTATTCCGTCTCTAGAGACCACCGACACATCTCTGAATATCTGTCGTTTGTCCGTGATGATGAAATCAATCTCATTTTTAGTCACAGCGTCGGGACTCTGCCATGTCCACTTCTTATGGTACTTTTTCTTAAAAAAGGTATTCATTGAGGAAAGCCCCTCACTTTCGGGGAAGTTGACAAGCATTTGTCCCCTGTGATTTCGGCGTCCATATCCGTGCGATCCTATACTTGATTCACTGCAAGCATGTACTCCCACTTTGGCATTAAAGTCTGGGAGACTTACTTACAATATTGTAGTAGCCCTTGAGGTGGTGCGCAGGGCTCTTGCGATGTCTTCATACATACTTTCGACCTCTTCATCCAAATGTGTTGAAGTCGGTGCGTAAACCTGAATAATCTTGAGGGTATATCTCTCGGATAGTTTAAATATTAGGTACGCAACCCTGTTGGACACACTACAGAATTCTACAACCTTGTCGCAGATATTCTTGTTGATCAAAATCCAATGCCGCCCTGGGGAGGTTGGTCTCCTTCTTTGTAATACATAAGGTGGCCGGAGTCTAGAGTTACGATGTCCTTTCCCTGTCTTCGGACCTCACATAACCCCAAAATGTGCCACCTTATGTGTTGCAGTTCCTCCTCCAGCTGCGCTAGATGTTCATCTAGCCGAATCGTTCATCCATTGTATGTAGCGATGGTCAGTTTGTTTTGGCGGCCTTCCATAGCTCGGGGATTCTTAGCGCCCCCTGCCCTATCGTTACCTTGATCGCCGCCGTGACTAGGAATAGTAGGGCGGCCGGGAACTGGTTGGCCGAGGTTTTTTGAGACTTAGCATATTTGGAAGGGTTTGCCCTAATCGCCATGCTGCGCAAGTGCATGTTGGCGATTGCTGATTGATTGTTCGTTGATCAGCAGGATGCACCACGAGCAGGTGAGGTTGGCTTGAAGCACTAGGATGGTATATATACTCCCTTGCGTCCTTTATAATATACTAAATGTAAAAAGAGCACATCTTAAAGAACCAGTCGGTAGGTTTACCACGATTAATTCATCAGGCATTGGTAAAATTATTCACAGTGGAATCGAGATTGGTTCAATCTCCCGCACCTGAGCATAAATATTTATCTGGCTCCGGGTAGAATCTGGTAGAATAACTAGAACTCGATCATCACATTATTCTTCAAGTTACTCTTAACAAGCCTTTTACTAGCAACAACAAAGTGGCTACGTTAATTTTCTATGTTGGTTATTATATTGACCGATTTTTTCTTATCTTTATACATAACTTTTAGTGGCCGCAAAAAGCGCCAAAAAAAAGTTAAAAGCGCTAAACTACTCTATTAGGCTAAGTTTAATTACTTACATTTTTTATGGATGAACAATAATATGTCAGTTATAAGATATAGATTAAAAGATTTATTATGACATTCATAATATTTACAATTAAAAGACTAGCAGCCATCAAATTTCTCCGCATCTCCGTCTACTGGCACCGTGCACAGAAAGTCTTCTGTGCACGCTGCCGTAGCCAGTCGGCCGGATTGCCACGCCGAATGGTAACGCTAATCCTCTGTGCGAAGAATAGACTTAGCCCTCAGGTCGCGAGAGGCCTCGATCGGTCTCGTTGCAAGACGGACCCAATGAAGTTACGATAATATTAAGTGAAGTATTTTTGTTTAATAATTTTCGATTGCCCGCATGTAGGCCACGTGTCGGACTTGTGCCAGTGTGCGGGCACACTCATCAGCCGTACGTCGTATTATCAACCAATTACTAAATATGTACGCGAGCGGCCCCCATCAACTAATGTATTTTCACACGAACACCCTGATTCATGGTTTACTGTTATTAGATATCGAAGTAGCTTCGTTTAACCTATTTAATGTATATTATCTGTGGGCTCATGTGACAGTTATATATACCTAAATTATTTACTTTTACGTTTTTAATAACAGAAGGTGCAGGTATTGTCAATTTTGCCACGGGACAATGATTGTAACCTATCGCTATATTTCTACTACAACTTTGTTTGTTATCAACATTCGTCACGCTTAAATTACTGCGTGTGTACCCAGATTCGTACCGGAGACTTTAGTATCAGAAACGGAAGTAAAAGGACTAGGCCAGGCCACTTTTGGCATACAATATTCCTAGTTATGTCTTGTTTTACCTAGAATTCGTTATTATAATAAAATTTATTCTATAAGTATAATAAAGTTGCGTTCCACAGATGGACTGTTTGTCGATAATGGTGGTTGCGGTCGGCGAACTCGACTTTCCTCTTCGGTTCATTTCCTAACACTAACCGATTTGTTATACTATCATAGTGATACCCTCCACTGGATACATTTTAGTTTAGTCCAGTGGTCATCCGAGCCGTGAGGTCGATGAGCCCTTAGCGTGTTCTGGGAACAATAATAAGTGAAATCTCTTTCAAAACTATAGATCCTTAATTAATAAACAAGAGATTCGTGCTGTTTATATTTCTCGTCATCCTAATTTAAGCCAGTGAAGCGAGACTTACGACTCTGCTTGGAGAAAAAATTAATTACTTACGTAATGACGTAATATCTACATTATTCGTAGAGGAAAAAGTCACCCTCTATTATTAAATAGTATTTTTTTTTTCTTTAAACTAATTCGAGATTATAACTATCGGTTGTTGAATAGATACTTTTTACCGGATTCTGTAGCTAATATTTCATAATATAAAAAAAAAGATTCTATTATGGTTGTCTTATTATGCCTACAGTAGCGTAATAAAGAAAGCTAACAAAAAAAATGTCACTTTCCCGCGGGTCGTAGTTTCTGTTGGCGGGAAACGTCAAATTATGACCGGGTACGTTCTGAACAGACGCGGCCGACCAGAACATGACGAATTATGAGCGCTCTCGAAAGCCGGTCCCGTAATTATTGTGGACAAGGCACTTTTTGCTTCAGACAAATAGTAAGAGCGTGGAATGACTGTGAAGCTTTGTACGGCCACTAATGACACTGGAGGAACGAGATCTAATATTAACTATTTCTTTTGTGCGAGGACCGGGCACGCTTGTGTTGAGACGCATCTACATCTCGCCGGCGATGGCATCGACCTCCCCTTTTATTTGTTACATTACTTGAACGTTAATAAGGAGCAAATGAATGTGACTGATGGGCTCGAATTTCCTTAGCAAGAGCCCGTCGGCGCTGTCAAGACACGCGAACCACTTTTTGATTAATGTGAAATTTGTTTATGCTGTTGTGAATTTAATACTCATCATACATAATACCCACCTACAACTGCCGCTCTTTAAATAAATAATACTAAAATGAAGCTAATATTTTATAGAAGTCTGTCTGCTTTGGTACGTAGATGGATTTATACATTTTTTGTTGTAAGAATATCTTATTCCGTGAATTAAACATGGAATGTCGATGAGGTATTTGTTATAACCTCTACTATCTTATCTTTGCACACTCAATTTTTAAAATTGTTGGCAGCGTGGCAGCACCATCGGAGATTTAATGTGACGTAATGCATAAAAATGAGTAAGCACTTCCGAACAGTTACTTGTACTTACAAAAAAAGAAAAAAAAAACAAAAACCAATCCAATCCGAGCCAGTACGTGTGCGCGCGGACTGCATAAAAAACTTCGGCCAACCGACGTAATTTTATACCTAATCAAGTTTGATTTTCCACGAATATGTCTGTTCCACTGATGCAATATGAGAAGGCGTCTTGGTGGCCTCAGTCAATATAAGAATTGTTGTACACTTGTGTGAAATAAAGAGGCGTGGACTCCTTTTCCTCTTCCAGCAAATCCGAATACAATAAGCCAAAATGATGGATGCTTTTCATAAGAACCAATAACAAAAGCGATCTTATTTAAAAAAAAACATAAGCATAACTTGTTCTCTTATAATAAATTTTATTCTGTACTGAATATGTGGCAACTGACTATTGATTGAACTATGAACTAATTCATATTTGCTCACTTCGATTTTACTGAAATGTCTTGTATTACTACTATAGCGCGTTCATATTGTGATGGAACCTTGTTACAATAACAGCTGCGTGACGTCACTCACTTCAAAAAAACGCACGACTTTTAATCACTTTCTTACTTATTTTAACGAGTAAGTATGATGTTTAACAATAAATAAATCACAAAAGTTATATATTTATTATTTATAGTTATAAATTCAACAATAACAATTTAAACTCAATAGTATGCGCTTCAAAACGTTGCAAACGGTACTGACACTGACTCTTGCACTACGTCATCACCGCCAAGACGGCTACGCTATGATCATACTTCATAATGAATGTAAAATATTTGAAAAGCAAGTCCTAATTAAAATTCAATGGTAACAAAGTACATAGACTTCATCAAACATAATCAAATAATGTTTTTATTGTTTCAACATTTTAAGGATTTGGCAATTCTATAATTGTCGAAACAACAAATACCTACAGCTCATGCTGTACAATTGTATATTGAAATTATTCGATGCGTCATTTATTTTCGACATAATATGCCACATTACACAGGCAAAACTCGGATATCTATGGGTACAACAATATCAGGAAAAAATATTTACATAGATTTAAAAATAATATGTATTTAATTATAAACATACTCGTAGTGACCAGATTTATCTTAATGGGGTCACATTTTTTTTGGTTTGATAGTATTTAACATTTGCCATATAAGTCTTACTGCAAAAATATACTAGTTTAGAAAAATATTTTTAATATCTAAAAATAAAAAGACAAACTACTAAGCAACTACCGCCCCCCATGAACAGATACAACGCAGATAATGTTGCAGTTACGTTACCATAGGGAGTCGAGTCCGCCCATTCATGCAGCGAACTGCGTGGCCCTACCACTGTTAAATACATTGTGTAAGCTTTTTAACATACATACCTACAGAAATAAAAACATATTCACATCTGCATCTAGAAACTAGTCCATCCATCCTAAATAATAAGTATCAAATTATCAATGCATTTAATGTGCACGAAACTTGAGGTGCTTTTTATTAAGGTTTTACTCTAAGTTTGCACGAACAACATTCATAACAATAAAACTCTCTCTTAAAGGTTTTATCGATTTTATTTAACTAATTTTGCGCCTCGTGGCGCATTGGTAAAACTACCGGCTGCAGCAATGGGGTCGGGGGTTCGATTCCCACCCGAGCACAAATATTTGTGACAAACATGAATATTTGTGTGGCGTCTGGGTGTTTTTCCATGTATTATAAGTATGTATTTACAAAAGAAAAGTATATATGTATTAATATCCGTTATCTAGTATCCATAACACAAGTATTTAGTTGCTTAGCTTGGAAGTAGAGGGCGCTGTGTGTATTGTGTCCAAGATATTATTATTATTAATTTGTGAAACTTGAAGCAATAGAATTAAAGCATCTTTACAAGTATCGATTAATAAGTTAAATGAATACTATGAAATTCATTAGTGTTTCATATAAATAAAGTCGATCATTTGCTGATTTTTCTTTATATATTTCAAAGTGATGCCTTCAATCTTTGAATGTAAGTTTAGCGATTGATAAAGTGATTTAATAGGAAGGTTTTCATGTATAATAAATACATATTATAGTAGAAAAAGGCATATAATTCCAAAACTCTAATTACAAGATCGGAACAGAAGGTCGGAACAGAGCTCACTAAATCAGCTTAGATATAATACTTGCTTCTTCCATAATAGTTTCATAACTATCCCGATTTTTATAAAAAAACATATTAAAAATAATTGTAGTATTATAATTTCAAATTGTTACAGAGTCTCTCTCTGTGGTCGGTCCCTCATATCTGAGGATCGTGATCAGCATCTTGATTGCATCTGGCGTGGATAATCTGCCTCCACCGGTTTCTATTCAGCGCATCCCTCACAGTCGTGCAAAAGCTGGAGGACGACGAAACCTTCACTTGATCGGTCCATCTCGTTGGCAAACGACCACGCTATATCTGGCCTCCAGTGTTGCCAACTATCAGTCTTTCCAAGTTGTCATCGCCTTTGCAAATTGTATGGTCGAAGTATGACAGAATGCGCTCTTGGCAAGCGGGTTTTTATTTGGAGTTGTTACACGATGATGCATTTGTGCGTTTCGCAGTCCAAGATATTCTCAACATACGTCTCCAGCACCACATTTCGAATGCATCAATCCGTTGCCTTTCTCGGGCCAGAATTGTCCATGTTTCGAGTCCGTAGAGGAAGATAGGGAATACTAAGGCGCGTACCAATCTCATCTTAGTTTTGATACCAATGCCTCTCTTTTTCCACATATTAATAAGCCGTGCCATAGCATCTTTCGCCATCCCTATTCTCCTTTTTATCTCTGTGACACAGCTACCGTCATTGCAGACTTGGGAGCCCAAATAGATGTAGCGGTCGACGATAGTAACGCCAGGAATTTGACTTGTGGTATCGGTAAGTTTACTCACTCGATCCACTCGACCTTGGTTTTCGTCCTGTTCACTGCGAGTCCTATGTTGTCCTACTTTCTATCTCGAGCTTATTAAATAGTTCCTTCATGTCTTCCATGGATGATGCCAAAAGTATGGTCTGCATATATGATATTCGATATTCTCTTACTGCCAATAGGGAAACCCCTCTCCCAGCCCTCCATTGTTCTCCGATAATATATTCACCGTATATATTAAAAACTGCAGGAGACAAGATACAACCGGCATGTGCGGCAAATGCGGCATGAGCCACTTTACGTCGGTCTTCTGAGAGGTCGTGGTATGTCACCGGTCGAGCCGGCCCATTCATGCAGCGAACTGCTTGGCTCTACCACTGGCATTCTCAATCTCCGATGAAATGATGTCAGGTTTCTCTGCCGACCATGTTAATCAACGTTAGTGAACTGTTCTGTGTCATACGGCTCCATACAGCGTGTTCTCCAGCATTTTCACACCTCAATATCCGTAAGTATACGCCCGTTCCTGTCTTCAATGGTACAGATTTTCGGTTTTCGCGTTCCAGTTAGCTGGTTTACTTTTTGGAAAAGATATCTGGATTCGTTTTTTAGTGAATGCTGTTCAATTTCGAGGCAGATGACGTTGATTTAGTTCTCATAGTCCCTCCGACAGTGTAGTTGGAATCGACAGCACAATTCTGCATATCGCGGTTGGTTTTCTCTTGAGTTTATGTCGGACTCTTTTAGTTTACGGCTCTCCAATATGAGTTGGGCTATTACAGAGTAAATATAGTTATATGACATTGTTTCATAATAAGATAAGGTGTAATCGCCAATATTCGTTGCCAAATAATATTTTCCTCTATTCAACAGCTACAGCATTCATTCACTATTAATAATTCATTTAAATCTGTTTTACCTATATTTTAATTTGGAGCTAATAAAAAAAAGGTTTTCGTTACTAGCTGAACAGGTTCTATTTAATAAACAGTGATGTCCGTTATGGCTGAGCGCGAATTTCCGGCGTGGCCTGGGAACCCAAATATTTTATAAATTGTAAAAAAAATACTCAAAATTAACGAAAGCAATATCCTGGTGGCAATTGTATACGAGACCGTTAATAATATTTTATAATTACTTAAACACAAAAAAGGTGGTCCAAACACCGAGTAACTTGCGGCTAAATCAAGATGTCTCCAGTGACTTTTTAAAAGTCATGCGTCATTATGTCTCATGAATGACAAAAGGTTCCGCCACCATAAGACAAAAAATCGGCAAACTATTGAGTAGAAAAAAAAATCGTACATTTCCTTAAAAATGGAATTCAAATATGTGTATGCTGACATTATAAACACATTTTCCATATTATTTGACATAACAAAAATTACAATAAAATTTCATCATACATTTATTTCCGCACCGGCTTGATCAATGGACGTGTTCACTTTGAACACGGATAATATGCTATATTATTAATAATAAAAAAATGTATAAAACAGGTTACTAGCGCGATGGGTAGAGACCATAGTGCTGTTGCTACCCAACTATTTTTAGACGCTTAGCAACAACTTGATACAACCTACATCACCACCTAAAATCGCAAATTCATTGTAAATCGCTGAAACGATTCTTCGTATTGTAAACTTTTTTTATCACTGGGTTCTTTATATGCCATGTCGAAAAATTTCAGTTGTGATGGATCAGGGTAACTAAAGAGGTTTTAATTCCAAACAAAATAACTATCAAATTCTTACAAATATTTTTAAGGTAAAGTAATGAAGTATATTACTAAGCAGTATTTATAGTCTGGTTATAAACAATTTAGACACTTTAATGTCCATAGAAGTCTGCTTGTGTTTAAAAACAATTTTACTAAATAAAAAATAACATTGTATAAAGTATACATATTTATTGTATTGTAAAGTTGAATATATACATCCACCTTCTTCCTTTCCCCCTCTCCCTCCTTGTCTTTGACGACATGAATTCTTATATGTAAGGTCAGTAAGTTAATACCCCTGTGATTATGAGCCCACAATTTTGTAGTCACGCTACACATGTCATGTGTTTTGTGATGTGAACAAAACTCTGCTCGTTGTAGACTGTAGTCTACAATCAGTCAATACTGCTTCTTATCCATTATTCCGCAACGCCGTACAAAAATCATGCGAGAATGGGGAAAGTATTCAGGGTTCTCGGAGGGAACTCTCACCTGCACTCAATTGGACAGCTTACAAGTGGTAGTATAGTGCGGAATCATATTATTTTATGCTCTTATATCGTTTTAGATAGGTCTCCTGCTGGTTCAAATGAGCCATGATTTTTCAACACGGGCCTGTAGTCTATCGTGAACAATTCTTAATATTTTATTCGCCAATCAATAAAATTAAGAATGGCCACATAAAAATCTTCATATATTGAACAAACTAGGCATATTCAGAAACAAATAATCACGATCTTTTGCAACGAGAAATCAATAAACGGTTTTTCAAAGTATTTGCAAAACCTGTTCCTAATATTTTAACGTATTTCAAACACTGGCATCACTGACATTTGTGTAAAGAAAAAAAATACAGACGCATATTCGTTCCATATTCAAATCCTCCACACAAAATAAGGCTAGGAATACGTCGGCAGAGTAATGTCGTGTATTAGGCAGATGTAGATTTATAGAAATAAAAATTAGTAATAGCCCTCATTAATAATTTGAATATTGTCGTTGCCAGATTAATAAGGTCATTCGTAGTAGAGACGTTATAAAAAGAATAAACATAACATAACTTCACGCCTTTTGTTACCCGAAGGTGTAGGCAGCGGCTGTTAAGCCTCGTTTCGCCGTTATGTTTACGTCCCAAATGGAATAGGTGGCGAACCTATTGCCATACCGGGCACAAAGTTTGTCAGTCATCGATATTTATCACACATAACTTCCGAAAACAATTTCGAAAAGTCATTGGTGTGAGCCAGTGTCTGGAATCGAACCCCGGACCTCTGGATCAGAGACCGTGCGCTCGCCCACTGCGCCACCGAGACTATAGTAACCAAATAATCGAACTATATAAAAAGAATAGTTCGATTATTTGGAATTATTTATTAATTAATAACAATTAATTGTCATGCAATACTTTATTATGTACTAAATTATTGCGTAACAATTTCGTACTTTATCGATAAACAATTTGTAGGCTAGAGAATTTAGATAAACCAATTTCGGTTTATTGGCATATAAAAAAATCACTATTCATTTCTTCTTATATTTACTTAGATTGATTTGATCTTAAACCGTCTCGTAATGTATAAAAAACATATGTAAATATATTCATAGTATTAATAGTTAAATGAATAACGATTATATACTTCGGAATTGGCGCCAATTTTATAAAATACCGGATTAGCCATTAGGTATATTAAATCATTTCATTGTCAAATTAATAGCTAACTTATGTTATTAGCCTGTCAATCAGAGAATTATGGTCTTTTTTTCCCTATAAATTACTTAGTTACTGGCTAGCTACTAGCTACAGGTGATATCAACGATACTGAGTTGTTTTATTTTTCATATTTTTCAATATACTTTACATATGTAATAAATTGTTAGTTTGATTAATACAAACGTAAAGGTAATTTTGTGGTTAATAAGGTTGTTATGTTATTTTATTAGAATTACTTGTTCTAGTATTCATTGACGTAGAAATGACACAAATCTCATCTCGGGGCATCTCGAATTTGATTTTTACCGCTGCAGGAATGTTACCAAAGCCTTAGTGAAAGAGAAGCGTGAAAGACTAGTTGCGAATGAGGAAGTGAGGTTGACGGAGAACTTCGAGGCGAATAACAAACTCTTCTGGAGGGAAGTTAGAAAGTCTCGGGGTTCTTCGTCAACATCCAGAATGGACAAAATTATGTCTAAGACTGGTGACATTCTTGCAAACCCAAGCGATGTATTGGGCAGGTGGAGTGAGTATTTTGGGGAAATGTACGAGTACGTTCCGGATGTGGGCGCCGCGAGTGAGCCTACGGCTGACACCGCTGCGCCAACATCTGACGAGGACATTACTATGGAAGAGATTGAATGGTCGATACGAAGTATGAAAAATGGTAAGGCAGCTGGAATTGATATGATGTCTGCTGAAATGATCAAACACGGTGGAACCTGCGTCCGGGACGCTTTCCTGACCTTGAGCAATCTGTGCTGGAGGTCGGGTAAGGTTCCTATGGACTGGAGGCGCGCTGTCATTGTGCCCTTGTAAGGTAAGGGATCACGTATGCAGTGTTCCAGTTACAGGGCCATCAGTTTGATCAGTTTAGCAGCAAAAGTGTATGGGAAAATTATTGAAAGGAGAATGAGGGTGATATCTGATGGAGTGTTGTGGGAGGCTCAGGGTGGTTTTAGAAGCGGACGAGGGTGCATGGATCAGATTTTTTCTCTCCGCAACATCGTGGAGAAACAACTGGCTGTTAACCGGAAGGTTTTCTGCGGTTTTGTGGATCTGGAAAAATCGTTTGACAGAGTGTTACGAAAGGATCTGTGAGGCATACTCACGGGCTACGGGGTGAGCGGAGCACTGCTGCGCGCTGTGCAGTCCACTTATGAGAGCTGCACAGCATGTGTGCGTGTTGACGGTGGCTTGTCCCCCTGGTTTGACGTCAATATCGGCGTCAGACAGCGTTGCGTGCTGTCCGCTCAACTGTTCATCCTGTACCTGGACAGTTGTCTCCAGAGAGTGAGATCGATGGATCCCTACGATGCGAATGGGTGACCTAGTTGTGAGCTGCCTGCTTTACGCAGATGACGTCGTGCTTCTAGCCGAATCACCGTCGGACCTGCAAACACTAGTCACTACTATGAAAGATGATTGCATGATTAAAGGCTTGCAGTTGAATGCGACGAAAACGAAAGTTATGGTGTTTGAAAGGGAGGAATCCAGAACAGATGCAAGGATAATGGTTGATGATGTAGTGCTGGAACAGGTGAATGAAATTGTATATCTTGGATGCGCTTTTAGCAGAGATGGAAGGTACACCGTGGATGTAGAAAGACGAGTGGCGATAGGAAATAGCGCAAATGGAGCGTTGGGCAGATTCCTGGGCGCAAAAAACATTAGCAGAAAAGCCCAGCTAGCAATCCACAATGCAGTCCTGATCCCAACGCTAACTTATGGAAGCGAGAGCTGGGTATGGCAGAGTGTGCGTGAAAGTAGAATAAGCGCGGTAGAAATGAGGGCGCATTTACAATTTAAGTGGTAAATCTCGAAAATTATTTTTCGGCTGTTAACTGTTAGCTAAAAAAACAGTAAAAGAGGCTCGTAACAGAAGAAGTAGCTAGAAATGGTAATTAAAAAAACCAAAAACCAAAACCAAAAAATTAAAAGACCAAAAACCTATTGGTAAATTATATATAAGTGAATCTTTCATATGTTCATGGGCTTCCATGATCATATGAAAGATTCACTTATCTATATGGTTAAACTCGAGCTTAAGATTTTTAAACTCAAACTCATATATTTCTTCTCCGTTATACGCTTTTTATATCCGATGGTGTAGACAGCGGCTGTCACGCCTCCAACCGCTTAATTTTCAAGTTCCAAATGGAATGGATGCAGGAAGCCAGGAATCCACTGTCATACATTTGAAGAGAAAACGTCGCGAAGAGAATTCCAATCATTTTCATTGATGCCAAGGTTCGAGACCGAGTTTTGTTGACCACCGAGACCATAATATGTCTGCCTATTATGAACTTTGCACTACATATTATTTAATGCCATTACTTAAAAACTATAGAAACAGTATTAAAAGTTATTTGTCAGTTCAAATAAAAAATTGATTTCCTACAGTGACTTTTCGAAATTATATTCAGAAGTTATGTGGGATAAATATCGATGACTGAAAATTTCGTACCCGGTATGGCAATAGGTTCGCCACCTATTTCATTTGGGACGTAAACATAACGGCGAGACGTAGCTTAAGAGCCGCTGCCTACATCTTCGGGTAGAAAAAGGCGTGAAGTTATGTTATGTTGTTAACTAATGAATATAATTATACCAATAATTATTACTTAAAGGTAAGCAAAAACTTGTTTACTGTACCTATGGACTGACTCCATGTACGCCATGGAGTCAGTCATGGAGTGGTATAGAGTACTTATTACGTCATCTATGGAAAATCAACATTGTTAAAAATTCAATTGAAAGCGTCGCTTTGGTTAAACGAAACGTGATTATGTTAAATGTGATACAAATGAGGTTTTATTTTAAATCATACTAGCAAGTGACGAGGCAGATAGAGTTAAGGATTAAATAAATTGTATTAGGATTAGCTGACCCGGCAAACTTTGTTTTGCCAAAGAACTTTTCTAAAAAAAAATAGCCCAATTCACTCCTTATTACACCAGCTACCTGCCAATAAAGGTCCTGTCAAATTCATCCCAGCAATTTCAGAGATTACCCGGAAGAAAAAACAGAAAAGTGGATTAATTTGTAACGCTCTCCAATAGAAGAAGAAACACCACAGAGTGTTTGACCTCTTGGATCAAAAATACTAAGCTTTTTTTCTCTGCATTATGTACTGAATCCAAATCAAACAGCCAATCTTAAATTTTGTTATATTTAATTTGGTCTAGGTATTGAGATAACGCTACAAACGATTTTTAAAGAGCTAATTATCGAAAGAGATCGCAAATTATATTAATACATTTATTCAACCAATAAGAGATTGGTAAAATAAAAGTTATTGGTTCTTCTTATATGTCTCTACCGGCTTAGCCCAAGCTGTAATAGCCTAATGTTAAACAGCACCAGTACAAAAGGCTTTCCACTCTGTTTAACAAAATACCATTTTCGACGATTGCATGGCCGGCAATTATTCCGAGTATTGTCTAACACAATGACGATGTTAGGTATTTATACAATTGCACAATATATTGTTTCAGAGGAAACAATGTGAAACGCAGAACTTATCACTCTTGTAACAAACCTCTTTATGCACTTTCTATTCCAGTTAAGATTTGATATCTACTTAAGTATTTACATCACATTCTCCAGGTATCTTACCGATTTTACCCAAGACGTAGGATTTTTCGTATTATCTTGTTTAATGTTAACTTGGACAAAATGAGTTTCACATATATTTTGGGAAATTTCAAGACCCATCCGCGATTAGACACCTACACTACTTCAAAAAATATCATTTTACTCGAACGCTAAACCACTCAGCAGACAATCAACATTCAATATTGAAAAAAAATACCGATCCAGAATAACTAGCTATAAACAGTTCTTATTATTTAACAATTAAAGTGATTCCTATTGCTGACAATACGTTGTGTTTACAATCGTATCTACTGTTAACATTTATAAAGTTTGAATTCTCAACAAAGAGTTTATTTACAATAATAAAAAGAAATAAATAAATTTGAATTTGGAATAAATAAAGTAGCCGTTAGATTTAATTATGTACACCTGTACCTACCCTTAGGCCCCGTCAATCAATTTTTTTTTTAAAGAAATAGGCTGTCCATGTGAATAATGTTCGCTCAAATATTTTTTAAGACTTAGATGAACGAAATAGTCGCTTCGGTGGTCTTCAGGTCTAGCAATCTTTTTTTTATGGGATAAGAGAGCCAAGAAGCAAGCGGGTCACCCTGACAGTAAGTGAGTTGATCACAGATAGTGTTACAGTTGCGATGCCGGCCTTTAAGGGCCGGATGGGAAGGGAGGTTGAAAAGGACACCTCTTTCATCGAACGAAAGGCGTTATGGGCCACTTTACGTCGATATTCTGAGAAGTCGTGGTACATCACCAGTGGCACTGGACCATTCATGCAGCGAACTGCGTGTCTCTAGCACTCTGTTTCAGGGTCAAGAAATCGTGGGTTCCAATCGTGGCTCACACCAATCACTTCTCGCAATTCTTTTCCGGTATGACTGACAATATTGTGCTCGGTATATGGTATTAGGTTTGGCCACCTATACCAGTTGGGACGTAAAAATCGGCGAATCGAGGACAAGACCTTCAGAAAATGGCGTCAATAGTAAATATTGCTATTAGCATTTTCAATTAACTCTAGGAGACCCAATTCTAAGTAAAAATGGCACTTGTATCTAAATAAATATATAATAAGTGTCACAAACCTATTGTAATTTTCTCCCACGCGTAGTTACGATGTTGTTTGTAAGTAATATTTACGTGTAGTATGTTACAGTTAGTTTGATATTCTCATCGGTACAACAATAATAATAGTATCTAAGGAATATTGGAGCACTGTGTTGTGTACAAGCTCGGCGACGGAGAAAGCGTTGCCACAACAATACACGGTCGTGTAGATGCGCTAGATAACTCGTGCGAACTTTGAACCAACCATCTATGTATACGAACGGTTCTCGTACAATTCTCGAATACGTTCATAGTCCATATATAGAAACCGAACACAACCGGTTTTTAATGTGGTTATTTATTTTTGTTACCTTATCTATTAACCTCAAATAGTTAAAATATGTATTGACAAGAAATTAGACTAAATATTAGGAAATGTTTGTTGCTTTTCACAAATTAAAGAAAGCCTAGGTTTGAAAATAGAAATAGAATAAAAAAGTATATATTCGAGCACGTGGTCATTTCTTAGTAAAAAATAGCGTAACTAAATTGAGTTTCAAAATCCATGAGCAGTCTCATTTTTAAAATATATTATGTTTTATTAGATAGTCCGGTCCAGTGGTCGAGCACACGGTTTATGAAAGCAGACCAGAGGTCGCGGAATCGAATCCTGGCCACCAATGACTTTTCGAAATTAAAAAATTTCGATAGTTATGTGTGATACAAATCGATGTCTGAAAATTTCGTGCCCAGTACGGCAGTAGGTTCGCCACCTATTCCATTTGGGACGTAAACATAGCGGCGAGTCGAGGCTTAACATCCACTGGCTACACCTTCGGGTAGAAAAAGGCGTTAAGTTATGTTATGTATTACAAGACTACTAATACTAATTATTACCTATTGTATTTACTATTTTAAATATGGTCTACACTACTATAGTATCTATTATCTATAGTATATTTGTAACATTGATACACCACTGGTATTTTATTATAGCAGGTGAAAAGTTTAAAATACGCAAAAATAAAGAGCCACACATATTACGTTCGCGTGTTGAAGCAATAAAAATATTTAATAATGAATAGCATTTCATCCGATTAGATCTGGCTGAGGTTGCTCATGGATTTTAACATTCCACTTTATAAAGCTATTTTTTAACATGAAAAGACCACGTGCTCGGATACCAAAATTTCTATTCCAATTTACGATACTAAGCTGGATTTAATATGTCAAAAAAAAAAACAAAAATAACTAATTACAATCAATAACAATATTAACGAACAATTACAAGAGTTATGACAGTCAAAGAAGCGAGTGCAGTGTGTAAGAATTGTTCTGCCTCGTCGTCATCGTGCCTACCTCACAAGGGATTTGGCATATAAAGAAGTATGTAATTACGAATAATATGGAATACCTATATATATTCTCAATACTTATGATATCGTAGTTTCACTGATCTGGAGGTCGATTGTCGAAGTTAGAATAATATGTGAATTTCGATAACTATACTCTGTCCACGATAAGAATGGTTATTTGACAGCTCATGCCCATGAAGTTTCATAATGTGTCAAATTACATTTCATACAAACATTATAAAAAAAAATGTACTTCATGGACAGTCACCGCCCACTTAGTGACGTACCAAAAATAACGATTTCTACAATTGTGCCGAAAAAATAGATAATCGGTAGGTATATAATCGGTAGAAATAAGTGCTAGTATGTAATCATATAAATTTTTCCAATGTACATTTAGCATAAACTATAATAGATGACACATGTCAGAAAAAATGTATTATTATTCATCACTGATAGCGCAACCGCGTATATTAGATATTGAGGATAATTACATTTCAACACATGAACATTAAACTATGTAAAAGTTGACACTTTGAGACGCTTTTTACGCACACATTGATAAGTCACCCACACATCAACAAACCATTTTTGGTGTCGTTGTTTGGGTGACTATTGCCGATCTATTATTCTTATATCTATGATAACAACATTGTGTCTAATGTAAGGCAAATAGAACAGGTGAACCACCCGGGAGTTTGGGATACACGCTACATACACTTTCCGCTATAAAAGGCAAGAAGTTATAAAACTGACAGCACCGGCAACATCTTAAAGTCAGTGACTGCGCGCACGTCAAATCAAATAAATCCATTGTAAAAATCGTGCTAAAGGAAATAAAATTAAACATCATGCAGTAGACTGTATAGACAGGGAGGTGAACGATCTCAACTCTCAACGCTATTACTACGATCACCGTGTCACGGCGAGCTGTACGCCCCTTCGGCAAACTAGCATTTCCCTCCATTTTAAATTTTTTGACGTTTAATTTAACTGTCACGGCACGAATTTTAAACGCAGGAGTCAGAATGTAATATTGAACGAATGGTCTCTATTGAGGGAAAATTCCATTATTTGCTGGTAGTGCGCGCCATCCTTCGAGAAGCACTCGTTGAGATCCTAACGCGGAAAGTTTTGTCGCCGTTGACAGCTTTTTTAATACCAAAACGCAACGTACGAACGCAATCATCGGTGTGTACAAAATACTAGCGCAGACAGTGGCAGAAAAGAGACTAGTCTCAGTTCATTATTGTGTAAATTAATACTATAGGAGAGCCCAGACCATTCGGACTTGTGTTTCTATACTTCCTGTGTCAATTCCAGAATAAATTCCACTTTGGTAATACCCACTATACTTATAAACTTTCAGGATTATGGATCACCCTTTCTTGAAAAGTGTCGCGAAGTAAGCCGTATAATAATGGCCAAAAGTCCCTTGAGCCAATAACAAAAGAACTAAAAAACTGGAAACATTTTGGTAGATAATACAAACAAACTCACATAAATAACTTATACCACCTTTTTACTTTACGATTTGGTCTTCCCCACCCAACTGATGCCATATGTACCTACAGTGTTACAGTTGCGTTGCCAGCCATTAAGATAGGATAGGGGTCGGGAGTGGGATTAGGAAGAGGTGTGTAGGTCTCCGAATACCCTCATAGAACTACAAGAGCATAGTAAAATACTTATGGAAACGAGCAAGAACAGCTTTGCGTCGATATTCTGACGGTACTGCGCGGCAGTATTAACCATTCCATTCCATTATTAACGATTTGAGTCATATTATTATATTTATTTGTGCCCGGTATGGCAATAGGTTCGCCACCTATTCCATTTGGGACGTAAACATAACGGCGAGACGAGGCTTAACAGCCGCTGCCTACACCTTCGGGTAACAAAAGGCGTTAAGTTATGTTATGTTATGAGTCTTAGTATTAATTGAGGCCTACTGCCTATTTAGCCAGTTAGAGTAATCACAACGTCTCTACCGAGAAACCGTAACAGTAGCTATATATTATAGTCAACAGAGGAAGTCATCAAGTGTGGATGTTGAAACCACAAATTCCAAGGAATCTTACCTAATCCTCACAGGTGCTCACGTATCCAACGGCTGCCAACTCAATTTCTGTACGCAAATGTTAGAAGATACAGTCTGATGCCAATAATTCGTTCGTATGGAAAATACTACCAAACGTGGCGTTTGCAAAGCGCGCCAAAACAGCTTGTAATGTAACAATGTAACTTTTTTTAAGGACAACGGATAAGCAGAACGCGACTATTGCTGCTTGCGGCCATGGGATATTTGGAATAACGAGATCAGCTACATTGCCGGCCTTTGCGATATTGCTTAACTGAAATAAACTCTATTACATACATACATACAGAACTTCACGCCAAATCCCTTGCGGGGTAGGCAGAGAGAACAGAGCGCCTTAAGGGACAATTCTTACACGCCTTCTTTCACTTTAGTAACTTTAAAAACTCTATTACTTACTGCATTTAATGAAATTCAATCATAGTCTTTCATACAGCTAGCGATATTATATTCGCTTAGGCTGGAACTGGATTTAATTAGATATGGAATTAAATAATTTTGTCAATAAAAAACATAAGTACACCTCGTAATGTTTAATTGACTAAAACAATAAATTCATTTAATCGCAAATTGACATTAAATAATTTAGATAATTAGTAGCTACAAAATAACCTACATATACAGTTTCTTCTTTTCTTCAGATATAAACTATTTACCTCATAATGTTATCAAATACATGTACTATAGAAGATTCGAAAAAGTAGTTAAGAGCACATATATTTACACATCTGGCAGTTACACAATAATAAAAATTATTCATCATTTATTAATTATACATTTTAATAATTTTATTATAATTTTAATTAGAATCCGCGTTATTTTATCATTTTATATCACATTCATAATTTTCAAAGCTCTTACCAACATTAGAAATATACCAATTAATTAATAATTTATGACATTTTTTAAGTATGGGAAACGGGGACATGAACAGTAAAAGGCTCACCAGGTGGCAACCGACTAGCGCCGCCCATGCCCATCTGCAACACCGTGAGGGTCACAATTGCGTTGCCGGCGCTTAAGATGGCATAGAGCGCGGGATAGGGAGAGGAGGTGGAAGAGCGACGTAATCCAGTTTACATCGATTTTCAGCGCACTCGTAGTATTTCAACTGACGAGTTACCACCACTGCTAAAGTGACTGTGACCTAAATCATATAAAATTTTTGACGGGATAGAAAAACAAACGCGCAAGCGGGTCGCCTGGTGGAAAGTCCTCGCGCCCCCTCATAAACACCTGCAACACTAACAGTTGCGTTGCCATCCTTTATGGGAGTAGGATAGAAAAGACAGGCCTCCGGATACCTTTCTCACCGAACGAAACGGCATTAGCCCTTTTAAGTCGATATTCTGAGGTCCCCCCCCCCCGTTTCTTGGTTTTACCATTTAAAATTAATTAATTCATTCATTCTATTAATCTTATTCAAACATCAAATTCAGTTACTTTGCAATAGGTACTTTGCAGAGGGTATCAAAGTTCACAAATGCCAGACCTCATTTTTTTATTGTAGCAGAAAACTTAGCGGAAATAAACTGTTATAGAACATTAACCTTGAAGCCGCAGAAGCACACGAATACTAGTTAATCACCAAAAATTTTAAATTTACTGATCAAATTAACTGACATATGGTCGAAGATCAATATATTTTCTTAATCACGTTGTTTGTCCGCTCCAGACTCCTAAACTATTGAACCAATTTTTTTTTTGTAATTTTTTTAACTAGAAAAATATGATGTTTAAAGAAGGTTTAGCTAATGTAAATCGTTAATGTCAAATAACTTTTACATTTGTCATGGAAAAAAATGAGATGTTTCTTTTTGGGCTTTGGGTTCAAATGAAAACAAAAAAACTAATTCAGCTTAGCCTCAGTCAGATTTGTACTAAACTACTCTTATTTTTCAAAGATTTTTGTTTACTAGATTAACTTTTTTCCGCGTTTTTAAGCTAAGGAATAATTTCGTGAAAGGCTTACAGAATCCACCTACAATAAATATTTTAGCTTATCTTATAGGAATGTAGTACAATTAAAAACTATAAATATTTCTACGTCTTATAACTTCTATTAACAAATAAATTATGTGCAGTTACGTTTATAGTTACAAATGTTTCGTGTTTTTCTGCCCGCAGGTGTAGGCAGCGGCTGTTAGGCCTCGACTCGGCGTTATATTTACGCCGCAAATGGAATAGGTGGCGAACCTATTGCCATACACCGGGCACAAAGTTTTCAATCATCGATATTTATCATACATAACTTCCGAAAGAAATTTCTATATAATATCGCTTAGGTTAAATTCAAAACACACTCACTTATATTAATTAGAATTAGATCATTGGTGTTATCATTATACTTTTATATATTATATATAACATAAGCAAATTTTCATTGTAAAGATGGAGAAAGCGGTAATGTCCACAGGCGAGAATGGAGTCATTACTAGAATATTTCCAGACCGGGGCAAAATTTCTCTCATTCTTCTTCTTCTTTTGCAGTAATGGCACGTATCCTCAGAGATACGATCTTGCCAATGACGGTGACTGAAAGAGCTTGATAGGTATTTTGAATGCTTGAGCGGTATTATGTGTCTCATTCTCTCATTCACCATGTTTGATATACTCTACGTGTCAAATCTGTCATAGCGTGTTATTTTTCCAAACTAGTCTGTGACTGTAATAGATGGCACATGTCTGTAAAAATGTACTACTAATCATCACTGACAGCGCGACCGCGAGTAAGCGATTCTCAGGATGTTTATAATTTAACACATGGACAATAATTATGTAAAAGTTGACACTCGGAAGCACTTTTAACGCACACATTGATAAGTCACTCAGACATCAACAACTCATTTTTGGTCTCGTTGTTTGGGTGACTATTGCCGATCTACTATTCTTATATCTATGGTGGCCACGCTATTTCCATCTTTACGATAGATACGCTATAGCTACGAGTAGGTATAACATATTTTGTAAGTACACAATGGCAGTATTACATCGATCTTAGAATAAATTGTCGCACTTAAAATTACGAAAGTAAAAAAAACCGAGAGCAGCCAATGAGACGTTTAAGAATCGTGCCTAATTACGCTCTGTTCTCTCTGCCTACCGCAGTGCTCTACAATAGTTAAGTGACTTAAACGTGAAGTTAATTAAGTAAAATTAATCTTACTTCCATATCCTTATTTAATTAATAAAGAGGTCTTGTAGTTCATTAGTAAAGTAGTTTTAAATGTATATATTTACAAAAAAAAAAAGGATTAACAGCCGTTGTCTAGTTTCAGTTGATTAGTTTTGAAAACTAGATGGCGTTGTAATTAATTATGTCCGAAACATTATTAAGTTTATATTTCAATAGAGATGTCGCTACACATACTTTTCTTTGGCTACCAATCCATTTAAATAAACATAACACAATCAATTATCTAAACATTTGCGCATATTTATAAGACGATTCACTATTAATACATTTACTTTGACAAAATCGCCACATATTTATCGTTTGTCGTTTGAAATCTCAAGAATTGACATGTTAAGTTAAATGCCTTTCAGATTCAATAGATTTAACAAATATTAATATTGCTACTTATCATCCTCCGGTTTGTCGTAGTAATTGTGGGCGATGTCCATCAATTCCCTTCGCAGTTGCTGGGCTTGAGTGCGCAGCTGTTGTTCACGTGATCTTAACAAACGGTACTGCTCCTCTCGTTCTTCTGTGTGCTGCTCCACAAGCCAACGGAGGTATAGTTCTGGAATAAAAAGGAATACTCACAATAGTTACTCTTTATGTTTTTGTTTGGGATTGTTCAAGTATTACGTAAGCACTCTAGGGCGGGGGGGTCTTCGCTTTGCTATTTTGGATGACATGGGGAGTAGTAAATTAAGTCATCAGTAGTTATTTTATTTACAAAAAAGCCCTTACACCAATCTCGTAGATGGTTTCTTAAGAAATTTCTGTTGGAAAAATGTTTACGTAATTATGGGGGTAAGAGCTTTGCTTACTTTTGTTGACAAGGGGAGTGGTGGTTAAATAATTGTAATAAATCTGCTTACGTAACACTTGAATGGGCCCTTTCGTATTGCCCAATCAGATATACAGTGCGAAAACGTAGGCGTCGAGCATTACATCGGAGATATTAAGGAAAACTTTATAGCGACGAAAGTATAAAGAACAATCCATAGAATTTTTGTATGTGTGGCTGTCCGTATTGTTGTACGCGAAAAAAAATAATGCACCAAATAAGTACAGAGTATGATTTTCAAATAGTTGGAGATTTACTTTAAAATATAACATATAACCGTTCTCAATCCCACAAGGGATTTGGCTTGAAGTTATTTTTGTATAACATAGGAACGATCAGGCATCTTCCAGTAAACAAAGCAGGAAACATCAAGCGTCTCCTCAAATCAACAGCTAAACATATTTCCATACGGTTTTTACTTTTTGCTTGAAATGATTATCATTTGTATTTTGTATACAAACTTAAGAGTTGGATGGTTAAATAACCTTTGACGATAACTGTTACTGTAACTTCACATACTAGTTTTTAAAAGCTGAATATTTATTTTTTAAATATTGTATCTAAATTTGCTAAATTGTATCTATTACTAGCTGTTGCCCGCTACTTCGTCTGCATGGACGCCATAAAGCAGCCGTACCTGTGCCATTATAAGGGTTCATTGCTCACCCCGATTAGTAATAGCGTGATAATATTTAGCCTATGTGTTGTAAAAGCATGAATTACTTTTAGAGTTTATCCATAACAAACATTCAGACAAAAATTCTAAAAACCATATTTTTGCGTTTGGTATCGATTGTAGATCATGTCCCAAGTAACATAACATAACTTCACGCCTTTTGTTACCCGAAGGTGTAGGCAGCGGCTGTTAAGCCTCGTCTCGCCGTTATGTTTACGTCCCAAATGGAATAGGTGGCGAACCTATTGCCATACCGGGCACAAAGTTTGTCAGTCATCGATATTTATCACAAAATTCATTAAAATTATTACCTTCCCATATGACAAAGCTCATGGGGGCTACGGAGGGCCAGATAACATTGGGCGTCGGCTCGTACAGTGGGTTTATGTAACTGGGCAGTATGTCCGGTTGGTTCAGCCACGACCAGATGCTGGTGGTCTGTTTGTAGACACCACGAGCTTCCCTCTCCTGTTCGCTGTCACATAGGAATGTACCTACAAAATAAATTTGAGTTATACAATATTTGCATATTTTGCTTCGTCAAATTTTAAAGTTGCAAAGTTTTCTGACGGATTATAAAAAATGCACTGTTTATATTTAGCATTTAATTTTGTATAATTTCTACAGTCATGCTGGGTGCTATATGAATGGGCCCGCTCTACCGGTGAAAAACCACATGACAGAAAAAGTGGCAAGTGCCTCCTCATTGCATCAGCTACCAGCCAATAAAAGTCCCAGCAAAATCGTTCCAGCCATTTCAGAGATTAGCCGGAAACAAGCACAAACTGACAGACGGACAAGAATTGTAAAAAAATGTTATTCTGAAGTATATATACATTCATATGTATGTAATAAAAAGCGGTTATTTCAATATTATAAAATTTATAAACAGAATTTTATTCATAAATATAGTGGACCCCCGGTAATCCGGCAAACATTATGCAGGGCAGTGTCGGACTATCGAATTTGTCGGATTATAGCGCACTGTCTAAGACCCCTATACTCCGGATTTTTTTACGAAAGAGTACCTTGTAATCCGACAAATTACATATCTAATGACAAGAATCTATATATTATACGTACATATGTATGTACTTTGAAGTACAAATCAGACTTAATTTATGTAAGTCGAATTTAGTAAATTAAATAACAATTGAGAACTCACGTTTTATTATAAAAGAGAGTTGTGACCTGTTCAAACCTGCGTGATCTATATTAGCAAAGATTGTCAAACATAATTCTAAGTCATGTCGGATTACAGGGGGCGCCGGATTAGACAGGGGCCGGATTATCGGGGGTCCACTGTATAGGTAATTGTAAATAATCGCTTACCAAACTGGCTCGCATATGAATGTTCAAACAGCGTGATGAGGAAGGACTGTTTGTACTGGAAGCTGCAGGGGAACTGCTCGAGGAATTGTCGCACACAGTCCAGGAACAGCAGGAAAGTGGGCGCCGCGCGAGCTGACTGGCTGTATGGACCGCACCGGTGCCTTGTGCCCCACGGGTGTCCAGCTTGGAGCCATTCTCGTTCTATTAATGCTTGGAGTCTATAATTACCAATGGTGCTTTAAATAACTTGGAGTACATAACATAATATAACTTTACGCCTTTTTCTACCCAAAGGTGCAGGCAGTGGCTGTTAAACCTCGACTCGCCGTTATGTTTACGTCCCAAATGGAATAGGTGGCGTACCTATTGCCATGACGGGCACAAAGTTTTCAGTCATCGATATCTATCACACATAACTTCCGAAAAGAATGTCGAAAACTCATTGGTATGAGCCAGGATTCGAACCCGCGACTTCTTAAATCAGAAGCACCCCTCAACCACTGAACCACCGAGACTTCTTGAGTTCATAGTGTTACCTAAATAGATGTTTTATTTCTAACTACACGCTTTATTCTCCAAAGGTGTATTAGTGTATACTGCGTCTGTCACGCTTCGACTAGCCGAATTTTTACGATTGCCAAGTGGTGGTCAAGCCAAGATTCGATTCCTCGACTTTTTGATTCAGTTGGGTGCTCTATTTCAATACCACCGAAATGGGTGATGAGTGTGAAAATATATACGACGCGGCCCATATTAAATATGGGCCGCGTCAAGGTTAAATTTTAACCTTGAACCCCTCCCGAGAAATGGAAATATACAATTGCTTTTATCAACATTAAATCTACTCGTTCTAAATTTAAGCGACGAGTCGAGACACAAGTTGGTATTTGAAAAAAAAATTTTTTTTGTGATCAATGGTAAGATGATATATATATATATATATATATATATGTTATATAGCAAAACTTTTTTATTTTTTTTATTTTTAATATATTTCAAAAGATATATCAAAATAAAATTCAGTTCTTGAGTTCAATACCGAAGACACTCCGACAGATCCCGAACAAACACGAGCGCGTGTGACGTCATAATGTTAGTCTTCACTCATTGCAGTTTATACAGAGATAATAAGGAGTGTTTTGATCTATTTAACTTTGTTGTCATTATTAAATACTCAAATATATATTCAAAATGTCGAACCTCAGATGTTATCATTCTTGTTTTGTACCATTATGTACGAATACTACAAAAGAAAAACTCCTGACTAAATGTTTCTAAATCTTCCGCACGATGAAAAACGTCGACATAAATGGTTTCAAGCAGTGCATCGTGAAAATTCCAAAACAAAATAAAAAATTGTCATTTCACTTTTAGCAAATTCCAAAAGTTTCTTTTTTTATGGGGCAAACGAGCAGGCGTGTCACCTGATTAATAGCGCCGCCCATGGATACCTGCAACACATATAGTGTTACAGTTGCGTTGCACGCCTTGGAAGTGGGATAGGAAAGGATGGGGAAGGGGGGTGTGCCTGCGGGTATAGTAGCCGGCAAACAACTTGAACATCGACCTTGAATGCGCAGAAACGAAAAAATAGGTCTCTTTGGAGGTGCGGTGCGGGTTGAGGGCGCGGGTCACACTGACCAACCAATCCTGTGCGTTAATTACGCACAGGATTGGTTGGTCAGTTGAACCTTGCCTCCCGTTGGTCAGTTGACCGTGCTGCAGTGTAGTGCAGTGTATGCTTGTGCACACAATGATTACGTACACATTTCGTTGAGATTTTGTCATAATATGACAAAATGATTTACAACACAACAGACTTATGATATACATATTATGTATATCATAAGTCTAATTAATTTTATTATTTCCATAGACCTTACTGTTGATAAGACGATAAACTTTGCCGCTACGTAAATATAATATAAAATATTTTCTAAAATAACACGCGAGCATTTTTTTTAATTAATTGTTAATTTATAAAACCACCAACTAAAGTTATTAGCTAACAAAATAAAATGCCAATAATAAAAAAAATGCCGTTTTTCAATGATAGTGGTTTTGTACATAAGTGTACATGCGCAAACACCTCACGCGATGCTCAAGTTGTTTGCCGGGACCTATACCTCTCTCACCGAACGAAACGCGGCATGAGTCGATGTCGCCGTAACTCTCACGCGACGCTCTACAATTTATGGAATAAATAATTATATTTAATGTAATGGAGAATAAATACTTAAATATTTTCATTGACTAGCTGACCCGGCGAACTTTGTTCCGCATCAAAATCATTGGATATCATGAGGTTCAATTTCTGCCATTTATTGGCTTTAACTGCAGTCTCGCTATGTTAATACTGCAATATCTTCGAAAATATTCGTTTAAATTGCATGCCGTAAAGGGCCAGGATCATCTATATAACATGCACAATCTATTTAAGACGCTTAGTTGGATGAAAATTAATGCTGTAATGTTTAAAATCGCTCCATAAATAAGCCATTATTTCTCATAAAAAGTAAAAAAATAAAAATGGTCATTGTGGGTTATCCCTAAGCATAATACCGCATCAAAATCCGTTGCGTAGTTTTAAATATATAAGCATATAAGGGGACAGACAGCGGAAAGTGACTTTGTTTTATACTGTGTAATGATTTTTTAACACTTACCTGACTTACCTTGATGCCTTGGTACCTTGAACTTCAGCAGAATTAAACCGAACGTAATTTAAAAAAAAAACCGGTGATCATAAATATATCAACATTAGGAATATTATCAGACTTTGCCTTAATAAATCCTTAAGTAATTATTAATTTATTAAATCCTTAATAAATCCTTTATAGTCTCGGTGGCCCAGTGGTCGAGCACACGGCTTCTGATCCAGAGGTGCGGGTTCGATTCCTGACACTGGCTCACACCAATGACTTTTCGAAATTGTTTTCGGAAGTTATGTATGATAAATATCGATGACTGAAAACTTTGTGCAGGTATGGCAATAGGTTCGCCACCTATATTTTAATAGTCTTTGTAACGTTTATTCATTTGATCGTTATATTACGAAATGCTCCGAGGTAAGCAGCAAGTTAAACAGTTCATTTTTCAATTCCTAATCAGTATTTTCCTTTATTTTTGAATCATATTGTAACTTCTGAAATGATCTAAGGGTTGTTTAGTTCAAAATTTTATTCGTGAAAACCTGTAATTGGCCGACTGCTTCATATACCATCGTTATTCTTACTATTCATAGCTGTTGGTTTTTCTACTGTAATAAATAAATAAATAAATATTATTGTCTAGTCACGTGTAATAGCCGTAAACGCTGTACTGTTAATAGCTATAACATTATGACGTCACAACTATGGTGACCAATCATGGCGCGTTTATAGTCACGTGATTTTTATTTAAATTTCATCAATTTTTAATTGTTTATAATTAACAGAAAAAAATTTTTTGAAGTTTTTGCAATAAATATCAATATAATTAATAATACAGTTTTAAAATACATAAAAAAACAATAATTCTTTTTTTTTTTTCAAAAACCCAATTTGATACCTACACCTTCTGATGATGCAAAATTCACTAAGCAGATATACAATGCAAAAGCGGATGGATTTAGGAGTCGAGGAAGGCCAAGAGACACATTTCATAACCAATTAGAACGTGTTCTGGAGGAAGGTGATGTTAGGAGCCTCAAAAATCGACGCGCATGCATGAAAAGAGTTATGAAAGTCAACGAAGCGAGTGAGGTATGTACGAATCGTGCCTTATGGCGCTCTGTTCTCTCTACCTACCCCGCAAGGGATTTGGCGTGAAGTTATGTATGTACACTTTCTGATATTAAGAACGTAAAGGTACGTAAACGTTTTGTAATATACATATAATATACCCGCGTATAGTCCTGCAATCTGGATTCAATATAATCTGTACCAAGGAGCACACGAGCAGGGTGGCGTCTTCACCTCGAGTGCCGTGGATGAGTACTGGTTCAGCCTTCTGTAATAGCAAACTTGTAATTTTAATGTCATTGTATATAGGTCATGCTGTAATATCCAACAATTTCATGTATTTTAATATTAAAAAAGCGATCTCCGTTTTTAAATGTGAAGTCTTCGGTTTGAATTTTGACGCAAACCAATGACTTTCCGGATATTATGTGAATATCCATGAGTGGCAGTAGAATCTTCTTAAAGAAATTTCCGAAGCTGACTCAAAGATGACGCAGTGAATAACAATTGATACAATTTCTTTTTATGGGATAGGAGGGCAAGCGGATCAGCTGATGGTAAGTAACTAACGCCACCCATGGACACATTCGACATAGCTATATACAGTAGCGTTGCCGCATTTTTGGGAGTACGGTGGGGAAGGAGGGAGAACGGGGTGATCTTCCAGATACCTCTCTCACTCAGGCACTTTACGTTGATCTTCTGAGATGTGGTATTTCACCAGTCGAACCGGCCCATTCGCATACCGCTAGAGAAAAAATACATCTAGCACTGTTGACATAGACAATATTAAAGAATAATCAAACTAACCTAGACAAATACCTGGTGTATATGTTGTGCCACTATGCACGCGGTGTGCAAAGAGTTCCTGACACTCTCCGGCCAACCGCAACTCTCCAATCTTGACACCCATTTGTCTATAGATATCTCGCGGTCATTACACGCTGTAACAAAATACATATTCAACATATTTTTTTTCTTTTTTTTTTTTTTATGGAACAGGAGGGCAAACGAGCTGGCGTGTCACCTGATGGTAAGCAACCAACGCCGCCCATGGACACCACCAACACATTTAGTGTTACTGTTGCGTTGCCGACCTTTAAGGGATAGGGGATAGGAAAGGATGGGGAAGGGGGGTGGGCCTCCGGGTACCTCTCTCACCAAACGAAACGCGGTATGAGCCACTTTACGTCGGTCTTCTGAGAGGTCGTGGTATTTCACCGGTCGAGCCGGCCCATTCATGCAGCGAACTGCTTGGCTCTACCACTGTTATATTACATCTATTATATTACATACTAGCTGATCCGGCGAACTTTGTTCCGCATCAAAAGTAAATTTTGGATATCATGAGGTTCAATTTGTGCTATTTATCGGCACACATCTTGGCCAGTACTACTGCGCGATGTAACTTCTGTCCCGCTATGTTAATACTGTAATATCTTCGAAAATAATTCGTCTTCGTCTAAATTATATGCCATAAAGGGCCATGATCATCTATATTATATGCACAATCTATTTAAGACACTTAATTGGATGAAAATTGATGCTGTAATGTTTACAATCGCTTCGTAAATAAGCCTTTATTTCTCGTAAAAAGTAAAGAAATAAAAATGGTCATTGTGGGTTATTCCTAAGAGATAGACATAGCCCTCGCGGACATTTTTGTAAACCTTCTGAAGATGTTTAGTAATGTAGAACATTATTTTGATCTATAACTTAGGGTTCAGCCAGCGTTTGCAAGCGAGTGCGAGTGCTAAATCTTGAAAATTATCATTTTTCTTTAGTACATTATACATGAATTATAGATAAAAACCACCCCGTTGAAACCCTTTTATCTATAAAAAACCGCATCAAAATACGTTGCGTAGTTTCAAAGATATAAGCATACAAGGGGACAGACAGCGGAAAGCGACTTTGTTTTATACTATGAAATGATGATAGTCGCGGTAGTTCAGAGGTCGAATCAAATCAAATCAAAACTCATTTATTCAATCCAGGTCTTGTACAGACACTTATGAATTTTTCGAGCACTGCGCTTCTTATTCAGGAGTCATGGGATCGAATCCAGGGTCACAACAAAAATTTTCCCGTAGTTATGTGTGATAAATACCGATGACTGACAACTTTGTGCCCTGTATGGCGATAGGTTCGCCACCTATTCTATTTAGGACGTAAACAATAACGACGAGACGAGGCTTAACAGCCGCACGCATACACTTTCGGCTAGAAAAAATGTGGAGTTACGTTACCTTCAATTAATTTGGAATAACTATCTAAAAGTTGTTGTTGATTGTCCACATCATCCATAGATCTGTTATATATTTTCCATTGCGAATAATTGGCATTGCTTTCAGTTCCGCCACCTGCAAATAAATTATTATTTTACGGTATCATATGACTAATTTGAAATAGATATAGATAAATATTTATCTTTGTTGGAAACTAGCTGACCCGGCGAACTTTGTTCCGCATCAAAAGTAATAAATGAGTAAAATTGGATCTTCAATTTGTGCTATTTATCGGCACGCGTTTTGTTGCGCAACTCAACGGCTATGTCCTGCTATGTTAATACTGTAATATCTTCGTAAATATTCGTTTAAATTACATACTGTAATGGACCATATTGATCTATATTAAAAGCAAAATCTATTTAACGACACTTAACTGGATGAAAATTAATGCTGTAATGGTTAAAATTGCTTCGTAAATGAGCCATTATTTCTCGTAAAAAGTAAAAAAACAAAAAAGGTCATTGTGTGTTATCCTTAAGAGATAGACATATGCCTTCGCGGACTTTTTTGTAGACCTTCTGAAGGTCTCTAATAATGTAGAACATTGTTTTGATCTATCACTTAGCGTTCAGCCAGCGTTTGCAATTAAAGTGCTAAATCTCGAATTTTATAATTTTTTCCTTTAACATCATATATGAATTATAGATAAAAACCACCTCGTTGACACCCTCTAACTATTGTAATTGTAAAAAAATCGCAACAAAATCCGTTGCGTAGTTTTAAAGATACAAGCATATAAGGGGACAGACAGCGGAAAGTGACTTTGTTTTATACTATGTAATGATAAGGCAGACGAAGCAACAAGTCACCAGGTTTTTAAGGACGAGGATGATGAGAGAATGAGAAACAAGGTAGGCCTCCGGATACCTCTCTCACCGAACGAACGAAATGCGGCACGAGCCACTTCACGCCGACAATCCGAGAGGTCGTGGTATTTCACCGGTCGAGCCGGCCCATTCATGCAGCGAACTGCAAGACTACCCTTTACCCTTCGTTTTTCCTCCTAAAAAACACTGCAAAGCACCACAGTGTAGATGTGCGGTGAGAAGTTACTTACCGCCAGGTGACCCACTTGCTCGTTTGCCCTCCTATCCAATAAAAGAAATCATTCTCGCATCTCGGCAGAGAACATCAGTGCAGCAGTGTTAAACATAACAAGTGTGTATGAGGTGATCTTCTTCCACGACCTTCAGCAAATCAAACACGGGTTCTAGTTAGATATGGTTGCTTACCTTTATTCTGTTGCTGTGATATTGAATTAGTACTTCTCAAATCATATATAATCCCTTTAGTACCCAGAGCGACCACTGCGTTTAATATAGCTTCATCAGGCCTACATCGACGGTGCTTGGGGCCGTATAGCGGCTGTCCGGCGCGTACCAATACTGCCTAAAGTTAAAATAATAATTCTTAATATATATAAAGTACGTATCACGTTGTTTGTCTGCGATGGACTATGAAAATACTTAACCGAATTTAATCAAATTCCCACATTGTGTGCAGTTTCATCCAACTTAAAAGATAGGATATTTCAATAAAACTTTTTTTATAAAACTCCATCCATAAGTAGGATATCCTGGGAGGCAAATTATGAAAAAAAAACACATTTTTTAAGTACGGAACTTGGATAAAATATTCTTCTTGGCATGATATTAATCACAAACAAATTTCATTGTAAACGGCTCGACCGGTTTTGATGAAATTTTTAGTGCATATTGTGAGTAGTTCTGAGAGTTGGTCATCAACATCTATTTTTCATACGCTAAATTTTAGGGATGGTCAACCGCTTATTTATTTAATTCAAAACAACGTTGGCTAGGTCAGCTAGTATTACAAATAAATTTATCAGCGGAAATTTGATTAAAAACGTCATTTAATTTTTACACATATTTATGAGTCAAATACAGGTTGCGTATCTGTTGACGATAGAAAATAATAGTATGTAATTAAAAATTAAAACCATCGTCCTAATTCAAATCAGCTCAGTTAACTATTTAACTTCATTTAAGTTCCTTGGGAAGCGGAGCAGAGACAACAGAGCGCAAGGCACGATTCTTACACACCTTGCTTCTCTGACTTTAATAATTATTGATAATCCTTCCACTAAACTTTTATATCACCACATAACATAACAACTTCACGCCTTTTTCTACCCGAAGGTGTAGGCAGTGGCTGTTAAGCTTAGACTCGCCGTTATGTTTATGTCCCAAATGGAAAAGGGGGCGAACCTATTGCCATACCGGGCACAAAGTTTTTAGTCGTCGATATTTATCACACATAACTTTCGAAATTAATTAATTTCGAAAAGTCATTGGTGGGCCAAGATTCGAACCCGCGACCTCTGGATTCAGAAACCGTGTGCTCGACCACTGGACCACCGAGACATTAAAATATCACCACAATATAATTAATAATAAAAAGGGTAATAAAATAATGCTTACACCGTTGTTATGTCTATAAGACAGCACCGGGAACCTTCCACCCTGTCTGAAGGTAGCTGCAACAGTCAGTGTCTCATCATCAATACACTTAGGAACAACAACTGCTTTACCATAGCCGGAGCACACAGAGTAATTCTGGTTTACTCGTGACACACGCCATTCCTCTGTTGCAAGCACTTTTGTGAATTCACCCTCTATACTGTAATAATAATTTTAGATAAATTCATCACTCTGTTAAATAATAGTACTAGCTACATATTTTAAGATTAGCATAACAGCCATATGTGTCACGTTTACTACATCTTCAACATATTTTTTTTGCCATGAAATTACTGAGTCACAAAAAAACTCTCCGTAATGGCTTGATCAATAAGGATAAAATTTTGATTATTTTCCAAACACTAAATGTTACGGGTAGACCACAGCTATAAATATATTTTTGCACATCCACGTGTATCAGGTCTGCTTGTCGATTGACCACTAGCTGCCAGCAGAGACCTGAAACTATCCTATCTTAATTGTTGAATAAAACTTGTATATTGTAAAATTAAATTTCTGTCTATATGGTTGTGCATAATTATAATAACTTGTGTATATCATTACATAGTATAAAACCAAGTCGCTTTTCGCTCTCTGTTCCCTTATAAGCTGAAATTTTTGAAACAACACAGCAGATTTTGATGCGGTTTTTGTTAATAAATAGTGGGTGTCAACGGAGTAGTTTTATAAATGCTGTAAAAATTTATTTTGATGCGGAGCAAAGTTCGCTAGGTTAGGAAGCTAGTAATATATAGGTGTGCATAATGTTTCAACTAACATACCTGTACAAATTAAATCCATTTTCAACAATAGGATTCATATGTGTATAAAAGAACGGGTAGAACAGACTGGGATCTTGTAAGCTTGACAGGTTCTCGAGGGTTTGTGCCACTAAATTTAAATCAGTAATACTGGCAATATCTAGTTGAAATATCCTCAAATCCTTACATTTGAGATATAACGAACCACCCTGCATCACACCACTGATCGGTTTGTTCTCTTTCTTTTCTATACTATCTATATTTTTGTGTAGGAGCTGCAAAAATTTAATAAAGCAATTACTATGGTAAAGACTTGCAAAAATGCATGGATACAATAATAATAATATCTTACACACAGCACTCTCTAGTTCCAAGCTAAGCAACTAAATGCTTGTGTTATGGATACTAGATAACGGATATTAATACATATATACTTTTCTTTTGTAAATACATACATATAATACATAGAAAAACACCTCGTGGCGCATTGGTAAAACTACCGGCTGTAGAAATGGGGTCGGGGGTTCGATTCCCACCCAGCACAAATATTTGTGACAAACATGAATATTTGTGTGGTGTCTGGGTGTTTTTCTATGTATTATAAGTATGTATTTACAAAAGAAAAGTATATATGTATTAATATCCGTTATCTAGTTTCCATAACACAAGCATTTAGTTGCTTAGCTTGGAACTAGAGGGCGCTGTGTGTATTGTGTCCAAGATATTATTATTATTATTAATATAGAAATATGAAATATTGCATCTAAAGTATTTCTGTGTGTGTGAGTCTTTAGGTAATATTTCTTGTTTGTGTGTGGAATAAATACTACCAGTTATATTATTATTATTAGTTTTAGCTATGATTCTGTTTAAATTATAATTAATTTGCTAGGAAATTATGTTATTCTAAAGTTACTTTGGGGCTGGTTTGATAGCTAAGCTTAATTATTATGAATGCAAAGGTAAATAAAATTTATATAAAATATACAGAACTTGATATTAATTTTACTTTATATTTAATTTTACTGATCCTATACAAAATGGAACTAACTGGGTATAACATTATTTTGGTTTATGTATTAGAAAATAACATCTATAGCAGACCTTAATTTTGTTTGTCACAATAATATACATATAATATTCAAGTCCACATTCAGAGCAGGGTAAGTATTGGAAAACATTTCATGTGTGTCTTATGAAGTACCAATTTACTATTTTTAATATCAGAATATAAGTTTCTGAGTGTTGCTATTTTCCAATTGGACAAGGTGTACATGCATATTTATTAAGACTTCAGCTGATTAAAATTAAAACAACTTGTCTGTTGTATAAACTACACATCAGCTGATTGCTATGTGAATACAATTAATAATAAAGAAAACATAATATGTGGAATAGAATATCTGCATAAATAGATGTAAAAATAAATAGCAAATTAACGCACCCACAGCTCCTGAACGCCTTCTTTTCTAGAACTCAGAATAAGATGATGTCCTGTAATACACACAGTTCCATCTATATTTTCCTGGTGTGGATATTTTAATATAACACCGTCCAGTTTATTTATTAGAATAAATTTTATAAAATCCATTATTAGGGTATTATATGTACTACAAAATAGTGATTTTTTTCTGAGTTTTGTTTTCAAATTAATTGATTGAACAAACTGAAAACAGTGAAAACAAATGTCAATCACACACAGACGTCAATTACGTACAGACGTACCAACATTAAGGTCGTAATTTGTGTATATATACGTAGGCGCTTATAGGCATAGATATCATGAAGCTGTTAAATGTAAACTGCAGGCCACACTCCTTCATATCTACTTGAAGCACTATTCTATCTCAACTTCGATGGTGCCCCTCCTCTTTCTAATAGGGTGTAAATACAGCTACAGTAAAAGAGACAAATTACAAGCCTACAACTACAGTAATATTACAAAAAGAAATTATTTCTATATTTGTAATTAATGTGAATAGTGTGTTGGTTCCTATTCTGCCTACCCACTTATAGCCAAAGAGCCAAACGTCGGACATCGCAATCTTGATCCCATCACCATAACATAACATAACTTCACGCCTTTTGTTACCCGAAGGTGTAGGCAGCGGCTGTTAAGCCACGTCTCGCCGTTATGTTTACGTCCCAAATGGAAAAGGTGGCGAACCTAGTGCCATACCGGGCACAAAGTTTTCAGTCATCTATATTTATCACATATAACTTCTGAAAATAATTTCGAAAAGTCATTGGTGTGAGCCAGTGTCAGGAATCGAACCCGGGCCTCTGGATCAGAAGCCGTGTGCTCGACCACTGCGCCACCATTACTGCTATTTACTGCATAATTCATTCGGTGGGATGAAAATCTAAGTAATAATGTTCTCAACGCGCACGTTTCAGAACGCGTTGCCATCCCACAAATTTAAGAAATCAGTCATATTGAGATTATTTTATGTGCACGCCAAGCATGCATAAATATATATATTATTTAATTTTTTATAGATTGAAACAACTTTTAGGATTATATCGCGTTTATTTATTACTTGTTTTTATTTATTTCCCTACGTTTCAAACTCTATAGCAGACGTTTCGAACAACTACCATCTTTTTGTTCATCACTCGTGAAAATGATCTCCGTAAAGAGTTCGAAACGTCGGGAAATAAATGAGTGAGATTCGCGAAAGTCTGAGAAATAAATATTTAATTTTTATTTAAATTATGTAACCACTCTATTTATTTTAAATTTATCAAATTAATTTTCAACATAGATTGATGGGTACTTTTAAAAGGAAAGTGGTTGTGTTACAAATTAGATAGTGAAATTAATTTACTCATATTTATTGTTCACAATGAAATGTATTGATATATCAATGTAATTTCAGTTGTTATAAACTTGTTTTTGGGGGTTTGGGACGTTTGGGTGATTTCAAACGTTTCAAAACTAAATGGTAAAAAGAGATAGATAGAAAATTAAATGCGCTTACTCCTTATGTGTAAAAGAGAAAAAAAAATCATTGTTCACTTGTCTCATAGCCGCAAGCAGCCCCATCTGTGTACGGGTTCGTCGGCCAATAACGAACGACACCGCTGTAGTAGCTGTATGCGATGGTGGCGATTTGTGAGTTCTTTCCTTCGTTGATGATATTTTTTGATGTTTTATCTTGATAATTTTAATTAAAGTTATATGACTGAAGTACAAGAGTTACTGTAAGCAGTGTAAACTGTGTGAACTTAACATTTAGTGCGAAAATAAATCATATTGGTAAGTACATATATATCTCATATATCTAAAGATTCTATTGAAAGTAGGCATACTAGTTTTGTAACTGATAGGCTGTTTGAGCTGAGTAATAACCAGGTTAGCAAATATTAATTATACTATTAGTCCCTCACTATTAGTTTTGAGTGTGAAGTTTAAGTTGTCAAACCACAGTATTTTCAAACATCACAAAAGGTCAAGTTAAAAATATCAGGTGCTTGTCTTGCCACAGGTAATGGAGGAAACCTCTGAGGCCAACATGGAGACAGACGTCACATCCACTACAGAAGATGAACCTGAGACCCAGGAGGTGACGGATTCTACTGGAAATGTTGAAATGGTTATTGTAGTAGAGAAAGTTGATGAAGAAGAAGTGGGCTCCAAGATTGAAAAAGAAGAATTATCTTCACTAACCAGTGAAAGCACTGATAAAACAATGAAAACAAATGAAACAACTTCACAAAAAGTTACTGAATCTGAGCCTACAATGAAAAAATCTCCATATAATAATGAAATAAAATTATTACAGAATGCTACTCGATCAGAGTCACTTACGAAGAAGTCTCCAATTAAAGAATTAGTTGAGGCAATACCGCAAACTATAATTCCTGAAATTGTTCCAAATAGTTCATTGGTTAAAGAAATTGGAGAAAAGTCTCCTGAAAAGAATTCTTTAGAAAAGTTTGTAAGGACAAAGACTCCCCCAATGTTGGATATTACTGATAATTCACCAGAAAAACCTATCCAGTCAGAGTCAATTTCAAATCAGTCTCCAAACAATGATGTAGATAAATCACCACCAAATTGTATTGAGCCAGAGCTTATTTTAAGAGCATCCCCAAATAAAGATGCCACAACAAAATCACCACAAAAATGTATTCAATCGGAATTACCAACTAAACAGCCATCAAATAATGATGTTGAAGTGTTTTTGCAAACAGACATATCTATTGGAAATGATATTGAAGTAACAGAGGCACAAGATAAATCTGAGTCAACACATAAGGATGATTGCAATAAAATTACTGAATCTACTAATGAACTACAGGAAGTTAAAGATATAGTTTCTGCCCCAGAAAATAGTATAGATACAAAGGAATTGGAAAAATCAGAAACTGTAAACAGTAGTCCTGTTGAAATACAGAAAATAACTGCAGAAGATACACAACTGAAAAGGGATACACCTCAGTCTGTTGATGTATTAACAACACAGGAAATCATTTTGAGTGAATCAACAATATCATCACCTGTATTCAATAATAAAGAACAGAACTGTGATAATAGCAATGATTCTGTATCTAAAAATATATCGACAACAATCACTATGGATGTAAGTTTTGAAAGGGACACTGATGATAATGATTCCCAATTAGAAGCTATGTCCTTTGATACTAGCAGTACAGATATGTCTGAAAGGGAACATAATAAAAGCATAAGCAGAGAATTAAAATCATTGATTAAGTCTGCTAAAGAGTCTAAGATAATAAATGAATGCACACAAATTAAAAGTAAAAGAAGAAAGTCGATCAGCAAGAGGAAACTGGTATTGGATACATCTGTAAACACAAACACACCTGTAGAACCAGATAAAATACAAGGTATTAGACGTACAAGTGTAAACTCACAAAAGAGTAGTTGCAGTGAGAAGTCTGAGAAGGTTCCAGTGAAGCGATCCATGAGATCCCAAAATCCTGAATTTGTTAATAAGGTAAAGCAGTTTTTAAGTTCTGTCACAGGTAAATATCACAAAGATTCTGATGAGGATGATGACGAAGTGGAAGGGAAAACTAAAGAGAAACGAGTGAGTAAAGATAAGAGTGATCCAAATGACACCTTATCATCTCCTATTCCACCAAAGATGAAAAAGATTGAATCGTTGGTAAGTCACTCATAACCCTATATAATTTTATCTATTCTATATTGGATAAAGGTTATATTGGAAACACTAAAATAAATACAAATTAACATTGTTCATGTTTGAATAATATATATTTTTTATTGGAAAGGAGGATCTCAATAAAACAAAGTTTGCTTCATAACTTCACTCATTGTGGAAAGCTGTGTGTCATCAAGATGTAATCAAGAAGTTCCTATATCCAGTCAGGAGAATGAAATGGTATACATTTCATTATCCTGGCCCATAAGAATGAATATATAGGGACTTCTTTATGGCGTTAATTTGCAGTTTAGAATTTGTATTATTTTCTGACATTGGTAATAATTATACTGTCCCCCTTAGCACTAGCATGATGACATACAGCTTTCCACAATGAGTGAATATATTAATTTGTTATAAATAAATTGCTAATTATTATGATTGGCCAAAAAATTTTGTCTTGGTATACAATTATTATAAATGAACCACTTTTACAAGTAGCTAGTACATAGAGCCTTTTTAACCTGACCTGAAATAGAATAGAATAGAAAAAGTACTATGTGAGAGTAACGTAAATTCCATGACCAAATAGAACGTGTTCTGGAGGAAGGTGATATGTTAGGAGCCTCAAAAATCGACGCGCATGCATAAATGAAAAGAGTTATGAAAGTCAACGAAGCGAGTGATGTGTGCAAGAATCGTGCCTTATGGCGCTCCGTTCTCTCTGCCTACCCCGCAAGGGATTTACCGTGAAGTTATTTATGTATGTATGTGAGAGTAACATTGTCTACATTATTTCTTGATGATCCCATGGGGACAAAATTTCAATTAGTTTTTTTCTGAATTGGGTAGTTATATTTTTAATAGTTCTGTTAAATTCAACAGAAGTATAGTGTTCCCGAATATCATGTATCATCTACATAATGAACCTCAATCTGAACAACAGTACTGTTTGTAGCATACAATATTTATTGTTTGTAAAGGGAATAACTTTAATGTGTATTTTTATCTTATTACTATTGTCCTTGTACTAAAATTTAAATTAACATTATGTTTGTTTTATATTACATTAGTCTCCTGAAATGGCCGAGAAGCTACAGTCAGACCTATATTGTTGGAGATGTCACTGGGCTGTAGAACACGCTGTCAATGAGAAAAGTCAACCGCCAGTTATGTGCACAGTGTGCCCAAGATCCTTCCATTACAAATGCTTGACAGGAGTTGAGAGAAGTAAGATACATGCACAGAAGAGCTGGGTCTGCCCTGAGTGCATGATTGTGTTGCATGCTGAGAGTTCGGAGACAAGGTAATAACTTGACAAATCAAAATAGCTTTATTTTCACAAACAGTTAAAAATAGTAAATAAATACAGAGATCAAACTTATTATTATAGTTAGGGCTATCATGAGAAGAAACAGGCAAGAAACTCATATGCCAAATACTCTTTATATGAGTTGCTCTTTACTAAACATTAACAATCTTAGATTAAAAGACATGTTTTAATTCCACACAAGAATTATGTAACTTTACCACACATGAGTCTTGAAAGACTAGTTACTCAAGATACTGTTCAGAATCTTGAATTTGATCCAAACAATAGGCTTTTTGATACCTAAGTGTGTTGTATATAGCTATAGTATAATTATGTACTTCTACCTATTTATATTTATTTGCGATTAAAATATTTACAATACAAATGGTAACACAGTAAATGATAATCCAATGGTGTAACCTACACCATTGGACATTTGCTAAAAACAAATGACTGCGCTAAAAAATTTATCAATTGAAATGTAGAACTGGAGTACCCTCAAATCATGATTATTACTCAATTGACTTATTTCTTCTTTATTATAATAGGAAATCTTAAAATTTCCACCAAATGTCTAACATAAATTATTATAATCTAGCTTAGCTTAGCAAAGATCATACCAGCTGAGCTTGACAGTAACATCTAATATATAAAATTCTTGTGTCACGGGGTGCGTTATCGAACTCCTCCGAAACGGCTTGACCGGTTCTCATGAAATTTTGTGTGCATATCGGGTAGGTCTGAGAATAGGACAACATCTATTTTTCATCCCCCCAAATCACAAGGGTAGCCCACCCCTCAATATTTTTTTTTTAATTTTTCGACATATTTCTGTTTCTTATTTTTTTTATAAAGCGGGATACAAAAATACATACAACCCTAAATTTTCAACTCCCCACGATCAACCCCTATTTTTTAAATTTAATTTTTCGGCAAGACAATGTTTGCCGGGTCAGCTAGTAGCTATATAAACATGTGCCAATAAGTCCTTTATAGGTTTTCACTAAGTTGATAATTGTTTTTATATTATGTTTTCAGGTCACCGTCCATGAAAAAAATTTCACTGAGTATGCTGTGTGAATTACTGAAATATGCCTTGGAGCGGATGATGGATTCCAATGGGGTAATTATTATTATTTATAATTGAATTACATGTAACAATCAACAATTTATATTTATGTAAAAATATTACTATGATATTGTGTTTTATCAATGGTATCAGTTATTAATATATATTCCTGTACATGTCTTTCTTAAATCTAACCTCAATTATTTTCAATGGCATGGCAAATATTAATATCTGACTGTCCTAGTAAGGAATAATAATGTCCTCATTATTCCCTCTAATATCATGGTCATATATTTAGTTATACATATATTAATACAAACAATACATGCATATGCATACATACAATGTCCACCATTTATTTTAAGGAGGAACCTAGAACATATAAATATGTAATATGTTTTAATTTAACAATTTGATTAATGATGTGTTTAATCTTAATTTTTTAGTTTATATATAGATTGCTGACTGATCTAAAAGTATTTTGAATTTTAACTAAGCTTACTGTGCTTGTGTGTACTGAATATTGAATAACGAATGGACTTGCAGCATTCGCGAAATGTTTAGAAAACATTTTAATTTGATTTATATAACCTTAAAATTTTATGTCTCCTTTCATATGATAGGTATTTAAGTTAGTACTGCAGAACATCTGTCTTAAATTAAGAAGTAGACTGTTTCCAAGTAACTGACAATTATTATTATTATTAAAATATACGTGATTGAAATATTGTCTTTTAAATAATGTAGGTATAAAACAATATTGGCGATAGCACATGCCCGTTTTTTAATAAGAATAATTAGGCCACAATAACAGTTTTTATGTTCCAAAATGACAACAAAGTGACAACACTTTTAATTATTGTTTTTAGTTTACGAGATTTTTATCTTAAAATATTTAGCAGAGGGATATCAATTGGCAGAATGTAGTTGTACATTAAGCCTCTTAAACAGGACCTAGTATTAGCTTTAATTTTTTTTTAATTACTGACGAATAGCGTCACGTCACTCTGCTTGTGTGCAGGCTTTTGGACGAGTATTAAATGATCGCTGGGTTTTCTTTGTCAACTAGTACAATGCATATTTATAGTGGGAATATTAGGTCAAATGGTGAACTTTCATCAGATCAGCGTTATGAATCTGTAAAGGTGTGTTGGCATAATTATCATGTATAAGACATCGCCACGAAGCAGTGTCGGGCGGATTTCGTTCACGTCTCAGTCGAATGACCTTGTTGTACACTTATCTACGTAGAGCTGCGCGCCGCTCGCGTTTGGTACCGACACCCCCCTCTCTTTCTATCAGCATCAATCAATATGGACGCGGCTGTAGTTCTGTCTCACTCTAACATCCCAATAATTGTATCGTATAGATACATGTGTCGTGTTACGAATGTGTGTGTGTGTGTGTGTGTGTGTGTGTGTGTGTGTGCGCTACATTTTTGTCCATTCAGTCATGTTTTATTTGAAGAAATTATGCGTACTGTGTTTATTTGACAATTATTGAAGGAAACACGTTCTCTCAAACAAAAATTTTCTTTATAAAGACATTATTGTTTGTTATGATTTGTAACAAACAATAAAATTACTATCATGATTAATTAAGACATGTAAATAACTAAAACTAGGTAAACTGCGTGGATCTACTTCTTTTGAAACTTCTTCTTGCTGCATGAATGGGCTGGCTCGACCGGTGAAATACCACGGCCTCTCAGAATATCGACGTAAAGTGGCTCATGCCTCATTTCGTTCGGTGAGAGAGAGAGGTATTCCGAGGCTTCCCCTCCTTTCCCATCCTACTCCTTTAAATGCCGGCAACGCAACTGTAATACCATCAGTCTTACAAGTGTCCATGGGCGGCGCTAGTTTCACCATCAAGTTACCCGCTACCTCGTTTGCTTTCCATTCCATAAAAATTTAGGGATTCGTCTTGATTATGCAGATATACCGACAGACAAACTTAATTTTTATTATCTTGATTGTGGTGCAAAGCGAAACATTTTATTTGATCAACAATGGAAGTACTGAAGAGAAATTCCATCCTCAAATACTTGTATATTATTTATATCTTCGTATATCTATTGTTTTGGCGAAGCGATCGCGAAAGATGATTTGTATAGAGTAGTGTAAACGGAATTATTAATTGTAATAACTGGCGACCTAGAATGTGAAAAAAAAATTTGGTTGACACAAAAAAGTTTTTATATAATGTATTTTATTTTACATCCTGATTATATAGTCCTTCTTCTCCCTCTATTTTTTTTTCTAAATAACGCCATATTCGGATTACTTATGAAAATTGGCAAATTATTATATAGTTTTTGTATATTTGCAGGTGGAACCGTTTATGCAACCGGTGGATCGTTCAGCGTTCCCCGACTATGATAAGTACGTGGTACACCCCATGGATCTGTCGCAGATGCAGACCAACATCGCTGAGAAGTTGTACGGCAGCACCGAGGCGTTCCTTGGAGACGCTAATTGGATACTACACAATAGTATTATATTTAACACATGTAAGTTTTATTATGTTCAGTACTAAATAAACAAAATGCGGCATGGGCCACTTTACGTCGATATTATAAGCGGCCGTGGAATTTCACATGTCGAGCCGGCCCATTCATGCACTCATCTGCTGACTGTACCACTGTTTTTAATGTACTAGAATCCCATAATGTCTATTAGTATATTTTATTTTAATTAATCGTGGCGCTGCATAATTGTAAAATTCGAATAACATAAAAAAATAATGAAATAACCGGGGGTAGCCGGTATTATATTTAAGTAAATATTAGTCAAGTCATTTGTTATCAGTCCTAGAGCAATAACAAAAGTCATACATAAATGCCAGAAGTGACAATGTTTTGTATTCTTCAATCTTTTCCAAAGATAGAAGATTCATAACTCTTCTCATATGCACGCGCGTCGTTTTTTGAGGCTCCAGAATACGTTCTATTTGGTCCTGGATAGTGTGTCGTGACTGTCCTCATCCATCCTACTCCTACATCCATCCGCTATTGCACTGTATATCTGCTTAAGTGTTGAGAAGGTGAAGGTGATGGTAGGAGCCTTAAAAATCGACGCGCGTGCCTCAAGAGTTATGAAAATCAACGAAGCGAGTGAGGCGTGTATGAATCGTGCCTTATGGCGCTCTGTTCTCTCCGCCTACCCCACAAGGGATTTGGCGTGAAGTTATGTATTGTAAGTGTTTTGAAATTCTTATTAAATAAATTTCCATCGCCATTATGCTTGATAAGAAGATATGTTCAGTGTATGATACAGTGCAATCCAAGTTGACGTCGGGCGCGCGCGCGCTGCTCCGCTCGTGCCGCGCGGAGATGGGCGAGATTGAGGCGTGTCCCGAGTGTTACGCGGCCGCGCACGCACGCAAGCCGACCTGGTTCACGGACGTCTGCACCACACCACATATACTGCTCTGGGCTAAGCTAAAAGGTACGAAATGCTGTGCTAGTAAAATAAATACCAATGCTTTTTGCGAGTGCTGTGGCTGAGTGGGAATGTAGAGAAGGAATGCGGGGACATCCAGAAATATCCCAGAATTAGGTTTCTTTTCCTCCCTTATTGTGTATCCACCAATTAGAACGTATTGTATGTTGTTCAACGCTTTTTTGTGGGATAGGAGAGCAAACTAGCAAGTGGGTCACCTGATGGTAAGCAAGCACTCACCGCCCACAAACACCGTGGTGCGTTGCCGTCCTTTAAGGCAGTAGAAGCAAAAAGGAAGGGGAAAGAGGATCGGGCCTCCGGATGCCTCTCTCACAGAACGGAACGCGGCACTAACCGACGCCGATATTCCCAGAGAAGTCGTGGTATTTCACCGATCGAGCCGGCCCATTCGTGTATCGAACTGCAAGACTGCCTCTGTAAAACAACGTTTTAGCAACAATCAAAATTTACTACAAAATATGTTTTGTAATGGTAAGCAAATAAAATATACTAGAGTTTAATACGAATAACTCTCATTGCAGGCTTTCCTTATTGGCCAGCGAAAGGCATGTCGGTGAGCGCCGCTGGTCACGTGGACGTGAGATTCTTCGGGGCTCACGATCGTGCCTGGGTGCCAGCTAAGGATTGCTTCCTTTACTCTGAGAGAGATCCAAACAATTTTAGAACCAAGCGACAGGATATTATCGACAGTATGCAGGTATAATATAAATTAAATGATAAAACTTAACATAACAGTCTGACAGTGGTAGAGCCAAGCAGTTCGCTGCATGAATGGGCCGGCTCGACCGGTGAAATACCACGACCTCTCAGAAGACCGACGTAAAGTGGCTCATGCCGCATTTCGTTCGGTGAGAGAGGTACCCGGAGGCCCACCCCCTTCCCCATTCCTTCCTATCCCCTATCCCTTAAAGGTCGGCAACGCAACAGTAACACTATGTGTGTTGTTGGTGTCCATGGGCGGCGTTGGTTGCTTACCATCAGGTGACACGCCTGCTTGTTTGCCCTCCTATCCCATAAAAAAAAAAAAACATCACGCTTTTTTTCTACCCGCGGTTGTAGGCAGTGGCTATTAAGCCTCGAGTTGCCGGTTTGGTTACGTCACAAATAATAGGTGGCGACACTCACTGCGTAATTGTTATTTGCAGGAAGCCGAAGAGCATATACGCAATATATCTAGAAAGTACGGCAAGTTTGTGTACCCACCGTTCAAGACACAATTTGATCCGACAAAATTAACGGAACAAGTTAAAATGATGGTGAGTGTGATATCAATATGTCTTTGTGGATTAATATTCATTATAGTTTTTAGATTGTTAAAATAATTAGGCCCGTTTATAGTTTTATACTTTAATCTATAATATAATATTAACACATACAAGTAAAACACAACAATGCTTTCGCCATCTTGATTGGAAAGGAGTTCCAATCAGTCTGCAGTGTTGCCAATATAAATGTATATTATATAAATCAACATAGATAAAACAGATTTTTAAAAATGTTACACGTTATTTTTAAGTACTTTTCATACCGGAAAATAACAAGCGCAATTTAGCGTAGTCTATAAATAAAGTTAAATTTTTTAACATTTATGGTACATTGTTTGATGCCGAAACTTATTTCCGATGCTTTTTTAAAAGTTCCAACGTGAAAATAGAAGAGTTTAAAGTTTTCCACAAATTACTTTTTACTATTGATGCTATGATTTTTTTTTTTTTGTAAATTGTAGATACCGACATTTGAAGGTGAAATACAAATACACACTAAAGAGAAATTGAACAGTACCCTCACGCCGGGCAAGAAGAAGCGAAGATCTTATTCCACCAAGAGCTTCACGTTAGTATTATTAATTGTTACCAAATACTATAAAATACATTTAATAATCGTTAAGTAATAGATTAAGCTGCTTGCACACTTTTACCATCGGTGACTCGGTCACACAGTGTACTAAAGAAAATACAGATATTCAAATGCTGTTTATTAAAATGTTGATGTATATCCACAGGGAAACAGGCGAGACAGAAATGAACGATAACGAACAATCAATCACAGAAGTGACAAGTAAAATGGCCGATGGAGCAGAAATTGTCGAAGAACAGAAAGAAGCAGCGATTGAGAAGCCGTGAGTTTTCTTTACCGTAAACGTGACTATCTTCAGAATCACCAATTGTCAAGCGTATTAAATTTGATCAATGGAGTCTATACATGGTCTTTTTATGGGATAGGAGGGCAAACGAGCAGGCGTGTCACCTGATGGTAACTGACTAGCGCCGCCCATGGACACCTGCGACACATATAGTATTACTGTTGCGTTGCCCACCTTTAAGGGAGTAGGGTAGGAAAGGATGGGAAGGGGGTTGTCCTCCTGGTACATCTCCCACCGAACGAAATGCGGTATGAGCCACTTTTCATCGATCTTCTGAGAGGTAGTGGTATTTCACCGGTCGAGCCGGCCCATTGATGCAGCGAACTGCTTGGCTCTACCACTGTTTAAACTTGTGACGACAATTATTCAGATTGCAACGAAGTTTGTTTTCATAATATTACAAAACCTCCTGTATTTTTTCCCGATAAATAAAATCAGCCTTGTATCAAGTTGTATTAAGGAAAACATGAAGTTTTAATATAGAAAAAAAGTTCCTTAATGTGATACTTCTGGCGTTTTCAATTATATTTAGATTGACACAATGATGCTTTATATTGTTTCGCAGAATTGTTACTGTGGACGAAGAACCAAAAACCCAAACCAAAAAGGAATCAACTCCTCGTACTAGAAGTGCTGAAAGACCTGCACAACCTAATAGCGAACATTCTAGAAAACGTCGTTACTCTGTACTCGAAGAAGCAGTCATAACTGTAATGGATAGTGATAACAAATTCAAGAGAAAAAAGAACAATTCTAAACCAGAAAAAAATAAGAAACCGAATGAACAAGAATCTACCACCAATAAACAAACTGATAATTCACCCGGAAAAGAGAGAAGTAAGGATAGACTTAGTGCGAAGATCGTAAAGACTGAAAATAAAGGGGATGAGAATAATGAACCATCTAGTACTACTAAGACAGATACTGATAAGGAAAAGAATCTTAGAGTAACACCAATTAGAATAGCTTTCATACAAAAAGACAAACAGCATAATCTTAGAACTAGTACAGCTAAAGAGGCAACTGCTAAGATAATAGCACCTGGTAAAGAAAAAGATAAAAGTAACGGAAAGTCTACATTATTAAGACCAAAACTGAGAGTCGAAAGAGCTATTAAATTAGGCTTTAGACCTCTTAGACATGATAAATCAACAAAATCTGAGAGGCGAAGGAGCTCCAAGGCTGATAGATGGTTGAGTAGTGCACTGAAAGCAGAAAAAATTCGAGGAGCTTCTGTTCAAAATAAGACTGAAAAATCATCTGAAATTCCTAGTAAAGAAAAATTAAAAAACCAAAAAGATGTGGGTGAAAAAGCTAACGAAGATGGTAATTTGCTTAAAGAAAAAGAACCAGAACCTGAAAAATCAAAAGACACAGCAAACACATCGAAACCAGGAAATGAACCTACTTCATCGATAAAAGAACGCTTACGTTTCGATGATGACACAAGTTTAGCAATTATAGCTCGTGAATCTAAAACACTCATCACATCCAACAATTTACATGGACTCCCCACAATTAGTTCTGTAAGGAGTTTGTCTGTTACCACCCAAAATACGAGCACAAGTTCGACAAAAACTACAGCCAACGCAAAGATCACAGACAAAAATTCAGATATTCACTCAACACGGTCAAGTACAGATAACAAAACGAATGGAAAAGCAACTGCTTCTAAGCAACAAAAAAATGGTAACGATACAGATAGCTTGGTAGGCCGAGTAGGAGTTCGAGCGTTTGCAAGAATGACGTCACCAGAAAACTCACCTCAAAGGAATGACTGTGTTGAAGTTGAAATAAAAGCTGAACCCATAGAGGATGATCCTGAAAGGCAAATAGAAAAACTAAATCTAATGAATGCATTCAGGTTGAGGCCAGTCAATCCTGCACTGAATGCTGCCGCGTTAAGTATTAATAAATTACCGGAACCGCGACTGAACAAAGTCGTGGTGACCCCACCAAATACAAAAAAGACTGTCACCAAAGTTGTTGAAATCAAATCAAGATCGAGAAAGTCATTCCCACAACCTAAAAAGCCTGAAGATGGGCAATTAAATAGTAAAAACTCTATGGTTTATATACCTATTCAACCACCAATAACTCAAGCGCCTGTAAGGCCGACAAGAGTTATCTCTGGATCGACATTTGGTCCCCCAGCAACTAAACCTTTGCCTGCTAGCACTATTGGTAAGTTTTTTTTTATTAGAACCTTTGAATTATTTTTTTATTAGAACTTTTGTATATGGCCATTATTACTTTAAATATTTTCTTGCACTTATGCACTTCAATTTACTCACAAGCATTAAAATTCTGTAGTGAAATATAATTTTGTAAGAGGTGGTTGTACTAAATTAATGTTCGCTAGGTACCGACGATGACATCACACGAAGGTATCGGGGCAAAGAAAGATTTTACCCCAAACTTCGCTTTTCTATGTTAACTAGCTGACGCGGCGAACTTTGTTCCGCATCAAAAGAAATAAATGAGTAAATGTTGGTTATCATCCGGTTCAATTTGTGCTATTTGTTGGCAGTCCCGCTATCTTAATACTGCTATATCTTCGAAAATATTCGTTTAAATTGTATGCTGTAAAGGGCCAGGATCATCCATATTACATGCACAATCTACTTAAGACACTTAATTGGATGAAAATTAATGCTGTAATGTTTAAAATCGCTTCGTAAATAAGCCATTATTTCTCGTAAAAAGTAAAAAAATAAAAATGTTCATTGTGGGTTCCCTAAGAGATAGATATGCCCGCGCGGACTTTTTTGTAGACCTTCTGAAGATGTTTAATAACGTAGAGCATTGTTTTGATTTATCACTTAGGGTTCCGCCAGCGTTTGCAATTAAAGTGCAAAATCTTGAAAATTATCACTTTTTCTTTACATCATATATGAATTATAGATCAAAACCACCCCGTTGACACCCCCTAACTACTAAAAAAACCGCATCAAAATCCGTTGCGTAGTTTTAAAGATATACGCATACAAGGGGATAGACAGCGGAAAGTGACATTGTTTTATACTATGTAATGATGTACATTGTACAGTATAAATATGAATGTACAGAATAAATGAATTTAGTATTTTTCTGAATATTTATTAGATACAGTACAGTGCAGTGATTAATAACCTAGTAACTCAAAAGAATTTGATCACAATTCACACTCCCGAGTATGTATGGTACCTATTTAACCATTCGGAGTCTAATATAATTCATATATTTTACAGACTTCAAAAAAAGAAGAGGTATGTATGTATTTGGGTTGTATTTTGTTTTTACTTTGTATGTACAATTGTATACCTAAATCTTCAGATCTATTTTCGTAATTCTTTGTAATGAGCAAGGATGGTCTTACTATTGAATTTCATGAAGACAGCTTCTGTATTTTATGTACGTTAGTTATTAAACGCGATACAAAATTAGATATTTATGAACGATTTGATATGAATGATTTGGTTATCAAAATTAATACAATATTTTATATATAATTCATTCGTTCTGTTTAAATAAGTATTAGGAGCAAATCATACTGTTTTTATAAAGCCTAAAATATGAATTCGTTTTTACAGCTAATAGTTCAGTGAACACAGTAACAACTCCTGTGATGGCTCCATCCATGCCCACGTCACAGACGGGCCCCACACTAAACATGACTGCGAACGCCCAGAGCGTAATATCCAGCCTGGGTCAGGTGCCTGCCGCAGTACACACAGTGCCATTGATGACATCCGTCAATGGACAGTGGATGTTCAGCCTCCAACCTATCATGTCCGTAGGTGGTCTTGATGTGAGTATTCAATTCGCCGAATGGTTGTTACGTCGTCCCATATGAAATAGGTGGCGAAACCTACAGCAGGCGCAAGATTGTCAGTCATCGATATTTATCACACATAACTTCCGAAAATAATTCCCTGAAAATGATTTCAGGACTCACACCAATGATGGTGTGAGTCCTGAATCGATCCCTCATGATCTGAATCAGAAGGGAATCCGACCACTGGACCACTAAGACTTGATATACCGATACATGAAATTGCCAGACATGACCCTATTACAATTTAACTTGTAACAGCAGTGTTATAATACTAGCATCAACGCTATTGACTTCAGGGAGACATATTTTGCTCATTATAGAATTTAAATAATGCCACAAGGTTATAACAGTGTCTGCATTTTACATATGATTGTATTTTCCCAGAACGCGGCATCTCCACCTATGGCGAATGGTGTTCCGGAGCGCGGTGCTAATGTCGCGTCCATACTCCCGATAGCCGGCGCTCAGAAGACACCGACTGTCCAGAACGTTAACGCCACCTGTGTTGCAAATGGCACACCGCCAACTATACTGCTTCCCCCCACCAGAACGTCTGCAGACAATTCACCAGGAGATGTTAGTATTAGATAAACATCATTATCATCATTTTCAACAGTGGTAAAGCCAAACAGTTCGCTGCATGGATGGGCCGGCTCGATGGGTCCACACCACGACCTCTCAGAAGATCTACGTAAAGTGGCTCATGCCGCGTTTCGTTCGGTGAGAGAGGTACCCGGAGGCCCACCTCCCTTTCCCATCCTACTCCCTTAAAGGTTGGCAATACAACTGTAACACCATACGTGTTGCAGGTGTCCATGGGCGGCGCTGGTCACTTACCATCAGGTGACACGAATGCTCGTTTGCCCTCCTATTCCATAGAAATAAACCTAATGCTATCATAATTTGGACTTGTCCATTGATTATCCCCTACCATGTCTTCTTGATTTATATGTATTGATAACCAGGTGACCTGGCGAACTGTGTGTGTACCCCCATATACTTTTATTTATATTTATTACCACTAAATAATGCCGTGCTCTGCTCCTATTGGCCGTAGCGAAAATATAAATACTTGATGATAAATGAGCTACATAATACTGAAAGAATTTTCCAATTCTGTAAAGTAGTTTAGTTCCCGAGATTAACGCGTTCATGTCGGATGAACATACAAACAAAATCTACTGTGTCATGAGATTTGTACAGATAAGAATTGAACGCTGGCGCTGCGAGCAATTTCTAAATTTGTGACAGAAAAGTGTCTGCAATTTCTACTTATGTATTTTTTTAGTTACCAAGACTGCTGCAGCGTCCGACTACGAACCCTCTCGATGCGGACGCACCCATTGGTAACTTGCCAGCGCCATCGTCTGCCGGTCCACTCACCGCTAAGCTCAACCAGAATGCTGTTAAGGTAATTTAAAACTATGCTTCAAGTAAACAAGAGTATGTTTTATTAAGCAACCTCAAGGATCCGTCCTCGAGGGTCTTTCCTCGAGAGGATAATGTTAGTTTGCCTTTTATAAAATTTAATTCCCAGTTCTTTTCTTTTTAATAAGCATTCAGTTCTTCACATACTGGATGATCCACATTTCTTACTTGAAAATTCTATAATATATTTTTCTAACATTTTACTACAGCAGACAAATATTATTGTTCTGTTTAATGAAAAGAGGTTCAGGCGGTTCAATTTATGTTAAGCAACTATCGCGCCCATGGATACCTACATCACAGATAGTGTTTCCGTTGCGTTTAAAGGAGTGGGATGTTAGGGAAGGGGGATGTGCCTCCGCCTACTTCTATTACTGTACGAATACGCGACATGAGCAATGTGAATCTTCTGAGATGTTGAGGTTATTCACCAGTCGGGCCGGTCCTACCACTGTGATAAATATTTGGCAGTTTACATATTCATAGGTGATTTTTAAATTCCAGATGACTGATTTCTTCCGTTCATTACTAGAAGACTCGCTGGAGAAATTGGATGACCCAGCGATGCAGGTGACTGCTCTAAAGCTACAGTTGGAGCAAGTTAAATGGAGGCATCAAGCTGAAATCGATGAAATCAAACATAATAATGGTGTGTGATAAAATAACTGTCGTCTGATGTTCCGTTCGCAAATTTGTCTTTAGGGATTTCTTAGCTAATTATGCCTGAAATGTCCAACAACCCTCAATTTACATCATTTATAACTTTTATTTTATACGTGGTCCCATAAATATTGCTGTTAGTATGTATATTCATTAGTGTCCGACCGAAGGTCTATTTTTGGCCGAAGCCGATTAATCGGCAATCTCCACAACCTTCGGCCGAAGCTGAAGCCGAAGGTTTATAAACTCTTAGTAATTTAATAATTTTCTTCAATATTATCCACAGCTAAAGAAGTATATCGGCGTAAAGTGGCTCATGCCGCTTTTCTCTCGGTAATAGAGGTATCCGCACTGAACTAAGTGCAGTCCGATCCGTTGGTCACTCACTCTTTCGTAACAGTTTGTTTAATCCTGACTATTTGCGGACCTTCGGCGGGATCTCGCCGAAGATAGATTTTTGGCCGAAGCTGAAGCTTCGGTCGGACACCGCGTGGATACCCTCTATTAAAAAAAAATCGCATCAAAATCCGTTGCGTACAGACAGACAGCAGAAAGCAACTTTAGTTTATTATACTATGTAATGATAATGATATATGGGTGGGTCAGTATGTAGCACGTAAACTAACAAAGCTCAAGTCAATCGCTCATGATCAGATAAATCATTCAAAGAATAACTAGAAAGAGAAAAAATAAAACTACCCACGAAAATTTTAATTTTTTCTAACTGCGTCTTTGAATACCTAAAAGCACAGCTTAATAAATGTTATTAATTAAACATAAACATTGCTTTCAATGTCTTTAATGATGTTCCAGAACTGACTCTATCCGAGATGCGAGCCCTTTTCGAGAAAGAAAAAAATCGCGCCGTGAGCGAGACGCGTCGCACTATGCAGATCGAAATGGAGGCCGCTGTTAAGGCGACCAAGGCGAAACAGTGGTATGTGTTTTATTTTAGTTATGTTACGTTACTTTAATAATAAAATCTACAAATTATATTCACTTTACAAGTTTTAGTCAGCGCCGGTGGTCCAGTGGTCGAGCACCCCGTTTCTGAATCCAGAAGACGCGGGTTCGAATCCTGGCTCAAACCAATGACTTTTCTTAATTAATTAAGAAGTAATGTGTGATAAATATTGATGACGGAGAACTTCGTGCCCAGTATGGCAATAGGTTCGCCCCCTATTACATTTGGGATATAAACATAACGGGAAACGTGGCCTAACAGCCACTGCCTACACCTCCGGGTAGAAAAAGGCGTGAAGTTATGTTATGTTACTTTAAAGTTCTTTACGGTTTTAAATTCTCTCTGCCTACTCCGCAAGAAATTTGGCGTGAAGTTATGTATGTGTATGTACGGTTTTAAATTCTCTTGACCACATCTCCATTAGTGATTTTATTTTCTCCATTAATTATCAAAGCTTTCAACTTATTGTTTCTTCTATATATATTGATATTCCACTGCAAAAACCTTTTATTTCCCTTATATAACAGCCGGCACCAGTTCATTTATCTTTTTTTCTCCAAAGGGACACTGACTTCTGCCCATGCAAAGGGATTCCCTTAATTTTCTTTCTGGTGCCTACATGCAGTTTTTAGTAGTTTAGTTGTGTATACCTATAATATTAGTTATGTGTATCTGTGTGTAGGTGCGCCAACTGCAGTCAGGAAGCACAGTTCTATTGTTGTTGGAACACGTCATATTGCGACTATCCATGTCAGAGGGCGCACTGGTCGCTACATTTCAATGTGTGCACCCAACAACGGCAGGTGAGCGTATAACTTATAATAAAATAATAATGTTACTGCAAGGAACCCTTCTTGTTTTAAGATGATTTTATTTGTAGTCCTCGTAAAATTTCCGTCACGTCAAAATTAATTTTTGAATAAGTAAACTTTTGAAGTTAAATCATTGTACTTGTTGGCAATTTTTAAGTGTCTATGAAGACCTATGAAAATGAGCTTCTTTGAAAAAATAAAAATGAATTCTGTTTCTTTTATAGGATGGCAATACTAATGGCGAGCCACCAAATTTACCAGAAAGTCGGCTACAACCCCAACCTGACATGCCAGTGAGTTTATTAACAATTATTATTTTGTACTCTGACATGTGTGTGCCCTTATTGGCAAAATTTGATTTCATGTAATTTATATTGGTGTTGCAGAAAAACATGTCAGCCCCGGCCCTCACGGTCGGTGGAAAGTTGGCTCCCACGCGCGTCTACTCGCAGGAGGCGAACAACACAAGCGCACAGAAGAGCGCCATTATTGGTAGGTACAGGAATGCACACATTCAACTAACTGACATGTCCCGACAACTTGCTGTCTGTCTGGCATAAATGTTTCAAAGTGACTATTAGTCCGGTTACTGTACGAATAATTTGTTATTATTTATCCGGATACTGTACGAATAATTTGTCATTAGTCATCCGGTCAAATTCTTTTTTGTTTTTTTTTTTTAGGTATGTTTAGGTTAGTTTAGGTTTTGTTTTTTTTTGTTTGTATTTGTAAGAGCATTACTTACAGAAAAATTAAAATAGAATTTCCTACTGTATTTTTATACCAACAGCTTTTACTGTATAAAAATAATAAAAGCACAGGTTTTATGTTAAAATAAAAGAAATTATTTATGGATACATATAAAATTTCAAAATAGCCGGATAAATTAAATAAAATTATTCGTACGGTATCCGGATAAATAATTACATATTATTAGTACAGTAACCGGATAAATAATAAAAAAATATTCGTACAGTAAACGGATGAATAGAGTCAGCCTAAATAGGGATATTATTAGGCACAGTGTTCAATTTAGGAGCGAAAAAAATGTAACGTCACGCCTTTTTCTACCCGAAGGTTGTAGGCAAGCGTGGACTCTTGTTACGTGCCAAATACAATAGATGGCAGAATCAATTGTCGTACACCGAGCACAATGTCAGTAATCTTATTTTTTACACATTACTTCTGAAAAGATTTCTGGAAAGGCAGTGGTGTAAGCCCAGAATCGATCCCATGACACGAATCGGGTAGCCCAACCATTGGCCCATCAGGACTGCTATATTCATATTATACAAATAAACGTTTTGGCAACATCCCGAAATCCGTTGTGTAGTTTTGAAGAACCAAGCATTAATATGGACATACATGCTGGATGTTAACTTTGTTTTATACTGTGTTGTGATGTCGAGAATATTATTTATACATATAATAAAATTGTAGGAAATTTGAAACTGTATATTGAATATATTTTTTTAGAATACTTGGGACACAATGTACAATTGATACTGAACCCAAAAATAAGGTTTTGAATTTTTGTCTCTTTGTCTGTATGTTTGTTACGGATAAACTCTAAAAGTACTGCACGATTTTACGTCAAATTTTGCATAAATAGAGCCAAGAGGTTGGGTCAACACATAGGCTAAATATTATTACGCCATCACTAATTGGGGGTGAGCAATGAACCCTTATAATGGCACAGCACTATATTTTTGCTGCTTTATGGCGTCCACGCAGACGAAGTAGCGGGCAACAGCTAGTTTAAAATATTTCCTCTATGAGGTACAGATACAATCCCTGTTCTCTGTAACTCTCGGAGTAACAGCAATTGCAGAAATATATTCACACGCTCTATTCTATTATAGTAAGCATGTTTGAAGACAAGAGCGGCAACCAAACGATGAAGTGCGTCGGTACGTACAAGTCGACCACGTCAGCACAGAACGTGTCGCCCGTATTAATCAACAAACAGGTTTGTAGCTCCATCTTCTCCTCTGCAACAGCCGTCCCATGATGTACCTTCTCTATGAAACAATACTGTTTTTGTTTAGTGGAAACCGTGATTAAGTCCTATTCTTTGCTTTAACTAGCCACTGTCTAGTACAGGAGTTTTGGCGGGACTGTGGAAGAGACATGTCCGCTATTTGCATTATTTTCTCAGATTTGTGTTTCAATGGATATTATTGAATAAAATTCGTGGCGTTTTATTGAATAAGTGTTCGTATATGAGTGCAAATGTGGGAAATGGTGTAGGTATCGTGTTTAGTGTGCTCTTCTACATTGTCATCAAGACTCCCTCCGAGGGAGTCCCTCGGAACATCATGCATAAAGTGCCACGACTTTAAGGATGATTAGGTTAGGTTAAGCTTTAGGGTTAGGCTAGGTTAGGTTAAGATTAGTTTAGGTTAAGAATGATGATGTTAAAATAAGATGATAATATAAGACTCGACTTAAAGGTCCTAGCAACCAGGTCGTTAAATTATATAATAATGTCTAGTACAGATATTAACATAATTTTTATGAAGGATTATACATACATAAACTCACGCCAATGCCCTTGCGGGGTGGGTAGAGATAAGTAGCGTTTATCTTACTAATTCACTAATAACTCATCACACTTGAAAAGCCTTCCTTAACTCATTTAATATAGCCATAACTCACACCACTTTATGACCACTCCCACTTAGATTAAATTTCAAATCAATTTTGTTGATAATTGTAATATTTTTTACATTTTCTCAGCTAATTAATGAGGAAACGAGCCCAAGCAAGAAAGTGGTATCATCGGGTGGTTACTTGATTGTCGGGGGCGGTACTAACAATTCGACTGTTGTGACTCAAGCAAGACGCGGGAACACTATACAATACTATACTTGAGAACAATTGTACCAAGCAAACATATTGGGATATTATAACAGCTACATTTAATAAAAGCAAATAAAAAGTGCTAAGTGATATGAACCGACATGTGAAAAAAGTGAGTTATGTGCGTGAACATTTGGGCAATGTGTATTATTGTCATATGTCTGTTTACAAATCTATGATTATGTAAGTAACGTTAGTCATATTATATTCAAATAATGTGTCTATTTATTAGGAATAAAATAAAAATAAAATATTACATTGCCAGTTTCAAGTTCATAGTAATTTGGTAGAAAATAATTTCTATTCTATCAATAATTGTTTGGCCAAACTTAAATTAAATAGCGTATATAATGAACGCATGTGTAGCCCGGATTTGAATTTTAAAATTAATTCTAGAATCTGTGATCGTGGATTTAAAATTGTTTTGTTTTATTTACACCATAAGGAAGTAATTTATGGAGTAAATATTATTATGCAGTGTATATAACTGTTTATATACATATACGCAGTGTAATAAATTCATTTTTAATCACTTCATATCTCTATTATATGTATCTGCAGTAATCTCTGTATTGTCTTCATATGTAAACAATGTAGTGTCAACTATAATAATCATAAAATTAGTGGATATTGATACACTAAAGTGGATCTGTCATGTAAATATTGTAAAATATATTTTTTATCATTACCTAGTTAAAGTTATATGTTTAAGTAAATACATAATTCGGTTAAAAATGCCATTATAAAAATGTGCAGCTATGATAACCTTTTTAATATGTTGGTATCTTGAAAGTAGTTTGATTCACATACTTACCGTTTACAGGTATATTATTTTGTGGATTTGTTCAGATTTGAGGATGTTTAATTCTGCTTAGATAAACTCATAAACGGTGGGTAGATTTAAGATACATTTGCACCACCTCGTGTTCGGTCGCTATTGCGCTCTCCCATGTACAACTAAGTGAAATGTTATCTCTGTCCTTGTCTATCGATATTTTAGTTAGCCACAATGTCTCGAGGTTAGCGAGTTTCCCTTAAGGTCGTACATCATGCGCAAGTTTAGTATAACCAACATATCAAGCCTATTCTGAGTTTGTCTAAGTTATTAATTATGTGATACCTAAATATGATATTCGTTTGCATTTCCCCAGTTTTGTTCTGGGCCAAGGACTGTTTTTTTTTTTAAATACTCTTAGAAAGTTCTAATGATTAAAGAATTACGCGATATATTGTTTTTTTTTTAAGCACAAGGTTCGGCTTGTGGTGAGCAGATATGTTTTGCCAATTGCCGACCTGAAAAAATATTCAACTCTTGAGAAGGGTTGTGCACAGGCAGGATTTCCTATAAAAACATCTGAGTGGACACATTATTTCACGTAATATTCACAATGGGGATCCCCATTGTGAATATAACAAGTCTTCATGAAACTCAAATTCTACACAAAAAGTCAGTAATATTATTCGGCTGTAGTTGTTTGCTAGACAACTTTGGTTTTTTGCTCAACTTTTAGGCGAGATAAATTTCACTGTGCTCTACAAAGCAGATTTTTAATAGAAACGGTATTGAACAACAAATTGTTTTTTCTGCCCTGCATCTTATTTTAGATAGTAACTTATTACTCTTAGGTAGTTTTTTGTAACAGAGAAGTATGATTCATTTTGAAAATGTGTCATAACAGATTGCTAGAGAGCTGGCCTAATATTCTTAAGAAGTAAGGATAAGAGCCGTCACCAGCATTATTTGTCTAGCTCTAACCCAATTTTATGTTCAATATTCTATTTAACTATGCATGCCCAATTAATACCACATATATTAAAAAGTTACTACCAGTAAGTGAACAAAGCCATTGTTTTACTTTATCAACTTTTCAGATCCAGTCAGAATATATAATGTTTTGACAGTTAATTTTACAAAAGTAATATAGTAAGTTTCATAATGTCGCTCAAGTTTTATAATTCTAAAAAAAAGTGATCATTGTCTATAAACTTGTGTATAATATTTTAAGACTGTTATTAAGGCTTAAATGTGTGCAATTAGAATGCACAGTACTGCTGAGGTATGTTGCCATTAACAAAATTATTTTTAATTAAATTACGATACAGACGGCTGATATAGAAATTGTGTTCCCGCTTTTTAAGTAGTACAAGTATTTTTATTTTTCATTAATATAATTTTTGTAAAATATTGAAAAAGTCTGTTCCAACATGACACTTACTATGTTGTATTTCCATTTTATTTTTTAATGAAGCAATGTGCATTTTATTCTTACCACAAATAATTTGCTCCAGTTCATAAACTAAGGGAAATATTCCCTTAGATTATGTATTGCTGCCATTGTTTAGTTCCTAAGTTTTATTGCCCGTTTTCTAATACAAATGCAATCCGTGATATATATATATCACATAATAATATGCAATTTTACTCTATAATTAAAAGGAGAACTGAATGTGTCGTAGGATTTTTAGTTATGTATATAGTAAGTTCACTATTATGAGCTTGTAGTACAATATTGTACGGAAGTGTTTCATTCAATAAATATATAATGTGGAAATACTTGACTTTTTATTTATCCATTCTAGTCATAATAAATATAATTATTTCACAGCTTCTACAGTTAATTATAAACTCTCTTACACTCCCTTCCTTGATTTTTAGTAGACATCACAGAACTCAGAAAAGTATTGGTTTACAAATTTAAACAAGTCTTTTGATTAGTTCATTTTAATTAATATATCAACACATTATAATTAAGTTTCAATGTAAGAGCACAGCCATATATTGGTTAGTCTTAGGAATAGGTAAGTCAATTTAATTGATCCTACCAACTACTTACTGGGAAATCTTCACAGTTTTGGATTAATAGTACATACAAATGACATAGTAAATCTAAATATATAAATAAAGCTTTTCAAGATTGATCAGATTTAATAAATCTACAATTTAAGCTCTGCCTTTCATGAGGCAATCTGATACTAACATAAATTAACTTAAATTACTATCAGTATCTAATACCAAACAGATTAATTCCATTTTCAAGTTTTATATTTTGCTGCACCTTCCTTTGCTAGCTGATCAGCCATTTCATTACCATATATCCCTTTGTGAGCCTCAACATAATTCCATTTGATTTGTAACTTATTTTGAACCGAATCCAAATCTTTGAAATCTTTCTCATTCTTGACAGGCTCACCTGACTTTATTTTCCAACCTTTCTTTTTCCATCCTGAAATAATTAGAATAATACAGACAGATTTTTTGTTTAAATGAAATGTGATTAAATATAATAAATTGCAAAATATAAATTTAAACATAATATAGTCTTGAAATTAATTAATTTTCTGCTATCAGAAATATATCAAGTAAAATAAAAGTATCAAGTAAAAATTATCAAGTATCAATACATGTTCTATTAAAAAAACCTAGATTACCTGGCATCCATTTAGTAACAGAGTTAATTAAGAACTTAGAATCTGTATTGATTGCTAATTTTTCAACCCCGGACTGTAGTGCTTGCTTTATAGCCCTGGTTGCAGCTTGGATTTCTCCACAATTATTGGTAGCCCTTCCAGATACAGGTTCACTCAAGTTCAGAAAATGATTATCACCCCAGTACACTCCAAGACCTGCTCTGGCTCCTAATCTACCATTTGATGAACAAGCTCCATCCGTGTAAACCTGTACAAATCCATCTTCATCTCTGTCAAAGTCTTCTCCATTTGTTTTTTGTCTTTTATTATTGTTTGGAGGTTCAACTAGAATAGTTTTTCTAGTACCCTTTTTAATTATTTTATCAACACCCTTTTCAAAAGTTTTAAGCCTCTTTTCAATGTCATCCAATTGCTTAGACAATATTATATCCAAATCGTCAGAATCATCGGTATCGCTATTGTCATGACTTGAAGTAGATTTTTGTTTTGATTGAGCTGACACTGTTTTACTTTGTGCAGGGTTAAGCAACGAGGGTCTTTTCAATTTATTTGAAGTATCGGACTGTATTGTTTTTATACTACTACTTCCACTGAATGAAGAAATGAAATCCTGTGCTGCTAAAACATTGTCGAACTTTTTATATCTAGCTCCAGCAAAGCCCTTCACTTGTGATTCACAGTCAGGCCATGTCATAAATATGCCCGTTGTTCTTCCTTTTGCGACCGCGTAGAACGGCATTTTAATAACTTTCAAGCAACTTTTAATAAAAACCTGATATTCATGAAATAATAACATTAAAATATTTAGTGTAACCAAATTATGAGGTTTGGTAGACGAATGGGAAATTTATAGTTCATAATAGCTAACGAATAAATAAATACAATATCTGATTAACCTCAATAACCGATGCACATAACCTAACCAACCATAGTACAGAGATGAGAGAGTACGTAAATTCTATAGTACATATACCACAAAATTCCACAATAAGAAAAAAAAAAAAAAATCAATCAGCTGCAGCTGTAGAAGTTAGAAATAGTGGTGGGGTGGTCAACTCATGTTAACTCGAGTAGGGATTGATTCGAGTCAACTCGAGTTGATTACCTTCATCTCGAGTTCAAATAATTTAATAACCCACATGGAACGGAGTACTTACCCCGCAACTATATTATTATTATTATATTTGTATGTATGTAATTTTAATAGTTTCCGACCGAAGGTCTATTTTTGGCCGAAGCCGATTAATCGGTAATCTCCACAACCTACGGCCGAAGCCGAAGCCGAAGCCGAAGGTTTATAAACTATAGTAATTTAATAATTGTTTTCAATATTATCCACAGCTAAAGAAGAATATCGATGTAAAGTGGCTCATGCCGCTTTTCTCACGGTGATAGAAGTATCCGCACTGAACTAAGTGCAGTACAGTCCGTCAGTTTAATTCCGACTGTTCTCGGACCTTCTCGCCGAAGATGGATTTTTGGCTGAAGGTTGCCGAAGCCGAAGCCGAAGCTTCGGTTGGACACTAAATTTTAGCTACATATACTTACTCATCACCATGATGGGATTATGACACTTTCTTAAAAAGTATCAACAAATTAACCGTTTATTAAAAGCCAAAAGTGACTAATGAAAGAACTGAAGTGAAGAAAGAACGAAAGAGAATATCTGTATACGACCCTCTAGGCCAGCCAGTCGTAGTCTTCTCGAGAGACTAGTGCACCCCCAGTCGAATATTAAGATAACTCCTCTACATCTTGCGATATAAAACCTCTATCATAAAATTACCAGGCTTAGTCATATAGTGTTCTATATTCACCAAAGATAAAAAATAAAATAGTGTTTATTGCCGAGTTACAAATTTAGTGTCTTAATCAGTTTTATTTATATGGATCGGTACATTTATCCCTAGCTCACACCTCTCCCTCGCAACTCTCATCAATTCTTTTCCAGCAGTTTTCTTGAAGTTTTCATCCCAGTGTTTTGCCATTATAATGTTTTGCATATTTTCACCATAGTTATGACAATTAATGCTTGATGCAATAACTTTTATGCTTTAGACTGTACAATATCAGCGAACGAAAAAATATATACAAATATATATTAATTACCTCAACTGGAGTTGCAACTTGAATTACGTGAATTTTAACTCGAGTGAGGATTTTTCTGAGTTGGCACATCATTAGTTAGAAACACGAGACCGAACGCGGGCTGGTAAAGCCCTTGCGGCAGGGCGTACTGACGACTTCTTTTTTTATGGGATAGGAGGGCAAACGAGCAGGCGACCTGGTGTGTCACCTGATGTTAAGTGATCAGCGCCACCCATGGACACCTGCAACATATAGTGTTACAGTTGCGTTGCCGACCTTTAAGGGAGTAGGATAGGAAGGGATGGGGAAGGGGGGTGGGCCCGCGGGTACCCCTCTAACAGAACGAAACGCGTCATGAGCCATTTTACGTCGATCTTCTGAGAGGTCCTTGTATTTCAAAGGTCGAGCCGGCCCATTCATGCAACGAACTGCTTGGCTCTACCACTTCAAACTACTCAGTTTACTTAAAGTAACGACTAAGTTGGGATGTTATTATTTACAATTATGCTTCATAGTATTAAACTAATATTAAATTTTATTGTATAATAATGTTAATAGTTCTGCTAGTGTAATGATAGGATGGCGCTATTCTCAAGTTAATTGTAACATAAAAATATAAATTGAAAAAAAAAAATGAATTTGGGCACAATTTTTGGCTGTTTTTTTTTATTAAATTCGTATCCTATATCACCAGAAGAACTATATCACCTGTTCAATTTTCGGAACACGAATATTTACACCGTTGTAAATAATGTAATTATTTCTTAATCTAACAATTGTAAATATAATAATAAAAAAACCTAATAATGTTGATAAATATTAGATCCTAGAATAAATGTAGCCTGAATTACGCCATATTACATCAGCTACCTTCCGATAGAAATCTCGTCAAAATTGGTCTAGTTATTTTAGAAATTAGCTGGAACAAATAGACAGACAGATAGACCGAAAAAATATTTTGGTTTGTACCATAGGTTCATAAATTCATGCAGTAAAAAGCGGTTATTTCTATATTACAAACAGACACTCCAATTTTATATACATATATCAAAGATATGACGATATACGCTACTGTCATTCTGATGGCTATGATAGATTATTGTAAAGTTTCATCAAATCCATTCGGTAGTTTTTAAGTTTTGAAGTTGACCTTGCGAACTTTGTTCGGCATCAAAAGTAATTAAATAAGAAAATTTCGGATTTATCACTTTTTGGTTTCCTATATCATACATGAAATAGATAAAAACCACCCCGTTATCACACTCTAACTATTAAAAAAAACCGCATAAAAATCCGTTACGCATGGGACAGACAGCGCAAAGCAACTTTATTTTATACTATGTAATGACTACTATGTACTACTATTTATTCCTTTGAATATTTGCTTGTTTATCATAATACCTAGCATATATCTATCATAATATCAATAGCTTATAAATTAATTATCCGATCATATTACTTCTAAATTGAGAACATTATCTGCGTTTTTCAATAGGTATACTTGTAACGGGGAGCCTCACGCCGAGACTCCTCGAGGATGAGCTCCCGTCGTGACACAGGGGGCGACGCAGGTTGCCGTCGCGACGGCAGGTTGGTCCAGAGCTCAAATTTTATTTTCTATGACTTAAGTATATGTAGTAATTACAGAGATGCGACTTATTTGAAATAATTCTATTTAAAATACAAATACAAAATGTAAAATACCTATTTTGTATTTAAATACCTTATAGTTGAAAGCATTTTGTATTTTATTTGAAATACCTCTAAAGATGTATTTTGTATTTTTAAAAGTCATTTCAAAATGAAAAATACTTTGTGAATAATTTTACCCAAAATTAACCCTAATTGGACAAAATGAAAGAAACGAATGACGCATGTACTGTCGAATTTGACCGACAGAGGCGCCTACGAGTACCTTTTAGTCCTGGGAATATATGAAATAATATGAATACCATCTGGCCTGAAAGGGTTAGAGGTAGGGACATGTTTTCATAAGATGCCATTTCTTTATGTAAGCACAATTGTATTATAGTTTCTTATTTATCGTATGTATTAAAATTTTATAGGTTATTATAATTTTATAGGTGAAATTTAATAGGTGGTCTAGTGCTCGAGCAATTCGCTTTTGAATCAAGAAGTTGTGGGTTCAAATCCTGGCTCACACTGATGACTTCTCGAAATTCTTTTCGAAAGTTATACATAACTTCACGCCAAATCCCAGGCAGAGAGAATAGAGCACATTAGGCACGAGTCTTGCACGCCCGACTCGCTTTTTTTTATGATAGAAGGGGGGCAAACGAGCTTGCGGGTAAATTAATCCGAACAATTCCTAAGAGCACTCCCCGTGGTATATGCGGTAGAGGATGCATAAAGATACAACATCTCTCCACAACGCCAATGTGTCAAGCCGATCTGAAAGAGCTTGGTTGTCGGCAAGCTGAACCGCGCGTCCTTGGATGCGGTCAAATGGGGTAAGCTGGTACTGGGGTGCCCCTTCCTGTTATGAGAACAGTATTCCACGTGAGGTTGGACATGCGCTTTATATAGCTGCAAGCGATGACCTGACGTGAAAAGCCATCCCGCTCTATTGAGCACACCAAGCTTTTTCGAGGCCAATTTGGCCTTGCCATCCAGATAACCGCGAAACTGGACGTCACTCGACAAGTCGACACCAAGAATTCTAGCTATTCTAGCTAGATGGTGTAGGCAGTGGCTGTTAAGCCTCGAGTCGCCGTTTTGTTTACGTCCCAAATAGGATAGGTGGCGAACCTATTGCCATACTGGGCACGTTTTCATTCATCGATATTTAACAGATAACTTTCGGAAGGAATTTCGTATTTGCCAGGATTAGAACCCGCGACTTCTTGATTCCGAAGCAGGGTGCTCAACCAAGTTTCATTGAAAATTTGGCCAAAAGGTATTTTATTTTGAAAATACCTATTTTGCATTTTGCATTTGAAATACAAAACGAAAAACTATTTAGTATTTTGCATTTGAAATAGTAAATCAGAAAAGTATTTTGCATTTTGTATTTAAATGCTTTTTTAAAACCATTTTGTACATCTCTGAGTAGTTATTTTTATTGTATTTTGTCTAAATAATTATGATTGCATTGTAATAAAACTTAGCAGATTTATTAAATAAAGTTGGGTATATGAAGCACAGGACGCATCTAGTGGCCATTAATGCAAACTATGATGACTATGATTTAATGATAAACTGATTTAATACGATAATATAATAGGTTTAATATAATTTGTGTGAATGAATACTTTCAGAGTTAATAGCGTAATACTAAATTATTTCTACTAATTTTATTTAGTTCTATGCAATGTTTATATAATACTAGCCAACACGGCGAACTTTGTTCCGCATCAAAAGTATTTTTTACAGTGTTTACAATTAAAATTCTATATCTCGAAAATCATCACATTTTCTGTACAACATTATACATCAGTTGCGTATACAAACCACCCCGTTGAGACCCTCTATCTATTAAAAAAAACTGCATCAAATTTCCGTTGCGTAGTTTTAAAGATCTAAGCATATAAGGGGACAGACAGCGGAAAGCGTCTTTGTTTTATACCATGTAATGAAGAAAAACCCTATTTTGAAATACATAATTGTAAACATTCTAGTAACGCCATCTGTCACCGGATAGTGAAATGTTGTTTGTTTATTAAATGATAAATGAAATGGTTTTTAATATTAAACTATTTCTTTCTACTATTAATGACTTAATTATCTAAATGACTATATTTAAAGTATTATCGTCCAGTACATTTATGTCTATGTTATTTTTTAATGCAGTCGATAAAAAATTCAGTGTCCCTTCTTTCACACGGAGGGACTCCACGCACTATTTCTTACAGCCAATCGAAATCAGCCTAAATACAGATAACAGCTTGTAAGGAGATAAATGAAAGTCAATATAAATACAGTAATGTACTTTATTAGGAGACTTAACAAAGGTTTGTCAGCACTAATGTTAACACACCATTTTTCTCTGACACCACTGGAGTTTGTAAAAAATCTTATATTTATATAATGATTACTTTTGTGTTCAATCTCGCGACACTATTTTCCTACTAGTTTTGTTAATGACAGTTCGTAAAATCTGCATTTAAACACTATTAAAAAATGTCTCTGTGTTTTAATTTCATCATAGCATTAGGTACATACGCATTATATATAGTAAGTAGTACGCACCTACAGACAAAATATAGGTAACATATTAAATCAAAACGCAGAAAAACTCGGATATTTTTTTAAATAACAATAAAATTATGTTATCTACTTACTAATAATTTATTTATTAATTGCCATTATTATAAGATAATGACCTACTGGTAACCACTGGTACCAACTTCTATTGGGTTTTAGTGACCTGGTTAATAGGTACTAACCTAATGATATACTATACTATAATAGGCCAAAATTCTTTAGTCGAACGCCTACATCAATCGATAAATGTTAAAATCTTCCTTCAAATGCATAATCAGGGATGATAAGAGGCCTTTAGGTAAATTAATCTGTTAGCTATCTCTGAAAGCCCTATATTCTATCAACTAAATATAATTATTAATTTCTATATAAAGATATATGAAGACGAAAACGTGCAACAATTTATTAGTCGTCATCCACAACTTTAGTAATAGACATTGAAACATGGCACTACTTGGAAACATGGCTTTGACAATGAAGAGATATTGCAACATTATATAAAGTTTTTCAGTAATCACATAGGTTAAAGTTTTACAAATACAATACATATGGTATCCCATAATTACATAACCACTACAAGAGAACACTAGGACAGTCTATCATTAATAAAAAAAAACACAGTGTTTATCTTAAAATCATGTAACTTAAATATACTTTTCTAAATATTAAACTAAATACTTAAACTTCAAAAAACAGCTAAGCTCAAAAGTGTTAGGTATTTAAAACATACCAATAAATTATTATATACACAACATATCAATAAAATTTATTAAAAAATGTGAACAATCGATTTGGTTAAATAATTGGTAAAATTAGTAGTTCAGTTGAGGATTGTAAATAGAAATTATTTTTTAGTGATTAAAATGACTAGTTTTATTAGTATTCAATTATTATGGAAATTATAAAAAAAAATTAGTCTCGGTGGCGCAGTGGGCGAGCGCACGGCCTCTGATCCAGAGGTCCGGTGTTCGATTCCAGACACTGGCACACACCAATGACTTTTAGAAATTGTTTTCGGCAGTTATGTGTGATAAATACCGATGACTGACAAACTTTGTGCCCGGTATGGCAATGGGTACGCCACCTATTCCATTTGGGACGTAAACATAACGGCGAGACGAGGCTTAACAGCCGCTGCCTATACCTTCGGGTAACAAAAGGCGTGAAGTTATGTTATGTTATATATGTTATAAAAAAAATAGTACATGTATAAAAAACAATAATATGGATCATCAACTTTTTAATGTATGTGTGTATTTTCTTAACTATCAGGTTAAAATATTCATTAAGATTCACACAAGCACAATCCTTGACATGATAAATGTAACATATAATTATTTGTTTTAATTAATATTATAATTACGTAAAATATGTAATAAGTTTTTGAAACTACAATATAGGTATACAAAACAATTGGATTATAATCGATATAATCGATTTTAACATTCAAACATGAATACCTAACTACACATAGACTACTTAATTATTAATATGCATATTGATTGAAAGTTCACAGGTATTACAAAAGATGGAGCTCAAAAGAGAGTTGGTACTCTGCTTCCTAAAAAAGTCCAATTTTGTGTTAATTTGATCGAAACTTTTAGATAATGTAAAAAAAAACGGATGACACTATTCGAAAACGCTATTTTTATCGATATTTCTCGTTTTCATTTGAATATGAACTCTATCTTTTGTACACATGCAAATACTTGATGACAGAACACTAGATTCATAGCAATTGTCAGACGATTATACTAACAACACTTTCTTTGGCTGGGAGAAAACAAATTTGATATAGATAATTGTATTATAATGAAATTATAACGAAATGGTAGACAATCAGTTGGTTCCTCAGCACCCACAGACTAGAGTTTCACAACAAAATCTACCTAGAAGCTTATATAAACAGCTGCCCTATCACAACACATTCATGAACGAGAAGAGATATCCTTTTTTTAATCGATTTTATTTAAACAGCAATTCATACTGTGCATTAATTTTCGCACTTCAAATGAGATTGTTTAAATATAATTTTGTGATTATAAATCACCCACGCCCGAATACTGAACCGCCACTCAAATTTGACAATAATTAAAGTACTACTAAGTAGTACTTTAATGATTGTCAGCAGTAAGCTGCTCAAATTTGACGTATTCTGTCTAATATGATAGCTACTTATACGCTTATGTAGCGCTTATATATATGGGTGGCGGTTCAGTATTTGGGCTTTAGATTAATAAATTTGTATGTTATAAATAACTATAATCAATATTATTAATTTATGTTGTTTAGACAAATTGATGATAAGCAGGAGAAAATGCATGTTTATTTTCCAAACCGTTTAAATTGAAACATTTGTTTATAAGGGTTTATGGGTATTAGATAAAATCGTTGACTGATGAACTCGATATAGTCGATATTTGTAAAATATATACCTAAAAAAATCGTATGAGAGATTAGGGTGACAGTAGTAACTAAAAAACTGCTATAATTGTCCAATTGTACTCTATATTGTCGTTGATTGCTGTACAATTAGCGACGATATATTTATTTTAATCGAATATTGGTAAATCAGGCAAAATCGATGTAGGTACATAAAATATTTTTTTTAGAAAATCGAATTGGTGCTAATTCAGCCCGTTTCGTTGTGATTTGGATTTTTTTAATAATTATAATAACATTACATAAAAATATTATTATAAATATTATAATATTTACAGTCTCGGTGGCCCAGTGGTCGAGCACACGGCTTCTGATCCAGAGGTCCGGGTTCGATTCCTGACACTGGCTCACACCAATGACTTTTCGAAATTGTTTTTCGGAGCTTATGTGTGATAAATATCGATGACTGAAAACTTTGTGCCCGGTATGGCAATTGGTTCGCCACCTATTCCATTTGGGACGTAAACATAACGGCGAGACGAGGCTTAACAGCCGCTGCCTACACCTTCGGGTAACAAAAGGCGTGAAGTTATGTTATGTGTTTATTATTTAGCACGAAGGCAATTACTTGTTGATTTAGCTACATTGTTAGGTATTAGTATAAAAAAATAGCTGACAGATAGGAGATACCTCTTATCAAAAATATTTCTAATGTTTTTTTTTCTACTTTTATTTCTAGTTTAATGCATGTGCGTGTTTATCATACCCACTATAATTAATTACAATAAATTAAAATAAAGCTTAATGGACGAGTGATTTTTGCTGACGGCGTTATCAAAATATGTGTTTGTTTATTTTTTATACTCAATATTTATAATTTGGATGGAGGAAGGATATATGATGGTTTATTATTCGTTTAATATGTTATAAGTGCACAAAAATTTATTTACTAATAACATAATAATGATGATGATGATTATACGAAATAATGAGACAAATTTAAACTGCTCATACAATTATATCCTGGGATTATATTATACATAATATATAGTTATGTATAGATAAATAAATATATAGTGTAATCATAATTTGTTTGATATGGTAAATTTGAGACACAAATTAACAATACATAAAAATTCTACACTATTAAAATGCTGATCCTAGTCTATGCGACTCTTATACAATGTTCAAACACCAGTTTGAATTATGTTAATGCACTTTTTTATTTTTTTATTCCACTATAATCGACTAAACAACGTCCAAACTCCATATTACTAGACAGGCTACACCTATGGGCTACACAGATACAAGGCACGTACCTATCAAACACTAGGATACGCTGGAAAAATATTTCTCTGTTTTTATTTTGACGAGACTAATTTCATTCTATATATTTAAATATCGTAAGTTTTCACGAATACAATGTCCGTATTATATCTTTGGTGTTCACTGAAAATAAAACCGTTTTATTACGTGTATAGCGTCACTTTGCTATAGTTCCCTAAATGGAACACTCGTCGCTATCGCGAGCGTAGTCGTCATCTTCCTCATCCTGACGAGGACTTTTCTTCTTTACTTTGCTAGAAACTACACCTGTATTCACTTTGCTGAATAAACTACTACGATTCAGTCGGGATATTTCAGTCTGAGGACTGAGACGCTCGGCCACTGCACGTTCGTAGTTGTCTGAGATTTTATTCAGACCATTGACGGGACTGGTGGCTGGGGAGCTGGGCTTGACGGTTTGGGGTGACGTTGCGGGCCTTTTGCCCTCTACAGTTTTGTCGAACAAGGCTCCGCTCGTGGCAGCTGTGTATGAGGGAGGATCCTTTGCACGCGCCCCGTTCGTGCCCAGCAGTTGAGAGTACAGAAAACTATTGTTACCGAAACCGGAGTATTTGTTGTCCATTTTGCCGTTCACCATCATTAAGTTGACGGGTTTTTCGGGCGGAACTGGTTTTTCCAAGGGATGTTTTTTGTCTGCGACACCATTTTTGGGTGCATTCTGTGTGTTCGCAAATCGATCGGCACCTATGGAATATATAGAACTGAGGTTTACGTAGCCCGCAGCGGGTGTGGCGGGACCATGTCCAGGGTGGGAAGCGCGAGCGATTTCCCGCCCACGATTGTTTCCTGCACACTCACTCAAGGTGGAATCCTCGACACTAGAATCCTCGACCGGTTCCGTATTCGTGATGTCGTCTATATTTGGCGATAAACAATCTTCGTCCGTCTCATCGTATGAGCTGAAAGTAGAATAACAAAATTACTTTAAAATATATATTAAAAATAAATATACATGTAATATCATATGTACTGAATGCAAGTGAATATTTTTTTTGTTAGTTTCGCTTCATGCCTTATGCTGTTTCAGGATTATTGACAAACAAAAGCTCTGAAAGTATTGTGTTGGTTTTAGGTAGGTAAATATTACTAGGAAAGTAGTGTGTTTCATCAGTAAGGCAGACAAGACTTTCAAGCAAAATCAACAGCAGTACGTCCACGTACCAATTGGTATTTGCAATTAATTGTATTGATACCGTAGTTGTTCTGTGATAGGTACATTTACCACAGTTTAAATGTTCATCCGGGTAAGCGGTACATTTAATATGAGCAAAATGCAAAACAAAACTTGGCGATTTAATTAAATTATAATATAATTATAATTAAAATATAAGACATTAGTGGTAAAATTGAAAAGAAATTCCTTTATAGATAATTTTATTTTATATCTCATTTTGACTTAGCCGCCAGCGGTTACGTTCATAAAAATTTCTTTCCTCCTACCATTAGGTATATATATATGCTGTCTTTAACATTGTTTGACATCTTCAATTATAAAATTAGAGCAACTTTTTAACTATTTTGAGTCGTTGTAGAATTTTCCCCATGAAAACTTTTTTATTTATTCAAAATTCGAGCAGAATTTTGATGATATGTTCTGGAATAACTCGTCAAAATTCTGAATAAAATCCTTTTAAGGTTAGCGGCTACTTTGCTTTTAGTTTACATCTCTTTTTTGAGGATATTTAGTATAAAGCATGTTTAACTTAAAAATTCTGTTATCAATTTATTATTAAGAATCATTTACATAATTTCCGGCAACATTTACCTGTTTATAGATTATAAAATATTACTCCTAACAAACAAACCGACAATGGTTTCCTCTTCGTGTAAAAATAAATGTGTTAAGTAACTCAAGATCATAATTGATTATTAGTCAAGAGCAAAATCCCGTTTAATATGGTTGTTTTGATTAAAAATGCACCTCAAATAAACCTCTGAGTATATACAATTTGAATTCTCAAGCAAATGACGCAGATACATAGAAATCGGCTTGTGGATACATTCCTTCACAATAGTACACTGCAAGCCACAAAACACATTCTTACCCTAGCATAGCCAGTTCTGTCTTCCTCCCTGATGAAAGAAATTGCAAATATATAATAAACGGAAGAATATAATATTAAAGTAGAATAGATATACATAAATATAATAGAAATATATATCAATATTTACATACATACACATAGCAAAAATGCAAATAAGAAGAATGGGTAGGTACATATATAAGAACTATATAAAGATGAATGAACATGATTTTTGTCATATTATATCATGAGGTATTTATTTTCCTTATTATTACTTTCTTTCCCCACTAGGCTATAATACTGCAATATATAGACGAATTATAGACCTCGCTATAGGTAAGTATATAACTAATCAATTGTATCTATGGAAGGATAATGTTTTCGAATTTCAACATATCTTTCAATATTTTTCTCATTTAAAGATGTATGCTTCGATCATTGCAAAGAACAAGCGAAAAGACTCTCTTAAAATTTATATCTACTATTAGCAAGTATCACAGTAGATTATAAATAAAAAACTTTTGTACTGAAAATGGCAAAAGTAATTATACGAATCGCTGATACCGCAACTGATTATATATGCGATATTTCAGGCCTTATATGGCCATTTTCAGCGATCGATCAGCGAACGGACATAAACTTCTACGCATGAAAGTTAAAAGAATGGTCACAAGAAAGAAAGAAAGAATACCTGCTGAGATAATATCATGAGATAAGATAGTTGATAGGAAAGGGCACTTCACGTTTTTAATAACTAAAGTTTACAGGTTTGCATTCAGAACATATCGTCAATACAGTTTGATACGAGTAAATTATTGTAAAAAGGAAGTCAGTCATAAAGGGCAGAGTGTGCAGGTTTTTTTAAACTAAAATATATTCTGTGCTTCCTCATAATGCATCCAAAATGCTAATATGTATATCAATAATATAACCAAATGCTTCCATGTCTCTACAATCATCTAGTGCTCGATATTAAGACGGGCTGCATTAAACATTCATAATTGTTCTATTTTTTTCTACTTTACCAAAGAGTAATAATTATATTTATTTGTATAATCTGAAGCCGTTAAGTCCATTAGTCCTGCACAATTCAAAGAATCGATTCATACACTTCTTTTTCTCTGATTCTTTCATTATCCTATATAATTGCCTGTTTATGATAGAAACAAATATTATTATTATAAATATATATATATTCATGGTACATACTTAAACGTATTTATAGAGAGAGACTTACATTTGGTCCTGAGCATCACTGCCGCCTTCTTCGGCGACGAGTAATTCGTATTCCTCAGCTGCGAATCTGTCCCATTCTGACATCTGGAAATTAAAAAATATCATTTTATTATCAACTGCAGCACAGGTTCTCCAAAACACCCCAGTTTTAGTTCTTTCCTTCACTAATACCTCAAGACAGCGTTCAGCCTTCGTCCGCTCAAATAAATGTTAGGATATATGTGGAAAAATTGTAGCGAATTAACTATCTTTCATCGAGCAAAATTTCAGTCATTTACAATTATTTCTATAGTCATTGTTATTCATTAACAGACAAGTTTCAAAATGTTTTGAAACTTTGGTAAGTATTTATCAAATTCACAAAAGCAAGTGCTATTTTTTAGTTAATCATAGTGAATCGCCTTGATGTTCATTCAGACCGAGCTTGATTCAGAAGCAGGGTGCTTCTGACGACCGTGCATTTGTCGAAATTCTTTAAGGAAGTTATGTGTCATAAATATGCACACGGTGCCCGGTGTACGACAGTAGATTCACCCATTTAGGACGTCAAATTCGGCGAATCAAGACTTCACATATGTTACTTACATCTTTGAATAGGATCTTTGGAAAGCGTGAAGTTAGTTTAATTTCATTGAAAACTGGTCGGAATATAAATGCACTTTGTAGGACAATGTTGTTTGTTCACATTGAGTGAATTATTAAAACAACAATGTTGTTTGTTTGACATTGACAGATGGTTTCTTAGTTATGATGTTTAAACATGTGACTGACCTCGCAGTCGGAGTCGCGTTGAGTGGCAAATGGATCTCGTTGCTCGTGGTCGAGATATTTCTCCAAGTTGAAGAACGTGTCGAAGAATATCGGCGTCAACTTGCACCGCTTCAGATCTGATAACGTTATTTTTCCTTCCTCCGCTGGATGCACCATGTCTAACATCTGGACAGACAGAAAAATATCTTCTTTATATCTTATTAAACTAAGTTACCAACGCTGCATGTTTGCTTATTTTATCTTATACTTACAAAACGACTTTGATACAGCCTTCAACAATATATAAAAGTTATTTGTAAATCTAACAGTGGTAGAGCAACGCACTACGGCTTCTCAGAAAATCGACGTAAAGTGGCGTATGTCGCATCTCGTTCGGTCAGAGATGTACCGGGAGACCCGCGCTGTCACATTTCTTTACAGGTGGACCTACTAATGTTCATAGTATGTGTGACCCACTTAGGGATGAGGACTGCCACGCGTTGGCAGTGGCAAAGCTACATGCTTTTTTTAGAGATCTTTGTTAGATTTCTTTGAAGAATTAATTTGATAAACAGGTTTGACGTATCGTATAGGTATGTAATAATATATAAAATATACAAACCTGACACAAGCAGTCATTAAATGGTAATGTCTCAATACCAATAGCCTCCATTCTCTGCATTTGCTCCTCATAGAAATATTCCAACTCGTACATGGATATGTACCCATCACCATCCACGTCCATACACCTGAAGAAAAACGCAGAATAAAAGGTTTTAATAATTTTCTTCAATAATTAAAACAATTCTTTATAAAGTGTATTACTCTTCCTATGTTAATATGACCCTTGGGTGGTCTGGCAGTGATCATTGCATGCGAAAAGATCACCATTAGATGGTGTAGAATGTGTATTCAATTTTGGATGTTATGTCAATTTTATTCTATGTCTATTCTGTTATGTCTACTTTAGATATTAACCTGAACCAGTACTCAATGGCAGTAGGATGAGTTTTATCTTCTTCAGCGAGTAGGAACCAAACGAACTCTGTGTAAGACATACGAGGCTCGCCATCCGGCGTCACCCTGTTCTGGTTACCTCGCGTTACACATCCGGATAACACTCTTTCGATCATGCGACTTGATAATGCTGTAAAGACATTTGAAATTAAAGACTCTAAATTTAGACTCAACATAAACTGCAATACCATTCATGATTAGGTTCATAGCAATTGACCCAAATTTGTTGAATGATAATGAGGATTCTCACTTCTTTTACTCACACTCCTTTTATTCTGAATAAATATTATAACATAACATAACTTCACGCCTTTTTACCCGAAGGTGTAGGCAGCGGCAGTTAAGCCTCGTCTCGCCGTTATGTTTACGTCTCAAATGGAATAAGTGGCGAACCTATTGCCATACCGGGCACAAACTTTTCAGTCATCGATATTTATCACACTTAACTTCCGAAAACAATTTCGAAAAATCATTGGTGTGAGCCAGTGTCAGGATTCGAACTAGGACCTCTGGATCAGAAGCCGTGTGTTCGACCGCCAGTGGTCGAGCATACGGCTTCTGATCCAGACCACCGAGACATTAAGATTAGACATTAAAAATATTACAAATAAAGAAAATATTGATATCTATTTTAAGAAATATTTATTTCTTAGATTTTGGCGAATCACATTCATAACATTAAAACAACTTTTTATGGATTATATCGCGTTTATTTAGAGCTTATTTTCTATTTATTTCCCGAAGTTTCGAACTCTTTACAGAGATCACACGAGAGATACACTCGTGAAAATGATCTCTGTCATCTGTCAATCATCAGTACGTTTGAAATTCTAGCGCAGCCAGTGGCAAAAAAGAGAATTAACATCTCATTTTATCATTGTGTACATTAATACTATGGAAAGGCCTATATCTACAGTTTGGACTCCTCTCCTATACATCGTGATCTGCGTCATGACAGAAATGTCAAATCGCAAAAAAAAACATGTTATAAATAAAACTCGACGTTCGTTTGAGTTTTCCCTTTGGTATGTTGTTATATGTTATCTGTGAAAATTTAAATAACTGCGATTGGATCCATTTCCAAAGATACACGGAATATATTTAACAGTACTTATAGACGAAAATAAATCACGAAACTCCAAAAAAACATATTAAATATTCAAGAAAGCAGAGCTAAGCTTTGTTTGTGTATTGCTTTTATTGGGCCCCGGGTACGTAAAACTTTGGGTAAAACAAATAAATCTTTAAATGTAACGGATCTCAGTGAGAAGTTTTTTTTATAAAATAAGTCATCCGGAACGTGAAGTGACATTTTGACAGCTATTTCGTACAGTTTACAAATAATTTTCTCCAAGTGCGAGAGGTATTTGGAGACTCTTCCAATTTCCACTCCCTATCCCATCTTTAATTCCGGCAAAACAACTATGAATCTCTCGGTTTTGCAGATCTCAATGGGTGCCCCGAGTCACTACTAGGTGACCTGCTTGCTTAAAAATGTCAGCCTCTGGTCCAAGTTAACTTTCTTATAAACGTTTATTATTATTATTATATAATTTAACGACCTGGTTGCTAGGACCTTTAAGTCGAGTCTTATTTTATATTTAACAGCATCATTCTTAACCTAAACTAATCTTAACCTAACCTAGCCTAACCCTAAAGCTTAACCTAACCTAACCTAATCATCCATAAAGTCGTGGCACTTTATGCATGATGTTCCGAGGGAGTCCTGACGAGAATGTAGAAGAGTACACTAAACACGATACCTACACCATTTCCCACATTTGCACTCATATACGACACTTATTCAATAAAACGCCACGAATTTTATTCAATAATATCCATTGAAACACAAATCTGAGAAAATAATGCAAATAGCGGACATGTCTCTTCCACAGTCCCGCCAAAACTCCTCTTATAAACGTTAAACACTCGTGATTACAGAGTAAATTTATTCACAGTAAGTAATTAATCTATAAACCATTCATGTTCATTCTTTCAGTCATTCATTAAATATTTACGTAATAGCATGGATATGAGCTTATAATTTTAGATTATAATATATATTTTTTTATTTACCATGATCATTGTGTCTTGCAAGATCGTGTCTGTCTATGAACAGGTCATGGTCTCTATCCAACTCCCAGAATTTACAATAAATCACGTAGAAATGTTCATAGCTGAAATAACAATGAATCAATTAATTGATTAGTTAAAAGAAATTTATTTCTATCACATTGTATAAATGTATGATAATTATGAATAAATTTGCAACAATTATACACGAACATCATTAATAATTACTAATGATTTATTACAAATAATAATTAATTATTTATTAGTTACATGAATTTATACCTAATAGAGAATTAATCAAGACTGCACATTTAGAAAGTTATGAATAAGAATTTTACCTAAAATATTGTGTAACTTGATTGATATCTTCCTCGTCTTCTAATAATTGTATAACCTGAAGTAAATCTGATCTTCTCAATTCTGGTATGGTTATTCTGCCAGACCAAGATCGGTTTACGCAGTAAAATATTCTAGCGATCACCTGTAATTGAATATCAAATAATTGTAAGTAATCTGTAGGTAACTAAAATAATTAAGAATGTTTGGATTTTTTAATTAGAAAATGCTTTCGATAATTTATACGTACTTATATTAAATGTAACTTCGCGCCTCTTTCTACTAGAAGGTATGCAGCGGCTGTTAAAGCCTCGACTAGCCGAATCGTTATGTTACGTCCCAAATGGAATAGGTGGAGAAAATTGACATTACACCGGCCACAAAGTTGTCAGTCATCGATATTTATCAGACATGAAAAGAATTCCGAGAAGTCATTGGCGTGAGTCCGGAATTTAACCCGCTACTTCTGAATCAGAAGCGGGGAGCTTGACCACTGGGATTGAATTAAGATTATGATTTAATCAAATATTTAAAAAATGTTAGTCAACAAATCAAGTTCTTCTTTTGCTGCTGTATAAATTTGACTACCAAAATTAGTGGCTCTCTGGCCGCCCAGAGAATAATTGGATATAATGTAGGATTTGATTCTCCAGATTTTTGGTCTAAACGAATTGTTGAATTTTTCTAACAGTACATTATTTAGTTACTAGTACACCCGTCACTTCGGTTATGCGTGTTTTGTTTTTGTTAAACAAATTAAAACCCAAAATATCTAGGTATACATTTAAATAAAATTGACAATTGAAATGATATGTGTCTGTTTGTAATATTAAAATTACTGTTTTCGGTTCGGTTTTAATGGCTCAAACTACATTCCTATGAAAATATATATGGCGCATACACCAACATAACATTTTTGTCTGTCTATCTTTGTTTATTGTTTTTGTTCCGGTTAATCTCTGAAATGGCAGTACTGATAAGGAGTAACTTTTTTATTTATTCATTTATTGTTTCCGATGCGAAACAAAGTTCGCCGAGACTAAGAATTAATATCCCACGATAATGTATCATACCTGGTTATCATACGTTTTAAGATTTTATGCCATGTATATATTATAATATTGGTCAAAGGTTGGCCATGATTGAGTAACAAATGTCCAAATAGCTCGAAACACCTGCACAAACTTTCGTATTTATAATATTTATCACTAGTAATATTATGTCATGTGTGATAAACGGTTGGATAGTTTGCCTAAACATAAGCCTCATTATTACACAATCAGGTAATTAATAAAGTTGCCGTCACATTTGTAATATTGGACAGGATAGATACCTAATTCCATTTAATCATACTGTTAGTTAGTATGCGGGATTTAAATTTCCCAAAGGACCGCAGTCATTGTTTGCCTTTCCGATAAAACTACATAGTTCGAATTTCGAATGTGTCCAATTTCCGAAGGAAATATATGGAAGGTTATGATAATTTTACGCTTTCCTTGTCACAATTCTCATTTTGCTTTTTGTGTATCCTATTTTAATATAGTGTTGTCAATGTTTTTCGATTGTTATTACACAACGGACTCGGCAAATTTTGAATCGTTTCAAAATTATATTTTTCACATGCCTGAACAATAAATTTCTGTATTCTTTTTTCAATCAAACTCTCTGCTGGACGGTAAAAGTACTTTGAATACATATTTGAAGTATATTTGAGGTTAGTTTTAAATAATTTTTGAGCATTAAAGTTATTCAATTCGTATAGAGTAACAGAAGTTCTTCTTCTATTACTCTATACAAATTGAATAACTTTAAGAAGAATTACGCTAAGAAGAATTAAAACTCACAGTATGCACATATCTTGAGTGGAATTCGGTAGCTTCCTTCAAGAAAGAGAGGCCAGGGTGCGTATCAACTACATCCTGAACTAAAGGCACGAAGTCTTCAGGCGCTAATGTGTTGCTCTTCCCTCGTGTCAGAAGGTGGACGAAACGGGAGGCCTGGTCGTGACATTGTGACGTCATACTAGAAATAATAAAATGCAAATTATAAGAAAGAAAAGAAGAAAAAGAAGTTAAGTCTTCAAAATACGAAGATAAAACCAAAGCAGAAGCGTTAGCTCATCTCACCAATATAAAATCGTCAGCTGGATTCGAACCAGGCACCTCCCTAACACAAGACTAGACAAGACTAAAATTTAATTTTGAACTCTTACTTTACAAAGAAAATAAACGAAGAAACGTAACTTTAATTCAAAAAAAGAACCAAAAATATGAATTAAGTCTGCTAATTTGAAACGTTTCTTAATAACGTTGGTACTTACTGATTGCTATTTAAAATGCGGAATAATGTTGTAAGCAATTAAAATAACTTAAAAAGTTTATATGATTTCGCGATAGAGAATGCGAAACTTGAAATTCTTTCTTAATTATGACTCCAATTAAAATGCTTCAACAAAGTATTATAGCTACTCGTAATGGAGGAGGTTATTTCTCAAAGAAAATCTGGATGGATTAAGGAACATTACATAACATAACTTCACGCCTTTTGTTGTTGTTGTTGTTTGTTAGTCAGGTCTATGTTTGTATTTTTTTTATGAGATAGGTGGGCAAACGAGTAGGCGTTTCACCCGATGGCAAGCAACAAACGTCGCCCATGGTCACCTGAACACAGCTAGTGTTTCAGTTGCGTGGTCGGCCCTTGCAATGGGATATGAAGTCGGAAGTGGGGTGATAAAATGAGAGGGGAAAAGGTTGGGCTTCCGAATACCTCTCTCACCGAGCGAAACCCGGCATGAGCCACTTTAGCTCTGAGAGTTCGTGGTATTTCACCGGTCGAGTGTCGCCTAACTTTACTCCTATTTCTACATATAGCCTTGGCAATGCAAGGCATTGGTGTGCGTCGAGATTCGAATCCGCAACGTCTTGATTCAGAGCCGAAGCACACGACCTCGAGACCATCGAAATGAGAGATACTGTTCCTTGATGTTGAATATTTAAACTGTGTCGTAATAAAGATTCATTTATTTATACATAACTATAATTAAATAACATTAAAGTGTATGTTTGTAATATTGAAATAATTGCTGACTATCTTTCTGTCTATCTACTTGTTTCGGGTAATGTCTGAAATGGCTGGACCAATTTTAACGGGAGTTTTATTGGCAGGTAGCTGATGTAATAAAATTCTTTTAATTATGGCTTCCGAGGCGAAACAAAGTTCGCCGCATCAGCTAGTGAATAATAGAATATGATCAATACTTACTCTCTCCAGTAATCAATAAATTTGTGTCCATCTACTGGTACGTGGAGGCTCTGCTGCGTAGCAAGGAATAGTGGCATCTTCCAGTAGAGAGGACACTCACACGCCTTTACTATGTGCTTGAAACTCTCACGTGGAACCTGATGACAATACATAGTTTTTGTTAGTTAATATATAGTTCTAAATTCCTATTAATGAACTACTATCTGCTTAGTTAACAGTGAGTTCAACTTGTATTTTATATCCGCGGATATCCAAAATAATGCTAAGCAACTTTCATCAGCAGATCACTGCTACAGAAATATTCATCAACTAACATTTTACCAGCTAGCACTGGTAAAATATTCATCAACTAACATTTTACCAGCTAGCACTGGTAAAATATTCATCAACTAACATTTTACCAGCTAGCACTGGTAAAATATTCATCAACTAACATTTTACCAGCTAGCACTGGTAAAATATTCATCAACTAACATTTTACCAGCTAGCACTGGTAAAATATTCATCAACTAACATTTTACCAGCTAGCACTGGTAAAATATTCATCAACTAACATTTTACCAGCTAGCACTGGTAAAATGTTGGTTGATGCAATACAATTCGCAAAAAAAAATCGACGTGAAGTGGCATGGTATACTATGTTTTATTATCGGTGAAAGAGGTATCTGGAGGCCCACCCCTTACCTCCGTTCTCGTTTCCCTATCTCATCTTATAAGTTGGCAACGCATTAAGCGATTAATGATTCCACAATACTAGTCATACGTTCTTCAGTGCTACGGAAAGATAGGTAAATAATGATACATACATACATACATAACTTCACGCCAAATCCTTTGCGGGGTAGGCAGGGAGAACGGTCAATGAATGTAATGATCCAAGTTATATAGTTACGTGAGTGTGTAGTGTGGAGCTTAATCGATTTTTGTAAAAAATAAATAGGTATAATTATTGCATCTGTAAAATTTTTGAGATATTTATTGGTGTATTTTGCAGTTATATTCTTCTAGCACTAGCTGAACCGGTGAAATTTGTTTCTCATCAAAGGTAATAAGTGAATAACTCTAAATCTCGAAAATTAACACTTCTATACAACATTATACATGAATTATACATTTTCCGTTTTTAATGATTTTCTGCATTTGAGTTAGCATAATTAAGGCATATATAACATGATCGGTAGTGAGATTGTTACATAATAGTTCATTTGATGACATTGTCTAACGCTGATTAGGTCACTGGGCGGTCAGAAGGCTTGACAACAGACATTCAACGGTACAAAACCATAAAAGGATGAAGAGGAATCAAAGTAACGAGGCATTGTTGTCCAAAAAAAGTAGTGGGACAGTTATCCAAGTCCAAAGCTGCGGTAATCTTTTACACTTCCGTTACCAAAGACCAGCCAGTATGGCGTCAGTATGTCTAAGCGATTATGTCTGAACATCAATATGAGCGTATATATGCCACACGTTTTGCCGTCAATTTCCGCGGGTATCGAATGTAGGACAAGAGCCTTAAAACGACATTAAACCTGGTCGTCTTTTTTCATTGTGCCATTTTCTTTTGTGGAACGCAACACCACGTATACAAATTATACCATGGAAAATTATCATTTAAACTTGAAACGACAATAAATAATGGTTAGTACTGATAAATTTAAAGAAATGCTATGTTTTTTAAAGAAAATATAATTTGCGATACTAAGGTTTAACAGTTTAAAAAACGCATTTCGTTTTTGTATTTTTTTTTTTTGTATTTGAGAAGTAAGCTAATGGCATTTCAAAGCGTAGAAAGAAAAAAAAAAGGAAAGGAGGTTTGTTATGCCTACTTATGTTTCGTTATTTATTTGTTTTATCGTTAATTGCATGCTTGTATTAATATTTCATTGAAAAAATAAATATAAAGAGTGATGAATTCATGAATTTCATGTAATATATATATATATATATATTCGTAAGTAAAACGACAAATTTAAAGCACCACAAGTGATTGGGGTGAGCGACCGCGCGGACCTGTCAGTAAGTAGGTCAGTGCGACTTGACGATACTATTTATAGACGATAGATGTATGCTTGACAAGCGGCGATGCCCCGCGGCTTGTGGGCTGTGCATACCCTTCCTATACGAACCGGGATTGGACGAACCATGTAGATAGATGGTACTATTAGATAGTAATATGAGGTCACCCAAATTCTTCGCTATTGTAAGTAAACCTATACGCGGATATTTTTTATTCTTAGAATATGACAAACGTCTAATAAAACTCACAGTAGTTTGCACATTTGTGGAATACAATTTTATAGAAAGTATGGTGTACCTATATGTCTTCAGATTTTGTGATTCGATTTCTTACAGTATTTTTAATTCGGGTCACCTGGAGGTAAGTGATTACCGCCGCCCACGGACACCTGCAACACAGATAGTAGTTGCAGTTGCGTTGCCGGCCTTTAAGGAGAAGGGAGGGGGAAGGCCTCCGGTGGGTCTCCGGAGACCTCCCTCACCGAACAAAACGCGGCGTAAGTCACTTAATGTCGATTTTCTGAGAGTGGCATTTCACCGGTCGAGACGTCCAATTTATTTAGCGATCGGCGTAGCTCTACCATGTCTAAAAGACGATTTTTAAAAAAGAAGTGAATTTATGGTTACCACTCTCTGCATCCCTATATCTACTTTCATTATGGAATATTAAAATAATATACCTAAATTACAGTCATAACAAATCTACAAGATAATATTTAAATGATCAGTTCTATCTGTTTCTGGTAGCTTTATAAAGAATAATTTAAGTTTATTTATAAAATCTCAACAAACTCAGGTTTTCCATTATAAAAACCCATCTTTCATGATCATTTATTATATCTAGTATGAATTATTTTTAGAACGCCCGTATTTGAATCGTATGGGACATAGAGTCTCAACAAGAAAATGAACTCAACGGAAATGAAAAACGGGAACAAGAGCTAGTATTAAAGATTAAAACAATTAATGAAGAGTGTTTATTTAGGATGGCGGATCTAATAAGCTTAGGTAAATTAATTTGAGTTTTGTTTAGAGTTTTTTTTAATTAACTTATTTATATGAAGCTTTTTTAAAAGAAGGTCTACGGCAAAATATATTTTTTTATATAATTAAAAATATTTTTATGATTATTGGCCATAGAGTAATGGAAATGTGGACTTATAGTTGATAGGCCCCGTGTTGAAATCCGAGTACACATAACCGACCTGCGAAAAAATTTCTACAAAAATAATCAAATACCAACTATAATCCTGGCACACACCAATGACTCTTCTAAATTAATTCCGAAAGTTATGTGATAAATATGACTGAAAAACTTTGTGCCCGGTATTGCAATAGGTTCCCCACCTATTCCATTTGGGACGTAAACCACCCTCAGCCACACCCTCGGGTAGAAAAAGGCGTGAAGATTAATAATGGGGAAAATACTCCATTTGTAAAGAAAAAAAAAGATTGACCTATTTATTTATAAACATTTGCATGATTTATGAATGCTCTCCAAAAATAGTTGGCTTTATTTATATAAAAAGTAATCAATTTAAGTTTATTTTGAACTCAAGGGTTACTTAAGTAACACGTTGTGTGGGTAATTTTGTTGTGTCAAGAGTTTTCCTCATTTACCCATTCCTTATTTCTATAATACTTTCACATCAATTCGAAAGTAGCTTAATATTTATGAGTGTGATAGGTACCTACTATCTATAGATATAAAGAGCTGTCAGAGTTCGCACCAAGTTTCAAAGTCAAAGTCTTCATGCCGCATTGCGTAATAACCTGACAAGCCAGACGCCTTTCCCGAAGAGATCTTCAAACAATCTGGCGTTTTAGTGTGAATTATCTTAACAAAAAGTATAGCTTAATTTTATAGTCAACCAAGTAAAAAGGTTTTATTGGTCCCTAAAATGAGTGTACAATAAGTGGAGATCAAAAAGTGACATATGTCACTATTGAGTTTGACAATTGAATAAAGGCTTTTTTGTTTTCTTTTTTATATGTCACGTCGATAATCTAGTTTTTAAATTATGGTTTTTATTAAAACAATACGTAATTATGTGCATCAATATATGACATAGCAAAAGACTCCGTCACCTATTAATGATTCTATTATAATAAATAATATATGCCTGCTCCAATACCTGACGTATTTAGAGGCTTGAACATACAAATATATAATTTTTTCGAAGAGCGTCCTATTTTTATCTAGGTAATATATATAATATAGTTTATATATAAGTATTGACTGATAATTTGGTAAAACTAAATATTAAAACAATGAGTTTAGCAACGGACGCCGTACAAAAGTCATAGCTTATACTAAGGGGCCGTCCATTAATCACGTGAGGTTAGAAAGGGGGTGTAGTAAGATATCACGTATATTTATTTTTTCCAACTTATTATTAGAATAAAATAGATTAGTGTGAGTCCAGAATCGATCCCACGACTTTAGGATTCATAAGCAGGCCGCACAGCGAGATTGATGATGAATTAAAAAACATCACGTGATTAATGGACGGCTTCTAATGCTAACTAAGTTTTTTGCTGTTTGTATAGAGTGAGAAATATGGAGCTAAACTACCACTGTCCTATGCGTTAGGGAAAGAGTAGTCAGACAGACTGGCGTAACGTAACGAAGCGGTTTACCCTCCCTTAGCAAGTAATCATTCCAAAACCTAGAGCTACTAACCCTAAAATTGACGTTGTGACAAATTATGCAATCGTTTGGAACAGTTTAATTATTTTTGCAGTTTCCCTTAACATCACATTTCAATAACATTTCCAACTTAAGCAATGTCTTTGAAAAAAGGTTAATTAAAAGGGATTAAACATAATATTTAATTCTAATAATTACAAGATTTTATTTATTATTATTGCAAATCACTGACACGTGTGAAGTGAAAACTTGTTATAACGTACACCTATAGGTGAAATGCAACACAACACCGGTATTATGACGTTGTAACAATTTAAAACAAGATGTCATCTAGAGAATATCTATTAGTAGCAACTACCTACTTGTTATAGACATTTAGGTTACGTATATTCAAAGTTATCCTGTTCAGAAATGTTGGAATTGTTTTGCTCGCTGGAAGCATTCCATTACCAACTTCCTTTGACCTTCTCTGTTTCCCGCTTATAAAGTTTAATCACTTATGAGTGCTGAGATAAAATAAATGCTTTTCAATAGGTAGTATAGTATATTTACGAGTATTATAGAGAGCGTTGGGTATGGCAGTGTCCATGAAAGTCGGATAAATGCTGTCGAAATGAGGGCACTGCGCAAAATTTGCGGAGTGACTCAACAAAATTGACTAAGCAGATATAAAGTTCAAAATCAGATGGATGTAGAAGTCGCGGACGGCTACGGTACACTTTACGTGAACAAATAGAACGAGTCCTTGAGTAAGGTGATCCTGGTTTCTGACATCACCTTCCTCCCAATAATTCTCGAACTTGAGGCCTCTGCAAAACTAGTGCAGTTCTCTAACCATTGACCTATCGATTATATATTTTTAACGAGTCATTTCAGAATGATGACAGAGACTTACGTTCAGTAGGAAATGACCCAGAATATAACTATAGTAGGTATATTAGTCCGGTACTAAACATTTTTATGGACTAGTTGGCAGATCGAATAGTTAATCTTGGTTTATATAAAACTTTTATAACGTAATACTTAATAATCCGCGCAACTAGATCAACGTTACTTTATTTCTTCAAATAAAATCATCCTCAAAGCATATTTAACTTTATAATACAGCCATATATAAAATGTAGAACAAAACAATATGAAGAAATAAACATTAAATATGTACCTACATTGGAATGGTCTCTATCTGGGTCTGAATAAATTACAGTCAATCGTTTGGTGTGGTTTACTTTTAAAAACAAATTTTATATGCCCACCTGCTTCTCTAGTTAATACCACCCATATTTTCACAATAACAGTAGGTAATAATATATTTTGGATATACAGCATACAGCGCCGTCTAGCTTCAAAGTTATCAACTACCGCTTGTGTTACGAAGTTCGATGGTCTAGTTAGACCAAGTTACGAGAATGTATTTATGTAGTGTGTCCTTTTTTTGTAAATACCTTCTTAAAATATATTAAAACATTATGAATTGAACCGAATATTCATCACAGAATTAACTTAATTTTAAGTTAGTATAAAAGTAAATCGCGGAAGAGAGACATACGCTTTACAAGCTAAATGCTTATGCCACGCGTAGCTCTTTCTTGGCACTCTCAGCTCAGATGGAACGTGACACTAAATCTTACTTTTTCGTGAATGCCGCCAGCGTTTAATAATTCATAAAACGTTATTATTTCAAAAACCTATGCATTTTTCAATATGTTTAATTGACAGAAATCACGCTATTTCAATTTTATTATAAGTATAGATGGATATTCGCGTTTTATCTAATTGCTGCAGCGATTGACCCAGATAAAGAAAGGTCACGTAAATAGACAAATGGGTTGGTCGGGTGTGACCTTTGATGGGTCAAATTTATGAGGGCATCTAATACAAGTATACGAAACATATTAGCAATAACATTGATGACCTCAAATCCATTACCACCATGCATAAAATAACCACTAAGTAAAATTAGTACTTGAAATTGAACGAAGAAAAGCAATTTCTCATTCAAATCAAGAATTTATTTGCAGGCGATATAATGGTTAATAACGTCACACCTCTTACTACCTGTAGTTGTAGGCAGCGGCTGTTAAGCTCCGACTCGCTCATTTTTTATGTCTCAAATGGAATAGGTGGCTGAACACAATTTTGTCAGTCGGCACAACATTGGTGTTAGCCCGGCAATGATCCCACGACCTCTTGATTCAGAAGAGCGTAGGTACTTGACTTTAAATTCACGTATCATCCTTTAGTTTTCCAATTTATACAACCAAATGTTTGTGTTAGGGAGATTAGATAACAAAGTAAATAAATAATATCGCAAGGACCGCTAATAATAATCTAAAGGATACTGTTATGCCGGGCACAGAAAATGTTTAAAATCTATTTTATGGATATCTAAAACTTTTAAAAGAACGGTAAATACATTTTCAAGAAGTTCCCAGCTCGCTGGTGATAGTCAAGATATACCTGGATAAATATTGCGACAAGCATCCATATGACGAGCTTCCGAACTGGTCGTTTCGTAGTTTGAAAACAAATTTTGGCAAATATTTAATTCACTAAGGTGTATGTAGGTAATACTTATATACTTAGTCATGCCATAAATATTGTAACAAAGACAATTTTTTTTTTAATTGCAAATATCTTGTACAAGTATCTTGATACACTTGTGCCGATGTTTTGATACCCTTTTCACAAAAATATGGCTCAGTCACTCCTTCGTAGCTAACATCCCACCAAACCATCACTGAAGTCGGATAATGCCCACGTTGCACTCTGTCAACTAATTGGGAAGCTTCCTTAGAGCTTTGAGCATAAATACGGTCATTTTGTTTGTTAAAATGTTGCTCAATTGAAAAAACTTTTTCATCCGTAAACAATATTTTTCTGTGACCTCCCTTTGCGTATCGTTTCAGTAGTTGTTTAGATTTTAACACCCTATTCTTTTTTAAATTATCAGTTAATAAATGACCAGTGCGCCTCTTATAGGCTGCAAGTCGTAAGTCATATTTTAAAATACGCGACATTGTTCTAGGTGCTATCTTCATCTCCCGAGATAAAATCTTGTGCTTGCGGACAGGATTTCTTCGAATTCTTTCCCTTACTGCTTTGACCACCTTTTTCGTACGAACACTACGTGGACGGCCAGGTCTTTTTCTGTCACAAACAGAGGAGGTCTCAATGTACCTATTAATAGCCCGGTACACAAACATTTGACTAATACCAAGTGTATGGAGAGTTTTAAAAATTGCATTTGGCTCCATACCTATTTTGTGTAATGCAATCACAGCGATTCGGTTCTCTTTATCACCCCACTCCATTTTAATATCGCAAAATATTGTACAATAAATTGGCACCAAAACGAGAAAACACAATGAACAATCGTATAAAAATGGCAGATTCCAAATTCAAATGTAATATTTTTTTATTTTTAGTTGTAACAGTATTTATGGCCAGACTAAGTATATATTATTACCAATTCGACTAGGCAAGGCTTCACAGCCACTGCCTACGCCTTCAGATAGAAAAAGGCGTAAAGTTGCAAAAGAATACGTCGACCAGTAGACGCCATATATGTTAATTTTTATGTAAAACGCAATATATCTTTAGATAAAAAACATAATAGGTTGGGGAAAAAGTATTTTCGTATTTTTGTATGAAAAGTCAAGACATTTTTTTCAAAGTTTATTTACATTTATTTACAATATATATGTACCGTTTTGTTGAATAACTTTCTGCCATTTTGTGGGCAGAGACATTATCCCGTTACTGTAGAAACTTTGGGACTTCTGATCAAAAAAACGGGACAAATAGTTTTGGCAGTCCTCTCTTGAGGTCAACCTTACAGAACCTAAAGAATTCTGAAGAGACCGAAACAGGTGAAAATCTGAAGGCGCAAGGTCAGGGCTATATGGTGGATGCACTAGGACCTCCCAGTCGAACTCTCTTAATTTTTGCTGAGTGGCTAAAGATGTGTGTGGTCTAGCGTTATCGTGATGAAAGACCACACCCTTCCTGTTGATCAATTCCGGCCGTTTTCTCTCGACTGCTTCCTTTAATCTCATCAGTTGCTGGCAGTAAAGATCAGAATCGATGGTTTTGCGGGACGGTAAAAGCTCATAATGAACAATGCCCTTCCAATCCCACCATACACACAGCATCACCTTATTTCGTGTTAGGCCAGGTTTGGCCACAGTCTGTGAAGCCTGGCCAACTTTCGACCACGACCTTTTTCGCACGTTCTTGTCGTACGTGATCCACTTTTCATCGCCAGTTATCAATCTCTTCAAAAACGGCTCGGTTTCATTACGTCTCAATAATGAATCGCAAATGAGTACACGGTTCATTAAGTTTCTTTGAGTGAGCTCGTGTGGCACCCAAATATCGAGCTTTTTTGTATAACCAGCTTTCTTCAAATGGGTCAAAACTGTTTTGTGGTCAATTCCCAGTTCTTCAGCTACATCGTAACTACTAATATGCCGATCTTGCTCCACTCTTTCAAAAATGGCGTCCATTTTATTCGTAACAGGGCGACCAGAGCGAGGTGCATCTTTAACATCAAAATTTCCGGACTGAAAACGTTTGAACCAAATTTGTGCTACTCTTACTGACACTGCATCAGGTCCATAAACATCACAAATTTTTTTCACTGCTTGAGTTGCATTTTTGCCTTTTTTATAATAAAATTTTAAAATGTATCGAATTTCTTCATTAGATTCACTCATTTTTACGGAGAGAAAAACAAATGAAAAATAGCGGGAAACAACTTTTTTTTATTTTTTTCTTTTCTTTATAATGTAACCTTTTTAATGTTACCAAAACCAGCCAGACACAAATAGTACAGTCAAAGAAATTTTATAATAAGTTTATACCTACGTTATGCGAAAAGACTTTTTCCCCGACCTATTATAATTACATGTGATTACCACTAGTGGCTGCTCGGCGCGACGTGTGCTCGGAACAATGGTTTAACTGAGGACGTCATTTGCATTATGTGCCAGCATCCGTGAGAATCGTCTCACGTCCTACACACAGGGAGGTACGAATACAAGTGATTAAGTATAAATCCAATATATTACATGTACATAGGATTTTTCCTGCTTTAAATCTGAACGTCATTGGTGTGTGCCAGGATTTGAACCCACTACTTCTTGAATCAGAAGCGGGGTGCTAGCCACAGCGCCACCAAGACCTAGACCGAGACCATGCTTTGAATCTGAACTCGAGAGTTCTGATTTAAAGCAATAAAAAGTACATGATGAAGACGCGAACTTCAAACAAGGCTAAGGATGTCGAAGTTAAGTAAGATTTTAACTTTTTTATGGGCTAGACAGGCAAATGAGCAGGCGTGTCACCTTATGGGAAGCAACTAACGTTGCCCATGGACACCTGCGACACAGATTGTGTTACAGTTGCGTTGCCGATCCTTAAAATGGGATAGGAAGGAAGTGGGATGCGGGAAAGGAGTTGGGCCTCCGGATATCTCTTGAGCTATGAAAATAAAGCTTCAATTAATAAATTTTAATGAAATACAGTGTAACCCCGGCCGACCCGAAATACGCCCGGCGACATATGCCGTGAAGCCGACGTGACGCGCCGACATGAAGTGCCAGTATCAGAACGCCTGTACCATTCTGGGTGAAAGTTGGCTTCGAGAAAAATACTTTTTAGAAAATTAGTACAAAAGTCACTTCACGGTTTTTGTACTCATGGGTAGACAGCGGCTCTTACAACCGGACTCGCCCAATACTTATGTCCGGAAATGGAGTCGATGGCAGTACTTCGTGTTACAATTTTGTTAGTTATCGATTTACACCCATAGATTTCCAAAATAATACCACAAATGTCATGGTGTGAGCCAGGATTCGAAACCGAGGATTCGAACTCGAAACAAACTCGTGAATTCAATGTTCACCACTCGCCTGCTCATCTCTTGTTGCAGTGTTTTCTAACATACATACATAACTTCACGCCTTTTTCTACCCTAAGCTATAGGCAGTGGGTGTTATAGGCTTATAGGTAGCAGGATTCGCCGATATGTTTACGTCCCAAATGGAATAGGTGGCGAACCAATTGCCACAACGGACACAAAAAACTTTTTTATTAAAATTATTTATCACACATAACTTTCGAAATTAATTTTGAAAATTCATTGGTGTGTGCCAGAATTTGAACCTATGACCTCTGGATTCAGAAGCAGTGTGCTCAACCACTGGACCACCGAGACTGTGTTGGCTAATATATTTATACCTTTGAGTATATTTGTAGGCGACTTCTAACTTATTATATAACCAATACTAAATGCTTAGATAATTACGGTAATTTAATTGTCAATTCAAATCTTGATTATTATAATAATGATTGTAAATATTTGCATAAAATATAAGCGTAACCATCAAATGGCGATAAGAATGCCACGTGCATACATAATATATAAACTATTACAGCTAAACTTATTTTAGATCAGTGAAAGTGAATTTAATATAGAAACGTATAAATATGTGTAGGATGTATGTATATGATGATATGTATAATCTAATATATAAATTCTCGAGTCTAGATGTGCGTAATTGAACTCCTCCGAAACGGCTTGACCGATTCTCATGAAATTTTATGTGCGTGTCGGGTAGGTCTGAGAATAGGACAACATCTATTTTTCATCCCCCTAAATCACAAGGGTAGCCCACCAGTCAATTATTTTTTTTAATTTTTCGACATATTTCTGTTTCTTATTTTTTTTATAAAACGGGATACAAAAATACATGCAACCCTAAATTTTCAACCCCCTACGATCAACCCCTATTTTTAAAATTTTATTTTTCGGCAAGACAACGTTTGCTGGGTCAGCTAGTGAATTATAATATTATTGTAATAAGGCGGTATTGCATTTACAAGCTAGCTTTGAGCCTATTTTATGATAAACTAGGTGACAAAGGGGAACTCGTAACTGTAACGTAAAATATTTAACAGTGGTAGAGCCAAGCAGTTCGCTGCATGAATGGGCCGGCTCGACTGGTGAAATACCACGACCTCTCAGAAGACCGACGTAAAGTGGCGCATGCCGCGTTTCGTTCGGTAAGAGCGGTACCCGGAGGCCCACCCCTTCCCCATCCTTTCCTATCCCCTATCCCTTAAAGGTCGGCAACGCAACAGTAACACTATATGTGTTGCTGGTGTCCATGGGCGGCGTTGGTTGCTTACCATCAGGTGACACGTCTGCTGGTTTGCCCTCCTATTCCATAAAAAAAGTAAAATAAGTAACTTAACATAACTTCACGCCTTTTTGTTACCCGAAGGTGTAGGCAGCGGCTGTTAAGCCTCGTCACGCCGTTATGTTTACGTCCCAAATCGAATAGATGGCGAACTTATTGCCATACCGGGCACAAAGTTTTCTGTCATCGATATTTGTCACACTTAACCCCCGAATACTATTTCTAAAAGTCATTGGTGTGAGCCAGTGTCAGGATTCGAATCCGGACCTCTGGATCAGAAGCCGTGTGCTCGACCACTGGACCACCGTGACCCAAAATAAAAATTAAAAATAACCTAAAGTTACCTAAAATAAGTAAAAATTGTCATAGTGGGTTATCCCTAAGAGATATAAGACATACACCATCGCGGATTTTTTGTAGATCTTCTTATGGCGTATAATAATTTAGTAATGTGTACAATAAAGTTTATTTGTATTGTATTGTACATTATTTTGTATATCGCTTATGGTTGATCCAGCGTTTGCAATTAAAGCTCCAAAACTGTAACCTTTTATTAATTATATTATGTATAGATTATACTCGTACATACAATTTATATAGATACTGAAGTTTCACCAAAACCTTTTGGAAATAAATTTAAAGTAGATCATCGATGTCCTTTGATTTACAAATGAGCCCAAAGAGGATTGTAAAGAGGACTTTTCAAATCATTAAACGTATTCTAAACATACATCGGTCCGTCTTTGTTCTTGTTCAATCAATTTAAGAACAAAACAGAAACAAAACACTTTCATGCCATGCCATGCCATTTGTCTCGATGTGTAGCGTGCCAGGAAGAACATTGCACGAGTTCGGTCCGCAAATGTGGGCACGATGCCAAACTGCAGCGTGTCGTGTAGTTCCAGCACGTTCCTTCTCACGTAAGATACACCCCCTAATCTGATGAAGAACGCTTCATAAACTATACAGATAGCTTTGAACTTTGAATGATATGGTTGCAGATGACTTGAGATTTTATAGGCGTCTGTAAAAATATTTTCATTGAGTTACTTAATATTATTATGAGATTATTTTTCGATATTCTAATGTATTCTTACATCTATATACCTATGAATACCTTCATCAGAAACCCATTAAAAGCTATGTAACGCAAATAAATCAATTTCAAACACAGCCGCGGGAGTAAATGCGATTATTAAAAAAAAGTTTTGAAAAGTCGTATCTCGTAAGCGACCAGCGCAGTCCATTGACATCTATTCAATCATTGGGGTTCGATTCCCACCCGAGCACAAATATTTGTGACAAACATGAATATTTGTGTGGCGTCTGGCTGTTTTTCTATCTATTATAAGTATGTATTTACGTTATAGTTATCTAGTATCCATAACACAAGCATTTAATTGCTTAGCTTGGAGCTAGAGGGCGCTGTGTGTATTGTGTCCAAGATATTATTATTATTATTATCTGCAGAAACAAAAGATTCACGGATCCAAGGGTACCTACCGGGGAATGGGATGTAATAATTAAGTGACATAAAATCTCCATCATGTAAGCACCAGATAGTGTTTACGATTGTAAAATTATCGAAATTTACTAATATAACGTTCATGAAACTATTAATAATATACTTAGTATATAGCGAGAATTATCAGTGTCATTCTGTCAACGCCATGTTGAGGCGTATATAATTTACGTTCGCTTCTAAATTTGGCGTGTATCCAACTATTATGGAGAGAGTACTTTCATATATAACTACGGTATACCTTTCTCTATTACATTTAATAATATAAAGATAACGCTGGTTTGAAAAGCGGTCTCTTAGGATTGCTTTATGGAAACCAAGTTAACCTACTTCACAAGCTTACAGTGGTAGAGCCACGTGAAATACCACGATCTCTCAAAGTATCGATGCAAAGTGGCTCCAGCCATATTTCCCTCGGTGAGAGAGGTATCCAGAGACCCAACCCCTTTCCCCATCTCATCCTACTTCCGAACCCTTCTATATCCAATTGTAAGGGCCGAACTCAAAGCAAGGCAACAGTGACATGCCTGCTCGTTTGCCCCCTATGTCATAAAAGAAAGTAATGGCGAAGCAATTTCTAAATAATAAAGTGGAAAAAAAAAATTAAAAAAAAATACAGTGGAAAATTGTAAAATCTGGAGATACGTTAAAGCACAGCAAGAGTATATAACTCAAGAAGCTCCAGCTAAATGATACTACTTTGAATCTTAATAATGTTACAGGACAAATGAAGACATGCAAAGGTGATCATCATAATCATTGACATTATCAGTATCCTTTTAATGTTCAATGCTGGACGTACTTTTTTACCGTGGATCGGAGTAGCTTACGGTCCTGTGCCAACAAAGGAAATATTAGGGAAAAATATCAGGAAGATCTTTTGATGACCCACGGAACGAGTAAACACGTGCCTTGAGTAATGAACCATGGTCTATAACTAAAGTATCAGATACACCCGAATCTAAGATTGAAGGTAGCATCTAGTTGTCTGACATAGGAGCAGACCGGAAGCCACGCTGAAATAAAAGCATTGTCCATTATCATAAATTTATGTATTTAAAAATAAAATTAAAATGCTTGAAATGACAAAAATAAATCTCTATTTGCTATTGCAGATAGTGAACGACGGAAAGATATTCATCATAGAGCGTCATCCTTACAAGGTGTTCGGCACGACTGTGTGCCGCAAAAGGCATACTCAGTAATCAAATAGTTAGATAACCTAATACGATAGGGCCGGGAGAAATATAAGCTGTCTTCACTGAAGCTATATTAGTGGATGCAAAATGTTTTTATTTGATACATCTACTTTTATATTAGATGCCGCTTTAGGTCTTATTGAGAAAGCAAAGCAGAAATTTATGTTGAGATAAGAAATGGAAGATGAATTTAAAGAAAGACTAAGCAGACATAAGAGTGCAAAAGCGGGAATATAAATCGAGTAAGATCAACACAATTCTCATGACCAAATAGACAGCGTCTTGTTTGAAGGTGACATCTTGAACAATAGAACTGACAAGCCTGTATGACATGAGTTATGGATGTCAAAGATCAGTTGAGAAATCTGAGTATCATTTCTTTTATACTGCAACAAAATAACGCTCCTCGTCCTCCTCCGCTCGCCGTTCAAATACTGCTCAAGCCTTCAAAATAACGATTAAGCTCTTAAATTCACCGTCATTGGCAAGATCGTATCACTAAGGATACGGACGATAACCTCAAAAGAAGAAGAACTATCATTTATTATCACGCGAGGTCGTCTAGCTTTACATCTACCTACCCCACGACATTTGCTGTGAAGTTATGATAAGTTTTAATATATTTAAGGCCATGTGTTACTCAAGTATATTGTTATTACTATGATTAATGCTAAGTAATTACAACAATATTATTTGATACTATAGGGTTGCCACACTGTAAATAGATATGTCATATTATACCTATTAACAATATCTATATCTGTTAAGAAAATCTGTTTCCAGGGTAGAACCGTAATAACGTTTAATGAGGTTTACTCGGTGACGTTCAATTACATAAACATCCCCCGCATAAAATAGGGTTGGTAATAACAAGTTTTGTAATGTACTGGGCATCATAACTTTAAATTCTTATATTATTTGAAATATGGATGGAGTATAGTTGTTAATACACAATAATCAAAAGTGCTATGTTTTTACTAAATTTTAATATAGGTGGTAGGGTTCTATTAAATTTTGCAGGTCTAGGTCTAGTTTTTATGATTAGTTTAGCATCAACAAATACTTAAACTTCACTATAAAGTGCGATTAGGTATCACAATGATTTGTGTTTTTGAAGAAGATCGAAGAAGAAAGAAAAGATCAGCCACCCAAATTTTGAAATAAAATGAGTTTTTGGTAATTATAACCGGCCACGCTTGTAACATAACATAACATAACTTCACGCCTTTTGTTACCCGAAGGTGTAGGCAGCGGCTGTTAAGCCTCGTCTCGCCGTTATGTTTACGTCCCAAATGGAATAGGTGGCGAACCTATTGCCATACCGGGCACAAAGTTTGTCAGTCATCGGTATTTATCACACATAACTTCCGAAAACAATTTCGAAAAGTCATTGGAGTGAGCCAGTGTCTGGAATCGAACCCCGGACCTCTGGATCAGAGGCCGTGCGCTCGCCCACTGCGCCACCGAGACTGTTGTAACCACGAAATATATGAATGGAATTATTAAAGTAATCTCAATAAGTCCTTGTGGTTTGAAGCTATTAGTGTTTTGAATTTAAAATCTGACATTGAAGATTCATAATGCCATTACTCATTTTCAAATTTTCGCGACAACCCTACTTTATGTAAGCCAAGCGACATGGCCATATTTGGATTTCTCCCAAGTGAGATTTGTTTTTCAAGAACTTATTGAATAAGCCAAGCTTTTATGAGGGCTGATAAGCGATCCATATTTGTCATAGGACATGTCATTCTGCCTTTTCATTTTGTTATTGGTTTTCACGTGTGTATCAAATTTTCCTAATGTTAAATATTGGCTAAATACCCTGAGAACTTCAAAATATCTCTTGCTACTATTACAATATTAAATTTTTTATTCTAATAAAAAAGCAATACTGTCCAAAGACGGAAATATGAGGAGTCGAGAACAGCCACGACATACTTTCCAAGTCCAAATTGAAAGTTTCCTAGCGGAAAGTGAAGTCAGGAGCCTTAAAAACCGATCAGCGTGTATGACAAGAATATGAACGTTGAAGAAGAGTTGAGGAGATTAAATCTTAACTTGGCGCTAAACCAAAACCGCAAGGGACTTGGTATAAAGTTATGTATGTATATAGTCAATATTAAATATAGCTCAACGTAACGACGAGCCGGGTTCCTTGCGGGCTTGATAGAAATAAATATTTCTCCTATTTTGGACTTCATTTCGTTTCGGTGGACATTAAAATGAAAGAAAGATAAATAACACCTTCCAACATAGATCCCTAAAAAGAATTCCTTTGTTTGAAGAGTCCAATATCCTTAAATAATATATAAATCACAGCAGGTACAACGAACAATTTGTTTGTCTCGAAAACAAAACTATAAATATGTAAAGAACTCGAATATCAACCCTATCATGTTATTTATTCAAGTGAGAGAATTGTTAAGATAATACATTGTGTATTACTAGAACTGAAAACGGTAGACATTATCTTGCTAGTTTATTTTGCAACTATATAAAAGTATATAATAAAATTGGAATTGGATAAAAAATTATAAAAAGCAAGAATATCTTTTCATATAACTCATTCTCTATAGGCTATTTAAAATAATTTCACTATACCTGACTATTAGGGAAGGTTGCGAACGCTGACTGGACTTTATGAAGTGCATGGTCTTGCTGATGTCCCGGTGGCGGACGTCCTTTGGGGAAATGAAATCGCGGGATGACACGTGCTGGTACACCATTGTTTGCCGCACCACGTACTGACCGCTGAAGCGTGGTGTGAGGCGGTGCTGATGAAGCTTTTGGCGGTGTCGAAGCTGCGTAACTCTGCGAAAAAAAAACACTAATTATTACTACTGGCCAGTAATTTTGATAGATAACCTATTTATAATATATATAACCTTCGTGCAGCTTCTTATATTCAAAACCCAGCAAGATTTAAACGCCAATTTGGTGAGTTCCAAAGAGGACGTCAGATGACATATATTATTTGGACTGAAGAAAATTTGTCCCAATGATGATTTTAGAAAAGGTAGCATTATGAAAAGAAAAATTAATATCACTGTTATTATAAGACCAAATCGATTATCAAGTTTACATTGCAAATGTCCAAGAATTAATTGAATATAGTTAAGTTAATTTTGGTATTAACAGAATCATAGGAATGGGGGTTATGTTTGTTTAGAATTTTTAAATGACCAGCACGACCGTGGACTGGGAAATGTGTGCAATGTCAAACGCAATTCACAATCAGATGACCTTAATAATAATAATTACGAGTGAAGTCATGAAGTCAAGTTCATGGTGTAGATATATTTAATTGAAACTTTTATTCGCTTTAATCATCCTTAAAAAGTACTAGCGTTGTTTTGTAAAAATAAAAATCTTGCCAATAAATTTGATATTAATAAAATCCAATTAAAAAAACAGGCGCTGATTGTAGAAGAGTACTAATTTAAGGTCGTATGTCGTAATAAACAACTAAAAACAATAATATTGTCTAAAAAATAAAAATAAAATCTAATTTATATGTCAAATTGTTTTTTTTTTTTTTATGGAATAGGAGGGCAAACTAGCAATCGGGTCGGGCCGCCGATGGACACATGCAACACATATTGTTACTCTCCAAATCATTGATGGTAAAATATAATAAAATATTGAAAGTATAAAAACATATTTTACGCCTCAATAACCTATTTCTGGACTTGTATTTGAGAGGTTTCAAATCATGACCTGAGTACACGCTAATGACTTTTCAGAAGTTAAATTATCATCCATTGTCATAATTCTGCCAGATAGCAATGGATTTTCCTAACTATACTACTTCTATAAGATCTAGTGTTTAACGGCATAATAGGTAGGATTTAAGCGGTAAATAATATCTAACTTCCAAAATTCTTAAGCTTGAATTTAAACCGTACAGAGTCATCTAGTGGCGGTTGGTGGTACTATATTATCATTTTAAACGACGGGCACTTTGGCATTTACCAACATATTTTAGACGAAATAACGATATATAAATCATGGTAGAGCACAATGTCATATACCTAGTCTACACATTGAATCATAGAATTTGTAAAAGTGTTTCACTGTACTGACTGACTCTTCTTGACAGCTGGGAAACAGAAAAAAAAATAAGTTTATCAATACTGAGAAGTCGATTAATTAAATGTCTGAATGCGATATGTTCTCGATTACCAGAGACGAAACATTATTCTAACACTGTTCGGTAAAAAAAAAATAAGTGCTCAACATAAATCCCATAAGAAGAAAAGCCTTATAAACGCTACTATTATTTTCTGCTAAACATACGTTACAAATCTCCTTCTCGTACACCGAAAATCTAATAGAAATAGAATTTCACGCAGAGGTGAGACGCAATTTCTTTGATTTATTGCGCCTGTGATTTTGATATTTTGCCATTTCATCTCGTTTGATGACACAAATGTACCTACTCTTTACAAATGTTTAGGTGTAGACAACAAGTGTTTTCTGAGCCAGTTTTTTTAAAGTCACATCCTGGATACTAGACAATGTGGCTATTATTCTATTAGTAAGCATTTTAATAACTATTTATTCTGTCCATAAAAAACTCAATAAAAAGGTATAGGTAGCGTAAAAGTGTCCCAGTCTTATTAGGTATACCTTTACTATTAAAAATGCTCAAATAGGTTGCAGCGCAATACTGCGTAGCCTTTAACGTTCCTCGATGATTGGACATTCCAACAAGCTAGCATTTTTTCAATATGAACGGGCAGTTACTGAGATTGACGCGTTCAAACAAGTAAACAAACTCTTTAGCTAAGTAAGGTAATTAGTCTAAGTAGGGTCCATAGTAATAGTGTTATTTAAATCTTTTAATGAAGTTTAATTACAATTTCTTTTTAGCCTGTTCCATGTCCAATAAAATAAACCACGCTATTATTAACACTGACAACATACGAAAAGTACGTATATATTACATGTATATGGAAATTTGAAGTGAAAAAGAAAAGTTGCTAGTCTTTCCTCAAACAGATTCTTTTAGGTTTTCGTAAACCTAGTCTGCGTTGTTTTCAAATATATTAAAAATGTCATAAATGCAAATGTTGTAAATTTAACAGTGGTAGAGCCACGAAGTTCGCTGCATGAAGAATATCCTCAGAATATCTCTCATCGAGCGAAACGCGGCAAGAACCACTTTACGTCGGTTCTTGCCGCGTTTCGCTCGATGAGAGAGGTATCCAGAGGCCCAACTGTACCCCATCGCCTTCACTTCCGACCCCTTCCCTAACCCATTGTGAGGGGCGCGCAACTATAACACTATTTGTGTTCAGGTGTCCATGGGGGACATTTATTGCTCACCATCAGGTGACGCCCCTGCTCGGTTGCCTCCCAATACAGTAAAAAATGCGTAAATAAAAGAAAGAAGAAATATCTAGACTATCGCTACGTTTATTTTATAATACATAGATCTTGACATCATTTACTGGACGCAAAATTGCTTTGTAGCAATTACGCAATATGTGAACGAGAAACACTTTTGTAAAAACAACAGAGTTATTCGTCCGGGAACAAAAAGTTTCTATTCAGTAAAAGTTGGTGATTAATTTGTGCAAGACTCATTGCAAAATTTACATTGAGAACATATACTTATTTTGTTGACCCGCGCGAACTTTGTTTCGCATCAAAAGTAATAAATTAGTACATTTTGGATTTATCACTTTTTCTTTACTACATCACAAGTGAGTAATAAATAAAAACCACCCCGTTGACAACCTCTATCTAAGATATAAGGGGTCAGACAGGGGAAAGTGACTTTGTTTTATACTATGTAATGATGGAGTTCAAATGAATAGGCTCTAAGTACGTATTATAATTGTTTAGCTTTTGGTATTGTATATTGAGGATTTAATATCGAATACATAAGTGAATGTACTTATTTCAAATTTATGAAAAAAGTCAGTCCAGATATGTGTGTCTGTCTGTATTTCAATTATAAAATAGAATATAGACAAAGTAAAAAAGAAAAATACTTTCGAATGAAATTTTGTTAAAAATACTGTAAAACAACAAACATAGGTACCGGTATACGATATACCCACCAGCCTTTTGTTTTAAAAGTATTTGAGCTCTACCTGAGTTAAACAAATTTTTGTTGAGTGTAGGTACTTTTTGTTAGTTATCCCTTAAAGCCAATGATTTAATCCATCCTGAATTTTGTTTGTGAACAAAATTAAAATGTAGAAAATTTATCAACGGGTTTACACGAGCCAATGTTTTTATTTTAGAGAAAGGTTTTATGTAGAATTTCATACCTAAATAAATGCATTTAATTAAGTAATTATTCTGGATAAGCGTTATAAGTTTAACATAACGCTGAAAAGAATAGAAACATACTGAGAGCTTATCTAGCTAATCTCAACCCAAACACTGACTAATTAGAAAATTTATTTCAACAGCAAAAACATCTTGACAAATCTGTGGTTAGTACGTGGGCGACGAGACAGCTCAATCACGACGGTTCTCTTTGCAGTCCTTCCTCATTTTTCGCGCCTTTGTGACTTGTTCCCGCGCTTTTTTACTATTTTGTCTCTGGTGGATGATTTAAAGATGCCCGTGTCGTATACAGATATTTGAGTCAGCATTTCTTTTATTTTAATATTCGTTTTGGGTTTTCATCTCAATAGTCTGTACTAATACCCACCTACCACGTGAAATTTGGTATTTTGGTCTTGCATTCGAACCATGGATTCTAAAATTATGAAAAATTATCCGCAATCGAATTATTATCAATTACATCCATGTAAAGATATGGAAAGATGCTCACATGTAATAAATAATATTTCACTAACTTTTATTAAGTTAATTTCATAGATCATTACATAAAACAACAATATCATTTTTAATAATAAAACTGATTGAATTCGATGCCTACATTTCAAGATAAAATATTTTTTTCCATTCCAATAATATTTCATCAATTTGCTGGCACAGCTAAAAGGGCGAAAGGCTCCACACTCCGTGTTATTACATCGACCGAAAAGTGAATAAACAATATTGCAAAAAATATTTTTGAATTGAGAACATTGAAACCGTTGAATAATATTAGGCTATTCGTCTCTAGTTGCCTTCAGAGGACATATAGGTATTTCAACGTAAGTAATTAATGTTTTTAATAAAATTAGTAATTACAACAAGTCAAGGTCTTAATGCTATTTGGAAAATTGCTAAAAAAAATATTACCTTAAATTTGGTTTGCATTTTTCTGACGGTTAAGCTTGAGCGTAAGTTTTTCACGACTCATTAAAATAGTATGCTATTTTTAGAGTGTTTACACGAAGCGGAACTCCAAACCATAATATAGCAATCAAGGCTTTAATTTAACTTAAGAAGTGATCCATATAGTACCTATATATAGATATATGTTATTTACATATTATAATTTTACTAGCTGACCCGGCGAACTTTGTTTCCGCTCGGAAACAAAAAATAAAATGTTTTCTAAAAAAAAAAGTAGCTCAAGTTACTCCTTATTACAGCAGCTACCTGCTAATAAAAGTCCCGTCAAAATCAGTCCAGCTATTTCAACGACTACCAGGAACAAACAGACAGTCAGACAGACAGAAGCAAAGACAGACTTGGTTGAGCTCCCCGCTTCTCATTCAGATGTAGTGGTTCGATTCCAGGATCACTCCAATGATTTCTCGGAATTATTTTTGAAAGTTATATGTGATAAATATCAATGACCGACAACGTTGTGCCCGGTATCGCCACCGATTCCATTTAGGACGTAAAACATAACGAGGCCTAACAACCGCTGCCTACACGTTCGGGTAAAAAAGGCGTAAATTTATGTTTTTTTTATGTCGTAACTTATAAGTATTTTTGATACAAAATTAACATTCTCATAAATCACAGTCACGTTGAATAAAGATCTTAAAATACAATCCAATTGATTTGACATGAACAAATGAAGTGGACTCCAAACAAATGAACTGGACTCCAAATAAATGAACTGGATGGACTCAAAATAAATGAACTAAACTCCTAATCTGGTTGCTTATTGTAATTAACGATTCGTCATTGAGATCATATTGATTGATGACTAGGTTTTATACAAGGTTTTTTTTCACTCACAATCAGTTCTTATTCTCTGAATGATATTCTATTTTAACATCATGCCTTTTATCGCCGATGGTATAGGCAACGGTTAACGAAGAGTATAACAATGTGTATTCTTTCATTTGTTAGTTGGATAGACAATGTATATATAGATCCCTATATATATTTGGCGTAAGCTCAATTTTTTACGGGATACGGTCAAACGAGTAAGCGGGTAATTCTTTTGGTAAGCGAGTAACGCCTCCCATACACCTGAAGGACAGATAGTTTTATAGTCACATAGCTAACCTTTATGATGGTATAGGAATGGCTTCGGAAGTGAGATGGGAAGGGGAGAGGAGAAGGGCAAAGTATGGACTGTCGGATACCTCTCTAATACCGAACGTAACGTCCAATAAGCTTAAATGCAAAGTCATTAAATATTTAGTTACATTTTGCTATATGAAATATTTATTTTATACTTTTTTCTTAATAAAACTACGGTAAATTTATAAATGTATTCAAATATTTAGTAGCTTTACCCAAACCATTACATAAAGAGTACACAAATATAAGTTGAAATATTCCACAAGGCAAATGGACTTCTATAAGCAAGTAAAGTTTAGTTATTTATTCATATTATTCCTTGTACTGTGTACACAGGGAATACTATTAAATAGCGCTTACAAGATATTTACTATTGCGGTCGGTCAAATTTATTCGGTGGCACGCAGGTAAATTATATACATATATTCAATTTATGAATGCGAAAACATTTATAAAAATGCAATGGGTAAAATTGTTTTCTTCGAATGGATACAGAAATATTTAAAAAAAGAATGTATTTCCATTTCTGGGGTGACAGTTGTTTTTTTTTAATTCATTCATGTCATAGTTGATGGAACGATTGAATGATTTAGTACATCGGTCTTGTGATCGATAATTTACATTCAATGGACATTGTGAAAAGCCGCGTGTTCATACTACTGACTTGGTCATCTTTGATATTCATGTGATTTAAAATTGCATCTGTGAGTTTATGCCCTTAATTTCGGGAGGTGTGGGCACCGGCAATTATGTCTCGAGACGTCGGAATAATGTTCATATATAAAATGTAATAGGTGATCAAACGTATTGGCACACATTTTCAGGCACAATTTTGTTACTCATCAATATTTATCGCATATAGTTTTCAGAAAATGATTGAGCTAGGATTCGGACACATGGCTTCTGAACTAAAACTACGATGGTGAAGTACTAGATAAACGAGATTTATCAGTAACTATACTCTGTCTATTATATTATTGTATTTTAGACAGCTCACGAATACTAGTTGCTATAACTTTGTTCTAGCGTTGTAACCTAAAACTCTTGACAAAAATTAGGCACCAGTACGTCATATTTTATTGAGAAGGTCACTGTTATGTTTCGGGATGTGGTTCGGATCGGATGAAGAGAGTTCTAGAGACGAGTGATGATTAGTGAATAATAATAGTTACAATAAACATTAATATACATATATTTATGTGGTACAATTTTCTACTTATAAAATAATACGCCACAAATTCCGCCCCACCCATCTCTCTCGCTTACATATGATGAATTATACATTTTCATTCCAATTTTCAGACAAATCCGCTGTCCAATTTTGGAGAATCATATGTGCGGCACGCACTAAATTTTTATTTAGCGACTTATGACTTTATAAGTCAAGGTTTTTAATGAGTTATCGATATTTTGAATTCTCTTGCAATCACTATTTACATCTGTCTAAAATACAATAATATAAAGGATGGAGTATAAGTCGCCTTTAGAACGGTGCTTCATGCAACGTGAATATTTTGAATCTTGATTGTGGCAATACAGAAATATAGGAGATTATCTCTTCTCTTTTTACAATTTTAGAATATGACTCATATTATAAGTGGGAGAGTACAATATTAAAGGAAAATTTATAGTACATAGCTACGTACGATTCGCAATGGATTCCCTCGGTCTATTTATAAAGCGCGTGTATTACAGGCCACCGGACTATGAGACTGTGGAGCAGTGGTGGGGAGGAGGAGGAGAGGGGGGAGGGATTTGGTGCGTCGCTCCCAACCACGTGGTATAAATAGTAGCACGCGCATGTCGACGCGCACCAGCGCACTCACACCGCACCAAATCGGGATACGAGAATAGTTGACCGATGTTTGGGTTCATACATTCTGACTTATATATTATAGTAGTAATATTATGGAAAGAAAAAGTGTAAACATTATAGTTAATGTACTAAAGAGAGAAAAATATGTAGAAGAAAATGTATAATGACACATTCATTCAGTATTTAAGCCACGAATGTCATCCTTTCTTTTTTGAATATGGCAAATGTATATACTATGGTGCCAAGAAAAAAAAAAACAAAATGTTAGTCTAATCCTGATTGTGCTTTAAGTAAATTAGTTACCTACTTATGTATAAGCGCAGTAAAATGTAGGATTCGTGTGGATGCAAAATTTATCATTTGACTACCAATGATCCATTTAAATAAAATAGTTCTGTAATGGAAAAACTGTGAAAAAAAATAGTTCATTCGTTGCAAAGTTTTTCAATTGCAAACAATACTTTCCTCAACACTTTTCAAAACTTTTGACATGGGTAGTTCGAAAGGATGACATGTTGAGCCTATCCCCTTTTTTTAAATGATTTAACGACCTGGTTTCTAGGATCTTTAAGTCGAGTCTTATTTTATAATTAACGTCATCGTTCTTAACCTAAACTAATCTTAGAAGAGCACACTAAACACGATACTTATACCATTTCCCACATTTGCACTCATATACGAACACTTATTAAATAAAACGCCACGAATTTTATTCAATAATATCCATTGAAACCCAAATCTGGAAAAAAAATGCAAATAGCGGATATGTCTCTTCCACAGTCCCGCCAAAACTCCCAGCCTATCCCTGGTGGGGAAAAAACCATCAACGAAAACATTTCCATGGAAGGTTGACAACAGGCAGGCGGTCTATTATAAAACCACAGCAAATTCTTGTGACAACATGGAGAGTTCGAAAGGATAATACGTTGTGCTGACCCCACTTTAAGTATGATAAGAACAGGAAAATGATGATGATTTTTAAGCACAGTTAAATTAAGATCAAATTGTGACTAATAAGACTTATAGAACTGGCTAGAGACTTACTACCTTTTTGCTGTTGATATTTTTGTTTATAAGAATTGCCCAGGAGGAGAAAAGCGTCATGCTTCACATATAATGTATTGTGACGTTCTACTAGGTCATAAGAAGTTATAATTATAACTATTTGTCCTTTGTTAACATTTAAAATAACATTTGTTGAATAATCCCAGTTCCAGAAGTTTTCACTCCTTAGTCTCCCCTTTCCAAAAATGGTTTCTGGGCAAAAAAAAACGGTCCGTTATATTTATGTAACTGATTTTATTGGTAACGAATTATAAATCATAATTAATACACAATTAAAGCCTCAAGAAGTCGTAGGATGGAATCCGGGTTCACACCAATGACTTGTCAATTTTTAACTAGTCAAGCCAAGCTAGTTCTTGTTCATCATCATCATCTTAATCATCATCAGCCTTTTTGAGGTCCACTGCTGGACATAGGCCTCCCCGAGCGCCACAACTGCCGGCCCGCTCAATCATGGGGGGTTTTTGCCATAATCGCCATGCTTGGCAGGCGGGTTGGCGATCGCAGTAGGCTGTATTTCCTTGAGAGAGAATGCTGCTGCCCATTCTTCTAGCTTTTCCCTTAGTCGCCTTTTACGACACCCACGGGAAGAGATGGGGTGGCAGTATTCTAAGCCGGCTCCACACAGTCCTTGTTAATTTGTACCAATTCCAAGAGAGAATTTTAATTTGGTAACTTTAACTGGGTAATCTCTACTGTTTTTTTCTTTTAGCGTGATGTATATATGTCTTCTATATTATATACATTACATAACTTCACGCCTTTTATTACCCGAAGGCAGTGGCTGTTAAGCCTCGTCTCGCCGTTATGTTTACGTCCCAAATGGAATAGGCGAACCTATTGCCGTACCGGGCACAAAGTTTTCAGCCATCGATATTTATCACACTTATCTTCCGAAAACAATTTGGAAAAGTCATTGGTGTGAGCCAGTATCAGGATTCAAACCCGGACCTCTGGATCAGAAGCCGTGTGGTCGACCGCTGGACCACCGAGACTATTCTATATTATCTCTCCATGAATAATGGGGTCGGACTAGAAACCAGGTCGTATGATGACACACAACAACGGCTTGTAACTAGTTTAGTCTAAAGGTCGTCGCGTAAACAATGCTCTGGGCCTAATGACGGTACAACTGGCAATATAAATGCCGTAAAATTACCTTCACTCTCAATAAAGTAACATTACACAACTGAACTATATAGATTATGTTATATTGCTGCTATATCTATAAATATATCGTTGATTTATAATTTTCAGGAAGGAAGGTAGCTTATTAAAATGTCTACTGATTAGAAATAGCAATGTTCGGTCATAGGAAATATAAGTTACTCAATATAAAGTTAGAAATTAGAACTCTTTAGTTAAGGGAAGTTTAAGGTTTTTAATATATAAACCACTGAGTTAAATATACAAGAGGAGCAAACCTCATACAAATGCGTCAAAAAATGTGTGTCCACTTTTTAGATGCAATGACGTAGCTTTGAAACCACTAGACATTTAAAATTAAACATATATCTATCTCAGTCACACAAATGTCAAATACATTGCCGTCACTTTGATAAGACAAAGATGGCAATATAAATTTGCAATGGCGGTGTGGGGTGCCCAGCCCATGCGAAATTTTACCCAAATTTTTCAAGCCATGTACTCGTAAAAATATTTAATAAATATAAATTCAATATTTTACTATTACTTATTAATTTCTTATCAGATGTATTACAAGATAACTGAATTAATGAATGGATCAACGATCTCTGTGAACTCCGTACTAGATCGGCTGTTCCGAAAAAAATTGGATCACACTCATCTGTACCTAATTGTGTACACCTGCCTTAGAGCAGCGATTTAAAGCGCTGTAGGTAAGGTGTACACAATTAGGTACAGATACACAAAATAGTGAAAACGCTTGAGTAGTAAAATAATGTACTTACATTCATTATATTGAAAGGGAATTATTGTATTTAACGTGGACAGGGCCTAACAGCCGCACGGGTCGATCGATCATAAGGGAACATACCCATACTGCGTGACCTATTTTTTAAGATTTTTCGACCCCTCCCTCCCATCGGTGACCACTCGTAGTATATGCCAAGATCCCCCCCTCCCCCTTTAGCTTTCACTTAGTAATTCATAATTATGATTTTTATTCATTTCACAGGCAAAAATCGAAAAAAAAATATTATTTGGATATTTATTGGATAAGACTGCATTCATACTTAAATTACTAGTGAATTATGTATTATGAAAAAGAACAACTTTAATTGTGAAAACATAATGCTGTACAGTATGTAACTTACAGTAACTTAATTTACGAACACAACAATTATTTTCTGCCACATTAATATTCATCTAGGTCGAAAAAAGACGAGATTTCTCTCATTAAAATCGACTACGTGACAAAAACCTGAGCCACCCCCCCGCTCCTGTGACTAACCGTAGTATTTTAAAGACTCCGCTCCCCCCCCCCCCCCCCTAAACGGGTTACGTAGTATGGGTACGGTCCCTAAAGTTAAGCAACGCTTGGCGCGGTCGGTCCGTAGATGGGTGACCATCTTATCATTTTTTTTTTTATGGGAAAGGAGGGCAAACGAGCAGGCGTGTCACCTGATGATAAGCAACTAACGCCGCCCATGGACACCAGCAGCACACATAGTGTTACTGTTGCGTTGCCGACTTTTAAGGGAAGGGGATAGGAAAGGATGGGGAAGGGGGTGGGCCTCCGGGTACCTCTCTCACCAAACGAAACGTGGCATGGGCCACTTTACGTCGGTCTTCTGAGAGGTCGTGGTATTTCACCGGTCGAGCCGGCCCATTTATGCAGTAAACTGCTTGGCTCTACCACTGTTAATCTGTCATGACGAGTTCCTCCGTGTTTCGGAAGGCACGTTAAATTGGTGGGTCCCGGCTGTCATTTGAACATCTTTGGTAGTCGTTACGGGTAGTCAGAAGCCAGAAAGTCTAACAACCAGACTTACCAAGGGGGATTGTGTTGCAATTATTGATTATATACTACTAGGCAATTTTATACAAAACTTACGTTACACAGCGGTGTAACATAAGTTTTGTATAAAATTGCCTTTTAGTCTCTTTTTTATAAGTCTGAGTGAATAATTTGCTTTCGTGATACAATCTTATTTTTAAGTATTTATTAATTATGGCATTTATTAATATCAGCGAATGATCAAATTGAATTGACGATAAATGATCTCCCGGGTGCAGGTAGCCAGTCAGTTTCTTTTCTCAGCAATCGGATAATTTTCACCCACTTGTCACGGCGTGCTGCATCTTTAGGCACCCTGCAGCGTTATTATTATAACAAAAAATATTTAAAATCTCATTTTCCATAAATTAATAACTCTCCCATAAAAGTGGGAAACTAAACCAAGTTTTTAGTGGTATCACTGAAGCTAATTATGAAAATTCAACATTTTATCTATTTCACTGTATTTTAATATTAATGTAAACATTAATCTTACGTGTGGTAAGTAATTCCGGTTAATTTCTTATGGGTTTCCGATCTTGAATCGCACTCTTTTACTACGCATTTACCCATTTTGTACCTATTGTTATTCGGTTCGCGTCTGACAGATGACTGAATTGACATAAGCTTCGCATAAGCCTGTAGACTTATGGCCAGTGGTCACACTTTTAGAAGGTTACTACAAGTCTATATCATATAGGTCAATGATATAAACAGTTAAATGTAGAAAATACAATAATGACTATATATAGAAAATGTTAGTTTTTGTTTTTAGTTCTAAAACAATTTAGAACTGCTTTTGATGGCCTAGATATAAACTGACATGCTTGAGAACATACAGGTGCCATACTGGCACAAAATACTCGTGTTAAACTGGTACCTAAATAAGTTTTTGATATTGAAATTTTATATTTCGTCAATCCAATGGTATTTCAATAGAGGCTTTGGTTTATATTTTTTTTTGTGATAAAGGAGAGCAAACGAGCAACTGGGTCACCTGATGGTAAGTAACTTCTCACCGACCATGAGTACATTGCATAGCCATCCTTTAAGGAAGTAGGAACGGTAAAGCGATAGGCGATCTGGGCTCCGGATGCCTCTCTCACCGAAGGAAACGCGGCACGAGCCAATTTACGCCTATTTTCCGAGAGGATATTTCGCCGGTCGAGCAAAATTGTGCAAACAAATTAGATGCCACGTGGTAGAGCCATACATTTCGCTGCATGAATGGGCCAGCTCGTGCCGCGTTTCGATTGGTGAGAGCCCTTCTCTATACCATTTTAAAGGCCCGGCAAAATTTCCGGCAATGTAACTGTAACACTATCTGTGTTGCAGGTGTCTATGGGCGGCGTTAGTTACTTACCATCAGGTGATACGCCTGCTTATTTACCTCCCTATCCCATAAAAAGAAATTGTTTGTGCATGATATTATGCCATCAACATTTATATCACAGACATGTCGCGACATGTCTACCAAAGGGTGCGGGTATTTACGAAAATAAAAAAATAGAAGAAGAAATATTTGAAAAAAAAACGATGTACCAAAGTATACCGGTGAAAGATAGTACGGTTTTCATCTTCTTTTGCTGAGAAAGGTAATACTGCACATACATAATATATATCTACTTAGTAGTCAGGTGTACTCCTTAAAAAACATACTTTAGGTGCTTTTTATCTTGCTACGATAATTCAAAGTGCAGTAAATGCTGACTGTAACGAATGTCCGCCAACTTTTGTAGGGAAATGACACTTTGTGGTATACATTTCTATTGTTAAAATGGTCGGCTGAAAGTTTACTTGTATTGTTTGGTATATTTTAGACTCAAAAACAATCAATCTGTACAAAAAGGTGCGGTATATATTTATTTCAGCTCCTATTACACGTATAGAGTAAGTCCAGTAAGTCCATTTTGGGTACGGAACCGTAAAAATAACAAAATTGGTTTCAATTCAAAACACCAGTATTTTTGTAATACATAAAAAGATAACCTTATATCTCTCAGAAAAAAAAGAGCAAAACATCATTCTATTACAACGTTAAAGATGTACAACAAAATCCATGTATCTAATATCAAAAACACATTTTTTTTGCCGATATTAAATAAATATCAGTTTTAAAATATCTGGGAAAAATAATCGTACGAGGCAAAACAAGATAAATTATATTTTTGTCAAACAGTACACACAGTTCCTTCTCATAAAAAGACAATCACGGAACCTTTATAAAACATTATATCGATAAAGACATGATGTACCTTTGTCGCCAAATCTCAAGCGGCACAAATATAAAAACCTTAAAGGTGATCAGGTTTTTGAACCGTTTGGGGTTGAGACTCTAGGGACATGGGGTTCGAATGCTCGTGGACTCTATAAAGACCTCGCGGCCTCTCCCGACCAGAGAACTGGTTTATTCTTCGCACAAAGGACTAGCATTGCTATTCAGCGTGGCAATGCGGCTCCTTCCGGGCACGCTGCCAGTAGACCGAGATGCGGAGAAATTTGATTGCAGCTAATCTTTTAATGGTATTGTATCTTTTACTGTTGTTTATTGTAAAAAATGTTAATAATTTATTTCTATAATAATTCACTACTCTCTTGACATAATATTTCCATTTAATTTTATTTATTTTTGAATTTTATTTTCGTTCTAGCGACGACAAACGCATTAAGACTAATTTAAATTAGACTAAAGTTTTCTTCTATTTGGGACGTAAACATAACGGCAAGACGAGGCTTAACACTTTAACAGCCGCTGCCTACACCTTCGGGTAACAAAGGCGTGAAGTCATGTTATGTTATGTTATAAAGTTTTATGTGATGTTCTGACATTTTCGTGCTCAGCGCCTCGGAGTAATATGATAAAGTATTGTCAACAGCTTCTTTTATATAAAGGGACCATTTGTAAAATTATTGTTTTAAATTAGATAAATTCTACCTTACATTAGAGTAGATGAAGCCGGGACATGGATAGCTATGTATATTATTATATATTTTTTAATATTCAGAAAAAGTTTTCAATAAAAAGGAGAGACACTCACAAGACAGTTGATTCAGCGGAGAGTCGTGGTAAATGAGCTTCTTGACCTTCACGTTTGAAACCAGGCAATATGAAAAATAATTTTTGTGGTAAACACTTGAAATCTACTCAACATAAGGACGTCCTTTATGTTCACAAATATAAATAATATTCACAAAAACCTGAGGATCAATTTTGCTATAGAAAATGAAGTCACTTCGAATATCCAATGTAAGACGTAACTCATAATTATTTGGTAGAATTGTACAAAGGAATTATATATCTACATAAGTACCTTCTTTCTACATAAGGACATTTAAACACATACATACATACATAACTTCACGCCAAATCCCTTGCGGGGTAGGCAGAGAGAACAGAGCGCCATAGGGCACGATTCTTACACGCCTCACTCGCTTCGTTGACTTTCATAACTCTTTTCATGCACGCGCGTCGGTTTTTGAGGCTCCTTACATCACTTTCCTCAAGAACACGTTCTATTTGGTCATGGAATGTGTGTCTTGGCCGTCCTCGACGCCTACATCCATCCGCTTTTGCATTGTATATCTGCTTAATCAGTCTTGCATCAACCATTCTTTCTACATGTCCGAACCATCGGAGCATGCCCTTTCTTACTTTTACACCGACACTCTCTTTCAAACCAACTTCCTTTCTTACAACCTTGTTTTCTACGCGGTCAGCGAAAGTCACTCCGCAGATTTTGCGCAGTGCCCTCATTTCTACCGCGTTTATTCTACTTTCATGCACACTGCCATACCCAGCTCTCGCTTCCATAAGTTAGCGTTGGGATCAGGACTGCATTGTGGATTGCTAGCTGGGCTTTTCTGCTAATGTTTTTTACGCCCAGGAATCTGCCCAACGCTCCATTTACGCTATTTCCTATCGCCACTCGTCTCTCTACACGTCTTTCTACAGGACATTTAAAATTTACCATAATTAAGGTTAATCTTGAAAATAGATGTCGATGAGACTGTATGATATGAGAGGGTATTTCATGAGGATAGCTTCCATCTATCAGTGCAAAACTCGTTTATCACCTCCGCACTAACACCCTTCTTAATCATGTCGTCTTTCACACAATCCATTAATATTTTCTTAGATCTTTCTCGTCTATTATTTCCTTCAACATTCTGCTTTATAATTCTTTTCGCAATATGTATATAATTATCATCCTTCGCACAACTTTCAAACTTCCTCCTCCATATTTACATAACATAACATAACATAACTTCACGCCTTTTGTTACCCGAAGGTGTAGGCAGCGGCTGTTAAGCCTCGTCTCGCCGTTATGTTTACGTCCCAAATGGAATAGGTGGCGATTGCCATACGGGGCACAAAGTTTGTCAGTCATCGGTATTTATCACACATAACTTCCGAAAATAATTTCGAAAAGTCATTGGTGTGAGCCAGTGTCTGGAATCGAACCCCGGACCTCTGGATCTGAGGCCGTGCCCTCGCCCACTGCGCCACCGAGACTGTAAATCCATATTTATTCCGTATTTTATCAATTTTCGTCACTCTCCACATTCGCATCTCTGCAACATGTGTTCCTATTTCATCCATCTCTTTCATGGCTTAGCATTCCGATCCTTAAGTGACGTTTGTCATCATGTCAGATACAAAACATTACTAAAATTCATTTTAATAAATAAGTACTTTCATGCGGTCACCTTAAACTTAACTGACTGTGGTTCATATCATTATCTAGAGTAGATAACAGTGAATGCATTTAAATTAAGCGAATATATGTGTAGATAGGTACTCTGGGACACAATGATAGTATTGTTATGTTAAAGATAATTATATATATAGTACATAACTTATGTTTGTTTATAACTTCACGACATTTTTACCCGAAGGCAGTGGCATTTTTTCCGTCCCAATGGAATAGGTGGCGGAACCGGTGTACACGATGTCATCGTTATTTATAACACATAACTTCGAAAAAGAATTCCTTGAGCTCGGATTAGATCCCACGACTTCTTGAGTCAAAGCTGGATTGTGGACATCCATTTTGATCCAGACTATATCGATGACTGAAAAACCTTGTGCCCGGTATGGCAATAGGTTCGCCACCTATTCCATTTGGGACGTAAACATAACGGCGCGGGCCTTCGGGTAACAAAAGACGTCCAGTTATGATATGTTCTGTATAATATGTCCTTGTCTGTACGGTAGGGTCCCACAGTTCTCTGCATGAATGCACCGGCTTGACCCGCGAAATATCCCGACCTCTAAGAATATCGGCGTAAAGTGGTTCATGCCGCATTTCGCTCGGTGAGAGAGGTATCCGGAGACTCTACGCCTTCGCTTTTCCCCACCTCATCTCAGTTCCAACCCCGTCCCGAGTCCATTTTAATGCAACTATAGGTAACACTATGTGTATGGCAGGTGTCCATGGGTGCTGTTGGTTGCTTACCATCAGGTGACACGCCCCCTTGTTTACCCCCTATTCCATAAAAAATTTTTTTTTCTGGATTATAAATGCGATAGATTGAGAATTTCAAATTTCCTACCAAAAGTTACTTACTTTTTCAAGAGAAGAATTCAGAACGTCAGCGTCTCTTATATAGAGTTAAATACAGAAGTAAGAAACACCACGGGGTTGCGTTCGTAAGCGTGTCACGAACCGTATTCAAGCTTTCACTGTTTTTTAGTGTTTGTTTCACTCACAAAATTAGCAGCGAAATAAAAAAAATATCCTGTATTTTATTCTATATCAGTTATAAATAGGTTAGCCGTAACAAAATAACAAGCGCAGTGATATTTTCAAATATCTGATTTGTAATTAGAGATACTAAATAGCCTCATAGTAACTTTTGATGGAATGTTTCGATCCGTGCAAGATTGGGAATGTAAATTTTATTTTTTCAAACACTGAAATGATTAAACTATTATTTAATAGAAATGTAATAACAATAATAACACAACACCATGTCACATGAGTGGTAGGCAGAAAGGACTGAGTGTTTTAACACGCAATTCTCACAAACCTAATGACCCTTAATTAAAATACTTAAATTTATAATTTCTTTTCGAAATCGAAAACTATATTTCGAATTAAGCATTTACCTATAATTGAACTACTTCAAAACTGTTACGAAGTACTGCGCTAAATCAATATACATAATATCCTAATATTTTTAATTGAGAAAAACTTCTCATAAGGGTAATTTTAACTTACTTACGTTGGTACTTTATGGCCCTTGCTTGAAAACTTTGGCCATTCAAATTTTCTATTAAATTAGGGCCTCAAACTTGTTATAAAAGATTTATTCATAATGATGGTACGCAAATTTAAATTGTTAAGTACAGAGATATTACCGATTTTAAAACACGGAAAAAAAATGTTATCTAAATGCATAAAAAGAAAACCTTTTTTATATGAAAATCTTCATTATGTATGTACAATATCAAAAATAAACCCAATTTAAATGCCATGAGCTTTTGAATATACCATAACATAACTTGACACCTTTATCTACCCGAAGGTGTAGGCAGTGGCTGTATGTTTACTTCCCAAATGGAACCTATTGCCATACCGGGCACAAAGTTTTCAGTAATCGATTTGTATCACACATAACTTTCGAACTTAATTTCGGAAAGCTCACACCAATGTGAGCCAGGATTCGAACCCGCGACCTCTGGATTCAGAAGCGGAGTATCCGACCACTCGACCACCGAGACTTTAATAATATTGTTTAGTATAGTTGTATAGTATAGTTGTCTTGAATACTGTAATAAAACGATTTGATTTGCGATAATACAACATTGTCTATGGTTTACATTACTTACAATTTAATAAATAGCCACACCCATGACTATTTTCCATTGACAATTCCATTCAATTCAAATCTAAAAACCATCTAAAATCCAACGTTAATATATTCTAAAAAGTATTAGCCTGGATACCAAACAGAAACACAAACTATTTTTAAAAACTAAAGCTAAATCCTATTTTGTCTGGAGTGGCCGTTTTGCAGACGGCTGCATTTAATAATGGCGCCCGATCAATGGTTACCATGGAAACGCGTCGGAGGCGCTCAGCTGGCCTGAAAATTCTGAAACCAAAACACAGACAGAGAGAAACATATATTACCAACGATATGCCAGATAGAGATGGAGTAATCAAGGGGAAAATCGACGGTATTTGTGAGAAAGAGATAAGAGACACCATAAGGGATAATTAATCTAAAAATAACTCCCCGAATATAGGTTATTCTGACTTCAGGAAAGTAGACGAGAAGGTAATAAATTCACATAACCTGAGAATACGTCTGCCACGTGCATATAAATAATTGAACTCTTGCGTTTTGTTTATATTTATAAATATTTCTAATTCAGACCCTCTGAATTTGATGTAGGAATGAAAACAAGTTATTGTTTTAATATTGTGTAAAGTTTATTTGTAAACGGTTATTAAATAAGCAACAAAGTTATATTTAATTGAAAAATAAAAATTATATAATTTATTTTCTTGGTTGGTATATTAGTACTAAATGTTAACAAATTCAATTCACACTCGGGATTAGTCAAGCCTAACTAAGTAATATAGTTTCTTTTTTATGGGATAGAAGGGCAAACGAGCATGCGTGTCATCTGCCGCCGCCGCCCCTGGACACCAGCAACACATATAGTGTTACTGTTGCGTTGCCGAGCTTTAAGGGATAGGGGATAGGAAAGGATGGGGAAGGGGGGTGGGCCTCCGGGTACCTCTCTCACCGAACGAAACGTCGTGTCGAAAAGTCGTGGTATTTCACCGGTCGAGCCGGCTCATTCATGCAGCGAACTGCTTGGCTCTACCACTGGAATTGTTAAAACTTGTTTTTGCTCTCGACTACAAGAGCCTTTTTTATTTTCAATAATACAACATAATTTAGCCTGAAAGTTTAATGAATTCGAATTGGATATTGTTGAAATTGAAAACACATTGGAGTGTTTTCGGAAGTTATGTGTGACACTCAAAATATTGTGCCCCGTGTATTGCAATAGGTTCTGCTACCTATTCCATCTGGGACATAGATATTCAGCAATTCAAGGCTTAACAGTCGCTGTCTGCACCTTCCGGTAGAAAAAGCCATTACATTATAAAACAGGTTAAGTATATTTTCTATCCGGCAATTTTGGAACTTATTATTTTCTTTCACGGCTATATTTCACTTAACATTTAATACCATACCACTTAACATGGCTACCTACGTCTTTTGCTTCTACATAGGTATATTTAAAGAAGCGGTTTATTTCCAGACGATTTAAGGCGGGACCATGTTCCGCTCTTTATGGGTTGTGAAACGACATTGTGATGTGTCTCACATCTATCGACCTATCTCAAACGGAATCAATACAGAGCTTCAGTACGTCCGGAATAGTCCGGATGGACAGATACATCTACATTTTTATTTCAAAAATTTTATTTATAAGAATATTAAAAAAGAAAAAAATTTGCGTGGAGTCCCGCCGCGTGGAGTTCCACTTCTAAAGAAGTGGAACTTTGTAACATGGATTCACAATAGCTTTATTTTTATAGATCTTCACAGACACTTAAAAATAGTCAATAAATAATTAATAATATACATTTATAATATACTGCTAATGTAAGTAAGGGTAAGGTCTGGTGGTGCGTTGGTAAAACTACCGACTGTGGAATCGAGATTGGCGGCTTCGGTTATTTCTGAACAAATTTTCCCGCCGAGCATAGCATAGAATCCTCTGACTTCAATAAATATAGGAACCTTTTCAATTATCGCATCAAATTTTCATTAAAAATGCCACTCGGTTTAAGAGTCCTCTCATTTATTTGCGTAATCAGCTTGTGAATAAATAATTGATTTCATATTAAAATTTTAATACGATATTGTTGTTGATGTCCTGACAGACATTAGGAATTAATACAATATCATAATAGACTTTTTATTTAATCTCTTTGCAGAAGATTTTTTTAGAATTTATCGATAAATAAATAAATAGAAAGCCCGCTCCATACTCTGGTTTAAATAAAATATTTATTACTAGCACACATTAGTCTTTAGACAAGAATGCGTCGTGTACTCTTCGAAATATTAAAAGGATGAAGGTATGAAAAGATAACAACAATATGCTTATCTATCTGAATTAAAATGTTTATAATTTATAGCCTTAGTCTGTCTTGAGTGTGGTCAAGGGCAATGCATCAGTGCAGTAAAGTTATCAGCACACTCTGGAAATTCAACTTTAGTCCAATAGTACAGGGTAGTTTTTTGATTGAAAGCGCGGAAGTTGTTTGTGAAAATTGTTTTGCAGTCTTCGTCAAATGCCACTCGCAACGGGAAATTGTGAAACTTTTTTAATTTGTGAATAAAATATATTATCGTCTAACGTTTATTCAAAAATATTGTGCACTTGGAACTATTGAAATATTTAAGCGTTTTTCTTTACTTTACTTACTTAAACTCGAATTTATTTTCATATGCGCGCACCAAGTGGAGGGTTATGTTTTTCGTTTGCAAAGATGAAAGCATACATATTACTTTGTTCGGTACCCAAATAAAAATATATTGTTCTCTTTTTAATATCAGTAAAAAATCAGTCTGTCACATTTACAACTAAGAACATATTTCTCAAAAAACACTTTTTATTTTTTTATGGTATGCAACTACCGCCTCCCATAGACACCTGAAACACAGAAACGAGATCTGTCCAAAACGAGGTCATTTCCGCTGTATATCATTTTTACTATTCTGGAGATATTGATGCAGTTTTTTACCATAGAATTATTCAAGAGGAAAAATATGGCGGAACTTTTATAAATATATTTCTTGATTGTATCATTTACTGCTCACCAAAGGCATTGTATTATAATGCCTTTGGTAAGCAGTTACAAAAGAAATATATATATATATGCCTGTTCTCTCTGCCTATCCCGTTAAAAACTTGGCGTGAAGTTATATTATAAACTTACCTAATAAAGTTGATATCATTAACTTACTTCAATAAAAGTTAATGAAGTACTGTCCACACATTAATAAATAGTGCTGGTTAATAGTGGCTTTAAGAGAAAACAACTTTTGTTAAGTTCTGCAGCGAACTTCTAATGTTAGAAGAATATTACAGTAAATGAGAATTGATTCGCTTTTTGTTAGTCTCTAACTTATAACAGTTAGTTTTGATTGTTGCCTTATCGGGAATCTTATTATTTCTTATTAATATTACTAATACGAAAGTGTGGTGATATGTTTTCTTTCTTGTTGTCTGCTCAATCAGAAGTCAACCGTTAAATAGAATAAAACGAAACTTCGGCAAATAAATAAAATAAAAACCACGCGAATAAACACATAGCTTTTTATCACAGTTAAATGTATTATTCTTTGGGCTGATACTTCTTTATTATTCTAGAACAGAATACACTTTATTTATACACCATTTAAAAGAAACATTACAGTGAGTAAATACAAGGTAAATATTAGGCAAGTAAAATAGGGGATCTCATCGCTATCTGCCAGACAACACAAATTTATAAAGCTTAATTGTTTTTAAATAAAACTTTACTCTGAACATTAATACTAAATTATAATTTAAATAAGGAAACATAATTATTAGGATTTTAGTTTGAGTTTTCTCACTAGATGGCGTTTTATTCAATTTAAAATGCAAATACCAACGTGTAAAGATTATATTGTAAAAATCAACATTATTTTTACACGATATTTTTGAATTTCCATTAAAATAGATTCGTAGTATATTTGGTTTTAAGTTATTTATATATTAATAAAATAATAGCTTGCGAGTCTCCGAGTCTACGCAGCAAATGAAATTTGTAAACACTTCACACAATTTTAGTAATAAAATATGATACTAAAGTTGTTTGGGGAAATAGGACTTCAACGGCCGTTGAATAATTCAGTTTTTGTAATTATCTAGAATATTTCTTGACTCTCTAGAGACTGCCTCTAGAGTTAGGCGTTTTCAATTATTTCTACAATGTTAACACGATTACGCGAGGCAGATAAAATACAAGAGAAAGAGACCCAATTTTGCACTAACTACCTACCGCAGGTTCACTTGGTTTATTTTCCATACTCAATACACACTTGTGAACCGAATCGTACATTCATTAGTAGTTATTTGTATATAAAATGTACAAAGTTCATTATGTATCTATTTCTGTTCATAAAGATACAATCCCAATACAAAATTGGACGCATATTTATGTAGTCAGCTGTTCGTCATAAGTACGTTAGACAGATTTGGAAAAAATAAACAAGGTTTTAAAAAGGTTGTATGATTTTTTTATAATTTATACATGCAAGTGGCCAGCGTCATATCTCTTGAAGCTATGACGCTGTCCATTTGCTTAATATTCGAACACGACTTAAAAAAATTACTTGTCTATTAAAAAAAAAACTATAGTGTTATTATTACAATAGAATTAATTTGATACATAATTACTCCTACAATAATTTCACCGAAAGTGCTATACCTATTGCTGTATACAATATATCTGACTGCGATGTATTTATATGATCTCATATTTATCTATAGTCAAGACAATATTATTTAACCACCTCAAAATATCTTTGCCGTAGTTACGACATAGTTAACATACGTGAGTTATGAATTCATATTTGAAATAATGAAATCGTCCTTGTACATATATGTAAATTTCTCAACTCTAGACTAGATAAGACGCGTTCGACCGATAACAGGTAGAGCAGTCTTTATGAGTTGTGTTAGGAGCAACGTCCTATCGTGGCCCATCGTTAAACAACACTGATTACGTCACTTCCGTGTTTAATAATTAATTTAAAATCCATAGTATGTCTATGTAATTGCCATTACACAACTGTCTCATAACGAGAGCTAAATGCGTAATTTGTATGATAAAAATGGACGTGGAGTTGGGTAAAAAAAAAACACTCAAAAAATATTAATCAAAATGAGAAGTTCAAAAAGGTTTTATATCCTACACCCCTGCAGCCATAAAATGAAAATCTATATATTTTTATTATTATATCTGAAACTGCAATCATGTATGCATGTCCTTAAGCAGGTGTTTTTCTTTATGGGAATGGAGGGTAAACGTGCAAGCGGGTCACCTGATGGTCAACTACTGCCCCCCATAGACTCCTACAACACATATAGTGTCACAGTTACGTTGCCGACTTTTGTGAGTCGGAAAGGAATGAGCCAGTTTACGTACATATTGTAAGAGGCCGTGGTATTTCACCAGTTGACCTGATTATTGAAAAAAAACTACAGTAAAAATAAGTCATATTCACAAATTATGTGGATTTTCTTCAATAGAAGCAGCTTTTAATAATTGCAATGATTAAGTGTCACCAAATAAATAGCGACGCTTTTATTTTTCATAGACAAAGACTTGTCTCTGACTCTTTGAAGAGGATACGAATATTGCTAAGCCATAAAAGGTGTCGGGTGTATCTCATAGTCAGTAGTGCATATGCTAGAAGTAACATCAATCACACCGCCCGATAACAAACGGATGTCGTTAACTAATAAGTTCTTATTATCTCTACAAACTTCCGGACAAAACCATTTCCTCTTATATGTATACACGATTTCACGACTATTTATGGATAGCGTATGGTTTTTAAGACCCATAGATTGTGGGGTGGCATCACTAATTAGCCCTTGTTATACAACGATTAATTATAAGACTTTTATTAACGGTATTATAATTTAATTAACTAACTAAAATAATTACTCGCAGTAAATTAAACTAATTAAATAACAATACCGTTAATAGATATATTTAAATTTCCGTTAAGTACGCTTTAGATTTTTTATTTCAATTTTATAGGCTTTACTCACTTCGCGATGTTTAATTGTCTACGTAAAATAATAATTATCAAGAATTACTATCATTACATAGTATAAAATAAAGTCTCTTTCCGCTGTCTGTCCCCTTATATGCTTAGATCTTTGCAACTACGCAACGTATTTTGATGCGGTTTTTTAACAGATATAGGGTGTCAACGGGGTGGTGTGTATTTATAAGTCATGTATGATGAAGAAAAGATAAACTTATAAATAAATTTTCAAATTTACTTATTTATTACATATGATGCGGAACAAAGATCGCCGGGTCAGTTAGTATAGGGTAAAATAAAATCGTCTCCTCTCTATATATTTGTTTAGGTCTTAAAAACAACGCTACTGATTTCAATGCAGTTTTTAGCAATATGTCACTAGACAGGATGGTTAATATGCATAATAAATTAGAGAAAGGGTGAAAAAACGAATTATTTATTTGAAAGATATGATAGCAGAAAAAACATAGAAAATTAGACAAAAAAAACGAGTCAGTATTGAGTTCCTTCACAAGAATTTTGTTGAAATCGTCTATACAAACATATTTTTATTTTATCTGATTGCGCCAGAAGGAGATTATGTCTTTTTTTTGTTAAAGATTCGTGTTAATCCTCGGGTATTGTATAGGTTATATGGGTGTTTATGATAATTCATATTGTAGTAGAGAGAAAATACAAGAAACTTCTAAGATTTAATTAAAAGATTAGATGATATGGTACCTACGCAGTTTCGTGAATCAGCTAGTTTATAATAAAAGAAATGGTTTGTTTTCTTATTTCACTAAATATTCTTAGGTTAGTTATATAGATGATTTCTTGTTTAATGCGTGTAAAGGAATAATTTATTCAACTATTTATATTTGAATTGGGGAAAATTTCTACCATTCAAAGTTCCGATTCCGTTCCTTCATTTTTTTCTTCACGTATTACATTTTAACAGGTAGCCTATTAGTAAAAGAGTTCCTTTGACACTCAGTGAGTAGAACGGCACCTCTTTGTAAATACACAACTCATGTCCTGTCATTCAAAAACGCATAGAGATATAAAAACATTTCCTGATAGATATTTCCGTAGCAAATGCATTATATAGCATAATTATCCCCATATGTGGCAGTACGGTTTCTAAGCGTTAGCCTATTAGAATTGGAAAAAAAAACATTAGTATTGCGCTTTGATATAGACATATGTCTAGTGTAAAACTACGTAGATAATAAAAAAAAACAAATGATTGACTTAATCACATTGTATTATTGTATAGGCGAACTTATTAATAAGTCCTTTGATATGAAGTATTTTACGTGAATGTAATGAAACCATGTTACGATATGTCTCATTAAGGACTGCGTTCAACCTCCTACGTAGACAAACTTTTTGGACCAACTATAGGATGAAACCTCTTTATATGCTATTTTATATGGCTGAGTGCCCACATTGCGACTATTTTGAGTCATATAGTAATAATAGTTATTGGCTACTGTAGATTTCTTTTTACCAAAAACTAGTTTCTTTTAGGTGTAGTTTAAATGTTGTAAACTAAACACTAATAGGCATATTTAACATGATATATAGATTAACGAAAATATTGTTATATATATAACCAACAGTAATTTTAACAAACCGCAACTGATGATTGCCAAATAAATAAGTAGTGAATTAATCAAGCAATGAGGTCTAGTAGTTTTAAACATATAACCTTTTTATTCTTAGCCTATCGTCCTCTATACCTGAAGGTGAGGGAAGGGGTATTATGCCTCGACGTGAAAATATATAACTTACCCGTACCTTATATCAAATCTGGAGAAGGTAGTCGTACCAGCCAGATGATAAAAATGAAGTCATCTATCTCACCTGAAACAAACATAAATGAGTAAATATTAATTATTTGAAAAATAATAAACACCCATCATTATATGGATATTATGTTAATAGATACTACTATTTTTGGTGCCTATTTTCATGCCGCACTTAATTAACCATGTGAATATATTTGCAAAAGATCATTAGCACAGTCGAAATTAAAATAAATCCTTTTTAATGTTATTTTATCTGTGGTCACTACTAAAATAAATATCCGATTTAGGCTGATGGCAAATTTAACAAATATCTACTTCTATCTACTACTTTTTGATGACTCGTACTACAATATTACGGGTCTTAAAGAGAGTCGGTTTAAAGGCAAGTCTCGGTGGCGCAGTGGCGAGCACCCCGCCTCTGATTCAAGGAGTAGTGGGTTCAAATCCTGGCACTGGCACACACCAATGACTTTCCGAAATTCTTTTCGGAAGTTATTGATAAATATCGATGACTGACAACTTAGTGCCCGGTATGGCAATAGGTTCGCCACCTATTCTCTTTGGGACGTAAACATAACGGCGAGACGAGGCTTAACAGCCGCTGCCTACACCTTCGGGTAGAAAAAGGCGTGAAGTTATGTTATGTTATGTTAAGGGCAAGAAAGAGCGGGATTTGGTGGTTCCGACACGCGGATGGAAATAACGACTATAGATTAATAGAATAGAGGAAGTAGTTGAATAGTCGCTAACATCCAATCCCTACTGTTCACTATGTCGTCGGTCTATCTAGTGGGCGGACGGTCTACGCTGCACACCGCAGTTCAGTCCATGGTCGCCACTCTAGAACCTTTCTTCCCCATCGTTAGTTGGTTCTTCTAGCGATGTGGCCTGCCCACCTCCACTTCAGCATGCTAAGTAACACCGTATCTACGGATCTCCGTATTTCGGATTTTATCTCGTAAAGAGATACCGACCATAGCCCGCTCCATAGCACGCTGAGAAACCTTGAGCTTCTTGATGAGGTCAAGATTTATGGACCACGTCTCTGTTCCGTAAGTCATCGCTGGCAACACACGCTGGTCAAAGACCTTGGTTTTATTAGTATGGCCAAATTAAACAATAGGTATGAAAGTCAAGGAAATAAAAGCTATGAATTAAATGAATAAAAACTATAAACTGTGCATCGTGGCGCTCAGTACTCTCTATTCCATAGAACATTTAGCGTGAAAATAAATACATCTCATACTAGCTAAATTTACTTTATGACATAACCAACCGCGGCTATTGAACTGAAATATCTGGGCTAATGTTGTAAGTTGAAATTTTTACATTGTATATAATACGGCAGTAGGAAATTGGTCAAGTTATATTATTATGTATGTCAAGGAAAAGTAGGCATACGATTCTAGTCGGGCGTTCTTCGAGTGTCATATGAAAATCCAATAACTACTGTTTGTTAATAATCAAATTAATTTTGGTTACGAAATTGTTAAAACAAAATCGGTACCGAGTTATGCAAAACACCGAATTACGTGCAATATCGCACGACCAATTTAGTTTTTAAGTAATTATCGAGAATTTCGTAATTGTAAAATATTGCAATTATTATTTTAGGAAATTGAACTGAATTTATTAATTTTTAATGAAATATTGACTTGATATACATATGCTAGGCCGTTTTTTTTACGCGAGGAAATGCTTTATGCACACCCCCCGCCTGCGGACGGCAGGGGGTAGTGTGGGACTCAGTAAACTGCAATCCGATCCTAGGGTTACCAGAAAGAAGGAAGAGCAGAAAGAGACCACAGCCCTCCACTCCTCCTCGCCCGCCAGCATTGCTGCGATCAACGCTGGCGGGGACAAGTCTCGCCCGATCCCGTCGACCAGGAGTCGGCGCTCGGCCGCACAGGCCGGGCAGACCTCCAGCGTGTGCTGGGCCGAGTCCAGATCGGATGCGCAATGGTGGCATCTTGCCGTCTCTTCACGTTTTATTCGACTCAGATACTCACCGAAGCACTCGTGCCCGGTGAGTATCTGAGTCAACCTGTAGGTGACAGTGCCCCATTTACGGAGCACCCAGGCCTCGAGGTGGGGCAGGACGGCACCGACGGCGCGCTGACGCTTACAACCCTGGAGGACCAGCGCGTCGCGCCAGTCCCCCAGGATCCGCCGGAAGGCCTCCCGCCTCCGCACTTCGTGTCCCCACGCGTCCGGGTCCCCCTCCTTCCGGCCGAGATCGTACGCGGCTGCGTACATCTCGGCCAGGCTCCTCAGCAGAGCCTTGAAGCGGGAGGCCCCCGTTAGGTCTCGCGACCAAACGGGGGCCCCGTAGGGCCACGGACCGCACGACGCCACCGTAGAGGCGGCGAAATCCCTCTCCCGGTCCCCCGAGGTTGGGCAGCAGGCGGTGTAACGCGCCCACCATCCGTCGCGCTCGGGGGACCATCCTCACGAAGTGCTCCTCGAAGCACCAGCGGCTGTCCAGGATGAGGCCGAGGTACTTTATGTACCGCCCCACCGGGACAGCCGTGTCACCCACCTCAGTTACCTCCAGCTCGTCGCACCACGGAGTGTGGTCCGACTGAGACGGAGGATCCGAGGGACCGCCCTGGACCCTAGGGAAGAGCGAATCCACCACTCCTCCCACGACGTCCGGGTCCAGGGACTCCGTTAACGGAGGGACCCACGGGGTCAGCTTGCCCAGTACCCTTTCCCTGTCCAGTCCCACGACGAGCTCGTTCCAGGACCGCTCGCGAGCCGCAGCGATGGCAACGCATACGGCGTGCGCGGCGGTCCCGTATTCCCTCATCTGGCTCTGAGAGCCTCCTCGACCGTGGTTCGCCTTCTTCTGCGGGCTCTTTTGTACCGGCGGCAGGCGACAAAAGCGGCCTTGCGTAGCCGCTCTATCTCCGCGCTCTATGAAAAGAGTTATGAAAGTCAACGAAGCGAGTGAGGTGTGTAAGAATCGTGCCCTATGGCGCTCCGTTCTCTCTGCCTGCCCCGCAAGGGATTTGGCGTGAAGTTATGTTATGTAGATACATATATACAATCATAACTTTACGGCAAGTCCCCGGGGTAGGCAGAGAAAAGTACAACGTCAAAAGGTACGATTCATGCACACCTCGCTTGCTTATTTGACTTCATAACTCTTGTCATACACGCTCGTCGGTTTCTAAGGCTATTGACATCACCTTCCGCAAAGACCTAAGAGAATGTAAGATATATGTTGTCTATGTCTATTCCAATGGTAAAATAGCAGTAACAGCAATTCGAAGCTGGTATCATCAGTTGTTCCTGCCATTGACTTTTGTATTTATTTGCGATTGCGAATAAAACCTTTTTTAAAATAAATCTGAAAAAAAAAAGTTTTTAATCCATCCAGGATATAAGAGTAAATTGTTTCATGATATGAGAATAGCTAACCATATGTAGATGATATGTTTTACAGGCCTAGCTGAAAATTTTTAGGAACCTCTTTTGCATATGAAATAGGCACGGCGGCCGTAATATTTAGATGAAACTTCGTTTCTTTTTTTTTTGGTTACTTAAAGGAAATATTATAAAAGTTAACATACGTATTTTGTAGTATAAAAAAGCACTTATATTTTTTCATTTATCTTGCTAGAAGTGGAGAAAAGAAAAAAATAGTGTCTGGATGGTACACAAATATTACTTTTTGGTAACAATATCACATGGCATCGAATATTTTATTCGGCGAGACAATGTATTACTGCTACCTACATCATTGTATGTAAAGGGCGTGAATAATTGCAATCGAAATAATTGCGAATCGTCTGTTAAAGAGAAAAGAAGATAAATTTATTTATCTTTTAAAAGTTCGTGAGAATTTTATATTATGTTATGTAATATTAGTGATAAGATATACTTTCAACTGATGTAATCTCTTTGAATATAAAGATATTTTCATTAAGTTATTTCTTTTTATTAAGCACACGCGAAACATTAAGCATATAATTAAGCATTTTATAAAAATATTATTTAATGTAAATAACGTCATGAAGTTTATATGGTGCCTGGGTGCATTTTTCTGTATATTTCTTTTAAATACAAAGGTATTATTTATATTGGTTTAATTTTTATAATTGCGTAAATGTATTTAAAAAAAAACTGTCAAAATTTTAAGCTTACTGCGTCAGGATTCTATTTTTAAATGTATTTTTTTTTTATTTATTTTACTTTATATGTTTTTTTTTAACTTATATTTTTTTTTTATATCACGATCGGTTTTGATTGTGAGAGTGACATCGCCTACTTTGATCTAAGTAGAAATGTTTAAATTGAATACTGTTCGAAATCACACTCTCACAATATTTTGTCATTTTTTTACAGGATACTGGAGTATCAAGTCAAGCTGTACTACCATATTATGGAGGACCTGTCTTGTACACAGACGACAAAGACGACGATATTGGCATCCTACTTACCCTATTACTGCTAGCCACTAGAAACAAGGGTGGGTGCTGTTGCTGCAACTGCTGCAATTCTGGCAATAACATACCAATTCCTTATCCAATTCCGATACCCACAAATAATCCAATCATCAATCATAGATATTATAGAGGGTATGATGACGAAGATAGTGATGATATTGGTGATATAAGAAATTCTAATAAAAACAAAGATAATGATGAGATAAATATCATCACTGAGAATGAGGATGCAGTTAGTAGTTCATCAAAAGCTAAAGCTAAAAATAAGAATACAGATACAGCACTATCAGGCTCTCTATCAAACTTGTTGGCTGGATCAGCGTCGAAAGCATTGTCAGGATCCTCAACGTAGAGCGCAAATGGCTACAAGTTAGATTAACTGAAACTAGAAGCGTTGTTTTTTTATGATGTTTTAGAAAATAACTGAGCTATTTTTTCATCAATATTATTGTACTCATTTTTATATAATTAAATAATAATCATAATGCCCATGTTTTATTTTTTCTATAAAAGTAATTAAAAGAAAAAACAGAGACATTAAATAAGAGCATATGTGATCTTTCTCAGCGTAAAACAGAAAGAAACAACCCAAGAAAAAAGAAGTTATGGCAGTAACTTATATTATTGCAAAAATAAGTATAGTTTAAAACAAAATAAAAACACGCTTCCGAGTATTCTTCGCTTTTACGGGATTTGTCGGCATATCGATGAATGTATACTGAACAAGATGCAATTATTACGATAGAAGTCTCAAAACATTTGTAATATGCTGAAGCCCGAATACTGAACCGCCACTCAAATATATATGCGGTACGCGTTTAAGTAGCTGTCACATTAGGACAAATTTGAGCAGTAAGTAGCACTTTATTGATTGTCAGATTTGAGTAGCAGTTCAGTATTCGGGCGTGAGTGCCCAAATAGATCTATCTCTCTGAAACTTAGCATGAGAGTAAAAAAGATAGAGCTAGTCCGCGAATCCTGACGAATCCAATCAGGACATAGATTTATCATAGACTGTAGTAGATGGCACATGTCAGTAAAAATGTACTATTAAACATCACCGACAGCGCGACCGGGAGTAAGCGATTCTCAGGATGGATTTAATTCAACACATGCACAATAATTATGTAAAAGTTGACACTTGAAAGCACTTTTTACGCACACATTGATAAGTCACTCACATGACACATTAACAACCCATTTCTGGTCTCGTTGTTTGGGTGACTATTGCCGATCTTATATCTATGAATCAGGATATTCGAATGTTTTGATCGAATTATTGCATTGTCATCGGTTTTTGGAAGGTGTGCAAAGTTGTGTGATATAGTTGTCACTACCGACAGCCTGTCTGTCTGATATTCATTCTATACTCCTTTTTTGTAACATTAGGAAAGTTTAAAGCTTCTCTTCTTCTTGTGACAGTTCTGTAAAATACTAAATTTGTGTCACAACAATTGTACCTAGTTAGTATGCTGAAATTATGAAGCTCTTATCGGTTTTATGAAAATTTTGTAAGGCCGATAAAAAAGGGAATAAAATTACCTTATAAAAAAGCGATTTAAATATTTAACTTTTGTTAGTCTTTTGTATACAAAAGTGAAAAAGGTAGAAGGCTCTGCAGAAAACGTTTCCTAATATTTTGAGAATATATGTCAGAAGTTTCGTGACAATAGATTGAGTAGTTTCTTCGTAAAATCATAAGAAACAAACAAGCAAGCATTGCTATTCATAAAATTGATATTACGTATTACATTTTGTTTTCTTATTAAATACTGATTAATATGCTTATGGGAGGTATATTATAATCAAATGATAGTAATTATAACAGTGGTAGAGCCAAGCAGTGCGCTGCATGAATGGGCCGGCTCGATCGGTGAAATACCACGACCTCTCAGAAGACCGACGTAAAGTGGCTCATGCCGCGTTTCGTTCGGTGAGAGAGGTACCCGGAGGCCCACCCCCTTCCCCATCCTTTCCTATCCCCAATCCCTTAAAGGTTGGCAACGCAAGAGTAACACTATATGTGTTGCTGATGTTCATGGGCGGCGTTGATTGCTTACCATCAGGTGACACGCATGCTCGTTTGCCCTCCTATCCCATAAAAAAAACTCTGTTTGACGTATATATATATATATATGTTTATGACGTATATATATATATATATATATATATATATCATTAAATACATAAATCTAATTTGTGACGTCACGTATATATACTTATACATACGTCCTTTTGGGACGTAAACATAACGGCGAGACGAGGCTTAACAGCCGCTGCCTACACCTTCGGGTAACAAAAGGCGTGAAGTTATGTTATATTATGTAGTATCAAACATGAAAGGCTATTTTAAGGTATTTATCTTTACCCATACTTTATAGTCATGGATCACACAAAATAAGTTTATTGAGGTCAATAAAATTGCACTTACTTTGGAATTTTTGTAGAACGATTTGGAGTGGAAGTTGAAAGAGACAACAGCAACTTTTTTATGGAGTAGGTGGGCAAACGTGCAAGTGGGTCACCGTATGGTAAGCAACTACCGCCGCCCAGGTACAACAGTGGTGTTACAGTTGCGTTGCCAGCTTTTAAGGCAATAGGATTGGAAAAGAGAGGGATGGGGGTTGGCCTCCGGATATCTCTCTAACCGAACAAAACGTAATATCGTAACGTAACGTATAAAACGTAACATAAGCCACATTACGTCGATAGCCTGAGAGGTCATGGTATTTCACCAGTTCAGCCGGCCCATTCATGCAGCCAACTCCGTGGCTCTACCACCACTGCATTTTGCCAAACATAAATCTAGAGACAGCTGTAAAAGAGACGGGGTTATTAATAGAGTGGACACTGTATACTTTGGCCTTTTTTGCATTCTCCCGAAAAAAAATACAAAATGCATAACGGTGAGTAGCTTACACTCACGTCAAAAGGGAACAAACAAACAAACAAAAACTCTTATCAAAATGTTATAAGGGACTTCTTTTATAACCTCGCGTCTTTTGCTATCCGAAGGTGTACTGTAGCGGTCTGTTAAGCCTCGATTCGTCATATTTATTTGTCCCAAATGCTGGACATATTGCCATGCACCGGGAGCAATGTTGCAAAAAAAAGTGTTATTTATGTACCTTATTTCCGAAATCAATTCCGAAAAGTTATTAATGTCAGTTCGGAATCGATCATGTGTTTTTTGACATGTCGCAACAACACATTGTCTGTTAGGATAATAATTAGTTGTAAACAAAGTATATATAGACAGTTGTAAGTATATTCTTATTATAAGAGCAATGGTAAAATTACAGGTAAATATAGATTAGGTACACGGAAGCGTTATCATTTTTATATTTTATCATCAATAATAACTTATTAATTAAATTGAAACGTGACGAATATAATAAAACCATACTCATCTCGAACAGATAACAAATTAATTGATAATTCAAAATTCGATTGTGTCGCATTCTAAAAGATAAATTAAATTTATATAAGAATCGGTAACAAATGGAGGATGAGTTTTTCAAATATGGCGCTCGCCAGACTTCATTGTGTGTGTCTGATGTTGTTATATTCTAAGGTAAAAAACGTTTAGAGTCATGTGATTGGGTAATTAAATCTTAATTTTGTTGACAATAGTGTTTTAGAAATTTATTAAGAGCGCCATCTAGTTTCTAAATAAGCAACTAAAACTTCCTGTATTGGGCAAGGGATATACATAATACTGAACTGTCTTATAAATATTTTCATAATTTATAACGCCTTAGTTTGGTTTTTATGTAAACAAATGTAAAGATTTTACGTAAAGATCCAGACTGGACAGACATGTTAATAATATATCCATTGTCTAATTGGATTACACAATCACCATAGTTTTAGTTAGTTTCTTCGTATTTTCTCAGTTTAAAGATAGATACAGTTACAATGCAATATTTTGAAAAGAGAAAAAAAATCTCAAGCGGTTCTAAAATTTGTTTACAAATTTACAGATAACTTTTGGACAACAGGCAGGCACAACTAATCAAAACAATGTTTCGCATAATGCCATCGGGTTGCATCAACAGACTTCACAGCGGATATCTCAAAACAATCAAAACCCCAATGCACCAAATAGTGGATTAAGCATCAACCCAGTGCAGTCTAATATACAAGCAAATAATTTACAACAATCTCCAACATTGTCCTTCACAAAAGCCGCCAGTATGCAGCAAAAACAGAATTTATTACCTAACATGCAATCTCAAAACCTTAATAATATGCAGATTACGAAAATTGGATTTAGTCCTGTACCACCCAATATCAGCAGTACCACCACATCGAGCGTACAATTTCCAAATGCAAATGGACAAATCATGCAATCGCAGTTTCCAAATCTTCCTAATACGAATGCCCCAGTATCCCATATGCCCAAAGCACCAATCCAAACGTTAACTCTTGGGGATTTAATGGGATTGAAGGGGCAATCACTGTTTTCTCTTATAAATGCTCATAACGGGCAATTACAACAAAATCAGCAGAATCACCAGAATATCCCTTCAAACGGTATTTCTGTACAAAATCAATTGTCAGACATGCAGAAACAGTTTTTGATGCGATCATTCCAAACTCAGGACTTTGCTCTGAACCAGAATGCAATGCACACGAGGTTAAAGCAACCAATAACAACGAGCTTTGACAACCAGCAAACGATTGCCGTTCAAACAGTTCCGGCGCCACAGCAAGGACCGGCTTTAGTAGAACCTATCGGTCCAGAGCAGTCTTACTTAACAGTCCAGGCTCAACCTCTGGGTCAATATTTACAATATAACGCTGCAGCAACAACTACCGCAGCGGACCCTATAATGTCTCTCATACCTTCGGAATTCGGCGCTCATGCTTCATATCCTCTAGTGAAAAAAGGATCCAAAATTACCCTAAAAAGTCTGATTCCCTTGATAATAAACTTGTTGAAAGAAAAAAATTCTTGTGGCTGTCAACATTGTAAGTGCCAAAATAGAGAATGCCAAAGCAAGGATTGCTCTAAACCTAATATGGACCCATATATTGCACAAATGCTTGGATGGTATGGTTCTGGTGTAGAAAACCGAGTAGGGCCAAATCCAAAGACAACACTTGACCACAATCTTAATAATAACCAAAAAAAGATTACCAGGAAGAACGTAATACTTGCAGAAACAGAAGAAGAGACGGAAGAAGATGATTCGGAATATGTTGATGAAGATTAGCGATTTAATAATATTGTGGTACATTTGTATTAGTTATTTATTATTTTTTTGTAATATTTTTTAATAAAATTGTTCTCTCGTGAGTTTCATTTTCTTATCCAGTACATCTATGCTTGTAATGAAATTAAAATATAGCTATGTCATAATATTACAGATATAGGGGAAAAAATTATATGATTGGTAATCTGTCTGTATGTTTGCGCATTATTCAAAACGTACCGGATCATTTTTAAAACAGTTTTACCAATGGTGTAGGTAGATGTCTAACTTGAAATAATAAGACTACCTTATTTCATTTATCTCCAACGGCAAAATTAAGCAATTTCATTAGCACCGATAAGGGTTCCGTACGTTGATTATCCAATAAGATAATTCAACCTGGATGTAATATATTCGAAGCGTCAAAAGTGTAAATGAAATTCATACACGCGAATATTGAAAAAAAAGTATTACTTTAAAAAATTTTCTGTTTTAGGTAAAAGACTTTTTACATTCAATGTTTTTTGAAATGAGAACGCAAATTGACAGCTTTCCTCTGATTTGTTCGTTTGATACGTAATTTCAACATTATTTCTTCTTATGAAAATATTATATTTTTTTAGCTTTTCGTCAATATTAAAATATTGAAAATTCATTATATATTGAAAATCAGTTAAAAATATCTTTTTGTGAAAATATTGAACACGAAACCGAGGTCGAGATTCGTATTCACATGTTCTTTTAAAGCCTCTTAGTTGAAGAATAGGCAGAATATAATGTAATTAGTGTAAATCTTATAAATGGGCTTACGCATTGACGTGAATTACCGTTCTTCTTTTTTAAATAAAGCCCACTAATTAACAATTTACGGCCAGCAAATTATTAACACAGTTAAAATACAAAAAAAAGTTTTTGGTATACATGTAAAAAAGAATAATTGGCCGCTATTATGATAATAATATTTTTACTGATGTTAAAGAGGGTTTCCGATTCATTCATAATTGTTAGTTTTCATCTTTCGAATCCGACCGGGTTGGTATCCTTAAAAAAAATCTGCGGTAAAAAATCTGTGTATGAAAATGTCTTTTTTAATCTGTATATTCACTAATCCTTTGCTTGGCGATGTTTCACAACTATCTTGGATTTAAACATGAAAATTCGTGTTCGCATTCTAAGTTGTCTGTCCTTCAATAAAACTACAAGTATAACTAAAATATTTAAACGAACGCCATAACCGTTCTGGTCTCCCCGCTTACCCTGACTGAAGTTAACTGGGTATATTTTTACCCTGATTTGGTGTGAAGTTAAGTAGGCATATTTAAAAAAATAAATCTTTAAGAAAAACCAGTGCCAATAACGCTACCATTATTTATTGTTATAAAAAATGAGTTCTATAGCAAAGTTATAAAGCAGTGGTTTGTTTAAATCAGTGACTAATATTATTTACATTTCTTATACTAATACATATATGTGAATAAATAAATAAATTGTAAAGTATAAAACGGTTTTTATTTTATATTAATGATGATAAAATGCTTTCACACTAACCGGTCTGCAACAGACTTTTCATAATAGCACGTCTATTAATACACACAAATATATTTGATTACAGAATAGATGAGACTATCATCGACGCAAATTTACATAATGAATGATACGTGACCGTGCCGGTCGATTTCACGTCTTTTTATGTAATAACATGATAAGAGAATAGTTATCGTAAAAATTAAAGAGCGTCTGCTAGATTGGTTATTTATAAAAGCGTGGAAAAGATATCTTTCGCGATATATTTATTGGAAATGGCTCCCGAAGGCTGGTTCTGTTTACTGCTTCTCTTCACGAATGTAAGAAGAGTTTACTGAAACTATACCAAAAATTAGCTAAAAACAATTTAGGTGGTTTTTGGTTTACTTCTTTTTTTTCATTTTTGTATGTATTATGCTGTAATTGTTATTGTAACTTAAAAGACGAATAAAAGGATTCATAGTGTCTTAATTATAGAATTACTTTAGATATATATATTTTTTTATGGGATAGGAGGGCAAACGAGCAGGCGTGTCACCTTATGGTAAGCAACCAACGCCGCCCATGGACACCAGCAACACAGGTAGTGTTACTGTTGCGTTGCCGACCTATAAGGGATAGGGGAAACGAAAGGATGGGGAAAGGGGGGTGGGCCTCCGGGTACCTCTCTCACGGAACGAAACGTGGCATGAGCTACTTTACGTCGATCTTCTGAGAGGTCGTGGTATTTCACAGGTCGAGCCGGCCCATTCATGCAGCGAACTGCTTGGCTCTGGAAATACCGATTAGAAAACGTTTGATATAAACTATTATATACTTAGTCTTCTTCTATTATTAGATCTTTGTTAGTAACACAGACTGCTTGGTGTTTGATAGTCTGTTTAAAATATATCTGAAATCCATATCGATTAGCAAATGTTCCGTAAAATTTGTATTATACTGAAAATCTGTCGTCTCTTTTGATAATTAATATTATAATAGTTGCCAACTTACTGCTATATATATGTACTATATTTCAATATCAGTGTCATCCTTTGAAAATTACACCTAAAGCTTCTGTAGTTTCCAATTTCACTCAAAGCAAATTCGTTATCTATCTAGGTAAATGCGATTCTTGTGTACTGTGTAATTATATGTGAGACTAATTAAAAGTAATACTTTTAAGCCTTAATGTGCTAAGAATATTTCATTTAAAAAGTTTTATATTTTCCAGATATTTTTCATCCAAGCTCAGTATAGTTGCAACTGTGGGACTGGGTTTCAAGATTACGGAGCACGTCCATATCCGATAATTGTTAAAAAAGGTAACGAACACGGCTTAAAAAAAATCTTACCAATACTACTTTTACTTCTCTGCGATGGATTTGGAAATGGAAACGGATGCGGAGGCTGTAGCTGTGGGTGTAAATGTGGCGGATGCGGATGCGAATTTAGCGGAAACGGACACGGTATACCTATTCCATATCCCATACCGATACCAATAAATAATCCTATAATTTTCTAGATAATATATTTTTTTGGATGGAAATCTATTGTTTTCATCCGTATTCTTGATACCTATTCCCTGAAGTATATATTCCGCTTAGCTTAGCAAGGCTTGTATAGTGACCTGGGCAGTACATCCAATAATTAGGAAAGAATAACAAGAAGAGGTCGTTTTATTATTTGTAATTAGAACTACTAGTAACACAAGTAGACATGAAGTTAAAAAAAAACAAATACAGTTAATAGTGAAATTAGTATCTCTTCTTGGCTAATTCTACTTCTTTATAATCTCTCTTTGTACCTTCGTATTAGGCCAAAGTAAAGGATATATATTTTGTAAATAAAAGAAAATATATACAAGTCTGATACTAATGTAATTAGCAAAAAAACATGGTACACTTTGACTTAAATTCCTTATTGATATGATCCCAGCAATTCCTGTTACCTATTTACTAAGAAAGAGGGTTTGACAATTTATAATATACACATGTATTCTTTGGAGAAAATAATTACGTATTTTTTTTTTGGAATTGTTAAATGTTCAAGTTTATATGAACATATTATTCAGTCTTCTAACTTTGTTCACATCCCTGCACATTTGTACGTCGCCTAAATTCACTTTTGGTAAAGGAATACTTTATTTAGATGCATTACGCTATACCGTTTTATAGTTTAGTTTAGCATAGGTAGACATTCATCTATATCTAAAGGTTTAGAAGTTTGCTGAAAAGTGAATTTTTTTTCCACAATGTTAGAAATGACAAAAGGCCCGCGGCAGGTTCTGTGGGATAATATTTTATATTTAGTATTATGAGGCATTATACCTATACTGCAACGATGAGACCTATACATACAAATGCAGTATATATATTTCGTATATAAAAAAGTAATGATTACAAGTGAAATATTATTACAAACATGTACTGGCAAATTTCATACTCATTGCCGTATATTTCCAAGAAACGTGCTATGTATGCTAAAGGGACAGTTTCATCACTAAAATATTACCCAGTGAGCGATTTTGAAATTTGAAAGTATATAAATACAGTAACTCTGGTACAGTTGCAGTGGCTTCTTTCAAAATGGATCCCGAGATAGGGGTTATTTTAATAACTTTGCTGCTGTTCATTGATGTAAGTTACATGTGTTCATTATACTATTAATTTGTTTGTCATGTTGACCAATTTGTCTCAGTGGTCTGGAAGTCCAGTGCCCCGCTTACAAGCCAAGAGTAAGAAGTAAGGATTATTTTCTCTCTTGATTGGTAGGTTCATATGTATGTCAATATTGATTACTGGCAACATTGTGACGTATGTATATAGGTTCCGTCTAGTTATAATTAATACTTGTTGAGACATAAAAATTCAGCAGGTAAAAAAAGACTTATTACTATGATTTGACCAAGCCAAGAAAAATCCATATTTCCAAATCGTATCAAAACTATAAATTGATAAAATTAACAGTCATTTCAAAGTTACAATAATAAGAGAGCTATTAGGAAAGTTTGTTTGATCTTGGTTTAATATCACCTTACACCTTTATTTTTAGACATATCGATACCTTAATCTGAAACCTACTAACTCCACTTTTTTTCGAAAATGAAAATTTTGATATCTATAGAATCTAGATAATGTCTAGTTTTTGTTGGTATCAAAATGCCATTTTCGAAAAAAAAGTGGAGTTAGTAGGTTTGCAAATTAGGGTATCGATATAAGAAAATTTTTCCTAATTTATGCAATCCTCCTTCTTTTAATTCTTTTGATTTCGACCAGATTAGCAGCGCATACGGTCAACTACGTGTGGATTGTTCGAGTCAGCCGTATATTCCGACTTCGTCACCACTAATATCTTCAGGTTCTATTATCCATGTCGCCCCCCAAATTCTGGTACCCAATCTCGACAAGCCGATTGTTTATTCTGCGAAAAATTACCCAAGAGATAATACTGCTCCAATAGTACCGAACCTCAATAGCAATGGGGGTTTACTGGGGATGGGTCCTGGCATGTCTTCTTTGCCGCCAATAATAATAGATGCAAGTGATGACGATGATGATTGGCAGAATTTGCTCTATTTGCTGATATTAGCGATGAAGGATCATAATAATGGTTGCGGAGGATGTTGTAATAATTGTCACAATGGAGGTGGAGGTTGCAGTCATGGTTGCAGTTGTAATTTTTGTGGACACAACAAGTGCAGTGAATGCGGCCATTGCAGTGGATGCTGCAATTGTGGCCATAGTAGTGATGGAACTGAACATCATGGTAAAAGATGTGAACATTGCGGTGCCAGCTGTAATCATAGTTGTGGATGCCACAAGCATAATGGAAGCGGTATTAACGGTACTAATGATAGCGTGACTAACGTGAATAATGGCTGCATCTCTTATGTACCCTATCCTATACCCATTCTCATACCTGGCTTACCCTATTTCGGTGGATATGGTGATGATAACAATTCTGGCAGTGGGCAGGCGGATGACAACGGCTCAGCTAATGAAATCAATTTAATAATTAAAACTGATTCATCAAACTCTTAAGTATCAATATATATGGTAAATAAAGAATATTGATAAATAGTCGAGAGCAATAGATATAGTATTTTAGAAGAAAAAACATCACTACTTTGAAATGTCAAAACAATAAATAATTGGCGCATTTTATATTTTTGAGCGTTTTGAAATCAAATTTTGTAAATAAAATAAAAACCTAGCGCAGGTCGAATAAGAGTAGCAATATTATTAGGAAGCAGAGCTGAGTCTAGTTGAAATTCTTGAAGTTTGAGAAAAGTTGCATTTGAAAAGTAATGATATATGAACCATATCCAGCCTCTATAGATACAAGTGTTTAGAGAATAAATAAATTCTGATGACATTCCTTTTATCCGGAATGAGTGACTATAAAATGCAGATCAAGATTAGGAGTTTAATTTGGATTTTTTCTGTATTATTTTGGATAAATTTATTATGAGTATTATATTAATTTTGTACACATATGTGACGTTTAATTTAAACCTGGATGAAACACAGTTAAAAAGATATATCTACTGGTACAACATAACTTCATGTCGTTGTTACCCGAAGGTGTAGGCAGCGGCTGTTAAGCCTCGTCTCGCTGTTATGTTTACGTCCCAAATGGAATAGTTGGCGAACCTATTGCCATACCGGGCACAAAGTTTTCATATTTATCACAGATACATGGGTAACTTTATGAAAATGAAGTTGAGAAAATATTTTAAACAAATACGAAAATATAGTAGCGTGAGAATAAGATTTGTCAGTAAAAGTATTATTGAAAACTATAAAAAAAAATAAAAACCAAATTATTTGTTTGCTAATAAGTATGAATTAATATCACATTTGCAGTTTAATTTTAAGAAAGTAGGTATCTAATAGTATCTATACATTATAATAAAATCGCAGGAAACTTGAAACTGTACATTGAATTTTTTTTAAATACTTACTTACATCTACAATCGATACGGAACCCAAAAATATGATTTTTAGAATTTTAAATGTTTGTTACGGATAAACTCATAAAGTGTTGCATGCTTTTATGTCCAATTTTGCATAAATATAGCCAACAGGTTTTTTTTTTTTTTTTTTTTTTTTTTTTATGGGAAAAGGGGGCAAACGAGCTAGCGGGTCACCTGATGGAAAGCAATCACCGCCGCCCATGGACATCCGCAACACCAGGGGCGTCGCATCAGCGTTGCCGGCCTTTAAGATAGGAATATGCTCGTTTCTTGAAGGTTCCAAGGTCGTAGCGGTCCGGGAATACCGTTGCCGGCAGCTGGTTCCATATAGGAGCAGTGCGTGGCAGGAAGTGACGGCTGAATCGCACTGTCGTAGATCGCCAACTATTAAGCCGATGTGGATGGAAACACTGGCGAGTCGGGCGATTGCGAAAGTCAGCAGGCGGTATAAGTCCGAACAATTCCTCAGAGCACTCCCCGTGGTATAAGCGGTACATGATGCATAGAGATGCAACATCTCTCCGCAACGCCAACGGATCAAGCCGATCGGAAAGAGCTTGGTTGTCGACAAGCCGAACCGCGCGTCGTTGAATGCGGTCAAATGGAGAAAGCTGGTAGTGGGGTGCCCCCGCCCAGAGATGAGAACAGTATTCCACGTGAGGCCGGACCTGCGCTTTATACAGTTGCAAGCGATGACCTGACGTGAAATACCGTCCCGCTCTATTGAGCACACCAAGCTTTTTTGAGGCCAATTTGGCCTTGCTCTCCAGATGACCGCGAAATTGGACGTCACTCGTCAAGTCGACACCAAGAATTCCGATATTGGCTGAGACGGCTAAGGGAGTGCTCTCAAAGCAGGGAGCTACGACAAATGGTGTCTTTTTTAGCGGTAAACGCGCAAACCTGTGTCTTCTTAGGGTTGAATTGGACTAAGTTTAGTCGGCCCCAGTCCGAAACCTGACTAAGCAGAGTTCAGGTCAACACATAGGCTAAATATTATCACGCTATCACTAATTACGGGTGAGCAATGAATGAATGAGTATAGTATTTTGCTTTCCACGCAGACGAAGTTGTGGGCAACAGCTAGTATTAAATAAGTGAATGATATTGAAATACATAAAACGATATTAATTTCATTTGGAAATATTCGATGTAAATTTTTGTTAAAAATAATTAATTAATACAAGTTTCAGTTTTTACAAAATAAATAAAATCTAAGTTGAGTTTCGCCATTAGTTTTGTCAATATAAAATAACATAACCCCACGCCTTTTCTACCCGAAGGTGTAGGCAGCGGCTGTTAAGCGTCGTCTCGCCGTTGTGTTTACGTCCCAAATGGAATAGCTGGCGGACCTATTGCCATACCGGGCACAAAGTTAATAGTTTTGTCAATAAATCTTAAATAAACTATGAGGTTCTGATAAATAGATTATTTTCAATACAATATGTAAGTCACAGTTGGTTATATAAACTTAATTTTTCTTTATTTTATTTCCCATCAGTAGTAAGACTTTGGTGTAAGAATAATATTTATACACCTATTGTGTATCGAGACCCTAAGTACTTTGACCTACCTTTTCAACCGTGTAGTCTGGTTGTGTCTAGTTGTGGTACTCACAATATGCGGTCGTTCAGGTCTTTTATTAATTTACTCTTATGGAGTGGAAATAAGTATTGACGGTTCGAGTTGATAGCTGAGGCTAAGAATAGATGATCTACCGCTGTACTAGTACTATCATAACATCTAAAAGAAGGGGATGTAATGAGAATCGTCAAAAGTTTTTAGCGTAATAAATTTTGGCTTAACTAAAGTCACAATCGAGATGTATGTATCTTCCAGATACACAAGTTGTGGCAAAATATATTTTTAACAATCTGCAATTATCAACAGATACAATAAATACTATTGAAGTAGATTTGTAGCTGTTTATAATATTGAAATCAAAGAGGTATTTGTTTTATATTTGTCTATTAGTTTCGAATAAAACCATTTATCAACAAAAAGCTACAAAAACAATACCCACCATATTTGGAAGTCGGTTAGGACACGCACATCAATTTATGTAATATTATCACACTATTAAGTAGTTTTTTTGATAATCAGATATGTATTTTGTCATATCGATAAGATTATCCCGATAGGACACGGCAATAATGATTTCGGAATATGAATTTGAAATATTTTGAATAGGTATAGTAAAAGTTATTACTAAACAATAACTGCCAGAAATAATAAAAGGTAGAACAGCAAAATAATGCTATCAGTACTTCTATTTCATTTCTGAACGAAACAGAACTAAAATATTTTTATTATGTCTTTTTTATTCAATAACAAAATGCAAGCTATATATGTCGCCTTATTAGCTTGCGCACTTAATGTAAGTTCTTTTGTTGATGCTTTTTTTCTAACTTGAATATTTTCATAAACATCATACCTTTTATCCTCATTATGCTTTCAGAATGTCAGTGGCTTCGGTTCTAAACGACAACCAAGACTGGCAAGCAAAGCAACAAATCAAATACTTCCAGAAAAAACCTATTTGGATAATTTCCCTGAAGTCGAATATCCAAGCAGTGTCATGGATTCCTCGAAACCATTTTATTTAAATATGAATCCTTTTTCAGAAGACGTCAAGACCTCATTTAATGTGTTGACTTCTGAGAAGTCAGCAAAAGAAAAACCTACAGTGATCCTAAATGTAATTACTAATAATTCATCTAATTTAGACATAAAAAGTAACTCGAAAATTGTTGAAATTAATTTAAAATTAAACTTAGCTAATGAATCAAATGAAACAATGTTGGAAGAGCCGGTGTTATTAGATTTGGTAAATAATACTGACAGATTAATTGAAGAAGAATTTGATACGGAGAAAGATGTTTTAGGCACAAACTCGACAGCAGAACAGTCCAAGGATTCCGAGGAATTAGAATACATCATTAAAATTAATAATGATTTCGACAATTTCGACTTCAATTTAACATCAGCAGAAGCTGAAATGTCCCAAGCTAATAGCTCTGAATTATATTTAGTTAATGAATCTTCGAACGAATCTGTACCAACTGATAATAATAGCTCTGTTACCGAATTGGATACTAATGATTTACATACAAAAGAAAATCCAGTGGTTTTAAATACAAACTCTTCTTCGTCGGCAGAAGTTTTATGTAATGATGTGATGACTGAAGATGAATTTTTAAATTTAAGTCAAGATAGTATGGAAATATTGTCAGAAAAATAAATTTAATTGATCCATATTAAATACTAGAGATCTAAAAGGAGAATCTGGAGTGAAGAGTCAAAATGGGACAAATAAAATAAAGCTTAATTTAATTCTAAATGCACACTATTAAAAAAATATTTATAAAATATCTGTGTTCCTTACTTAAGACGAATCAGCAGTATTTGGTGTTGTTTGTTGTTTGTGATGTTTTACCTGAAAAAAAGTAAATAAACATGAGTGCAAAGTACAAAAGTTTTGAAATCAACTTGTTGTAATAAAAGATAAGGAAAACTTCTTTGTTAAGATAATATTGATATATAAATGAATTGTTTGTAAGCACACAAAACATAATAGTCACGTATTTATAAGAGAATCGATCGTATGTAGATGTAAGAAATTACAATAAATTCAATGAAATGACAATTCGAAAAAACGTGGCTTTAATTGTACTAATAGTCGTAGCTACACAGGTAAGAATATTTTCATTCAAATATATTTAAGAATAACTGATTAATTATAGCCTATAAATGCTAATTTAATAAAGAAGTAGAGTTACTTTATTTGTTTTATATTTGAACATATTTACGTACTTTTGCATCGGCTACCATTTTAAGAGACGTCAATTTAAAATGCATTGTGACATTTGAAAAAAATCCGAAAAGATATTTGATGTTCATTCGACTCGAACTTAGGAGTTCCCAGTCAAAAATCGCAAGTTCTAAATAACTATGGATCCGACATCAAAATTAAAATTTCACTGCTCTGTAGAGCAGTACCCGTAGATATCCGATGTCGGTACCACTTGCTGCTTTGGGGCGGTGAGACATGAGGATTAATTCATATTATTTCGTCTTCTTCATTACATAGTAAAGCTGTCGGTCTCCTTGCATTCTTATGTCTTTGAAACTACATAACGGATTTAGATGCGAATTTTTTAATGGATAGAGTGTTTCAACGGGGTTTTTATCTTTATTTCATGTTTAATGTACTAAAGAAAAAATGATAATTTTCGAGACTTAGCACTTTAGTTACAAACGCTGGCTGAACCCTGAGTGATAGATCGAAACAATGTACTACATTATTATACATCTTTAAAAGGTCTACAAAAAAGTTCGCGATGGCATATCTCTTAGGGAGAACCCACAATTATAATTTTTATTTCTTACTTTTTTACGGAAAATAATGGCTAATTTACAAAGCGATTTTAAACATTACAGCATTAATTTTCATCCAGTTAAGTATCTTAAATATATTGTGCTTTTAATATATTTTTTTTTATGGGATAGGAGGGCAAACGAGCAGGCGTGTCACCTGATAGTAAGCAACCAACGCCGCTCATGGACACCAGCAACACATATAGTGTTACTGTTGCGTTGCCGACCTTTAAGGGATAGGGGAAAAGAAAGGATAGGGAAAGGGGGGTGGGCCTCCGGGTACCTCTCTTACCGAACGAAACGCGGCATGAGCCACTTTACGTCGATCTTCTGAGAGGTCGTGGCATTTCACCGGTCGAGCCGGCCCATTCATGCAGCGAACTGCTTGGCTCTACCACTGTAAAAATATAGCCCTTTGCGAATACGACGAAACGAATATTTAAGAAGATATTACAGTATTGGCATAGCGGGACATTTGCGTTGCGCAGTATAAGCAGCCAAGACGCGTGCCGATAAATAACACAAATTGAAATTTTTGAAATCGAAATTTTACTTATTTTTTTTTAGCAGAACAAAGTTCGCGGGTTAGCTATATACAGTATAAAAGCAAAAAAAAATGGGTGGAAAACGTTTTAGGTTTTGATAAATATAATTTACCTTTTATAAAACTACTCATTTTATTACCGCTCTTTATATGCACTATTTTTCTTGTAATTATTAATTTTTTTTAGATATCGCTAAAACATGGCGAGTTGACAGCAAGGAACATTTATCTCAGTAACTTAAAGCGAGCAAAAAGAAATACGTTTCAAGAGACATTTTTGCCACCAAAGAGAAGTAGAACAAGACCACAAAAGGGCTATAATGTTATGTCCGGAAAGCACTCCTCATTGCAGAAATCAATGTATAAGTTTTATAATTTTCCAGAAATTGAATATCCACTCAACAATTTTCATGGAAACCCTTTTTATAATGAGAAATATTCAAATATTTACCAAACAGACTCATTTTTTCCACCGTCCAAGCAAAACTCAGCAATAACCGATTTTAAAAAAGAGAAGCGGATGAGGCGTAAATTACAAAAACTATCTAGCGATCAAAATTATCACACGAAAAGAGAAATGTCGCCAATGGCAACGCCCTCAACAACATTTGATTCTTTATATTTGAAGACTATGAATGAATTTCCAGAAGTTCAGTATCCAATTAATGCAATGGAGACATGGATTCCAAGCTATTGGAATACTAATGGAGAAAAACTCGAGCCACCATATTTACCAGCTCCTATACCTCGAAAGAAAAGTAAAAGAATTTATGAGTTTAATAAACAACCATTACAGTTAATCGAAAAACTCAAATCTAAAGAGGACAAGAAGAAAAATAATAATAAAACTACTACCAGAGAAGTGCACTCTATAACAGAGCAGAACAGCAGCGGCAGTAAAATAATTGTAAAATCAGGTGAGAACTTGCAAGTAATTTACACTCGATGTTGTTTTTCCCTATCGTGGAAAAATCGTGTTGCATTGCAGCCAGTATTGCCTGTCAAGTGGGAGATTGGTGGATTCGAACTCCACCCAAATATAAATATAGGTGAAATAAATATCGATGTTTGTATCTCACTGTAAAAATGTATGTAGTAATTTAGTATATATATATATATCATATTTAATCTTTCAGGTGAAATTTACCACGGGGATAATTTATTGAAAGGCAAGCAAAATAACTCAATTGAGGAAATAGTAAATTTTCATGAAAGATCGCAAGGAACATCGCTAAATACTCTTACAGTCTGTAACATTACTTTGAATGACAACGTCAACGTCACAAAATCAGTGGCCACCAAAATTAATCCTGACATAGTGTTGCCAGCTTTGGCTCCGTTAAATATAAATGAAAACGTAAAAGGCGAAAATAATGTTGTGAAAATGAAGTCCAATGAAATTACACCTTCACAAACAAATATTGACACGGGTCCGTGGAATGTAAAAATACCAATTCCGTTAGCAGAAACCACTGATGACATGACAATAAACAATACTGTTACAAAACAGGATAGTGACAAACCAGGTAGATCAGTAATTATTGTTCCAATAAATATCAAAATCATCTCAGAGGCATCCCAACCTAAAAGTTTATTGAGAACAGGCGACATAACCACAGTTAATAATATAGATGTACTTACGAACTCAATGAAAGAACCTACATTTTATAATGAAAATGATGAATTATCATTGCAAATGAAAAGTAGAGAACTTGTACAAGAGGTACCTGATAATCACATATTGAATACCGTCGAAAACACAAAAAATATCTTAGATGACATTTCGGAATATACGAATAATTTCCCAGGGAACTTAGTAATCAACCAAGATTTACCTTTTATTTATACAAAATCAGAAGACCAAAATAAAGAGAATGGCAGTCATCCTGTTTTAAGTACAATTCCGGAGCAGGTAGTTTTAAGTATTCTTGAAAAAGATCAATCACCAGAAATAATGTTGACTATAGAAGATATGCCTTTCTTGAGAGTCACACAAGAACCGAAAAAGCCTATTGAAGTCTCTACCAGCATGTCAGAAAGTGAAGATCTTCAGAACGATCTTAGTGATACTGAGACAAATAACTTAAAATTAAATCTGAGTGACCTTCGTAAAGGTGACTCTGAAAATGCCCAGTTAAAACAGATGTTCTCTGTTAAAAATGTATCTCAAAATTTAGATAGTGTTACAATTAAAACCGCTCTTCAAATGTTTTCCAAGAGTTTTTTAAATGGGACACAAGATAATAATAATTTATCCAGTAATAAAATAACAGACATATTACAATTATTTTTAAATAAGTGGTCATCAACAGTTGACAAGGCAGTAGTGAACAATGCAATAAAAGAAAACTCGGACACGGATGACAATAAAGATAACAAAATAATTACAAAAATTCAACTTTCAAACGCATCTAAGAACGACTTTTTATCATATATAACAAAATTAGAAACGATTCTAATCAATAAAACCATACCAACAGAGGTAGTCTCGATACCACAGGTACTGAAACCAAGCAATATTTGTAAATATTCACAAGTACATGCGAATTCTCAGAATTTTACGCGATCTAATAACAAAACTACTACCATATTGAAACAGGAAGGTCGGTTTTATGATATATCACCAGGTAATGAGAATACAAATGACACAGAGATCAATCTAATAACTAATACTGATAAAAGCAGTTCGTCGTTATATTTGGAAGCTTATGACCCAATAAATGAGGAACCGCAATATGAAACACAGAAACAGAGATTAGACACAAACAAAACCGCTTCATTTAAAAAAGTACCATGGTGGAATCAGACATTGCCAGGTGAAGGTAGTAAAGGTATGAAGATAAATAATAATTTTAGGTATATTCCAATCCCGTATATACTTCCTGATATTTGGACTTTGGTTACATTGCTACATAATTCTGTTAAATCACTTGAAAGTGAAAAACCGACATCTACAATAAATATCACAGTTCCAGAAGTTCTGTCCGAGAATAACTTTGAACCTAAAGATATTTTCTATACGACTATGCTTCCATTACATTATGAAGATATGAATATAAATAATTCACAAACAAAACAGCAAGATTTCCGTACACTGAAGGACGAACCCGCGCTAGAACAAGAAGTCATACATTTCACAGATGATATTCAAAACCAAACCAAGGATATGGATATTAGAGATCTTTCACTGACTGATGTCATTGACTTAGAATTACCTGTAACAACAGATATCAAATCACCAAACAATAAAAATCCTACTAATACAGAATCTTTTCAAAATGACGTAATAGCAGAATTGAAAAAAGAATTTTCTCATTTTTTGCACACTGAAATTGAGGAAGATAATGTAAAATTTCTCTTGAAATATTTGACAACACTGAAACATATGAAAAAAATAATGCAAGAAGAACACGCTCATGGTGCATTTGTAAATTCCTACAACGAAAGAAACTCACCTTTATTAACACACAAATCGCTGGAAGGAACAGAAGGTATTGATCTATTTCAAGATTCGGATGTAAATAAATACTATCCGCAATTTTTGCTAAATGCTTCTATCTCTTGCGATGGGAAAGATACAGCAGTACCTGTAAATGTTTCACAATTTATAAATGCAATAGAAAACAATTCATTCATTGGTATTGGAGACACGTTAGTTGATACGAGGGATGCTATACTACCATTTCTTAATGCAGGACTAAATGTCGTGGAAGAGCACGTAAGCAGTGGAAATGAGCAGTCAGATCTACTTTCAAATAAACTTGAGAATGAAGCATTATTTTTAATAGACAACGAAGATCGGAATAATGATAATATTAGAGACAGGCCTATAAGAACTATTGATGATAGTAAAGTTGATAATAGCAATTCTACACTATTGATGAAATCCCTTGCTCCTATACTCCCAGTAACTGACAATATTTCAAATATTATATATTTCAAAAATTCAAATTCATCTAACAATGCCTCTGAAAAACTAGATAAAACTATAACAAAATATTTTCTGCTCAATTTTTTCAAAGGAGTCTCAAATGATTCCATGAACGATGTCAAAAAAATGAAAATAAGGACTAAGGCCCAAGATCATTATTTACCCGCTAACTTTATTACAAATGCATTGCAATTGTTTTTAAAAAAGTTGCGGATACAATTAAACCATACTATGGAAATGAAAGTCGAAACAAATGCAACAAAAGAAGATCCCGCGCCTGATGTCAATACTATTTACAAAGTAATTCCAGACTATGAGGGTATAAGCGACAATAAATATGATTTGTCCTCATCAATACATCCTTTAGGAAATCAAGAAATCCAGGGAAAAAAACCATTTGTGACAGCTATAAACGCGCTGCAACCAGAAAAAAATGATGATATTGCTGCAGCAGATGGTAACAAAAATAATGTCTTAAATGTACAGGAATTCAATAATCAATATGTACCACCTCATATGTTAACAGATAGAGTACCATTGCGACAGATTACAACTCCTGCGCAGGATATAAATCTTCGAAATTTAAAATTTCACCATTTAAAACGTGGTCTCCAAGGGTTTCTAAGGATATTAGATGAATATACTAACGCGGTTGATAACAGGTCTTCGGCACATCAAGCGAATCAGTCAAAATCAGTTAATGCAGCCGAAAAATATGTAAAACAGAAAAATCATAACATGGAGAAAATAATGGCAGATGATCGAATCATAAATGCTTCTGATACTTTTATTACTATACCACCTTTGGTAAATGTTTATAAAGATGAAAGTTTTCCTTGGTTAACTGATAATATAAAAGAAATAACACCATCTACTGAACAAGCAAAAACTACCGTTGATGATTTTAATAAAAGTATTTCACATTTAGCGATGGAAGATGATAATATATGCAATCGAAAAATTGAGGATACCCAAAATGCTGTTATTGTTGATGATAATGTGCAATCTGACAATATGGTTAATGATATAAATAAAAAAATATTACTTAGAAATTGGACATTGACAGCATACACGACCTCGAAAAAGTCTCAATCGGTTAATGCTAGCAAACAGATAAACACGACCGACGACATTCATGAAATACCTATTGCTTACATGCTTCCTGATAATTTTTGGACTTTAATTGGGCTGAAACTTAATCCTGCAGTAATCGATGATAATCTGATTTCTACAAGACATAGCATGATGCCCAAAAATGAGCGTAATGATGAATTTAAGTCAGTAAATGGTAGCGTAGATAAGCTTAAAAATTTAGATGTAATTAAAAATAGCATACATAAGAACGATTTATTCATAATAGACCAATCAGCAATGGAACCTGAAATTATTCAGTTGCCAGATAAAATACAGGACAAGCGCAAGGATAAGGAAACCACAGATTTTTTATTTAATGATGTCAGTGATATTCAATTACCTTTGGCGAATAACACAGCGCTGTCGAATAACAAAACAATTACTGACACTCATGACATTGATGTAAAAACGTTACTAAAACAAGAATTTTTAGATTATTTATTCAATGAAGTTGAGGAGAACAATATAAAATTTCTTTTAAAATATTTAGTTACATTAAAGAACAAAAACAGAAATACGAAATTAAAACCTGCAGAAACTTCTCATGTAAATACAGATGATTTTGGTCAATAGTTCTCGTTGACGTTGAGCGTTTGATTAAAATTTAACGAAAGTATTGATCAAATGATTGCTGATCAAAAGGACACATGTCGATAACAGACAGATTATTTATTTATATTATTATTAATTAATTAAGTTAAGTCATATTAATGAATAAACTTTGTACATAAGGCTATATGAATTCCATGAATACTGCAAATTTTTTCAACATGTCTAAAATAATACACGAAGTCTAGGCAACAATGAAAGCAATATATTTTTGGATTACATCGGATATTGTATTGCCTTTTAAATAAATCATGTGTGTACTGTAAATAAATCAGGTTAAACTATTTGAAATCATAAAGCTGAATATGAAATGTTGAGTAAGGTTTGAAATTATTTATAATTTATATTGTTAAATTTTAACGTTAAGATTTATTTAAGCATTGTAAATTATTATATCGTTTTATAAAATGCTATTGCATAAAATATATATGTTTTTCTATTAAACTTCACAGTGGATATCTATAAAAAGGTTTTGGTATGGTATTGTGTCGTTTCTTTTTTTAATATTTGACTCAAGAAAAAATATCAAAATGGCTGTGCGTAATGCTTTTAATGTTAACAATATTTTCCCGTAATTCTTTCCGTCAACTAGACAACTTTTATTTGATGTAATTACTCAAGCCGTCAACTACAGTGGAATACTTGTTTTCAAAAAATAAAATGAATAAAAGCAGTATATTTGGCGTGGCGTGGCGAGCGCCATAATTGTCGCTGCCTTCAGGTATCTGCCCTGCTGCGGAGCAAATACCAAAATATAATAATAAAATTATTTTATAGGTTTTCACTTTCAGTTCATTAGGTTTCCCAATTAAGTAAAACTATTCTCCCGCACGCACAAAATGGCGATGACGATGATGACTAAAGGCTAAAGATAATGCTATAGTGTAATTTTGCATTTTGCAATTTTGCAAACGCTGGTTTGAACTAAATAATATTCAAAATTTACTCATTTATTACTTTTGAGATGGAATAAAGTTCGCCGGGTCAGCTAGTGTTTTGTAACTAAGAAAATAAAAATATAGAAAGTTTTTTTTTTTATAAATTTCATTCAGTAAATTATCGTCGCAATATCATTACATAAGTAGTAGAATACCGTGTAGCGCAGTAAGGCGTAAAAACCGTTAAGACAGCCCTTAAAGTCAGCATTTCACGCTAAGTAGGTTTTAATTCACTTCACATTAAATACTGCATGTTGACTCGGTACTTTATGGGCTTCACTCGATACTTAGTACTTTGTACTTAGTATTAGTTGACTTAAAGGTCTTAGTTACCAGGTCATTAAAACCCTTAACAAAAAAACTTAGTATTAGTTTACTAAGTGCTAATATATTTTAAAAATATACAAAAAAAATCCTCCGTTCCATAACAATAATATGATTTACAACATGTTGATAACAGAATGAAATAATATTCCGTTGACGGTAATAATTTTAATTTATACTAAGTCCCTTGCGGGGTAGACAGAGAGAACAGAGCCATAAAGGCACGATTCTTACACGTCATACACGCTCGTTGATTTTAAGGCTCCTGATATTATCTTCCGTAAGCACGTTCAATTTGGCCATGGAAAGTGTGTCGTTCCTATATCCTTACACTTATGCACTGAAGATCTGCTTAGTCAATATTGCACAGTTAATTCTTTCTTCATGACCGAAACTTCGGAGCATGCCTTTACGGAGGATGCCTTTAAGAGTTAAAACTCTGACACTGTCATATAAATGATAATATTTTTCTTTATTTATTTCACGCATTTCACGCAAACTCAATGTCACATGTGAAACGAGTAAAATCATCAACATAATATCAGATTACCGCGAAAATAATTCTATTTTTAAATTAGTTTGTTTTTGTTTATAATTGTTTAAAACTTCGCAGTCATACATCGTAAAATGTCATATTAAACATTAATTTTGATATGAAGTCAAACCGGTTGGGTTTGTGTGCAGGGCGACGCGACCTTGCGAGATTACATCATGATGGGATGGTGCTCGCTGCCACTGGCGCGGAGGTTGTCGCGCTCAGCGGACCGAGCGCATCTCACGCTTCACCGCGCGATACTCAAGGATATGAACATTGACAATTGACATATTATTTAAGCATTCCATTGTGAATTCAATAGGCATTAAAATCAAAATAGTTAAATATGTATCATAACATAAGGTGTGAGGGTGTAGGCAGCGGCTGTTAAACTTCGTCTCGCCTTTATGTTTACCAAAATGGACCCAAATGGAAATAGGTGGCGAACCTATTACCATACCGGGCACAACGTTATCAGTCATCGATATTTTTCACACATAACTTCCGAAAAGAACGTCGAAAATTCATTGGTGTGAGCCAGTGTGAGGATTCGAACTCTAGATTTAGAAGATATATAAATTACAAATTTTAATAATTACGCACTTCCGCGAAACAAGAAAACACAGACACAATCGCCACTAGCGGCCCGATTTAGAATGTTGGAGCTATCATAAGAAGACAAGCAAACAAAGGCAAGAAAATTATGTGCCAAATACTCTTTTCAAATCATGATAAATATTCACATAAAATAATAGTACATAGAAATAGACGCGTGCATAAAAAGGTGCATCAAGGATACTTTTAACTTATTAAGTTTGTCTTATTGATTTTTCTTATAATGCCATTGGGCTAATGTATAATCGACTAGCACATAATTAGAAATACCATTCAATATGGCAAAGCTGCCAACCTTCTAAGAAAACAATAAAAATACACAAGTAATTGCAAAAGACGATAAAGTCTACTTAAAATCTCAGAGCACTAATTTCTTTTGCTTCAATTTGTGTGATTTATGAATCAGGATATAATTTTCTCCCGAGCACAACAAATATACAGACTGATAGTCAATAACTCATTCTAAATATAAACTTGAATCGATCACATCGAGTGATTTATTTTGTAACGTGTGCGCTGTGACTTTTGCGCATGTCATTGATGACGATAATATGCCGTCAATCCGTTTGACAATAGTTCTTGTACCTATAAAATACCTATAATTAAATGATTCGCTAATAAGCATATCTGTATCCAGTGGTCCAGTGGTCGAGCATCCCGCTTCTGAATCAAGAAGTCGTTGGGTTCGAATCGTGGCTCACAACCAATGACATTTCGAAATTCTTTTCGGAAGTTATGTGTAATAATTATCGTCGACTGAAAACTTTGTGCAATGTGGCAATGTGGCTTTGTGGCAATAGATTCTCTAATTTTTAAACAGAAAAAACAGAAATATTATGCGTCCATAAACAATTGGGAATATTTTTCATACAGTTTGTACAGTTCAGCGCTGTACTTTGTTTTATTAAAATCTGATAACTGTGAAAAAACTTTTGGTTATTAGAACAAAGGATTCGCGTGCAGAACTAAGGGTAACAACAACAAGAGTTAAATATAATATGATAAGTTACAAATTATATAACTGGCAGACATTACAACTCCTACATAACATACATACGAAGCAATTTGCATTCAAAACAAAAAAAGTTATATTAGCATACGGTGTCGGTTCTTTCTTTGTAAGTGTTAAATTAGTATACACAGTCATAACATGCTTAAAAATATTACCCTAAACAATTAAAACAATTGATTGTTATGGCTGAAGAATTTTCACTTTCTACGAAAACACAGAATTATACTCTTAATTTTGCACAGAAAGACAATAAGTATATTAAATGTCGCCTCTAAATATAGGGGAGAATGGGTAACAGTGAATCTTTTTTTTTTTAAAGTAGTGTTACTCCGAAGTTTTTGTTAAATTAACACATCTCTGAAACTAAACGATAGTGTGAATATCTAATGTCTAAAGTAGAAATAATTTTTTGGCCTACGTCATACAAATTTAAAAGATACAGGCATTTTTTTAAAAAATGAGAAATGATCCGCTGTGACCCAGGAACGGGTCACTTTGGATCATTGCACGGGTGACAGTGAATCGACTGGGGCACACAGGATCAATTGCAAAATAAAACATTAGAAACATCAATTTCCATATTATAATATTTTTATTTGTATTACTAGACAGTCTTTTTGTCAAAATAGTCTTATGAAAAATTAACAATCACTGATTAACGAACATAAAAATAGGTTTACTTAAACCTAAATAAAGAAATATAAACTTAAAAAAAAAATTAACTTAATATAAATTATTAAAGTCTAACTAAGTTTAGTTAGATCTAACAATTAAAAAACATAAAATTGTTACTTAAAACTGTTACTCGAGAACACAGATTTGCCTAAAAACGTTAATTGTACATATTTAACGTAAATCAAATTTAGAAAAATCTAGGTCAAAACTATACATACACTGTTTTCTCTTTGTGTTTCCAGAACAGTTCGGTTTTGGTAAAATCATCTTAATATCGTGTAAGGCAACTGTGGCAATATCTGGCACAATTGGCATGTGAAAATTATTTGGTATTTTGTTAGATCTTCTAAGAAAACTAACTTCAGTCTCATTTTCCAGTTCTCCTATAACTTTGGCTATATAATAAATGTCTTTCTCTTTAACTTGGAATTTAACAACTATAAAATCACCTTCTTTGGGTAAACTTTTCAGTACGGGCAAGCAATCAGGCTCCACTACTGCATAATCATCTTCTATATCGTCCAATATTGGTTCTTCTTCAGAATATACACTTATATCATCTTCAGTTTCACTGGAACTGTTTAAAATTTTTCTTTTCTTTGTTTTTGCTATTGTCTTTCTCTGCTTTCGTTTCTTTTCTCATGTGATATCATATGATATGATATGATATCTATATAACGTTGTAAATGGAATACCAGTCGACCTAGCAACGGCTCTTATTTTTTGGCCATCCGAAATAAGCTTTAGAGCGTTACTCATCTGTTCTTCAGTATGAAGTCCGATCGTAGTCTTTCTTACTCGATTGCGAGGCATTTTTACCTAAAACATAAAGAACAAATAAATTTTAGCGTGATGGGTTACAATGGATCAACAGTTCACTGTGACCCAATACAAAACGATTCACTGTGACCCATTGACGGTAGATAGAAAAAGAATATAAACAAAAAAAAACTATCTATTTTGAGGACAAATCAATATGTATTACAACAAATCTAATATATGACAAGTGCACGACAAAACAAAAACATCTACATTTCTTATCCAATTAGAATTTAAGCAACTTTTAAAATCACGTAAAAAAATAGGTTAGGTACTTACTTAGGGTCCGGAGCGGGTAGCGCGTGCTCCCACTTCTATACCGCGCCGATGACTAGTGCAACGCAAACAGGTATATATGAGCGGCAAATACAGGTTTGTTTGTGTTCGTGCGTGCAACACATAGTAATTTATTGTACAGTATCCACTGTGACCCGCGATTCACTGTAACCCAATCTCTTTAGAACAAGGAGGTATGAATTTCCCGCTTTTCGTTATTTTTTTTTTGTTTTAATAATAGTATGCAGTCGCTAAACCCTGGCCGAAAATAAAAAACAAATATTTTTAAATAATGTTCTATCCGGCAAGTCGAGCAGCGAATGTAGCCCTCTTAATTGATAAATAAGTAAATAGTGAATAATAGCCTACAACGTACGGTACGCTCGTTTTCTTTAAGACCTAGTTCCCACGCAGCCACATATTTTTTTTTAATTTATCATGTCTGCCGACGTAACACTATTTTTAATTGTAAAAAAAGAAAGCTTAGCTCTTTTTTATCATATTATAATAGATTTAAATTGATTTTGTGAAATAATTCAAAAGTTATATTACAGTATATTCACACTACCATACATTTTTCAGAATGTGTGGCAATTCGCTCGTATCATAATCTATAAGGTGTGTACATGCTATAGATCAATTAAAACCTGTAAATCTCTAATCTCCATATAAAATATAGGTAATAGGTACCATTATTTATTATTCGAAGTACCTTTAAGTATAAAATATTAAACGATTCTATTTTTAAAAATATAAAAAAAAAAACAAAAGTTATTCCAAAATCAAATTCATAAGTCCAGTAGGTACTCTGTATCTAACAAGTCCCAAAACAATTTAGCTATTTGATAGCGCAATACAACTCGCGTCTGTCGTCTGTGTATTTTCGTGGTTATAAATCTTCATTAGCGCCCGTATCGGCTACACACTGCGGCCCTTTTACTCTTCACGAATTTATCGACTGTCGGCCATTACGTTCATTGGCTATATAACTTAGACCGCTAGAGTATTATACTAACATATACACGCGTATATGCCCACATACTACATAAAATGCGGTATCGTAAACTTACCTCTGTTGGCTATTAAATTCTTGAGAATGTTGTCGGCAATACATAATAAAATAAGATTAAAATGTTAACATGTTATTCCTATTTTAACTATGTTGCCTCAACAAAGAGTCTTCTCTTGAATAAATATGTTTCACCATAACGTACATTACTTAGTCACTTCCACATTATTTTTTACATAATACAAATTTGAACAAACAATTTTTTTTTGAGGTCCAATGCTAGGCTTCCACCATAGAACGCCGCAACTGACGGTTCATTCATTGGCTTCCTACGGTTTTTACCAGGTCGTCGATCCACCTAGTAGGGTAGTATTCGAGAACTTTTCTACCCCAACGGTTATCGGTTCGTCGAGCTATGTGGCTATGTGGTAACTTTTTAGGCTATGTCATTCACCAGATCTCTTGCGTATTTCCATTTTGCCATTTTTTCTCGCAGTGCGTTAGAAAGTTCCAGTATCTCGTGGGAGAAATAAAATGTTGTCTAATTAAATACTTTCATTGAACTGAGTGTGTTGTAAGCGTCCGCTCTCAGTGGACATAGGACCGTGTGCCATCCATTTGTTCTAAACTGTCTAAGCCATTAAGTAACTCCCCATAGTGCATTCTGTATTTATGTATTTATCTATTTCTTCAATAAAACACGTAAAGTTTTTTATTTTTTTTATGGGATAGGACGGCAAACGAGCAGGCGTGTCACCTGATGGTAAGCAACCAACGCCGCCCATGGACACCAGCAACACATATTATTATAGTGTTACTGTTGCGTTGCCGACCTTTAAGGGATAGGGGATATGAAAGGATGGGGAAGGGGGGGTGGGCCTCCGGGTACCTCTCTCACCGAACGAAACGCGGCATGAGCCACTTTACGTCGGTCTTCTGAGAGGTCGTGGTATTTCACCGGTCGAGCCGGCCCATTCATGCAGCAAACTGCTTGGCTCTACCACTGTTAAGTGTTAGGTAGTGTAAGTGTAAAGTGTTAAGTTATTATCGATCGATCGATTCTGATAACATTGTGCCTGGTGTAGGTACAACAAAAGTTTCCCCTTGGTTTCCTACCTTTGAAACGTAAAAACAGTTACAGCTTCTGCTGACACCTTCTGATAGAAATAGGCGTGAAATTATAAAAGAAAAAGATATTAAAGGAACGGGTCGGGTGTTTGTTTGAGTACTCTGTTTCTTCTGCCCCTGGCTTCTGCTGCTTTCAACGTAAATAAATTTATGCAATCATAGATGTAGAGGCTTAATTTTTATAGGTAGGTATTGTGCGGACAAATTACGAAACCCACAAAGGCGCAAAAGATATTTTTATTTCAGTCGGTTCCCACGATTGTTTCCACTCCGTGAGGCAATACTATACGTTTCGAATGATCACTGCCAATCAATCCAATCAACCGGCTCTCCCGCAATACAGCCGCCATTAGTCTGACTTTATTTAACCGCAAAATAATCTATAAAGTTAATCTCACATTTAAGTACCGCTTATCTATTCAGCGAGGTTTCAAATTTAAAAGTTTATTGAATAGCTTTAATTTAATTTACAAGTATTTTAGTGAAGGTTTAACGTCAGGGCCGTTTGAAGATAGCATTAAAACGAACAACACCTGCGCACTTCTGCCTACGCATGGTACAAAAGCGCGTGAAGTTGAACCGGTTACCCATCTGATGTTAGAAGGCTTTGCAGTCACTTTACTTGACGAGATATGCGGTCATCACTTTCTCGTATAGAAAGAAATATTGCCTAAGCTTGTAAGAAAGTTATGGGTCGAGTAAAGTACTAAATGTACTGTACTACCAGTAAATGAGGATTTTTTCTATGTCTATGCGCTAATTTTAAAATAACTTAAAAGTTATTTCCGGCACTGCCAGTCAATTATAATCATATTTCATCTTATCTCTGTGATCTCGGTGGTTCAGCTTCTGAATCAAAAGGTCGTGGGTTCAAATCCTGGCTTAAGTTTTATTTGTGATAAATATAGATGACTGAAAACTTTATGCTCGGTATGGCAATAGGTTCGCCACCTACTCCATTTGGGACGTAAACATAACGGCGAGTCGAGGGTTAACAGCCACTGCCTACACCTTCGTGTAGAAAAAGGTGTGAAGTTATGTTATGTTATCTCTGTTTAAAGATTCTACGAGTACAAAAAGAAGTAAGTACTTATTGATCGAAATTGAAAATACACCTACTGCGAATCTAATATCAGATATTTTTAATTAAGGCTTACTTAGAAAATCTCTAATATATAAAATTCTCGAGTCTAGATGTGCGTAATTGAACTCCTCCGAAACGGCTTGACCGATTCTCATGAAATTTTATGTGCGTGTCGGGTAGGTCTGAGAATAGGACAACATCTATTTTTCATCCCCCTAAATCACAAGGGTAGCCCACCCCTCAATTTTTTTTTTAATTCTTCGACATATTTCTGTTTCTTATTTTTTTTATAAAACGGGATACAAAAATACATGCAACCCTAAATTTTCAACCCCCTACGATCAACCCCTATTTTTTAAATTTTATTTTTCGGCAAGACAACGTTTGCTGGGTCAGCTAGTGTTATCTAAAATTGTCTATCTTACGAGTATTGCAATTTTAAAAATCTTCGATAAAAAGCGTCAAAAATGTCAGATCGACACATCGACGATATAATAATCTTACATTAATAGCATAGCTATGAATCATATGCAACATCAATGTTCGAACTTCATTTTTTAATCTTCTGAATTATCTTCTAAAAAGGATTTATGAAATTCGTTATTGAAAGTTGTCAATTTATTTACGCTGTTGTAATTTCTTCTCGTCGGAATACACAGTGAAGTTCAATTGAGTGGAGTGACTTGACCTCCGCACCAAATTGTCATGGTTGTAGAGATCAGTTTAAATGTTGCAAGTCGCACGGCGGTACTGTACCTACAGCATGGGGGCGGTGCGTGGGCGCGGAGGTCGCTTGCACAACTGCACCGCTACCTGTCTATACTAGGCTATTAGCATTTTTTTTAGTACCATATTTTATGCATTTGCCATATTTAAAAAAGGTAGGATGTATGTTAAATGAATTCTAAAACTATATTTGAAATTCGAATCACGTGTTTTTGAAAAAAAATGATTACGGAATTAAGAGAATACAGGTATTAAACTACATAGATTTTAAAAGTATATTTGTGTACAATAAAAAAGCTAAGCAGGTCTTAATATGACCTAAACTAAAGCCTAGACCAAAAAAATCGTACTTGTGATTCATATTTGAGTGTGACAAACAATTTCAATCATAACTTACAATTAATATCTATTTTTCAACACGTTTACTGCATTTTAAACATAATTATATTTGTGGAGTTTGAAACTAGAATTAAAACCAGTTTTTGGTCTCTATCAGTCATATAGTGGTACCTATATATGTTTTTCTATATCAACCGTTTACACCGAAATTTTAATAAATACCTTTCATTGTCTTATTCCTTTTAGAAACTTGAATATAATAGGATTTGACTTAACTTTGACCGTTTCAAATATGCGCGAAGTCGTCTCTGTCCAAATTATTCAATGAATTGAAAGTTTGAAAGAACCCAAATAAGTCTGACAACTTCCAACTTATTGAAAATCCCAAGGAGGATCCTCGTTATTAATTTACAAGTTTTACAAGTAATTTACAAAATATAATTCTATATAAAAAGCTAATATCTAGGTCATTGTCTAGGAATAAAGCTGCTAGCTTTGGTATATAGATTTTAAGGAGAAAGTAAATAGAGAAAAGTTATTTAATAATAGGTACTTTAATACTATATCCTTCAAATATAATAATTCCTTTAACTTAAGTAGTTACTGACTAAAATAATTCGATAACAATTGGTTTTGACGTTTTCATGGAAAGTTTTACATTGAAAGATTTTTTTTCTCTACAAGTCTATCCAAGTAATGGAAACCCTTTTGAGCTGTTTAAACAAGTTTGTTATAAAAATACTGGCCCTTTTTAATGCAATTAATTATTAAAAACTAGTGTCCGACCGAAAGTTCGGTTTCAGCCGAGTTTCGGCCAAAAATCGAGTTTCGGCGAAAGTTTCGGTTTCGGCCAAATTTGACCGAAACTTTTGCCGAAACCGAAACTATTGTAGCACTAATTCTGACTTGTGGTTCTCTTCTCTTCTTGTTCTTCTGTATCTTATTGTACTGTATCTTCTGTATATTTATCTCTTGTGTATCTCTGTTGAGAGTGTAACATTGTACATACTAATCTCTGCACAGTCTCTGTGTGGTAGGCAGAGAAAACAGATCCTGGCATAACTTTTCATAAGGACAAGTTTAATTTGATCATGGAAAGTTTGTGGTCCCTCATCGAGTCTAACATCCTTCCACTTCTTTACTGTACATATGTTTAGTCAATCTTGCATCAATCATTCTTTCTACGTGCCCAAACGTGTAAAAATAATTTAAGTAATTATTATTATGAGATGAGATGAGTAGTAGAGCCACACAGTTCGCTGAACGAATGGGCTGGCTCGACCGGTTAGATACAGTCGCGTTTTGTTCGGTGAGAGGCCTCTCCCTCCTCATTCGATTTCTAACTGCTTTTCTATCACACTAATAAAAATATTCTCAAGCAAGGATGGTTGACATCAGTCGGCTGGTCACAAAACCGCAGCCAAATCATTTGACTACATGGATAGTTCGAAAGGATGACATGTTGTGCTGACAGCATTAAAAGTGGGAAAAGGGCAAGAAAGTGATGATCATTTTTAGTTAAGTGGTAGGTATCTCAAAAGCGGAGCTTTTCGTGAGGATGGTCCCCGAGCGCGACGGGTGGCAGGCGCGTTACATCGCCTGCTGCCCAATCTTGGGAGACCGGGAGAGGGAGTTCGCCGCCTCTACAGTGGTATCATGCGATCCGTGGCCTTGCGCGGGGCCCCCGTCTGGTCGGTTGACCTTGCAGGGGCCTACCGCTCCAGGGCTCTGCTGAGGAGCCAGGAGCTCCGGGTTGCAAACTAAATAGATTCATTTATTTTCTATAAGCTGGTAGGCAGACTAGGCAGTTGCTAGCTTTCCACTACCTTTTAACTAGTATTATTATAAGTTTTAATAAATATGTTAATCACAGATTCGTCAAAAACAGTTGCGTGGCATTTCAAATGTATTTCAGTAGAATTGTTTACGTTTGCTTACTAATTCTAATTACTTATACCTATAGCTGCTTAGTCATTATTGTCACTTCCCTTTATTTATTTCTATTTTTCATAACAACGTGTATTCTAACATGACAGATACATTATATTTATACATATTGGTTCGAATGTTTACATTTATTTTATTTATATGCTCCTTGCCTGCATTTCTCTGAGAAATTATTTTATTTTATATTTTTTTATGGGATAGCAGGACAAACGTGTGTCACCTGATGGTAAACAACCAACGCCACCCATGGACACCAGTAACACATATATTGTTACTGTTGCGTTGCCGACCTTTAAGGGATAGGGGATAGGGAAGGATGGGGAAGGGGGGTACCTCCGGGTACCTCTCTCACCAAACGAAACGCGGCATGAGCCACTTTACGTCGATCTTCTGAGAGGTCGTGGTATTTCACCGGTCGAGCCGGCCCATTCATACAGCGAACTGCGTGGCTCTACCACTGTTGTTTAATCGATTAATTATGAAAAGGTTAATATTTAATGGAACTACTGCTCGATAATTAATCTTTAAGAAAATATATTTCAATAGAACTGTTTACATTTCATGAATAGTAATAACCAAGTTTAAGATCTCATGACGCGTGTATATATATATATATAAATATATTACTTCAGTTACTGACGCATCCATAAAATTAGAACACTAAACCACATTAGCGATTCTAACAAAACTTCTAGTTAAATTCTACAATAACACGGCATAATATTATAAAATGATTTAGTATAATTAACATTCCTGATTCTTATTTTTAGCAGGCAGGTGGTAAGCGACTAACGCTGGCCATGTTTTTTTTATGCGATAGGAGGGCAAACGAGCAAATGGGTCACCTGATGGTAAGTTATGTCTCACTGCCTACGAACACCGTGGTGTGTTGCCGTCCTTTAAGGGGGTAGGATGGTAAAGGAAGGTGAAAGGGGATGGGGCCTCCGGATCTCTCGGACCTCTTTCACCGAACAAAACCAGCCTCATTACGCCGATATTCCGAGAGACCGTGGTATTTCACCGGACGAGTCGGCCCATTTCTGCAGCGAACTGCAAGACTCTACCACTGTACAAAATGCACATATACGACTGCAGAATGATCATAGCTACGATCCGGCCTTTCAAGGGGGTGGGCTTTCGAATACCTCTCTCGTGGAATGAACCCGTTTCATTCCATTACACAGAGTATTAACCGCTTTACGTACATTTACTGAGAGCTCCTTGACCATGCAGCGAACTGCGGAATTTCACCAATTTAAGCCAAATTACTAGTGCTTCCAACGCTGCTAATAACCCTCGAATGCCTTTCATTCAAAGCTATTTTATCACGCTTTCCCCTTTCAATGGTTCCACATGTCGAAATCATGTGAACATAACCGATTTGATTATCACCGCCGCATGCCACAGTGATCTCGTAACAATGCAATATATCAATATATATATATATATATGTACCTGCACGACATTTTCAAGCCGAAGGTAGTCACCGGCTGTTATCCTTATGTCGCCGAAAATTTACGTCCCAATTGGAATAGCACAATGTTGTCTGTCAGTCATTTATCATAAATAAATTCCGAAAAGTCATTGGGTGAGCCGAATGTTGGCCTCGTGACGAAGCTTAAAGTGGCCATGGGGCCGGCTTTGCTTGGAATCTCTCTGCGAGACAAAATCGCAATACACAGATGATCTAGCGTGATTGACATAGCACCAAAAGTTAGCACGCTGCAATGGAGATCGGCAGGCCACATCGCTCGAAGGACCGATAGCCGTTAGCGTCATATCACGAAATGCTCGACGCGGGGTATGTCGGCCCGTCCAGGTAGACCGACGACCTAATAAAAACCGTAGAAAGACAATGTATGCAAGTGGCACAGGACCGTCAATTGTGACGTTCTATGGAGAAGTCCTACGTCCAGCAATGGACCTCGAAGGACTAATAATGATTGGTGTGAGCCGAGATCTGTTACCACGAGTTATTGATTCACAAGCGGGTCATTCTTCAGACCACCGAGATAAAAAAAATATATAATGTAAACAAAATTATAAAATATAATGGAATATACTTAGAAAAATAATGTTAAAGTATAAGCCGCACAGTTCCCGGTAAACATAATATAACAACATGAATGGATTGTAATATTAAAATAGTTTTCCCTAAAAGGAGTAAATAGTTGCACAGCACTAACACCGTATACGGCGCAGGCTGCGTAGGATAAAGGAAAACAATACTGTTTCCATGAATGAATGCTTAAGTATTAAACGTGGGCTCACGGTCAACAGGATATTTTATTTCTACAACAAGTCTAACGTATATATTCTGAGACTGTACAAAATAAATTCACACATGAGACCGGTTTACTACCTTTGTAATAGTCTTAGCTCGACCACTGGACCACAGAGACTCCGCTCACACTAATGATTTTTCGATTCTAATTTCAAAAGTTATGTGTGATAAATATCGATGACGGTATGGCAATAGGTTCGCTTCCTATTCCATTTGGGACGTTAAACATAACGGCGACTCGAGGCTTAACAACCGCTGTCTACAGCTTCGGGTAGAAAAGGCGTGAAATTATGTTAAGTTACTATCTTTGTATATGCAAAAATAATCATCATAACTGCCTACGACAAACTCACATTTACGTCTAGACAGCTCCGGCAGCTAGAAAGGTTTGTGGTTTGATTGTTTGCAGATGCCGCAGGATGGTAGTTAGGGAGAGTTTTTTATGTTTATAGATTTACATATTTCAAAATATATGGTTTTTTCATTTAATTTGGAACCGGAAAGCAATTTTAATAGGTAATATGTAGTGTAATAGATACTTATTACCACAGATTATGCACAATTTTCTTATTGTTAGATGTTTATCTTAAGAATAATCAATGGTGTGAACCAGGATTTCAATGTGAGATTTCTTAATTTCAGAAGCTGGGTACTTCTGTGATAATTTGTACAGAAGAAGAAGTGGTAGAGCCAAGCAGTTCGCTGCATGAATGGGCCGGCTCGACCGGTGAAATACCACGACCTCTCAGAAGACCGACGTAAAATGGCTCATGCCGCGTTTCGTTCGGTGAGAGAGGTACCCGGAGGCCCACCTTTCCCATCCTTTTCTATCCCTTATCCCTTAAAGGTGGGCAACGCAACAGTAACACTATATGTGTTGAATCTTTAGCTTTAGGCAATTGCTGTTCTGAGAGTAATATCCTAATTGTGTTCCTGTTAATTAAATGTATTTGCTTAATAATCAGTCGCTGGGTTAATCTGGCATTCTGTGGTTGCTGCGAGAATAATGTTTTATACCCATCTGTGTTTCAGTAATTAGTTAGATTATCAAGAACAAAACACATTAAGAATAATTCTAAATGAGTTTTGCACGCCGCACAAGCGGTAGTGCTCTACTCTCGACATGTCAAAAAACCCAGCCTTTCGAAACTTAGATGACGTTTTTTTTTTTACTAATAACACTTTCCGGATAATATGAGTGCACTAAAATCAAGTTAAATAATCTGTCTAACACATATGGTACATTTTATAAACAATTATTTTGTTGAATATAGTAAATAATAACATTAAAATCAATCAGTGTTGGACGTCCGTCAGTCTGTGTTTATGGATCCATGTATATGGCAGAGAAATTGATCGAAAAATTTATCTTACCAGAATACTTTTTTTTTATTATATAAAGTTATACCCTGTGCTGATTCCTAGTTAATATTAGCGTTCTAAGTACTGTCGTTTTATTATAATTTATAAAAAACTAAAATACGACAGTGTATTTCAGTTAATGAGCGCGGTGAGGCGTGCACTTTTGGATTTTCCAAATTTTTTTGTTATTTCCAAGAGAACTTTGTCATGTAACGCGAATATTATTGCACTTGCATACGTACTTTAAAGAACGTCATTCATTTTAATGTATTAATTAATATTCTTTATGTGTTAAGAAAACGTATTTTTTTTATTATTTACACCTTTTTTGCGTCGCAATTGTTTAAATAATGTATTTCTTGAATTATCATCTCGATGACAATTCACAATTTAAATTGACCTTGAATTGAGTTTTATAAAGGATACAGACGCTATGTCTTCTTTTGTGTCAACACTGTTTTACTGCTTAAATCTAGACCTATTTCTTATAAAAAAATCTAATCAAATATTTCAGCCTCACAAAGAAATGGCCGATCCAGTGGGAAATGAGAAGCCTCATTTATAAATTTATTATTTATTTATGCTTACTTTAACATAACATAACTTCACGCCTTTTTCTACCCGAAGGTATAGGCAGTGGCTGTTACGCCTCGACTCGCCGTTATGTTTACGTCCCAAATGGAATAACGTGGCGAGCCTACTACCATACCGGACACAAAGTTTAGTTATCAATATTTATGACACATATCTCTCGAAATTAATTTCGAAACGTCGTTGGTGTGAGCCAGCATGCAATGCCGCGACCTCTGGATTTAGAAGCCGTTTTCTCGACCACTGGACCACCGAGACTTCTTAAGTCAGCTCAATAAACGTCCAAAGTTACGAGTATATTAAAAATATTGTTTTTTTTATAATAGTGTGCAAGAAAATTACACATAACATAACTTCACGCCTTTTGTTACCCGAAGGTGTAGGCAGCGGCTGTTAAGCCTCGTCTCGCCGTTATGTTTACGTCCCAAATGGAATAGGTGGCGAACCTATTGCCATACCGGGCACAAAGTTTGTCAGTCATCGGTATTTACCACACATAACTTCCGAAAACAATTTCGAAAAGTCATTGGTGTGAGCCAGTGTCTGGAATCCAACCCCGGACCTCTGAATCAGTTTGTTAATGTCTTATATACAATGCAGTAATCGCATGAATGGTTCAGTATTTGAGTGGGGGTCACGCTTAAATGAATCCATACTTCCATAGATCCCACTTATATATTCGCTATGGTCCGTGTTTGCCATAGAAGTCTCGCCTGGGTAACCTGGAGGTTGCCCATTTTATATCTGGATCAAGAGTCTTGGTTACAACCCTGCCTCGCTCCTCGTAGGAGTCTACGGAATTAATTATTTTCGAAAATTATAATTATAATATCTTGGACACAATACACACAACGCTCTCTATTTCCAAGTTAGGTTGAGTAATGCTTGTATTATGGAAACGGATATTAATATATATATTATTTTCCTGCCATCTATCTCCAAAGTTATAACTTGGAAACAAAGCCCTTTCGGTATCGAATCAATCGAACTATCGATATCGAGGAACTACAGACCCTCGGAAGATTAAATTAAATCTCGGATTTGCGCAATATTGGAATATTTGCTTTTCTTAGCGAAACTATTATAAGTATGAGATTCTTGATATAATAATCTTCTCAAATATATTTGATTTGGTTTTGATGTAAAAAACAACAAAATGTTCTATTAAAATTATCATTACATAGTATAAAATAAGGTCGCTTTCCGCTGTCCGTCCCCTTTAAATGCTTATATCTGTGAAATTACGCGACGGACTTTGATACGGTTTTTTTCAACAGATATAGGGAGGCAACGGGGTAGTTATTATCTTTAATTCATGTATGATACAGTAATAAAAAATGATATATTATAAAAATTCTTAGTTATACTTTTGATGCGGAACAAAGTTCACCGGATCAGCTAGTAATCTATATATATATATATATAAGAGATTTCCACCTATATATTGACTCATCACGATATCTCTGGAACCATAAGGCGTAGCGACTTGAAATTTGGTAGGATTATTCCTTTCGCCGAGTAGAGGTCAGCTAAGAACGGATTTTACGAAATTCCACCCACAAGGGGGGTTGCGGGGGTGTTAACAATGGAAAATTCCCATTTTTAACCTATAGCTGCTATCGATTTCAAATTTGTCGAAGATATTGCAATATTAACATAGCGGGGCAGCAGTTATTACTTTTGATGCGAAACAGAGTTCGCCGGGTCAGCTAGTATTATAGTACATATATAACATAAACATAACATAATATCTTTCTTTAAATTACTATAATTAAAAATGAGAAACTATTCGTATTTCTAACTCGGACTTCTTCGGACTGATTTAAATTAAGCTCAACATTGCATTTGAATAGAAAGTGAATCTTTTTGTTTTGATTATAAAACTCAAATAATAACATATTGAAATATCAAAAACAAGAAAAAATATTCGCTCAAGTTTTTTTATGGGATAGCATGGGCAAACGAGCAGGCGTGTCACCTGATGGTAAGCAACCAACGCCGCCCGTGGACACTAGCACCACATATAGTGTTACTGTTGACCTTTAAAAGATAGGAGATAGGGAAGCACAGGGGAGGGGGTGTGCGCCTCCGGGTACCTCTCTCACCGAAAGAAAAGCGGCATGAGCCACTTTACGTTGATCTTCTGAGAGGTCGTGATATTTCACCGGTCGACCGGCCTATTCGTGCAGCGAGACTTTGACATACTTTGAGACTGTCATTTTATTTCCTTTCAAAAAAACTCTGGTATCCACATTTGAACGGTTCAGTAAATATTTGGCTTATAAACAATAACAAGCCTTTTGTAAACGACAAACACCTCGGTTTCATATAAAGACCCGCCATAGAAAAACACGGTTCGTTCAAATTAGTACGTGTTGCTTGACTTTACTTATGAAGCATCACGTAGACTATTGCAGGCTGTGGACAAACAAGACAGTAAAAGCCTAATAAATAACTTGTCTAGTGTATGGTACAATGCCATGGATTCTCTTTTGGCCCACATACCGCCATAGACATAGTCACAACGAAAGCGGCACACATCACTAGCTACATTTGCATTAACCATTTCAATGCATCAATGAATTGTGTACACCACTAAACATTATTCACATGAACTTAAGAGGGATTGCCTGCCTGTTTTGTAAGAAACTAATGAATAATAATACTGGCAACAAATCGTCTGGATAACGCTCAAAAGGACTCGTATCCAGAGCCGTATAAACATTTACATAAAAATAAGGTCTGGATGTCGTTCAAACTTGCTTCTAAATTCGAATCTTGGCACACAGCAATAACTTGGCAGATTGTTTTGACAGTTAATATGTTTAATAGATGTTGATGACTGAAAAGACTGTGTATTGTCGACTGATGTACGGCAATAGCTATTCCAATTGCGATGAAAAAATTCGTCGATGTGTAACAGCCGCTATTGCTGTATAAAGAGGCGCGCAGTTACTATTTATAAAACTACTGGAAACATGAGAATATTCAAAATCAGGCTCACTCTCTTTTATGAAAAGAACAAATAAAAACAAGCTATTTAAATGTTCTAAAACAATTCCCGAACAGATAACCTTCTTCATATACACACACACACATAACTTCACGCCAAATCCCTTGCGGGGTAGGCAGAGAGAACAGAGCGCCATAGGGCACGATTCTTACACGCCTCACTCGCTTCGTTGACTTTCATAACTCTTTTCATGCACGCGCCTCGGTTTTTGAGGCTCTTAACATCACCTTCCTCCAGAACACGTTCTATTTGGTCATGGAATGTGTGTCTTGGCCGTCCTCGACTCCTACATCCATCCGCTTTTGCATTGTATATCTGCTTAGCCTCTTCAGACCCAGACGAGAAGGAGATAGGTTAGAAAATGAAACTATGATAAATATTACTTAAGGGATGTATGTGAAATAAAATATTACATAAAACTTGAAAATATATATTTCAGTGCTGAAATAACATATATGCACATATGTGCACCTCAGGTCTGCAAAAAATAAAAAAGGAACAATTTCTCTACTTGGAGGTGTGGTATTTTTCGAAACAATTATTTTTTAATATGCACAAATACATGTTGCACTTTGTGCATATGGTACGGCATCGAGATTGGCATCCAGGGTACCTGCATTTGGATGCAAATTTGTCATACTGGAAGCGAGGAAGATGACCAATCCCATCAAGACGACTTTCCACGCAAGGTTGTGCCACGACTGCCCTTTGTCGCTTCTTCAGAGAAAGATCAGCTTGGTCTTCATCATCATCAAGGTTTCTTTTGGCACCTGCCCCAGTGCTTGGACTTGGTTGCATGAAGAGGGAGGTTGTAGGTGCGCCCTTGTATTTGGCCAAGGTAGTACCCAGATTTATACGATACTGTAGCAATCCCAGCCTATCCTTCGGCGGTACTGCTTCTTCCTTACAGCAGCGCATGTACATAATCCAACAATTGACAATTACAAGATCTACAAAGTGGGAAAAGACCCTTGTAGGCCACTTCTTGGTGCGCATGGAACTACGATAATAAGAAATTAACCTATCGCACAAATCTATCCCACCCATACATGTGTTGTAGTTTTTCACTACAGCTGGCTGTGCGACGTCAATTTTTTGGCGCTGGACCTTGCACCATCAATAATTCCTGAGTTCGAGAAACCAATCACGAGTCATGGTATCCCTAATAAGGGGCACACATACGTCCCTGTTCCAGTACAACCTAGCCTAGGGATACGAAAGAGACCCCATAAGAATTTGCAAACCAACAAAATTAATAATCTCTTGGCGATTTGTATTCACAGTTCTTAACTGCCTTTCTTGGGCAGAATACAAATTAGTTTCATTTGCGACAAACTCCCAGAAATTTAGTCCGAGGTATTCAAAAGATGAAAATAAAAAACCAGTTTGGGAACTTCAAACACAGGGAGTTTGAAGAACATCTTCATTAATTTTTGGTCCTCGAGAAGCCATAGTTTTGGTAAGCCATATATCTGGTCGGCCACTTGGTGCTGCAGGCTCTGGCTCATCGGTAGCCTCCAATTCTTCTTCAGAAACTGGTGAAAGTTCCCGTATTGTCTCTGAGGTAGGGAAATATGTATCATCCTCATCTCCCGAAGAAAAGTCCCCATCGCTAGTATTAAGAAGACCTTCAATTGTGCGGTCATCCATAACGATATCTACCAAAAACAACAAAAAAATAAAATAAAGAATTGAACCACTTTTATGTCTGAATGCCTGAAGTACACAAGTGTGTACTTGGAAAAAAAGTCTTTCTAATTGCTATCAAAAATTATAATTTTGTATGTCACTTACCTGTATATGAACAATTGAAGACTCATGCATACAAATCAAGGAAAATATTGTAAAATTTACGAAAAATGAATTTTATTTAAATTTTTTACTTTTGCGTGTACCCACACTCGAAAAAAAAACGGCCGAGTAACTTTTAATTCAAAATATTCTAAATGTTTATGGGAAAATAGCGCCATCTAACGTAAGTATTGCATAGCGTAGACATTCATTTAGTTAACCGTTGGACTGCTTATACCAACAGATAGCGCTACACGATCTGAAATTAAGTTTTATGAAGGTACACATGTGTGTACCGAGGGTCTGAAGAGGTTAGTCAGTCTTGCATCAACCATTCGTTCTACATGTCCGAACCATCGGAGCATGCCCTTTCTTACTTTTACACCGACACTCTTTCAAACCAACTTCCTTCCTTACAACCTTGTTTTCTACGCGGTCAGCGAGAGTCACTCCGCAGATTTTGCGTAGTGCCCTCATTTCTACCGCGTTTATTCTACTTCATGCACACTCTGCCATACCCAGCTCTTCATATACGGCTTACATTTTTTTTTATGGGATAGAAGGGCTAACGAGCAGGCGTTTCACCTGATGGTAAGCAACCAACGCCGCCCATGGACACCAGCAACACATATAGTGTTACTGTTGCGTTGCCGACCTTTAAGGGATAGGGGAGAGGAAAGGATGGGGAAGGGGGGAATGGGCCTCCGGGTACCTCTCTCACCGAACGAAACGCGGCATGAGCCACTTTACGACGTTCTTCTAAGAGGTCGTGGTATTTCACCGGTCGAGTCGGCCCATTCATGCAGCGAACTGCTTGGCTCTACCACTGTTAAATTGCGATAAAAATAATGACAATTGCGATAAAAATAATGAATAACAAATAAGACAAACATTACGTTCTGTTGACATTGTCAATGCTGCGATTAAACAAGATCCTGAGTTGGAATCTTGATCATGTTAAAAACTAGCTTAATGTATGATTGGACACCATGACGCATTATTTTATTTTTCGCAAAGATTTAATGTTATTTTTTTCTTGTTGTTCTATCCGTTGTGTACTCAGGTGTATAAATATATATATTTACTATTAATATTTACTTGTATCATTGAAAAAGCTGTATTAGTTGTCATATTTCATCTTTTTTGTTCTATCTATTCAATGGTCTTGTGGAATATTAAATGAATTTCTCTTTTGCAACGTGTATGCATTTGATTTACGATCGTGAACAGTCACATTGACTCGTTTAAGACTTATTTGCAATTCGACTTATAGCGTGGGACTTACAGCTTTCAATGCAATTGGTCTGCTTCTGACACGATTGCATAACCATCTTATAGGAGAAACGGGGAGAAAATACAGAATAGAGAGAAATTTATACATGTATTGAAACTATCTGCTAATGGTCATTTAAGAGGAGTGCTATTGACACGGTATAAAATAGGACAAAATGGGGTCTCAGAAAGGACGCCGAATTAATTCCAACTTGTGAAGAATGTGAAGAACATAGGTAAATTCGCCTTTTAAACTTGCGGCAGGTACGCCAGGACAGAGAGAAATTTTCAGGTACCAAAAGAAAATTCTATCAATTTGGAGCTATTGGACATCCGGTACAAACTGGGTGTTTTTCTATAAGTATGTATTTACAAAATAAAAGTATAATGTATTAATATCCGTTATCTAGTTTCCTTAACGCAAGCATTTAGTTGCTTAGTTTAGAACTAGAGGGCGCCGTGTGTATTGTGTCCAAGATATTATTATTATTCTAATTTCATAAATCATCTATGTTTATGAATGACACCAAACTTGGGAATAAAATTCCTAAAACTTAAACGCTCCTTCAATAAAATTAGACTCCTTGATCCGGATGCGGGTTACTCAAACCTCCAGGCCATCAAAAGGATAATGTACATAGATTACTATACGTAATTGCTTCTACTTATTTTTTTCTGATTCTTTATACCAACATGGATACAACTTTATAGTTTCAAGTACATATACTAAAACTACCATAGAATTAGGATAGAGGCAATAGTCACCCAAGCAACGAGACAAAAGATGGGTTGTTGTAGTGTGAGTGAATTATCAATGTGTGCGTAAAAAGCGCTTCCAAGTGTCAACTTTTACATAATTATTGTTCATGTGTTGAATTATAAACATCCTGAGAATCGCTTACTCGCGGTCGCGCTGTCAGTGATGATTAGTAGTACATTTTTACTGACATGTGCCATCTACTACAGTCTGTGATAAATCTATGAAAAATGCTAACTCAATCTAATATATAAAATTCTCGTGTCACAGTTTTCGTTCCCATACTCCTCCGAAACGGCTTGACCGATTCTCATGAAATTTTGTGTGCATATCGGGTAAGTCATCCCCCTAAATCACCCCTCAATATTTATTTTTTAATTTTTCGATATATTTCTGTTTCTTATTTTTTCTATAAAACGGGATACAAAAATACATACAACCCTAAATTTTCAACCCCCTACGATCAACCCCTATTTTTAAAATTTTATTTTTCGGCAAGACAACGTTTGCCGGGTCAGCTAGTATTGATCTATAATTATCAAACCAGTAATACAACTTACGAATCAAATATAATTAATAACTCCATTTTAATGGTACCTATTAACTTTTTTATATGCCTGCTTTTAACTATATTATTATTATTATTTCTATATCGGTAAATGAAATAAAATGGAAATTTATTTCAAAATACCTAATAGTAAGATACTAATTAGTAAGATACGACTAAAAAACATTAAATCATGAAACAAGTTACCAAGTGAGTATGTTGCTTTTTTTATAATGTAAATATATTCTCTTTATGTTAACATTCATAATTAAAATTCGTTTTAATCTAGTTTCTATTTTTTTTTAAAAAAACTTGCACACTTTAGCTACGTTTAATACTAATATTTAATATACAACTTTCTTTATTTAATTTTATTCTTATTAGGTATCTTGTTAATAATATATCTTCGGAATAATATTCTGTAATAATAGTAGAATATAATAATTTATTCATTTAGTTCATTATAGTCTCGGTAATCCAGTGATCGAGCACCCCGCTTCTTAATCCAGAGGTCGGAGGTTCGAATCCTCATATTGGCACCCACCAATGACTTTTCGAAATTATTTTCGTAGGTTATGTGTGATAAATATCGATGACTAAAAACTTTGTGCCCGGTATGGCAATAGGTTCGCCACCTATTCCACTTGGGACGTAAACATAACGGCGAGACGAGGCTTAACAGCCGCTGCCTACACCTTCGGATAGAAAAAGGCGTGAAGTTATGTTATGGTATTCATTTAGTTGTCTCAATAATCTGGAGCTCGAGCACCTCGCTTCTGAATCGAGAAGTCGCGGGATCGAATGACTAGTGTATATGCAGTAGGTTTCGTTACCTACAAGGTGTCTACACCTTCGGCTAGAAAAAAAAAACATGAAGCTATAAAAAAAACTTCTAAGACATTTCTGTAAAATTTCTTCAATGCTTATTATAATATCCTTGGAATAAAGTTCCGGCATTTTCTAAAGGCATCATAATTTATTCTACATTTTCACTATCAACAAACTGTATGACCTTCGAATACATAATGTTTTCGTCGTCGCGAAATTAACTACGCAGCGAGATCTAATTGTACTTCACACCGACTAATGACATCAAATCACTTGTTTAAACACAATTTTGAGGCTCTCGCGGGAAACGACGAGTTGTAACGTCTGTATATTTCAATTTGCCAGTCAGCTATTTGACATAGAGTAGTAACTTCCTTACCTTATTTCTTGGCATCATAGCTCATCCGCTTGTTTACAGATAGAAGTAGATATAGAATGATTTTAAATTTAGAACACATTTAATTTTTTTTTTCTTTTAGTGCATAGCGAAAGTGGCAGTATGTAATAATGCAAGGTTGTTAAACTCTTTTCAGAGTTCAAAATTAAAAAAACAAGATATAGCTAAAAAAATTAAAACAATATCGTAAAAAAAGTAGTTTCTCATCATCATGAAGAAAACCAATGACTTTTTCAAATTAACTAATTTCGAAAGTTATGTGTGATAAATATCGATGACTAAATGATTGAACAATAATTCGTACCCGATGGATTTCATGGCATCCAATATTCCATTATATAGGAAAAATTACGTACATTTTTTTTCGTAGTAATGAAGCCCACTGTGCTGAACCCACAAAATAAATAAAAAGAAGGACGGTCTCGCATTTGACCACAAAACTACGAATATTAACAAAACTACCCAAAATGGTAGGCAAAAACAACTAGGTATTTAATTTATTGTTTATAATTAACGATGAAGCGTAGGTACTAGGTACGAATAATTATAAATATTAATGTATACCTGTAGGTTTTTTCTACTGAATTTTATACAAACATGATAATATAAGTATCAACAAAAAGGTTATAGTTGCTTGATTTATAAAAACATAACTGTTTATAAGTCATTGTGGGTTTTGGCTGAGTATAAAAGGATACGTAGTTTTCTTTACCAAAAAGCCATAAAAGACACGCCATAAGATAACCACATTTTTCTTCGCGAGGTGGGTAGAGCACTGAGTGCCACAAAACATCACTTGATTCTTGTCTTTCATCCTTGACATCAAAATAAAAGATCTGGAAAAGTATGCAACAAATTGAATTTTCGCAACGGAACCGATTTATGAGTAATAGTAAATTAACTTCAAGAACATTTTGCCATTTGTCGAAGTTAGACAGGTCACCAGATATCATCAAATCAGGCCCAGAAAGAACCGGCGACTCAACATAACGATGACTGATACAAGCGTGAAGTTACATAAAGTAAACAATAAAATAAACCTATTAATCAGGCAGAATATGTTACACATAACCACCCGCAGTGTTATTTGTGTGAGACAAGATTCGAACATGAGACGTCTGATCTAGAAATTATAGTTTTAAGGCGCTAGAGTAACGAGAGATGGTTCGTATCGAAAATATGTAGTAGTACTAGTCTCTGTGCCACAGATCCAAAAATTATTAAGTGCATCTTACAACCCAAATCTTTTTTTATTTGGCACCACATTTATATACATCTGCGACATTAAAAAAAGGTAGAAAATACTACACGGATCTTATATCGAAATTAAACTTGCACCAAAGAATTTCTCTGTTATACAAATATATACATTTAATTCCGTTAAGGCGCCTTAAGACAAAATAGTAATCTCTTAAAAAGTTCGAAACACACCATTATAATATAATCTGTGTAGCTGTGTGACGTTTTAGAAATATATTATACAACAAGCCGGCACGGTATACAAGCGAAAGTGAAAGCCATATAAATTTAGCTGTGAATCTGACATTCACCATTTAATTATTTTGACAACATACAAATATAATATAATGATTGTATAACTAATCATTTATAATGTGTTAGATAAACTCGCCTTACAGGTAGTATAATACCTCCTTGATCGTACAAATCGATGATTAGAACTCGTTCTATGCAATTATTATTTATGAAAGTTTTCTGTGCTACATTTTGTTGAATTAATAGTCGGAGTTTTGGCGGGACTGTGGAAGAGACATGTCCGGTATTTGCATTATTTTCTCAGATTTGTGTTTCAATGGATATTATTAAATAAAATTCGTGGCGTTTTATTTAATAAGTGCTCATATATGAGTGCAAATGTGGAAAATGGTGTAAATATCGTGTTTAGTGTGCTCTTTTACACTGTCGTCAAGACTCCCTCGGAACATCATGCATAAAGTGCCACGACTTTATGGATGATTAGGTTAGGTTAAGCTTTAGGGTTAGGCTAGGTTAGGTTAAGATTAGTTTAGGTTAAGAATGATGATGTTAATTATAAAATAATAAGTCTCGACTGAAAGGTCCTAGCAACCAGGTCGTTAAATTATTTAAAAAAATATATATAAAAGCGGATTAATGTAGGAGTTGAGGATGACCACACACTTACCATGACCAAATTGGCCGAGTCCTTGCAGAAGGTGATGTCAGAAGCCATAAAAAGCGACGTATATAACAAAAGTTATAAAAGCCGAAGAAGCGAGTGAGATGTTATGAATGCCGTGCCTTATGGCGCTCTGTTCTCTCTGCTTACGCCGCAAGGGACTCGGCGTAAGTTAAATAATTCATAAAAACAGTTTAACAAACGCACTGCGGTTATTATATAAATGGTTCCAAAAATAATATTTTATACTACATGTAAATAAGTGTATATAATCCTACTGTTAAAATTTATATGTCGCCTCAAAACCTTTAAAAACTTATCCACAATTATTCACCTCAATTTTAATGTCGTAAATTCATGTTTTAGCCAGATGTTATGGAAGGACTGAAGGTAAATCTTGTTATCATACTTCAGCAGAGTAAACTCTTTCACAGACTAATGAGTTATTTATTTAATCTGGGTTTCCACAGACTTCATTCATGAATTGACGACAGCTTGTTTTGGCGGGAATGTAAAAGAGTCACATTGCGTTCTTTGCAAATTTGAGTTTCAATGGATATTACTGAATACAATTCGTGGTGTTTCATTTAATAAGTATTCGTATAAGTTGGCAAATCTGGAAAATGGTGTAAATATGGTATGTAGCATGTATGTGCTCTTTTGTGTTGTCGTCAAAACTCTCTTGAAACATCATGCATAAAATGTCAAGACTTTATAGATATTAAGTATAAGTTAGATTAGTTAGATTTAATACTTCAAAAAAATTAATACTACAGAAAAGGGAGTAGGTATTTCTTGTAAGCTTTAGCCAGTCCAAATCGGGCGAATGAACGACAGATACTTAGAATTTTTTTCAAAACGAAGAAAGAATTTTGAACAAATTTTCCGTGAAAACTTTATCAGCCTTTGATTTATTGTAAAATTTACTATGATTGTACCTACGATCAGGTAGCGTGACTAGACTCTATCACAATTCTGCTTAAGTGAAACATTTTTTCTTTTTTCTTATTAATAAGTATTTATTTCTCTTAATAAACAACGAAAATTGGTCTTGGCAAGTTCGTTAACAGTAATAATTAAATAAAAAACAAATGATGTAACTAATTTATACTAAATTAAAACGAATGGAAGTAAGTTTTATAATCAATGTTAAATATTATATTAGTATGGTTTCTGCTATATTCTGTACTTGTTTATTTGCTGTAGAGACCATAACCGGTACAAACCGGTGTTAGACCATGGGAGAACGGATATTTGCTGAATCCGGTACAAGATGTAAATAGGAGTGTCATATTCAACTGCCAAGATAATACAGGATGGTAGAAACGGTAGTTCAAACAGGAAGAATCAAAATCAAAGTAGCTGTGTGAATATGCCTCAAGAAAATGACGACATCAAACAATTTACAATTCACAACATAAATATACATTAACAGAAACAAAAAACTACTATTTAGAATTATTCTCATCTCAACATAATTATTATTTAATTCTATTGTGTCTTTGCTTCTTAATCACCAGAATTATTTATAACAACCAACCTTCAACATAACTCGTTTAAATCTTATATTATACGAATTTAGATAATGGTACGGAGTTTTGTAAAATAAAATATGATTTATCAACAGTGCTAGAGACGTGGCGTTAGCTGAATTCGCATGAATGGGCCAACGTGAAGTGGCTCATGCCGAGTTGCATTCGGTGACAGAGGGATCTGCACGCCCACCCCCTTCCCTCTCGTTTCCAATGCTACTTCCTGAAAGACCAGCGATGCAACTGTATCACTATTTATGTTGCAGGTGTCAATGGGGACACTTATCAGCAGCAGCTCCTATAACATAATATAACTTCACGCCTTTTTCTACCGTAGGTAGTGGCTGTTAGGCCTCGACTCGCCGTTATGCTTACGTCCCAAATGGAAATAAGTGGCAAAACTATTTCCATACCGGGCACAAATTTTTTAGTCTTCGATGTTTATGACACATAACTTTCGAAATTAATTTCGAAAACTCAATGGTGTGTGCCAGAATTCGAACCCGCGTCCACTGGATTCAGAAGCCGTGTGCTCGACCACTGAACCGCCGAGATTATTAAAGCAGCACCTATCCCATAAAAAATATTATTTTGTGTGTCAATGTTACTTACTAAGTAGTTTCTCTTGTACTACATTTAATTTCAAATTTCGTGAGTACATTTCCAACACAAAATCAGTCCGTACTATTCATACTGAAGTGATAAATGTCGTAGTACTACAAGGGTTGCCAAAATATTTAAGCTCAAGGCGCCATTGTATGATTTAGTTTATGTTCAATGCGTATGTCTATAATTATTTCTGTTTCGTATACGCACTATGGTACGCATGCTTGCGTAAGAAACAAAAAAAAAATTAAACCTCTATGGTCTTAATATAAATCTATTTAGACCTCGTTTCATAAACTTTTTTTTTTAATATTTAGACCAGTAAAACAAGTGGCAAATTGTGTAGTAACCAACAATATAATATTAAAAATCGAATCACGATTAGCGATCTTTTAAGATTTCAGTGCGTGACCTTCCCATACCTGAATATTACTCCATTTGTAAACTGAATATCTGGTTCTTAATTCATTTCATCTTCGAACATTTATGTAAAATAATCTTTACTGTGGATCAACAATTCCGCTAATCAGTCAATTTTTCCGTAGTGGGGAGGAAGGTTGGCGTGCTAACGCGGCACTACATCGACCTTGGTTCCTTATGTTCTAGCCTACTCAACTAACTGCTAACTACTTGAAATCAACTTTTATTGCGACACTATCGTTCGCACAACTTTCCACATTGCAAAGCTTAATACATCAACATCAAGGTCGGTCGTTACAACTGGACTTCAACACGCAATATAAGTACATACACAACAGTACAATATATAAAAGGGAAAACTACTATAAGTTCTCCAAAATCACGATAAACTAACACCCGTCTTGGTGAAGAAGTTCTAACCAAAGAGTTTGTCTTTGAAGTTTGAACTACATAAGTTTTTATTATAGCCGAGTGTGTTGATTGAAATTTTCGGCCAGCGTCTATATTAACCTTCTTAATAACAAACTCCTCGATAAGGTATTTTATCATAGAAAAAAACATCGTTGAAGAAATTATAAATTGGCAACACTGTAACTCTTTTACGACGTTCAACTTCGACAACCAACAATCTTTGCACTTATTGCTTTCACCATAGAATTTAAGTGACTTGTAATTCGTGGGTATTTTATGATTCCGTGCTAGTATGTAATTATTTATACGCAGAAGTGACAATTTGTACTTATTTTAATTAATTCTCTTTCGTAACATAAAGTTTTCGTTATAACTTAAAAATAAAACTCATATCACTCATAGTTTTTGGTATGGTTTGACGATAGTAGGCATGTAAAGTTTTGAAAACTTATTACTTATTTGATAAAATCGTCTTTTTGTTAATCTGTAACATGCATTTATTCTATTAAAACTTTTTCCAAAAATAGTTTACGTATTTAGCTTCTTAAAAAAAATTACACCATATTTTTCATTCAGTGAGTATCGTGTAATGCTGCCGATATGTTAGAGTATTAAGAAGCGTGAAGATGTATAAAACACATTAGAACATTTGTTTATATCTCAAGCGAATGTAATCCGCTGCATGTTTATTTATATAATTCTTTAAACATGTTGCCAATAGAAATAAAACAGCCTGTATGCGGAAGCTCTGAACTGTCGTCAAATAGAAGTCATCGACTTCTTTGAAAGGATGCAATGACATAGCAACTGGCAATGTCTCAAATCAATAGATTTTGTTAAAAAAAAAGTTAAAATTTGATATCACCGGAAGGACAGAAGAACTGGTCACCGTTTTTTACCGTGGTTTTTAGACTAAGATATTAAACGAAAGTTTCTATGAAGGTTAATGTCTAATGTCATTATTAAAAATCACTTCATTGAGGTTTCTTCCTCTTTCTTCTTCTGTAAGTATGTGTACGTTGTTCTTCTGTAAGTATGTGTTGTTGTAATGTGACTATTTTCGGGATAGACTGCCTGAACTTAATATTAATTAAATTATAACCAGGTATATAGGTACATACATAACACAACCCCGAAACTTTCAAAACCTTCGAACTCACAGTCTATAGCTAAATCTCACCAAGTAGATAAATGTTTAGGAATATTATTACATAAATATTAGGAGCATCAATAATAAAATAACCTCGACTTAATATCAGTATCAGGACTAGCAATTGCTATACAGTAATTGTTAATTATGATTTTGACATTTACATATAAACTTTTTAAAGGAAACCCTCATTGGAAAGCAATTCAATTCGCTGTGCACGACTTAAATATGAAAGCAATTGTTCTGAATTCATGACATTTGGTGCTGTTCTTATTCTCGCAACGTGTTGCATAACGAGATAAGAGCATGTACCAGTTGTTGAGTGTTACAAGAATGGTTTCTCGCACGACACATCTATGTTGTACGCAACTTAAACACCATCACTTCCGCAACAATTTCTTGGTCACTTCCTAAAAATCATTGTTATCGTGTAGGTGATACAGCGATTTCGGTTTCCTGGGTCTCAAATACGTAATATGTCTATCTGTAATCTGTAATCCACTGCCGCACGTACAAAAACAGTAACATGTTCACAGTCATGCTTGAAAGCGATCTATTTTACTGTACATTCGGACACATTCGGAAGGCGGTCGGTTCTAATCGTATAATGCTGGGCGTCAGCCAAGTCATTCCCGCCGTTTCGTCGAATTTAAATTTGGAACACATTTTTTTTATCGTGTGTGTGTGCCCATAGTAAATCTATACATATTATGACGAGGTGAACAATCTTTCCGTTTAGAGATATACAAATATAGCTCTCTCATCTCATAGACATTTTCTGAGACGGATTTGGGGAGAAAGCATCATTAGCATAGACTAGTTGCGTATATTATAGATATGTATACAGAAAAAAAGAGAATCTCTTCTAATTTATTTAGGTCAATTTTAATATCCCAAACATTTTGTAAAGCGCATCACGTTTCATTCATGATTTCAATTATTTATATACAAAATTTCATCAGAATAGCTAGATCTCCTCCGGTGATTCGTGAAATTTTAAATATTTATATCGCATCTGTGCAATTCTTACCACAGATTAATGTAATGTTAGCTTTTTTTTTGTACGGTATGGAATCCGTATCCTGCTATCACCTGTTTGTTTAGTCCACATGCGTAAATGTAACGGGTTTTAATGAAAACGCATGTTTGTATTACACCTCATGAATTTATAAACTCTTTGTAGGTATAGTATGTGTATACTGTTCAATGCATTTCTATTTTGGCCTGGATTCTTCAGGCAATACGCCAAAGTGTACCTTATGTCCATTCTGTACAACATTATCCTATCCGTTCCATTGTTCATTTAATATTTTTTATGTATATTTATTGTGTCTTTCAAAGATCGCATTCGAACCCGCGACTTCTGGACTCAGAAGCGGAATCAAGACCATACAATTTTTATTGTTTAAAAATTTTATGGTCTGATTCCGCTTACAATAATGAAGTTCGAATGCGAAATTATGTGTGATACATATCGGTGACTGAAAACTTTGTGCTCGGTATGGCAATACATTTGCTACCTATTCCATTTGAGACGTAAACATAGCGGAGAGTCGAGGCATAACAGCCACTGCCTACACGTTTGGGTAGAAAAAGGCGTAAAGTTATGTTATTTTATGGTCTCTCGATAACTGTTTTTCATTTTTTATATTAACAAAATATATATCATCAACATGCCACCATCATTTCGCGAACCTTGTGTGGTCTCCTTTGGACTGTTTGAGAAACGATAATATAAATAAACTGTTCTATAAAATAAATTTACTTACTGATTTAATACTTGGAATAAGTACATTTTTATGTAGCAGTATGTGTTGTTTAATATTATAGCTGAGTAGTAAATTTTATAGTTATGCTTTACCCTTGAAGTCATATTTATTTTATAATAAGGAGCCCCCATTACGTTTCTACTAACGTAAGAAAAAATATAAAATTAATTAAATTATATACCATCAAATTTGATATACCATATTAATTCAATAGTCCGTCGTATCGAGATATATGTTACAAAATGTCTAGCCGAGACACTCGTTGAACGAGGGGCAAATTGGCAATTTGACAAAAATTTATCGAACCGTGCTGAATAATATTATGCGTGGGTTACTTGCTGTTGCTTGCGAATTCTTTTGCAAGATGAATACCATATTTGAACTTGCCCTTTTAATAGTTCGTCCCTAGATTTACTTTTATCAACTGCGTCAGCAGCAAACACTGTCCATTTTATGGCAGGCAACTACCGTGACCTATAGACATGTTCGACATCATGAGTAACTTATGCTTCATTGTTAATTCATAAAAATCAATTTTAAAGATTTAACTCCTAGCTTATGACCTGTTGAAAATTAAACTAAGACTTATCTCCGGATTTGTAAATATGGTTTAAAGACAATTTGGTATCCGTGGTCATAACTTTATGTCATGAACTATTCGTCATGTTTATTAGCAACCTGTATTAAGCTCACTCACTGTTTACTAACTAAAAAATCATCGACAGAACAAATAGACGCTTAAACTTTATATAAATAAAACTAGCACGAACAAGTAGGTACTAAGTCTTTATATTCTACGATTATCACTTTAATTTGGTACAATATACTAATTTATATATATATATATATATATAAATATACAACAAAATATTAATTTTGTTAACATAGGTATCGATTGCAGAGTCGATAAACTATTATCTATTGCGGACACCACGAGCTTGTACGTTTGGCTGCAGTACAACGTTTTTAATCTGTGATATGAACATAAAAAAAAACAAAACTAATCAAGCGTTACCAGTGGGCAGAAAACTGTGTCTGTGGCAAATGACCTTCTGTCAATGCTAATAATGGTCACAGTATATTGTAGAACACCGATTTATATGGGTAATTTGCGATTAATTACATTTTATGTACCTACGTGTAAACACACGAGTTACATGCAACTCTCAAAATGTTTTGTAGGACAACGTAGCTGATGTCACCGTGTTCTTGAATCATCGCCCAGTAACCGCGATACGAAGAGCTCTGTAAGTCTGTACTATAACATGCCTCATAATAATATAAGATCATATACCTAAATGATCCAACTGATATACTAAGAAATCTGATGGCTGTACCTTCAACCTTGTTTTGGCTTATGGACGGCCAAATTTACAGAATATTTGGAACCGAGAAGACCATCAAACATTTACAATTGTTCATAACATAGTAGGTATAATTGCTTTTTTCAAATTTACTAAAATATAACATGATGATAGATAAAAAATCCGCTGAAGACTAAAACTTGTAAACATATGTTACCTGTGCTCTGTTGATAACGTCATGAGGTCCCCGCCAAGTTGTAGCAGCCGGTGATTTTCTCTTGGCTAGTTCCAAGGTGGCTTCACTTGGACATCGCTCAAACATAAGCACTCGTTCTGCTACGGAGCCTCTCGTGAGGAACGGTCTTACAGGCGTCACACCTGACGCAGAGGCGGGCTCACCGGCGCCGGCGCTTGAAGCGCGACGAGCACGCGCCTCGAACTTGGAGCGCGCTTCTGTGACATGCGAGCCCAGTGAGGCGCGGCGCTCGCCGCTAGCGCCAGCCACTGGCTTCCTAGCGCCTGTATCCAGTTTATCCTGGTATCGGCTCTTGGCATAATCTACAAGTGAAATCGGTGGCACCACATCTGGACGTTCATTGGATCGTTCGGCCACCACACCACCAGTACGCAGTGCCCGCAGCAGACGTTCTTCCTCACGCGCTACCTCAAGGCGCATCGCTGCAGAGTCAACACGTCTAGCTCCTGCGCCAGCGCCTACAGTTCCATTTCGTTCTGGCACCAAGTCGGGAGGTAGAGCTACCTCTACAGTCTCGCCGTCCGGTTCTACTCTGCCTCGACTTTGGTCTATTCTCTGATCCCTACGAATGTCCGGTCTGTGCTCTCTTCTGAGATCAGGCCTTTGCTTTATTTCAGGTTTTGGTTCAGGCCTCGGTTTAGTGCGCAAGTTATCTGTTAATTTTAGGCCAGGCGTAGGCCTGCACGACAATATCTCAGTGGGTGCAAGGCCGCGTGCTTTCCAAGTTTGGTATATAGCTTCGGCGTGATCCGAAATCTGTTTGGCTATGGCAGCGATATCCTCCTCCCCCGTGTCTATCTCGCGGCGAGCCGTGGCCGCCATGGCCGATCCTCTGCTCGCTACCTAGGCAATGGTTCAAAAACGCACCGCACGAGCAACTCTACGGGCTCACCGGTAGCCCCATCCACACTCACAATTAACACAAGAACATCACTGGATCTACACGGATATAAACAAAAACACTGATATGGCACTGCGGCTGAGCGCGACGCCCCCTCCGAACAGCTGTAGCGGAACGCGCGACAAACAACAAACAAAGGCAACGATCGCGAGTTACACTGCAGTTTGTGTCACATCGCACCAGACATCAAACCCCGGACAGGCGCTCCAGCGGACTGCGGCGCGGCGCGCGTGCCGCCCGGCCCGAGCCCGGCCCCCGCACCGCCGCCTCCGCCGCCCCCGCCCCTCACAGATCCCTCGTCGCAAGCCGCTCCTGAATTCCCGTTTCATTCCCGACACGTCCTAGTTGCTCATTCACTAAACACTAAAACATTACATCAAAATCACCTCAAACACTATACACGCATTGACCCTATCTTTTGCAGCATTAACATCATCCGGAGAATACCTATATATTTCATACCTCAAAATTCATTTAAAACTAATTATTTTAATTTTAAACATTTTTGTATATTGACTATTTTTAAGTGTCTGTGAGGACCGATGAAAATAAAACCACTTTGACTTGACTTTGACTTTGATAGAGTTCGTTGGAGATAGATAGAGTTAGCGAGCTAGTAAAATAATCCATTGCCTCGTTAATCTCTTTTGCTTAATCCTCCTAAACGTTGTCTCATAGACGCGATATAAATTTTGTAATTTTTTTTTATGGCACGTATTTTATATAAAATCAATTGCCGCATAAATGAAAGTTCAACGACAGACATCACCAAATTGGCTATAGCTTTGGCTAAAATAACATTGTGAAATATAAAAGCACATAATGTATGCCTGTGGAAATTCATCTACCGTATGTGGCAACAAGTGTTCCTGCTTTAGACTATGTTTCAAAGACAAACTACTTAGACTACCTAATTTATCTATTTTGACTCAGAGAATAAACTTTTTAAATTCGATTGCAGATACTAGAATTAATAAAAAAAATAGGAATTCTGGAGCAAACTTTTACTAAACAAAGGCAAATAACTTCGTTCCGTCTGTGACCCATAGATCACTCAGATATTTAATTAACCATGTATCTCTTTCAGTAGAGGAACCGCGTCTCGTAAACTTAGTGAATACGATGCAATGCTCAGTATTTTTTATATTTATTTTATTTCCTATGTAATACAGGAATTGTATTCTTGTCAGCTTCCGAAGTGTAATGGTTTAGCACTCGAAATCATCAGAAGTCAAAAATTTCAAATCATAAATTATCTATTCGATAGACTGTCATCGATATATACAGATCACTGTTCAAATTGTTGTACTGACTGTAATACAAGAGGCTGTGCAAGCTATTACATGGAACTGAAAAGAAATCGTGTCCAGACATAACTTCTGCTGCTGACAGAATACAATAATTAAGGGTGTGAAGTTAGAAAAAGAAAGGTGTATTGTATTTATTATCTGTGGTAAATTAAATAGTCTATGTAGAGTCGCTTGTCGCAGCGCGCGTGCGCGTCCTCGCCGCAAATAGCACGCGACGTATATTTATTTACATGCTTCCGAAGCGCGCACGTTATTTTTTTTTTATAATTTCCGATGCGTTCATAACAAACTGAGCTTAGATAAAAAAACTATAAAACTAACTATAAAACTAGAATATATAAACTAGTTACGGCCATAGTATTGTGATATTGTTTTTCATACACGATAGCAAGTTCGAAACTACAAACTTGAATATCATCTATCATCGAAAAATCCGTCCTAATCGATGCAAAAAACAATATAAGTTTAGTACTTTGACAAATATACTTGACATTACAAATTCTGATACATGAAAGTTAGTTAATAATGTCTGCGAATCACTGTTATAACTTGGAGATATATATAGACAATTAATAAAAAATATATAAGTCTCGGTGGCGCAGTGGTCGAGCACACGGCTTCTGATCCAGAGGTCCCGGGTTCGATTCCAGACACTGGCTCACACCAATGACTTTTCGAAATTATTTTCGGAAGTTATGTGTGATAAATATCGATGACTGATAAAAACTTTGTGCCCGGTATGGCAATAGGTTCGCCACCTATTCCATTTGGGACGTAAACATAACGGCGAGACGAGGCTTAACAGCCGCTGCCTACACCTTCGGGTAACAAAAGGCGTGAAGTTATGTTATGTTATGTAATAAAAAAGCTACCTACATAATTTATCATTATTTGTAAATTACTCACCTCTATAAAACACATTAATTGGTCATCATCTACATACTTATGCGCTTTCTAGTGTTTCCGTGTTGCTAAAATAGATATACAACTACCTACTAATCTGTGCAAAAAAACAATCAAACATATTTATGTTAAATTAAAGTAAAAGTCGGCAACATTATGGATGCATTCAGCTTTTTGTAATTTTCGACGGATACGCGATGATTTTTGAATATCGAACAATATTACATTTTAAAATCGTTCCATATTAAACATTAAATATATAAATATATTTTGTTTTAAAGATTTCGAAAGTAAATAAGCAGACTGTAGAGTACATTCACCAAAGATAACTTACTTAGTTTTAAGGCCGTCGTCTCTTTGGTGAAGAGATTAAAACACACTTCTTAATTCACATGTCTCAGGTTCGAACCCTGACTTAGTTTCATCACGGCAACAGAATTCCTCATCTATTCCATTACCCTTATCAGCTTTCTACAGTTTCAGCCGTAGTGAAACTAGATGAAAAATACAAAAGCATATTTTTTTTGTATTACCTACATTACTTAAAAATATATATTTAGATACAAACTTTACCTTACCCATTTATAAAATAGCGGTCTATTAACAACACTTATTTTTAAAAAGCCAAGTCTACTGAGACGGGTCAAAATAATAAGTTGGAAATATTATCTAACGTAAAAAATTTATAATTTATATTCAAATAAGAAACGTGATGTGAGAAAAAGTGAAAACATTTATGTTAATGAAGAAAGAGATCAGACATAATATGTAGAATAATGTAGATATACTCGTATATAATGATAGCTTTTGCCCGCAACTTCGTCTTCGTGGAAAGCATAAATACTATGCCAGTGCCAATATAAGGGTTCATTGCCCACCCCCCCCCCAATTAATTATAGCGTGATAATATTTAGCTTATATGTTGACACCACATCTTGGCTATATTTATGCAAAATCGGACAAAAAAGCATGCTGCACTTTTAGAGTTTATCCGTATCAAACATACAGATAAACAAAAATCTAAAAACCGCACTTTTGTGTACGGTGTCGATTGTAGATCATGTCCCAAGTATTCTAAAAAAACAAATTCAATGTACAGTTTCAACTTTCATACGATTTTATTATAATATGTAAAAATAAGATGCCCGTACATAACGCTCCACGAATATTTAAAACTTGATAAAGTACATATGTTAGACAGAAGCACAAAAAAAACGCTTTGTAAACATGTGCAATGAAAATAAATGTTTGATGTAACAAATTATATAAAAATGAAAGATAGCACACAATTTAGTTTCACTAAAAGATGATAGGTTCGAATTTATATGCAGGATAAAAAATTAAAACTGGCAGAGTCACCACAGATCGTTTTATTTATGGGATAGCAAGACAAACGAGCAAGCGTGCCACCTGATGGTAAGCAACCTGCGCCGCCCATGGACACCAGCAATACATATAGTGTTGCTGTTGCGTTGCCGACCTTTAAAGGAGTAGGGTAGGACAGGATGGGGAAAGGGGGTGGGCCTCCGGGTACCTCTCTCACCAAACGAAACGCGGCATCAGTCACTTTCGTCGATCTTCTGAGAGGTGGAGCCGGCCCATTCATGCAGCAAACTGCTTTTGGCTCTACCACTGTTATATACCACGACGTCTCATAAAATCAACGTCATATGGCTCATGCCGCGTTTCTTTCGATGAGGTGTCCGGAGGCTATCTTAAAAGCTGGTAACGCAACTGTAACACTATCTGAGTTGCATGTGTTCATGGGTGGCATTAGTTACTTAACACCAGGTGACACGTTTACTCATTTTACTGACCAACTATAAACCAGGAAAAGTTAGGTTGACGTCTTTATGATTTAAATAGCTTTAACTATTGTCAATATTCGCTGTAGTAGTATTATTATGTTTATAGAGGGTAAAGTAAGTTAAGGGAATGAGGGTTGGCGTGAAAAAAATTTTCGTAAAATGGTAACTGCGCCTCTTGGCCACCCTTACGGGGCGCGGCGAACGTTGACCTGTGTAACGTAGTACAAATTGTACTCTAAATAGAAGTGTGAAATTAACTCAGGTATGTTGTTAATCAGCGAATAGACTACATGTAAATAAGCACAGTGAATTTGATTTAGATTTCTTTTGTAAATAATATCTGTAGTTTTGGTCATTTATAAATGTTGACGAATTGACGTCTCGATGGTCCAGTGAACTCCAGCGGTCGAGCATCACGCTTCTATATCATTAGGTCGCGGATTCGAATCTTGGCTCACACCAATGACTTTTCGAAATTATTTTCGGAAGTTAAGTGTGATGAATATCGATGACTGAAAACTTTGTGCCCGGTATGGCAATAGGTTCGCCTCCTGTTCAATTTGGGACGTAAATATAACACATATATACTAAGTACCTAATTGTTTAAAATTCGTGGTACTTAACACACTATCGAATATGGAGCTAACATCTGAACCTGGATATTCAGTCAGTAACCATGAACTAGAAAGTCTATAAATAAATCTATAGAATCTTTCTCTATACTTGCCACGGCTTAACTGGTTGTCAAACTACATCACGCATTCTGTTCTATCCATGTTTATTCTATCAGATATGTCGTAGTTGATCAAAACAAATATATTTATTCGAATATAATATTTTATTACATTTATTTTATTAATAATAATCAACATAAATAAAATTAATCAACTAAATGAGTACTGTGAAATAACTATTTAGTTATTTGTCAAATTTATTAAATACATTAAATGTATTTGGATAACTCTCGTGAATCTGAGAAAATTTGTAAAAGATGATATTTAGAAACACTTACATATATTATATTAACTGAGCAATGCATGAAACAGCAGTAAAACCACCGAAAGATAAAAATGATTGGCAAGCTATTGATATATATTTATTTTCAAATGGTCAGCAGTATTCACCACCTAGGAAGTATCACTTAACAGAGACAAATTTGAACTTATGGGATGCAACGATCCACTTTTTGGCTAGATCGCACTACGGATCATTGTAAATATCATTTTCAACTTTTAATAGTAGATTATATACCTAATACTAGTTGTCCCGGCGAATTTTGTTTGGCCTCGAAAGCAATAAATAAATGATAACAGATGGTTTTCTAAAAAAAAGTGCTACTGTAGCGCGTTCATATTGTGATGGAACCTTGTCACAATAATAGCTGCGTGACGTCACCCGCTTCAAAAAACGCACGACTTTTAATCAGTTTCTTACTTATTTTAACGAGTAAGTATGATGTTTAACAATAAATAAATCACAAAAGTTATATGTTTATTACATATAGTTATAAATTCAACAATAACAATTTAAACTCAATAGTATGCGCTTCAAAACGTTGCAAACGGTACTGACACTGACTCTTGCACTACGTCATCACCTCCAAGACGGCGGCTATTCCAATCCCAATATCAACGCGCAATGATTATAGCATAATTTACTCTTTATTACACCAGCTACTGGCCAATAAGAGTTCCGTCAAAGTTAGTATATAACAAATTTAGCCGCAACAAACAGACATGCAGACAAATAATGTAAATAAATATATCTTGGAGTATATGTGCCGTATATATTTTCATATTATGAATGTAGTAGTTTTTAAAATTACGAACAGACACTTCAATTTTATCTATACATATAATAAAATTGTAGAAAAGTCAAAACTGTACATTGAATATTTTTTAAAAAGAATACTTGGTGTGTGATCTGCAATCGATACCGAAGCCAAAAATATACTTTTTAGAATTTTTGTCTGTTTGTCTGTTTGTCTGTTTGTCTGTTTGTCTGTATGTATGTCCGGGATAAACTCAAAAAGTACTGCATGGATTTACTTCAAATTTGGCACGAAAATTATTAAGAAGTCGGGTCAACATATAGGCTACATATTATCACGCTATCACCTACGAGGAACGAGCAGTGAACCTTTATTTCTTCAATGTATTCTGTAGCAACGTGTAATCTAACGACGCATATTTGTATGTTGTTATGGTGTTATTATGTTAATAACCATGCTTTAATCTATACATATAATAATAATAATAATATAATATAAGTTAGCTTCACATTTTAATTAACTTATGCCGTTAAACATAACAGACAATTTTAAAACAGTGCCATCTATGAGATTTACAAAACAGAAAACATTAAGTTGAATTACACGTGTAAGCACTTTTTGGTTTTAGATATAAATAAATCTTTGAGATTTTAAAAACATCAAGTCGAATTACATGTTTAAACACTTTTTGAATATAAATAATTGAAATTTCATCATGCGCTTGCGGTCAATAGATGTTTTTAAGAGTCATAGATGGAGTTGTGCATTTTCTTCTTTAAAATTGTATCGTTAATTCTTTTCAGAGATGAGCAAGACAATTAAAAAAATGTATTTGTATATGCTAAAAACTGTTAATATTTTTGTTCGGTATTTATTGGTGTAATGATTGCTTCGTAATTTTATAATTTTACACCATTAAAAAAAAATGTTTCCTATTCGCTAACTAGATGGCGTTGGCGTCGAATTAGATCGCGGACGCACATCAACGTCGAGTCGTGCACCAGCGTCGGGTCGATCAAATATATCTGCAAATACGTGAACAAAGGTAGCGATCAGGCGACGTTTGCTTTACAGAACACTGACAGAGACGAGGTGACCAAGTATCAGTCCGGTCGCTACATCAGCACGTCTGAAGCAGTTTGGCGGATACTGGCGTTCTCTATACATGACAGGCATCCTGCCGTCATGCATTTAGACGTCCACCTAGAAAACGGTCAGCGCATATATTTTGATCCCAACAACGTTGCTGAGCGCTTAGAAAATCCGCGCCAAACAACTCTCTTGGCATTTTTCAGGCTCTGCGAAATCGACCAGTTTGCGAGGTTCCTTACGTATGACGAGGTGCCTTCATATTACACGTACGACAAGCAAAGGGGAATATTTAACCGACGTCGAAGAGGAGGTGCTGTCGAAGGTTTTCCGGGAATTTTCAAGGACACCGTATTGGGTAGAGTTTATACCGTGCACCCGAATAATGGCGAATGCTATTTTCTGCGGTTATTACTTCACACGATCCGAGGCCCAACGTCTTTTGCCTTTCTGAGAACATTTGATGGCGTGGAGTATCCCACTTACCGCGCAGCCTGTGTAGCACGTCACCTTCTCGACGGTGACCAAAACTGGGATGACACCCTCGCGGAGGCGAGCGTCAGTAACAGCCCCAGCCGTATGCGTCATCTGTTTGCCGTCATCTTGGTGTTTTGTGGAGTCACGAACCCGGTAGCTTTGTGGGAAAAATATCGACATCATCTATCTGAAGATTTTCTACGAGCTTTGAGGCGTGCTACTGGAGACGAAGTCGAAGTAACTGATGAACGCGTGCTGAACACCTGTCTTAGTTCACTTCAAGACGTGGTCATTTCCATCGGCGGCAATCCATTGGTCGAATATGGGTTACCAGCTCCCCAATCATCACCGCATCAAGACCGTGGAAATCGAGAGTATAACGCTGAGACAATTTACGATCCGAGCGAAATGACCACCATACGAAATCACCATGTCGCTTTGTTCTCTTCAGAGCAAAAACAAATTTATGACACTGTTCTTAAAAGCGTTGGGCAAAACCAGGGTAAAATGTTTTTCTTGGATGCTCCTGGTGGAACAGGAAAAACATTTGTTACCACTGGCATACTTGCAGAGGTCAGGAGGCAAGGCAAAATTGCCATTGCTGTAGCGTCGTCGGGAATCGCTGCCACACTGCTTCCGGGTGGCAAGACTGAATGCATTCTCTCGAAAATTGAGGGGAATGAAGTGGTTTACACCTCTATAAACACTGTCATCGAGCAAGATGATGCCACACATTATCCCGTGGAATTTCTGAACTCTCTGTCAGCAAGTGGACTTCCAGCGCATACTATCAAGCTGAAAGTCGGTGTCCCGATTATGCTTCTTCGGAACCTATCTCCTCCGAAGTTGTGTAACGGGACCCGCCTTAAAGTCATCTCGCTCCACAGACACAGCATTGAGGCGGAAATTCTTACGGGTTGTGGCGTAGGCGAGGCAGTATTTGTACCACGCATTCCCCTCATACCTCATAACTTCCCGTTCCAGTTCAAGCGCGTACAGTTCCCCGTGAGTGTTTGCTTCGCGATGACCATCAATAAGTCGCAGGGGCAGACACTGAGAGCAGCGGGTGTCGACCTCAGGACGAGCTGCTTCTCACACGGGCAGCTGTACGTCGCTTGCTCCCGCGTCACCAGTCCTGACTCTCTTTACATTTTGGCTGCGGAGAGCCAAACCAGCAATGTTGTTTATAGAGAAGTTTTATAAGTATATATTTTTATCCTTTTCTATATTTATATTTTCTTATTCATTATTTTCTACATTTGCTTCAGTCGCAACTTATTACTTAATTCAGCAGAATCACCATAAAGTCATTTATTCAAAGCAGACTGAAAATCAGCACTTTTGAAGTTCAACAATTTTACAAAAGACAGTCTCCCTCTGTTACTGTACTTTCTGTATTTATGAAATGTAAAGAAGTAACGGGTAAATAAATGTTATTTTAAAAGGTATAATCGTAGGTATTTTTGGTGCTGTATAGCGTTCAGGCAGATGACGTCGCGGGCTACAGCTATACTACAAAAATTCCTGTTAAAATGAAAATAAACAATGCGGGCAACAACCATTGCTACCGCAATCTGTACTTATCCTACCAGTTACAATTTCATTTTAGAGGTAATTACTTCTCAACTGTCTATGTAAAAATATAGCTATCTGATCACAAATTCCACGCGTACGAAGTCGCGGGCACAGCTAGTTTATTAATATAGATAATATAAACATCGACGCTGAAGAGTGTAAAAATTTTTAAATTACCACCTAGGTGGTCCAGTGGTTAAGCACCCCGCTTCTGAATTAAAAAGTCGCGTGTTCGAATCCTGGCTCACACCAATGACTTTTAGAAATTATTTTTGGAAGTTAAATAATAAATGAAAACTTTGTGCCCGGTCTGGCAATCGGTTAGCCATCTATTCCATTTGTTACGTAAACATAACGGCGAGACGAGGCTTAACAGCTGCTGCTTAACCTTCGGGTAGAAAAGGCGTGAAGTTATGTTATGTTACGTTGTTAAGAAATTATTTATCACATTTATTTTGCTTGGTGTAGACAGTGAGAGCTCTGACAGAAGAAAATATAAGTAAAGTATCTATAGCTATAGGTACTTTACGCCAACAATGAGAGTTCATTTATTTCTTCCAAAATAAAGTATAGATATCATGGCGTTGGGAAAATCTGTAATTCATTGCAAAGCATACATACCCTATGTACATAAGTTTGATTATCCTTGCATAAAAAATAAAACAATACAGTGATACAAGGACGTTTTAGGGAAAACAAATTTTTGATATTTGTCCGTACTTATATATTTCTATTGTCCATCCAGGCACCATGTAATAGAATTGTACACGTTGAACGGATGTAAGGTAGAGACGCCACTTGAGCTCAGGAATTGCACTTACTACGTGGCAGTTATACCTCCCGATGCATTCATAGATTCTGGTTACGAAAAATATCTTGTGAAGGCATCGAGGCAAGTACACCTATCATTAAAAGTAAAGTTACTGTTGTGACTAACATTTAAAACCTTATTTTTTAATTTACTAAAACAGTCAGCGACATCTATCCACTCACTTATTGTACCACAGAGTTCTATGCTACCTTTTGTGATCAAACAGTTCCCGCTCTATTCTACAGATGGCAGTAAATCCCCGTTTTAATATTGTTTTTTTTTAATATTTTCCCATCATCCACTATCATCTACTTCAGTTAATTACAATATTCTTTTACTCTACGAAACTACCTACTCTTTTATATCTATGAATTATAATATCGATACTTATTTAGGCTGTCTTTCAAATTATATTTCATTCAATATTAATATTTAATTATTTTTGCCTAGATCATGGGAAAAGCGACAAGCAAAGAAAAACAGTAAAGTAGATATATGTCAAGATTGTCGAGGTAAATAGCTTGCTTTATTCAGAGTTTGAGAAACAAAGTAATTTGCATATCCTAGCAAGACTGACTAAGCAGATATACAATGCAAAAGCGGATGGACGTAGGAGTCAAGGAGGACCAAGACATATTCCATGACCAAATGGAACGTGTCCTAGAGGAAGATGATGTTAGGAGCACATCAAAAATCAAAAATCACACGCGTGCATGTAAAGTGTTATGAATGTCAAAGAAGCTAGTGAGGAGTGTAAAAATCGGAGCTGTTCTCTCTGCCTACCCCGCAAGGGATTTGTCGTGAAGTTATGTATGTATACTATGTATAGTATACTACGATCACAATGTTTTAAAACTACCGAGAGGCATCCTGGAAAATTTTCCAAAAAGTCATATCTCAAACCGTATCCATGACTGTTCTGTTATTATTTTTTTAGTGATGAATATTGACGAGCCAATATTTACAAATGGTTACTTTTTACACCTTCATTTACATAGGCCGGGACAAGATAAAAATATATGTTTTTTTAAGTTAATAGGTTACAATATTATATCACCGAGCGTAACTATATGTTTGAAATAGAGAGAGTGAGAGTATGTTTAAACTGGCCCGAGCGGTGGTGGATGACCACCGTCGTCTGGCTTCTAACATAATGTGACAAATCTCTAACTAGTACCAGAATTATTATTGTAAATTATGGCAGTGTGCATTATTACGACACCGGTAGTTACTGTCGCGTCTCCACGACAATATTCTACCAATGCTCGTCCAATGAGAGAACTTCGGTCTGCTTCGGTGGCTGTTCGTCCACCTCGCCGCACTTACCAGACGTGTGTAGCCATACAACTACTACACCCTTCCTCTTGTAATCGTTCGCTAACTGACTCGTACTAGCTAGGAAAGGTTCGGCCCAGGTGATTGGCATGCCTGCCTACTAACTACCCGTATTATAATCAATTATGAAAGCAAAAGTTGCTCAGGAATACTCTATAGATGTCGCTACTGTGTTCAAGCTCTAATATATATAATAACTTATTCATTTCAGGACTATCACAAATTGACGAATCATTTGTAAACATGTGTATGAACAGTGATATCAATGACCTAAACACTATCAAATCGCCTGATGACAATGCAACCGTGGAGTCTGTATGTATTTTTGTAGAAATTTTTAATGAAATCTTTGTTTCAAGATATTTTTGGCATTACAAATTAGTTTTAATCTTTATAAGTATCATAAATATGTTTTGAGATTTAATAATTTTTGCCTGAAGTGTTTATTATATTACCATTCCTTAGGTGTTGCTGAAGCCCCAAAAAATAGCACCAAAACTTAATAAACCCGACCTCCATCCAGTTCGCAGGAGCATAGTCTCAACTGTTCCTCGATTTGATAAAAAACGCACAAGTATTCCACCTACAGCTACCAAAGCTCCAAGTACTCTTGAACAAAAAAGGAACAACTTTGATAGTAAAACTAAAGAACCATATAATAGAAGAACGCTTACGAAAGTGCCTGTAAAAATAAGTGTGCCCGTTGATGAATTGACAATTAAAATGGAAAAAATAACAAAACCTTCAGATAAAAATACACCGATGGTAACAATGTCCCCACCACAGCTATTACCACTAATTCCATCAGGATTGTTAACAATTGAAAAATTACCGCAAGCTGAAACAAGTAAAATAATCACCAGTAACAAAAGTTTAATGACTGACGACCTTTCAATTCCAAACCTGATAGATAAAGAAACTATTGCGACAGTTGATAGTGGATTAGTTAAAATGGCAAGCGATACAAAACATGTTAATGAAGAGACTCATCGTGTTGTAATGGTAGACAAGACTATCAGCTGCGCTATACTCGCCATAGACAATAATAACCCACAAACACAAACAGAATTTCAAACAGCTGAAATGAACACATCCAATATATGTCTATCGATCAACAGTAATAAAATAGAAGTGATCCCTGGCACAATTCCTATGCAATGCAATGGTATTAACTGTAAAATTCCTGTTGATGATAGTTGTTTAGCTGTTGTAAATAAAGGTGACGCTATCAATATAATTCTGCAAATAGGTCATCAGAATGGCGATACCGAGAGTAATCAGAGAAAGATATCAACACACGCTATTGTTAGAAAAGCGAGCTCTTTTACTAATATATTCAAGAAAAAGCTAGAGAGTTGTAGTGTTGATGAGACGGTTGTGCAAACAAAATCATTTCATTCTATAACCGCCACTAATGATGCTATCGTAAACGATGAGGACAAAATTAAATGTCGTGATAATAGATGTAACGATACCCGAACGAATACTACATCTGTGTACAAAAATGAGAATGATTTTTTTATACTAACACCTGATCAGCTCTTAGTAGAAAAGCAAAGGTAAAGTTTGGAACAATAGGAAATATTAAAACCGCCGTGTCCTCTGTTCTTTTAATATCTGGTCAATTTGTTACAGATATGCCTACACCAAAAATAACAATGAAAACCAAGTAGAAACAAAACTGGTTATACAAGATTATCGCCAAAAACCAGAACCGTTTGATCAAAATAGCATGCAACCTAACAGTATACTTTTAGCAGCAGTTGAAAAAACTAATCCTCAGATAAATAGAGATCAGAACGTGACTGGTAATGTACCTGTGAAGACCAAACAAACAGTTTATGTCAACAAAGATGATTGTGCCAATGGGAATTGCGAAACGTTTTTACTAAATCCTAACAAATTAGAGCAAACCGAAAATGTCAAACGTAAAAGTGAACCACAGGAACTATCACATAAAAAAGTCAACTCTTATACACAAACGGAATGGTGCAATGTTTTGGTAAATATTGTTTTGATGTGATAGAGGGGTAAACGATTAATCGAGTCATCTAGTGGTAAGCGACTATCGCCACCCATGGACATATCCGACAGCGAAAAGGTCACAGGTAGCATTGCTGAAATTTTAGCTGACATAAGGACGGTCACTTTTCTGCCAGGTATATTATGGTATGTCACCGGTGGATACGATTCATTCATATAGCGAACTGTATGGCTCTGAGGAAATGCTTTATGCACTCCCCCCCCCCCCCCCCTCTAACGGCAGGGGGTAGTGTGGGACTCCCAAACAGTAAACTGCAAAAAAATCCAATCCTAGGGCTACCCACTAAAACCTCGCGGCGGCCTTCCTCCGGACAGTGCATAGGCCCTCTGGTCCACCCCGCCGTCGCCCCCCCTCTGTCACGAGGGGGGCTCATCCTCGGGGAGCTTCGAGAAGCTCCCCCGGGGGTATGGCTCTACCTTTTCGTTTTGACTATGACTATTTCTTTACAGAGCTGAATAATAGGTTGGGGAAAAAGTATTTTCGTATTTTTGTATGAAAAGTCAAGACATTTTTTTCAAAGTTTATTTACATTTATTTACAATATATATGTACCGTTTTGTTGAATAACTTTTTGCCATTTTGTGGGCAGAGACATTATCCCGTTACTGTGGAAACTTTGGGACTTCTGATCAAAAAAACGGGACAAATAGTTTTGGCAGTCCTCTCTTGAGGTCAACCTTACAGAACCTAAAGAATTCTGAAGAGACCGAAACAGGTGAAAATCTGAAGGCGCAAGGTCAGGGCTATATGGTGGATGCACTAGGACCTCCCAGTCGAACTCTTTTAATTTTTGCTGAGTGGCTAAAGATGTGTGTGGTCTAGCGTTATCGTGATGAAAGACCACACCCTTCCTGTTGATCAATTCCGGCCGTTTTCTCTCGACTGCTTCCTTTAATCTCATCAGTTGCTGGCAGTAAAGATCAGAATCGATGGTTTTGCCGGACGGTAAAAGCTCATAATGAACAATGCCCTTCCAATCCCACCATACACACAGCATCACCTTATTTCGTGTTAGGCCAGGTTTGGCCACAGTCTGTGAAGCCTGGCCAACTTTCGACCACGACCTTTTTCGCACGTTCTTGTCGTACGTGATCCACTTTTCATCGCCAGTTATCAATCTCTTCAAAAACGGCTCGGTTTCATTACGTCTCAATAATGAATCGCAAATGAGTACAAGGTTCATTAAATTTCTTTGAGTGAGCTCGTGTGGCACCCAAATATCGAGCTTTTTTGTATAACCAGCTTTCTTCAAATGGGTCAAAACTGTTTTGTGGTCAATTCCCAGTTCTTCAGCTACATCGTAACTACTAATATGCCGATCTTGCTCCACTCTTTCAAAAATGGCGTCCATTTTATTCGTAACAGGGCGACCAGAGCGAGGTGCATCTTTAACATCAAAATTTCCGGACTGAAAACGTTTGAACCAAATTTGTGCTACTCTTACTGACACTGCATCAGGTCCATAAACATCACAAATTTTTTTCACTGCTTGAGTTGCATTTTTGCCTTTTTTATAATAAAATTTTAAAATGTATCGAATTTCTTCATTAGATTCACTCATTTTTACGGAGAGAAAAACAAATGAAAAATAGCGGGAAACAACATTTTTTATTTTTTTCTTTTCTTTATAATGTAACCTTTTTAATGTTACCAAAACCAGCCAGACACAAATAGTACAGTCAAAGAAATTTTATAATAAGTTTATACCTACGTTATGCGAAAAGACTTTTTCCCCGACCTAATATTTTCATTTGCGTTCCTGCGCTATCGAATAAGTAATGAAATTATAATACGCACTTAGAAAAAAACATAGCATACCATAACTTCACGTCTTTTTTAACCTGAATGTGTAGGCAGTGGCTGTTAAGCCTCGACTCGCCATTATGTTTACGTCCCAAACGAAATAGGTGGCGAACCCATTGCTATACCGGGCTTGTAAGTTTTCAGTCTACTATTAAGTGGTAAACACAGAGTGATGTAGCATTTCTTTCTTTTTCAGTTCGTCGTAAAGTGCCATGATGATGGACGGCACACATTCCATTTGCCGCCGTTAGCGTTATTAAAAATGTATTCAGTTTGAAACAAAATGATGCCTATAGCTTGGTGACGAGCTATTAGTATCTGATTTGTTATTTCTCGTAAAAAGTTCTGAATCAAATGTAACAAGTGTGGGAGTCGTGTGTCAATAAATGGAACTCATGTACAAATCTTTTTATTTGAATCCAGTGTAAGGTAAGCTTAGCTAAGCAAAGCGGTAGAACCACCCACCCACCTAAAATACCACGACCACTTAGAATATTGACATAAAAAGGCTTATGCCGCTTTTCGTTCAGTGAGAGGCCAACTCATCCCCTCATTGTTTCTCTCATCACACTTACTATCCCACTTTAAGAGCTAGCAAGGCGACTTTGACCCTTACCGTGTTGCAGATGTCTATGGGTTACTAGTTACTTGCGTCACGTTTTTTTTTAAGGAAAGGAGGACAAAGGAGCAAGTAGGACACTTACTTGCTCAACTACTCACCGCCCCTGAACACTGTTGCCGTCGTTTAAGGGAGTAGGAGGGAGAAGAATATCGGCCCTTCGGATACCTCTCTCACGGACGAATCGCGACAGGAGCCACTTCAACCCGATATTCCGAGAGGTCGTAGTTTTTCACCGGTCGAGCTGGCCAATTCATGCAGCGAACTGCAAGACTCTACCACTGTTTTGAGATTCAATGCTCGTTTTCCCCCCTTCTCATGCTATATATCTGATCTTGGTAAACTGTAGATTTGACCAGGTAGGATTAAACTATACGATCATTGTCTTACATTTTTAATAAAGAAATTTAATATTTACAATGTTATAATAACATTTTCTAAAATAATAAGTCAAGTAAAGTTTTAACGCATCAGATAAAAATCTGCGACATCCACAGTTGGTAAAGGTTTTATAGTATTCGTTCAATTTCTTTGCCATAACATTCAGCGACTCTGGTCTTATATATCTTTGCTGTATTTCGTTCACAAAACGCAACGATTTTATTGGCATCTCAAGCATTACCTGAAATTATTATTATTATTATCATTACATAGTATAAAATAAAGTGGCTTTCCGTTTTATGTCTCCTTATATGCTTATTTATATCTATAAAACTACTCAACGGATTTTGATGCGGTTTTTTTAACAAATAAACAGATTAAGTTTTTATTCATGTATGATGATATAAAAAGTGATAAATGCTACATTTACTAGTATATTACTTTTGATGCGGAACAAATATATCTGTAAAGTTTAAAAACTCGGACGAATTACGCGATGTTTCTAAGCAATCACACACTTTCAAACCTTAACGACTCTCATACAGAACGAACCGAGTACTTAAATAAACATCATCATCATTCTCCTGCCCTTATTCCACTTCAAGTGAGGTCGGCACAACATGTCATCCTTTCGAACTATCCATGTTGTCAAAAGATTTGGCTCTGTTTTTATAACCGGCCGCCTACCTGACGTCAACCTTCCTTGGGACATAAATATGAACAACCATTTTAATTGAAAACATACATACATACATAACTTCACGTCCGGGGTAGGCAGAGAGAACAGAGCGCCATAAGGCACGATTCTTACACACCTCACTCGCTTCGTTGGCTCTCTCTTTACATGCACGCGCGTCAATTTTTGAGCCTCCTAACATCACCTTTCTTCAGGACACGTTCTATTTGGTCAAGGAATGTGTGTCTTGGCCGTCCTCGACTCCTAATCCATCCGCTTTTACATTGTATATCTGCTTAGTCAATCTTGCATCATCCATTCTTTCTACATGTCCGAGTAATCGAAGCATGCCCTTTCTTACTTTTACACCGAATTAATTAATTAATTGCATACATGCCAATGAATATTGGCTTTTCATCTCAGTGATATATTTGTTTGAGATATTAATACATTTATTTCTTAGATTTTCGCGAATCACGTTCATAACATTGAAACAACTTTTTATGGATTCTATCGCGTTTATTTAGAATTTATTTCCCGACGTTTCGAACTCTTTACAGAGTGAAAATGACGTTTCTAACTCGTGAAAATGATCTCTGTAAAGAGTTCGAAACGTCGGGAAATAAATAAAAAATAATTTCTAAAATAAACGCGATGTAATCCATAAAAAGTTGTTTCAATGTTATTATTTGATTTTTTGATAAATTATTGATTAACAGTTATTTTAATGTTTAATTGATTAACAAAAGAAACTTACTTTTGATGAAATACCCGCCATAGCTCTTGGGTTGATAGCCCCAAGACTGGGCCCATCCAATTCCGTTAAAAGAAGGCCAAGTCTGAATACGTCCTGTGCATTCCAACTGTAAGACTTGCCCAGCGCCTTATGCAAATATAAAGAGCATGTGTTACTATATGAATTGTAAATTTCAAATATTAGGTACTTCATATTCCGTGCGTTTAATATTATGTTTATAACATGTGTATGTACAGTCCATTTTCCGCCGTTATCATTATTGAAAATGTATTATTTTGACGAGCCTCGTGGCGCATTGGTAATAAACTACCGGCTGCAGCAACGAGATCGGGAGTTCGATTCCCACCCGAGCACAAATATTTGTGACAAACATGAATATTTGTGTGGCGTCTGGGTGTTTTTCTATGTATTATAAGTATGTATTTACAAAAGAAAAGTATTATTATCCGTTGTCTAGTATCCATAACACAAGCATTTAGTTGCTTAGCTTGGAACTAGAGGGCGCTGTGTGATTTGTGTCCAAGATATTATTATATTATATTATTATTCGGTTTGAAACAAAAATTATGCCAAAGCAGGAAGGGAGAGGAAGGGGAAAGTGGATCGGGCCTACGAATACCTCTCTCACCGAACGAAACGCGGTACGAGCCACTTCACACCGATATTCCGAGAGGTTGTGGTATTGCACCGGTCGCGCCGGCGCATGCATGCAGCAAAGTGCAAGACTCTAGTACTGTTGAACTATAATACATATATGCTTTTTTGGTGCTACAAACTTCTAATACATAGAAGAACACACAGACGACGCGACTAAAGTAGTTAGTGTGGACTCAAACTCGGGACCTCGAGGGAGTATTATATCAAATGACCGTAGAAAAGAAATTAGCCGACCAAAAATTATAACGTAAGCGATAGTTTGTCAATAATCTATAAATAGCGTTAAAAAGTCGCTTCCATAGTTCGATATCGCCGAAAATAAAAGATCAAATTTAAAAAACTATTGCCTATAATTTCACGTATCAATCATACCATTATATCATATATCAATCACATCATAGGCTAGGCTTTGAGTGCCACAGTGTAATAAAATTGAAGTCTAGAGATGATATCAATAATCCAGTTTTTCTGATCCAATTACCAGCAGGCACGAATATAGCTAAGTTTCGGAAAATCAAATACCTCTGTCATTGTGTGATTGAAATTCACAAATATAACCCAAAAACATTTTTTGGCACGCAGTGCTATAGATGTCAGAGATTTGGTCATTCTTCGAGAAATTGTAACATGCCTCCTCGTTGTGTCAAATGCACTGAAGCACACCCTACATCCGAATGTCTCAAAAAAGATGCAACTGAACCTGCAAGCTGTTGTAACTGCAACGATATGCATACGGCTAACTATAGCAAGTGCCCTGTGAGGCTAAAATACTTGGAGAATATAAAAATAAAAAGAGAGGGACAGTTACTTAAGTCTAAATCTAATGAAGTACCCACTCTTTTTGAAAATAAACCTAAAGCTCTTTCATGGGCTTCTATCGTAAAATCTAAATACAAACCAGAGCCTGCAAATATTGTTAAAAACACGGACAATATACCGAATTGTAATGAACCTGATTTCCTAGCTCCAGACTTTACTATTCAGGACAACACCACTCAAGAAGTACTAAAGATTCTTTTCACGATCAAATCGCTCAAGGAGGAACTTCACGCATGTAATAATATGGTGGACAAAGCCATTCTGGTTCTGACTCATCTTGGTAAATATGTTTAATGATAATAATAGCCTTCATTTCCTGTCTTGGAATTCAGATGGTATCCATAAAAAACTTCATGAACTATCAGACCTCATTCATGATGAGTTTCCTGTCGATATTATAGCATTGTGTGAAACCAGAGTGAATAACAATATTCTCCTAGAGGTTCCTGGTTTCATTTGTCATCGCCAAGATAAACATCCCAGCGGACGTGGCCAAGGAGTTGCTTTACTGGTGAAAGAAGATCTAGATCATTCCCGTATTTGTATACCTAATACTAAGCATATGGAAGCTGTTGGAGTGCAGATGATTATATCGGGCCAGCAATATCTGATTATCTCCATGTACCAATCTCCTAATTTAAAGCTTTTAACTTATGATCTAGACATTTTACTAAACTTAGGTTCAAATGTAATCATCATGGGCGATTTCAATGCCAAACACCCATATTGGCACTGTGATGTAAATGATACCAATAGCCGCGGTAGAACATTGTTCCAGCATATGATTAATCACGATTTTGTTATTCACGCACCGGACTCTCCAACACTTGTTCATTATCGCACTAACCTCAAACCGTCAACCCCTGATTTAGTTATTACATCTAACATTAATTCAGTTAGTGATATTAGTACAATAACGGCACTATCTTCTAATCACCTACCAATTTATTTTAGTATAGGAGGACACATCAAGCGTAAAACATTTAAGCTGCATTTATTTCATAAGACTAATTGGCCTTTATATCGTTCTTTACTAAATCATAATATTGCATTATCTTCTCATGTATATAGAACTGCAAATGAGATTGACGAAGCCATATCTGACTTCACGGAAACTCTGTTAAAAATAAGAGACAAGTGTGTGCCCACTGTGTCAACTACTTGTTCATATAGCAAACTTCCACATGACATTAAAAATCTCATAAGATATAAAAATAAGTTACGTAAAAAATCTCAGCGTGAACTAAATATGAATACAAAAAGTGAACTTCGAGCTGAAATAAATAAATTGCAAAGGCAAATAAGTTTTGTTTTAAAAAAATATAACGATTCTGTGTGGCAAGCCAAATTATCTAAAATTAATAATCCTGGTCCAGACTTGTGGCGTATTACTAAGCAGTTAAAGAATAAATCTTTGTCGATTCCACCACTCATAAAATCAGACAACTCAAACACCTTAAATATTCATGAGCAATGCGAAGTATTAGCTGATACTTTTGCCAGCAATATGTCCCTTACTATTGATTGGTCACATGATGAGGTCGAAAGGGAAGTCGAATCGTCTTTAGAATTGCTCTCTTGTCCCACCGTCGACCTACCCTTAGCACCTATACGTCCAAAAGAAATTCGTAAGCATTTACGTACATTTAAAGCACGCAAAAGTCCGGCAGCTGACGGTGTGCACAACTGGCTCTTGAAGAATTTGCCTCACAAATGTTTGGTTCTGCTAACAAAAATTTACAATGCTTGCTTACATTTATCACATTTTCCTAAAATTTGGAAAATAGCCAAAGTGATTGCACTGCATAAGCCAGGTAAAGACAAGAACCTGCCGACAAGCTATAGACCGATAAGTCTTTTGCCTGCCTTGGGCAAGTTATTTGAGGCATTATTATATTCTAGATTAGCGTCCTATACCAGAGAATGCCTCAAGCAGGAGCAATTTGGTTTTCAGCCCTCACTTTCGACTACGCAGCAGCTTGGAAGAGTAACGGAATATGTTGCTCACAACTTAAATCTCAACCGCTCTACTGGCATGTTTCTCCTTGATATTGAGAAGGCTTTTGATACTGTTTGGCATAAGGGCCTTATACACAAACTATTACAAAATTACAGTATACCTCGATCCTTAATTAGACTAATATGGTCATATCTTTCTAACCGTAGTTTCGCTGTGCATATCAGTGAAAATACTTCTTCATCCCGTTGTATATGCGCAGGTGTACCTCAAGGTTCTCTGCTAGGGCCATATTTCTTTTTGTTATATCTCAATGATATACCTATTCAAACACGAACACATTTGGCTTGTTTTGCTGATGATACAGCATCTTTCACTTCTGATGACGATTTAAACATCATAATAGGGCGACTCCAGATTTCTTTAGATACATTACTCACATATTTTACTAAATGGAAACTCAAGCTTAATGAGGGCAAAACTGAAGCCATAATGTTTACGCGTCAGCGTTCTCTGCCAAAGAGGTGCTTAATCATCAATGATCACCGCATCCCTTGGTCCAAAAATGTAAAGTACCTCGGGGTTTGGCTTGACAGTAAGGTTAATTGGTCCAAGCATGTCAACGATTTAAAAGTAAAAGGTGTAAAAGCGATGAATGCGTTATATCCAGTTTTTAATCGCCGTAGCAAGTTAAGTCCATACATTAAATTAAGCATATATGCGATCCTAATACGGCCCTGTCTCACATACGCCGCGCCTGTATGGAGCAGCACATGTAACTCCAACTATAAAAGTCTGCAGGTCATACAAAATAAAGCCTTAAAAATCTCTTTTAATACATCATTTAAAACAAATCTCAAAAAATTACATGATAAAGTTAAGTTTCCCCTGATTAAGAATTTTATTTTAAAACAAACACGTAAATTTTATCTCTTAAAAACACCAAATAATACTAACACATTAGTTTCGTCAATAGGTAGAACACGTCTTAAATACTTGCCATATATCGATAAATATAAGACTTACAGATTGCCCCATCACCACGTATTACATTGCGACGTCATTAGGTAGTTTACGCCAGTGATGAAAGGATATGTACTTGTAACTTTCGATATTTATTTATTTTTTGGAGTTTACTCCTTAAGAATCGATTTACATATATAGGCCCGGGGTATGAAAATTATGGGGACCAAAATCGTACTAGTCACGTGACTGTCACACGAAATGCGTTATGCAGTCACAGAGCATATAAATAAGAGTCGGCACTCCATACAATGTCCTGAGCTCTTTATAGTCACAGAATCGCGCTAATCTCAGAAACCACCAGTCCGATTTTAAAAATTCTTTCAGTGGTATATAGTCCATTTATCGAGGAAGGCTTTAGGCTATATTATATTTTCAAATCAATTAGGGATCCTTACTATAAGTCCAATAATGTAACCCAAGGTGTAAGAAAATGACTCGAAAATAATTCTTACATCGTGAACGCTGCGAAAACTATTGATTCTAGAATAAAACAATGTACTACACTTTTACAGAACATAAATTTGTCTATAAAAAAGTCCGCGATGGCATATGTCTAACTATTGTAGTTATCTCACAATAAGTGTTTTTTGAGTTTTTTAAAATAATTAAATTGATGTCGTTATAAAAATGCTTTATTTTGTACCTTGAATTTAACTTTCCTGAAAATAAATTACTTCAATAAAAAGACAGATTCAACACCTTTCTAGAACTGTTTGAATAATTCAATTCGGACATTTAATTCCAAAGATATCGCAAAATACAAAATGTAAGAATTCATTTCATAGGGAAATAATTAGTTACACTGATGATGTATCCGACTCGGACAGCTCGGACCGCGACAGCTAGCAGGTAGATTTTTTTACGTTTGTTTGTTGCTAAAAGGTACCGGTGGTCCAGATGTCGAGAACCCCACTTCTGTATAAAGTAGTCGCGGGTTCGAGTTCTGGCTCACAGCAATGACTTTTTGAAATTGTTTGCTGAAGTTATGTGTATTTAGATATCGATGACTATAAACTTTGTGCCTGGTATGGCAGTAAGTTCGCCACCTATTCCATTTGGGATGAAAACATAGTGGCGAAACGAGGTTTAACAGCCGCTGCCTACACCTTCGAGTAGAAAAGGCGTGAAGTTATGTTTTGTTGTTGTTTCACTCTTTGTCATCATATCGCTCAATACTTTAATCAGAATTTAAAATTTAAAAAAGTCTCGGTGGCGCAGTCGGCGAGCGCACGGCCTCTGATCCAGAGGTCCGGGGTTCGATTCCAGACACTGGCTCACACCAATGACTTTTCGAAATTGTTTTCGGAAGTTATGTGTGATAAATATCGATGACTGACAAACTTTGTGCCCGGTATGGCAATAGGATCGCCACCTATTCCATTTGGGACGAAACATAACGGCGAGACGAGGCTTAACAGCCGCTGGCTACACCTTCGGGTAACAAAAGGCGTGAAGTTATGTTATGTTTAAAATTTGTAGTATTTAATAGTATTTTGTGGTATTTTTATTTATAAAAGTTACTAGCTTTTACCCGCGGCTTCGCTCGCATTAAATCCATTAAATAGATATCAAAGATCATTACTATAGAAGTTAACCAATATGATAACTCTGTTTTATTGCTTGGCTGGAATTATTAGGTTTTAAAATTACTACTTACAATGACGTTTAAAAAACTAACAACATTTTTTAAGGTAAAATATATTTCTCTGTAACAAAAATAAATAATTTTGGACTGTAACAATTTTATAAGAGTACTAGCTTTTACCCGCGGCTTCGCTCGCATTGAAGCCAATAAATAAGTATCAAAATCATTACCATAGAATTGAATCAATATAATAACTCTATTTTCTTACTTAGCTGGGATTATCAATTTTCAAAATTACAACATTAGGTATGACGTTTAAAAATCTCACAATATGCTTTATTAAAATGCAACAACAAACGGTAAAATATATTTCTCTGTAACAAAAATAAATATTTTTGGACTTTAACAATTTTATATAATATAAATGCAGAGTATTAATGTAGGATATTTTTGTAGACTATATTATAAGTTTCTCCTTAGGGTGCAAATATATGTTAATTAAAGAGAGAAAAAAGAAAGTATCCTTTATTACTTCTAATACCCCCAAGAATATATGTACAAAGATTCATGATGATCTGTTGAGTAGTTATCCCGTGAAAGCGTAACAAACAAACTTACATTCGCATTTATAATATTAGTATGATATGAAGTATGATAAGTAATAAGTATAAGTAAAGTTAAGTATAAGTATAAGTATCAACCCTGAATACTGTAATACCGTCCCTCGCGAGGCATAACAGCCGCTGCCTACACCTTCGGATAGAAAAAGGTGTGAAGTTACGTTATGTTATCTAATTTACGAATACTGTAAAACTTCATTACTGAAGTAGCTAAATTTGACGATTTTTTGACAAACAATTGTTTTATCTTTCGTATTTTTTTTAAATTTTTTTTAATATAAAGTATCCTATGTTACTTCTAATACCTTCAAGAGTATATGTACAAAGTTTCATGATGATCGGTTCAGTAGTTTTTGCGTGAAAGCGTAACAAACAAACTTACATTCGCATTTATAATATTAGTATAAGTATATTAGTATAAAAGTATAAATATAAAATGTAGGATATTGTTGTAGACTATTTTATAAGTTTTTCCTTCGGGTTCAAAAATATGTAAATTACTTTAAAGAATATGTGTACAAAGTTTCATGATGATCGATTGAGTAGTTATCGCGTGAAAGCACGCAAACAAACTTACATTCACATTTATATATTACTAGCTGACCCGGCAAACGTTGTCTTGCCAAAAAATTAAATTTAAAAAATAGGGGTTGATCGTAGGGGGTTGAAAATTCTCAGACTTACCCGATATGAATACAAAATTTAATGAGTCGGTCAAGCCGTTTCGAAGGAGTGTGGGAAAATTGTGACACGAGAAGTTTATATATTAGAAGTAGGATAGGATAGGAATTAGGTTACATTTTTATTGTATAAGGGGCAAACGAGCAGGCTTATGATAGTTACAAACGCCGCCCATGGCCACCTCACCACATGCAGTGTTACAGTTGCGTTGCCGGCGCTTACAATGGGATATGGGTGGGGTCGGGAGTGGGTTTCGGTAGGGGAGGGGAAAAGGGATTGGGCCTCCGAACACCTCTCTCAGCGAGTGAAACGCGGCTAAGGCCACTTTTCAGCGATAATCTGAGAGGTCGTGGTATTCCACGGGTCGAGCCGGCCCATTCATGCAGCGAACACTGCGTGACTTTACCACTGACAAGGTGTGACTGATTTATAATACATTCTAGATATATGTAATAAAATTTACATTTTTAAGATCGTGATATCTTTTAAAATGTAGTAAATTTATTTCGATAAGCGTAATCGCTAGACTGACATCATTTGACTTATAAAAAAAAAACACTCACTGTGAGTTAGCTACCCTGGTTTGAACATATGGTGGCCCGTTTTTTTCGTTGAAGTCAACAATAGTGACCATATAAAAAAAAATTGTTTATGTTGTATTAAAAAAAACTAAAGGTTGAGCAAAAACTTGGGACAAGTTCATTGCTATATTCATTGTTCATAAGTGGCATTGCTAATAAAGCTTTCTTTGAAGTTGTAAATAATATCAATGTCTTGGTTGTCAGTACGCTAATACATACTAGCTAAGCGAGTGACACGTGTAATAATCGTGCCTTATGGCACTTTGTTCTCTCTGCCTACCCCGCAAGGGATCTGGCCTGAAGTTATGTATGTATCAAGAACTTGAATTTAAATAAATATTAGTGTTAGATAGTCCATTTATGATGAAAGCTTTGGGGTATTAATATGATTGCGGCAATAATCTTTTGAGTGGAAAATGTATAAAATATGGCGGTACGAAGTTCGCGCGGTCTGCTAGTATATAATAATAAGAGTCGGCACTCCATACAATGTCCTGAGCTCTTTATAGTCACAGAGCATATAAATAAGAGTCGGCACTCCATACAATGTCCTGAGCTCTTTATAGTCACAGAGCATATAAATAAGAGTCGGCACTCCATACAATGTCCTGAGCTCTTTATAGAAACACTCTTTATAGCGATACGCCATTCTCTATTACGAAGAAATGTGTTCATATTTGTAGACAGTAAATATTTATTTTTGTAAATAAATACCGTAAAAACATGTAGAAAAAAACACCCCCAGACGAGGGATCGAACCCGCCCCGACCTTGTGTTATCGGTAGTGCGGTTTACCGATGCACCACGAGGGCCGTATGTATAATCGTCTAATTACCGTCCTCTTTACCAATTTCGACACATTTTCTAGGATCGGGTTTGTTTGTTTGTTTGTTTTTTACATACATACATATACGTAAGTACGTATTGCAGGCGGAGAAAAAAAAAAATTATATTATTTATAAATTGTGTTTTTATAAATTGTGTTTTTTGAAAATTATATTTAAGTACGAATTACATACTAATAAAATAATGAAATATCAATAATATTTTTCGATCTTTGGTAATGAAACGAGGGGCGCCACAGTAGCATCGCCAACATCGTACTCCTAATAAAAAGTGTGTGAATCTCGGAATCGGCTCCAACGATTTTCATGAAATTTAGTATATAGGGGGTTTCGGGGGCTATAAATCGATCTAGCTAGGAATCATTTTTAGAAAATTTCATTTTATCGTGTTTTATCGATAATTAACTTAAACATCAACTTACTTTTTTATTGGAATTCCTGACATCTATTGGCGAATGTGAATTATTTTAAATTGTGAGCACCTAACTTGCTTTAACGACAACAACACTAAAGCTATTCCAGCAGATGGCGTTGTTAACTAATTCCAGCAGATGGCGTTGTTAACTAATTACTATTTGTTTCTAATATAATATGTTAGTACATAGTATATATTAGTATATATTTATTATTGGAGTTTACTCCTTAAGAATCGATTTACAATATATAATAATAAGAGTCGGCACTCCATACAATGTCCTGAGCTCTTTATAGTCACAGAGCATATAAATAAGAGTCGGCACTCCATACAATGTCCTGAGCTCTTTATAGTCACAGAGCATATAAATAAGAGTCGGCACTCCATACAATGTCCTGAGCTCTTTATAGAAACACTCTTTATAGCGATACGCCATTCTCTATTACGAAGAAATGTGTTCATATTTGTAGACAGTAAATATTTATTATTTTATTTTATAATCGTTCTTGAGGAGTAAACTCCAGTCGTGCGTCGGAGCGGACACACACTTTTACTTTTTGTCTACCGCCGCTTATTGATATTTATGATAGATTATATTTATTAAAATTATGTATTCGTGAGGTAGGCAGGTACCTCAAACTATTAAATAATTTAAATTGTACTGAGTAACAAATGTAACTACTAACAATAGTGCATAAAATGATCCTTGGATTCTGTGTTTTTTCAACTTGAAGGTAATTTAATATATTATTATAATTTTAACTCGTGCAGTAAATTTTTTAGAGGCGCTTTATTGTTGGCCTGGTAAAAATGTATTAGCTTTTAAGATATAGTTTGTATTAAACTGTGTAACATTTATTGAATAAAGATATTTTTAAAAGTAAAAGTAATCACATCATATCATTTTAATATCTTTCATAGGTGAGTCGGTTAAATACCTGCGTTTTCATCATCATTTGAAGATATAACCTTCTTTGTAACGGCTCACATGCTCTTACATGGTGAAATACCTGAAATAATACTGAGTATGAATAACATAACATAACTTCACGCCTTTTTCTACCCGAAGGAGTAGGCAGCGGCTGTTGAGCCTCGTCGCGCCCTTATGTTTACGTCCCAAAGGGAATAGGTGGCGAACCTATTGCCATACCGGACACAAAGTTTTCACTCATTATTTTCGCACATTACTTTCGGAAATAAATTCGAAAAATCATTGGTGCGAGCCAGGATTCGAACCCACAACCTCTTGATTCAGAAGCGGAGTGCTCGACCACTGGACCACAGAGACATAATATACTTAAGTATGAACACAGGCCCAAAATTTGTCTTTTTTTCATAGTTCTATAACTGTGAACTTGCGCGCTTAACGCTACCTAAAAGTTTGAGTAGCGGAAAATGTGCCTAGATCATACATGCTAAATATTGAATAAATAAAATAATTATCCATACAATGCAAAAGCGGATAGATATAGGAGTCGAGGACGGTTCCATGACCAAATAGAACGTCGTCTGGAGGAAGGTTGGGAAGGTCGGGAGGAAGGATGTTAGGAGCGTCTCTCATGAAAAGAGTTATGAAAGTCAACAAAGCGAGTGAGGTATGTAGTAATCGTGCCTTATGGCGCTCCGTTCTCTCTGCCTAACCCGCAAGGGATTCGGCGTGAAGTTATGTATGTATGTATTAGTGATGTAACGAAAATTCGCATTCGCATTCGCGAATATTCGCATGTTTTTGGGTATTCGCATTCGCATTCGCAAGAAATATTGCGAATGTTTGGCGAATATTTTTAATAACAAAAAATAAAGAAATTATATATAGCAAGATGATACGATAACAAGTATTATTTTATGGATCAGCCATTAGTTATATAAATAACTGCACGTCAAGTCCCTTGCGAGATAGGCAGAGAGAGCAGAGCGCCATAAGGGACGATTCATACACGCCTCACTCGCTTTTTTGACTTTCATAACTCTTTTCATGAGAGAGGCTCGTTTCTTTGAGTTTCATAAATACTGTCATATACGGTCGTTGACCTTTAAAGTTCCTGACATCACTTGCCTCCAGGATTCGTTCTATTTGTATGTCGTGGCAGTCTGCGTATCCTACACTCATCCGGTTTTGCATTGTATTATCTGCTGGGTCAATCTGGCATCATCCTTTCGTTCTATATTTCCGAATCATCGGAGTATTTCTTACTTTAACATCGACACTCTCTTTCAATACTTTTTCCTTCCTTACAACCTTGTTTTCGACGCGATCAGCGAGAATCACTCCGCAGATTTTGTGCAGTACCCTCATTTCGACTGCGTTTAAACTTTCGTGCAAACCCTGCTATACCCAACTCAAATCCATTTTAATCAAGTTTTCATACCGTATGCAGTTTGATCTAACTTAAAAGGCCCAGTTAATTGTTTTTTTTTATAATATTCCAACCGCAATATTGAACATCGATCGTGTACCGAGAAATGAATTATGGTCAACATTGTCGAGTACATATGGGGTTGACGAGCGCCTTGTGCGGGCTTTGAATTCTCTATACGAGAATTCTAGAGCCTGCATCAGGGTGAATGGGGCGCACTCAGACTGGATTAACATCTATAAAGGTGTTCGACAAGGTTGTGTTGCGTCACGATGGCTTTTCAATCTTTATATGAACAGTTGTTTGACAAATCTAAAAGAGACTGAATGTGGTTTAAGGATGGAAGAGTTGCGTGTCAAGTGCCTACTCTACGCCGATAACCAAGTGTTACTTGCTCCGTCGGCGTCAGAGTTACAAGACATGCTAATCTTGGTGAATGCAGGGTTTAGAGAAAAATAAATGTAAGTAAGACGAAAGTTATGATTGTGGAGAGAGAGAAAGAGGTAACAGTGTGTGATATGGTTTTAGATGGCGAGAAATTAGAGCAAGTGAATGATTTTGCATATTTGGGAAGTATGTTTACCAGAGACGGTAAATGTGAGGAAGATATTGAAAGGCGAGTGTCTGCTGGTAATAGTCAATGGTGCACTACATGCCCTGATGCGTAGTCAGACTGTGTCTGAAAAGCTTGACAATTCACAGTGGTGTGTTGGCACCAACTCATACATACGGGAGTGAGTGTTGGGTGTGGCAGGCGAAGCTGAAGGATGATGTGGTGACCAAGGTGGAGAGAAATATGTTAAGATGGTTTGGTCATGTTGCAAGAATGAATGAAAGTCGACTGACTAAAAGGGTATACGAAGCGAATGTGAGTGGTAGGGTCGAGATCGGGAGACCAAGACGCAGCTACCACGACCAAATAAATGGTCTGCTTAAAAAAGGCAAAATGCGTAGCACCCGAAACCGACGTGAATGCATGACAAGATGTTTGACTATGGATGAAGCGAAAGATGTGTGTCAGGATCGTAGCTTGTGGAAAGCCAAAGTCTCTGCCTACCCCCATGCGATACAGGCGTGAGCTTATGTATGTATGTAAGATTGAACATGAGAGCGTTACATCAGGAAAAGACACGTGTTATTAAGTATGAAACTTTTTCAAAATATTCTTCTACGAGTGATATTAATAATTAAATAACTGCACCAATAAGGCTCGACCGACTTTGATGAAATTTCGTGTGTATTTTAGGCCTGAAATATTCGCATTCGCGTTCGCGAATGTTTTTAAGAAATATTCGTATTCGCATTCGCATTCGCGAATGTCCAAATTCCAACAGTCGTAACATTACTAGTATGTATCTATCGGGCACAATTTTGTTTGGCATCGATATTTATCAGATTTAACTCCTGGAAATTCACTGGAATGAGCGTCAATTCAAATTTTAGAGAGGGACTTATAATTTGAGTTCGCTTCATGAATCGGCCGGATCGATCGATGAAATACGACGACCTCTCAGAATATCAGCGTAAAGTGGCTCGTACCGCGTTTCGCTCGGTGAGAGAGATATCCCGAGGCCCAACCCTTTTCCTCCTCCTACCCAATCCCACTTTGCACCCATTCACTATTTAACCAACGAAAACATTCCCAACGAGGGTTGACGAAAGGCAAGCGGCCGGTCATAAAACCACAGCCAAATCTTTTGACAGCATAATAAATAAGTAATGGTAACTAAAGTATACCACGATTTTACCTGATGCGTCAGCAGCAAGAAACTATTCCTGGGTATCTGCCTTATCAGAAAGGCTGGTAGACCGCAAAGCAGATTGTTCATCATATTGAGATACTTCACTTGCATCCATTTACGATTCACTTGTAAGTATCTACTTGTTATTACACCCACCTTATATGAAATTACAAAATTTATTGCTGTAAGCTATATTTTCGATTCCCGGCTCACACAAATATCAATGACTGTAAACTTTGCGCGCAGTATGGCAATAGGTTCGCCATATTCCATTTGGACGTAAACATAACGGCGAGCCATGGCTTAACAACAACTGCCTACACCTTCGGGTAGAAAGGGCGTGAAGTTGTCTAAAATAATTGTAAATTTACATACAAACATTTACATATAAATACACTAAAGATTTCTCGGAATTCTTTTCGGAGGTTAATCGTGATAAATATCGATGACGCCTTCATCTCAACACAAAGTCATTTGGTGTGTTCCAGGATTTGAACCCGCGACTTCTTGATTTAGAAGCGGGGTGCTCGACCACTGGACTACCTAGACATTATTTAACTACTATAGTATTTTATACCTGATGTCTATTCAAATCAGGATGTGTTCCAATATAAGACAGGATCCTGTTATCTGTAAGGTTGAGTCGTGCCATTTCCTTCCCGTTGATGTATTTGAACAGAGGTCTGAACTTCTCCAGGGTCTCGTAGGGTATCATGTCTGTCGGTGTATTGCCTTTCACTACCGACCAAGTAACAGCCAGCTTCTCGCGAGATATTCTCATCATCGCTATGGAACGAGCCTTAAAGAATTAACATAACAATATAAAAATAACCTATTTATAATCAACAGCTATGGATGTCTATTTGTCTACACGGCACATGTACCGAAATAAAATATTTTACTCTTATGTCTGTCTCTCTGTTCGAGAGAAGAGACCTTCGCTAGCTATTGTAATTAGCTGTAACACTTCTTGATTAAACTATCGATTTGTCCAACTAGAATCGATAGACTAATCAATTTAAGAATAGTAAAATTTAGAAAACTATAATTTTAATTTCCTAATCCTTAAATTTTAAAATTATCAAAAGACTCTTACTAAAAATAAACAGACATAACATACAGAATTTAACACATAGTTTGACGGCAATCTTAGTATATCGGTGATGCTTCCGTACAGTAATATCGCGAACGCGTCGACAGCAGTCTGCATGTAATCCCGGGTAATATTCAGGTAGGCATGGTCTCGATGGATGTACTCTGCAAAAGGCAGATGGACCGCACTCTTGTTGTGATACGTGGACGCTCTGGACAGAGTAAGAGTCGGTAAGAGTCTATTATCACATACCAAATTATTAAGATTGAATACAAACTTACAAATATTAATCGCGTGAATGATATTGATATATTGGGCATTTAAAAGTTAGAAAACATTACACTATTTGTTGCACGATACTCTAACTTTGTGGTAACGACAAATAATTTCGAAATAACGACAAATAATAACCATTAAAAATATAACGACAAATATTTGCCATTAATAAGAAACTATTGATATGTCATATAGAATAACATTCACGCTATTTAGGTAATAAGTAATATGAATCTATACTCGAAAGTCACAAGTACTTCTTGTGCAGTTAGATGACAAGGTATATAAGTACAGATTCCAATAGTAGATATTGCTTATTTGAAAGTGTCAGTTAACAGTTAACAATACTGGCATGATAGTTGAGGGTTTATAAAGATGTCTGCTTAGATTTTCAGGTAAAAAAGATGTGACCTTACAGAATAATAAATAAAAACAATATATGCATACCTCATAACTCCTCCAGTGGGCATATGAGCCAATTCGTCAACTCCTTTCATGAAGTTTTGCGGTTCCATCGACGTTTTTGGCACGGAACCACCTTCTTAAGTAAAACAGCAGTTAATATTGATTCAAAAGAACATAAGAAAGAAGAAAGAACATAATCATTACATTTTACATAGTATAAAACAAAGTCGTTTTCCGTTGTTTTGATATGCTTAGATCTTTGAAATTACGCAACGGATTATGATGGGGTTTTTTTTATTAAATAGTGACCTTTAAAAGATTTGCAATGGTATTTGTCTATCTCTTAGGGATAAGCCACAATACCCATTTTACTTCTGAGGCGAAACAAATTGTGTCCAATTATAAAAATAAATTAACATACACAAGTGTCCATCCAGAATTAACCAGTGGTTTTTAGGCAACTACAAGAAATTACGCTTCGAGTTCAACTGCATCAAATTATATTTACATAACAATAAATGTTATGTTTCCACTTTAGTTCACAGCGAACTGCTCTGTGCAGACTTATAATTCTGTTGAATACCTCGAAATGCCAAATCATTAGATAGTATAAAACGAACTCACTTTCCGCTGTCTGTCCCCTTATATGCTTATTTTTTTGAAAAACCGCATCAATTGATGCGGTTTTTTAATAGTTAGAGGGTGTCAACGGGGTGGTTTTGATCTATAATTCATATATGATGTTTTAAAGAAAAAAATATAATTTTCGAGATTTAGCACTTTAATTGCAAACGCTGGCTGTTCCCTAAGTGATAGATCAAAACAATATTCTACATTATTAAACACCTTCAAAAGGTCTACAAAAAAGTCCACAAGGGCATATGTCTATCTTTTAGGGATAACCCACAATGACCATTTTTATATTTTTACTTTTACCAGAAATAATAGCTTATTTGCGAAGCGATTTTAAGCATTACAGCATTAATTTTCATCCAATTATGTGTCTTAAATAAATTGTGCATGTTATATAGATGATCCTGGCCCTATACAGCATGCAATTTAAAATAATATTTTCGATGATATTGTAGTATTAACATAGCGGAACAGCAATGATAAATGGCATAAATTGAACCTCATGATATCCTAAATTTACTCATTTATTACTTTTGATACGGAACAAAGTTCGCCAGGTCAGCTAGTTAATAAAATTTTCATTCATAAAATAAGAATATCAAAATACATCGGGATCAATTTTTTGTTGATATTAATTACATAGGTACTGAACTCCCGAAAATATTTTCGATAAGTCATCAGGGTGTGCCAGGAGCTGAAGTCAGAACCTTTCAATTAGAAGTCTGCATGCTAAACCTCTAAATACGAGTCGAGGAAGTCTCAAAAGGAGGTATATGATTCTAAATTAGTCTTTACCTGCTTTCCGTCCATATAGGAATGCACGAATAACATTTTCAAACTCCGCAACTGGATCTGGAGGGGAGATATAAGTGATATAACTTATCTTTAAAAAAAATGTGCGTGGAGTCCTTCCACGCTATAGAAGTGAAGCTTTGTAACATACTTACATTTATAACATACTAAATGTAAAAAGAATACATCTTGCTTACATTACGACGGGTCTGGAGATGCATTGGTGTGAAATCAGGATTGGCGGGATCGATCCCCACCCCACTATAGTGGGGTGGGGATCGATCCTGATTTCGATGATATTTACTTGGGTCTAGGTACGCCGGTCCGTTCAATCATGGGGGGTTTTTGCCATAATCGCCACGGTTGGCAGGCAGGTTGGCAGAGAGAGAGGCAGTTGGGAGAGAATGCTGCTGCCCATTCTTCTAGTCTTTCCCTTAGTCGCCTTTTACGACACCCAGGGGAAGAGATGGGGTGGCGGTATTCTAAGCCGGCGCCACACAGCAATATATCCTTGTATAATATATATATACTTGTTTTTCTCTGTGTTCTTAGAATTATTTTTAAACTGTTACGAAAGCCAAAGAAGCGAGTGAAGTGAGAATCGTGCTTTATAGCGATCTGTTGTCTCTGTGTGTGTGTGTGTGTGTGTGTGTGTGTGTAAAGTTATATTTGTACCAAAGACTGTAACTTACCTCTATATAATGAAACTGTGGTTTTAACTGTAGGAAAAGTGTAGTTCTGTAAATCTATTCTGTGAGGCTCCCATTTTTCGTTGGTAGATGTGACGCTATTTGCTTTACATTCGAAATCTGCATATAAAATAAATATACGTTTAAGAGACCTTAGTAAAGAGTATAATATTATCATTTCGATTTGGTTTTCACGTCTTTTTCTACCCGAAAGTGAACCCAGCGGCATTTCCACTGAAGTTTTACATCCCAAGTTAAAGTGGCGAAATTAGTTGTCATATATTAGAAACAAGTTTTTAACAGTGGTGGAGCCAAGCAGTTCGCTGCATGAATGGGCCGGCTCGACCCGTGAAATACCACGACATCTCAGAAGATCGACGTAAAGTGGCTCATGCCGCGTTTCGTTCGATGAGAGAGGTACACGGAGGCCTACTCCCATTCCCCATCTTTCCTTATCCCCTATACCTTAAGGATCGGCAACGCAACAGTAACATTATATGTGTTGCTGGTGTTCATGGGCGGCGTTGGTTACCATCAGGTGACACGCCTGCTCGTTTGCCCTGCTATCCCATAAAAAAAAAAATTGTCGATCATCGATATTTATCACGCATATCTTCTACAAATAGTTATTTACAATGTGATATGAGCTACATTTTGATCCCACGACTTCTTGATTCAGAAGCGGGGTGTTCGATCTCCGGCCTGCAAGTAACAAGACGCACATGACACCTTATACCTTTTACACTAACCACTATAAGGATCCCGTTGCAGTATTGTGAACTTTTTGTTGGTGTAACAGAATGCCGAGTACAAATTCGTAGCAAATAAAATGAAATTGATCAACATTATTCAATCACAAAATAAATCAGCAATGTGGATGAACATAAATCGAGTGGGCCACGTTTATTTTTTTATAATTTAGACAGGTTTACCAAAATGATTTAACCTACACGTAATCATGCCATTAAGTCTCTTGCGGAGTTGATAGAGGGAACAAATGACAGATGAACAGATGACTCTTACACGCCTTACTCGCTCCTTCGACTTTCATAACTCTACTACTAACTGTATCGTGGCCGTACTCAACGCTTCAACCTTCCGTTTTTGCACTGTATATCTGCTAAGTCAATCTTGGATCATGGTAACGGAAAAAGGTTTGCATTCTTGATTTTTATGGCTACGTTCCACTTAACGCCCACCAAGACCGCGACCGCGACCGCGGAAATTGCCGTTCCACTAGCGTAAAAACGCCGCGGTCGTTGTGGGCGTATGTTATAAGTGGAACGCAAAACTTGAGCGCTGTGTGCTAGCAATATGGCGGCTGGGAAAATTCATCAAGTTCTGATGACATATGTCATTTTTTTTTGAAAGCCCACGAAGACCTACCAATATTTTGCGGGCGTAGTGGGCGCGATGCGGTCTCGAGCAGTGACGTCATCTATGACGTAGAGCGACCGCTCGCAACGACCGTGGGCTTTATGTCAAGCGCTACTGTGGGCGTTGCGGTCGCCGCGGTCGCTTAGTGGAACTCGGCCTATAAGTGATATTTCAACATTGACATTTAATCTGACACCAACTGCCATATCACACTATCAAAACACCAACGTTTTATCTGTAATCCATACAATATTTTAAAATTGGCTGTTATAATTCGTAATTCAGATGTCCTTTATGTCCTTACTGTCTTTTAGTAGCTACGAATGTAGCGACGAAGAATATTACAAACGTATACTGCCTGAAAGCTATGGCAAATTTATAGAGACTGTACCTCCAGGGTACTGTTACCGAGCTATGGCACAACCACTTATTTATTATGCACAAGTTGTAAGTTACTATTTCAAGTTGTATAACTAAAAGGTATTTATCTGAAGATAGTCTTAAACAGGAAATCTTAGGGACTAATTATTTGATTATTATCTACATCTTAAATGTAAGAATTAATCACTGATCGCTTTCATTTTATGGTTTATTATGAATTGAAAAATTGTATTTAATATCTAATTTGAAAAGTCTCGGTGGCCCAGTGGTACAGCACACGGATTCTGATCCACAGGTCCGGGTTCGAACCCTGACACTGGCTCACACCAATGACTTTTCGAAATTGTTTTCGGAAGTTATGTGTGATAAATATCGATGACTGAAAACTTTGTGTCCGGTATGGCAATAGGTTCGCCACCTATTCCATTTGGGACGTAAACATAACGGCGAGACTAGGCTTAACAGCCGCTGCCTACACCTTCGAGTAACAAAAGGCGTGAAGTTATGATGATGATTATTATGTATTTAATAACATAAAAATGGTTTTTCCTCCACGGTTAGGCTAAGAGAGCTGGGTGTTATAACACACAGTTCTTATATGAATATTATCTCTTTCCTTTACTTGACTAAGTCTATTTTTGAAATGCCTGGTTTTCTCCTAGCAACCTGCTAATTTATTGTACAAATCGTGGCCTTCCTCGACTACTACGTTTTTTAAGTGGTAGAGCCACGCAAATCGTTCCATAAATGGGGCTGCTCGACTGGTGAAATACTATGACCTCTCAGAGTATCGTGCTTCGTTTGGTGAGTGAGGTATCTGGAGGCCAATTCCCTTCCTCATTCCTTCCCATCCCACTCCCTCAAAGTCCGGCAACGTAACTGTAACACGATCTGTGTTGCAGGTGTTTATGGGTGGCGCTGGTTTCTTAAACCGACATCAGCTCTCTAGGCCAAGGTCCTGACTTATATGCTTATTAGATACTCGGTTATGCATAACTTTCACTTACGTAAACACTTACTTAAGTTTAACACCTGTGTAGTGTTTGCTTGTTCGTTTGTTTGTTTATGACTAGATGAATATATTATCCAAATTCATATAGTTTACAAACGCAAATGTCATATATACTTTAAAACGTATAATACACTAGCGGACCGGATAGACACGCCATGATATATACCAAGCGGTTAAGATATTTGTTTGTTTAACCTTATCCTAACCGGCTGGACAAATTTAAAAGGACGGCGGATTACTTACAGAATAGATAAATAATTTAAATACCAACTGCAGCGCCATCTGTCGGGCTTTTTTGTGAATCTAAACCATCCTACAATCCAGTTGAAGACGCACAGAAGAAAACATTCATATCGGACCAGACGTTTAGGTGTTCCTTGTCAACACACGTACAGGGAAAATATTTTAAATATATATAAAGACTTTTGTGTAATTTTATCATACATCTAAGTAATTATAATTAACTGAAGTTTCAGTGGGCTTCTTATTATTGGCATGTTGTACTCTCCATCCTACCGGCCTGGCCTAGGTGGTCGCAGTATCTATTTCCATAATATACGACGTCCGTACCCATTTTCTTTTGAAAACTTATCGATAATACGTAATATTTAATTAATTATATAAACACAATTGCCAACAAAATTTAATCTTTCTTCGTAATATGTCTACGACACATTATTCATAGTTTAACCGTCTCGCTGGTCCAGTGTACGAGCTCCCCGCTTCTGATTAAGTAGTCGTGAGATAGATTCGGGCTCACATCAGTGATATCTCGGATTTTTTTTTCGGAAATTAGGTATGTGTGATATATATATATATATATTATATCGGTGGCTGACAACTTTGTGCCCGGTGTATGGCAATAGGTACACCACCTATTCCATTTGGGACGTAACATAACGATTCGGCGAGTCGAGGCTAACAGCCGCTGTCTATAATTGGGTAGAAAATATTTTGAAGCTATGTATCTAGAAGTAGATAAATTGTAAAGAGAGATGATGGTATGGTAGTATCTTCAGATGTGTAACGATTGAGTCCACGTGGTTTATTATTCCTTAATATTATAGAGTGTTCTGTATTAAGTAATATAAAAATTATTATATTTTTGTAGCAACCCTCTGATACGAATGATTCGCGGGGACAGCAACGAAGAAAAGTAAACCAGAGCTGTTTTGTGAAAGCCTTCAAGTGGTACACACAGGTTTGTGTATTTACCTTACCAAACTTATATTTTTTGTTGTAAGTTAATTTTATTAAAAATGATTTGATTAATCCTGCGTAATCGGATCTTCACCGAGCAGAGAATTATCATTTTTATCTTCAGATGTGTAATATAATATTTAATCCCATAGAATACAAAATGAGATTATTGCTATATATTAGGTAAAATTCATTCACAGTCATCAATAAGGAGTCATCATTATCTTCCTGCCCTGTTCCCTTTATTTGTGGTCGGCACAACTGGTTTTCTTCCACACTTCCCTATCATTTGCATCTTCGACTAGCACTCTTCTTAATCATGTCGTATTACACACAATCCATCCCTATTTTCTTAGATCTCCCTCTTCTCTTATTTCCTTCCACATTGAGGTTTATCATTACTGTCGCGTCATCATCATCCCTCCTCATTTTCATACCACACAAGGCGATTTCCCCTTATCCTCACAGTTATTGGACCACTTGCACTTTCCAACTACGTCTTACATACTCATTCCGTATTTTATCAATTTTCCTCACTCCACACATCCATCTCAACATTCGCTTCTTTGCAGCATGTATTCATCTTTCATCCATCCCTTTCATAGCCCAATATTTTAATCATTTAAAGATTACTGAACTCTTGGCAGTTCTAAGCCCAGATTTTAATGAAATTTTCGATATACCCTGCATATAGGTATGTATCTTCTTTTGCATATAGTTACTCTGCCGTTATTATTTTTCCGATAGGATCGTCCGCCGGAAAACAAAAGCATGAGGAGTGCAGAACTCCGCGACTTCGCGAGCTGGCTGGATGCCAAGTACAGCGAATACCTACACGAAACTGAAACAAGTCAACCTGATAATTGTCTAGAGGCATGTAAAACGCTTGCTTATGAGGCAATGAGAAAAGAATTCTGGTAGCATCAAGTTTTTTTTTTTACAATCTGTAATATTCGGTGTATGAAATAATAACTGCAATAATATGAAACTCAATTAAATGTTTTTTTTAGTTTAACCGTTTTCAAATTTCAGCCGAACAAATGAAGCGTGTACGGCTGAAAAATTTGCGCGAGTGAAATGGTAAAAGGATCAGCGATACATTTTTTTAATTATCTTAGGTATAGATAAATTAATCTCTATATTCCTTTTAGTCTTTGGAAGAAACATAAGAGTAAGGGTAAAAGTGATGGTGACGAGCCGAATAAAACGAGTAAAACGTGAGTACATATTGTGTTTATTTAGGTATGAGTTATTTCCATAATTCTCTTATATTTAATGCCTCTTATCAAATAGGTATGGGTTTCCGTAATTAAATAACTTTATTAAAGGAAATGGACCTATTGTGACATTTTACCATAAAAGTCATTCATATTCACGACTTTAACAATTTTCTAGATCAAATGTAAGCTGCAAATTCATTTTACAACCAAAAGATATGACTCGGACTGCTTCGGAATGCTGTCACACGTAAGTGCCTTTTTTAATATTAAAGAAACATTAAACAGTAGTTCTTAACTGTTGTATAATATCTAATAAAATACTATCTGACCCAGCAAACGTTTTTTTGCCGAAAAATAAAGTTTTTGATCAACAAATAAAATATACGGGTTGATCGTGGAGAGGTGAAAATTTAGGGTCTTATGTATTTTTAAATGCTTTTCCTTGAAAATTAAATTACAAATAAATCTACAAGTTTGGAAATTAGGGGTGGGCTACCATTAACATTTAGGGGATGAAAAATAGATATTCACACAACAACAATTTCATGAGCATCGTGCAAGCCGTTTCAGAGGAGCATTTTTTAACAATTAACATTTTATTACTCTACAACTTAAACTATTTCATATATTATTATTATTTATATTTTAGAAATTTGCCAAACACAATTGACACGACTGAATCCCAAACTATGAACAAATCGATAAGAAAGTCACATAGTATGATAAGCGTCTGTCATGAAAAGACCACAAAAGATTTTATCGATATGATGATCCAAGGACCGCACTCAAAAGAGTTTGCTAAAAAAGTAGTGCATCGCCCTGAGAAGCGCACACATGTTTCGAAAACTACACAACATAAGCCACTGATTGGAGAGAAATTATCCATAACAAAACAAAAGAATGAAACTAAAATACAACAAAAATGCGAACAAGAAAAGTGCACATTTTCTCCAAAGACTGTAGGTGCCATCAAACACAAAGATGTTGGAACTGGATCGAACATCTTACGGACAACTTCAAAATCGCGAAACATTAATCATGAAAGCCGCAATGGACCTCACGTAACCTCTACATTGACAGGCATTAACACTTTTCTATGCCGTTGCCCGGTACATATTGAGCAATATTAACGCATAATAAATTTAAATATATTTATTTTTTTACATTGTTTTATATCGATAGCATGGTTTTAAGCCAGGCACTCTGATTGGAAGACAGTTTGTTCAAGTAATTAAGGACATCTTCCGGTGGTTCGTACATGTAGAAAGAATGAATGAAACAAGATTAACTAAACAGATATACAGTCAAAAATCATCAGGATCTAGTAGTATAGGCTACGAAACTCTTTCCATGTCCAAATCAAACGTGCCCTTGCAGAAAGTTATAAAGAAGGGAACCTTAAAAACTGACGAGTGTGTGTGACAGCGTTATGAAAATCGAAGAAGTGAAAATCAATCTTACCTTATCGTACTAATATGTTCTCTCTGCCTACATTCAAAGAACTTAGCATGAAGTTATTAATAATTATGTATTTTAGATTTTAAATGTATTTTTACAGGAGAAACCATGCAAGACTTCCAATAAATCTGATTCTCCTACTAAACCAAAGCAATCGTCATATGTTCCAATTGCACCCTTGAAAAAATGCTGCATGACATGTAAATGTCCAGAAAATATTACAAAAGTAGACGCCTCTTCTCAGTACTATCCTAATAATATTGAATCTTCAGATGACTTTACTAATAAGACATTAAAACTCGTAAGTAATACATTTATGTAGCATACCCTATACAATGAATATGTAGTCTGAGATAGCTGCATTATATTATTATAACATAACATAACACATAACTTCACGCCTTTTGTTACCCGAAGGTGTAGGCAGCGGCCGTTAAGCCTCGTCTCGCCGTTATGTTAACGTCCCAAATGGAATAGGTGGCGAACCTATTGCCATACCGGGCCAAAGTTTTCAGTCATCGATATTTCACACATAACTTCAGTGTCTGGAATCGAACCCGGACCTCTGGATTAGAATCCGTGTGCTCGGCCACTGCGCCACCGAGACTTGCATATTATTATATGCACTTAAAATCATTTTCCAACTATAATAACTGTCTACTGAGATAAGTGACAATATTCTATACATTGTCACTTATCTCATATCTGTTTATACCTAGGTAATATTAATATCTAAGTAATAGATAAAATAAACTTTAGTAATGTAAATAATTGATCTTTTTAGGAAAATACTAAGTCCGAGTGTGATGTGAATTTGAATGAAATAGAGTTACACAGCGTAGAGAAAGCTGCTCGATCTCTACCAATATTTAAAAATACTGATGTACAAACGTCCGATCATTCAATAAACATCGTAAGTTCTTTGTTATATGTAGACTTTGAAGAATTTACACCTAAACATATGTTGCATAATACTTTGTGTGTCTTAATTTTTAGGTAACCGGTCACGAGTTTCCACTATTTATGAAAGTTATTTGTGCCGACAATCTGGCTGGTACTAGAGACAGATATTAGTATGTCACGCATAATTTTATATATAGGTTTATTTTGGCAAATAAAGTAAAAAGTAATATGTTTCCTTTATTAGATATTTTATTTATTTACAAAGTACAAAACCTATTTACAATTGTCTATAGAATTAAGGATATTTAATTAAATTAGATTAGTTCGGTAGACCGTAACCTACTGCTGGTTTGTTTTGGGGGAGAAAATTAAAACTGGATGCAGAGGAACCGCTAGACTCGGATTGTTCGGAACTCGAAGGTTGGCCGTAATCAGTTGATGGACTGGACACTGATTGAGAAGTAACTGCAGAAGATGTTGACGCTAACGCTGATGATGCCGTATTTGCACTGGGTGTTTGCGAAGTATGTGCAAATGACAAAATCTCTACGCTAGGCTTAGCATTCTCGAGAGATACTCCCGATATTAATGACTGATAACCAGCATTTCTCGCTACACTGTGTTCATCATCTTTGATGATATTTTGCACGCGATCCACTACTATGGAATCCAAAGCGTCTTTGTGGACTTGTTCCTGAGCTCCACTATATTGATAAGAATCGGCTTGGTAACTAGACAATACAGGGGTTTGTTGGATTGACTGAGCTTGAGGTTGGATATACGGCTGGATTGGTTGTTGATAATTATATGGTGACTGTTGGTATTGCTGTTGCTGTTGGTAATATGCAATTGGTTGTTGTGGTATTGGTGCCGGCTGTTGTGGAATTGGGGCCGGCTGTTGTGAAATTGGTGCCGGCTGTTGTGGAATTGGTACCGGTTGTTGTGGCAATGCGGCACGTACATCTATTTGAGGCGCCCCGTATACTGGCTGTGGATAACTTATTTGCTGAGGGTAGACAATTTGCGAGGGATTAGGGATTGGTTGAGGGTAAGAAATTTGCTGGGGATTAGGGATTGGTTGAGGAATAAATTGTGCTGGTGGGGCTGGCGCTGGTAAATATTGTGGAGCCGGAGCTGGTAAATATTGTGGAGCTGGCAGTGGTGCAGGTGCTGGAGCTGGCTGGTGATGGTGATGATGATGATGTTGTGGATAAGAAATAGGTTGAGGTGCAGGTTGTGGTACGTAATTAGGGCTTGGTGCTTGATAGTTATATCCGAAATTAGGTGTGTAAATTTGCTGTGGTTGTGGGTGGTATGGTACAGGAACTGGAGCTGGAAGCAGCGGTCGTGGCGGCGGTTGCGATTGCGGTTGAGGCCGTGGTGGTAATGGCGCAACAGGTAGAGGGTAGTGCAATGCCGGCGAGTAGGACCCCGGTCGAGGTAGATGATATGGTGCCTCCGCACTAACCGCAGCCACCAAGGTCAGTATAAGTAGCTGGAAAATACAAATGTATGAGATTAAAGAATGAAATTTTTCAATTAAATATATACATAAGGATGGGTGCGTGAGTACACAAGTTTCTCTTTTTAATGTGAACTCACCGCTCGTGGTGTCATGGTGTCACCAGTGCGTGCGTGTGTGTGCCGCTGTTAGTGATACGTGTACCGCTTTATAGCCACCACTACTTCGCGCCACAAAATTAGGGAGAATCTTACACTCGTACACGGGTAAATCTATACATCTATTGTGAGCTTATTGATGATGAAATTCTACTTAGCTATTATTGTCTGTGGTCACTGTTTGTTTGTGGTTCTATATTGCATTCATCATGAGACTATCTTGTTATATATAGATCGATCAATTATTTGAAATTTATGGAATATATACGTTACTTAATAAAACTATTAATATATATGTTACTTAATAAAACTATTTTTAATGTGAAATTAAAATTAAAATTTCAGCCATTTGCTCCCACTGTTTAAAATGTTGAATTATTAAATTTTAAACTATAAAGATTTGACTAATTTTATTTTGGAATCGTATATTTTCTTTTTATTTATTTGGAACAAACAGATGTTAAGTTATTGGTCCTTTATATATCCTTTACAGGCGTATAGAGGTCATCTATTTCTTGCCCTTATATAAGGGATAAGAGTACAGGGATACATACGAGATTTACTAAAAAACTAAATTATGTGTCATGATCTCGCTTTGTATATACAAAATATCTGAATGTGGCATGTCATCAAACTATTATAGATGGCTGAACAGGTTCTTGGCTTTGTATGGACAGATTAATGATGTTAAAAATTGTATGACTTCATTTTGCTTAGACTAAGCGTTATATCAAAAATGAAAACACAAAACGCCAAATTATGGAATCAATGATATATGATATTTAAAATCTAATTTATTACTAGCTGTTTAGTGACTTCGTCTGCGTGGACGCCATAAAGCAGCAAAAATACTATGCCTGCGCCATTATGAGGGTTCATTGCACACCCACAATTAGTGACGGCGTGATAATAGTTAATCTATGTGTTCACCGACATCTTGGTAATATTCATGTAATATGGGAAATAAAGGTATGCAGTACTTTTAGGGTTTACCCGTAACAAACAGACGAACAGACAAGAATTCGAAAAAACTCATTTTTGGGTTAGGTTTCGATTGTAGATCATGTCCCAAGTATTCTAAAATAAATATTCCATTTACAATCGCAGCTTCCTCCAGTTTTATTATATGTTTAGATAGTCATATATATTTTTAGATATAATATGCAAATTATTGCATCTTTGGATGACTAAATTCGACCGGATTATTATGTGTACAGCCAGTGAACTAACGGTCAAATGTTGGCCAAGAAATGTTATCACAATCACTTAGAGTGTATTGTTAACTATTGTCACCTATACTGGTTGTACTCATTTTACTAGTAATGCCAATAGCTTTGGAAATACTCTCTAATAATAAATGGGCCAGAAGGGGGCCTACCTAAGTAACACGATAACTATTAAGATAAATTTTTGACTTTTCTGTGTTTTGAGTTCATGGTCTCGAAAATGATCTTGCGGATAGTTAAAAGTATAAATACAAACACTAATATATAAAATGTATAAAAGTACATAAGTCTAATAAATTTTGTTTGCATGAATTGGCCGACTCGGGCCCGAGAAATATCACAATCACTCAATCAATGGAAGTAAAGTAGATCACGCCGCATTTCGTTCGGTGGAAGACGTTATTAGAGATCCAGCCTATCCCGTATTTACTTTCAATTTACCTATATTTCAATTATTCCTTTGTAGTCGTTTAAAACTGCATTCATAGTAATTGTTATTCACAACAGAAAAACCCTATATAAACTTAAAGTAAAAAAGTAGGTAAAATGAGTTTCATGTATCCATATTTGTTTACCTATATTATAGAGATACATACGTATTAGTTTGGCATTGTAGCGCCCAAATTGAAAATTTAAAATAAATTCAGTGTAATAGAACAAATACACAATAAAAATAGAAGCTGAATGGAACCCACATTTTTGCTGGCTTAATAATGACATCAAAAACTTGGTCTTGGTAACTAATACTAATACTGTACCTCTTGAAGATTTACGAGCACTGGATTTTGGAAATATATTTAAAAGAGCGGCTGAATATCTGTGTGCATAGTTCGAAATCTACTAAAAATCAACTGGCGCATAATTATGTGAAGTATACAAAAGTTATTGTTTATAACTAAGTTCAATGCATCATGTCGCAATGTAAATCAATGAATTTGTGATCTATAGTCAATTAATTCATACTTCACATATGTTCGTAAATGAACTGTATAAATAGTTAATGACCTTCAAGTTCGCATCGTAATCCATGATTGCAACGTTTACTTGCAAGTTTGTCAATGACCACAGTGACTTGTGTTACTTACTGTCACAGAAGCGGTGATGAAACAATAATTTGAGACATCGAGTTCGCAGGCACATGTCAGTTTGTGTCAGAGGTCGACAAAGTGAAATCACCATCCATTTAGACTTCAGAGCGTGCCAAATAATATACATATGCATAAAAAATTTTACTTATATATTAGCCCCCATTTAAATGAAAGGTGATTAATATGAATACAATTGTAATTTTCCTCTTAAATTTAAAATAGTTAAGACTTAAAAGTGGCGAAACAGTGGGAGAGCCATGAATGAGCCGACTCGAAAACTCGGTGAAATGCCACGACCTCTCAGAACATCGACGAAAAGTTGCCCATGCCCCATTATGTTCAGTGAGAAAGGTATCCGGAGGACCAACCCCTTCCCTTCTCCCCTTCCCATGCCACTTCCGACCCCTTCTATATCCCATTGTAAGGGGCGGCAACGCAGCTGTGACACTCTCTGTGTTTGGGTGTCGATGGATGGCATTTGCTGCTTGCCATGGAAAGATACGCCTGATCATAGCGTGACCATACTAACTAGTAACTTTTGACCATAAATTAATGGTTACCTTTGTGTTGGGTTCGTACTCGGAAAATTGTAATAATCAACTCAACAATCAAGTCAATTGTACCTAATTTTGTCAGTTGGCAGAAAATAGTATGTTTACTTGCTCCAGAGGTATTTTTTAAACCCGAATTGTTGGCAATAGCTCGACTCGCCGAATTTTTACGTGCCAAATGAAATAACTGGCAGAACCTATTACCACACAGCGGAAACAATATTGTCACTTAGTAACTTCCAAAAATGATTACGAAAAGGCATTGGTGTGAGCCAGTATTCGACCAACGACTTTTTGATTCAGAGGTGGGGTGGTTGATCTCCAGGTCCAAGCGAGGTTTTATATTTTAATACAATAACTTAATTATCACGTAGTTATGTTAGTATATTGTGTAAGTTGTAAGCACAAAAGAATGTTTATACTAACATTATAATAAGTAAATACATACGGGTTATGTAATGTTTTATTTCTATGTTTAACATGTCAAACGATCTTTGACATTTTTTGGAATATTAGTATGATAGAAGACGGCGCGGCGTCGAAATTTATATTTTATCTGAACTCGATAAAAGATATATTTAACTCGAGTATTCTTGAGCAAATAAAAAACAAATAATTCTTGATTTTTTAATTTTTTTCTTTCTTATTCTCAATCTGGAAAGATAATATAGCTACATTTATAGAAATAATCCACAATATTAATATTAATACAATTGTATTATTGAGATCTTATAGACGTGACGGTGCAAGATATTTTTATTTTAAATATAGATGAAATTCATATTATGTCTATTTTCTTATTGGATAGTCTCTTGTGATTGGTGGTGGCGGAGGGAGCCCTCCCTGCTTGGCGGCAGCCAGGTGAGCTTCACGCTGCTTGCGTTTGAACACTATGCGCTCGTGGGTGCGTTTCATTTCCAATATCTCTTTCATCTCCTCCTTGTCCTCATCCTACAACAGTTGTAACAGTTTACTGCTAAATAGGCTTATTTGTTTTTCCAAATCATTGTATGTCTTGCTCTGATGAAATATGTACTTGTTAGAAAGGTCATCAAAGCGCTTTTTATTATCTATCCACTATAATATCATTAGAATTTGAATGCATATTTAACTTATTCAATAAGGTAAAGAAATGTAAGTTTAACAGTGGTAGAGCCAAGCAGTTCGCTGCATGAATGGGCCGGCTCGACCGGTGAAATACCACTTCCTCTCAGAAGGTCAACGTGCATGTCATGTTGCAGGTGTCCATGGGCGGCGCTGGTCAATTACCATCTGGTGACACGCTGGCTCATTTGCCCTCCTATCCCATAAAAAAACATTCAGGGAGTTTTTGAATTTACCTATGTCATTTAGCAGCAGTGCCCTGGATCTTCTATATAGCTCTAGAAAAGTCCTCACCTCAACTAAAATAGACAGATTACCTTTTGGTTAATCCTCAATACTAATGCTCTCTTTCCATTTGCCATCGGCTGACTGTAAGTCATGAGTTGTTTGAGTCTCTGCGCAGGTGGAACTCCTCGCTCCACCACCAAAACAATACGCGCCCATTGCCTCTGCCATTCGTTCCTCGTCTCAGCTATCTTTTGATATGTGTTCCCCATCATGGCGATCAGCATGTTCACCAATAATATAGCGACTATTATCATGTAGATAACGAAGAGAAGCTGTATGGAAATAACTTTATATTTATTAATTATGTTATTATTCTTGCAAAATATGTAATTAAAATTGAGATAGGAAAAATTTTCTTTGGCGCGTTGGAGACAACAGGTCAAAGTTTTCTTTTTTTTGCAAAAGTAGTTGAACAACTTACTAATAATTAAAATTATACGTAAGTTACCTAATAGCTAATTTATGTGAATTACAAGTAGGTGTATTATATACTAGCTGACCGCGCAAACCTCTTGTCACTAAAAGTGCTCGGCTCCTATTAATCGCAGCGTGATTATATATAACCTAACGATAAATCCTTCCTCGATACATGAGCTATCTGAACCAATAATTTTATTCAATTTCAACTAGTAGTTCCTGAGATATTAATACAGAATACGGATAATACCATAGTCATTATTATTGAATTGTATTGTTATTATATTATCAATACTCTAAAACATTTTTATGTGTTGTCATGTTTAAAACAGACTTAAAGGTTATAACAGAGTAAATAGAAACCTAGTCAAGTTTGTGTTAACAAAGAAATTTTAAACAAACACTGGGTACTCATTACAATCTGTGTACACATCGTACAGTATTAGTACGTAAATATGTTCTGAGTTATATTATGAGTCACATAAATATCACAGTAACACACACTTTAATATAATTGGTAATTACTTAGAAAATAATAATACATAGATTCAGCTTTACATTTGCTTTTTCCTAGCGGTAAGTATAACATTTAATGTCTAGGTGGTCCAGTGATCGAGCACCCCGTGTCTGAATCCAGAGGCCCCGGGTGCGAATCATGACTCGAAACCAATGACTAGAAATTAATTTCGAAAGTTATGTGTGATAAATATCGATGACTAAAAACTTTGTGCCCGGTATGGCAATTGGTTCGCCACCTAACCATTTGGGTTGTAAACATAACGGCGAGACGAGGCTTAACAGCCGCTGCCTACACCTTCGGGTAACAATGTCGTGAAGTTATGTATGTTATATATAATTGACAAATTAAAAGAGAGAACGTTTAGTTAGTATATACGTATAGTATTTCAAGATGGCGATTTTTTTTCATAACGACAGATAGTCTGTGTCATAACAAAATCGTCAGTTTAAATTAGATTAAATTAGAGCTTGCTGCAATTAACACTCCCTTAGAAATGGCGCACATTGGGAGAGGCCAATGTCCAGCAGTGGACTCCAATAGGCTGATGATGATGATAGAAAATCTGGCGCGCGAGGTTGTCCAATCCACGCAACGGTTTTTTTTATCATATTTATAAAAAAAACGTATTATATGACATTTTTTTCTTCATATCATCTAAGTCTCACAAACCAAAAAGTCTCTATGACGCTCGAATAAAGTCGTTGCTGTTAACTAGGATGCGAACCCGAGATCCTAGAACCCGAGACTTATATTCAAAGTGGAGAGTCGATATTTAGTTAAGGCGTTTATTCAGAATTTTGTATCTAACCATCGTGATATGGCCACAGCTTAAAAAAGACGTTTTAAGGGAAAGAGAGCATTTGACAGTTTACCTTAGCTTCAATTTCATGATCAGTTCTATCAAAGGCGCTATAGTAGTCTGAGAACGATGTGAGTGACATGAGGAACATTGCCATTATACTCTCCATCGGCGAGGGCATAGGATTTGATACGGAGTCATCAACTCCCTCCGGTGTGTTTGGATTGTCGAAAGACAGAAATATCACGTAGTAAGCTGAAAATTTTAATGCAAGCATTTTATTTTTAAGTGGCGAAACTTATCAGGTAATCTAAATACAATCATCTGCATATAACATAGAAAGCAATATTGATTCAATTACACGAAAAAGAATAATCGAATTTAAGAATAACTAAATAAAGAATAAAAATAAAATCAACCCATTTATTATTTTGAAAAAGTCAAGATAATTATTTTTAATTATCTTTAAGTGTTGCAGTATTTTGTTTTTTTACTTGTCTGCCTTTCTTATTTGTATCCTATAATATCTTGTAATTTAAAAAAAGCCTTTTTCTACCAGAAGGTGTAGGCAGCGGCTGCTATGCCTCGTCTCGCCGTTATGTTTACGTCCCAAATGGAATAGGTGGCGAACCTATTGCCATACCGGGCACAAAGTTTTCCAGTCATCGATATTTATCACACTTAATTTTCACAATTAACTTCGAAAAGTCATTGGTGTGAGCCAGGATTTGAATCCGCAACTTCATGATTCAGTAGCGGGGTAGTCGAACAGTAGTTCACCGAGACCACTAGCATTTTAAAATTAATAATAAATAGTTATTAATCGAAAATTTCTAAGACAGTCGTGCTCCTACTAATGTCTGAGAACTTTGATGCTTAATTCCTCAAAGCAACAATGACAACAAAATAAAAGGTTGTGTTTGATGATCACAAATTATATTAACCTTGTGAGAATCCCATGACAAACACGAGATATATGCAGACGAACCGTAGAAGATCTCCCATCACCATTCTGTAGATCATTACTACGAATGGACCCACAGTTTTGAAACCTCTGTAAGACATAAGCTTTGTTTTTTTATGGAATATGTGGGTTAACGAACAGGCATGTCACGTGCTGGTAAGCAACCAACGCCGCCCTTCATGGGCGGCGTTGGTTGCTTACCACGTGCAACGTTGCCGGCCTTTAATGTATAGGGTCGGAAGTGGGATGGGGATAGGTTTGGGCCACCGAATACCTATCTCACCAAACAAAACGAGGCCCATTTATGCAGTTAGCTGCGTGGCTTTACAGCTTATGCATAAAAAGATCGGGAGCTATTATTGTACTATTTACATTTGACTTTGCTTAGAGCCTTTTGTCTGTTGACAGATCACAGCCTCATAAGTGGCTAAAAAGTAAATAAAGGAATGAAAAAGTTCTTTATTGATACACAATATTATGGTTTACTCTACGGAATGGTTTACTATATCTATTTATTGGATCTTTTTTTTATTCGAAATTTGTTTTTAAAGAATTTATTATTTAATACTAATGTGTGTGTGTGTTTCAATACCTGCAAAAGAACAAAAAGTATGGTGCGGTGGTCAACATGATGATTACAGCGACGTGGTCTTCTTCCTCGTCCGCGCACCACAGTCTCAACACCGGCAGAATTAACATTAGAAAACACGAGAGCAGGAACATTACTCTAGAAATATTAAAAAAAAAAACTCTTGTTAATATTTCAAAAAATTTACAATTTAGTTTCCAATGTTCAAGTCAAGTTCAAGACTCAGTGGTCCAGCAATCCAGCTTCTGAACAAGAAGTCGCGGCTTCAAATCCTGGCTCACACCAATGACTTTTCGAAATTATTTTCAAAAGTTATGTGTGATAAATATCGTTGACTGAAAATTTTGAGCCCGGTATGGCAATAGGTTCGCCACCTATTCTACGTGGGACGTAAACATAACGGCCAGACGAGGCTTAACAGCCGCTGCCTACACCTTCAGTTAGAAAAAGGCGTAAAGTTATGTGTTATGTTAGTTTCCCTTGTATACAATTTTTCTTAGAACTTCCCGTTATTGTATAGATTTTTTGGCCCGATTTAAGCTTGATTGTAAATGATTTGGGATTCCTGTTAATGTGGTAAGTGATGGCTATATTCTCACCTGGAAGGAACTGTACTTAAATTCTCAACAAACATCTTGAGGCCCAGGAACTTGGCTTCTCTCAGTGCAGCCCCAAAATACGCTAATGCACCCAACCATAGCAGAAGTTCTGCGGATATTCTTATCTGCATCGAATATATCACGTGAGTTTCTCGAACATGCTTATATAGTTTTTTAAAGTAGAACTTCTAATCTCTCCTGCAATAGTTTAACGCTTTTAACGCCCCGTTGCGGCCACAAAAGGTAAGATATACCGCTCAATTTATTAACCATCTTAGAAATTTTTCATAGCGACTTTTATCTGTACATAGACATCTATTAGCGGGAGGTGGTACTGTACTACTCATAATTGATATTACAAAGATAACTCAGTTATTTTGACATGTACCTATGTAAGTATTCGTATGTTCAGATGAATCTTAGAACTCAATTTTAAAGTAGATATCTTCGACCAATTGAGAAGAAATTTTGTATACACGCTAAGTTTGGATGATAATATTACTAGTGGTGGAGCCACGCAGTTCACTGCATGAATGGGCCGGCTCGACCGGTGAAATACCAAGACCTCTCATCTGGAGATATTTTTAATACTTTTCTACAATGTGGGTATCCAATGAAAGGGATTATGATAGTAACTCGCAAAATTATGTGACGTCACTCTAAATCCAATAAGGCGGAATATATATTTTAATTCATTTTTACAATATGGATATCAAATAAAAAAGAGTTCTAATTATTCTACCAGATTGTACCTAGACCCAGACAAATATTTATACTTGGGTGGGGATTCCACATCAATGCATCTCCAGGCCCGTCGTAAGTAAGATGTGCTCTTTTTACATTTAGTATGTTATAAATGTAAGTTTTTTAAAATCTTTCACTTCTTGAGCACAGAGGCACTCCGCGCACGATTTTTTTGTTGTTGTTTAACGTTTAACTAATGTTAATCTGATCAACTGTTCCACTATTAGCAGAACAGTATTATGTGAAGCATTATATTTAAGTGCTAGTGACCAAAGACGAGTGAGACTATAGATGAGTGAGATTTAGGGATGCAAATCCATTTGATTATTTGAGTAGTAAGAAAATTAAAGATGATATGATGAATATGTAATGTCCATTATTAACTTATGCTATTAATATACTATTCATATTATTAAAGTGATTTTATTTATATTCTAAATAAATAATTTCTTGCCTTAGCCTGCCATGTGTCGAAGTTCATCAGCCTGCATTCTTCTGTGAGCCCCTCCCACCAACCTTCCATATCGGACTGAGTGTGTGGCTCTATAAGAAAATATTATTAAAAATCTAAAAAAGGATGAATCGAGATGAAGCTAACGCCTACTTCTTTATTAAAAACTCTTTGCTCAAAACTATGAAATATAACTTGCTTGGTTTATCTTTATCCTGTCGATGACTCTTGAAACGAGCACATTGAGGTCCATCAGATTTACTCCCGTTCAACACTTCTACGGCACCTGGATCGAACTCTGTACCGTTTATTGGCAGTGTGCAGTTATCTGCAAGAAAGTATTTACATAATACCATAGTCTGATTTTGTTATTTCTTCTATCAGAAGAATCATTGTAAGTTAATCCAAGTCTATGGAAAATAAAAGAAAAAAACTGGCTAAGCGCGAGAGGGATAATTAATGACGAAACCTCTTTTATAATATGGGAACCCCATAATTATTTATTTCATTTTATATCACATAAGTGTGATATGAGAGTGAATAGTTACTGTCACCGTTATTAGTATCGAGCAAGAACCGGTAAAAAAATCAAGAATTGAATATTTATTTTATTTTATTTTCAAGCAGCAAATAGAGATACATCATCTTTTTTTTTTATGGGATAGGAGGGCAAACGAGCAGGCGTGTCACCTGATGGTAAGCAATCAACGAAGCCCATGGACACCAGCAACACATATAGTGTTACTGTAGCGTTGCCGACCTTTAAGGGATAGGGGATAGGAAAGGACGGGGAAGGGGGGTGGGCCTCCGGGTACCTCTCTCACCGAACGAAACGCGGCATGAGCCACTTTACGTCGGTCTTCTCAGAGGTCGTGGTATTTCACCGGTCGAGCCGGCCCATTCATGCAGCGAACTGCTTGGCTCTACCACTGTGGAAAATTTTAACTGTCTTACTTTTATCGTTCTTGAGATACAGCCTGACAATGAAATATCTGTAATAGAATCCTGTTCTGGGTACAGAACCCTCAAAATAACTCCAAATTAACTTTTAGAATACATTTTACCTCTGCAGTGTACGGTAATTTAATTTTAAAAAACTCACCGATATCTAAAATCGAGTCCGTATCGTTAAAAGGTATAGCTGTACTGTTCAAAGCAGTACTGTTAAGTGCTCTATCTGGAGGTCCAGGTCTTAGAGTAAAACAGACAAGCGATATGAGGAAGTAGCAGGAGAACAGAATGAATTGCCGATAGAAACGGAACTTGACGAACGTATTCCATTTTGTTTTCAGTAAATCTATCAACATTCCTTCTAGAAGCAGCAAATGTTCTTCTTTCTCCTGTAAAAGAGTTCTAATTAATATTTTTAAGAGTTTTACCTCAAAACGTTTTATAAAGTCTATATTCTTTGCTAATTACATGACTGTAAATAATGGCAAGACAATAAAAACAAATTTATATTTAAGTCTCCGTGGTCCAGTAGTCGAGCACGCGGCTTCTGATCCAGAGGTCCGGGTTCGAATCCTGACACTGGCTCACACCAATGACTTTTCGAAATTGTTTTCGGAAGTGAAATGTGATCAATATCGATGACTGCAAATTTTGTGCCCGGTTGGCAATAGATTCGCCACCATTTGGGACGTAAATATAACGGCGAACGGCGAGACGAGGCTTAACAGCCGCTGCCTACACCTTCGGGTAACAAAGGAGTGAAGTTATGTTATGTTAAACGTGGTAACTACTTATATTTGTACAAGAGTTTGTATCCATATTTTTACTAAATCCTTGTACCATTTATATATCGTAGAAATTAAAGTAGCCATTTTGAAATTATTTTTTTCATTAGTCAACTAGACTCCATACGGTAGGTACTTACTCCAAAAACAACCAAATTTAACGCAGAGTCTTTACTAATTAGACCAGTTTCAGTATCAATAGTGTCCACTTGCCCCAGAGGGTAAGCAGCGCAAGTAGTCGCACCGATCTGCCAATATATCTCTCGCTCAATATTCAATATATGGAAGAACATTTCGGTACGCGCAAGCTTCGCAGCCAACGTAAGTGGTGTCAGGTTTTGTACATTGCGAAGTTTTAATGATGCCCCAACTTCGTATGCCATATCGAATGTGTCCTGAAAATGATTTGATGAAAACGTTAATTTTAATTTTTGAAAATCTTCGAAATGAGGGCGCTGCGTAAAATCTGCGGAGTGACCCTCGCTGACCGCGTCGAAAATAAGGTTGTAAGAATGGATGATGCAAGATTGACTAAGCAGATATACAATGCATAAGCAGATGGAGATAGGAGTCGAGGACGACCAAGATACACATTGTGATACACAAGAGTTGTGCCTTATAATTATATGTTCTCTCTGCCCACCCGGCATAGAGATAGGCGTTTTTATTGGATAGGAGGACAAACGAGCAAGTGAGTCACCTGATGGTAAGTAACTTCACACCGCCCATGAACACCATGGTACGTTGCCGTCCTTTATGGGAGTAGGAGGGGAAAGGGCCCCCGGATACCTCTCTCACCGAACGACACGCGGCACGAGCCACTTCACGCCGATATTCCGAGAGTATTTCCGTATATCCGTGGTATTTCACTGGTCGAGCCGGCCCATTCATTCAGCGAATAGCAAGACTCTACCACTGTTAGGCGTGTAGTTAAGTATGTAATTAATGCAGACATAAAACGCATTTAAATGAGATCGAAAAGACACGTACAATTTTCTCATAAATGACCAACATATGAAGCACTGTGTTCCCGTTCGTATCCTGCTTATCAGGATCGGCCCCTCGCGCCAGTATCAGGCGATAACACTCCTCGAGACCCAGACACGCTGCAAAACTCAGTGGATATTCGCCCCAATAAACATACCTAAAACACACATCAGTTATTAAATCTAAAATACTGTGTTAATACGGCATTTTCAGATTATTTGGATCGAGATTTTTTTACAATTACCCGCTATAATCAGTATTAGGTTGTACGTTAACCCATTCATGGTCACAAGAGTCCGATCTGGAAGCTTTCTGGTCCTCGGGACACATGAAGTTGCCGTAGCACCTCTCATGATAATTAGCTCCAGCGTCTAAGAGGTACTTCACCATGGTTGGGTCTTCATTGACTATCGTAATGTGCAAGACACTCTCACCTAGATCAGATTTATTAAAAATATCACACACATTCCATGACCAAATAGAACGTTTTCTGGAGGAAGGTGATGTTAGGAGCCTCAAAAACCGACGCGCGTGCATGAAAAGAGTTATGAAAGTCAACGAAGCGAGTGAGGCGTTTAAGAATCGTGCCTTATGGCGCTCTGTTCTCTCTGCCTACCCCGCAAGGGATTTGGCGTGAAGTTATGTATGTATGTATGTATCACACAACTGACGTGGCTTTCTTGATTGCGATTCTTAAAACGAAAGAAGTTGTACTTATTATGGATTAATGAATTTTCCTTTAAGAATTGGTGGTTTATTGGTCAAACAATCGGCGGAAATGAAACGTCTATCTTGTAAAGTTTGTTAATCATTATCATTACATAGTATAAAACAAAGTCACTTTCCGCTGTCTGTCCCCTTATATGTTTATAACTACGCACCGGATTTTGATGCGGTTTTTTTAACAGTTAGAGGGTGTCAACGGGTTAGTTTTGATCTATAATTCATATATGATGTAGAGAAAAAATGATAATTTTCAAGAGTTAGTACTTTAATTGCAAACGCTGGCTGAACCCTAAGTGATAGATCAAAACAATGTTCTACATTATTAAACACCTTCAGAAGGTCTACAAAAAAGTCCGCGACAGCATCTCTTAGGGATAACCCACAATGCCCATTTTTATTTTTTTACTTTTTACGAGAAATAATGGCTTATTTAAAAAGCGATTTTAAACATTACAGAATTAATTTTCATCCAATTGAGTCCAGTCCAGTCTTAAATAGATTGTCCATGTAATATAGATGATTCTGGCCCTTTACAGCATGCAATTTAAACTAATATTTTCGAAGATATTGCAGTATTAATATAGCGGGACAGCAGCTAAAGCCGATAAATAACACAAATTGAACCTCATGATTTCCAAAATTTACTCATTTATGACTTTTGATGCGGAACAAAGTTCGCCGGGTCATCTAGTTTAATTATATACAAAAGATAAGATACATAAAAGCATACTACTATGTAATAACACAGCGCTATGTAACACGCTATACGTAAATTTAATTTTTACGGCAAATAGGAAGCGTGCGATAAATCACTGTCACAATTTAGTTTGACGGACATTATCATGCTGTCTATCATATTAAAAAGTATCACGAAGTTAACAGTTTATTGATGGCCAAAAGGGTTATTATATAACATAACTTCACGGCCTTTTCTACCCGAAGGAGTAGGCAAAGGCTGTTAAGCCTCGCCTCGCCGAATCGTTATGTTACGCGTCCCAAATAGAATAGGTGGCAAACCTATTGCCATATACTAATTTCAATCAATGTCATTTGTGGTAGATAGTTTGTAGTTACACAATACACTTTGCCATTTTTACAGTGGGTGAGCCATACAGTTCACTGCCTCAATGGGTCAGCCCGAACAGTATAATATCAGGACCTGTCAGATTATCGACGCAAAGTGACTCATGCCGCATTTCGCTCGGTGAGAGAGGTATCTGAAGGAACAACCCCAACCACTTCCCATGTCCTTTTCCTGTCCCTTTTCCGACCACTTCCATATCACATTGTAAGAGCCGCCAACGCAACTATAACACTATCTGTATTTAAGTGTCCACGGGCGGCGTTTGCTTGCCCTCCGTTCGCATAAAAAAGAACGTCATACTAAATCATATTTGCATGTTATATTTAAAGATGTGATCTATGGAACTTCTTTGTAACTATTAAAAACCAAACCGTAATATTCGTCCCCCATATAAATGTCGTTGATCAACTTTGGATAGAATCTTAAAAGCCGTTTGGCCAAGTTCGCTAACAAGGATGAAGCTCCCAGCAGACACAGATGCAGAATGGTTTCACCCACAGCTCCTCGCTCCTGGAATTAAATATTTTTTTCATCACATCTAACCTGATTTTTTTTTGTGAAATAGGTACTAAATACAGTACCTACTGACGTTATAAGTTAGTATTAGGTAGTACCTTCAAATCCCAACAGAGTTCTCTGTAACCTTCAGGATTAGCATCGTACTCTTCTTGTGTGACCACCGGCCAGTCTTTTTCTATATCAAATTCTTCATCTGGATTTTCCATACCACGCAAAGGAGGCAACTGCAAATTCAAGTAGCATTATATTATTTATTTCTTGATATTTTTAAAAATAGTCTCGGTGGTCCAGTGGTCTAACACACGGCTTCTGATCCAGAGGTCAGGGTTCGAATTCTGACACTGGATCACACCAATGACTTTCCGAATTGTTTTCGGAAGTTAAGAGTGATAAATATCGATGACTGAAAACTTTGTGCCCGGTATGGCAATAGGTTCGCCACCTATTCCGTTTGGGACATAAACATAACGGCGAGACGAGGCTTAACAGGCGCTGCCTACACCTTCGGGTAACAAAGGCGTCACGTCAGTCGTCGCACGGCACAGTTACCTATGACATTAGTGGTTGGAAAACCATCAGTCACCACGTGTCTTATATTATTTTTTTAATTTATTCTATTATCCAATCAATTGAGAGTTAACCGCTAGACAAACCCATAAATACCAGGAACATCATTACTGTATATTATGTTTTAAATAGTACTTAAATAACTATTTAAATCCTACCTTGTTGAAATCATAATCAGTAAACAATTTTTAGTAGTATCGGTTGTCTAGTGGTCGAGCACCCCGCTTCTGAATTAAGAGGTCCCGGTTTCGTATCCTGGCTCACACCAATGACTTATCGAAATTATTTTCGAAAGTTATGTGTAATCAATATCAATGACATAAAACTTTGGCAACAGGTTTGCCACCATTTGGGACGTAAACATAACGGCGCGATGAGGCTTAACAGGCACTGCCTACACCTTCGGGTATTTAAAAGCGTGGAGTTATGTTATGTTTGTATATTTAAACAATTTTTAAACTTTTACCAAATTATGTCTCGCGCGCTCCTTATTCCTCAATAGTACAACATGTGAGACAGGAATATACCGGCCCTTTCCCTTATTGTACAGGAAAGGCTCCACTTTGGTCTTGATGGCGTGGTCGATCTCGGCGTACTGCTTGTTCTGTAACGCCCGTTTCATCATGTCCACCAATAAACCACCGCCTGATGACACAAATATATAACTGATTACTTTGAGAATTATAGAACGTGTACGTGTACGTGTACGACCTGAAGATATTTTTTTTTAAAAACAGGTGTAAAGAAATATTTTTTTTACCAAATACCGAGATAATACCCATACCAATCATAGTACAAAGTTTGACATTCTAAATTCAAACACTAGGGTTTTGTTATTTTATCTATAATATCTTATTTTTCGGCTTTTGATGTTTAACTAGTTGACCCGGCGAACTTTATTCTGCATCAAAAGTATTTTTTACAGCGTTTACAATAAAAGTGCTATGATATCTCGAAAATTATCACCTTTTCTTTACTACATTATACATGAATACAAACGCACCGCGTTGACGCTAACTATTAAAATATACCGCATCAAAATCCGTTGCGTAGTTTCGAAGATTGAATTTGATTGAAGAAATTTATTGAAGCAAATAAGGGGACAGACAACCGAAAGTGACTTTCGTCCGAATACTGAACCGCCACTCAAATCTAACAATCAATAAAGTGCTACTTACTGCTCAAATTTTACGTATTCTGTCTAATGTGACAGCTACTTAAACGATTAAGTAGCACTTACATATTTGAGTGGCGGTTCAGTATTCGGGCTTTTGTTTCATACTACGTAATGATTTAGACTACTACTGTATTCTTTAAGTGAAATCCGTGACCCTCCAAGAAAATGAACATTTAAGAGACTAGCTTTCCGCCTCGCAGTGAGCTACCCTAGCTAGCCTATGTTAACTATGTTTTTAAAAGTCGGTCTAGTAGATAGTTATTGACTTTATTCGTTACATACAAATATACGAAAATACATGTCTTTCCCCTTATAATATTTGTATAGATAAGCGTTTAGGGGTAAATCTAACAAGATATTGTGCTGTTATAATGAAATAGTTCATAATAATCATATCGTCGGAATATTGGAAGAACGAAATAACTATTTTTTTTAGTTTCGAGATAATCGCGATTTACTGCTTTTTGACATTATTTTAATAAGCTTTAATTATGTTTGCTTTCGATATCCAATTCTGCCACACCAAGATATTTCAATCATACTATGGATACTAATTATTCATGGCAGTTATTTAGTTTTCACACACATTAGATGAAGGTTAATTTTAGTTATGAAATAATATAAATGTATTAATAAATATGTACTGAAGTCAAAAACGTCAGATCTTTTAGGAAAAAATAACATTCTATTTTTAAAAGTCACTGGCCATTCGGTTCCATTTTCAAACGTCACTGTATCTGAACTTTTCACTCTTTGTTGAAAATGTATGGTACCTTTGATGTCAACCAATTTGTACAGTTTCTGTTGTGATGTTCCAGCTTGCTTCTTCACACCGCTGGTGACATTGCTCTCTGTATTACCCATTACTATCAAGGTTTAAAATCTTCTCCTTCAAGAATATTTTACTCTCTAATTCTCTTTAAAATAGTATCTATTCGACACTTATTGATTAAACATTTTCCGTTACTATAACGATCACACTTTGCTAAATAATTTCCTCTTCACTGTTCTTACTATTCCATGTTTTTGTCGAACTATATAACAGTAGGAGAGTCACGCAATTCGCTGTATGAATGGGCTGGCTCGACCGGTGAAATAGTACGACCTCTCAGGATGTCCACGTAAAGTGGCACAACCCGCGTTTAGCTCGGTGAAGGAGAGATACTTAAATGTGATTATTCGATTAGTATCGATGACTGATAAAACTGTACCCGATGTAGGTACCAAAATAAAACTCCACTTTCGTTTTCGTTGTATAGTTGCCGGTGTCTTCACCATCAGTTAACGGACGGAAGTTGAGGGTTCATTAAATAAAAAATTCACCGGTATTTCTTCGTGTTGCGGGTATTTTTAATATAGGCGTTTAAAAAGATATAAGCGTATTGAATTTTAGTATGTAATAGTAGTAATCCGTTAGTAATAGTTTTATTTCTGATTTTATTTTATTTTCCTTACATATATTCGCAAAATTCCGTGGCTTCTTTGGTCGAGACGATCTCTCATCCTTGTGAGGAGGAATAGCAGCAGATCTCTTGTTAAGTTTATTAAGCTATCACAAAATGTTATTGTTTCGATTTAAATTACCTATTAGTTGATTGTTTCAACAAAGGTTTGTGGTCTAAACATAAGATAGAGAAATTCAATTAAACTCAATATGGACGCGCTGAAGAATAAACCAGCAATACCGCCGACCGATACTGAAATGAAAAACAAAAACTATATTATGTGGACCAAATTCAAAAAATAAATGGAAGTATAGTCTGTAGAAGTATAGAGAATCTTGTAATCAAGCATAGATAAGAGATGAATTAACTGCTTAACCAACGCGAGTTTTGTCCACTTTTAATCATGCCTTAGGTTTGTAGTCTTGGTGGTCCAGTGGTCGAGCACCCCGCTTCTGAATCAAGAGGTCGCGGTTTCGAATCCTGGCTCACACAAATAACTTTTCGAAATTGATTTCGAAAGTTATGTACCGCGCACTAAGTTTTCAGTCATCGATATGTATCACACATATCGATGACTGAAAACTTAGTGCGCGGTATGGCAATAGGTTTGCCACCTATTCCATTTGGGACGTAAACATAACTACGAGTCGAGGCTTAACAGCCACTGCCTACACCTTCGGGTAGAAAAAGGCGTGAAGTTATGTTACTTTAGGTTTAATCACCTACCAACTAAATCCAAATGTGTCCGTATCAAATTCCTTTGGTAACGCAACGTGGGCAGTGACACCATTACAACATTCACAACTATACCTTCATTGACGACTTTTTGGTGTTTATTTTCTCTCCATCTGTAATCATTCACTTAACACACTTAAAAGCACTAAAAGTGTGAATATCTTATCAGAAGCAGTTGCTTTGTCTAATATCTACTGTTTATATTTTAATGGAATACATGGACATGGACAAACAAGCCAGTGGATCAACTTTTTTTATCGTGCCATCTGCTGGTAAGTGAACAGCGTAGTGTAACAGTTGCGTTGACCACCTTTAAGGGAGTAGGGTGGGAAAGGATGGGGAAGAGAGGTGGACCTCCGGGTACTTCTCTAAATGAAACGCGGCATGAGCCACTTTACGTCGATCTTCGGAGAGGTCGTGGTATTTCACTGGTTGAGCCGGCCGATTCATGCAGCGAAATGCTTGGCTCTACCACAATTACCTCTCTCACCGAAAGAAACGTGACATTAGCCACTTTATGTCCAAATTCTGAGAAGACGTGTTATTTCAGCGAACTGTATGGCTCTACCATTACCGTTTTTTTTTTAAAAAAAGCTGTATATAACTTACTTCATAAAATGTACTGTCGTGAGCTCAGTTTCTACACACGATGGTAAACACTCATTCCTCGTGTCATTCCTGTACGAACCAAACTTCACTTTATATTCTAGAAAGGAAAGTTCTAGATAAAAAATAGGATAAACTTTCCTTTATGACCCGTCGACTTGGAAGTTCATATTTTTTTTGTAGATAGTACTCATTAACAGAAGACTTTTTACAAATTTTCAAATTGCGGAAACTCACGGTTTACGAGATATAATTTTTTAAATTTTTCAAACTAATTGAAAATAACACGCCAATAATAGGTTTTATACTCAGAAGTAGGGCCCCACAGAGCTGGGTGACATTTTGTCTGTCCAATAATCTATCAGCACACTCATAATTGTTTAGTCTAAAAGCAAGGGAAGCATGTTAGGAATTTTAAGGCACCCCGACTCAGATAGATTTAGGTTAGAAGGAGGTGGTAGGGTCGTAGTGAGCGAGCGTAGCGAGCGAACAAAGACCCTACCATCTCCTTCGTGGTTATTTTTTTATTAACCACCCAGAAGTAGGAGCCCCGCGAAGCGGGGCTCTGTCGATCTATATCATGACAGGTAGAGAAGTAATATAAAATAATATAATATGATACATAATATAATATGATACAGAATGGTTATGTGAATATAGTTGGAGGCGGAGAAACATTATACAACATTTGGACCCCTTCGAAAGCTTAATTACTGCCATCAATCATGTATATAAGTTTTAGGATGATTTTAAATATAAAAATAATAATATTCCTTGTGTTTTATTCAAACTATCCGAAAATTACCTAACCTAACCTCAAAATTTTAACCATGGATATCTCCGTAATCATGGGGTTCCGCGGGGTGGGGATGGGACAGGGGGGTAGCCACCCCTCCCCCCCTTCCCCCCACCCCTCCCCGACCCATAAATCGACGGGTCATAAAGGAAAGTTTAACCAAAAAATATAAGCTTATTATGCTTGTTGTCATTTTCGTATACTTATTTTAAAAGTTTCACAGTTCCCATGGGAAATGATGTGTAATGTATAAGTAAGGCGTCTTTACTGACTTAAAAACTGACTTATCTAGCTACGTATAGAAACTTTGTAATGTTCATATTAAGCTTTTTCTGTTCGGGCTTATTTGAAGACGTATAACTGGATGTTTAAAAAAAACGAATTAGTTATTGCATTTATATGGTTATATATTTATTTATTTTTATATGTTTGACATTAAAACAACTTTTAGGATTATATCGCGTTTATTTATTACGTATTTTATTTATTTCCCGACGTTTGTAAAGAGTTCGAACTCTTTACAGATATCATTTTCACGAGTGACGAACAAAAAGATGGTAGTTGTTCAAAAGCTGATTCATCATTGATACGGAGAGCACCCACTTTTTGGAAATAAAAATCAAAAAGTTGATGTTAAAAATATGATTTTTGATCAAAAACAACTTTTAGGATTATATCGCGATTATTTATTATTTATTTGTATTTATTTCCCGACGTTTCGATCGTTTTGTTCGTCACTCGTGAAAATGATCTCTGTAAAGAGTTCGAAACGTCGGGAAATAAATACAAATAAATAATAAATAAACGCGATATATGTAATCCTAAAAGTTGTTTTTGATCAATGAGTGAGATTCGCGAAAATCTTAGAAACAAATATGATTTTTACTATTGGTAACCCACATCAGACCATGAAACAAAAAATTAAATAAAATAAGCAATAAATAAACGTGATATAATCCTAAAAGTTGTTTTAATGTCATGGACGTGGTTCGCGAAAGTCTTGGAGATAAATTTTATATTTTTTTTTACAAACACCTATTGTTTACCTTACCTTCAAAAGTATTCCAACAATTCATACCAGTATAATTGCAATAGTACTTCGCATCTGTAACAAACACAAATAGTACGAATCGTCAGAATGATATGAACTTTTACTACAGGAGCTAGTATTAATTTACTATATTTGTATTTTTTTTTAAATTTCAACACTCACAAGAGCCATCTCTAACAGGGTGTATGCAGCCACAGCGCATAAAGGTCTCTGCTGTACTTTTAGCCAACTGACAAGCTCCGTAAGAATACACCTGAATGTTAAATAAATATTTTAAAACAATTAGAAAAAGGCGTGAAGTTATGTTAAACACTATTCATATTTTTCCATAAAAGTGTAAATAAGATGATTGCAGTTGAAATGCGGACCGAATGAAAAATAGCGTGATAAGGGAGAAATGCAAGTTGAAGGATGATGTGGTAACCAAGGTGGAAAGAAGTATGTTAAGATGGTTTGGTCATGTTGCAAGAATGAATGTAAGCCGACTAACTAAATGAGTATAAGAAGCGAATGTGAGTGGCAGGGTCGGGATCGGGAGACCAAGACGGAGCTACCACGACCAAATAAACGGTCTGTTTAGAAAAAAAGCAAAACGCGTGTTATTGAAACCGGCGTGAATGCATGATGAGATGTATGACTGTGGATCAGGCGAAAGAAGCGTGTCAGGATCGTAGCTTGTACAGCCGTGAGTGAGGCGCGTATGTATGTTTTTATTTTTTACAAATAACTACCAAGCCACGGGCATCTAGCAATTATTTTCCTAACCGTTACCTGCCAGCTTTCCATTGTCAATGATATTTACAGTGTTTTTATTTGTAATTTGGATTTTTATTGCCTTCGAAAAAGTGATAGGAATTACCGGATAAGTATGTTGAGGCTCAGCGAGAATTTCATTCAAGAAACGACAACCCCGTTCATGGACGTGTTCATTCACCAGCTGTGGATCATTCTCTATTTCCACCATAGAGAACAACCAGGTCACACGGTTCTCACTATATGTGCGGACAGTATTCTTTAATTTCGAGTCCAAATTATTGGTTGATAACTCTTCGGGACTGTGTATTGAAATCTAAAAACATATTCACATAATAACATATACGCCTTTTCTACAATAAGGAGTGGGCTGCGGCTGTTAAGCCTCGTCTCGCCGTTGTTTACGTCCCAAATGGAATATGTGGTAAATACTGGCGAACCTATTAGCATACCGGGCACAAAGTTTTCAGTCATTGATATTTATTACACTTAACTTCCGAAAACAATTTCGAAAAGTCATTGGTTTCGAACCCGCGAACTCTTTATTCAGAAGCGAGGTTCTCGACCAATGGAATACTTACTTGGATATTTTGGTTCTATTGTCGTCTCGGTGCTCTCGTTGGTCTTGGGATCACACAAATAACTTTTCATGATACCTTTAGGAAGTTATGTGTGATAAACATTGGTGACTTACAACAGTTTTCCCGGTGCATGGCAATAGATTCGGTACTATTCCATTTAGGACATAAAATTCTGACTGCTTTTTATGCCCCTGCCTACAAATTCTGGTAGTAAAAGCTGTGAATTTCCAAATAAATGCTGTATTTTCTCAATTTATATATTACTGATTTAGAACATACGAAAGTGAGAATTGATTACAGGAAAAATCAACTCGAATAACATAAAGATAAAATACTAATTTATCAACATAAAAAACGTTGTTTACTTCAGCATCTGTTAGCAAACGAAACTGAAGATTCGCTGGTCCAGTACTTCTGTTCGCTTTAAACAAATCCGCTATTCCGTACGCCCTGAAATAATGAAAAAACCAACGTGATTAATCAAGACTAAATACATTATCAGCACGACGCTATCTCTGATAACCCCGCTATCAACATATTTGTATTGGGTGCTATATTAGTTGTGATGTTGGTACTTACTTGTGTTGAAGTGTATTGAATGAGAAACACGGTCCGTGTTCAGAGTCGACTCGTCTGAAGTATTCGCAACATGGAAACCTAGTGCCATGATAGCTACATTCTGATAGAATCTCTTCACACTTCTTGTGGATCTGTGATTAAAATCAATGCGTCAGTTTTCATTCTATTTTTCAGCGGTATGTAATTTTTTTTATAACGTCTTGACAGTCTCTGACTTCGATTGCTCGGATTTTTTTTCTTTGCAACTTTACACACCATTTTCAGTCTGATATTCTGAAGGTCGAGCATTCTACTTATAAATCAAAAACTATCAGGTCCGAATTCTGGTTCATACCAAAAAATTTTCGAAAGTTATGCGTGTTAAATATCGATGACTATACTTTGATGGCAATCGGTTTCGTCCATTTGAGAAGTAAATATTCGACGGGCGGAAATGCTACTGCCTACAACTTCGGGTAGAAAAGGGTGTGAAGTGACATGTAAATACTTAGAAGGAAATCTAATTATTTATTTATACAAGACTTGCCTGTTCGATAATGTCCCGCCAGGGTATGTCGCAAGGGATTAGTTTTCCGCAAGGCTCACATTGTTCATTGCTACATTGTTTTCGAGCATACAAGAGGTCAGTCAAGTAACGGCGGTGATCATAATTTAGAGACTCCAACAATTCCGCTAAAAGATTAAAAAATAATCAAGCTGCCAACAAAGGATGTATTGGTCCAAGGTCACACTCGGTAACTAACCTCTCAGAAGATCGACGTAAAGTGGCTCATGCCGTGTTTCGTTCGGTGATAGGGGTGCCCGGAGGCGCACCCCCCTTCCCCATCCTTTCCTATCCCCTACCCCTTAAAGGTCGGCAACGCAACAGTAACACTATATGTGTTGCTGGTGTCCATGGGCGGCGTCGGTTGCTTACCATCTGGTGACACACCTGCTCGTTTGCCCTCCTATCGCGTAAAAAAAAACTCAATGTAAAAGTGACAAGAAATCACAAAATAAAATAGTCATGGCTTAATACTAAGTTTATTTTTAATATTTACTATTAATAACGGCCATTTTATGTATGTATTATGTCGTTTAATCAAATCCTTGATGCTGCTATATTTTGCAATGTTAAAAGGTGTAACCGTGTTATAACCTGAACTGATTAAACCCAAATGCCAATATTACATAATAATTAATACGGTTAGTTTCAAATCTTGTGGTCAAATCTGTGTCGATGCATTTTAGTTCATTGACGAAGGATTACTATGACAATTAAAAAAAACAATTAATCACTTTATTTTTTGACTTGTCTAATGTACCTATAATTACTGATACGCGGTAACCTATAAACCTCAATGACTAACTAATTAGGAATCTTAAATCAAATAATCATTTGAAGTTATTGGTTTTGAAAATCATGCAAATAAAAAATATTAACTTAGAACAAACGAAGGAGATATTGGAACTTTTTGCCGTTTTTTATTTATACCTACAGTAAAAGTTCTAAATTTAAATTTTGAAAGTATAAAACAAACTCTCATAATTTGTAACTTTTTCTTGAATGCAACCATACATATACAAAAACCACTCCCCATAAAGTATGACGTTCTGTTTTAATCACAAGAGCACTTGTCCTAATCAGAATTCTAACATTTCGTCTCCGTTTAAAAGTTAATAACTTCCCCAAGAACCGTAAGAGACTGTATTATATTAAAGCATATAATTTTGCAACCTTAAAGGGATGATAGGAATGATAGGGAAGGGAGGTGGGCCTCCAGGAACATCTCTCACCGAACGAAACGCGACATGAGCCTCTTTACGTTGATCTTCAGTGAGGTCGTAATATTTCACCGGTCGAGCCGGGCCATTCATGGAGCGAACTACTTGGCTCTACCACTATTAAATAATTAATTACAAAAAAATATCCAATTAAGTAAAAACCTTCAACCTACAATCAGTTTAGTAGTTAAAAAAATGCACAAATCTTACAGCTTTACTTACGGTATAAGGCATTAAGCTTGCGCAGAGCCTGTTTGGTACTGGGTTCTTCACAAACAGTGAACCCTGGGAACGTCGTGGTCCAGTTCAAGTAGAGAGTATCTGGTGTGTAGTTGACGTCCATACCCAGATCCAATACCGGTACCATCATTATGTACAGACCACCAATCGAAACAAATATTGTGGTCAACCAAAACAGTCTGCTTAAATAAGTAGGTAATATTATAATAACTTATGATACATGACATAACTTCACGTCTTTTCTTTTTCCGAAGGTGTAGGCAGCGACTGTTAAGCCTCGTCTCGCCGTTATGTTTACGTCCCAAATGAAATAGGTCGCGAACCTAATTCCATACCGGGTACAAAGTTGTCAGTCATCTATATTTATCACACGTAACTTCCGGAAATAATTTGGAAAAGTAAATGGTGTGAACCAGGATTCGAACCCGCGACATCTTGAATCAGAAGCGGAGTGCTCGACCACTGGACCACCGAGACTATTTGTATTATTTTATTATAATAATGCATCCATATAAAATAATCTTGGTACTTAATAAAATTGTGAAGTTACTTAATATCCTATTAATAATTTCTCGGAATTATTTTTGGAAATTATGTGTGATAAATATCGATGACTGACAAGAATTTTGTGTCCGGTGTATGGCAATAGGTTCACCACCTATTCCATTTGGAACAACGTGGGCAGAAAAAGAGGAGAAATAATGTTTATATTTAAATCTCACAAGACTTAAAGAAAATTTTATTGTGCAATTATGTATTGAGAAGTATTGAGTCCTATGGATTGTGTTCGGTGATCAATGGTGATCAGGATTCAAACCCGCAACCTAACAAAATTTAACTCGTACGTTCTGGCAAATTTTGGGATAAAAATCTGAAATACAATGTGTGCAGTATTTTAATAAGTATTAAGATATATTAGGAGACTAGTTGACCCCTTGACAGTGGTAGAGCCAAGCAGTTCGCTGCATGAATGGGCCGACTCGACCGGTGAAATACCACGACCTCTCAGAAGACCGACGTAAAGTGGCTCATACCGCGTTTCGTTCGGTGAGTGAGGTACCCGGAGGACAACCCCCTTCCCCATCCTTTCCTATCCCCTATCACTTAAAGTTTGGCAACGCAACAGTAACACTACATGTGTTGCTGGTGCCCATGGGCGGCGTTGGTTGCTTACCATCAGGTCACACGCCTGCTCGTTTGCTCACCTATCCTATAAAAAACGCGCGGACTTTGCTCCGCATTAAAACTAATTTTTACAGCGTTTACAATTAAAGTGCTATAACTTTTTCTCTAATACATTATACATGAATTATATATACAAACCACCCTCTATAAAAAATCGCATCAAAATCCATTGCGTAGTTTCAGAGATCGAAGCCTGTAAAGGGACAAACAGTGGAAAGCAACTTTGTTTTATACTATGTGATGATACAAAATATATACGTTACCTTGACGAGGGCTTCGCATGTGGCTTAAATAAATTGTTAAAACCATGAAACCCACTATTTTGGCCAACAAATAAAAATCTGTGTCTAGTCTGTTGCAGCACTTTTTTACTGCCTTCCATTTTAACTAATACTATTTGCTGTCGAAAGTTAAATCTCAAAACTAATTCACTTTTTAAATCGATCGCTTGTTAACAAAAGTACGCTGTTGTCCCTATTCTGTTGTTTAATTAACTAAACAATAATATTATGATTCTCAGGCACAGACCTTCCTCGATGAATACAGTTTAAATAGTGATAGAGCCAAGCAGTTCATTGCATGAAGGCTCTCAGAAGTTTGACCATGGGCGGCGCTGGTCACTTACCATCAAGTGACACGCCTGCTCGTTTGCCCTCCTATCCCTTTAAAAAAGCTCTCTCTCTCTCTCTCTCTCTCTCTCTCTCTCTCTCTCTCTCTCTCTCTCTCTCTCTCTCTCTCTCTTTTTCGATATCGCTAGAATTATTTTCAGTCAAATCAGACCAGTAGTTCTTAAGATTGGCACGTTTTAACGTCCCCTTTTATGCTTATATCTTTAAAACTACGCAACGGATTTTGATGCGGTTTTTTTTATAGTAAGAGGGTGTCGACGGGGTGGTTTTGATCTATAACTCATGTATGTAGTGTATATTCATGTAGTGAAAAAAGTGATAATTTTAAAGATTTAGAACTTTTATCACAAACGCTGCCTGAACCCTAAGTGATAAATCAAAATAATGTACTAAATTATTATAGACCTTTAAAAGGTCTACAAAAAAGTCCGCGAAGGCATATGTCTATCTCTTAGGGATAACCCACAATGACCATTTTGATTTTTTTACTTTATACGAGAAATAATGGCCTATTTACGAATCGATTTTAAACATTACAGATTAATTTTCATCCAATTAAGTGTCTTAAATAGATTGTGCATGTAATATAGATGATACTGGCCCTTTACAACATGCAATTTAAACGAATATTTTCGAAGATATTGCAGTATTAAAATAGCGGGACAGCAGCTATTACTTTTGATGCGGAACAAAGTTCGCCGGGTCAGCTAGTTTATTGACAAAAATATATATTTTTAGCAAATAAAAATAAATTCAAATTTGGATTTTGAAAAATTTCTAAAATCGCTAGTAATTTGACTACGAAACAAACTAACTATTGTATATTATAATTTAAATTGTATATTGTGTGAACAGAATTGTTGCCAACACAAGCTGATTAAGGGCTTTCTAATTATTTTAAAAGCCAATCACTTTACCCTCGGTTGTTACGGTAGATTAGATAGCATACCTATAAGTATATAATAGGCAAGTATCGGGGAATCTGAGCAATTCATGGCCCTTTGTATAAGTATTGAAACTTTTTTAAATAATTACTAATTAATCATCATTACATAGTATAAAACAAAGTCACTTTCTGCTGCCTGTCCCCTTATAACCTTAGATCTTTGAAAGTACGCAAAATTTTGATGTGTTTTTAAATTAATAAATATTACGAACTAACCGATTTATTAATTAAAAATGGATATGTGGTTGTGGGGGCGAGAGGTATTCCAGCTAAATCTCTCTACAACCTGCTAAAAGACCTTGGCCTGCCTAGATCTGCAGTGGGTTCTATCCTAGAAAGCTGCTTTAGCAGGCTCCTACCAAATTTGGCTGGGCAGGGAGAGAAGCACGAGCAGTGAAGGTGAGTGTTGACGTACGTCGGCAAGGGGCCCCTTAAACCTACACCCGGGTCGCAAGTCCCGGGATCTGCTCGGAGCTTCCCTCTCTGCCACACGATGGACCCGGCACCCGCACGGTGAATCCATGGATTGCTAAGATATTCGTCTCGTCTCTATAGATAATCGGTTCAACCCGATGGTTTCTCTGTATAATTTATGTATAATGTAGTAAAGAAAAAAGTTTAAATTTACGAGATTTAAAACTTTAATTGCAAACGCTGGCTGCATCCTAACCTAAGTGATGAATAAAAACAATGAACTTGAAGAAGGTGTACAAAAAAGTCCGCTATTATGTGTGTCTACCTCTTAGCGATACACCACAATGACCATTTTTATTTCTTTACTTCTGAGGCGAAACCAAGTTCGCTGGGTCAACTGGTAGTACATAATTCTTAATTAAATTGCTTGAAAAAACACAACAATTTATAAATAAACGTAATACGTTCCAGATACTTTTTTTATGGGATAGGATGACAAACGAGCAAGCTTGTCATCTGATGGTAAGTGACAAGCGCCGCCCATTGACACCTGCTAAACATATAGTATTATAGTTGCGCTGCCGACCTTTAAGGGAATAGGATAGGAAAGGACGGGGAAGGGGTGAGAGCGTCCGGGTACCTCTGTCATCATACGAAACGCGGCATGAGCCACATTACGTAGATCTTCTGAGAAGTCGTGGTATTTCGCCAGTCGAGCCGGCCCATTCATGGAACTGCTTGGCTCTGCCACTTTTAAACTCTAATAGCTTGATATTAGCGCAGGATTAAAAAATAATTTAACCTTTTCAATGATATTTTATTAGATAAATTAACATAAACTATTACACATTTGGTTAATACATTATTAATTAAATTATATATTAACTAAAACCAATACATATTGTATCATGTCATATGTCATGTCGTAGCTAAATCTAAAATATAATTAAACTGTATAGTAATGGAAACATTATCGAAATAAGTCCTTCAATTTACCAAACCAACCGGATACTGCTGTAAACATAGACGTCAAAGATGTTCCACTTGAGACCACGTACAGTTCGCCGTTACGAAGACGCTGCATAATGTCGTCCACAAGCTCCGGCCATTCATAATTATCTTTGTTTGAACTTCTTAGTACTAGACACGAGAGAGAAACAATATATCATTATTTAATTGGATATACGTAAACTTTAAGGTAACCAACAGTCTCGGTGGCGCAGTGGGCCAGCGCACGGCCTCTGATCCAGAGGTCCGGGGTTCGATTCCAGACACTGGCTCACACCAATGACTTTTCGAAATTGTTTTCGGAAGTTATGTGTGATAAATACCGATGACTGGACAAACTTTGTGCCCGGCATGGCAATAGGTTCGCCACCTATTCCATTTGGGACGTAAACATAACGGCGAGACGAGGCTTAACAGCCGCTGCCTACACCTTCGGGTAACAAAAGGCGTGAAGTTATGTTATGTTATGTTATAAGGTAACCAAAGACATTAAAAACGCTATGTTTACGGTTGATCTCCTCCGAAACGGCTTTAACGGTTCTCATTAAATATTGTCTGCATATTGGGTAGGTCTGACAATCGGACAAAATGAATTTTTAATGAATTTTATATGGAACAAACAGTGCATAAAACCCTAAATTTTCACCTCTATGATCAACCGCAATTTTTTTTTGTTTATCAAAAACTCTATTCTTTTGCTTATTTTACTTTTATTTTAAAATAATGCCCATCCAACTGATATGGTAAATGTAAAAAAAAATAAAGCCTTTTTGGATTAACATAAATTTCTGGATTTAAAGTTATTTTGATTTGCATTTTCTCAGAAGATTTACTACAGTAACATTTTTTGTTTTTTGTCACCATCAAAAAGACTTCAAGGAACAAAAAACATACCTTATTGAAAAAAGCTGATATTTTGACGGGTGAATTTTCGATTGAAAATTAGGGTGCTTTTTCAATATTAATTCAAAATAAGGCGAAAAAATAAATATTTTAAACAAATAAATTACGTTAAAAGTTACCTTTTTATGTCCCAAATACGTGAGACATAAAAAGGTAACTTTTCACAAAATTTCGTGAAAAAAAAAACAATTTTTGTAAAAGATAAAAATTTAGTTTAAATTTAAACCCAAAACTTAGTTTTTCAAATTTTCATAATAATTTTGAGGTTATGTGAAAAATATGTAAATACAAAAGTTTTAGACCTTTTTATTTCATAGGACTTTTAGTTTTGCCGGAAATCGAGAAAACCGTTTTTTGCCCTTAAAAACTCACCCCCACCCGACCTCAGCTCGCCCGTAAGTTATTTTTCATTTTATTTTTATACCCCTACTTTTTCTTATGGGTTTCATCCTACTATTTTTTTTTTATTTTAAAAATTATCTACCCTGGTCTATATCGACTCCTTGCGTTTTTATCCTATATTATTATAGTATTCCTACATTAGTTATTTTTCTACAGAATGCATAAAACCCAAGAATGGTTTTCTATTGTTAACGATGATACTAGTCATTTGACATAATGTAACGCAATTCCCATCACGTTGTTATTATTATCCCAAACGCTTTTTAATTATAAAAAACAGTATGAATGTACTATATAAATTGTTTACTTTACCGCTTCGGGACGTAGATAAAACAGTGAGCGGCGGATACGTGTTTGTTTTTATAGTGATTAATATGTTTACAAGCGATTTCCAATCAACGTTTTACTAACTCGGATATGGTGGAATATATAACTTTTAAAAAGAACTATTTTCTTCAATATTGTCATCATCAATATGACGAACTCAAAATAATCGTCTTTACCAACATTTAATTTCCAAGCAAACTAACTCGCAAAGAACAATCGGGATCATGTTTTGATCATCAATATTTTCTAGGGATCTTGTGACATTCCAAGATCTAGATAGATAGATTCTTGATTTATAGCTGTCGAGGCGTATTAGCTTCCATTTTGCCAATATCCGTTTCATAAGAGTTTTTAAAGATCTTTTGTGCGACGTCATGTCATATTTTAGAATACTTCAAAAATGAATTTGAATATGTTGTTAACAAATATTTATGTTTCACGTCGAAATTAAGGTTGTAAGGAAAGGAATCGGATTGAAAGATAGTGTCGGTGTAAAAATAAAAAATTCTCCGATGTTTCGGACATGAAGAAAGAATGGATGATGCAAGATTGGCTAAGCAGTTTATACAATGCAAAAGCGGATGGATGTAGAAGTCGAAGACGGCCAAGACACACATTCCATGACCAAATAGAACGTGTTCTGGAGGAAGGTGATGTTTTTGAGGAACGAGGATGAAAAGAGTCATGAAATTCAACTAAGTGAGTGAGGTGTGTAAGAATCGTGCCTTATGGCGCTCTGTTCTCTCTTTCTACCCCGCAACGGATTTGGTGTGAAATGATGTATGTATGTATGTATTAATGTTTCAAATTAAAACTTACCACAATAAGGACCGTGAGCTTTCGTTAGGACGAGGAAAATACCGTTCGCTTCCTTAGAAGTGCCAACTCCCATCTCAGGACACAACGTTGTGTTGTCGGAGCAAGACATTGCCACGCTAGTTTTCACTCTAAAACAACCATTACAACGCATCTTTTTTTAATTTACCTCACTTCTCTTTTCGGTGACTCATACTAAAGATAGTTATATTCTCCCCGTCCAATTCTGATATAGATTTTCTTACGAAATATAGACAAGTGGAAGAGCCAAGCAGTTTGCTGCATGAATGGGCTGGCTCGACCGGTGACGACGGTGCGACGGTCTCTCAAAAGAGCGACGTAAAGGAGCTCATGCCGCGTTTCGTTCGATAAGAAAGATACCCGGCCAACCCCCATTTCCCATTGTTTCCTATCCTATTCCCTTAAAGGTCGGCAACGCAACTCTAATACTATATGTATAGCAGATATGCATGGACGGCGTTGGTCACTTACCATCAGGTGACACGCCTGCTCCTTTCCCATAAAAGAATGTGTCAAATCTTATTTAAACCTGTAAGCTGTTTATGTTAAATGAGATATGTTTATACAAGAGACTTGAAAATCAGAGTATTGCTGAAACTTCTCACAGTAATGCAATAAATAATGCATATTCATTAGAACTAAATAAACAAAATGCTATGCTGTGTGGCGCCGGCTTAGAATACCGCCACCCCATCTCTTCCCGTGGGTGTCGTAAAAGGAGACTAAGGGAAAAGCTAGAAGAATGGGCAGCAGCATTCTCTCTCAAGACAATACAGCCTAATGCGATCGCCAACCCGCCTGCCAAGCGTGGCGATTATGGTAAAAAACCCCCCATGATTGCGCGGACCGGCAGTTGTGGCGCTCTATGGGGGAGGCCTATGTCCAGCAGTGGACCTTAAAAGGGCTTATGATGATGAAACAAAATGACACAACAAATCTGTAAGATTTTTTTTTTGTAATTAACACCAATATTGACCGATTAGTAAATGGTTAGACTTTATATAAAACTTAAATTAATTATGAAAAATCTAACAAGCTATAGAAAAATATATGCGAAAATATGATAGATCAGAAACCTAAGATAGAGAATTAATCCTAAGATTATTGTTTTATGGCTGCAGAGGCGTTTAGGTAGAACCAGGCAGTTCGCTTCATGAAAGGACCGATTCAACCGGTGAAATACTTCTCAGAATATCGACGTAAAGCGGGTCATGCCACGTAACGCTCTGTGAAAGATGTATCAGGAGACCCAACCCTTTCCCCTCACCAATTCCCTTCCCACTTCCGACCCCTTTCATATACCATTTTAAGGCCCGTCAACGCAACTGTAACGCTATCTGTGTTCAGATGTCCATGGCGGACGTTTGTCCTGCCCCTCTATATCATAAAAAAATCAGTCAAATAAGTCACAACTCACCCGTCAGCTTTCAAATTCCATGGTGATCCGTAAAATTTACAATTCCGATTTGTAAATGATTCCGTGAACAGTACATAGGATCGTCCGTGGCTGCATATAGCTTGTTGTAATCCTGCAACAATCAAACAGTGGGTATTTACTTTGGTGTTTTTTTTTTTCGAATTTAACAAAAAAGTTTATACACTTGTCTCTATTTAAAATAAACCTCTTTTTGAAACTTTTCATGAAATGTTGAGGTGTGTTACTTAATTTTGGGAAAACCTCGGCATCGGAAACAAGTTGCTGTACTCAAAAATATCCAAGTGTAAATCTTATCATTACTAAATAAATTACAGTTTCACTAGATATTAGAGTATTGTGTCTATAATGTATTTTAAATGTAACATGTTATAAAAATATGCAAAATTATACAAGCAAATTTAGACCTTTTATATCATTACATAGTATAAAACAAAGTCGCTTTCCGCTGTCTGTCGCCATATTATATGCTTAGATCTTTGACACTACGCAACCGATTTTGATGCGGTTTCTTTAATAGATAGAGTGTGTCAACAGAGTGGTTTGAGTATAATTCATGTATAATGTAGTCAAGAAAAAGTGTTAATTTTCGAAATTTAGCGCTTTAATTGTAAATGCTGCATAAAATACTTTTGATGCGGAACAAATTTCGTCGGGTCAGCCAGTAAATAATATTTGAAAATTTGGAAACTTACGATTGTAGAGTGGTATTCTGCTGCCGAGACATCCGGGCTGCGTTTCCCCACCGTTGGGATAAAAGTCCACGTGGCCTGTATAAGTAAATTTTATTGACAAATGCGATATAAACGACGGTACTGTGTATAATTTGCGGAGTGACGCTCGCCGACCGCGTCGAGAACAACGTTGTAAGGCAGGAAGTCGAATTGAAAGAGAGTGTCAGTGTTAAAGTAAGGAAGGGCAGGCTTCGATAATTTAAAAGTTTAGAAAGAATAAACGGTGCAACATTGACGAAGCAAAAATGCTAAAGCGGGTAGATGTAGCGCAAATAGAAAGAGTCCTGATGTATGCTAGCCTTAAAAACCGACAAGCGTTAATGACAAGAGTTGTAAAAATCAAAGAAGCGAGAGTAAGGTAGGAATCTTGCCTTTTAAGGTCTCAATGTTTTTTCCTACCCCATAAGAGACTTGACGTGAAGTTATGTATGTATGTATAAATAACATAAATAACATTACCCATAGGAAGAGGTAATCCAAAGCCAATAGTGGACAGTTTGCCATTTGTATGTATAACGTCCACAAAATCAGCGTCGGTCTTATCGAGCCTATCAGTCTTGTCAGACCATGTGAAACACGGCATGGCTGGATCCAAGCCTATAAAAGTATTATTATTAACAAACAAATAAATTTGCTTCTATCACATGTAAAACGAATAAACAGTCAAGACAGCATTATAATATTATAGTTAGCTTACTTCTTACATCATTACATAGTATAAAACAAAGTCACTTTCTGCTGTCTGTCCCCTAATATGCTATATCTTTGAAAGTACGCAATGGATTTTGATGTGGTTATTTTAAATACATAGAGGGTGTCAACGGGGTGGTTTTGATCAATAATTCATGTATATTATAAAAAAAAAATCCCTATTCATTTTCAAGATTTAGAACTTTAATCGCAAACGCAGCCTAAACCTTAATTGATAAATCGAAACAATGTACTGCATTGTTATACACCTTCAAAAGATCTACATAAAAGTCCGCAATTGTACATGTTACTGTTAGAGATAAACCACAATGACTATTTGTATTTCTTACTTTTTTACTTAAAATTACTTGGCTTATTTACGAAGCGATTTTAAACATAACAGCATTAATTTTCGTCCAAAAAACCGGCAAAACAAAATATTTACTGATCATAAAATAGACAGAAATTGTATTATTACAGATTCAACAAGTCCTGTAGTCAAAAGTCATGCAGCTAAAAGTTGTTTTTACCTGTAACTCTGCCCACCCCTCCTAACTCGTTCGATGCAAAAGCTGCAATATGAGCACCTAGACTGTGTCCAATCAAATGGATGTCTTTGATGTCGAGACCAGTTTCGTTCTGCAATTGCTTTATAAAGCTGAGGGAATGGAAAATATCATTTGTTGGTGCATACTTGGCCGTTTTAAATTTGTTTCAAATCCTTAAATATCATTGTTAAATTAAAACAACTTTTTAGGATTGTATCGCGTTTATTTCTATTTATTTATATTTATTTCCCGACGTTTCGAACTCTTTACAGAGATCATTTTCATAGTGATGACTCGGGAAAATGATCTCTGTAAAGAGTTCGAAACGTCGGGAAATAAATATAAATAAATAGAAATAAACGCGATACAATCCTAAAAAGTTGTTTTAATGAGTGAGATTCGCGAAAACCTTAGAAACAAATATATCATTGTTAAAGTCAATAATAGAAAAAGAAAAATCGGTAACAGAGAATCTCTATTGCAGCAATGTGGTAGAGTCATCCAATTTGCTGCATGAATGGGCCCGGCCACCGCCACTTTACGTCCATATTCTGAAGGGTCGTGGCATTTCACCGGTCGTGCCGGACCATTCATTCAGCAAACTGTGTGGCTCTACCACAGCTAAATACGTTATAAGTAATTACAATATGTATATTCGGAACTGAGAGCTGGGTATTTCAGAGCGTGCATTGCCATTGCGCAAAATCTGCTGAGTGAACCTCGCTGACCACATGGAAAACAAGGTTGTAAGGAAGGAAGTCGGGTTGAAAGAGAGTGTCGGTGTAAAAATAAGAAAGGGCACGCTCCGATGGTTCGGACATGTAGAAAGTATGGATGATGCAAGATTGACTAAGCAGATATACAATGCAAAAGCGGATGGATGTAGGAGTCGAGGACGGCCTAGACACACATTCCATGACCAAATAGAACGTGTTCTGGAGGAAGGTGATGTTAGGAGCCTCAAAAATCGACGCGCGTGCATGAAAAGAGTTATGAAAGTCAACGAAGCGAGTGAGGTGTGTAGGAATCGTGCCTTATGGCGCTCCGTTCTCTCTGCCTACCCTGCAAGGTATTTGGCGTGACGTTATATCATTATCACAATATGTATAAATTATATGAAGGTACCTAGCAATGTGCTTTCCGACAATTCTGGTATTAGCGACTGCTTCCCAATACTTCAATGTACTGCTGCCACTACTCCAATCTACGGCAATTACATTCACGGGTTCCTGCAGAGCATTTCACTTTTTAATTATTATGCTAAAATACGACAACTGTGTTGCTTATTCAGAAAATGCCAGGCGGACTAGCCATTGGTACCGTCACTGGTGACTCGGGATCAAAGGGTGAATAGAGATGAAACGTTGCCACCCCGATTCTATTCATTCAGACTGCAAGAAACTATTTGGAGTCTAAGTCCTAGAATTCTTAAAATATGGATACTAACTTTTATTACTATTTTTTTTAACGGGAGGATTGGATAATCTGTTTCGCAAAAATAATGTATGTCGAAACCCCATTTGCCCCATTGATAGACACATGCCATTTGCCGGCATGTGTCTATCCTAAGGTCCATATATCCACTATCACCATTTAAGTGCTTATTGTGTTTAACACACACACAGACATAACTTCACGGCAATACCCTTGCAGTGTAGACATCATCAGTTGCATGATTCTTACACGCCACACTCGCTTCTTTGACTTTCATAACTCTTGCCGTACACTCGCGTCGGTTTTTAAGGCTGTTCATCACCTTCCTCAGGACCTTGTTCAATTTAGTCATGGAAAGTGTCGTGGCTGTCCATGACTCCTACATCCATCAGCTTTTCCATTGTAACCATAACTTAACATTATACGTACGTATTTCAAATACGCGTCCATCATTTGAGTGACCCAATCAGCACCGCTGTAACTCATGAAGCCGTGGATTATAGCCACCGTCTTCCTCTTCGGATCAAAATGAACTGACTCAAGCCCGAACTGGTCACCATTGAGTACCTAAAAATATAATTTCATTATAATACCCTTAGCTATCTATTGAAATGGTCTCTGTGGTCCAGTGGTCGAGCACCCCGCTTCTGAATCAAGAGGGTTCGAATCCTGGCTCACACCGAGTTTTCGAAATTAATTTAGAAAGTGTGTGATAAATATCGATGACTAAAAACTTGTGCCCGGTGTGGCAAATTATTTTTTTTATGTGTAGGTACATAATATAATATCATTTATATTACAGCCTATACACAAATGGAAAAACCAATGTGGCGAACCTATTGTCATACATCGGGCACAAAGTTGTCAGTCATCGTCAAAGTATTTATTATATGGCTCCTATTTTTTTTAATATATTGCCTAAATGTTGGAAAGAACTAAACCTTGTTGCATTGAAGACCACTGTAAAATCATTTCTGATTAGAAAAGCATATTATAATGTGACAGATTACCTTAACGACACAGAAATAAATCAATTTTGATTTTTGTTTTTTAATTTGACTATTTCATTTTTTATTATTATTTTATATGACAATTTGCATGCCGTTGCACGGCAAAATGTATATGAAACATTTTAATTTTTATCACCTATTGTAATTCAACCTGCATTTTGAGCAAATAAATTTTATTTTATTTTATTTATTTATCGATATTTATCACACACAACTTCCGAAAATAATTTCGATAAGTCATTGGTGCGGACCTCGGATGCGAAACTACGACTTCTTGATTCAGAAGCGGGATTCTCGATCACTGGATTACCGAGACTATAAATTAAATGTTATGTTTAATGTATTTCTATTAAAAAAAATGTCAATTGATACCTGGACTCTGAATTTTATTTCTCTTGATAGAAAAAAGAACTGTGTCTCAGTCGTTTGAGAACCTGGTGGTCTTAAATAATTATTATATAGTTTATTAATGATTCGAGTAATGATAGAATCTAAGCTTGCGAGACATCCAAACGCCAGTGGCTCCACTGGACGTATTGCTTCCTGCAAATAAGATATAAGATGAGACAGAGAGATAAACAAGAACATCACCTAAAACAAGCAAACGGGAGAGAGTTTATTAGTAGTAGAGCAGAAGCAGAATACCACGACCTCTCAGGATTTCGACGTAAAGTGGCTCGTGCCTCGTTTCTTTCCTCGTTAGTTATTGAGTTACGTTTTACGCATTTCTTACTTTCGTCGTTAATATTGTGTAATATTGTGACGTTTTAAGCACTGTGAAATGGTTTTGGCCAAATGACTTATTACTATTTGAGCCTATTGCAAAACTCAATACATATAAATAAAACTGGTGTGTCTGTTTGTAATATTGAAAGAGCCGCTTTTTATGCGTATGAATATATATACGAGACGTACACCAAAATACATATTTTTTCAAATTTTATCTATCGGTTTGTTCCGGTTAATTTTTTAAACAACTAACCGATTTTGACGGGGCTTTTAATTGGCAAATAGCAGATGTAATAAGGAGTGTCTTGGCTATTTTATTTTAGAAAAAAAAACTGTAATTATTCATTTATTGCTTCTGAGCCGGGTCAGCAGGTTACAAATAATAATATATGAAATTATCAACAAATACTACTTACCGTCACATTAGATTCGATTTCAGAAGGGTTCATTTGATAATAATCATAGATCATCTGTAAATCATCGGGATTTATGAAGTTCTCCACTGAAATATAAAAAAGATTTTAGGTGTTCAGTATATCATTACGTAGTATAAATCAAAGTTGCTTTCCGCTGTCTGTCGCCTTAAATGCTTATATCTTTAAAACTACGCAACAGATTTTGATGCAGCTTTTTCATATATAGAGGTGGTTACTGGAATAGGATATTTATTTATTTATTTATATATACTTTATTGTACACAAAAGAAAAAGATACATGAAAAAAAAAACCTTACAATTATTATAGTACAATGGGCGGCCTTATTTATGTAAGCAATTTCTGCCAGGCAACCTTAGGACGGACAAAAATTAAATTTAGAGTGGGCAGTAAATGTTGCGTACAATATAGTTAATCGAACAATACATAATAAAATATTCTGAAGGTTAATTCAGTAATAAACATACTCTCATATATATACATACAAATATCCACACATACTTAAATATAATAAATCAATCACACACATTTACATACACGTACATATATTAAATACATACATAAACATACTTAAAAACAGATTCATACTTAATACACTAAGAATGACTGATAACTTGACGTGGATGTACTAGTAGTAATAGTTTTATTGTGATGATTCCAGGTAGTGTTCTTTCACCATTTTCTTGAACGCCCTTAGGGTCTTAGCACGTCGAATTTCCTCCGGTAGTTCATTCCACAAGCTTACTGCTTTAACGGTAAAGGATTTGGCGTAGAAACTTGTGGAATGTTGTGGCACTTTAAGTCTCAAATTGTGCAATGACCTCAAATTCTGGCAATGAGTGTCATGTAAGTACTGAAAACGTACTTTGAGATAGGAAGGAGTTGAAGGGTCGAATAGTATTTTATATAAAACTGAAAGGATACGAGCATTCCGGCGAAATCTTATTGGTAACCACTTGAGTTGTTTTCGAAATTGTGATTTGTGAAACATGATAATATTTGCGTAAGCCAAACATAAATCTTATGCAAAAATTTTAGGATAGTGGTTTATCTGTAATTCACGTATGTTGCGGTAAAGGAAAAGTGATAAATCCAAACTTTACTTATTAATTACTTTTGATGCGGAAGAAAGTTCGCCGAGTCAACTAGTATTTTATAACATTTAATCTATCTCTGTAGGCGATTAAGGGACTATATACCTAGTAATATATTGATTTAATCCCCTTAATTACGTACATAATATACATAACTTTACGCGAAATCCCTTGCGGGGTAGGCAGAGAGAATGGAGCGCCATAAGGCACGATTCTTATACACCTCACTCGCTTCGTTGACTTTCATAACTCTTTTCATGCACGCGCGTCGATTTTTGAGGATCCTAACATCACCTTCCTCCAGAACACGTTCTATTTGGTCATAGAATGTGTGTCTAGGCCGTCCTCGACTCCTACATCCATCCGCTTTTGCATTGTATATCTGCTTAGCCAATCTTGCATCATCCATCCTTTCTACATGTCCGAACCATCGCAGCATGCCCTTTCTTACTTTTACACCGACACTCTCCATCAATCCGACTTCCTTCCTTATAATTTTCTTGCGCCCAGGAATCTGCCCAACGCCCCATTTACTTTATTTCCTAACGCCACTCATTTTTCTACATCCGCGGTGTACCTTTCATCCCTGCTAAAAGCGCATCCAAAATATACAATTTCATCCTCTTAATTATATTCTTATAAACTTACGCATTTTTACAGCGTTAGAGCCACGCAGTTGGCTGCATGAATTGGCCGTCTAGAGTAGTCTGGATTTGAAATATCGCGACCACACACTATATCGACGTAAAATGGCTCGTACCACGTTTCGCTCGATGAGAGAGGTATCCGCAGGCTCAACCCCTTTCCCTCTCTCTTCAATCTCACTTCCAAGATAGTAGTAGGGGCCGGCAACTGTCTGTGTTTAGGAGTCCATGGGCGATTATTTGCTTGCCATCGAGTAACAAGCCTGCTCGTTTGCCCCACTATTCCTTAAAAAAAAGGAAAAAGGTGCGCGGTTGTTAACCTCGACTTGCTGAATTTTACATTTCTTATGGAATAGGTGGCGGAACCTATTACTTAAGGGACGAGCTCAATATTGTCAGTGATCGATATTTATCGCACTTAACTACAGAAAAAAATTCCGAGAAGTCATTGGTGTGGGCCCGGAATTGATCCCGTCACTTCTTGATTCAGAAGCGAGGTTCTCTACCTCCAGACCACCGAGACCACTTGACCGTATTTGAGAATAATGATAGTCGAAATTTATACTTTTTATGTTAAAACATTTATTTATTATATATTTATAATCATCAATCATCATCATTTGGGGTCCACTGCTGTACATAGGCCTCCCCCATAGAGCGCCACAACTGCCGGTCCGTTCACTCATGGGGGGTTTTTGCCATAATTTCCACACTTGGCAGGCGGGTTGGCGATCGCAGTACGCTGTATTTTGTTGAGAGAGAATGCTGCTGCCCATTCTTCTAACCTTTCCCTTAGTCGCCTTTTACGACACCCACGGGAAGAGAGGAGGTGGCGGTATTCTAAGCCGGCGCCACGCAGCAGAGTACAAAAAACAGCATTCGCGAAAATCAAAATTTTTTATGATACACCATCATATTGTGGTATTTCTCATAAAACCAACAATTGCCATTGACTTTGTCAACGAACAAATTATTTTGAAGCACATTATCAGCTTGTTCGAGTCCTAGATGTCTCTCGAAATGTCTCTAAAAAAATCATCTCTAACTCGTGTTTAAAACAAAAAGCTACAACAAACCCATTGTTTTAATGTTCTTTTAACAATATTTTTTCCATCTCTAGACATAAAACGAAAGTAAATATTTCATTTTATAAAATACTAGCTGACCCAGCAAACGTTGTCTTGCCGAAAAATAAAATTTAAAAAATAGGGGTTGATCGTAGGGGGTTGAAAATTTAGGGTTGCATTTTTGTATCCCGTTTTATAAAAAAAATAAGAAACAGAAATATGTCGAAAAATTAAAAAAAAATTGAGTGGTGGGCTACCCTTGTGATTTAGGGGGATGAAAAATAGATGTTGTCCTATTCTCAGACCTACCCGACACGCACACAAAATTTCATGAGAATCGGTCAAGCCGTTTCGGAGGAGTTCAATTACGCACATCTAGACTCGAGAATTTTATATATTAGATGACTATTCCGTATCAAATATTGATTCAAATAAAATCAAAAAAATCTACATCATTTCCAAAACGTAGCAGGCGTATTTATAATATATTTATTTATTTAGAAATAATGATTCTCAAGTCATTCAAGCCATACATATCACTTGAAGTCAATAAATATGTCACCCCATTGTAAACTTCGTCTTATCTTTACAAATAAATAAAATTGGAGGTTGTAAAAAGCTAATAAAGCTAGAAGAATGGGCAGCAGCATTCTCTCTTAAGACAATACAGCCTACTGCGATCGCCAACCCGCCTGCCAAGCGTGGCGATTATGGCAAAATCCCCCCATGATTGAGCGGACCGGCAGTTGTGGCGCTCTATGGGGGAGGCCTATGTCCAGCAGTGGACCTCAAAAGGGCTAATGATGATGATGGAGGTTGTAATATTGACATAACTGCCTTTTACTATATGCATATAAAATTATGAACACAATATGGCGCACATTGGGAGAGGCCTATGTCCAGCAGTGGACTGCAATAGGCTGATGATGATGATGAAATAATACAGTACATACACCATTTTTTATATTTTTTCTCTCTGTCTATCAGTTTGTTCCGGTTAATTGCTAAAATGTCAGGACTGATTATGGCGGTGCTTTTATTGGTAAGTGACTTTTATTTTAGGAAATATTATTAAATATCCTAAATAATTGCTTCTGAGGCGAACCAAAGTTCACCGGGCCAGCTAGTCATGAGTCGTTAGCATCATTAGATTGTATAAAAGAATGTGTTTTTTTAGTAGACAGAGGGTGTCAACGGAGTGGTTTGTATGTATAATTCATGTATAATGTAGTAAAGAAAAAGTGATAATTTCCGAAGATATTAGCGTATTAACATAGCGGTACATAGAAGTACTGGCCGACGCGCGCTAATAATAACATATATAACAATACAATACCAAAGATGTGACTTATTTGAAATGCTTCTATTTAAAGTACAAATACAAAATACCTATTTTGTATTTAAATACCTTTTTGTTGAAAGCATTTTGTATTTTATTTGAAATACCTCTCGAGAGGTATTTTGTATTTTTAAAAGTCATTTCAAAATACAAAATACTTTGTGATTAATTTTAGCCAAATTCATTAATAAGATGCAATTTCTTTTTGTAAGTACAATTTGTATAGTTTGTTATTTATCGTATGTATTAAAATTTTAAAGTTTTTATAGGTTATTATAATTTTATAGATAAAATTTAATCGGTCCAGTGGTCGAGCACCCCGCTTTTGAATCAATATAACTTACTTATCAAGAAAATGGAATAGAAAAGAGATGTAGAGTTTAAATTTGAATTATTTCCGAAGACATTTTTGCGTAGTTATGTATTGACTGTATTACTGTGTGCTTAGCCAGAAAAGCTAATTTATTGATATAGTACCAAATATTGTCAGCTGCCTACCCCTTGAAATGTTTAAGGCTTGGGGCGAAAAAATATGCCTGTTAATTTGGCGTAAGCCGTGGCATGAGCCACGTTACGTCGATCTTCTGAGAGGTCGTGGTATTTCACCGGTCGAGCCGGCCCATTGCAGTGAACTGCTTGGCTCTACCACTGTCGGTTTGGCTCTATTACTGTCGAAAATAATTAAAGTAATATTTAAGGCTAATTCTAAATTTTAATCTTCTTTTATAATAAGGAGATTTGATTAAAGAAGCAATCTTATTACTCATCACATCATGACAAACAACTTCAACTTGTCCTTTCTATTTGTCCTTGGAACTAATTTATGATAATATCTGGGTTACCAAGACGACGATTCAACACATTTCTGACCTCGACTAAGTCATACCAGGAATGAGATTTGTACAGAACGATTTTAGTATCTCCGAAAGTTCATGCCCCGGCATGCTAGTCGCACGGTCGCACGTAAGGCGTTTATAGCAGGCAACTTTTAACTAAATAAATTTATATTTGTCGATGACTTTGTAAGTACAATATTTAGTAACTATTTTTTTTTATTAAGTCCATGTTTATTTTTCTACGTCAGTGTTGGATAAACCGTTAGCCCACTACCTCATTTTTACTTCATCTTCAGATACAACCACTGAGGAATTAATTCACAGTTTCTACACCATTTTTCGCGTGAATGACTAGATTTTGACCATTTTTTATTTTTGTTTGGATAAAATAGTCTTAATGTAGTCCGGTGCTGCATTAGAAAAAAAAAATTAACTGTCATACTTTTTTTTTCTTCACTTCATACATTAATATTAAACCTTAGTGTTTTAAAATTTAACTCTTTGTGCTTCATAAACTTTAAAATAGTTTGGTTAGATTAATATAAAATTATGGATATTAGGTATTATCTACTCAAATCTTAGATATTAACTATGGAAGTGGAATGTATTAAGTCGGTAAATAATTTTGGATGTATCGATGATTCGTGTTATAAAGTTAGCTTGGTATTGAAAATGTAATTAAGATCACACTAGTTATTACTGTTGTCCTAATTTCACGAATTACAGTAAAAAATGATAAAACTACTAGCTGACCCAGCAAACGTTGTCTTGCCGAAAAATAAAATTTAAAAAATAGGGGTTGATCGTAGGGGTTTGAAAATTTAGGGTTGCATGTATTTTTATATCCCGTTTTATAAAAAAAAATAAGAAACAGAAATATGTCGAAAAATTAAAAAAAAAAATTGAGGGGTGGGCTACCCTTGTAATTTAGGGGGATGAAAAATAGATGTTGTCCTATTCTCAGACCTACCCGACACGCACATAAAATTTCATGAGAATCGGTCAAACCGTTTCGGAAGAGTTCAATTACGCACATCTAGACTCGAGAATTTTATATATTAGATGCAATTCACTGCATAAATAGGCCTGATCGTCCAGCAATATACCGCAACCTCTCAGAAAGGACGTCGATGAAAAGTAGCTCATGCTGCTTTCGTTCAGTAAGAGGTATCCGGATGTTTTTTTTTATGGGATAGGAGGGCAACGAGTATGCGTGTCACCTGATGGTAAGCAACCAACGCCGCCCATGGACACCAGAAACACATATAGTGTTACTGTTGCATTGCCGACCGTTAAGGGATAGGGAATAGGGAAGAATGGGGAAGGGGCCTCCGGGAACCTCTCTCACCGTACGAAACGCGGCATGAGCCACTTTACGTCGATCTTCTGAGAGGTTGTGGTATTTCACCGGTCGAGCCCGCCCATTCATACAGCGAACTGCTTGGCTCTCCCACTTCCTTCCATTCCCACTCCCTTAAAGGCTGGCAACCCAACTGTAACACTATCCGTTTGTAGCAGGCGCGATATTTAAGTACTTACTAGATGACCCGTTTGTCCTTCTGCATGCTCGTTTGCCCCCTACCCCAAAAAAAAAATACAATTACGTTTTGTTTATTTTCTAAATTTAAATATTTTATTGACTTATGCGGCTCTTCTTATTTGAAAATCTATCTTTGTTGTAAGCTTGTTCATTTATGGGATACGAGGGCAAAAGCGCAAGCGGGTCACGCAAGATATTTAAATATAAATATTTCTAATTGTCCAATAACAGTGACTCTACTTGATAAAATTATTTCTATCGACTGACTAATAACTAATGACGAAATTAAATTTAATGGAGAAAAATATAACATCATAATTAAATTTGCTATTCATCTAGGAGATGGGGGCTATTTAAGGTTTAGAAGATTAACTATTACATTTAAATTATTTATTAATGAGTAATAAAATAACTTACAGTCCTCTGTTGTCAGAATAACATTTTTGCAATACACGCCGTTGGAACATATTGATAACAAAACACTGATTACTATATAGAGACGTGCGCAGCGTTCCATTTTCAAATTTACTTTATGTCATTAATATTGTTTTTTTTTATCTGTTGACGAGCCAGGACCAGGACCTGACAACATTGACAAATTGAAATTAACTAAAGCCATTGGCCTACTAACTTCTCTTTATATACCTACCAATATTATGAGATTATTTATATAAAAAATAGTTGACTTAGTGCCCTTAATAAATAATTATTTATCCCTTAATCATTGTGGTCACAAATGTTGCTCATTGAATAAATAGTAAACGTCATCTAATTAATAAGGTCAATGCTACGTAGTTTTTATAATTACTACAAATATTGTTTATGTTAATTCGATTCTTAGTAGAGTTCCCTATAGATATTCTTAAGATTTTCCAACACGCGATACCTTGGTGGCAAACTTAAAACCTAGACCAATGCACTAATTAGAAAATAGTTCGATAGATTGTACTCGTAACGCCTTAATAATTTAAAACGTACACCCGTAATACGCGGACTATTGCTCGTGAAATCTAGGAGTAGCGTTTAAGTTCCATTGAGGTATCATTAAGAGGATAAGAAGAACGATACGACTTTTCTCAACACAATCTAATTGTTTCTTCCACAGAGTCCCCAATAAATTAACACTGGTAAATCGCAACCCTTCTGCTGGGACAGTCAAGTAAAAGCAGGCGAACTTTCTGATAATTTCATTCGCATGTACATGTAACTTGACGTTTTAGTCAGTATCTACATAATATAACATAACATAACTTCACGCCTATTTCTACCCGAAGATGTAGACAGTGGCTGTTAAGGCTCGAGTCGCCGTTATGTTTACGTCCCAAATGAAATAGCTGGCGGACCTATTGCCATACCTACTGAGCACAAAGTTTCGATATTTATCACACGTAACTTTCGAAACCAATTCCGAAGAGTCATTGGTGTGTCCCAGGATTCGAACCCGCGACCTCTGGATTCAGAAGCCGTGTGCTCGACCACTGGACCACCGAGACTATCTACAGAATATAATTCACTTTAAATTTACCTTTAATACTATTTAAACATGGCTCGACCACATTTCACTAATACCAACAATTTGTGTTTGTATCTTGAAAATAATTTTCCTGTCTATCAATCAATATCCAAGTATCCAAAGCTGTTCAACGTTTGACACTAGATAACATCCAAATATTCAAGCGTATTCACATTTTTTTCGACAAAGATAGATCAAAATTTGTGTGGTTCCATCAAAATTACGTTTTGTTGATTAAAAGTCAAACCTATTCCCATTTTAAATTATTACGAATAAAATCTAGTAGCTATCTAATTTAATCAAACTGCCAAAACCCATTATCAAGTTATTGTAATATAGCTGTCATAAAAAAAAAACTTTCATTCCCAAGATCGACTTATAAATAAAAATCATACCTAAACGTTACCAACGGCATTAGTTGTTTGTTTGTCGCAGCGGCTAAAACTGCTTTGATACACTGTTTTTTTTTTCATAAAATAGATGGCATGATCATGTTGGCAGAATACGAGCACAATTTTATCACTAGCACTGCGCAGAGTTTGTAAAGCCACGATGATCGCGTCGAAAACAAGGTTCTGCAACGTTCTCGACGCGGCGCTTAGGGAAGGAATTTAGATAGGAAGATATGTAAAAAGAATGGACGATGCGAGATTGACTAAGCAGTTATACAGTCAAAAAGCTGATGGATGTAGGACGGTCACGATACATTTTCCATGAAGCCTTATAAATCGACGACTGTGTATGACAACAGTTAGGAAAATCAATTATGCGAGTGAGGTGTGTAAGAATCGTGACTTATGGCGCTCTGTTTTCTCTGCCTACCCTGCAAAGGACTTCACGTGAACTTATGTGTGTGTGTGTGTGTGTGTGTGTGTGTGTTTGTGTGTGTGTGTGTGTGTGTGTGTGTGTGTGTGTGTGTGTGTGTGTGCGTGCGTGCGTGCGTGCGTGCGTGCGTGCGTGCGTGCGTGCGTGCGTGCGTGCGTGCGTGCGTGCGTGCGTGCGTGCGTGCGTGCGTGCGTGCGTGCGTGCGTGCGTGCGTGCGTGCGTGCGTGCGTGCGTGCGTGCGTGCGTGCGTGCGTGCGTGCGTGCGTGCGTGCGTGCGTGTGTGTGTGTGTGTGTTATAAATATGTTTTCTGTATGTTTTACATGTGTGTGTATGTTTGTTATACATGTGTGTCTGTATGTAGTACCTACATATGCGGAGATATTCTAACAATTTTATGCCGTTATATTGAATCAAGCTCGATAAGGGTTTTTGGTATTATAGATTAAAAAAGGAGGTAACATCCCTAGAAAATAGAATATACTTATAAAGTCATAAGGCTCTAGCACAATCATCCAAGCACTTCTTGTACGTAACTGCAACCGGCTTTTCTATAATGAGCATGACATTCAAAATAGACTCTTGAGTTTTATCTCAAACTTGTTGACCCTGCGTACTTCGTCCCACCTTATTATATATCTTTACTACAAAAAAAGTATAAAAGTTTATGACAATTGTGTTTTTAAAATAAAGACAATAAAACCGATCACATTTTCTCATATAAACTGTGCCGCCTTTTATTACTATAGTATAGGAATAACATACCTTCCAAATTGATATCTATATGCCTACATAGTTGGGTTTTAATAGAATTATCATATCTTTGGGATTAAATATTCGATTCCAATATTACAAAGACCAGGTACCTACTGAAATAGTCATAGTTATGAAATCATTACATAGTATTATAAAACAAAGTCGGTCTCCGCTGTCTGTAGATCTTTAAAACTACGCAACGGATTTTGATGCGGGATTTTTTAATGGATAGAGGGTTTCAACAGGGTGGTTTTTATCTATAATTCATGTAAAATGTACTAAAGAAAAATGATAATTTTCGAGATTTAGTATACATTTCACTCACTCATTTTCACTCATTTACTTTAATTGCAAACGCTGGCTGAACCCTAAGTGATAGAACGAAACAATGTTCTACATCACGGGTCGTCAAATGGCGGACCGCGGTTCGTATCCGGACCGCCTAGTCATTATGTGCGGACCGCTAAAACTCAGCAACTTGCACTACAGATTTCGTAATTTAATAAAAATATATCCCCCGCAACATTTTTGTTGACGCCAATTCAGAAAAGGCCGAGCGAAGTAATGAATTGATAGTTATATGTCATTCTCATTGATATGTAAAACAAACCTTTGTTATTTCCGTAACCTTTGTTTAGTAAATATTTTTTCTATAAAAAGTGTGGACCGCGAAAGTGATTTCATTTTTCAAAATGGACCTCAAGCGAAATTAATTGGCGACCCCTGTTCTACATTATTATACACCTTCAAAAGGTCTACAAATAAGTCCGCCATGACATATGTCTATCTCTTAGGGATAACCCACAATTATAATTTTTATTTCTTACCTTTTTACGTAAAATAATGGCTTAATAACGAAGCGTCTTCAACATTAGTTTTCATCCACACAATCGGATCGCTCAATCTATTAGCTCAATCACTTTAAGCACAATCTATTTAGATTGTGCTTTTAATATAGATCGATGTTACATTTTTTAGGTTTTACCTTGCGTTTTTTAGAGGACGCAATTTTATTTTTTTGATGTGTAGGGGGGTTCAGTGTAAAGCTAAAAACAAGTTTGTGGGGTCGCAACCCTTGTGCCACGGCCGCCATCTTGAAAAGGGTTGAAATGGTTTTTACGGTACATCTCTTAAACCATTTATTTGTACCAAATATTATCCATATATTACCATATATTTATCAGATTTAAAATTATTTTAAAATACAATAATTTTTAAATTCTGTTATGGTGTGAAAAAGAGTCAATAATTATTTTTTAATAATATTGCAAAATTTTTTATTAAAGTTATAATAACAAAATAAAAAAAAAATAATATAAAAAAAACTGATTACTTAATATTAGTACACACGTATAATATAGGTATAGTTAAGAGTACTGAAAAATAGTATTCACTTCGGAGCGCTGTAAAAACTTAGCTATTGACTTAATGAAAAAATGATGCGAATAAAGTTGTTCCTCAAAAAACGATCTACAAAAATGGTCAGATATCATTTTTTCGTAAAAATGATAAAAAGAAAGTTACATCGAAAAATATTTTTTTTTTTTCTCGAATTTCTGAAGATTTTCGCTTAAAACTTTTTTATTTATAGTTCTACGAAAAAAGTTACTGGACCAAAGTTGTAGAGAATTTACTTTACAACAAAATACGTTAACAATTTTTTTTATCAAATAAATGGTTTAAGAGATATACTGTAAAAACCATTTCAACCCCTATTTACAAGATGGCGGCCGTGGGACAAGGGTGGCGACCCCAGAAACTTGGTTTTAGCTTTTCACTGAACCCTACACATCAAAAAAATAAAATTGCGTCCTCTAAAAAACGTAACCTCAAATGTAACTTTTCAATGGACTACTACAGCATGTAATTTAAACGAATATTTACGAACATATTACAGTATTAACCCTTTCAGACCAGATTTTTTTTATTTTCGCATATCAATCCGAAAAAAAGCCTGCAGCTAGGCTATTGTAAATAGATATAAGGAAAAATAAATAAAAAAATCCTGATTGCAAGCTTTTCAAGAAAAATAGGTTTTTCTTTTTGTGTACAATTGTACACATCCGTCCTACGTAATAGAAATTTTAGTGTTTAGGAATGATTATCTGTAATGAAAAAAACATTTATTTTACAACTTTTTAGTAGTAAATACAAAGCATTATTATGAAATATGAATTTTAATATGAACTCTTTATGAAAATTAACAAAAATTGGGGTTTTTTTTTGGATAGATTGAACAAATTGCACATAAATTACAGTCTGAATTCTAAAATCAAAGGCTTCATTGTATGCATCCTGTGTACGATATTATAAATATTTGTAATTCTTTTGGCAGTAGTAGGTTTAAACCTTAGTTTATTGGGATGTGTAGCATATCAGTTTGCCATTTCAGCCATAATTTGAAATAATTGTTTAGGCACGTATCTGTTGTAATAATCCACTAGGCTTTCGACTCTGGGATCAAAAGCAATGTGTGAAAACCAAGCTGGCGACATTGTGTTTACTATTTCTTTGTGTCTCCACCTAATACTATGCTTTGCCATAATATTCTGTAAAAGTGTCAGTGGCGGAAGGTACTTCTGGTCAAAAGTTATCACACAAGTGAAAACACCCACGTTATGCCAGCTTTTCACCATCAACATCTGAAGCTGGGGGGAATACTTCTCGCTGGTTCCAGCTGATGAGATCTGCTCCAACTCGGACACTTCGTAGCTCCCGTTCAGCACATAGGCCGTTCAGACATAGTTCCTTCGTCATAAGAAGATAACTCTAAATCAGAAAGGCATCTTTCTTCTGGTGCTCTTATAGCGTCGCGTGACAACATTTTGGTATTTTTTTTTATATGAAAATAGTAGTAACCCAATTTGTAACATCAAACAACAAAATTACACCATTTAATTACAATTATAATTTATTTTTAGTAGTACATCAGATATACATCATATGCGCCTGATGTGTACATTTGTGTACAAATATACACATCAGATATACTTCATATGCGCCTGATGTGTACATTTGTGTACAAATATAAAAATCACGAAAATTTGTAGAAAAATCAACCAAAAACCAAGAACATAATGTGTAACATACAGACAACAGTATAACACATCAACCTATATTTTTTTCATTACATATATTTTGATATTTTCAACTTTTTAGAAATATAATATTGACCTTACCCGCACAATTCAAACTTCGGCCGACTACTTGGACAAACTTGACAAAAAACTGTCTTGAAACGCTAAAAGATGGCGTTGGGAGTATCATTTTCGGTAGTTTAATATGTGACCTAATGAATACAACCGTTTTTAGTTGAAAATAATATGAAATAATTACTAAAATTTATATTTATATTATATGTGTACAATTGTGTACGCCAGGTCTGAAAGGGTTAACATAGCAACTGCGTCGCGCCGTAGTACCAGCCAAGACGCGTGCCGATAAATAGCACAAATTGAACTTTGTAGTATCGAAATTTTACTCATTTATTACTGTTGATGCGGAACAAATTTCGCCGGGCCAGCTAGTCATTACATGGTATAAAAGTTTTAACATAGCGGGACGTAGCTGTTGCGTCGCGCAGTATACCGGCTGCGGAAAGAATCTGGTGGTGGCATCGATTGCGCTAATTTTACTTTGCCTCCGACATAGTATACAGTACACCCAAATTGTAACTGATCTTTCGGCACAATTAACTATTGCCGGATCATCGTGGAATACAGCTCGTTCCAAAATTTTTAAAATAGCGTCATCTAACCTAACTCAACAGATATCGCCATCTGTACGCAATCGTTTGGAGTTAACCAATAAAATGAACAAATAATTTACAATAAAATAAAGCCGCGACTATATAAAATTTCTTTGAATTTGCACAATCCTGCATAAGATGTGCACATTTGAATAAAATTGAATAAGTAGTTTTTTTATGCGTCCATCGCGAACAAAAACGTGCAAGAAATATATTTAAAGGAATGTTATGATTTCAGCATTTTTGCATTTTCTATAACAATCTCTTTTTTATGAAAATGATGGATTATATAGCGCAAAAAAAGCCTTTTTAGATCTCTTCCCAATAAAATTTGATTTCCTTAAATTTGTAATTAACTTTCTGAATTCGCTTACGAGGCGTTTATATTTGTTTTGAAGGTATTTTAAATAAAATACAAAATGCTTTCAACTAAAAGGTATTTAAATACAAGAAGAATACTTAAATAGAAGTACTTCAAATAAGTCACATCTCTGAATTTATTCACATAATAACGGTAAAAAAGTATTTAATTTGTGAAGTGCTGGCGGCAATTCAAAACCATATGCTACATAACCTTTTAACAATATCAACACAGATAGTGAATAAAAACTGTTATTCATTAACTGTGTGAATACGAGTGTTGATATCGTTAAAGTGCTAGGTAACATAATGATTAAAGCGTCCTGGACGCTAGTATATTGGAATTTATTTATCCATATTTTATGGTAACACAGTTTTTACTGAAGGACTCGCATCCATGGTGTTAAAATAACCTGTACTTTTTTTAAACTGCCTTACTAAACTGGCAATGTTTTGTATTTCCGACGGTTGGTTGGACGGTTTGAAAGAGTTTAAATTAAACAGCCGTCAATGTTCAAACGTATGGCCGTTTGAAATCTCTCCATTGTGAATTTATCACTAATCATCAATAATCTGTAGTTTATTTGACTTTTAATTTTATAATTTTAAGCTAGTTTAAAATGACGTCGATCAAGGAAGAAGAAAAGAAAGAAATTCCAGAAATTATACATGATCCTCAAACTAACTGTACTTATCAGAGGTTGCGATTTTTTGGAAAGGTGAGTTTGCCTTATTAATTAAGAAACTACATAACTATAAACATGATATTTATTAGTATTTACATATCTCTTAAAAAATGATGCGATAATTTAGTTGTTCACCATTGTTTACACCTGCTACATTTTGAAATGAAATGAAGTATAGTTGTAGTAGTTTTTTTGTCTTTTCTTACGAGCTGTAAAGAATGTGTAAAGTGATGGGTAATATTTATTTAATTGATTTCCTTTGCTCAATTCTAACAGGTGCACCATGCATCACCAGATAGAAACAGTCACTCAAAACTTATAGTTGTAACTTATGTGGTGTTTCTCATCATATTTAATTTCCTACGAATCCTATGTAGGCATAGTAATACTAAAATTCTGTTTGCTTTACTACCTAAAAAGCAAGTGTAAAGTATGGCCATATATAATTAAATATGGAATGTATGATGTACTAAGCATATTAAACTCTTTTAAAAAAGTGTTTGGGTATTTGTATACATCATCAATGCTTAATAATTACCACTGCTATAGTGATAATTTTAGTGAACAGATTTTAATTAACATCACCCAATGCAGTTTGTAAGTTTATGTGTATTAAGAACTTGAGTTTAAAATTTTAGGGTGGATTTGCAAAATGCTATGAGATTCAAGACATTGCAACAAATCAAATATGGGCGGGAAAGATAGTATCTAAGAAATTAATGGTAAAATCGAGTCAAAAAGAGAAGATGGCCCAGGAGATATCTATCCACAGATCGCTGCTTCACAAACATGTGGTTGGCTTTCACAGCTTCTTTGAAGACTCTCTAAATATTTATATCATATTGGAACTATGCAAAAGACGGGTAAGTAGTGGGAAAACTAGTAGAATAGTATAATGGTCCCATGAAGTTTGTGTAGTTACTATGTATCTTGATCATGACCTGTGATTTTTTTTCAGAACTTTATTAATAACATAACATATCTTCACACCTTTTTCTACCTGAAGGTGTAGGCAGCGGCTGTTAAGCCTTGTCTCGCCGTTATGTTTATGTCCGAAATGGAATAGGTGGCGAACCTATTTGTTTGACAACCTAAGTTGTCAGTCATCGATATTTATGAGACGTAACTTCCGAAAATTTCGAAAAGTCATTGGTGTGTGCCAGGATTTGAACCCACTACTTCTTGAATCAGAAGCGGGGTTAGGGCTAGTCTCGGGCTAGCCACTGTGTCACCGAAACTGTGAACTTTATTAATTATTGACGATAATTACTGAGCAGATTTAAAATCTTGTAGAGTCAGTGACTAAGATGTCTTAACTAAGAAGTACAAAACCTTTAAAAAGAATGATCTAATCTAATCATCACTTCAAATAACACTCAGCATTTTGGGATAGCAATAAAAAACTAGTAGAAATTTAAGTTTTAACTATACATATTCAAAACTAAATTATTCATAGATCTAAATGTGCTTTAAATAGTAATGTTTATAGTATCATTTGATAGTTACATGTCCATGATTATATATTTTATAAAATATGTCTTTTTAGTCGATGATGGAGTTACATAAGAGAAGAAAAGCAATAACAGAGCCAGAGACTCGGTTCTACATGCATCAAATCCTCCTGGGTGTGCAATATCTGCACAGCAAGCGTATCATTCACAGAGATCTCAAACTTGGAAATCTATTCCTTGATGATGACCTCCATGTTAAGATTGGAGATTTTGGACTTGCTGCTAAAATTGAATTTGAAGGTAAATTATTCTAAGTACTCCACAGGTAGCTAGCTAACTTATCAGGTGATACTGCAAAGGAATATTTGAAAACATTCATATTCATACATGTTTTTGACACCAGACATATTTGTTCTAAATATACTGTAAGCTTATCTGGTGTGCTAGTTTAAATAATCATATCATATCTATGGTCAGAATTCCTTACTTTATACTTGTCAATCCATAAATGTGACGCCAATGCAAAACAATAATTTCAGGTCTTGGCTCATACACATCATATGACTTCCTACTAGCTTTACCAGGTCCTTACCGTCCAATTTTCTACTTAACATCTTCAAGTGTAATCTTCTTATCAAGTGTAAAATCTTTTCCAGGAGAGAGAAAACAGACTTTGTGTGGCACTCCAAATTACATTGCTCCTGAAATATTGACAAAGAAGGGTCATTCCTTCGAAGTAGACATCTGGAGTTTGGGCTGCATCATGTATACTTTGCTTGTTGGCAAACCGCCGTTTGAAACTTCCACACTCAAAGACACTTACAAGAGAATTAAGCAATGTGAATATAGGTGAGCAAATTAACTTACCCAGTTACTAATATGGTTGCACTAACATTCGAACTGTAAGTGGAAAGTGTGTACCAAATATTTTGGTATAATATCCTTCTCTCGGATGATATCCCCCCTTTTACCCTTTTTTATGTAGCTCACATTCTTAACTAGTGTGTATCATTTACATAGTATAAAACAAAGTCACTTTCCACTGTCTGTCCCCTTATATGCTTATATCTTTAAAACTACGCACCGGATTTTGATGCGGTTTTTTTTAACAGTTAAGGGTGTCAACGGGGTGGTTTTGTTCTATAATTCATATATGAAAGAAAAAAATTATAATTTTCAAGATTTAGTACTTTAATTGCAAACGCTGGCTGAACCCTAAGTAATAGATCAAAACAATGTTCTACATTATTAAACACCTTCAGAAGGTCTACAAAAAAGTCCGCGAGGGCATATGTTTATCTCTTAGGGATAACCCACAATGCCCATTTTCATTTTTTTTACTTTTTACGAGAAATAATGGCTTATTTACGCAGCGATTTTAAGTATTACAGCATTAATTTTCATCCAATTAAGTGTCATAAATTGATTGTGTGTAATATAGATGATCGTGGCCCTTTACAGCATGCAATTTAAACAAATATTTTCGAAGATATTGCAGTATTAACATAGCAGGACAGCAGTTAAAGGTCGATTTAGAAATTTATTACTTTTGATGTGGAACAAAGTTCGCCGGGTCAGCTAGTATTCTATATAAAGGGGCTGTTTTATTTCTCACATTTAAAAGAAGGCATGTAACTACATATTGCAATAATAGGCTTCACATTTAAAAAAAGGCCTACTGCAATATAATATAGCAGATTTTAATTTATTGAAATATAATTGATAGTTCACGGAGATAATTTTATTCTTACCAAGTATTTATTTTGAATCCATCACTATCCACTTATCTACTATATTATTTGGTCTATCCACTTCACTCATCATTATCAAATAATTTTGCTCTATCACCTTTTTTATTGAGTAGGTACTCTTTTTTTGTAATAATTGACTGAGTGCCATACAAATCAAAATAAAATACTAAATACTCACAGTACTTTAAAAAAAAATGCATTTGTTAGCAGCAAACTATGCAATTTCCCTAGCCAGGTAATGGGAAGCTCAACTGATTAAGTTTTGCCTGTTAATGACTTCAATGACCAGACTCCTGCATTTAGTAGGTTTAGTACAGTAGTCATACTTATTCATTATATGAGGCCGTGGAGCTGTGTGGCGCCGGCTTAGAATACCGCCACCCCATCTCTTCCCGTGGGTGTCGTAAAAGGCGACTAAGGGAAAAGCTAGAAGAATGGGCAGCAGCATTCTCTCTGAAGAAAATACAGCCTACTGCGATCGCCAACCCGCCTGCCAAGCGTGGCGATTATGGCAAAAACCCCCCCATGATTGAGCGGACCGGCAGTTGTGGCGCTCTATGGGGGAGGCCTAAGTCCAGCAGTGGACCTAAAAAAAAAAGGCTAATGATGATGATGATATGAGGCCGGGGGTAGCTCTTATTAAGGACGCCTACAATAACAAATAAGTTTATCATTGTACAAATATATTATATTTTAAGCCAACTTATTGTAAAATATAATTGTGTATTTTTGAATAGTGAGGGAGTTTATCTTGCGATGAGCGTATGTTGCACAGGCCCTTGGCATTTGTTGGGTAGTCGGTATGCGAAGGCCTTAGTAGAAGACAATACAGTCAATCAACGTTACAGGTGGTTACCACTAAGTATATTGGTCTAGTGGTGATGGGGTCTTACGTGTGATGTGTACTTACATGATAAATATGTACTATTCCCGTGTGTACTGTGACTCATGCTATCATTCTGTCTAATTACTGTTTGTACGCGCTAATATGTGATCGTCAACATATAATTATGCTATGTAATCATAATGACTATGTCTATGATAAATAATAGCCAGATAACTTCATGCCAAGTCTTTTGTGAGGTTTGCAAAAATAACTTATTCTTGCTTCCTACACTTTCATGTCTCGTCATACACGCGCATTGTTTCCGTCCTGAGTTATCATACAAATAAGTCTGTCAATTACGTGTTTATAAAAAGTATAATGTTGTGGGAGGCTCAGGGTGGTTTTAGAAGCGGACGAGGGTGCATGAATCAGATTTTTTCTCCGCAACATCGTGGAGAAACAACTGGCTGTTAACCGGAAGGTTTTCTGCGGTTTTGTGGATTTGGAAAAAGCGTTTGACAGAGTGATACGAAAGGATCTGTGGGGCATACTCCCGCGCTACGGGGTGAGCGGAGCACTGCTGCGCGCTGTGAAGTCCACTTATGAGGGCTGCACAGCGTGTGTGCGTGTTGACGGCGGCTTGTCCCCCTGGTTTGACGGCAATATCGGCGTCAGAGAGGGTTGCGTGCTGTCCGCTCGACTGTTCATCCTGTACCTGGACAGTTGTCTCCAGAGAGTGAGATCGATGGATGTAGGGATGCGAATGGGTGACCTAGTTGTGAGCTGCCTGCTTTACGCAGATGACCCCGTGCTTCTAACCGAATCGCCGTCGGACTAGTCACTACTATGAAAGATGATTGCATGATTAAAGGCTTGCAGTTGAATGCGACGAAAACAAAAGTTATGGTGTTTGAAAGGGAGGAATCCAGAATAGATGCAAGGCTAATGATTGATGATGTAGTGCTGGAACAGGTGAATGAAATTGTATATCTTAGATGCGCTTTTAGCAGAGATGGAAGGTACACCGCGGATGTAGAAAGACGAATGGCGATAGGAAATAGCGTAAATGGAGCGTTGGGCAGATTCCTGGGCGCGAAAAACATTAGCAGAAAAGCCCAGCTAGCAATCCACAATGCAGTCCTGATCCCAACGCTAACTTATGGAAGCGAGAGCTGGGTATGGCATAGTGTGCATGAAAGTAGAATAAACGCAGTAGAAATGAGGGCACTACGCATAATCTGCGGAGTGACTCTCGCTGACCGCGTAGAAAACAAGGTTGTAAGGAAGGAAGTTGGTTTGAAAGAGAATGTCGGTGTAAAAGTAAGAAAGGGCATGTTCCGATGGTTCGGACATGTAGAAAGAATGGTAGATGCAAGACTGACTAAGCAGATATACAATGCAAAAGCGGATGGATGTAGGAGTCGAGGACGGCCAAGACACACATTCCGTGACCAAATAGAACGTGTTCTGGAGGAAGGTGATATTAAGAGCCTCAAAAACCGACGCGCGTGCATGAAAAGAGTTATGAAAGTCAACGAAGCGAGTGAGGCGTGTAAGAATCGTGCCCTGTGGCGCTCCGAGTCTCGGATTAGAATTCTAGCTTAAAAAAATGTCTTATAGAAATCATGACGTAAAAATTCGGGGAGTCGAGGCGCGACACCTTCGGGTAGAAACAGAAATAAAAAGTAATAATTTCTTAGCGATCTTTTCGCCCGTAATCAACTGACCATCCAACTTCGGTTCAAACTTCACAGTTTGGATATCTATAAAAAAATTATTAACAATTTAAAAATAAATATTTCACATTTTGTTCTAACGCGAAATCATGGTATCTATGAGATATAATCTTATGACTGTTATCAAATATTAAATTATAATACAAACATACATATGATAATTAATTGAAGATTTTGTTTTCAAATTTAAACATTCTATAGAACTTTATTTTCATTACTTTATTAAATTGAAAAATACACTAAGATTAGCCTACGACGATAATGCGATTCCATTTTAATTATTACACTATACAGATATATATTCGTACATAATATATAGGATATTTATAACTTAATGTGTCTGTTAATAGGATCCCGTCAACTCTACGCAAGCCGGCATCATCCATGATCATACTGCAATTACAATCGAACCCGGCGCGTCGTCCTTCTGTGGACAAACTACTCCAGCACGAGTTCTTTACCGCTGGTATCATGCCAGCAGCTCTGCCACTGTCTTGTCTGACAACTGCCCCAAGAACTGATCAGCTCGAGGGCATTGCTCTACACCGCCGACCGCTGAACGAAGTCAACATGAACGGTAAATTGTTCACTTTTATAATTATCATTTTATTTCTTTGTTATGACTCTGAAGCAATAAAAAAACTTCTTACAAATAAAATTACTTAAAAAAAAAGTTAATCCGACTTCAAGAAGATAACGACAAGTCGGTGCCAGCATAAGTAACTTATTATGTTGTGTTGTATGATATGCGCAGTCGTCAAAGCCACACGGCAAAATACAATACGGTGTAACTTTTTGCCGGTACCGACTTCAATAGTAACTAACAATAGTAAATATTTTTATAATTAAAGATGGCCTTGTTAAAGTATTATGTTTTGTATATTGTACTACTAGTTGACCCGGCGAACTTCGTTCCGCATCAAAAGAAATAAATTAGTAATATTTGGATCTTAAAAAGTTCAATTTGTGCTATTTATCGGCACGCGTTTTGGCGCGCAAACGCAACTGCTATGTACCGCTATGTTAATACTGTAATATCTTCGTAAATATTAGTTTAAATTACATGCTGTAAATGGCTATATTGATCTATATTAAAAGCACAATCTATTTAAGACACTTAATTGGATGAAAATTAATGCTGTAATGTTTAAAATTGCTTCGTAAATAAGCCATTATTTCTCGTAAAAAGTTAAAAAATAATAATGGTCATTGTGGGTTATCCCTAAGAGATAAACATATGCCCTCGCGGACTTTTTTGTAGACCTTCTGAAGGTGTTTAATAATGTAGAACATTGTTTTGATCTATTACTTAGGGTTCAGCCAGCGTTTGCAATTAAAGTACTAAATCTTGAAAATTATATTTTTTTTCTTTCATATATGAATTATAGAACAAAACCACACCCCGTTGACACCCTCTAACTATTAAAAAAAACCGCATCAAAATCCGTTGCGTAGTTTCAAAGATTTAAGCATACAAAGGGACATAGGGAAAGATAAAGCGACTTTGTTTTATACTATGTAGTGAAGTAGATAAATTAGTTGGGTTATTAATCGCTTTTTAGTTACGTAAGTTGGTACCGTTTGTCGTATAACTTCTTGAAGTTAGTTTAACTTTTTTTTTAAATACTTTTAATTCTAAATTTTTAGTTGTAGTAATGAGTTATGAACTTAAATAGATATTAGTTTCAAAATCAAATCGAAGCGAGCTCTGTAGCCTTATCATCAGCACAGTAGCATCAGGTGTTGATGCAAGCATATCTCCCAAGCAACAATTTAGCCTTACATACTACTAAGTAGTTTCTATCGACCAAAAGCAGTCCAGTCTCCCAACTCCTAACCGCAAAGGAGTTCTGTGAGCTTCATCATCAGTGCAGCAGTACATACAACATATTTTGACACAGTAAAGCATATCTGTAAGACATCACTATTACGTAACCAAAATACCATACTCGCATACAATTTTCGGTGGTTGCCTTCGATTTCTTCTGGTTTCCACCATCAGACCCTGATCTGGTGAAAATGGGACCAAATGGGAAGCACCAGCTTTCAAATAAAAAAAGATTTTTTTAAATCGCTTCGTCCAGTCAAAAGTTATGAGGTAACAAACATAACAAAAAAAAAACATACAGACGAATTGAGAACCTCCTCCTTTTTTGGAAGTCGGTTAAAAAGTAGCCTAAGTTAGCCCTCAAAATCGGTCAAGCCATTTTAGTTTCTTTTGTGTTAGTATGTACCGTATATTTTCATCGATTTTTCGCGTCATAATTATGAATTTATTTGTGATGCAATTGAATATTTGCCCATGGATGTACGATTATAAATTTCTTGAAATCTCCCACTGCATTAACTTAATTTCTTAACATATCATATGTTCAGGCCTCCAAACGGGAGTTCCAAAATCGCTTGTAGTCTACCTGAAAATACGCATTATAATTCTAATCTAAAATAATTTTTTGATCAACTATTTTTTATAATATGATTAAAATATTTCTGTGTCTGTACAGAGAACGTTGCAATGGCTGTGGACTCGCCGGTGAAACGCGAGGTAGTGGGTGCGGAGCCGCGTGCCGTGGAACCCAACTCGCACAGACAGAATCTCATCGCGCTGCGAGACCAACTCGCTGCGCTGCTCGATAGCAAGGTATAGAATTAACTTTGCTAGGCACTATTGAGTCTAGATATGATCTAACTCGTTAATTTGAATTATTGTATTTGATTGGTTTTGCCGTCAAAAATACTGAGTAAATTTATTAAAAATCATATTAAACGTTCATTGGTCTCTTCAATATTTCGTGGTTATGGGATCATTAACAACAGTAAATAATTTTAAGTTCATTTGAATTATAGTTTTAGAAAATTGCGTTCTAGTTTTCAGTATTGAAATCATAAGTGTCACAAACGAACTCTTTAGAAGTGTTTATTGGACTTTCAGTTTCAAATTATCAAGAGTCGATTGTATAGCAATATATTCGTTAATTCAAATACTTCGCGAATATGTCCACTGATTCTTTCAATGCAAAACTCAAAAAATCAGTGAAAATATCTACTACAACTTTCCCAATTCAAAAGGCTCTAAACGCGTCTATTTTATTATTTGCTACAGCTGAAGTGCCGCTCTGAATGCCTGACTGACGAGTTAAGTGATCCAGCCGCCCAACCATTGGTCTGGGTCGGCAAGTGGGTGGACTACAGTGACAAATACGGTTTCGGTTACCAGTTGTGCGACGAGAGTGTGGGCGTTATGTTCAATGACACCACCAAACTTATTATGCTTTCTAATGGAGTGTAAGTTGATTCATAGTTTTAAAATTTTGTGTACTTTTACTTAACGCCAAATAGTGAAGTAGGCAGAAGGAACAGTGCGCCATAAGACACGATTCTTATGCACCTCACCGCTTTTTGACTTACAGAATTGTTGTCCTCTATAAGACGCTTGATGTAATCTTCCTCTAGGTCACATAGGCCATTTGGTGATCTTAAGTGTGTTGTGGTCTGCCCCGATTCCTACATCGCTCTGTTTTTATATCTTCATGGGGTAGTATAAGATCCCCTCTCTCCCAATAAAATTCTATATGTTTAAAATATTTGTGATAATGCAATGCAACTCATTAAATAGAGAAAAGGCAATAAATTATTTTTTACGACAAGCATATTTTTATGGTGTAGGAGGGTAAACGAGCAAGTGGGTTACCCTGATGGTAATTAACTACTCACCGCCCATGAATACCGTGATGCACTGCCTTCCTTAAAGCAGTAGAAGGGAAAATGAAATCGGGCCTCCGGATACTTCTCTCACCGAACGAAACGCGGCACAAGTTCACGTCAATATTCTGATATTAAAATTTTTAAAAAATATTAATTGAAATTATTGAATTCAGATTGATCACACTAATAATACCTGTATTATGTACTACATGTGTAATTTTTAGTCTCGGTGGTGCAATGTTCCAGCACCTCGCTTCTGAATCAAGAGGTCGCGGGTTCGAACCAATGATTTTTCGAAATTACTTTTGAAAGTTATGTATAATACATATCGATGACTGAAAAAATTGTGCCCGGTATAACAATAGGTTCGCCACCTATTCCATTCGGGAGGTAAACATAGTGGCGACTCGAGGCTTAACAGCCACTGCCTACACCTTCGAGTAGAAAAAGGCGTGAAGTTATGCTATATTGTGTTTTGTGTTACATATGTAAAAATTACTACTTGTTCTATGTACATGTTCCAGAAACGTCCACTACATCAATCGGCAGGGCCAGGAGCAGTACATGACTATGCGCGAGTACCCAAATGAGCTAGAAAAGAAGATGAAACTGCTTTCATATTTCAGAAGATACATGACTGAGCATCTTATGAAAGCTGGTAAGATTAATAATTTTATAAATTCCATAAGGGCGTCCAAAGGGGCGTCCATAAATTACGTCACTTTTTTTAAAGTTTTCTGGACGCTTCGTAATAGTGCGTTGTTAAATATTCACACTGCCGAACACTTTGCGTTAGTAGTGATATTTGTTTTATAATATTGATAATATATCGTAATTTTACTCTGCTACTCCTCTCATATCTGTATGTTGCATCTCGGCCCCTCAAATCAGAACTCCACAGCATCTGTACTAAAAATAATTATAAATGATATATGTGCACAGGTGCCTCAGTCGCGGTGCGGGAGAGTGATGGGCTCTCTCGGCTGCCACATCTTCACCAATGGTTCAGAACCACCTTAGCCGTGATTATGTACCTGACGAATGGAACACTACAGGTATATTTTTATTTTTACTCTCAACATACACACATGAACAAGCATGTCACTTAATGGTAAGCAACTAACACCACCCATGGACAGACTGTTGCAGTTAACACAGATAGTGTTACAATTGGGTTGACGGCCTTTAAAATGGGATGTCCTCTGGATACATCTCTCACTGAGCGAAACGCGGCATGAGCCACTTTACGTCGATATACTAAGAGATCGCGGTGTTTCACCGCTCGAGCTGGCCCATTCATGCTGTAAGCTGGGTGGCTCTACCAATGTTGTGACCACAACTTTTTATTACGAAACCCCTTCACAAAAGGATTCTTCTTCTGTAAAATATTTGTTTATACTTTGATTGATATTGTTCACATCTATCCATAGATCCTTTTATTCTATGTTCTCAAATTAATTTCTTATTGTATTCTATAACAGATAAATTTCCAAGATCACACCAAGATAATCCTGTGTCCGCTCATGCAAGCCGTGACATACATTGATGTGGAGAAGAACTTCAGAACATTCCGTTTCAGCACCATAGAGGAGAACGGCTGTGATAAAAGACTGTTTGGTAACCTCACATATGCTTTGGAAAAACTGAACAGTGTTCTCAGCCACAAGCTATGCTAGGTACTTGTTCAACAGGGGAATTAGTACATAATAATTGTTAGAATGAATTTAACGTGAGACATCTCCTTGGAGATTTATATATGTAGATTTAGTACACTAGAGTGATTCTGTGCCTATATTGTTTAATTTCTTAGTTTATTATCAACATACAAATGTTTTGTTAAAAATTTTGTCTTTGCCTAAAATCAATTTCAACTCTACTTTTTGTCCACCGATTTTATCTCTTATTATTATTTATTTAAGGTGTAGTAACTTTTTGACTCAATATATTTAGTTGTTTATGGCTAGTCCATTTGTATGCTAATATTTTGTTTCATTCGTAGATTATATTTTACAGAGTGCTTCAATTATTTCTTTTAACTAATGTTTTTCCTATGCACTACTAATACTACTATTATTAAACTGTTTATTGTTATGCACACAACTAGATCTCGTTACCAACTGTAAAGCTATTCAACCATTCTTTTATTGGTTATTAATTGTAACAACATCAATTTATCTCAATAGGTACTTTAAATATTAATATCTGTTTATTTTTTATAATGCAGTAATATCCATTCAAATATTTATACAATCGCCAAAAAACAATTGTAACGAATGGAAAATGCCAATGCCATTCTGAACTTATTTTTATAAACGAATTGTTTTATCATATTGCAGTGAACAATCACTGCAATAGAACAACCAATATCTTTACTAGTGGCCTAAAAAGGACACAAGTCCTTTTTAGGCCACTAGTAAAGATATTGGTTGTTCTCCCAAGCAACGCAATGAGAGATATTTAAAATCACTATAAAAAATTACTTAACAAGAAATTAGAAATTCCATACCTCAACACAAAATGCAATAATGAGATGAAGTGGTAATTGTATAATTTATTTAAATCCGATACATTCGTTTTGACGGACATTTGAAAAATAAAATACATGACAATTTAAAAACTGTTAAAAAAAAAAAACAGAGATCCTGAGATAAGCGCATACTAACAAATTGGACCTCTTTTGTAGTAGACGAGACTATTAATACCTTGGCCCTTGGTCTGAGCCACAATTTTAAAAACCATATAACGACACTTCTTTTAGGGTTCGCGAGAGCGACTGTTTCAACATTAGCAACACTAGCGCCACTATTCCTATTCTAACGAAACTAATGACAAGGAAAGTGCCTTTTGGAGGGTGTTGGTTCATCACACAAGATGAAGCTTCTATAGCATAATTTTTACATGCATTTATGTTAGATAAATTAAATTTTAGTTTACTTTGGTGTCTTAAGTTTATTAAAGCGCTGACTAGAGATTGCATCGGTGCCACCAATTAAATTTGAAGTAACTTTATTTAGTTTTATAACTATATTTTTATGAAATATTCTGTTCTTGTAACTTTCAATATTAAATATAAAGAGTAGTTAATTCTTTTTGTGTATGTATTTATGGTACAGAAAACAAGTAACTATCTAATTCAAAAGATATGGATACTAGGGTGGTAAAATATAATTTGAGAGATCGACAAGAAAAGGAAAATTAATACTCTTTTTCACTTGGAAATGTGAGCTTAGTTCAATATGCCAATATAATTAAATGCCATATATTTTACCCTTCAGATTCGTGTCAAAGAAGTTTGTTTTTCAACTGCTGCCATAATATACTTACTTTAAAATAGTTAACGACTCCTTCATATAAGTAACACGTACTTATTATCTAAAATAGTAAAACAAATGCCAATCTAGACAAGACTTCAGCAAACTTGCAAATTTGTTGATGAAAACATCCAACTGTGTCTTCAATAGGAAAGTTCAGAAATCTGTTACCTCACTACATCAATGTATTATTAACTATAAAATAATAACTATTTGACATTAAAATTTAAAGAAATACAATAAACTTGTTTTAATTACTCTACCATGTAACGTAACAGTTACTTTAAAACAACACTTAAATAGTATAAAATGTTTGTTAAATAATAAAGACATTTTATTAATACTATGTATTTATTAAATGCGATAAAAATAAACTACTGTAACTTAAATTAGCATATCAAGGGTTTTTGACTTAATATTGTCAGTGTGACGTGGAACAGCTAATACTTGGATCCTTTTGTTAGCCCCTAATAAGATTTCTATAGACTCAATATTATTTTTGTGTTATCTGTCTGAAATGTTTAGACTGATTTAGACAGGGCATTTATTGGTAGGTAGCTGATGTAATATGCAGTAACCTATGCTACTTTATTTTAGGAAAATGACTACATGTCATTTATTGCTCTAAGTCTTAGAGCAATAAATGACATGTAGCTAACTTTGTTATGTCTTAGAGTCTAAGACATAACAAAGTTTGCTGGGTTAGCTAGCTAAACATAACATCTAACTGTGTCCTTTGGTACTTTCTCAGGGATGGCCCTCTAAAAAACTGCAAGACTTAAATACTTTAATAATTTATATTATGTACAAATTTACATTATAATTCTGAATGTATGGCATGTTGGTGAGGTAGTAATTCACCAGGATGAATAAAGAGACCCTCCTTGGCCTGCCAGTCTGTGTATGCTCCATATTGAGAACTGACTCCAACAATTTCACCCTGACCACTGATGGGGCGACCAAAAGTACGTCCTGATCCTGCAAGGTATCTGCACAGACATCATAGTTATGTTATTGGTATTGGTTTAAAATACTATTTTACAATTGGTATTATTTATTACTTTACAATTATGCTTCAGTTCAGTATGTAAATAAATTTATAAAACAATAATTATGCCTAAATAAAGTACCACATAAAATTATTCTTGAAATAAATTATATTTAAAAATAATAACAAGTCTCGGTGGCCCAGTGGTCGACCACATGGCTTCTGATCCAGAGGTCCGAGTTTGTTTTGTGACATTGGCTCACACTAATGACTTTGAAATTGTTTTCGGAAGTTATGTGTGATAAATATTGATGACTGAAAAACTTTGTGCCCGGTATGGCAATAGGTTCGCCACCTATTCCATTTGGGATGTAAACTTAACTGTGAAACGGGGCTTAACAGCCGCTGCCTACACCTTGGGGTAACAAAAGGCGTGAAGTTATGTATAAAAATAATAAGTCCAGCAGTGGACTGCAACAGGCTAATGATAAATAAAACTTAAGAAAGATATTTAAAAACTTACGATCCAGTATCTAAATGCCTAAATTTGACAGGTGTATCCCTTCTCCAGTAGTCATTGTTGCAGACCACTGCCCAGTGATCACCACTGTCTCCATCTCCATTTTCATCTCCGTAACATGATACTTCCTGATTTCCTGATAAGGGTGAAGTAAAATAATGGGAGTGTAAGTTCTTCTTTGTAGATACATGTTGAAGCCGAATGTTGGTGTTACATTTTATAGGCGCCCTGAAAAAGGCAGAAGACTGACATTAAGGCATTGGTAGATATGACAGGTAAGTACAGATAAAAAATATCTTCATTTCTCTTGATCATGAAGAAATAAGTCTCTCAGAAGACATTTTTTACAACTACTGCATTACTATTTATTATAAGTTTAGAGCTATTGGCACTACAGTTTGAAGTGATCCTAACCTTTATATAATAGTGATAATACAATATTTCCTATATATAAATAGATAGAATTAACATGACTTGACCATATATTTAAAATCTGATATTCTATACAAAGCACATTTTGTAACTGAATTTAACTTGATGATACAACTTCATCCATGGGGTTGTTCATCATGGTTCTTCTGGTGCGTGTATTCCCTTTAATATTTGAGCAAAACCTTATTGTTTTTTGCCTGCCTACATTAAAAGATAGTTAAATATAATACGAACCCTCTTTTACAAGATTCCCCCAAAGGTGCTCTCACCAGCCAATGGCTATTATAATCATCAGATACGTCTACAGCCGTAACTGATTGCTGCCCTGAGCCGGAGCCGTATTTAACATCATGCGAATGCAGGCGTAATCTTAAATCTGTATTGATAAGTTTTAAAATCGTCCCACAAGTTACAAAATCTGCTTTAGATCCTGAAAAAAATAGATTTAATATTACAGTTATTTAACAACTAGTTAATTGTTACTTATCAACCCGTAATTTAAGGCCACGTAATTTATTATAGTACACTGAAAAAAAATAATAAATATTATGGAAGCTAACCTTGTGAACTCGGTATTGACAATAAAGTGAAAATAAATATTGGTATTACACCTGCAACTATGGATTTTTTTGAAAATGTCATGTTGTTTACAGGCTAGTTAAATGTTTGTAAAAAGCACAATACACACGGAGACGGAGACCAGGCAAATTTCATGAGATTACACACTCACGTACACAGGCAGGCAAAGAGTATGTATTGTATGTAAATTAAAGCAGACTACTGAAGTACTGATACTATTACGTGGTATTACAGTGGGTAACACAGGTGACACTACTGACACTACTGTCAATTCTCAGAAACTTAGCGCCCAAAAACCTCTTGAAATCCCCCTAAATTAAGGTTATTATGAAAATTCATTTTAGTAACTAAGATATAATTTAAATTATTATTATATTTTTTTTTTTTATAATATATAAAATAAAATTATTAATATAACATATTATTTTTCTTATGCTTCGACTACATTAGCGGGCTATGGCGAATATTCGTAATAACGCGATTAATGTGGCCTGGTTCATCGTGTCATTGTGTAGTGTTCGGGCGAAGATGATGTAGTATCGGGGAGCTGACGATAAACTGCAAAGATAATATAAATGGTAAACTGGCGCGAATCAAAGGGATTTGTCGCGCGAATATTCGCTTATGTGATAACATAGTACATCTACGGCAATTCAGTGCCGTCCAGACTTTGAAGCGAGATGGACGTGCATATAATTTTTTACACTATGGAATGGAGTAACGAAAAACGCGTTAGAATGCATGACATTGTATGAAACTGAGAGTATTATATGGAATCCTGGTGACCCCGACCATGAAAAGAAACACTTGGTACACGATGCGCGGATTCGAATTAAAAATAGCATATTTTTAATTCGAATCCGACACTTATTGCGAATTCGAATCTAAGCATCGTGGGCAACTGATTGCCCTACAACAGTAGCAGGAATGAAGAAGAAAAAAGATTCATTCATGGCATACTACAGAGCCCATCTCAAGAAACTGCACAACCCAATCCGGCACGATGCATCGCGTCAACTCGACACGAATATTCGCCTGTCTTAATGTAGACTTAATTCGAATAAACCCGAACACTATGTTATTGTCGCGCCAACGTCCTTGTGGTGTCGGTAGGTGATTATTAGCTGTAGAATAGTATTATTTTGTAAAATTAACACATGCAAAGTTGTAGATGAGTTGGTGGTAACTCTAGCTCCTGATCCTCCACCCCCTGACCCTCCAGATCCTATGATTGCTGAACCGTTACCAAACAATCTTTAGAGACGTTTAGTAGCAGATGATGCAACCCTACTAAAAAAATGATCACCTCACCTGATCTTACTGTTGCATCCATTCAAACGCTATACACAGACCCATCCTACGTAATTGGTGCTATAAATACATACTCCAAAAAGGACAATGGCCCTTTCATTCTTCATGTCTCGCGTACATCGCCCGACCCGGCAGCTGGAACTACCATTCGTCCGCTTAAGTTTGGTCTATTTCTTTCCACTCATAAGGTTAAAGGTGTCTGTAGAGATAGTGTTAAAAGAATTTTCTTCAGCTGAGGAGGCTAACAATTTCTCAATTTCTCCTATCCTCTCTATGTGTAAACACACTGCTTCAATTCCAACTTTTAATGTCACTAGAATGGGTTTTGTTCGACAGGTTCCCACTGATCTGTATATGGATGATTTTGTAAAAGAATTGGTCCTTCCTGCTGGCTGCGGAATTGTAATCAAGGCACGTAGATTAAACAGAAAAAATACTGACGACAACAAGATGATACGAGTATATCTCGGGTTCCAACCCAATCAGTAGTCTTAACCTTCCTAGGGGAAAAACTTCCTGATAGAATTTACCTTTATTATACCTCTCTTCCTGTAGTAATATATGAATATCCCACCATCATCTGCCTCTCCTGCTGTCGATATGGACACACTAAAGCACAGTGCAGATTGAAACCTAGGTGCTTTCAAATCGATGTGCACAGGAACATAGTGCTAATAGCTGTGACGTGGTGGAGGAAAAAGCCTCCTGTGTTAACTGCACTTGTCGACACTTTGCTACCAGTCACATATGTCCTCAATTTGAAAGACAAAAGTCTATAAAACATGTTATGGCCCATCAATGTGTCTCTTATCAAGAAGCATCCTTACAATTCCTTCCAGTTACTCGTTCCTATTCTAAGGTAGCCCGAGATCTTTTCCCTCAACCGTTCTCAGCCCACATACCAGCAGAAGCAACTTCTGTTGGCTCGTCTCATTCTCTTTCTGTATGCCACCCTACACATTCATCTGTTAAACTTTATATACCTATACTAATCCTCGCCCTAGAGCCCCTCTTGGTAAATCCTACAGTAAAAAAATACATTCAGAAATAGTTTCCACCCCTAGGTCACCAATGCCTTGGAGGGTCGTGGTCTCCTTCTGCGAAGCTGTAATGCTCCAGAAGGAGGCCGCCGAGCGGGCTCGGGCGGCGGCAGCGAGCTGTGATCGCCACCGCCAACGGGCCGCGAGGGTGCACCGCCCGCAGGTGCGCCCGGGTTGCGGGAAGGATGACTCCCTAGTGCGGCCGGAGAGGGTCGTCGGGGGCGCCCCGCCCTAGGGAGCCTCATGTCGAAGCTCCCCGAGGAAGAGCCCCCTCGTGACAGGGGAGGGGGCGATGGCGGGGTGGGCTAGAGGGCTTAACCGTATCTTGGACCACCCCGACACCGGAGGAAGGCCGCCGCGGGATTTTAGCATGTAGCCCTAGGGCTACACGTTAAAATCCCGCGGCGGCCTCCTAGGATCGGATTGCAGTTTACTGTTTTGGGAGTCCCAATGGCCTAATGGTTGTGCTTTGGACAACAACCAATTACAAACCAACAATGAAAATATGTATCTGTATTAACATTATTAATTGACTTCATTACACATAATTAATCCTCAACGGCTACCGTCCCACGTTGCCTCTATATTTAAGCATCTTTACTCATTACTACATAAGAATGGACCCAGTGGTATTGTAGTGGAACTTTCGTAGCATCCGCGCCAAAAAACATGAGCTCACTCATCTCATCACATCCCTCCATCCTTGACTGAGACTTGGTTGAGGCTTGGTTCCCTCCTTCAAGGCCTCGATGGATATGCAGGTAGCGTTTCATTGATAAACCGCACCGACCTCATTACTGACAGTATGGTTCCTTGCACAGACCTTCACATTCCTTGCAAAAATACGGCAAAAAGCTTCAGAGTCTCACCTGCCCGGAAGGAAACAGAGAAACGGTACTGTCGGTCCGGAAAATTTCCTAAATTAAAAACATGTTTCTGCTAAATTCACCAAATTGATTAGAAAAAGAAAACGCCAAGGATGGATAGGTTTTTGTGAAAACTTATCCCCCAGGACCCCGGCAACTCTTATTTGAGAACAGATTAGACGTTACAGAGGTTCTTGTTCCTTTGATAGCACTCCAGCTAATGACCCTCAGTCATGGCTGGCCTCAACTGAGGGTGGATTATCTTTAGCTTTTAACGGACGGACTGACTCATCCCCAGGTATTGATGGCATTCCCTACTCTTTTCTTACAAAGTCCTCTGATAAATGCAAATTCACTTTCCTTTCCATCATAAATCCCATCATCATCATCATCATCATCCCTTGATTCTGGCATAATCCCACCCCAATGGAAAACCCAAGTCATAGTTCCCATCCTGAAACCTGGTAGAGACCCTAAAGATCCTAAAAATCGAAGACCTATAGCCCTGTCTTCCACTTTAGCCAAGGTCACCGAGCTGTTAAATAAGCACCGACTACAATGGTTTATCGAAAATAGCTCTATAGTCGCCAAAAGTCATTTCGGTTTTCGCAAAGGTTTTAGTATTATGGACAGCCTCAGCCTAATTACTACAGACATCCAAATCGCTTATAAAAAAACAATATGTTGTTGGAGTTTTTTTTAGATATTACGGCAGCCTACGACAACGTACTGCTTCTAGTACTCAGGAGAGAACTCTCACAGCTGAGTATCCCGAGAGGCTTGTACGTTTCGTCCATTACTAATTGGTGGAAAGATCTGTCGTGGTGAGAGTCAAATCTAGTTTTTCTTCTCATAGGACTGTCTGGAAAGGTTTACCTTCAAGCTCAGTTTTGAGTCCGCTCCTCCATAATCAATATCCCGAATACCTATGATCTCGAACAATCTGTAGAATCCTACTGTAAGATATTGCAATATGCTGATGACATAGCGTTGTACTTTGTTTCGTCATCCATCGAGGAGTGCACTACTCGTTGTAGCTCTGCTCTAAACTATCTAGCCGACTGGTTAGATATGTCGCGGCGTCTCTAATGACTGAAAGTAATGAGAGATGCATGAAAACAGTATAAAAGTATTTCAGTGCGTACATAAAGTGAATGAATATGGAAATAGGATAACCCGTTAATACCGACTGACGCCAAATTTCCCGCAAAGTATGGCGGATTTTTGTCAGTTCAGCCAGTAAAAAAGTGTTGGGAAAAATTTTACCGACAAAATTTCTTTGCGGAATTTTCTAAATAAATTAGTTTTATTTAATAACGAGTAAAATCCTATTATAAATTCACGAAATATGTAATTATTAACTGATCTTAGACTGAAAGTCATAAGAGATGCAGTTGTGTAGTTGCAGTTGTGTGTAAGAGATGCAGTTGTGTAACTAAAAATATGTTCTGAAGATGTTTCGTTTTGTGTATCACGCGGTCCCTTAATAAGTTTAAAATTTGAATCAGTCTTATTTACTGTGGGGCTCACCTATCTAGAGGTATGTTGCAGTAGTGATTTACTTACTTTAGAGTCAGCAACTTAATTAAAATAGTTTGTAAAATAGAGGTAAGTAGTCTAAGAAAAACATGTAGGTACTCTTATTTTGACATCCAAAACAGAATATTTAGCATAACAATATACTTACTTCCTATTTAAGTTTTAATTCTATAAATAATAATTATTCAATTATGTATATTTAAAATAAATTTATGAAAGTAAGTAGTTTAAGAAAACATGTACTCTTATTTTGATACCCAAAACCACATATTTAATTTAATTCTAAGAATAATTAATACCTAATAACGTTTTTAATAACATTAGCCAAGAACGTTTATTGATAAATATATATAAAGATATACAGCGTGTCCCACATTGGGTATATCAAGCCGCGAGGGCTGTATACAGGATGGAATTGCCTATCGGATGGCTATATTTAAAATGCGATAAGTCGAACTTTTAGATCTGAAAAAAATTAATAATTCCTACTGAGTCCGCAAATAATAATATTTGACATGGTCACCCTACTATCAAGACTTTCATTGACATCATATACACACATACAAGAAATCGTAACATATGTTACGATTTCTTGAGTACCTACAACAAGGATATAAAAATTTAGATCTTATTCTGTTGTAATAGAGCCGATATTGCTAAGTTATGGTGAGATATAAAATAAAAATTTAGTATTTCATTCTGATTAAATAAAATTCATTCATAGTTTAATACATATCTAACCAGATTTTTCGTTTACGATTTATGGTGAACACTTACCATTTCTCAGTGTGACTACAAAAAGGTTCAATGTGCTGTCCTCCTCTCGTAACACATAGGTTCACACGCCGCGATACAGATTGTGTGGCGCGGCTCAGACACTCCGGTGTTAGAGTACCACAAGCTTCCACAATTTTTTGGCGCATTTCATTCACAGTTTCACACTGCGTAGCATACACCACACTTTTTAAATATCCCCACAAAAAAAAGTCCATTGGCGTTAAATCGGTCGACCGTGGTGGCCATGGAACAGTTCCAGAACGACCAATCCACGCACGAAAGCGATCGTCCAGATATTCGAGTACAGAACGACTGTAATGCCGTGGCGTGCGCTGTAATGCGCCCCGTCTTGCTGGAAAATCATGTCGCGGTAAACTAACAAAGGAAGGCCTTCAAGTTCTTCCTCCAAGGTGGTCCTCAACATTTCCAAGTAGATTTCACCGTTCAACCGGTCCGGCAAAAATACAGGGCCTATCAATTTGTCACCGATGAAACCGGCCCACACATTAATTTTTCACCTGTGCTGAAAATGGCTTTGACGAAAAGCATGTGGATTTTCATGGGACCAGTAATGCTCGTTGTGGCTATTGGATAATCCAAAACGAGTAAAAGTAGCCTCATCAGACCATAAAACCCGAGACGAAAACATATGGTCAGCAGTAACCTGACTACGATACCACTCACAGAATCGTACTCTCAATAAAAAATCTACTTCTGTCAGCTCTTGTGTGCGCTGGTAATGGTAAGGATGCTGACTATCTTTTTTTAAAGTTCTCCATACTTTCATTTTAGACACACCTAATACGACAGAGGCTTTTCTGGTACTTCTAGTTGGATCTTCAGCAAAGTGATCTAAAATATTCTGTTCCATACGGGCATCCGCACGGTCACTCGATCGTCCTTCTGAGTTGGGACTGTGGAAAGAACCGTTTGAGTGCAAACGGTTGACCAGCCTCCTGAAGCATGCATAAGAAGGAAGTCTTCGCTGATTCTCCAGCTCTCTTCCATCAATGTGACGTTGTCGATGAAGTTCGCGCGCTGCAGAAAGGATTCCCTCCGATGCACCCACACACATAATCATATCATAGTACTCTGCATTTGAATACTCCGCCATTATAAAATAACGAAAGATAGCACTTGCACTAACTTGACACCGATAGATGATACTGACCGATAGAACAAGCGAACAATAATGAAGAGCGTGTAAAAAATGAATCACTAACGAACACTAGTGTCTCTGCCATTTTTAATTTCTTAGGGTACCGTTATACCAAAATACGGAACCTTTATACGATAACTTACTTTTTGATATTCAGTTTAAAAATACTAGTGTCTGTACTACAGAGTCTAGTAGATATTTTAATTTCACTCAAATCTCATTCAAAGCAAATTGGAATAGTATTTTAGAAAATCTCTAAATTTTAAGTAATAATACGCACAATACCGAATACAGGATTTAACATAACATAACATAACATAACTTCACGCCTATTATTACCCGAAGGTGTAGGCGTCTCAAATGGAATTGAAAGTTTTCAGTCATCGATATTTATCACACTTAACTTCCGAAAACAATTTCGAAAAGTCATTGGTGTGAGCCAGTGTCAGGATTCGAACCTGGACCTCTGGATCAGAAGCTGTGTGCTCTCCCACTGGACCACCGAGACTCCTAGGATTTACCTACGTAATACTTTTTAAACTTTCACGTGTTATTCAACATAATGATAATATCCTCTATTAATTTGCGTAAGTACATTAAAATTATACGGACCCATAATATTAAAATTTAATAAATTAATAAATAATATTAATATTTCAAAATGCCGACAAATTCTTTTTATAAATGCCGCCTGATGGGTTCAAGGTTATTTTGTGCGAGCCGAAAGGCAGGCGGCAATTTTCAAAGGAAGTTTCGGGCGCGTGTAACAGGTCACAGCACGTGTAAGAGGTCATATACACACTGTCAAGTACCTACAAATGAATCAATAAGTAGGGTTCACAGTTTTTTTGTGTAACTTCACGCCTCAAATACATGAGAGTGTAGGCAGCGAAAACTATTTACTGATTATGTTTCATGGTAATTCCATGTGGTTTCTTAAACAGATCAGAATGTAGTCAGCTTAATTTTTTTTTGTAACTTCACGCCCCAAATACATGCGGGTGTAGGCAGCGAAAATTACTTATTGATAATGTTTCATGGTAATTTTATATGATTTCTTATTGCGAACCGAATACAGATAGCTTTTTTTGTGTAACTTCACGCCTCAAATACATGAGAGTGTAGGCAGCGAAAACTATTTACTGATTATGTTTCATGGTAATTCCATGTGGTTTCTTAAACAGATCAGAATGTAGTCAGCTTAATTTTTTTTTGTAACTTCACGCCCCAAATACATGCGGGTGTAGGCAGCGAAAATTACTTATTGATTATGTTTCATGGTAATTTTATATGATTTCTTATTGCGAACCGAATACAGATAGCTTTTTTTGTGTAACTTCACGCCTCAAATACATGAGAGTGTAGGCAGCGAAAACTATTTACTGATTATGTTTCATGGTAATTCCATGTGGTTTCTTAAAGAAAAGAAAGAAGATCCGAATGTAGTCAGCTTACATTTTTTTTGTAACTTCACATAATTATTAAAAATTAGAGATGACAACCCTATTGATGATCGAAATGGAAAAATGAATGAAATACTTTAGGCGAGAAGTCACAATGAACTCAGTTGTCGTAGGTCATAAGTAGGGTGATCATGGTTCATATTTCTGAGGGATAATTTATGTAAAAAAAGTAAAAAAAAAATTTTTTTTGCCTTTTTTTACTTTCTATAGGATATCTAGATTTCAAAGCATGTCTAGATTCTAGATATAAGTGGTTAAAATAGGGTCTATGAAGCACCCTGTATAATTCTTTTGCCCAGCATTAAGCCGCCACTTTATGGCGGCCAAATGACGTCACACCCTGCTTCAATTTTTTATCCACATGCCACTTCCATAGGTTTCCTACTTCATTGTGGACAGAGTATAAATTTCTTTGGTCAGATATCGGTTTTTGACACAAAATAGTACATATCTACCGATTTTTGCTGGCAAATGTACTGATCAGTACTGATCTCGCTCTTTGAGCTATTTTCTCCTCCTTACCGTGCAAAATCTTCTGTCTGAAGCGTTTTTAAGTAGAAAGTGAATAGAGTGGCTAAGTCGCATTAGCTAATATGCGAAGCCAGTAACAAGAAGTGAAGTGAAGTGAGCTGCCTGTGAGCTGCAGTGAGCTGTCAATTTCAGAGTGAAATTAATAATTGCTGGTTGGTGAATTTTACATTCTGTGATTTTTGTCTCTCCTAAATACTGTGTGTTGGTATTTAGTTAACATGAATAATAACAGTACTTACACTCCGAACACGGGAGTTAGAGGTAAGAAATGACTGTAACCATAATTCTAAGCATTGATGGCAGTGAAACTTATACAATGTAATATTTTTATTCCTTTTCAGCGCCTATAGATCCTGGCTGGAATGATCCTCCAAAACTGTCTTATAATGCCCAAATTTCATCCAATCGTCCAAGGAATATTTTGAACAAAAGAGTTGCATTTCCCCTTTCAAGTGCCACTTCAAGTCCTGCCACAAATTCTTTTGGGAATGTACCACCTATGTCTTCAGTACTTTTACCACCAATGCCTGTTCAAAATGCTAATAGTATAAAACATATTGAGACTGAAATTGACAGTGAAAAAACACTAACAGAAGTGAGAAATATATTATTAGAATTATTGGAATCTAGCCCAGAACTAGGAAATAAAGGAGATTATATTAGAAAAAGGATTGATGTTATGCAAGATATGTGGACTAGAGATGAATTGAATAATAAAATATATTTACACATGAGAAACTTAGCATATGGTGAGTAATTTATATGACACATTTAGCCTATATTACAATTACTTATATTCTAGTATCTTCAACTTATATGTTTACAAATAATTTAAGATTTTAATAACATTGTTGTTGAAGTTCTAACACCACGTAACTCAATTTTTGAATATTTGACATTTTGAACTTTGATTGTCATTACATTATGGTTAACAGCTGTTTGTTATAAAAAGTTAATGATTCTACACTAGAAAGAACTGCAATGAAGTATACACAAACTGTAAATTCATATTATTATAATAACTATCCAAAATTATGCAGTTTCTCTCTCTCTTGAAAAGTTGCTATTTTTGACTTACACTGTGTTAGAACTTCAACGATGATATGCACTTTTCTTTCATATGCATATATTTTTGCATGTAATTTGACGGAAGAATTAAAATAAACAGTCAGGCTCTTTACTATTTTATAAAAGAGGTACATCAAGTACACCTGTTATTTTATTTGCTTAACAGTCTGAGCACACAAACTATATCCAAATTAAAAGTCTGTCAGTTTATTGAAACTGACAACTGTCCTGTAACTCAAAAATGTTGCTGTAGGCCTTATATTTTACAGTATAAAAGGTTGCTTTCAAAATATTGCCAAAGTTAACAATTTAATATTATTTTTCAGCGCTCCGAGATGACACTCCAAGTAAAGCTGATGACATCCATAGAGAACTGATGGTTGACTATGTCAGTGTTGTAGGCACTTGGATGCCAGGCATTAAGCAACTTATACATCATTGTATTGCTCGTTCTGAACTATTGTCTATTGATAAGGAATAATAATAGTCTGAATTCTGCTTTGAATGTGAAACAGAATATTTAATAAAAACTTCTATGAATAAAAATAATGTTTGTAATAAAAGCTATTATAGAAGTTTTTATTAAATATTAAAAAAAAATTTGAAGTACATACAATAAGATCCTCAGTAAGAATAAATTATTATTCAAAATATTAGTCTTAATAATATTATATAAATGTTTGCCTCCACAACTAATGTGCTCCTTCATTTGCTTTTATATTTTTATGTTATCTGTGTGGGTAATGATTGTAGATGACTCTATTTATTCAGATGTTATTTTATATATTTTGAAGCTTATAATCAAATTTGAAAACTTAGTTCAAAATAATATATGTATATTTAAGGAGACAAAATTATAAATATCCAATAACTTTTAAAAATTATGTGATAAGTCAATGGTTGATAAGGTTAGACTTGAATACATGACTGTGCTATATAGGATCAAAAAAATATGTCAAGTTGATTTGTATTGCTTCTGTTTATCCCTGCAGGTATTGATACAAAACAAGAGCTTTTTATTCTTTTATTTTATGTTAAGTAAACTTTAATTCTAATACATATATGTAAAATGTGGAATTTACATCAAATTGTGTTGTATATTGTAAATATATATGTATATACATATTGTAAATAATTAACATTAAATAAAACATGTTTTTATGAAATATTTTCATACTTTTAATTTCCGTAAGAACATATTATATGTACAGTTTTATGGTATACACAATTGTGTCATACATATATGACATAAGAACTAATAAAGTTCTTCTTCTATCTGGCTCATATCCTAGCTGATACGACTTGCCACTTTCTGTTATAGGAGGCTTAGAGTTTAGCCAGTGAGGGAATTCCAGGATTGTCTTTCGCCTCAATTTTTTGTATGAGATAGTGGGGCAAACGAGCAGGCGTGTCACCTGATGGTAAGCAACCAGCGCCGCCCATGGACACCAGCAACATATATAGTGTTAATGTTGCGTTGCCGATCTTTAAGGGATAGGGAAGGGGTGGGCCTCCGGGTACCACTCTCACCGAACGAAACTCGGCATAAGCCACTTTACGTCGATCTTCTGAGAGGTCGTGGAGGTAGTACCGGAGGGGAGGACATGAGAGAAAGGAGGCATTTAACAGAAGTAGGACGAGTGATTTCTGGGGGGAGGGTATGGTATAAGGAACGGCGCAACTTAGGACATGAAAAAAGAGGTGATTGATAAAGTTAATTATTATGCTTGAGAGAACTCAACATGTTATGTCACACTTTCATATTAATAAAAACTTGAAAGAGACATTCCTGTTTCTTTAATTTCATTTTCTTTCCGAAAAACGGAATTGCAAAAGTTAGTGGTGCAGTTAGGTCACAGTTCAGTCGCACGTAATAAATGGCGGGCACATCTAACATATTTTTTCGCGGGAAACAACTGACGTATGAAATCTGCGTCCGTGGCTAATACGGAATACAAAGAAAAGAACATCTTTACTCATTCAACAGAATGAACTTTTAACATAATCAATCATTTATTGATTATTTTTTTATATCATGAAACTCTAAATTTAATGACATGGTAAACTGAACTATTGATATTTTTATGTTAGCCCTCTTCAGATCAAGGCGTGTGATATGTACATTATAATCTTCACTGTAACAATACAGTAATTCAATAAGCCAGCTTATTCATTACACATAGTGCGTTTGATATATGAGACTTTGTAGTGTAAATGTAAATATTTAGAAAAATAATTGCTCTTATATTTTAATATTTCTGTTACCAAGATCATTGAAGGGAAAGGTAATTAAATCACAATGTGTAACGTCCAAAATAATTGTTCAAATGCCACGTTTAATAGGTTTGGGCGCGACTGTAACTCTGACCGGGCGACACAGTTCCACCAGGTGAGCAGGTTCTCTGCCCCCATCGTCCACAGCCAGGCAAACTGATATGTCCACTCCGCAGGGTTCAGTCCACACACCATGCGATATCAGCACCTTCGTCAAAAGACGTACGTTCTGTGTTCCGTCCTCATCTGATAATGTAAAAATCAATACATGTAGTTACCTATCTATATCAATACAAAAATACTAATCATTGTATTTGAAGCGATATCTGTTATCTCGAAAATTTAATAATGTTTTGAAGATATTATATGATATAAAAAAAACATATTGTTTTTAAGAGAATATATCTTTTTTATTGTTGCACTTGGTTACACTACACGCCAAGACCATTGCGGGGTAGGCAAAGAGAACAAAGCTCCATAAAGCACGATTCTCACAAACTTCTCTTGCTTTCCATAACTCGAGTAGAGAGAAAAGTGTCAGTTTTCTCTCGCAATCACTTTCCTCATGTATTCCGTTCTATTTGGTCACGTAAAGTGTGTCATGGCAGTGATAATGGTCCTCGACTCATTCATACACATATACATACATTCATATACATTCTTACATTTTTGCATTGTATATCTGTTTAGTAAACCATGCAGCATCTATTCTTTCTACATGTCGGAAATAAACAATACAACAGTAGTGGTAGATCCACGTAATTCACTGTCTCAATTTGGTGCTAGAACTTCTTAGAATATCCACGTAAAATGGCTCATGCCGCGGTTCGTTTGCTGAGAGAGGTAACCGGAGGTACAATCCCTTCTCATCTCACTTCCGACCCCTTTTCAATCTCATTTTAAAGGCCGGCAATGCAGTTGTAAGGCTGTGTTGGAGGTCTACATGGGCGGCGTTTGTTGCTTACCATCAGGTTACACATTTCCTCGTTTGCCTCTTGTTATTGTTTGTTAATGGCTATCGTAACTGTACACTGTAACAATATCGATTTCATTCTGCTCCACCTACGAGTGTTGCCAACTTTTCATTTTCTCTTAAATTTAGGGGAAAATCAGTGAACAAAAGGAAAAACGATAAATAAAATCTAATATATAAAATTCTCGTGTCACGGGGTGCGTAATTGAACTCCTCCGAAACGGCTCGACCGATTCTCATGAAATTTTGTGTGCATATCGGGTAGGTCTGAGAATAGGACAACATCTATTTTTCATCCCCCTAAATCACAAGGGTAGCCCACCCCTCAATATTTTTTTTTAATTTTTCGACATTTTTCTGTTTCTTATTTTTTTATAAAACGGGATACAAAAATACATACAACCCTAAAATTTCAACCCCCTACGATCAACCCTTATTTTTTAAATTCTATTTTTCGGCAAGACAACGTTTGCGGGGTCAGCTAATATAATAATAGGTCGGGGAAAAAGTCTTTTCGCATAACGTAGGTATAAACTTATTATAAAATTTCTTTGACTGTACTATTTGTGTCTGGCTGGTTTTGGTAACATTAAAAAGGTTACATTATAAAGAAAAGAAAAAAATAAAAAAAAGTTGATTCCCGCTATTTTTCATTTGTTTTTCTCTCCGTAAAAATGAGTGAATCTAATGAAGAAATTCGATACATTTTAAAATTTTATTATAAAAAAGGCAAAAATGCAACTCAAGCAGTGAAAAAAATTTGTGATGTTTATGGACCTGATGCAGTGTCAGTAAGAGTAGCACAAATTTGGTTCAAACGTTTTCAGTCCGGAAATTTTGATGTTAAAGGTGCACCTCGCTCTGGTCGCCCTGTTACGAATAAAATGGACGCCATTTTTGAAAGAGTGGAGCAAGATCGGCATATTAGTAGTTACGATGTAGCTGAAGAACTGGGAATTGACCACAAAATAGTTTTGACCCATTTGAAGAAAGCAGGTTATACAAAAAAGCTCGATATTTGGGTGCCACACGAGCTCACTCAAAGAAACTTAATGAACCGTGTACTCATTTGCGATTCATTATTGAGACGTAATGAAACCGAGCCGTTTTTGAAGAGATTGATAACTGGCGATGAAAAGTGGATCACGTACGACAAGAACGTGCGAAAAAGGTCGTGGTCGAAAGTTGGCCAGGCTTCACAGACTGTGGCCAAACCTGGCCTAACACGAAATAAGGTGATGCTGTGTGTATGGTAGGATTGGAAGGGCATTGTTCATTATGAGCTTTTACCGTCCGGCAAAACCATCGATTCTGATCTTTACTGCCAGCAACTGATGAGATTAAAGGAAGCAGTCGAGAGAAAACGGCCGGAATTGATCAACAGGAACGGTGTGGTCTTTCATCACGATAACGCTAGACCACACACATCTTTAGCCACTCAGCAAAAATTAAGAGAGTTCGACTGGGAGGTCCTAGTGCATCCACCATATAGCCCTGACCTTGCGCCTTCAGATTTTCACCTGTTTCGGTGTCTTCAGAATTCTTTAGGTTCTGTAAGGTTGACCTCAAGAGAGGACTGCCAAAACTATTTGTCCCGTTTTTTTGATCAGAAGTCCCAAAGTTTCTACAGTAACGGGATAATGTCTCTGCCCACAAAATGGCAGAAAGTTATTCAACAAAACGGTACATATATATTGTAAATAAATGTAAATAAACTTTGAAAAAAATGTCTTGACTTTTCATACAAAAATACGAAAATACTTTTTCCCCAACCTATTATAATGATAGATATAAGAATAATATCGTCAATAGTCACCGAAACGACGAGACCAAAAACGGGTTGTTGATGTGTGTTGACTTATCAATGTGTGCGTAAAAAGTGCTTCCAAGTTACTTTTATCTAATTATTGTTCATGTGTTGAATTGAATGTATCCTGAGAATCGCTCACTCGCGGTCGCGCTGTCAGCGATGATTATTAAGGCCAACGAGACGAGATAAAAAATATAAAAAAAGTTTCAGGGGTTCAGAACATTTATCATTTCTCCATGATTAAAATCAACAACTAATTAGTAACATAAACATAACTTCACGCCTTTTGTTACCCGAAGGTGTAGGCAGCGGCTGTTAAGCCTCGTCTCGCCGTTATGTTTACGTCCCAAAATGGAATAGGTGGCGAACCTATTGCCGTACCGGGCACAGAGTTTTTCAGTCATCGATATTTATCACGATATTTAGTAACAATGATAACAAACAGCAAAAATTAACAAGAGAACTAAAACAGTAACGGATAAATAAGCCAACCAAATACTGGAAAATACAAGTCACTTAAAATGCTTTTCATACAGGAATGAACTTGATAATATGTAGTTGTCAATAAAATTGCGGACCAACTGTTGGCAACCTCGGTATCAGCTGTTATCATGTACCACGAAGTGCACAACGATAGCTGTTTCCGACTAAGTGACGTCTTTACTGCATAGGAGTAACAAGGACAGAGATATCAATTGCTCGGATATTCGTGTCAATCGCTAACTGTCGCAAGATAGCTCGGTAAGGGTCAGTTTGTTTATAGTTTTTATCTCGTCTCGTTGGCCTTACTATAATACATTTTTATTGACATGTGCCATCTACTACTGTGTATGTATATAATGTACTGACTGGTGTTGTGATGGTCGAGCGGGCGCAGGTGGTCGCGCGGCGGCACTAGTGCGTGCGCGCGCGTGTCGGGGTAGGCCACGCGCACGCGCACGGCCCGCGGGTCGCGCACGCGGAGCAGCTCGGCCTCGAACGCCACGCCCGCCACCAGCCCCGCGCTGAACCGCACCACCGTGTCGTTGTCGGCGGCCGGCTCCACGATGTGCGCCGTGCACATGCGGATCTGCAACACCACATTTTGTAACTAATATGTTACTTCACGCAGAGTCTCTTGCGGGGAGTCTCGTGGAGTCTCGACTCCTACATCTAACGTTAATATAGAGCCACGCAGTTGGCTGCATGAATGGGTCAGCCCGACCGGTTTAGTTCGGTGAGAGAGGTATCCGGACCTCCGGTGACCCGATCGCTTTTCCCCTTCTTTTTTCTTCCTACTCAAGAAACGCACAGAAGGACGGCAACCCACTACGTTGTTCATGGGCGGTGAGTGGTTGCTTACCATCAGGTGACCCACTTTCTCGTTTGCCCTCGTATACCATAAAAAATATCTACCTATCCGCTTTTAAATTGCGAATAGATGTAGCATCCGAACCACCGCCACCGCTTGTGACTCATATATGGCTCTTTTACATTTGGTAGGCTTTACAAATAGGGGGCGTGACGACTGTATCAAATAAACAAAATTATTTAAAATATTCATTTAGATTAATTAAGAAACTTCCGATGTCAGCATAAAATATTCAATTAAATAAAAGGTTAAATTTCAGCAAACCGCCATTTTGACTAAACCCTCATTCAACAGCATCGCCTGCCGAAATGAAGGTTTTTAAGTAATTAGTAAATATCTACCCACATTATGGAAAAGGATTTCTAAATCTGTCGACATACCTAATTATGAAGATCACAATAGTTATATCCCCACACGTTCCGAAATATGCACGTTATAAGCATAAATTGACTGAGGTAAAAGAGAAAAAAGTAGATGATTAAACGATAAAATACCAAAGGATTGCTGTTGTAGTTGACATAATCCGGAAACACAATTATTTGTTTCATAGTCTTAAATGATAATAGAAATATAAGAAAACATTATATCAAATACAATAATAGCAATAACGATTAACCTTAAGATTAGGTTTAGGTATGACCGGTAGGGGCGCTGACTTCAATAGAGGCATCATGGCGCGAGCTAATGCCCCAGGCTTGTGCTCCGCGTTGATAGATAACTCACGGAATACTTCTATAGTGAACGGATCCGGCTCCACGCCTGTAAATCATTTAATTTATTATTAGCAAAACTATCAGGTCAGTTGAGAAAATGAGAAAATAGTCTAAACTTGAATATATAAAAGACATACCTGCTGAAGCGAGTAATCGGTCTAAAAGTTCGGCATGATGTGTGAGCGCTGCAGCAGCAGAGAGCGCCGCAGCGGGGCCCCCTTTCTCGACCCCCACAACTACGCCCCCAGCAGCGCCCCCCGCCCCCGTGACGCCAGCTGTCCCCGCACTAGTGGCACACGCACACAGTCGCGCTGCACACACGCGCAGCGCTAGTTGCCACACACACGCGTTCTCTTGTTCGGACACACCGCTGAACTGATGCTGTAGCCTTAATAATATAATAAAAACAACAAATAAATACTTTTAACAACGTAAGATTATAGTTTTATTTATTGATTCTTGTTCTATTTATTTGCTGGTTTCTAAAGAAACGAATGTCAAAGCATAATTACCATTGCATTCCTTCATGTCGTCGACATATTAGTGTGTGTGTGTGTGTGTGTGTGATCCATGCAGTACGCTGCATGAATGGGCCAGCGCGACCGGTGAAATACCACCACCTCTCAGAAGATCGAAGTAAAGTGGCTCATACCACGTTTCGTTCGGTAAGAAAGGTACCCGGAGAACATCCCCCTTCCCCATCCCTTCCTATCCTACTCCCTTAAAGATCGGCAACGCAACAGTAACACTATATGTGTAACAGGTGTCCATGGGCGGCACTGGTTACTTAACATCAGGTGACACGCCTGCTCGTTTACCCTCCTATGCCATAAAAAAATGGGGCCTGTTTTCTCTGCCTGGTCTTTACGTGAAGTTATGTATGAATGTAAACAGTTATGGATGTGTTATTATTTACCTGAGACAGTCAGTGGTGAGGTTCGCGAGCGCGTGTGTTGGAGGTCCGTTGTTGGCATGCAGTGCCGAGTGCAGAGACAGCACGCAGCGTGTGAAGAGACTTGTGAAGTGCGCCGCGCCCGATACAGCCGGCTCCATCTCCGCTAGTCTGATAATATAAACATAACAAAATAACTTCACGCCTTTTTCTAGCCGAAGGTGTACACAACGGCTGCTAAGACTCGACTCGCCGTTATGTTTACGTCGCAAATGGAATAGGTGGCGAACCTATTGCCATACACCGGGCGCAAAGTTTTAGTCATCGATATTTATCACACAAAATTTCCGAAAAGACCGGAATTAATCTTTGATTCAGAATTGCGAGCTCGACCACTAGTATATAGACCATATAACATAGGATATGATTATCATCTATGTTTGTCCGAGCTGATTGCTTTCAGAGTGGAATTATGGTGAAGAATATTAGTGTAGACACACCAATGGCAACAGGTTCTGCCATCTATTCCATTTGGGACATAGAAATAGAATAGAAATTTAGCGAGTAGATGCTTAACAGCCGTTACTTATCCTTTGGGTAGAAAACGGCGTGAAGCTATAAATAAATAAACATTAACTTAGTCCATAAATTACATGAGACGTTTTTAAATTTTCTCCAACGTAATATTATAGGACGACCAAGACACACATTCCAAGACCAAATAGAACGTGTTCTGGAGGAAGGTGATGTTAAGAGCCTCAAAAACCGACGCACGTGCATGAAAAGAGTTATGAAAGTAAACGAAGCGAGTGAGGTGTGTAAGAATCGTGCCCTATGGCGCTCTGTTCTCTCTGCCTACCCCGCAAGGGATTTGGCGTGAAGTTATGTATGTATGTGTATGTAATATTATATGAGATTTGACTGGACGCTCCCCGCTTAATGAACAGCTCGTTCGCTCGTAATTTATGAACGCCCCCTTATTTGTACATACTTGTTAAGTTGTTCTTCGGCTGATTGCAACATTTTAAGCCTCACATTAACAGAAAGTGTATTATTGTCAATGTGTTGTAGTACAGAGTCGAAAAAGCGCCGCACAGCGCTGTCGTCCATTGCAGACTCGATTTTTTCAGCGCTCGAATGCTGCGCGTCACCTATAGGCATAGACAAAACTAAGATTAAAGAATTGTGCTAGCTAGAATAAAAATAATCATAGTCAAGCATCACACAAAGTAGGTTTGCTAAAGTAAATCTCTTTTGACATTGTCACAGGTTTCTTATTAAGCTTTCATTTCGACGTCGAGGAATTATACTTTGGAAGTTTGTTTATTTTGCATATAATGTGTGTTAAGTTGTATTAATTTTCAATAATAATGATATATGTGTCTTTCTTTTTCATAAATACAAAAATCGTTTAGAATAAAATGGATTTGGTGACCTCGAGTTTGAGCACCCTGTTTCTGAATTAAAAGTTTCACATATGAGTCCTGAATCACGGGTGATATGAAAGCCATTACTTTAAATATTTGATAACGACTTACCTATTGGCAGACATGGTACCAGATGTGGCATCGTATCTCTTAAGTAAGTATAATGCTTGATTGTGTGATCTTCGAATAGCGGCAGCATTGTGGTACAGTGTTGGGCCGCGTTTAGTACCAGGATAAGTACGCACATGTCTAATATATTTAGTCAAGGTATTTATAGCATGTATAAAGAAAAACCTCTGCCATAGATAATAGCTTCATTTCTTTTAAAGATGTCAGATGTTTAATGACTACTGTAAACATAACATAACTTTACTTCTTTGTTACCCGAAGGTATAGGCAGCGGATGAAAAGCCTCAACTCGCCGTTATGTCTACGCCCAAAATGGAATAGGTGGCGAACCTATACAGACTAAATATCGATGATTGAAAACTTTTGAATGATTGAAATTGAAAACTTTGTGCCCGGTATGGCAATCCATACCGGGCACAAAGTTTTCAATCATCGATATTTATCACACATATCCTACGAAAACAATTTAAAAAAGTCATTGGTGTGAGCCAGTGTCAGGATTTGAACCCGCGACCTCTGGATCAGGAGCCGTGTGCTCGACCACTGGACCACTGAGACTTACCACTGGACCACCGAGACTACTGTAAAATATCTACAATACAAACCGAGACGCTAAATAGTTGTTACGGCAATAGATCCTTCACTTTTTTATTCGACGGAGCCGTATTATGAGGCGAAATGAGAAAGCGCTGGTTACGCCTTCGAGTGTTAAGGGTGTGAAGTTACAAAAATACGATATTGTACAAAAGGATACAAGCTGGATCTTCCACGTCTGGTTCGGGCATGTCGAAGAATGGATGCACGGCGAGTAGACGCGTGGTCAGCGGCAGTACGAGCGAGGCATGGGAGCTGCCCATGCGCTGTACGCAACGGAATGTAGACCGCTTGTCCTATATACAGACTAACATTAATATACTTACATAACTTCACGCCAAGACCCTTGCAGTATAAACAGAAGGAATAGAGCACCACAATATACGATTCTTACACATTTCTTTGATTTTCATTACTCTTTTAATAGACGCTCGTATCTACATAAGGATGCATTACTTTATCTTAACTCACATTATAAAATTTATATAGTTAACTAGCTGACCCAGCAAACGTTGTCTTGCCGAAAAATAAAATTTAAAAAATAGGGGTTGATCATAGGGGGTTGAAAATTTAGGGTTGCATGTATTTTTGTATCCCGTTTTATAAAAAAAATAAGAAACAGAAATATGTCGAAAAGTTAAAAAAAAAAATTGAGGGGTGGGCTACCCTTGTGATTTAGGGGGATGAAAAATAGATGTTGTCCTATTCTCAGACCTACCCGACACGCACATAAAATTTCATGAGAATCGGTCAAGCCGTTTCGGAGGAGTTCAATTACGCACATCTAGACTCGAGAATTTTATATATTAGAGAAGATATGTTTTACGCTTGGCGTGTTATTTCGGTATATCAATAAATTAAATTGTAAAGGTTTAAAACAATAGCTCGGGTGGGAATCAAACCACAAGACTATCGTCAGACCAAAGTGACCACTCGATGTTATAAATTTAGGTTCTCTTAAAGGGCCGCAGAAAATTTTAAAAAATACCTCACGTAATTTATGGGCGCCCCTTTAACTCAAAGGTAATATTCGAGTATTCTGGCTACTACACCTTTTATGCACGAGCACCTTTTATTGACACATTAATTTTTGTGCTTGGTTCTTCTCATGATAGCCCGTACACTCGGAATCGGGCGGCTCGTGGCGATTGCGTTCCTGTTTTCTTTTTTTTTTATGAACTTAAATCCTCTATATCCAACAGCAAGCCGTCACATTAAGTTCGTCATATTCAAGAGCAACAAATAAACTTAATAACAAAATTCTGTACACTCACCTGTGGGTACCTCTTAAGATTCTCCAATATTTTATCAATACACATCTCGAGGCATGTTTTAGACGCGACCGTGCACGACCCTAGCATCCGATGTAGACCCTCCCTAATGTCCATTGAGTAGTCCTGAAAACAAATATTTATTTATAACACTAGGTGAGCCGGCGAACTTTGTTCCGCATCAAAAGTAATAAATAAGTAAATTTTGGATTTATCGCTTTATTTTTACTACATCATACATGCATTATAGCTAACAACCACCCCGTTGACACCCTCTACATATAAAAAAACCGCATCTAAATCTGTTGTGCAGTTTCAAAGTTCTGAGCATATAAGGGGACAGACAGCGGAAAGCGACTTTATAATTTACTAGTTGACCAAGTGAACTTTGTTCCGCATCAAAAGTAATAAGGAATTAAATGGATTTACCACTTTTTGTTTACTGCATCATACATGAATTAGATAAAAACCATTCATACCCTCTAGCTATTAAAAAACGCCGCATCAAAATCCGTGGCGTAGTTTCAAAGATATAAGCATATAATACTATGTAATGATACTTAAATAAAAATTGTGAAACTTATTAAGTGACCTTTCCGTATTAATTTTGTGTTCTACAATTTAATAATTATAAGAATTAACATGTATATGGATAATGATAAGAGTTATGAATATAAAAAAGGTCTTATAATACTTCATGTTATAAGACTTGATATCTTGGGTTACCAAGTATTTCACCCCACCTGTTGCAGTGAAATTATGTTGTTATTGAAACTTAGTCTACTTATTTTAAATATTTTTTCGCACGATTCCAACCTACACCTGACAATTAAAATCATAAATATACAATCAAGTATATAGAACAATTCTTACATACAATTTTTTACTGACAAAGATGGCGTTGTTTACTCACCTCTAAAGCTCCCAAGATAATTTCAAGCTGATCCTCTCGCAGCACTATATGGGTGGAGATGCGAGTGAGGCTATCTATAGCTCGAAGACGAACCTCCTCAATTTCGTCATTAAACATGTCCACCAGAAAGTCCAGTGATGTCGTAGCAAATGCAGCGTTCTCCATGGACAGTTGACAGACCGCATCCACCGCCGCCGTACGTACCTCTAGGAGTTAAAACAATATAAAGAAAACAACATTTAAACGATTTAAAAAGTACTCGATACTGCCTGATACTCAAATCGAGTGAAATCATTATCATTACATAGTTTGAAATAAGTAGCATATAAGGAGACATATAGAGGACTATCTGTCCCCTTATATGCCAAGATCATGGATTTTGATGTGGTTTTTTTTTAATAGATAAAGGATGTCAACGAGGTGGTTTGTATCTATAATTGATGTATAAATAATTTATTTAAAAAATGATAGTGATTTTCGAAATTGCAAACGCTGGCTGAACCCTAAGCAATAAATCAAAACACTGTACTACATTATTATACACATATAAAACATGTACTAGAAGTCAGCGAAGGTGTTTGTCTATTTCTATCCACAATGACGATTTTTATTTTTTGTTATTGCTAGGCGAGTTCACTGGGTCAAGTAGTTTGAAATAAAAAAAGTGTTTAGTGTAGATAAGATACCCATGAGTTCATCTTCAAGGCCGTGTACGAAGGCGCCTGCCGACCCCCCCGGCAGCAGCTGCACGGTGTCGTGATGTATGAGGGCGCCGGGCGCGTCGTCCGCCCATCGCCGACCACTCGCCCACGCACCAGAGCGAACTAGTTCCGCGCCACGTTCATGAGCTGTGCGCTTTTTCTATAATTTAAACTAATATTATAACTACGAAACCAGATTTAGATGAAGAAACTCTATCAACTTGACAGATCTAACGCCACGGCTGATGAGCGACATCTAGTGTGAATTTTCATTGCCACTATAACTGCAGACAAGTTTACAGAAATCAATATTAATATAGTCTAGACCGGCATGGGTCGAGCAGCCCTCGATTCCGAAGTTCATGGGTCGATTTTGGACTCACATCAATGATTTCTCGTTTTTTTTTAAATATTGATGACTGACAACTTTGAAGCCGTTGTATGGTAATAGGTTCTACCACTCATTTGGGATGTAACAATTTGAGGCGAGTAGAGGCTTATCAGCCGCTTCCAAAACCATTGGGTAGGATAAAGTGTGAAGTTATATTATGTTAATAATAATATTGAGTAAAAGTAAATTCAAGTCACCATAGCAAGAGGTCATCAAGAATATTTTGGGTGAATGGAAAACACTTGCCTTCATGTTACTCATAAGTTGTTTGTCCAAGGTTTGCAATAAAAATCTATCAGATACACCTCTCGTCGTTCCTAGCAAGGTGCACGCGAGAGCTCGCACTTGCATGCATAGATCATTAACCGCTGAACATATGCGCACAAAGGCATCGTCCACCAGTCGCATAGTAGTCTCACCGTCACTAAGAGTTATTGTACTGCAATATAAACAATAACAATTTTAATTAAGTTACCATTTATTTAAATAACTTGGGGAACTTTGTTCCGCATCAAAAGTCAATTTTACAGTGTTCACAATTAAGTACTAAATCTCGGAAGTTATCACTTTTTCTTTTCTATACTATACATGAATTATACATAAAAATTAAGGTAAGTGTATAAGGGGACTAACAGTGGAAAGCGACTTTGTTTTTTAATATGTAATGATTAAAGTAATGATGTGGAGACATTAGGGTTATTGTGAAATTTTATTATGAGGAAAAAGTTTGTTCTCTTTGGGGCCGTTCAAGTATTATGTAAGCAGATAGAGAGAGAGAGAGAAAGTAAGCAAAGCTCTTACTCCCTCCCCCCATAATTAAGTAATAATTTTTTTTAAAAAAGTGATTTTTCAAGAGACCATCTACATGATGGTCTACTAAGGTTTTTTTGTAAAAGGGGGTCCAGATGAAGATTATGTCATCAGTATCATGAATATTTCTTCATTGGGACCCCCTACCCCCCATGACATCAAAAATAAGCAAAGCAAAGTCCCCCCCACACCCCTATAGCCCTTACGTAATACTTGAACGGTCCCTTACCTCAATGTTTTCAAACAAAATAGAACTATTCATTATGGACCTTCATGATTTTTAATTAATAAAAATCATGAAGGTCCATAATTAATAGTTCTATTTTTTTTTTATAAAACTGGTGTTGTTATCTTTTATGACTTACTTTTCTGGATATTTATTTCCCAATACCCATACAAGTTTCAAAGAAACTTCACGGACAATCTCATAATCATCAGACAGAGCTATACAAACTAGATCATATAAATTAGCACTTAAGGTTTGCCCACGTTCATGCATTGTAAGCAGAGATTGAAAAGCTTCACAACGGACTCTGGCATCCTGAAATAAAAATTGTATTAAACATGTATTAGAGACCTTATTTTGTAAAAAATACACTTTGCACCGACTGTGTACTAAAATATGTCTGCAGCAATAGCACAGTATTATAATTTTGACAGGGATACTAGTTTCAAATTATCTACATAGCAGGTTCACATGGAGGTCGGAAATCTTAACTTTTTATTTGGTTTCTACCAAACTGTACCAAACAGTGTTTGCTGAAACACTGGTTCTACACCCTAGTAACTAGAACATGGTAGTAACAGGATTTATTCCTCAAATCAATTAATGATGTGATTAACTTTAAAAAAATATTATTTACCAATAGCAGATATTACTTACTGATAATAATATTATTAAAATTAGATATCAACATTTTCAGAAGTAATGTGTGATAAATATCAATGACTAAAAAATTTTGTGCCCGGTATGGCAATAGGTTCACTACCCATTTTCCATTAAACATAACAGCAAGATAAGACTTAACAGCCGCTGCCTACACCTTCGCGTAACAAAGGCGTGAAGTTATGGTGTATTAGATATAAAATTACCTCTGCATGTGAGTAGTCACCTAGCAATTTGACAATTGCATCCGCCTCTGTAGACAGATCGGTTGTTCTCTCAGATTCCGAATATAGAGGATACAACTCACTAATTAGCTGCAGACATCTACACTTCACTTGGTGACTGGTGTCTTTTAAGTTTTCTTTAGCTACTGCTATCAGTCTCATCATAAGTATTTTATCTTCACTTAGTTTACTTCCAAGCTTCAGTAATGTTGCTATGCCTTGAGCTATCACCTATTGACATATATTAAAGAACATAAGTACCTACTTATGTATTATATACCAGCACCTGCTGGTATATAATATATTCTATTACATTATATTTCTATTTTTTTTATGTATTCTTATTAAATAAGTTTTTAAGTAAAATTCTGCACAAATATCTATTTGAAGTTTATTAGGACTAAAATTTATTCTGTCCTTTTAAAAGCTTAACTTAAAATAATTTAGATAGTATGTTTTACATTTACATAATTGTTTATCATTTAATTTTTTTTGTATTTCTGTTACTGTCAAACAGCTTAGTTTAAAAAAATGTCTACATAATTGTGTGTGTCATAAGTAATATAAAACACAGTAAATAGCAACAAAAAATTTAACAGGAACTTTTATTATTATCAGTACCTTGTGGGAGGTTTCATTTTTAATTAAATGAATTGTTTCATCAATCAAGTTGGTGAGATTGGCACCCGGACATTCAAGTCCTATATCGCAATACAACCACAATATTTTCACTCTCACTACTGACTCTTCTTCAGACTGAAAGTGTTCAGAGAGTTTCTTGATCGCTTCTTCAACATCAGATTCTTGAAACTGTAGACAGTCTGAGATACGTAGCAGTAATTGAAGAGCCTCATCACTAGATTTGCATTTTTCAAGTAGACCTACGAAAGCTGCGGCTGAACTACCGATTAGTGGCTTCTTAGCTAAATGTAACTTTTTCGAGGGTGGGCCATCCTGCAAATATCACATTTGTGATTAATAAATACGTGCTTAACGTCACGCCAAACCCTTTGCGGGGTAGGAAGTGAGAACAGAGCAATAAAATTGCAACGAATTGTTATAAATAATTAATTATTACAATTCATAAAACAAACTCAGTACTAAGGTTATAATACCTACTTGAAAGGATTTGTTGTATTCGGCCAAGGCCCTCTTTTTCAATACCGCTGCCATTTTTAGCTAACAAGATGTAAGTTAGTCTGACTGAGGATCAAGCTGAAAAAATATTTTTTACAATAAATAAGTACCTGTTGGAAATTATGCGCTCAAAGAGTTTTAATAACAGTGTATGTACTTACAATAAATAAATACATAACAATAAATAAATACTTTTAACAATGGATATTCAAGATGAACTATCACAAACTAAGAGGTACAAAACAGAATTTGGCCAGTATTGTTACTATTTCAACCACAGTGCTTTCAGCAAAACAAAATAAATGTAATTAAAAGATTTGACATTGGATTGACACTTCTCATGATTCAATTTTTTTTCTTTAGGTATCATCGGGCACGCTGGTCTTTTTGGCAATTGACGCCTGTGTCGTATGCTTAAAAATTGGTATTTAATTGTATGCTAACCAAACCGTATTCATGTGTACTTCCATGATTTATATATAGTGACGTCTAAATTTGCAGAATGTCTCCATAAACTCGTCGAAAACAAGGTTTGTAAGAAAGGAACGGATGGATCGAAAGATTGTGTCGGTGGAAATATAAGGATTGGCATTTTTTTATGGGATTGGTGGGCAAACGAACTGGCGTGTCACCTGATGGTAGGCAACCAACACCGCCCATGGACACCAGCAACACATATAGTGTTAATGTTGCGTTGCCGACCTTTAAGGGATAGGGGATAGGAAAGGATGGGGAAGGGGGGTGGGCCTCCAGGTACTTCTCTCACCAAACGAAACGTGGCATGAGCCACTTTGCGTCAGTCTTCTGAGATGTCCTTTCACCAGTCGAGCCGGCCCATTCATGCAGCGAACTGCTTGGCTCTACCTTTGTTAATGGATGGATTGGCTGTTAATGGTAGATGGATTGGCATGTTTCAATGATTCAGACGTGTAGAAATAATGGATGATATAAGGTTGATTATGCAGTTAAGAAATAGAACGAGTCCTTGCCGAATGACACTGTTTTCTCTATCTACCCAGCAATTCAGTGGGTGTGAAGCTGTGTTTGTTGTATGTATGTAAAATGAAGATAAGATTAGTTTACTGAAGCAAACATTACATTTAATTAACTAGGTACTCACGATAGTCATCATGATGCTATCTATGATGGACAGGAGCGCTGCTAAACAGCTGTTTGACAGGACTTTCATACCTAAAATACTTTCTGTCACTTATCTGACAGTCACTTTTATCTGCCAAAATATGGTAGGTTAGATTTTAGATCAATAAAATTCTGTTTAAATTGTAGATAATTCTAATGGCGTTTGTCAATTTCATATATTCGATTATTTATTTACCCACATGTGTTTTGTCTATGTAAATTATGAACTTTAAAAATGTGTGGATAGTTATGAAATTGTAAGGAAACATTATAAGGACATAGATTGCTGCCTAACACACGTAACAATTTATGTAATTAATAAATATTGTTTATTAAAAGGTAAGAATGTACAATTAATACTTATGGTATAAGTAACAGTAATTTCTCTTTAATTATAAATAATCGGAATCATTCCATCGGTTCTGGAATAAATGGTTTAAACCACGGGTTTTGAAGCGTTTTTTGCACATATTGTGACTGTTAAGTTTTTAACTAAGAAACAAATATTCAAATTTAATCAAATACAATTTTATAATGTTTGTTTTTAGTATGGCAAAGCTAAAATAATGCCATGTGAATCTGCAGAACAGGACATGTCTAAGAGACATCTCCTGGGGCGAGCCTATATGGTTGAAGGCGCAGTTGCAATGCCAGTTTCTACAACCAATCTTCATGCGAATATTGAACAATGGAGGGAGTTTATATGTGGAGGAGGTTCAGCTTTCTGCAACATACTTATCAGTTATCCACTGAATAAATTAATATTCCGACAGGTAATGTGTAATCATCATCTAGCTAAGCTTATTTCTAACTGTGATTAGACTATTACATATTCTTTGTTTATTATTGTTGCTTCTGTAGGGAAAACTACTACCTAATGTGTTAAAGAATAAAAGAAACAAATGAAATAATTTGGAGGGCATATAATATAAAAATGCCAATATGTTATATAAATAAGCTAAGTGGATAAATTCCATTGACTTGATTAACTACTTTATATACTTACATATGTGATTTCGTTCGCGCATATGAATATCTAATTAAATAATTACTACCTTACATCTGAAAAAAAAGACAAAGTAATACTGACTACAATAAACAAACAAACATATATTTACTGTTAAACTGTTGTTTATATGTAATGTAAAAAAAGTCAATATTACAAAATGATTAATGATTGTAACAAATAATTATATATTAAATCTTAGTGATTTACATACATACATACATAACTTCACGCCAAATCCCTTGCGGGGTAGGCAGAGAGAACAGAGCGCCATAGGGCACGATTCTTACACGCCTCACTCGCTTCGTTGACTTTCATAACTCTTTTCATGCACGCGCGTCGGTTTTTGAGGCTCTTAACATCACCTTCCTCCAGAACACGTTCTATTTGGTCTTGGAATGTGTGTCTTGGCCGTCCTCGACTCCTACATCCGTCCGCTTTTGCATTGTATATCTGCTTAGTCAGTCTTGCGTCAACCATTCTTTCTACATGTCCGAACCATCGGAGCATGCCCTTTCTTACTTTTACACCGACACTCTCTTTCAAACCAACTTCCTTCCTTACAACCTTGTTTTCTACGCGGTCAGCGAGAGTCACTCCGCAGATTTTGCGTAGAGCCCTCATTTCTACCGCGTTTATTCTACTTTCATGCACACTCTGCCATACCCAGCTCTCGCTTCCATAAGTTAGTGTTGGGATCAGGACTGCATTGTGGATTGCTAACTGGGCCTTTCTGCTAATATTTTTTGCGCCCAGGAATCTGCCCAACACTCCGTTTACGCTATTTCCTATCGCCACTCGTCTTTCTACATCCGCGGTGTACCTTCCATCTCTGCTAAAAGCGCATCCAAGATATACAATTTCATTCACCTGTTCCAGCACTACATCATCAACCATTATCCTTGCATCTGTTCTGGAATCCTCCCTTTCAAACACCATAACTTTCGTTTTCGTCGCATTCAACTGCAAGCCTTTGATCATGCAATCATCTTTCATAGTAGTGACTAGTGTTTGCAGGTCTGACGGCGATTCGGCTAGAAGCACGGCGTCATCTGCGTAAAGCAGGCAGCTCACGACTAGTTCACCCATTCGCATCCCTACATCCATCGATCTCATTCTCTGGAGACAACTGTCCAGGTACAGGATGAACAGTCGAGCGGACAGCACGCAACCCTGTCTGACGCCGATATTGACGTCAAACCAGGGGGACAAGCCGCCGTCAACACGCACACACGCTGTGCAGCCCTCATAAGTGGACTGCACAGCGCGCAGCAGTGCTCCGCTCACCCCATAGCCCGGGAGTATATCCCACAGATCCTTTCGTAACACTCTGTCAAACGCTTTTTCCAGATCCACAAAACCGCAGAAAACCTTCCGGTTAACAGCCAGTTGTTTCTCCACGATGTTGCGGAGAGAAAAAATCTGATCCATGCACCCTCGTCCGCTTCTGAAACCACCCTGAGCCTCCCACAACACTCCATCAGATATCACCCTCATTCTCCTTTCAATAATTTTCCCATACACTTTTGCTGCTAAACTGATCAAACTGATGGCCCTGTAATTGGCGCACTGCATACGTGATCCCTTACCTTTATACAAGGGCACGATGACAGCGCGCCTCCAGTCCATGGGAACCTTACCCGACCTCCAGCACAGATTGCTCAAGGTCAGGAAAGCGTCCCGGACACAGGTTCCACCGTGTTTGATCATTTCAGCAGACATCATATCAATTCCAGCTGCCTTACCATTTTTCATACTTCGTATCGACCATTCAATCTCTTCCATAGTAATGTCCTCATCAGATGTTGGCGCAGCGGTGTCAGCCGTAGGCTCACTCGCGGCGCCCACATCCGGAACATACTCGTACATTTCCCCAAAATACTCACTCCACCTGCCCAATACATCGCTTGGGTTTGCAAGAATGTCACCAAACTTAGACATAATTTTGTCCATTCTGGATGTTGACGAAGAACCCCGAGACTTTCTAACTTCCCTCCAAAAGAGTTTGTTATTCGCCTCGAAGTTCTCCGTCAACCTCACTTCCTCATTCGCAACAAGTCTTTCACGCTTCTCTTTCACTAAGGCTTTGGTAACATTCCTGCAGCGGCGGTAGCTCTCATACTTTTTCTCTGTCATACTATCATTCTGGTTCACACTTGAGACATAATCCAACCATGCTTTTTTCTTTCTTTCGACGCTGGATTTCACGTCCGCGTCCCACCAGGCGTCACCTCTCAGAATCTTATGCCTCTTTGCACTACCACATACTTCTTTTGCACTATTCACTATACTTTCTTTCATTCTTTCCCAGCATTCTTCAACACCTAGGTCAGAAAGACTCGTCTCATTGAGTCTTTTACTGACTAGGCCTACATACATACTCCGTACACTTTCATCTTCTAATTTCTCACATTTTGTCCTTTCAAGCTCTCCGAAATGGGTACGCACTCGCCAGTGTCTCCACTTCTTGAAAAGACCCACGAATCGGCTTACCACCAGGTAGTGGTCCGTATCAAGAGTGGGGCCTCTGTAGGCTCTTGTATCCCTTAGAGTATTTCGGAGACGACTATCTATCAAAATCAAATCTATCATACTCTTTTGCTCATTCCGTCTCCACGTATACGTGTGAATATCTTTATGACGGAATAATGTGTTAGACACAAGGAGGTTCCGTTCCAGGCATACGTCCAATATCGGCTTACCAGCATCATTCACTCTCTTGTCACCATTCGGACCAAGGACAGCCTCCAGGCCGTCTCGCTTGGTTCCGACCCACCCATTAAGATCACCACACAGAATTATCCTTTCATTTCCCTCAGCTAGATCCAGAATATCCCTAACAGTTTCCCAAAACTCCTCGAGTTCGCGGGGATCCGCGGAGCTAACGGGAGCATAAGCTGCGACCATGAAAACTCGCGTGATCCCCAGTTTTATTCGAACCCAAAGATGTCTTGGGCTTACCAACTCATAATCTTTCACTCCGGAAGCAAAGCGGGAGGAGAGAACGACTCCAACACCCCCACTGGCACGGACGTCCGGGTCCACTCCGGACCATAGGGCTACCATGCCACCGGGGAGGTCCTCGGTCTCCCTCCCCCTCCGCTTTGTCTCCGTCAAACATAAGGCATCCAGGCATCTCTCATTTAATACATCCATCATCTCATTCATCTTTCTTGCCATGCTACCTCTAACATTCCACGTGCCTATACGGCACTCCCCTCTCCTCGTCCCGCCAGGATTGGCGCTGCGTGAAGGGTGGCGGCCCCCTTCGCCGCATGCGCATGCAGCCGCACCGACGGGGGCTAATCGGTGCCCGTCGCTTACGGGGCACGCCCTAGCAGCCCGTCCAGCTGAGTTTGCTTTGGTCAAGATTGCGTCCCACTGGGACGGCAGGGATCGCGACGTGCACGCTCTTGACATGACCCCCGAGCACAAGGCTTCTGATCCAGAGGTCCAGGTTTGAATCCTGACACTGGCTCACACTAATGACTTTTCAAAATTGTTTTTGGAAGTTATGTGTGATAAATATCGATGACTGAAAATTTGTGCCTGGCATGGCAATAAATAGATTCGCCACCTATTCCATTTGGGACGTAAATATAATAGCGAGACGAGGCTTAACAGCCGCTGCCAGCACCTTCGGGTAACAAAGGCGTGAAGCTATGCTATGTTATTTTATATTTTTTTTACCGTTTTGCAGATGATGCATGGTGTAGAGACAACTTTTGCTTTAAACCAGTTGCAGAAAGAAGGCTTGGGTTTTTTATACCGTGGCATGCTGCCACCACTATTGCAGCGTAGTTTATCTATGTCCATTATGTTCGGTGTTTATGATGGAAGTCTGAGACCACTCTTAGATAAAGATCTAAATCCCTATGTGGCTAAAACAATAGCCGGAGTGATAGCAGGATGCTGTGAAGCGACATTGATGCCATTCGAAAGATTACAAACCCTTCTGATACATCCAAAATTCCACAACAAGTTTAAAAATACAGCTGACGCAGCCAGCCATATTGCCAAACATTATGGAATCAAAGAGTTTTATAGAGGAATAGTTCCTATTTTATTCAGGAATGGCCCCTCGAACGCAATGTTTTTTATTATACGTGATGAAATGAAGGAGAGATTTCCTCGTCAAGAGAGGGCGTTGTACCAGAGTTTGCAAAATTTTTTTGCGGGTGCATCAATAGGTGCATTTCTTAGCACACTATTTTATCCCCTGAATGTTATAAAAATCAATATGCAATGTGAACTCGGTGGTCCGCATAGGACAATAAGTTATGAATTTTCATATATTTTACGCAAACGTGAGTTTAAATTGGCAAACTTCTATCATGGTGCACTATTGAATATCTCGCGTGCATTTATAAGTTGGGGTATCATAAATGCATCATACGAAATTCTTAGCAAAATGTTATTTGCCTAGTCAACATGTTATTTATATAATGCATAGATATTAATTTACGCAATCGCCATTTTTATGTAAATAACAGTGTAATTGTCTTTGGTTATGCTTTTGTAGAAGTTTACTGTAAAACATAAGACAAAGAGTCATCTTATATATTTGAAAAAAAAAATGATTGATATATGGATGCCTCCAAGTATTTTGTATTGCATTGTCAGAACTATGGCGCCTTAAAAAAGGAAGCACTTAAAATATCAAGTGTGGTGTAAGTAGCTTGTAGCTTTAAAATATGTTTTAACCATCAATACAATAGTTTAATTTGTGATGTCCAGAAGCAGATTTTATTTACGATATATTCACTAGATATTTGTCTAGTGCAGAGATAAATAAATGATTGTACATATAAATATTATGTATTGAAATATTCAAAATAATTTAAATTTTCACTCTGATTTAAATATTTAATTTAAAAATTTAAATTAATATTTCATATATGCATATAAAATATTTCCTCTTTTAAATTAATTATTTAAATCAAAAGATCATGATTAACTAACCATACAAGTTCAGTCAAAATAATGTTTGAGGGGCCGTTCAAGTATTATGTTAGCAGATTTATTACAATTATTTACTAACTCCGTCCCCCACCCCCCTTGTCAGCAAAAGTAAGCATAGCTCTTACCCCCGACGTAATCATCATCTGGACCCCTCCACTACCCCCCGTGTAATCAAAAATAAGCAGAGCAAAGACCCCCCCACCCACTATAGTGCTTACGTAATACTTGAATGACTTGCAAAAGCATGTGGAGGATATTTGATTTTGCTTATATTACTAAATGAGTAGAGTCCATCTATTGTTAGTCTTATTTATAATGCATGCTATCAAATATTTACCACTAAAAAGATTAGTGCTCTGTGGTGGTCACGAGTGTGGTGGTCATGGTAACGAGATATTAGCCTTTGTTGAAAAATAGGAAATATTTTTTTCAAATTGGATACAACCAAGCAAACAAAATCTTTAGCTTTATAATATTAATATATTATATTGATTTAATTAATTATTCAGCAAAAAGTTTTAATTGTGTTAAGAATTTTTAACTTTTTATTGAGTTTTAGCCATTTAGTTTAGTAGAAAAATTTTCTAGTACTTTTAACTAAGTGTTATATTTAAATTTGTTAATTATTTATTATATTATGTGAAATTCTTTTTGGGATAAAATTTATTCCTACCCGCTACAAGTTTATATCTATAAATTGAGAATTGGAGCTCATCATTAGTTTGCCGCAAGATCTCGATTGAAAAAGGTTGCATTTTGCATTTTGAACTAGGGCGTTTCTCACAAAGATCAAGACCGTGGTGACAAATTACTTAATTTACTAATTTGAAACTAGCTAAAATCTAAACAACCATTTTGTATTCACAATTATTTATTTGAGTGTGTATTGTAAGACTCTCTGGGCTCAAATTTAACATAATCCCCCGATTGTAATCTGTTATCATTTAAAATGTTATATAGTGGTTTTTCTTCAATTTTATGTCGTTAAATTTTTACGAGTCTAATTATAAAGAACATTTGGACATTTAGAAGTTCCCTATGTCACCAGATTTGGACATAATTTAGTCTTGATAAACAGCTCGTGATCTGCCTTAACTCCAAGCTACTTTTGCGTTATCTGCTTAGTCATTCTCTCGCTACATCACACTCTTTCACGCTAATTCTACACTTATAATGATAATTGAGAGTTGTAACGGTGCAACGAGTATTTGATCCGTCTGTATTGATTGGAGTACATCCACCTACATTCCCAAAGCACATTGCCAGGTATCATCACACACTTGTAAAGCCATTGATAACTTTCAAATTTGTCACTATCTAAATATTCCAAGTCCGAAAGAGAAATTAGAAAGAGTAGTAGCATTTTACAACCAACTTGGTAGATTCAAAAGTAACTCCGATTTTTATACTTATCGGCAACATAGCTACTACCAGTAAAGGATCGTGGATTAAGAGCCTGGTCCCTACCAGTCGTTGCTATATAATAGGTAGGTATATCTAAATGTGCTTTTGAAAACTGACGAACTCAACTTCAGCTGACCACTTCGCTCTATTAATTCCCAAACATAATCTATAAAGTAATGACTCAATCAGCTAATTTTTTCGTTCTAAAATTATTATCTTATCTTAGGTGATATGTTCATATCGATCGTGATTCACATTATTTATTTCGATGAAATTGTATTTTTTTTTATTGTTAAAAAAAATAAAATCGTGCATCGTTTTTGATCAAATGTACATATAGCTAGGTATTAAAGTTTATAAAAAAATAAAGGTATTTATTTTTACTGGATATAATGCGTCCAGTCGGTTTCAATGCAATTGTTTTATAGTAATTTTATTCAATTGTTATATTCTAAATGTGTTATTTATATTGTATACCTAAATGTTGATCTGATTTATATTGTTGATTTACTTTACCCGGTTGCTTTTATGAGCAATTAATTTAAATAAAATAAATACCTAAAGTTATCTTGGTTTTGTTTTTACGTTTTGGAAAAGTTCAAAGAAATCGACCATTAGAAAATCTTGTCTATTTATTATTAAAACCGGCGAATTGTGTTTCACCACAGAAGCAGTAATAATGTAGATTTTGGATATTATTACGTTCAATTAGCTCCTGCACCCTACCCGCTACTTATATTTCAATTATATACCTAAGCATTTTAAATGGGGCCATATTGATCTTAGAAAATGCACAATGTATTTAAGTTACATACTTGTTGACTTGTTTCATACATCATTTTATATAGCCATATGACGTAATAACATGGTGGCGACCCGTTTTGACACATTAAAAAACCTAAAATTTTTATATTCAAATTAAAAAATTAGCTTTATATTAGAGGGCATAAAACAAACATTTGCTGGTAGCCCTTTGCCTAAACTATCATAATAAATATATCTTGTATTTTTTCTCTTCTACAGTAAAATACCCTATTGGATAAGAAATGGAAAAGTGACTTTGTTTTAAACTATGTATGTAGTCTTATACTTTACTACTAGCTTTACTACCTAGTTCCGTCTACCGTCTCTGTAGGCCTTTCTAATGACTTCAGTCAAGTTACTAAAGAAACAATTTTTATGAAAAGTTTAATCGAATTAAGGTATTGAGTGGATTCGAAGTCCTTGATTATTCGACGGGTTCGAACATGTAGAAATAATAGATGATGCAAGATTGACTAAGCAGATATACAATATACAAAAGCGGATGGATGTAGGATTCGAGGATGGCCAAGATACACATTCCAAATAGAACGTGTTCTGGATGAAGGTGATGTTAGGAGCCTCAAAAATCGAGGCGCAAGGATTTGGAATGTATGTATGAATGTATATTGACTCGCATCTTCATATATTATGCTTCAATGGATGTCTGCCACAAGAGTGGTAGTGCCACGCATTTCGCTGCATGATTGGGTGAAAAAAAGTTGTTAATGCCGCGTTTCGCTCGGCAAGAGGGTTATCCGGAGCCCCAACCCCTTCCGACCTCATATCCCACTGTAATTGACGGCAGCTGTAACACTATCAGTGTTCAAGGCAACGTTTGTTGCTGGCTATCGGGTGACACGCACACTATCCCATAAAAAAAATACTGGAGACATGTCGACCTTGCTGTATGCAGTACCATTGTTGGTAAGTATTTCAGAAAGACATTTGAATAAATACAGATAAAAATAAAAATACTTTTATTAGCTAGTGTTAGATATGAAATTTATATGTTCTTAGTATTTTTATATAATGTCTTGCTAAAAAAGTGTTCAACAAACAAATAAAAGATAGGGGCTGATTGTGATGAAAATTTTTGAGATGAAAATTACGGGTTTTATGTATTTTTATATACAAAATTTCATGAGAATCGGTTTAGCCGTTTCTGAGGAGGTCAATAACGCACACCGTGACATTTTTTATTCTTGATATAAATTGGAGAAGTAAGTCTAACTCTAACTGCAGTATCAGTTTGGTGTGTTTTTTTCCTAATATTAAGTTAGATATTATAAACATCTAACTTCCTAATTGCGGAAAATAACAACAGGTCACGTTCCTAAATTAATTAGTGATCTACAAGCAACAGAACATTTTTTAGCACATAACATAACTTCACGCCTTTGTTACCCGATTGTGTAGGCAGCGGCTGTTAAGCCTCGTCTCGCCGTGATGTTTACGTTCCAAATAGAATAGGTAGCGAACCTATTGCCATACCGGGCAAAAAGTTTTCCAGTCATCGATATTTATCACACTTAACTTCCGAAAATAATTTCGAAAAATCATTGGTGTGAGCCAGTGTATTCGTACCCGGACCTCTAGATCAGAAGCCATGTGCTCGACCACTGAACCACCGAGACTACTATTACTCGCACATTTTATAGTAAACGTTAACTAACTTATAACTTCACACCTTTTAAGTTTGTCGCTGTTAAGACTACTTGCCGCGGCGCCGGTTCGTCTTGTCCCGAATGGATTAGATGGCGAAATCTATTGCCATACACCGGGCACTAAGTTGTCAATCATCGAATTTTAACACACGTAACTTTCGAAAACAATGCCGAGAAATCATTGGTGTTTCGTATAAGCCCGTAATCGACTGCTGAATCTGAAGCTGGGCGCGCGTCTATTAGACCACCGAGACTTCTAAATTAATTAAATAGTAAAATACGAGCAAATATACATTTTTTTTTTTGGAAATTAATATCTTCAACACAAAACACTCACAATAAAAATATTTTAGCACCTACCAAGTCTCGAAAGCTAGTAATCATATTGTGATTGGGTGTTGAGGACGAATAGAGTTTCGTAATTCAATTAACCATCAGCATCCAGTCCTCGCATGTCGCAATGCGTCGCACAACTCGTCGGCACTTATTGCATAGTGGACGCGAACTTAAGTCACCGTCAGGTTGCAACAGAATCAAAAAAGAAAGATTACGACTCTATGTAATGTATATTTATTTACAATAAAATGGATTACCTAAGTGGTTGGTGTAAAAGTAAAAACAGGCTGGACGGAAGTACGGTGATAGTAACAGGAAGTAACACAGGCATCGGGAAAGAGACAGCACTAGATCTTTATTTAAGAGGTAAATATCGGATGCGAGGTTAATTTTTAAATTATAATAATATCTATTCTGTGATTGTTAGTTACTATATTTTATATTAACTACGCCCTAAATGGGAGGCCGTGCTATTGTAATATACTTACATTACAAAGAAAAGATTGTAAAACAGCAAGGATTTTTAAGAATTAATAAATAAGTATAATTTTGTGTAAATTCGATAATATTTTAGGCGCTCGCGTGATTATGGCATGCCGTAACCTGGAGAAGGCTAATGCTGCAATAAATGACATAAAGAAGTTAACAGAGAATGTCGAGGGTACCGGTGAATTACTGGTGGAGTTGTTGGACTTGTGCAGTTTACAGAGTGTGCGGGAGTTCTGTGCGCGTGTGACGTCACATACTACGTCTGTGCGTGCGCTGGTGTGTAATGCTGGAGTCATGATGTGTCCGCAGTCGCGCACCATAGACGATCATGAGACGCACATCGGATCTAACCATATAGCTCATGCGCTGCTCGCATTGCTGCTGCTGCCTAGCCTCATCAGAGGAGGACCATCTAGAATTGTATTTGTTTCTTCTTACGTACATGAAAGTAAGTGATCATGAATATTCATTACTATCTAGTGTAAAAAGTCTCAGTGGTTCAGTGGTAGAGCACCCTAAGCTGGTTCTGATTGAGTTCGAATCCGGGCTCAATGACTTTTCGAAATTCTTTTCGGAGGATATGTGTGATAAATATCCATCTGAGAACTTTGTGCTAGGTGTATGGCAATAGGTTCGCCACCTATTCCACCCCCTGCCTGCAGCGTATAAAAAAGCGTGAAGTTATGTTACGTAATTTGTTTCAAGTAATTTAGTTTCTATTTATAATGAATTAAACTCACGCAATCTGATTTATTAAGTACGTACCCATTTCATTATTAAAAATCTTCATATAGCCTATACAAAATTCGGTATATGGCTACGATCGGATTTTTGGATATAATAGTAGGCTATTTTAATCAATTTCAGAATATGAGTTGGACTTAGACGATCTCAATTTTGAAAGAAAACCTTATGATGCATTTGAAGCATACTGCAGGAGTAAGGCTGCCAATATAATGTTTGCACGAGCTCTCGCTGACAAACTGAAGGTACGACAAAAATGACAAAATTACACCCATATGTTCTTGAAGAACACGTTTTACATATAAAAGGTTTAATGATAACTCGTGACGACAATTTCGTATATTTCTTTATGCGTTTATGACACTTATAAATCACTAACTGCGTCTGCGTGAAAAGCAAATATAAGTATCTACTATGCCTGTGCCATTAAAAGGGTTCATTGCTCACCCCCAATTAGTGATAGCGTGATAATATTTAGCCTATGACTTTGTTGACCCGGCAATATTTATGCAAAATTTGACATAAAAACATGCAGTACTTTTAGAGTTTATTCGTAACTAACATCAGAGAAAGATTCTAAAAACCATATTTTAGGTTTCGGCATCGATTGTAGATCATGTCCATGTATTCTAAAAAAAAAAAAAACCGTACGTGGAGTCCCTCCGCGCGAAAGAAGTGTAACTTTCTATTGTAAAAAAAAATTGCATTCACTCCTGGGACCTCTTAAACCAGTGGAAGTGCTTGCCTCATCGTCTCGCCCGTAAAAATGGATTTATCTTAATAACTAGCTGATCCTGCGATCTTCGTACCTGCTATAAGTATATTCTTTCTTTTTAATACTTATTCTACAATTCGAGAACTGCTGATTCTAATCATTCTGAGAACTACTGATTCTAAAAAAGAAATAATAATCCTACAATAATTTTATTGTTTGACTTAATATTATTATGTCAAACTATAAAAAACACAAATAACATTATATTTTATTCTATTTTGCCATTTTTTTTGTTTGAGTAATAATAATAATAATATTCATCATCCCTGTTTATGGACCAACCTCGTATTTCAAGAAATATTTTAAAAAAAATTAGCGAAATCGGTTCAGCTTTTCTAGAGTTTTGTACTTACTAACACATTCAGTTACTTATTTGCAGAGATGTAAAAAATGGATTTAAAAAAGCATTTAAATACAAAATACTTTGCAGATTTACTATTTCAAATGCAAAATACTAAATAGTATTTCGTTTTTTTTTATGGGACAGGAGGGCAAACGAGCAGGCGTGTCACCTGATGGTAAGAAACCAACGCCGCCCATGGACACCAGCAACACATATAGTGTTACTGTTGCGTTGCCGACCTTAAGGGATAGGGGAAAGGAAAGGATGGGGAAAGGGGGGTGGACCTCCGGGTACCTCTCTCACCGAACGAAACGCGACATGAGCCACTTTACGTTCGTCTTCTGATAGGTCGTGGTATTTCACCGGTCGAGCCGGCCCATTCATGCAGAGAACTGCTTGGCTAAAGATTTCGTTTTGTATTTCAAATGCACAATGCAAAATAGGTATTTTCAAAATACTTTTTGATGAAATCTTGAATGAGTCTCAGTGGTCCAGTGGTTGAGCGTTTGGGGTTGAGAATCTAGGAACATGGGGTCCGAGTGCTCGTACACTCTATAAAGATCTTGCAAATAAACAGATCGAGGGCTCTCTCGACCAGGGGGCTGATCTATTCTTCGCACAGGGGATTAGCATTGCCATTTGACGTGGCAATGCGGTCGGTCTTCTGGGCACTCTGCCAGTAGATCGAGAAGCGGATTTGAAATAATGCGATTGGGTCTCCAGTTTTCATGCGGCTCGGCGCATTAAGGTCGTTGTCGACAGGTCATGCTCCGACTTAAAATTCGTGAGTGCTGGAGTCCCCCAGGGCTGTGTGCTATCCCCTACGCTGTTTCTTCTGCATATCAATGACATGCTGCATTACAGCAATCTTCATTGTTATGCGGATACGGTACGGCGGATGCCATATATACTGGCCACCCGCGGATTTCTCGGGAAAACGTCGATTCGTACCGGAATAAACTGTGTCTACAATCGAAACTCTGCCTAGTCAGATTTTGGACTAAGGCCGACTCAACTTAGCTAATTCCACCCTAAGAGGACACAAGTTTGCGCGTTCTTTAGCAAAATGCTTTTCCCGCTGAAAAGGCACACTTTGTTGCCTCCCGTTTTTGAGGGCACTCGGTTACCCGCCTTAACCGATATCGGAATTTTTGGGGTCGACTTGTCCAGTTTCGCGGTTATTTGGAGGGCAAGGCGAAATTGGCTGAGAAAAAGGACGGTATTAAACGTCAGGTAATCGCTTGCAGCTATATTAAGCGCATTTCCGACCTCACATGGAATACTGTTCTCATCTTTGGGCAGGGTGCCCCTGCCAAAAGATGAATACCAGCTTACCCCATTTTAACGGATCCAACGACGCGCGGTTCTTCTTGCCGTCAACCAAACTGTGTCAGATCAGCTTAGCCCCTTGGCACTTCTCGCCACGCACTGTTCCGTTGTGGAACGAGTTGCCGGCAACGGTATTTCCGGACCGCTACGACCTAGGCACCTTCAAGAAACGAGCCTATTCCCACCTTAAAGGCCGGCAACGCTGATGTGATAACCCTGGTGTTGCAGATGTCCATGAGCGTAGTAGTAGTCGCTAGTAGGTAGTCGCTTTCCATAAGGTGACCCGCAAGCTCCGTTGCCTTCTTATATCATTAAAAAAAACAATTACGATCAAATAAGGGAGTGAGGCGTGCAAGAGTCGTGCCTTATGTGCTCTGTTCTCTCTGCCTACTTCGCAATCGATTTGGTGTGAGGTTATGTATGTATGTATAACTTTCAAAAATCATTTCGAAAAGTCATTAGTGTGAGCCAGGATTTGAACCCACAACAACTTCTTGATTCAAAAGCGGTGTGCTCGACCACTGGACCACCTATAAAATTTTACCTATAAAATTATAATAACCTATAAAAACTTTAAAATTTTAATACATACGATAAATAATAAACTATAGTAAAATTGTACTTACAAAAAAAATGGCATGAATTTGGCTAAAATTAATCAGAAAGTATTTTGTAATTTGAAATTACTATTCAAAATACAAAATACCTCTCGAGAGGTATTTCAAATAAAATAACTTTAGCAAAATGCTTTCAACAAAAAGGTATTTAAATACAAAATAGGTATTTTGTATTTGTATTTTAAATAGAAGTATTTCAAATAAGTCACATCTCTGCTTATTTGTACATTGTAGATGTATGTGAATGCGTTAATAAATATTTTCAAATTAAAAAACAATTAAATAAATCTTCAAGGCACGTACCTTGGCATTGTAACTTTAAATTCGTCGCATTATCTCTTGGATTGTTATCACTCATTGTTTATAAATCTTATCCACTAAATTCGAAAATAAAATCACTGCACTATTAAATTATAAGAGTTAAATTAAATTAAAAAAAAAAAAACAATTATGCGATGATATAAATATTATAAACACGTAAACAAACTAATTACACACTGCTAACTTCGCTTCGCGAAAAATCACAAAACACAATATTTTTTGAGTGAAATTGACTCTCTCTCTCTCTTTCCTCTTCTCTCTCTTTCCTCTTCTCTCTCTTTCCTCTTCTCTAACCTTTATCATTCTTTCTCTTTTCCTCTCGTTTTGTAATGTTCTGCCGTCAAAAGAAACAACTAACATTTTTTTTGCAAATTGAATTACATACATATTTGGAAACATCTGACCTCACAAATATTTATGATAATCATTATTGTTTGTTTGATGTCTAGGTGCTTTTCTATGTGTTTTAAGTTTAGAAAAAAAAGATAGATAAAAAGTATTAATAGCAAGGACATCTATTGGAAACTAGTGGTACTACAATTAAGCGAGTGCTGTGGAATTATCATCAAAACTACTATATAACTGGAAAATTACTTTAACCTCATAATTATAAATGTAGTGTATTTCACCGATGTCCATATTAGATTTTAGTAATATATTCACATAAATATCAACATGTAATTATGTATAATAAATCAATTACCTAAAATGATAAACGGCTATAGGTAACTACAGTTGCCGCTAGATAGCGCTCTGCGTCAATATTTGAAACTTTATTATCTAAAACTGATTTATAGACTTTGACTGATTCATTTCGGTGACTTTTGTAATATGATGTATAATGTAATCATATATATTTTCACAATATATAACTTTTACTTTATCTTAATCGTGATAGCAGCGGGCGTGGCAACATGTAGCTTCTAGCAACATCACAATATAAAAAATATTGACTACATAAGTTTTTGATTGCAAAGTATGTTTTGAACGATGTCCTTGTAAAACAGATAATATTATATTTTAGCACATTTTAAATTAATTTATATCTTTAATATTAATATGGAAACGCATAGTACCTACAATAAGGCAATCCCGTGAGTTACTAGGATCAAACCTAACTGAGTTAATTATATTTGCATTATAATTAACACCACCCGCCACTACATGTCTATTATTGAACAAAATAATGTTCGTTCTTAATTCGGCGAATATAAATTATTCGCCGGTTTAAAGTCGAAAGGATTTTTTGTATTTTAATGACTTTAGCTATAATGTAATCATAAATATTTTCACAATATAATAACTTTTATCATCTTAGTGGTTAGAGCTGCGGCTGTGGCACTATCTAGCAGCGGATGGTGGTACTATTCCACTAATAATTTATACCTATCAATTATACGCTAATAGTACCACTATGCGCTACTAGATGTCTATATACTGCGAATAATCAGGCTTAAGCAATTTGCTTCGTGGATTTATATATAGACCGGTTCGGTTTCGCCTGAATTACTTATATATAATATTATTAGCGGCCCCAAGAGGGCGTTAAAAGCGTTAAATGGTTGCACGAGCCATTAGAAGTTACACTTCAAAAAGATTCAATGTGCAGTTACAACTTTTCTTACAATTTTATTAATATGTATACATATTACATATTACTTATTAGCGATAAAAAGTGAACTAGAAGGGCCACGGTTGCCAATAACGGAAGTTAATATTTTCAGGAAAATAAAATTCAAAACGTGACCACATACAGCTTACATCCCGGGGTGATTAGAACTGAAATTAGCCGCCATTTTGACGAGACGGTTGGATACAGGGCGACATTTCTGTTCAATAACGTATTGGGATGGTTTTTGAAGTCACCGAAATGTGGTGCGCAGACCTCGATATATTGTGTCGTCGATGATGCTTGTGCTGAAGAAAGTGGACTTTATTACAGGTAGGTACTTATTTAATTAACTTCACCCCAACTTCCTCACGGGGTAGGCAGAAAGAAAAGAGCGCCATAGAATACGATATTTACTCGTCTCACTCGCTTATTTTTCATAAATTTTGTTACAAACGGTTAAACGATTTTTCTGGTGGACTGGTGAAATAACCCGACCTTTCCGAAGATCGACATAAAGTGGTTCATGCCGAATTTCGTTCGGTGAGAGAGGTACCCGCAGGCCCACCCTCCTTCCCCATCATTTCCACGCTTGTCGCTTACCATCGGGTGAAACGCCTGTTCGTTTGCCCGTCCATAAAAACAAAATTTGGTTATGGAAAGTGTGTCGTGACGGATCTCGACTCCCTTGAATCCTTAGCGACATTTTTATGCAATATAAATAATGTTATCTCAAAATGCCAATTCTTCACTAATTGCAAAATTGGATGGAGGAAGGAATTACTGACTGTCTACTGCCTCATTATTCTATTTGCTGAAAACCTTTTTTTCCAAGTTAAATGTTATCTTTCAGTGATTGCGCGGTAAAAATGCCGTCAAAACAATGTCAAGATGGCGCCCAAATCGCCAAACTCTGGGATAAAACAGTCAAAGCGGCTAGATTAAATCTCAACAATTACAATCCCTTCGGAGATCAAGATCCAAATGAAAACTCTTTCGAAACATCTCCGAGAGCTGATGTAGCTTAGATTTAAGATTTTTTTTCAGATTCAAATTAAATTATGCTACCTAGTTTTGTGCTAGTTACACAGTTAAATACTGTTTAGCAGGATGTTTAATATATGTCATGTCTATATTTAAGATAAAGTGAGAAGTTAAAATGCAGGAAATTTAAAAAAAAAAACAAAATCGATCAAAATCGATCCAGCCGTTTCCGATATTGACCAAAATCAGCAGAGCTTCCAAATTCATTAATTTATGTAGATATTGAACAACAAGAATTAGATTTGTTATTTTCAAATAATTTGATGTACCAATTCAGTATCCAATGAAACATGTCTCACATAACTTTAAACATTTTATTTTTTACAAATAAATAACAAATATAGAACATTCAGAGATGCTGAGCACACCCGTATGGCATTGATCTGTTTTAATGCCATACAAGACTGCTCAGAAGAGGCTCCATATTGGACAGAAGACCATTACATAAACATAAAGTAGAACGAGTATTTTCGTATATCTTAAATAAAATACATACATTTTTTTAGATACAAACTGTAACACTTGCTATAATATAGGACGGACAGTGGTCACATCGGACAGAACATGTCCTTTTACATAACAACAGGCGGGGTAGGCAGAACTAACATATACTTAATTGTGATAATAAAATGTAAATAATAATACATTTATAAGAATAATATCAATTCTGTACAATAAACATTTGTAATAAATATTAAACTTTATTCTTACACACCTATATTATATAATCTATTAATTTCAATTTGATAACCCTTATAATAGAGTCTTTACAGACTTACAACGAAGTTATTGTAAAACATATTTCCCAGACCCTTAAAAATATTTGTGCTAAAATAAATTATTAAAATATCTATATATGTATTTTATAAATGCATACAAGTCTTATCAAATTCTTGGTCAGTTTATTTTGATATTTTATGCAGATAAACTTGAATTTTTTTAACAATTCAGAAATAAAATGATCTTATTTTTTTTTGTTGCATTGATCATTAAAAAGGACCATGAAAAATTCAACCTTTATTTTATTTATCTGTATAAACTACCCATACTCATTATTATTTTTTTCATTATAATTTTAGATTAAATAATATAATACTGAAATGTAATAAACAAGTCTCATTGCTGTACATTTTTAACACCGGGATCGTTAGCTGTAAACGGGTTGAAGTCACCGAGGCCCACCATTTCCACTGACATATCCCACAATCTTTTGGCATCTTTGTCATTTTGCGCCTTAACCGATGTAGCTACCGGTACACAGTCGCTGTAAAACAAATAAAATTATCGATTTTAGAAACTACAAATTTATATTCGATTGTAATAATAAAAATGCAACATATATTATGAGTATACTCATAATAAAACTTTAATATTCGGAGACCGCCACTCAAATTTATAAGCGCTATTTAAGCGTTTAAGTAGATGTCACATTAGACAGAATACGTACATATAATACGATGTTTAATAATACGATGTATAATAATACGATTGTCAGATTTGAGTGGCGATTCAGTGTTCGGGCGTTAGTCACGCAGTCATTAAATACTTATTACAGATATACAAATCCATCGGAATATTTACATAATTACACCAATCAATTTGGGAGAGGCCCATGTCCAGCAGTGGACTGCAACAGGCTGATGATGAATGATGAACATATTCATTACCAATATATGTGGCGCATTTACGATAAAATGAATGTTGACGTCTAGACTTAAAAAGATCGTTAGTTCTGATACTTTTGTTTTAGATATATGTAAAGTTAATCATTACATAGTATAAAACCAAGTCACTTTCCGCTGTCTGTCCCCTTATATACGCATATCTCTAAAACTATGCAACGGATTTTGATGCAGTTTTTTTTAATAGTTAGAGGGTTTTAACGCGGTGGTTTTGATCTATAATTCATGTATAGTGTAGTAAAAAAAGTGATAATTTTCAAGATTTAGAACTTTAATCCCGTATCCCGTATTTAATGCTGTAAAGGGCCAGCCTTTACAGCATGCAATTTAAACAAATATTTTCGAAGATATTGTAGTATTAACATAGCGGGACAGCAGTTATTACTTTTGATGCGGAACAAAGTTCGCCGGGTCAGCTAGTACTAGAATAAAAAAAAAATACAATTATTTATATGCAATCTTTAAAATTCCGCAACTTAAAGAAAATCTAAAATGCAAAGTTACTAGCTAACACGGCGAACTTCGTACTGCTACATCCTTTATGTATTATTTACCTATACAATTAAAAAGGTCATTGCCCCCCATTAGTCGAAGTGCAATGATTGCCCTTTCACCTTCGTCGATAAATGTTCTATTGAACACTGCAAGAATTGTTGATCAGAGAGATCCCGTTACCTACAGTTTTTTTTTTGTTTTTGGCCGCTCACTTTGGCCACACCTAACCGTTTAAGCAATAATACACAAAATTTTCATTATGCTAACGCTATGCTATTTTCGATATCGCACCGCTCAATTAAAACAATTGACAGCCGGATAAGACAAACTGCATTCTACAGCCAAAGAGTTCTATTTTCAAATATACATAATACATAGTAAATACTTTTATAATAATATTTATGTAGTGGCCAGTTTTGGATACTTAAATAGCAGTCCTTGTACTACATATCATAACTTAACGCCTTTTTCTACCCGAAGGTGTAGGCAGTGGCTGTTAAGCCTCGACTAGCTGTAATGTTCACGTCCCAAATGGAATAGGTGACGAACCTATTGCCATACCTGGCACAAAGTTTTTAGTCATCGATATTTATCACACATAACTTTCGAAATTAATTTCGAAAAGTCATTGGTGTGTGCCAGGATTCGAACCCGCGACTTCTGGATTCAGAAACCGTGTGCTCGACCACTGGACCACCGAGACTCCTTGTATCCTTTCCTTGTATTGGATTATAGATTCAAAGCTGACCTGTAATATAGCCCGGTCTCGTTGGCGCATTTCTCGTCCACTGCGCAATATATAGTTGTTTGAGCACCAAGTTGAGGAGTCTTCAAGAATGGTGCCAGCACTATTCCGATAATGGTGCGAGCGCCCCAGAACAACGTCTTATTCAAGTGTCTCCCCAATTCCGTCTTTATCACGCCTGGATGTAGACTGTAAGTGTTTATACCATCTATGTTGTGTTCCTGTGACAAATATAATATCCACATTACTTTTTCTTTCTATTCACTACATAACTTCACGCCTTTTTCTACCCGAAGGTGTAGGTAGCGGCTATTAAGCCTTGACTCGCCGTTATGTTTACGCCCCAAATGGAATAGGTGGTGAACCTATTGCCATATCGGGCACAAAGTTTTCAGTAAATTTTTAGTAATAGTCTCGGTGGTACAGTGGTCGACCACACGGCTTCTGATACAGAGATCTGGGTTCGAATCCTGACCACTGGCTCACACCAATGACTTTTCGAAATTGTTTTCCGAAGTTAAGTGTGATAAAAGTCGATGACTGAAATTTTTGTGCTATGGCAATAGGTTCGCCACCTATTCCATTTGGGACGTAAACATAACGGCGAGACGAGGCTTAACAGCCGCTGCCTACACCTTCAGGTAGGCGTAAAGTTGTGTTATGTTATTGATATTTATCACACATAACTTTGGAAATTGATTTCGAAAAGTCATTGGTTCAGTCAGGATTCGAACCCGCGACCTCTCGAACGAACTAAAATCTGGAGTATTTCGTGCCATTGCGTAGGTACCATTTGCGGTTGAGTATAATCTCATATCTAAAATGCTTTGTGGTGCAATGAGAAGAACCGGGCAAGAAAGTTATGTCTATGGTTTAAGCCGCGTCTCGTGAAATCTGCTTTTGGATACATAAGGATGGGTAGAAACTGATTTTTCACAAGCTACTATTCCGACACACTTCTCACAGTCATACATATCATCACTTTACCTTTCTTGAGCAGACCATTTATTTGGCCGTGGTCCGTCTTGGTCTCTCCGGCCCGACTCTACACGGACACTCTCTTGCAATTCACATTCTTCCTTAAAATCTTATTTTCGACGCGGCCAGCGAGCGTCATTCGGCAATTTTTGCGCAGTGATCTCCTTTCGTCAGCGTTTATCCTACTTGGTAGTTCGTATAAGTACCGCATTATGAATAGCAATATGGGCACTTTCTGCTCCGACATTTTGTTTCTAGTTATGTGCTCAACTCTCCATTTACACTGATTCCTAACGCAGTAGCGAATTACTTCTGCGGTGTACCCACTATCCCTGCTAAATGCGCATCTAAGATATTTAAGCAATTTCGTCCTTACTATTCCAGCTTTCATCATCAACCATTATCCTATAGCGTTCGTTCTGGTTTCTTCCCTTTCAAACACCATAATTTTTGTTTCGTCACATTCAATATAAATCATCTTTTATAATAATTGACTAGTACTTGTAGATCTGACGACGATTTGGATAAAAGCATGGTGTCATCTGCAGGCACGTTTTATGATTAACTAAAATAAGAAGACTTGGGTATTTAAAATAACTTATTTATACCTTAAGTTTAGTAGCCAACTCTCTGGAGAACAAAACATTGGCTAGTTTGCTTTGTGAATACGCCTCTGCCGCGTTGTACTCTCTCTTCTTGTAGTTCACATCATCAAAATTAATTCCGTAACCTGGAAAATTTCATTTTTACAGTCGAATTTTGTTTTGTGCATAAATCTCACCGAACAAAACACAGCATGAGCCACTTCACGTCGATTTTTCGAGAGATCGTGGTATTTCTCCGGTCGGGTCCGCTCATTCGGCACGAGCCTCGTGGCGCATTGGTAAAAAACTACCGGCTGCAGCAACGAGGTCGGGGGTTCGATTCCCACCCAAGCAACAAATATTTGTGACAAACATGAATATTTGTGTGGCGTCTGGGTGTTTTTCTATGTATTATAAGTATGTATTTACAAAAGAAAAATATACATATATGTATTATTATCCGTTGTCTAATACCCATAACACAAGCATTTAGTTGCTTAGCTTGGAACTAGAGGGCGCTGTGTGATTTGTGTCCAAGATATTATTATTATTAATGCAGCGAACTGCGTGGCTTTACCGCTTTGCCAAGGCGTGAAGAAGTCTCATGGATTTGTGATATATCTAGATTTTCTAGATATATAACGCGAGACGGTTTCGAAATCGTAGCTTAAGTTTTTATGCATGTAACCTCACGTCTTTTTTCTACCTGAAGGTACACCTCCGCCGAATCGTTACGTTTCGTCCCAAAATTGAATAAGGTGGCAAATCTATTTTTATATATGAAAATATGTTTGCAACGAGGTCTCATCGCGCAGAGAACATGCACCTTTAAAATCCAAGTACCAGTAGTCGCAGACAAGTTCCAGTGGATACTTGCCCTAGTTCAGAATATCCAGTTGCTAAGTAATACTTACGTATATGTGCGCGCGATGATACCGTCACAATCCTGGCTGGAGTACTGCTGCGTATGCGCGGTAACAGCAGCATGGTCAAAAGAAAGTGCGCCAAGTGATTGGTGCCAAATTGTATTTCGAACCCGTCTTCAGTTTCACCTTTAGGGCACATCATTACTCCGGCATTATTGACAAGTATATTTATTTGAGGTTCCGTATCTAATATGTTCTGTGCGAATTCGCGGACAGATTTCAAGGAGGTGAGGTCGCAATTCGCTAATACGATATTACCAGTTCCGGGTAAATCTTTACACTGTTTCTCTATATCCGCTTTCGCTGCAGCTGCCCGTTCTGTGCTGCGGCACGCCATTATTACTTTGGCACCTAAAATTGGGTAATACTATATATATTTTATTATATCTCGGTGGTCCTATGGTCGAGCACCTCGCTTCTGAATCAGAAAGTCGTGGATTCTTTTTCGGGCTCACACCAATGATTTTTCGAAATTATTTTCAGAAGTTGTGTGATAAATATCGATGACTGACAACTTTGTGCCCGGTGTATAGCAATACTTTCGCCTAGCTATCCCACTTGGACGTAAACTTATCGGCGAGTCGAGGCTTAACTGCTGCTGCCTACACCTTCGGGTAGGATAAGGCGTGAATTTACGTTATGTTTTGTCAAAATGTATGTATTCACAAGCAATTTCATTGGTACGAGCAAAAAACAAACGCGCGATATGTACTTCGTGGTAATGAGGTCAAATTACCTACCTCTTTTATAGAAGTCCAATGCCGTTTCTTTTCCTATGCCAGTATTACATCCAGTAATTAAGGCAGTTTTTCCAACAAGCTTAGCAGTGCTGAGACATTTTCCACTAAAGAAAGGCATATTGATACCGGACACTGTATAAACAAAACATTATTTTCGTAATACTATATAATAAAAACTAAAAAAAACTATTTTTTAAAATTACTAATATGGACAACAGTTGCGATTACCTCAGTAGATAGCCTATATGTGTTTTGCTTTCTTTTATAAATAGGAGACTAAATTATCTCAAATTCTTCAATTTGTCATAATTTAAAACTACAGTTGCGTGAGCGTGTTTTTTAAACCGGTATATTATTATGTTTTATCATGATGATAATTCAATATAGGTAGGTATGTATAGTCCACGTGTACGTTTACTGCATTAAGTACAATCAGGTACATCTTATCATACAAAACTGACAATCAATAATAAATAACACTTATTTAATAATAGACAAGAACACTACTTCGTAGAGTCGTTTAACTAAATATAATAGCTGAATTTCCTTAATATTTGTTTATTAAATGTAATATTTATGTGTATAAATTAAGTAGGTACGTGCTAAAAAGTTTACAGAAACTAAATTAATTAATTAACTAATAATAACTAAACCTATTTCGTAATTTTATGAACAGAACAGATTTAACTAACAACTAACTCACCTCACGTCGTCACAAAATAAAAATAAAAGCATCAAGATTTATGTCATTCAAGTCACCACCTCCAACCAGTGTTGCCAACTCCATCAAAAAACAGTTCTCTCATTAAAAAACAGTAGAAAACAGTAGATGGGTTCAAAAAGGCAGGTGTCATACTTTTCTCATATATTATAATTTGAACAGTGGTAGACCAAGCAATACCTCCGAGAAATACCTCTCAGAAGATCGACGTAAAGTGGCTCATGCCGCGTTTCGTTCGGTGAGAGAGGTAACCGGAGGCCCACTCCCCCTTCTCCATCCTTCACAACATATTTAATAAAAAAGCTACTCTAGAATAAACTATGAGAAAAACAAGAGTATGTAATTTTTGACTACGTATTTGATAAATTTAAAATTTCAACTGTAGTTGTCACTAGCATAATAATATGGGGTATGGTCTACTAAACTATTCAGTTACATGACGTTTTATAACAAAGAAATAATAAAGTAAAATATTTTCTTGAGCTAACAGGTGCTTCTCTACACTAATTGAAAAAAACAGTAAAACATATGGATAAAACAAAAAACAGGTACATTAATTGAAAAACAGTAGATCTACTGTTAAAACAGTAGGGTTGGCAACAGTGCCTCCAACCAATCCAATCAGAAAGCCAGCAAACAATTACTAAATTTTATAGCTCAAATAAGAGGTATGTTTTAGCGTCGGTATCTAGCTGCAATCCAGCATCTACTCTTAACCATTGACCTATATGATATAGACTTGTAGTAACCTTCTCAAAGTGTGACCACTGGCCATAAGCCTACAGGCTTATGCGAAGCTTATGTCAATTCAGTCATCTGTCAGACGCGAACCGAATAACAATAGGTACAAAATGGGTAAATGCGTAGTAAAAGAGTGCGATTCAAGATCGGAAAGCCATAAGAAATTAACCGGAATTACTTTCCACACGTAAGATTAATGTTTACATTAATATTAAAATACAGTAAAATGGATAAAATGTTGAATTTTCATAATTAGCTTCAGATACCACTAAAAACTTAGTTTTAGTTTCCCACATTTGTGGGAGAGTTATTAATTTATGGAAAAGGAGATTTTAAATATTTTTTGTTATAATAATAACGCTGCAGGGTGCCTAAAGATGCAGCACGCCGTGACAAGTGAGTGAAAATTATCCGATTGCTGAGAAATGAAACTGACTGGCTACCTGCACCCGGGAGATCATTTATCGTCAATTCAAGTTGATCATTCGCTTTTATTAATAAATGCCATAATTAATAAATACTTAAAAATAAGATTGTATCACGAAAGCAAATTATTCACTCAGACTTATAAAAAAGAGACTAAAAGGGAATTTTATACAAAACTTATGTTACACAGCGGTGTATGATCAATAATTCATCTGCCTAGCTTTTTCCCAATTATGATGGGGTCGGCTTATAGTCTAACCGGGTGTAGCCGAGTACTAGTGTTTTACATGGAACGACTGCCTATCTGACCTCCACAACCCAGTTGCGTGGGCAACACAATCCCCCTTGGTAAGTCTGGTTGTTAGACTTTCTGGCTTCTGACTACCCGTAACGACTACCAAATATGTTCAAATGACAGCCGGGACCCACCAATTTAACGTGCCTTCCGAAACACGGAGGAACTCGTCATGATAAGATGGTCACCCATCCACGGACCGACCGCGCCAAGCGTTGCTTAACTTTAGGGACCGTACCCATAGTTTAGGGGGGGGGGGAGCGGAGTCTTTAAAATACTACGGTTAGTCACAGGAGCGGGGGGGTGGCTCAGGTTTTTGTCACGTATATTAAATGTGATTAAACAGAAAATAATTGTTGTGTTCGTAAATTAAGTTACTGTAAGTTACATACTGTACAGCAATATGTTTTCACAATTAAAGTTGTTCTTTTTCATAATACAAAATTCACTAGTAATTTAAGTACGCATGCAGTCTTATCCAATAAAGACGAGTATGAGCCAAATTATTTTTTTCTTTCGATTTTTGCCTGTGAAATGATTAAAAATCATAATTATGAATTACTACGTGAAAACTAAAGGGGGAGGGGGGGTCTTGGCATATACTACGAGTGGTCACCGATGGGAGGGAGGGGAAGAAAAATCTTAAAAAATAGGTCACATAGTATGGATATGTTCCCTTATCATCGATCGACCCGTGCGGTAACAGCCGCTGTCCCAGGCCCTGTCCACGGTAAATACAATAATTCCCTTTCAATATAATGAATGTAAGTACATTATTTTACTACTCAAGCGTTTTCACTATTTTGTGTATCTGTACCTAATTGTGTACACCTTACCTACAGCGCTTTAAATCGCTGCTCTTAGGCAGGTGTACACAATTAGGTACAGATGAGTGTGATCCAATTTTTTTCGGAACAGCCGATCTAGTACGGAGTACACAGAGATCGTTGATCCATTCATTATTTCAGTTATCTTGTAATACATCTGATAAGAAATTAAATAAGTAATAGTAAAATATTGAATTTATATTTATTAAATATTTTTACGAGTGGCTTGAAAAAGTTGGGTAAAATTTCGCATGGGCTGGCCACCCCACACCGCCATTGCAAATTTATATTGCCATCTTTGTCTAATCAAAGTGACGGCAATGTATTTGCGATTTGTGTGACTGAGATAGATATATGTTTAATTTTAAATGTCTAGTGGTTTCAAAGCTACGTCATTGCATCTAAAAAGTGGACACACATTTTTTGACGCATTTGTGAGGTTTGCTCCTCTTGTATATTGAACTCAGTGCTCTTATCTCTATGTTTGCATGCAGCAAGGCCACAGATAAAGTGACGCGTAAATATTTTTTTTATTTATAATTGCAAATATTGCAATCCAACATCCGTCGTAAAACAAAGCTGTACATAACACTTCAAGAAAAGCTAATTCGTACTTTTGGTTCGCTTCATACGTACCGTTAGCGAACATTCTTACGGCCCTACTCTAGATATGAATATTGGAACACCTAATATCACTTTTGGTATCATGTATCAGTCACCTTATAGTTAATTATTAGTCTATGATATTGGATGGATGGAATGTGCAGTGGAATGTTTAATTTTTGCAATCATAGAAAAAATTAAATGTTTGTAAATAGTGGTAATATGGGTGTTATTTACAAAATAATCGGTATTTAATTAGAATTAATTGACTTGGGTATTATTCGTGCCTATGGAGTACGATAATGATGAAAACATATGGCGAAGGCCGTCTCCAGCTAAAGTTGAACAATCTCCTTGTCATCAAATACCAAGAAAATCTACTACTACGGCTGTAGTTGTATTAGGGCTGGCGGTGCTGAGTTGTCTGCTAGGTTATTGTGTGCTGAGTGAGACTCTTCCGTACGAGTCCAAGAGTTTACGGCTAGTTGTAATAGTAAGTATTAAACGGATAAAAATCATAATTATACAATAGTTTCTTTATTATTATTATAAATTGTCTAATATAACATATTATTTTGAATACATAACTCCAAAAAAATTTGATGGTAAAGCTAGAAGGTGAGACTGTAAAATCAGCATATCATCAATTGTGACAAATGTAAATGTTATTTTCAAATGATATATTAGTCTAGTCTCGGTGGCCCAGTGGTCGCGCACATCGCTTCTGAATCAGGAGGTGGTGGGTTCGAATTATTACTTTTCGAGATTAATTTCGAAAGTTGCAAATATCTCTTGCAATACCAAGCACATAATTTTCAGTCATCAATATTTATCACACATATACATATTGATGACTGAAAATTATGTGCTTGGTATTGCAAGAGATTTGCTAACTAGGGATGTAAACACAGCAGAGAATCGAGGCATAAGAGCCACTGCCTATACCTTGGGGAAGAAAAAGTCATGTTAAGTTATAAATTAAGTGTATTTTATTACAGCTATTCAGACATGGTGCCAGAACACCAGTCAAAAGTTACAAAAGCGATCCTTATAAGACCTACCAATGGCCCGATGGCTATGGAAGTCTTACAAATGTAAGTTTAAGAGTTTTTTGTTAACCTTTCATAATAAGTTGTAATTATCTATTTCAAGACTGAGCTAACTTCATTATTTTATTTACTGTGATATTTTATCAAAGATTTATGCATAAAAGTAAAAGGAAGAAAATGTCTATTCTTTATCTTAATTAGGTTCTTAAAACATTTTATTTTTTGGTCTCTAAAATTATGAAACAGCATATTTTTTATGAATGAATTTAAGAGGATTTATTTTTTAAATTTGCCATAAATTATTACATGTATTATTCTTGTTATTATAATTGAATAAATTGAACGACAGTAAAAACCTGATTATGATGATTTTCAGGGATTCTACCAGAAACACATCCTAAGCAAAGACGCACTGTCTTTGCTTTGATCCAAAGAAGCTACATAGTGTCTTAATCATTAACAGCTTATAATCTTCTTCTCCATCATTGATACTCACTCATATTGTGTATTATTCACATTCTCAATTAATTGTATTTCTTACATTGTCATAATGTCATCAATGGAAGAATATCCAGGAAATTCCTACAGTATCTCGGGTTCTTCTTCTTCCAACATGTTGTTGACCACCTTATTTCTGAAATCTGAAATCTTGAAACAATTTTGAATGATTACAGGCTTAATTGCATCCCATGATGAACTGTATGGAAATATATCAGAAGTTGTAGTATTTGTCGTAAATCTCCTGCAACTACAACACCCTGTTTACGCGGTCTTGACAACAGTTGGGCTCGTACAGACATCCAAAAAGCGGAAATGTTTGCTTTGCATCTTTCATCAGTTGTCCAGCCCCATCCGGACGAAAATTATGGGGAAGATGTTCTGAAGCTTGATGACACCATTGACGCAGATCATGTGAATGATGGGTTGCGTGGATTCTCTAAGAGAGAAGTTTGGAAGGTAATTAGCAAAGCCGACCCTAAAAAGGCTCCAGGCTACGATCTGATCACAGCACGCATTCTACAAGAGCTCCCTAACTCGGGAATAACTTTCATCACCCACATCTATAATGCTATCAGTAGACTACATTTTATTCCACCCCTGTGGAAGGTTGCGCAGATCTTAATGATCCCTAAACCAAACAAGAAGCCCATATAGACCTATCAGCCTTTTCCCCATAGCATCAAAAATCTACGAATCTCTACTCCTGAGTAGGATGATGCCTGTAATCACTGAAAAGAAATTAATTCCAGAGCACCAATTTGGCTTCCGAAATAAACATTCAACCATAGAGCAAGTCCATCGGCTATATTTGAAAATACACGAGTCGTTGGAAGCCAAACAGTATTGCAATGCGGTATTTTTGGATATTTCTCAAGCCTTTGATAAAGTATGGCACGAAGGGTTGTTATTCAAACTGAAAACTATGTTTCCAGAGGAAATCTATTTACTAATAAAATCGTTCCTGAATCATAGACATTTTCGAGTCCAGTGTGGAGATTCAGTGTCGCACTTGTGCCCTATAGGTGCAGGAGTTCCGGAAGGTAGTGTCCTGGGACCAATTTTGTACTTGCTATACACAGCAGATCTTCCAACCCGTCCTTCTATTACCACGGGTACTTTTGCTGATGATAAGGCCATCCTAGTTTCCCATAATGATACTGTAGCAAGTAGCATGCTGCAGAAGGGCCTTGATGAGATCTCTAAATGGCTCAATAAATGGAGAATTGTGGCAAACGAATCCAAATCGGCCAATGTCACATTTACATTGCGAAGGGAGAGTTGCCCTCCAGTCATCTTAAATGGTAAAGAAATACCACAGGAGGATCATGTTAGATATCTTGGTATTCACCTCGACAAGCGCATGACGTGGCGCCACCATATTTTTACCAAAAGGAAACAACTTGGACTGCAATTGTCTAAAATGTACTGGCTCGTTGGTCGCCAATCACAGCTCTCATTAGATAACAAACTTCTGATTTATAAAGCCATCATTATACCAGTATGGGCATATGGGATTCAGCTCTGGGTCACCGCTTCCAAATCAAACATTGATATCATCCAACGCTTCCAAAGCAAGGTTTTGCGCATAATTACTGGTTCGCCATGGTTTGTGACCAACGAGCAGTTACACAGGGATCTCAAAGTTCCTACTGTGCAAGAACACATTTCTCAAAGAATTAGAGCCTACAGGCTCAGAATTGTAAATCACCCCAACGTTTTGGCATCTTCTCTGATGGATAACGGCTCACAATGCACCCGTAGACTGAAAAGGATTGTTCCATCCGACCTATTGAGAACATAAGCTGGCTACAGTGAAAACCAAGTAGGATGCGACACTGGTCGGCATACCTAACATGCCAATAAAGTATCTGGATCATATATACATGCTTATTGTCCTTCTAACAGGATAGATTGCTGTAGCAATAAATTAAAAAAAAAAGAAGTTGTAGGGACTGGCGTAAACTGGCGTATTATGCGCGAAATCGTATTAACCGTGATAGTCTAAATCTCTACTGTATTTGTATTTTCTAATCAGAATATTATTTTTATTTTTTTAAGACTGGAAAACTTCAACTTTATGAGTTAGGCAAAAAATACAGAAGTTACTATACTAACTTTCTACCAGAGGAGTATTATGAGAAGGATGTGTTTGTACGGAGCAGTGATAAATCTCGATGTCTGATGAGTGCCTACACATTCTTAGCAGGCTTATATCCACCTACAGAGAGACAGTTATGGCATCCTGAGTTATTGTGGCAACCTGTGCCGGTACATTCTTTACCAAGGGAACTTGATAATGTAAGTATAGCTATAGCATAAAAAGTTTTTATGCTATATTTACATAGAAACAATATCTTGGCCCGGGTCTCCTATATCTCCCTTAACGAACGAAACGCGTCATGAGCCACTTTGCATCGTGATTTTGATATATTCCTCCATGGGCGGCGCATGTTGCTTACCATCAGGTGACACGCTTGCTCGTTTGCCCTCCCATCCCATAAAAATAGAATATTCGTGTTATTTCACCGGTTGAGCCGACCCTTTCATGCAGCTCACTGCTTGGCTCTATCGCTGATTTTATAGTTTAGGTTATACTACTACAGTTTTTTGTACATCAAATATTATTATTATTATGAGTTTTTACTATTGCCAATTCTGTCACACAGTGAATTTTGAGACCCACTTATTTGGGACGTAAACATAACGGCGAGTCGAGGCTTAACTGGCACTGCTTACACCTTCGGGTAGAAAAAGGCGTGAAGTTATGTTATTTTTATTTATTTTTTGTACCAGGATTCAATCTTTCCAAAAAGTGCTGCAAGTATATGTAATTTATTATTAATCCACTTTTATTTATATAATTTCCAGCTAGTTGCAGCAACAAAACCGTGCAAAATTTGGAAAGCTATGTACAATGAATTGTTAGCTGAACATAATAAAGACCCAAAATACTTTGAGTTATTTGATTATCTAACCAAACACACAAACCAAAGCCTGCGAAGTATATTGGATACAGATTTTCTCTACAGCACACTACAATGCGAACAAGAAGCTGGATTGAAACTTCCCGATTGGACGAAAACTGTTTTTCCCGCTAAAATGAGAACACCGTTTATGTTAAGTCTGGCATTGCTGTCTTATAATGAAACATTACAAAGACTACAAATAGGTAAAGAAGTTTTTTTTTCTGTTTTTGTTAGATAAGGGGCGAACAGGTCATCAGCATTTAGCGCTACCCATCTACGCGCCTTTAAAATGGTATAAGGAAGTTGGATGGGTATGAGAGGACGGAAGGAGTTGATCCTCCGGGTAGCTGTAGCCCGAAAAACAGCTTTTTTGAGAGGTCGTGGTTTTTCACCGGTGAAGTTGGCCTGTTTATATCAACTTAGTTATTTGAACTGTACTTTTATATTGCGTAATTATGCAATATACTGTACTTTTATATTGCATATGCAATATAAAAGTATACATGTCTTGATAGAAACTTAATGATTCTTAGAAGGAGGTTGATTGTCATAGAAGATAATAAATAAGGGGAAAGAATTATTTGTTTATTTATAATCAAGACAGACAGTAGTTATCAGATTTCATTAATTCTTTCATCATATGAAGGCTACTTACTTAAAACTTAGTAAATTAAAAAATTAATGAAACTTATCCAAAGTCGTTTTTATTTTTTTATTTTAGGGCCTCTTCTAAAAGAAGTAAGACAGTATTTTGAAACTGCCAAGAATCATTCGGATATTGGTTCGTTATATTTATACTCAGGCCATGATGTCACTATAGTGTCTCTGTGGCGCGCCCTGGGCTATCAGGAGTTATTGGAGCCGGAATACGGGGCAAGCATTGTGTTGGAATTGCATGAGGATGTGGAAAACGAAGCTTTCTTTGTTAAGGTAAGATGGTGCATGAAACTATCGACGCTTCGCGGCGGTCTCCTGGTTTGAATAATAAAAATAATATCTTGTGTATATAGGTTACATATATGCAGGGGCGTAGCTACCGCCGTATCAATTATACGGGGCCCCCGACGTGCGTAAGCAAAAATTAATAAAAACTTATTATTTCAGGAATAGGTAACAAAAGAAAAACGTAATTTCTTTTTTCTAGCGTAGAGCGTGCGTTCGAACTCTGCATTGGCTGTCGCGGCCTGCGGGATTTCCCTGTTTAAGTCATTTACTTCTACGAGGGAATCCCGTTTATCAAAAATTACAAGTGATAAAAAAATACTTCAGAACTTCGATGGGGCATGAATGTCTGTCAAACTTGTCACTATTGCCTATAGAGGCAGAAACTTTAAAAAAAATATAGTCATCAACAGATATAAATGATTTATTAAACCAGTTTGCTGGAGGAGAGTGTATAAATTATTAATAATTTGATATTTAGTAAAAATTTTGGAAAAAGTGAAAGTTAATAAGGATGAACAACTATTTCCATCCATTTTATGCGCACATTTTTATTCTTTTATGACAAATCTTTGCCCTTCATGAGCCCCCAAATAAATTTTTATACGGGCACGCTACGCCCCTGTATACATGAAAATATTAGTTTTCTTATATTGTGAACAATTTGAGTAAAAACTTAGCATGATAAACCGTTACCACTGTAACGGTCTTGGTGGCCGTCCATTAATTACGTGAAGCAGTGGAGAATTTATCGACACCCTTCCATCCTTTAGTCAGATTTCCCCCGCCCCCGCTTTTAATCTCATCTAAGATTCTTGAAAAAAAAACAGGGGGCCTATTATGAGCTCTTAATTCCAGCCAGCTTACGCGCTGCCTAGCGAATTCGTATTTCCATCGACTAATTTCAGCTAGTCTAGACTACTCATGACTGACTAAATGGAATCAGTCGTTAATAAATCGAATTGAGAGTGAATTTGACATGCGCATGAGTGACTAGCTGAAATTAGTCGTTGAAAATACGAATTTGCAAGGCAGCGCGTAAGCTGGCTGGAATTAAGAGTTCATAATACGCCAGCAGGTTTCGAATTTAACATGCTGTATTAATGATTAAGAAAAACAGCACCACTGCTTTAGTGCTCTGCGGTATTTGGACAAATACGACGAACACTATTGCGAGTGGTTTCCACATTTTATTTGGTGATTTCCCTGTAGTGAAATTTGAAAAGATCCCGTCGTTCCCCTTCTCACGTAATTACGGGACGCCCTCTACAGTTAGAGTAACGCCATAGAGATGACCATTAATTTAAGCCACAGCAACAGAGAAAATTCTTAAACGTATTATGAAGTCATTTTTATCATTAAATTTGCATTTAAAACAATTTAATATCAATTTTTACAGACATTCTACAGAAACAACACCAAAATGGAAGTACCTATAGAATTGAAGCCTACATTCTGTGATGATACGTGTACTTATAGTCAATTCAAACAACACATTGATAAGTTAATACCAGATGATTGGGAGGAAGAGTGTGGTAACACTGGCTGAATTTGTACACAAAAAGGTTTTTGTATGTACTTACTTTCACACATGCACAATTAGTGCATTTAATACACACCTAATTATGCTAACTAACATTACTTTGTTGGCTGTAGTAGTTAATCAGGGTGTAAGAAATTCATTGGTTCATAATCGAAAAGCTAAATTTTATTCCAATGATACAAGTCATTAAGTATTTGCAATAATAAATCTCAGTTTTGATAAGTTTCTTAATAAGCTAATTTTAGGTTTAGAAGCTAATAATGACTCAGTTTACCTTTAATTTTGTAATATGGACTAGCTTCTTTTGCGCAATTTTTTTTGGTTCCCACCTTGGATTAATTTTTTTTGTGTCAATTTGCATAAAAAAAATTATATAGTCTGTGCAAATAAAACTCAGAACTACTTTCAGGTTTTTGCGATTACAAACAGATATACAAAATCTTACCTCTTCATAATATAAAGATAGATTGACCGAAAAATATATTATATGTTATGGTCCTGTTATTTACACCATTGATAATTTTATTTTTATAATGTTTTTTTTTATATTTGTTAGAAATTTAAGTGGAAGTTGATAAAATGATACTGTAAGTAAATGATCGAAGTAACGACCTATGTATGTATATAGGACAGTTATTTTTATGTTAGATTGTAAGCTAAAATTATTGTAAAGTAAGTGTTAAAATATCTGTGATTATATTTGTTTGTTATCCAATTATATAGTTCTATTAAAATAAATATTTTTTGACTACATTACTGACACTAGTGTGGTTAGCAAATGTATCGAATATTAAATTAATTAATAGATATTAATATTATTTTTACAGTTTGTGAAACCGTTTCGAGTAAAGTTTTAAAATCTTTATTTCTGAAAAATATCGGCGTAACAATTCGGCGAGTCAAGTACAGGTAAATTAGCTTGGAGAAATTTTTGCATATGTAGTAGTGTATGGTCACGTGGCACCTGCGGACAGCGTAAACTGGTTTATTCTGGTTTTGTGCGTGTTTCCACTTTCCACTCCACAATCAAGTGACGATTTATTTGTTTTGTTTCGTAATTATTATGGTCAAAACTTTTTACCTATAGCTAAACTACTATCATCTAAAGAACGACACGATATTTTATTGTTTCACGGTAGTCGCCTTGTCGTTTGCTCAAGGACGTGAAATAGAATGAATTTTTTTTTTATAATGTCAAAACCTTTTTCTTTAAAATAAAAACTTGTTTTTATTGAAAACAAAAATCAGAGTGTTGCTAGGGATAAGTATAAAATTAAATAGTAATGTAAGGATATCGAAACATTTTTGTATAGGCCAGAACGATATAGTGGAAACGCGCTCTAAGATTTGAGTAATATACACACCACTACTGCAAAAATTTCTCCAAGCTAATTTACCTGTACGTTTTATTATTTTGAATTCTGTTAATCTTATAATATTAACTCTTAGAAAACTTGAAGAGAGAGCGTGGTGATTAGCGGCTTTTTGCTATTAACCGCTTTCGATGTCCCAAACCTTTTTACATGTTCAAACGGAGTGTAAACCTACACAGGAATATTTTGAAATATTGATAACTACTTTTAGTAAATGTACTTACTTTAGTAAAATGCATTGTTTGTATGTTCTTGTAAAATTTAAATTAAGTATTAAAATGTTTTACTCATTGTTCTAAAATTTTTTTATTTCTTAACCCGATAATTGTCAATATTTCAGTTTAGGGAATGTTGTTATTTTAGCAGTTAGGAATGCGCTGCTACAATGAAACAAGAAACAATCAAGATAATAGCATTATTTTCGAAAATTTGTGTTTCAATAGATATTATTGAATAAAGTAGCGTTTTATTTATAAAGTGTTCGTATATGTGTGCAAATATCTGCGTGTCCTTCTAATTTGTCAAAACTCCTTTGGAACATAATGCATAAAGTGCCACGAAAAAAAATTGATGATTAGGTTGGGTAGGATAAGTTTAGGTTTGGGTTAGGTAAATTATGAATGTTGATGTGAATTATAATATGTACATTGGATTGTACGTTAGACTAGGCTGTATGGTCTAAAAACAAAAAGAATCTAACAAGCAGCCCAACTCTCGAAAATATTTATTCCTAAAGTTTGTGTCAAAAACCCCCTAAAATCGCCTTAATTATTAATTTATCCCCCTAAAAAATATTAATTATAGTGGCGTGGTTATCAAATCTGTAGCCAATAGCCATTGATAATTTGCATTTCTCCTCAATTCTTTTGAGTATATAAAGTAGCACTCTAACTAATTTTAGGGGAAAGTAAATTTAAAAAACGTGACTTACAGAGCATCTACTGTAGATATAAATTCTTAATAACGTAGAAATAATAAGTTTCAAAAGTATTTTTATTAAAAAGATATTATTTAAATTAATATATTTTAATAAATATACTTTTGAAACGTATTATAGTATAGAGTCAAAAAAACCTGAAAATACCCCTAAGAAAATCCCTTCTCACTTATTTACCCCCTAAATCTGGGGGGAAAATCCCTAAGTTGGGAACCGTGCTAACAAGAAATGGTGATCGAATGAATTCGAATGGGTCATCACTCATCAGATAGTTACCTACCTAAGTAGGTACTCGAGGTTAACTATTCGACCTGATAATGCTCACTTATGATTAAGGTTAATCGTCGTTCTTGTTTATCACGAAGATAACAACTTCCATCCGTTATTTATGTAAATCAATCTCCCTGACATAATTCAATCAGTATACCGCGTCTTTAGCTCGCCTATACCGCAATGTCTGAAGACCAGTCTTTGACCAGTGCGTCTTACCGGTGATGACCTACGGTGCCGAAACGTGGACACTCACGGTGGGGCTAGTCCACAAATTTAAAGTCGCTCAGCGAGCTATGTTCGGAGTATCTCTGAAAGATAAACTCAGAAATGAGTACCTATATCCGATAGAGAACCGGAGTAACCGACATAGCTCGTAGAATAAGCTCGCTGAAGTGGCAATGGGCTGGTCATATCTGCCGTAGGACCGATGGTAGATGGAGTAAGAAGGTTATAGAGTGGAGACCGCGTCTTGGTAAACGTAGCGTGGGACACCCACCAGCCCGATGGTCAGACGACCTCAGAAAGGCTGCTGGTAAAGACTGGTTGCGGAAGGCAGAGAATCGGATGTTGTGGCGCACATTGGGAGAGGCCTATGTCCAGAAGTGGACTGCAATAGGCTGATGATGATGATACTGCGTCAAAATGAGACACTACTTCGATTCCAGATATAGGCACACCAATATGAAATTGACCAGATGCTATACTGTAACGAATAGCAATAAATCCAAAATGTCTTCATATGCATAAAAATCTTTAAAGTCATTGGTGTGAGCCAGGATTCGAATCCTGGCTCACACCAATGACTTTTCGAAAGTTATGTGTGATAAATATCGATGACTGAAAACTGCTGGGTCAGCCTGGCTATTATTTAACTGTCACGCAAGTTTCGAAAAAATACTCATGACATAATATATGAATCGAAAATTAAGCCAAGCATGTTTGAGTGCATTAAATTAGCAAGTAAAGGAAACGATTCCCCCGCTACCAATTTTCGGAATGTGGTGGAGGCCCGATGGAACTTCACGCACGAGTACGACACTAAGAAAGTAGTGATAATCGACTGCAGTTTCCTAATCTAAGGCTATTGTTACTATCAGAACAGCATTTCTCATTATACGCTTCGTGTCATAACACTTTCTGTGTATTATCTTTATACAAACAATACAAAACCAAACTACGATGAAAGAAAAATAATGTTTATTAAAATAATTGACATAAATAATAATACAAAAATACAACTTGTACATAGACATGAAATAAAAATTCATAGTATTGTCCTGATATTAATAAGTTAATGTTCACATTATTTTTTACTTAAACAGCATCTTGCTTTGTTTAGATAAATCACAATAGTAACGTATGTATTAATAATATGTACATAAAACAAAAATGTATAAAAAAATATATTTAAAAGCATTCAATATATGTGCCTACAATTTTCTCAATAATAAATTATTCAGTATTTTATTTCCCCCTTTAACAAGCGGGGTGGTAATGGAATGTTGCCCATAACATTTTCATTTCAAAACATGGATAGTCGAAAAGGCTAGATAATGCGCATAGACAATTATGCGCATAAAAAAGGCACACTCGATATTCACCTAATAAGAATAAATAAAATGTTAGCTAGTTACCAATAATCTATCTAATAAAATTCACATCAAATTAATGTAAAATAAAATATATTATATTGCTAAATATGTACTTAGATATGTATAAGAATAATATTACCCACTGTATGTAGGCAGGCTATATTCGCATTTTTGTAACTTCATGTAGAAAAATGGAAATAATCTCATAATACTTGTACTTAAATTTTACTTTTGTTATAGCTGCACTTTCCTATATCATATTATCAAAACGAATTTTATTTATGTTAGGTCTTCGTGGTCTTTATTAAGAAAAAATACTCGTAGGTAATGAAATAAATACTACTTACAACTAATCATGTACTTGATAATATAAGTACTTATAATACTTGATACTACTATGAATAAACAATGTGTATTGTTCGGTGGAAATTTATGTTAAAGCTTCAATTAAATCAAATATTCAGTCTTCCATAACGGACTCCATTTAACGTTTAACGTTGTGCGTATCAAAATAGAAGTTGGACATGCAACTGTCAAGTAATATTAAATCTTTTGAGAAATTGAATAGAGTTTGGTAACCATGTTGATTTAGTTTGTTCATAAATAAAAGTTATTGTACTTAATTAATAATAATGCTCTGTTATTAAATACTATTTTTTACAAGTATAGAAATATGTACATAAACAGTCTCAGTGGTGCAGTGGCTAGCACCCCGCTTCTGATTCAAGAAGTAGTGGGTTCAAATCCTGGCACACACCAATGACTTTTCGGAAGTTACGTGTGATAAATATCGATGACTGACAACTTTGTGCCCGGTATGGCAATAGGTTCGCCACCTATTCCATTTGGGAGGTAAACATAACGGCGAGACGAGGCTTAACAGCCGCTGTCTACACCTTCGATAAGAAAAAGGCGTGAAGTTATGTTATGTTAAGTTAAGTATAGAAATGAATCTATTTATAATTCTATACTTGTTTTATATACCTATAGTTATACTTAAAGATAAAACAATCAATTAATCTTAAAATAAAACATTTATCACTAAAAAATTATATCATCTCACATGTTAAAGACACTATTTAAAATAGGTGCTCTTTAATATGGGCGGTTTACTGGACGGACAATTACTTTCTAGTTTTTTTTTTATAAAATTACCATAGAGTACATTCAATTTCCACAACAAGTGAGAACGTTTCGTTCTTTATACGCTCTTTGGGCGGTATATAGCACAACAATTATCCATGTGATAACGGCTAACCATGACCCAATTAATGCTATGTGCAGTGCTACACCGGTGTTTATAAAATCACCGCGCCGACTATTTGGCGAGTCCTTCTGTATATAATCCATAAAGTCGAAAATCGCTTGGCACGTCAAACGAAAATGAATTGCAGATGCTTGGTCCCCAGTAGCTCGGAGTTCCTGTAATGTTTTTAGCATTACTTAATACATATAATACGAAATAAAAATGGAAGAGCGTATTTCTTTTGGCGAACAGCACTCGTAACAATGAAACGCCCCACTTTTTTAGCGAATGCAATAAATAAAATGTGTAAAAAGACAATACACAAAAGACAAAAAGACAAAGACATATGCTCTCGCGGACTTTTTTGTAGAACTTCTGCAGGTGTTTAATAATGTAGAACATTGTTTTGATCTATCACTTCGGGTTCAGCCAGCGTTTGCAATTAAAGTGCTAAATCTCGAAAATTATCATTTTTTTCTTTACAACATCTTATTATAAGAATTATAGATCAAAACCCCGTGGACACCCTCTGATTATAAAAAAACAGCATCAAAATCCGTTGCGTAGATTTAAAGATATAAGCATATAAGGGGAAAGACAGCGGAAAGGGATTTTGTTTTATACTATGTAATGATGTAATGATTGAACGTGTCTTTATGGTGACGACGAGTGTGTATGACGTCGTAAGAGCGCACTACGCTCTATTCTCTCTGCGCGTGTTGGCGTGAAGAGTAAGTATGTATATATTCTCCTTGTCATTACATAGTTTAAAACAAATTCGCTTTCCGCTGTCTGTCCCCATGCTTATATCTTTAAAACTATGGCAACGGATTTTGATGCGGTTTCTTTTAATAGTTAGAGGGTGTCAACGGGATGGTTTAGATCTATAATTCATTTAAGATGTTGTAAAGAAAAAATGATAATTTTCGAGATTTAGCACTTTAATTGCAAACGCTGGCTGAACCCTAAGTGATAGATCAAAACAATGTTTTACATCCACAATGACCAATTTTATTTTTTTTACTTTTTACGAGAAATAATTGCTTATTTGAAGTAATTTTAAACATTACAGCATTAATTTTCATCCAATTGAGGGTCTTAAATAGATAGTGCATGTAATATAGATGATCCTGGCCCTTTACAGCATGCAATTTAAACGAAAATTTTCGAAGATATTGCCGTATTAACATAGCGGGACAGCAGTTACAGCCGATAAATAACACAAATTAAACCTCATGATATCCAAAATTTACTCATTTATTACTTTGATGCGAAAGAAAGCTCGCCAGATCAGCGAGTTTTCAAATAAAAACGAAATCTGCTGTAGATTTAGTTCAATCGATATCTATATCAGCTACTTGATAAAGATAACAGAACTTATGATTCATTGTATGTACTAATTTTCATATGATTCATACATGGCTGACTATTAGCACTTCCATTTATTCAATTAAAGGTGAAGAAATATCGAGGTATAAATTACTGGCATTAATGAGGTTAAGACCTTGCCCTATACATATGTATTTCATAACATTATAAGTAACAATAATCATAATTTTTAAGGTCCATACTGAAAATGTAAAACATAAACCTAACGCACGACTAACAAATATTCAATATTGTTTCTTTGCAGTTTTTTATGAAAGCGGTTATGGAATGTAACGCGACCATGAGTGGCCACGGTTACGTGAATATCCTGAGAGTAATGGTATTTTACCTGTCATGCCAGCCCATTCATTCAGCTAACTGTGTAGCTCATCCACTGGGACCAGTTTTTAAGATATCACACACATCTTTGACAGTATATTTTTGAACACAAAGATATTAGCTATAAAATCTCTGACCAATAGGATAGTATATGGTCTTCTTGCATATTATTAAAGGGGGTATTGCAATCAACAGACACAATTGCCATATCAGTAGCTGGAGATGTCAGTAATAATAAGCTCAAAATCAAACATATATCTAATTAATAAAATAAGATAAACTTACCCTGACTAAATATCCTCTATATTGTGTACATGTCTTCATGAAACCAGTTGTCAGAATTGCAGCATGAATTAATGTGTACAGAGCGCATATAGCTGCTATACATGATGAGGGGATCCAACAATATATTACAGAATCATTCTGTCTGCTCACTCTTGTTCTTGTACTTACTACTATTGATTCACCTTCACTAAAACAACAAGTGTTATAAATTTAAATTTTTATTATTTCAGCAGCTAATCATGTCCAACAACACTTTGGACCCTGTACCTTTAAATTCATGTTATATATGCATAAGAAGTATAACAACTTCAATTATAATGATGTTTCCATGCAGATATTATTTCTTTAATTCACATCGTTAATTATGTCATTAAAATAAGTTTACCATATAAAATTCAAAATAGCCTCATTATTGTTTGGCCCATATACATTCCTATGTATATGGGCCAAACAATAATGAGGCTATTTTGAATTTTATATGGTAATAGTTTTATATAAATATTCCCTTTAAGGTGTTACAGCAGCTGATGGTACAAGCTGAAAAAAGCGTGCGGGGACTCCCCACATATAAGCGTCAAACAACACTTTGGACCTTGTATATTTAAATTAATTTTATATATCGTCGTTGAAGTTCTAACACCATGTAAGTCACTTTTTAAATATTTTGACATATTGACCATTGATTATCATTACATTAGGGTTATTAGCTGTTTTTTTTTTATAAAAAGTTAATGATTCTACATTAAATAGCACTGCAATTAAGTATATGCATACTGTAAATTCATCTAATATATAAATTTCTTGTCACAGGGTGCGTTATTGGAACTCCTCCGAAACGGCTTGACCGATTTTCATGAAATTTTGTGTGCATATCGGGTAGGTCTGAGAATAGGACAACATCTATTTTTCATCCCCCTAAATCACAAGGGTAGCCCACCCCTCAATATTTTTTTTTAATTTTTCGATATATTTCTGTTTCTTATTTTTTTTATAAAACGGGATACAAAAATACATACAACCCTATATTTTCATCTCCCCACGATCAACCCCTATTTTTTAAATTTAATTTTTCGGCAAGACATCGTTTGCCGGGTCAGCTAGTATTATTATAATATCTATCCAAAATTATGCAGTTTTTTCTCTCTCCTGAAAAGTTGCTATTTTTGACTTTCAGTTGTGTTAGAACTTCAACAACAATATGCTTGTGAAGTATAACAATTTCAATTAAAAATTATGTATCCATGCAGAATTGTTATTTCTATAATAGCTCACATTGTTAATTATGTTGATAAGAAGTGTATACCATAAAAAAGTCTGTATGGCCTAATTGTCAATTTGGCCCATTTACATAGGACCCATTGATATAAATTGATCACATTTTGAATTCATATATTTGAAATTTCTAAGTATTATAGTCAGCCCAGTTAAGCTTTAAAACTAAATCTCGGGATGGCAAACTGTTTCTAATTTAACAATACAATAACAAAACATGTTCACCATTTTATTAAAAACTAGTACTAGGACCAGCATTTAAGGAGTTCTTAAGGTGTCGCTTTAAATTAAGCCACTTTATTATCCCTCAAAATCATTTGTCAGCCCCATTTTATATTTTGACTCTCTATGCTTGTGGTTCATTCAGAGTTAGTAAATGGAATACAGAATAAAAACAACTCACATTTCCTCCATGGTTGTAGATTTTTCATCTTCATATTGTCCAATATTATTAATACACACCCTGTACATATGAAATAAGGCCATTACTAGAACATAAACAAGTACAGGCAGAGGACCAAATATTCCATAATGGCAGTAAGAGTTGTGACCTCCATTAAAGTACTGGAATGTGCTGACCCCAAACAGTATGCAGCCACAATTCGTGTTCTCAAAGTATCCACCTGGACAAACATCCAGCGTGGTTCGCCAGTGGTTGTAAGGGATTGTTATGCAAAGCACGGACAATCCAAGACAAATGAATATCAGCAAATAGAACAGACCTAACCGTCTTTCGGTTTCAAACTGATTCATTTTGAAGATTAATTGGTGATTTATCTGTGAAAAATTATATTCAGGCTAAATATTTAACAGGTTCATAATTTAAATCTTATTGCAAAACTAACTAGACACATACTTTACGATTAGAAATAAGTTCACTTAAAACATCGCTAACACAAGTTTATGAGCACCAGAAAATAATGTAGACTAGGCAAGGTATTTTTTGATAAGAAACAACTTGATAAAAGTTAGTCTGATCGCTGATAAACTCATAGTAGTAATAATGTATATATTTTTTTTTTTATATGGCTAGTCGCAATAATAATATTACAGCATGTAACTCTGTCAAAGTCTATGACGTAGGGATGTGAAAAACTAATCAATTATTGAAATAAACGATTAAAAATCGATTTTTCAAAGTAAAAAAATCTATTTTAATTAGCGATTATTTTTATATGACTAATCAATTAACGATCGACTATTTTATTAATCATTCAATTACATATTACCGATTTTTTTTTCATCTGCAACGTCCCGATATTAAGTTTGGTCTTCTGGCGGCTCACTGAATTTGGCCCCACATTTTTCGATTTTTGATTTTTTTTTAATTTTAATTATTTGTTCGTCGTTTGTTCGTTATTGTTCGAATGTAATAATTATTTGTTGGTTTTTTATATATTTAATATTAATTAAACAAATGTTCACCCTTAAGTTGGCCCCTATTACTAGATATCTTCAGTTTTGTAGCTCAGATTAATTAATTTTGATTAATTATCGTTTGTTCTACTACTATTGATGATTGTTCGATCATAAAAACAATTAAATTCTTAATTATTAATTATTTTTTATCTAATAAACAAGCCATCACCTTACGGCTGCATTGCGCATGCGCTTGTGTTGTCAGTCAGCTTGCAATGGCACTAAGTCAATAATGCTATGTATTTCAGTAAATATGAATTGAGTTCATTTTAATTATTAGAAAGTTCAAGTAATTCTCTTAGATTCTTTCTGGCGTTAACCAAAAATTACTTTCGACGAAAAATTACTTTTGTTGACGACTTCACAGGTTACATTGCTAAAAAACGATTTAGCTTTAATGTAGAGTATCAGTTTCCTTACGAGGTCCTCGTTCACTACCTTCATTCTTAAATGCAATGTCGTTTTTACTCTTATTTTCCGTACTAGCATCTATTTCATTCAACCAGTCGTGATCTAAATAAAAAATCATTATCATTTAGAAATAAATTTATTATAGCTGACTGACAACAGCTGACTGACAACACAAGCGCATGCGCCATGTAGCCGTAAGGTGATGGCTCGTTTATTAGATAAAAAATAATTAATAATTAAGAATTTAATTGTTTTTATGATCGAACAATCATCAATAGTAGTCGAACAAACGATAATTAATCAAAATTAATTAATCTGAGCTACAAAAATGAAGATATCTAGTAAGGGGGGCCAACTTAAGGGTGAACATTTGTTTAATTAATTATAAATAAATAAAAAACGAACAAATAATTTTTACATTCGAACAATAACGAACAAACGACGAACAAATCATTAAAATTAAAAAAAATTCAAAAATCGAAAAATGTGGGGCCAAATTCAGTAAGCCTCTTCTGGCCCGGAACAAAAACTACTAAAGAATACTTTCTCCATAATGTTATTTTTAACGCCATCTATGAACGCATTCCTTCTATACCTTTAAAACAGTTTAGTTATTCATTTAATCAAATATTCACTAGATGGAGTCAATGAATACTATTTAGTTAGCCGACATTTGGTTGATATGTTTTCTTTTATTATTTATTTCCAAATTACTCAATATTACATGGAGACGTTTTTAGTCACATACCACAAAAACCATCTGGGGTTTACCAGTGGTATATCATCCATCCCACCAAAAGCCGACAGCAATTATGTGATGATTAGGTCGGTTGCAGACATAAGTTCCTTAAAACTATTTTACAATTTTTTTTAGTTTGCGTGTCACGAATTTCGTTAATTTCATTAGCAGAAATTAATGATTATCAATTAACGAATAATTAATGACATTGTTAAATATGTCATTAATTATTCGTTAGAAAACAATGTTGTAAGGAAGGAAGTTGGTTTGAAAGAGAGTGTCGGTGTAAAAGTAAGAAAGGGCATGCTCCGATGGTTCGGACATGTAGAAAGAATGGTTGACGCAAGACTGACTAAGCAGATATACAATGCAAAAGCGGACGGATGTAGGAGTCGAGGACGGCCAAGACACACATTCCAAGACCAAATAGAACGTGTTCTGGAGGAAGGTGATGTTAAGAGCCTCAAAAACCGACGCGCGTGCATGAAAAGAGTTATGAAAGTCAACGAAGCGAGTGAGGTGTGTAAGAATCGTGCCCTATGGCGCTCTGTTCTCTCTGCCTACCCCGCAAGGGATTTGGCGTGAAGTTATGTATGTATGTATGTATGTATTCGTTGGTAAAACTTCATTTTTCAAACGAAGTTTTTCGTGACTAAAAGTTTTGTTAAAGTTTATAAAAGTTTGTTTTGGTTTTGTTTTTGAACAATGTCTACGACCAAAAGGACGACAAGTAAATGGCGTCAATATTTCCATGTTGACAATAAATCTGGCAATGCCAATTGTACATATTGCCCAAAAATATAAAAATCGATTAATTAAAATAAATCGATCATTTTCGTAAATAATATCAATTATTAATTAACCGATTTTTTCATAGTATTAAATTAGAATCGGCAGGCAGACATTAATTATGTCTGCCTGCTGAAATTAACAATTATAAATTAACGAATAATTAATGACATTACTATATATGTCATTAATTATTTGTTTTACCAACGAATAATTAATAAGTCTTTTTTGGTTTTGTTTTTGAACAATGTCTACGACTAAAAGGACAACAAGTAGATGGCGTCAATATTTCCATGTTGACAATAAATCTGGCAATGCCAATTGTACATATTGCTCAAAAGTTTAAAAATCGATTAATTTAAATAAAGCGATTATTTTTTAAAATAAAATCCATTATTAATTAATCGATTTTTTAATAGTAATAAATTAATCGATTAATTAAAATAGATTTTTTATGTTAAATGTCACATCCCTAGTTCGTATCCGGTCGTATCGTACTTGGTCGTACTACTAACCAAAGAGAATAATAATTAATAATAATAATATCTTGGACAAATACACACAGCGCCCTCTAGTTCCAAGCTAAGCAACTAAATGCTTGTGTTATGGATACTAGATAACGGATATTAATACACATATACTTTTCTTTTGTAAATACATACTTATAATACATAGAAAATCACCCAGACGCCACACAAATATTCATGTTTGTCACAAATATTTGTGCTCGGGTGGGAATCGAACCCCCGACCTCAATGCTGCAGCCGGTAGTTTTACCAATGCGCCACGAGGCCCGTCAAGAATTTATGAATACTAAGTATTTATGCTACTAACCAGTACTAAGTAGAGCTGTAGCAAACCGTATGTATTCGTTAATGAGTAACGGGTACGTTAAATGATAGTAGTCTATGATATTAGTCGAGCACAATTGACGCGACATCTTCTATTTAGAATGGTAACGTTGTGCAAGAGGCCCCAAGAGGACTTGTTCATCATGAAGTCACTGATGGTGTAATATGCACCAGCAACGAGACGATCCTTCACAGCCCCCCTAAGCCTGACGATGACTGATGAGGTATCAATACCTCTTAATTAACATGCATGCAACTGTAGCTACACTAGCACTATACTTACTTGCTATAACTTTTACCAATACCAACAACCATTACCAAATTACCTTTTACCAAGTTACCCATTACCAAATTACCGTTACCATCAAGAACCAGTTACCTCAGTTTACCTATGACTCTCTACGCAATAGAAATAGCGATATACAATAGAAATAGTAACAAATAGCTCTGAGAAGAACTGTAGACTAGAATAAATAGTTCTCAAAAGAACTGTCATCGCTCAGTACACGAGAAGGCGAGAGGGGTAGCTCTCAAAAGAGCTGTTTATTATTTACGAAGCCCAAACACGCAGCGAAGAGAACACACCCGCTCCATAGCACGACGCACTAGGCGTGAGCGTTATTTATCGTAAGCGGTTTCAGTAACCTATTACGCGGCTTATAACCGTATACGTAGTTTCGTAGACACGAATGTAACGCTTATTTTAAATACGCGGTTCCACAGTCCACTCACACAGTACACACAACGGCCGGTGCACGCGTAAGCGCTTACTATGTTATGTAACGCTTATTTTATATACGCGGTTCCACTCACACAGTACACACAACGGCCGATATACGCGTAAGCGCTTACTGTGTAAGCGAATCGTGTAAGTGTTTCGTTCAACCAAGATTATTATTATACTAATATTAGTTATCTTAGACGACTCGCGTAACATTAAAGTATGATAATTGTTACGTTTGTTTTAATTTCTAATGCCCATGTAAATTTGTAAGCAATTGGAAAGAGAATAAATTCTAAAATGTTAAGTTGCTTTTATTTTATAAATATAAATATAATTTAATACAATAAATTTAATATATATTCAAAGTGTAAATATTTTAACAAAACTGCAAAAATATATGTATTTTTTTATGGGATAGGAGGGCAAACGAGCAGGCGGTAAGCAACCAACGCCACCCATGGACATTAGCAACACATATAGTGTTACTGTTGCGTTGCCAACCTTTAAGGAATAGGGGATAGGGAAGGGGGGTGAGCCTCCGGGTACCTCTCTCACCGAATTAAACGTGGCATGAGCCACTTTACGTCGATCTCCTGAGATGTCTTAGTATTTCGCCGGTCGAGCCGGCCCATTGCAATAAATTTAAATATTGTCAATTGCATTATCATTTCACTTATTTCTTTAAAGGTGTAAAAAAAACTACAAAAAATAAAAAATACCCAATTACTTTTTTGTTGTTGTTAAAAACATTCGCAATATTTCTTATGAATGCGAACATCAAAAAACATGCGAAGGAAATTTAACTAATAAAATTATGTAGGTATTCAAACTAAACGACAATGTATGCACGTTGCAAAACCGTATAAAATACGTTCAATATTGAATATTCGTAAACATAACATCAGTCTGTATAAAGAAATAAGCGGTTACAAAAATAAGCGGTTATGAAACTGCTTACTCATATATACGAAACTGCGTATAACGATTACGCGTAAAAGACGTTACGACCCACGACTACGACGCACGCTGAAATAAAAACGTATGCAAACTGCCACTCGTATATATAACATCGCTGACGCGTCATTCACGCCACAGCGCTGCGTACGCGCGCGCACCTCTCCCCGCGCGCCTCACCTCACATTCTCCCCCTATGACGCCATATCACATGTAAATAATTTTGTATATAAACCGCACTATTTTGGTAATAAAGATATTCCATATTCGACATCTTAGAATAGCACATGCGTTTTATTGACGAAGACCTGGAATCCAAATCTATTAGGGAAGCCATCAGTGACCACATCAAGACCAAACAGCCGTCCAGCCGTCACGCTTACCCTAAAGTGGTGACCCCTACAAAACAACAACCCTGCTAAAGAAGAACACTCAAGATGACCGCGGAGCAAATCATCGCCGCAGCCGGAACAGAATATTCACCATCTTCATCGTCACTACTCGAGGCCGCCGCCATCAGCCTGACAATGAGAATCCCTCCATTCTGGCGCGACAAGCCGCGTCTCTGGTTCATTTCCTTTGAAGCAGCTACCAGCAGCGCTAAAAGAAGTTACAACCAGCTCGCTCAGACCGTAATCGCGCATCTCGAAAAGCAAGACATCGAGCAGGTCAGCGATATACTCTACAACCCTCCAGAAGACCTGTACTCCGCACTAAAACACCGACTAATATCATCATACGAAGAGTCCGACAGCCGTCAACTTCAAAAACTACTTTCAGAAATAGAGCTGGGCGACCAGAAGCCTACCCAGTTACTCCGCCGCATGAGAGACCTGGCACGCGACAAAATGCCAGAAGAAACCCTGCGACTAATGTGGACTCAACATCTACCATCCCACGTTAGATCCGTTCTTGCCGTCAGCGACTCCTTCAATAACAAAACTACGCTTGACGAACTGGCATTATTAGCGGATAAAATGACGGAACAAACGAAGCACCACATATCCGCCATCTCACCACCATTATCATCAGCATCATCCAACACATTCCAACCTCACAACCCCACACTTCTACTAATCGAGGAAGTAAGAAAATTATCAATAGAAGTCGATGAAATGCGCGCGAAACAAAACCAACCGCCGCCATGTTCCTGCGTCCGATCGCGTCAAAATTGGCGTCACCCCAATTCTCGGAATCGAAGCCCGTCGACGTCATCGCACACGCGTTCCAACTCGCCACACAATACAGCGCCATCTAAACATCAAGTATGTTACTATCATAAGCGCTTTGGCGCAAACGCAGTTCGTTGCACAAAACCGTGCTCATTTAGTTCACCGTCGGAAAACTAGATGGAACACTGGTCGAGACGGCAACCAGTAGTTCATACAAATCAAACCGTCTATTCGTCACTGATAAGAAAACTGGGCTATCATTTCTTGTGGACACCGGCGCGAACATTAGCGTACTTCCTAGAAAAAATGGAGCGACAGCAGAACAGCCACTATCTTTTCAGTTGTACGCCGCGAACAACACAATAATACCTACGTACGGCGAAACTACTCTTGAACTGGATCTTTCACTACGAAGATCATTCAAGTGGAAGTTCATCGTTGCAGCCGTCAATAAACCCATCATCGGAGCCGATTTTCTAAATTATCACCAGCTAATCGTCGATCTCAAAAATAGAAAACTAATCGACGGGAAAACATCGTTATCAGCAAGCGGTCAACTTATATCTACAGATTACTCTACAATTCGAACCATTGACCTTCAACAAACCTACCACGACATACTAGCGGAATATCCCGGCATCACTCGACTCACCTCGATGAAACTGAGCCCGAAACATAATGTCGAGCATTTCATCGAGACCCAGGGTCCACCCGTCTTCTGCCGAGCTCGTCCACTACCCCCACATAGATACGAGCAGGTAAAAAAGGAATTCGCAAATATGATGGAACAGGGACTATGCAGGCCAAGCAAAAGTCAATGGGCTTCACCACTCCACGTCGTACCCAAGAAAAACGGCGACTTACGAGTGTGTGGTGACTACAGGCGACTCAATGCCATTACCAAGCCTGACCGCTACCCCATTCCCCGCATCAAAGACTTTACGTATCAGCTCGCCGGCAATACTGTCTTCACGAAAATCGACTTGAACCGCGCGTACTCCCAAATCAGCACCTCAGAAAAGGACATAGAGAAGACTGCAATCATCACACCCTTCGGATTATTCGAATTTCCTCGAATGGTTCCTGGTCTGAAGAACGCTGGACAGACTTTTCAACGATTTATTCACGAAGTACTCCGTGACCTTGACTTCGTGTACCCTTTTTTGGACGATCTGTTATTGGGATCACCTGATTCTATTACACATCAAAAGCACCTCCGTATACTGCTTGCACGACTCGAAGAATATGGCATTACTATAAACCCAGCGAAATGCGTCTTTGGGAAACCCGAAGTTACATTTCTCGGCTACCACGTGTCGCAGCACGGCATTAAACCTCCACTTGAGAAGGTCAAAGCCATCACCGACTTCCCGAAACCCAAAACTGTCGAAGAACTCCGCAGATTTATCGGTATGCTAAATTTCTACCGAGATAACATACCAAACGCCGCGTCTATACAAGCACCACTACACGCATACTTACACAAAGTAAGAAAACATGACAAAACACCTATCAACTGGAACGAAGAATCGAACCGTGCATTTGAAGCTTGTAAAGCCAGCATCGAAAACGCAGCTTTACTCGCTCATCCATCGCACTCAGCACCCTTCGCCATTTTCTGCGACGCCTCCGCCACCTCAGCAGGTTCTGTACTGAACCAGAGAGTAGATGGAAAGTGGCAACCACTTGGCTACTTCTCGAAGAAATTCACCGCTGCTCAACAAAAATACAGCACTTTCGACCGAGAACTTCTAGCTATCTACATGTCAGTTAAACACTTTCGAAAAATGTTCGAAGGCAAAGAAATAACCATCTTCACCGACCACAAGCCACTTACATACATTCTTCAAAAAGCGCCATCGCCAACAGAAACTCCACGCCACACTAGACAACTATTATTCATCGGTCAATTCACCTCCAACATTCAACACATTAATGGTGAAGAAAATGTTGTCGCCGATGCACTCAGCCGCATAGAAACAATATCCTGCCCTACCTCATTAAATTACGAAGAAATCGCTAGAGCACAGAACGAAGAACTTTCTACAATTCTACAACTATCACAACAAGATAATCTTACAATTAAAAAAATACTTATACCTACAACAAACATAAATATTTATTGTGAAACATCAACAGAAAACATTCGCCCATATATACCTACGAAGTATCGCCGTGACGCGTTCGACGTCACACATGGGATCAATCACCCCGGCATCCGAACTACGCGCAAACTGATGACGCGCAAATACTTTTGGCCCTCAATGAACGCTGACGTCGGTGCTTGGGCAAAAGCATGTTTACGCTGTCAACAATGCAAGATTCACCGCCATACTCAGAGCGCACTCAAACCATTCCCGCCAAGCGACCGTTTCGAATCTGTACACATCGACATAACAGTTTTAACCACTACCCCACAGGGATATAGGTACTTAGTGACGTATATCGACCGAGCAACACACTGGACGGAATGTGTACCTACCGAAGACATAAGCGCAGAAAGAATCGCCAAAGCTACCTACGAAAATTGGATCGCACGTTTCGGATGTCCTACTACAATTACAACCGATCAAGGACGCCAGTTTGAGAGTCAGCTGTTCGCTAGCTTAATGAACTTGATGGGTATTAAAAAGACTCGCACTACTAGTTTTCATCCCGCATCAAATGGTTATATAGAAAGATATCATCGCACACTCAAAGCCGCACTCAAAACTCGACTTGAGGGACGTAGTACATGGATCGATGAATTACCTACAGTACTCTTAGGACTTCGTTCATGCCTACGAGGAGACTCCGATGTTAGCCCTGCACAACTTACATACGGTTGTAACATACGCCTGCCCGGAGATTTTTACATACCTACAAATACACCCGCCGCGTCACTCAACTCGACATACGTCGAACAACTGTGCGACTCGATAAGGTCACTGAACCCTACGAAGCAAGACGCGCCGCATAGCAACAGCCGTAAAATATTTGTAAGTAAAGACTTACCTACGTGTGAATATGTTTTCCTACGTGTCGATTCAGTACAAAAACCACTCACTCCACCTTACACTGGACCTCACCGTGTGATAAGCAGAACTGAAAAAGTTTTTACCATTCAGCTTGACGGACGACAGAGTAACGTATCCATCGACAGACTCAAACCTGCATACACTCTAAGCAGCGAAACCACACCCATTCAAGCAGTTACGCCAACACCAGTTGCACCAGTTCCAGTCATAGCAGTGCAGCCACAGCAAATCCGAACCTCAAGAACCGGCCGTACCATCAAAACCCCAGTACGCTTCGCTTGAGGGGGAGCCCTGTAGCTACACTAGCACTATACTTACTTGCTATAACTTTTACCAATACCAACAACCATTACCAAATTACCTTTTACCAAGTTACCCATTACCAAATTACCGTTACCATCAAGAACCAGTTACCTCAGTTTACCTATGACTCTCTACGCAATAGAAATAGCGATATACAATAGAAATAGTAACAAATAGCTCTGAGAAGAACTGTAGACTAGAATAAATAGTTCTCAAAAGAACTGTCATCGCTCAGTACACGAGAAGGCGAGAGGGGTAGCTCTCAAAAGAGCTGTTTATTATTTACGAAGCCCAAACACGCAGCGAAGAGAACACACCCGCTCCGTAGCACGACGCACGCTGAAATAAAAACGTATGCAAACTGCCACTCGTATATATAACATCGCTGACGCGTCATTCACGCCACAGCGCTGCGTACGCGCGCGCACCTCTCCCCGCGCGCCTCACCTCACATTCTCCCCCTATGACGCCATATCACATGTAAATAATTTTGTATATAAACCGCACTATTTTGGTAATAAAGATATTCCATATTCGACATCTTAGAATAGCACATGCGTTTTATTGACGAAGACCTGGAATCCAAATCTATTAGGGAAGCCATCAGTGACCACATCAAGACCAAACAGCCGTCCAGCCGTCACGCTTACCCTAAACAACTTACATTCAGTACTCGTCACTATCGTAATAGTAACGAGTACTGAATGTATAGATATAATAATATAGTTAAAAGAATAGAAATCTATGATAGTAAGGAATACATGCCAGTCCGTTTCTTTTTTCGTTACTTTTACACCTCTAGTACTAAGTTACTAGCCAGTGATGTGAGCATAGATATAGCAATATAAAACATAGATTTAGCATGGACTATAATAGATGGCGCATGTCAAGTAAAAATGTACTAATATTCATCACACAGCGCAACCGCGTTTAATAGATTTTCAGGATATGTATTTACATTTCAACACATGAACATGAAATATGTAAAAGTTGACACTTTGAAGCGCTTTTTACGCACACATTGACAAGTCACTCACATCGACAACTCATTTTTGGTCTCGTCGTCGTTGTGCAGCATTATAATGCATTATGCGGCACACAATGCTTAACGTTGATGTTCCAACTACAGCATCATTATCACTACGCACAATCGGGCACGGTTTTTTCTTTATGTTGGAATTCATCACAACATTTTAAATTGTTAAAAAAAATATAGATTTCGTTTAGTAGTAGTTTTTTGGAAATAATAAAATTTAATTCAACCTGAGTTAAAAAAAAAAGTAATATAAATATGGATGAAGGTGCAAGCATTGACTTTTTTATTCCACGTTTAATGTGAATACTGAACTTAGCGCAGAGTGCGCTAAGTTCAGTATTCACATTAAACCGGCGCATTTTAACACCAATTCACATTCCAATTTCATCACAATTCGGCATAGTGCGGCACTGAGTCACGTAGTGCTCTGTAATTGGAATTCTGTAAAATATAAACTACAGACAAGGCAGCGTGGAGAACTAACAGTGGAAGTTCTCCACTCCACAGCAGTATGGCTCCTAAGCTTTAGCCTGTCGAAAAAGACGAATAAAAAAATGTTTGTTTTGACTTTTGACATCAAAATAAAGTTTCTTTTGGTTGTAAATTTCGTTAATTTGTAAAAATCAAAAAACCAAATCCATACATATAAAATGAAATTAAATGCAAATGTTAAAATTATAGGAAGGAAAGTAATCTTAGTACCCTATAAAGCCCACCATGTGCCTAAGTAAGTTGGCATCGTAAAGCATTTATCAGAATATTTTTATGTATTAGTATCCGTACTTGCAAAAAATTATCTGTTTTTAAAACGTGGGTTTTTTGTTATTTAGATTATCTAATAATAATACGTATTAAATTATCTGTGTGTAATGGTGAATAAAATTACATCACTTGATCACATAAAGACACGAGAAATTATATTTATTACCTCGCTGTTTTTAAGTTCGTACCGTCCATTAAGGCAAAAGGAAAATAAATTTTCAAGAAAATTATTTACAAAATAATCTCTCATAGATATCACGAATGGATGAAGTCTGAAGAATTGCAAACTCTTACTGCCTCTGAGCCTCTGTCCTTAGAGCAAGAATATGAAATGCAAAAATCTTGGTGCAAGGATGAAGACAGTAAGGATGAATATTAATGAAGACAGTCTCTCTGTCTGCCTAAAATTATATTAATTATGTAGTTAATTCAATTGCTAAGATTCATGTACATTTTAAGTAAAAATTTATGCACAGTTCATCTTCAAGACTTAGTATTTATAAGTTGAGTAATGAAAAGAAACACAACAAATTATTTTTGATTTTGTTATTTGTATAGTAATTTAAACTAGTTTATGTTTAGCATTTATATTAATATATGTATTTGTTATTTCAGAATGTACATTTATTATATTAAATAAACAAAATTGTGAACATTTAAATGAAATTGGTAAGTTTAAGGGTAAGTTAATTTGCAATGTTTAGGATATATGTAGTTTAAATTTTGTTTAATAGATATGTCCTACACCTCTTTTACAGAATCTATGATTGGAGATACAAATATTTTCATTACTGATTCAGAGTCTAACACTGGAGAAATAGAAATAATGATAGCTGAAAAAACACACAGAGGACAAGGAAGTGGTCTTGAAGCTCTTATGTTAATGCTTCTTTATGGTATTGAACACATAAAATTAAAAGCATTTGAAGCTAAAATATCAATAACAAATCAAATCAGCATTAGTTTATTTCAAAAGCTTGGCTTCAAAGAGAAGTCAAAGAGTGAGATATTTCAAGAAGTAACACTCAGTAAAACTGTATGTTCAGAATGGTTTGAATGGCTTAAAAATCAGGTTGATTTTGAAATAAAAAAATATTAGATACCATAATATTTTGTTATCATTTTCATTCCCAAAAACACATATTCAATGCTTTTAATCTTTTGCTTGATTTGAAAGAATTTCATACTTTGAATAAACAGTTTGAAGTAGTTTATACAATATCAAAAGGTTAATTTTCTTCATTCTCTTTCACCCAAGGTCCAGGTAGCAACAATTTATGCTTTGACTTTCAGATTTTATATTTATTCCTAATTTTCACAAAAAGTCACGCATGTATTTAAAACGACACAAACAGACATCCTACAAGATAATCTGTCTGTTTATGTCGTTTTTAGGGTCAGAACCGCAATTAAACCTTTAGCACATTATACATATTTTTATATAGTTCTTCTTTATCAGTGAACAAGGTTTTAAAATCTATATATATCTGAACCCATGGTCTTATTAAGCTTATTTAACATATTGAAACATGTGAATATTGGGTGTATATGGGGATTGAAAAAGTAAATAGGTAACTGATAGCGCTATTGTTCTCCAGATTATCTTAGCAAACACTGTCCTTCCCCAAAATTATTAGAAAATAATTATACCATCTAATTATACATGTAATTTTTTTAAAAAGACAGGTTGTTTTGAAGTTTTGTAATATGTTGTTACTATAAATGTTAGCTATATATATTTTAAAATGAAATACAAGACAAAATTGTCAGCAAGAAATAACAAATTTAGACGACTGTATCTACGTGTCACAGTCAGTCAGTCTTACAATGCTGTGCAGTACATGTGATTTCATATGAATGACCTGAAGGCCTTAAGAACCAAGTCATTAAAAAAGGGGTAAATACCTACTAAATCAGCATAAAATCCGGTGTTCTTCTTGATAGTCGTGGTTCGTAACGTCTTTTACGCGTAATCGTTATACGCAGTTTCGTATATATGAATAACTAGTTTCAAAACCGATTATTTTTGTATCGAGTTATTTCTGTATACTGACAGTAGGTTAAGTGTTACTTTGTATTAAGTTATGATTACAAATATGCAATAGTTTAAATAAATTGCAATGTGTATATATTGTCATTTTGTTTGAGTACCTATTTCGAGGATTTTTTTTCTGCAAGACAGAAAGCAGGCGTATTTAAAAGTTCATTTGATTTTATATACAATTTCTGTTCTATGTTTAACAGTGGTAGAGCTAAGCAGTTCGCTGCATGAATGGGCCGGCTCGACCGGTGAAATACTACGACATCTCAGAAGATCGATGTAAAGTGGCTCATGCCACGTTTTGTTCGGTGAGAGAGGTACCCGGAGGCTCACCTCCTTCCCTATCCCCTATTCCTTAAAGCTCGGCAACGCAACAGTAACACTACACACATAGGAGATACCTATTGTGTTGCTAGTGTCTATGGGTGGCGTTGGTTGCTACCGTCAGGTGACACGCCTGCTCGTTTGCCCTCCTATCCCATAAAAAATACATATATTTTTGCAGTTTTGTTAAAATATTTACACTTTGAATATATATTAAATTTATTGTTTTAAATTCTATTTATATTTATAAGATAAAAAACAACATAACCCTTTTTGAATTTATTCTCTGTCCAATTGCTTACAAATTTACATGGGCATTAGAAATTAAAACAGATATAACAATTATCATACTTTAACGTTACGCAAGTCGTCTAAAAATAACTAATAATAGTATAATAATAATATTGGGTTAACGAAACACTTACACGAAACCCTTACAAGTTACTGTAGTTACCACAGAGTACGTAGTTACAGTAGTAAGCGCTTACGCGTGCACCGGCCGTTGTGTGTACTGTGAACTACTGTGTGAGTGTAACCCTGTAACCGCGTATATAAAATAAGCGTTACATAGTAAGCGCTTACGCGTGCACCGGCCGTTGTGTGTACTGTGTGAGTGGAACCGCGTATATAAAATAAGCGTTACATTCGTGTCTACGAAACTACGTATACGGTTATAAGCCGCGTAATAGGTTACTGAAACCGCTTACGATAAATAACGCTCATGCCTACTTCTTGACACTGTCTGACAGATTTCTGAGTTCTGACATATCTGTATTTCCCTGAACTAAAAGGTACAACGAAATAATCATGTTTTACCAAATATTTTATATTTGTTTAATTGTTACTTCGCAAGTTTTTGGCCGTGAAGATACAGAAGTAAAATCTGAAGAAGATGTTGGTGTAAAATACGCGAATAGATGTGAGGTATGCAAAATACTTGCAACAGAACTACAGGGAAGACTTGAGGAGACCGGTAAGGTTCACGATGTTATCGAAATAGGATATTCATTGGATGACGTACAACCAAAGAAGAAAACCAAATATCAGAAATCGGAACTAAGGTTGATCGAGTCGTTAGAGGGTGTATGCGAAAAGATCCTAGAATACAATATTCATAAAGAACGTCAGGATAGTACAAGATTTGCAAAAGGTATGAGCCAGACATTTAAAACTTTACATGGTTTGGTTGATAAAGGTGTAAAAGTAGACCTTGGTATACCATATGAACTGTGGGATAAGCCCTCTGCTGAAATTACACATATGAAAACGCAATGTGAAAGTCTTTTGGAAGAAAATGAGGGGGCTATTGAAGACTGGTACTGGAATCATCAAGGAGAAGTGGAATTAAAGAAACATTTATGCACTGATCATGCGTTAAAAGGTGCTGACGCATCATGCCTGTCTGAGAAGCCAAGTACTGATAAGGGTGAAAAGAGCAACTCGGATAAAAGTGAACTATGACTATAATTTGTTCTATTGCATAAGAATATTGTAGATGAAGAGGCATTTTGACTGATTTTGATAATTTAGCTGTTTCAATTTATAGGAATATTTTTACTATCATTTTATATATTAATTTAAATTTTTTATAAATTGTTTGTGTAATTTTTAATCAGCAATCAATCAGTCATAAACTATAAGCAAATATGATAGGTCATGGCATGTGTGGGGCATGCCTCCCATTAGAGCCAACTACTCATTGTATTTTTAGTTAAATATAATCCAACTATAATAACATGTCTTAATCATGTTTAACTTCTCAATCATGTCTTTATAAGAGTTGAGAGAGAGAGTTTCTTCTTAACATGGTTATCTGCAGATTTTATATACTTTTATTGTTTATAATAATAATTCCAATAGTATCTTCTTGGCTTAGTAACTGTCATCATGCCTATTATAGTGTAAGTCATCTCAATCATGAGGGAACATTTCTGAATATTCCTTAAGTAAAATAATAATGTAAAACAAAAGTAAAGTAGTAATGTAAAAAAAAATAATGTAAATGTTAACATAAGGGATTTTAATATATATGTAAGACTGGAAAACGTATACTATTCCAGATTTAAAAAGCTTTGTTTTATTGCTATTTATAAATTAGTAATCAACTAATATTGATCAGAAACTATATTGTAAAGGTTTCATTGTCACACCATAACTTCACAAACCCATATACCGGTATGCAACTTCACATAAAGTCTCGTGTGGGTAGGAAGAGACGACAGTGCTCCTTAAGGATCAATTCTTACATGCCTCACTGGCTTCTTTGACTTTCATAGCTCTTATCGTACACACTAGACAATATTTAAGGCTTCTGACATCACATTCCTCAAGGGTTTGCATTCTTCTTATATGTTTGAACCATCTGAGTATGTCCTTTATGACATCCGTGGTGTCCTACCATGCCTGCTAAATAAGAATTCCTTTCATCAAACTATCATTTTTTATAACGCTTTTTCTAAATTCACAAAACCTCAGAATACCTTCCGGGTTAGCGTCAGCTACTTCTTTACGATGATGCAGAGTGAAAACATCTGGTCCATGCACTTTTTCCTCTTTTGAAACCGCCGCGAGCGTACCACGAATATATTCCTGTATACACAAATTTTGTCTGAATCTCATTGCCACCCTATTACTTATAATGTTTTTTTTTTACAATAATTAAGGAATGTATTTTAACTTATCAGATTCTGTTCGTAACAAATCAGATTTTGTTTTCCTTAAACATTAATAAGAATATTCATTTCATGTCTCGGTCTCGGTGGTCCAGTGGTCGAGCACCCCGATTCCGAATCAAGAGGTCGCGAGTTTGAATCCTGGCTCACAGCAATGACTTTTCGAAAGTTATGTGTGATAAATATCGATGACTGAAAACTTTGTGCCCGCGATGGCAATAGGTTCACCACCTATGCCATTTGGGGCGTAAACATAACGTCGAGTCGACTCGAGCTTAACAACCACTGCCTACACCGTAGGGTAGAAAAAGGCGTGAAGTTATGTGTGTTTTTTAGTGTCCGACCGAAGGTCTATTTATGGCCGAAGCCGATTAATCGGCAATCTCCACAACCTTTGGCCGAAGCCGAAGGTTATAAACTATTAGTAATTTAATAATTTTCTTCAATATTATCCACAGCTAAAGAAGAATATCGGTGTGAAGTGGCTATTGCCGCTTTTTTCTCGATGATAGAAGTATCCGCACTGAACTAAGTGCAGCTCGGTCCGTCAGTAACTCACTCATTCGTAACAGTTCGTTTAATTTCGACTGTTTTCGGATCTTCGGCGAGACCTTCGGCTTCAAACTTGTGCTATATAAATGCTCAAGATCAGCAATTACATCTTCAAAAATTATTTAGAAAGTTAACTGATCTAGACTTTTGTAAAAAAATAAATAAAAGAAACATAGAATTAAGCACCTTTTTAATCAACCGTCAAAAAGTGTCATCTAAACATTATACAATAAAAATTAATATCAACTATATATTTTGCACCAGTATCTTACATAAATATGTAAAGTATTTTTTATGGGTGCTTAAAAAACATTTGCAGCCATCCTGCAATAATGGACAGAAAAATAAAGTTACCTAAACAACACAAAATAATAAATTACTATAATATTAAGATTTCATATAATAAATCACAATATATTAAATACATTCGCTCTCTCTCTCGCTTGTGTACTACGCGCATACAATATTTGCACAACACTGATTGTCTCCCGACACTCATAATTTGTCTCACCACAAACAAAAAGCACAATATCAGATTCACATGTTTATACTAATTAAACACATTGTACATTTTTTTTATAATGTTATGACCAGGTAACAAAGACCTTTAAGTCAAAAACATTTTACATGGATGTAAAATACCACAGATTTAAAACAAAAATCTACCATCAACTTGTGTTATTCGAATGACTCTGGTATAGAGCCGGTTGGTTGTACATTGCCATGTGCTCAATATAACTTATGATTTATATAAAAATTTTTGGTAGTTTATTTTAATAAGTTCCAATGTTTAATATCAATAATTGTCTATAGGTAGGGGCTAGTGTCTTGGTATTCTTCGTCGCTGTCCTCTGATCCGTCGTCCGTCAGCTGGCGCTGTGAGGCCGTTTCCGTGTCCCCAACGTGTTCAGAGCTCGATGCATCTAAAACAAATAGAATATACAAAGGTTATATTTAATACATGATTATGTAAATTTACCTAATTCAGGTTACAGTGATTTAATAGCATGTGCCGGTGTTCATGTAGCAAATAGTTTAAGACATAAATGTAATGTTAGGAGAGATAACAAAATATCCGCTCTTGCTGTAATAGCGGATATTGTTTTATCTCATTAATAAGGTCGCCAGTGAAGCAAACCATGTCAAACATTTTATTAGAAATATATGTATAACTTCAAGTCCCCTTTGGGGTAGGCAGAGAGAACGATATATACACAATAAATAATGTTAAATTTAAACAATACAACATTCTTTTTTAATGTTGCTTTCACTACATGCAAATAATGATTATGCATTATTTTGCAGTATTCATAAATGAATACTGATTATAATTTATATAAGGCCTACTACAGTCTGAGTACAGTACTTAACTTTGTCAAAAACTAAGCAGAAAAATTAAGCATATCGGAAAATTACTAAAATACAACAAAATCACAGTCTTCTAAAATATATTCTATATTAAATGAAAATTGTAAGCAATACCAACATTATTCTACATAGAAAGCGTGCATTTTTCGTTTATACAAAGCGAAATAAAACAAAGCATTATTTCGAGAGTTAACAATTTAAAAAATTATATCATTGACTCAATTAAAATTATATTATTTTTCGGTTTTAGAATTTCAGTTCAGATTTTCTGTTAAATTTATTCATATTTATACAAAAAATAACACACAAATAATTATGAAAAAATACTATTTCATTTGTTGTGTGGTAAAATTGTGACTGTTCATGAGGTGCTCTATAAATTTTGCAAAAGTTTTATCAAAACTAGCAGTGAAGTGAACTTTCTAGAAAATTACTGCAACCAAATTACAAGCAAAGCAATAGTTACCCAGTTACCTGCATGAGGCTCAAATAACATTTCGTAGCGACGCGACTTTGGAGGCGGCGGAGATGATGAACCTCTGTAACAACGAAATTAATAAACATTATTAATTTAATTACATATAAATTTAAAAATATTGTATAAAAAAATAGGAACTTGGCGTGCAGTCAACAAACAGGTAATAAAGAGTTTTTTTTTGTTATGTCCATTTCCAGTTTCTCAGGTGTTAAATTTGAATAAGATGGTTTATTTTTCCTTTTAGGTCGAATTGTGGAAACAATATGAATCTGTTTAGTACTTTCAGATATTTTAGATTCTCTCATGGCAGAGAGAATATTCCTAGGGATAGTTAGTGGCTATATTTTAAGATAGACCGCATGTACACAGTAGTAGTACAATAGTTGTTACCTGATGTTATTAGCTGTTATAATTATGTTATCTTCTTATTCAGAAGTCCTGGGTTCGTTTCCGGGCTCACACCAATGATTTCTCGGAAGTGATGTGTGATAAGTATCAATGTCTGACAAGTTTGTGCCCGGTGTTCGGCAATAGGTTCACCACTTGTTCCATTTGGGATATAACATAACTATTCTGTGAGTCGCGGCTCAACAGCCTCTACCTACACCTTCGGGTGGAAAAAGCGTGAAGTATTATGTATTTTACTGACCGATGTGTCGGCGAGTGAGAGTCTCCGTTCTCGCTGGGCGGGGGCGAGCCTCGCGGTGATGGCGGCTGACTGAGCGCCTGCATCAGCCGACCCTTGGACTCGTTCCATATGTTGGACAACCTGCCCTCGGGACCGAACAACAGCAGGAAAGCGCCAATCAACTCTCGAGACTTTTCCTCCCATTTTGTTAATATATCCACCCGCTTCTCACCTATGTCTGTCATCACCTGTAACAATTTTCACACGGGGTTAATTTAAAATATATTAATATCGACAAAAGCTGACTGAAGCTACTCGTTGGCGTCTTATCAGCCAGATCGTGTATTACGGCGCTCTGTTATCGTCTACCCTGCAAGGAACTTTGTTCGTTATGGGTTAAGTAAAGAAACACATTGCTGTAAGACATTTCGTGCCCATTTTCCTTAAGGGTCCGTTGGCCACAGTATCACATGTTTTTACAAAATAAGCATTGCTTGTAATATTTATATAAAATACAACGAGTCTATAACATTACCTTTTTCCCTTTATCTTTGAGTTCGTCCATTTTATTTTGCAGTTTGAACTTTTTCTCGTTGAGGAATGACACGTTCAGTTCTTTGGCCGAGTATCCCCGCGCCAAATTTCTTCTCACATAGATGTCGTAATCGCGAACTATCCGCGCCACGATATCTGATGTGGATACACCTGAAACACCGCAAAGAGACTTTGTTAATATTTAGTATTACGTCAAATTGTAGCTGAAGATAAAAAATATGTTTGCTAAGAATTTATTAAAACTACTAAATATATTCTGTACAACGAAATGACTATTCGCTTTCTTTGACATCGACATTGGAACTAGCCTTAAGCCTGGTCATATTCTTACAGCATTTTTATGGCATAGGGGGCAAACGGACCATCGGGTCGCCTGATGGTAAACAGCTAACGTCGCTTATGGACACCTGTTTGGCGAAGGGAGATCGAAGGAAGGGGGTATGGGCCACCAGATACTTCTCTCACCGAACGAAAAGCGACATGTGCCATTGTGGTGGTGGTATGTCCCCGGTCGAGCCGACCCATTCATGCAGTAAACTGCGTGGCTCTATATACCACCATTACAAAACTCCTAATTTTAAAACAAAGTAGAGTTTAGACTGTACAGTGTCTCACCTTCTGTCCTCTCTGTGGCGACGAACATGTCTTTTGCCTTGATGTGTGCGTATGTGTCGTCGCAGTCCACCGACGTGTATGGTATGTCGTCGTGCGCGACAAAGTCAATCTTGTGCTTCTCTAGGAACTCCTCGCTGCACTGCCACGGCGCGTCTGCCACAATCTACAAATGAAACACAAATAAGTAATAATTGAGCCCACTCGTTAAACCAGAAATTATCCTAGTATTTTTGTAACTTCACAACTCTATACCAGAGGGTGTAGACTTATCGTTATAGTGGCGAGAATTATGCCTCTATTAGGCTATTCGTTTTAATTTAATACAGGTGGGGGAACCTAATGCCCTCGTGTGCAAAATTGTCAGTCATCGATATTTATCACACATAATGAAAAGAATAAATAATCATCATCATTAGCCTGTTGAGGTCCACTGCTGGACATAGGCCTCCCCCATAGAGCGCCACAACTGCCGGTCCGCTCAATCATGGGGGATTATGCCATAATAATATAATAATATCTTGGACAATCAATATACACAGCGCCCTCTAGTTCCAAGCTAAGCAACTAAATGCTTGTGTTATGGATACTAGATAACGGATATTAAGACACATATACTTTTCTTTTGTAAATACATACTTATAATACATAGAAAAACACCTAGACGCCGCACAAATATTCATGTTTGTCACAAATATTTGTGCTCGGGTGGGAATCGAACCCCCGACCTCAATGCTGCAGCCGGTAGCTTTACCAATGCGCCACGAGGCCCGTCAATTTTAAATTTTGTTCAAGTCAAATAATGACGCATATCTGAACGAAATCATTCGTTTTACGTCAACCTGTTTTAGTTCATATAACTTTGTTCACTCGTGAGTCTGCATTTCTAACAAAACGCAGAGATCTACAAGCAATGTTAATTTAACACAAAGTTTTGACAGAACAAAACAAGCAGACAGACAGGCAACAATTGTAAAAAGTGTTATTTTGGTGTATGTTCCGTATATATATATGAATGTTAAATTAAATGAGGACAGTTACTTCAATATTACGAACAGACACTCCAATTTTATTTATGTGTATAGATGATTGATAACCACCCTTTTCTAACTTCCACCCCTATACACCTAAAATATTCGTTAATATTTAGTTTACGCTGAGACTTGTTCACGATAATTTTGAGATGACGTTGAAGGCTGTATAAATTATATTTGTTCATGACTATTAAAGATATATTTTTTGTATATTTTGTATATTATTGCCGTCAGATTTTTACGATCTTTTTAATTATATTTGCTTGTTTATTGAATGTAGAATTAGATTAGATGTTATTGCGCGCAAACATACAATAAAAATTTGCGTGTTACTAAATCAAAAGTTAATTGTAATCTCCATTGTTGACGTAATCTTACAGATGAGCAAAAACTACGGAGGATTTTTTTTTAATCTTTATGATTCTTAATTGGCACTACCAGACTACATTACATGTAATAAAGTAAAGATAATTATAGACTATTGATGTAATGCAAGACGCCTCGCCTCTTTTTGGGTAGTTTGTGCTTTGAAATTTTGGCTGGAAAATTAAAATCATAGCATTTTATCTTCGAGTTTTTAATACCCCGACGTACAAGGAGCATCATTCCTAGCGTGACGTGACACGGTGGCGAGCTTATTGCCATTATGATTCAATCTAGCTAGACAATTCAGCCATCGTTAAATTTATTAAATTTCTTTATTATTGTATTAATTTATTACTACAAGGATTAGATAGAACCCCTGCCCTGCCACAGTTTCCTCATTAACGAGCCACCTCAAGTTTATACAGAAAAACTGAGAAATTGTAGATTCTTCTTATCAGGTCTGTTAGTTCTCGTTTGTGTCTTGGTAAAGGGAGTTTTGGCGGGACTGTGGAAGAGACATGTCCGCTATTTGCATTATTTTCTCAGATTTGTGTTTCAATGGATATTATTGAATAAAATTCGTGGCGTTTTATTTAATAAGTGTTCGTATATGAGTGCAAATGTGGGAAATGGTGTAGGTATCGTGTTTAGTGTACTCTTCTACATTCTCGTCAGGACTCCCTCGGAACATCATGCATAAAGTGCCACGACTTTATGGATGATTAGGTTAGGTTAGGTTAAGCTTTAGGGTTAGGCTAGGTTAGGTTAAGATTAGTTTAGGTTAAGAATGATGCTGTTAAATATAAAATAAGACTCGACTTAAAGGTCCTAGCAACCTGGTCGTTAAATTATATAAATAAATCTTGGTAAAGGTCTGTGAGATAACTTCTTTTTTGAATGGAAAGCAAATTTTTCGTACCAAGAGGCACTAATGCCTGAGAACTGGCTGTTGCTTAGCCCAAAATAGTGGACATTTATACGTCCACCTGCGTAAAACTACACAATTGTAAATATTTTGTTCACGATACAATTAGTAAAGTCCTACCCGCCTTGTGATCTTGATCTATTATACTTTAAAACTATTTATAACTAACTGAGCGTTCACAGAATTTGCACCCGTTTAGTCAATGCGATCATTAATAAAAAAAGATTTCAATTACTTTAGTTTATTAACAAGCAGTCATTCAATACTAATAATATATAGAGAATGTAAGAAATATTTGCGGGTATTCTTCCTCATTGTGTTTATTTTAAACAATATCATATGTAGCATCATCATCATAGATAGCGTGAGACTTTTGATTAAAGTTAAAAGTAACTATTGTTTTAAATATTTCGTATTATTGTATACATACGCGGATTGAAAACTACAACAAGAATATATACTACTTCAGAGGAGTATATATTATAGAGAGCAGAGCAGCTAGAGCATTATACTATGTTTAAATAACCTTAACCCAAAAAAAAAAAAATCCTTGAAAACACTTTCAAAATGGCAGAAATAATGAGAGTTATGAAAGTCAAAGAAGCGAGTGACGTGTGTAAGAATCGTGCCTTACGCCGCTCAGTTCTCTCTGCCTACCGCGCAAGGCGTGAAGTTATAAATATATATATATTAGGAAAATCTCGGTGGCGCAGTGGTGGAGCACACCGCTTCTGATACGGAGGTCCGGGTTCGAATCCTGACACTGGTTCACACCAATGACTTTTCGAAATTGTTTTCAGGAGTTATGTGTGATAAATATCGATGACTGAAAAACTTTGTGCCCGATATGGCAATATAGTACAGGATCCCTAGAACATTTTTTTAAGTGATTACTATCAAGCTGAATCTTCGTGAATAGCTTCATTTCTATGAGGCGCCCAACAATATCATTAGGGAAATTTTAGATGATGGCAGCTAACAGAGATAGCCACGACCAAATATGTTTATTTGGTGATTCTCAAACAATCATCACTAACCGGGCGTTCCTTGTTTATTTTTTAAGATAATATAATCTAAATTATTGGAAAAAATATTTCTCCTAAAACGATTAAACAGGTCACCTACTTTCAATTTGCATGGGAAATAAGCTCATAAAAGTTATTATTAACCAGCTGATTATTAAAAATAAAATATTATTATTTAATTTAGCTGACTTATTGTCCTACAAATCGCGAGGTACGTCATCCCGGTCCCACACTCTAAAGTTGTAGTCATAATACAGTTGAGGCAGACTATTACACTTATAATTTTAGTCGGACTAGTGATATGTACCTGTTTTATTGTAGGACATTGTTTGATTTGGTCAGAGAACACGCTAACCTTATATGTAATAGTTTTGTCCTACGGTTAATAATAAAAAAAAGTCTAGTGGTTTAAACAATTTTTGACCATAAGTCCGGGATAATGTACCCCGCAATTTGTAGGACAATATGTCAGTTAAATTATACAAATACTAAATAATTTAATTTTAAAAAATCAGCTGGTTAGTAATAATTTTTCATGGCCGCGTTTTCCATACCAGTTGAAAGAAGGGGACCTCTTTAATCAAACCTTGCACTTTATAGGACAAATATAATTTCCAATAATTTAGATAATTATCTTGAATATCACACTAGGAACAGTCGGTTAGTAATGAGTTTTTGAGAATCACCAAATAAACATATTTGGTCGTGGCTACCTCTGTTAGCTACCATCATCTAAAATTTCCCATATGATATTGTTGGGCGGCTCATAGAAATGAAGCTATTTACGAAGATTCAGCTTGATAGTAATCACTTAAAAAATGTTCTAGGGATCCTGTACTAATAGGTTCGCCACCTATTCCATTTGGGACGTAAACATAACGGCGAGACGAGGCTTAACAGCCGCCGCCTACACCTTCGGGTAACAAAGGCGTGAAGTTATGTTATGTTATATTAGAAAATGTGTTGCATCAAAAGGCGCTAGTGTTACAGTGATAAACAGATCATTACCTCATCGACATATCTGCAGTGTCTGACGGCCTCGTACCTTTCGTCTTCGGTCATGACTGTTCGCCCCTTCCGTCTGTGTGTTAGTTCATCGCTGCAAACTGTAAACAAATAAATACTAACATTATTTCTTTAGTTACAAAGTGGAAAAGAAAAACCTGTTGTGCCGAACCCAAATAATGGGAACAGGGGGCCTATTATGAGCTCTTAATTCTAGCCAGCTCACGCGATGCCTAGCTAATTCGTATTTCCAACGACTAATTTCAGCTAATCTAGACTACTCATGACTGACTAAATGGAATTAGTGGTTAGTCGGTGACAAGTAGTCACTGACTACTTGTCACCGACTAGCCGAAATTGGTCGTTGAAAATAGGAATTTGAATTTGTTAGGAGCCTCAAAAATGTGCATGAAAAGAGTTATGAAAGTCAACGAAGCGAGTGAGGCGTGTAAGAATCGTACCTTATGGCGCTCTGTTCTCTCTGCCTACCCCGCAAGAGATTTGGCGTGAAGTTATGTATAAATAGCGTTTAAGTTGGCAGGAATTAAGAGATCATAATACCCCAGCTGAGCAAGAAAATTATGATGATGTTTATATACTTAATTATAATTTATTTATAACATAACATAACTTCACGCCTTTTGTTACCCGAAGGTGTAGGCAGTGGCTGTTAAGCTTCGTCTCGCCGTTATGTTTACGTCCCAAATGGAATAGGTGGCGAACCTATTGCCATACCGGGCACAAAGTTTTCAGTCATCGATATTTATCACACATAACTTCCGAAAATAATTTCGAAAAGTCATTGGTGTGAGCCAGTGTCTGGAATCGAACCCGGACCTCTGGATCAGAAGCCTATAAATTTATTTATAAATTTATAAGTTTATTTCCTTCCTCGCGTAAAAAATAACTGACATCTTATGTATAACAATAAGTTATAGTCTCCTTGTTTTCTTGTATTATAAACAGTAATTACATTATTTCAATATGAAATTATGAACGAGTTGTGAATCTTTTTATCAACTTATAAACAAAAACTTACATTGAGATCATAAAATAAAATGGATGGTAAATAAATAAATTTAAATATTTTCTACATCCACGCCAGACGTATGTCTAATTCAGATAGAGAGAGAGAGAGAGAGAGAAGATAAAAACGCGGCAATCTGTTCAAATCTGTTGTATGCACATGCCTAGAAAAATTGCATTTGATACATTCATAATCATCATCATTATATAGATAATTAAATGTGATGTATTCAAGTAGTATACAAATTTGGCAACGCATCGCTGTATATTTATAAAGATACGATAAAAATACAAACAATACATTATCAGTACATGTGATCCCAATTATCGATTACTATTGAATCGAGTAAAATAGATTATAACGTAATTATCACAGATTTGTTATGTTAATCTTGAAATACACACGAGCAAGTATGGACACGGAACACGTGCCCGGCCCGCCTGTACTATCACGAAACATCGTACGACAAAACGTACCAATGAACGCCTTTTAAATTATCAATCAAAGATATCAATTGTAATTAATAATACACACCCGAGTGATATGACCTTTAAACAGTGACTCAAACTGGCGGGATTTTAACACAATAATAGTGCAAACGTCATTTCTATTTTCGTCACTATGAATAAAATAAATGGATTTATTGTGAAAAAAATGTACCTTTCTATATGCAATTGTAGCTGAAAATATAATTCCGGACAATCGCGAGTTGAAACTTGCATGAGTTGATTTATATTAATCTAACTAGCTGACCCGGCGAACTTTGTTCCGCATTAAGAGAAATAAATGAGTAAATTTTGCTTATCATGAGGTTCAATTTGTGCTATTTATTGGCTTCAACTGCTGTCCCACTATGTTAATACTGCTATATCTTCGAAAATATTCGTTTAAATTGCATGCTGTAAAGGGCCAGGATCATCTATATTACATGCACAATCTATTTAAGACACTTAATTAGATGAAAATTAATGCTGTAATCTTTAAAACCGCTTGGTAAATAAGCCATTATTTCTCGTAAAAAGTAAAAAAAAAAAAGGTCATTGTGGGTTAACCCTAAGAGATAGACATATGCCCTCGCGGACTTTTTTGTAGACCTTCTGAAGGTGTTTAATAATGTAGAACATAATTTTGATTTATCACTTAGGGTTCCGCCAGCGTTTGCAATTAAAGTGCAAAATCTTGAAAATTATCACTTTTTCTTTACAACATCATATATAAATTATAGATCAAAATCACCCCGTTGACACTCTCTAACTATTAAAAAAAACCGCATCAAAATCCGTTGCGTAGTTTTAAAGATATACGCATACAAGGGGACAGACAGCGGAAAGTGACGTTGTTTCATACTATGTAATGATATGACGTATTATCTAGTCGATTTGAAATGGAACGATTTTACCAAACTGATTGTGTATCCCAAACAAAACAGCATAAATATTTGAAAATATTAAAAACGCTTGTGTTTTTCTTTTTCCATCTATACCGCAAGGGCTCAAGGTGTGATGTAGGTAACAGTTAAGTATTAGACACTATTAGATGATATTAAATCTATTTGGATGGTCATGAATTATTTATTACTTTTTGCCTCGAAGGTCTAGGTCAAACGTCTGAAAAAGTAAATGACGCAATCGGCATTTTGTATTTTTTTTTTGGGTAGATGGAAATAGTTTTTAAATGTTACAAAGGTATATTATTCTGGACTTATGATGGTTCGCAATACATAAAGAACTAGTGTGTGAAAAGTTGTTATAACAAATTTTTCTCACCGCCGACTATAAGGTAGACATTAGGGAATACTGTCTTGGCCTGTTGGAGTTGTCTGGCGTGTCCCTGGTGGAACATGTCATAGATACCGTCGGAATAGACGCGCACCTTGCGTTGTGCTGTCCCCGCTAGTGCCTGAGCCCGTGGGATGCGACCATAGTGACATTGGTCCCGCTCCGCTATTGCAGCGGGGTCTGTGCTGAACGGTGCCGCAGATATAAGAGACTGAAACAACAAAATAGATAAGTCATCATATGTTTTTATGCAGATGAAATCTCTTTGGGATGGTCTTATTTACAAGGTTCCAGGGAAGAATCCTCTTTTACAGATATATCTGTGATAGTTAACTGACTAAAATGTGTTCGGTATAGACATGGTAGCAGTCTAGGTTTACTAAAATTTGCCGGACCCAATAGGTATTTATTATTTAGTCATATCAAAAGAGTGCCCGGTTTATTAGTTTATTTTTCACATTGCGCATTCATCCAAAACAAATAATTGGTGTTAAATAATATCATAGATAAATACATTTTAGCATCGTTTGGTTAATGATTAACATCGTCTTCATTTGACACGTCCGCACCACCCGAGCGTGCCTTTGTCAACCTCGACACTAAAGCCTCAATTTCCGAACATCTTTGTAACTAAAATATGATAACATTATTTTCGTCTCGGTCGGATTTTCGATAGAAATATACAAAACTAATTTATGGAAAAGATTCCCTTGCCTATATCCACCTATACATACGTTTGGCTAAAAAGTGGCATCGCACAGATAGTTCGCGATAGATACACATTGTAATTATCATTTTATATTGTGACATTAAAATTATTCAAACTCGGCTCGGCTTCAATGATAATGAGATGGCGTGATGTGTGACGCGCATCTGTGGCGCGGTGCGGTGCCACGCCACTCGCCCCCGGACATACCGATTAACATACGACTCATATACGTCGCTTTATCTAAAACGCGTGAGCTTGTTCTATCAACGAGGACCGGACATAAATTACTCAAAACACTGATTACTAACTAGTAACACAATGTTTCTTAATATTTGTCTAGTTTTTGTGATACCGCTGCGTTCAGAAGGCTTTTAGATGCGTACATTCTGAACGCAGCCGTTTGCGGTGGCCATCTTTGTCGTTTTGGATTCTCTGTCAATATAAATCATCATTACATGGTATAAAACAAAGTCACTTTCCGCTGTCTGTCCCCTTGTATGCGTATATCTTTAAAACTACGCAACGAATTTTGATGCGGTTTTTTTAATAGTTAGAGGGTGTCTACGGGGTGGTTTTGATCTATAATTCATATATGATGTTGTAAAGAAAAAATTATAATTTTCCAGATTTAGCACTTTAATTGCAAACGCTGCCTGAACCCTAAGTGATAGATCAAAACAGTGTTCTACATTATTAAACACCAGAAGGTCTACAAAAAAGTCCGCGGGCATATGTCTATCTCTCAGGGTTAACCCACAATGACCTTTTTTACTTTTTACGTGAAATAATGGCTTATTTAGGAAGCAATTTTAAACATTACAGCATTAAATTTCATCCAATTAAGTATCTTAAATAGATTGTGCAGTTACAGCATGCAATTCAGACCAATATTTTCGATGATAATGCAGTATTAACATAGCGGGACAGCAGTTAAAGCCGATAAATAGCACAAATTGAACCTCATAACATAACATAACTTCACGCCTTTTGTTACCCGAAGGTGTAGGCAGCGGCTGTTAAGCCTCGTCTCGCCGTTATGTTTACGTCCCAAATGGAATAGGTGGCGAACCTATTGCCATACCGGGCACAAAGTTTGTCAGTCATCGGTATTTATCACACATAACTTCCGAAAACAATTTCGAAAAGTCATTGGTGTGAGCCAGTGTCTGGAATCGAACCCCGGACCTCTGGATCAGAGGCCGTGCGCTCGCCCACTGCGCCACCGAGCTGTTGAACCTCATGATATCCAAAATTTACTTATTTATTACTTTTGATGATGAACAAAATTCGCCGGGTCAGCTAGTAACAAATAAAATTCGAAGCGACGATTACTTTCTTTCTTAATTCATTAATGAGTTTTCAGACAATTTGATGTTCATATTGGCATGTACATAGTATTAAATGAATTGACTTTGGCTTAGCGTATCATGTTTAAATATATACATTTCAATGTATTTTTCAGCATTATTAACAAAGGCTGAATTAAATAAGAAAGTAGCAGTGTTGCGAATTATGTTCGCGAATTCAACAAACACCCATATATTCTGTCTGTATTACGGTTTACGGTTTAAGACATTTACTTTCCGAAAAGATTTACAAATCACTTACAGAGAAAATACTAATACTAATATAATTACAATAACCAGAACAGCGCAGTGTGTAGGGTGGATGGAAAAAAAAGTACCCACTCAATTTATGTCTGAAAAAATTAATGAACATAGCATAATACCCATGACATGTTAATTTACTATCCGGTTACTTATTATAAAAGCAACAGAAAATAATAATAATTGTATGTATACCTACAGCGGGTCTCAAATAGTATTTTTATAACAATATATAATTAAGTTTATTTAGTATATCATTGCTCGTAATTTCTAATTAAATACATAGAAACAACACACGCACCATGGACACACACACATACATACAAACACATATAAATTGGCTTTACAAATAGATGTTACTGCACTGCACTTTACAGGATGTTAGATACTATTAAATGCCTAATATCTACCAAAATCACCATAACATTTTACCAACCAATTAGACCAAACCAATCAGAAAAAAAGAAATTGTACGTTTTGCTTTTCAAGGATTTTTTTTGTTAGTTACGTGATTCCAATAATGAAAAGTCCTTCAAGGTATGGTTTCTCAATAATTTCTTAAAAGCAACTAAAGTTTTAGCTTCTTTTATTACTCTGTATCATCAAATTGTGGCGACAAATAGATTGCAATAAGTTTTTCATTTACATAATTCCAATGTACATCGACGTGAACATACAATTAATTAACATAATTCCAATCAATCCTGCGATAAGAAATACACCTGGCAAGTTTTATCGTTTATTAAAAGCATTAATTCTATGCCAGCTGTTGCCTGCGATTTCATTCGCAAAACACTCTTACAATTTATAAATTTTATAATTTGTACCATGAAGACCGTTTATCTTATCTAGAATAAGTTAATATGGTCAAAATGTATACAGCAAAATCAGAGATTACCAAGAATAAACTGAAAATTGGTAATAAAAACAAATAGCGACTTAGTTAACAAAGACTTCTAGTACATTTTTGCTTTTACCAAGCTATGGTATTTTTTATTACACCACACATACTCAAAATTGTCTATACTTCTATAGTCTATACTATTATAAACGTAACTTCACGTCTTTTTCTACCCGAAGGTGTAGGCAGGTGTAGGCAGCGGCTGTTAAGCCTCGACTCGCCGTTATGTTTACGTCCCAAATAGAATAGGTGGCGAACCTATTGCCATACACCGAGCACAAAGTTTTCATCATCATCATCACCATCATCATTAGCCTTTTTGACGTCCACTGCTGGACATAGGCCTCCCCCATAGAGCGCCACAACTGCCGGTCCGCTCAATCATGGGGGTTTTTTGCCATAATCGCCACGCTTGGCAGGCGGGTTGGCGATCGCAGTAGGCTGTATTTTCTTGAGAGAGAATGCTGCTGCCCATTCTTCCAGCTTTTTCCCTTAGTCGCCTTTTACGACACCCACGGCAAGAGATGGGGTGGCTGTATTGTATGCCGGCGCCACACAGCAAAGTTTTCAATCATTAATATTTACTTTACTTCATTGTGAGCCAGGATTCGAACCCACGACTTCTTGATTCGGAAGCGGGGTGCTCGACCACGGTACCACCGAGTTATATAGATATAGCTGTCGATGTGAGAGTATTTTACAAAGAGGAAAGACATGTTTGTTTGCCTGAAGTCGTAAAACTGAGAGAACCGATATATGGTCATCCATCATACTGATATGATCTTCATTTAGAAACGGGGTTGCGTTATCGACCTATAAGGGAGTAGGAGAGGAAAGATATGGAAGGCGGCTGGGCCTCCGGTACCTCTCTTACCGAAAGAAACGCGGTATAACTCACTTTACGTCGATATTTTGAGAGGTCGTGGTGTTTCACCTGTCGATCCGGCCTATTTATGCAGCGAACTGCTTGACTCTACCCTAGCATTTCGCTGCATAAATGGCCCGACTGTAAAATCTAGGCTACCGAAACGAAAACAAGTACCGAATACTAAAATTAGTGTGTAATAAAAATAGAATGATAATTAAATTTACGCTTCTATAGTGACAATAACTTTTAAAATATATTCACGCATTTACATAACTAACTGAATGTCACGTAATTTCTGGTGATAGTCTCGATACGAACGTACGACTCCACGTAGACGGCTCCTGGTACATACAACTGTGCAAATATGTAAAATATCTAGTTGTCAAGTAAACAATATAACTATGTACCACCTCACTTACTCTTCTTACCAATGACTGACACAAAGTATTCAACAATTCAAGACTTCTATTATAAATTATATCAGGAGAAAAATATTTCCACCTTTTTTTTCCACCGGTTTTAGGCCCAAAATATATTATTTTACCAATTCGAATGAAAACCGCTAACAGTTAATGGTATGAGCAATAAAAAAATAATAAGCTGTCGTAGATAAAAGATTTAACAACTTTTTGCAGGTTCTAGTTATAACTATTTAAATAAAAAATATTTAATATTATTATTCTGGCGTACATATATTGTAATCGTTTTGAATACCTAAAAAATAATAATTAAATAGAATTATTAATATAATCCTTGCTGACTGTATCTGATCAGATAAATAATTGTCTCACTATCACAATTATTAATCTGTATCTAAATTAATATTCAAGGTAAGCTATATAATAAAACTAGCTGACCCGGCGAACGCGTATCAAAAGTAATACATAAATGAGTAAAATTTAGATATTAAGAAATTCAATTTGGGATATTTATCGGCACGCGTCACAACTGCTACGTCCCGCTATGTTAATACTGTAATATCTTCGAAAATATTCGGTTAAATTGCATGCTGTAAAGAGCCAGGATCATCTATATTACATGCACAATCTATTTAAGACACTTAATTGGATGAAAATTAATGCTGTAATGTTTAAACACGCTTCGTAAATAAGCCATTATATCTAGTAAAAAGTAAGTAAATAAAAATGGTCACTGTGGGTTATCCCTAAGAGATAGACATATGCCCTCGCGGACTTTTTTGTAGACCTTCTGAAGGTGTATATTAATGTAGTACATTGTTTTGATTTATCACTTAGGGTTCTTGCAGCGTTTGCGATTAAAGTTCTAAATCTTGAAAATTATCACGTTTTTACTACACTATACATGAATATATATATATCATATCATATAATATAGATCAAAACCACCCCGTTGACACCCTCTAACTATTGAAAAAAACCGCATCAAAATCCGTTGCGTAGTTTTAAAGATATGCGCATATAAGGGGACAGACAGCGGAAAGTGACTTTGTTTTATACTATGTAATGATGAAATAGATACGAGACAGGCCATTTCTAATATTTTCAAAAAATTAATAAAAATCAGCTTGTCGTGTATGAATAATGAATTTCAGGCGTATTCATACCTATTCAGATGACGTTTCATATTAGAAAATATATCTTGATGCTTATAGATAGATAGATAGATAATAAATAAATAAATAAATATCGTCTATAGATATTATTATTTCTTATAGATTAATAATATTATCTACAAAAACGCGAAAGTTTAGTGCGACATAATCCGTACTTAATAACAGACTCGATAAATCACAGAGAATTATGAGAGAAATATTTAATTAGGAAAAGTAACTAGACACAATGTAAAAGCGGAAGGAAGGATGTAGGAGTTGAAGGCCGCCACGGCATACTTTCCATGACCAAATTGAACGTGTTCTTGCGAAAGATGATTGTTTGGAGACTAAAAAGGGGACAAGAGTTATGAAAGTCGACGAAGTGAGTGAGGTGTGTGAGTATCCTGCCTTATGGCACTCGATTCTGTCTGCCAATCTAACAAAGGACTTGGCGTGTGAAGTTAAGTAAGTAAAAGTAAGTACCTGATTCTTCTTTTATGTGGTTGAGAAGTGACTTGGGGACCTCTGAATCAAGATGATTTCGGATCAAATCTGATACACGGACTGTGCGGATGTTTTGTATTGATTGTCATATATGACTGATAACATTGCGCCCGATGTATGGCATTAGGTTCCGCCACCTACGTTCCATTTCGGAATAGAAATAAAAAAGCCACTGCATCCAAATTCCAGACACTAAGATACTTCTACTCTAAACACGATAGTGGCATATGCCAGGTTTGTAGTAAACAGTGATCGTTGGCATATTAATGGACACCGGGACATCTGATTTTAAAACATTTTACGATTTATTATAAACAATAACGTGTTATTAAAAACCTTCCGCTAACTGATGACTGGGTGGGACTGAGACTCATCACAGCCGAGGCTGTAATTGATAACTCAATCAGCCAGGGGTCAATTTGAATCATGATTCTAAAGAGCATGTAGTCAGTAACCTTAGTCTATAAATAAATTTTAAAAAAGATATGATTTGTTGAGTCTCACAATATTTTTCTTAATGCGAAGATACTCCATTCAGTTTATTAAATGTAATTGATAAGTTCATGATATAATTGACATGTTACTCTGTAATGAATTAAGCTTTCGATATATTTTTTTGGGGATTCCCAAAACACCATTTTAACAATGTTAAGGTCAGCTATAACTGACTGACAAATGAAAACTGTAAAAAATCGATGTAAATTTAAATGTACAAATAACAAATAGCATCATTAAGGCGTTCCCAAATTGGATATTAATTTAGTAAATTAATCAAGGAACATATTAATATACAAAATACTAATGTAATTAACATTCACGTCGGCGGCAAGTTATTGAAATTAAAAGTAGGATGTTACTTGTATTAGCAGAAATTTTACGAAATACTGATGTCGAGGTCGTTACTTACGAGTCGACAGACAGGTCTCCAGATCAATCAAAATTGCCCATAACTTATTTATTTGTTTTACATTATTTTACTTAAAAATACTAAAATCTAAAACAATTATTTTCTAATTACATAAAGCTCAGCTTACATTGAGTAAATTTGAAATAAAAAATCAGTTCAAAATTAAATAAATAATAGTATTTGATAACGTCCTAGATTTCCCAATCAACTAATAACACCTGGGATTTGAAAAATAATCTTGGTAATACGAGTGTGAATTGACAATTAGAGTACAAATAAAAATATTAGAAAAAAAGAACTAAACTTGGTGACTTTCAGTATTTTAACTGAGAACTTGGATACATAGTCAAATTAGCATGAATGTAATTAGTTACAACTGGACGATGAAACCTTGAATGTACAATATGTCTTTAGGTATTTGTACGTAACGCTGGCAATGCCTGACACTGGCATAATGGGTAGTTGGCGCCGAATGGTCTCGAATCATGTTAATTGCCTTGAGTTTTGGGTATTTCTTCAAATAACGGGCAAAATCGGTAAATTATGTTCTATACTCTGCCAGTCATTTTGTTTATGACTCTGGCCATAGTTCAACAATCTGTTATCTTCCTCATAACTCAATGATTGAAGCAGAAAAAATCCTATTAAATTCAGATACTATTAATTCAGCACAGTAAGAAGGAATTATAACGAGTATAGCGATAAGTATCGGCAATTATGACTCGTCACCCAGAATTTTCCGCTCCCATGGAATAGGTCGGGGAGCAATGAAGATTATTTTGTTAATCATCTATATTCATCACACAATTCCTAAAAAAGATTGTTAGGAAGTCACCCAGAATCGATCTGGAGATCACTGAGTAATGAAAGGAGTATTGAACCACCGGACCATCTAAGTTTTTGAATAGATAATATCCATGTAACATATTAAATTTGTCAATTTAATCTCAACTATTGTTGTCATTACATTACCGATGGGTAAGTTTTTAACAAACATCCATTTGCGTCACTAAACAATTTCAGATAACCAAACTGCCTAATGAGGTGTTATCAATTCTTACGAAATGTAGATACATTACGGGCACTTGAAATATGTATAAAGTATTTTAATTATACTTGTTTTATTTTTGTAAATTCACTATTTTTCTACTCGTTTATTTTTTATATATATAAGAGATTTCCACTTATATATTGACTCATCACGATATCTCTGGAACCATAAGGCGTAGTGACTTGAAATTTGGTAGGATTATTCCTTTCGCCGAGTAGAGGTCAGCTAAGAACGGATTTTACGAAATTCCACCCACAAGGGGGGTTGCGGGGGTGTTAACAATGGAAAATTCCCTTTTTTAACCTATAGCTGCTATCGACTTCAAATTTGTCGAAGATATTGCAGTATTAACATAGCGGGGCAGCAGTTATTACTTTTGATGCGAAACAGAGTTCGCCGGGTCAGCTAGTTTTTTATAAATGGAATAGACGGCAGAAAGAATTTTTATCATTATCACACATAACTTATTGACTCTTCGTCAAGAATCGAACCAGAGGTGTCTTGATTTAGAAGCGAATTTTTTTTCGGCTAATATCTTATAATATACTAGCTGACCCCGCGAACTCTGTTTCGCATCAAAAGTAATAACTGCTGCCCCGCTATGTTAATACTGCAATATCTTCGACAAATTTGAAGTCGATAGCAGCTATAGGTTAAAAATGGGAATTTTCCATTGTTAACACCCCCGCAACCCCCCTTGTGGGTGGAATTTCGTAAAATCCGTTCTTAGCTGACCTCTACTCGGCGAAAGGAATAATCCTACCAAATTTCAAGTCGCTACGCCTTATGGTTCCAGAGATATCGTGATGAGTCAATATATAGGTGGAAATCTCTTATATATATATATATAGATAATCAGCTTCATTCCGAATGATTTCCAAGTAACTGAAAGTTATACTTTTCACAATGTCGACCTCACTGTCACGAGACGACTATCTAGCAAGAAACATTTTCAAGAAACACTTGAATCGTCAACTTCACCTAAGAGCACCAGCAGACTAAAACCTAAACAACGGTACATCTGCACTGGCTGATCGACTGGACCGAGACTTATTCCTTAATTTAAATTGTAATTTTCTTTCACAAGGATTCTTTTTTATTAGCTTTTTATTAGCTTCACCTGTATGTTTGTTTGTAGGATTGTATGTTTGTATGTTTGTTTGTAACCGACTTCTTTTTTAGTTTCCGGTGATTGCCACTAGATGGTGCGATTTGTGAACTATGAAAGTTCTAGACTAGAAAACCGAACTAAAAAATAGAAAATAAATAATAGTTTAAAAAAACTAAAAAACACGCTTTTTATAGAAAACCGAACTAAAAAATAGAAAAATAAAAAAAATATTTTATTTTAAAAAAAGCGTGGGGTGCATGGTGTGAATAGTTATAAATATTTTATTGACAGATATGAGTAGAGTGATTATCATTTCGTTAATATCTAAAAAGCACCCCACGCTTTTTTTAAAATAAAATATTTTTTTTTATTTTTCTATTTTTTAGTTCGGTTTTCTATAAAAAGCGTGTTTTTTAGTTTTTTTAAACTATTATTTTTCTATTAGTAATTAATTATGATATACCGGGTCCCCATCCCTATTTGACCCGCACGCTGAAAATACCCGTAATAAAAACAATACATAGTTTATAATTTAGCCGGGGAGATCGGGACATCAATATTTCCGAATATTACTTTATTTAATATTTGTATTTAATTATTATTTATATTATATTTTTTTACTACGTAGAGACAGCGAATGTGTATCTTAATGCAAATTGGACTTTAGTACTTCATTTAAGTATATAATAATATTTTTTATTTGATATGTTTCTTCCTGGTTTTTTACACTAGTGGCATACGGTCGATTTTACGTAATAAACCAGTTTTTTTTTTCAATTATCATTTGTTAAGTGGCTTTATCCAAATTTACACTGCATACATAACTTTCTATTGATTTTCTATATATATAATGTAGATAACCTTGTCACTCGGTAAAGTATAAACTTTCACTTCTTTTGCACCGGAATAATTAGTGTGGACTTGCGATTTGTCATTGGAGGTAAAAATCATATGCAATAAGTAAGCAAAATCTATGGTTTTTACTTACATGGTTTTCAATTGGTTCTTGTTTGGTGTATCCATTTTTTCTGTAACCAATGCGACAGGTCTCCAATTGGCCGTTGACATGGCCATGCCCATTTGTAAGAACCGTAGTTATGGTCAACGCTGACATCATCAATATTTAAAGTTGTTATAATTTCAATTTAACAACAACTTACGAACGTGAACGTTTAATAAGAAAGTAAAAAAAGATTAAAACGATAAAATAGGAACTCTTTGCATATTTTATTTGCAACAAATAAAATAAAATAGAATGTTGTTGATGAAACAAAACAAATATCTTTATGATGTACAAACTGTTCCGCAGAGGATTATAATATTTATGATTTAAGAAATTTCAGTGATGTACGCGCGCGATCCACTGAATGCCTAACTGACGTAACTGAATACCGAGACTGCCTGAACCAAAGCAATGGAATCAGCTTGACGAGTGTTTCTGGTTGGTAGTGTTGGTATGGTATGTAACGTGTGGGGGGAGGGAGTGCGGGGCGCGGGACGGTCGATGCCGGTGGCGCGACGCCGACGTGGAGGTTCGTCAGACACTCGACTCTCCACGAGTCGCCGCGATAGGCGAAGACCTCATTCGTCCGCATGACGGCCTACTGCAAAGATGCGAATGTAAGCGGAACGCGACAAGTCCGTGATCGTAGAATAACAAAAAAATACGTTCAAGCGATATTGTAACAACTCATAACAGTACTGTAAATTTTACAGTTACCCCGTTTTTGAGATATCCACTAAAATGACTATCATAATATTGCACACGTCAAATTAGACTAAAGCGAAAACAATGCGTGAATACATAATAATATTATGGGACTGCACCCCGTTTCAGTGTCATTATTATCCACCAATAGTCTATTACTTCGGAACAACTTCGGAATAGAGAATTGAAATGAAGTCATCGCGTGATGAGAGAATCGGGAATTATTCTGACGTCGAAAATTGCAATTTATTTATGACAACAAGTTACCAAATAATCAGGTCTACCCTGCACAATTCACGTGATCCGTCGATTCTAATGAAGGTCGCATGAGGTCGATCCAGGTTTTTTAAACTGGCAATCTTGAAATTAATTTCAGACGATCCACACACATATTCAGAATTTCATTCAAACTCTTGCTCAATATGGACTCACGCGTACCGCGGAAACCTTGATGGAATTGCCGTGGTCGCGCTAACTTTTATTTAGATTAAATATTATTATTGAGCCGTCTAGGAACATGACCAGGATCGCAGCTAATATGGCTGACGTCTACAAGTCTACAGCGACGCAACTTATGACTCTATTATCTAAGCACTCCAGCTTCTAGAACAGAGGTGCGAATCCTGGCTTAGGTACACTAATGAATTTCCGTAAGTTATGTGTGCTGAATATCAATGACAAACAAAATATTTATGCAATAGGTTTCGCCAACTGCTTTATATGAGAATAAATAATATAGCATGTCCAAGCAGAATTGCCACTGCCCATGATTTTCCAGTAAAAGTTGCCCATAAAAATTGCCTATCTATTAAAGTAAACCAAAATAAATGTCAAGTTATGGAAAACCAGGAAGAAATATTTCAAATTCTGTTTGCCTGGGTGATTTTCCAAAACTTTATTAACAAGTACTTGAATCTTTGTGTACTCATCTGTTGCAATTTATATTACATTACAGCTAATAGCAAAGATAAGACACTTTTACGCAACCTTGGGCCAAATATAATTCGATAAAACATCACTCATCATACTATTAAATGTTTGCAAGTTTATATCAGGAACTAGTGTCATAATATTTCTGTGACCACTTTCCTTATGTATGACAATTACTGAAGTGGATCGAACATCAGTAAGGAGGTCAGAGAACTCGATGCCTGGTAAGTCACTAAGCAGCCAAAGCGGTACAAAGATTTTATTCTTTTTTCAAAATAGTGACTCCAATAGACGTGTAGTTTGTATCGATCTAACGCAGCTTTACCAAACTGAAGTCAACGGCCGCCCTGCTGACCAAATGCTGTAAGCGGGAGTTGGCGCAAAACATATGCAGAGATTAGCTTTAGTTGCCAACATTAATGTCCACGTGGTTATTAAATATAGGTCATACGATATATTCAGTCAAAAATTATTCACAATTTAAAATATTCATAATTTATTAAGTCTCAGAATCAAGAACTCGTGGTTTCGAATCCTGGCTCACACCAATAACTTTACGAAATTGTTTTCGGAAATTATGTGTGATAAATATCGATGACTGAAAACTTTGTGCCCGGTAAGGCAATAGGTTCGCCACCTAATCCATTTGGCACGTAAAAATAACGTCGAGACGAGGCTTGACAGCCGCGGTCTACACATTCGGGTAGAAAAAGCCGTGAAGTTAGGAGTTGTTGTAAGAGAACTTTCTTTAGTTACAACACTGATAACATTATCATGCAATGACATTCGCGAAAACCTATTTACCGATGTAGCCAATGTAGGAAAAGAAACATAACTTCAAGCCAAGTCCCTTGCGGGGTAAGCAGAGAGAACAGATGCGCCATAGCCACGATTCTTTCACACCTCTCTTGCTTCTTTGACTTTCATAACTCTTGTCATACACGCTCATCGAAATACATATTCGTACTATTTCGTATTCAAGAAATGATAAGGGTGAATATGATATAAATTAAGTTAGTATTATGACTTAAATCTTTAACACTTTTTTATATTTCTAAGTCAGTTTATTTTAAACACAAAGTATGCAGTATAATGGATTTTTTACTGACTACACATATATCTTTTAATATAACTTGATCATTGAATTTTCTTGTGGGATAGGAGGGCAAACAAGCAAGTGGGTCACCTGATGGTAAGCAACTGCTCACCGCCCATGAACACTATAGAGGGTTGCCATCCTTTGGAGAGGAGGGGAGAAAGGATGGGGAAAGAGGATCGGCCTCCGGATACCTCTTTCCATAACTTGAATAAAAAATCACTATCAAACTCCTCCATAAAATGATGAAATTTTGTGTGCATATGTAGTGTATTTTAATAGTGGTCCACTGACTATTGTTTTTTTGATAAAATGTTTTTCGAGACAGCTTGTATACATATTATTATATTTTTATAATTATTCTGCTATATTCTATAATAACTAGCTGACCCGAACGACAGTGAACTTTGTTCTGCATCAAAAGTAATTTTACCACAATTTACAATCGAAAATTAACACTTTTTACTTAATACATGAATCATACATACAAACCACCCTGTTGAAACCCTCTAACTATTAAAAAAACCGGATCAAAATTTGTTGCATATTTTCAAATTGATGAATGATACATTAATTATGCCTGAATAAACCAATATTTTCAAGTCTCAATGTTATCTGTAGCAGAATGCTATACAGCTGGCCATGTTATTAGTCATAATTTTGAGGAGCACTAAGATTCGAACTGTAAAAATATGCCAAATTGATTCAAGTCTTTTTCCTTGACTTTGGATTAATACAAGCCATGATAGACTCAATTTTTTAATAGTGAAATAGTTTTTAAAATGAAATGATATTGGAGAAATGTCAAACCAGTAGAACAGTATAGGACTAGAACTAAAGTAATAAAACAATAAGAAAAGTATAGTATTATTCTTTCTAGAATATTAGATGAAACAGGGACTGAACTGAGTTAGAAGGAGAATATGGAATAAGAAAAATCAAAAAGTTTAAAATGAAGAAAATCTCTGAATATCACTACAACACCATAAAATTTATGTTTTATGTTAATGAAAAATGAATTAATCTTAAATTATGTTATTTGGATAGCTAAATAGATTACAGATTTATAACTACAAGTGGCAAATTACTTTTTTAAATAGTGTTCTAAATATTACTGAAATGTTATGGTTTGCAAGATTTACATTTAGATTTACTAGATTAGATTTACTTTTAAGATATTACAAATGTTATATTGTAACAAAATAATCAAATAGTGTCAAAGTTGGTACTAAGAGTGTGAAGTTAAATATATAAATTTTACTTCATGGGTCAATACAGAACCTAAAATGTTATAAAATATAAATATTAAATATACTTAAATTTTAACACGTGCGTTTCAGTAATGTAGCTCCATGGAACCGGAAAGCACTGATTTATTTGCCACGAGTGTTTCATTTCACTACATAAATTAAAATTTTCGCTATATAATATTCAAAAACTTACCTGTGTCTCGAGAGCCACCTGACTGGTAGTGGTTGTGAAACTGGTATCACTGCCATTCTGGCTCTTCAGATTCTGATCATCGGATAACGTAGAATTCATTTCTTCGTTGAGACGAGATCTCTTTCGGGACATTATCACATTGCCTGCCGGCGCACTTAAATATTCCTAACACTTGATGTTAACTTAATAGCAGTTCTTATAAGTACTGAAATAAACACAGGCTTATTACATTTAGAAATATGTAACAATAAATCAAAATCAAAAAATTGCAAATTTACTAACATTCACTTTGGCCGAAGGATCTATAGCTCTTGAATTTAAAATAGGTAAGTCAGGTTACTTCCTATATAAGTGAATAAGGAAATATGAGCATAAAATAGTTTTACAGAAAGATTTATTAAAATTAAATTCGACTTTTCACGGATTGATTACGCCACAACTTGAAAATGACTTAAACGACATTGAAAGTTTCCTCCGGCCTCCGGTCTCCTCGTGCTTGACTTTGACAGTAGTGATATGCCAGCTCGAACTAATCCTAACTCGAGTTAAAATCCACGTAACTCGAGTCAGGACATTTTGAAGTTAAATAAAAAAAAATTTTTTTTACGCCGATATTGAATAACCTAAAGCTTAAGAGTTATAATTATCTATAATAATTACATAGAATAAATAGTATAAAACGAATTCGCTTTCTGATGTTTGTCCCCTTATACACGTAGATATTCAAAATTACGCAACGGATTTTGATGCGTTTTTTTATTCCATAGATGTTGTAACATAACATAACATAAACATATAACTTCACGCCTTTTGTTACCCGAAGGTGTAGGCAGCGGCTGTTAAGCCTCGTCTCGCCGTTATGTTTACGTCCCAAATGGAATAGGTGGCGAACCTATTGCCATACCGGGCACAAAGTTTATCAGTCATCGATATTTATCACACATAACTTCCGAAAACAATTTCGAAAAGTCATTGGTGTGAGCCAGTGTCTGGAATCGTACCGCGGACCTCTGGATCAGAGGCCGTGCGCTCGCCCACTGCGCCACCGAGACTAGTAAGCATGCATAACCAAACTTATAAGAACTGCTATGTTGTAAGCAGGGTGATTTTTATGTATAATTCATGCTTCACGTAGCAAATAAAAATTGATAATTTTCTAGATTTAGCACATTCATTGTAATTTGTTGAACCCTAAGTGATAGATCAAAATAATGTTCTACGTTATTATACACCTCAGAAAGCCTACAAAAAAGTTCGCGATGGTATATGTCAACCTTTTAGGCATAACCAACAATGACCAATTTTATTTATTTACTTTTTACGAGAAATAATGGCTTATTTACGAAACGATTATAAACATTACGGCATTCATTTTCATCCAATTCAGTATATTAAATAGATTGTGCATGTAATATTAATGATCATGGCTCTTTACAGCATGTAATTTAAGGGAATATGACATTAAAACAACTTATAGATTATATCGCGTTTATTTATTACTTATTTTATTTATTTCCCGACGTTTAGACCTCTTTACAGAGATCATTTTCACGAGTGATGAACAAAAAGATGGTAGTTGTTCAAAAGCTATTTTCATTGATACAGAGAGCACCCACGTTTTGGAAATAAAAATAAAATATTTATTTTTAAGATATATTTACTAAAGAAATCAAACTTTTTCTTTAGTAAATATATCTTAAAAATAAATATTTATTTTTTGTTTCATGGTCTGATGTGGGTTACGAATAGTAAAAATCATATTTATAACATCAATTTTTAAATTTTTATTGCCAGAAAGTGGGTGCTCTCTTTATCAATGTAAATAGCTTTTGAGCATGAGCGTGATTCGCGAGAGTCTTAGAAATAAATATGTAAACCAATTAAGGGAATATTTTTGAAGATATTACAGGATTAACAAGCAGGATAGCTGTTACGTCACGCAGTAGTACTGACTGACAAGTGACTTCAGAAGATTCAAAAATCGATAAGCGTGTTAAGAGAGTTGTGAAAGTCAAAGAAAGAAGTGAGACGTGTAAAAATCGTGACTTGTGGCGCTCTGTTCTCTCCGTCTACCCTGCAAGGGACTTTGCGTGAAGTTATATTACATAAGAGTTAAAATTTATAGTCTCATTTTGTTATAGGAAATAAATTGGAGATGAAAGATAATTGAATTGTCAATTATCTTTAACATAACATAAGGCGTGAAGTTATGTTATGTTAAAGATAATTGACAGAAACAGTACAAAAATAAGTTCATTTCAACTCTACATAAATTTGACGCTTTATTTGCTTTGAAAGAATGTAGTCATAAATAATCACGGCTCAAATAAAGATCTCGTTACATCATCTCATCAGTCCGTTCCATGTCGATATAATTATTTGATCTCGAGCTGGAGGTAATCAACTCGAGTTGACTTGCGTCAGGCCCAACTCGAGTTGACCATATCACTATTTGACAGTGAGACATGGGATTTTTTTATGGCTGCAACGATTTATCTGAAAGCCGACTAAATATCGACAGCATTGTCTTGGTGTCAGACGATTTTTATTTATCAATACATCGACCTTGGCTAAACTTATTTTAAATATTAGTGTGTATTAATTATTTGTAGAAATATTACATGAATAGAAAGTAAGTATATTGATATGCCAGATATGCTATTTAATTGTTCAAAATAAGTGTACATTTCTTTTTTACCGCCATCGATATCGGCTTACTATATCGTTATAATAATATCGATTTTTTTTTTGGTACATATTTTGTCTCTAATTTTTAATGCGACTTAATTTTTATTATGTCTAAAGTTAAATTAGCAAAGAAGGACTTTCTCAACGTATTAAAAAGTGTCTATTGAACGGGAATGAAATTAAGGTCGTCACGCGTATATTTAGGGCCCAGGAAGGATGACCCCCGATGGGGCCGAAGAGGGTCGTCGGGGGCGCCGTCTCATGTAGGCACGCGGTCGGAGCCTACATCTCCCTGGGGAACCGCACGTCGAGGCTCCCCAGGGAGCCAGAGGGGATAGACGTATCCGGACGACCCTTACGCCGGAGGAAGGATTGCAGTGTACTGCTTTGGGAGTCACTCACTACCCCCAACCGTCCCCAGGCGGGTGGTGTGCATAAAGCAATTCCGCGCGTAAAAAAAAATGGTAGCGCTATAGTAGAAAGTGGAAGGATTTTAAAAAGAGCGCCACATAGTAGTAGTACTAAGAAAAACTTCCGCTTTGTTATAGCACTTTTTTCAGCGTTTTCATTAATATTTTTTACCGACAATTATTATAAAAATACAAAATTGTTATAGTTAACTCCGGTATCCTTGAATAATTAATACAAATTGATTATACACATAGCTGCTTGAAAAAGAGATGAAGGTTAAGACTTATCAGTTCCTTTCCTTTTCAATATAAGCAGTATAAAAATGTATTTGGCTTTACGAGGAATCGCTGTACTACTGATGCGGGCATAGAATTGTAAAAATCAATATTCAACGCGTGGGAAGCATCGCAATGCTCTAGGAGTTTTTTTGCGACCTCTCTAAGGCCTTTGATTGTGTTCACCATGATACCCTCATCAGAAAGCTTCATCACTATGGCATTAGGAATAAGGTTCTCGACCTTTTGACTTCTTATTTGAGCAATAGAATTCAGAAGATCGATATAAATGGTACACAGTCATCGGGTGCCAAGGTAACAATAGGAGTGCCGCAGGGGTCAATTCCAGGACCATTTTTTGTTATACATTAATGACTTAATTTAATTTTAATTTATTACTGTCTAAAGTTGTTCATTGGTTCAATATAAATAATCTTGTTTTAAATGCAAAGAAAACAAAGTGTATTAAAACTGCTATATTCGCATATCTTCTGTAGACAGTGAAAAAGACATGATATTCTTTACTGTCTACAGAAGCGTTCTTTCGGTGAGTGTTCGAACGATAATATGCCGTTTACAAGTGGACGCTTTTTGCACTAATACAAGACCTTTTACTGCTACCCTACTTGACGAAGGGCCTACAAAGAAAATTAGGTCATTAAAAGAGAAAAAAATAGGACGAATGCAAAGACAGTTGGTGATGTACTGCATAAAATGAATAAGAAAGAGCATGTGAATGAAATCGTAATCTTGGATGTTTTTAGCAACGCAGTTGTTATGAAAGTAAAAAAATTCAGTCAGCGAGTCAGTCCGCAAAATTGACTGACTCGCTGACAGCATCGATAACAAGATTAAAGGAAGGAAGTTGGATTGAAAGAGTGTCGGTGTAAAAGTAACACGCTCCATGATTGACTAAGCAGATGGATGTAAGAGTTGAGGATGGCCACGAAACACTTTACGATCACCAAATACATAAAACCAGTTCTTGAAGAATGTGATGTCAGGAGCCTAAAACATTCACGAGTCAATAAAGAGGTTAGTAAAGTGTGTAAGAGTCGAGCCTTATGGCGCCTTGTTCTCACTGCTTACCGTGCGAGGGATTCGTGTGTATGCAAAATAATTTTATTCTAATCCGGCCGAGTCTTTGCCTTATAGACCAAACTAGTATAACTCAACCTACTATATCTCAAAACTAAAAATACTGGAGACAAAATTTAAAGGTAAAGACTCGACCGGAGAACAATATTACAATTAATAATTAAACACCAAATCCCATTCATATCCTCGTCAAACGAAACGCGGCATGAGCTACTTTACGTAGTTACCAGAAGTCATGGTATTTTACTGGTCTTGCCGACCCATTCATTCAGCGAATTTAGCAGCTCTACCAATCACGAGTTGGCTGTACGGTCTTCTATACTGCCAAGTATGCATGCCGCTTAAATCACGTTTTGTTCTCAATATGATCATACAGTACCTATGACTCATGCAGTCAATTGACTCAGGTAATTATGACCGGGAATTTCGACCTACGCCAGGAGAACATACTAACGTGTATTGGAGATAAGTAGCGTGATTCGAAGGGTGAACATTCCGACAGAAAAATTACATAAGTGAAATTAATGACAATAAATATTATCGCGCCACCCTTTTAACATTTAAGGTTTGGTCAACATCGTAAATTCTTAAATAAACCTTTAAAAAATCAACAGTAATTACGGACAGAATAAAATGCAAGCAGAATTAATTTAAAAGCAGAATATGTCAAATAACTTTTATTTTAGATAAACAAAGAAATGTATACATTTAAGTAATAATATATTTTCTCAATAAAATTTCTTCTTATCAACAGACATCACGTCCATTGCGCAGCCACAAAAATCTCATCGTAAACAAAGTATGACAAGCAATAAATTACCATAACAAGTAAATACTGATGACAGATCCCCAAAGGCAGACAGACATCGGTTTTATATATCGAAAGCCTTTGTACCCATATTTAGGTAAGATAGAAAATAGCGCAAATGTGGTATATTGCTTTCTTTTCATAACAATAAACTACATATTTATTTATATATAAATTAATTGGACCATCTTGCCTATTATTATGCTAAATAATAGAAATTTAGTATAATCATTTCGGGATTATCCATTAATCACATATTAATCCACTACCACTATCTACTATCCCAGATAAGTAGAATTACAAATTTCTTTTACCATACAATTCTTATGTAAATGAGGTTATTCTTGTTATAAAATAATATTGCATTTGAACAGTCTTTTACATTTCGTCGACAGTTACTCAATTTGTTTGTTTCTGTTGTTGACCTGAGAAAATTAGCAATACTATTATTAGAAGATTTTCTTAGCTCTATCTTAACATGATTAATGGATATCCTACTTTATTAACATGCAATAGTTTAAGATTAAAACACAAGGTTTCCTCAAAATTTAGAGAATAGAAAAGACTTGCAACAAATATTCACTCACTATTTGGTAATCAGGTGCCTTTATTTCATTTAACCCTATCTCGAGTATATAAATACATACTATTCAGCCAAATACTTAATAATATAATTTGTTGTAGTGCAACCACTTTATTTTTCATACCTGATTAATGTTTTCGAAATTTTAACGTTCATGTGACACGCAATGGAAGCTCCCAAAAGAAATAATTACCCCCCATTTATTTCTAACATATTTTATCGATACACAAGTGTAGGAAATTTCAGTGTAATAGCATTTTTAAATAAATGAATGAATGATGAATCGAGTAATTTTTGACATTATGGCGTTCAAGCAAAGGTAGTCCTTAGCTTTGTAATATTAGTAAAGGCGTTTATATATCTTATGAATGTGATAATTGATGTGAAACAATTGTCTTTTGAATATGTTATGAATTAAATTTGTCAGAACACTTAGTACGACAATGACAAACTGCACCGTGTGGCGCGTACCTACACTAGAACAATTTAACGCAAAGCATTCACGTCAATATTCAATAAAAGTTATAGGCGCCACACACCGGTCGAATTCGGATAGAAAGTTCAGCTAACATTCGATATTCGTGTTGTTTCAAGTCGATCAAAAATATAACTAGTGATTCAGAATTACTCTGAAAATTTCACAATCACAGGTTTTCTGGCTGGAAACAACATATTAGCTGCTTTAATTATATATCTTATATCTTTAAACGAGCAATTCTTGTATATATATATATATATATATATATAATTGGAATCTCGGAATCGGCTCCAACAATGTTCATGAAATTTAGTATATAGGGGGTTTCGGGGGCGATAAATCGATCTAGCTAGGAATCATTTTTAGAAAATTTCATTTTATCGTGTTTTATCGATAATCAACTTAAACATCAACTTACTTTTTTATTGGAATTCCTGACATCTATTGGCGAATACTATTATTTGTGAGCAACTAACTTGTTTTAACGACAACAACACTAAAGCTATTCCAGCAGATGGCGTTGTTAACTAATTCCAGCAGATGGCGTTGTTAACTAATTACTATTTGTTTCTAATATAATATGTTAGTACATAGTATATATTAGTATATATTTATTATTCTGTCGGTAAGATCGAAATTTATAAAAAAAAAAAGAAAATACCGAGCAAAGCTCGGTCATCCAGATATTTTTTAATTAATAATGGCATGCACCCATGGCACGTCCCTCAGAGTAGTAGGAGTAAAACTCTAATAGAGTTATCATCAGTTGTTGTACTCACATTTCAAGAAGTTTACAAACAATATAAAAAGTTTTTTTTTATTTATATTATTATTAACAAATAATGTCTAGTAAGGCCATCACAATCGGTTTACTTTTTGGTTAAATTCATAAAAATAACATTCCACCTTAAAATTGTTTATTCAACACAAACTTGTGGAAATAATATAACATTCAATATATTTTCAAGTTCAAATATATAGAGATTCTTTTTTCAAAGAAAAGAGTATACATATTTAATTTGTTGTTAAAGACAAATGCCATAGGAGTAATTTAGGGGCGTGATGAGTGCGTGATTGGCAACGGAAGAGAGCGATTGCCGCTGAAGTGTGGTGAATAAATATGATGAATAGATGTATATATATGCAAGCACTATGTCGATAACGCCAACTGCAACGCCTCCCTGTGATCATTACTCAGCTGCATCAGCACAGAATTGAATAGCTCAGCATTGCTCTGAAAAATGAAAATATGAAATAAATAGAAAGATCTTTTAGGGGTCAAGTAAAGCTCGATTGTTCTAGCTAGATCAAATGATGGAACCAATGATAACGAATCCTGGTAGAGACCAGTATCCTATAACTGCCGTTACCTGCAGGTCTGTACAAATACCACAGCCAAATAATAACATGTTCATTAAGTGTTAAGTCCTTGCATATGATTAAGGTTTCTGATCTCTATGACGATTCACTATTTCACAAGCATCACAATATAAAATGACATGGTATACGAACTTGTATTTGTCTGACGAGAGCTACCATCTGTGCGTAGACAGGGTTGTCGGGAGGCACGGCGTCGCGCAGGAAGGCTTCAGCCAGCACGGCCAGAACCTGCTGCGGCGCGCCGGGCGAGGCCAGCGCCGCGTGCCCGCTGGCCGCCAGCTCGCACAGCAGCGAGTACACGTGAGGAGCTTCATCTGTGTCTTCCGTCACCGGCAACCACGTGAGCCTGACAACACGGGGATATCATGTGTTCTTTATTCATTACAGAGCTAAAATAAATATAACGTCAGGGCTACTTTAAAAAAAATAAACCCGGAAAAGTATTATGAAAACAAAAAAGTAAATAGATTTAAGTATAATTGAAAGAAAACTGATTCAGAGAAGAGGATGATATCATCATAGTGAGGTAATCCTATTATTTTATATTTTGTAGGCATGTTAAGAGTATGTTTGTGTTTTAGGCATATTGTAAATGACAATCTGAAATATAAGTTAATTTTGGGGTATATGTGATAACAAATTATCTGAATAATAAACTCACCAGTGTGAGATAATTTGATCCCTATCGATCTGCGAGTGGTTGTATTTGATGATCTTGGTGACGGCGGATATGGCGTTCTCTGTGGCGTTGAGGTTCTCGACGTCGCGGGCGTGCGGCGCGGCCACGAGCTGCGCCAGCAGCGGCACGGCGCGCGCGCACACGGGCGCGAAGTGCGCGCCGCCGAACTGCGCCAGCACGCCGCAGCCGTAGGCCGCCGCCTGCCGCACCTCCGCCTCGCTCGAGCTCAGCGCCTCCAGCATGGGGTTCACGAATATCTCCTGGTACTTCACGCACGCCGGACCTGCACAGTGATCAATTATTCCTATTTATTAATTCAAATTAATCATTACACGCAGATAAAGGACTCCAAATTTAATCAATAGAAATTACGAAGTATCCATATAGGTAGTTAGATCTCTGTTGAAATTTTGTAATTGACAGTTGTTTTAGTGAAGTTATGTTATAATTTGTCCATATGATTATTTGTAACGGAACTTAACAAGTCGATAAAAGACATTCATTTACAGATCTTACCTCCAAATTCGATGACGTCATCAAAAATACATATGGCCCATTGACGATCTGAGTAAGGGCGTCCAGGAGTTAGCAACTGAATGAGATGTGGAAGCAAATTGTCCAAGTGGGGGAAGAAGCTTTCTCGATACGCCGACATTAGTGCATGCAACACGTCAGCTACGCGAGATAAACCGTACACATCTTCGTTATCTTCATCTGCTAGTTGTTCCTCAACTACCTGAATAGTGAAAAATAATCTAATGAATAAATGACTAGACATGGCCAAACTTTTTTTTATAATAATTGATTTACTCAAGTGATTCATTTGCACATTGGCATTAGTATTTAACTGCTGCTATTAGGTTCAAGGATCAGCACTAGTCATTTTATTAATAGGCCGTTGCTAGTCGTCCGTTAAGCGGATGAATAGACGAAGTGTCTAGTCGTCCGATAATCGGATGAATAAAATAATTTAATCGTCCGACAAATTTATTCATTGACATAAAGTCAAATTATTATTTTTTCATTATTATTATTTATTCTCCTACCGATACTAACACCGAAATCGGTGTTATTGGTACCTTTAGGTCTCCCTTTTCTTTTAATCGCAGGTTGAACGACAATGTTGGACAATATCTCGATGAATTAAGAAACCTATACAAGTCAATGCAATATTTTCAATTTTTTCGTTCTTGGTGTACTTTCAGTCGTTACTGTTGTTAGTTTTTGTATGATCGTTTTTATTTATCGCTGAGATGTTGTCAAAAATTAAAAAAAAGAAATCTAACTAACCTAACTTTTTTTTGGAAAAATTTAATACTGTAAAATTTAACACGGCTTCTGATCCGAAGGTCCGGGTTCGAATCCTGACACTGGCTCACACAAATGACTTTTCGAAATTGCTTTCCGAAGTTATGTGTGATAAATATCGATGACGGAAATACTTTGTGCCCGGTATGGCAATAGGTTCGCCACCTATTTCATTTGGGACGTAAACATAATATACATATTTACATTACATACATTATTTTTAACAAAAAAGTAGACGTACACGCGTGTTATTTTTAAATTTACGGACGAATAACTCTATGCTATTCATCCGTTTAGCGGACGACTAGACACTTCCTTATTAATAACCAAGGACCATGAGTCATTTACATCAGTTAAAAGTGCAAGCATCATTTTTTATGGATTATTGAATATTATTATTACAAATAGAAAATTGTGTTTTTGTTGTTTCCTCCCCAAATTGCAATATTATGAAGAAGTATTCTTGACAGTTCACATAAGTCATAATATTTATTCACGTGTTGCTTACACTTGGGCGCTATTGCTTGATTCCCATATGCTGGCTGGTAATGTAGACATTTAAAATGAGTAGGTAGCTTTTATTTCAATTACTTTGCTTTTAAGCATGAAAGTTGGAACAGGTGTGTAAATTTCTTGTTTACCTCATCATAATCTTCATCAGATCGTTTTTGACGACGTTCAGTAGCACGTTCAAAATGTTCGGTGAGTAGTTTATTCAATAATCTCAATACTTCAGTCATCATTTCATCAGTTAGGCAACCGCCACCGAGCAACTCTATGCACTGCAAAAAGTTTGAAATAATGAAATCTAAAAGTGAACGTTATTAATAATTAGCTGACCCGGCGAACTTTGTTCCGCATCAAAAATAATAAATGAGTAAATTTTGGATATCATAAGGTTCAATTTGTGCTATTTTTCGGCTTTAACTGCTGTCCCGCTATGTTAATACTGCAATCTCTTTGAAAATATTCGCTTAAATTGCATGCTGTAAAGGCCCAGGATCATCTATATTACATGCACAATCTATTTAAGACACGTAATAGGATGATAATTAATGCGGTAATGTTTAAAATCACTTCGTAAATAAGCCATTATTTCTCGTAAAAAATAAATAAATAAAATTGGTCATTGTGGATTATCCTTAACAGAAAGACATATGCCAGCGTTTGCAATTAATTGCAACTAAGGTGCTAAATTTCGAAAACTATCATTTTTTCTTTACAATATCATATATGAATTATAGATCAAGACCACCCCGTTGACACCCCCTAAACTATTAAAAAAAACTGCATCAAAATCCGTTGCGTAATTTTAAGTAAGTAAGATATAAGCATAAAAGGGGACAGACAGCGGAAAATGACTTTGTTTTATACTATGTAATGATTACAACTAACTAGGATATTTCTGCGCATGAGTATTGGGATTAGGACTTAACATATTAATAAGTGTTGTTTGTCTTGACTGCAAAAGGATGTCAGCAACAAAACTTTTCGATAATTTGTCAATTTGTTCAAAAAAATGTTATAATATTTGGTTTATTTAGAGTGATAATTTGGAAATATAGGAGTCAATTACCTTGGCGAGGCTGTTAAGCAACTCCACTTGCACTTCCTGTTCGGGTTCAGAGTCGATCGCTTTTAATAATTCGGGTAGCATGAATGCCCACATTCCTTGAATGTATTGTGGGCCACGGATGCGCGCGCACTCAAGCAAATACGGCAAAGATTCTGCCGCAGCAGTGCGCACATTGTCATGGAAATAAAATTTCAACATCGGGACCATTAGTTTCACCACATCTTCGGCATACTCTGCAAACTCCTCTTTCAATTCTCGAGCGTAACACACCAGCATATCACAGGCAGAGGCTTTATCTTCGAGTCCTATAAATAAAACGGAAATCTTAACAACAGTCATAATAAGCAATTGATTTTTTTTTTCCATTTTTGTCCTATTTAAAAATAAAAGATTATTTTAATTGGGTAAATAATATACCTGCAGTTTTGATACCAAAATTTTGTTGTTCACCAAGGGTGACAAAATGCCAATCAAGATCCCCTTCAATGGTCTCCAAGTCGTCATTATCTAATAAAGCAACTTCAGGTTTCATAGCTGCAGTACGCATGACGGGTTCCATCACCATTGGTAAATATTGAGCAAACTTCTTGCCTAGAAAATAATAATGTTATTATGATAGGAACATAATTATGTAATATTTTTTATGGTATGGGCAATTGAGCAAATAATAATAATAATTTTATTATTTAAATATATTATTTATGCAAATTTCTTTAGCATTTTTTGTTGATGTTTATTATCATCTTATAAATACACATTGCATAAAAATCATTATTGAAACCACAAAAACAATTATAAATATTGCTCACCCATAATTTTACAAATACGTGACCAAGCAGAAATCAAGTATGAAGTCTGTGGGTCATCAGCTGGAAGCTGTTCTCCTTCTGTGTGCGTTTTGAGGAGTAAGTCCATTATCTCAGAAGCATCTGATGTGAATTTTTCCTCCCCAACTGCCAAACCTTTTAACATTAAATGTTTAAGTAAATGATCACATGTAATTAGAATGTCTCCAATCTAAATATTACTAGGAATTTATTTAAAAATTTATCATCATTTTAGTAGTATACTATGATTCAATTAAAGTTAGTTGACTATATATTTGAGATGCAGTGGCTCAACACTAACCTATAAGACTAACGCATTCAATTGTTTTGCCGCGCAGTAACTTGAAGTCCTCAGTTGTGGCATTAGCAATAATATACTTGAGGCATGGCATCAAGCGGTCATAATATACAACAAAGTCTTTCTCCACAGTGTCCGCAACCGACGCTATGGTGGTCACAATTTGTTCCAGTACAAGTTTGGTACCACGTTCCACTAACTACAACAAATACAGAGTAAGTTTAAAACTTTAACCAAGTAAATGTACGCATTTTTTTAAAGTTTAAGGCTTTGACTACCTTGAGAAGTTATTCATTACTAACATGCACAACACAACAAGTGCAAATAGGACCTTTATCCAATAAAGGATCCCTATCAGGCCAGTAAAGAATTATGCACCAACAACAGTACAGTAATTTACTCAAAATACCATAAAAAGCCATAATCACTCAGTGGAAAATACTATCACTTCAAGTGTGATTTTTTAATATTTATCTACCAGTTTATAGATATACAAACTGGTTTAAAATCATTACATAGTATAAAACAAAGTCACTTTCCGCTGTCTGTGCCCTTATATGCGCATATCTTTTAAACTACGCAACGGATTTTGATGCGGTGTGTTTTAATAGTTAGAGGGTGTCAACGGGGTGGTTTTGATCTATAATTCATGTATAGTGTAGTAAAAAAACTGATAATTTTCAAGATTTACAACTTTAATCGCAAACCTGCCTGAACCCTGAGTGATAAATCAAAACAACATACTACATTATTATACACCTTTAAAAGGTCTACAAAAAAGTCCGCGAGGGCATATGTCTATCTCTTAGGGATAACCCACAATGACCATTTTTATTTTTTTATTTCTTAAGGGAAAAATTGGCTATTTACGAAGCGATTTTAAACATTACAGCATTAATTTTCATCTAATTAAGTGTCTTAAATAGATTGTACATGTAATATAGATGATCCTGGCCCTTTACAGCATGCAATTTAAACGAATATTTTCGAAGATATTGCAGTATACATAGCGGGACACTTTTGATGCGGAACAAAGTTCGCCGGGCCAACTAGTATATTATAAAACAGTTTCACTTCAGGTTTCATGACCATGAATATATCCAGTTGTATATAGGTTAACTTAATCAAATACAATAATTTAATATAATACAGTAGGTAAATAAACTCAAGTAAATACAAATATTTAATGTATGTGAACTGAGATCCTTGACTTTCTATAAAAGAAAGAAATGGAGCAATTGCCACATTTAATCTTCCAATGCTATGGAAGTGATATACCCTTAGATTTAAGCATATCACTAACGAACATTGGTGACTTTAAAATATTAGTGTAAGTCTCACCTCTTTGAATTTTGTAGTTAAAATCATTTCAAGCTTGCCCATCAATGGATCCAAGTACTGTGTTAATATTGGTTTTGGACAATCTTCACTGAAGTTTACTAAAGCAGCTGCAGCATGCGCCTGTAATATAGAACTTTCAAATTATCTCTGTTAAGTGTTTAAAAATAATTAAGATTCCAACACTTGTTAATAAACAATCTTTGAAAGATTTAACAGTGACAATTATTGATAAATACCTGCACACGTGGATTGGCGTTGTCATCAAGTACCATCAGAAGACCAGGAACAACTTTGTCATGGAATTTTTTTTCAAATATTGGAGCGAAGTCTGTAGACATTTGTCCTACAGCATTGCAAGCAGCATAACGAACTCTGGGATGCTAAAACAAAATATATTCAAAAGTCAAAGAAGCTTTATTTTCATAGGTCTTTACAGACACTTAAAAATAGTCAAAAAGCACAAAGATTCAAATTCAAAATATCTTTATTCCATAGACTTCACAAAGTACTTAGAATCGTCACATAAAACTACTAGCTAAAATTCACGGAGCTTAGATTCCCTTTAATCACACTGTCTTGAATGTGAAAGCCAATCTAAGTGCCAGATCAGATTCAACTTATTATTTCAATTTATATTTTTAAACAATTGTAGAGTAATGAAAATTATGTTTCAGTGAAGTAAATTTCATAATGAATTAAAAGGGAATAAAGTATAACCTTAAAATTCTTTCGAGTTAAAAACTGTAAATTCTAATACTATTTTTAAAAAATCATAGACCTCTGGGGTTCATGAACTTACAGGATCATTAAGATAATTGAGAACAGCAGTGACCACTTGGTCAAGCATTTGTTCCATCTGTTTGTGGCAACCTTCACCAGCTGACGACACAGCCATTAAAGCAGCATGGCGACGTCTCCAATCTTCTGAATGTAACATCTCAGGAACCTGCCCTACTATCAGATTCAGCATAATCTTACCACCCAAACCACAACACATACGGTCCAGGGCTGATTCAGCAGCAACATAATTTCTGCAATGAAATTAAATATTTTCTTGTTTTTGACAATTGTGGTAGTCATTTATATATCACTTGTAAGTATTATATTTGTTACAGAGGGACTGACACTTAAATGTATAAGGGACATCAAGTGCTAATTATCTCTTTAATTACTCTTGTAAGAATCTATGCAGTTGCAACATATTACTGCAACCATTAAACAACTCTTACTAACTTGAACACGATAACTTGAGATACGGCTGGAATGCGACCCTCCGCCCACTAACCTGTAACTTCCCCTCAAGCTCCCGTGTTGTAATGTAGATAACGCCAGTTTTTAACATCTTGCGAAAAAAATATTTATGGCTTTAAAATATTTATGACTCAGTTAACGCGTTCTCGTTGTTCCGACTACAACAATAGATGTGTTTTAAAAAATGGACATGAAGCCACGGGTGGCAACTTGCTGCAATATTTTTCTGTGTACACTACAACACAACAATGCATCCTGACATTACCACCCCAAGGTCTCAAGTTATTGAGCTCGATAAATGCACCAAAAATTGGTAAAAGTATGGTTGTCATTAAAAGTGTTCTTGTAAAAACGTGTGTCATTGTGATTGCAAAACAATGATGGTGTAATTATGTTAAATATATCATCCACAATGTATCATACTATAATTATCTTAATAAACAATGTGAGTATTACTGTTCACTGTCGTCATCGGCGGCGTCATCTTTAACAGACCAGTCTGGCTCGTCTTCAAGTTCGCACATCATGTCGAGTACAAGCGGAGTCAGAGTGCGCACACCGTTTGGAACTTGTTTGCGCACCATCGCGGGAGCGGTCTCGCAGAGTGTGACCATCGCCTCCAGCGCAAGTTGGCGCCAATTATCCTCTGCATCCTTATCTCCCACGACCTATATTCAATTTAAATATGGAATTGTGCAATTCAATTTAAATGTGTATTAAAACAAAAGCAGTTTGATTTTGTTGTCAGCTACAAAGAGCAAACAAAAGCTACAAACATTAAAGGAAGCATCATCTGTTCATGAAAGAAGTCATCCTACAAATTCAGTTTTAATTAACTTTGAAGATGAAATTTTTAATGCTTCCTGGAATTGTTATTATTTTAACAATTAAGAGTAATAACTTTTACCTATACTTTTACTACTATTAATTATTTCACATACCTTTATGCACACGAGGAAAATAGTTTCTAGTTGCGGTCTTAAGTATTTAGGCGCCGATTCTGCTAGTTCAATGAGAACTTTCAATGCGGCGTCATCATCACTCTTCTCAATTGATTGGACAATAACCTGGTATTGGAAAAACCTATTAATGATCAACATTTTAAGAATTAATCAGATTTAAGCTTAGTCATCATCAGTCACAAAAATGAATATGTTTTCTAGAGTATTAAATTAATTATGTAGTTACTTCCATAATAAATTGATTAAGGTTAGACAAGTAATCTAACTAAATAGTAAATGGTATACTAACATGCATCAACGGATCAAGAATATCACTGAAATGTTTCTGAATGGCAGGCTCCTTGTCATGAAGAAGTATGAAAGCTCCAACTGCTTTTACAGCTTGTGTGCGAAGAACGTCTGAGCCAGCTTGTAGTGCTGCCAGAAGCATACGCTTTATTACTGGAAGATTTTCAGTTTGACGATGACCAAACACACCAGGCACTGACCTAAATAACAATAACAGTGGATATAAAATAATTCTATTAATCTATAGTAAATGCCTAATATTACAAAGAGGAAAGTCTTGACAACCTAATCGGATTTAACAAATATTTAACTTTGTAGTGATGACAAGAATGAACTATCTCTTAGGTAAGTAAGTTTCATGCCATGACTCATTCAATAAGAGCTCTCAGTGTTGTAGATGTTCATGGACAACATTAGCTTCCAATAAAAAAAAAAATTGTCTGGAGAACTACTATCAAACTTCATCCTATATATAGGACAATGTTAGCGAAATTCCCAGCTTGATTTAGCACATGTTGGCAATAGAACACATCAAAGTGAAATGTCTATGTAAATATGTGCATACATAATATAATCATTACAGTAAAAATAGTTAGAAACTAACGTGAACATTCTTATGCCAGCCTCCTGCATATCAGGGTCTTCTGAACTTGCACAACTGAACATGAATTGTAGAAATTCTGGCCATTGGTTTACACCATCATCGTCTATATGATTCCTCGCTAGCTCTGATACAACATCACATATCTGTAACAAAATACCCAGATATAAAATACACTTTTGGTAACTTTTTAAAAGTAACTCTACACCAACATTAAGTAACATTTTATGGATTGTCTTTAAGCTGTGATGATCTAAGGATGATTATTTGTTAAAAACAAGAGATTATTGTGTAATTAAATTGAGACAAATCTCCTATTACAAAAGTTTAACGTTTAATCTTGGTGGTCCAGTGGTTGAGCACACTGCCTCTGCACCGCACACAATCAAGGAGTTGTGAGTTCAAATCCAGCCTACACCTACACTGCCTACACCTTCAGGTAGAAACGTAAAGTTATGTTAATATTTAAACACATAACTTTGTTTACAAAAGACTCACCTTGCGTCTCAACTGCTGGCTGAGTTCCATTTGCAATGTAAGAAGAAGTTGTTGTCTGAGAGCAACCTGCTGTTCAACAGGTAGTTTTGGAAAGAACTCAAAGAATTCGGCACTAAACAGCCGCCGTAGCAATACAGATGCTGTTTGACGTGCCTCTTCAGAAACATCGCCATTTTGAATTGCACCCACTAGGTATACCACCTTGGTTTCAGTAGGAATATTGTTGTAGGCCTCCTAATAAATTAATACAAATTTATAGAAAAACACTAGAATCTTCAGTAAGGTTTAAAACCTCTAATCTTAATATATAGACACAGTACTGAACCAATTTAAAAAATCTTGCATATTTGACAGTTTTATCTAATTTTAAAGATAAAGTTCTAAATGAAAATCATGTGTTTACAGAAATAAACAAATTATTGTGAATTTTTTTGTGAATTATAATTTAAAGGCCTTCTTAACAACTTGTTTGATTAAAACCTTACAATTACAAAACAAATATTTAATAATGATTCCTTTACATTTCTATGACAAAGTTTTAGTTATTTGCAGTTTATATATGAACTGCAGGCCAATATTATTTAGACCTACATTATTACATACAGTTGCAATAGGATTACTAATATGTGTTTAATCTGATGTTGGTGCATGTGTTGATAAAGTTCTGTACTAAAACTAGTATACTCATCTGTAGATTATTTTATAGTTAAGGACTATGCCAAGGGCAAATTAATTAACTTAGAGTAATCCTAAAAGTAATAAAATTTAAAATTCATACATTTCAATAAAATTAAAATTTAAAAGTCAGAATCGTACTTTGTCCGTTTAAATTGTTACTTGTACTATTTGCAAGTGCTTTCAAACAGTGCAACCGAAAAGATATCAGTGACAAAGGCGGTTATAAACGGTTAAATCCATAAATAGTAAACATGTAACTAAACATTTAATGCATGTTTTATCGCTACTTTTTAAGAATGTTAAACTTTGATGACACACGTAGTTGAAAATACTCGTAACAATAAATGTATTATATCCTCCATGACCACGTTTCGACACGAGGCCGGGAATGTACAACTAAATAAATACTTAGTATACTAGAGAATATTTCCGCGTACAAACTATTAATTATAAGGCCATTTAAATTACTTACTTCTGCTTGGGATCTGGTGACATTATCAGTGGATAATAAAGTATTTAGTAAAAGTTGAAATTGCGCCTGATCTCCTGCCATGTTGAACCTCTTCGAAAAGGCTCAATTTTTTTTCAACACCTATTCTATCTGACTGGTCACCTAATCAAATAAATGTTGCCAGTATTAATAATGAAAAAAAAAAGAAATACAATTGAGTAGCACTATAGAGACCTAAAGAAAAAACAGCTGTAACAAAGCGGAAGTTTTTCTTAGCCTTTTTATTTTGGTATCCTATTCAAATAATTTGTGGCGTTCTTTTAAAATCCTTCCACTACTAGAGCGTCATCTAGCCTGAGGTGGTCCTGCCTTACTTCTATCTACCCTCTATATTTAGATGCATAAAATACGTGTTTAGGTGCTCTCTTATGACTATGTAAGTCACAGTATATATCTAAAAGCATGTTGCTGTCCAGTCAAATGATTAACTAACAGCAAAAACAACGTGGTATAGATAACTGATCACTAACACTCTCATTGTTTGTTAGGATGCAATTTCTTACCGTTAATTTGTAATACCACTACTGTGCTCGCTTCCTGGTGCCTAACCTATGTAATAATTATGCTCAATTTATGAGATTGAGAGTAAGTCACTGATATGACTATTTTTAAAGATGCATTCAATGGTCGATAGATCCTAGATTAAAACTTGGTCAGACAGTGCTTTAATCTAACCATTTATAAGAAAATTAATTGTACTTTAATAAGGCAATGTCTCAGTAGTAGCGCACCCTGCTTCTGAATCAACAGGTCGCGGGTTCGATCCTGACTCACACGAATGACTTTTCGCAATTATTTTCGGATGTAATGTTGTGTGACAATATCGATGACTACAAACTTTGTGCCCGATATGGCAATAGGTTCACTACCTATTCCATTTGGGACGTAATCATAACGGCGAGACAAGGCTTAACAGCCGCAGCCTACACCTTTGGGTAGAAAAAGGCGTGAAATTATGTTATATAAGCTAAATAGACATTTATGGCATCTAAGCTTTAGCCTGACCTGTCTAAATTAGGCGAACGAAAAAAAATTGACACTGACATCAGTTTTTTTGGCGGGAATTGTTCGAAAAGAAAGGCGCACTTTTCGAATATTTTATTTTAATTTATTAAAAAATTCTTTAATTTTCTTTGCAAGAACAGTCACATACGCATATTTAATAATAGTAAAATCGTTATTATATTTCTACTTCCCCTTAGACATGGGGAAGTCTAAAAAACGCAAAATATTGTCGCAACACCCCTGATGAGTTGCCGTTAACAGATACCACTTGATTCTGACAGTGATTCGGTTTATGAAGAGAACAAATATAAAATTTACAAAGTGGCAGGCTATACCCGAAAATATCAAGAATGCTGTCAGCTTAGAAGTCAGAGTACCTATATTGTGTTCTTGAATCATGAAGATTCGAAGCCTTTCACCAACAATGACCGTCTTGACATTTCAAAGGGTCTTCGCAAACATTGTGTTGCAGGTGTGCAGCATCTGAAGACTTTAACAAACATAAAGTCGGTATCATCTTTGACTTATTTAATAATGCTAACTACTAACTAGGTCTAGTGGCCTCTATCCCCGCTTCGGACACAGAAGTGACTGAAGTATTAACTTCAGTCCCAACAGAATTCTCAAACAAGAAAATCTTTACATTCATTGGTAGTTCTAGGAATGTAATTCAATTATGTAGATTTATGCGCCGTGTGCGTAATGAGAGTGATGCCATCGCAGCTACTCAAACTGTAGCAGTCACTTTTGCCTCAACACAATTACCAGAATATGTGTATGAATAGACCACTGGCGTCATGAGGTAAAAATATATATATACCACCCTTAAAACAATGTTTGCAATGCCTTAAATTTGGTCAAATAGCCAAATTTTGTAAAAATAATGTAGTGTGCTCTATATGTTCTGAAAACCATAATTTTAAAACTTGTAGTGTAAGTAATGAAAATGTGCCAATTGTGGTGGCAATATCCTCCTATAATATCTATATCCTCATTTTGCCCAATTAAAAAGAGAAAACTAGAAGAAAATAAAATAAAGTCACATTCAGCTATATATTCAGCTTGAATGAAAAAAATATCACAATCACGAATCTTTCAGATATCAAGATATAATATTGTACAAAAAAACCCTGGTAATAATCACAATGGTGTTGCTATCTTAATTCGCGATTATATAGATTATACTTTAATACCAACATAATCTGATGCTTCTCTTCAGAATGTATGTGTTCAATTAATCGAGTGAATAACACTGAAATAACAGTGATTAGTTTTTATAGTCCTCTTAATTGTAATCCCACATTCGATAAAAATAAACTAGACTGACTAATTAAATCTGTACCAAGTCCTCTGATTTTAGCTGGTGACATTAGTTTACATCACACTTCCTGGGGATGCAATTCTAATTCACCCTGTGGTAATGATGTTTTAGACGTTATTGATGATAACAAATTGGTTCTACTAAATGATGGAAATGTAACAACATTAGGGACACTATCATGGCGTCCAAATGCATTAGATTTAACCATACTGGCCCTCTGCACTGAATGGTCTGTCCATGATAATCCGTTAGGCTCAAGCTATCATCTACCTGTTATGATTAAAATAGCAATGTACAATAATAATAATTTTAATAGTAACAATAATTGCAATAATTTTCATCTTCCAATATATTCAAAATTTAAACTAGTAAATTGGGAAAAGTATTCAGAAAGAGTACAATATTTGTTACAGGATTTTGATATGACTAATTGTTCAGTTTTAGAAATTGACCATAAGTTTTATAATATCATAAAAGCAGCTGTAAATCAGTCTATTGTTTCGCAAAGTTAAAAAAAAAACACCAAATAATAATTATGATTGTACTAAAAAGATACTTAATAAACCAACATAACCATGGTGGAATCAACTTTGTAACGAAGCAGTTTTTAATGTTAAACAAGCATATATTAGGTGAAATTCAATCATAACCCCACTGAGGAAAATTATATTGAATTTAAAAGATCTCATAAAAAACGCATCATTAGTAGAGAAAGGAAAAACAGCTGGATTAGATTGTGTACTATTTTTAATCGCTGTACGGCTAAAACAAATAGCTGTATTAATTTGGAAAAACATGCGTAAATTCATTAAGTCGTATTCGTTTAATAATCTCTGTAATGACGATAGCTGGGTTCCAGATTTCTTACAAAAATATAGCTCTGATTTCACTCAAGATAATCTATACTTATAATATAAAGCGGAAGAGTTTGTTTGAACGCGCTAATATCAAAAGATTTAAAAAATTCTTTCAGTGGTATAGTCTACACAATTAGGTACAGATGAGTGTGATCCAATTTTTTTCGGAATAGCCGATCTAGTACGGAGTACACAGAGATCGTTGATCCATTCATTATTTCAGTTATCTTCTAATACATCTGATAAGAAATTAATAAGTAATATTGAATTTATATTTATTAAATATTTTTACGAGTACATGGCTTGAAAAAGTTGGGTAAAATTTCGCATGGGCAGGCCACCCCACACCGCCATTGCAAATTTATATTGCCATCTTTGTCTAATCAAAGTGACGGCAATGTATTTGCGATTTGTGTGACTGAGATAGATATATGTTTCATTTTAAATGTCTAGTGGTTTCAAAGCTACGTCATTGCATCTAAAAAGTGGACACACATTTTGTGACGCATTGAATGAGGTTTGCTCCTCTTGTTTATTGAACTCAGTGGAATTAGGATACATTTTTATTGTTTATGAGGCAAACGAGCAGGCGGATACATAACAAACCGTTAGGAGTAGCCGGGCGGCATTTTGCTCACCGCGCGCCCACTCACGTCAGTAATATTTTGTAGTGTATTTCTGGCAAACTCGAAATGTAGACTATATTTTATGGTGCAATTATAATTTAAACCAAAACAACACATTCCTCCTTTAGGATTCTATAGTTTTCGTTAAGAATAATAAATAAAAATGTCTAAAATAGAAGTTCAAAATTTGTTTTGGCTAGATTAAATATCGTCTTTTGAAGATGCTATCATACAGATTGGTGACACTGAAAACGTGTCAGATATTGATAGATTTACTCATCATAGTAAGCACAACACGTAAACAGAATACCAGCAGACAGCAACGCTTTGAACAATAAAATACCCATGGCAAATGTTGTGCCTTCCGAAATAGCACATATTAGACGCCGATGGACATCCAGTTCAGATATAAGTGGCCGTAAATTAGCGACTTTAGTTATCCGTTAGCTTTAATGTCGTCGTCGTTAACATATAATACAACCAGCTGGTGATCTTTCTCCAATAAGTTCATCCAGTGATGGTGATGAACCACTTCCACAGCTAGTTCGCGTCAGGAATATTGCCATGGTACTTATCAAGCAATATGTGACCACAAGGTCTTCCAAAGATATTTTTAATATTTCTTTGAGAAACCAAATTGCCTCCTTTGTCTCTGTATAATAAGCATCTAGATCATCTTTGCTGTGTGGCGCCGGCTTAGAATACCGCCACCCCATCTCTTCCCGTGGGTGTCGTAAAAGGCGACTAAGGGAAAAGCTGGAAGAATGGGCAGCAGAATTCTCTCTCAAGAAAATACAGCCTACTGCGATCGCCAACCCGCCTGCCAAGCGTGGCGATTATGGCAAAAACCCCCCATGTTGAGCGGACCGGCAGTTGTGGCGCTCTATGGGGGAGGCCTATGTCCAGCAGTGGACCTCAAAAGATAATGATGATGATGAATAAGCATCTTCTTCCAAAAAGGAAGAGTAATGCAGCATATGTCCCTCAAAGAAAAACAGGTGCACGAAAAAAGGGCTTCCAGATGCCTAGAGTTACTGTGCAATGAACATTTCACTTATATCTGTGAAGACTGTTTTGATAAAGCGTATGCTGTAGATTTAGAAAATGTATAATTTGATATATGTATTTATTATTGTTTTTGGTAAAATATAGAGTAATATGTGGCGTAAGAGAAAAAAAGTCAATTAAAATGTTGAGTTTCCAAAAATCATTTGTAAATCAAAATTTTTGAATAAATATATTCATATATCACTACAAATAGGTATATTATTTAAATTCTAATAGAAGAAATAATTAAAATGCTATATTACTAGTTGAACTACTCAAAGAAAATGGGGCGGCAAAATGCTCCCCACGCGCCCACTGACGTTTTGAAAATAGGCGCGCCCGCTCTAGGGTTAAAAGAAAGATTTATTCTTAAATTAAATAGTAATCCTTAAAATAATTTACTAAAACACCTTTCTAAACACTTAGTCACTATACCACATAAGTCATTTTATTTGCTTGAAAATTATTTAAATTTTCTTGATCATTTAAATAACTTTAATATATGTATATAAATCCAAAAAATCCTATCTTGTTTCGAAGATACATATGCCAGTAAATATCCTGCTATAAATATAGAAATAAATCATAACTTTAAACATAAAGAAGAAATTTATTCGAAATTGTCACAATGGACTGACTTTGAATTTCTATACACAGATGCATCTAAAATTCATTCTGCAGTCTCGTTTGCAATATTTCAAAACAGTAAAAAATTAGGCAAGGGACATCGATTGAATAAAAACAAAACTTTAGCATTTTTTCAGCAGAGGCCATTGCAATATTATTCGCTCTGAAACATATCCAAAAGTACAATTATCAGGATTCAAAATGGGTCATAATTAGTGACAGTATGAGTGTTCTGAAAAACATTAAAAAAAATATATGCGTGGAGTCTCGCCACGCGTTGGAAGTGTAACTTCGTGTTGTAGAAAGGAAAATAAACAGGGTTAGAAATTGATTCATAAATAGAGAAAAATAATCACTGCATGAATAGGCCGGCTCGACAGGTGAAATACCAAATCCAAATACCTCTCGGAAGATCGACGTAAACTGGCTCATGCCGCGTTTCGTTCGGTGAGAGAGGTACCCGGAGGCCCACCCTCCTTCCCCATCCTTTCATATCCTACTCCCTTAGATTTGCCTTTTATCCCATAAAAAATACCATAGAATTAACTATAGTAAGATACCAAAAAAATCCGAGAAATCATTGATGTGAGCCCGGAATCGATCCCAGGACTCCAGAATCGGAGAGCTCGACTACTTAACTGGACCACCGAGACTATTAATAATTATTACTAATAAGTACTATTAAAAATGGGACTGATTATGAGAAATGGTAACTGAGTTCCTGTCTAATATTTTATTTAAATTTGTGTATAAGAATGCAACATACTGATGAAAATTATTTGAACCGAGGATCATAAACAAATTATTATATAAAAGATTTTTATAAGGTTACTTCACTTCACTTCTTGATACTGGCTTCGCATATACTAGCTAATGCGACTTAGCCACTCTATTCACTTTCTACTTAAAAAAGCTTCAGACAGAAGAATTTGCACGGTAAGGAGGAGAATTTGGCCAGTTATGATGACCGCAGGATTTCTTCAACCAGCGTAGTAAATGAAATCGGAGTCCTCCTTAATTGGCGCGTATTTATAATGACTGGTTGTTATTTATATTCTGCCAGGCTTAGTTGCATTGATGTCATAAACCAGAGGAAACAAATGAAGAAAGAAATTAAATAAACATAATTTCGATTGAGTATTTTATGACCTATATGATTTAAACAATCAACTACTTTCTACCTAAAACAAAAAAATACAAACACTATTACTGATAACTACCAAGACACTTATAAAAACAAAAATACGAATTTAAAAACTAGCGACATTAATATTATAATTATTTACTACTACAGTCTACAAGAAAATATTGTTTTTTTTAACAAATTTACATAAGATGAACCGCACTGAAGGTAAAGAAATGAGAGAGAGTAGGCATTTGATAGATGTAGGACGAGGAATTTCGGAGGGAAGGACATCATAGAGGGATTGACGCAATCTCGGACATGAGAAAAAAATGTGATTGACATTTCCCTCATCCAGGCCACATTCGCAAAGAGATGAATTCCTGATCCTGAGCTTAGCAAGAAACACAGGGGTACAGGAATGACCAAGTCTAAGGCGGCAAATAGTGGAAACTGTACGTTTGTCAGCTTTGCAGGACCTAAAAAACCATGGAGATGAGGGAATGTCGGATTGGACATCGGCGTAATACTTACCTTTGATTAATTTTGATGAGTTCCAGGCAACTGTCCATGATTTATACTGCAGGGACTTAGCAAGTAGACATAGGTCTTGTGAAAAGGTTTGAAAATGTTCCAGAGTGCCATTTTGTACCGCTAATCTGGCACAAGAGTCTGCATTAATGTTACCGGGGATTCCAGAGTGACCCGGGATCCACGCAAGTACGACTTTTATATTGAGTTGATGGCACTCCAGAAGATTTTGTCTTATTTTAAGGATTACGGGAGAAAGATATCTCGAACGGAAAGGATTGGAGAGAATAGATTGAAGACAGCTTTTAGAATCGGAAAAAATTATGGAATTATTAATGTTATGCGATTTGATGAAAATGATAGCTTCCAACACTGCCAGAGCTTCGCCAGTAAAAACAGTAGCAGAAGAAGGACATCTATAATTAAGAGAAATTCTGGAAGAGGGTATCCATACAGATACACCTACGGAGCTATCTGGTGATAATTTTGATGCATCAGTGTAAAATTGATGCCACCCACAAAAGTGACGAAAAAAATTATCATGAAAGGTGCAGACGGCACCGGGGGCATTTTTGACTATTCCAAAATTAAGAATGATATGGGGATTGAGGGTTAACGCGTCGTAGGGAGTAAGATATATTGGATTCATAGAAAACTGGTTTATAGGGTTGGGGAGTTGAATGAGAGTTCTAAGACTATGGAGAAGACAAGGTAATTTGTTTTCAGAATTGCCAAAAAGTTCTAATAGATAATATAATTTTGGAATAAGTGGGTGATTTTTGTTTTGAACTAATTTAAAAAGAAAACGATCAGAGAGATATTGTCGTCGAAGATCCAGGGGAGGCTCACCACATTCAATTTGCATGGCATTGATGGAAGAGGATTTCATTGCTCCCAGGATAATTCGAAGACATTTAGATTGGAGTTTAAGGAGGTTAACAAGATTAGTTTTATTACAGAAGTTAAGAAGAAAAGAACCATAGTCCAATTGACTGCGTATTATAGCATTGTACAGAAGCTTTTGAGAGTACGGATGAGATCCCCACCAAACTCCTGAAAGACAGCGGAGAATATTTATGTTCTTTTCACATTTTTGTACTAAAGAAGAAAAGTGAGGGGAACCAGACATTCTAGAATCCAATAATATACCGAGGAACTTAACAACATTTGATTGTGGTATTATCTCACCCTCAACTGAAATAGTTATATGGGGAATAATTCTTTTTTTGGTGAAAATTACAACTGAGCTTTTAGATGGAGAAAGGCTTAAGCCATGGTTAGCTAACCAGATACTCATGTAGCTGAGAGCCCTATTCAAGCGATCAGTTGCATCCTCTATAGAAGAAGACGTTATGTAAAGAACAAGATCATCGGCGTATTGAAGAATGTGACAGAATGAATTAACAACAAGTTCAAGATCATGTAAATACAAATTAAATAGGAGAGGGCTAAGGACTGAGCCTTGAGGTAAGCCCTTCCAGACAAACCTACGAGGATGATTGCCAAAATTGGACTTGACTACAACTGATCTCTCCCCTAACAAGTTAAGAGTAAATCTAGACAACTTCTCGGGAATTCTAAGCTGGGAAAGTTTATTTCTGAGAACCGGAAGCTGAACATCATCATATGCTGACGTTAGATCTAAGAAAACCGCCGTTAAATATTTCTTTTCTTTAAAGGCAATTTGGATTTCTGTAGTAAGGAGGCTTAGATTGTCCAACGTACTCATTCCTTTTCTAAAACCAAATTGAGATTTAGCTAATAAACACCTGCTTTCAATCAGCCATTCTAAACGATGTTTGATGAGCCGCTCCATTGTCTTAGCTAAAGTAGAAGACAATGCTATAGGTCTGTAGCTACTTGCTTGGAGAGGATCTCTACCGGGCTTATGAATTGGAAGAATAATTTGAGATTTCCACTGACTAGGGATAGCACCATTATCAAAAAAAGAATTTATTAAGGAAAGGAATATATCTTTAGACTTAGGGGATGACTTTGCAAGGAAGGAGTAAGGAATACCATCTATACCAGGAGAAGTGTCTGTCAGTCCGTCAAGCGCGAGAGAGAGTTCACTAGAGGAAAAGGGATGATCAAAATCGTCACGAGAGGGTAAAAAGATAGGAGCTGTTGGCAAGGACGCCAAGGAGGGAGCAGATGGAGGGGCAAGTTTATCCAAAAAGGCCTCAATCCAAGTTGAAGGGTCGTTGGCTGAAATATTTTGGATGTTATAGGAACCTCTAAATCGTCTTATTTGATCCCAAATAAGTGAAGAAGGAGTTGTAGGCGATAAAGATTTACAGAAGTTAATCCAACCGAGGCGTTTTTTTTTCTTAACAAGCCTAGTGAATTTAGCTGCAACATGTTTGTATCTAAGGAAGTTTTCTATAGACATAGCCCGATTATAAGCCTTCTCGGCCTCCCTTCTCTCCGCTACAGCCGCAGTACAATCAGAGTCCCACCACGGGGGGGAGACTTTGAAATCTCTAGCAACCTTTTTAAGAGGGACATGGAGTGAGGCAGAAAAAACTATACACTCGGTATATATAAGGTTACTTAACCATCACTATAAATGTGTATCATGTCTTGATTGAAGTTTATTATAATAAAAATATTATGTTTTATTCGACTGGGCCATAGAGGTCACTATTCGTCAATTTTAAATCGCGCTATGGTTTCACTCCATGGAGTTTATATAAGTATTTAAGAACGTATTTAAAAGTTTTGGTAAAATATTAAAAAAATCAGTACTACAACACTTAATTATAAATGTTAGGTATTTATTTCTTCAATGGATTTTAGAAATAAAATAATACATTCAATCAAATACAGTTTTAAAGGAATGTAGTTGACACTAAAGGCCACGTTTCAAGTGTCAATTATAGTGCCTCCATACATCTAGTGGCGGGAGGAGGGTACTATGATTGATTTTAAAAATCAATTACAGTACCTAAACCTAAACTGATGTCTGTGTAGTAATGAAATTCAAGCTTAACAAATTGAATGGTAGTGGTGGAGCCAACCAGTTCGCTGCATTATTGGGCCGGCTCTACCGGTGAAATACCACGACCTCTCGAAAGATCAACGTAAAGTAGCTCATGCCGCGTTTCGTTCGGGGAGAGAGGTACTTCTATACTTTCCTATTCCTATTTCCTTAAAGGCCGGTAACGCAACTGTAACACTATATGTGTTGCAAGTGTCCATGGGCGGCGCTGATCACTTACCATCAGGTGACGCGCTTGCTCGTTTCCCCTCGTTTGTCCGGTATGGCCACCTATTCCATTTGGGACGTAAACATAACGGCGAGTGGAGAATTAAAAGCCACTGCCTAGACCTTCGGGTAGAAAAGGCGTGAAGTTATGTTACTATATGTGCGCGCAATACATATTTGCCTAGAAATCGAATACTTATATCATGGATATTGCGATATCTTTTGAATGAAATGTCCGAATTAAATAATTCAAAAAGTTCCAGGAAGCTATTGAATCTATCTTGAATTGTAAATAATTTATTTTAATCAGAATTAACACCACAGTACAAAATAAAGGGCTTTTAAAACATCATCATTTAAATTATTTAAAAAAATTAAATTAACACTTATTGTGAGATAACTACAATAGTTAGACACACTAGTGTAGACAACTATATATCCTGCAAAGTTGTAGTACATTTTTTTGCTCTACAATCAATACTTTTTGCAGCGTACGCAATGTAAACATTCTTTTAGGTGATTTTTTTACACCTTGGGTTACATCATCGGACTTTTAGTAAAGATCCCTAATTGTTTAGAAAATATAATATAACTTAAATCCTTCCTCTATACATGGACTATCCACCACTGAAAGAATTTTTAAAATAGAACCAGCGGTTTCTGCGATTAGCGCGTTGAATGAAACAAACTATTATGCTTTATAAGTATTAAATGAGTGGTATAGTGCCACCACTAGCTACTAGATGTCTATGTACAGATAAAAATCACGCTTAAGCAATTCTCTTCCTGGATTTATATATAGACTGGTCCAAATTCGTCCTTTTTATTATTATATAGTATGATTTGTGGCCGCAAGGGGGGCGTTAAAAGCGTTAAACGGTTGCACGAGACATAAGAAGTTACACTTCAACAATGAGATAAAAGCTAACACTAATTATATTATTCACGCCATCAAGCAATTATGGGTTCAATTATCGCAATCGAATATTCGTGTTAATTTTTTGTGGGTTCCAGCCCGTATAGGAGTTGTAGGTAACGAAATGACAGATAAATTATCCAAAACAATAGTCCATTACTCTGATTTAAATATAATTTCCGAAAATAAATGTCTTGGCAATCCATTAACTTATTTTGATATTGTTTTACTATTGAAATTACGCATGTTTGATGTGTGGGGAAAAATCTGGAACAACTACATCCAAAATGAAAACAAAGGTCGCTGGTACGCCTCTTTAGATATTAAAGTCAATAGTCAGCCTTGGTTCTCTAAAAGTTCACTTGTTGTTAACAGGAAATTCCACTCCGTTAAATGTCGACTGCGTCTAGGCCACTCTAAGCTAAATCATCACCTCTATAGAATGAAAATTATTGATACACCCTTTTGTAATTTTTGTATCATCGCTAAACAGAGATCATTTAATATATACCTTCTGTGTACTAAGTATCGGTAATTTGTCAATAAAACAAAAAATACAAATTATTCATCTAAATTTATTTTATCGCCTTCAAAGTAGGCCTCATCGCTTGCAATACAACATCTCCACCGCTTCACCCAGTCTTCCATACATTTTTCATAGGCTATTTGCGGTATGGCCTTTAGCTCATTCAGCGAATTTTCTTTTATGGCTTCTATTGTCTCAAAACGTTTTCCTCGAAGTGGTAATTTTAACTTGGGAAATAAAAAAAAGTCAGACGGAGCCATATCAGGTGAATAGGGTGCTTGGTCGAGAATGTTTGTTGAATTTTTCGCTAAAAACTCTTTCACTATAATGGCTGTGTGTGATGGTGCATTATCATGGTGCAGCATCCATGAGTTGTGTCGCCACAAATCTGGACGTTTTCGGCGGATACTCTCACGCAAACGCTTCATGACGCCTAAACAATATTCTTTATTCACTGTTTCTCCCTCTGGAAGGAATTCGGAGTGAACCACACCACGGTAGTCAAAAAAAACTGTCAGCATCACCTTGATTTTGGTGCGACTTTGCCGCGGTTTTTTGGGTTTCGGCTCGTTTTCGAGACGCCATTCTGAAGACTGTTGGCTTGTTTGCATGTCATACTTATAAACCCATGTCTCGCCGCCAGTTATTATACGTTTCATAAAGGTCGGATCCGTAGAAGCTCGGGAAACCATGTCTTCAGCGACATGCTTTCGCTGCCCTTTTTGAACAAAATTGAGCTCTTTTGGAACTAGTCAAGCGGCGACGCGTTTCATGCCTAAAATGTCAATGAGAATATTGTGGACGGACTTAAAAGATACGTTCACCTCACTAGCCAACTCTCTCAGACTCATACGTCGATTTTCGAGCACTAGCTTCTTGATTCCGTCGATGTTTTCTTTGGTCGTAGCGGTTGAAGGTCTACCAGAACGAGGCAAGTCTACTACTACTTCTCGGCCTTCTTTAAAAGCCTTATACCATTCATAAGCCCTTGTTTTCGATATACAAGATTCGCCGTAGGTATTTCGCAACATTTTTAGTGATTCACCACATGAAATATCATTCGAAACACAAAATTTAAGGCACACTCTTTGTTCAACAATATTTTCCATTGTAAAAATCGCCGAGGACTCAAAACTATGACCAACAAAAAGTTTAGTTTAAAACAAATTAAATGACAGATCCCGTTAAAATTTTGCGCGCTATATCAGTACAGTGCTACCAACATGCAGTAAAAAAATTAGAACGACCTCTTTTACGCGGGTCTCTTTATTGACATATACCCGATACTTTTTACACAGAGTAGTAAATGTCCATTCTTCGGCATCCAGCGAATTGTTTTGATGGATGGACTGCTAGAAATCTATAAGCAAACAAATTTGGTCCCGCTTTCCGTTCTCGAATTAATTAAGAATCCATGCACCTTTTCTCATATATATAATTTCATTAATAACATTTTAAAAGAAATCTAATACATACATACATAACTTCACGCCAAATCCCTTGCGGGGTAGGCAGAGAGAACAGAGCGCCATAGGGTACGAGTCTTACACACCTCACTCGCTTCGTTGACTTTCATAACTCTTTTCATGCACGCGCGTCGGTTTTTGAGGCTCTTAACATCCCCTTCCTCCAGAACACGTTCTATTTGGTCTTGAAATGTGTGTCTTGGCCGTCCTCGACTCCTACATCCGTCCGCTTTTGCATTGTATATCTGCTTAGTCAGTCTTGCGTCATCCATTCTTTCTACATGTCCGAACCATCGGAGCATGCCCTTTCTTACTTTTACACCGACACTCTCTTTCAAACCAACTTCCTTCCTTATAACCTTGTTTTCTACGCGGTCAGCGAGAGTCACTCCGCAGATTTTGCGTAGAGCCCTCATTTCTACCGCGTTTATTCTACTTTCATGCACACTCTGCCATACCCAGCTCTCGCTTCCATAAGTTAGCGTTGGGATCAGGACTGCATTGTGGATTGCTAACTGGGCTTTTCTGCTAATATTTTTTGCGCCCAGGAATCTGCCCAACGCTCCGTTTACACTATTTCCTATCGCCACTCGTCTTTCTACATCCGCGGTGTACCTTCCATCTCTGCTAAAAGCGCATCCAAGATACACAATTTCATTCACCTGTTCCAGCACTACATCATCAACCATTATCCTTGCATCTGTTCTGGATTCCTCCCTTTCAAACACCATAACTTTCGTTTTCGTCGCATTCAACTGCAAGCCTTTAATCATGCAATCATCTTTCATAGTAGTGACTAGTGTTTGCAGGTCCGACGGCGATTCGGCTAGAAGCACGGCGTCATCTGGGTAAAGCAGGCAGCTCACAACTAGGTCACCCATTCGCATCCCTACATCCATCGATCTCATTCTCTGGAGACAACTGTCCAGGTACAGGATGAACAGTCGAGCGGACAGCACGCAACCCTGTCTGACGCCGATATTGACGTCAAACCAGGGGGACAAGCCGCCGTCAACACGCACACACGCTGTGCAGCCCTCATAAGTGGACTGCACAGCGCGCAGCAGTGCTCCGCTCACCCCGTAGCCCGGGAGTATATCCCACAGATCCTTTCGTAACACTCTGTCAAACGCTTTTTCCAGATCCACAAAACCGCAGAAAACCTTCCGGTTAACAGCCAGTTGTATCTCCACGATGTTGCGGAGAGAAAAAATCTGATCTATGCACCCTCGTCCGCTTCTAAAACCATCCTGAGCCTCCCACAACAGTCCATCAGAAATCTAATATTGTAAATAATTACAATCTCTTATTGAAAATGTTACTTTAATGAGTAATGATTTAAATGTAATTTTCTTTAGATAAGTACCTTTATTTTTCTATTTAGTTGTAAGATGTAATATACTTTGTAAGTAGTAGGATATTTAGGCTAAAATATTTTGTAAAATGGTTATATAAATAGATAAAAATTGCATAAAAATAGATAATAGATACGGAAAAAAAATCTATAAAATATGAAAATAAGCAAGAAAAGGAGACAAAAAAAACGGAAATGCGAAACAAAGTAATAATTTACAAAAAAAAACGCGACTTATGGAAAAGGTATAAACTTATTTTTTTTTTAATTTGTCCACTATTGGACAGGCTAAAGCTTTTAAGCCATACTGCCTTGTCTGACGTTATTTTTTATTCAGATGTAATGACGATGAAGATGATGATGAAACTTAAAACTAACCTAAACTAACTTAACCTAACCTAATCATACATAAAGTCGTGGCACTTTATGCATGATGTTGCGAGGGAGTCCTGACGACACTGTAGGAGATAACACTAAATATGATATTTACACCATTCCCCACATTTGCACTCATATACGGACACTTATTAAACAAAATGCCACGAATTTTATCCAATAATATCCGTTGAAACACAAGTCTGAGAAAATAATGCAAAAACGGACATGACTCTTCCACAGTCCCGCCAAACTCGGACAAAAATTGAGTTATGCACTACAGACAAGGCAGTATGGCTCCTATGCCTTAGCCTGCCCAAATGGGCGAATAAAAAAATAAAAATGACACTGACATAATTTTTTTTGTGGAAAAATAATTAAATCGCCAATAACGAAAGAAGAAGTCCTAAATCGGTATTTTATCATGTGCAAATGTCATAACACTGTAGAGTGAACTTTATTTATAAATTTTAGAAACAATAATAAATATGGTGAGTTTAAGATTGTTTGATATTAAGGTACCTAACCTCGAAACACTGCTTACTTATGGTCTCGGTCATCCAGTGGTCGAGTTATTGATTCATAAGTCGCGGGTTCAATTGCGGACTGACACCAGTGATATTTCGGAAGATAAGTGTGTTAGATATACATGACTGACAACTTTATGCCCGGTGTACGAGAATAGGTTCGCCACATATTCCATTTGGGATATAGTGTCAAGGCAAACACCCGCTACCTACACCTTGGCGTAGAAAAAAGGCGTGAAATTACATACGTAACCTCGAACTATTATTATCTCCCTTTAAACTTTAGGATTATGACTATTATGACATTTTATTACAGTGTTACGAAACAACAACATAGTCGCCAATAATAAAATTCAATCAATCTGATTCAATATATTATTTTTTTGTAGGCAAGTTCAATAATATTAGCAGGTCTTGGAATGGCAGCTGTAGGATTTGCTGGTCGTTATGTTCTTAGACAAATGCCTAATGCTACATCAAAATTTGCCGAGGCTATGAAAAACCTACCAAAATTTGATGCAGATAGCTTAGCAAATTCTAAATATTATAAAGGTGGATTTGAACCGAAAATGACTAAAAGAGAAGCTGCTTTGATACTAGGTGTGAGTCCAACAGCTAGTAAAGCTAAGGTAAGAACTTAAATTTTATTAGCAAAAGTATTCAATATGTTTTTAACTATAAGTAACATTGTAATAGTTAACAAGAAATAGTGTAAAGCAAGCATTAGTTTTTGAAGTAATTATATTATTTTCATCAAAGTTGTTTACTTTATTTTTGCAATAATCTTCTGATTAAATAAATATATATATGAGATATTAATAAAAAATTGAGCTTTATTTGAAAAAGTATAAAAAAATATTAGGAACTAAACCCAATTCTAGGTTATTTATAGGTTTTGAAGTTATTACTGACATAAGGTATGTGACATCAAAGATGCATTGTTGTACTGTGCACAGAAAAATATCACAAGTTTCCACTTTCAGGTTCATCTTTGCTATTAAAGTATTTTCTTATAATTCTGTAAAATGTTAAAAAAAATGGTGTTGCCTACAGTACCACACATGAGCTTGAGGAACGTCACAGGGGTAGCAGGCAAATATATATATATCTACCTTATCTACATGAATCAAACTCCCAAATAGAAAAACTAAAATTTAGTTTTGAGTGATGTCTTTTATTGGACAGATTATTGCTATATATTTAATTGTATTGCCTTAAAAACAGAATATGAATTTCCAATATTTTTTTCTTTTTTTTTACAGATTAGAGATGCCCATCGTAAGATTATGTTGCTGAACCATCCAGATCGAGGAGGATCTCCGTTGATTGCAGCCAAAATAAATGAAGCCAAGGACCTTTTAGAGAGTGGAAAATCATGAATTGTAGCAATTAGTAGAAACTGTGTACATAGCCAAACATTATAATATAATTTTTATTTGAAGAGGTAACCATAAATAAAAATTCATATAAACATTTAAATAGTCTATTTTGTCACAGAGCACATCCACTTTAAATTGTTCAATAGCAAATCCTCTAACATGATAAAATGGGATACAGTTAGAAAAGCTTATTAATCACAGCACATACACAAGGATCCAAGATAAACTATTAAAAATGTATTCTATAAAAATACAAGTAAATGTTCCATAATAAAAGATTCTTTAAATACTTATAATATCTAATTACTGATGTATATATTTTATAATAAGCCATAGTGAACATTTTGAATGTACCCATTATTTCAGTCGATTTTCTGTAATATCTACTGAACATAAGATTCATAATACAGGAGTTATAGAAAACCGTCAAAGGAGTTGTATCGTAAATATAGTAAAAGCTTTTACTCTCTTCATATGTCTATAGTTATGATGTCATGAAGTGGCTTTTTAGGCACAAAATTTTGAGTGATCTTTTATAAAATATTCCAATAGCATGGCCCAAAATGTTTGTTTATTATATAAATTAAATAACAAATTCGAACTTATGTGTAGTTATTATTATTCATACTAGCAAATTATCAATTAAGTCAGACAAGGTATTTGTCAAATTGAAAATTGATATAATTTTTCGAATAAACTTTATGCGACAGCAGCGACGCCTGTACATAAATGCGAAGATAAAATGAAATATTCATTAAAATGCATTCAAATTCATGTATATCGTTGTAGGTATCACGCACTAGGCCGAATTACAAATCATTGCAAATAGAGAAATCATAGGGTGTAGGATAGGAAAGGACGGTGAAGGGTGATTGGCCTCCGGGTACCTCTCGCACCGAACGAAACGCGGCATGAGCCACTTTACGTCGATTCTGAGAGGTCGTGGTATTTCACCGATCGAGCTGGCACATTTATGAAGCGAACTGCTTTGATCTACCACTGCTTAATGTTCACTGTAAAACTTGTAGGTCTAAATACTAGACAGTACCCTGTACCAGGCGAAGTTGATGTAAGTGTGATTTCATTATTAATCAACATTTCCAAATTTTATTACATTTATTGTTTTTGTTTTATTTAATATACTTTTTCTATGTTGCAGTGGGTTCATCTTCTATTTGAGTAAAATTTGTAACTTGACGCATTTTCCTACCCAAAGTTGTAGGCAGCGGCTGTTACCTTTTGTCATACACACATCTAGAACTTGGCACTTTAGCTGCTTCACCTTTTGAGAACATCGTTTGTCCCAAGACTCGCTTGTGCAGTATATTTATCATAATACTTTTCCTATCAGCAGATGTTATTTATGCATACAACTTCTTCATTACTGTCAGCCAAGATTCGAATCCGATGCTTCTTAATTACGAGGGACCCGACCCCTGTTATGACATAGTTATTATTAAAATTGTTGTCAAACAACTATGATTATGTCAATGGCAGACAAAGCAAGATTTGAGTGAAGACCTTTGCTGGAAAAATTCTTACGTTATTCGCCTGTTGGCATACGCTCAAAGTGAGTAATAAACTGGTGTTTTTGCAAATTCTTTGGAATGCATTTCTTAACGACAATAAGCCAAAAATAATTTTGAATAGGACTTTTGTTATATCCGTGCATAATATGGGTATCTAAATTATTCTAAGTCCTCAAAACTTTACTGGTTTCTAATAATATATACAGGTAAAATAGACAAACAAAGTAATACAATGTATAAAAATACATTTAATGATATGTAAAACAATATAAGTCTAAAAAAAAATAACAAATAAAAATTTGTCATGGTTATATGAATTTAGGAGAATTTGTGATTAATATGGTGATAGGTCTGGTCTTTTTCGGTGACAACGTTTAGACCACGAAGTATAGACACGCAGGATTCCGTATTTTCCATAGTACTAAATTGTAGAACAATAATAAACTGAGATCTTATTTCTGTTTTCTGCCACTGGCTGCGCTAGAATTTTGGACGTACCGATGATTACGTACGATACTATATCTAATATTATTACACGTAAACACGCGTCAAAAAGTCGAGTGCTTCTCGCAGGATGGCGCCCTCTACCGGCGAGGGTTCGTTCCCCTGAATGGAGACAACTCGTGCAACATTACGTTCTGAATCCTGTGTATCTATATTTCCTGGTTGAGACTATGTATGTATAAGTTAATAGTACTTAGGTATACATAAAGTTTCAAACTACAATCTACAGCTAACACACAGGTTGGTTTCGTCAAATATCTTAGGCTCTTAAAATTATCAGCAACTAACAGAACAATTCAATAACCAACTTTATATCAAATTATTAATTCGAATTAAATTATCTTATAAACATTCCACAAACAATAAAAACTTAAATTGTAAAAACTTTGGTTATATTAAATTTGTTTATTTCGCAAATTAGTGGGACACTGTATCATTTTACACACTACTGTAGTTGCTGCACTAGTTTTCTCGATTCACCAATAATTAATGCAAAATTGGTTCCTCTTTTGACAATGTTTCCTAACATTGCCAAAAAGACCTTTATTCTAAGCTATTAAGATTTCACACGGTAGTAAACATTAACCAATCCCATTGTAATTCTCTCCAAATTAAAACTAAGCATTCAATGATTTCATCAATGACAAATAAGCTCATTTGATTTTATATACAGTTACAAATATTTAGTTTTATAGAAACATTAAGGCCAACACGTAAAACCGATGGGTTTGTTTTTTTTTAATGCTTGGTTTTGTACTTTAAATTTTAAATAGCAATAACGATTACTGTATAATTAAAATATTCTTAAAAATCGTCCATATACGTTTATAAAAAAAACATCTTGGGATACTCAAGACATAAAAAAATATTACGTCATCAGTATCGCATATACACACTTATTTAAAAAAAAAACTTATATTGATTTTGTATACTGATTTTCTATGTCCTATAAAGACATAATACGTACGAGCCGAATAATTACAATTTGTCAAAACCCACACAACATTACTATCAATTGCTTTAGCATCTCGTACACGTAAATTTTTATTTACATTGTTTAGTTTTAAATTATACTTAAAAATTATGCCAACAGATAATTCCAAGATTGATAAAATTGTAGATTTGTAGTGTTCAGAGAGGATTCCCACAGACAGAAACAATACCAGCCCCAATAATATGGTACATATTGCCATGGAGCTAGTTCTTGCAAGCTCATTTGTCACAACTGTGTATCTTTTAACAATACGCAAATTGTTTAATGAGAGTATAAGATATAGCGAACATGCTATTGTTTTAAAGTATTCTCGTGGAATATTGATGTAGAAAAAAAAGTGTCCAAAGTGAAATGGGTAAGGAAACTTGCAGAGTTCCGATAGCATTCTCATGACTCTTTTTCTGACGTGTTTACATTTTGGAGTTCATGGATGATGCAATATATTTGGACATGATGACATCATGATTTGTTGTGATTATAGTTTCTTTAGTAGAATAGTATGTTCGCAATAAAATATCCTCATGTATGTATAGTAAGGCCAACGAGACGAGATAAAAAAATATAAACAAAGTTTCAGGGGTTCAAAACATTTATAATTTCTCCATGATTAAAATCAACAACTAATTAGTAACAATAATAGCAAAAATTAACAAGAGAACAAGAATAAAATAACCAAATACGGTAAACGAAAATACGATTCACTTAGAACGCTTTTCATACAGGAATGAACTTGTTAATAATGGTCAATAAAATTACGGACCAACTGTTGACAACCACGGTATCAACTGCTATCATGTACCACGAAGTGCGCAACGATAGCTGTTTTCGACCAAGTGACGTCTTTACTGCATAGGAGTAACAAGGACAGAGATATCAATAGCTCGGATATTCGTGTCAATCGCTTACTGTCGCAAGATAGCCCGGCCCGGGTCCGTTTGTTTATAGTTTTTATTTCGTCTCGTTGGCCTTAATATAGTGCAATTGTTGCCTTAACATTAATTAGACGCCACGTACAATACACGAAATAAGAACAGAAAGACCAAAGGAATATACTGTATTTACATAGGGTAGAGCGTTTGAGCCATGAAATTGCAGCACTATAGATAGGTGACTGGTATGTGAGATGAAATGGGTGAAGGTACTGTGAATAATAGTCACGTTGGTCTCTAAGCGGCGATCGAGTTAAGTGGCTGTGTGATTGTAATCAATTTAGTGCAAAAAAAAAACAACATCGCCTTACTATTGCCGGTTTTTTTGGGATTAAACGACCTGGTTACTAGGACCTTTAAGTCGAACTATTGTCGGTCTCAAGTCCCGCATCTATAGTGGTGCAATAAACAAGTATGCGGTTTTTCATGTCTTAATTATGTATATAAATAATAGCCAATAGGAAAAATGAAGTAGCTGCAATATTTGAATAACAGAAATCTGATCACCGGATTCCACTCTACCCTGGTTAGTACTCGAATTCTATAATTACACTGAACTGTTTACGCATAATATAGCATTCCAACAATTATTATGGCTACTTTGCTAATGACAAAAGTCACAGAAGCGAGTGAGGCGTGTAAGAATCGTGCCTTATGTCGTTCTTCGTTCTCTCCGCCTGCCCCGCAAAGGACTTGGCGTGGAGTTGTGTATGTATTAGGCCTACTTTGAAAAAGGACCCTTTAATACTGTAAAGTATAATCGGAATATCTAAAAAACCTGTCTGGTTGCAAGCGTTTCACATATGATTTGGATGTACATATAACATTTTGAGATCAGGATTCAAGCTGTGCGCCGGCTCAGTTCATCGGAGAGGCTCCTTTTGTTGTTGTTCACGGCGTTGTTGGGCGAAACGTGCCCTCAGTTTGATTATTGTGGCATTCGATAATGTTCCAGGTACTTTGAATATTGACTGTAAGTGTAAACATTTTATTAAAATACTAGCTGACCCAGCGAACTTTGTTCCTCATCCATGCATTTTTACAGCGTTTACAATTAAAGTGCTAAATCTCGAAAACTATCACGTTTTCTGTACTTCAATAAACGTGAATTATAGATAAAAACCACCCCATTGACACTCTCTATCTAGTAAAAAAAACCGCATTAAAATCCATAGCGTAGTTTCAAAGATCTAAGCAAATGAGGCAAACAGACAGCGGAAAGCGACTTTGTTTTATACTATGTAATGATTGAACTAACCTGCATAAATTCGTGGCAGTGCAGGGCGCTCGCATTCTTCACAATCGCCTTGAAGCACTCCGCCAGAGAGGTAAAGTCATTGCATGCCATGATTTCGGCTCGATTGTTCTTTATAAGTGTCAAACAAACCCGGAACAATATTTTAGAACCCTCATAGAATAGGCAATCCCATATTCGCAGTACAGTCTCTATGGGCAGAACTTCGGCAAACAAACATACAAACCATTTAGTGGTGATAACTGCCCAAGGTAGACCTAAAAAAAATACAACAATCACTTTAATTGGAGGCCAGGTTAATAAATCAGTCCAGCTAAAGCCAGATCCAATTCAAGCAATGTTCTTAGATGCGAATGCTGCGTTAGTAGAAATGAGTCCAGGCACAGTAAAGCATTTTCAAACTCAGTCCAATTGGGCCACAATACTTTAGTTAATTTGTGGTCTGTGTAAAATGTCTTAGTTAGACAAAGTATACCTCGCAGAAGACGTAAAATTTAAACATACATAACATAACTTCACGCCCTTCTCTACACGAAGGTGTAGGCAGTGGCAGTTAAACCTCGACTCGCCGTTATGTTTACGCCCCAAATGAACGAACAACGATGGTGGCGAACCTATTGCAATACCGGGCACAAAGTTTTTAGGCACCGAAATTCTTCACACATAACTTTCGAAAAGTGATTGGTGTGAGCCAGGATCCGAACCCGCGACCTCTGGATTCAGAAGCTGTGTGCTCGACCACTGGACCACCGAGACTATAACGTAAAATTTAATATAGTTACTAATCCATACCAAGATTAATAACATGCTGATGGACATCAGGTACTTTAGATTTGACTAGTTCAGATAACACTTCGATATCAACAATTAGACCGTCCATTGTTTTCGTGTAGTAATCAGGTAGAATCTTCTCTACAAGCACCTTCAGCAACCAAAACGATGTCTCTTCGCTTTTAGTCGCCAGCAGCAATAGGCCTAGAAAACAAGATGTATTCATGAGGAATGCAGCCCTGGTTTTGCGTCTATTTAAAATTGAAGTGGTTATGATGGTGAGAACTGCCTTGGGTCCAAATGTCGAGCTATATGTATTTTTTGAGACCAAAAGATAAAAAAAAGGCGTTTTCATCCGCAAATATCCTAACCCACATCAAATTATAACCAATATTTTTACAGCGTTTACAATTAATGTGCTAAATTTCGAAAATCATCCGTTTTTCTTAACTACATTACATGAATTAAACATAGGTACAAACCACCTCATTGACACCCTCTATCTTAAAAAAAGCCCCACTTAAAAATACGTTGCGTAGTTTCTCATATGCTTAGATAAAAATCTATATGCTTAGATTTAGATAGAGGGGACAGACAGCGGAAAGCGACTTTGTTTTATACTATGTAACTAGCTGACCCTGCGAACTTTGCACCGCATCAAAAGTATTTTTCAGCGTTTACAATTTAAGTGTTAAATCTTGAGAATTATAGTATATTACTATCCGAGGGAGAAAAGTAGGGCATTATCACCCACGAATTGTGACAATCGCGGGTGGGGATGTCCTACTTTTCTCCCTAGGTGCGTATACAATTTTTATTCAACCGGGATGAAAAGTTATGACAAAAAATTAACCAATTCTTGAACAAGCTTCTATTAACATAAAGATATAAACATGCAGTTGCTAGGTTACCGGTAAATAAAGTAAGCTACGCGTATGCGCACATTTGCAATCTCACCGGGAGAGAATCGGGTACTTTTGTCCCGCGTGCCAGGAACTAAAAGCAACTTTTCATCCCAACTTAACTTTATAGATACAAACCACCCGCACTACCGCATCAAATTTCCTTGCGTAGTTTTAAAGATCTAAGCATTTAAGGGGACAGACTGCGGAAAGCGACTTTGTTTTATACTATGTAATAATAATGATTATAATTCGATTAAAAACGATAATAGCGATAACTAGTTGTTTTGATTGAAAAATACAATCTAGGCCGCACCCATCAGCTTATTTCTGTTGTAACACTGTGTGTGTTACACACATAGTTAACGCCAAGTCTCCTGCGGGGTACACAGAGAGAACAGACCGCCGTAAGATATGATTCTTACACACCTCACTCGCTTCTTTGGCTTTTATAACTGGTGTCGTACACACTCGTCGATTTTTAAGCCTCCTGACATCACCTTCCTCCAGGACTCGTTCTATTTCGTCATGGAAAGTGAAGAATGTGTGTCGTGGCCGTCTTCGGCCTACATCTATCCATCCGCTTCAGCTTTTGCATTGTACTAGATGTACAATGCAAAAGCGGATGTTAGTCATCCTTGGTGCGTGCCCTTCCTTACTTTTACACCGACTCTCTCTTTCAATCCAACTCAACTTTAACTTCCTTACAACCTTGTTTTCGACGTGGTCAGCGAGAATCACTCCGCCAATTTTGCGCCGTCATGTCGAACGCGTTTATTGTACTTTCATGCACTTGCTGCCACAACTATCGTTGGGATCAGCTGTATTATGAACTGTTAAATCCAGCCAACTTACGCGCTGCCGCGCAAATTCGTATTTTCAACATCTAATTCCAGCTAATCTAGAGTACTCATAACTGACTAGATGGAATTAGTAGTTGATAAATCAAATTTGCAGTTAATTTGATAGTGACTACTGGTCACTAACTAGCTGGAATTACATTCAAGGCATGATTCCTACACACCTCACTCACTTCAGTTTTTTCCTTCCCTTTGTTTCGCCTCGGAAGCAAAAAGTAAAAGGATTTTGTTCTAAAAAAGTAACCTATGTTACTGCTCATAACACCAGCTTTCTGACTAAGAAAATTCTCGTCAAAATCAGTCCAACCATTTCAGAGATAACCCAGAACAAACAGACATACAGACCAAAATTGTACAAAATGTTATTTTGGTGTATGTACATATTTTTTTCCAAAATGTGTCATGTTAATTTCCGTTTATTTTATTTGTGTAATATACAACACAAAAGCCTAAAAGTTCGCATATGAATGTAGTAGAAAGCAAGTAATTTCAATATTACAAAGAGTCACTTTTATTTATATGTTTAGATAATGAACAAAAACATTTTTAATGTAACTCAGAAAGATCAAACTTACCAGCAATATAATTAAGCCCTTGGCAATAACCAACAACTCTGTTATTATGTGCATAGGCAATGAGAATGTTGAACAAGTGGGTCTGGTGATTGGCTTCTTTAGTAAAATATATGTTATCAGGAAATGTTCGAGGCAGGTCTGTCTTAACAAGATCAACTAGCTCTTTTTCAAATGGGCCATCTAGTATTTTCTGGTACAAGTCTGGATATTGTTCCTTCATATTCTCTGCCTGTGAAATTGCTATCCATACTGATGGCCGATGTTCACCTGAAACAATTATTGGTTTTAACTATTTATTTAATTTTCCCTACGCTTCAGATCCATCTATTACCTTTTTAAATATATAAATTTTGTGGCAATATGTATAATGCTAATTTGATTACTGAGAAGCATCACTACTCTTGAACTTAATAGTTTATTACCCATGCAGACTTTATTTATAGAAATTTTGACTCATGCACAGATGCATGCATTGAGAATAGATATATATAGATATATTATTAATTATTATACTATTTCTGATTATTAGTGTCAAAAGAGATATGAGGGGTCCCACGGAATAGACGACAGGGCTATTATCATTCCTTGGACACCAGCAGCTTAAAATTGATTATTGAAGCAGAATATTCACTATCTCAAAGGCGTGTACAAAATTTGAGAGCAATAAAATTATAACAATGACAAACTCACTCGGTACTCCTTTACGGACGTATCTCTTCACAGTGTTGGTGCGTTTGACCGACTTTCCTTCGCCAAGCAAATGGGTCCATTTTTGTGCCCTCGTAGCAAGCACTTTTAAATAATTGGACATAAAGTCCTCATAGCTTTCGTAATCAAAATCTTCATGTCTTTCAAACCCGTACTCATCGACCGCGCTAAAAACAATAATAAAAACTACAGTTGGATACCTGATTCACAATAATGCATAGCATTGCATATTTAATTTAATACCTGAAATTAGATTGAGCCATGATTTTGTCTTTTTTGGTTATTTAGTTCTTTTAAGCATAATATAATTTTATTTATTGCAGCTTGTACTGAGTGTTATTTTTACAAGTTTTCAACTGTTCAACAACGCCCCAATTGTACAGCACATGATGAAGAAGACAGGCACTGACAGGCAGATTAGCACAGATTAATTTTGACACTTGACAGACGCCTGTTAATTTTTTTGATACTGGCGTCTTTAGTCCTATTAGTCACTTTTGGCCATGTAACCAGTTTGGCCAGTTAACTTCGACTGACACCAGACTTTGGATAATTTGGCGGAGTGACACTATAGACCGCGTTTATTTTATTACGTACAAAAAAAAACGTAAACATTAATGCAGAAACGTGCCGGTGTACATCAACGATTCCCTAGATTAGAGTCTATCTGATAATACAGGACATGTTTTCCTGTAGTTATGCATGTGCTTGTACAACATTAAAAAATTAAAAACAGTATTTATGTCTTTTAAGCTGCTCCAGCAAAATGAAAAAAAGGGCAGTTTTGTGAAGTACACAGTACATTAATCTGTGCACTGTGTCATAAAATTTAAAAAAATAGATTCGTTCAGCTGATTCAGCTGTAAAACTGTAAAACGTTGTGTTGTGTTTTCGTATTTACTAAATAACAATTAACAATATTTACACATAACTGACGTTTATACATCGATCTTGAGTTTCTTACTATATATAATAATATTTATAATTACGTATTGTGTGTGTTAGTTTGGCACTTTGTAAACCTGTTAGTGAATTTTACAAAAATTTAAAACAAGTTTTTCTGAATGTTCAAACATACTCAAATTTGATCATATTTCAGCGTAAGTTACGAGTGATGGGACCACCACCGGTGGTAACGGGTATCTCTCCGAAAGATGGGCCTCCGGGAACGAGGGTCACCATACGCGGAGAGTTTTTGGGAAGCAGCGCCACAGATTTAATAGGTATTTAGAACTTAAAAATCTGAAGGGGAATGTAAAGAAATTTTTTTTCCGTAATAGTTGATATAAATATTAAGATAACATAACATAACTTCACGCCTTTTGTTACCCGAAGGTGTAGGCAGCGGCTGTTAAGCCTCGTCTCGCCATTATGTTTACGTCCCAAATGGAATAGGTGGCGAACCTATTGCCATACCGGGCACAAAGTTTTTCAGTCATCGATATTTATTACACATAACTTCCGAAAACAATTTCGAAAAGTCATTGGTGTGAGCCAGTGTCTGGAATCGAACCCGGACCTCTGGATCAGAAGCCGTGTGCTCGACCACTGCGCCACCGAGACCAATATTACATATTTTAAATTTCTAATGTAAAATATTTACAATTTGTGTAGGTCTCAAAATATGCGGCTGTGATTGTTTATTGTCTGCGGAATGGAAAAGCAAAAATAAAATTGTAGCTCGCTCGGGGCCATGTAAAGGCCGTGGAGACATAATTGTTACTACAAGATCTGGAGGAGTAGGCACATCTACAGTACAGTTTAGAGGTATTCTATTTATTTTGATTTTTGTACTTTTCTGCTTATATATTTACTGTATTCAAACAATTCTGTCTGTTTTTACATCATATTAATTCACAACAAAACTTGTGGCTCATTGCTTAATGTACTAATGTTTATAATGGGCATGGATGTTTGTATGGCACCTGCCAGTATTTTATGTATTATAAGAATCTGGTTACAAAAAAAGTTTTGATATACATTGTATATTTTAATAGAATAAGTATTTGTGGCTTAACTTGTGAAACTAGAGGTGTTGTATGTATTGTGTACAAATGTGTCTAATATCTGTGGTTATTTAATTAAGTCAAAGTAATTAGCTGCAATATAACAGTGCTACTGTTATATTGCATAATTGAACTGTGTTAAATATTACCCTTATTTATTAAAGTGGATTAATATAAATACCAGGATACCATGAGTCAATTGGCCCTGTGAAGGAAAGTGCTGTATGGGTGGAAGAAGCTGCACCTCCTGCCCTGCCATGGGGCCGCAGACCAATGTCACCTACAACATATACCCCTCCTGATCCTCTGGGATTATCTACTGAAGGAGATGACTGCAAGTTTCCAGAAGAAGAACTAAATGAATTGTTTCCAGATGGGTATGTTAATAATATAATGGTATATAGAAGTTCTTGATTTTTATTGCAAATATAAAATACAACTCTGAATTAGAGTGGAATTAGATTTGGTGATGACTAGACTATATACCTATAGTATATAACCTATAGTGTAAACTAATAAGTCGGTTCCATGTGTTTCCCACAAATGTCATGAAGGTTGACTAAAGGACTAAACACTTGACCTCATGCAGACTGTCTCTTACATAAAGAGTTTTGGTATCCTGCTGGTTAAGCGTTTTGACTTCTACCTCGCAGATATTGAGTTTGAAATCTGGCTTTTTGATCATATTGCGCGCCTCACAACGCTTTAGCGTGTGGGTGTGCTCTATTCTCGAAAGACCGCTCTGCGACGATTTTACAACATGAAATCGTTTTTATACCAAAAGTTAATCAATAAACGTCGCGAAAAAATTGATGTTTCTGCAACTAGGAACTCTAATTGTTAGTTCAGTTAGGTTTTTTTTTTCATATACATCAATAATTATGATGAAATATGTATTTATAAAAAAACAAAATTGTCGTCCGTTGGTCTGTATGTCTGTGCGTTCCATCGATTAAGAAAAAAATACGCGATGAAATGAGTTGAATCTTTTTTTAAACGTTTCTGTACATCCTGAGGATGATCCCTATTGTGATTAAACTCTGAACGATTCAAAAGATATAAATGAAAGTTCTTCTACAGAATAACGAATTCCGTATCTCAACCATTTTTTTTTGTTTTTTTCTTATTTTTCGCACCGTTTGTCGGTAATGTAGAAAATAAAATTTTTTCAACAACAGGTGCTATGAGAAAATTATATATATTTTTTTTTATTTTTTTATTTATAACTATATATTAAAAAAAAATAGTGCTGTGTTAAAACAGTTATTTCATCAATGATAATATTCTTTTTTTCTTATATTCAATTCAAATTTCTCCGATTTCTAGGACAAATAGCGTGTGAGGCGCGCACTTTTGGATTTTCCAAATTTTTTAAATTTCTGATAATTTTTTCAGCTCTGGAAAACTGTCAGATGATAATTTTCAACCTGGTTGGTATCTGCTTGAACATCATAGTAATACTTCATATGAAGATCTTAAAGCAGGGATGGTGTTTCTTCAAAGGAAGGTGTGAAATTTGAATACAATAATTAAAATATGCAAAAATTTAGGCAAAGATATATAAACTTTTATCAACTATATTTCAGGTTGAAAGTCAAAAAGAAGGCCAGCTGAGTTTTTTAAAGACCAATACAGGTGCTGTTATGGATCAATTAGATAGGCTAGTTCTTTTGAAGAATATGTATGAAGAAGATGAGAGGAAAAATGGCAAAGAACCCTTACCTAGTCTGCAAGCTGCCATAGAGGGTATAAATTTATTCCTTTTTTTAATTGCCATACATTTAGCCTAGTAAGTTTCCTATTAAGTTTACTTGATAATATAACAAAATACTACCACCCAACACTCAATCCACACCTTGTTTTCCTTTGAGAAAACGAGAACTCCTTTCTTGCAGCACTGATCCTTAGAGCTCTAGACAAATGACAACCTTGAATGGTCTGCTTAGTGATGGGCAACAATTAGTAACACCTGGAGTGTGCTTGAAGCAAAATATAATGGTTGTGGATATATTTTAGACTCTGACTTTTTGTGACAAGTCTCAGTGGTCAGTGGTCCAGTGGTCAAGCACATGGCTTCTGGTTCAGATGTCCGGGTTCGAATCCTGACACTGGCTTACACCTATGACTTTTCGAAATGGTTTTCGGAAGTTAAGTGTGATAAATATCGATGACTGAAAACTTTGTGCCCGGTATGGCATCAGGTTCGCCACATATTCCATTTGGGATGTAAACACAACGGCGAGACGAGGCTTAACGGCCGCTGCCTACACCTTCGGGTAACAAAAGGCGTGAAATTATGTTATGTTATGTTGTCACTTTTACAGAATCGATAACGCTAGCAGACTCTCTTTTCTCGGAAATATTATCGCGCAAGGAGAATGCAGATAAAACTCGCGAGGCTTTGTCGCTCCTCACGCGTCACAAGTTCTTGTTTCAACTACCTGCAGCTATTGACAGGAACATCAGGAAGAAAGAATATGATCTTGTTGTCAATGACTATACCAGAGTCAAGAATTTATTTGGAAACACTGAAGTTAAGGTAAAGGTTTAAAGAAAAACAATGTACAATTATATGATAAAAGTTATCATCAAACTTTCTTCTTCATTTTTGTCTATTTTTTTATGGGATAGGATGGCAAACGAGCAGGCGTGTCACCTTTTGGTAAATGACTGCGCCGCCCATGGACACCTGCAACACATAGTGTTACCGTTGCGTTGCGGACCTTTAAGGGAGCAGTTTGGGAAATGAAGAAGAAGGAAGGGGATGGGCCTCCGGGACCTCTCTCACCAAACGAAACGCGGCATGAGCCACTTTACGTCGATCTTCTAAGAGGTCGTGGTACTTCACCGGTCGAGCCAGCAGTTATCCCTTAAAGGTCGGCAACGCAACAGTAACACTAAATGTGTTGCTGGTGTCCATGGGCGGCGTTGGTTGCTTACCATCAGGTGACACGCCAGCTCGTTTGCCCTCCTGTTCCATAAAAAAAAAAGTTAACCATGAGTCATTACATTTCTTTCGGCAATTCATCGGCAACAAAAATTATGCTTTTCGCGGGGTCATGTGGTTAAACTTTTTAATATTTTGGGTTATTTTGCAGCTGTTTCAAAAAATCCTAGGGGAAATCGACAAGAAAATAGAAGATTTAAAAGAGAAACTGCACACTAAAATGAAAACTATGCCCATTAATGTGCAAGAGCAGACAAAGTACATAAGGTGAGAGTTACAGTTGTCTATTAGTTACGACTTAACCCCTAAGAGTGGGGAGTTACAGTTAGTTATAGACAAATGTCTCTAGATTCGCAAGGGACCACTAAAATTTTTGGCGTAAAGTGAGACAAAACATTGCGTAAAATTAAGTAGGTTGGTATTTGTAAATATATAACTAAGTATTTTTGGAAAATTTCAGATATTTCTAACACATAAAATGTGTTAGAAATATCTGAAATTTTCCATATAATAATATATAGCTTGATATGTGTTTATCATTTTCTTGCCTTTATCCCACTTTAAGTGGGGTCGGCACAGCGACCGGGCAAATGCCTAACGCTCCTTGGGAATGTTTTCGTTGGTGGGATAGGGAAGGGGTTGGAAGTGGGATGGAGAGGGGAAGAGAAATGTTTGGGTCTCCGGATATATCTCTCACAGAGCGAAATACGGTATAAGCATCTTTAAGTCTGTACTCGGAGAGCTCGTGGTATTTCACCGATCGAGCCGGCCCATACCTGCATGTATGGGCCGGCTGGATCGAACTACTGGCTCTTCCACTCTCGTTATTGATAAATGTTTGTTATTAATGATGTTTTCAGATTATTAATAAGTTTGAACTGGGAGGGTGACGCCGCTTGGGTCGCTATTACGAGTCGCAAGGATTATTTAATGTACCTCATGAATAAAGTAAAAGATCACTTTAAACAAAAAGAAGAACAGGAATCTTCCGAAAAAGGTAATTGTCGGATGGGATTAAAATTATGATATTTTTATGGCACCTGAGGAACACAGATGGATTGAACTTAAAAGGTAAAAAAAAATGTGTCAACGTTACATAGTATAAAACAAAGTCACTTTCCGCTGTCTGTCCCCTTATATGCGCATATCTTTAAAATTACGCAACAGATTTTCATGCGGTTTTTTTTAATAGTTAGAGGGTGTCTACGGGATGGCTTTGATCTATAATTCATATATGATGTTGTAAAGAAAAACTGATAATTTTCGAGATTTAGCACTTTAATTACAAACGCTGGCTGAATTCTAAGTGATAGATCAAAACAATGTTCTACATTATTAAACACCACAGAAATAGATCAAGATAGAACGGCCGCGATGTCATATTTCCATACATTTCGAGCGTGTCACTTTTTTGAAAAACCACGCCCACAGCGTGACGTCATTTTCATTGTGAGCGGGGCGACTAGTTAGGAGACACACACATTAGATTATCGATGTTAATATCGGAAACGTGTGTTAATTTTATTATTTTTATATTTTATCAACTTTATTGATTTTGTGTAACGATAATCATAGAAAGTAAAACATGTTAAATACTTTAATCCGACATATTAAAACCTAAAACATATTTTTCCAACAGTATATAAAATTTTATTATAAATATTTTACTGTCCTTGAAACTATACATATTTATTAAATATTTGCCTTTTTGTAAGGGTTGGCCTCACAGTCCTGGTTAAATAACGAAGCCGAACGTCTACATATACCTCGGTTACTGTCCGTTTGAGAAGAACGAGATGATTTTCCATCGGCGATTGGTCAAATTGGTGAAAACTTATACTGTCAAATAAACTGCTGCCAATGTAATTACGAAGCACTTTGGTTGAAATTTGTGGTGTTAGAATAAAGTAGGGACAAAGCAAGACATGAGCTGATACTCAAATTATTATTGAATTAATTTATCGATAAGTCCTAAGACTCCACGATACATGGAGTGCCCATCTCTAACATTCGAAGACCAATCACAGCGATTAACAGACACAGCGATCAACTGGCAGGTGTATTGTGTATTTCGTTCGATTCGACGTACATTACGCGTATAATTTATACGCGCAATGTTTTTGTATACGAGCGTTGAATGCGGAGAGCAATGGATATTTATCATAACGAAAAAATATACAACTTGTGATCGTAATTATTGAACATAGTAAAAGTAAAACAATAATTTATAATCTCAAAAAAATACTTTCTACTGATTTTCTGTACTTATTGATCATACGAAATATTTCCTTTTTTCATATTTGATTCACTACTTTTGTTTTTACAATTTGCCACAGCATAATAAGGCATATATGTGACGTTTTATCTATTTTTTTACATCCTGAACGCATGGCAGAAACGCTCGTTGCGTAATGAGAGCGAGTTTCGAAAAGCATGCAATATAGTGCATGGTCTTGGCACGCTTGCCACGCCTATTCGCCGTTCTATCTTGATCTATTTCTATGTTAAACACCTTCAGAAGGTCTACAAAAAAGTCCGCGAGGGCATATTTCTATCTCTTAGGGATAACCCACAATGACCATTTTTACTTTTTACGAGAAATAATGGCTTATTTACGAAGCGATTTCAAACATTACAGTATGAATATTCATCCAATTAAGTGTGTTAAATAGATTGTGCATGTAATATAGATGATCCTGGCTCTTTACAGCATGCAATTTAAACGAATATTTTCGAAGATATAGCAGTATTAACATAGCGGGACAGCAGTTAAAGCCGATAAATAGCACAAATTGAACCCCTTGATATTATCCAAAATTTACTCATTTATTACATTTGATGCGGAGCAAGGTTCGCCGGGTCAGCTAGTAATAATATGTAATTTAAATAACATTTGACCCAAAATTGGGTACACGGTATGTTTTATAAATTTTTCAATTGATATTGAAGATATCATCGTTATATAGTATAAAACAAAGTCGCTTTCGCAGTCCATATATTTTTATGTATGCTTAACTCTTTAAAACTACGCAACGGAATTGAATGCGGTTTTTTTAATAGATGTAATAGGTTTCAACGGGGTGGTTTATTTGTATATTTGATGTATGTATAATGTAGTAAAGAAAAAGTGATAAATCCAAAATGTATTTATTTATTACTATTATCCGTCGGTCTGAAGCTATCTGAGGATGAAATACGGGATGTATATCGTTTACCATCGAAACCATCCAATACGTCTCTCACTCCGCGGCCCATCATTGCAGAGTTTACGACGGTTCAAAGAAAGATGTCTGTGTTGGCGGCCGTCCGATTCTTCAACAAAGATAAGTATAAGGAGGATAAAATTAATACATCACTAATAGGTATCTCAGGTCCGAGTAAGCCTATATTTATCGCCGAACAACTGCCCCCGAGCACAAAAAAAAATTACTTTCTTGCTCGGGATTTTGCCAAGAAAAATTTATATAAATTTTGTTGGATATCCAATGGAAATATATTTCTGCGAAAAGCTGAGGGTGACAAGCAAATCTTAATAGGCTCCGAAAAATGTCTGCGTGATATTGCTACTAACACGTGACTAGTATATAATAATGACAATCTATCCATAGCTTTTCTTCTAAACCTATTGCAAAATGTCTGCATTACAACTTTTATACTTTATAGTTTTATAATAGTTTCTGTATTTGTTATTAAATTTAAGCACACAGTTATACCATATCGACACACACATTCAAAAATACTCACCATAGCATATTTAAGGTCTCACACCCTAACCACCCATCTTCTTGCGTACATGTCAACTAACCACAGCACTACCACTACTTATATAATGGGATTTTTAAACGACGTTATCTCCAATGCTGTGCGAACTACAGTCAAACTTAAACAGACCACTTTTCGCCAACTACATCATCACCAATGGCTATAATTAATGAAATAAATACCGAACTTGACTCATTAAACATGGGCGACTCCTTCCTTACTAGTCCCGATGACTGTCCTGCATTATTAAAGCAAAATACCTCCGATCTAACTATTCTACACTTAAATATACGCAGTATAAATAAAAACTTTGATCAACTCCAAGTACTATTGCGCTCTACGAAAATAAACTATGACTTCATAATTCTAACTGAGTGTTGGCTTAGTGTAGTTATCAATTTACCAACCCTACATGGATTCCAATCATATTTTACGACCATAAATTCAAACCAAAATGATGGTGTTGTTATCTACGCAAGACTGGGTCTGCACGTATCTGTGCATGAGCCAATATTCGGTGGCGGGAATTGTCTTATCTGCTCAACTAATAATAAACTACTATCCATTGTGGCAGTGTACCGCTCACCATCCTACAACTCTAAAGAGAACTTTGATATGTTTATGGAGAGCTTAAATCGGACATACGCTAATCTGTCCTCTTGCCAAAATGTCCTATTGATAGGCGATCTTAACATTGACATAATACCAAATAATAATGACGAACGAAAGATTGACTATCTTACTCTAAACTCATCACACGGACTTCTACCTACACACTTCTTCCCCACTCGTCTTGACAGATGCATCGACCACACATTCATCAAAACCAAAAATACACATATAACGACACTTGTATTGGAATCACACATCACCGACCACAAACCACTGGTAGTAACACTTCCCAATACAAACAAAGGCCACAGAACAGCTAAACACTATTCGACCACTGTTAATTATGAAGCAATAAATGCTGAACTGGGCTGCACGGATTTTTCATATATTTTTGGTATAAATGACCCAAACCTATTAATGAATTCCTTTATTACGAATATTGTTACAGTTACAGACAGACACACCAAACAAATTGAAATACCCAGACGACAAAAAATAATAAAGCCGTGGATTACAAAAGGTCTTTTAAAATGTATCAATAACAGAGACAAATTACATACAAGGGCAAGAAGGGATCCGGAAAACCTTATCCTTAAAATTACATATAGCCGCTACCGTAATTTCTGTAACTCAATATTACGAAAACAAAAAACTGCGTACGAAAAAAACGAATTGGAGAAAGCTAAAAATAACCCACGAGCCCTCTGGGCCACCATTAAAGACATAACTAATACTTGTAAGCCTAAGTCGAGTCCTATTGAGTTACTTAAAATCTGTGATACCCCCAGTTCTTCTATTAACGAAGTCTGCACCACCTTCACTAATCTGGGTAAAATTATGGCAACCGACATTTTATCCAAAAACCCCTTATCTTCTTCTGTAACTCAGAACACTAACACGGACTCCATAAACACTCACCATCTGCCTCCCTGTAACTCCTTCGCCATGCTGGATGTAGACGAATCCGAGGTGGAGTCTCTCGTCCTACAGCTGCGTGATAACTCAGCCATAGGTTGGGACGGAATCTCCCCTTCTCTTTTAAAATATTGTCGGCATTCATTGATACCACCCCTAACACATATAATTAATCATTGTTTAGGAATGGGTATTTTTCCGGACGCATTAAAAAAAGGTATAATTCACCCCATACATAAGGGAGGGGACAGGAGTTGTGTAGGCAATTATAGGCCCATCTCGGTACTAAGCTCACTGTCTAAGGTCTTTGAGAGAGTTCTCAGTAACCGACTCAAGAACTTCTTGGATAATCACAAAATTATCTCTAATAACCAATACGGCTTTCGTTCCGGGGTATCAACTGAGGATGCTGTGTTAGACTTAACTCAATCAGTTGCCGAGTCCCTTGACAAAAAGACCAAGTGCCTAGGCATCTTCTTGGATCTTTCAAAGGCGTTTGATACTGTTTCAATCCCCATTCTTACCACTAAATTGGAACGCGTTGGTGTGAGAGGCTCTGCCCTCGAGATTTTTAAGAGTTACCTTAATAATCGTACCCAACGTGTTAAAATTAACGACCTCCTCAGTAAAGAAGAACCTGTCTCCTACGGAGTCCCGCAAGGTAGCATCCTGGGCCCGACTTTATTCCAAGTATATGTCAATGATCTGTGCAATATGTCCCTCCCAAATGCCAAAATCTATGCCTATGCAGATGATACCGCAATTATAGTCAACGGTCCCTCGTGGGATAGCGTTAAAAGCAGTGCAGAAACGGCTCTGGCTAAAATAACTTCTTGGCTCCACTCTAATCTTTTAACATTAAATGTAAGTAAGACTTGTTATATCCCTTTTGCTCTTCGAAAAACTACTTTACCGAATCAGTCATTCTCGATAGTTGCTCATAATTGTTCCCAAATAACTTCCGCGTGTGACTGTCCGACCCTCACAAGGACTGAGTCGGTAAAATACTTAGGAGTAAATATTGATAGGGGTTTGAGTTGGGATATACATATAGACACGCTTAAAACTAGGACTATGAGACTTATTCATATTTTTAAAACACTCCGAGCCTCTGCAGACTTTAACACACTAAAAATGGTGTTCTCTTCTCTGTGTCAGTCGGTTATAGGATATTGTATCGCGGCATGGGGAGCGGCAGCCAAATCTAAGTTTCTGGAAATTGAGAGAGCGCAGAGATCAATCCTTAAAGTTATGACTCGGAAACCATATCGGTATCCTACAACCCAACTATATTTGGAATGTAAGACGCTAACTGTTCGCCAGCTATATGTCCTTCGTTCAATTCTTAAGAAGCATCCTAGTGTTTCCCCCTCTGACCCATGTAAGCGAACAAACTTTCCATCAACTGCCCGACACAGAACTACATTTGCGAAGCGCCAATTCTACATCATGAGCACACACCTTTATAAACAAGTCCATAAAAAGCTTAACATAATAGATCTGAACGTAAAGCAGCTTAAACCTTTGGTGACCAGTTGGCTCCTTCAGCAGGATTACTCGCAGACTGAGTCACTACTAATGTTTCTCGCTTAATTATAACTACATACTTACACTCTATCATGTACATCACATATACATGTACTCACACTCTTGAACACTTTCATACATTTCACTTATCATACTTTCACACACATTCAAAGTATGTATTCACATACAAACAATTGTACAAGGTCCTAGCATTTTAATGGGTGGCTGGAGCGACTTGTTCACTCTACATATTATGTTAAACATTATTGTTAGCCGAACACTGTCTCTTATAATACAGGTCACCCTAGTTTAAGAGGCAGGGTTCTTATTTCTTAGTATGTACTACATTGTTACATTATTAAACTATGTATCTTTCCTTAGCACTAAGTTTTGAATTGTATCAGCCATCTCTTGTTAACACTTTTTATGTACATTAGTTTTGGTTGAAATAAATATTATTATTATTATTATTATTATTGATGCGGAACAAAGTTCGCCGGGTCAACTAGTTAAAAAATGTACTGTAAATAACTTATATATAAATAAATAAACAATATATAAATTGATATTGTTCGCAGGCAAACGTAAGGCGAAGGAAGCGGAGAGCGAAGGCGCGGGGGGCGGTGGTGCGGGGGGCGCGGTGGACGTGCGCGGCGCGTGGTGCGCGGCGGCGTGCGGCGCGCTGTCCACGCACCTGCAGGCGCTGTGGCCGCTGGCGCGCCGCTACTTCGCCGGGGAGCTGGCCGGGGAGCCCACGCACGCGCAGCGCCACGCGCACCTCAAGGTAAAGGCCCGGGAAACCGGCACATGACGTCATCACAAAGGGCAAGCCGACATTCAGGCAATTACCTAAGTCGGACATCTCGTTTGACACAATTCCATTTTTAGTTTTGTAATAAAACTAGTACCAATAAAGTGTCTGTCTTTGCTTTCCCAAATGATGAAGAACTTCGAACTTATGAAGAACAAAAAGGGATTAGAGTAAGATACCCAACATAATGACATAGTAATGTAACTAAGACATAGATAGGTACCGTAATGGCGAGTTTGCCTTTATGATGACGTCACGCCAACTGTGCTCCGGCCTTCTATTACTAGTAAGAAAACGGCTGCCCCGTTACTGAAATAGCTAATACTTACACAGGTAACACAGTACTTAGTACTTAGCTAACACAGGTTATTAGTAATTTTACTATTTTTCAGGAAATGATTATAGCCGCTGTTGAGTTGTTCTCTGAACATATGCGTTCGTGTTTGTTATCTGGTGGCAATACGAAGACGTTGTCCACAGACGCACTGCGCGTACGAATAGTAGCAAACTTGAGAAATCTGCGTGAGGCTTATGATGAACTGATCAAACTGGACCTACCTTCACAGGTAATTAATTACTCAAATAGTCACACGTGTGTGTCATGTGAAATTCAGCTTTTTCTGCCTGCCTCGCAACGTAATAGGCGTGAAGTTGTGTTGTGACTCTATAGCTATTTAGTTATTATTCGCTGATGATATATTTAATTTAAGCCTCGCCGACAAAATGAATATAGTTAAGTTAAAGAAAAGAAACAATATATTTTTTGTGTGTTTTCAGCCATTGAGTATAGTGGAGAAGGTTATATTTGATTATCGCGTACAAGGCATGACAGTGTTCTTGCAGCGAGCCCATAAAAGAGTCAAGGGATTAGGGGAGAAGGAGGCGTGGAAAATCGAAGAGTTTTCCGATCATGGAGCTATAACTAACCTTGTAAGTATTATGTTTGCGGATTAAGCCAATTGCCATCAATATCTCGTACTTAACACATGAGGATTTTGATTGAAAACTACCATCGTTTTCCATTACTTGTGAAAATGGAAGCTGCAAAGCATCCGAATCGTCGATATATATGTATATAAAATGTGTTAAATACACGTCATAGAATCCTTATGTAGGTATTTCATTGTATAAAATGGTGCAAGCAATATTTATTTTATTAATTTTTAATAATTAACTTTGATTATTGAGATTAAATGACAAATGTGACTGAGAAATGTGAATTGGGTTTATTTATTCCAGCCCCAGTTGTTAGAGACGTACATGCAGGAGGCGCTGTCCGCCATACACAAGTGCGTGGCGAGTGGCGGGCGGAGGGAGGGCGCCCTGCTGACAGAGGGCGGGGCCTCCACGGGCGCGCTGCACGCACACACCCAGACCATCCTGCTGGCGTACGTCGCCGTGCTGAGGGATCTCGCCTTACAGAATGATGACCAGGTACATTCAAAGAAACTTGTGGCCTGACGACAGAATTATTATTCAGAAGAAATTATTTGCCACCTGATTACTCCTTGGAACAAAATATTAGTATTCTAGTCTACATTTTTACTGTAATATTCAAGTATAGTCGGTATTTCCTCAATTTATGTTAAGAGATTGTATTTTAATTTATATTACTTGTCAGATAATTCTGAAATCTTGTTAAGCATATATTCTGATTATTTCTAGGAGTTTAACAACAATAACCTGTCTCTTGCTCTGGAACAACATGTAGAGGAGGATTCAACCAACAGCCGAAGTTGGCAACAACGTCTCTTACTGGCTGGCACCAATGCACAATATACTCGACGTGTCACACTCATTAACATAGCTACATCATTTCACAAGTATGTTTAAAAATGATATTATTAACAGTAATTTAACAGTATTACCCAACTTTTACCAATTTCTTCACCTGCTTCACAAGAAACCTAGGTTTTACACGAACATGTAGAAAATTAGTGGCGCTAGTGTAGTATCTGGGTGTGTTGTGCCATTATCCGTAAAAGTTTGAGTGGAGTGTGATTTATTATAATAGTCATTTAGTTCATTCATTACGATATAATATTATTTAATTTTATTGTAGTAAAAACAGTATCATTGGGATTCATTACTAATCATTGGTGTATGCATGTGTTTGAACCAAAGCTCAAAAAGATGCTCATCTTTTAAATTGGCCCGTGGTGGAAAATATAATTATTTCTGATAACAACATAACATAACATAACTTCACGCCTTTTGTTACCCGAAGGTGTAGGCAGCGGCTGTTAAGCCTCGTCTCGCCGTTATGTTTACGTCCCAAATTCAATAGGTGGCGAACCTATTGCCATACCGGGCACAAAGTTTGTCAGTCATCGGTGTATTTATCACACATAACTTCCGAAAACAATTTCGAAAAGTCATTGGTGTGAGCCAGTGTCTGGAATCGAACCCCGGACCTCTGGATCAGAGGCCGTGCGCTCGCCCACTGCGCCACCGAGACTTTTTTTAATTCTGATAACAAAATTACACTTATATCATATTTTAGTTTCGGATTTCCGAAGCCAACCCAAGCATTACAAGCAACCAAAGACGCCCTTAGTTCGTTGGAGTCTACTATAGCAGAGACTTACTTGGAACACAAGGGTGATCCACTTGTCGGCACCATAGAGCCCAGTATACACATGGGACAACACAAGACTGACGGCGACGCTGTCATCGATGATGCGAGACCTTACGTATACGAAATCATCAACAATTTGATTGCTGTACACGCTGAGGTTAGTTACATATTTTATTAAATACTAGCTTCTTAATTCTACTTCGTCTGCGTGAACGCCATAAAGCAGCAAAAATACTGTGCCTGTGCCGCCACATCATCATGAGCAGTGTACACTATAGTGGTAAGGGTTCACTGTTCACCCCCAATTAGTGACGGCGTGATAATATTTAAACTTTCACTTTTAAGTAAGATTTTCGTAGTTGAGATTAATCATTATCTGCATTTCCTACAACAATGTATAAACAACTTTGATACCTTACTAATCCACAAATTTACATCATTGTTTTGAATCTTTTCTTTGTTATATATTTGACAATGATTTCTAAAGCCAAAGCCAAATATGATTCACATCCCCTTTCACTTTTGGATGAGTTTGGCAGAAGGTTAGCAACCCGATACCGGTCTGGCAAAATTATTCTGGGTTTATACTAAAATTTCAGCCATACTAAAATGATTTGAAAAACAAAATTTTGTTCATCTAAAATTGCGACTGGCACAGCTTTAGCAACAACAGAACGGTCTGGGGAAAAAAATGTTACAAAAGCTTCAATAAACATAATGTAACAAATAAAAGCCTTCTTAAAATGATTTGAAAAATGGATATTTTACGTCTACATATAGGCTGCGTACTAATGAACGCAACCACTTCCGCTAGCCAAACTACCTGTGTTACGTTCGGGAGAGTGAGAGGGATAACATACCTTAAAATTGGCCAACCTAAAATCGTCGCTCAGAAACGTTGCTAGCTCTTAGACCAATATATTCAGTACGCTAAAATCTATAGGGACGGAACAAAGAACATTTTTTTTTATGGGATGGGAGGGCAAACGAGCAGGCGTGTCACCTGATGTTAAGTGACCAACGCCGCCCATGGACACCTGCAACACATATAGTGTTACGGTTGCGTTGCCAACCTTTAAAGGAGTAGGATAGGAAGGGATGGGGAAAAGAGATGGGCCTCCGGGTAGCTCTCTCACCGAACGAAACGCGGCACGAGTCACTTTACGTCAATTTTCTGAGAGGTGGTGGTATTTCACCGGTCGAGCCGGCCCATTCATGCAGCGAACTGCTTGGCTCTACCACTCTTTGTGGTGAAGGTACATAATATGGCGGAACGAAGTTGCGCGGTTCAGCTGTAGTTGTATGTGCGTGGTGCAGGTGGACAGCGTGTGCGGCGCGGCGCGCTCGCGGTACGTGCGCGACATCTGCGAGACCGTGTGCGAGGAGCTCGCGCGCCTCGCGTCCGACGCGCCGCCCGCGCCCCTCTCCCCCCGCGCCGCCTTCCAGGCGCGCCTCGAGTGCGCGTTGCTGCGCTTCGCCTGCGCAGAGCATCTCACCCGGAAAGCAGAGTTAGTTACTTCTGTATAGGATTGGGGGGCAAACGAGCAAACGTGTCACCTGATAGTAAGCGACCAACGTCGTCGGTGGACACCTGCAACACAGATTGTGTTGCCAGCTTTTAAGGGAGTGGGATGGAGAAACGGGGATGGGCCTCCGAAAGAAACTCGACATGTGCCACTTTAAGTCGATATTCTGAGAGGTCGTGGTATTTCACCGACCGAGCCCCTACATCCACACTAACTATATTATTTCAACCCATTGTCAGTCAGCGTGTACTGGTTGTATAAGTTATCAGTAGTAAAAATGTTGTGGCAACTGACATCAAATACGATACACTGTATACAATTTCTTTGATTCCAAACCACGAAGTATAGATTAATGTATACAATTATAAACTGATATCTTAGTTCTCTTTTTCGCCACTGGCTGCGCTAAAATTCCGGTCGCACTGATGTACTTACAAACGTCGCGTTTAGTATTCAAGGTAGCTGTCAACGACGACAAATTTTTCCGCGTATGGATTTGAACCAGTGGTTCTCGAAGGATGGCGCCCTCTACCTGCAAAAGTTCTTTTCACTAAATAGAGACCGTTCGTCCAACATTACCTTTGGACTCCTGTGTTTCTATAGGTACTTCGTGATATAAACGCTCAAACAAAAAGATTGTGTTCTGGTTAGGTTCTATTGTACAGCAGACGTCGTTACTTGTAGTCATGGCAACAAGAACTGTTGAAATATGTCGCAAATATTTTATTTTATGAATAAATTTTATTTCAGAAATTATTTAACCGAAGCATTATCAGGAGTTCCTCCGTTGGAGACTGAAGAAGAGAAAAAGTGAGTTTATTTGTATTATATCCAGAGACTTTCGCTTTCCAAAAGCTTCGATCCTGATATACATCTTTCGCTTCATCCACAGTCATACATCTCCGTCTTCCGTCTTGGTCTCCCGATCCCGACGCCGCCACTCACATTCGCTTCGTATACTGTTTTAGTCAGGTTTCATTCATTCGGGCAACATGATCAAACAATCTTAATATACTTCTCTCCACCTTGGTCAACACATTTTTCTTGAACTTGCACTTCACACTCACTCCCGTATGTTAGAGTTGGAACAAACACACCACTGTGAATCGTCAAGCGTGCCATTTCAGACACAGCCTGACTACGCATCAGGGCATGCAATGCACTATTGACTCTGTTACCAGCAGTCACTCTCCTTTCAATATCTTCCTCACATTTTCCGTCACATACTTCCCAAATGAACAAACTTATATTGTGATATAAGTATGTGCACTGTGACCTCTTTCTCTCTCTAAAGGGCTAAACCCTGCATTCACCATGTCAATGTCATGTCACGTTCAAACATGTCTGTAACTCTGACGCCAACATAGCAAGTAACATCTGGACATTGGCATACATGACATGCAACTTTTCCATGCTTAAATCATATCCTATCTCTTTCAGATTTGTCAAACAACTGTCCATATAAAAATTGAAAAGCCATGGTGACATTTATATCAATTTTGTTTCAGACGCATGGACACGATTGTAGATGGATTCAAGAAAAGGATGTCGCTCCAGCTGGCTAGCCTTAACTGCAACGTGGAGACTGTGTAATTTACTACAGACAGATAAATGTAGTTAATCTAATAATAACTACTTATTGACTAAATGACTGATTAATAAATAGCAAATAACTTAATAGGCCGCAACATTCTGTTAGCAACGTCTCTTCGGTTCCGATTCGAATTCATATAATTTTTGGAAGAAAAACTAACTATAAGTGTAGCAGTGGTATGGGGAACATTTGGTGAGAATCATTTCAACAACGTGTTAGCTCCAATACCTCAGAACAATAGCGACTTCCCAGTGTACTCTCTGATCAAGCTCTTCAGCCAGCTTCACTCCAATTGTAACGTAACCAGATATAACGTAAGTTTGGTTTTAAATATAAATTTATGTAAGTCGTTAGAATTCTTTATTCGTACGTTTTGTACGCTCTACGGCGCCACACTCATAGGCATCGAAAAATAATAGTTTTCTAAAAATAAACTTCGTTTTGTTAAGACTATGTTTATTGTTATTCTTGAAAATGTTAGTAGATAATAGCTATTAATGTTCTATATATACAAGGCTCTACTGTCCGTCTGTCTTTTACCGGTCTATATCTTTGATAGTTAGACAGTTTTCACAGGTGATGTATTTCTGTTGACGCTAAGCAACAGATATTAAAAACACATTTACCTATAGCATATAATCTTGTATAAATAATATTAAAAGCCCTTCTACGCGAGTTCGACTCACAGTTGGCCGATTTCTTAGTTTTATATACAAAAACACTGAAAGATAAGAAATTAATATATTTATGTTTATGTTATCATAGTAATATATTTAATCTACAAATAAAGGAAGATAATTATTATTAAATAAATTATTTATATTTAACATAATAATATTTTCATTTGCCCCGGAAATAATGTTATGCCTTGCCCTTTGGGATCACGTTTGTGGTTTGGGTGCTGCTTGGTTCCTTTTTGCTTTCATATAACTCTGTAACAAATAAGTATTTGATCGGGGTAGAATAATTAACGTGAAGTGACTATTAATTGTTTAAATAACGAATTTTAATTTGATGCATCAAGCAATACAGCGTTGAATTAATTATACACTTTCTATACCGTCCAAATAGATTTAAGGAGTAGGATGGATATGGAAAAAAACTTAAAATGCTTAAGAATCGAATACTATGAATCATTATGTTACAAAACGACGTATATTTTAGTGCTCCGAAGGTTTGGATATTTAGAAAGAATGGATGATGCCAGATTGACTAAGCAGATATGCAAAAGCGGATGGATGTAGGAGTCGAGCACGGCCAAGACACACATTTCATGACCAAATAGAACGTGTTCTGGAGGAAGTTGATGTTAGGAGCCTCAAAAATCGACGCGCGTGCACGAAAAGAGTTATGAAAGTCAACGAAGCGAGTGAGGTGTGTAAGAATCGTGCCTTATGGCGCTCCGATCTCTCTGCCTACCCCGCAAGGGATATGGCGTGACAAACATCTAAAGTAAATTGTCTTTCCGAGGACATTTTGGCGAATAAGCTATTTGGCAGCTGTAGAGATCCGTCTCTCGATAAGTCTGGATGACCAGTAGTAGTAAGAAAAAATCTGTCGTATTTAGTTTTTGAAATCTGAATCACCTCGGCGGCTTGCTTGTGTAAAAGCGATGCCATCGTAAGCCCAGTCTCGGCCACCATCTTGCGGAAATAACCCCTCTTGTTCTGTAGCAACATGTGCGGGTGATCGAACTCCATTAGGCGCCCAGCATCCAGAACCAATACCTGAAGACGGGCTGTTTGTTATTTTTTTCTGTTTGTTGAATCCATAATTTCGTTGAAATTATTATGGAGTTTTGGATTTTTTTACTAAAATAAGTAGCAAGACTTTTCTGGTACATGTTTACGTTTTATCTTCTTGAAATTGCTTCACCAGCAACGATCCAACCGCTTTCGGATCGCTGCTGGTAAAGCAATTTCAAGAAGATTTCACTTCGTACTCACTTTGTCAGAGTCGATAATGGTGTTCAGTCTGTGTGCGATGGTAAGCACGGTGCAAGAATTGAAGTGCTCCCTGATAGCATTCTGTATGAGAGCATCTGTTTGTGCGTCAACGTTGGCTGTCGCTTCATCTAGCACTAGAATCTTGTTTTTACGAACTATCGCCCTCGCCAGGCAGACGAGTTGGCGCTCTCCAACGCTGAAGTTAGCGCCGCAATCTTGAATTGGCTTGTTAAGACTATCTGAAACATAAACATGGAGTGTGTACCTACTACTTCTGGTCACAAAGTAATCTTTATTAGCATTGGGAGGTATGTTATGCAACCTTACCTACTTCATCTTCTGATTGCAATTCCACGTAATCTAAAGCTTGTAACAGCAGTTCATCGCTGTATTGATTGAACGGATCCAAATTCTCTCTCATTGTACCGCTGAAGAGAACCGGCTCCTAAAATTAAACATTGGGAATTATTGTAGTGACCTCTTACAGAGTCCTTACCGAGTTGTTTGCTGTTACATCATTTTTTTCGCATTTTATTTAGTTTATTTTCGACAAATTTCGCATTAGATATTCTAGAGGCTCATACCCCTTTCCCATCCTTCCCTATCTCCTTTACCTTAAAGGTGGGCAACGCAATAGTAACACTATATGTGTTGCTGGTGTCCAGGGCGGCGTTGGTTGCTTACCATCAGGTGACACGCCTGCTCGTATGCCCTCACATCCCATAAAAAACGGATCTTCAAACTAAAATCCATTTAAGCTAGACTAAACACAAAAACATAAATCTCCTTAAACCTTCGAGTAAGAAAAACCTACTTAAATTACTTAAGTTACTGTTAACCAGAAGTATGGAATTGTACATTTAAAAATAAATTCACCTGTGGAATAATAGATAACTTTTCTCTCAAATCGTGCAAACCAATGTTTGTGATGTTAATGCCGTCTATGGTAATAGTTCCTTCCAAATATGCTAATCTAAATAACGCTTGGATTATAGAAGATTTGCCAGCGCCTGTTCTACCAACAATCCCAATCTGTAAAATATCATTAGCGCTCATTGATTTTATTATCAAGTACCAATACTGCTGTTTTGGTATATAGTGGTTGACGAAACTGTCCCAAGATATATTTGGGTTATACCGCCCATCTTGAAATCTAAATATGTCAAGACGCACAATTTCCATTGGCCTCGAATTGCTAACCACGAGTTTTTCAGATCAGTCTCTATCACATCACGATCCAGGTATCTCATCTGGCCCACTATTTCTAGTCTCTCGTGATGTATGATTAATAAATTAATTAGTCAGTGTATTTTCTTTTTGTATGAAACACATAACTGAATAATGAAATGTGAGCTTAAGTCTACATACCTTTTCTTGAGGTTGAATGTTTAATAGCAATTTATGTAAGACGGAGCTACCATCAGGAGTGTACTTCAAAGTCAAGTTATCAAAATAGATCGCGCCTTCTTCAGGCCAATTTTCTGGAGGCTTATTCGCAGGATCCTAAAATGACGTAACGTAACTTCATCCTTAAGAACTTAATACCCAAAGGCGTGTACATTGGCAACTATGAAAGATTATCCTGGCAAATATTTCGATAAGAATTTTGTCAATTAACGGTATTTATCACGCATAGCTAATATCCGAAAACTCATTGCCACTTACTTAACTAGAACTCGGGGCACCTGAATCAGAGACAGTCAGAGTGAATACCAAAGTTAAATTTAGTTGGGCACAAACTGTACCTACTATTACGATGACCACATTCTTAAATAAAGGCTCAGCAGTCACTTTTTACTGCTGAGCTTTTGAACACTTAGATATTTTTTGTAAAAAGATGTTACACTTTTTAATTTGGGTTCGTGGGGCAACGATGTATATTCTAGAACTCTTTCAACGCTAGTCATTTGATTCTCCATCTCCGCTGATTGCCGCATGCCCCACTGGAATATACCAGTTAATGATATTGACTGTGTGATCACCAGGCCGACGTCACTGGCATCCATATCTAAAAATAATTAAATATTACATTCACAGTGGTGAAGCCAGGCAATTCGCTGCATGAATGGGCCTGTTCGACCGGTGAAATACCACGACCTCTCAGAATATCGAAGGCTCATCGCCTTACCTTCTCCCCCTCGCGCAGACTTTTAGTACGTACAAAGAAATTATGATACATGTGACTACATCCCTGTTATTACATCCCCATTCCCCTTGTGATATTTCGTGATTTTTGTCAAATCCTTCCCCCCGCTTTTCAAGCCTCACGTGATTAATGGACGACGCCTATCATTTTGATAAATCAGTTGTATTTAAGCATGAAATAATGTATGACTGTTTTGGCCGAAGCCGATTAATCGGCAATTTCCACAACCTTCGGCCGAAGCCGAAGGTTATAAACTATTCCTAATTTAATAATTTTCTAATTAAATAAAATTATCCACAGCTAAAAAAGAATATCGACATAAAGTGGCTCTAGCCGCTTTTTTCTCGGTGATAGAGGTATCCGTACTGAACTAAGTGCAGTCCGGTCAATTCCGACTGTTTTCGGACCTTCGGTGGGACCTTCGGCTTCCTTTTCGCCGAAGATGGATTTTTGACCGAAGGTGGCCTGAGCCGAAGCCGAAGCTTCGGTCGGACACTAATGACTCAATACAATAATCGCAATGGCGACATATCGACTCTCTAGTTAGTTTTGTGTACATAGTTCGTTAGGTACCTAGTACCTACTTATTCAATACTAACCAGTTTTCATCAAGCAACTGAACGTAACACACATAATAAACAATAAGCAAATAAGATCGAGGAAGTAGCCGAAAGCTCTGCTGCAAGTTATGAAGAGGTACCAGGCGGCGCTGTGCAAGTCTTGATGGCGATCGAACTCTTGTGATAGAAGTGATTCTGCACCGAAGGACCGGATTGTGGCCAGGCCGAGTATTGTAGCGTTCACATGACCAAAAACAGGACTGCGGGCTGATGGAGTATTTATTTTATTAATAATTGTGTGCAAGCGTGTTTTTTAGTTTTTTTAAACTATACGAGTTTATTTTAATTGCCAACGCTGGCTGAACCAGAGATCAAAATAAGGATCAAAATATCTACATTATTATTATTATAGACCTAAAGAAGGTCGGATCAGCCACTCCAACCTGCGGTTTTACTTCTGTCGTTTCAAAATTAGCTCTATATCGAAATGTATGTTTCTAATTTATCTCTTGAACGTTCCAATGTCATAAGAAAATACTGATGGAATGGGCTCACTCTAGTAGGAAAAGTAACGCCGCATGAGTCATGTTATTTCGTGCGTGCAGCCGACTCCATCTAATTATAAGACGTTGTCACGCCAAAAACTTACTAAAAAACTTACTAATCCCTTCCAAACGTTTAACAGCTCCCGCTGTTCTGATGTAAATGGTTCGTAATATGTAAAATATGATGAGAGCGGTCACAATCGGTATTAATAAAGTAATATCTGTCATTAGTATTACTACCACCACGCCCGCCAGATTTAACATTATCTGAAACATAAGACATTCAACTACAAATTGATGAACTTAAGTTTGTCTGCATCACCGGATTGGTAATTTTTAGCTAAATATCAAGAAAATGTTATTGTGTTTATCATATTTTTAACAATCTTATAAAATAAAGCGACTTTGAACGCATCTTTTATCTTTTTGCTAGACTAAATGGCGTTACGTTGACCACTCAATTCAAGCTGAAATCTTTATCGCTATTTAGGCTACGGAAAATGTAAGTTCCTTCTAGAGTTTTAAAAAACTTTAAAAGTAAAATACCCGTTAATGCCGGGAAATAATCTTCTCCTTTCAAACTTTTGCAATGGAATCCAACGCTACAAATCAATTAAATAAATGATTTATAGTGGAATGGACAAAAGAATACCCTGAAAGACTTTTGTTTGGGAGAAAACCTACCTGAAAACTGTCGATCATGGCTTGTGGAAGTAGTTCATCAACAGCTCCCATGTCTTTACTGAATCTATTCAAAATTCTTCCCGAGGGATTCGAGTGAAAGAAACTCATCGGGGAACGCGAAATTGATTCAAACATTCTGTCGTGTAAACTGAAAATAGTTATATCAAACTAAACATACAGTTATCAGAAACCAATGACGTACATACATAACTTTACGCTTTTTTCTACTCGACGGCGTAGACAACGGCTGTCAGACTCGACTCGCCGAATGGTATTATCAAATTGCCAAACACATTGCCAAACGCCGGCCACAATGTTACACAACACTTACCACAGACTGGCACTTATCACACATAATATTCGAAAATAATTCCGAAAAATCATAAGTGTGTGCTAGGAATCGATCCCACGACATCTGAATCAGAAGCGGGGAGCTCGACAACTGGACCACCGAGACAGTTAAATGACATGATATATTAAAATGGAACTAACCTGATAGAAGATTTCATACACAAGGAGAAGAACAAAAATGCTCTTATTAATGCCACAGCTATAGTTGACAACGTGATTATACCGAAAATCAGTGCAAATTCATTTCGCCCGAGGCCCTGCTCCGACCATATCATTGTATCCATTGTCACATCGCCTGTTATTCGATCTTCAACTTTACTCCTTAAGCACAAAGAAGTAAATCAAGTATCGTAAAGTTTTAGACACATTATTTTTCTCCAAAAAATATTCATTGTCATAGTTTACCATCGGCTGATCCAATAATCGCAAGCGCTTGCACAGAACTGTGCCAAAACGAACATAATAAATACTATGACAATCGGAAGGCACGGTGCACCAGCTTGAAAATACTCTTGATATACGGAGCCACTCACACGGCCTATAGTTTGTGTTTCTGCTTCAGGTATTTGTTCCTAGAAGCAACTTATTTTACTACTACTTACTATACTCTACCTAATGGCAAAATATATATAAATATAAACATAACTTCACGCCTTTTTTTTATGGGATAGGAGGGCACACGAGCAGGCGTGTCACCTGATGTTAAGTGACCAACGCCGCCCATGGACACCTGAAACACATATAGTGTTACAGATGCGTTGCCAACCTTTAAAGGAGTAGGATAGGAAGGGATGGGGAAGGGGGATGGGCCTCCGGGTACCTCTCTCACCGAATGGAACGCGGCATGAGCCACTTTACGTCGATCTTCTGAGAGGTGGTGGTATTTCACCGGTCGAGCCGGCCCAATCATGAAGCGATCTGCTTGGCTCTACCACTCTATAAACCTCTACTAATCTACCACTCTCTTGTTACCCGAAGATGTAGGCAGCGGCTGTTAAGCCTCGTCTCGCCGTTATGTTTACGTCCCAAATAGAATAGATGGCGAACCTATTGCCATACCGGGCACAAAGTTTTTCAGTCATCGATATTTATCACACATAACTTCCGAAAACAATTTCAAAAAGTTATTGGTGTGAGCCAGTGTCTGTCTATATATATATATACATATATATAGACTAGACTATATAAATATATATATATATATAGTACCTAATGGCAAAAGTGTTCCCGCACTTTGTATGTAGTAGTCAGGACGGATACTCCAATGGATTTTGTATGTTCAACTGGATAAAAAAGGTTAATTTTGTCTATCTGCATAGTCAATCTTGCATCATTCATTCTTTCTATATGTCTGAACAATTGGAACATGTCCTTTCTTACTTCTACACCGACATTCCCTTTCAATCCAACTTCCTTCCTTACAACCGTGTTTTCGACGCGATCAGCGAGAGTCACTCCGCATATTTCGCGCAGTGCCCTCATTTCAACCGTGTTTATCCTACTTTAGTGCATAATCTGCCATTCCCAACTCTCCCTTCCATAAGTTAGCGTTGTGATTATGAACGGCTAGCTGGGCCTTCTTGATGACTTTGCACCCAGGAACCTGCCCAACGCCCCATTTGCGCTGTTTCCTAATTCCTTCCTTACTAATTTCATATTAATCTATTTCTATACATATAATTATAATTGAAGTCAAACAGTACACAGTATAGCACATTAAATTCATTTGAGTAAATATACCATCATCATTTTCCTGCCCTTGTCCCACTCTAAGTGGGGTTGGCACAACATGTCATCTTTTTCCATTCTCTTCTATCGCTCGTCGAATAAATATACCTACCAAATAACATTTTTTTAAATTTTTGTCCGTTTGTCTGTCTGTGTGTCCCGGCTAAATTTACCGGCTTGGCAGGTTAATGGCAAACTTAAGCTACGAGTACCTAACTTAAGCTAGTTTTTTCAGAAAAATACTTTTATTTATTGCTTCCGAGGCGAAACAAAGTTGGTAATTACTTACGGTAGCACTCCACTCTAACATAATTGACCTGTGACGTCTGTGCAAGCTCAATGTACTAGGTTGTGTCAACGTTGCCAAGCTTTGTATGCTTGTTAAATTATCCTCTTCACGTACTTCCCTTGTTTGCTCATTCAATAACTGAATTATTTTCAATTCTCTTTCCTATAGGAACACCTTAGAAATAAATCAAATTGCATAGAAACAAAAAGACATAAATGACGATGCCATACCTTCAAAACGTCGTAAGCACCGACAGCTTTTATCTTTCCCTTATCCATTATTACAATTTGTTCTACCATTTTAATAAATTGCAATTGATGAGTTACTAATATAACAGTCTTGTTGGCTAAATGCCTTAAAGAAAAGTAGGTATAAATAAGTTATAATATACATAGTAGGTATCCGTTCTGTTACTTGTCATAAATTTATGGATAAATCTAATAAATACCTTTTGATACATTTATCGAATATATGTTTTGCAACTTCACTGTCGACAGCCGACAGCGGATCATCCAGTAAATATATGTCTGCCTAAAAGTAATAGGATTTAAATATTAAATAAACAATCGATTCATCTTTATGTCCTTACATCTTTTGCTTACATAAGATAATAATACTTTTAAGATTTTACTAGATATATGGTGATTTAAATTTTATTAATAATGTTTTTCAAATAAATATGCCTTTTAAGATATCAGTTGATTATTATAGCATATATACATTGACATACAACATACATACATATACAGAAACACTCACACAAAACACACATTAAAACTAACACTACTCACACACAAAAATACACTCATCAGTCAATCAATAGTATCATCAGCATAATATTAGTTAATTTAATTTAAAATAGTAACTATGATAAATAAATCTATTTATGGAACTTGTATGGGAAGTTGCCTGACTTTGGCAACATAGTGTTAAACTAACTCAAGGATCAGTTTTTTATGTGATAGGAGGGCAAATGAGAAAGTGAGTCGCCTGTGTTGAAGCAACTACTCACCGCCCATGAATACCGTGGTGCCTTGCCGGCCTTTAAGGTAGTAGGAGGGGAAAGGAAGGGGAAAGGGGATCGCGCCCCCGGATACCTCTCTCACCGAACGAAACGCGGTTCACGCCAATATTCCGAGAGCTCGTAGTAATCCACCGAAAAGTCAGTGACATAATTTACCTAATGTAACAAATGTAAACCTGCCTCAATAAAACCTACCTAAGGTATTATTATTAACTCAAATTGAGTACGAATGTGTACCTCCTTGTAAATGGCTCTGGCTAAATTAATTCTGGCGCGCTGTCCACCGCTCAGTGAGAGACCCCGTTCACCCACCACAGTCTTGTCGCCGTGAGGAAAAAGCGATATGTCCCTCTCTAGAGCACACACTTTGCACACTTCCATGTATCGATGTTTTTGAAAACTTTGTCCGAACAGAATATTTTGTCGAACCGAACCTAAAAAAAAGAAATGTAGCATTATCCTCTTTTCCATATTTCCTTCTTTCAATCTTATTTTATGTACTGTTACTGTCAATAAACTTATTTTCGTAAGTTTTTCTTTAGTAATATATAAAATAATACCTTATATAAGTACGTGGGTATATATCTCTTACCAACGAATAGCCAAGGATCTTGACTCGCGTAACTAACTGTCCCATTTACTTCCAGACGACCGCTGGTGCAGGGTAGCTCTCGAAGCAGCATATGTAATAATGTGGATTTACCAGCACCCACTGAACCAATTATTGTAGTTAAGGAACCCCTGGGGATCTATGACGGTGTTATAAATAGCTTATATAGATACATCAATTATACTTTTACAATACAACGACCAACACGTAACTTTATGTACTCACTGTTAAGTTCACATTGATCACATCATTTTTGTCGGAATTCTTCAACCATCTACTTGAGGAATCTTCGAATTTTATTCCTCCTATATTTTTACTTGTTTCTAGATCAAAATAACATAATATTTTAGAAAGAAAGTAGTAGTTATCGTGAAAGGAAATAAGAGAACGTTTACTATTTTGTTGTGAATATTTTCGGACACAGCATAAAGGAAAAAAAAACGAGCCTCGTAAAGAAGCTTAGAGGTACCGACTGTAAAATCGAGGTTGGCGAGTACAATTCCCACCCGAGTACAAATACTTGTGACAAGCATGAATGTTTGTATGGCATCTGGGGGTTTTTCTATGTATTCTATATATGTATTTACATAAGAAAAGTATGTATGTATTTAATATCCGTTATCTAATATCCACGGCACAAGCATTTAGTTGCTTAATTTGGAACTAGAGGGCCCTGTGTGTATTGTGTCCAAGATATTATCATTAAAAAACGTTTTACTGTACCTTTTACATTTTGAGATGTACTTGGCTGAGAAGCTAGCATTGGACCTCGCGGATCTGGTACAAATATGGAACGAGATAAGTATTTGTTATTTATCTTATTATCCAATATTCTTTCAATAAGAAAAACTTTCTTTTATTTATCTTACCTAAAATGGTAACTCGTTTCTTTTTGATCTTCGGCATACTTTTTGAGTATATTTGAACTCTTTGAGGCAGTTCACAGTCTTCACTCAACAAATAATCGCGAACTCTTTGTACAGCTACATTCATTTCTGCTATCTAATTTAGACAGATTGATCGATATAATTACAACTGAACGCTAAGTCCCTTACGGGGTAGGCAGATAGAACAGGCATAAGGCACGATTCTTACACACCTCGCTTCTTAGACTTTCATAACTCTTGTCTTACTTACATCATGCATTTTCTTTAAAATATTTTTATATCTAATCTATTAAATTTTTATATCTTCATGGTTTGAAATCCTATTAGGTAATTCTTAAGTTTAAAATCGAGTCCTTCATTCAGTCATTGCTTCTAGGTAGCCATCGGTGATAATTACGGAATAAATTGTGGCCAGTGCACTACTACAATAGCACCTACACAATTCGTCGAAACGACGTAGTTGGCTATATTTTCGAATATTAAATGGCTTTAAGTTATAGAATAGTTAAATTAAAAGTTTGCACTTACTTGTCCAACAGCTTGTGGAAAGTACAAGGTCATAGTTTGTTTTGTGATGTTGTAAAAACAAGTTAAGAAGAAAACCTTTTCGACCGTGATTCGGCTCACATACGTCACATAAATCAATACGGTGATAAAGATGCCAAAGCGCGACGTGAACATAATAAAAGACATTATTATACCTCTGATGTATGAGGTCATCTTTATATGGAATATTTCCTGTCTGCAATATAATTAATAATATGTTAATGTTTTGAGGCACAAGACATGCAATGCCATCTAGTATCCAAACTAAACAACTAACGTTTGCATGTATGTATTTATTAATAAATCTATATATTATTATATAAAAGAGATTTCCACCTATATATTGACTCATCACGATATCTCTGGAACCATAAGGCGTAGCGACTTGAAATTTGGTAGGATTATTCCTTTCGCCGAGTAGAGGTCAGCTAAGAACGGATTTTACGAAATTCCACCCACAAGGGGGGTTGCGGGGGTGTTAACAATGGAAAATAATATATCGTAACCATAAGGCGTAGCGACTTGAAATTTGGTAGGATTATTCCTTTCGCCGAGTAGAGGTCAGCTAAGAACGGATTTTACGAAATTCCACCCAAGGGGGGTTGCGGGGGTGTTAACAATGGAAAATTCCGTCATCACCGGTAGGACGCACTGGTCAAAGACTTTGGTCTTCAGACATTGCGGTATAAGCGAGCTAAAGACTCGACGCAGTTTGCCGAATGCAGCCCAACGCAGCTTTCGACCTCCTCGAATTTTCCTAATAATATAAGATAAGATAATTTGGCCTAGGTAGACGTATTTGTTTACTACTTAGAGAACTGACCCCTCGACGCTTATCGGTCCGGGCACGACATGTTCATTGAACATGATCTTGGTCTTGTCCAAGTTCATGCCCAAACCGACACGTCGAGAGGATTCGTCTAGGTTGCGCAGCATTCCGGTTAACTGTTCCAGCGACTCTGCCGTTACAACGATGTCGTCGGCGAAACGAAGATGCGAGATGTACTCACTATTCACGTTGATACTGGACAGGGTCCAGTCCAGTCCAAGAGCCGTCCTCCAGAGCGAGGACCTCCAGAGTTTGGGAGATATGACATCTCCCTGTCTTACACCTCGATTCAGCTCGATGAAGATCTGGACAGCCATCGTGGCGGTGTCATACAAGCATCTCTACACCTCAATATAACGCCAGTCAATCCGACCTCGCTGCAATGCATCCAGAACTGCCCAAGTTTCGATGGAGTCGAAGGCTTTTTCGTAATCCACGAATGCCATACATAGCGGCTGATTGTACTCTTCGGTCTTCTGTACAATCTGCCGAACAGTATGGATGTGGTCCACAGTACAAAAGACTTTTCGAAAGACGGCCTGCTCCGGAGGCTGGAATTCGTCGAGTCTTGCAGCGAGACGGTTCGTGACGACCCTCGAGAACAATTTGTAGATATGGCTCAGGAGTGAGATGGGTCTGTAATTTTTCAGTAAGGTCTTATCACCTTTTTTGAAGAACAGCACCACCGCACTCTTGCTCCAAACCTGTGGTGTTATACCCTGGTGTATGGCGGAATTAAAAAGACTTGCTAATTCCTTTAGGATAGGAGTCCCGCCGGCCTTTAGGAGTTCTGTTTTAATTCCGTCATCACTGGGTGCCTTATTGTTCTGGAGTTTCCCGAGAGCCGCACTAATCTCGCTTTCTGCAAAATTTTGGCGATGTTAAATGTCTCCTAATCCTTTCAGTACCTAGATCTAAATTAATGTTTTCGGGGTGATTTTCTGCTAATAATACTCGTACAGGCTGATTGCTAAAGAAGGCCCGGTTTTGGTCAGTCATTTTTTGTACTTATACCTACTATCATTTAAGCCTCTATGCCGCCCTCTGAACTTGCCGCCCGGGGCATGGGCCCCGGCTTGCCCCCCCCTAGATCCGGGGCTGTCAGCGTTGCAATGCAGCCAGTCTTCTGGACACGCTGCCAGTAGACCGAGACAGAGAGAAATTTGATTTTTCCTAGTCTTTTAATTGAATATATTGTAGTTGTCTGCTTCGCAATTATTTCCATTTCTTATTTCTTTTAATACATTTATATAATTGTGTTAAGTGTACTTATTAGGTGCATTACCTGCGAACTGTATCTATGATTTTTCTGAAAGGGCGTTCCCACGTGTACATTTTTATTACTTCTATTCCCATTATGATCTCTTTCATGAGTCTTACTCGTTCATCGGATTTTGTCGCAGTACCTCTCCTATAGTACGCCGTGTTTAGTCCCAAGAATACTAAAATGTGAGGTGGACTAAAATACTATATGATTTTACTAAATATTTCTAAAAATAACATTTACCTATGACAAGGAGTACTTAAATATAATAATATTATTATATAACTTTACGCCTTTTCCTACCCGAAGATGTAGGTAGCGGCTGTTACCTTAATCTCGAATCGACAAATTTTATGTCCCAAATAGAATAGGTGGCGTAACCTAATGCCATACACGGAGCATAATGTTCTCAGTTATCGATATTATTATTTATCGATCTATTATTGATTTGAAGACTGGATTTGATCCCAGGATTTTTTGTTTTAGAAGCGGTGTACTGGACTTCCAGACCTCCGAGATAATAGAATAAATAAATATCTTACTCTGAAACGGTATAATTCCTACTATTATCAATGACCCGTAAACTGCTGGCATGCCCATCTCTCTATATAAATAGACAGTCAATAACTGGAACAAAACCCAAAATAAAGCTTAACTGGCCATATTGTCAAATATGTAACAATATCACCCACATATACGGCTACAACAAACTTATCTTGACCAAATTGAACGTGACCTTGCGGTAGGTGAATCTAGAAGCGTTAAAAACCGACGATCCTGCAAGACAAGACTTACGAAAGTCAAAGAAGCGAGTGAGGTGTGAAAGCATAGTTCTTTATTCTCTCTGTCTAAATCGCAAGGGACTTGACGTGAAGTTAAGTAAGTAAGTAGGTATATTATGTATGTCCCTGGCTAATGTCATAATACAATAGATACATAATTTCACGCCTTTTGTTACCCGAATGTGTAGGCAGCGGCTTATAAGCCTCGTCTCGCCGTTATGTTTACGTCCCAAATGGAATAGGTGGCGAACCTATTGCCATACCGGGCACAACGACTTCAGCCATCGACATTTATCACACTTAACTTTAGAAAAGTCATTGGTGTGAGCCAGTGTCAGGATTCGAACCCGGACCTCTGGATCAGAAGCCATGTGCTCTACCACTGGACCACCGAGACTATTGTCATTCTACGTGAATAAAAAAAATGACATAAATATAAATATCTTCTCACCAGAGTTTCCAATGGTGCTATCCATAGATAATGAACGAACAGCGGTCCAGTATCAAAACGGTTTACATCATTTGCCATCAGATTCAAAACCAATCCAGCACTGTTCTCAGTCAGAGCCTGGATATTTATTTTGAGAGCCTAAAATACGAGTATTTTGTAAGACAATCGTTTATTTAATACTATAAAAATAAACTCAATTCTATGATTTATCTTACTTTGACTCAGTTAAAACAGCAGTATAAGAGAAGTTGCCAAAAAGAGCTGTTTAATTATAGGTACCTACTTAGCTTCAAACTTAGGGAAATATTTAACATAGGAAATACTCCTGTATGTTTGCACATTTTGTACTACTCTCTAGTGAGATTGGAGGGAAACTAACCTAATTTCCTCCAGATATTTCTCAACAATGTGAAATACTTTAAAGATGCAAAGAATCTCGGTCGTGGGTTCGAATTCTGGCTCACACCAATGACTTTTCGAAATTCTTTTCGAAGTTATGTGTGATAAATATGACAATGACTGAAAACTAAGTGGCTTGTGTTCGGCAATAGGTAAATAATAGGCCACATTTGGGAAGTAAGAAACAGCGAGTCGAGGATTAACAGCCGCTGCCTACATCTTCGGGTAGAAAAAGGCGTGAAATTATATCATGTTACACAAACCTCACCTTTCTGTATATAAGGCTGCATATGCCAACTCTCATCTTCATGCCTATGTGCATGGCGCCCATCATAAATGGGTGTTGCACCATCACATTGCAGCTGCTACAAAAGATAATACCAAACGCAAAGAACACTGCCTCGCCCCAGGAGACGCCACCCTCGAGGTCGTAGTACGAGAATAGTCGGTTGATATATGTGGCATTTTGTCTAAACGAAACAATTTCTTTTAAAAAGTAATATACAAATTAAATTTCGTCAATTTTAAGCCGATCGGGCTAACACCTTGCATGCATAATGCTATTATAACATAGAAACAGATCAAATTAGATAGAACAGAGAATTTTGATTAATTCCACCCTCAAGGGGATAAAATGGAGGATGAAAGGTTGTATGAAATTTTGTAAATTTTAAGCTGTTCGGGCTGACACTTTGCAAGCATTAAGCTTATATTATTATGACGTCGGTATCTGCTAAGAAAGGATTTTGGTCAAGTTCACCCCCAAAAGGATAAAATAATCGATGAAATTTTGCTTAAAACTTTGTCAATTATAAGCCTACTAGATACTTTGCATGTATAAAGCTAGTATAACGTAGAATCAGATCGAATTAAATAGAAGAAATAATTTTGATAAAAGATAAGAGGATAAAATAGGCGATGAAAGTTTGTATGTAACTTTGTCAATTTTAATCCGATCGGGCTGAGACTGCATGCATAAAGCTACTTTGAGGTAGGCATCCGCTAAGAAAAGATATTGATTAACTCTACGCCCAAGGGTTATCCCCTTGGGCGTAGAGTTAATCAAATAGGTGATGATGGTGGATGTAAATGTTTTATATTGAACCTATAACAAACAATTTCTGATTTAACAAACTGATCGACATTACCGTGTTTCGTTGCCTTATCCCTTTTTCTTTTTAAATAATAGTGATGTTACTCTAAAATATAAAAATATGAGAGTACATTTGGGCGGGGATGAGTCTGCTAGAAAATTTTCAGATCTCTTAAAATCGGTAATGGTGATATTCCATCGTTTGATGGTAAGATAAGCATCCCGGAAGAATTGTACGTAGTTGTTACTACGCTTCAAGAATTGCTGTCTACAGTTTATCCGGTCATATACTTGATAAGCAAGCCTATTGAGTGGTTATGAGAGCGGATACTTGAAAGAACGATCAAGCGGCATCTATCAACGATATCCCGCTCATGTCGTTTGAGGGCGAACAAAAGGTCTATATTTCGATTGATACTTTGGTTAATACAGACGATCATGAAATACTGCAGGGCTTTCTAAGGCGAATGGGCAACCACTTGAGCTTATTACGTAATTCGGTGATGTAAGGTAAACGCAGGTATTAACGACCCCTCTAAGGCAATTTTAAAATCAACCATATTTTTTTAGTATACTGGTTCCTCTAAAGATTTATAGTTTCATTTCATATGCTAGTGTTATGTATAAAAAATGTTTTTATTGAATCAAATACATTTAAATAAAGGATTATCATGTAAAAAATAATTTACAATGTGACTTAGTCGATTGTTGCAATTACCGACCCAAAAAAACGTCTGTGAAGCTATTAACGATTTTTATGCAGCTATTCCCGATCGTATATGAGAGGAGGCCTTTTTCTAGCAATGGAATGTATAGAAGTTAGTGATGATGATGATTACCGATCTTAATAAAATAAAATAAAAATGCAAATATATTCGTATTTTTTTTATTATAGTTATTTTTAATAAAACAAATGAGTACTTCTTAGTAATGAACTAAATAATTATAAACTTTTAAATTAATCAACATAATACTATTAATATATATTTAATTGAAGGATTTCAAACTCTAGGATATTGCTATTGAGATCATAATATTTTTTTGGAATTTAAATATTAATCATCACAGTCATTGGTTCACCTCTTTTTAGAGATAAATTGCAACTAATTAGTTATATATATATATGATTTGGTACATGAAAGTCACTTAAAAAATACTTTCATCATCAGACTCACTGCTATAAAAGACTCGACGTTTAACTGTCTCTCTTGCAGAGTCTGACTGTAATAGACGTACAGTAGTTTCTGTTTCATAAGAATCTCTATCATTAATTGAAGTACTATTAGTATGTTCATGACCTTTTTTATATTCATTTTCTAACTCACTGTTACAAAGCACGCGACGCTTTGCTGCTTCTTTTGGAAGTAAATTAAAATCATATTCGCTATCTGATTGATATTTACTAGGTCCTGCTACAGGAGAACCTTCTTTGTTAACCGGATTCACTTTTTTAATAGATTTTTTGTTCTTTAAGGTCGTTGTTTTCTTCAATAATTCTTTTTGTTCCCTTTTTTCCAAGATTTCTTGTTTTCTTTTTATTTTTCTATTTTCTTTATCTTCTTTTTCTTTTATAATTCTCCTTTGGTATTCCATAAACTCATCAGATATAGCTACTGTCGGCGTGAGTTTTTTATTTAATGTCTTCTTTTTATTATCGATATTATTTTTCGGAAAGTAAAGAGAATTTTTGAAAGGTGTCGCATAATTTTTAAATGGTGTGGGAATAGCAGAGCTACCACTTGTTTTTGGAGCGGCCTCTTTGGTTGCATTTTCGGGTGATGGTGTATACTTCTGAAGTGTTTGTAGCTGCTCCGCGGTTATTTCGATTGAAGTATTATTTTCTGGTGCAAGAATCGAAGTGGACAAGGGTGTTAACTGGTTGGTAAATGGTAGAAGTATATTATCTTGTTGAGGAGTAGATGTCTGCTGAAACTGGTTGAACTCATCTTGTACAGTCAATAAGTATACAGTAGGCGACGAGGGTAGAGGTTTTTCAATAAATAAGGAGAAGTTGGATGCCTCTTCTCCCAATACTTCTGAACCTTGCTCATTACTCTCAGCAACTATATCAAAATTTAGGATAGCCTCAGATATATCTGGCGTTTCATTCACAAAATTATTATTTAGTGTTGAATCCCCTAATTGCAGAATACTTCCACTCTCTTGATTTATGGCGTTTTTGGGGCTAATTTTTTTCCCATATTCGAATAACTTTTTATAAGTTGGATCTCCCATCCATTGGCCTCCCGAATCTTTAAAACTTTTTAAGGTTATAGGTGACAATCTAGCCTCGAAATCGTGCTTAAATTTTTCTGCATGTTCAGATGTGGATATATGATTGTCTTCTGTATGCTTTAAATTTGGCAACAGTTTACAGTAGTTTATTTTTGATGCATCAAATGGATATAATCCACAACAACGAAATCCGCTCTGTATGGTTTCAGGCTTAAGGCATTGGTCAAAACATTTTTTTACTGTCGGAGCAAAATCAGTGCGTTTAAGCTTGGCATAGTTATTTTGAATTCTGAATTCATGCACAACAGTCCTCCATGTTCCTTTGACTGGTCTGAAAACAGCTACGTCAAGCGGCTGAAGTATATGTGTAGAGTTGGGAAGTAAAGCTACCAGGATGATTGCTTTTTCTTTACAGAATGTTGATAGTGGAAGTGATATGTGAGATGTGTGATCATCCAAAAATAAAACTACTGGAAATGGTATTTCATTTGTTACAAGCCACGGATAGAAGCAGTTGGTAATATATTCATAAAATGCTTCTGTGTTCATCCAACCCGACTCCGTGTTACCAAGTCCCCATCCACGAGGTATTGTAGGTACAAGATTTTTTGGCATACGTTTATACGGAAAAAGTATCATTGGAGGTGCTAGATTTCCGTCAGCTGAAACATTTACAAGCACAGTCAAGCACTCTTTTTCGTCATTAGCAACACGATTATACACTCGTTTGCTACCTCTGCTAACCAAAACTTCTTTCTCTTTTGGGCATAAAAAGAAAGCAGTTTCGTCACAGTTAAACACTCGTCTAGGATCTTCTAAAACATCATGCAGATTATTTGTCATAAAATAATTGTTCACTCTATCGAACCATGCACGTATAGCTGCTTGATGTATAGCTTGATGTATAGCCGAAATCAAGTCACAGGACTTGATTTCGGCTTGAAGGAAGATTTTGTGCAACGCGTTTAGATACTGTTGGATGTCTATTTATAAAATTCTCAAACCAATATCTGCCAGGCACACCATTTTTAAAAGGGTTTGGACGATTTAAGTTTTGGACTAGCTTAGCCACTGCTTCTAATAATTGTTCTTTTGTTACTGGAAATCCCATCTTGCCAAGGTAGTGAATCCAGTCTACAATTTGTTTTTCTTCACTTAAATTAAGAACCGGCTGAACTCCGCAAATTTCATTCTTATATTTCCCTTCCCGTTTGTCTCGTAATGTAGTTTTAGGAATATTAAACCTTTTTGATGCCTCATATACACTTGTACCGTCATTAATTGCTTTGATTGCTTCGGCTAGTTGTGTTTTACTGTACACTTTTCGCCGCTTTGTGGCTCCATATTTCTGGAAAAAAATATAATTTTATGTTTTATGTTAATTTAACCATGAAGTAGCATTTATTAATAGGCACCTATTATGTCATAAAAGTAGATGAGAAACTAAATAATCTATATACGATCGTCGATCGGTAATAGCTTCTTATAGTTGCTATTGCCGACCCACATGGGTCGGTAATAAAGTATGTAAGTATAAACCTAAATTGTATTACCGACTCATAAAAAAATGATTATTTTAATTTATTTGACCTTCGGACTATAAAATAAATTATAATTGATTATTGTCACAAAAAATATATACAAATGCACACTGTTTTAAACAAAAAAACAATGATTTATTACTGTAACTATTTGATTTAGATCCTCGAAAAATATCATAACTTTGGTTAAATTGACAACGCTAAAAGGTAAACACTAGACAAAAAAGTTTAGTCGCTAATAGATTTTTATGAAGACGTATAGCTTAGATTTAAACTGGTCCATAAAAACACTTGTGTTAGTGTGATATAATAACATAAAAGAAAATTGAAACGAAAAGTAACGTTGCTGCCATTGCCGACTTATGGGTCGTTGATAACTGCCACGACTTAAACTGGTGAAGCTAACACCGTCCCATTTTAATTTAAAGTTTTATCGTTTCAAATTACTTTTTATTAATAAAATGTTGTAAGAAATGAAAAGCTTACACTTAAGTGAATACATTTAGTAATATAAAATAAAGTATAGACGTCATTTGTTTGTATGAATGTCTTAAATAGATAAGTCACAGTACTTACATGAAGGAACAAGGGAACAGTACGACACGTCCTGCGTCCACGCTACCCCGTAGTAACTGACGTATTTTATCTCTTTTTTGCACAGTTACTTACACTAACGTAAAAGTATACGATGCTCAAGTAATAAATTCGTGTATAACTTTGCCTACCTATAGCTAGAATAGTTCTGGAAACGTTTATATTTCGAATTACTTTTATAGGTCGGTAATAACTTCAGATTTTCGATGGGTCGTTGATAGCTGCGTTTACCTTAGTCACATTTGCGAAAACCAAATATAAATCTAATACAGAGTTTCTGAAGACGTTTTCGTTTATCAAGTTAGTTTTAAGTGAGATTGAGATAGCTGGTATCAGCATAGTCAATAATAGGAAGGAGAATAGATTGTACAAGCGCAGTCTTGGTGGTGACGGGCAGAAGGTTACGTAGTCTTCTAAGAGATCTTGCAGAGTCGAACACCTTGCCGCTGACATTTTCTATATGAGTCGACCACGAAAGTGTACTGTCGAAATAATAAATAACAATAAATAAATTTATTTTTCTCCTCCACAAAGGTGACTTATATATTCTAGGTACATCAAAATTACATAGATACAGTCTCAATCCTTTGTGGGGGACTAGCATCTGAACTAGGATTCCCTGTCATACAGATTACCAGGCCCCCCCTAAAAAATAAAAAAAAAGTAAAAGTGTGTGTCCGCTCCGACGCACGACTGGAGTTTACTCCTCAAGAACGATTATAAAATAAAATAATAAATATTTACTGTCTACAAATATGAACACATTTCTTCGTAATAGAGAATGGCGTATCGCTATAAAGAGTGTTTCTATAAAGAGCTCAGGACATTGTATGGAGTGCCGACTCTTATTTATATGCTCTGTGACTATAAAGAGCTCAGGACATTGTATGGAGTGCCGACTCTTATTTATATGCTCTGTGACTATAAAGAGCTCAGGACATTGTATGGAGTGCCGACTCTTATTATTATATATTGTAAATCGATTCTTAAGGAGTAAACTCCAATAATAAATATATACTAATATATACTATGTACTAACATATTATATTAGAAACAAATAGTAATTAGTTTAGAAGAAATAAAGAAATAGTAATTAGTTTAGTAATAAAGAAATAGTAATATAATAAGAAATTTAGTAATAAAGAAATAGTAATTAGTTTAGAATTAGTTAACAACGCCATCTGCTGGAATAGCTTTAGTGTTGTTGTCGTTAAAGCAAGTTAAGTGCTCACAATTTAAAATAATTCACATTCGCCAATAGATGTCAGGAATTCCAATAAAAAAGTAAGTTGATGTTTAAGTTAATTATCGATAAAACACGATAAAATGAAATTTTCTAAAAATGATTCCTAGCTAGATCGATTTATAGCCCCCGAAACCCCCTATATACTAAATTTCATGAAAATCGTTGGAGCCGATTCCGAGATTCACACACTTTTTATTAGGAGTACGATGTTGGCGATGCTACTGTGGCGCCCCTCGTTTCATTACCAAAGATCGAAAAATATTATTGATATTTCATTATTTTATTAGTATGTAATTCGTACTTAAATATAATTTTCAAAAAACACAATTTATAAAAACACAATTTATAAATAATATAATTTTTTTTTTTCTCCGCCTGCAATACGTACTTACGTATATGTATGTATGTAAAAAACAAACAAACAAACAAACCCGATCCTAGAAAATGTGTCGAAATTGGTAAAGAGGACGGTAATTAGACGATTATACATACGGCCCTCGTGGTGCATCGGTAAACCGCACTACCGATAACACAAGGTCGGGGCGGGTTCTATCCCTCGTCTGGGGGTGTTTTTTTCTACATGTTTTTACGGTATTTATTTACAAAAATAAATATTTACTGTCTACAAATATGAACACATTTCTTCGTAATAGAGAATGGCGTATCGCTATAAAGAGTGTTTCTATAAAGAGCTCAGGACATTGTATGGAGTGCCGACTCTTATTTATATGCTCTGTGACTATAAAGAGCTCAGGACATTGTATGGAGTGCCGACTCTTATTATTATATATTGTAAATCGATTCTTAAGGAGTAAACTCCAATAATAAATATATACTAATATATACTATGTACTAACATATTATATTAGAAACAAATAGTAATTAGTTTAGAAGAAATAAAGAAATAGTAATTAGTTTAGTAATAAAGAAATAGTAATATAATAAGAAATTTAGTAATAAAGAAATAGTAATTAGTTTAGAATTAGTTAACAACGCCATCTGCTGGAATAGCTTTAGTGTTGTTGTCGTTAAAGCAAGTTAAGTGCTCACAATTTAAAATAATTCACATTCGCCAATAGATGTCAGGAATTCCAATAAAAAAGTAAGTTGATGTTTAAGTTAATTATCGATAAAACACGATAAAATGAAATTTTCTAAAAATGATTCCTAGCTAGATCGATTTATAGCCCCCGAAACCCCCTATATACTAAATTTCATGAAAATCGTTGGAGCCGATTCCGAGATTCACACACTTTTTATTAGGAGTACGATGTTGGCGATGCTACTGTGGCGCCCCTCGTTTCATTACCAAAGATCGAAAAATATTATTGATATTTCATTATTTTATTAGTATGTAATTCGTACTTAAATATAATTTTCAAAAAACACAATTTATAAAAACACAATTTATAAATAATATAATTTTTTTTTCTCCGCCTGCAATACGTACTTACGTATATGTATGTATGTAAAAAACAAACAAACAAACAAACCCGATCCTAGAAAATGTGTCGAAATTGGTAAAGAGGACGGTAATTAGACGATTATACATACGGCCCTCGTGGTGCATCGGTAAACCGCACTACCGATAACACAAGGTCGGGGCGGGTTCGATCCCTCGTCTGGGGGTGTTTTTTTCTACATGTTTTTACGGTATTTATTTACAAAAATAAATATTTACTGTCTACAAATATGAACACATTTCTTCGTAATAGAGAATGGCGTATCGCTATAAAGAGTGTTTCTATAAAGAGCTCAGGACATTGTATGGAGTGCCGACTCTTATTTATATGCTCTGTGACTATAAAGAGCTCAGGACATTGTATGGAGTGCCGACTCTTATTTATATGCTCTGTGACTATAAAGAGCTCAGGACATTGTATGGAGTGCCGACTCTTATTTATATGCTCTGTGACTGCATAACGCATTTCGTGTGACAGTCACGTGACTAGTACGATTTTGGTCCCCATAATTTTCATACCCCGGGCCTATATATGTAAATCGATTCTTAAGGAGTAAACTCCAATAAAATAAAGAAAAGAAAGTTTTACTTTTTCGTCATAAGGGACCTTGCTACCGTTAAACCTATACGTATACGTAATCTATACGTATTACCTTAGGCAATGTTACTATGTGAACTTTGGTCAGCTGTCGGGAGCTACCAATCAAAACCGCCTGAGTTTTTCTTGGATTCATTATGAAACCATATCTTTGGGCCAATTTCTCTATCCTTGATAAGTCTGCATTGATTGCAGATATGGCCTTAGATAAATCCACTAGCGCTACAATAAACTGACTTACTTACTTACTTTTTAAAGCTGCAAAAAACTATCTTTCTTAACGCGAGCGACGCCGCGGGCAAAAGCTAGTTCAGTGTATAAATTTTGCATGCGTCTAAAATGTATCTAAGTCCAAGCAACAAAGGCCTTTAATTTAATATACACTACTCTACTGAAATAAAATAAATACCGAGTTCATCTTTTTCCGCAACGTAAACGCAAATAGAACGTGTTCTGGAGGAAGGAGATGTTAGGGAGCCTCAAAAATCGAAGCGCGTGCATGAAAAGAGCTATGAAAGTCCAGAAAGCGAGTGAGGTGTGCCGATTCGTACACACCGTGTGCGTGAATCGTGCCTTATGGCGCTCTGTTTTCTGCCTACCCCGCTAGAGATTTGGCGTGAAGTTATGTATCTTTTTTTCGCAGTCGTGATAAAGACGTTAAGCGGTAATTCGAGAGCATTCAGATTTCTGAAAATTTTATTAAAAAAACATATTCTTGGAAGGTCTGTGCATGTTTGCTCAATAAAGTTAATTGTCGTAACTTCTATGGCTAAAGTAGATATTACAAAAACACAGGTATTGTATTACACTTAACTACGTTTTCCCAATTCAATTACACGTTTACACTTGTAACTTTAGGTTAACTTATGTAGTTACATATTGCATTACATAATTTGTTCATCACTTTATAATTTTGTAATATTTCTGATAATATACTCACGTTTTATTTTCATCAACCGGATTGTAGTAACGTAGTAACATGCCCAGAAATAGAGGTTGCTGCATCCTGATTGTGAATTCAATTTATTATTGAACAACTGATGATACTAATAGTTTTATAAAATAAATTACAATCAATCTGTACCATTGGCTCAAATTAAATTGGACGAAAATAAATAGAAATTCTAAGTGTGTGTTGGTATTATAGCGGAGCTGGAAGCTCCATGCTTCCAGCTCCGCTATAAAATATGGGATTTATTCTTTCAACTGATACTTTGGGTACCTGAATGTGGAAGGAAACAAGAGAAGAGGGAGGCCGAAGAAAACATGGATCAATTGTGTGAAAGATGATACGACTAGGAAGGGTGGTGCTGTGACTGATAGGGAAGCGTGAAATGATAAACCTGTTGAGCCGACCCCAAATGATGGGAGAAGGCCAGGAAGATGATGAGTTACTTCGGTACTGTGAACTCTTTGGTATTTTTAAATATAAACTCTTTTACATGTTTCGAAATTTGCATTTTTGAATTTTCAAAAAGATATTTTTGACTAATAGAATATTCTGATGTAAATAAAATAAAAGATTAATTGTTAAATGAATTTTGATGGAGTAGTATCATTTTAAATACCAAAGTTGTATTAAAATAATAAGAATACGTGCCGGATTTGCTGCTAGTTCTCCTTTACTGTTCTATCCCTGATATGAGGCGTCTGAAAAATTTAGTAAGAAGAAATATGGCAAGAGCTCAAGGAAGGCAAAAGAATCAATTTGATAAGAAGGCTTCTCCAAAAGTAATCAACATTGGAGATCAAGTGTTATTACACTCATATAAAAGGAGGAGTGGTTATTCGGATAAATTAAGGAAGGTATATGTAGGACCATATGCTGTTATCCAGACTTTACCACACAATAATTTGGTGTTAAGGAAGATAGGATCTAATAGGATAACGCGTCCCATTCATAGGAATAGAGTTAAAATTTATAAAACTAGAATACCACTTAATTAGTAGACTTATTAGTTAGTAGTTGTTAGTTAGTTAATAGTAGTATTAGAAAATTGAAGTAAAATTTTTTTTTTTTTCTTTATATATATATGTATGTAGAAAAGTATGTTTATTATAAAATAATTTATCTTAAAGAATGGAAAGAGTAGCAAATGGTATGGTTATGGTATGTGATATGATTATGAATAGTTAATGATGGTATTTGGTATGATATTGGTTTGACATATGGTTTGGGGGAGTTATGAATCCATAGTAGATTCAATCCTCGTATCGATGATACATGAATGGTGGTGTGGAGTTATGTTGGTATATGGAAGGAATAGGTTGATATAATGAAACATATGTTCATTATATTAATTGATGTGATAGGAATGGTATAATTATTTTTGAAGGTGCTACACTGTATTTAATTTAACTTAAATGAATTAATTTAGTATATTAAAATAAAATTTGTTGATAATAATATTTTAAATTGATTAATTGATATATTGGGATTTGATATTACTATGATATTCGATTATCATATATTGTTATTTGATTAATTTAATTTCTTTTAAGGTGTATATCCCATGATTTATTATAGATAATATTTTGTGTGATTTTTCAGTTTCTCAAAGATGACTTGTGTAATATTTGGTGTGATTTTTCAGGACATATTGTATATTTCTTGAACAGTTTATGGAGTTTGATTTGAATGTTTCAGAGACAATGGATTCGTCAAATGTTAGGTCGGGTAGGTAGAATTTAGTTGGGGTAAATAAAAAAAAAATGTAATATTGTTTGTGTAGGGGTCAGGACCCAAACATTGTATTGTTAGGAGTTTTTCCAGTGTCAAGCTTTTCGCGGGGTTTTGCTTGGCAAAATTTATTCAAGGAGGTTAATATACTGCTTGAGTAAATTCCACATATTGAGTGGCTGGCATAGGACATCCCCTGCAATAGGTAGGGCATCGATAAGTCTGTAGGGGCATCATCCTCATTAGTGATTGTATTTTGTTGGCCATGATTAAACGCTTAACAGCTATAATCCAGGCTTTACTAAGGGGGGGATGATGTGAACTCTTTGGTATTTTTAAATATAAACTCTTTTACATGTTTCGAAATTTGCATTTTTGAATTTTTAAAAAGATATTTTTGACTAATAGAATATTCTGATGTAAATAAAATAAAAGATTAATTGTTAAATGAATTTTGATGGAGTAGTATCATTTTAAATACCAAAGTTGTATTAAAGTATAATAATTAATTCGTTCTAAATTGTTAAATAATTTATCATTAAATTCACTGCACGAGACATTGAGAAGGAGGAGTACATTGGAGGAACCTGGACGAGGAGCCCAGGGATAGAACAGTAAAGGAGAACTAGCAGCAAATCCGGCACGTATTCTTATTATTTTAATACATAACATAATATGATCTATTGGCTTTATTATTTATCACACATGCACTGAGCTCTTAAATACCCTTTTAACAGATTAATTTTAACTATAATTCATTTGATGGAGGTTCTCAAGTCGGCGTTCCTTGTATTAAATAAATTGAGGAGCTGAGAAACGAACCCTTTGTATTACATAACAGACTCGATACACACGAGCTCGTTACAGTACCTAAGCTCGGAAAGTACAAGTGCTGCAATTTCTTAGGAATGTGATACATGGAAAGACAACTATTACCTGATCAAAAATTCCATAGCAGCCAGTATAAGGCCATACAGCATTAGCTCCACACCAAAGACTTTAAATAACACGCGCCATAAACTGGGCTTGCAGTTAGTGCTGCCATCATTAACGTGCTGCGCCCTGATTACTTCTTGGTTCCATGCGTTTTGTACTGCATCACCTTATCATTGTGTGGTTATTAAAAATCATTTCAAAATCTCAAAAGAAGAATACCGATTCACCAACACTCCGAGACGATCGAGATTTAATTAGCAAACGGTGGGCGAACTAGTCATTCATTGATTATTGATGGCAAACCCTCTACACTTTTCTCCGCCTCTCTGAAAGATCTTAGTGTGTATTAAAAATAGTGAGCACTTTCAACGTTTGTTAGAACATCTCAATGATTACATCTTTCCCTAACAAGCATTGCAGGGAATTTGTCAAGTACCTACATACTACAAGACAGTAGGTACCCACATACTACTACAGTTATAGTCAAAAACTTTGGGATTCAGCTGGAAGCACTATTTACCGAGTAGATCTGAGCGATGTTCTGGCAGAGGGGCGTAAAGATCATCATCTTTTATATCACGACTGTAGCCTAGCTTGAACGTCTCCAACGTCCATCTGCAAAGATATAAGTAAACATTTCGCGAATTTATTTAGTGAGAGGACCAAGGCGACTTTTTTCTTTGTTTTGAGATACCAATACATGTTCTTTATAGCCGTTTGAATATACAGTTGTACCACAGTTTGATCGTACTATAATAAAATTATGTCTTCTTTGTCGCCAATAACCGCCCAATTCCGTAATTGTTTTCGACGTACCCAAATGTGAGGATGGAAAGTAGGCTGGCGCCATATCGTGGACTCGGTTGTCTCCTCTGCTTTGGTCCAGTATCCATATTTCTATCTATTTGTTGGACTCGAATGTGTTGTTTGACATAAAAATACACATAGAATTAATTAAATCAATGTGGCTGCGATAAATATCTATCCAAAATTGGCGTCTTAAATTTAAAAAATATGTTACAGCCCATGTAATATATTAACATTAACTAGGTACTAATCTTATAGTTTACTCCAAAAACGGGTACCTATGGTAAAAAAAACCACCCGCAATATAATTATTTTCATTTTTATTGCCCCGCATCTATTTCATTTGAATGATTAGGTAAATAATTTTACTATTAGACAATTTTCATCAAGATGTTTAGGTACTTATATCCTATGCCTATATATTCTTTCTTCTACAAGGAAGGAGGGTAAGGTAATGCATCTGGTAGTCTACAGACTACACGACGCAAATTATGGTAACGTTTTACATAATATAACCCCAATACAACACAAAATATACAACATAGAGAAACGCATGGTCTTCAAGCAGATATTTCAAATTTAAGTATGGAAAATGGATATATATGGAAGCATGCTTGCGTGCTTCTTAATAAATACTTATAGTCTACAACCTCTGGCAATGTTTTCTAAATCAACTGCAACATCAGACTAGGCGCCCTATTGACACATTAAACGTGATCAATAGCCAATTTATTATCAAATTAGCTCAATAACTATAATGATAGGGTGAATAATGAAATACTTTACACAGGGTCTTAAATAATATATTTATTTCAAGTAGATGTACGTTTCACAATGGGCATGTCAAGTCTATTCTCTATAACTATATAAACAGTTCATGCCAATATGATATTACTGAGCACTATGTTTTACATAGGAACAATTTGGTTGTTTCTGGCCGGGTCATTATTTGCGGTGAGTATGCTTTATTGCATATCTCTTCAATTAATCATTGACTTTTATCATACAACTTATCTATACTTTTCTATTACTTCATTTTCTAAATGTGAAAGTAGTTCTCTATTTTAACCCTACAAATATTATTACTTGTACTGGTTTAAGATATGGCTAATCTTTACTTGTAATCAGATAATTTAAAGAGAAATGTTTATAATATTGAAAGTTATGTTCTTTTCTAAGTCAAAGATGGTGTTGAAATTGTGAGCAATTTTGTGTTTTGTTTGGTTTGACAGTTAATTTAATATCTGGAGGCCTTTCTTGTTTGTTGCTGAGTTAAATATTGCATTGCATCGAATAGACCGGGGTGTCTATTGCAATATATTGTACAATTTGTTCAGCCATTGATAATGAACACTTATGTACCTGCTTTTCAAAAAAAAAGTGTGCCTAATTAAAAACCGGGTTTTTAAAAAAATCTAGGTACATATCAATAAAGATGAGGAAGTACATAAAGTAATTTTTTTTTCGAAAAGTCATTGGTGTGAGCCAGGATTAGAACCCGCGACCTCTGGATTCAGAAGATCGGTGCTCGACCACTGGACCACCGAGACGATATTTACGATAATTTGTAATATTATAGACGCCATTTATTTAACTGTTCATAGGTGTCAGAAGCACAATGGATTCGTCACGCACAATCTTTGTGCTCTCCAAGAAATCGCTACGACTCTTGCACTACGGCTCTTGAAGATCTGGGTATGCTATTACAAATTGTAAAATCAATAGATGACAAAGAATCTTGTGCACACCAGAATAATGGTATTAGCGACGAGATAATCATGAAATTAGTTAATGCCCTAGTGTACACAGTTACCCAGAATTGCGGTAGTACTAATAAAAATGGCGGTGAAATCAGTGTGATTATAGATGGAGGTTGTGACAAAAGCGGGAGCGCTGGCAAAAGCGAAGGTGGTGGTGATGCACATGTTGGTACAGAAGAAGGAATAGGTGGCGGAGGCGGACTTGGTAGTGGCCAGGGAGTTGGAGGTGGATTAGGAGCAAGCGAGGGAATAGGAGGTGGAATTGGTTTAGGGGGTGGCTTAGGACTAGGAAGTGGATTAGGAGCCGGTCTGGGTTTAGGAGGTGGACTTGGCTTAGGTGGTAGATTGGGTAACGGACTCGGAATAGGAGGCGGGTTAGGTTTAGGAGGAGGTCTAGGTCTTGGATTGGGTGGGAGTCACGAAGATGGAGGCTGTATAAGTAATGGCTTGGCGATCCTGAGAGATGGATGTTGTCAGTGCAGTAGGTGTGGATTAAACGATAGAGACAGATTAGAATGTAAAGGTGGCAACGCTGAATTAGAATTGACTATTATCCACAATCCGGACTGTGGATATGAAGTCGGAAGTGGTTCGGGTATTGGAGGTGGATTAGGAGTTGGAGGCGGGTTGGGAGTAGGAGGAGGGTTAGGGGTCGGAGGAGGGTTAGGGGTCGGAGGAGGGTTAGGGGTCGGTGGCGGGCTAGGGGTCGGAGGAGGGTTGGGAGTAGGAGGAGGTGTTGGAGCTGGTGGAGGGTTGGGAGCAGGAGAGGGCGGGGGAGCCGGTGGAGGGTTGGGAGTAGGAGGAGGCGTGGGAACCGGTGGAGGGTTGGGCGTAGGAGGAGGCGTAGGAGCTGGTGGAGGGTTGGGAGTAGGAGGAGGCGTGGGAACTGGTGGAGGGTTGGGAATTGGAGGGGGCGTGGGTGTTGGAGGAGGGTTGGATGCTGGCGGAGGGGTGGGTGCTGGGGAAGGATTGGAAGCTGGAGGAGGGTTGGGAGCAGGAGGAGGCTTGGGAGTGGGAGGAGGCGTGGGAGTAGGAGAAGGGTTAGAAGCTGGAGGAGGATTAGGGGTAGGAGGAGGTGTTGGAGCCGGTGGAGGGTTGGGAGTAGGAGGAGGCCTAGGAGCCGGTGGAGGGTTGGAAGTAGGAGGAGGCGTGGGAGCCGGTGGGGGGTTGGGAGTAGGAGGAGGTGTAGGAGCCGGTGGAGGGTTGGGAGTAGGAGTAGGTGTGGGAGTCGGTGGAGGGTTGGGAGTTGGAGGAGGCCTGGGTGCTGGAGGAGGATTGGAAGCTGGAGGAGGGTTGGGGGCAGGAGGAGGCTTGGGAGTGGGAGGAGGGGTGGGAGCTGGAGGTGGGCTGGAAATAGGAGGAGGGTTAGGAGCTGGAGGAGGCTTAGGAGTTGGAGGAGAGCTGGAAGCGGGTGGCGGGTTGGGGGTTGGAGGAGGATTGGGAGCTGGAGGAGGGTTAGGGGCTGGAGGTACGTTGGGAACTGGAGGTGGATTGAAACATGGTGCTAGTAGTGAATCTACAAACAATGAAAAAGAGTCTGAAGATGAAGAAAAGGAAAAATATAAGGAAGCCAAAGAACTATCTCATATTTTAGACCTTCTTTAAAGTAAATCTTCTAACAGATATAGTTGAAGAGTTTAGCGTTCCGGAAAGTCATTGATGGGATGAAAATTCGATCCCGATTCTTCTTGATTCAGAACTTCCGGCCTCTCAATCTCAAACCAACGAGAGACCTTAAACGTTTTCAAAAATAAATGTTCTCTACTGTATACCGTGAAGTGCCATGTGAGGTACATATATACCTAATCAGCTCTCTCTATCAGATTGTAGTACTATAATATAGTAGTATTGTATTGTATTTTTTTTTCAATGCTTGTTAAACTGTTGAACTGAAATTAGTTTTAAATTTTACCAAATAAATGTCTAAAAAAAGTAATTACGTAGAAGTAATATGCAGAATATTTACATGGGTAATAAATTTTAATTCTTTAATAATATATCGATTATCATTATTATCTCAGTAAAAGACTCAATGAGTCGAGTCTTTCTGACCTAGGTGTTGAAGAGTGCTGGGAAAGAATGAAAGAAAGTATAGTGAATAGTGCAAAAGAAGTATGTGGTAGTGCAAAGAGGCATAAGATTCTGAGAGGTGACGCCTGGTGGGACGCGGATGTGAAATCCAGCGTCGAAAGAAAGAAAAAAGCATGGTTGGATTATGTCTCAAGTTTGAACCAGAATGATAGTATGACAGAGAAAAAGTATGAGAGCTACCGCCGCTGCAGGAATGTTACCAAAGCCTTAGTGAAAGAGAAGCGTGAAAGACTTGTTGCGAATGAGGAAGTGAGGTTGACGGAGAACTTCGAGGCGAATAACAAACTCTTCTGGAGGGAAGTTAGAAAGTCTCGGGGTTCTTCGTCAACATCCAGAATGGACAAAATTATGTCTAAGTTTGGTGACATTCTTGCAAACCCAAGCGATGTATTGGGCAGGTGGAGTGAGTATTTTGGGGAAATGTATGAGTATGTTCCGGATGTGGGCGCCGCGAGTGAGCCTACGGCTGACACCGCTGCGCCAACATCTGATGTGGACATTACTATGGAAGAGATTGAATGGTCGATACGAAGTATGAAAAATGGTAAGGCAGCTGGAATTGATATGATGTCTGCTGAAATGATCAAACACGGTGGAACCTGTGTCCGGGACGCTTTCCTGACCTTGAGCAATCTGTGCTGGAGGTCGGGTAAGGTTCCCATGGACTGGAGGCGCGCTGTCATCGTGCCCTTGTATAAAGGCAAGGGATCACGTATGCGGTGCGCCAGTTACAGGGCCATTAGTTTGATCAGTTTAGCAGCAAAAGTGTATGGGAAAATTATTGAAAGGAGAATGAGGGTGATATCTGATGGAGTGTTGTGGGAGGCTCAGGGTGGTTTCAGAAGCGGACGAGGGTGCATGGATCAGATTTTTTCTCTCCGCAACATCGTGGAGAAACAACTGGCTGTTAACCGGAAGGTTTTCTGCGGTTTTGTGGATCTGGAAAAAGCGTTTGACAGAGTGTTACGAAAGGATCTGTGGGATATACTCCCAGGCTACGGGGTGAGCGGAGCACTGCTGCGCGCTGTGCAGTCCACTTATGAGGACTGCACAGCGTGTGTGCGTGTTGACGGCGGCTTGTCCCCCTGGTTTGACGTCAATATCGGCGTCAGACAGGGTTGCGTGCTGTCCGCCCGACTGTTCATCCTGTACCTGGACAGTTGTCTCCAGAGAATGAGATCGATGGATGTAGGGATGCGAATGGGTGACCTAGTTGTGAGCTGTCTGCTTTACGCAGATGACGCCGTGCTTCTAGCCGAATCGCCGTCGGACCTGCAAACACTAGTCACTACTATGAAAGATGATTGCATGATTAAAGGCTTGCAGTTGAATGCGACGAAAACGAAAGTAATGGTGTTTGAAAGGGAGGAATCCAGAACAGATGCAAGGATAATGGTTGATGATGTAGTGCTGGAACAGGTGAATGAAATTGTATATCTTGGATGCGCTTTTAACAGAGATGGAAGGTACACCGCGGATGTAGAAAGACGAGTGGCGATAGGAAATAGCGTAAACGGAGTGTTGGGCAGATTCCTGGGCGCAAAAAACATTAGCAGAAAGGCCCAGTTAGCAATCCACAATGCAGTCCTGATCCCAACACTAACTTATGGAAGCGAGAGCTGGGTATGGCAGAGTGTGCATGAAAGTAGAATAAACGCGGTAGAAATGAGGGCTCTACGCAAAATCTGCGGAGTGACTCTCGCTGACCGCGTAGAAAACAAGGTTGTAAGGAAGGAAGTTGGTTTGAAAGAGAGTGTCGGTGTAAAAGTAAGAAAGGGCATGCTCCGATGGTTCGGACATGTAGAAAGAATGGTTGACGCAAGACTGACTAAGCAGATATACAATGCAAAAGCGGACGGATGTAGGAGTCGAGGACGGCCAAGACACACATTCCAAGACCAAATAGAACGTGTTCTGGAGGAAGGTGATGTTAAGAGCCTCAAAAACCGACGCGCGTGCATGAAAAGAGTTATGAAAGTCAACGAAGCGAGTGAGGTGTGTAAGAATCGTGCCCTGTGGCGCTCTGTTCTCTCTGCCTACCCCGCAAGGGATTTGGCGTGAAGTTATGTATGTATGTGTATTATTATCTCCATTATTATATCGTGATTTTAATGAAAATTTAAACTTGGTATTACGGCCTTACGAGGAATATCAATAAAGCAATTGAATTTTTATAGGTTCAATGTTTTTTATATTAATATTTATAAAAAGGTAGGTGATACTTTAGTACTTATTGTAAGCCGTAAGATTTAATTTTAGTATCTTTATTAAAATACATTAGCATTTGATTATTGACGTAAAAAAAATGTCTTAATGCAACGGGGAGAAGTCAGGCTATAATGTACTAGGCTACTGTAGCCAACATGATGAAAATAACATCACACAGAACATACTGCGAATACACTTACTTTCTGGTTATGCTTTGTGGTGTGGTTTGTGTTGCGTTCGGGTGATACGGTAACAACAACAGCCCCAAGAAACCCTCTAAAATTTTTCAAGGGTTTTTTAAATAATAATTCATACATGTAAAATATAATTTTAAGTAGTAGGTATAACATAACATAACTTCAGACCTTTTTCTACCCGAAGGTGTAGGCAGCGGCTGTTAAGCCTCGTCTCGCCGTTGTGTTTATGTTCCAAATAGTTGGAAGTAGAGTCCCGTTGGAATAGGTGGCGAACCTATACCAAAAAGTTTTCAGTCATCGATATTTTTCACACATAACTTCCGAAAAGAACTTCGAAAAATCATTGGTGTCATTAGTGTGAGCCAGTGTGAGGATTCGAACCCGCTACCACAAATACGAGTATATAGTATACTAGTTGACCCGGCGAACTTCGTTCCGCATTAAAAGAAATAAATTAGTAATATTTGGATCTTAAAAAGTTCAATTTGTGCTATTTATCAGCACGCTTTATGGCGTGCAAACGCAACTGCTATGTACAGTGAAATTAGTCTCGAGAAATTTTTGCATATGTAGTGGTGTGTATATTACTCAAATCTTAGAGCGCGTTTCCACTATATCGTTCTGGCCTATACAAAAATGTTTCGATATCCTTACATTACTATTTAATTTTATACTTATCCCTAGCAACACTCTGATTTTTATTTTCAATAAAAACAAGATTTTATTTTAAAGAAAAAGGTTTTGACATTATAAAAAAAAAATTTCATTCTATTTCACGTCCTTGAGCAAACGACAAGGCGACTACCGTGAAACAATAAAATATCGTGTCGTTCTTTAGATGATAGTAGTTTAGCTATAGGTAAAAAGTTTTGACCATAATAATTCCGAAACAAAACAAACAAATAAATCGTCACTTGATAGTGGAAAGTGGAAACACGCACAAAACCAGAATAAACCAGTTTACGCTGTCCGCAGGTGCCACGTGCAGTCCGGCGTCAGTCGCTTGGTACCGTTAGAACGTAAAGCACACATTTCATTCAAAAATTATAATTATTACGTAGTTTAATTGTTAAATTTTGTATTTGTTGATTGTTGTTATTGTTTGTTATTATTGTTATAATATTTGTTGGAGTGTTTAATTTGTGTGTAAGTGTTGTAACTTTATATTGTTAATGCAAAATGGCTCCAGTGTTAAAACATGGTCTAGGCAAGCCTTTGACTTCTCAAACTAAAGAAGTTTTGTACTGTTTGTACAAATATTTCGAAAACGAGTGTAATAAAAACCCGAGCAGTATTATGACCCCCACTCAATTAGTTGCTAAATCAACAGGAATTGCAATAGAATCCGTCAGAAAGGTAGTATCAGAAAGCAAATGTCGTCCTGCAGATCAGGTAGTAACATTTAAATCTCCTAAAAAGAAACCGAATCGTAAACCTACAATAGTAATCGATAACTTTGATCAGCAAGTTATCAGAAGAACAATTCATGACTTCCACATCACAAATAAAGAAGTTCCCACTTTGAAAACTTTGCACGCAAAATTGAAAGAAGATATCGATTATAAAGGTTGTGTCAGCACGTTACGAAAACACGTCATGTCATTAGGTTTTAATTGGAAGCAAACAGAAGATAACCGGAAACTTCTTATGGAAAAACACGAAATTAGATACTTGCGAATTAATTATTTGATGAAAATTGCTGAATATCGTGAACAACGCCGACCAATTGTACGAAACATATATACATACATCACATACCCTCTCGAAATCTTGGTCAGATGGAAGCACTTCAGGTTTGAAGCAACATATATCAATAGGCAAGCGCTTAATCATTGTTCATGCCGGTGGTATGGATGGCTTTATACCAAATGCATTGCTTATGTTTAAAGCCAACAAAAAAAGTGGAGATTACCACGACAATATGAACTATGACAACTATTCAAGGTGGATTCAAACTCAATTAATACCCAACTTACAACCAAATAGTGTTGTTGTTATTGACAACGCACCATATCATAACTCAATACAAAATCCTGCACCGAATAGTAATTCTAGAAAACAGCAAATGATTGACTGGCTGACATTTCGAAACATTGAGCATTCATCCACGTTGCTTAAGCCTCAATTATATGAACTGATTCTGCAAAATATGGCGAGATTTGTAGAGTAGAAGATAGACGAAATATTACGACAGCACGGTCATACTGTGCTGCGTTTACCACCATACCATCCGGAGTTTAATCCTATAGAAAATATATGGGGAATAGTGAAAACATATGTCGCAAAAAAGAATGTCGCAATGAATATGAAGGTTATAATGTCATTAGCTGAAGAAAAAATGAACGCCATAACTGTAGAGGAATGGAGAAAAGTTTGTCTGCATGCTATTGATGAGGAAAACAAATATCAGGGTAGAGACGCAGCTTTAGACACAATATCAGAACGAATCATAATTAATTTAAATAATTCATCTGATGAAAGCGAGGATGGGGATGATTGTGATATGCCTGGGGTTGATGAATTAATAGAATAAAACATTTATGGCCGGAGAACACCTAATTCATACACGTCTTCACTGAAGTGAAAACCGGCGTTCACTGCTTGTAATGTTTGGAACTGGCTTGTCTACCTCATACAGTTCCATAGATTACATAGATTAGTACGTAGTGCGTATGCGTAGACGTGTACGCATTTGGTGTGCTCCAGCCACAAACGTATATTACCTTTAAAAAAATAAAAACTAAAAATAAAATGTTGCTTGTTTTATTTGCTGACCATACACTACTACATATGCAAAAATTTCTCCAAGCTAATTTACCTGTACCGCTATGTTAATACTGTAATATCTTCGTAAATATTAGTTTAAATTACATGCTGTAAAGGGCTATATTGATCTATATTAAAAGCACAATCTATTTAAGATGAAAATTAATGCTGTAATGTTTAAAATTGCTTCGTAAATAAGCCACTATTTCTCGTAAAAAATAAAAAAATAAAAATGGTTATTATGGGTTATCCCTAAGAGATAGACATATGCCCTTGCGGACTTTTTTGTAGACCTTTTAGAGGTGTATAATAATGTAGTACATTGTTTTCATTTATCACTTAGGGTTCAGGCAGCGTTTTCAATTAAAGTTTTAAATCTTGAAAATTATCACTTTTTATTTCTACACTATTCATGAATTATAGATCAAAACCACTCCGTTGACACCCTCCAACTATTAAAAAAAACCGCATCAAAATCCGTTGCGTAGTTTCAAAGATTTAAGCATACAAAGGGACATAGGGACAGAGAAAGCGACTTTGTTTTATACTATGTAGTGATATACCTTCTATTATTCTATCGGGAATTTGTCAATAAAACAAAAAATACAAATTATTCATCTAAATTTATTTTATCGCCTTCAAAGTAGGCCCCATCGCTTGCAATACAACATCTCCACCGCTTCATTCAGTCTTCCATACATTTTTCATAGGCTATTTGCGGTATGGCCTTTAGCTCATTCAGCGAATTTTCTTTTATGGCTTCTATTGACTCAAAACATTTTCCTCGAAGTGGTAATTTTAACTTGGGAAATAAAAAAAAGTCAGACGGAGCCATATCAGGTGAATAGGGTGCTTGGTCGAGAACGTTTGTTGAATTTTTCGCTAAAAACTCTTTCACTATAGTGGCTGTGTGTGATGGTGCATTATCATGGTGCAGCATCCATGAGTTGTGTCGCCACAAATCTGGACGTTTTCGGCGGATACTCTCACGCAAACGCTTCATGACGCCTAAATAATATTCTTTATTCACTGTTTCTCCCTCTGGAAGGAATTCGGAGTGAACCACACCACGGTAGTCAAAAAAAACTGTCAGCATCACCTTGATTTTGGTGCGACTTTGCCGCGGTTTTTTGGGTTTCGGCTCGTTTTCGAGACGCCATTCTGAAGACTGTTGGCTTGTTTGCATGTCATACTCATAAACCCATGTCTCGTCGCCAGTTATTATACGTTTCATAAAGGTCGGATCCGTAGAAGCTCGGGAAACCATGTCTTCAGCGACATGCTTTCGCTGCCCTTTTTGAACAAAATTGAGCTCTTTTGGAACTAGTCGAGCGGCGACGCGTTTCATGCCTAAAATGTCAATGAGAATATTGTGGACGGACTTAAAAGATATGTTCACCTCACTAGCTAACTCTCTCAGACTCATACGTCGATTTTCGAGCACTAGCTTCTTGATTCTGTCGATGTTTTCTTTGGTCGTAGTCATAATATCATTCGAAACACAAAATTTAAGGCACACTCTTTGTTCAACAATATTTTCCATTGTAAAAATCGCCGAGGACTCAAAACTATGACCAACAAAAAGTTTAGTTTAAAACAAATTAAATGACAGATCCCGTTCAAATTTTGCGCGCTAAATCAGTACAGTGCTACCAACATGCAGTAAAAAAATTAGAACGACCTCTTTTACGCGGGTCTCTTTATTGACATATACCCGATACTTTTTACACAGAGTAGTATACCTATTGGTGGTCAAGGACCCTGCTTCTGATTTTGTGTGAAGTTATGTATGTATGTATAAAATAAACATATTATGTTTATTTTATACTAAACATATTATGTTTATTTTATACTAAACATATTATGTTTATTTTATACTAAACATATTATGTTTATTTTATACTGCCGCCACCCTTCACGCAGCGCCAAACCAGGCGGGACGAGGAGAGGGGAGTGCCGTATAGGCACGTGGAATGTTAGAGGTAGTATGACAAGAAAGATGAATGAGATGATGAATGTAATAAATGAGAGATGCCTGGATGGCTTATGTTTGACGGAAACGAAGCGGAAGGGGAATGAGGCCGAGGACCTCCCGGGTGGCATGGTTGCCCTATGGTCCGGAGTGGACCTGGACGTCCGTGCCAGTGGGGGTGTGGGGGTCGTTCTCTCCTCCCGCTTTGCTTCTGGAGTGAAAGACTATGAGTTGGTAGGCCCAAGACATCTTTGGGTTTGTATAAAACTGGGGATCACGCGGGTCTTCCTGGTAGCAGCTTATGCTCCCGTCAGCTCCGCCGATTCCCATGAACTCGAGGAGTTTTGGGAAACTGTTAGGGATATTCTGGATTTGGTTGAAGGAAATGAAAGGATAATTCTGTGTGGTGATCTTAATGGATGGGTCGGAACCAAGAGAGATGGTGTGGAGGCTGTCCTTGGTCCGAATGGTGACAAGAGAGTGAATGATGCTGGTAAGCCGATCATGGACGTGTGCTTGGAACGGAACCTCCTTGTGTCCAACATATTATTCCGTCATAAAGATATATACACGTATACGTGGAGACGGACTGAACAAAAGAGTATTATTGATCTGATTCTGGTAGACAGTCGTCTCCGAAACACTCTAAGGGATACAAGAGCCTACAGAGGCCCCACTCTTGATACGGACCACTACCTGGTGGTGAGCCGCTTCGTGGGCCTATTCAAGAAGTGGAGGCACTGGCGAGTGCGTACCCATTTTGGAGAGCTTGAAAGGATAAAGTGTGAGAAATTAGAAGATGAAAGTGTACGGAGTATGTATGTAGACCTAGTCAGCAAAAGACTTAAAGACACGAGTCTTTCTGACTTAGGTGTTGAAGAATGCTGGGAAAGAATGAAAGAAAGTATAGTGGATAGTGCAAAAGAAGTATGTGGTTGTGCAAAGAGACATAAGATTCTGAGAGGTGATGCCTGGTGGGACGCGGATGTAAAATCCAGCGTTGAAAGAAAGAAAAAAGCATGGTTGGATTATGTCTCAAGTTTGAATCAGAATGATAATATGACAGAGAAAAAGTATGAGAGCTACCGCCGCTGCAAGAATGTTATCAAAGCCTTAGTGAAAGAGAAGCGTGAAAGATTAGTTGCGAATGAGGAAGTGAGGTTGACGGAGAAATTCGAGGCCAATAGCAAACTCTTTTGGAGGGAAGTTAGAAAGTCACGGGGTTCTTTGTCAACATCCAGAATGGACAAAATTATGTCTAAGGCTGGTGACATTCTTGCAAACCCAAACGATGTATTGGGTCGGTGGAGTGAATATTTTGGGGAAATGTACGAGTATGTTCAAGACGTGGGCGCCGCGAGTGAGTCTATGACTGACGCCACTGCGCCAACATCTGACGAGGACATTACTATGGAAGAGATTGAATGGTCGATACGAAGTATGTCAAATGGTAAGATATGATGTCTGCTGAAATGATCAAACACGGTGGAACCTGTGTCCGGGATGCTTTTCTCACCTTGAGCAATCTTTGGAGGTCGGGTAAGGTTCCCGTGGACTGGAGGCGTGCTGTCATCGTGCCGTTGTATAAAGGTAAGGGATCACGTATGCAGTGCGCCAGTTACAGAGCCATCAGTGTGATCAGCTTAGCAGCGAAAGTGTATGGGAAGATTATTGAAAGGAGAATGAGGGTGATATCTGACAGAGTGTGGTGGGAGGGTCAGGGTGGTTTCAGAAGCGGAAGAGGGTGCATGGATCAGATTTTTTCTCTCCGCAAGATCTGTGGGACATACTCCCGGGCTACGGGGTGGGCGGCGCGCGCGCTGCGCGCTGCGCGCCGTGCAGTCCACTTATGAGAGCTGCACAGCGTGTGTGCGTGTTGACGGCGGCTTGTCGCCCTGGTTTGACGTTAATATCGGCGTCAGACAGGGTTGCGCGCTGTCATCCTGTATCCTACTGTCATGTTCATCCTGTACCTGGACAGTTGTCTCCAGAGAGTGAGATCGACGAATGTAGGGATGTGAATGGGCGACCTAGTTGTGAGCTGCCTGCTTTACGCAGATGACGCCGTGCTCTTAGCCGAATCGCCGTCTGATCTGCAAACTCTAGTCACTATTATGAAAGATGATTGTTTGATGAAAGGCTTACAATAGAATGTGATGAAAACGAAAGTTATAGTGTTTGAAAGAGAGGAATCCAGAACGGATGCAAGGATAATGGTTGAAGACGTAGTACTGGAACAAGTGAATGAAATTGTATAACTTGGATGCCCCTTTAGCAGGGATGGAAGGTACACCGCTGATGTAGAAAGAAGAGTAGCGTTAGGAAATAAAGTAAATGGGGCGTTGGGCAGATTCCTGGGTGCAAAAGATATTAGCAGCCAAAAGCCCAGCTGGCAATTCACAATGCAATACTGATCCCAACGCTAACTTATGGAAGCGAGAGCTAGGTATGGCAGAGCGTGCATGAAAGTAGGATAAACGCGGTCGAAATGAGGGCATTGCGCAAAATCCGCGGAGTAACCCTCGCTGACCGCGTGGAAAACAAGGTTATAAGGAAGGAAGTCGGATTGAAAGAGAGTGTCGGTGTAAAAGTAAGAAAGGGCATGCTCCGATGGTTCGGACATGTAGAAAGAATGGATGATGCAAGATTGATTAAGCAGATATACAATGCAAAAGCGGATGGATGTAGGAGTCGAGGACGGCCTAGACACACATTTCATGACCAAATAGAACGTGTTCTGGAGGAAGGTGATGTTAGGAGCCTCAAAAATCGACGCGCGTGCATGAAAAGAGTTATGAAAGTCAACGAAGCGAGTGAGGTGTGTAAGAATCGTGCCTTATGGCGCTCCGTTCTCTCTGCCTACCCCGCAAGGGATTTGGCGTGAAGTTATGTTGTTGTTGTTTATAACTTTCGAAAAGAACTTCGAAAAGTCACTGGTGTCATTAGTGTGAGCCAGTGTGAGCATTCGAACCCGCTACCACTAAAATCAGAAGCGAGGTGCTCGACCACCAATAGGTATATGTAATATATATGTTTATTTTATAGGTTCGACAGTGAATGTATTAAATTAACCACGATGACGGGAAAACAATAAATTATATAAGAAGAAATAAATATAGAATAAATTGTTCAGATGATTCGATTAAAAAAACTGCATAAGTAATGGAACGTATGCAATAAACTATTTGACTTTCTCTAATATGCATATCGTCCATTTGTATTTGTATATATATATGTCTCGTCCATTTATTCAATGTTTGTCAACGGCAACAAACTTCCCGCGAAAGGATTTGAACGAGTGTGTTAAATGTAAGTTAAGATACAAGTTAGGTTTGTATAAAAGTCTGTACGGTCATTTTAGTTATGTAAATTATAACTAGATATCACTAGTTAAAAGTCATGACAAATTAGATCGCGTTAACAAAGCTTTAACATTGTAAGTAATCTTTGGTTCAATAATATATTAAGCTTGCTTCTAGGAAGACGGTGTCTTATTTGGACTGATTAATAATCCCTTAATCAGGGTTGGTACCTGTACAGTTAACAGTAGTGTACAGAGTGTTTATTGATGGATAGCGCTCTCTACAGACGAAAACACTTTCTCTTAAAAATAGGCCAGTCGTTCAACATTAGGCTCCAATTTGGTTCGGTCTCCTGTGTTTCTAAACTTCGTAATGGACATAAACTAACGTAATACACTGGTATTTGTTCACAAGTAATCGATTCATTAGATTCTACATAACAGCTTTTGATTTTTAGAGTAACATCCCTACTATTTAAAAGTTTTAAAGGATAAGACGACGTAACATGATAACGACGTTCAGTTTGATAAATTAGAAATTATTTATTATGTTTAGAATAGGTTTTATGTGTTTTTACAGTGGTAGAGCCAAGCAGTTCGCTGCATGAATGGGCTGGCTCGACCGGTGAAATACGACGACTTCTCAGAAGATCGACGTAAAGTGGCTCATGCCACGTTTCGTTCGGTGAGAGAGGTACCCGGAGGCCCACCCCCTTTCCCCATCCTTTCCTTTCCCCTATCCCCTAAAGGTCGGCAACGCAACAGTAACACTATATGTGTTGCTGGTGTCCATGGGCGGCGTTCGTTGCTTACCATCAGGTGACACGCCTGCTCGTTTGCCCTCCTATCCGATAAAAAAAGCAAATAGTTAAATTTCTTGTATCGATCATTACTACAATATATTATAATTGAAAAAAAAAAAAAACAAGTAAAGCAGTTACTTCACGCCCGCCGTTACAAGTTGCCGTTGTTTACTTTTGATGAACTGCAAATGTTGGCTATTAAACAGAGATGTGCAAAATGATTTTAAAAAAGCATTTAAATACAAAATACTTTTCAGAGTTACTATTTCAAATGCAAAATACTAAATAGCTTTTCGTTTTCAATTTCAAATGCAAAATGCAAAATAGGTATTTTCAAAATACTTTTTTCAATATAAAATACTTTTTGACGAAATCTTCAATGAGTCTCAGTGGTCCAGTGGTTGAGCATTTGGGGTTGAGACTCTAGGAACATGTGGTCCGAGTGCTCGTGCACTCTATAAAGATCTTGCAAAGAAACTGATCGAGGGCTCTCGCGACCAGGGGACTGGTCTATTCTTCGCACCGGGGATTAGCACTGCCATTTGACATGGCAATGCTGTCGGTCTTCTGGGCACTCTGCCAGTAGATCGAGAAGCGTATTTGAAATTATGCGATTGGGTCTCCAGTTTTCTCGCGGCTCGGCGCATTAAGGTCGTTGTCGACGGATCATGCTCCGACTTAAAATCCGTGAGTGCTGGAGTTCCCCAGGGCTGTGTGCTATCCCCTACGCTGTTTCTTCTGCATATCAATGACGTGCTGCATTACAGCAATCTTCATTGTTATGCGGATACGGTACGGGGCTATGCGGTACGGCGGATGCCATATATAATACCGGCCACCCGCGGATTTCTCGGGAGAACGTCGATTCGTACCGGAATAAACTGTGTCTACTCTGCCTAGTTAGATTACGGACTGAGGCCGACTCAACTTAGTCTAATTCAACCCTAAGAAGATACAGGTCTGCGCGTTTACGGCTAAAAAGGCACCCTTTTTTGTAGCTCCCTTTTTTGAGGGCACTCGGTTACCCGCCTCAACCGATATCGGAATTCTTAGGGTCGACTTGTCCAGTTTTGCGGTTATCTGGAGGACAAGGCCAAATTGGCTTAGAAAAACGGTATTTCACGTCACGTAATCGCTTGCAGCTATATAAAGCGCATTTCCGACCTCACGTGGAATACTGTTCTCATCTTTGGGCGGGGTGCCTCTGCCAAAAGATGAGTACCAGCTTACCCCATTATAACGCATCTAACGACGCGCGGTTCGGCTTGCCGTCAACTAAGCTCTATCAGATCGGCTTAGCCCTTTGGCACTTCTTGCCACGCACTGTTCCGTTGTGGAACGAGTTGCCGGCAACGGTATTTCCGGATCGCTACGGCCTAAGGACCTTCAAGAAATGAGCCTATTCCCACCTTAAAGGCCGGCAACGCTGATGTGATAACCCTGGTGTTGCAGATGTCCATAAGCGGTGGTAGTCGCTTTCCATCAGGTGACCTGCAAACTCGTTTGCCTCCTTATATCATGAAAAAAAACAATTAAGATCAAATAAGCGAGTGACGCGTGCAAGAGTCGTGCCTTATGTGCTCTGTTCTCTCTGCCTACTTCGCAAGGGATTTGGCGTGAGGTTATGTATGTATGTTTAACTTTCAAAAATCATTTTGAAATGTCATTAGTGTGAGCCAGGATTTGAACCCACAACAACTTCTTGATATTACAAAATTATAATAACCATTGACCTATATGATATAGACTTGTAGTAACCTTCTAAAAGTGTGACCACCGGCCATAAGTCTACAGGCTTATGCGAAGCTTATGTCAATTCAGTCATCTGTCAGACGCGAGCCGAATAACAATAGGTACAAAATGGGTAAATGCGTAGTAAAAGAGTGCGATTCAAGATCAGAAACCCATAAGAAATTAACCGGAATTACTTTCCACACGTAATATTAATGTTTACATTAATATTAAAGTACAGTAAAATAGATAAAATGTTGAATTTTCATAATTAGCTTCAGTGATACCACTAAAAACTTAGTTTTAGTTTCCCACTTTTGTGAGAGAGTTATTAATTTATGGAAAAGGAGATTTTAAATATTTTTTGTTATAATAATAACGCTGCAGGGTGCCTAAAGATGCAGCACGCCGTGACAAGTGGGTGAAAATTATCCGATTGCTGAGAAAAGAAACTGACTGGCTACCTACACCCGGGAGATCATTTATCGTCAATTCAAGTTGATCATTTGCTTATATTAATAAATGCCATAATTAATAAATACTTAAAAATAAGATTGTATCACGAAAGCAAATTATTCACTCAGACTTATAAAAAAGAGACTAAAAGGCAATTTTATACAAAACTTAGTAGTGTATAATCAATAATTGCAACACAATCCCCCTTGGTAAGTCTGGTTGTTAGACTTTCTGGCTTCTGACTACCCGTAACGACTACCAAAGATGTTCAAATGACAGCCGGGACCCACCAATTTAACGTGCCTTCCGAAACACGGAGGAACTCGTCATGATAAGATGGTCACCCATCTACGGACCGACCGCGCCAAGCGTTGCTTAACTTTAGGGACCGTACCCATACTACGTGACCCGTTTAGGGGGGGGGGAGCGGAGTCTTTAAAATACTACGGTTAGTCACAGGACCGGGGGTTGGCTCAGGTTTTTGTCACGTAGTCGATTTTAATGAGAGAAATCTCGTAATTTTTCGACCTAGATGAATATTAATGTGATTAAACAGAAAATAATTGTTGTGTTCGTAAATTAAGTTACTGTAAGTTACATACTGTACAGCAATATGTTTTCACAATTAAAGTTGTTCTTTTTCATAATACATAATTCACTAGTAATTTAAGTATGCATGCAGTCTTATCCAATAAAGAGCCAAATAATTATTTTTTTTCGATTTTTGCCTGTGAAATGAATAAAAATCATAATTATGAATTACTACGTGAAAGCTAAAGGGGGAGGGGGGGATCTTGGCATATACTACGAGTGGTCACCGATGGGAGGGAGGGGTCGAAAAATCTTAAAAAATAGGTCACGTAGTATGGGTATGTTCCCTTAAGATCGATCGACCCGTGCGGCTGTTAGGCCCTGTCCACGTTAAATACAATAATTCCCTTTCAATATAATGAATGTAAGTACATTATTTTACTACTCAAGCGTTTTCACTATTTTGTGTATCAGTACCTAATTACACACACTGTACACCTTACCTACAGCGGTTTAAATCGCTGCTCTAAGGCAGGTGTACACAATTAGGTACATATGAGTGTGATCCAATTTTTTTCCGAACAGCCGATCTAGTACGGAGTACACAGAGATCGTTGATCCATTCATTATTTCAGTTATCTTGTAATACATCTGATAAGAAATTAATAAGTAATAGTAAAATATTGAATTTATATTTATTAAATATTTTTACGAGTACATGGCTTGAAAAAGTTGGGTAAAATTTCGCATGGGCTGACCACCCCACACCGCCATTGCAAATTTATATTACCATCTTTGTCTAATCAAAGTGACGGCAATGTATTTGACATTTGTGTGACTGAGATAGATATATGTTTAATTTTAAATGTCTAGTGGTTTCAAAGCTACGTCATTGCATCTAAAAAGTGGACACACATTTTTTGACGCATTTGTATTAGGACTGTTGATATTTTTAAAAATATCGGATTTTCGATATATCGATATTTTTAAAAATATCAATATCGGGGTATGATATATCGAATAAAAATATCGATATTTCGATATATCGATATTTTGAAGTGAAACTTCTTAAACGACATGCAAACGTTAAACGCCCCGTTTGCTGCCGTTTTAAATTAATCGTATTACAATGCTTTAAAATATTGTTTGTGAACAATTTTACCCAAATAAAAACGGTTACTCATCCAAGTGTTTACCACGCCCAACGTAGCTTAACTTTGTGATCGGTGAAGACCAGCGAGTCCAATATACTATGGGCGTTGGTTATAGAGGCAGTAAATTAACCAGTCAATATATTAACCATTTATTCTAACGTATCGCCATCTATGTCCATAAGCTAAAACTACTCTAAAGATTACCTATGTAGAATTCATCTCTACTCTCTCAACATCTATGGACGAAAGGTAGTAAATTAAGATCGTAAAAAACTATTTATTAAGATATCTTCTCTTTCATATACCATGTATTTAGTTTTCGGTATCGTTGTCAGTAAGGTCAGTATTTGATTTTGGTGGTAGTAACTATACGACTGACTCATTATGATATTCTGCATTTTTCGTGATTATTTTCTTGGTATTTATACTTACTCTGATGGATAGTTTTGCAAATGCATGATGGATTTCCTTTTCAAATGGGTTGCTAAATTTGTTGCATTTCCACATCTTTGATAACTTTTCACGACAAAGTGCAAAAAACACTACTTGAATATAATTTCTTAAAATACATGCATATAATAGATTTTTTTTGCCGCAGCTGCGTCCAGCAAGCATATAAACGTAAATATTAACGTAAATTATATCGTTGTGATAGTTAACAGTGGCTTAACACATCCATTGACAATTGTTTCACTATGTATTTATGACATAACATAAGATAATTTAGGGAAATTAAAATTATAGATACTAATCAATTATGTAGGTACATATAAAAATACATACTCCTAAAAATGCATGTACAGAAAATTCATATGTTACGTATTAATAGAAAGAGGGTGTTGTTCAAAGAGTTTTCCATAAGCCCTGCGGGCCCCTGTGAAAGTGTCTTTAAGCAAAAAAAAAACAATACGCGATACCTATAAACACTAATCACTTATAATTTGATGCAAAATTTTTTCATTGCCAAGAATTAGCTTGAACTCGTAAAGGGGAGCTGTTTGTCATTGCTTATGGGATGATTTGACGATTGTTTATTAGTTTTTTAAATACAGTATATTAAGATTAGACTAGAATACGCTTTATTGTACGCAATTTTTACACATTACATTGAAGTAATTAGTATATAGTAAATGTCGATCAAGTAGAAAAGGCGGTCCTACCGCATGTTGCGATCTCTTCCAGACAACCTTAAGTTTGCGATGACAATATAATTTAAGTTATTGTGTCCAAAAAAAAAATATTTTCATGAAAATATCGAAAGTCGATATGTACTTTTCAATATCGAACTATCGATATATCGGGAAAAAAAATATCGCCAGAAAATATCGATATTTTTTAGGAAAAATATCGATATTTCGATATATCGATATTTTATCAACAGTCCTAATTTGTATGAGGTTTGCTACTCTTGTATATTTAACTCAGTGATAATAACCTATAAAAACTTTAAAATTTTAATACATTGTACATACGATAAAATAAATAAATAACAAACTATACTCAAATTGTCCTTACAAAAAGAAATGGCATCTTATGAATGAATTTGGCTAAAATTAATTACAAAGTATTTTGTATTTTGAAATGACTATTAAAAATACAAAATACCTCTCGAGAGGTATTTCAAATAAAATACAAAATGCTTTCAACAAAAAGGTATTTAAATACAAAATAGATATTTTGTATTTGTATTTTAAATAGAAGTATATATTCAAATAAGTCACATCTCTGCTATTAAAATGACCCGACTATAGTTAACAGTAGCAACAAGTTACACGTAGCAATCATTCAGCAATAGGGTGATGAAAAAAACATTATATTGTGACAGGAATTCACATAATGATTTAAAAAAATACTTGTTTTTATGGATTTATTCAATAAAATCGATGTGTATCTCATTATAAAACTAAGATTGACAGACGTCAAATGTTGCCACTTAAATTTTCTTGGCACTATGCCTCATATGCGTTAGCCTGTCCAAATTCGGCGAGTGAAAAAAACGTAACGATTATTTGAATTCTTTTGAATTTGCAAAGTTTGTTTCAGTTTGTTTGCTTTGTTTGTTTGGTTGGTTTGATTAAAGTGAATGGTTGAATGTTCAGAATAGAACTTAGAAGATAGAATAAGTTTTAAATATTTAAAAATAGGATTACATTTTCTTTTGATGTTGCTTTTATGTTGTGATTTTTGAAAGTTTTTAGCTTTCAAGTTAATGTCATGATGACTTCTGAAACAGATACTTTCAAAACAAATGAATTCCTCCACCGTCGAAAACTAAGAATACTACAGGTATGATTTTTGTAGTGTTTATTATAATAAGTTTAGTTTATTAGTATCTTAAATTACCGACACATTATTTTTTACGTCTATCAATCAAGTTTTCATTATTATAAAAATACCTATAGACTGTATTTTAGGTTCGTGAACAATCCAAAGACGTCGCGAAGTCAATACGACAACGGGCTAAGGCTGAAACATTAAAACAGGTAGTTAATATTGACGCAGAGAAACAAAAAGCTTATTTAGCTAAACAAGAAAAACTCGTAAAACGCCTAGACGTTTTATATAAAAAAGGTTTGACTAATGTTGGTGCAAGCCACCAGAGCGCTATTCAAATTACACAAGGTAAGTTATTTAATAAATATTATTGATTTTCTGGTTGTTAACTTACTAGATATTTATCAAATATTAAGTTGTTGATGCCCAAATATACAATATTATGTAGGTATATACATTGTGGAGGATATACCGTGTTCCATAGTTTGAATTGTAGTCATTGACTAGACAATAATAGTACTATAAATTAAGTAATAAATTAATATCATTGACACTAACATCTAACATTGAAATGTCTGTCTTTTATATGAGTACTCGTAGAAATGACCTTAAATTAGCTTTTATATGCTGTATTATTGTAAGCTTGAGTTAAAGAATTAAAAGTTAATTGATATTTCAAGTTTCAGGACCAGATAATAAGACAGATATATCTAAATTGAGAGGTAAAGAAGCTGCAGCTGCCTTGAGAAAAAAAAGACAAGATAAATTAGATGAACAGAAGAAACTTTTAGATAGGAAACTTCAAGCTAGGTAAAAACTTAATTCATTATATTAACCCATGTGATAAATTGATGTAACTTAACCAATAGAAACATTGTTTTTATATCTACTATTTTAAAACTGGTATCTTAAAATGGCATGTACACTTTTGATGAGTTTTTTATTCAATACATGTACATTGTATACACTATTATTTATATGACTGTGAATTTGTGCTATGCTGGTCATTACACACCAAATTATTGTTTGAGTTATCTCCCTTACTTGGTTGTCTCTTATAGTTAACAGATGATTTTGCATGCACAGGTTAATTACCACACATTAATGGTTTTCATTATTTTTTTTTACCAATATAGGTGACATTAGTAAATTATATAATACTAATTGAGAACATTCTCCTTGTTTGGATGCTGGTTAAAAAGATATAATCAAGCATATAGAATTAGCTATAAGATATAATCTTATAGCTAATTTCAAGCCTAATTTTTAATCATTATAAATACTCACCAATATTTTAATACAGATGGACATACACACTGTTACAATGTTATTGAATAAACAATCTAGTGAGCTTCATATTGGTATATTTCAGGATTGTTAATCTTTTGTGGTCTTATTGTGAACAATTGTTTACACCTAAACTACTGACATTGTTTTAATATCACTATGGTTTCTATTACATTTTATATTTCAATAAGAATGTCTTGCAATTAAATACCAAGATCATATAACTATCAAGACCATAGTGATCCTCCAGATCACCAGTTAAAGGTTAAAGCTCATCTTATTCCTTGTACAATTAACTTCCTGTCTAAAGTACTATTTTTCTGTAGTGCAGACCACTAAATAGTTTTTTGTGTGGATTTTTTATATTTAAATTTGTTTCTTTACAGGGAAGCTGCCAATGAAATAAGTAGGGAAAAATCGTCAGTTGTTGCAAGTAAGCTATTGGAAACTAACACAGAAACAAACATTTGTGATGTTATACCAACCCAAAATCCTGCCAGCACCACTGAAAGTTTAAAACAAAATAAAGCAGTAAATAGTAAAGATGCTGAAAATTTAATAGATGATTCTAATTTAAAAACTAAAAGCAATGGAGGGACAGAGCAGGATGTAGAAATGTCTATTGAAGAAGTGGTGCCAGATTTATTACTACTAAGAGATGATTCACACAGTTTAAAAATTAATGAACCAAGTAAACCTGAAAGTAGCAAAAGATTAGATTTGTTTGCACTCAGCAAAGAAATGCCTGCAGATTTATGTGGTAGACAGGCAAGTATGTCTGAGAAAAGGGAGAAAATGAAATCGTCATTGACACTAGTGTCTGAATATCTGCAGACCAGGAAACTTAGATTGAGAGAATCAGAAGTTAGAGATACTAACAGCAAACATTCTGAAGATATATCTAGTTTAAAGCAGACTATATTGCGCACAAGACCATCTAAATGTGAAGGTAGTTCATCCAATATGTGTCAAGTACTTGACACTCAAGTTATCCCTACACCGTCATGGCGGGCTGAAAGAAATTGTGAATATTGTACTCATAATACTCAACCATCTAATTCGATTTATTCTAAACAGCCTGAATCTCTAATTAATTCTGAAACTAATAGTATTTTCATTCCAACAAAACCTGTTAAACTAAGAGCTATGATACCACATCCTATCTTGAGATCCACAAGTCCATTCATGAGGAATAAAGCCAATAAGATGTTTAGTAAGCAAATTAACAATTTTTACACAAATTAGTTATTTGGCAATGTTTATTCATGTCAGAATTCACTAGCTATTTTTAATATCACTAGGGTTTGTTGTACATAAGTAAATGTTGTATGAAGTGTTGGTATCTGTTATGTTGAAATCAAATTCATTTAATTATTTCTGTAATGTATTCTAAAGTACATCAGTTTCTCTACTACCTATCCTACTTAGCATTTGCAATTTTTTTTAATAAGTTTAGATATTTTAACTAAGTTAAGGAATGTTTTTAGCTCCTACCAAGCTTAGTGCTGGGACAAATAACTCAAGGCCAGATGGTACATTCAACAGAAAATCTGTGGTAGTTTACAATCATGGGACCAGAGACACCAGAGATTTGCTCCAAATAAATGAACACCTTGTAGTAAGAGATTTACAAACAGAGGAAGATGCATATACTCAAGCACTTTCAGAAAACTCTGCTATACATAAGGATGACAGGACTCATCAAGAAAAAGTTTTGGATATGAGACATAAGGCTGCTGTTAGTAAGCAAACTGTTGAAAAGGAATATAGGGATACAATGAATTTTTTGAACTCTGTGGCAAGGACTGGAAATTCAAAAGTAACTGTGAGTTTTATCTCTTATTTTGAATTGCGTTATAACCATTTTATAATATATATTTAGCGCCTATTCAGCTTTTAATAAAAAAAACTACAAAAATTGATTAATCACAAAATATATTATTTTTATGAACAAATTAAATAACCGAAAATACAGAAAGATGAGCTCAAGAGATCCTATCACGACCGATGCCGTCCAAAAAGTGAGTCGGCTCTGCCCGACCATCCACCGACGTGTGTTATCCCCACTCGCTACCGTTCTCGATGGTATGACGTAGCTCAACAGGTCACGTGGTGTTAAAACTGCACCCGGAGACCAGAAAAGGCGATAATTCGGCCTCTCCTGACGGGTGGACGTCCTCGTCCCTTTACAAGGTGTTGGTGGAGCACCCTGGTTTCGCCTCTCCCGGTTCTGCCTGGACGTCCCCAGTCGTAACGCCCACGTCGTCTTCGTCTAAAAGTTAACAATACAACGCATAAGTTACATTATCAGTTTTGCAATTATTACTAGAGATAGCCATCTAAGTTATTATGACGTTGTATATATCTTTCAGTCTTAAGTTTACCCACATAAATTTATTCACCGTAAATGAATACGGCTTGACACGTTATAGTCCCCAGCATAGGCACACGAGTTCGCATACTGGCTTCAGCATAGGCTCACAGTTCGCATACTGGCATCAGCATACATGTATGTTTACACGTGTACACCGGAATACGTCATAGGCACACAGTTCGCATAACGTCTTCAGCATAGGCCCACAGTTCGCATACTGGCATCAGCATACATGTGAATTTACACATGTCCGCCGGATTACGTCATAGGCACACAGTTCGCATAACGTCTTCAGCATAGGCCCACAGTTCGCATACTGGCATCAGCATACATGTGAATTTACACATGTCCGCCGGATTACGTCATAGGCACACAGTTCGCATAACGTCTTCAGCATAGGCCCACAGTTCGCATACTGGCATCAGCATACATGTGAATTTACACATGTCCGCCGGATTACGTCATAGGCACACAGTTCGCATAACAACCTCCAAACGTAAGGAATAAAGAGTAAACTTGCCTTCAAAAAATGCGGCGCATGTATCTGGCGTCCACTCCCCATGCCAAGGCACCATGTACTCGGCAGATGCTTGTGTGGCCTTCCCATATGAGCCACCAAGTAGGCGCAGCTCATACCGCCCATACGGTAAAACTTTGGTGACTAAATACGGACCCCGCATACCAGAGTCCAATTTGCCGGTTACCTGAGAAGTCTTGATAACAAAGCACAAGTCATTAGCAGAAAACACTCTAGCGGGCTTGCGGTTCTTATTGACACGTTCATCTTGCTTGCGTCTATTTTCATCAGTCAGCTCTGTAGCTCGTTGTCTACGTAGCTCCCTGATAGCTTCGCGATTAGGTTGTACCTGAGCAACGGCAGTGTCTCGTACTAACGACCTTAATATAGGAGTAGCGCCATCTATACCGATCAGGAGTTGCAGCGGGGAAGCTCGTGTTGTCTTCTGCACAGTAGTATTCAAGACTAGCTGCATCTTCCATAGCGTGTCCGACCACGAAGTATTGTTGGTCGCTTCGACTCGTAACATGTTCAACACCGTACGGCAATATCGTTCCACTTGACCGTTCTCATTATGCACTTCGGGTGTGATGAAATGAATAGAACACTCCATTTCGGAGAGCCATGTTTTAAAGGCGGTATTTTCGAACATTCTACTCTTATCAATTACTGCAAGTTTTGGGGTACCGAATAAAGAAATTGCATTTAAAAAAACTGTCATTAACTCCTTGGAGTCGGTTTTATTCATTGAATACAAAAGGCAATACTTAGAAAATGAATCAATGATTATAAGAACATGCCTAAAGCCCTTTGAAAGCGGTAGCGGTCCCAAAACGTCCATATGTATGGTGTGAAATGGTATATCTGGCTTTACCCATGAAGTAATGGGTTGTAGAGGTGCACGGGGAACTCTTTTCGCCGAAAGACAAGTAATACAGTGGCTTATATATTTTTTGACGAATGTTCGTAAGGCAGGGAACCAAAAATGACGCAATATAAGGTCAATAGTTTTATCGGTCCCTATATGTTGATGTTGGTCATGGAAAATGCGTAGCAAGCTTAACCGATGACCCTTTGGTATAAAACACAACAAGCGTGTGTCTTCACCTGTTACAGAATACTTATAATATAACAAATCATTTTGAACTAAATAACGACTAGGGTCTAATTCGTTATTATTCAGTTTGTCAATCAGAGTCCTAGTTTCGTCATCAGCTGATTGCGCAATTTGTGCCCAACTCTTAGGCCTAGTAATATTACGAACGTTGGTAGGATTTCTACTAAGAAAATCCGCATGTGACATAAGGGCACCCTTCCTATATTCGATGGTGAAGTTAAAGTCTTGCATGTACATCCACCACCTCGCCACTCTGGGTAACAAATCCCTTTTGCGCTCTGTTAATTTTAGGGAATTGCAGTCGGTTACTATTTTAAATGTTACGCCTAGCAAATAATGCCTAAAATGCTGTAACCCTTTTACAACAGCTAACGTCTCGAGTTCGTATGAACAATAACGAGGCTCAGCGCCTTTCGTGGTTTTGCTAAAGTAGGCTACAACCCTACGTCTTTTGCCATCATGTTCTTGTAAAAGAACGGCCCCGTAATCCAACGAGCTCGCATCAGTGTGGAGTTCTGTTGGTAGGTTAGGGTCAAATATAGAAAGCACTGGTTCGCTAGTAAGACAATCAATTAAATATTTATGAGCGGACTTTTGCTCTTCTCCCCATATGAACTGAGTTTCGTTGCGAGTTAACGATGAAATGGGAAGCGTTTTGCGAGCATAATCAGGTATATAGCGGCGAAAGTAGCCTGCCAACCCTAATAACTGTCTAATTTGTTTCACATTTGTGGGTACCGGCGAGTCAACAAGCGCTTGAATTTTTTTAACGCTCGGTTTCACCTGACCACAAGATATAATGCGACCTAAGTATTCTACTTCGGTGGCAATGAACGTACTCTTTTTGATATTTATCGAAAACCCTGCGGCTGTTAAGGTTGCTAATACTTCTCGAAGGTTTTCAAGGGCCTCATTGAGCGTAAGGGCCATTATAAGTACATCATCAATGAAAACTAATGCAATGCCCTTTTCTATGTGTTTTCGCAGTGTTTTCGATATAACCCGTTGGTAAACAGCGGGGGCATTTGCTAATCCGTATGGCATTTTCAAATATTCAAAATGCCCTTCGGGAGTTACAAACGCTGTTTTGTCAATAGAATCTTCCTGAATTCTCAATTGATGAAAGCCGGTAGCCATATCTATGCAACTGAAGTAAATAGATTTGCCTAACCGGTCGATATGGTCATCAATAAGAGGTAGAGGAAATCTTTCTTTAATTGTTATCGCATTTAGTGCACGGAAGTCTACGCACATGCGGTCTGAACCGTCTTTCTTTTTTACCAAAATAATAGGGCTAGCGTAAGAAGATTGAGATTCGCGGATTATCCCTTTGTCTAATAGTTCCCGAATTATCACTCGAACACGTAACTTCTCATCATATGATAGCTTATAGGGCCTATAATAGATTGGAGTTTCACTGTTCAATCGAATACTCATCGTTCCGGTCTTAACCGTAGACGTAGCTGTACCTACTATAAAGTTTGTACTGAATTCGTTCAAAATTAATAACAATTTGTCTCTGTCATTTCCAACTAAAGGCGTATTTATGTCCAATTGCTCATTAAATTGAACTTGCGTAACTACCTGATAACACTTTGACTCGAAAGTTTTGCTATCATGCATTAATCGCTGGCCTGTCGCAGAACGAATGTACGTTACACCGTCTCTGTTAAGTACATCTGTACCGATGAGTACGGGAACACTAATACAACTATACGGCACAACAACTAAATCAACCTCTAATGATATTTCATTAAATTCCACTACTAGTGTTACGTAATATGTAGATTCAACGTTCTGATTACCTATACCCTTGAGGACTTGATACGACGGGATTTTTTTTACAATTAAAATACTTAAGTACCGCCTCTGATATTAAAGAAACGCATGAGCCGCTATCTATAAGTGCGTCCATTGGAATGCCTTGAATTACAACAGACGTAATGTCAGTCGAACTACCCACGTTTTCGCGACACAAATTAACTTCTTTCCTACCAACAGATCCCGATCGAGTTTTAACAAAACACGTGTCAACATTGTGGCCTTGTTTTTTACAATATGAACATACCGGTACTTTACTAGACCCAGCTTCGATATTAGACCTTTTAGGACAAGACTTTTGTACATGACCGGCACCCCCACAATTGTAACATTTATTTTCCGAACGTGGATATGTTCGTTTGCGATTATCTACTGTTAACTTATTTCGACTTGAGCGCACAGGATCACAGGAAGAAGTTGCACTACTAGAAACTTGGTTAGGTTTCGTATAAATAGACAGATATTCAACTAGATCTTTTACATTTAATTTAGCGTTAGTAGTTGACGCGCGAATCTGGGGGTCTTTTATACCTCGTATGATAATCGCAACAATTAATTCGTCACTTAGGCCGTTCACGATATTGAGTTTCAATATCGAGCGTCTGGCATACTCGGCATACGAAGCATAATCGTCAGAACTTGTACACATAACTTCAAATAAAATATTAGCCACGTCAACCCTTCGCGGACATAAAGATTTAAATTCGCGTTGAAAGTTAGACCAACCTCGATCGTTCGTAATCCAATGGTCAAGCCAGTTCCGTGCCTCACCTTTCAAACAATTAGCTACTCGAGATAGACACTCATTGTCGTCCCAACCATTTGTATCTCGGGCCCTGTCTACTTCATTACACCAAACATTAAAATCATTTACACATGGATCAAAGTTTGAAATATAATAATGGGTAGATCTTACTTTAGTTAGTGCACTTAACGCTCCGATGATCCTGTCCGTTGTCGGGTCGCATGATGACGGTATACTGCTAACTTCCGCATCGACGCCAGACGAATGCGAACTCAACATGGGTGGTGGTACAGCGACCGCGCTTGGTCCGTCCGGCGCCAAACGTGGGGATTGCGACCTACCCGCGCCGTTTTCTAACGCATTTAGACGATCCAAAATAGCACCTAACGTAGTCCTGAGCTCATCTCCACTCGGGGCTTCCTCTCGTCTACTTTGTCTAGTACGTCTACCGCCACTAGACATTATTAAATATCAAAATTATGCCAGACTAATCCAAAAAGCGGTGAAACGGCGGAAACTAGTGAGCGATCCCACTTCTGAATTTAGCGCCTATTCAGCTTTTAATAAAAAAAACTACAAAAATTGATTAATCACAAAATATATTATTTTTATGAACAAATTAAATAACCGAAAATACAGAAAGATGAGCTCAAGAGATCCTATCACGACCGATGCCGTCCAAAAAGTGAGTCGGCTCTGCCCGACCATCCACCGACGTGTGTTATCCCCACTCGCTACCGTTCTCGATGGTATGACGTAGCTCAACAGGTCACGTGGTGTTAAAACTGCACCCGGAGACCAGAAAAGGCGATAATTATATATATTTTTTTATTATTGAATTTCAGAAAACTGTTTATATGGATGAGCACTCACAACAGAAGCAGAAAAACAATCTTCAGCGTAAAATGCAACATAAATACAGACAAATGGAAAAAGAATGTAGAAGACATCAGAATTTGGTAAATCTGTTATATGTTTGACATTTGCACAACCAAATTATTTTTCTTATTTTATATTCTATTCTTGGAGAACTAAGACTTCTTACAAATTCTAGTACTAACTAAATCATTGATGTTCAATCGCAAAAATACATGTATGTATATCAAAGCAACAATAGTTTACTTTGCCTAGTTTTATAATGTTGTCTAAATTAATTCAAGTATTAATGTTACTTTTCAGAACATGAGCTGCAATTCTAAATCACCTTCAAAACACGTTGAAATAGATGACGATTTCGATAGCAAAGATTATCAGTATTCATGGATGCCAGTGCCCGAAAGTGATGGCAACCTTGCCATACATACAATACCAAATACTGTTAAAGAAGGTAAGAGTGGTAACTCTGTGAAATTCAGTAAAGTTGACAATTACCATGAATATAGATCACGCCACAAACATACACCTCCCACAAAAGACACGGCCAGCAAAAGGGATGATTCTAACAGGAATAACGAATCACAAGACGCAAATGATTCTAATGATGAATCATCCTTCAATTCTGTAATATCTTCTAGCTCAGTTGAAAACTTGCAGCTCCCCAAAACAAGTAAAGATAAAAAATCAACAAAACTATCAGATCCGAATCTATCTGATGCGGAAAGAATTATAATTTATAAGATTCTAGATACAAAAAGTTGTAAGAAGAAGAACAAATTGTTGAATGATATAGCTAAATCTTTGACATCTATTGAGAAAATTCAGAAATCTGCCCTGGAAGACAACCATGATGAATCAACTAAGACAACAAAGACACAGAAGAAGCATTCTGATTGTAGAACTAAAGATGCTCCATTTATGCCTGAACAAATTAACGAAGGTACTAGTTTTTTTTGTATTGTTAAAAATAGTAGTATAGTATAGTTACTTTTATGTTACAATATGGTTAATTTAAGACAACGAAAATCGACGTGCCTGTATATGCTGTAGAAGAATCTCCTAGAAAACTAAAATTCAAGCATTACAAAAATCTTTGCCTGATCTTGTTATGTCTTTTTACATATTATTAGTTAAAAATTATTATTTGAAGTAGACATTTTAAGTTAGGACAAATTTATTATCAGTTGTAAATTTCAATCTATTTACATTTTTATTACATCCAGATACGCATATTCTTTTTGCAGGAATATACAAAACAAAAGAAGACATTGGGTGAGTTTTTATAATTTATTTTTTTATCCTTGCATTTCATCAATTTATTATTTCGCTGTTAAGTAAAATCAAGTTATTTTGTCCCTTAGGGGGATCTGCAATATAATTAGTTATTATACTTCTAATATTGAACACTGGCAAATGACTACTGGCTCTGGGCCTTGGTGGTAATAATTATATAAATATTAAAATATTATTTTAGTTATCATTTTTAAGTAGACACAAAACAAATATTGTGTATAGTCAATTTTATTGTAACATCCAAATCCTGTGAGCATTCAGCTATTATGAAATCATTGTTAGCTGTAATTGAGTAAGTGTTGTGTACAAAATGTGAGTTTGTAAAATCTTTATTATGCTTTAATATATGCATTTTTGTAAATGAAAGTAAAGTAGTTTTTGTATCATTGTAAGTATATGTTTGAGTTTTGGACGAAAAGTCATGCAGGACGTACTGCATACAATATATGTATAAATATCAACATCTCCAGGGAACAATTTTCTTCCATGTGCTGCGGGCCCAATGGATTGGATAGAGACACTGAAACAATAAAGAATCGGAACTGTCAACACAAAACGCTTAGTGAAAGACAAATAAAAGACCAAGGTTGGTATATATTTTTTTTTGTGGCACTGAATATTTTTGGGCAGTTAGCAATACAGTAGTTAATAAAATTATCTCGATTTTTAGGAAATCTGCTGGAGTGGCAGGATGCGGCTGAACTTCAACCAATGAGGTAACACATTTTATTTTTAATATTTTATAATTATATTTTGGCTTATTTTAGTAGACATCTTTAAAGATTATACATATAAATTTTAGGTCTTCTAAGTGTTGTCAATGCTCCACTGTTCCTAAAGAAAAGGCTCCACAGAAAGATGAGGAATTCGTTCCTGCTACAGTTTCTTCAGCGTCAACCTCATCATCTTCTTTCAAAACAGCCACAAATAATAAAGTAAACCGTGAAACCAATGAAAACGGCCCTATTAAATTGGTCGATACCGCTGAACAGACGGCGGCCGAGTTTTTATTAGACAGAACTGCTATTTTAAAAGAACTTGCATATGAAGTCATAATACAGCTGAGAAAAAAAAATGGCTTCAAAGAAGAGGAATTGGGATACACGACAGAAATCGAAAAAAAAATTGATAAACCCAAAGACAGTGTTCAACAACCAATTGCTTCTGTTGAAATTATAAACTCAGAAAATTCTGTAGGAACACCTCCAGGCAAGGAGGGCACTGCAACTAATGTAGTTTTAACATCTAGTAGTTTACGCGAGAGAGAATCTAAAAGAAAATCAGCGTTACAATTAAAACAGTCGGAAACTTCAGAAGTAATAGGCCAAAAAAATGCTATGGACCAGAAAACTGAATCTGAAAATGATCGAAGAACCGAAAGCGAAGACGTGCATCTTTTAAAATCTTGCGAAGACATTAAAGGTGTAACACATAATGAAAAAATGACTCGACATGATTTATCGCCAAATCACTTCTATGTGCCTTCCAGATCCGCAAAGACTACATACACACAGACAACAAACACGCCGACACATAGAAATGATTATATCCACAAAAGCTCTTCAACCTCTACAACCTATATGAGTCCACCGGAAATGGTTTTACCAAAATATTTAAAACGTGATTCCAGTTCAACAGATAATGACACTTCATGTATTACAGATAAACATAGTGGCAAATATATAAACAGAGTTAAGTATCCAAAAATCCCTTCATGCAGTACAAAGAACCACATAAAAATGAATGATTCAGATTATATTACATTAGCCACTCCGCCTAATACAGTTAGGAGCTGTAGGAAACATAAATTCCCCTCAGCAGGAAAGTGTAGACACTGTGTTAAAACATCTCACTATGATGAAGTCATTGACCAGGCTGAATGGAGATGCTACTATGACGTTCACAACGTGAGAAAAAAATGTACCAAACATTCTAATAACTGTTGTGAAATTCACAGAAAGGCACAGAAAAGAATTATTAGTAGAAATGTAGCTCCTAAAAATAAAAATGTGTTTACAAAAACTGGTCAAATTAAAAACTGTTCCAAAGATAGTCTAAATCCAATTATTAAAAACTATATTGATAAACTTTTAAATCTGAACAAGGATGGCCTCAGAGTATTAGAAGTAGGAAATCAAGAATGTAGTTCCATTACGACACCAAGCAGTTCTATAATTAATGTTCCTTGTAACATAGATGAGAGTAAGTCACCTGTTGGAAATAAGATATCTTTGGAACATGTGCAGAAAAGATTATTAACACAAGTCCTAAGTGACCATCTCAGAAAAAGAAGTACAACAAGTAGCAGTAGACATATGCATAATACATTCAGTAGCAATCCAATTACTCGAAAACCCAGAAAAAAAGTTTTACACAAAGTGAAATCTGTGAATATTTCTAAACATCTCAATAAAAAACAGAATACTGAGCAATCCAATAGTAATAAACCGACATCCACAACAACCGATTGCAGCAAAGGATTTGATACTGACAAATCAAATATAAAGTCTCAAAGCTTGCGCACATCTAAGCAGTCATCATCTGGAACTTCGTTAACGAAATACATAGATTTTAACTCAAAAAAGGTGGTAATGCCTAAATCTAAAAACAAAAGTCCGTGTAAACGAGAGATTCGGAAAAAAGTAATTACTCCCAAACATTTAATTGAAGACTTTAAACATCCCACACATAATTGTTCAGTTACTAATATTCCACCCAATTTATCAACAGAATATCATGAATACTATAAACATAAAAGTGATGCTGGCTTTAACATGTCTACACAAACCAGTCAAAATAATGATACAGACTTTATGAAATTAGCCGAGGATAAACTTAATAATATGGAAAAAATTGCAGATTTAACGGAGAAATGCACGAAAAGATTATCTAGTTTAGCTAAAGTTCTTGATGAAGTTAGGAAAAATAAATCCATAGCTTATAGCCACATTTCAGGGTCGGATACGGCGGATTCTCAATCTGACCACAAGTCTGACAAAATAGCGCAATCTCCTGTAGATATGGAAAAAAATAACGTATTAAATAGTTCAAATATAAAACCTGCTCAATTGAAAACCCAGCCAGATATCAACCACAATAAATCTTCTTTAGAAAATAATACTTTAGTGACAGATGAGCCGGTTAAGGAGCATTCTGAAAATATCTCATATTTAACCGATATCCCTAAACCAGCTTTGTACAAATTAATAGGACGGACTATAACCACACCCGATACAGCGCAACCAATATCAGAATCACCTTTACATACTAATTCTATTGAACTCGCTAATCTAAGATCTAAACCACCCGCATCATTATCGCGGATTCAGTTGAAATACGATAAAGAATATATAGTTCCTCATGAGTTATCAACTGTTGTTGAAGTCGATTCTCCGATGAGTATAAAAAATAAAAACCAGTCTTCTCGTAATGACATACTCAATGCTTCTCATGACGATCATAAATCTGTAAATGACAAAAACGTATCTATAAAAAGCAAAAATGTTTCTGCCAACCCAGACTTACTACTAGGCAATACAAAATTGTCTAAACAATTAAAACTTACAAATGAATCTTCTGACGATTCTAATTTTAAAATGATTGATCTAAAACATTTTAACGAGATTATGTTGGAACCTTTTATTAGTATACATGAATATGCAAAGAAATATAACGTGACATCTCCAGAGCAAGGAACCAAAATGGAAGAACGAAAAGAGGATGCGATTGTGGATGACATAGATATAAGTTCATTACATTCTGATGGAAGCTTGCCAGATGTAATAGCTGAATTGCTTAAACGAAACGTTATTACGGAGCCGTTTAAGTTTGACACTGCTTCTAATATAAACTCCACCTCCGTTTCATCTGAGTCAACGTTATCAATGTTAGCCTTGTCCAAAGCTCGAAAAGTCAAAAAGAAATCAAATGTAGCATTCCAAAACAAAGAAAATATTGTAGAGACATCGGATTCCTTAAGTATGTCTTCGAACCCTGACTTGGAAAATTCGTTCAAAAAACTGGGAATGGGTTGGGCTTCATCTACATTAAAGAAGACAAAAGAACGTTTGGCTTTATCATCATCATCAAACACTTCCAGATCTAGTCTTTCCCAATTTAAAATCAAAAGTTTAAATCCTGATATACCTGTTGTCGTGACTGATTCAGTGCCGTCTGTATATTTTTCTAAAAAGGTTCACAGCAACTTTGCTGATAATTCTAAAGATGCTAAGCAACAAACAAATTTCGCACGTAATACAACTGTCAAAGAATTTTTAACCAATGAACTGGCCAATAAAATTACTTTCACTACCAACACCTCAGGTGTAAATAACACTGAACAAGAATTCGCGTCTTTGTTGGAGACGAGGATGCCAGAAGCGTTTAAACAACATGTAAATGAACATTCCAATGACACAATTCCTAGTGCTACTAATAGAGCGCGTACGTCAACTCCAGTCCAGCTATTCAAATCAATGACATATCATTCCAGTTCTTGTTCCAATATATCCAATGGATTGTTTAGTAATGCCGATGACCTGTCATCAGTGAAAATCACATCAAACTCAGTGAAAAACCATTCCACATCTGATGATTTAACCATTCCCAATTTTAGCCTTAAAATGAAGAAAGTGTCTGATAATAGTAAAAGTGATTAATGAAAATTGTTGATTATTTGAAATGTGCTTTATTTATTAAATATATAAATAATTTTGTATAAATATATATATGTAATGATGTGGTCTCTTGACTGAATGAATAATCTAATTAAATATGTAATGTTTAACTTGCGAAATTAAAGATGTACTGATTACTTATCAATTTTTATTTCAACTAAAGCATTACAATGTTGTAAGATTGTCTTAATATAATACAATTTGATGATATCTTAAAACATAACTTGAGAAATAAATTATTATTACTACAATGTAATTACTACTTACATAACATCACAGAATTCAATAAGTACCCTATCTAAAATGTTATAAAGCAGGAACCAAGAGATTCAATAACAATTGTACTTTCAACATGATTGAAATATACATCGAGGTTACATTTTTGAGAATCAACATTTACTAATAAACTAAATATTCGCTATATTTTATAATTTCTCTATGTTATTCTTTTTTCTCATCTTTCAGTAATCGCCCCTGTATTAAATTCCAAGCCAGTCCTAATGTTAGTGCTGACACCACAGTTCCTTGTGCTGCCACTCGCAACTGCATTAGGTAAACACTAGTGCTCATGCGTCCCCTCGTTTTATATTTATAAGCACCAAATCCACAGACACCAATCAAACCTAATATACCTGAAACAAAAAAATCATGTACCAACATTTCTATCTATGTATTACATACAAGATTCCTCCTTCCTGGGCCTCCGGATACCTCTCTTGCCGAGCGAAACGCGGTATGAACCACTTTACGTAAATATTATGAGAGGTTGCGGTATTGCACCAGTTGAAGCGGGCCCACTCATGCAGCAAAGTGCGGTGGCTTATGAAAGGGTGTATGAAAGGTTAACATACAGTGTAGAGTTTAACTAAGCAGAGCTTTAATTGAAGATGCTACTATCAGGAAATTGTGCTTATTTATTATCTTAATTTAATTTAAATAAACTATGTGTTACGTCGTCGGTCTGCGAAGGACGCCAAAATTGCGTAACCGTATTTATTCAAATAGGCAGTTGTAGATGTAAGTAGTTTAATCCAACTTAAAAGATTGGATAGTTTAAATCTCGATTGATACTCGCGCTGTCTTGGTAGTCCAGTGGTCGAACACCCACCCACTTCAGGCTCAAGAAGTGGCTTACACCAATGACTTTTCGAAACTTACGTGTGATAAATATCGATGACTGACATCTTTGTACCCGGTATGGGGGCGGAATTTGTTTCGCCTCAGAAGAAATAAAAATGATCATTGTGAGTTGCATTTTGTGTACATTAGTAGGTCTGAGGATAGGACATTTCTTTTTCATCCTCCTAAATGTTAAGGGTAGTCTGCCCTATAAATATATATTTAAATTTTGATTAATTTTTATTTTTTTATGAAACAACATACAATATTACATTATATATGTAATACTGTATTTTATTATCATGAAAATATGTTGAATGTAAATAATTGGATACTAAGACGTCTCGATGGTCCAGTAGTGGTGTGGTGTTCCACTACAACAATTTAAAAATTATTAATTATTTACTAAAAACATATTTTCATGATAATAAAATACAGTATTACATACATAATCTAATATTGTATGTTGTTTCATAAAAAAAATAAAAATTAATCAATATTTAAATATATATATGTATATGTGGATGAGCTACCAATTATATGACGGATTATTACTACAAAGCAAAACGTGAAATCTACACTACAACATTTGGGTTGCTGTTTGTGTGAATTCCATCGAACAATATCGTTATTTATTTGAACTAAATTAGTAACTCCTTTGTCAATATAATAACAAGTAAATATAGCCTAAAAATCATATGATTAATTATAATCAATAGCAAGGGGTTAATATATTGTCTTAGATAATTTTTATGATTTAATGTTGTCTTTACTTTTAAGCAAATGATTAGCCAAAAGTAATTGTAAAGCATATTACAAATTATTACAGACAATAGTTAGATATTCACCTGTCAAAATATATTGTGAACAGGTGTTGGTTTTACTACATTTCTAATAATAAATTAAAGATTATTGTTTAATATTACCTACTGAAATATGTCTTTACAAAAATAATAACAAAATTAACATCAAATATTTACAAAGTCGTTAAAAATCAAATTATGAAACAAGCGGCTAACAAGTATAAAAGGTAATGCGCGGTAGTAAGAAATATTATTATCTCACAGACCCTGTTTTTGTTCACTACCTACAATATCTGTCAATACTAAACTAAATAAAACTTTAAAAGAATTTTGTTTTTGTGAAACAGAAAAATTTATAACTACCTACAACTACTGTGAATATTAAATCAAATAAAACTTAAAGTATTAAAAACGTGCTTTGCTATTTTATTATTAAAAATGAATAATCTTGTGGAGGCAACTGATGAAGTCAGTATTGCTGAAGAGAACCGTGCGTCGTTATATATATATATGGCAGACTACCCTTAACATTTAGGAGGATGAAAAACAAATGTCCTATCCTCAGACCTACTAATGCACACAAAATTTTATGGGAATTGGTCAAGCCGTTTCAGAAGGATACCCTTCTACTAACAACTAACACTTAGATACAAGTACACAGAGAGCAAATTCCAAAAATCAAGAATGAATGAAATATTATTCAATATTAACAGGGTGTGATTGCTATTGTGTAATATAAGGAGATTATTACCTCCTTAAGCAACTGCTTGTATTGGAATAATCTGTATGTATCTGTATCTATGGCAATGCGGCCAGTCTTCTGGGCATGCTGCCAGTAGACTGAGATGCGGAGAAATTTGATTTCAGGTATTTTTTAATTGTATATTTTGTAAATACAGTGGAGCCCCGGTAATCCGGCCCCTGGTTAATGCGGCACCCCTATAATCCGACATTGTCTATTACATACAAGTACATATTCTATTTTTTTTTTGTTCATTCCTCGTGAAAATGATATCTGTAAAGAGTTCGAAACATAATTTTTTACTTTTTTATTAAAACATAATCTTTCTATTGTGTTGTTTAATTTACTAAATGTGACATACATAACGAAGTATGATTTGTAATCTCATCATTGGATCTGTAATTTTTCGGATTACAAGGTACTCTTTTGTAAAACAAATTCGGACTATGGGGGGTCTTAGGCAGTACTCTATAATCCGACAAATTCAATAGTTCGACACTGCCCTTCAAAATGCTTGTCGGACTACCGAGGATCCGCTGTAATGTAATTTATTTATTTTTCTTATGTAAATAAAGATATCTGTATGTTGTTTGTAAGCAACTCCTTTAGACTAGATTTTTACTGTTAGCAATAACATTTCAACTTGAAATTTAGGAACTTTTTTACTTATTAAGGAATAGAGACAATTCAATATTACATACATGACTCCGGGCCCTAAAAACAAAAGTAATAAATGCCCTTGTTTTAAATCAGAGCACTGTTAGAATATATACAGACAATAAAATATAACTATCTAACAACACTATTTTCAATCACATTATTCTTTTAAAATTTCCCTTTTTTTTTTCTATTGAACAAGAATAAGCAAGTAGTGCAAAGAGCAAGTTTAGCAAAGATTCACTGTATTAAACTGTGAGAGCTAATATCTTACCTATTATCATAAATGGCGAGTCCTTGGACTTCCTTGCTAATTTATCCCCATGAGATTCTTCATTATAATCAAATATATTACCGTTTGCCATTGCAAACGAATTCCTGAAATAAAATAATTACTTATTTAACTTATAGTATTTTATGTGAATTACGTTATATAATGATCGTCAGTTCATATTATTTTTAATTACCTAATTAAAGTATCATTCAAGGCTATACATCAACAAATTATGTAATTTTGCTTAACACAGTAAAGATATTGCATCAATATGACACTTAGTTTGTTTGTTTCCTAACTGTCTTTAATGCGTTTACGCGCATAATGGGTCACAAACTCCAGAAATCACGGTGTATTTAAATTAAATTATTGATTCTAAACCACCTAAATAGATCCAATATTTCTTAACCTAAACTTTTATGCACAGGTACAGTTCGATAGTATTATAAATTTAGAGGTCATTTGAATGCCTATAACCTTCTATTTAAGTTTATATAATTTTATCCGTATAAAATCATGCCCTCAAAAATTATTATCACAATCTTGAACATATCTTAGTCGGGAACCAGCCCTAAAGTTATACTTTACATCTACTATTGAAAGTTATAAAATAATAAATAATGTAGTTAGGTACCTGTCTCAATGTCCTTCCAAGTCTTAACCACTTAAAATAAAATAAATTATGTTTAGCAAACACTGAAAAAAATAGGGTCGATCAAGTTAACAATTGTAAAATTATTTATAGTCAAAGATTCAATGTAGTATGTACATTAATGTACAAGGTCTAGGTTAGTTTTAAATTTTTAAATATTTCATTACCATTCACCATAGTCCTTCGGCCGGACTTAGGTTATGACAGTTAGATATTAATAAGTATTGTCTATGGTAATGACTATTAAAAATTAAAGATTCCGTGCATACATACATTACAAATAATAGTGATTGTACTTGCTTCGGCAGTACATATACGGATTGGAACGATATAGAGAAGATTAGCATGGCCCCTGCGCAAGGATGACACGCAAAATCGTGAAGCGTTCCACATTTTTTCTTGCACCCCCGTGTTTCTCGCCAAACTCAGGATCAGGAGTACAGCACTTTGTGAATGTGGTATGGACATTGGAGATCCAAATCACATTTTCTTTTCGTGCTGTAAAATTCGTTTCCCCCTATATGATATACTTCCTTCCGGAATCCCTCTTCCTACTTCTATTAAATGCCTTCTCTCCCTAATCTTCTCCTCTTCCATTAATCATTCATTATGTAAATTTATTTCAAAAAATAACATAAAACTGTAAATAGCTTTCATCTTCATCCCTAGCATACTACTCTATTAAATATCAAGTTTACGTATGTATCGTAGTTACTAGTAATTTAGTTTTTGTTGTGTTGTGTCATTTATATTTTTTTAGAGTTGGGTTTTTGATGTAACAATTTATTTTAACATTGCTAACGCGTATTTCTCCCCACTTTATGACGCTACCATTACAATCACTGGCAAAACCTGATCGACAATCAATGAAATCAAAGTCTTAGAATTGATGAGGGCATCATACTTTAACTGAACAAGTCTCCTAATACCGCTCAAGCCTTCATAATACCGATCAAGCTCTTTTAGTCACCGTCATTGGCAAGATCGTATCTCTTAGGATACGGGCCATAACTGCAAAAGAAGAAGAAGAAGAATATTAGTGATTGGTACTTCGAACTTTCATTATTGTCAGTTTTTCAATACTAGAACGACAAAGGTCCAACTCGCCGAATCATTACGTCCCAAATGGATTTGGTGGCGGAACCTTTAGCCATACACCGAGCACAGTATTATCAGTCATCGATATTTATCAAACATCATCATTTCAACCTTATCCCACTATTAGTGGGGTTGGCACAACACTGATCAACCGCCAGCTCCTTAGTTATCTAGAAGAGCACCAGTTGATTAGCGACCGTCAGTACGGATTCCATCAAGGTCGCTCAGCTGGTGATGTTTTAGCCTACTTAACCCATCGGTGGGCGGAAGCGATTGAGAGTAAAGGAGAGCCGCTGGCTGTTAGTTTGGACGTGGCGAAGGTCTTCGATCGGGTTTGGCACAAAGCACTTCTCTCGAAGCTTTCCATGTTATGGGCTTCCAGAGAAATTATGCGATTGGGTCTCTAGTTTTCTCATGGATGTCCCCTGGAGTCCCCCAGGGCTGTGTGCTATCACCTACGCTGTTTTATCTGCATGTCAATGACATGCGGCAGTATAGCAGTCTTCATTGTTATGCGGATGACACGGGGGATGTCCTATATACCGGCCACCCGCAGATTTCTCGGGAAAACGTCGATGAGTACCGGAACAAACTTGTGACTGAAATCGAAACTTAGTCCAATTCAACCCTAAGAAGACACAGGTTTGCGCGTTTACCGCTAAAAAGACACCATTTGTCGTAGCTCCCTGCTTTGAGAGCACTCCTTTAGCCGCCTCAGCCAATATCGGAATGTTTGGTGTCGACTTGTCGAGTGACGTCCAATTTCGCGGTCATCTGGAGGGCAAAGCCAAATTGGCCTCAAAAAAGCTTGGTGTGCTCAATAGAGGGGGACGGTATTTCACGTCAGGTCATTGCTTGCAACTGTATAAAGCGCAAGTCCGGCCTCACGTGGAATACTGTTCTTATCTTTGGGCGGGGGCACCCCACCCCACTAGCAGCTTTCTCCATTTGACCGCATTCAACGACGCACGATTTGGCTTGTCGACAACCAAGCTCTTTCCGATCAGCTTGATCCGTTGGCGTTGCGGAGAGATGTTGCATCTCTATGCATCATGTACCGCTTATACCATGGGGATTGCTCTGAGGAATTGTTCATACTTATACCGCCTGCTCACTTTCGCAATCGCCCGACTCGCCAGTGCTTTCATCTTTTCGAAATTTTCGGAAGTTATGTGTGATAAATATCGATGACTGACAACTTTGTGCCCGGTATGGCAATGGGTTCACCACCTATTCCATTTGGAACGTAAAGATAACGGCGAAACGAGGCTTAACAACCGCCGCCTACACCTTCGGGTAGAAAAAGGCGTGAAGTTATATATGTATATGTTTATAAGACTTCACCATTGGACCGAGACGTCAACTAACACGTAAGTACCTTTTTTTTCTTAAAAAAAAGCACGTAAGTACCTTTTTTACGCGAGGAAATGCTTTATGCATACCCCCTGCCGTCCCTCGGCGGCGGGTGTGCATAAAGCATTTTCTCGCGTAGTGTGGGACTCCCAAAATAGTAAACTGCGTTTGAGTGATCCAGGACAGTGCTTCAGCCCTTTCGACCACTCTGCCCTCGCGGCGCCTATTACGAGCGGGGCGCGGGGCGCGGCGTCTCCGACGACCCTCCCCGGTGGGTCATCCTTTTCGGGCCGCGACCCGGGCGCACCCACGGGCTATACGCCCTCGCAGCCCGCCTTCGAGCGGGATCGTCTCTCTACCGAATCCGCTCGGCGGCCTCCTTCTGGAGCATTACAGATTCGCAGAAGGAGACCACAGCCCTCCACTCCTCTTCGCCCGCCAGCATTGGCGCGATCAGTGCCGGCGGGGACAAGTCTCCCCGATCCCGTCGACCAGGACACACAGCCGCCCGTGCCGGGCAGACCTCCAGCGTGTGCTGGGCCGAGTCCAGGTCGGATGCGCAATAGTGTCATCTCGCCGTATTTTTTCGTTTTATTCGACTCAAATACTCACCGAAGCACCCGTGCCCAGTGCGTATCTGAATCAACCTGTAGGTGACAGTGCCTCATTTACGGAACACCCAGGCTGCGTACATCTCCCTCTCCCGGTCCCCCGAGATTGGGCAGCAGGCGGCTACGCGCCTGCCACCCGTCGGGTTCGGGGGACCACCGGGAGCACGTAAGTAAGTACCTGCTAAATTTTTAAATCTACCATAAAGCACCAGCTTGTTTATCCACTTACTACAAGAAATGATTTTGAAAATCTTTACGAGAGTACGGCAATTGTCAGGCCAGGTAAATGTGAAGTGCATAGTTGCTAAACCACTGATTTACGATATCAGCTGTTCTTCCGATCATTGTAATTGCGGCTGAAGAGTTTAAAATGCTATGAACGAATTTAGTATAATTGCGCGGATTTTTGGACTTGTATTTTTTGACTCTTTTTTTCGAATGTAACAAGTTTTTCTTTCCTTTCCTTTGCTTTCTGTCTCCAATTCTTTCCATTGCATCATTCTGTTTGCTGCCACTCTTGTCCAGAGCGGACCCAAAGTCAATTTTCAGATCATGGTCCCAAAATCTCCTTTTACGACCTCGACTCCTATTGCCATCTCTTGTGTACCAGATGTCACCTGTTTGCTTCATTTCTCCTTTCTCTACCTGAGCATATGCCCAGTCCACCTCCATTTGAGTTGGTCAATACGGGCTAGGATATCGGTTAATTTTGTTTTATGCCTGATGTCTGTACTTCTTACGTTGTTTTTTAGTTTTAAACGTAAAACGCTTCTCTCCATACTTCTCTGACAACTTGCAAGCTTGGCCCTATGGTGTTTTGTCAGAGGTTTCCCAGTCATATGTGATGCAGGGTAAAATACAAGTATCAACGGTCTTGGTCTTCTTGATTTCAATGCCTATTTCCTTGCTATTTGAGATTTCTTTCAAGGCTCAGTAGGTTTTCCATTGTGCTGCAATTCTTTTGTCTATTTATTTCGACATCTGGTCACTAGGCAATATTATGTGGCCAAGTTATACATATTCCTTTACATACTCGAGTTTCAGTCCTTTAACTATTATGTCAACAGGAATTTAAATATAGTCATCAGCTTTGTTTTGCTTGAGTTCATCTCTAGGCCTAATTCTATACTTTTAGCCGCTAGGGTTTGTCTCATCAAGTAGTTTAGGATCTTCTTCCAATCCACTCATCCGCAAATCTGAGATGATTTAGTCTCGATCCATTTATCTTAAGACCCAGATGCCCCCAATCCTTCCACTTCCTGAACATTTGTTTTGGCACTGCTGTAAACAGCTTTGGTAAAAGTGGATCACCTTGTCTGACACCTCTTTCTATTAGGAAAGCATCTCCTGTTGATTCCAATCTTATCCTACCATTATTTTCTCTTTAAATATTCTTGATAATGTTGACGTACGTATTTTGGATACCTTGCTCTTTTAGACTTTGCCACACGACTCCATGTCTTATTATAGAGTTTTATTATATTCATTTTATTTTTCTAGAAGCTATTTGATAGTGTGAATATGGTCTATTGGGTTGAAATCTTTCCTGGACCCAATTGTTCCACAGGTTGATTTTCATCGAATTTGATTGAGATCTAAAATGATCTTGGCGAAAACTTTGTAAACATTTGAGATGAGGGATATGGGTCTATAATTTCCGATATCATCTTTTGACCTTTCTTGTAAAGAGGTATGATATGGGATTCTGCCCATTGGCTAGGGACGCTAGTGGTATGTATAATTTCGTTAAATATTTTTACCAGTACAGAACTTAGTCCCTGACATAAGTTCGTTTGTGATCCAATCGGGGCCTGGTGCTCTTTCCATTATTTGGCTTTTTATAAATTTTTCTACCTCCGCTGCGAATAGTTCTGGTATTTCTTCACTATCCTCAGTCACATATTTCTGTTTGTATCTATTGTGCGCATTAAAATTTGATTGATTTGAATATAGTAGCCGATTGTAATTAGTTGCTATATTTTGGATTAAACTCCGAATAATGAAGGTGATGTTAAGAGCCTCAAAAACCGACGCGCGTGCATGAAAAGAGTTATGAAAGTCAACGAAGCGAGTGAGGTGTGTAAGAATCGTGCCCTATGGCGCTCTGTTCTCTCTGCCTACCCCGCAAGGGATTTGGCGTGAAGTTATGTATGTATGTATGTATGTACTCCGAATAATACATGGCAGTTCATTTTCTTTATCTCATAACTTAGGTATCTTTCTCTTTCTCACGAAGTTCTTTAAGCGCTTTTATCGCCCCTCCCGTTTTATTTATGTGATTTTCTAATATTTTATTATTTTTATTCATCTGATTTTTCTATCTTTCCTCATATTTTCACGGATCTGTTTGCTAAGGTTAGATATTAATATAGGTTAGATATTAATCCTAAAAAGTTGTTTTAATGTTATATTAAATTTTAGTTCTTCTTTTTATACCTTTTTGTTATTAAGTTCTATCTGTCTTCGTATTTTCACTCAGTAAGTTTTCTTTACACTTACTTGTTTATTTTCCTACTTGTTCTTTAAGTTTTATCTATAGTTTTGTGTATATTTCATTCAGGTCCATATTTGAATTTACAGCTTCCATCAGGTCTTCTATCGTGTAGTCTATGTCCCTATAAATGTTATTTATTTGCATATTGTTTACGTGATATCTGGAAGCTCTTGGACTTCTTTCAATTAGACAGGTTCGTATTATTTCCGTACCACTAAATACCTTCACTCTGTTAGATATTAGTCGTAGTTATAGCTATGTAGTCGATTTCGTTTCCAACCTTTCCATCTGGAGATATCCAGCTCCATTTATTTTTGGTTTTTTTTTACGGAACTTGGGAGTTTGGAAGTGTTAGGTTCTGCTCCAGAATGAACTATACTAGTTTTTCTTCATTTTTACTTCTTTTGTCTCTTCCATGTTTCCCCATTACATGTTCTTCTCCGTGCATTTGGACGCCCGTTGAAGTCGCCCATGAGCACGAGGTTGTTTTCTGAGTATTTTTCGGTAGTTTCTCGTAGATTTTCGTAAACATTGTCCATCTCTGTTTTTGTTGCTTGTTCTGTCAGCGAGTAGACTTGGATGACTGTCAATTTTTTCCTGTACTTTGGTAGGTTCCTATGAAGCACCGCTATTCTGATATTCCTTCGAAACCAATTATCTGGCTTTTGAATTTTGACTTTACCATGAATCCAACCCCTCTGCGTACTGCGGTTTCGCCTTTGATGTACATAATATAGCTGTTTCGCTTTTCTATTCCTTCTACCATTCTCCGCATCTCGCTTATGCCCAAGATGTCCCACTTCAGATTTTCGATAGCTAACTCTAGCTCATGTAAGCTTTCTGGACTTCTTCCGTCTTATTACAAATCAATGTACTAAAACAGCAAGTTAGGCTGGTTTAAAAGATCGTGGTCTGATTCGATCACAAATGGTTAGTACTCCTCCTCATTACAAATCGCAAACTATACCGAGTCTTGATTGTACTAAGATTGGCATCTCCCCTCACAGAGTAGAGTACACAATGATTCATTGATTTGAATGTAATTCGGTCTTATCGTTCAGTTTTGAAAGGTATAACCTGGCGGTGGTCCAGTGGTCCCCACTTTGCCAATAACGAAAGAAGCCTTCATTAAGCAATTTATTGTCCCGGAATGTAAATAACAATTGTAATATCATTTGTAAAATGATGCGATAAGTGTGTGAACTGGACGCCACGCAAGCATTCAGTATCTTTGACTACTTCTTGTCATTAGGTCGTTTTAGATTCATGGATATAGCTTTTATATTTTAAAATGGATCAATAAAAGATACAAAGTGGTAAAACTGGAGTCCTGAAATATATCTTGACAGGAAATATAACGCCAGCTGATTTCCGAGTCGAAACATATAGTAGAATATAAATTCTTACATACATACATAACTTCACGCCAAATCCCTTGCGGGGTAGGCAGAGAGAGCAGAGCGCCATAGGGCACGATTCTTACACACCTCACTCGCTTCGTTGACATTCATGACTCTTTTCATGCACGCGCGTCGGTTTTTGAGGCTCTTAACATCACCTTCCTCCAGAACACGTTCTATTTGGTCATGGAATGTGTGTCTAGACCGTCCTCGACTCCTACATCCATCCGCTTTTGCAGTGTATATCTGCTTAGTCAGTCTTGCATCAACCATTCTTTCTACATGTCCGAACCATCGGAGCATGCCCTTTCTTACTTTTACACCGACACTCTCTTTCAAACCAACTTCCTTCCGTACAACCTTGATTTCTACGCGGTCAGCGAGAGTCACTCCGCAGATTTTGCGTAGTGCCCTCATTTCCACCGCGTTTATTCTACTTTCATGCACACTCTGCCATACCCAGCTCTCACTTCCATAAGTTAGCGTTGGGATCAGGACTGTATTGTGGATTGCTAGCTGGGCTTTTCTGGTAATGTTTTTTGCGCCCAGGAATCTGCCCAACGCTCCATTTACGCTATTTCCTATCGCCACTCGTCTTTCTACTATATAAAATACTATATAAATTCTTAATCTCTAATAAAGCTTTGAAGAAACAAAAAGAATGAGAGTATTTTAAATAAGTAAGTACAATTTGCTGCCTATAATTTGCACTAATTAAGCAATTTTATATGATGTTAAATTTCTAGATTATACATACTAACAGGGAACACAAGTTAAGAAAGTGAACTTAAATTGGCTTGGAAAAGGCGAAAATCTTTTAGCAACTACAGATTCAGAGAGCTGGTAGTGAAAACCCAAAATCAGTTTCACAGGACCAAGCAGTAATTAAAATCTGTCCTCGTGATTATGGTATTGTGGCGTTAACTTTGACAGTGATGCAGTGCAGGCAATGATTTAAGTTCTTCGGGTTATGTATTCTTTTATTATAGTAAAGTATGTACTTAATATTATTTTGCTATAGATTTATAATGGTCCAGATGTTGATGTCAGTGAACCGAGCTGTATGTAGTTCAGAAACACCCGTTAACATAGAAAATAACCAAGAATTGAGAAAAAAGGTTAGTGATAAAAACAATATTCTAATTGATTTAATATTGTAATATTATTTTTAATTTTATTGGTGCAACAGGATAAAAAATGTCTTATAAAATGTATTTTCAATTTAATAAAATATTCCATATTTTACAAATGATTACTTCAGCACAGTGAAACAAAACTAAATTCTTTTCTTAATAATGCAGAATATCAGTAGTACTTCTATTCACAAAAATATGTATATAAAATATTCTTATACTTAATACATGTGGTCTATTATAATGTTTATATATAAATATTGTATTTTATTACTAAAAGTATTTTTTATTTAAATTTACAGGAAAGATACTAAAAGATATTCCGTTAAAGAGGTTTTCTTTTAGTATTCAATATTGCTATCTAATAGTTGTAGTTATTGAAAGTTGAACACTCATATAATATTAAAATAGTCAATATAAATTAAAAATTAAGATTTGCTACATAGACAATAAGATAAATTTAACTATAGAAAAAAGGTCAACTAAACAATACATATGTGTTAATAATTAAAATGTTCTTTTTACCTTTATTTTTTTATCCTATCACCATCAAAGGATAATAATAATTACTAACAGGTTTTGCTTACAGATTTCCACTGCTTTCTAGTTATCCATTAATATTAAATGAGTTATTATAATTAATGATACCATTTTAAGACATATTAAAAGTAATTTGGAATTGATTGTTTTTTTTTTAATATTTCCATGTACAGTATTGGTTACAATGGGTGGTATTCTTTCAAGACCACTAGATTTGGCCACCAACATTGTCATCTTCTGCTGGAAACAAGCCTTCCTTCTTATCAATGGAAATGTTATGAACCTATAAAAATAAATTCACTAGTTATTGTAAGAATATATAGTCTTGGTGGTCCAGTGGTCGAGCACATGGTTTCTGAATCCAGAGGGTGCGGGTTACATACCTGGCTAACACCAATGATTTTTCGAAATTAATTAATTTCGAAGGTTATGCGTGATAAATCACTTAAATCGATGACTTAAAACTTTGTGCTAGATATGGCAATTGGTTTGCCACCCATTCTATTTGGGACGTAAACATAACGGCGAGTTCAGGCTTAACAGCCACTGCCTACACCTTTGGGTAGAAAAAGTGGTGAAGTTATGGTATGTATGTTTATAAAAGAATACAATCGTAAACTATTATGTTAACTATTATGTTAAATACACTATTACTTACTGCCCAACTTCGCAATGCACATGCTACCTGGATTTCTCCACGAGAATCATAGGATAAATCCTCTTATTAATTTAATAATCTGTTTATCAAAATCTTCTATATTGATTGCGAAAATTGTCATCACTTTACTCGTATAAACACATATGAGACTGTTGTTTTAGAGGTCGGTGAATAGTTTGGATTAATTTTAAATCTTCAAAATCAATTTAATTAGTCCTATTATCTTCCATTTTAAAAATATTTCCATAATGATGAGCAATACAACAACTCAAGCTAACCTCAAAAGTAAACAATTTTGACGTATATGCAGTTGGTACCATCGTTAAACTAGGGGTCTAGCGAGACTAACTTTTTTTCCAAACATAGACCACCTATTTGCGATAATCTTCATTTTGTAATAAGAATTTTATTTGTTACTTGTCATAAACCTGACTCTTTCCTTAGTCTGTGTTTTGTAATAAGGCGGCTTAGGTTTAATGTGTTTAGTGTACACACATGTATTACACATGTATTTGATTTTATAGGCTGATATATTGGAGGGTGGCGAGCGGTTTCCCCCACGGTGACCGGCCGGATTGGGGGCGACACTTGTTACTATAGCGTTACCTTAATTTATTCCCTTTTAATGGTCACTTTTTAATACACTGAGATAGATGATTTATTAAACTTCTACTCTTCATACTAATAAATGAGTATTCGTGAATATTCGGCAAACGAGCGTACGTGTCATCTGATGGTAAGTAACCAACGCCGCTCATCGACACCAGTAACACATATAGTGTTACTGCTGCGTTGCCGACCTTTAAGGGATAGGGGATAAGGAAGGATGGGGAAGGGGTGGACCTTCGGGTAGCTCTCTCACCGAACGAAACGCGGCATGAGTCACTTTACGTCAATCTTCGGAGAGGTCCCGGTATTTCACGGTCGAGCCGGCCCATTCATGCAGCAAACTGCTTGGCTCTACCACTGTATAGTATCTAAAATTTAAAATTTACCCTAATGTTTAATATTTAGAGTTTTTTGTAACAACTCGTCTCGGTTCGATCGCAACGATGAGGAAAATGGCGTCTTGTGTTCAAATGAAGAATTAGTAGCAGTTGGAATAGATAGATGGCGCTAGGGGTGCCAGCATGGCACTGGGGCGCTAATGGTGCAATTGCCAATATGATAGCGGAACTCAGTGGCATTTACATCCTCTTCGCTCAGTGGATGTAACACCATGGCGGGCAAGGCATGTGACGTGCTCTCGTAATGACTTTGAACGTCATACAGAACGCATAATAAAAATATACACAATAGTTGAATACAAAAGTTACATGTATTTGATCTTATTTTATAAACAACAACACATGATTAGGCAATAATAAGGCATAATAACATGATTTTAATATTATAAATAGATATATGAAGATGATGTCAGTTCAGCAGGATCTGGAAGTTACAAAAATATGTCTATTTTCACAACAACTGCAATCTCTTGAATGCATCCCTTAGGGGAATTAGCTACCTAACAGTAGAAAAAACTCTCTTGATGTGATTGTAAATTTATAGTTTGGTTTTGATTCTGCTCAATGGACACCGTGTATAAGTCATGAATAAAACCTCCTTATTTCAGCCAGTATGATTTCGTATGACGATTCATCAATAATAATAAATTGTTTTGCTCGTCTGCTGAAGTAATAAATGTCGCCAGTGTAAATATCAAACCAGAGAGCATGGATATGTAAATCATGTTTCTCTAGCCGCTTCTTCAGCATTCCATAGGATGCAACATTTTGCAACTGCTGTAGTGTGTTCACCTGCACAGAAATAACATAAACCTTTGTAGTCGGGCATTTTCTAGAGCTTCTTGATAGCCCAAGAACTATAATCTAAAAAGCTTATAGTGCTCTTTTAATTCTAAGTAAAAGCCCTCAGTGAGAATGGAGTTTTACGCCTTAATAACAACAAGGTTATTAGGGCAAATAACAGGCAGTACCGAAAGATGTACTTCCCTCCAATTTTTCATCAATTATCCTAAACTAAGATTGTATATTACTACGATTTTATATTCGTTTCGGTGACTGGACCATCTGGTGGTCGAGCAGCCGCTTCTGAATTCAGAGGTCGCGGGTTCGAATCCTCACATTGGCTCACACCAATGACTTTTCAAAATTAATTTCGTAACTCATGTGCCGGTACTGCTATAGATTCGCCACCTATTTCATTTGGGATGTAAACAACGGCGAGACGAGGCTTAACAGCCGCTACCTACACCTTCCGGTAGAAAAAGTTATGTTATGTTGTTATATTATGTATTACTAGTTACTTATAAAGTATTGGCAACAAACAATTCAATAACAATTTCCAGGGATGAGCTATATTAACGAGATTATTACAATCTAACAGATTCTGCCGTCAGCATCCAATACCGTCATAGATATTACTGACCGGCAATACTGGCATTATAAGAATTTCAAAGGAATTTTATTTTTAAAGAATCTTGCGCCATATCACAAAGCAGTTAATTTAATAAGACGATAAAATAAGTGATATTTGATGAAAACTTGTAAATATGTTTTGAATATTTTGTCTTTGAATAAATTGGCGAAATTTTGTACGATAAAATAGGTATTAAATTCGTAATAAAAACAAGGCGAGTAAGTTACTTTGTATGACTAGTGTTTTCACCTGAGATAACTTGTCTTCTATGCAGAATTTATTGTCTGGGTCGATGTAAGCTACAAACTTTCGTTGAGGCGTTTCACCCGTGAATAACATAGGTTTGGTAAAATCACCCTTCATTTCAGTAAACTTTTTCAAGCTGGTGTGGGCATGAGTACATAACCAAGACTTCAAAGGTGATAGTCGCCTCTGTTCCTGTAAAATAATATTGTGTAAGAAATAAAACAGTGAACTATATTTATTAATGTGAATGTGGAATACGTAATTGATTCCTTCATGGTTCGTAGATAGTATTTAAATTGCATGAAACTTTTAGTACAATAATTCATTTATTACAAGTCAAGTATCTCATTCATTTTATACTTATATCGGTCATAATTTCCCTGTCCTTATCCCACTCTAATGCCCTTATCACCTCTATGCGAAGAAATACTATAATAGTATTATAGAGAGCTCTGGCACATATAAACTTAGAACCACTAAGGCTAAAGATCTTAAGAAAACCTTTTTAAAACTCTGATATTTGTATTTATTTCTTAGATTTTCGCGAATCAAATTCAGAATACCCCAATTCGCAGGATGCAATTGGCGTATTCTGTGATGTCTCCAAAGCTTTTGATTGCGTGGAGCATAACACACTTTTACGTAAGCTTAGTCATTATGGCATTAATAACGCGCCACTTAGGCTAATTGCATCCTACTTAAGTGACAGGTTACAGTTTGTTGATTTAAGTGGAGTGAAATCATCTGGTGACTATGGGCGTTCCCCAGGGTTCGATACTTGGCCCCTTATTATTTAACATAACATAACTTCACGCCTTTTGTTACCCGAAGGTGTAGGCAGCGGCTGTTAAGCCTCGTCTCGCCGTTATGTTTACGTCCCAAATGGAATAGGTGGCGACCCTATTGCCATACCGGGCACAAAGTTTGTCAGTCATCGATATTTATCACACATAACTTCCGAAAACAATTTCGAAAAGTCATTGGTGTGAGCCAGTGTCTGGAATCGAACCCCGGACCTCTGGATCAGAGGCCGTGCGCTCGCCCACTGCGCCACCGAGGCTGTTATTATTTAATACCTTATTATTTAATATCCATATTAATGACTTGCCCTTTTGCGTACAGAAGTTTTGTAACGTTGTACTATTTGCCGATGACACACCACTTCTCTTCAAGGTAGACCGTAAAAAGAGTATATTTGATGATGTGAATTGTTCTCTCACACAAGTTCATGAATGGTTCACGGCTAATAATTTAGTTCTAAATGCGAATAAAACTAAAATAATAAAGTTCACTATGCCTAGTGTTAAAGGTCCGGATATAAGTATAGCTCTAAATAATAAAATTCTTGACCCAGTGAAGTCTACTGTATTCTTGGGTATTACCTTAGATAATACGCTACAGTGGGGCCCACAAATAAAGTCTTTAGCGGGAAAACTTAGCTCTGCTGCTTACGCGGTTCGAAAAGTTCGACAGCTTACCGATATTGCAACCGCCAGAATAGTTTATTTTAGTTATTTTCATAGCGTTATGTCATATGGTATATTGCTATGGGGCAGAGCAGCTGAGATTCAGTCCATTTTCGTTATTCAGAAACGAGCTGTGGAAACGAGCAATACGGGCAATTTATAATTTGGGTGCTAGGGTCTCCCTCAGAGAAAGTTTTAAGGAAATTGGCATTTTAACGGTTGTCTCCCAGTTTATCTATGATAACATCATGTTTGTGAGGAGAAACTTAGATAAATATACAAAACATAGCGATGTACACAATTTTAATACTAGAGGCAAGCATAAGCTTGAATTACCGTATCATCGCCTGCACAAGGTACAAGTCTTTTTTGGGCATATTCTGGATTTGTCTTATGATCGCTTTAGGCGGGCTGTGAAGGGTCGTCTCATTGGTGGTGCATACTACACCATCAACGACTTCATGACTGACAAGTCGGAGTGTTACCGTCAAATTTCTTGCTCAACGCGGATTTTGTAGTTTGTGTACACAGAAATAGATCAAGATAGAACGGCCGCGATGGCATATTTCCATACATTTCGAGCGTGTCACTTTTTTGAAAAACCACGCCCTCAGCGTGACGTCATTTTCATTGTGAGCGGAGCGACTAGTTAGGAGACACTCACATTAGATTATCGATGTTAATATCGGCAACGTGTGTTAATTTTATTATTTTTATATTTTACTAACTTTATTGATTTTCTGTAACGATAATCATAGAAAGTAAAACATGTTAAATACTTCAATCCGACATATTAAAACCTAAAACATATTTTTCCAACAGTATATAAAATTTAATTATAAATATTTTACTGTCCTTGAAACTATACATATTTATTAAATATTTGCCTTTTTGTAAGGGTTGGCCTCACAGTCCTGGTTAAATAACGAAGCCGAACGTCTACATATACCTCGGTTACTGCCCATTTGAGAAGAACGAGATGATTTTCCATCGGCGATTGGTCAAATTGGTAAAAAATTATACTGTCAAATAAACTGCTGCCAATGTAATTACGAAACACTTTGGTTGAAATTTGTGGTGTTAGAATAAAGTAGGGACAAAGCAAGATATGAGCTGATACTCAAATTATTATTGAATTAATTTATCGATAAGTCCTAAGACTCAACGATACATGGAGTGCCCATCTCTAACATTCGAATCACAGCGATTAACAGACACAGCGATCAACTGGCAGGTGTATTGTGTATTTCGTTCGATTGGACGTACATTACGCGTATAATTTATACGCGCAATGTTTTTGTATACGAGCGTTGAATGCGGACAGCAATGGATATTTATCATAACGAAAAAATATACAACTTGTGATCGTAATTATTGAACATAGTAAAAGTAAAACAATAATTTATAATCTCAAAAAAATACTTTCTACTGATTTTCTGTACTTACTGATCATACGAAATATTTCCTTTTTTCATATTTGATTCACTACTTTTGTTTTTACAATTTTTCACAGCATAATAAGGCATATATGTGACGTTTTATCTATTTTTTTACGTCCTGAACGCATGGCAGGAACGCTCGTTGCGTAATGAGAGCGAGTTTCGAAAAGCATGCAATATAGTGCAGGGTTTTGGCACGCTTGCCACGCCTATTCGCCGTTCTATCTTGATCTATTTCTGTGTTTGTGTATTGGAATTTGTTCACTTTTTCGGAGTGGAGGCGTTCTGTAATAATTTCTGATAGCTTTTTAATTGTAAATTTGCCTTGATATGGTGTTCACATATATGATAGAAACTTTTTTTTATTATTATTATTCGCCACAATTTTTCCACAACGTTACCACTCTAATTAAAAGGTGTCGCGTCAGTTGTGCTCGACTACTGTGATCGCATAGAATTTGTTAGTTAACTTGTAGGACGTTGATTTTAATTTGGTTGGATCTTAATTGTGACTGTCGAGTATTCTGTTTGCTACACCTTTTATTCACCAACCTACTGATTTGTTTTCAGTAGTGATAATAATATTGTTATTTATTTCAAATGGTTTGAAAAGAGTATTTGGCACATGAGTTTCTTGCCCGATTCTTCTTATGATAGCCCCTACACTCGGAATCGGGCCGCTCGTGGCGATGGCGTCCGTGTCTTTTTTTGTTCCACGGAGGCACTTTCCACAAGCGCTCGTGTTTGTTTTGTTTATTTAATTTTAACAGTGCTTTGACATAGCTCATTTTGTTCATTACTCGTGAAAATAATCTCTGTAAAGAGTTCGAAACGTCGGGAAATAAATAGAAAATAAGTTCTAAATAAACGCGATATAATCCATAAAAAGTTGTTTCAATGTTATCGGATATTTGTTTTTATAGTACATATCTACTTTAAATTTACATAATGTTTCATCCCTATTTAATTATCTAAGTCAGTATTGACCAGTTATAATATAATACACATACCTTACTGGATGCCTCTTTGTCATTTAGCTGATGTAGGAGGTTCATTGCCTTACAATCACTATGTCCACAAACTATGATGTGTCTTATGTTGTTAATTATACAACCAAGTTCCAACGCTGCTGGTTCACAGCTGGTCATTTCGTCGACGAAATATTGCGAGTGTGGGATGACATTTCCGGCGTTTCTTACTAAATAAACGGAGCTAGTTATTACATAAAATAAATAGTCAAGCATTATCGTGAGTCATTATGAAAGCTTTTTAATCCAAACAAATATGATAGAAGTCCGCAAGTTACGTCTTTGAATCATTATTAGTTCAAGACTGTACAACAAATTTTACAAATACATACATGATTATTGTGCGATTAAGAACAAAACCATTGACTTTAAATTTATTTTTAAAATGAAGAATAATATTTTAAAGTACAAACCAACAAACATATCACCAACACTGGTCTCTGTAAATCTAGTAGGAATCATTCGACTGTCCATGCAGGTGTAGAAAATTGCTTTTGGCTAGGGCAACAAAGAAAAAACATAAATACTACAATTACGAACGCAAAAAATGGAAAAGATGGACGCCTATTTTTCTCCTACGTATAGCAGGAGGGTATTACTGTTATTAATATCATGTAGCACCTATAGATACTGCCGAGCGGATCAGCACAGTGCGCACAATTATTTCCAATAAAAAATAGCTTACACAGATATTCAGAAAGAAATAAAACGTCGCGGCGGCTGACGGTTAAGCACTCCGTTTCTAAATCAGAAGTCTTGGGTTCAAATCTTGGCGCACAGGAATAACTATTTAGAATTGTTTACTTTACTGTGTAAGAGAGTATGCACCTGCTATTTAGGTAAGTTTAGTAAAAAGGTTTTGTGGGTAAAGAAAGTCCTCCAGTTCTACTGCTCCTATAATAATTAGCTATACGTCAGTTATAATTCAATAGCAACGCGATAGCTCCGTATTACATACTACTTGATCCAGCTAACTTTGTTTCGCCTCAGAAGAAATGAAAATGGTAATTTTGGGTAATATCTAAGAGATAAACAAAAGGACATAAGTACGCAGTTTTTCCGCAGACCTTTTGAAATGTACCTTAAATTAATAATGTAGTACTTTTTTTTTATTTATCACTCCGGCTTCTGCCAGCGTTTGCAATTAAAAAAAATCTAAAATATTATCATTTTTTATCAACCCGATCTAAAAAAAACAAGCGCGAGCTTTTCAAAAAACCCGTTATTTATTACCATTAAATTATTTTTGATTGCGGTCCGTGACATCTGACTAATACATGTTTGTGGCCAGTATAAGAAAATGGTTGAGTACCGCTGCACTAAAACGATAAAACGGGCAGACGTCAAATGTTGCCATAAATTGACCCGACTTTGGGCAAGTTCCACTAAGCGACCGCGGCGATCGCAACGCCCACAGTAGCGCTCCACATAAAGCCCGCGGTCGTTGCGAGCGATCGCTCGACGTCATAGATGACGTCACTGTTCGCGACCGCTTCGTGCCCACTTCGCCTGCAAAATATTGGTAGGTCTTGGTGGGCTTTCAATAAAAAATGACAGAACTTGATGAATTTTCCGAGCCGCCATATTGCTAGCACACAGCGCTCAAGTTTTGCGTTCCACTTATAACATTCGCCCACAACGCCCGCGGCGTTTTTACGTTAGTAGAACGGCAATTTCCGCGGTCGCGGTCTTTGTGGGCTTTAAGTGGAACGCGGCCTTTATTTAATAGTTTTAGTCCAGGGTCGAAAGTCGAATGTCAAAATGAAATTAGCAATGACAAACAAATGTCAAAAATGGCAAAAGTGAAAATAGTATGCGAATTTATTTGATTTCTTTGGTTAATAAAGTAAATTAATCATTTCATCCAATAAATCAATAACAAAAATAAAAAATCTAATAACTGTAAGTATGTTAATCTCTAATTTTAATGAAATAAAAATCTAGTGCCTATTATTTTAATTCTTACCGTTGGATTATCTTTTACTTCTTGAAACTGTTTAACCATGCTTGCACGATCTAAGACTCGATATCTCATAATACCTCTCAAGATCCTTTCCATATTAAAACACACTCACGTTTACATCAGTAATTGTTAACACTTATTTTTAATAATTCATAAAATACAGAAACAATGTTATATAGTTATAGCTACGCCGAGATTGACGTCTCTGACCTTCATTATTTGCGCTTATCGGGCCCGTCAAAGAATAATTAAAAGTAGGTAATATAGAATTTATGTGGGTCAATGTACATATGATACATATGTATTTCAAAATGTTCTGAAACTTAAAATAATCAAGATTCGTTCTATTATCATATGCTTGATGTCTATATAAATAATGGAAAGAGATTTTGAATGAAAGGGAATGAATTTAATATAAAATTGATAAAAATTCCCAAATCTATTATATTTGTTATGTATTGTTTTAGATGGCTCAGAATGTTATTGGAGATGGAGCAAGAAAGGAGAATTTTACTTCAATCCTCCCTGAAAATCATCGGTTTCTGGAGCCTGAGAAGGCAGTTAAAACTATTACAGACATGGCTATATGGGAGAAATCAGAGGCATACATGGAGTACACTGGCTTTATAGCCACTCTTAATGAAGCTATCAAAGGGAAACCAATCTCTGTAGATTGCAAAATATCAGATAATATAAAGAAAATAGGGGGTGTCCTGGAAAAGTTAGACAGATTAATAGATGACTATCCTCCAGTGGATCAGCCACAGAGATTTGGAAATACTGCCTTTAGAGAGTGGCTCAATAAAGTTAGATCTCACACAACAGAACTGCTATTGGAAGCATTACATCCTAGCTTGCATGTAGCTATTCCAGAGATAAAAGTTTACTTTGAAGAGAGCTTTGGTAATGCCACAAGGATTGATTATGGAACTGGACACGAAATGGCATTTGTCATGTTTCTATGTTGTCTATATAAGATCGGTATGTTACAGTCCGAAGACAATGTTGCTACTGTATTAATAATATTTAATAAATACATACAAATTGCCCGAAAATTGCAACAAACATATAGAATGGAACCAGCAGGCAGTCACGGAGTCTGGAGCTTAGACGATTACCAGTTTATACCATTTATTTGGGGCAGTTCTCAACTTGTGGACCAACCTAGGATATACCCACCTGCAAAGTTTCTTGAGGATGATGTCATAGATAAATTTGCTGATGACTATATGTTTATATCATGTATCAAGTATATAAAAGAAGTTAAGAAAGGTCCATTTGCGGAACATTCTAATCAGTTATGGAGTATCAGTGCAGTCGGTTCTTGGACTAAAATTAATCAAGGACTTATTAAGATGTACAAGAAGGAGGTGTTGAGTAAGTTTCCCGTAGTCCAGCATGTACTGTTTGGATCACTGCTTCCTATTAGGAGGTTTCCATTGCATCAGTAAGATTTAATATAAGGAATGGATGGAATTACATCTTAAATATTCAATTCTGACTGTATTTGTGGAAGATCATGAACAAATATTTGTTAATGTTATAAATTAAATATTATAATTGTTTATAAAACAACCAACATCAATTAATTTTACTTTAAATTCTCAAAATATAACCGTTAGCAGTTTGGATGGTTTCTGATACGTAATACATATTTTTATATTATAGCTGAATATGAATGAACCAGTATTAGCTGTTAATTTAGTTAGTAATTAATATATGTTTAAAATTAGAATTTCAAAACAATATTAAATTAATTAAGTAGACCCTGACTGAGTTACTCAATTAAACTTCCCATTTTTGTTGGCACTACCTAGTCTACAGCATCATGACTGTATAGTCCTTGAAGAATAGCTGTCAAAGACGTTATAGCATGTTTGAAAATGTAGTTAAACATTTTAATGAAGCTATCTTTGGTATTGGTTTTAACTAGAAGCATAACTAAGTCTAGGTGGTCAAGTAGTTTAGCGCCCCGCTTCCGATTCAGAAGTCCTGTGTTGGATTCCAGACGAATATACCAATAATTTCTCAGATTTTTGTGGAAGTTATGTGTGATAAACATGATGACTGACACACCCAGTGTAATTGCAATAGTTTCACCACCTGTTTCGTTTGGGACGTACCGATTCGGCGAAATGCGATATTAACAGCCGCTACCGCTTCTTCGAGGAGAAGAAGACGTGAAGTTACGTAACTTAAAATACACGCTTTCCCACCAGAAAACTATCCAAAAAATATTTAGGAAAATACAAGAATTTGATGTAGTTTTAAACTAAATCAAATAACTTTGTCTCTATAAAATCTAAATCTATTTGTCTGTAATAAAGCTATATTTATACATTACTAGCTGACCCGGCGAACTTTGTTCCGCATCAAAAGTAATAACTGCTGTCCCGCTTTGTTAATACTGCAATATCTTCGAAAATATTTGTTTAAATTACATGCTGTTAAAGGCCAGGATCATCTATATTACATGCACAATCTATTTGAGACACTTAATTGAATTAAAATTAATGCTGTAATGTTTAAAATCGCTTCGTAAATAAGCCATTATTTCTCGCGGAAAGTAAATCAATAAAAGTGGTCATTGTGGGTTATCCTTAAGAGATAGATATATGCCCTACGGACTTTTTTGTAGACCTTTTGAAGGTGTTTAATAATATAGAATGTTGTTTTGATTTATCACTTAGGGTTCAGGCAGCGTTTGCGATTAAAGTTCTAAATCTTGAAAATTATCACTTTTTTACTACACTATACATGAATTATAGATCAAAACCACACCCTCTAAGTATTAAAAAAAACGGCATCAAAATCCGTTGCGTAGTTTTAAAGATATGCGCATATACGGGGACAGACAGCGAAAAGTGACTTTGTTTTATACTATGTAATGATAATGATTGAGAATGGCAATCTGGACTTTTCTGTTCAGGTCTCAGGGACAAGGATGTCTCAGAAAGTATTGTATAAACATTAACATTTAGAAATATCAAACAAAAGATGGAAAAAATCGTTTTTATTTCAATGAAAATATTTTGACATAAAATACGACCTTTATTCTAATATAAATAATTCTTAAAATATTATAAAGACGAAAATTTTTGGGGGGACGGAGGTGTGGAACAGTTTCAAATAAAATGCTGGATAGAATTTTAAATGCAATAGATACCATCATTATTGAATTGTGGATCGTCACTTAACTAGCAGACTGTCCTTTCAATTAACACAACATTTGCTTGATAAAGAGCAGCGAGAATTATTATTATCTGGCCGTTACTTGAGACCATCTTTGCGTTGTTGGAATAATAATCACTTTCTTTATAATAGTCTACCTTATAGTCTGTATGATATTATGGAGTTCACATAATTATAATTCTGCTATCAAGTGATAACTTAAAAAAATGTTTTATTGATTTTGAACCGATATCAAGTCCTCTTTAATAGCTATTATCGGTATTTGAGCTATAATTTAATATAAAAAATATATTGTAAAATTAGCCAGAATATACTAAATGATAAATTTTTATGTTGGAATAATACTCAAGAGTCATTTCCTTTAGCAATTATTCAATGAGGATTTCAAAAGAAAGAGCAGACAGCACAAGTTTAATAAATAAATCGCTTTTTTAAATGCCAGGATAACCATGTGGGTTTTGTCAAAATATCAAAAATAGTGTTCAACTTCAGGAACTCCAGTACAAAATAAATAGACTTTATTTCCGAACCACGTCAAAATGGAATCATTTCCTCGCATTTTATCAGTGTTTCGGGTTCATGGTGATTTATTTTTCTAGACTAGACGAATACATTTAACTATAATAAGGTATTTCAATGTTGAGTAGATTCTGATGTCGATGTCGCTGCGTCGTGTTTTTTACTATGCGTGTATGTGTCGTATATTTGGTAAGTCATGCCGGCCGTGAGTGCTGCAACTGCAGTGCCTTGTGCAATCACGCGGTACTTCATGAGGAAGACACTGGTGCTCATGGCACCGCGCCGTTTGTACGCATAAGCTCCATATCCGCATGCGGCTAATAAACCAGCAATACCTGCAATCATAAAAATATTTATTTAGGCCTGCATTGGTTGAATTTGCTAATGCGTCGGGTGAGTCTGATCATCTTACTGTCATACACCTTGGTCTCTAGGAAATCACTCGAGGGAAGGTAGAGACATATCCTTTAGAGAAACTTTAAGCATTGAATGGACGCAGTTCCATCGCGAGGTATTAATAGTGATTAAATCATAAAAATATCATCAATAATAAAAACAGTGCTGCTGTGTGATTCATCGTAAATAGGTTATATGGAATTTATGTAGGTACTTAAATATAAAACTCGATCAAAATAAAATCATTTTTAATCCATACTTATGTAAGTGGGTACATAGAGTAGGTACATACCTATTTAAAAAAATAAAATTTACCTAAGTGTATCATAAAAACTATCTACTATGTTATGTTATTCAATTACCTACTAAAATATTTTTTATTATCATTCAGGTTAGATTTTGTTATTAATATCTTTTTGCCTACATATTGTACACAGTCTAACACTGCTACTTTGCGTAATGTACTGCAATTTTGATTTAATTTCATTACGCTGGTCACCAAATTATCATTCAGTTAAACCTTGTATACAATGTGTAACAGGACATTCGACTGGACTTATAGAGGAAGTCAGGAAATGTGTAGCAGGATTTCCCCAGGTAAAGGGGAAGTCCTGCAACATTCTGTTACATTGATTGCGTCACTTCACTTGAGGATAACACGCACTTGTCCAAACATATCTTTTGTTCCAGTATGTGTAGAAATCTAAAGTGACAGAACAGTGGTTTGGGGCCACACGGTTCAAGTTGATTATCTGAAAGAGTATCTACTAGGATTGTATCTACCAGCATTGTATCTACTAGGATCTCTCAGATAATCGACATACGAGTAGAGTGGCTTAGGTATGCTGAGTATGGTCGACGACGATGTATCGTCTGCGAAATCCTAGTAGATCCAATGATCCTATATTTCTAGTACATCCAATGATCTACTAGAATCTCTCAGATAATCAACATATTTTCTCAAAGAAGCTGATATTATTGGTAGATACGTAATATAAAGAAAAGAGTAGATAGATGGACTAAAGCAATTTACTAACGATAAACATAGTCTCCTGCGATAAATCACTTGCTATCGTAACAACAAACACCCTTTCTAAGCACATCGTCTATCACACAATCCATCCATGTTTTCTTAGGTCTTCTTTTTCTCTTCTTTCCTTTCACATTCGAATTTATCATTCTTGTCGCGATATAATTACAAAAGTAAACCTTGATAAATAGTTAGGTAAGTAGGTACATACCAATAATCATGAATGGAGATTCCTTGGATTTACGCGCTAGTTTCTGACCCTGGCTTTCCTCGCTATAATCTATCATGGGGCTTTGCTGTGACATGGTGGCAACTGAAAAAAAATAATTTAGTTTAAATACTAATTGGTCGACCAACAAAATTTGCTTCATAAAATGACAGTCAAGAAAACTTTCGTAAAGTGGCTCACGCCGTTTCTCATTCACGGCGCTGTACCAATTTCTAGTCGTGGTTATAAATTGGGTTTGTAATAAACTTTAATCTACAAATAGACATTTCGCCTGTCTGCCGTCAAAGCCAATAAAAATATGAATACAGCGATCTAGTTTCGGATGAGAAAAGTAACCATCAAGGTCAAGGAATAAAACTATTCCGAGCTAATAAACATAAAATTCCATATGGAAGAGCTACCTGACGTAATGACGAACGTCTGCACCGCCACTGACCGGTGTGGGTTCGATACCCGTCCCAGAATAAATATACAACTACCTAGCACCTACTAGTAAGATGAACATAATTGTTCGAAGCAAAATTTGCAGTTTCATTCGCTCACTGCGTCAAAAACAAGGTTGTAATGAAGGAAGTTGGATTGAAAGGGAGTGTCGGTGTAAAAGTAATGGAAGGGCATGCTCTAGCTAGTGGTTCGGACATGTAAAATGAGTGTATGATTCTACGACTAAATTGAACGAGTCCTTGAAGGAAGGTGATGTCAAGGGCATTAAAAAGCGACCAGCTAGTATGACAAGACAGATTTTAAAGTAAAAGAAATTAGTGAAGTGTGCTAGGATCGTGCTTTATGGCGCTCTATTATCTCTGTCTACCCCGCAAACGACTTGGCATAAAGTTATACTATGTTTTAAAATTCTGTACTTCCATTTCCTATCCCAAATAATGCAGATTAATGAGTAAAAGGCAACGGATTTCAGTATTTTAAAGAATTTTATATATATGTAATACAAGCTGACCCGGCGAACTTTTCGCATCAAAAGTAATAAATGGGTAAATTTTGGATATCATGAGGTTCAATTTGTGCTATTTATCGGCTTTAACTGCCGTCCCGCTATGTTAATACTTCATGAAATATGTTCGAAAATATTCGTTTAATTAAATTGCATGCTGTAAAGGGCCAAGATCATCTATATTACATGTAAAATCTATTTAAGACACTTAATTGGATGCAAATTAGTGCTGTAATGTTTATAATCGCTTCGTTAATAACCCATTATTTCTCGTAAAAACTAAAAAAATAAAAATGGCCATTGTGGGTTATCCCTAAGAGATAGACATAGGCCCTCGCGGATTTTTTTGTAGACCTTCTGAAGGTGTTTAATAATGTAGAACATTGTTTTGATATATCACTTAGGGTTCAGCCAGCGTTTGCAATTAAAGTGCTAAATCTCCAAAATTATCATTTTTTCTTTACAACATCAGATATGAATTATAAATCAAAACCACCCCGTTGACACCCTCTAACTATTAAAAAAAACCGCATCAAAATCCGTTGCGTAATTTTAAAGATATACGCATATAAGGGGACAGACAGCGGAAAGTGACTTTATTTTATACTATGTAATGATTCGAATATTCGGTTTCAGCCAGAAAACCAGTTCCGGTCGGACTCTAGTTTGTAGGATTCTGAATTACTTTTACATTTATTCTTTGTAAATATGTACGTACTATAGATACGTAGTTAGGAAGCTACTTATTGTAATTGAAAACTTCATAAGTTTCGTGATCCAATTATTAGAAAATAAAATATTACTAGGTACTACCACAACAAAACAATTACTAGCTGTTTTTATTTAAAATAATGTTTCAGTTCCATGTAACTTTTGAAGGTCGCCAAAATAACCTGAATTTGGTTAATAGATATTCAAGAATAATTTATGTGACTGTGGAATCCCGTCGCGAGATAAAACTCCTCTTTTATGTATGAGAAATAGGCAGGTAGGTGCCTATAATAATTAACAATGTTTCATTTTCCTTGTAATGTTTGCATGAATTTGCATCATATAGTTTCCTCTGTTTTAAGTCCAATATTATATCAAATTTATCTACAAATTGTATACATAAAGATGACCAAAGGTATTCCCTCATAAAATCTTCCTTATCTTACTATCAGGAGGATGGGTTGGCGACTTCTGCACCTTGAATAAATCACCCCTTTCAAAATATATTAGTATATTAATAAAGTGGCTTAATGCAATTTTTAATAACACTACATTACATTTATGATTATGGCAACAGAAAGTTAGATATTCATTTAAAATCATAATAATGATCGTTAAAGATATGAGCGCGGGGCGGTGCAAAGAATGTCTACAATAATAACGTTATAACCAAATTTATTACAAGAAATATAAAATTAAATACTTACATTTTATTTTATCTTCAATTGGAAATTTCAAAGATACCTAGTTATTCTGTTAAATTCGGCTACAAGGTCAAGGACATACACCGAACAGTAACACTTATGGACGACTACACGTGATTGAGTGAAACGCCAACTGGAGTACTGGACTGGTTATTGATAGATAGAGGCGAAATTCGTGTGAATTTGCGCACGGTCTACGTGCAGAAGTTTGTAACGATCGTGACTGATGATGTCATCGGCTTCGGTCAGAGACTACTAGCTAGGAATTTTCTTGTTATGGAAAATCACAATGTACTTACATTGATAATTCAGTACTAAAATTAAATTATTGTAAGTAATTAACTACACACCTACTATAAAATGTGTCTCTATGTTACAATATTCTTAACTGACATATTGCTTCGCTTCAAGTACAATGCTACACGTAATCAGTACGTACTACCTACCTAGATAGTTCACGATATTTCAAAATGTAGAGATATAATTATTGCTGTCTACCTAATACGTAATCATCATAGTATCATTTGGGTGAAATGACGTCACACATTTTAAATTACTAATAGTACATGTGTCTATGTCCTCGTCAAAATAAAATAAATAAACATTGTCTATACACAGCCAAAGTTACTTCTCTGTAATTATTATTCTAGTGTGTACACAAGTAGATACTTAGATAATACTTATGAGCATTAACGTCGTAGAATTGGCAACTTACACACACATACATACACACTTAACTTCAGCCAAGTCCCTTGCGGTATAGGCAGAGGGAACAGATTCACTCGATTCTTTAAATTTCATTACACTTGTCATACTCGCACGTTGGTTTTTAGGGTTCCTGACTTCACCTCCCTCAAGGATCCGTTCGATTTAGTCATGGAAAGTGTGTCGTGGCCGGTCTAGACTTATACATAGGTACATCCTTCACTTCCACTGTATATTTGCTTAGTCAATCTTGCATCATCCATTCTACTTCTTCATCTATTTTCTCTACATTCTTTCTGAAAGTGGTAAAGCCTCGCAGCTCGCTACATGAATGGGCCGGCTCGACCGGTGAAATACCACGACCTCTTAGAACATCAACGTATAGTGGCACATGCTGCGATTCGCTTGGTGAGAGACGTCCTCCGAGGATAATGTCCTGTAATGTTACTATTATTGTGTGCAAAATTAACATTAATATGTCAGTGTACCTGTAGGTAAAAAGGATGTCCCATTAAGAGGTCAAGCAAATATCACTTCATTCAACTTACTGCGATCTTGACACATTTGATTTCTGAAAACTAAATGAAGTAAGTCGTTGTCCCTTCTTCAGTGGATGCATGAAGAGTTAATGACTTTTATACATGGTCCTAGGTTTAGATCAGTCTCTCTCTAACTAAAACTTCATTGATTCGATAAATGGAGTAAACCTTTAACTATAGCAAATCAAATAAACCTAAAAAAAACCTGCTAGGTTGATTTGCATTTAGAAAATACGCAATTATTTTTCAACGTTTGTATATTCAGGTAGATAATCAATTGTATTTTAATCTGTAATTAGGAGATTGTTTTTTATAAAATAAAAGAAAAATAATAAAATTTGTTAAAAAACATTTTAATAAGGCTCAACAAAATAATAGACAGCTTTCGTTACGTACGGTACCTAATGTCGTCGTGTAACAAAACGTACCATCTTTGCATAGTATGTTATTTTAAAGTGTACTTAATCTAAAATAATTATACACATTGTAGATACATACAAATGAAATGTTTCATTTCACTCAACTTTATTATTAATTATTGTATTAATTATTTAAATGATTTTAGCATAGACTATTATATTATATTATTTATACTAGCTGACCCGGCAAACGTTGTCTTGCCGAAAAATAAAATTTAAAAAATAAGGGTTAATCGTAGGGGGTTGAAAATTTAGGGTTGTATGTATTTTTGTATCCCGTCTTATAAAAAATATAAGAAACAGAAATATAGGTATCGATAAATTAAAAAAAAATTTAGTGCTGGGCTACCCTTAACATTTAGGGGAATGAAAAATAGATGTTGGCCGATTCTCAGACCTACTCAATATGCTCACAAAATTTCATGTGAATCGGTCAAGACGTTTCGGAGGAGTATGGGAACGAGAATTTTATATATGTATATGATATTTTATTATATTCTTTTAACTATGGATTTTAGGGTTTGACATATTGTTTTTCAGAGTGTGCAATTATAGCACGTACTTTTCATAATTGACAAACTTCATTTCAAATAACTAATTTACAACTTTAAATAGATTTTTCGGCATTGTAAAAGTAGGTACAGTAGTGAGAATTAAATAAACAACTTGCAATATTATAGATGATGCCTTGAAAGATGCCTACTATGTACTCATTTATTAGAAAACCTCATACGTATAAAAATATATATAAATTAGTCAAATACTATGTTGCTCTTGCGTTAAAGAGGTTGTGAAAACAACATAACATAAACATAACTTCACACGCCTTTGTTACCCGAAGGTGTAGGCAGCGGCTGTTAAGCCTCGTCTCGCCGTTATGTTTACGTCTCAAATGGAATAGGTGGCGAACCTATTACCATACCGGGCACAAAGTTTTCAGTCATAGATATTTATCACACATAACTTCCGAAAACAATTTCGAAAAGTCAATGGTGTAAGCCAGTGTCAGGATTCGAACTATTTCGAACCCACTACCCCTTGATCAGAAGCCGTGTGCTCGACCACTGGACCACCGAGACCATTTTTGAGAACGTTTTTTAATAAATAATATAAAAAAACAGTTCAAGATTCACCGAACAGAACTACGACAATGGGTCTGGAAAGTCGGGAAGGAAACTTATACATAACATAACATAACTTCACGCCTTTTGTTACCCGAAGGTGTAAGGCAGCGGCTGTTAAGCCTCGTCTCGCCGTTATGTTTACGTCTCAAATGGAATAGGTGGCGAACCTATTGCCATACCGGGCACAAAGTTTTTCAGTCATCGATATTTATCACACATAACTTCCGAAAATAATTTCGAAAAGTCATTGGTGTGAGCCAGTGTCTGGAATCGAACCCCGGACCTCTGGATCAGAGGCCGTGCGCTCGCCCACTGCGCCACCGAGACTGACTTAACTTATACATAATAAAGCATTAATATTATTATGATAGGTTAATTGTCTCATTTTAATTAATTTAACGCTTAAATAGACCAATCTATCTCTATGTTTGTTACTAGGTACTGTCTGTGCTATTTATTTTAAAAGTTAAATGATCACTCACTAAAAGTTCATGTACTTTGGCTTAACCTGTATTAATAATAATAAAAAATAATATACTAGAATAATATACGTTCTATTTCTCATTGATGTACAAAACGTTAACCTACGGCAAAGAGTATATAAATACCTGACCTACGGTACCTGCATTAATTCAAATAAATTTCATAAAATTGCAATTTTGCCAATGCGAATTAATTTTCGGAATCTATAAACACAACGCCAGTAAAAATGCTATAATAGACTAAATTTTAAAAAGTAATCTAATCACGATATCCAACTTTTGTTTACTAATCTGAATTTTGACATATTGCTTAGTTAGATGCCACACTATTTTTAAAACAAATTACATCTAAATAAAACTACTTTTGTCGATAACATACGTAAATCATATTATTGACTCAATTATCCCGATACTTTGCAAGTTTTATAGCTTACAAATTCAATGAGGTGATAACATATAAGAAACATTCGGGAACACTCGGGATCAAAGAAGAGATGAAACTTTGCCACCTCAATTCTATTGGAGTCTAAACTAAAAAGTATAACTTTTTAGTATTTTGTATAGGTTGGAAATAGGCAACCTATTTGCGTTCCAAGCAAGAAAGTATGAGTTGTACTGTAATGGTTATTAAGTTAAATTGAGGTGGAAAATTGTGTCTCTATTCACCCTTTGATACCAAATCACCCCGTTTGCAGGTACTACTACATTTGTCAATATCAATGTCATTTGTCAATCTGATCGGATAATATTTTGTATTTCAATTTAGTGTCTTTAAGAAGGTTTCCATTAAAATAATGATACCTATGGATCGCAATTACTGTTCTCATCCTTATAGAGCTGTAAACAATTCGAAAAATTATCGGCGAATATTTATTTACATTATTTTAATGAATAAATAATAAACGAAAATTAGATAATTATACAATTTAAGCTCGTCAAATATTGCGGTTATTTATTTCAATATTTAGTGTGGAGTTGTACTGTGCTCTCCTCATTTAAACCAACATTTATTGTGTTTTATATAACCACGACGTATAATAATGCTAAGTATTTTCTAAATATCTTTTATATGTTTATAGGTCATTAAATAACCTTTTACAATGGTAGAGACACACAGTTCACTTCAACAATGGGTCTACTCGACCGGCGAAATACCACGATCTTCCAGGTAATCGACGAAAAGTGGCTTAAGCTGCTTTTGGTACGGTGAGAGAAGTAACCGGAAACTCACTCCTTAGCCTTCCTCTCACTCACCACTCACCCTTCCCTTTATCTTATCCGTAAAACAGGCAACGCAAATGTGACTGAATGTGAGCTAGTTGCTTACCACCAGATGACCCACTTGCTCCTTTTCCCCCCTTTTCTATTAACAAAGCGATTGTGATTATATTTTTGAAGAACACTGGGTTCTAACGAATAATAACATATTAAAATTATAAACGACATTTTAAACTACACATATAATATAGTATTATGGTCGAGCTGATGGTTGACTGACGTACACACTATTTTAAATATAGAGTTTTTATTTGATTTGTTTAGCCAGAACAAAATAAAAAGTATATTTGGAAAGACCACCGAGTAAAACAAAACTGAAACAATCATAACTTCTTTGTATATCACCTTTATTTTTCAACTTCTTTTTTTCAGGCCACAAAGTAAGTAAGGCCTAGCTTTTTAAGCTAGGCTTTACTTACTTTGTGGCTTACTACATTCTCAGGTTATTTCCTGAGAATGTAGTAAGCCAGTAAGTTTGTATCCAATATTATTGGTATAGATTATTTCCTATAATTAGATAGAAAAATGTTAACTACTGTACTTAAAGGCGGTTCCCAAATTTATAAGACCTACCTCGTCATTGAGACGAACTGACGAGAAATACATTTAGGAGCTATCCATATATTACGTAAAGAAAATTTCTTGAACATTCATAGACCATTCGTTTACCCTTGAATAAAAATAGTAACACTTCAGTATGAAGTTATATTTTACATAACTATGTCACGTAAAACGGTAAGATAAAACTTACTATATGCTTAAGAAATGCGTTACGTAATATATGACGCGCCCATAATATAAACGGATATTTCAAGAATGTGTTATGTAAAATAATAAGATTTAGCAGTTGTAATTGCGTAGTGGTTAGATACTCGTTTTGAAAACAGATGTCTCAAGTTCCAATCTGGGGTGATAAATACCGATGGCTGCCTAAAGTAGTCTGCAATATACATAGGTATGTGTGAGTCACCCACACATATTAGAACACACCGAAACAAAATTATTATATCTTTACGACTATAGTTGAGTGACAATGGCAAAACAAATCAAAGAATTTTAACTAACACTGAATGATTACACGTAACATTTCAAATCACAGTATTTATATTATATAAACTATTCGCAAACTCGTCACGCGACATGCAACGGCAAGACATACATAGATGTATATTGTATATGTTGTGCACTTCACAACTTTCAAACATTGTGTATAATATAGTACTTGTTGTGTATATTTGTTCATTGATATTGGCCGGGGGCGCTCGACGACACCTTCTCCAATTTCTCGAAGTGTTTCCTCGCGTTCCTAATGTTGATGAGGGTCGCTTCTGATGGTATCTTCGGGTCGGACATCTCGACCATTACGTAAGTGTTGCTTGTGAATCCGTCTATGAATGCTGCAAACACGCTGTTGCGCACCTGCAAATAATATAACAATACCAAAGATATATTGTCTGGATGGTACGGAGATGGAGTATCCCACTTCTGAATCAAGAAGTAATGAGATCGACTCCGGATTGACTTTTCTGAAGTTATGGGTAATAAATATCGATGACTTTTGCTGACAAGGGGGATGAGGGGGTTAATAATTGAAATAAATCTGCTTACGTAATACTTGAATGGGCCCATAGGTTCCGACAGCTTTTTCTTTTGTTAAACCAAGCTTTAAAGAAGATAATGAGGTATTGATGTTTAGGGAGAACAGGTTTCAGGCATATGGAAACTAGAGAATAATGGTTGATGAAAATTTGTAACGTGTATCGTGCAGTGTGTGAAACAATACACACAGCGCCCTCTAGTTAGTTCTAAATTGAACAACCGAATGGTTACTTGCTATATTAATACTTTTTTAGCAATTAAACACTTAAAGGACATGGAAAAACAGACTGACGCTGCATACAAACATCCACGCTTTTCATAAATTTATACCCGGGCGGAAATCGAACACGCCGACTTGAAGCCAATTGATTTACCATGAGGCCCGCCGACGTTGCTTCGACGGTTGTAGCTAAAGGCGTAAAGTCAATATTTTTGCATTAAGTTACGTGTTAGCTTGCTTAAAAGGCAAATATAGAAATTTAATATGATTGTATGAGATTTTTTTTTAATCGCGCTATAGCTTCATAGCCAATACATGAATACATACCTCCATGCTCTGGAATTGCGCAGCGAGCTTGGAGCAGGACAGCTTGAACTGCTTCACAATGTTGGAGACTTTCTCGAAGCGATGCGCGTCACGGTGGGTCCGTTGCTGACAGTGAGACACCACCAGGAATGTGGCGCGCTCAAACAACAGCACCTGTCCAAGCAACAAACATCACTAGAATTGTTTATACTTTATTTCTTAGATTTTCGTAAATCACATTCATAATATTGAAACAACCTTTTATGAATTACTAGCTGACCCGGCGAACTTTGTTCCGCATCAAAAGTAATACATGAGTAAAATTTGGATTTTATAAAGTTCAATTTGTGCTATTTAACGACACACGTTTTGGCGCGCAACGCAACTGCTATGTCCCATTGTGTTAATACTGTAATATCTTCGTAAATATACATTTAAATTACATGCTGTAAACCATTACTTCTCGTAAAAAGTAAAGAAATAAAAATGGTCATTTTGGGTTCTCCTTAAGAGATAGGCTTTTTTGTAAACCTTATGAAGGTCTTTAATAACGAACATTATTTTGATCTATCACTTACGGTTCAGCCAGCGTTTGCAATTAAAATTCTAAATCTCGAAAATTATCATTTTTTCTTTACAACATCATATTTGAGCTATAGATCAAAACCACCCCGTTGACACCCTCTAACTATTAAAAAAACCGCATCAAAATCCGTTGCGTAGTTTTAAAGATATAAGCATATAAGAGGACAGACAGCGGAAAGTGACTTTGTTTTATACTATGTAATGATATCGCGTTTATTTAGAACTTATTTTCTATTTATTTCCCGACGTTTCGAACAAGAGTTCAAATGATCTGATACAAATGATCTCTGTAAAGATACAGAGATCATTTTCACGAGAAAACGTCAGGAAATAAATAGAAAATAAGTTCTAAATAAACGCGATATAATCCATAAAAGGTTGTTTCAATTTTATGTTTATAGGTTTTTTTTTCATGGCCTACAGATAGAGCACTCGGGCTTTTTGGGAATTGTGTGTGATAAATATATCGACTATATAAAGTGCAACTTTATATAGTCGATTAGAGATAGAGTCGATAGAGTTTAACACGTTTAACGCGCCTGCCCCCCAACCTAATACACTTATAAATATATAATAGTAGGATATAAACCGGTCAATTTAATGGCTAACCTCCAACATTTCTTAAGCTTGAATTCAATTCGTACGAGTCATCTAGTGGCGGGTAGTGGTACTATAATTAATATTACAAAGATAATAAACTAGGTTCTCCAAAATAATAACTTGGTGATCCAAGTAACACACGAAATACTTAGATTTTTTTTCTTATTTTTTAAAATTGTATAGCACCGCTATAGAGAATAGTGCCACAATACTTATCTCTTCCCGTAAGCGTCGTAAAAGGCGAATAACTGATTTGACCTGATACCGACTATTCCTTGTACATATAATAAATCGTTTCGCGGTTTCGTAAATCGTGACTATATAATGAGTCACGATTAATACGAATCATAAAAATCATAATATAGCTCTTAATTTTTGTCTACAAGCAGTTCACTTTACCTCATCGGCATCGACAATTTCAGCAAATTGTTTCAATGACGACTCTAATGCTTTGACATTAGGTATTAATTTGTATACAATACTCGACCACGCCCTGAAAAACAAAATGTTTTAAATTAATGTTTCAAGTATCCAAAGAGTTTTTTTCTGTGAAAGTATGATACGTCCAAACAGATTAACACAAGCGTCTTCGACAAGTAATACAATAATAATTATAATGGGGAGTAATAATAAAATAATAAAACTACCGAGACACTCCGCTTCTGAATCAAGAAGTCGATAAATATCAATGACTGAAAACTTTATGCCCGGTGTACGGCAATAGGTCCGAGTAGTAGCAGTAGCAGTAGTGTAGTAGTAGTAGCAGTAGTGGGTACTCCATTTGGGACGCTGCCTACACCTTCAAGTAAAAAAGGCGCGAACATATTTAATAATATGTCAAAGGTGCCTTAAAAACCGATGAGGACGTTTAACAAGAGTTATAAAAGTCGAAGCATGAAAAAGAGAGTGGGGTGTGTAAGAATCGTGCCTAATGGGCGCTCTATTCTCACTGTCTACCCTGCAAGGGAGTTGGGGTAAAGCTAATGTGTAAAATGTATGTGTATGTGTTATGTGTGTATAATATTTATAAATATATATTATATCATTATAAATAATATTTTTATATCGGCTATAATGTACAAATTGTAATGCACAGTTGTCTTATTTTATCGTGTTAGCAGGCAGTACAGATAGCAGCGTAATTAATAGTATGTTATCTAAATATTTTCCGCCCATCGCTGTCCAAACATCTCTTATCGCGAGGGGCAAAAATCACATCTAAAACAATTTTTACATAAGGTACCAATTTTCTTCAGACAGAACAACATGGGCGTGAACACTGAGCTTTCGGGAATCTTTTTCACTACGGTTAATAAGGCCACAAAACTGAGTGGTAAAAAAAATCTTACTTATACAAAGTCTCATCCCAAATACTGGTTCTGAAACAGGTGCATTCAAGTGGCTTGGATAATCTCTTAAGATCTTCTTCTCTCGCCTTAAAGATTTCTTCACGCTGCTCCTCTGCTACTAAGTCCATTTTGTGAACTAGACAGAATATTCGCGCCTCTGGAGAATTCTGCGACAAACGGTTCAATCATCGTAAATTTTATGAACTTGGCGTGCCTTTTTAGTGTAATTTTTAAATAAAATCAAATAGACATTCACCTAACTAAACTGTTATTTTGATTTCTTTTACAAATGTAAAAGAAATCTTATGAATAGATTTTTCGAAATAGAGTTTCCGAACAATTTACAAACAAAATTCTGTTTATAAACAATTTATCAGTTACACAGATAGTACTCTTACTATTAGTGAAATGTTTGATGATCTTTAGCGTAATTAGAATACAAACACTCATAATAACTGTGTGTACTTTGCCCTTTGCACCCACACTATGTGGTACTAATAAAACATATGATAAATATTCAAAAGTCTTGAAAAGTCTTGGTGGTCTTAATGTTATAGCACATATTTTTAGAACTGATTGAGATAAATAAATTTTTGACTTGGGAAATATTTAACACATAACATAACATAACTTCACGCCTTTTTCTACCTGAAGGTGTAGGCAGCGGCTGTTAAGCCTCGTCTCGCCGATATGTTTACGTCCCAAATGGAATAGGTGGCGAACCTATTGCCATACCGGGCACAAAGTTGTCAGTCATCGATATTTATCATACGTAACTTCCGAAAATTTCAAAAAGTCATTGGTGTGTGCCAGGATTGTAACCCACTACTTCTTGAATCAGAAGCGGGGCTAGCCACTGCACCACCGAGAATGTTGGTATTTGGAAATATTTGTTTATGATATATATAAATAGTTGTTTGATAATCTAATAGGCTAGTTACCTAATTTAAAAATAGTTTAATGGTAAAGATTAGAAAAAAGTTTCCTTTGCAATATATATTACATTTTACACTTAACATTTTAGAAAGCATACAAATTTCTGCGCAAAAGTGGTAAAGCCAAGCTGTTAGCTGCATGAATGGCCGACCGGTGAAATACCATGACTACTCAGAAAATCGACTTAAAGTGGCTCATACTACGTTTCGTTCGGTGAGAGAGGTACCCGGGTGCCCACACCCCTTCCCCATCCTACTCCTTTAAATTTTGATTCTAAACTTATAAACACACCTGAAGTATAGCTTCTAAACAAGACTGATAATAATGCATATCTTTCTCCATTTCCCTGCTCTCGACATCAAACACATATATCAGTACTTCAACATTCCTGAATATGTTGTCCCGCTGTGATGCAAAGTAGTTTTCCATGAATGCCTCTTGACCACCACAATCCCAGAGGTTCAGTACCAAGTTGCCAAGAAAACGGACATGAGAATGTTCTACATCGACTGAAAAATAAACACTTTTTACACAAAATTCAAGTTTAATAAAAAATATATCATATCATTCCAACTAAAAATGTTTTTTTACACTTATAATCCTTGTAGCATATAAATTTTAATAAAACTGGCTTCTACTATTGTGAAACAAGTTAACATTTACCATATCATTACATAGTATAAGTATAAGTCTCGGTGGCGCAGTGGTCGAGCACACGGCTTCTGGTCCGGAGGTCCGGGTTCGAATCCTGACACTGGCTCACACTAATGACTTTTCGAAATCGTTTTCGGAAGTTATGTGTGATAAATATCGATGACTGAAAACTTTGTGCCCGGTGTATGACAATAGGTTCGCCACCTATTCCATTTGGGACGTAAACATAACGGCGAGACGAGGCTTAACAGCCGCTGCCTACACCTTCGGGTAACAAAAACGTGAAGTTATGTTTACATAGTATAAAACAAAGTCACTTTCCGCTGTCTGTCCCCTTATATGCTTATATCTTTAAAACTACGCAACGGATTTTTTAGTAGTTAGTTTAGTTCAGTAGTTAGTTTAGTAGTTAGTTTATTAGTTAGAGGGTGTCAACAGGGTGCTTTTGATCTATAATTCATAAATGATGTTGTAAAGAAAAAATTATAATTTTCGAGATTTAGCACTTTCAATTGCAAACGCTGGCTGAACCCTAAGTGAAAGATCAAAACAATGTTCTAGATTATTAAACACCTTTAGAAGGTCTACAAAAAAGTCCGCAAGGGCATATGTCTATCTCTTAGAGATAACTAACAATGACCATTTTTATTTTTTTACTTTTTACGAGAAATAATGGCTTAATTACGAAGCGATTTTGAGCATTACAGCATAAATTTTCATCCAATTAAGTATCTTAAATAGATTGTGCATGTAATATAGATGATCTTGGCAGTTTACAGCATGCAGTTTAAACGAATATTTTTGGAGATATTGCAGTATTAACATGGCAGGACAGCAGTGAAAGCCGATAAATTGCGCAAATTCATGATATCCAAAATTTACTCATTTATTACTTTTAATGCGGAACAAAGTTCGCCGAGTCCGATAGTTAACATATAAAGTCAATATCAATGAAAGAAATGGGGGAGGCCTATGTCCAGCAGTGGACCTCAAAAGGCAAATGATGATCAATGAAAGTTTAAACTATCATCCTAATAACAATTATTGTTACTATAAAGCACATTTCATTTTCACTATCAGGAATAATTATTACAAAAAAAATAACAAAGTATGAAAACTTTTAAGCTTTCTCATTGCATGTTACACAAATTTATTAAACATTACCAGGACAGTAATGCCAGCCAACCTGGCCAAAATGTCAAGCAGATGTAAAGCAGACGCGTTTAATTCCCGTTCATTATATTTGTGTATTAATAAAGTAGAGTAAAAATCTTGTAAATCTCTTACTAGTTGCTCCCAACCGTCTAGTATCTCTAGCAATATAATTGGCAAATATAATGGATCTCATGCTAGTTTTCCCTGAGCCGCTCTTGCCCATCAATAATACCTAAAACAATAAAAACTAGAGTATTGTAAAAGTAAACATATGCACAAAGAACCACATACTATGTTAGAGAAAAAAATCGTACCAAAACAATGATAATTGAATATTAACTGAGAGAAAGGATACATAGTTAAAAACTTACTTTTTTCTTCATCTTGATTAAATAATAACTATATGAGGTCAAGGAAACTTTTAGTTTAGAGTTTCAGAGCACGAACACCTTGCTTGCTTAAATTAATTTCATTTCTAAAATTGTGCGAGTAATTCGGAACGTAGCGGTAGCTAAAGCCGTCAATTCACTTCTGTAATGATGCCAGAACTACTAATTAAATACTCCAAATAATAACTTCATTTATGTTCAAACAATAACTTTAGGCGTATTTTTAAAAGGTATTTGACATTTTGACATATGATTGAGAATCACTAAATTTTCTTGATTTTTTTACGCGTTCTTTTGTATAGACTTGGCTGCTGAATAGGCTTTGCTTTTATTTAAAATCTGATGTGAGAACATACATAACATATATGTAACATAACTTCACGCCTTTTGTTACCCGAAGGTGTAGGCAGCGGCTGTTAAGCCTCGTCTCGCCGTTATGTTTACGTCCCAAATGGAATAGGTGACGAACCTATTGCCATACCGGCACAAAGTTTTCAGTCAGCGATATTTATCACACATAACTTCCGAAAAACAATTTTGAAAAGTCATTGGTGTGAGCTAGTGTCAGGAATCGAACCCGGACCTCTGGATCAGAAGCCGGGTGCTCGACCACTGGGCCACCGAGACTTGTTGCATATGTGAACAAAGAAAGGAAATACCAAATATAAGCGTGACTAACGCCCGAATACTGAACCGGCACTCAAATCTGACAATCAATAAAGTGCTACTAACTGCTCAATTTCACGCATTCTGTCTAATGTGATAGCTACTTAAACGCTTAAGTAGCGCTTATATATTTAAGTGGCGGTTCAGTATTCGCCTATAAGTCTCAATAATTCTGTCCTAATAATTTCTTAACCTTCCAACGCATCACTACGCCATCCCTACTACAGTATACCTACTATACGTAGTCTATAGGTAATAACGTGTTAGTTGTAAGGGAAAAGTATTGAAAGGAATCAAACCTCTTTCTCCATGAGGGTGATAACTGACGGAGTGTTGTGGGAGGGTGGTTTCAGGAGAAGTGTCAACTCCGCAACATATTAGAGAAGGCTAGCTCTGAGCTAAGGTTTTCTGCACTTTTGTGGATCTGGAAAAAGCGCTTAACTGTGTGCTACGAAAGGACCTCCTGGGCTATAGAGTGAGCAGCGAACTGTGCGTGTGTGCGTTAGATGGTGGTTTGATATTAATATTGGCGTTAATCAGAATTGCGTGTTGACCGTTCAGCTGTTCATCATATACCTGAACAGTTATCTTCAGAGAGTGAAATCGACGAATGAAGGGATGCGAATGGGTGATCTAGTTGTGAGTTACCTACTCTTCGCAGATGACGCCGTGAAGAGATGGTTGGTACACCGCGGATGTCGAAAAAAGAGTGACGCTAGAAAACAGTGTAAATGGAGCGTTGGGCAGATTTCTGGGCGCAAAGAATGTTAGCAGAAAAGCCCAGTTACCTATTCAAAATGCGGTACAGCAGACCTATTTTGAGCTCCAATTCCAGACAGCTTACGCGGTGCCTTGCAGATTTATATTTCCAACTATTAATACCAGCTGGTCAGTGACTACTCATCACTGAATAAATGGAATTTGTGGTTGATAAATCGAACTTCCAGTGAATTTAATAGTGACTACTCATTACGGACCAGCTGGAATTAGTAGTTGAAAATTTGGAATCACGTATTTGCAAGTCACGCGTAAGTTGGCTGGACTTAGCTCATCCCAACGCTAATTTCAGGAAGTGAGAGTTGGGTATGGCAGAGAGTACATATTATGATAGTAAGATGAATGCGGATGAATTAATCCTAGTTTTCCAATTACAGCATTCGAGCGCATTATGCGGCATAATCGGGCATAATGCATAACGTTGATGTTCCAACTACAGCATCGCTACGCACCAAAGAGGATATAAATACGCTGCTACCAGTGTTGCCAACCCCAATAAGTCAAAAAACAACAGTTCTCTCATTAAAAAACAGTCGATGGATTCAAAACAAAGTAGAAGGATTTCATTTTTCTCATGCATTATACTTTAAACAGTGGTAGACCAAGCAGTTCGCTGCATGAAACCGGCCCGGTTTGACCGGTGAAATACCACGACCTCTCAGAAAATCGACGTAAAGTGGCTCATGCCGCGTTTCGTTCGGTGAGAGAGGTAACTGGAGCCTCCCCTCCTTCCCTATCCCTTAAAGGTCGGCAACGTAACAGTAACACTATATGTGTTGCTGGTGTCCATGGTCGGCATTGGTTGCTTACCCCCTGGTGACACGTCTGCTCGTTTGCCCTCCTATCCCATAAAAAAAAAAAATAGTTTAAAAAACTAAAATACACGCTTTTTATAGAAAACCGAACTAAAAAATAGAAAAATAAAAAAATATATATTTTATTTTAAAAAAAGCGTGGGGTGCTTTTTAAGATATTATCGAAATGATAATCACTCTACTCATATCTGTCAATAAAATATTTATAACTATTGACACCATGCACACCACGCTTTTTTTAAAATAAAATAATTTTTTTTTTATTTTTCTATTTTTTAGTTCGGTTTTCTATAAAAAGCGTGTTTTTTAGTTTTTTTAAACTATTATTTATTTTATATTTTTTAGTTCGGTTTTCTATAACAAGCGCGTTTCTTAGTTTTTTAAACTATTGCTTAACTATTTTAAAGCGTGCTAACAACGGATATCAAAACCGAATTTGAGGAATAGCGCCATCTGTGACTTATACAAGGAACTCGTTTCAAGTTGATAACGTAGACTTTCCGCTGATTGCCACTAGATGGTGCGAGAAGTGAACTATGAACACTAAAAAGAAGTCGGTTACAAACAAACATACAGGTGAAGCTAATAAAAACAATAACCAATGTGAATAATGAATGACTCAAATTGGACAGACTGACGAAAGGTTATGAATGTGATTCGCGAAAATCTAAGAAATAAATAAATAATCTTTTGTAATAATATTTTTTAATAGTCTCGGTGGTCCAGTGGTCCGGCTCACACCAATGACTTTTCGAAATTGTTTTCGGAAGTTATGTGAAGATAAATATAGTTAACTGAAAACTTTGTGCCCGGTTTGGTGCCTGCATAGGTTCGCCACCTATTCCATTTGGGACGTAAACATAACGGCGAGTCAAGGCTTAACACAAAGCCTATCTTCAGATAGAGAAAGGCGTGAAGTTATATTATGTAGAATAACTGCATACAAAACTCTTCCAACAATTTTATTGACAGTATAAATAATATATAAAGGATAATAATTATTAACAATATTATATTTATATAGCACAATATATAAATATACAATCTTTATGTGCAATACAGTTATTAATGTGGCATTTGTTACTTAAAACATAAAGAAATGTTAATGTGATACTTCTAATGAAACAAAAGTATTTAAATTTAGGCCTCACAATGTATTCTGATATTATCAGCTGGTATAATCCACATTTTTTTTGCATATTTTCATTAATTTTGGTAAAAGTCAACTTTATTTATTAGCAATTTTTTTTTATATGTAATAAAGGCCAATCAGATCAATTAATCATTAATAACATCAGTGACAAGACCAGCAGCAATTGTAGCACCACCGACACGAAGCATCACCCTACCAAGTTCTTTTACATCCTTATACCGCTCTACACATATTGGTCGACCCACTTCAATCTCTACAACAGCCACACAATTATTACCTAAACAACGAGGTTTTTTCTTCAGAATTTCTCCCGTACTCTTATTTAATATGGATTTCAGTTTCACTATATTTGCAGGTTCTTTTAGGGACTGATGATGAATAAGTACGGGAAATCCTCTTGTAATTGGAACTGCGGTGTTAAATACAACAATTCTTGCCTCAAATCTGGTTGTCACTGGCACCTGATGAACTGTATCACAGAGGACATAACCAACTAAAACATTCTGCATGTCTACTCCTGATAGAGTTACGCTGACTTGATCACCAGCAAAAGCGACATTACTTGACATATCATTAATGCTCAAGCCTCGAATTTCAGCAATTTCCTTTATTGGACACACTAATACTTTGTCGCCTTTACTAATCATGCCATTTTCTATACGCCCGGCCACACAGAATCCTGATCCTGTACCTTTATAGACATCATTGATTGATAGACGCAATGGTTTTGATATGGGTCTTTCAGGCACACTAAACTTATCTATAACATCCAGGAGGCATGGTCCTTCATACCATTTTATTAACTCTTTCTCAGTAGCAGGCTTTGTGAGATTTTCACCAGTTAATCCTGAGCAAGGGACATATGTTACATCAGAATCCTTGAAACCAGCTTGTTTCAGAAAAGCTTTCAATTTTATGGCTATCTCATTGAAACGTTCCTCTGACCAGTTGGTGGTGTCCAGTTTATTTACAGCTACAGCAAGCTGGCTTACCCCCAGTGATCTTACAAGTAAAGCATGTTCTCTTGTCTGCCCACCAAGATCAAAACCTGATTCAAATTCACCTCTTGTAGCATCAATAACCAGCAAGGCAACATCTGCCTGACCAGCACCTGTTATCATATTAGGAATGAAGTCTGCATGTCCAGGTGCATCAAGAATTATCACTTTTTTGGTTTTTGTTTCAAATTGAGCTCGTCCTACATCCATAGTGATACCTCTTACTCTCTCTTCTCCAGTTTCATCTAACACCCATGCATACATAAAACTTTGCTTGCCAATCTTCTTACTTTCTTGTTCATATTTGTGTAATGTTTTTTGACTAACTTCACCCAGATCACATAATAATCTGCCCATTAAAGTAGATTTGCCTGCATCTACATGTCCAATGACAATAATATATAAGTGGCCTTTTTCAGAACCTCTTTCATTTGAGTATTGTATGTTAGCATTGACTTTATTCTCCTTTACTTTGGGTGTTATTTTGTATTCGTCACTTTGTTCAGTCTTTAAAACTCTCTCTGTAGATGGAGACTGATCTCTAGGTGTTTGAGGGCGACTACTAGAACTACCATCTTGCTCTATTTTGAACCCTTTGATTATCCCAACATTCTTTGGTTCTATATTAGTGGAGATTAATTTTGGGATTTTGTCAACTATTGTAATAGTTGGAGCTTTCACAGGTTCTATAACATCTGGTGGAGGTTTTGCAGATTCTGCTTCAGTCACTAATGTACTATCTTTATTATTTCTGTTAAGTATGTCATGGAGAGATTTCTCATAATCAAAATTATGTTTTAGAATAGTTTGTACAAGTACATTTTCAGGTACAGTTTCTCCTATAATATTTCTAATTTCGTCTAAACATGACGTCAGTTTAGCTTTATCTTCTTCTAGTAGACATAAACTCGGCACGTCAATTGATTCGCGTTTCTCGTATACGGGGTAGCTTGAGTCTGCTATACTTTCTTCAGTCTCCTCCTGTATATCATTATGATTTTGCATAAAGTGTGATATAGCTTGCTGGTTACGGCTTCTATCATAAATCCATTGCGATGTGTCGCTAGGAGACATATAATTCTCATCTTCTACGGAATGACCATATATGTCGTCATAGTCGTAGTCATCAGAAAATGTCCGATTTCTCACGTCGCGGTGACGAGCCATAGTATTTCACTTTCAGGAAAACATATGCAAACTCATTGCAAAATTGCAAAAACATTAATCCCACATTGACAAATCTAAGAAATGTTTCTATATTCTTTTGTAAAAGTTTTTACGGCCCTGTTACGAGTCCTTTTGAGCCTATGTGAAATGTACCAACCATAGATATAAGAATAATAGATCGGCAATAGTCACCCGAACAACGAGACCAAAAATGGAGTGTTTAAGTAAAGTACGCTTTTTACGCACACATTGATAAGTCTCTCAGACTTATCAATGTGTGCGTAAAAAGCGTACTTTTACTAGTGTCCGACCGAAAGTTCGGTTTCAGCCGAGTTTGGGCAAAAAATCAAGTTTCGGCGGAAGTTTCGAATTTTTAAGACTCCAGGCATCACCTTTCTTGAGGACACGTTTAATTTGATCATGGAAAGTGGTTGCCCTCATCGACTCCAATATCTGCGTAATCAATATTACCTCAATCATTCTTTCTACGTATCCAAATAATCGGAGTATACACTTCCTTAGTTTTTACACTAACACTATCTTCCAATCCTATTTTAAACCTTCCTTCCTTATAACTTTATATTCGACGCACTATTTTCATGCACCCTCGGCCATGCCCAACTCTCTTTCTTAAGTTAGTTTTAGGATCAGTACTGCACAGTGAAAAGCGAGGTTACGAGGTATCCACCCAACGCTTTATTTACACTGTTTTCTATATAACTTTACTCTTTCTTCTACATTCCCGGAGTACCAGTAATTCAAGTAATTATTATTATGAGATGAGTGTTAGGGCGGAGGGCCACACAGTTTGCTGGAAGAATGGGCCGGCTCGACCAGTTAGACCTTCGGCAGATATGACCAGCCCATTGCCATTTCAGCGAGCTTATCTTACGAGCTATGTTGTTCTCTGGTCGCCAGTTCTCTGGTGGATATACTCATTCCTGAGTTTATCTTTTAGAGATACCCCGAGCATAGCTTGCTCCATTGGTCGCTGAGCGAATTGACATTTGTGAACTAGCCCTACCGTAAATGTCCACGCTTCCGTACCGCAGGTCATTACCGGTAAGACGCACTGGTCAAAGACATTGTTCTTCAGGCATTGCGGCTTAGGCGAGTTGAAAACTCGACGCATTTTGCCGAATGCGGCCCAACCAAGTTGAATCCTCCTGTCATGCTCTTTCTTAAAGTTTCGTCTACCTAACTGAACATTTTGGCCTAGGTAGACCTGCTAATTCCTTGAGGATACGAGTCCCGGTGGATCTTTTGGGTATCTGTGGTCATCATCGCTGTACACCGCCGGCTTGGCCATCCGTGTGGATTAAAGGACCCCACAAAAACATTCGATCTCTGAGAGAGTTTTGGGCTTAGAGGTGACAACACGTCCATCCAGTTCGTCTAGCAGTTTTCAGCTTCGTCAGATGGGGCCTTCCAAGCCGCTGAGCAAACATTTTCGACCCCCTGTAGCGGTCGATCTGGTCGGATTGCTTGGGTATTCGATCGACGAAAGTCATGCCGCATCTGCTTTCTAATACGCTGGTTAAGGCTTTTCTATTCTGACTGTTCTATTCTGTTTCTCGCATTTGCCTCATCAGTACGACCGTCTCAGCAGAAAGTTTGAACTCCTTTTTCTGCGATCTCGGGAACCGCCTTTGAGACACTTTCCTCAGCGTGTTGACCACAATGTCGGTCTTTTTGTCCACATGGTCTGTGGTTTCCAGCAGATCAAATCTTTTGACAACATGGATAGTTCGAAAGGATGACATGTTGTGCCGACCCTATTTAAAGTGGGAAAAGGGCAGGAAAGTGATGATACTTTTTAGTTAAGTAGTACCTCAAAAGAGATTAATGATTCCTTTGAGTACAAATACAAAATAAATTATTTAATATTAAATTTCAAAATACCAATAGGAACTTAGTATTTTATGAAACAAAAACAATTACCGATTTGAATATTAGTTTTTATCTATTCCATTTTTTACCTATACCTTTAGGGATGTAACGATTCGGCGAGGAGATGCTTATCAGCCTCTGCCTACACCTTATTATAGAAAAAGGCGTCAAGGTATTTTGTTGATTGGAACAAATATTAGTATATTTATAGGTATATATAACATATACCCATTGTTTTTTATTTATTGTTCTAATTAATGCAAAATAATGGGGAAAATGCATCAAATTTTAGTATTTTATGGAATTTTAAACTTGAACACGTGAGTTTCGGTTTCGGTTTCGGGTGAAACTGAAGTGACGGCCGAACATTCGGTTTCGGCCGGAAAACCAGTTTCGGTCGGACCTTAAGTTTTACTTATTTATTGTTCATGTGTTGAAATGTAAATATCCTGAAAATCTAGTAAACGCAATTGCGCAGTCAGTGGCGAATATTAGTACATTTTTTCGGACATACCCTTGTTTTAAAAACTATTTTACTAATATTGCTGCTTCTAAGGTACTACTACTGCAATATACCTCAAGATAGTTGCGCCGCACAGTAAATGACATTAATTCAAATTTGATACTTAAGTGTTTTGTTTTTTTGTGTTTTGTTGAAACAAAAAAACCTTCAGAATATTTTATAATTACTAAAGACATTCCATATGACCACCAGTCTAAGATTAGTTATCGTTAACGAATTTAAAATATTTTTTTACTATTACGTAAAACAACTATTTTATTTAAATTAAATTAAAACTTTTAATTTAATTATTTTATTGAATAAAATCCGCAGAGAAAATTATTATTAGTAAAATATTTTTTTCCGGCTGAGCTGAGCTGACAGTGGAAGCTAGTGCTGTTGATATTTTCAAAAATATCGGAGTTTCGATATATCGATATTTATCAAAATATTAATATGGGGGTTTGATATATCGAAAAAAAAAGATATTTCGATATATCAATATTTTTGAATTGAAACTTCTTATACAACGCGTAAACGTTTAACGGATTTAACGCCCCGTTAGCTGCAGATGGCTTTTACATTTTTTTTTTTACATCGTCGTATTTACAACAATGCTTTAAAATATTGTTTCTGAACAATTTTACCCAAACAAAAACAGCTACTCATCTAAGTGCTTACCATGCCCGACATCGCTTAGCTTGTGATCGGTCAAGACCAGCGAGTCCAATATGCTATGGGCGTTAGTTTTAGAGACAGTATATTAACCAGTCAATATATTAACCAATTATTCTAACTAAAACTACTCTAAAGATTACTGATGTAGAATTGATATAATTGAAGATGTAGCGATATCTATGGACGAAAGGTAGTAAATAAACTAGTAAATAAAGATCGTAATCAAGGGAGTGAAAGCTTCATACGACAGCCATCTATGAGACATTTATATTAAGTATTATAACATAACATAACTTCATGCCTTTGTTACCCGAAGGTGTAGGCAGAGGCTGTTAAGCCTAGTCTCACCGTTATTGCCATACCGGGCACAAAGTTTTTGGTCATCGATATTTATCACACTTAACTTCCGAAAACAATTTCGAAAAGTCATTGGTGTGAGCCAGTATCAGGATTCGAACCCGGACCTTTGGATTAGAAGCCTTATGCTCGACCACCGAGACTGGACCACCGAGACTGGCAACTAAGTATTAGCTATCACTTAATCATCATGTATTACAGATAGTTCAACTCAGTAGTGCTCGTGGCCCCAAGTGTGCGTGCGCTTGTAAATATACAATTTTTATTCGTGTGGCACTGACGCGTCAGTCGTCGTCCGAGCAAGATGTGTTAATATCGTTTTTTCTTTCGGGTACAGTAATTTACGAAAATGTGTAGTTCTTCACGGAGAAAATGTTTTAAATAAAATATGGAAAAATTGCGAGAAAAATACTAAAAAAGAAAAGTATATTTATATACGATATATACACTAACATGACATTTTATTTTAATTTTTGTCCGTCTGTTTGTTCCGGTTAATCTCTGTAATGTCTGGACCGATTTTGACAGGACTTTTTGGAGGTGGATTAGAAGTAACCTATGCTACTCTTATTTTGGAAAAAAAAATATGAAAGATATATTTATTTCATATATATATTTAGTTAATTAAAAATTCTTTACGAGTACGTTCCACTAATCGACCGCGGCGACCGCAACACCCTCTGTATCGTTCTACATAAAGCCCGCGGTCGTTGCGAGCGATCGCTCGATGTCATAAATGACGTCACTGTTCGCGACTGCATCGTGCCCACTTCGCCCGAAAAATATTGATAGATCTTGGTGGGCTTTCAATAAAAAATGACATATGTCATCAGAACTTGATGAATTTTCCGAGCCGCCATATTGCTAGCACACAGCGCTCAAGTTTTGCGTTCCACTGATAACATTCGCCCACAACGCCCGCGGCGTTTTTACGTTAGTGGAACGGCAATTTCCGCGATCGCGGTCGCGGTCGTTGTGGGCTTTATGTGGAACGAGCCCATAATGCTTTTGACGTCAAACAAAGTTTGCCGGGTCAGCTAGCGTTCAATATATATACATTATTTTACCAACTAACTGTTTTTGTTAAAACATGTATATAACCCGTGAAGAACTGTATTTGTACCCGACTGTACGTCGATCTTCTAAGAGGTCGTGGTATTTCACCGGTTGAGCCGGCCCGTTCATGCAGCCAACTGCTTGGCTCTACCACTGTTGCCTTTCAAATACCATGCATTTAGTTTTTGGTATCGTTGTGAGAAAGGTCAATATGTGATTTTGGTGGTGGTAACAATAAGACTGACTCATTATGGTAGTTTCCTTCTGCATTTTTCGTGATAATTTTTTTAGTATGTAAACTTTCTCTGATGGATAGTTCTGCAAATGCATAAATTTATAAATTGATTGAAAATTCATTCATAGCCAAGAATTAGTTTGAACTCGTAAAGGGGCGCCGTTTGCTTATTGCTTAAAGGACGACTTGATGACTTGACGATTGTTCATGATTTTTTAACCGACTTCGAAAAAAGGAGGAGGTTCTCAATTCGTCTGTATGTATAATTTTTTTTTATGTCTGTTCACCGATATTTTCGTCATTTATCGACGGATGTCAAATCGATATTGTTTACTTTCGAAATGGTCTCATTTCCACCAGGTCAGGATCTGATGATGGAAACCAGGAGAAATCGAAGGCAACCTCCGAAAATTGTATGCGGGTATGGTGTTTTTGTTACGTAACAGTGATGTCTTAGGGATATTCTGTATGGTGTCAACATCTGAGCTGCTGTACTGATGAAGAAGCCACCGAACTCCTCAACGATTAGGAGTTGGAAGACAGCTCTGAAATTTTTCGATAGAAACTACTTGATAGAATGTAGGGCTACCGTGTTACTTGTGAGGTATACTTGAATATACATCTGATGCTGCTGTGCTGATGAAGAAGCCACAGAACTCCTTAATGGTTAGGAGTTGGGAGACAGTACCACAGTTAGTCGATGGAAACTGTTTAGTTGTGTATAGGACTAACGTGTTGCTTGGGAGATAAGCTTAAATCCATATCTGATACTGCTGTGCTGATGATGAAGCTACGAAACTCTTAAAGGGTTAGGAGTTAGGACAAAATACTGTAAAAATGATTTTTTTCTGCAATACTTTTAAGGCTACGATTGGTCTTCATTCGGGCTGCAGTGTTATTGTCTACCCATGATAATAACATAAATATAAATACTTAGCAAGTATTATCAAACTATTTTAGCTAAGTACTTATTAATAACCATTAATTAGTTATTAACTGCAACAATTTTATATTTTCAATTAATATTGAAAACCATTGCCAGTACACTAACACTGCTTAGTTCTATATATAGTATTACCCTTATTTATAAGGTAACACATACCATTAATTTGTTACAGATGGTCATATCTCCTGATACAGGCATTATCACACTTTTTGAATCGTGGCACATTAGATACGGTTTGGCGGTTTGGCGGTTTGGAGTAAATATTTGTATCGATAAGTAAGTATCGATACTTTCGCAGAGCTTACCCCGTGTAGGCCCTGCGGAGCCCTGCCTGAGAAAAACTCAAAAAGTACCTTCTTGACTTAAAGGTCTTAGTTACCAGGTCATTAAAACCCTTAAAAAAATCAAAAAGTACCCAATACTATGAATTATAGTTTCTTATATGAGTTCTATGTTTTTTTATCGATACTACCTATGAGTACAGTATCGACAATTTCTATTTGGTACCGTGTCCCTAGCTACGCCACACGTTATTTTGCATTGACCTAAATGATATAGACTTGTAGTAACCTTCTCAAAGTGTGACCACTGGCCATAAGTCTACAGGCTTATGCGAAGCTTATGTCAATTCAGTCATCTGTCAGACGCGAACCGAATAACAATAGGTACAAAATGGGTAAATGCGTAGTAAAAGAGTGCGATTCAAGATCGGAAACCCATAAGAAATTAACCGGAATTACTTTCCACACGTAAGATTAATGTTTACATTAATATTAAAATACAGTAAAATAGATAAAATGTTGAATTTTCATAATTAGCTTCAGTGATACCACTAAAAACTTAGTCTTAGTTTCCCACATTTGTGGGAAACTAAAACTAATTGTGGGAGTTATTAATTTATGGAAAAGGAGATTTTAAATATTTTTTGCTATAATAATAACGCTGCAGGGTGCCTAAAGATGCAGCACGCCGTGACAAGTGGGTGAAAATTATCCGATTGCTGAGAAAAGAAACTGACTGGCTACCTGCTAAATATACCGTCATTTGTTCGAAGCACTTCCGTGATCAAGACAAAATAGGTCCAAAAACCGAAGGTGGCCGTGTTTATTTGTCCAATGATGCAATTCCAATACTTATTGTAAGTAATAATTGAACTTATGCAAGAAATTAGGTAGTTCAGTGGTTTCGTAAAAATTTGTCTCGGTAACAAAATAGAATGACAAAAGTGATGATGATAAAAGTGCCTTTGTTTTAACTTAAGACTATCATTTATTAAAAATGAACTACATTCATTACTTTTATCATTTCTAGATAGATATGAAGGTTTATTTTTAACTTTTCTATTTTCGGAAGTCTGTTTTGTATTTTTTTTTATTTTATGCTGTTTTCAGGACAACCTTTATTCGGAACAGCAGGTGGAGCGTTCAGTCGAACAAAATATGGACGTGGATGTAGAAACCGACGAAGAGATACGCGAAATCGCTGAAACGCCCCGAAAGCACAAAATAAGAAAAACAATTGAGCATTTAAAAAAAATATCAGCTAAAAGACTCAGAAAAATAAAAACTATGACACAAAAAAACAAAAGACTACAAACAAAAAACAAAAAATTAAAAGATGTTATAGACAACCTTCAAAAAAACCTATATTGAGCGAAGAAGATGAAATGCAACTAAATTTAAATGAAGAAACAGTGCATTTGATGGAAGAATTTAAAAAAACTTTCAAAAAGAGTAGAACTTTTAAAAAATTTCCGTTTATCCTAAAAAAAATTGCTTTAACGTTAAACTTTTACTCTCCTGCTGCATATAAATATGTGAGATCTGCATTAAATAACTCATTACCACATCCGAGAACACTTGCTAATTGGTACAGCAAAATAAATGGTAATCCTGGATTTACGTCTGAAGCTTTCCATGTTTTAAAAATCAAAAGTGACAATACTGAGTCCAAAGTTTTCTGCAATTTAGTGATCGATGAAATGGCTATCCGTCAACAAAAAATTTTTGATGGAAAGGTGCACCACGGATATGTTGATTATGGATTAGGTGACATAACAGAAGAACAAAATTTAGCATCATCGGCGTTAGTATTACTTCTTACCTGCTTAAACCAAACGTGGAAGATACCTATTGGCTATTTTTTCACACATGGCCTAACATCAACTAAACTTGCTAACATAATAAATTTGGCACTGGTAAAATGCGCACACATTAACATAGAAGTGGTTTCAATCACATGTGATGGCAGCCAAACTAATATTGCTGCTATGAGAGTTTTAGGGTGCAAGCTACAGGATCCAAATAATTTGAAAACCAGTTTTAAACACCCAACAACAGGGCACGATGTGGTGCTATTATTAGACGCTTGCCATATGCTCAAATTAGTCAGAAATAGTTTTGCATCCAAGAAAACGTTTTACGACAGTAACAACAATAAGATTGAGTGGAAGTACGTAGACCGTTTACATCAAATTCAGGAAATGGAAGGGCTAAGAACAGCAAACAAACTTACTAACCGCCATATTAATTTCAGTAACCAGATTATGAAAGTGAAGTTGGCATCTCAGTTACTTAGTAACAGTGTTGCTCAGTCACTTCATTTGGCCAAGGACTTGAGTTCAGAATTTTCAGAAAGTGAACCCACAGCGGAGTTTATCAAAATTCATAATGACATTTTCGACATTTTTAATTCAAAAGGAGACCCTAAAGCTTTTGGTTTTAAAAAAACTCTAAAACAAGAGACTAAAACTAATATATACAAACTAAGTGAAAAACACAAAGAGTACATTTTCAATTTAAAAGTACAGGTAACAACAAAAAAAAAACAATTAAAAGAAGAGGTCAAATACAAAATATTATAATTAAGAGAAATATGAAGAAAGTGTTAGATTGTAAATTTAAAACAGGTTTTTTGGGTTTTTTAGTTTGTTTAGAAAGCCTTAAAGTATTGTATTCAAGGTTAATTGAAACAAAAATTATGAAATATATTGCGACATACAGACTATCCCAAGATCACTAAGAATTGTTCTTTGGTTGCATCCGGCAGAAAGGTGGCTACAATAACAACCCAAACGTAGTGCAATTCAGATCAGCCTACAAAAAGTTATTGAACCACCTTGAGCTAAGGAACAATTTTAGAGGAAACTGTGTGCCCCTTGAAAAAATTAATATATTGGCAACCACAACTAAAGACCATATTCAAGAAATCAATGAGTCCTGCTTTGATCGTGATGATACGTATAGTAATTCTGAAAAGTCACAAGATTTAGAAAAAGGGGTTTTGGGTCGAGCAGCAAACGAATAACAATGTTTTCACAAATATAACAAAACAAGTCGTTGGATACATCTCCGGCTATGTCGTTGACAGGGTTGGTCAAGACCTTAAATGTGAAACATGCATTAAAGCTTTATTGGCTACAGAACTAAAATGGTTTCACAAATTAATTTCTATAAAAGATAAAGGGGGATTGTGTTACCCATCAGAACATGTATTCGAAATTTGTATAACTTGCGAAAGAGTTCTAAGACATGCCATAACACTCTCAGACAGCAAATCTTTGTCTCCTAAATTTGGCCCTTTAATTTTAGCTACGAAAACATTAGAAAACTTAAAAGAAAAGAAAATTTTAAAAGAATTTGCGATGCACCCGGGAGATCATTTATCGTCAATTCAAGTTGATCATTCGCTCTTATTAATAAATGCCATAATTAATAAATACTTAAAAATAAGATTGTATCACGAAAGCAAATTATTCACTCAAACTTATAAAAAAGAGACTAAAAGGCAATTTTATACAAAACTTATGTTACACAGCGGTGTATGATCAATAATTCATCTGCCTAGCCTTTTCCCAATTTTGTTCGGGTCGGCTTCCAGTCTAACAATAAAGTGACAACAACAACAGTCAAATAGTCTAATAATAAATAAATAAAATATTGAATTTATATTTATTAAATATTTTTACGAGTTTTATTGTTACGTTTTATTTTTATTTTTACGAAATTTTACCTAACTTTTTCAAGGTCGCCACTTTTGTTTGGAAATCAAACAAACTTTGTACACTTAAGTACTATTTAATTAACTATTTTATTTGATATACAATATATATGTGTGCACAATAGGACTGTTGATAAAATATCGATATATCGAAATATCGATATTTTTCCTTAAAAATATCGATATTTATCACCGATATTTTTTTTCACGATATATTGTACATGTAAATGTACATATCGACTTTCGATATTTTTATGAAAATATTTGGACACAATAACTTAAATTATATCGTCATCGCAAACTTAAGGTTGTCTGGAAGAGATCGCAACATGCGATAAGACCGCCTTTTGTACTTGATCGACATTTACTATGTACTAATAACTTCAATGTAATGTATAAAAATTGCGTACAATAAAGCGTATTCTAGTCTTATCTTAATATACTGTATTTAAAAAACTAATAAACAATCGTCAAGTCATCCCATAAGCAATGAAAAACAGCTCCCCTTTACGAGTTCAAGCTAATTCTTGGCAATGAAAAAATTTTGCATCAAATTATAACTGATTAGTGTTTATAGGTATCGCGTATTTTTTTTTTTTTTGGTTCAAGACACTTTCACAGGGGCCCGCAGGGAAAACTCTTTGAACAACACCCTCTTTCTATTAATAGACGTAACATATGAATTTTCTGTACATGCATTTTTAGGAGTATGTATATACCTACATAATTGATTAGTATCTATAATTTTAATTTCCCTAAATTATCTTATGTTATGTCATAAATACATAGTGAAACAATTGTCAATGAATGTGTTAAGCCACTGTTAACTATCACAACGATATAATTCACGTTAATATTTACGTTTATATGTTTGCTGGACGCAACTGCGGCAAAAAATAAAACTATAATATGCATGTATTTTAAGAAATTATATTCAAGTAGTGTTATTTGCACTTTGTCGTGAAAAGTTATCAAAGATGTGGAAATGCAACAAATTTAGCGACCCATTTGAAAAGGAAATCCATCATGCATTTGCAAAACTATCCATCAGAGGAAGTATAAGGAAACTATCATAATGAGTCAGTCGTATAGTTACTACCACCAAAATCAAATATTGACCTTACTGACAACGATACCGAAAACTAAATACGAGTACATGGTGTATGAAAGAGAAGATATCTTAATAAATAGTTTTTTACGATCTTAATTTACTACCTTTCGTCCATAGATGTCACTACATCTGAAATGAAATCAATTCTACATCGGTAATCTTTAGAGTAGTTTTAGCTTATGGACATAGATGGCGATACGTTAGAATAAATGGTTAATATATTGACTGGTTAATTTACTGCCTCTATAACCAACGCCCATAGTATATTGGACTCGCTGGTCTTCACCGATCACAAAGTTAAGCTACGTTGGGCGTGGTAAACACTTGGATGAGTAACCGTTTTTATTTGGGTAAAATTGTTCACAAACAATATTTTAAAGCATTGTAGTAAATACCATTAATTTAAAACAGCAGCAAACGGGGCGTTTAACGTTTGCATGTCGTTTAAGAAGTTTCACTTCAAAATATCGATATATCGAAATATCGATATTTTTTTTCGATATATCATACCCCGATATTGATATTTTTAAAAATATCGATATATCGAATATCCGATATTTTAAAAATATCAACAGTCCTAGTGCACAATGCGCGTGCACACTGTGCGAAGTCGGTCGGCGAAGTGAAGTCCTTTCTTCCTGACGGACACGCCGAGGCGGCGTTCCTCCTCCCCCGCCATCCCCTCACTTTCAAGCGGGAATAGCGGGAATATCCGCGTGAACATGTTTGAAAAAGTTAGGTAAAATTTCGTAAAAATAAAAATAAAACGTAAAAATAAAACTCGTAAAAATATTTAATAAATATAAATTGGGCAAAATTTCACATGGGCTGGCCACCCCACACCGCCATTGCAAATTTATATTGCCATCTTTGTCTAATCAAAGTGACGGCAATGTATTTGCGATTTGTGTGACTGAGATAGATATATGTTTAATTTTAAATGTGTAGTGGTTTCAAAGCTACGTCATTGCATCTAAAAAGTGGACACACATTTTTTGACGCATTTGTATGAGGTTTGCTCCTCTTGTATATTGAACTCAGTGTTATTTTGTATATGTTATTGAGACAAACCACTCAGACCTAGTCTAATGCGCACAGGTCACGACATCAATATCAGTCAGCTTATCTGATAGAGAACAAACATGAATAATTTAAGTAATAAAATATCATTTAACGTATACAAAAATAATTATATAATCAATACATAATTTCACTTAACAACCTGTAATGGACTCTTATTTTTAAAGTATCGAAAATTTCAATTAATAAATCATTTCGTTTTGAAAAATATTGATCAATAAGTTAAAATTACCCCTAACAATAAAACTCCCTTATAATAACCTCCATATGACATTTTTACTCTTAATTTTGGGGACAGTTTCTGAGATTTATTCGATACGATACATAATGTACAGTACTCATTGAGTATCGAATCCAAAGTATAGAGTAAAAAAGTATCGGTATCGAAAGGAAAAGTACTCGATACCACAAAGTGTCGATACTTTTTTCGTGTCCCTGTTCATCATAGTTTATACACTAAGTACAAACAAGCTCACTGCTAGGACTGTTGATATTTTTAAAAATATCGGATTTTCGATATATCGATATTTTTAAAAATATCAATATCGGGGAATGTTATATCGAAAAAAAATATCGATATTTCGATATATCGATATTTTGAAGTGAAACTTCTTAAACGACATGCAAACGTTAAACGCCCCGTTTGCTGCCGTTTTAAATTAATCGTATTTACTACAATGCTTTAAAATATTGTTTGTGAACAATTTTACCCAAATAAAAACGGTTACTCATCCAAGTGTTTACCACGCCCAACGTAGCTTAACTTTGTGATCGGTGAAGACCAGTGAGTCCAATATACTATGGGCGTTGGTTATAGAGGCAGTAAATTAACCAGTCAATATATTAACCATTTATTCTAACGTATCGCCATCTATGTCCATAAGCTAAAACTACTCTAAAGATTACCGATGTAGAATTGATTTCATTTCAGATGTAGTGACATCTATGGACGAAAGGTAGTAAATTAAGATCGTAAAAAACTATTTATTAAGATATCTTCTCTTTCATATACCATGTATTTAGTTTTCGGTATCGTTGTCAGTAAGGTCAATATTTGATTTTGGTGGTAGTAACTATACGACTGACTCATTATGATAGTTTCCTTCTGCATTTTTCGTGATTATTTTCTTAGTATTTATACTTACTCTGATGGATAGTTTTGCAAATGCATGATGGATTTCCTTTTCAAATGGGTTGCTAAATTTGTTGCATTTCCACATCTTTGATAACTTTTCACGACAAAGTGCAAAAAACACTACTTGAATATAATTTCTTGAAATACATGCATATAATAGATTTTTTTTTTTGCCGCAGCTGCGTCCAGCAAACATATAAACGTAAATATTAACGTAAATTACAATTGTTTCACTATGTATTTATGACATAACATAAGATAATTTAGGGAAATTAAAATTATAGATACTAATCAATTATGTAGGTACATATAAAAATACATACTCCTAAAAATGCATGTACAGAAAATTCATATGTTACGTCTATTAATAGAAAGAGGGTGTTGTTCAAAGAGTTTTCCATAAGCCCTGCGGGCCCCTGTGAAAGTGTCTTTAAGCAAAAAAAACAAACAATACGCGATACCTATAAACACTTATCAGTTATAATTTGATGCAAAATTTTTTCATTGCCAAGAATTAGTTTGAACTCGTAAAAGGGAGCTGTTTGTCATTGCTTATGGGATGACTTGACGATTGTTTATTAGTTTTTTAAATACAGTATATTAAGATTAGACTAGAATACGCTTTATTGTACGCAATTTTTATACATTACATTGAAGTAATTAGTACATAGTAAATGTCGATCAAGTACAAAAGGCGGTCTTATCACATGTTGCGATCTCTTCCAGACAACCTTAAGTTTGCGATGACGATATAATTTAAGTTATTGTGTCAAAAAAAAATATTTTCATAAAAATATCGAAAGTCGATATGTACATTTCAATATCGAACTATCGTTAAATCGTGAAAAAAAATATCGGCGATAAATATCGATATTTTTAAGGAAAAATATCGATATTTCGATGTATCGATATTTTAGCAACAGTCCTACTCACTGCTTGTTTGTACTTAGTTAGTGCCGTAGCGGTACTCTGTGACCAGCTGGTATACACTTGGTAGAAATTTGGGTGATCTGTTTCATACCGTTAATAAAAACCAATAAGATCTTCGCATTCACACTCAATGCCGATCAATTTACCAATAGGATCGTCGAATTCGTGCGTGTTAACCAATAGGATCGTTGAATTTTGCCGTTTTTAACCAATAGGATCGTCGAACAAACCGTGATTAACCAATAGGATCGTTGATGTGAAAATAAGAAAAATAATTTCATCAAGCGCCATTTTCTGTTATAATCGTTGCGAAATAAATTTTAGCAAAGTTTAGTCGCAGGAAATTACATAAATTTTCTTCCATAATTCGCATTGTTGTAGTGAGAATAGCTAGAGTTGTACTCTAGTTCCTCGTTATATTCGTATTATGCACGTCCGATAAAAGATTTTTCTAATTTCTTATTTTCAATATGGAGAATTCAAGAAAGTACAAGAACGTATCAAGAAACTATAAAAATTGCATCAGTTGCAATTAAAGACGTGTCCCAGGCTTTGATGTGCGTTTGGCTTAATTACCGCTGGACCCTGACAGGTATGAAATTCTTAAGGACATCTTATTAATCCTTCCAAGTTACATATCCAAAATAATTGACATCGAGATCTTCAATTTATTACTTAATACTTGATAATGGATTTGTTTTGAACTGCGGCAAGCAACTCAATTTTACTTCTGGTTATGAATTTCTTATAGGTATATTTGAAGGTAGGTAACTTGATGGTCGATGATGATTCTTACTATATAATAATATAGTATTAACTAGCTTTTTTATAATTATGTATTTTCATTTGTCCAAAAGTATTCAAATATAAACTCCAAATTATTGTAACTAGGTCATAGCATATCCATCCACGGAAACAATATTGGCTAAAATATCTGTTTTCAAAATATCATGAGTTAAAACGGTCATCTTGTGTTGTTAGCCCGATATATGATCTGCCATGGTTTTGAAGAATAATGAAGACAACAAACATAAAGACAAACAATTTTGCTTCATCTTTAAAGTATTTGTTATGCAAAAATATTATTATTCAGGTCTTACGATCTTATACTATCATGCATTAGGTTTTTTATTTATATGTTAACTAGCTTCTGCCCGCAGTTCCGCCTCCGTAAAAAGTAAAAAAATCCTGAGGGAATGTAGGTATAACTGGGATAAAAGTAGGCAATTCTCATCAAAATCTGTTCAATGGTTGATGTATGAAAGAGTGACAAAAATCCATACATCCTCACAAACTTTCCCATTTTTAATAATAGTAGGATAATATTATACTTATATATTAATAATTTTACATTTCTGCATCATTTTATACTATATTTTTAACCAAATTCAAAGAACAAATATATATTAAGCTCAAAATAACAGATTATGCTTTCAGATATACCTATTCATTATAAAAAAAATAATAATAATAATCATACATCATATTACTGCAGAATATTTGTCTACAGTCTACTGAAATCTGATGTAATTTATAGATGTCGCCAGTGGGTGAAAGCCATCGGTCAGGAAGATCTGGTCCTATTACCTATAGAGAAACTGCATGTAGTTGTTTGTATGTTTCGAACATTTTAGTGAAGAACATATTAATAAACAAAGAACAAGACTCTTAATACATGCCGTACCAACTATTAATTTACCCACACCTTTAGAAGATGAACTATTTGTTAATTTCCCTGTGTATTTTGGCCAACATCCGAGAAGTAAGTAATCATCAATCATCTCTTCAAACCTAAAATGATTTGCAATGTGTACTGGTTATTAGTTTGGCATAACTGTTCTTAGTGACAATATGTTGTATGTAAAACAATAGTGTTGAAAAGGCAAATGAATAAAAAATAAATTTCAGTCAATTAAGTGTTGTAAGTTTTTTTCTGTATTTTGCATGGACTTTTACACTATTCAGTTATTTAAATTTAATAATATTTAATTCATCTCAGATTCTGTCACATGATTAGTCCCATTCACTACTTCATATGTTGTGTATAAATTTAATCAAATTCTAGAACTCTAGTACCTACCTATATTTTTACATAAACATTTTCAAAGACTACATAAAAAATTCCATTGGTATAATATTTTTTTATTAATTACTAATAAGTATTAAACATATGTTGTGTTAAAGTACCAATCGAAAAGTCAAAATTCCATGTTTCATAGCTCCTTTGCCAATGACTTACAATTTTTATTAAACACTCTTTCAGGGCCTTTACAAGATAAATCTAATTTTAAATAAATCAGTAGAGAATCAATCAAAGAAAAAGAAAATCTAAATTCAGTAGAGAATACTACTATATCACTTCTGGAACGGAATCCTGTCAGTTTCCGTAAGTAAACATTAACTGCCTTATTAATAAACAGGAAGTATCTTACGCCTAGAATTAGTGGTATTTTTATTGCCATTCTGGTCACTAATACAACATGTAACGGTTGTTTAGCTACTAAGACTTACATACAGATTTATTAATTACAAGTTTGAACCAACATACAATCGTTACATATTGTATTAGTGAAATACCTACTGTATTACAAATGATTCCATGAGTTTTTTTTGCCCGATTCTTTTCATGAATGCCTCTTCACGCCGAACCGGGTCGCTCGTGACAATTGGTTTTATTGTTCCATGCAGGCATTTGCTTCAAGCACTCGTGTTTAAGCATTTAAAATATTATTTTAATTTTAAACATTTTTGTACTTTGACTATTTTTTAGTGTCTGTGAAGACTTATGAAAATAAAACCACTTTGACTTTGATAAATAATATGAAATATTGATTTGCTGGGTAAAGGTCGATGTTCTACCTACGGCTAACTAGACCATAACATAAATATTTTCAATGGACGGCGCGGCGGTCTTATTACAACAGCCATTATTTACCAGGTATTTTTTTAATCTAAACATGTCTTTTTGCATATTTCAGATTCACCACAAGCACCGGGACCTTCACACATGGTGAATATGCAAAATTATCAAAGGAAAAGGCCAAATGTTGAAACCAAAGGTATGTTGTAACAAATACAGTTTTATCGTCTCACAGATGCTTTAAATCACTAAATTAAAAATTTACGCGTTACAATATAATCAACACAAACTAGAAAAATGTACACAACAATAATAACATAGTTATTAATTGTCCTGGCTACTGGCGCCATCTGCTTTCAGTTTTAACTGCTGAGCCCCCCATCATGTTGATATCACAATTCCGCAATAACAATAATTGTACAATCTGTTGTATGCTTTATAAAGTTTAATCATGAGTGTAAAACAAAGAACACGAAATTATTTAATAGGGTTTTGTGCCCAAAGGGTAAAATCGGGACTCTTTTAGTAAAACTCCGCTGTGTGTCTGTGTATCTGTTTCCAGACTGTATCTCAAGAACCGCAATAGCTACAGTTGAATTTTTTACAAATTGTTGGAATTTGTAATTTTATTCACGGCCATAGACTACATTATAAAAGTCCTGGGAACTGGAAAAATATTTTACACAGAATTCATACAAAGGCGCGGGCAACAGCTAGTGTCTGTATGTCTTTAAGATGAAATGTTATTGTTTCTATTTATTTTTGTTTCATGGTTGATATCTAGCCTTTATATTTTCTAGGTTTAACTTAGAAGAAGAACAATTGTTGGCGAGATTAAAGGCTTAAAAATTGACAATAAAAAAATTGTCAGAAACTTCATTGGATCTGGACAAACTGGACAGCACTATATTGAGGGATCTAGTCGGTGATGTAGCTAAAAATTATAAAAAGAAGCCAGCAGACAAGCATTGGACTATGAAGACAAAATTGTGGGCTTTGGCAATTTTCAAACGTTCACCTAAAGCCTACCAATATCTTGAGGGGGCTATATCTGTACCTAGTGCAAAAACTCTTCAACACTTACTTCATAAAGTACAATTAGAACCGGGTATTGATAAAAAATTTATTTTTTAAATATTCAGAAATGTCATCAGGTTTTTCAGATCAGGATAAGCTTTGTGCATTATTATTTGATGAAATAGCTCTAAAAAAGAGATTAATATACAACGAAGCTAATAATAAAATAGAAGGCTTCGTAGAATTCGGTGACGAACGCGATTCTAAAGCCGACCATGATCTTGTTTTCATGGTTCAAGGGCTGAAAAAGAAATTCAAATTACCTGTAGTAGTATTTTTTTGTTCATGGATCAGTTTCTTCTGCCAAACTTTCCACATTAATTAAATCACTTAAAATTTCAATCGAGCAATTTGGATTTAAAATCTTAACAACAGTGTGCGATCAAGGTCCTACAAATACTGGTGCATTAAATTTATTAAAAAAATTCGGTGGGCAGTCTTTAGAAGAGAATTATTTTGTTTTTAATGATAACAAAAAAGTTTTCATATTGTATGACGTACCTCATTTATTTAAATCAATTAGGAATAATTTTTATAATGCGGGAGAAATTGTATGGGGACAAAAAACGGGTAGATGGAAATATTTAGTTCTGGCTGAAGAAAATAATAGAAATATTTAAATTTTCCGAAATTAAATAAGAATGTTCATCCGAGATATAAAGCGAAAATGCGCGTTAAATATGCTGCGCACGCGTTAAGTAATACCATGTCTGCAATTTTGTATATGCTGGCATGGAAATATGTCAATGCTGCAAATGAAATAAAAGAAACAGCTGACATTATCAAAGAGTTAGATAAATTATTTGACGTTTGCAATGGCCCATCATCTCCTAAAGATGTGAAAAGGGGTATTAGAGAGAATGTTAGTATTCATTCAAATCATGTCGAGTTGTGGAGATATTTTTTTAACAAAATAGAGAGTATAAAGTTCATAAAATCTGATTCTATATTGCAACTTAAGAATGTACGTTGTATAAAAGAGTTTAAAATATCATTAAAGTTATTGTTAGATATTTGGGATATCCTGCAAAGGCATGGGTTCGAATATTTAAATTTGCGCTAGTTAAACCAAGATTCTTTAGAGAATTTATTCGGCTTAATCCGACAACATAGTGTTACCAATAAAAACCCAACCTGTACCCATTTTGTTGCTGCATTAAAAACAGCATTACTGTCAGGATTAACGGCTCCGCATAGCCGAGGTTCAAACTGCGAACCAGATTCTAATAATTTTTTTTTTATTTTAGTAGTATTAATTTTAATGAGCAATCACAAACCTCGACTAGTTGTACTAGTACTACTCAATCAATTATAGCAGATGCACCGGTGCTGTCATTGTCTGATGAGGTAGAAAACTCCCAACTCGTCAATTTATGTTCTTTTGAAAATCAGCCTGTAGTGTATATCAGTGGTTATTTAGCTTCCAAAATATTACGAGAAACAAATTGTCTCGATTGTCAAAAATCTTTAGTAAATGAGAACCCCACTGATGAATTGTATAATTATATTAGTTTGCGGGAATGGTGGGAAGACGAGACGTCTCTCACGTATCCCAGCATAGGTTTGTGTGAAACCGTAAATAGGGCTAAAAATATTTTTGAACATTTTGAGAGTCATCACAAAACAAATGTAGGTATGTCATGTGTTTTAGAATTTCTTGTTTGTTGCGATTTAGTTGGCTTACATGTTCTAAGCATTTAGACTTGAAAGATGCACTGTTGAAAAGAATCAGTATTTTATTTATAAGAAAATATTGTAGAGACATGAATGAAAAGTTTGCGTCTCTGGAAAATCAGACGTTATAAAAGAGTAGTAATCTCTTCCTTCTTTAGTCACCAATCAATCTTAAAATTATATTTTTTTTATGGGATTGGAGGGCAAACGAGCAGGCGTGTCACCTGATGGTAAGCTACCAACACCGCCTATGGACACCAGCAACACATATAGTGTTACTGTTGCATTGCCAACCTTTGAGGGATAGGGGATAGAAAAGGATGGGGAAGGGCGGTGGGCCTCCGGGTACCTCTCTCACCGAACGAAATGCGGCATGAGCCACTTTACGTCGGTCTTCTGAGAGGTCGTGGTATTTCACCGGTCGAAACGGCCCATTCATGCAGCGAACTGCTCTACCACTGTGAGCAAATAAAATTTAGGGCTCGATTCACAATTTAGTTTCAAGCCACCCACATATTACATATATGCATAGTAGCTACAGTAACTGTAATTTTACTAATCAATTACTACTTTGTTTCCAGTTCAATGTCATCCGATGTTTTTAACCAGCTACAAAACCCCTGTTAGACCTGTAAGTTTGCATGTTCGAGCTTTACTCAAAATCTACTCGATCTGATTTTAGTCATCGCATGTCATTGTCCTGTATTGTTTTGTCTTTATTCTCAATGCTCAATTTGTAACTGATCAATTGCATGTGATCTAATCGTGGATTAGGCATGGGGATACCACGTAAAAAAAAACGCGCCAAGGCTTCTACCTCAAAGGTGGTGGGGAAACGGGGCGTTACTAATAGTAACATCGCTGAAAATATTGCAAATAACCTGCTTTTCTTTGCTTAGGTTAACTAAAGACTTTTAAAACAAAGTTGAGTTTGAATTAATATCGCTTCTAATTTTCTTCTCAATACTTAGATGTGTGAATGAAATATGCATTATAATTTGTCTATTTACCCTGACTGAATGTAAAATCATTTTATATATTACGAAATATATCAATTACATCAAAATAAAATGTTTTATTTTTTCCTACGACTAATAATATGGATGAGGATGTTTGATAGTGACACTGACATTTGACAGTGACGCTGACATTTGACAGTGACACTGACATTTGACAGTGACACTGACGTTTGGCAGTGACGGCAACAATGCCAACATTAGGTACAGAGGAACAATGAATGATTATTATGTTGGTGAAAGATGCGGTGTGAGTGAGCTCACCAAAGTACTTGGAGTGCCGTCTCTAATTTACGTACTCTCTCTCTGCTCTGTGACCATATTTATATACTCTTTGTCTGTGACTAACTTTAGAGAAATTACACACTCAGTAAAATTAAAGAAGTTATCTATTCCAATTAATTCATATTTTGATGAACGCCTTTAGATGTAGAAACGCATACGTTGTTATTAATATAACTTTAATGGCATATATTTTTCGTTATTGCGAGTATTTTTTTTTTATTTTACATTCTCATTCTCTGCTTAAATAAGTATCTACCTACTCAATTTCTCTTTTTATTGAAATCTAAACCCAATTTAATTGACACGTTGCGGATTGTTAGTTCCTCCATCTCTACGCATCTCAAATAACATCAGAATGACTGAAAAAAGTAGTACGAAAGTAAAAAAATCGGGGCCTTCAGGTTTTGGGAAATCATACCTCCTAGCTTATAACAGCATCCTGTCTTTAGGGTAAGGCAACATTTTATATGTCATATGTTTATATGTTTTATTGTCTTAGTTCCATGTCATGTAATATTAAGTTTAAGTTTGTCAACTATATGTTTATCTTTTGAAAGATATTTATTTATTATGGTCTCATGTGATCACTCTTGGCACAAGTATAGTGTAATTTAATCGGTAATACTAATAACTAAACTGAGACCAGAATCTAACATTTGTGAAGAGACTAATAATAATTTATGTAGATATTTTTGTTCGATTGGATATAATGTTCAGCTTATACTCTGTTATTAACTGCAACAATTTTATATTTTCAATTAATATTGACAACCATTGCCAGTACACTAACACTGCTTAGTACTATAGTATTACCCTTATATAAAAGGTAACACATACCATTAATTTGTTACAGATGGTCATATCTCCTGATACAGGCATTATCACACTTTTTGAATCGTGGCACATTAGATACAGTTTGGCCAAAAATCAAATGGACAGTTATCATCAGTCAGAATGCAGCCATTCTGGAGGTAAATATTTAAGTTTTTTGAACTGTAATTAATTTTTACAGCAATATTGTGATAATGAACAGTGGTAAGCCTTGCAAACCTTTTGACATCCAATTTTAAAGGTCATTATTGCAACTGTGACCTTACAATGTTGCTGTTTTCAATAGGTATTAATTACTTACCAACAGTTGACTTGTTTGTTTGGGGGCTACCAGAACACCATTCCCATAAATGAGAAAAAAAAGCACTTAATAGAAGAATAACATAAACAATTACAATAGTTTTGAACTGTTTTGGCCTATGATAACTCATTATTTTTTGTGTATTTTTGGGGGCACAAATTTGGTTTTTGTGCATACTGCACAATATTCTATGTAAAATCTGTTTATAAATTATGTAGAATTCGAATCATTTCTGCACGATTTGTTGTGTATTATACAAAATTTAAAACATAGCATCCGTAACTGACATGAATATGTGATGAAATATAAGTAAGAAATAGATGAGGCAGAAGAATTGTGTCAGGATCGTAGCTTGTGGAAACCTAAAGTCTCGGCCTATCCCTTTAGGATACAGACATGTGTATATAGTTTGTATACTTGTGTCTGAAATGGATATGTAGAACGAATGCACGATACAATGTTGACGAAGCAGATATGGAATGAAAAAAGAGAATTATGTAGTATCTGAGGATGTACATGTCACAATATCCATGATCAAATTGAATAAATCCTTGAGAAAGGTGATGTCAGGAGCGTTAAAAATTTACGAGTGTGTATGACTAGAGTTTTGAAAGTCAAACAAGTGATTGAGGCATATAAGAATCGTGCCTTATGGCGCTCTGTTCTCTCTGCCTACCCTGCAAGGGACTTGATTTCAAAAGCGAAATTCATTGACTACCTATATTTAATTCAGTAATTCTTGAGAATTTGTAGTAACAGAGAGATTGTAACTAGAAACTGGAGAAAGTATGGAGTGAAACAGTTTTAAATTTTTAATATGTTGTTTTTTTTAAAATTTAATTTACTGTTTATAATTGAAGTATTAATTGAACTTTAAAGGTGTTATAATATTTTATTGACACTTTTTTTTAATTAACTCATTGATAACATCAAATCATTAGATAAAAAAATCATCTTAAAAATAGTAAGTGCATTTATCACGCACATTATATCTATCATATGACTTTACCTAGCCTTTTCGGGAATTCATGGCAACATTTTATTAGTCCAGGGCCAGCAATAAAAATAACCTATCCCTTGTGTAATATTTCATTGATAATTACACACACACATATATATATACAGTCGACTCTTGTTAATTCAAACCTGCGATAATTCAAACCTCTCGATAATTCAAAGATATCACGAGTTCCCTACAAAATCTCTTTATATTTCGAACTAAATCAATACATTTTTAAACTCTTGGTAATTCGTACGAAAATATCATTGCTATATAACAAAACGACGCGTTAATTCGAACCTATCGGCGTCCAACACTCGTCAATTCGAAGTTGCAGAGAGAAAGATTGTAAGTATGTACATACATTTTGCGACAAGATCAAACTTGTATTAACTTGTTTGTTATATGAGCCTTTGTTTAGGCTATGATTACAGTGTTTGACTAATGGTACTGTTACACATGCTTTTTATTAGTACGAAAGCATGCTATTACCAAGCAAATGCTCAATAGTAGCATGTGTGTTGATACATTGCTAATAATGAGCATGTTAATGTGAAAATCGACAGCCATGCTAATATTGACCATGTATATTCTAATTCAAGAAGTAGTGGGTTCAAATCCTGACACTGGCACATACCAATGACTTTTCGAAATTCTTTTCGGAAGTTATGGTATTTTCGGAAGGTAAACCAGTATTACAGAATTCTTTCAAAATAATAATTAATTAACATTATGAATACGTAAGTGTATGTACACGAATGTACCTCTAAAGTTCAAAGTCATTGTTATAGAATAGCAGTTAATAAATAAGAATTGATCAACACTTAATAATTCGAAGTATTATTTAATTTCTCTCACAAATTTCGAACTATTTAATATTTCGAACACTCGATAATTCGTAATATTTTAAGAGTCCCTCTAGTTTCGAATTAACGAGAGTCGACTGTATATATATATATATATATATATTCACACAGGTCTATTTAATACCTAGATATCGAATTATCGTTTGGTAAGAGTGGCGAAATTTGGTAATCGACAGGTGAATAATTTGTAGGTAAAGTAATAATCCGACACTAGTAGGATTAGTGTATTATTATGATTATTTATTTATGTCAATAATAATATCTTGACACAAATCACTGAAATCACACAGCGCCCTCCAGTTCCAAACTAAGCAACTAAATGCTTGTGCTATGGATACTAGATAACGGATACTAATACATATATACTTTTCTTTTGTAAATACATACTTATAATACATAGAAAAACACCCAGACGTCGCACAAATATTCACGTTTGTCAGAAACATTTGTGCTCGGGTGGGAATCGAACCCCCGACCTCAATGCTGCAGCCGGTAGTGTTACCAATGCGCTACGAGGCCCGTCAATGACTATATTATGTAAAAAAAAAAATCTGGTGTTAACGCGTTTGTCTGATGTTAGCTGATCGCGCGAACCTTGTACTTTGTAAATTATATTTCTACCACTATAAAGATTAGTGGTCCGCTTCTTTAATCATAGGGAAATAATGGGAAATAATGGGGAATAATGGATGATATATACATTCCAAAAGATTATTAAGATAAATGGACTATCTAACTTAATCGAACGTTCTAATATTTTTTTAATTCGCACCGGTATTTCTTGAGATAAGCGCGTTGAAACAAACGAACTCTTTCGGCTTTTTAATAACATAACTTAACTTCACGCCATTGTTACCCGAAGGTGTAGGCAGCGGCTGTTAAGCCTCGTCTCGCCGTTATGTTACGTCCCAAATGGAATAGGTGGCGATCCTATTGCCAAAACGGGCACAAAGTTATCAGTCATCGATATTTATCATACATAACTTCCGAAAACAATTTCGAAAAGTCATTGGTGTGAGCCAGTGTCAGGAGTCGAACCCGAACCGCTGCATCAGAAGCTGTGTGCTCGACCACTGCGCCACCGAGACTATTCAAACTTTTTAATATTTGCTTAAACTTCAATAAATTTTGATTTTTCATCAAAATGTATCCAACTGTTCCGACAGTCATAATAATTACAATCTACTAAATTAGCATTTTTGTCTGTACTTTATTAAGCATGAATTATTCATAAAAACCATCCAGTTGACACCCTCTATCTATTAAAGAATCGTATCAAAATCCGTTGCGTAGTTCTATGTAATATCTAAGCATATAAGGAGACTAGGGGACAGACAGCGGAAAGCGACTTGGTTCCATACTATGTTATAATATAATCTATTATACTTTTAATCACTTATAATTAATTCCTACTTTATGAAGTTTATTCTATCGAAGTGTTAGGTAGCACAAATATTTGACAATATTTTCAATATCGAGTGTTTGTGTTGTTTTTTTAATGAGATTCTTATTACTTGTATATATTAATTCGTATTCATTTAAAGTGACCTTTGGATATATTTGTTCTCTAACCTAGTATTGCCATTGTGCTACCATCTTGATTAAATTATCGACACCTGAGGTTTAATGTTTGTTGTGTAACTTATCGAATGCTCGCCAGATAATATGAGGAAAAAAAACACAATTTTATCTTCAAATATTATAAAATGAAATCGCTTTTGCTGTCTGTTCATTTAGTTCTTTAAAAATTTTTAAAGATTTTAAAATATATTACAAGTCCGCCTGTAATTGAAGTTGTTTTAATTAATGTATGTAGAAATGGTAAACGGTACGAAATTAGACGTGTCAGCTAGACAAAAGAACTTGTGTTCTAAACCAATCTTGTTATTTACCTATAAGGGTTGAAGCCTATTATTGATGTTATTTTAATAAATTTATAAAACGAATCTATACTTATATTATAAAGCGGAAGAGTTTGTTTGTTTGTTTGTTTGAACGCGCTAATATCAGAAACCACCGGTCCGATTTCAAAAATTATTTCCCTGGTATATAGTCCATTTATCGAGGAAGGCTTTAGGCTATATTATATTTTCAAATAAATTAGGGATCCTTACTATAAGTTCAATAATGTAACCCAAGGTGTAAGAAAAAGACCCGAAAAAAATTCTTACATCGCGAACGCTGCAAAAACTATTGATTATAGAACAAAACAATGTACTACACTTTCACAGAACATATAATTGTCGACCAAAAAGTCCGCGACGCTATATGTCTAACTATTGTACTTATCGCACATTAAGTGTTTTTTCAATTTTTCAAAATAATTATAATGAGGTCGTTTTAAAAGTTCTTTATTTTGTACTTTGGTATTAACTCTATTCAAAATAAATTTCTTCAATATAAGGATAGATTCAATACCTTTCTAGAACTTTTTGAATGATTCATTTCGGACATTTAATTCAAAAGATATCGCAAAATACAAAATGTAAGTATACGTTTCTTAGGCAAATATTCCGCGCACATAAATGTATATGATCGGGAGACCCGCCCGACTCGGACTATGAAGCTGGCAGGTATTTTTTTTTTTAATTTTCTTAGACTTTTTTTTTTCATTTTGTGCTAATGAGTTTGTAGTATATAATTGTCGTTTGGGGTATATGTATATTTATTTTGTAATAAATAATAGGTGATGTGAACCTGTAACATCTGTGACCCCGTGTCTATTTAGACACATTAGATTAGAATTTGATCTATTTAAGAGTATAATAAACGGGAAATAACACGACAAGTGTAGGTAAACAAATACTTACTTTATTATTGGCTTGACGTTTCGGTCTGGTTGCACTGGCCGTAGGTAGTCACAAGCAGACAGATAATTTGTTTACCTAAATGTGTCGCGTTATTTTCCGTTCATTATATTTATATAATTTGGAACGCGAATATTAAAAGATTTAAAAATATTTTCATACTTAAGTAACCAAAGTCATGGGTCAAAGCTAGAGTTAGTTTACAGTTAGTTCTTCACGCAGATATTATAATATTATCTATAATTCTTTACAATATTGCAACTTCATATAAATGGACGAAGCGCAAGATATGCCTACGCACCTCAATCTTGGCGTCTTTTGCTAAAATATAAAGACTTAGCGAGTTTGTTACAAATCTGCATACCACATAGTTGCCCATCTATATATATTTACATTTTTAATATCGTGATCTCTTTTAAAATTTAGTGAATTTATTTTGATAAGAGTAATACCAAGGTGCCAAATCGACATAATTTAAAATAAAAACACTCACTGCGAGTTAGCCATACTGGTAAGAACATGTGGTGACCAGGTTTTTTTAAATCGACGACAATGACAAATAAAAAAGGTTCAAGTAGTATTAAAAAAAACTAAAGATTGACAAAAAACTTCTGACAAAGTCCCTGGTATTGCTATTGATTGAAGTTGATAATAATTTTTGTTATGGGATAGGAGGGCAAAGGAGCAAGCGTGTCACCTGAAGGTAAGCAACCTGCGCCGCCCATGGACACCGGCATCACTTATAGTGTTACCGTTGCGTTGCCGACCTTAAAGGGAGAAGGGAGGTGGACCTCCGGGTACCTCTCACACCGAACGAAACGCGGCATGAGCCACTTTACGTCGATCTTCTGGGAGGTGGTGGTATTTCAGCGGTTGAGCCCATTCATGCATTCATTCAACTGCTTAATATTTTAACTTAATATTTTAGTCGCTAATATCAAAAGTTAAGCAAGTAAGGTGTGTAATAATCGTGCCTTATGGGGCTTTGTACTCTCTACCTACTCCGCAAGGGATCTGGCGTCAAGTTATGTATGTATGTATCAGGAACTTGAATTGAAAAAGAAATAGTGTTATATAGTGCATTTATATGGAAAGCTTTGGGGTATTAATATGATCGCGGCAATAATCTTTTTAGTGGAAAATGTATATAATATGGCGGTACGAAGTTCGCGCGGTCTGCTAGTAATTAATAAAACGAAACACCCAAGAATTTCGCCGTCCTAAATCTAAAATGATTCTGTTCAATTCTCTGGCCCGAGGTCACTTGGAGTTTGCATCTGTGGTTTGGAATCCTATGTACGCAAATCATTCACAGAGAGTAGAGAGTATTCAGAGAAAGTTTACCCGATATCTGGCCTTCATATCACCTGGAATTTCTCATAGAGTTTCTTATAGCGATAGATTAAAGTATTTTAAAATGGACACTCTTAAGCACCGGCGCATAATCCATGATTTAATATTATTATACAAGATTATTGACTGTGTCACAGATTGCAGCTTCCTATTAGAAAATACTAAGTTTTCTGTACCTAGAAGAGTTCCACGACACCCGCTCTCTAGAACCTTCCACATTCCTCTATGTCGAACAAATGTTGGTCGCAATTCTCCTTTAGCTCGGTTTTGTTCAGAGTACAACGATATATGTAATAACTGCAGTAAAATTGACATTGTACATGATACCTTGCATAGTTTTAAGCGAAGTTTGTTTATGTATTTTAGGGAATAAAAGCTCTAACGTTTAGTTAAGTAAATTAAGTTTATATGTCTACTTAATATTTTAACTTCAATTGTAACTGTTATATAAAAATGAATGTTGTGTACGTCTGTAATTGATATACATATTAGAGTAAAAATTCGGTAATTTTTTTTTGTGAAAATCATATATATGTATTGTTGATGTACCTTAAAATAAATAAATGCTGGTGTTCATAGTTTTCACACAAGACGATGTCTAGATTTTAAATCTATATATTTATAAGAGATTTCCACCTATATATTGACTCATCACGATATCTCTGGAACCATAAGGCGTAGCGACTTGAAATTTGGTAGGATTATTCCTTTCGCCGAGTAGAGGTCAGCTAAGAACGGATTTTACGAAATTCCACCCACAAGGGGGGTTGCGGGGGTGTTAACAATGGAAAATTCCCATTTTTAACCTATAGCTGCTATCGACTTCAAATTTGTCGAAGATATTGCAGTATTAACATAGCGGGGCAGCAGTTATTACTTTTGATGCGAAACAGAGTTCGCCGGGTCAGCTAGTGGGATATAATTTAGTCAGAGGAAACACTGCGTCTGTGATGGTTGTACATTATTTAACATCATTCCTTGTACCTGCTACAAATAAAACACAATTTACACGGCGTCTCAAGTGAAAAAAAATTGTTTCGGTAAGGGTTTTAACTTTAGCTATCAGTTAAGCTAAAGTTAAAACCCCTACCGAAACAAATTAAAACAAGAATGACCCGGATGGACTCTGGAATGCTTGAACTTGAGATCCTTCAATTATTCAAACTTAAAATATTTTATCATTATAAAATTGATATATTACAAGCGTTTATTTTTAACCTCCTCAACGAGATTCCAAATTTCAACAGTTGCATGTTGGCGAAATAAATACGCTTTTAATTTTCTGAAAAGTAATAAAAGGTAGATTTTTTAAAAAAAAGAGAGATTTTTTTTATCAGTTAACTAGAATAGGCGACATAATATGATACGTAGCTCTGTGACATACATTTCAGAACACTCTTCATTCTGTGATAACTCTGGCCATGAGAGCCTAAATTACATAAGTTTCATAAGAACTCTAGGTTCTTCCTGTAGATTTTCTTTCTTGTAGTTTTTTGCGCGTTTCTTAAAGTTAATTAGATACACGAATGAAAAATTATTTAAATATATATTATATATATTTAAATAATTTTTCATTCGTGTATCTAATTAACTGCATAGTTTTAAGCGAAGTTTGTTTATGTATTTTAGGGAATAAAAGCTCTAACGTTTAGTTAAGTAAATTAAGTTTATATGTCTACTTAATATTTTAACTTCAATTGTAACTGTTATATAAACAGATATTATATCCTCCTTTCATTTGGTTGAAATTAGTGAGAAATTTAGAAAGTGTTACGATAAATATGACTCACGATACTCTCGCTCAAACCTACGAAATAAGTTCAGATAGTGATGCGATGATTTTTGTTTTTTTTTTCTTTATTTTGAGTAGTATGTTTAATTAATTCTACATTTATAAAGTTAAGTAAGTAGGTATTATTTATTATCTAATTCTTTCTTTACAGATAATTCACTCCGCAATAGGCTTAGTTCCTTCCGGGGTATTTGTGGTCTTGCCGCAGGTATTCTCCCGTGTTTTTATTGTATGCGGCTGCTGGATGGTGACGGAGTCAGGCATCGTCAGTCCTGGACTCCCGCTGTGCATTCTCGCCTGGTCTATAACTGAAATTATAAGATACACCTACTATGCTCTGAATTTATTGGATAATGTACCACCAAGTTTGCTGTTTCTGAGGTAACTTATTTTTTTTATCTGTTTGTTTAACTTAAAAGAACCCAAGCTGAAGAAATAGATAATCGGCTGTGGAAAGAGAACATGAAAAGAAATACCTACGTTGAAGTTGCAAAAATATCAAAGTCATACTATTAAATATATACGGACGTAAATTAATTTAAAATTATGCATCATTCAACACAGTAACAAAAACAACTTAAACACTACACGGTTCAACATCCTGATTTGAATTTGGTTGGGTCTTAACGGTGATGGTCGAGTATTCTGGCTGCTACACCTTTTATGCACAAGCCTACTACTATGTTTTCAGTTGCGATATTAATATTATTGTTATTAGTTTTAAATGGTTTCAAAAGAGTACAGATGAGTTTCTTGTCCGATTTTCTCATGATAAACTCGGAATCGGGCCGCTCGTGGTGACTGCGTCCGTGTTTTCTTGTTCCACGGAGGCACTTTCCTCAAGCGCTTGTGTTTCAGGATTTCATTTTAAATAATAAGTTAAATTTTATTCTTTGACTATTTTCAAGTGTCTGTGAAGACCTATGAAAATAAAGTTCTTCGACTTTGACCTCAGGAGGGCTTAAATAATGTTACCTACTTCTGCTGAAAACTAAAGTAATGAAACTTTATGATTGCAGATATTCTACATTCCTGGTTCTGTATCCGATCGGAATAACTGGTGAACTCATGTGTTTGTATCACTCCCTGGACGAGATTGCCGCGAAACAAATATTCACAGTGGCCATGCCTAATGCTTGGAACTTCGTCTTCAACTATTATTACACGGTGATAATATACATGTTAATGTATATACCCTTCTTCCCCTATCTATTCGGCCACATGCTGTATCAACGGAGAAAAATGCTCGGAAGCGATGCCAAGAAAGAAAAATGAAGTGGTCACGCAGTAACATGTATCACACTTCGCCAATATATGGGGCTAAGAGTCTCATGTGCTGTTTGAGTACGAAATATAAAATCTGTTAACCTCGAAACATATTTACTAATTTAATAAGTAATAAAAAAGTTCTGACTTGTCACTTTTGCTGTAAAGATACCTACCTGTCAAAAACTGTTCTGATTAAGCACAGTAATAATACTCACCTCACCCTACCTGGCACTGTCTAATCTATAACAGTGTCAGCACATAATATTATTATTAACAATATAAAAACTACTGTTTTGTTCTGAATTGCAGCTATTTCCTCAAAAAAGGTAGTTAGGTAGTTATAAGAAGAAAATGAAAAATGGGGCTGAGGATATGTACGCTTTGTTGCCTAAGAATATTGTTGAATCAATTATTAATTGGGATTCTGGTGCGTTATTAAATTTTAAATTATTTATATTTCCATAGGTTATGGGTAAAGATGTATGTTAAATAAATTATTATTTTCTATTTATTTAGTTATCGACTTTTATTTACGATATATGTACCATGCTTCGTTATTTATCCGGATACCAATCGGACTGTCCATTATAATGTGCACAGTACTAAAGATACAAATTTCATATTTTCATTTTGATTTCTCCCGAAACACGTTACTTCCCGCCTATAATGTCCAAAGGTGTAGGCAGCGACATATATGTCTCTACACGCAATTTTTTGACTCTATTTCTAACTAATAGTTTACTTGTCTCGGGTAAAACTTTAAGTCATCGATATTTTGATCACTCGTATGTACCCGGAATCGATCTGAAATTAATTTTAAAATTACAGCTTAACAAATCAAGGGATTTACTATTTTTCCCGCCAAAAATAACTAACCGTTTTGAATTGTTACTCGAAGGAAAATAGTGGTATAACACTGCGTAGGGTACCTTGTACCATCTTATTATATTTATATCTCTACTATGAAAAAGCCTAGTAGAGGTTCTAGTTCTACGTATGTTAGTAGTAGCGTGATGATATAAAATACCTAATGGCCTATGTGTGAAAAAAAATGAAGATGATTGGAGCAAATAATTGCGGTTTTTCATGTGATCTCTGCTCCCCTTTTTTAATTTCTTAAAGGGACAAGTTCGTAAAATCCTTATTTGAATTTCTACACTATACAAAGAACACACTTCTCAAGTTTCAGATATCAACGAACAGCGATTAAAGCTGTGCATTGATCAAATCAAATCAAAATCAAAATCTCATTTATTCAGTTTAGGTCATTAAAGACACTTATGAACGTCAATAATTTCAATCCGCCAATTCGATTACTCACGTCCTGAGAAGAATTGGCAAGAAACTCAGGGGTCTTTTTTTTTTTTTTTTTTTTTTTTTTTTTTTTTACTTAATTTTATGTAAACTAAATTACAAATTATTAGAATAATTTATAGAGCAAGATGAGGTTCCTCACGTAAAACTTAGGACACAGTACGTTAATATTCTTTGGACGCTTGAACAGACCAGTCCCCACAAACAGCACCCGTTCACGAGCATGACCCATATCTCAGCCATCGCCTCCCTCGCCATATTTTAGGGAAGGTGGCGACCCGATCAACGACGCCGCTATAAGCAAGGACTTTTCAGTGAGCATGACTTAATCAAGATCCCAGACAAAACAAAAAAAGAAATTAGTAAGCTTGCCGGTGAGAAACGTCATATTGCACACAATCCTACTAATTAACAGTAATGTTTAGTTAGCAGATTAACAATATTTTGCTACAGCAAATACAAACAATATAACACAAGAGAAGCAATTCAATTCCAAACGGTTTTATCATTGATATAATCTGCGATACAGTAATAAGCCCTTGAATATAGTCTACTTTTAACATATTTCTTAAATTTACATAACGATAATTCAACCGCGTCGTTTGGAAGCTTATTATAAAAGCGTACACATTGACCTGGAAACGCGTTAGAAATTTTATGGAGCCTAGTAGTGGACACAGCAAGTTTGTTTTTATTTCTTAAGTTTAATTGATGAATATCACTGTTTTTCTTAAATTTAGTTATATTTTTATGAACATAGATTAAATTATCATAAATATATTGTGAATGTAACGTCATTATTCGTATCTCTTTAAATTTACTTCTCAGTGTATCCCTGGGACTCATCATATAGATAGCACGAATAGCTCGTTTCTGGAGCACAAAGACCGAGTCTACATCCGCAGCACTACCCCAAAGCAATAGACCATATGACATAATGCTGTGAAAATAACTAAAATATACTAAACGTGCAGTATCAACGTCGGTCAGTTGACGTATTTTCTTTACAGCGTAAGCGGCTGAGCTAAGTCTACCAGATAACGTCTCTATATGTGGGCCCCACTGTAGTTTAGAGTCTAATGTTATCCCAAGAAAGACAACCTTATTGACCAATTCCAGTCTCCTGTTGTCCATCACGACACTGGTTTTTACTTGTTTAACATTTTTTGTGAAAAATCTAACATATTTGGTTTTGCTACCATTTAAAAGCAAATTATTAGCACTAAACCAGTTTACTATCTTTGAAAGAGCATTGTTTACATCGTCAATTAATGATAGTTGTCTCTTTACCTTAAAAACTAAAGAAGTATCATCTGCAAACAAAACTATTTCATGATTGTCCTTTACAAGATAAGGTAGATCATTAATGTACAAAAGAAACAGGAAAGGTCCCAAGATAGAGCCCTGCGGCACCCCCATTGCTACGGCTGATCCATGTGATCTCTTTCCGTTAACATCTACTGTTTGGATCCTATTACGTAGGTAAGAAGTAAGAAGATCCAAAGCAATGCCCCTTATGCCATAGTGATGTAGTTTTCTGACCAGAGTCTTATGCTGGACACAATCAAAAGCTTTAGATAGGTCACAAAATACCCCATAGGCATCCTGCGACTCCTCCCAAGCCTCAAATATACTTTCGAGTAATTTTACCCCAGCATCACATGTTGACCGTCCTCGAGTGAAACCGAATTGTTTATTATGCAGCAGACTATTTTCATTAAAGTATTTAAGTAACTGAGCGAGGATTAGTTTTTCGAAAATTTTACTTAATGTAGGTAGTACAGATATTGGTCTAAAGTTAGTGGGTTCTAATGTACTACCTGATTTATGCAACGGAATAATCTTGCTTAGTTTCATCAGGTCAGGAAACACACCACAATCAATACATTTATTAAAAATCACAATTAAAGCGGGAGCGATAGTGCTAAATAAAGATTTTATAATATATACAGAAATGCCCCACAAATCAGCCGTCCTCTTAATATTAATTGATTTAAGCGCGACATTTAGATCAAACCTATCGACATGACGAAACTTAAAACCGTTAAAAAATTCAGGCACGTTTTCTTTAAGTAACGAGTCTGCAAGGGAGGTGGAAGAGCCTAGAGCACTAGTAAGATTGACGGGGAAAACAGAAAAAAAATTTTCAAAGGCATTGGCCACCTCATAATCTGAGCTGGTCTCATGGCCATCGACACATAACTTAAATTCTGAATCCCTAGCCAGACTCTTACCAGTCTCTTCACTGATGACTCTCCAAGTGGCTTTGATTGTGTTACTACTATTTCTTATTTTACATTTAATGAAAATAGATTTCGCTACTTTACAAACACGTTTGAAAATCTTTGAATATAATTTTACATAATTGCCAAACTCTTCACTGCGGTTGAATTGTCTTTCATAGTACAACATGTACAAAGTTTGCCTACTTTTATGAATCCCTGTGGTTGCCCAGTCGCCAAAGACGGGGCTATTAGCAACAGTGATCTCCCTGGGAGTAAATATTTGGTTAAATTCGCGAAGAAAACAATTAAAAAATAAACTATACATTGAATTCGGTTCTAATTCATTATCTAAAAAAGGTAAGTTATTGGCTAAGTTAGCTTTCATACATTTCAAGCGACCAGCTGTTACTGGCACAAAAGTAATTTTTTTCTTCGCTTCATTTTTATTTTTTAATTTTATTGTAATCATTTGCCCAGAATGATCAGAATCTAATTTATTAATAATACTTTTTTGTGTAGGATTAATATCTGTATATATATTATCCAAACAGGTAGCTGTAGTAGCAGTTGTTCTAGTAGGCTCCATAAATAAATTAACCAAATTATGGGATTTAAAAAGACTTAGAATTTTACAAGTTGCAGTTGTATTAGCAAGAATATTCACATTAAAATCTCCACATACTAAAATACTTTTATCTGAATTACCAACTTTGCATAGGGCTTCATCCATGATTTCTATGAAAGAGTTAAGGTCCGCAGCAGGTGGTTTGTATACACATAAAACAATGAACTGCTCCAATTGTACACAGGACAGTTCTATGGAACATTCTACAGAGAGGGACACAATATCTTTCCGTTCTTTAAATTTAAGGTTTTTATTAAGCAAGATAAGCGACCCCCCATGTACTGTGTTGACCCTGCAGAATGAACTGCCTACCTGGTGGTTGCTGAAATTAAACATAAGCTGATGCTTCTTCAACCAATGTTCAGTGATACACATAATACTAATGTTATCAGCGTTCATGAATAACTCAGTCAGATCACTCAGTTAATTAGAAAGCATTTTATGTGTATAGTTGGTTTTTTAATATCGTAACATCTTTGGAATGGAATGTCCGATTTCAATAATCTATACATAAAAATAAAATTGAAGTGTCAGTTTGTAATATTGAAGTAACTGCATTCTGATACATCCGTATGAATATATCCGTATGGTACATAGACCAAAATATTTTTTGTCTGTCTGTCTGTTTGTTCCTCTTAATCTCTGAAATCGCTGGACCTATTCTGACGAGACTTATAGATAGCTGGTGTAGTAAAGAGTAACTTAAGCTACTTATTTAGAAAAAATCGTTTGTTTATTTATTTATTGCCTCCGAGGCGAAATAAAATTCGCCGGGTCAGCTATTTCATAATAACTCTTATAATAGTTTATAAATTACTATTTTAGTTTAAATCCTTTAAGAATAGCATGATGACAATATGAAGCGAGTACATGAACATAGCAGTAAAAATCCGTGCTCGCGATCTATAATTTACGCAATAAATAATTACTTAGTTGCTTTGTTAAACAAAAATGTTGATTATCAACTCGAGCTAATTACTATAAGATGGTGGTTCATGCCACTTGTGAAACAATAATAACTGATCTATATATACAGATACTGGATTTTCGTAAACCCCAATCAATTATGATTTATATCAATTCAAATACGTAATCGACACTGATTTGTTAATTTTTATTTTGATAAAGCTACCTAAATGATTGTTATCTTCTTAATACGCGGTGGACATAATAAAAACAATGAAATGGTTGAGTAATGTGCAGATGACGAGTATTTGCGTTACCACGATGAATAAGAAATATACAGCATTAGTGTTGGTAGTATTGGTGGCTGCGGCTGAAGCCAATACCATTACACTAAAAGGACTTTCTCAGCTTAACTCTTTAGAAGATGAGTAAGTTTTTTTTTGGTAACTTTATCTGTAATTGGATTTCGATCTCTTTCACTTTTCACATTTGGTACCTACCCACATTTCATCATTGGCCATCGTTTTTACCTGTGTTGGGAGTTGGGACTATGAGCTGACAAACTTTCAGTCTTTATAAAATGATGAAGGTCTGGCTCTTTCACTGGCTTTTGGGCTATAGGCTTACCATGCAAGCAATTGGAGCAAAATAAGGGCCGCGGGCTTAGTATACCTTTTGTCTTAGATTATAAGGCGATATTAAATCTTTCGCAGCCGTGTCTGGGACGGAATGGGCATTAAGGCCACCGTGAACGATTATGTCGACGAGACCATACAGATGATTGTGCCAGTGATTAAGGAATACGGACTCGATCCTATGTACCTGCCAGATATTGAAGAAGGGTTTGAAGTGGTGTGTATTTTTGTACTCATTTTTTTTATTTATTTATATAAATTCACCCCTACTGGAAGATGTTGGCAGAAGCTATTACCTTCGACTCGTCGATTTTTTACTTCCCAAATAGAATAGCTGGCGGAATCTATTGCCTTAAACCAGCTACAATGTTGTCAGTCATCGATATTTATCACACGTAAGTTCGGAAAAGAATTCCGAGAAGTCGTAGGTGTGAGTCCGGATTCAATCGCGCGGCTTCTTGATACAGAAGTGGTGTACTTGACCGCAGGACCGCCGAGAGCGAATCATTTTAAAATTATTTTCGAGTTATTGTTAATTCATTTTTGAGTTATCTATTTAAATCATTTAAAGTTAAACTTATATGGAATACATTACCTACTGTGTGAAAAAAACTGTTTAAATGCCATTAATTATGTAATTCTGTTAAATGATTGGCTCCTCAATGAGTACCTAATAAATATCTTCTAAATAAATTCGCATTTATAATACATATTAGTACCTATCTGGAAGTTAAGTGTGATAAATATCGATAACTGAAAACTTTGTGCCCGTTAAAAACTTTTAGGCTTTCGCGTTGCATATTACTTAGTGATAATGATGAACGGGAATTAACGCGACACTTTTTTAGGTAAACAAATATTTACCTTGATTAGCTTGACGTTTCGGCCAGGTTGCACTGGCCGTGGTCACAAGCAGACTTTGTGCCCGTTTTAGCAATAGGATCGCCACCTATTCCATTTGGGACGTAAACATAACGGCGAGACGAGTCTTAACAGCCGCAGCATACACCTTCGGGTAACAAAGGCGTGAAGTTATGTTATGTTATGTTTTATCATGATAAGATAAGATTATTTCACTCTTTATGATTTATTTCTATTATTCTAATATTTTGATACATAAGTACTTTCTATCAAAATGTAAGAATAATAGAAATTGTAATGGTTTGATACAAAATTTCGATAAAAAGTAAGCTAAATATAAAGCTTTGTATGGTAGAAAAGGTAAAGCTCTCTAAATAGATATATGATGCATGCTAAAAATTTGGTAGATAAGTTCATTAATGAAAACATTTCTGGTACCAGCTTTCTTTCCTACTTGACGAGTGAAAGCCACCTAGGCTTAAATATCGATTTAACAGTAGCAGTACCCAGGCATATCACCTCTCGGAAAAGCAACGTAAAATGGCTCTAGCCGCGACTCTGTCTTTAAAGCAGGCAACACAACTGATCCTCTCGATGTTGCAGATTATCACCGGGTAACCCGCCTGCTCGTTTGACCCCTTTTCCATAAAAAAAGTATTTATCTATATGTAATTAATAAATGTCTATAAATTACAGAAACCTATACTGATCACATACAGCGCCTGGTTGAAAATCCACGATGGTTACATGACTGGCTTAGTCAATGTGGCCCGTTCAGGTGACCTGCAGGTGAACTACTTCGCTAAGATGCTGAGGGTACGCGTTCAGCTGCAGTTCACTAACTTGGAGGTAAATATTAGTATTGAAGCACGTCCTAGCTCGCGTCTAATAACGACAAGTCACAATACCGTGGTGTTTTTAAGTCAACTAGGTAATTTAAAAAAAAAAACTAAAATTAAAGTTATATTAGTATCCAACGATAATTAAAGAACATACTTACGCATTTTTCTACCCAAAGGTGTGCCAGCGACTGTTAAGCCTAACTCTCCGTTATGTAACGTTCCTAATGGCCGGGCACATAGTTGTCAGTCATCGATATTTATCACACATAATTTACGAAAACAATTTGGTATGATCCAGGATTCAAACCCACGACTTCCTTATTCAGAAGCGGGGTGCTCGTGCACTGGACCACCGAGACTAAACGTGATATTTTTCATCTTCGTACAAATCGTATTTAAGCCGTGGCGTATAGAAGACAGTGCTATCTCTGTGCAAAGAAAAAGTAGCGTAGTATCTATCTATATCATGTTTACCCTGAACGAATACATAATTTATGATCAGTAAATTTTAACTATCTGTTATGTATCGTATTTAAAAAATTTCTTTGTTTACAGTTTGTTTACAAATATCTCGTGCAAGTTATGAACATCGGACCAACTGGTGGTATCGTCGGTTCTCTGGAACGTTTCGTTGTCATCTGCGATCTGTTGATTGACTTCAACAATGATGAGGTTCATCTCCAAGAATTCAGTCTTACTGATATTGGGTAAGTAATTGACTAAGTATAACGTTAATAATAATTACGGAGACTAGAGTAAGTATTATTTATAGAAGCTATGAACGAAAATTCTAACGGTAGATAGGTTGCCTATATTCTAAGTACAAACATAACATAACTTCACGCCTTTTCTACCCGAAGATGTAGGCAGCGGCTGATAAGTATCGTTTCGCCGTTATGTATACGTCCCAAATAGAATAGGTGGCAAACGTATTGTAATACCGGGCACAAAGTTTATCACACATAACTTTCGAAAAGTAATTGGTGTGAGCCGGGATTCGAACCCACGATTTCGTGATTCAAAAGCGGGGTGCTTGACCACTGGACCACCGAGACATTCATATTCTAGTTTATACAATTTATTTTTAATTGCCTTTTTTTAAATAAAAGTACATAATGTGATTACACGCTTATATGTGCGTTTAATATACAATAATGATAATATCTTGGACACAATACACACAGCGGCCTCTAGTTCCATGCTAAGCAACTAAATGCCTGTGATAAGGATACTAGATAAAGGATATTAAAACATATATACTTTTCTTTTGTAAATAGATACTTATAATACATAGAAAAACACCCAGACGCCACAAAAATATTCATGTTTGTCACAAATATTTGTGCTCGGGTGGGAATCGAACCCCCGACGTCATTGCTGTAACCGGTAGTTCTACCAATACGCCACGAGGCCCGTCAATATATAGTTTAATTACAAATATATTCTTTCAACGAGATTCTAATTTAATTTTAACCAAATGTCAGCACGCTAACAACCTGACACAGTCAATCAGTACTATGTAATTAACACCTAACGATGTTCTTTTCTTAATATTACTTGTAACTTACACACATAACTTTACGCCAAATCCCTTGCGAAGTAGGCAGAGAGAACACAGCGCCATAAGGCCATGATACTTGCTTGCCTACACGCCTCACTCCCATCTTTGAATTTCATAAACATGGTAATTTCAATAATTTTAAAATTACCAACTAGGGTTGTACCCGTATGTATAATGTGACCAATACATTAACGCACAAACGTCCCTTTTATATTATTATTTTAATTCGATTTAGTGCGATATCGCATAGTATCTAACTCAGATCTACGTTTTCACAGTAAAGTATCTACCTGCATTTCTTTGACAAAAACATGTACTTTATATAAAGTTATTTATTTACAGACGCCTCCGTGTGCGTTTAACTGGCAACATTTTAACTGACTGGTTGGTGAACCCTGTGATCAGCGTCTTCGTAAGAATCTTCGACACTATCATCATGAACGTGGTTCAGTCCAACATCCGCAACGTTGCTCAAGAAATTATTGATATGATCAACTCCAACGTGAAAAATATCATACAAGCAATTGAATCTTTTAACTACTAATTTATGTGAAAATTAACTATTGTATCGGTTCAATTTGTGTCAAAATAAAGAATCAAAATAACCGGTTTATTTATTAGTTTCCATCCATTGCTACGCGATCATAACAGTCACTAACGTCGTAGAAAAAAGTGACTCAAAACAATCGAGTCGTTAGAGATTGGTTGCTTAAATTAAGTAAATTTTGTATACTAGCTGGCCCGGCAAACTTTGTGTTTCGCCTCAGTAGCAATATATGAGAAAATAAAAGTTTTTTTTCTGAAATAAATGTGGCTTATGTTACTCCTTATTACGTCAGCTACTTTCCAATAAAAGTCCCGTCAAAATTGGTTCAGCCATTTCAGCCGCAACATACAGACAGACAGTCAAAAATGCTAAAAAAATATTTTGGTGTAATATTGTTATTTCAATATTACACTCCCATTTTATTTTTATGCAATATGCATGTATGAATGATTAATGTCCGTATCCAATAGTGGAATATTAACTTTCCACAGACTTGCATACATACAAGTCAATGAAGTAGGAAACCTATGGAAGTGGCATGTCGACACAAAATTGAGGTGTGACGTCATTTGGCCGCATAAAATGGCGGTTTAGAGCTGCGCAAAAGAATTTTATTTATCGATAAACGTTCTTGGTTCATTTTATTGTAATTAATGTTGAAGTACTTAAATAGGAAGTATGTATATTGTTATGCTAAATATTCTGTTTTGGATGTTATTTAGATAATTCCGCAAAGAAATTTAAATTTTTCCCAACACTTTTTTACTGGCTGAACTGATAAAAAATCCGCCATACTTTGTGGGATTCTAGGCGTCAGTAGGTATTATCGTGAAAACCAATTTCCGTATTTATTCTCTTTATGTTCGCACTGAAATACTGTTTTCATGCGAGTGACAGTGCTGAGTAAGAACGAGACAGATATATGTTTATGTGTGCGCCGTCGAAATGCCTAATATAAATACAAGCAATTGTACGTATAGAACAATATATTTCGTCCATATAAACAAGTCAATGATTTAAGTAGGTACAATGTGTCATGGTCGTCCTTTCCGGTGCCAAGACAAAATGTCTTTTTTAAACAATCCATTAATAATTCTGCTACTTACATTCGCGTTATACAGTCGTTTTCTAACTTTACCTATCTAAATGTCCTCAGATTTTCTCTGAAGTATGGATATTTGTGGATGTGAGTAATGTTATTCCATTAAACGTTAAAGTAGTCTCGTTGGTCCATTGGTCTCTGAATCCAAGAGGTCACGGGTTCAAATCCTTTTCGAAATTACATAATTTCGAAAGTTTTGTCTGATAAATATCGGTAGCTTAAAATAGGTTCTGTTCTGATAAAAACAAAATCAAAAACGGAGAGCCGTATTTTTTAATTGTATGTAATAAATAATAAAATGATATTTACAGTAGCTATTTCGATACGTACTGAATCCAGAATAAACAACAATCACACATAAAGTACCTATTGTTTTCATTTTTATATCACAAAAACGTTTAAAAACTTAGGGTAACTAGACAGCTGGCTTATACTTTGCACAGAGGATTAGCATTGCCTTTCAAAGCAGGCTGTCTTCTGCCTTACATTGAACGCGGGCTGTCTTCTGACATTATATTGCTTACTTTTTGTAGATCTTACATGTTAAAACGATAATGATTTCATTCCCCTTTGTTCCCTATTCACCCTTCAATTACTATTTACCCCGTTCGACTGTATCTCAAAGGCTTTGGTCCAAATTGACCGAATGAAAAATTAAAAAAAAAATAAGTGCCAAAACTCAATGTCAAATGTCCATTAGCCATGTGTTTGCGCAGCGGGTGTTCACCGTGTTCACTCTAGAAGAAAAATAAATGCTCTGTGTGTTTGCGCTTCGTTCAGTTCCCAACTTGCGAACATATTTAAAATTAAAATAAATCACAACATAATATAATTTTACTTTCACAGTAATCTATCCATAATGGGTAAAGTTAAGAAATTAAAACCTTCGCAAGTGGGGAAAAACCCAGCCTTGGCGGATCAAATAGAGGCTATGAACTCGACAAAAAATAAAAACAGAATTAAAGAGAGAAATAGGCATGATGATGACGAAGAGGTAATATTTTATAAACCATTGAAAATCGTACTAAGCAAATTAATCCGACAACAGTATACATTTTTTTGTAATTTGTTTTTCCACCTTCACATTGTTTATCAATATTCAATGGCAATATGCAAAGATCCTACATTTTCTGCCTCCTTACAATAAATAGCTACGTAGATCTATTAAAATTTAGTAATTTATTATGCTTTCTATTTTTCAGTTTGTAAATGCGAATCTAACGAAAAAAATCCTAAAAACTGCTCGGAGGCAGCAAGCAGAACTTAGTGATGGTGAAGAAAAGCTCTCTTCTGCTAAAAATGTAATGTGCCCCACAACATTCAAAGGTATTTAATAGAAAACATGCAATAATTAAAATACATGGATCATTAAAATTATAATCATATTATTTTATAACATTGAAACAACTTTTTATGGATTATATCGCATTTAACATTTTGTATTTATTTCCCAATGTTTTTTACTCTTTACAGAGATCATTTTTACTTATGAAAAAACTTGTTCAATGTTATGAATGTGAGCCACAAAAATCTAAGAAATAAACATATTATTTTATCTCTTATATTTCTATTCCAGATTCTGACTCGGATGCTGGATCAAACGATGAATTAGAACCGGATACTTACTATGACAATATAGAAATAAATGAAGAAGATGAGAGAACCCTCCAGATGTTTATGTCAGCAAGACCTGAGAAAACCTGTACTTTGGCTGATTTTATTAAAGAAAAATTCACAGAGAAACATAGTGAACTACAAGCACCGTTTTCAGACGTAGAGACCTTAAAGTTACAAAATATTGATCCAAGGTTTGAGAGACCATTTTTCATACTATAATTTTATATTTTAAAACCTCTGTTGCCTCTTTTTTATATAATACATGTAAAGTTTTGCCTAGAATATTAATAATTTTATTTTAAATACATGTACAGTAGATACGCTTTTATCTGGCACTCAGCTATATGGATTCGCGATTACCGGACTACCAACCGCCAACCAACAAGTCGAATTTATGCATGCATAAACGTGTCAGAACTTGCATGTAGACATGGAAACTGATACAGGAGCATCTCATGATGTAGCATTTCATGCCCTGGAAACAGCTCTCAAGTGGTTTGAAAAAAATTAACAGAGATACTGTGAATTTACTGCTACTAAAACGAATTTGTCATATAGCACCAATGAAGAGAAAAAGATTCTTACATCAAATGACAAATACCGATTTACATATAACAAATATCTAGAGATTTTTAATAAGCACTTAATATTATTCTTTATCTATTCAATTATCCGGATATTCGATTATCCGAATGCCTATCGTCAACTATTATTCCGGTTAATTGAGTTTCTACTGTAATTTAAATTGCAAATTGTGTGATGTTATATGGGATTGGCTTCCATATGTATTGTTATTATTTTTCCTCTTACAACAACTTGTTCTATTTGCAATAATTTCATTTAATTATTTGTAGAATAAAAACAATGTATGAAGGTGTAAGAGATGTACTACAGAAATACAGGTCAGGAAAACTTCCAAAAGCTTTCAAAATGATTCCACATCTACAAAACTGGGAACAAATTTTGTATATTACAGAACCTATTACTTGGTCAGCAGCTGCTATGTATCAGGTATGATAGTTAGCATCATTGTTTTTATCCCTTTTATCCTTCTTGTGAAGTATTTGTGAATTTTTTGTAGAGGTTAATTTGTCTTCTTTATATATATATATTTTTTTTTTATTTTCAGGCTACAAGAATCTTTGCATCTAATCTAAAAGAAAAAATGGCCCAGAGATTTTATAATTTAGTCTTGCTACCACGTATACGAGATGATCTTGCCGAGTATAAGAGATTAAATTTTCATTTGTATCAAGCGTTAAGGAAAGCTCTGTTTAAACCTGGGGCTTTTATGAAGGGTATATTGTTGCCATTGTTAGAGGTAATTACTATTTTCTTTTATGATAAAAACTTAGAATTGTTGTTGGTTATGTACCTTAATGGTCCATAAATAACTAAAATTATGTACATATATCACTTGCTCTGTTTGACACCAAGCATCGGCAGTTTAAATATGTTGTCATTTTTATCATCAATAAGATTAAATAAGAACTGATGTTTTTACAGTCTGGTGATTGCAATTTGCGCGAAGCCATTATTGTTGGATCTGTACTTGCCAGGAATTCAGTGCCAGTATTGCACTCAAGTGCAGCTATGTTAAAGATAGCAGAAATGGATTATACAGGCGCAAACTCTATATTTTTAAGAATATTGTTCGACAAAAAGTATGCATTGCCATATAGAGTTGTGGATTCTGTTGTATTCCATTTTATAAGGTAGGTAGTTCAAACTGTGTATTTAAGTCATCTTACACCCTAAATCTTACCTACTCAATACAAATTTTAATTACACTTAGGTTGGAGTTCATGAACTATGACATAACGATGTGTTAGCTAAATAGAGCTCTAAATATAATCGGACCTATAAAGTTAACGCTGTTCACCAAAAATAAAATGGGGACTGCTACGTAATCAGTTTTAATTAGAACGAATGAATAGTAAAAGAATGAGTAGTATAATGCTACTTATTAAAATAAAGTAAAATGTGTGCAAACTGTATACATTTACTTACATCCGAGCGACATCCAAAAATGTTAGGATAATAATATACATATACTGCAAAATGTGAACCGTGATAACACGGTTCACATAACATAACAAAGGCATATATGGTAACTGATCGCATTGCCATAAGGCAATGCGATCAGTTAACATATGCCTTTGTTATTTATTAGCATTATGTTTTATTCTGTTGATCTCTGTTGTCATGGCAACTCAGACGTTGCCATGGCAACTCAGACGTTGCCATGACAACATGTTGAATACTTTTTATTATTTTGCTTTTTCGTCATATTTTCGAAATAATTTCGTTATATTTGGAATAAATGGGGTGCCCGTATAATTCGCTTACGAGTATTTAAAAAAGTCTAAAACATTATTTTCATCTAAAGTGTAATTTATAGCGACTTCCATTATATTTTATTAGGGTAGAGGTTCCAATAATGGACTATAAACCAGCGATGGATATTTTTTTTATTTATTCAAAGAAAACATAGTTTTTCGATGGTTTTAAAGTTATAAACTGAATAAGGAATATTGTTAAACTAGTAAAGTTTTAAATAAATTTAATTAAACGGGATTTCATTTATTCATCTCTTATATATTGTTTAAATTTGCCATAATTATGTATATGACACGACAAAAACAATGTCAACGATTGGATATCTAATGCTGGGTAGTGTCCATTACTGGGAATAGACAACTGTATCCTAAATGTCTATCAATGGTGATTTTATATTTTCCTATACCTTCTCAAATTTCTAAGAATTTATTACGGATACTTTTACTACGCATTCTTGAGAATATTGATATGATATTTTACTAATGACTTGATCTGTGTTTTGTACTAATTGCTTGTATTGCTTTTATGATGAACACTGTAGTGCAAGTGTCCATTATTAGATCCTTCACCTTACTTTATTTATGAAATGTCACATTTGTTTACAGTAACCGCCAGTTAAACGAGGTCTTTGAGGTACATTAAGATAATCGGTCGATCACAGCACTTAATCAATGTTAAGTGCTTGGTGAACAGCAAAATATTCAAATATAATCATCGCTTCGTGAACACGGGCCTTAGGCCCATGTTCACGAAGAGATGATTAAATCTTATTCAGCCGATTACGCCGTAAACGGGTCTTTAACAATATTTTGCTGTTCACCAAGCACTTAAGTGCTGTAATCGACCGATTATCTTAATGTACCTCAAAGACCTCGTTTAACCGGCGGTTATTGTAAACAAATGTGACATTTCATAAATAAAGTTGGTAAGGTGAAGGATCTAATAATGGACACTTGTAGTACAGTGTTCATCATAAAATCAATACAAGCAATTAGTACAAAACACAGACCAAGAGTCATTAGTAAAATATCATATCAATATTCTCAAGAATGCGTAGTAGAATTTATAACAGGTACTTGAAGTTATGTATGTAATTATTAATATATTGTTATGAATACCTGAATAATTTTCTGGGAAATTAATTGTATATTGAAGGGAGTAAACTCGCAAGAGGGTAACCTGCTGGTAAGTAACAAACGCGGCCCATATACACATAGATAGTATTATAGTCGTGTTACAAGCCTTTCATTGTTAGTTAGTTAATAATAATTCACTCAATGTGAGTAGGCAAAGGTCGTTGACCATACAGCCATTTCTTATGTTATTTTATTCCTTATCATATAAAAATCTGGAATCACACCATTCAAAAAACTAAATTTTCAGTCACGCGCGTCCATCTTGGATCGGCGTCTCTCAACTTTTTTTACAAGCCTTTCAGTTAGGATAGTGAGTGGAATGGTATGGGAGAGGGAAAGGGTGTGGGTATACCTCTCTTACCAAACGAAATGCGGTATGAGTCACATTACTTCGATATTCTGAGAAACCGTGGTATTTCGAGAATGCGTATGAAGTATCTGTAATAAATTCTTAGAAATTTGAGAAGGTATACGAAAATCTAAAATCACCATTGATAGACATTTAGGATCCAGTTGTCTATTCCCAGTGATGACACAGACACTACCCAGCATTAGATATCCAGTAGTTGACATTGTTTTTTGTTGTGTCATATACATAATTATGGCAAATTTAAACAGTATTTAGGAGACGAATAAATTAAATCCTGTTTAATTAAATTCATTTAAATCTTAACTAGTTTAACAATATAACCATTCCTTATTCAGTTTATAACTTTAAAAACCATCGTAAAACTATGTTTTCTTTGAATAAATAAAAAAATATCCATCGCTGGTTTATAGTCCATTATTGGAACCTCTACCCTAAACAAAATATAATGGAAGTCGCTATAAATTACAGTTTAGATGAAAATAATGTTTTAGACTTTTTTAAATACTCGTAAGCGAGTTATACGGGCACCCCGTTTATTCCAAATATGACGAAATTATTTCGAAAATATGACAAGAAAGCAAAATAATAAAACGCTTTCAACGTCTGAGTTGCCATGACAACAGAGATCAACCAGAATAAAACATAATACTAATAAATAACAAAGGCGTTTATGGTAACTGAATCGCATTGCCACAACACGGTTCACATTTTCAGTATATATTATTATCCTAACATTTTTGGATGTCGCTCGGATGTAAGCGAATACATACAAATTGCTTGTGTGCAATTTGTATGTATTCACTGCCATTTTGCTAAATAGCATTATACTACTCATTTTTTTACTATTCAATCGTTCTAATTACAACTGATTAGGTAGCAGTCCTCATTTTACTGTTAACTTGCATCTTATGTACCAAACACATTTATCCTCAAACATACAAAACACATCTGTTGACTGTATCTTACTTTACAAGAGACAATGTTACTACTCTTACTACAGTAATTATGTATTTTTCAGATTTCAAAATGACTCCAGGAATTTACCTGTACTATGGCATCAATCATTGCTAACGTTTGTTCAGCGCTATAAAGCTGATATTTCCACAGAACAAAGGGATGCACTTCTTGAATTGTTAAGGAAGCAATCACACATCACTATAACCAATGAGGTATACATTTATTTATAACTGTCAGTTTTGCTATTCATATGCCTTAAACTCTCTTTTTTATAATTTTTCGGTACTTTGATATACCTTGTAAATTAACTACCAGTAGCTGGTGGGTTCGATCATCACTCTAAATCAAAAATGTGTCTGACAAAAATGGATATATATTTGCATCTTCCTATAATATATTTATATCAAGTCAATACCTTAAATTTTATATAAATGTTGTGTGGTAGGACTGTTGATATTTTTAAAAATATCGGATTTTCGATATATCGATATTTTTAAAAATATCAATATCGGGGTATGATATATCGAAAAAAAATATCGATAATTCGATATATCGATATTTTGAAGTGAAACTTCTTAAACGACATGCAAACGTTAAACGCCCCGTTTGCTGCCGTTTTAAATTAATCGTATTTACTACAATGCTTTAAAATATTGTTTGTGAACAATTTTACCCAAATAAAAACGGTTACTCATCCAAGTGTTTACCACGCCCACGCCCAACGTAGTCCAATATACTATGGGCGTTGGTTAAAGAGGCAGTAAATTAACCAGTCAATATATTAACCATTTATTCTAACGTATCGCCATCTATGTCCATAAGCTAAAACTACTCTAAAGATTACCGATGTAGAATTGATTTCATTTCAGATGTAGTGACATCTATGGACGAAAGGTAGTAAATTAAGATCGTAAAAAACTATTTATTAAGATATCTTCTCTTTCATATACCATGTATTTAGTTTTCGGTATCGTTGTCAGTAAGGTCAATATTTGATTTTGGTGGTAGTAACTATACGACTGACTCATTATGATAGTTTCCTTCTGCATTTTTCGTGATTATTTTCTTAGTATTTATACTTACTCTGATGGATAGTTTTGCAAATGCATGATGGATTTCCTTTTCAAATGGGTTGCTAAATTTGTTGCATTTCCACATCTTTGATAACTTTTCACGACAAAGTGCAAAAAACACTACTTGAATATAATTTCTTAAAATACATGCATATAATAGATTTTCTTTTTGCCGCAGCTGCGTCCAGCAAACATATAAACGTAAATATTAACGTAAATTATATCGTTGTGATTGTTAACAGTGGCTTAACACATTCATTGACAATTGTTTCACTATGTATTTATGACATAACATAAGATAATTTAGGGAAATTAAAATTATAGATACTAATCAATTATGTAGGTACATATAAAAATACATACTCCTAAAAATGCATGTACAGAAAATTCATATGTTACGTCTATTAATAGAAAGAGAGTGTTGTTCAAAGAGTTTTCCATAAGCCCTGCGGGCCCCTGTGAAAGTGTCTTTAAGCAAAAAAAAAAACAATACGCGATACCTATAAACACTAATCAGTTATATTTTGATGCAAAATTTTTTCATTGCCAAGAATTAGCTTGAACTCGTAAAGGGGAGCTGTTTGTCATTGCTTATGGGATGACTTGACGATTGTTTATTAGTTTTTTAAATACAGTGTATTAAGATTAGACTAGAATACGCTTTATTGTACGCAATTTTTATACATTACATTGAAGTAATTAGTACATAGTAAATGTCGATCAAGTACAAAAGGCGGTCTTATCACATGTTGCGATCTCTTCCAGACAACCTTAAGTTTGCGATGACGATATAATTTAAGTTAGTGTCCAAAAAAAAATATTTTCATAAAAATATCGAAAGTCGATATGTACATTTCAATATCGAACTATCGATATATCGTGAAAAAAAATATCGGCGTTAAATATCGATATTTTTAAGGAAAAATATCGATATTTCGATTTATCGATATTTTATCAACAGTCCTATTGTGTGGAATAAATTGTGCTAATATACATAATAATTAAAATTATTATTTTAGATTCGGAGAGAATTACAAGCAGCCAAGTGTAGAGATGTTGAAATTAATGAAGCTTCAGCAAATGCTATGCTGGTTGAATAGTTTTATTTTAAGCTATAATAAAGTTGTGTACTAAGAAATATATCTAATTATTTAAATATATGTAACTAACCTATAGCTTGCATTATTATTTTTCTAAAGTTGTGTGTGTTAAGCCATGTAACCCACTGAACACATACATCTAAATATCAATAAGTAATACTTTTTCTTGGTCTGTAATAAGCCCCTTTTAATCAACATCCACAAAGCTCAAAGCACCTTTTCAAAAGGTCAACAGGTTAGTAATCTTTTTGTTACGCGTAAAAAAATACTGTTAGATAAAATAATAACTCTTCAATCTGTCATATTCAAAGTTTAATGTTTATGGGCCTATCAACTTGACTAGAAACTAAATGTATTGGTGGTAAAACTGAAGAGTCGCACTCGCATTTCCTGCCTGATATATAATCAAATGATCCAATTCTATTATTGCATTTGCTGCAGTGTAATTTTCCTTTGGTCCAATTTTGTTCTTCCACTTTATCTTTGATCCATGAGGGTGCGCGATCTTCACAAATGTAAATAAACTTCTTTGTGTCAAAACTTTGACACAACTTCGAATCACATGTTGAAGAATTGTTTACAATGCAAAAGTCTTCAATGAGAATGTGACGACATTTGTGGCATTTTACTATATAGTGAAAATTATTCATATTTCTATTATCAGGTACTTTGTTTACTCAAAATTATATTTATATAACAAATAAAACTTATAAACTACGATTGATTTCAAAGTTCCAAGAACCAACCAAGCACGATTTTTTTTCTTCTAGAGTACGTTCCACTAATCGACCGCGGCGACCGCAACACTCGCATCGCATCGTTCTACAATCTACATAAAGCCCGCGGCCGTTGCGAGCGATCGCTCGACGTCATAAATGACGTCACTGTTCACAAAATATTGATAGGTCTTGGTGGGCTTTCAATAAAAAATGACATATGAATGAATGACAAATGAATTTTCCGAGCCGCCATATTGCTAGCACACGGCGCTCAAGTTTTGCGTTCCACTTATAACATTCGCCCACAACGCCCGCGGCGTTTTACGTTATTGGAACGGCAATTTCCGCGGTCGCGGTCGCGATCGTTGTGGGCTTTATGTGGAACGAGCCCCTAGTGATTCCAGTCATTATTACATTTGACATCAATAATAAACGTAGGTAGCATTTAAATTAAATACTCTTTGGTAGGTAGGTCCATTCGGTCCATTATTTGCTCATTCGGTCGGTCATTGTTAGGGATGCAAGGTATTTACAAATATCGATATAAGTAAATATCGAGTTTACTTCAATTTCCAAATAATTGGCTGAAGTCGATATTTTTTTAACTCAACGAACTAACAAGATTTATTAAGATTTTTTTTCTAAATAGCTAAAAAAGTTCATTACAAAAAGGAGATATTGTGTCTATGATAACATAACATAACTTCACGCCTTTGTTACCCGAAGGTGTAGCCAGCGGCTGGTAAGCCTCGTCTCGCCGTTATGTTTACGTCCAAAATGGAATAGGTGGCGAACCTATTGCCATACCGGGCACAAAGTTTTCAGTCATCGATATTTATCACACAACTTCCGAAAACAATTTCAAAAAGTCATTGACCTGAGCCAGTATCAGGATTCGAAACCGCGACCTCTAGATCAGAAGCCGTGTGCTCGACCACTGGACCACCGAGACTATTTTATTTGTCTATGATAATACGATTATGAAATTAAGATATCGATTTAAGAATTTGATTAAAATTTAAATTCCTTATACGATAATTGTAGAGCCTATATCAGGGTAAATGGGGCGCGCTCAGACTGGTTTAACATCTATAAAGGTGTCCGACAAAGATGTGTTGCGTCACCATGGCTTTTCAATCTCTATATGGACAGTTATTTGAAAGAGACTGAATGTGGTTTAAGGATGGAAGAGCTGCGTGTCAAATGCCTTTTTTCTAACGCAAGGAAATGATTTATGCACACCCCCGCCTGGGTACGGCAGTGGGTAGTGTGGGACTCCCAAAGCACCTGATCACCAGACGTTACTTGCTCCGTTAGCGTCAGAGTGACATGACAAGCTAATATTCGTGAATGTAGGATTTAGAAAAAAGATATGAAAATAAATGTAAGCAAGACGAAAGTTATGGTTGTGGAGGGAGAAAAAGGTCACAGTGTGAGATATAACTTTGAATAGCGAGAAATTGGAGCAAGTGAATGAGTTTGTATGTTTGGGAAGTATGTTTACCAGAGATGAAAAATGTGAGGAAGATATTGAAAAGAAAGTGACTGCTTTTAACAGAGTCAATGGTGCACATGCCCTGATGCGTAGTCAAGCTGTGTCTGAAAAGTCACGCATGACGATTCACTTGCAGTGTGTGTTGTGTGTGGCAGGCGAAACATGAAAATAAGGTGAATATGCAGTTGAAATGCGTTCTCTGAGAAGTATGTATGGAGTCACCCTTGCGGATGTAATAAAAAAATAGCGTGATAATGGTTAAATGCAAGTTGAAGGATGATGTGGTCACCAAGGTGGAGAGAAGTATGTTATGATAGTTTGGCCATGGTCCAAGAATGAACGAAAGCCTACTTAAAGAGTAAGACTTAAAGAGTATTTGAAGCGAATGTGAGTGGCAGGGTCGGGATTGGGAGACCAAGACGAGGCTACTACGACCAAATGAATGGTCTGTTTAAAACAGGTAAAATGCGTACTTGAAGCCGGCGTGAATGCATGAAGACTGGAAGAATCAAAAGAAATGTGTCAGGATCGTAGCTTACGGACAGCCAAAGTCTCTGCCCATGGGATACATGCGTGAGTTTAATTAAGCATGTATGTATGTACCTATGTATGAATAAAATTTTCGATATTCATGTCGGATGGATGATATCGATATTTTCTGACGTCGACATATCGATATTCATTCATCCGATATATCCTGGTTCAACCCTAGTCATTGTTCTTTTCTTTGCGACACGTTGCGGCGTCAAGGTGCGATAGTACAGAATTTTTGTATTGAGTGAGATTTATTAGATACTACTTTTCGAGTTCCTTTACAATTAATTTCAAATTTTATTATATTTCAGTGAGCAGTGTTACATCAAACAACCACAATGGTAGCGGCCAAGAAGCAGGTAATTCTAATTGACAACACGTGCAAGCATGGCATTGCTATGGCATGGTATATCATTGAACTGGACTTAATAAATCTGGTTATTTAACACCATTGGTTTTATAATCATTACTATTACAGTCCAAGAATAACTGATACAAGATAGGCTTGCTAATTTTGTAATTAACAAAGTTGAGAACGTATTCCACATATCTCTTAGAGGTTAGGTTAAAATTTCGTCGATATGTTACATGGCTTTTCGGCATCGACATGCTATCCCTAAACAAAGCTGTAACATTTATTATCAACCGCATAGCGTAATAGTTTTACAATTATATTTATCTAGTGTGATGTACGACGTGGAATGCAAACATAGCTATTGTGTAAGTACAACCTACTAATACTATTTTGTTTTATTTCAGAAAAAGACCATTGAGTCTATCAACTCCCGTCTGGCGTTGGTTATGAAATCTGGCAAATACTGCCTAGGATACAAGCAAACGCTTAAGACATTACGACAGGGCAAAGCTAAACTGGTTATCATCGCCAAAAATGCTCCTCCTCTAAGGTGAGACTACTGAGAAGTAGAGTTTCCCAATATTTTGTGATAGGGAAGCATATGGAGTCTTTGGACAAAGAAGTATGGATTCCCTCAATGTGTTTCATGAAGTAGCTGCAATATTTTTATAGTAATTTAATCATAGTAACATTTTAACTAAATGCTGAAAAATATTTACAACCATTTGGTATATTTCTTTGACAATGATTTAATGGTCAAAGATAATGAAGTTAATAAATATTGTCAACATCTTATTTCAATACAAATAACAAACATGTTCTAAGCTGCTCTTCTTGATACACATGGGAAACCTATGGAGTAGTCTTTAAGACTTCTTGGTATATGTCACAGGTGAGCAAACCACTTAGTACACTGCACTCTATATGCTTTAAGTAAATATTTGGTAGTCTTAATTTTTTCATTTATTTTTAAAATGATCAATTCTTTAACATCAAAATGTAAGTATTCCTTGAGGAAATTGGGGGTTCTTAAATGGTGTTTTTATCAAACATGTGGTTCAGAAATTTCAGTGCTAGTGATAGGTAACGATAATGATGAATTTTAATGTCAAACTAGTTGTTCTTTGTGGCTTTGGGTGTGTGATCTACAAATGGCAATAATTTGCATGGGGAAAAAATAAATTAAACCCAAGTTGAAGTATTGCTAGAAAAATTAAATTAATCTGTTAAATCCATTAAGTATTATTAGAGACACCTGTTATTGTCTATGGTAGGGAATGATTTGCCTGCAGAAAAATCGTGCATGTAATTCAAGTTACAATTTATGATCGGTATTGATCTTAGGGACTATTGTAGTTGTTGCTGTTACTCATGCTAGATAGAGTATGGTCTCCAGAGAGTAAATGCTTATATATAATTTAGTAAAATGTTATTTTGTTTTCCACTTTTCAGTTCAGACATATCAAACAATATTCTACATGTCAACTTTCAAGTCAGACACACAGTACCTGATGTATTTCAATATCTCAGCTAAAGAGTTGTTTTCTTTTATAGGAAATCTGAGATTGAGTACTATGCGCTCCTGGCCAAGACTGGTGTTCATCACTACAGTGGAAACAACATTGAATTGGGAACTGCTTGTGGAAAATATTACAGAGTTTGTACCCTAGCTATCACGGATCCTGGAGATTCTGATATCATCACTACACTTCCTGAAGCACAAGCGTAGATGTTTAATATAAGTTAAAACACCAGAAAGTCTCATTTTTTGCCCTTTTGAACCCATCATCCCAACTTACCTCACTTAGTTTAATGTTAGATTCTAAATCTTACTAATGTAAAGAGAAAAGAATATTTTTTATGTAACAAATAAACTCAATTACTGGAGCGGTTTCAAAAATTCTTTCACAAAAGTGAAAGCTGCATTCACTCAAAATAGCAGGCTATGTTTAATCGTCATCACCATTTAGATGTGGCGTGTGTGTAATTCCGGTACGGCCGTTTGATATTAAATGTGCATTTCACATGTTATTTACAGGAAATATTAAAGATTTAAAATGTAGGAAAATAAATAGCGTCAATTAAATTGAATTTAATTTGTTCATTTCTGGGGAATAAAGATCGCCGGGTCAACTTCAATTTCGACGTTATTTCCATAGGCCATAGATCAAGTGTTGATGGAGAGATTCCGGGATGTAGCATGGTATGAAAATTGACATGTATTTAAGACAAATTATAAAAATAAAGCCATAGTATTCTTGATACATACTTCACAAACACATCGTCGCAGAATGACGCGCCGTGACCGACAGTGGTAAAAGTATTTAGTACCTATAGCGGTAGGATGTTCATATTGATATTTTTAAAACAAAAAAAAAATAGGATGAAACCCATTAGAAAAGGAGGGGAATATTATAAAAATGAAAAATAATTTACGGGCGATCTGCAGTCGGAAAGGGGGTGAGGGTGAGTTTCTAAGGGAAAAAAAAACGGTTTTTCTCGATTTCCGGCAAAAAATATTTTATTTTTATTATAAATTATTTTTCCTTTCATTTTTAATATTCTCCTCCTTATCTAATGGGTTTCAACCTACTGGTTTTTTTTTACTTTTTATTATTTTTAAAGACATCTAACCTGGTCTAATATAAAACATTCCTAAAATTACCTCGCTCGTATTTTGCTACTAGGAGAAACGAATAAAAATAATGTGAAAAACGATGGGAGATGCTGAAAGTGACCTCAAAATCGTGTAGTGACACAAAAACAACTTTGTGTATAGGACGGCTATTGCAGGGTTGTCACTAATAATGACTAATAAGAGTAGTATGTAATAATCTTAGTAGACCGTACAAAATTTACATTAGATGATTAAACATACACAACATAACTTCACGCCTTTTCTACCCGAAGGTCTAGGCAGCGGCTGTTAAGCCTCGTCTCGCCGTTATGTCTACGTCCCAAATGGAATAGGTAGCTAACTTATTGGCATACCGGGCACTAAGTTTTCAGTCATCGATATTTATCACATAACTTCCGAAAACAAAGTCATTGGCCATTGTCAGATTCGAATCAGCGATTTCTGAATTCAGAAGCTGGGTGCTCGATCACTGGACCACCGAGACCGAGGTAAGGTTTTTTTTATTTTCACTGATGATGACGCCATAAGTCCGGATATATCTTTAATTTAAATTACATGCTATAAAAGGCCATACATACAAAGACTCACGCCTGTATCCCATAGGGCTAGGGTAGGACTTTGGCTTTCCACAAGCTACGATCCTGATTCCTGACACACCTCTTTCGCCTCAGTTTTGGGTACTAATAAAAGGCCATATTCTTTATTAAATGCTTAATGTATGTACCTAATGTCTTGGTGGTCCAGTGGTCGAGCTGCCCACTTCTGATTCAGAAGTCTTGGGTTGAATTCGGCTCACACCAATAATTTCTCGAAATTATTTTCGGAAATTATGTGTGATAAATATCGATGACTGATTGATTGACTTTGCGGGCGGGAATAAAATAATGTAATTTTTCGCTTTGTTAGAACTGCTCAATTGCTTTAGTTTCAATTACGATTATATTTATTGTAATAATGATGTTGCTATATTAGGCTTTACTTAAGATTACTTACCTATGTAGAAGGCGAATAAAGCGAAGCGAAAGTTTGGTATGGCAGAGTACAGGTGACCGCCCCGGGCGGCCAAATTTCTATGAAATTAATTACTTAACTTTGACGGACAGATTAATGACTGGGTCGCCGCCTCCCTGTAGTCCCTCCCCCGGGCAACGAGGAGCGTGCCATCTGTATAACAGATTACACTCGTCCCACGGAGGAGGGCGCCCCGCAGAAGCCAGTCAAAGCTGATGTTCCACAGAAGAGGGCCCAAGACAGACCCCTACGGACTCCGTGCCGTATCGCCATAGCCTGCCAGTCTTGTCCACCAGAAGGACGATACAGTTCTCCAGATAGTCGGCCAGGAACTGCCGTAGGTAGAGAGGCACCTCGTGCTACCGGAGTGTTTCTAAGAGCGTCGAATGGGGGCGTTAAGGGCGTTGGCGATGTCGAATGACACCGCCAACAGCCCGTCTCCCACGCTCGCAGCTTCTTGCACCTGGCCCTTTAGACGGGCCAACGCGTCAATGGTCGAACGCCCTTTCCGGAATCCGAATTGAGCGTCCAACAGATCCGGCCCCACTTGCCAAGGTGATCGTTAAGGCGGAAGGTGACGATCCTCTCCAACAATTTGCCAACCTCATCGAGAAGGACGGCGGGCCGGCATGCTGGGACGGAACCCGTCGGCTGTGTGTTCTTGGGAAGGAGGCGTAACCGTCCCTGCTTCCGGGGTTTCGGAAACCTTCCATCGCAAGGCACGAACTGAAGAGGCTCCGAAACCTTCCCTCATCCCGGTGGTGGCAAGAGCTAATACGCGTGCAGGGCCAGGAGCTGTGCCCTTGACGCGGAGCCGGAGAGTTGGCCTCATTGAATTGTCCCTCCATAAGCGACTGGACCTCCCCTGACGGCGGAGTTGCCGAGGGTAGAGGGTCCACAGCTGGCGGCGTAAAGTTGGCCCTGCTAGGAAACAGGAACCTAACCATCCCGTTCAGAGGTAGATCCGACCAGTATCCGTCCCTTCGTCAGGACGGCCAGGGCCTCTGCAACAGGGCACTCGAGGCGCATCGCGGACATGCCGCCGCGGTCGGGTCAGATAGGGCGGCACTTGACCGCCGCAATCTCGCAGCATCCGATGTTCGCGATCGCCGTTTCCACTTCCTCTTTGGCGACCGAATCGTCTAGATTGGTCACCACCAACGCTGCCAGTTTTACCGGCCGCACTACGATTGCCACGTCCGCGATTGCGGAAGCGAGGAGGCCTGGGCTGTGGCTTGGGTCCGGCGGCACGACACCGATGTGATCCCCAGCTGGGCGGGATCGACTATAGGCCGAGCGCGGGTGAGAACTGACGGAGTAGTCATACGAGATGGTCGGCAAAACATGTTGCTGTGAATGCCCTATTAAATAATTTGCTAGAAATAGTTCAAGCCTTAGAAGTTTTTTTTATGGTATACGGTAAAGAAGCAGGCGTGAGCACCCGGGGGCAAGCAACAAACGCCGCCCATAGACAACTGAACACAGCTAGTACAGCTTCCGTTGCTGTCTCTTAAATTGGAATATAGAAGGGATCGGAAGCGGGATGGGAAGAAAAGGCTTTCCCTTTTGTGATTGGGTTTCCTGATACGCGGCATGAGTAGTAGTAGAGTAGAGCGGCAAACTTTAAAATAAATGTTAGTGGGCGGGGGCGGCATTTATCAGTATTTGCCCCGCCTAAAAAAAAATTAAGATCCGGGGCTGGTAATAGGACAGTATTACCGGCGTACCTACTGCGTATATTATTGCAAAGCACATGGTGTTCTTTATGAGTCTAATTTCCCTATAGAAAGTAAATAATAAAGATAATGAATGAAGGATTTTTGTGTTTTTATGTATTTTAAGTGTGTATTTACAAAAGAAAAGTATATATATGACTATCTGTTATCTGGTATCCATAACACAAGCATTTAGTTACTTAGCTTAGAACTAGACGGCACTGTGTTTTCTATCCAAAATATTAAATTATTATTATTTCGATGGCCTACGCCAGCTTTCAAATAAAAAACTTGCTTTTAAGCTACGATAGGTCGATTATGTCGTAGTAAGTACCAAAGATTTCTGAAATTTCGCAAAGAACTTTTTCGCCATTATTATGGGCTTCATTAATGAAATTGGAATCACGAAATAGGCAGATTCTTATTTTCTTCTCAACTGTCACATAAACGTCTGCACATGACACAACTTTAGACATTTATAGAAATTCATTAAAATCTCCAAAAAAACATCCCTATACATGTATAATTAAATATATATCTCAGCACGGACGGTATCAATATGTTATAGTCGGTAATCCACTAAAAAATAGGCACTTAACTGACCGAAAAATGGGCAACACAGATGAATGCAAAGCTCTGCCTAAGGCAAAGAGCAGTACGTCCGGCACCAAGAAAAGCAAAAGTAAAGTGAAATGTCCAACATCCAGTTTCGACATAAAGGATCCCAAAGTACAGATGGTAATCCTCGGTATTATTTTGCTACTGCTAGTGGTGGGCCTGTCATTATCCCGAAAACCTAGGCGTAGCCGAAGTCGGAGTCGCTGTTGTCGTCCCCGAAATTAATTGTACGGCGAACATTTTAGAAGACAAATTTATCGTGAATTCCGACAATATTTCAAAAATTACTTGTTGATATACAGCTACTTTAATAATTGTGTAAGCCGTTTGAAATAAACAGTTAAGTAACATATTAAAGTTTTATGTATTTAAAGATTTAAATACTTAGCAATATGATTATACTAAATCAGATCAAGTTCTCAGGGCGCCTTAACGTCACCTATTTTGTGACAAACAAAATATCTACTAGATAGTTGGCACCAAAGACTAATTTCGAAGTGCTAATAAATTACTGATCTGAATGCATCAGTCTGGAGCTTTTAACTCTAGCCAGATTACGCGCTGGCTTGGAATTCCAGGATTCCAGCTAGTCAGTGACAAATTATCATCAACTAAATGGAATTAGTTGTTGATAAATCGAATTTGCAGTGAATTAGACAGTGACTACTCATCACTGGGTGGAATTATGAGCTCATAAAAAGCCTGCTGCTGACAGTTTTTTTTTCCAAAGCAGTTCTTGCCGGTTTCTTTTATATACACAGTGATAAATTATGTTAATCTTTGTTTTGTAATAAGGATCTCATTTTTTTCAAGGTTTAATTAAACTAGATACTTTCTTAAGTGTTTTGTATTGTGACGGCAAGTGGTAGATACCTTTTAAGGAATTAATAAAAAATCAAATGTAGGGTTTAAAATCTTTATTATCCAGATGAAACTGTATGTCATGTATATATTAATAAGTAGCATAAACTCTATTGTATATGGGTCTAAGTAGTTAGTTAGTTAGTTAATAATAATTCACTCAATGTGAGTAGGCAAAGGTCGTTGACCATACAGCCATTTCTTATGTTATTTTATTCCTTATCATATAAAAATCTGGAATCACACCATTCAAAAAACTAATGAAAATTTTCAGTCACGCGCGTCCATCTTGACGGGGGGGGGGGGGGGGTCTAAGTAGTAACAGGAAAGTTGTGAAGTGCGACTGGGGGTACATGCTGAAATATAAATATGAATGCTATTTTTATATCTAGTAAACGAAAATTTAGAATTCTATACCAAAAATATACGCCCCCACCATACCCCTTGATACCCACCATACCCAGCAAAAGTTAGTAAAAAAATAAAGAACCAATGACGGAATCATCATCGAGACGCCCTATACACCCCTTCCCTTGTTCCTTTATCATCCCGAGCCCCACAGTACTTGAAAGGCTCTTTACCAAATCGAGGTTTAACAGCCGCTAACACGGGTATGAAAACGAGTGAAGTACTAATAGAAGTAGTGTCTAATAAAAGTGTAGTAGGTAATGATCAGATATTAACAGTGGTAGAGCCAAGCGGCTGCATGAATGGGCCAGCTCGACCGGTGAAATACCACGACCTCTCTGAAGATCGACGTAAAGTGGCTCTTGCCGCGTTTCGTTTGGTGAGAGAGTTACCCGGAGACCCACCCCCCTTCCCATCCTTTCCTACTTCTTAAAAGGTCGGCCACACAACAGTAACATTATATGTGTTGCTGGTGTCCATGGGCAGCGCAGGTTGCGCAGGAAAATTGATAGGACAATTTAATATAAACGAAATAACAGTTATCGGAACACAAGATAACAACAGCAAAGGTTATTTTATATTTAAATTGTAAACTATACCATAGTATTATGTAGATTAGTTTTCTGCTTTTTTTTCTGGTTCATCCTCCCAGGCGCCACTGCCGTTGCCCCAGTCAAATTGGTCACCACCACCTTCACCTTCATCTTCAGTCTTCTTGTCACCCTCCTGATCTTTATCAGTTTCTGCGTCATTACCAGCTTCATCTCCTTCACCATCACCTTTAATAGTTGACATTTTTATAATTTACTAGCGGATGAACTTTAATGCGGAACCAAGTTCACCGGGAACTTTGTTCAGCATCAAAAAGTATTTTTTGTATTTATATTTTTTTTCTTTACTAAATTAAACATAAATTATAGATAAAAACCACCCCGATGACACTCCCTGTCTGCATCAACATCAACGGCGAATATATCACTCAACTTCGATTTAACGCGGGAATAACGCAGGATCTGCTAGTATTTAATATCTACGAAAATAATTACATAGTATAAGACAAAGTCACTTTCCGCTGTCTGTCCCCGTATCATTACATAGTTAAAACAAAGTCACTTTCCGCTGTCTGTCCTCATGTATGCGTATATCTTTAAAACTACGCAACGGATTTTGATGCGGTTTTTTTCTAATAGAGGTCTAATAGTAGGAGGTTGTCAACGGGGTGGTTTTGATCTATAAATTCTGGATAGTGTAATTAAAAAAAGTGATAATTTTCAAGATTTAGATCTTTAATCGCAAACGCTGCCTGAACCCTAAGTGATCAAACAAAATAATGTACTACCTACATTGTATTTGATATGGTATGGCATGATATGGTATTGTATAGACCTTCAAAAGATCTACAAAAAAGTCCGCGTGGGCATATGTCTATCTCTTAGGGTTATCCCTAAGCATAAGCAATATCCACAATGACCATTTGTATTTTTTTACTTTTTACGAGAAATAATTATTTATTTAAGAAGCGATTTTAAACATTATAGCATTAATTTTCATCCAATAAAGATCCATCCTTAAATAGATTGTACATGTAATATAGACGATCCTGGCTCTTTACAGCATGCAATTTTAACGAATATTTTCGAAGATATTGCAGTATTAACATAGCGGGACATTAGTACCGGCCAATACGCGTGCCGATAAATAGCACAAATTGAACCTTTTAATATCCAAATTTTACTCATTTATTACTTTTGATGCGTGGAACCCGGCGCAATTTATTAGAGAAGTCTAATTGTATATTCCAGACAGAACGTATCAGCAAAACAACTTGTGTGTATATTACATATTGGATATACAAAACAATATTGGTAAAATTACCTTCAATGGCCTCTTCATCTTCTTTCTGGTTTTCTGAAAACAGAACAGTAAAATAGACTTAATTTACTACTTCAGCGCTTATTTTGTTCTATAATAGGAGAAGAACTACCAACGCACTTATTTTATACGCATTATACAATCATAATTTGGCGGGCCTCGTGGCGCAGTGGTAAAACTACCGACTGCAGCAATGAGGTCGGGGGTTCGATTCCCACCCGAGCAAACATGAATATTTGTGTGGTGTCTGGGCGTTTTTCTATGTATTATAAGTATGTATTTACAAAAGAAAAGTATACATGTATTAGTATCCGCTATCTAGTATCCATAGCACAAGCATTTAGTTGCTCAACTTGGAACTAGAGGGCGCTGTGCGTATTGTGTGTTCAAGATATTTATTTATTTATTTATAATTCCTTACTGAAGTTATGTGGACAGGAGACGGGTAAGAGAGACAGTGAGCTAAAATAACTTACCCTCGTCAGTCTTTCCTTGCATCATATTGAGGATATGACGTTTCTCCTTAGCCAAATGTCTCTTTCCGTTCAAATGTATCGTCATCTGCTCGCTGCAAGTCACCGGAGCCTAACACATAGCAAATAAGATTTTTTTTTAATAAATAGGAAGAATAGAAACAACTACTGAAACTGTAATAGTTTCAAATATGGTTAATTTGAAAATAGTTACAAGATCTAGATGTAAAAGTTTCTTCTTATAAATGAACTAAAATCCCTACTTCCCTACTAATATTATAAATGCGAAAGTAACTCTGTCTGTCTGTCTGTTGTTACGCTTTCCTGCTTAAACCTCTCAACCGATTTTGTTGAAATTTGGCACAGACAATCTTTAGACTCTGAGAAATGACATAGGCCTTTTATTGGGAAAAAGGGTTAAAAGAGGTTGAAAGTTTGTACGGGATTTCTTAATTTTAAAAGTAACAACATGAAACTTTATATTTAAGCACGTAATAAGATATAATTAAACATTAGTTCTAGCGTTTTTGCAATTTCCACCTGTGAGGGGATGAAATAGGGATTGAACGTTTGTTATTATTCATTCTAATTGACGCGAAACGAAGTTCGCTGGGTCAACTAGTTTCGAATAAATTAACTATGTAACTGTCGTGGTAGAACCAATCGGCTTGCTATATGAATGGGCCTGTTCAACCAGTCAAATACCACGATCTCTCAGAATATCGACGTAAGGTGACTTCTGCAGCATTTCGTACGGTGATAAAGGTATTGGGAGGCCCAACCCCTTTTTTATTTACTCTTAAGGGGTCGCGTTGCAACTTTAACACTCTTTGTTGCAGGTATCCATGGGCGGCAGCAGTCGCTTACCATCAGATGACCAACTTGCTCGTTTGTCCCCATATCCCATAAAATGCATCTTAAAATTAAAGATACTTCTTGTCATACATAATTTGTTCAAATATTAAGGAATTTTTGAAATGCCGATTTTCACGACTGAATATTTATGTATTTATTTAATTCAATTTTGATACAGGTTCATATTATTATGTCATTTAAACGTTAGTTACATGTAAAGGACTATTTTTAAAATACCTTGCATATTTCACAATATAGTTCTGGAGTGATGACTTTCTCTTGGACAACTGGTTTTTCGACTTTTACAACTTCCTTAACGTTTTTGAGAAACCGCTTTTCGCGGCGTATAAGTTGTTCCCTAAAAACAAAGTATGGTCATGAAATAAAATACGATAATAACGCAATACGTATCACATCTGTTGTTTTTATCAGCGTTTAAAAACTATCTTTTGTTATCAGAGTAGGTACATAATTGCACTATCCACCGGCAGTTACAGCTAAGAGAATAAAAAATATTTAAAAGAAAATTACGACCTATCCATATATATACACCAAGAATTTCCACCCAAGTCTCCGAATTTAATCATTACATAGTATAAAACAAAGTCACTTTCCGCTGTCTGTCCCCTTATAATATGAGCATATCTTTAAAACTACGCAACGGATTTTGATGCGGTTTTTTTAATAGTTAGAGGGTGTCAACGGGGTGGATCTTAAATAGATTGTACATGTAATATATATATAGATGATCCTGGTCATTTTCAGCATGCGATTTAAACAAATACTTTCAAAGATATTGCAGTATTAACATAGCGGGACAGCAGTTATTATTTTTAATGCGGAACAAAGTTCGCCGGGTCATAGTATCGAATAAAATAAAATAAATCCTTTTCAATATTTTCATTTTTATATAATTACAAATAAAGCTTTATCCGAGTAAATTTTTTTTTGTATAACGTCAAGCTAATAAAGGTAAATATTTGTTTACCTAAAAAAGTGTCGCGTTAATTCCCGTTAATCATTGTTTCTGAGTATTTTTTTTTGTATATTTCCTATTAAAAATAGATATAAGTACTTACCAACGACCTGCCATGTTTTTATTGAGTAATGCAGAATTCTTTGGTTCTTTGCGACCTTCGACAATCCTGTAACAAACATAATAGCTCACTTGAGTCAAGTAGAAACGGATACAGACGCTCACATCAATCACACAATCACAAGAAGAAGAAAGTGGTCCAAACCATACTGTCAACAACCGCCCAAGCCGAGGTTCGTATCCCTCTTGAACCAGGTTGTTTAAATTACCTAAGGTTGAGTGCCCTCTACGCTCACCACAAGTCCGGGTAAAGTTGTAACAGCCATCTGCGGCTAACAACTATAGTCATGCAAAAAAAAACTGCTATTGGTCCATGCAAGAAATGGTTGGAGTGCCCCTTAGAGTTGAATAGTCATCTTCTAGGATAACGGAGGGGATAACTTTATATATGGTTGTACCTGGTGGTAAACGAGTACCACCGCCCATGGATACCTGCAACACATATAGTGTTACAGTGGCCCCTCCTTAAACAAGTGGGGTGGGCCTGTTGATACCTCTCTTGTCAAACGAAATAATACCATGAGTCACTTTATCTCGATACTGACTGGGATGGACATTGTATTTGACCGGTCAGGCCAGCCCATGCATGCACCCAACTGCGCGACTCTACCAAAGTTCAAGTGGACTTAAGATTATAAGTTATTATTAGTGAAAAAGCTACTTACGCGCGGTGAGGCTTGCCGCCGTAATGAGAATCGGCATGACTCTTAGACGTGATGTGAACATCGCAAAGCTCACAGTACAAATCACGAGATTTCAGCGGTGCCTATAAATCATTACAACTGTGAACATGATCATATCGAGTAAAATCAATGTTTTTTTTTTAATTAATGAAGTGAGTGTATTTGTAACTTTAACTGCTATCACCTTATTTAAGTTTACTATAGTATAGTTTTCACGTCTAAAATTGTATTCGAAAACGAGTTATCATGTATACCTCTGAAAGCATTTGAAATTGCAAAATCTTCTTCATTCAGGTCTTTTGGGGAATAACGATTATAGTATACACAGGAGTCCGAACGGTCTAGGCTTTTCCGTAGTATTAATGAACACAATAATAAACTGAAATTTAGTTCTCTTTTCCGCCAATGACTGCGCTAGAATTTCGCACGCACCGATGATTACTTACGTACTATTATTATTATTACACGTAATCACGTATTAAAAGTGAGTTATTAAGAGGTATGGTAGGTAGGTATTAAGGTTGCTTCCTCAAGGATGGCGCCCTCTACCCGCATGGGTTCTTTCCACCATTCGCACAACATTACGTTCGGATTCCTGTGTATCTATACTTCGTTAATAGCGCCGACATGGGGTAGAATGTATTTTCGAAAAAGGCTACATTGTATTTAATAATTCGTCTATGACACATATGACAAAGCTAAACCTAGTATCACGTGATCCCTAGTTTACGCAATTGAACTGATTCTGATATATCGCTAATTTACATTATAAACTGTTAAAAACATTTAAGCGAAAGAGGTTTTTAATCATCAGATCATCGTAAATGACTAGTTTAAAATTACTAATTACTGGCAATCACCTTACGAGTCGACGGATACAGTATATCAGTATACATAATACTTATAGTAACTACTCATAAACGGCCCAATGGGTCATGGGACTCACATTTTCAATATGCACATTTTAAACTTTGAACCCCACGTTATTAACAAATAACGTGTAGGCAGGCAATTTGTTACAATGTAAGTTTCCGTGGACGAAACGTTCACATAATATTCACTTGATATCTGCTGTCGACAATTAAGACGCAAGAACAACTGCCGACAGCGTCACAAATGAATTTGTTTCAAATAATAAATATAAATACATACATATTCAAATGTAAACACTAGCTCCCTCCAAAAATATTTGTTACGTCACAAATGACACCTAACTTATAAAACAGTTTTTCTAATTATACGGCCTGAAATTATGTGAACCAGAAGACAAGTGAACCTATTGAAACGTTACATTGTCAAATTGGCCTGTTACCTCGTATTTACGTGATGGCCCCTTCGATGAACGTGGATAAAGCCATTTCTGTTCATTCTTGTAATGGAATTTGGACACGTAATGTGAACGAGCTGCAAAAAAATTATCATTTATTTGTGCTTTTCTCTTATAATATTATAGGATATAACGTGATTTATTAGTGATACATTGGGTATGATCCATGAATTTTAAAATTGTTTCAACATTTTTACAGAATAGACGAGGGTAGTTGGAGAATTTTTGATGTGACTTGAAATATAAAGAAAACTCGCTGGAGACAGATTAGTAGTAGAATGGGGTAGAAATCATTTTCCTCAATTGGCATATACCAATATAGATACCTGCAGTATAAGTTGTCAAAACTAAGATCTGTTTACCAACAAACTCGAAGAATATGAACCGTATGACAAGATGCCGGCGATTATAAATAAAAAAGTAAATCTATAATAGGCGTAAAATTACATCAAATTATTCAAACAAAAAACTCGATAAGAAAACCGACTTAACTATAGATTTTCATAGACTATAACAATCAACACTGTTAATCAACAATAGGTACAATATTCACAACTTAATATCATTTGGGCCATGTTAGTTTCACAACTTATTTAGTATTTATGTATAGTTTTTAGTATATACAACACTTATTTATAATAGAAGTTGTTAATTTGGTCTAATTTCCACTAAACAATGAGCTTAAACATGGTTTTTATTTGATAAAACGTATTTTATATTCAATTTAATATGTCAATAAATATATTGCAAAGGGGTTGTTCAAGAAATTTCAGTCTCGGCTAGGTTAAATTAAAAATTAACACGTGTTTATATGACCAATTCTTTACAAATCGAAAGTATGTGGCATATCATTTCATTATGCACACGGCGCTATAGGGTTTTTTCGGCATTTTTTTTTCTAAAGCCTTCATACAAGTTGTATAGAATTGGTCATACAAATAAATTAACAGGCGTAGAACTCGAAAAATAACGACAGTGGAGATTGTTCCGTGGATCTCCTACTATTCTTTTATTTTTTCAAACAAATTCATTAAATTCAAGCATCTTACCTATAAGCACAACATACATACTTAAGTGTTGGATATATTTTTACCATATTAATATCAGGATAATAATAATAATAATATCTTGGACACAATACACACAGCGTCCTCTAGTTCCAAGCTAAGCAACTAAATGCTTGTGTTATGGATACTAGATAACGGATATTAATACATATATACTCATCTTTTGTAAATATATACTTATAATACATAGAAAAACACCCAGACACCACACAAATATTCATGTTTGTCACAAATATTTGTGCTCGGGTGGGAATCGAACCCCCGACCTCACTGCTGCAGCCGGTAGTTTTTACCAATGCGCTGTAAAATATATCTTCAAATATTTATTGAATAGAACAATTATTAAATGTATAGATGTCAAATAATATCCAAAACTCGTGAAAATGATCTCTGTAAAGAGTTCGAAACGTCGGGAAATAAATATAAATAAGTAATAAATAAACGCGATATAATCCTAAAAGTTGTTTTAATCTATGAACTATACTTAAGTCAATGTTGTATCTGGTTTTAGCTATAGTATAAATATTGTATATTTTCAGGGCAGGTTGACATAATTGACTGCCTAATCACCATAGGTCGGTGTAGGTAGAGTCATTTCATGTACTTGCATCAAGGTATTATAATATAGACATGCCATTTTATCAAAAACCAAAACATATTATTTTTAATTACTATTTCTATTATTTTGACTGTCAACATAAATAATCATGTCAATACGTTTTTCACAGATTTATGCAATTTCAAAATTGCAGAGCAAATATGAAGTTCTGGTATTTTGGAGGCATATCCATACTATATATTTGACGTCAACAACCTCTACTGAAGAAATCACTCTACCTACACCTATGCTAATCACAGAGGCCTGCTCATCGTAAATGGATAATGGTTTCTTTAAATGTGTGCAATATGATCATACTTGGTATTCAATATGGATAAAATATAAAAAATATTTATTTACTCACACATGAAGTAATTATTCAATGGTGTATTACAAACACCACAATAATCAGGTTGAATAAGACTTAACAGTTCATTGGGAAATTTTCTTAATTGATCCCGTGGTACACCACAGCCTGAAAAATAAAAATAACACCTGCTTAGGGCCCATTAAAATACCCAATTATTAACCCCATCCCTTGTCAGCAAAAGTAAGCAAAGCTCTTACACCCTCCCCATAACTACATAAACATTTTTCGAAAAAAAAATGTACACACTCCAACTCCCATGTACACACATTCATAACTTCACGCCAAATCCCTTGCGGGGTAGGCAGAGAGAACGGAGCGCCATAAGGCACGATTCTTACACACCTCACTCGCTTCTTTGACTTTCATAACTCTTTTCATGCACGCGCGTCCATTTTTGAGGCTCCTAATATCACCTTCCTCCAGAACACGTTCTATTTGGTCATGGAATGTGTGTCTAGGCCGTCCTCGACTCCTACATCCATCCGCATTTGCATTGTATATCTGCTTAGTCAATCTTACATCATCCATCCTTTCTACATGTCCGAACCATCGGAGCATGCCCTTTCTTACTTATACACCGACAATCTCTTTCAATCCGACTTGCTTCCTTACAACCTTGTTTTCCACTCGGTCAGCGAGAGTCACTCCGCAGATTTGAACTCCCATGTCATCCGAAATAATCAAAGCAAAGACCTCCCCGCCCGCCTATAGTGCTTACGTAATACTTGAACGGCCCCTTATTATTATCTGTTTCTCTTCTTATTATTATCAACTTCACACCCATATTCCCCTTAGATAGGCCGCGCCAACTTTGCCTCGACACGTGAAATTTCTGGTCCAGAATGGGTGGCGAAATATATTTATATTAATAATGATATTTTTATTAATCATCTTTATTATTAGTACTAACTAGAAGATTAAAAGAAATGCATATACTATTTAGATGTTTTAAAGGGATCAAGCTTGGCATACGTTATTTTTGGGAAACTTTATAAAGTTGGCTTAAATACACCCTGAAGCCACTCATAGACCAAAGGCTCGGCCCCGTAACCTGAGCATTTTTTTGTAGTCACATATACTAATAATGAGTACCCACAAGAAAGGTTATTGAAGGAAAACTCACTTAAATTTGCGGTGTCAACATTGTTTTATGCCACTGTATCTGTAAAACGCTATTGAGATGAAAGCTGTTGAAACTAATTGTTTAACATTGATGCTCTATGCTTCACTTGAATTAGCCCAAGCATGATGGCATGTAAAATGGCTATGTTGTTCTTTTATGAATTGGTTATCAAATACTTAAAGATTTACATGCAAGCCTAATGAAATCAAGCTATTTTATTATTTACCCATAAGATATCTTATAGCTGCATTTCTAGGACCATTATTCCGAGTTGGCGGCCCATCCGGTCCAAAGCCTCGACCCCAAGAAAAGCCACCGGCACCCATGTTGCCAAAGTTTTGAGGAGGTCCACCAAACCCACCCCAGCCCCCTCTATTACTTCTCGATCCACCTTGCCAATTATCACTGAAACACAAATAATTTAGGTGTAGTGGGTCTCAATAGTTTACAAGTATAATTGGGTACCTCAGCCTTAAAGATCTAGTGCTGTTTGTTGCTGTTTTACCTTTTTGTGACCTTTTTAGAAATCATGTAGTGAATATTTATTTATATAAAGAATTTAAAAAATATTTACTATGAATAATCTGCTTACCTTGCTTCGTCACCATAGTCACCTTCATAGTCATCATAGTAATCATCCTCTGGATAATATTCATTTGAGTAATCTTCATCATCTCCACCTCTTGGCAATTGATAAAATGGTATACTGCAATAGAGTTTATTACAATTATTAGTGCATATTTTTTGTTGTTATAATAATTTTATACTATTATCATTTCCTGATAATTAAGGGCAAACATATTAAGAATGCAACATGTTTGTCAAAATCTATAGAACCATTATGATAATTTATTTTTTTAAAGACTTGTAAATTTTAGGTAGTCAACATGACACATTAGGAGCCACTGGTAGAGATATATTTTGTTAATGGTTTACAATAGCAGTTCACTGCATAAATGGGCTTTGTCAACTGGTGAAATACCCTGGCTGCTCAGAATATTGATGTGAAGTAGCTTATGTCGCATTTTGTTCAGTGAAAGAGGTTCGCGGGGGCCACCTCCGCCCCATCTTATTGTGTCGCAGGTTTCTATGAATGGCGGTAGTTGATTAACATCAGGTGACCCGCTAACTCATCAAAAATCATCTGGCTTTTTTTACATAATAAGAAGGCAAACTACTACTATTGTACTAAAGTGGATCCATCCTGAAATTTAGTTCGAAAACTCATCAATTTGTTTATAAATTGCTAGTTTTTCCAGCAACCTTTGTTTCACATTGGAAAAGAAACAAAAATGATCATTGCGGTTTATCCCTAAGAGATAGACATATGCCATCCCAGATTTTTTAAAGATATAATGTAGTACATTATTTTGATCTTAAGGTTCAGCCTGTGTTTGCAATTAAAGAGCTAAATCTCGAAAATTATCACTTTTTATTTACTGGAGTATACTTGACTTATACATACAAACCACCCCGTTGACACCCTCTATATATTAAAATAAACCACATCAAAATCCGACATGTAGTTTCTCTACTCATATAAGCATACAGACTGTGGAAAGCGACTTTGTGTTATACTATGCAATGATTTTAAGATAATAATAAATTTACTACAAAGATTCAAAAACAAAGTTGAGATTCATTATATTTCAAATAGAAATAATTTCATATTGTCTTGAATCATGCACAAATACTCAACTGCAGTAGTTTGCACTATCAAACTCTTGAAGTTGAGTATTTGTAATTGCTTGTGAATACAACTACAGATACAAAACTTTAGGTAAGCTAAATGAAACCTAAATGTCACCAAAGCAAATTTAAATTGCTATTTATAATGGCTGTTGCTAGTTGTCCAGCTAGCCGGATGAATAAATTTAATTATTTGTCCGATTGTCGGATGAATAAAATAATTTAATCATCCGACAAAATCAAATTATTATTTTTCATTATTATTATTTATTCTCCTACCGATACTAACACCGAAATCGGTGTTATTGGTACCTTTAGGTCTCCCTTTTCTTTTAATCGCAGGTTGAACGACAATGTTGGACAATATCTCGATGAATTAAGAAACCTATACAAGTCAATGCAATATTTTCAATTTTTTCGTTCTTGGTGTACTTCCAGTCGTTACTGTGGTTAGTTTTTGTATGATCGTTTTTATTTATCGCTGAGATGTCGTCAAAAATTTTAAAAAAAACCTAACTAACCTAACCTTTTTTTGGAAAAATTTAATACATAGGATTATCTAGTCAACCGTTTACCGGACGATTAATTTATTTTATTCGTCCGATAATCGTACGAATGATTAATTTTATTCATCCGATTACCGGACGACTAGACACTTTGAAATTTAATACATAGGATTATTTAGTCAACCGTTTACCGGACGATTAATTTATTTTATTCGTCCGAATGATTAATTTTATTCATCCGATTACTGGACAACTAGACACTTTGATTTATAATCCTATAGCATCATAGCAAATCGATAAAAATTGATATAAAAGTACCAGTAGTAGTAAGTGTGGATTCATTAATATTAAAATTCTAGTAACAGTAAACACTAAACTTTTATTAAATAACACCTAAAAGAAGGTAAGACATCAGAACTGATCGTTTGCAATGGATTATTAGACATTTGCACAAGTTCACTTCACAACCGTTCAATAACTGTATTACATTCTTGGAACATCTATTTGATTATTTATTAGATTACCTCATTATTCGCGCTAACAGTAATTTGTATTAAAATCACCGTAAATCAGGTAGTTAACTCTCACAAATTCACAACACGGGCCTATGAATGGAATAAAATGAAACAGGAAAATGACATGTCAACAGTATTTTTTTTGTTTGTCCATTTTTTTTCATTTGTCTATCTTTGGACAGGCTAAAGCTTTTGAAACATACTGCCTTGTAATTTTGTTATGACGTAAAAAACTTAAAATCAAGCTAAACTAACTTGTACTAACTTACATACACATATACATAACTTCATGCCAAATCCCTTGCGGGGTACGCAGAGAGAACTACTACTATACTACACTTCGTGGCACGTACATGTACGTCTCACGAGGTGTAGTATCCCTTACAGGAACGTTACAAGGCACGATTCTTAGATACACCACACGCTTCGTTGACTTTCACAACTCTGTTCACGCACACGCGTCGATTTTTGAGGCTCCTAACATCACCTTCCTCCAGAACACGTTCTAATTGGTCATGGAATGTGTGTCTTGGCCGTCCTCGACTCCCACATACATCCGCTTTTGCATTGTATATTGCTTAGTCAATCTTGCATCATCCATTCTTTCTACATGTCCGAACCATCGGAGCATACCTTTCCTTACCTTTACACCGACACTCTCTTTCAAACCGACTTCCTTCCTTATAGCTTTGTGTACGACGCGGTCAGCGAGGGTCACTCCGCGGATTTAGCGCAATGCCCTCATTTTTACCCCGTTTATCCTACTTTTATGCACACTCTGCCATACCCAGCTCTCGCTTCCATAAGTTAGCGTTGGGATCAGTATTGTATTGTGGATTGCTAGCTGGGCTTTTCTGCTAATATTTTTGGCGCCCAGGAATCTGCCCAACGCTCCATTTACACTATTTCCTCTCGCCACTCTTCTTTCTACATCCGCGGTGTGCCTTCCATCCCTGCTAAAAGCGCATCCAAGATATACAATTTCATTCACCTGTTCCAGCACTACATTGTCAACCATTATCTTTGTATCCGTTCTGGATTCCTCCCTTTCAAACACCATAACTTTCGTTTTCATCACATTCAATTGTAAGCCTTTTATCAAACAGTCATCTTTCATAATAGTAACTAGTGTTTGGAGGTCAGAGGTCGATTCAGCTAGAAGCACGACGTCATCTACGTAAAGCAGGCAGCTCAAAACTAGGTCACCCATTCGCATCCCTACATTCGTCGATCACACTCTCTGGAGACAACTGTCCAGGTACAGAATGAACAGCCGAGCGGACAGCACACAACCCTGTCTGACGCCGATGTGGACGTCAAACCAAGGTGACAAACCGCCGTCAATACGCACACACGCTGTGCAGCCCTCATACTCGTAAATGCACTGCACAGCGCGTAGCAATCCGCCGCCCACCCCGTATCCCGGGAGTATGTCACACAGATCCTTTCGTAACAACACCGTGTGAAATGCTTTTTCCAGATCCACAAAACCGCAGAAAAGCTTTCGGCTAACAGCCAGTTGTTTCTCCACGATGTTGCAGAGTGAAAAAATCTGATTCATACACCCTCATCCGTTTCTAAAACCACCCTGAGCCTCCCACAACACTCCATCAGATATTATCCCTCATTCTCCTATCAATAATTTTCCCATACACTTTCGCTGCTAAGCTGATCAAACTGATGGCCCTTTTTTTACGCGAGGAAATGCTTTATGCACACCCCCCGCCTGGGGACAAACAGTAAACTGCAATCCGATCCTAGGGTTACCAACTAAAACCTCGCGGCGGCCTTCCTCCGGCGTTGAGGTGGCCCCGGACAGTGCATCAGCCCTCTGGTCCACCCCGTCATCGCCCCCCCTCTGTCACGAGGGGGAGCTCATCCTTGGGGAGCCTCGGTGAAGCTCCCCTGGGCGGGGCAGCTCCGACCGCGCGCTGTAAAGAGGCATGCGGTCGGTGGCGCCCCCGACGACCCTCCGGGGGGTCATCCTTCCCGGACCACGACTCGGGCGCACCCGCGGGGTGTGCGCCCTCGTGGCCCGTCGGCGGCGACGATCACTGAGCTCGTCGCCGCCGCCTTCGAGCGGGATGGGCTCTCTCGGCCCCGCTCCGCGGCCTCCTTCTGGAGCATTACAGCTTCGCAGAAGGAGACCACAGCCCTCCACTCCTCCTTGCCCGCCAGCATTGCCGCGACCATCACCGGCGAGGACAAGTCTCACCCGATTCCGACAACCAGGCGCTCGGCCGCCCAGGCCGGGCAGACCTCCAGCGTGTGCTGGGCCGAGTCCAGGTCGGATGCGCAATGGTGGCATCTCGCCGTCTCTTCACGTTTTATTCGACTCAGATACTCACCGAAGCACCCGTGCCCGGTGAGTATCTGAGTCAACCTCAGGTGACAGTGCCCCATTTACGGAGCACCCAGGCCTCGAGGTGGGGTAGGACGCCCCCCACGGCGCGTTTACGCGCGCAGCCCTGTCGGACCAGCGTTCTTAGCGTATTTTATTTATAAAGTAATAAATATTGTTATTATTATAATTATATGTATATATATATTTAAACATAAAATAGCATAACTTCACGCCTTTTGATACCCGAAGGTGTAGGCAGCGGCTGTTAAGCCTCGTCTCGCCGTTATGTTTACGTCCCAAATGGAATAGCTGACGAACCTATTACCATACCGGGCACAAAGTTGTCAGTCATCGACATTTATCACACGTAACTTTCGAAAATTTCGGAAAGTCATTGGTGTGTGCCAGGATTTGAACCCACTAGTTTTTAAATCAGAACTGCCACTGCGTCACCGAGAAAGTAAAAAAAAAGTCAAAAATTCAAAGTGGTTTTATTTTCATAGATCCTCACAGACACTTAAAAATAGTCAATGTACAAAAATGTTTAAAATTAAAATAATATTTAAAAAGCTAAGCCACGAGCGCTTGAAGCAAGTGCCTCCGTGGAACAAAAAAACACGGAAGCAATCGCCACGAGCGGCCCGATTCCGAGTGTAGGGGCTTTCATGAGAAGAATCGGGCAAGAAACTCATGTGCCAATACTCTTTTCAAAACCATTGAAAATTTACAGAATAGTATTATCAACGCTACTGAAAAAATATCACATAAAAGGTGTAGCAGCCAGACTACTCGACAATCACAGTTATGATCCAACCAACTTAAAATCATCGTAGTACAAGTAATAAGAGAAATTATATGATATTAGTCGAGCACAACTGACGCGACATCTTCTATTTAGAATGGTAACGTTGTGCAAAAAGTAAGTGCAATAATAAAAATTATATATAAAGCTTTTATCAAAACAACATGAATTCAAACTCATAATAAGAAATGTTGATTACTATTAGAAATAGAAATATTTGCAGCACGTCTCCACTCCAAAATAAGTGAACAAATTCCAACACGCAAACTACACAATCCGCGTTGAGCAAGCAATTTGACGGTCCCAAGACGACTTGTCCGTCATGAAGTCATTGATGGTGTATTAAGCACCGGCAACGAGACGATCCTTCACAGCCCGCCTAAACCGATCGAAAGAGAGAGCCAGAATATGCGCAGGGATCTTAATATAGAACTGTACACCCATTCCCGAAAACGACATAAGTACTTTGTGCAGGCGATGACACTTTAACACAAGTTTATGCTTGCCTCTGGTATTAAAATTATGTACATCACTATGTTTAGTATATCTATTTAAGTTTTTTCTAACAAACATTATATTCCCATTTATAAATTGAGAAGCAACTGTTAATATTCCAACTTCCTTAAAACGTTCTCTAAGGGAGACTTTGGTCCCCAGATTATAAATTGCCCGAATAGCTCGTTTTTGAAGCACAAAAATAGACTGAATTTCAGCTGCTCTACCCCACAGCAAAATGCCATAAGACATGACACTATGAAAATAACTGAAATAAACTAGTCTGGCGGTTGCAACATCAGTAAGCTGTCGAACTTTTCGAACCGCGTAGGCAGCAGAGCTAAGTTTTCCAGCTAAACATTTTACTTGAGGACCGAGACTGTTAAATTGTTATATTATATATACCTATTCTCTCAGTCAGTAGGGAGCGAAAGAAAAACATATGGCTGACAAGCTTACACAGCACAACACCGAAGAATGGCGGTATAACTATTCCGAAATATTGGTCTACCTAAATGTTCGTGGTAGGGGCGGGCATCGACGCGGGGAAACTCTTCGAAAAGGTTATCTCCGCCCGTATCAGCAGCCACTTGTCGCAGGTGGGCCCGGACATATCGGACTGCCAGTTCGGGTTCCGGCAGGGGCGAGCCCTCGACCCTTATATACCGCTCGACCATCGACGCGGTGCGTCGGGTGCGGGCCCTGTCGGAACCGGCAGTCCGATCGGGGGGGGGGGGGGCAGCGCTGGCGGTGTCGCTAGACATCGTCAACGCCTTCGGGACCCTCCTCTGGCCGGCCATCAGGGAGGCCCTCGAATACCACGAGGTGCCTCCCTACCTCAGGTCGGTCATCGGGGCCTACCTGCAGGAGAGACGGGTGGACTACGTCGACCGGAACGGGACGGAGCAGAGGAAAGAGGTGACGTGCGGGGTTCCGCAGGGTTTCGTGCTCGGGCCCCTGCTGTGGAACCTCGCCTACGATCCGGTCCTCCGCACCAGTCTGCCCCGTGACGTGAGTGTCGTTTGCTATGCAGACGACACTCTGGTGGTCGCCACGGGGCCCGACTTCGAGCGGACGCTCAGGTTCTCCGAGCTGGAGGTGGCAATCGTCGTCAGACGCCTCACAAAAGTGAGGCGCTGTGGTTCCACCGGCTCACCCGGGGCCGGGAACCACCGGCCTCGCGGATCCAGGTGGGTGACACGGCTGTCCCGGTAGGGCGGTACATGAAGTACCTCGGCCTCACCCTGGACAGCCGCTGGAGCTTCGAGGAGCACTTCGTACGGATGGTCCCCCGAGCGCGACGGGTGGCGGGCGCTTTACACCGCCTGCTGCCCAACCTCGGGGGGACCGGGGGAGGGAGTTCGCCGCCTCTACGTTGGCGTCGTGCGGTCCGTGGCCCTGTACGGGGCTCCCGTTTGGTCACGAGACCTCGCGGGGGCCTCCCGCTCCAGGGCTCTGCTGAGGAGCCTGGAGCGGATCATGGCCATACGGATCGTACGGGGCTACCGTACCATCTCGTACGAGGCGGCGACGGTCCTCGCGAGTTATCCCCCCTTCATCATCCTGGCCGAGATGTACGCAGCCGCGTACGATCTCGGCCGGGGAGGGGGGGACGCGCGGGGACACGAGGTGCGGAGGCGGGAGGCCTTCCGGCGTGTCCTGGGGGACTGGCGCGACGCGCTGGTCCTCCAGGGCGGTACGCGTTCACGCGCCGTCGGGGCCGTCCTGCCCCACCTCGAGGCCTGGGTGCTCCGTAAATGGGGCACTGTCACCTAAAGGTTGACTCAGATACTCACCGGGCACGGGTGCTTCGGTGAGTATCTGAGTCGAATAAAACGTGAAGAGACGGCGAGATGCCACCATTGCGCATCCGACCTGGACTCGGCCCAGCACACGCTGGAGGTCTGCCCGGCCTAGGCGGACGCGCGCCGAGTCCTGGTCGACGGGATCGGGCGAGACTTGTCCCCCCGCCGGCGTTGATCGCGGCAATGCTGGCGGGCGAGGAGGAGTGGAGGGCTGTGGTCTCCTTCTGCGAAGCAGTCATGCTCCAGAAGGAGGCCGCCGAGCGGGATCGGGAGAGAGCCGATCCCGCTCGAAGGCGGCGGCGGCGAGCTCAGTGATCGCCGCCGCCGACGGGCCGCGGGTGCGGCCGGGTCGCGGCCCGGGAAGGATGACCCCCCGGTGCGGCCGGGGAGGGTCGTCGGGGGCGCCGCTGGCCGCGCGCCTCTCTACAGCGCGCGGTCGGAGCCGCCCCGCCCGGGGGAGCCTCGCCGAGGCTCCCCGAGGATGAGCACCCCCTCGTGACAGAGGGGGGGCGACGGCGGGGTGGACCAGAGGGGTTTATCCGAATCCTGGACCACCCCAACGCCGGAGGAAGGCCGCCGCGAGGTTTTAGTGGGCAACCCTAGGATCGGATTTCATTTTACTGTTTTGGGAGTCCCACACTACCCCCTGCCGTCCCCAGGCGGGGGGTGTGCATAAAGCATTTCCTCGCGTAAAAAAAAAAAAAAAAAGGGGCGGGCAGCAGCGTCCCTAACCTAAAAAAGGTCTACCCCTGCGGTCTCCAACTCGTTTGCCCAGCGTGGAAACTATGGGCAAAAACCTCCCATGAGAAAAGCGCGATTACAACGGCCCCCAGTTCCCGGTAGTCCCACTATTCCCGGCCAAGGCAGCGGTCGTGGTAACGGTGGGACAGGGGGTGCTAAGAATCTCCGGGTTACGGCAGGCTGACTTATAACGGACGCAGTCTTCGGCTGGAAATACACCTCACCGAACTCGAGGTAGAGCTGTGTTGCTTGAACTGGCATATGCTAGGGCTATCTGTAGTCCGGCGAGAGGGGGACGACACGATAACCCTACAGTCAGGCAAATTACTTTACTTTCGGGAAGGTGACCAGTTCTCCCAGGGGGGTGTCGGTTTCCTCGTTCACAAGAACCTCGTTAGCAGCGTTGTGGAGATCAGTAGTGTGTAAAGATAATACAGGTATATGCGCCGACCTCGACATACTCTGACGAGATAGCCGAGGTGATGTACGAGGATATTGCAAAAGCAATACATGGTACCGCTAAGGCTCACTACAACGTTGTTATGGGGGACTTCAATGCCAAAGTGGGAGTACAAGAACGCGGCGAAACGAAAATCGGTCCATATGGCTTCGAGTGCCGAAATCACAGGGGCCAGATGCTGGTCAACTTCCTGGAGTCTGAAGGGCTTTTCTTGATGAATTCATTCTTCAAGAAGAGTCTCTACAGGAGGTGGACTCGGCGAAGCCCCGATTCTGTGACAAGGAACGAGATAGATTTTATCATTACGGATAGTAATCATATATTTAGAGATGTCTCTGTGATCAACAGGTTCAATACTGGAAGTGATCACCGACTTCTTCGAGGCTCTCTAAATATTACCGGAATATAGACCGGATAATAGACCCGGAAGTTAAGGTCTATTATCCAACCTACGAAACTCCAAATAGCTTAAACAGAAAGGTTCCAAATGGAACTTAAAAATCGATTCGACCTGCTGGAAACTACACGCAACGTGTACGAAAAAGCCGACACTGTGGTCAACACGCTGAAGAAAGTGTCTCAAAGGTTGTTCCCGAGATCGCAGAAAAAGGAGTCCAAGTTCTCTGCTGAGACACTCGAGCTGATGCGGCAAAGGCGAGAAACTCCATCCGATCAGCTGTCTTCGTCAGAATGGAAAAGCCTAAACCGGCGTATTAGAAAGCTGATGCGGCGCGACCTTCGTCGATCGAATACTCGAGCAATCGAGAACGCGATCGACCGCAACAAAGGGTCGAAAGTGTTCGCTCAGCAGCTTAGAAGGTCCCATCTGACCAAGCTGAAAACTGCGGATGGACGTGTTGTCACCTCTAAGCCCGAGATTCTCGTAGAGATCGAATCTTTTTATGGTCTCCTTTATTCCAGACGGATGACCAAGCCGACGGGACACAGCGATGATGACCACAGGACACAGAGCCCCGCTAACGCGTCACTATAGTGAGGACATTCCCGATGTTACAGAAAGCGAGATTAGTGGGGCTCTCGGGCAACTCCAGAACAACAAGGCACCCGGTGATGACGGAATTACTACGGAGCTTCTAAAATCCGGTGGGACTTCTGTCCTAAAAGAATTAGCAGGTCTTCTCAATTCCGTCATACACCAGGGTATAAGACCACCGGTTTGGAGCGGGAGTGCGGTGGTGCTGTTCTTCAAAAAAGGTGATAAGACCTTACTGAAGAATTACAGACCCATGTCACTCCTGAGCCATATCTACAAGTTGTTCTCGAGGGTCGTCACGAATCGTCTCGATGTAAGACTCGGCGAATTCCAGCCTCTGGAGCAGGCCGGGTTTCGAAAAGTCTTTAGTACCATGGACCACATCTATACTGTTCGGCAGATTGTACAGAAGACTGAAGAGTACAATCAGCCGCTGTGTATGGCATTCGTGGACTACGAAAAAGCCTCCGACTCCATCGCAACTTGGGCAGTTCTGGATGCACTGCAGCGATGTCGGATTGACTGGCGTTATATCCAGGTGTTGAGATGCTTGTACGACACCGCCACGATGGCTGTCCAGATACAGGACCAGGTGACGAACTCCATCGAGCTAAATCGAGGTGTAAGACGGAGATGTTAAATCTCCCAAAATCTTCACCAATGCTCTGGAGGACGTTTTCAAGACACTGGATTGGACTGGATAGGGTGTAAACGTGAATGGTGAATACATCTTGCATCTTCGGTTTCCCGACGACATCGTTGTAATGGCAGAGTCGCTGGAACAGTTAAGCGGAATGCTGCGCAGCCTAGACGAGTCCTCCGGCGTGTCGGTTCGGGCATGAACTTGGACAAGACTAAGGTCATGCTCAATGAACATGTCGTGCCCGGACCGATAAGCGTCGAAGGATCAGTTCTCGAAGTCATAAACAAATACGTCTACCTAGGCCAAATTATCCAGTTAGGTAGACGAAACTTCGAGAAGGAGACCGAAAGGGGGATTCAGCTGGGTTGGGCTGCATTCGGCAAACTGCGTCGAGTCTTCAGCTCGCCTATACCGCAATGTCTGAAGACCAAAGTCAAAGACCAGTGCGTCTTACCGGTGATGACCTACGGTGCCGAAACGTGGACACTCACGGTGGGGCTAGTCCACAAATTTAAAGTCGCTCAGCGAGCTATGGAGCGGGCTATGCTCGGGGTATCTCTGAAGGATAAACTCAAGAATAAGTATATCCGCCAGAAAACTAGGGTAACCGACATAGCTCATAGAATAAGCTCGCTGAAGTGGCAATAGGCTGGCCACATCTGTCGAAGGACCGATGGTAGATGGAACAAGAAGGTCATAGAGTGGGGACCGCGTCTTGGTAAACGTAGCGTAGGACGCCCACCAGCCCGATGGTCAGACGACCTCAGAAAAGCTGCTGGAAAAGACTGGATGCGGAAGGCAGAGAATCGGATATTGTGACGCACATTGGGAGAGGCCTATGTCCAGCAGTGGACTGGAATAGGCTGATGATGATGATGATTTTATATATATATATATAATTTTTAAAGTAATAACTATACAAAAAGAAAACATTCTTGAAACAAGATTATGGGTAAAGGTATTTTACTTACTTTATGGGTATGCCGTTAGTGATGTGGTCGTGTCCAAAAAATAAGGATTATGGATATTAAAAAATTATAGTGTTGATCAGTAAAGTGAATTTGAACTCAAAAGGTAGTCAACATTCTAAATAATGTTATTATCACTTTGTTTTGTTAGTGACCTAACTGGTAAATCTTGAATCGAGTGGGTACGCCATATAGCGCTATAAATATTATTTGAAGTCATTTTATTTTTTGTTGTAGTTATCAAACACTAAACAATTAAATTAATCTATATTACCGATGTTTGACATCCAAGCATTGATGTTTATTTCATCAATTCATGAATATTGATTGACCTGATTGACCATCCCTACTGAAAAATGTCATCATAATTATCAAAAAGGAATGCTACCAATGGTGTTCGTCTGTGCTAATTTAATGCGAGATACATATTTTTTATACTGTTTATTATACGTCTGTATTGGTTTCCCAAGTGGACGATGTTTACTTAGCCATTGGGCACTTTTTGTGTGAAGAAGATGTTCAAAAAACTGAAGGATAAATTAGCAGAAGAGGTGAAGTCATCACCTCAAAGAATTCAGCAAATCGCCCAGGCTGCCCAGGTAGGTACTGACTTGGCTAATGTAACACCACAATTCGTGAATATTATGGCCCTCTTGTTTAATTTCCTTTCTCGTATCGATACATTCCATTGAGATAATATACTTACCACAATTCTGTAACGATTAGAATGTCGTGGACCATGTATATCACAATTGGACTATCAAACACTAGGTATTTAACGTTTTAAACTTTAAAATTATTTGTTATACATAATAAATCATTAGCCAAGCCAGATTAGGTCTGGAACCCTTGCTTTTTTATATTATTTTTAAAAGTTGTTTAATTAAACATGCCGATCTGCTTTAATTAACAACAGTGTTTTAGAAAAAAAAATACATGATGATTTAAATTTAATAGTGGCATGAAATGGGACTGTATCATACTTTTTTTGAACTGTATTTACTTTAAGTTTAGGCAATACACAATCATTATTTAAAAGATAAATTGGAAAAAAGAATATTTATTTCTAGATTCTCTATTAGACTTTCAGTCTATTTAATTAACACAAATGTGTTCTAATTTATATGCAATACATAGTTTATAGACATAACATATACAGTATGTGTTATCTTTGTTACTGATTTTGTTCTTACTTTAGTGTGTCAAGGTCTATAGCTAGTATTCTTATAAATAAATTTAATGCAACATTTACTAAATATGCTCCTTTGTAAAACAGTTAACAACTAACACAAAGGCCAATGTACTCAATCTATGTACCATAATTATGTTATAATAAGGATATTTGTATTTATTTCTATTCATTATAATTTGTAGGCTGCTGTCACATCTGCATCCAGTAGCATATCTGATATAACAAATAGTGATTTGTTTTCCATAGGTGATAATGGTAAGTAAACTTATATATTTTAATTATTCTATGCCTCAACAAAAAAACAATGTAATAAAATAAAGAAAATTATGTAACATTATGTATGTGTTACTCCCTAATTAATTTATATCAGAACTACCGAATTGATAATTTTAAATTGTGTTAGATGGACTGAAAACATGCATGTGATAAGAAGATTACAATAACTTTGTTCTTTTTAATTATAAATGTAATTTTGAAATTAAATTGTGAAGAGACCTTACTAATCCTCCATTCTTACTACAATGCACTTCGAATCATCTCAGTAACTCCTGGGTATGAGGTCACTTTGGTGGGTGTAACCAACCTATTTATGTAATAATTCCGTGCCTTAAGTTGAGAATAATAAATATAAGGTCAAACAATAGAAAAAACAAAAGCTAAATTTTTTTTTGTGTACTTACTTGTTTTGCTACTACTTAAACACTAACACCATCCAACAGTAGTTTTTCTTAAGTTTTATAATAACAGACTTTTCATTTGCTTAAAGTTTTGAGACTGATTACAAAAATAAGTAATATTAATATGAGACATAAAATTGATTGATAACCTCTTGCATTTAGAGCATACTTTCAGGGTATTTTATAATAGAAATTACTTGATTTAGTGGAAAATAGCCAAAGCAATCAATTTAATCAGTCTATATAGTTTTTTATATAGGACACAGACTCATTCAGAATAATACTATCGAGTTGTATATATTTTCTTGTATTTATTAATGTGATGTGATGAAACAATATAGAACAAATTAATTTATCCACAACTAGTTGATCCATCGATCTTTGTTTCGCATCAAAACTAATAAAGAAGTAAATATTGGATTTATCATGTTTCATTTACCACACATACATGAATTATAGATAAAAACCACCCCCTTAACACCCTCTATCTATTAAAATAGACCGCATCAAAATCTGTTGCGTAGTTTTAAAGCATATAACAGGACAGACAACGGAAACCGAGTTTTTTTTATACCATGTAATGATTATTATTGATTATGTCATAAAAAAAATATTTCAACACTGTTACAGATCCACAACATCCTCGCACATCAAGACCTCCATCCTCTGTTAATAGCCAACAAAATACATTCCAAGATATCCCACTTGTACTGCCATTGCAATCATCTACAGATACCATGGAGTACAGTATGACCTCACAAGACGCCCATGTAAGTTAATTACAAGTGTTGTTTAATAGGTATGCAAAACTATGTACAGTCATTTTTATATCAACGAGGTATCAGACCTCCACCACCATTCTATATGCGAACTACCAGACATACAGCCTACATCCTTACATTGTAGATACCTAACTGTAAGTCCCTAAGTGCTTTGGATCTTCTTCATCATCCTCTTGGCTGGTGAACAGATCAAATTTCCTGCTTAAAGGTAGATTGAATAGGCTCCTAGCTGGACAGTGCGCGTTACCATCAATGGCCTAGTCGTCACCTACCATCAGGTGACGCGAGGTCAGGCGCTGCCCAGCTGAATATAACATAGACTTAGCAATTAAGATAATCCATGATCTGCTAACTGTTATCTAATTGATTGGCCAATCTGTGATTATACGGATGAGGTATAATAGTTAGCTGCCTCTTACTGGTGGTAAGTCATACTAATAACTACAACTACATTAGCGTGGCGCAAAGCAAGAAACTTTTTTACCCATTTGATACCCTCACTGGCCTGGTGTTCTACATCCACTGCGTACCCTGGGTCAGCGAGAGACTGTATTAAACAATAACTTTACTCGCCTTACCTTACTTCTCATAATATAGACTTAAAGTGGCACAAGTCGTGTTTCGTCCGGTGAGACAGGTCGATCTGGTCGATCCGGAGGTCGCCTTCTCATCCCACTCACTTATAGGCCGGCAACGCAACTTTCCACGGGCGGCGCCAGTTGCTTACCATCAGATGATCCGATTGCTCGTCTATTTCCTATCCCATAAAAATATGCTAAAAGAAGCTTTTTTTCAGGATAATCAAAGACAACGAAGACTGTCTAACAGCTCATTTGCTAGCGATGTCTCATTCCGATTACCGAGTTACGAAACTCCTTCCATGTATCATTTACAGGTGATTTTTATTTCAATTCCTTTTTTATCATCACTGTGTTTTATTCAAGTATAATATATTAAATGACTTAAACTTAATTCATGTGTTAACTTAAAATTGAGACATTCATGCTTTTAGATTAGGACTATTTATAACATGCATTCATTATAAAATGTCTTCCTCTGACTTTTAAGCATGCTTTGCTTTTCTATGTGGCAGGTTATTAGCATTTCACATTGTTTACGTACTACGTAGATTCCTTTAAGAGGTCTGGGAGAGTGGTAGAGTATTACAGTGCCATTATTGAATTTTTATCTGATAACACGAGTTTCCATGGTCCAAATCAGTCTCTTTTATCTGCCTATCATCTTTATGTTTTTTTTTTTGAAACTTATCCCACAATCATTAATACTTTTTTATATTTATGCTAGTCTGATATGGAAGTTTCCGCTAGTGAAGCCGAAGAAAGGGGATTTTCTAGCGGCACTGTTAGTTTGGATCGTGTCACCAAGGAACAGTTGTATGCTGCATACCGACGCACTCAAGAAAGATACACAAAATACAGAACCCAGTATGGCGATCTTGCACGCCATTATAAACTTCTAGAAAGAGAGAACGCTAAAGCGAGGGTAAGTATGTTAACATTAAAATACAGATATACATTGCAAAAGCGGATGGACGTAGGAGTCGAGGATGGCCATGGCCCACTTTCCATGACCAAATACAACGAGATCTTGAGAAACATGATGTCAGGAGTCTTAAAAACTGAGGACAGTGTGTGACATTAGTTTTGAAAGTCAAAACTGCCTTATCACATTCTATTGTCGTCTGGTCTTCTCGTACGCATGCAGGTTGAGCACCCTAAATCTCAAGTCTCCGAGTGCGAATTATCCTCATGATTTTTGGCAAAGGTTTTGTGTCATAAGTATCGATGACTGACAATGTCGATGCTCATATGCAGTTGATGTGATATATTTTGCCACTTATGGTTATCCCACTAACCATAAGATTATCTGGTTCGTCTGCTCTTAAATATTTTTTTTTATAATTTGATAATACAGTATTCAATGGGAAAATTTAATTTCAGAGCGTGCTAGTAGAAACCCAAGACAAAGCTTTAAGAAGAATATCGGAACTCCGTGAACAATGTTCTTTGGAACAAAGTGCAAAGGTATCATATTTTTGTTGTGAAATATTAGCAGTTTATTTTTGTGAAGTTATGCTTTTTCGGCGCCTTAGGGAAAAATTATGTGAGTAAATTTTTACGATACGCGCGATATTTGCGTGAGAACTGATAGCTGTATTCACGCTATTTACAATACCTTTTTTTTTCTATTCTTAGTGTCGTCTTTTCTACAAAAGTAGAATTGGCCAAAAATTGTTTTTGAAAAGATTTTTTTATCTTTTTACGCCAATGAAGTATAGTTTCTAACGCTTGTACCTACATAAGTACACACACCCTTTTTTATTTCTTTAAAGTTTCTTTACGTGTTCAATATTTTATTTTAAATAATATTTTAAATCTGTACTTAATGACTATTTTTAAGTGTCTGTGAAGACCTATAAAAATAAAGCTTATTTGACTTTGACTTCACACTTTTATCGCTAGCTTAGAGCAAGCAAAATATGATCATTATATTGCCTTGCAACAATATGTTTTCTATATGTATGTACGTATGTCCTTCGGCATTTACCATTTTTAATATAGTTTTATCTTTGCAGGCCCACCTAGAAAAAGCCCTACGTATTGAAATAGAAGAGAAAAATATGAAAATTGAAACACTTGATACTAAGATTAAATTACTTCAAGAGCATTCCAGAGATTCTGTAAGTGATACAAGTGATATACAATATAAGCCAAGTGAAGGAGAAGCGGATGTTCAGTTGATAAATTTTTCAAATGATGCAGAAATTAAACATAAGAATGATGAATCTGCAGAGTTGCTGGTACTAAATAATAAACTTGAAAAAATGGAACAATTACTAAACAAATACAAAGATTCACTTAAAACAAGCAAAGAAAAAAATTCTCAAATTACCACAGAGTTACAGTTACTTACTAATGAAATAGAAAATAAAAACAAAGAATTGGAAAAAATAACGATCATAACAGCAAAGTTCACAGAGGCGGAAGATAAAATTCGAGAACTAACCCAACTTAATGAAGAACTGCAAAACCAAGTTAATATATTTCAGTTCAATCAAAGTAAGGGGCAGTCAACGCTAGAAATTGATTACCAGAAAGCTTTAGAAGAAATAAAAGATTTGCGTAGCAAAATAGACACATTCAGTAAAAGAGAAGAAGATTATGCTATATCTTTAGCAGAAAATAAGTTAAGTATACACAAAGAATTAGAGAGTAAGGAGACAGAAATAAGGTCACTTAAAGATGCCCTGGAAATAAGCAAAAAGGAGCTACAATCTCAGAGTATTATTATAAGTGATTATAAAACGAACTTGGCGTCCTTAGAAGCAGAACGTTCAAAACTTATGCATAATAACAGTGAACTGACTTCCAGCATGACGAAACTTACTGATTTAGAGTCTTCAATCGAAGAGCTTACAAAAAAACATCATAGTTTAGAACAGGCTAAAGTAAAAGTAGATGAAGCATATAAACTTCTTGAATTACAAATGAAACAAGAAAACGCAGAAAAACTGGCAATGGTAGACAGAAATTCATATCTAGAGAACAGAAACGCACAACTAAGCGAAGAGAATACCAAAAAAAGTACTCAAATCAGTAAATTAGAAAGTGAACTTCAAGATCGCGATCAGTTTATAAAAACAATTGAAGATGAAGAATCGAAGGAAGATGAACTATTTGAGGAGCTCAATATGTGGAAAGATAAGTACGCCAAATTGGAGTCGGAAATTCAAGAAGAAAGGGACGAGTTAATCAAATTACAAACAGAAATTGAGAAGTTATTAGCTAATCATGAGCTATTACAAACACAAAATATTGAGTATAGCCAACTCTTATCGGAATTACGAGCAGAGAATGTTTATTTACAAGAAAAACTATTGAATAACAATAAGATAAAATCGAGTTGTTTCAAACTGGCAAGTGACATAAAAGAGGTGAAAACATTAACAAAATTAATATCAAATGATGCAAAATCTCTGCAAATAATAAACACACAGGCGTTTGCATCTCTTGTTAAACAAATACATTACGCCTTAAACAATATCCCTAAAAGCGACACAAATGCCAATATAGAAACTGAATTGCAAATGAAAAACATATTGTTACAACAAGAAATTAAGTCCTTCAATGTTAAGTTTGAAACTTTGTCTCAAGAATTAATTTTAATAAAAGATGAAAATAATAATTTAAAAACAACTATAAATGGACTTGAATTAGAAAAGAACTTTTTGGATGAAGAAATAAAACGAGTTACTGATCATTATGAAGCAGCTATTGGTCAGTTGAATACTGTTAAAGAAAATAATGAAGTATTTCTTAATAAAATAAAAGAATTCGAAAATAATTTCCAAAATTTACAGATAGCTAAAGATTTTGAAAAGAAACAGTATATGGATTCCGTGGAAAAATTAGAAAATGAAAACAAAAAAATGCTAGACAAAATAAAAGACAGTGATTATGAAATAAATTCAAGTCGGGCTGAATTGGATAGTGTTAAAAATGATTATAAAAGTACTGTAGAAGAATTAGACAGAGTTAGACAAGAAAACGAATCTCTGTTAAGTCGAACTGAAACATTAGAAAAACAAATCGATCACATAAAAGTACTTCAGGAAGATAACAAAAACTTAACAGTTGAAAACTTATCTCTAAAGAGTCAAGCTCAAGGTCTTACCGAAAAATACAACAATCTTGAATTAGAAGTTACTGATATACGAAAATCACATGCAGAAATCGTTTCGGAAAAAAATCGCTTAAATGACGTAATACAAAAACTGGAAATTAATTCATATAAAGAGACTAGTGAACAGTTGACTCAAACAGATAACGAAGGTGAACAAACTATCATAACGAGTTTGGAACCACAAATTGCAGTCGAAAATGTAATAGTTGATGATACCCAAGAATTAGTAGATCTTACAGAGACAAAACCCCTAGAAAACCCTGAGCTAAATATAGAATTGTCTAACGAATATACGACCCTGAAAACTGAATATGAGATAATGAAAGATGAAAACAGACGTTTCAAATCTGACATAGAAGGACTCCAAACCTATCTGACTAAAATATCTAAAGAGAATAGTATTTTGAATGATAAACTCCGAGAACTAATCGCTACCAGTGAACACGCAACGGAAAACACTGAAGTCTCAAGTCAGTTGTTAGATCTTAAAAGGGAACTTGAGCTTAGTAAGGATAAAATTCATGATCTTTTGAGAGAAAATACAATAATAGTCGAAGAGAACTTAGAACTTAAAGATCAAATACAAAATCAAAATTACCTTAAAGCTGATGATACAAAGTTGTTAAAAACCGAAACAGACGATTCAGTTCACTTGGATGAAAAATACAATAATTTGTTGCACGTTAATAATACTTTAGAGAAGAGATTAATGGATTTAGAACAAATGAACAAATCTGTTGATGGTAATGCAAAACAAATGCGGGAAAATAATGACAAATTACGATTGACTAATGAAAAACTGGAAAGACGGTTGGATGAGGCACTTGTTAGTTTAAGACACTTGCATTCGTTGCAAGAAAATACAGAGCTTGAATATCTCAAGAATATATTATATGAATATCTGACTGGACCTGGCATGCATTCACTTACTCTAGCTAAAGTTTTATCCGCCATAGTAAAGTTTGATGATATTCAAACTAAATTGGTGTTACAGAAAGAAAAGGAGCGACAAGGATTTGTAAGTACACTCTTTTTTATAAGTTTTTTTGGACATGTGTGAATGTATGGACGTGTGAATTACACAAATGTCATCTATGTAGTTTCCAATCTATGTTACTATCGCTTGCGTAACTCACTGATTAGATAACAATATATTCGTAGGTATTTTTTGAAAGACAGACAGAACAGTCCAGTTCAGTTCTTAAATGGTTTGAACAGGAATAATTTTTACAAAAGCATCACAATGTTCTGTATATGAAATGGTGGTCATTTAACTGTACTAGCAAACAGTAATAAAAATTGGTGTGTACTCTTTTTTTCCAGCTACGGCAGCTTGGTATCATCTGAAAGCACTTTTACTAGTGGTAAAGTGACACGCTTCATGAACAATCAGTTTTTTGAGGTTTTATATTTAAATAATGAATCATTGTAAAGTAAATTATGAAGGTCCATAGATTTATTTGTAAATTATTGTTATTTAATAAATTATTATTCCATATTTTACCTTTATTTATAAGAGATTAGTACTAAGGCATTGGCTTAGCAAAAGATAGGTTTAGAAAAAAATAGATACTTCGAATGCTAAGTTATTATTTACATATATACAAACAGTAGAGAATTCTTACGAGTTCCCGTGTTTTTTTTAAAGGAACTATTTAAAGTGGTAAATGTTTGCTCGCCTAAACTATGTAACCGATTTTAGTCAAATTTGCACAAATTTTGTAGTTTGCTCCAATAAAAAGATAGCATAGTTCATTGCCCAATTCATAGTCACCATTTTATTTTATTTGTTAACTCCAAACTGTTAATCGTGTTAGTCAAAAATCTGTTGTCTCTCTCTGATCAGTCCAACTTTCGTATCATGAAATTCAAGAGCAGATCAATAAATCACGAGTAACAGTCAATAATGAAATGAATATGTCTCAATAGTCCAGTGGTCGAACACCGCAATCCGAGGATTCGAACCCGCTACTTCTTGATTCAGAAGCGGGTTCGAATCCTGGACCACACCAAAGACTTTTCCAAATAATTTCGTATTAAGTGTGATAAATATCGATGACTGAAAACTTTGTGTCCAGTATGTCAAAAAATTCGCCACCTATTTATTCCATTTGGGACATAAACATTGCCTCGCCTCGGAAACTTTACAAACATAGTTTTCCAATTAGAGCATCATAGCGCATTATGCGGCATAATTTGAACTTGAATGTTTCAACTACAGCTTCGCTACGCACAATCGGGCACTCTCAAAAGTAGTGCTTTCGCATGATGTGTGCCTTGAATACCAACTCATTGATAGAGCCGTTTTAGAAGATAAGAAATAAGATATTTTTTTTTGTAATAGAAACTGAAACAAATCAACACTTATAAAAAATAATTTATAATCTAACAAACCTCCATACATGTAAGTATTTTATTAAATAGCCATAACAAGGATTAGAGATTATCAATCACTATCTAAAAAGCTGTCATCATAATCATCATCGTCATCTATGTTAATGTTAGTGAGTTTAGACAACATATCTTCAATATGTCCTTTGATTTCTGATTTATCAGCCTGCTGTCCATCTAGTTTGTTTATGTACCTGCAAACATAAATGATAAAAATATTGGTCTTTGGCATAAACATGTTTTATAATCATTCCACATTCATAATTCTACTCCTTCTCAAAAAAATATTATTTATCATAAATAAATAGGCAGTGTCGGTGCTGCTGCTTCCAGCTTCAAAAGTCGTGGGTCACAGTTCAGACTCACGCCAATGATTGCTTGGAATTATCGCATTCGCATACGCGAATATTCGCATGTTTTTGGACATTAGCATTTGCGAATGTTTGGCGAATGTTTTTCATAAAACTAATGTATATAGAATGATAATACGAAAACTAAGATTTATATTTTGTTCGTAGTCAGGCTGTGTCTGAAAAGGCACGCTTTACGATTCACAATGGTGTGTTGGTACCAACTCTGACATACGGGAGTGAGTGTTGGGTGTGGCAGGCGAAGCATGAAAGTAAGGTGAATGCAGTGGAAATGCGTTCTCTGAGAAGTATGTGTGGAGTCACCCTTGCGGATCGAATGAAAAATAGCGTGATAAGGGAGAAATGCAAGTTGAAGGATGATGTGGTGACCAAAGTGGAGAGAAGTATGTTAAGATGGTTTGGTCATATTGCAAGAATGGATGAAAGCCGAATGACTAAACGAGTATACGAAGCGAATGTGAGTGGCAGGGTCGGGATCGGGAGACCAAGACGGAGCTACCACGACCTAATAAGTGGTCTGTTTAAAAAAGGCAAAATGCGTAGCACCCAAAACCGACGTAAATGCATGACGAGATGTATGACTGTGGATGAGGCGAAAGATGTGTGTCAGGATCGTAGCTTGTGGAAAGCCAAAGTCTCTGCCTACCCCCATGGGATACAGGCGTGAGCTTATGTATGTATGTATGTATATTTTGTTTAGTAGTTCACCCACCAACATTTGTATAAAAACAGTATTATATTATGGAACCGCCTAATTTATGTTAGGTAACTAGATGAGAAATACATGCATACATAAATAACTGCACGTCAAGTCCCTTGAGGGCTAGGCAGAGATAACAGAGCACCACAAGGGACTATTCATACACGCCTCCATCGCTTCATTGACTCTTATAATTATTATTGTTGTCATACACGCTCGTCGTCTTTTAAGCCTCCTGACATCACCTTCCTCCAGGACTTATTCTATTTGGTTATGGAAAGTGTGTCCTGGCGGTCCTGGCTGGATCATCCATTCCTTCTTTTTTTTGGGATATAAGGGCGAACGAGTCACGTCATCATGTCACCTGATGGTAAGTGACGAGCGCCGCCCATGCACACCTGCGTTTTTCCTTTCGTGCAAACTCTGCCATACCCAAGTCTCGCTCCCATAAGTTAACTCTGCCCAGTGCGCCTTAAATTTCCGCTATTTCCTAACGCCACTCTTCTTTCGACATCCGCGGTGTACCTACCATTCCTGCTAAAAGCGCATCCAAGATATACAATGCTGCATAAAAGTTCAGGAAAGCGTCTCGGACACAAGTTCCATCATGTTTGATTATTTGAGCAGACATCATATAAAGTCCTGCTCTGCCTTACCATTTTTCTCTTTTTTCATACTTCGTATCGAACATTCATTCTCTTCAATAGCAATGTCCTCGTCAATATATCAATTAATGATATATTCTGACGAGGACATTACTATTGAAGAGAATGAATGTTCGATACGAAGTATGAAAAATGGCAAGGCAGCATATATAGGTAGCAGACATCATATAAAGTCCTGCTCTGCCTTACCATTTTTCTCTTTTTTCTCTTCAATAGTAATGTCCTCGTCAGAATATATCATTAATTGATATATTGACGAGGACATTACTATTGAAGAGAATGAATGTTCGATACGAAGTATGAAAAATGGTAAGGCAGCAGGACTTTATATGATGTCTGCTCAAATAATCAAACATGATGGAACTTGTGTCCGAGACGCTTTCCTGACCTTTTATGTAGCATTGTATATCTTGGATGCGCTTTTAGCAGGAATGGTAGGTACACCGCGGTAACTTATAAAAACATATTACTATTTATAAAGTACGTTGTTTTTCCGCGATGGACTCCCAAATTTGTAAATCGATTTTAATCAACTTTGCACACCATATGCAGTTTGATCAAACTTAAAAGATAGGATAGTTCATTTGGAGTTTTATAAAAAAATTATAAAACTCCAACCACAAGATTGAACAGGCATAATGCCTGTTCAATCTTGTGGTTCAATCAGGAAAAAGACTCGTTTTTTGTGTGAAACTTTGTCAAAATATCCTTCTTGGCATCTTATTAATCACTAAAAATCGGAACCCATTGGCTTGACCGATTTTGATGAAATTTTGTATACAATGTAGGTCGGATAATCGTTTGAATGCGTTTGCGAAGTCATAAAAGAAACATTCGCATTCGCGAATGTCCAAAATCTAACATTCGTAAATAACTAGTGTCTAGTATTAAGTTGGCCACCTATTCCAAATGGAACGGAACAACGTAACAATTCGGCGAGTCCAGACTTCTGCTGCCTACACCTTCGGGTAGAAAAAGGCGTAAAGTTACGTTCTATTTTTAATTTTACAATTTTTTAAGTATACAATTCCAAGATTTTAAATTAAAAAAATCATGAATAACATACATCTTCTTATGTATTAGTAGCATAGGTGATTTTCATCCCTGCCTATATACTAAGCATACAAGAATTTGATTTTATAAATATTTTACTTGAATAGACATGTTCATGCTTATTTATTTGTATAAGTCAAAAATTTAGTTAAATACAGGTTCAGCTTTAGCTGGGTTCAATGAATATAAATAATATTTACCTCAGTATTGTTCTACGATTTCTTTCTGGCAACTTTTTTAACATACTCTTCAAATCTAAGTCCTGAATATCATCACTAACAGATTTGATTTCTTCATCCTGGAATGAACAAAAATTGCGGTATGTAACAATATCTAAGTCTACTAACAATATTTAAACAACAGAATTTTAAAAATATGAATTCGCTAGACAGCGCTTTGGCTGGCTGGAATTAAGAGCTTTAGAAATTACAAATTTTCTCAAGCAGGTGCTTATGACAGCATCTTATTCAGGCCCACTCCAATATAGTTTTGGTACTAACACTCACAAGGTATTCTGCACCTACAAGGTATTCTGCATCTAACAAGAAGTTTGATTGATACAGAAAAAGAAGACCTTTGCAATTTCATAATAATAAATCAACAAATTATTCTTTTATACTCATTAAAAAAAAGATTTTTGAGTGTGACCACTGATCAGCCTGAAGCAGACTGACTCATTCAGAGCAACCTACCTCAATTGGTTTACAACATTTGGCGCAACTAAGTTTATCTTTTGCACATTGTGTGCACATCATGTGGTAAGCATATTTCACAGTTTTTCCTTCACATGTATTACATTTACGAGGTGCCGTTAATGGTTTATATTTCTTGTACTTTATTTTCCATTCGATTATATCTTTGCAACGATTACACACTCCTGTAACTTCTATAGAATTTATAAATTTGGTTCTGTGACTTGTATCATGGAGATTATTCTTAAATACTGTCCTGTTTTGATGTTTCTGAGGGCGCTTTCTAGCATCATTTCCTCTAGACGTACTCATTTTCGATAAAATTTAATGACCTAAAAAATAAAATATTTCGATGATTCAGAAGAATTCGAATTTATCTATTTGAATGTTTTATTTTTTTTATATTAAATTATTTAGTAACCTCACAATCTCACATCACATGTTGACAATGTTGACATTTATGCTTTGTTTTTAAATTTTATTTTTTTCATTTGTCGTTTTTTTTATTTGTACGGCTTTGGACGAACTAAAGATTTGAAGCCATACTGCCCTGTATGTCGAATATTTTTTTTTTAAACAAACATACTATATAACATAACCATAGACAAATGAATCTAACCTAAATTAACTTAATCTAACAGTAAATCCATAAAGTCATAGCGCTTTATCCATGATGTTCCCGGGAAGTTTTACGACAATGCAGAAGAGCATTACATACAAGATATTTACACCAATTTCCACTTTTGCACCCATATAAGAATACTAATTAAAAAAAACGCTACGAATTTTATTTCATAATATCCATGACACACATATTTTAGAAAATAATCCGGAATCCTGACACTGGCTCACAGCAATGATATTTCGAAATTGTTTTCGGAAGTAATGTGTGATAAATATCGAGAACTGAAAACTTTGTGCCCGGTATGGCAATAGTTCGAACCATATTCCTTTTCGGACGTAAATATAAAGGCGAGACGAGGCTTAGCAGCCCCTGCCTACACCTTCGGGTAGCAAAGGCGTAAAGTTATGTTAAAATAATGCAAAGAAAAGATCGGACTTGACTCTTTTACATTCCCGCCCTAAATTAATCCAATTTGGACAGGCTAAAGCAAGGAGACGTACTGCCTTGTCTGTCATTTAATTTTCTTTGCATTATAAAACATAAACTAGCACTAACATAACCATCCATAAAGTCGTGGCACTTAAGCACGATGTTCTAATGGAGTTTTGACGACATTAAAAAAGAGCACGCTACACACGCTATTTACTCCATTTTCTACAAATATACGTTATGTTTAACATTAGACAATAAAGGTCTCGATGTTCTAGTGGTCAAGCACACGGCTTCTGAATCCTGAGGTCACGGGCTCAAATCCTGGCACACACCAATGACTATTTGAAATTAATTTCGAAAGTTATGTGTGATCAATATTGATGACTAAAAACATTGTGGTGGCCCGGTGTGGCAACAGGTTCGCCATCTATTCCATTTGGGACATAAACCTATCGGCGAGTCGAGGCTTAATAGCCACTTCCCACACCTTCGGGTGAAAAGGCGTGAAGTTATGTTATGTTATCAAAATAGTTTAACGATCAATAAAAATCTACTGGGGAGCACTAAAATCGCCATTATACAGTAGCTTCAATTTTATGTAGGCAGTATGGCTCCTATGCTTTAGCCTGTCGTAAATGGGATTATGAAAAACAAAATCAATTTTATGTTGACAATCAGTATTGCCAACTCCAATAAACAAAAAAACAACAGTTTTCTAATGAAAAAACAGTAGATGGGTTAAAAAAGGCAGATTTCATAATTACATACACATTTACGAGTATGCTAGGACACATTTACATTGTTTTATTTATATAATCACAACATAATTCAACATATGCAATAAAAAAAATTTCTAGAATAACCTATGAGAGAAACAAGAGACGTTCGTAGTATGGTGGTTTTTTTCTTAATATAAAGGTAGGCAGGTATTTCACAAATTTAAGTTTTCATTCAACTGTAGTTGTCACTTGGTCACTAGTATATAGGCTTTTCCCTGTCTATTCAACTATCTAGTGACATAGCGGTTTTTAAGATAAAAACAATAAAGTAAAAGATTTTCTTGAGGTAATAGGTGTATCTGTACACTAATTGAAAAAACAGTAAAATTTACGAATAAAACAAAAAACAGGGTCGTCAATTGAAAAACAGTAAATCTACTGTTAAAACAGTAGCGTTGGCAACAGTGTTAACAATTGACATATAATTTCAATTTCCATTCCTAAGGCACCTGCACAAATTTAGCACCCCATCGAAGGATTTTTGAACTCAAAATTACCTTAATCGATAGGTCTACGTTAGGTCTGTATAGGTCCACCATCATTTTTGTTAGGTCACTTATAGTTTTTTTATAAATAATTTTTTAAATTTTGAAAAAAAAAAATTACATCTTAGCATCTCATTTAAACGGAAACTCATTTATCTTTATATTTCTGCATTCTTTATCGTTAGGTCAGTATTGGTCTATAGTTTTTGCTTTTATATTATTCATTTAATTCTTTTTATTAACAATTATAAATAATTTATCACTGGCGCATGCGCTCAACGCATCTAGTCATAGCATGGTGCGAAATTTAAAGTTTTTTCGTTCCGTTTTCATTACGTCAATAAAAAAATTAATTAAACTACAAACTGCTCTCATAGCGTATAATTCCTAGCTATTTCACGTAAAAACTGAATAATTGGTATGGTACTGGCCACCATTAGTATGACCATTTGAAAGATAACAAGTTCAAATGCACAAGGTAAGTATGTAAATGCATAAATTTTTTCTGCTAACATACTAGTCCATTTAAATCTTTCTAAGACGTCATATTTTCTTTTTTTATACATTATTGGTTCTTTTTCATGTAATATCTCAAAGAGTTCTTTGTCAATAGGAAGTAAGATAGTTTCTGTTCCTGAAGCTTCCCATTCACTGCCACTTGAATTTGAGTCATTTTCATTTTCTGTTTCAGACGTATTCGTGTCTTCTTGAGTCATATTTAACGAACTTACACTGGCAACACCGACTTCTTCTCGAGCTTTTGACAATATTTTTCTTCTATCTTCTCTTACTTCTCTGTATACATCTCTTGGACCCCATTTGCCATCTAACCTCTGACTCATTTCTGTCCATATTTCTGAACTTTTCACTGGAAAATTATTATCCTTGAAATTACCCAACAATATGAATTCTTATAATACTTCTGTTGCTTCATCCACTGACACTTTTGGTTTTCTTGGCATGATAACAAATCTAAAAAAAAAAAAAATATTTTCAACTGTCAATAACTGGGTCTTTTACTTTAGACAAAAATTAATCTTTTTAAAAAAAACTATCTACTATATGTATATTATAAATTTTAATACATTTATTAATTTATTTCATGCCATAAAATTCAAATTGATACTTTAATTTTTATTATAAACATAAAAGTACATTCCAAAAATTCGAAAATTGCTTAAGAAAGTAATTTATGTAAGTCTTTTGATTTAAAAAATTTCTAATTAAATCAACCTATGCATAGATACAAACCTATGTTAATATATTAGAATAGAAAGATACAATACTTATTGTTTTTTTAACAATATCGGCATTGATTTTCATTACTTACCAGATTTGATTTCTTCTTGATGACAAATATTCAACTCACGGAAATACTTCATTATTAAAATTCCTTGTGTATAATATGATATATACTGATTTTAGCGCCAATGGCTTTTATTCGTGTACTGAATTCCAGTATTGACAGGACAGTAACAACAATTCCATTATTACATTGTTGATAAATTAGCTCATACCAATTTCAGGGACCATCACTTACAAAATATTCATCCAACAGATTCAAATAATTTTTCTGTTACAAACTATACGAAATAGTTTCCAATGAAGAAAAAATATGAGAGCGCACTCTTACGTCCCATTCTTTAAGCAGGAGTGAAAGAGCGGGAGTTTTTAAAAATGTATAATTAAAAATAGTCGGAGACAATTTTTATGTCATAAATCCAATAATTATTTACAGCTAATATAATTCATAAATAGATATTACAAAAACAATTATTAAAAAGCCGATCAAGAATCTGATGTTGTCTGATGAACATGTAAAAAATGTTAGTTGAGGTAATTTACATGGTCTACCATATAATTACCATTGAGTCAATTTTAGTATTCGTCGTGCTGATTTTTTATTAGAGTAGTAGAGGAGTAATTAGAGATTAAAATTATGAGATTATTTGAGCTTCATGAGAGAAGTTTGTGTTTTGATAATGAAAGCAATGAAAACGGAACGGGAAAACTTTAAATTTCGCACCATGCTATGACTAGGTGCGTTGAGCGCATGCGCCAGTGATAAATTATTTATAATTGTTATTAAAAAGAATTAAATGAATAATATAAAAGCAAAAACTATAGACCAATACTGACCTAACGATAAAGAATGCAGAAATATAAAGATAAATGAGTTTCCGTTTAAATGAGATGCTAAGATGTAATTTTTTTTTTGCAAAATTTAAAAAATTATTTATAAAAAAACTATAGGTGACCTAACAAAAATGATGGTGGACCTATACAGACCTAACGTAGACCTATCGATTAAGGTCATTTTGAGTTCAAAAATCCTTCGATGGGGTGCTAAATTTGTGCAGAATCCTAAGGCCCTAGAGGTGTCCATTTTGTAAAAACATGGATGTTTTTATCGAATCGATACATCGTAACTGTACATCGATGTCATTCGATGTATCAGATAAAAACATAGATGTTTTGTAAACATCGAGTACTTTGTCTAAAAAATATATTAAATTGATTAGCCCGCTATCGTATATATGACTTTTCACAGGACACAGATCAGTTAAACTAATTCTACACAATTTCCGTTATTAATTCAAAACAAGATTTTTCTCATATATGGCTTTTATTTTTTTAATAAACATAATAAAATAATAAAAGCCATATATGAGAACAATCTTTATTATAACTTGTCGATCGTGGCAGATAGTCCAGTCGATTGTAGCAACAAAAATAATTAGGTATAGTCAAAGTCAAAATAACTTTATTTTTATAGGTCTTCACAGACACTTAAAAATAGTCAACAAGTACAGTTGTCATGTTATTTAAAATTAAATACAAACACGAGCGCTTGTGGAAAGTGCCTACGTGGAACAAAAAAGGACACGGACGCAATCGCCACGAGCGACCCAATTCCGAGTGTGGGGGCTATCATGAGAATATATTATTATAAAATAAATAATTCAGCTTCCTCCTCAAGCAAAATCATCAATTAGTACGACTACATAATATACATGTATATTATTGTAAAATTTAAATATTGTAAAATAATACACAGGTATATTACGTAGTCGTACTAATTGATGATTTTGATGAAATATGCTGTTTCATTTGATACTTCAAGAAGTTTCTAGAAGAAGTGATGGATTCGATGTATTGCATTGTAAACATCGATGTTTTCGATGCATCGATGTATATTGAATATCCCTTTAAGGCCATAGTTGTAAGTTTTCTTCTCTCAGTCCCACTCAGTGTCTTTGCTCAGTGTATCTCTGGTTTCCCTTCAAAACGCATAAATCTTTCGCCTTTTTTTTAGTCCCACTCAGTCATATTTCATTGTGTATACCTGACGTAAATAGATAAATTAAAATATTGTTTTAAAAAAAATTCTTGATGCTATTACCACGAAGGTATACAAATTATTTTTATATTCTTTGCTATAGTAGTAAGCACAAGTTGGAAACGTAGCTACAGGCATGAAAGTACCGAAGTCAACAATTAGACTTGTACAAATCGCAGCTTGGGGAGGCGTAGTTTTAGCGTCCACAGGATTTTATTTACGGCAAAAGTTAATAGACAAAATAAGAGATCAAGATTATTATAAAAGTGCCATGAAAAAACTACGATCACACGCGGGTGCTGTTCATTACTTGGGGGAACCAATCAAAGATAGGAGATTTAATTTGACTGACACAGAAAATAATAATTCTGATGGGAGCACAGCAAAATTTTGTATTCCTGTATCAGGACCTAATGATCGTGGACATTATTATATTTTTGCTGAACGAATTGATAAAGAATGGAAATTAATTAATGCAGAATTAGAGTTAAAATCGAAACAGGATTCAAGACTAGTAATAACAAAATAATATGATCAGTATTGCATAGAAATTGTTACTTAATAAATAGAAAATACCAGTCCAAAGTGATTTTTATTGTGATTCGTTTCATATAAAAAAAAATCATTCACTGAATTATTGCTTTCTTGGTAATATCCAGCATTATATAATCAAGTATGCAGAAAATGTTAAATCTGTTATAACACTAATGTAAATATAAATTTATTTATTTATCTATATATCCAGCATTATATAACCAAGTATGCAGAAAATGTTAAATCTGTTATAACACTAATGTAAATATAAATTTATTTATTTATCTATACTAAATAAATGTTTCTAAATATAATTTCTTTTCACTACATATCAATTTCATTCCAGAAACACAAACAAGCATGTTTATTGGTACTGCTAAAGAAAAATTTTTTTTTCACAACACCCTATTGTGTCTTGTGAATTCTTTGAAAGGTCAAAGTATTACTGTAGATCTCCGAAATGACTCTTATATATGCGGACATGTAAATAATGTAGATGGGTAAGAAATATACAAAAATTTTGCTGTTAGTGGTATAGTAATTAAATATTATACATATATTATGTTAATAGTTGATATGTAAAATAACTGCGACCAGCAAAGAAAAGTACTTTAGTTTTTACATTTGTCTATTTCCCATAGAGATAAGCATAGACAACAGTCTTTCCATTTACCATGATTCTCTTACATCACTTCAACTCTCATTATTGCATTTATACACACATATTGGTGAAAGGTGACCTGGCATGTCTTCTAACAAGTATACCTTTACCAACTCCCACTTTTACATTTGCTTCATAAATTTGTTTTCTCAACCTTCTTTAATTTGTGCTATGAATTCTAAATCATCTAAGCGCTGGTCAATAATTTTGCTATGAATAATACAATTTGAAAAGTAATTTTTAGTAAAACCCTGTTTGTTTTGTATTCTTGAAATCCAATGAATAGTAAAAACTGTGGAATTGTCAATTAACCAGGGACCTACTGCCTAGTAATAATTTCTCTTTTTGCAGATATATGAACATTTCGTTTACAAACGCTGTTTATTGTGATCCTCAAGGAAATGAGTTTTACTTTGAGAACTTGTTTTTACAATGTCGTAACATTAGATATGTTCATATTCCTGAAAACGTAAGTGATATATAATCCAATATACAAACATTCTCATACAATGCATGTCACACTGTTTGTTGCTAAAATACTCCACAGTCGTGACAATGATTCTCATGAAAATTTATTTTCATCATTGTTTCGTATTTTTTTTAGATATCCATTGTAACTGCAATCAAAAAAGAATTAGGAACAAGTAAGAAACCAAAGCCTGATAAAAAACCTGTCATGGAATCTAGAAAAGTAAAGAAGGCCCTTAAGCAACATTTGGAGATTGTAGCTAATTTGGAATCAAATAAATGATTTATTAATTAAAAACAAATGTCCTTTTAATTTGTTTAACTCTAGAAAATAGTGACCTAGGGATGCCTGAATGACCTGATGCGGTGCATCAAATTAAAACTAGGTTGTAAGGGAGGAAGTTGGATTGAAAGTGTATCAGTGTAAAAGTAAGATTGCTCTTATTGTCCAGGCATAATTGATTATGTAAACATACTATATAAAATTAGTAGTAGTTTGTACTAGCTGCTTATAAATAAAGTAATTTATAGAATATAACAGCATGTAGACGTAATGTTCTTTAAAATATGTTTAAGTAGTTAACTCGCAGAACTGTATTGCAAAAAATGATAGTTTTCAATATTCTATAAATCTTTATTAAAATATTAACAGAATCATTTATATTATTTATTTATAACATATATCACTAGTTATCAAACACTATGTCGCACGAAATAGAACCCAACGGTAATTGTATATGTCACTTGACAAAAAAGATTTACCTGTGGGCTATTAAACAATGAGATTTATCTTTGTGTCCAGTTTTCACAAACTCTATGCAGTCCAACCGTACATACAATAGGCCAAAACAACAAGCGGGCTAACCACCCGAGTTAAAAATCATTGAAGAGAGATAAAAAAATCATTCTATATATTTTTTCTATACCTTGTGTGTACCTTTATGGATATTCCTTTTTTAAGCTTGTACTAGTTATAAACAGACCATGTAGTCTGTATTCTGCCCTCTCTTTATCTGTGGGACGTTATCATCGCGCCTCCTATAGCGGAAAACACTGCTTCTCTGAAGAAGTCAACCACTACGAATTCCGTATATACATTCCGTAGTTACGAAATACCTCAAACCAACAAAATCACGATTCATTTTATAATATAATTCGTTATTTCAAATGACTTAAACCATTTCAAATTATTCTCAACTGTAATTTTGGGTATGATAAAATACATATTCAAATGGAACAATCTTTTTAGACTTTAACAAACATAAACATAATATACGTCGCTTTGTTTCGGTACGTATGTACTTGATATACAGTACGTACAGTACATATGTACTTGATATTACTCTATCATTTATATGTAGGCGGCTTCAATAGTGTACTGTTCCAAATTTAAATGTCCAATGTACTAGGACATCAAAATCAAACATATTATTCATAATAACATTAGACTTAAATTCGTCTTCATTAGATCCTACTGCAAATTTTCATTTGATGGATTATTTTGACGTCTCTTATTTGGGATTGTACCATCAGAATTCAATCTCATGTGACCTGGATTAATCTTTTTCTCATCTGTTTTCCCTTTTCCACCTCCGCTGTGGTCCGGTCTGCTATAGTCAATATTTGAGTTGCAGTTAATATTCTGCGTATAGTTTTGAGGAGGTTCATTATGTGACACCCTATTTGACATGAAGAATTTTTGCTTCTCATATCCGTAGTTATTGATTTTCAAAGACTCTTGGTTGTACTCGTTCACGCTGTTCGGTTGAGTGTCGTACATTTTTTGCGCAGAAGCTGTATATCCGTGTATATAATTGTTGATTGCTAAATTTTTAAAGTCATAATTTTGGTGTTTTTCATTTCTGGTGTCTGACGGTTTATACGATATCTCCAATTGTCCATTGCCAATGTGACAACTCTGTTCTGATTGTGACGTCTGCTCTGATGATTGCATATTGTTTGGTTGTGATTGTACTATAATGACTTGTTTGTATGGCGGTTGTTTTGGTACCTCGTTGCGTACGGCAGTTGAGTTAGGTCTGTGGAACACTTCATTATCCTTGTAGTTAATGATCCTGGCGTTGGTCGTGTGCGGTTCCGGTGTTTGGCTGCACAGATAGTTGGACTGGTTGATACTTGTAATGATCGATGTCGGACTCGGTGAGGAAAGCATCACGTTTGGTCGTGGTATGGTGTTGGGATTTAGTTGAGCTGAAATTGAATACATGCAAATTTAGTCTAAATCAATTGTATAAAACAAGGTCGCTTTCAAGAGAAAGCGACAAAGAATTAAGCATACATAGGGAAAGATTCCTATGTATGCTTATTATGCGTAAATCTTTAAAATTACGAAGCGAATTTTGATACGGTTTTCTTTAACAGGTAGAGGGTGTCAATGGGGTTGTTTATATATATAATTCATTTATAATGTAGGAAAAAAGAAAAAGTAGTAAATCCAAAATTTACTTATTTAATACTTTGATGCGGAACAAAGTTCGCCGGGTCAACTAGTTTACTAATATTATAGACGATATTTTTTCCTTTGTTTGCTTAAACGGTAATGACTGTTTATCTCAGAAACTATTAATTCGATTCGAAACATTCTTTCAATGTTAGATAAGCCATTCAACGAAGAAGGTTTATAGGCTCCATATTATCACACTAAGATCAAGTGGAGCGAAGCACTGACCTTATTCTGACGGTTATGTAAAAAAAGGATTGTCTGCGTGCAATTGATAAAAGAGGCCTATTTGCAACGAGATTTAAGTTTTTTTTTTTGATGGTATTCAAGTTTTACCTTGAGGTTTATACTTGGCGAGTTGTGCGTAGACCTGCTTGATCCGCTGGATGTTGACCTGCGAGGTGTTGGCGTGGTCCACCATGGGCAGCGGGTAGTCGCGCCCGATGAGGCAGCGCGCCGCCTGCTGCACCGCCTCGGGCGCCACCCACGGCTCGTGGATGTACCGGGTCGGCATGTTTTTCAACGCGGGTATATACCGTCTAAATGTTTATATGCAATTCAATCACTCGCATATCTACAATAATAATATCTTGGACACAATACACACAGCGATATCTAGTTTTAAGTTAAGCAACTAAATGCATAATAAATACTTTATTTTTGTTAATACATGGAAAAAGACCCAAACGCCATACAAAACATTCATGCTTACCTATCATAAATATTGGTACTCGCGTGGGAATCGTACGAATTATCGAGATAATTTCATCAAGCAATATTTCGATTAAGATTAATTAATATAAAATGTAACGTTGATTAATAAATATTGATTAATTTTACAACAGCGCGCATTGAATTTCTAAACGGTGCACCGTTTAGAAATAAATTGAATGCAACTGTTACTAAAGCATATTAATCTAAATATAATTATTTGATCGTGATGATGGCGTATTTAGGGCACAAATTCTTTTGGCACATGACTTACAAAAACAAGTCATCATTACATAGTTTAAAACAAAGTCACTTTCCGCTGTCTGTCCACTTATACGCTTATATCTTTAAAACTACGCAACAGATTTTGATGCGGTTTTTTTTAATAGTTAGAGGGTGTCAACGGGGTAGTTTTGATATTTATGATATTTTATAGAGAATTTTTTGTGATTTGGTACATTCATTGCAAACGCTGGCTGAACCCATAGTGATAGATCAAAACAATGTTCTACATTATTTTAAACATCTTCAAAGGGTCTACAAAAAAATCCGCAAGGGCATATGTCTATCTCTCAGGGATAACCCGCAATGACCTTTTTTACTTTTTACGTGAAATAATACAATATTTACGAAAGCGATTTTAAACATTTTAGCATTAATTTTCATCCAATTAAGTGTCTTAAATAAATTGTGCATGTAATATAGATGATCATGGCCCTTTACAGCATGTAATTTAAACGAATATTTTCGAAGATATTGCAGTATTAACATAGCGGGACATTAGTTACTTCGCATGCAGTAGTATCGGCCAAGACGCGTGCCGATAAATAGCATAAATTGAACCTCACTATATCCAAAATTTCTCATTTATTACTCTTGATGCGGAACAAAGTTCATCGGGTCAGCTAAAATAATAAACGAAAGTCGGAGAAGCGAGTGTGTTATGGAATAATTGTGATGGTGCTCTCTTCTCTCTTCGATTCTCAAAGAACTTGGCATGATGTTATGTTTACATATGCATATTAGGCGACAAATAAATATTATAAGTTACCTTATAAAATCACCATTGGGATCGGTCTTCCTGCCGAATCTAACCGGGCAGTAGCAGTGAAAGAATTGCTGAAAAAATGATGAGCACGAGAGCCACATCCACATGCCCGCGTTCACGGACCAGTCGGCGTCGAGGAGCAGCTCATCGAACACCTGATTAGAGGATTCTTCACTCGTTAATATCACGCCGACATAATCTTCATCAGCGAGCCCGTTTGCAATTGTGGCAACAGACGAAATTAAAAAATAAAATGGAAAATTTCCCACGTCTTTTAAAAGTTCAGCAATTTCATTGCCGATGAATTCGTACCATCTGAACACCACTGTTCCAAAGCAGCGCTGCTCCAATACTAGCCGATACCACGATATATCACTTATAGGTAGGTACCACTAACGTCAATAATATCGTCAATTAAAAACTATCTTGCCTTCATTCCTTCTTCCCACGAGATCCACAAGTCACCTCTAGTGAGGAAACACGCAACCGCGTGCCTGGCCAAGTGATGTATCCAACCTTCCTCCCTTAGTTGTATCATTATTGCGTCTATCCAAGGAAATCCTGTTTGACCCTACAATCAATAAAAAAAATACTATTAAAACTGCATATATTTTCTTTGTGAGAATTTAAAATTAACGTTAAAAGTTAAAACTCATAAAACAAATTCTAAAGACCAAAGCAAGCTAATTTAATATTATGTATTTTTTTAATATATTATTCTCATTTTATATCAACATATACCATCATTTTATATAACACTTACACTGGCCCATTTCGCTAGTGCCTCTTGATTTTTCTCCCAAGGTATTTGCACGCAGATAGGATTGCCTTCCATACGATCAAAGTTGGGATTCCTTGTGGCGGCGCAGTAGAAGAACTCCCTCCACAATATCTGTCCGTGCAGCGACAGTGGCGGCCTCACCCGCTTCACTCTCTTGTACAGATCCGTCAACTGATAGTAAAACAATCTAGTCGACAAACAACCGAACCTGCAAAGGAATTATTTTTTTATATAGTAACTTCTAATCACGTACTATCTGACTTTTTAATAAATTTACCTTATTATGGTGAAAACATAATAAAATCACTATATACTGTAAAAAACTTAATTTTACATTTTTTTCCTATTTATAGTACTGATGGTAGAGGCTAGTAATGTCCCGCAGTTCCTGCACTGACGATGGCTTTTAGAAGAAATATTAAATTTAAATAAAAAAAGATCAGGCACAGCTTAATCGACATTATTCTGAATTTTTTTCGCCCCAAAGTAGTAAGTGAGTAAATAATATTTTTTTTCTACAATAAAAGTAACTTAGGTTAATTCTTATTACAACAGCAAACTGCCAACAACATTACCGTCAAAATAGGTCCAGCCATTTCAGAGATAAGCCCGAACAAATAGACAGACGGGCAGGCAAAAATTGTTAAGTGTTATTTTGGTGCACGTGTAGTAAAAAGTGGTTATTTCAACAGATATTCTAATTTTATTTATATTATTATGTATAGATTATCACCTCAAATACGGTGATAGTCCCGTCTGGCTGGCTAGTAATGATTGTGGTGTCATTTTGGGTCTAACAAAAGAGGCAACCCAAGCTTTCCTCTCGAGATGTCTCTCCAGTCTAGCTAGAGCCTCACTTTCACCACCGATCCACATGGGAGCTTTCAATCCTTCAGTATCGAATCCTGAAATATATGCAAATATACATACAAACGTCTGGAACTTATTCCAGACGTTGTCTTAACAACTCAAGGATATCAATTTGGAACATGACTCTGAACAAAAAATAACGAGTAAGGTTAATAAAAGTATACACCATATAAAGACAGCAGCTTATGGTAATTCCACAATATTTTACAGTAAATTGCTAACCCAGTTCCTCAAGGGTAGGTACGCCAAAGCGCTCGTCGTGATCGTCCCCAATGGGTGTCACAGCCCCGTTGAGGATCTCTGCCGATATAGGGGGTTCAGCTGGCGGTGGCGGTGGCATACTTGCGATCAACGCCTGGAACTGGTGATACGTCAATGGTGCCTTGCCACCATTACGCTCTATAATCCTAGAAAAGATGTCACTCTTGATGATTATATTAATCTATTCAACTAAAATATTTGTCAGGATCACGGCGTTTGAAGATGTAAGTATGGAGCATGCGCAGAAGCTGTTCTACATAATATTTATTTACAATCTTCGCAATTACTTTTGTTGTACTAGACACTGACAAAGCACTTACGAGGGTATAAATTTATTTATTTATCAGCCAATTTCAGGTGTTTGGTGGAAATAAACTTCCTTCCTGGAAAAGCACAACGGTTTTTTTTATATAACCATATCTATTGTCTTTCACTTTTGTCCGGAAATAAACTTTTAAAGATGTTACCAACATTTTGTAAGTAGCTACTATTACTAATACTACACTGGTTAGTGTCGTAGTAGCTACCTACAATATGTTGTACTGTGGCACTGAGGGTGTGGACATTTTGGACAAAGGGTCAACCACGGTAAGACAGATGAATTTTAGTCATCTTATTTAAGTATTTTGCAATATACCCATTCATTGACTACATTTCTTTTTTTGCTTCAAGCACAATTAGTTATAGTTATATGGACAACATGATGCAAAAAATTTATGTCTTTGGTACTTTAATGAGTAAGTATTAATTCAACATTTATACATACTTTCAACATTGTGATATTCAGTAATAGGTCCTTATCTCATGGTCAGTAGCCATGAAATAGTCAATATGACAGATTACAGACGCTCACATTCACTCACCAACATAAAAATTAGAAATATTATAAACTCCTACGGCCTCGATCGACAGTTTTTAGTGGACGAAATAAATAGATCCTTAGATTATTAGGTAAGGGACCGTTGAAGTATTACGTAAGCAGATTTATTACAAATATTTACCCCCCTCCCCCCCTGTCAGCAAAAGTAAACAAAGCTCTTACCCCCCATAATTACGTAAACATTTTTCAAAAAAATAATTTTGAAGAGGCCATCTACCCGATTGGTATAAGGTATTTCTGCAAAATTGAATAGCTACTGATGGCGTAATCATCATCTGGACCCCCCTACCCACATGGCATCAAAAATAAGCAAAGCAAAGAAATCCCTATAGTGCTTACGTAATACTTGAACGGCCCCTAAATGGAAGTTATCGAAATTATAACCATTAATGCGAAATTCTTACTTGTCTAGTTTGTAGAGCGTATGGGACACTCGTGATATAACCTTGATACCAACTTCACGGCATTTCGACATAATATTGTGATCCCGTACTCTTCCATACGGCTCCGGGTCCTCTTCGAATGTGAGCGCAGTTGTGCCCCATTCCCGAAATAATTTCGGCAATGCATCCGCCGGTTGTCCACGTACAACGAAAAGTCGGGAATTCAGTTTTCGCAAACTATTATCTAAGTCTTCCAGACATTGCAGTAGAAACCTGATAATAAAGGATAATATTTAAATACATATTGGAATAAAAAAAAATCATCCCAATCACACAATCTGCAGGAGTTTACCTCCACTTGTTAATGCCAACATTTGAAGAACTGGCGAACCACGGATCGACGATGAAGACACAGCGGAAAGTAGCTGCATTGAGTAGTCCTTCTCTTAAAGCGGGATTGTCGTGTAATCGCAATCCTTTCCTGAACCAATGTACTGTATGGTTGTTGCCAGGGGCACGTTTAGCGGACGCGACGGGTGGCACAGGTGACGCAGTAGGCACGTGGGTATGCAGGTTAGACGCCGGGAGCGTCTCTGAGGCCGCCGACATTTTTAATTAGTTGGCCGGATTACACCTACTGAAAAATACCCTTACTTTAATTAATGTTTTAAACATTTATTTCATGTATTTATATAAAAAATAAGTAGTTATAAAAACGGGTTCGGGCAAATAAACATGTCATTTCCAACTTTCACTCTTGGATCTATTATAAACTAGCTGACCCCGCAAACGTTGTTTTGCCGAAAAATAATATTTAAAAAATAAGGGTTGATCGTAGGGGGTTGAAATATTAGGGTTGTATGTATGTTTGTATCCCGTTTTATAAAAAAAAATAAGAAACAGAAAAATGTCGAAAAATTAAAAAAAAATAATTGAGGGGTGGGCTACCCTTGTGATTTAGGGGGATGAAAAATAGATGTTGTCCTATTCTCAGACCTACCCGATATGCACACAAAATTTCAATTACGCACATCTAGACTCGAGAATTTTATATATTAGATAGCTGACCCGACAGACTTCGTCCTGTCAAAAAGATTTGTAATGTGGCAGTTTTTGTGCCTACGTATTTTAAAAAATTCTCCTGAACAGAACCGTCACCCTGGTGATAGGGCGATGTGAATAAAAAATAATTAAATAGAACATATATAAGGATTTAAAAGTAAGTAATCGCTTTATTGTTAATCATGTGAATCATAATTATTATTATTATCATTGTAGTGCTTTGTGGTATACGATGTTTTTTGTTTGATTACCTGGCGCATAGATAAACAAATCTGATGGTTTTCCAACACGGGAACAGGCAACATACAATTGACCATGTGAGAAACATGGGTTTTCTAGATTAATACCACAAACACCTAATGATTGCCCCTGGGACTTGTTTATAGTCATAGCAAAAGCAAGCCGCACTGGAAACTGTAGTCGTTTAAACTCAAATGGCACATCAGTCGGAATCATTGGGATGCGCGGTATGAGAACATCTTCTCCTTTATACTTTCCTTTGAGTATAGTTGCTTCTATCACATTGTTTAGTAATTTTTTTATCGCTAACCGTGTACCGTTGCAAAGACGCGGTTGGTTGATATTTCGCAACATTATAACCACCGATCCAACCTTTAATTGAAGATTGTGAGGTGGCAATGCTGGCAAATCCAGCGAGTTTAAAAATTCCGGTGGATAGTTGACTACATCATCTTGATTAGTAGCCGAATCAACTGATTTATATATCCTCAATTCGCCTGTAATTTGTTCTTGAATTTTGAAATTTAATTCATTTACATCTATGTTTTTTGCAGCCAGTATAGCTCGTTCGCTCAACCAATCATGATTTCTGTAATTTTGAGAAACATCTGGAAACACCTTCTGAATAAGTTCATCTTTTGATCGAGTTAACTGACAAAAACTTTGAGGAAAGTTAATGCAGCCAGTCAACATGTCTATAGGAAATTTGCCATTACCAATGTCAATGAGTTGTTTAGAGAATATGTTTCCAGATTGCTCATTTTGCAACTCGACACGCATATTCTTGCTTAAATGCTAGCCCAATCTTCGGCTATACCGTTGGCATTAATTATTCGTGCTGCTTGGCCAGTTATTTTGTTTAAGATGCCGTTAAGAAGATATAATCTAGCCAAATTATTGTTAGGGTTGGATTCAATACATTCGGCTACTATATGATCACAAAATTGTATAAATCTAGGCAACACATGCGGATTGCCATCAAAGTCCGGTACAAAACGGAGAATTTTAAAAGTTAAATCAACGTCAGCCATATTAAATGATATTTTGTATTTTTCACGGATAAAATATAGTGCTGAGAGTTAACTAAACTATCACTAATATATTCTAATTCTAAATTAAGATCTCTATATAAATCTATTTGTAATATACGGGCCTGTCTAGAGCGCGATAGCTCTTTAGAGACAATTTCCTTATTATAAGAAATAGTTATTAATTAAATATTCACTGATAATTAAAAAAAAAAATCTGCAAATGACTTAAAGGAATAAGGACACTTTTGAGAGCAACACACAGAATCGATTTAAGGTGTACTCACATTAACTGGATCTTGGTATCTTCGGGATCGATGTCTGGATTTCACCTCTCGGCAGGAACTCAGGTTCTTGATCTGGATATTCGGCGAACACGGTCGATCGCAGCGGCGTGTCGAGTTAGCACGACGTTAGGACGATTTCGATGTTAGAAAGTACCCTAATTAACTAACTCGGTGTGCCTCGAATATCCTACCGACTGCGCCACTTAAGTTTTTTCGGTTCGAGCCGGAGGTCCCAAGGAAAACCAAAATTCAAATATTTAAACTTTAATTTAAAATCTAATTACAGTTCTAAGATTTCGACTCTAATCGATATTAGATATAAAGTCTTTTAATTAAAAATAAAACTACAGGCTAACTAAACTAAGGTGTGATCCTGATCGATGCTAGATATAGTAGAATGTCTAATGCTACAGCTCTTCACGTCCAGGAAACAATGGGGGTCCGGTCCAGTGTCTTCCGAGTGATGGCTTTCCCACGCTTTCTCGTTACTTGGGATGGTCACTGATTTATTACGGTCTTCGGGTTCTTTAAAACTGCAGTAAAAGGACAATGGTCTAATGTTTTACATTGCACTGGTATTGCCTTTGCGAGGGACAATAAAGTCTTATTACTTGCTTATTTTATTACATCCTATTTAGTTTCATGTTTCGTTGTTTTATTTATTGCATTTACAATTACGAGGGACGATGTAGCAGGGACAATGGAGACAGATGTTACACACGGACATTGTTACATAACACACTAATCACGAACTAAACAAACACTAACCAGTGAGTGCTTGTAATTTAATATGAACTTTATACTATAGCAATAAAGCTCAAATTGACTACGTTTTAGTTACAAATCATTTGTATGGGAAAAAGAAAAGGGCTATTTTTAGGGTTTTCCCAGCAATAATTCTAATTTTTCTCGCCGTAAAAACCATCCTTGAACTTCAACGAACATTTTAAAAAAAGATTTGGCCAAATTGGTCCAGGCGTTGTTGAGTTATGCGCTTAGCAACACATTTTGCGATTCATTTTTATATTATAAGATAATGAACAGAAAACTGTATACTGCGGTACGATACGTATAGACATATAATACAAAACATTATTTATTTGTATACTGGTGATATAGTACCTATAAGCTTATAGCTATTAGCTTATAGCTAACTAGCTGACCCGGCGAACTCTGTTTCGCATCAAAAGTAATAACTGCTGCCCCGCTATGTTAATACTGCAATATCTTCGACAAATTTGAAGTCGATAGCAGCTATAGGTTAAAAATGGGAATTTTCCATTGTTAACACCCCCGCAACCCCCCTTGTGGGTGGAATTTCGTAAAATCCGTTCTTAGCTGACCTCTACTCGGCGAAAGGAATAATCCTACCAAATTTCAAGTCGCTACGCCTTATGGTTCCAGAGATATCGTGATGAGTCAATATATAGGTGGAAATCTCTTATATATATATATATATATATATATAGATAGATAAACCATCATAAATAATGACAATAAATAATAACATAAATAATGCCTGCCAACTTCACACGACGCCGTACGTAAGGTCGATAGTTTATACTGGAACCATTTTTGGGCAGAACTATTAATGCCATTTTACTTCTGCCTGTAACACTAGCGCTAAATAGATTGGAAAGCTAAGTTTTCATACGTTAGGTATAAGTTGACATAAAAAAAAACAAAAGACTTTTTTTTAATATGTATGTTACTCTTACTAACGAATACAATGTACATTGATACAATTCTTTTAGCCTTTTTCGAATACAAATAATACGTACCTCGTACAGAAAAAAATAGGCGGTGGCCCTATAAAAATAACTCACAGTCGTGATTCATTCGTTGCTTAACCATAGCATAATTACATAAATATAGCCCTACAAGTACCTAATATTTCTTTCTAGAGTTTCGTAAAGAGTACTGAACTTTGGCAACCAACAATTCATTCTGAATTTGCGAAATTCTGATATTGTGTGAACGAAAACATATAAGTTGCCGGTTTCGTAATGCATTCAATGGTGAAATAAAAAATATTTGTATAATAAAAGACAAATTGATAGGTATTTTATTATACACTACTTGACTTGATTTTGGATTTATCACTTCTTCACATCATAGATGAATTATAGATAAAAAACCACCCGTCGATACCCTTACGCCCGAATACTGAACGGCCACTCAAATCTGACAATCAATAAAGTGCTACTTACTGGTCAAATTTCACGTATTCTGTCTAATCCATATCACAGAGCACATTCGTTACATTTTTATTTTAGATTGTGAAAGAAAAACGAATAAAAAATAGTTTAAATAAAAAACTGGCTTTCATCTGATACAAACTAAAAAATGTAAAATAATTGAAGAATTCCGGCTCACACTAATGACTTTTCAAAATTGTTTTCGGAAGTTATGTGTGATAAATATCGATGACTGAAAACTTTGTGCCCGATATGCAGCGTCCGATCAAACGTCTATTTTGGCCGAAGCCGAAGGTTTATAAACTATTAGTAATTTAATAATTTTCTTCAATATTATCCGCAGCTAAAGAAGAATATCGGAGTAAAGTGGCTCGTGCTTCTCTCGGTACATAGGTACATACATAGCTTCACGCCAAATCCCTTACGGAGAACGGAGCGCCATAAGGCACGATTCTTACACACCTCACTCGCTTCGTTGACTTTCATAACTCTTTTCATGCATGTGCGTCGATTTTTGAGACTTCTGACATCTTTTCTCTCGGTGATAGTCAGTCACTCTGTCTTTCGTAACAGTTCGTTAAATTCCGACTGTTCTCAGACCTTCGGCTCGCGATCTGGATTCTTGGCCGAAAGTGGCCGAAACCGAAGCTTCGGTCGGACACTACCGGTATGGCAATAGGTTCGCCACCTATTCCATTTGGGACGTAAACATAACGGCGAGACGAGGCTTAACAGCCGTTGCCTACACCTTTGGGTAACAAAGGCGTGAAGTTGTTTTCCGTTATGTTGAGAAAAGTGTGGGGTGCTTTGTGCCTCATTTTCGTTAGTCGAGCACCCCACGCTTTTTACCCAATTATTTTACAGCCACGGGAATATAAAAAAGATATTATTACACCATAATATAATTAAATATTTAATATAAAACAATAATGTGCTTAGGGGTTTTTCGGTATATCGATGAATGTGTGCTGAACAAGACGAAATTACTAATATGGGAATCTGAAAGCGCTTGTAGTATGCTGAGCGCCCGAGTAACTCTGGGTCTAGCTAGAGCAGACTTTCCCTAAGTGGGCGATAACACCCCCTTGTGGGCGCTGCCGGTCTCAAGGGGGGCGGTAAGAGACCAAGAAAGAAAATGAGGGCCTTGTATAGAAGCCTGGCGGGTGATTTGTAATTTTATTTAGCTAGGAGGCCTCTTAGACTACGACTGCATGAGCTCTCGACTCTCAACAACAACTTGTGAATACCAACTAAAATGATAACATTTAAACAACTTTTTATGGATTCGCGTTTATTTAGAACTTATTTTTATTTATTTCCCGACTCGTGAAAATGATCTCTGTAAAGAGTTCGAAACGATAAATTATGAATGTGATTCGCGAAAATCTAAGAAATAAATATCAACTAATATGAATTAAAAGATTGCTCAAACTCGGTTCTATATTTCTCTCCGCGTAGTTCATATATCTGTCTTATTTTATTGAATATAGAAAAAATGAAAATCATGTCAATCGGTCGCTCCGTTTCGTAATGAAAGTAGACACAAACAAACAAAAAAGCAACAGACACACTTTCGCATTTTAATAGTTAATAGTACTCGTAGATATCTACCATGTTTTAACAAGTTTTTGTTAAATAACCCGAATTGTGCAATCCTGTATCAGTCGGCTGGTTCATTGAATACTTGTTCGGACTTGTTGAGTACAATTTGGCCGAAGCCGAAGTTCTCGCCGAAGATGGATTTTTGGCCGAAGGTGGCCGAAGCCGAAGCTTCTGTCGGACACTAGTAAATTGGAACCTTATATCAACAAACTTATTAAACAGCATCAGATTCATCCTTCACATTATGAGCGGGATCCCGGTTCAAACGGCCTAAATGAACGGGATAGCTCTCTATCGCTGGGTTGCCAAGGTTTTAAATTGAAGTAAGAGGGCACGTTGGTAACTATTTATATAAGTCGTAACTTTGTATTGTATAGTATATATAATATAATATAAACTATTAACTATTATAACCCGTAAACTATAACTAAGCTCCTTTATTCTGTTCTATTGTAATAGCAGCCGCCCCGTAATAACTTGTATGTACTGGGCGGCTCGGTGTTTAACAAAGACGAAGACAAAGAAGAAGACCCCGATCCCTTGTTGCACAAGAGTTTTATTGCCTGTTGTCTGCTCCCACCTCCCTGTCCAGTACCGCCGTTTGCAAAGCGTCCCTTAACTGTCTTCCGATTGGTCGAATCCAACTTCGCGCCAATTGTTCTATCGGCCGGTGTGTCAATGCCCTTCTGATTGGTGCGCCGCTTTGTCTCTATTAGTTCGCTGGGGCCTGTGATAGGGCATTACACTTTCGCGCCGAGATAGTGCGTCCTCGCTTTCTATTGGTTGACCCTCTATTGTGCGTCGAATGTTCTAGGCCATCTGCACTTGTGTCAAGGGACGTTTGACCATTTTTTGCGGTATGGGTTCTAGAGGTACTGTGGGTCGGCGTTTATTACTAACAGATGTGGCACATTCCACAAACTGCTACACAAATCTGCTACCTGCTACATCTTGGAGTCTTCTTTACAATCTATTATAAATATACTATGTCAATTATTTCTATTACACTATTTCATGAACTATTTTAAATACAATTAACATGTATACACGGATTGACGAATGTAATGCTACCTTATAAGTTCTTACATAATAAAACTATGTATTTATAATCTATATTAACTATTTACTACTGTCCTTAATATTACTATTTTAATTACTATGCACTATAACTATACACTGTCCTGCACATTTCTCCCGCCGATGTGGCTTGTCACATCATTTCGGTGCAGGGTCAGTGTCGTTGATTCGCTCTGCTTTCTCACTGTCCACTGGCAGGATCACCAACTTCCTTTCTGGCCGACGAAGTATGTCGCTCTGCGTCCGGATCTCTACGGTGCGCACGATTTTATTTGAGCCAGGGAACTTCGCGATAATCTTACCCCGTTCCCATGTGAACCTCGGCTGGTTAGAATCTATAACATGAACTAAGTTTTCTATCTTTAGTCCCAGTCCTCGTCCGTAGGGCTCCCGCCGGTGTTGGAGTAAGGGCATTACCCTTTTCATTCTGCAGTGTCTCTTAACTATTGTCCACGTTAAATGCCGTAGACGTACTATCCAATGGCGTCGAAGACATTTGTTGATTGTAGCTTCCATGCCCGCGTGGCGTAATTTACGATGCACGTTAGCTATCCAAAGTTTTACTATAGGCTGATTGCCATCTAATACCATCGAATTCCAATCGGATTCCTGTTGGATTCTATTTACTCTAGTTTTCTTATAATTTACAATACGTTTCGGATATCGACATAACTGTAATGTTCTCGATGTCGAATAATGCAGTTTCTGCCAATTTGAGAATCGAGAGACGTCTGGCAGAGCTTCCGATAACTTTGATTCTTCAATGTCGATTATTTCGATTATGTGATTAATTTTTTCTTCATCTGTTGAATTTCTGTTATGTCTAGTCGCTAATTCTGAGTATCCTTTTTCTACTAAAGCTTCTATTTGTTGCACATATTTTTGTTTCAAGCTGTGATCCTCATCGAGCTTATTTTCTATATTGCGGAGTCTTTTCAAAGAATTTTCGTAATTATTTGGCAGTGCGGTGTCCGTTTTCGATAACAAGGCGGTTTCGTATCTTGTACTATCATTGTGGACTGTATATTTTTCGAGGATACGAAGCGCTTGTTCTTCAGGGTCTGTTTTCGGTTTTTTCGGATTGATACAAAGTGAGTCCATCGTAAAATATCTTTTCACAAGTTCGTCTAGGTTCTCATCAGGCTGCTCTGTAATGTGGCTTACGTAATTGACACTGTCTGGCGCCATTTTTGTATGGCCACCGTGAAGAACCCAACCAAGTGGAGTTAGTGAAGCCACTGGTTGATTTGTCTTCCCTGTCCTCATCCTTTTGGTGACGAGAATAGACCAGTTGTCTTGTCCGATAAGTATGCCTGGTTTAGCGTGTTCATAAGTGAGGAACTTGTTAATACCTTTTAGATGACTACATTCCGATAGACTCTGCTTGGAGATCTCCTGTGCCGATATCTTAAGGTTCTTTACAGTTCTGGCTTGAATATTCACTTGACGTCCGTTGTTGCCTATCAGTGTGACGTCAACTTTTCTCGAATCTCTTTGTGATGTGTTCAACTGATTGATGGCTTGTAACTTCAAAGGTACGATAGGGCCTGTTATGCCGATATCGTCTGCTATTTTTTCATCAATCAACGTAACGGTGGAACCATCGTCAAGTAAAGCGAACGTTTTAATAACACTCTTTGGACCTGTAATTGTCACTGGAATTATCTTTAGATATGACTGTTTTCTTGCAGTCCAAGTGGAGTTAGTAATCTCTGTGTGTACCTTGTCTTCACTCTCTTTGCCTTTTACACCATTCCTATTAAAATGTAGCATCCTATGATGGTAATGCTTACATTTCTCAACGCCGCAAGCGCGTTGTTTGCACGAATGTGCTCTATTTCTGTAGTGTAGACATCTGAAGCAAAGTTTCCTATTTTTCGCTATGTCCCAACGTTCGTGACTATCCGCTGCTTGGAATTTTGCGCAATCTATTATTCTATGTCCTATTTCATCGCATACCAAGCATCTCGTTGACGAGTTCTCTGTAACTATGTACGAACGCTGTGGGCGTGGCCTATATTGCATTGTTTCCTGTTTCGATTGTTCGGGCTCTGCGTACGGACTGCATAACTCCGCCTCTTTTTTAAAGAATTTTTCTATTTTCAGAAGCTTTGGTTCGTCCTCGGGAAGTGTAGCAGCGAAATCAAAATACCTAAAGCGTAGCGCTGATGTCATTTTCTCAACGAGAGATTGTGCAACTTCTGTGTTATAGAGATAATATATACAATTAAGAGACTTGAGTGTCGCTACTGAATTAGCTATTTTACTATGATAAATGCATATATCTCTCGGTGATTCGGTGACGCGTGGTAGTGTCTTCAAGGTATTCATCTCCATTCTAGCAAGTGTTTCCGGTCTCCCAAATCTAGTTTCAAGATTTTTCATAATGTCTATCGGATCGGAGTTACAGATGAGTAGACTTTCAACCGATTCTTTCGCTTTCCCGAGAAGATGTTTTCTTAAGCAATTTAGGTTTTCCGCTTTTGAAAACAAAGATTCTGTTTCCTGGTATGCAGATTTAAATACTAGCCATTCTTGATGTGCCCCGCCAAAGAATGGTAAATCTATTATTCTTGGCCTTGATGACTTCACGGCGAGTGTTATGGCTCTCGTAAATTCTGCGAAATCGGGCTGTTGAGGCATAGTCGAGAGTGGTTTATAAATGGGCGTCTGTTGAAATTGCCCACTTACCTCGTGTGCTGTGACTGGCCCTGTTGGGTTGCCCTGTTCTGTTACCAGCGACGTCGGCACGCGTTGTGGTGTGTTCTCGACGGCTGGTCTGCTTATGGTTTGCCCACTCCGTTCCACTGAAGACCTCGGGATCTGCGCGCTGTTGTTACCGCCCTGCTGCTCGTCGCACTGCGTCAATGCACCATGCTTACTAGCATCCTCGATGTTTGGCCCGCTATTTCTTTCTTCTATAAATTTTCTATTAATGGCCAGCATCGGAGGGTCTATTTGGTTTTTCAACCAGACGTTGACGCGTGTATCGGGTTCTGTTTCATCTGAATATTCAGAAGCATCGTCTTCTGAATCGGCTTCTAGGACAGCAAGTTGGGCCGCAACTAATTCCAATTTCAGGCGCGCCATTTCCTCCTTGGCTTTTAATATTTTCATTGCCTTGGTGGATTTCGTGGAACCTGTGCGCTTTTTCTTTTCTATAGCTTGCGGTGCCAGTGGAACGGCGTATTCATCGGCGTCAGCTGTATTTGAAGTCACACGAGGTAACATTTGTATACTCGCCGACGCCGCGGTTTCTTCTATTGCAGGAGCTTCCGGTGCGAATTCTGGCAAAATCCCCTCCAACGTTGTGGCACCAGAAGTGGTTGATTCGTACGATGTTGTCATACGTACGGTCGACCTTGACTCCATTATACCGGTGTCGTCGGAGAACGGCATTATTTCCGAGGATGATGCTTGTGGTTGCGGTTCCCTGTCGGCGTTATTCACAGGTTTCTTGCCGCGGCCGGTTGAGCGGGTAATTGGCATTACGACTTCTTTCTTCTTTCTTCAATTATTCCTTGGAGATCCAGGCTTCGGAGGACCAAAATGAGCAGGATCTCGTTCCAATGGCCTAAAATGATTCTTGGAGATCCCGGTTCGAAGGGCCAAAATGAGCGGGATCCCTGTTCAAACGGCCTAAATGAACGGGATAGCTCTCTATCGCTGGGTTGCCAAGGTTTTAAATTGAAGTAAGAGGGCACGTTGGTAACTATTTATTTAAGTCGTAATTTTCTACTGTATAGTATATATAATATAATATAAACTATTAACTATTATAACCCGTAAACTATAACTAAGCTCCTTTATTTTGTTCTATTGTAATAGCAGCCGCCCCGTAATAACTTGTATGTACTGGGCGGCTCGGTGTTTAACAAAGACGAAGACAAAGAAGAAGACCCCGATCCCTTGTTGCACAAGAGTTTTATTGCCTGTTGTCTGCTCCCACCTCCCTGTCCAGTACCGCCGTTTGCAAAGCGTCCCTTAACTGTCTTCCGATTGGTCGAATCCAACTTCGCGCCAATTGTTCTATCGGCCGGTGTGTCAATGCCCTTCTGATTGGTGCGCCGCTTTGTCTCTATTAGTTCGCTGGGGCCTGTGATAGGGCATTACACTTTCGCGCCGAGATAGTGCGTCCTCGCTTTCTATTGGTTGACCCTCTATTGTGCGTCGAATGTTCTAGGCCATCTGCACTTGTGTCAAGGGACGTTTGACCATTTTTTGCGGTATGGGTTCTAGAGGTACTGTGGGTCGGCGTTTATTACTAACAGATGTGGCACATTCCACAAACTGCTACACAAATCTGCTACCTGCTACATCTTGGAGTCTTCTTTACAATCTATTATAAATATACTATGTCAATTATTTCTATTACACTATTTCATGAACTATTTTAAATACAATTAACATGTATACACGGATTGACGAATGTAATGCTACCTTATAAGTTCTTACATAATAAAACTATGTATTTATAATCTATATTAACTATTTACTACTGTCCTTAATATTACTATTTTAATTACTATGCACTATAACTATACTATTTGGGGGTCATGTCAAGAGCGTGCACGTCGCGATCCCTGCCGTCCCAGTGGGACGCAATCTTGACCAAAGCAAACTCAGCCGGACGGGCTGCTAGGGCGTGCCCCGGAAGCGACGGGCACCGATTAGCCCCCGTCGGTGCGGCTGCATGCGCATGCGGCGAAGGGGGCCGCCACCCTTCACGCAGCGCCAATCCTGGCGGGACGAGGAGAGGGGAGTGCCGTATAGGCACGTGGAATGTTAGAGGTAGCATGGCAAGAAAGATGAATGAGATGATGGATGTATTAAATGAGAGATGCCTGGATGCCTTATGTTTGACGGAGACAAAGCGGAGGGGGAGGGAGGCCGAGGACCTCCCCGGTGGCATGGTTGCCCTATGGTCCGGAGTGGACCCGGACGTCCGTGCCAGTGGGGGTGTTGGAGTCGTTCTCTCCTCCCGCTTTGCTTCCGGAGTGAAAGATTATGAGTTGGTAGGCCCAAGACATCTTTGGGTTCGAATAAAACTGGGGATCACGCGAGTTTTCCTGGTCGCAGCTTATGCTCCCGTTAGCTCCGCGGATCCCCGCGAACTCGAGGATTTTTGGGAAACTGTTAGGGATATTCTGGATCTAGTTGAGGGAAATGAAAGGATAATTCTGTGTGGAGATCTTAATGGGTGGGTCGGAACCAAGCGAGACGGCCTGGAGGCTGTCCTTGGTCCGAATGGTGACAAGAGAGTGAATGATGCTGGTAAGCCGATATTGGATGTATGTCTGGAACGGAACCTCCTTGTGTCTAACACATTATTCCGTCATAAAGATATTCACACGTATACGTGGAGACGGAATGAGCAAAAGAGTATGATAGATTTGATTTTGATAGATAGCCGTCTCCGAAATACTCTAAGGGATACAAGAGCCTACAGAGGCCCCGCTCTTGATACGGACCACTACCTGGTGGTAAGCCGATTCGTGGGCCTTTTCAAGAAGTGGAGACACTGGCGAGTGCGTACCCATTTCGGAGAGCTTGAAAGGATAAAATGTGAGAAATTAGAAGATGAAAGTGTACGGAGTATGTATGTAGGCCTAGTCAGTAAAAGACTCAATGAGACGAGCCTTTCTGACCTAGGTGTTGAAGAATGCTGGGACAGAATGAAAGAAAGTATAGTGAATAGTGCAAAAGAAGTATGTGGTAGTGCAAAGAGGCATAAGATTCTGAGAGGTGACGCCTGGTGGGACGCGGATGTGAAATCCAGCGTCGAAAGAAAGAAAAAAGCATGGTTGGATTATGTCTCAAGTTTGAACCAGAATGATAGTATGACAGGGGGGGAAATGTACGAGTATGTTCCGGATGTGGGCGCCGCGAGTGAGCCTACGGCTGACACCGCTGCGCCAACATCTGATGAGGACATTACTATGGAAGAGATTGAATGGTCGATACGAAGTATGAAAAATGGTAAGGCAGCTGGAATTGACATGATGTCTGCTGAAATGATCAAACACGGTGGAACCTGTGTCCGGGATGCTTTCCTGACCTTGAGCAATCTGTGCTGGAGGTCGGGTAAGGTTCCCATGGACTGGAGGCGCGCTGTCATCGTGCCCTTGTATAAAGGTAAGGGATCACGTATGCAGTGCGCCAGTTACAGGGCCATCAGTTTGATCAGTTTAGCAGCAAAAGTGTATGGGAAAATTATTGAAAGGAGAATGAGGGTGATATCTGATGGAGTGTTGTGGGAGGCTCAGGGTGGTTTCAGAAGCGGACGAGGGTGCATGGATCAGATTTTTTCTCTCCGCAACATCGTGGAGAAACAACTGGCTGTTAACCGGAAGGTTTTCTGCGGTTTTGTGGATCTGGAAAAAGCGTTTGACAGAGTGTTACGAAAGGATCTGTGGGATATACTCCCGGGCTACGGGGTGAGCGGAGCACTGCTGCGCGCTGTGCAGTCCACTTATGAGGGCTGCACAGCGTGTGTGCGTGTTGACGGCGGCTTGTCCCCCTGGTTTGACGTCAATATCGGCGTCAGACAGGGTTGCGTGCTGTCCGCTCGACTGTTCATCCTGTACCTGGACAGTTGTCTCCAGAGAATGAGATCGACGGATGTAGGGTTGCGAATGGGTGACCTAGTTGTGAGCTGCCTGCTTTACGCAGATGACGCTGTGCTTCTAGCCGAATCGCCGTCGGACCTGCAAACACTAGTCACTACTATGAAAGATGATTGCATGATTAAAGGCTTGCAGTTGAATGCGAAGAAAACGAAAGTCATGGTGTTTGAAAGGGAGGAATCCAGAACAGATGCAAGGATAATGGTTGATGATGTAGTGCTGGAACAGGTGAATGAAATTGTATATCTTGGATGCGCTTTTAGCAGAGATGGAAGGTACACCGCGGATGTAGAAAGACGAGTGGCGATAGGAAATAGCGTAAACGGAGTGTTGGGCAGATTCCTGGGCGCAAAAAATATTAGCAGAAAGGCCCAGTTAGCAATCCACAATGCAGTCCTGATCCCAACACTAACTTATGGAAGCGAGAGCTGGGTATGGCAGAGTGTGCATGAAAGTAGAATAAACGCGGTAGAAATGAGGGCTCTACGCAAAATCTGCGGAGTGACTCTCGCTGACCGCGTAGAAAACAAGGTTGTAAGGAAGGAAGTTGGTTTGAAAGAGAGTGTCGGTGTAAAAGTAAGAAAGGGCATGCTCCGATGGTTCGGACATGTAGAAAGAATGGTTGACGCAAGACTGACTAAGCAGATATACAATGCAAAAGCGGACGGATGTAGGAGTCGAGGACGGCCAAGACACACATTCCAAGACCAAATAGAACGTGTTCTGGAGGAAGGTGATGTTAAGAGCCTCAAAAACCGACGCGCGTGCATGAAAAGAATTATGAAAGTCAACGAAGCGAGTGAGGTGTGTAAGAATCGTGCCCTGTGGCGCTCTGTTCTCTCTGCCTACCCCGCAAGGGATTTGGCGTGAAGTTATGTATGTATGTATGTATAACTATACACTGTCCTGCACACATTAGTTATTAAATAAGGATCGATAATTTTAGTTTTATTTTTAACGAGCTAAAAAACCCGGCTTCGCCCGGGAGTTGATATGAGATGACGTGGTAGAGTCGAAATAAAAAAATAAACTATGACGTAAAAAGTAAAAAAAAAGTTTATTGAAAACGTTTTTCTCATTATTTACAATACTTGTTTATAAACAACATTTTTCATTTTATTGTCCGGAGTATATATACATAAATTTTTTGGATTTCCTACCCTTGAGCAAGCTACATATAGCTGACCGTGAGAGAAGCAGGATTCTTTGAGGTTAATGCCACAATATTTTAAAGTTTGTCCTTGCGCTTTGTTAATTGTAAAACTAAAGGCTAATTTTATTGGAAACTGCAGTCTTTTAAATTGAAATGGCAATTCCGAAGAGATCAGAGGTATTCTAGGTATAAATACTGTCTGTCCTTTGGTCTTTCCAGAAATAAGTTCAGCTTCAATGATATTATTCGATAGCTGTTTTACGATCATTCTAGTTCCATTACACAATTTTGGGGAGTTGAGATTTCTGAGTAGTATGATTGGAGTTCCAATTTTCAGACGAAGGCAGTGTAATGGCATTCCTGGTACTTGTAAAGAGTATAGAAATTCAGTGGGGAAGTTGACACTTTCTTCAATGGATACCATCGTGTCGATCGATTTATATATTTTTTCTTCACCAGGTATTTTCTTTAGAATATTAAAATTGATATCGTCAACAATATTATTTTTAGTGGCCAAAATTGCTCTTTGAAATAACCACTCTGCATTAGTATAGTTCTGAATAATATTTGGATAAATTTTGTCGATTAGTTCGTCTTCAGTAGTGGCTATATTACAGAAATCACTATTAAGTTCAATGAGGCCGGTCGTTTGGTCAGTAGGATATGTACCTTCGCCGATTTGTAAAAGTATTTTATCAAATTGTGCTGTTGTTTCATCTCTTGATAATTCAACTCTCATGTTTTTTGTTAATTGCAGTATTTGTACTTGTGGCCAGAGATGTGATTTTTTCAAGCATGCATTGATCTCGTCTGCTGATGTTGACTTGGGAATAACTGGAAGTGTTTGTCGAAAATCTCCTGAGAGTATGAGTAGAGGCTCCTCCCATTATTTCAGAGTTTTTTCGCAATTCTTGTAATGTTCTGTCCATGGCTTCTATAAATTTTTTATGGGCCATGGTGCATTCATCCCAGATGATAATTTTAGCTTGTTTTAAAATTTGACCACGTCCAGATTTTCCTGAAATTTTACATACCGGGAATTGTTGTTCGGCTATATTCAATGGTAGTTGTAAGGCAGAATGGGCAGTTCGTCCTCCTTCCATAAGTGTGGCTGCAATGCCAGATGATGCTAGTGCCAGTGCGATGAGTTTTTTAGCACGTATTTCCGCCAGTATTAGATTTATGAGAAACGTTTTACTAGTGCCTCCTGGTGCGTCCAAGTAAATAATTCCACCAATATTGTTATTTATCCGGCTCATTATAACGTCGTAAACTTTTTTTTGATTGTCATTGAGAAGTGGTTTGTTGTGAGCAATGTATTCAAGTAGTTCATTGATGTTGTAACTTTTTTCCTTCATAATTTCGTAGTTTAGCACACTAAAAGCATTTCTTTGTGGTGCTGGCATTCCAAGTTCTACTAAGGCCTGATTATTTATTGCTAAACATTTATCTTCTAAGCGAATGAGTGTTTCATTGAAGATCTCGTCATTGAATTCTATAGTCAGTTCAGGATTAGCTTGTCGGACTTGGTACAATATATCATCACTCATACTCCTTTTGAAAGAGTCCCATAGCTGTTTTGGGTTTGATGGGTTACATGTTGTTAATATTATAGCGAATAACTCTCGAATTTGTTCAGCTGAAGCTGTGAGTGTGGCTTCTTGTAGTGTTAATTCCCAGTGGTTGTCGTTTTCCAATAATCCTAAGCGTTGACATGCTTCTCTGTAAGTCTGGCATAGGTAGCCATTAACGGTCCTGAGATCTGTAAAACTTGTTGGTCCCCGTATTTCGTGTAACAACATCCGGAGATAAAAACATTCGGCATTGTTTGGATGTACAGTGAATACTCGACCTATTGCGTTAGTTTTTTTGATTTCTGGAGGAGGGTCCTCCTCTGGCATTCCTTGTTTCCGACGTTGAAAAATTTTCCTTGTTTTGTCCCACGTATAATAAATAGGGACGTCGACATACAATAACTTTCTGGCGAATGGATCTGTTTGACACAGTTGGAAGAAAGCTGTTAATGTTGTGTTCTGAGGTGGTTCGCTTGCAATTTTTCTAGCCGAGTCTTTTGTGAAGTAAACTCTCTGTCCATTCTCCAAATGTACTGCTAGATGTTGCACAGCTGGTTCGCGTTCATGTATGGGAAAACTAAAAATCCTCCACGCTGCTTCGTTACTGTTGATGTATCTTCCCATTTGGTACATGAGGATCTCATCATTTCTGTTATTTTGTTCGCTATTTTGGACTATTTAAAATACTGCCATATCACTACCTTTGTTTACGTACTTACATATATATTTAATAGATTTTACTGAATTGCAGTATTCAACGTTTATATGTGCTTGGAACATTTTGGAAAGTAGTGGATTATACGGTACTACCCATTGATTATCTATTTCCAGTTCGTCTCTGCCTTGTATTCGTATTTTTACTGTGAAGCCACCGTTTTTCGGTGATCGTCTTCTATATTTGGGATAGCCGTCATCTTCAGTTTTGGTATCGTCCAAGTACGGTTTTGGATATTTTTTCGTACATTTTCCATCACTCATGCATGGCGCATTGAAATTTAATGATCCACATGGTCCGTGAATCATGTTTTTCACTACTATGTTGTAAAGCTCCGGATCTTTTTGTGGATCAGGAAATTCAGCTCGGATGATTTTGTCGATATCCGTGGGATAAATTTTATCGTGTAGCCATATGAGATTGTGTGAGTGAGGTAATCCTCGTTTTTGCCACTGAATTGTATACATCCAGGAAATAACAGTTCCAAAGATGTGATATTTTGTGATGACTTCAATAAATCGTATTTGTTTTTGTCGAAAAACTCGGGCTATTATATCGTGTCGATCTATGGAGGTTTGTCCGTATTTTAGTTGTTCTTTGATCTCTGGCCATGATGAATTGCATGTAAATGTTATAAAGAGATCAGGTCGTCCATATTTTCTTACGTAGGTCATGGCATCTTGTGTATATTCGTGCATATGTCTTGGACTTCCTATGTATGATGAGGGTAAGATTACCATTGTTCCAATATCGTCAATATTGCCGTCATTCATGATCGCGTCTCGAAGGTGGATGTATTCTTCTGTGCGTAGTTTTTTCTGATTCAATCTTATGTAAAGCATCCGTTCTGCTTCTATTTTTGCGTACATATCTACCAGAAATTGTTGGAATAAACGGCGAGTGTTGAGTATGTGATTATATGTTTCATTGTCTCTGATCATTAAGCGGTAAGCATAGAACTCCTTAGAAGTGACTTTTTTGTTTGTTTCTATGCCTGTTTCAGGATGAATTTGTTTTATATTGAAATGGTATCCGTCCTCTCCGTGCAGAAATATTAACGGATATTGAAGAGCATCATATGAACGGTGTGTCTCTGCAATGCGTTGTAGTCCTTTTCTTCTTCGATGTACGATTATGTCACGGCTTGTATTTTCATTATCCACAACTACAATGGCGACTTCATCTACCTGAGGTGCATTAAATCTGCGTTCGTGTTCTCCACGTGGTCTTTTATCGGCTCGAATTACAATTTTATAGTCATCAGAAATTATGCGGTCTAATGTTGTTTTGAATATATAAATCAGTTGATTATACTTGTGTAAGATCCTCTGTACATCTTGGATTATTTCGCGTCTCAGGCCATTAAAATTTGTGCATCGTTGATCAATTTCTTGTTCTTCATTTCCGATGAAATATACTTGTAGAAATTTATGGTCTTCGTTAGGCATTGGCAGTAACGATCCTATTTTGTGATAAATTTGCCCTTGAATTGAAAATACATATTCAAATTCATTTCTATTAGTGTTAGTCGAAGTAGCACCGAAAGAAGTCATTTGAAAGCAGGAGTTATATGATCTTATATTTTGAAGAAAGTGTTTTGATTCTAGTGTTTCCCCGAGCATGTAATGCAGAAATTCCTGCGGAGGTGCTTCAATTGGTGGTAATCGAATTTTTCCATTCATGCAACAGAGACCTGGTGTTTCTTTACTGAATTTTTTTGCGTGGCAAAACTGGCAAACGTTATTCATTTTTCCAATAACAACGTATTTATGACTGTAATATTTTTTCGTCGGTTCGTAGTGGTATGCTTCCTTTGTTAGATTATCTTTTAAAATTCTCGACTCTTCAGTACTTTTATTTGCTGTTCTTTCTTCGCTTCTTCTGCTTCTCAGGTTACTCATTCTGGTCCGTTGATTCTGTAAACGTGCTTCGTGCTCTTCTTCCGTTTCATTTCTTCGAGATTCTTTTTGTTTCCGCCGTTTCGCTGCAGAACTGGCCAAATCTCCTCCTCTCTTACGTCTGGGCATTGTATTCTATAAAATATAAATTAAATAAACATTTTATAGATAATTATTTTGTAACGGAAACGTGGGGTATGTTGAGACAAAAAAAAATATTTAAATATATTTTTTTTTGTCTCAACATACCCAAGCGGTCTTCAAGCGGAGCTTCAAGCGGTCGAGCGATATTTTGTTTACGGCCAAAAGTATATAGAAGGCATCAATTCAACGCCGCGCGACTTTTTGAAGGTTAAGAAAATTACAATTTAAAGAAAAAAAACCATTAGAATTAATTAAACACTATTAAAAATACTCACATTTGAAATTTCACGATAAAAACCCACAAATAACTTTTTTCTATTTCGTTTCAAAATCGAGAGTTAATTAAACACACTATTAAAAATACTCACACGTGATACTTCTAAATAAAGGCTCACAGATAACTTCTCTTCTTTTCGTTTTGAAATCGCTCGTTTCGCTGTTCAAATTAAACTAACTCTGGTGAGCGACACCGGGCTCTTATATATTCAGAGAGCTAGGCTCTAGAATATTCGAGAAAATTTGAAAATATTTTCTCTCTCACACCTTCTAGAGTATTCTGGTCATTATCGTCCGCCATAATAAAAGGTTCTATAGCGGTAGCGTTTGTAGTAAAAGCGCGAAATTTAAAAACCTAAATTTTTTAATGTTTTGAGAACTAATTTGGATAACTAAAATTATGTCGCTTTAACTCCAAAATATAAGTTAGCTAATGACGTATAAATACACAAAATTTAATAACTTTATTATAGCAACAAATTAAATTTAAGACTTTATTGAAATTGGAATTTTAAATTTCGCGCCACTACTACACATGCTACAATTGCTCGCAACGCTTTTGGAAATGCAACCCAAACAATCGTTGTCCTGAATGAAGTTCAAATATTCGATAACAGATGGCGCCACTATACTTAATTTCCAAGTTGTAGGGTTGGAAAGTTCCTTATATCTTTAGAAACACGCCCTTTAGATTAAAACGGGAACTTTCTAGCTTCTGTAGCGGTAGCGTATGTAGTAAAGGCGCGAAATTTAAAAACCTAAATTTTTAAATATTTTGAGAACTAATTTGGATAGCTAAAATTATGTCGCTTTAACTCCAAAATATACGTTAAATAATGACGTATAAATACACAAAATTTAACAACTTTATTATAGTAACAAATGAAATTTAAGATTTTATTGAAATTGGAATTTTAAATTTCGCGCCACTACTACACATGCTGCAATGGCTCACAACTATGGAGACTATACCCTATGACTATTGGAGTGTATAGTCTCCATAGTTGTCTTGATCGAAGTTCAAATATTCGATAACAGATGGCGCCACTGGACTTAATTTCCAAGTTGAAGGGTCGGAAAGTCCCTTATATCTTTAAAAACATGCCCTTTAGATTAAAACGGGAACTTTCTTGTTCGAGGAGGGATAAAGGGCTATCACACCACATAAGTCCCTTTATCGTGTCGGGACTCCTTTTTAAGTTTTATCGGCACGCACATTTTATCGACTTAGTTTTATTATATATAGATATAGATAAAAGACAATAAAACTAAAAAACTGTTTTAATACTAGTATAAAGTTGCGTTTCAATAATCATTTTTATTGGCAGGTGGAGCCGTAAGAGTTAACTTGAGACCTAAGCGCCGTTGTATGTTACCTACTGCGCTCAGGTTTCAGGTTACGGGTAATAGTAAAAGTTCCCTTTAGAATTCTCCATTAATATACGTATATAGGTCACAATAATTAATTAATTTAATTTAAAGTTATGGTTATTTGAAGTTATGGTATATGGTTTTTAAATAGGTGAAAAAATGGGGGCGCTAAAAAAATATTTATTCTCAAAGTGCGCAGAAGACAAAAAAGTTTGGGAGCCACTGGTCGAGGGAGTAAGAGAGACAGAGCTATTCGGAAAGAAAAGGTTGATCCTGGCGAATTTAATCAGAATAATCGGATGTTTCCACCAAATTATTGCATTCTCATTGGTCTCTGACGGGTGTGCAAAGTTTAAATGTAATTGGATCAGTCAAAGTAGTAGAAAATCAAGCTCAAAGATATGGACAACATACATCACTGTACTACTTGCTTTGTATTTTGCGCTGCCTACGCCTTCGGGTAGAAAAGGCGTGAAATTATGTTATGTAAGTAAGGAAGGAGTAAGCTTCTAGCCAGTAACTGCTAGAAGCTTATTCCTAACATAACATAACTTAATGTTTTTTCTGTCCGAAGACGTAGGCAGCAGCTGTTCAGCCTCGACTTGCCGCTGTTACGTTTACGTCCCAAACGGAGTAGGTGACGAAATTATTGCTATGCACCGGGCACTGAGTTTTTAGTAGACATTTATTACGAATAACTGCCAAACAGAATTTCGGCAAGTCATTGGTGTGAGCCCGGATTCGAACACATGGTTTCTTAATTCAAAAGCAGGGACCTCGACTACTGGACCACCGAGACATAAAGGCTTACCTCTTATTATATAGTATGTAGGCTTTCACAGCATCATTCCTATAATACATGAAAGTGTTGATTGCTTTGTGTCTTGTTTACACTCTTGCGCTGCCCACTTCCCTCCTGGCCTCCTTGCCCACTCGGGCTGAGTGTAAACGACACATTAGATCTTTGAAACTACGTAACTAATTTTGATGCAGTTTTTTTATCAGATAGAGGGTGTCAATGGTGTGGTTACTATGTATAATTCGTTTTTATATATTCATAATTTTTAATTACTACAGTATGAGTAAATAAAAAGTGATAATTTTCGAGATTTAACACTTTATTTGTAAAAGCTGTTAAAGTTACTTATGATGCAGATCAAAGTTAGCCAGGTCAGCTAGTAGCTTATTAAAGATAAAGTGATAATTTTCAAGATTTAGGACTTTAATTGCGAATGCTGGGTGAAACCTAAGCAATAGATCAAAATAATGTATGTACTTATGGTACACCACAAATCATCGATAAAATACACAAAATAGGATCAGATGACCAAAGATTAATATTATCACACCACTTTTAAAACCACCCTTATATAAGAGGCATACCTCAATTGTAGCTCTTTAGTGCCAATAAGGTTCTGACTCTTAGTTCCAAGGACTCAAATACAATTCTTAGTTTTTTTTTTGTGAGACAGATATTATTAGTGACAGAGTTCTGGTTTAATCGGTCAAGCTATAATTACAGTCTTGGGGCATTAAGGGTCTGTAATTTCTAACTAAACACTAACTTTTACTACTATAACTACTAACTTTAACACCAACTAAACTGTGCACCTAAATAACATAAATAACAACTATTAGAGAAGAACCCACCCGTGCAGTCACTAATAGTAGATATGTTTTGCATGCCAGGGTGGCCCGAATAAAACTATAGCTAAAGCTAGTAGTTTGCCAAATCTGAATTAATAGGGATATTTTTAAAACCATAATGGAATTATCTTATGTCACAAGATTATTTTTATGAAATCTGATTGTAGTTGACACCAACTTATTGTGTAAAAAGTTATTGGTAGAAAGTAAATGAAAATTTGTATTTATTTGTGTATTTTGTATATTAGGGTATTCTTGGACGTTTGAGCTTCCTAATCTATTTGACCCTAAGCATTGTAGTAAACAAGTACCAATTTGTTTCTCGAGAAACTAATTACAGTAGTATAACATAATTATAAATATAATTAAAATATAAAATAAAGTATAATTACAACAAAATTTGCAGAATAAATAGGTTGCAATTGTTTTTATGAAATTGCAGGAAGCAGGCATCCAACTAAGAGTGTAACTTGCTTGGCCTTCTATGTAGATTTAGAAACATATAAATACTATGTTTGCTTTGGATATACCGTCCTCTTTATATTAAATAATACTGAACAAATCATAAAACTCACCTATATTTGATATCACCAACTTAAATTCCAATAACAATGTTATTCCTCAATAACGTTCATAGGATTTGTAAAATTAAACCTTAAACACACAATATCAAATTGTAATTGCCTTATTACATTTGCGTCCAGAAAATATAGCCAGATTTTATTATACCAACTAGACACAATTGAAAACGGTGGAACAACTAATATTAAAATAAAGTACTAATGAGAAAAATATTAAGATGAACAGCTGCGCCTTCTAGAACTTTTAGATTATTTGTGTCAATTTGTGAAGCGTGAAGCAAGAGCAACTGAGGCAAGTACGTAACGATCTTCAAAACAAAACGTAAAATGTACTAGCTAATAGCTACCTACCAACTTCATTACAACAAAACGTCAGTTCAGTCCACACCACCTACAACGTGACCTTAATACAACGTGACCTAGAGCAACGTAAAAAAAAATCCCGATTTATCGGGAGACAGTTCATCACAGTTCTATGATTTTGACATTACCCGTATGATGGCCTGATTATGCTTAGCCATCCGACTTTCTGCAATTTCGAACTATTTAGAATAAATTCATAGTGAAATTTAAAGAAGTCAAATACATCAGAGCGAAGAGCCAGCGTATGATCGGTAGATAACCATTCGTACCAGATATTTTCGTTCATTGTATGTTTATATTGCAGCGCACCAACTTCTTTTTATTAGCTTTTTATTAGCTTCACCTGTATGTTTGTTTGTAGGTTTGTATGTTTGTAGGTTTGTATGTTTGTATGTTTGTTTGTAACCGACTTCTTTTTTAGTTTCCGGTGATTGCCACTAGATGGTGCGATTTGTGAACTATGAAAGTTCTAGACTAGAAAACCGAACTAAAAAATAGAAAATAAATAATAGTTTAAAAAAACTAAAAACACGCTTTTTATAGAAAACCGAACTAAAAAATAGAAAAAAAAAAAAAAAAAATATTTTAAAAAAAGCGTGGGGTGCATGGTGTGAATAGTTATAAATATTTTATTGACAGATATGAGTAGAGTGATTATCATTTCGTTAATATCTAAAAAGCACCCCACGCTTTTTTTAAAATAAAATATTTTTTTTTATTTTTCTATTTTTTAGTTCGGTTTTCTATAAAAAGCGTGTTTTTTAGTTTTTTTAAACTATTATATATTATATATAATTTGATTTAAGTTAATTACGGTGTAATTGGCAACATTATTACGAATGTTGACGGCTGTTGACCATTGACTTGACTTGACTTGTATATATCAAAGAAGAAGGAAACTTAGGGAAGTGGCATGTCGACACAAAATTGAAGCCGGGTGTGACGTCATTTGGCCGCATAAAATGGTGGTTTAGTGCTGCGCAGAATAATTTAATTTAATAAACGTTCTTGGCTCATTTTATTGTAATTAATGTTGAGTATTACTTATTTATAGAATTAATACTTAAATAGGAAGTAAGTATATTGTTATGCTAAATATTCTGTTTTGGATGTCAAAATAAGAGTAAATGTTTTTCTTAGACTAGTTACCTCTATTTTACAAACTATTTTAATAAAGTTGCTGACTCATATGTAAGTAAATCACTGCTGCAACATATCTTTAGATAGGTGCGCCCCACAGTAAATAAGAATGCCTCAAATTTTAAACTTATTAAGGAACCGCGTGATAAAACAAAACTAAACATGTTCAGAACATTTTTTTAGTTACAAATGCATCTCTTAAGACTTTCAGTCTAAGATTAGCTAATTAGTACATATTATGCCAATTTACAATAGGTTTTTACTCGTAACGAAATAAAACTAATTTATTTACTTATTTCCTAGTAGGAATACTCTTTACATAATCTAATATTCTTTTACATATTTAAAATACTATTATTGCTTTTCTGGAGTTTTCTGCAGTCAGTTTCAGGTTTATCGAAATTTTAACTTAAATTTAACGACATTATAGTTAAATTTTGATGAGTACTTAAAGTCCTTTTTGGCTTGTTTGACAGGACATTTTTAATACGAGCAAATGTTGCAGTTGGCAACATTTATAGGCTGTTCGCCAGTCCTGGCAACTTTTATTAGTTCTTTCAAGTAGTGGCCGTCAGAGAAATGTACGTAAAAGAAACTAATCTCGAAATATCATCACAAATATTGGTCAATTGTTAAAATTTAAAGTGAAATATTCAGTATATTAAACCCATCTAATGGAAAGTTTTAAAATTTTTGTTCATTAATTTATTATTTCTTCACTTTGCCTTTTAGTTACGGTCCACAACCATGGGTCGTGTGATTCGAGCTCAACGTAAAGGTGCCGGGTCTGTGTTCGTTTCCCATACAAAGAAAAGGAAAGGAGCTCCTAAGCTTCGTTCTTTAGATTATGCAGAACGTCATGGTTATATCAAAGGCGTAGTAAAGGTGAGTGCAAAAAATTGCATTTTCCAAACAATGTAACCTAACTGGAGGGAGACGTGTTCCTACACGAGTCACCTTAAAATTTAACTAAATTCATTTTATGTTGAGTTTCTGAGAAGCTTTATGAGTTAATATTAATAGCTCGACTCTAGAACAATTGTTTAAATACTTCAGGATATTATCCATGACCCAGGCCGTGGTGCTCCTTTGGCAGTAGTTCACTTCCGTGATCCTTACAAGTTCAAGACTCGCAAGGAGCTCTTTATTGCTCCCGAAGGTCTATATACTGGTCAATTCGTATACTGCGGCAAAAAGGCGACATTGGAAGTTGGTGAGTATTCAAAATAGAAAAGTTTACGTAGAAATAGGATAGGTGAAAATGTGAATGTTGATATGAATATCAAGATTTCCTGCGAGTAACACTGTAGGCTCGACAGTAATTTCAAAACATTACTGATTTTATTTAGCTATGTAAATAAGTAATGTTTATCAAAAAAATATGTTGAAAGGCACACAAACAAATTTTATAATGTTAGTTTCTTCAAAGATTATTATTTGACGATGACAAGGTATTATCAGAGTTCTTTTTGGAAATTATGTGTTACATATCTTTATTTATATACACTTTATTGCACACAAAAGACTATAGATACAGGATGAAACTTTATAACTATAGTAGTACAAGGGGTGGCTTTATTGCTGTGAGCAATTTCTGCCAGGCGACCTTGGGATGGAAAAAGTAGAAATTAGATAGAGCAGATTAATGTTGCATCCAATTTAACTATTTTGGTTAATTCTATCTTTGTGCTTTCTGAATGGCTATTGGTCTGTCAACTATTCCATTTGGGACATAACAATACTATTCGGCGATTTGGGCATTATCAACCGCTGCCTACACTTCCAAGTAGAAAAAGGCGTTAGGTTAACAAATGGAACTTTATAGTAACAAAATACTTTGTCATGTTAACTGCTACTATTGAATAGCCTAATAATGGAATTTAAATATTTTTATCTATTTAGTTTATTATTATTTTAGGAAATGTTATGCCTGTCGGAGCTATGCCTGAAGGTACAATTGTATGCAACCTAGAAGAGAAGATGGGAGACAGGGGTCGGTTAGCTCGGGCTTCTGGAAACTTTGCCACAGTTATTGGACACAATCCTGATGCAAAACGTACTAGAGTAAAATTACCCTCAGGAGCTAAAAAAGTCCTTCCATCAAGCAACAGAGGCATGGTTGGTGAGTAGTGTAAATCTTAAATGACTTGAACAGGGTGAATTGAAATCACAGGGCGAATAGAATGATATAGAAGATGTGTGGGAGTATTAAATGTCAATTTATAGTTAGGTTACTAACTAGAATACATTTCTACCAGTTATTACATTCCAATGTTTTCTATTATGAAACTACTGACTATTACACTTAGTGATGTCATGTAGTTTTTGTCAATATTGATGATTTTAGATGTTTTTATATTGTATATTTTGGTAACTACCAGCTGCAGCAATGAGGTCGCGGGTTCGATTCCCACCTGAGAACAAATATTTTGTGACAAACATGAATATTTGTGTCGCATCTGGGTGTTTTTCTATGTATTATTAGTATGTATTTACAAAGGAAAATTATATTTGTATTAATATCCACTATCTAGTATCCATAACACAAGCATTTAGTTGCTTAGCTTGGAACTAGAGGGTGCTGTGTGTTTTGTGTCCAAGATATTTAATTTAATTAATGACCTAATTTTTATGATGACTTTCACTTACCTACTCTGATAAATGTTAATTTATCTGATTACACAGAGGCTCTTTCTGAGGATTCAAAATATTATTTCTTACAGTAGCTAGTTTAAAAAATGAGAATTAACATGCAAGTGTTTTAGGCATTGTGGCCGGAGGTGGTCGTATTGACAAACCCATCCTGAAGGCTGGACGTGCTTACCATAAGTACAAGGTGAAACGCAACTGCTGGCCGTATGTGCGTGGTGTTGCCATGAACCCTGTTGAACATCCTCATGGTGGTGGTAACCACCAACATATTGGTAAGACTGTGACCTATGTTTTTATCCAAACACATTTTATTTTTAGATTACCTTTTTGTGATGATTCAACATTTTCATGTTAAAGTAATCCTTGTGAGATTTTTGGTAAATTCCTTTGTCTGAATGTGAATAAGATTTTATTGCATTTCTAATGCCGAACACTCTGGAGGCCTGTAACCTTATTATTTACTAGGCTAAAAATATTACTTAGTAATGTTTTCAAGTTAATAAAAAACTTTCTGCGAAATTTGTTCTGCATCAAAAGTATTTTTACAAAGTAAACTATACATGAATTATACATACAAACCACCCCGTTGATACTCTCTATCTATTAAAATGAACCGCATATAACTCCGTTGCGTATTTACAAAGATTGCGTATTTTCATATAAGGGGATAGACTGCAGAAAGCGGCTTTGTGTTATAACTATGTAATGATAACCTGATAAGTCATCCCTCAATGAAAAATTTATTCAATTTATATAAACTACAGGCATTTCTGTATATTCGCAAGGAACTTGGTATTTAGTCATTGATGACTCACTAAATTCGTGCTTTCCACAGGTAAGGCTTCCACAGTCAAGAGGGGAACTTCTGCTGGTCGCAAGGTTGGTCTTATTGCTGCCCGCAGAACCGGAAGAATTCGTGGTGGAAAGACAGACACCAAGAAGGAGGCGTAGACATATTTTTATTCAAAATAAAATGTAAAAAAAAAGTATTTGTGGTTTTCATTAATTAATATTGTACATAGATTATTATTGCTATCTTATCATGTTTGTAAATAGTAGATTATATCTATGAATAATTCTAGTATATCAGTCAGACAGTCCTCCAGTTACGGTTTTTAATTAGGGATCATTCATATATCACATGAGCTGATTTACTTTTTATTTATGGCATATGAACTTGCAACGTTTTTGAGCGACGAATTTAGGTCGGCCAGTTGTAAGATATGTCATTCCTTTCACTCTCCTGAACGTAACACAGGCTGTCTGGTTGTGTTACGCAACCACTGCCGCTAGGTAGTGGTTGCGTTCGTTTCTGCGCAGCCTATTTGTACACGTGTAGTTTCCGTATTTCAAATCATTTTATTTTACCAAAGTCTTTGACCAGTGCGTCCTACCGGTGATGACCTACGGTGCCGAAACGTGGACACTCACGGTGGGGCTAGTCTACAAATTTAAAGTCTCTCTGCGAGCTATGTATGTATGTATGTTCCCATTTCTTTACTGTTAAATAAGCTAGAGAGTGTGGGAGTCCGAGGCTCAGCCCTAGACCTATTTAAAAGTTACTTAATTGATCGTTTACAGGTTGTTAAAATTGGTGATTATACTAGTCAGGAGCTTCCGGTTCATTACGGAGTACCTCAAGGTAGTATTTTAGGGCCTACTTTATTTCTCGTATTTATATGACTTGTGTGATCTTCATATACCAAATGCGAAAATTGTCACTTTTGCCGATGACACTCATGGTCAGAACTTGCCACCACAGTTCAAGAAGGTCTAGATTCCACCTTAAAGTGGCTTTTCACACATACTTTGACTCTTAATGCAACGAAAACAAATCTCATTACTTTCTCACTTAATGCCGTGACTCAACCAAGTGAACCAATTTTCCTAAAAGCTCACTCTTGTCTCCCTCAAAACCGACAAACCTGTCAATGTCCAATTTTAACTCATGTCAGACATACTAAATATCTCGGCATAGTCCTAGACCAACATCTAAATTTCAGAAGCCATGTTAATACTCTCACTGGTCGCATTCGCAAACTAATAAACGTCTTCAAAATTCTTCGTCATGTAGCTAACCCATTTACAATACGAAAGGTGTACTACCCTCTCTGCCAATCACTTATCATTTACTGTATATCTAGCTGGGGTGGTGCTGCCAAAACCATCCTAAAGCCCTTGGAAATAGCCCACTCAAGGTTGCTACATTTCGGCCGATCTTATTTCCTACTTTTGATCTATACAAAATATGTAACGTACTTAACGTAAGGCAACTTTGTATTTTACACGTGATTTTGATGCAAGCAAGCAACATGGCAATACACCTTTTCAGACTACTACAAAACGACGTAAGGATAAAATTTGCTCACTTCCCTCGGTACACACATCCTATATAAAAAAATTCGCTATTTATCTAGGTCCATCTCTTTATAACAAATTCAATGCAATACACCCTGTTTACGGACTTTCATTCTACCATCATTGACCTATATGATATAGACTTGTAGTAACCTTCTCAAAGTGTGACCACTGGCCATAAGCCTACAGGCTTATGCGAAGCTTAGTCAATTCAGTCATCTGTCAGACGCGAACCGAATAACAATAGGTACAAAATGGGTAAATGCGTAGTAAAAGAGTGCGATTCAAGATCGGAAACCCATAAGAAATTAACCCGAATTACTTTCCACACGTAAGATTAATGTTTACATTAATATTAAAATAGATAAAATGTTGAATTTTCATAATTAGCTTCAGTGATACCACTAAAAACTTAGTTTTAGTTTCCCACATTTGTGGGAGAGGTATTAATTTATGGAAAAGGAGATTTTAAATATTTTTTGTTATAATAATAACGCTGCAGGGTGCCTAAAGATGCAGCACGCCGTGACAAGTGGGTGAAAATTATCCGATTGCTGAGAAAAGAAACTGACTGGCTACCTGCACCCGGGAGATCATTTATCGTCAATTCAAGTTGATCATTCGCTTTTATTAATAAATGCCATAATTAATAAATACTTAAAAATAAGATTGTATCACGAAAGCAAATTATTCACTCAGACTTATATAAAAGAGACTAAAAGGCAATTTTATACAAAACTTATGTTACACAGCGGTGTATGATCAATAATTCATCTGTCTAGCTTTTTCCCAATTATGTTAGGGTCGGCTTCCAGTCTAACCGGGTGCAGCCGAGTACTAGTGTTTTACATGGAGCGACTGCCTATCTGACCTCCACAACCCAGTTGCGTGGGCAACACAATCCCCCTTGGTAAGTCTGGTTGTTAGGCTTTCTGGCTTCTGACTACCCGTAACGACTACCAAAGATGTTCAAATGACAGCCGGGACCCACCAATTTAACGTGCCTTCCGAAACACGGAGGAACTCGTCATGATAAGATGGTCACCCATACACGAACCGACCGCGCCAAGCGTTGCTTAACTTTAGGGACCGTACCCATACTACGTGACCCGTTTAGGGGGGGGGGGGGGGAGCGGAGTCTTTAAAATACTACGGTTAGTCACAGGAGCGAGGGGTGGCTCAGGTTTTTGTCACGTAGTTGATTTTAATGAGAGAAATCTCGTATTTTTTCGACCTAGATGAATATTAATGTGACTAAACAGAAAATAATTGTTGTGTTCGTAAATTAAGTTACTGAAGTTACATACTGTACAGCAATATGTTTTCACAATTAAAGTTGTTCTTTTTCATAATACATAATTCACTAGTAATTTAAGTATGCATGCAGTCTTATCCAATAAAGACAATATCCAAGAAATGATTTTTTCTTTCGATTTTTGCCTGTGAAATGATTAAAAATCATAATTATGAATTACTACGTGAAAACTAAAGGGGGAGGAGGGGGTCTTGGCATATACTACGAGTGGTCACCGATGGGAGGGAGGGGTCGAAAAATCTTAAAAAATAGGTCACGTAGTATGGGTATGTTCCCTTATGATCGATCGACCCGTGCGGCTGTTAGGCCCTGTCCACGTTAAATACAACAAGTCCCTTTCAATATAATGAATGTAAGTACATTATTTTACTACTCAAGCGTTTTAACTAATTGTGTACACCTTACCTACAGCGCTTTAAATCGCTGCTCTAAGGCAGGTGTACACAATTAGGTACAGATGACTGTGATACAATTTTTTTCGGAACAGCCGATCTAGTACGGAGTACACAGAGATCGTTGATCCATTCTTTATTTCAGTTATCTTGTAATACATCTGATAAGAAATTAATAAGTAATAGTAAAATATTGAATTTATATTTATTAAATATTTTTTCGAGTACATGGCTTGAAAAAGTTGGGTAAAATTTCCTCCTCACCCTCTCCCGCGGACTCACAACAAACACATACACACACACTCACACACACTCTCTCTCTCTCTCACACACACACGCACGCACGCACGCTCAAAACATACGCGCTAATACTAATGCATAAATCTTATTGTATATCACATAAATTAAAATGATGCTTATCCACTACTTTAAATTTATCTAACTAATAGTCCAACACTGATTATAGTCTGAATCACATTCTTAAAAACTGTAATTCCTAACCACAGGCTACTGCGTAGCCTATCTAGGAAAGCAGTTCCACAGCTTCAATTTATAATAAAAAAGATCTGTATCTATGCATTGTAGTAAATTGTAAAATATCTTATTGTGTATCTTTATTCACTTTATATACAATAAAGAATGATTATTATTATGTAGCGGGCTATGTTTGGGGTATCACTGAAGGATAAACTCAGGAATGAGTATATCCGCCAGAGAATTGGGGTAACCGACATAGCTCGCTGAAGTGGCAATGGGCTGGTCATATCTGCCGAAGGACCGACGGTGGAGGGATGGAGGAGGGTCATTGAGGGGAGACCGCGTCTTGGTAAACGGAGTGTAGGACGCCCACCAGCCCGATGGTCAGACGACCTCAGAAAGGCTGCTGGAAAAGCCTGGATGCAGAAGGCAGAGAATCGGATGTTGTGGCGCACATTGGGAGAGGCCTATGTCCAGCAGTGGACTGCAACAGGCTGATGATGATTAAATCATTTTATGAAGATTTTTATTTGTAAGCCCGCTGCCATACAATGACGCTCGCGCTGCCGCTGGCGTTTCCCTCTCTGGCCACACAGCTCTACTCGCGCGAATATTCGCGCAATTAATCGCGACGCTCCGCACTTGGATATTAGGGCTGTCGATATTATTCAAAATATCGGTTAAATGACATATCTTTATTTTTAAATATATCAACGTCGGGCTTTGATGTATCGAAAAAGTACATAAAAGTCTAGGAGCAGAGAGTAACTTGAAAAATTATATTACAGCATTAGAAATCAAATAGGGTATATCATCCAAAATAGGGTTGTAGTTATTCTACCAGATTCTACCCAGACCAGGATAAATATTTATAGTCGAGTGGTGATTGAACCCACTAATCTCGATTCCACAGTTGGTAGTTTTACCAATGCACCACCAGGTACGTCCTAATGTAAGTCATTTCTTTATAATTTGTCCATTATTGGACAGGCTAAAGCTTTTAAGCCATACTGCCTTGTCTGACGTTATTTTTATTATGAAGTAATGATGCTGAAACTTAAAACTAACTTAACCTAACCTAACCTAATCATACATAAAGTCGTGGCACTTTATGCATGATGTTCCGAGGGAGTCCTGACGACACTGTAGGAAAGCATACTAAACACGATATTTACACCATTCCCCACATTTGCACTCATATACGGACACTTTATAAACAAAATGCCACGACTAATGTAAGTAAGATATTATTAATACATTGAAATACTTACAAACATCGATATGTCGAAAATCCGATATTTTAAACAGCCCTAGTCGACTGCGCTGCGATCGCGCGTATAATGTGGCAGGCCACTCCACTCGTACTCGCATTGCCGGAATGATATGCGGCATGACAATTGACGAGTAACGTGGCCACACTACGTCCTGCCTGTTTCCCTCGCTATTCGTCGCGTGTATGGCAGCGGTATTACATTATGTTTATTGAAGTTTTTGCATATATTAATTGTGCCAGACCGTTCTGATGTTGCTAAAGCTGTGCCAGACGCAAATTAGGATGGATAAAATTTTGATTGTTCAAATCAATTCAGTTGGCTGGAATTTTGATATGTTATTTATATATCTAAAAACCCAGATTAATTTTGCCAGACCAAAGAAAAAAAATTAATATTTCAAATCAATTTTTTTTCCATCTAAAATTGCGTCTGGCACAGCCAGGGCCGAGCCGCCCCTGTGTGCGAAGTGTGCGGCGCACACAGGCGTCAGGCCAGAAGGGGCGCCAGCGCTGCTATCGAAATTACTTTTGCTTGACTTACACAACAAAATATTTCTTTGTATTACTTATTAGGCTCAACAAATGTCTGGTTAGTAACCAAACATAATATATTCTTGTTTATTTAATTTTACCTTTTCCATTTCTAATAGTTCAGCGTTAAAAGAGCCACCATGAGTTTTTTTATATAATTTATAAACACAAACCGACCGATGCTATGCTACGCTCCAATCTTCACCTTCCTCCAGAACTTGTTCTATTTGGTCATGGACTGTGTGTCTTGGTCGTCCTCGACTCCTACATCCATTCGCTTTTGCAATATATATCTACTTAGTCAATCTTGCATCAACCATCCTTTCTACATGTCTGAACCATCGGAGCATGCCCTTTCTTACTTTTACACCGACACTCTCTTTCAATCCGACTTCCTTCCTTGTGACCTTGTTTTAGACGCGGTCAGCGAGGGTCACTCCGCAGATTTTGCGCAATGCCCTTATTTCGACCGCGTTTATCCTGCTTTCATGCACACTCTGCCATATCCAGCTCTCGCTTCCATAAGTTAGCGTTGCGTATTTTTCGCCTCCAGGAATCTGCCCAACGCTCTATTTACGCTATTTCCTAACGCCACTCTTCTTACTATATTCGCGGTGTTCTTCTATCCGTGCTGAAAGCGCATCCAAGATATACAATTTCATTCACCTGTTGCAGCACTATATCGTCAACCATTATCTTTATATCCGTTCAGGTTTCCTCTCTTTCAAACACCATAACTTTCGTTTTCATCACATTCAATTGTAAGTCTTTCATCAAACAATCATCTTTCATAATAGTGACTAGTGTCTGCAGGTCAGACGGCGATCCGACTAAGAGCACGGCGTCATCTGCGTAAAGCAGGCAGCTCACAACTAGGTCACCCATTCGCATCCCTACATCCATCGATCTCACTCTCTGGTGACAACTGTCCAGGTACAGGATGAACAGTCGAGCGGACAGCACGCAACCCTGTCTGACGCTGATATTGACGTCAGACCAGGGCGACAAGCTGCCGTCAACACGCACACATGCTGTGCAGCCCTCATAAGTGGACTGCACAGCGCGCAGCAGTGAGCCGCCCATCCAGTAGCCCGGGAGTATGTCCCACAGATCCTTTCGTAACATCCTGTCAAACGCTTTTTTCCAGATCCACAAAACCGCGGAAAACCTTCCGGCTCCAGCCAGTTGTTTCTCCACGATGTTGCGGAGTGAAAAAAACCGATCGATGCACCCTCTTCCGCTTCTGAAACCACGCTGAGCCTCCGACAACACTGCATCAGATATCACCCTCATTCTCCTTTCAATAATCTTCCCATACACTTTCGCTGTTAAGCTGATCAAACTGATGGCCCTGTAACTGGCGCACTGCATACCTGATCCCTTGCCTTTATACAAGGGCATATTCTTTTTCACTAAGGATTTGGTGACATTTCTGCAGCGGCGGTAGCTCTCATACTTTTTCTCTGTCATACTATCATTCTGATTACATCTGATTCGAAGTCATTATCGTATATATATATATATCATAAGTCAAAACATTTCGATTCGTGAAAAAAAGAAGCGCTTCATAGATTCCGCACACAGGCGCTATGGGGGGTCGGCGCGGCCCTAGGCACAGCTTTAGCAACATCAGAACGGTCTGACAAAAATAATATATGTTGCAAAAACTTAATGTAATGTAAAATAAACTAAATAATATAAAATAAATAAACATAATGTAACAAATAAAATCTTCTTAAAATGATTTGAAAAACGGAAATTGTACGTGTACAAATAGGCTCTGTGTCTGTACAAATAGGCTACGGACGAACGCAACCACTACCGCTAGCCAGACTGCCTGTGTTACGATCAGGAGAGTGAGAGGAATAACACATCTTAAAACTGGCCGACCTAAATTCCTTGTTTTCCCGAGGTTGCTAGCTCCCTAGTTCCCTTTCTCAGCAAAAGTTATTATTTACGTAAACATTTTGGGTTGGGGGGTCCAGATGATGATTACGTCATTAGTAGTTATTTAATTTTCCAAAAAAGCACTTGGACCAGTCTTGTAAATGGCTTCTTGAGATAATTTTTTTGAAAAATCTTGACGTAATTATCGGGGACGGGGTAAGAGCTTTGTTTACTTTTGCTGAGAAGGGGGTAAATGATTGTAATAAATCTGCGTACGTAATACTTGAATGGGCCCTTTCACACCAAAACGTTCTCGATTTACAGTATTTCTCATTTTTACCACCAAGCTTATTTCAGCAGCTATACTTCTCAGATTTCTTATTTCCACAGCATTAATCTTATATTAAACCGACAGACCCGGCGAACTTTGTTCCGCATCACATGTAATTTTTGCAGCGTTTACAATGAAAGTGCTAAATCTGGAAAATTATCACTTTTTTCTTTTCTACATTATACATACAAACCACCCCGTTGACACCCTTTAACTATTAAAATAACTCATCAAAATCCGTTGCGCAGTTTCAAAGATATAAGTGGACAGACAGCGGAAAGCGACTTCATTTAAGTTCATTTTATACTATGTAAATTATGTAGGTAATGATGATATTTGTACTCGGGTGGGGATGTTAAAGATGCCCACCCCTAATTTTTTTTTTAAATTTTCGATAAATTGTTGTTTATATTTTTCGTTTTATTCAGTCTCGGTGGTCCAGTGGTCGAGCACATGGCTTCTGATCCAGAGATCTGGATTCGATTCCTGACACTGGCTCACACCAATGACTTTTCGAAATTATTTTCGGAAGTTATGTGTGATAAATATCGATGACTGAAAACTTTGTGCCCGGTATGGCAATAGGTTCGCCACCACCACATTTGGGACGTAAACATAACGGCGAGACGAGGCTTAACTGCCGCTGCCTATACTTTCGGGTAACAAAAGGCCTGAAGTTATGTTATGTTTCGGTCACCTAGTTATAACTTATATTAGATATAATGTAAGTATGTAGGTGCTATTATTTCTTGGTTTAATTTTCTGTATAAATGAACAGCCTATTAACTAGGCATATATTACTTAATTAGGTACAGTTCATTTTATTAGTACTAAGTATTATTGTAACAAAGGCAAACTAAAAAGATTCGTTTTTAGTGATTCCGAATTCTGTACCCAAATCGGAGAGGTCTATATCGCTGTCTTCTTTTGCTGCAAATTTTTTCGGCTTAACTAAAGTTTTGTGATTAGCGATGGACACACTTTCGGAGTCATCTAAAATGGAACTACCGAGGCTAGTGTTGCTGCCGCCAATACTGCTCGCTTTTACATTATTACTTTTACCAGCAAGCACGTCCACTCCACCAACTAGTGTGGGGATAGAGGTCTCGTTACGACGAGCCAATTGTGATTCGATTTTCTCTCTTAATTCCGCAATTTTCGGACTCGTACGTGTCACGTTTTGAATTCTGGTGTCATTCTTAAGAGGCTCATTATCAATGCTGAAAATCAAATTATTATTTATAAACATGGTTTCAAACTGAAATGATGTTAGACTAATAAATAATGTTTACCTTGATATATCCCACTCTTCACCATCAAGATTAATCAAACCCAATTCAAATTTTTCATTAACATCACTTTTCTCTGTAATACTTTGGGAAGGAGAAGCACTTATAGATTTCATTTGAATGGCATCCATATCGAACAATACCTTTTTTTTATTTATTGGGGATGTAGACGAAGTAGTCTTCAAAACGCTCTTTGTTTGCTTAGCCCCGTTGGGAACTGCATCATTTAAGACAGCCTTTGTAACTGCGAACTTATCGGAAGATGAATCTAAATCATCACTACTGCTATTATTTATTTTAGTAGACGACAATTTTGCTGACTGCTTTATAAATATATTCTTTGGACGTGGCTCACGGGCTACTAAATCAGTAACTGATTGCGTTCGCGTTAAGTTGTCGTCATTTATTGTATAGTTTTGAACGGTCTGAATATAATTTGCTCCAGCCGACGATGGTCTTCGAGCTGGAGATTTTATTAAAGTGTCAATTGATTTCGGCAAGTTTTGAACTTTCATTGTATTGTGATACTTGTCATCATTCTCTTCGGCATTATCTTCGGAATTACTGCTTACTGTAGATGTTTTCAACATTTTGGATGGACTAGAGGATTTTTTCGTTTTTTTAGATGCTCCCTCGGTACTTGACTTTTGTGTATCGTTTGAGGCAAATAACCTTGGTGGATTGTATTTTGTAACTATGGGACTGCTTTGGGCAGATCCAGATGGTGTATTTAGAAGAGAAACTGCACGTTTTGCTACTGCAGAATGTTGTGATTTTTCTTTATCCTTAGCATTCGAATCGTTAAATTTTACTAAAGATAATGCTTTTGTTTTTACATTTGATATTACAGACGTAAAACTTTTAAACGGCTTGTTTAATTTAGTTGGAGATATATAATCAGAGATGCCCACAATTTCTTTTTTGTCTTTCATTGTACTTGAATCCAGGAATGTCAGTATAGCATGTCTGACTTTTTCATGTGCGGGATTTTTCTAGGAAAAGAAAAGAGAGATCAGTGAGCAGTTTGATAAGTTGATTGATAAATAAAATGAACGCATAATTGTCTACATATAATCGAGCAATGCCACGGGTAAAAACTAGAAAAGGATTACCTTAGCCTTTAATTCCTGATGTTTATGAAGTTGGATTCGATGCTTTTGATAGGCGTGGCCAGGTAGTCTCGATTTTAATGGATCAACCCCAGCCAATACTAAACGAGTATTGACTTCTTCAGTTATCTTAGCTCGAACTAGTTTGTTTGGACTGAAAATAAATTAAATTGAGTATTGTATCCGATTTTCGAAAACACTATTTGTACAATAAATAATATAATATAATTTATACCTGCCAGGTATAGTAGTTGGACCGTTTTTGGATTTAACGTTCGCAATTTTAACGTTTTTGCCGTTTCCCTTTTTCTTCTTCTCTTTTAGTATTTTACCATTTAGCAATTTTATCGCTTTATGCGAATTAGCACCTTGTAACTTTTGGGGTTGTATATCATAATTTTTTATTGGGGAACTAACCTCACTGCTAGCCATTTTATCATTTCCATTCACTATCTTATCGTTAACAGTATTATTTTTTACTTGAAATGGTTTCGTTTTAAACTTATAATTATCAATATTTGAGACCTCGGAAGAACTCGAACTAATTGATGTTACGTTAAGCAATTCTTGTGCACGGCGATGAAGTTTTTCTAGACTGCCACGGTCGGATTTTTGACCAGGTTTATTAGAGTCGGGTTGTAAATTTAAAGATTCCTTATCTGTTGTATTTGGGAATTGCTTTTCAGATATCTGAAAATGAAAATACTTTAAAATATTCTATTCATCATTAGAGATATCTCGATGGCCTAGAACTTAATACTCCAATTCCATTAAATTTTCAAGGCATACTTATTTATACCTTCGAATGTAATGGTACATTAATTGTTCTCGCACTATCTTTAGATTACTAAATATTAATTTACCTGTGTCTTTATATTTTCTGTTTCAGTGAAGTCACTGTGGAGATTTTGTTGTAATAAAGCATTTAACTCAGTAGCTCGAACTCTCTCAGCTTCAGCAAGAGCTCTAGATTCCTTGGCATCTTTGGCAACGTCATTTAATTTTTGAAGTAATAGCTGATATTGCTTAGATTGAGTTTCAGCTCGTTTAGCCCACATTGTTACTTGTGCGTCAGCTTCTTTGATTTTCTCGGCATTTTCTCTTTCAGAAATTAACTTCTATATTATTGAAAAAACAATTAAGGTTTACAGTCGTTTAAGATGCCTAAACTCTAACATCCTAAAATGGGTTGAAATTAAATACAATTTATGCTTTCCGTGATATATCTCACGATTTCACGAAAGTACTCTCAAGCAGCAAGCAAGAGGAAATGTTTCATGATAAAAAGTAAGCTGATAGGAGGTAAATGGCGTCTACCTATACATAGTCTAATATATTAAATACCTATTCCTACACATCCAATAGTTTTTGACAGAGATTAGGTTTCGGATACAGTACAGATACAGACTTTGTTATTTAATAAGTACCTAAATAGTACAGTACCTTTAACGTGTAGCTTTAACACGGGCATTATTTGCGAGTAAAATTTGTTATTTGATTCAAATCCGCAAAATTTGCTGTCAATTACTTACAGAATCATTTAATGCTGTCTTCAAAGCTAATATTTCTGCACCTTGCTCTTTAATTGTATCTTGTAGTTGTATCATTAAATTAGATTCAATTGGCACTTGCTTTTGGTCTTCTTTATTTTTCAATGTGTTAATAGTTTCCATGATCTGAATTCGCAACTTAGCCATCTCGTTGTTGTAATTTTCATATTCTTGCTTTTTCCATTCTTCAAATTTGTTTATCAAATACTCCTCTTGATTAGTTGATACCTCTGCGTCTTTCGTATCTTTTCTTATCTCTACATTTTCCTGAAGTTGTTTTTCACTATCCTTTATTTGTGACTTAGTTTCACTATCCTTTATTTGATCAGTCATTTGATTTTTTGCAGTTGTTATCATATCTTCCATATCTTTAATTTTATCTTTCAATTCTTTGATTTCGGTACTTAATTTAGTATTTTCATTAATAATAGCACTTTCGACTTTATCATTTTCAGGAGCTTCTATAACGTTTCCATGTCGTCTCGTTAAATGGCTCTTTAAGTAAAGCTGATTTAGAAATACTTTATCGCAATAATTGCATTTGTTATAATGTATTGCCTCGTTGGAAGGTGATGTGAATATATCACCTTTATTTGAGAGAGTTTTTAAAATCATTGCAGCTATATTATCGTTTCCATACGGCAGGGATGTTTTAAATGAATGTCGCGATCGTTTCCTTAACCTTCTTATTTCTTCATCTCTCTCCTGCAACGTTTTCTTACAAATATCTAATTCCTGAAAAAAAAAACCATTTTATTTGTTTCCGCATAACATTACTTCACCTTTTTCTACCCTAAGGTGTAGGCATCGACTGTTATGCCTCGTCTCGCCGTTATGTTTACGTCCCAAATGGCGAATCTATTGCCATACCGGGCACCAAGATTCTAGTCATCGATATCTATCACACATAACTGTCGAAAATAATTTCGAAATGTCATTGGCGTGAGCCAGGATTCGAACCTTTCAGAAGCGAGGTGCTCGACCACTGGACCACCGAGACCTTACTTATTTCGACGGTATAATATTAAAGAAATTAAACAAATTAATAATTAGATACAAACTCGTGCTAGGGATGTTATTTCTTTTCTTAAAACAAACACGCTACGATCAAGATAGTGCCGGCAAAACTGTTGATATTCCACCGTTAGCTGTGCCAATCTGAACATCTTCATAACTCCTTCGTCAAGTATACGTACATCGAACTCGGATTCAAATACACAATCTAATATCTGAGAGAATAACAAAATTATAATGTTTATTCTATAAATGTACTTCCTTACATTTAGTGATGCAAAGTTAAAAAAAACATGAAGCTTCTTCTTCTTCTTTCGTTATTGGCGACTATGACCCTACTAGTCACTTTTGGCCATTAATAAACGGCTAACTTCGTGATACTTTTCAAGAAAGTGTCATGATTCCGAAAGTTTGTAAAGTATGTATAGCCGAAAGTTTAACATAGCTCGAAATATAAATTATTAAGCCAAGTCAATTAAAGATAAAAACTAAGTTATTTAGCACAAAAAAAATATTTTTTTAAAAAAGACATGTTATCTACTACCTAAACATGAAGCTTAATAGTTGGTAAAGTTATTGAACTTACGTCATTTAGATGTTGTTCGATGACAACAAATTGTCTTTCTTTTATCAAACTATCTATGTCTATCAGTTCTGAAAGAAAAGTTAAAGTTTTTAATCAATTTATTTATGAATACTCTAATCACACTCTCATATACACTCGAGAGCAATGAATCCGGGTCACTTAAAGAATCCTAAAAATCTCGGAAACTAAAAATGCTAGGTTAATGCAATAAATTGTATTTAATAGACAATGTAATACTCCTTAAATGAAGGTATTAAAACTTCTTAGTTATTGTAAAGTTATATCATAAAAAAATCAAATTTGAAAAAGGGCCACTTTCGAAGATGGAACTACGAAATTACAGCATTTGGTTTTGCTTTTGTTTGTAATCTGTCATTTATGTGGGTACATAAACCATGTTGATAGTGCTCTATATTCATTATTCAAGCTGAAATTATGTCGCTTACGCCTGAAGAATGCACCAGAATACTTACAATGCTGGAAACCGGCCGGAGTCAGCGCGATACAGCCAGGACTGTTGGTGTGTCGCTGTCAACAGTACAAAGAGTTCTCCGACGTTACGAAGAAACTGGTTCTAACCTACGTAGACCAGGAACGGGCAGAACCAGGTATACCACAGCACGAGAAGACCGATACTTGGTGAACACCATGCTTCGAAATCGCTTTCTCACAGGAACTGAACTCACCAATCAGTTTCGACGCCTCGGAGGAAGTAACCCAAGTGCATGGACAGTAAGACGTCGGCTTGCTGAATCTAACTTAAAACCCCTTAGACCTGCAAACGGCCCTAAACTGGAGCGTGGGCATCGTATTTCAAGACTAAGATATGCCCAGAGCCACGTAAATTGGAGTATTGAAGATTGGTCAAAAGTTATGTTCTCCGACGAATCAAAATTTATGCTCTACAAGCACGATGGAAGACACAGAGTGTATCGAAGACCAGGGGAAAGATTCAAGCAAGCATGCATCGAGGAAAAAGTAGCCTACGGTGGTGGGTCTGTACTTGTGTGGGCCGGAATTTCTTCTGAAAGTCGCACAGAGCTGGTGATCATAGAAAACGGCTCTTTAACTAGCGTAAGATATGTGGAAGAAATCCTCAATGATCACGTTGGTCCATTTATGGTCAATTTAGGTGAGGATGCTATATTTATGCATGACAATGCCCGACCTCATACAGGTAGGATTGTGAATGACTACCTTCAAGAGATGAACATTACTCGTATGGAGTGGCCAGCGCGCAGCCCGGATATCAACCCGATCGAGCATGCTTGGGACGAGCTAGGCAGATGCGTAAAACAACGAAACCCTCCCCCAATCACGCTTCGTGAGCTCAAAATTGCTCTCACAGAGGAATGGGAGAATATTCCCCAAAATCGTATAAGGAACTTGGTGTACAGCATGCCAAACCGCGTAAACGCAGTAATGGAAGCACGAGGAGGCAATACGAAGTATTAAAATTCAAGAAAATCGTAATAAAGTTCAAAAATTTCATGTTTCCTATTTTTGTTTTAAGGAGAGATCCGCAGATTTTTTCTTTATGTAATTTTGTGTTAATAAAATGTATGGTGACTCATATTTTTTTTACTTTCATTTAAGGAGTATTACATTGTCTATTAAATACAATTTATTGCATTAACCTATCATTTTTAGTTTCCGAGATTTTTAACATTCTTTAAGTGACCCGGATTCATTGCTCTCGAGAGTATATAAGTATATAAGGTATCGATATTTCTCTCACGTTACTTCGAAAAGAAAATAAAAACTTTTGTGAGCCAGGATTAGGATTCGAGAATTCTGATTCAAGAGAAGCTGGGTGCTTAACCTAGACGCCGTCGAGGAAGGACAGCGGCACAGCGTAGGCAGCGGCTGTTAAGTGTCTACCGGGCACAAAGTTTTCAGTCATCGATATTTATCACACATAACTTCCGAAAACAATTTCGAAAAGTCATGAGCCAGTGTCAGGATTCGAACCCGCGACCTCTGCATCAGAAGCCGTGTGCTCGACAACTGAACCACCGAGACTTATTTACTTTATTTATTATTTATGTTTATACTTGTGTACGATATGTATGATAAACTATTGTAATAATTAAGTACATACCTACTTAGATACTTACTTATTTTATTCCAGTCTATGTTAATTCTTGGCCGATGAGTGTTAAAAGTAAATCCAGATTCTTCCGCCAATTTAGGGAATTGGTGATGAAGTTCAAATGATGTTTTACAAGCCATGCTGTTCACTTATTAAAGTTATAGGTATCTTTATATTATTATTATCAATTATATTTATTATTTTATTTTCAGAGAATTGCGACAAACAACTACAAATGCAGTAAATTACAACAAGGTGACATTGTCTCTGTTGTCTAGAGTCAATGGTGTAGGTACTTACTATGTGTACAATTTGGCTGCTTAGCAACGCAGCACGGGGCATAGGCTGGTATGTAATTTGTTATCTCTGTTCAACTATAGAGCTGTCTCATTTACAGTTTCACCTAATGATGTACATTTGTTTACATGTTTTTTGTTTAAAATATCATGCACCCTGAAACGGCTGAAAGCCTGAAGCGAAGATGTAAGCAGCGGCTGTTAAGCCTCGACTCGCAATTTTTTTATATCCTAAATGGAATAGGAGGCAGAACTTTGATTTTGATTTGAATTAAAAATTTATCAGTCATCGATATTTATCACACATTGGTGTGAGCCAGGAATCGATCTCACTACTTCTTGATTCAGAAGCGCGAGCTCGACTATTGGACCATCGAGACTGTTTTTTCAACATGAAATGACGTACATTTGTTTCAATTGTCAAGGTACTAACGTTACTAAACGTAGGCCTTATTATGTCCTTTTAGAGGAGGCAAAACACTTTTGTTTCGATATTCTATTAGCCCAAATTTAGGTGCACTTTAGAAACAGATTAGGTGGTTACGATCCCAGAATTTTCTCATTTATATATTAAACTAGTTGACCCAGCGAACTTTGTTTCGCCACAGAAGAAAAAAAATGGTCATTGTGGGTTATACTTAAGAGATACACCATCACGCACCTTTTCGTGGACTTATTGAAGATTTTTAATAATGTATATTGTTTTGATTTACCACTTAGGGTTCATTCAGCGTTTGCAATTACAGTCCTAATCTCGAAAAATATCACTTTTTCTTTTCTACATTAGATACATTAATTATGCATACAAACCATCCCGTTGACACGCTCTATCTATTGAAAAAAAAAACCGCATTAAAATCCATTGCGTATTTTCCAAGATCTAAGCAAATAAAGGGATCAGACACGATGATGACTATTTATTAACTGACCCGACGAACTTTGTTCCGCATCAAAAGTAATTTTTACAGCATATACAATTAAAGTGCTTATTAAATTTAGTGTTCTCGAAAATTATCACATTTATTTTTATATTATACATGAGTTATAGAAACAAACCACCCCGTTGATACCACAGAAATAGATCAAGATAGAACGGCGAATAGGCGTGGCAAGCGTGCCAAAACCCTGCACTATATTGCATGCTTTTCGAAACTCGCTCTCATTACGCAACAAGCGTTCCTGCCATGCGTTCAGGACGTAAAAAAATAGATAAAACGTCACATATATGCCTTATTATGCTGTGAAAAATTGTAAAAACAAAAGTAGTGAATCAAATATGAAAAAAGGAAATATTTCGTATGATCAGTAAGTACAGAAAATCAGTAGAAAGTATTTTTTTGAGATTATAAATTATTGTTTTACTTTTACTATGTTCAATAATTACGATCACAAGTTGTATATTTTTTCGTTATGATAAATATCCATTGCTGTCCGCATTCAACGCTCGTATACAAAAACATTGCGCGTATAAATTATACGCGTAATGTACGTCGAATCGAACGAAATACACAATACACCTGCCAGTTAATCGCTGTGTCTGTTAATCGCTGTGATTCGAATGTTAGAGATGGGCACTCCATGTATCGTTGAGTCTTAGGACTTATCGATAAATTAATTCAATAATAATTTGAGTATCAGCTCATATCTTGCTTTGTCCCTACTTTATTCTAACACCACAAATTTCAACCAAAGTGTTTCGTAATTACATTGGCAGCAGTTTATTTGACAGTATAAGTTTTCACCAATTTGACCAATCGCCGATGGAAAATCATCTCGTTCTTCTCAAATGGGCAGTAACCGAGGTATATGTAGACGTGCGGCTTTGTTATTTAACCCGGACTGTGAGGCCAACCCTTACAAAAAGGCAAATATTTAATAAATATGTATAGTTTCAAGGACAGTAAAATATTTATAATTAAATTTTATATACTGTTGGAAAAATATGTTTTAGGTTTTAATATGTCGCATTGAAGTATTTAACATGTTTTACTTTCTATGATTATCGTTACAGAAAATCAATAAAGTTAGTAAAATATAAAAATAATAAAATTAACACACGTTGCCGATATTAACATCGATAATCTAATGTGAGTGTCTCCTAACTAGTCGCCTCGCTCACAATGAAAATGACGTCACGCTGAGGGCGTGGTTTTTCAAAAAAGTGACACGCTCGAAATGTATGGAAATATGCCATCGCGGCCGTTCTATCTTGATCTATTTCTGTGGTTGATACCCTATATCTATTAAAATACCGCATCAAAACCTGTAGCGTAAATTCAAAGCATCTAATAGAACAGACAGCGGAAAGCGACATTGTTTTATACCATGTAGTGATACTGATAATGATTTAACTGTATTGTTTTGCGAATTAGTTAAATACAACCTTAACTAATTTGCGAACAGAGTCACAGGCAACTCCTTGCTATCTAGGTATATCACGGATCACCATATATTGTCAGAGGTATAAAAAAACAATTATTGCTGTGGTCATGAGCCACTTTGCTATCTTTATTGGTCCATATTTCATAGCGAGCATCATCTGTCTTAAATATATCTACAGTATCAGCTTTATCTAAATGGAGCAGTCTCACGGATAGGGGTAGTCTGGCGACACATTGTAACTTCATTACATTTTTTTTGGATTTTTTTTATATGCCGTCGACACATGTTTACATATGGAGGTATAAGAAAAGTGTGCAAGATCAACTCGATACACAAAACGTGAACCCAAAATACGCAGTTACTGATTTGTCACAGGTACAGTCTGAATATTTTGCACCCAGCACACGCTCTGTGGCCGAGTTTACAGCTTTGTATAAGTATAAATGTTTGCATAAAAAAATACAAATAAAATCGCTTTGGCAGACTCAGGGTTTAGCCGGTCAACAGAAGCAGAGTCGTCGTCGAATTTGCCGGGATTTGCAGAGGTAATGCAGTTATTCCATCACGCAGCTGGTTTTTCCTCTGAGGTCGCAGTAGCCCCTGAAGCTACGGAACCGGTTTCTTCCGGTGATGCCTGGCACGATAGCGACGGGAATTTTTTGTAGAGTTCCGCGCGATACTTAGGGTGACTGGAACGTTAATAAATAGTACTATTAGATTAAATAAAATGGTTATTTTAATATTGTAATGAACATTATTTGTTTATTCGTGCATTACTAAGGTGAGTATTTGCACTTTACAATTTTATTTTGTAACATTGTGAGCAAAGAGAAAGCGTCTATGGCAAAACAGGTCATTTCAGCACAATGCTTTTCAAAAATAATTTAAATTTTAATCATATTTATTCGGGAGATTCCAGATTCAACATGGGATACCTACACATCAATCGCTTTTAAAAATTAATTAGGTACTTGATAGTTAATTCCTCACCAACTAATTAGTTAAATATGATTAAATATTTCATTAGAACCAAAGTACTGCCTACAGTAAGACAAGTTGTAAAAAGAAGAAATCAATATTAGTGTAGGTGACAATGACCAATTTGAAAAATTAAAATGAAAAATTCAATGACCAGTTTACATCATGTTGAATAGATAAGTGCCTCCCTTTTAAATACTATTTTTAGTATAAACTCACCTGATACCATATACAATAGGATTATAGACAGCGTTAGCCTTAGCGAAGAGTGAACCCCAGATTGTAGCCAAGGGACTTATTGGTGCGCTCTCAAACACGCCAGTGTAGTTGATCACGAGGTACGGTGTCCAAGCCATAAACCACAGGGATATGGTCATTAGAGCTACCTAAAATAATAAAATTCTATAAATTGAAAAGAAAACATTTGTTTTTTGATGCTAAGAAAGAAAAAAACATTTTTGTCTTATTTATTGAGATATATTTTGTCCACCAATCCAATCAATAATTTATCCTTTGTCAAACTGTGCCAATTATTAAAAAGCTTAACTGAAATATTTATATTTATTTATGGTTTTCTCTTTTTCCTCTTCTTTCTGTTTATAAAATCCTATCGGAATGATCGGATCTTGATAACGTTAAATTAAGATCCATTAGAATTCAAAACAACCTTTGCTAATTTACACTCTGCGCTGGTATTTGCAGCTTCAGACGATCTGAGAGAAGCGACATTCATCTTCTTGGCTTGTTCCCTCATTGCTTTTTCATGAGCTGCTACTGCCTAGAACAGAAAAAGCATTATAAAGAAACCATATTATTATACTTAGTCAACTTTGACACCGAGTTTCGATAAAAAAAAAATAAAGTATATAAATTAATTAATTTACTTTATTTTTTTAATTCACCTGTACAATGAAGAAGTAAGAGTAAATGATGAGCAACAGTGGCATGAAGTATACGAAGACGGAGTAGATCAGGATGTAACTGCGACTGAACCAGTCCTTTGACAAGTAGTCGGTTCCGCAGGCTGTCATGTTTCCTTCCGGCACATAACTTGAAACAAAAAGAAATTATGTCACAACAATTCACTTCGGCTATAAGCTGTCAAACCAATCACCATGATGTTCTTTAAAACATATTTTAGGGTTCCGTAAACCATTCTTGTTGTATAAATTTGCTGACAGTCCTTCAGTCAAACTAGTATTTTCATATTACTTTCAGGAATGTCCGGATAAATTCATTTGACTTTGACGATTAGTATATACATATACACTATAGACACACAGATATCTTTATAAATGTTAAACATTTAATCCAAGTCCGAGTAAAAAATATATCTAGATTTCAATAGAGAATACGTTACCGGTTCCAGCCGAAGAAAGGAGCTAGAGTCCACCCGAGGGAAAACAACCAGATTCCGAGTATGCGTAGTAGGGCTCCGTTGTTGGTCATCGGTTTAGCGGCGATACCCTTAACAATGACGTTGTATCGGTCGAAAGCGATCATTGTCATCGTCCATATTGAAGCGCAACCGAACAGAGAGCCACAGCAAGCGTAGATCTCACAAGCAAACGCACCTGTGGTAAATGGAAACTTCGATACAGATGCTCAAACTTTTGTTTAGTGAATATAACACATAACATAACATAACTTCACGCCTTTGTTACCCGAAGGTGTAGGCAGCGGCTGTTAAGCCTCGTACCGCCGTTATGTTTACGTCCCAAATGGAATAGGTGGCGAACCTATTGCCATACCGGGCACAAAGTTTTTCAGTCATCGATATTTATCACACTTAACTTTCGAAAAGTCATTGGTGTGAGTCGGTGTCAGGATTCGAACCCGGACCCCTGGATCAGAAGAAGTGTGCTCGACCACTGGGCCACCGAGACTCGACAAAATGAATATGATTTTCCATAATTCTTTTCGTCTGGCTACACCTACCAAGTTGGTAAAAACATTTGGTATTGTGCCTATTGTTTATATCTAAAATTGAAATTGTTGTTTAATAGTTGTAAGACAGATGTATATTAGTCGCAGAAAAATGACAGTGTTATATAATAGCCGTAAAAATGGGGTAACTATCGGAATATTAGGCATTTAGATTTTTCTATTAAAAGCAACCAATATTTCTTCATATCCAATATTCGTCACCTAATAGGTTCTTTTGTCGCTTGAAATGACTGTTGGTGTTGACTCGGAGTGACGTCTGGTTAATTGAAAATATTACAGGAGTTTTTACAAAGATATAACTGAAACTGTTGATACAGATATACTGACCCCAAACCCAAGTTTCGTTGTAACAATTTACAACCATTGGCGGAGACATAACGCACATCATGAGGAAATCGGAGAAAGCGAGATTCACTACTAGTAAGTTAGAAGGAGTTTTCAGACTCTGTAAAGAAGTAATAAAATGTATTAGAGACAAAAATGAGTTGGACAGAGAGTCAGTCATAATAGATGTAGTTGTGTTTTATATTTCGACATATGACACGTATATGAAGGAGGACTTCATTGTTACATTTAAACCTCTGTAATCTAGTTCTAAATTCTCCAAGAAACTCGGACAGAAAAGTTAAAGACCTACACAAAGTTGTATAATTTCCAATTGTATAGATGAAGGAGCGTGAACTACAGCGTTACATTAGAATATTCGTACCAACTCTTGGTTTCATAACTCATTAGTCATCTTATTACTACCCTACGCAGTGATTATCATGCAGGCGCATCACGTGACGCGAACGTTTCCGAAATATTGCGGCTCAGTTAGCCGACGACTTCTGGACACTGACAAATTTCTTTATCTGATTTATTTGGAAGCTATACCAGCGGGTGCTAGTCATTCACCCCCGCTCGGGCCACAAGCATGCCCACTCACGCTTTCTCTATTTCTGACAGATATATAAACTTCTGAACGTGTAAATTTTCTAACTTCCATAATGGGGACACAGCAGATCTTTTTACATTTCTAAAAACTCTAATTCCGGCGATATTCATCTGTCCACTGAGATATTCCTGAAGTTCTCTCCATATATTATTTACCTACCACTTTTTAATTTATTACCTTCGTGGACATGAAGATGTAGATGACCATGCCATTGCCAGTGATAGAGATAAAGCCAAGCACGCCGATGGTGAATCCCAAGAGTCCGTGCCAGAGTGGGTTCATTGGAGGGAATTGGTACCTGGTTAATTAATTACTTTGTAAATTGTCAGTGAATTGACATTTTTATAAAGGGTATTGGTGTATTTAAAACTACAAAATGAAATAGGACATAATTGTAAAGTTTTTCCTACATTGTCGTAACAGCGGGATTTTAGGCATGTTATTTATTTCATAGTTTTATTAAAAACTTTACACCCAGTATTTTGCAGGGTAGACAGGAACAAATTCGATTCTTAACACCGTATCCGCTTCTTTGACTTTCTTCGATCTACGTAGCCATGTTGGTCATTTAATCTGATAAAACAAAGCTAATTTGATCCTGTTAATTGTGTCGAAGCTTTTGTAGAGCCCTTTATTTTGTCGCTTTTGCAACTCACATTCCAAAATATATATACTGCCGAGTGAATTTTTGGATTATCGCTCTTTCACAACCGTACCTAATTCTCGATGCCATACAAAAGTGTCAAATACAAACTACAAAATTAAATTTCTTACCAGTGTGGATCGATCATGTGAAGCATATCAGGAGGTACTTTGTCTACCACAGTTTGGTTAGATGATCCATATGCCGCAACTTGGCCGCCCCATGCTTGTAGAGCGGCTATGCCTGGCCCAGGGTCCAAGCTCAACGACATCTTAGACACTATAATAAAATGCCGTAATACACAGCCACCTCATACTAAATTAATTGTCTCCTAACATTAGGAGAGTGTATACATAATATTCACAAATTCTTGATATTTATACGTCATAGTGTACGCAGGAACACAGGTAGGCCTTGAGTCAGTTCATAAAATTCGACGAGTCAATGCCTTTGACTCGGCCTTAGTGGCACTTGCGGTGTCTGCTTGTATATTTGGGACACTATTTTATTAAGTCAGCAATTAAAATTAAAAACACGTAAATTTCGAAAAAATGCTGAAGCTACCTAAGTTCCTGAAGCGAGAGGTTCCACTTAAAGTATCTACCTGTATTAATTACCACGGGAATTTTATTTGCTATTAGAAAATCACATAAACGATTGAAGAGGTCTTATTTCTCTTTTTAATTTTAAAATGACTAGTTATTGCTTCATCATTTTATTGGAATTATATATTATATTCTATAAATATAATGAATGAATAATTTAATTGTATATATAATACTTACATAGAATAGGAGAGGAAAGCTCGCCTCGAGCTGGTTACGACAAAAATACTGAAGAAAATCGCGATGACGAACTACTTCAGTCTTTAATGTAACCAATCCCGTAATGCGGAGAGGCTGGGGAGGCTACTCGAGGCACTAACAACTTAGTGCATCTTTTATATGCATCGCCTATGACGTCATAACAAAAAAATCAATATTCTTAATAAGATATAAGTATATCGGTATATACATACATATTCAAATTAATATAGCACATGGCAACCATATGCCATTATTTTTACTGGGACGTATTCCGGTAAATTCATAAATAGCTGAACCTAAACGTGATAGTGATTTTGTTATTCTCATTGAACTGCGATGTGTAGGAAAACTCATGAAGAATGCGGTAATACATCTTCACCTCCCTTCCCTGTTCCCATCATTTGGAATCGGACACTGGTTTTTCTGTTCCACGTTTCCCCTTCATTTGCTTTTTAAACACTGACACCCATCATAATCATGTCGTCATTCGCACAATCCATTCATGTTTTCATGGAATACGGTAATGAATGTGCTTTGAAAAATTATTATATCATCATTACATAGTATAAAACAAAGTCACTTTCCGCTGTCTGTCCCCTTATATGCGCATATCTTTAAAACTACGCAACGGTTTTTCATGTGGTTTGTTTTAATAGTTAGAGGGTGTTAACGGGGTGGTTTTGATCTATAATTTATGTATAGTGTAGTAAAAAAAATTGCTAATTTTAGAGATTTAGAACTTTAATCTCAAACGCTGCCTGAACCCTAACTGATAAATCCAAACAACGTCAACATTATTATACTCCTTTAAAAGGTCTACAAAAAAGTCCCCGAGGGCATATGTCTATCTCTTAGGGATAACCCACAATGACCATTTTTATTTTTTACTTTTCCTTGATCCTGGCAGTACTTTACAGTATGCAATTTAAACAAATATTTTCGAAGATATTGCAGTATTAACATAGCGGGACAGCAGTTATTACTTTTGATGCGGAACAAAGTTCGCCGGGTCGGCAGTTGTGTAATAAATTTAAAATAATTTTATTTTATGCCAACCTCTACAATTTCATAATATACTCGTAGCTACGAAATTATATTACCTAGTTATTTAAAATTTTTACAAAGATAATTTTGTCACATAAGTCATTGTCTGAGTAATTCTGACAGTCAGTTCTCTACGCACGAGTCAGAAGAAGAAACGGTTTTCTCTCGCAATTGGTTACAGAGGGTAAAAACTACAGAAATCCGGTATCATTATGAAGGTACATTTTATGTGTTTTTCAATACAGAGTCCAATATCCGTCAAATGTTCCTCGTTTGGACTTATAACATAACATGTTAACTTCGTTATATTATTATTATTACCTACAGAGCATATATGAAAATATATTTTAATTAAAATACCGTGTTATTAATATTTGATTTTACGTAATACATCCCTGCATTTCTTATACCTTATTGGACTAATACTATTAAAGAATACTGCAAGAATATGTAGGTACTTACCTCTAAAGTTAACAAGATTAAGTTTACCTACGCCTATTGCATGCCTCTATAACTCGGCTAGTTTAAATTATTGCACACCTACATTTTTGAACAATGCATTTCTCTTCGTTCATGATTATTATTTAAATGAGAGAATCTGTAAAACATTAAAAAAAAGACAAACTTGAGAACTGTTTTATTTGTATCTTCATGCCCAAAGATATAGGCAGTGGCGTTGCCTATGTCAGCTTACTCACAGGATAAAATATAAGTTGCGGTGGAACATATAGAGAACTTGTCCGTACACTTAATGAAGTAACATTATTATTATTATACCTCCTCTAACTTGCGTCTTTTGTCTTCAATGAGGGTCATGCTCATTCCTAATTTTTGTCAGGGACAGGGAATTTTTGTTAGATTTCGCCACCTCACCTTATCTTCAGCAGCGTGGATGGCATCCTAGACTGAGATATTCAGAGTTGCACGAATTAGAAGTCTCCCGTCAACTTTTCCCCTCAGGAGTAGCTTTTCTAGGTCCGTCCGTTCGATCCGTCTTTCTAGCGATTAAGCCAAAGAAGTGAGTTACGTTGATATCTTAGGGTCAGTTTGGGTGGAATCATTGGTACGATGTTCAGTCAAATGAATTCGTAGCATCTTCCTCCAGCACCACATTTCGAATACTGCATAACTACCACACAGAAGCGCCTGTTAGATAGACCAAGCAGAAATTCTCGTGTTTAAATCCATAGTAACCCATGCGGAAATACTAGGCCATCTACTACTACCGAAATCTTTTCGTCAGTTATGGGTGATAAATAGCGATGACTGAAAAATTTGTGCCCGGTATGGCAATAGGTTCACCACCTATTCCATTTGGGACGTAAACATAACGGCGAGTCGAGGCTTAACAGCCGCTGCCTACACCTTCGCCTACACATGTTATGATATGTTTGGCGGGAATGTAAAAGAGTCTTGTCCGCTTCTTGCAATATTTTCTAAAATTTGTGTTTCAATGGCCTCGTGGCACATTGGTAAAACTACGGGCTGCAGCACTGAGGTCGGGGGTTCGATTCCCACCCGATCACATATATTTGTGACAAACATCAACATTTGTGCGGCGTCTGGGTGTTTTTCTATGTATTATAAGTATGTATTTACAAAAGAAAAGTATATATTATGTATTAGTATCCGTTATCTAGTATCCAAAGCAGTTCAGCGCCAACCAGTTCCAAACTAAGCGTTTGGAACTGGTGGGCGCTGTGTGATTTGTGTCCAAGATATTATGATTATTAATATAAACAGTACGGTTAATATTGATTAATCATTCGTGGCGTTTTATTTAATAAGTGTTCGTATAGGTGTGCAAATGTGGAAAATATCTTGTGTAGCGTGCTCTTCTGCATTGTCGTCTAAACTCCCTAGGAACAACATGCATAAAGTGCCACGACTTTATGGATGATTTAGTTAGGTTAGGTTATGCTTTAAGTTTGAGCTAGGTTAGATCAGGATAAGAATTAATAAATTTAGATAAATATTGTTTTTGAAATTAAGGATGACACGGATGACTAAAGACTCCGTCGATATTAATATATCGATATATCCACCGAGTACCCATATCGATATTTTTTAGTGGCAGCTCGGAAAAGTCGTAGAGCTAAAGTAACACAAATAATTATTTTTAAAGTAAAGAGCTAAAAAAGTCATTCATATTACCGTCAGATGGGGTGACTTGGGACCTAAGGGTGAATAGACATGAAAATTTACCACCTGAATTCTATTTAAGTTTAAACTAAAATGTATAACTTTTTGGTTTAATCTGAAAATAGGCAACCTATCTGGGTATTACGCAAGAAAGTATGAGTTGTACTGTACTGGTTATTAAGTAATTTAGATGGAAAATTTTTTCTCTATTCACCCTTAGATCCCAAGTCACCCCATTTGACGGTACTTTGGCTACGATATATTCAAAATTTCAATATCGATACTTTGCAGGTGTCGATATTTATCGATTTTCCCATTTTTCTTTGCTAAATGCGAACATAACTATATATATACTCTTTGAACATAACCTACAAATTATTAAATAAATAACAGATGAAACCAACTAATGAAAACTGATCACAACAGTTTAAACTTTGAATAAAAACCAATTCTGTTTAGTTTAAATCTTAAGAAAAAGGTACATGTTGTGTATACTGTAAGGTAAAATGAGTATTACCGAACACAATCTTAGCAGAAGTGACGACGAAGATGAAGAAATAACCGCAGAAACAGTGTTAAAAACACTTCAAAGTGCTTGGCAGAACGAAAGATTGGCTCCAGAAATACTTCCACATCGTAATGACATGGTAGAGTGTATGCTTGGACAAATACAACACATGGAGCGAAATATAAATAAATTACCCAAAACAGATCTTCGTGCTTCTATACATAAATTAGAACTAAGTAGAATTAAATTTATTATATGTAATTATCTTAAAACTAGATTAAGTAAGATAGAAAAATTTTGCATTTCAATATTAAATGATGAACGACAAAGAATGGAATCAGGTTCAAATTATTTGACACCAATTGAATATAAATATGCATGTGAGTATTTAAATAACATGGAGAATCATATGAAAGCTGTTGTACTAGATAAAATGCCTGGAAATATGCAATTGTTTGAAATGAACAAAATGGTAGAACATCCTAATTTGCAAAATCATGTTTTCCTAAAAGTGAATGATACTGTAAATGGAGTTGTTTTAGAAGATATGACTGGAGAAGATGAGGAACTAGATTTAGAAGGTTAGTTTAATAGATAATTCCTAATATCATCATCGTTCAGATGTATTGTCATAAGAATCTGCTTTAATAGAAATACCTAATATTCTGTTTTTTTTTTCTTTTCAGAAGGCTCACAACACATACTGCAGTATAAACCTGTTGCAGACTTAGTTAAAAATGGGAAAGTCCAACTAATTTGAGCTAATATGTATTTTTCTACGGTGTTGGTAAATTTTCCATTACCATGAAATCCGATTGATAAACTAGATCTGCTAAAACTAATTTATTTACTGAGGTATCAGTGAAAATTTCAAGATGTATATGAATGTTATCATGGTGTATATTGCATAGCATATATTAAAAGAAGAAACATAAAAATCAAATCTGATCTCCATAATCAATTTTATAATTTGTAAAATAACAACAAGTCTCCAAAACAAAGTAAATTACCAAATACCTACAACACTTTGCCTTTAATTTACCAAGATATATAAGTTAGGTTTTCAAGAAAATATTAAGTTTAATAATAGATGTTATAGTGCAGTCCACTGGATGTATAAAATGGCAAAAGTATTCAGTTATTGTCCAGTAATTATTTATACTAACTTTGTCTTAATACAAATGACTGATAATTGTTAAGACTTAATATTTTATGTATGTACATGATAAAACTATATAAGTATAAAACTTTCATTCTCACTGTACTGGTTATGTTTCCCATCAACATTAGTAAAGTCATTAGGGAGAACTGAAAGCTGAAGATACAATATAGTGGGTTGTGTGAAACAAATGTGGCGGATGATAATTTTTTGATGTTTGCTATATGTTGATGATATTGTAGTAGTAGTTGTAGTTGACAGACAGCTACTGTCAATATGATATATTATGATTTAATATATCACTAGCTGACCTAATAAATTTTGTTTCTCGAAAGGGTCCAATGAATGCGTTTTATTATACTATTAATAACGTCTGGATGATTTAATTAATGATATATCCTAAATAATACTATGGCGGTAAAGTAGCCAGATTATGAGATTTTTTCGATTGTCTAGTGGTTGAGCAACCTGCTTCTGAATCCAGAAGTCGTGGGTTCGAATCCTGGCTCACACTAATGAATTTTTGGAAGTTATCAGTGATAAATATAGGTTCTCTACCTATTCCATTTGGGATGTAAACATAATGGCGAGTCGAAGCTTAACAGTCGCTGCTTACAGCTTCAAATAAAAAAGGCGTGATGTTATATATGTTATTTTTCGTAAAAAATATTGTTTTAAAGTATCCTATCTCACTATCTTGTCATTTCTATTACATACCTCCAAGAAGGTACAAAGTTACACAATGATCGGTCGATCAATTTTAGCTTGAAAAGGCAACAAAGAAACTTATTTTAGAATTTGTAATATTAGTATGATGATCATAGTGTAAATTAGGTAATCCATGTGCAAGGTCATAGAGTAGTCAAATATAAATGGCATATAATAAGTAATAAAAATCAAAGGCATATTTAATATTTATATCATATTTACTTAAATTACAACAAACTTTAGGACATTAATATCTTAAAGCTTTAACAAGGCTTACAACAATCACAGAAGTATTAAGTAGCTCAGTCATCTACGGTAAATATGTACTTGATTTAAGTACAGGCACAAATTATTTACATATTTTGTAAGGTAACTATTGTGAATAATTTCAGATAAGGGGCCGTCCATTAATCACCTGATGTTTGCTGCCTGGCCGGCCTGCTTCTCAATCAGAAATCTATTTTATTCTAATAATAAGGTGAAAAAATCACGTGATTAATGGACGGCCCCTAAAATATTAATATGACGGCCCTATTCTTAACAGATAATTATAATTGAATTATTATTTTTACATTTCATCAATACAATAAAGGTAATATTCAAACATATTTAAAAAGTATCCGTCTATTAAAAATTACAATATAAAAATACCTCTAAAATATAAATATTGTGATCTCAATATATTTCTATTTGTTCAGTTATTAAGTATCAAAATTACTCATAGGTAAGTACTGATAGATGCTATTCTTTCTAAAATTTATATACTCATAAACTTAACACATCGAAATAAACACCTTTATAGCATAATGATTCTATATTCCGTTGTAAGTATGGTTTGAAATATTTAGGTTCATAACCAATAAGTACTTAGACATAACTAAATGCAAAATTAATTACTACTGTTACACAAGGAGTTCAAAATTAAGTTAATCATAGCATTGAATAAAAACTGCAATAAAATTAACAATGTAGCAACAAAAGTTATCAATTTCTGATGAAATTGATGCTTATAATGAACTAGGTATTGGGAGGCTTACAGGTGATATTTCTAATGGCCCTAACATATCGAGAAATAAGTTTTTTTTTTAGAAATCCAAGATAAAAATCAATCATCTCAATGATATAAAAAAATGTTGATTTAATAATTGTTACATAGTTTACAGGCAAGGCACTTTTATATATATGGCAAGATTACCTTATAAAAATAACGCACTCTTAATTGTAATATTTACATGTTACTATTAAGGGCCAAAGTGAGATAGCAACACTCTATACAAACATTTTTCAGTATATTTTATCACTAGAAGATTGAGACATATAATATTTTATTGCGGTTTTTTAGTTAGGTCAGGTAAATAACAGTGCTATAACGGAGATAAAATGACCCTTATAATCGACAATACATTTCAGTACAGTCTACTTAGAGATAGATGTGAGCAGAGGCTGTAAGTTATGATAGAACTGATTGCCTTCCTCTGCGTCAGCGTATCCTATATGTTGAGCATGGGCCGCGGCAGCTAGTTCACGCAGACTGAGCTCGGCCGCGGGACCGAGTTGCTTCACCATCTTTGAGAAGTGTCCATCTTCGGACTGAAGAAGTTCGTGTGGATGACCGCATTCCACTATCTCACCTGCTTCCATTACCTTCACACATAAAAGTAAATATAAATAACATAAACATAAAATTTAATATCTTGGACACAATATAGACTGCGCCCACTAGTTCCAAGCTAAGTAACTAAATGCTTGGGTTGTGAAAACCAGATAACGGATATTAATACGTATATACTTTTCTTATGTAAATACATACTTATAATAACATAGGAAAAACACCCAGATATACAAACATTCATGCTTGTCATAAATATTTTTTTTATTTTTAACATGCTTGTCATAAATATTTGTACTCGGGTGGAGATCGAACCCGCCAACCTCAATCCCGCAGTCGGTAACCAATGCACCACGAGGCACGAAATGGTGGTTTAGAGCAACGACTTTTTGGAAGCTATGTGTGACCGATGACTTAGTTATTACGTGTATCGATGACTGAAAACATTGCACCCGACGTATGGCAATAAGTTCCGTCACCTATTTATTCCCTTTGAGATGTAAAAATATGGCAAATGGCGGCTTAACAGCCGGTGTCTTCCTTCGGGTGTTGTTGGTTGGTCGTGAAGTTACAGAAATAATAATTATCGAACTATACAATATTCTTACTGATAGGTACTTACAACAACTCTGTCAGAATCTGCAACAGTATGCAGCCTGTGCGCCACTGTTATGACGGTACAGTCAGCAAAATATTTGCGGATGGACTTTTGAATTAACGTATCCGTGCTGTGAAAAGAAAAATATTTGTCAGCGGAAAATAATTTGTGTTAAATAAGCCATTATATGTATTCGAGTTCATTAGAGTCACAGTAGGGGTGCCAGGAAGTTTGTTGTATGAATGGCCCAACTCAACCGGTTAAATACCACAACCGAATATAGACAAAAAGTGGCTCATGCTGCGTAAAAAATATTCAAAGACCCATTTCTCTTTACATCCCACTCCCTCAAAGGTAGGTAATGCAGCTGTATGACTATCTGTATTTCAGTTGCTAGCCATATACCACCAGTTGACGCCCTTGCTCGTTTGTCCCCTATCCCATAGTAAAAAAACACGTGTACTTACTTGGGATCAACGTTTGCTGTGGCCTCGTCCAGTACGAGAAGTTTGTTCCGTCCCAGGGCGGCACGCGCCAGACACAACAGCTGCCTCTGTCCAGCGCTGAAGTTGGATCCACCAGACTGCACCGCGCTCATCAATGTCGTCACGTGACGTTTTAATTCAACCTGGCGAAATAATACTTAGGTATTTATAAGGGTTCAACATATCAAAGACAAAAAGAACAATATTTGTATATTGGAGAAAAACTAATATCAGCGCAACATAAGCGAGAACAAGAGTTTTTAAAATTTAAGTCTGTCTGTCTGTTGTATCACGTTAAAACTACTGCTGCAAAGTCTTTCACATGGATAACATTGAAAGTTTTTAGAAATACAATTCAAAACATAGAGAGTATTCTACTATAGTTAGATGCAACTTATACATTCGTCAATGACAATACGAAATCATACATACCTGTTCTAGCGCTTTCCAGATATCAGCGTCAGTGTACTTGTCGAAAGGATCCATATTGTATCGTAAACTGGCAGAAAATAGTACTGGCTCTTGTGGTATGATAGAAATTTTAGATCTCAGCTCCTGAAAACAATTAATTATATTTATTGGCTTTTTTAGAAGAAGAAGAACTTCAAATCTTAAAAGTAACATATAACATACACATACATAACATAGCTTGACAACTTTTTCTATCCGAAAATGTAGGCAGTGGTTTATAAGCATCGACTCGCCGTTATGTTTACGTCCCAAATGGAATAGGTAGCGAACCTTTTGCCATACCGGGTACAAAGTTTTCAGTCATCAATATTTATCACACATAGCTTTCGAAATTAATTTCGAAGTCATCGGTGTTAGCCAGGGTTCGAACCCGCGACTTCTTAATTTAGAAGCGGGGTGTTTGACCACTGGACCACCGAGACTATTACGTATAAATATATAAAAAAAGGGTTTCTTCATGTTTTTTTTTTATGGAATATAAATATTCTATTAATGATGAATATACCTTTAATGCGATGTCTTTGGTGTCGACGCCATCAATTAGAACGTGTCCTTCGATAGGTGCGAGTCGGAAGAGTGCCGATATTAGCGATGATTTACCAGCTCCTGTACGACCCACGACACCAATCTGGTGGGGAAACATTCGTTGTGATCATTACGTTTTTCAAGGTTCATCCAATACCTACAGATGATAGCCGTAGCGATAGGGAGAAACATCTGCAACACCGCGAGGGTCACAGTTGCGTTGACATTGTTCAGAATAGGATTAGAAATACAGGGGGAAGAGGAAGATACCGGCCCACTGGATACCTTTCTCACCGAACGAAACGCGGCATGCGTCACTTTACGTCAATTTTCGGAGAGGTCGTGATATTTCATCGGTCAAGCAGGCCCATTCATGGAGCGAACTGCGTGGCTCTACTTTAAACAAGACCCGAGTACAGTCAACAATAACTGTTCGAAATTCCCTTCTTAAGTAGGGCAATTACCTTAGTAGTAAGTAGTCTATTACATATAATTTATTCATAACTGCGTTCAATCATGCGTTTCTTTCACACTGATACCCTTCCTAATGCTATCTTTCACACAATCTATCCATGTTTTTTAGATAGTATGAAGTAACAAAAAAAAACAGGATAATAATAATATGTAATGTACATACCTTCCAACCACTTTCGATAACAATGTTAAGTTTTTTGAGGACAGGTTCGGCTTCTTTGTTATAGCGCAGCGAGAGATCCTTGAACACCAGCCTGGCACGTTGTGGCCAGCCGGGCGGCGGCGAGGGGCCGTCGGTCGGCTCGCGAGGCAGAGACGTGAACTGCAACACTCTCTCCACACTTGTCATCTGAGATATCACCTCTGTGGTTTGCTTCACACCATACTGCACCATGTTCACGAGAATTAGACCTTGACTTATAGCAAGTCCAACATTGCCCGATTTAGTTGTACCTGTATTGAAAGAAAAAAGTTAAGTAATATCTATTTTTTAATATCATTAACAGATAGAATGTAGTTTGTTTGTAACTCACCATCATCAAGAAGTAGGAACGTGTACGCCACTATGATAACGTATAGAGCGCATATCAGACTAAGCCAGATTGAAAAACAAGTATTAGTGACGATCGTTAAAAACCTGTAAACAAGATGCAACCATCGTTAATAATATACGAGTAATGTCGAAACTTATATTTAATTAATTATTAGCTAAGTGTGTTTTTTTCCTTGGCAACCCCAAATTCTAGTATAGCCGTGCGTTTCAACCTTAATATGTTAATCATTGTCCACTTTTAATGCTCACTGTCAGTTAAATTAAGCAATAAGTTCACGACATAATATCTATAATATAATATCTTGTACACAATACACACAGCGCCCTCTAGTTCCAAGCTAAGCAACTAAATGCTTCTGTTATGGATACTAGATAACGGATATTAATGCATATATACTTTTCTTTTATAAATACATACTTATAATACATAGAAAAACACCCAGATGCCACACAAATATTTGTGTTCGGGTGGGAATCGAAACCCCGACCTCATTGCTGAAGCCTGTATTTTTACCAATGCGCCAAAGGAGCGCGACGGCCCCGAGGCCCCGATTTCTCAATATTACGATTTATTACTGTATTATCTGACCTGAACATTTTTGAAATAAAATATGTTTTCTAAAATACATAAGTGTAGCCTAAGCTACTACTTCTTACATCAGCAACTTGCCAATAAGTGCCGTCAAAGTCGGTGCAGCCACTTCCAAGCCTGGCCAGAAGTGATAGACAGACAAAAATAGTAAATTGTAATTTTGGTGTGTGTTACTTGACCAATTTGGTTATTTCATTTATTACGGACTGACACTCCAATTTTGTGTAAAGATGTATGACAATGTTAATTTTTATTTAGTTTAAAATCGATATGATTATTATCGAGAAATATCTAGTTTGAACTGTAGTAGTGTAGTGTACGCACCAGGCGGCCGTGTGCACGTCCTGCTTGTCGTCGAAGTGCGCGCGCAGCATGTCCTGGGCGCCGCACGCGCGCACCGTGGCCAGCCCCGCCATGGTGGACGACACGTGCGAGAACACCGGGCTGCGCGTCACGCCCTCCACCCTGCACCACACAACGTACATCATACACTCTACTACTTTATTTTTATGGGATAGGAGGGCAAACGAGCCGGCGTGTCACCTGATGGGAAGCAATCAACGCCGCCCATGGACATCAGCAACACATATAGTGTTAATTTTGCGTTGCCAATCTTTAAGGGATTGGGGATAGGAAAGGGTGGGGGAGGGGGTGGGCCTCCGGGTACCTCTCTCACCGAACGAAACGCGGCACGGGCCACTTTACGTCGGTCTTCTGAGAGGTCGTGGTATTTCACCGGTCGAGCCGGCCCATTCATGCAGCGAACTGCTTGGCTCTACCACATGCAGATATATACATGGCTAGATATTAGAATAATAGATCGGCAATAGTCACACATACAACGAGACCAACAATGGGTTGTTGATGTCTGAGTCACTTATCAATGTGTGCCTAAAAAGCGCTTCAAAGTATCAACCTTTACATAGTTAATGTTCATGTGTTGAAATGTAAATATCCTGAAAATCCAATATACGCGGTTGCGCTGTCAGTGATGAATATTAGTACATTTTTCCTGACATGTGCCATCTATTATAGTCTATGCTAAATCTATGATCATACACTTATCATAGACTGTAGTAGATGGCACATGTCAGTAAAAATGCACTACTAATCATCACTGACAATGCGACCGCCAGTAAGCGATGCTCACGATGTATAAACTCAACACGTGCACAATAATTATGTAAATGTTGACACTTGCGAACACTTTTTACGTACACATTGATAAGTCACTCACACATGAACAACTCATTTTTGGTCTCGTTGTTTGGGTAACTATTGCCGATCCATTATTCTTATATCTATATGAATTATAGATAAAAACCATCCCGTTGACACCCTCTATCTATTAAAAAAACAGCAAAAAAAATCTATTAAATATACTACTAAAATAAATGGCAAATCTTAGAAGATTTCTTTACCTTTTAAGTCCTTGAGCTGTGTTGAGGAAGATCGATGTCCATATGTACATGAGCACACCGCAAACTGAAGTCGTAAGCAACATGTACGGACTGACAATGGCCACCATGACCAATATACCCAACATCACCATAAATATCTGTGGAAAAAATATAGAATATCCTTAAAGCCTGAAATGACATATGAAGGTAAACGAGCAAGCGGGTTATCTGATGGTAAGTAACTAACGCTACCCGTTGACCTATGCAGCACAAATAGTGTTACAGTTGCTTTTAAGCGAGTAGGATAACAAAGAAGGGAAGAGAGGAGCGAGCCTCCGGATAACTCATTCAAACTCTTCCTTAACGAAATGCGACATGAGTTACTTTACGTGGACTTTCTTGGCCGCGGTATTTCACCTGTCGAGCCAGCTTATTCGTACAGCGAACTGCGTGGCTCTACCACTGGTAAACAATATATAGTTAATTTAGAATGTTCATATTTACTTGTATACTGTCCAAATACATTCTGGGTAATATCTCGTCGACGACTCCCATGTCCTTGGAGAATCTGTTGAGGATGCGGCCTGAAGGGTTGGTGTCGAAGAAGCGCATCGTTGCCGCCAGAATGTTACTGAACATCTGATTGTGTAGTTTGATCGAACTACGCATGCATACCCACAGGAACAACATTGATCTGCCAAAATTATTAGCGATAGTAAATCCAAAGATAATTACTACAAATTTCCACGATAAGAGAAGGAAGGAAGTTGCAATGGAGGTAGCGCTGACGCAACCCCGACTACCCGCAGTCCCAGAAGCAGGCTGCCAATGCCAAAAGTTTACCCAATAAAACCCTTATTGGGTAAACTTGGATAAAGGAAACCTGCACTATCCGCCTGCAGTGTCCCACGTACGGGGGTGTGCCTAAAGCCATTCCAGGCGTTAGCAAAAAATGTAATACAAATTAAATTTATGTGATATTCTGTCGTCAATTACATTGGATAATGAAACCAAATCCGTTGATAATTTACTAAATACTAACCTCCCAGTTGTTAGCAAGATACATCCCACAATTGCGATCGCCCAAATGTAAATGTAAAATTCGTTATTTTGCGCGAGAACATTTGATGTTTCGTTTTGTGTTAAGTTCTGCATGGTCATCGCTGTCTTCAACATGGTGCCGACCACTGTTAGATCTGGTGACATGGTTGTGGCGTTGACAGTTGGCGTTGTAACGTTGACAGCTGGCATTGTGACGTCATCAGTACCGTTCATGATATTGTTGTAAGTGTAATTTAAATTTGGCATTCCATTAAATGTAACGTTGCCTGTTGCCTGTAATGCATGCTGGGCTTCAACGTAATTCATCCTGGAAAAAAAATACGATTACCTATATTAAAACCCGGCAATATTTAGGTACAGTCACAGTAAATAACTCTATTTAACAAACAGCACAACCTAACCATCCTTCACAGTCGGTTAATATTTTTATTACAACTGACATGCTTCTAATTTATACACAATGATATTATTATATATTTATTAATACAGCATGATAACACAACTTCACGGCTTTTTTTACCCGAAGGTGTAGGCAGTGGCTGTTAAGCCTTGACTAGCCGCTATGTTTACGCCCAAAAGATAGGTCGCGAAACTATTGCCATACCGGGCACAAAGTATTTTTCAGTCATCGATATTAATCACATATAACTTTCGAAAAGTCATTGGTGTGAGCCAGGATTCCAACTCCCGACCTCTTGATTCAGAAGCGGGATACTCGACCACTGGACCACCGAGTCTATCTGAGACTAAATATTCTAACTATATTCTAATATACTTACCAGTAAGTCAGCCAAAGGTCACTAGTTGATGTGATAACTTGAGCCAAGATGATGGCAATTATGGTCAACATCATGAGCCACGTGTTCGCGCCAGCTTTGAAATATTGAAGGTATACGGTACCAGAGACGCGTCCTGTGAACGTACAAATTCTACATTTAAAAGTTATATTTTTAAGACACAAACAGTCAGTATTATGAATCTTAATAAAAAGTACTAGCTGCCAAATTAAAGTAGGCAAGTTCGATACCCACACACCACATCACTACATAGTATAAAACAAAGTCGCTTTTTCTTTCCCTAAGTGATAAATCAAAATAATGTACTACATTATTATACACCTTTAAAAGGTCTATAAAAAAGTCCGTGAGGGCATATGTCTATGTCTTAGGGATAACCCACAATGACCATTATTATTTTTTTACTTTTTACGAGAAATAATGACTTATTTACGAAGCAATTTTAAACATTACAGCATTAATTTTCATCCAATTAAGTGTCTTAAATAGATTGTGCTTTTAATATAGATTAATATAGCCACTTACAGCATGTAATTTAATCTAATATTTACGAAGATATTACAGTATTAACATAGAGGTACATAGCAGTTGCGCGCCAAAACGCGTGCCGATAAATAGCACAATTTAACTTTTTAAGATCCAAATATTACTAATTTATTTGTTTTGATGCGGAACGAAGTTCGCCGGGTCAACTAGTTTGTTTATAATAATGAATTCATAGTCATACCTGTTCCTGATATCTCTTCGATTTCTTGCTGTTGTACTTCATTTCCTAAACCGATTTCGTTTACTGTACTTGTACTGGCATGTGACTGAAATCAATAGAAATAAGAATGTACTCTATAAATATAAAAAAAAACTCAATCTTCCAAAAATATTGTTCTGTGCTCACGATTCTGTCTGCATAGAATATAGTACCTATCTATAGATAATAATAGCAACATTATTTAAATAAACTACCTGAACTGAAACTGTCCTCTGCCGTAGATATTTGGGTTTGGCTGTCTCTGCTGGCTGATCCTCTTCTTGTAATAGCTCAGAGAATAGGGGCGATTGGGACACCTGTTCGAAGTTTCCTTGAATTTCCATTTCACCCTAAAAATAAATTACACAATTATTCTTAATCTTTATGGTTACATCCAGACGCCCAAACAAGATTAGTGTTTCGTAATCTGGTCTGTTTAAAAAAGGAAAATGCGTGGCACCCGAAACTGTATGACCGTGGAAGAAGCGAAAGAAGTGTGTCAGCATCGTAGCTTGTGGAAAGCCAAAGTCTCTGCCTACACCTATGGAATACAGGCGTGAGCTTATGTATGTAATTTTATATGCATTCAACTCTACTGGTGTATATATACGCTTAACAAGTGACCATTTATTTCACCTGAAAATATTTTTGTTTTTTTTTTTCTCTAGATTTACCTTTCTTTCGACTCCCGAAAAGAGCTTCCTATGACTAACCCTCGTTTTTACCAGTATATTAATTATTTTATAGAAAATCATTTTACCTCCCCTGAGCATTAACTACCTACAACGCCGCTAAAATTTTTCAATAGGTAAATAAGTTCTTCGGGCTCGGCCTGGAGGTGGCGCCTCACAAGAGTGAGGCGCTGTGGTTCCACCGGCTCACTCGGGGCTGGGAGCCACCAGCCTCGCGGATCCAGGTGGGTGACACGGCTGTCCCGGTAGGGAGGTACATGAAGTACCTCGGCCTCATCCTGGACAGTCGCTGGTGCTTCGAGGAGCACTTCGTGAGGATGGTCCCCCGAGCGCGACGGGTGGCAGGTGCGTTGCACCGCCTGCTGCCCAACCTTGGGGGACCGGGAGAGGGAGTTCGCCGCCTCTACGGTGGCGTCTTGCGGTCCGTAGCCCTGTACGGGGCCCCCGTTTGGTCACGTGACCTCGCGGGGGCCTCCCGCTCCAGGGCTCTGCTGAGGAGCCTGGAGCGGATCATGGCCATACGGATCGTACGGGGCTACCGTACGAGGCGGCGACGGTCCTCGCGCGTTCCCCCCCTTCATCATCCTGGCCGAGATGTACGCAGCGGGAGGGGGGGATCCGGACGCGCGGGGACACGAAGTGCGAAGGCGGGAGGCTTTCCGGCGGGTTCTGGTGGACTGGCGCGACGCGCTGGTTTTCCAGGGCTGTGCGCATAAGCGCGCCGTCGGTGCCGTCCTGCCCCACCTTGAGGCCTGGGTGCTCCGCAAATGGGGCACTGTCACCTACAGATTGACTCAGATACTCACCGGGCACGGGTGCTTCGGTGAGTATCTGAGTCGAATAAAACGTGAACAGACGGCGAGATGCCACCATTGCGCATCCGACCTGGACTCGGCCCAGCACACGCTGGAGGTCTGCCCGGCCTGGGCAGCCGAGCGCCGAGTCCTGGTCGACGGGATCGGGCGAGACTTGTCCCCGCCGGCGTTGATCGCGGCAATGCTGGCGGGCGAGGAGGAGTGGAGTGCTGTGGTCTCCTTCTGCGAAGCTGTGATGCTCCAGAAGGAGGCCGCCGAGCGGGGTCGGGAGAGAGCCGATCCCGCCGACGGGAAGGATGACGCCCTGGTGCGGCCGGGGAGGTTCGTCGGGGGCGCCGCCGGCCGTGTGCCTGTTTACAGCGCGCGGTCGGAGCCGCCCCGCCCGGGGGAGCTTCATCGAGGCTCCCCGAGGATGAGCACCCCCTCGTGACAGAGGGGGGGCGACGGCGGGGTGGACCAGAGGGCCGACGCACTGTCCTGGGCCACCCCAACGCCGGAGGAAGGCCACCGCGAGGTTTTAGTGGGTAACCCTAGGATCGGATTCCAGTTTACTGTTTTGGGAGTCCCACACTACCCCCTGCCGTCCCCAGGCGGGGGGTGTGCATAAAGCATATCCTCGCGTAAAAAAAAAAAAAGGTAAATAAGTTCTTAGAGTGAAGTTACAATATTTATTTATATAATTGCAAGTCATTTATCTTATCAAGCAATATAGTGATAGTTTTTAATATTTTTTATTGACATTTACATTCTAAACATTTGATTTTATATTGATAAGATGACTTATAGGCGTACCTATCTGAGTCTGCACACGAGCAGCTGTCAGAATATCTCTTTGAGTCATCGATTATTCACTCAAAAATCAACAATCACGCCAATGATTATAATCAACGTTACGTGCATAACGTTGATTATAATCATTGGCGTGAAAATAGTCTGTTCTATATTTGAATTATACCGCGAATTCTACAGCGTTCTTTATTCAAATTTAACGGCATTGTACCTATGTAGTATGATCAAAGAGGATAAATGAATATTAGTAAAAATAGGAATTAAATTAAATATTCAAAACGTAAAAAAAAAGAAAATCTTCACATATACTATTCCTAAGGTAATTTTGTTACAATTATAGACATACATGCTTGCTTAATGTTATCAGAGTAATGTCACCTTCGTCAATATAAAGCAAACAAAGTAGGCGGCCGAGTATTTACACATCTTACATAGCTGTGTAATATGTTGTACAATTAAGTAATTATATATAAGTAAATTCAGAGCTCAGTCTAACTTTATTTTATGATGGAACATTCTGAATTGTCATAGCTAAATTAATATTTGTAGAGTTTTATATACCATTTCATATTATTATATAACTCAGGTGTTAAATGTTACTTGTAAATTATAAATTATTTAAATCGTATTGTACAATCACAAGGCTTACTAATAAATATATATATATATATCATGTTGTTTGTTTCCGTTTTTATTTGCGATTGTTTTTCTTATCTATAATAAAAATCAAGGTTTTATTTTTATTTTCTGCATTTGCGTACCTACTGTACGTTTTATTAATACGATATCGATATTTCCTACTCGATTACCTCAAAACGTAAGTTAATGTTTTCGTTTATTTATAATAGATATATATCTCTGGCACTCCTAAACTTTATAGGCTGAATTGATTTCAGCTTGAGAGGAATTTCCTAGGAATAACGAATATGAACAAGCAATGATAGTCTCGGTGGTATAGTGATCGAGCCACCTGTTTCTGAATAAAGAAGTCATAGGATCGGTTCCGGGCTTACTTTATGACACTCTTTCCGGAAGTTATGCGTGATTGATATCGAGATTTAACAACTTTGTGCTCGGTATATGGCAATAGATTCTGCCACATATCCGTCCCATTTGGGACGTAACAATTGGGCAAATTGGATAGAAAAAGGGGTGAAGGTCCGTCCTATGGAAGTGTGCCCGTTATGGCTATCAACTAAATACTATAGTAACTCACATTATGCAATATGACGATAGTGTCAGCTTCCTTGAGATGATGCAGTTGGTGAGTGACCAATACCCGTGTTGAGTGCTGCAGCAATCCCATCATGCACTCGGAGACCAGGTGTTTGCCGACATGCGTGTCCACCGCAGACAGCGGATCGTCCAATAGATAGATATCGGCCTGAGTAAACAATAGATCTTTAATTCGTATAGATAATTTAAGCAGCGCCATCTAGTGTCAAGTTAAGCGACAAAAAAAAGACTTTACCCAGTATAACAATATTACGGAACTGATGATTTCGTTTGTTTGGTTGGTTACACGATATTCTTGGTTCTGATGCGATATGAATATTTTTTTCAGTGTTACATAGCCCATTTATCGACAAAGACTCATAAATTTATAATCTATAGGAGCGATACGTGATCTTTTTCTGGTGAATATTTATTATAATATGGGGATACAATATACACACACATCCTTTTTGCAGTTAATTTATTAAAATTGTATGTTCATAAACAACAAAACATTCGGACGCCATTATGAACAATGAACAGCCATATTCATCATGCCACAGAATTAATAAAATTTATATAAATTCTAATTAACCTCACATATAAAAAATCAAACGTACAGATAATCTACAAAACAGAAAATAAATAAAACATTAAATTAAGAAATAACAGGTACATTACTCGCTCTATTGGAGCGTGCAAATGTGCCTCAAACAATAATTTTATGCGTTTTCCTTATAATATTTACAAAGTATTGTTTTAGGGACTCTCAGAGCCCTCCAGTAACCAGGGGTCTGAGTTTCTTAGCTATTGTTATGTAGAATACCAACCAATGACTGCTCAGAGAATTTAATTCGAGAATAAAAAAATGACTCGGTTGTCCAGTGGTCGAGCACCCCACTTCTGAATCCAGAGGTCGCGGATTCGAATCCTGGCTCACACCAATGACTTTACTAAAGTTATATGTGTTAAATATCGACATCGAATAATTTTGTGCCCGGTATGGAAATAGGTTCGCCACCTATTCCATTTGGGACGTAAGCATAACGGCGAGTCGAGGCTTAACAGCCACGGCCTTCGAGTAGAAAAAGGCGTGAAGTTATGTTATGTAATTTGAGAAAATAGACTCTCTCATCTAATCCATGAGACCGATAGTTCACATGGCAAGACGATGTTAGGCTGTCTAAGCCCTGAAGTATTATGGGCTACTGCCCAGTTATAACAATAAAAGTATATTCACCTCTCTATAACAAGCCCTGGCGAGTCCTATACGTGCGCGCTGTCCACCACTAAGACTGATGCCGCGCTCTCCGACCATCGTGGAGTCTCCCGCGGGCAACAGTTCGAAGTCACGCAATAACGCACAGGCTGTCACCACCTATAGGTAGTAAATAAATAATAGACTTATACTCCATGTGAAATCAAAGCATGTGCATTCCTATGATAGGTCCACGCAGTTCGCTGCATTAATGGGTCTGCTCGTCCGATGAAACACCACGCCGGACAAGAACTCTGAGAAAATTGACAGAAAAGTGGCTGATGCCGCGTTTCGTTCGGTAAGAGTTCTTCCCCATCTCACCATGTCCCCGTTGAAATACTCAAACTTGAAGGCCGACAACGCCACTGTGAGCCACTCGGTGTTGCAGATAAACATGGGCGAAAGACACCTACTTATCATATATATTAAATATCCATAGGTACTCACCTTCCTATAACGTTTACGATCGTAGGGTAATCCGAATAGTATGTTCTGTCTGACGGTAGCGACAAACAGCCACGGCTCCTGACTGGCGTAGGAAACACGTGCGCCGCCTAGCAACAGTGTGCCCTGGGATGGTGGTAGTTCACCTAGTATTACTTGCAACAACGAAGACTGCGGACAAACATCATAAAACAAAATTAAGTTGGACATTAACAATGGTAATGGGTGCTTAGTGTGATTACTTGAAAGTAATTAAAGTGGTCAGTCAGTCAGTCAGTCAGTGGTCGAGCACCCTGCTTCAGAATCTAGAGGTCGTGGGTTCGAATCGCCACACTGGCTCACACCAATGACTTTTCAAAGTTCTTTTCGGAGGTTATGTGTGAAAAATATCGATGACTGAAAACTTTGTGCCCGGTATGGCAATAGGTTCGCCACCTATTCCATTTGGGACGTAAACATAACGGCGAGACGTGGCTTAACAGCCGCTGCCTACACCTTCGGGTAACAAAGTGAAGTTATGTTTATGTTATGTAATTAATACCCATAAAAAATCATTAAGCCTAGAAGTCGCTCAAGATTTTTACCTTTCCCGCACCAACTAATCCAGCGACTCCAACAAACTCTCCTGGCTTTATATTAAGAGTGATATTTCTGAGTGTGTGCACTATGGCTTCTGGTTGCCAACTAGCGCTCACTCCATTCAGCACCAGACCAGTTGGTTTAGACTTCTCCTTTTCTACACCTACGTCCATCAAAGCTTTCTCTTTTACTGTCTCTGTCTTTATTTCATCCAACATTAAGAATTCCTAAAATAAAAATCCAACTTTTAAAGGTGTTTTTATTTGTGAACTTTTAGTAATTTTAGAACTAGAGTTCTAAAATTACTAAAAGTTCACAATAATATAGAAATACATTATGGTAATTTAATTACGTGTAAAGACAATATGGGCATAGAGTACAGAATGCGTGAGCTCTGACCTAATCTCTTGTGAAACACAAATGAGCGCTGTAATTCAGTTCTTGAAATCGGATAACGCAATGTGGCATCGATTAGTAAGAATCGGTCTTTGTTTAAAAATAGGTATTACTTTTTTATTCTTACCTCCAATCGCATCACGGAGACTTTAGTTTCAGCCAAGAAGGCTAAAGCCAGCGGGAAAAATATATTGCAAGCCAGTTGCAATAAGTTAAAATATTGAACGAGTGAAAACGCAATTTCTGCTCGTATGTCTCCACCAATTAAAACAAATGAAACTATGGCAGAGAATAAGATGAATCTCTCGGTAAATACACTGAGCGCGGTTGAGAAACCCTTGATCATCGATGTACGCATAATGAAGTTCACCTCCAACCTAAAAAGAAATGAGCACACGAGTCAGTACCAACTCATTCAGAATTTTTCATATATTTTTTTAACTTCACATACTACAGGTGTGAAGCGACGCAAGCGACGCATCATACTAACATTCTTGTAAATAGGTTTTATTTAACATGTAAAACTTTCTGAGAATCGGGAATTATTTATTTTTAATTATTTTGAATTTAGAATATGGTGTTTTGTTTTTTGCAATTTCGACTTTTGTTTGTCTTTTTGAATTTATTTGTTAGTATTTAAACCTATTGCTGTTGTTTCTTCTGCGCGTCGCCTACACCTGTTATACTCGCAAATTTAGGTAGTGACAGTTATACCTCGACTAGCCTACACTAGTTTCAAATCCCAAATGAAATAGATGGCGAAACCTATTGCCGTACATCGAGCATAATTTTGTTAAAACATGTGACGATTTTACACATTATACTTACTTTCTCAATTTGTCCACCAGTTTCTCGAATGGTTTCTCCCAGGCGTACATTTTTATCACTTGAACGCCGCTCACCAATTCGCTCATTACCTTCACTCTCTCATCTGTGCGTTTGGCTATCTTGCCTCGTAGAACGCCTTGACGATTACTCAGATATGCTGCACACAAATTGATTTTGATTAATATTAACAATACGATGGTCCTAACTAATACGTACTGAAGCATCATTCAAGTCATTTAAACAGAATACAATCTATGTAGGTTGAATAAATAGGGTTACATATTTTAACAGTGGTAGAGCCAAGCAGTTCGCTGCATGATTGGGCCGGCTCGACCGTTGAAATACCACGACCTATCAGAAGATCGACGTAAAGTGGCTCATATCGAGTTCCGTTCGGTGAGAGAGGTACGCGGAGGACCACCCCCCCCTTCCCCATCCTTTCCTATCCTACTCCCTTAAAGGTCTGCAACAGTAACACTATATATGTAGTAGGTGTCCATGGGTAGCGATGGTCACTTACCATCATCTTATCCCATAAAAAAAAAACACCTATAAGAATAAAGTTGCTTGTGTCAACAAGAAGTTATAATTTAAGCAGTGCATTATATAATTCTCGAACAATGTTTTCATAATAGCGGGAGCACCAAATGACTACCATTAAGTATTTAGGTCACCCGACATCCATTAAACCTTGAATTGTTTTTTTTTAATTCTTATATAGGCAAACGAGCGCATAAAGTACATAATATGTGATTACGGTGGGAGTGTTACCCTTGACGAGGGACATAACATGCGTGTTAGCGCCCATTTGAAAACCATCATTATTTAAAAATTAAAAAAAAAGTTCTTTAAAAAGATTTTAGGCTTCAGAAGATATTCAATGTAGCAAAGTTACCTAAATTATACTAAATGGTTCATGTAAAATATCTATAGATTTCAAAAACTAAAGGACGTACCATCAACCTACAAAACTTCATATAAACATAAGGTATTTAAAATAATGTACGTAGCAGCCCCCTGTCAGAAATAGGATAACTTAAACTCGAAACTCATTAGTTTTACAATGTACCTGCGGAGTTTTTTTCCGATTTGTTTAAATAAAGTCATTACTTGCTGTTTTTTATGTTCGTCTTACTTCAAAACCAGACTAATACAACAATAAACATGCGCTGTTAGATAAGCTTAATTAAAACCAGTACAAATTTAGTAAACTCCAAAACATCTAGATCTACTAAAAACTCGATTTTAGATAATTGGCTGTTGACTATTGACGTACTCTTCCAAATTTATTAGCATACATTTTTATTCAGTTTTCTGCACACAAAATTCAAGATATACATAATAGCTTATTATGCACTAATCCCCTTGGTTTGGGAAAATTCAATTCTGGTTCATAAATAAATGTCGTTGGAATTCACCTTGAACTAGCACGGTTTGAAAGAAAATTACAGCCAAAGCGGCGAACGTGGCCCATTGTATATGCTGCCAGACCAAATATGACACAACAGGTACAACGATAGGCATCACCCATAAATAGTTCAGGAACAGTACAACTAAATCGAATCGATTCACATCGTTTGACATCAAATTGATGACTTGTCCAGGTTCTGTTTTACTCATTCCCGTTCGATCCAGTTTCAATATCTAAAAAAAAAAATACCTGTCTATTATTTAAATTTTTGAAATTGATTACTCATTGCTGTTCGATTAAATATTTAAAAAAAAACTATATAATTCTTTATTTAAATTTTTGCTATTGATTTGCTATCATTTCAATAATGATTACGTAACCGTTTATGAGGTATGCCAAAAAGGTAGCAGATACTAAGTCACTTTCGATAAACCGGTTGAATGATTTTTTTACTGTCGCCACCAAATTCAAAGTACATTACAAAAAAGTTACAGATCGACGAAACTGGTTTTATAGCAATAATTATATCGGTAAACATTTGCCTATTATAAAATAGTAGGTAAGAACTTTAATATTACGTGAGACATATTAAAGTTCATATAAAAATATTCATGAGACATGATTATAGTATTTGCATAGGGATTGCAAGCAAGTGATACAAGACTCACTAAATGAAATGAGTAAATGTAGCTACGTGTTTAAAACGTACTTACTTACTGGTTTACTTCTTGATACTAGTGGTATCATCATCAGTTAAGCTAATTAGATATATTATATCGTCTCGGTGGTTCGGAGTTCGAGCGCCCCGCTTCTAATTCTAGAAGTCGTGGGATCCTGGCTCACACATGACTGACAATATTATGCCCGATGTACGGCAATACATTCCAACCATTTCCATTTTTAACATTACAATTTGGCGAGTCATGGTGTAACTGTAGCTGCCTACGGTTCAGAACACAAAAAAGGAGAGGAAGTTACAATAAATATAGATATATACTTATACTCACTTTTCTGTATATTAACGAACAACAGGCAATCCTAACTCGCATTCCAACACGACCTTGACTCAATCCCATGTGATTAAGCATCATCGAAGTCGATATACTCAAAAAGTTCATTAAAAAATTATAAATATGCGCATTTCTATAAGATTCCGGTGTTTTGTCTTCAGAGAAATATTTGATGAACAACGCCAAAAAGTACGGGATCAGAGGCCTGAAACAAGAGAAAGAAAAGTTTTAACATAATCTGTCAAAACCGCATAAAACGCGCGTATGGTAAACGCCAAATCAATGTCACTCATGGATTGACCAATTGGAAATAGGTAACTGTGTAAGTTATCGTCACTATTATATAATTATTATTTATAAATTATTCGCTAGCGTGATATTCAAGAATCATCTCAAATCGTTCAATCTTTGCCACAACATTAATACATTAAAGTCTGTGCGTGTAAGTAAAAAAGTAGGTACTTACATACTTACACATTTGGAATGCATTATCAAATTTTAATTAACATATAAAGTTCGACAATAGGCGGATGCGAATAAAAAAATGCCTGTGGAAGATTAATAATTATAATCAGAACTTCAACAGTAAAGAGATTATTATTATGCAATCGACATGAAAGTCGAAGTTGCTATTACATGTTTAGCGGTAAGCTTAAAGATATTTAAAAAAATGATCTGATATTGACAGAAAAGATTCAGAGAAATTGGCAAAATAGTATCCCCAGTTTTAATTGGTAATCGACTTTAAAAATAATATTAAGCAAGCTAGGTAATTTAGATATGTTAGAAACAGACAAACGAAATCATTACGTATTTAAAATTTAATTTTAACATGTTTACATAAGTATTTCAGCGTTAGGTAGTCGCAGATAACAGGATGAGTTTACCAATTCATTTTCGTGACTCAGCATGTCTGTATATTTATTCGCACTGTGACCTTGTACGGTATATTACATCACAGTAAATACTGTACTCAATATTGATTCTTACGTGTAATAATATTATAAGTAAGAATCAATGTGTTTTAAACTTTATTTTATAACTAGCTGACCCGGTGAACTTTGTTCCGCAAAAAAAGTAATAAATGAGTAAATTTTGGATATCATGAGGTTCAATTTGTGCTATTTATCGGCTTTAACTGCTGTCCCGCTATGTTAATACTGCAATATCTTCGAAAATATTCCTTTAAATTTCATGCTGTAAAGGGCCAGGATCATCTGTATTACATACACAATTTATTTAAGATACTTTATTGGATGAAAATTAATGCAGTAATGTTTAAAATCGGTTAGTAATAAGCCATTATTTCTCGTATAAAGTAAAAAAATAAAAATGGTCATTGTGGGTTAACCTTAAAAGATAGACATATGCCCTCGCGGACTTTTTTGTAGAAATTCCGAAGGTGTTAAATAATGTATAACATTGTTTTGATCTATCACTTAGGGTTGAGCCAGCGTTTGCAATTAAAGATCTAAATGTCGAAAATTATCATTTTTTCTTTACAAAATTATATATGAATTTTAAATCAAAACCCCGTTGACACATTCTAACTATTTAAAAAAACCCCATCAAAATCCGTTGGGTAGTTCCAAAGATATAAGCATATAAGGGGACAGACAGCGGAAAGCGACTATGTTTTATACTAAAAATATAAAGCACACTAAAAAACTTATAAATGTAGACTGCAATGCATGCGGGCGCGGAGACACTTTTACGGTTCATTCTGTAATGCTTGGGCTACATTAGCGGGCGAAGATTCGTATCGTGTTGGCGCGATGTATCGTGCCGGATTGGATTGTTCAGATTATTGAGATGGGATCTGTAGTATGCCATCAATGAATCTTTTTTCTTCTTCATATCTTGTACTGTGGTAGGGCAATCAGTTGCCCACGATGCGTGGATTCGAATTAAATCGATTATACTACGGCTACATTAGCAGGCTATAGCGAATATTCGTGTTAACGCGATAAATGTGGCCGGGTTCATAGTATTCGGGCGAAGACGATGTATTATCGGGGAGCTGTCGGTAAACTGGCACGAATCAAAGGGATTTGTCGCGCGAATATTCGCTTAGGTGGCTAGTCTACATCTACGGCAATTCAGTGTCGTCCAGACTTTGAAGCGAGACGGACGTGCATATAAATTTATTACACTATGCCTCACTATGGAATGGAGTAACGAATAACGTGTTAGAATGCATTAAATATTATGAAACTAACAGTATTATATAGAATCCTAGTGACCCCGACCATAAAAAGATACACTTTGTACACGATGCGTGGATTCGAATTAAAGATAGCATATTTTTAATTCGAATTCACATATCGTGGGCAACTGATTGCTCTACCACAGTAGAAGAAATGTAGAAGAAAAAACATTCACTGATATCATACTACAGAGCCCATCTCAATAAACTAAGCAACACAATTCGGCACGATGTTTTTGCCAACACGATACGAATATTCGCCCGCTAATGTAGCCAAAGCATTACACGATGAACCCGGCCACATTCATCGCGTTAACACGAATATTCGCCATAGCCTGCTAATGTAGCCAAAGCATAAGAGATGCGGTGATGAATAGCTGGTGCGCGTGTATTTTTTTCTTTTTTGGTGTGGTGAGATGGCATGGAGTGCAACTACTAATGCGAGAACGTGAACTGAACTAAAGGGAATGAAACTTGACATATAATTAAATTATTGTCGATAGTCTACCTTTTCTTATGTAAAAACGTTTGGTCTTTTAACTATTTAGCCAGTAAATAGGAATAAATAGCTTCTGCCAGTGACTACTGAACCGCCTTCAACGGTTCAATAATTTTACAATTTATTTATAAATTAAAAATAAATTTTATATAATATCTTTTTTAGATTGTTCTTTACAAGAAATAGTCTGATAATTTATGTGCATAAAAATTATGCGCGGAGTTTTGGCGGGGCTGTGGAAGAGACATGTCCGTTATTTCAATTATTTTCTCAGATTTGTGTTTCAATGGATATTATTGGATAAAATTCGTGGCGTTTTATTGAATAAGTGTTCGTATATGAGTGCAAATGTGGGAAATGGTGTAAATATCGTGTTTACTGTGCTCTTCTACAGTGTCGTCAAAACTCCCTCGGAACATCATGCATACAGTGCCACGACTTTATGGATGATTAGGTTAAGCTGTAGGTTTAGGCTAGGTTAGGTTAAGATTAGTATAGGTTAAGAATGAAGAAGTTAATTGTAATAAAAAGACTCGACTTAAAGGTCCTAGCAACCAGGTCGCTAAATTATATAAAAAAATATGCGCATGTCTGTGGAACATTAATTATTATTATTTTAAGTAAAGAAATCCTTGGCATGAAACTCGGGCTGCTATAGTGGTGAGCCTCGAGTACTGCTGACCCACTCACGCCAGCAATATAGCCATACCACTTTATAGTTACGCGGTTGATATAACCGCAGTGTTTAGTTAAAGACAGAGTTTAAATTTATTGTTTTATTTCTGCCAGGACCCTTACCTACAAGAATGTGTAGTTTTATATTAGCATGGGCCTACCCATAATAACATATCTGTAAAACTACCGACTCTACTCTCGACAAATTTCATTTGTAAAGAAGGCAAATAAAAACGAATGCTTAATTTTTTTAAAGTCAGTAAATTGTCATATGACATGCAATGAATTTTAACTCCGATAACATTAATTGAATTGTCTTGAAAAATGAAAAAACAACGTCCACAACGATGCTAAATACTTACTAGATATGAAACAGTAAGGTAAGTAAAGGTAAGTAACAATACCTATATTAAATTTGTTTTTTTTTTAACTACCAGTTTGAGTTCGATATTCAAATTCTTGTAAGTTTTTTTAATAATCTTAGTAAGCACCAAGAAGGCACCTCAGGAAAAAGGTACAAAAATGTACCTAATAAATACTTATAAAATAGTGCCATAAAATGTATACACTATCTTATGAGATCTAAGGAGAAAATAGAATATTAACTCACCAAAACACTATAAAGAGAACTGCCACGACCAGACCACAGAGCATATATTCCAACCAAAACGATTGTACAATCGCCCTCGAAAACGATGGTTTTCTTCCATTTTGTTTGGCGAGCATCAGCTCGTTCTGCCATGCTTCTTCTAATCGGTCTCCCAGTCGGCCGGACTTATCTTTGTCACTCGCTTGCCATAGATCACCGACAGTAATGCCCTCCTTATATCCCCGTCGAAATAGACTGAAGCTCCATCTGGAATACAATATATATCCTATATACATATGTATTTAATTCATACAGATATGTAGGATAGATAACTCCTATAGTTTCTCCTTTAGTATTCAGCGTATAAAAGGATCGATGTTGCCAATATATATACATACTAACAAAAAGATATTATCTAGTTTTTTATCTTCCTAATTAATTTTAGCATTTTGAATAGTTTACAGCTTTACAGAATACCACAGCTCCCCGCTCGGCTGGGTCGTGGGTCCTATTACGTACTCATACCAATGATTTCAAGGAATTCTTTTCGGAGGTTCGATGACTGACAACTTTGTGCCTGGTGTATAGCAATAGGTTTGCCACCTATTTCATTCGGGACCTAACATAACGATTCGGCGAGGTCGAGGCTTTAACAGTCGCTGCCTAATCTTTCGGGTATAAAAATGCGTGAAGTTACGTAAATGTTGGCCCAGCAGTGTCATGTTCCTTCGCGTGGGTAAGGGAAGCGAGGTAATTTCTGGTCTTCATACTTAGAGCCTTATATGGTCAATATACCGTATCCTCTCAAAAGCCTAACAACCCTTCATACATAAGGGTGTGTAGTTTTTCAGAAGTTGTCAATGTACTGTGAAGTCAAGTCAAATGTAAATACATGTGATAAAATAAGACTCTTTTTTTTTCTTATTCACTTTTTTGTTTTTTAATTACTAGATAATTAATACCTCTATTATTTGAAACCATAATTATTTTATTTGTACTATGAATGGTAGAATCTTACAGGGTAGCCTCGGGCTCCTAACATCCATAGACAAAAGTTATTTCGATTATGTTATTTAAAAAAGATAATATACCCCTGTGTAAATCCCCAAGTATGTCAGGATCACCAGATCTAAGCATGAGCCTTGCTATCATCAACGATAACTTAAAATAATAACGTAAATATATCCTATGTTTCTTGCCCGATTCTTTTCATGAAAGCCCCTACACTCGGAATCGGGCCGCTCGTGGCGATTGCGTCCGTGTTTTCTTGTTCCACGGAGGCACTTTCCTCAAACACGAGCGGTTTAAGAATTTTAATTTTACATATTTTTGTACACTGACTATTTTTAAGTGTCTGTGAAGACCTATGAAAATAAAAACAATTTGACTTTGACTTTAGAGTATTTTTTACATAACAACTATTTTGTTATCAATATTTATAGTAATTCGTATTAGCTCATATAAAATGTATTAAATATACATTTATGTTGACACATTTTTTCGCGCGAAGTAATATTACTGTACTTGTAGACTATATTAAATGTCTGTGAAGACCTATGAAAATAAAGCTACTTTGACTTTGACTATCGACGTGAAGGGGCTCTAGCCACGTTTCGCTCCGTGAGATAGAGGAGAGGAGAGGTATGCGGAGGCCCAATCCTTTTCCCTCTCCATCCCACTTCCAACCCTTACCCTATACCTTTTTAAAGGCCGGCATTGCAACTGTAACACTATCTGTGTTGCATGTCTCTATGGGCGGCGTTAGTTGCTTACCATCAGAACACACGCTTGGTCGTTTGCCTCCCAATATTTTGGCTATAAAAGCTTTTGTATATTTATTTATCACAGCGTATGGGAAATAAACGAGTTTTAATTTATAAATCACATCGCTTGGCATATTTCGCCGTTCTATTTTCTATCAGTTGATTGGGATACGTAATACTTGAATGGACCCCATTCAAGTATCTATTACGTAAGCACTATAGTCTTTGATTTGCTTATTTTGGATGACATGGGGGTAGGGGGGTCCAGATGTCGATTACGTCACCAATACATTAGATGGTCTGTTGAGAAATGACAAGGGGGTGAACGAGGGTAAATAATCTTTTATCAATCCATCTTTCATATGATCAACTTCGTCGCGGTGATATGTGATATGATGAGAAGAAAAGATTAAGGACACAACCTTAATCTTTTGATAAATTCTATACAAATTATCTGTTTATACTGCCTACAGAATAGGTTTTTTAGTCGAGGATAACTGGAAATGCTGCAAGTCATCAGCAGATAGTAACGTATCTATTAAACAATACCGATTATCACTATTACAACTAACTCCAATGATAAGCATTGATTTGTCCATGTGATATAAATAAATTAACTGTACATATAATCACATTAATCACTCCATCAATATCTCTGGGATTACATATACTGATTTGTTTTTTGTGATTACAAGCTCTTTACTTCTCAAAAGTATGTTGGAATCAGCTGTAAAAACTGCTGCAAAAGGAACCTATTGGCTCATCAGCGGCATTTTTTTTTCTGGCCGGGCTCCGTCGGGGCGTCAGGGTTGAATGCTAACCGCGACCCCCTGGCGCCCCAACTATGACGGAGAAGTGCGCCGCAGTGGTTTAGTGGGTATTCCGGCCTTGCACACCAGCCGGTGAGTCCCACATAACCCCAACGTCGCCACGGAGCCGTCCGTGGGGACGTCGGGGTATGCGTAAATGCATTCCACTGCGTCAAAAAAAAAGGGACTGATCCCTACGGTAAATGCGGTACTGATACCGAATTGTGAATTACAATCTGGGATTTTCTGCTCAGATTTTTAGCGCCCAGGCATCTGCCAAACACTCTTCTTTCTACACCCGTGGTGTACCTGTGGTTCCTACGAACTATTTTTATGTTTTAGAAATATGGATGAAATGTTAAGACTATTTAGCTTAGTAAATTTATTCAGGTAATTAGCTCTGGGTATTACCGAGGATACAATATTCGTGAAGCCACTATGTACAAAACTTAAAAGGGAGTTTTGTGTCTGTATCTATTTCTTTTACAGAGGGAAGCTAAGCGGACTACAATAAGATTATTATTACCCATTTTTTTTAACTTCTGAAAGCGTGTCATATTTATTAAAGTGATCTTTTTATGGGAGAGCATACTGATGCGTTACGTTACGTAACGTTTCACGGAGCCAATTTGCGTGGCAACTCTTTCTCTCACTCATACGGCTTATGCTCCTCTTCTTTTTTACTCTGATAGTTTGATACGCCGTATTTCTGATAGCCGTATTTCGGACAAAACTTTCCCGTTCTCTCCACTCTGTGTTTAGTGAGTGATATAGTTCAAATTTGATTAGTCTGATAATGATTAGTCTCTTCTATCAGACGTCACGGCAGGCGCATCTTTTTTTTACCCTAATAGCGTAATTATGGATTATACCATGTATGTACGAGTGAGTGAACATGAGTTTCTTGCCCGATTCTTCTCATGATAGCTCCTACACTCCGAATCGGGCCGCTCATGGCGATTGCGTTCGTGTTTTTTTGTTTTGTTTGGTATGTAATTCATTTTGAATAATATGTTAAATCTGTACTTTTTAACTATTTTGAAGTGTCTGTGAAGACCTATGAAAATAAAGCTTCCTTGACTTTGTAAACAATACTAAAGAATTAGACGCGCAATACAGGTAAAAGTTGGTGTGAATGTGATTATTTTTTTTATTTACATAACTTCACCTCTCTGTTACCCGAAGGTGTAGGCAGCGGCCGTTAAGCCTCGTCTCGCCGTTATCTTTACGTCCCAAATGAAATAGGTGGCGAACCTATTGCCATACCGGGCACAAAGTTTTCAGTCATCGATATTTATCACACATAACTTCCGTAAACAATTTTGAAAAGTCATTGGTGAGAGCCAGTGTCAGGATTCGAACCCGGACCTCTGGATCAGAAGCCGTGTGCACGACCACTGGACCACCGAGACCGATTATAATAATATTTAAAAAAATATTTTTGTTATAATTTAGTATTTTATTACTGCAATGGTAAAAAAGTATCCTACCTATATTAATGTAGTTCTGTAATGCAGGAAAGACAAAAAATTGTAACTACATATTTATTCAAATACGTAATTTTAAACGTGGGTAATTTGTATCAACGTATCGGTATAAATATATTTGCTCTAATAATTAAAAAATTTCTCTATTTATTATCATTATCTATACATATATAAATTTATATTTCCGTTTTGTTACCTTCTTCACTAAAAATCGTTTAATTTGCATACAATTTAAAGATACATAAATTTAATATCATTCACTCAACTGAGACGAAACTACCGATTAACGGCAAATAATACACCACAGAGCTGTTACTCGTACGTTCCCGAATATTATAGCAATGTTCAGAAAATAGAGTACCTATGGTACAAAGAATAGACTGTCGAAAACCAGTGTCCAGTAAGGTATAGTTACAGAAATACACACAGCTAAAGTTCATTACCCTCCTTCACGCGCAGTGGGGTAAACCATAAACATCAATTAAAATTTAGTTCGTTCTGTTTATTGATTATAACATGTAATTCCAATAACATAATAGAACATTAAACAACTCAACTTTTTTACTGTAAAATGTATAACTGTTACTTACGTTAGAAACGTTTTAGAAATTATATTCGCCTTGTCGTGTGGATTTTTCTCCTTCAAAACAAACTTCGATTCCATTATTCTGTTGGATCTATAGCTCTTTAATTGACTAAAAATACATATATATTAATCGTAATTGTTCTCGCTGTTCGTTCAATTAAAGTCTCCCGGTCAGCTTTTCCAAGATTGGCAGCTGTTCATAAAAGTTTCAGTAACGTGGCTTACAAAATAAAACGGTTTTCATAAAAACGTTGTGAAAACTTAATATTGCGTAAGGGTAAACGTTTATTTTTTTTTGTATTTCTTCCTCCGGTATCCTTTCGATTCGACACTTTAATAATAATACAGAACGACTTAGATTCTAAAGTCAAACACGATTTAAATAATATTTAATTAATTATAAATTACAGTTTTATAAACTAAATAAGTACATATCACAGTTAAGTAACTTGTTATTCGAAAACGAGCACGACGCGTAAGTATACCACGAACTAATGGCTCGGGCGTTGCCGACGTACTGAATATATATACCTAAATAACGGAGTGACACAGTGACGTCTAGCCCTCGATCCCCCGCGCCCCTCAGCCTTACCACGGCTACCACGCGGCTTCCATCCGATACACGCGGTACATTATGGTTCCTATCACGACACTATTGTTAAATTCGCGGAAATTCGCGTGTATATTATTATTATCATAAGCGAGTTGGCAGTTGTGGAGAATAGACGCTTCTTTAGGTTTGGTTACTTGTCTATGCTGTATTCATAAATTATTTACTAAAAAGTGTCGTCGAATTTAGTCTCGGTGGTCCAGTTGATAGTGTTCAGAAATAGCTTTTCCTAAACACTAATACCTGCCTAATTTATACCTACATATATAACTTCACGCCTTTTTCTACCCGAAGGTGTAGGCGAGTCGAGGCTGTTAATTTTTAGTCATCGATATTTATCACATATAACTTTCGCAATTAATTTCGAAAAGTTATTGGTGTGAGCCAGGAATCGAATCCGCTTCCTCTGAATTCAGAAGCCGTGTGCTACATACATACATAGCTCCATGCCAAATCCCTTGCGGAGTAGGCAGAGAGAACGAAGCGGCATAGGGCACGATTCTTACACGCCTCACTCGCTTCTTTGACTTTCATAACTCTTTCCATGCACGCGCGTCGATTTTTGAGGCTCCTAACATCACCTTCCTCCAGAACATTTCTTTTTGCTCATAGAATCAAATAGAATGTGTGTCTTAGCCGTCCTGGAACTCCTACATCCGTCCACTTTCGCATTGTTTTGTTCAGAAATAGCTTTTTCTAAATACTAATAACTACCTACCTAATTTATACCTACACGATTTTAAATATTTTTTTAACTTATATTAAAATGTGTCTAAGTATTACATTATCAGGAAGTACGATTGGAATTAGAAAGTGCAAAGTTTTAAATATGACTTGACGCCAAATCATTTGACTAATATAAGTCATCATCGCTGTTAATATTATTGATGATACATAAAACAGTACATTAATAAATAAACACGTAAACAAATATGCTACTCATTACTGCACTCAGTACTACCTATTTATTTTTCTGAATTAAAGGACTTTTCATAAAATTATGCGTGATGAATACCGACGCCTTATAAAATATGCCCGATCTATGGCAATAGGTTCCGCCATTTATGCCGCCCAGTTGAGGCGTATCTACCACAGTACAGCCTACCACATGTATGAAAAGGCGTGGAGTTTCAAAATAAAAGTTAAAATACATACCAATATTAGGTAGGTACTAAAGAAATCAACTCTAATAGATTAACGTAACTTAACTAATTTATTCTTAAGCAGCCCCGGATCTGGGGAGGGGGAAGGGGGGGGCCATGCCCCATGTCTCTCTTTAGCAATAAGGCTGTATTATTAGCAGAAAATCAACCCAAAAAGATTGAAATTAGATCTACTGAAAGCAGTGGCAGACATTTAACATCGTCTATGTGGTACAGGTTGTGGGTTATTAGCAAAACGGTTAGAACATCTTGGCATATATTTTCCATAATAATGGATAATGGCCTTTACCGCAATAATTTTGCCTTCCACCGTGATGTGACTGTCAGCGGGAGGAAGCCACCGAGGACAGGGGAAGAAGACTGCTTCGGCCTTATGCAGCACCACCTGAAGATGGATTCGTGGCCTCGCCCGGCTATGAGGGTTCCACCCGCTGAAGCGAGCCTGCCCACCTCCCTGTAGTCCCTTCCCTGGGCAACGAGGATCGTGTCATCTGCATAACAGATTACACTCATCCTACGGAAGAGGGCGCCCTGCAGAAGCCAGTCAAAGCCGATGTTCCACAGGAGAAGGCCCAAGACAGACCCCTGCAGAACACCGGACTCCATGCCGTATGACACCGCCAGCACCCCGTCTCCCACGCTCGCAGCCTCCCGCACCTGGCCCTTTAGACGGGCCAACGCGTCAATGGTCGAACGTCCTTTCCGGAATCCGAATTGAGCGTCCGACAGATCCGGCACCAATTGGCAAAGGTGATCGTTAAGGCGAAAGGCGACGATACTCTCCAACAATTTGCCAACGTCATCGAGAAGGACGATGGGCCGGCATGCTGGGACGGAACCCGTCGGCTGTGTGTTCTTTGGAAGGAGGCCCAACCGACCCTCCTTCCAGGATTTCGGAAACTTCCCAGTCGCAAGGCACAAAGTGAAGAGGCTCCGAAACCTTCCCCCCATTTCGGTGCTGGCAAGAGCGCCTTGGCGCGGAACCGGAGAGTTACCCCCATTGAATTGTTCCTCCGTAAGCGACTGGACCTCCCCTGGCGGTGTAAATTTGACCCTGCTAGGAAACAGGGACCGAACCACCCCGTCCAGAGGTAGATCCGACCAGTATCCGTCCCTTCTTCAGGACGGCCTGCTACTGCCTCCTTCAACTTGGAAGCGTAAAGTTCCGCGTGGAGGCCTGGGCTGTGACTTGAGTGCGGCGGCACGACAACGATGTGATCCCCAGCTGGGCGGGATCGACTATGGGTCGAGCGCGGGTGAGAACTGACGGAGTAGTCATACTAGATGGTCGGCAAAACATGTTGCTGAGAATGGCCTATTAAATAATTTGCTAGAAATAGTTCAAGCCTTAGAAGAAGTTTTCTTTATGGTATACGGTAAACAAGCAGGCGTTAGCACCCGGTGGCAAGCAACAAACGCCACCCATTGACATCTGAACACAGCTAGCACAGCACTTGCGTTGCTGTGTCTTAAATTGGAATATGGAAGAGATCGGAAGCGGGATAGGAAAAAAGGCTTTCTCTTTCGGGATTGGGTTTCCGGATACGCGGCATTAGTAGTAGTAGACTAGAGCCGCAAACGTTAAAATAAATGTTAGTGGGCGGGGGCGGCATTTTCAGTTTTTGCCCCGCCTAAAAAAATTGAAGATCCGGGGCCGTTCTTAAGTATACATCCGTATATTATACATTTTTAAATATATGTAAGTGCAACAGTGTCCCCTGAAGTCCTCTGTCTTAGTCGATGTTCGGTTTAGACTGGTTACAGTGGTTACCTAAGTAGCAGATTTGCCTTAGTTGTTTTGACAATAACTTATTATAAATAAATCGAATAGGTATATTATAATATGATGATATATAAATAGGGGGGTCATGTCAAGAGCGTGCGCGTCGCGATCCCTGCCGTCCCAGTGGGACGCAATCTTGACCAAAGCAAACTCAGCCGGACGGGCTGCTAGGGCGTGCCCCGCAAGCGACGGGCACTGATTAGCCCCCGTCGGTGCGGCTGCATGCGCATGCGGCGAAGGGGGCCGCCACCCTTCACGCAGCGCCAATCCTGGCGGGACGAGGAGAGGGGAGTGCCGTATAGGCACGTGGAATGTTAGAGGTAGCATGGCAAGAAAGATGAATGAGATGATGGATGTATTAAATGAGAGATGCCTGGATGCCTTATGTTTGACGGAGACAAAGCGGAGGGGGAGGGAGACCGAGGACCTCCCCGGTGGCATGGTAGCCCTATGGTCCGGAGTGGACCCGGACGTCCGTGCCAGTGGGGGTGTTGGAGTCGTTCTCTCCTCCCGCTTTGCTTCCGGAGTGAAAGATCATGAGTTGGTAGGCCCAAGACATCTTTGGGTTCGAATAAAACTGGGGATCACGCGAGTTTTCCTGGTCGCAGCTTATGCTCCCGTTAGCTCCGCGGATCCCCGCGAACTCGAGGAGTTTTGGGAAACTGTTAGGGATATTCTGGATCTAGCTGAGGAAAATGAAAGGATAATTCTGTGTGGTGATCATAATGGGTGGGTCGGAACCAAGCGAGACGGCCTGGAGGCTGTCCTTGGTCCGAATGGTGACAAGAGAGTGAATGATGCTGGTAAGCCGATATTGGACGTATGCCTGGAACGGAACCTCCTTGTGTCTAACACATTATTCCGTCATAAAGATATTCACACGTATACGTGGAGACGGAATGAGCAAAAGAGTATGATAGATTTGATTTTGATAGATAGTCGTCTCCGAAATACTCTAAGGGATACAAGAGCCTACAGAGGCCCCACTCTTGATACGGACCACTACCTGGTGGTAAGCCGATTCGTGGGCCTTTTCAAGAAGTGGAGACACTGGCGAGTGCGTACCCATTTCGGAGAGCTTGAAAGGATAAAATGTGAGAAATTAGAAGATGAAAGTGTACGGAGTATGTATGTAGGCCTAGTCAGTAAAGGACTCAATGAGACGAGTCTTTCTGACCTAGGTGTTGAAGAATGCTGGGAAAGAATGAAAGAAAGTATAGTGAATAGTGCAAAAGAAGTATGTGGTAGTGCAAAGAGGCATAAGATTCTGAGAGGTGACGCCTGGTGGGACGCGGATGTGAAATCCAGCGTTGAAAGAAAGAAAAAAGCATGGTTGGATTATGTCTCAAGTTTGAACCAGAATGATAGTATGACAGAGAAAAAGTATGAGAGCTACCGCCGCTGCAGGAATGTTACCAAAGCCTTAGTGAAAGAGAAGCGTGAAAGACTTGTTGCGAATGAGGAAGTGAGGTTGACGGAGAACTTCGAGGCGAATAACAAACTCTTCTGGAGGGAAGTTAGAAAGTCTCGGGGTTCTTCGTCAACATCCAGAATGGACAAAATTATGTCTAAGTTTGGTGACATTCTTGCAAACCCAAGCGATGTATTGGGCAGGTGGAGTGAGTATTTTGGGGAAATGTACGAGTATGTTCCGGATGTGGGCGCCGCGAGTGAGCCTACGGCTGACACCGCTGCGCCAACATCTGATGAGGACATTAGTATGGAAGAGATTGAATGGTCGATACGAAGTATGAAAAATGGTAAGGCAGCTGGAATTGATATGATGTCTGCTGAAATGATCAAACACGGTGGATCCTGTGTCCGGGACGCTTTCCTGACCTTGAGCAATCTGTGCTGGAGGTCGGATAAGGTTCCCATGGACTGGAGGCGCGCTGTCATCGTGCCCTTGTATAAAGGTAAGGGATCACGTATGCAGTGCGCCAGTTACAGGGCCATCAGTTTGATCAGTTTAGCAGCAAAAGTGTATGGGAAAATTATTGAAAGGAGAATGAGGGTGATATCTGATGGAGTGTTGTGGGAGGCTCAGGGTGGTTTCAGAAGCGGACGAGGGTGCATGGATCAGATTTTTTCTCTCCGCAACATCGTGGAGAAACAACTGGCTGTTAACCGGAAGGTTTTCTGCGGTTTTGTGGATCTGGAAAAAGCGTTTGACAGAGTGTTACGAAAGGATCTGTGGGATATACTCCCGGGCTACGGGGTGAGCGGAGCACTGCTGCGCGCTGTGCAGTCCACTTATGAGGGCTGCACAGCGTGTGTGCGTGTTGACGGCGGCTTGTCCCCCTGGTTTGACGTCAATATCGGCGTCAGACAGGGTTGCGTGCTGTCCGCTCGACTGTTCATCCTGTACCTGGACAGTTGTCTCCAGAGAATGAGATCGATGGATGTAGGGATGCGAATGGGTGACCTAGTTGTGAGCTGCCTGCTTTACGCAGATGACGCCGTGCTTCTAGCCGAATCGCCGTCGGACCTGCAAACACTAGTCACTACTATGAAAGATGATTGCATGATTAAAGGCTTGCAGTTGAATGCGACGAAAACGAAAGTAATGGTGTTTGAAAGGGAGGAATCCAGAACAGATGCAAGGATAATGGTTGATGATGTAGTGCTGGAACAGGTGAATGAAATTGTATATCTTGGATGCGCTTTTAGCAGAGATGGAAGGTACACCGCGGATGTAGAAAGACGAGTGGCGATAGGAAATAGCGTAAACGGAGTGTTGGGCAGATTCCTGGGCGCAAAAAATATTAGCAGAAAGGCCCAGTTAGCAGTCCTGATCCCAACACTAACTTATGGAAGCGAGAGCTGGGTATGGCAGAGTGTGCATGAAAGTAGAATAAACGCGGTAGAAATGAGGGCTCTACGCAAAATCTGCGGAGTGACTCTCGCTGACCGCGTAGAAAACAAGGTTGTAAGGAAGGAAGTTGGTTTGAAAGAGAGTGTCGGTGTAAAAGTAAGAAAGGGCATGCTCCGATGGTTCGGACATGTAGAAAGAATGGTTGACGCAAGACTGACTAAGCAGATATACAATGCAAAAGCGGACGGATGTAGGAGTCGAGGACGGCCAAGACACACATTCCAAGACCAAATAGAACGTGTTCTAGAGGAAGGTGATGTTAAGAGCCTCAAAAACCGACGCGCGTGCATGAAAAGAGTTATGAAAGTCAACGAAGCGAGTGAGGTGTGTAAGAATCGTGCCCTATGGCGCTCTGTTCTCTCTGCCTACCCCGCAAGGGATTTGGCGTGAAGTTATGTATGTATGTATGTATGATATATAAATCAGGATTCAAGCTGTAGACATTAGGTCTAGAAAGATGAAAAGACGGACCTGTTTTCTAGTACGAAGTCTTAAACAACAGTTATTTGTTATGCTATCAATGACATTTCATAAGCGATCAATATAATACGTCTGTTGTATTTATCAGTGTAACATTTACCTACATTCGACATAAGCAAATGAGAATATTTATAAGTAAGCATAAATAAGTAGGTACTCGTACAACATTGATGATAAGACCATACACAATATTCATTCGATTATAAGATTTATTACTCACATTTCATTCTGATTGAACTGATTTTATTCAATAAAAAAAAAACAGGAATTTCCCACGAACGATGAACTCAAATTTGAATTTGGAACAGACAGACTACCTATGTTTGAATTCTCAGGAACAACAAAAATCTTACGTTCCTCTATACTTGTCTATTGTCTATGTTGTTGACTAGATATTGTCTTTTAATTGAATATTAAATGGATAGGTCCACCTTGAATCCTTTGGGATTTTATTTAGATCTGATAAATATCCATAATTGACAAAATTATCCATGATGTACTGCTACAGCCCCCTGATACCTTCCTAGGTTCTAGGTACCTTTTTTTTTTACGCGAGGAAATGCTTTATGCACACACCGCTCCTGGGGACGACAGGGGGTAGTGTGAGACTCCCAAAACAGTGAACTGCAATCCGATCCTAGGGTTACCCACTAAAACCTCGCGGCGGCCTTCCTCCGGCGTTGGGGTGACCCAGGACAGTGCATCGGCCCTCTGGTCCACCCTGCTGTCGCCCCCCCTCAGCCACGTCCTAACGTCGCTCGGCGGCCTCCTTCTGGAGCATCACAGCTTCGCAGAAGGAAACCACAGCCCTCCACTTCTCCTCGCCCGCCAGCATTGCCGCGACCAACGCCGGCGGGGACAAGTCTCGCCCGATCCCGTCGACCAGGACTCGGCGCTCGGCCGCCCATGCCGGACAGACCTCCAGCGTATGCTGGGCCGAGTCCAGGTCGGATGCGCAATGGTGGCATTTCGCCGTCTCTTCACGTTTTATTCGACTCAGATACTCACCGAAGCACCCGTGCAACCGAAGGCGGTGCAACGCGCCTGCCACCCGTCCCGCTCGGGGGACCATCCTCACGAAGTGCTCCTCGAAGCACCGGGACAGCCGTGTCACCCACCTGGATCCGCGAGGCCGGTGGTTCCCAGCCCCGAGTGAGCCGGTGGAACCACAGCGCCTAACTCTTGGGAGGCGCCACCTCCAGGCCAAGCCCGCGGATCCATCTGTGGCCACCACCAGAGTGTCGTCTGCGTAGCACACGACACTCACGCCACGGGGCAGACTGGTGCGGAGGACCGTGTCGTAGGCGAGGTTCCACAGCAGGGGCCCTAGCACGGACTCCTGCTCCGTCCCGTTCCGGTCAACGTAGTCCACCCGCCTCTCCTGCAGGTAGGCCCCGATGACCGACCTCAGGTATGGAGGCACCTCGTGAGGCTATGAGGGCCTCCCTGATGGCCGGCCAGGGTAGGGTCCCGAAGGCGTTGACGATGTCAAGCGACACCCCCAGCGCGACCCCCGCGATCGGACTGCCGGTTCCGACAGGGCCCGCACACGACGCACCGCGTCGATGGTCGAGCGCCCCTGCCGGAACCCGAACTGACAGTCCGATATGTCCGGGCCCACCTGCGACAAGTGGCTGCTGATGCGGGCGGAGATAACCCTTTCGAAGAGCTTCCCCGCCTTGTTCAGCAGGCATATCGGCCGGAACCACGACGGAGCGTCTCCGGTCCTCCCTTGCTTCCTGATGAGCACCAGCCTCGCCGACTTCCATTCGAGGGGGAACACCCCGCGGCGGAGGCAGTAGGTGAACAACTGCCTCGCCTTGTTCCCCAGGACTCCCAGAGCGAGCACCAGGACCCGGCCCGGAACTCCGTCCGGGCCAGGAGCGGCGCTGCGGGAGGCGAGCCGCGCAACGGCTCGCCTGAGCTCGTCCTCCGTCACTTCCAGCTCGTCGGACCACGGAGTGAGGTCCGACTGAGACGGAGGATCCGAGGGACCGCCCTGGACCCTAGGGAAGAGCGTATCCACCACTCTTCCCACGACGTCCGGGTCCAGGGACTCCGTCAACGGAGCGACCCACGGAGTCAGTTTGCCCAGCACCATTTTGTACGGGCGTCCCCATGGGTTCCTATCCAGTCCCTCGACGAGCTCGTTCCAGGACCGCTCGCGAGCCGCAGCGATGGCGACGCATACGGCATGCGCGGCGGCCCCGTATTCCCGTCTGGCTCTTAGAACCTCTTCGACCGAGGTTCGCCTTCTTCTGCGGGCTCTTTTGTACCGGCGGCAGGCGACAAAAGCGGCCTTGCGAAGCCGCTCTATCTCCCCGCTCCACCAGTACACAGAGCCCTGCCGCCCACTCCAGGAGAGTCTCCCCCCTGACGTCGTCCCGGGTGTCCCCCCACTCCCTCGAGTGGGCGTTAAGATTACCCAGGACGAATACCGTTCGGCCACCGTAACCGCTAAGGCGGCTCGCCAGCCCGCCCAGGTATGCCTCGAAGACGTCGAGGCCGCAGTTGAGGGAGATGTAGGTTCTAGGAGTACCTATTATTGTCGCTTTCGTAGGCTTCGGAAATTGAGGTCATGAAGTTACAGAATCATACTTATTTCTAGTAAGAATTACTAACTATACATATTTAACGACCAAAGAATGTTCTATAAACCAACCGAGAAGCTAGATTGATCTGGCCGAACATTATTCCCTTTCAAACTTAGTTTAATAGTACGAGGATCCGCTGTTTTATTATTCCGTCAATTAGATAATTATTGACGGTTTTTATTGATTACTTTTGACTAACATTAGAAATTATAAAACGTCAAAACAGAGCGCTTTGGAAACCTAAAATACTTTTACCTTGAAAATTATACGGATTGAAAATTGTAAAACAACACTCGCACTGAAAAAGTCCAGTTGGCATCTTTACTACAGATCTTGGCAGATTTATCATAAATTTAAACACAAATCAGAATGTTAAAGCAGTTTGTGTCACAACGATCGATCGAGTCGATCAGAATCGTCAGCTACGAGTAGAGAGATGTGTGCTGAAGAATATCAAAATACGATCATATTCGATTCATATATTTACAAGGTTGACGTTAAACGTTGAGATATCTCTATGTCACAGATAACAGTTAAAAATATAACAATAATATTCAGGCATCAATCATCACAATATATCTGTATATTTAAGTACATACTATGTAGTTAAATGTACGATAATAGCAGGACCGCCGAACTTCGAACCACTTAATATATATTTTTACCACTAAAAGAGTCAGTAGGTACATCGGTCAAATTGGTAAAATAGTAGTAGAGATAAAAATAGGCTATTATTAGGTCGGGGAAAAAGTCTTTTCGCATAACGTAGGTATAAAGTTATTATAAAATTTCTTTGACTGTACTATTTGTGTCTGGCTGGTTTTGGTAACATTAAAAAGGTTACATTATAAAGAAAAGAAAAAAATAAAAAAAGTTGTTTCCCGCTATTTTTCATTTGTTTTTCTCTCCGTAAAAATGAGTGAATCTAATGAAGAAATTCGATACATTTTAAAATTTTATTATAAAAAAGGCAAAAATGCAACTCAAGCAGTGAAAAATGTGGAAAGTGGAAATTTTGATGTTAAAGATGCACCTCGCTCTGGTCGCCCTGTTACGAATAAAATGGACGCCATTTTTGAAAGAGTGGAGCAAGATCGGCATATTAGTAGTTACGATGTAGCTGAAGAACTGGGAATTGACCACAAAACAGTTTTGACCCATTTGAAGAAAGCTGGTTATACAAAAAAGCTCGATATTTGGGTGCCACACGAGCTCACTCAAAGAAACTTAATGAACCGTGTACTCATTTGCGATTCATTATTGAGACGTAATGAAACCGAGCCGTTTTTGAAGAGATTGATAACTGGCGATGAAAAGTGGATCACGTACGACAAGAACGTGCGAAAAAGGTCGTGGTCGAAAGTTGGCCAGGCTTCACAGACTGTGGCCAAACCTGGCCTAACACGAAATAAGGTGATGCTGTGTGTATGGTGGGATTGGAAGGGCATTGGTCATTATGAGCTTTTACCGTCCGGCAAAACCATCGATTCTGATCTTTACTGCCAGCAACTGATGAGATTAAAGGAATCAGTCGAGAGAAAACGGCCGGAATTGATCAACAGGAAGGGTGTGGTCTTTCATCACGATAACGCTAGACCACACACATCTTTAGCCACTCAGCAAAAATTAAGAGAGTTCGACTGGGAGGTCCTAGTGCATCCACCATATAGCCCTGACCTTGCGCCTTCAGATTTTCACCTGTTTCGGTCTCTGCAGAATTCTTTAGGTTCTGTAAGGTTGACCTCAAGAGAGGACTGCTAAAACTATTTGTCCAGTGTTTTTGATCAGAAGTCCCAAAGTTTCTACAGTAACGGGATAATGTCTCTGCCCACAAAATGGCAGAAAGTTATTCAACAAAACGGTACATATATATTGTAAATAAATGTAAATAAACTTTGAAAAAAATGTCTTGACTTTTCATACAAAAATACGAAAATACTTTTTCCCCAACCTATTATTTAACACTAAAACAATTTTCCAAATCCGTTCAGTAGGTACTTCTTGTGATTAACTCGCTGAACCAAATAAACAGAATAGAAAAAAAAAGTAAAAGTGTGTGTCCGCTCCGACGCACGACTGGAGTTTACTCCTCAAGAACGATTATAAAATAAAATAATAAATATTTACTGTCTACAAATATGAACACATTTCTTCGTAATAGAGAATGGCGTATCGCTCTATAGAGTGTTTCTATAAAGAGCTCAGGACATTGTATGGAGTGCCGACTCTTATTTATATGCTCTGTGACTATAAAGAGCTCAGGACATTGTATGGAGTGCCGACTCTTATTATTATACATTGTAAATCGATTCTTAAGGAGTAAACTCCAATAATAAATATATACTAATATATACTATGTACTAACATATTATATTAGAAACAAATAGTAATTAGTTAACAACGCCATCTGCTGGAATTAGTTAACAACGCCATCTGCTGGAATAGCTTTAGTGTTGTTGTCGTTAAAGCAAGTTAAGTGCTCACAATTTAAAATAATTCACATTCGCCAATAGATGTCAGGAATTCCAATAAAAAAGTAAGTTGATGTTTAAGTTAATTATCGATAAAACACGATAAAATGAAATTTTCTAAAAATGATTCCTAGCTAGATCGATTTATAGCCCCCGAAACCCCCTATATACTAAATTTCATGAAAATCGTTGGAGCCGATTCCGAGATTCACACACTTTTTATTAGGAGTACGATGTTGGCGATGCTACTGTGGCGCCCCTCGTTTCATTACCAAAGATCGAAAAATATTATTGATATTTCATTAGTATGTAATTCGTACTTAAATATAATTTTCAAAAAACACAATTTATAAAAACACAATTTATAAATAATATAATTTTTTTTTTCTCCGCCTGCAATACGTACTTACGTATATGTATGTATGTAAAAAACAAACAAACAAACAAACCCGATCCTAGAAAATGTGTCGAAATTGGTAAAGAGGACGGTAATTAGACGATTATACATACGGCCCTCGTGGTGCATCGGTAAACCGCACTACCGATAACACAAGGTCGGGGCGGGTTCGATCCCTCGTCTGGGGGTGTTTTTTTCTACATGTTTTTACGGTATTTATTTACAAAAATAAATATTTACTGTCTACAAATATGAACACATTTCTTCGTAATAGAGAATGGCGTATCGCTATAAAGAGTGTTTCTATAAAGAGCTCAGGACATTGTATGGAGTGCCGACTCTTATTTATATGCTCTGTGACTATAGCGCATAACGCATTTCGTGTGACACTCACGTGACTAGTACGATTTTGGTCCCCATAATTTTCATACCCCGGGCCTATATATGTAAATCGATTCTTAAGGAGTAAACTCCAAAAATCTTCAATTTACAACATAGAGATACTGCTTAATTTAAGTCACAGACATTTGTTTTATAAAAGGTTACCTTGTTACGACTAACATCATAATATTTATTGTATCTTTCCGCCAAATAGTGCACACGTTCCCTGTCCTAACAGTGATTTATTTATAGTGAGCAACCCACCGACCTGAAAAGGTATATGATCCCTCACTATGGCCGCACTCCAACCGAAGTTAAAGTGCGGGACCAAAGAGGTAGGTCTTGCCGCCACTTCTTACGTACTTGATGGTACTCTTATGGAAAGTCGCCTCGTGAATTCCTCCACTCCCCATTGTCTGGTTGGGTTCCGTAGCACAATAACGCCTGCTGACCGCGCGCTACGGCCGAGAGCTAGCTGACACTTCGATTCGTGCTTGGGACGCCTGATAAGCCGGCTACCAGTATCCAGCTGGTTCCGGAGCTATATAGCACGCTCACTTCACGTTGCACATCCATGCAGCTGCTCATCGGCCGAAGCCCAGCAGAGTCGAAAGCCGTGCTACTTGCTGTCCAGGCAAGTACCGGAGATGTGGTCCCCTTCAGCAAACTAACCGTTGGTTCACACTTGAGGCGCACTCACTGCACCCGCGACTGGAGACCACGGAGCCCTTGTCCAACCGGTCTCACAGCCTCTTGCTGCGCACGGGATCAGACGTACGGTCACCCATCACGGTACAGACACACATTGCCCAATCCCTACAGCTCAACCACAGCCCCCGCGAGTCCGACCTCAGCGGCAGAGACACTGCGAACGCCAGCACCAGCGAACGCCAGCGCCCGCAGTGGGGCTTTTCTCTGCTCCCGCGGTACCCTGATCTTGCAGACGGACCCGTAGTTCCGTCTGAAACCTATCTACTTCGAGCTGGTCTAGTCTTCGCACAGAGGATTAGCATTGCCATTCAGTGTGGCAATGTGGCCAATATTCTGGGCACGCTACCAGAAGACCGAGATGCGGAGAAACTTGATTTCAGCTAGTTTTTTAATTGTATTCATTTGTAACTACATAATGTTATTAGTTTAATTTTTTATACTTTAGCAGTTCTTAAATTGTCATTTTCAAAATATTGGTTATGAAAAGCAAAATTCAAATTTACTTTCGTAGTAAAATAAAACCTCATTTTAATTTCTCACTTGGCTCGTAGAATTTTCTTTTTAAAGTTTGTATTATAAAAAGCAGTACTTGTGACCATAAAAATATTATGAGTCCTCATATTGCGCACCGCTTCGTATGAATCGCAATACTATAAACGATACATCAGTTCCTAATGCTTTGGCTACATTAGCGGGCGAATATTCGTATCGTGTTAGCGCGCTAAAGACATCGCGACAAAAACATCGTCACCTATAGGCGATGTTTTTGTCTACATTAGCGGGCGAATATTCGTGTCGAGTTAGCGCGATGTATCGTGTCGGATAGGATTCTTCAGTTTATCGAGATGGGTTCTGTAGTACGCCATCAATGAATCTTTTTTCTTCTTCATTTCTTGTACTGTGGTAGCGCAATCTTTGTTGTTATTGTTGTTGTTATTTATAAAACATTTAATGAATTTGTTACGCACGGCCACTGCACAACGATCGCTTACACAGCGATGACCCCAATATGCGTCTTTACACGAGCCGCATTGTCAGCGGAACGTGTTAGGTGGACATCAATTCGATTGCCTAACCGAGGGCACTTGTAACATCAATATTATAAGTAAAATTATTATTGGTTCACACTTCGAACAGTAATCATTAGGATAATTAAATGTAACTTAGTATTGTAATTCTTATTCTTAATTAAATATATTATATTAAAATTGCTTTTTTTTGCAACCTCCGGCTGCAGCATACGTAATTGGCGCAGTCGGTAGGATATCGTATTAACGTAGAGTCAGTGAATAGCTCACAGTCTACCACGATAAGAACCTACACGGTAGCTGCAGTCCAGGGGTGAATCCAGACATCGATCCAGCAGAAGAAGCAATGTTGTAAGTGCTCTGAATCTTTCATAGTTTCATTCAACCTTCCTATTCATAAGTATCTTATTATTGAAATATCCTATTCCTTATAATTTATATTTTGCGTATAATTTCTTTACAGGTATACGTTAAAATTTCAATAGGTTATAGGTTTATTTTTGCATTTTGCGTATAATTTCTTTACAGGTATACGTTAAAATTTCAATAGGTTATAGGTTTCTTTTTGCATTTTGCGTATAATTTCCTTACGGGTATACGTTAAAATTTTAATAGCTTATAGGTTTTATGTGTAGTTTATTTTATTCTTTTCGTTCTGCGTATAATTTCTTTTACAGGTATACGTTGAATTTTCATAGTTAATAATTTAGACTAGACTTTTCCATAATTTTCTTACGTATTATTTTTATTGTAGCTAAAATAAAATATTAAAGATTTTTCATCCGAAAGAATCGCGAAATTCTAGGATAAGAGATAGAAACAGGTCGACTAATAGCCGTAATAGCGTTATAGACGATTATAGGAATTTATTTAAAGAGCCAACCATGGCACATACAGATATTGATTCGATTTATAAGTCACTAAAACTGTTGCCCGAGTTTGACGGCAATCCGCATGTCTTAACTCGTTTTATTAGCCTATGTGATATGATAGTTATCACACACTTGCAACAGGAGCCAGGGCACGAATTAACAAACCTAGCCCTTATAAATGGCATCCTTAATAAAATAACAGGGCCCGCGGCTAGATTTATTAATGCCAATGGAATACCAGAAAATTGGCAAGGCATCAGAAATGCGCTAATTAATAATTTTGCCGATCATAGGGACGAAACTGCGTTGTACAGTGACTGTTCTATGCAGACACAGGGTTCTAGTACACCACATGAGTTTAATGAGCGTTGTCAAAATTTACTTAATACTATAATGACGTATGTTGCGTTACCTGAATCAGTTAAAACGACGATTGAGGCTAAACGCAAACTTTATCAAAATCATGTTTTACTTTACGGCTAGGATCCATTAGGATGTAGAATTCTATATAGGTATATATTTAAGTATATTCTATACAGGATTTTATTATTTGGGTAACAAAATAATTATATAAATTAAATAAATTTCTATATACATAGCAGTCCTATCCACTATATATATAATATGTATAAACTTTATATAAGTATTTATAAAATTTCAAATAGACACCAGATCCTTCTACCACCCTAACCCCACCTATCCATCTTTGTGAAAGACTTCAGGTACATAGAGGCTGAATGCCCGAAGACCACTTAGTGGTATTTATGCGAGGAAACGGAGAATATAAGGATCCACTCAATGGACGATTGTATTCAACAACTTGTCGCTACGCAGCAGAGGACTAACTACTGTAATCCTGTAGCTGTATCACTGAAAGACTGGCATATGAAGAATAAGATAAAGGCACAAAGCAGTTATCCGGCTATCATCCCACATCGATGCCCTACAGAGACTACACAATTCACTATCTCTAATATCAGAAATTGTTTAAAGGGTCAAGTTTAGAAATTGCTCGACTTGCCCAACGACACCAGGATAACTCCACCTGTAGTACCAGAATTGGAACTGAAGAAGTTAACTACAGCCTGAACCACACAAATATACCAATGTACATATCACTATTCATTAGATGTACACTTGGTAGCGGCTTCTACTACTAGACGCGGCAAAGAAGAAGAACTATGAAGACATAACGACAGGAGCCATAAGGAATGGATACTGTCCACGCTATCCCAGCCTCCGAACATGTTGGACCCAGCATACCACCAGCTCAATTTACGACCCCAGTCTTCAATTAGTCGCTGTTCTACGGGGGGGAGGTGTTACGCACGGCCACTGCACAACGATCGCTTACACAGCGATGACCCCATTATGCGTCTTTACACGAGCCGCATTGTCAGCGGAACGTGTTAGGTGGACATCAATTCGATTGCCCAACCGAGGGCACTTGTAACATCAATATTATAAGTAAAATTATTATTGGTTCACACTTCGAACAGTAATCATTAGGATAATTAAATGTAACTTAGTATTGTAATTCTTATTCTTAATTAAATATATTATATTAAAATTGCTTTTTTTTGCAACCTCCGGCTGCAGCATACGTAATTAATTGATAATGAAATTGAAATGTGTTTATAATTTGTTTAAAATCAATAAATAATGTCTTTAAAATCAATTAAGGACCCCACAGACAAATTGTTTGTGCAGTTTTGTGGGACAGTGAATAATACCCTCATGTATACAATGTACCTTGTAACTAATAAAATAAATAAATAAATAATCAGTTGCCTACGATGCGTGGATTCGAATTAAAAATATGCTATCTTTAATTCGAATCCACGCATCGTGTACAAAGTGTATCTTTCTATGGTCGGGGTCACTATGATTCCATATAATACTGTTAGTTTCATACAATTTAATGCATCTAACACGTTTTCGTTACTCCATTCCATAGTGTAAAAAAATATAAGCACGTCCGTCTCGCTTCAAAGTCTGGACGATACTGAATTGCCGCAGATGTAGCCACACTAGCCACCTAAGCGAATATTAGCGCGGTAAATTCCTTTGATGCGTGCAAGTTTACCGACAGCTCCCCGATAATACATCGTCTTCGCCCGAATACTACACGATAACACGCTAACACGAATATTCGCCGCAGCCCGCTAATGTAGCCAAAGCATAATAGTAATAGCTATTTATGTATCTTGTATATAAATATATTAAATCATCAGGCAAGTAATTTTATAAAACAATGATATTTGATTTTGTTTTTAGAATATGATAATGAATAACGACTTAATTAATATAAATACATGATTGAAAATAGTAAATCCGGTTGATGTGATTGCCGATTATGTGTAGGAAAAATTAGTAGTGAACTAAAGTGACAGCAAATTGTATCACCGTAGCAATTGTACAACTAGTCGATATTTATATCGATCGATGGATTGATGTCGATCAATTTTTAAATATTTGTGAACACAAGGCAACGTTGTTCACATCTTTAGGTTTTAAGGTAGTGTCCGACCGAAGGTCTATTTTTGGCCGAAGCTGATTCTTCGGCAATCTCCACAACCTTCGGCCCAAGCTGAAGCCGAAGCCGAAGGTTTATAAACTATTAGTAACTTAATAATTTTCTACAAAATTATCCACAGCTAAAGAGGAAATCGGCGTAAAGTGGCTCCTGCCGTTTTTCTCTCGGTGACTGAGGTATCCGCACTGAACTAAGTGCAGTCCGGTCCGTCAGTCACTCACTCTTTCGTAACAGTTCGTTTAATTCCGACTGTTCTCGGACCTTCGGCGGGACCTTCGGCTTCGGCCGGATTCTGGGCCGAAGCCGAAGATCTCGCCGAAGATGGATTTTTGGCCGAAGGTGGCCGAAGCCGAAGCTTCGGTCGGACACTATTTTAAGGGCGTATATTGATTAAAAACAAAGAATAATATAAAAATATATTTTTAGGTAATAATATCTCAGGAAGTGATAATTTGAGGATGACTTTGGTACTTGAGAAAGAAAAGTACCTACATATAAAAATGCATACGACCATAGGGTGTAAGCTTGCTGTAAGCTTGATGTAAGATTCACCCAAATGGGTCATCTAAAAGCATAAAAATAATTTATTCTGACATCTAAAACAGTCATGTTCATTTTCTTCAGACTTCCGCTATTCTATTATCAATGTAAGCTGTAACAACAATATTTAGTATATAATATATACAATTCTATACTCTGTCCACGATAAGAATGGTTTTTTGACAGCTCATGCCCATGAAGTTTCTATTGTGTCGGATAAAATTTCATTAAATTTCATACTTAACATAATGTACTTCATGAAAGGGTACCGCCAAAAATAACAATTTCTGCAATTGTGCCACAGAAATATATAGTCGGTATATAATCGATAGAAATAAATGCTAGTTTAACAATTTTATTTATATCTATGCATATAAATAAAATTGAAGTGTCTGTTTATAATATTTAAATAACTGCTTTCTAATACATACATTATTATCCTTGAAATAAAGTTGTCATTGATGAACGTCAGAAAAAAATGCTTAATCGTATAAGTAAATATGATTTAATAAATCGATAAAATAGTACGGACATCAACAATTTCGTCAGTTGGCGACCTGTCAAAAAACCATTCTTATCGTGGACAGAGTATAGTACGTTTTCATCGATCAAACATCTAACCAGACGTTGCGGCCTTGAAAATATTAAATGCACAACTATATTACGGCGCCGCAAACACAGGTTTTTTATTTACTATCTCATATATTGTCGCAAATTAAAATAATCGCAGAAATATGACGAGTCATTGCGGTGAAGTCCGCTTAAATAGAGATTTTATTTTATCTAGTGACAATATGAACATTTATGATTTTTACCTACCCAGATAGAGCATTTGCAGAAGGTCGTCGTCGAATTGTTTTGTAATATTGCGCAATCCTCAACAAATATTTAAAGCGTTCGTCTTATATGTATTGCTTAAAAGACTAATTATTATTACATATCTTAGTGTGTCTTTTCTCACTTAAATATAAAAAAGCATAAGTCTAAAGCTAAAATAGCTCTAATTTTATAACGAAGATTCGATTAAAATAATCGTCATAGTTTTTTCACACTCCACCTTCAAACTACAATGTGTTCTATATTGGACTGAATGATCCGGCGATCTTAAAAATCAATACGTTTTGTTTATCTTTCGGGCACTCACAATTTATCAACTAGTGGGCTGCCTTGAACTCGCCACACTACAAGTGTTGTTATAACGCAGCGGTTGCGGCTTAGTACCGTTTAGTTAACATTTATCTATTTACCATTTTTATTATATTTTTTTTATGGGATAGGAAGGCAAACTAGAAGGCGTGTCACCTGATGGTGAGCAACCAACGCCAACGCCACCCATGAATACCAGCCACACATATTGTTGTTACTGTTGCGTTGCCGACCTTTAAGGGATAGGGAAGGGAAGCGTGCGGCAGTCATGTGGCGAACTGCTTGGTTCTACCACTGTTAAAATAATAATATACAACAACTGTAAATTATTTATTATCTATCTGCTTTCAATGGGAACCTGCAGAACATTAATTTATCGCCAGTCGAAAAAAAAATGTAAACTGTATCAGTTTCTTCTGGCTTCGTAGCAAAAAGTGACATAACAATCGCTCAGCATCTTTGATCGCTATCGCGTTGATTATGCTGTTATATAATCACCTAGTTGGTTTGTCGATTTTGCCGCGAATTCTAATATCTACTCTCTGTTTGCTAATAATGCTTTAGCAAAATTTAATCGTCTGCCACTCACTGAATTGAAAAACACCATCAACTTCTGATCGAGCCCTTAGACTGCGCTGATTTCCTGTGAATCTAGTTATAGAAAATCGATTTCTTATTCATGAAGGAGAGTTTAGCGTAATTTTTAATCAATACTTTCTGCTGAATGTGCTTTGCGTTAAGTGGTAACAATTTGATGTTAGATTATGATATCTTTAACATGTGATTTTTTTTACTAGTAGTAAGCGATTAGATAGTGTGTTCAAACAATAAATAAACTCTAGATTTATATATTTTTATGAATACTTAAAACGACGCAGTAAGGTAGCTACAACTGTAGTATAAGTTTTAGAAATCATCAATCTTAAGCCGGAAGATATAATATGACACATGACACAATGATATAATATGTATTATTCATGATTTAAATTCTGAGGTTACTTCTACAGACTTCCACTGAACCAATTTATTTTAAACAGAGTTTCAGTAAAATGTAGGTATCCATTTCACGCTACGCAGTTTGATGAGATAATTAAACTGTAGGCAATTAGGATGAAGAATTAAATTTGATTGCTATACTGGGAACTTTATGGTATATTATAGACGGTTATATAAAGAAGGGCGAGCAGCCCCGTAGTGCGAAGTATACGGACGCACAATAGCGGCAAAAGTTACTTTGGCGGAAAATAAATCAAACATGAAATTAATGAATTATTTAATAAATTATTTTGTAGTGTATTATTATTTGATATAAATAACTGAACTTAATCTTTATGGTTGAATATAGATACAGTAGCGTAGTAAATACAATATTTAGGTCAGAGTTTAATTTTACACTATTTAAATTGAGCCAAGGTTTAAGTTTCCGGTGTTATTTTACATTAAAGAACTGCTTTGTCTAAGACCACCCGAAAACTCTCCTTTGGCACCGTTAACTAAGTTATTGATAGATAATGTAGATATATAAATATAATAAACACTTATATATATATATATATGTTACCAATATTTACAGATTTACTGAATATTCCGCTTTCTCACACAGGAATTAATAATAAATGATATTGACATTAAAAAGTCGATTACTGGGGATTACCCAAAAGACAATATATACCTACTTATAAAAAAATCTGAAAGAATACCTACGAAATCACATTCGATACAGAGGTAAGTCTTAAAATTAATCAAAATACTAAATACCCACCCTTATTCAGTGGCATGTGACGTCACAATCAGTAGATAACGATTACTTAATGTTTCGCAATACATGTGCAAGATGTTTATTTTACGTCACAAATCAGAGTGTGACAGAAAGTCCTCCTCACAGAAATAGATCAAGATAGAACGGCTGCGATGTCATATTTCCATACATTTCGAGCGTGTAACTTTTTTGAAAAACCACGCCCACAGCGTGACGTCATTTTCATTGTGAGCGGGGCGACTAGTTAGGAGACACACTCATTAGATTATCGATATTAATATCGGCAAAGTGTGTTAATTTTATTATTTTTATATTGTACCAACTTTATTGATTTTGTGTAACGATAATCATAGAAAGTAAAACATGTTAAATACTTTAATCCGACATATTAATACCTAAAACATATTTTTCCGACAGTTTATAAAATTTAATTATAAATATTTTACTGTCCTTGAAACTATACATATTTATTAAATATTTGCCTTTTTGTAAGGGTTGGCCTCACAGTCCTGGTTAAATAACGAAGCCGAACGTCGACATATACGAGTACCTCGGCTACTGCCCGTTTGAGAAGAACGAGATGATTTTCCATCGGCGATTGGTCAAATTGGTGAAAACTTATACTGTCAAATAAACTGCTGCCAATGTAATTACGAAGCACTTTGGTTGAAATTTGTGGTGTTAGAATAAAGTAGGGACAAAGCAAGACATGAGCTGATACTCGAATTATTATTGAATATATTATTGAATTTTTTACGTCCTGAACGCAGGACAGGAACGCTCGTTGCGTAATGAGAGCGAGTTTCGAAAAGCATGCAATATAGTACATGGTTTTGGCACGCTTGCCACGCCTATTCGCCGTTCTATCTTGATCTATTTCTGTGGTCCTCCTAGTTTTACTATTAATCAACTATCAAAGAAAAAGAACCGTGTCTTATTCTGATTGTATTTATTTTTTCATTAGAATTCTGATTTATTAAAGTCGATACACGGCGATATTTTTTTAAAGTAAGTACTGTCCAGCTTGATCTTTGTATTTAAGAGATTTTTTTTTAAGTTTTCAGAAATTCAAAATATAGAGGTTGGAGGTGGAGACTGGTTTTATGAATTTTTGTCACAACCATTTCACTCGTACGAGTGAATTTTACATAAACACGTGTATAGTTTAAATTTTTCAGTACTAGTAGTAGTGGAGGGATAGCTCCGCCTACAGCTATTGAGGATGACAAGTCTTACTTTTGTAGTGCATAAATCGTAAATAAAGTAGTAGGTACCTAAGTTATTACTAGACGTAAAAAAATACGCAGTCTTCGTATACCGGGTCATTACATCTATAGCACTGTGCCTAAAAAGTTCTCAGCAAAGGTTTCTGCGCAAATAATGCATGTCTCTTCAGGCCTTGTTAAATTTTGAAAGGTCCGTTTTGTCTTTATTATTTTATTCAGACATGATTTATTCTATTAGTTGCAGTTATATTATTATTTTTAGATCTTTTGAAAATGTAGCTTTCTCTAACTATGAGATATGGCGAAGTAGTGAGAATTTCGTATCCTCGAATATTTCGGAAGCATCAGGTAGAGTAGAGAGTATCAGACTAATGTTCGGTCTGTTTATCACAATTCGCAAAAGGACCATTCAATTATTACGTAAGCAGATTTATTACAATTATTTACCCCACATCCCCCTTGTCAGCAAAAGTAAGCAAAGCTCTTACCCCCCCCCTCCCATAATTAAAGAAAGAAACATTTTTCAAAAAAATATTTTTCAAGAGACCATCTACCAGATTAGTGCAAGGGCTTTTTTGGAAAATTAACTACTGATGATGTAATCATCATCTGAACCCCCGTACCCCCCTTGTCATCCATAATAAACAAAGCAAAGACCCCCTCGTCCCCCTATAGTGCTTAATGCGTAATACTTGAACGGCCTCAAAAGGCTGGTGGCTAAATAGAAAAACATAAACATTTAGGTACATTTGTGTACTTGGTGTATTATAAATTTAATAAATATATTTAGTATATTTACACTATTATATATATTATTATTTATCTACAGCTTGCCTGTTTGAGCTGTAAAGTAATCTTTTCTTTCCTTATTTAAAACCTCACGCCTTTCTCGATCTGCAGGTGTAGGCATCGGCTGTTAAGCCTCTACTCACTGACTTTTTATGTCGCAAATGGAACACGTGACAGCTATTCCATAGCGGACATAAAAATTCAGCGTTTACATATACCAGCCACAATTTTATTAGTCATCGGTGTGTATTACACAACTAACGTGTAACTTCCGAAGATACTTGCGAAAAGACATCTGTGTAGGCACGGAAATGATCCCACGACTTCTTGGATCAGAAGAGCGTGAGTCGAATTGTAAAATATTATAATGTTTATAGGTACATAACTTCACGACTTTTTCTACTCGAAGATGTAGACAGTCGCAAGTCTTGACTCGCCGTTATGTGTATGTCGGCGTAGCGTTGACGTACAGGTGATTCACGTCCATATTTAAAAAAAAACGCACCAATAGTAATTAATGATTTATTACACTTTACACAGTTACACTTTCACAGTATTAGAACTCCGGAACGAGAGAGCGAGCCGTTCGCCATTCCTCGCTTTTTATACTAACAAATGACAGGAGCTTCCGGTACAAATATATCAACAGACCTTACTTAAACCAGTTTAAACTACTGTATAAAACCATAAAAATAGCTTGATAATTAATTTACTTCTAAATCTAGTCTAAATTCAAGATTATAATATTTATTAATAGGGTTGTTTACATGTTTAGTCGCTACACATTTAATTTTTCCTAAACCGGATGTTTGCATCAAATAATGTTTTAAGTCATGAAGCGTTTAAATTAACAATTACATATGTTTCTAAGAGATAAAATATAGATAAAGTAAAAGTATTTTAAAATAACAATTAGAAACCTTTTTTTTTAAAAAAAGATAATACAGATTAAGTAATACTTATTTAGTTACATTACGCAAAACAGATGTGACGTCATTACGACGGAAGTTGAAATAAACATTTGTTATCAATACTGGGCTTATAAGCGTTAAACAATGTCTAGTAATGGCACACGAATATAAAATATTTATTATTGTAAATTAGAGACATTTATTTAATCATTTAGAGGCGTAGCATTTTTATTAAATTATAATAAAGACAACGGATGTGACGCAATGGCCCCGGAAGTTGAAAAAATTAAAATATTTTACAATTTTATCAATACAGCGCCCATACGGCCATTCTGATCCAGCGCGCTCCTCGCGCTGATCATTCTAAATCAACACATTAAGTCTTACAAAAATCATAATTATAATAATAATAACAATAGGTTTCTCCATTTTAAGAAGATCTTAACCATAATCATTCATAACAAACAAGGCTTCACCTATCAAAGGATCTTAGCCACATTGAGGCATCACCACCATGGGATCTAGCCACCAAGGCATCACCCATTACGGGATCTAGCCACCAAGGCATCACCCATTACGGGATCTAGCCACCAGGCATCACCCATTACGGGATCTAGCCACCAAGACCGGGTTGTAAGGATACGCGTGGTGGCCAGCCAGCGTTTGAGGAAGGATAGTTGGATGGGAGCAGTAAAATTTTATTGTTCGCCCGCCCATACGCTATCGTCTTCGTCTAGAAAAGGATCTGCCTGGGCTACAGGTGCTGGTCGCAAAAAGTCATGGCTTGCGATCTTTTCACTACATCCGCGGAGGTTAACATGTTTTAACCTGTATCGGTCATTAGGTAATACCTCTAGAATTTCCATTGGACCTTCAAATTTTGAACCGAGTTTCGTAGTATGTCGTTCATGACGACGCATGAGAACAAAATCGCCTACTTGAAATGGTTTTATTGTGGCTTTACCTTTGTCAAATTTAATTTTGTCTTTTATAGATCGCTCGTCCATCCTCTTTTTACAACTAGCCCTTACCGATGCTAAATCTACAATAGGCTCATCGTCGTCAACTTGAGAGAGCTTAATTAGCGGAGGTGAACATTTTTTACCAAACAACAATTCCATAGGGCTTTTCCCTGTACTTTTAGAAATTGTGCAATTTATAGCCAGTTGTAACTCCTGAATAGCGTTGTGCCATGGTTTGTTAAGTTCAATGACGGACATGTTATCCTTAATAACTTTCATAATACGTTCGACCTGACCATTAGCCCTGCTAGCGCCTTTAGCGACAATGTGATGTTCAATACCATAATCACTACAGTATTTTTTAAATTCCGCAGATGTCATACTTTTATCTTGATCCGTTATAAGACGAGTCGGGGTGCCAAAAATAGTAATCATTTCTCGAAAACACCTAATAGCAGATTGTGACGTACGATCGTTGGTATAGACTAAATGAACATATTTTGTGAAACTATCTATAAACACGAACGCATATTCCGATTGATCGCGCTTGCCATTCATACAACCGGTTATATCAGCATGCACAGTATGAAAAGGTATCTCAATTTTATCTATTGGGTGCAGAGTTACCTGCCTAGCTCCCGATAACCCTTTTCGAATTCTACAACTAACACAATTCTCTACAAATCTTCGGACTAGCTTTGACATATCTGGGAACCAATACTGTTCTCTTAACTTAGCCAATACTTTCTCCCAACCGAAATGCTGCAAAGAATCGTGATAGTGACTGATAAGATTCCAACGATAATTACGAGGGACTATAATAAGTTTGCGAGTTTTGTTGTCTATTTGAATTTTGCGTCTCAACAATTTATCTTGTAATATAACATATGTGTCGGCTACCGTTTGAGGGATTGAATCTGATCTTAGTTGATCAACTATGTCTTTAAGTACTGGGTCACGTGTTTGCTCTATAAGGAGCCAATTATGGTCAAGATTTGATGAATTTACGGAGAATTGTAAAGTTTGGGAAATAACATTTTCGTTCCCTGAGTTATGGGATTCTAACGGGTTACGGCTAAAGAAATCTGCGTGAGCTAACCGCTCACCCTTTCGATATTCTACGTCAAACTGAAAATTTTGAAGAAAGGCCCACCAACGGTGAACTCTAGGTGAGAGCTCCTTTTTATGCCTTGAGGCCTTGAGGGAGTTACAGTCAGTTACAACTGTGAAAGTTCGACCATGTAAAAAATGACGAAAATGCTTAATAGCCTTTACTACGGCCAACGTTTCTAGTTCATACGAATGATATTTGCTTTCAACGCTGGTCGTTCGCATGCTGAAGTAACCAACTACATGGGGGCAACGATCTCGCTTCTGTATCAGCACAGCACCGTAGCCTAGACTACTGGCATCGGTATGAAGTTCGCACGGTAGGTCAGGGTCAAAAATTGTCAATAAAGGGGATGATGTCAAACGGCTAATTATTTCTTCTCTAGCCTTATTTTGACTTTCGGTCCACCGCCAAGGGACATTTGTTTTGGTGAGCTCATAGAGAGGTGCCATAATTTTAGAAAAGTTAGGGACAAACTTTCTGAAATAACCAGCAAGCCCGTTAAATTGCCGTACCTCCTTTACGTTTCTAGGAATTTTAGATTTAGCCAATGCATCGATTTTTTTTGGACTTGGTTTTACAGTACCATTCTCTATAATGTTGCCCAGATACTCTACGCTGGTCTTTAGAAATGAACATTTCGAAATATTTAGCGAAAATCCAGCGTCGGTTAATCTTTTTAAAACTAAACTTAAATTGTGAATACCTTCTTCAACTGATGACGACATGACCATGATGTCATCAATGTAATTAAGAGCTATACTGTCCTTGTAATCGCCTAATGCCTTGTTTATTGCCCGCTGGTAAACTGATGGTGCATTGCAAAGGCCAAATGGCATTCGAAGGTATTCGAATTGCCCATCGGGCGTAACAAACGCAGTTTTTTCTACAGAGTCTTTAGCTATAGGAATTCCGTGGAAACCAGCAGCCATGTCTAGGCAGGTAAAGTAGCGAGCTTTGCCTAATTTGTCAATTTGGTCAGCAATAAGAGGCAAAGGATAGTTATCCCTAACAGTATTAGCATTTAGCTCCCTATAATCTACGCAAAGGCGATCGGAGCCATCTTTTTTCTTTACTAAAAGAATAGGACTACTGAAAGGAGATGAGCTGTCTCGAATTATGTTATTTGCTTTTAAGTCAGTTATAATCTCTTTGACTTTCTCTCGCTCTAACGGTGATAAACGATACGGCCTACGTTGTACTATCTTATCTGGATTTTTAAGTTTTATAGTTAACTCGCCAGTTTTTACTTCTGAAACGCGATTACCTAGTGTGAAACTAGACCTAAAACTTTCGAGAACACGTCTTAACTTTTCAAGTGAAACAGGGTCCTGAATATCGGTATTGACATCAAAGTTAGGGTTACTTAATGTGCCAAGTTCACAAATAATGAACTCCCGTTTTACAGATATACCCTCTTTACTAATAGTTACTGTGAGGCCAGGTGTGCTTAAAATGTCGTAGCCGATCAAAATATCAAACTGTGTTTGGGTATCTCCAACCACATAAAACTCCACCTCAATACACACACCACCAAATTCAACTTGAGTCGTAATACTTTGCGTGCAAACTACTGGCGAACCACCTATCCCTGTAAACGAAACATTTACTATTTTTCGCTTCCCAGAGATTGAACCGGCTATCTTATTTCTAATCAAAGAACAATCAGCCCCCGTATCAAACAAACAAGGATAAGTTTTACTGCCTATAGTTATAGAGGTTATACTACGATCTCTAGGCGTACAGAAGTTAACGGTCTGGTTATTAGTTAAACCTAAACGTTCGTCGTTCTGTTTCCGGAAACAGTTCTTATCACTGTGACCCTTCTTATGGCAATAACTACAATCTACGAATCTGTTTGAATTCACAGGTTTTGGATGCATATGGGAAGGAGGTTGCACAGGGGAAACAGATGGCTTTTCCTTGCACTCGCGAGAGAAATGACCAGGCTTGTTACATTTAAAGCAATTATTAGTAGATTTATTAAGCGTCTCGGGTAAACGCGGCTTTTTACCCTGTTTGGAATTGTGGTTTTCAGGACGATCAAATTTTCGCTTACGATAAGTCTTAAGGGTAGAAACTAATTTTGGTAACGAGTCGGGTGTGTTTCTTAATAACTCCGCCTTAACAAACTCTGGATAAATACCTGTTATCAAAGCGTCAATAATCTCGGAGTCCGTAGCCTCTGGTCTTACTCGTTTGAACAGCGTCCAGCCTGTTGTAGCGTACTCCGCGTAGCTGTCTGCTTGCTCAGAGGTGTAGTTGCGCCACTTCAGTACATCGTCAGCATACCGAAACTCCTTGCCGAAGGTCCGAATGAGGTCGTCTTTGACTTGTTGCCATGTGGTCGATTGGAGGGACCAAGTGTCGGCCCAAGTCTTCGCCCTCCCCTTCAGTTGTAGAATAGCTTTCATTCTTGCCTCGTGTTGTGGTATATTGAAAGCTACAATAGTCTCATCAACATTTGCACACCAGTCTCGAACGTCGTGAGAGCGTACGTCGGGATCGAATGGCGGTAGGTAGAAATTCCCGCGCATTGTATTTGGTAGAGAACTGGCCGATAGTGCAGCAGTTACAGCGCTTGATGCTGCCTTACTGGTAATCGAAGACACCAAACTCATGACTTCCTGCACCGTAAAGGTGCCCTCTGCTTTCTTTTGTGCGTCGGAAGATCCCAAAATAGGCGATTTGGATCCCACCGCTGCTGTCGGCGTAGCGTTGACGTACAGGTGATTCACGTCCATATTTAAAAAAAAACGCACCAATAGTAATTAATGATTTATTACACTTTACACAGTTACACTTTCACAGTATTAGAACTCCGGAACGAGAGAGCGAGCCGTTCGCCATTCCTCGCTTTTTATACTAACAAATGACAGGAGCTTCCGGTACAAATATATCAACAGACCTTACTTAAACCAGTTTAAACTACTGTATAAAACCATAAAAATAGCTTGATAATTAATTTACTTCTAAATCTAGTCTAAATTCAAGATTATAATATTTATTAATAGGGTTGTTTACATGTTTAGTCGCTACACATTTAATTTTTCCTAAACCGGATGTTTGCATCAAATAATGTTTTAAGTCATGAAGCGTTTAAATTAACAATTACATATGTTTCTAAGAGATAAAATATAGATAAAGTAAAAGTATTTTAAAATAACAATTAGAAACCTTTTTTTTTAAAAAAAGATAATACAGATTAAGTAATACTTATTTAGTTACATTACGCAAAACAGATGTGACGTCATTACGACGGAAGTTGAAATAAACATTTGTTATCAATACTGGGCTTATAAGCGTTAAACAATGTCTAGTAATGGCACACGAATATAAAATATTTATTATTGTAAATTAGAGACATTTATTTAATCATTTAGAGGCGTAGCATTTTTATTAAATTATAATAAAGACAACGGATGTGACGCAATGGCCCCGGAAGTTGAAAAAATTAAAATATTTTACAATTTTATCAATACAGCGCCCATATGTACGTCCCAAATGGAATAGGTGGCGAACCTTTTGCCAAACCGGGCACAAAGTTTTTAGTCATAGATATTTATCACACATAACTTTCGAAATTAATTTATTTATTTCGAAAAATCATTGGTGTTCGAACCCGCGACCTCTGGATTCAGAAACCGTGTGCTCGACCACTGGACCACCGAGACTATAGTACAAAAACAAAAAAACGCTGTTTGAAAAAGTACTTTTACTTCGTTTTACTTCAAACTCTATATCGTTATGAGAGCATTGATATTTTGAATAAAACATTTAGGTACATAGTACTTGGTGTATTATAAATTTAATAAATATATATACATTAACATAACCATTCAAAATATTTACAGTGATCTTTGAACTTTGCGGACATGTTGGCTCTTGGATTCCTTCACTGCTTGCTCCAATTTGTTTGTTAAATGTAATAAATTTGGCACATCACATTCAAGCAGGACATGCTTCACAATATTCTGGCAATGACTAGCGGCTTTTGCTTCCTGTATACTGGAATTAATTTGAATCGATGATATATCATCGGCTTCTTTACTTCCATCATACTCTTTACCGGTTTGAAGATCACCTTGCCCATAATTTTTCGGTGTCATAATTGTAAAATCCATTGCTATCATTGGTTTGACGTTTACGTCTTGGTTTCGTGAAGCTAACTGAAAGAGACAATAAGTCGAGTATGAAAAATGAGAAATTTTCTTTGAAACTCGCTACTAGTCGAAATATAATAATTTTGACAAATATTATGCGCTAACTGACTTTAATATACTTAAGGATATATGCGCCGTATCTTATAACTCGTGTCTTTTATTACTTCTTTCTGTCTACCCTGTAATGGACTTGACGCAATGTTGTGAATGAATCCTGTATTCGGTTTCACAAAACCAAAAAGGCATGTCTTGTAAAAACTGGTTCTCATTTAAATTGATTTATCAGAGATATTAAGTACTTAATATCAAAAGGGGAAAATATACAGATCGGTTGGCAGACCTGCGGGGTTATTGTGAGACACGTTAATTGCGTTTAATCATTAACGTCCATAAGTTTAACACCAGATATTTCACGGTTTCTCGGTTTGATGAACTAAGAAAAAACTAAGACATATCGAAAGGCAAAATTTTTATCCCAACGATACTGAGAGGGCGATTTAGCAACTCGGTAAGCGGTTGGGGAAAGGGACGCTCCTTTCACAGACCGGCTAACTTAGAGCGAACGGGTAGTATTTGTGTTTCCTTATAAAACCTAATGAAACCATGGGTGAGAGAAATTATTGATAAATTTGTGTCAATGATTCAACTGTCCATTTTATTACACAAAGATGAGATTCATACCTGAACTTCAAATCTCCAGGAGAAATCTTGATAAGTGGGGTCCTTCTGTTGTAACAGGCACAATGAATCCGATAGATCTGCTTTCTTATTATTGTACAATTTCGACAACACTTCTTGCTGTTCTGATGAAAAGCCTGCTATCGCCAACGAAGATTTGAAATCCGCTTCTGACAGCTACAAAAGAAGTAAAACTTTACTACAATTTGATCTTACCCGCGAATAGTTGTTAAAACAATATCAAAAGATATAGGAGGTTCAGTTCAGTTCTTTCGCTATTGACGACTATGACCCTTACTGGCAAACAATCTTACCTTACTGGCACACTATTACTATCTAAAATATCTAAAGGTTACATATAATCAAATCATAGGAAAGTCAAAACTGTACATTGAATTAGTTTTAGAATACTTGAATATTGAATAGTCTCGGTGGTCCACTGGTCGAGCACCCCGCTTCTGAATCTAAGAGGTCGCGGGTTCGAAACCTGATACTGGGTCACACCAATGACTTTTTCCGAAAAGTCATTGGTGTGACCCAGTATCAGTTATGTGTGAAAAATATCGAGGACTGAAAACTTTGTGCTCGGTATGCTAATAGGTTCGCCACCTATTCTATTTGGGACGTAGAAATAACGGCGAGATGAGACTTAACAACCGCTGCCTACACCTTCGGGTAGAAAAAAGCGTAAAGTTATGTTATGTTACTGGAGACATGATCTACAATCGATACTGAACCCATTTTTTTTAATAACTGTCCGTTTGTTTGCTACGGATAACTCTTAAAAGTACTGCATCCTCTTATTTCCAATTTTGCGTGAATATTGCCAAGAGGTCGGGTCAGCACATAGGCTAAATATTATCGCGTAATCACTAATTGGCGATGAGTAATGAACACTTATAATAGCGCATGCATAGCAGTTTTGCTGCTTTATGGAGTCCACGCAGACGAAGTCATGGGCCAAAGCTGGTAAAAAATAAATAGAGGTAAAATCTTTCGGGACCATGTCACTTTCTCCGAGGAGGTTATTACGAATATTCATCGATGTGTGATAAAAATCGATGACTATCAAAACTGTAGTCAATGATTGCTATTAATAAGTTTTGCCTTTCCGTGCTAAATATTTTCGGTATCATCAATTATAATTATATCGATTATGATAGAACTTATAACAAATGTGCGAAGGAAAGCCAGATAATTCTTTACAAATACGAACGTGTGCATAAACTTAGTAACAATTTTAACATTAAATCTCATTTAATTGCCAGATAAGTTTTTTTTTTGTATTTGACAATGACAGTACATATCTTAATAAACAACGTCACACGATAAATATTTAGAGTGACGTTACAAATTTTCTTTTTTCCTCCATCGCTCTTCAAATATACTTTATATACTAAAGCAATTCATGCTTTGAACAGGATCCGAACATTTCATGACAGTAGCAGTCAGTCATCTTATTTATCAATTGGTGCCATTCAAATAGAAGCCAAGTATAAACTTAATGTTCCGCTACTTTCCTCAACTTTACCCCCAATTAAACCCAGCAGTGGTACAGTGGGCCGATGAAATACCACAACCTCTGAGAATATCGGCGTGAAGTGACACATGTCACGTTTCGTTTAGTTAGAGAGGTCTCTGGAGGTTCACCCCATCCCACTCCCTTATAGGCCGGCAACACAACTGTAACACTATCAGTGTTGCAGGTGTCTATGGGCGGCGGTATTGCTTATCATAGGGTTACCCGCTTGCTGGATTCCCCATATTTCCCCATAAAAAAAGAAAAAGCATAGTGTTTATTTGTTTTTTTTTTGTTCGCCACCTATTCCATTTGGGACGTAAACTTAACGGCGAGACTAGGCTTAACAGCCGCTGCCTACACTTTCGGGTAGAAAAGGCGTGACGTTATGTTTATGTGAACTTCGTATGGGATACTTCATGTTATTTAAGGACAGTTACGTTTTTAAACTGCTCAAACAAATATCACAAAATTTTATACAAGGTCACCAGATGGAATTTTGTACAATATTAGTTGCAGGCTACAAGTAGTATTTACTTACACTACAAGTACTTATCATATGTAATTGAGATATTTATTTATCTCGATTTCCTGAGTTCTATTAAGAAACATCAACTTTATGCCCTTAAATGTCTTGGTGGTCTAGTGGTCAAGCACCCCGCTTCTGAATCAAGAGGTCGCGTGTTCGAATCCTAGCTCATACCAATGACTTTTCGAAACTTATATGTGATAAATATCGAGGACAGAAGACTTGCCCACAATGGCAATAGGTTCGCTACCTATTCCATTTGGGGCGTAAACATAACGGCGAGACGAGGCTTAACAGCCACTGCCTACACCTTTGGGTACAAAAAGGCGTGAAGTTATGTATGTATGCAATTAAATACCCAAAAAAATAGACAGCTGCAACTATAAACACATCATATTTATGGTATTTATAGGAGCTTGTTATCTGCCTTCAATATTTATCACACATTACTTCCTAAAGATTTTTCGACACTCATTGCTATGTCCCTGATTTGACCTTGAGTCCTCTGAATCAAATGTCTAAATACATTACTGGCCTATAAAAGCTGCTAGATTTTAATTACAGCTAGTGTAGAAAATTAAATGTCACAAGTACTAACTAGCCTACTTACATTCACCCTGCATGCCTCCACTAAAAGATAGACTAAGGCATGAATCAAGTTCTGAACATCTGTGATACTGCATTCAAGCTTTTCTGAAATCAAATAAACATAAAAAACTTTAACCAATAGGTAATATGTAAATTGGAATCATGTTTCAGTGATTACAGTTCTAGTCATGTCTTTTGTTCATAAAATTTTAACAGTGGTAGGGCCAAGCAGTTTGCTGCATGAATGGGCCGGATTGACCGGTGAATTACCACAATCTCTGAATAGATCGACGTAAAGTGGCTTATGTCGCGATTCGAACGGTGAGAGAGGTATATGGAGAGAGGATATTGGGAATAATTAGTCTATCATAGTTCAGAAACTTGTAAGTCCCATTTTCAATACATCACGCAATTGAAACTATAGATGTATAAAATATAACAATTATAGGTAGGTAATAAAAATGAAGAAAACATCGTTCATTACTTATTTTTTGTTATATTCATCTTCAGATGAAAAATTTTCACTATCATGACATTTTTAAGACTTAATTTTTTATACAGTTTTTAAAAATTCTGTTAAACAAAATTATTTGTTAAAGTTTTGGAAACTATAAAGTATTTAAAAATGTTGTTGGTGAGTCAAATTATTTATTAATTTGAGTAGTATATGTTTTAGAGTGTTTAGTATAATTTGAGTTAAGTTAAGTATTTCATTTAATGTTCATTCATCTGATTGAATAAGAACTGAATGCATCACTACTACTTTGGCAACATTATTTTACAAAGTGACACTAACTACTGTCAGCTAGCTTTGTCTAATTAAAAATACGACTATAGGTGCCAGCTCGATTGCCCTCCGATCCCATAAAAAAATGTAATAACATATGCTAAAAAGAAACTTATATCCCATAAATCTATTACATTGTAAAGAACACACTGGCTTTTTTTTATGGGAGAAGGGGCAAACGAGTTTGCGGGTCACCTGATGGAAAGCAATCACCGCCGCCAATGGCGTCTGCAATACCAGGGGCATCACATCAACGTTGCCGGCCTTTCAGATGAGAATAGGCTCGTTTCTTGAAGGTTCCTAAGTCGTAGCGGTCCGGAAATACCGACGCCGGCAACTGGTTCCATGAAGGAACAGTGCGTGGCAAGAAGTGCCTGTTTAAACGCACTGTTGTCGATCGCCAACCATTCAGCCAATACGGGTGGTAGCGTTGGCGCGTCGAGCGGTGGCGGAAATCAGCTGGCGGTATTAATCCGAATAATTCCTCAGAGCACTCCCCGTGGTATATGCGGTAGAGGATGCATAGAGATGCCACCTCTCTCCGCAACGCCAGAGGATCAAGCCGATCGGTAAGAGCTTGGTTGTCGACAAGCCGAACCGCGCGTCGTTGGATGCGGTCAAATGGAGTAAGCTGGTACTGGGGTGCCCCCGCCCAAAAATGTGAACAGTATTCCACGTGAGGACAGACCTGCGCCTTGTAAAGTTGCAGACGATGACCTGACGTGAAATACTGTAGTTACTGTACTGTAGTACTGTAGTATTGAGCACACCAAGCTTTTTGGAGGCCAATTTGGCCTTGCCCTCCAGATGACCGCGGAACTGGACGTCACTCGACAAGTCGACACCAAGAATTCCGATAGCGACTGAGGCGGGTAAGGGAGTGCTCTCAAAACAGGGAGCTACGACAAAGGGTGTCTTTTTAGCGGTAAACGCGCAAACCTGTGTCTTCTTAGGGTTGAATTGGACTAAGTTTAGTCGGCCCCAGTCCGAAACCTGACTAAGCAGAGTTTCGATTTCAGACACAAGTTTGTTCCTGTGCTCGTCGACGTTTTCCCTAGAAATACGCGGGTGGCCGGTATATAAGGCATCCCCGGTACTGTCATCTGCATAACAATGAAGATTGCTGCTAAGCAGCATGTCATTGATATGCAGAAGAAACAGCGTAGGGGATAGCACATAGCCCTGGGGGACTCCAGCATTCACAGGTTTTAAGTCGACAACAACTTTAATGCTCGGAGCCGTGAGAAAACTGGAAACCCAATTGCATAATTTCTCGGGAAGCCCATAACATGGAAGCTTCGAAAGAAGTGCTTTGTGCCAAACCCGATCAAAGGCGTTCACTACGTCCAAACTAGCTTTAAAAAAAAATGTGAAATCACTTTAATAAAGCCATGTGATTGTATACATCTACTTTCCTTACCTGCAGCAAGGCTGTATTTCTTATGATTAGCACCATTATTTAAGAAGTCCAATGACAGCTTACAAAAATCAATTAATACTGAAAAATATAAGAAAATACACATGTTTGAGGTGGCTAGGTCATAATTATCATAATTAATTATGTTTTTGCTTGTTTAAAAATTTATGGATACTACTAGCTGACCCAGCAAACTTTGTTCCGCATCAAAAGTATTTTTTACATTTACAATTAAAGTGCCAAATTTCTAAATACAAAGATTTTATATACAAACCATCTCGTCGACCACCTCTATCTATTAAAAAAAACACCAAAATCCATTGTGTAGTTTCAAAGATAGGGGAAAGCGACTTTATTTTCTACATAATTTTCATCTTTTCTTTTCTTTTCATCTTCTACCACTACCATTTAAGATAAACAAATGTGAATAGTTCACTGGCATAATTTGTTGTGTTACTTTAAAAGTTTCAGAATAAAACTTAGTACATTAATAATTCCGAAAATTTGTAATAGGTAAAAGTTAAAGTACTTTTAGAGCTATTATATTATATTTTCTCAATCAGCATTGCACAAAGTTTGTTAAGTACTAGCAGACCACACCCTCATCAACACCATCAGAAACTCCCTCCCACTTTCGTATGGTGGTAGATTCTGTGTTTACTACTAATCTGTCTACTTTTACTATTATGTGTGACTATTGGATATGGGTGTTTGGGATGTAAACCAAACGAAATAATAGGTGGTACCCATTGCCACAATAATAAATATATTTATATACATATGAATCGGGCGCATTTTATCAAATTTCCATATTTATCATTACATAGTTTAATAGAAAGTCACTTTCAGCTGTCTGTTCCCTTATTATACTAATATCTTTGATCTCATATCTTTACTCAACGGATTTTTTTATAGATAGAGCTTTGGTGTGGTTTTTATGGTAGTTGGTCATGTATGGTAGAATAAAGAAAGAGTGATATATCCGAAATTTACTCATTTATTACTTTTGAGGCTGAACAAAGTTCACGGGGTCAGCTAGTAATACATAAGGTCGAAAAACTCATTGTGAGCCAAGATTCAAACCTGAGACTATTACCAGCCTACCCGTTAATCATTTGAGAAATACCTTGTATGGAATGTTGATGTAATAAATTAAGATGTTCTTTTTGTAGTTCGCTTAAAAATATGATCATTTTGTTAGGGTATATCACGATCAGTCAAACAAACTTATACAACAAAGGTAGCCTTCTTGTTGTTCTTTTGGTTTAATATTCGATAGGAATAAATTTTGTAATTTCCTAAAGGCCCTTTTCAACAAGAATTGACAAGAACAGTTTGTTTACTTGGTTGACATTTGAGATAAGACATTTTTTTTCGTTCTATTTGGACACGCATTGGCCTAGAAGCTATACATGTATTGCCATATCTGTAGTATAATTTTCTTTACAGTATTACATATTATTCTATCTGAAATTAACATAAACTAACTTATGCTAATCTAACTGTGGAGAAATTTAATTTCAGCCAATGTTTTCAATTCTATATATTGTAAATATGAAATTAATTTGTTTATTTTTGTTATTGTAATTAAATAATTCTAATCTAACCTAATTATTCATGAAATCGTGGCAATTTATGCACGTGGTTCCAACGGAGTTTTGACGACAATATAGAACAACAAGGTTGAGTTTTGACATGAAAAATGGGTGTTTAAGCCGCGCACGGTCATATTGCGATTGGTTTCATCGCCATCTTGGTCATGATGACGTAGTTAAAGAGTAAGTACCGTTTGCAACATGCTTAAACATCATAAGATTGCGTTATAATTGTTATTGTTCAAAATTTTATAATTTTACTATTTTATTGCAGAGTATCATACTTACTCGACACAACGACTTACAACTGAAATTAGTTCTGGTTCAGATGATAATATTAGAATCGAAGAATCGGGCGAGAACGATTATAGTAAATGTGTATATTTTTAAATACTCGCTATTATTTATTAGTAATTGACAAATTTTATTCAACATTGAGTAATTCATTAAGCGAATTCCATGAATGTTTCTACTATCTGTATTTATTTTATGATGAACGACATCACGCAGCAGTAATTATGACAAGGTTCCATCGCAATATCATTGCACGGGGCTTATGCATAGATATTTAGGACCAATTTCGATCGCTTCGCTATCAATGGTAACCATCATCATCATCATCATTAGCCTTTTTTTTATTAGGTCCACTGCTGGACATAGGCCTCCCCCATAGAGCGCCTCAACTGCCGGTCCACTCAATCATGGGGGGTTTTTGCCATAATCGCCACGCTTGGCAGGCGGGTTGGCGATCGCAGTAGGCTGTATTTTCTTCAGAGAGAATGCTGCTGCCCATTCTTCTAGCTTTTCCCTTAGTCGCCTTTTACGACACCCACGGGAAGAGATGGGGTGGCGGTATTCTAAGCCGGCGCCACACAGCAATGGTAACCATGAACAATTATTAACTAATATAACTATAAAATTAATATATTATTATTTATATACTTAATATAATAACTTACATATCCTATTTCTGTGATCTTATACTTTTGTTCTAATGTTTCATAAATATTATTCAACATATTGTAAATATCGGCATAATAAAACTGGAATATATTTTATAAAATGTTATGAACATTTAACTAAATATTAGGCCACAGATTTTGTAGCCAGCCTCCTGTCGACTGTATCGTTATTAAAACAAAATAGTAAAGTGCACGAACTTTACTATTTTTTTTAAAGTACCTAATCAAATTAAAATCTACCGGGGGATGCATAAAATTGTTTATAAATAATACAAAATTTTAATTTATTACAAACTTATAAAATATCTAATTATGTGACACGTTACAGAAAAAAGGTGTTGTTACTCTCAACTCTCAAGTTACTCTGTAATCAGCTGTCAAATAAACAATTTTCTAATTTTTGACGTTTAGGTGCGTAAACGTAGGCTTAACAGTTGTGAATTTGTGATTTTTTTCAATTTTGTACTTTTGTTGTCATGTTTCTTTGATTTTTTTGTAGAATTAATAATTAAGGGTGTTAATTAATGAGAACTAGATTTAAAACAGCAAAATGGCTTTGAAAAAAGTCAAAGGGAACTTCGAGAGGATGTTTGATAAAAATCTGACGGATTTAGTACGAGGAATCAGAAATAACAAGGATAATGAGGTACTCTCCAAAATACTTATTAGAATCTGATTACTGACAAAATATCATGACTAAATTGCTAACATTATCCATACCTTTTATGTTAGTTGCGTCCTACACTTACTATAGCTTCTTACATTAGGCTTGCCCCTCCACCATAGATGTTACGTACTTGTTAGGATGAAACCCACCACATTTTTATGGCAAATAGATATTTTTCTGTCCAAACATTACTTATCCTCTGATTCATATCTAAAAAAAAAAGAAATCTCTATCAAACATTTTTGGCAATAAATCATACTATGTATATATAAATATAGAATTAAAATAATTCCAATTCAGATATGATCCTCAAGGGACTAAATTATAGGGATTACAGATGAGTTACAAATGGAAATGGAAATGTACTTACATGGACTTACTCAATTACTTTACCCTACCAAAGACTGCATGCTGTTGATCTTTTCATATCTATAATAGTAATAAAAATAAAGTTTTAAATATAAGACATTTACAGGAATTATAGATATGATATCTATAATTCCTGTAAATGTCTTATAATATATGTCTGTGTTTTATCAATACAATGGTATTAATCAATACAATACTTTTCAGTCTAAATATATAGCACAATGTATGGAAGAAATAAAAGTGGAATTGAGGCAGGATAATATTGCCGTAAAATCAAATGCTGTTGCAAAGTTGACATATGTGAGTATTTACTATCTGAAACTGTTAATTCACTATATTTTAAACACCAAAGGTGTGTAGCAGCATAAATGTCGTGACTTAACATTCCATTATTGCCCACAAGTAGTAATAGATGGCACATTTACTGCTATTTCAGACATAATTTCATTAGTCATAAATATGTATCATTTGCAACTTCTGGATGGATGAATATCACGTGAATATCTAAATTCTCACTTGAGACCTTTAATTGTGAAGTGAAATGCTTAACCGCTAGACTGCAAAGTCTGTTACCAACATAGAGAGCAGAAGTCAGCAGTCACTCAATTGATATATTAAATTCAGCAATATCATGAGATGTGTGAATGTAAAAAAAATAATTACATTTTATAAACAATCATATGATCCAGATATTGCCGGCAGTAAATAATTCCAGCAATGCATGTTACTCTTGTGTTGTTAGAGTATTATAAGCTCGACACCTAATTAGTACTTATCTTTGTAATCTTACAAATATTAAAATTATTTGAATTACCAGCTCACCCAGCTCTGCATAATAATATAAATGCGACATTAGTTATTTGTTACCACTGTCATTCTTGAACTACTGAACCAATTCAGGTGATATTTGATACCTATGGATATATGTAGATACAAAAACTTAGAGAGGAATGCAACATCGCCTGGTATCACTGGATGACAAATAACTGAAAAAATATTGTTAACATATTTCTCATCTCAAGTTATCTCAAGTAAAAAAAATGTGAAATGAAATAATATATTTTTGCGCAAAATGTAGGTTCAATAACATACAGGTATACACATTGCAAATTGTCATTAAAAAAATATCAAATTACCAACATATTAATTGATTTCTATGTCATTAAGGTAATCTGTCTATGGTTTGTTTTTTTAGTCAGAAATGTTTTTCCGGTGTCTTGAATGTGATATGATTCGATTCTTTCCAGCTCCCGTCAAAGCTATACAATAAACACTTTTGCTCATTGCTGCGGTTTGTGACTTATGCATACAAAGCACAGTATTGTCACAATGTCTGCTTCATTGAGACCAATTGGTTAACCTTGGGATTACGAAAATCGAAGCATTTCAATTTATTTACATGACTTCACGCTTTCTTCTACCCGTTGTGTTTACGTCCCAAAAGTAACAGGTGGCGAACCTACTGCCATATCGGGCACAAAGTTTTTAGTCATCGATATTTATCTCGCATAACTTTCGAATTTATTTTCGAAAAGTCATTGGTGTGAGCCAGGATTCGAAGCCGCGACCTCTGGATTCAGATGCGGAGTGCTCGACCACTGGACCACCGAGACTTATTTAATAATCATTTTAGAGCCAACTTTTTTGTAACACTTAGTCTTGTTATATAAATACATACCTATATCAGAACGGTTTCGCCACCGCACGCCGATAAAGTGACTCGTTCGCTCATTATTTTTTCGGCTTCATTTACATATATCGTGATCTTATCTCCATTTACATATTATTTAACTATATAATTACCATAACAGCATTTTATTTACTCTATAATACGTCTCAATATACGTAGAACTCGTATAACTAAAGCTAGAAAATGACCACCGAGATAGCAACATTAGGGTCCAATAGATAACTGACCAAAATCATGATTCTAAATTTATTTAGTTAATGTTGGTCATTTAAACTTTGTATATCGTGAGTAAATTTTGGACATCATTCAATTTGTGCTATTTATCGGCTTTAACTGCTGTCCCGCTATACTGCAATATCTTCGGAAATATTCGTTTAAATTGCATGCTGAGAGGGCCAGGATCGTCTATATTACATGCAAAATCTATTTAAGACACTTAATTGGATGAAAATTAATGCTGTAATGTTTAAAATCGCTTCGTAAATAAGTGATTATTACTCGTAAAAAGTAAAAAAATAAAAATGATCATTGTGGGTTATCCCTAAGAGATAGACATGCCTTCGCGGACTTTTTTGTGGACCTTCAGAAGGTGTTTAATAATGTAGAACATTATTTTGATCTATCACTTAGGGTTCAGCAAGCGTTTGCAATTAAAAGCCTAAATCTTTAACATTATAATTTTTTCTTTACAACATTATACATATATGAATTATAGATCAAAACCATCCCGTTGACACCTAACTATTAAATAAAAACCGTATCGAAATCCGTTGCGTAGTTTTAAAGATATAAGCATAATTGGGGACAGATAGCGGAAAGTGACTTTATTTTATACTATGTAATGATGATATAAAAAAAATTGTCGGAAAAATTCTTAGGAACTAAATTAAGGGATGGAGTACCCTTAACGCTAAGGGCTGTAAAAAATAGATGTTGATCGATTCTCAGAGCCACCCCGATATCCAAAACAAATTTCATGAAAATCGGTTCAGAAGATTCTGAGGGGGTTGGCAACAATACATCGCGCCTAGAGGTTATTTATTTATTTATTTTTAGAAAATTTTATATGGTCGTTTATCGTGTTTATATTTTTTTATTTTTTTCCCGTAATGGCCTTCATTTTAACTTAAAAATATATATCGACGAAATCGGTATCTACAGCCGTTTTATTGTTGTATTTCTTACCCGAACTGCGTCATCTTAGCAAGCAGCGCCCACGTTAAATCTGGTCGAATTGTAAATGTAAACCATTCTCGAAACTCCTTGAAAACACATCATCAACATCGGTCCAGCCGTTTAGGAAGTGTTCAGTGACATTTAAATATATGTATTTATTTATACATATGTACCTCTAGAAATGTTATGTAATAGGTAGATAATAACAGGCTATTAAAGGAATAGAAGTCATAAAGAAGAGTTAACTACGTTTTTATCAATTTATTTAAGTATTTGCTGACCAATAAACCCCCAACAATACCTATAACTAATCTATACTATACGTACATACGTATAAATTGAAATTGTAGTGTTTGTAATATTGAAATAATCGCTCGTTACTACATGCAATATGAATAGGTACACATACATGCAATAAATTACATTTTTTTTGGCTTCTTGTCTATTTGTTCCGGATAATCTCTGAAATGGCTGAAACGATTTTGACAGCGCTTTTATTGGCAGGTAGCTTACTATACTATACCTTTAATTTATTAAAAATCTTTTATTTACTCTTTTATTGCTTCTGAGGCAAAACAAAGTAGCCGGGCAGCTAGTAGTTCTAACAGTGGTAGAGCCAAGCAGTTGTACATTGTAAGTCTCGGTGGTCCAGTGGTCGAGTTTCTGAATCAAGAGGTTCGGGTTCGAATCCTGGCTCACGTCAATGACTTTTAATTAATACGAATTAATTCCGAAAGTTATGTGTGATAAATATCGATTACTAAAAAACTTTGTGCTCGGTATGGCAATAGGTTCGCCACCTATTCCATTTGGGACGTAAACATAACCGCGAGTCGAGACATAACAGCCACCTGCGGGTAGGAAAAGGCGTGAAGTTATGTTATGAGAGAAATTCCAAATTCATTCCAATTGTATATAGACAAAGTCATCTAAACATACAGGCTACGATTGCATATATTTAGATATCGCGACAGAAAAACACTGTAATTGAAAACTAACGTATCAATTTATCTGTAACATTGCTTTTTGCACATGTTGAAAAATATTAAAATTGAGCTAAATACATTTATTTATTTTATAACTCCACATTACTCAATATAAAATTGTTTATACCTATCTTCACGCTGTTAATACGAAAATTTAGGCACCGTTATTTTATATCGTCGAATTAAATATTATGTATGTTGCGCAATTGGCGTACATGGTATATCGGGTCCTGGTCTCTATATCAGGCACAATCTGTTTCAATCAAATCTATTAACATAATGAATGTTAAGGACTATGCATGTAGGCTGTATGCCGTAACCTGTGAATTCGAAGAAAGAAAAGACAAACTTCCTATCGAAGTTCGAAAGATTACTTCTTAAAAAGCACTTTTATTGCTTACAATGTCTCAATCAATTTTAGCTAAAATAGTACATGTTTTATTAGAAATGGGGCAAAGGAATAGGTGGCGGATCACGTCGTGGTAAGCGATTAGCATTGCCCATGGACATTTGGTACGTCGAGATCGGCCCACATTTGGGTTACCGGCCTACAAGAAGGGATGGGGATAGAGGATGGGCATCTGGACACATCTCTAACGAAATGAAACTTGGCATAAATAATTTTTCGTAAATTTTCCGAGAGTTTTTGGTATTTCACCGGTCGATGCAGCAAACCCCGTAGCTGTACCATTGAGAACTAAAATAAGAACCATTATTTGTAGTCTGCATGTTTGTATTCAATATATATATTGTATCTCAACTGTAGTATTTAAATACTACAGTTAAGAGAATACAACAACAGTGTTTAAACACGTGTCTCATATAATGGAGGCAGAATTACATTACTTTAATAATATTTTTATTTTCAGCTCCAAATGTTGGGATACGATATATCATGGGCTATTTTCAATATAATAGAAGTAATGAGTTCAAACAAGTTCACATATAAACGAATCGGGTACTTAGCAGCTAGTCAATCATTCCACGCCGACTCCGAACTACTCATGCTCACGACCAATATGATAAGAAAAGATCTAAATGCACAGAATCAGTACGAAGCCGGCTTGGCACTGAGTGGTCTTAGCTGCTTTATATCACATGACTTAGCCAGAGATCTAGCGAATGATATAATGACTTTGGTAAGTGTTATAATCCGTTATTCGATCAATGAAAAAACAAGCATCGCATTCTTGAAATTGGGGAGTAAACGAGCTGACGTGACACCCGATGGCAAGCCACAAACTCCGCCAGTTGCTTGAAATGGGATATGGTATGGGGGGGGAGGGGGGGGAAGGAATGCGTTGGGCCTCCGGATACCTCTCTCACAGACCGAAACACGGCATGAGCCAATTTACGTCGATATTCTGAGTGGTCGTGGTATTTTACCAAACCATTGATGCAGCAAACTGCGTATCTCTACCACTGTTAAAAGAATTAATAAATATCTTGTAACCTTTTTTCTTAATGTTGCATTTTGTTTTAGATGAGTTCAACGAAACCATATTTAAGAATGAAAGCTGTCCTTATGATGTACAAGGTATTTTTGAGGTATCCAGAAGCACTGAGACCGGCTTTTCCAAAATTAAAAGAAAAGCTAGAAGATCCAGATCCAGGTAGTAATTTATTTATTTATTCCATCCACTAAAAATGTGACAGGTGTAATATATTTTTAATATTATTTTTCTGACATATTTTTAGGTGTACAGTCAGCAGCTGTCAATGTAGTATGTGAATTGGCCAGAAAAAATCCTAAAAATTATCTCTCTCTAGCGCCGGTATTCTTTAAACTCATGACTACATCAACCAACAATTGGATGCTGATCAAGATTATAAAACTGGTATGTTCTTGCCCGTTTTTATCTCGAGGATTTTTTAATTTGGAAAACAATATTTTTTTAAACTGACTAGCTGATCAGGAAAACATTGTTTTGCCGTGTGTATTTTAACATAGCGACATCTATTGGATACTTAATCAATCCAGTACTAATTATATTATAGCGCCATCTATTAGAATCTTGAATAATTAAGTTGAATATTCAAGTTATGTATTTCCTATATTCAACTGAACACAACTTATAACATTTTATGGAAATAAATTTATACATATATTAACATAATTTATTGGAGTTTATCTTATTAAAACTATCTGACATGATGTGTGAATTCTTCGCAGTTTGGTTTAATGACACAGTATGAACCAGATATTGGAAGAAAAATAACCCAAAGCCTCATAGATCTAATTTGCAGGTATAACAATAGCAAAACTTAACAGAACAGAATTTACCAGAACTGCTAGATTCATCCACCACACCTCACCATTTGAAATGTATAAAATTTTAGCTGTTAACCACAACCCTCAACTGCCAATACGCTGGGATATCCAGAACATACAACATGCGTATTATACTGAGTAATATTTGTTGAAGTGATAGTTTTTACACATTGTACTTTACCTATCTACACGGACTTGATGGCTGCATTATTTTATCATTAGGGATCGTCCATTATGCATGTGAGGCTAAAAAGAAAAATTTTCTAAAATATACGAAATTTCACCATTCGTAGAAGAATATTGAGATGTACAATGTGTAATTATAATGTACTCTGTCATTATCATTATAGAAACTTTTTATGAATGACATCACATGATTAATGGACGTACCTCTATACATAACGTGACTTAGGGTAAATGTAAAATAGCGGTATGAATACTGGACACTACACATGTATATTTAAAATATCTTTAACACGTATCAGACACTTACCCACCAGTTTTTTTTCTCCTAAGAAATTAACATCTGAATGCAGGAATATTGTGTGTCTGAAATTCCGCTTCAACAAAAATATTTACCACTCAACCGACACATAAGATTTTGCACATTGGATTCACATTTTTGTATTATTTTTGCTGCTAAAACTCGACAAATATAGGAGAAGTACAGTAATACCCCCCGGATCTTATACCTGGATATCATTCAGCTATCGGTAGACATCACATAAGCTAGCCTTATGTAGTCTTGATTGTGTTTGTTGCAGTTTGGTGCCTTAACCCCATTAGAGCCTCGACTTGGCAAGAAATTGATAGAACCATTAACTAACTTAATACATAGGTGAGTCAGTTTATCTCCGAACTATAGAGGGACACCACTGACGTATGACAGTTGTATTTTTTTTAATAACTCATGTCAAAATAGTGTGTGTGCCGACCTTTTTAATGTTGTCTCAATGGGGTGAAGGGAGATGATGCGTTACTTTGCATACCCATTTAATTAATTGTATGCGGAGTACTATTGGCAAAGTATATAAAGATAAAATATGCCTTTGATTTAAAAAGAAAACTCTTTTGTAGGTATTTTTACAAAGCTTATTGCATTGCTTATTTTTTTGTTTAGTTTATGGCTTCTTACACGTAAGCACTTTGAATCTTGTTAATACACTAGAGCTATGTCATTAGTAAATGCTTCCGATTGAATATAAATATTTAGTTGTATAATAGTATCTTACGAACTACGAGGAGTTGCGCAGTTTTATGTTAAAAATATTCTTCTTGTATGCATACCCTAATGATTTTGCACTCTGACATCTGATTGAGAGGTTCCCAGTTCGCACCCCGGTTCACAATAATGACTTTTCAGAAATCTTTTTGAAAATTGTTGGTCTATGGATATTTATAGACCAACAATTTTCAAAAAGATTTCTTATGGCTGACAAAATTGCATTTAATGGATAGGGGACCTAAAAATTTAACATATCGGGTCATGCCATTGACACTTTCGGGTATTAAATTCCGAAAAGATTTACTAATTCATATTTATCATATATAACTTAGAAAAGAGTATCTCTATTAAAAATAATTAATATTTAAATTAAATATAAATAAATTGAATATTAGATGTATAATTTTCTTATCAAGATGCCATCACACAGCGATTAAATGTTATATAAATAATGTTTCTAAAGTGAATCGGTTATTTATTCAATACATGTAATGCAGGTTTTCACTTCACAAAACCGGATTGTGTTTGATTTCGTTATGATAACATTTACTAGAATCAGTTGATTTTTCCAAAGTTATATTGGTTTCGGTAATCACATACTGTATTACTTAGACGCTTTTAAGCAAAAAAATAAGTAAAATAAGGTACATTTGTACAAAGGGTTTGCTATTCTAAAATCTATATATAGCTTTCTTTACAGTCTCGGTGGCGCAGTGGTCGAGCACACGGCTTCTGATCCAGAGGTCCGGGTTCGATTCCTGATACTGTCTCACACCAATGACTTTTCGAAATTGTTTTCGGAAGTTATGTGTGATAAATATCGATGACTGAAAACTTTGTGCCCGGTATGGCAATTGGTTCGCCACTTATTCCATTTGGGACGTAAACATAACGGCGAGACGAGGCTTAACAGCCGCTGCCTACACCTTCGGGTAACAAAAGGCGTGAAGTTATGTTATGTTATATATAGCTTTCTTATAATCTCTGTCTCTCTGCCTCTTTCTCCCTCTCTCTCTCTCTCTCTGCCTCTTTCTCCCTCTCTCTCTCTCTCTCTCTCTCTGCCTCTTTCTCCCTCTCTCTCTCTCTCTCTCTGCCTCTTTCTCCCTCTCTCTCTCTCTCTCTGCCTCTTTCTCCCTCTCTCTCTCTCTGTGTGTGTTATTTGTTTATTAAATGAAAGTTAAGTCGTCTAGTTTCGTTATATTATTTGTATGTTAATCTGCAGTCTATTTGATGGGTTGTAATTGCTTTTAAAATGTCGGATCACCTGTCATATGGATGTTAAGTGAGTTATTAATGGTGCAGCACTTCTGCGATGTCTCTGCTGTACGAGTGCATCAACACCGTGATCGCAGTACTTATCAGCATCAGCAGCGGTATGCCGGGCCACGCCGCCTCCGTGCAACTATGCGTTCAGAAGCTTCGGATACTTATAGAAGACAGCGATCAGAATTGTAAGAACGATTATAGATGGAATAAAAGTATAAGTAAAAGTATTGATATTGTACTACATAACTTCACACCTTTTTTATCCGAAGGTGTAGGCAGCGGCTGTTAAGGCTCATCTCCCCTTTGCCAAAACTATTGCCATATATTGTACTAAATGATATGAAATTCTTTATTGTCCTCTGAGCTTAGTAGCTTAAAAAATCGTTGTCTAACAAAGTTGTGTTACATGGCAACCTTTGGGAGGCGTAAAGATATAAAACAACAATCTTTTTGCACTAATTGGTTGGGTAGTCAATTAGCTGTTCTGATTGTAATTTATAGTGAAATACCTGGGCCTCCTGGCGATGTCGCGGATACTCAAGTCACATCCGAAGTCAGTACAAGCCCACAAGGATCTGGTACTCGCCTGTTTAGATGACAAGGACGAGTCTATCAGGTTGAGAGCTCTCGGCCTGTTGTATGGAATGGTAAGCTGGAGTTGTGGTGATGTTCTAATTATAGTAGTCTACCTTCCTCATTTGCTAATAGTAATATGAAAATACTGTCCTGGGTGCTGTCCTGCTGGTGTATTATGAACTCTTAATTACAGCCAGCTTACGCGCTGCCTTCCAATTTCGTATTTTCAACGACTAATTTCAGCTAGTCGGTGACGAGTAGTCACTGTCAAATTCACTCTAAATTCGATTTATCAACGACTAATTCCATTTAGTCAGCCATGAGTAATCTAGACTAGCTGAAATTAGTCGGTGGAAATACGAATACGCTGCGCATTTAGAGTTCATAATAGGCCTCGTGCTGTGGTTTCTAATAAAAGTAAAAAAAATACCAGAATTATGAATTAAATCCTATTGTCAGAGCATAGAGTAGGCAAAACACAACTACTTATAGCAATGTATCAAATACATTATTGTGATAATATCAGGTATCAAAGAAGAATCTAATGGAAATAGTCAAGAAGCTGATGGTCCACATGGAGCGCGCTGAGGGTACACTGTACCGTGACGAGTTACTCACGCGTATCATAGAGATCTGCTCGCAGAACAACTACCAGCACGTGGTCGACTTCGAGTGGTACGTCACTGTACTCGCCGAGCTGACCGAGATGGAGACCAGCGCCAAACATGGTCAGTAGCTTTTAACTAGGACAATAATAATATGTTCTATAGCCCATGTTGTTAAGACATTTATCAGGCGCGATAGGAGGCAAATATTGCAGTATAGTTATTTACCTTTGTCTTTCTATTAAGACTCTGCTTATGAACTAGTAGTAAATATTATATACATTTTATAGTCCTCTACGAGGAATTTTAGTTTTTAATTTTTATTTTAGTTTTTTTTTTCACCAATTAAAACAAAACTTTTACTTGAAGATCAGGTATTGTAAAATTGTGCTAAGGACAATATATTTTTTACATATTATTATTTACTTTTGAATGTCTCATGTTCAAGAATAATTTGGAATCGTTTCGGTTTTATACAAAGCATGTTGGGTTTTTCGCGCCGTAGTAATAACTACACTGTATTTGGGTCATTTTAATAGCCAACGTTTGACAGTTCATCAAAATTCAACAACCTAACCTTGTAGCGGCGGGCTTTAAATAATATTATATTTTTTCGTTTTGTGAGAACTGAACAATTTGCTTTACTTGTTTATTTCTTCAAATACGATTACATACTTATTGTAGTAATTACCGATACACGAAATTTCACGCTTTACTTTCACTTATAACCCATTCTAAATATGACAAATGACATTATGACATTTTTCATTTAACAAACTTATCGTCTTTACTATATTGCATCTCTTTAGCCTTTTTCTTATAAACAGTAGGGATGTTAATCTAAAAATCGGATACTGACAAGTAGAATCAAATGAATTGATTACTTGAGAAGAAATGCCACTGTAAATTAATAACCACTTTGGAGTTAGTGTTGGGCATTAATAAATTAATTACTCCTAATCTTTAAAGAATGAAAGAAACAAATAACAGTGATACATTGATCTTTAAAATTAACATATTTTTCAAGTTTGTATCGATTCATTCACTTTCATCGAAGAAATGTTGCCTATTAAATTGACCCGACTATAACACTTACATGTGTAGGTTAACCTTAATACATGTAACTGTCAGATGCCAGCAAGTTACCTATTAGTTCTGCCGTCCTTGACGTTCTATTGACTTACCAATATCCAATTAACTATGGTAGATAACCTCGTATGTTCAGGTCGCATAGTAGCGGCTCAAATAACGGAGGTGGGCGCCCGCGTGTCTGAGGTGAGGTCTTTTGCTGCTCGCGAATGTGCGGCGCTAGTGGAGCGGGCGGCGGGCACGGCTCCCGGCCCCGCCTCCCGCGAGGTACTATACGCTGCTGCCTACGTGCTCGCCGAGTACGCACGGTACGTATAACATTACAATTACAGGCCAACTTACAACCAAGCAGTTTGCTGCATGAGTGGGCCAGCTCGACCGGTGAAATATCAAGGAGATCGACGTAAAGTGGCTCATGACGTGTTTCGTTCAGTGAGAACGCTATCCGGAGGCCATACGGGGGTATGGCCTCCGGATAGCGTTCTCACTTCTTCATTCTTCTTCTTCCTCATTCTTAAAGGCCGACAACGCAACTGTAACACTATCTGGGTTGCAGGTGTCTATAGTGCGGCGCTAGTCACTTACCACCAGGTGACTCGCTCGCTTGTTTGCCCTCTTATCTAATAGAAAAGTTGTAGAAATAATATGCTAGGATGGGATAAGTGGATCATAAATGTTTCAAACAAGCAACTGTATACTGAGTATAACTTTGGCTAGTTCAACATGTCCATCCAAAGATTGTTTGGCAGAGATCTCGGCATGCGATAAGACTGGCTATTGTACTTGCCTAAAATTTACCATGATTTCTTATAATATATTCTAGTGGTTTACAATAAAGTGTATCCTATTCTGTTCTTTATACTGACTTTATTTATATTCTCCATAGCTCAGTCGTTGGACTGTAATACAGGCGGGCTCAAAGCCTACTCGACTTATTGAGTGCAATTTGGGTTCAGTTCAATAATATAACTGATATAAGACAATATTAAGTTAATAATATATTATTATGACCCCTAATAGCGAAGAGACAGTGATGCGCGAGGCGATATCCCCGCTACTAACGTGCGCAGGCATCAGTGGGACGGCCATGCGTGCGCGGGCCGTGTGTGTGCACGCAGCACTCAAACTTGTAGCGAACCTTCTGCTCAAGTATGAAGCTGCCGGAGATTTACAGGCGGCAATTGATGTTAGTAATAATGTTATTCATTTTATCTTTATTCTTTTAAAGGCAAATAGTATAAATTTCTTTGCAGGAAAAAAATGTGGGTTTTCCATCTATACAACACTTAAAAATTTACTTCAACGAAGTAACAAAAGTTTGTATTATAACTGTTGTGCACTTTTAAGCGAGACTAATTCATCTGTGACCAACACCCCCTTTTGTCGGCAGGTTGTGGAGAGGACTTTGTCAGAATTAGGTCCGCTATTGTTAAGTGAGGATATGGAGGTCCAAGAACGAGCGCACAACGCTCACGCCCTCCTGACGCTCGTTCTTCGTGCCATATCTCCTGATCATCAAGGGGACCATCTACCACCTACCACAGACGCTACACTACTGGAAATACCTCAAGAAAGGTAATATTCGGATGTTGAAATTTTTTTTTCCTAAATGCTCGTAATTACTGAGACATTGTCTAACTTCTAAATATCGTTGATACTAAGTTTGAGGTTGTTTGATAAATACTTCCTCTACAATTTTGACTCTTTATTTTATAGTAATGGATTGGACACAGAAAAAGAAAGCGAGGCAGTTAACGGTGAAGACATTCCTCAAGCCACGCGTAACTTCAGCGGCGGTCTTATTGAAGAACTGGCCGATCTGTTCGAAGGGGAGCTAAAGCCGGTCGCGCCTAAGGCGCAGAAGAAAGTACCTGTACCTGCTGAGTGTGTACTTTTGTCATTTTTTTAGTAAACTACTTGAAAAAAATATACATACATAAATTATAGTCGGATCATTTTAATAGGCAACATTTGACAGTTCGTCAAAATAAACTTGTAACGGCGGACGTGAAAAAAAATTTTTTTTCGTCTTGTTAGGACTGCACGATTTGCTTTACTTGTTAATTATTTTTCAGTTACAATTTAGATTTATTGAAAAAAATGACCAATACAGGAAATTTCACTATTTGCTTTCACTTATAAACCATTCTAAACATAACAAATAATTTCTGATTTAACAAACTGAACGAAAAACTCTAAAAATCGAAAGTTGGTAAGTAGAATCAAATGCATTTATTACTTGTGAAGAAATACCACTGTATATTAATAACCACGTTGTGGTCAGTGTTGAGCATTAATCACTCCTAATCTTTTGAAAATAAAAGAAAACATAATAATATTAATAATGTGACAGAGATTAGTGTACCCTAAAGATTTTTTTAAAATTTTCATGTCTGTATCAATTCATTCACTTTGTCGATGTTTTTGTGCAGATCATCTTACTAAAAAAAATAAAATTGACAGACGTCAAATGTTGCCAATTAAGTTGACACGTCTACGCCTAAACCCTTGACGAGAACAGAGCCCTTTAAGGTCCGATTTTTAAATATGTACCTTATCCGCTTCTGTGACTTTCATAACTCTTGTGGTGAGACACGCTTGTCGACTCTTTAGGCTCCTGATATAACGAAAAAATATCATCTAACAATATGCAGTCGAAAGTAGTCTTCGGTAGTTGTTTACTTTATACACACATGGCAATAAAAATGTTTCAATAAAACAGCAATATACCTATTAGTTGAAAAATGTTTACGTAATTATGGGGGAGGGGGTAAGAGCTTTGTTTACTTTTGCTGATCCTTGTCTTCTGCGGTGGGGAAGGGGGGGGGGGGAATATTTGTAATTAAAACCGATTACGTAATACTGGAAAGGCCCGAATGTGTTTTGCTGTTGTCAGTTTGAACCTGGAGCAGTGGTTGTGCAACTCGCACTGGTCGTCGGACAGCTCCAGCTCGGAGGGGGAGGGGGAGGCGGAGACCGCGCCGGTGTTCACGGCGCCGGCACACGACCCGCGACCCACCGCGCAGTTCACACCTGACGAACTCGCCATGGTATGTGTTTTTTTATTAGCTTTTTATTAGCTTCACCTGTATGTTTGTATGTTTGTTTGTAACCGACTTCTTTTTAGTATTCATAGTTCACTTCTCGCACCGTCTAGTGGCAATCAGCGGAAAGTCTACGTTATCAACTTGAAACGAGTTCCTTGTATAAGTCACAGATGGCGCTATTCCTCAAATTCGGTTTTGATATCCGTTGTTAGCACGCTTTAAAATAGTTAAGCAATAGTTTAAAAAACTAAGAAACGCGCTTGTTATAGAAAACCGAACTAAAAAATATAAAATAAATAATGGTTTAAAAAAAACTAAAAAACACGCTTTTTATAGAAAACCGAACTAAAAAATAGAAAAAAAAAAAAAAAATATTTGAAAAAAGCGTGGGGTGCTTTTTAAGATATTATCGAAATGATAATCACTCTACTCATATCTGTCAATAAAATATTTATAACTATTGACACCATGCACCCCACGCTTTTTTTAAAATAAAATTTTTTTTTTTTTTTTTCTATTTTTTAGTTCGGTTTTCTATAAAAAGCGTGTTTTTTAGTTTTTTTAAACTATTATTTATTCCCAAATAATTTACTACAGTTACTCCATTAAATGTGTCGTCATTACGATCATAACCAAATACAATAGAAATATTTAAAATATTATAATTTAAGTGTTTGTAATTTTGATACGACGATAGTTTATTTGCATGTCTGACTGCAACTGACTGCGCTATATAGTCACAAACTAAAATTTGAGCTTCTGTGTTTAGTTACAACAACTTTTAAGACATTTATTTTCTTTTTTCCAATAAATATTGAAATAGAGTAAACAGCTATAAAACTCAAGTTATTGATTTGCAAAATAATAAAAATTGCTATAATACAATATTAACGTTTTATACGGCATAATATTTATATTGCAGTTGAGGGAAGCCCGTAGGCAAGAGCAGGCGAACAACCCACATTACTTGAAGGACGACTCACCGCGCTCGTATCAACAAGATGACATTCCCATAGCAGAGATTGCACTGGAAGTGCCTTTGCAAATACATGGCACGTATCGTATATTAGTCCATTGATTTTTATAAAAAGTAATACATATATATTTTTTTAATTTGTTATGTTATTATTTCAGCCAAGAGATCTGATAAGTACTTAGTGTCGCGAGAAAATTCCAATAAGAAGAAGAAGGAAAAAATTACATCAAAGAAACGGAAAAGCAAGAAAGGCAAACCGTCCAGCGACTCGGACAGTGAAGGTGTGCTTTTTTTCTTTAAAAGTTTGTCATTAATTTGTTCACATCATCCCAAACGACCGTAGAAATTATATAAGAAAAAATAAATAAAGTGACATTACTAAGTGTAATTTCTTTGAAAGTGCTCAACAATTAATGCAACCACAGAGCATCATCACCCTGTCAAGCATGTAGTGACATTTTGGTCATGAAAAAGTATCAGTTTTGTTTTAATCTGGCAATCATGCGAACCATAGATGAACTTTTTTTTGTTACTTGATAACGAAGTGATACAAGGAATTGTGTAGCCTCTTCTCTATTTAAATTCCCGCCCTCGTTGACAGAAGAGGGAGTGGGGGGTGCGGGGCGACCTGCAGTGAGTGCGGGCGGCGAGCTGCCGGACGGAGCCGCGCCCAGCGACGAAGAGCCCGCCGCGCCCAGCGACGACCCGCACGCGGCGCTCGACCTGGACCTGGACCTGTCAGTACCTCGCACATACTGCTGCTCCACCTTCACTTAATAAACTGTTACATAACCACCCATGTGTCATTTTCCATTACAGACCCCTCCGCGAAGAAGAGTTGCTCACCTCCAGGGTTAACCAGTATCCGTCTCCCGATAACGGTCTCTTGACCAAGAAATCCAAATTACCGAAAACTAAATCCGCCGACAGAAAGTCTGCAGACAAACCGGTCAAGAAAAAGAAGGAGAAAAAATCTAAACGGAAGTCGGAACAACTAATATTACCCGAAGTTGCTGAATGGGAATCGAATGAAGTTCCGCAAACAGATAATACTGACAAAGCGAACGGCAAACAAGACTCAAAAGAAAAGTCAGGCGCAGACGGCGACGGTGTCCTTGTGGAAGTTACTGCAAAACCTACTAAGACTGACAAACATAAGAAATCGAAGAAGGAATCAAAGGACAAGGAGTCTAAAAAGAGTAAATCTTCCAAAAAAGGTAAATCTTAATTCCTAATTATATTTAATCTAATAAGTACAGAATTTTATCCATAGTAACTAAACATAGCACTTTCCTTGATCCAAGTTTTGATCAGCACACATCAGGTATCCACCAAAATGGATAGTAATGAACTATTTATGTGTAAATTATTGACAAAACAATGACTTGCTTGTTAATCACGTAATGTTTGAAATAATTTCTGATATTGATCGTGGCCTTTCGCGACCAGAGCACAGAGAATTAGCTGCCAGTAGACCGGGATGCGGAAAAAAATTATTTCACCTAATCTTTTAATTGTATATATTTAAAAATTGTTAACGGTCTTGTAAAAAATAAAGTATAAGAGGCATTTATAAAGTTCTAATTTTATATTATTCACACTATTTTCAGGCAAACATGAAACAAAGATTGGCTATGAAGAAGCACTGGGTATATCAACGCCTAGCAAGGAAGTTGTATAGTGTAACATACTATGCATATTAAAGATTTATCTCAATTACGCTACTCATGCCATTGCAGTGCAATTATGAACAAGAATAAGTTAGGAATATATATTTTTTTTTGTTGAATTTAAATATATAGATATATCTGTCATAATATTTATCAGAGTGAACTATGTCCATCTATATGAATAAACTGTAACATTTCTTTAAGTATATAATATTATAGTTGCAAATTTAAAAATACAACCTAAAATATAATAATCATGTACAGTTTTATTATTAAACGATGGTTTAACGATGTCGTGTTTTTTATTTTCATTTTCATATATGAATTTTAAATAAATGAGACAATACATGGGTACCATGTACTTGACTACAGACTCGAGGGCGGCGGGGTCGTTCCCACCCGAGTACAAATATTTATGATAAGCATAAATGTTTGTATGACGTCTTGGTGTTTTTCTATGCATTTTAATAATGTATTTACAAAAGAGAATTATATATGTATTATATATGGAGAATTATATCCGATAACTAGTATCCATAACACAAGCATTTAGATGTTTAGTTTGGAACTAGAGGGCGCTAAAAAAAGATATCTAAACAAAATTACGTCATCATCTCCTTTTGCCGAATCCAGAATTTCTCCAAGGACCTATATCCATAAACCTCTCAAATCTTTAATATTCTTTTCGCCTTCCTGACATGAAGATGTATGTATGTCTGATTGTTTGTTATAATTTTCTAATTTAGATACATAAGTATAGATAGAGTAGTATAGAGGAATAAGTCGGTACTCGTCAACTCAGCGAGATATACGTATCACCAATTATTGTATGATTATAACTAATGAAATACCACCAAAAAATAATATAGCGAAGCTTTATTAAGAATATATCTATCTAATACATTAAGTTATAAAAAAATTGTTAACGGAATTGTAAAAAACAAATTTAAAAAAAGAGGATTATCTTGGATGATAATATACAGTTATTGTACGTCGTCAGGAATTGTTGGTAACAACACGAATATTGGCAATCTAAATTTATATCACTTTTACCTTGATACAATGTTACGTTATTACAATAATCATCAACACTTAGTGGAGGATAAATAAATAAATAATTTAAAAAAAAACATACAGTGCCACTAACTTATTAGTACAGGCGCTTTTGGCGGACAAAAGAATATATTTTGAAATTTCGTTCTCCTTTTTTTTCCTCTCTTCCCTTCCCAGATCAAGTGGAAAGAAGATTAATGCAAAAAAAGAATATTTGTATTTACAGATGGAAATCACTTTATTGCAGTTCGATCATTATGCTACTATGCTACTGATACAACCACCATCTTCCTTTAGACAAATTGCTAACCAACCGTATCGGTTCTATTTCTATTTAATTATTAAATACCGAACGTTAATGCATTATTGAAAATGATTTAATTCGTGAAACTGCGGCACTAACATTTTAACCAGGTCGTTATGCTTGTGTGTTTATTTTTGTCATTTTCGATTGCTTAAAAACAATAATCTGGTCGAAATACCCAGTCTGTGGCAATAGAGGACGGAAAGTACATTTGTGCATTGTGTTCTTCGTTTGCGACAAGTGTTATTTTCTATAACAACACGGCCTTCTTTTAGCTTGTACACATATACATTTCATCATTTTCTTATTAACCGATTTGCTATGATGTGGGCATCCACCACCACCACCGCCAGCGCCGCCGCCTGGGTTGTTACCCTTTTTACTTGCTTGTATCCTGACCTGACATTTGGAATTCAACATATTGTGCAATCATATAAAACCTCAATCGAAATATTAGATAGATAAAACAAGCCGGCTGATAAATGAGTTTTATAAAACATCAACTAATTTAAAATATCAACAGTTTAAATGAATTTGAGTATAACATAAAACAACTTTTTAGGATTATAATGATTAAATTTAGGTATATAACACCTTAGTCACAGTTCACACATGAACCTCAGGAAATCGACGTGTAAAGTGGCTCATGCAGCGTTTCGTTTTAACTACATAATATTAGGTTACATACATTCATCACTTTAAGCCAAGTCCCTTATGGGGTAGACAGAGACACATTAACTAAACCATTGAACTTTAAATTATAAAAGTGCATTTTATGATCTACTTAACTACTATTTAAGTAATGAGGGTATGTTGACTAAAACTAATATACAGATCTAAAATAACTTTATTTAATAACATTGATTCTTTCAAAGAACAAAAAAAAAAACTAAATATTTATACATAAAGCTAAAAATGTGATTAATTACTTATATTGAATACATATTACATTTAAATTGTACTTTTAATCTTAAAGAAACAAAAAGAAAAACAACTGAGACATTTATAATATCGAATAAATAGCAAATTTACAAATGAACAATACAGGTGAATACAATTTTTTTTTTCTAGTTATTGCGCGCGATACACGTCTCAAATATAAAATTAACTACATACTTTAGAATACTTCGTACTCGATATTTCGATCGGAATAAAATATATGACAATAGCAATTTACATAGTTTTGTAAACAAATATAAGCTTTGCAACACTTAACATCAACATTCGATACTTAATAACAATCGGGACATGTTTCATCACTTACATAATAAAGTGTCTGATATTCCCCATATTACATAACATAACTTCACCGCCTTTTTCTACCCAAAGGTGTAGGCAGCAGCTGTTAAACCTCGCTGTTATGTTTACGTCCCAAATGGAATAGGTGGCGAACCAATTGCCATATTGGGCACAAAGTCTTCAGTCATCGATATATATTACATATAACTTCCGAAAATTATTTCAAAAAGTCATTGGTGTGAGCCAGGATTCGAACACGCGGCTTCTTGATTCAAAAGAGTGGTGCTCGACCACTGGACCACCGAGACCTTTATATTCCCCATGCAATAGGAATAGTGTACCTAATGTACTTATCTATTCCTGAAACTTTTCTCTTGGATTAATATTCGTCTTTTAAGCTATTTAATTACATAACCCCGATTATATTGGGGTTGTATTTTTGAATTTTTAAATCACACTTCACAGGCATTTGTTGAAACAGGCCCCTATTTATATTAATTACAATAAACTAGTAAACAATCGCTTATAATCTAAATGAGTAGACAATAAATAGAATAATGGATGATAATAGGTATTTGCCAATAAAATTACTGTGTGTTTTTTTGTTTTGGCATTATGATGATTCTGTTCAAATATTTTTTACTCTATGGTAAAGATTAAATATGACTAATTGGATATATTGACTAATAGAAAAGTGACTTATTTGAAAGAAAACTGTCTTACAACCCTTTCACAGACAATGTCCAACATTATATGTGTTTATATAAATATAAATAAATTATTAATAATATACTGTTCATCTAACTAAGTAAATAGTTTAAAGAATACTTTAATAACTGTAATATTATATACAAAAATGAAGTTGTTCATATAGAATATAATCAATACAGTTTTTCAGCCAGTTTACAATGTAACTAAAGTTACCAAAAAAAAAAATATATAAATTCGAAATAAAAAAAAAATACTTTTCAAATAAATAATATTTCTAAAACAACCAGTAACTACCATTTATGTTGAAATGTAATAGTAATAATGGTAATTGGTAATAGTTGAATAAATGTCTTAAAATATATTAAAAAGTGTAGAGAAAGTCACAGTTGACCGTCATATTTAAAATATGTACCGCATAGGTACTTCTAGAAGTTATGTTTGATATACATTTGTCAATGACTGATAAAATGCTAGTAATAGGCTCATAGTGTTTACATGAGACCAAAAAATTTGACATTTCCAGGCATAAGCAGGCAGGCAGCAAAGCTGCTGAATTTTGTTATGATATTTTCAAATCCTATTACATATGAGTACTTTTGTTCATATCAGAAGGAATAATTATTATGTTATAAAGAATCAGGAACTTACTCTACACTTTAAATATTTCAAGAGTTATAAAGCGTTCATCAACGAATCTAAAGATGAATGAAATATTTAGGGATGTCAAACTGCACCTCCACACCGGCCTTCCTGGCGAGGGTCACGATCTGCGACAGCTGCACGGCCAGACGGGCCGCCTCGTCGAGATCGTCGCGGGGTACGATACGCAAACCTGACTCGGCGATCAACTTCCTCGCCTCGTTCACTTTGGTTCCCTGTAAAAGCGTCCATAATATTATTGCTGTTTTAATAATAATATTATTATATACTTACAGTCCGTCAAGTATTACGTAAACACTAGAGGGATGCGTGGGTGGGGGGGGCTTTGCTTTGCTTATTTTGGATGACATAGGGGGGGTGGGGGGTTTGAAAATGATTACTTCATACTCATCATACTTTTTTAGAGACATGGCAATAAAAATATTTCAAAAATGGATGATGATGATGATGATGGAACAAATTTTTTTGTGTGTGTCAATCAGGTTACCATAATAATATGGTTTATGACCATTATGAACAATCATAATAGGTGTAAAGTTTCATAAATTAATATTTCCATAAATATAAATCATGTTTACAGATGCCATTGAGGTAATATTTTTCTCATTGCACACATGGATGGAGAAAGGATTTTATTTCATAGTGATATAAAATGCTCACGCGCAGATTATTTAGTTATTGTTTCATACCTGAAGACGAACAATCACGGGTATCTGAATATTCAAGTTCTTTGCCGCGTTGATGATACCCTCAGCGATGACGTCACACCTCATTATACCGCCAAAAATGTTCACCAATATGGCGGTGACTTTAGAATCTGATAGAATGATTTTGAACGCTTCCTGAAACATAAAACACATTTTTTTTAGTAGAAATGAAGTCTCACCACCATTTCTTCTCTGTTTAGTTCATAGGTTCTTTTTTATAGATCTTATTGAAAAGTATATTAGAACTTACATAAGTAGAATTTTAAGTTCAGTGGTACGTGGAAATAAAAATTTTTATACCAAATCCTCCAATTAAAAAAAAACGGTACATAAAATTAAATTACTCCTTTTTTGTATAATGTTAGTATAGACAATTACAGCTCACCCCATTTGGTTTAACTATCTTATTAAAAATACAAAATAATATCTATATATTACCGATACAGCATTAGCAGTGGCACCACCTCCTACGTCAAGGAAGTTGGCTGGATCACCTCCGTACAACTTAATGATATCCATAGTGGCCATGGCCAGACCAGCACCATTCACCAGGCACCCAATAGTACCTGCCACCATAATTATTAAGAATGTTAGGTTCTATACAAAATATAAATATGTAAATGCATAGCTTTACTAAAATAACATTTCATGCAAATACTAAAGAAAAATTAAGTTATATTTCCCAAACTAATATTAGAAAATTTTGTTTCGATTTTATAGCACATAGTTTGATATAATGATAATATTTTGGACACAAATCACACAGCGCCCTCTACTTCCAAACTAGTTCCAAACTAAGCAACTAAATGCTTGTGCTATGGATACTAAGATAACGGATACTAATACATATACATATACTTTTGTAAATACATACATATAATACATAGAAAAACACCATACAAACATGCTTGTCACAAATATTTGTACTCGGGTGGGAATCGAACCCACGCCACGAGGCTCGATATATTAGTAAATCTCTATTTGAATATCATGTATACATAAATATATTTAATTTAGACATAATTATATACCGTCAAGTGCGATGTAATTCAAATCATTCTTGGCAGCTTCCACTTCTTTGGGATCTTCTTGAGTCACATCCCTTAAGGCGAACAATTCCTGTTGTCTGAATTGAGCATTGTCGTCAAATCTGAATTTGGCGTCGAGGCAGAAAACTATAAAGAGAAACGATTTTTCAATATGAAATAAATGTATGAAAATTCTCGATATTCTAATAGGCTCCAGCTGGCGTATTATGAAGTTGTAATTCCAGCCAGCCAACGCGCTGGCGCTCGATTTATCAACGACTCATTACATTTAGTCAATCATGAGTAGTCTAGACTAGCTGAAATTAGTTGTTGGAAATACGAATTCGCTAGGCAGCGAGTTGGCTGGCTGGAGTTAAGAGCTCATAATAGGCCCCCAGGTTGGAATCAATGATGTTTCAGAGGGTATAATTATCAATGACTAGACCAATTGGAATTCGTGTATTCCAATGGGCTCGCCACCCATTTCATAAAATCAAAAAGAGTGACACTGTCAACAATATCCTGATATTAAGGGCGTAGAAGGAACAATAAATAAAAGCTACTCACAATATAAAGAAATTATTTATGGTCTAAAATTTTCTTAATAAGTTATGTATATTAAATAATCCAGATGCTATATACCAGAATATGTAGCAGTAGGTTCCTTCTATATACAACGTTTTCAGTCATCAATATTTATAATACATGACTTCTGAGAAGTCATCGGTGGGAACCCCGGTTTGATCCAACGACTTCTTGATTCAGAAGCGGGGAGCACAACCTCCAGACCACTAGAACAACCGTACACCCTATAAAGTTTGTTAAACTTACATTGGTCTGTGACCACATCTTCTGCAAATGGATTCACTTCAATCAAGAGCGCATCCTTCTTCACAAACAGCGCGTACATCTTTTTCAGCATGTCCATCGCGTCAGGTGTGTCCAAGTTGATCTAAAACACAACCTACTTATAATCTCATTACAGTCACTTTTACATATCCATTGGAAGCCATCAAAGTTGGAGTGTTACCTTCTGGAGAACACGCTTGATCTGCTCGTCTGTAATTCCTTTAACAATGTCTATTGGGTCGTATACTATGGCGTCAGGATTCTCTGCGGCGACATCTTCAATACTTACACCTCCTTCAGATGATGCGATTATTACTGGGCCCTGTGTATGATATATTAAAGCAGTTTACTAAACCAACTCAATGTCTGCTTTTTATAGGAATAGGAGGCCAACAAACAAACTGGTCACCTGGTAGTAAGTAACTAGCGCCGCTCATGGACACCTGCTGCACGGGTAGTGTTACTTACATTTGCGTCACTTAGGGAAAGGGGTCTCCGGATACCTCTCTTACCGAATGAAACACGACAAGAGCGACTTCACGTCGTTATTCTTAGAGATCGATAGTGGTCTTCCACCGGTCGAGCCGGCCCATTCGTGCAGAGAACTGCGTGGTTTATTGCTATTCAACTGCATGTTTTAACAATGACCTGTCAGGACTTTGCCCTTTAAACGGACATTGAACTGTACCACACTATATGCAGCAATCAATCATCAATATCAATTTAACTAACAAATATATCTAAACAAACGCAAATAGGGCAAAGTGCGATACAACTAGAGCCATACAAGATCACGTTAACCAGTTGTACATACACATTCGCGGTTGTCTGGCAGAGATCGCAGCGTACAATAGGACCGCCCCTATAGTACTTGCCTAACAATTACAACAATGTAGTGTAAAGTAATCATAACCTTTTTTATTTTAACTGCAATATTTAATGCCTGCAATATTTATATAATATGTCCACAAAATTCATGAGAATCGGTCATGACGTTGTTTCGGACTTTGTTCGCTGCATGAATGGGCCGGCTCGACCGGTGAAATACCACGACCTCTCAGAAGACCGACGTAAAGTGGCTCATGCCGCGTTTCGTTCGGTGAGAGAGGTACACGGAGGCCCACCCCCCTTTCCCATCCTTTCCTATGCCCTATCCCTTAAAGGTCGGCAACGCATGTTGCTGGTGTCCATGGGTGGCGTTGGTTGCTTACCATCAGGTGACAAGCCAGCTCGTTTGCCCTCCTGTTCCATAAAAAAAAGAGGAGTTCAATAACGCACACCGTGACACGAGAATTTTATATATTAGATAGACAATAAATAGTAATAGTGATCCATCTCGCTGCCTAGTTATATATTTATCTCTAAGATTTTCGCGAATCACGTTCATGACATTAAAACAAACTTTAGGATTATATCGCGTTTATTTATTAATTTCCCGACGTTTCGAACTCTTTACAGAGATCATTTTCACGAGTGATGAACAAAAAGATGGTATCTGTTCAAAAGCTATTTTCATTTCATTTGTTCATCACTCGTGAAAATGATCTCTGTAAAGAGTTCGAAACGTCGGGAAATTAATAAATAAACGCGATATAATCCTAAAGTTTGTTTTAATGTCATGCCTAGTTATATTTAGGAATTGAAAATTAATTCTGCTGCTGCGTACACCTTCAGGGATGTAAACATCTAATATATAAAATTCTTGTGTCGCGGTGTTTGTTGTTAAACTTTATCGATTCTCATGAAATTTTGTATGCATATCGGGTAGTTCTGAGAATCGGACAACATCTATTTATCATCCCCCTTAACCACAAGGGTATATTTTTTAAATTAAAAAAAAAATTTTTTTTTAATTTTTCGATACTTCTGTTTCTTATTTTATTTTTTATAAAACGGGATACAAAAATACATACAACCTTATATATATACCTACCCTACCTACCCATTTACCGTTATATATGTATCCCTAAATTTTCAACCCCCTACGATCAACCCCTATTTTTTGGCAAGACAACGTTTGCCGGGTCAGCTAGTATATAAAATGTGTATTTTCGTGTTATTCTTATTACTTTATATCTTAGTGGTCTGAAGGTCGAGCACCCGGTTTCTGAATCAAAATGTCGTGGGATCGAATCATGGTTCACACCATTGTCCATTCGGATTTCTTTTCGGAACTTATGTTTGATAACCACTCATGACTCACAACATCGTGCCCGATATACGGGAATATTGGCTTCCGCCACCTATTTCTATATGGGATGAAAAAATTCGGGAGTCGACTTTTAACAGCAGCTACCTACAAGTTTGCATAGAAAAAGGCATGACGTTATAAATAAAAAAATAAAATGGTACATTACATTGAAGCTGCGCTCCATCATGATGGCGATGTAAAACTCTCTGCGCGGAAACTTCCTTTCGGTGACCATCACCATGTTACAGATGCGGCCAGCGGCGCCAGTTTGCTTCGTCACCAACAATTGATTCAACATTTTGCCAGCTAAATCTCCAGCTATCTCGGGCCTGTGTAAAAACAACATGGGATCTTTAAACGATCACCAACCAAGTGCTTAGCTGCATGAATAGGATGGCTCGTCTGGTGAAATACCACGACCTATTAGAAGATCGACGTAAAGTATACGCCAATTTACGGCCAATACGGAGAAATATGTTCGGAGTGAATATGGTGTGTAATTACATTTAAACTATGCAAAAGTTTACAAAGAAGAGTGAACACAAGAAAGACACGTGATCTGGACGTGTCAGTGTCATGATAAGGAAAGGCATAAATATACAAACAGATTTATAGATTGCTTTTATTTATAGCCTTTCCAGCAAACACAACTAGTCACCTCTTAGATTTTGATACTAGTCAGCTCTGAATCAAATTGTGTAGTATAGAAAAGGCATTAAAATAATAAGCGCGCTGCAATTTAGAGTGTTGCATTTATATTGTATTTCAAGATTTGTAGAACTTGAAAAATGAGAGATATATAAAAATATATAATAAGCTAAATAAAGCTAAAATCTATAATAACTTACGTCGAAACCATCCTGACACCACCTTTGAGTCCATTTTTAAATGTACCTCTCCCGCGACCTCCGGCCAGAACCTGAGGGTGCGAAACACTGTTTTAAACCTGATAAGGCATAATTCAATGATCAGATATTTAAGTTTCATGGCAAACAAGTAAACAATATTCCATACTTATTCTAGATAAAAACATCTGATTATTAAAATAAGTAAACTAGCGTTGTAAATCTTATAAATTGAAAAAGGTAGTTATTGCTTGTCGCAAGGATTAACAAGAATCATCTCATGGATTTTCTCATTGCAATTAGTCTCAGTAGTCCAGTGGTCGAGCTCCCTGCTCCTGAATCAAGAATGGGTGGGATCGATTCCGATCTTACACCAATAAACTCTAGGAATTCTTTTCGAAAGTTATTGGTGATAAATATCGATGAATGACAACTTTGTGGCCGGTGTATGGCAATAGGTTCGGCTACTGATTCATTTGCGATACAAAAAGCTTCGCGTAGAAAAATGGTTGAAGTTATGTATGTATCGCGTGCTATATATAGTTATTTTAATACGCACCTGTGCTTTGAGTACTATATCTTTCGAGTTAAGATCTTTGGCGAACTGCACAGCCTCCTCTTTAGTCTTGGCCACATTGAACTTGGGCACTGGTATGCCATGATCACGCAGTAACGTGTAGCTTACATATTCGTGAACATTCAAGTGACGGACTTGTTGGGTGCTTGGTAGCGAGTTGCGTGTTGATCTGGCCAGCAGCTAAAATGTTTAACACCATATAAAAAAAAATATTGATGCACTAAGAGTGGTTTTTTAATAAAATCAATCAAAACAATGACTTTTCGATTTTTTTTTCGGAAGTTATGTGTGATAAACATCGATGACTGTAAACTTTGTGCCCGGTATTTCAATAGGTTCGCCACCAATTCTGTTTGTGACGTAAACATAACGGCGAGACGAGGCTTAACAGCCACTACCTACACCATCGGGTAGAAAAAGGCTTAACAGCGGCTGTAGGCAGCCGCTGTCAAGCCTCATCTCGCCGTTATGTTTACGTCCCAAATGGAATAGGTGGCGAACCTATTGCCATACCGGGCACAAAGTTGTCAGTTATCGATATTAATCACATATAAACATAACATAACTTCACGCCTTTTGTTACCCGACGGTGTAGGCAGCAGCTGTTAAGCCTCGTCTCGCCGTTATGTTTACGTCCCAAATGGAATAGGTGGCGAACCTATTGCCATACCGGGCACAAAGTTTTCAGTCATCGATATTTATCACACATAACTTCCGAAAATTTCGAAAACTCATTGGTGTGAGCCAGGATTTGAACCCTGATTCTTGAATCAGAAGCGGGATGCTCGCCACTGCGCCACCGAGACTTTACATAAACATGAAAACAAAATACAAAACAATTTCGAAACCGGGAATTTGAATTTAGAATTAGTGACATATCTTATTAAATTAGTAGGTATGCCAAAAGTGTTTTGTCTCTTACCTATACACATTTATAGACATTGTAAAAAATCAGAATAATCAGATAGCAATCTGATTCATATATCAGATGACACATGCTATAAATCATTTAAAAATTTATGCACAAGCTATTGCTTTATCAAAAGTCTAACAAAAATACATAGAAAATATTTAAAGTCACACTTATATTTGATTATATATCAAATATATGTAGTCCATAGCGGGAGGGAAAGATTACGTAGTTTAAAGTCCATGCTAAATAAATCTTCATAACATCACATAAATGTATGTTTATATAGTAATGATTAATTGTACAAAAGTATGGTCATTAACAGCACTTTCAAATATTTGTGGTGATAAAACAGAAACTTATTTGATGACAAAAATAACTGAAACTTGGTATTTAATAGTATCTATACAAAATACATACATACATAACTTCACGCCAAATCCCTTGCGGGGTCGGCAGAGAGAACGGAGCGCCATAAGGCACGATTCTTATACACCTCACTCGCTTCGTTGACTTTCATAACTCTTTTCATGCACGCGCGTCGATTTTTGAGGCTCCTAACATCACCTTCCTCCAGAACACGTTCTATTTGGTCATGGAATGTGGGTCTAGGCCGTCCTTGACTCCTATCGAGTATCTATACTGTATGGAAATAATAAATGTGTTTTTTTTATTTACAGACTTATTATAACAATATCAAAATCTGAGTATTATGGATGCAATTCGCACAGCCTCATCCGGGTTATGAACATAGTTTCATAATGTTTATTGGTTATTTTTCTTAAGATATATTTCTAAAAAATTTTTAATAACACATTTTTCATGAATTTTTATATACCAAGTTTAAATTGTTTTCTATTCACATAACAATTTTTTTAAGGAGTCAATTAGTTACCATAAAAACATTGTCTCTTGATGTTGTTATTATTTAGAACTATTATAATATAGATGACTGAAAACTATGTGCCTGATATGGCAATACATTTGCCACCGAGATGTAAAGATAACGGCGAGTAGAGGCTCCACAGGCGCTGCCTACACCTTCCGGTAGAAACAGGCGTGATGTTATGTTATAATGAATTATAGAGTGCAAAGTTTAAATTTTTTCGTGATTTACTACTAAGTAACAAAACAGACTTTATGGTTAAATTCTGATAGGAATCATGAAATTCTTTGAGCTAATGTTTAATGACAAATAAGTGGGATTCATGTTGCTCCTTTCAACAACTTTATATAATAAAACAAGGATAAATTAATTTATTTGAACTAAATGATAGCTATGACGTAAGGTCAGAATAGCTAAAACTAACAAGGTCAACTACAAAAATAACTTCGACAGTATTGTCAAGGTTTGTCCAACAAACATATAAAAATTTAGTAACTACGTAATACTGAAATCTTTAAATATATAATATCTGCAAGAATTGCGGAGAATTTTATCAGTGATGAATTATATCTGTCATCAAAACATTTGAGAAAGTTAACCATTCTTGGAAAAACATCACAGCATAACATACTTAAATAAATATTACTTTAACTAGGACTAATTATGATTACCTTACTGCCATTTTTCAATATAAATGTTGGGGTAAGGCCAAGAGATCGGGGGAAAAAATTCGCCATTTTCTACTACCACAGACTGACTAACCGAGTTCAACTGAGAAAACCACTCTGCTCTGTAAATCTGTACAAAATTGTTAGATGACAGACAGATAAGTTGGTTATGTTGAACCATAGATAGGCATTGCCAATGTCAGCAGTTTCTAATAAAATTTTATTGGGACAGTGCGATCAAGATCAAATTAGAAGGATAGCTTATAGTGAACTGAACTTGCTAAAATATGCAGTACAATACTGATTGGCATAAAGGAGACAGACCGTTACTCTGTGATTATTTATCAGCAAGAGAAGCGCTATAAGAAAGGGCTATGACGTGAAACAATTACGCGGATTAACATTAGCTCTAAAGTCATCGCTCGTATATACGCTGTTGCCTAATAATTTGAATAATCCGGAAATTTAACGAATAGTTTGAATTCGACGTATGGCCCCAATATACCTCTCCTGACAGGCCTTCAAGTTTTAACCAAGCGAAAGTTAGACTTTAAATGGCATATAACAGAATATAGCCGTGAAACTAAAAATTAAGGAAAATGTTTCTTAAGATTGATAAATTATGACTTGGTAGATTATATAGATTGATAAATGACGGTAAGGTCCCATGTTCAAAACACCATACTTAACTTCATAACTCACCGTCTTATTTAGGTGCAAGTCATAAATAAGTGCAAGTATAAAACTATAGATTTAGCATAGACTATAATAAATGGCACATGTCAGCAAAAATTAGTGTCCGACCGAAGGTCTATTTTGGGCCGAAGCCGAAGCCGATTAATCGTCAATCTCCAAACAATTTATGAAAAAGTTGACACTTTGAAGCTCTTTTTACGCACACATTGATAAGTTACTCACGCATCAACAACCCATTTTAGGTCTTGTTGTTGGGTGACTATTGCTGATCTATCTATTATTCCTATATCTATGAATAAAACTCAATGGGCTCGTTCTACATAAAGCCCACAACGACCGCGACCGCCACCGTGGAAATTGCCGTTCCACTAACGTAAAAACGCCGCGGGCGTTGTGGGCGAATGTTATAAGTGGAACGCAAAACATGAGCGCTGTGTGCTAGCAATATGGCGGCCAGCAAGTCTTGCTGGGCAGCAATAAGCCCACCAAGACCTATCAATATTTTGCGGGCGCAGTGGGCGCGATGCGGTCACAAACAGTGACGTCATTTATGACGTCGATCGATGGCTCGCAACGACCGCGGGCTTTATGTAGATTTTATTTTACAGAGGGTGTTTATTATACATTATACTTTATTATACAGAGGGTGTTGCGGTCGCCGCGGCCGATTAGTGGAACGTACTCAATGGCCGCGTTCCACATAAAGCCCACAAAGACCGCGACCGCGACCGTGGAAATTGCCGTTCCACTAACGTAAAAAGGCCGCGGGCGTTGTGGGCGAATGTTATAAGTGGAACGCAAAACTTGAGCGCCGTGTGCTAGCAATATGGCGGCTCGGAAAATTCATCAAGTTTTGATGACATATGTCATTTTTTATTGAAAGCCCACCAATATTTTGCGGGCGAAGTGGGCGCGATGCGGTCGCGAACAGTGACGTCATCTATGACGTCGAACGACCGCTAGCAACGACCGCGAGCTTTATGTGGAGCGCTAGTGTGGGCGTTGTGGTCGTTGTTGGCTTTATGTGGAACGCGGCCAATAATTTCTCCGGTTTGCTTGCTTGTGGCTTGCTCTACTCTGTGTAGATGATGACAGTGGGAATTAAATTTTTTTAATTTATTTTACGGCAGTGGATACAAGTCCTTAAGCCTGATGACAGTGGGCTGTGGCCAGTGTTGCCAACCCTACTGTTTTAACAGTAGATTTACTGATTTTCAATTGATGTCCCTGTTTTTTGTTATATCCATGAATTTTACTGTTTTTTCGATTAGTGTAAAGAAAATATTTTACATAATTACATCTATGTTATAAAATGTTATGTCACTGATAGTATAATAGACAGGGCAAAGCCCATATGCTGGTGACAACTACAGTTGAAACTTTAAATTTGAGAAATAAATGTGATGTAGGTATCACATTTATTTCTCAAATTTAAAGTTTCAACAATGTGATACAAGGGACGTTGTAGTATTTTTTTTTAATACATAGGTGGGCTTTATATAAAAAAAAAAAAATACTACACCGTCCCTTGTTTAGCTCATAGCTTTTTCTAGAATATTTTTTCATCATTACATAGTATAAAACAAAGTCACTTTCCGCTGTCTGTCCCCTTATATGCGTATAACTTTGAAACTACGCAACGGATTTTGATGCGGTTTTTTAATAGTTAGAGGGTGTCAACGAGGTGGTTTTGATCTATAATTCATATATGATATTGTAAAGAAAAAAATGATAATTTTCGAGATTTAGCACTTTAATTGCAAACGCTGGCTGAACCCTAAGTGATAGATCAAAACAATGTTCCATAGCTTATTTGATACCTTTTTTCAACTGGATGGTTTTTATCTACGTTTACTTTACGTCGATCTTCTGAGAGGTCGTGGTATTTAACTGATTGAGCCGGCCTATTCATGCAGCGAACTACTTGACTCTACCACTGCTATCCTAGTAACTCAAATAATTGAGTATTTTTATTGAAATTGGTTATTGTTTTACATATTTATAATATATGCGAAAAATATGAAATCTGCCTTTTTAACCCATCTACTGTTTTTTAATTAGAGAACTGTTGTTTTTTGATTTGTTGGGGTTGGCAACACTGGCTGTGGCCGCTGTGGGTGTGTCACATTTTGTGTTTATGTGCCGTTTTTATAGTAAACTAAATATTATTTTTATAGTAAACTAAATTTTGTGTGTTTGTTAGGGCCTGTTAGGTGTAGGAATTATATACATACATACATAACTCTTATTTTAATTGATAGGTAAATTTATTATTTTAAGGTATTCAGTATTCATATATTTACTTCTGTAAAATGGGTAAATCTAAAACCGGGCTGTTCGCTCTTCTATTCTATATAATTGCATCTTTATTTATAATAGTTGCTTTTGTAAGTCCATATTGGCTGGTCACTGACGGGAAACTTGTTAATCCAAAATTTATTAAAATAGGTAAGACTTATCACATTATATTTATAAACAAAATATGTATTAGCACACAAAATTTTCAAGTTAATTTACTAGCCACAAACTGTGTTTAGTGGGTACCAAATGGTTTACATTTAAATTTATTTTAATACATGTATGTCCAATATTTATATCTATCATTAAAAGGGCATTATCACATTCATGATTGCTGATCTCTCTGATGATGATCACTGGATGAGAATGAAACCTATATTTGTACGGAAGCTGCATTACAGTTTCCACATCTATGGTTATAAATATTATTTGTGACCAACCTAAATTGAAATCATATATTACAGGTTTGTGGGAAGTGTGTTTTCATGGATTTCAAGATGTGCATCATCAGTATGATACAATATTTTCTAGTTGTTGGTGGATATTTGAAGAAGAATATTACATAATCCATGACATACTATTGCCTGGTTTCTTTGTAGCAACACAGTTCTTCTTCACAGTTGCATTGTGTTGTGTTATATTATCAATGTTTTTGTCTTGTCTATACATGAAGAAAACTAAGGATGATGACAACTATTTGACACTTCTAGTGACTCTTGGAACAGTGCTTGTTATAGGAGGTTTGTGTTTCTATTCTCGATTAACATAAATATTTTTAAAAGCTTATAGTCTTATGTGTGGCTTCGTATTGCCATATTCAATTTTACAGCCTTAATATATCCAAAAAAATACTCATCAGGCTTAAGAGTAGAGGTTCCAGAAGTTCTACCTCTGGAAGTTATACTGATGACTATCCTGTCTGAAAATTGACACTGATTGGCAATAAGTGTCATCACATGGTTGACTGGTAGAGAATGCTGCATTAAGTCCACCTGTATACAAAAATTGTGTATGAAGTTTTTAAATAAATAAATAATAAAAAAAAAATGTGTAGAAATATCATTACTGCTACTTCATTTGGGTATTAAGTCTTTACTAAACATCATTGTGATCATAATAATCATTTTAAAAATTCAAGTGTTTAAGCAGGTACAAAACTTCTAAACCATGGTAATTTTTACAAATAGAATTGTTAATGATGTTGTATTATTTCACCATGAATTAGTAAATAAAATAAAATCTATCTGACAATATTCCTGTATTACATAATTAATTATATGTATATTTTTTCCAGGGTTTTCAGGTATTATATCTGTAGTCACCTTTGGCGCGAGAGGAGATGGCAGAGACTGGATGCCTAATTGGGAACACAATGATCTAGGTTGGGCATATGCTTTTGGAGTAATTGGAGTGGTGATGTTATTCCCTGCTGGTATCCTGTTTCTAGTAGAAGCTAGAGTCCAAAAATACAAAAGACTACATGAGATGCAGAGTCGTGAGCCTTCATCATACTCAATGCCGGAAAGAAAGTTTGGCCACTCCAGTGGACATACAGACATATAATGAATTTGTATTAATTTAGTACTTTAATTGTATTTCAGATTTTATATTTATAATTTAAATCAAAAGTCCGTCCTATCATGTTTGTAGCTACTATTTGGCTTATAAATAAGATATATATAGTATTAAGACTGATACTTGTTAAATATATAAATATCTTTTACACAACTACTACCATCAAAAGCTTAAAAACTCTAAACTTAACATAAGGTTCTCTTTGATAATTTATCACCAGATAAAAAGTGAAAACTGATTAGTGAAGCATAAAATGAAAATTAAAATATGTGGACAGTATGGCTACTAAGCTAGATTGAAGCACTAGGGTTGCAACTTTTTTGTAACAGTTTGATATTATTATTTTTTATTAAAGCTTGTCCCATAATGAATGACATAACATAACTTCACGCCTTTTGTTACCCGAAGGTGTAGGCAGGGGCTGTTAAGCCTCGTCTCGCCGTTATGTTTACGTTCCAAATGGAATAGGTGGCGAACCTATTGCCATACTGGGCACAAAGTTTTCCAGTCATTGATATTTATCATACATAACTTCCGAAAACAATTTCGAAGTCATTGGTGTGAGCCAGTGTCTGGAATCGAACCCAGACCTCTGGATCAGAAGCCGTGTGCTCGACCACTGTGCCACCGAGACGCCCTTAATGAATAATCAATCAAATTAAGGTAAGCCACTAATTCTATAAAAAGAATAACTTATTAATATAGTTTAAATATGTAATCTCATGATGTCGGTTAATCTCATTGAAAGACTGCAAGAGGATAGTTTAAAAAACTGAAATCACTCCACAATATCAGTAGGAAAACTAAAATATGATAGTTCTCCTTTTGTTGTAGCAGTGTTCAAATAGCATTATATCATGCTAAAAATATGGCTCTTCTTTAAAATGCATGTATAACTCGTGCGCGATAAGTTGAGGTCTGGGACCGGTGACGTCACAGACGCATTGATGTACCGTGCACAAAATATATTTTTTAACGTAGCGATTCTTGTACTCAGAACAACACCGGCTAATATGTATTATGCTATTACAATAGTGCGAAATGAGTCATAAATATTTGATGCCAAAAATATGAAAGTATAAGGTGTTGAAAAAATGGCGTTGCCTACAGTACAATGCTGGAGCTTGAGGGGAAGTTACAGGGGTAGTGGGCGGATAACCCTTCCGCTTCCCCTCATTCTAGCCATGTCCCAAGTTGTCGCGCGCGAGTAATATAATGTTCTGTAAAATATTAACTAAAATTATGAGACTTGTTTTGAGGTAACATTACAATGTGTTTGTTGTTTGATGTTGTGACTTTTACACTGTTAGACTAAGTTCTATTTTTATTTAATAGTTTAAAAAAAATGTTTTCATTTTGGTTTAGCATTTTCATAATTATCTTTAATTGTTATGTTCTATTGATTATGTGAGACTAACATTTACAGATGTTAGGGGTCATGAAGGCAGCAGATTACATTAAAGAAGAATTATTTTCTGTTACTAAAACTGAATCTCAATTTAAAATATAATTTTATAATAATTATATAGTATTGTTTGCCTAATGTAAATGGTACTGTGTAGCGTTTACTCCTTTGAAAATGTCTTAACATGCGCAACATCGTTCTTAATGTCTGAATTTTTTGTTCTCTTAGCCTAATTTTTAGTACCTGTTGGGTTGGTTCACAAATCAAATAATGACATAAATCTACGCTATTCCAATGCAGGGTAGACAGAAAGAAATAAGAGACTTAATCTACTTATTTTGAAAGGCGCACACAATATTGTTTGTTTATTTGATTTAAGCTGCGTTTTTCTGTCTGTATATACACACGCATTAGTTGATTAGCTTAGATACTAGATGTCGCTGTAATAATTTTAAAAATAATGTAATTACTTGTTTATCAATTTATTTTATTGTTACACTGATAATGTGCCTTAATATACACGATACATAATCTTCAGAATACAGTTTCATTTGGTTTCTATATATTCATAGCTAGCTTCATCCCAGGGTGATGAATTAATAGAATGTAAATCCGGGGATACAGTGGTTTTTGATAATAGCGTCTTTTTGGCCGCACTAAAACCTATGGACATACACTGAGATTCCTTTAATCCTGATATTATACCATAGACTACACCACTTGAAAAGCAATCTCCAGCCCCGGAGACATTTTCAATATTAGACATGGGATTTGTGGGGTAATGTTTAGCTATCAAATTATGTCCATGGTCTTGTGGTGACCGGTTTTTAATTGTGACCACCCCTCGAGATCCTAATGTAACAATTATTAGTGTTATATACTGCGACACTTTTGTTGATAAGTGTACAATTTCTGTTATACACTTTTTTAGACTGACATCCTTAGTGCAGTGTTTTTCCAACTGCTCGATATCAGGATTTAACATTTTCGCCATCTGTCGTAATTCGGACAAATTCGGTGAGGCAAAATGTATGCTCTGTTTATTATGAAGAATTTTCGTTGCTTTTCTGCGATCCGTTGGCTCGAAGAACACTGTAACAAGAATTAGAAATATGGTAATACAGTGGTGTAACTACAGAGTCAAAATAATGCGGGCTTACAGCCGTAAGGGGTTCCCAAACAGAGACCAACTTCCAACATTTATATCCTTAATTTATTTCAGTTACCTATTTGTTGATGCATACAAACTTAGATACCCGTTCAAAAATAGGTAGGTATCACTACATGTTATAAAATATCCCTTACTCCCTATGTATGCTTAAATCTTTAAAACTACGCAACGGATTATGATGCGGCTTTTTTTTAATAGAAGGTGTCAACGGGGTGGTTTATATGTTTAATTTATGTAGGTATAATGTAGTAAAGAAAAAGTGATAAATCCAAAATTTCATTATTACTTTTGAAGCGGAACAAAGTTCGCCGGGTCAACTAATAAGAAATAGGTATTTGTTGGGGGTTTTGCGTCGAGCCGTAAACATTGATTCATTGGTTTTCAAGGTAAGATATTTTGACGATGTATACTATTTTTGTGGGAATTACCTATATAAAGAATTAATATTGTAAGTTGTCCTATTCAAAAAAGTTGGTTGTAAATGAAATGAAAACAATACATCCAGGTATTTCTTAGTTTTTAGTTCTATACCTATGACAGTCCTCATGGCGCATTGGTAAAACAACCTATGGGTCCGAAATGTATTGTGTCGAAAAAAATAATATTATTACCTGCAGTATAAATGTCCTAAAGTTTTAAAAAAATAGGACGACAGAGGGCTAGCTCGCCGAATATAAATGGAATAGGTAGCGAAACCTTTTGCCATACAGTGGGCACAATATTGTCAGTCATCAATATTTATCACACTAATCATACATAACTTCCGAAAAGAGCATCTTGAAATCATTCATGCCCGGAACCGATCCCTTCAGATTCAGAAGGGGTAGCTCGAACGCTGGGTTTCCGAGACGACTCAACTTTTTTCTGTAAGAAATCTGTTTAACCATACTCAAATACAGGCATAGATATATGTCTATACTAGCTTTTACCCGCGACTTCGTCCGCATAAGTTTTTTGTTTTCTCCCGGCTGTAAGTCCCCCTGCAACAATGTCCCACTATCGTATGAAAGAGCAAAATTCCCAACAAAAACGACTAAAAATCACTAACTCAATTTAGTTATCTGCCTATTGCCTACCCCCTAAGAACGATGGCGTGATTATTTATAGCCTATGACCATTTCTAGGTAATCATCTATCACCATACCAAATTTCATCAAAATCCGTTCAGCCGTTTAGGCGTGAAAGAATAACAGACAGAGTTACTTTCGCATTTATAATATTAGTATGGATTTATATTAAATATGGGTATATTTCATTACGTGAATCTATGGGTCTTCAAATGTAGGGTAATTACGCTTACACTTACTAAATTGCTTTTCTTTACTTGGATGCTCCATAAGATTATTTTTCAAACGTTATTTGTTGTTTTAGGAATTTGTGTCTATTGGTATAAAAATAAATACAACATTAAAATATCAATAACATTCAGTCTTTAATTATACTTATTATGGATTTAGTGGCTAGTATTGCTACCTTCCGTAGAATGGTTGAGAGATATATAAAGACCTAAGACAGATCTTTTATGACGAATCATGCATTCACTGTACGTGACACCAATTATACTAAATATAAATGACCTCCGCAACACCAGAGGCGTCACATCAGCGTTGCCGGGCTAGGAAGTAAGGCCGTAAGATAGGAATACGCTCGTTTCTTGAAGGTTCCTAGGTCGTAGCGGTCCAAGAATAGCGTTGCCGGCAGCTGGATCCTTATAGGAGCAGTGCGTGGCAAGAAGTGACGGCTGAAACGCACTGTCGTTGATCGCCAACGCCAACCTTTAAACCGATGCGGATGGAAACATTGGCGAGTCGGGCGATTGCGAAAATCAGCAGGCGGTATAAGTCCGAACAATTTCTCAGAGCACTCCCCGTCTTATAAGCGGTACATGATGCATAGAGAAGCAACATTTCTCCGCAGCGCCAACGGATTGAGCGGATCAGAAAGAGTTTGATTATCGACAAGCCGAACCGCACGTCGTTGGATGCGGTGAAATGCAGTAAGCTGGTACTGGGGTTTCCCCGCCCAAAGATGAGAACTGTATTCCACATGAGGTTGGACTTGCGCTTAATACAGTTGCAAGCGATGACCTGGCGTAAAATACCATCTCGCTCTATCAAGCACACCGAGCTCTTTTGAGGCCAGTTTGGCCTTGCCCTCCAGTTGACCGCGAAACTGGAAGTCACTCGACAAATCGACACCAAGAATTCTGATATCGGCTGAGGCGGGTAAGGAAGTCCTCTCAAAACAGGGAGCTACGACAGAATTGAACTAAGTTTAGTCGGCCCCAGTCTGAAACCTGACTAAGCAGAGTTTCGATTGCAACACAAATTTGCTCTAGTTGAAAGATCCGTCGATGAGACGTTTTCTCGATAAATTGCGGCGGCCGCAATATACAATATACAGGGCATTCCCCATTCTGTCATCCGCATAACTATGAAGATTGCTGTAATGCAGCATGTCATTGATATGCAGAAGAAACAGCGTAGGGGATAGCACACAGCCTTGGAGGACTCCAGCATCCACAGGTTTTAAGTCGGAGTCGGATGACCCGTCGACAACGACCTTAATGCTCCGAGCTGCGAGATAACTGGAAACCCGGTCGCATAATTTCTCGGGAAGCCCATAACAAGGAAGCTTCGAAAGAAGTGCTTCGTGGCAAACCGATCGAAAGTCATCGCTATGTCCAAACTAAGGGCCAGCGCTTTTCCTTTACTCTCAAGCGCTTCCGCCCACCGATGAGTTAAATATGCTAGAAAATAGCCAGCTGAGCGACCGCGACGAAATATAGCATGAGAGCATTATGTCGATATTCTGGTATTTCACTGCCTATTATGCAGCTAACTGCTAGGCTCTTCCAATCTACATATTTTGAAAGTTTAAAAAAATATTTGTTGATGCAGTCATCTTTTTTAATCATTGAATTGTTTTAAAAAAATTACAACAATTTGTGTTTTTCTACTGCTTTCATAGCTTGCGCATATGCAATGGCCCCAAGAGGACCTTCATACACACTAGGTATGTTATCGTCTTTAATAACACCATGTGCTCTAAGTGTTAAGTCTTTCATAAGAGCCCTCTCTTGTTGTAAGACTTCTTCGTTCATTACTCTTACTGAACGCCGTTTAAGAAATACTCCATGCTTTTTAAAGCAATGACGGTTAAAGTCATGTTTATAGCTGTATGGTTGTGAACACAGTTCGCACTTGTATGGCCTCTCACCAGTGTGAACTCTCATGTGGTTTTTTAGGAAAGATTTTGTGTAAAACGTCATAGGACATAATTCGCATTGTATAGTCTTTTTCCCAAAGTTATGTGTCATTTCATGACGCTTCAATGTATTTTTTCTTTTGAATCCTTTACTACAAATATCACAAATGTATTTCTTTTCATCTGTATGCACCAACATATGAGTGTTTAGTGCAAACTTGAAATTAAAAGCTGCAATGCACTGATTACATTTGTATTTACCATATTCAGTATGTCCTTTTAAATGATAATTTAATAATTTTTCAGTGTAAAATGATTTTGGGCATCTGTCACATTTATATGATTTTTCATCGGTATGTTTTAACATATGAAGACTTAAATATTTTGCTTGTAACAACTTTCCGCAATAAGGACAAATACTAGTCTGAGCTGGGTACCTATATACTTTCTTTAGCTTAGTAACTTTTAACTTATCAGAGTGTTGGATTAACACATCATTTAAAATAATTGGCTTTATTGGTTTTCCTATATAGCATTTATTCAGTTTACAAATAGTATTTGATTTTCTTACTTTTCCCTTATTTTTAATTTTACTTTTCGAGGGGTTTTCTTTTCCACTTTCAGAGCTTAGATAGTTATGATCATCTTCATTAAAATCATTGTAGTCATCATCAGATTCAAGTTTGACAGAATTTAAAAATTCATGGACTGTTAGCTTGTTCTGTGTTTTATCATCAACATTATATTCCTCTATCTTTTTGATAACAGTATTATTATAGTTTAAAAGCGCACTATTGTGTAAATACTTGGTAACATTTTCTTGAGACTTTACTATTGGTTTATAACCAATTTGTATTTTGACCTCTTCAAAATTGTTGAAAGAAATTCTTTTGCAGCTTGCAGATTCATTTAAAACCATTTCATTTCTTTCAATTTTAATTTTAAAATTATATGCATCTTTGAGTTTTTTACAACAAGATGAACATATTTTATTAGGCATATTTTCACTAATACAAGTCTTTATTTTAATTAAAGAAGTTATCATATCCACAAACGAAATTCCATTTTTTCTAGTGTTAATTGAATACATATTTCTGTAAAATTGAAAACATATTCGGCATTTTTCCATTATAATCACACTCAACAAGCCTGAACAACACAGAGCATAAAAATAATAGCTGAACAAGCAAACAACACTTCTTGTCTTCTTCTTTCGTTATTGCCGACTATGACCCTACTAGTCACTTTTGGCCACTAATAATCGGTTAACTTCGCGATACTTTTCAAGAAAGTGTCATGATTCCGAAAGTTTGTAATGTATGTATAGCCGAAAGTTTAACATAGCTCGAAATATAAATTATTATGCCAAGTCAATTATAGATAAAAACTAAGTTATTTAGTACAAAAAAATATTTTTAAAAAAAGACATGTATCTACTATATGTTGCTAATTAATAAATACATATGAATATATTTACATACATAAACACAAATATACAAATATGAAGCAAACAACACACGTAAACGACCAATGAGAATTGAGAACTTGTGAACTATTTTTAGTTACCTACTCTGTACATGCTCTTTACTAGCACGAAAGCATGCAAGCATCGAACAACTGCTCGAAGCTAGCATGTGTGTACATACTTGCGTGTGATAGATTAATCAAAAATATGACGTTTATTCATTGAAATATGTATGGTTAAATATGTGTCTGTCTTCTTTATAAATGTCTACTTAAACAAATAAGAAAGATTTAGGAAACTATGTAATGAATTAGGTGACATTTTGTGACTTTGTAATTTGGAGGGTAGATCTCATTTTATGTTGTTTGTTTGTTGCTATAAAAAGACATGTATTCATTATATTGAGACACTTATTGTAAGCGATCGAAGCAGACGGAGCTCTGAGTCTTCTACTACATAAAAGCTAAGTGGATTTGCTAAAATAAATAATAACAACATAATAAACACTAAATATATAAATACTATTAGATGAAAATTAAATAAATACTAATAATAAATAATTAAATAGATAAAAATTAGTAAATATTAATAATAATTAAATAAATAAATATTACCAAATAAATTAAAATAAATCCTTATTAATAAAATAATTAATAAATAAATTGAAATGGTTTTTATTATAAAAATAATTGAGATGAATAAATTACTAATATACGATACTATGAAATGTAGTTTTTGTTACTACCTAACTTTTAGTAAATATAAATAAATATGTAATACTACATTTATCTTTTATTTTATTAATTAATATATAGTAATTAATCTATTACGTGCATGCTAGTTCCAAACATATTACTAGCATAGTCCTTAGGCAAACCTGTTCACACGCACTAGAAGCACCCCCCTTCCACCCACGCCGCGGAAAGCATGCTGTTGATTTATGAGCATTTTCGAAATTTGCATGCTCATTATTAGCAATGTATGTACACATGCTAGTATACTAGCATGCTTTTGTGCTAATAAAGAGCTTATGTAACAGCAGTTTAACTTTTTCTTAGTAGCACAGAGTATTTTTGTGTATACATAAAGTACATAGTAGTGGTTTTAGTACTTTTAGTAGTTATTTGTTTTTTCCATGCCACGGACTATTTTGGGCGTTGTTTCCTCTGGCTTGTTTGAAAAATTGTATCCAGTAAAGTGTGTGTTGTCGTGATTATTACGTGTTTTACTTGTCCAATCTTATCGAAATTAAATTCAAAGTGAGCTTAATGTTCTGTTAGAACGTTAAATAATACAGTAATTTAGCCAGCTAAAATCAATTTTGTTTTCAAGATAGTTTGAAAACTACTAAATAATAAACAAATTAAACTGGGGCTTTATTTCGCTAGCATATCATGTAAGTATAATTCATCCTTTCTCATCCTTCCTTGTGACTACCTCCATAAACAATGTTCCTCCATTATGATTATCATTTCAGTAAATATTGTACTTACTTACATTACTACACAGTTTAAAATATATACCTACTCAGAATTTACATTCTGAGTAAGTTTAAATTTTAAACTGGAATGTTGGTGTTGGGTAAAAGAAAGTTTTATTTAAGTTTATACTAAATGATGACAAGAAAGATTTAATAAAATGTAGCTTTTAATTTAATATTGAATTTATTAATAAAATAAATTTGTAGTAATGTAAAGTAAGAAAAAGTATTGTTTGATATTGGGTTTTTAAAGGGATGATTAGAGAAGATTATTACTTGTATGCTTGCAGTAACCTTTCTGCCGAGGGTTATCCTTGCTGTTATATGCATCTATAAACTGCAGTATTGCAGTAAAAAATAATATTGTAGTTGTGATACTTCAGAAGGTGATTCTTATAGCAGTAAAGAAAAATAAATTAATGTTCTGTTATATAAAAAAAATATTTATTGAATTCAATATAAGTTCCAAAATGAAATAGCGGAATTAGACAGGCTATATTTATAATACTGGCATATATTATAAAAATATTATATATATAATATAGCATTGACTTTAATCTTATGGGAAAAATAATTTATGTATTATAATTTTTCTCGAGGCTTAACAGCCACTGCCTACACCTTCGGTTAGAAAAAAGGTGTGAAGTTATGTCATGTTAATTTATGTAGAATAGAATACACCTTATTGTATATCATTTAAAGAATATATTACAAAGAGATCTTTGCCAGACAATATTTATTTAGGTTACATGTTAATTTTAAATAACTAGGGTTCTGGACTCTGGTAAAAAATACCAAAAATCTCTGAAATTGTGTCTAAATAAATTTATTATATATATGTTTAATAATCTACAGTACTCCTTCCCATTTTAAAGTCCCTTGCAACTGACGGAGCTAGTCTGGTGACCCACTTGCTCATTTGCCCTATTTACCCCATTAAAGAAAACATGTCCGAACATTGTTTCTATTTCATAATGCATATGATAATATGATAAGTACCATGTAAGGTATGCAAATAGCTTGATCATTATCAGCATTGTTAGAACAGCAGCATTAGGTAACCTGTTGCCACTTATGATATTGACTTTTTTTTCCACACTTTCCTCTTTCACATTTACACCCTTCTTAATCAAGTCACCTTGTCACAGTCCACAGATCTTTACTTAGGTATCCCTCGCCTCATTTGTAACATCCTTTTTCTTTAGATGTCCACACCATGCATGGTGATTTTCCTTCCACATTCATATTTATCATTTTTCTTGCGATAGCAATAGTGGTCAAGCCTCACAGTTTGCTGTATGAATGGACCAGAACTCTCAGAATATCGACGTAAAGTGGCTCATACCGCGTTTCGCTCGGTGAGAGACGTATCCGGAAGCCCAACCCTGTCCTCTTCCCATTCCATTTTGACCTCTTCCATATCCGATTTGAAGGAACGGCAATGCAACTGTAACACTATAGGTGTTCATGGGCGGCGTTTGTTGCATACAAACTATTACATTTTCGTCACTCGTTACATCACTCTACATTTGCATATCCGTAGCATGTATTCTTCTTTCATCCATATCTTTCATGACCCAACATTCTGATCCATATTTGACAACAAGTTTGATACTCTTTTTGTATATTTTATAAACTTGAGAGGCATTCAGGGATTGCAAATTGGTCCCGTTACCTATCGCCACTTCATCCAACCAACATTAATTCTATGCAATATGACACGGTGCATATCACCATCGATTTGCACTTCATCCCCAGTATTTAGAGTCATAATCTTTATTACGTGAATGCATGACAAGCGGTATGAGGCAAAAGATGTGTGTGAGGATCGTAGCTTGTGGAAAGCAAAAAGTCTCTGCCGACCCCTATGGGATACAGTCGTGAACTTATGTTTGTATGTATGTTTAATCATTACTATCTATTAAAGAAAACATCTGAAATAGGTAATCTCGAAAATTTCCGAAGCATGTTATTGAAAACTGTTACATCTCAGGACATGTAGATCTATATTAATAACTTTAGCCAGTTAGTATGCTGACTTTTGGATTATTAGTAAAATTATTTCTCCGAATCATTGAGTTTTTGTTCAGATTATAATTGTTTAGCGTCCGCCTTGAGCGAGGGCAAACGTGAATGAATCACTAACCGTTAAAATAAAATAATTACTGAAGATTTTTGTGTACCTAATACCTAAACAAAAATCTTCACTTGCGCCTTAAAAAGGACATTGAAGTTCCCACAGTAAGATTGCGTGGGAACTCTTTGGCATTGTAGCATTGTTATGAACATTAGGCGTACAAAGTTTTCCAGCGACTGTTACGAAACGAATGGCGGCAGTAATATGCAGTAATACATCTCAGGTGTTCGACCTTGTTCGGTCGGTATGAAGTGACATGTTCATGTAAATTCTATAACAATTAGTCTGACCTGACATTGGATTTGAAAACAAACACGCCTTTAACTAAGTACCGTGTATGTCTTAATTCGAGTAAAATATGACTAAACTACTGAACCATTATGACGTAACTAGACGATGGTACAATTCTCTTGCATTATTCCAGAGTACTTTTTAACCGCCTCAACCTTCGCCTATGTACTTAGTCATGCCATAAATATTGTTACAAAGAAAAAAATTTTTTTTTAATTGCAAATAATATTTATTACTTTTACAGTGTGTTACTTTAATACATAAATATAAAACGATATAAAATATAAAAAGCATATTCGAAGTGGTCTCCATTGGCTGCAATACAGGCCTTTAAACGTTGAGGCCAGTTATCAATAGAAACACGCACTCTTTCCATGGGAAAATTCTTCACTGCCAATCGTATGGATTGTTTTAGGGACTCTAAATTATTATGACGTTTAGAGCAAGCCGTACTCTCTAACTGACCACAAATCATAATCCAGTGGATTAAGATCGGGACTAAGAAGGATTCGTGGATTAAGAAGGGCCAGGATCATCTATATTACATGCACAATCTATTTAAGACACTTAATTGGATGAAAATTAATGCTGTAATGTTTAAATTCGCTTCGTAAATTAGCCATTACTTCTCGTAAAAACTAAAAATGCTCATTGTGGATGTGCCTAATAGACATTCATATGTCTATTAGGCACATCCACAATGACCATTTATGACATGACAAATGTAGTCTCGCGGACTTTTTTGTACAGCTTATAAAGGTGTTCAATAATGTAGAACATTGTTTTAATCAATCACTTTCAGCCAGCGTTTGCAATTAAAGTACTAAATCTCAAAAATTATCATTTTCTCTTTATAATATCACATATGAATTATAGATCAAAATCACCCCGTTGACACCCTCTAACTATTAAAAAAAAAAACGCATCAAAATCCGTTGCGTAATTTTAAAGATATAAGCATATAAGGGGACAGACAGCGGAAAGTGACTTTGTTTTATACTATGTAATGACTAGTAGACCCGGTGAACTTTGTTCCGCATCAAAAGTAAATTTTGGATGTATCACTTTTCTTTTCTACATTATGCATGAATTATACATACATACTACCCTGTTGACACCCTCTGTCGGTTAAAAGACCCGCATCGAAATCTGTTGCGTAGTTTTAAAGATTGAAGCATACGTAGGGATACAGGGTCAGAGAAAGCGACTTTGTTTTATACTATTTTTTTTTTTTTTTTTTTTTTATGGGATAAGGGGCAAACGAGCTTGCGGGTCACATGATGGAAAGCAATCACCGCCGCCCATGGCGTCTGCAATACCAGGGGCATCACATCAGCGTTGCCGCCCTTTCAGATGGGAATAGGCTCGTTTCTTGAAGGTTCCTAGGTCGTAGCGGTCCGGAAATACCGTCGCCGGCAACTGGTTCCATGAAGGAACAGTGCGTGGCAAGAAGTGCCTGTTAAAACGCACTGTTGTCGACCGCCAACCATTCAGCCAATGCGGGTGGTAGCGTTGGCGCGTCGAACGGTGGCGGAAATCAGCTGGCGGTATTAATCCGAACAATTCCTCAGAGCACTCCCCGTGGTATATGCGGTAGAGGATACATAGAGATGCCACCACTCTCCGCAACGCCAGAGGATCAAGCCGATCAGTAAGAGCTTGGTTGTCGACAAGCCTAACCGCGCGTCGTTGGATGCGGTCAAATGGAGTAAGCTGGTACTGGGGTGCCCCCGCCGAAAGATGTGAACAGTATTCCACGTGAGGACGGACCTGCGCCTTGTAAAGTTGCAGGCGATGACCTGACGTGAAATACTGTCCCGCTCTATTGAGCACACCAAGCTTTTTGGAAGCCAATTTGGCCTTGCCCTCCAGATGACCGCGGAACTGGACGTCACTCGACAAGTCGACACCAAGAATTCCGATAGCGGCTGAGGCGGGTAAGGGAGTGCTCTCAAAACAGGGAGCTACGACAAAGGGTGTCTTTTTAGCGGTAAACGCGCAAACCTGTGTCTTCTTAGGGTTGAATTGGACTAAGTTTAGTCGGCCCCATTCCGAAACCTGACTAAGCAGAGTTTCGATTTCAGACACAAGTTTATTCCGGTGCTCGTCGACGTTTTCCCGAGAAATACGCGGGTGGCCGGTATATAAGGCATCCCCGGTACTGTCATCTGCATAACAATGAAGATTGCTGCTAAGCAGCATGTCATTGATATGCAGAAGAAACAGCGTAGGGGATAGCACACAGCCCTGGGGGACTCCAGCATTCACAGGTTTTAAGTCGGAGCATGACCCGTCGACAACAACTTTAATGCTCCGAGCCGTGAGAAAGCTGGAAACCCAATCGCATAATTTCTCGGGAAGCCCATAACATGGAAGCTTCGAAAGAAGTGCTTTGTGCCAAACCCGATCAAAGGCCTTCGCTACGTCCAAACTAACGGCCAGCGCCTCTCCTTTACTCTCAACCGCTTCCGCCCACCGATGGGTTAAGTACGCTAAAAGATCACCAGCTGAGCGACCTTGACGGAATCCGTACTGACGGTCACTTATCAACTGGTGCTCTTCTAGATACTTAAGGAGCTGGCGGTTGATGAGTGTTTCCATTATTTTGGAGAATAGGGAGGTGATGGCGATAGGTCTGTAGTTGGACGGATCTGAGCGGTCACCTTTTTTAGGGATCGGATGGACTAAAGCAACCTTCCATGATGCTGGCACAGCGCCGAGAGAGTAGAAGTACCGGAAAAGACGCGTTAGAACCGGTGCCAACTCTGGAGCACACGTCTTCAGCACAATTGCTGGGATTCCGTCAGGCCCACTCGACTTGTGGACATCCAGGGATAGAAGTATGCGTCGCACAGTACTTTGCCGGAAACGAACCTCCGGCATGGCGTGACCGCAATGTGGAATAGTCGGTGCGATGTTACCCATATCGTCCAAAGTCGAGTTGGACGCAAAAAGAGTGCCAAGAAGGTCGGCTTTCTCTTTTGCGTCGTGGGCTAGTGACTGGTCCTCCCGGTGCAACGGTGGAAGAGACGGCTTACAAAAATTCCCAAGAACAGCCTTGGCGAGCGACCAGAACGCACGGGTTCCCGAGGGAAGGCGAACTAGTTTCTCGCCAATTTTGCCTATGTACTGAGACTTTGCTACGGCTATAACTCTTTTGAAGGACCTGGAGGCAAGGTTGTACTTCTTCTTAAGAGGGCCGGTGTCAGAGTCCTGGGACGCCACTGCTTTTGCCCAGGCTTGATAACACTCATGCTTAAAACGTAATGCCGTTTTGCATGAGCGATCAAACCAGGGCTGGGATCTGCCGCCGATTGGCACCACTGAGGATGGAACAAAGAGCTCCATTCCCTGCAGTACCACGTCAGCAACAGAGTCGGCAACGACGTCAGGATCATCCGGCGAGAAGCAAACTTGCCCCCATGGGTAAGATGCGAAGAAATTTCGCATCCCATCCCAGTCCGCTGATCTATAGTGCCACACACGGCGGCGACTCGCAATGTGCGGTCGAAGTGGGCACGTGAGTGGCACCGTACTCCTTATCAGACAGTGGTCCGAAGAACCCAAAGGGGCGTCTACAGAAACCACATATCTGTCCGGATGGGAGGTCAGCAGAAGATCCAACAGGGAAGGTATATGATTATCAGCATCTGGGATTCGCGTGGGTGCGGTAACCAGTTGTGTTAGATCATATGCTAGAGCAAAGTCATGAACAGATCTACCCGCGTGGTCGGTGGTGCGAGATCCAAGCCAATCGACGTGGTGGGCATTGAAATCGCCCAGAATAACGATTTCCGCGGATGGGACCTGTTGAAGTACGGAATCTGCAGCCGTTTGAACGTGGTCCATGAGTCGGTCTGTTTCGGTATTACCGCTATGGGACCTATAAAGACATGCGTAGATGCGGGGGTGGTCGTCGCTATCAACACGCAGCCAGAGGGTCGATAGGTCCCTTCCTTCAAGGCTGCCGAGGCGTCGAGCACAGATATCCTCCCGGACAAACACACACACTCCGGCCCGCGGTACAAAGCTGTATTCCAGTTTGTATCCGGGGTATAGGAGATATGAGGTGTCTGCCGGAGAAGATATCTGTGTCTCTGTAAGGAATAGCAAAGCAGGCTTTGCCGTTTCCAGGTGGTGGTGAATGGCAAGCAGATTTGAGTGGATGCCCCTGATATTGCAAAAGTCCACGTTTAGCGTGGCAGGGGGAGTCGCAATGCCCTTACGTTTGCCCCGGACAGTTTTTAGTGACGAGCGAGATTTTGCCCTCCCCAGACTACGAGGGGCAGCTTGAGCGTCCACGCCTTGGTGAATACCAAACCGTGGACGCTCAAGGGGGGATTCTCCAGTGCTGTGGCAGCTGGTACCCCCCTGGGGTAAATGATCTTTTAATGTCGCTGCCATTAAGGGGAGGGTGAAGGGGATGGGCCTCCGGATACCTCTCTCACCGAACGAAACGCGGCACAAGCCACTTCACGTCGAAATTCTGAGAGGCCGTGGTATTTCACCGGTCGAGCCGGCCCATTCATGCAGCGAACTGCTTGGCTCTACCACTGTAAAGTGTATGTACACTATGTAGTGAAGATCAGGATTAAGTTTTGTTTTCTGTTTAATAAACTTAGAGTATTATCCCACTATAACACCTAGTCTATCTATATCCCAATTTTCATCTAATTCTGTTCTACCTTCGACGTTGATTCAGGGGGAAAGGGTTACCTCTCTCACCGAGCGAAACACGGCAAAAGCCACTTTTCGACGATATTCTGAGAGGTATTTCACCGGTCGAGCCAGCCCATCCGTATAGCGAACTGCGTGACTCTACCACTGTCCATTTACTAAATATGTTTGATATTTATCTTAACAGTCTAATTGTATTTCGACTAGGGACGGCAAAAATATTGTTTTCTTTGTGTGCGTGTGAAGCTTGTAGTGTTTTTATTTATAGTTAAGTTTTTTTTATAGAGACAATGAAGAATAGAAGTTTGGCCGGCAACTGTGGCATTGGTGTGTTTGTCATTGCCCTTGTTACAGTGGCATTGGCATTCGGCACGCCCAGCTGGTTGGTCAGCGACTCCCGAATAAGAGGCGCCAGATTGGACAGGTAATTGTCTTTACCATTTTATTTATCATATATTTTAATATCTGCACTTTACTTAACTAAATATGGTCCGTAATGGTATATCAATGGGTCATGGCCCATATACATAGATGGGCCAAATTGCAAAATGTCAATTTTATAAGAGAGGGGTCCAAAGTTTAAATGGACTTTTGGCCGTTATGCTTCAATTAAAAATTATTTATGTCGATAAGATGCGTTTACCATGAAAAAGTCAATACAAAATTCAGTAAAAATTTTTGACAACAGTCAATAGACGGTATAGTAATAATTTATGAAAATCTTTTCATGACTTTTCAGGTCCGTAAAATCGGTTTATTTAAAGAAATAATAAAAAAAATATTATGAATACATAAGTCTGTAATGATAAAATAAGTAGGCATTACTACTGGTAAAAAGATTCATTTTTTTCAGAGTTTATCGATTGTAAACAAACAAATTATACCTTTATTGTCAAATTTGCGGTTGAAAATAATACAAAGTATAAGTCGACAAGAACTATTCGATTTTCAGATTGGGATTATGGAGCCATTGCTTCAGATCACTCCCAGATCCTCTAGATCCGTCTCAAAGGAGATTCTTCGTCGGATGTCGCTGGGTATACGACCCATTCACGACAGGCTACGATAGAATAAGAGGATATCTTTTACCAGGTTTGTTTTCTCACTTTGTCACATATTTCGTGTTAAACACTAGCCGACAATGCAAAATTTAATTACGATCGGCTTAGACGTTTAGAAGGAGTTTGGACACAACATCTCATCATTTACATTGTTGTTGAATTTTATTCGTCAGATATTTTTTTTTTTTCGACTATATATGCACCTGTTTGGCGAGTATTATCCGCCATCTAGAGGATTTTAACTTATTACTAAACATATATATATCATCTTCTTGCCCTGTTCCCATCATTTGTGGTCGGCACAACTGGTTTTCCCTTTTTTCCTCACACCATCTTTCACACAACACGTTCAGGTTATCTTCGGTCTCGCTCATCTCTTGTTTTCTTCTCCATCCATATTCATCATTCTTTTGATGCATTTTTTTCAGTTCTCTATCTAATGTCACTCCCACTCCGTTACGCTTTTCATCCTATCCATCACAATAGTACAACTTATTTACTAAAGTACGCTTACGTAAATATAAAGTACGCTTTTATATTTCAAACAACGACTTAATGTATTTCTGCGAAATACATTGCATATTATATTGTCGAATACTAATAAATATAAATCAAATTATTGTTTAATTAATTCCATTGTTTTTTCCCACTGTATGAATAATCAGATAAACAGTTAGGTAAGTCTTGTAAATACATATATTGGTAGCAGACACCCACATATTTTCACACAATCATTATTTACTTGCTATTGTGTTCTTTATTATCATTCTATATTAATTCATAATTGGTCTGTTAGTTAAAATTAGTTATTTAATTTTATGTTTCAAATGTACGTGTTGTTAGACGCAAAAAAAATGATAACAACCTGCTCGGTTTCTGTAAAAAAAAACACGCTGTATACAGTCTGAATTTTCACTATACAGGCTGAATCTTCTTATAAAATGTCATAAAGGTAATATGTTTTTAACGCAAAGTACCTATAAGAAATGGTTTTTTTATGCGATAGAAGGGCAAACGAGCAACCGGGTTACCTAGTGGTAAGCAACGACCGCGCCCATAAACACCTGCTACACAGATAGTATGGACACATCTTTCACTGAACGAAACACGGCATTGCCCACTTTACGTCGATAGTCTTGAGAGGTTGTGGTATTTCATCGGTAAAGTGTGACTGAATTTGCAATTATATACCTTTCAACAAATTTTAGATAGCGTTTTTCTTTTTTTTTCAGGTTTCATGATAGCCACACAGTTCTTTTTCACGCTGTGCTTGATAGGAGTACTGATATCGACAGTACTGGTGTTGATGTTCTTCACGTGTTGTGGACCCGAACAGAATAGATTTGTGATGTTGATCAGAAGTATCGGATTTATCATGTTAGCGGCAGGTGAGAAGAGAATTAAATAGTTTTATAAACATCTCTAGTATATCGATTTTAAAATTTTGAGGTATTTTCTAGCCTGGTCAGAGTCCTGTCACTTTCCCCACAGAACTTTTGGCTTTAAATAGCTAGACTATGATAAAATTGTATTACTATTTATTATATCTGTGCATGGGAGATATGAAAAATGTAATAAAGTTTAGTTATGGACGGAGAGCAAGAGCAGGCAGAACAATGTATTTTTTCATTTTTTGTCTATACATCACATCATCATTACATAGTATAAAACAATGTCACTTTCCGCTGTCTATCCCCTTATATGCTTATATCTTTAAAACTACGCAACAGATTTTGTTGCGTATTAGTTAGAGGGTGTCAACGGGGTGGTTTTGTTCTATAATTCTTAAATGATGTTGTAAAGAAAAAATGATAATTTTAGAGATTTAGCACTTCAATTGCAAACGCTGGCTGAACCCGTGATAGATCAAAACAATGTTCTACATTATAAAACACCTCCAAAAGGTCTACAAAAAAGTCCGCGAGGGAATATTTCTATCTCTTAGGGATAACCCACAATAATAATTACCATTTTTATTTTTTACGAGAAATAATGGCTTATTTACGAAGTGATTTAAACATTACAGCATACATTTTTATCCAATTAAGTGTCATAAATAGATTGTGCATGTAATATAGATGATCTTTGCTCTTACAGTATGCAACGAATATATTGCAGTATTAACATAGCGGGACAGCCGTTAAAGCCGATAAATAGCACAAAATTTACTTATTTATTACTTTTGATGCGGAACAAAGGTCGCCGGGTCAGCTAGTAGATTATAATTTTGGCTTCACTGACATCTTATTTTGGTGACCTTTTCGTACACTCAACCGTTAAAACTGACGACGGCAAGTTCAACCTCAGTTCAGATAAAAAACATTAGCACTGGGTTTTAATTATTTAAAACTGGTTTGACAAGTATTAATAACAATAGAGCATGAGCTGTCTAAAAAGAAAAATATTATAATAACAATAAATAAAAAAAATAGCTACGACTGTACAGAAAAGGATTCAAGGATCATTACTTTCAACTTCACCTGTATTTTTTATGGGATAGGAGGGCGAACGGGCAAATGGGTCACCTGATGGTAAGCATTTACTCACCGCCCATGAACACCGTGGTGCGTTGCCGTCTTTTAAGGAAGTATATCCAGCATAAGCATATCCAGTGAGCTAGTTATTTCTTATTTATAGATGAGGTTTTTGCCCGAAAATTCCGCCAAGATTGTGTCGAAAATAAATTTAAAATTAAATTTAAACTTAAATTTTCCAGGTATCTGTGGAGCTATAGCAGTGATAGTGTTCGCATGTTTAGGAAACACTGACGGGTGGATGCCTGATCATCCTAATAATTATTTAGGTAATACTTTTAATTTATTTTTATTATTCAGTTTTGTCGTCTTATTTAACTTGTCAGTTTAGTTAAATGTGTATTAATGATGCAGTTGACTGTTTCAATATCCAGTAATGAGTTCATGTCCTCTGTATATCCTTCCCATTTCCCAATACCCGGCACTTGATTTAATTTTTATATAGATGTGTTTTTTATCGATTATGGGTGTTACGAGCAAACCGGTCACCTGGTGGTAAGTGACATGAACACCCAGAACACAAATAGTGTTACAATTACGTTACCGGGCTATTAAAGGAGTCGAATGGGACAGGAGGTGGGCCTCCGGATAAAAAATATATGCATTTCATCGGTCGAGCCCACCCATTCATGCATCGAACTGCGCGGTTCTGGCATTTACTTATGTTGAAACCATTTACAGGTTGGTCATTCGGATTGGGTGTAGTGGGTACGGTGGCATGCATTATAGCAGCGGCGTTATTTTTAACGGAAGCCAATATACAGCACAAGAGAAGCAATAGGCTGAAGGAATCTCAAGCGCGCTTCGAATTGGAATACGAATCGAAGGCGTAACAAACTGGGCGCCATCGCAACTACCTTTAAGTAAATACATAATAGGTGAACATTACTTATACATTTCTATTTAAGTATCTCGACTTTTTATTTTTATTCTTTTTACAACTATGAAAAAACCAAATGCTTCTCGACTAGAAGTCTATAGATAATTTAAATAGCGATTTTTAAATAGCACGGCAGTTATTTTGTGAATTCCTTTTATTTTAATTTGTTTTAATCTCACTTATATAATGTAATGAAAAAATAGACTGTTTTGGGCCACGCCAGCATTGTTCAGAATGTAATACAGTACAGTTATCCAGTATTTACTTGATTGAAATAAGTATTATTGTAATAAGTATTATATATATATATATATATATATCTTTTGCCGTTGTACACTTCTTACGGCACGATAAAGGTGTGAACACTTGCTATTTTAGCAATAAATCAACTTATTCCTTCCTACATGTTATAACTAAATAAGTATTTTTTGTTATACTGCATAGAATTTGATCGGTGTTAGTGAGTACTCATAACAACTTTTAATACTTAATTGAAAATTAATCTGATTGTATTTGAAAAAAAAAGAGTTATACATAATCGGAAAGACTGGATATTTGATCTGTATTTGTAAAATGTGTTGTAAATTTTGTTTAAAATCATTATTATGCTTATATGTGTTGCATCAAGATGTGTTCCCGCGTTATTGCGAATATTTGATTTTTTTTTACTCTTCGCCCGGAAACCGAAATGTCAGACAGGCGGTATAATAAAAACTAATAATTATGTACAAACTTTTTAATATTAGAAGAGGTTGCAATACTTTACCGTTGATGGGTAATTAATAATATCGTATATATAATGCATATGCGGCACATAAAACCTGCACAATTGCACATATAACATCACAGTAGGTTATTTAAGAGTGAAAAACATATCACTTTGGGCAGCTCTCAAAAAACACTATGAGTGATCCAAGGAGTAAAAAATGGGTAAATTTTGAGGTACTGTGATGTTATTTTTTTGTATCTATGTTTGGCTTTTCTATGGTTGATGTTGTTGATCTTTAAAGAACGATTTTATTCAAGTCAGTTCTATTGTTATGCATAAGCAATAAGTATGTTGTTCATGGCTTCTTAGAGATTTTATGATTGAATGAGCTTATGTTAAGTTTTACAAAAAAAAACTTTTCATTGAGTGCCTTAATACTGCCAAAATGAAAAACTGTCGTACGTACTGTATAAGGCATATAATTTAAAGACGGTACTGAATGTTTTGAATGTTTAACTAAATATAGCATATTATTCACTAAATGCATGTTCACTTTGCTTGTAGTAAAAAAACTTATGTATAAACTTATATACAAAGCTATTGAGATGTTGAACTGTTTTAAATACATGCAAATCAGTTATGCCAAAATTCAGACCGATAGTTATATTATTAAGAGTAAGATCATTATTGTGAGAGCTGCGTCAATTTTTTAAAAATATTGAACTTAATATTAATTTAGTTAGTGATTAAGTTTAAATAAATAACTTAAACGGCACTGACATGGCTCTTGTGCTATCGTAAAGTCTCAGTTTTGCTGATAAAGAATATTAATCTTATCTTGGGTTATTGTATAAAATGTTGCTATGCAAAAGATACTGTATGAAACCTAAACGCGATTATGTTAATTTAAGAGTGTGAGAGCTTTATTTATTATTTTTACCAACAAGAATATCAATTAATTCCGTCCAATTGTAACAAGTAGCGCTTTAAGTATTGATAAGTAGTTAAGAAAATATGTATTCCATTTTTGATAACTATATTTTATGAATAAATAATTAAATTTATTAATACTTTTTGTTAAGCCTATATGCAAAAACTTACAACGCAAGTTTAATGTTTTTGCTGTAAAATTGATTAAAATATGCCCAAATTCTACATCCCCTAGGCTGTTTCTGTTCGTTTGTGAAAATCTCTAAGGTTTTCTTTTAAATAAAATACACGAAGCCAAATTACAATTCACTTTTACTTTCAAGGCCTTTATAGGATAAAAAAAATAAAGGTTTAAAAACACTGCTTGCTTCACAACCAGTGTTAAATCCTTTCACAAAAAGAAATTGATCAATTGTTGCGTGAGTCGCGAGCCTAACGAAAATATAAAAGACCAATAACGAACTGAATACGAAAATAAAATGTCACATGAAAGGGAAAATGGATGAGGCAAAATGGAATATAAAATTTCTCTAGACATCATATGAGAAACAATTTTCTAAAATTAATAAATGAAACCCTTTGGACCAGTCGTAATCTTGTTACGAAACGCATCCCCTAAAGGAATATTACGATATCTCAAACTATTTCATTAAAGCTATTTAAACCTTAGAATAGACTAATTTTAATACTACAGAAAAGGCAGTATGGCTTCTAAGCTTTAGTTTGTCCAATAAATGAAAACAACAAATGAACTGACATCTGTCAAACTTTTTTGAGTTGAGTTTACACTTGACGCAAGTGTACATTTGATTTGTTATTATTTTCATTTAAATCTTCTTTCATTTGATTAAATTCGTAAAGTGTTAAAGCTACTTATGTAAGGGGTAATTCAATTAGAATACTCTAATAATTTATAAATAATAACTATGACAGCCAACAATGAATATCCAAAAGCCTCAAGTAAGTAATGAACAGTTGGTCACGCCCAGCCAGTATAAATCTTAATTTTATTTGTATAGACTAACGTATTTTTTCTATAAATCTAGTACGGGAAGCATGCCATTAGTTAATCTCTATGTTACAGATGCTTGTCTCATCGGGGCATGTATTACATACGTGGCTGGATTATTTCTGTTATTATCGTTCGCCGGTCCGTATTGGATAGAGTCATATCCGGAGATGTTTTCAAGTTTCAAACACATGGGACTGTGGGAATTCTGCTTTGATAGATTTCGGTTCCCCTCATATCAATTTGATAAATTATTCCATGGGTGTCATTACATATTTAGCTGGGTAAGTTAGAAATACTAACTTTAATTTTTTTTCACTTTGACTTGTCTTTTTTATTTATATAATACTTATAAATTTTATAAATATTTGTAAATTTGCTATATTCAGATTCGTTCATATTGACAAATACGTAGTATTATTCAAATGTAAAATATAATAACACATAAAACATACTATAAAAACATTTTGTCCAGACTCTTGGCATATTTTATGTTTCTTTTATTGAAATATATTTGGCTGGCATAAAATGGAGGCAATTTTGACCATGGATGAGAATAATATGTACAAGTATATGATGTCAGACATAGTATGCAGAATATATACCTATCGGAGATCCATAAATTATCTAAAAAATATCACTTAATTTAATCAAAGCGCATTGTATTGTGTATATCTATTAATTTTTATCAAGGAAAGGAGTTAAAATAAATTTTTATTTGTGACTTTCAGGAGTTCCATGATATCAGGGAATGGTTGCTGCCAGGTTGGTTAATAGCAGTTCAAGGATTTGTCTCTTTGGCACTTATACTGTCCTTTGTAGCTCAAATAATTCTGGCAAGTGTCATTGTCCGTTGGCCGTTACGTCTAGTATTGAGATATGAATGGATATTTGTTAGTGTTGCAGTCATTTTAGTAACAATAACCAGTAAGTAATTGTTTTGTTATTGTACATTACAACATCTTATCAAGATTATAAAATTATAAATGCAAGAGTTACCACATTGATTTAAAGATTTGCTTAATACAAATATTTCTTCATTCTTTGGAACAATCACTGAGTGATATCTTTGGTTCATATGATTTCTTAGTTAATTTAACTTCATAACATTAAAACAACTTTTAGGATTATATCGCGTTTGTTTATTACTTATTTTTATTTATTTTCCGATGTTTCGAACTTTGACTTGTGAAAATGATCTCTCTAAAGAGTTCTGTAATGTTATGGATGGGATTCGCGAAAATCTAAGAAATAACTTAACTTCTTCTATTACTATCTTCTATCATTTTTTTTTGATACGTGGGTAAACTTGCAAGCAGGTCACCTGATAGTAAGTGACTATCACTGGTCATGGACACCTCCATCACAAGTAGTAGACCCTCGCAATATCTCTCTCATCGTACGAAAGGAGGCAAAAGGCACTTTATATTGATATTCTGAGAAGTTGTGGTATTTCACTGGTTGTGCTGGACGATACATGCAGCCATGCAGTATACTACTTACTCTACTGGCCCAATGCAATATTATTGCAGATGATGTAATTTTTTTTCCAGGTGCATTTCTATTTTTGGCTGTTGCAATATTTGGAGGCAACTGTTATCGTCGTGACTGGCTTCTATATCCCTCGTTCAATGTACTGTCTTGGTCATATGGTTTTGCCGTTGTAGCCTCTATATTATTTGGTAAGAGTAGTAATTGTTTTTATTATCTCTTTAGATAAAAGGACTACTAAAGTACACAAACTAAAGAATTTAGAATTTTTAGGCTTATATTTGCTTATGAGCTATAATAATTGGTCATATTTTTTAAAGTATGACATATGCAAATGTGTCGCCAAATCGACATAGTCCATGCTTCCCTGAGAATTGCTTCACTTGCATATTAATAACTTAAGTGTATCTCTAAATATGACTTGACTATTTCCTGTAAAAGTGTGCTTCAGTGGTCTAGTACCCCGCTTCTGAATCAAGAAGTCGTGGGTTCGAATTCAGGCTCACACTAATGAATTTTCGAAATACTTTTCGGAAGTTATGACTGTAAAGTTTGTACCTGTGTATGGAAAAAGGGGTTCGCCATTCCATTTGGGACGTAATCATAACTGTAAGATGAGGTTTAACAGCCGCTGTAGGAAAAGGTGTGGGGTATGTTATATCATTATTTTAAGTAACCCAAATTTTAATTGCTTCTATTTTAATAGGTGTTGCAGCAATATTTCTGTATTTGGAGGCACGTAAATTGTACACATTGCGTTTGGAAGCGAAGAATCTCGTTGCTCAGATGCAGCACAGTCAACCAGAACACGCTCTGCACCAGTTACGCAACCAACTGCAGCAGCAACGCCAGCTAGGCTATATGTAACGATTTGTTTGTAATTTGACATTCTATTTTCTATATAAAAGTTTGATCTTCTAATGTATTACGTCACATCCGTCCATTTATTAAGCGGTATTCCACCATTTTCCTTATTAAAAATTAATGAAGTATTGCCAGAAAAAAAACACGATTTGATATATAAACTCGTTTCAATTATAATTATAATCGATTTTACGTATATAAACGTATAGTATATTTGATAGCGATAACCTCGCTGCCTGTTCACACTAACTTGAGAGTTTTTAGAATATAAATATTTGTTTAGATATTATTAGTTAGGGTTTTGATTATATTTTCTTGACTTATTAGCTGTAAAACGACTATAGAGATAGTTTTTCTTTTTTTTAACATGTTATTGTACTTTCATGACCATGTATTGAAGTAATATCGATTTTTTTATAAATACGATTATTTGACGCTTATCAAGTTCTCTATAAAGAAATTAGCTGTTAGTTCCATTTTCGTTCTAAATTTCCGTAGCATGGAACGGAATTCCATAATTTAATTCATCAATTGGATAAATAATATTGGATGAGCAAACATAAGGAGTTCCACTTCTGCCTACGCCCATCAAAACAATTGTTTTGTTTGGATGAGGTTTAAGTGCCCAACATGTACCATGCTAAATTTGTTGCAACATTTGGTGATCAATTAATAAAAAAAACAAAGTCAAAACTGGGAATCGAATAGGGAACGACGATTTTAGTATATTTCTTAGAAGCCAGACAGCACAATGTAGACAACCATTTTTGATAGCTGTCTTATAACGACATGTAATTGACGTTTTCAGTTTTTAAATTATAATGACGTGTGCATTTAATAATCTTAGAATAATGGTATTTCTAGATATAATTTTATTATTATAAGTGTGTTTTAATTTTTAATATTTTTTTATAAGTTTATATTCTATACTTGTAATTGATTTTTTTGTTATTTACGAAATCAATTCATAATTTTCACGTCGATAATTGTAAATTCGATTTTACCCAAATTAAGCTTTAAAGAGGCCATAACCTCGTTATAATTATTCACATGGATTAATACTATTAATAATAGGATAATAATAATAATAATTAATCCACATATTCCGTCCCGATATAATTACTTAAGAATCTCGTTACGAGCACAGTATTTTATTATTGTACTGATATCAATAAATGTATATTTTGGTGATTTGGTAGTTTTGTAATTTGCCTAAAAACTTAAAAACCTAGCTTGGAGACTTGACGCTGTCCGGCTGTGTATTCCACATTTTCCTATTTCCACATTACGGAGAGACGAGGCTTAACAGCCGCTGCCTACATCTTCGGGTAGAAAAAGGCGTGAAGTTGTGTTTTGTTATAAGAGATACTATATTATACCATATAGTAAAAAGTAGTTGTGTCGACGATACACTCTCATTTAAGGGTTCACCACAAAGGAACAAGGAAAGAGACTTTATTATTAGCTTCACCTGTATGTATGTTTGTATGTTTGTAGGTTTGTAGGTTTGTTTGTAACCGACTTCTTTTTTAGTTTCCGCTGATTGCCACTAGATGGTGCGATTTGTGAACTATGAAAGTTCTAGACTAGAAAACCGAACTAAAAAATAGAAAATAAATTTTAATGAATTTAAATTAAGAAAATAGTGTTAAAAATTTCAATGAATATAAATTAAAAAAAGCGTGGGGTGCTTTTTAAGATATTATCGAAGTGATAATCACTCTACTCATATCTGTCAATAAAATATTTATAACTATTGATACCATGCACCCCACGCTTTTTTGAACGATAGATGGTGCGATTTTTGAACTATGAAAGTTCACAAATCGCACCATCTAGTGGCAATCAGCGAAAAGTTTACGTTATCAACTTGAAACGAGTTCCTTATATAAGTCACAGATGGCGCTATTCCTCAAGTTCGAAACTAAGAAACGCGCTGTCATACAAAACCGAACTAAAAAATTTAAAATAAATAATAGTTTAAAAAAACTAAAAAACACGCTTTTTATTGAAAACCGAACTAAAAAATAGAAAAATAAAAAAAAACAAACTTTATTTTAAAAAAAGCGTGGGGTGCATGGTGTCAATAGTTATAAATATTTTATTGACAGATATGAGTAGAGTGATTATCATTTCGATAATATCTTAAAAAGCACCCCACGCTTTTTTTAAAATAAAGTTTTTTTTTTTTATTTTTCTATTTTTTAGTTCGGTTTTCAATAAAAAGCGTGTTTTTTAGTTTTTTTAAACTATTATTTATTTTACTAAAAGGTCATATCGGTGGTCCAGTTATCGAACTGTCCACATCAGAATCAAGAAGTCGTTGGATCAATTTCCGCGCTCACACCAGTAATTTCTCGGTAGTTATGTGTAATAAATATCGAAGACACCACTACCCAATGCAATACACCATTGCGATAGGTTCCGCCACATATTTCATTTGAGACGTAACAATTCGGCAAGTTGAGGCTTAACAGCCGCTGCCTACGTCTTCTAATACAAAAACGGGTGAAGTTATAAAAGAAAAATAACTAAACTGAAGTACCTACCTGGTTTTTCTTGTTGATGACAAACCGACAGTACATAGTCTATGGTTGCTTGCGGAACGTTACCATCAAGAACTACCAACGGTGCATTTTCCAAGATCTTCTGGTGTTTTTTTACCTTGAAAATAATATAAATTATAGATAAGAACATACTTCATCAGCGAAACTTGACGAAGTCCTTAAAGCTTACGTAAGGTAGTAAGTAGGTCCTACTCCCAGAATGTATTGTTATTGAACTGTGGTATTTCATACAAAGGGCTACACCGTTTCGAGTAAGTTTCTCGTTGTGACCTAACGCCCTTAGATGTTAAAGATAATAACTAAGTGTTAAATTGGAATTTGGTGAACAAATAGACTCGTTGGTCCAGTGGTCGAGCTCTCCGGTTTTGATTCAGAAGTCACGGAATCGATTCCGAGCTCACACGAATGATGATATCTCTGAATTATTTTCGCAAGTTATGTGTTATAAATATCGATGACTGATAATTTTGTGCGCGGTGTACGGCAATAGGTTCGCCAACTATTCCATTTGGGACGCAGTATCAAGGTAAACAGCCACTGCCTACTCCTTCGGGTAGAAAAAGGCGTGAAGTTATGTATATGTTTAAATTAGAATAAAATATATAAGAACTATAAATAGCTAGACACGTGTAACATACCAGGTCAACAGTGATGTGATCGTGAAGAGCCATGTCCCCGAGACCAATAAGACATTCCCCCCGGGAATCTAATACAGCCGCATATGAGGGTGTACGGGCTCCTTTAACTGTACAACCTAAATATAAAAATAAAACAATTAGTTTTACTATAAATTAGTTATGGAATCGGATTAGTACCTATTAGGTAATTACTATGTAAAGATATCATTACAGTTATGGTGTAAACAGTAATTTAGACCAAAATATCGATTACTGGAAACCTTGTGCGCCACACTATTTGGGACGTAAACATAACGGCGAGTCATGGCTTAAGAGCTGCTGCCTACTCCTTCGGGGAGAAAAAGGCGTGAAGTTATGTCACGTTACTCATCTATAATTTGACTTTGCACACGTATTCAGTTAACAGTAATTCGTCTTTCAAAAGATGTTATGAATATGATAGTGTTCGTGTTAATTCGGTGTAAGTTGATACTTTTTTTATGGGATAGTAGGGTAACGAGCAGGCGTGTCACCTGATGGTAAGCAACCAACGCCACCAGCAATACAGTGTTACTGTTGCGTTGCCGAACTTTAAGGGATAGGGGATAGGAAAGGATGGGGAAGAGGGGTGGGCCTTCGCGTACCTCTCTCACTGAACGAAACGCGGCATGAGCTACTTAACGTCAATCTTCTAAGAGGTCGTGTTATTTCACCAGTCAAGCCGGCCCATTCATGCAGCGAACTGCTTGGCTATACCACTGACTTAATAACTTATGTATATAATTAATATTTATCTTATATTTAATCATGTCAGAATTTTATTTACCATCTAAAATAAGCCCTGGAGCGATGTCTTCAATATATTGTCCATCAGCATCATCAGCGAGTGCAGTCAGCAGGCGAGTGCGTCCATTACGAAGTCGCCACAAGGCTTCAGCCATATTGCGACCGACTCCACCCCTGCACTGCTCCATGTTGCATGCATGGGTACTGCCATCCCACTGTTTTTGATAAATTTAGTTAACACTCGCTGTCACGGCGAACTTTATTTCGCTTCGGAAGCAATAAATAGATAAATAAAAGATTGTTTCTAAAATAAGTAGCCTAAGTTACACCTTATTACACCAGCTAGCTGCTAATAAAAGTCCCGTCAAAGTCGGTCCAACCAGAACAGTTTTGGTCTGTCTAGACAGATAGACGAAAATTTTAAAAAAGAAAGTGAATAGATGAATTACTGAACATTCTCGGTGGTATGAAGTTGTCTCCGTGGCCTGGAGGTCGAGCTCCTCGCTTCGGAATCAAAAAGCCATGGTTTCCAATCCGGTCTTACACCAATGATTTTTCTGAATTATTTTTAGAAGCTAAATGTGACAATATCGATGACTGACAATATATAATGTTGTGCTTGGCAATAGCTTTTGCTATAAATAGAGGTAGGATGTGAAAAATCGGTGAATCGAGGTTTAACAGTTACGAAGTTATAAAACAGTGTTTTAACAGTGGTAGAGTCTTGCAGTTGGACATGAATGGACCGGCTCGGCTAGTGAAATACCGCAAGCTCTCGGAATATCTGCGTGAAGTGGCTCGTGCCACGTTCGGTGACAGAGGCCCGATCCCCTTTCCCCTTCCTTTTTCCTCCTACTCACTTAAAGGACGGCAAGGCACCACGGTGTACATGGGCTGTGAGAAGTTACTTACCATCAGGTGACCCACTTGCTCGTTTACCGTCTTATCCCATAAAAAAACAATAGAAAGTAAAAAAAACAAACTACTTTACGTTGAGATGGAGCCGTGGCTCTACCTACATAATGTACACTGATAGAAAGTGGATCTGATCAGCAATTACCAGTATAAAAGTAATAAATAGTTCTAATATATATTCCGCTAGTTGTTATAAAATATTTTTCAGCTTAATATATTTTACGCCTTGTAAAATACAGGTTAAATATTTATGGCATGATTATTGAAAATTATAGGAATATGAACGAAGCGGTTTATGTTTCATAATATCCATTTTAATTACAAAACGGTTCATTAAAAAGTGCATGAAAAATTGTGTGCATGGCAACCGTGAACCGTGCTACTAAATAGTGTTGTTTAAACGAACTAATATTTGTATCGTATCGTACCTATTATTCCGGTAAGCTGTTACCGCGTTTGATAAACACCACACGTTCAACTAATACTTCCCGTAATAGGTACATAGAGAATAGATAGAGTTAGGTTTTATTCTTGCATATCATACATACATACATATACTCACGCCTGTAACATATAGGGGTAGGCAGAGACTTTGGCTCTCCACAAGTTACGATCCTGACACACTTCCTTCGCTTCATCCACAGCCATACATCTAATCATGCATTCACGCCGGTTTCGGGTACTACGCATTTTGCCTTTTTAAACAGACCATAAAAATACTCTTGCTTAACAAATATATTAAATTAAGTAAGTTATATTTAATTCATATTTGATTCCGTAAAGAAACCAAGAATATAATTTTATTTATCCACAATTTCAGCCGGCGATTTTAATACCGCCATACTATTTTTTAATTAAATATTTGATTTTCCCCTACTAAAATATGCATTTATTGTGTGTAGAAAAACCTTACGAGTGAATATTTGCGCTTCATTAAAAATCCGTTGTTCTAGATCAAAATATTTATTAGATTTCATACAATGTAAAGATAAGTATCATAATAAATAAAAGTTTTTTTGGCAAAATTATCTACTTACATAAGTATATATGTTATCGTGAGTGTTATATATTATTGGTACATAGTAACTTCACATCAAATAAATTGTGGGGTAGACAGAGAATAGAGCGCCATAAGGCACGTCTCTAACACACTGCACTCGCTTCTATAACTTTCATGGCTTGATTTGCAAGAGTAATGTCTTGTCTTGGATTTAATACATAAAATATTGAAAATATTCGATTAGTTTTTTTGCTAAAGAAAATAATACACAACTCCTGGATTCTGACCGTCTGAACAGTCAAATCTGTTGAAATAACATAACCTAACTTCACGCCTTTTTCTACCAGAAGGTGTGGGCAGTGGCTGTTAAGCCTCGACTCGCCGTTATGTGTACGTCCCAAATGGAATAGGTGGCGAACCTATTACCATACCGGGCACTAAGTTTTCAGTCAACGATATTTAACACATATAACTTCCGAAAAGAATTTAGAAAAGTCATTGGTGTGAGCCAGTGCGACGATTTGAACCCGCAACGTCTAAATTTGGAAGCGGGTGCTCGGCTACTGGACCACTGAGACTTATTTTTATCTTATCGAATACATAGATAACTCCTGGATTCTGTTCGTGTGAAGGCAAAAATCTGTTCAAATATTATATAAATCATATTACTGTTTGTAGGTAGGTGTTTTGTTATACGTTATACGGTATTAGGGATTTGGCGAGATTAATTTTCATCAACAGATAATCCGATTTTGGGCAATCCCATTAGGTGTTAGTTAGGTAAAGATAAAACTGTTACATGGTAACCTAGATTTATAATAGACTATACAAGATATAATAGATTAAATAAGATATACTAAAAAAACATTGTCTTTTTATGGGATGTGAGGGCAGGAGTGTCACCTGATGGTAAGCAACCAACGCCGCCCATGGATACCAGCAACACATTTAGTGTTACTGTTGCGTTGCCGACGCTTAAGGGTTAGGGAATAGGGGATAGGAAAGGGAGGTGGGCCTCCGGGTACCTCTCTCACCGAACGAAACGCGGCATGAGCCACTTTACGTCAATCTTCTGAGAGGTCGTGGTATTCGGTCGCCACCGGTTGAGCTGGCTCATTCATGCAGCGAACTACTCGGCTCTACCACTGTTAACTGGAGTTTTCGAAGTTTTTTTTTTTACAAAATTTACGTATTACCTAAAAATAATTGTATGTTATATTGTACAAGCCATAACAGGAGTTATGAAAGTCAAAGAAGCGAGGGAAGTTTCTTTTTTATGGGATAGGAGGGCAAACGAGCAAGTGGGTCACCTGCTGGTAAGCAACTACTTACCGCCTATGAACACCGTGGTGCCTTGCCGTCCTTTAAGGGAGTAGGAGGGGAAAGAGGATGTAAGAACGGGGGGTAAGAATCGTGCCTTTTGCCGCTCTGTTTTCTCTGCCTACCCGCAAGGGATTTGGCGTGAAGTTATGTATGTATGTATTATTGTATGGTTTTATAAAATCTATAAAAATCCATAAATGGACATCAGAACACATATAGTTGCGTTGCCGTTGATATGGCCGTCCATATCATCGCCCCATCCCAGTACCGCCCTCGTGGTCGGGACTGGGATGGGGAGGGGGAAAGACGTCTCTCCCCTAGCGAAACGCAGCATGAGCCACTTTACGTCGATATTCTGAGAGGTCGTGGTATTTCACCGGTCGAGCCGGCCCATTCTTGCAGCGAACTGCGTGACTCTACCACTGCATATATAATATAATAAGTATATATCGGTAATATTAGATATTCGCATCACTATTTCTGGGTAAGTTCATAATTTACTAGTGGTTTAAACATTAGCGCAGTGGTGCCTGGTCATTCGTGGTAACTCAGGGTACCTAGTGTACCCACTACTGCCTACATAGCATGTCGTTGACCTCATTGATGGTATCAGCGGCTACCGGCCCACCGGTTCCCTAGCCTACCGTTGTCTGCAATACGCCACTGCATTACACCTGGGGTCACCTACAACCTACCGCAACTGGCACAATCGTTTTTACTACCACAGATTTATGTTACGCTATTTTGCCATTGTCACGAAATGGTAAAAACGTTTTTAATTTATCTAATATATGTGCTGCAGTATTTATTGCTTTCCTGTTTCATTTATATTTTCTAGACTGGTTCATGTGATTCGAGTGGAATTTAAAGAGTTTCCTATTCAATTAGTTAGTTTTGTATACTTGCTACTAGATTTTTTTATACTTTTTTTGTGGTAATGGATGGTGAGCAACTAATGTCGCCCATGGACACCTACAGCACAGATAGTGTTACATTGGCGTTGCTCGTCTTTACAATGGAATATGGAATGGTCGGAAGTGGGATGGGAAGGGGAGAAGAGAAGGGGAGAAGGGAATGAGTAGGGGTTTTCACCGAGTAAAACGCTGCATAAGCCACTCTACGTCAATATTCTGAGAGGTAGTGGTATTTTATCGGTGAAGGTACTCATGCGGCTAACGGCGTGGTTCTACAACTGCTGTACCTACTTACTCTTACGGTACTTACTCTTTTTTCTATTACTTATGTGGTGTTTATGCGCGTCTTAGTTTCAGTTCCATTTAAACTAAACAAATGCTCGAATTTGACGTGATCTGTCAAATGTGACAGCTACTACTATTAAACGTTTAAGTAGTGCTTATATATTTGAGTGGCCGTTCAGTATTCCGGCATTAGTTAAGCCTTCATGCTAAATTAAGTAACTAATTAGGTTAGACATTAATACGAATTCACCATATTTTAAGGCTTTGATTAGACAAGCGCTCGTGTTTAAATATGCTATTAAATAAAATAAGTTACATACATACAAAACTTCACGCCACACCCGAAGGCAACAAAAGGCGGCTGTTAAGCCTCGTCTCGCCTCGTCTGTTTACGTCCGAAATGGAATAGGTGGCGAACCTATTGCCATACCGGCACAAAGTTTTCAGTCAGTTGGTGTGAGCCACTGTCAAGAATCGAACCCGGACCTCTGGATCAGAAGTCTTGTGCTCGACCACTGGGCCACCGAGACTCTTAAAAGTCTTTTAAAATAAGTTCAATCTTTGTATTAGGTGACTATTGTTATGTGTCTGTGAAGACCAAAAAAAAAAACGTTTCTTTGACTTGAACTTGATCTAGGAAGCGATTATCTCTTCAGTATAATATTTTATATATAGCTCGTATAACTCGTTTACCTTTCGGAAAATCGATGAAGTGTCTCATACCACGTATCTTTCGATGAGAGAGGTGTCTTTTGGTAACCTCTTGCCTCCACCTTCCTTTCTTTCTTCTCTTTTCTATCCAATTTTAAAAGGTGGAAACGCAACTGTAACTCTATCTATGCTACAGATGTCCATGGACAGCGGTAGTCGTTTATCATCAGCTGAGTTGATTGCTCGTGTGCCCTCTATGTGCCTTTTTTTTAAATGCTAACAATGACCTAAATCGAGCGACGATTGGGATGGAAGGATGATTGGGAGTGTTACTGATTCACGCAAAAAGGACTGAATTTTCTGAACTTCTATCTACACCAATATTTGTATTTTTGTATGTAACGAATAAACTAGAACAGTCTCGGTGGCGCACTGGTCGAGCACACGGCTTCTGATCCAGAGGTTCGGTTTCGAATCCTGACACTGGCTCAAACCAATGACTGTTTGAAATTGTTTGCGGAAGTTAAGTGTGATAAATATCGATAACTGAAACTTTGTGCCCAGTATGGCAATAGGTTTGCCACCTATTCCATTTGGAAGACGAGGCTTAACAGCCGCTGCCTACACCTTCTGGTAACAAAAGGCGTCAAGTTATGTTATGTTATAATAAGGTGGTACGAAGTTCGCGGTGTCTGCTAATAAAACATAAACAATATACAGGTTTTTAAAAAGATATAAACATGAAATTAAAATGTATTTAAATATGTATTTAATTAAGACCTGTAATATTTATTTCACTAAAAGATAAATCTTAACAAAATGGCGGTTACAATAGGTACATTTATTTTGTCTCTGCCGGTGTGACCTAGATGCAATAACTGCTTGGGGCACGAACCCATTCTATAGTGGATATAAATTTGCACTCTTCATTAGTTCTCATAATTTAAAAGTTAAACTAGAACAAGCTTTTGAACTTGTCCACTACTGGGTTTGGCTCGGACAGAACAGACATGAAATGACATCATTCAGTTCTACTACTATTTAATTCCTGTAGAATTTAGTTTCAAAAGTTATGTAAATTATGACACAGTCTCGGTGGTCCAGTGGTCGAGCACACGGCTTCTGATCCAGAGGTCCGGGTTCGTATCCCAACACTGGTTCACACCAATGACTTTTCGAAATTGTTTTCGGAAGTTATGTGTGATAAATATCGATGACTGAAAACTTGTGCCCGGTATTGCAATAGGTTCGCCACCTATTCCATTCGGGACGTAAACATAACAGCGAGACGAGGCTTAACAGCCACTGCCTAGACCTTCGGATAGCAAAATGCGTTAAGTTATGTAAATAGTATGTAAGTTATGTAACTATTCTTACAACTTCATTTTTTAAACTGGCTGACCCGGTGAACTTCGTTTCGCCTCAGAAGCATTAAAATATATTTTTCTATGATAAAAGAAACCTAAGTGCTTAATTATTACATCAGATATTTACCAGTAAAAGTCCCGTCAAATTCGGTGCAACCATTTCAGAGATTGCAGACAGGCAGACCAGAAATTTAAAAAAAAAATGTTTCACACGAAAATACTATGTTGATGAACTTACATTGATGATTGTAACAGAAAGCAATTAATTCAAGATTTCAAACAGACAATTAATTTTTTTTTAAACATATGTAATATTTAACACCAGTGGTAGAGCCAAGCAGTTCGCTGCATGAATGGGCTGGCTCGACCGGTGAAATACCACGACCTCTCAGAAGACCGACGTAAAGTGGCTTATGCCGCGTTTCATTCGGTGAGAGAGGTACCCGTGGGCCCAGCCCCCTTCCCCATCCTTTCCTATCCCCTATGCCTTAAAGGTCGGCAACGCAACAGTAACACTATATGTGTTGCTGGTGTCCATGGGCGGCCATGGTTGCTTACCATCAGTTGACACGCCTGCTCGTTTGCCCTATCTTGCTTGCTATCCCATAAAAAAAAAACATTTGTACAACATATAAAACCATTTGTAACGTTTAACGTGCAAACAACGTTTGGATGGTCTTGGGTTCGAATTTGGTACAGAACAAGAACTGGATAAATTAAATTTAAAATTGTAACACTTTGCGGTTCTCAGAGGCAAGAATGAAAGATGAAAGAATGACCATGAAGATACAAAGTGTAAAATTCCAAGACCGCAACGACCAAATTGACTGCATCTTATTGAAAGGAGACAACATTAGAGGCAATAAAAACGTTGTTAAGAAGAGTTATGGAAGAGGTTCAAGGAAAGTAAGAGTCTTGTAGTGCTATATTCCTTCTTTTCTTTTACACATTCCCACAAATATTATTTACTCTGTTATACGTATCGTTTCTCTACAGTAGTAGTCTAGCAGTTCGCTGCATGTATGGACTGTCTCGACCGGTGAAATACCACGGCCTCTCGGAATATCGGCGTAAAGTACGTTGTGCCGCGTTTCGTTCGATGAGAGAGGTATCCGGAAGCCCAATCCCATTTCCCTTCCCTTCCTCTCTTACTCCCGTAAAGGACGGCAACGCACTAAGGTGTTCATGGGCGATGAGAAGTTACTTACCATCAGGTGACCCACTTGCTTGTTTGCTCTCCTATCCCATAAAAAAAACTCTTTTTATTTACCTAAGGATAGTAAAATAAGAATAATCTTTGTTTTAATAATACGATAATTAATATGCTGTTAATTTATGGCAATAGGCTCAATTCAATCACGACATAAGGACAAACTGACATTGATAGAAATTAAATTGAGATGACTCAGAGAGAGAGATATTGACTAATATGAAAACTATAAAACACAAATAATATAGGTTCTTAAATCATTAATATGACAATATTCACCACACAAGTAAAAAGAAAAGAAAAAAAAAGATAATATCAAGCATTTAAGTGAAACGAGAAAAGTTCTTCATTAATTCTGTCGTAACTGGAAAAATACGTGACCTTGTACCCGATACCCAACTACTAGGTACATATACTATATACCTATATCTACGTACTTATTATACCCAACTTCCGGGAGTCAGTTCTGAATAACAAACTCCGGGATAATCAATTTGCAAACCATTATTTCGACAATATGTAAACACACGATATGTTATTGTTTAGGTTTTAACCATTAATTAGTTAGTCTATGTTTTAAGAGAAAATGTAAGCAAATACTATATTACCACTTTTAAATTGTAAAACTTTCGTAAGGTAAATATCATGGTTGGTTTATTCTAATGTTTATAGTCAAAGACTTTGAACATTTATATATGTATTCTATTTTCAGATAGAAACTATTCTTAAAAGAATTAAATTAAAGTAAATTTACGAAACAAACTAAGTCCCGAGGAAATCAGTTCAGGCATTTCGTAGAGGTTTTGCAAAATATCCTACAAATAGATAAAACAATCGATATTAATGTCTAATATATTTATATATTATAAATAATATATTAGATAATAATATATACACTCGAGAGCAATGAATCCGGGTCACTTAAAGAATCCTAAAAATCTCGGAAACTAAAAATGCTAGGTTAATGCAATAAATTGTATTTAATAGACAATGTAATACTCCTTAAATGAAGGTATTAAAACTTCTTAGTTATTGTAAAGTTATATCATAAAAAAATCAAATTTGAAAAAGGGCCACTTTCGAAGATGGAACTACGAAATTACAGCATTTGGTTTTGCTTTTGTTTGTAATCTGTCATTTATGTGGGTACATAAACCATGTTGATAGTGCTCTATATTCATTATTCAAGCTGAAATTATGTCGCTTACGCCTGAAGAATGCACCAGAATACTTACAATGCTGGAAACCGGCCGGAGTCAGCGCGATACAGCCAGGACTGTTGGTGTGTCGCTGTCAACAGTACAAAGAGTTCTCCGACGTTACGAAGAAACTGGTTCTAACCTACGCAGACCAGGAACGGGCAGAACCAGGTATACCACAGCACGAGAAGACCGATACTTGGTGAACACCATGCTTCGAAATCGCTTTCTCACAGGAACTGAACTCACCAATCAGTTTCGACGCCTCGGAGGAAGTAACCCAAGTGCATGGACAGTAAGACGTCGGCTTGCTGAATCTAACTTAAAACCCCTTAGACCTGCAAACGGCCCTAAACTGGAGCGTGGGCGTCGTATTTCAAGACTAAGATATGCCCAGAGCCACGTAAATTGGAGTATTGAAGATTGGTCAAAAGTTATGTTCTCCGACGAATCAAAATTTATGCTCTACAAGCACGATGGAAGACACAGAGTGTATCGAAGACCAGGGGAAAGATTCAAGCAAGCATGCATCGAGGAAAAAGTAGCCTACGGTGGTGGGTCTGTACTTGTGTGGGCCGGAATTTCTTCTGAAAGTCGCACAGAGCTGGTGATCATAGAAAACGGCTCTTTAACTAGCGTAAGATATGTGGAAGAAATCCTCAATGATCACGTTGGTCCATTTATGGTCAATTTAGGTGAGGATGCTATATTTATGCATGACAATGCCCGAACTCATACAGGTAGGATTGTGAATGACTACCTTCAAGAGATGAACATTACTCGTATGGAGTGGCCAGCGCGCAGCCCGGATATCAACCCGATCGAGCATGCTTGGGACGAGCTAGGCAGATGCGTAAAACAACGAAACCCTCCCCCAATCACGCTTCGTGAGCTCAAAATTGCTCTCACAGAGGAATGGGAGAATATTCCCCAAAATCGTATAAGGAACTTGGTGTACAGCATGCCAAACCGCGTAAACGCAGTAATGGAAGCACGAGGAGGCAATACGAAGTATTAAAATTCAAGAAAATCGTAATAAAGTTCAAAAATTTCATGTTTCCTATTTTTGTTTTAAGGAGAGATCAGCAGATTTTTTCTTTATGTAATTTTGTGTTAATAAAATGTATGGTGACTCATATTTTTTTTACTTTCATTTAAGGAGTATTACATTGTCTATTAAATACAATTTATTGCATTAACCTATCATTTTTAGTTTCCGAGATTTTTAACATTCTTTAAGTGACCCGGATTCATTGCTCTCGAGAGTATTATATAATATATTTATTGCTAATATAAACCAATTACAGGAAAGAGATCACTTTCCAAGTATCTATTTTGATGTCTAATACATCCAAATAGATACTTCTAAAGTAATCTGTATTAATTTTATAGCTTATAGGTAAGGCACTTTAAGCATTATATATTATTGTCTAGAATTATAATTTAAGATCAGAAATGATATTGTCACAAGTGCCGCTCAATTTTTATAATTACGTAGATCAAATCATACACGTATTTAAGGAAGGCTGATATTTATTTATGTGAAGGAGATATGACTGGCATATTATATTAATTTGCAATAAAAATCGGAATATTATAATAATCAAGTCTTTTTTATTTGAAAAGGATTTGGATATGTGGGAGGGCGCTGGGAACTGGGAAGGCAGCGGTATCGAGCGTGGGCGCGCCGCCCTATCGGCACAGAAGCCCTACAGTTGAGTTCGCGTAGAGGCACAGTGCACACGCTCCTCTCTCATAGCGCCGGCACACGCCAAATAACAGTGCACATGACAATTTAAAAAAAAAAACTAACTCCCGTACTAACGTCGCATGTGTATTGATGCAAGTATCACAGTTGCATGTGTCGAGTTGTACACAACTCGTACGAATAAATAGATCCGCAAATAAATCTCACGTGTAACCTTCATTCTGTATAATAATAATAATTGGCTTGCGAAAAAGAAAATCGTTCGAAATTTAAGTGTATTATTAATATGATACGTGATAAAAAAATTGTGTTTATCATTTGAATTTTGAATAGCGGCATCAACGTCATGCTTCGAGGTAAAATAATAATTTATTGCGTTTAATGTCAAGGTGGTCAACTGAAAAATCACGGATCCTAATACGTAGGTAATCTTTTCAGCCTTAACGAGGCTAATAACATAATTGTATTAAGCAGAAATTGATATCCTAGTAGCGTTTATTTTCTTTGAGAATTATTAGCGTTTATTAGCGATTGTACCCATTGATATGTAAGTAAATGATAATAGAAATGTTCGACAAAACAAGGGCAATTTAGTAGATTGGTGTTTGTGGGTGCTACTGAAAACAACTATTATAATGAATTATATATATTAAATGACAGGTCGCGTAGGGCGGTCACGCTCGCACGACTGTGTTATTTTTTTTTATAAATTATGAATATGATTTTTCAATTGGCCACCGTTAATGCATTGTTTCAGCCAGTATTTATTTAAATAGCTCAATTATAGAGGTTTGTTTTATATGACTGTCATATAGTTATAAGTTGTGAGGTCATACTTTTTTTTTGTCGAATATTATGCTCTATCAAGGAGGCTATTTTGAAAACCGACAAATCTATGTTTAAAGGGGATACTAACAGATTATCGGTATTTTAATTGCGTGTGATTCAAAAATGGTTATATTTTTGGAAAATTGTAGTATTATCTTACTAATATTATCTAGTAATAAATGCCGATAACATTAACTAAAAAATTGAAACAATACAATATTAATAGTACGATAGTTAGTTTTATTTTCATGCGTCAACTGTTTGATTACATTTGATTGAAAATTGATACAATAGATCAAAATAAGATAGGGATTTTCATCCCGATAATAAGGATTTTTAAGAAAGCTACCATTTTTTATAGTTAATAATTTACAATACGACGATTATTTGTGATATATGTGTTTTTTTTTAATGTATTAGAAATGATTTACAGGAAATATAGATGATATTTAGATATTTATTATTCCTTGATATTTATTGATCGAACTTCACGAAGCTGCAATTTAACATGGACTGACTTTTTTATAATATACTAGTTAACGCAGCGAACTTTGTTTCGCCGCAGAAGAAATAAAAATGGTAATTGTGGGTTATCCCTAAGAAATAGACATTAAATTAGTAGCAATAGATATATCTAGTTCTTAAAACAAGAAACATCTTTAGGTGTGTCTTGGAACGATTCATAATATCGAAGTATAATCGGAAACCGATAATCGGTATCGGAAAATCCATCCAGTCGTCGAATGCATTTCAGTGTAATAAAACGATTGTTACCGATTATTATTGCATTCAACCAGGAGATACGTTTTAAAAATAGTGTTTTAAAAAAAGAACATCGGTAGTGGTATTATACACAGAATATATTTTTTTAGATGAAAACAGTACTTGAGAATGAAAACAGTAATTGAGAAACTAAGTGTGTTTAAAAAAAGGACACTAGTGATGATACTATTAGGTCGGGGAAAGTCTTTTCGCATAACGTAGGTATAAACTTATTATAAAATTTCTTTGACTGTACTATTTGTGTCTGGCTGGTTTTAGTAACATTAAAAAGGTTACATTATAAAGAAAAGAAAAAAATAAAAAAAAGTTGTTTCCCGCTATTTTTCATTTGTTTTTCTCTCCGTAAAAATGAGTGAATCTAATGAAGAAATTCGATACATTTTAAAATTTTATTATAAAAAAGGCAAAAATGCAACTCAAGCAGTGAAAAAAATTTGTGATGTTTATGGACCTGATGCAGTGTCAGTAAGAGTAGCACAAATTTGGTTCAAACGTTTTCAGTCCGGAAATTTTGATGTTAAAGATGCACCTCGCTCTGGTCGCCCTGTTACGAATAAAATGGACGCCATTTTTGAAAGAGTGGAGCAAGATCGGCATATTAGTAGTTACGATGTAGCTGAAGAACTGGGAATTGACCACAAAACAGTTTTGACCCTTTTGAAGAAAGCTGGTTATACAAAAAAGCTCGATATTTGGGTGCCACACGAGCTCACTCAAAGAAACTTAATGAACCGTGTACTCATTTGCGATTCATTATTGAGACGTAATGAAACCGAGCCGTTTTTGAAGAGATTGATAACTGGCGATGAAAAGTGGATCACGTACGACAAGAACGTGCGAAAAAGGTCGTGGTCGAAAGTTGGCCAGGCTTCACAGACTGTGGCCAAACCTGGCCTAACACGAAATAAGGTGATGCTGTGTGTATGGTGGGATTGGAAGGGCATTGTTCATTATGAGCTTTTACCGCCCGGCAAAACCATCGATTCTGATCTTTACTGCCAGCAACTGATGAGATTAAAGGAAGCAGTCGAGAGAAAACGGCCGGAATTGATCAACAGGAAGGGTGTGGTCTTTCATCACGATAACGCTAGACCACACACATCTTTAGCCACTCAGCAAAAATTAAGAGAGTTCGACTGGGAGGTCCTAGTGCATCCACCATATAGCCCTGACCTTGCGCCTTCAGATTTTCACCTGTTTCGGTCTCTTCAGAATTCTTTAGGTTCTGTAAGGTTGACCTCAAGAGAGGACTGCCAAAACTATTTGTCCCGTTTTTTTGATCAGAAGTCCCAAAGTTTCTACAGTAACGGGATAATGTCTCTGCCCACAAAATGGCAGAAAGTTATTCAACAAAACGGTACATACGAGTATATATTGTAAATAAATGTAAATAAACTTTGAAAAAAATGTCTTGACTTTTCATACAAAAATACGAAAATACTTTTTCCCCAACCTATTATTTATTTTAAATATTTATGTTTCTTAAACCGCTGGTCAGTATTGAAGATAATCTGTGAAGGCACGTCAGAGGTTTTTATTTAATTATTTTAGCATATATCGGTCGTATAATAAACACAGAAAACCCACAGCAAAAAGAAAGACTCTTTTTGGCTGCATTGTTATACTGTTATGAGTTTTCCAAGCTCCATGAGGATTTGCTGTGTTAACAACGACGGCCTATAGTCAGTCCCTTTAGACCTTAATATACTGGATATATCTACGACAAAACCTTATAACGCTGACCCTTTTCAAAGAACTGTTTGAAGGGTCGGCTACGCGCATATGACTACTTATCTTTGACGGTAACCACTTACATGTAAGTGGACCCAGACTTGTTTTTAATCGAGTTAGTGATTTTAACATTACTTCACGCCTTTTTCTACCCCAAGGGGTCGTCAGCGGCAGTTAAGCCTCGTCTCGCCGTTATGTTTACCTCGTCTCGCCGTTATGTTTACCTCCCAAATCGAATAGGTGGCGAACCCATTAACCTACCGGGCGCCAAGTTTTCAGTCAGCGATATTTATCACACATAACTTACGCAATTAATTTCGAAAAGTCATTGGTGTGTGCCAGGATTCGGACCCGCGACCTCTGGATTCAGAAGCGGGGTGCTCGGTCACTGGGCCACTGAGACTATAATGAGGGATTTTAGTTGAGAAGAGAAATTGAAAAAAATATTAGTTAATTATATTTCACTTCCATTTTTATCGTAACGGTGCGCCGATGCTTATCAATCTTCATGTATATTTCTCCTGTAAGTACGCGGTAAGATTTAACTGGTACTTTTTACTGGCTAATTTAGAATTATGTTTGTTTTATATCCGTGAAGTGTTCTAGCAGCTGTTTACGATCTTTGGCGGGCTGTTACAATGTACAAGTATATAAATATATATATTTATAGATACGCCAGCATCAACAATGGGTAAATAATGTAAAATATGTTCAACCACTTTGATTCAGAACATGCGTTTTCTTCATAATACTCTCTTAAAGATTTTATTTAGTGTTCTATTCTATTAAGTTCGCTAAATGGGGCAGTGACGGATCAGTGGTCGAGCACCCGGCTTCTATATGAAGAAGTAGTGGGTTCGAATACGGGCTGCACAGCACTGACTTATGGAATTTTTTTGCGGAAGTTATGTGTGATAAATATCGATGACTGACAACTTTGTGCCAGGTGTGTGGCAATAGCCATCTATTCCATTTGTAAAGGCTTAACTGCCGCTGCTCACACCTTAGGGTAGAAAAAGGTATGAATTTTTGTTATGTTAAGTTTGCTAAAGATCTTCAAGCTGTTATTTTCTTGTTTAAAGGCGTCAAACATGCTTCCGCACTCCATGTTGATTAGAAGTTATCATACCCTATACATGCGACACAATTCCTGTCTTGTCGAATCTTATTATGGCTGTCTGTTTTGCAAACATTTTCGGATTAAAATACGTATACATATATACAATATAATAATATGTAGATTTGTCTGTGAATACGATCTGACAGCACAGGACGTGACTGTCACTGCCAGAAGCGGTTGAATCTTGACTTAGTAAGTGAGCGGAATTCTACCAATTTATTCTACGCTTGGCAACTAATAAGTATCTCTTACGTATATATACTTATATATATTTTAAATATACATAGACTTTGTTCTTGTTAAGAATTAACTTGCAGAAAATGTATCATTACATAGTATAGAACAAAGTCGCTTTCTGCTGTCCGTCCCCTTTTATGCTTATATCTTTGAAATCACACAACAGATTTGGATGCGGGTTTTTTTAGTAGATAGAGGGTGTCTTTATCGGTGGTTTTCATGTAATAATTCATATATGATGTTGTCAGCTTCACTCACTCATTCAACTTCACTGCGTTTATCAATAACCTACAGATGAGGAATAAATTTCTTTAGGAATAAGTTTTTCTGTCTGTCACAGAAAGAACTGGGTATCTTTGTACATTGTTAAACGATTTGGAATTTATGGAATAGCTCGATTGCAAGTCGCTCAAAATTAAAAAAATATCAGCATTTTTACGTTGACTATTTCTGAAATCAACGTAATTTTATTTGAATTTACAAACAAGTGTTACAATATACAACGGGCACAAAGTTGTCAGTAAACGATAACGACACAACACAAATTCTGAGAAATGGTGTGACTCCGGCATCCGAACCCACGACTTCTGAATCAAAAGCGGGGAGCTGGACAACCGAGATTTTGTACCTGGTGTATGGCAATAGCTTCGCCAGCTATTCTATTTGAAACGTAACGTGACCAACATACTATATATCTCTGTGCGGTCTTACTTATTTCTTCGAGTAGCAGCATTATGACCATTGTCATTTAAAACGAGTCATACGTAACAAAATAATCTTACAAACTGGATGAATGAGTTCGGAGATGATTAAAATCAAATAAAAAATAAATATACTCTTAAATAGTTAAAAATTCAATGCTGAAATTCCTCATTATAACAAAATTTTTGACGCTGATATACAAGGGTTAAGTTGGAAACAAGCCTACATTAATTTGAATATTGCCGTTCGCATTGGTATTTTTAGAACACGGCCTAGTACCCAAGAATGCCATTTAATCCGGAATGATTTACTCACCGTCTCCCCCGGTCGGTTCCTCCTTTCCATAAATTTGAGACCTCATGGCTAAAGGTCTTATTTTATTAATAAATTAGTGTACAGACCCACCTGTAGGTGCTATAATGTACCACAAATGTGTTTTGTAAATTAATTCAGAGCGAGAGCCTTTTAAACATTCACAAGTTTTTCGCTCCTATGTAATTTAATATCTAATTTACGAAAAAAAAATCCCTATATTCATGAAAGTATTAGCTAAGTTATGTGTGATACATATCGATGACTGATAACTTTGTGCCCGGCGTAATGGCAATAGGTTAGCCACCTAATCCATTTGGAACGTAACGAGGTTTTAATTGCCACTGCTTACACCTTCGGGTAGAATAAAGGAGTGAAGTTACTTTACATTAATTAAATCCTGATGGATTAGCAATCTAAATTGGAGACATATCCCGTGGCACCTACTTCCCATGGGTTATCGTGTTCCTGAGGTGGAAATCGTGATGTGGAAAACGTAATGTGTCTTGGGGGCAAAGATCGTGAACAGTGGTGTTGTTAGGGGAGCTTTATGCCCACCAGTGGATGGGGGTGATAAAAATAACAACAATACTAATACAATAATATAATATTTTTTCCTTGTGGGTGCGTCACGAAAAAAGTAAAACGCTGCAAAGGTAAAGTGGCTTATGCCGCGTTCGTTCCGTGAGAGAAGTATTCGAAGGCCCTACCCTCTACCCTCCTCATACCTATCGCATCTTAAAAAATGGCAACGCAACTGTGACCCTCCTGGTGTTGCCGAAGTTGACCCGTTTACTCGATTGCCAGGCCATCCTCTCTCATAAAAAAACACTGGAATTCTATTGATTTTATCTAATATCAGTCAAGCCATAAATATTGTAACAAAGAAAATTTTTTTTTTAATTGCAAATAACATTTATTACTTTTACAGTGTGTAGTAATACATAAATATAAAACGATATAAAATATAAAAAGCTTATTCGAAGTGGTCTCCATTGGCTGCAATACAGGCCTTTAATCGTTGAAGCCAGTTATCAATAGAACTAGGGACTCTAAATTATTATGACGTTTAGAGCAAGCCATACTCTCTAAAACTGACCAACTGACTGACAAATCATAATCCAGTGGATTAAGATCGGGACTAGACGACGGCCAGTCTTCAGCTCTAATGAAGTCCGAAACGTTCGCTTCCAACCAAGATTGCGTGGACCGAGCTTTATGACCCGGTGCCGAGTCTTGCTGGAAGGACCATACTTCGTTATTGAACATGGTGTTGTTAAGGGGCTTGACTACCTTTTCAAGAATGGTATCTTGATACACTTGTGCCGATGTTTTGATACCTTTTTCACAAAAATATGGCTCAGACACTCCTTCGTAGCTAACACCCCACCAAACCATCACTGAAGTCGGATAATGCCCACGTTGCACTCTGTCAACTAATTTGGAAGCTTCCTTAGAGCTTTGAGCATAAATACGGTCATTTTGTTTGTTAAAATGTTGCTCAATTGTAAAAACTTTTTCATCCGTAAACAATATTTTTCTGTGACCTCCCTTTGCGTACCGCTTCAGTAGTTGTTTAGATTTGAACACCCTATTCTTTTTTAAATTATCAGTTAATAAATGACCAGTGCGCCTCTTATATTATAATAGGTTGGGGAAAAAGTATTTTCGTATTTTTGTATGAAAAGTCAAGACATTTTTTTCAAAGTTTATTTACATTTATTTACAATATATATGTACCGTTTTGTTGAATAACTTTCTGCCATTTTGTGGGCAGAGACATTATCCCGTTACTGTAGAAACTTTGGGACTTCTGATCAAAAAAACGGGACAAATAGTTTTGGCAGTCCTCTCTTGAGGTCAACCTTACAGAACCTAAAGAATTCTGAAGAGACCGAAACAGGTGAAAATCTGAAGGCGCAAGGTCAGGGCTATATGGTGGATGCACTAGGACCTCCCAGTCGAACTCTCTTAATTTTTGCTGAGTGGCTAAAGATGTGTGTGGTCTAGCGTTATCGTGATGAAAGACCACACCCTTCCTGTTGATCAATTCCGGCCGTTTTCTCTCGACTGCTTCCTTTAATCTCATCAGTTGCTGGCAGTAAAGATCATGTCAATGCCCTTCCAATCCCACCATACACACAGCATCACCTTATTTCGTGTTAGGCCAGGTTTGGCCACAGTCTGTGAAGCCTGGCCAACTTTCGACCACGACCTTTTTCGCACGTTCTTGTCGTACGTGATCCACTTTTCATCGCCAGTTATCAATCTCTTCAAAAACGGCTCGGTTTCATTACGTCTCAATAATGAATCGCAAATGAGTACACGGTTCATTAAGTTTCTTTGAGTGAGCTCGTGTGGCACCCAAATATCGAGCTTTTTTGTATAACCAGCTTTCTTCAAATGGGTCAAAACTGTTTTGTGGTCAATTCCCAGTTCTTCAGCTACATCGTAACTACTAATATGCCGATCTTGCTCCACTCTTTCAAAAATGGCGTCCATTTTATTCGTAACAGGGCGACCAGAGCGAGGTGCATCTTTAACATCAAAATTTCCGGACTGAAAACGTTTGAACCAAATTTGTGCTACTCTTACTGACACTGCATCAGGTCCATAAACATCACAAATTTTTTTCACTGCTTGAGTTGCATTTTTGCCTTTTTTATAATAAAATTTTAAAATGTATCGAATTTCTTCATTAGATTCACTCATTTTTACGGAGAGAAAAACAAATGAAAAATAGCGGGAAACAACTTTTTTTTATTTTTTTCTTTTCTTTATAATGTAACCTTTTTAATGTTACCAAAACCAGCCAGACACAAATAGTACAGTCAAAGAAATTTTATAATAAGTTTATACCTACGTTATGCGAAAAGACTTTTTCCCCGACCTAATATTATAGGCTGCAAGTCTTAAGTCATCTTTTAAAATATGCGACATTGTTCTAGGTGCTATCTTTATCTCCCGAGATAAAATCTTTTGCTTGCGGACAGGATTTTTTCGAATTCTTTCCCTTACAGCTTTGACCACCTTTTTCGTACGAACACTATGTGGACGGTCAGGTCTTTTTCTGTCACAAACAGAGGAGGTCTCATTGTACCTATTAATAGCCCGCTACACAAACATTTGACTAATACCGAGTGTATGGAGAGTTTTACAAATTGCATTTGGCTCCATACCTACTTTGTGTAATGCAATCACAGCGATTCGGTTCTCTTTATCACCCCACTCCATTTTAATATCACAAAATATTGTACAATGTATTGGCGCCAAAACGAGAAAACACAATGAACAATCGTATAAAAATTACAGATTCCAAATTCAAATGTAATATTTTTTTATTTTTAATTGTAACAGTATTTATAGCCAGACTGAGTATATTATAGCTCCATATTCATTATAAGTACTTATCAATTCTATATTCTAGAATTAAGTCTTATAGTGATAGAGATAATCTTACGATTAAAGTATAAATAGAACGTCAAATAAGTTATAAAAGAGAAGTATGGAGGTTTATCACCAGATATCATTTAATGGCATCGATGTTTGTCGAGTACTCGATTAAGTAGGAATCGTTAAACAGTAACATATTTGTGGCTTTTAAATTGCAATAAATTTAATGGATATGTGTTTGATATATTTTCTACTTATATTACTACTACTCTACTTATATATTTATACTTATATTGCTTATACTATACTTATATTACATATCAATACCTAGTATAAAATAAAGTCACTTTCCGCTGTCTGTCCCCTTATATGCCTACATCATTAAAACTACGCAACGGATTTTAATGCGGTTTTTTAATAGATAGAGGGTGTCAACGGGGTGGTTTTTAGCTATAATGTATGTATGATGCATTAAAAAAAATGGTCAATCCAAGATTTACTTCTTGGATTTATTATTTTGATGTGGAACAAAGTTCGCCCGGTAAACTAGTTAAAATTAAAACGAACTTCAGGATCACATTGCGTATAAATCTTTACACGGTATAGAACAAATTAGCTCCCGCTGGATATTTGTTGCTCTTTGAAACTGCGTAACAGATTTTAATAAAATTTTGAGCGGAAGATATAGCTATTTGAGTAAAGGTATTCTTGTAAAATACATGCTGAATGTATGCAGAAGAATATAGAGGAAGACTATAAAATTCAAAGATTTTTATTAAAAACTATTACGGCGGTAAGAAATTTACTGCATATGCAATTAATTTTATAATTATGACGCCATTTTGATTGACTGAACGTAAAGAACGTAGAGGGCCCGTTTGTTCATTTAATATCTTGGTGGTGTAGAAGCACAGAAATATATCAAGATAGAACGGCTGCGATGTCATATTTCCATACATTTCAAGCGTGTCACTTTTTTGAAAAACCACGCCCACAGCGTGACGTCATTTTCATTGTGAGCGGGGCGACTAGTGAGGAGACACACTCATTAGATTATCGATAATGATATCGGCAACGTGTGTTAAATTTATTATTTTTATGTGGTACCAACTTTATTGTTTTAGTGTAACGAACGATAATCATAGAAAATAAAAAAAAAGTGAAATACTTTAATCCCATAACATATTTTCCCAATAATATATAAACTTTATTTATAAATATTTTATTGTCCTTGACACTATACATATTTATTAAATATTTGCTTTTTTGTAAGAGTTGGCCTCACAGTCCTAGTTAAATAACGAAGCCGAACGTCGACATTATACTTCGGTCACTGCTGTATGAGAAGTACAAGATGATTTTCCGTCGGCGATTGGTCAAATTGGTGAAAACTTATACTGTCAAATAAATTGCTGCCAATGAAATTACGAAGCACTTTGATTGAAATTTGTGGTGTTCGAATAAAGGTAGGGACAAAGCAAGACATGAGCTGATACTCGAATTAATATTGAATTAATTTATCGATAAGTCCTAAGACTCAACGATACATGGAGTGTCCATCTCTAACATTCGAAGACCAATCACAGCGATTAACAGACACAGCGATCAACTGGCAGGTATATTGTGTATTTCGTTCGATTCGACGTACATTACGCGTATTATGCGTTAGGCGCGCAATGTTTTTGTATACGAGCGTTGAATGTGGACAGCAATGGATATTCATCATAACGAAAAAGTATAGCAATTAAGATCGTAATTATTGAACATAGTAAAAGTAAAACAATTATTTAAAATCTCAAAAAAATACTTTCTACTGATTTTCTATACTTACTGATCATACGAAATATTTTCTTTCTTCATATTTGCTTCACTACTTTTGTTTTTACAATTTGCCACAGCACAATGAGGCATATATGTGAAGGTTTATCTATTTTTTTACGTCCTTGAACGCATGGCAGGAACGCTCGTTGCGTAATGAGAGCGAGTTTCGAAAAGCATGCAATATAGTGCATGGTTTTGGCACGCTTGCCACGCCTATTCGCCGTTCTATCTTGATCTATTTCTGTGTGTAGAAGTTAACCAACTTGCTTCCGAATCAGTTTTAGTTTCGAATACGACCTCACATCAATAGCTTTTCAGAATACTTTTCAGAAGTTCTGTGTAAATAAATAGTTTATTGATGTCTTACAAAACTGTGCCCTCGTACAGCAAAAGGTTAGTCGATTTGAGACCAAAAACAATTCAGTTAGTTGAGGCGTAATAGCACCTTCGGATATAAAATGCGTGAATGTAGAAAAAAAATGGTATAAAACATTTATGTAAGTGATACTAAGGCAGAAAGTAGTTTGAATATATTACTGCTCACTCTTACGCGTACAATTTCCCTTACTGTCTCTTTATCTCTATCTCTCTCTCTTTGCTGCTGTTTATTTATTTATTCAACTACCAATGATTCCTACTGAAGCAGCGCCTCAGTCCCATCGGCTCATCTCGAAACTGTATTCTGTTTCTTTTATGGCTTGGAATCCTTAATTTGGTTGGGGAATAAGACAAAGGTTAGTTGCCAAACGTTCCGTCTATTCTGTGTTTTCCCGTATCCAATATGTATGTCCAATTTTATTAAAAGACTACCCATTATTACTGCTGCCTACACCTTTGGATATTAATGGTGTTAGACATGTTAGCGTGGTGATGGTTATTCTCAACAAATAAGTTATCTTCTGCAAAAAATAAGAAACATATATATGTGCGCCAATTCAAACCAACATTATATAACATAACTTCGCGACTTTTTCTATGTGTAGGTTGCTAAGACTCGACTCGCTGTTTTTACCAAATGGAATAGATGGCGAACCTTTTTGGCATACAACGCATAGTTAACACATATAATTTCAGAAAAGAATTTCTTTAAGTCATTGATGTGAGCTCGGATTCGAACCCACAGCTTATGACGAATTATTATTTAATCGATATAATAATAATAACAGGGTATTCTAAAATCGATTTCGTTGGGGCGTAATTTCATCCCAGTAGGGTTATGTTCTATTGGGTAATGCTTGGATTATAATATTATAGTATAGTAGCAATATATAGTACTCTCGGTGGTACAGTGGTTGAGCACCCCGCTTCTGAATCCAGAGAGCGGCTCAAAAGTCATTGGGTCATTGGCTCACACCAATGACTTTTCGAAATTATTTTCTTAAGTTATGTGTGATATATCGTGTCAAATATCCATGACTAAAACTCCGTGCCCGGTATGGCATAAAACATAACGGCGAGACGACGCATAACAGCCGCTGCCTACACCTTCGGGTAGAAAAAGGCGTGAAGTTATGTATAACATTATTTTATTGATCTTAGAAATAATCATCACGTTAACCATAAATATATAGATTTCGATGAGAGTACATAAATACATTTACCTTTTTAAATTTTTGTTTCAAGTATGTTATCACGTACATGTTTAACCGAGCAAAGTCTAGAGTAAAAACTAGTATAAAATAAAGAACACACCTACCAATGATTTATTAACTTTGCACAAAATCCCTCTCTCCCATTTAAAAGCGGTTTTTATTCAATTACGCGTCAATAGCCACTCTGTCGGAAGCATTCACCGTTTCACCTCGCCGGCTGTAAAGTCAGTTGACGTCAATAAGTGTTTCAGTAATGTTTCATATTTTATAAAATGAAAAGTAGTTAAACTTATAATAAAAATAATAATAAATCTGATAAAATTTTCATCCGAACTAGTATGGTGAAGTTATTAATAAATAATGCTTTTCGATGCACTGCGCCATCTGGTTTGCAAACTTGGATAGACTAACTAACTAGATAGCGGATATTATTAAAGAATATTATAATTTTGACATAATTTTCCTGCCCTTATCCCACTCTAAGCCGAGGTAGGCACAACATGTCATCCTCTCTAGCTGTCTAAAGGTTTCGAAACCGGTGGTTTTATGATAGTCCACCTGTCTAACGTAACCCTTCCTGGGCATGTTTTTGTGGGTGGGATAGGGAAATGGGATGGGGAGGGATGAGGAAAACTAGTTGGTCCTTCGAATATCTCTCTCACCGAGCGAAACGCAGCAAGAGCTACTTTACGTCGATATTCTGAGAGGTCGTGGTATTTCACCGGTTGAACCGCCCCATTCATGCAGTGAGCCGCGTGGCTCTGCCACTGTTTCTTTAAGAAAATGCCCATAAATAATCTGCCACTGCGTTGGTAAAGATGCATTAATTGCAAGGGTGATTACTTCGATTATTACAAATAAAAAATTGTGTGGTTTTATGAAACCACCGTAAAAGTGAAACTTTTAAAATTGAGTCTTGGGTTATTGATTTTTAAATCTACTTTTTAAATATACATAAACAAAATATTTTTTCAATAATTATTTTTCAATAATTTAGTTAGTAAGTTTTTTAAATTGATGATTCTGATAAAATGATTAACATTTATATTTTTTTAGAGTGCAACAGTGTAAAACAGTTACTTCACAGCAATTTTTTTAAAAGTTTGCTTTGGCTTCGTTTAACTTTAAGTTAAAGATTTAAATCAATTAATTCGATAATCTCATCATTTTCAAGTTCTTTGGAAGTTAACGACTGAAGATTAAGAATTCCTAGATGGCGCTACTAGGTTGCTACTATTGATGATTCTGCCGTAATATCGTATTATATCGATAGATGTCGCCCGAATCGACAAGTATTCCAGCTTCGGCACTAGGGATAACGCGACACCTATTAAACGTTAACAACATTACAACAAAGGATCTTTACAAAACAAAACGATATTTTTTCCTCCAGTAAATATGATATTTCGATTTATTATGAAAATGTGACAAATACATATATAAAGAGCACTATCTTATCTTATATCTTTAAACGAGCAATTCTTGTATATATATATATATATATAAAATTGGAATCTCGGAATCGGCTCCAACGATTTTCATGAAATTTCTATTCCAGCAGATGGCGTTGTTAACTAACACGAAGTCAATGTGTGTTTGCTTTGCTTTTATTACAGTTTATCACTGCAAAAAATTAAGTATATGTTTCTAATATAATATGTTAGTACATAGTATATATTTTAGTATATATTTATTATTCTGTCGGTAAGATCGAAAAATATTATTGATATTTCATTATTTTATTAGTATGTAATTCGTACTTAAATATAATTTTCAAAAAACACAATTTATAAAAAAAAAACAAACAAACAAACAAACCCGATCCTAGAAAATGTGTCGAAATTGGTAAAGAGGACGGTAATTAGACGATTATACATACGGCCCTCGTGGTGCATCGGTAAACCGCACTACCGATAACACAAGGTCGGGGCGGGTTCGATCCCTCGTCTGGGGGTGTTTTTCTACATGTTTTTACGGTATTTATTTACAAAAATAAAGTGTATATTTGGGTAATTAATTAATAATAAATAAACGATAATAGACGTGAAAGGCGCTCTGACGAGCGCCTTTCACTTTATCCCTACTCCGCGGCCGACCGTCACGCGACATGCAACACGCAGACGAAAAAGTTTGAGACGATGTAATAAAAGTTTCACTTTAAAAAATAGATAGAAAAGTCGGTGTAACTTTTTAATACAAAACGGCAATTTCATAGGCAAAGGCTAATTTATAATCACGCTTTCTCAGCTCCTGTGTAGCTCAGCTTTGGTTTTTCTGATATCTCCATATTTATATGTTGCACTGTTGCATACATACATACATAACTTCACGCCAAATCCCTTGCGGGGTAGGCAGAGAGAACAGAGCACCATAAGGCACGATTCTTACACGCCTCACTCGCTTCGTTGACTTTCATAACTCTTTTCATGCACACGCGTCGGTTTTTGAGGCTCCTAACATCACCTTCCTCCAGATCACGTTCTATTATGTCATGGAATGTGTGTCTTGGCCGTCCTCGACTCCTACATCCATCCGTTTTTGCATGGTATATCTGCTTAGTCAGTCTTGCATCATCCATTCTTTCTACATGTCCGAACCATCGGAGCATAGCCAAAGGTAAGAACCTTTACACCGACACTCTCTTTCAAACCAACTTCCTTCCTTACAACCTTGTTTTCTACGCGGTCAGCGAGAGTCACTCCGCAGATTTTGCGCAGTGCCCTCGTTTGTACCGCGTTACTTTCATACACACTCTGCCATACCCAGCTCTCGCCTCCATAAGTTAGCGTTGGGATCAGGACTGCATTGTGGATTGCTAGCTGGGCATTTCTGCTAATGTTTTTTGCGCCGAGGAATCTTCCCAAAGCTCCATTTACGCTATTTCCTACCGCCACTCGTCTTTCTACATCCGCGGTGTACCTTTCATCCCCGCTAAAAGCGCATCCAAGATATACAATTTCATTCACTTGTTCCAGCACTACATCATCAACCATTATCCTTGCATCCGTTCTGGATTCCTCCCTTTCAAACACCATAACTTTCGTTTTCGTCGCATTCCACTGCAAGCCTATAATCATGCAATCATCTTTCATAGTAGTGACTAGTGTTTGTTTGTTTGTTGCACTTTTATTATTATATTATAGGTAAAGGTGAATATTGGGTTAGGGAGGCAGTTGTTTAGTGGGATGGATGTTCTGTTAAACATATTTTTAAAGAAAGACAACTTGCATTAAATTTGTTTGATCATTGTCTTCATCCAAGTACAAACAAGAATCTATACATGTAGCTAGTTTTGTGAGAGCTATAAAGCTATAAGCAGCATTATATAGCTTTAGCTTACAGTTATATAGCTTGGATCTCATAACTGCTTTTGATATGATGCATAATAATTTACATATTAATATAATATAACATAACATAACATAACTTCACGCCTTTTGTTACCCGAAGGTGTAGGCAGCGGCTGTTAAGCCTCGTCTCGCCGTTATGTTTACGTCCCAAATGGAATAGGTGGCGAACCTATTGCCATACCGGGCACAAAGTTTGTCAGTCATCGGTATTTATCACACATAACTTCCGAAAACAATTTCGAAAAGTCATTGGTGTGAGCCAGTGTCTGGAATCGAACCCCGGACCTCTGGATCAGAGGCCGTGCGCTCGCCCACTGCGCCACCGAGACCGAGAGAATATAATATATTAATGCAAATTCAGGCGAATATGGACCATTGTAGAATGAATAAATTTGAATAACGAACGTTAAATTGGGTGTAAAATGGGTGCAATCGATAAACGGAGTTTTTAAAAAAACAATATCGTTTACGTACCCTTCTATAGAGAAATGTGGCTGACGTCCAAATGTCTATGGTACAAATTAATGTAGTGTGAATTTTTGACGATGCCAAATGATCTTCAGGATTTTAAGCTATGGCATTGGCATTGTATGTTTTATTTTTTCCTTTTCGACGAAAAAAAAGACATTATTATTTATTTTTTAAAGTCTCGGTGGCGCAGTGGTCGAGCACACGGCTTCTGATCCAGAGCTCCGGGTTCGATTTCAGACACTGGCTCACACCAATGACTTTTCGAAATTGTTTTCGGAAGTTATGTGTGATAAATATCGATGACTGAAAAACCATTTGGGACGTAAACATAACGGCGAAATGAAGCTTAACAGCCGCTGCCTACACCTTCGAGTAACAAAAGGCGTGAAGTTATGTTATGTTTAAAAAAAGATAGAATTAGAACATGATTATTACTTTATTTGCAACAAGAATCTAACTATGTATATTAAATTTCAAATGTTCTCATGTTCAATCTTAGTCAACATTTCATTGAACGTGTCTTATTTTCGTAATTTAATTTTAAACGTCTCCCACTATTCAATGTCACCTGGTGGTAAGCAAGTAACACTGCCGTTGTTCGGTGATACGGTATGAGCCACTTCACGTCGATTTACGCGAGTTTTTATAGTACACAAAACAAACAACACACAAAACAAACAAACAACACAAAATACAAATAAATAAACAAAAAAAAAACACATATTTCATATTATTTTTTCTCCTATCTAGAGACCCTACATTAAATTTATTTATTTATTTATTTGTATTTGGGACGCCAGTAAATGATGCACATATAATACATTGAGTTACTTAAGTATTTAGTTTCATGACCGGTGCTCATTTTTTTAAGGCACCCACAACTATCAATTAACAACATCCACTATCATATGTTTATGTAATTACAGAACCCACACTAATACAATACACCAATAATTACTTAAATTAATAACAGATACATTAATAAATATAAATTGTCAAATTAAAAATAAACAGTTTCTTTCTCTACATCATCGTCATCTCATGTCAATTAATACAGATTAGATTAGCTAGTTTGATATCTTACAATTTTTACGAAGTAATTAACTAAGTATTAATTTTTAATTATACATAACTGCTACAATTACTCTTTTCTTTTTTACTGTTACCAATATGATCAATAATACCAATGATATATACAGTCATACATATACACACACACGTACACACACACACACACACACACACACACACACACACACACACACACACACACGCACACGCACACGCACACATACATAAATAAGTAAGCACATAAATACATGCACACGCACACACATACTCAAAACAGTCAAGACAAATTGAAATTATATAAAAAAAAAATTATCGTCACAGTATTTCATAATTTATTTGTAGTATTTAATATGTAGTAAGCAGGTCGACACGGCAATACTATAGTTATATGCATTTAAATATGTCGAGTATCTCTATCTATATGTTATTCTGAAGATAAGAGGTTATTTTCCTCTTGTACGTATTTTTACTGTCAAAGAAAATGTCTAAGTCCACAGATTTAGGGAGTTGATTATAAAGTTTAATCATTCTAGTTAATGGTGAGTTGAGACCTAAATTCGTTCGATAAATAAACATGGTAGTAATCTAATTCTTTTTTTTCAGTTCATTTTTCTAAACAGATACTCACTTTAATAAGACAAAATAACAGGACAATTTCCAGGATATAATTTCAAACGAATCTCTGCCGGGGCCTGGATCAGGCCGAAGAATACTACTTAATAAATTCCATTAGAATTTTTGCCTCAAGCTTTTGTTTATATAACAATTGAAGTGCTGTTTATAGCGTTCAAAATTGCGATATCAGAAGGTCGTATCGGATGACGTCACAGAGGAATCTGTAGAAGCGTCCTTAGCGTGTTTCCTCTCTAGCCTTCAAATCAAATTAGACGGCAATTTCGATTTTATATCTTTCAAAGTTTTTTTTCTTCATTTTCTTAATTTAAAAACCGAGAAGTTTTATTTCAATGTATTCGATTTCTGTGCTATAATTATTCTATTACTTCGATTATAATATTTTCAATATTGGAAAGAGAAATCAGCGGAATTTCATCATTTATAAGAAAAGGTGAAGGAAGAATTTAGAGTTTTCTATCTGAACTCTAAATTCTTCCTTCACCATTTCTTCCGCATAGATGATGGTGATAGTATGGTGATGATGGAACTTCTTCTAGAAGATTATAATTAAAATAAATTAAACTGGTATTTCTGTGGCAAATCAAAATGTTTAATCTCTGCTTGTGTTATACTTTAATGCAACATAAAATATTGAGTAGAACCCCTTGTATATATTATCCAAGAATTATTTGCTTTTAAAATGTTAGTGACTTATAAATTAATGGAGTTTCTTTGAGAAACTATGTTCAGTAACTATTTCGCTCAAAAATATTTAATATATATACTAAGAATATGACTTTGTGTTGCTCGAAGGAAAAAGGAGGAAAAACCACAAGGTATTTCTTTGAAATTTTATAACAGAGAAAAACTGAGATGAAATTTGTGTATGTAGATACTAAAAATTGTGACATAGTAAAGAGCTAAATGATTGGCGGAGCAGCGTCGGACGCCGGCAGAATGTGGGCTGGCACTGTGCCACGCTGCGTACCGCTGAATTTGCACTTAATGCCACTCAACGATTCCATCCAAACTGATATAAAAATATTGTTAATCCTATATCCAATATTGAATTGGAGTTTTAACACGAAAAAGTAATTCATCGAATGTGATCATTGTACACTTCGAGGGTATGTAGGTTATTGATAACAAATTTTATCGGTACACAAATAGCACCAAAATTATATTCAAAAAGGGTACTTCTAACTTCTGTATTAACCACATACGTAACATAATTTAATATTAAAATTTCGATTAAGTTGACCCAGCTAACTTTGCTCCGCATCAATAGGTAAATTTTGGATTTATTACTTTTTCATTACAACATTATACATGAATTATACACATAAACCACTGCGTTGACACCCTCTATCTATTAAAAAGAACAGCATCAAAATCTGTTGCGTAGTTTTAAAGATTTAAGCATACATAGGGATATAGGGACAGAGAAAGCGACTTTGTTTTATACTATGCTGTGATTGAAATCAGGTAACTCTTTCAATAAAAGCAGATTATAAATATGTAATTATCTAGAACATCGTCTACAAAAAGATTATACGAATTTTGCGGACGAAATAGCTTGCAACTTACAATCCGGAACAAAATTTAATAGATTGCTTTCAAGTAATTGCTTTGAGAGTTCGAGGTAGGAAATTGCATGTTGCGGTTAAGTGTTGCAGGATTTTGATAATTTGAACAACTGGTCAGGATTGTTTGTTCGTGTAATACATCTCTGGTTGGTAATAGGTTTTCTGTAAGTTCGCGCCCTTAATTTTGGAGGGTGTAGACGGCGACAATAGGCATGTTGCCACTAAGAATGAATCGGATGGATTAGAATTTCTAACTATTGATTAAGATATACAAATTTTAAAAAACAAATCAGTTTATCAAATTAAGTAAAGTTTATTAATATTTTTAGAAAAGGGAATCTTAAAAAAGAGTCAATAAGTCACGTGATAGTGAACGGCCAACAGAAAATATTGTCTCGAATGACGTGACGCTGTGCTAAACGTCACTAAAAATATTGACAACGTCGTTACAAAAGTACATATGTTTGCCACGGCGAGACGTCATTCAAGAAGCTATGACAGTCAAGAGTGTTTTTGTGCAGAAATCAATTTCTGATTGTTTAAAATGCAAAATAAATATTATAAGGGTTTTTTTTAAATGTAGGTATTTTCAGTTCATGATTTGATTACGTAATTATGTTTAATGTATTGTACATTAACTTTCTCTCACTTCATTCTCATATCAGATAAAACCCAATGGAGGGTATAAGCCAGTTTTATTTTCTAATCTGGCTTAAGTAGCGTAATTATTTCAACTGCAGGCTTTCTCCCTAATAAATCCAGTTGTTTATTCAAAACGTTACTTTAGGCTCTACTCGTATAAGGACATTTTTAATCTTTTCTCGTTGTATGATCACAGAGAGATGCAATAAGTCTGAATACATTTGAATAATTGACTTTTTCGTTTAAAACATAATGCTTTATTTCCTGCATGCAATTTGCGGTTATTTCTCACGCATGTAGGTTTACAAAATGTGAAAACGTGTTTAATTTTCAGTACAGTAAATTTTATATTATAACATTTTTTTAACATAAGGACGAGACGAGGCTTAACACCTACTGCCTACACCTTCGGGTAACAATGGCGTGATGTTATGTTGTAAGTTTTTTTAATTTTTTTTATAATATCCTTGAAATATTAAAGAAACTATTTTAAAGTTGTGTAAGTCTCATGGGGATAATAGCCTATGAGACTTATGGACTAAAGGGATTAAAAAGGGGATAAAAGTTGCCGCAAAAACTATACTTTTAACGCGAACGAATGTGCTCTTTTATAATATCACAATTACTATTAGAGTATTTAAATTTTTTAACTTTTGTGGTTTTGTAAACATAAGTAGTAGTTGGTATCTACAAAAGTATGAAATGCATATACAGCGTGTCCCACAATGGGTATATCAAGCCGCGATGGGTGGATACAGGATGGAATTGCCTATCGGATGGCTATATTTAAAATGTGATAAGTCGAAATTTTAGATCTGAAAAAAAAAAAAATTCCTACTGAGTCCGCAAATAATAATATTTGACATGGTCACCCTACTATAAAGACTTTCATTGATATCACATACACAAGAAATCGTAACATATGGTACAATTTCTTGTGTACCTACAACACGGATATAAAAATTTAGACCTTATTCTGTAGTAGTAGAGCCGATATTGCTAAGTTATGGTGAGATATAAAATAAAAATTTTGTATTTCATTCTGATTAAATAAAATTCATTCATAGTTTAATACATATCTAACCAGATTTTTCGTTTAAGATTTATGGTGAACACTTACCATTTCTCAGTGTGACTACAAAAAAGGTTCAATGTGCTGTCCTCCTCTCGTAACACATAGGTTTACACGCCGCGATACAGATTGTGTGGCGCGGCTCAGATACTCCGGTGTTAGAGTACCACAAGCTTCCACAATTTTTTGACGCATATCATTCACAGTTTCACACTGCGTAGCATACACCACACTTTTCAAATATCCCCACAAAAAAAAGTCCATTGGCGTTAAATCGGGCGACCGTGGTGGCCATGGAACAGTTCCAGAACGTCCAATCCACGCATGAAAGCGATCGTCCAGATATTCGCGTACAGAACGAGTGTAATGCGCTGGCGCGCCGTCTTGCTGGAAAATCATGTCGCGGTAAACTAACAAAGGAAGGCCTTCAAGTTCTTCCTCCAAGGTGGTCCTCAACATTTCCAAGTAGATTTCACCGTTCAACCGGTCCGGCAAAAATACAGGGCCTATCAATTTGTCACCGATGATACCGGCCCACACATTAATTTTCCACCTGTGCTGAAAATGGCTTTGACGAAAAGCATGTGGATTTTCATGGGACCAGTAGTGCTCGTTGTGGCTATTGGATAGTCCAAAACGAGTAAAGGTAGCCTCATCAGACCATAGAACCCGAGACGAAAACATAGGGTCAGCAGTAACCTGACTACGATACCACTCACAGAATCGCAGTCTCAATAAAAAATCTGCTTCTGTCAGCTGTTGTGTGCGCTGGTAATGGTAAGGATGCTGACTATCTTTTTTTAAAGTTCTCCATACTTTCATTCTAGACACACCTAATACGACAGAGGCTTTTCTAGTACTTCTAGTTGGATCTTCAGCAAAGTGATCCAAAATATTCTGTTCCACACGAGCATCCGCACGGTCACTCGATCGTCCTTCAGAGTTTGGACTGTGGAAAGAACCGTTTGAGTGCAAACGGTTGACCAGCCTCCTGAAGCATGCATAAGAAGGAAGTCTTCGCTGATTCTCCAGCTCTCTTCCATCAATGTGACGTTGTCGATAAAGTTCGCGCGCTGCAGTAAGGATTCCCTCCGATGCACCCACACACATAATCATATCATAGTACTCTGCATTTGAATACTCCGCCATTATAAAATTACGAAATAACGAAAGCACTTTCACTAACTTGACACCGATATATGATACTGACCGATAGAACAAGCGAACAATAATGAAGAGCGTGTAAAAAAATAATCACTAACGAACATTAGTAAGGATGTGAAAAAATAATTGATTACTGAAATAATCGATTAAAAATCAACATCTAAACGTAAAAAAATCTATTAAATTTAGTAATTATTTTTATATGACTAATCGATTAATAACCGATTATTTTATTAATCATTCAATTACATATTACCGACTTTATTTCATCTGCAACGCCCCGATATTAAGTTTGGCCCGGAACGAAAACTACTAAAGAATACTTTTTCCATAATGTTATTTTTAACGCCATCAATGACCGCATTCCTTCTATACCTTTGAAACAGTTTAGTTATTTATTTATTCCAATATTCACTAGATGGAGTCGATGAATAATTCAAATTTATCAGCCGACATTTGGTTGATATGTTCTCTTTTATTGTATATTTCCAAATTACTAAATATTACATGGATACTTTTTAAAAGTCTCGGTGGCGCAGTGGGCGAGCGCACGGCCTCTGATCCAGAGGTCCGGGGTTCGATTCCAGACACTGGCTCACACCAATGACTTTTCGAAATTGTTTTCGGAAGTTATGTGTGATAAATACCGATGACTGACAAACTTTGTGCCCGGTATGGCAATAGGTTCGCCACCTATTCCATTTGGGACGTAAACATAACGGCGAGACGAGGCTTAACAGCCGCTGCTTACACCTTCGGGTACAAAAGGCGTGAAGTTATGTTATGTTATGTTACATGGATACTCACGCGCTTCGTTGACTTTCATAACTCTTTTCATGCACGCGCGTCGGTTTTTGAGGCTCCTAACATCACCTTCCTCCATAACACGTTCTATTTGGTCATGTAATGTGTGTCTTGGCCGTCCTCGACTCCTACATCCATCCGCTTTTGCATTGTATATCTGGTCAATCGTGTCAAATGCTCGGTCAGTCTTGCATCATCCATCCTTTCTACATGTCCGAACCATCGAACCAACCATGCCCTTTCTTACTTTTACACCGACACTCTCTTTCAAACCAACTTCCTTCCTTACAACCTTGTTTCCTACGCGGTCAGCGAGAGTCACTCCGCAGATTTTGCGCAGTGACCTCATTTCTACCGCGTTTATTCTACTTTTATGCACACTCTACCATACCCAGCTCTCGTTTCCATAAGTTAGCGTTGGGATCAGGACTGCATTGTGGATTGCTAGCTGGGCTTTCTGCTGACGTTTTTTGCGCCCAGGAATCTGGCCAACGCTCCATTTACGCTATTTCCTATCGCCACTCGTCTCATCCGTGGTGTACCTTCCATCCCTGCTAAAAGCGCATCCAAGATATACTATTTCATTCACCTGTTCCAGCACTACATCATCAACCATTATCCTTGCATCTGTTCTGGATTCCTCCCTTTCAAACACCATAACTTTCGTTTTCGTCGCATTCAACTGCAAGCCTTTAATCATGCAATCATCTTTCATAGTAGTGACTAGTATTTGCAGGTCCGACGGCAATTCGGCCAGAAGCACGGCGTCATCTGCGTAAAGCAGGCAGCTCACAACTAGGTCACCCATTTGCATCACTACATCCATCGATCTCACTCTCTGGAGACAACTGTCCAGGTATAGGATGAACAGTCGAGCGGACAGCACGCAACCCTGTTTGACGCCGATATTGACGTCAAACCAGTGGGACAAGCCGCCGTCAGCACGCACACACGCTGTGCAGTCCTCGTAAGTGGACTGCACAGCGCGCAGCAGTGCTCCGCTCACCCCGTAGCCCGGGAGTATATCCCACAGATCCTTTCGTAACACTCTGTCAAACGCTTTTTCCAGATACACAAAACCGCAGAAAACCTTCCGGTTAACAGCCAGTTGTTTCTCCACGATGTCGCGGAGAGAAAAAATCTGATCCATGCACCCTCGTCCGCTTCTAAAACCACCCTGAGCCTCCCACAACACTCCATCAGATATCACCCTCATTCTCCTTTCAATAATTTTCCCATACACTTTTGCTGCTAAACTGATCAAACTGATGGCCCTGTAACTGGCGCACTGCATACGTGATCCCGGCACGTATGCAGTGCGCCTCCAGTCCGTGGGAACCTTACCTGACCTCCAGCACAGATTGCTCAAAGTCAGGAAAGAGTCCCGGGCACATGTTCCACCGTATTTGATCATTAAGCAGACATCATATCAATTCCAGCTACCTTGCCAGAAACATAGAAACATACCAGGAACATACTCGTACATTTCCCCAAAATACTCACTCCACCTGCCTAATACATCGCTTGGGTTTGCAAGAATGTTACCAGCCTTAGACATAATTTTGTCCATTCTGGATGTTGACGAAGAACCCCGAGACTTTCTAACTTCCCTCCAGAAGAGTTTGTTATTCGCCTCGAAGTTCTCCGTCAACCTCACTTCCTCATTCGCAACTAGTCTTTCACGCTTCGCTTTCACTAAGGCTTTGGTAACATTCCTGCAGCGGCGGTAGCTCTCATACTTTTTCTCTGTCATACTAACATTCTGATTCAAACTTGAGACATAATCCAACCATGCTTTTTTCTTTCTTTCGACGCTGGATTTCACATCCTCGTCCCACCAGGCATCACCTCTCAGAATCCTATGCTTATGCCTCTTTGCACTACCACATACTTCTTTTGCAATATCCACTATACTTTCTTTCATTCTTTCTCAGCATTCTTCAACACCTAAGTCAGAAAGACTCGTCTCATTGAGTCTTTTACTGACTAGGTCTACATACATACGCCGTACACTTTCACCTTCTAATTTCTCACATTTTATCTTTTCAAGCTCTCCGAAATGGGTACGCACTCGCCAGTGTCTCCACTTCTTGAAAGGCCCACGAAACGGCTTACTACCAGGTAGTGGTCCGTATCAAGCGTGGGGCCTCTGTAGGCTCGTGTATCCCTTTAGAGTATTTCGGAGACGACTATCTACCAAAATCATCATGTTCATTCCGTCTCCACATATACGTGTGAATATCTTTATGACGGAATAATGTGTTAGACACATCGAGGTTCCGTTCCAGGCATACGTCCAAGATGGGCTTACCAGCATCATTGACTCACTTGTCACCATTCGGAACAAGTACAGCCTCCAGGCCATCTCTCTTGGTTCCGACCCATCCATTAAGATCACCACACAGAATTATCCTTTCATGTCCCTCAGCCAGATTCAGAATATCCCTAACAGATTCCCAAGACTCCTCGAGTTCGCGGGGATCCGCGGAGCTTACGGGAGCATAAGCTGCGACCAGGAAAACTCGCGTGATCCCCAGTTTTATTCGACCCCAAAGATGTCTTGGGCCTACCAACTCATAATCTTTCACTCCGGAAGCAAAGTGGGAGGAGAGAACGACTCCAACACCCCCACTAGGACGGACGTCCTGGTCCACTCCGGACCATAGGGCTACCATGCCACCGGGGAGGTCCTCGGTCTCACTCCCCCTCCGCTTTGTCTCCGTCAAACATAAGGCATCCAGGCATCTCTCATTTATTACATTCATCATCTCATTCATCTTTCTGATCATACTACCTCTAACATTCCACGTGCCTATACGGCACTCCCCTCTCCTCGTCCCACCAGGATTGGCGCTGCGTGAAGGGTGGCGTCCCCCTTCGCCGCATGCGCATGCAGCCGCACCGACGGGGGCTAATCGGTGCCCGTCGCTTCTGGGGCACGCCGGAGCAGCCCGTCCGGCTCAGTTTGCTTCGGTCAAGATTGCGTCCCACTGGGACGGCAGGGGTCGCGACGTGCACGCTCTTGACATGACCCCCTAAAACTAATTGTACATATTGCCCAAAAATTTAAAAATCCATTAATTTTAATAAATCGATTATTTTCTTAAATAAATACGATTATTAATTATCGATTTTTTCATTGTAATAAATTAATTGTTTAATCAAAAATCGTTTTCTTATGTTTAATGTCACATTCCTAAATACTAGTGTCTCTGCCATTTTTAATTTCTTAGGGTACCGTTATACCAAAATACGGAACCTTTATACGATAACTTATTTTTTTATAATAACTTTAAAAATACTAGTCGCTGTACTATAGAGTCTACTAGATATTTTAATTTCACTCAAATCTCATCCAAAGCAAATTGGAATAGTATTTTAGAAAATCTCTAAATTTTAAGTAATAATACGCACAATACCGAATACCGGATTTAACATAACATAACTTCACGCCTTACCCGAAGGTGTAGGCAGCGGCCGTTAAGCCCTGTCTCGCCCTTATGTTTACGTCCCAAATGGAATAGGTGGCGAACCTATTGCCATACCGGGCACAAAGTTTTCAGACATCGATATTTATCACACTTAACTTCCGCAAACGATTTTGAAAAGTCATTGGTGTGAGCCAGTGTCAGGATTCGAACCCAGACCTCTGGATCAGAAGCCTTGTGCTCTCCTATTGGACCACCGAGACTCATAGGATTTACCTACGTAATACTTTTTAAGCTTTCACGTGTTATGCAACATAATGATAATAATAATATACTTTATTAATTTGCGTTGGTACATTAAAATTATACGGACCCATAATAAATAATATTAATATTTCAAAATATTTCACTGTAAATTTAGAAATGCCGACAAATTCTTTTTATAAATGCCGCCTGATGAGTTCAAGGTTACCTTGTGCGAGCCGAAAGGCAGGCGGCAATTCTCAAAGGAAGTTTCGGGCGCGTGTAACAGGTCACAGCACGTGTAAGAGGTGCACACATATACACAGCACATATACACATGACCTACAAATGAATCATTAAGTAGGGTTCACAGTTTTTTGTGTAACTTCACGCCTCAAATACATGAGAGTGTAGGCAGCGAATACTATTTACTGATTATGTTTCATGGTAATTTTATATGATTTCTTATTGCGAACCGAATACAGATAGCTTTTTTTGTGTAACTTCACGCCTCAAATACATGAGAGTGTAAGCAGTGAAAACTATTTACTGATTATGTTTCATGGTAATTCCATGTGGTTTCTTAAACAGATCAGAATGTAGTCAGCTTAATATTTTTTTGTAACTTCACGCCCCAAATACATGCGGGTGTAGGCAGCGAAAATTACTTATTGATTATGTTTCATGGTAATTTTATATGATTTCTTATTGCGAACCGAATACAGATAGCCTTTTTTTGTGTAACTTCACGCCTCAAATACATGAGAGTGTAGGCAGGGAAAACTATTTACTGATTATGTTTCATGGTAATTCCATATGATTTCTTAAACAGATCAGAATGTAGTCAGCTTAAATTTTTTTGTAACTTCACGCCCCAAATACATGCGGGTGTAGGCAGCGAAAATTACTTATTGATTATGTTTCATAGTAATTTTATAAGATTTCTTAATGCGAACCGAATACAGATAGCTTTTTTGTGTAACTTCACGCCTCAAATACATGAGAGTGTAGACCGGGAAAACTATTTACTGATTATGTTTTATGGTAATTCCATGTGGTTTCTTAAAGAATGATTAGAAAGAAGATCAGAATGTAGTCAGCTTAAATTTTTTTTGTAACTTCACATAATTATTAAAAATTAGAGATGACAACCCTATTGATGATCGAAATGGAAAAATGAATGAAATACTTTAGGCGAGTAGTCACAATGAACTCAGTTGTCGTAGGTCATAAGTAGGGTGATCATGGTTCATATTTCTGCGGGATAATTTTTGTAAAAAAAGTAAAAAAAAATTTTTTTTGCCTTTTTTTACTTTCTATAGGATATCTAGATTTCAAAGCATGTCTAGATTCTAGATATAAGTGGTTAGAATAGGGTCTGTGAAGCACCCTGTATATGAACCGTAAAATTTCTCGTAGCTGTACCTACTTTAAACAAATAGATGTTTCAAAGAACATACCTTTCATAAATGACAAAATGCGAGAAATACCTATGCAACATCGCTGTGTCTATCAACTTTTGCAATTATGAAACCGCGTATCGTGTATCTACGACCAAGTTTAAGCTCACGTAAATTATTCATAGCGCAGTATTTTTTAATAACGGAAGTACTAAATATTGCTTGTGCGTTTCTCTAGAGATACAATAATTTACTATAGGTACATATTTTTATTATATGTAATCCTTGCTAATTTTTAGTGTCCGACTGAAGGTCTATTTTTGGCCGAAGCCGAAGCCGATTAATCGGCAATCTCCACAACCTTCGGCCGAAGACGAAGCCGAAGGTTTATAAACTATTAGTAATTTAATAATTTTCTTCAATATTATCCACAGATAAAGAAGAACATCGGCGTAAAATGGCTTATGCCGCTTTTTTCTCGGTGATAGAGGTATCCGCCCTGAACTAAGTGCAGTCTGGTCCGTCAGTCACTCACTCTTTCGTAACAGTTCGTTTAATTCCGACTGTTCTCCGACCTTCGGCGGGACCTTCGGCTTTGGTCTACAATACAGACGAAGCCGAAGATCTCACCGAAGATTGATTTTTGGCAGAAGGTGGCCGAAGCCGAAGCCGATACTTCGGTCGGACACTAGTAATTTTAGACAGCAGTACAGACAAATGTGAGTTTGCATTTAGCAAGAAAGATTCAAAGATTTTCATCGCAGAAGAATATAAGATTTTTGTGATATATGTATTGGGTACAGAATGAAACACGTACCTTCAAACACGCCATGGTCGTCAATGATCGAAAACTACTATTTACCGATTTTCCAATTAGAAACACATTATATCTAGATAGAAAATCGGTTTCTGATCGTATATAGGTATAGGTATAGTAATGTATGACGTAAATGGCCGTTCTCAATTTGAATGCCACATTGTGACGTCACTCGTCAGTCAGTGGACAATCGTCCGGAAATACGTATTACGTGTAAATGAATGAGTAAATGCTATCGCACGTTTCGTTGCAATTTTCATTTGGAACATAGGTAGAGTCATTTTGCTGAATGAATGGGCAGACTTAAGCAGTGAAATACTACTTACTCCCAGAATATTGATGTAAACCGGCTCATGCCACTATTCGAACGAATAGAGAGATATCTGTGGGCTCATTTCCTTGCCATCCCACTCCTTTAAAGGTTTGCAACACAACTGTAAGACACTCTGTGTTGCAGGTATCAACAGGCACAAGTCACTTAACCCCGGATGAACCGCCTGCTAGTTTGCCCCCTTATTCCATGAAAAACGCATGATGGATGATTTGCATATAACTTTTCTATTATATTAAAACTAACGGTAGACGGTCAAATCGATATTACATTACTTATCTTGATTAAACCGGGAGCACGGGAGGGATGAGAAGATTTTTCAAATAAATTAGAATACAAATTAATTTAAATAAAATAAATACTGTAACTTGCGAACTTCTATTCCATGTGAGATATGACATGTGATATAATAATATCTAATTTGAATTCCATTTTATTCTCAAGAAAGATACATTATTTAACCTTCATTAAAAAAATAATAGTTTCCACGGTCTTGAATATCCTACGGTAGTACATATTCGATCGAACTTGCCAATCTAATGTATAAAATTCTCGTGTCACAATTTTCGTTCCCATACTCCTCCGAAACGGCTTGACCGATTCTCATGAAATTTTGTATGCCTATCGGGTAAGCCTGAGAATTGGACAACATTATTTTTTATCCCCCTATATCACAAGGGTAGCCCACCCCTCAATTTTTTTTGTTATTTTTCGATATATTTCTGTTTTTGATTTTTTTGATACGGGATACAAAAATACATACAACCCTAAATTTTCAACCCCTTACGTTGATCGTATTTATAAATATAATTTTTTGGCAAGACAACGTTTGCCGGGTCAGCTAGTCATATATATTGACAATATTGTGTATTTATTATATAATATATTTCGACACATTTTCTAAAACAAAACCAAAAACCATTTGAACTAGTAATAAGGTTTTTTTTTTACTTTTGGCGAACGCGGTTTGCGTATTAGCCACAGCAATAAGGTTAAAGAACAAAAAAATGCTGGGTGTTGCCAGTTAATTTATTTAAAACGTCCAATATTAGCGTAAACATCAGAAGTTATTTATGGGTTCTCGCCATTACCACAATGGCTCCACATTACCTACTTGCAGTCTGTGAGAGTGACTCTAACATGTTATTAGGTATTTCTAAACAAATGATATACTTAGAAGTATTCATTTTGTTAAGTTCCATTATTTTACGTGGGCTAGTTCATCATTCGAACCCAACTCTTTCCACGCCAACGAGCACACTGTTTTATAATCAAGAAGTCGCAGAATCGAACCTTGGCTCACACCAATGACTTATCGAAATTATTTTCAAAAGACATGTGTGATAAATATTGGTGACTGAAAACTTTGTACCAGGTATGGCAGTAGGTTCGTCACCTATTTCCATTTGGGACGTAAACATATCGACGAGACGAGGCTTAACAGCTGCTGCCTACACCTTCGGGTAGAAAAATGCGTGAAGTTGTGTTATGTTATTATTATTTTTACTTAATTATTTATCATCATTCATCATTAGCCTGTTGCAGTCCACTGCTGGACATACGCCTCTCCCAATTTCCGACACAACATCTTCTTTCTCTGCCTCCTGCCTTCCGCATCCAGTCATAATTAGGTTTACTTTTATTAAATAAGAAATATTAAAGGAATATTTACTATATACTAGTGCTAGTTTCAATATTGTCGTTAATCAATTTATTTATTGATATGAAAAATAAACTTTAATCTATGGTTTAATATAAACTTCACCTCATCAATCACAGAAGATATGCCGTAAATCTCGAGTTTATTGACTTATGTTAAAGAACTTATTTGAAAAGACTCTTCAACACAATCTGGGGAGATCTCGTGACTCTCAAAAAATACAGTCGAGCAGAAGGCCAAAACTTTCTTGACTAGGCTTTTAAAGCCTTCAAAAGGCGGACATACAAAGCGCGGTAATAGAAAGATTTATCAAGATCAATTTAACTCGAGAATATATTTATTCAATGCTTTTTTTCAAGGGATAGGTAACAAGTGAACAAGCGGGTCGTTGGGTAAGTGACTTTCGGTGTCCATGACGGTGACGTTTATTATGGAAGTGGGATAGGAAGGGAGGGGAATAAGAGAGTGCCTCTGGATACCTCTCCGACCGAACGAAATGTGACATGAGCCACTTTGCGTCGATACATACAGCACTTCACGCCAAATCCCTTGTGGGGTAGGCATATACTTAGTCATGCCATAAATATTGGAACAAAGAAAAAAAAATTCTTTTAAATTGCAAATAACATTTATTACTTTTACAGTGTGTTACTTTAATACATAAATATAAAATGGTATAAAATATAAAAAGCTAATTCGAAGTGGTCTTTATTGGTTGCAATACAGGCCTTTAAACGTTGAGGCCAGTTATCAATAGAAACACGCACTCTTTCCATGGGAAAATTCTTCACTGCCAATCGTATGGATTGTTTTAGGGACTCTAAATTATTATGACGTTTAGAGCAAGCCGTACTCTCTAAAACTGACCAAAAATCATAATCCAGTGGATTAAGATCGGGACTAGACGACGGCCAGTCTTCTGCTCTAATGAAGTCCGAAACGTTCGTTTCCAACCAAGATTGCGTGGACCGAGCTTTATGACCCGGTGCCGAGTCTTGCTGGAAGGACCATACTTCGTTATTGAACATGGTGTTGTTAAGGAGCTTGACTACCTTTTCAAGAATGGTATCTTGATACACTTGTGCCGACTGCCGATATTTTGATACCTTTTTCACAGAAATATGGCTCAGTCACTCCTTCGTATCTAATACCCCACCAAATCATCATTGAAGTCGGATAATGCCCACGTTGCACTCTGTCAACTAATTGGGAAGCTTTTTTAGAGTTTTGAGCTTAAATACGGTCATTTTGTTTGTTGAAATGTTGCTCAATTGTAAAAACTTTTTCATCCGTAAAAAATATTTTTATGTGACCTCCCTTTGCCTACCGCTTCAGTAGTTGTTTAGATTTAAACACCCTATTCTTTTTTAAATTATCAGTTAATAAATTACCAGTGCGCCTCTTATAGGCTGCAAGTCCTAAGTCATCTTTTAAAATACGCGACATTGTTCTAGGTTCTATCTTCATCTCCCGAGATAAAATCTTTTGCTTGCGGACAGGATTTCTTCGAATTCTTTCCCTTACTGCTTTGACCACCTTTTTCGTACGAACACTACGTGCACGGCCAGGTCTTTTTCTGTCACAAACAGAGGAAGTCTCATTGTACCTATTAATAGCCCGGTACACAAACATTTGACTAATATCAAGTGTAGGGAGAGTTTTAAAAATTGCATTTGGCTCCATACCTACTTTGTGTAATGCAATCATAGCGATTTGGTTCTCTTTATCACCCCACTCCATTTTAATATCGCAAAATATTGTACAATGTATTGGCGCCAAAACGAGAAAACACAATGAACAATCGTATAAAAATGACAGATTCCAAATTCAAATGTAATATTTTTTTATTTTTAGTTGTAACAGTATTTATGGCCAGACTAAGTATATATTTTAAATATACATAGACTTTGTTCTTGTTAAGAATTAACTTGCAGAAAATTTATCATTACATAGTATAGAACAAAGTCGCTTTCTGCTGTCCGTCCCCTTATATGCTTATATCTTTGAAATATTTATGGCCAGACTAAGTATATAGATAGGGCGTGATATTCTTTAACGATTGAATGAATTCTAGTATGTATATTGATGTCTCATTTAATGAAGTCAAGTTTTTAATGAAAAAATTCTATAATCGGAGTTGATGAAGCTCAGATACTAAGTTGTAACCTTTAAGCCGCATTCTTTTTAATATTCTAACAAAAAAAAACAGAATCAACGATGTTTAAGACTTACAATTTGAAAAATAATGAACGCTGTATCTGTCTTAAAAGTCACCTTCTAATATTGATTGGCCAGGTAGGACAGACACCTCCCATTATTTGACATTTAAATGACGAAGAAATGAATTCATTTTTTATTTATCTAAATGTAATGTCAATGCAAAAATAGTGATGAGGGTCACAGCGGAGCTTACAAAAGGGAATTTAATCAGTATCAATCGATATTCCGCCCCGCGGTGCCCACTCGTTAACTGACGTAAAACTGTTGTCGAAATTAAATTACGTCATCGCATCTATACAACAAAATGTTTAACAAAACATAACATAACTTCACGCCTTTTGTTACCCGAAGGTGTAGGCAGCGGCTGTTAAGCCTTGCCTTGCCGTTATGTTTACGTCCCAAATGGAATAGGTGGCGAACCTATTGCCATACCGGGCACAAAGTTTTCAGTCATCGATATTTATCACACATAACTTCCGAAAACAATTTCGAAAAGTCATTGGTGTGAGCCAGTGTCAGGAGTCGAACCCGGACCTCTGGATCAGAAGCCGTGTGCTCGACCACTGGGCCACCGAGACTACTACAACAAAACGTTTATTTTTATTTAATATCAGCTTCAATACAAAATTTCTCTTCTGGCTGTAGGCTGTAGGTCCTGCACCATACTTCATCGATGTATGCGTGCTGTAATTTCATCGTTGTGTTCCGCGACGCGTCGTTGTGCGATGTTACGCGTCGTTGTTCGATGTTATGCGTCGTTGAGCGGCGTTATGCGTCGCGGCATTAACCGTTTCTTGTCATAGAGTGACGTCAGGAAGAAAAACAAGAATATCGTTGTTTATTCTAAAATATATTTTATATCTACAATAAAAACGTGTTTCTGAAATGCCTATATGTGTTTATGTGTTGATCTAATATAATGCTTATATAAAATTTATTTGTATGTCCGGAATGCAACTGGGGAATAGTTTCTAGATCCGAATCTTGTTAGAAGTTGTGGAAGTTCTCGGTTTGAAAGTTGGGACGCGTGCTTCGTACAAATTCTACTGACACTTTGCGACTTGCTACGTTAATTTAATCAGATTTGGTAATTTGAAACTACTTAGTCGGGACCACTGAATATTTTAATTAAATAGTTGCTTTCTCAAAACTGTGGTCGTATTTTTTAAATACGTACAGAATTTCACGCCAAATCCCTTGCGCGGTAGGCAGAGAGAACGGAGCGCCATAAGGCACGATTCTTACACGCCTCACTCGCTTCTTTGACTTTCATAATTCTTTTCATGCACGCGTCGATTATTTTTTCTACAAATATTATGCGTGTTTTGCAACTACTATAGTGAATGGATATAATTTAATGTGCATTTGTGATTTTGATGGTCAGTGTTTATTGGCGCTAGAACTAAACAGGGAAATAGGCCATAAAAACAATAATATGTGACTAATATCTGTCTCTTTTGCCCTCTCTTTTGTTCTTGTTGATCACTTTTGGATAAGGTTCTGGTCATACCAATGACGTATACGGATGTATTACTAGTTTATAGCCACGGCTTCGCTTACATGAACCACGGTAGAGCCACGCAGTTTGCTGCAGAAATGAGCCGGCTCCACCGATGAAGTACCACAATCTCTCTGAATATCTACGAAATGTGGCTCATGCCGCGTTTTACACGCTGAGAGAGATATACAGAGACTCAACCTTCCCCCCCTTTTCCAACCCCTTCCTTATCAAATTATAATGGCCGGCAACACAAATGTAATATTATCTGTGTTGCAGGTGTCCATGGGCGGCGTTAGTTGCTTACCATCAGGTTAAACGCTTGCTCGTTTGCCCACTATCCCATAAAAACTTGCCTAAAAATTATTTTAATAGCGTACCAGTCTTTATCCCAGGGGAATGCGTCACCGGGATCGTCGCACGCTTAACGGTTGTGGTGTGATTCACTAATAAAGTTCAAAGTAAAGGTTAGTTTTAATTGCTTTAAAATTTAACTACAATCTCAAGGGTACATATTATTATTGGGATGAAAAATGAAATGATAGCAACAGTGCTTTGCTGAATAATAAAAAGAAATACGATCGTAATTATGATTCTAATTTTATGAATGGGGTTGGTAAATAGTAGTGTCCGACCGAAGGTCTATTAGTGGCCGAAGCCGAAGCTGATTAATCGGCAATCTCCACAACTTTCGGCCGAAGCCGAAGGTTTATAAACTATCAGTATGTGTCAGTCAGTATGTAATAATGTTCTTCAATATTATCCACATCCAAAGAAGAATATAAACGTAAAGTGGCTCATGACGCTTTTCTCTCGGTGATAGAGGTATCCACACTGAACTAAGTGCAGTCCGGTCCGTCAGTTACTCACTCTTTCGTAACCAATCGATCTCGCCAAAGATGGATTTTTGGCCGAAGCGGCCGAAACCGAAGTCAAAGCTGAAGCCGAAGCTTCGGTCGGACACTAGCAAATAGCTATAATACGTAACGTAACTTCACGCTCTTTTCCACCCGTAGGTGTAGATAGCGGTTGATTAAGCTGCAACTCGCCGCATCACTACGTTAAGTCTCAAATAGAATAAGGTGGCGAAAACCTATTGCTATTACACCGGGCACAAAGTTACAAGATATCAATATTTACCTATCACACATAACTTCTCGAAAGAATTCCGAGAAAATAATTGATGTAAGTCCGGAAACGAGCCCATGACTTCTGACATCAGAAGCGAGAAGCTTGATCACTGGACCACTGAGTTTTTGACCACTTAACTATAATAGTTAAGATATTTCATATACGAGCCTTTTTTTATTTTATAGCGAGACCATGTTAACTTGATCATAAAGCATTTGGATATAAGGTCTGCAAAGTTAATAAAAAAAAAAGTAATAATCATTATGTTTAAAATAAGAAGAACGCTGTAAATAGTTTGTTTGTTTCATTTTGAAGATTTTATAAAACTATTGAAGATTCATTTCGTGATTGCGTCTAATACGAGATTTCTTGGATACACATAGAGCCCTCCTGGGAAATCAGGAAGACCGAAGAGCTTTTAACTCTTACTGAGAGAAACACGAAGGATTGCGCAAACTTTTTTATTAGGCCCTCACGTGGTTTTAGTATAAAAAGTTAATATAATTAAGTTATTAAATACTCTGTCTGTGTATATGATAATCTGTTATAAATATTTTTATTTCTGATATTTTCTTGGGTAATATATATTACAAGTTATTCGTATGTCAGCTGTTTCATTAAAGTTAGTTATATAGTCTCAGTGGTCCAGTGCTTGTGTTTCCCGTTTCTTTTTCCGAGGTCTTGGGTTTCGTATTCCGGATTCTCACACTAATGATTTCTCAAAATTATTCTTGGAAGTTATGTGTGATAAAATTGTTGACTGACAACTTTGCGCCCGGTGTAATGGCAATAGGTTCCCCAAATATTCCATTTGGGACGTGTACGTAACTCCAGCGCGTGGCTTCAGCAGCCGCTGTCTACTGCCTTCGGGCAGAAAAAGACGTGAAGTTACGTAGTTATTTCGGATGCCTATTAGTGCCTCCATGATCACGGGAAAATGATGAAGATTTTATTTTACCAAAATTACTTATTAAAACTACAATACGCGGCTTATCTTGAGTCAAGCAAAAAACTCGGCGGCTGTTCGTTGGGTTGTTCTTGTTTAGCTAGGTACACGAAATAATGAAATTTGTTTTTTTGTGAAGATTTTTTGTAACCTTGGCCCAGGTTAAACTTATTTTGATTGCTTGATTGGTTCCAGATGAGGTTTTATTAAAAAAAAACCGTACCTAATCATTTTTTGTAGTCTAGAGAACTATAACTCAAACGATACTTGAATCATAGTGATAATAAATCTACAAAACGACAAATATACACATTTCGATAAATGGCCCTAATAATAACTTAATAATTCGAAACTTTGGTGGATGGTCCCGGGGTTTCAGTGGTCGAGCTTCTGATTAAGAAGTCGTAGATACGATTTTAGGCTATCACCAATGATTTCTCGGAATTCTTTTGGCAAGTTATGTGTGATAAACATCGATGACTGACAATTTGGGACGTAACTGGGGGTTGAGGTTCTAATAGCCAATGCTCTAAACCTTCGGGTAGAGAAAGGCATGAAGTTACATGTGAATAGAAGATTGATTTATGACACTCGGAGGCACTCGGACTCTCGATATTTCAGTATTGTATTTCATAGTATTTGATATATTACTGCTTGAATATTATATAGGTAGGTCTCACGCTATTAAATGAAAACTGACACTGCAAGTAAAAAAAGTAAAGAATAGACAAAATCTAGCTTAGGAAAGTTTCTTGGTAGGAAATTTTATGATATTGACCGACTTATTTACTACTACTAGCTGTTGCCCGCGATTTCATCTGCGTGGATGCCATAAAGCAGCAACAATACTGTTCCTGTGCCATTATAAGGATTCATTGCTCACACCAAATAAAGATAGCGTGATAATATTAAGCTTAAAAAAATATTCAATGTACAGTTTCAACTTTCCTACCACTTTATTACATGTATAGATTACGTTTTACCTATTATAGCCGCGAGGAGGCGTTAAATGCGTTAAACGATTACACGTCGCATATAAAGTTGCACTTCAAAAAATAGAAGTGTAGATGTACCTAACTAAATCTGTCAAAAATATACAACAAGGCTTGTTCAAATTGTTGAGTAAAAGTGTTTTTAATTGTCGCTGTGAGCGCAAAGTCATAATTGCTCACTTAGCAACAAGCCTTTTTCACTTTGTGTAGATTAATTTAATTTAAAAACACGTTTCATGGCTCTTAAACAAACATGTTAAGTCGACACTGTTTGCAAGTAGTATCATTAAATTTGCATCCAAGCATATAGGTATTCTGCTCCACCCTTTCCATGTTCTATATGCTATGTTTTTTTCATTGAAATGTATATAAATGATTAAACGACACATTAGCCAAAAATATGACTGTGCTCTCACATTTTTAAGCAATAACATTTATCTATGTAGCAATAGATAGCATATTTTATTCTACATCTTACAGTGTTAAAGCATACAATTAATCAGTAAAATGACTCCTTGATCCCGTCAAAAAACAATCCATTTAAAAGTTTATCTGTCACCAAAAAAGGAATGCGAAGTTACAATAGGAAAAGAAGAAGTCGTTAAGCTGAAAGGACCAAATCAATTATAATGTCAAAAATCTGAATAAGGAAAATTCTCTAGCAGGACTGTAGCTCGAGCTAATTTAAATTTAGTTTGTCTAGCTGTACTTCATAAATAAGCACCCTATTCAGCGTTTCTGTTTTGTTATAATGAAGTTCAAGTATTAGAAAATATTATTTTTTTTTACTTTTTTTTATTTTACTACTGGCCGGTATGCGTGCCGCATGCATGCAAATGCATGCATGAAATGGTTTTTTTAATGTTATGTTTGACTATAAAAAATCAAAGTCTCAGTGGCCCAGTGGTCGAGCACACGGCTTCTGATCCAGAGGTCCGGGTTCGAATCCTGACACTGGCTCACACCAATGACTTTTCGTAATTGTTTTCGAAAGTTAAGTGTGATAAATATCGATGACTGAACAACTTTGTGCCCGGTATAGCAATAGGTTCGCCACCTATTCCATTTGGTACGTAAACATAACGGCGAGACGAGGCTTATCAGCCGCTGCCTACACCTTCGGGTAACAAAGGCGTGAAGTTATGTTATGTTATATTATAAAAAATCAAAGTGCAGGTATGATATTTTTCTTAAGAAACACTTCTAAACAACATCTACGGTGCGGAACTCAGATAAATTACAAATAGCGGTTTTTCTGCAACTTTTATATTTTGTTTTTTTTATTCGATCTTCTGTCAAAGTTGGCGGGGACACTTCGAAATTAGTTTTGTACCGTGAATAATGAGTGTTTGCTTGTATAATAAGTTTTGTATTACAATATTTGTATATAAGACTGTACGTGAAAAATCATTCATTTTAAAACAAACAATTAAAGCTGCGTAATGATAGTGTTTACAATCAGTCATTAGTAAATCAATGGTTATGACTAATCACTTGAAAATAGAAGTATATATTTTTTTCAAAGTAATATTGTGATACAAAAGGCACTTTTAAATTTATTAAGGCCAATAGCGTATTCATTAATTACAACTATATACTATTTATTTCTCAGACTTGCGCGAATCTCACTCATAGATTAAAACAAGTTTTAGGATTATATCGCATTTATTTATTACTTATTTATATTTATTTCCCGACGTTTCGAACTCTTTACAGAGATCACTCGTGAAAATGATCTACTAAATAAACGCGATATAATCCTAAAAGTAGTTTTAATCTACAACTACTATACTATATTATTAACGTTGGCTGGATGTAGTGGCGACATGTAACAGGAACTATTTGTCATTTCCAATACCTCTCAAGTTGAAGGGTAAAATATACAAGACCATTATCAGATCTGTCGTTACGTATGTATCAGAATGTTGTTCCATGAAGGAGATGGATGAAAGAAGACCTGTATGTTACAGAGATGCAAATGTTGAGATAGATGTGTGGAGTAACGAAAATGGATAAAATACGGAATATGTATGTAAGAGGAAGTTAGAAAGTTACGCTAGTAACTGAGAGGGTAAAAGGAAATCGCTTAGCGTGGTGTGGTCATATAATGAGCCTGAGAGAATCATGCCTATGATAGAATGATAAACTTCAACGTGGAAGGAAATAAGAGAAGAGAAAGACCTAAGGTTTTTTTATGCGATTGGAGGACATACGCGCAAATGGGAAAGGAAGGGGAAAGGGGATCGGGCTTCCGGATACCTCTCTCACCAAACGAAACGCGGCACGAACCACTTCAAGCCGATATTCCGAGAGAGCCACTTTACGTCGGTCTTCCGAGAGGTCGTGGTATTTCACCGGTCGAGCCGGCTCATTCATACAGCGAACTGCAAAACCTAACAAGACTCATTGTTAGGTATGTATGGATTGTGTTAAAGACGACATGCGTAACTAGGGTGTTAGTGTGGGAGAGGACCATTTATGCAGGAAACTGAGCGGCTCTATTAACTTTAAAAGTTTCAAAAAAACCCTAGGGTTTGGATAACGTTTTCATTGTTCTCTAAACATAGCATAATAAAAACTGACTACAAATATATATTTAAACAAAATAAGTCAACACTAAATTAAAATTTCCATCCACGAAATATATTAAATTCTTTACTATTGTTTGTACATTATTAATGTCAAAAGTCACGGTATACGTTCATTAAAAAACAAAAAAAAAACATATCCGTGTAAGAATTACGATGTCGACGTTTTGGATATTAATTGTGATCAGATACTTCAGAATAATAAATCGGATAGCATGTTTTTTGTTTAAGTATATTAGATTATTTTATTGGTTGTTAGATACTTTTATCTAACAACCAATAAAATAATCTTCCTTAAAAAAAACCTTAAAAGGTCTTTACCTTTTAAGGTTATTTAGAATTAGCTAGTATTTATTACGCCTATAGGTGGGTCAATAATGGCTACATAAGGATAAATATTTTAAAATAAATGATAAACTGACAAAAATCTACAAATGGCGGCGAAACATCTGTCTTGTACCCATCTTTTTTGTAACATCACGCGTTTTACTACTCGTAGGTGGCCGATGTTACACTACGCTGTTTACAATCGCGCACAATTTAGATAGTCATTAATTAATCTAGTCATAAATCTTAATAGGTACCTATACAAGGCCTGCTATTCAAGTATCCGGAACTGGCCACTATATAAATATTGTTTAAAACGTATTTACTATATTTGAAAATAGAACACGTTAGTTATAGAATGTAGTCTATTTTATCCGGATGTTAATTGTTTTAATTAGGCGGAGCGATTTCAAAAATTGCATAACCTTATTACCAAGGAATGAACTCGTCTTCCGACGTGGTTTAACTCAACATTAATGCATCGACCTTCAAAGGCCACCGTGAATCATTGGTTTGGTGAGTTTATTCGTGGACGTCAAATGCTCACGGACGAAATTAAAGATGGTCAACCTAAATCAGTTCTTGTAACATGACATAACTTCACGCCTTTTTTAACCCGAAGGTGTAGGTAACGGCTGTTAAGCCTCGTCTCGCCGTTATGTTTACGTCCCAAATGGATTAAGTGGCGAACCTATTGCCATACTGGTGCCCGATATGGCAATAGGAATGGCAATAGGTTCGCAAAAAGTTGTTGTGCTACAAAATATCGACGCAGTTCTTGAGTTAATAATGCAAGATTGAAATGTTACATATCGAGAGATAGAGGCGTTTATATGCGTATAAAATGGACGCCATTTTTGAAAGAGTGGAGCAAGATCGGCATATTAGTAGTTACGATGTAGCTGAAGAACTGGGAATTGACCACAAAACAGTTTTGACCCATTTGAAGAAAGCTGGTTATACAAAAAAGCTCGATATTTGGGTGCCACACGAGCTCACTCAAAGAAACTTAATGAACCGTGTACTCATTTGCGATTCATTATTGAGACGTAATGAAACCGAGCCGTTTTTGAAGAGATTGATAACTGGCGATGAAAAGTGGATCACGTACGACAAGAACGTGCGAAAAAGGTCGTGGTCGAAAGTTGGCCAGGCTTCACAGACTGTGGCCAAACCTGGCCTAACACGAAATAAGGTGATGCTGTGTGTATGGTGGGATTGGAAGGGCATTGTTCATTATGAGCTTTTACCGTCCGGCAAAACCATCGATTCTGATCTTTACTGCCAGCAACTGATGAGATTAAAGGAAGCAGTCGAGAGAAAACGGCCGGAATTGATCAACAGGAAGGGTGTGGTCTTTCATCACGATAACGCTAGACCACACACATCTTTAGCCACTCAGCAAAAATTAAGAGAGTTCGACTGGGAGGTCCTAGTGCATCCACCATATAGCCCTGACCTTGCGCCTTCAGATTTTCACCTGTTTCGGTCTCTTCAGAATTCTTTAGGTTCTGTAAGGTTGACCTCAAGAGAGGACTGCCAAAACTATTTGTCCCGTTTTTTTGATCAGAAGTCCCAAAGTTTCTACAGTAACGGGATAATGTCTCTGCCCACAAAATGGCAGAAAGTTATTCAACAAAACGGTACATATATATTGTAAATAAATGTAAATAAACTTTGAAAAAAATGTCTTGACTTTTCATACAAAAATACGAAAATACTTTTTCCCCAACCTATTATTACATGAACATTGGCTGCAAAAAAGTTTGTTCTGCTCAGCAGATTAAAAACAGGCTTCTGTGGATTAGTGCAAAAAAATGATTAAAAAAACTGTCTATCTAAACCAGTGGTTCCCAATCTTATTTTGTCTACTGCCCACTTTGAGAATAATTAAATATTTTTTAGCGCCCTCATTTTTTCACCTATTTAAAAACCACTAGTAAACACATAGTACAAATCACGCCCCAGGCCTCTACAAAATCCCCCATTTTCTTTCTTCTCTTACAGCCCCCCTTGAGACCTGCAGCGCCCACAAGGGGGCGTTATTGCCCACTTTGGGAAAGACTGATCTAAGCTGTCACGTTGTGTCAAAAACCGTCTATAATATCTACACGGGTGATGAATCTGGGATTTATGCCTATGATAGGAAAACTAAGCAGCAATCGTGAGTTTGGGTGTTCCAAAATGAGCGGAACCCAACAAAAGTTGTTCGTGCGAAAAGCACTTTGAGACAAATGGTCGCCTGTTTTTTGGAATAGAGGGGCTACTGTGTCACTAGAAAAATGTAGATTCGTCAATTCCAAGTGGTGCATAACTATTTGTTTGCCAGATGTCTTTGCTCCAAATCAGGAAGAACAACCAACGACGCAGGAGCATTCTTCTCCATGACAATGCCAGTCACACTTAGGGTGAAACAACTGGTTAAGTGGAAGGTGTAATGGTCGAATTAACATCCCACAACTGGATAAGTGGAAGGTGAAACGGTCGAATTAACAGGTCATCCTCCGTATAGCCATGATCTGATTTGGCACCCAACGACTTCTTATTATTTTCAACTGTGAAGAACAAATTACGAGTTCAGCGATTTTCAACCCGAGAATAAGCCGTCGAGACATTCGAAAATCATGTTTTGGTCATACTGCCTTCGGAATGGAAAAAAATACTTTGGAAAATGGTTCCACCGAATGCAAAAATGCATTAATCATACATACATAACTTCAAGCCAGATCCCTTGCGAGGTATACAGAGAGAACAGAGCACCATAAGGCACGATTCTTACACGTCTCACTGGCTTCGTAGACTTCCACAACTCTTTTCGTGCACGTGCGTTGATTTTTGAGGCTCCTAACTCCTAACGTCACTCCGAAGATTCGGGTGATCCAAAGTGAACCGAACCCAACAATTGCATTAAAACATTTATAACATAAATTGCAGACATATCAAAGTGTTAAGTCAGACACAAGACATAAAGCAATTTAGTATGACCATAACATTTGTAACTCAAGATACGACTAATTTAAGTCGGCAATATGAATATATGACGTGAATATACTGACTTTAGACCCATAACAGTCTATTGCTGTTGTTCTATTGCGTGTCCTTGACATAAATATTTAATAGATTCATAGTGAAGGGTGTCTATGGTGTAAGATTATTAAAGCCCTAGCTAAGGCTATCCATCAATCTTATATCGTTATTCGACATTCATTTTACGAAGTATAAAAACCCAAGAGTCCGAACGTTCTAGACCTTTTCAGAGTCGTAATGTACACAATAATAAAGCGCCATCTACCGGCGAAAATACTAAACAGAGACCATTCATTCTACATCATGTTCAGACTCCTCTGTTTCTATACTTCGTAATTCATTTAATAAAACATTGACAAATGAATACGTCGTCAACTTGGCTATATGTAAAGGTATATATATATAAAATGTATGTTATATATATCTTATATCTTTAAACGAGCAATTCTTGTATATATATATGTATATATATATGTATATTAATTGGAACTCGGAATCGGCTCCAACGATTTTCATGAAATTTAGTATATAGGGGGTTTCGGGGGCGATAAATCGATCTAGCTAGGAATCATTTTTAGAAAATTTCATTTTATCGTGTTTTATCGATAATCAACTTAAACATCAACTTACTTTTTGGAATTCCTGACATCTATTGGCGAATGCTATAATTATTTTAAATTGTGAGCAACTAACTTGCTTTAACGACAACAACACTAAAGCTATTCCAGCAGATGGCGTTGTTTATAAAAAAAAAGAAAATACCGAGCAAAGCTCGGTCATCCAGATATTATATATAAAATGGTTCATTCCAAAAGTCCAAATGAAAAAGTGCTGTCAGCGGCCGCAGGTCCAGGATTAAAAATGTGTCTGAATTTGAGAGTCGAATGCAGCCGACGGATGTCTACGTGGTTTTTGTGTTTTATAAGCGAACGAGATCTCGCCGCTGACGTCAGTCACATGTTACTCTTTTTTATTGTTAAACTTTATACATAAGAGCTTTTTTTTTCTTTTTTTTATGAGTTTTAATATAGACTCTACTGACATTCTTGCTGTTCGCAGTTTTGTGCTGTCAGCGTATGTATCCAGATTTAGTTCATGTTGACTAATATTGATCTTATTTTACTATAACGTATATTTTCATAGGCTTTCCGGTTTCCGGTGTCAGAGCGTTAACACCTGTTGTTGTTACTCCTCAGAAAATAATTTCAAATAATTGGAAATACTATCGGAGACATCTTAAAAACTTTACTAATTTGAGAACTAGTGGTTAACATACGTGGTGAATATACAGCGGTAAACAGAGAAGTGCAAGAAAAGAAAATAAAACAAAATAACTTCGTCATCTTCACCATTTTAAAGGTTAGAAAAACGGCTACTTCATCCCAGAACTGACAGTACGAGATACCAACATAACGTACAACATAACATACACGATTGGTGTTGCCAACGTAAAATTGATGCTGCCAAATAAAGACAAGGGTTACCAAAAACAAAAGAGTGTTGCCAACTAAAATTGAGTGTTACCAACTAAAAGCAAGTGTTGACAACTAAAATCAAGTGCTGGCCAAAAAGTACTACGTTACGAAATTACCTATCATGGATAAACAAATGGAAGTATTTTTCCAAAAAATGAAGGAAGAAATGTCAGCACAGACACGGGAGATAACCGAAGCCGTCACTAAAAAAGTATCAGAGAGTATCGACAAAAAGTTAATTGCTCTTATGGAGGAAAATAAAAACCTAAAGATTGAAGTCAAAGAATTACAAGAAAAAATTAAGTTAGCGGATGATCACAAAAGGAAAAATAACGTCATTTTCTTTGGTATAAATGAAGAACCAAACGAGTCCACAATGGAATATATTACGAAATTACTGAGGAAAAACATGGACATTCATATCACATCCCAAGAAATAAATAATGCTTACAGACTTGGTGCCAAGAAAGACAGCAAACCACGCCCTATCCTTGTGACTTTTACTACAAACTGGAGAAAAAACGAAATACTTAAGAACAAAAAGAAATTGGATTCAGGAATTTACATCAAGGAAGATCTCAGCAAGGAAATCCTGGAGAAGAGGAAGGAGCTCATGCCTCAATTAAAAGAAGAAAGGGCAAAGGGTAAAATTTGCTACTTCGTCAGGGACAAAATAGTTACTAAGGAGCCAAAAGATGATAAAAGGGATAAGAGGAAAAGAGACTGCACCGACTCGCCAAATAATTCACCCAACAACCAATGCACGTCGGCCCCAAAAAAGATTAATAAAACTAACATCCTGGACTACGTCGCACGAGGCAGATCGGCTTCACTATCTCTACCCACTACCTCAAAAAACGACCAATAGACACCGACAATAGGAAAACGGAAACAACCAAGAAAAACTATCAACCCAACAAAACTACCCATACACTCACCCCAAGACGGCTGGTCACCGTGGGGGAAAACGACCACTACCCTCCAAATACTACCTCTTCACCTAACAAGAATGCTTTCAGATGCAAGAAACAACAAATTGGAAAACATATACATATAGCTACATTCAACACACTATCACTCAGGACCGAAGAAAGCCTACAAGAACTTCTACTTTCTTTACGAGATATAAAATGGGACATAATCGGCTTAAGCGAAGTTAGAAGATATGGCGAAGCTATTGAGGAACATGATCACTTCATATTATACCATAAAGGCGAAACACCAGGACGTCATGGAGTAGGATTTCTGATAAAGAAAACACTTAAAAATTCAATTTCAGAAATAATTGGCATATCAGAAAGAATAGCCATTTTGAACATAAAGATACCCCCTGGCAAAGAAATATGGTCTATAGTACAAGTATACTCACCAACCGAACAATCGACGAAATCAGAAATTGAGGCATTCTACCTCTCCTTAAATGATGCCATTAAAGACTACGCACACAAGAACTATATTGTAATGGGTGATTTTAATGCTCAAATTGGACCACGAAGGAATGGAGAAGATATCGTCCTGGGGCCCTACAGTAGCGGCAAAAGAACAAGAAACGGACAGAAATTAATGGAAATGGCGTTCGAGAATCACATGAAAATACTAAACAGTCAATTCAAGAAAAGATCATCCAGAAAATGGACTTGGGTATCACCAGATGGCAGATACAAAAATGAAATAGACTACGTGCTAACAAACAGACCTAAATCATTTGATGACTGCACCACTATCGCAAACCTAAATTTCAATAGTAATCACAGAATGCTCAGAGTACGGCTGAACACATCATCTGTCCTCAAATCAAGTCGACCTTTCAAAGCCAAAACCACAATACCAGGCAACAATGCAGCAATAGTCACTATACAAGAGAATCTCCGCTCGGTGACACAATCGTGTCTTGAACATTTAAACACTCAAGAGAAATATAATATAATACATGAAATATTAACAGCAAAACCTAATACTAACCAAAGCGCACCAAGTAATAAAAGCCACATATCTGAAAAAACCCACCATCTCCTACATCAAAGATCAAAATTAATTAGCACAACAAGCAAAACAAAAACTATTAGAGAACAAATTGGAAAATTGAGCAAAGAAATAAAAATACAAATGAGAAAAGATAGAGAACATTCCAGACTTAACACTTTTGAAAAACATATCAAAAGGACTGGTGGTATTAAGAAGGCTCTTAAAGTCCTAACAGACAAAACCAACTGGATACCTAACATGAAAGACCAACACTGTAAAACAAAAACCAAAAGATCAGAAATCTTATCAATAGCCACAAATTTCTACAAAAACCTATACTCCAGCAAGAATCAAAGAATAAATACAGACTTAGACAACCATGACAATGTACCACACATACTAGTAGAAGAAATACACAAGGCAATCATTACACAGAAGAACGACAAAGCCCCGGGTCCCGATGGTATTACAAATGAACTGCTTTTAGGCTGTAGAAATTGTATTGCACCGGTACTAAAATATGTTTTCAACGATATTATAGATACAGAAATAATACCGACGCAGTGGACCACATCAACAATTATTCTCCTTCATAAAAAGGGAGAAAAATCAGAAATAAATAACTACAGACCCATTAGCCTAATGTCTATTATTTATAAAATTTTTTCAAAAGTAATTTTAGGTCGGATTACAAAAACTCTAGACGACAACCAACCTCGGGAACAAGCTGGATTCAGGGCGGGTTATTCAACACTGGACCATATACATGCTGTGAGACAAATTTTTGAGAAGAACAAGGAATTCAAAGTACCATTCTATTGTTGTTTCATCGACTATAACAAGGCTTTTGACTCAATCGAACACGAGTACATATGGACTTGCCTCAAGAACCAAGGAGTCGAACAAAAATACATAAGAATCATTAAAAACATATACGCAAACAGTACAGCGAAAATAAAATTAGAAAAAGAAGGAAAAGAAATAAAAATAAATAGAGGGGTAAGACAGGGAGATCCGCTATCGCCAAAATTGTTTACAGCTGTTCTGGAGGGCATCTTTCGAAAACTAAATTGGAATCAGTACGGCTTAAACATAAACGGAGAAAAACTGTCCCACTTGCGATTTGCCGATGACATCATATTATTCGCTGAAACAAAAGACCATATACAAAAAATGCTCATAGATCTCGACAAAGAAAGCCGCGTAGGTCTGACAATGAATTCATCCAAAACCAAAGCACTAACAAATGCACTAGAAGACCCAATCATCATAAATGGAGACCTGATCGAGTATGTTACAGAATACACCTATCTAGGCCAACAAATTTCAAACACCAAAATAATGACGAAGGAAATAGACACAAGAATCGGAAAAGCATGGAATTGTTACTGGCGACTAAAAGAAGTTATGAAGAACAAAGAAATTAAGATGCCCATTAAATCAAAACTCTACAACACCTGCGTCCTACCAGTTCTAACATATGGTTGCCAAACCTGGGCTCTCATCAAAGCGCAAAACAAAAAATTAGAAACTTGCCAGTCAGCAATGGAACGAAGCATGTTGAATATACGAAAATCTGACAAAATACGTAACCAAACTATCAGAAATCGCTCTAAAATAAAAACATAACGACCAGAATTCGAAAACTTAAGTGGCAATGGACAGGTCATACAATAAGAGGCTTCGAAAAATGGAACAAAAACATAGTGTTTTGGTATCCTAGAAATGGAAAAAGAAAACGAGGCAGACAGTTTCGAAGATGGGAAGACGATATAAAGGCAATTGCAGGAAAAACATGGACTAGGACAGCGCTAAACCGAGAAGAGTGGAAAGATATGGAGGAGGCCTTTGCCAAAGCTGGGCAAACAGACGAAGTTGTCGGTGTCAAAGACTCATCAGAGTCGCTAATTTAAATATTTTATGTAACTATTTTGTCTGAATAAAGGCTTATATTATTATTATTATTATTATATTTTCATACAATAAACGAAGTTAAACTTATTGTTTTTCCATTAGGGTATAATATTTTTATTCTGCTTACATACACACATACATAACTTCACGCCAAGACTCGTGCGGAGTAGGTGGAATGAACGGCGCTATAGCCACTCGCTTCTTTGACTTTCATAACTCTTGTTGTTTAAGCTAGTCGGTTTTTGAGGCTCCTTTTTATTATAGGTGTATTAAATATAGAACTTAATACAGGATATCTTGAGATATTAGTAAAATAGGTCTCCTTATCACATGCTGCAATTTCTGCCAGATAACACCGGCCAATTTCAATTGAAAATGGGATCCGAATGCACGTTTTTTTGTAGGGATTTCAATTATTGGGTTGATTAGGGCCTTTCGAAATCAGAAAGATGGTTTTTACTTAACTTAGAAGATTACCATTGCCATTAACTGTGGCAATGCCACTAGTATTCTGTTATCACTAGTCGGAAATGTGAAGACTTTTTTAGCTGTTGGTATATTTTCTAGTTAATAATAACTCCAAAGTTAATAATTGTTATTTTATATGCGAATTAATGTTTACTAAATACTAAGTATATGTAGTTATGTATGTATAAAGAAAAAGTTGTTGTACTTAACTGCTACATTAACAAGTACACTTACAAGAATTTCCTGTGTAACAATTTGTAATTCTTCGAGACATGGCACATTTAGGGCAAGTTGACTTTCAGCGCCGGAAATTCTACCATGTTGCGTGGACTGAGTACCGGAAAAGGCGAAACCCCGTTTCCGGTCAAGACAGCTCGTTAATATTTGCCGATTTATTTATTTTGAAGTGTTTTTTGGTGAATATAATAAAAGTTGAGGCCATATCGCTTCGATTTTTATCAAATCTAGGAAATGATTTTCGAGCTTGCGAAAGGATAATTAAATCTATACTAATTTTATTAAATTTTAAAAGAGAAATGGTTTTCTTTGGAATTGAAGAAAAAATGTTTTATAAATGAATACTAAATGAGTACTAGTGAGTGTTTCGTTAAAAGATGTCATACTTGTGCAACTTTTTAATATTTTATTATTTATAGGATATATTTTTATTTTGATATCATCACATACCTACAACCGAATAGGCCCAACCATCCACAAGTCATATTATCGTGGTTGTCTTGGGGTGATAATCTCGGTTCATAATTCATCCTAGGTAGAATTATGATGAAAAAGCAGTAATATCGCATCAAAATATGTTGATATTTCAAAGGAGTAAACCTTTTGAAAACCGCTTGTAAATGTAGACTTAATATTTTGCAGAGAGTTTCCCATGCCTATAGATAAGGGAACTCCGATCCTTTGTTGTAAACATCGCGAATGCTCATGGGAATATAGAAACTTACTCATACCCAAGGACACAACACTGAAAAGGGAATTATTGACCTCGATTTCGCGTAATTTATGAGCTTTAACCCTTAAGTTGAAACTTGTTTTATACTTAGCACTACATTTTAAGATAAACATGATTTGCCAATATCTCTAAACCTTTATTTTTACCTTTAAAACTACGCAACGGATTTTGATGCGGTTTTTTTTAATACATAGAAGATATCAATGTGGTGGTTTATATGAATAATTCACGTAGAACTTAGTAAAGAAAAAGTGATCAATTCAGAATTTACTTATTTATTACTTTTGATGCGGAATAAAGTACGCTGGGTCAAATAGTTACATAATGAAAAAAAAAACTTACAAGCTGACATAAATGTGACGGCAAACAGTACGTAATTCATATTGGGAGTTTAATATTAAAATTATGAACGTATAACTTCTCACTTCAAAATTTATAACCGTATAGCGCCTTTGACGAGATGAGTTCGGGAACTTACGAACAATATGTAATAAGTAACAATATTACAGGTGGAACAAGACTGATTCGAACTTCAATAATTTAGTGGTTGATGTCTAACCAATGTTTTGAAGTAATATTTTTGATCTAAGGAGTATCACAGGTATTATGAGTATTTGAGGTATAATTACAAATAACAATATTTTTTATTGCCAGTCGTAGAGCCATGCAGCTTGCTGCATGAATGAGCCTGCTTGACGGGTGAAATACCTCCTCTCAGAATATTGACGTAAAGTGGCACATGTTGCGTTTCGTTGGGTGTGAGAGATATCTGAAGGCCCACTCCCCTTATCCCATCCCACTCTCTTAAGGAACGGCTAGGCAACTGTAGCACTATCTGTATTGCAGGTGTCTATTGCTAGCGCTGATTGCTTATCATCAGGTGATCCGTTTACTAGTTTGCCGTTGACTTTATACATGTACTAGCTGACCCGGCGAACTCTGTTTCGCATCAAAAGTAATAACTGCTGCCCCGCTATGTTAATACTGCAATATCTTCGACAAATTTGAAGTCGATAGCAGCGATAGGTTAAAAATGGGATTTTTCCATTGTTTTTTTTTTTTACAATTTTCCATTTTCGCATCAAAAGTAATAACTGCTGCCCCGCTATGTTAATACTGCAATATCTTCGACAAATTTGAAGTCGATAGCAGCTATAGGTTAAAAATGGGAATTTTCCATTGTTAACACCCCCGCAACCCCCCTTGTGGGTGGAATTTCGTAAAATCCGTTCTTAGCTGACCTCTACTCGGCGAAAGGAATAATCCTACCAAATTTCAAGTCGCTACGCCTTATGGTTCCAGAGATATCGTGATGAGTCAATATATAGGTGGAAATCTCTTATATATATATAGATGATGATGTATGGATATTATTAAATGTAGTTGTGGGTGTAATTGAAAATAGATTAGTGTAATTGGTAAAAAGTTTCGATATTTGAATTTCTACTTGATATGTACTTTATTTTAAGGTCTCATTGGTCCAGTGGTCGAGCATTCTGCTTTTGAATCAAAACGTCGCGGGTTCGAATCCTGGCAATGACTTTTCGAAATTATTTTCGGAAGTTATGTGTGATAAAAATCGATGACTGAAAACTTTGTGGCCGGTATGGCAACTTATATCAACTGGGACGTAAAATATAACTGCGAGACGAGGCTTAACAGCCGGTGTCTACACCTTCGGGTAGAAAACGGCGTGAAGTTATGTTATTGTGAAGCCTCTTTTACGTATCGTGCATGAAGCAGTAGGCAATGTTTTATTATCTCTTCGTATGAAATTTTGATCTTAAGGCATAAGTGGTAGACCTGTTGTGAATACTATTATAGGTACTTTGGACACGTCGATAATTATTATACAAAAGTTACGAAAGGTTTTCCGAAAACAATGCGTAATTCTACGCAGTAGCCACAACACATCAATACCACGAGGTCTCTGTCCAACCCTTTGAGTATAAAATTAATTTAACTATAATGTAATAATAGAGCCATGTCGTGTTTGTGAAACGTAGTTATCGTAAAACGACTTAATATCGTAATTTAATCTACATAAAAAGTTAATTTAATTTAAAAAATAAAACAACGATCGTATCTCACCATGAAACGGTCATTATTGTGCCTACCTTTTTTTTTACGCGAGGTAATGCTTTATGCACACCCCCGCCTGGACGACAGGGGGTAGTGTGGGACTCCCAATAGTAAACTGCAATCCGATCCTAGGGTTACCCATTAAAACCTCGCGTCGGCCCTCCTCCGGCGTTGGGGTGGCCCAGGACAGTGCATCAGCCCTCTGGTCCACCCCGCCGTCGCTCCCCCTCTGTCACGAGGGGGTGCTCATCCTCGGGGAGCCTCGGAGGCTCCCCCGGACGGGGCGGCTTCGACTGCGCGCTGTAAAGAGGCGCGCAGCCGGTGGCGCCCCTGACGACCCCTGAGTATCTGCGTCAACCTGTAGGTGACAGTGCCCCATTTACGGAGCACCCAGGCCTCGAGGTGGGGCAGGACGGCCCCGACGGCGCGCTGGCGCGTGCAGCCCTGGAGGCGGTGCAACACGCCTGCCACCCGTCGCGCTCGGGGGACCATCCTCACGAAGTGCTCCTCGAAGCACCAGCGGCTGTCCAGGGTGAGGCCCAGGTACTTCATGTACCGCCCCCACCGGGACAGCCGTGTCACCCACCCGGATCCGCGAGGATGGTGGCGCCCGGCCCCGTGTGAGCCGGTGGAACCACAGCGCCTCACTCTTATGAGGCGCCACCTCCAGGCCGAGCCCGCGGACCCGTCTGACGACGATGGCCACCCCCAGCTCGGCGAACCTGAGCGTACGCTCGAAGTCGGGCCCCGTGGTGACCACTAGAGTGTCGTCTGCGTAACACACAACACTCACGCCACGGGATTATTGTGCCTACCTACATAACAAAATAGGTATATTATCAATTTTAAAATAAATGAAATTCGAATTGTAAATTTGTATATTTTCACGGTACCCACGTCTGAAAAATTAATACCCAGTTTTCTCATAATAACACGAAGGTAACATTTTTCATTTCTTATTTCAAACTACACTGATATGAAAATTTTTGGTTTCTGCTCTTAAAATTATATTTTGTATATTTATACAACCTAAACACCCAAAGGTCCACGTAGCCTTGTCTTGAGTAGTAGACTTAATAACTGTTCCCATGGTATAAGAAACGAATTTTAGTTCAGAACTTGGTCCAGACAATATATTATATTAAAACTTCTAAAAAGTCACTGGCATATAACAGAATTTGAAATTGGAACTTTTTAAAAGCCAAAGCCGTCAGTCCAGTAAGATGAAAAAAAAACACAAATACAACCAATTTAAATATAGAACACCTAACAAATAAAACACAATATATCACAAAGACATTTGAGATAAAATTTACACGCACATGCTTATAAAAGTTTATAATTCATGACAACGTAAAATTGTTTGCGGAGAGGGCGTGCTGTAACTTTTATTGCTGCAGCGGTTTCGCTGCTAAGCTGCGTACACACGAGAGTTATGTCAATATTACATTAAGTATGGCTGTTTTATCCAACAAAAGGAATAAAAAAATACATAACTTCACGCCCTACCCTTGCGTGGTGGTCAGAGGGCATAAATCACGAGTTTTGTATATATATATATATTTGATTTTCATAAGTCTTGTCATAAACGCGCGTCTATTTTTAATGCTTTTGACATCACCTTGCTACAGAACTCGTTCTATTTGAACATGGATGATGGAAGGTGTGTGTAAATTAGAAAAATTAGGGAATAAGAGGTTGGTTTACGATTATGTCTGACCATGCTCAAGGGAAGATTCCGTAGTGGTTACTAAACATTACTATTTTTAATATGACATTTGTGACTATCTTCTATAATATATGAATGATCATATCCAAAACAGTTCAGCTAATAAATAGTTATTTTTGCTTAGAATTTATTAAGTGTGGAAAAAGACTAACGCAATATGTGCGTACTTGTTGATATTAGCTGATGAAAGTGTTTCGACTCGCCTGCCACGATATCTAAAAATATATTTATAATTTTATTATTAACCATTTGCATGCAGTGTTATAATGTTAAAAGATTACTTGGATAATTATAAAAGTAAAACTTAATTTTAATAAGGTTCACAACTTTAATTTAGGCAATATGTAATGAAATGATCAGGCTTGTTAGTTATATTCAATAATGATCTTATGTCGCCTAAGGGTTTATTTGCAGTATAAAACTCGGAACATAAGATAATTTTACAACAGTGTAATAAAGAAATATTTAAAAAAAATGAACTGCCGTAGCGGAAGGTAAGAATCAATACAATACAATACAAATAAGCTTTATTGTACACATGAAGCACTACAATACACTATTCACAAATTATTAAATGTACAATTGGCGGCCTTATCGCTACAAGCGATCTCTTCCAGGCAACCTAAATGGAGACCTGGAAAAGGATAGTATCAGGGGAAGAAGAATCGTATTGGCGTTCTGTTATTTTTGTCTACCCCGTAAGAGACTTGGGTGTGATAACTTGATAACATTTTTAAATTACCTACGAAGTATAGAAACACAGGAGCCCGAGTGGTCAAGGTTTTTCCATAGTATTTAATGTATACTATAATAAATTGAGGTCTTAGTTCTCTTTTCTGCCACTGGCTACGCTAGAATTTCGGACACATCGATGATTAAGTATGTAAAGAGCTGTCTTTTGCTGCTTTTATTAACAGACCGTTCGTTTTTTGAATAGTTACTATTTAAAAACCGAACAGTTTGCTTTGGTGTTCTAATTGAAAAAAAAATGCTTTTAGTGTGTACAGATCTTATAGTGTAGAGGCGAGCAGGCCGTAAACGTCAGGTAATATTGGCGTGTGCCAGTTGCGTGTCGTCGGCCAGTGGGACACGAGAAGACCCCTGACCGACCACCACCACGACCACCTCTATTTACTAACCCAAATCTGAACCCGCAAACTGTTTACAAACAGTTTAATAAAGGAAAGGGTGTGTTTGATATTACGGCTACACGCCAGTTCACAATAGAAGTAATGATTTAATAGAAACTGTTTGGGCATGGGCCATTGTTTACCTTAGAATTTGATTTGCATAAGTTTGCTACGTAACTTTTTATCATCGAATATTATGTAAATAATATAACACATAGCATAACGTAACTTCCCGCCTTTTTTTACCCGAAGCTGTAGGCAGCGGCCGTTAAGCCTCGTCTCGCTGGTATGTTTACGTCCCAAATGGAATAGGTGGCGAACCTATTGCCATATCGGCACAAAGTTTTTAGTCATCGATATTTATCACACATAACTTCCGAAAACAAATTTCGATAAGACATTGGTGTGAGCCAATGTGAGGATTCGCACCCGCGACATCTGGATTCAGAAACGGGGTGCTCGACTACGGGACCATCGAGACATTATGTAAATAAATCATACTTATTTTTAAAATTATTTGAATCAATATTTGAATGAATATCTGGATGGTTAGAAGTAGCAATTAATTCTCTGTTCTGCTTACGGAAGCTTTACCTACATGTACGTAATACATAACATTTACATAAAGATGCAAGGTTTGTCCAATTGATCAAGAGCATTAGACAAAGTAAAAATCTACTGTACTTTTGATTGCAAACAGTCAAAGCTAATGTAGCTCTTACACGTAAACCTATAAGGTTGACATTAGCTTGCTTGATATACATAAACATCTATATAAATTTACAATATTTTGAAAACAATTAATTATAAATTAACTCATACAGATTACATATATAAAAATGCAACAACGTATATTGTCAAAGTGAAGAAAAACAAAAAGAGGTAAACTGTTTTTCTTCTAAATTCAAATAGTTGCGTTCTTATATGCCAACGATCTCTCTCCTAAACATTTTTAACCATAGATATAAGAATAATAGATCGGCAATAGTCACCCAAACAACGAAACCAAAATGGGTTGTTCATGTGATGTCAATATGTGCATAGAAAGTGCTTCCAAGTGTCAAATTTTACTTATTTATTGTTCATGTGTTGAAATTATAAACATCCCGAGAATCGCTTACTCGTGGTGGCGCAGTCAGTGATGACAAGTAGTACATTTTTACTGACATGCGTCATCTACTACAGTCAATGATTAATCTATGTTTTTAACACTACGTTATTAGATAGATACGGAATACGACTCGGAACGTTTAAAGTTTAATTTAAAGCCTTGTTTGAGTTAAAAGCGATTTAATAATTAATGTATTGACCACCGCTTAAATAATATTATAAATTTGCAACACAATTAACGTTCGTGTTTCAAACTAAAACAGCTGTTATTTAAATTATCTTCTATCTGCCGTTATAGTTTGAAGTTTTCGATCAAACATAACATAAATTCACTCCTTTTTCCACCCGGTGTAGGCAGTGGCTGTTAAGTCTCGACTCGCCGTTATGTTTACGCCCCAAATGGAATAGGTGGCGAACCTATTGCCATACCGTGCACAAAGTTTTTAGTCATCGATATTTATCACACATACCTTTTGAAATTAATTCATTGGTCATTAGTGTGTGCCAGGATTCGAACCTGCGACCTTTGGATTCACAAGCTGTGCTCGACCACCGAACCACCGAGACTAATTATATATATTGAAGTAGTTTATTCATATTAATGAAGTTTTCGATCAACAAATTATTTGAATTTGTATTATCTTTTGATACATAGAATAATACGTAACTATTATTTTATAATATAACATTGAAATAAACTAGTGAATACCAGAAATAAACTAGTGAACATAATTATAACCATAGACAGTAGACACCTCGCTGTCATATCAAGAACAAATATGGATTTAATCTGTGGCAATATATCCATGGACGTATATTTGCATGAAACGTCACGAACTAGTGAGAAATCGACATACGTCCTATATTCTAGTCTAGATTAAAGCGTCTACTAATACATTCTCACTTGGGTATACGCAGTTTGCCAAACAAATATACTGAAACTGGGACGTCGAGTCCGTATGTACCTATATAGTCTACATACATTGTTTAAGTACTTAGTATACTAGTTTGAGAATAATGTTATATAGATACAGATTACTATCTATACTTTTAATATTATAAATGCGAATGTAAGTTTGTTTGTTACGCTTTCACGCAAAAACTACTGAACCGATCATCATGAAACTTTGTACATATACTCTTGAAGGTATTAGAAGTAACATAGGGTACTTTTATTAAAAAAAAAAAATTTTTTACAAAATATAAAACAATTGTTTGTCAAAAAATCGTCAAATTGAGCTACTTCAGTAATGAAGTTTTACAGTATTCGTAAATTAGATAACATAACGTAACTTCACACCTTTTTCTATCCGAAGGTGTAGGCAGCGGCTGTTATGCCTCGCGAGGGACGGTATTACAGTATTCAGGGTTGATACTTATACTTAACTTTACTTATCCCTATCCCTCTCCCTACCCTCCCTATCCCTACCCTGCCCTACCCTACCCTACTAATATATAAATGTGCATGTAAGTTTGTTTGTTCCGCTTTCACGAGATAACTACTCAACAAATCATCATGAATCTTTGTACACATATTCTTGGGGGTATTAGAAGTAATATAGGATACATTCTTTTTTCTTAATGCGAATGTAAGTTTGTTTGTTACGCTTTCACGCAAAAACTACTGAACCGATCATCATGAAACTTTGTACATATACTCTTGAAGGTATTAGAAGTAACATAGGGTACTTTATATTAAAAAAAAAAATTTTTTTACGAAAGATAAAACAATTGTTTGTCAAAAAATCGTCAAATTTAGCTACTTCAGTAATGAAGTTTTACAGTATTCGTAAATTAGATAACATAACGTAACTTCACACCTTTTTCTATCCGAAGGTGTAGGCAGCGGCTGTTATGCCTCGCGAGGGACGGTATTACAGTATTCAGGGTTGATACTTATACTTAACTTTACTTATACCTATCCCTATCCCTATCCCTATCCCTATCCCTATCCCTATCCCTATCCCTATCCCTATCCCTATCCCTATCCCTATCCCTATCCCTACCCTACTAATATATAAATGTGCATGTAAGTTTGTTTGTTACGCTTTCACGGGATAACTACTCAACAGATCATCATGAATCTTTGTACACATATTCTTGGGGGTATAAGAAGCAATATAGGATACTTTTTTTTCTTCTTACTTTCTTAAATTTATATATATTTTCACCCGAAGGAAAAACTTATGATATAGCCTACAAAAATATCCTACATTATTACTCTGCATTTATATCTTATAAAATTATTAAAGTCCATAATTATTTATTTTTGTTACAGTGAAATATATTTTATCGTTTGTTGTTGCATTTCAATTCAATTCAATTAACAGTCTCGGTGGCGCAGTGGGCGAGCGCACGGCCTCTGATCCAGAGGTCCGGGGTTCGATTCCAGACACTGGCTCACACCAATGACTTTTCGAAATTGTTTTCGGAAGTTATGTGTGATAAATACCGATGACTGACAAACTTTGTGCCCGGTATGGCAATAGGTTCGCCACTTATTCCACTTGGGACGTAAACATAACGGCGAGACGAGGCTTAACAGCCGCTGCCTACACCTTCGGGTAACAAAAGGCGTGAAGTTATGTTATGTTATGTTGCATTTCAATAAAGTTGATTGTAAGTTTTTTAAAAAAAGTTTTTTAATGGCTTCAACGCGAGCGAAGCCGCGTGTAAAAGCTAGTACTATATATATACTATACAGATCATAGATATAAGAATAATAGATCGGCAATAGTCACCCAAACAACGAGACCAAAAATGGGTTGTTGAGGTGTGAGTGACTTATCAATGTGTGCGTAAAAACGCTTCAAAGTGTCAACTTTTACATAGTTAATGTTCATGTATTGAAATGTAAATATCTTGAAAATCTAATATACGCGGCTGCGCGGCTGGTCAGTGATGAATATTAGTACATTTTTGATGACATGTGCCATATATTATAGTCTATGCTAAATCTATGATACAGATACTAACAAGTTACGTTATTGACATTGTCAGAGTTGTTAGGCGTCTCATCTTCTAATGTGATCAGTCAGCTTGTGAATAGTATCGCGAAGTTAGCCGTATATTAATGGCCAAAAGTGACTAGGGGAACGTAGGTTAATAGTCGCAAGTAATGAAAGAAGAAGAAGCTTGTCAATATCATCCGTTGTAATATTTGTAGAATTTATATTTTTATAGCACTGTCATATATGGTCACCTGATGGTAAGCGATCGGCGCCGCTTAGACATCTGAAACACCAGGAGATTCATAATTCCTTTCCCGACCTATAAGATGGGATAGGTCCATCCTCTCGATGGAGAGAGTAGAGGAATGAGATTTTTTAAGAACTCATTTGTTTATTTAATATCCATTGCAAATAATCCAATGCAATGGATGAATATTGTTTATTGTAAGCAAGCTATTTATTTCTTAAACTTACACCCTTAAAGGTCTAGCTTAGCCAACGTTGCCTGGTTTCTGCTGAATAAAGTGTTTGGAACTTACCCTCAGACAAAATACGATCAATTTGATCACAGAAAGCGTATCGTAACCTTTTTGAAACGACGCGTCCCTCCTATTTTCAACAATTTATCTGCTTATTTATTCATAGCTGTTGCCCGCTACTTCGTCTCGTCTGCGTGGATGTCTTAAAGCAGCAAAAATACTGTGCCTGTACATTATAAGGGTTCATTGCTCACCCCCAATTAGTGATTGCATGATAATATTTAGCCTGTGTTGACCTCTTGGCTATATTTATGCAACATTGGACGTAAAAGCATGCAGTACTTTTAGAGTTTATCCGTAAGAAACAAAGACAAAGTGATAAATAGACCAAAAATCCGAAAACCATATTTTTGGGTTGGGTATCCCAAGTATTCTAAAAAATATATTTGATGTACAGTTTCAACTTTTCTCCAATTTTATTATATGTACAGATTAATAACCCATTCCTTTGACATGTCCCAACCACTGAAGCATGCCTTTTTTAACAATGAATACTCTCTTTCAAAGCAACTCTCTGCAGATTTCTTTCAAGAGGTCCTCAACCATCCGAGATCTTCATAATATATAAGTACAAATATATTTTTTACTGAAGAATTTTTTATTTCTATCATTAGTAGTTTAACAGATCACAATGGTAGAAAAAATGAAACAAATATTGTAGCTGTTTCTACCATCATAGTCCCTGTCTTGTTCATTTACTTTCGATTTTCTGCATGATTAGCTGGTAAACTTTCCTTTTGTCCTATTTGCAGACTGTGGCTGTACAGTACGGACGAGCAGTTCGCAACAATGGACCTCATTATCTTGCGCCAGGACCGACTCGCACAACTGAAAGGTACGCTGTGACCTCATAACACTACCTCATAATCAAAACACACAGTCTGTTACCATGCACATCAGATTATCACAGTGCATATACAAACATAGATAAATAACTTCACACCAAGTTCTTTGTGAGGTAAGCATAGAGAACAGAGCGATTTAAGGTCGATTTTAAAGGCTTCTGGCATCACCTTCCACAAGGACACATTCAAGTTGTTTCTAATCAATCAACTCAGTGTTCAATTATACATACATAACTTTACGTCAAATCCATTGCGGGGTAGGCAGAGAGAACAGAGCGCTATCACGCACGATTCTTACAAACATCACTCACTTCGTTGACTTTCATGCACTTTTCATGCACGCGCGTCGATTTTTGAGGCTCCTAACATCACCTTCCTCCAGAACACGTTCTATTTGGTCATGGATTGTGTTGGTCTTGACCGTCCTCGACTCCTATATCCATCCGCTTTTCAAATAAATTTTCAATTATAGAATATTATACCAGTAATTAACACTGGTGGAGCCAAAAAGTTCGTTGCATGAATGGGCCGGCTCGCCCGGTGAAATACCACGACCTCTGAAATGATCGACGTAAAGTGGTTTATGCCGCTTTTTGTTCGGTAAGAAAGGTACCCGGAGGCCCACCCCCTTTCCCCATCCTTTCCAATCCTGTTCCCTTAAAGGAGTGCAACGCAACTGTAACACTATGTCGCAGTTTTGCATGGACGGCGCTGGTCACTTACCATCAGGTGACACGCATGCTCGTTTGCCCACCCATCCCATAAAATAAAAGTAAATTTAAATAATCGTTTGCTATATATTTTTATAAATAGGACAGCGGTTGTGTAACGATTCTTGGCATCGTTTTTTGTAAAAGTTATACTGACGCGACGTCAGCTGATGCGTGTTGCTGGCTGACTCTTCAGATCGATATATTTGCGTCTTGAAACTGTAACTTTATGTAATTGATAAAAATGCCTTGTTATATAATTTATTTACACTTAATTTAAATCAGTACTAGTAATAGCAGGAAGTTTCCGTTTGCGAAGTAGATACAATCTAAAAAATATCCATACGTACAGCATTTACCTTGATGTCGTTGATGATTTGACGGATTAACTTTTATATTACGACATTAATTTTTTTGCTGATTGTTAAGATATATTTTATAAAGTGAAGGTATCAGTCTAAATTATAGAAAAAAAAGAAAAAGAAAATATAAATGAAAATACGTTTTGCATATTAAAAACTTCTTGGAATTTAAAATTACATTCAGTGCAATTGACAGAAACTATTTATAAAAGTTTTTACAATATTGCTAACGTATATTTGTTACGAGCATATTTTATTTTGTTCAATAATTACTAATAATATCTGACTGATCGAGGCCTTTCGCCACCAGAGGGCTGGTTTATTCTTCACATAGAGGATTATCATTGCCATTCAGCGTGGCAATGTGGCCAGTCTTCTGGGCGTGCTGCCAGTAGACCGAGATGCGGAGAAATTCGATTTCAGCTAGTATTTTAATCGTATAAAATATAATAATTTAAATATAACTCTCTGTGGTCCAGTAGTCGAGCACACCGCTTCTGAATCCGGAAGTCGCGGGCTGGACTCCTGACAATGGCTGACACCAATGACTTTTTTTGTTTTCGGAAATTTATGTGTGATATGTTAGGTTAGTTGCGCCACCTATTCCATTTGGGACATAAACATAACGGCGAGTCGAGGCTTAACAGCCGCTGCCTACACCTTCGGGTAACAAAGGCGTGAAGTTATGTTATGTTATAATAATTTATCTCTTGTCACTATTATTGTAAATAATGTACTTAGAAATCAATTGAGAACATTATTTATTGAAAATATAACGAAGGCAGTTGAGGAGATCGTCAAATCAGGGTATTAAGGTCGATAGAAATTTCCTATTTTCATGAATCGATTCATTAAACCAACTTATTGGTTCTTTCAGTATAGATAGGGATTAGACGGGGTTATGTGTCTAGCTACTGTGACATAGATAACAACTAAACTAGTAATAACCTAATATTATATTATAATGGTAGCTAATATTAGATTATGTCAAATTTAGGATTGCTTTTACCGGTGTACCGGTATGAAATGAGCGTTAAGATACAAATGTATTGGTAGGGGTTATTTGTTTGGTTGTCATGACTTCTGTCAAACATTCAATTAACCTAACAGTTAGTAAACAAACAACATCATTTTTTTATTGTGTTAAAAATGACAAATTTTGTGTCGGAAAGTGATGATTTGCGGAAAGCATTAATTTTTGGATTCCATTTGAAAAAAAAAGCTGCAGAATCACATTGAATGCTTGTCGAAGCATAATGGTGATCATGCTCTATCAGAAACAACATGCAAGAGATGGTTTCAACGATTCAAATGTAATTATTTTGATGTGAGAAATGAAGAACCTGGAAGACCACCAAAAAAATTCGAAGACGCCAAACTGCAAGCCATATTGGATGAAGATGATACTTTGAGTCAGAAGCAAATGGCAGCTATGTTAAATGTTGCACAACAAATAATTTCAGATCGTTTGAAAGCTGTGGGAAAAATTCAAAAGTGTGGAAAATGGGTCTCACATGAATTGAATGAAAGAAAAATGGAAAACCGGAAAAACACTTGTGAAATTTTGCTTCAAAGACACGAAAGAAAATCAGTTTTGAATCGAATTGTCACTGGCGATGAAAAATGGATTTATTTTAAGAATCCTAAACGGAGAAAATCATGGGTTATTCCGGGACAACCATCAGCATCGACTGCAAAACCAGATCATTTCGGGAAGAAGGCAATGCTCTGTGTTTGGTGGGATCAGAAGGGTGTGGTGTATTATGAACTCCTAAAACCTGGTGAAACTGTTAATACTAGTCGCTATAAACAACAAATGATCAATTTGAACAACGCATTGATCGAAAAGCGACCAGAATGGGCCAGAAGACACGGCAAAGTAATTTTGTTACACGTCAATGCACCTGCGCAGAAAGCAAAATCGGTTGACGATACAATTAAAGTACTTGGCTGGGAGTTGCTACCCCACCCGCCGTATTCACCAGACGTGGCTCCTTCTGATTACCATTTATTTTCATCGATGGGACACGCATTGGCTGAGCAGCGGTTCGATTCCTACGCGGAAGTGGAAAATTGGGTGTCTGATTGGTTTGCTTCAAAAGAAGAACATTTCTATTGGCATGGTATCCACAAATTACCAAAAAGGTGGACAAAATGTGTAGAAAGTGATGGACAATATTTTGAATAAATTTATTTTTTTATCTAATCAAAATTAATATTTAATTCCTAATATTTAAAATTCTTATGTACTTGGTAATTCGAATATAAAAAAAATCATTGCTATATAACAAGCCGAGGCTTTCATTCACTCACTCACTCAACGGCGTCCATCACTCGACAATTCAAAACTGCGTAAAGAAAGATAGAGTAAAATAATGGAAAGAAAGAGTACAAAGAAAACTAAGCAACGATGATGATGAGGAAAATTCATCAGAATCTTTGGCAAAGTGTCAGTTATGGAAGCAAAATCCTCATTCAATATCTTACAAAGCTTCTGTATACAAACCAAAAGTTATGAAAAAATCGCTTCAGGCACTTTTCCTCTTAAAAAAGTTAATGAGCAGCAGCAATAGGCTTTGAAGCAAAACCAGTTTATTAAAATTCTTTCCAACAAAAATTATTATTTTTTTTAAAACAAAATTAATTCACATAATGAATATAAACATGTGAGTACCTCTAAACTTTTGTTACTATTATAAAATAACTATTTTTAATAACTAACAATTATTAAAAATTGACGGGCCTCGTGGTGCATTGGTAAAACTCCGACTGCACAATTCAGGTGGGCTGGTTCCAATCCCACCCGAGTACAAATATTTATGACAAGCATCAATGTTTGTTTGGCGTCTGGGTGTTTTTCTATCTATTATACATATTGACAAAAGAAAAGTATATATGTATATCCGTTCTCTCTGCCTACCCCGTAAGGGATTTGGCGTGAAGTTATGAATATATATATGTATGTATATACGTTAGTATAGTTTCCATAACACAAGCATTTAGTTGCTTAACTTTGAACTAGAGGGATTAGATATTAACAAATCGAGATTTATTTATTTTTGAAGTGGAACTTCTAATGTCTCGTGCAAAAGCGTTTAACGCTTTTAACGCCCTCTCGCGGGTATTATAGGTAATATAAAACACTAAAACATAAATCGGCTTATATAAACCAAAGAAGAGAATTTCCATAGCGTGATTAAAAACTGTACATAGACATCTAGTAGCTAGTAGCGGCACTGTTTTTATCGCACTGTGTCTCAAAAGTACTAACTGCATAAAAAATATTGTTTTTAATTTTTTAATTTATATGCTACTTAAAAAAAAAAGAACGAAACAAAAAATTCAAATATTAGTAGGAATATACAAACAAGGCATTTTTTAATGCTATATAATAATAATAACAAATAATAATTAGTTTGACGTCGCTATAACTGAAAAACCAACCTTGGGAACCATAATAAAAAGTATCCATACAGATACAGGTACTCCTGTGTCTGTATGGATACTTTTTCACACTTACACAACTGGTTCAGTATTAGAATTGTAAAACATTTAGTAATTAGTCAATAAATAATATAGTTATTAAAATGCAATAGATCGCAGGTAAAATATTGGCTTTTTTACTTCTGTATTTATTACTGTATTTAATTTCATTATATAAACTAAATTTTAATTTGTCTTAATTATTTTTAAACCATTAGTGTACATGTACAAAAGTACAATTAGATTACAAATACGTTTAAGAAGTATGAGAAACAAAATGGGTAAAATAAATAATTTCTTTCTAATGTGCCGCCAAATAATCTATACATGTAATAAAATTGTAGGAAAGTTGAATATTTAATTGAGTTTCATTGAATATTTCATTTGCATAATTCTTGGGATATGATCTACAATCGATACCGAACCTCAAAATATAGTTTTTAGAATTTTTATCTGTTTGTCTGTATGTTTGTTACGGATAAACTGTAAAAGTACTGCATGCTTTTACGTCGAATTCTGCTTAAATATAGCCAAGAGGGTCGGGTCAACACAGGCTAAATATTATCACGCTATCACTAACTGGGGGTGAGCGATGAACCCGTATAATGGCACAGGCACAGTATTCTTCCTGCTTTTTTGGTGTCCACGCAGATGAAGTAGCGAGCTACAACTAGTATAGTTATTAAAATGTAATATGTAGCTAGTAAAATAAGGGCTTTTTAATTTCTTTGTATTTAATTTCATTACATAAACTAAATTTTGATTTGTCTTAATTATTTTTACCTTATTGCAATTTCTTTCTAATTAATTCTTTTTGTGCTATCTGTACTAGTATTTTTTTTGTAAATCTCTATTTTTTGTAACACAACAAGTAGGTACGAAGCCGCTACCGAACATGCCAGACGTATATTTGTTATTATAAGGATAATTAAATCGATATTTGTTATTTTGCAATGTATGTAAGTATCTAAGTATGTATATAATAAGTATGTAATAAATATTTATAATGTATTGAATCTTAGAACTCAATTTTAAAGTTTTTATACACGCTAAGTTTGGAAAATATTATTAACAGTCGTAGAGCCAAGCAGTTCGCTGCATGAATGGGCTGGCTCGACCGGTGAAACTCCACCGCCACTCATTCTAATATAGTTTTAATGCTTTTTTACTATATGGGTATCAAATGAAAGGGCTTTTCGATAGTAACTTGAAAATGTGAAGTCATTCTAAATCCAATGCTATAAGTATTTTAATGCATTTTACAATATGGGCTTGAGCTTGGGGGAGTACCTAAATCAAAGAATAATGCGACGTCGAATATGGCACGACCTCCTAAATAAAATAGTCACCAAATTCTACCCAGACCTTAAGATGGGATACTCGACTGGGGATCGAACCCGCCAATCTCCATTCCACAGTCAGTAGATTTACCGTGTATTGGTAAAACAACCGACTGTGGAATGTAAGTTGTGCTCTTTATAAATTAAGCGTGTTAAAAATGTTCGTCTGCTAAAAAGTTCCACTTCAGTAGCGCGTAGGGACTCCGCGTATTTTTTCTCTCAATAATTCGAACTATTTGATATTTCAAACACTCGATAATGCGTAATATTTTAAGAGTGCCTCGAGTTTCGAATTAACGAGACTCGACTGTATATTTATAGAAAAATATATAGGTTATCAATTCTTTGACTTTCAAATATAAGAAGGTTTGATGTCTATTCTAGAAAAATAAAATATAGAAATATTGTATAAACTGATATAAAAAGTGTGGATCCCATTTATGTGCGATATAGATAACAAAAGTCGTAGAATGAAACAGTTCGCTTCGTGAACGACCCGGCTAGACGCGTGAAGAAATACTACGAACTCTCAGAATATCGACTTCAAGTGGCTCATGACAAATTCCATAAAGAGAGGTGTCCGGAAACCGGTTCCCAGTTCCACGTCCCTTCCCGTCCAACTACCTTAAAGGTAATGTGACTGTTACAATATTTGTGTTGAAGACGTCCATGGGCATTGTCTGTACGACTAATTTGCTGTTTGCAGCAAAACCAAAAACAAACGACAATAACATAACTCACACCAAAAGAAAAAAAACTTGCCACAAGACAACATTAAAACAATAGATTTAGCATAGGCTGTAGTAGATGACTTATGTCAATAAAAAATGTACTTTATACTATATAATCATCACTGACAGCGCGACCGCGAGGAAGCGATTTTTTTCCCTTAAATTTTATACCTCTCGTGGTTTAATAAAACTTTTTCAAATTTTTGAAACTTTAACAACGGTACTATAACGCAGTGATAACATATACAAATAACAGTATATAGATCGATTGATCACATTGGCACGCGAACTAAATGGTACTTGCTGTTAGCGCTGAGAGTGTAACTCGAACCAAACTATGTCTTTGTGATCAATTACCAAACAGTACGTGTGTTGATTATATTGAAGAGCTTTGTATGTTGTGTATACATATGTAGGTAATTTAAAACATGCAAGCATATTATACATACTTATAATCGACGAGCGTGCATGAAAAGAGTTATGTAAGTGAACGAAGGGAGCGAGGCGTGTTAGAATCGTGCCTTATGGCCCTTTGTTCCTCGGCCTACCCCGCAACGGATTTGGCGTGAAGTTATGCGTGTATAGTATACTAGCTCTCTGCCTCGCGGTATTACTTACGTACAAACAAAATGACGATGATGTTGATAATTTAAATATAGTCTATGTTACTCTGGGTGAATACAGCTTTACAATGTGGAAAGAATTTTTGAAATCGGTCCAATAGTTTTTGAGTTTATGCGTTACAAACAAAATTTCAAATCTTTCCTCTTTGTAATATTTGTATAGATTATATTATGTAACATATAAAGCTACATAATTTTGCTTAATTATTTTACTATATTTACTTTAAATGAAAAATACAGTGTATTTTTTGTATATATATACGAACGTATCTTTTTGACGATGACCTTATATCACATAACATAACTCCACGCCCTTTTTTTCCCAAAGGTGTAGGCAGTAACTGTTAAGCCTCGACTCGCCATCAACGATATTTATCATATAGACCTTCCGAAAAGAATTTAGACAAGTCATTGGTGTGAGCCAGAACTCGAACCCACGACTTGTTGATGTTTTTTTCAAATATTTCTAATCATTCATCATTGTCATATATTTTGCTCGTTAAAATTCACAATTTAAGTGCTAACTCCCTAAGGTGCCACTGTTAGAATTTACTATAACACCAATTAAACGTATACTAGCTTCCTTTTACCAGCAAAGCAAGAAACCTTTCTTACACGTCGGAACAATATTAACAAAAAATACTACAGTTTTCTGTAAAGCTGAGATTGTTATTAGTTAGTCAAATTGTTCAACTTTAAAATGAAAGAATAAAAACAAATCTCGCATTGTCCTATCTCATAATTTAGCCGACTGATATAAAAGAAAAAAAAACATTTCAAAATTTAATAGTGTTAAGTGCTTACCGAAATTCTTTTTTGTGTCAAGCGCTCTCGTATTTTGTAATTGTGTGCATCCTTTTGGGAATCACCGTTTACCACAAATTTATTTAGGTCCCGGGATCACGATGTTGATAAGACACGATTTTCTTTTATCGACAAAACCGCTTTATATAGACGTATATCCCATCCCTTTGGGAGAATTCACATACCTTTGGCTATAAAGATGCTTGTCTACTGTCGATATAGTTAGTTCATTCATCATTTCCTTGCTATTATATATATATTGACGGGCCTCGTGGCGCATTGGTAAAACTACCGGCTGCAGTAATACGGTCGGGGGTTTGATTCCCACCCGAGCACAAATATTTGTGACATACATGAATATTTGTGTGGCGTCTGTGTGTTTTTTCTATGTATTATAAGTATGTATTTACAAAAGAAAAGTATATATGTATTAATATCCGTTATCTAGTATCCATAACACAAGCATTTAGTTGCTTAGCTTGGACCTAGAGGGCGCTGTGTGTATTGTGTCCAAGATATTATTATTATTACTATCCCACTTTATGTAGGGTAAGCACAATATGTCAGTCTTTGGAAATATACATCTTGTCAAAAGATTTGGCTGTGGTTTTACGATCGGCCTTTTTACCCCTCGGCTTACCCCTTGTTGGTGGGATAGGGAAGGGGTTGGTAGGGGGATGAAGAGGGAAAAGTAGAAGGGCCTCCGGATATTTTTCTCACCGAACGTAACATGGCATGAGCCATTTTACGTCGATATTCTTAGTTGTCGTGATATTTCACCGGTCAGGCGAGGTTCATGCAGCGAACTGCATGGCACTACCACGGTTAGTTTATAATGTATTGTATACCATTTAAAAAAAAATACAGTAAGTAGTACATAATATATGTAAGGCGGCTTTATCGCGTGTTACGTCCTCTGCTAGACAACCTTTAGATGGACATATTAGGCTAGAAAGAATAATACACGGTGAATAGCTGCTTGAAATTATTATATTCTAAATTAATCTAGATAATAATATCTTGGAAACAATACACACAGCGCCCTCTAGTTCCAATTTAAGCAGCTAAATACTTGTGCTATGGTCACTAGATAACGGATATTAATACAAATATACTTTTTTTTCGTTAATACATACTTCTAATTAATATAAAAACACCCAGATGCCATACAAACATTCATGCTTGTCACAAAAATATTTGTACTTGGGTGGGGATCGAACATGCTTACCTCGATTCTGCAGTCGGTAGTTTTACCAATGCACCACGAGGCTCATCATAATATAACATAAAGATAATTACACATACATAATTACATACATTACTGCATTATTGGTACAAAGATTATTGTTATATTTATAGGTGTTCTTTAATCAAAGTATGTAGGAGAGACGTCACTTATTTTAGGATGTCGGTATCTTCTTCATAGGTAATTTTATTATGTGAGTCGTTTGAGAACTGCGTTTGATCTAAGCAATAACAATGTCTTGTATTGAAAAACAATTGTCCACTAGACATGCTGAAAACCTCTCATCTTTCATGATAATCAAAGAAATGATGACATTACTTAGGTTGTTATGCTTCAATGGCTGACTTGTATTTTGTTTCTTATGATTTCATTTTTTTTTATTGCTCCCATGCTATTCCTGTATTATTTTTATAAAATATTTAAAATGGATCATAAAATAATAACTCGTTCATTAATTTCAAAGTCGATTAAAAAGTAATTAACTGTTAATCGTTAAAGTATCAAGCTAGTAGTTAACGCCTACGCCGCGTGCTACGCGAGTGCTACGTCGTCAAAGTACTACAGCTACGGGTTTACCTATAAACGCCGCGCGTCTGCAAATTATTTCTTGCAGTTATTTTATTGCTTCAAATTAATAATAACATACTAGTTGTTGTCCGCGACATGGCATAATAATACTTTTCCTGATAAAATATCTTGGCGCCCTTGCAGATTTATCATTATAAGTACACTTACAGATAGATCCGTTCACATTTGGCAACGAACAGTGGGCTTGTGGGATGTGCTTGCCGTCGTTCATATTAATAATGTAACCAATGAAATCCCGTTGATTTTTTAAAGAAATCTATTTCTCTTTAAAAGTTTTCCTTAATACAATCGCCAATAAATCTCAATGTTACAATGAGAGATGAGAGTCAATTAATTTATACCCCCGGCGCTAGTCCCTCACCAACTGGTACTCTTTTGCCTCATTTACTTTTTTTATAGGATGGGAGGGCTAACGAGCAGGCGTGTCACCTGATGGCAAGCAACAAATGCTGCCAAGACATTTGAACATAGATAGTGTTACAGTTGCGTTGCCGACCCTTACAGTGGTCTATGGAAGTGATCGGAAGTGGGGCAGGAAGTGAATAGGGGAAGGGTTTGGGCCTCCGGTTACCTCTCTCACCGAGTAAAACGCGACAAGAGCCACTTTACGTCGATATCCTGAGTGGACGTAGTAATCCACCGATCGAGTCAGTATTTTTAACCATTGTTACAAAAAAAGGCATGGATGGAGCTAGGAACGTGCAAAGAGAAGCGAAAGAAAGAAACTAGTGAGTTATTTAAGAACTACATGTTGAGGTGCTCAGGGACTTCTCCCATAGGAGTTCGCGTGATGATATATCTGGGTAAGAATGTATTGTTATTGAAAGAAACTGTCTATAAAATATTCAATCAATGCATTGTGCTGAGGGGCGCGCGGGCGAGTCTCTACCTACATCGGTTAGACGTAGATATTATTATCGATTTTTCTCTTTACACGAATAACGAGTGGACGTGATGGATGCTCGGTTTTCTAGAGAAGTGAACCTTGATATTTTATGTGAGAACTCGTTATTTCATATTATATAAGTTGCTATTGAAATTGTTGTCTATGTATTGATGAATTATGAATGTGTACATTGGCTTAGATGTGATCGTTAGCGTAATATATTTCCTGCGCAAAATCTACTTCCATCTTGACGGGCCTCGTGGCGCATTGGTAAAACTACTGGCTGCAGCATTGAGGTCGGGGGTTCGATTCCCACCCGAGCACAAATATTTGTGACAAACATGAATATTTGTGTGGTGTCTGGGTGTTTTTCTATGTATTATAAGTATGTATTTACAAAAAAAAAGTATATGTGTATTAATATCCGTTATCTAGTATCCATAACACAAGCATTTAGTTGCTTAGCTTGGAACTAGAGGGCGCTAATAAACTAGAATGCTATGTTAGCTTTATTATGCGAATATAATTTTAATATCAGACGGAATTTAATTAATAACCTGCATAACAAGAAGTTATTGGTGATGGCCAGAATTCCAATTCAGAACTTCTGAACTAGAAGTCAAAGTGACAAATCATTACGCTACGCCATACAGGTTTACAATACAATACATGGAATGCGTCACCTCAAATTCCTTAGTCACCACGCATCGGAAGAGATTACGAGATCGGACACAACTTAAATGTTGAAACAACCTTTAACTATCAACATAAATCTTTATAATACAAAATCAGAACAAATCAGAAACGTCACATTAATGAACTGCAAACATATTTAGCTTACAACTTAACGATGTTATGTAATATTTTGTAATACGTGTGTTTACTTAACGGAGTTAAATGTGTATCGCGTGTAAACATCTACCTCAAACTGGATAAGGTTGGCGTGTGTGGTGACGTGGTGTAATGGTGCCACCAGCCACCGTCAACACTACGTGATGCACGCTGCAACTCAACCCCACTACCACCCGCTGCCACAAGCCATGTACAGTACATACATCACTGCCTACGTTATCGGATTTCCTGTAGCGTGTACAATGTGTTGTACCCGCAGTAACTAAATGCAAATGGCTAAGGTGAGTGAACCGAATCACGGCAATATTCATGAAATGGGAATATTTGTGCAATATTTTTTATGTACCTACTGAATCTTGCAGATATATATTTTATTTATATCAGTAATATAATATTTTATTTACAATAGTAAGTACTTAAATTAATTACATTATTTACAATATATACAATTAAAAGATTATGTGAAACCAAATGTCTCTCCATCTCGGTCTACTGGCAGCGTATAACATAAAATAACATAACTTCACGCCTTTTCTACGTGAAGCTGTAAGGAGTAGCTGTTAAGCCTCGACGCGCCGTTATGTTTTCGCCTAAAATGGATTAGGTAGCGAACCTATTGCCATATCGGGCACCAAGATTTCGGTCAACGATATTTATCACGCATAACTTTCGAAAATGATTTCGAAAAGTCATTGGTGTGAACCAGGAATTGAACCCACGTTTTCTTGATTTAGAAGTGCTCACCACTCGACCACTGGACCGCCGAGACAAATGAACCTTGATTGATGATTATAAATGTTTTATTATATATAGATCTTGGTGGCCTCGACTTCTGAATAAGCCGGGAAGGCTTATTTAGAAGTCGTGAGTTCGATTCCATGCTCACGCCAATGATTTCTCGAAATTCGGAATATGTAACATAACGATTCCAAGTGTCGGGTACAAAAAAACGTAGAGTAATCTATACTAATATTATAAAGAGGAAAGATTTGTATTTTTGTATGTAACAAATAAACTCAAAAAGTACTGGACCGATTTTAATAATTCTTTTTTCTTCAGAAAGCTACATTATCACTGAGTAACGTAGGCTATATGTAATCATCGTCGTCATCGACATTTTGTTTGTACGCGAGTAACACCGTGAGGTGGGAAGCTACATACAATATAGGGGTACGAAGTTCGCTCGGTCTGCTAGTGTATCTATAAATATTATGTAAAGCCTTAAGACGTCTTTGGGCTGTACCCGTCATCTTCTCCTTATCTTACACTGACGTTCTACATTTGCCACAATGTAGAACTGTCAAAAATACTTTACAGCTATATTTTGTACCTTCAAACTTTTAATATTTGAAGCTGCAGTTAGATTCAACTAAAATAATTCAATGGTTATTTCGATTTTGTCCGGTCAGCCGTGAATTTGAATTCCTTAATTTGAACTTGGATGGATTTCTTAATTAGAAGCCTAGTGCTAAACCGCTAAGCAAAACTCGGAATAGGGGTATAAATATTACTATTTCACTAACAGTTTTTAAGTATGCACTAAAATAAAAAGCTTTTCTCGTATATAATTTGTCAATTCAGTCGTAGTTAACTGTCTGCATTCCGAGCAATTTCCAATTCAGCAGTGGCGTCATTAAAAAAACTCTAAATGGTGAGTAGTTTTCATTAGCTGGTCTGCTGTCAGTGTAACCGTGTGGCAGTCCATTGAATTTTAACGATATTCCCGCGAACAAACGGTTCGTTCATTCGCTCGTTCATTCTCGTTCATTCGTTCATTCTCTAGCGTTCTGTATTGGATTTGCATATTAATTGTTTTGATATTCAATCGACCGGATCGTACGAACAATTGCTCTTCGATATGCAGTCGGTTTTATTTGAGTAAACCAAATTAATATTAAACAAACCGGTTGCAATGTATGTATGGAAAAAAAAAACCTCAATGGTTAGCAAACAATTGCGTTAGTTTAACGCAATATGGAACTATTGTGATAACCTATAAAATTTAAATATATATAAAAATTGAAATGCTACTATTTTTAAACGAATCGTTGAAAGCTTGTTTTATGCCATCTATGAACTATTAATTGGTCTATTTTTAATACCACACCTCTCAGAATATCAACGTAAAATGGCTCATGGCGTTAATCAATTCGTTCGGTGAGAGAAGTATCAACATGCCCAGCCCGCTTACCCTTCATCTATACTTCTATACTTATATTATAAAGCGGAAGAGTTTGTTTGTTTGTTTGTTTGTTTGTTTGTTTGAACGCGCTAATCTCAGAAACCACCGATCCGATTTCAAAAATTCTTTCACTGGTGTATAGTCCATTTATCGAGGAAGGCTTTAGGCTATATTATATTTTCAAATAAATTAGGGATCCTTACTATAAGTTCAATAATGTAACCCAAGGTGTAAGAAAAAGACCCGAAAAAAATTCTTAAATCGCGATCGCTGCAAAAACTATTGATTATAGAACAAAACAATGTACTACACTTTCACAGAACATCTAATTTTCGACAGAAAAGTCCGCGACGCCATATGTCTAACTATTGTACTTATCGCACAATAAGTGTTTTTTCAATTTTTCAAAATAATTATAATGAGGTCGTTTTAAAAGTTCTTTATTTTGTACTTTGGTATTAACTCTACTCAAAATAAATTACTTCAATATAAAGATAGATTCAATACCTTTCTAGAACTTTTTGAATGATTCAAATCGGACATTTAATTCAAAAGATATCGCAAAATACAAAATGTAAGTATACGTTTCTTAGATAAATATTCCGCGCACATATACTCGTATATGATCGGAAGACCCGCCTGACTCGGTCATGAGCGCGGCTCATAGCTGGCAGGTAATTTTTTTTTAATTTTCTTAGACCTTTTTTTTCTTTTTGTCCTAATGAGTTTGTAGTATTTAATCGTCTTAGGTATTTGTATATTTATTTTGTAATAATTAATAGGTGATGTGAACCTGTAAAATCTGTGACCCCGTGTCTATTTAGACACATAACATTAGAATTTGATCTATTTAAGAGTATGATAAACGGGAAATAACACGACAAGTGTAGGTAAACAAATACTTACTTTTATTATTGGCTTGACGTTTTGGGCTGGTTGCACTGGCCGTAGTCACAAACAGACAGATAATTTGTTTACCTAAATGTGTCGCATTATTTTCCGTTTATTATATCTAAGTAATATGGAACGCGAATATTAAAAGATTTAAAAATATGTTCATGCTTTTGTAGCCAGTCATGGGTCAAAGCTAGAGTTAGTTTACAGTTAGTTCTTCACGCAGATATTATATATTATCTATAATTCTTTACAATATTGCAACATCATATAAATGGACGAAGCGCAAGGTATTCCTACGCACCTCAATCTTGGCGTCTTTTGCTAAAATATAAAGACTTAGCGAGTTTTTTACACATCTGCATATCACATAGTTGCCCATCTCTATATATATATATTTACATTTTTAATATCGTGATCCCTTTTAAAATTTAGTGAATTTATTTTGATAAGAGTAATACCAAGGTGCCAAATCGACATCATTTAAAATATAAAAAAACACTCACTGTGAGTTAGCCATACTGGTAAGAACATGTGGTAACCAGGTTTTTTTTTAAATCGACGACAATGACAAATTAAAAAAAAAAGGTTCAAGTAGTATTAAAAAAAACTAAAGATTGACAAAAAACTTCTGGCAAAGTCCCTGGTATTGCTATTGATTGAAGTTGATAATATTTTTTTTAAGGGATAGGAGGGCAAAGGAGCAAGCGTGTCACCTGAAGGTATACAAACTGCGCCGCCCATGGACACCGGCATCACTTATAGTGTTACCGTTGCGTTGCCGACCTTTAAGGGAGAAGGATGGGGAAGGGAGGTGGACCTCCGGGTACCTCTCTCCGAACGAAATGCGGCATGAGCCACTTTACGTCGATCTTCTGGGAGGTGGTGGTATTTCACCGGTTAAGCCCATTCATGCATTCATTCAACTGCTTAATATTTTAACTGCCATTATTTCCATCACATCTAGGTTGTTAGTCGCTAATATCAAAAGCTAAGCAAGTAAGGTGGGTAATAATCGTGCCTTATGACGCTTTGTACCCTTTACCTACCCCGCAAGGGATCTGGCGTGAAGTTATGTATGTATGTATCAGGAACTTGAATTGAAAAAAAACATAGTGTTAGATAGTCCATTTATGAGGAAAGCTTTGAGGTATTAATATGATCGCGGTAATAATCTTTTTAGTGGAAAATGTCTAAAATATGGCGGTACGAAGTTCGCGCGGTCTGCTAGTATTTAATATTACTCTCTAAAAGGTCTGCAATTATAACACTATCCGTGTTGTAGATCTCCTTGGGCAGCACTAACCACTTACCACTAGGTGGCCTACTTGCTCATTTACTCCCTATCCCATAAAATGACTCTTCTATACTTATATTATAAAGCGGAAGAGTTTGTTTGTTTGTTTGTTTGAACGCGCTAATCTCAGAAACCACCGGTCCGATTTCAAAAATTCTTTCACTGATGTATAGTCCATTTATCGAGGAAGGCTTTAGGCTATATTATATTTTCAAATAAATTAGGGATCCTTACTATAAGTCCAATAATGTAACCCAAGGTGTAAGAAAAAGACCCGAAAAAATTCTTACATCGCGAACGCTGCAAAAGCTAGTGATTATAGATCAAAATAATGTACTACACTTTCACAGAACATATAACTGTCGATGAAAAAGTCCGCGAGGCTATATGTCTAACTATTGTAGTGATCGCACAATAAGTGTTTTTTGAATTTTTAAAAATAATTATAATGAGGTCGTTTTAAAAGTTCTTTATTATGTACCTTGGTATTAACTCTTTTCAAAATAAATTACATCAATATAAAGCTAGATGCAATACCTTTCTAGAACTTTTTGAATGATTCAATTCGGACATTTAATTCAAAAGATATCGCAAAATATAAAATGTAAGTATTCGTTTCTTAGGAAATATACCGCGCACATATACGAGTATATGACCGGGAGTCCCGCCCGACTCGATCATGAGCGCCGCTCATAGCTGGCAGGTAATTTTTTTTTAATTTTCTTAGACAGTTTTTTTGTTTCTTTTTGTCCTAATGAGTTTGTAGTATATAATCGTCTTTTCGGGTATATATATTTTTATTTTGTAATAATTAATAGGTGATGTGAACATGTAACATCTGTGACCCCGTGTCTATTTAGACACATAGATTAGAATTAGATCTATTTAATAGTATAATAAACGGGAAATAACGCGACACGTTTAGGTAAACAAATACTTACTTTTTTATTAGCTTTACGTTTAGGCCTGGTTGCACTGGCCGTAGTCACAAGCAGACAAATAATTTGTTTACCTAAATGTGTCGCGTTATTTTCCGTTCAATAAATTTATGTAATATGCAGAGCGAATATTAAAATATTTAAAAATATTTTCATACTTATGTAACCAAAGTCAGGTCAAAGCTAGAGTTAGTTTACAGTTAGTTTTTCACGCAGATATTATAATATTATCTATAATTCTTTACAATATTGCAACTTCATATAAATGGACGAAGCGTAAGATATGCCTACACACCTCGATCTTGGCGTCTTTTGCTAAATATAAAGACTTTGCGGGTTTGTTACACGTCTGCATACCACATAGGCACATCTATATTTACGTTTTTAATATCGTGATCTCTTTTAAAATTTAGTGAATTTATTTTGATAAGAGTAATACCAAGGTGCCAAATCGACATCATTTAAATTATAAAAAAAACATTCACTGTGAGTTAGCCATACTGGTAAGAACATGTGGTGACCAGGTTTTTTTTTAAAATCGACGACAATGACCAATTAAAAAAAAGGTTCAAGTAGTATTAAAAAAAAACTAAAGATTGACAAAAAACTTCTGACAAAGTCCCTGGTATTGCTATTGATTAAAGTTGATAATATTTTTTTTATGAGATAGGAAGGCAAAAGAGCAAGCGTGTGACCTGATGGTAAGCAACCTGCGCCGCCCATGGACACCGGAAATACTTATAGTGTTACCGTTGCGTTGCCGACCTTTAAGGGAGAAGGATGGGGAAGGGAGGTAGACCTCCGGGTACCTCTCTCACCGAACGAAATGCGCGATGAGCCACTTTACGTCGATCTTCTGAGAGGTGGTGGTATTTCACCGGTTGAGCCGGCCCATTCATGCAGCTAACTGCTTATTGTTTTAACTGCTATTATTTTCATCATATCTTGGTTGTTAGTCGCTAATATCAACAGCTAAGCAAGTAAAGTGTGTAATAATCGTGTCTTATGGCCCTTTGTTCTCTCTACCTACCCCGCAAGGGATCTGGCGTGAAGTTATGTATGTATGTATCAGAAACTTGAATTGAAAAAAAAAAGTGTTAGATAGTCCATTTATGAGGAAAGCTTTGGGGTATTAATATGATCGCAGCAATAATCTTTTTAGAGGAAAATGTATAAAATATGGCGGTACGAAGTTCGCGCGGTCTGCCAGTAGTAAATATTACTTATTGACTAATAGTTAAAATTTGGTTTAACGCCATCTATGTAAAATTATTAGCACTATTTTTATTTCGAAAATGTATCTTTAGATAATATAAATAAAAATCGAACACATAAAACTCTTATCTCTTGTTTTGGCTACTGATATCAATATAATATTAGAACACGATCCGCTAGATTGAACCTAACAAAAACAGAGCGACAAAATTTAATATATTGTAGTAAATAGATTAAAGAATTATAGTATTATATGCGTAGAGATTATTTTTTCAAACTAATCTTTTTTTTTTAATATGGCGAACGCGGTTTGCTTATTGGCCACAGACAAAACTAGTCTTTTTAATAAACGCCCGTACGGATAGATCAGGGGTTAACAAGCGTGAAATTAATTTGATCAGGGAAACGATATTGCGTTTGTCGTACGCAATAATTATTAGTAAAGCTGGCGTGTATCAAACATCGATATAATTAGTTACGTTGTTACTAGTATATGAAGCACCTGGATATTAGAGATTTAGATATATACAATGGGTGGAATATATATATTAATAATCTGTTAACGAAGGATTAGTTACAGTTTAAGTAACACATTGTGTGGTAACACAAGATATGTTTATAGTTTGTGATTCGTATTTAAATTTCAAGATTTTTTAATTATTTTATTTATTAGATTCTCGGTGGCCAGTAGGTTGAATACCCCGCTTCTGAATCAGGACTTTTTTGAATTTCGAATCATCGCTCATACCAAAGATATTTTGGATTCTTTTAGACTAGTAGACAAACAAGTCGCCAGTTTTTAACATCTGCCACTGCTTCATTACTTTCATGTTTTTATATTGCACCATAAATAAGTTTAGTGGGATCCTTTGGGTAGTAAAACGTCATTTTTAATTGTATTAAATTTGTTATCAGCTTGAATTATGACTACTTTAATTCCAACACACAATAGTACAAAGTTAAGAAATATTATAAATTCAGTCAATATTCCTTTATTCATATTGGAATGTTCCTGAATGCTACGAACATTAATCTACACCGTTTTGAATACAAAGCTCGCTAATAGGGGTTAGAGACTTTACACAAACAAGAGTCTCAAGTACCAGAACAATTCGCTGAAGACTGTTTTTTTTTTATGGGATAGGAGGGCAAACGAGCAGGCGTGTCACCTGATGGTAAGCAACCAACGCCTCCCATGGACACCAGCAACACATATAGTGTTACTGTTGCGTTGCCAACCTTTAAGGGATAGGGGATAGGAAAGGATGGGGAAGGGGGTGGGCCTCCGGGTACCTCTCTCACCGAACGAAACGCGGCATGAGCCACTTTACGTCGGTCTTCTGAGAGGTCGTGGTATTTCACCGATCGAGCCGGCCCATTCATGCAGCGAACTGCTTGGCTCTACCACTGTTAAACTGTTTCACTTTTTATGTACCTTCGGTATATACATGCGGTAGTTGAAGGCTTTTACTACTGAATCGGACGCCAGTTTTAATGAAAAGTATGTTGCTAAATGCGCCGTTTAACAAACAACTATCAAAAGCAGTAATTGTATAATCAAGGATTAAACTTTGTTCATACATTTAGTAAGGTTTTGTGTGGATAAGGAGGCGGTTGATTAAGGTCGACGTTATACATGGGACCAACTGATTGGTTACGTTATCGAGTTACGTTCTTCTTATGGGAACGCTTTGGTAGATTTTGTCTCTCATTTCCTTTTGTTGTTGTGGTATTTTAAAGATAAGAATAGTCACGATATCCTGTAAGTCCCTCCACGATCACACCATCTCATATTTAAAGGACAAAAGCTCAAATCGACCCGGTATCAGAGGTAGAGTGTCGTCTCAAATACTTTTTTATATATTTTTCTACACGCGCTTAGGGATTTCATGGACGTATAAACCGAATCCGGGATTCCATAACCGGGAACATTATGGTTGTAACCTCGATGAATGGCTTGCGGTTTAGGTTACCGTTTCATTTTATTTTGTATTTGAAGCTTGTATTAATATAATTGATCATACATAACACAATTTCACATCTTTTTCTCTCCGAAAGTGTAGTAGGCGGATAAGTCTCGACTCGCCAAATCGTTATGTTACGTCTCAAATGCAATAGGTGGTGAATCCATTGCCATACACCGGTCACAATGTTGACGTGTGAGCCCAGAATCGACCCAAGGATGTCCGAATTAGAAGCGGGGAACTGTACTGTACCACCGAGACTATTAAAATCAATAAAAAACACCCTATATCATCCTGTGAGTGTCGTAAAGGGCCATAGGAGAAATTCACTTGATCTAAACAATCAATTCATAAGTCTCGGTGAGATAACGATTCAGCACCCCAACTTCTAGCGAGGTATCAAGCTAGAGATATCAAGTTCAAATCCAAATTGGTTTACACCATTTACTAATAAAATATCTCCTCGACATGTGGCATTTTTGGTATTATATTTCCGACGAGATAGCTTATCCAGTGTATCGAAATATAATTGCCACTACGTCTACGAGATATAAATTCGTTATTTAGGCCGTGAAATTAGAGTCACGACTTTGACAAGCACATTTTTATATATATGAATAGCAATAACTGAATCCAGTTTACGTCGTAGCTCATCTGGGAATGCAGGATTGCATTTTTTAAAGCATAAATCTGTTAAATTAACAGTACATAAGTTACAGTTTATATTTTAGCTGTTAGGTTTTGCCAAAATTACATTTCTAACTGGAAAACTAGCCCAGCATATTGATTTCGTATAATTGCTCGTGCCTACACTTTTAGGTATTAAAGGCATGAAGTTACAATTACAGTTATTTAATATGTATACCGTTCTTTATAAATATTATGATTTCAGTGGTAAGAAAATGTGGTAGGGCCACGAAGTCTTCTGCTCCAATGGGCCGGCTCGACCCGTGAAATACCATGACCTTTTCGAGTATAGACGTAAGGTGGTACATGTACGCGTTTGCTGAGAGAGGTGTCCGGACGCCCACCGCTCTTCCCCATCTTGTCATATTTAACTCCATTAAAGACCGCCAAAACAATTGTATCCCTATCAGTGTTGCAGGTGTCTATGGGCAACAGTAGTTGCTTATCATCAGGTGTCCCGCTTGTTCGTTTGGCCATGCCTATGGAATAGGTCCATAATAAAGAATACTTAGTTACAAGAAACATATAATATTTATAATATTTGGGTAAACTTTATATCTTATTAAAATTATTTCGGTATTGTTGTCGAGGGGTTTGTTGGTAGACGGTTTAATATTTGAAAAGTCGTTGAATTAATTAATTCTTAATGTTGGTTGCAACCTTCAAGAGTTGAAGTTCCTTGACACCTCCATAATTGAGATTTATAAGGGCTCTTATCTTATATCTGTATTTATATAAACTTACTATCACGTTATATTAATCAAAAGTTTTTATAGTACTATAATATTAAATTCTTGTGTCACAGTTTTCGTTCCCACACTCCTCCGAAACGGCTTGACCGATTCTCACGAAATTTTGTATGCATATCGGGTAGGTCTGAGCATCGAACAACATCTATTTTTCATCCCCCTAAATCACACGGGTAGCCCACCACTCAATATATTTTTTTAATTTTACAATAAATTTCTGTTCCTTATTTTTTTTATAAAACGGTATACAAAAATACATACAACTCTAAATTTTCAACTCCCTACGATATACCCCTATTTTTTAAATTTTATTTTTTGGCAAGACAACGTTTGCCGGGTCAGCTAGTAGTACTATAATTTATAGTATTTTTTCGAATATCTTTTTTATATATCTAAAATGTTTGATCACATTTCCATTCAGAGTTTTAGTTAACAATTTATTTTTTTGTCTACCACTATCAATTGGCTGTTCGTTAAATTTAACTGCGTTATTTCACAACAAAAAAAAAAGAAACAATAGCGATCATAAATTACATCAAATAACATGGTAGTTTTAATAATTTGGAATAGTACCAATTTCTTCTAAAAATGTACAACGCCCAAAGAAACTTGGCAGTCAAATAATATTTTTGCCTCGGCTATTGGAATTGTTAAGGCGACAGAAACTAATTAATTTAACCTAGTTTAACCAGAGAATGATGATATAAGACATTCTATTAATAAAGGCATCGTGTAAACGAATATTCTTTTTATTTATTTATACTACATACATACATAACTTCACGCCAAATCCCTTGCGGAGTAGGCAGAGAGAACAGAGCGCCATAAGGTAAGATTCGTATACGCCTCACTCGCTTCGTAGACTTTCATAACTCTTTTTAGGCACGCGCGTTGATTTTTGAGGCTCCTAACATCACCTTCCTCCAGAACACGTTCTATTTGGTCATGGAATGTGTGTCTTGGCCGTCCTCGACTCCTACATCTATCTGACTCAGGCATAAGTATACGTTTAACCATTCAAAATAAGTTTCTGTTGATATGCCAGTAATATATCTGTGAAATACAATGATACCTGTCAAATAATAACTATATTGGAGTAACTTGTATTTTAATTAAATCAAAAATACAATAATTTTGGTGCTTATTTTGTCATCAGAAATTAGAATAAAATATATTAGGTTCTGAGAAACCGGATTTTACTATCAACATTAACGGCATATCTACGATACCTTCCTTTAGAACCATAGATTTTGCATAGACTATAATAGATGGCACATGTCAGCAAAAATGTACTAATATTCACCACTGACAGCGCAACCGCGTATATTAGATATTCAGGATATTTACATTTCAACACATGAACATTAACTATGTAAAAGTTGACACTTTGTAGCGCTTTTTACGCACACATTGATAAGTCACTCACATACATATCCATTTTTGGTCTCGTTGTTTAGGTGACTATTGCCGATCTATTATTTTTATATCTATGTTTAGAACGAAGAAAACATAGAGTAAATATTTAAAGATCATCAGAGATTTTATTAAAAAAATCATGTTCCAATTTCAAAAGTTTTTCAATTTTTTTTAAATTGTCTTAGAAAAAGGAAAAATTAAACGATCATTAACAATCGATTGGTCGGCCATCGAGATGGAATATTTGGACGTTGGTACGACGTGTGTAACGAGATTTTGATGACAGTCAGCCATTGAATACTAAAACATTTTAGCATCTGTGACATCAGCCCAGTCATAATGATATATCAGTCTTCACTACCTCTATTAAACCTCATACATAATCAATCACAAGCAATTGTATGATGGATAACCTTTAATTTACTTATATTTAATAAGCTGTAATTATAATTACAGACGATCAAAATTTTTACAAGTGTTAGATCTTCACAGTCCGCTGCATGATTGGGCTCGATCGACCGGTAAAACACCACGACAATCTCCCAGAATATCGACCCAAAGTGGCTCATATGCCGTATTTAGTTCATTGAGAGACACATTATGAGGGATACAACCTATTCCTCTCTCTTACCCATCCCAATAATGCCCCCTTCGCTTCTTAAACAGCAACCCAACTGTAACACTATCAGTCTATACCATCAATTTTTTACGCTATCCTATAAAAAATGTGACATTTGGCTTATCACATATCAAAAAATTCGTGAGGCAAGAAGGGGTAACGCTAGAGATGCCATCCGGTAGAATATTAAGCAGAATAGCATAACATTTTTCTTATAGCCTTACATAATAATAATCTAAGGCGTAGATAGACGTTTCATAGTATCCTCCAAAATAAATATCCGGCTTTACAGTAGGCATAGGTGATGTCCCTATCAGTTTTTATCAGAACGGTTACTATAAGAATAAATCCATGTTCAGCACACACACATTTTCATTGGGTCTGATAGAGCTGATCGTGATATACTATCAAGCTATCGAATTTAACTTTATTCATCATCAGCATCTTCTTGCCCTGTTTCCATTATATGGGGTCCATACAACAGGTTTTTCTTCTATTAACTTCCCTATCATTCTCATCTTCCACAATAACATCTTTCTTAATAATGTCGTCCTTCCACATTCAGGTTTAACATTCTTGTCGTAACATGTGTATTCTCTATTCTATTCCCACACAACTTTATTGTGTTGTATAAATAAAGTTATTTATTTTTAATTTAATCAAAGTCGAGTTATAAAAGAAAATACTGAATACTTTTACTGAAAACTCTTGATTAAATTGAATTTTTCAAAAACTTTCCGATAAAACTTTACCATCGCATAGAGTACCGAGTACATAGACAAGTGAAACAAAAAGTATTAATATATAATGCTAGCGTGTGAAAGATATAAATAGATGAAACTATTTTTCTGTCTGTACTTAACAAACTAGTGTTTTATTTGAGTTCCATTGTACACTTTTAGGGGAAAGTTCCCACGACTTGGTGAATTATTTCCGACAACGGTGATGTTATTTGAAGGACACAAATAAATAGAGGCACAAATACAACAATTCTCTGATCTAAAACATAAATAAAATTGACGTTTGAAATATAAATTGATATTGCCAGGGTTGGTGGCTTCGAGTTCAAGTCGAAGAAGCGTTGTACCTACTGGCTGGCTTTCGTCTTTATTTATTCAATACGCTCGTAACTTTAGGTGCCTTTCAGTTTTACTGTTATTGCCTACGTGGCGTTAGATGTCGTGTCGGTGCTATTGCTATCATCGACCATGAACATATGTCTCATACGCACATATATATATAAATAATATATTAATCCAAGAAATTGAGATGCTATATAAATTTAATATAAAGTTAGATTATTTTATAAAATAATTTGGTCACGGAGTTCTGTTTGGTTACTAGGCTACCCTCTCTTTTATGATCATTATATAGATCATCATAATTTGAAATAGTTGCGAAGTCACGTTGCTTTTTAAAATATTGTTTAGTGGTAAAAATGAATGTCTTTGTGAATAGAATGCAAAAGCGGATGGATGTAGAAGTCGAGGACGGCCAAGATACACATATTATGAGCAAATAGAATGTGTTCCGGAGGAAGGTGATGTTAGGAGCCTCAAAAATCGACGCGCGCGCATGAAAAGAGTTATGAAAGTCAACGAAGTGAGTGAGGTGTTTAAGAATCGTGTCTTATAGCGCTCTGTTCTCTCTGCCTACCCCGCAAGGGAGTTAGCGTGAAGTTATGTATGTATGTATGTAAAAATGAATGTCTGAGAAAGAAGTAAAGTTAGAAAAAGAATATACTCAGCGAACGAGTAAGCGTGTCACCTGATGATGAGCAACAAACTCCACCCATGAACAACTGAACACAGATAGTGTTACAGTTGCGTTGCCGTGGACCTTACATTGGAATATGGGGAGGGGGGTCGAAAGTAGGATGAGACGTAGTGGGGGAAGGGGCCTCCGGATACCTCTCTCACCGGGCGAAACGCGGCATGAGCCTTTTTTACGTCAATATTCTGAGAGGTCATGGTGTTTCACCGGTCGAGCCGCCCAATTCATGCAGCGTATTGCGTCGCTCTACCACTGTTAAAACATGATAGGGAATAAGTGAATTATAGGAAAGTGTGGAAAAGAAAAACCTTTTGTGCCGACCCCAAATAATAGAAACATAGCAGGAAAATGAATGATGAATGGATAGATGAGTGGATGAATTTGAATAAATATTTTTGAGTCTCGGTAGCGCACCAATAATGACTTTTCGAAATTGTTTTCGGAAGTTAGGTAAGTGTGATAAATATCGATGACTGAAAAACTTTGTGCCCGGTATGGCAATAGGTTCGCCACCTATTCCATTTGCGACGTAAACAAAACGGCGAGACGAGGCTTAACAGCCGCTGCCTACACCTTCGGGTTACAAAAGGCGTGAAGTTATGTTATGTTATGTTTTATTTTTGAGTACAAACAGATAGATGAAGGTAAGTATTCGTAAGATCAAGCAAAGATCGTATGACAGAAAATAAATTATTTGTTCTAATTGGCATCAGAGCAAAGAGATAATCCCGTAATTAAAACGGTAACAATTAAGAAGATGACTCTGCCTTGAAAAGGCCGGGACGCGACGAGACGTGCGACGTTGTGCCACTTATAGTCAAGGACTCTCGTTCGTATACGAAGACGTGTGAACAAAGCAAAAAGGCAAAACTAAACATGTTTAAAAAAACTTTTGAAGTTGTTACTTACGTACTCTCTTTGCCTCTGCCTAATCCGCATAAGATTTGGCGTAAAGTTATGTAGTTTCATCCACAGTCATGTATTTTATCAGTATCATTATTATTAATATCAGTTTGAAGTTCTGAAGAAGACCATTAATTTGGTCGTGGTATATCCTGTCGCTATCTCGCTATCATGGATTCCCAATCTTAATGCTCACATGATACCAAAACGCCATATTTTAATAATAATATCTTAATTTTCTATTTTTAGTACATACTTTCAAAACTAATGTTTATTTGTATATCATTACATAGTATAAAACAAAGTCGCTTTTCGCTGTCTGTCCCCATAAATGCTTAGATAATCGAAACTACCCAACGGATTTTGTTGCGGCTTTTTTATGATAGTGTGCCAACAGGGTGGTTTGTGTGTATAATTCATGTATGATGTAATAAAAAAGTGATAATTTTCGATAAGTTTAGTACTTCAATTGTTAATGCTGTAAAAAGTTCTTTTGATGCGGAACAAAGTTCGCCGTGTCAACTAGTTTAATATATAACATAATTTGTTTATTTACGTTTCTCCTGGTCGTTGTGTGTCCCAAATTTCATCCTATTCGATAAAGTAGTTAAATTACAAAACGGAAGAACAGATGCGCCGTTTTTGTTGGTTCAAAATACGAAATTTGAAAAACAAATTATTAAGAGATTTTCAGGGACATAGTAGATTGTATCTTACAAAAATATTAACCAAGTAATATCTCTTAGAGGGTAAATATAAATTGAAAATGGGTTTCCTCAATGTTTGTCCACATTCATTTCTATAAGGACGTTAATATGATTACTCGCTATTATTGGCAGGAAAGAATATGCGAAGCCTTGACCATTAAATATGAAATGAGAGACTTTTCTGTTTGCGTCGTACTTTTATTAATACAAATAATGTCATGATTTTCATAAAAATATAGTTATTACAAGGAAATTGCGACTCGACTAATTTGTACCACGCAATAATGCAACTCAAATTAACAATAATATATAACTTCATGCCTTTTTTTACCCGAAGGTTGTAGGCAATGGCTGTTAAGCCTCGCCGTTATGTTTACGTCCCAAATGGAATAGACCGCGAACCTATTGCCATACCGGGCACAAAGTTTTTAGTTTTCGATATTTATCACACACTAGCCGACCCGGCGAACTTTGTTCCGCATCAAAAGTAATAATAGAGTGAATTTTGGATATCATGAGGTTCAATTTGTGCTATTTATCGACTTTAACTACTGTCCCGCTATATCATGTATGTTACATGCACAATCTATTTAAGACAATTGGATGAAAATTAATGCTGTAAGCTGTAATGTTTAAAATAGCTTCGTAAATAAGCCATTATTTCTCCAAAAAAGTAAAAAAATAAAAATGATCATTGTGGGTTATCCCTAAGAGATATGCCCTCGCGGACTTTTTTGTAGACCTTCTAAAGTTGTTTAATAATGTAGAACATTGTTTTGATCTATCACTTAGTGTTCAGCCAGCGTTTGCAATTATAGTGCTAAATCTCGAAAATTAACATTTTTCTTTACAAAACCATACATGAATTATAGATCAAAACCACGCCGTTGACACCCTCTAACTATTAAAAAACCCGCATCAAATTCCGTTGCGTAGTTTTAAAGATATAAGCATATACAAGGACAGACAGCAGAAAGTGACTTTGTTTTTTACTATGTAATGATGATAATAACTTTCGAAATTAATTTGGAAAAGTCATTGGTGTGTGCTAGGATTCGTAACCGCGACATCTGGATTCAGAAGCCGTGTGCTCGACCACTAGCATATTGGTAACAATGCTTACTTTTAATATGTTTTTGGAATAGAAGATATAATTTGCATTGCGAGCGGCGAATATTGAGTCCCAAATGCTTCGCCGTTGTTTATGGTCGGATAGCGTGATAAGTAAACGGTAATATATATTACGATTAGTATAATATATTTCCTTTAATTCACAAAGAAAATGACAGAAAGTAGGTCGAATTATAAAGATTATAAACGTTCTGAAACCACTCCAATATAAGTGGATACGACATCAAACTTTATTATATTATTATAGAAGTTTTGATGGAGAAATATTAAGAGTAGTATAAATACTTTAGAGTGGTAGAGTCTTTCAATACGTTGCATGAATGGGCCGGCTCGACCAGTGAAATACCATGACCTCTCGGAATATCTGCGTTAAATGTCTCGTGCCACATTTTGTTCGGTGAGAGATGTTTAAAGGACAGCAAGGCACCACGGTTTTCAATGGGCGGTGGGTAATTGTTTACCATCAGGTGACTTACTTGCTAGTTTGACTTCCATAAAAAACAATTTGCTATTTATATTCGTCATACAAATGTCACCTCCTCGTGGATATAAAAATATCCGATTGTGCATTAAAGTCAGTATTATTACTCTTTAAGTTCCAACCCTACGATGCTCCGTAATCTATCATAATGTTGTAAAAAATGAATTCTCAGGGTATTTTTTTTTTATGGGATAGGAGGGCAAACGAGCAGGCAACCAACGTCGCCCATGGACACCAGCAACACATATAGTATTACTGTTGCGTTGCCGACCTGTAAGGGATAGGGGATAGGAAAGGATTTGTAGTGGACAAATAATTGTAGGCGAAATATATAATATTTAAGAAAATATAGACAGATCGTATGAAAGGCGATATGATTAGGAGAGGTTTTGTGATAAAGAAGCGAATGCCAGTTAAGTATGGTAAGAGAGGACCTGTTGCGCCGATCCCAAATGATGGCAACATGGCAGGAAGATGATGATTTATAACTCTGAGGATATGAAATTAATGAGATGGTCGAACTATTTATCCAGATTTGCGGACGAGACCTCTAAACGTCACACGGTTTGTTACCGGTAAAATCACACGAGAGATTACTAATTTAAATAAATGACAGTCGTATCTTTTAATAATAGTCTCGGTGGTCCAGCGGTCGAGACACGGCTTCGGAATCCAGAGGTTGCGAGTTCGAATCCTGACACTGGCTCACACCAATGACTTTTCGAAATTGTTTTGGGAAGTTATGTGTGATAAATATCGCGAACTAAAAACTTTATACCCGGTATGGCAATGGTTCGCCACCTATTCCATTTGGGAGGTAAACATAACGGCGAGACGAGGCTTAACAGCCATTGCCTAACACCTTCGGGTAAAAAAAGGCGTGAAGTAATGTTATGTTATTCATAAAGAATGTAGTAAAAAAACGGAACAACGATCGTCGGGTCAGCTTATACTATTTAAAAATACTTTTCACATTACTATATCACTTGCTTCTTTAAAAAGAAATAAAAAGTATTTAGGTCACGTTTACAATATCCATGGTCGAAGCAATTCTTTTTTTTTCACATCTTAAAAAAAAATATATATATCATGTTCCAGCAGATCGTTAACAAAAAAAAAATCATATTCTCTTACTAATTGGATAGGATACAAAAAGGGGTTATAACTCTGAAATCATTAATTTACTTCATTGTACGGTTTTAATGTGCTCTTTTTTTGTTTTTAATTTACCTTGATATATTTTTTTAGTGAGTGCTGATGGTAAACTTTTGGCCACATATTACGAAGTATTTAGGAGGCAAAAGAAATTTAAATGTATTAGGGTGAGCGATATTAGTAACGTGAATACGTGCACGATATTAAAAGGGTCAAATGAGCGGTTATTGCGACCCGTCCAACACTCGATTGCATATTTAATGGGTAACACTAACTGCTACCCTGGGCCGTGGATATATATATATATATATATATATATATATATATATATATATATATATATTTATATATATATATATATAGAGAGAGAGAGACTCCTTAATTGGATAACTCTATTTTAGGTCTGTACTGCGAACTTTCCAAATACGTTGAAATTTGCAAATGGTTTTTTAGTAGATCATTGCATATAAATGGTATTTGATATAATTTTACAGAGATAATAAGGATATCTTTTACTTATTTTACTCGGTGGTCCAGTGATCAAGCACTCAGCTTCTGAATCAAGAAGTCGTGGGTTCAAATCCTGGCTCGCACCAATAACGTTTCGAAATTATTTTCAGGAGTTATGTGTGATAAATATCGATGACTGAAAACTTTGTATCCGGTATGGCAATAGGTTCCCCACCTATTCCATTTGGGAAGAAAACATAACGGCGAGTCGAGGCTTAACAGCCACTGTCTACACCTTCGGGTAGAAAAAGGCGTGAAGTTATGTTATGTTATGAGTCAAATCCCTTAGTCGCCTCTTACGACATTCACAGAAAGGGACATTTAGTCTCAAACAGATCCACACGTTCAAAACGGATGTATCAATCGCTTAAGCCTATTCTATTCGGTAGTGTGACTGACGATTTCCGGCGTTATATTTAGAATATCTTGTATTCGAAAATGGAACACAATCTCTGGAGATATCAACCGAATGTATTTATATTTCACGACGGCATTACGATTTGGTGGATGTTGACTATTTTCTAAAAATAGCGGAGGGGATTGAAAGAGGACCCAAAGCTCTGCTTAGATGTACCTACATATTTATACAGTTCTCATATCGCCAGACCGCGTCTTGAAAAAAATGCGTCCATATTTTTACGTGATTATTACACTCAATTCTGCTATTTTGTAGTTTCAATCTTTTATGAATAAAGCATAACTTCACACCATACCATGTTAGCTGGATAAGCAGAAAAATTGTTTACACTATTTTCATGTTAAAACTGAAATGTTTTTGGTTATAGAGTAAGCAGTTTTCGAAATTTTTATAACGTGCTAAAACTGTTTTATTTCTGAAGTTTTCGTGAACATCATTCACTTATTTTAATTTATTTTGAATATTTATCTATCGACATTCCGAATGCGGTCAACTTCCCTGAAAATGGCAGCCGAAAAACATCCGAAACGTCCAAATAAATATGTAAAATACCTACATATCTCTAAAAAGTTTTTCCGATAATATGTTATTTGAGAAACAAGTGTTTTTCAAGCAGCTTTTCAAGTAATACTCGTTAAAATGTATTGTTATTGTTTTCACTGCGTTTACGATTATCTTACTACCTACAATCGAAATGATAAAAATGAAATAAGGTTTTGTTTATACATCAAAGATATCGGAGAAAAAATAATGGAAACTGAAAGAATATTTATTAAAATAATTGACGACTTTTGTGTTTATACTTGCATCCCATAAAATCTCCATAATAGTTTTGCTATCGATCTAACTCGAAATAGTAGGCAAGGCATTTTACCGCAAGAATACTAATTCCCTCCCATAAAAAAATTAGAAATCTCAAAAACTGCAGAACAGATCGTGATACAGTTTCTAGTATTACATTAAGTAGTTCCAAAAAAAAGATAAAAATACTTTGTATCATTTTAATCTAGTGCCTCTGAAAAAATATATTCAGGAACTTATGATAAATAAAATAGGTGATATCTAACCTCAACCATATAGCACATCGTAACGTCTCCCAAGAACCTTACTCTTTCCATTTAATGTTGTTACATAATATTGCCTCCACAAATGTTAACCATAAAAGTTATTATGAACAGTGGTAGAGACGCGCAGTTTGCTGACTGAGCTGGGTATGATCGGTGAGGTGAGGTTCATAGTTCAAACCATCTTAAAATTCGCTTCCCATCTTAAAAGCCAGTAATGCAGAGATGACCGATGGTCTTTTAGATATCCATGGGCGGTGCAAGTCACTTACCACTAGACAACGTCGTTTGTCCACTTTATCATAAATAAAAAAAAAAAAAAAATTGCGTGGAGTCCCGCCGCGCTACAGAAGTGGAACTTAGTAACATGTATTCACAATAGTTTTCTTTATTTTTATAGGTCTTCACCGACACTTAAAAATAGTCAATAAATAATTAATAATATAGATTTATAATATACTGCTAATGTAAGTAAGGGTGAGGTCTGATGGTGCGTTGGTAAAACTACCGAATGTAGAATCTAGATTGGCGGGTTCGATCCCCACCCAAGTATAAATATTTATCTGGGTGACAAAAGTGAGGCTCTGTGGTTCCACCGCCTCACTCGGCGCTGGGAACCACCAGCCGCGCGGATCCAGGTGGGTGACACGGCTGTCCCGGTGGCGAGGTACTTGAAGTACCTCGGCCTCACCCTGAACAGCCTCTGGAGCTTCGAAGAGTACTTCCGTGAGGATGGTCCCCCGAGTAGGACGGGTGGCAGGCGCGTTAAACCACCTCCCCCGAGATCCGCCGCCTCTACGGTGGTGTCGCGCGATCCGTGGCCCTATCCCGCAGTAGCTGTTACGCCTCGACTCGCTGTTTTTTTACGTTCCGATTGGAATAGGTGGTAAACCTATTGTCCTACACAGGGTGCAAAGTTTTCAGCCAGCGGTATTTATTACACTCAGCTGTCAAACATAATTTCGAAAAGTCATTTGTGTTAGCTAGGATACGAACCCACAACTTTTGATTTAGGAGGGGGGTGCTCGACCACTGGAACGCCGACACTACCGAGATGATTACTATCTACTTCAAAATTGAGTTCTAATATTCACCCGAACATACATATGTCGGCGCAGGACGCCATCTAGCGGTATGTGATGTCAACTATATACAATAACTCATGACCCGGCAAACTTAGTTTTTTTTTATGGGATAGGAGGGCAAACGAGCAGACGTGTAACAGTGGTAGAGCCAAGCAGTTCGCTGCATGAATGGGCCGGCTCGACCGGTCAAATACCACGACCTCTCAGAAGATCGACGTAAAGTGGCTCATGCCGCGTTTCGTTCGGTGAGAGAGGTACCCGGAGGCCCACCCCCCTTCCCCATCCTTTCCTATCCCCTATCCCTTAAAGGTCGGCAACGCAACAGTAACACTATATGTGTTGCTGGTGTCCATGGGCGGCGTTGTTTGCTTACCATCAGGTGACACGCCTGCTCGTTTGCCCTCCTATCCCATAAAAAAAAAAAATTAAGCAATTCATTATATTTAATAACTGTTTTGGTGATATTTCCTTTTATTGTTTAAATGTTTAAATCCATACTGATGCTGCATGAATATTCGTAATATTTATTTTCATGATTAATATCTTAACATTAGATAGTATCAATTCGTTCTATGTAATATTTTTTACTTATGCGAACTTAATTTTTACAACAGCCTAGTAGCGCCATCCGCCGAAAGATAATGAAGTTATTGATTATTAAAATATTAATTTATATATTTACAAACTATTTCGTACTTAAACTGGTCAAGATATTACTAAAATCTATTATTTAGTTAATAAAATACACGAAATTTATAATTATGTGATTAATTAAGCAATTCATTATATATAATAACTGTTTTGGTGATATTTCCTTTTATTATTTAAATGTTTAAATCCATACTGATGCTGCATGAATATTCGTAATATTTATTTTCATGATTAATATCTTAACATTAGATAGTATCAATTCGTTCTATGTAATATTTTTTACTTATGAGAACTTAATTTTAAAACAGCCTAGTAGCGCCATCCGCCGAAAGATAGTGAAGTTATTGATTATTAAAATATTAATTTATATATTTACAAACTATTTCGTAATTAAACTGGTCAAGATATTACTAAAATCTATTATTTAGTTAAGTAAAATACACGAAATTTATAATTATGTGATTAATTAAGCAATTCATTATATTTAATAACTGTTTTGGTGATATTTCCTTTTATTGTTTAAATGTTTAAATCCATACTGATGCTGCATGAATATTCGTAATATTTATTTTCATGATAATATCTTAACATTAGATAGTATCAATTCGTTCTATGTAATATTTTTACATAAGAGAACTTAATTTTAAAACAGCCTAGTAGCGCCATCCGCCGAAAGATAGTGAAGTTATTGATTATTAAAATAATTAATTTATATATTTTCAAACTATTTCGTACTTAAACTGGTCAAGATATTACTAAAATCTATTATTTAGTTAAGTAAAATACACGAAATTTATAATTATGTGATTAATTAAGCAATTCATTATATTTAATAACTGTTTTGGTGATATTGCCTTTTATTCTTTAAATCAATACTAATGCTGCATGAATATTCATAATAATTATTTTCATAACTAATATCTTAATACTAGATAGTACCAACTCGTTCTATGTAATAATTTTTACTTATGAGAACTTAATTTTAAAACAGCCTAGTAGCGCCATCCGCCGAAAGATGGTGAATTTGGATTGTTAAAATAAGTAATTTATAGATTTACAAACTATTTCGCACTAAAACTGGTGTCATAATTATCTAAAATTGTTATTTTGAATTTTAACCTATTTTTCAATTATAATTCTCGAGTAGGTTCACTTGTTGTGTAAAAAGATGTTGTTCATCATTATTGTTATATCAATTATGACCAGCTAGTACCACCATCCGCTACTAGATGTCTGTACGGGTAGTTTAAAAAGTCGCTATGTCTTTTCGTCCTCGGCTTATATGGATCTTGGCTTTTTTTGTAACCATTATATTATATATTAATAGTGGCCGCAAGGGGGCGTTAAAAGCGTTAAATGCTCTTGCACGAGACATTAGAAGTTCCACTTCAATATATAAATATTAAGAGCAAGAAATAATAATTTAAACAATATTTAATTAATCATTCATAGGAACAATCTTAAACCATAAATTATGAAGCTTAGAGATACAAGTACAGTGTGAACAAAATTTTTTGCTCATATTGGAATTCAAATAATAAGTATATAATGCAAAACTCCTCGATAAGTCTTATATAATATTAAACAGTTTTCTAGCTTCAAATCAGCGGATATTAAGGCTGATTTATTAACTTTTCTATCCTACTTATACCATGTAAGAAATAACAAACTGTATTATTGACTCAGATAGCTACAGAAGAAAGGTCGTGAGTTTTATTCCAAACTATTACATTACAAACACTGTAGAATGGTGGTACTCAGAAGAATTATTTGACATAATTTAAGAGCTGAAAAGGTCACACTCTGATCTGTTTGAGAGGAACTTCTTGAAAGCTTCGCAGAGATTTTCGGGTACTTAATCGTTATCATCATACCGGGTTTTATTTCCCCCATATTTTTTTTTGCCCAAAGCTGTAGGGAGTAGCCATTATTGTTTTCTTGCTCGATATTTAACACAGGTAACTTTCGAATGGATTTACGAAATGTTCTGTTTGTTTAAAGGATTTTCGGAATGGTGATCACCTCGTTTCGAAACCGCTAATTCTGTTTCAGAAGTGGTGTGCTAAACCACCAGGCCTTCATATAAAATATGCTAATTTAACAAAATTTATGAAAAATGTTTTCAACAAATTAAAAAATATATACATGCAACCGTAACTGAAAAATGTATATTAAAATTCTCTATGTTTTTAAATGCTTATTTAAAATATATAACTCGTAACTACTGTGAGTTGTAATAAATTTAAAGTTTTAAATAAATTTGTGAGGCGTGCCAGACGATATTATTAACGACGAACGGACGGTTAATAACATTTTAGAATTTCATTATTTCTAACCACGTCAAATAATAATTAACCTATATGAATCGACGCGTTTCTGTTTGTTTATTGTAAAGGCCTCTTTTTAAAGTCTAGAATTCGTATATTAAATTGCTTTATGAAGGATAAACTTATGGTGTCGTTGAAATGCCTATGGTCATATCAAACCAAGTTGCGACTATGCCTTTTCTTTACTAGTTAGTATCGAGTATTTTTTTTTGCTCAATCGAAAACCAATATATTTATATATTATATTTAAATCAGAACCAATATTAAGTCTAAATTTGTAGTCGCCTGGTACGAAAACCCAGAAAAGATGGAGTGATATTTTCTCTAAGGCGGTGCTACATGCCAATAATTGTAAAAAGGCTTAAATAAATGAACAAACATGCCAGCTCTAATAGTCACTGCCTACACTATCGGGTAAACTGGCATGAACTTATAGAAATAAATAATGAATAATAAATAAAAATGAGTGCATTACACTTTCGGTTATAAAACACGTAAAGATATGTCAATATAATCTTTCAGGTAACTGTAGCGATTCCGTTATCTATCCTCGGCATAGATACGAACTTACGATGTTGTAGATATTTCAGTAGTGTTGCTAACGCGAGTAACACGCTCAATGGGATTTTGGGTGGCACCCCCCATTTTTAACGCTCAATCCCAGCGGGCGGTTGTGGGAGGAAAATATAAATATATATCTATCTATGAAGTCGTTAAGGCATTCTTCGAAGCGATTTAACTATCATTTTTATACGTTATGGTTGGTGTTAATATTTATGGAACGTTATTTTTTTTAATGCGGCAAATTTTAAAGGACGGGTTATGAGTCTTTTAGGAAACTACAGAGCTTAATCTATTGCATCGACAATGCTTTTGTTTTGTGCTGAAGTGAGTACGATATCTGTTAATTATATAGAAAATATCTGCGTTTGATTTTAAAAAAATGTAGGCACAGTTTAAAATAGTCCATGTATTTTTTTAATAGAAATAGCTCGACGAAATTATATATTTAGAGAACATGACCAAAATAAATTCATGAATTTCAATAAACAACAGCATGAAAATAGAATATGGTTTGTGTGGCCTTCTCGGCAATTGCTACCCGATGCTGAGGAGCGTGGGCTGTTAGGGGGCGTTTGAGCGTGGTGGGGTGAGGAGGGGGAGAGGTGCGGCTTTGACCCACGCACTATATAGACATGATTTATTTCTGTTGAGAAGAACGATCGTTTCCATGGCAAAATCTTTAATGAGGTCAGAATACTTATTATATACTTACGTGTTGTTCCAAATATAAGTTTGATTAAATAAATGTGTTTATACTAGGTTTTTTTTGTAACTTCGTCTTGTCTTTTTCTACTTGTACATGTAGGCAGTAGCTATTACGCCTTGCAATCGATATAATCCCATTTATTCGTCACAATTTTATAAGTTCCACCGGTTCTAACACGTCTTTTCCGGTACTCCTACTCTCTCGGCGCTGTGCCAGCATCATGGAAGGTTGCTTTAGTCCACCCGATCCCTAAAAAAGGTGACCGCTCAGATCCGTCCAACTACAGGCCTATCGCCATCACCTCCCTTTTCTCCAAAATAATGGAAACACTCATCAACCGCCAGCTCCTTGAGTATCTAGAAGAGCACCAGTTGATAAGTGACCGTCAGTACGGATTCCGTCAAGGTCGCTCAGCTGGTGATCTTTTAGCGTACTTAACCCATCGGTGGGCGGAAGCGGTTGAGAGTAAAGGAGAGGCGCTGGCCGTTAGTTTGGACGTAGCGAAGGCCTTTGATCGGTTTTGGCACAAAGCACTTCTTTCGAAGCTTCCATGTTATGGGCTTCCCGAGAAATTATGCGATTGGGTTTCCAGCTTTCTCACGGCTCGGACCATTAAAGTTGTTGTCGACGGGTCATGCTCCGACTTAAAACCTGTGAATTCTGGAGTCCCCCAGGGCTGTGTGCTATCCCCTACGCTGTTTCTTCTGCATATCAATGACATGCTGCTTAGCAGCAATCTTCATTGTTATGCGGATGACAGTACCGGGGATGCCTTATATACCGGCCACCCGCGTATTTCTCGGGAAAATGTCGACGAGCACCGGAATAAACTTGTGTCTGAAATCGAAACTCTGCTTAGTCAGGTTTCGGACTGGGGCCGACTAAACTTAGTCCAATTCAACCCTAAGAGGTTTGCGCGTTTACCGCTAAAAAGACACCCTTTGTCGTAGCTCCCTGTTTTGAGAGCACTCCCTTACCCGCCTCAGCCGCTATTGGAATTCTTGGTGTCGACTTGTCGAGTGACGTCCAGTTCCGCGGTCATCTGGAGGGCAAGGCCAAATTGGCCTCCAAAAAGCTTGGTGTGCTCAATAGAGCGGGACAGTATTTCACGTCAGGTCATCGCCTGCAACTTTACAAGGCGCAGGTCCGTCCTCACGTGGAATACTGTTCACATCTTTGGGCGGGGGCACCCCAGTACCAGCTTACTCCATTTGACCGCATCCAACGACGCGCGGTTCGGCTTGTCGACAACCAAGGTCTTACTGATCGGCTTGATCCTCTGGCGTTGCGGAGAGAGGTGGCATCTCTATGCATCCTCTACCGCATATACCACGGGGAGTGCTCTGAGGAATTGTTCGGATTAATACCGCCAGCTGATTTCCGCCACCGCTCGACGCGCCAACGCTACCACCCGCATTGGCTGAATGGTTGGCGATCGACAACAGTGCGTTTCAACAGGCACTTCTTGCCACGCACTGTTCCTTCATGGAACCAGTTGCCGGCGTCGGTATTTCCGGACCGCTACGACCTAGGAACCTTCAAGAAACGAGCCTATTCTCATCTGAAAGGCCGGCAACGCTGATGTGATGCCCCTGGTATTGCAGACGCCATGGGCGGCGGTGATTGCTTTCCATCAGGTGACCCGCAAGCTCGTTTGCCCCTTCTCCCATAAAAAAAAAAGTTATCAATCTTTCTCACATATTTTATAACTCCAGAAAAAAATATGTTGTGTGAGCCAAGATTCGAATACCAGACTTTTTGATTCGGAATCAGGTTTATGTTTGGACCGATTTTATGTATGTAATGCGAACCAACGAATTGTTTAAATTTTTTCTAACAACACATTAATAAATATTGACAATCGACATATTGAAACTAGTAATAGACTTTGCCAATCACAAGATAAAATCTGGTATCTGTGCTAGTAAATTAACGTCTTCGTATTTATGGTATTCAGCCAAAAGTCTTTAGTTGCACCTCCACACTACGTTTCGTCAGTGTTTTCATTACTGTCATGTACTAACCTAATCACTTAACAAATTTAATTGTACTAAGTGGCAGCTGATCGATGTCTGGTGTTATTGATATGTCGAATGTAGTTGGTCTGTGCAATCAATTAGGAACTATTAATGTTCCATCAAACACTACACCTGAAATAAACCAACTCTGACGTATACTATATATGACAAAGAAAGATCTACATTAGAAAGATGGTCATTATTCCTGTCTCCCATTAGGTAGATCTGGTCTGCCCATAAAAGCCCCAGAGTGAAGGCATATAGACATATAGATTATAGAAGGGTTAAGGCATATAGAAGGGTTCTTTTCAGTTGGTCAATTGAAAAAAAAGAGTAAAAATAAAAGTAAGTAAAAGAAGATTACCTTTTAATTGATACGATGCTCATGGAGGATATACAGAATTAGAGACTACAAATTCTTGAAAAGACCAAAATGCTTTTCTTGGACCAAAATGTTTCTCTGTTATTAGGACTTGTATCCGTTGTATATATTATAAGCATTTGATTGCTTAGCATGGAATTAGATGGCGCTGTGTGTATAAAAAAAAACCATGCCAAGTCCTCTGCGGGGTAGGATAGAGAGAACGGAGCGCCATAAGGCACGATTCTACACGCACACTCGCTCAATCACTTCTTTGACTTTCATAATTCTTCTCCTACACGCTTGTCGATTTTTAAGGCTGCTAACACCACCTTCTTCAAAGATTTTCTTTTTAATCATGATAAGGTATCGTCGTCGTCCGCGACTCCTACATTCATCCGCTTTTTAACCGACTTCGAAAAAAGGAGGAGGTTCTTTCGTCTGTATGTAATTTTTTTTTATGTCTGTTCACCGATATTTTCGGTCGGTGCAAGCCCAGGTAACGTACTCTATTGTGTTGCACCGACTTCAATAATGAGTGACAATGCTAAATATTATAATACTTAAAGATTACTTTATAAAAGTATTACGTTTTGTATATTGTATTAAGTGTACAAATTAGTAAGTTTCGTTATTTATCGCTTTTTAGTTATGAAGGTACTGTTTTCAATTACCTAAAGATTTTGTGGTTTACGTTTCTAGATTCTAGTCTACGGTTTAACTTTTTTTTTAAAGTTATTTTTGCATTGTAAAAATAAAAAGATAAGATAAGATATTACTATCTGACCCAGCAAAAGTTGTCTTGCCAAAAATAAAAGTTTTTGATAAACCAATAAATAATAGAGGTTGATCGTAGAGTGATGAAAATTGAGGCTTTGCTGTTTCATAAAAAAATAGACACTAAAAAATATCTAAAAAATAAAAATAATAATAGGTCGACTACCCTTAACATTTAGGGGGATGAAAAATAGATACTGTCTGATTCTTAGACCTACCCAATAATCACATAAAATTTCATGAGAATCGGTCAGGTCATTTCGGAAGAGTATGGTTTAACTAACACCGTGACACAAGAGTTTTATATATTAGATAGTTTTAGATTTTAGATTATAAATTTAATATTACTCTGTTTCAATATGTGATGCTCCTACTTTGACAGTGTTTAATAATAGGAGAGATACTCAAGCACCGACGTCAACTAATTAGATAAAATAATAATAATAACTCGTTTAAACTCGAAAACAGTAACAATCAACATTTGTTTTATTCGATGCTAGCTTTTATTAAATGTTTCAAAGGTTTATTTGATTCTGAAAAGGTTAAACTTTCTGAATATCTCTCTGATATCTCTCTGTCTCTCTCTCTCTCTCTCTCTGTCTGAAATGTTTGACGTGCCTCGTGGGCAGTGGTAAAAGTACCTGAATCGAAGGCGGTGGGTTCGATCTCCATCCGAGTAAATGAGCTTTTTTATGATGTTTTTTATGAGGTTTGGATGGCGTCTGGGTGTTTTTCTCTGTATTATAAGTATGTATTTGCATATACATATATGTATTAATATCTGTATCAGTAATAATCTACTGTCCATATCAATAGCATTTAGTTGCTTAGCTCGGAACTAGAGGGCGCTGAGTCTATTTTGCTATTTTTTACTTTCATTTTATTATATAATTACAAAGTTCTGATTAGAATAGTAAGAAATTTGAAACAAAAAGACATGGAACAGTGCGGAATTTATTTCTTAGGATAAGTGAGCACTATGTTGACATCATAATCACAGTATTTGTACTTTAGTGCCAGCCCATCGTGTTTTTTTTTCAAATTCTTTAAAAAAGCAAACAAAGAGGATGATTTTTTAATGATGTAGCGCATATATATAAAATTAATTGAATTTAATTAATTTATTAATCAATCAGCCTAACGAAGCCTCAATCAATTCCAATTAACGACAAATCAACGGATTCTCTGCATCCCAGAGTCTTTATCATGGTTGCCAGAGCAAATTTAAATAAAACGTACCATTTTATTATGATATAATAGTGATAACTTAATAAATAATAAATACTAGTTGACCCAGTGAACTTTGTTTCGCCTCTGAAGAAATAAATATGGTCATTGCGGGTTATCCCTAAGAGATGGTCAGACACTATCGCGGACTGTCTTGTAGACCTTTTGAAGGTCTATGATAATGTAGTACACTGTTTTGATTTATCACATAGGGTTCAGCCAGGGTTTGTAAATAAAATGGTAAATCTGGAAAACTATTACTTTTTATTTACTGCCTTATACATGAATATACATACATACAAACCGACCCGCTGTCACGTTATATCTATTAAAAAAACTACACCAAAATCCGTTGCGTAGTTTCAAAGATCTAAGCATATAACGGAACAGACAGCGGAAAGCGACTTTGTATTATACTATGTAATGAAATGGTTTAAATAAATTAAAATCTGAGAACGCAAATAGCCGTAGCGTAATTCCTGTTCTCGTATGAATTGTATTTATATCGATTTATAGACTTGTATTTTTAGCGATGATAAAATGTTACATACATTAAAAAAAACACAATCTATATTAGTTTATTAACAAATAGCAAACATCAGGAGATAAAAGTTGATAACTATCCTCTCGAATATGTGGAAGAATATATTTACCTGGGACAAATCATCTCACATAAAGAAGACCAATCTACCAAAGAAATCCACAGAAGAATAGCTGGAAAAAATACTGGTCTTTGAAAGAAGTAATGAAATCTAGAGAAACAGGCATAGGAATCAAACGGAAAGTTTTTGATACCTGTATCCTTCCTTGCCTCACATATGGCTGCGAAACCTGGCCCCTCACTAAACTGCAAAGAGACAGTTTACTACATTATCAAAGAGCTATGGAGAGGAGCATGATCGGAGTAAAAAAGCAAGATAGAAAAAGAAACACCTTCATAAGATCAAAAACCAGAGTAACAGATGTGTTAGATAAGATAGACCAATTAAAGTGGAGGTGGACAGGCCATTTACTACGATGTACCCAGGAAAAATGGAGCAAAGATATTAAATGGTACCCTAGGAATGGTAAAAGAAACAGAGGAAAGCAACGAAAAAGATGGGAAGATGAACTGAAACTAACAGAGGGGCCCAACTAGGGGAGAGTTGCAAAAGACAGATTGCATTGGAAAATGTTAGAGGAGGCCTATGCCAAAAGGCACACTGAACTAAGAGACTTTCTTTAATATGACTTTTCTTCTAGAACAATTTTAATAGTTCAGGATAAAGGGCTGATTGATTGATTGATGTATATTAGTTGTAGCCACTTAATCATTAGTTTCTATCACAGTGGAAGTAGAATGGAATGGATGATGCAAGATTGACTAAGCAGATATACAATATTAAAGCGGAAGGATGTAGAAGTAGAGGACGGCCCTCGACACACTTTCCATGAACAGTAAAAAAATGCGGGGGGGGGGGGCGGATATATGCAGGAACATGGACTTATGTGGGAAAGGCTTGCCGGGTTTTGTACTGACGGTGCTCCTGCTATGCTTGGTTCTCGCTCTGGTCTGGCATCATTGATAAAAACCAAAAATCCATCAGCAATTACTACGCACTGCGTTATTCACCGTCAAGCATTGGCTGCTAAAACGCTCCCGGAATGTTTTACTGTGGCTCTGAAAACAGCTATAAAAGTAGTTAACTTCATTAAAAAGAGCGCACTCAATACTCGTCTATTCAAACAATTGTGTTTTGATATGAACTCTGAACACGAAACTCTGCTTTTCCACACAGAAGTTCGTTGCCTTTCAAAAGGAAACATGCTGTCGAGGTTGTACGAACTAAGAGAGGAAGTAAAAATATTCTTAACTAACAAGGAAAACAAAGAGTTGCTAGATGAGTTCTGTGAGCCCGAATATATAATACGTTTTGCTTATTTGGTCGACTTTTTTGCGCAAATAAATAAATTGAACCTTCAACTGCAAGGATCAGGAAATTTGAAGTTGCAAGGCATGAGTAACATATTTGCATATGAAGATAAAATCAGGGCGTTTATTGCTAAAATCGAGCTATGGATCAATAAGGTCGAAAGAAATAACTTTTCTGCATTTGATACGCTCAATCAAATAATTGACGGACAAGGTGCAGATGTTAAAAAACAAATGCAGAACAACATGATGCTCCATTTGACTAATTTAAAAAATGAATTCAATCGCTATTTTCCTGACTGGGAAGATAAAAGTATTCAGAAACTGATCCGGAACCCTTTCCTTATCAACGTTTCCGAAGTGGCCGACGAAATTCAAGAAGAATGGATAGAAATGCAACACGATACCAACCTTAAAGATACCTTCGAATCCGGAATAACTCTTGAAGATTATTGGTACCAAAAAGCAGTTTCATTCCCAAAGGTTCGAGATATTGCCATACGTTACCTAACTCTATTTTCCACCACTTACCTATGCGAGCAGGGGTTTTCGACGCTTCTGATTATTAAAAACAAGCATCGAAATCGGTTGAATGCCACTGCCGACATGCGTTGAGCTTTGAGTAGCACTGAACCGAGAATTCAGAAGTTAGTAAAAAACCCATTAAATTAAATAATAAATAAATGAGTGCTAATTATAAAATTGTGCTTGTTTTCATTATCACACAACCCCTAATTTAGGTAAACCAACTGGGTGGTCCCCGGTAAGACAAACATTTGGTAAAATGATCCCTCATGACTAAAAGGTTAAGAACCACTGTTCTAGAGTAACCTTAAGAAATCAGGGTAGGATATTTGGATTTTCAATATGATATGATATGATGATAGATATGATGACAGAGTAAATGGTGTTTTATTTAACCCCTTTGACGGCGCGAAATATCCGTTAAACGGCTTTGAACTTTGTCAGCTTATATGCGTTAGGAATTTACTTTATGACTGAGTCATAAATCAAAGGTTGGCTGGCAGAGAATGCCTTAGGCATTAAGTCAGCCTTTGTACAATGTACATAAAGTAAAATAAGTAATATAATATAAGTAATATAATATAATAAGTAATAAGTAAAATAAAATAAAATAAATGAATAAATACATTAAATCCAAAAAAAAAAAAAATTTTTTTCGTTAGCCAGTACGAGACTAAGATGTGAAAAAAATTTCGTTACAATACGGTAGCTTGAAGGGAAGTTACAGGGTTAGCGGGCTGAGGGTTGCATTCCAGCCTTGTGGCAAGTTATCACGCTCGATTAGTACATGTCATATCATTACATAGTATAAAACAAAAATTCAGATCAATTTTGACTTGATTTGATTTTAATTTTATTTTATTATGAAATTAATTTTCATTTATTTGAATTTGATTTGATTTCTGTTTGATTTTATTTCAATTTTATTCGATTTTGATTTAATTAAATTTTAGTAATTGTAATCTTATCTTTATTTCCTAATTTATGTTTTAATTATCATATTTTTTAATTGTTCAATTTTAATTCAGATCAACTTTAACTTGATTCGATTTTAATTTTATTTTACTGCGATATTAATTTTGAATTATTGGAATTTGATTTGAGTTCTGTTTGATTTTATTTTAATTTTATTTGATTTTGATTTAATTTATTTTTAGTAATTGTAATCTTATTTTTATTTCCATTTATGTTTTAATTGTCATACTTTTTAATTGTCACTTTTATTGTCCGTACTATGCATGCGGTGTTAACCTGTAATTAATTGTTATACTTGTGAAATAATTTTGTGCGTATAAATTTTAAATGTATTAGTATAAACAATTGTTGGTTAACTTAATAAATAAATAAATAAAAAAGTCGCTTTCCGCTGTCTGTCCCCTTATATGCTCATATCTTCAAAAATACGTAACAGATTTTAATGTGGTTTTTTAACAGATTGAGGGTGTCAACGGAGTGGTTTTTATCTATAATACGCGAATGATATAGTAAAGAAAAAGTGATAAATCCTAAATTTACTTATTTATTACATAGTAAGACTCGGTGGTCCAGTGTGAGAGCACACGTCTTCTGATCCAGAGGTCCGGGTACGAATGAAAACTGACTGAAAACTTTGTGCCCGGTATGGCAATAGGTTCGCCACCTATTCCATTTGGGACGTAAACATAACGGTGAGACGAGGCTTAACAGCCGCTGCCTACACCTTCAGGTGACAAAAGGCGTGAAGTTGTATTATGTTATTACATTTTCAAGCGGAACAAAGTTCGCCGGGTCAACTAGTATATTTTATTGAATACTGATAGCAGTGCTAGTGTATTACACCAAACATTTAATATGTAAAAAAAAATACTCCTTGAGTTCATTGCGGGGTTGGCAGTAATAATTAAATTAAATAAGTTACTATTCTTACATACATCACTTCTCAATGACTTTCATAGCTGATTTATTAGAGAAAAACATAGTTATTTAGTTTATCTAAGACTGACTGTATAGTTAAAAAAGGAATAAACTTAGAAAATATGAAACTTGGCTTTTATATTGATTATAATCTTCTAACAGTAAAAGTATACAGAAAGCTTTATTTTACACAGGTAGAACATTCGGATTTGAAACCGCGACTTATCATACTGGAACGTGCGCTGCTAAGCTTACAGGCCATAGAGGCAGCGAAACATTTTGTACCTAAGTAAAATGGAACGTTATAAAGTGAACAGACAGAACATACAAACATTGTAGGTAAAAAGAGCTTAACAATGCTAATCTGTCTGTCTGACGTCGTACACAAACGGCGCATCCCCGAGGAACGTTGTGAAACTCACTCGCAGCTTCACAGTAACACATCAAGTGGAAACACAAAGATAAACTTTATTATTATTTGTTATCTCGCTTTGTATAGTTTTTGTTTTTGTAAAGGAAACATAGGTATTTGTAAAATAATTCTTTATAGCTCTCAAATGTGGTAGTAAACTCTGGTAGGTAGAGTAAGATGAGTACTCGCTTGCAAATTATATAATATACATTCTAAAAGAAAATAAACAACATTTAAAGATGTATGAGACCTTAAGTTACTCCTTATTACATTAACATGCGGTCGAAATCAGTCAAGCCGTTTCAGAGATTAGACGAATATGTAAAAATAATATTTTGTTACACGTACCTATACCTAAATATTATAACGCGTGTGCTATGAAAACTTCAGTTAGTAAAATTTCATGAACTTTCCTAATCCAGCTAAATTTTTGAACAACATGGAATAACACTCTAATTAATTGCGAATGTAAATAAACAAATGATATCACGTTATAGGACTTGAACCGATGACCACATCGCACACCGTGGGGTTATTCTAATCAATAAGTTTTCGCATATAATTCCGCCGGCCATGCACATCTGCAACACACCATGGGCCATCACACTGCCATTAAGATGAGAGTACGTTCGTTTCTTGAAGGTTTCTAGGTCGTAACGATCTGGAAATACAATTTCCAAAACCGGTTCTATAAAGGAGCTATGCGTGGCAAGAAGTGACTCCTGTAGCGCACCGTCATTAATCGCCAACCATTAATCCGATGCGGACGGTAGCACGAGCGGGACCTGTTGTTGGTTGATATTACAAAGTAATGGGAAACCAATGTGTAATCAGGGCTTGAATGATACGCGGTGTTTGTCGAAAAGGATATCTGCATCTCTATGAGAAACAACAACGTCGGCTTTGTATTCTCAAGGCGGTAATAGAAGGCAAGCGGAAGTGCAGACCTAATGTTCGGCATGGTAGGGGGTGCCGTGGGGTCCGTGAGTTAGCCCCGGGTAGTGTTCGTTTTTTTAGATCGTAAATTTTCCCACCTCAGGTTCGTATTCTGAGTAGGGTACATTTCGCAAACGAAATTGCTTCCTTACGTAGGAAGCCTGAACGAAATTTGCCCGCGTGCTCATTCAACGTCCACGTTCTGGTAAACACCAGACCGTGGACCCTGGAGATTTTCCGGCGGGGTTATTACTGGTACATCTCCCTGGGGTAAATGCCCTTTTAAAACCACTATCATTATTGAGGGGATGGGGAATCGGGTGAGCTTCCGGATACCTCTCTCACTGAAAAGGGGACACTGATCCTTCTTAATTAACAACATAGCAAAATCTCGTTAATTAGAATTCACTAAGCACCGTGTAATATCAAATTGAAAATATTTTCAACCTAATTTGGAGCAAAGTATCATTATTTTATTTTTATTATTACCGGCTCGACCTGTGAAATAGCATGACCTCTCAGGAAATCGGTGTCAAGTGGTTCATGCCTCGTTTTGTTTGGTGAGAGAAGTATCCGGAGGCCCATCACAGCACCCCCTCTTTATTCTATTTTAAAGTCTGCCAACGCAATTGTAATACTGTCTGTGTTGACTCCGATAATCGCTTACCACCGGGAACGGTGAACCGTTTGCTCGTAAAATATATACCTAGCTGACTCGGCGAACAGCGTATTAAAAATGTCATTTTTTTACTAATTTATACATACGAACCACCTCGTTTACACCCTTTACCTATTAAACAAAATCGCATCAAAATCCGTTGCCTAGTTTCAAAGATATAAGCATATAATGGGACAGACAGCAGAAAGCGACTATGTTTTATACAATGTAATGATAAGTACCTACAACATATGTATTGGTTTAAAATGCTTTCCCGATCGATTCGAACAAAGCAAACAGACTGTCACGTTTACAGATTGATTGCTTTAAACAAATCTCTACTGGACAAAGATTAATGATCATTCAATTACTTCGATATCGATTCTACAAGTGTTTTATGTGGATTCACTCATTTGTTAATGTGTTGTTAACTTGAAACCGTTAGATATCTCTAAGGAAAGAATATAGCATAGATGACCCATACCTAATAATCGGAGGATATTTGCTATTAGTTAATACCACTAAAATCTAACATTTATATTTTTTGCAGTAACGGGTTTTTTTGTAGACCTTCTGAAGGTGTTTAATAATGTAGAACATTGTTTTGATCTATCACTTAGGGTTCAGCCAGCGTTTGCAATTCAAGTGCTAAATCTCGAAAATTATAATTTTTAACAATAATTAATATATATGAATTATAGATCAAAACCATCCTGTTGACACCCTCTAACTATTAATGAAAACCGCATCAAAATCTGTTGCCTAGTTTTAAAGATATAAGCATATAAGGGGACAGACAGCGGAAAGTGACTTTGTTTTATACTATGTAATGATAATGACTAGCTGACCCGGCGAACTTTGTTCCGCATCAAAAGTAATTTTTACAGCGTTTGCAATTCAAGTGCTCAATCCTGAAAGTTATCATTTTTATTTGCTACAGTATACATGAATTATACATAAAAAAACACCCCGTGAACTCCCTCTATCCATTACAAAAAAACCGCATCAAAATCCGTAGTTTAAAAGATAAGGTATTTATGTGGACAGACAACGGAAAGTGACCTTGTTTATATACTATGTAATGATGATTATATATAATTTAACATGCATTTAGTCTAATTCTCTTATTAAAATATATTATATTCCTCTATATATTCTCTAACTAAAGTCACACACAAAAGCTTCGCAAATTCTCTGAAGCGACACGTCTTGTTTTCATCTACGTCGTATTAATAAAATATAAGTCGTTGCATCTTTTATGAAATTCCAACGCAAACAATCTGTATGAGTGCCGGGGTGCCGGGGTGCTCACAAATGGGGCGACCTTCAAGGAAACGAGGCACCCGCGTGCCGTTCCGTTCTACGTAGTGACGCATGATTGTACTGAATTAATTTTCCTAATTACGAACGCCACCTGTTTTGTACTATGCGAATATGAGAATATGATATTTTAATTGTACTAATAAATTCTCTCGCATATATTGAAATACAGGAATTTTGTATATAATTATCAGAATATAACTTCACGCCTTTTTCTACCCGAAGGTGTAGGCAACGGCTGTTAAGCCTCGACTCGCCGTTATGTTTACGTCCCAAATGGAACAGGTGGCTATTGCCATACACCGGGCACAAAGTTTTCAGTCATTGATATTTATCACACATAACCTCCGAAAATAATTTCGAAAAGTTATTGGTGTGAGCCAGGATTCGAACCCGCAACTTCTTGTTTCAAATTCGATAATTGAGAATTACTACTGCCTACATCGAGTATTTAGGGCGTGGTAGGCATAAAACAATAAAAACGTAGGTCCTAGGGAAACTAAAATAGTAAACCCTTCGAAGATCTCTTATCACGTAAGTTTTCGTATATTCATTTTGATGTGAAGCATCTATAGGCCAGGGTTGGCCTTGATTGTTGGCGTGGTGATGCAGGCCATGGCGACGCATCGCCACGCTATCTCTACTATAGGACAGAATATATGTACTATAGGTACCGTTAAATGGGGTGACTTGGGATCAAAGGGTGAATAGAGATGAAATTATCCAGTTCAATTTCTTAGTAACCAGTATATCTTATACTTTGTTGCTTAGTCTGCAAACAGGTTTCTATTTGCCGTCTAAAAAAGCAATACTTTTTAGTATAAATATAAACTTTACAACACCAATATAGAACATTAAACCTAAATTCGGATAAAATTTATGAGATGCTAATAAATATGCAAGAGAAATGAAGTATCATATTTTTTTTAAAAATAATCAAAATATCATATTTATATATCATGACGTATTTAGTTCCTGTCACTTCTGCCAGGAATCCCATGAAGCTTCTATTTTTTTTTATCTGCACGTGATGAAATATTATTTTATGAACATCGCTAATCATCAAAATTATTTATTTGTATATTTGTTTCTAAGATTTTCGCGAATCTCATTCATTGATTAAAACAACTTTTAGGATTGTATCGCGTTTATTTATTATTTATTTTTATTTCCCGACGTTTCGAACTCTTTACAGAGATCATTTTCATACTCGTGAAAATGATCTCTGTAAAGAGTTCGAAACGTCGGGAAATAAAAATAAATAATAAATAAACGCGATACAATCCTAAAAGTTGTTTTAATCAATTATTTATTTGTAACCTAAAAATATTTTATATTTTTCATGTCTGAATTATTTATCATCAAATAATCCGTCATTTTCACTGTCAAAGCTATGATATATGGTCCTTTATTCAACATTTCTACGTCATCTATCGACGACGAGTATTTTCAGTCAGAACAGCTCGTAATTGGGATTTCTTTTATTCCAGGAATTTTCAAAGGTGTAGGAGTTCAGCATCATGCCACCTAAGTAAGCTCGAAGATATTAATGACGTTAGTTAATATACTTTTTTGTATTTCTTTTTTTTTTGCGTTGTTGCCTGGAATGTCAGTAAAAGTAATTACGTTTTAATTTAAAAATAAATTCTCAACGTTAACATTTATTCATATTAGCTTGTTCATAATAAGATGGCTGCTTAGTTAGTAATTAAATTAATTAGATATTATGATACACATATTAATTAATTAATTTTGCAGATTTAAATGTGAATATTAGATAAGAAAGTACATTAGGGACAGTAACAGCAAAAATAATGAATACAAAACGGTTTGTTTTTTTACCTTGAATCATTGATACGTCACAACCGGGGTAGGGTAGAAGCGAAATATATCCCGATCCTTCTTGAAGAGTTGGCCCTGGTCTAGTCTTCTTGGTTACGGTGGTGCCATGCGTGTAAGTGAGGTTTCAGTGCTGATAATGTGATATAAATTAATAGCTCTAAGAACTAGGTAATAATATAGTTTCTATAGCTGATAATATTGCGAGGCATGAGAAAAAAAGTAAGGTATTACATGCGTCCATAGACAATGATATACGCTTACCAGGGTGGCTGCGTACATGTTTGCCAGTAATTAAGAAAGGTACTATATAAAAAAATGTTGCTGGTGTTATAGAAAAAAAAAACAACCTAGTAACATAATATCATCAAGAGATATTGCTATCTTATATATCAGCGATCAGGCTTAACGCTACCAGCACCGTGAGATACAACTACAGATATTTAAATTATTCCCATGCAACAAAACAAAGCAAAATAAGAGAATTAGCGAATGAAGAAATAGAATGTACCTGAATTAGAATTATTCATGAAACCATGACAGAATTGCAGGAACCCATTGTGTTTAATATACTGAAAGGCATTGAGATAGTTATATTTAGTATCGCCATAGTACCTAATAGCCTCAACCCATCTGTTTGGCTTTGCATAGATACTGAACCGTATGTTTAAATGTATATATGTGTATGACGACCTCGTTAGCTTTTGAAAACATTTGTTTCTAGATTGAATGTAGATTACAATGTTTCGTGTCTTCGACCATTAAGTTTCCCGTAAGCTTTATCACTTTGTTTTGTTTAGTTTTTTATTATTATTATTATCAACGTTATTTGGCTTTAGCTTTATCTGTAGTAGTAAATGTTGTATTCACAAGTGAATATATTATATTTGCTGTTTTATTAGATATTATTTATATCAGTCTTGCATATTGTTATGAAGTTCGTGTAAATAGAACTCTTTATCTCTGAAAGCTTTTTGTACAAATGTATTATGTATATGTATATTATTATATTATATTATTTACAAATCAGGTAGTATTTATTCTATTTGGGGAAAAACGATTAATTTATATTAGTACTATAAATTTCAAGAATAGTAGCAGATTAGATATATTTTTTTTAATTTTAAAAATTTAAAAGTGGCAAATACTAAAATCGAGTGAGACGAAAAAAAAATGCCAGCATTTGAAAATCGATTCCTCATCAAATACATAATCATTAATCTCGTGTGAAATGTGAAATTGGAGAGTAATTAGTATCAATATGCCGTCGGCTCATTCGGTCATATTGTTTTCAATTTATAATGATGTAATTATATCGTGTCATTAGAAACATATTTCAACTCCATTCAACTCCATTCGACGGGCCTCATGGCGTATTGGTAAAACTACCGGTTGCAGCAATCAGGTCGGGGGTTCGATTCCCACCCGAGCACAAATATTTGTGACAAACATGGATATTTGTGTGGTGTCTGGGTGTTTTTCTATGTATTATAAGTATGTATTTACAAAAGAAAAGTACATATGTATTAATATCCGTTATCTAGTATCCATAACACAAGCATTTAGTTGCTTAGCTTGGAACTAGAGGGCGCTGTGTGTATATTGTGTCCAAGATATTATTATGTCCAAGATATTATTATTATTAAGCATTTTATGCAAAATTTTATTCATTTGATATTTATTGTAAAGTCATTCTCAGTGGTCCAGTGGTCGAGCACCCCGCTTCTAAATCCAGAGGTCGCGGGTTCGAATTCTCACATTGGCTCACACCAATGACTTTTCGAAATTAATTTCGTAAGTTATATGTGATAAATATCGATGACTCAAAACTTTGTGCTCAGTATGGCAATAGGTTCGCCACCTATTCCATTTGGGACGTAAACATAACGGCGAGACGAGTTCGCCTTCGGGTAGAAAAAGGCGTGAAGTTATGGTATATGTTATAACATAATATAACATAACTTCACGCCTTTTGTTGTGCAGGCAGCGGCTGTTAAGCCTCGTCTCGCCGTTATGTTTACGTCCCAAATAGAATAGGTGGCGAACCTATTGCCATAACTATTGTTTATATGTTATGATATATTTATTATCTGTGACCGGATACATATTATTTTTTTAATAATTCTACTATGCATGTTCTATAAAAATACAAACACAAGAAGATCCTTTTCAATTTATCTATAGAATAACATTTTATCTTCGCAAAATATCTTTCATCTACGCATATTTTTTTGTTTACATCTATTTAGAACTAGCAAAGTCTCGGTGGCGCAGTGGGCGAGCGCACGGCCTCTGATCCAGAGGTCCGGAGTTCGATTTCAGACACTGGCTCACACCAACGACTTTTCGAAATTGTTTTCGGAAGTTATGTGTGATAAATATCGATGACTGACAAACTTTGTGCCCGGTATGGCAATAGGTTCGCCACCTATTCCATTTGGGACGTAAACATAACGGCGAAAGGAGGCTTAACAGCCGCTGCCTACACCTTCGGGTAACAAAAGGCGTGAAGTTATGTTAGAACTCTGTTCTTCAATGTATCATCAAATAAAATTAGCCTTTGGAGAAAAAATATACTTAAAAATGAAACCCAAACGATGATAACTAAGAAAAGAGACAAGTTGTTGATTTTCTGAAAATTGTTTGGTGACAACCTGTACATTCGGTAGGGTATGTGAATGGTTCTAAGCTGTGCTTGGCACGAACTAACCTAGTAGCTGTCGCTGCATACATTCAAATGCCACTCTGTTAAGGTCTTAACAGGTGGATTGCGTGTTAACCGACTTGAAGATATGCCAATGATTCAGACAGACATAGATATATATATATATAGTAATATCCAATATGGTATCTATAATATTTGTATTAACATTAAAAAATCCAATGTGTTCGTTATTTGTAATCGATAAACTGTGAAAGTAATCAATCGAAAATAAAAAAAAACTAGTAAATTTTGATATAAAACATAACTTCACGCCTGTTACCCAAAGGTGTAGGCAGCGGCTGTTAAGCCTCGTCTCGCCGTTATGTTTACGTCCCAAATGGAATAGGTGGCGAACCTATTGCCATACCGGGCACAAAGTTGTCAGTCATCGATATTTTCCACTATTCAGAAAGCTCGTACTTTGTTAGATATGGCAACATTTTTTCTTTCCTCACAAAACAATAAAACTCATAATGTTGTACTTAAATTTTAACTAGTCCAGTTAATATAATTTTTTAAGCAATTTTCGCACAAAGGAAAGCAAAGAAAGCTGGTAGAACTTAAAAATAAAATAAAAAACTTACAGTACATTGGACATTATTGGAATGGATTTAAAGAAAACAAATTTTGAAAAAGGCAACAATACTCTTTGAAATTAAATACACTCACTAAATTTCATTGGCTCCGACTACTTACTTTGTGGTGTGTCGTGATTTTAATTGGTAACACTGGGACCGGTGCCAAGCGAGTTCATTGTTGCAATTAACTAATTCTCTTGCGATTCCTTGGTCTCTCTCGGAACACGGCAGCACTAATGCTACATTACAATAATTGCTTCTAAATGGCAATTAAAGGTGCACAAAAAAAATACATAGAGTTTACGTACGAGTACCTGGCGTTGTTTTTTTTAAAACAAAGTCACATTCAGTAAAAATATATGTTGATGTTATAATCATTAACAAATCTGGCATTTCTTGAAAACAATTAAATGTAAAAATAATGAATATGTAAAAAAATATACGGGAGACAAACACCCTAAATGCCAAGTAAACGTTAAAAACTATTGAAATAGGTAAAACTTGTTTAAATTTCGTTCCTGTGACCACACATCACATCAGTCCCGAGAGAGCAAAAAGAGGGAAAAGTATCACAGGTCTATGTCACATCCATGCATTACTTTCCTGTGACCCTAACTATCTATCAAATTCCATCTTCGTATGCTATAATGTTATTGACTTATAAATTCTACGACTTGTATAGGTCTTTACGCTTTTTATGGGATAGGAGGGCAAACGAGTAAGTGGGTCACCTGATGGTAAGCAACTACTCACGGCCCATAAACACCGTGGTGCATTGCCGTCCTTAAAGAGAGTAGACGGAGAAAGGAAGGGGAAAGGGATCGTACCTCCGGATACCTCTCTTACCGATCGAAACGCAGTACGAGCCACTTCACGCCGATATTCCGAGAGGTCGTGGTATTTCACCGGTCGAGTCATTCATGCAGCGAATGGCAAGACTCTACCACTGTTAAAAGGCTAGTAGATTTCCGTATCCGTAACTTTCTGTACGCATCCCGTGAGTTCAGAATCCATACGTTTAATAATAAACAATTCTATATATTCAATTTACACATGTAAAATGAAATTTTAACACCGGAACAAACCACATTTGTAGCTTATTTGAAAAGGTTTGTTGACGTAACATTCAATGTAGGTAGTTGGAATCACGAAACTCGTTCACAAGTTCCAAACTAATTTCCTGCAGCACAAAGCAATCGTCGTACCGACGTGAACGAACCGATACACACGACCGCCAGGACGTTCTGATTGATTTTTCACCTATATATGTATAGTTGTAGTAGAATTGACTAGAGTATTGGTCATATTTTAAACTAGCTGACCCGGCGAATTTTGTTTCGCCTCGAAAACAATAAAAAAAGGAGTTTTTTTTTTCTAAAAACAGCTAGCCTTAGTTACTTCTTACTACCAGCTACTTACCAATAAAATTTTCTTAGAAATCGATTTAGACATTTCAGAGATTACCCGAAACAAACAGTTAAGGAACTTTGAAAAATGATATGTTGGTGTACGTTCATGTGTATGTGAAAGAAAGCAGTTACTACAAAGAAACACTTTAATTTTATTTATATGTATAGATATATAGATTGTATAAAATCTACCGCATAACTTTAGGTCAAATTCCACGCACAGTAGGTACAAATGGGGCACCTTAAGTCACGATTCCTATGTACCTAACTTCCTTCCTTGTCTTTTATAAGTCTAGCCTCTTGACTCAGGCTTCTGATACCGTTAATTTTATTATGAAAAATGTATTGTGATCTTTCTCGATTCTACCATGTTTTCACTTTCCATCCTATGTCTGCTTAGTCAGTGTTGCATATTCCAATCTTTCAACGTAAATACGTTTACTGTTGTTTAATGTACGTGTAATTGGTATTAGAAATGATATATGCAAACATCGATGTTTTTATCGATTCAAAACTACTATATTCGATAAACATAAAGAAATAACCACGTGTATTTCTCACGATAGCATATCGACTGTTACCAAATCGTGTGCTGCAAAAAAAAACTAAAAAGTCGTATCGCTCGTTTTTTTTTCTTTTTCATTCATTCGAATATATTCAGAAATAGACCGTTATTTTTGTTATCCTGTTTTTAGTACTGTTACTGTTTGTAGATACCTACACTATAAGTTTGCAAACTTTTATTTTTAGTTGGTACCTAATGGTAGAAATAGAACTGAAACTTTAGATTCACGTTTTCTTTTGCGAAGCTACAGATTTATTTTGGTTATATTTAAATTTAATACTTATTGTAGTCAAGCATGAACCAGCTTATAATATACTAGCTGCCCCGGCGAAATTAGTTCTTCATTCAATTATTTACTACATTATACATGATTTATACCAATATCCGAGAAATCATTGGTGTGACTCCGGAATTGATCCCGCGACTTGTGTTTCGGAAGCGATTCCGCTCGATCACTGGATCACCGACACATATTATTTTGTTCATTCAATTACTAATGTCATTTATAGTATTCATAACATTGAAATAACATTGAAACAACTTATTATATCGCGTTTATTAAGAACTTATTTTCTATTTATTTCCCGACGCCGCGACGTTTCGAACTTTTTACAGAAATAATTTTCACAAGTAATGAACATGAAAAAATGGTAGTCGATCAGAAGCTATTTTCATTGATACAGAAAGTACCCACATTTTGGAAATAAAAATCAAAAAAGTTGAAGTTAAAAATATGATTTTCACTATTAGTAACCCACATCAGACCATGAAACAAAATTAAATATTTATTTATAAAATATATTTACTAAAGAAAAAAATTGTTTGTAAAGATCCTTTGTCGTATGGTTTAATAGGTAACAGTTGTTATTTTTAATTATTGGATAATTATCTTATTTTTTTAAGTTACTTGAAATCATAGTATAACTTTATTAAATATTGATTGATTTTAAATTTAAAGGTAAATATTGGTTAAGGAATTACTTTCATTATTTAAATCTTATTGATTTATATTAATTATATATGACACTTGGGTAAGATTGAGGTATTTAAGTGTACACAAAAAAAATATATAAACGCGATAGAATCCATAAATAGTTGTTTGAATATTATGAATGTGATTCGCGAAAATCTAACAAATAAATATGTAAAACATTTTATTCAATATGTTAGACATGTTTTGCAACTTCATTTGATATTTAAGCGATCGTCGGTTAAGTACTTAATTTGACCAGGACCTTGTAAGGAAAAAGCCATTAACTACGGACTGCGTTTGACCTTACTACGGGTATAAATTACCTTATCTATTTCCAATGGCTTCCTCACTGAGGGTAGAATGTGAGGATTTGTCCGAAAAGCAATTTTGGTGTGACCTATTTTGTTCGTTACAACAAAAAAAAAAAACAAGCCTATTGAATAGGTATATTTTAAGCCATAACTTTCTTCAAGAAGTTTATTATTTGGCAAACTTTATCGGTTATGAAGCAATGTTACCTAGTAATAATCTGGACAGTGGAAGAGGGATAAATAATGACAGCATCGCAACAGAATAATTGGATAGAAATGCTGATAATACCATTTCTCTGCTCGCCAACCTAAGGCGCAGAATTCTCCAGACCAAAAAAAAATTTGCATAATTCCTTGATGCCGACAAACGGGAAGCATTCTTGAGAATCGTTGGAGCAGTTTCAGCGAGTGCTCATACTAAATATTGCTTTTGAAGCGACCTAATTATGTCAGGTCAAAGAAAGATTTAAATTCTGAAGGAATAATAAGTCCTGCTAGACGATTTATATTAATCCTATCCAGCTGTACAATCATAGTGCACATTACATACAACACATTGCTGTCATAAAAGGCAGCAATGAAGATGTGATCTTTCCGGTGTTGCAGATCCTGGAGACCTGCTTGCCCATTTGTTCCCTTTTATAACAATAAAAAATGGCTTGGAAACATTTCGACATTCAAAAATAATTAGATACCCAAGTCTATGGGCAGTTGTTACTTATTTAAATAGATTCATTAAATAGTACTCATTTAAAGGACCCCATACCTATTGTAGGTATATGAGAAAACCACAGCTGTGACTCGTTCAACGATCTCACACCACAATATTAGCGTTAACAGCAGAAAATTCTGGAAGTTTCTTGCGAAATCGTACAATTTCGCCTTTGCTTAAGTACATGGACAAGTTAGAGCAGAAAATATTTTACCGTATATTTTCTTGCTGCCATGTTTTGGTTTTGCAATGTGACAATTGTCGTATATTTCTCACAACAATATGTATTGCCAAGTACTTAGAGTTTCGGCTTGGTTCGTATTAAAAAGCATAGCAACAGCTGTATCAGCAATTGAACATTGGAAATGTTTTGAAATTATAACAATTGAGTTGAAACGTAATAAAATAAAATTTTATAGAGTTTATTATAATTAATAATAATGTAATATGCAGATTGATTTCAATTTGGTTTTGGTGGTAATTGCCCAGAAATTTATTTGATTACGTCTTAAGATCTAGTTCTAAACTATGCAATTTAAGCATAAATAGGGATTTGCAATTGCATACCACCCAAAATTAAATGTGTCTAGTAAGTCACTCAATAGAAATTAAATGGCTACCAAAAATGTGGAGTACACACATGGTTTTCCACTTTTAAAAATCTATTGTTACCTTTGACAAGTGTTCTGTGGGCTTCTGAATAGATTTAATATGACAATGGTCAAAATGACATTGGCGGTGGTTTTCTTTTAGATCAGGTGAGTACTTACTAGTAGAACTAGCTGCTCAACACAAATTGAAACAAATCCTGCTGTCTTATCTCTCTGAGCCTCTGTCTCTCATCCTGCTTTTCCCCATTGGGGTAGCCAGAGACTAATTCTTTCCATTTGCTACGATCCTGACATACATTTCTTGCTTCGTCCACTCTCATTATCGCTTTCATACATGCTCGTCGGTTGTGATCTGGCTTCTCCCTAACACATCATTGATTCCTCGTCTCGCCAACTACGTTAAACAAATATAACCAAGTACGGTTCCGATGATTTTATATCGGTCGCATTGGATACATGGGAGCCAAATTACTCGTAAAATACAGATGAAGTGTAAGTGGATTATTACAATTTTATTACCTATAGATTGGGCTCTTATTATATGGACAGTAAATTCATAGTAAGAGGTCGTGGCGGAGTCGTTTTCTGTAATTAATAGCGTCCGGCTATTTTAGTGGTCTCTGAAGGACACCACTTGTACGTGACCAGAATGCATTTATTGTGAGGAAAGAATGTTCTGGGGCAGTCGTGTGTTGATCGTGGAAGCCGTGGATCGTTTATTCCATTCGCTCTTTAGAGTGTTGTGCAGATTTATATAATAAATAAGAAGCCAAGTATTGACTTGATTGTAAAACTGTTTGAACGTAATGTTAGAGGAGAAAAACCATTATTACTATCTTTGGTGTTGCCTGCGTGACTTTACGTTGATTTACTGAGATATTGTGACAGGTTGAGTCGGCCCATTTATATACTGAACTGCATGGCTCTATAATTGCAATAGATTTTGCATAACTTGTTCTATCAGTGATAATTATCACTGATAACTTTCAAATGGATGGAGGACAAGTAGTTGTTTGGGGCTTACGAGGTCATTTCCAATTAAGGAATTTTCATAGAAAATATTTGTAACTTATTTGTTAATATTAAAACGTTAATAATATTTACCTAGTTGGCAATAAGATTACAATATACAATACTCATATACAAGTTGGTAGCTATATATTATTACTAGGTGTAAATGAAGCCATTTTGTCGTGTTAGCTAATTCGATTGTGGAAATGAACTAGTGTTTGTATTTAAGTCGTTATGTTATTTCCAGTTGCGAGCAGTTTGTTTCGATTCATTTATAGAGTTACATTTAATCGATACAGATAGAGATGTCTAGTTTCTAGAGTACAATGGCTTTATATCTACTTAGTGGAAATAACGCAATGCTTTTCTCGCTGCCGGTCTGGAACACGTCCAAATCTATTAGTGAATCCGTTTTGGTATGCAAAACTATATTGTTTTATTAAATTTGGTTAACCGTGCAAGCCACACCCAAAACTGTCCATTATATTTGAGCTTAACAGACTATATTCTGTTTTGTCGTTTGCATGTTATAACATAGACAAAACTATTTTTGGAAACGCAAACGTCTTTTCGATGATTTGGAGGTCGAGCAACCCGTTTCTGAATCAAGAAATCGTGGGAACGACTCCGGGCTCACCCTAATGGCTTATCGGAATTATTTATAGAAGTTATGTATGGTAGATATCGATGACTGACAACATTTGGCTCGGTGTGTATTCAATAGGTTCCGACACGCATTCCATCTGAGACAAAAAATACTACTAGTCTAGGCTTCACAGCCTCTGCCTATAACTTCAGGTATAAAAGTCGTAAAATCATAAAAAATGCCAATTTTGTTTTAGTTGTATGCTTATTTTGTTTAATGTCTTAGCATACGCCAGGGTGTGGGACGGCAGCCGGTGTATTTCTATATCAAATAGTAACATGAAAGTCGCAACTGAATGTCTTTTGTATAAATTTGTGACATTGACACTTTATTAATAGAAAGAGATCAATACGGAGGGTTTGCACATTGTCTAAGGTATTTTATATTTGACGAAGCGAGCAACACAAAAGCTGCCATGAATAAAACTGAGAAAATACCGCTGGTAACTATTATTCACTAGATACTTTGTATACAAAATGTATCATGTGTAAACTTTTAGTATCAAATCTCACCAGAAATCACCAGAAACAGACTTCAAGCAACACGCAATGTAGTTTAAATTGACACGCAAATAATTTATTGTAAATGAACTTATTATCAAACAAAATCGAAATATATTATGCCGCGTTTCGTTCGGTGAGAGAGGTATCCGGAGGCCCGACCCTCTGTACCCCTGCTTTCCTCTCCTACTCCCTTAAAGGACGGCAGCGCACCATGGTGTTCATGGGCTGGTGTGAGGTGCTTACTGTCGGGAGACACACTTGCTCGTTTGCCATCCTATCCCATTAAATAAATAAAAATAAATAAATAGTAATAAATAGATAGTCCACACAATCAAAGAAAACCCCCTTAAAAGCATTTATCTAGAGGACTTTAACTTACAAAAATACTTTTGAAAAGTTATTGGTTTTTATCTAAAGGCTGCTGAATTCTGAAGTGGATTGCTGAATCACTAGGGCACCGATAGTTATTTTATTTACTTCTTATATAGTCTCGGTTGTCCAGTGTCGACTTCTGATCCAGAGGTCTGGTTTTGAATCCTGACACTGGCACACACCAATGACTTTTCGAAATTGTTTTCGGAAGTTAAGTGTGATAATATCGATGACCGAAAGCTTTGTGCCCGGTATGGCAATAGGTTCGGCACCTATTCCATTTGGGACGTAAACATAACTGTGAGACGAGGCTTAACAGCCGCTGCATACCCCTTCGGGTAACAAAGGCGTGAAGTTATGTTATTTTACTTCTTATAAATTAATGTAAATAGGGTAAATAAATATTATGTAGTCTCAAGTAGAATGTTTCTATTGCTCTCGTATTCGGCTGATTGACAAATAGCTTACACACAAGATCTTTTGGGTAAAACCTACTTATATAGATTTGGGTGATAAATTTTCTGTGACAGATATTTTATTATGTTATGTATTATAGCACTTAGACATTAATATAGCTAAGTTGCCTTAGACTGCTACATGACGTGTACATGGTACTGCTACTTAGTATAAAGTAAAAATACGCGTATTGAAATATGGCTGGTAATATTATAATATAATTAATGATGATATTTATATTACTTGCGTTAATATTTAGTATTTTTAGTAAATAATTATAATAATAGAATAATGATTAGTTTTATATATATAAATAGCTTATGTACTTAAGGTACATTCATACAGCCAGTTAAAAAAGCTAAAAGTTGTCGTTCCAGCTTATGTTGCTCAAATAACAATTCCTCATATTAATTTTACTCCAACATTTCCAAAGTAAAGCCACAGTTTTGTTAAAATTGTATTGCAGTTATAAATTATATCAGCCCAACTGTGGAATCGGAGTCCTTTAGCGTATATAATTCTTTGTTTTATTTTACGATAATCTCTATTGGAACCAATGAAATTTATTAAGATACTTGAGTTTAGCGTGCGAAGTATAAGGATTCATTTGGTAGGCAAAGTTGTAATGGCCATTTCGACCCAGTTTTCCGCACGCATAAAAAGACACGGTACAACATTTTGTTTTTAATCTTCATTTATATTCGAGCACTGACTTTATAAAATGCCAGAAATTTTAGTGTGCCAGTAGTAATTGTTAAATAAACAATCTTATTTATCTCAAAAAAAAAATCATCTATAGGTGCGTTCAGAAATAATTGTGTTGTTATTTTAATAAATGACACACATTATGGCGCGTAATTGAGCGGTACTGCTCGTCATCCATCATCACGGCTCCCGTGAATTATCCGAAGGTTCCTGACACTCGTTTAATCAATTTTTGGACAAGTTAATACAATTTGTACTCTCGACAAATGATGAGAAAGTGTGAGAGACTGCTTTATTAAGTCTGTGCCTGCATATATAAAGACATGGCGTGTATTATTTTTACCACGTTTCAAGATTAAATTGTTTCTCACTAAAGTTATTATTGAACTTTGTTTTTGTTAACTTGAATTGGTGTGAAATAGATGTTATTTTGAAATAAATTTTGTAAATGTTTACAAAACTCAAGTGTAAATTTTATATTCATATGCTTTAATTAAATAAAATAAATACAAAACTATACGATATTATTTTATTGCTTGTTAAAATTATTTTTGAAGTGACTTTCAAGAAATATTTTCATATTGCAAAAGTGCTTAGCTTTCTTTTGGAATACATAGATTTAGAACGTACTTAATGCACAAGGCGCTGTCTGGTAGCTCAAAGCTAAGTTTATTGTAACTTCACGCGTTTTATACTCGGTGTAGACAGTGACAGCATGTACATTTTTGCATTCGGTAGTTATCTTACAGAAGTTTATAGTCCTGGAAACGAATTCGAACTAATTACCTCTGAATAAGAAGAAGTACCGTCAACCCTTCAAGAGTTTATGTGTGATAAATATCTATGAATAATTTTTATTAATAATATTAAAGGCGTGGATGTGCATATTAATTTATTTATTACATTACTTATTTATTTATATATATTTTACAAATTTATTTAATTATTGCATGTAACGATATTGCAGTACCGACCGATACAAGGTCGCAAGATGGAGGCTCTCTCTCTGTTGGCACTACGCCAGTGGCAGCTGTTCTTACACATAGTTGTTACATACGCAATTTCTTCTTGAAATAGAAAAAATATTTAGCTTTCCTACCTACACCTAACTTTTATAATAATTACACTGTTTTATTAAATAATGGTTGATATTAAATACAAAAACATAGCCCAAATAATAAGCAAGCTGAAGTAGCAGTGGGCAGGATACATTTGTCGTAGATCTGATTCCCGATGGGGGACGACCGAGTCTCGGAAAACGTGGCTGGCAGCTGTTGGAAACGAATGGCCGAAGATCGCGCTCAGTGGTGTGCCGAAGAAGAGACCTAAGATCTCCGCCCACAGCTGGACATACTAGCTATGGGCGGAGATAGGTTGATAAAGATATTAAATTATTATTTTACTCGATATTGTATCCGGATATTTACCAATGACACCATAAAACATTGGTAAAGAAAACCCCGTGCATTGGTGAAGCAATCAACTGCGGAATCGAGGTCGGTGGGTTTGATCCCAAACCGTGCACAAATATTTATGACAATCATGAATGTTTGTATGGGGTATATGTATTATTAGTACGCATTTACAAAAATAAAAATATGCGTTATCTAGTTTCCAACACGAGCGTTTACTTGCTTGGATTGAAAACGAGAGAGAGGTGGGTGTATAAAAGGGAAACCAAAAAGCGCATGTCGATTTTTTCTTTTTTTAAGTACCGTTTTTCCAATATGTAAAATATTTTTATTATAATTCTTTATATTTTTTCATACACGAAGATTGGGTTTCCTCAAATACGTCTTGATAATATTCGGCGTCATGGAATGCGAGAATATTTTTTCATTGCCAAAAATATTTGTGGTCGAATGGACATCGGACTCTATGCAGATGTTTGTGGATGATACCTCCAAAATATTTAAGGTAACGGCTACGCTTTTAATTTGCAAATTCCAATACCAAAAACAACCAAGGTATTACTTTCATTATCTTCAGCCTATTGCAGTCCACTGCTGGACATAGGCCTCTCCCAGTGTGCGCCACAACATCCAATTCTCTGTCTTCCGCATCCAGTCTTTTCTAGCAGCATTTCTGAGATCGCCTGACCATCGGGCTGGTGGGCGTCCTACGCTACGTTTACCAAGACGTGGTCTCCACTCTATGACCTTCTTACTCCATCCACCATCGGTCCTTCGGCAGACATGACCAGCCCATTGCCACTTCAGGGAGCTTATTCTACGAGCTATGTCGGTTACACCCGTGCTCTGGTGGATATACTAATTCCTGAGTTTATCTTTCAGAGATACCCCAAGCATAGCTCGCTCCTCCTGTCGGCCTCCTTCTCGAAGTTTCGTCTACCTAACTGGATAATTTTGCCTAGGTAGACGTAATTGTTTACGACTTCGAGAACTGACCCTTCGACGCTTATCGGTCCGGGCACGACATGTTCATTGAACATAACCTTGGTGTTGTCCAAGTTCATGGCCAAACCAACACGCCGGGAGGACTTGTCTAGGCTGCGCAACATTCTGCTTAACTGTTCCAGCGACTCTGCTATTACAACGATGTCGTCGGCAAACCGAATATGCGAGATGTACTCACCATTCACGTTGATACCCTGTTCAGTCCAATCAACTGTCTTGAAGACGTCCTCCAGATCGTTGGTGAAGAGTTTGGGAGATATGACATCTCCCTGTCATACACCTCGATTCAGCTCGATGGAGTTCGTCACCTAGGCCTGTATCTGGACAGTCATCGTGGCGGTGTCATACAAGCATTTCAATACCTCGATATAGTGCCAGTCGATCCGGCATCGCTGCAATGCATCCAGAACTGCACAAGTTCTCGATCTCGGGAACAACCTTTGAGACACTTTCCTCAGCGTGTTGACCACAGTGTCGGTCCTATCGTCCACGTTGCCTGTGGTTTCCAGCAGGTCGAAACAATTTTGAAGTTTCACTTACAACTTTTTGGTTTCGGCTATTTGGAGTGGCGTAGATCGGAGAATAGACCTCATCTTCCGGGTCCTTTCAGCTTTCAAGTTAATATTTAGAGCCTCGAAGAAGTCGGTGATCACTTCCAGTATTGAACCTGTTGATCACAGAGACATCTCTAAATATATGCTTACTATACGTTATGATAAAATCTATCTCGTTCCTTGTCACAAAATCGGGGCTTCGCCAAGTCCACCTCCTGTGGAGACTCTTCTTGAAGAATGAGTTCATCAAGAAGAGTCCTTCAGACTCCAGGAAGTTGACCAGCAACTGGCTCCTGTGATTTCGCCACCCCAAGCCATATGGACCGATTTTCGTTTCGCCACGTTCTTGTACTCCCACTTTGGCATTGAAGTCCCCCATAACAACGTTGTAGTGAGCCTTGGCGGTAACATGTATTGCTTTTGCAATATCTTCGAACATCGCCTCGGCTATCTCGTCAGAGTATGTCGAGGTCGGCGCATATACCTGCATCACCTTCAGGGTGTACCTGTTGGTGAGTAACAGTACAAGGTACGCTACCCTGGTCGACACACTACTGATCTCCACAACGCTGCCAACGAGCTCCTTGTGAACCAGGAAACCGACACCCCCCTGGGAGAACTGGTCACCTTCTCGAAAATAAAGCAAGTTGCCCGACTGTAGGGTTATCGTGTCCTTCCCCTCTCGCCGGGCTTCAGATAGCCCCAGAATATGCCAGTTCAAGCAACCCAGCTCTACCTCGAGTTAGGTGAGGTGTTGGTCCAGCCGAAGACTGCGTCCGTTGTATGTAGCCACGCGTAGTTGTTTTTGACAGCCTGCCGGAGATTCTTAGCACCCCCTGTGCCACCGTTACCACGACCGCTGGCTTTGCCGGGAATGGTGGGACCACCGGGAACTGGGGGCCGTTGGTTCTCAGCTCTTTTAATTTTGGGAGGTTTTTGCCCATAGTCACCACGGTGGGCAGACGTGTTGGAGACCGCAGGGGTTCACCTGTTATAGATAGGGACGCTGATGCCCGTCCCCAGCGAGAATTTTTGGGTTGACCCTTGTTTCGGAATGGTTATCCCGCCATTCTTCGGTGTTATGCTATGTAAGCTTGTCAGCCATACGTTTTTCTTTTGCTCTCGGCTGACTGAGAGAGGGTATTACTTTACACTTGTGGAATTATTCGTTTGGGTTAGGAGTTGAAGCTAGGACATCAAGAGACATACGGGATATGGTCCGAATGGGGTCGAAAGTTACTAATATTAGTTGTTTCTTATGTTATCTATTTGAAGAGATGAACATATCCCAGCGAAATATAATTTCAGGAGATTTGAAAACCGACTGAGTTTATGACAACAGTTATGTCAAGTCGAAAGTATTTATAAATCGTATCTTATGGCTGCCTATTTTTCCGGTCTACCCTGCAAGGCACTACGCGTAAAGGCAAGTATTACTTTCGTAACAATCACGTAACGTAAGTCATATTATCACGGTGCGCGAATGCGTAGGTACTACATCAGAGACTCCGACCGCCTATGCGTAATAAAGACCCCGAATCGAAAACCCCTATTTTGAAAAAGGTTGTTTGTAAGCTTTTGAGAGGATTCACTATGTCAACAGCTGAAGGAACACGGTTTCCATGTCGTCAACATACATAATCCTTGTGAAAAAAGTATACTTACATAATAAGGAATACATGAAACGCCAAGTAGCAGGATGAGAAATTCATTCGCGAATATTAGGTGCCAAATAGAGGAGCGTACATACTCGTATAATATCTTTTCAAAGTCAACTTGTATTCACCCCTTTCTAACTTCTCTCTTATCTGCAATCTCTTTAGTAACATCCAGAACACGTTTCACAACATTTAATGAGACGAAATATCTGCTTAGTCTATATAAAAGGTCGTTAACACAATTCGAAGAGAACACGCTTTGAATGTACGCCTAAAGTTTAGAGCGAGTTTGTAAGAGTTTGTTAAGAATCGTCTTCTGTCTCTCATCACAGGAGGTCTCAGTTTTGAATTTACACAAATTAATACTATTCAGAAGGCTATTCTCCAATAGATGGAGATACTAGTATGCAATCAGAACTCGAACTATCCTCGAACTATCCCGTTTGATTTTGAAGAGTTGAACATTTTGAAATCAAGCGAGTTTGATTATTTATTGCTAGTATATTGACGTCATGTTTGACATTTGCACAATAACTAGAACTTGACCTGAGGGTTTAAACCTATTACAATGGTCTATTATAAAGACCACGGCATGCATAGTAAAGGTCAGACGAACATGTCCCTATCTCCACCGAGGCGATGAAACATGTTCTTTGTGCTTCTATACAAAAACATAATATCCGAATATAAAATCTCTGTCTGGTATTATTGTAAGTTTCGTTGGTCCAGTGGTCGAGCTACCGTCTTCTGAATCAAAAAGCCGCAGTATCGAATCAGGGTTCACACTAATGACTTCTCCGAATACCTTTCGGAACTTATGTGTGATAAATATTGATAACTGACGACAGCATTGTGTTCTTGATATGATCAGGCAACAGGTTTCGTCACCTCTTCCATTTGGGACGTATACGACGCATTTTTATATTTATTCTCATTTTATCAAAAAAATCTTCAGTTCCTGTACACTTATTGTTGTTAAACTAGATATTGTCTTTTGTTTGAGTTTTATTAAATTAATGAGTAAAGCGAAAATGAAACAAACTGACACTCCTTTTCTTGTTCATAAATATCAGATTATGATAAATATTTATTATTGACAAATTTATTTACGATGTACTGCTATAGGATCAACCATTCACTACATGGAACCAAACTTCCGCAAACTTCCACCTGACAAAAAAAAAAATTTAATTTAAAAGAAAAAATGAGTCTCAGCGGTCCAGTGGTTGAGCACAAGGCTTCTTCTGATCCAGAGGTCCGGGTTCGAATCCTGACGCTAGCTCACACCAATGACTTTTCGAAATTGTTTTCGGAAGTTAAATGTGATAAACATCGATGACTGAAAACTTTGTGCCCGGTACGGCAATAGGCCTATTCCATTTGGGACGTAAACATAACGGCGAGACAAGGCTTAAAAGCCGCTGTCTACACCTTCGGGTAACAAAGGCGTGAAGTTATGTTATGTTAAAATAATAATTTTAAAATCATTAAAGTCAATAAAAAACATCCACGTTGATACCATATAAACAAATTAAATGTCCTCAATAGATCAGGATTCTCTCTAATAGACATTGATGACAAGAATTAAACGCGAAATGTCCTGAAATGGCCTATATACGAGCGGTTCTTGGTAGACGAGACAGTGACAGGGGTCGGGACAAGTAAAGCTCAGCAATCGCAGTAGATTTAAACTACGACCCTGGACGAGCGAACAAGCCGCGCGAAGCATATTGAATTATTTAAGACACCACATAGTAGGTATCAGTGTATCAGTTTTGGAGGATGTTTTTCTATTTAAAATGTACATGACGATAGTACAAATATATATTTTGCAAATATATGCAAGCAGTCTTAGTGGTCCAGTGGTCGAGCATCCCGCTTCCGAATCCAGAGGTCGCGGGTTCGAATCCTCACATTGGCTCACACCAATGACTTTTCGTAAGTTATGTGTGATAAATATCGATGACTAATAACTTTGTGCCCGATATGGCAATAGGTTCGCCAACTATTTCATTTGGGACGTAAACATAACGGCGAGACGAGGCTTAACAGCCGCTGCATACACATTCGGGTAACAAAGGTGTGAAGTTATGTATGTTATAAAGATATTACAAAATATATATATATATATCTTGAAAATAGTATTATATTGAGATATAAGTTAATTTTTTTTTGTAAATATTTGTAATTAATAATGATCAATCACTCAGGTGACTTTTGGTCATTATAAATCTGTTAACATCGCATTTGTTGGTTTTGCTTGGTCAATCAGTCGTAAAAAATACGGCATATATTTTCAACAACAAATATTTTCGCGCGTGCATGAAAAGAGTTATGAAAGTTAACGAAGCGTGTGAGGCGTGTAAGAATCGTGCATTATCGCGCTCTGTTCTCTCTCAAAATTTATGGTGGTTTATGTCTGTATGTATGTATGTATGTATATTTTCAGCGATTCCCTTTGTGCAAGTGTCAAAGACGCGATAAAAATCTTTTTGACTACCTAATACTTCGTGACTAAGTAGCTAGTAATATAATTTAAATACTTCTAAAGTTATTATTTTTACTACATCCTTAAATATACTATAATAAACTATAATAATAATTATCAATCAATTTATTTACAGACATTGATACCTAACACCGCCAAGTGTTAATAAAGTTGTTAATGAAACAATACAATTTATTTTAATTTCCAGAGGTCAATTGCCTTGATTTGATTTTAAGTTAATTATTTCTTTTACTTTATATGATAATCTAGGCTAGTCTTTACTCGTGGACGTAACTTGTTTTAAAATTATAGTTTATAGCAACAATGGAATAATTGGAAAAGAATAAGATACGAGGAGAGTCCACCCTGCTGCATTCAGCCCAGAAAAGACGAGAACATTTCGTTTGATCCTTGTCTTTTAGTAATATTCCCTTGCAAGGTGTGACCAGACGCCTGACATATTATAGGATATTGGCCTTACCACTGTCGCAGATATTCAAAAACTCAACCAGCGATTCATCTTTAAAATTAAACTATGTGATTATAAAAATGCCTTTAGGGTCAAGCTTATTTTATCAATGACTAAACAAATTAAGCCTGAGATTTGGCCAATATTTCCTAATAGTAATTCGATAAAAAGCTTTCATGTTTCTAAGCAAAAACAGCAAAATTTATATCACAAGTTTATATATAAATATATAAGTTCATTTTCATGTATAAATGATATTTATGTATTTATCTAGTAGTATGTAGATAGCGGGCCAGTTGCAACATGTCTCTGGCAAGCAAGACAAGTTGCCCCGGTGGCTGGACGCCAACAATACGCCTGGCTCTGATTTAAACCAACTAACAATGGCACATACTACATTGTCGGCACTCCTATTCATAAATATACATAATAATATCTTCCCTTCTGTCTGTAACTCTTTTCTTCGTGAATGTTCACTGTTGTTGTATATTAAAAATAAATGTATTTTACGAATTTGATATATGTTTTTGGTCTTGGTGGTCTAATGGTTGAGCTCCCCGTTTCTGATTCAGAAGTCAGTCAGTTCGTTTCCGGACTCACCAATGATTTTTCAGAATTCTTTTCGTAACGCGACGATTCGGCGGGTCGAGGCTTTTACAGCCGCTACACTTTCGGGTAGAGAAAGGCGTGATATTACATATACGTTTTGATATGAATTAATAACAGTTTTAGAACGAGCTTCCTTATAAAATGATGCGGGGACTATCCTGGAAGTCTAGAAGGATCAAAGAAAAAGTTCGAAAAGTCATTGGTGTGAGCCAATGTCAGGACTCGAATCCGCAACCTCTGGATTCAGAAGCGGGGTGCTCAACCACTGGACTACCGAGACTACTTACTTTATTAACTATACGTATTATAAAGTTGTAGGAAAGTGAAAACTGTAACTTTTAGGATACTTGGGACAGATCATGTCCCAGTAAAACTGTTAAACTACATACATACATAACTTCACGCCAAAACCCTTGCGGGATAGGCAGAGAGAACAGAGCGCCATAAGACACAATTCTTACACGCCTCAATAGCTTCTTTGACTTTCATAACTCTTTTCATACACGCGCATCGATTTTTGAAGCTCCTAACATCACCCTCCTCCAGAACACGTTCTATTTGGTCATGAAATGTGTGTCTTGGCCGTTCTCGACTCCTACATCCATCCGCTTTTGCATTGTATACAACAAAAATAATAAATAAAAATAGTAGGATACAATTGAAAAACTATGTGAGATCAAATTTCTCCTCATTTCGGTCTACAAGCAGCGTTCCCAGAAGACTGGATGCATTGCCACGCTGAATGGCAATGCTAATCCTCTGTGTGAAGAATAGACCAGCGCTCTGGTCGCGAGAGGCTTCGATCAGCCTCTTTGCAAGATCTTATATTATATAATATATATATAATAATATAAGGGGCCATATACTAGGGCCATAATAATTTACGGCCCTAGTATACATGCATAGAAATATGCAACAGCGATGATTTATTTCCCGGGAGATAATCTTTGACTATAAACTGAAGACGCTTCCGTTGTCTGCACTCTTAGATCTTTTAAACTATTCAACGGATCTTAAGATCCGTTGAATAGTTGCTATTGCTATTGTTGTTCTATTGCTGAAAACTGCATTAATGCAGTTTTCAGCAATAGAACGATTCAATAGGGAATTGAATATCGTATACATAAAATAAATACATGTAGTACAAAAATAGTAAAATTTAACATAACATAACTTCACGCCTTTGTTACCCGAAGGTGTCATCGATAAGAAGTCATCGATATTTATCACACTTAACTTCCGAAAACAATTTCGGAAAGTCATTGGTGTGAGCCAGTGTCAAGATAAAAAAAAGTAAAAAAGTAGTAAAAAAAGTAGTAGTAAAATTTAAATACACAATAATAGTTCATACATTGAGATTAATTCATCTCAGTATGTGGTCGAGTGTCTAGTGGTCGCGTAACCCATTTTTGAATCAAGAAGACACGGAATAAAATCCACGCTGACACCATAACTTTACAGAATTCTTTTCAGAAATTATTAGTGATAAATAAAATAGATGACTGACAGCATTGTGTACAATGTATCACCTGTCCCATTTGGGACATAAGAATTCGAACAGTCCAGGTGTAATATCTGCCACCTACCGAAGGAAAGGCGTGACCTCTCAGCAAATCGACCTAAGTAGCTCATGCCCCTTTCCACTCGGTAAGAAAGATGTCTGGAGGCCCAACCAATTCCCCTCTCTCCTTATCATCCCATTTCTGATCCCTTCCATATCCCATTGTAAGAGATAGCAACTCAATTATATCACTATCTGTATTCGCTGTTCAGGGGCCGCGTTTGTTGATTGCGATCGGGTGACACGCCTTTTTGTTTTGCCCCCCTATTCCATAAAAATATTACTTGAAGCAATACACAAAGAATATTTACAAAGTATTTACTTATTCCATACAACTTAGGTCTAGTTACAAAATATACCTCCTGAGACCTTTATACGACATTTGACCGACTTTAACTTGGCCATGACGCACGTCTGGTTGTTCTATATAACCCACACTTGGCAGGATGAACTTTAGTAAAAGTACCTGTGCTCAGTTCAGAGCTGTTCGAAAGAGATATATGAGATAGTTATTTTACACTTTTATTCTAAAACTTTTAATACGAATTGAAGTTGTGAGCTTACTGAACCATAAGCAATAATATTTATTTATATATTCCGTTTGGAACCGAAAAGGACTCCGCGAATATAGGCATAGTTGTGAGACCAATTTTTATTACAGAAATATTGTTTCGCTCCACGGGACAATCAGGGATTCCGGAGACTGCATAAAAAAAAATCCGGTAAGATTAAAGTTTTTTGAAAGGACAAATGCAATATTCATGATTAAAATTTGATATATCTATAGCCTAGTGACCTAAAAGCATGCGGACTTTATTTTAGATACATACGCACACTTAAAGCCAATATATTTTCGAAAAAGAAATTTAATGATAACGTAAGATAACTGCGCGCCTTCTTCTACCGGAAGGTGCAAACAAGTGCAAGCCTCGACTCGCCGAAGTTCGTCGAATTGTTACGTTACGTCCCAAATGGAATAGGTGGCGAATCTATTGCCATTGCACGGGGCACAATGTTGTGAGTCTACGTTATTTATCACACGTAACTTCCGACTCCTAGATCCATCCTCTTTTGCATTGCATTGACGGCCAAGACACACATTCCATGATCAAATAGAACGTGTTCTGGCGGAAGGTGATGTTAGGAGCCTCAAAAATCGACGCTCGTGCATGAAAAGAATTATAAATTCAACGAAGCAAGTGGGGCGTGTATGACGGACGCTTTATTCTCTCTGCCTACCCCGCCAGGGATTTGACATGAAGCTATGTATGTAACTTCCGAAAAGAATTCCGAGAAGTCATTGGTGTGAGTCCTGCATCGAACGCGCTGGTGGTCCAGCGCGTTCGATGCAGGACTCACATCATAAAATTGCCTCGTCTCAGTGGTCTGAGACGAGGCAATTTTATGATTATTATTGATTACTGATCTGACAACCCTAGACGTATAGCATCATATATGCAATATTTTTTTATATTTTTTTCAGAGCTCGCACCGGTGTGGTAGGAGTGCTGTTGAGGGTTGCACGACCTCTCCTGTGACTAGCCAGAGCGCTCGCCCACGGCACGGGCGGCGGATTGTAAGATCTTTATTTTAACTTTATACAACATAATTCGCCACTGTTGTTATTAGAAAGAGATTACTTTAAGAGAAGTGCTTTAAAAAATAATGTAGTAGGTTTGGAAAGCTGCTCCAATAAGGACTTAACCGGCCGACCCACTATTGAGCAGTTGGTTGTTTTAATACTCCATCAGTCCTGTGGCCAGTCCGTTTTATATTAATTTGTAAATATTAAAAAAGATTATTTATTCTACGTGTATTTCAGAAGCACTTCTATGTGGAGCACATTATCTCCTTAGTGGCGCATTCTGTTCAAAGCGCGCCACGCTTGTACTCACCCACATGTGTGGGTACACATTAGGTCCTCTGTACACAGCAGAAACAATTTTCCACCACTCTCTCTCTCCTTGCATGTTGAATATTTTATTTACCTTAGTTTCACTCAGTGGTATAACGATACGATTGTACATTATTTATATATGAACACTGAAATATCTACAAAAATAAAGCTTCTTAGTCTTTTTTTCATAGATAGTATACCTACCATTTCACGACAAGGTCTTAGAGGAGATACATGGTGCCATAAGATTGGGACCTTTAACATCCCACTAGATTTATTGAATTTCATAACTCTTATCATAATCTCTTTGTTTAAAAAAGCTCCTAACGGCATCTTCGGATAAAACAGAAGTGCTAAACACGCAGCTAGTTGAAGAATAGGTCGGCTCGATCCACGAAATACAACGAGTTCTCAGAACTCTCGCGTTGCTCGTATTTAAGAGAGAAATCCATATCGATACCCTAATTCGCAAACCTACTAACTCCACTTTTTTTCGAAAATGAAAATTTTGATACCGATAGAATCTAGATAATGTCTAGTATCTGCCGGTATCAAAATGCCATTTTCGAAAAAAAAAAGTGGAGTTATTAGGTTTGCGAATTAGGGTATCGATATGGCTTTTGCTTGCTCTTCCTACCCCTACCCCTTAAAGGCCAGCAACGCTAATGTGACCCTCTCGGTGTTGCAGATGACCATGGATGACTCTAGTCACTTATCACCAGGTGATCCGCTATTGCCCCCTCTTTCGTAACTAAAAAGAGTTCACTTATATCGAAATGGAGCCCTTAGTAATACTTAAGAATATTGTTGTTGGTTACAGAGGCGTGGGGCGCGGCGCGTGGCGGCGGCGCGGGCGCGGGCGGCGCCATGACGCGGCGCCCGCCACCATGACGCTGCCGCCGCCCGCGCGCCCCGCGCACCCCGCCGCGCACCGCGCAATGCGCTATTACCGCATCTGGATCTACGCGTGCAACGGCGCGCTGTTGCTTGGGGCGCTAGCATTTTGCGCGGCAGCGGGTCGCGCGCTCTCCGACTATCGCCGAGCGCTCGTGCCAGGCCTCGGAGTCGCCCAGCCCGGTTTCCTCTACGGATACGTAGCACTGCCGGCACAAGCGGGTCTCCTTCAGCTGCTCGGTTGCCTGGCCGCACTGAGACTTTCGGAACGCATGCTTAACGCGTACTGGCTGGCACTACTGGCATTGTTGGTCGGCGACGCTGCCATCGGCGTTTACTGGGCGTTCCGCTTCGAGCGCGTGTGCCGTGAACTTCGACCTCAACTACGACTCCGTCTGACCAAGGATTACGACACAGACATGGAGTTCTCACAAGCTTGGGATCGTCTTCAGAGAGAACAGCGTTGCTGTGGCGTTACGGGGCCCACTGATTTTGCAGCATTCAACAAAACGTCGTTACCGGCCAGTTGCTGTCGTATTCCGGCTCACATGTCAGCAGTCACGCCGACCCTATTAGCGGTCACGTCGGCGACATCTCCTGCGTCATTTACACCTGTGCATTGTGCGCCTCACACAGCCGCTTGTGCTGAGAGACTGCTCGTGTGGCTCCGACGAACTGCAGACGCGTTATTCGTGTTAGGATATTGTGTAATAGCATTCCTAAAATTGTGCTTCCTCGGTATTCTCCGTTACGAAATAAAGGAGATGATTCAAAAAATTAGAATATTACGTAGCGAGCTCGGGGCGGGAGAGTTACTCGACGCCAGTCCGCTTCACGGTGGACCTCTATCACAAACGATAATAGTAAACGCGGTGAACGTGAACGGAGGCGTCCGGGCACACGGTGGAAGCCCTGATCGGGCCGGCGAGCGAGAAGCACTGCTAGGACGAGCATCAGAGCCATGCTCGAGACGAAGTATACACGACGAGACACTGGGCCCCAAGACAATAAACGGCAACAACAACTGCGAGATGCGAGAGCTGGCACGAGGGGACTACCGACCTCTGGCGGCCGATAGCGCGGCAACTCGAATCTGACTAAGATGTTACTTGGAGCGGCTATTCGGACGGCGATGGCGTTCCTTTCCAGCTGATGGCTGTGAGATCGACCCACCACTGGTGCGCGCTCCTATTGCTATCGGACCTCGGGCAGGCGCTCACGTGCGCCTCGATCATCGTCGACAGACTCGCTCCGAATTTGAGCTGTAAGCTGTGCCTGTATGAATTTGAGACACTCGACTGCCATAAAGAATACGGATAGTACTCTCGCAAGAAATAAAACACATAGTGTCGTTCACAGCTGTTGCTCTTTTAGACTGTACAAGATATGTAAACGAGTATTGGGGTGTCGATACGAATATTTTATATTATGACTTAAAAATAATACCTTAATATGCATCGAACAGTAATTATCGTGTAACATGAACAAAGTGAACTTGAAGTTTTTAAGCAATGCTTGTGTTTAGTTCCTAAATTTGGCGTTAATCCGGTTTCGTAGGAGAATAAGATAATAATTGAATTCGTTTTATTGTGTGATTTCTCGTGATGAATATCAGTGGTATGTATTAGTGTTACAGTAACGTATCAAGCATGATTTAAAAAGCCAACATCAAATCCACAGATAATAGACAATATGCTCTATTGCTATTGAAATAACACAATAATTTCATCCTATATACCTAACAGTAACATTTAGATATATTTTATTTGTTATACTCGATTGCGATTTTAATATTTACAGCACTAAATAACGGGAATCAACCAATATTGATGTTAATTACTATGATTGTTTAGATGTAAGACTTGACACAGATTTTGATTGTATACCAGTAGTATTAACTATAATTATTATTACATATGGTAACATTTACAAAAATTTTCATGTAATTTCTATTAATTACCTTCAATTTATATAGGATTGTATGTGTTAAAAATTACTTGTCAAATAACTATTAATATTTCTTATGGCAAACCATAGCCATCGGTGGTCTTTGAAGTGTCATTCTTAATTTTGATTATTGGATGTATTTATAAAAAAAAAATACTTTTGATAAATTTGGTCCTCAAAGTTGAAATAGATCTCATAGAATCTAAATGTTTTTCAATTTAGTGCAATGCGTAGCTGATGGCAATTACCGATCATTCACAACTTTATGGCTATCATAAATTTCTTAGTTTGCTAAAATTTCTATTCGGCTTTGATGCACGAAAACTTCGTGAAACTGTGTAGAGTTAGGTGATGTATCTGATGGCACTGCTTCAATTAGTTAGGACACCACTTTAGCGTTAGGTGAATAGATATCTGGTTTAGTTATATCAATATAACCTATATCATTTTAAGTTATATCATCTGCATTTTAAAACTTGATCAATTTTAAATTTCACGTTGCGAAAACAGCGTTTGAATTTGCAGCACAACAACATTTATGTATTTGAATTGAAGCGATTTGTCATAGTCATTTATTGAATTGTCATAATTGCGAGCGAGAAGAATTTTTTAATTGAATAATTTTCTGTTTTTTTTTTATCTGATAATTTCTGGCCAGTTATTAATCTAACACTGGCAAACTCTATGTTTATAATCTTACCTATATCTCACATTTTCCAACTCAGGCAGCAATGTCGTGTGTATAATTTTATTCCTTAATTGCTTCTACGAAGGTGTGCCTATAAAGAAAATGGTTGGTAGGCTACTTTGTGAATTAATAACGCATCCCTATTCTACTATTTTCTATTTCGCAACTTCATAGTTTTCATAGCTTTTGGAATGTTTTTTTTTTTGTTTTTAGTGATGTGACAATACCAATTTTTGATGTAATATTTAGCTGTTTCTTATATTGTATTCGATATAACGTGCAGATATCTATGCATAGATCCGAATATTCTAAACATAAAATTCATTCGCCAGGTTTCCTTGTCACTGGAGAGTATGAGTTACGGTGAATGTAGCCGACACTCTGTTATATTATCATAACTAAAGGTAAATGTAAATAAATAGGAAGTAAACATAATTTGTACATGTGTAGTATGCAAGTATTTTGTGTATGGACAGATTGACAAAAAAATAGTACTGATATGAGCTTAAACGACGTAGTGCCTACAATTATATGCTTGTGAACAATGTATGACAAATGAACAACTACACAAATAGTACTAACATTCTTTTTTTTGTATTTTTTTTTGTAATAGCGGAGGAGAAGTATAAAAATTTCGTATTACAAATTTTGCCATCATAAACAAAAGAGTGCAGATTTTACTATGCTATACGTAAAAAAAAACATCGCGCCAAGGATAATAAATAGACTGCGCATATAAATTGTTACATTATCCTCACGGTGTAATTAGGTAAAATTTATTAATGGCTGTGTCAAATATAGGTGAAACCTATTTATGGCGTGTAGAAGTATCACGTTCAAGGTACAAATCCGAATAACTCAATCAACTGCGGCATAAATTTACTACGAAGTCATAAACATAACTAGTGTCGAATAGTTTTTAATGACACTCGAAACGCTAAGAGAATACCACCCGCGATATATTAGTGATATCCAGAATAATACTAGTATCGATAATATTAGATATCTACGTTCCTAGGAACAGTGGTAAATGTACTTTTGATAGTATTTGGAGTTGTACCTTCGCGGTTGCGTTCAGTTTAACGTAATGTTTGGTGTAGTCGCCTACAGGACTAGCGTAGCGTTCGTTCGTAGCAACGAGCGTATTGGTAGAAAACCGCGTATCGCAATGTGTACTAACCCGATGTTCGACTAATTATGACTTATATCTAGATTCATACATATTTGTACTTTTACGAACTAACTTTATAGATATATTATAATGATGACGAGTAAGAAGTTATGTTCGCTTAGTGTAGGTAATGATATTTTGTGAATTTACGATGCAGAAAAATAGTTTTTTAATATTGTTGTCACATAAATGTACCAATCTTATAAAAGTAATTAAAGAAAAAAAAACTTGTACCTATATTCGGAAAGTTGAATAATTTGTAGCTAGGATCCAATCTAAATCCTACATTTCTTCCAAAATTAAAAAAAAAACATAAATAAAAGAAAATTAAAACATTCGGTAAAATAAAACGACACGTGCCTTGGCTTAAAAATTCTATAGCTAACTAAAATTATATTTTATTTTTATTATAAATTAATGAATATGAAAGTTTAAAAGTTTAATAAAACATATAACTCGTCTAATGTACTGTCTGTATACACAGAGTAGCTACCTTTTGAGTAGGTACAGATTCGTGCTAACAACTGTGCTTTAATCTATGTTATGTACCATGGACATAGAAACTCACTTTCAGACGAGTTCTTAGACGACTTAACGATTAATAATGTTGATCTTATCCTGTTTGTTTACAGAAAAACACTTCAGTCGTCTTTTTATGTGAATTTATATTGAAATCTGAATGTTGTTTCCTCAATATTTTACGAAGATACAACATAAATATGATAATATTGAATGTAAAGATGTGTGAGACATTTGTGACGTATTATTATTATTATTATTCAATGTGTATAGAATATTCATTCACTCGTTCATTCATTCATTCGTTGTACGTAATCTTTTGAATTATATTTGTGTCATAATAATTTTATTATATTTATGAACAATGTTTTTTTCTTTATGTGTGTGTTTTAGGGGTTGTTACAACTTTCCGAAGGTACGCACTAGGCGACTGAAAGCTAATATTATCGTAATAAATGCATTAATAAACAATTTGTTATTATGAAATATGTTTTATTTGAAAGCAATAAAACTTTGGCCATAGGTACAGTTGGCATTCCCCCGGATTCCCCCGGATTCCCCCGGACTTGTCCTAGTTTAGAGGGCATTCGGGGAGCGTCCGGGGAAGGTTTCATTTGAATACAGGGTTTATAAAAAATTATAAATAAAAAAAATTAGGTGCGCCCGCGAGACACGCACTATGCTTGCACCACACCACGATCAACCGACAAACCATGTATATTCACGTTCCCCCATCCCTTTCGACATTTTCAACTGTTTTTATTACATTAAATATGTTTAAAAGATCTTATTGACATGTCCGGCTTTCGGTCTCTAAAATCCGGGGTTTTCACGCGTCTTGTCCTGTTTTCAAAATTTTAGAGATGGCAACCCTAGTTATAGGAAAATTTTATTATTATTATTCACGAATACTACGGTACAGAAAATAAATTGGTTATGACTATGTATAAGATCAAGTTTTTACATAAAAAAATAATTGGTCGTATCAAACTATGGTTATGTCATTCAGTAAAAACAATATCTTTGTTCGATGGATGGATAGTTTGATGAGGCAATTATGAGTAGCGGTTAAAAATATTTGTAAAGTTTCGTTAAATGTAAATAATAGACTTGAAACAATCCCTACATAACGTAACGTCCATTAATGTCACCTCTTTTATTTATACAAGAAAATAAATAATTTCTTGCATATTCTTATAAATTGATAAAACAACATTCTAGATTCATAAACCCGATTAATCGGGTATAAAATAATAATTGAAATCATTCACTCTCCTTCTGGAAAAGTCGGATAAAAAAATCATCCTAGAACAGGAGCAATCGGTATAAAAATGACTTAACCTTGTGTAGAATTAAATGTTTCATTTACAGTTAAAATGCTGTAGAATTTTATTATTTTAACATTTTATATTCAATTGGACATTATCAAAGTACATATTACAAAAAAAAAAAATTAAAAACATCTTCCACTAAAAATAAGTTTATAATAACATCATGCAATCAATCTGACTGACCTGGACACGTTCTTCTTTCAGTCGGTATGTTCTATCGACGTTAGCACCACCGATGACCAGGACATCGCCATCGTGGACTTTGCGTGGATCAATAAGAGGCAGGTCATCATTCTGCATTCCCTTCAAGCTGGTAGAGCTGTGAAATCTTCTCACGGAATGCGTCGTACATTGCTTCGCATCTCTCCGAACGCCATTATTAAAAGGATTCCTCGAATTGTCGACATTGTTGAGATTTTTAAACTCAACAGCAATATCGGCGCCTACTTTTGCGTTGTTTTTTATTAGGGCGATATCTGAGAGTCGTTAAAGAATATAAATTGTGGCAATTAGCATCGTTACAAACTTTTATGGACCAGTTGGCATTTCTTCTTCGTGTTTAATTTACTGCCAAATTACGCGGCATCCAGGCTTGTTAAGGTGTTATAAAGATCTTGTAATTGTTCTGTCAAAAGGACAGTTTTGTTTTATATAACGTAACTTGACCCCTTTTTCTACCTGAAGGTGTAGGCAATGGCTCTTAGAGCCTCGATTGGCCGAATCGTAAGGTTACGCCTCAAATGGAATAGATGCTAAACCTATTGCCATTATACCGGACGCAAAATTGACAGTCTTCGATATTTATCACACGCTTCTGAATCAGCGGGATGCTCGACCACTGGACTACCGAAAGTTAAACTGTTTCTTTATGATTCTCAGAATTAGACCAATGTATGTATAGCATATATACATAAGATAACTTCACGCCTTCTTCTACTCGAAGGTGTAAGCAGCGGCCGTTAAGCCCCGACTCGCCGTTATATTTACGTTCCAAATGGAATTGGTGGCAAACCTATTGCCATACCGGGCGCAAAATTGTCAGTCATCGATATTTATCACACATAACTTTCGAAAAGAATTTCGAAAAGTCATTGGTGTGACCGGGGTGCTCGACCACTGGACCACCGACAGTCTCGGTGGCGCAGTGGTCGAGCACACGGCTTCTGATCCAGAGGTCCGGGTTCGATTCCAGATACTGACACACACCAATGACTTTTCGAAAATTGTTTTCGGAAGTTATGTGTGATAAATATCGATGACTGAAAACTTTGTGCCTGGTATGGCAATAGGTTCGCCACCTATTCCATTTGGGACGTAAACATAACGGCGAGACGAGGCTTAACAGCCGCTGCCTACACCTTCGGGTAACAAAAGGCGTGAAGTTATGTTATGTTATGTTATGTTAAATGACATTTAATTTAAATAAAATGATTCTAATTGTACATTAACAATACAAACTTGAAAAATGGTTTGCTTTATTAAAATCTGTGTGGCGGCTGTTAAAGAAGCTATAGTCGTTAGAATGAAACTTGGACGGAGTTGCGAGCAACAACTAGTCTATAATAGTATTTTTTAAGCTTTTTTTAAAAAAAGGATACTGGAACTGAGCGAACTGCCGCCAGTGGTTTTAGACAAGGCAGATAATATGAAAGGTGTCACTTCTTTACCACGTATATTCTTTTCTTCAGCCTCTTCTAAAGCACGACGAATGTTATCTTCTACTAACTTTTCTGTATAAAGAATAAAAATTATCAACAAAATAATGAAAAAAGGACCGATTCGAAAGGTCGCTTCAAAAAGATTATTTCACGAAATGTTCACACTATCAACGAAGTACCAGTGTGGTGATTACGTATCAAGAGCAACGCGATAGCAATCACGATTGATATTTACGCGATTGCATTCGGCGTAAACTGATTAACAATTTCCATTGATTGCTACGCGATCGCAGTTGGCGCTAGGATCGTAGCGTAAGGTGACACAGTTTGTTAGCAATATAGCTTTGCTTTTGCTACTAGGCGATCACCACATCAGCAACGGTATTTGGTCAGGAGACTAAATATTGTGATTTTACGAAATATTTTCTTTAAAAAAATAAATAAATATAATATTTTCTTTGTCGGTGTAAAAGTAAGAAAGGGCATGCTCCGATGGTTCGGACATGTAGAAAGAATGGTTGACGCAAGACTGACTAAGCAGATATAGATAGGCGTCGAGGACGGCCAAGACACACATTCCAAGACCAAATAGAACGTGTTCTGGAGGAAGGTGATGTTAAGAGCCTCAAAAACCGACGCGCGTGCATGAAAAGAGTTATGAAAGTCAACGAAGCGAGTGAGGTGTGTAAGAATCGTGCCCTATGGCGCTCTGTTCTCTCTGCCTACCCCGCAAGGGATTTGGCGTGAAGTTATGTATGTATGTATGTATTTTCTTTTCAACTTTATTAGATTTTGACATGCTGCCATCGAGTTATTAGTTTCATTAGTGAATATAATGTCACAAGTATATTTTTATTTCTACAGAAAGATTTACAACAGATAATAAAAAAAAAGGGAAAACCACGGAACATTTTGTTTTAAATAAAAAAACGCACGAAAGTAGATTAAAATTCAACCTTAATATTTCTAAAATAAAACATATTATTGTATGTTCCTATTCTTACCATTCATAGCATGTTCCTTAGGTATCAGTACGGCTATTACGATTCCAGACGCGAGTCGCAGAGAGTGCGCCGCCTGCAACACTCTTGCCGCGTGTGAGGCGTCTGTCACGTGATGTGGCGCGACAAATCCAGAACTGGTTGTGTAAAATGCTGGAAAATCCCTACTAACCCCAAACGCACACACGCATACACCTTGAGTTTCCTGAAATATCACATTTTCGTATTTTATGGTATACTAGCGACCTCAAAAATAACAGTATATTCTCTCTATTTAATGGATATTTTTATAGATATAAACCATCCTCTTCAATCACTGTATCTATTAAAAGAAACCGCATCAAAATCTGTTGCGTAGTTTATATGGGGACAGAGAAAGCGACTTTGTTTTATACAATGTAGTGACTACACAACGAGTAAACGGATCACCTGACGGTAAGTGACGAGCGCGGCCCATGAACACATGAAACACAGATGGATGCAATTGCCGGCCTATAAGATACTATGGGGAGAGGTTGTGGAAGGAAAGTGGGCCTTCGAATACCCCTCTCGCTGATCTAAAAGCGGCATGAAACCCTTTACGTTGTTACTATGGGAGGTCAATTAGAGAATAGTTTAAATTCCTCGGTAACCAATTGTCATTTAAAAGGCCGCGGGGTCGAATCTTGGCTCACACCAATGACTTTTCGAAAGTTATGTGTGATAAATATTGATGACTGAAAACTTTGTGCCCGTTGTGTCAATAGCTTTGCCACCTATTCCATTTGGAACGTAAACATAACGGCGAGTGGAGGCTTAACAGCCACTGCATACACCTTCGGGTATAAAAGGCGTGAAGTCATGTTATGTTATGGACTAGTAACCAATACACGTGGAAAACTTCGCTGCATGAATAGGCCGGCTCGACCGGTGAAATACCACGACCTCTCAGAAGACCGACGTAAAGTGGCTCATGCCGCGTTTCGTTCGGCGAGAGAGGTACCCGGAGGCCCACCCCTCTTCCCCAACCTTTCCTATCCCCTATACCTTAAAGGTTGGCAACGCAACAGTAACACTATATGTGTTGCTGGTGTCCATGGGCGGCGTTGGTTGCTTACCATAAGGTGACACGCCTGCCTGTTTGCCCTCCTATCCCAAAAAAAAAAATCTTTTATCTATGAACACGATACTTCTAGAAGCAGTGTCTAAGCTTTAGAGCTAAATAAATATCTCTGAACATAAGTTTTGTCCGGATGATTTGTATTTCTTTGCTGAATGAATGAATATATTGCAATAAAAAAGTTTGAATTGATTGGTGATTGATTAATCAAGCAATATTATACGCACTTTTAATTTAGAATGAACACTTTCAAATCTTACACTAAGCCTTCATATCTATTAGTTCAGGTTATATGACGTTACAGAGAACTTATTAATAAATGAGTGACTCCTGCCGACTGAGTGTCGGTGTAAAAGTAAGAAAGGGCATGCTCCGATGGACATGTAGAAAGAATGGATGATGCAAATTGACTAAGCAGATATGCAATGCAAAAGCGGGTGGATGTAGGAGTCCAGGACGGCCAAAACACACTTTCTATGACCAAATAAAACGTGTTCTGGAGGAAGATGATGTTAGGAGCCTGAAAAATCGACGCGCGTGCCTGAAAAGAGTTATGAAAGTCAACGAAGCGAGTGAGGTGTGTAAGAATCGTGTCTTATGGCGCTCCGTTCTGTCTGCCTACCCCGCAAGGGATTTGGCGTGAAGTTATGTATGAATGTATAAATAAATTGAATATAAACAATAAAAAAATATGACGCATATTAGTTTCGGATATTGATATTAAACTCGAATCCGATCAAACTATTTCAATATCTCGTTTGTAATAGTTTTGTTTGCAACAAAGTAACAACAAAACAAGAAGTTATCTTTGAGCCAATTTTGCAAGACACGTACAAGTACACATGTGACATTATCTATTGATTCTGAATATTAATATGTAACCATAACAGCATCATAACTTCTCGCCAAGTCCTTTACGAGTTGGACAGAAACAAGCTGATGTGGTAAGAAACAATAACATAACATAACTTCACGCCTTTGTTACGGGAGGGTGTAGGCAGCGGTTGTTAAGCCTCGTCTCGCCGTTATGTTTACTTCCCAAATGGAATAAGTGGCGAATCTATTGCCACACACACGCGCACAATGTTTTCAGTCGTCGATATTGATCACACATAACTTCCGAAAACAAATTCGAAAAGTCTTTTGTGTGAGCCAGAATTCTGTCCCACGACCTCTTGATTCAGAAACAGGTTGCTCAACCACTGAACCATCGAGACGGTATGTACTGTATGAAACAATAATGTTATTATAACCAGCTATTTTTCTTTAACTGTATCAATACATGTGTTGAAGATGTATATGGGCAGCTCTACTCGCTTACCATCAGGTGAGCCGTTTGCTTGTTATACCATTATCTCAGCAAAAATCTAACACATCGACCTGTAAACTATGTTTACAAAGATAATCTATACATATAAATAAAATTGAAATGTCCGTTTGTAATATTGAATTATCAGCTGTCTACTACATTCATATACAACTAAACAACATTTCTTACAAATTGTGTCTATCTGTCTGTCTGTTCCTTGCGAGTAATTCTCAGAAACCGATTTTAACGAGACTTTTTTGGAGAACGTCTTTAGTTTAGTAGCATAATGATACAATAGAAAATTACTCCAGATCAGTAAAATTATTACTTATATATATCTACATAATGATATATATTATTAGGTACATACCAAGTATTCAAGAGTTCTTCCGATATCTAAAATGGATTTGACCCCACTACAGACCACGAGAGTCTTGCTGCGTCCCAGTTCGTTGAGATCCGCTGAAATGTCCAAAGTATTCTCGCCATTTCTGTGTACGCCTCCTATCGGACAAGGAAATTCGAAATAAGTTGTTTATTTATAAGCTTATATATTTAAATATAATATATTCGATAGTTTCGATGGTCCAGTGGTCGACCACGCGGTTTCTGAATCCAGCGGTGCAGGTTCGAATCATGACACACCAATGACTTTTCGAAATTAATTAATTTCGAAAGTTATGTATGATAAATATCGATGACTAAAAGGCGAGTCGAGACTTAGCAGCTGCTACCCGCACCTTTGGGTACAAAAGGCGTAAGTAAAGCCTTATTGGCGATAGTTGAAGGTGACAACGTCATAAGAAAATACTCATGGAATGATTTTTATTATTCAAAACAAACTTTTAAATAAATTACGACAGTTACAAAAACAATTAGACAATTTTAATTTAATTACTGGCGTTCCTAAATCGCCTCAGAGCGAGGTAACACCGTATGTGTCATGATTTTTAGTGTGTGCAGCCGGCTCCATCGAATCATAAGACGTCAAAAAGATAGAAATCAGTAAAGCAGAGATTTGTATGACTCTGGCTCTGGCAGAATGTTTCCCTTGTCTCAGCCATAAAAAAAATATATTGCAACTAGAATTTCATCGTGTAAATTTTCAGTAGTATATAACAGTGTATATAACAGTCAGGCATGTCTCTCCAAATTATCCGTAAAAACAGTATTCTAAATGTGGCAATAAAAACTGTTTATCTACAACTTGATAAATGGTCGCCTGCTTCGTGGAATACGTTGTTAATTAGATCGGGAGTCCGGCACGATAGACCATAATAGACCACGTGAGCGATGCGACTGGCAGTTATAAATGCTTGAGCAGAATGATTAATCCGACCGTGATATCTTCTGAAATACATTTGTACTTTAAGAAATTGTTTTTTTTTAAGGGATAGGAGGGCAAACAAACAAGCGGATTCCGTGATGGTGAGTGACTAGCACCGTCAATGAACACCTGGAACACAGACAGTTGCTTTGCCGGTCTTTGAGGCAGAAAGATGGAAATTGAGGAGGAAAGGATGTGGGCCTTCGGATACCTCCCTCACCGAACGCGGCATTAGACGTAGAGTATACGTCGGTATTCTGAGAGGTCTTGATATTTAGAGCCCTAGTCGAGCCAGCCCATTCATGGAGCGAACTGCGTAGCTCCACTGTTTTGAATGACAATAATTGATGTGCTATCTAGTGATGAGGGTGCTAGACTCAGAATAAAACAAACTCCTTAACAGGTTATATAAATAATGAAAGTTTGTAAAATTGATACAGTTGTACAATATATAAATCAAGTTTACGAAACTGTTGATAGTACAATTATGAATAGAAATGATGTGTGTTAAATTTTAAGTTAAATTATAAACCGATTAGGAACAATTAGGAACTTTTTTCAGAAGTACGGCAAGCTACGCTATGACAATTAAAGGTTTGCACAGAACACAGTAGACTACCGAATTAATATTGCGTACATTCCGACGGTAACGCTTTTTTGTGCCTACCATTCTAAAAGCCTCAGCTTGAAGTTAAGCAGGCAAGTAAGCAATCACAATTGGGCGCGAAGTTTACCTTCTAACATGTCCAATAGTTATATGATATGCAATTTGGGAAGAATGAATTGATAAATATATCTTATAAATAAATGTTTAATTTTTGGTTTCATGGTCTGATGTGGGTTACCAATAGTAAAAATCATGTTTTTAAAATCAACTTTTTTATTTTTATTTCCAAAAAATAGGTGTTCTCTGTATCAATCAAAATAGCTTTTGAACGCCTATCATCTTTTCGTTTCATCACTCGTGAAAATGATCTTTGTAAAGTTCAAAACGTCGGGAAATAAATAAAAATAAGTAATAAATAAACGCGATAAAATCCTAAAAGTTGTTTTAATGTTATGATTTTTTTATCGTTACGACGCACGAAACTTGTATATAAGCGGTCGCGGGTTCGAATACTGGCTCACACCAAAGACTTTTCGAAATTGTTTTCGGAAGTTATGTGTGATATATATCGATGACTGATAACTTTGTGCCCGGTATGGCAATAGGTTCGCCACCTATTCTATTTGAGACGTAAACATAACGGCGAGACGAGGCTTAACAGCCGCTGCCTACACGTTCGGGTAGAAAAAGGCGTGAAGTTATGTTATTCACGGTGTTGACAATGTATATCTCATGTTGTTTTATATTTTTACATGTGATCTCATGTTTTATCTGTCACAATAAAAGTGCACGATGTGCCCGAACGCTATACGAATGTTTATATGTATTTATATAAACAGCATTTTTATTACCTACAGTATTGCAATTCTGAAACTTCTGCAGTGAAGAACAACAAACTTATTTTTATGGGTCTATTTTAATCGTAACTTTAGTTTTTATGGAATACATTTTGTATTTTGTTAGAAGAGAAACATGTTGGCTTTAATAACTACATATATAAAAATAGGTTATTGTGTATTGTTCTTATAACGCAACGGTACCATTTTCTAATCCTGCATTTTATTTCATTCTTGAAAACTTGTTTTTGCATTTAGTTTGGGAATAAGTCAAACTAGCGGGCGGGTTACCTGGTGGTAAGCAACTAATGCCGCCTGTTGCCAGCCTTGAAGGTGGGATAAGAATGGGATGGAAAGAAAAGATGGATTTTCTGAGAGTTTGCGATTTTTTATCAGTGGAAAATAAAAATACTATGGACAAACAATAAATATCATGTTTATATTTTATTTTATTTTTAATCCTGTAACTTGCATGTATCTGGAGAAGGATTATAAATTATCAAATTGATCCATTTAATAATAACAACAACCAAGCAAACAAACATGTGGGTTACCTGATGGCAACTACTCACCGTCCATGAATACCGTGCCATTGCCGTCCTTTTAGGGAGTATGAGGGGAAAGGAAGGGGAAAGGCGATCGGGCCTCCGAAAACCTTTTTTACCGAACGAAACGTGACACGAGCCACTTCACGACGATATTCCGAGAGGTCGTGATATTTCACAGGTCGAGCCAGCCCATTCATGCAGCGAACTGCAAGATTCTGCTACTGTGAACCGCAGCTGTGAGCAGCACTGTGAACTAGCTAGATTGCTAATGAAATTCATGTTTCTAATATTTCAGTGAAAATATTAAACTAGAGCAATTTCAAATGTAAAATATGAAAAATATTTCATGTGAATATTTAAAATTCTGGAAATGTAAGTGTAATTATTTCGTAGTTGAAAGCCTTCCTCGGTTATGTCATTGTATCCGAGAGGAAACTGCATCTGTATCATTTTATATGTACGATAGAAACAAGATATTGTGTTTATTATATAGGTAGGTACATATATAACTTCAAGCCAAGTCTCTTATCGGGTAGGCAGAGACAGCAGAGCGCCATAAGGCACGATTCTTAAACGCCTCACTCATTTCTCTGACTTTCGTAACACTTGTCTTACACGCTTGTCGGTTTTTGAGGTCTGTAATATCACCTTCCTCAAGGACTCCTTCTACTTGGTCATAAAAAGTGTGTCGTGGTCGTTCTCTTGCATCGTTCATTCTTTCTACAAGTCCGGTTAGGACATTAGTAATTATATGTGATAAGTTCAAAATCAAGGTCTATATTTTCTGTTTGGGGTGTTAAAATTTCAGTCGGGGCGTAATAGCCACTGCGTACAACTTAGGGTAAAAATGGCGCGCAATCAAAAAAAAAAAACTACCTCCGTGCTAAGCAGATTAACAGCTTCAATAACAGCTAATATTAAACCGCGAATAACGAACAAGGCAACCGTTTAATATTTTCTTGTAATATAGCTTGCTTTTAATATATTACTAGTTGACCAACTTTGTTCCGCAACAAAAGTAATAAATAAGTAAATTTAATAAATAAAAATAATAAATAAGTAAATTTAATAAATAAAAACCACCCTGTTGATACCCTCAACCTATCTTAACCGCAACAAAATCCTTTCCATAGTTTCAAAGGTATAAGCATATAAAGGGACACACAGAGGAAATCAACTTTATTTTAAACTATGTCATGAAGACGTGTCGACTATGTCATAACACGGTTTGGGCACAATACAAAACAGCTGTTAGCCCAAAGAAACTGTAAAAAATATAAAAATAAATAAATAAAAAATAGGGGTTGATCGTAGAGGGGTGAAAATTAACCGTATAAAACCTATAAATTAATATTTAAGGGGATGCAAAATAGCTCTTGTCCGATTCTCAAACCTCCAAAAAAATTTTAATAGAATCGGTCAAGCTTTTTAGGGGAGTTCGTTAATGTACATCGTGACACGAGAATTTTATATATCAGATATTAAAAGTGATCGCATAACTTCACACCAAGTCCCTCACGAGGTTGGATAGAAAGAAAGTTGTAGATATGATGAGTGCCAAAATGTTAAAGATGAACACGCTTCACATAATCTAAATATTTCAATAAATTATTTTCAAGTATATTTAGTTACTGACGCAGTACCATTTATCATCTGTATACAACACTTAAGGGTAAATGACTTGTTACTTAAATTTTGTTCGTTTAGAGAATTAATGTTAATACACGCACTCTATTAAAAGCATCATTTATTATAACATAACTTAACTTCACGCCTTTTTCTACCCGAAGGTTTAGGCAGCGGCTGTTAGGCCTCGTTTCGCCGTTATGTTTACGTTCCAAATGGAATGGTGGCGAACCTATTTCTTATATTTATCACACATTACTTCCGAAAACAATTTCGAAAAGTCATTGCTGTGAGCCAGGATTCCAACCTGACTTCTTGATTTAGAAGCGAGCACTGGACCACCGAGATGTTTTTTAAACATACTTATTACAAAATTTGTTATAGTGAAAGCTAATGACCTGATATTATATTTTACCTAGTTTCTTCTTTTTTTAATTAATTATCTATACATATTATATAAAATTAAAGTGTCTGTTGGTAATATTGAAATGATTTCTTTTTAGTACATTAAAATGAGTTTACGGCACATACTGAATAAACCAAAGTATCATTTTTTGGAATCAATTTTTGTTAGTTTCTACTGGCCAATCTCTTAATTGGACAGATTTTGATGGGATTTTTATTGGCAGGTAGCTGGTGTAATAAGGAGTAAATTAGACTAGTTGTTTTAGAAAAATCTTTATTGTATTGTATATGTTTGTATGTATTTATTTATTGCCTCGTCGGGTCAGCTAGTAGTATACATTTGAACCACAAATATTATATTTATTAGTGGTTAATATTTTTACGTATGTTCACGCTTTAAAAACTTTAAGGTGTAAGCAAAACGTTTCCACGAATACTTTATACGGAATATCTAGGGATATTGAATGAGAAGCAGGCCTATAGTCATAAACATTGATTTATTCAAATCTTCAAGGGATTCTAATATAAAATCGTCATGTTTTCTGGTTATCGTGTTGGAGAGGTATAATAGCAATTTAATGTTAACAGTGGTAGAGCCAAGCAGTTCGCTGCATGAATGGGGCGGCTCGACCGGTGAAATAACACGACCTCTCAGAAGACCGACGTAAAGTGGCTCATGCCGCGTTTCGTTCGATGAGAGAGGTACCCGGAGGCCCACCCCCCTTCCCCATTCTTTCCTATCTCCTATCCCTTAAAGGTCGGCAACGCAACAGTAACACTATATGTGTTGCTGGTGTCCATGGGCGGCGTTGGTTGCTTACCATCAGGTGACACGCCTGCTCGTTTGCCCTCCTATCTCATAAAAAAAAAACATTATACGCTATATAAATTTAGTTTATATCAAAGAATCGAATTAATCTGTCCAAGAATGAAGGCCTAGGAGGTCCAGTGGTCGAGCACCCCGCTTCTGAATTTAGAAGTCGCGGGTTCCAATCCTTACATTGGCTCACATCAATAACTTTTCGGAATGTGTGAAAAATATCGATGACAGAAAACTTTGTGCCCGGTATGGCAATAGTTTCGTCACTATTTAGGACGTAAACATAACGGCGAGACGAGGCCTAACAGCCGCTGCCTACACCTTCGGGTAGAAAATGGCGTGAAGTAATGTTATGTGTGTAATCTGGTAAGTATTAGACATTTTTTGGAATAAATATAAAAACTTCGCAGATTTCGAAAAAAGATTGACGTTAGGACAGCGTAAATGTAGCGTTGGGTAGATTCACGGGCGCAAAAAATGTTAGCAGAAAAGCCCAGCTAGTGGTTAACAATGCAATATTAATCCCAACGTTAAATTATGGAAGCGAAAGCTGGGTATGGCAGAGTATGCATGAGAGTAGGATGAAAGCAATCGAACTCATTTCGACTGCTTTGCCCTGATCAAAATTTACGCAGTGACTCTCGCTGACCGAGTCTTAGTGTGAAGTTAAGTATGTATATGTTGGTTTAAATAATAATGAAAATACGAATCGCTAGTAAATATTACAAGAAATAATAAAACTTAAGATACTATTACTAAGGACAGGTAATGTTATCTGCTGATATTTTAGTTATTTCTGAAAATAGAAAGTTGCAAGGAGAGGCTGGGCACAATAAAATCCCACTAAATATAACAACTAATTACATAAACATACATAACATAACTTCACACCTTTTTCTATCTGAAGGTATAGGCAGTGGCTGTTAAGCCTCGACTCGCCGTTATGTTTATTTATTTATTTATTTATTTAAAACTTAATGCACAATAATTTGGTACATAGGCGGACTTAATGCCTTGAGGCATTCTCTCACAGTCAACCACGGGAAGTGCAGACAAATGTGTTGAGTAGGTGCATTAGTTAATTAATTTATATATATATATATATCTCCAAATACAAACATACTTAAATATGCATATTTATACATACATACATACACGAACATCCATATATATTTATATATACACATATACATACATACAAAAATAAATACATACACGTATTTAGATACTAGTACGATTATTACGTCCCAATTGGAAAATATAGGTAGCGAAACTATTGCCATAGGCACAAAGTTTTTAGTCATCGATATTTATTCACACATAACTGCCAGGATTCGAATCCGCGACCTCTGGATTCAGCAACCAACTATACTCTGTCCACGCTTAGAACGCTTAGACAGGTCGCCAACTGACAAGATTGGTGATGTCCGAAAGTATGATCGTTCGTACCATTTAATGGATCTATTAAATCTTGTTTATATAGATGATATTTTTTGTAGAGTACTTTTATCGGTGTATAATAATATAGTACATTGTTTTGATCTATGGCTAAGGGTACAGCCAGCGTTTGCAATTAAAGTACTAAATGTCAAAAATTACCACTTTTTATTTGCTACAGTATACTTGAATTATACATAAAAACCACCCCGTTGACACCAATAATAATTTATCTATTTAAAAAAAATACATCAAAATCCGTTGCGTATTTGAAAAGATCTAAGCATATAAGAAGAGAGACAGCGGAAAGCGACTAAGTAATGATTATGATAATGATGATACAATTATTATTATCATTACATAGTACAAAACAAAGTCACTTTCCGCTGTCTGTCCCCTTACATGCGTATATCTTTATCGTTCATCGTAAACTACGCAACTGATTTTGAATCGGTTTTTTTAACAGTTAGAGGGTGTCAACGGGGTGGTTTTGATCTATAACTCATATATACTCGTAATGTTATAAAGAAAAAAAATTCGCGTGGAGTCTCTCCGCGCTATGGAAGTAAAACTTTGTAACAAACAAACATACATTTATAACACGCTTAATTTAAAAAGAGCACATCTTACTTACATTACGACGGGCCTCGTGGTGCATTAGTAAAATCGAATGTAGAACGGAGATTGGCGGATTCAATCCCCACTTGAGTATAAATCTTAATATGGGTCTGAGTAGAATTTGGTAATTACTCCTCTATTTAAGAAGATACCCCATATTCAACGTCGTATTGTTCTTTGATTTAGATACTCCCCCAAGCTCAAGCCCATTCAACCCATATTGTAAAAATGCATTAAAATACTTATTCCGCAATATTGGATTTAGGATGACGTCACATTTTTCAACATACTATCGAAAAGCCCTTTTATTTGATACACAAAAAAGCATTAAAACTATCTGTGAATGAGAGCTATTGGTATTTCCCGGGCTTTCCCGGGCGGAACCAGCCCATTTATGCAGCGGACTGCTTAGCTCCTCGTGTTTAAAAACTTAAAAAATGAGTTGTAAGATCAAGAACTACGTAATACATAATAAGTAATATTTATTACATTCATAATATATACCTACATACTACATTGCAAAATGAAAAATTCGATCCATGCGGTTCGAATAAGAATATCGACGTAAAGTTGCCCGTGCCGCTTTTCGTTCGGTGAGGGAGGTATCCAAAGGTCCGAGCCCCTTTCCCTCCTACTCTCTTAAAGGAGCGCAACGCACCACAGTGTTCATGGGCGGTGTCAAATTGCTTACCATCAGGTGACCCACTTACTCGTTTGCCCTCCTATCCCATAAAAAACTAAGAATTGAATTGTTATTATCATTTTCGCGTGGAGAATTATCCAAATCTCAAATTTTTACCATGGGTTACCTACCTAATATCAAGTAATTCAGAGAAATCATTGGCTCGGAATCGATCCCACGACCAACGAGACTATTAATATTAAAATATTATAGGTACTATTAAAAATTGGAATGATAACTAAGTTCAAATGATAACTAAGTTCCTAACTAGTAAGTGAGTGGTGTAACCTAATGGTATTATTACATCACTAGTAAAACTAATAATCACTTTGAACTTTGAAAATGTATAATGTGTTGAAATGTAAATTATAAAAGGCATGGCACTTCAAATAGAATGTGATTAACAGACATAAAATAGAATGATCAACATTATCATAATGGTGTCTGTATAGATATTTAATCCAAATATCTATTTGGAATATATATCATACGGACACGTCACAGACATGTCTGTTAATCACCATCTATTTGAAGTGCCATGCCTTTTATAATTTACATTTCAACACATTATACATTTTCAAAGTTCCAAGGAATTATATTAAAGATAATATATATATATCAAATATAAAAATATTTGATATTTTTTTATTTCATAATATAGAGATTATTTGAATGAGGACCATAAACAGACTATTATTTATACCCATAATCTGAACTTATTTTATTCCAAATAACTCTGGTTCAGCGCTTATTTCTAAGATCTTGTAACTTGTAATTGCCAAACTAGTTATGAATTAACTATATTTATTTATTACACTTGAACAACCAAGGCTCATGTATATGTAAAAATTGGATGGGTAGATAGCAGTATCTTTGTATTTCATAATATAGAAATTATTTCACCGAGGACCAGAAACAGACTATTATTTAAACCCATAATCTGAACTTATAAATGTTTCTTTTTATAAGATTAGTTAACCATGAGTATAAACCATGAGTGATGATTGAAGTCAGTTTATCATTAAATTATCCTTGAAATATATTATACTTGAAAATTAATTCTCTTAAAAATTATAAATGAAAATTATACATCAAGTTACTTGATAAATAACATAGTTTTATGTAATATATAAAGAAAACTGTAAATAGCTAATGTTGTTTAGGTATGCTTTGCAATATTTTAAATGTGATGAATTAAAAAAAGAAAATACAGTTTATAAGTTTATAATTACCAAAATATTCGTAAGTACATCCAGTAACAAGTAATATATTTGTTCAAATCACGATTAATTTTGGTATAAGCAAAAGCTCTTTGTGGTATTGTCTTTCACAGAGTAAAATTAATTCATCGTCACTCGTTATGCACTATTTTTTTACGTTCATAAGCTTTACTACAGAACAAAGTACTCCTAAACCAATTTACACTTTACAGTTGGAGTATATAGTTGAATATATTTAATAAAAACAAACAAATAGAGCAGAGTACCGAACTGTCATGATTATTTACTAATAATATGTTTTTACGTTTTCGGTCATAGAGGTCGCGCTTCGCATACGTCAACTTATTAAATCGCGCTATGGTTTCACTACCGTAGGGTTTATATATGATTGACATTCCAAATCAATTAGTACCTCCACTTGCCACTAGATGTCTGTGTACTATTATAATTCAAGATTAACAAATTGAAAAGTGAGCTTCATATATACTTTGATGTTTTAATGTAGTATTAAATATTAATATATATTGCCCCGCGAGGGCCGCAAGGGGGCGTTAAAAGCGTTAAACGCTCTTGCACGAGACATTAGAAGTTTTACTTCAAAATGATATGTCTAATTGCTTAATCAATCATTTCCTTACCTATCTAAAATACCTATAATATACTTTATATTTGTGTTCTATTCACTAAGGTTGTCAATAATTTCAATAACCGAACGAGAAATGACAATATTTTGGGTCTCCCCTTGACAATATCTTAATTGAAAATCTCAACTTGCTCAGTTTTCGTCTACATAGTATCTGTTCAGATATTAAATTCATTTTTAATAAATAAACCTTTATTATGGTCATGATGTTTCACAATAACATTTTTATCAGTACATAATATAGTCGCCATTCAAGAGTAGTAGAGCCAAACAGTTCGCTGCATGAATGGCCCGGCTCGACCGGTGAAATACCACAACGTCTCAGAAGATCGACGTAAAGTGGCTCATGCCACATTTCGTTCGGTGAGAGAGGTACCCGGAGCCCCACCCCCTTCCCCATCCTTCCCTATCCCCTATCCCTTAAAGGTCGGCAACGCAACAGTAATACTATATGTGTTGCTGGTGTCCATAGGCGGCGTTGGTTGCTTACCATCAGGTGACACATCTGCTCGTTTGCCCTCCTATCCCATAAAAATTCACCAATCATAGTCAGAGAAATAAAAACAGCAAATACATTACCAATTCCTCCAGTAACGAAGATAGGTATATCAGCTAATTCTGCTGCTATAATAGTTCCAGCTACGGTTGTGGCGCCATCTAGTTTGGCTGCTGCAATAGGTGCTAAGTCTCTTCTAGACGCTTTCACAACTCCTTTGGCTTGGGCCAAGTATCTTATTTGTTCTTCAGTAAGACCGATGGTGAGTTGACCTTTGAGAATTGCTATTGTTGCTGGTATAGCACCCTGCCGACATAAACAATAATAATATATAATAACTAGCTTTTACCCACGGCTTTGTTCGCATTGAAGCCATTAAATAAGTATCAAAGATCATTTTAACATAGAAATGAATCAATATGATTACCTACTCTATTTTTTCGTAAACAAAAAAAAATTCTTATTAAAAAGTATCCTATGTTACTCCTAATACCTCCAAGAATATGTGTACAAAGCTATTGACAGTTTTAATATTGAAAGTTTTTCATTACTTAACCGGTAGATGGCGTTGAAGAAGCTAGATTTTGAGATTTTTTGACAAACACTTTTTAATTTTTCGTAAACATTTTTTTTTTCTTAATAAAAAGTATCTTATGTTACTTCTAATAACTCCAAATATGAGATCACCGGTTGCGTAGTTATTGCGTGAACGCGTAACAAAAAACTTACATTCACATTTATTAGTATGGAATAAGATATTACATTTATAACACATGCATATTACTGGAGTATTTTTTGATTAGCTGACCCTTATAACTTCGTATTGAATGATGATAGAAAGTTAAAAATGTACGTAACTTTGATTAACTATGAAAATGTCATAAAAAATAGTATCGGTGGTCCAGTGGTCAAGCACACGGCTTCTGAATCCAGAGGTCGCGGGTTCAAATCCTCGCACACGACGATGACTTCTAGAAATTAATTTCGGAAGCTATGGTGTGTGACAAATATCGATGACTAAAAACTTTGTGCCCGGTAACATAACATAACATAACTTCACGCCTTTTGTTACCCGAAGGTGTAGGCAGCGGCTGTTAAGCCTCGTCTCGCCGTTATGTTTACGTCCCAAATGGAATAGGTGGCGAACCTATTGCCATACCAGGCACAAAGTTTTTTAGTCATCGATATTTATCACACATAACTTCCGAAAACAATTACGAAAAGTCATTGGTGTGAGCCAGTAACTGTAATCGAAGCCGGACCTCTGGATCTGAAGCCGTGTGCTCGACCACTGCGCCACAGAGACTGTTAAAGTACTGTGCCCGGTAGTAGTAGATTATATATTTTAAATTTCAAACATGTCTTTATTAATTTTAACATTTTTAACTCTATTCGAGTGGCTTTGTTAGTAGACGTAGGTACTTACTCGTTCTCTGATGATATTTTCTACTTGTATGGCAGTTTCTAGATTCTGTGGGTATGGCATGCCGTGTGTAATGATAGTGGATTCCAGAGCAACAATCGGCTTCCCTTCTGCTTTAGCAATATGAACCTCTTCAGAAAATATTAATGGTGAACATGTAGTAATATAACGTCGGTTGTAAAACGTAGTAATTCGTGAATATCTCAGTACTTGCTTCATGATATACGCCATCTTGTCTCCTGAGAAGAACAAGAATTAAAATACCTGTTATATATCAGAATTATATAATGATATGTTCACTAAAGGTTCAAATATTCATGATAAGTTTCACTAAAGATTCAAAATATTAATAAATAGTAGTAGACCCGAAGAACTTTGTTTCGCGTCGGAAGCGATAAATAAAATAATTTAAAAAAACAAGCCTAAGTAACTCCTTATTACACCAGCTACGTGCAAATAAAAGACCTGTCAAAATCTGCCCAGCCATTTCAGAGATTAACCCTGAACAAACAAACAGGCAGACAGGCAGACAAAAAAATGTAAAAACAAATGTTATTTTGGTGTATGTACCGAATATATATGTACTAGAAAGCATTTAGTTCAATATTACAAACAGACGCTTCAATATTATTTTATATGTATGATGAGGAAGAAATCTAAAGAAGTCTTAAGAATTAAGCAACGCAACTCTTCTTACGCAACCTGAGTTGAATTAAAGTTTTAAAGAGACAGAGTTAGAAACGTCCATGTCATGCTAACTAAATGAAACTATATTTCATTTAATTTATATGTGTTTGTAGGTTTCGTCAGTTTTTTTACGATAACACACAATACATACAACGCCATCTAGTTTTCTATGATAGGCAACTTAATGCTTGTGTTATGGAAACTAGACAACGGATAGGAAAACAAACAACAATATATCTGTACTTTCATTTTATAAATACACTAGCTGACCCGGCGAACTTTGTTCCCGATCAAAAGTAATAAATGAGCAAATTTTGGAAATCATGAGGTTCAATGCTGTCCCGTTAAGTTAATACTGCAATATCTTCGAAAATATTCGTTTAAATTGCATGGCCAGGATCATCTATATTACATGCACAATTTATTTAATTGGATGAAAATTAATGCTGTAATGTTTAAAATGGCTTCATAAATAAATCATTATTTCTCGTAAAAAGTAAAAAAATAAAAATGGTCATTGTGGGTTAACCCTAAGAGATAGACATATGCCCTCGCGGACATTTATGTAGACCTTCTGAAGGTGTTTAATAATGTAGAACATTGTTTTGTTCTATCACTTAGGGTTCAGCCAGCGTTTGCAATTAAAGTGCTAAATCTTGAAAATTATAATTTTTTCTTTAGAACATTATATATGAATTATAGATCAAAATCACTCCGTTGACACCCTCCAACTATTAAAAAAAACCGCATCAAATTCCGTTGCGTAGTTTTAAAGATATACGCATATAAGGGGACAGATAGCGGAAAGAGATTTTGTTTTATACTATGTAATGATAATGATACTTTTAATATATAGAAAAACGCCATACTTATCGTAATTATTTGTACTCAGATTGAAATCGAGGCCGAACTGTACTCAGCAGTCGCTTATTTTACAAGAGCCCGAGAAAGTAAGTAGCTAAACTACTATATGAATAATATTTTAAATTATTAGAAGTTTGTGTCCAATAAAGGCATAAGTGAACTGTAAAATTAAAAAGACTCAAGCCCGAATACTGAACCGCCACTCAAATATATAAGCGCTGCTTAGGCGTTTAAGTAGCTGTCACATTAGACAGAATACGTGAAATTTGAGCAGTAAGTAGCATTTTATTGATTGTCAGATTTGAGTGACGGTTCAGTATTCGGGCGTCAGTCTTATTATAAGGTTAAATGAGATAATGACATTTCCACGCCTTCGCTTCAACAAACATTTATTGAATTGAATAATGAAATTTCGTCAAATAAATAATATATTAAATAAATACAAAGATCCATTTATATTCCAGACAAGTAACTATGTTGTCTGGTTGTCGTTTTAGCTTTTTCGTTAGCCGGCTTTAAACTTTGTTTCGAAGAGAATTCGTTCAACAACTGTTATTACATCATAGAATTGCATTTGAGCTCAGCTCAGAATCTGCAGTGTTTGTTTTTCAAAAGCTTTATTGCAGTTTTGTTCAGTCTCTATATGAGTTTTTTTTTTCATAGGAAAGGTAGCAAACTGACCAGAGACAATCCCCATAAGTCAACAACACCGAGAAGAAAGAAAAAAAATTGAGAAAGAAGTCACACGGCGAAAAGAAGAGTTAGGAGAGAGGGGTTTTCAATACATCTCTGACCAAAAAAAAAACGCAGCATGAGTCACTTTACGTCGGTTTTATATGATATTTCACCAGCCGAGCCGGCTCATTAAGCAGCGAACTGCGTGGCTCTATCTCTATTTACTACATTCTATGAACACCTAAATATTTTCATTGACGACTTATAAGCTGTCAGTATTGAACAGAGTAGATTCATAAGATATTCGAATTACAAAAGGTGAGTGCACTGTACCTACTCTGTGTTATTTTAACAAAGCCCTTTCACCTGAACTGTCAGCCGTCGTATATTAATCAATGTCCAGGTACAAGACTACAGTACACCCTACGTTATGCCACACACGTATCACCTGTGCCCCACGCCACGGTCGTACAAAAGGCTTGTTTAATATTCAAGCTATTCACGAATCGATTATTTCTCAGGTCCAACGTTGTTATCTGACGTGTGACGGTGAAATTTTGAATAATAAACTAATTGAGAACCATATTATACCAAAGTACCATAGGTGTTCCAGTGGTCGAGCACACGGCTTCTGATCTAGAGATCCGGGTTCGAATCCTGACACTGGCTCACACCAATGACTTCTCAAAATTGTTTTCGGAAGTCAAGTGTGATAAATATGGATGACTGAAAACTTTGTGCCCGGTATGGCAATAGGTATGCCACCTATCCATTTGGGACGTAAACATAACGGCGAGACGAGGCTTATCAACCGCTGCCTACACCTTCGGGTAAGAAATATTTCACAAAATGCATGTAGTTTCACACCTATAATACGCATAGGAAATGTTAAATTAGATATTCATACATTTTCTGACTTTATGTGATACGAGCTAACCCGGTGAACTGACACGGCGAACGGCATATTAATATGATCAACAATATTGTAGAACATTTACTTTTTCAATCATTCATAATTTTTACAGCGTCCGTGATAAAAGGCATTCTATAGCTAATTTTATTTGACGGGCCTCGTGGCGCATTGGTAAAACTACTATACCGGCTGCAGCAATGAGGTCGGGGGTTCGATTCCCACCCGAGCACAAATATTTGTGACAAACATGAGTATTTGTGCGGCGTCTGGGTGTTTTTCTATGTATTATAAGTATGTATTTACAAAAGAAAAGTATATATGTATTAGTATCCGTTATCTAGTATCCATAACACAAGCATTTAGTTGCTTAGTTTGGAACTGGAGGGCGCTGTGTGAATTGTGTCCAAGATATTATAGATATTATTTATTTACATTTATCGCCATATTTTGAACAATAAATATAATATCTTTATAAAATGTAGCCTATGTGTTATTCTGATGTTTAAGCTATATTAATGTAAAGTTTCAACAAAATCCATTCAGTCGTTTTTACGTGAAAGAGTAGCAAAAATACATTCTCATTCACAATCTTTTCCATTTATAATATGTCTGTTTATTGCGGTCAAATTCTGAAACGGCTGCATCGATTATGGCGGGACCGACAGTCACTAATAGCCGATATAAATATGCTAATTTCAAATAATATAACATAACTTCATGCCTTTTTCTACCTGAAGGAGTAGGCAGTGGCTGTTCAGCCTCGACTCGCCGTTAACTTTACGTCGCAAACGGAATAAATAGGTGGCGAACCTATTGCCATACCCCGGACACAAAGTTTTCAGTCATCCGATATTTATACACATATCTTTCAAAAGACGTAGCGAACACAGCTAGTCTGTTATTTAAACGTCTACGGACTCCAATGTTCACATAATTAAATCAAGAGAAATAGACTGTTGTTTAGTTAGCTAGATATTTATTAATTTACACTCGTTGCCTACATTGTCTTCGGTTACAATATTCCGGGGCTTGAGTAGAAAACTTCTTCGTTATTCTTTTTTTACGGGGGCAAACGAGCAGGTGTGTCACCTGATAGTAAGCAACTGACCCCGCTGACGGATAGTGTTACAGTTGCGTTAACGACCTTTAAACGGGATAGAGAAGTAGAGTAAGAGTAAGTTTAAGGTCATAAGAGATATGGTCATATAGATATCCGGAGGCTCAACCCCTTCTTTTGATATCTCTCTCACCGAGCGAAATGCGACATGAGCCACTTTACGCGGATATTCTGAAAAGTCGTTGTATATCACCGGTCGAGCCACCCCATTCATGCAGCGAACTGCGTAGCTCTACTACTGTACATTTAATCAATATAAATTATTTCAATCGAATCGAAAATTCTTAAGATTCGTATTAATTAATACTAACTTATCTTCTACTAATAACATACTAAAACATTTTAAAATTTTAATTAATATAGTAACCCAAAAATAACGTGTTCGTTTTTGTTTTTATATAGGTAAGCTTTTATAAGTAATATTTCTGTCTGTGTTTCATGAATTAGATTTTTTGGACACAATAAACACAGTACGCCATCTAGTTTCCCGTTAAGAAACTAAATGATTGCGTTTTAGTAACTGATTATCAGATATTAATACATATATACTTTTTTGCAAATACATACATACAATACCTAGAAGATCACCCAAACTCCATAGAAACATTCAGACTTAACATAACTATTTTTACTCGAGTGAGATTCGAACCCACCGATCTCTACTCCGTAGTGCTATGTGCTATTTTCCAATGCACCGCGAGGCCGGCTCTATGTACAAATGGCGTCGACCCCTAATGTTTTACACATTTTGTTAGTAAACGCTTTAAACAGGCTCATTCATTATCATTGATCAAAGGTTAGGAGATAACTCGTGTTACCTGTCTCTTTCTTACTTAATTATCTTTCCAGAATGAAATAAATATAATTAAACATAATTATTAAATATGTTATGACTTATGACATTGAGATGATAAAAAATATACCTGAGCAACAACATTATAACATATCTTAGATAATGTGAACCGGTCACAATTAATATATACCTATACTATTAATTTGTATTAATTTGTGATTACAGACAGCTATTTTAATATTAGCTGTCTCTTTCTTACACAGTAATATTGCCTTGCCAACAGAGTACACAATTGTTACAAAGTACCTACATAGACTACATACGAACAGTACCTAGGAAACACGGTTGCCAGCTCTTAAAAAAATTTTTGCCCCTAAATTCACCACCCCCCGTGAAGGTTAGAAACACGGAAGTCCGAACGATCTCGGCTCTTCCATATTTATTAAATGTATACAATAATAAACTGAGATCTTAGTACTCTTTTCTGCCACTGGCTGCGCTGGAATTTGATGATTACGTAGGTACGTACGTCGCGTTTGGTATTAATAAGAGCTGTCACGGCACCAAAAATTCCCACGTAATTGAGCGACTGCTTCTCGAATTATTACGCCGTCGATGAAAGTACTTTCTTCTAAATAGAGACCATTCGTTTCACATGACATTCGGACTCCTGTTTTTCTAGACTTCGTGAAAACCCCAATCAAAAACCCATAAAATCTATCTAAAGATACAATCAAAGATTATTTTTTTATAAAATAAAAAAACATTATTTATCGAATAAAAACATCATTTTTAAAATAAATAATCTAATATTTTAAATTCAAATAAATTATGCATTAAAATAGTTAAGTAGTAAATATTAAACAATCAATAAATACATACATAAACTCGCGCCTGTATCCCATAGGGGTAGGCAGAGACTTTGGCTTTCCACAAGCTACGATCCTGAGACACCTATTTCGCCTTATCCATATATTATAGCCATACATCTCACCATGCATTCAAGTCAATCAATAAATAGTTACACTTTTCCTTCCTAAATTTAAGGGGAAAGCTCATAAGTTGGCAACCCTGATAAGAACTTGCCTTAACGCCACAGTGTAAAACTAGTTTACAGAGTAATACAGTTTACCTTACCTACGCGTGCGTATATAGATAGGGATGTGCGAGAGTGAGACTGAACTGTTCCTCACTTCACATAGTAACTATTATTGCTTACTTACTTACTTACTTAGATGTTCACAAACGATTTTAATTCATTAAGAAACAGAATGTAATTAGTATTTATGTTATTTAGTCTTTTTAAAATACTGACAAAATTATTCTTACCGTTCGAAACTGTCACCGATGTAATAATATGTATGAGTTTGTCTCGGAGAGGAACCGGCGCGTCTAACAACAACACAGTAAACTATTTTTAGGTTATGTTATGTATGCATTCACAAGGTCGCGCGGCGAACAGAGTAAACGGTAAAGTAATTGTGGTGTTTTTTTTATGTCTAAACACAAGTATGACGCATTGTTTGATCGTCAACAAATCGTTAGGGATATGTACTTACGTTATTTACTCGCAAAGATTATTTATTAACATTCCGTTTCTGATATTAAATACGGTTAAGCTCTTTATTTTTTTTTCATAAATATTTTAAATTGACCTAAAGCAAGATATGCACCATTTTATTGCGTTCTGGTCTTACAGGCTGTTTTTTGAGAATATTCTGGACGTGCTAGCTATAATCATACACTGTTATATATTTCCAATATTTTAGATATTCTATTAGATTATTTCAAGTATGTAATATTGTATTGATTTAGATTGAATTAGACGATCTGGGTAGGGAATTGAACATAAAATAAACAACAATCCTGCGCTGAAAGAGATAAGTTAATAAAAATATTTACAAGATCATATTGCGTCTAAAAAGATCTTAATTATTCTTGACTGTTGTCTTTTAGCTAACGATAATAAAAAATATATGTATTTGTGTGCAATTCACTTATGACACGACAAATGGGAATGTGTGCTTCATAAATTACGCAATGCTTCTGTTTCATGGCCCTCAAGGCCTCAAATCACACCGATACAAAACAGATATTAGCTTTTTAAAAAGCAACAACGTGACTAATAAACAGCGACTTTGTGCCACAGGGTGACAATTTAACAATAGTATGTTATTTTCTAATTTGAAATAGCATCAATATTATTAATGTAATAGTGATTATCTAGTACGAGTATCGATATCTGTTATCACCATGACACGATTATCGGCGTCAATATCTCTCATTACCTTTTAATGATAACGCTGAAATACCTGACTCGGTAAAAAATAAAACACATTTTGCCAGTCATTGTGATGAGGGCTTCTACAATAATTAGAAATTTCATGATCTAAATTTATTTCATATACTTTTGTATAGTATATTTTGTGTTTCTTATACATATACAAGGTTGTCAAGGAGCAAGCAGGTAACGTCTGACCTTACCTGATAGTAAGCGATCCATCGCCACCCATGGACATCTGTGTGTGATAGGCATCACACATAAAAGTCATAGGTGTGAGCCACGATTCCAACTCGCGACCTCTGGATTCAGAAGCGAGGTGCTCGACTCCTGGACCACCAAGACAGTTTGCGTTCGCAGTAGTAGGCCTTCAAATACAGCTTTCATCAAACGAAACGCAGTTTAAGCCACTTTATATCGATTTTCTTAAAGATGGTGCTATTAGGAATAGAAATAGAATAAAAGCGGTAGAAATGAGGGCACTGCGCAAAGTCTGCGGAGTGACTCTCGCTGACCGCGTGGAAAACAAGGTTGTAAGGAAGGAAGTTGGATTGAAAGAGAGTGTCGATGTAAAAGTAAGAAAGGGCATGCTCTGATGGTTCGGATATGTAGATAAGATGGATAATGCAAGACTGACTAAGCAGATATGCAATGTAAAAGCGGATGGATGTAGGAGTCGAGGACGGTCAAGACACACATTCCATGGCCAAAAGAACCTGTCCTGGAAGAAGCTGATGTTAGGAGCCTCAAACACCGACGCGCGTGCATGAAAAGAGTTATGAAAGTCAACGAAGCGAGTGGGGTGTGTAAGAATCGTGACTTATGGCGCTCTGTTCTCTCTGCCTACCCCACAAGGGATTTGGCGTGAAGTTGTGTATGTGTATGGTGCTATTTCACAGGTTAAGCTGACCCATTCATGCAGCGAAATGCGTTGCTCTACCACTGTTAGAATATGTGGCTGCTAAAATAAATAGCATACCCAAAATTAAATCATTATCAATAAAAAATACTAATTATGAAAAACCTATTCACTGTTCGAAATCATGACAGTTATTTTGGATTATCTACGTTAAAAGTAAACATTGATTACATAAGAATCAGGTCACGTATTTTTTTTAATTCGATAAAATTATTTAAATAATAATGTCTTATACATTACCTATACCTATAAAAAGGCCAAAAAGAGAGGCGCCAAGATGCTAATCCAGTTAATTCTCTGAAAAGTTAACACACGTTATTTATGGGGAAAGGGCATGCAGATAACCTGGTGGTAAGTGCCCCGCGCCACCCGTGGACGTCAGTAACATCGAGAGTGTCTCAGTTGCATTACTGGCTCTTAATATGGAATGGGGAGGAAGACGAAGCGAAGGGATAGGACGCCGGACACCTTTTTCCTCGAATGAAACGCGGCACTTTACTACTATCCGAAAAGTCCATTGTGTAGCGAACTGTGTGGCTCTACCAATGTTTGAAATATTTATCCATTTCCAAAGTATTCTCTTAAATACATACATAATCAATTTTACCTAATTTTTTTATGGGAAACAGCTATAAGGCATGATCCTTACATATCTCACTCGCTTCTTTGACTATCATAACTCTTGTAATACACGTTCGTCGATTTTTCAAGCTTCCGACAAGCACCTTACAGAAAGATACGTGGCCATCCTCGACTATATCCTTCTAACATTAACACATACGATAAAAATAATGCTTTAAACATTTAAAAACATGCGATTTACTTGCATTAATAGAACAATAATGACAAACGAATAGCCAATATAAACCTTCCAAATGGTCTCCCGAATAAACACGAGATCGAGGTCGGTGGAGACTTAAACAGATGTGTTTATAGCGAGCGGAGAAAGACCGAGAATCGTTAAGGCTCTCACGACCCTCGATAGTACATCGATATCAAGCTCCTTTATGTCATCGGGATTCGCTTATGTTTCGATCTTTAGAATTACTGAAAACACTATGTCTGCTGTGAAATATAATTGCATAGGAATAAATAAAACGTATATAGATACATAGGTGGGAATCCTGGCTCACACTTGATGACTAAAAACTTTGTGCCCGGTATAACAATAAGTTGCCACCTATTCCACTTGGGACGTAAACATAACGCTTAGTACGCGTAATGAATTAGTGATAATTTTTAAGATTTAGCAATTGTAAACGCTGTAAAAATTACTTTGGAAGCGTAACGAAGTTCGCCGGGTCAACAAGTATTATATAAAGAGTAATACATGAAATTGTTGTGTCAAAAAGCAAGGCTGTTGCTTATTTTTAGTCTAATTACAGCAATAATAAATATTCTGATTATTTAACAGCGCCTAATTTATTGTAATGTTTAGGATAAAAAGTTACACTTGGCAATGGTAGAGCCAAGGAGTTTGTTGCATGAATGGGCCGGTTCTACCGGTGTAATACCACGACCTCTCAGAATCGACGTAAAGTGACTGGTGCCACGTTACGTTCAATGCGAAAGGTTCCCGGATGCCCACCTATCCACCCTACCCCACTCTTTCTTATCTAACTGCCTTAAAAGTCAACAACGCAACTGTAACTATATGTCTTAAAGGTGTTCATTACCACCAGGTAACGCGCCTGCTCGTTTGCCTGTCTATCCCATAAAAAAAATCATACGAGGTTATATTTGTCTAGCTAACAAATGCCTAATTATTCCCAAAACTTAATGCAGTATGATAAAAACATTACCACATACGAAATAAGTTCAAAATTCGTGTCTGTAAAAGAACAGTGGATTGAAACAAAAAAAAAACAAATTGCCGCTGTTGATGAAAGTATTTCTGTAAAATACCAGAAAAAAGAATTATATATTCTTTAAAAGTATTTAATCATCTCATTTTTGTAACGTTTTACAACATTTAATAACTCGTTTAGTTGGTATTATTTTTGAAAACAATAAAAAATAAATGCAAAGAAAGGAAAATGCAAAGAATGCATAATACAAAAAAAAATTAGATAAGGCATAAAATATGTATAAATACTACGTAAATAAATTTATCGTAATCTTTCAATTATTGCAAACAATAAAATGCATCATTATTTCATTAATCTCGCCATATAGAAATAATTATAAATTAAATTATTTAAAGTCAACAAAAACTGGTATAATTTTGTACAAACCATATCACATAACAAAATAAAAAAACAGTGGAATTTTGTTAAGTCCAACTAAGATTGGTAAACTAATAATTAGAAAATATATGAATTAAAAAGCACCGGCATAGTGTGTGACAACTTTAAATCCCATATACATAGTGATCAAGAATGGTACTCCAAAGGAAATACCACGAGCTGGTTGTGGCAACGGCTTCACAGCATATACAATTGTATGCAACACTCTCCCTGCTGCAAATATTCTGAACAAATTAATTGCAACCGCAGCTGATGGTCCAGTTGTGAGGTATAACGCTCCTAGTACCCAAAAAGCGGGAATATTTTCCAAATCGTTCAGATGCGCACGTCTCACTCTCTCGACGTCAGGGTCATCGAGCTTTACTTTACCACCCTGCCTCTTGGCGTCTTCTGTATTAGCGAACACTTTCTTAGCATACCTCTGTCTGCTTGTTAATATCGCCACTGACAATAATTTTAATCCTAATACTCCTGAGTAAAATATATAGGACTGTACCGCAGGATCTGATAATGAAATCGAAACCATATTTATGTTTCAAATATAGAATTTAACTCTGGAATGTAGCGTCTCGCACAAAATCACGCGTTGGAATGATTGAACGAGACGATCGGACCGGTCCGTAGTGTTACGAAATATTACGAATAGTTGCGCGGGGCTTCGGTAACGTGTAGTCAGAATGACTTTGCATGATGCCTACTCGCGCTGACGCTATATATTTATATTATTAAAGGTACATTATCATTTTATCTCTATGTATGTGTCTATATCTAGTTGTAGCCCCCCACACACATCACACAAACATAGATACACGCCAGCTGAATGAACGATGAACGACTTTTTGAACTACTGCTTAATAGAACATTAAAAAGGAACAATTGAATTTATTACATCAAAGGCAAGTCATGTTACAAGGAGAGTATTGAGAATGACTGTTGATGAACAGTTCGACAAAGGAGATCTTCCTCCGAAAAAGAGATGGATGGACTGTGTAAAAGTTGATATGAGTATGAAGCGAGTAAGAAGTGCGGAGACGACGAGTGAGAGAAGAAAATGGAGAAAGATGAAATCGTGTGCCGACTCCACTTGAGCAGGAAAATGATAAATTTATATTTAAATATTTTTTAGCTAAATAATGTTTTTTTTAAAATGTAACTGTAAGTCCGCGGAGCAAACTGTTTAATATGTGAGGTGGACAACTTCATAATGAACTATCCATAAAGGAATTGATCAACGATAATAATATAGGTAGTTACCGGAATTCATCGAAGGCGTTTAATATTGATTTTTTACATTTATATTTTGTTTTTTCTGAATCAGGAAGACGCGGGTTCGAATCCAAGCAAAGTTCCGTGTGATAAATATCGATGACTAAAAACTTTGTACCCGGTATGGCAATAGGTTCGTCACCTATTTATTCCGTTTGGGACGTAAAGTTAACGGCGAGTTGAGGCTGAACAGCCACTGCCTACTCCTTCAGGTAGAAAAAGGCATGAAGTTATGATAAGTTATGTGGCCGTAGGAAGTGGCCGTTATGCCTCTGTCTTCGGGTGGTGTGAAGTTATTTTTATATCTAGTGTTTTTATTATTATTTATATTTAGCTTACCTTCAGGTTATAATATATTATAACTCACGTACCTTTGACAAAATTGGGCCGTTTGGCTTAATCTTATATGTCATCAGATTCTCTTTAATAGAAGATTGTGTGTTTATTACATACACTAGCTGACCTTGACCTGAGCCTTACTTTATTCCGCATCAAAAGTAATAAATGAGTAAATTTTGGATATCATGAGGTTCAATTTGTGCTATCGTCTTTAACTGCTGTCCCGCTATGTCAAAAATGTCCGTGAGGGCATATGTCTAACTATGGATAACCCACACTGACCATTTTAATTTTTTACTTTTTACGAGAAATAATGGCTTATTTACGAAGCGATTTTAAACATTACAGGATTAATTTTCATCCAATTATGTGTCTTAAATAGATTGTGCATGTAATATATAGATGATCTTGGACCTTTACAGCCTGCAATTAAAACAAATATTTTTGAAGATATTGCAGTATTAGCAATATCTTCAGAAATATTTGTAAAAATGAAAAAATAATTACCTGTTTAATTAATAACTAACTACGAAAATTTCGGAATGCGATTTCATTTATTGTATTGCCATCTATGTCCATCAGGTAATACTACTTACTACACAGATTACCGGTGTAGATTTGATCGATTTCCTCAACTTTATTTAAGGTTTAGCGACATCTATGAACTAAATTAATAATTAACAATAGTGATAACGATTGAACGAGTTGTTTTTAAACATTTGTGTCAGCCATGAGCCAGTATTACTTTAGTTTGTTTTATGGCCGCGTTCCACATAAAGCCCACAACGACCGTAACGCTCACAGTAGCGCTCCACATAAAGCCCGCGGTCGTTGCGAGCGGTCGCTCGACGTCATAAATGACGTCACTGTTCGCGACCGCATCGCGCCCACTTCGCCCGCAAAATATTGGTGGGCTTTCAATAAAAAATGACATATGTCATCAGAACTTGATGAATTTTCCGAGCCGCCATATTGCTAGCACACAGCGCTCAAGTTTTGCGTTCCACTTACAACATTCGCCCACAACGCCCGCGGCGTTTTTACGTTAGTGGAACGGCAATTTCCGCGGTCGCGGTCGCGGTCTTTGTGGGCTTTATGTGGAACGCACTCTGTGTGAATAATACAAAAAATGCTTGTATTGGAGATACAGTCGACTCTCGTTAATTCGAAACTCGAGGGACTCTTAAAATATTACGAATTATCGAGAGTTTGAAATATCAAATGGTTTTGTACTCGTGCGAGAAAATAAATAAAATATCGAATTACTAAATGTTGATTAATTCATTATATGTTAACTGCTGCTACTGCTATTCTATCACAATGACGGACTTTTGAGATGAATGAAATTTCGAAAGAACTGTTCGTTTTTTCCCGTCCTCCAGCATTTGGAGCAGCATTAATTTTCTTCTTATGCTCTTTTGTAGCTGAGAAAGTATGCAGCGCCTGTTAAGCCTCAACTCGCCGTTATGTTTACGTGCCAAATGGAATAGATGGTGAACCTATTGCCATACCGGGCACAAACTTTTTAGTCATCCATATTTAATCACACATAACTTTCGAAATTATTTTCGAAAAGTCATTGATGTGAGCCAGGTACCAGGAACCCGCTACCTCTGGATTCAGAAGCAGGGTGCTAGACCACTTTACCACCGAGACTAAATATTTAAAATTTGTCGCGAAATGTTTTTACAATCTTACCACTTCTTTCTCTCTCTGTAAATTTGAATTATCAAGTGTTGGACGCCGATGTGTTCGAATTAACGCGTCGTTTATGTTAAGTAGCAATGAATTTTTCGTTCGAATTACCAAGTGCATAAAAATGTATTGGATTAGTTCGAAATATAAAGAGATTTTGTAGGGAACTCGTGATGACTCCGAATTATAGAGAGGTTCGAATTATCGCAAGTTGGAATTAACGAGAGCCGACTGTATAATAATACAGTCGACTCTCGTTAATTCGAAACTCGACTCTTAAAATATTACGAATTATCGAGTGTTTGAAATATCAAATAGTTTTGTACTCGTGCGAGAAAATAAATAAAATCTCGAATTACTATATGTTGATTAATTCATTATATTACCTGCTGCTACTGCTATTCTATAACAATGAAGGACTTTTGAGGTGAATTAAGTAATCTTTCGAAAGAACTGTTCGATTTTTCCCGTCCTCCAGCAGTTGGAGCAGCATTAATTTTCTCCTTGTGCTCTTTTATAGCTAAGAAAGTATTCGGAAAATTCCAAATTAAGTTTTTTGAAGAAGTACTTTTGCACCATCACCTTACTTTTCACTCTCCTCTACTTGGTCGATGAATTCTTACTATAGGCAATTTGTGCGAAGTGTGTGTCGAATAGGCAAACTAATCAGCACAAAAATAAATGGTATACGTTAAACTTCAAAACATAAAATGACTTTCTACCCGAAGGTGTAGGCAGCGCCTGTCAAGCCTCGACTCGCCGTTATGTTTACGTGCCAAATGGAATAGGTGGCGAGCCTATTGCCATACCGGGCACAAAGTTTTTACTCATCCATATTTAATCACACAAATTAATTTCGAAAAGTCATTGATGTGAGCCAGGTTTCGATCCCGCGACTTCTGGATTCAGAAGCGAGGTGCTAGACCACTTTACCAACGAGACTAAACATATAAAACTTGTCGCGAAATGTTTTTACAATCCACCACTTCTCTCTCTCTCTCTGTATATTTGAATTATCAAGTGTTGGACGCCGATGTGTTCGAATTAACGCGTCGTTTTTGTTATATAGCAATGATTTTTTCGTGCGAATTACCAAGTGCATAAAAATGTATTGGATTAGTTCGAAATATAAAGAGATTCTGTATGGAACTCGTGATCACTCTGAATTATAGAGAGGTTCGAATTATCGCAAGTTGGAATTAACGAGAGCCGACTGTATATGCAATTAGTACAGAGAAAAATAATCATGTATACTATGTACCTTGTAACCAATAAAATAAATAAATAAATAATAAATCAATATAAATAAATGAAACGTGACATTCCAAATTTAAAATATTTTTCTTTTTAAAACATACTTAAAATAAACTAGAGTCCACATGAGTATGTTTAAGTATATGTGTGTTATTATTTAACTGCGTGTTTCTGAGTACTTTTATATGTTGTTGTGCTAAATAATAAATTTTATAAGATGCCGAAAACTAATGCCGAAATGTGTCGTCAATATCGACGCAAAAAAATGAAAATAAAATAAAAATGAAAAAAAAATCCAGGAAAAAGTTCAACAGAACTTAGTCGCGAGTTTCGTGCACGTAAAAAACAATTATTGAACAATCAAAATAGATGTTCAAATATAAATGTTAATGTGACTGATGTAATAAATGGTAAGTATAAATATTTATTAGCTTTTTATTAGCTTCACCTGTATGTATGTTTGTATGTTTGTATGTTTGTAGGTTTGTAGGTTTGTTTGTAACCGACTTCTTTTTTAGTTTCCGCTGATTGCCACTAGATGGTGCGATTTGTGAACTATGACAGTTCTAGACTAGAAAACCGAACTAAAAAATAGAAAATAAATAATAGTTTAAAAAAACTAAAAAACACGCTTTTTATAGAAAACCGAACTAAAAAATAGAAAAATAAAAAAATAAAAATTATTTTAAAAAAAGCGTGGGGTGCATGGTGTGAATAGTTATAAATATTTTATTGACAGATATGAGTAGAGTGATTATCATTTCGTTAATATCTAAAAAGCACCCCACGCTTTTTTTAAAATAAAATATCTTTTTTTATTTTTCTATTTTTTAGTTCGGTTTTCTATAAAAAGCGTGTTTTTTAGTTTTTTTAAACTATTATTTATTTTCTATTTTTTTTTTAATCCTGTTTTAAGTATAAACTAATATTTCAATGTTTTTCAATAAATAAATTTGATTATATTTATATGTCGGAGTTAAGAAGAAGAACCAAGACTTTCTGTTGTCGGAAGAAAACTTCTCTTATCCTTTTTTGTAGCCATACTACAGTGGGCGTCGTCAGTAGGCAGCGGTAAGAAAACAAGTTGTAGACAATTCACACTGGTATAATGTCATGTTACAAGGAGAGTATTGAGAATGACTGTTGATGAACAGTTCGACAGAGGAGATCTTCCTCCGAAAAAGCCACCACCTCGCCATCTCCTCCCTGTTCTCCAAGACTATGGAAACACTGATCAACCGCCAGCTCCTTAGCTATCTAGAAGAGCACCAGTTGATTAGCGACCGTCAGTACGGATTCCGTCAAGGTCGCTCAGCTGGTGATCTTTTAGCCTACTTAACTCATCGGTGGGCGGAAGCGGTTGAGAGTAAAGGAGAGGCGCTGGCCGTTAGTTTGGACGTGGCGAAGGCCTTCGATCGGGTTTGGCACAGAGCACTTCTCTCGAAGCTTCCATGTTATGGGCTTCCCGAGAAATTATGCGATTGGGTCTCCAGTTTTCTCATGGATCGGAGCATTAAGGTCGTTGTCGACGGGTCATGCTCCGACTTAAAACCTGTGAATGCTGGAGTCCCCCAGGGCTGTGTGCTATCCCCTACGCTGTTTCTTCTGCATGTGAATGACATGCTGCAGTACAGCAGTCTTCATTGTTATGCGGATGACAGTACGGGGGATGCCCTATATACCGGCCACCCGCGGATTTCTCGGGAAAACGTCGATGAGTACCGGAACAAACTTGTGTCTGAAATCGAAACTCTGCTTAGTCAGGTTTCGGACTGGGGCCGACTAAACTTAGTCCAATTCAACCCTAAGAAGACACAGGTTTGCGCGTTTACCGCTAAAAAGACACCATTTGTCGTAGCTCCCTGCTTTGAGAGCACTCCCTTAGCCGTCTCAGCCAATATCGGAATTCTTGGTGTCGACTTGTCGAGTGACGTCCAATTTCGCGGTCATCTGGAGGGCAAGGCCAAATTGGCCTCAAAAAAGCTTGGTGTGCTCAATAGAGCGGGACGGTATTTCACGTCAGGTCATCGCTTGCAACTGTATAAAGCGCAGGTCCGGCCTCACGTGGAATACTGTTCTCATCTTTGGGCGGGGGCACCCCACTACCAGCTTTCTCCATTTGACCGCATTCAACGACGCGCGGTTCGGCTTGTCGATAACCAAGCTCTTTCCGATCGGCTTGATCCGTTGGCGTTGCGGAGAGATGTTGCATCTCTATGCATCATGTACCGCTTATACCACGGAGAGTGCTCTGAGGAATTGTTCGGACTTATACCGCCTGCTGACTTTCGCAATCGCCCGACTCGCCAGTGTTTCCATCCACATCGGCTTAATAGTTGGCGATCTACGACAGTGCGATTCAGCCGTCACTTCCTGCCACGCACTGCTCCTATATGGAACCAGCTGCCGGCAACGGTATTCCCGGACCGCTACGACCTTGGAACCTTCAAGAAACGAGCGTATTCCTATCTTAAAGGCCGGCAACGCTGATGCGACGCCCCTGGTGTTGCGGATGTCCATGGGCGGCGGTGATTGCTTTCCATCAGGTGACCCGCTCGCTCGTTTGCCGCCTTTTCCCATAAAAAAAAAAAAAAAAAAAAAAAAAAAGAGATGGATGGACTGTGTAAAAGTTGATATGAGTATGAAGCGAGTAAGAAGTGTGGAGACGACGAGTGAGAGAAGAAAATGGAGAAAGATGACATCTTATGCCGACTTATCACTTACCATTTATTATATCAGTCACATTAGCATTTATGATTCAATAATATCTTGAACAATATGCGAGTATAACACAACTAATATACGGTGGGCCGCAGATGGTTTGGGTTGACCGCATGCGCCGGTTGCTTAGCGAACTAGCGAAGTGTGTTCCGTGAAGTTCCGTCTGTCTCTCCGCTAGCCGCTCTCTCCGCACGCGTGTACCAACTCCATCTAACGCCACTACGTGGCGCTGGCGTCCCGAAAATAGTTCGGATGCGACATATATATTTAAATAATCGCACACACACCATTTTTTTTTCTTTAGAATACCGATGTGTTCGAATTAACGCGTCGTTCTACTCGATCGTTCTACCCGAAGGTGTAGGCAGCGGCTGTTAGCCTCCTCTCGCCATTATATTAACGTTAAAGTTTTCAGTCATCGATAACATCACACGTAACTTTCGAAAACAATTTTGAATGGTCATTGGTGTGAGCCAGGATTCAAACCCGACTTCTTGATTCAGAAGCGGGGTGCTCAACCACTGTACCACCGATACTTGAAATGTTGACACTAGATTATATTTACTTATTTATTATTGAGTGCTTTCATACATATTTTGAGCATTCAAATAAAGTTTGTGTCAATCAAAATAAAGTATTAATAATTATTGTTAATAATGCTTAAAAGGTAATATTTCCATTCTTTCTTTGAGCACAAACACTTCCTATATGTTCGGCATTAAAAAACGTGAAAAAAAAAGAAGTTATTTATGTTAATATCTTTTCTCTGTGGCTCAATATGGACTAACTAACTAAACATATTTTGAGACTGTTTTAATAAGTCGATTAAATCTCGGTGACAAAATTTTATTTAATCAAAATCTGATGACAACTTTCAAAGATATCATCGTCATAAATATTCAAATTGCACATGTACCAAGTAGCAGGCAGACGCAACAGAGGTATAATAAAACAAACATCAAAAAATAATCCTTTATCCAATAAAAAAATAACTTAATATTCCACACACTATAAACCCCGTTCGAAAACCCGACATATTTATATTAAACAGCAGTTATATAGTAAAGTACAGTTTGGACACCCAAATAAAAGTTGACCATGGCCGACACTCCGAACGCAATGCCTCTTAGAGGTTGAGGCAACGGTACTATCGCATACACAATAGTATGAACAATACGTCCAGCAGTGAATATTCTAAACAGCAAAGTGGCCCAAGCAACTGCTGGACCGGTGGTCAGATACAAAGCTCCAAGTATCCAGAACGCTGGAATGTTCTCCAAGTCGTTTAAATGCGCACGCCGTGTCCTCTCCACGATGGGGTCATCATACTTCACTTTGCCTCTCAATGTCTTTGCGTCCTCTGGGTTAGCGAAAACACCGCGCGTAATACGTGTTAATGCCGTCAAAAGTGACATAAAAAGTAGTTTCAATGATAATATAGCAGCATATGCGATATATGATTGCACTGCAGGATTTTCAAGAGATAACACAGCCATTTTGTTGGTTTATTAACAATTTTAAACTGTATTTATTAAAAAATAAATGTAGTAGTCACGCACTGTCAGATATGCGCGGCTGGAATGAGTTAGTGAATGATACTGAACGGCTCGCGAGACGCGTCGTTGGGCTTTGGAACCATTTGGTTGGACCTCGGTGAAGACATTTGCATAAACAACTAACTTCATGGTAATCAAATTATCAGCTTAAATCAGCTATTTTTAGAGGTATACAAACTGATAATGGTGCGGCCAATTGTATTAAAACACAAATTTATTAAAATGTCTTATCGAGTACAAAGTTTGTAACATTTTGTAATATTGCTTTCATTGTTTTGGTTAGATATTTTACCTGATTACGATTCTTTAAGACTTCAATTTTTTTATTCTTTTTTTGAAAAAAAAAATGTACTGAAATTTAATTTCAAAAAAAGAATAAAAAAATTGAAATCTTGAAGAATCGTAATCAGGTAAAATATCTAAAATAATTCTACTGAACAATAAAATTTATTGTTCAGTAGAACTTTTCAAATAAACTAATACTTTTATAAAAAGTTAGTTAGTAGTTTTGTAAAAATAAGATTCAATCATTTTTTTACTTATTGCATTTTTAGCGGGTTTCCTAATAAATATTGGGAAGTCATTATTGCGGACTAGCTATTATGAAATAAATAATTAGTTTAAGTTATATAAATATGCTGTATTTCAATTAAGCCTATGATAAAAAATATTATAATTTTATTAGTTCTTTAATTGATTTTAGATAGTTCGTATATTAGCACTTCAATTGATTTTAGATAGTTCGTATATTAGCACTTTAATAGTTTTTAATCATCCTTTGAAGTATTATTTATTTACAATAATAAGAACAAATAAATTAATTACATTATTTACAATATATACAATTAAAAAACTACCTGAAATCAAATTTCTCCGCATCTCGGTCTACTGGTAGCGTGCCCAGAAGACTGGCCGCATTGCCACGCTGAATGGCAAATACAGTTCATCAAAATTCCATAAAGTAACTTTGTAACGGCGGGCATTAAATCATATTTTTATTCGTTAGATATTGTATGGCAATGCTAATCCTCTGTGCGAAGAATAGACCAGCCCTCTGGTCGCGAGAGGCTTCGATCAGCCTCTTTTCAAGATCTTTGTAAAGTGCACGAGCACTCGGACCCCATGTCCCCAAAGTCTCACTTTAATTGATTTTAGATAGTTCGTATATAGTTATTCGCATATTTTATGTATATATTGAGTATCAATTGTTATTATGTATAAGAATATTTCCTTTTTTAACTATTCACCCCTGAAAACCTGTTTATATATGTTATATAACTAGCCTATGTATGGTCTGATGCCTTAATATCATGAATTCGATTGAGACGAGGGTCATGTAGTGCAACTGAAGGCTGTAGTGCCATCGTTAGACTTGAGACACGGAGCCCGACGGCCATTTAGACGCATATTATATATACACTACAGACAGACAGAGGTCACTACTACTAGCTAAAATAAATGTCACAGCAAGAGAACACGCGATCTCAAATTTGTTGAACAAAATCGTGATGCGTTTTAAATTGAAAAGTGGGCGAAACACGCGAAACAGTAATATTTTTAAGTCATAAACTTAGCTTCACGCCTAATCTCTAGCGGGGTAGGCAAAAAAACAGAGCGTCCTAAGGTCTTATACACCCCAATCGTTTATTCGTCTTTCATAAGTCGTGCCATACACACTCCTCAGCTTACAAGTCTACTGACACACTGGCAATAGGTCTCGCCACCTATTCCATATGAGACGAAAACTTCGGCTGGTAGGCGTAACAGTCACTGCCAACATCTTCGGAAAGAGAAGGCTGAAGTTTTTAACGGCTATAAATGCATTCTGAATATAGAGATGTGGTTACCATGGATTTTGTAACTAACCATTAATTAAACATTGTCCTCATTGCATAGCGACCGCCTTTTATTATAAAAAAAAACAGTTGTTGCCATAGCAACGAGGAGCACTAATTTGTCGAAACGATTTTTATTATTTATTTATTTTGGTATATTTGATTCGCTTTTTTATAACACTTGAAATTGGTTTGAGGTAAGTTAAGTTTTTATTCTAAATTTGTCCATATTTCAATTATAGTGTTTATATGATATTATGCAGAACTTGTGAATATCGCATGAGAATCTATTTAGCATTTTCAGACAAAAACGATCCTATGTATAAACTTAGCCATCCAGTGCCATACATTGTTAAAACTTATATCAAAGCTAATGCAGTACTTTTTGCGTGTAACGATATTTTAAAAACGGTTGTTTTGGTTTGTTTTGTTTAAATAACTAACGCGTGGGTTGCAATACATAGATTAGATAGGATTCCTTACAATACATAGATTTTATAGGTACTTTAAATTTTATATACACAGAAAACTAAAAACTAAAATTCAAACATAAACTGCAACTATTTGAAAGAAATCTCGCTAAATCTCCTACAAAATGTATTTCAATCTATTCAAGACGCAGATAAAACAAATCGAACCATTCAACATAAACAGTTGCATGTCAGCAATACCACAGCCTTATTGAAGTCGGGAGAAAATATTTACTTATTTCACTTGTTCTTTGAAGTTAAACTTTATTTATTTTGCTCCTTTCGAAAGCATGGAGATTTAGCATTACGACTTTTTTATGGGAGAGGGGGACAGACGTGTCACCTCATCATTTTCCTGCCCTTGTCCCACTCTAAGTGGGGTCGGCACAACATGTTATCCTTTTCCATTCTCTTCTATCACTCGTCGTGTTCACACTTACTCCCTTCATACTCATATCAACTTTTACACAGTCCATCCACAGTCATTCCCATCGCTCTTCTTGTGACATGACTTTCATCCCTTCTCAGAATGTGTTCTTACCTCGCCAATTTACCACTTCTAATTTTTTCCGTAATTGGTGCTACTTTCATGCTTCCTCTTACATACTCATTTCTTCTTCTATCCAATTTTGTCACACCACACATCCATCTTAACATACGCATTTCTGTTGCATGTACTCTCCTTTTATCCACTTCTTTCATTGGCCAGCATTCAGAACCATACAATACGACTGGTCTGGCAAGCAATTAACGCTGCCTGTGGACACCTGCAACACAGATAGTGTTGCAGTTGCGTTGTCGGCCTTTAAAATGCGATAGAGTAGAGGTCGGAGGTGGAAGGGGGGAATAGGGGCAGGGGTTGGGCCCCCAGATACCTCTCTGCGCGAGTGAAACGCGGCATGAGCAACTTTATGCCGATATTTTAAGAGCTCGTGGTATTTCAACGGTCGAATCGGACATTATTTTACATTATTTTTTTACAGTACATGTTAAGTTTTTTCACCAAGTCCAAGATTCCAAGATATTCTAACGGAGGTTTACAATGATTTACATATATGCTGAAAATCTAAGGATTTTTATTGTTAGCAACCCACGTGTTATCTATATTCTCAGCGAGTATGAGAGAGAGTATGAGAGTCTGTAAGAGAATACCTGGGTGGAACTGACCTGTAATTATGCGATCCATTTTCAAGTTTTAAATACAAATTTTCAAAATTACAGAACATAACTAGAAATGGCTTGGGGACTACCAAAACTGCCGGGCTTGACATTCGCAGACCCAACAAAGACTCAATATCACATGAAGAGTACCCTACGATACTATCAAGGCCATCGGTTTCCGGATACCGTAGTTAGAGGACCAGGTGGTACCGGAACAGACGCTGACAGTATCGCGTTCTCACTTCCTGAAGATTCTGTCAAGTAAGTGTGGTTGTTTTTTTTATTACACCATAGGTAGAGTCTTTGTTCATAACCTTTTTCAATAATTAAATTCAAATTTGGAACGTCATAACCTACTTTTATGTATTTTTTTTAACTTCTCAGTGGTAACTTTCGGGCTCTACATTTAATAGTAGCAGTTCACTGCCTCAATCGATAAAATACCACGGCCACTCAGAATATCGATGTAAAGTGGCTTCCCTTCTCCCATTCTCATCCCACTTGCGACCTCTACCCTATCCCAGTTTAAAGACCGGCAACGCAACACTATCTGTGTAGTAGGTATTCATGGGTGGCATTAGATGCTTACCATGACCTGACACGCCTACTTGTTTGCCTCCTTACCCCAAAAAATATATTTAAATATTAAATAGTTATATCCGAAAAGGTCTTGTCAGCCCCCCAAAAGATTTAACCCTAGTATGACGCACTAGTGACTATGCGTTAAATATATTATACGACCCACGCAGCTTTACAGCTGGCTGGAGTAACCTGCTGATAGTAAAGTGCTTTATGAGGTGCCAACAAAGGCCCCCGGCGATGGTCAGCACACAATAATACAATTGGCAAAATTCCATTACAAGTATTCAAAGTCACTCCAGGATTTTTCATAGAATATGTAGTCTGGGTAAAGGGGCGATGACCTTTCATATTCACCAGAAACTACCAGAACTATATAAATAAAAATAAACCACCAAACGCGCAGACGACGAGACCTGTTTAGATTTTCTTTGTAATATTTCTTGAGGTCGGAAAAAGGTCCATTGCAAATAACTTTCCAAAGACTTTGAGATTTTTAACTGATTTTCCTCTCGGTGGTCCAGTGTTCGAGCTCTCCGCTTCTAAAGCAAAAAGTCACGGGTTCAAATCCTGACTCACACCAATGGCATTTCGAAAGTTGTGTGTGAAAAATATCGATGACTGAAAATTTTGTACCTGATATGGCAATAGGTTCGCCACCTATTCCATTTGGGACGTACAAAACGGCCAGTCGAGACTTAAGAGCCACTGTGTACACCTTTGGGTAGAAAAAGGCGTGCAGTTATATTATGTTATTTTTTACTGACATAACTTTTCGATGTTTTTTTTTTCTTTAGCTTTGATCCGTCACTGACTTACGGACGTGTGAAACAGCCAGCCATGCCTGCAGTGATACCACATTGGGTCCATTACGACAAGAGGTGTCTAAATTTCACTGCCTTCTTCAAACAACCAGTCTTTGAGAACCCCAACGAGAACTATCGTGTAAGGATAGTCAATATCGTGTACTTCCTAGAAGATGATAGCATCACCGTTATGGAACCAAGAGTCAAGGTATATGTTGCACAAATTATTTTTGATTATAATTGGAGTCTAAAATGCATGGTAACTAAAATGGCAATGTCCTGCATCAGGTTTGGTTCGCCTAACTGTTCTTACGTACAGTTATTTTTCTATTAATTGTCGTAATATGTCTAGACGTTGTGAGTTCATCTACCCCCTGCGATCGTGTTTTATCTATTTTCGCAATATTCAATTGTTTTGCGGATTGAAGAATCGAAGTTAAAACTTATGTCATTAACAGTGGTAGAGAGCGGTTCGCTGCATGAATGGGCTTAACGTTAAGGGGTTCCTGCCGTGTTTAGTTCGCTCAGAGAGGCATCCGTCGATTCATTCCTCGTCCCACTCGCCTCCTAATTCTCCTCCCTACACCATCGTAAAGGACACAATGCAATTGTTACACTCTGGGTGTTTGCAGAAATCCATGGGTGGAGCTAATCCCTTATGCCTTTATCCCACCAGGTGCCTCGATTGCTTGTTTGTTTCCGTCTCCCATAAAAAATACATAATTACGCTACTGAACAAGGGAACGGAGCAATTACCATGAATCCGCCCATGTCCGCAAAGGAGGTCAAATGTATTGACCGAAAAGATCATCTTTATGCTGACTGGGAATTTCTTCGGGTTGGTCCTATGTTTTATAAAATAATATTAAATATGCCTGCTTCAGTCTGTCGACACAAGTAGCCATGAAATATTTCAGCACCCTCATATTGAGAACATAAAAAGGACCTTTTTTCTTTCTGCTAAAGATATTTTCTTAAGCAGGGCACGTGTACTTACCCACATTATATATTCCACAGATTTTTACGTTTCCAAATTACTTTTTTTCTCCCGAAAGTTTGTACTGTTTTCACAAGACAAGGTAGAAATAAAATGTATATTAGTGAAAATAATAACAGGTATATTGACAAACTAATACGGTTGAAGTAATAAAAAGATTTTACGTACCAACTGGAAGCTAAATTAAATTATTTCTTTTAGGTGGAAATTTAAAAGGGAGATTGAATTTCATCAACCCTTTGAGTTTCTTAAACTCTGTATTAAATATAGTTTTTTTTCATTCGCTCTTTTTGGACAGGCTAAAGCTTAGAAGCTATACTGCCTTTTCTGTAGTATTAATTGTCTTTTCAAATATAACACGCTCTGACCAAGGCTACTCATTATATAATAGATAGATGTTGTAAGTTGTTGAGGGGTCCTTTTGGGGACGCGCTAGTCACATGCGGAGACTAACACCAGTCTAGAGCGCCATTCTGTATCAACAGACAATTTCGTTTGAATTTCAATGGTTATTTTCTGGGTTCTTTTCGCAAGTTTTTACATAAAGCAAGCAAGTTTTCGCAAGCTTATAAATATAATGAAATATTATTATATAACGATGTCTGAACAAACTGTTGCTGACTGAATATTTTAATCGGAGATACGAAGTTAAGACCGCTGCCAACACATTCTGGTATTAAGGATATGGTCAACGTAATAAAGCTTCCACAAGAGACTTAGTTCGCATTAAGGGACTTAAATAAATATTAAAAGATCGTTACATTGATACATGACTTAAAACTTTGTGCCCGGTATGGCAATAGGTTTGCCACCTATTCCATTTGGACGTAAATTTAACGGCGAGACGAGGCTTAACAGCGGCTGCCTACACCTCTGGGTAGAAAAGGCGTGGAGTTACGTTATGTTACATTATACCGAGCCGTTCTACCACTGTTAAAGGTTTTTAAGATGGTTGGTTGTTAATTTCTTAACAGGCACTTTAATCATTATCATTACATAGTATAAAACACAGACACTTTCCGCTGTCTGTCCCCTTATATGCTTATATCTTTAAAACTACGCAACGGATTTTGATGCAGTTTCTTTTAATACTTAGAGGGTGTCACCGGGGTGGTTTTGATCCACAATTCATATGTGGTGTTGTAAAGAAATTATAATTTTCGAGATTTAGCACTTTAATTGCAAACGCTGGCTGAACCCTAAATGATAGATCAAAACAATGTTCTACATTATTAGACACCTTCAGAAAGTCTACAAAAAAGTCCGCGGGTGCATATGTCTATCTCTTAGGGATAACCTACAATGACCATTTTTAGTATTTTACTTTTTACGAGAAATAATGGCTTATTTACGAAGCGATTTAAAACATTACAGCATGAACTTTCATCCATATATGTATCTTAAATAGATTGTGCTTCTAATATAGATCAATATGACCCTTTACAGTAAGTAGTTTAAACGAATATTTACGAAGATATTACAATAATAACATGGCGGGACATAGCAGTTGCGTTGCACGCCAAAACGCATGCCGATAAATAGCACAAATTACTCATTTATTACTTTTGATGCGGGACAAAGTTCGCCGGGTCAGCAAGTACTACTATAATGTGTACTTACTAAATATAAAGTGACTCTTTTGCAGAACTCTGGCATATGGCAAGGAAGATTAGTGAAGAGGGGCAAAATCCCCAAGAACGATATGGGCGAATGTTGGCACTGGAAGGACCTTAATGTCGGCATAGATATTTGTATCTACGGGAAGGTGTTCCATACGGTGTCCTGTGATCTTTTTACTAAGGTCAGCCTTTTTTTGTTGGTATCGGACTTCAAATAATATCGAGTTTATCAAATTTGATGTTCACACATTCATAATACTATCTCAGCTATTTTAAATTCTTGCACCGTGGAATTTCAAGAAATTTCTTATCAATTACTTTTTGGCGCAACAATATTCTAGATAGTTTCATAATAAATCGACCTATTTATCAATAAGTTATTATATTTTTTAATTTATTTATTGATGCCATCTTTCTTCGGGTTCTGTTTTAGTTTTAATATAATCCTTGTACACACAAATTAGTTGTATTAATATTGGGAAAGTGTGTGTGATAAAATAAGGACCCATAGCTCCATCTCTATCTCTACCTATTAATTCCTTGGAAACATAAATATCAATACCTTCAAATATTAAGAGCGTGATGGTGCTCTTACAGTTAATTTATGTTTAATTACGTTTCAAATACAATAAAAGGGGCGTATTCAAAGGTAATGCTCCCGCTCTACTAGGGTGAGTGATTATTTTAATTATTTCCAGGAGCAGAAGTTATTCGACAATATATCCTTTTAAGGATCGCCCCAATTTCTTGTATAACACAGTTTTATTATGCTCATATCTCTTACGGGTTCGCTTAATTTGATTTGTGGCCCCTTTTACTTACTGACAAGCGTGGTGTCTCTCTCTACCGATCTATAATAATATTTAAAATGATTCAGAAAATTCTCACTTTTGATATATATTTTTCTTAGAAGCTTTTTTCTTTAATATACTCGGCTTTATTGAAAAACAACTTAGATCTAAGACAAATCTTGGCCTATGTATTAAATTATTTTGGTGTTAGTCTTGGCTATAATAAGTTAGGTTGTTCGATTTGAACTAGCGCAAATAAATATTTAAATAACAATTGCGCCTGCAAGTATAAAATAGCACGTGTAGCATTGTATAACCGTTTGATAAGCATCGATTTTAATTATAATAATACAAATATAAATAACTCTGTTGAGCTGATGTTTATGTAGTGCTGGTATAAAAAGAAACGCCCCCGGGTGGGCTCGAACCACCAACCTTTCGGTTAACAGCCGAACGCGCTAGCCAATTGCGCCACGGAGGCATGCGTCTGTATGTCCAAATTACGCTTGAGATTACGTAACCGAGGCGTAATTTAGATAATATAAAATTATTAATAAATATTTATTCACCTGAGGTCTTTCATATAATAACATATTTATTTCAATAGAATTTATATTTGTTTAGGAGTGGCTGGAATCTCAAGGTATAGAAATATCTAAAGAAGAAGATTTGCCAGTAGACGCTTACACACAGAAGGAGAGATGGAAGTCTGTGCGTCCACCGACAAAATCGAAGTCACACGATGACCCATTGCTTCGGTTTTTACAATACGATGGAAAAGTTCTCTCGTGAGTAATCTAGAATTTATTTAGCTACTAATCTATACTAATATTATAAAGAGGAAAAATTTGTATTCTTGTATGTAACGAATAAACTCAAAAAGTACTGGACCGATTTTAATAATTCTTTTTTGTTTAGAAAGCTACATTATCACTGAGTAACATAGGCTATTATGTAATCATCGTCGTCATCGACATTTTGTTTGTAAGCGAGTAACACCGTGAGGCGGGTAGCTACATACAATATAGCGGTACGAAGTTCGCGCGGTCTGCTAGTATTATATATTTCCCTTTCGAATACAAGAGCACTATTACATCATTGGGATTCGAATCCGTGTCTTCTTGATTCAGAAATCGATCGCTCAACCTCCAAGCCACCGAAACATTTTTTTACATTTTTATAGACGTATTAAACTCTACGTTTATTGTCAGTGGTAGAGCCACACCGTTCGCGGCATGAATGGATCGACTGGGAAATATCACGATCTCTAGGAATATCGACGTAAGCTCTACTTTTCGTTGTTTGAGTGAGGTATCTGGAGGATTCTATCTTAAACAGCCGCAACGCAACTGTATCCCTGTGTTACAGGTGTACATTTACCCCCGAGTGAGCCACTCGCTCGAGGGTAAATGTATATTAAATGTATGTATATATTAAATGTATAGTAAATGTATGTAAAATATATATTACTTACTTTTGGTTTCATAACTCTTTAGAATACAGCGTGGCGATCACTCGAGCCGAACGTTTTCTAACTAGTATTACTCAGTAAGCTGACGATTAGGAGAGAGGGAGTCACAGTATTGTCGAGACTCGTTTCTAGTGACTGCCGCGAGGTGGACAGACTGCCATCCAAGCGGACCGAGGTTCTTCTCGTCGGACCAAAGCACCGCTAGGGACATCTCGACACTATTATATCGCGCTGTCTATTTCCGACACGTAAATGGATGACATTACAAAATTCATTTCCGATATTGTACTAACATACGAAAAATAATAATAACAAAGTATGTAGTGTTTAAATCTCTAAGATTTTCGCGAATCACGTTCATGACATTAAAACAAACTTAATCTTAAAGTTTGTTTTAATGTCATTAATTACATGTTCCAGATGTGTTATCTCTCCATTATCCCTCTAACGGTACAAAATTCCTTACTTGCTAAAAGGGCGGAAAACCGCTTGCCCGTAGAAAACCTAAATGGACTTGTTCCTGTCTATTTACATAATTAAATTATTGTGGTAGGACTTGATTCAAATAAACTAACTAACTTTGTTCTATTTATTTCTAAGATTTTCGCGAATCTCGCTCATTGATCAAAACAACCTTTAGGATTGTATCGCGTTTATTTATTATTTATTTATATTTATTTCCCGACGATTGTACCATCTTTTTGTTCATCACTCGTGAAAATGATCTCTGTAAAGAGTTCGAAACGTCGGGAAATAAATATAAATAAATAATAAATAAACGCGATATAATCCTAAAGGTTGTTTTGATCAATAACTTTGTTCTAATAATCTTTTAAAATGGTTCTCTATTGGTTTGGAAACAGGTTCTATTGTTTTCTATCGGTTTGTGCTACATGATATATTGTTTTTTTTGTCAAGCCTCGATACGCTGACTTCAAACTTTTGCCGCTAACCTTTAACTTATTTGATATACTACCTCTATAATCATTGTTAATGACCGCGAATGGATGTCCACATGAATAAAAAAAGTAGTAAAAAGTATTGTATGCTCTCTAGGGCTTTATTATGACTTAATTATGGCCTGTAGTTACATTATTCTAGAGATTTAATGAACACGGGATTTATACAAGTTGATATAAATGAAACACAAACAAGCGACGTTGTAGATACAGTAGACGGCAAGTAAAGGTTTCTAGATACACTCATTAAACAAGACAGTCAAAGACGTCTTTGCTAATTAACGCCCTCGAGCCGTAAAAAGTGTAACGGAGTGAGAACACTTGTAAGAAAAACAGTATAAATAAGTTCTCTATTTCATCCTGGACAAAAATCACACGTTTGAGACGGCGATCTGTCGGTGCATTGCATTTTAGTGACGCAGTATTTTTTTTGGGTGCACGTGTTTTGTTATATTGTATAAAAATAGATACATTATTTATTTATTTCCCTGGGCCACTTTTTAAACCCTACGTGTCGTACCGTGTCAATAGGTTCGCCACCTTTTCCATTTGAGACGTAAACATAACGGGCGAGTCGAGGCTTAACAGCCGCTTCCTGCACCTCCGCTTAGAAAACGCCGGGAAGTTATGTTATTTTATAATTCAACAATTTATCTTCTATAAAATATAAATTAGTATCTATCCATGTCTCTAACAACAACATGCAACATCATCAATCATATAATAAACATGAGATATGAGACTCGGCGAACTTCATATCACTTCAGCATTAGTGAACATCAATTTGCTGTCATTTGTGAATAACTTCATATAGGTTGAATTTAAATTAGGAATGAATTTGGACATCATTCTGGAATCAAAACTTTTTAGTGACAAGTTTATTTTTTATACTTACTTTATTAATGATAATGGTACCTTATTACGTGTGTGAAAATAGCATAGGGACTAGTAAATTTAAATGAAACGACACAGATTTGAAGGAGATAGTTAGGGCGAGAAAATAGAAGGATACGATACCTAACTCTCACCGAACCTCACACGATGATTTTCGGCCCATTGATCCATTAAATTTAAGATATTTGTTTGCATACAAAATAAAAAATCAATAGGTTACATTCTGTTTATATATGAATGTAAGAGTAAGAATACGATATTAGAATGCAATCAGAAGCTCTCTCGCGAGCTCATTCAGTTTTCATATATCCACTCCTCTTACGAAGAGACGTTCACTGCAACAAACTATATGGTATTGCAAATATTGTAGCCGAGTTTAACAACGTACGTCTGGCTTGTCTTAAGATTTTAATGACTAGTCTTAAGAGTTTAATGACTAAGAATTGTACATTTTGTAAATTATACGCAGGCTTTTAATAAATACAGCTTAGATGAAAGCTAAAGGTACGGGCAACTACCAATAAGTTATATATGTCACGGTAAGAGTGAATAATTGAAGATTATTAATAATTATCTATTATTATTAATAATTACCGAAAGTCGAGGTTAAAGTGATAAATTAATCACATTTGTCGGTTATTATTAATAGTTTAACCCTGGTGGTGATAAATGTAATAAGTGGCTCGGCTTAATTGGCTCGGTGTTATTGTTTTAAAAGCACGTGCACGTTGTTTGTTGTTGCTTACTAGGGTTAGTTAGTTGTTTAGTTTAGGTTAGGTTAGGTTAGGTTAGGTTTTAGGTTTTTTTTTTCTAGTCAGGAGTCGGAATCCTCATGGACACCCAAACTACGTCACGTATGAGGTAGTTTGGGTAGTGCCGGACTCTTACCGGCTAAACCTGTCTCCTGCCCTCTATGCTTTCTCCATAGACTGAAGGTCCATGCCCTTTTTGGATTAATTTTGATATTATTTGAATTTGAGTGACTTTAAAAATTGCTCCCCAGTTCTAACTAATTCGGTATTGCAAAATTTTAGTTTGATTTACTGTTATCTTATGTTTGTGATAATAATTCGTTTTCGGTTTAAGTAATAAGTATAGTAATTTAGTCGCGCATTTATGTTTGGATATGTGACGATGAGGTGAGTGAAACAACGAAAGTGAAATAAGTGGTTAGGTTAGGTTAGTTTTAACCTTGTTTGTGTGATCTCTAATTAATATTATTGTAAGACTGTGTTTAATATTATAAATAAATAACTGCTGGTCAAAAAACATTGGGTTTTTATTTATTTTATAACTTTTACCAATATGTGTCGTGAATTATTAATAACTAGCTGACCCGGCGAACTCTGTTTCGCATCAAAAGTAATAACTGCTGCCCCGCTATGTTAATACTGCAATATCTTCGACAAATTTGAAGTCGATAGCAGCTATAGGTTAAAAATGGGAATTTTCCATTGTTAACACCCCCGCAACCCCCCTTGTGGGTGGAATTTCGTAAAATCCGTTCTTAGCTGACCTCTACTCGGCGAAAGGAATAATCCTACCAAATTTCAAGTCGCTACGCCTTATGGTTCCAGAGATATCGTGATGAGTCAATATATAGGTGGAAATCTTTTATATATATATAGATTACTACTAAAAGTAATAAATTTCGATCGTTTATTCACATTTACCAAAACATGTGGTTATTATTAATAATTTTGTAAAAATATTAATAATTTTTCAATTAATCACATTTACCGTAACATATATATACCATATCTACCGATTATTACCATAAGATGCCAGTGTCAATCGAAATTCTTGTTTTTTTAATTTTAGCAGTTGAGAGTATGTATTGAACCGGTTCGTATTTTTTTAACTTGTTTTTTTTTTAAATAAAATAAAATTGAGACAAGATTAAATAATAGACTCTCACGAACCGATTATTTATAGTTTAAACAAAGCATTTACAACAGATTATATAGTCCAGTTTATATATTAAGTCGGATATATATTTGGATTGAAATCCTAAAAATATATTCAACGCTTAATTTGTTACGGGATTTTGCGTAATCCCGTTGCGTCACCGAGTCGCGTAATTGAATGAAACCTCCATTTAAACGATGTTTTTTTCATGCTTAATCCATGAAGCCTAAATGAATATAATTCAGCCACTGATATAATTAGATGTGTTTTTAATTTTGTCTGCTTATCATCATAAAGAAATGATAAAATTGAAATATGTCTAATACATCAAACATAAATGAATGGAAGTTAGCAAATGACTCTGAAATTATATGAATAGGTGCTTTGAAAACAATCTCTTATTCTTTATGATATATAAAATGAATAAAACCTTTTTTCTGACAATTAATTCTCAAAGTTCAAAAGGGCTTTAAGTCCCCATATTAGGAACATGATGGTAGATAACGCATAATATTTGTAGTTAAATTTAAATTATAAACTAAAATGAATTTTATTTCAACACAACTTCACGCCTTTTCTACCCGAAGGTGTAGGCAGTGGCTGTTAAGCCTCTACTCGCCGTTAAGTTTACGTTCCAAATGGAAAAGGTGGCTAACCTATTGCCATACCATGCACAAAGTTTTCAGTGGATATTTATCACACATAACTTTCGAAAAGTCATTGGTGTGAGCCAGGATTTCAACCCGCGATCTCTTGATTTAGTAGCGGGGTGCTCGAGTTTTATTTCTGTTTTCAAATTTACAGTTTCGACGTGGTATGGGACGATCGCGACTCCTCTTACGGAGAACTCAAGAATTATAAACTAATGTACTTCCTCCAGGACGACACCATCGCTGTGAAGGTGAGAACTTATTAAATTGACTGGCGAACTGGAATATTACTTGGCACTTTGCTTCCTTTGAGTTTTCTTTAACAACTTGTTCTACAAACGTTGCGTAATCTTATTTCCAACGCGATGTAACATTTTTCATTTAAAAAGTTCCGTTTTATAACTTTGCATTTTTAATACCTGCAGAAGCAGATAGCGTTAGGAAGCGAAGTTGGTTTTGTTTCACCTTCATTAATTATCACTCTGATCATACTGATCGTCCAAAAAGTCATTGGCGAAGAGTCAACTGCAGGACATTTTGTAAATCCCAGTGTTGAAAATTTTTACGTCAAGCTTTCATCGGTAACTCGGCCGGTCATAATACCACAGTCAAAACTTTTGACAATATTCATGATATCTTGCATGGATGATATGTTGTTCCGACCCCACTTAGAGTGGGATAAAGCGACTAATTTGATTCGGATAGAACAAAAATTTGATATTTGAATTAACTACTTTCTAGCAAGAAAAAGCTACTTTCTACTACTACTTTCATAGGAATTAATACACCAAAATAACGAAACGGCTGGACCGATTATTTGACGAGCAGGTAGCTAGCTAGTATTATGAGGAGTAACTTAGGCTACTTTTTGATAGAAAAAATCTTTTATTTATTGCTTCCGAGCCAAAGCCAAATTTGCCAGTATCAGCTAGTGTTGTAATATTGTAATATAAACAAATAACTGAAGTAAGTCTATTCGACTAATCCGTCCCTTTCAGTGCGAAATGGAGGCCGACCTTTCCTATAAAACCTTTCACGCTTTACTAGTTTATTGTATATCATCCAGCGTTCGTATTATTATTGAAGCTTATTCTTAACAGGTCGCTAGTTTTCTTTCAGTCAAGTTCTTATATTTATTACGAATACTCTTTATTTCTATTGTAAGATTCGCTTAACAAAATGATAGTATGAATGTACAAAGGATGGAGGACTTAGTCTTTTCAGAGCAAATTTTGAACTGCAACACTATTTATGGTGTTGCAGTTCACATTGAAATATTTTTTATGGATTATATAGCGTTTATTTAGAACTTATTTTCTATTTATTTCCCGACGTTTCGAACTCTTTACAGAGATCATTTTCACGAGTAATGAACAAAAAGATGTTAGTCGTTCAGAAGCTATTTTTATTGATACAGAAAGTACCCACATTTTGGAAATAAAAATCAAAAAGTTGAAGTTTTAAAGTTGAGAGAGGTATCCGGAGGCGATCGGGCCTCCGGATACTTGTCTCACCGAACGAAACTATTTCCCTTTCCTTTCTCCTCCTACTTCCTTAAAGGACGGCAACGCAACACGGTGTTCATAGGCGGTGAGTAGTTGCTTACCATCAGTTGACCCACTTGCCCGTTTGCCTCCTATTCCATAAAAAAAAACCACCTGATATGACCATACAATACCAACTTGTGGTATATGTTATTCCAGGTTTTAAATACATTAAACATAATAATTTAATTCAATATTTAAATATTAATTAATTCCAATTCAATAATTGGCTTTTGCGACATCTAGTCTGTTAAGTAAAAGTTTCATAGATACTAATTAGATTTTTGATATCCAAAACTTTTGACAATATGCATAGTTCGAAAGGATGATATGTTGTGCCGACCCCACTTAGAGTGGGATAAAAATATAAATATTAATTCTTTTTATAGGAGTTACACGATGGCAAAGGAGGCAAAGATCCCTTTCCACTGCTTCTCAAGAAAACGAAACTGCCCAAGACGTGGAAGGAAAAACCAGGTAGGATTTAACTTTAAAACTTTTGAGATCACACAGTCAGAACTTAGAAGACAAATTCACAGTCTTAATTACGTTATTATTGGCTTTTCTCTAATGATATGAAGTAAAATTGTAGCTCGAATGGAAAATAGTGAGTAAAGAATGAAATGTGAATTGAAGGATGAAAGATGACTGACTAAAAGAATTTTCGAAGAGAATGTTAGTGGCATCTTCTAGATCAGGAGACCCGAGAAGGAGCTACTGCAACCAAATTCATGATCAGTTTTAAAGAAGGAAAATGCGTAGAATTCTGATTCTAGACGACTGTATAATGAGATGATTTTTATGCATATACATCTCTAACTGAGCGAAACGCGACATCAGTCACTTTACGTCGATATTCTGAGAGGTCGTGGTATTTCATCAGTCGAGGCGGGCCATGCACGCAGAGAAGTGCGTGGCTCTACCACTGTAAATAAAGCGAAAGAACCATGTCAGAATCTTAGCTTGTAGAAAACCAAATTGTCTGCCTACACCTACGGGATACAACCGTATATTGAGTATATATATATGCACTAGCTGACCCGACGATATTCTTTCATACATATGCCCTCGCGGACTTTTTTTTAGACCTTTTGAAGGTGTATTATAATGTAGTTGATCTATCACTTAGGATTCAGCCAGCGTTTGCAAATAAAGTGCTAAATCCCGAAAATTATCACCTTTTATTTACTACAGTATAGATGAATTATACATAAAAACGACCCTGTTGATACCCTCTAACTATTAAAATAAACCGCATCAAAATCCGTAGAGTCAAAGATCCAAGCACTTAAGGGGACAGACAACGGGAAGCGACTTTGTTATATACTATGTCATAAACTAATAATGATATACAAACATTAAAATTTAGATTAATCTGTCCCAAATTATATGAAGTTATAAATTGGCGTCACATTATCAAACATACATCGCTTAACAAACGACCTTCCCGTACGGCCTAGAGCAAAAACCTTTAATGTACTTTCAATGGCGCTTGTTAAAGCCGGTGGAGGAAATTTCCAGACAAAAAACGAATGTCTTAACGATGCGTAAGTACACGGCCATACACCACCCTCCCACTTATAATATATTGAATTCCGTCGATCTAACGACTGGATCCAAATACTTGAAATAATATAGATATAATATAGAGCGCCATTTATTTTTTGTGTGTTAATAATATTGCTATGTTCAAGAGCAATTTTTTTAGTCTCGTTATTCCATGGGTCGAGCACCCAGCTTCTGAATCAAGAGGTCGGGCGTTCGAGTCCTCGAGGCTCGTCTGCTGACCAATGATTTTTCGGAATTATTTTCTCAAGTTTTGTCTGATACTGATTACTGAAAATCGATTACTGAAAACTTTTTGCCCGGTATGGCAATAGGTTCGCCCGCCACCTATTCCATTTGGGACATAAAACGTAACGGCAAGACGAGGCTATACAGCCACTGCCTACACCTTCGGGTAGAAAAAGGCGTGACATAACTTGACGCCACGATATGTAATAAATAATAATCATGAATACAATACATAACCATATACCAAAACGATATTTATTTATTTTTTCAATTTTTGTCCGTCTGGTTATTTGTTCTAACTAGAATATCAGAAATGGCTAGACTGACTTTGACATATAAGCGATGTAAAAATAAGTGATCAAGGCTATTTACACTTGTAAAACTTTATTTTAACTCTATAATGTTTTATTAATAAACTGTAAAGTTGTTATAGTTAAATTATGCTCTGTAATCTTAGCTAATAATTTGAATATGATCATTTACATTTTAAAGTATAAAAAATAATTATAGAAGTGCAATACAAGCAACGTACAGTTTATTTTCAATAATTTCTATAATAATTTTAAATGTCCATTCGTATCATATTGGTTTTATTTTCAATACAAGATCAGCAAATTATAACCGTATTTCTTTTTGAAGAATTAATCTTATTAATCCCTATTTAAACAGTCTTATTTTTTAATCTACTGATTATTTTATATCAATTTCACTCGGCATATTAAATTCGAGTGCGATTTATTATAAAATTTGGATTTAATTATAAGTAAGTCAGTTTTGAAAACAAGCTGAGATTTTCATATCTGCCCTATTTAATAGCCGAGTGGAAATAAGTCATGAAAGTTTGATACTCGTAAGTTGTGCGCGCCGACTCGCGACCGACTTCCGATACGGGCTCTCTCTCTCTTTGTCGACGAGATTATGAATTATTATATATATTATTATAAGTATACGAAGTTAGTTTTTGTTTTGTTATACTTTAGTTTGGAAATTTATTGTTATGCCATTGATTTATGTATCTCGCGAATACCGTTCGTAATTTGAAAGTCATGAGAAATATCTTGCGAGGTTTGATGAAATTTGTCTGCAAATGTGGTATTCTGCGTGGTAATATTATATAGCCATTGCATGGCATGGCAGTTAAGGCTTAAGTACATGTAGAAACATATGCTTAATTAGGGTTGTTGCTTGAGATATTCGGATCTCAAATACTACTTCAGAAATCGTGGTATCGATTCTAGGCGGTGTTATGTTATAAATATCGATGATTGACAACTTCTTGCCTTGTTTATGGCAATAGGTTCGCCACCTATTTATTCTATTTGGGACGTAACATAAGGATTCGACCAGTCGTGGCTTAACAACCGCTGCCTACACATTCGGGTAGAAAATAGCGTAGAATTATGTTACATTGTAATGTGGAGTAGACAGAAATTTTTAACAATAGTAGAATCACGGGATGGTAAAGCGAAAGTGTTGGGAAAAGAAGGTGTTGGGCCTCCGAATACCTCTCTCACTTAGCGAAATGATGTTTGAGCCACTTTACGTCGATATTCTGAGAGGTCGTAGTATTTCGATCGAGCCGAATCCTTAATGCAGCAAACTGGCTCTGCTACCGTCGAATACATTTCCCATAGAAAATGAAGAGATTTTTTCGAACTGTTTAGAAAGTTTTTACTTGTAGTGTCCTTCCCATCGTGTGTGCTGGAGACGACTGAAGAAGAGATAACGAACGAGTACTACGCGCCAAAGGACCTGATTGTTGGCCAGACAGTGTTCGTACTTGGACGTCGTATGCTCGTCTGTGATGCTGACGGCTTCACTAGGAAATATTATAAGTAAGTCTTTTTACCGACCATGTAATTCATCAACATTTGACAGCAGCAGCACATGAACTGACCGGAAATAGATTGATAAATGCACCAGTTAAGTATCGGTCGAATTATAAGAATGATATTTTTGGACTTGATACGCACAGCGTCCTCTAGTTTTCCAAGTTAAGTAGGTAACTAAATGCCTGTCCCATGGAAATTTGATAACGGACATATAACACCTCTTCTTGGTAAATACATACTTTTAATGCATAGGAAGGTGCCCAGACGCCATACAAACATTCACGTTTATTTTGGAAATAAAAGATATTTATTCGCTGCATGAATGGGCCCTCTCGACCGGTGAAATACTACGACCCCTCTCAGAACTCGTGGCTCACGCCGCGGTAGAGAAGTACACGGAGGCCCGCCCCCCTTCCCATCCTTTCCTATCCTGCTCCCCTAAAGGTCAGCAAAGTAACTGTAACACTATGCGTTGCAAGGTGTCCATGGATGGCGCTGGTCCCTTACCATAAGGTGACACGCCTGCTCGTTTGCCCTCCTATCCCATAAAAAAAACAAGTCAATAATTTTCCGATATTTTTTTCAAAAGTTTTGAGTGAAAAAAATATCAATGACTAACAAAATTGTGACTGATTTATAGAAACAGGTATCGTCATCTCGGACCAGCTACTGGCGGAAAGTTAAAAAAATACATTTTATTCAAAACATATTCCAAATAAGGATACCAAAATAATTTAACTAATAGTTTAATAATATAAGTATAATCTAGATTTGTTCTGTTTTTTTTTTTTCTTTTAAAAGAGCCGGTATTCATAATTTAAAACCCAACATTGAGTTAGGTCGGAGCTACTTATCTATTTTAATTAATATTAGGTCGGGGAAAAAGTCTTTTCGCATAACGTAGGTATAAACTTATCATAAAATTTCTTTGACTGTACTATTTGTGTCTGGCTGGTTTTGGTAACATTAAAAAGGTTACATTATAAAGAAAAGAAAAAAATAAAAAAAAGTTGTTTCCCGCTATTTTTCATTTGTTTTTCTCTCCGTAAAAATGAGTGAATCTAATGAAGAAATTCGATACATTTTAAAATTTTATTATAAAAAAGGCAAAAATGCAACTCAAGCAGTGAAAAAAATTTGTGATGTTTATGGACCTGATGCAGTGTCAGTAAGAGTAGCACAAATTTGGTTCAAACGTTTTCAGTCCGGAAATTTTGATGTTAAAGATGCACCTCGCTCTGGTCGCCCTGTTACGAATAAAATGGACGCCATTTTTGAAAGAGTGGAGCAAGATCGGCATATTAGTAGTTACGATGTAGCTGAAGAACTGGGAATTGACCACAAAACAGTTTTGACCCATTTGAAGAAAGCTGGTTATACAAAAAAGCTCGATATTTGGGTGCCACACGAGCTCACTCAAAGAAACTTAATGAACCGTGTACTCATTTGCGATTCATTATTGAGACGTAATGAAACCGAGCCGTTTTTGAAGAGATTGATAACTGGCGATGAAAAGTGGATCACGTACGACAAGAACGTGCGAAAAAGGTCGTGGTCGAAAGTTGGCCAGGCTTCACAGACTGTGGCCAAACCTGGCCTAACACGAAATAAGGTGATGCTGTGTGTATGGTGGGATTGGAAGGGCATTGTTCATTATGAGCTTTTACCGTCCGGCAAAACCATCGATTCTGATCTTTACTGCCAGCAACTGATGAGATTAAAGGAAGCAGTCGAGAGAAAACGGCCGGAATTTATCAACAGGAAGGGTGTGGTCTTTCATCACGATAACGCTAGACCACACACATCTTTAGCCACTCAGCAAAAATTAAGAGAGTTCGACTGGGAGGTCCTAGTGCATCCACCATATAGCCCTGACCTTGCGCCTTCAGATTTTCACCTGTTTCGGTCTCTTCAGAATTCTTTAGGTTCTGTAAGGTGAGGTCAAGAGAGGACTGCCAAAACTATTTGTCCCGTTTTTTTGATCAGAAGTCCCAAAGTTTCTACAGTAACGGGATAATGTCTCTGCCCACAAAATGGCAGAAAGTTATTCAACAAAACGGTACATATATATTGTAAATAAATGTAAATAAACTTTGAAAAAAATGTCTTGACTTTTCATACAAAAATACGAAAATACTTTTTCCCCAACCTATTATAATGGATGCTTTGGTATGAATGAATGAATGAAATTGAATGGAAAGATATTTCAAGAGCTGTTTATGTTCTTCAGTTTAATTTATTTTTATCTAAACACTCGGAATTGTTTATTCGAAAAATATAAGCCACCGTTTCTTTATTGAAGCAATTGTGAAATGTAATAATATTGAATTTGGTTATTAAAATAATCAAGATCAAAATATTAGTTACTTATATTAATTTTGATTTTAGTAAAAAAGTCCTTTAAAATTATAAAGTAAATATTAATATATAGTCCAAATCGAACCAGAAACCGTATAAAATAGTATTGAACATACAGAAAAAATAATCACACGATTATTTTTTCTTTCTGTTCAATACTATTTTATACGTTATTGCCATTTTAAAGTCTCCGGCGGTCTAGTGGTCGAACACCCCGCTTCTAAATCGAGAAGTCGCGGTTTCGAATCCTGGCTCACACCAATGACTTTTCGAAATTATTTTCGGAAGTTATGTGTGATAAATAAATATCGATGACTGAAAGCTTTGTGCCCGGTGTGGCAATAGGTTTCGCCACCTTTTCCGTTTGGGACGTAAACATAACGGCGAGACGGCGCTTAACAGCCGCTATATATTCGGGTAGAAAAAGGCGTGAAGTTATGTTATGTTGTCAATACCATTTTATACGATTTCTGGTTCGATTCCGACTCAAGCACTTCTCACATATTAATGCATAGATACAATTTTTTTAGTTAGTAGTATAGTGATATCAGTTTAATTACTAGTATAAAAGTTTTCCGAAAATATAGACCACGTAGTAGTCAAGTATTTGTTTAAAACTTAACCAAAGGAGAGTCATGACAAATGGCTTCCTACAACAATTTTGTAATGATGACATCGTAAAGCATTTCAATACTCTTTCTATCCATCTCTTCTATTATTTCTTCAGAACAATGTTGAACATTGATCAACCGCCTCGCGTGGAAGTGCAGCACCAGACGAGGAAAGAATTTCCTAAGGTCAGAAGTCATTGGAATATGTCTGTATATAGTTGTTTTTTTTTCTTCTGTGCTCTTATATTGCCTTACTGTACTAGGAGGGAATTTGTGCTTTTTGAGCGTGACTATATTTTTGACAAGTCCCGAATAGAAACGGCTGGATGGATACAATTTTAGCCGGACATAGGCTACAATTATAACCTGAAATTTTCAAGGGGAACAACAATTGCACACCTTTTTGTGTATTCGGGTCATCATTTTAATAGTGAAACATTATTATGTCTCCGTGGTCCAGTGGTCGAGCACCCCGCTTCTAAATCCTTTTCGAAACTAATTTCGTAAGCTATGTGTGATAAATATCGATGAGTTATTTCAATAGGTTCGCCACCTAATCCATTTGGGACGTAAACATAACGACGAGACGAGGCTTAACAGCCGCTGCCTACTACTTCGGGTTGAAAAAGGCGTGAAGTTATGTTGAAACATTATATATTACATGTATCCTTCAACTTCACTGAAAGTTGGTAAGATGAGAGAGAATGGACCACACAGGTATACCAAGTACACGGAAACTTTCTCCCGCGGGTGTCATTCGAGACCGTTGTATCACGAGAGGAAACCGTCGTGAACTGTCTAATTTGGACAAAGTTAATTGTGAAACCTTTACACAGACGCTGCTCCAAGAGGCCGGGGCACGCCTCAAATATACATGTCGGAGTGTATACACAGCGGCGCCATCTTTACTTTTGATTTCATAACTTATTAAAATACTACCCTAATGATTACACCAGTAATTGGTATACATATACTATTAACATTCTGTCGAGACTCACTTTTCTGACTGTGGCGAGTTGAACAGATCGCCACCCTTGCAGACTGAATTTCCTCTTTAGATGTACTTACTTGGAGTATTGTAGTTGAGAGGCGCCATACTTTGAAGTAATAGTTCTGATGGTAGTTTTAGATTACTTTTTAAAATTATTTGCAAGCATCACCAGAGCCTGGAGGTGATCGAACAACGCTCGGGCCAGTTGTGACACATTCACACACTCTCTATTTCGGACATATATATATTTTAGTAACTGTTGCCCGCTACTTCGTCTGCGTAGGGAATAGCATAAGGGTTCATTGCTCATCTCCAATTAGTGATAGCGTGATAACCTGTGTTGACCCGACATCTTGGCTATATTCATGCAATTGGACGTAAAAGCATGCAGTACTTTTAAGAGTTTATCCGTAACAAACATACAGATAAACAGACAAACAGACAAAAATTCTAAAAACCCTATTTTTGGGTTCGGTATCGATTGTCATATCCCAAGTATTCTAAAAAAAATATTCAATGTACAGTTTCAACTTTCCTATGATTTTATTATAGAGATATATAGATATTATGTTTTATAATGTTATATGTTATATAATATAATGTGACATAAGTTATTAATTGTAGAGCATACCGCCGCATATCGGGATCGGATCCCCCGAAGACACCCTGCAGTCATGTTACGGGCTCTTACCTAAACCACCGCACAAGGACGTCATTAAGTATAACCTCAATGCTAATAAGGTAAGCTTTCCATTTTAAAAGTCCGTTTTAACTCTTCAGTAAATTGTTTGCCTGTTGAGGAACGTATCTTAAATTAAAAAGTTGTCCGTTTCCTAAAAATTGGGATGCAGTGTGATGTCATGAGAAGGGGCGAAAGTCATGTCACAAGGACAGTGATGGAAAGGACTGTGGATGGAGATATTGGTAGAGAAAGACGAAAAAAGAGATGGATGATGGTCTGTATAAAATTTGGTATGAGTATAAGGGAGGGAGGGAGATAACGAGTGATAGAACAGCTAAGAAGAAAATAGAAAAGGATAACATGTTGTGCTCACCCCGCTTAGAGTGAGTTAAAGGTGATAAAAGGTGAGAAAATGATGAAAAAAAAACTATCAAAGTGCATCGTAAAAATTTGTTTGTATAGCAGTGTCAGAGATATATGGGGTTTTTCATATTAGCGATTGATAATCCTACGTTTAACCGGTACCTATATTTTGAGTTAAACCTGTACTATACATCTAGGTATACATTGGCGAAAACCGTATTAAAAACAATACAGTATTGTTAACGTGATGCGAGTAGAAAGGTATTTTCTCTTAGTACAGGATCCCTAGAACATTTTTTTAAGTGATTACTATCAAGCTGAATCTTCGTGAATAGCTTCATTTCTATGAGACGCCCAACAATATCATATGGGAAATTTTAGATGATGGTAGCTAACAGAGGCAGCCAAGACCAGATATGTTTATTTGGTGATTCTCAAAAACTCATTACTAACCGACTGTTCCTAGTGTGATATTCAAGATAATTATCTAAATTCTTGGAAATTATATTTTTCCTATAAAATGCAAGGTTTCATTAAAGAGGTCCCCTTCTTTAAAAAATTGTTTAAACCACTAGACTTTTTTTATTATTAACCGTAGGACAAAACTAACTATTACATAAAAGGTTAGCGTGTTCTCTGACCAAATCAAACAATGTCCTACAATAAAACAGGTACATATCACTAGTCCGACTTAAATTATAAGTGTAAAGTCTTCCTCAACTGTATTATGACTACAACTTTAGAGTGTGGGACCGGGATGACGTACCTCGCGATTTGTAGGACAATAAGTCAGCTAAATTAAATAAACATTATAATATTTTATTTTCAAAAATCAGCTGGTTAATAATAACTTTTTATGACCTTATTTCCCATGCAAATTGAAAGTAGGTGACCTGTTTAATCATTTTAGGACAAATACAATTTCCAATAATTTAGAGAATTATCTTGAATATCACACTAGGAACAGTCGGTTAGAAATGAGATTTTGAGAATCACCAAATAAACATATCTGGTCGTGGCTACCTCTGTTAGCTACCATAGTCTAAAATTTCCCATATGATATTGTTGGGCGTCTCATAGAAATGAAGCTATTCACGAAGATTCCGCTTGATAGTAATCACTTAAAAAAATGTTCTAGGGATCCTGTACTATCTCCGATATCTTCAACGTACAGAAACGGTCATTACACTTGTAATTTTACTAACTATAGGCATTAGTAAAAAAGGTCCCTTTGATCAATTGCTGTGCTTCAATTTAAAAAAAAAACTGGTACTATTTTCTCGAATTAATCTTGTCTCGTTGTCCTTCAATGGGAAAATTACTTAATTAGATTGCAACACGAACACAAATTAAGTTTACGAGTTCTTTGCTTATGTGTGAAGTAGCAGGACCGTGTTGTCACTTTGCACTTGAAAGCGTTTCTTACTTAGAACTAGTATCTCTGTAATCATAAAGTAATCAATAATCCTGAAAAGAGGTTTTAATGTTATGAATGTGATTCGCGAAAATCTGAGAAATAAATATCTCTGTAATCACTTTATATTGGTACCACGCAGCTCGCTGCATCGATGGGCCGGCTCGACCGGTGAAATACGATGACTACAAAAAATGTCTCTATATTAGAAGCTGGCAACGCAACTACAACATTATCTTTGTTGTGTGTTTTTTTTTTATGGGATAGGTGGGCAAACGAGCAGGCGTGTCACCTGATGGTAAGCAACCAACGCCGCCCATGGACACCAGCAACACATATAGTGTTACTGTTGCGTTTCCGACCTTTAAGGGATAGGGGACAGGAAAGGATGGGGAAGGGGTTTGGGCCTCCGGGTACCTCTCTCACCGAACGAAACGCGGCATGAGCCACTTTACGTCAGTCTTCTGAGAGGTCGTGGTATTCACCGGTCGAGCCAGCCCATTCATGCAGCGAACAGCTTGGTTCTACCACTGTTATGTGTATGTGTTGTTGTTGTTGTTAAATACCCAGATAGTGAGCAGTGAATTATCAATATTTTGCCCATAAATATCCCCCGGACAGAATGTAGCCGGTTTCTCAACTTGTAACATAAATAATTTGTTTCTTTGATAGTTTTGAATTTCCGTCTCAACTCGATTAAAGTTGCAGCGCTTCAAAGGGTGAGTTCTCGCAGTCAGTGCGCCGCATCTGGGGCCTCAAGTAGTAGATTATTTAAACACTTCATTCAAAAAGCTATTATTGGACATTTTATTTTATTACAAGTTGAATAAGTTTCTCGGATTTCTTTACAGAAGTCTTGTGTGTTATATAGCGATGACTGACTACTTTGTTCCTGGTGTATGGCAAAAGGACATTTACGTAGACATCTTATGGGAATTCAACATCATTATAGGGTAAAAAGTACCTATCGATCTGGGACTCAATTTTTTTATACGCCAAACTTCAGCTAAATGAATAATCGATTTAAATTTGCAAGCGCAATCGATAGAAATAGTTGTTGTATTTATTAGGGATTTGATCCTTATTCGAACCCTGATTCGCTACATACGTTGATATAAAATATCGCCTTGTCAAAAACCTTTAGTACACTCTTGAAAGTAAACCAGCTGTTAAAAGTATTTGGAACGTGCCTATACTTCTTTATTAACAAGGAGTGCTCTGTCTGTGCTTGTTTTCACCGATTATCGGATTTAAACAAAATCTAATTTTCAAGTTATTTAAACTGAAATTTCTGAAATATCACAACTTCAAATGAAGTAATGTTCTTTATTTAACACTAGCTTATCCCCGCGGCTTCGCTCGCATTGAAAAGTATCCATCCTATGTTACTTCTAATACCTTCAAGAGTATATGTACAAAGTTTCATGATGATCGGTTCAGTAGTTTTTGCGTGAAAGCGTAACAAACAAACTTACATTCGCATTTCGTTACCGCCGGTAATACAATGGGACGGTATTACAGTATACAGGGTCGAAACTTCATTACTGTAAAACTTCATTACTGAAGAAAAAAAATTTTTTTTTAATATAAAGTACCCTATGTTACTTCTAATACCTTCAAGAGTATATGTACAAAGTTTCATGATGATCGGTTCAGTAGTTTTTGCGTGAAAGCGTAACAAACAAACTTACATTCGCATTTATAATATTAAGTATGATATGTAGTATGTAGCGAAACTAATTCACTGAGGATACTGAACAAATCCTTGCACACAGTTAACCTTGGATCTCCTCAAACATGACAATTTATTTTTAGAACTTTCAATCGTTGGTAAATAAAAAAAATGGAGACAATTTCTGTGTTTCTTACATAATAATACCCACTGTAAAATATTTAAACATTTATTTTCTGCAGTATCTCCGTTACCTGTGCGAACTGGACTGGATACATCCCGAGGATAAGGGGAGAAAGTTTGTGTTGTCGTACAGCCTCGCAGACGGAACGATAAAAATTGGGGAGATTCCGCGCAGGAACTCGGGCATCCGTGAAGGCAAATTCCTCAAAGCGATGAAGTTGCAAACACCTGAGTCGGACCCCAATTTCCCAACGTATTTCACGCCTGACAGATTTTATATTGGTATGTAAAATGGTGTATGCTCATAATAATATAACCCAGTCGGTACCTAATACGAGAAATACACAGTGCTACCAACCTATTTTATCAGCCATAATACGGATTATAGCTTTTCCATACTATAAATGTATAAATGTACACAATAATAAACTTAGTTCTCTTTTCTGCCACTGGCTAAATAGCAACAAAACTTTAGCGCGATCTACCGGCGGTAAAAACCATTCTTTCAACATTAGGTACGTTCGGAGTAGTTCGGACTCCTTGTATCTATACTTTGTGATTCGTAATATCTTGGGAAATTAGTTGTGACTTGATGTGACTATCCTCTTTAAGCAGCAATTATGTGGGTGAAAGCAAACTGGGTTTGAGTAATATTATGTGGAATTATTTTTTTAAGTTAATTTTGATACCCACAATAAATTGAAATTTTAATAAAACATTCATTAAATACTTTAATATCAGATGTAAATTTACGAAAGCTTTTTCAATAAGCACAGATGTACAAAATGGCGTCTATCGTAGCGGACGTTTGTTTTGTAAAGTTTTACGGAAATAAAATTAATTTAATCAGTTTGGGGAATAAGTAGACTTTTAAAACAATACGTCTCTGATCTCGAAGTCTTGGGTTTAAATCCTGGCATATTGATGAGTGATTACAGTATTATATTAGGGACGTTTAAAAATATTAGCACGTCAAGGTATTGCTTGCAGCTGCCTTCATTTGCGGGCATGGAAACGTGGCTCGACCGGTGAAATACCACGACCTCTCAGAAGATCGACGTATAAGTGGCTCATGCCGCGTTTCGTTCGGTGAGAGAGGTACCCGGAGGCTTACAGGTGGCTTAACATCAGGTGACCCGCCTGCTCGTTTGCCCTCCTTTAACATAAAATAAATAAAAAATTCACAATCTTTATTTTATATTTTGTCACATTTTATATGGAACGTTCAATTAAATCGATATAGTAGTGATTTTGTTGTACAGGTGCAATAGTGCCTGTGTTCAAGCATCGATTCAAGATCATCGGCTGTGATCTGTTCGTCTACAGATACATGACTGCCAACCCTGAAAAGTTCCCCCAGGAGGTTATAGATAATGTGTCCAACTACCATATGCGGGAAGGAAACTTGAAAGCTGATTTAGAGGTAAATATATATAAAAGTATATATGTTATAACATATTGTCATATTGCCTTATGGCGCTCTGTTCTCACTGCCTACCCTGCAAGGGATTTGGCGTGAAGTTATGTATGTGTGTAACGTATTGTTAATATTACGCATTTGAATTGGAATGTATGTACGGATCAAATGGGCCATGAAAGGCTGGATGAAATAAGGAATACATGCTACGAAGATGCGAATGTTCAGATGGATGTTTGGAGTGATGGACAAAATACGGAATAAGAAAGAATGATTAAGAATCCCTTCATATCCATGTCGTCATGTTAAAGTGGAAGAAAAGGGAGTGTTGAATAAAGAAACCTGTTGTGCCGACCATAAATGGTGGAGCAGAGCACAGAGATGATGAGATGATGGAGCGGAGTAGTTCATGGTCTATTAATTAAAAGGCAGGTTGTTTCTTAAAATTTCCGTAATAATCCAGTACTGGATAAGTAGGTAAATGAATTTATAAGCGCAGCAAGAGGAATTATCTACACAAGATACCTATTGTAACATTAAATAATGTCGTTCGCCCTCAAACTTATAGTAAATTGTTTTACTGATTACTTATATTATTGGAGAAATTAACTTTTTATCATATAAACCCATATTCATAACAATGTGATTCACTCAGGCGGCCACAAGAGAAGAAGAGGCCAGAGAAATGAGAGCTCAGCTACAGAAGATAGGTTCGGCAGCTGTAGCGGAGCCCAACACCATGGAGAGGTGTCTCACAGCGCTGAACGTGGTCGAGGGTAGTAGCAGTCCACCACGAGCGGCCACACCGCCCATGACCACCGACCGTATTTCCTATGATGAGACATTGCGCGCTGTGAGAGCAAGGTATCCTTGTCTTACCATTATTTTTTTTTTACTCAGCGCCCTCTAGTTCCAAGCTAAGCAACTAAATGCTTGTGTTATGGATACTAGATAACGGATATTAATACATATATACTTTTCTTTTGTAAATACATTCTTATAATACATAGAGAAAACACCCAGACACTATACAAATATTTATGTTTGTCACAAATATTTGTGCTCGGGTGGGAATCGAACCCCCGACCTCATTGCTACAGCCGATAGTTTTACCAATGCGCCACGAGGCCCGTCAATTCGTAAATAGTTTTGAAAAGAGTATTTGGCACATGAGTTTCTTGCCCGATTCTTCTCATGATAGCCTCTGCACTAGGAATCGGGCCGCTCGTGGTGTGATTGCGTCCGTGTTTTCTTGCTCCACGGAGGCACTATCCTCAAGCGGTCGTGTTTAAGAATTTTATTTTAAATAATAAGTTTAATTGTTGTACAGTGACTGTTTTTAAGTGTCTGTGTAGACCGACGAAAATAAAGCTTCTTTGACTTTACCTTCTAATGTACAGTCTTTCGGTAAACAACCAGCGCAGATGTCCAATGATGTATCAACAATGGGCATCTGCTAAATCGAGAGGGTCACGTTTACATACCTTTAAACCACATAGAAAGGAGATGAGATTAAAAGGGGCAATGGAGAATCTTCAAATTACCTAGCTGACCGAACGAAACGCAGCATAAACCATTTTACATTGATTTTATGACAACTCGTGGTATTTTTCGGTCGAGCCGCAACATTCAAGCAGAACTCTACGTGATTCTACCACTGTTAACGTGTATGCTCTCTGATGCAAATACAATCTAAATTTCAGAATCAATAAACTAAATTATAACTATTATATCGCGTTTATTTATTATTTGTTTATATTTATTTCCCGACGTTTCGAACTCTTTACAGAGATCTAAAAATATAATATAAGGGAAATAAATATAAACAAATAATAAATAAACGCGATATAATCCTAAAAGTTGTTTTGATCAATGAGTGAGATTCGCGAAAATCTTAGAAATAAATAAATATCTAAATTATAACGTTCGCTATGAAATTAAATAATACCTACCTAAACGGGCACTACTTTTTATGTTTAGCAAACCAGCTGATGACAACCTTGTGCCGCTAAAGGGTATTCTGAAGTCTAGTGCCGCTAAAGATGACCACCAAAAAGTAGTGTGCTTCAGTGGACCAGCGGCTGACGAACATCGTGAACCCGCCACACACCAAGTAAGGAGCTATCCGCCTGGACAGCAGCCGCACTTTAATGAGGATGCAGACTTCTGTGAGCAATATAAAGATGCGGTAAGATTTAGCATCTAATGCAGTAATACTATCTTAGCAATACATTCGTTTCAGCTTATTTTGAAGTAATTAACAAAAAGAAATGTTTTTTATATAATTATTAAGTAAATAACTAAGGGACAGTCCACACCAACAGTGGTAGAGCCTATCAGTTCGCTGCATGAATGGGCCGGCTCGACCGGTGAAATACCACGACCTCTCAGAAGACCGACGTAAAGTGGCTCATGCCGCGTTTCGTTCGGTGAGAGAGGTACCCGGAGGCCCACCCCCCTTCCCCGTCCTTTCCTATCCCCTATCCCTTAAGGGTCGGCAACGCAACAGTAACACTATATGTGTTGCTGGTGTCCATGGGCGGCGTTGGTTGCTTACCATCAGGTGACACACCTGCTCGTTTGCCCTCCTATCCCATAAAAAAAAATATTAATCAGGGAGGCTTGAAAAGGGAGTGGGGGGTTGGAAAAAAATTAGGAAATATCACAAGGGTAGCGGGGTTGTAGTAAGATCCGTCTATTTAGTTCTAAATCTCACCTCGTATCACCTAGGATAAGAATGCTTTGAAAAAGATCACGTGATTAATGGACGGCCCCTCAGCTAACAAATGACGTAGTTATCCGTATTAAGAAAAATATATATTACCAAGGTGCAGTCAGCATTTCCTCGTGTCACCAGATGAAATATTAGGTCCCTGGATTTAACTGGCGGGTCACAAATCGCGCACAGCTTGTTCAGTCATCGATAATAGTGTTCAGTAGTGGCCGGCGACTACGGTACGAGTTGTATTTTTATTTTGGAATTTTTGCTCTGATTCCAAAGCGGTTCATTACTTTTAGAATTTACCAACGAAAACAAATCAGCCCTCTTTAGAAGGTAATACAAAAGATAATTCCTTAATTGTCATTCCAAACGGTTAATATACATTTAAACCATAGTAAGGTAAAAATGTCTCGGTGGTCCAGTGGTCGAGCATCCCGCTTCTAAATCAAGAGGTGGCAGGTTCGAATCCTGGCTCACACAAATGACTTTTCGAATATGGCAATAGGTTCGCCACCTATTCCATTTGGGACCAAAATATAACGAAAAGACGAGGCTTAACAGCCGCTGCCTACACCTTCGGCTAGAAAGAGGCGTCAAGTTATGTTATGTTTAAACCGTAGTAGTATTAACAGCGTATCTGTGCAAATAATAAATATGTCTCTTAAGGAGGCTAGGGAGCGGGCAGAAAGACGCGCCCGCGATGAATGTCCTTACGAGCTGGTACCAGGGAACAGACAGGATCCGGCTATTGGTGAAGAGAAACTGGACAAACAGAAGTTGCCGGGCTACCTCGGTACATACAATGTGGACTGCAATGAGGTAGCTTCTATTTACTTCTTCTTTTATCTATATCTATGTACATGTGGCACGAGAACGTAACCAGTTTTCAAGGTGCACTATTGTTTAATCTAAAAATAAATTCTTGAAAGTTATCGAGCCATTGTCTAGTCTCTATGACGAAAACTTTTAGTTGCTTAGCTCGGAAAAGCGGAAGGCGATGTGTAACATAAAATATTATTGTTTATAATCCCCAGGTACCAGAATACATGCGACTATCGAAAGACGCATACGAACAAGCTAAGAAACAGCGCCGTGATATACCCGAGATCTCGCCTGCAGCTACACGTATAGCAAACTACCCAGGTTTGACATATCCTCCTGTGGACACCTGCGTGAACCCTCCACCAGAACAAAGTGGACCGTGTGCCCCGAGAAAAGAGGAAGACGTGGCTTTTGCTTGTCCGCATGTTGAACCGAGACTACCTTGCTGTGACCCCAACAGTAGAGACAGTCCAAATTAATAATAATTCTGAAAAGTGAAATTGTGGAATAAATTTAATTTCTGCTATCTTTGTTATTAATAGCTTTTTACCTGGTCTATAATAGAGAACAAATTGAAAAGTTAGCTAATTTATACATCGGTTTTTATTATATATTATTAATTTTAACGAGAGTTAAACGCGTTAAATGCTTTTGCAAGAGACATTAGAAGTTCCACTTCAAGAAATTATTTTTACTATAAGGTGGATACTTTGCTTCTCTTTTTACCTTAGGTAGGTGATACATAGTAAAAGTTCAAATTGCCCATCGTGCATGAATAACTTGATCAATTAGTGTGAACAACCCACAAATTCAGGAAAAAGTTATAAAGTTGCTTGCGTCTTTATGGGAACTGATTACTGGAGATTCATTTTAAGCGTTCTATATGTCGTGGTCCCTGTATCTGTATTTTAAGACGATATATTTCCCTGCAGTTGAAAATTCATTAATTTTCTTCACCAAGGTGATCAATATTCAGTACACGAGTCATTGCGACGTAGATATTATTTACTTATTCTATAGCTATTTAACTCGTGTCTCAACAGCACGTCTCACTTTTTTATTTATTTTATGGCTCATAAACAAGCACCTACATTATACCGCAGATTTTTTTATTCCGAGTGGTTCATAAATTACGAGTTCCTTAAAATGAATGTCGCATCCACTTCTTATTTTATTATCTGAACCATCGTAACTTTGTTAAATGTCTTATCATTATATTTAAATAACACTATTATATTTTTAATCGCTCTATGAAGTCACGTAAAATCTTCGTCGACTTCTCTTACTACAGATAAATGACTAGCTACTAATATTTTGTAGGTCGCTAACTAATCCGTTATTTCAGTTAACTCTTGTAAAGTTTTAGAAATGAAGTAGATTTTACTGCATTTTTTACGCCTGCTGATAGTGGCTTATTTTTTTACCATTTATGTTTATATTAGAAAATAAACGAGATATTGCTAGTTTACTGGCAACACTTTCGCGTGAATCACAACGATTCTCTTAATATATAGGGAATACCTAATTTCACAAGGGTTCTCTTGAACTTGTACAGCATTCAAAACTTTAGTGTCACTCATTAAAGAAAAAAAACTATAAAATGCGACAGTCTTTTAATTGTTAATTGCAAAATGTAATAATATGATGACCGACGAATTGTAATAAAGTAACTATGAACTACGAAAGTACTGGGAAATTTTTCATTTTTTATAGTACATACTAGAAATTTCACGAATAATGTTTCGTAACCAACCGTCGTTTTCCCAACCATAAATGCGACACGTTCGTATTAATTCGCATTTTCACCAAATTTATAAATACGAGAAGGCAATTTTAATATTATATGTTATTATCACCTCGACCCTCAAACAAGTGGTACTGTCATTTGTTGTTATGACTATTTTATCAGGCGCTGACGCTACCAAGACAGTTATTATCAGTCGACGACTGACAGTCGACTGAAGCTTTGCGTTGCGCAATAACATGGCTTCACTCCGCTGAGTCATTTTGTAGTGTAGACAGAGAAACCATGAACCATCGTTATCAACTGTCTTGTTCGCTTTTTGGACCATTCTTTTTAAGTAACCCTATTAGTTTTTAAGACTCCTAAAATATCCAATAGATAACAAGTCCGACTGACAGTCCCAACTACTTCCACCCTTGGATTTTTTATGTTATATTGGCATAATCTTACTTTCAGGTCACAACACGTAAGAATAAAAACTTTTCTTGTAGTTGAAGTAACCTCTACTTGTAAACTGGCTGCTTTTAGACGTCAACGTATTTCTGGGAATGTCTACACACAGTGCGAGGTCTTTTATTTAGAAAGTCAGAGACCTTCATCTTCGTTCATACGCAAGTTTACAAGTGTGTGCAAAAAAAACGTAAGATTTTATTGTTTTATCGAAATAATATAGTAGTTACGAAGTGATTGCAAATTCTACATAAAATAAATAGGATTTCAACACTAATGCAAGAAAGACTTGAAAATAATTAAGTTCCGAAGTTTTAGATCTTGATATAAATTCTCACTTTCCACCTACACAGATTATGAACTTCACTTAAACCTATGCGGAAAGTCATCTTACTAATTTAGGTACTAAATCATTAGTACTGCTAAAATAATTTAAGAAAAACTCGCAACAAGTAGACATTGACACTATATTTTAATTAAATTTATCCTTGTATCCAACTGAGTAAAATAATTAATTAATTAATTGAGATGTTAATGGTGCTCAAAATATTCTACTACTAGTACCTATATATGAAACAATATATCAGCTGCTTAATAATATTGGACTAGTTGTCGTAAGATGGATGTTCTTCTTCTCCTCTGTCGTCTCACTTTTTTATGGGATAGGAGCGCATACGAGCAAATGGGTCACTACTCACCGCCCATGAACACCGTGGTGCGTTGCCGTCTTTTAAGGAAGAAGGAGGAGAAAGGAAGGGGAGAGGGGATCGGGCCTCCGGAAACCTCTCTCACCGAACGAAATGCGGCACGAGCCGCCGATATCACGCCGATATTCCGAGAGGTTGTGGCATTTCACCGGTCGAGCCGGCCCATTCATGCAGCGATCTGCAAGACTTTATCACTGTTACGACTCTACCACTCTTGCAAAGCGGTCGTGGTCCCGTTGGGGTAAGCACGTTGGTAGCAGAGGCGGACATAGCTTATTAGGTCCTCCATCCCCCTCAGTTGGCAGACTGCCTGACGCATTCAAATATGTGATTTCAGTCAGTCCAATGCATTACTGACCTGACTCACGACCAGTTCCTTTCAATCTTCCCTTTATGCTGGGAAGATGAGTGTTATAGATTGTTATTTGACAGTCTATTCACTGATTGAATGTAAACATTACATAACCTCACGCCTTTTTCTATCCGAAGGTGATAGCAGTGGCTGTTAAGCCTCAACTCGCCGTTATGTTTAAGTCCCAAATGGAATAGGTGGCGAACCTATTGCCATACCGGGCACAAAGTTTTTAGTCATAGATATTTATCACACATAACTTTCGACATGAATTAATTTCGAAAAATCATTGGCGTGTGCCAGGATTCGAACCCGCGTATATAATGTGAATGTAAAAATAATAGGATATTTAACTATTCTACTTCTTTTCGACAGATCTGTTATAAGGTAAAAGGGATACCTACGATAAATCGCAGAATACGCTTTTAAAGCATGTAAAACACCTAACAAAATAAGCAGGCAATATTGTGTTATTTTTTATTCAATCCAATATTTTAATAAGTTCACCAATACTTAACATAAAAGATAACATCCAATATATAATAAAATAATCGATAAACTCGTTCGTCTTTAGGGTTCCGTAACCGAAATGGCAAAAATTAAACACTTATACTTATGACGTGTTTGTGTCTTCATAAGTCACAGGAATTTAAATACTGAATAAATTAAACAGAAGCCTATCTTATACTTTACAATTTTAATAAATATTTTAAAAAAAAATAACTCTCAGTAAATATATGACATTGAAAATTATTTACACCGATATCAGGTTAATATTTTATGTAGGAAATTACCTTATTAGGTTAGGCATTTCTTTCTTTTTATAAAAAAAATAAAACAACACTCACCAAGTTGCGACATAGTTGTGACATATTTTTAAAATAAATAAATCATTACGATACATTCGATGATTTATTTAGTTATAGATTTCACGATTCTATAAAAAAAACATTTAAAATAATATTTTTTAAATTAATAGTTAAGCATGGATTTTAAAACGGCTATCCACTACGAAAAACTATTAAAAAAAAAACTTAAGCAAATAAATACATTTATTTGATAACACATATAGCTATTAAATACAAATATAAAATATAATTCCACACAAATAAAATAAATCTCACTAATGATTTATTGATATTTTGATGATCCGACGGAAATTATTCTTGTCATAACTATTAATTAAATTAGAAATAGTATAAAAATATTTTGCAAAATTTGTGATTAGTTTATAATTAGTGTTTATGATTTTAATGCTCAATGTCATAGAGCATTAAAATCAAAATGTTGTAATATCATGGAGTCTATGATATACAACGTTTTTCTTTTTATTTTCTGGCATATGTATATAAATAGTTTTATCGGTGAACACGGAAACAAGTCGTATAGAAGAGACCTTGTAAAATAAGGACTTTTGAAGAACACTATTAAGGGCCCATAATCTGTAATGAAACAACCGAATGCCGCTGACAATCTAGTTTTATTTTTAAAAGTATAATTACATAGACAATTTAATTAATTATGTTAATACCTTTATTATTTTGATAAATCATTTTAACTGAAAGTAATTATCATCTTAAATCTTTCAATGTTCTGTTCAATTTTCATAATTTATTTCTTTCATAACAACCTCCGGACAATACTGAACACAACAAATAAAGTTAGGTGACAAGTCTAAGCCATCGCATAACTAACTTTATAAGTTACCTATATAGCAACGAGTTAAAAAAAAATTAAATTATCGATAATAAATCATCAATCCCAACACTATTGGTCTAATACATCGATTTATGTGCTTTATTTTTATTTATTATAATATAATGTACTCGGGCAAAGATTTTAATCAAATTCTATTGTCAGTCACAATTTTTTATTTTAATCTTATACCTAAATATAAATATCAATAACGTTTCTTTTACTCGATAACACTCTCTAGAAAATTTTATATATTACTTTGTCTTACCCAGCGTCACATTCTCAGCTGCCTAATAAAATTCATTGGAATGTACAAAAACTTTATACTATCGTCCAAATATGAAAAGCTATTTTTTTAAAACATGGATTTAGTCAAAAACAAGTCAAAAACTAACCAACTGAAAGAGGCCATTCAAAAACTGGGATTTGCGACCTTTGAGAAAATAACGCATCGTTGGAAAAGCTAACAGGCTCTAACGAAAAGTGCATAGGAGAAGTGCTCTGACAATTGGAAAAATCGTTGGCACAAGTATGTTATATATCTAAAGGGTTAAACCTTCGACTCCTTCAAGGCTTCAAACCTTATTATTGTAGAAAAAAATTAATTAAACTTACTGACCCAGCAAACGATGTCTTGCTAAAAAAGTTTTTGATAAACAGCTAGGTTGGTATTTATTTTATATGCTATTTCATAAGAAAAATATCTAACTATTAAAAAAAAATTAGGGTTAACCCGTAACATTTAGGAGGATGAAAATTAGATCTATCCTATCGGGTGGGTCTGAGAATCGGACCTACAAAATTTCATAACAATCGGTCAAGCCTTTACTTCTAAGGCGAAACAAAGTTCGCTGAATCAACTAAAATTTAATAAGAAATATGCCACTGAAACTAAAAATACCTACATCTTAATTTTTACAATAAGTTATTTATTCAACGTCCAGTTAAGACGAGTCACACCATTTAAGGTAACAACATTAGTAGATACAGGGGCGCTAGAATATTGTTTTCGAGTGATTACTATCAAGCTAAATCTTCATGAATAGTTCCGTTTCGATGAGACGACCCAAAAATATCCTATACCAAATGTTCTAAGGCCAACCAATAACTTCTTCTTTTCATCATTATGACGACAAAAGAAACTTACCTTAAGTTCGAAAATAATAACAGTTTCAAAATGGACTATCGATTAAAATCGTATAAAATGTTAATACACTTTATAATCATCTGCCTAATACAATATTAAAAATAGAAAATTTCTTCACTAAAGCAAATAAATTATAACAAGAACAATGACAGCCAATGTAACGAACATTCCACCGAACAGTACATACTTGTCTTGGGACACTCTTCTTTCAATTAAAGATATAGTAGCGTTGGACAAGCCTAGAGTATTTGCTAGGTCAATAATTCTTCTATGGGCACCTTTCAAAGTCTCCCTGTTGTACCTCAATGTCTCCAACATGTTTGTACCTGTAACAAAATGATAATAGATTTAAAAAACTCAGCTAGAATATATATTGAATCGTGACGGTGGTCTGGAGGTCAAGCATCTTCTTTTAAATCAAAAAGTCATGGGATCCAATCCGGACTAACACCAATGACTTCACGGAAGTTATGTGTATACTGACAACATTGTGCCCGGTGTAGGGCAAGGTACTACCAACTATTCCATTTGAGACGTAATAAATCGTGATAGACAGAATCATCGACAGACATCGTGAAAGACGTAATAAACGTGGTAGTAGAGCTACGCAGTTCTCTTCATGAATGGGCAGGCGTGCCCGGTAAAATACCACGAGCTCTCAGAATATCCAGAATATCTACGCAAAGTGGTTCACGCCTCGTTTCGTTCGGTGAGAGAGGTCCGAGGGAAAGGGCAGGCCCGATCCCCTTTCCCCTTCCTTTCTCCTCCTTACTCCCTTAAAGGGCGGCAACGCAGCACGATGTAAATATTAATTTTGCCATATTATCTATCAATCTATACAATAGTTTTGAGATAAAATATCACTAATATTGGCAAACAAAAAGCCCAAGGAATCTTATCATCATTACATAGTATAAAACAAAGTCACTTCCCGCTGTCTGTCCCCTTATATGCTTAGACCTTTGAAACCACGCAACGGATTTTCATGCAGTTTTCTTTAATACATAGAGGGTGTCAACAGGGTTCTTCGTTTTGATCTAAAATTTATGTATAGTGATAGATAATTTTTAAGATTTAGAACTTTTATCGCAAACGCTGCCTGAACCCTAAGTGATAAATTAAAGCAATGTACTAAATTGTTATACACTTTCAAAAGATCTACAAAGTCAGCGAGGGCATATGTCTATCTCTTAGGGATAGCCCTCACAGGAATAGCCCTCTTAGGGATGGCTTATTTACGTAGCGATTTTAAACCTTACAGCATTAATTTTCATCCAATAAAGTGTCTTGAATAGATTGTGCATATAATATAGATGATCCTGGCCTTTTACAGCATGCAATTTGAACGAATATTTTCAAAGATATTGCAACATTAGCATAGCGGGACAGCAGTTGAAGTCGATTAATAGCACAAATTGAACCTCATGATATCCAAAATTTACTCATTTATTACTTTTGATGCGGAACAAAGTTCGCCGGGTCAGCTAGTTTTGTAATAAGTTAGTAGTATAGAGTTATAATAGGTTGGGGAAAAAGTATTTTCGTATTTTTGTATGAAAAGTCAAGACATTTTTTTCAAAGTTTATTTACATTTATTTACAATATATATGTACCGTTTTGTTGAATAACTTTCTGCCATTTTGTGGGCAGAGACATTATCCCGTTACTGTAGAAACTTTGGGACTTCTGATCAAAAAAACGGGACAAATAGTTTTGGCAGTCCTCTCTTGAGGTCAACCTTACAGAACCTAAAGAATTCTGAAGAGACCGAAACAGGTGAAAATCTGAAGGCGCAAGGTCAGGGCTTTATGGTGGATGCACTAGGACCTCCCAGTCGAACTCTCTTAATTTTTGCTGAGTGGCTAAAGATGTGTGTGGTCTAGCGTTATCGTGATGAAAGACCACACCCTTCCTGTTGCTCAATTCCGGCCGTTTTCTCTCGACTGCTTCCTTTAATCTCATCAGTTGCTGGCAGTAAAGATCAGAATCGATGGATTTGCCGGACGGTAAAAGCTCATAATGAACAATGCCCTTCCAATCCCACCATACACACAGCATCACCTTATTTCGTGTAGGCCAGGTTTGGCCACAGTCTGTGAAGCCTGGCCAACTTTCGACCACGACCTTTTTCGCACGTTCTTGTCGTACGTGATCCACTTTTCATCGCCAGTTATCAATCTCTTCAAAAACGGCTCGGTTTCTAATGAAACTCATTTGCGATTCATTATTGAGACGTAATCGTCTCAATAATGAATCGCAAATGAGTACACGGTTCCTTAAGTTTCTTTGAGTGAGCTCGTGTGGCACCCAAATATCGAGCTTTTTTGTATAACCAGCTTTCTTCAAATGGGTCAAAACTGTTTTGTGGTCAATTCCCAGTTCTTCAGCTACATCGTAACTACTAATATGCCGATCTTGCTGCACTCTTTTAAAAATGGCGTCCATTTTATTCGTAACAGGGCGACCAGAGCGAGGTGCATCTTTAACATCAAAATTTCCGGACTGAAAACGTTTGAACCAAATTTGTGCTACTCTTACTGACACTGCATCAGGTCCATAAACATCACAAATTTTTTTCACTGCTTGAGTTGCATTTTTGCCTTTTTTATAATAAAATTTTAAAATGTATCGAATTTCTTCATTAGATTCACTCATTTTTACGGAGAGAAAAACAAATGAAAAATAGCGGGAAACAACTTTTTTTTTTTCTTTTCTTTATAATGTAACCTTTTTAATGTTACCAAAACCAGCCAGACACAAATAGTACAGTCAAAGAAATTTTATAATAAGTTTATACCTACGTTATGCGAAAAGACTTTTTCCCCGACCTATTATTATATGTCCAATATAGATACCAGACCGTGTATTTTATAAGCATTAGAAAATTGTTGAAGTTTTCTAAATAATTAAAATTTATCCAGTACATATTTCCAGAACGGTTTAAACTCAGCCCCAGCAGAGCAGTTTATCTCTCTTATGGAAATACGCCTACATAGGTTGGCGCAAACAATTTAACTGACATGTCGAGGCTTAATACCGTCCACATCTTCAGGTACCGAAGGTGTAAGTTATGTTAAATTAATTTACTGTTTAGAATCAGCATGAATAAAAATGCCTTAAGACGCTCCGTTCTCTCCGTCTACCCCGCAAAGGAGATGCCGTAAAGTTATGTACGTATGTATGAGTAATAATAGTGATCTAACTGCGTTTGACATATTTATACATCGTATATGGTTGTATCAAATTTAGATGTTTATCTATATTAGACAATAGTCAAGGTCCAATTCTAGTTTTCGTTTGTCTGTTTTTTTTTTATTTCACATCTAACCGAATCATAGCGAGACTCGAGGCAAATTAATAGTTTTTTTTTTGAGATTGCGGCAAAATATTTACCTCATAATTTTGTCACTAGTCGATAAAATAACTTTCGAAAAGAATAATGAAAAGTAACTTTCACAGGGTCAGGATTCGAATTCGAAAATTCTCAATTCAGAAGCGAGATAAGGTACATAAAAACAAAAGTGAATTGTATTAAAAATAAACGTAAAAATTACTGTATAAAAATAGCATTATTTTTAGTATCTAATTAATGCAATAACGATACTTATCAACAGTTATCTGACATTGAATTTGAAGGTAAAATATATTTGCGCTACCGGGGAGCACCCCAGTCGGTAATAAACCATCACAGAATCAAACCTATGGACATATCTATAAAACTATTGTTGGGAACAATCACAATGTACTTGGTTTATAAAGATCTACATCAGATCCTACATTAAATAACTTCTTAGTACTTAACCAGTTTTTAATTATTAATAGCTCGTTTTTCTTACATCTCGCTCGTTCACACGTCAAGGTTGTGTTGACCATACAAACAAGTTTTAAATAATAATAATAAAAAAAAAACTAAAAAATCATTATCATCACTTAATCGTAAAAAATAATAATAATACATCATTACTTTATTTCACTAATTATTTTTTTATATCGTACCAACAGTACGAGAGTCGCGCATCTCTTGAATATTATGAAGAGTCGTATCCACACTATTATTGTATAGAACCATTATTTTTACAAGTTTAGTTAGTTTGCCTTGATACGGTCCATAACAGATACACAGTCGCTGATAAATTTTATATTTATATTTTATTTATGCATAGAACTGTAGTACATTGGTGATCGGAGACCTGTGATTATCTGTGGAGTGTTGTGTTATATCAGACGTTCCGCATATCAATATGTGGTGAGCATTATTTTTAAACCATATTCACTCATCACCTAGGTGATCTCACGGTGATAAACAATCTTTTGTCTGTTACTTTTTTTTTTAATAACATGTTAAATGCGAATGTTTTTATTGTTTGCGTATATGTATGCGTCGCGAAATTTTGTATACCACACTCACCGGAATACGGAATATTAATATGTAAGCCTACTTAATAACCTAATATGAACAGCACTTCTTCCGAGTGTAGGCTATCATGAAAAGAATCGGGCAAGAAACTCATGTGCAAAATACTCTTTTCAAAACGTTTGAAATAAATAAGAACAATAACTTTTAATTATAGTATTATTATATTATAAACCACTTTTACCATTTTTTATTTGTTTACTTTATACGAGAAATAATGGCTTATTTACGAAGCGATTTTAAACATTATAAGCATTAATTCTTATGCAATTAAGTACCTTAAATGCATTGTGTATTTAAAATACATCAATATGGACATTTATAACACGTAATTTAAATGAATATTATCCCAGATTTACTCATTTATTGCTTCTAACGAGAAACAAAGTTCGCCGGGTCAACTACTAAATCCTAACATTATAGAGCTGAAGATTTTGTTTAGTTGTACGGTTAAACGGTGTTAATCTCAGGAATAAGTGAGCCGATTTGAAAGATTACTTCAATATTAGATAGTCTATTTATTGATGAATGTTATAGACGTAGTCCAATAGGAGTGTGTCTTTTTAGTGGTAAAGAAATAAGAGGGTACCAAGTTCGCGTAGTCAGCTAGTTAATACAACGAAAAATAGAAAAAAGCCTACCTCGTTAGCAAAAATGAAACAACAAATTATTAACATAATACTGCTTTAAGAACGTTTTTGTTAATATTTAGAGAAGCGGTCGCGGAGCTGCCGAAAAAACACAACGTTTTTTATGTTCTTTAAATATAGCATATCAGAACTTCACGCCTTTTTGTACCCGAAGGTTTAACAGTAACAGCGGCTGTAATAGTAGCCTCAACTCACCCAAAGTTTTCCAAATGGAATAATTACATAGTATAAAATTAAGTTGCTTTCCTCTGTCTGTCCCCTTATATGCTTATATTAGAAACTACGCAACGGAATTTGATGCGGTATTTTATAATAGAAAGAGGATATCATCGGGGAGGTTTTTATCTATAATACATGTATGATGTAAATAAAAAAAAGTAATAAATCCATAATTTACTTATTTATTACTTTTGTTGCGGAACAGAGTTCGCCGGGTAAACTAGTATGTATAATATTGTAGGTGGCGAAACCTATTGCCATACACAGGGCACAAAGTTGTTAGTCATCGATATTTATCACACATAACTTACGAAAAGAATTCCGAGAAATCATTGGTATAAGCCCGGAGTCGATCCCATGACTGCTGAATCAGAAGCGGGGAGCTCGACCACTGGACCAGCGGGACAAAGATTTGGTTGCAATCTAGTTTAAATATATTGAGACCATTTGAGACCTTGATAGACTTGATAGTACATAGTACTGTTGCTAAGACTATCACCTGTTATGCAGAGGTCGGGAGTTCCATTCCATATCAGGTAAAATATTAGTACGACTAGTACCTATATTTTTCTAGGAACCTTTAAATATATTACAAGTATAAGTTTATAAATCAAAGTACTCCATATACAGGTGCAATATAGCAAGCTTGAAAATTATATTTATGTTTTTTATGCGTTATAAATACGTATTTACAAAAGAAATGTATGTACCTAAGTATGTATTAACATCCGTTAACTGGTTTCCACAACACAAGCATTTAGTTGCTTAGCTTGGACCTAGAGGGCGTTGTGTGTATTGTGTCCAAAATACTAGAATAAGTATTATTATAACTTAAGTACTAGACTTTTAGATTTAGTTTAGATTTGAACCACATAATATTAACTTAATCGTATTTTATAGCGCTCTGTTCTCCCTGTCTACCCCACAAGGGATTTGGCGTGAAGTTAAATAAATAAGTATTATTACAATACTTATTAACTACATTACTATTAAACGAATTAATTATTCAAGTTGTCTCATTGCCGTTTACTAGTTGATGTGCAGTCGAAGTAACTTTGTCGTAAGCGATAAAACGTGCTGCTTGACCCATACAATTTATAGACGTAGCATCAAGTATTAGTTTTTATCATTAACTAATTAAAAATCTACGAGATTTCCGCGTTTGATTAAATCCATCTACTAGGTAAAGCTAATTATATCGTTAAGTCTATCATAAACAACGACAGCTAACTAACGTGAACGCAGTCAGATTAAATTTTATATAGTTCATACATTTTTAGTTGGGATTAATAAGACAAGACTATATTAGACTAAGATCCCATGGGTCGCAGACTTCAGCTATTTACATCATCATTACATAGTATAAAACACAGTCACTTTCCGCTGTCTGTCCCCTTATATGCGCATATCTTTAAAACTACGCAACGGATTTTGATGCGATTTTTTTTTTATAAGTAGAGGGTGTCAACGGGGTGGTTTTGATCTATAATTCATGAGAACCCTGCCTGAACCCTAAGTGATAAATCAAAACAATGTACTACATTATTATACACCTTTAAAAGGTCTACAAAAAAGTCCGCGAGGGTATATGTCTATCTCTTAGGGATAACCAACAATGGCCATTTTAATTTTTTTACTTTTTACGAGAAATAATGGCCTATTTACGAAGCGATTTTAAACATTACAGTATTAATTTTCATCCAATTAACTGTCTTAAATAGATTACGCGTGTAATATAGATGATCCTGGCTCTTTACAGCATGCAATATAAAACAATATTTTCGAAGATATTGCAGTATTAACATAGCGGGACAGCAGTTATTACTTTTGATGCGGAACAAAGTTCGCCGGGTCAGCTAGTACATAGTATAAAATAAATTAGCTTTCCGCTGTCTCCTTATAGGCTTTTCTTTAAAACAACGTAATGGATTTTGAAGGGGGCTTTTTTTAATAGATAGAGAGTGTCAAGAGGGTGGTTTTTGTCTATAATTCATGTCATCATCATCATCATGAGCCCAGATTAGTCCACTGCTGAACGTAGGCCTCCCCCTTAGCGCGCCATAACTCCCTATCTTGTGCCAGCTGCATCCAGCGACTCCCGGCTGTTTTTATGAGGTCGTCTGTCCATCTAGTGGGGGGACGGCCTACGCTACGCATACCAACCCGTGGTCGCCACTCAAGAACTTTTTTTCCCCATCGGTCGTCAGTTCTTCGAGTGATGTGGCCTGCCCACCTCCACTTCAGCGTGCTAACTTTATGGGCTATGTCAGTTATTCTCGTACGTCTACGGATCTCCGTATTTCGGATCTTATCCCGTAGAGATACACCGAGCATAGCCCTCTCCATAGCACGCTGAGCGACTTTGAGCTTCTTAATACGGCCAGCATTAAGAGACCATGTCTCAGAACCATATGTCATCGCTGGTAACACACAATGGTCATAGACCTTGGATTTAAGGCACTGAGGAATTTTGGACGAGAAGATATGCCTAAGCTTCCCGAACGCTGCCCAGCCGAGTTGGATCCGTCGGTTAATCTCTTTCTCGAAGTTCGCTCTACCTAGTTGAATAGAGTTGAATAATTCATGTATGATTTAGTAAAGAAAAAGTGATAAATCCGAAATTTACTCATTTATTATTTTTGATGCGGTAAAAAGTTCATAATATTTTTCATGTTCATTATTCAAATACCGGAAATACAATCGTATCGATATAGTTCCGGTATAGTGTGAGACTATTTAAACTCAAACCAGATTTAAATCTAAATATATCTACAATTATGTGACCTTCAATTCACCTCTGTCGACTTTGATCTCAGGTCTCGTTGACGGTTGACGCGTGTTGCTAGCTCGTAACTTGTATTTGGAAATAAAGAGACATTTTTATTCTCGTTATTCTTGAAGACAAAGTAAAAAGAAAAAAAACAAGCGGTCGAATACCCCGCTTCTGTATAAATAAGAATCTCGTCGAATCCTGACTCACACCGACGAATTTTCGGTAGTAGTAGTAGTACCCATGTAGGAACCCAGGCCAGGGCAATCCTTTTCAAGCTTGGCCCAAGATTGCATACCAGCACTGGCCCAACCTTGTTTAAAATCTGAGACGAAGGCACCGGCTTGGTTTACAGCACTAGGCCAAAACTGGAAATTTACGTTGGCTAAAGCTCGGCCCAACATCGAATGGCCGAGGCACGGTTTCCCAGAGTTGGTCCAAGCTTGTCCAATTTTGGATGGCGAGAAATTGGAGCAAATTAATGAGTTTGTATATTTGGGAAGTATGTTTATCAGAGACGTAAAATATGAGGTATATATTGAAAGGAGAGTGACTGCTGCACAGAAATAGATCAAGATAGAACGGCTGCGATGTCATATTTCCATACATTACGAGCGTGTCACTTTTTTGAAAAACCACGCCCACAGCGTGACGTCATTTTCATTGTGAGCGGGGCGACTAGTTAGGAGACACACTCATTAGATTATCGATGTTAATATCGGCAACGTGTGTTAATTTTATTATTTTTATATTGTTTCAACTTTATTGATTTTGTGTAACGATAATCATAGAAAGTAAAACATGTTAAATACTTTAATCCGACATATTAATACCTAAAACATATTTTTCCAACAGTATATACAATTTTTTTTTTTTATGGGATAGGAGGGCAAACGAGCAGACGTGTCACCTGATGGTAAGCAACCAACGCCGCCCATGGACACCAGCAACACATATAGTGTTACTGTTGCGTTGCCGACCTTTAAGGGATAGGGGATAGGAAAGGATGGGGAAGGGGGGTGGGCCTCCGGGTACCTCTCTCACCGAACGAAACGCAGCATGAGCCACTTTACGTCGGTCTTCTGAGAGGTCGTGGTATTTCACCGGTCGAGCCGGCCCATTCATGCAGCGAACTGCTTGGCTCTACCACTGTTGAATTATAAATATTTTACTGTCCTTGAAACTAAACATATTTATTAAATATTTGCCTTTTTGTAAGGGTTGGCGTTACAGTCCTGGTTAAATAACGAAGCCGAACGTCGACATATACCTCGGTTACTGCCGGTTTGAGAAGAACGAGATGATTTTCCATTGGCGATTGGTCAAATTGGTGAAAACTTATACTGTCAAATAAACTGCTGCCAATGTAATTACGAAGCACTTTGGTTGAAATTTGTGGTGTTAGAATAAAGTAGGGACAAAGCAAGACATGAGCTGATACTCGAATTATTATTGAATTTATTTATCGATAAGTCCTAAGACTCAACGATACATGGAGTGCCCATCTCTAACATTCGAAGACCAATCACAGCGATTAACAGACACAGCGATCAACTGGCAGGTGTATTGTGTATTTCGTTCGATTCGACGTACATTACGCGTATAATTTATGCGCGCAATGTTTTTGTATACGAGCGTTGAATGCGGACAGCAATGGATATCTATCATAACGAAAAAATATACAACTTGTGATCGTAATTATTGAACATAGTAAAAGTAAAACAATAATTTATAATCTCAAAAAAATACTTTCTACTGATTTTCTATACTTACTGATCATACGAAATATTTCCTTTTTTCATATTTGCTTCACTACTTTTGTTTTTACAATTTGCCACAGCAAAATAAGGCATATATGTGACGTTTTATCTATTTTTTTACGTCCTGAACGCAGGGCAGGAACGCTCGTTGCGTAATGAGAGCGAGTTTCGAAAAGCATGCAATATAGTGCATGGTTTTGGCACGCTTGCCACGCCTATTCGCCGTTCTATCTTGATCTATTTCTGTGGACTGCTGGTAACAGAGTTAATGGTGCATTGAATGCCCTGATGCGTAGTCAGGCAGTGTCTGAAAAGGCACGCTTGCCGATTCACAGTGGTGCGTTGGTACCAACCAACTCTAACATACGGGAGTGAGTGTTGGGTGTGGCAGGCGAAGCATGAAAGTAAGGTGAATGCAGTGAGAAGTATGTGTGGAGTCACCATTGCGGATCGAATGAAAAATAGCTTGATAAGGGAGAAATGTAAGTTGAAGTATGATGTGGTCACCAAGGTGGAGAGAAAGTATGTTAAGATGGTTTGGTCATGTTGCAAGAATGAATTAAAGTTGGCTGACTAAAAGAGTATACGAAGCGAATGTAAGTAGCAGGGTCGGGATCGGGAGACCAAGACGAGCTACCACGACCAAATAAATGGTCTGTTTAAAAAAGGTGAATTGCGTAGTACCCGAAACCGACGTGAATGCATGACGAAACGTACCTATGACTTTGGATGAGGCGAAAGATGCGTGTCAAGATCGTAGCTTGTGGAAAGTCAAAGTCTCTGCCTATTTCTATGGGATACAGACGAGAGCTTATGTATGTATGATACTTATACAGTTAGGAGTTCAACCACATCTCACGATTTTATTAGCCGCCAGTTTCGCTCGGTAAGTGAGGTGTCTGGAAGCCCGACCCCATTTTCCCCTTCCTTTCCCCTCCTACGCAGCAAGGTAGGCCAGGGTAGGGTACGCAGACCCACTCGCTCGTTTATCAACGATACATGGATTCCCTCCAATTCCATAAAATAAATAAAATAGAATTTGTATCCGGCAGTTATGACACTTCATCAGGCTTTCTGTCAGTAAAAGTGTTCTCAGAATCGGTCCAGCCGTTTCAGAGATTAGCCGGAACAAACAGACAGACATAAAAAAGGCTATGTAAATATATTAATTTGAATAATTAAAAGAGAAGTCAGAAGAAAAAAGGGTCGGAATAAAAGTAAGCGAGAGGGTGCTTAGATGGTTCAGACATGTAGAAAGAATGGATGATGCAAGACTGCCTAAACAGATGTACAATGCAAAAGCGGATGGATGTAGGAGTCGAGGAGGGCCACGACACACTTTCCAAGATCAAATAGAACGGGTCCTTGAGGAAGCTGCTGTCAAGAGCCTTAAAAATCGACCAGCGTATATGACAAGAGTCGAAGAAGCGGGTGAGGTGGTTAAGAGTCGTGGCTTATGATGATCTGTTCCCTTTGCCAACCCCGCAAGGGACTTGGCTTGAAGCTATATAAGTAATATTACAAACCGCATTTTTATTAATTTCTATCGATGCATATATTAAGTAGTATGTGCATATAAAAAAAATAAGTATCCATATATGTACTTCAGTTCACAGAAAGGACTGTTAATGTAAAACAAAGTGATTCATCGCAAAGGTCAAATAATAAACTTTAATATGTACAGTCGACTCTCGTTAATTCGAAACTCGAGGGACTCTTAAAATATTACGAATTATCGAAATATTAAATAGTTCGAAATTCGTGAGAGAAATTAAAGAAAACTTCGAATTATTAAGTGTTGATCAATTCTTATTTATTAACTGCTATTCTATAACAATGACAGAACTTTAGAGGTACATTCGTGTACATACACTTACGTATTTATAATGTTAATTAATTATTATTTTGAAAGAACTGTAATACTGGTTTACCTTCCGAAAATACCATAACTTCCGAAAAGAATTTCGAAAAGTCATTGGTATGTGCCAGTGTCAGGATTTGAACCCACTACTTCTTGAATTAGAATATACATGGTCGATATTAGCATGGCTGTCGATTTTCACATTAACATGCTCATTATTAGCAATAAGCAAATATCAACACACATGCTACTATTGAGCACTTGCTTGGTAATGGCATGCTTTCGTACTAATAAAAAGCATGTGTAACAGTACCATTAGTCAAACACTATAATCATAGCCTAAACAAAGGCTCAAATAACAGACAAGTTAATACAAGTTTGATCTTGTCGCAAAATGTATGTACATACTTACAATCTTTCTCTCTGCAACTTTGAATTGTCGAGTGTTGGACGCCAAAAAGTTTGAATTAACGCGTCGTTTTGTTATATAGCAATGATATTTTCGTACGAATTACCAAGAGTTTAAAAATGTATTGATTTAGTTCGAAATATAAAGAGATTTTGTAGGGAACTCGTGATATCTTTGAATTATCGAGAGGTTTGAATTATCGCAGGTTTGAATTAACAAGAGTCGACTGTACCGCAATGTATTCCCTAAAGACTTGTCATTACATAGTATATAACAAAGTCACTTTCCGCTGTCTGTCCCCTTATATGCGCATATCTTTAAAACTACGCAACGGATTTAGATGCGGTTTCTTTTAATAGTTAGGCGGTGTCAACGGGGTGGTTTTGATCTATAATTCATGTATAGTGTAGTGAAAAAAAGTGATAATTTTCGAGATTTAGAACTTTAATCGCAAACGCTGCCTGAACTCTAGGTGATAGATCAAAACCATGTACTACATTATTATACACCTTTAAAGGTCTAAAAAAAAGTCCCCGAGGGCATATGTCTATCTCTTAGCGATAACCCACAATGACCATTTTTATTTTTTTACTTTTTACGAGAAGTAATGGCCTATTTACGAAGCGATTTTAGACATTACAGCATTAATTTTCATTCAATTAAGTGTCTTAAATAGATTGTGCCTGTAATATAGATGATCTTGGCCCTTTACAGCATGCAATTTAAACGAATATTAACGAAGATATTGCAGTATTTACATAGGGGGCCAGCAGCTATTACTTTGATAGGGAACAAAGTTCGCCGGGTCAGCTAGTAACAAATTTATGGCAATGTTACACATAAATTAATAATTTATACAACAATAAATATCCCTAAGAAGGAAAAAACTGTGACCTTAAAACCAAGTACGAAAATAACTTGCATTTGTCGCACCCGGCTTCAATAAATATCTGATCTATTGAATCACTAATTCATTGTGTTACGATGTTATTCAAATGTGTGGATTCAAATGATATTCTAAATTGTAAATAGCGCCACCTATTAACATACATGTGAAATATCATGACTAGCTGTATTCACATAACAACAGCTTTAGTTGGTAAATGCCTAGATGGCGTTGTTTATGACTTTTAGTTACTGATTCAACTGATTTACAGATTATGTATCTAAAATTTTCTAGAAACTTGGATTTTGGATCTAATCGTAGCCTAGTCATTATATATATAGTAATATCAAGTCCATGTACCTACCAGTGTGTATCATTTCATCCACATTTCTATGAGAGTTTTGTAAAGACACTTGTTCCTGATTTAGGTAGTCCACGTTGATAGCAGTATGGTCGTGTCCAAATCGTCTACTCAATAATTGTTCTCTATCTGATAACTCCTGTTCACGTCTAAGACGCTTGTTCTGGGCATTTGTGAGGGATGCCTGTAAAAGAGACTTGTCACTAAGTGAAGACCAAACATGATATTATACTTGGAAACCTAAGATCAAATATACATACTAAACTGTAACTGTTAAATATAATTTACAAAAAACACATCTTCTGGTCTATCATGCATTTGCTGTAGTGTTATAACTGAAAATATTTTTTATTTTATACTCAATACCATTCTCTCCATAAAAACATATTTCCAATTTAAATAAGGTCCATAGTCTATTGAATGCTGTCATATTGACTACAACAATTTGAGACTCTAGATTTGTAATTGATAAATTACCAAATATATAAAACTGTAATATGACAGTATGATGACATTACCTGAATATGTCGGTTATCATACTTCAATTGATCAACTCTCATCTTGACCATTGGCCTTTGGTTCACAGGTGTCTTATATACATATATGTCTAATTTTTCACAGTTTCTGAAATTAAATATTATAAGAAAACAATTGGCCACTACTTTTTTTAAGTCTATGGAAAATTATATTTAACACTTAATTGATACTGGCACTGTTATTTTAAAATATAAAAATAAGTAGAATATTTTATCTCACCCATTTATCATATTAATCTTCGACTGAATAGCATTTTCTATGTCTTTATAATTAGTTGGATCCCTTTCTAACTTTTGAAATAGATCTGATGCTTCTTGTATTATTTGATTTGTCTGGTGATATAAAGTTTCCATTTCTATTAGTTAAAATAAAACGGGAATAAAATCTGTAAGCAGCTTAAAAGTTTGTACAACAATAACGACCAAAATAGTATAAATTATATAGAATATATTATTTTAAATAATTTAAAAGTTTGCACATCTCCAATATTTCAATTGTCAATTGTCAAACCAATGTCAAACTGTCACAACACGTATCACAAACTACGTTCCATAAAACGCCCGCAACGATTGTAACACGCTCTGTATCGTTCCACATATAGTTGGGTCATTTTTATTGTAGAAAGACGAGTGGCGATAGGAAATAGCGTAAACGGAGTGTTGGGCAGATTCCTGGGCGCAAAAAATATTAGCAGAAAGGCCCAGTTAGCAATCCACAATGCAGTCCTGATCCCAACACTAACTTATGGAAGCGAGAGCTGGGTATGGCAGAGTGTGCATGAAAGTAGAATAAACGCGGTAGAAATGAGGGCTCTACGCAAAATCTGCGGAGTGACTCTCGCTGACCGCGTAGAAAACAAGGTTGTAAGGAAGGAAGTTGGTTTGAAAGAGAGTGTCGGTGTAAAAGTAAGAAAGGGCATGCTCCGATGGTTCGGACATGTAGAAAGAATGGTTGACGCAAGACTGACTAAGCAGATATACAATGCAAAAGCGGACGGATGTAGGAGTCGAGGACGGCCAAGACACACATTCCAAGACCAAATAGAACGTGTTCTGGAGGAAGGTGATGTTAAGAGCCTCAAAAACCGACGCGCGTGCATGAAAAGAGTTATGAAAGTCAACGAAGCGAGTGAGGTGTGTAAGAATCGTGCCCTGTGGCGCTCTGTTCTCTCTGCCTACCCCGCAAGGGATTTGGCGTGAAGTTATGTATGTATGTATTTTTATTAGCCAACATTTGACAGTTCATCAAAATTCAACAAAGTAAACTGCAGGATTTGCTTCACTTGTTAATTTTTTTTCAATGTCAATTTAAATTTATTGTACCAAATACCAATGACCAAAGAAATTTCACTATTTCCTTTCAATAATATAATTTGTCCATTATTGCACAGGCTAGAGCTTAGACGTTATTTTTATTATGAAGTAATGAAGATGATGACGAAACTTAAAACTAACCTTTTTTTTTTTTTTTTTACGCGAGGAAATGCTTTATGCACACCCCCCGCCTGGGGACGGCAGGGGGTAGTGTGGGACTCCCAAAACAGTAAACTGAAATCCGATCCTAGGGTTACCCACTAAAACCTCGTGGCGGCCTTCCTCCGGCGTTGGGGTGGTCCAGGATTCGGATAAACCCCTCTGGTCCACCCCGCCGTCGCCCCCCCTCAGTCACGAGGGGGTGCTCATCCTCGGGGAGCCTGGCGAGGCTCCCCCGGGTGGGGTGGCTCCGACCGCGCGCTGTAAAGAGGCGCGCGGCCGGCGGCGCCCCGGACGACCCTCCCCGGCCGCACCGGGGGGTCATCTATCTCGGGCCGCGACCCGGGCGCACCCGCGGGGTGTGCGCCCTCGCGGCCCGTCGGCGGCGGCGATCACTGAGCTCGCCGCCGCCGCCTTCGAGCGGGATCGGCTCTCTCCCGACTCCGCTCGGCGGCCTCCTTCTGGAGCATGACTGCTTCGCAGAAGGAGACCACAGCCCTCCACTCCTCCTCGCCCGCCAGCATTGCCGCGACCAACGCCGGCGGGGACAAGTCTCGCCCGATCCCGTCGACCAGGACTCGGCGCTCGGCCGCCCAGGCCGGGCAGACCTCCAGCGTGTGCTGGTCCGAGTCCAGGTCGGATGCGCAATGGTGGCATCTCGCCGTCTCTTCACGCTTTATTCGACTCAGATACTCACCGAAGCACCCGTGCCCGGTGAGTATCTGAGTCAACCTGTAGGTGACAGTGCCCCATTTACGGAGCACCCAGGTTTCGAGGTGGGGCAGGACGGCCCCGACGGCGCGCGAGCGCGTACCGCCCTGGAGGACCAGCGCGTCGCGCCAGTCCCCCAGGACCCGCCGGAAGGCCTCCCGCCTCCGCACTTCGTGTCCCCGCGCGTCCCCCCCCTCCCCGGCCGAGATCGTATGCGGCTGCGTACATCTCGGCCAGGATGATGAAGGGGGGATAACTCGCGAGGACCGTCGCCGCCTCGTATGAGATTGTACGGTAGCCCCGCACGATCCGTATGGCCATGATCCGCTCCAGGCTCCTCAGCAGAGCCCTAAAGCGGGAGGCCCCCGCGAGGTCTCGCGACCAAACGGGGGCCCCGTACAGGGCCACGGACCGCACGACGCCACCGTAGAGGCGGCGAACTCCCTCCCCCGGTCCCCCGAGGTTGGGCAGCAGGCGGTGTAAAGCGCCCGCCACCCGTCGCGCTCGGGGGACCATCCGTACGAAGTGCTCCTCGAAGCTCCAGCGGCTGTCCAGGGTGAGGCCGAGGTACTTCATGTACCGCCCCACCGGGACAGCCGTGTCACCCACCTGGATCCGCGAGGCCGGGGGTTCCCTGCCTCTGGTGAGGCGGTGGAATCATAGCGCCTCACTTTTGTGCGTAGGCGAGGTTCCACAGCAGGGGCCCGAGCACGGACCCCTGCGGAACCCCGCACGTAACCTCCTTCCGTTGCTCCGCCCCGTTCCGGTCGACATAGTCCACCCGTCTCTCCTGCAGGTAGGCCCCGATGACCGACCTGAGGTAGGGAGGCACCTCGTGGTATACGAGGGCCTCCCTGATGGCCGGCCAGGGGAGGGTCCCGAAAGCGTTGACGATGTCGAGCGACACCGCCAGCGCGACCCCCCCCCGATCGGACTGCCGGTTCCGACAGGGCCCGCACCCGACGCACCGCGTCGATGGTCGAGCGTCCCTGCCGGAACCCGAACTGGCAGTCCGATATGTCCGGGCCCACCTGCGACAGGTGGCTGCTGATACGGGCGGAGATAACTCTTTCAAAGAGTTTCCCCGCCTCGTTCAGCAGGCATATCGGCCGGAACGACGACGGAGCGTCTCCGGTCCTCCCTTCCTTCCTGATGATCACCAGCCTCGCCGACTTCCAGTCGAGGGGGAACACCCCGCGGCGGAGGCAGCTGGTGAACAGCCGCCTCGCCTTGTTCCCTAACACTCCCAGAGCGAGCGCCAGGACCCGGCCCGCAACTCCGTCCGGGCCGGGAGCGGCGCTGCGGGAGGCGAGCCGTGCGACGGCTTGCCCGAGCTCGTCCTCCGTCACCTCCAGCTCGTCGGACCACGGAGCGTGGTCCGACTGTGACGTAGGAACCGAGGGACCGCCCTGGACCCTAGGGAAGAGTGCGTCTACGACTCTTCTAGGTACATCTTCTGACGTCACCTTCCTCCAAACTCGATCTATTTGGTCAGGGAAAGTGTGTTGTACAGGTCCTCAACTCCTGCATCCATTCGCTTTTGCTTTGCATAACTGTTTAGTCAATCTTGCATCATCCTACATGTATAACTGTCTGAACCATCAGATATATAGAAATATTTTTAGTTCATATAAATAGATAATTAGCCGACCTGGCGAACTTTGTTCGGCATCAAAATAATAAATGAGTAAATTTTGGATATCGTGAGGTTCAATTTGTGCAATTTATCGGCACGCTTCTTGACTGGTACTACTGCACATAGATAATACTTATTAATATCTAATACTACTGCATACGATGTAACTACTGTCCCGCTATGTTAATCCTGTAATATCTTTGAAAATAATCGTTTATATTACATGCTGTAAAGGGCCATGACCATATATATTACATGCACAATCTATTTGACACTTAATTGTATAAAATATTGATACTGAAATGTTTAAAATCGCTTCATAAATAAGCCATAATTCCACGTAAAAAGTGAAAAATAAAAATGTTCACTGTGGGTCCCTAAGAGATGGACCTATGCTCCCGGGGACTTTTTTGTAGATCTTCTGAAGGTGTTTAATAATGTATAACATAGTTTTGATCTTTCACTTATCGTTCAACCAGCATTTTTTTTATGGGATAAGCAAGCAAACGAGCCAGCATGTCACCTGATGGTAAGTAACCTTTTCAAGCAGTAGGGATGTTACTCAAAAATTGGAAGCTAATAAGTAGAATCAAATGCATTGATTACTTGTGAAGAAATACCACTGTAAATTATTATCCACGTTTTGGTAAGAGTTGGGCATTAATTAGTTAATCACCTAATCCTTAGAAAATGAAAAAACGTAAAAATGTGACAGGGATTCACGTAAAGATCTTTAAAAATGTTCACGTCCTTATCGATTCATTCACTTTAATCTATGTTTTTGTGCAGATCAGCATAGCAATATTTAAAATAAAGCCAAGAACGTTTATCAATAAATAAAAAATCTTCAAGGTAGCAGTAAATTGTAAACCGCCATTGCATGACGTCACAACGGCTTCAATTGGCCAGTTCTATGATATGCTATTTCGTACACTCTCCAGAACGTAACACAGGCAGTCTGGCTAGCGGTAGTGGTTGCGTTCATTTGTGCGCAGCCTATTTGTACACATAAAATAATAAGTTTTCAAATCAATTTGTGCAGATTTTTGTTTGTGATTGTGAAAAGTGATGTGGATCATTTTGTTTGGTCTACCAATCGCTGTCGAATCAATTATAGATAACGTATTTTACGCACACATTGATAAGTTGCTCACACATCAACGACCCGTTTTTGATCACTTTGTTTGGTTGACTATTGCCGATCTATTATTCTTATATTTATGGTTTTTATTATTAAAATTAGCAGTAGGTGAGATAAACAAACGTACAAGTTGTTTCAGCGAGGAAAGATAGAAAAATGCCGGCTCCACCCACTTTTATTTATACCTTTAATATTCATATGATTTCAACTTTCAGATAATATCCACTACAAGGGTAAAATAAATTCGCAGGTCAATACAAATATTGGGAAAAGCATCCTGTAAATCATGCGCATAGATCTATTGCAACTATTGCAAGAGATAGAAATCGTTCGCGTTTTTTATGCCACCAAATAAAAGCGGACTTGCTCTTTGAAAACGGAGAACTCCTTGCAAAATTTGACGGCACTTAAATCTCGCTTGTATTTTCAATTTGCCAGATCTGCACTATCGATACCCGAATTGGCAAACCTAATAACTCCACTTTTTCAGAAAGATGAAATTTTGATACCGGTAGAAACTAGACATTATCTAGATTCTATTGAATGAGTTTCTGAGTCTGAATCTATGAGTTGAATCGTGTCCAGCCCAACTCGAGTTAGTAACTTGAGTTGGCCATCACTAACTACAGTGTCTATTCTATATTTATGGTAAAAGTCAGGGATGATCGGTATTAAGAAAACATCGAACCAAAAGTATCGATATACAATAAATATAGGTCGAAAGACATCGAATTTTTTAAAACATCGATGTTTTTGGAAACAAATAAAACTGTCGACTATATTTATGAAAAGTTTAATTTATTCGATAAACGCTCTAAAAATAAAAAAATAAAATATTCCCAGTATTTATTAGGGATAATCACACAATATTTCTACTTGAAGGTAGTACACCTACTGCATGCTAGACCGCGCCCAAAAAAATAATTGACGTTTCGATATTTTATGGAGGTAACATCGATTTTTCGATGATATCGAAGTTAACCAATCGATGTTAAAACATCGATGTTTATTCAACATCGATTAATATCGATCATCCCTAGTAAAAGTAGGTAGGTACTATTGTGTTGACTTATAGGTCGTAGTTACCAGGTCATTAACACCCTTAAAAAAAATAGGTACTATTGTGTTGTGTTCAGAAACTTCACAAAGTATTTCCTTCAGGTCTAACACATTTTAGCTTCATTGATGTGTTTTAAACTGCTTAGTTAAATTAAGAGCAAATAAAATGTATATTTTTCATAAAAGTTATTACCTGTATTTTTTATTATATTTTGTATTCATTATAATTGCGTTGCGTGTAATGTTCGTGATAGAATGCCACCGTTGGTATGGTCTCCCTTCACGTCAAACAAAGAAATGACAGTTGACAGTATTGTGTTATTACAAGTGTGAATCACTTCGTCGTTATATTGTTCAAACATCGAATATTAACTATTGTGAAGTGAATAAATTTGCGTGTAAGTGATCAACGGAGATAATTTGTCCACAATGGGTGGCGCGTGTCAAGCCTGCATTACAAGAGTGCCTTATGCTACCCTTATTGCAACAATAATGTGTTGTTTGGGCGTGGGTGTGTTCTGCGGGACCATGTACCGCGGTTCCTCTTTGTCAATACACATGTTCGATGAGGTATTTAAATTCCGTTTAATATGGATGGAAGCACTACAAATGATATTCATTGTAGGCAGCGCATGCATGGCCGCTCTTGGATTCATGTTGCTATGTTTGGGATGTCTGACAACAGGCGCAACCAGGCAGAAAGTTTACCGAGCTTGGAGGGCTCGTGTCGGTGGAAGAATATCTTGCGCTGTCTTTATGATTATTACATACATTTTGACAATTACATGGATCATACTCTTGGGGTTCTTAGTTATAATGACCTTCTTGTTCACTATATTCTGGGCGCTATGTTCGAAACCAAAAAATGTAGATCTATCAACTTGCATTGATTTTACTCAGTTTGACTTCATGTTCCCTTCAAATGTAAAGCAGGAAGATTTGAGAATTTGCGGAGCTAATAATGTTAAACAATTTTGCAAGGACTATGTTGAGAAGGCGGAGTTTATGTTTATCTTGGCAATGGTGGCTTGTGTACTTGTTATACTAAGTCTAATTCATTACTTGATGTGCTTGTCGGCTAACTATGCACATATCAGAGGTCATGAAAAGTTCCAAGAGTTGCAAGAACTTCAGTATCTTACCAACCCGGATCTCCATGCGTCTAAAGATCGTTTCTAGTATATGGCTCGTGCGCCACTTCTGCGCTCACTAGAAGCTACTACAAAAATGTGACCACATTAAAAATGCTGCTGTAAATGACAAAATTTAATGATCACTTTTAAATTGACAACCTGAATAAGACTGACTTTCAGTGAGTTTTATAATAAGTAGTATTGTGGATCTCCCAATAATTTGTATGTAACACATGAGAGAAACACACTTTAATGCATGCTTTGTGCAATGAGACACCTACGCTAAAAGGCTATCTGACTACTATTTTCAGTACCTCACACACTTTTGTAATAACAACTTATTTGGTATAAAAAAATGTATATAGATGTATAGTGGATCATATTTTAGCTATCTCTTTGTTTGTTAAACTTTGGTGTTTGAGATTTCTCATGTCTTCATAAAAACTGTTTGGCAATTATTTTTACATGTTTAGTTAATATACATAAACATAGAAATGGATGACAAATGTAAACTGGTTACTGTTACTGGCTTGTAATTTTTCATATATTTTAATAATCACTTATATAACTTATATATAAGAAGTTGTAGGGTAAGTTTAGTTTAAGTCCTTCCTTGATGTATTTTTAAGTTTTAATTTCACTTTTACACAACTGAGAATAAGAGTAATCTTATTTATCTATTATATAACTAGTTCTAAAAAAAACATTCCTTTATTTACACCTGAGCTCAAAATTCAACCTCTTTCATTCACTTTTAATTCACAAGGAAGGTATGTTTGACTATTCTATTTTATAATTTTAGAAGTTATTGTTTATGTTAGAGATTCCTTTTTCTAAAATATGGAATAACTTTAAGAGAAAAATAATTATAAGTAGAGAAATGACCGTATGTTGTTCATTTAGTTCTAAGAAGTTAAAATGGACTGAATTTTTAATAACAATCATAAAAATTAACAATATGTTGTCGGAAGTAAATATAGTACAGTGTAAACTCTTTATAACGAAACTCGAGGGACTGAGCATTTTTTGTCGTTATAGAGAGTTATCGTTATATGGAGTGAACAAAAAAAAAACGCCTTCCAACGTCACTTTTCTTTTCTCCCTTTTCAATCGCACGTATCACACAAACTTTTTCGTCAACACTAATCGCTTTCCGTTTACTGGCCATGTTAACAGTTTCAAAGTAGGTTTACGACTGATAATACGATAGGTACCCAATATGCTTGGTCGAAGACCATCACTTCCGAGAAAACAATGCGTCGTACTGCACGTGTACAAGGCAATTAAGGATAACAAAAGCTAGACCGACCTCGGATGTTTAGGAGCTTCAAGTCTTTTGTTACCTGATAACATAACATAAACAATAATACCGATAATAAATATTTACTGTCTACAAATATGAACACATTTCTTCGTAATAGAGAATGGCGTATCGCTATAAAGAGTGTTTCAATATGTGAGTTTTAACGCAAACCAACCAACTTGGGCTCACTCCAACGTTATAGGGAGTTTATCGTTATAAAGAATAACGTTATAAAGAGTTTACACTGTATTTCTAACTGCAGGATAAGTCGCTCAAATCTTCAATTTATTTAAAACCATAAATTTTTTATTATACACAACATTTTTTAAATAAATTTTTAATACTGACAACAAAATAAATTTTATTATTATTGATGAAACGACTGAACATTATTTAGCAGCCACTTAAAATATTTCTTTAAAGCTAATTTCTTCACATTGTGATATTGTGCTTTACTAAATATACCTAAGCAACTGCTTGACAAATACATGGAATTGAATTGAAACTAATATTTTAAATAGAAATTGTTTGTCACAAGAGATTGATTGATAATAAAAAACATCTGGGTAACACTTTTAAATACTCATGTTGAGTAATTTATCATGAGTGCAACCTATATTTAAGATTTCGTCGTTGAAGTTCTAACACCACATATGTCATTCATTTTTTGACTATTTGGACTTTGATCATTGATTGTTATTACAATAGGGTTAAAAGCTGTTTTTTTTATTATAAAAAGTTAATGATTCTACATTAAATAGAACTGCAATTAAGTATATGCAAACTGTAAATTCATATTATTATAATATCTATCCAAAATTATGCCGTTTTTTCTCTCTCCTGATCAGTTGCTATTTTTGACTTATGTGGTGTTAGAACTTCAACAATGATTTCTAACTCTCAGGGAACAATGAGTTCAATAAAGACTAAAATTTCTACTGTTTTAAACAAAAGAATCCTAACTGAATCAAAAAAGTATTAATGTTCACTACAAGTGTTGCCATAATAAAATTATAATATATATTACTGACATATCATTTAATTAATTCATTACAGTAACTATTACTGTTTTATTAAAATACTAATATCTATGCCATTTTTTAATTGGATAATTTTCTGTATTGTTTTCTATAAAATGTGAAAATGTTATATAAAATAAATATAAGAATTACGACATGAAATGGCCTCAAATTTACAGCCAATTAAGCTAAGGTGTATAACATAATTATAATCAATTAAAGAAATTTTATCATAGAAATATTTTCTTTTACATAATATGAAAACTTAAATGTTATGTGCCTGTATGATTATTAATAAGTAATTATTGAAAATGAAATTTGATGAAATGAATGAATTTGACTCAACAGATAAATTCATTCAATAACATAAAAGGCAGTGACATGTAAAGTGGTATAGTGCAACTTTGGTATAACATGTATAAATATAACAAATTTTAAATCATTGTTTATCTAATATATAAAATTCTCGTGTCACAATTTTCGTTCCCATACTCCGCCGAGATGGCTTGACCGATTCTCATGAATCTATTTTTCATCCCCCTAAATCACAAGGGTAGCCCACCCCTCAATATTCTTTTTTAATTTTTCAATATATTTCTGTTTTTTATTTTTTTTTAAAACGGGATACAAAATACATACAACCCTAAGTTTTCAACCCCCTACAACCCCTATTTTTTAAATTTTATTTTTCGGCAAGACAACGTTTGTCGGGTAAGCTAGCTGTTTATAGAAACAAGTTATTATCAAACTCTTTTTCAACTTATCTTAATGTTTAATAAATCTCCTGTCAAGAAATAAGTATTTTACAAAATAAATATCTTCTACTAATCCTGTTCATCTTCCCCATTTCAGAGTTGCATTATATTTATAAAAAAATCTTTATTTTTAAATGCATTTATTTACCTGACTGCGCCAAAAGGAGGGTTATTTAGAAAATTACTTCTAAGATTGTAATTGTATTTCTGCACCAGGCATTAATAATTTTTATTGAATATTATTTGCATATATTGAAAGTTTTAATTGTAAATAGGCTTACTTTTCTATAATAAATGTTCGTTTTTATATATCCACTCGTAGTTATTAGTGTTATAATTCCCTAACTTAGCTTAACAACGTCAATAACCGATACACCCAATATACCCTTCATTAATTAACACGCTAACTGCGTCATCTGGACCAAGTTAGATGTAGGGGAATTGAGATATCTCTATTTGATAATTATTATGTATCTACTAAATAATGTTTCTTTGCAATAGTTTTTGGAACATATACTTTATTTCACACCAAGGCAAAAGCACAGTGCGTACTCTGCTCTGAAAAACAAGTCTTCACACAAGTGTCTTGTGTCTAAAATGCAAGTCTTGCACGCCTCACTCGTTTCTCTGACTTTCATAACTCTTGTCATACATGCTGCTAAAGACTGCTGACGTCACCTTCACCTAGGTGGTCACATTCAATTAGGTGACGGAAAATGTGTCATGGCCTTTCCCAGCTCTTATATTACATCTGCGACCGTTAGTCCCAAAATTTTTTCACAGCGCGCTGAGTTTTACCCTTTAAATTCCTAGAAGCCATACATTTACCACGCTGCACGAATGGGCCGGCTCGACCGGTGAAACACCACGACCTCTCAGAATATCGACGTAAAGTGGCTTTTGCTGCGTTTGAGAGAGACATCCGTAGGCCCAACCCCTTTCGTTTGTTGCTCACCATCAGGTGACACGCCTGCTCGTTTGCCTCCTATACCATAAAGAAGAAAAAATCTGTAACGCTCCACTTTTTATATCTGTGGAATACCTTCAATCCCTTTCAAATCCATATCGACACATGAATATGTTAGGTAACATTGCTTTTAAACTTTTTTACATGTTGCATGAATTAATAGGCCGACTCGATCAGCGAAATACCAAGAACTCTTAGAATATCGACGTAAAGCAACTTAGCTATGTCGAGTTTCGTTCAGTGATAGCGGTAGGTATCCGGAGTTAGGCACGTTCCCTTGCCTTCCCACCCCACCCCCTTAAAGGCCGGCAACACAACTGTAAAGCTATAGCGGGTGTTCATGGGTGGCACTATTCACTTACCATCAAATCATCCATTTGTTATCCCTTAAAAAACTAAAATTATGAAACTTATAGTTTTCATCAGACCCGATCAACTATGACGTCACACACGGCAGAGAATTTTATCATAAAAAAAGCACAATGGAATGAGACACTATTGTGTTATTATTTCACTCTATTGTAGTTACTCAATTTCCTAAAGTAGAATTTCTCAAACAAATTCGTATTTCGTAGAGTTTGTACCATTAATATCACGAAAGCCGATAAAACCGGATATCCTATGTTTCATCAATGGCCGCTTAGAATTTCACCATCGTACAACCTTGACATTGGCCAAAGTTTGTTATATAACATTACGATGCTTATATATGCCGTTCATATTATAGAATAATGTAATAATTAAAACTCGTTGCCATAACACTTAAATATAAATTAATGCAATAACTTGAGCAGCACACGCACATTATGAATAAATTATTCTGTTTGCCGAGTTTTTCGGTCAGCAACTTTTTTTTAATTAGCCAAAAGAACGACTTCTGAAGCCGCGTAAATAGACACGTGTACGATTATAAATTTACGTTTAGGTAAACTTAATATTTTTAGAAATGTTTTAATCCTAATATAAATTACGTGTCATGTGGTTTGTCTGCGATGGATGCTTATACTACATAAACGATTTTATTCAAATCTGCACACCTTATGCAGTTTGGTCGAACATAAAACATAGAATAATTCATAATATCTCAACTTATAGTCGCGATTTTATTTCATTGCAAGTTATTTATTTATTTTTTTGTTTACTCCAAACAATTGCGTAAAGCTGGTGATATGTTGTCTGGATTAAGTAAGGTAATAGATGGCGGTATTTTAAAAGTTTTGGAACGAACTGTATTCCACTATGATCCGGCAATACATAACTATGCCGACAGATCGGTAACAATTGGAGAAATAACAATACAAAGTTTAAATGAGATAAACGTATGTATAGATAACGTGTGTATAAAAAAGAAGACAAATAGACCAAGTAATCACTTGGTCTATTTGTCTTCTTTTTTTATACACAAATGCCCTAAGCTACTTTATATATCATCACGCTACCGCTAATTATTATGTATAGAACAACGCCTTTTTCCTTTTGAATATATTTAATAAGGTGGTTCGACAGGGCAGGGTCAGCTAATTATTAAATAAATACCTTCGTAGCAAATCGTAGTCGTAAGTCAAGTATCATATTGGAAGGTTGGAATCATGTAACATAAAATAAAGCAAGTACATAGTTTAGACAGTGGTGAAAAAAAATCACATACCTAAAAATCACCTATTATATTTCTGCAGAGTAGTGATGTTACGAATGTTGGATTTTGGACATATGCGAATGCGAATACGAATATTATTTAAAAATATTCGCGAGTGCGAATATTTCTTTTGAGCCTTCGCAAACGCATTCGAATGATTCTCAGACCTAAAATGCACACAAAATTTCATCAAAATCGGTCAAGCCATGTTGGTGCAGTAATAATATCACTCGTAGAAGAATATTTTGAAAAAGTTTCAGATTTAATAACACGTATCTTTTCCTAATGTAACGCTCTCGTGTTCAATCTTGCGGTTGGAGTGTTATAAAAAAAATGTACTGGATCTTTTAAGTTGGATCAAACTGCATACGCTATGAAAATTTGATTAAAATCGATTTGAGTTGGTATGGCAGGATTTGCATGAAATAATAAACGCAGTCGAAATGAGAGTACTGCGCAAAATCTGCGGAGTGACTCTCGCTGACCCGCCGAAAACAAGATTGTGAGGAGGGAAGAAGTATTGAAAGAGAGTGTCGAAGTTAAAGTAGGAAAGGGCATGATGATTCGCAAATATAGAATGAAAGGATGATGCCAGATTGACCCAGCAGATAATACATTGCAAAACCGGATGAATGTAGGATACGTCGACTGCCACGACATATAAATAGAACGAGTCCTGGAGGAAGGTGATGTCAGGAGCCTTAAATGTCGACGACCGTGTATGACAAGATTTATGAAACTCAAAGAAAGAGTGAGGCGTCTATGTATCGTCCCTTATGGCGCTCTGTTCTCTCTGTCTACCCCGCAAGGGGCATGACGTGCAGTTATTTATATAACTAATGGCTGATCCATAATATAAGTATTATTTTATACTAATCTAGGAGGGTAAAATATTAAACAAAATATAAAGCTCTATCTTGCTATATATATATATATATATAATTCTTTATTTTTTGTTATTAAAAACATTCGCTATATTTCTTGCGAATGCGAATACCCAAAATTATGCGAATATTCGCGAATGCGAATGCGAATATTCGTTACATCACTACTGCAGAGTATTAAATAAGTATAGTTTTCTTAAAAAAATGTATAGGTAAATTCCTATTAGGTACCTACGAAATGATCGAATGGTGAGAAAATTAATAAATTATTACAATATTATAAATAAAAAAGAAACCTGTTTTGAAATCGGTTAAAAATAGGTAGGTACTACAGTAAGGCGGAATTGCGATTTTCAATAAGTAAATAAGTACTTTATATTCAAAAGTTTCCCAGAATGCAAAAGGTGGCGGAACAACCCTACGCCAACGGCTAAAAACTAAATAAATATTTGTCACAAAATAATTAATGCCAGGAGTCAGAATTCGAACTTCTGATTTAGGTATAGACAGGCAAATGGCTCCAGACTAGCAGGACGACAATTCCGGAAATCTTAATTCAATTAAATATAGTCATTGATTTATTACCTATTTGACCTTTTACAAATCTAGCCTTTTAATTTAGATCTTGTGTAATTTTATGATAATGTCTTGATGTATGTATGTACCTAACATACATACCGGTCTGTAACAACAACATTTTTGGCTGTTCTTTTGTAGATAAGTAGTAACTACTGCTACTAACCAAAATTATTTGAACATTAACCCGTGATTATTAGTTAAAAAAAAGAAATTTGAATAAATTGTATTGTCAATCAACTGTCATTTACAACTACAAAAATATTGACGTGTTATTTTTTTTGTTACTTTTCACAATTGCCTGATAATAATAAACAAGTCAGCATCCTGCTATTTTTTGTTGCCCGTATCAAAGGCGTTACCGACGTTGTGTGACGCACTTCCTTTGCACAACATTAACAAATCTATTGTATTGTGGTATATACATACTACATAACTATTTACTTACTTAATATTGAGATAAACTGAACTTTTTGGGATAGAGGGAAACGAGCAAGCTTGTTAGTAAGGGAGTAGCGCCGCCCATGGACACCCGCAATATAGATAGTGTTTCAGTTGCCATGGTCTCCTTAACATGGAATAGGGGGAACTGTTTGGAGTAGGATGGTGAAGTGAGATCGTGGTCCTCCTGATACCCCTTTCCCTCTTTCCGAAGGAAACGCGGCAGGAGCCACTTTAGACTTTGTAGTCGTGGTATCTTACCGATAGAGCCGGCCTAGCTACGTGGCTCTGGCAGCGTCAAAAAGCTACAGCTAAAAGTCACTCAAAGCAATTGGTATATCCACATAATGCCATTAATTGTCTCGATAGCAATTTGTAGTCCAAAATACAAAGCCTTGTTTACTTACTGATGGACAAAACATGTACAGCAGGAGGCCATTAGGCCAATATATCTACACACTAATACTTACTGCTCTACTGTACAAATTTGGTCCATTTAGAAAACAAGTAAGGTCTGGCGGCATTGAGATCTTGTGCTATTGGTAAGACACTCTGACTATTAATTGTGAGGTCACGAGTTCAAAACTGAGTAATGACTCCCACACCAAACCTTTAAGGAAATTGCGTACAAATATATCAATGATTATTGTTTATTGTTCATGATCCCTAAAACATTACTATTTATACAGGTGAGGTGTTAGAAAAACTTTATTTCATCATTATTATTATTCTTACATATTAGGTAGGAATGTAGGTAAACTAAAATTGCTTTCCGCTGTTTGTCCCCTTGTAGGTATGCTTAGATCTTTGAAACTACGCAACGAATTTTAATATGTTTTTTTTAATAGAAAGAAGGTTTCAAGAGGACGAATTGTACCTGTGTATAATCCATGCATAATATAGTAGATAATTTTCGAGTTTTGGAGTTTTAATTGCAAACGCTGGCTGAACCCTAAGTGATAGATCAAAATAATGTACTACATTTTTATACATCATAAGAAGGTCTACAAAAAAGTCCGCAATGGTGTATGTCTATATCATAAGGAAAACCCGCAATGAACATTTTTTATTTCTTAACTTTTTCGATTTTAAATATTACCATTCAGCCTAATACAAGTAAGTATCCCAAATGCATTGTGAATTTAATATACTTAGATCAATATGCCACTTTACACCACGTAATTTGAATGAATATTAATGAGGATATAACAGATATAAAATACAGGGACATTGCGGTTACGTCGACCGACGCCTGATAACATAACATAACTTCACGCCTTTTTCTACCCGAAAGTGTAGGCAGTGCGTGTTAAGCCTCGACTCGCCGTTACGTTTACGTCCCAAATGGAACAGGTGGCGAACCTATTGCCATACCGGGCACAAAGTTTTTAGTCATCGATGTTTATTACACATAACTTTCAAAATTAATTTCGAAAAGTCATAGGTGTGAGCCAGGAACCCGCGTCGAACTCGCCACCGTATTTAGAAGCGCGGTGCTTGACCACTGGACCACCGAGCCATTAATTGGACATTAGTAGGTACCTACTTAATAACTTATCGCTTCTGAGCCGAAACAAAGTTCGCTGGATCGACATAGTTATCTATAATTAGATATCTAATTACCAAAAACGTGATTGAAAGAATCACAAAGACATTTACTTCTCAAATCTCAAAAAAATGTGTGACGTAATATTTGAATTTTGTTTTTTTTTTCTTTTTCTTGTTTTTGGCACCACTATATTTACAGGAAACGCTCCCTAATTATTCCTGAGCCCATGGCCTGTATCCTGAGCGATAAGATCTTGCCAATGACAGTGAAGTGTGCCAACTATAAGAGTGGAAAAATCCAATCAGGAAAAAATAAAAAAAATATTAGCTAGATATACCACTAGACATACCAGCTAGATATACTACCAGGCGAACATAGTTTGAAGGACATTATTTACTCGTAAATTCAATATACGTAGATAAGTATATATTATTTATATAGTGAATTACTAATAAAACTAATTACTCACTCGCATACTAATTAATTTAAATAGATATATATGTGTTATTTTAACATAACGAAGTAATTAGTATTAATGATAAATATTAGGTCGGGGAAAAAGTCTTTTCGCATAACGTAGGTATAAACTTATTATAAAATTTCTTTGACTGTACTATTTGTGTCTGGCTGGTTTTGGTAACATTAAAAAGGTTACATTATAAAGAAAAGAAAAAAATAAAAAAAAGTTGTTTCCCGCTATTTTTCATTTGTTTTTCTCTCCGTAAAAATGAGTGAATCTAATGAAGAAATTCGATACATTTTAAAATTTTATTATAAAAAAGGCAAAAATGCAACTCAAGCAGTGAAAAAAATTTGTGATGTTTATGGACCTGATGCAGTGTCAGTAAGAGTAGCACAAATTTGGTTCAAACGTTTTCAGTCCGGAAATTTTGATGTTAAAGATGCACCTCGCTCTGGTCGCCCTGTTACGAATAAAATGGACGCCATTTTTGAAAGAGTGGAGCAAGATCGGCATATTAGTAGTTACGATGTAGCTGAAGAACTGGGAATTGACCACAAAACAGTTTTGACCCATTTGAAGAAAGCTGGTTATACAAAAAAGCTCGATATTTGGGTGCCACACGAGCTCACTCAAAGAAACTTAATGAACCGTGTACTCATTTGCGATTCATTATTGAGACGTAATGAAACCGAGCCGTTTTTGAAGAGATTGATAACTGGCGATGAAAAGTGGATCACGTACGACAAGAACGTGCGAAAAAGGTCGTGGTCGAAAGTTGGCCAGGCTTCACAGACTGTGGCCAAACCTGGCCTAACACGAAATAAGGTGATGCTGTGTGTATGGTGGGATTGGAAGGGCATTGTTCATTATGAGCTTTTACCGTCCGGCAAAACCATCGATTCTGATCTTTACTGCCAGCAACTGATGAGATTAAAGGAAGCAGTCGAGAGAAAACGGCCGGAATTGATCAACAGGAAGGGTGTGGTCTTTCATCACGATAACGCTAGACCACACACATCTTTAGCCACTCAGCAAAAATTAAGAGAGTTCGACTGGGAGGTCCTAGTGCATCCACCATATAGCCCTGACCTTGCGCCTTCAGATTTTCACCTGTTTCGGTCTCTTCAGAATTCTTTAGGTTCTGTAAGGTTGACCTCAAGAGAGGACTGCCAAAACTATTTGTCCCGTTTTTTTGATCAGAAGTCCCAAAGTTTCTACAGTAACGGGATAATGTCTCTGCCCACAAAATGGCAGAAAGTTATTCAACAAAACGGTACATATATATTGTAAATAAATGTAAATAAACTTTGAAAAAAATGTCTTGACTTTTCATACAAAAATACTTTTTCCCCAACCTATTATATAAAATATAAAATTCGATCTTAGCCCACATTTAGCCTTGAATAGTGAACTGGATCAGTTTTCTGTGGCAGAGGCGAGTACATGCGACTTAGGCCCGTAAGATCAATCATAGTTAAAACTGTCGATTTTCTAAACTATAGTAAATTTTAATCTAGAGTTTAAACCTGCCTCGTAAGATCAACAGCGAAATGGAGATAGATTACGTAAACTAAGTTTAATTTTCGACAGATGGCAACATTTGGTTATTTATTGTCCATATTTCGCTCATCATTCACTCTTTTGTACATAGTCTGTGGCATATTTCGTGAAAAAAACTCTTTTTCTCTTTCTTTTATGAAGTTTTATAGTGTGACCATAGATTTAAGAAAAATAGATCGGCAATAGTCACCCAAACAACGTGACCAAAAATGGGTTGTTAATGTGTGAGTGACTTACGGGCCTCGTGGCGCATTGGTAAAACTACCGGCTGCAGCACGGAGGTCGGGGGTTCGATTCCCACCCGAGCACAAATATTTGTGACAAAAATGAATATTTGTGCGGCGTCTGGGTGTTTTTCTATGTATTTTAAGTATGTATTTACAAATGAAAAGTATATATGTATTAATATCCGTTATGTAGTATCTATAGCACAAGCATTTAGTTGCTTAGTTTAGAAGTGAAGGGCGCTGTGTGATTTGTGTCCAAGATATTATTAATATTGTTATCAATGTGTGCGTAAAAAGCGCTTCAAAACGTTAACTTTTACAAAGTTAATGTTCATGTGTGGAATTGTAAATAAAATATACGTGGTTCCCAAAATCTAATATACGCGGTAGCGCTGTCAGTGATTCGATGCTATGTTAGTAAATTTTTCCTGACATGTGCCATCTATTGTAGTCTATGCTAAATCTATGTATGAACCCACAATCGTTGTGTCAGATGTCAGCTGATAAACGACCGCCATTTTTAAACTAGGCGGACCACGGTTTAAACGGCAAAATCACCTGGTGTAAGCTAAACTATAGTTTAAACTGTTATTGGAGTTTTATCTAGCATTGATCTTACGAAATAAACGACAGATGAGGTTTAAACTAGGTAAAATAGTTTAAACTGTGATTGATCTTACGGGCCTTAGAGGATTATTATTTGGACATTCCACGTCACTTAACATTCTTGTTCAAAATATAAGAAAGTATACATAGAAACATGGCTGGATTGCACGCCCTGCTCAACCGAACAGGAATAGATCGGGATGTGCTTATATTAAATGAATGCTGGATAAAAAAGAACCAATATATACCGCATACGCCCGGGTATCATATGGACTACACTAAAAATGTTCACACACAAAACGAGGGTGTTGTGGTTTATTACAAATCTGCTTACAGATATGATATAACTGAATATGATTTAGCGGATGCGAATTGCCTGATAATTAAAATAAATATTGACACTATAATTATTGCATTATATCGCCCACCTAGTGAAAGAAACGTCTCAAAATTCTTAGAATCTTTGCACTCTCTCCTGTACTCGCTATCGTCGTATAAGAATTTATTTGTTGTGGGGGATATAAATATCGATATATCTTCTACCACCACTGACAATAGAGCAGAATCATATCTTAACCTCTTGGCTTCGCATGGCATGCTGCCGGCGCATCACATCCCCACACATTTTTAAACTTGTCTTGACCATGTAATTGTGAGAACTAAACTCCAAGTTAGGAATTTAGTCGCTCACTCCACATTGACAGACCATTACAGTGTCATTATTAGTGTCTTCTTAGGTAGTCCGTTACAAAAAATTAAAAAACAAGTGAAATACATCGATTACAGTTCACTAGACGAATAATTTTTTAACATTAGCTTTGATCAATTGTATGTCATGGAAGATGCTAATAATGCGTATGCGTTTATCCAAGACACAATCACCACAGCCTTAGATAGCTGCACAACAATTAAACCAGTCCCTAGACGCAAACGGTTAATTAAACCGTGGATTACACTAGTGTCAATAGTTATAAATATTTTATTGACAGATATGAGTAGAGTGATTATCATTTCGATAATAATTCTTAAAAAGCATCCCACGCTTTTTTTAAAATAAAATATATATTTTTTTATTTTTTAGTTCGGTTTTCTATAAAAAGCGTGTTTTTTAGTTTTTTTAAACTATTATTTATTTATTGCTTAGCTGGGATTATCAATTACTATTACAAGATATAATGACGTTTAGAAGACTTACGGTAAAATGTATTTCTCTGTAACAAAAATAAATAATGTTGAACTTTAACAATTTTATATGGTATAAATCAGAGTATTAATGTGTAGGATATTTGTGTAGACTATAATATAAGTTTTTCCTTAGGATGCAAATATATGTAAATTAAAGATAGAAATAAGAAAAGAAATGTATCCTATGTTACTTTTAATACCTCCAAGAATATGTGTACAAAGTTTCATCATGATATTGTCACTTACATGTAAGCTGCAGTTTTGGGGGGGCCTGGTAATCTGTATGACAGGGAATCCTAGTTCAGATGTCAGTCCCCCACAAAGGATTGAGACTGTATCTATGTAATTTTAATGTACCTAGTATTATTAAGTCACCTTTGTGGAAGAGATCAATAAATTTATTTATTAAAAAAAAAAATTTATGTTAGCAAATTATATGATATTGCGATATTATTATTCACACTACAATGTAATTTATAATTGAAACCACAAGCACACGCTGTTGGTAATCGAACATTATTCATAAATGTTTCTCGGAATAGGAAAACAAACAAAATCTTTTGAGGCGAAGTACATATTAAGTATTTAAAGTATCTACTAGGCGAAAACTTTTTTTTGTGTAGAGGGAAAACGAGCAAAGGGTTTCTCTATGGTCGCTAGGGTAACTAGGGGTAACTAGGTAACTAGCGCCGTCCATGGACGCCTGCAACACAGGTAGTGTTACAGTTGCGTTGCCGACCTTTAATGAAGTGGGTAGGGAAGGAAGGGGGAAGGGCATCCGGATATCATCATCATGGAATAAAACGCGACATATGCCACTTTACGTCGCGTCGGTCGTACAGTGGTAGAGCCACGCAGTTCAATGCATGAATGGGCCGGCTCGACCGGTGAAATACCACGACCTCTCAGAATATCGACGTAAAGTGGCTTTTGCCGCGTTTCACTCAGTGAGAGAGTTATATGGAGGTCCAACCCCTTTCCCCGTCCCCGTCCCCTTCCCATCCCACTTCCGACCCCTTCCATATCCCATTGTGAGGGCTGGCTACGCAACTGTAACACTATTTGTGTTCAGGTGTCCATGGGAGGCGATTGTTGCTCACCATCAGATGCGCCTATACCGCAATGTCTGAAGACCAAAGTCTTTGACCAGTGCGTCTTACCGGTGATGACCTACGGTGCCAAAACGTGGACACTCACGGTGGGGCTAGTCCACAAATTTAAAGTCGCTCAGCGAGCTATGGAGCGGGCTATGCTCGGGGTATCTCTGAAGGATAAACTCAGGAATGAGTATATCCGCCAGAGAACTGGAGTAACCGACATAGCTCGGAGAATAAGCTCGCTGAAGTGGCAATGGGCTGGTCACATCTGCCGAAGGACCGACGGTAGATGGAGTAAGAAGGTCATAGAGTGGAGACCGCGTCTTGGCAAACGTAGCGTGGGACGCCCACCAGCCCGATGGTCAGACGACCTCAGAAAGGCAGCTGGAAAAGACTGGATGCGGAAGGCAGAGAATCGGATGTTGTGGCTTACATTGGGAGAGGCCTATGTCCAGCAGTGGACTGCAATAGGCTGATGATGATGATGATGATGATCAGATGACACGCCTGCTCGTTTGCCTCCCAATAACATAAAAAATATATTCGGAGGGGTCAAGCCGACCCTTTCAACTGCAGTACTCTACCACTGTTATGTACATTTGTATATGGTACTAGCTGACCCAGCAAACGTTGTCTTGCCAAAAAATAAAATTTAAAAAATAGTGGTTGATCGTAGGGGGTTGAAAATTTAGGGTTGTATGTATTTTTGTATCCCGTTTTATAAAAAAAATAAAAAACCGAAATATATGGAAAAATTAAAAAAAAATATTGAGGGGTGGGCTACCCTTGTGATTTAGGGGGATGAAAAATAGATGTTGTCCTATTCTCAGACCTACCCGATATGCACACAAAATTTCATGAGAATCGGTCGAGCCGTTTCGGAGGAGTTCAATTACGCACCCCGTGACACGAGAATTTTATATATTAGATGAATAATGCTTCGGTAGGCTCTGTGAATTAAACGGTGGGATGGATTTTAGCCTAAAGTATCCTAAAAATCATCCCAATAGAAATTCTAGGCATAAAATTAAACATTATTATTGCGCCGTAAGTAACACTGCACGTTTATTATTATTTTTTACTGAATTAAAACCGGCTTGCACAAACGTATAATAACATGTAATTATTATTTATTGACAAAAAGCTTACCTAATACAATTAAATTTATTATCTACGTGCCCACGAAAATAGTGTAATAGTGCGCACACTGTGAGAATAGGCTCAATTAAAGTTTAGATCACTATTTATATAAGACTAGAAAAAATGCAAAAATACATCTACACAGGACATTAATATTGAAGTTTTTATTTGTAATATAAAAAAAACCAGTGAGTGTAAAGAGTTTGAAACGTCGGGAAATAGATAAAAATAAGTAATAAATTCAAGTTCAAATATCTTTATTCCTTAGACTTTACAAAGTACTTAGAATCGTCACATAAAACTACTAGCTAAAATTCGCGGAGCTTAGATTCCCTTTCATCACACTGTCTTGAATGTGAAAGCGAATCTAAGTGCCAGTTCCGGCGTCAAGGCTTCTTGAGAAGAACTGGCAAGAAACTCAAGGCCGATTCTCTTCAATTTCCAGTTTAACAAATGGTAATAATTACAATCAATAAATAAACGCGATATAATCCTGAAAAGTTGTTTTAATGTTATGAATGTGATTCGCGAAAATCTGAGAAATAAATATGTAAACCAGTGATTTTTACTGCCTTGCCTTGCCCACTGCATGCCTTGAGTGTCCAAGCACACGGTCTCTTGTCTTCCTCAAGAAATCGTCTGTATTATGGAAAAAATACTTCTCAATTCGCATAAATAGCAGCAGAGACTTATGCTTTCAATTTCAATATATAAACGAGTTTTTAAGTCTAGGTGGTCCAGTGGTAGAGTGCACGGCTTCTGATCCAGAGGTCCGGGTTCGATTCCTGACACTGGCTCACACCAATGACTTTCCGAAATTGTTTTCGGAAGTTATGTGTGATAAATATCGATGCCTGAAAACTTTGTGCCCGGTATGGCAATAGGTTCGCCACCTATTCCATTTGGGACGTAAACATAACGGCGAGACGAAGGTTGACAGCCGCTGCCTACACCTTCGGGTAACAAAAGGCGTGAAGTTATGTTATGTTATGTAAACGAGTTCTGATTTTTCTTAAACTCTTTGATCACGCCACAGATTTATATCGAGAAATTAGTTCCATTACGCTTTTTAGACGGGCTTGGAAAGTTGTGAGGAAAACCTGTTCGTTGAACTTGACCATGGAAGAGTGGGACGTAGGCCGGTCCAGTGCTGCCTTAACGAGGATATTCCGGTAGAGTCCGTCGGCTGTAGGGACTAGAGGTCACGAACTTTAAGGCGTTTTAAGTTATCCAGAGCATCTCAAGTGGAGATTTAGGGGGGCGCGAAATTGCCTGGGTCTCGGCACAGTCGCAATTTGTGACGAGCAACATCCCAGCGATTTTGAACTCATAAAGCATCAGTATCAAATCAATAATAATCATTATTTTTTTTTTAAATAAATTCTATCATGTTTTTTTTATGGGATACGAGGGCAAACCAGCAGGCGTGTCACCTAATGGTAAGCAATCAGCGTCGGCCATGGACATCTGTAACACATATAGTGTTACCGTTGCGTTGCCGACCTTTTTGTAGGTTAGGAAGAGATGGTAAAGGAGGATAGACCTCCGGGTACCTCTCTCACCAACGAAACGCGGCATGAGCCACTTTACGTCGATCTTCTGAGAGGTCGTGATATTTTACCGGTGGAGCCGGCCCATTCATGCAGAGAACCGCTTGGCTCTACCACTGTTATAACTATGTCATGTTTTAAACTGTGCCTTGAAGTCCACATAATTTATTCCCCGTACGCTCAGAAAAAGGATAAATGATGTCACGTAATAACAAGGTTTTCAACGGGTAAACCTAATTTTCCTGTGTAGCTTTTGCAATACATTCTGATTTTTAAATAAACAGTATACAAATAGTTTTAACTACTTAAAGATCGTGTCATGTCTAAAATTCTCCAAATTAATATGTTTTTTTTTTACTTTGGCGTACAGACCAGTTTTTTTTTTGTATTTAAATATTTACTTATTAAGTACCTACTTCTTTGTGTATACCAAAACGAATGAACAGGCTCACTAATTTAAAGACATCTTCAGATGTGGTATGAAATGATTCTTGTTTTTTGATGAACAAAAGTAAAATTATTATCCCTACATAGTAGCTTTCCGCTGTCGGTCCCTATGTAGTATGAGTAGTTTTAAAGATCCAAGCCATCTGTAAAACTACTCAACGGATTTAAATGTATTTTATTTCGCACAGAGGATTAGCATTGCCATTCAGCGTGGCAATACGGCCACTTCTGGGCACGCTGCCAGTAGACCGAGATGCGGAGAAATTTGATTTCAGACAGATAGATTTTCAATTGTATATATTGTAAATGATTTATTTCTTCCTATTTTATTTTAATTTATAGAGATTTTCAAGAGGATGAATTTTGTATCTTTACCCCATGTATAATATAGTAGATAATTTTGAGAAACAGTGATAATTTTCGAAGTTGTGCTCTTTAATTGCAAACGCTGACAAAACCTTACGTGATAGATCAAAATAATGTACTACATTATCTACCTACTCTATAACTTCACGCCTTTTTCTAGGTTTCACATACTCTAACAGCTAGATTTTCTAATAATTATATGCTGTCTATGAAATCTCTGTAACATTATCACAACGATGTATTATTAATTATAACATAAAACATAACTTCACGCCTTTGTTACCCGAGGGTGTAGGCAGCGGCTGTGAGCTAGTGCCCGGATTCAAACCCGCGACTTCTATCCGCGATTCAGAAACGGGGTGCTCAATCACTGGACCACCGAGACTTAAATTAATAATTATAATACGTCCTATTGATTTAGACACTTACGTGTTCGTTATTTGTATAGTCCGACCGAAACTAGTTTTCCGGCCGAAACCGAAACCGAAAACGAATGTTCGGCGGTCACTTCAGTTTCGGCCGAAACCGAAACCGAACTTTCGGTCGGACACTACTTATTTGTCATCTTTTTAGTTTCACTTTCAAAGAATCTCATATCCTAAAAATCAAGATCACGATGGAACTGTCATCTCAGTGGATTGAAGGACGCGCACTCTTTTTGTGAATCAAGAAGCTTCGTGTTCCAATCTTCACTTACATTAACAAATTGTCGAAATAACTTTTGGAAGTCATACATGCCCAATTAGAGACGAAACGACAAAATTGTGCCGGGACATTATAATACAATTTGCTGAGTTAAGACGTACCAGCCACTTCCAAAAACTTCGGTCAGAAAAAGGCGATAAAAGTAATGATAGAAAATAACGATATTAATACTTACAACAACAAACTTATTTCCGCGAAAGCAACTAATTTAAAACCGACTAAAATGGTCCAACAACCGAGTTTTAGTGATACATAGTTACTCAGGTGGGTATTTTATGCGGATGTTTTTCTTTGTTAATCATCAATATAGGTACATAATTATTAAACCAGCTGTCCGGAGCGATGAAGTCAAGTGAAAATTAAACACACATGAGAAATAAAGTTTTCCGATGACAGTTTATAATCCGAAAAATGTAAGTAAATGTAAACCAGTAAATAAATAAATGGCAAATTATATATGTAATATATGACTATTGTGTGATGACTAATTAAGTTTTAAGTATTAGTTTTAACGTCGGGAAATATATAAAAATACACATACACATAACTTCACGCCAAATTCCTTGCGGGGTAGGCAGAGAGAACAGAGCGCCATAAGGCACGATTCTTACACGCCTCACTCGCTTCGTTGACTTTCATAACTCTTTTCATGCACGCGCGTCGGTATTTGAGGCTCTTAACATCACCTTCCTCCAGAACACGTTCTATTTGGTCATGGAATGTGTGTCTTGGCCGTCCTCGACTCCTACATCCATCCGCTTTTGCATTGTATATCTGCTTAGTCAGTCTTGCATCAACCATTCTTTATACATGTCCGAACCATCGGAGCATGCCCTTTCTTACTTTTACACCGACACTCTCTTTCAAACCAACTTCCTTCCTTACAACCTTGTTTTCTACGCGGTCAGCGAGAGTCACTCCGCAAATTTTGCGTAGTGCCCTCATTTCTACCGCGTTTATTCTACTTTCATGCACACTCTGCCATACCCAGCTCTCGCTTCCATAAGTTAGCGTTGGGATCAGGACTGCATTGTGGATTGCTAGCTGGGCTTTTCTGCTAATGTTTTTCGCGCCCAGGAATCTGCCCAACGCTCCATTTACGCTATTTCCTATCGCCACTCGTCTTTCTACATCCGCGGTGTACCTTCCATCTCTGCTAAAAGCGCATCCAAGATATACAATTTCATTCACCTGTTCCAGCACTACATCATCAATCATTATCCTTGCATCTGTTCTGGATTCCTCCCTTTTAAACACCTTATATAAAAATAAGTAATAAATAAACGCGATATAATCCTAAAAGTTGTTTAAATCTATTTTAAGTATTTATCATTGAATTAGGTACATGTTTTATGATACTTTGTTATTACAATTTGTTTGTGTATTGCGACACGTATGCGTAACCAAAGTAATTAAAAATCAAAAGATAGACCTCTAGCATTGTACTAGGTGATTACTGATTAGTTATATGAAATAGAATGTTCTTTTTTATCTATCTAGGTGTCGGTGGTCCAGTGGTCGAGCAGACGGCTTCTGATCCAGAGGTCCGGGTTCGAATCCTGACACTGGCTCACACCAATGACTTTTCGAAATTGTTTTGAAAAGTCATTGGTTTGACTGAAAACTTTGTGCCCGGTATGGCAATAGGTTCGCCACCTATTCCATTTGGGACGTAAACATAACGGCGAGATGAGGCTTAACAGCCGCTACCTACACCTTCGGGTAACAAAGGCGTTTTGTTATGTTTATATTATGCTCTTTTTTATTAATATTGACCCTTATTGTGCTAGAAAACGGGGTTACGTTTTTCTAGAACCAGCTAACGCGTCGACCTTCGTATTTACCGCCATGTTGTACACTTTTTTTTTTTTTCACGAGTCGCTTGAATGTTGTTCAAATGCGCACCGTTTCTGGAACAATTTTGTCCTCATTATTAATGGCCATGCATGTAGACAATTCCTATCACATTCAAGTTAGCAAGCTACTTGAAGGTGAGTCAACACCTGCTTAAAATTTTTAAATGACGCTCGATAACAGTACCTATTCTTATTTCAATTTGGTTTTCCCATATGTCTGAGGATAAACGTAAACACTGAATTTAAAATGTCCAAGGAACTGGTCCTGCTATTTATATGTCATTGAGTAGGTAGGTTATTCGCATAGGTCGTCTCAATAATCTGAAGGTCGAGTACCCCGCTTCTGATTCAAGAAGTTGTGGGATCGAATCCGAGCTCACAGGCAAGTTATAAAGAGAAATAAGTATTCAATTAAAAAATAACAACAACGAAATTAACAAGAAGCTTTACTTTATTAAGTTGTGAATGTTTATAAAAATAATATTGAATAGAGATAGATTAGGTTTTCATATGAACCGTTTATTTAGGCTATGTTTAGTTTATCTATTTACTAAGCGACCTGGTGAACTTTGTTCCGCACAACAATCAATGAATGAGCAGAATTCGTTTTGTTATACCATTGGATATTTTTTCTTTTCAAGTCTCTGTGGTTCAGTGGTCGAGCACCCCGCTTCTGATTCCGTCCATTTGGGACGTAAACATAACGGCGAGTTGAGGCTTAACAGCCACTACCTACACCTTCGGGTAGAAAAAGGCGTGCAGTTATGTTATGATTTTAACCATATCACATGCGTTAAAGTAGTCAGATATATTTAACAAACTTTTTTGTTTGTAAAAAATATTTTGTTAAAAAAAGCATTATAAGTTTCTTGATGATTGCCGGAGTGGTTTTTAAGTGAAAAAGTAACAAACAAAGTTACTTTCGCATTTATAATAGTAGTTATAACCGTGCTACAGCCAATGGATTTGAAGCATTGATCTTCTGTAGCAGTATAAGGAATTAGGTATTATTTTACTCCTTCAGAAGATAAGTAAGTACATATTAAGAAGAGTTGAATAATAACCTACTATTTGACGAGCCTCGTGGTGCATTGGTGCTGCTACCGATTGCAGAATCGAGGTTGGCGGGTTCAACCCCCACCCGAGTACAAATATTTGTGACAAGCATAAACGTTTGTATGGCGTCTGGGTGATTTTCTATGTAAGTATTATAAGTATGTATTTACAAAAAAATATATATATGTATTCATATCCGTTATCTAACTCATAGCACAAGCATTTAGTTGCTTAGTTTGGAACTAGAGGGTGCTTGTGTGTATTGTGTTCAAGATATTATTATAAGAAGAAATAAATTAGTTACATTATTTACAATTGAAAAGCTATCTGAAATCTCTCCGCATCTCGGTCTACTGACATCGTGCCCAGAAGACTGGCCGCATTACCATGCTGAATGGCAATGCTAATCCTCTGTGCGAAGAGTAAACCAGCCCTCTGGTCGCGAGAGGCTTCGATCAGCCTCTTTGCAAGAGATTTTCTGCCGAAGTAGCAGCAGCACCAGCCACTTCTACAGTGCTTGGAAGATGCTATGGCGCAAGAGTGTCGACGCAAGTAGCGTCCCACATCATCGTGCACCAAGCTGTTCGGTTCCGGAACGTCTGGTACACCGGTGTTATTATATTATCTATATATATATATATAAGAGATTTCCACCTATATATTGACTCATCACGATATCTCTGGAACCATAAGGCGTAGCGACTTGAAATTTGGTAGGATTATTCCTTTCGCCGAGTAGAGGTCAGCTAAGAACGGATTTTACGAAATTCCGCCCACAAGGGGGGTTGCGGGGGTGTTGGACAATGGAAACAATGGACAACAATGGAAAATTCCCATTTTTAACCTATAGCTGCTATCGACTTCAAATTTGTCGAAGATATTGCAGTATTAACATAGCGGGGCAGCAGTTATTACTTTTGATGCGAAACAGAGTTCGCCGGGTCAGCTAGTATTACTATAAAAATATGAAATATTTTCGACTTCGCGAGGTTGAATTTGTAGGCAAAAGGTAGCACTGTTATAAATTAATAGTCATAATTTGTTTGAGTCATTAATTTTGTGAGTTACCCAAGCTGTATCACCGTTCATGACGTCACTCACAGATTTAACATAATGTACACCTAGGTAGGTACATAGTTTTCACCGATCTGAAAAAGTAGATCATCAATTAGGATTACATTCGAACATAACATAACTTCACTCCCTTTTCTACCCGAAGGTGAAGGCAGTGAGCACAAAGTTTTCTGTCGTCGATATTTATCACACACAACTTACGAAGTGAATTTCCAAAAGTCATTGGTGTGAGCGCAGATTCAAACCTACGACTTCTTGATTCAGAAGCAGGGTGCTCGCCCACCGGACCACCGCGTCTTATATCAAGTAGTATATTTTTGTGGATGTTCCGAAGTATAGACAGACGGAATTGTTTTGTTTTATGTGTATTTGTTTTGTATGTGTTTAATGGTCCTATTAAAAATCTATCGGTCTTGAGTTCCAAAAAGATTTCCGATAAGTCAATGTTGTGCAGTTCAAGCAGGGTGCGGGGTGGTGGTTGATTCCAGATCAACAAGTTTGTTTAAATCATTTGTAGCAAAATACAACTGTCAATTTTGCCGTGCGCCGACACCCACCTGAAGTACACGTGACAATTCAGTAATTTGTGTAATTAAATTATTAATAAAGTAGTTATAGGTTGTCTAGATGAGATCGCTGCATGTGATAAGACCGCCTTTTGTACTTGTCTAACATTTACCATGTAATGTGTACAATAAAGTTTTTTTTTTATGTTCTGTCAGTATAGATCGGATATCGGATCGGATATAAACATCGGACAAGTTAATCTGCGGTAATATGACGTCACGACGTCTATTAAGCTTGACTATTGTTCGCTCCGTTCTTATAATAATGAGAAGTCAATATGGAAATATATTCATATACCCACGCTACGATACACATTAAATGACAGATAGTTGTTTTCAACCAATGCGTGGAGACGTTTATTTTATTTTGTTCGAGTAAATACTATCGATATAATACGATGCGATCATAGTTCCGCGATTGTTTATAAAAAAAACTTGATCATGTACAGTGGGATTGTAAAATAGATAAGAAAAAATAATAAGGAATCTCTTTGATTGATCCAGTGACGAACGAGGCAATATTTTTTTTCTATTACGTCTACGGCCAAAGAGGTATGTCAACAGAACAACTTTTTTTTTGTATAATTGCATTATAACGATTCTAAATTAATTACTAATGATAGAAATAATCAAATGTTTGTAATCAACTCAATCTGAGTGTAATATGTGAGATGTATTATTGTTTTGTAATATATCACTTTAGTTATGATAAAAATACACAAGGTTTCTGTAATGTTTGTGTTTAGTTCCCGCGCAAATTCAAAGTGATTATAGTTATATATACATATATAACGATTGATGTAATAAACCAATGTTTTTATGAAAAAAGTTTATAATAGGTTGGGGAAAAAGTATTTTCGTATTTTTGTATGAAAAGTCAAGACATTTTTTTCAAAGTTTATTTACATTTATTTACAATATATATGTACCGTTTTGTTGAATAACTTTCTGCCATTTTGTGGGCAGAGACATTATCCCGTTACTGTAGAAACTTTGGGACTTCTGATCAAAAAAACGAGACAAATAGTTTTGGCAGTCCTCTCTTGAGGTCAACCTTACAGAACCTAAAGAATTCTGAAGAGACCGAAACAGGTAAAATCTGAAGGCGCAAGGTCAGGGCTATATGGTGGATGCACTAGGACCTCCCAGTCGAACTCTCTTAATTTTTGCTGAGTGGCTAAAGATGTGTGTGGTCTAGCGTTATCGTGATGAAAGACCACACCCTTCCTGTTGATCAATTCCGGCCGTTTTCTCTCGACTGCTTCCTTTAATCTCATCAGTTGCTGGCAGTAAAGATCAGAATCGATGGTTTTGCCGGACGGTAAAAACTCATAATGAACAATGCCCTTCCAATCCCACCATACACACAGCATCACCTTATTTCATGTTAGGCCAGGTTTTTCCACAGTCTGTGAAGCCTGGCCAACTTTCGACCACGACCTTTTTCGCACGTTCTTGTCGTACGTGATCCACTTTTCATCGCCAGTTATCAATCTCTTCAAAAACGGCTCGGTTTCATTACGTCTCAATAATGAATCGCAAATGAGTACACGGTTCATTAAGTTTCTTTGAGTGAGCTCGTGTGGCACCCAAATATCGAGCTTTTTTGTATAACCAGCTTTCTTCAAATGGGTCAAAACTGTTTTGTGGTCAATTCCCAGTTCTTCAGCTACATCGTAACTACTAATATGCCGATCTTGCTCCACTCTTTCAAAAATGGCGTCCATTTTATTCGTAACAGGGCGACCAGAGCGAGGTGCATCTTTAACATCAAAATTTCCGGACTGAAAACGTTTGAACCAAATTTGTGCTACTCTTACTGACACTGCATCAGGTCCATAAACATCACAAATTTTTTTCACTGCTTGAGTTGCATTTTTGCCTTTTTTATAATAAAATTTTAAAATGTATCGAATTTCTTCATTAGATTCACTCATTTTTACGGAGAGAAAAACAAATGAAAAATAGCGGGAAACAACTTTTTTTTATTTTTTTCTTTTCTTTATAATGTAACCTTTTTAATGTTACCAAAACCAGCCAGACACAAATAGTACAGTCAAAGAAATTTTATAATAAGTTTATACCTACGTTATGCGAAAAGACTTTTTCCCCGACCTAATATATATTTTTTAACACAATATTATAAATATTAACTTGAATCTTTAATCTCAAACAAAAATATTCGAATATGAAAAACAATGGTTTAAAGAGAAAAATAAAATTCAAATATTTTTCCGTGATAAAGCAGAAGAGTTTTACTGAAAACTTACAATTAATTCATTACAGAAAAATACTAAAAAAAAATAAAGTATAATAACAACAAGAATTCTGCCTACCCCGCAAGGGATAGGGCGTGAAGTTATGTATGTATGTATGTAATTCCATATTTATTTTAAACTAATTGACATCACTTGATTTCTTTTCGATTGAACTTATGAAAACTGCAACGGAACTTAACTACGCAAAAGGCAACTTCCCCAAATAATGAAAACTACGCTTCCATTCTCCTCCATATTTATTTTTACCAGTTTTAAAGGAGCACGGAAGTTTGCTATATTGAGTTGTCATTTTTTATGATTTAATTAAATGAGGTTTTCTTTTAGCATTCTAAGTAATATTGTTGTATTCTAAATAAATCAAACAAACAACCATCGCCAAATGCTGCACTAAACTGCAGTGGCCAGTCTCAAATCAAAGACATCAAAAGTCAGGATTATATTTGATGATAAATCTCATAATAAAAATAATTTATGTTAATCTTAGTAATATTATTCTATAAATAAAATTGCTCGCGAAGTTGTGCTATTAATAATTTAATCAAATTAATATAATTAAAGATTTATAATTCGTAATAATACTTCCTTCTCTTCCTTGTTCCTGAAGTTGTATACAATAACACCAAACAACAACAAAAATAGACTATACACAAATTTCTGAGCTAATTGACCTTATAAAAACTAACTAAACCTTACACTTAGATATACTAGGAACATTTATATTTATATAAAAAAAAAAAGAAAACTAGTAATTTTAAAATATTTTACAAATTTACACAGCACCGTCAGTTGCAAGCCAATCTATTAAAGTTTGTTTTATAAAAAAGACTGCATGTCTTTTTTATAAAAAAAAACTATAATAGATTCACATCCCTAATTTTAGCGGGTTATGTTTGACATAATATGTCAAATTTCTCGAAATACCGTGACCATAAACTAACGATACTCTCTCTCTAGCCCGTTAGTAGGTAGTAGCTACCATCCATGTTAATCCATGATGATATACATAAATGCGTATACCTATTATTGTTATTCATATCGGATCAGTAGTTCCCCAGATTAAATTAACGCGCTTAACCGAACAAACAAAATTTTCCGCTATGTAATACTTGATTATGTCGCTTAGTGTAAATATAAATAAAAACCACTATACAAACAAGCGCAGATTATGACTCAGCGGAAACCGGGAAAGTCCGGAAATTATATATGAAAAAAAAGTGGTTCAAAAACCTGTTGCTTTAATATTCACACATTAATTACAGCACTTGAAGTAAACAAAGACAGAAATAACAAAAGCTACATACCTAAATGGATTGTTTGTGCTGTGTTATTTTTAAAATGTCTCGTTTACAATAATATATAAAACTGTTAATACTATATACTAATAATTTATAAAACTGGCTGGTTTATAAAAATACCAGCGTGTAGTAGGTATAGGTATATTAAAAACTTTTTCGGATCTTTCATCGCCAATAGTCACCCAAACAACGAGACCAAAAATGGGTTGTTGATGTGTGAGTGACTTATAAACGTGTGCGTAAAAAGTGCTTCTAAGTGTCAACTTCTATTGTTCATGTGTTGCATTCAATACATCCTGAGAATCTCTCTACTCGCGTTCGCGCTATCAGTGATGATTTGTAGAACATTTTTACTGACATGTGCCATCTACTACAGTCTATGATAAATCTATGGGTTAAATATTTTATTAAAGCATAAGTAAGAGTGTTCATTTATTTATTTATTAACTACGATGCTGAACATTAACTTGGGCAACTTGAGCCTGCAGATACGTCATTCATTCAAGCAAATATTATAGTACGTCACAATTCTGACAGATCGTGGTATTTCACCGGTCGAGCCAGCCGATTTAAGCACTTAACTGAGTGGCTCTACCACAGAGAAAATGCATATTAAACTAGCTGACCCGGCAAACGTTGTCTAGTCAAAAAATAAAATTTATAAATTAAGAGTTGATCGTAGGGGGTTGAAAATTTATGGTTGTATGTATTTTTGTATCTGGTTTTATAAAAAAAAAAATAGAAATATATCGAATAATTAAAAAAAAAATTAGGGGAGGGCTACCCTCAACATTTAGGGGGATGAAAAATTGATGTTGTCCTATTCTCATACTTACTTGATATACACACAAAATTTAATGAGAATCGGTCAAGCCGTTTCGGAGGAGTATGGGAACGAGAATTGTGACATGAGAATTTTATATATTAGACTAGCTGACCCGGCGAGCTTTGTTCCGCATCAAAAGTAATCAATGAGTAAATTGGATAAACCACCCCATTGACACCCTCTAACTATTAAAAGAAACCGCATCAAAATCCGTTGCGTAGTTTTAAAGATATAAGCATATAAGCGGACAGACAGCGGAAAGTGACTTCGTTTCATACTATGTAATGAAGGAATGATGAGTTGAGGTACGTGTAGAAAACCATAATATAATGATCGAAAAGTAGCGAAATTTAAAGGCTGATAATTCCACGCTGTGTGGCGCCGGCTTAGAATACCGCCACCCCATCTCTTCCCGTGGGTGTCGTAAAAGGCGACTTAGGGAAAAGCTAGAAGAATGGGCAGCAGCATTCTCTCTCAAGTCAATACAGCCTACTGCGATCGCCAACCCGCGTGCCAAGCGTGGCGATTATGGCAAAACCCCCCCATGATTGAGCGGACCGGCAGTTGCGGCGCTCTATGGGGGAGGCCTGTCCAGCAGTGGACCTCAAAAGGGCTAATGATGAATTTATTTCCAGTGAATATAAATTTATTATAGTCAATATATTATAAGTGAGCGATGAATAGGCACTAAATTAATTATTGTTATATAAGACCACTTTAAATCGACAAACGATTATAGGTTTTATATAAATTATCTTTTTTTCCCCAGAGTTTTTCATAATTATTAAAAGCACACAATTAGTTACGTAATCATAACTAAAAAATAAATAAATTGCCGTTGATAACCATCTGAGCAAAAAAATAATTTAAGTTCGAACAATTAAATTAAGATTTGATCAATTGAGTCTCGGTGGTCCAGTGGTCGAGCACCCCGCTTCTGAATCAAGAAATAGCGGGTTCAAATTCTGGCCCACACATATTCTATTTGGGACGTCAACATAACTGGTGGTGCTTTTGGCGGGTTTGCTCCCCCCCCCCCCCCCCAGAGTAGGTATACATATATGTGACAAGCATGAGTGTTTTTTTAAGAGAATATTGAACGGTTATCTATTTCCAATAACTTAAGCATTCGGTTTCTTAGCATAGAAAACTAGAGGGCGCTGCATGTAGTGTTCAAACTCACGAAAGTATTAGAATATGTCCATGAACATCAATCATTTAAATAAACTAAACTTGAGCTGAAAATAATAAGTTAAGTTATTAAAATTGAAACAACTTTTTATGGATTATATCGCGTTTATTTAGAACTAATTTTCAATTTATTTCCCGCTGTTTCGAACTCATTACAGATATCATATTCACGAGTGATGAAAAAAAAAATACGTCGGGAAATAAATAGAAAATAAGTTCTAAATAAACGCGATATAATTAATAAAAAGTTGTTTCCTTGTTGGGAATTTGATTCGCGAAAATGTAAGAAATAAATATGTAAGAGTTGAAGTTAGTTTAGTTCTGACTCACTTTCCGGGTACAAAATTATCTCACATTTTTAAGTAAACAGGTAACTTCTTAGATTTAGGTTAAAGCGCAAAGAGTTATTTAACGTACTAGGTATTAAAATATTTCTCAGAATTTCTTTCAGCATCACAACTCAATATTATTGTGTCGACTCTTGACCGATTGCACAAAAAATTATTTAAAACGTGACCAACATATTAGTAAACTAAAATAATAATAAATATATATATTTTTTTTTTCAGTAAGATGGTCTCATTTCTGTTCTTGTCTGTCTTCTCTGCATCATTATGTCCTTGTATGTAAATCCGTAAAAGTTATTTTTATCAAATTTAAAAAAAGTTCGGTAGTCCAGTGGTCGAGCACCCCGCTTCTAAATCTGTTCGCGGGTTCGAGTCCTCACACTGGCTCACACCAATGACTTTTCGATTTTTTTTTCGGAAGTTATTGGTTAAAAATATCGATGGCTGAAAACTTTGTGCCCGGTATGGCAATAGGTTCGCCACCAATTCCATTTGGGACCTAAACAATAAACATAACGGCGAGTCGAGGCTTAACAGCCGCTGCCTACACCTTCGAGTGTAGAAGCCGTGAAGTTATGTTATGTATGTTAAAAAAAAGTTAAATCTTCTCATGATTATCAAAAGTAAGTGTAAGGAGTATTTACCACTGTTTCTTTCTGGTAACAACTTGAATATATTCCAAGCTCAATAAAATCTCGTAACATTATATAACATGACAATAAAATGTTACATTTTTTAAATCAACTCATACATTTTTTATACTAGTGCCCAGTCTAAACAGCCTAGATTTGAACTCAACATATCAATGATAAATCGTAATAATCATTCCCTAAGCCGACGACACAATATGTCTCCATGTCTAATCTATAGTAACTGCGGCAGTCAAGGTATTAGAATAGATTAGTATGGAAAGTCCAGTCAAGGAGTGGGGCAATTGGTGACAGTGATGCGACACGTTAAACAATATCAAGATCAATATTGCACCCCCAACTGAAGTATCACTTTAGTGTGACAGTCATTCGCTCTACCAGTTCCGCTCCCTATTCTGCCGATCACACTATCCCGATCGAATCGTACATTTCATCAATAACTCTTCTACATATTCTAATATCGATTTTACTGAGTTATACCGGTATTTTAAAAATAGAATGCATTTAAGGTGAATGACCGATTCATATGTACAAAAGTACCTGGCAGGTCGGAAAATATATACATATTATAAATTTAAATTTAACCCACATTCGGTTATTTTTAAGTTTAAGCCTACCTATTGTTTTAACTTTTGGTGCGAACTTACCCACTTAAGTGAATCTGAATTTAAAATATTTCTTACTTAAGTAAGGAATATTTTAAATTCAGATGAGTTCTAATTCTTTGCATATGTAAATAAATGAACAGTACTTTGGACGCAATATACTCTGCGCACTCTATTACAAACTACAAATGCTTGTATGATATTATCACATTTACCTAAATAAATAAACAAAAAATAAACACTTCCATTTAATAATATTAGTATAGATTAACTGTCCAAATTAAGCCATATGCACACGAATGCGCGTGAGAAATATTATTAATTCTTTCTAAACACCTAAGGTCAGTGTTCCTCTAAACAGTATTGGTTCAGTGAGCGATGCACAAAAAAACCAATGACCAAGGGCATCGTTAAACAAGTAAGGTTCTTGCAAATAGTATTCAGTCTTCCTTGTATCTGGCTGGCGGTCGCAGCCTGCGGAGTTTCCTGATGTCGAACAAATGGTTACTGGCAACTTTGAATCGAGTCATTGAGACGACACAAATCGTGTAAGTCGATACTATGACTTGTAAAAACCTTCGTGGTGATTCATTTCAAATTAAGAACTGATCGATATAACTAGTGTCGTTTAATAAGCAGTGTTGTTTTCTAAATTTAAAAAAAGAACGTCGTTTTTTTTTTCTTTCTAGGTTGTGGTTTTCTATTAAGGTATTAGGTTTCCCGAGATAATGTTCTGTGGTACGTAACCTTCAATAATAATATAATATATTGAAATGATAACCACAATTTGTTTTTTTTTATATAAATACAATATAGAGCTAGAAATTTTATTCTATCTATAATATAAATAGTAAATAGGCATTTACATGAGGAAATCATTATGCAAATAAGAATGTCTGACAGAACACTTTGGGAATAATTATTTATTTAATGTGCAAAAAATATTATTAGTTTTGTGCGGAATTCATCAAAAAACATTGTTATTTTAACTTCACACCTTTACATTGGAAAAGGTAGTTACTATTTCTTTGGCCCCAAATGATTATCACACATAATTTCTGAAAAGATATCCATAAGTGCTTGAAGATATCCGTAAGTACCTATGAGCCATTAGAACCCGAAATTCAGATATAGAGTGATGAACTTCCAGTTATACGGGAAACATTAATTTTCATTAGATTTTTTAAAATATAAATGATTAATGTAGTAAATATCGATGACTGGCAATATGCTTTCCGGTGTCTGGAAATAGGTTCTACCATTTGGGATATAAAAATCCAGCTATTTGAGGCTTAACGGCCGTTGTTAAAACCTTAGGGAAGAAAAAAGCGTGAAGTTATACCTATATATCTCATATATAAAATTCTCGTGTCAGTTTGCGTTATTGAACTCCTCTGAAACGGTTTGATCGATTCTCACGGAATTTTGTAGGCATAGTCTGAGGATCGGAAAACATCAATTTTTCATGCCCTTAAATGTTATTGGTGTACCCCTTTTTAAATTTTTAAATAACTTATACAAATATTTTTTCATGAAACAGCATACAAAATTATATACAACCCTAAATTATCACCCCTGTATGCACCTCTATATTTTATTTGTTATAAAAATATATTACACTTCAAATCTCATATTAAAAACTAATATTGAGATTTTTTTTAAATGCTTTGAAACAATAAAAGTAACTAATAAATGAAATAACCAATTGAAAAAATCTATCTCTTAGGGATAAACCACAATGACCATTTTTATTTCTTACCTTTTTACGTAACATAATGGCTTATTTACGAAGCGATTTTAAACATAACTGCATTAATTTTCATCCAGTTAAGTGTCTTTAAGATCAATATGGCCATTTACAACATGTAACGAGTATTTACGAAGATATTACAGTAATAACATAGCGGGACATAGCAGTTGCGACGCGAGCCGATAAATATCCCAAATTGAACTTTTTAATATCCAATTTTTCCTCTTTTATTACTTTTGATGCGAAACAAAGTTCGCGGGTTAGTTAGTAGATAATAAATGAATCTTTTATGTGCTACAATTTGTGTGCATTTTACTTTCAAATAAAACAATCAACGTGTGACACATTTTAAACAGTTTTTTAGCTTCGAATCAAATTCTGAAATTCAGTAAGTGTCTTCTTAGAAACAAACACACGGAAATTTAAATCAATGTTGCCATATGCAAGGCCAATTTATATATTTTTATTAGCTTTTTATTAGCTTCACCTGTATGTTTGTATGTTTGTAGGTTTGTAGGTTTGTTTGTAACCGACTTCTTTTTTAGTGTTCATAGTTCACAAATCGCACCATCTAGTGGCAATCAGCGGAAAGTTTACGTTATCAACTTGAAACGAGTTCCTTGTATAAGTCACAGATGGCGCTATTCCTCAAATTCGAAACTAAGAAACGCGCTTGTTATAGAAAACCGAACTAAAAAATATAAAATAAATAATAGTTTAAAAAAACTAAAAAACACGCTTTTTATAGAAAACCGAACTAAAAAATAGAAAATAAATTTTAATGAATTTAAATTAAGAAAATAGTGTTAAAGATTTCAATGAATATAAATTAAAAAAAGCGTGGGGTGCTTTTTAAGATACTATCGAAATGATAATCACACTACTCATATCTGTCAATAAAATATTTATAACTATTGACACTATGCACCCCACGCTTTTTTTAATTTATATTCATTGAAATTTTTAACACTATTTTCTTAATTTCAATTCATTAAAATTTATTTTCTATTTTTTAGTTCGGTTTTCTATAAAAAGCGTGTTTTTTAGTTTTTTTAAACTATTATTTATTTAATTCTAATAATGTTGTTATTATGTACTAACTTCGAATTCATCAAAATTATTAAATCGCATTTCCATTTCAAAGTAATATAGCACGTTAATATAGACATTAAGCGATTCCGAGTTATACATTTATGTACCTAACATTTTTTTTCCATTCGCCCATTTTGGGCATACTAAAGCTTAGAAGCCATACTGCCATCACTCACTATACATATTATATGAGCCAAGTTTTTTTTATGGAATAGAGGGCAAACAAGCAAGCATTTCATCTGATGGTAAGCAACTAACGCTGCCCATGGACACCTGCCAAACAGATAGTGTTACGGTTGCGTTTCCAGCCTTTCAAATGGAAAAAGGAAGGGTTGGGTTGGCCGCGACATGAGCCACTGAATATTCTGAGAGGTCATGGTATCATACCGGTTGAGCTAGCCCATTCATGGAGCGAACTGCGTGGCTTTATCACCGTTTGAATAGATATAGACATATACGCTTTATACTAAAAATGTTTTACATTAGATAGCCAGTATGACGTAGAAGGCTATTTATTAAATGTATTATTATATAAAAGGATTAAATCATCTAACTAAACGTCAGCAAATTGTCGAAACGTTAATGATTCGGAATTCTGATACAAAATTCGCCAGAATTCGGTTTAAAATAATAAATGAGTTGTGTGAATAAAATAAAAAATGTTCGATTATAAATAAAAAAAAAATGACGGCCCATGTGTGAAAAAACTTCGCCATTAGCGTAGTGTTAAATAATTATTAACGAATAGAATTATTACAATTATTGTTCTAATGGTATTTAATATTGTATAAACACTGGACCGGCAAAGTATTAACAAAACCGATTGAGAGAACTAAGAACAAGTTGGTGTATTTTGCGTCCCGTTAGGTTAGGAACAAATGGACCTACTTACGGTACATCAACCTCGACGGCACAACAATAAACAGTAAACAAAATCTTTTTTTTTCATTGATTTTTTATAAATGAATTGATTAAAATTAAAATTGATTAAATGAAATATTTAAATACGAGCGCTTGATGAAAGTGCCTCCGTGAAACAAAAAAAATCACGGACGCAATCGCCACGTGCGGCCATTGGGCCGCTCGTGGCGATTGCGTCGGTGTTTTTTCTTTGTTTTTTCTTTGTTTTTTCTTTGTTTTTTCCTACACTGGGAATTGTCCCAGTGTAGGGGCTATTATGAGAAGATCTAGGCAAGAAACTCATGTGCCAAATGCTCTTTTTAAACCATGCATAATAAATAATGTCGCTGCTGAATATATAGCAGTAAGTTCGTGCATAAAATATGTAGCAGCCAGAATACTCGACCATCAAAGTTGAGACCCAACCAAAAGCAAAATCAACGTCCTACAAGTTAACGAGAGAAATTTAGCACAATTAGTCCGGTCGATTGAGACATAAAAATAATGATCAAATAAAGAAAATTCCGACAGAGCTAAATTTTCGTAGAGACCTTAGGTTTACCACAAGGAATAAAAAGTCCCCACCAGTCCCATGTATGCTAAGGGACTTATTCGGGGACCAATGTCAAAATTTTAGGTTTTTTGGGCTTTTTCTCGAAAACGGTAAGTTTTATCAAAAAGTACATTAGAGCAAAGTTGTAGATCTTAAAATTCTCTATGAATTAGTCCTAATGATTTTTTCTCTAAGACCCACTATTTCCCAAATATACTATGCAGATACTATGTAGAACATGATTCTTACAAGCGCAATAATGTTAATTTTGGGGAAATAATTTTCACCGGTAGAGGGCGCCATCCGCCAAGAAGCCATCCAAATCCTTACGCGGGAAGTTTTGTCGCTGTTGACAGCTCTGTTTAATACTAAACGCGACGTACATGCGTACGAGATCATCAACTTCTAGCACAGCCAGTGGCAGAAAAGAGACCTAAGATCTCAGTGTATTATTGTGAACATAAATACTGTGGAAAAGCCTAGACCTTTCATACTCCTGTGTTTCTAAGCTAAGTGATTTTTCTAAAAGTCACATTAATTTAAAATATGGCGTACCTTTTATTGACAATTCCTAGACCTTTTAAAAGTGTATAATAATGTAGTACGTTGTTTTGATTTATCACTTAGGTTTCAGGCTACATTTGCGATTAAAGTTCTAAATCTTGATAATTATCACTTTTTTAGTACACTATATAGATCAAAACTACCCCGTTGACTATTAAAAACTAACTATTAAAAAAACCGCATCAAAATCCGTTGCGTAGTTTTCAAAATATGCGCATATAAGGTGACAGACAGCGAAAAGTGACTTTGTTTGATACTAATTAATGTCTTCCTGGAAAAGGGAAAGATTTATCATTTTTTCTCGATGCTGTCTCCAATCGATCCTGTTGTTATTCTTTAATATCAGCTGAATGAGAATAATTACGATAATATATTAAGTTAATTTCGACCGGTCACTACAGACCAAAAGCTTGTTACCCAAACGAGTATTTCGTATTGGATGAGACGAGTAGATCGCCATGCGTCGCTGATTATGCACGCGCAGTGGGCGCACTACGTTTTTGATGGGTGAAAATTATTTCCTTAATTCTTTTTTTGTTTATTTTTATTTTTAAACTAATTCGAAATTCAAATTCTAAGTTATTGTGTACAGTAATATATTTTAAATTTATGATTTTGTATTAAATCCTTTTTACTGGTTTGTTGTGATGTGAATTGTTGAATATATTTTGGTTCAGGTCATTCACAATACCGGACGGTTTGGTGATGGATCCCTTGGCTCCCACCGCGCTTGCGGTCTCCACAGAGTTTATGGACCGCATTGGCAGTGGGTTGACCTTACTAAGAGAGCACAGCAAAAAAGTGCACAAGGTAAATATATGAAATAATATGTATATGTGATTACCGATAGACTTGCATTTTAATTATATTTTAATATTTTCATTCGCGTCTCCATGTTAGATAGATGTGTGAAAAACAATAAAATTATAAGGATGTAACGTATAAATTGCGATTTATTTTTTTGCCATACAAAAGGATGGAACATTCACAACACATCACACAGCTCATACGGAACACTTACAAAATTTAAAAAAAGAACGAGGAAAAAAAACTTATGTATTATGTAACGAATTAAGGTTTTTTTTCTAGTGGCTATTCAAATATATATACAAAAACGTGCAGTGCCATTATCACGAGTTGTTGACTGTGCTGACGGCACAGTCAACAACAACAATTTTGTACTTGACCGTGAATCGAGTATCATAACTGTATTTCTGTTTGAAATGAAATTTGTATCAATATTTATTATACACTTGCGGACATCCTATATCTCGCGAGAATATTATTACTAGGAAAATTCGCGCTTACTTAATATCTATGGGTACTAAGAATATGTAATAAAAATATAGGTATTATTTTTAAATTATTGACTTGTTTATTATTATAAGTACTAACAGTTATTACGAAGTACTTGATCGTTGTACCGTGTTCCATTCGGAGACAGACATCTATGACATATTTTTGTTATGATCTTAGACATTTGTATTTTTTTTATTATATTGAAACAATAGATACTACCAATAGATATATACTAGCTACTAGATATATACTACCAATAGAGTAATAGCTATTGTTTCAATGTTCATTTCAACTCGAAATGAGTTCAAAAGCAGTAAGGTTATAATCTAACTCTAGCACATTATTATATTATATTGATAACAGTTAAATCAATTGAAAACTTATTTCAATCATTACATCTTAATCTTATTTTTTTAATTTATAATTTTATAGTTATTTTTTCTTTTACTTGAACCGTCTATATTCGAGATTTTTGTTTTAGTATGTTTGGAAAAATAGAAAATTCGATATACTGAAGAAATCGTGGCAGTCTACAGTGAACGTAGTTCTAATCGAAGCCAAAGACACACCTGCGGGAAGTGCAAATGGTTTATATTGCAAATTAAAGTAAGTACCTAATATCATCTCAAAATATTTTCGAAGTCATTAGACGTCCAGTTAGTTTGGAAGAATATATAACTAGATATACAGCTATTTAGATCAATAACAGATACCGCTATGATAATAAATAAAACTGAAAAAAGATTGTTCCTGATATATGGTAATAGACTACTTAGAACTTTAATAAAACGAACATAAAACGGAACAGCTAAGTATACTTATATTTATACTTATTATAGTACTAATAAATGACTCGTAGTAAGATGGGGTTTCTGCTTCTGATGATTTCTTAGAATTCTCTTCGGAAGTTATATGTGATAAATATCGATGACTGGTAACTATGTACCCGGTGTATAGCAATAGGTTCGCCATCTATTTCATCTGGGATGTAACGTTAAATATTCGGCGAGTAGAGACTTAACAGCCGCTACCCACACCATAGGGTAGAAAAGGAATGAAGATTATGTTATGTTGTGTTATAGAACTACATTCAAAACCATAATTTTAATAGACGATATTCTGATATTGAGATTGGTTGGAATATTTATAAGTATGATATTGCTTATTTAAGCTTTCTAGTATAAAGTTAATTTTACGAATTCCCTACAGATTGGGTGCCGAGGTTGCCAAATCGAGACAATCATCAAAATCTAAAGCGTCATGGTGCGAAAGATTTAACTTATACTTGTATGATGATAGCAACTTAGAAGTGACAGTTTGGCACAAAGGAAAACAGAAAACTTTTATGGGCAGGTAAGGGACACATATAATAATAATATCTTGGACACAATACATACATTGCCCTCTTATTCCAAACTAAGGAACTAAATGCTTGTGGTAGGGATACTAGATAACGGATATTAATACGTAATATATACTTTTCTTTTGTAAATACATACTAATAATACATAGAAAAACACCCAGACGCCATACAAACATTCATGCTTGTCACAAATATTTGTACTCGGGTGGGAATCGAACCCGCTAACCTCGATTCTACGGTCAGTAGCTTTACCACCACGAGGCTCGTCAATATAATTCGTCATTTTCTGTAGTAATTATACCAATACTTTTTTGTATCATTATCATAATTACATAGTATAAAAAAGGCGCTTTCCGCTGTCTGTCCCCTTATATGCTTATGTTTTTGGAACTACTCAACGGTTTTTTTTTTAATTGATAGTGTGTGTCAAAGGGGTTGCTTTTAGCTATAATGCACCTATGTTGTAGTAAAGAAAAAGTAAGAAATCGAAATTTACTTATTTATTACTTTTGATGCGGAACAAAGTGCACCGGATCAGCTAGTTACATATTATAAAAAAGTCGCTTTGCGCTGTCTGTCCCCTTATATGCTTATATCTTTGAAACTACGCAACGGATTTTTATGAGGTTTTTTGGAATAGATATAGGGTTTCAATGTGTGATGTAATAAAGAAAAAGTGATATATATATCCAAATTTATTTATTTCTTTTGATGCGTAACAAAGTTCGCTGGGTTAACTAGTACAGTTTAAAAATTAGAATATAAATGTTCAGTGCTAATATTACGAGCTCGAATCCTTGAATTTCACGATTGTTAAAAACACTCATCAGTTTTGAAGGTTGCTGTCGTCATCTTTTGACAAACCACTATTATTTGTGACTCATGCAGCCTTTTCGTTCGGTGAGAGAGGTATTTGGAGGTACACCTCTTTCTTTCCCCTCCCTTTTCCCTATCCCATCATAAAGGATGTCTACGCAATTGCGACTATTTTGGTGTTACAGATGTCCATGGGTAGTGATAATAGATTACCACGCGGTGACAGTTTGCTTACTATTCTCACAAAGAAAATTGGTTGTGAAAAGTGAGTTGCAACCCCTCTGCATCTGCATCCATATCTATATAATGCTTGTCATTCTTTCATCTTCCATTCATTCCATATGACTCACGTGGACATTATCTCCTTTTAATTATCATTGACTGTCTATTGCATTTCCAGTTGTTAAGAATAGATTGCATAAGAAGTAAATCAATCTCCAAAGCGCACGTCTCATTGTCAAATATTGTGCAAGTTTATCACAACTTTTTGAACTGATAAGTGTTTTCTGACAGTAATCACGATTTGTGACGTCGTAATTCTGAATTACGTCTGTAACTTGTTGTGCACTTCGTCGTAAATTAATATTAGCTATTTTTGAAGCTCTAATTATACCTGACTTATGTCTGATACAAGTTTTCCCTTTGTATAGTTATTTTTGGTAATATAAATACCTAAATAATACATTATTATATTTCACATATTATTATCCATCTTTTGTATCACGTGGTCTTTTGCCATAAATTGTAAGAAAGGGTTACGACACGGAGAAAGAATGAACGACGTAGCATTGACTAAGTAGCTATACAATGCCAAAACGGATAGATGTAGGAGTCGAGGATGGCGACGACACACCATCCATGACCAAATAAAGAGTGCGTGTATGAAAAGAGTTATGAAAGTCAAAGACACGGGCGAGGCGTGTAATAATCATGCCTTATGGCGCTCTGTTCTCTCTGCCTACTCCGCAGCTTTGGCGTGAAATTATGTATGCATTACGAATGTTTCTTATGGCTTTAAAATAGATTGAAAAGAAATTCATACTTGCTCGCTGATTAAATTCTATCAACAACTCAATAACCGAGCCTGCAATTCTTAAAATCCATTGCTGCAAAAAAAAAGAAATCAGTACTATGCAGAAGTACGAAAGCCGCGACGTACTACTCAAGATCTAATGACCGTGACTTATTGCAAGGCCAAGAATCGCTGGACATGATTTGGTTCTTTGGCTTTTATCACGTTTTTTTACACACAACTTGTGAAGTGAAGTTCGAGCATTCCGCTTCTGGGTTAAGAACTCCTTGGAAGAGATCTTGACTCTCAACACGAAGTATAGTAACACAGGAGGACCTAACGGTCTAGGCTTCTCCATAGTATTAATGTACACAGTAATAAACAGAGATCTGAGTTCTATTTTCTGCCGGGCCTGGGGATACCTTTCTCACAGAGCTAAAACGCGGCACGAGTTAATTTATGGTGATATTTTGTGATCAAGAGGCTGTGGTATTTTACCGGTCGAGCCGACCGATTCAAGATAGAGCCACGAACTGCGTGGCTCTATCACATCTTACAGTCCGTTATGAATTGCTATTTAACTGGAATTATAAATTGTAAATTACTTTTTTCATACAGTTAATGTTTCGTCTTTGCATAAATAATGTGAAAACGATGGCTGTAATAGTATTTTGCCAAAGTGGTGTTGAACAATGACCAACGTTTTTGTTTAATTATTAAACGAACTTCAAAATGGAGGTTTCTCGAATTAACAATTTTTTCTTTGTGCTTTTGCACTAACTCTTGTTATACACGCTCGTCGGTTTTTCGCGACATCACCTTCTTCAAAGACTCATTCAATTTGGTCATTAAAAGCGTTGGCAATATTAAATTATATTTTTAAGTCTTCGAAAGGAATTAATCAAAATTTAAACATAAGTATATAATATAGATTAACATGAAATTTAAAATTATTTTCCCAGAATGCATTTATAACAGATTTTAAAACATTTTTTTTACATTAAAACAAAAGACTGATCCATTTGTAAACATTTATTTTCTTGAAATTTACATATCCTCCAATAACAGATTTTGACGGGATTTCCTTACAAATAATCTATAGATAACACAATTTATTTTAAATGGTAAAAACATTTATCCTGGTAGGTATACACCTAATAAGAAAAAAAAAACATCAAATTGTTTGTGGTTGTTGTTATTTTCATGTCTTACAAAAGAGATATAATAAGTAAATCGAATGGAAAAAAGAAAATGGACGTTTCAATTTAAATACATTATTATGTTGGTTGACAATGTGCGATGTGACAATTATGTAAAACTTTTAAGTCTGATATTTATGGAAAGTTTACAGGAACTTTAATATAATTAGTTAATATACCATCTTTTACCTGTTGAATGAACTTTCCAATGTATGTAAAATGTGTATTCAGGGTTGTACTGATGATGCCTTTAACAGATAACTTGTTGATCTTGAAGTGAAACAATATGCAATTAAATACAATATCTCACCGGAATGAGGAAAAATATTTACTTTCTGAGAAGAACAGTTGTAACCTTCATTGTTAATTTAAAAGCTACAAATCTTTTTCGATTGAAAAAAAAATTGATTTAAACTTTTTTTTTGTCACACCCGGAAAACGTTTTTTCAACACCAACAGATAACATCATTACATAGTTAATAATGGTTATAACAAAGTCACTTTCCGCTGTCTGTCCCCTTATATGCTTATATCTCTAAAACTACGCAACGGATTTTGATGCGATTTTTTTAATAGTTAGACTGTGTCAACGGTGTGGTTTGTAAAGAAAAAATGATAATTTTCGAGATTTAGCTTTTTAATTGCAAACGCTGGCTGAACCCTAAGTGATAGATCAAAACAATGTTCTACATTATTATACACCTTCAGAAGGTCTACAAAAAAGTCCGCGAGGGCTATGTCTATCTCTTAGGGATAACCCACACTGACCATTTTTATTTTTTTACTTATTTGTTTCTTAGATTTTCGTGAATCACATTCACAACATTGAAACAACTTTTTATGGATTATATCGCGTTTATTTAGAACTTATTTTCTATTTATTTTCCGACGTTTCGAATTCTTTACAGAGATCATTACACAGAGAGAAAATGATCTCTGTGAAGAGTTTTGAAACGTCAGGAAATAAATAGAAAATAAGTTCTAAATAAACGCGATATAATCCATAAAAAGTTGTTTCATTTTTTTTTACTTTTTATGAGAAATAATGCCTTATTTACGAAGCGATTTTAAAATATTACAGCATTAATTTTCATCCAATTAAGTGTCTTAAATAAATTGTGCATGTAATATATACGCATGTAATTTAAACGAAAAATTTCGAAGATATTGCAGTATTAACGTAGCGGGACAGCAGTTAAAGCCGATAAATAGCACAAATTGAACCTCATGATATCCAAAATTTACTCATTTATTACTTTTGATACGGAACAAAGTTCGCCGGGTCAGCTAGTTACTAAATAAAAGCTGACCGTGCAAACTTGGAAACGCTATACTATATAACTTTTACCACTAAAACGTTTAGTATTCCGCTCCTAAAAATTTCCTGATAAATGGACTATACAACACAAAAAGAATGTTTCAATTCGAACCACTAGTTTCTGGTATTTGCGCGTTTAGACAAATAAACTCTCATGAGTATATTAGTTTCCTAAGTCAAAGACAATGTGTCATTATAAATAAATACCACCATTTTAACTACGCGTAAAGAATATCTTTATGTTTATATGAAGTCAATACTTAGCTGAATACGACATAAAACCTCGTCAAGATACGATTTCATTGTCACACGTTGTATGACTTCTAAAAAGTGCCGGGTTCAAACTGTGTTAGACTCCTCGGATTTCGGAATTCTTTTCGGAAGTTATTTGTGATAATATTGAAGCTATTTCTAACAATAGGTTCAACAAAAAAACTATAATCGGTTGAGAACATAGCTTCATCAGAGTCAGTATAGCAACTTCAAATGTTGGTCACGGAACCGTGGCAGATGATGAGATACACATTCTGCCCTTCATACACGTACATTATCTCTTAAAAGCGAAGGTCATGAATGTTATCACGCTGTTTTCAAAATGATTAACGTCATCATAAATTACGAATGGACTTTTGACCACTAGATTTTTGGATTATGTTATATTCGCTTCGTCAAATATCAAGCAAGTAACTGATAAAAATTTTCATGTACCTATACCAGCTAGAACACGTATTACTAAACTAGCTGACCAGGTGAACTTTGTTTTGCCTCGGAAGCAATAAATGAAAGTCCTGTCAATATCGCTCCAGCCATTTCAGAGATAAACCGGAACAAATAGACAGAGAGACAAAAATTGTAAAAAAATATATGTTGGTGTATGAATATGAAATATATATATATATATATACAGTATATGAATGTAGTAAAGAGCAGTTATTTCAATATTACAAAACAGACACTTCAATTTTATTTATATGTACAGATTTCCCGGCTACGTCAAGCTCAGACTTGAGTTGATTAAAATTAAACTTCGTGGACAATGTAATGGAATATTTTTGATTGTTATTATATTATAAACTTAATAAAAAACTATTTGTTTATATGCACAAACGTGAGACGGATAATTGTAATATTCTATATACAACATTTCCCATATGCTTAGAACACGTTAAGTTTTTTTTTTATATATACCTATCATATCTTTGTTTATATTGAATGTAAGAGTTTTTATATATCTTTTTGTTTGACAGTGATAACATGTTCTTTATTTGTGAGCTACATAGAAAAAATTCTCGTGTCACAATTTTCGTTCCCATACTCCTCCGAAACGGCTTGACCGATTCTCATGAAACTTTGTGAGCATATTGAGTAGGTCTGAGAATCGGCCAAAATCTATTTTTCATCCCCTAATTTTTTTTTAATTTTTCGATATATTTCTGTTTCTTATTTATTTTATAAAACGCGATACAAAAATACATACAACCCTAAATTTTCAACCCCCTACGATCAACCCCTATTTTTTAAATTTTATTTTGCGGTAAGACAACGTTTGCCGGGTCAGCTAGTACTATTTATAAAATACGTACTTCCACTCCAGTCCCTTCCATTTCATATTTTGATATTTATGTGTGTGTGTGTGCACTAGCACAAAATATGTTATGAAAACTTAAAACTTCACATCTTTACCAGAATTGTGCCAGTGGTAATAATTATGCCTGAACACGCCAAATTGTATGTTCCAAAGACGTATTGGTATATATAGGGCATGCTGTGTTCGGTTATCAGTTGTTTAAAATGACGTTTGACAAAGAATAAAACAAAACAAAGAAAAACGAGGGTACTTCGAAGTTAAACAACCTCATTTTGCAGATGTGTCGTCGATCTGTCGCAATTGGAAAGAGAAAAAACTCACGAATTGTGGAAAGAGTTAGAACGTGGTCAAGGTTCTTTACACATGCTGATCTCCTTAAGTGGAACAGCGAGGAGTATGCCCCTGGACAACGTGCCGACCACGAACAGCGTACACCACATAACGCCTGCCGAGGAAAAGTTCGTAAGTGTAATATGTTCTTTTAATTGTAATATTATTTGGAAATATGGTGTTTTTATTATAAAATATTCGTATTAATCATATATATAAATAGACACAATTAACGCGGCGTCATTGGGTTGATTGTGTTATTGATCTAAGGCATGTAACATTGAACATCTCGTAAGAGATTATTTTTTTAGGAAGTAAATACTCCATTAAATTCAACAAATAATAAAACAAAATAAAAGAATCTGCATCCTCTAAAGTCTTCTCCGCCACAGATCAGATAAAAAAGTACTATTTAGTATTTATTCTATTTTCTGCGTTGTACACTTTAAAATAAATATAAATAAAATAAGCCTTTATTGCTGAGTTTACAAATTTAGTATGTTAATCAGTTTTATTTATAAGGATCGGTACATTTATCCCCAGCTTGTGCTTCCACATAGACCTCCTCTAAAGACCTCCACTCACACCTGTCCCTGGTAACTCTCATCCATTCTTTTCCAGCAGTTTTCTTTTTTCCCAGCGTTTTGATTGTCTCCCTTTGTTCTTGTTCTACACTATACTAACCAGTAATATATAACTAATTTATATATAATAACTAATTTATATGCGTAAACGTTTTTAATTTCGAATACGTTGATGCTGATAAATCTTAGTTTTTTTTTGAAGTGGAACTTCTAATGTCTCGTGCAAGAGCATTTAACGCTTTTAACGCCCCCTTGCGGCCACTATTAATAATATATTATAATGTTTACAAAAAAGCCAAGATCCATATAAACCAAGGACGAAAAGACATAGCGACTTTTTAAACTACCCGTACAGACATCTAGTAGCGGATGGTGGTACTAGCTGGTCATAATTGATATAACAATAATGATGAACAACATCTTTTTACACAACAAGTGAACCTACTCGAGAATTATAATTGAAAAATAGGTTAAAATTCAAAATAACAATTTTAGATAATTATGACCAGTTTTAGTGCAAAATAGTTTGTAAATCTATAAATTACTTATTTTAACAATCCAAATTCACCATCTTTCGGCGGATGGCGCTACTAGGAAGTTGTAAAGTGTAGTTAAGTTCTCATAAGTTATAATTATTACATAGAACGAGTTGGTACTATCTAGTATTAAGATATTAATTAGAATAAAATAATTAAAATAATTATTATAAATATTCATGCAGCATTAGTATTCATTTAAAGAATAAAAGGCAATATAACCAAAACAGTTACGAGTCATGAATTGTTAAATCACATAATTATAAATTTCGCGCATTTTACTTAACTAAATAATAGATTTTAGTAATATCTTGACCAGTTTTAGTACGAAATAGTTTGTAAATATATAAATTAATTATTTTAATAATCAATAACTTCACTATCTTTCGGCGGATGGCGCTACTAGTCTGTTATAAAATTAAATTCTCTTAAACAAAAAATATTACATAGAACGAATTGATACTATCCAATATTAAAATATTAATCATGAAAATAAATATTACGAATATTCATGCAGCATCAGTATGGATTTAAACATTTAAACAATAAAAGGAAATATCACCAAAACAGTTATTAAATGTAATGAATTGCTTAATTAATCACTTAATTATAAATTTCGTGTATTTTACTTAACTAAATACATACACACACACATACATACATAACTTCACGCCAAATCCCTTGCGGGGTAGGCAGAGAGAACAGAGCGCCATAGGGCACGATTCTTACACACCTCACTCGCTTCGTTGACTTTCATAACTCTTTTTATGCACGCGCGTCGGTTTTTGAGGCTCTTAACATCACCTTCCTCCAGAACACGTTCTATTTGGTCTTGGAATGTGTGTCTTGGCCGTCCTCGACTCCTACATCCGTCCGCTTTTGCATTGTATATCTGCTTAGTCAGTCTTGCGTCAACCATTCTTTCTACATGTCCGAACCATCGGAGCATGCCCTTTCTTACTTTTACACCGACACTCTCTTTCAAACCAACTTCCTTCCTTACAACCTTGTTTTCTACGCGGTCAGCGAGAGTCACTCCGCAGATTTTGCGTAGAGCCCTCATTTCTACCGCGTTTATTCTACTTTCATGAACACTCTGCCATACCCAGCTCTCGCTTCCATAAGTTAGTGTTGGGATCAGGACTGCATTGTGGATTGCTAACTGGGCCTTTCTGCTAATATTTTTTGCGCCCAGGAATCTGCCCAACACATCTGCTTAACTAAATCTGCTTAACTAAATAATACATATATTTCAGTAATATATTGACATAAATAATATAACATAACTTCACGCCTTTTGTTACCCGAAGGTGTAGGCAGCGGCTGTTAAGCCTCGTTTCGCCTTTATGTTTACGTCCCAAATGGAATAGGTGGCGAACCTATTGCCATACCGGGCACAAGTTATTCATTCATCGATATTTATCACACATAACTTCCGAAAACAATTTCGAATCGTCATTGGTGTGAGCCAAAGTCTGGAATCGAACCCGGATCTCTGGATCATAAGCTGTGTGCTCGACCATGCGCCACCGAGACTAATAATAACATGTAATCATAATTAAATCAGTTTCCCTAATAAAGTTTTATAGGGTTATCAATTAACATTACATAGTATAAAACAAAGTCACTTTCTGCTGTCTTTCCCCTTATATGCGCATATGTTTAAAACTACGTAACGGATTTTGATGCGATTTTTTTTAATAGTCAGAGGGTGTCAACGGGGTGGTTTTGATCTATAATTCATGTATAGTGTAGAAATAAAAAGTGATAATTTTCAAGATTTAAAACTTTAATCGAAAACGCTGCCTGAACCCTAAGTGATAAATGAAAACAATGTACTACATTATTATACACCTCTAAAAGGTCTACAAAAAAGTCCCCCAAGGGTATATGTCTACCTCGTAGGGATAACCCACAATGATCATTAATATTTTTTTATTTTTTACGAGAAATAGTGGCTTATTTACGAAGCAATTTTAAACATTACAGCATTAATTTTCATCCAGTTAACTATCTTAAGTAGATTGTGATTTTAATATAGATCAATATAGCCGTTTACAGCATGTAATTGAAACTAATATTTACGAAGATATTACAGTATTAACATAGCGGTACTTAGCAGTTGCGTTTGCGCGCCATAATGCTTGCTGATAAATAGCACAAATTGAACTTTTTAAGATACAAATATCACTGATTTATTTCTTTTAATGCGTGGTAGAGCCAAGCAGTTCGCTGCATGAATGGGCCGGCTCGACCGATGAAATACCACGACCTTTCAGAAGACCGACGTAAAGTGGCTCATGCCGCGTTTCGTTCGTTGAGAGAGGTACCCGGAGGCCCACCCCTTCCCCGTCCTTTCCTATCCCCTATCCCTTAAAGGTCGGCAACGCTACAGTAACACTATATGTGTTGCTGGTGTCCATGGGCGGCGTTGATTGCTTACCATCAGGTGACACGCCTGCTTGTTTGCCCTCTTATCCCATAAAAAAAACGAAGTTCGCCGGGTCATGAGTTATTGTATATAGTTGACATCATATACCGCTAGATGGCGTCCTGCGCCGACATATGTATGTTCGGGTGAATATTAGAACTCAATTTTGAAGTAGATAGTTGTCATCTCGGTAGTCTCGGCGGTCCAGTGGTCGAGCACCCCCCTCCTAAATCAAAAGTTGTGGGTTCGTATCCTAGCTAACACAAATGGCTTTTCGAAATTATTTTTGACAGCTGAGTGTAATAAATACCGATGGCTGAGTGTAATAAATACCGATGGCTGAAAACTTTGCACCCTGTGTACGACCATAGGTTTACCATCTATTCCAATCGGAACGTAAAAAAACAGCGAGTCGAGACGTAACAGCCACTGCGGGAGCCCCGTACAGGGCCACGGATCGCGCTACACCACCGTAGAGGCGGCGAATCTCGGGGGAGGCGGTTTAACGCGCCTGCCACCCGTCCTACTCGGGGGGCCATCCTCACAAAGTACTCCTCGAAGCTCCAGAGGCTGTTCAGGGTGAGGCCGAGGTACTTCAAGTACCTCGCCACCGGGACAGCCGTGTCACCCACCTGGATCCACGCGGCTGGTGGTTCCCACCGCCGAGTGAGGCGGTGGAACCACAGAGCCTCACTTTTGTGAGGCGCAGCCTCCAGCCAAATTCTACCTAGACCCAGATATTTATTTATACTTGGGTGGGGATTGAACCCGCCAATCTCGATTCTACATTCGGTAGTTTTACCAACGCACCACCAGACCTCACCCTTACTTACATTAGCAGTATATTATAAATCTATATTGTTAATTATTTATTGACTATTTTTAAGTGTCAGTGAAGACCTATAAAAATAAAGAAAGCTATTGTGAATACATGTTACTAAGTTCCACTTCTGTAGCGCGGCGGGACTCCACGCAATTTTTTTATTCTTACGGTAAACTAACGATCCAAAAAGTTTTGTATCCGTTTTGTTTGATTTTTAATTTAACTATAAATAATTTGGGTATTTGGTACACATTTTTAACACACGTCATATGAGAAAATACATTAGGTTGAACTTGAATAAGTAGTCTAACAAGTTTAACAACGTTGCGGTTTTTGTAAAGCCACAAAACCTTCCTTACATTATAAGTCTTGGTTTTTACACTTTTTACGTGTTCATTAGTGAGCGCAAACAGCACACGACATGGGTATACGTATATTTTCCACTGAGGATACAGTTGTATGTTGGAATTACAGACTAACATATAAACTGGTTTGATTAATTGATTTCACAGTAAAAAATATTCCTTTGCCGAGGATGACGTATTGACTCGCCGAATTTCGGATCGATTCAGCAATAATATAATTATTTTCCTTAATTTCTTGGCATTTAGATAGTACGACCGTTTCAAAAGTCGTCTGAAAAGACTTTCTCGAATCAGACATATTCACTTTAGACGTTAATTTTTTGTCTGTCCTATTTTTTGCAATTTATTTCATGACCATGGCCACAAGCTCCTTCTGTGAAATTTTCTTAGAAAAATGTATAATTAACTATTGCTGTCTATTACGCAACACAAACGTTTAAAATAATAATAAACTTAAACAGGTAAACAAAATAAAATCATATTTTTTGTACACTGTGTGAAATAAATCATATATTTTTTATGATAATAAATCTTGGATTTGACTCCCCTACACTGTTTTGCGCCACAGATCACATGTACAAGTAGGTACTTATTCGATTTTCTGTGTTCTACATTATATTAACCAATAATCGCGTGAATAACGTTTTGAATTTAGAAGCTTAGAACACGTTGATGATAAATCTTAGTTTTTTTTTTCTTGTAGTAAACTAACAATACAAAAAGTTTTTTATACGTTTTGTTTATTGTTAACATAATTGGGTTATAATTTTCAATGGTAGATAATGTACTTTTAATGATTAGAAAAATTCCATGTGCGTACGTAAATATACAAACAAGTTAATATAAGTAATTTTGGTATAATATATGTGACTAATAATTTATGTGACTTCTTATGAAAAGTAACTTATAGGTGATTAATAAAATTTTGAAGAAGGACACTGAGTGAACTATCTCCGACTAAATGAAGAGGTCTGTCCCTATGATACCTATCATAAAAAAGTTATAGCCAAATAACACTATTTTTAAGGACAAGCACCCAAGCACCCACACTATTGCCTAGAACTTAATTTTATTAATTTGGCCTGAAAAAACTTATTGATCAAGACATGTAAAAAAAACGATATATCGTAGTGACGGAGAATCAATAACTGATCAGGTTCCTAATTAGTAGATAACATGCGTAAGTGATGACGTCAAAGTTTTTATTGGATATAGCAAAAACTTGTAATAAATTATAGAGAACCATAAAAAGTAGCATAAGAAAAAAACCAAATGAACTCTGTGCAAGAACGAATTAAAAATATGTTGATATAAGATTTTTATATTCGGACCATGTAGTGTAATGGAGCTAGAAAAGATTTATGATTTGCTCTGTGAGTCTGTTAGTCGCCTTGGTGGTCTAGACGTTGAGGTCGAATCAAAAGTCCCGGATTAAAATCCTGGCTCACACTAATGATTGACAAAATTGGGGCAAATTTAGGCGCGTCGAAGTGTTTAAGCCGGTGCCTGCGTCTAAGAAGACGTGAAGTTACAATGAGTCTGTAATATTGTCAGAGTCATCAAAACTATAAATGAAGTACATATTATCAAGGCGTTTTTTTTTGCATTAAATGAGTACATGCAGTACTCATCATGTTAAATATATAAGAAAGATTTATATGCACATATCTAAATTAATATCTATGCTAATATTGTGAAGCTGAAGAGTTTGTTTATTTTTTTTGTGATAGGAGGGCAAACTAGCATGCGTATCACCTGATGGTAACTGACCAGCGCCGCCAATGGACACCTGCAACACATATATATAGTGTTACAGTTGCGTTGCCAACCTTTAAGGGGGTAGGATAGGAAAGGATGGGGAAGCAGGTTGGGCCTCCGCATAAGCTACTTTACGTCGATCTTCTGAGAAGTCGTGGTTTTTCACCCGGTCGAGCCGGCCCATTCATGGAGCCAACTGCTTGGCTGTACCACTGTTATTTGTTTAAGCACGCAGATCTTAAGGCAGATCTCAAGAACTACTTCTCCGAATTGCCAATTTTGAACATATAGTCGTATATACACCGGTCACAGGTCGCCAAAATGTCTATTATTTTATTATGCACACTTATATGAAACACCTATTTCTTAGGCAGATTTGGCGAATATATTTAAAATTCTAAACTTTCGGATTCAGAAAGACCACAGACTTATTACGATTGACGAAAGAGTAAAGTATTTGTTCATTAGTATTAATATATGCCTAATTATTTAGAGCTTGTCTACCTGCTAGACCTATATTATTTCGTATTCTTCTGTAAACAGACGATTCGTTAGTAGGTGATGTATAATCTCCCAAATACACGTAAAGACAGCCCAAAAAAATGTATTTATAATAAGTAACACCGGTGGACCTTGGAATCTTGGACTATGAATGAAACTGTAAAGAGAATTGTACATTTAATAATAGGTCATTTGTATGATAAAAGACAGTTATAAACTTTTTAGACGGAATTTAAAAAAGAAAAACAAGCCACGCATCTTCCACGCGCTATGATCTACCATGCGTAACATTTATCGTTATTAATTTCATACAAAAACACTAAACAAAAACTATGGTGTAGTAGGTAATTTATTTAATAATATTATTTTTTTTTTAATCATCTATACCTAATGTCTATTTATCAACTATTAAAGTAATTTACATAAGTTAGTTTTGTCCAGTTTAGAGTGAACTTTTTGATGAGATAGGGGGTAAATGAGCAAGCGAATAACTAATTGTAAGAAGCTGCTGACGCTGACCATGGTCACCTGCAACACAGATTGTGTTTCAGATGCGTTGCCGGCGTTTAGGTGGGATAGGGAAGGGGACCGATGTGGAACGGTAAGGGGAGGAGGGATGGTATAGATCGCCCCCGGATTCTTATTTCACCGAACGAAACGCAGTATGAGCTTTAGGTCGATATTCTGAGAGGTTTTGGTATTTTACCGGTCGAGCCGGGTCATTCATGTTGCAAACACTTATTATTCATAGATGCACAGAAAATTTTTATATTCTTAGATTCACCGAAGATCACTACCTCATCTCCTGGTTTGACCGGTTCATAAAAGTATTCTATTCATTCATCCAAAAGACATCCACAGATGAGATTTGTATGTGTACCAACGACCTCCGCCCAAATATGGCGTACTTCTGATTTGGAACCTCTTTTTATTCGACTCGTTTGATTAAAAACACTGAAAATCGAGTAAAATTAATAAATCGATTCATGGTTTCCACGTTTCAATCTCGTTTTCCTGCGTCCTGACAATTTAATTGGTGGAAAAAAAGGAGCGCGTAATAAATAAATAAAAAATGCAATATATGTAGATCTGTTTTTTCTTAAATCACGTGCACAGTTAAGGAAAACTGCCGCGTACTAATTCTCGCTAGTCATTCGTTTTAAGGTGTCTTGTTTTCTGATGTTGAAACAGTAGCAGCCTTTTTACAAAAACTAAAATACTTTTTGTTTGTTTTACGTCCGACCATTATTTACTATACTTTTTACGTGATGCAATTACAGACATACAGACCGAAAAAACATCTAAAACTATTGTTATGGTTGTTCTAATAAGGACCATTACTTTTATATATTCGTTTTACTTCGGTATCCCCATTAGATAAACATATTGTTCTTACAATTTTATAATATGTCGAACCTTATCAACGGACTGCTGATCGATTCGATCTCCACTCGACTATTTATATGCCATACCGAAAAGTCATTAACGGATTTTCTAACAGACGTTTTCTAGTCATATGTATGCAATGTTATCATTCGACGCATATGCATTTATTCTATTGACATCAAGCTTTAATGAAAGTAACACCGTCATAGATTTATACTTCCTTGAAAATGACAAGTTTCGTGTCCGAAAATGTGCATTCGCGGCACGCATTACTTTTCTTAATCAGAAGAAAAAAGCCTCGGAAAGTCATCGTTTGCTGATTGCTGATGATGTTACTTTTGACAAAGAAGATGCGAAACATCGGGAGTTATTGTAACGACTTGTGATGAGTACGGTAATGACTAAAACAATATTGTTACCTCGGTGGCGCAGTGGGCGAGCGCACGGCCTCTGATCCAGAGGTCCGGGGTTCGATTCCAGACACTGGCTCACACCAATGACTTTTCGAAATTGTTTTCGGAAGTTATGTGTGATAGATATCGATGACTGACAAACTTTGTGCCCGGTATGGCAATAGGTTCGCCACCTATTCCATTTGGGACGTAAACATAACGGCGAGACGAGGCTTAACAGCCGCTGCCTACACCTTCGGGTAACAAAAGGCGTGAAGTTATGTTATGTTATGTGTGTTACCTCACTGGTATATCTTATATATAATAATTAAAAAAAAAATTGAAATACTACTTCCGACAATATCATTAAATTTTTCAACAATGTATCCACTGACTACCGTTTCCGGAGAGAATTCCGAAAAGCCATCGGTCAGCCAGGATACTAAAGCGATTCAGCATCGAAATACTGAACCTGCAGGTTACAAAGATGCTTTTTTTTGTTTCAGTCATGGTATCGACTTGACAACGACTGGAGTCAAGTTGGAGAGCTCACCGTAACTGTCTACGGAGCTGAAGGTTTGTCCGCGCTTTGCCTTAGCGGGAAAGCTGATGCATACTGTGTACTTGAGCTGGATAATTCCAGGGTACAGACTCATGTTGTACCTAGTACATCGGATCCAATGTGGAACAAGAGTTTTACCTTGTAAGAAAATAAATTATTTTATTAGCTAGTGTTAAGACATGTAGTGATTATTCTAGGAAAAGGTTTGAATTACATGTAACTTACATTTTTTTGTTCACAAAAATATTGCAAAAAATAAGACTACGTGCATAATAATGTCAATACACTACTACACTTACTATCCAGCTGCGTTACAAGCTTATTTTCATAAACTAGATACCTTATTGTCAATGTGCCAAGTGTTATCCATGATCAGCATCTGTTCTATGTTAATTTCTTCAAAAGAAGCACACGGCTTCTGTTCCAGAGGTCCGGGTTCGATTCCTGACACTGGCTCACACCAATGACTTTTCGAAATTGTTTTCGGAAGTTATGTGTGTTAAATATCGATGACTGAAAACTTTGTGCCCGGTATGGCAATAGGTTCGCCACCTATTCCATTTGGGACGTAAACATAACGGCGAGACGAGGCTTAGCAGCCGCTGCCTACACCTTCGGGTAACAAAAGGCGGGAAGTTCTTCAAAATAATAAATTATTTATGGGAGATATTTTTTCTGAATGCTAACTTCTTGTCTCTCTTTAAACGTTGAACTATATTTTTGCTACCCAGATGCAGGAATTTTTTTACAAAGTTTTTCAATATACCGCTTTCAGGCTACTAAGTGTAGGAAGTCAATAATTTCTTTGTCATATATAGTCACTCAGTAAGAATAAAGTAAAATAAACAAGGCAGGCAAAAAGGGTGGTCATTATAAGGTAATTTCGCACTAGTATAGGTGACTAAGATGATTTTTTTATTTCCAGTGCCGTTAACGATGTCACAGCCATGTTAACGATAACAGTTAAAGACCAATCAATAATTAATGCAATGAAAGATGGAACTATTGGTAAAATATCGATACCGCTATTAACAATCATCAACGATGAGAAAACATGGTTCGAACTTGACAATAAATCCAAAAATCCGATCACTAAAAGTTCCCCGAAGATTCAATTGCAAATGTCTATAGCGTGGAATCCGGTGAGATAAAAAACATTTAACCACGAAAAAAAAAATTCATAGACTACTCTAGATATTTGAACTCTTTGCTGTCAAAACTCATCCATAGACTCATTTAAAATTGACATTTGAACTCCTTGCTATTTATTTGCAATACATAACATGCTTGTTACATTTACAGATCAAGGCTTCGTTGCGTTTATTGAGTCCAAAATCGACCAAATATACGGAGAGAACAGCGAGGACCTTCAGTATACCATTAATTTATAACAACTTAGTATTCATCAAAAATATATTTACCGTCATCCAACACGGAAACGAACATTTAAAGTGAGTATTGATGTATTTTTTTGGCTTTGCGGCCTTCGTCTAATTTAGTCATACTCATCTTAAATGAGCAGAAAAGTCATTTTGCGGCAGAACGACTTCCGATTAAAATATTTTGATACTTACTCTTTATAAGTCTCGGTGGTTCAGTGGTCGAGCACCCCGCTTCGAGTTCGAGTTCAAGCGGGTTCGAATCCTGGCTCACAATAATAACTTTTGGAAATTTTGATAAATATCGATGACTGAAAACTTTGTGCCCGATATGGCAATAGGTTCGCCACCATTCCATTCCATTTGCGATGTAAACATAACGGCGCGACGAGTCATAACAGCCGCTGCCTAAACCTTCGGGTAGAAACGGCGCGAAGTTATGTTATGCTATGTTACTTTTTAATCATTTCTCCTGCGTATCGTTTAGTTATCATTGGTATAGCCGCAGTTTTCCGCATGAATACGCCAGCTCAACCTGTGAAATACCACGTGTTATTTTAAAAATCGACGGATGTAAAATGGCTCATGACGCATTTTTGCCGACGAGCGAGGTATCCGGAGGAATACACCCCTTACCCCTCCTGTCCCATTCGGCTCAACTAAAAGCCAGCAACTCAGAACTGTGTTCTCTATCTGGCAAGAAATTAACTAAAAGTTGTATGTTCTCTGTAAAAGTAATATGTAGATCAATACTTTCAAAGACTTTTCATGATTAATTTTCATAACTAGTTGACCCGGCGAACTTTGTTTCTCAGCGTAACAAAGTTCGCCGGGTCAACTATTTCAACGGGTCACCGGGTCGGTTTGATGAGAAACTTTCGCATCAAAAGCAATAAATAAGTTTGGGATTCATCACTTTTTTACTACATTATACATGAATTATACATGGTTGTACAAACCAACCTGTTGACACCTTCTATCTATTTAAAAAAACGCACCAATATCCGTTGCGTAGTTTCAAAGATCTAAGAAATTCGATTAGGAAGTCGATTTTGTTTTATAATATACAATCAATTATATTATTTATCAAAACAAACCATGCAGTCTGACCTTTATAACTCCAGGGAGATATAATGAAGCATATGGCATATATAATAAATCATGATGCTATATGGCATGAACAAAGGCGGAACAGAGTTTCAACTTATTCATTCGATGCACGGAGTGCTTAACCTTTAAGATCATCAACAATTATTCACATTGTTTTCCTACATCATCAAGGCTTTAATTGACAAGTTAATATGCAAATAGTTCGAAAAGTCATTAGTGCATGCCAAGGCATTTGAACTTGGTACATCGATACCTGCTTTTAATTGTCTCATTGGTCGTTATATTGCAAACATATTTCATACCACATCGTAATAACATAACATAACTTCACGCCTTTTTTATATATGCATACCCGAAGGTATCGATATTATCACACATAACTTCCGAGAATAATTACGAAAAGTCATTGGTGTGAGCCCGCTCGACCACTGGACCACCGAGACATATACAGTACCTATATACACATCGGTTTTGATTTGATTTGTATTATCTTGGAATAAACATAAAGGAAAGTAACCGTTCATTCAAGCAAAGAAAGTCCTAAAGGACTATACTGGTTAAATCTATATATTCTATACAATACTAGCTGACCCCGCAAACGTTGTCTTGCCGAAAAATAAAATTTAAAAAATAGGGGTTGATCGTGGGGGTTGAAAATTTAGGGTTGTATGTATTTATGTATCCCGTTTTATAAAAAAAATAAGAAACAGAAATATGTCGAAAAATTAAAAAAAAATATTGAGGGGTGGGCTACCCTTGTGATTTAGGGGGATGAAAAATAGATGTTGTCCTATTCTCAGACCTACCCGACACGCACATAACATTTCATGAGAATCGGTCAAGCCGTTTCGGAGGAGTTCAATTACGCACATCTAGACTCGAGAATTTTATATATTAGATAAATAATATTGAAGTACATATATTATGAACTACATTCTTATGGATAAATTATATACGATTCATTATAATAAGTTTTATACATGCCCCAAAATTATATTTTTTAAAATCTTGTCTGATCCTTTACCTTACTTTGGAGGCGGAACAAAGTTTGCCGGGTCAGCTAATTTACAAATAAAAATAGATACATGTTTAAATATAAGTCGCTTTCCGCTGTCTGTCCCCTTATATGCTTATATCTTTAAAACTACGCGAAAGATTTCATGCGGTTTCTTTTTATATATAGAGGGTGTCAACGGGGTGGTTTTTAGATTTAATTCATGTATGACGTAGTATAGAAAAAAATCTTTACTTATTGCTTCGGAGACGAAACAAAGTTCGCCAAGTCCGCTAGTTTACAAATAAAAATAGATTAGGAAATGGTCTTAATTTTATTTTACATATAAAATTAGTATCTTGAACTAATGCCACTTAAAAGTCAGGTGGTTCAAGTATCCGTTTTAAATTGGGCAATGCAAGAAGCTATTGTTATTTCCCAATGAGGTCATCAGTGATTGTTTTAATTTTGAACAAAAGGACAATATCACGGTTAGATTATACACATATATACATATGTACTAGAATATCTATACATATTTAATTAACTTACAATGTGACTTGCATTATGCTTTTTTTAACTGTAGTTAAGAGTTCAGGTTATTAGAGCCAACGACTTCTTATATTTTAATTTGACGTACCTTTGCTGTATTTTTTTGTATCCTCCACAATGGCAAAAGCTTATTTTAACCAGCCAGGTAGAGTCAAGCAGTTCGTTGCATGAATGGGCCGGCTCGATTGGTGAAATGCCACGACCTCTCAGAAGATCGATGTAAAGTGCCTCATGCGCGTTTCGTTCGGTGAGAGAGATACCCGGAGGCCCACCCCCTTCCTCATCCTTCCCTATCCCGTATCCCTTAAAGGTCGGCATCGCAACAGTAAAACTATATGTGTTGCTGGTGTCCATAGGCGGCGTTGGTTGCTTACCATCAGGTGACACGCCTGCTCGTTTGCCCTCCTATCCCATAAAAAAATACTTAATATATCCTACTGCTCTCGCGTATTATGCTTTTTTTTTGTAAAGTCTGCTTTTTACTTTTTTGTTTAATATTTATTTGAGTAGTTATTTACTGGATTATCAAAAAGTATTAAATGAGTTCTCATAGCCTCTAATCGAATACAATACAATAGGCATATAGGTAGATATGAACAATAAGTAATACCTAAAAATACAAAGAAATATTTTACTAAAATAAAACTAAGAAAAAAGATCGGTACGCTTCGTCATCACCATCATGACCGTTTCAAAGTCCACTGCTGGACGTAGGCCTCTCCAACAGAACGCCACAACTGACGGTCCTGCGGTTCTTACCAGGTGGTGGGTCCATCTAGTGGGGGGACGGCCTACTCCGCGTCGACCGGTTCGTTGTCGCCACTCGAGTACCTTTTACCCCAACGGATTTCGGTTCGTCGAGCGATGTGGCCTGCCCATCTCCACTTCCGCGTGCTAACATTTTGGGCTGTATCGGTCACGCCAGATCTCTTACGTATCTCCGTATTACGGATTGTATCTCGCAATGAAACTCCCAAGCCCGCTCCATACCACGCTGAGTGGCTTTAAGCTTCATTATGAGGCCAACATTCAAAGACCACGTCTCAGTTCCGTATGTCATCACTGGTAACACACATTGGTTATAGACCTTACACTTAAGGAACTGAGGGATTTTGGTCGAGAGGATTTCCCTTTAGTTTCCAGAACGCTGTTCAGCCGAATTGAATACGTCGGTCTATCTCTTTCGGATATATCTATCAGTAGATTATTCTAGATACAGTGAAAATTGTAAATACATAATACGTTCTTTAGTTGATCGAATAAAAGTCGTAAGACCACAGAAAAATTTTACTATTGCATAGTTTTTAACATAGTTTTCAATTTCTCGCATGGGAAAATCGGGACGATCAGAACAAAAAAAATGTCATACGGGTTTCACAGTTCGGTTAATCTATTTCGGAAGTGATAAATTAACTATATTTTCAGTAAAATCTGATGGCTGTAAATAAAGTTATGGTCCTTGGTGTGAGCTCTTAATTGAACCCAAGACTTTTGAATCAAAAGCGGGGAACTCGACTTCGGGACCACCGACACGAATCATTTAATAACTCACCGATTTAATAATATCGATAAAACAATACAAAATAATAAATAGAATAAAATAAGATCTCGGGCCACAATCAAGTTTATGAACAAGATTATTAACGTATTTGATTGCGTTATTTTATTATTTATTGAGTTATATTTTTCAGTGCTATTTTATATTAGTTATTTCCTTATAACATATTAAAGTGGCTATCGATTATGACGTTTTTATATATTAGACGCATTGCAATGACTCAAATCATGAACTAATTTTATTGACAAATAAACAATAATGGAAATAGATTCAGTCAGACAGCGCCATCTGCTCTGAAAATGAATTTAAAGTTGTGCTTTGTACGTACATAATTACATAAGCTAGTTAATTATTATTTTTTTATGGAACAAAAGGGGAAAGGACTATACGTGTCACCTGATGATAAGCAACCAACGCCGACCCATGGTCATCCGCAACACGGATAGTGTTACAGTTGCGTTGCCGGCCTTTAAAATGGGATCAGGAAGGGGCCGAACGTTGGGCAACGAGGGTAGAGGGTAAGGGGCAGGGCCTCACCGAGAGAAACGCGGTACGAGCCACTTTACATCGATATTCTGAGACGTTGTGGTATTTCATCAGTCGAGCCGTGGCATACATGCAGCGAAATGCGTGACTCTACCACTGTTAAATTATCTTTTAAATTAATTTCAGATATGTCTTCGAGTGGGACAACCGAGAGAAGTCGGGTATAGCTCTGGGCGCGTGGCTAATATTCTGGTTCTTCTTTCGAATGTGGATGACTCCACTGCTAATAGTCTTGCCATTCGTTTACTATTGGTTTACCCGCAGTGAGTTCTCTTTCATTCTCTTACTACTTTATTAATTGAACTTATGCTGATCATCTCTGGTTTAATGGTACAGCACTCAAACTTTTACTACAGAAGTTCCGAGTTCGATTGTCACAATCGAGTCGAGTAACAAAATTATGCCAGATGAAAGTTAAACCATTCGCCAGCTATAATATTTTTGAGTAGAAGTTTACTGGTATGGTATGTCAAGGTAAAGTTGCCACTGCCTTCACCTTCGGGTATGAAACGCCTGAAGTTACAGATTTATAGATAAAAATCAATAGGTATAACAAATAATGAAGACGTATACCTTTCTCGTCTGACAGGTAATACTACTCTGATACCCGTGAGTCAATTTGAGGAAGAGCCGGAAGAAGATTTGGAATCCACCAAGGTATAAAGACTTTTTTTAATTTGGTACATTCTAGAAACGGCCAGAATTGCTTTCCACCTCTTTTGTATTCTCTTTGACTCAAATCAAATCAAAACTCATTTATTCAGTTTAGGTCCTATACAGACACATAAGAAGGTCACTTATTAAAAATCCACCAATTCGATTACTCTCGCGCTGAGAAGAATTGCCAAGAAACTCAGGGAGGAGTCTTTTTTACATAAATAACAGTACTACGCACTAAAAACACAAATTAATAGAATAATATGGAGAGCAAAATGAGGTCTCTCACGTTAAACTAATGGCACAGTACGTTATTAAAGGTCTTTGGACGCTTGAACAGACCGGACTCTACAAAGAGCACCAGTTCACGAGTATGACGCATACATCAGTCATTGCCTCTTTCGCTATATTTCTTTGACTAATCGAACTACGACGAAATTTAATTCTAAGTGTGCCTTGCATAGACTCTTTTTAAAAGGTTGTCATAGTCTCAGTTATCCATACCGCTTCCTACCACCAAACTGTAGGGAATGTTGTGATTTTTATCAGGTGTGCTTGATATGTCGGCACCTATAAAATCGCCCTAATGCCAATGCAAAACAATAGACATAATGCCAGTGCCTACACCTTCGGTAATAAAAGGAGTGTAGTTACAAAAGAGAAATATGACTAGAGAATTGTGAGATTTGTGTAAATTAAACAAAGAGAGATTGTAGAAAATGTCGTCTGAACTATAAAATTTTAAGTTACCGAAATAAGACGATGATTTGGATTAATTTTTAATGGGATATGGACAAACGGGTAAACTCATTACCAGGCGGTAAGGGAGTGGCGCCGCCCATGGTCATCTGCAACATAAATAGTGTTACAGTTGCCAGGACTTTTAGATAGGATAGGAAGTGGGTTTGGAGAGGTTTGTCCAGATACTTCTCTCACCGAACAAAACGCGACATGTGCCGCTTTTAGTCGATTTTCTTGGAGGCCGTGGTATTTCACCGGTCGAGCCAGTCCATTCATGCAGCGAACTGCGTGGTTCTACCACTGTTAAACTGTATCTCTTTTTATAGGACGATAAAACGATAAAAATGCGTTTATATGAACTACAAGATCTCACGTTCACGATAAAAGATGGCATCGACTATATTGTGTCTTTAATACAGAGGATTAAGAAGTAAGTTAGAATATAATTACTATTTTCTATTACGAGAAAGACTATGGTCTCGGTTGTCCAGTTAGTCGAGCACCCGGCATCTAAATCCTGAAGTCGCGGGTTCGAATCCTGGCTCACACTTATCTAAATTATATTCGGATGTTATGTGTGATAAATATCGATGACTGGAAACTTTGTGTCCGGTATGGCAATTCTCCACCTATTCCATTTGTGACGTAAACATAACGGCGAGTCGAGGCTTAACAGCCGTTGCCTACACCTCCGGGTAGGAAAAGGCATGAAGTTATGTTAAGTTATGTGAAAGACTAATTTTATAGAAACGAAAGAAACAATCACAAAACTAATTTTTGTAATAACAAAATTATATATCATAAAAGATTAGTCTTTATTTCTCTAGTATCAGATCTCTTAATGATTTGGACGGATGAATTGTCATGATTCTCACCAGATAAAGTGAAGTTCTAGATTAATTCAGTTACTTATAAACAATATGTAGTTTTTCAAATAATTAGATTTTGATAAAATTAACATTAATAGTACATATAAAATTTTTGTTATCAATGATGGTTCGAAATGATGGCATATTGTGCCGACCCCACTTAAAATTAATGATATTGGGGATAATTTATACAACGAAAGTAGAAGTATTTTTCATGGTTACCGAAACATTAAGCGCCTCGGCTATTATGTCATCCTTTTGGATATTACAGTGGCGTTTCCACTTCAGTTAACTTGGGAAATAAAAGTGAAAGCTATTTGAATTGAAGATAGATATTGATAAACTGTTTTATCGTCTTACTATTTTGTTAGACAATATAGATTGTATAGTTTAAGTGGCGCCATCTAGCGTCAAGCAGATTAATCTTTGTTGAAACTGCACATTTTTCAGAGCTTTTTTGCTTACAATTATTGAAATTTGTTTTTTTTTAATCTGAAAGAGGTTATATTAAACCATTGCAAAATTGTATGTCATAATAGTCTCAGTGGTTCAGTGGTCGAGCACCCTGCTTCTGAATCTAGAGGTCGCGGGTTCGAATCGTAAACATAACTGCGAGACGAGGCTGTACGGCCGCTGCCTACACCTTCGGGTAAAAAAGGCGTGATGTTATGTTGTGTTAAAATTATATGTTAGCCGAGATCAAATATACAATTAATTCGATTTCCCGATTTTTCCAGAAAGAGTGTTACTCTTTGTCCAAAAAAATACTAATAAAATCTCACAATTTTTTTTTCCAGTTTATTCAAGTTCGAAGTACCATATTTAAGTTTCTTAGTGATGACTGTGTTACTGGCGGCTACGGTTGCGCTGTATTTAATACCCATTAATTATATATTTATGGTGCTAGGTATGTATACATATATATTCATACTGTACATTGATCAATTCCAAAGGTTCCAGATGACGTCAATCATCGCCACTTTCAATTCATATCATGAGACAGCGAAATGATAATTTTAAATCAAAACCTTTATGGGATATTTTAAAGACATACCTACGTCATTTTGGGGTCGTCGTACGTCAAGCATACCGCTTCTGACTCAACAAGGTCGAATCCTGGTTCACGCTAATGACTTTTTGGAAGTTATGTGTGATAAATATCGATGACTGACAATATTATACCCCCAATTATAAGTCAATAGATTATGAGATTGCGGTCAGACAAGGTCTGTCCGGAGTCCGGATTGTACTCGGGTTCTCTCGAGACTCAGACGCTGAGATAAGAATCACCAGGTCATCCAGACTTTTAGGGTCCACAATTTATATAAAATAAGGTTATGAATGTACATTAAAACGAAGATTTGTTTATTTATATTTCAGGTATTTATAAGTTTACCAGAAAGATATTAAATCCCGACCGAGTTCCTAATAATGATTTGCTAGACTTTATATCGAGGATACCGGACGACAAGATGTTGGTGAGTACCTTTTTTTTTATTTTACGCGAGGAAATGCTTTATGCACACACCCCCTGGTACGGCAGGGGGTAGTGTGGGACTCCCAAAACAGTAAACTGCAATCCGATCCTAGGGTTACCCACTAAAACCTCGCGGCGGCCTTCCTCCGGCGTTGGGGTAGCCCAGGACAGTGCTTCAGCCCTCTGGTCCAACCCACCGTCGCGCCCCCTCTGTCGCGAGGTGCTCATCCTCGGGGAGCCTCAGTGAGGCTCCCCCGGGTGGGGCGGCTCCGACCGCGCGCTGTAAAGCACGGCCGCACCGATCATCCTTCCCGGGCCGCGACCCGGGCGCACCCGCGGGGTGATCACTGCATAACTTGAAAAAAAATTATAAGTAATTTGAAAAGTAACTCACATCAAAAGTTAAATTCATTATTATTATTATTGTATATTATTCTGTTCTCTCTGCCTACCCCGCAAGGGATTTGGCTTGAAGGTATGTATGATATGTATGTATGATGTAGGAGTCGAGGACGGCCAAGACACACATTCCAAGACCAAATAGAACGTGTTCTGGAGGAAGGTGATGTTAAGAGCCTCAAAAACCGACGCGCGAGCATGAAAAGAGTTATGAAAGTCAACGAAGCGAGTGAGGTGTGTAAGGATCGTGCCCTATGGCGCTCTGTTCTCTCTGCCTACCCCGCAAGGGATTTGGCGTGAAGTTATGTATGTATGTATGTATGTATTAGGATAGAAACGCTGCAGCGCTGTTTGTACGTCTTGATCTAAAGCTTGATTGATTAAAGTGTTATTTTGTTTTTTTTTCTACATGGTTGAGCCAATAATCGCGACGGAATCGGAATTCCCAATCACAGCAAAACAAATCCCAATTAGTGTTCAACCCAAGCCATAAAAGTTTATTGGAAAAAAATTTCAATACAAGGAATAACGTTAAACATTCCATTTTCAAATGCTTCTCATTCTTTTTCCCGCTTAAAACGATTAATTATTATTAATTACCAATTTCTCATAAATAACGACATCCTATTGACTTCTCTTACCCTTTTACGAAAATAAACAAATAGCCATAAAAGAAGATATCTAGCTATTTGAACTAATACATCTAAAAATATTACTCAAGTAATTATTGCATTGGCAATAAACATTAATCCTTTGCTTTTTCTTTTTTTTTTTTTTTTTTTTTTTTTTTATGTGATAGGAGGGCAAACGGGCAGGCGTGTCACCTGATGGTAAGCAACCAACGCCGCCCATGGACACCTGCAACACATATAGTGTTACAGTTGCGTTGCCAACCTTTAAAGGAGTAGGATAGGAAGGGGTGGGGAAGGGGGATGGGCCTCCGGGTACCTCTCTCACCGAACGAAACGCGGCATGAGCCACTTTACGTCGATCTTCTGAGAGGTGGTGGTATTTCACCGGTCGAGCCGGCCCATTTTCTGTTTTTAAAGTTTGTAATTTTAGGTGCGTGTTTTTTCATATTATTATAATTTGTTTTAGAAACAATGGCGGGAACTGAGAGTTCCTGCGTCATTCTTCAGCAGATCGGGCTCCACCAAAAGGAGATAATTTGATTGTGGAGACAAAAACAAACATGGCTACCACGCACGTACCATGATAATTATTTATTTTTTTAATATTAATTTTTCGAAACAGGGATTATATTATTTTAGGCATTGGATATTTATTGTAAAAAATTATGAGCGTATATTATCTCTGTTTGGATGCCATTTTTTTTTAATTTACCGACTATTCTCCATTGATGTAAGTGATGTAATAATTATTCATGTGATATTTTGCCGCAACGATGTGATATATTTGTAATAACAGTTATTTTCCCTGAGTACTACCAAGATTGAAATCAAGATTTACTTTATAATATAATACTAATTATTTGTGTCTTCACTAAAATAGAATTATGCATCATATCGCTGTATCATTTTAATGTATTTTGCTCCAAATGCTATTTTGTAGTTAATATTTCAAATATCTGTGATACTGTCGTGAATTTTTTTAGTAATAATGGTGGTCCTAACTTTACCTGTAATTAACAATTTCTTACATCTGATATTATGTCTACGAACAAAATGTTTTTTTATTATTTCTCAACTGTCCAAATTATTTTTTAATGAGAAATATACGAAATGTATATAATATTTTCCTAATTTTAGGAAACAAAGGCGTCTAATGTCACTAACCTGTTATCTGATGGCTTGATAGGTCCCGAGTTTGAGTCTCGGGTACATACACAACAAAGACTTTTCTAAAGATAAGTCATGTGTAAAAAATATCAATGAAACACGAAATCGTTTCCGATTCATGAAAATAGGGTCCGCCATCTTTTTATGGGACTTATATATTTGGCATATATGTACGCTTAATTTTTTTCGTGTAAACAATTAACATTTTACTGAATATTTTGTTTCGAGTTATTGTTTTGACATATTCGGAACAGAAAATGGCGCCAAATTTCAATGTCTCTGTCTCAACCATAGAGTTATTTTTTTTAATTTATTTATATAGATACTTTTTCGTGAGACATGATAATTGAAACAATAACAAAACATTGAAACATCTTTCAGTTAAATTGCTCAATTTAATTTATATATTTATTTAATAATTAAATAGTATTATACTAGTAATATTTGTTTTAGTATGTTTTCTTTGTGAAATATTACCATAGTTCGGTGTGCTCGTCAATACTGTTTTTTTTTACCTACTTATTCACGATCTCTTTGGGAATTAATTGAAAGACAAGTACCAGTATAGTGTCGAATAAGCCATAATTATTATAATCATATAGCTATAGTAAAATATAGTAGAAACTAGATAAAGGTTTAAGTTGAAATGTGATGTTAAATAAGTAAGTATAATAATAAAGTATAAGATTTATTAAATAATATTTTTTGTTTTATTTAGAATATGTTCACAGTTATGGTTTTGATATTGGAATATATATATACTAGCTGACCCAATAAGTTCAATTTGTATTTGTGCTATTTATCGGCACTCGTTTTGGCGCGCAACGCTACTACCATATCCCGCTATGTTAATACTGCAATATCTTCAAAAATATTCGTTTAAATTGCATGCTGTAAAGAGCCAGGATCATCTATATTACATGCACAATTTATTTAAGACACTTAATTGGATGAAAATTAATGCTGTAATGTTTAAAATCGCTTCGTAAATAAGCCATTATTTCTCGTAAAAAGTAAAAAAATAAAAATGGTCATTGTGGGTTATCCCTAAGAGATAGACATTGTCTATCTCTTAGGGATAACTCACAATGACCATTCAATGACCAGGTCTACAAAAAGTTGACTTTTTTGTAGACCTTTTAAAGGTGTATAATAATGTAGTACGTTGTTTTCATTTATCACTTAGGGTTCAGGCAACGTTTGCGATTGAAGTTCTAAATCTTGATAATTATTACTTTTTTTACTACACTATACATGAATTATAGATCAAAACAACCCCGTTAACACCCTCTAACTATTAAAAAAACCGCATCAAAATCCGTTGCGTAGTTTTAAAGATATACGCATATAAGGGGACAGGCAGCGGAAAGTGACTTTGTTTTATACTATGTAATGATTTAAATATATACGAGTATGTATAGGTTTACTTTAGAACACTCAAACACACACTTCACAAATTTCCTTTTTTTATTTTAAAATGCTGGTGAGGATGAAGGTATTTTGTATATTAAGAATTGTCAAAAAAAAGGATTATACACAAGAAAAAAAAAACAATTATTACTGTGATGATACTGCTTTTGGTATGAAATGGCTGGCTACCAAAAAGTAAATATGTACTAAACAGAAATAATAGAGCAATACCAAGATATTATTATTAAGTATATCACAGAATTAAAAGATTGAATTGTGATCAATAATTAACTACTGCTTAGAATAACAACACAACTTTACACCAATTCCCTAGGGGTTAGGCAGGTTGAACTGACACCCACATGATTATTACATATCTCATTCGTATCTAGGGCCAAATTGGAGTTCACCAAAATATAGCTGTTTGTTTCGGCTATTCTCTGGAAGGGCTGAATTCGGCGGGAATTTTATTGGCAGATAGCTGATTTGATAAGGAGTAACTAGGCTACTTTTATTTTAGAAAATTCATTTATTGTTTTCCATGCGAAACAATGTTCGCCCACTGGCAGGTAGCTAGTGCAGAAATAAATTTCCAAATCAGTAAAAAAATATAATTTTATTATATTATTATTTCTTATTTATATTAGTTATTTTATATTAGTTAGTTTGAGCCAGAGGATGATGTTAGGTTATGATCAGTTCACGATGCAGAAGGCGTTGTGGGTGTCGAAGGTAGACTTGTGGAACGTCTTTGCTGCTGCGGTTCCGGTACGCTGAGCTCCTTCCAATCTTTCTGTAACATATATTAAACAAATTTGTTAATGAAGTATTTTTTTTAATTTTCAAATATCGAATAAGTAACAATCATCGCTTGAAAGGATTGATTGTTGTATGATATGATATATATTTCACGAAGTATAGAAACACAGGAGTCCGAACTTAATGTTGAACGAATGGTCTCTGTTTAGGAAAAAGAATTTTAGCCGTTAGAGGGCGCCATCTTTAGATAAGCACGCGTTCAACCTTTCAACGCGGGAACTTTTGTCGCCATTGACAGCTCTGTTTAATACTAAACTAGACATATCTACGTGATCATAAAATTCTAGCGCAGCCAGTGGCAGAAAAGAGTACTTAAAGCCTAGACCGTTCGAATTTCTGTGTTTCTAAACTTCGTTGCTTGAAAGGACTCACTGTGGTATGATATGAATTTATAGAATAATATTAAATAATTATAATAAAATAGTGGATTTTACTAGACGAGTCCAGACAACGATTTTTATATCTGGGAAAAAGCAGGGTTGATCAGATAATTGCTAGAAATGTGATTACAAGACATTTTAAAGATAATATTTACAATGACCCATTATTTTCTTCTGGAAAAAAGAAATACTACCCCGTCGTCATTTTTAAAAGTTACTTTGAAAATTACATGATTAATGGACGATACCTAAACGATAGTAATGTACTTACCAATATTTTATTATCCGGAATTCTGGAGATGAAATCCAACAAATCATTATTCAGCACTCTATGTGGATGAAGCCGTTTCCTTAAGAACTTATATAAACCTAAAAAGAATGAAAAACTATGAGAGATCGTTTCGATGGTCCACTTCTGTAGAAGCCTTCTCCAGAAGTTGGAAGATAGTAACTGGTTACCGCTAATGACTTCTCGGAAGTTATGTGTGATAAATATCTATAAGTAGATAAAAGCATTGTGCCCAGTGTATGATAATAGACACTTTCCGCCGCCTATTATAATTATGACGTAAAAAATCAACGAGCCGAGGTTATAAAATATGTACGATATTAAATTTAACGTTAATACTGACTAATGTACTAGTGATAGAGCCACGCAGTTTGCTGCATGAATGGGCCGGCTCGACCGGTAAAATACCACAACCTCGCAGATATATCAGCGTAAATATCGGCGTGGCTCATGCAGCATTTCGCTGGATGAAAAAGGTATCTGAAGGCCTTCTCTTCCCTCTCTTCCCTCTCTCCCCTCTCTCCCCTCCCCATTCCACTTCCAACTCCTTCCCAATACCACCTACGAAAACTTTCCCAGCAAGGGTTTTGATCATGCGGGCGGCAGGTCATAAAACCACAGCCAAATCTTTTGACATCATGGATAGTTGGAAAGGATGATTAGTTGTACCGACCCCACTTAAATTGGGATGAATGAATGACTGACTAATTTACTCACCAAAAGACATCATCAGATATCTGAACGGTATTACAGAGATGATACCAGCGGTGATTATCATCAGGAATATAGTTAAATAACTTAAAAATGGTACTTTGAAAGCGGCCAAACTGAAACAAATAATAATGGTTTTATACATAACATTTTTTTTTATGGGATAGGAGGGCAAACGAGCAGGCGTGTCACCTGATGGTAAGCAACTAACGCCGCCCATGGACACCAGCAGCACATATAGTGTTACTGTTGCGTTGCCGACCTTTAAGGGAAGGGGATAGGAAAGGATGGGGAAGGGGGTGGGCCTCCGGGTACCTCTCTCACCAAACGAAACGTGGCATGGGCCACTTTACGTCGGTTTTCTGAGAGATAGTGGTATTTCACCGGTCGAGCCGGCCCATTTATGCAGTAAGCTGCTTGGCTCTACCACTGTTATGCTTCTTCTTCTTTCTACTCGAAGAGGTAGGCAGTGGTTGTTAAGCCTCGACTCGCCGTTATCTTTACATCCCAAATGTGGTGGTGGCGGACCTATTGCCATACACCGGGCACAAAGTTTTCAGTCATCGATATTTATCACACATAACTGTCGATATTCGAAAAGTCATCATAATGTATATTCAAAAAAAGGTCCAATGTTCATCAGCAAAGTCTTCAATATTTCCTTGGTCTGGGATAAAAAGTTTTGATTGTTTTCTTCAAGTCTTGTGGCCCAGCATTTCATTAAGTAATTACAGAATTCCCGAGTTTAGTCCCGAGCAATAATATTTTTTCATTAAGAAGTTCGAATATCGATGACTGACAAGGTTATGCCCGAGGTATGTCAATAGGTTCTACCACCTGTTACATGAACGATTAATCATAGACGGCTAACGCCATCTGTCGACAGACTAAGCAAACACGAGTCAACAATGGCGCTGTATGTAAGCATACGTAATTAATATTTTCACAGTGAATTGGACTGGGCTGGTATTTCGCTGTAAAAAGGCTCATGCCGCGTTTCGCTGTGAATCCGGAGGCAGGCAGCCGGTCGTAAAACCGTAGCCAAATCTTTTGACAACATGGATAGTTCAGAAGGATGATTTGTTGTCTTTGCCGACTCCACTTATAGTGGGATAAGAGCTGGAAAATAACGATAGCAGTAGTAGTGTAAGTCTATTTCTTGAATATACTTTTTAAATATACATACTTGTACAATCTCTCAGCCACAGATACCATGTACTCTATTCCATTCGTGATGGTAAGAGTCATTTCTGGTAATCCTACTATCTTCTCTGTCATGGTCTCGCCGTTGTGTGACTCTTCTGTGGCTATCACTTCATATGACTCATCTGCATTTAAAGATCTTGATATATCACCATCTAGAAATACAATATTCGTAGAAAATATCTTATTTAACATAACATAACTTCACGCCTTTTTCTACCTAAAGGTGTAGACAGTAGCTGTTTAAAGCCTCGCCATGCCATTATGTCTACGTCCCAAATGGAATAGGTGGCGAAATTATTGCCACACCGGGCACAAAGTTTTTAGTCATCGACATTTATCACGCATAACTTTCGAAATTAATTTCGATAAGTCAATGATACAAAACCGCGATCTCTGGATTCAGAAGCGGGGTGCACGACAACTGGACCACCGAGACTAACCACTGGACCACCAAGACTATCTGAATATCTTATTTAATTCGACAAAATATGTTATGGCTATCATAAATCTTATTTAAAATTTAATGGCGCTCTGTTTTGTCTGCCTACCCCGCAAGGGACTTAACGTAAAATTATGTTCAACAACGAACATAATTATACGTTAAATCCTTTGCGGGGTCGTACGTAAAGTATATTGCAATATGTAAAATACAATTAACGTTACCATCCATATTCTAAATTTATCATACACATATGCAAAATCAACAAAGTTTCAAACTATAATTGTTGAGAATCCAGATTTGAACTCTGGAATTCTGAATATGAAGTCGGAATAGTATCATCGGTTACTGTCATATTATTTGATAGTAGTATTCAATCAATAAAAAACTAATTTCTATCTATAAAACAGGAGTAGATAAAGATAAGTCCAATGGAGATCCGTATTTGGATCCGTACATGATTGAGAAACAATATAGCTATAGATATGGCAATAATTTCAAAATACATACATATTATATCTCTAATATATAAAATTCTCGAGTCTAGATGTGCGTAATTGAACTCCTCCGAAACGGCTTGACCGATTCTCATGAAATTTTATGTGCGTGTCGGGTAGGTCTGAGAATAGGACAACATCTATTTTTCATCCCCCTAAATCACAAGGGTAGCCCACCCCTCAATTTTTTTTTAATTTTCCGACATATTTCTGTTTCTTATTTTTTTTATAAAACGGGATACAAAAATACATGCAACCCTAAATTTTCAACCCCCTACGATCAACCCCTATTTTTTAAATTTTATTTTTCGGCAAGACAACGTTAGCTGGGTCAGCTAGTCTAATATATAAAATTCTCGAGTCTAGATGTGCGTAATTGAACTCCTCCGAAACGGCTTGACCGATTCTCATGAAATTTTGTGTGCATATCAGGTAGGTCTGAGAATAGGACAACATCTATTTTTCATCCCCCTAAATCACAAGGGTAGCCTACCCCTCAATTTTTTTTTTATTTTTCGACATATTTCTGTTTCTTATTTTTTTTATAAAACGGGATACTAAAATACATACAACCCTAAATTTTCAACCCCCTACAATCAACCCCTATTTTTTAAATTTTATTTTTCGGCAAGACAACGTTTGCCGGGTCAGCTAGTTGTATATAATATTTATAGTCTCGGTGGTCCAGTGGTATGAGCACACGGCTTCTGATCCAGAGGTCCGGTTCGAACCCTGACAGTGGCTCACGCTAATGACTTTTCGAAATTGTTTTCGGAAGTTAAGTGTGATAAATATCGATGACTGAAAAATTTTGTGCCCGGTATGGCAATAGATTCGCCACCTATTCCACTTGGGACGTAAACATAACGGCGAGACGAGGCTTAACAGCCGCTGCCTACACCTTCGGGTAACAAAAGGCGTGAAGTTATGTTTTATGTATATGCTTATGTTAAATACACATACATAACTTAACGCTGCATCCCTTGCGGGGTAGGCAGAGAGAACAGAGCTTCATAAGCTACGATTCTTACACGCCTCACTCGTTTCTTTGACTTTCATAACTGCTAGTAGACTAGTCACACCTAGCATACGTTGTTAAGGTTCCTGACATCACCATGGTCCAGAACTCGTTTCATTTGATCATGGAAAGTGTGTTGTGGCTGTCCTCTGCTCCTATGTCCATCCGCTCTTGCAGTGTATATCTGCTTAGTCAATCTTACGTCGTCCATTCTATCTACATGTCCGAACCATTGCAGCATTTCTTACTTTTACACGGACACTTTCTTTCAATCCAACTTCCTTCCTTAAAACCTTTTATTCGACGCCGTCGGCCAGAGACACGCCGTAAATTTAGAGCGGCGCCCTCATTTCGCCTGTCCTTATCCTAATTTCTTCTTTCTAACTCCTAACTCCATAAGTTAGCGTTGGGATTTTAAATAATATATAATCATTAAATAAGGATAATTTTAAAATAACTTACTTTGATTCTTATCTATGAAATAGACTATTGGAAACACAGCTGCTACAAGTAGCGGTCCCATCCAAGGTTCAAAATAGAACCAAAACACCAGCCATGATATCAGTGCCAAATAAGCCAGCTCGCGGTCCTCCCATTCGAACAGACGTCTGTAAAAGAACAAAAATCATCAATTAAATGTTCAGTGGTAGAGTGGCTAAATTCGCTGCATGAGTAGGTTGGCTCGACTGGTGAAATACCACATCTCTCTCCCAAATACTGTGGAGTCTTAACGCCTGGGTGGGTAGTTAGCATGTTTGGCCGCTGCCTTGTGTTCTTTTACTACCCACCATCATTGGAGGTTTGATATGACAGGTCATTTGAATGAACCGGTCACCTGCCTACAAGTCGTAATCAGAACAGCAGCAACGCTCAACGAATCTACAGTCGCGGCGGTAGGAGAGAGAACCACGGGAGCAGGACAGTGTCCCTTTATAAACAGGCACAAGAACACTGAGGTAATTGGTCAGTTTGTTTTCTATTCGTTTGAGTTGATTCAAGTGCCTACCTCATCAAAATATACAAGCCCACTTTAATTATTTGCCAGCCCTTCAACTCCAAACAGTGCAGTCAAATGTTGTGACCGTACATACTACAAACTGTTTACATGCTCTTTCATTTTAAATTCTCTTTAACGCCAGAAACCACCGAAGCCTTAAAAAAGTATATTCACTTTATAAAATATATGTAGCCGCGGTGGTCCAGTGGTCGAGCACTATAGCACTTCTGATTCAGAAGTCGTTGGTTCTATTCCGAGCTCCCGCCAATGATATCTCGGAATTCTTTTCGGAAGTTATGTGTGACTGACGATGACTGACAACTTTGTGCCCTATGTATGGCAATAAGTTCGCCACCTACTCCATATGAGACGCGTGACTTGACGATTCGGTAAGTTGAGGCTTAACAGCCGCTGCCTACACTTTCAGGTAGGAAAAATTCGCCTCAGAAAAGAAATAAAAATGGTCATTGTGGGTTATCCCTAACAGACAGACATATGCCATTGCAAACTGTTTTGTAGACCTTGTACAGGTTTATAATAATGCAGTACATTGTTTTGATTAATCACCTAGGATTCAGCGAGCGATTGCAATTAAAGTGTTAAATCTCTAAAATTATAACTTTTTATTTGCTACAGTATTAATGAATTATATATATAAACCACCCCGTTTAAACTCTCTATCAATTAAAAAAACCTGCATCAAAATCCGCTGAGTAATTTCGAAAATCTACGCATATAAGGGGACAGACAGCAGAAAGCGACTTTGTTTTACACTATGTAATGATACGTTTGTATAAGTGTGTTGCAAGCCAAGATGCAATCGTTATTAGAAAACGATTCTCATTTCACAACACTTATCGTGGTACAACGCTTTACTAATTCTTATCAACAGGACCACATCCGTGTTCTATCATTATTATCAAATTAATAATCCAACTAAGGTCGGTATCAAAGTATAATTAGATATATATATATATATATATATATATATATATATATAGTTATCTCAATCCGTCATTTGTTGATCATGCGTGCTGTATGGCGAGCACTTTGTTGATCCGAAAACCTATGTTGATCCGGGTGGTTTTTGTTGATCCAATATAATATTTTTCATACAAATGTGGTTCCGGACGGATCAACAATTTACTCCGTCGAAGCTTAGGAAACCCAACCGAAATGTTGATCCGATATACGAATCCACTTCGATAGTTGTTGATCCGATTCAAATGGGCCAATCAGAAGGCAAGTCCTCCTACTGTCCTGCTGGACATGTATACGGATTTTGCACACATGCGCTATGCGCATGTGTGCGAAATCTATAAAGCGCATATTTTTTTTACGAATCTTAATGTTTTAACTTATTAACCGACTTCGAAAACAGGAGGAGGTTCTCATTCCGTCTTTATGTTTAGTATTTTTTTTATGTCTGTTCACCGACATTTTCGTCAATTATGAACAGATTTCCATTTTTTTTTTGGATAGTGTTCACCTCCAAGATGGTCCCATTTTCACCAGGTCAGGATCTGATGATGGAAACCACGAGAAATCGATGCAACTACTGAAAATCGTGTACGAGTATGGTGTTTTTGTTACGTAATAGGTCTTAAGGATATGCTTTAAGCTGTCAACATCTGATTCTGCTGTGCTGATGAAGAAGACACATAACTCTTAAATGGTAAGGAGTTCGAAGAAAGTACTACAATTGGTAAATATTATCTACTTGATACTATGTAGGGCTAGCTTGCTGCTTATTAGGTATGCTAGAATCTACAGCTGATGCTGCTGTGCTGATTAAGAAGCCATAGAAGTCCTAAACGGTTAGGAGTTGGACAGTACGGTAGTCGATTGTAGGAAACTGTTTAGTAGTATACAGGACTAATGTGTTGCTTGGGAGGTATCTGATACTACTGTGCTGATGATGAACCTACAGAACTCTTAAACGGTTAGGAGTTAAGACATACTTATGAATTCTGAAAAAAAAATCTGCAATACTTTCCAGGCTAGGATTGCCCTTCATACGGGCTGCAGTGTTATTGGGTCTACTCATGATTATAATAAATATAAAAATTCATAATAAGTTTTATTAAACTATATTACCTATTTCCACTATTCTAGATTTTCTGTACGAAATCTTTCATTTGATGGACGCCTATACAGGCTGGAATCCAGTCATATGTAGTAATTGATACCAGATGTAGATCATAATTTCAGTAAACGTTGTACAAAATATTAAGACGATCGGTACAGTAATTAGGTCAATAACGACAGTTTTCATTTTCATGTAATTGAACACTCCCTATAAATGTATGAACTGGAATAAACTCTTCTCAGCTGTTCGTCCTGTCAAGGCCGCTTCGACTTTGTCATAAACGAAAAATACATGGTAACAGAGTACATAATAAAAGGGATCAAGTAGGCACCTACTTTTCTGACTCGAAAATTAATTTTATGTAATATTTAGTAATAAACACTACTGCTAATTTCGTTTAAATAAAGAAATATAGCGGACCGACGGCGCGGGCGTCGATGGGTTCAAGGTCAAATGGCCTCGGATCAACGTTAGTTATAATAATAATAATATCTTGGACATAAATCACACAGCTTCCTCTAGTTCCAAGCTAAGCAACTAAATGCTTGTGTTATGGATACTAGATAACGGATATTAATACATATATACTTTTCTTTTGTAAATACATACTTAAAATACATAGAAAAACACCCAGACGCCACACAAATATTCATGTTTGTCATAAATATTTGTGCTCGTGTGGGAATCGAACCCCCGACCTCGTTGCTGCAGCCGGTAGTTTTACCAAGGCGCCACGAGGCTCGTCGAGTTAATAAGATTTGGCAGGAATATGAATATAAAACGGATGCACATTTGACTCGTCGGTATAATTTTTGCGACCGTTACGGATCAACAAAAAAATGTTGTTTTTGTACATTTTGATGGCAAGTATGTTGCAAAGCGACCTTGTTGAGAGAGAATGCTGCTGCCCATTCTTCCAGCCTTTTCCCTTTGTCGCCTTTTACGACACCCACGAGAAGAGATGGGGTGGCGGTATTCTAAGCCGGCGCCCCACAGCATGATTTTCTATTTACGAAATCTTTAATTTGATGAATGGCTATAGAAGTTATAAATATAAATGCTAAAGTCTCGGTGGCGCAGTAGTCGAGCTCACGGCTTCTGACCCAGAGGTCCGGGTTCGAATCCTGTCACTGGTTCACACCAATGTCTTTTAGAAGTTATTTTCGGAAGTTAAGTGTGATAAATATCGATGACTGGTATGGCAATAGGTTCGCCACCTATTCTATTTGGGACGTAAACATAAAGGCGAGATGAAGGTTAACAGCCGCTGCCTACACCCTCGGGTAACAAAGGCGTGAAGTTATGTTATATTAAGTTAAGCTTCATGCTAAATATAAATCTATTAATATTATCCATTAGACTCTATGCATATTATTGACACATTTATTAATTAGCGCAAGTATTTTTTTTATTAATTTTAATTTAGAAAATTACCTCTCCGCGCTTATTGTGATGTTAATGCATACAGATGTGAAATTATTTTATTATATACCTTCAAGCAAGTTCAATTCAAGCATCGTTATTTAGAAAAAATACTTTTAAAAAAAGTCAGCTAACTTAATTAAGACAAACAGACGACAAAAAAGTACCTACTAACGTAATTAAAAAGCGATAAATAACGCAAACAGTTTAACTACTTAATACAATATATTATAAAACGTAATACTATAACTAAGTCATCTTTAACTATAAATATATTTACATAACAAACATAACATAACTTCACGCCTTTTGTTACCCGAAGGTGTAGGCAGCGGCTGTTAAGCCTCGTCTCGCCGTTATGTTTACGGTCTTACGTCCCAAATGGAATAGGTTGCGAACCTATTGCTATACCGAGCACAAAGTTTTCAGTCATCAATATTTATCACACTTATCTTCCGAAAATAATTTCGAAAAATCATTGGTGTGAGTCAGTGTCAGGATACGAACCCGGACCTCTGGATCAGAACTCAGAAGCCGTATGCTCTACCACTGGACCACCGAGACTGTTAAATATATTTACAATTGTCAGTTATTATTGGAGTCGGTGCCAGCCTAGGTAACGTAGTCTATTGTGTTGTATGATATGCGCGGCCGTCAAAGTCACACGACGAAATAGAATACGGGGTAACTTTTAACCAACTCCGACTTCAATAATAATAGATGATGATTGTAAATATTTTTATAGTTAAAGATGACTTTTTTATGGGATAGGAGGACAAACGAGCAGGCGTATCACCTGATGGTAAGCAACCAACGCCGCCCATGGACACCAGCAACACACATATAGTATTACTGTTGCGTTGCCAACCTTTAAGGGATAGGGGATAGGAAAAGATGGGGATAGGGGTGGGCCTCCGGGTACCTCTCTTACCGAACGAAACGCGGCATGAGCCACTTTACGTTAGTCTTTAGAGAGGTCGTGGTATATCATCGGTCGAGCCGACCCATTCATGCAGCGAACTGCTTGGCCCTACCACTGCTGGCAGACAGTTAAAGTAGTTGACTTAGTTAATTACGTTTTGTATATTGTATTAAGTAGATAAATTATTTGCGTTATTTAACGCTTTTTAGTTACGTAAGTAGGTACTTTTTTGTCGTTTGTGTTCTTGAAGTCGGTTTGACTTTTTTTTAAGTAATTTTATTTCTAAATTATTAGTTGTGTTTATGAGTTGTGAACTTAAATAGATGTTCGTGTTTATTTACTGCTAAACTGCTAAGTAGTTTTCATCGACTAATTGTATTACTGTCTCCCAACTCGTAATCGTAACCAACTCGTCAACCTATCATCTCCTCCTATACTCCTATCATCAGCACAGCAGCGTCAGGTGTTGATTCAAGCATACGTCCCAAGCAACAAGTTAACCCTACATACCTTAAGTAGTTTTTATAGACCAATAGCAATTCTGTTTCTAAGCTCCTAGCCGTTAAGGAGTTCTGTGAGCATCATCATCAGCTCAGCAGCATCCGATTTTGATACCTTAAAGTAAATACCCAACACATGACGCAACAAACACACTACACAAGCCTAAATTTTTTGGTGGTCGCCTTCGATTTCTCCTGGATCCCATTATCAGAAATTGACTTGGTGACAATGGGACCATCTGGGAAGCATACCCTTTCGAATAAAAAAAGAATTTTGCAAATCGGTCCAGACGTCTTTGAGTAATCGCTGAACATACATAAAAAAAGATCCCGACGAATTGAGAACCTCCTCCTTTTTTGGAGTCGGTTAAAAAAAGACTAGAATTATATAGTTACTTCAAAAAAATCATCGGGGCTAATGACCAAAGAATCACTTTGCACGTCCGAAATGGAATAGGTTGCCTATTTCCATACACCGCGGACAAGATTATTATAAATATATTAAAATTATATTTATCACACATAACTTCCGAAAAGATTCCGAAAAATTATTGGTGTGAGCCCGGAATCAAATCCATGCAGGGCCGCGCCGGAAGTGTTTAAGAGTTATATTTACTAGCTGACCCGGCGAACTTTTTTCCAGATCAATAATATTTTTTGACTAATTTTATTCCTTTACTTCAAGCTCTTGTTACCCGAAGGTGTAGGCAGTGGCTGTTAAGCCTCGTCTCGTCGTTATGTTTACGTCCCAAATGGAATAGGTGGAGAACCTATTGCCATACCGGGCACAAAGTTTGTCAGTCATCGATATTTATCACACATAACTTCCGAAAACAATTTCGAAAAGTCATTGGTGTGAGCCAGTGTCAGGAATTGAACCCGCGACTTCCGGAATCAGAAGCTGGGTGATCGTACTTTAGTTATATATCTCTATGTCAAAAACATGAAAATAATGCAAATAACATTTATTATATTAACAGAGTACATAATAAAAGGGATCAAGTAGGCACCTACTTTTCTGACTCGAAAATTAATTTTATGCAATATTTTGTAATAAACACTACTGCTGATTTCGTTTAAATAAAGAAATATAGCGGACCATCGGACCTTGAACCCATCGACGCCCGCGGGCGTCGATGGGTTCAAGGTCAAATGGCCTCGGATCAACGTTAGTTAGTAAGATTTGGCAGGAATATGAATATAAAACGGATGCACATTTGACTCGTCGGTATAATTTTTGCGACCGTTACGGATCAAAAAAAACATGTTGCTATTGTATATTTTGATGGCAAGTATGTTGCAAAGCGACCGATGCAGATCCACAAACAACTCTTCCATTTCAAATTTGGATCAAAGTATATCAGTTATATTTTTAAAGAGCTAATTATACACTGCAAAAAGGTGGATCAACATTTCTTTTAACGTCTTACTGGATCAACCTTTACATAGAACGGATATTTATATATATATATATATATATATATATATATATATATGTATACATACCATGAATGTGATGATTATCGCGCTTATCTATACATATTTATTTGAGTATCGGTTGTCCAGTGATCGAGCATCCCGCTTCTGAATCAAAAAGTCGCGGGTCCGAATCCTGGCTCACACCAATTACTTTTACGAGATTATCTTCGGAAGTTATGTGTGACAAATAATGATGACTGACAACTTTGTGCCCGGTATGGTAACAGGTTCGCCACCTATTCTATTTGCGACGTAAACATAACGGCGAGACGAGGCTCAACAGCCGCTGCCTACACCTTCGGGTAAGTAGTAGTAGTAGAAAGAAATGTTATGTTATCTATACATATATACTGTATTCTGAAATATCTCTTACAATTTTGTTGATGAAATTGGAATAGATAAGTTTAAAAGAAGAGACAGGTTGACTAAACAGATATACAATGCAAAAGCAGATCGCAATTGACAAAAACCTAACGGAAGCCTTAAAAACCGATGAGAGTGTAAGACAAGAAATTATTGAAGTCAAAGAATCGAGCGATGTATTTCAAGTCTCTGTTTTTTCTGCCAACCACCCGAAGATAATTCGAAAGAGAAAGTTAAACAGACATATATTTATCAGCCAAGCACAATTATATTTGCAAAAGCGAATACCTAAAATGTTGATATTTTTATGGATTTTATTCAAGATCCCGCGTTCCAAAGTACGGTAGTCCATTTGTGAAATTCATTAGGTCTTAGTTTGTTAAAATAAATTTAACTAAGTTTATATTCCTAATTGTAACCTAAATATTAGTTACTAAGTTTGACACTAGATGGCGCGATGTGAATTACGACGAAAACTTTATTATTTTATATATTGAAAGGGAGGGCCCTGAGAAGATTCTAGAAAAACCAAATAAATATTGAAATATATAGGTACTTACTTAAAACTCTCGTTGATCCTGTAGAGGAAGTCGAACGTCTCTTTGATGAATTTGACATTTTTATAAACCAGCGCTACATCGAACTTTGGCTGTTTGACTACATACTTGACCTGCTTAGGACGGAATAATTTTAATGACGCGGTCACCTGAAAGATAACGTCTTAGATTATTGTGACATAAATAATAACAAAACATTGATATATTATCTCTAGTAATTTTAAATGGTATTTTCCTAATAATTAATTACGTTAAATAAATGTTTACAATACAGTCAGAATAAACACTTAACACACATACATTTAACATAACTTCACGTCTTTTTCTACCCGAAGGTGTAGGCAGTGCGTGTTAAGCCTCGACTCGCCGTTATGTTCACGTCCCTAATGGAATAGGTGGCGAACCTATTGCCATACCGGCCTCAAAATTTTCTGTCATCGATATTTATCTTACCATACTATCATACCTACCATCCTACCATAACTTTCGCACCAAATACACACAAATTAATTTCGATATGTCATTGGTGTGAGCCAGGATTCGAACAAGCGACTTCTAGATTCGGAAGCGGGGTGCTCGACCTCTGGACCACGAAGACTATTAATACACTTAAATTACTAGACTGTTGACTATATAATTTTTAATAAAATTATCGGCAGTCAGTAGCAGTATTTTAGTCATTTTTACTCACATCGTTTAATCTACTTCATAGTATGCATACAGATAGACAAGCAATAATCTTTGACTATGTTCTTTTGGATGAATGGATGAAATTGGACTTACAGGATTCCAAAATATGGACATTTCCAGTCTCACTCTTGGACAATTTCCTTTTGCACTCCTCCGTTTATGGTTGTCTTTGAGTGCATACCATCGTGCTTCACCGTCGTATATTCTGAGCAGCGGTATGGTCACTCGTCCAAGGAAATTATTCAGTAATGCGTTCAAGGAGTCATCGTGTACCTTTACTTCTATAGTCGATGTCACATCGTATATGTTGCTGAAAATAATAATAAAAAGCCGTTTTAAATATATAAAAAAAAGAACCCGGCGAACTTTGTTTCGCCTCGGAAGCAATAAAGATTTATTAGCTTACAGTTACCTACCAATAAAATTTCCGTCAAAATCTTTCTAGCCATTTCAGATATTATCCGGAACAATTAGAAAGAAAGACAAAAATTGTAAAGAGAAAATATTTTCGTATGTGTATATTCATATGAATGTACTAGAACTAAGTTATTTCAATATTACTTTCAAGTAAGTAAATTATTTCAATTTAATTTATAGCGTGGCAATCCGGCCAGTCTTCTGGGAACGCTGCCAGTAGATAGAGATGCGGACAAATTTAACTATGGCTAGTTTTTTAATTGTATATATTGTAAATAACGTAATTAATTTATTTCTTCTTATTATTGTAAATAAATTTATTTATATGTAATTATATATAGATTAAGTTTGTGATTTTTAGTGATACTATGCCTACTTTCAATGCAATATGTAAACAGTTGTTGACGGCTCGAAGACTTAGTTCGAGAATAGTCCAGAGAAAGTAACGGTTTTGAATACTGGCACACACGAATCGAAAAACACAACTCTTTTTTTTATGAACTCGGGTAAAAACATCGATAAAATACAATCGATAAAGGATATGCAGATTATTTTTTTACTATGGCTTAGGCTAACTAGTAGTTATGCCGGATTCCCTGTCCTCTCCTACCAGCATTTTATATACAACTACACTAGGATGGAAGTGTGCTCCTCCTCACCACGTACTATTTATCCATTTTTGTAATTAACTACTATTATAGTACTACTATAACTTACTTTGCTACTTTACTACTATACTTACTTTACTTAAACTACTACTATAAATTCTTCCAAAAACTCAACACAAAAACCATATTCATAATTTACTTACAATACATAGTTTTTATTCCATATAGGTTCTGATGTAGAATAGACTTTTGGTGTTTGTATTTTCTCGTTGTCCAGTTCCAAGGTGCAGTATGCATTCGGTCTGCCCTGTAGACCTTTAGCACCGATCACTTTTACGTGCAATTGACCAACTACTTCCAGATCTTTGGGCACATTGTAAAATGCCTAAAAAATGATAAATTTTTGCTTATAAATGAGAAACTTAATTGAAAATTATTATTAAATGATAAAATAAACTGCCGGCAGTGCTACTGCCACTATAACAGAGGTAGAGCCCAGCATTTCGCTGCATACATGTGCTGGTTTTTTGTTCGACGCAAAGTGGCTGATGCTGCGTTTTGTACGGTGAGATGCCTCGAGGTACCCGGAGGCCCACCTCCCTTCCCCATCCTTTCCCATCCTACTCCTTTAAAGGTTAGCAACGCAACTGTAACCATATATGTGTTGAAGGTGTTCATGGGCGGCGCTGGTCACTTACCATCAGGTGACACGCCAGCTCGTTTGCCATCCTATCCCATAAAAAAGATGAAAAAAACATCACGTGATTAATGGACGGCTCCTTAGTGGTGCACGATAGTAATTTAATATTTCTTCATAGTATCAGTAGGTTTAAATATTAATATACGATAACACAGATAAAAAGGTTTAATTCCTTTCATATTTTGATGTAAACAAAGAAAAAATAATTGTATAAAATGTTGCCTAAAAGGTCTACGGAGAATGTGGACCTTATAAAGTAATTACTATCAAAAATAATAATTCATACATATTTAGATTGCAGGTCTTCAGCATTAAGTTCCATGCCATTGTCTAAATCTAGGTTCCTAATAGTGCATATCGTCACTGATAAATGTATCGAACCGTATCCTTCTTCCAGCTCCTGCCAGATGTCGTGAGTGCGCACTTTTTCAAACAATGACAGGTCAAGAGCACAACTTTAAAAAAATAAAATAAAATTAGCTTACAGTATAGCCATAAGAATATTTATCTATTTAATAAACAAACTCAATAATAACTCATGTTTAATTATGATTTTAAATATTGTAAATCAAAACTGCAACCAAATCAAAAATATAATCTTTTTTTTTTTTTTACCGTGGTCACTTAATTTGATTATTAGATCCATTCCAAGAGGTCTTTATCAAGATAAGAACACAACGCAAACGTCAATGAACCAACTGCCAAGATAAAGAGGGGACCATGACCCATGCAATACATTATATCGTCAACAAACATATTTATATTATAATATCAATAATTACCTACTCCATTTATTAGATTTTATTGACCGAACGTAACCTAAATATTCGTAGATACATAATTACCCATTTGTTTTACTGTATTATCCTTTGTACATTCACGCTATTCGCTATTTTATGAGAATACAAGTATTATGTATTACTGAAGGCAATGCTTCGACTCATTTTCATATTTAAGCATATACATGTGTACACTTTCTCATCATCACCATCTTCCACCCTGTTCCCTTCATTTGGCATCCTCAGAACAGGTTTACTTTTCCACGCTTCCCTAACATTCCCTTCTTCCACAGCAACAACCTTCCTAATCAAATCATCCCTCACACAATCCATTGATGATTTCATCGGTCTCCCTCTTCTCTTTTTACCTTCCACTTACGGAATTCATCATTCTTTTCGCGACATGTTTACACTTTCTAATACACTAAAAAAGTTATGATACATAGAGGTACAATTTGGAAATTTTAAAATGGACATATCCAAGTGGGTACCAACCTGCCCATAAAGTTTTTCTGTCTTCCTTTGTCCCAAAGCGATATATGAAGTAGCTGATCACTATTACCGTTCAATTTGAACCTCTCCCTCCACTGTGGGTGGTGTGTGCTAACAACATTCTTTGATCTATGCGTTTGAGATCCCAACCTGTAAACAAACAGCTGACATTAATTCCACATAGAAATTACAAATTATACAAGTTTACTCGAAAGTAAAAACGGCCTCGACTCTTAAATTTTTACGTCCCAAATAGAATAGGATAGGATCTTTTACATACACCGAGCACAATGTGAACTTTAGGTAGGTTCCAAGTTCCAATACACCTGTCACTGAACGCAATATTTAGGATATCAGTGAATAAACTACCATGTGAACCTATTACTATAAATTATTAATTCAGTAATATTATATCACTTATAATCTCCTAATAGTCTGGGTGGTCCAGTGGTCGAGCACCCGCTTCTAAAATCTAGACGTCGCTGGTTCGAAACCTCATACTGGCCCACACCAATGACTTTTTGAAGTTTTTATATAGTTTATATGTTTATATATAGTTTTTATGTAGTTAGTATATAGGAAAAATATCGATGAATGAAAACTTTGTGCCCGATATGACAATAGATTCGCCACCTATTCCATTTGGGACGTAAACATAACGGCGAGACGAGGCTTAACAGCCGCTGCCTACACCTTCGGGTAACAAAAGGCGTGAAGTTATGTTATGTTATGTTAGATAAAAATATACTAAACTCAAGACGTCACTAAGATAGCAAAAGTAGGTTGCGACATACATATACTTCAAACACAATCTACTGTATCCGAAGTCCAATAGATTGTTTTAACGCAGTGATTTAAGAACTTAAGAACTATCGATATGATCAGAAAAGATATTACTGCACTAGCCTTTGATAGATTTGGTACTGACGTTTTTATTTAGTGATGTGATGAAGGGCCTCCAGAGGGCTCTGTCACCGAAAGAATATGGCTTGAGTTTTACGTCGATGATTTGATAGCTCGTGGTATTTCACAGGTGAAGCTTGTCCATTCATGTATTGAATTGAGTTGGTCTATCACTGTCTAAAACTGTAGCTATCTACCATTGCCCTAGTAGTCCTTTTTTTTTTTTTTTTTTTTTTTTTTTTTCTCGCAGTGGAATGCATTTACGCATACCCCGCCGTCATCAAGGCACAACTCCGTGACGACGTCGGGGTTATGTGGGACTCACCGGCTGGTGTGCAAGGCCGGAATACCCACTAAACCACTGCGGCGCACTTCTCAGTCTTGGTGGGGCGCCAGGGGTTCGCGGTAAGCATTCTACGCCTGGCGCCCCGACAATTGCCCAACCAGCCCCGCAGCGCGCGAGCGCACAGGGGGGCCGGTACGGCGACGACCTGGGCCCGAGTCGCCGCGCAGCGCAGAGCGCTGGGCCGGCGAGTCAAGCTGAGACCCTGAGGTCGACTCCTTGGAATCCAGCCCGCCGCGGGGCGCTATTGCGCAGTGAGCGACGAGCCAGTCGGTTCCCGGATGTTAAGGCGGGGCGAGGAGGCAACGAAGATATTCTCGTCGCCTCCTCCCTGGCCTCGCTCGACGGAGCGGGTCCGCATCGGCGGCGTATTCACGCCGACGCTCCGCGGCCTCCTTCAGCGAGATAATAGCCTCACTGAAGTTGGCCACTGCTTGCCAGCACCTGTCGCTGCCGACCATGGCACTGATCACTGCCGGCAGCGACAGGTCCCCACCGATCACTGCCACCAGGTCGTCCCGGTACCCCTGCCAGGCGGCGCAAGCCTGGAGGGTGTGGCACGCCGTGTCTTCCGGCGCGCCACACTCGACACAGCCCGGAAACCTTTCCCTCCGGGCTATTTGACACAGATACTTACCGAAGCAGCCGTGCCCGGTAAGCATCTGTGCCAGTCTGTAGGTCATCAGACCATGGCGGCGGTCAACCCATCCCTCCAGGACTGGTCGAACCGCCGCTGCGACGTCGGCTCCAGCAGCCGGACTGTCGAGATCCGCCTGCCACCGCCGGAGCATAGTTGTGCGTGCAGCAGTCCGCACACTCGCCACGTTAGCCAGCCCGCCCCGAGCACGCGCCTCCGCGCAATGCTCATAGACCGCCGCCAGGACCCTCGCCTCCAGCTCCCAGGGTGAATCGCCTGCAAGAACAGTGGCCGCCGTCCACGACACCGTACGGTAGCCCCTGATTTGCCTCGTCGCTATGACCCTCTGAGGTCTTCGTAAGAGGGCCACGTTCTTGCGAATGACGAGGCTGTCCGCCCAGATAGGGGCTCCATACAGTGCCATGGAGCGAATCACACCACTGTATAGCCGTCTACAAGGCGACCCTGGTCCTCCTATGTTGGGCAGCAGTCGACCAAGCGCAGCCGCCGTATATTCCAACTTAGGGGCGAGCTTGGCCAAGTGGCAGTCAAAACGCCATCTTCCGTCCAAGTGCAGACCGAGGTACTTCATTTCAGCCTGCACCCGGACTTCTACTCCTTGTAAATTGAGCGTTGCTCCTCGGGGGGGGCCTCGGCGTGGACCGTGAAAGAGGAGTGCCTCCGTCTTACTCACGGAGACCTTCAGGCCCAGCATACCGATCCGGTCCACGACGAGCGTCGTTGCTACTTCGGCGAGACGGGCCACCGCGGCGAAATTGTCTCCCCTTGCCGTAACAAGGGTGTCGTCGGCATAGCAGATCACCCCCACTCCCGGCAAGAGAGCGCCGCGGAGGATCCAGTCGTATCCAACGTTCCACAGGACTGGACCAAGAACCGAGCCCTGCGGAACGCCACGCATCATGCGCCGCCGGATCAGACGCCCGTCGCCTCCCTCCCAGACGATGTACCTCTCCTCGAGGTACGCCCGCAACAGACTCCGAAGGTAAGGAGGCACGTTGTGATAACGGAGCGCCTCCCCCAACGTCTCGTACGGGAGGCTGTTGAAGGCGTTCTCAATGTCCAGCGAGACTGCCAGAACAACCTGTCCCCTGTCCACTGCCTCTGTGGACAGTGACTTCAAGGCGGACAAAGCGTCGATGGTCGACCGCCCCGCCCTAAAGCCAAACTGGAGGTCTGACAGCCCGGGGCCATCAACCTCAAGGTGCCGAACGAGACGGTCCGCCAAGATCTTCTCGAACAACTTCGCCGTCTCGTTCAGCAGGACCAGCGGCCGGTACGCGGAAGGGGAGCCAATTGGGCGCCCCTCCTTACGTAGCAGGTACAACCGTCCAGTTTTCCACTCCTGCGGGAACCGCCCGGTCCTTATGCAGGTATCGAGCAGCTCCCGAAATTCCTCCTTGAGCACCCTCATCGCGATGCCGAGAGCCCGGCCGGGGATTCCGTCCGGGCCGGGAGCCTTCTTCCTTGTTTGAAGCCGGGCCAGAGCGCGGTCTAACTCGTCTTCCGCGACTAGAGGAGGAAGTATAGAGTCCTCTTCCCGAGCGGTCGAGGGTGGAGCCATTGCCGGGGGAATGTGACCCGCAGACTGCGGAAAGAGACCCCCCACCAGCCTAGAGAGAACATCCTCCGATGCAGTCATCGTAATGGGGGCACCACAGGCGCTAAGTTTATTCCGCGCCAAGATGTAGGGGCGCCCCCACGGATCCCTGTCGAGGCTCTGCAATAGCTCCTCGCGGGCCCCTGTTTTGGCTCGGCGGATAGCCAGCTGTAGGTCTTTTTTCTTCCGCTTATACTCTTCCCACAGCTGGACCTCCTCTGCAGCTCCCCTACCCCGGCGCCTACGATGACGTTTGTGGGCGCGCCGTGCCCTAAAACAGGCCACACGAAGGCCATCGATCGCGGGCGACCACCAGTAGACCTGGCGGCGCGGCGGCCTCTGCCGGGCTCTCGGCATCGCCGCATCGCATACTGCGGTGAAGGCGTTCTGCATTCGGCTTGCGAGTGTATCTGCGTCTTGTCCGGCGCGATCTCGCCCGGTGGCGAACCACCGCTGGACTGTGGCCGCCTCTAGGGCTATTTCTCGGTCGAGTTGACTGAGGGCCCATCGGGGGAGGCGACTGCCGCCACGAGGAGTCTGCGGCGGTCCTGGGAGGACGGAAGAGACACTGAAACGGATGTACCTGTGATCCGACAGCGTCACTGCGTCCTCCTCCACTCTCCAGTCGGAGACGTCACGAGCGACAGCAGCAGAAGCAAACGAGAGATCAACAATAGATCCCCCCCGTCGCCGCTCACATGTGTAGACGTCCCCCCTGTTCAGGAGGGACAGACCGGAGAGCAGGGCCCACTTCTCAGTGGCTCTCCCTCGCGCGTTCGTGGTGGGGCTACCCCATGCACGAGACTTCGCGTTGAAGTCCCCAAGGACAAGGATTGGCCTCGAGGACTGACGACTCATCGCAGCCCGCACGGAGTCGAGAAACAGCTCGTAATCCGCTAGGACGCGATTGGGCGAGAAATATACGCCCACAACGACGAAGTCTCGGAACCCAGCCACGACATAACCACGGCCTCTCTCTATTAGAGAGAGGGGAGGGCCAGAGCCCCCTATGGACAGGATTGCAACTGTGTCATCCATATCCCCCACCCAGTTAGAATGGCGGGGGATAGCGTACGGCTCGCAGGCCACGCAAACCTCGATTCCCCACTCCACCAGAGACTGAACTAGGAGGTCCTGTGCCCCGGTGGAGTGGTTAAGGTTACACTGAAGAAAGCCACAATGCGCCCGGTTCATGACGACATCGCAGCAGTTTCTTCGGCCACTTGGGCCGGTACAGCAGGCGCAGTGCTCGGTGCGGTAGCCGTTCTCCTCTTGATTTTGGGGGGGTTACAAGACCGCCCCCCCATTACGTGAGCCGAGGGCCTTTTAGCGGCGGCGCACACTGCGCAGTGTATGGACTTACTGCAGCAGTCCGCCGATTTGTGGCCCTCGGCGCCGCACCTGAAACAGAGCCTGGCCCGATCGACGTCCGCCGGGCAGAGCGCGCCCGTATGGCCCGGAGCGAAGCACCTGAAGCACCGCAATGGCCGCCGCTCCAGGGCCCACACCCGGGCCGAACTCCACCCAACGAGTAGCCTGCCGCCCACGAGCTTCCTCGCCGCGCTGGCCGGACACCGCACGTGGGCTGCACCCATTCTGGTGGGGCCCCCTCTGATGGGACCCACGCGCACGCTACTCGTCACACAGCCAGTAACCCGTGCGATAGCCGCCGCCACACCATCCGCAGTGACGGAGTCGTCCAGCCCTGATACCCGTACATCTGCAATATTTTCAGGCACGACGACCTCGGCGACCCCATCTAGTACGGTGCGAAGCCTTGCAGCTAGTCCGTCCACGGCGTCAAGGGACTGGCCCTTAGGAAATTGAAGGACACGAGCGCCCGTAGCGCTGTGTCGGAAGCGCACGCCCTCACCAATCCCTAGAGCGGGTAGGTCCACCTCCTCGCTGGCGTGGGCCAGGGCTTTGGCGTAGGTCATACCTATCTTTTCCGCCTCGGGCTGAATTTTTAGGATCAGGGCCGGCGGACGTTCAGCACCAAATTTCTTCTTTTTAGATTTTTTCTTCTTTTTCTTTTTTGCTTTCTGGACCTGTTGGGCCTGAGCAGCCGAGGCGGGCGCGGGCTGCGCGAGCTGCACCGGCTCTTTCTTTTTCCTTCTTGTGACCGTGACCCAGGCTTCTTTTCCGGGGGCCACAGGTGCAGCCAGGGCCGGAGCGGGCGCTACAGGGCCATTAGATGGGCTATCTTTGGCTGCTACGACGGCCACCTTCGAACGTGGTGGAGCAGCGGGAGGCTGTTCCTGGGTAGATAGCTGTGTAGCTGTGGCAACAGCACGCTGTGGAGTAAGGACGCCTGTTGGTGCATCCTCTCTTCGTCGGTCCGCCGCTAACGGAAGGCGAGGAGTCTTGGGCGGTAGGAGGCGGTCTTCAATGGCCGCAAGGCGTGCACTTATCATCTCTCCGAGGGAGCGAGTTAGCGACGTCTGTAGCTCTTGCACGACGGAGTCTAAATCCGGAGCAGAGGTTGTGGCGACTTTCTTTGAGCTGGCGGTGGCGGCTCTCATTTCGGCGAACTCGCGCCTATGAGCCCTTAGTTCTGCCTCCAGCGTGGATATATGCCGCTGTTGGCGGGCCAGTTGCACCCGCAGACGCGAGCTCTCCCCGCTTTCTTGGCGGGCTGCCAGCTCCGCTACCACGTCTTGGAATATGCTGGATCCTTGTTTCAGCTTCTTAACGTACGTACCCTTGAGATGGCCGGACGTAGCGGCGACGTGCAAGATAGCCGCCGAGGCCTTTCCCGCTAAGGCACGCAGTTCCTCCGGCCCCAAAGGGCCCAGATCTGGGATGGTTAGTTTTGTCAGATCGTCGTCTGCCTCACTTGCGGCAGACATGGTAGCGTCTTTTAGAAATGCTCGACGCTCCAGCATCCCAGCTAGGGTCTCCTGCTCATTCCTTTCACGTCCAGTGGTTGACAGGACTCTAGTGGCACCTGCCTTACAATTTTTACCTCGGCTCGATGGCTTCTCCTTGCGGACAGGTTCGCCATCAAGCTTCTGGTTTGGGTGATCACTATCAGGTCCCAATTTCTTCCTCGGGCCGTGAGGCCTCTTTGATCCTGACGGGATCACAATCTCCTCCTCAGAAGAGGATATCTCCGTTTCATATCTAGATGATCTGGAGGTTAATCGTCCGGTTGAGTCACGCGGTCGTAGGCGCGCTCGGATATTCAAGTTATCCTTATCAGTAGCTGTATCGGTTAACCTAGTAGAGTGCAAGGGTCGTCGGGTGATGGCTGCAATGGCAGCCACCGTGTCGGCATTGGTTGCCCCCCCCCGTATACGAGGGGCAGACGGAAGACATAGACTCTTCGCCAGTGCCTTCCGTGAGGGATTCCCCCGCAAAGCAGGGACCCTCCCGGGGATTAATAGTATTTGTCGCCATTGCCATAGTTTTAAGATTTTCCAGTGTCGTCGTTACCAAAACAGGGGAATCGGTGGTCCGGTAAGAAAAATTAGGTCGTCCTGTGGTAGCTGCGAGCGCAGCCACCGATAAGGCATCAGTTGCCCCCCCCGCATACATGGGGCAGACGGGGGGCAGAAACGACGACGGGTCGCCGTCACTGCCCTCCGTGAGGGACTCCCCCGCCAAGCGAGGACCCTCTCGGGGATTGTTTGTATTTTTGACTTTTGCCATTTTCGGTTTCGTTTCGTTTTTGGTAATTTTTTATAGAGGTTTTCTTCCTCGCGGCCCCCACTAGGAGGTGGCGGCCCTCGTGCCGACCCCACGGGTCGGGTTACGAGTCGGGCCGGGCGGCGGTCTGAACCAGACGCGTCCGCCCGCCCCTGAGCGACCACCCGGTGGGTGACGCCACCGTGCCAACTCCGGGTAATTTTTTAATAGAGGTTTTCTTCCTCCTGTCAGACTCTTCCCCAGAACCTGACGGAAATGACTCCGCCAAGCCCTGCCCAGGGAGCACCGGCCCGGGAAGAAGCACCCGGGCGCACGAGGAGGTAGTCTGACTGCGCCCCCCTGCCCTAGTAGTCCTGTACTAACCAATGACTACGGGGATCTTTTTTAGCAAATCTGGCACTACCAGGAATTGCGCGGGAAAAGATAACTAAGGTTTGTCGAGGCATAATAGCGAAGCGATAAACTTTCGAGTATCTGTATCTAGGTTTTAGTTTTTTTTATGGTCAAATTATAGCGTTGCAAATGATATTAATAATGAAAATTGGGAATTTTACGCTTTTATCTCAATTAAAAGAGCCACGCGAATATATTATGCTTAAGGTAGATCCCAAAATTCCCACATTTTACAGTAATGGCGAATGGTTATAAAATTAGCGATTGATAACAACTCGCTGAAACAAATAAACGTAACAGATGTTTCCGATTATCTATATATTTTAAATAAAAACGTCGTAAGTGCAAAAGTGCCATCTGTTGCAGATAATATTTAAGCGCCTGCATTCAATATTATCTATAGTGATAATTTTGATTTGATTAATTTTCACATATGGAATTCTGGAGGTCAAGCACCCCTCTTTTGAATTCTTTTAACAATTTCCAGTACATAGTTATATGTGATAAGTGCCTCTTATTACATTTGTGTGGGACGTAACATTTTGGAGAGTCGCCGCCGCTGCCTACCTTGGGAAAGTAACAGTTACAAAAACCAAATAGTAATAAAAAATCATCTTTAATTACCTAAATTTGCAATGAATTCCATGTGATAGTCCGTCATCAGGTACATCGGGAAGACCTTTCGCTTCAACCAGTACGATGTTCACTACAGTATTCTTTCCACTCTTGCTCTTCGATGATTTGGTAGACTCCCTTCTCACCTGAACGAGATAAAACCAATACAAAATCCCAAATAATAATTTTAAATAAAAAGTGAAGTTTGTCAAGAGTATATAAATTGAACAGCTGCCCATCAGCTAGCTTCTCCTTTGACTTAATCTGAAAGGGAAAGTCCATTCCCAGGCGGGACTGATTTTTATTAATAATTTCCTCCTGCATTTTAAAGTTACTTTAATTCTCCAATAGAGGGCGGTGTTTTAATTTTTGACCAAATTCTATTACACCAGTCGAATTCATTGGCCAAATGACCTATAATATATATTTTATTATTTATAATATGTATTTTATAAACAATGAGTATAACTTACAATGCCATTGCTGGTTGGAGTAATTGGTGATTCCGGGGGAGTGACAGAATCTCTCTTTCTGCTATTCGCTGCCGGCAAAGAATCCAAAACAGGATTGGCCCTCCTCAAAATATCGTTTGCGATATTTAGAAAGAAATTTGGACGTAAACTGTGAACAAATCAAGCAAGTATATATAAGGTTTTATGAAGAACATGCATTATTAAGTTTTGCCTTAAATATTTTTACTTGTGATAGTTATTCCGTCAGTAATGATCACATAACTTTTAAAGAAATCTTGGAGTCTATTCTTAAAAAGACTTTAGTTTCACTTCCAACAGACAAATGCCCAGGGATTTATGTATATTTTGACATTGCAAATGCTTATTTTGGTCCGTCAGTCAGTCACTCTTTCGTACCAGTTCGTTTAATTCCGGATGTTCTCAGACCTTCGGCGGGACCTTCGGCTTCGGCCCAGAATCCGACCGATGGCGAAGATCTCGCCGAAGATGGATTTTTGGCCGAAGCCGAAGCTTCGGCTAGTAAATAGTCATATTTCATCGGGAATGATTCGTTTCTAATTAAGAGTTTTAGGTGTATATTGGTTTCCTAAATCCATATACACCATTTATCTAACTATGACAAATCATAGACAAATCGCACATGGTCTGATCATGGGCGTGCATCATTGTCTGCGAAAAACACGCTGAAACTTTGCATTCAGCTTCCAGAGAAATATGTATGTACAATTTTTGGTTACACGATTACCCTAAGCAATCTTGCGTCAAGATTTTATTAATTACAGCCACAACAACAACCTGGAAAATAACGCCAATATACGCATCAGCCACTTATGAAGCGTAAGTGGTACATAACATAAATGTACCACTTACGCTTTATTAGTGGCAGTACAATTTTTGGTTACACGATTACCCTAAGCAATCTTGCGTCAAGATTTTATTAATTACAGCCACAACAACAACCTGGAAAATAACGCCAATATACGTATCAGCCACTTATGAAGCGTAAGTGGTAGATATCTAGAATTTATTTTGCTCACTAATATGAGTTGCAGTTTTATCTGCATCCGTCCTGGTTGCTAAAATCTGGCGATGAGGTGACCGATTTTAGTTGTGTTTCCATGCTATATTTATATAAAAAGTTTTAATATAAAAACGTTCAGTTAATATTATTTGGGTCTTTTTAAATGTGCAATGTTTCGTTCAAATATTTTATTGGACACTAGCGCCCCGCTCCGGCACTACAGAAAAAAATGTAATGTTATTATACTTATGAACCTTCCTCTTCAATCACTCTATCTTCTAAAAAAGCCTCCATCAAAATCGGTTGCGTAATTTTGAACATTTAGGCATACATAGGGATATAGGGATAGAGAAAGCTTTGTTTTATGCTATGTAGTGATTTGTAAACGAGATATATTTGAAATTAATCGTTACCTAGTTGCATAAATTGATTAATCGTGTCTTTATCTCACTATCAAGGTACCCTAAAGTCAAAAAGTATTTGAACTTCAAACAAAATTCCAGAAAGTCCATTTGTAGTGGGCACTTACTAATTTCCTAATTGCGTTTCCTACACACTTCATTTCACTTCAACTATATGAACTAACTGATTAGCTGGTTTTAAATTTTCTTAACTAACTCTGTAAATCTAATTTCACAACATTTAAGCACTTGTCTACTCAGTTGCATGCAAATAAAACTATTGCATTATTTTATTTCATCTAAACACGAATCAAAATAACGGTTAAATTTAATAATATTATTAAACTAATGTCCATTCTGGAAGATGTAGATGCCTAATCAAATATACATTAAACAAAAAGAGATACTTACGAGACTCTCGTATTGTTAGGAATTGGTGAATTCTGCTCTGATTGATTCGATTCAGTGGTATTCATATTTCACTATATTTTGATATATTATTATAGTTTTAATTAATACAATAACTTAACGATAATTATTGAAGATAAATTATGAGAAGTTCACATCACTTATTAGCTTAGCTGCGGCTTATTATCGCGGGCGTAACACTCGCACTGTCCAACATATGTATGATAGATAACAGAATAATCACATTATTTTTTTTTGTAATAAATTAATTGATAATATACTAGTAAATAATGTACGCATATGTATATAGTGTTCAATCTTATCACACTCTATTTCAAGTAATCATATGAAACTTCTTTGGACAATAAGCAAAACATGCAACTGTGTGAGACAAAAAAATCTCAAGCTGCAAATGGACTCCTAGACTAGAGACTAAATATAACACGTCCCAAAGGTATTGTAATGGCGAACCTATTGCCATACCGAGCACAAAGTTTTCAGCCATCGATATTTATCACACATGTGTAAAAATGAAATTATAAATAAAATTAGCTTACCTGAATTCGTTTATTAACGAGCGTTGTATTTGTTATGGGGACCAACGAGCAAACGGGTCTGCTGATGGCAAGTCGCCGCCTATGGACATCTGCAACAGAGATATTGTTGCAGTTGCTTTGGCGCCCTTAAAGGGATTGAGATGAAAAAGGAGGGGGAAGGGTGTTGATTCTCAGGATACCTCTCTCACCGAACGAAACTCGGCATGAGCGTCATGTTACGTCAATGTCATGAGAGGTCTTGGTTTTACATCGGTCTAACCGGCCCATTCCTGCAGCGATCTGCTTTAATCCAATAGGTATGACGATCTCTATTGCGATTCCAAAGCCGATTTGCCAAAACCTATCATTAAAAATATGTACGCAAAAACTTACTTTACATGAAACACTTTCTGTGCTGCAAGTGTCGATGGGCGGCGTTAGGAGACACGCCTGCTCATTTGTCTTCCTGTCCCATAAAAAAAGCTTTTATTTATCAATGCCATGTTGTTCAATGAGGAGTTTTTTTCTAAATAACCATTTGGAATAGGTCTTACTGTAACTCTGTGGATTTTTAAGACGTGAGCGTTACTACATCTATATACCATGTCATTATGAGACATAATAAGCCATTTTTATTATATTGTGCCCACCTTCCATACATTTTATGATATTTTGAGTACATAGAGCCCTCCAGTTCCAAGTTAAGGAATTAAATACTTGTATTATGGGATGGGATCATGGGTGCTAGCCGTGCTAGGTAAGATGTATGGGAAACAGAGAGCGCGTTAGTGTGTCACCTTGTTATAACTCCAAAAAAAAAGTGAAACTATCAGCAGAAATAATATAGTAAAGAATGGAATATAACGCCACCGGTCCCGACGCTATTGTCACTTCTCCACGACAACACTCCACGTTACATCCAAAGAAAAGAACCCCAGTCCGCTTGGATAGCCATCCATCAACGTTATAAGTAGAAGTGTGTTTCGACACATCTGCGAATCCCATCGGGACACACCTGCACACTATTTAGAGGCCGTTTAAAAGCGTTTATTTTGAGTACCTACAAAATTATTTTTTGTATTTGGTGGGGATCAAACCCGCCGACCTCGATTTCGCACTAAGTAGTTCTAGCAATTCACCAAGAGCGGGCCTCTTTCGGGCTTTTAAGACAACTCTTATGTCAAAGTTCGTCAGAGGCATCCATATGGCGCGACATGATAGTCCGTCCTCCAGAGCTGCCCTCGTCAGCTCGCCGTCGGTGCCCTCCTGCTTCACCTCGAGGCTTGGGAGCTCCGCAAATGGCACTGTCACCTACAGGTTAACGCAGATACTTACCGACCACATGTTCTGGACTACTCTCGCCTCGGAGGAAGGCCGCTGCAGGCTTTTAATGGCCGAATCGACTGACCGATTGGATCGCGGAATAGTATTTTAAGGGAGTTCTACTCTACCCCCTGCCGTCACCTTGTGGGCATCACCTCGCGTAGCAAAAAAAAAGAAAGGGGTCCGAAATGGGTGGAGAGTGGAGAGGAGAATGAGTTGGGCCTACGGCATCCTCCCTTTAAGCCACTTTACGTCGATATTCGTTCGATTTCACCGTTATCTGAGATATTTCACCGGTCAAACCAGCTCATTTAAGCAGCTATTTACGTGGCTCTAGCACTAAATTTTTATTGGGCAAAAATATGAGTTAGCTTATGTAACTTATACGAACTCATGAAGTTGGAAAATTTTAAGCTAATTCTTCTTAAACCCTCCGAAAAAATGGAATAATAGAACTAGACTGCCTGAAATTGTTCTTTGCTGGATAGTATTTTGACCGGTTATCGGAAACCACATACCGAATATTCGACCGGCTGCAAAGCCGGAGCGCTGGATAAATTAAATAGGTAAAAATAAAAGTTGTCCTTAATCTATTGTCCTATGACTTACATTTTGTAAAATAATGACTTTATTTTTTTATTTTACTATCCATCCTGATAGTGAAAACAAGGCCTGATAATTACCGGATATTCTTTACGACCATTAATTAGTTCGCGAACAATTATGTAAAAGTAACTAGCTAAACTTAAACATTGCTACCATCTTCTGAGTAAATGGAGAATCTTTAACGAAACTCCTCCCCGGTAGGGGCGCTGCACTATAGCGTCCATACGCGTTACCTAGTTTACGTCACTTCAAAAGTGGCGCTAGTGTATATGTCAGTCAGAGTAAAACTAAAAGCAAGGCATTCGTACTTAACGAAATGGTACTAATCTCACCTATGCAAAATGCAATTCATTTTCTGTGTTGAACTGTAGTCTGTGAACAGTGGAAAGAGGTTATGGAGTGAAAATAATTAATTATTATTTGTGTTGTTATACTAATATCGTAGTGGTTCGAAATGGAGACGAGAAAAGACACATTGGGTGCTATAAAACTTTGTCGTTTTTGCCTAACTCAAGATGAACCGCTAACATCTCTGTATGACAGAAGGCAGGCGCCAAAAAATGCCGTTTCTCTTCCTCTGAAAATATTATCATGCGTCTCTATAGAGGTAATTATTATGAATTATATTTTATATCTTTTGCAACGTTGCTTGTGTAATGATATAATACATAACGTGTTATTTATTGAGTTTATTCAACCTATAACGCGTAATGGCGCCTAATGGACCCACACAACGATGTTTGTTTACAGTATTGAATCGGTGCTGAAAACCATCCTTGTTCTTTTTTTATAATCCTTGATAGTCTTAGACCATAAACAATATTTTTTTTGGATCTTATCACTATGCTATGATATGAAAAACACCCATTTTCATAATTATTTTCGAAGTAGCGCCACCTGCTGGTGACTAATACGCTACGTTTTGAATTTTTAGCATAATTTTAGGCATTACATACTGTTGATATAATTTAATATAACTTAAATGGTTACAGGTATTTCCTTCGGATCGAATGCCCTCGTACATTTGCAATCGCTGCAAATTTTTCATGGAAGTTAGTTATGACTTCAAGCAGCTATGCAGACAAGCTGATGAAAATGTGTTGGAGTTTATTCAAACCGGGTCAGAATTGTGTTCTATGAAATGGCCACCTAATTTACAAAAAGTATGTATTCTTGTATTTGTTAAAAACATCTTATAAATAAAAACAAATATTATTATCTAATAAATGAGCATTTTAACTTGACTTATTGTTTACTTCATATTAATTATGTTAAAAAGAACATTTATTTGAACCTGCATAAATTTACTAAAAGCAGATTTAATAAATTACATAGTATAACTGGATTTAAATTAGTTAATTTTCAAATGAAGTAACTGTTTTATTAGTTTAATAATTAACATTTATCATATCAGTTGTATCGAGTGGCCACAAAATCAACACCTATCTTGAAGACTATTGTTGAGGGAGGCGCTACTGTCCAAGTGACTGCACAGGAGTCAGATAGTGAGGGGGAAGACAGTGAACATGTTTACAATATCAAGGTAATTTACAAACCATCTGTTTTTTTTATTAAGTTATGACTAAATATTGTTTTGCCCATATAAAGAATTTTCCGGTCAAGGTATAATTACTGGCTGCAACAAAGGAAATAATAGAGGTAAAGTTACTTTAACTACACTTTTATGCAGTGAAAATTATTAAAAATTTTGTGAATATTTTTTAAATATTTACTGTTTAATTAATGAAAGGTTGATGTTAAATTCTTAGTACTGCCATCTATTGGTGAAATACTAAAAAAATACCTACAGATAAACTATTTTTTTCTATTAAAAATTATATTTACCTGACCTGTATGTTCAAATGTATGAGGAGCAAATACTCTATCTTATTATCAATAAATTTTATTTCATTGTAAAACTTTGTGTTCACTCAGTCAGTTACCAGTCATTGAAAAGGTGCCTCTGTTATTTTATTATATAAATAACACTAAACCATATTTTCTGATAGATGGAAGATGGATCTGATGAGTGTCCAAAAAGTGCTCGTGTCAAGGTTGTAACAGCTGATTCAGATACAAAGCAGACGCCTAAGCCAAGTAAGGGTAACATGTCAAGTAATTATATAAAAATATAAGTGTATTATTCTAGACATGAAATAGATATCGTTTCTGTATGGAAAGAACATATTATAGCTAATCAATATTAAAATAAAAAACAGTTGAGCCGGGCACAAAATTATTCTTTTTATAACAAATTGAATTAAGTAACAAATTATATGTGTGTATATAAATTTACTTGTAGATTTAAAACTATCCATAAACTTCAAAGGGTTGTACATTTGTTTGACCGTAAATGTGTTAAACTACCTACTGATCAAGATTTTAAATTCAGCCTAGTCAGTCTTAATCAGACAGATTAAAGATATCTCATTCATTTCTATCACTACTGTATTGTTTTAAGAACGTATTGTTTTATATGTTTAGGATATGCGTGTGTTCATAGCTTATCGTTTTTTTTTTTATATTATATTGTGTTCCGTTATGCATGTTTATGCAGTTTCTTTTTTTTATTATTTCACTATTCATTTAAGTTGTAAGTATGAGTTATTGATGGAAATTAATTGTTATAATACAAATACAATATTTAATGAAAAGTGAAATAATGGTAGACATTTTTTCAGTTCATGATTCTACAATAATTTGTTTTAGCAGCAGGTAAGAGGTTTTTCTTTAAATTTATACTTAAATTTCAATATAGTACGGGAGAAATGTTGGACAAATATAAGGCTACATATTTTTATTTTTTTTAATAGCATAAATATCTTGTCAATATGGTGCTGTAGTAATTTCTCCCTGTAGACAAACTTGATGAGTTTGAATAGATTATATATTTGTATGCAATCTTATATTATCTCTACATACTCATAGATCTAGAATATTTATTTGTATGTATCTATATATATATATATATTTTATAACGATTATATTTTATACACCTATTCATGCTAATAAAATTTAAATGTAATTTAGAATTAGACAGTGACGAGAATTATTTTCTCAAACTATTTAATAGTAGGTTAATTTGATTTTACATCTAAACTACTAAAACTATCTACTAGTACTAGAGGGAAGGGATACATTTTCAGCCTGTTTCTCTCCGATAACAGAATGTTAAGGGCAATAGATTGGTATGGAGAGTGCATGTATGTTTAATAGAGGGATAGTGGTTCAGATAGTTGAATTTAGTGTAAATACTGCAGTATATTGAGTAGACGGAGTGCCTTGTGGTACAGATTCTGAGGATGAGTATAGTGACACACAGTCACCCGTGGAGATGGATGAACAGCACTCTGCCAGCCGTGATAAATCTGTGACGATGACATCAAAGTTACAAGATGGCCGGTGGGCATGTGATGAGTGCGACTGTACATACCCACTCCAGCAACTGTTGGAGTTGCATAAGAGACAGAAACATAGACAGAGGACTGTACAGTGCAACCAATGTGATGAGTAAGTTTGTTTCTTTTTTATGTATATTTATCTTAGCTCGGACACTCTGTGCTTTGGCTTAAACAAACCAATATCAACTACACATTGTTCAAGTCCAAATCTCTTTTAACATATACATAACATAAACATAACTTCACACCTTTTGTTACGCGAAGGTGCGTTTGTTACAGCGGATGTTAAGCCTCGTCTCGCCGTTATGTTTACGTCCCAAATGGAATAGGTGGCGAACCTATTGCCATACTGGGCACAAAGTTTTTCAGTCATCGATATTTATCACACATAACTTCCGAAAACAATTTCGAAAAGTCATTGGTGTGAGCCAGTGTCTGTAATCGAACCCGGACCTCTGGATCAGAAGCCGTGTGCTCGACCACTGCGCCACCGAGACTGTTTCCAAATGTGTGTCCAAATCTCTTTTATTTATACCCAAAGGTGTAGGCAGCGGCAGTTAAGTCTCGAGTTACCGAATTTTTGTAACCCAAATGGAATATGTGGCGGAACCTATATACACCGGGCACAATGGTGTCAGTCTGTTGATATCATGACTTCAGAATAACTTCAGAAACATTAGTTATTTAGCTAAGTAACACTTCTCAAACTTTATAAAAACGTATTTCGACTGACAGTAGCTGACTATGGTTTTTGCATTCATTTAAATGGAAAGAAATTTAAAATCCATTTCGGATATTTATAACATGTATCTTATGAATAAGGCTATAGAGACTTATGTTACGAGAGATGACTCGAATGTAGTGCTTAACGCCAAAGGCTTGTAGGCTGTTTATGTATTCATGTTTGTTCTTTTACAGTAAATTCTTTAATAATTACGATTTGGCTGTACACCAGTTACGGCATTCCTCTGATGAGTTGATATTTTCGTGTGTGGCGTGTGACAAGAAGTTCAAACGGCACATTCTACTTAAGAGACATGAAAAGGTAACTGAATTGTTAAATATATAAAATCTAATAGCAAATACCCTAAACGTCTAGAAGTACTATAGATTGAGAAGTGTCAGTTAGTTTGCAGATTTAACTGTGAAAGCTTATTTCCAGCATACAAATTTTAACAATGTCTTAATAGTAAGCTCAAGACTAGTCTCCACCACACAACTGTACCTTTTCATTAATTAAAATAAAAAACAAACCTTTATAATTTATTCTGGACCTTGGAATTAAAGCTGTATGTATGTAAATACACTAACCAATATATATATATATATATATAAACAAATATTAGTTTTGTGAGAACAGATTCGTTAGACCAGTTAATTAGGTGTTACAACACGACTACCTATATAAATTACCTATCTCTTGAGTCCTTGAAACATCTGAATAGTTAGCATTATAAAATAGCAGGATTATGCTAAATTTAGGCTATTCTTGCAGTTAATGCACTCAGACTTGGAACAGTTGCCATGCCTCTCTTGTCCTGCTTCGTTCCTATCGCCAGAAGAATTGGAAGCACACCAGCAAAAACACATCAATGTAAAGGAGAAAAGATTCGCATGCGACATCTGTGACAAGAGGTTCGATGAAAACAGTTTTATACAAAACTAGTATAATATAAAATTAATTTAATAAATATTTCTCGTAGGCGAATTTTAATCTACTGATACTTAATTCGGTTAATCCGAGGCCTTATCTACGCTGCCTGTTGCCTTTCGAGTTTTAAAAGCCTGAAGTTAATATTGTGAAAGGAACGGAATCAAGTTGTTTAATAATCGGTGGAAATACATTTCAATAGATAGGCCCCTATCTAGCAGCAGTCGAGTTCTTTCCTATCTTCCATCTTTAAAAAGCTGTTTAAATTTTTTCCTTAAAATAAATTTGTATTTCAGTTTCTTCTTGAATATTTTCAGATTCCACGAGAAAGCGACTCTACAGAGGCACAAAGCTAATGTACATGACAAGGAAGAATCTTTCGCTTGTGTGTATTGTCCAGCGCGTGAGTCTACCAACATTTGTATTACACTAAAGCCGGCCTGAAGGAAAATATTTCTGTGAAATTAACAAATTATGATACTTCACTTGATCATTTCGAAAGATCAGAAAACCTTAAGCTGTTTCTTTTTATTCAAATTGATCAAGCCTAAAAAAAAAATATTGAATTTATGGTCCCTACTCTCAGGATATTGTCTATGTTCAGGCCGGTACCGTGTATGCATATATGAAGATACACGCGATCTATACATGTATTATATGTTTTATCTGTATATAAATTTATTTTAAATTTTACAATAATAATGAGCTATGAACATACGTATTATTATTTTATGTTTTTTATTCAAATATTATTTTGTTGCGTTACGATTGTTGTGAGTGTGTTGATGTATTCTTAACTAGAAATTTATAGTTTATTTATTTTGTGCGTTTAATATGACTCAACTGCTTGGTTGATTGCAGTTAAATTTAGTGTGTACTTTAGGATCGAATCGTCGATGGTCTAGATTCACATTTTTAACCGATAGGTGGCGCTGTTATGAAGTTCCTGTTCTTTTACAATATCTGCCGGAATCTCTAGAAAATTTATAAAATCTTTTGTGTAAAGGAAATAATTCCACATCAAATAGTTTACTTACAACGTAATAATGTGTTAGATAAATCCTATTATTTGAAATATTCAAAAAAGATTATTTTGGTTTTCGTTGTATAAAATTAATATCATGGATTTTAATTCACTGACATATACAGTGTTAATTAGATACAGGTTGTAACTTAGGAACTTTCAATTGCTTTAAAATTATATCCGAATAAAGGTATTTAATTTATTATTATAAATAATACAATTTCAGGTTTCACGTCAATATCGAAGTTAACGAGGCACGTGAGGTCGCACGCGGGCGAACGTTCGTTCCCCTGCAAGCACTGTGACAAGAGCTTCCTCAAGTCACACCACTACACAAGGTGAATTACCTTATTCAATATTTATAACATATTAGGTCTCGGTGTTCCTGTGGTCGAGCACCCCGCTTCTGAATCCAGAAGTTGCCGGTTCGAATCCTGGCTCACACCAATAACTTTTCAAAATTGTTTTCGGAAGCTATGTGTGAGAAATATCGATTACTGAAAACTTTGTGCCGGCATGGCAATAGGTTCGCCACCATTTGGCATTAAATAAAAATAACGGCGAGACGAGCCTTCATAGCCGCTGCCTACATCTTCGGGTAGAAAAGGCGTGAAATTATGTTATGTTTATAAATTATATTATAAACTTTTAAACTAAATTTTCAAAATTAAAAGGTATATCTAAATACATTTAATGCTACTACTCATGCCGCGTTTCGTTCGGTGGGAAAGGTACACAGAGCCATACAGGCACACCCCCTCTCTCCTTCAATTCCGACTCCTTGCCTATCCTATCTTAATGGCCGTTAACGCAACTATCACACTATCCAGGTTACAGTTGTCCATAGGTGCCGATGATTATTTACCACCATCTGATCTGCTTGCTCTATTGCCCCCTTATCCTATAAACTCAACAATATCCTTATGGGGTCATCCACAATAAAAGTTTTAATAATAACTCTCTTACGTTGAAGTAACATCTGTCAATACATTTAAAATACAGACCACATTTACACCATTTCTATTTTAAGAAAGGCACAACTCCTCCATTCGGAGTTGTGAGTTTTTGGAGTTGTCTCCACCTGAATCATAGAATAAATACTAAAATCATTGTGATTGTGATCACTTCTTGTGATTTCACATATATAACTCCACGCAGTTTCATGCGGGGTAGGCAGAGAGAATATAGAGCAAAGTTTCTGATGATATCAAGGTGTGTTGCAGGCATCTTCGTGTGAAGCATAGAAATGTGAATCGTACAAGTCGCGGTCCGTTCGGTTCACACATGGAGACATACCGGTGTGAGCAATGCGAGGACACCTTCATGACTCAAGACGAGCTCATATATCACTCGGCGATCCACGCCACGCAGAACCTCATTTGCCCACTCTGTCAGGAGAAGTTTGAAGATGTGGACGCGGTCACTGCACATATCAAGTCGCACGTTAACGGTAAGTTAAAAATGTTAGAAGTGTCAATAATGTTTTTGCCACAAATCAGACAGCGCCATCTATGTAGTTTACATGCACAGTACGCTAAGCAAGTGGACAATTTTAGTAAATATGTAGATACTTGCAATACTACTACTATATACATAATAATTTAATGACAACAAGCAAAAAAAAATTAATAACAAGTAATAAAATTATAAGAAAAAAAAATTTGTCATTATTTTTATATTCTTTCGATTTTACTATAAAAAACTTAAATTTGTTGTACTATTTAATGTGGTTGTTGCCTCAGGTACCGAGTTCATGTGCGACCTATGCGAGCTGGTGTTCACATCCAAAGAGAAACTTGATAGTCACATGGAACAAGCGCACAGCGATGAAGTTGGGAATGAGGTATTTTAGTTTTCTTCTGTTTTAAGTCTTTTTTTGTGTCAAAGTTTCTTTTTAGGGAACAAGAAATAGTTCAGCACTCTACTTCCGAATCAAGAGAAGTGTCAAGTTAGAGTTCTGGTTTAACCAATGACTTTTCAGAATTGTACCCCATGTATGGCAATAGGCTTTGTCGCCTATTACATTTGGGACATAAAAAAAATTGTCATATCCAGGCATAATTGCCACTGCCTACATCTTTGGGTATGGAAAATGCATAGAGCTTATAATTAACAGTGGTAGAGCCAAGCAGTTCGCTGCGTGAATGGGCCAGCTCGGCCGGTGAAATACCTCGACCTCTCAGAAGATAGACGTAAAGTGGCTCATGCCGCGTTTCGTTCGGTGAGAGAGGTACCCGGAGGCCCACCCCCCTTCCCCATCCTTCCCTATCCCCTATCTCTTAAAGGTCGGCAACGCAACAGTAACACAATATGTGTTGCTGGTGTCCATGGGTGGCGTTGGTTGCTTAACATCAGGTGACACGTTTGCCCTCCTATCAGAAAAAAAATAAATAACAGGGGGCTATTATTAAAATGATGAAATTAAAGATTAGTATTTATTTAAATGTCAGAAAAAAGCGATATGAAAAATTATCAAAATCGATGCAGATTCCGATTCTGATCAAATTCATACTTTCTGGGTGTGCGTTAATTATATTACATGACAATATATATGTTTCATTTCATCAGTTTTGTCAACCAACCTGACTCTGATAATACTATAAATAAACATAACTTCACGCGTTTTTCTACCTGAAGGTGTAGGCAGTGGCTGATAAGCCTCGACTCGCCGTTATGTTTACGTTCCGAATGGAATAGGTGGCAACCTATTGTCATAACGGGCACAAAGTTTTTACTCATCGATATTTATCACACATAACTTTCGGAATTAATTTAGAAAATACATTGGTGACTGCCAGGATTCGAACCCGTGACCTATGGATTCAGAAGCCGTGTGCTCGAACACTGGACCACCGAGACTATTATTTCTTAAAGTCAAATCAAATTATTTAAAAACTTCATATAAAGAACCACAGCCATCCTGAAAATAGTGACAGCTATATAAATAGTAGACTCAGAACGGAACATAATATCAAATAAGTAATATTAGAATGGAAAAATATTTTTATATTCGTTTTCTAGGATCATGACCAAGATGAATCTGAGATGGAAGTAGACGAGGAGGAAGACGATGCCAGCATCAATGGTGAGCTATAAATGAAGTGGCTAAAGTTGTAATTACTAATATTTTTGAAACATACATACGTACATAACTTCACGCCAAAACCCTAGCAGGGTTGCCAGATATAACAGAGCGTCATATGGCTCGGTTCTTACAGGCCTCACTAGCTTCTTTGACTTTCATAACTCTCTTTTTTTCGCTATTTTTTATTTTTCTCTATTCAGCTTCGAAATAATATATTAAAAATTATATTATTTTATTTTTCAGTCAAGGAAGAGAGTGATCACATGGTAGTTGAAATAAAGAAGACTAACAATTTCATTGTAAGTATTTTATAATGAATTTTTGATATAATAATTCATTTCACTTAATTTGACTAGATTGGGCACATTCAATGGAAAATGCGTTTATTTAACATTTGTTAAGTTGATATTATATAATTAAATCTTGATATTGAAGGAAAACCAATATGCGTCATTGTGATTTTGTATCTAAAGATTTTCACGATACTGATCTCAGCTTGTGTTTTATCAATACTTGATTTTATCAATACTTTTTTTCTAATTCACAGCTACCAACCTTGCAGGATGATACAGAAGAAAAGAATGACAATACTAATTGTGAAGGTAAGTGTTCAGTTTAAATTTCAGTGGACTAAGTAGAGGTTGGTGGGTTTAATTCCCAACCGAGTACAAGTTTCTATGATTTCTGCGCCTTTTTTATCCTGTCTGTCTTCTTTATTACGTCTGTGGCTAGTTTCAATATCACAAGCATAGATATAAGAATAATAGATCGGCAATAGTCACCCACACAACGAGACCAAAAATGGGTTTTTGATGTGTGAGTGACTTATTAATCTGTGCGTAAAAAGTGCCTCCAAGTGTCAACTTTTACATAGATATTGTTCAAGTGTTGAATTATATACGTACTGAGAATCACTTACTCGCGGTCGCGCTGTCAGTGATGAATATTAGTGCATTTTTACTGACATGTGCCATCTAAGTCTATGATAAATCTATGATCACAAGCGTTTAGTTGCATAGGTTTGAACACTAGATAGCGCTTTGTATTCAAAACTTTAGTATTACTATTTTGTACCATTGTCCAACTGTCAATAAACTAGCTGAACCATCGAACTTCATTTCACTGTAGTATTGTACCTTTGTCACTAAAAAGATCTACCGAGTTAACCTTGAACGAATAATAGTCTATTCCTATAGGATATATAGCATTTGTCTCCCAATGGGTTCTCTTATGTTGACAGGAATTTTTAAATCGGATCAGTAGTTCTCGAGATTGGGATGTACCACCAAACAAAAAGAAAGCTTTTACTTAATGCTTCTAGATTCAATCTTTTGTTGTATGCAAATATGCAATTGCAATTGAGTAAGGTACATTGTTTAACATTAGAACTTGCTTTTTCTTTTAGAGAGTGAACCTGAAATATACAATGATCTACTCACCGAGGACATCAGCATGACCATTAAGGAGGTTGAGAAGGTGGTTCCTGAAAATATTGTAGCCGAAAGACCGATTGAGGCTACTGTTACTAAAATCATTCCAGTATCTACCAATAACACAGAAAGTCAGGTAATTAATTTGTATTCTGCATATGTAATCTATTTCTCAAACATGTACAACAATAGTAGCTTTTTTTTTATGAATAAATTTCATCCTAAATTTCCACAATTTTTTTAACTTTAAATTGAATATTATTTAATTTCATTCAACCTTTTCGACCAAAAAAGTCCATATTCATCAATTTGGTTATAGTATTTTAACTTTTTACACAATAAGCATTTAGTAAAAAGTTTATTCTACAATTATTTGCCGGGGTTTATATATTTTCTATTAAGTCTTAATATATCATACACATTGCAGGGCCCTCCGATTTTGAGGAAAGCAGAGGAAGTAAAACGTAAGGTGCTATCCGTTTCGGAACCCGCGCCTGAGAAGAAGATAGTTAAACCCGAGAGCAACAACACTGGAGCTAGTGACAAGTCATTGAGACTGTTAGAGAAAGAACTGCAAGAACTTAAAAGAGTAATAGCACATAATTGTGTCTTATTTCATTTTTCTTTTCGTTAATATTGGTCATAATAAGGATAAGAGGAATAATATATGAGGAAGTTCCTCTGGGGCCCTGACCACTGCCAGCTTGTACCCGATGCCAGTGGGCTTCACTTATTTTTAAATGTATTTTTTTGTATTTACATTTAAAAATGTATTTATAAAGTGTACGTACATAATAAATAGAGAGGTTATAATAAAACATCTTTTTATTATTTTATTTCTTTTCGATGACATTTGTCTAATAGTAAATAAATGACCGATACGGTCTTCGCTTATAAATAAAAAAAAAAATATGTAAAAAGCTATTTTTTATTAAAGGTTCAATTATAATGCTTTCAGACTAACATCCGCAATGAGTATGTGAAATCTACTGCAAAGCTGGGGGAGACGCCGAGACACAAGCGAATTCCTGTACACACGTCGACACCTAAGATCAGGTAATGTGACCTAGTAAAATATAATAAACACCACTACCCAAGAAAGCTTAATTTTTGGTCCCAAAAGAAGTAATAACCTAGTGTGACCTAGTAAAATATAATAAACACCACTACCCAAGAAAGCTTAATTTTTGGTCCCAAAAGAAGTAATAACCCCCCTGCTAGTCTTGCCGGTAATACTAACTTGATGATATCATGCCATTTCGAGTCTTATTGAAAAGCTTGAATATATATATATAATAATAATATCTTGGACACAATACACACAGCACCCTCCAGTTCCAAGCTAAGCATCTAAATACTTGTGTTATGGATACTAGATAACGGATATTAATACATATATACTTTTCTTTTGTAAATAGATACTTATAATACATAGAAAAACACCCAGACACCACACAAATATTCATGTTTGTCACAAATATTTGTGCTCGGGTGGGAATCAAACCCCCGACCTCATTGCTGCAGCCGGTAGTTTTACCAATGCGCCACGAGGAATATAATTATATTAAAATAATTTAATTAGATTATATAATTATATTTAATTTATTCATAGTTTATATATGAATAAATAAATGAAGCAAACATGGATTCAGGAGAATAATTACTTTACCTTTACTCTAAGTAAAGATGCCATGGAACAATCTTAATCCTCATATTAGGATTGTTTCATTACTCTTTAGTAATAAGCAAAGGAAAGACGGGTCCTTATAGTCCGATAGTCTCGCCCGAATACTGAACCTCTACTCAAATCTGACAATCAATAAAGTGCTACTTATTGCTCAAATTTCACGTATTCTGTCTAATGTGACAGCTACTTAAACGCTTAAGTAGCGCTTATATATTTGAGTGGCGGTTCTGTATTCGGGCTTTTGTCTTGTGAAAAAGTCAAATTTCTCTGGGTCTTGCGAAATAACAAGACCAAGATAGTTTTACATTACTCAACATCACATGCCTATAAAAAAACTATCACTTTTCTACAGATCTACTGCAGCGGAAGAAAAGAAAGTCGTCTTGCCAAATAAATCACCAATCACGTTGGAGAAGAAGGTGTTAGAAAAGCGTATAGTGACTAAAGAGAATAAAGAGCCCAAAGACCTAAAAGAGACAAAAACTAATAATGTTCCACTAAAAGAAGAAAAAGAAGTTAAAGAGAGAGATAGCAAAGAGAAGGACACACCCAAAGTGAGTATCAGTTACAAGGCATTGTTGTAAAAAGAAATACAAAATGTCTACATACATAACTTCTTTTCTATGGGATAAGAGGGCAAACGAGCAGGCGTCCCACGTGATGGTAAGTGACCAGCGCCGCCCATGGACATCTGCTACGCCTATAGTGTTACAGTTGCGTTACCGACCTTTAATCGAGAGGGATAGGAATGGATGGGCAAAGGTGTGGGGCTCCGGGTACCTCTCTCACCGAACGAAACGCGGCATGAGCCACTTTACGACGATCTTCTGAGAGGTCGTGATATTTCACCGGTCGAGCCGGCCCATTCAAGCACTGCAACTGCTTGACTCTACCACTGTTTAATAGCTTCTAGCCAAATCTAACCCTAAATCTCAATCCCTTGTTAGCGACTATGGAGTAGTCAAGGCAGAGAGCGTCATAAGTCACGATTCTTTCATACCTCATTTGCTTCTTTGATTTTCTTAACTCTGTTCTTAAATAATCATCACTATATCATCCTACATAAGACCCTACTATCCTCAAGGACCCATTCTATTTGGTGATGGAAAGTGTGTGTTTGCTTATCTTTGTTGATGCATCCTAATTACTAATCCTAAAAGTCTTAACTATTCTCTTTCAAGGCGTCGGCAAGTCAGATCAAGAATAATGTTAACGAAAAAGTCAATCCAGAAGAAGGAATACGTCGCTCCACAAGACCTTCAAAGATTAAGGATTATGCTAGAATGATACGTGACAGGTATCTATCAGACATTTATTTAGCAGATTCGTTTATAAATTTCCGCCTCTTGTCTTATCTATGGCCATTGACCTGATATCTATTCCATGGCACAAAATATGACATTCAAGGAAACACGGAAACAGTGCTTTAACTTTTAGTGATTAAATATTATATTACATTTAAACATAACTATGTGTACAGGGCGCAAGTATCAGATCAGGAAGATTCGGAAGATATTGATGAGGAATATAAAGATACTGAAAAAATCGGAGAGGTAAGAATACTATCTATTATATTATTGACTTCCTACCCTGAATTTAGTTTATCGACAGTTCCCTGAAATCTACTCTTATATTTTGTTAGTTAATGTATTTTTGTGTTAAAACTTCATAAAAGTAGAAAACATAATGATTCGATCGCATGAGAATATTACGTCGAGATCGGCGTACCTATGTATATGATGAGCAAAGAGGAATAAAAGTATTTATTTAACTTAACACTGACCTCTAATGCTCTAGGTATTGTGTCTATAACATTATAAAATATTTAATTATTACTGTACGCATTTGTGCTTATTATACAATTTCGCGTAAGATTATTTAAAGTGAATGTCATACCTTTCAGAACAAGGTGAAAGTACGCAGGTTGAGTGTGAAGCAGACGCCCAAACAGGGCGCGGCAGGTTCCTCCCCCGCACCCTCCCCCGGCCCCGCCGGCGCCAGCAGCACGCCCGCGGCCACGCCCCGGAAGAGAGGACGACCGCGGAAAGCTGCCTCCAAGTCTGCCACGTCAGTACACACTCTTCGTTATATTGGAGTTACCTTTAAAATATGTGATATAATGTATATAACAGTTGACTTATTTGTTTTTTCATTACATATAAATTTTTAGGAATAAATTCAAAATGTACAAGCTTATAATTTACATTTTCGATATTATATGTCTCAATTTTATACTTCTAGACCTGCTAAAGTAAAGAAGAATGATGCGCAAGAAGCAAAATCTGCTGTTACCGAAGAAAACAAGAAAACGGATGAATCGCGGCAGCAAAATGTACAACCTTCAGCTGAAACTGATCAGACCAAGAAAACTACTACAAATAATATTGTTCGAGTAAGCTATTATTATATAATATATAATTTAATTTCCAGTATGTTATATATTACAAATATTTGAGGATCCTGACAACATCTAAATATGGGAAAAAATCGTAGGCCGGTCTAGTACTGATTGGAAAATATAATTTGTTTACATATTACAGGAGAACGAGGCAACACCTGAAGCAAACATTCCAACCGGAGTATTTGTCTCACCCACAGGGCAAACACTAAAAAAAGTTAGTCATATTTTTACCTAACCTAATTTGTGGACTGCTGTTTATATTTTGCCAATAAACTAATTCTGAGAAACATTTTTTTATAGATTCCCGTCAAAGCGTTACCGCCAGGAATAACTCCAATACCTTTACCAAGGAATGCTAGACGTGAGTGTTTAAATTTAAATAAAATTGTTTATTTAAACATATAGATAAAATTGGAGTGTATTTGTGACACATGTGTAGGCAGCGGCTGTTAAGGCTCGTCTCACTGTTATATTTTAATTACGTCCCAAATGGAATAAATAGGTGGCGAACTTATTACCATTCCGGGCACAAAGTTTTCAGTCATCAATATTTGTCACATAAAACTTCTGAAAACAATTTCGGAAGTTAAAAAAGTCATTGGTGTGAGCCAGTGTCAGGATTTGAACCCGCGACTTCCGGATTTAGAAGCGGGGTGCTCGACTACTAGACTACCACCAAGATACTTGTGTGTGTCTTTTTGTATTATTAATATAACCGCTTTTTAGGCTACTTTTTTTTAGAAAAAAAAAAACTTTTACTTATTCATAAACAGCTTTCGAGGTGAAATAAAGTTCGCCGAGTATATAATATAAATAATGATATTCTGTTATCATTTACCTTAATGTTTCATCACACAGCTATCGGTGCCAGCGAGCTATGTAAGATGCAGTTTGGCAAAAAACTGGTGAATGTACAGAAGATTGTTATGACCAAAGCTGAAGTTGAGGCTATGACTAAAAAGGGACTTGTACATATGAAGGTCAGCTATCATCTGCATTAATCAAATTAATGTATTGTTATTGAAAGATTTCTTTTTATCTCACTTTTCAACAAATATACATCACCATAATTTTAAGTGAGACTCTTAAAATATATGTTTTTCCAGGATGGCACAATGGTACTGAAGCAAGGGGTAAAACTACCGACTTCAGACTCTATGCTCAAAAGTTTGGTTGCTGATGGTTAGTATTATTATTAGCTTTGATTTATTTTATTTTATTTACTTTTCAGACTAATTGTCAGTTTACATTTATTATGAAAAATAAGTCAAGCTGCAAAACCAAAATCACAAAATTGTTTTATTAAGTAATTTCTCATAGTATAGCTCCACTTAGTAGTCAAATGAATGTGTAGTATTATTTGACTAAATGAAACATTTATAACAATAATATCTAATTGTGTAGGATTGTTAACTGCGTTTTCATAAAGTTACTAGTATATCTTGGATCAGTTACTGGCATTTTTTGTAATGCCAAGTTAGTATAGATTTTTTCTACCCCTACCAAAATAATTTATTTAATTATTTACGCTTTATTTTACAGATAGAATAAAAGAATCTCCCAAAAAGGAAAAAGCAACGCCCACTAGATGTGACATTGATGATGACGCATAGATAAATATTTCTGGACCGTTACGCGTATAGGATCTCACAAGGATTTCAGATTTGTAATCATTGTCCGTATGCTGTAGTAGCAGTGACTATTCTAGACTAAACTAGCCTTCTCTCATTTTTACCTAGCCTTCGCAATAATGCCTGTGCATTTAAATATTTGATCACTTTTGTATTATCTTTTTTAGCTATATAGTTAGAACTGTATGAGGACACTTGTGTCAATTTATATTTGATTGTTTGTGTTATCAAGTTTTTAATTTAAGATTCTAGATATAATTATTTAAGTCTGTAAGATAATTAAGTGTCGTACCTATATTTTAAATTAGCGTACGGTGTTATTGTCATAAATTGTTCGTCATTATAATATTAATAAAACGGTTTTCGTTTTATCGATAAATGTGTTCTGAAAATAATGGAATAATAATGATAAATACAACACCTTTAGTTATAATGAAATATAAAGAATGACCGTTCCCTTGTATTTTATTGAAATCCCACGAGTTTGACGAAATCCTAATGATTAAAAAATATAGTGATTCAAGAAAACATCGCAATTATGGAATCAAAATAACGTTACAATCGGATAACACTTACTAGCAGCGAAATCAGATTAAAAAAATCTGTTAAAATCAGCATAGCCGTTTTATAAATTATTAAACCGAGATATCTTATATCTTTATACGAGCAATTCTTGTATATATATATATATATATATATAATTGGAATCTCGGAATCGGCTCCAACAATGTTCATGAAATTTAGTATATAGGGGGTTTCGGGGGCGATAAATCGATCTAGCTAGGAATCGTTTTTAGAAAATTTCATTTTATCGTGTTTTATCGATAATCAACTTAAACATCAACTTACTTTTTTATTGGAATTCCTGACATCTATTGGCGAATACTATTATTTGTGAGCAACTAACTTGCTTTAACGACAACAACACTAAAGCTATTCCAGCAGATGGCGTTGTTAACTAATTCCAGCAGATGGCGTTGTTAACTAATTACTATTTGTTTCTAATATAATATGTTAGTACATAGTATATATTAGTATATATTTATTATTCTGTCGGTAAGATCGAAATTTATAAAAAAAAAAAGAAAATACCGAGCAAAGCTCGGTCATCCAGATATTTAATCTAAAAGAACAAACAAAAATGTGCCCATTTCAAGGTGAGCCATGAAACAATAATTTAACTGTAAGCTACCCAGCTAGTGCTACAAAATGTTATCGGCAAGAATATGCGACATCTAAACAGAATCCGATTTTAATCCTCCAAAAACGTAGTGAAATTGTACTTTAAATAATAGTACATTGACATTGTTAAGATGCAATTAAAACTATACTTACCTTTATTCAACAACAGATGTCGCTAACACAAAATGTTTCTCAATTTGCACAGTAGATGTCGTTAAGGCTGTTAAATTGGTCATTCATTAATGCACAATAGATGTCGTTAAGGTTATCATTAAAGTTGTCATTCATCATTCTAGGCGGCTCGTTCAAAACATTTGATTCAAACGATATCAAAATCTCGCGCTAGCCGGTTGCGGTGATATAAAACACCTTTTTACGAAATCAAAATATTGCGATTTATTAAAATATTAAAAGGAACATTGTCATACGAACTTTCAAATTATTAATTCAGTTGTGAAGTGAAAATACAACGAGATATTTTAACCACCGAGTAAGCGGAGCTGTCTCGTGTAAGCATACATTTAAATTATCTCAATTAATTTCTTTTCTTATAAACTATAATATCAATATTTATTTATTCATCATAATTTCAATTCATCAATTTCTTGTTTTACTAATTATTACAATTTGTTTAGTGATACATTCATTTAAATTAATACAAAAAGAAGTTGTTACAGCCTCGCTATAAAATTTGAATCTCGTCTTCCATAACTCTGATACTTGTGTAACAATAATTCGTATTTTTTTTTCCTATCTCGCAGCTTCATGTTTGTTAAATCTGACTATAATCATTTATATTCTTTACTGATCCCAGTATTGTCATTTAAATATGATGTACCTAAGTATAAATAAATGCATACTATTAAATAAATAACTTAAGCAAAACGTCGAACCGTTTCGAATGCTTTCAAAATTAATTCAATTAAACAAAAAAACTAACATGGGAAGAGACTATTTTACTAATATTTTTGCTGGAAACTGTTGAATTTTCGAATATTATTATTTTTATTTATTTTACGAACGAACAAAATAGAGAACGTTTTTTCTTCGTTCGTAAAATAAATAAATTATCATACATAATTGTAATTATTAAAGGGTATTTTCTAATATATAAAATTCTCGAGTCTAGATGTGCGTAATTGAACTCCTCCGAAACGGCTTGACCGATTCTCATGAAATTTTATGTGCGTGTCGGGTAGGTCTGAGAATAGGACAACATCTATTTTTCATCCCCCTAAATCACAAGGGTAGCCCACCCCTCAATATTTTTTTTTAATTTTTCGACATATTTCTGTTTCTTATTTTTTTTATAAAACGGGATACAAAAATACATACAACCCTAAATTTTCAAACCCCTACGATCAACCCCTATTTTTTAAATTTTATTTTTCGGCAAGACAACGTTTGCCGGGTCAGCTAGTATTAGAATAACGTTATAATCAGTCCAAGTAACTTTCTTTATAATAAACTATTTTATAGGGATATCAAAATCACTTCTTATCCAATTATTTTTCTTATGAATGGGTCATCCTAACATCCTACTATGTCGTGAAATCCATCTCCTACATATAAATCAATCAAGTTCTGTTTAAAATTCACCACAGACACCATTAAAAAATAAATCACAAACTAATTTGTACCATTAATAAAAAGCTCAAAAATTTGGAGCCTCAATAATCGACGCGCGTGCATGAAAAGAATTATGAATGTCAACGAAGCGAGTGAGGCGTGTAAGAATCGTGCCTTATGGCGCTCCGTCCTCTCTGCCTACCCCGCAAGGGATTTGGCGTGAAGTTATGTATGTATGTATTAGAAAGCTGATAAGTCTGTTTGAATGCGGTGATCTCAGGAACTGCCAGTTGGAATTGAATTAATATTTATATATTGGATAGTCTATTTATCGAAGACGGCTATATCACGCTGCGGCCTACAGGAGCGGAACACTGACTTTGTAGTAGCCGTGAAGTGATCTTAAACATGTTTTTTATTCAATCCATTAGTAGATAATGTGACACATTGCATAACATGAATATTTGGTATTTTTGATGGTTATTAATAAGATAAGATAGGAATACGTTTGTTTATTGTTTGGTTACAAAACATATACTTACGTTACTAACAATAAGTCCTTTTATCTCCCCTCGTTCTGCTCACTACTACTATAAACACATAAGACTAACATAAAATAGCGCCGGATCCATTATTCTTGTTTTCGGGGACATCTTTAGGCTAGACTTAGTACACATTCCAGGTAAAGTAGCTTTAATATTTGTCACAGAAGGTCGTGGACGCTTTAGTGTGGTTGGGATTATTACGTTTGGATCCATCCGTGATTAACTTTGTTTATCATTAAAAATCTATTCCTAAAAAAGCTGCGAATTTGGTAGAGTACGTCTGAATTAACTTTGGGTCACTAAAAGCGAACGCCTGTTGAAGAACGAACTTGTATGTATACTTAGATATAAGAAATCTAAAAAAACCTTAACCCTCCTTTTTGCATAGCCGATTAGAGATACTTTTATTTATTTTGAAGGAGGGAGTACCTAGATGCACAAATATATAAAAGCATTTTTAGGTATATAATGCACTCTATTGAGCCACGGCAAGATACAACCTTTGTGAAAAACGTGTAATAATTTGCTATTAAACAATTGGATTTTAGATATATTAAAACATAACCAATTAATCCTTTCTGCACAGCCGTGTAAATATATATTTAATAGTTTTGCAACAGAGTTTCTTGTAAGTACCTACTGGTGGTAGTTACGTATGTTTATTGTAAATAAATTGCACCTACGTTACGACCATTTTAAACAGTTCTACCTATAAATACCTATTACCTCTTCATTTTACGTTAAATTATCATATCCGAATTCAAAATAAATACCAAAATTCATTTATAAAATCAAATTCATAATAAAAAATCAAATAGGGCTCCTAACATTTAACAAATCATTCTTAAACGTACAGATATCTCTCATAGCGTCACGATATCATGAAAAATCTTTACTTTTACAGTCGAGTTGACATTGAGACATGAAAATCGTGAGGTAATTGACAACAAATATATAAGACAAATAATGACTTATAGTAGGTATAGCTAGGTAGATATTTGCGATTAGATACTGTGACGAGAACCTGCTAAACGATTAGACATGGACGTAACAGGAAGCCACTGACTGAGTTTTGGTTATAGTTGACATTATTATTTGTTATATAATAGATAATTTTCGGAAATTGTATTGACGTAACTTATTATTACCTTATGTGTATACTCTGTGGTAATTATATGAGCATAGAGGTACAAGATGGAAAGTTTTAATATCATCTAGATTACATACCTACACATCTTGAAACAAGTTAAGAAAAAGAAGTAAAAAAAAAAACTGTCTCTTCTCCTTTCTCTTCTAATCCTCTCAATAGTTACTCTTTTGAACTCTTTTCTAATAGATCAGAATAGAAAATTATCTAAGACCGTTTTCTGTGTGTATTTCTGCATGTCCTCAGAAAAAAGCGTGACATTCCTGAGCTATTGGATAAAATCTTTCCGTCTTTTTTATATTGTTGAGCATGATTTAAGCTTCTAAAAATGTGCGATAAAAGTCATCATCATTAAACAGACCACGCTGATGGAGCTGGGATAAGTATATTAACTAGATAAATTAAAATAATAAAAAAGTATAATAAACAAGTATTTATTTGAAAGGCTCTATAAATATAAGTTGTGTATTTCGTCTATCATATTGTTAACTATTTATGTTTTTCCCTCGAGAGAAAGCCAATACAAAAGTATATAAAATTGCAGTGGAAGATTTTTCCTACCCCAATTTAAAACACTATATATATATATTTTTTTTATGTCCACGTCATTCATAATAATACCCACAAAACCTTCTTTGAATGGACCTAATCATTCTGCGAGTGGGTTTTCCACAATACAAAATGTCTGACTTGGTCTTATTTCTAGAATAAATTAAGTAGCGGTGAATAAAAATAATAATTGTTTCTTCACGGTTAATTTATCGCAACTGCTAGTTATCTTTTAATATTGTCGGTTTGTGTTTCCACTGTCTGAGTAGGTTGTTGTCTCGACGTCCAAAGTTCGACCGCCATTCGGGACCAAACCTCCATGGCAATTCCCTCAAATGTCGAAACTTTTAGGTTGATCTTCTAAAAATGCACATCTTTATTTTTATTACAGATTTTATTTTTGACATATTACTTACTACTTAATTCTACTTAGTTAGCACACCAGATATATCCGTTATTAACCAATTCTCATAATTATTCGTAGTTATACCAAATATTAGTTACAACTAAACATATGTCACATTACCTGCGCACAATAGTCGTGATAAAATAATATTTTAACCATATAAATATATAATAAACAATCTGTTGCAATGCATAAAGTTAGATATATATATAAGAAAACGACAAACAGAAGCTTCAAAACTTGAGATTTTAATGTCATACGAACAAACAAACATCAAAAACAAATCTCACATCTGTTTACAACGACGTCCATGTGATGCTTTTGATGAAATGTCATATGTGTGACCATGGCACGCTTGAAGAGAGATACAAGGGAGCCATCCATTAATCACGTGAGGCTTGAAAACGGGGGAATTAGCAAAAATCTCGAAATATCACAAGGGGAGGAATGGTGCAGTAAGATATCACGTGGATTATTTTAAGCTTTCTGTTTAGACATTTTTAAAATGGTCCTCAATCATTACATTGTATAAAACAAAGTCGCTGCTTCTTAGATCTTTGAAACTACGCAACGGGTTTTGATGCGTTTTTTTTTTAATAGATATAGGGTGTCAACGGGGTGGTTTGTATGTATAATTCATTTATAATATATAAAGACAAACTGATATTTTTCGAGATTTAGCACTTTAATAGTAAACTCTGGCTGAACCCTAACTAATAGATCATAACAATGTACTACATTATTATACACGTTCGAAAGGTCTACAAAAAAGTCCGCGATGGCACATGTCTATCTCTTGGTATAACATAATACTTGGTATCCCACAATGAACATGTTTATTTCTTTTCTGAGGCGAAGCAAAGTTCACTGGGTCAACTATTTCAGAATAAAATAAGATTATTATACCTATTTATACTATACTAGCACACCGCGCGAACTTCGTACCGCCATATTTTATACATTTTTTTTTCAATTCAAGTTCCTGATACATACATACATAACTTCACGCCAGATCCCTTGCGGGGTAGGTAAACGGTACAAAGCGTCATAAGGCACGATTATTACACACCTTACTTGCTTAGCTTTTGATATTAGCGACTAACAACCTAGATATGATGAAAATAATGGCAGTTAAAATATTAAGCAGTTGAATTAATGCATGAATGGGCTCAACCGGTGAAATACCACCACCTCCCAGAAGATCGACGTAAAGTGGCTCATGCCGCGTTTCGTTCGGTGACAGAGGTACCCGGAGGTCCACCTCCCTTCCCCATCCTTACTCCCTTAAAGGTCGGCAACGCAACGGTAACACTATAATTAGTGATGCCGGTGTCCATGGGCGGCGCAGGTTACTTACCTTCAGGTGCCACGCTTGCTTCTTTGCCCTCCTATCCCATAAAAAAAATTATTATCAACTTCAATCAATAGCAATACCAGGGACTTTGTCAGAAGTTTTTTGTCAATCTTTAGTTTTTTTTAATACTACTTGAACCTTTTTTTTTTAATTTGTCATTGTCGTCGATTTAAAAAAAAACCTGGTCACCACATGTTCTTACCAGTATGGCTAACTCACAGTGAGTGTTTTTTTTAATATTTTAAATGATGTCGATTTGGCACCTTGGTATTACTCTTATCAAAATAAATTCACTAAATTTTAAAAGAGATCACGATATTAAAAATGTAAATATATATAGATGGGCAACTATGTGGTATGCAGATGTGTAACAAACTCGCTAAGTCTTTATATTTTAGCAAAAGACGCCAAGATTGAGGTGCCTAGGGATATCTTGCGCTTCGTCCATTTATATGAAGTTGCAATATTGTAAAGAATTATAGATAATATTATAATATGTACGTGAAGAACTAACTGTAAACAAACTCTAGCTTTGACCCATGACTTTGGTTACTTAAGTATGAAAATATTTTTAAATCTTTTAATATTCGCGTTCCATATTACATAAATATAATGAATGGAAAATAACGCGACACATTTAGGTAAACAAATTATCTGTCTGCTTGTGACTACGGCCAGTGGAACTAGACCGAAACATCAAGCCAATAATAAAAGTAAGTATTTGTTTACCTACACTTGTCGTGTTATTTCCCGTTTATTATACTCTTAAATAGATCAAATTCTAATCTAATGTGTCTAAATAGACACGGGGTCACAGATGTTACAGGTTCACATCAGCTATTAATTATTACAAAATAAATATACATATACCCCAAAAGACGATTAAATACTACAAACTCATTAGGACAAAAAGAAAAAAAAAAGTCTAAGAAAATTAAAAAAAAATTACCTGCCAGCTATGAGCGGCGCTCATGACCGAGTCGGGCGGGACTCTCGTTCATATATACTCGTATGACATACGAGTATATATGAATATATTGTGCGCGGAATATTTGCCTGAGAAACGTATACTTACATTTTGTATTTTGCGATATCTTTTGAATTAAATGTCCGAATTGAATCATTCAAAAAGTTCTAGAAAGGTATTAAATCTATCTTTATATTGAAGTAATTTATTTTGAGTAGAGTTAATACCAAAGTACAAAATAAAGAACTTTTAAAACGACCTCATTATAATTATTTTTAAAAATTCAAAAAACACTTTTTGTGCTATAACTACAATAGTTAGACATATGGCGTCGCGGACTTTTTTGTCGACAATTATATGTTCTGTGAAAGTGTAGTACATTGTTTTGTTCTATAATCAATAGTTTTTGCAGCGTTCGCGATTTAAGAATTTTTCTCAGGTCTTTTTCTTACACCTTGGGTTACATTATTGAACTTATAGTAAGGATCCCTAATTTATTTGAAAATATAATATAGCCTAAAGCCTTCCTCGATAAATGGACTATACACCAGTGAAAAAATTTTTGAAATCGGACCTGTGGTTTCTGAGATTAGCGCGTTCAAACAAACAAACAAACTCTTCCGCTTTATAATATAAGTATAGATTTATTTATACCTGTATTTAAAGATAATATTATTATTATAAAAAAATAGATTCTTTGTAGTTACTAAAAATACAACTGATTTAAAATCTCACCACGTATCACCAAGGGGGAGGGTTTTAAAACTGCTTCCATATCTTTATTGAAGTATCTTTCACGTGATTAATGGACGCTCCCTAGTTAGTAGTAAAACGTGTACTGTGACGTCTGTGACGAACTGTTCTCATTGATTCTGTCAACGACTCTTACCGTATCCAATTAAGCATGTAGGTAAATCACGCCAGCAAATTCTTTAAACATATTACAATAACTAATTATTATTCTTATATATAATTATTTGTTAGGATATTCAAATCAATGTGTATCGCGTGATATTTTTAAGAGGACATACCTCTTACTGCGTCAATTACATTCATATCTATCATATCATATCAAGCTTAGTTGTATCGGAAGCTGTTACGCTTCGACTTTGCTGAATTTTTATGTTCCAAATGGCGGAACCTATTCTGGAAATTAATACCAAAAAGTCATTGGTGTGAGCGAGGATTCAATCCAGATATAGACCAACAATATCAAAATTAAAGAGAAAAAAATACGCCGGTAAAAATTACTAGCTTCTGCCCAGTAGCCGCTACTATCTGCCACTGGACCATAAGATGGGTTTTAGCTTTCCATACATACATTCGTCCAGTGGTAGAGCCAAGCAGTTCGCAAGCGTCAACGAAGCGAGTGAGGCGTGTAAAAATCGTGCCTTATGGCGCTCTGTTCTCTCTGCCTACCCCGCAAGGGATTTGGCGTGAAGTTATGTATGTATGTGTATGTATATTTAATTTAAATAAGTCTTAAATCTAAATAAATATTTAGATATCGGTCCAGTGGTCGAGCATCCCGCTTCTGAATGTAGAGGTCGCAGGTTCGAATCCTCCCACTGGCTCACGCCAATGACTTTTCGAAGTTCTTTACGGAAGTTATGTGTGAAAAATATCGATGACTGAAAACTTTGTGCCCGGTATGATAATAGGTGCGCCACCTATTCCATTTGGGACGTAAACATAACGGCGAGACGAGGCTTAACAGCCGCTGCCAACACCTTCGGGTAGAAAAAGGCGCGAAGTTATGTTATGTAGATATCGATGACTGACAACTTCGTGCTCGGTGTAATGGCAATAAGTTCGGCACCATTCCATTTGGGTCGGTACGTCACGATTCGACGAGTCGAGGATTTAACAGCCGCTGCCTGTAGCCTTTTTCTACCCGAAGGTACAACATATAAATATCGATTGCTATGACTATATGAATACTTTACATTTTTTTTTTCGTAGACGACTATATACTTTTAGTACATAGTGTATATTCAGTTTCAGTGTATATACGGCTATATACTGAAAGTATATAGTCGTATATACTTTCAGTATATAGTCGTCTAAGCTTGAGGCTATTACCTAATCAAATGTTAGCGTTGTCCATCAAACAGCTACTTTATATAAACTCATATTCCACAATGGTTGACAAGAATTAACAACCAACGCAAACATTTGCACATGTCGTTTATCTTTGGGCTTGTAAAGATTACGATATTTATAATATCAAGTTCGTTTCAATCGCATTGCCGCCTCGTCCATCACGATATAGCTTTAATAAATGATATTCTAGTGACATTTTTAGACGGGTAGAGACATGAATCTCTGCATGAATGGGCCGGATCGACCACGGCCTGTCAGATAATATATACGCTCTTACTGCGTTACGTTAGGTGAGAAATGTGTTGTTCCCTATATCATCCTATGCGGTACTCTCGGTGTTGCAAACGTCCATGGCGGGCTCTAATCGCTTACCATCAGGTGTCACGCAGCACGCTTGCTCGTTTACTCTCTTTTCCCACAATAATATGTAATAATTAAGAAACAAAGAATTGTTATGTAAAACACTGCGGATTTCAATAAATTATTGTAACTATTTGGATTTTACTATCGGGTAAACTGTTTGTTGGGGGGGAAATGCGGACCGGACGTCCGGCTACAACATGTATTTAGACTCGTACACTACCTATATATTACACGGACAAATTTGAATATCGTTTAAACTATGTATAGATTAGAATATAGATTGTACGCCGAAATACATATAAACTAATTTAAAACCGCGGCATCAAACCGGCAAATCATTTAAATAAAAATAGGGGGAACTAATTAGACCAGGGGGAATCTCTTACCGTGTCATAATTTGTTATATGGTTATGGTGTCATTTACTAATTCATTCATTTATTCATAGCTTACATGCATACGTAACTCACACCAAGTGCCTTGCGGAGTAGGCAGAAAGAACAGAGTTCGGTGCTCTGTTCTTTCTGCCTACTCCGCAAGGTACTTGGTGTGAGTGTGAGGCTATTTTTACACTCCTCACTCACTTTTTCGACTTTCATAACTATTGGCATATACGTTCGTATATTTTAAGGCTCTTGGTCGACATCACCTTACCCAAGGACAAGTTCAATTTGGTCAGGTCTATCTCTACACACTCACCTTACTCGACTCCTATAATCTTCCGTTTCTGCTCTATATGTCTGCTTAGTCAATCTTGCATCATCCATTCTTTGATCTTTTCATGTCTGAAACATCGAAGCTTTGAACTTGCTTTAACACTGACACTGACAACATTAAAATTGAAATATTATCCAGAAGGAACATATTAATTATTATCTTTATGCCAATTTTCATCCAATTCTATTCAACACTTCACACGCGATTGAATAACAAATATACAAACATCTTCACAATCTTTAGCATGTACCTATAATATAAGAAATAATATAATTTGTGACCTCGAATTTACGATATAGAGTATTATACAGGCTATTGTAACTTGTCTACACTTTTAGATATCAAAAGCGTCAAGCCCCACAAAAATATCAACAGAAAACCTTACAGTAGATATCCTAAAATATCTTTAAGTCTTGAATAGACAAACAACCAAATAATGGAGTGGTTTAAAAAAAAAGAGTTACAGCTGTACAGAGCCACTCAGTTCAACATTGCATGAATTGTCCGGCTCGACCGGTGAAATACCACGGGCTCTCTGAATATCAACGTAAATTGGCGAAAGCCGCGTTTCGTCCGGTGAGAGAGGAATTCGGAGGCTTATCCCACTCCCCCGCCTTTCCCACCCTACTCCAATAAAGGACGGCAACGCAATTGTTACACTATCACTGTCTCTGTGTCCAAGGGCGGCATGAGTTGCTTACCATTAGATGAACCCCTAGTTCTTTCTAGTCATATTATTCCATAAAAAAATTGTAAATTTTCATTTGTATTAGGATTTTACGGCTAGACTAGTATCAGCTCATACAAATCAGATAAGATAATTCTTAACTAACAGATTGTAATTGCCGAACTAGACGACGACATTAGTCCTTATAACCGAGTAACGAAGGTGATTCCACTTTCAAGATATCTTAGAAAAAGAAATATAACCTCAATGATAAGTATTTACTAGAAATCAAGCGGTCGGTCGGATGTATTACAGCAATTAAAATAACGGGAACTCTAAAAGAATTCACTTTAAATTAAACATTTTTATTTCGTTATTTTTTGTATCTATCTACATAAGTGTGTAGTTTGTGGTAATGCTTCGACTTCTCAGAACGAAATATTTGATCCGTGAATTGGATGAAATGGATGGATGCACGAATAAAGAATATAAATCCGAAAGTAATGTTGAACGAATGTTCTCCATTTGGGGGACAGAATTTTCGCCAACAGAGGGCGCAATTTTTAAAGAAATGGGCAGGTAATCGCATAAATCCGTACGCGGGAAGTTTTTTTGTTGCTGTTCAGTCCTGTTATACATTACATTAGTATTAAACGCTATCTAATGTAATTTAGATTTATTTTGATATTTTTTAGATTTAACGTTTCAATGCCTTATGTCCTAAATTCTAGCGCACCCAGTGGCCGAAAGGAGAACTAAGATTTCAGTTTATTATGTTTAATATAGTGTACTACTATGGAAAAACCTATACCTCCGTGTATCTATACTTCGTGGATGGATGGATGTAAACCCAGTAAAGAGTGAACCTATGTCCATACATCGACCACTTTTTGTCTGTTATCGATTATTTATCAAAAATAATCTTCTATTATCACTGAAATCTACTTGTAACTTATAATTTTAAAGATCAGTCAGGATAAAATTAAAACAACTTTTAGGATTATATCGGGTTTATTTAGAACTTATCTTTATTTATAAATATCTATTATTATAATAATTATTATTATAAATAATAACATAAACATAACATAACTTCACGCATTTTGTTACCCGAAGGTGTAGGCAGCGGTTGTTAAGCCTCGTCTCGCCGTTATGTTTACGTCCTAAATGGAATAGGTGGCGAACCTAATGCCATACCGGGCACAAAGTTTTTCAGTCATCGATATTTATCACACATAACTTCCGAAAACAATTTCGAAAAGTTATTGGTGTGAGCCAGTGTCTGGAATCCAACCCGGACCTCTGGATCAGAAGCCGTGTGCTCGACCACTGCGCCACGGAGACAATAATATTTATAATAATCCTAAAATTTGTTTTAATGTTATGAGTTAACGTGGTCTTTGAATGTTGGCCTCGTAACAAGGCTCAAAGTCGCTCAGCGTGCTATGGAGCGGGCTATGTTGGGAATCTCTTTGCGGGACAAAATCCGTAATACGGAAATCCGATGGAGATCAGGCGTGACCGACATAGCCCGAAAGGTCAGCACGCTGAAGTGGAGATGGGCAGGCCACATCGCTCGACGAACCGATAACCGTTGGGGGAAAAAGTTTCTCGAGTGGCGACCACTAACTGGGCGACGTGGAGTGGGGCGTCCCCCCACTAGGTGGACCGACGATCTGATCAAGATTGCTGGCAGCCAATGGATGCGAAAGGCGCAGGATCGTGAGCTATGGCGTTCTATGGGGGAGGCCGACGTCCAACAGTGGACATCGAAAGGCTGATGATGATGATGATTATTAATGTTATGAGTGTTATTCGCGAAAATCTAAGAAATAAATCAGTCAGAATTCCGAGAACCATGAGCTACATTTATATGAATGGGTATATTAAAACTCGTGTCCTACTATAAAAGTCATCAGATTTGATATTTTGTTATCAAGAGTACCAAACTCTTGTAAAAATATAAATTTAATGAAAATGTTATTTAGGTATATTGTGAATTTGTGTTCAAATATAAATCTGAACGTATCACTGTCTTGTTTTTGTTGTGTCTGTCTGTCTTGTTGTATTCGTTTATCCAAAAACTACCATCCGTTTATCAGCGTAGGTATAGGCTTGGTTAAAAATAAGTACTATACCTTAACCTCTGCGAAGCCAAGTGCTGATTCAATTACTCTTACAATTATATAGCTAATTTTGGTGAAGCCTTGACATTGTAAAGGAACCAGTTTACCAAAAAGTCAGGCAACAAAAAACCGAACAGATTTAATGAGATATGAATCACACCGACATTTTTTTTTGTCTATCCAGTACTCGATACATAATTAAAGTTGATGAATAAACATTAAAATCACGCGAGACAACTAAACGTTTGAATTTTACATAATCGTATTACAAAACGAGATAGAAAATACATTAATTCATAATTATATTTATTAAACTTTATAAAATGTAATAGTTACTACTGAACAGGCTGTCGTATTTGCTAAATAACCTGTCACGCACAGTAGAGATATAAATATTTATTTTAAAACATAAAGACATACATTACTAAATGAATATATAATTTTATTTCGAGTATAACACCGAAATTTACTTTAGTAAATATATATTTAAATTAACTATATGGACATTAAGTATGGCTGAAAAGAAAACACTATCAAATCTTTACATAATAAAGAGTTAAGCTGAGCAAACTTTAAGTGATAAAATATTTAAAGATAACGAAAACAACCTTTTTATACGGATATTAAGATAAGTTCGTTTTCGCACATATTTGCTGTATCCGAAATTCTATTGTGTATTTTGACTCACTCTACAAATTGCTACTTACTTTAATAATTTAACGAAACTCCAGTTTGTTTTATACAGCGCCATCTATAAGTTTTCAGAGCTAAACAAACTTGTGTTATGAAACTAGACAATAGATAATATTATTAATACTTAAATGATTACAATACTCTATGTCATAAGGCCAGACGCCGTACTAACATCCATGTGCATCGTAAATATTTGTATTCCAGTTGGCATCAAACCAGTCAATAATTTTACTAAAACAACAAGTTTGGTTTTATATAAAAAACTTTTGAGTTGATGACCGGATCTCAGTTGCATTTCGCTGAAGCACCACTGAATCAATTTTTTTTTTTGATGTAGAACGTTTATCAAGTTCAGAACTTTTTCTCCGTGTTGAAGCTCTTGCAGAGCCAATTATAAATAATATAACTATATTTTTAAAGTATTCAGATGGTAGAGCAAAGCAGTTCGCTGCATGAATGGGCCGGCTCGACCGACGAAATACCACGACCTCTCAGAAGATCGACGTAAAGTGGCTTATGTCGTGTTTCGTTCGATGAGAGAGGTACCTGGAGGCCCATCCTTTTCTAGCCTACTCCCTTAAAGGTCCGCAACGCAACGGTAACACTATATGTGTTGCTGATGTCCATGGGCCGCGCAGGTTGCTTACCATCAGGTGACATGCTTGCTCGTTTGCCCTCCTATCCCATAAAAAAAAACTTGTAATGTCCATTTTTTTTATATATTTAAGGGACGTTTGTGTGATTTTGATTCTATATATTTAACCCTAGGCAATGTTATTTATTATGTAGGTACATTTAGTGAAATAATTGGTAACGAGAAATAAGCGGTATGCTTATAATTTTCATGTAATTTCCTGTAATTTAACCCCAGCAAATTTCTTTATAAATAACTGCCAAAGCTTATTATTTATTATGTGTATTAATTAAAATTTAAAAACCAATTTTACTTATATTTTTATACTTATTGGCTTGTTGACATTATAATATATACCTAAGTACCTACCTAGACCAATAACATACATAGTACTTACAAACATCAAATCAAATTAGGAACGAGTAGAAAAAAACATTATTTTGAAGATACACAAAAAGATAGATCTAGTACGAAGCACTTCTTACAATCGGAGCGTGTCGGAATAATAATAAAAAAAAAAGTTAATGGATATTGAACTTGGCCGCCACTCTCCTACGTTCGTTGGCCTATGAAGACGTGATACTCCGAAAAAGTATTTTTTTTTTCATTTCAAAGCAAATTACCGAGTCACGGGGACTTACGGACCGAGCTCAACACCATGTTTTAGGTACCTCCTCGAGTTCTCGGGACGCAATTATAGTTGGGTCGGCATCGTTATTATTTTCGGAGAGCTTAAAAAAAAAACAAAAAAAACAGGCAGTATGTATGTACGTATGTTATGTAGTACACATAATTGACTGCCTTCTGGCGAGTGAGCAATGCTATCCTGTCCAGTACTGACTTCTATAATAAATAATATGACTTTGAATATGAAAAGGTTGAGATTTAATGATTGTATCGTGGCGTCATTCCGGAGTTGACGCCCGAGGCTTATCGGGATGCTGTTTGACTGCATTCTTATATATGTAATAATAAAAACTATCTGTATTGTTACTTGATAATAAGATACGGTTTCCAGAGTAGTATATTTTGAAAACGTCGGTAAACTTTTTAGTTACGATTCTTTTTTTAAAATGCACTTAATGAACTATATTTTTTTTAAATATATTAAATGTATATTATTTTAAAACAAGAAAATAATCGAGGGTTATATCATCTAAAGCCTTTTTATCTCTTACCTTGCGGCATAGTATGATTTATTTATTGAATATGATGATGAACCTCCTGGTAGTCATGCCTTGAGGAAAACCATTACAAAAAAGGATACTACTTTTGCTAATTTTATATCCTTGCGTGTTAGTGAATAGGTAACGGACTCACTTTGTTGAGAAGGAAGGAACTGGGTCCCTTTAACTGTTAGTATAATATTCTCTTCAAAGCGTGTTAGCGACCCTATTTTATTAACCCTTTTCGAAAAGTGTTGTGAGATTGTGTTTAAAGGGTTAGCAACCCTCTTTGACAGTCTTAGTCCTTTATATTACACGCGTCCTTAGCACCACTTACCATCAAGGTGTGTCTGTACTATTTAATAATATTGTATGGCATAAGGTTTAAAAACTCCATCGTCAAATGAATTTTGTCGAAATTTTGTAATACCTATCTGTAATAATATTACTAAGCGAGAGATAAAATTTTGTGATCTCTTACGCAAATATGCTTTGGCTAATTTAAGAAATAATTTCAATTATTTGACGGATTTCACTCCTATCTATAAAGCATTTGTAATAATTTTATGCTATGTAAGTAAGCCCACATAAGTAATTAAATTATTTGTCTAATTCGGATAAGATTAAAAATAGAATTATTCGTCTTTATTTTTAAATAATCATGTCTAAAAAAGAAATTATGTGGGTGTGACTTGCCAGTATTAAATAAAATACGTCAATGAATAGGTGTGTTGCATAAAAATAATGTTATCAACCTCATTAACCAATTAAAATTATCGATTACTGATTATTTCAATTGATAAATGAATCGCATACTATGTGAAGGTTTTAAAATACCTCATTGCTTTAAAATCTTATCGGAAAAAAATGTCCAAAAAATCATAGTGCTGGCGGATGATTTTTTTTAGAATAAATAAATAAATATTATTATAGTACATAATTCAATAAAAATATATGACTTAAATTACACAGCATCGAATTTTAAAGATATAGGTAGATTTCTACAAAGTATAAGATTGCGTAAGTACCTATATATAAGATTACTTACATACTTACCTAAACATCAGATTGTACCCAAGTAATTCTTACTAAGCAAGGCTGCTGGCCGTGCGTGAAGCATCAAATTACTTAGCTACTTTACACAGTTAATTATATATATATATACCATAACTCTGTAATAACTATAGAATTTTTAAATTTTTATTCTTAGAAACTAGTTTTATAACATATATTGTAAGATTGATCGATTATGTATCTATCTTCAACTCGCTACTATTCGTAATAGCCTTGAAGAAACGTCTCAACACGGAGAAGTAGAGAAACGTTAGAAACTCATACTCTCAGCGATTTTCTTTTTGGTTATATTTTAACCAAATACAGACACTAAAATCTTGATCTATAAAGAATTATAAATATTGATTTGTTCTCTTTGTTAAGTTTTATATTATGTGTATAATTACAAATATTGATATGTTATATTTAATATCGCGACTTACCTATATTGAAATTAAAGGTATCTTTTTTTTAAGAAAATAGTATTAAATATCGCATCTTGAAATATATAACACGTTTAAAACCAAATGTTCTGAGGGCCAGGCTAGCAAATAAAACAAAAGCTATTGTGTATGTTCATGTCGCTTTCAAAATATTTCCGTAAACATGTTTTATAACTAAACAAAATTGAAGGGACATTGATGACAATGTGTAAGGGTGTAGGGCGATTCGTACCAGCTAGTGTCAGATCCTAAAAATCGTAACTGAAACATGATTATTATTAGAAATATTATTAAACAGCGCAAAATATATGATTTCGTATAATTAAAGGGACCTTTAATGTTGGGCAAATTATTTAACAACCACTGCCTACAATACATTCGGGTCGTGAAATTATGTTGTGCTATATGAATACTCACCTTCCAATACGATTTCAATTACGGCATTTGTTACCAAGAACTAAACTGAAACAATATGGAAAATTGTAATACCACCAAAGGCACGCCTTCGACATCTATAAATTACAGAAGACAATAAATATTGCAAAAGCTTATAATATTAGCATGACCACAATGGATCAGTAGTCACGTCATTGGGCGCACCTCGCCTCCCCTTGGGGAAAAATACTATAATTGTGTTGCCATTTTGTAACGAACCATATATTTAAACTATTAACATAACAAAGGGTGTGTCTTGCCTTATTACATTAATAGATTAAATTGTGAAAATAAAAAAAAATATAACACAACCGGAACTTGTACATGGTTAATGTGGACTGTGTTTAAATATACACTAGGGATGGATGCTACTGTTTTAATTGAATTTCATGCCATCTTGCGAAATTTATTTGTACTATTTTATACTTCTTTCTCTAAATAATATACAACATAACTAGAAAATTTAAAAAATGAATTCGTTAGTCAGTGCACTTTTTAGTAAAACGTGTTTAGAACTATCCGTCGTCCTACATATCATGGTCATTTGGATTTAAATTCGTTCGTCTAAATCGTGTGGTCGAAATCCGAGCCTTCATTAATACCTAATTCTCCGAAATTGATCACAGACCGGACAATTTCCTGATACAGTTGCAACCAGTTCTACATCCTTTCATATGAAATATGATGACGACGCTAGTGCTGCCGAGAATTTATCAGTACTACAATCAAACTTCCCACATATTAGTAAAAAAAAATTAAATATAAATAATTATAATGATTCATGATATATTATAGTGATTTCCTTGTAGATTTTAGATATTCCGTAGGATATTTTTCCACTGTAAGTATATAATTATTGCATGTCTTATTCTTACTAATCATTAAGTTGTGATTAAGTGTCTTTGTGACGCTTTGTATCCGGTATGTGATAATAGCCGTTTATTTTTTGCCATTTGTTATTTTTTCTCATTACAATAAAGCATGTTTCGAATAATTAATTAGTTGTGTACTTGTGATAATTGCATACGGGTAAAGGCCGCTACGCCAAAGACATATAAGGCATCATGAAGGTACAGTCGACATGTGTCCTTTGGGAAAATATTGTTGATGGCAATAGACATTGAATTCCTTTAGGTAGTTGATATTCAACTTAACGACATATAAGCTTAAATCTTGGTAAATAATTCAAGGTAAAGTAACACAAATGTTTTAAGACAATCTACCAATCAGGTACAACTTTAATATCATTATTAATGTCGTTTTTAAAGTTGTTCACATTATAAATAATAAAAAAAATCGTCCATATTTATATTTTTCAGTAAACAGATATTTGAAGATTTCTAAAGATATGAAGTATATTCGAGAACCTGTACTGTAATAGAACAACCAAAAAATGGGATATATTTTTGGAAGTGATAAATATCGATGACTGGAAGGTTTGCGTAATGTATTACAATTAGTGTCCGACCGAAGCTTCGGCTTCGGCTTCAGCTTCGGCCACCTTCGACCAAAAATCCATCTTCGACGAGATCTTCGGCTTCGACCGCATTCTGGGCCGAAGCCGGAGGTCCCGCCGAAGGTCCGAGAACAGTCGGATTAAACAAACTGTTACGAAAGAGTGAGTGACTGACGGAACAAACTTAGTTCAGTGCGGATACCTCTATCATCGACAAAAAAGCGGCATGAGCCACTTTACGCCGATATTCTTCTTTAGCTGTGGATAATATTCAAGAAAATTATTAAATTACTAATAGTTTATAAACCTTCGGCTTCGGCTTCGGCCGAAGGTTGTAGAGATTGCCGATTAATCGGCTTCGGCTTCGGCCAAAAATAGACCTTCGGTCGGACATTAATTACAATAGGACTCCTTGATTATTACATGGGAACATAACATAAAGGTACAACTAGAATGAATATCAAATGTAATACGAAATAAATTATTTTGTAGCTAGACAAAAAATAATTTGACCCTAGCAACCAATTTCAAAGTCAATGCGGCGCCATTGTTTTATCTCTAGAAATTATGATCATGTTGTCATTGTAATAAATAAGCGGATAATTTGTAATTACGTCATAAAATGATTAAAAATAACTCCAATGTCTCCAAACAAATTCCTATGTGATAACATTTTGATAGTGACGCTATCTGACGTTGTATTGCAAACTTTCTATACTGAAAAAAAATGTCGTATAGATAGCAATAGCGACTATAAATGTCAAATCTCGTAAGTATTTTTACCGCGAAATATTTAGATAAAAATGGAATGAAGATTCCATTTTTTTTTGAACGATTAGTTCATATTAGACTAGATCATATCTATGTTTATTCCGGAGAATTGTTTTTTTTCTGATTGGCGGGTGACTAAATTTACAAAGTATTATTTGAAATATTTAATATATTTTTACAAAAAATTAATAGAAAATGGTCGTTTGACGTAAGTAGGTTTAAGAAATTGTAGTATTATCAAAATCAAAGTGTTTTTTTTTCTGTTCTGTCATATAGTATGACATGCAATTTTTATTCTTCTTGTACGATTGTTCCGTTGATTATTTATTAGACTTGCACATCAAAAGTAAGTCCATAAGTCCTGTCAAAATCTTTACTTAATACATAATTTTAGTACCATGTTGTGTTACATAAAAAAAACTGCATTTTGCTATTACGAATTTGATCAATTGAATCAAAATATATATATTTTGATTACAACTGATTAGGTATTTATAAAAAAATATATTGAGTTAGTGAGAGCAGATGAAGTAATCGTTATATTGATATTATGTATCTACCAAAATCAAAGGTACGTGTCCGCTAAATTAACCAACATTGAACACCTGAACAAATTTTAGTTCGCGTTTACTGTATTTGAATAAAACATTTTCTTGTGAATGAAAATTTTAGCGTAAAGGTACTTTAATTACATTTAAACCGCCGAATTACCTACGACCACTAAAGACAATCCACATAAATTGGCTAATGCCGAGTTTCATTCGGTGTCAAAGTATCATACTCAAACTTATCTATAGTAAAATTACATTGAGAAAATAAATAAACCGACTTCAAGAAACATAAACGACAAATCAGTACTTACATAATTAATAAAGTAAATAAAACAGTAATATTTATTATGTATGTATTTATATAAAGGACGTTTTGAGTATATGGTAGGCTTGTCGACACACTCTCGATCCTCTCCACGTTGGCTACCAAAGACTGGTGAACGATAAATCCGACACCACTTTGCAAGATGCTATCGCCTTCCTGGTAGAAGAGCAATTTGCCAGACTGCAGGATTACCATATCCTCCCGCTGTCTACAGACTTCCGATAATCCCACAATTTCCCATCGAATCTTACTCAGTTCTTCCAGCTCGGTGATCCTCTCGTCGGACATAAGCGTATATTAAGTGCTACCAGGATTCTATTTATGATCGAAAGTAACAAAAACACCCTACAAGCAAACAATGCTCGTAGGGTATTTTTGTTATGATCTTTGTGGAAATGGGACCGCCTGGAATCTCTATCAAACAAAAAAAAACTTTTGCAAATCGGTCCAGACGTCTTTGAGTAATCGGTGAACATACATAAAAATATCGCTACGAATCGAATCGAATTTTGAAGTCTGTTGATAAAAAAAATACAAAACAATAACACATTACAGTAGTATTTAATACACTACATTTGTTCAGCGACAGATATTATTATGATTGTATAATATATTTAGAAAAGAAAAAACAATGCTATCTATATTCCAGATGTCATTTATACGTTTATAAATGCTGGTAAGGCTTACACTTATTGACTTGCCAGTTGCCAAATATTTAAAATTACAAGCGCGTGTAGCGTGTAGGTAACATTTGTTGCCAATACTGACTATAAGTAACTTATGTAGGATTATATGTATGTCTTTATTATAACACTGGCAATACACGTAATTGAATTAAAACAGATATTTATATTATATTAAAAATCATAAATTTCAATTTATTACATTTCATATCTAATAATTAGTTGGGGCAACAAATTCCTCTAAATGGAATTTAATTAAAAAAAAAACAGCCAGCTCCATGATTATACCCGCCATTTAAGAGATTAATTAAAAAAAAAAGGATGTAAAAATGTTACTTTGACATTCACATTTAGTTTAAAAAAAAAGTTGATTATTGTATTACACGCAGACAGTCCGATTTTTTTAATTTGTACAGATCATAATATTAAAGAAAATATTTGTATTTGTTTTGAGTCAATCATTCGCGCGGGAACATATCCAACTTGTGAAAGGTTATTAGCCTCTCGTTGAAGAACGATATTTGTGGTAACCACTATCATATGCTTATCCGTTCAGAACCCGTTTGGTTCGCGATGGTTGCCAAAAACCAATTACAATATTACGTTTACAAACATCTGGTTGTTATCATAAGATTTCAATCAACATAGTAAGCGTTTCGTTTAGAAATAGTATAATTTATTGTTAATTTGTAGTTTTCATTTGCTTTACTTTTTTTTTCTTTGTTTATGCGATTTAGCCCCACACTAGCAAGCAGGTCACTTATTAGTAGGTAAGTGACTAGCGCTCCCCATGGACAACTAAAACACAGCTGGTTTTACAGTTGCATTAACTATAAGAAAGTAAGATGGAAAAGGAGATGAAACGGAGATCTGCCTTCGAATGCCTCTCTCGCCAAACGAAAAGCGACATGGGCGACTTTACGGGGATATGCCCTTAGGATGTGAAACAAGCCGGTCCATTAATAGTGCTTAGCAATTTTATGCAGTACTTATTACTCAATCACAAAGCTTTTACGTCATCAGAGATATCTAAGTTAGTATTAACTTGCAATCCTTGAATATGTACTGTATGAATAATAACATAATCTTGTAACTATACATTTATAATAATCTATTCAATCGTTGTCGTTATAAAATTACTTCTATTTATAATAGTAATTATAAATGAATCAATGTATACAGAATAATGTTACTAAAACTTCCATTTTTTTTTTCACTGTTTCACCTCATTTCGTCGTCAATTTTAACGTTAAAAATGTTAGGGGTTAGGAGGATATCATATCTTAGCATATCTTCCAAAAAGTTATTGCTGAAAGCCGAAGATTAGATTCCTTTTGGTTCAAAAGCAGGGTGCTCGACCTGCAGAGCGAGAATAATTTTTAAATCTAGCAGCCTGTATTAAAAAAAAAAGGAAGCATAAGCAATTTTCTTAATTGGTTTATATATTGACCGGTTTATATCCCAATATTATATTATTTTTTATCTCCTCACAGGGGCGTTAAAAACGTTAAAAATTGCAAGAGACATTAGAAGTACATTGACTTTGCTGTTTAGAATTTAGGCTTTGAAATACTGAAGTCGAAGACTTGATCATTCATAAGTATTCGTAGTGTGAATATGAAATAAGCAAAATCAAATTCTGCGCACGTTATGTCTGTGTTAACTGCGTAAATTAAGGACTTGTGAATGCCTCATTACTTAAGCAACTAATATCAAATGACTGAGTAAAATTTTCATTAGATTTATATATATATATATATATAGTATTATATGCTTATTTAACTGTATTTGTTGTATGGAAAGCAGCTAGACAATTGATTGGAAAGTCAGTTATTCTAGTAGCACGTTACGTATCAGATCCCAGTGGTACTACACACACAAGCGATATTTAAATAACAATTAGAGACACATTTTTTTGTCAGTTGTCATAGAGAAAAGATTGATTGTGTGATTTTTATCATCATCTACCTATGACCTTCACGGTTGAAATAAAGCCATAAATTTAAAATATATATATAATACTTTTAGAAATAGCTTTTATCTTTTATTTTTATAATGTTACACGTCTCTGTATGAAACGGCAGTCTTCAATTAAAATTCAATACAAAACTATATATATTATTTTTCTTCATAATATCTCACTTCACTAGCATAGTCAATATTTGTTTTTTAGACAAATAGGAGCACGAACGGTCTAGACTTTTCCCTGATTATCCAACTTTTCCACAGAGTATACACACACAATAATAAACCGAGATCTTCGTTCTCTTTTCTGCCACTCGCTGCGCTACAATTTCGCGGACACACCTATGATTACGTACTATTATTACACGTAAACACGAGTTAAAAAGCTAAAAATATCAAAACAAAATCTATAATAACTCCATAATTTATTTAGAGCTGTCAAAGGCGACAAAATTTCCCGCCTAATGATTTGAACGAGTGCTTTGCGAAAGATGGCGCCATCTTCCTGCGAGGGGTCCTTTCTTAACATTACATTCGGACTCTTGTGTATCCATACTTATTGAAATGGTCAACAAAACGTCAGTCAATCAGAATAGGTACTTGATATAGATTTTTGGTCCTTAATATTTCAATCATACCTTGTTCACATATCAGAAACTCTAATGATAGTCAGGTAATGATGTATTGTAGCCATTGATCGACAGTAAATTGTCCAGAACAATGACGTAGATGTACATAATGATCATAATTTCTTTTTTAGTTTGTTTAGTCATTAAAATACTGAAACATATTATATTTAGGTTTGCGTTCTTGGATTGATAATTTATCTATAGGTAAACTATCAGATATTCAATATGGCTCGCTTAAATCAAATAGGTATCTTTTTTATAGACCCTTAGGCTTTCAAATATTCAGCAAATATATTGAATTAAGTATTAACACGTAAGCTTGATGAATATACCCCCGCAGATCATGACAATACGTACGTATTCGCTGCGAGTAGGCTCTAGAGACAATCATGACGGGAACTACAAATCTCAAAACTCTTGTCCCAATATTTATTTTTTATTATTATTTTAATACAAAGTGCATATAAGGTTCAGATTTAATAACGTATTTATAAGTAAAAAGTAGAATAACAGAGCGGGTATGTAGAGTAATATAATAAGCGCAGTCACCTTCAATTTAACATACAATAAGCTGACTGCTCATTAACAGAGAAAAATCTCGTCAGCGCTGAATGATTAATCTGTGTATAGATTTTATTGCTAATCACACAGCGCCATCTTGCACAAGCTAAGCAACTCAGGTCTTTAGTATAGAATCAAGTTACTTAATTTTAAGCTACTTATACTTTTTGAATCTACTAACCATTCCACTACGAGAGCCTCAATCATTTGACGTCATAGTAATTATATTTCCATAGAGTTCATTAAAATCACTAAGCCATTGTTAGCGCTGAACATCATTCACGTGCGTATTAATATATCTTCTATCTAAAACATCAATTCTATGTGAGATTTCTATGGAATCTGTCGATGGAAAAAAATAATTGATAATTAAAATCATTACTAGAACTTATTGACGACCGTCGCATCGCTTCAGCTAGACGCGGTAAAGTAAGGGCTTATTATTAACTTATTGAATGTAGAGTTAGAACCTTCTTTACCTTAGTGCTGATTTTACGCGCCATAATTATGCCTTGAAACACCGTAGCTTTTTTGTCTTGTGTAATTAGAGTCTATTTCGATACAGCCAATGGTGTGTTTTGAACTCGATGCGTCTGAATCAGAAGCGGAGTTTTAATCCACCAGGCAACTATTTCTTTCTACTTTGGCACTGTCTCACTAAAATATTAATATATTGTGTGTTCACTTTATTAGTATCGGGACACCTACATGTGTTTGTAGGAAACGACAATATTTCATTCAATTCGCTGCCCGGCTCGCTTGTAAGTGGTTTCATGACATCATTATGAAACCATGGAGATATTACCTAATTTACCACGACACGGCCAATAATATATCGTGCTTCATCAAGCCACCTGATTGTCTCTGGCACGTTTAGATTTAATTTCATGTTTCCTTATCAATGAGGTGAATGAAAGTTTTGTCCCAATACAATTACAACATATGTACATATTTAAAACAATACTTAATTGTCTATTTTTTTTATGGGATAGGATGGCAAACGATGGCAAGCAACCAGCGCCGCCCATGGACATCAGCAACACATATAGTGTTACCGTAGCGTTGCCGGGTAGGGGTAAGGGAGTAGGATAGGAAAGGATGGGGAAAGGGGTGGGCCTCCGGGTATCTCTCTCACCGAACGTAACGCGGTATGAGCCACTTTACGTCGATCTTCTGAGAGGTCATTCATGCAGCGAACTGCTTAGCTCTACCACTGTTATATTAAAAAGATTCAAATACAAAAATTCATTTATTGCAAAGCGGCTAGTGGAGGTTGCACGTGATAGTGGAGAGGGCTGGCTTGTTCTTTGTACAGAGTTAAGCATGGCCTTTGAACGTGGCAATACTGCCAGTCTTCTGGTAACAATGATTGTAATAGCAAAAATAGAATCTATATAATCATAACACAACTTCACGTCTTTTGTTACCCGAAGGTGTAAGCAGCGGCTGTTAAGCCTCGTCTCGCCGTTATGTTTACGTCCCAAATGGAATAGGTGGCGAACCTATTGCCATACCGGGCACAAAGTTTTCAGTCATCGATATTTATCACACTTAAGTTCCGAAAACAATTTCGAAAAGTCATTGGTGTGAGCCAGTGTCTGGATTCGAACCCGGACCTCTGGAACAGAAGGCGTGTGCTCTACCACTGGACCATCGAGACTTTTATATAATCATAAGTCAGAGATAGGGGACCTTGTTCATGTATTAAATATAGTCGAGATCGTTACAGATCTTCTTGTGACATCCTGTCATATACAAATAGGATAAATATAGGATGCCGTGGGTTGTTATAACTTTAGTACGAAGGTGTGTGGGAGCAATATAGCTAGACTACTAGTGTAATTTTTATCTGTAACACGTACACGTGTAATATGTTATGTAACTTTATAACTTCTTAGGTACAAGTAGGTACTTTTTTTCGTTCGGTTTTTTTTTTCATTTGTCCAGTTTCGGACAGGCTAAAGCTTTTAAGCCATACTGCCTTGTCTGAGGTGTAAATTTTTCAGAAGTAACAAAGTGAAAACTAACTTGATATAAGCTAACCTAATCATTTCAATTCGTGAAGTCGTAGCACTTTTTATAATAATAACAAGTTGAATTAACTGCTTACAAAATCATTACAGGGTTATTATGAAATCCACTATCTTTTTGAATATATTACTATTGTTGTTTTATTTAAGTTTAAATAAGTTTAAGTCTCGGTGGCGGACGGCTTCTGATCCAGAGGTCCGGGTTCGATTCTAGACACTGGCTCACACCAATGACTTTTCAAAATTGTTTTCGGAAGTTATGTGTGATAAATATCGATGACTGAAAAACTTTGTGCCCGGTATGGCAATAGTTTCGCCAACTATTCCATTTGGGACGTAAACATAACGGCGAGACGAGGCTTAACAGCCACTGCCTACACCTTCGGGTAACAAAAGGCGTGAAGTTATGTTATGTATGTTTTATCAATTCCTACTCCTATAAAGAGAAGAAATAAAGAGAAAATATAAAGAGAATTTTTCCTACTCCTATAAAGGTCGGCCACGCAACTGTAACACTATCCGTGTTGCAGGTGTCCATGGGCGGCGCTGGTCACTTACCATCAGGTGACACGCCTGCTCGTTTGCTATCCTATCTCATTAATCTCATAAAAAAATAAGATAAAATAAGCCATGTGTTCTGGGTCGTCTGGTTATCTGTCTTGAGTTCGAATCTTGGCTCACACAAATGATTTATATTATTTTACGGAAATCTTTTTGAAAAGAGATGTCATAATAAATATCGATGTCAAACAAAATGGTGTTTCATACATTGCAACTGTTTTCCTCATTTGAAACGTAAAAAATCAGCTTGAAGGCTTAAGAGCCACTGCTCACACGATTTAAAAAGAAAAAGCTACACTTACATATACATAATGAATACTCTATAATCCTAAATATACATTGACAGTTTGATACGTACTAATCGTACTGTGTTTGCTTCACCGTGACCCCAATGAGTTTCCAGTAGTACTTGCTACTTATGACATGTTTTTCCTTTTTCGCAGTTATCAGTTTTGTAAAACGCACTCAATGATAATATCATAATAATTAACCTGAAGCATACTAATGCCCCACATTCTATGTACATTCTTCTTTATAATATCTCTTTGTTATCTGTAATGTTTAATTTTTCACATTTGAAAATACCTACATTTAATTTTCAATGGAATTCGAAGCACAACACGTTCGGACTAGGTATTTGATTTTTTTAGAAGATCTACTTTAGGTTTAGTCTAGGTTTACTCTAGGTTTAGTCTCGGTAGCCCAGTGGTCGGGCACACGGCTTCTGATCCAGAGATCCGGGTTCGATTTCTGACACTGGCTCACACCAATGACTTTACGAAACTGTTTTCGGAAGTTGATGTGTGATAAATATCGGTGACTGAAAATTTTGTGCCCGGTATGGCAATAGGTTCGCCACCTATTCCATTTGGGACGTAAACATAACGGCGAGGCGAGGCTTAACAGCCGCTGCCTACACCTTCGGGTAACAAAAGGTGTGAAGGTATGTTATGTTATGTAGAAGATCTACTTTAAAGAAAACACTGTTTTTCTTCTTTCTGTCTGCATCTTATGAAAAGCATAGCCGACGTCTGCGGAATCTAGCTTTCTTTCTTACGCTTTTACGTCTTAACTATTACGGATTATTCAGAGAATTTATTATTATTACGTTATAAATTCCTAGTAGTATTAATGTAACTACTTGTAAAAGTAAGAAAGGGCATGCTCCGATGGTTCGGACATGTAGAAAGAATGGTTGATGCAAGACTGAGTAAGCAGATATACGATGCAAAAGCGGATGGATGTAGGAGTCGAGGACGGCCAAGACATTCCATGACTAAATAGAACGTGTTCTGGAGGAAGGTGATGTTAGGAGCCTCAAAAACCGACGCGCGTGCATGAAAAGAGTTATGAAAGTCAACGAAGCGAGTGAGGCGTGTAAGAATCGTACCTTATGGCGCTCTGTTCTCTCTTCCTACCCCCCAAGGGATTTGGCGTGAAGTTATGTATGTATGTATGTATGTACTTATAAAATGGGATATCTAAAATATGAATTAAAACATTCGTATTTTATCTATCCCATTTTATAAGCCGTTAGAAACAGCCCAACAAATTGAAAGTTAGCACCCTCCTGACAAGATGGGGCATAAATGAATAAAATATGAAGCATAAATGTTTACATAAGCTACACGTTATGTATATGAAAATAATATACGATCATAGCTGTTAAACAGGTATCAATAAATATCGTCGATACTTATCCTGTTGTCAATACTACCGACAATAGATTTTTTTTCCTTCGCCCTATTTAGACAGGCTAAATCTAGAAACAATGCGAAAAAATATACGCGCCAAATTTTTTTTTTACTTACCAATTAGTTTTTCATTACCAAAGAGATTTTTATTTTCCTAACCAAAGCAATGAGGATTTGCTTACTACAGACAATAGATTTTTTTTTCGTTCGCCCTATTTAGACAGGCTAATAAATCTAGAAACAATGCGAATAAATATACGCGCCATTTTTTTTTTTTCTTTAACATACCAATAAGTTTCTAATTACCAAAGAGATTTTTATATTCAAAACCAAAACGATGATGAGTTGCTGTAATTAGTTAGAAGTAAAGAAAATTTTACTGATTTAAAGTTAATAATATATATCTATATTTGGTGGAATAAAAGTAAAAAGTTATAACATCTAACATACAATTTCACATTTCGTGACAAAACGAAATTGTACGTTTAATTTTCCTACGAAGGAAATTGATTGAAAGCTGCAGAAAGCAAATTCGACCTTGACACTATAATATAAGTAATTTATATAAATTATAACCTATAAGTAAAAAACACAAAAGCTGTATTAATCACATTGTTTTATACTAATGATAATTCAGATAGTCTAATGACTATTTTTTTTTGTTGTAGAACATTCGAGACGCTCTATACGAAAATTATATAGGTATAGGATACTACATATATCTAGCTGGAATCAATGAAAATACATAAATCTTTGCTAGTAATTTTTATATCAATATTCTGACATCAAAAAATCATATTCAGGCTTCTCTACATAAACTATAATATACCTACTATTAGCTTTGTGGACATTGTTATATTGTTTAATTATTAATATATGCATTAGCTTTTTAATACTGTTTGTATAAACTAGTTTTTTTTCTTTCTATCTAGACCTTGGAAATTTGTCTGATATTATTATTCTTTTTTTATGGGATAGGAGGGCAAACGAGCAGGCGTGTCACCTGATGGTAAGCAACCAACGCCGCCCATGGACACCAGCAACACAGTGTTACTGTTGCGTTGCCAACCTTTAAAGGATAGGGGATAGGAAAGGATGGGGAAGGGGGTGGGCCTCCGGGTACCTCTCTCACCGAATGAAACGCGGCATGAGCCACTTTACGTCGGTCTACTGAGAGGTCGTGGTATTTCACCGGTCGAGCCGGCCCATTCATGCAGCGAACTGCTTGGCTCTACCACTGTTAAATGTACCACTGTAATTATTAGATTATTTAGATTTATCATAGACTGTAGTAGATGGCACATGTCAGTAAAAATGTACTACTTATCATCACTGACAGCGCAACCGCGAGTAAGCGATTCTCAGGATGATAAAATTCAACACATGAACAATAATTTAAGTAAAAGTGGAAGCAATTTTTACGCACACATTGATAAGTCACTCACACATCAACAACCCATTTTTAGTCTCGTTGGGTGACTATTGCCGATCTATATTTTCTTATATATCTGTGGATATTAATGTCTTATTTCAGTTGTCGTTGGATACTACAAGTTGTAATTAAAATGAAACTATTGAGATTGTTTATTAATCTAGATTGACTAATTACTACTACTATGATTGTCTAATCTAGACTGCTATTACTAGTCTTTGTGTCAAGCCGACATTTCCGCGTGAATGACGTGGAGGACGCGGGATTCTGATCTGATAGACTTCAAATTTGAATTTAGTACTTTCATCACATTTATTCTTTTTTTTGTTCATGTTCGAAATTCAAATAATTCTTTTTTTCGTATCTTTACTAGTTCTCTCATGAGTTATCCGTCCTGCGAGTTCTTCTAAATAGTATTTTTTGACAGCCGAAAAGTGAAAGAAAACTTATAGTTTCAAATCCAAATCGTTCCTAGCAGTTGAGAGTGTCCTCCGATCCAGTCCGGCCAAATACGCCGTACTTACTGGGTTTGATATCTACCCAAGTATTATTCTACACAAAAAGCATACGTTACTAGAATAAAATAAATAAAATATGTTTAGCATTAATTTATTTAATTTATTTTTATTAAGTTGACTCTGAAGTGGTAGAGTCAAGCAGTTAACAAAAATAATGAAAAAAAATAAGGGAAAGACTGGCGAAATGTAAGAAAAATAAAAATACATTGTAATGCGCACACAAAATTCTGGACAAATAAATACATAAAACTGTATTAAAGTATTTACATATATGGTGTAGTTGGCCATTTTATGAGTCCTCATACATTACAATAATATTACTTACACTGCCTTCAGCGTAAATGTTAATACTTCCATTCACACCCACCGCAAATGTCTGTGGGAATATTTATCACACGATGTCATATATCTGTGTTTTCAAGATCATTTCTGCTAATATTAAAAATGCGAAAATCCGTTTGTTTGTTGCCTTTTCATGCAAAAATTACTTAACCGATAATCATTAAACTTTGCAGTCATACTTTTGGAAGTTACAAAAGTAACATAGGATACTTATAAAATTTCACAATCCGGCTACTTTAACGCCATCTAGCAATCCAGTTATGACGCTCACGCTTTGAGTACTGTACTACCATCATAAGATAACATAACATACAAAACTTATTATAGCTTCACGCCTTTGTTACCCGAAGCTGTAGGCATACCAAGCACAAAGTTTTCAGCCATCGATATTTATGACACTTAACTTCCGAAAACAATTTCGAAAAGTCATTGATGTGAGCCAGTGTCAGGATTCAAACCAAGACCTCTGGATCTGAAGCCGTGTGCTCGACTACTGGACCAGACTTATCAGCCACCATAACATATAAAATATATTCTTCATGATCATCTGATACTTATACGCCCGAATACTGAACCGCCACTCAAATCTGACAATCAATAAAGTGCTACTAACTGCTTAAATTTCAGGTATTCTGTCTAATGTGACAGCTACTTAAACGCTTAAGTAGCGTTTATATATTTGAGTGGCTGTTCAGTATTCGGGCTATAGACAGACAGCGGGTAAAACCTAGCTATGCTACAGTTTCAAATAAATATATTTAAATACACTATACCCAATATCCGGCTGGTTCTACTTGGCTCTTAAGCCTCTAATCGCCGAATACGAATGTTACGTCCCAAATGGAATAGGTGGCGAACCTTTTACTATTACACCTGGCACAAAGTTTTCAGTCATCGATATTTATCACACGTAACTTCCGAAAAGAATACGAGCTGGACTACTGGACCACCTGCACTTAATTTCTTCCACCTTTCTTTGTCGTACACTGAAAAAATATCATATGACTCTATGGCTTTTCCTTACACACCTGAATTGCTGACAGTTATAATTTAGTAAATTTAAAAAAAAACGGTTTATTAACCTTTGAAAGTATTACCTCACTCTTTTACGACCAACAATTACTGAGAGCGGTCACGGTGAACGGCATAAACCTCGCTTTGAATTAAACTCGAAGAAATTATGGATTACTGCCAAGGTCTAGAGTACCTACCCACTTGTACCTAAATTATTTTGAGCACAGAAATAAATTTTAAAGTCTCGTTGGCAAAAAATAATAACACGTAATGAGAATAATTGAAAAAAAAAATGTCGCACTTTTATTTTATAGTCAAATTTCAATTGTTGCTCGTAAATAATAACCAAAGAATGTATATAAAATATAAATACATAAATACATTAAACAATTATTATGTAAATATTTTTATTTCGAGTTTTCTTATAATAGTTATATTAATCAACGCATAATTTAATTGCAAACTAATCACATAACATCCTTTTTAACCACTTGACATGATAAGACCGCGATGAGACGTCGCAACCCATGCACACTCAGGAAATGAATTTATAACGGCAAAATTTCAAAACATTGTCGTTTTATACTGTACTTAATTAATTTGAACACCAACATAAGTGGCCAGAGCTTTACACCAGCGTCCGGAAGGACCACTTTCCCAATTTCCTGCCAATTGTTCCATTCTATGCTGTCACAGTACAGCGACTCCACCACGCACCCCATGGTTAGTTAGCCATAATCAACTTCCGGTCATCGTACTAGCGCATTTCCATTACACTTGACTGTCAGGAATATGTAGATCACTAATTATCTTCAAAGGCTTAGTGGTGTGACGCAGGAATTCCAGTTGGCAGGTTCAAACATAGCCGCCTTTTTTTTGGTAATTACAGAGGACTGAATCAATCACAGTGTTGAAGGGTTCAGACAAGGGCATGCTCTGATGGTTCGGTATAGAAAGAATGGATGCTGCTAGATTAACTAAGTAGATATATATCGCAAAAGCGGAAGAATGTAGAGTCACAGACGTAGTAGTAGTAGTAGGTGATGACAAGAGCCTTAAAAACCGACGAGCGTGTATGACAAGAGTTATGAATGTCGAAGATGCTAGTGACGTGTGTAAGAATGGTGCCTTATAACGCCGTACCTACCTCGTAGGGGAATAGGCGTGAAATTAAGTACTAAAGTGCCCGATGTGCGATAATGGGCCTGGCACCTACTGTATGTATATTTCGAAATATTTCGACCGCTACTTACCTACGCTTCCTTTTATTACAAGCGTGACGATATAATACAGAACTTGTAAGGAAAATTATTATTTCATCAGTTCACCGAATCGGAACAACATCTATCTTCCTTAGTAAAGATAATGCTTGGTTTGATCAAAGATAACAAAGCACTTTTGGAGCTTTTGAACGTCAAACTCAAGTGTGGTATATAACCTCATCTATATTAGGTAATGTTAAAAAGTTGAAGAGTATGTTTGTTTGAAGGCGCTAATTTCAGAAATTACTCGTTCAAATTGAATGAATATTATTGTCTTGGATAGACCATTTATCGAGGATAGTCGCTATATAATATCACGCTGCGACCAATAGTAGTGAAGCACTGACATGTTTAGTGGTAAAAGTATTTAATAAGGTGGTACTAAGTACGTGCAGTCCGATAGTTATTAATATCGAAATTGATTTCAAGCATAAGATTTTCAAAATTTTGAAACAAAATTAAATGCTTTTTCTATTAAATAAACGTCAGATCATTTCTTCAGATTAAAATCAACCAAAAAACAATTCTAAAGACGCCCATGCAAGGGCAAATCCTACTCGCTTTTTTTGTGTGGAAGTACATGGACTGGAATAATATTAAACCTATTATTATCACGCAATAACGATATTCAAAATAGACAATTAAATGCGATTATAGTTAGTAGAAATGTAATTATTGTTATATATACTCGTTCGTAATGCGTTTTGCTTTCCGATCGGAATACGTATCAATGTTATGAGGAATGTTTAAATTATCCAAATTATTGTATTTAAAAAACGATTTAAACAATTTACGATTTGTAAATAAATAGTTATATAATCTCACAAAGATATTTTTAAAGTATTTACAACGAAGACACGATGTGTTTAAAAATCATTTATCTCTCTTAACGTGAATGCATTGTGAGGAGGTACTCGTATACAATTATAGAATAGAAGTGACCTCTGAGTAACAAGAATACAATTAACTTCTGTGACGTAAAGCAGAGGGATATAGTATTTTAAATTAAGTATGATTAGCTGATTGTAAATAACATATATTAAATAAAAAGGCCTCATACTGTATTATTTATTATCATTACATAGTATAAAACAAAGTAATTATCCGCTGTCTGTCCCCTTATATGCTTATATCTATAAAACTAGGGAACGGGTTTTGATGCGGTTTTTTTTAATAGTTAGAGGGTGTCAACGGGGTGGTTTTGATCTATAATTCATGTATGATGTTGTAAAGAAAAAATGTCAATTTTCGAGATTTAGCACTTTAATTGCAAACGCTGGCTGAACCCTAAGTGATAGATCAAAACAATGTTCTACATTTATAAATACCTTTAAAAGGTCTATAAAAAAGCTGCGAGACCATATGTTATCTCTTAAGGATAACCGACAATGACCATTTTTATTTTTTTACTTTTTACGAGAAACAATGACTTATTTACGAAGCGATTTAAAACATAACAGCATTAACTTTCATCCAATTAAGTGTATTAAATAAATTGTGCATGTAATATAGATGATCCGGGCCCTTTAAAGCATGCAATTTAAACAAATATTTACGAAGATATTACAGTATTAACATAGCGAGACATAGCATTTGCGTTGCCAAAACTCGTGCCGATAAATAGCACAAATTTAACTTTTTAAGATCAAAATATTACTCCATTATTACTTTTGATGCGGAACAAAGTTCTCCGGGTCAGCTAGTCTATTATAATAACAACTAGCTGACCCGGCGAGCTTTGTTCCGCATCAAAAGTAACAAAGAAGTAAATTTTGGATTTATCACTTTTTCTTTGCTACACCATACATGAATTATACATAAAGACCATCCCGTTGATACTTTTCTATATATTAAAAACACCGTTTTAAAGATATAAGCATATAAGGGGACAGACAGCGGTAAACGACTTTGTTTTAAACTATGTAATGATTTTTGAGGTAAAAGAACTGTCAGCTGGGATAAAATAGATGGCACTCTATTAAAAAATATGTATTAAGTAATAAAGTAAAAAAGCCCGCTCCATAAGCAAACCGATATCCAGTGTAGAGGCAATCTTAAGAGGAACTGTGGGCCTATTATGAGCTCTATATGATTTTCCAGCCAGCTAACGCGCTGCCTAGCGAATTCGTATTTCCAACGACTAATTTCAGTTAGTTTAGACTACTCATGACTGTCTAGATAGAATTAGTCGTTGATAAATCGAATTTAGATTGGATTTGACAGTGACTACTAGTAACCGACTAGCTGAAATTAGTCATTGAAAATACGAATTTGCAAGGCAGCGCGTAAGCTGGCTGGAATTAAGAGTTCATAATACGCCGGCTGGTCAAAAATTAATGTGAAAACAATTGTTTTCCTATAATTAATATTGCGTCATATTACATTACTAATAGCTTTAAAATGAGACTAGACTTTTAAAATAAGTTTACTATTCGATACTCACAAATTCTGTGAAAAATATCCAGAATATCTATCCAAAATCTAGAATTCGACTTATATAAGTTATTTTCTTTACAGAAACATGGGTGAGATGGTAGCAAAACTTGGACTGGACGAGGTGACCGGTGGTGCAGCTGGCATCAGCCGAGCACTGCTTGCAGAATTCATCGGTAATACCAGCTAACATTATAATTTTGTAAAGGCCTTTTCTGATTAAAATACCTTTATTTATGATAGGTATTGGGGGGCAAACGAGCAGGCGTGTCACCTGATGGTGAGCAGCAAACACCTGAACACATATAGTGTTACAGTTGCGTTGCCGACCCTTACAATGGGATACGGAAGGGCTCGGAAGTTGGATGGGAAGGGGAGGGGAAAATGGGTCGAGCCTCCGTATATTTCTCACACATTCTCTCAAACGCAGCAAGAGCTACTTTACGTTGATATTCAGAGAGAGGTAGTATTTCACCGGTCGAGCCGGGCCATTAATGCAGCAAGCTGCGTGGCTCTACCACTGGAAACCTCAAACTTTCCACCAACAAAATGAAGATTCCTGGGAGGGTTTCCTAGTATCTTGGAATACCAAGGGCTTGAAGGTACAGGGAAATTCATGTGGCATTAGACGACCAGCTCCATAAACGGAGGCGTCTAACCGATGACATCAGTATGACCGGTATCTGGAACCAATTCATAGATCATGGCCTACCTATGTGGCCATTAGTCATAAAGGCGTATAAATAATATAGAAATTACGTCAGCCTTATGTAAAGATACTTATTAATTATAATAATAAATTTTCGATGATCAATATCATCGTTCAATTTAGGGTTCCGTACTTTCATCTAAAGAGCTATTTACATTCGCTTCAATATCATTCATTTCTTAGGCACATTTGGTGTAGGCAGCGGTTGTTAAGCCTCGTTTCGCCGTTAAGTTTACGTCCCAAATGGAATAAGGTGACGAACCTATTGTCATACCGGACACAAAGTATTCAGTCATCGTTATTTATCACACATAACTTCCGAAAATAATTTCGAAAAGTCATTAGTGTGATCCAGGATTCGACACCGCGACTTCTTGAATCAGAAGCGGCTGCCCGACCACTGGACCACCGAGACTACAATGTGGGGGACTATTTACTCCGATTGGGAATGGCTATCTTTATCGTGTAAAATATCTGGGTTGACAACGGGATCAAGCAGCGGTGTTCATAAATAAATGTAAAAAATACGATATTATTTGTCCTAGGTACCTTGTTGCTGAATTTCTTCGGCTGCGGTGCGTGTATCAACATTGCCATGGGACCAACTGCACCGCCCAACATCGTGCTCATCGCACTAGCTTTTGGCCTTGCTGTCTACGCCTCTGTAGCGGTAAATATCCTAGTATCTTTTTATAGACGATTAATGATCAGTGAGTTTCTTGAACAGTTCTTCTCATGATGGCCCATGGCCCCAAATTAGTGATAGTGTGATAATATCTCGCCTATGAGTTGACCTGACCTCTTGGCTATATTTATACAAAATTGGACGTTAAAGCATGCAGTAGTTTTAAAGTTTATCCGAAACAAACATACATACAAACAGATAAACAGACAGACATTGCAGATCATATCCCAAGTACTCTAAAAAAATCAATGTACAATTGCAACTATCCTACAATTATATTAAAATATATATACATAGCATTTTTCACATAAATATTTTTCTTTTTGACAGGCTATTGGTCACATATCGGGTGGTCATATCAACCCAGCAGTGACCCTTGGTCTTGCGTCTGTCGGTCGTGTGAAGATACTAAGAGCAATCCTGTACATCATCGCGCAATGCGCTGGTGCAGCAGCTGGTTCTGGATTACTGAAAGCTCTAACACCTGAACGCGCGGCTGGCAATCTCGGTACTACGGGATTGGGCACTGATGTCACGAAGCTTCAAGGATTCGGCATTGAGTTCTTCCTTGGATTCGTGTTGATCTTCGTAGTGTGTGGTGTGAGTACTTCAACATGCATAAAAACATAACTTCAACTTTTCCACCTAAAGATGTAGGCAGTGGCTTTTAAGCCTCGACTCGCCGTTATATTTAAGTCCCAAAGGGAATAGGTGGCGAATCTATTGCAGCACACCGGCCACAAAATAGTCAGTCGTCTATATTTATCACACATTTCGAGAAATCATTGGTGTGAGGCGTTTGTGCCACGCGTTCTTGGTTCTGAAGCGGCGTGCTAGAGCACTGGACCACGGAGACAACCTAAATTGAAGTAATTCCTAAATTGAAATTTGTTTGGCTTTAATAAGAAGAATGACGAGTCTTTATACTTAATGAATAAATATCTGTTAGCTTTGACATGATTACTGTACCAAACGCAATATGTTTTCAAAAATAGCACGCTTAACTAATTTTCGTACTTGGCTATATATTGACCGGTTTATATCCTACTATTATATAATACTTTTTATGACCGCATGGGGGCGTTAAAAGCGTTAAACAATTGCAAGAGAAATCAGAAGTGCCACTTCAAAAAGCCACCGAATTCAAAATCCATATTACAAAGTGATTGATTGATTGCTTTTTATTTTTTAAGCAGACAAGCAAGCTTTGGTTCTATTTAATATTAATAGATATGGTGTATACTAGTGATTTTTTTTTTATGGGATAGGAGGGCAAACGAGCAGGCGTGTCACCTGATGGTAAGCAACCAACGCCGCCCACGGACACCAGCAACACATATAGTGTTACTGTTGTGTTGCCGACCTTTAAAGGATAGGGGATAGGAAAGGATGGGGAAGGGGGTGGGCCTCCGGGTACCTCTCTCACCGAACGAAACGCGGCACGAGCCACTTTACGTCAGTCTTCTGACAGGTCGTGGTATTTCACCGGTCGAGCCGGCCCATTCATGCAGCGAACTCTGCTTGGCTCTACCACTGATGTAACGAATATTCGAATGCGAATGCGAATCATTCGTATTCCCGAATATTCGCATGTTTGGCAAATGTTTATAATAACAAAAAATAAAGAAATTAATATAGCAAGATGATACGAAAAATTAGCTTTATATTTTGTTTCATATTTTACCCTCCTAAATTAGTACCCCCTAAAAAGTATTATATTATGGATCAGCCATTAGTTATATAAATAACTGCACGTCAAGTCCCTTGCAGGGTAGGCAGAGAGAACAGAGCGCCCTAAGGAACGATTCATACACGCCTCACTCGCTTCTTTGAGTTTCATAAATCTTGTCATACACGGTCGTCGACCTTTAACGCTCTTGACATCACCTTTCTCCAGGAATAGTTCTATTTGTATGTCGTGGCAGTCTGTGTATCTTACATTCATCCGGTTTCGCATTGTATTATCTGCTGGGTCAATCTGGCATCAACCTTTCGTTCTATATTTCCGAATCATCGGAGTATGCCCTTTCTTACTTTAACATCAACACTCTCTTTCAATACTTCTACCTTCCTCACAACCCTGTTTTTGACGCGGTCAGCGAGAGTCACTCCGCAGATTTTGCACAGTACCCTCATTTCGACTGCGTTTATCATTTTGTGCAAACCCTGTCATACCCAACTCAAATCGATTTTAATCAAATTTTCATACCGTATGCAGTTTGATCAAACTTAAAAGTTCCAGTTCATGTTTATTTTATAAAACTCCAACCGCAAGATTGAACACGAGAGCGTTACATCAGGAGAAGACACGTGTTATTAAGTACTAGCAGACCGCGCGAACTTCGTACCGCTATATTTTATACATTTTCCACATAAGATTATTACCGCGATCATATTAATACCCCAAAGCTTTCTTCATAAATGAACTAACACTAATTTTTTTTTCAATTCAAGTTCCTGATACATACATACATAACTTCACGCCAGATCCCTTGCGGGGTAGGTAGAGAGTACAAAGCGCCATAAGGCACGATTATTACACACCTTACTTGCTTAGCTGTTGATATTAGCGACTAACAACCTAGATATGATGAAAATAATAGCAGTTAAAATAATAAGCAGTTATCTGCATGAATGGGCCGGCTCAACCGGTGAAATACCACTACCTCTCAGAAGATCGACGTAAAGTGGCTCATACCGCGTTTCTTTCGGTGAGAGAGGTACCTGGAGGTCCACCTCGCTTCCACATCCTTCTCCCTTAAAGGTCGGCAACGCAACGGCAACACTATAAGTGTTGCCGGTGTCCATGGGCGGCGCAGGTTGCGTACCATCAGGTGACCCGCTTGCTCCTTTGCCCTTCTATCCCATAAAAAAAATATTATCAACTTCAATCAATAGCAATACCAGGGACTTTGTCAGAAGTTTTTTGTCAATCTTTAGGTTTTTTTTAATACTACTTGAACCTTTTTTTTTATTTGGTCATTGTTCTTACCAGTATGGCTAAACTCACAGTGAGTGTTTTTTTTATAATTTAAATGATGTCGATTTGGCACCTTGGTATTACTCTTATCAAAATAAATTCACTAAATTTTAAAAGAGATCACGATATTAAAAAGGTAAATATAGATGGGCAACTCTATGTGTAATGCAGACGTCTAACAAACCCGCAGTCTTTATATTTTAGCAAAAGACGCCAAGATCGAGGTGCGTGGGCATATCTTGCGCTTCGTCCATTTATATGAAGTTGCAATATTGTAAAGAATTATAGATAATATTATAATATCTGCATAAAGAACTAACTGTAAACTAACTCTAGCTTTGACCCATGGTTACCCACTTTGGTTACTTAAGTATGAAAATATTTTTAAATACATATTTTAATATTCGCGTTGCTTAATACATAAATATTATGAACGGAAAATAACGCGACACATTTAGGTAAACAAATTATTTGTCTGCTTGTGACTACGGTCAGTGCAACCAGGCCGAAACGTCAAGCTAATAATAAAAGTAAGTATTTGTTTACCTAAACGTGTCGCGTTATTTTCCGTTTATTATACTCTTAAATAGATCAAATTCTAATCTATGTGTCTAAATAGACACGGGGTCACAGATGTTACATGTTCACATCACCTATTAATTATTACAAAATAAATATATATATATACCCCAAAAGACGATTAAATAATACAAACTCATTAGGACAAAAAGAAACAAAAAAAATGTCTAAGAAAATTTAAAAAAAAATTACCTGCCAGCTATGAGCGGCGCTCATGACCGAGTCGGGCGGGACTCCCGATCATATATATGTGCGCCGAATATTTGCCTAGGAAACGAATACTTGCATTTTGTATTTTGCGATATCTTTTGAATTAAATATCGGAATTGAATCATTCAAAAAGTTCTAGAAAGGTATTGAATCTATCTCTATATTGAAGTAATTTATTTTGAGTAGAGTTAATACCAAGGTACAAAATAAAGTTAACACGACCTCATTATAATTATTTTTAAAAATTCAAAAAACACTTATTGTGCGATAACTACAATAGTTAGACATATGGTGTCGCGGACTTTTCTGTCGACAATTATATGTTCTGTGAAATTGTAGTACATTGTTTTTTTCTATAATCAATAGTTTTTGCAGCTTTCGCGATGTAAGATTTTCGGGTCTTTTTCTTACACCTTGGGTTACATTATTGGACTTATAGTAAAGATCCCTAATTTATTTGAAAATATAATATAGCCTAAAGCCTTCCTCGATAAATGGACTATACACCAGTGAAAGAATTTTTGAAATCGGACCGGTGGTTTCTAAGATTAGCGCGTTCAAACAAACAAACAAACTCTTCCGCTTTATAATATAAGTATAGATGAAACTTTTTCAAAATATTCTTCTAGCGTGATATTAGGAATTAAATAACTGCACCAATATGGCTTGACCGATTTTGATGAAAATTTTTGTATGCATTTTAGGTCTGAGAATCATTCGAATGCGCTTGCGAAGGCTTAAAAGAAATATTCGCATTCGCAAATGTTTTTAAGAAATATTCGTATTCGCATACGCATTCGCGAATATCCAAAATCCAACATTCGTAACATCACTAGTTTATACCATGGACCATGGACCATACATACATCAGGCAAAACTTTCTTATCGATATTTATCACAAATAAATTCCAAAATGCCATTGGGTGTGAGCCAGGATTCGAGCACGAGACTGATGATTCAGAAGTGGCGTACTAAAACTCCAGAACAACGAAGCTAAACACGATCTAATTTCTTAATAAAAAGAAGTACTAATTTAAATTCAATTATCAATAAATCTCACAGATTCACATCTGCTGCTAATTTTTATAAGTGTGCATATTATTTGTTCTCGACTTTTAACAAATTAGTTCATTGTTAATACTGAGAGTTATTAATTACGAAAATCAGTCACGACTGTCAGTAGAAAACTAAGAAGTAGGTAGGTACATCCGTTATTAAAAATAAACTTTAATTACCGATTTTTAATGATTGATTCTAATATTGTTAAGAGTGTGTTACAAGTCAGGATTTTTTTAGTATATTTATATTGAAACTAGCTGACCCAGCAAACGTTGTCTTGCCGAAAAATAAAATTTAAAAAATAGAGGTTGATCGTAGGGGGTTGAAAATTTAGGGTTGTATGTATTTTTGTATCCCGTTTTATAAAAAAAATAAGAAACAGAAAAATGTCGAAAAATTTAAAAATAATATTGAGGGGTGGGCTACCCTTGTGATTTAGGGGGATGAAAAATAGATGTTGTCCTATTCTCAGACCTACCCGATATGCACACAAAATTTCATGAGAATCGGTCAAGCCGTTTCGGATGAGTTCAATTACGCACATCTAGACTCGAGAATTTTATATATTAGACTAGCTAAAAAACCCGGCTTCGCCCGGGAGTTGATATGAGATGACGTGGTAGAGTCGAAATAAAAAAATAAACTATGACGTAAAAAGTAAAAAAAAAGTTTATTGAAAACGTTTTCTCATTATTTACAATACTTGTAAATATATGTTTCTATGCCTGTTTCAGGATGAATTTGTTTTATATTGAAATGGTATCCGTCCTCTCCGTGCAGAAATATTAACGGATATTGAAGAGCATCATATGAACGGTGTGTCTCTGCAATGCGTTGTAGTCCTTTTCTTCTTCGATGTACAATTAAGTCACGGCTTGTATTTTCATTATCCACAACTACAATGGCGACTTCATCTACCTGAGGTGCATTAAATCTGCGTTCGTGTTCTCCACGTGGTCTTTTATCGGCTCGAATTACAATTTTATAGTCATCAGAAATTATGCGGTCTAATGTTGTTTTGAATATATAAATCAGTTGATTATACTTGTGTAAGATCCTCTGTACATCTTGGATTATTTCGCGTCTCAGTCCATTAAAATTTGTGCATCGTTGATCAATTTCTTGTTCTTCATTTCCGATGAAATCTTGTAGAAATTTATGGTCTTCGTTAGGCATTGGCAGTAACGATCCTATTTTGTGATAAATTTGCCCTTGAATTGAAAATACATATTCAAATTCATTTCTATTAGTGTTAGTCGAAGTAGCACCGAAAGAAGTCATTTGAAAGCAGGAGTTATATGATCTTATATTTTAAAGAAAGTGTTTTGATTCTAGTGTTTCCCTGAGCATGTAATGCAGAAATTCCTGCGGAGGTGCTTCAATTGGTGGTAATCGAATTTTTCCATTCATGCAACAGAGACCTGGTGTTTCTTTACTTAATTTTTTTGCGTGGCAAAACTGGCAAACGTTATTCATTTTTCCAATAACAACGTATTTATGATTGTAATATTTTTTCGTCGGTTCGTAGTGGAATGCTTCCTTTGTTAGATTATCTTTTAAAATTCTCGACTCTTCAGTACTTTTATTTGCTGTTCTTTCTTCGCTTCTTCTGCTTCTCAGGTTACTCATTCTGGTCCGTTGATTCTGTAAACGTGCTTCGTGCTCTTCTTCCGTTTCATTTCTTCGAGATTCTTTTTGTTTCCGCCGTTTCGCTGCAGAACTGGTCAAATCTCCTCCTCTCTTACGTCTGGGCATTGTATTCTATAAAATATAAATTAAATAAATATTTTATAGATAATTATTTTGTAACGGAAACGTGGGGTATGTTGAGACAAAAAAAAATATATTTAACCTTCAAGCGGTCGAGCGATATTTTGTTTACGGCCAAAAGTATATAGAAGGCATCAATTCAACGCCGCGCGACTTTTTGAAGGTTAAGAAAATTACAATTTAAAGAAAAAAAACCATTAGAATTAATTAAACACTATTAAAAATACTCACATTTGAAATTTCACGATAAAAACCCACAAATAACTTTTTTCTATTTCGTTTCAAAATCGAGAGTTAATTAAACACACTATTAAAAATACTCACACGTGATACTTCTAAATAAAGGCTCACAGATAACTTCTCTTCTTTTCGTTTTGAAATCGCTCGTTTCGCTGTTCAAATTAAACTAACTCTGGTGAGCGACACCGGGCTCTTATATATTCAGAGAGCTAGGCTCTAGAATATTCGAGAAAATTTGAAAATATTTTCTCTCTCACACCTTCTAGAGTATTCTGGTCATTATCGTCCGCCATAATAAAAGGTTCTATAGCGGTAGCGTTTGTAGTAAAAGCGCGAAATTTAAAAACCTAAATTTTTTAATGTTTTGAGAACTAATTTGGATAACTAAAATTATGTCGCTTTAACTCCAAAATATAAGTTAGCTAATGACGTATAAATACACAAAATTTAATAACTTTATTATAGCAACAAATTAAATTTAAGACTTTATTGAAATTGGAATTTTAAATTTCGCGCCACTACTACACATGCTACAATTGCTCGCAACGCTTTTGGAAATGCAACCCAAACAATCGTTGTCCTGAATGAAGTTCAAATATTCGATAACAGATGGCGCCACTATACTTAATTTCCAAGTTGTAGGGTTGGAAAGTTCCTTATATCTTTAGAAACACGCCCTTTAGATTAAAACGGGAACTTTCTAGCTTCTGTAGCGGTAGCGTATGTAGTAAAGGCGCGAAATTTAAAAACCTAAATTTTTAAATATTTTGAGAACTAATTTGGATAACTAAAATTATGTCGCTTTAACTCCAAAATATACGTTAAATAAAGACGTATAAATACACAAAATTTAACAACTTTATTATAGTAACAAATGAAATTTAAGATTTTATTGAAATTTGAATTTTAAATTCGCGCCACTACTACACATGCTGCAATGGCTCACAACTATGGAGACTATACACTATAACTATTGGAGTGTATAGTCTCCATAGTTGTCTTGAACGAAGTTCAAATATTCGATAACAGATGGCGCCACTGGACTTAATTTCCAAGTTGAAGGGTCGGAAAGTCCCTTATATCTTTAAAAACATGCCCTTTAGATTAAAACGGGAACTTTCTTGTTCGAGGAGGGATAAAGGGCTATCACACCACATAAGTCCCTTTATCGTGTCGGGACTCCTTTTTAAGTTTTATCGGCACGCACATTTTATCGACTTAGTTTTATTATATAAATATATATATATATATATAGATATAGATATAGATATTTGTCAAATAATATTTTTTAGAGATCGCGGGTTCGAGTCCTCACACTAGCTGACACCAATGAGTTTTCGAAGTTCTTTTCAGAAGTAATGTGTGAAAAATATCGATGACTGAAAACTTTGTGCCCAGTATGCCAATAGGTTCGCCACCTAATCCATTTGGGACGTAAACATAACGGCGAGACGAGGGTTAACAGCCGCTGCCTACACCTTCGAGTAGAAAAAGGCGTGAAGTTATGTTATGTTAATATTTTTTTTAGATAGAGATTTTTGTTTTCCAAGTTCAATTAAAATCTTCGTTTACGAATACAAAAATTCTAATTATAGAGAATATTTAAAGCTCTAATGCAAAGAATTCTTAACAAAGGTAAACCGGCAAATATCGCGTGACGGTACGCAGTATTTTATTCGCAAAACAGTATAGCTAATAACATTACTCCACAACGGAATTTACATAATCGATACGGTTAAGGTTTTTGTTTCATTCATAATTAAGAAATATTTTAAATCATTCATATTCAACAAAACTGTAAGGTCCTACAAAATTAATACAGTACCTATATATGGCTATACATTTTATACAACATTTTATAGAAAAGACATGTTTGTGTGGAATCGATAAAAACATTGGAATCAATTAATTGATTTTAATAAATCTTTCATAACTAGATGACAACTTTATTCCAAAGGAGACGGACCTTTTTTCCCGAAATTACGTATGTCTTGATGATCTAATTGCATTATTGTATATATAAATGAAAGGCGGTACATAAACTCGGGTGAAGTTGCGAACAAAACATAGTGCTTAGTTATAATTTTAAATTTTAATTACGGCACTGTGCTATACTTTCCGTTATCTAGTTACTAGTGTTATCTACTATTTATCGACTAAAATATATTCTCATTATATAATTATTATATAAATTAAATTAATGGACGATTTTGATACGTTCGAATAATTTAGATTCATCGTTTTTTTTTTTCAACAAATAATCCACAAGGTAGCGGGATCAGAATCCAGATTCAAATTTCGAATTCTAGATTCGTGAGAGCAAGATGGCGTATTCTTATTTTACAAAAAAAAATATATGCAAGCATTTTAGGCACAGGTAACGCTTAAAAAATGCTTTAAAACTCTTGCTAATATATACCTTTTTGATAATAAGGTTTCAGATGGAATACAAATCTTCTTATTATAAACATAATAAAATATCTTACAGATTTCTTTCATTTGAGACACGCACACAATTCGTTGAGCTGCCGGAAATGGCGTGTAAGGAAAACTCACAAACCACCAGCCGTTTTGCAACAATCTCTATAACATTTTCGCATTATTACTTTGTTATTTTTGTAATATCCCACAAAACTTTTTGCATATCCGGAATAAAAAAAAAATATATCTGTAAATTGTATAGAAAAATAAACAAATAGGATAAGTTTTGCGCTCATTTTTCTTGTCTTGTAAAATCCTAATTCGAAGATTTTCAAAAGCTCGTTAAACTGTCGATCTTATTGCTGGTTTCTCTCAATTAATTAAAAACAAATAAAATTTTAACTTCATTTTTTGTTAATCATAAATGACTTTAAAAACATATAGAGAAAAATTTTACTTATCTACAAGATTAGTCCTAGGTTTTTCCTATTAAATGTATTTAAAAAGATATTATCGGCGTGAAGTGGCTCGTGCCGCATTTCGTTCGGTGAGAGAGGTATCCAGAGACCCGATCCTCTTTCTGCTCCTATTCCCTTAAAGGACAGCAACGGACCACGGGTTCATGGGCGGTGAGTAGTTGCTGACCATCATGTGACTTACTTCCTCGTTTGCCTTCCTATTCCATAAAAAGGGCAAAAAAAATAAAAATGTTTATGATAAGTTTAGGGCAAAAGTTAAATTATGATTATACGTAAACTTTGGGGATTTTTTGTAGTATGCGTAATTTCCGAGATATTCCATAATTTATTTATTTAAGTGGATTAGTCAAAATGTAAACGTCCTTTGATTTCACAAAAATAAATATGTATATTTATAGTTGACTTCCATCAATCACTTTTAATCGTGGCAATGGGGGCTGATCCATTGGATCGGATTGCCATCTAGCACTAAGTAGACGAACTAATAATAAAGAATATTCTTCTGCTTTCGTTATTGGCGACTATGACTCTACTAGTCACTTTTGGCCATTAATTAAACAATATTTAAATTTAATGTAATGAATTGTCACTTCACAGTGCTACACGATTTATAACTGTCAGAAACACTGTTTGCGATTATAGATTTATTGTGCAAGTAATTTATACGAATAACAGCATCCAGCTTCCGAATTAAGAAGTCTCAGGTTCGAATACGCACCCAAACTAATGGCAATTAGGCAATTATTCATTTGCGAATTGAAAATCATCTAGCCGTGATGTAACAAAACTTTTTGCATATCCGGAAAAATAAAAAAATATATCTGTAAATTGTATAGAAAAATGAACAAATAGGGTAAGTTTTGCGCTCATTTTTCTTGTCTTGTAAAATCTCAATTCCACTACCTTCGGGTATAAGGGAAGTTACAAAAAAAATACCACGAACGCGCTTTAAATATAAAATTATCAGTAAACTTATAGAAGTAAATTCTCGTAGGTTTGCGACTCCAACAAACCTGACCACAAATCTACAGCCCCCTTGGCCATCGGGCTCACGGTCACACTGGGCCACCTGCTCGCTGTTGACTACACCGGATCTGCCATGAATCCTGCCCGCTCCTTCGGTTCTGCACTTGTCGCGAACGTATGGACTGATCACTGGGTAAGTATCTAGATTCATTTGTCCATGTAATAAGCTTAATTCATACATAGAAGCCTCCTACGTACCTTTACACCTTAAATACTAAAATCAGGTGCCTATTTCTAGTACCTCATTTACACGAAGTATATATACACAGGGCCTTTCTATAGTATAATGTACACATTAATAAACTGAGAGCTTAGTTCTCTTTTCTGCCACTGGCTGCGCTAGAATTTCACACGCACCGATAATCATCAGTTTTCAACGCGTACGTAATCACGTACGTACATACATACATACATACATAACTTCACGCCAAATCCCTTGCGGGGTAGGCAGAGAGAACAGAGCGCCATAGGGCACGATTCTTACACGCCTCACTCGCTTCGTTGACATTCATGACTCTTTTCATGCACGCGCGTCGGTTTTTGAGGCTCTTAACATCACCTTCCTCCAGAACACGTTCTATTTGGTCATGGAATGTGTGTCTTGTACGTACGATTATTAATATTATTATTATACCTAAACACGCGTTGAAAAGTTGAAAGGTCGAGGAAAGATGGCGCCCCCTTCCGGAGAGGGTTTTACTCCTGAATGGAGACCACTACTTTAGATAGATGTCGCTTTTATAGTAATAGGGCTCATTTAGATTAATTGAGGTGCTGTACTTTGGTGCGGTTTTTTTTAATAAAATTAAAACTTAACCCCATCAGGTGTACTGGGCTGGTCCGATTGCTGGAGGCATAGCAGCGGCTCTCTTGTACGTGCATGGCTTCTCCGCGCCCCCAGTTGAGACTGTCACGCCACCTAGGTACCGCGCTGTCGCTGGGGATGACAAAGAGGTGATTATTTAATTTATGCAATTTACATAGTGTATGCGGGTTTTTGAAATATTTTAACTTAATATTTTATAAACCAGTTGTTGCAAACACACGCGTCCGTGTGCGCTTTCTTAAAGAGCTTTAGAGATTATTTTATAGAACTGACTAATACAGCTTAAGTTAGATGATATTATGTAACTAATGACAGATATGATAATAATTTATCGCCCAGGGGAGATTTTATTATGAAAGTTAAGGATACTAAGTAGGTTGGAAGTTGTGGAAATTGATACTTTCATAATAACGAATATATTTTTTAGAAAGAATCTGCTAAAACTTTACCACAATCTTAACTTAAATGGAGTTAAGCCAACTAGGCCACGTTAAGCAAGGCATGATGGCTCGTGAAAACAACTAGTTGAATTATAATTATTTAAATTAAAATGTTTAAGTGTATTTAAATCCATTTCAAGCGTACCGGACGCCTAACTACTACGGCATGGACAGTTGAGCAGAGCGTAAGTATATCGGACATAGAAAAGAAAAAAAATTTAAGGACAATTAATAAAAACGATTAAGAAAATATGCCAAATTGATCACAATTTTACATACAAGTGGCCAACAACACCAAAAATATCTTACACTTGTCTACATAAAATTAAGATTACCTACACATTGCTTCTTTTACTCATCAATGTCCTTTACATCTATGTGTAAAAAAAATATTGTAGGAATTGCTATATAAATAATACTATCTTTTACAGCTGAAGAGGTTGGACGGTAAAGCCGAGGACTTTGCTTGAAAGCGCCACCACGCGGCGGCTTCGTTAACCACCGCGTCGCACCACCCCCACAAGAATATCAACCCACCACACCACACAATATGATCATACGAAATATATCAACGATAACGAAGAAACAGTGAGAATCCTCGACTACCAGTGTTCTACTCATAGAATTTATGATGAAATTACGTTTTATAAAGTATCAGTAATTAGGTACCTACCTAATTTAAATAGCAAACAGTTTAAGTATTATACCTATTAGATTTTTTTATGTGAACAAAACAGAGTAATGTAAATTTTAGTGATAATTGGCAGCTGTATCTTTAATTTGTGCCACATTTTTTAAAGAAAAAATATTGCTAATAAGTCCAAAATTAAATTCTGCGTCTCACAGAATATTGACGTGACAACACCAAGCGGATGAATATATTACTATCTGAGATATTAGAATTTATTACAATTTAAAAAATTTCATTCCGTTTCTAATTGACTACTAATATCAATATTATCAACGATAGATATCGATTGATCAAAAGTCCACCATCAATACCATCATTATATTTTAATATTATCTGACGTTTATGTTGTATTATTGTTTTTTATAAATTGTACATGTAATTTAATAAATTGTACATATACGCTATATAATCACAATTTATTTATTAAATCATGCTTACTAAATAAAGTTGAATAAAACCTTTTTATATACATCTCATTGTTGTAAAATGGATATTTCTATAAATATTTTTCGATGTTCAAAATACTTATATAAAAGTTGATTTAAGCGTAGTAAGTAATCTAAAATTTTATACTATTTGATATTTGAGATTCTAAATAAATATAGTTGCCTTACATATTATAAGATAAAGGAGGTCTTTAGAATATAATTACAAATTCTAATATTAATCTCACTCAATACGACTCCTTTTAGTGTAATATTAATAATTATAAGAACAAAATTTTAATGTATTAGTCCATAAGTAATTGCACTTCCATAACAATTAGTTGTCCCACTGCTGTAATGGAGACAAACTTTTTTTAAAATGTCAGTTTATGGAAATAGATTGTCGTCTTTTTGACGGCTTGCATCCATACGGCCTTTCATTCATATAAACTTTTTGCAAGTTTTTTTTAAAACTCGCGTTCCAAATTTGAAGAATATTTCATTTTTAAAACTAAAGGTTGACAAATTTTCGGCCAATTTAATTTAATCATAATTTCATACAGTATTTGTGAGACCATTTGTATACATTTTACTTACACGATTAATTTATATAGATATACGTACCTATGTAGATTATACTGTTGTCAATTAAAGCACGTTATTGTACAAAAGCAAGCATATAATATGTTGCTTTAACTATAAGTTAAACTATAAACAATATAAATATAATAACGAGTTTCAAACCGAAGTGTTCATTAAATATTTGAATGAATGAAACTTTAGAATATTATTGAAAGTTATCTACGTGTAATATTAATTAAAAATTCGATTGTGTGAAAATATAATTTGAATGTAATCTTTCATTTTCGGTGAAAAATAAAGATTTATTTTACAAACGTTTTTTTAATATTATTTTAGACAGTCATGCTACTCTAATTTATTCATATACACATACATAACTTCACACCAAATCCCTTGCGGGGTAGGCAGAGAGAACAGAGCGCCATAAGGCACGATTCTTACACGCCTCACTCGCTTCGTTGACTTTCATAACTCTTTTCATGCACGCGCGTCGGTTTTTGAGGCTCCTAACATCACCTTCCTCCAGAACACGTTCTATTTGGTCATGGAATGTGTCTTGGCCGTCCTCGACTCCTACATCCATCCGCTTTTGCATTGTATATCTGCTTAGTCAGTCATGCATCAACCATTCTTTCAACATGTCCGAACCATCGGAGCATGGCCTTTCTTACTTTTACACCGACACTCTCTTTCAAACCAACTTCCTTACAACCTTGTTTTCTACTATCTTTTTTTTATTCATATATTTTGTCCATTACTAAATTATTGAGGTCTGGAGGTCCGGGAATCTTGGAAAGTAAGGATATTACAGCAAGAAAAACCTAATTAGAAAACGTGTCACTGGCTTATTCCATATTTAAGTAAGTTACCGGTATACCACTTAATACATTTATCAGCTATCATTATTTGTTCATCTGAATAATGACCATATTACTTACCTGTGGGTTTACTCACCTATTATCAGGTAATCAAATGTTTCAGTTCATATTTTAATCTTAGTCATCCAATAAGGAAATGTCCTCGTGATGTAATAAAACAACAAAATCATCATTATAAAAAATTATATATATTCTTTAAACACTTAAGACTTAGGATAATAAATATAATGAGCTTAAAAAACAACAATTTCACAATTAAACTAAATATTAAGATATAGATCGACATCTCAAGCCCGTCCCTCGGTTATAAATTAATATATATTTAGAAGTATTTACAGTGTGAACATATCATCATGAAAAAATATTTTTGTGTTATATAGTCCATTTAGCTAGGAAGATTTTAGACTATCATCACGCTATGATCAAAAGGGCAGAACACTATTATTTTTAGCACTTTAGGTATACAATATAGTATTCTTGATTAGCTAACAGCGCTAATTTAATATTGTTACCGAACAATATTAAATTAGCGCTGTTAGCCTAGTCAAGAATGCTCCATTAAGATACTTAAGAAATATGTTCAGACGGGACTGAAATTTTATATCATTGATCTAAACAAATACAAAATAAATATTGTGATTGTGATCTAACAATATATTCTATAGAATATGTTCACTGTTAGGGGGCGTCCACAAATTACGTGAGATGATTTAGCTGGGGAGGGGGTCGAGTCAAATCTCATATTATTATAATCTCATGTTAGGGAGAGGGAGGGTCTCGACAAATATCGCGCAATTTTTCGCAATTTTCTGATTGATACAAAAAAAAATATATACTATTTTGGTCCATTCAATACAAATTGTATGTATATGCTCAAGATTTAACCTCTACTACATCTGTCAAGAAATGATGACATATGCATCGTCTGTGAAACATGATTTTCTTTCTACAATTACAACCCAACGCGGTTATGTAAGAAACCCACATTCTGAAAAATCTCACGTGAGCATGGGGGATGGGGGAGAGGGTTGAACAAAATCTCACGACATCTCACCAAAAAATAACCTCACGTAATTTATGGATGCCCCCTTAAAAGCAAATGAAAATACAGAATTTCATTTAAAATCATACTTAAAAAATAATTCGATTCGTCGCAAATAAATAATTAAAACCGCCTTACACTTTATTCGACGATAATACTTACATCTCTCCTCTCTCACCTCTCTTTTTCAATCTTTCAAACTAATTTTCACAACTCTCACAGAGAGTTGAATATTTAAGTCCTAAGTACCATAAGTACTTGGACTTAATCCGACAAATGGCTTCCGGTTTAAAACTCATTTCAAAATGACTCTTCATGTATGTAATAAACTAGTCGTTGTAATTGTTAGAAAAATAAAACCGTATTCGAATTTTAAATATGGTTGTAAAGACAATAAGTAGTTTATTTTTTAATTTAATAATAATCTGATTTTAAAATCGATTTGAATGATTATCGATACAAAGCCGTGAACTTGGCAGACGTAACTCTACACCGATCCGTGTGTTTGTGGTCGTTCTTGATTTATATAATTACTTGCATACAAGTAACTAGTAGTGATATACAGACACACAAGGTTGTTGCGGTTGATAAGTAAGTATACGATATCGCCACCGTACTTAACATGAAATTATATACTGTACGAGGTTGTTTATTTAAAACATATGTATTTAAAAATACTTTGAATGTTTCGTCGTCTTTAAAAGATTACTTTATCACTGCACCATTTATCTCTGAAATTGTTTTAATTTACTATTTAAAAATCCTTAAGTATATAATTTAAAAAAACAAGGTTAAATGCTTAACAATCTGCCGCAGAAAAATAAAAAAAAATGTAACAACTTTAACTTTCTTTGTCTTCTAAAAACACCTGAATAAGTCTTAATCGTAGGTCAGTGTATTTAACGGTTTTGGCAAAAAGTCGACTTATAACAAATGTCACTCGAATTCGATTACATTATCAATATCGTAAATGCAATTGTGGCTACAAGTTCGCTGCAAAAATGGGCCGGCTCGACCGCGGAAATACCACGACCTCTCAGAATATCCACGTACAAGTGGCTCGGGCAACGAAACGCGTCTTCAGTGAGAGAATGAACTAACGTTAATTTTTTTTAACATTGGTTACTAACGCGTAATTACGCGTCCTGACTTAACCAACCGGATATATACATCGATTAATATTTCAGTTATTTCCTGGTCAAAATTAACCAGAAATTCATACATAGGTAAGTGTAGTGATTACATAACAAATAGATTCAGGAATAATTCAAGAGACTAGTATTACTTTGTGCGTACATATATCGTACCACATATTTAACCTCGAAATTTCTGGCCAACCCAAGTCATATTATACAATTAGTGCATGGCAGAGCATCATGTGGTCCTTGATAAAACTCTGCCAATCGAAGCAGTATGGTGTCCAGCACAACCTTTACCCGTAGAGTAGTTCAGTAAAGCTGCCGCTAACAATTTTAAAGAATGTCTATATAAATTTGAAACACTTCTGTTTGTCGTGTGGTATTCGTGTTTTAAACAATACAGAGTCAGCACGGTATTGCGTCGATAGTAGAGGAGTGTAGCCCATAACCTGAAAAAATGCAATACATAATATACATTAAGGCAGAAGTTCAATTATTTCTTTTCGTGTAGGAATATATTTCATAATTTTAAGGCATAACTTTACGCTAAGAATCTTGTGAGGTAAGCAGAAACAAGGGAGTGACCCAAGAAGTCAATTTTAATGGGTTTTGAAGTGACCATTAAGAGACAGTCAATTTCATAAGTATACCTATTCTACATCTCTACACTATTTTTATTTAGTTTGTTTTGTGATTGTTACATGATATAACAGGGGTAGGTAGAGAGAACAGAGCGCTATAAGGCACGATTCTTACACGCCTCACTAGTTTCTTTGAGTTTCATAACTCTTGTTATACACTCTTTTGACAGTGTGTGCGTAGTTTTTGGTTAAATATTAAATAGACTCGACTATTATTTAAACATGTAAAAGTATTGTATTATATTATTACCTGTGAAAAGTACTGAATACATTTGTGTCTCTCGTGGAAGTGCGTCTCGTCTGCGGAGAGCGTCACCGGACATCCGGGACATCTGAACGTCCAACGTGACGTCACCTGCGGACATAACACACGCACTATATTATTAAATGCCAGCTTTACCTTAAAACCCACGATAATCCCGGTAATATATCCACGTGGATAGAGTAATAGTTTCGATTTAAAGTTATTTTGATTAAAGTACATGTACACGAACGATGCCGCGGCAAAAAAACGATTAACAACATAAACTGTCATGTTTTTAATGTCCTATTCCTATTCCTAGGATTCCTAGGTAAAAAAAAAATAGGAACAATTTTTATTGGTTCCGTGGCAAGTCGACAATTTGTTCAGACAGTGATAATTATCACACGCAACTTCCTAGGCCCAGGTCTTTTCTTATGGAATAGATAGGGCAAACGAGCAAGCGGATCGCCTGATAGTACTACCGCCGCCTATGGACACCTGCAACACTGATGGTGTCACAGTTGCGTTGCCGGCCTTTAAGGGAGGATGGGAAAGGATGATAGGCGTGGGAGGGGGTATAGGCGTGGGCCTATGCCCCTGGCATGAGCCACTTTACGTCCATATTCTAACAGGCCGGGGTATTTCACCAATCGAGCCGGCCCATATATGTAGCAAGTTGCGTGGCTCCTTTAAGGTCTGGTAGAACAATATTATTTCAACATCGGCATCTGCTAGTATGTATATGAGACAGTCACCTTGACAGGTGGTTTCCTAGTGATGTGCGAGACCAGAAAGTTCATGGCGATATCCTCGCAGTTCATGAACTCGTCCACGTAGTCCCGGATGGCGGCCGGCAGCGTGCGCCAGTAGGACCACAGGTAGTAGCGGTGGACGAATGCGGCGCCCGTCAGCACCATCGACAGCTCGCAGCTGGAACAACAATACAGAATATAAGCTAAATATACTAACATAAGAAATAGAGCACAATCATATAATAATATATAATCAATAATAAAAAATGCGTTAAAATGCCCTTAAACAAGATTCGTAGTGATAAACCACTACGCTATTGAGATGAGGCCTAAAAAGGTATGTACTCGGAAAAAAAATAATTCCATGGAAGAAAAAAATAATTCGTGTATATAAAAGTAGAATTTTCGAAAATCTTGCAGATAAATTACTGATTAGGACACTTCGGCGCCTTAATAAAAGGCATTAATTATCTTTAACGCTATATTTAACGTAACTTTCTATTGGACAGAGGGATAGCTGCTTTTTTAAATACAATAAAGAGTTTTGAAATTAGATATTGCCAGCCAAAATTGGGGAAGCCCTATTTCTGTATTAGCTCAACTACAATAGTTGAAAAAATAGTTACCTGTAGTTTGAATTATACAAAAACCCATTATTGAAATTGAGGTCCCACGCGTGATAGCGACCGGGGAATCCCACGATACGATCCCGATGTTCTCGCCATACCCTGTATCAACAAAAAAGTCTGTATTTATGAAATCAGAACAATGTTTCGTTTTTTTTTTTAAACCAACCCGAGTATGCTAACTAGTATATAATAATTATTCTTATATGAATTCCAGGACAGTCCAAAAAAAGTCCCAAAAAATCATGAAAATTTAAGATAGGGTTTCGTGGACGCTGGTTTAGTGGGACAGTTCTCGATCTAAATAAATAAAAAATATCATACACTGCATTGGACTGATAAAAACTTACCTAAAAGCGAAAACAATTTCGTCGTGTCTTAGATGTGCATCGTCGTCCACACACAGCACGGCCTCCGTGTCAATAATATTGTAAGGCAGGAACCGATTGTTGAGAGAGTTTCTCGGCGCCCTCACCACGGCGATGGGGGCGCCACTCTCCGGCCACGACGCCATACCGTTCGGCGACGACGGACCATTCCACACCACAATCACCTACAACCAGTTGACCCTTGTTGAAGTGTTGATATTTTGGTAGAAAAAAAATTCAACAACGTATATTGACAGAATGAAAAAAAACAATAGATACAAACAAAAGATAAACTCCTTTCTCTTCTAAATTCAAATAGTTGCGGTCTTATTGGCGGCCAACATGAAGGTTAAATACCTAGTCTGTATTATTAATAAAATGATGCAGTTTCCAAAAGCAAATATAATTTATTTAAAAAAAAAACTCTTTAAACAAGTGCTATTAATTCTGTAGAAGTAAATATAATGTTTGGAGACGCAAAAAGACACTTTATCTTTGGTTATTAGAAACGTAAAAGTAAAAAAAAAACCAAATTACTCACCTTATTCAAATACGGTAAGCCACGAAGTCTTGCTAGAGCAGCCGCTAGTACGGCTTCCCTTTCGTAAGTGAGTATGACTATGGTGAACTGCTCCCGAGGTCTGTCCCCACCAAGGGCCTCACTAAATTCCCGACCTGAACCACCCGCCCCTGCAGCTACTGGACGGAAACCAGCTGCAGACCCCAAAAACCTCGCTTCTGATGTTACAATCGGATCCCATGGCAACTGTGGAAACAGTGCAAACGGCTCTCCCCAATCATTCCACAATTCATATCCATGAAGTAATGCCACTGAGAAATTCCTTTTATATGCTGGACTAGGATATGGTGCTTCTAGGGGACCAAGAGTTTCTTCTGGTTCAGCGTCAACTGCTGGTGGTTCTAACCGCGGTGGTGAGAACGATTCGTTGAAGGCTGGTGTGGCAGATGTGGGCACGGCAGGCCGGGGAGGTATGTGTAGTCTGGTTCGTATTGTCGCCAAAAGAGAATCGACAGTAGCTTGGACTGAACTCAAGTATCGTTCCCAAAGAACGCGTCCCTGTCGCCTCAGAGTAAGCAGGTCGGCGTCTCCCATCGATCGTAACAAGAAGTGCAGTTCAGGCGCTCTTGCCCGAGGCAACGATATCACTGCCCGACGCCAATCTAACACCTGCATATTGAAAGTGCATTAAAATCATTATTATAACCCGCATAATTACTAACTACAATTAAGATATAATATAATAATAATATCTTGGACACAATACACACAGCGCCCTCTAGTTCCAAGCTAAGCAACTAAATGCTTGTGTTATGGATACTAGATAACGGATATAAATACACATATACTTTTCTTTTGTAAATACATACTTATAATACATAGAAAAACACCCAGACACCACACAAATATTCATGTTTGTCACAAATATTTGGGCTCGGGTGGGAATCGAACCCCCGACCTCATTGCTGCAACCGGTAGTTTTACCAATGCGCCACGCCAATTTCATTCATTCACTATGTGTGATTAAGTGATGTGATTTAGCACTCTATTAACGACTTCTATTTAAGGAGTCCTTAGTTAGAATTCAGTCACACATCAAATAATTTTTGCAAGTTAATCATTCCAGTATCAGTCGAGGCCTTGCCTGTACTTAAACCTTCGAATGAGAAGGTTCGGTACTACATAGTATTGGTTAGTGATTGTATAGAAAATCATACACTATAACATACCCTAATCTAAACTAGATGGCGTTAAGATCGAGTTAGATTACGCTATCAATATTCTCGCGCCTGTTATTATATAGAAGCCGAGTATGATGTACAGAACTTCCTTGTCCTGGGGAGCATAGTGCGCAGTGATCGTAAAGTGAGAGCACTTATGCTGACACCCACATGACTATCATGCCCCGCGCGTGGCTGCCGTCAGGGAGACTGCGCGCAATTTTTGAATGACCTTCTTACATTACAGGAGGTTTTCAATATTACTAATTAATAATTATATTACATTACTAATATCTTTCTTTTTCAACATCAATTACCTGCCCAGCCCATGTCCCACTCTAATTGGGCTCAACATGACATCCTTTTCCATCTCCCTTTATACTCATATATTTTTTTACACAGTCGATTCCATCTCCTTTTTCGACCTTCCCCTACTTATATGTCCATAACCATTCCCCATCTACACGGTTTTCGAATTCAACTAATTATTATTTATCATCACACATTTTACGACTCGAAGGTGCAGGCAGCAGCTGTTAAGCCTCGACGATTTTCACATCTTAAATGGCATAGATCATATTTATCACACATAACTTACTTAAAGTCAGGTGTGCGCCCAGAATTGATTTCAAAACTTCTTGCTTCAGAAGCATGCCCATCCTATCCATACCAATTTCAAGTATCGAAACTGGGCAAATCTCAAGCAGATATAGTCTTACTTAACATAAAAAAATAATTCAATTACCTCATCATACGGTAATCGAATGCGATCTCCTCCGAGAATTACGGGAATTGCACCAGACCTGAGGGCTTCATACACTCTCGCCTGCAGTAGGGCTGTCGTAACGTAAGTGCGATCAGCGGGGGCTAGCACAAGGACAAATGTGGATTCTCTAAGCACCGACCCACGTGACCTATCTGTTCCACATAATGCCCAATCTCCAATCAGCAACACAGCCCGGTTCTCCACTGGTGGATCACATTCAAATTGCAATAGAAATGAGTCTGTATTAGGTCCCTTGCTAACCATCTCCTCCAAAATCTGTATAAGAGACTTGTCGTCATCCATATCTAAACCTTTTGGCGGTGGTTGAGAACCCTGAAAACTGAATTCAGCTCATGAATTCGTAACAAAGTATTTGTGTGTTAAACTCTTGGGTTGAGATTTTGAACATAACTTCACGCTTTTTACTACCCGAAGATATTTATCACACTTAACTATCCGAAAACAATTTCGAATATGTATTCATTGGTGTGAGCCAGTGTCAGGATTCGAACCTGGACCTCTGGATCAGAAGCCGTGTGCTCGACCACTGGACCACCGAGACATTTTCTTTCTTTTTAATGTGGAAAATTTATATACCTATGAAGAACGGCTAATCTCATTCTCCCCTCCCCTTTGTGTTTGTTATAGTCATATTTTATACTTTTTATTATAGAATATCAACATCATCCATTTCAAATTTTCGAATATGTTTTTGTGTAAACAAAAATAAATTAGTATTTAACAACTTTTTAGTACGCTACAGGAAGACCTCACACTGTGGAACATAATAACAAAAACATTTACCTCAGTAAATACTTCCTTCGTGCTGGAGCTATGGGCGCGCAATCATTCCACACATCCCCGCCGGGGGGGCCGAGCGCAGGCGGAGTCACAACGTCGAACCCTGGTCTGAACTGCACGTGTGTGAAAGTGGACTGCGCCACTAAAGCTCTACCGATAGATGCTCCTCTGAATGCGTCGCCAGAACCCACAGAAAGATCACGTCGCGCCATATTTAACAGCACGTGGTTTCTACCATCACCACCCCAATATGGTAAATTTTTGATAGCAGTCTCGTTCAGGAATAATTTGTATGTATCCGTATTTGCTCTGCAAAACACCAAATTTCGGGAGTTAGCAAATGTACTAATTTCTATTTAGCTATTTAGCGCTTTTCATGTATATTCATGCGCTATTCATGTTTGATTGAAATCAAACATGAATTTTGTAAAATATACCTACGATAGCAAATATTGGTGAGATTGATACATAACTAGTTCTATAGAAAACCACTACTTTACATATAAAAAAAACAAAACTTTGACTTACGAATCAGCTTTCTCAAAGGCAAAAGCTTCGCCAACAATAACTATGTAGATACACGCCTCGTTTGGGTTACGAGTAATGTGGGTGTTGTAACCAAACGTTTGACGGAGCGTGGTTTTAAGAAAACCATCTACTTCGGCACCAGCCAGTGGTGCGAAGAGATCTGGATCATAGAGGTAAACTGGAAAGCCAGACGTTAGGGAGCAACGAGAATGATCAAAACATGAGAACATACGACAATTGACTTCGGAGGATGAATTAAGAGCTGGTAGAACAGAAGGTGGATGAGAGGGTAGGATTTGTGTAGGAGGGGCGAGTTCTGGAGAGTCACGTCGTATTGCCTCGAGTTGTGCAAGGCGTGCTTGATCAGCGGAAACTCGGAGTCTTTGCAGTTCAGCAGCGGCCCGTATGTGTTCAGCTTTAGCGCTGTCAGCTTTTGCACTGGCCGCGGCGGCTTCCCGTTGTAGCCTCCCACGTTTAGCTTCCAACTCACGTAGTTCTGTAGACACAGAAGCCTGGAATTAAAGACAGATAGCATTAACAATTTATGTACACTAACTTTATTTATTTATTACATTAAATACATACATACATAACATAACTTCACGCCTTTTGTCAGCCGAAGGTGTAGGCAGCGGCTGTAAAGCCTCGTCTCGCTGTTATGTTTACGTCCCAAATGGAATAGGTGGCGAACCTATTGCCATACCAGGCACAAAGTTTTCAGTCATCGATATTTATCACACATAACTTCCGAAAACAAATTCGAAAAGTCATTGGTGTGAGCCAGTGTCAGGAATCGAATCCGGTTCTGGATCAGAAGCCGTGTGCCCGATCACTGGGCCACCGAGACTAGATACATAACTTCACACCAAATCCCTTACGGGGTAGGCAGAGAGAACGGAGGCGCGTCGTTTTTTGGAGACTCCTAACAGCACCGTTCTATTTGGTTATGGAATATGTGTCTTGGCCGTCCTCGACTCCTACATCCATCCGCTTTTGCATTGTATATCTGCTTAGTCAGTCTTGCATCGTGCATTCTTTCTACATGTCCGAACCATCGGAGCATGCCCTTTCTTACTTTTACACCCACACTTTCTTTCAATCCAACTTCCTTCCTTACAACCTTGTTTTCGACGCGGTCAGCAAGAGTCAGTCCGCAGATTTTGCGCAGTGCCCTCATTTCTACCGCGTTTATCCTACTTTCATGCACTCTCTGCCATACCCAGCTCTCGCTTCTAGAACTAATCCTTCTAACACCATGGATGTCACTCTGTGGTATGTTATGTACTAAACAAGTTGAGCCGGCGAACTTTGTTTCAATTCAAAAGCAATAAATTGGTAAATTTGGATTTTGTTAAGTTCAAGTTCGCACGCGTCTGCACTTCAGATCTATGCTTTTTTTTCGAAAATACCCATTTAAATTGCATGCTGTATATATTGAACTCAAACAATGCTATGTTTATAGAAAAAAAAAATAACATAAGTTGTAGTCAATAATAGTGATTTGTAATTGGAAACACAATTTGTATTTATATAGTGTTATCATTAATTAACAGTAAAACACATACCCATGTACACAATGAGAAATATAACAATCATAGTTTATATTTAATTTCTGTTGTCTAAATGTAGCTGCTTACCTACATTTACACAACAGAAATTAAATATTATAATCACAGAATACAAAATATTTTATAGATTTCCCCACAATCAGGTTTATCTAATAAGATCAGCAGTTCTCATTTGACAGCGGTAATAATAAAACAGTAAGGAAATATTATAATATTAACTCATAGCACAATAATAATAGTTAATAATGATAAGCTAATCATGCTCTGCTAATGAGATCAACCATAACAATTAATTTAGCCATATAGAAGGAATTATAATATTAAAAATGATTGAAATAAAGAGCAAATGCAGGATCACAGGACTCCTATGTCACACATAAGAGTACACAGCCTACTAATAATTTGACTTGGATATTAATAAGCAACATTACAAAGATTACATTTGATCTCAAGCTTAGACAGTTGTACTGTTTAGTGATTATACATAGATGTTTTACATAACATATAGCATAACTTCACGCCTTTTGTTACCCGAAGGTGTAGGCAGCGGCTGTTAAGCCTCGTCTCGCCATTATGTTTACGTCCCAAATGGAATAGGTGGCGAACCTATTGCCATACCGGGCACAAAGTTTGCAGTCATTGACATTTATCACACTTAACTTCACGCCTTTTGTTACCCGAAGGTGTAGGCAGTGGCTGTTAAGCCTCGTCTCGCCGTTATGTTTACGTACCAAATGGAATAGGTGGCGAACCTATTGCCATACCAGGTACAAAGTTTTTCAGTCATCGATATTTATCACACATAACTTCCGCCGAAAACAATTACGAAAAGTCATTGGTGTGAGCCAGTGTCTAGAATCGAACCCGGACCTCTGGATCAGAAGCCGTGTGCTCGACCACTGCGCCACCGAGACGTGTTGTGTAGACGAGGTGGGGAGTGGGAGGGGGAAAGGGGTCGACCTCTGAAAGAGCAAAATACGGCAAAAGCCGATTTACGTCGATTTTCTGTGAGGTCATAATATTTCACCGGTCGAACATACCCATTCAAGCACTGAACTGCGTGACTGTACCACTGGCAAAACTGCTATACATATTTTTATTCTCTCAGTTCCAATACATACACATACCTTGATTCGAAGCATTTCTTCAATTCTTAATTTGAGATCAGCAGCTGTCATAGTTGAAACATCACCGAGTGCATCCAGAGTATATTTCATTGGATTATTGACTAGTGATCCAGACTCATCATACTGGAATTATATAGTTTTAATAATTTACATTTTTTAATGTTTTTTTTTTCATTTCAGTCATATATACCACACTATAAAACACTTCCTTTCTAATAGTTTCAGTGATGATATAGTTTTTTTTTTAAATATACATTAAATATTTGAATTATTATTTTTTTATTAATAATATAAAAATTACCAGTTTGAGTTTTACTTCTAAAATATATTGATAATATTGTATTGTTCTTTTCTATAATTCACAGTTCACACAGCAATATAAAAAACCCTGACAAAACAATAAGCCTAACATTATTATAGTATTTATTGTATTGTGAACATTTTCACTCACTGAAATGGAACCAATGCAACCACTAAATCATAAATATTCAAAGGGTAAAATAAGACAGTGTGAAATTATTTCTTCACATTCCAATATTGAACATGATTATTTTTTGTTATTTAAGAGAGAATTTTTCTTACAAACTGTCTGACTCAATTTTCTTTTTCGATATATCAATAAATTAAACTGATTGCCGGGTGAAAAACCGCGGTATGAATTAATCAGAGCGTTGTTACCGCCTATAATTTATGAGTAATCCAAACATACTACAATTTATTACTCACCTTAGATAAATAATAATGTGTAAACAAAGGCACCACAAATAATATTAATGTAACTAATAATATCACACGAGATAGTTTTAAATGTCCAAGCCATTGGCAAAGGCGTTCGTGAAAATACATTTTTAGGGAATAATCAAACCCTTTTCTTATCAATTGCTACATTTGCCGGAATAGCAATGAGTTTGCTATAAATTGACATACGTCTTAATTGAGTAATAGCCAAATAGCTTTACAATTTTCATTAGTATTTCGTAAGTAATTTATAACAAAATTCACGTTTGGCTCAATTAATCTTACCACAGATTAATATGTGACATAAAGTGAAAATATGAAATTACCGCACAGAGTACTGAGAGTAGAGGTCCCATATTATGTATCCCGGATACATCAATATCCCACTAGCCCAACAGCCACTATCGTGTACCACCAACCCACTTATCTGTTCTACGGAATAGTACTTCTAGCTCTACTAATTTAAGCATAGGTAGACCTTTTCGGAATTAATGTTTTAGTTATAAGAGAGAAGAAGATAAGACTACACTGCAGGGTGTCAGGTATTCGAATTAGGATTGTACAGCCTAATCACCGCACACACCGCACACTAGCACTATACAAAGCGCAAGTCCGACCTCACGAAGCGAGCCTATTCCCATCTGAAAGGCTGGCAACGCTGATGTGATGCCCTTGGTATTTTAGACGCCATGGACGGCGGTAGTCGCTTTCCATCAGGTCACCATTAAGCTCGTTTACCTCCTTCTAAGAATCCTTCTGAGAAATGACAGGGGAGATATGTTGGTGCAATTTTGTCAAGAAAATAACTTAACTGTCACTAATACTTTCTTTAAAATGCCGCCGAGAAGATTATATACCTGGACTTCACCAGCCAGTACGAAGGAAAAGCTGGTTAGAAACCAAATTGACTTCATAATGATAAACAATAGATATAAAAACTGCATAACATCTGCCAAAACATATCCAGGCGCTGACGTGGGTTCCGATCACAACCCGGTTGTTGCAACTATAGCTTGTAAAATGAAGTTCATAAAAAAGAAGCGAAGTACACGTCCTGTTGACATAAAAAAACTATCACAGACGAAAGTTAAAGATGCGGCATATAACGAACTAAATAAATGGGCGGCTGGTTGCACGAAAAGTCATAGGAAGGAAATTTGGCAAGATCTGAAACGAACGGTGCATAATATAAACAACAACATATTAAAGCCATCAAAAACACATAAGAAACAAGCATGGATGACGGACGAAATTATGGAGCTCATGGGGGAACGCCGTTTATCTAAAAGCCACAGCCTAGATAAGTACAATGCCATTGACAAAATTATCCGTCGTAAATCGCGAAAGGCTCGTCGGGAATGGTATGAAAAACGGTGCCAGTCCGTGGAATCTCTTATGAAAAAGCAAGACTACTTTAACCTTCATAAAGAGATTAAAGAAATCACGGGAACCCAGAAAAAACGTCTGCAAACATTTATAGTTGACGACAACGGTAAGATGATCCTTGATCAAGAAGACCAGAAGAGACTGTGGACATATTATATTAAACAGCTTTTCGAAGACGTTAATAGATCACTTCTTGTCGATGTAAATGCACAAGCGGAAGGACCATGTATTTTGAAGTCAGAGGTGCTTAGTGTTCTACGACGTGCTAAGACCGGGAAAGCACCTGGACCAGATAATTTACACGTTGAAGTCCTAAAATTGCTAGATTCACAAAACGTTCAAGTTTTAGTGGATCTATTCAACTATGTGTACGACACGGGAGACCTACCTCAGGACTGGTTAAAGTCTGTCTTCATCCCTATTCCTAAAGAAACGCAAAAAGGTGCCAAGACTTTAGGACTATTAGCCTGATGAGCCACATTTTAAAAATATTCCTGCTCATTATACATGACCGGATCAGGAGAAAGTGTAATGACCAGCTTGGAGACAGCCAATTCGGTTTCAGAACAGGTATGGGTACCAGAGAGGCACAATTTGCACTCAACGTGTTGGTCCAGAAATGTAGAGATATGCAGCAGAACGTGTTCCTTTGTTTTATAGATTACGAGAAAGCGTTTGACCGTGTACAGCATAACTTGCTCCTAGACCATCTTGGGAAAATCGGTCTGGATACAAAGGATACACGAATCATCCAAAATTTATACCTGAATTAGGTTGCGACTATAAGGGTTGGAAGAGAAGAAACCGACCCTATAGAAATACAACGAGGTGTCAGACAAGGATGTGTTCTGTCTCCCCTGCTTTTTAACTTGTACTCCGAAGCTATCATTCAGGAGGCCTTGGAAGACGCAATGGATGGAGTAGTCATAAACGGTGAGGTGATAAACAACCTGAGATACGCTGACGATACTGTTCTTATTGCGTCAACTCAAGAAGGACTTCAGAATATTATCAGCAAAGTGTACGAGTGCAGTAGAAGGGCGGGGCTGAATATGAATGCTTTGAAGACCAAATACATGGTAATCGCAAACGCATCACCTGAACAAGTTCGACTTAAAGCGGGAAGTAACAACTTAGAGAGGGTTCCACAATATAAATATCTGGGATCGTGGCTGACTGAGTCATGGGAAAGCGACACCGAAATACGTACTCGTATTGAGATTGCCCGATCATCTTTCACAGCAATGAAAAAAATACTATGCTGCCGCCAACTCTCTCTAAAACTCCGCACTAGACTCCTGCAGTGTTACGTTTGGCCAGTTGTCCTGTATGGGTGTGCAGCCTGGACAATGAAAGCAGAGCTTCGGAAAAGACTCGAAGCTTTTGAAATGTGGTGTTACCGCCGTATGCACCGCATCAAATGGACCGACAAAATTACGAACGAGGAGGTCTTAATACGAATGGCCAAGAGTGTGGAGCTTGTTCGAACGATAAAGCAGAGAAAAGTCGGATATTTGGGTCACCTCTTTAGACATGAAAACTACCGACTGCTGCGTACTATAATGATGGGAAAGGTGGAAGGCAAACGAAGAGCAGGCAGAAGAAAATTATCATGGCTACGAAACATCAGAGAGTGGACCGGTATAAAAACCGTGGAACAATTATTTGCTCTAGCTAAGGACAGGAACAAGTTCAAAGAGATGACTGCTAACCTTCAGTAATGGAGAGGCACTCAAAGAAGACCTCCTTCTATCATAAAAAGATGAATATTTAAAAGTTATAACAGGTATTTCCTTAAGTTAAGTCCTCCAGCCATTAATGCTGCTTTTGAAAGAGAATTTTCACTAGTCAATGATTATTGGAGCAGTAAGATGTCGCATCTTACTGCTCCAATAATCGCATCGATTTCTGTAAAACCATTAGCTTATCAGTCAAATTTAATGTGTCGAACATCCATATTTAGCAAAACAAATCTACTCCGAAGAAAAATATATTTTTATAAGTATAGTTTTTATCGGTTTTTTTTACTATTTTTTTTTCACCTAAATGAAATACTTTCAAAGTGTACTCTTTTTGATAATAGGTGGCGAACCTAATGCTATACCGGGCACAAAGTTTTGAGTCATCGATATTTATCACACATAACTTTTAAATTAACTTCGAAAAAAAAAACATACAGACGAATTAAGAACCTCCTCCTTTTTCGAAGTCGGTTAAAAAGTCATTGGTGTGAGCCAGGATTTGTACCCGCGACTTCTTGATTCAGAAGTGAGGTGCTCGACCACTGGACCACCGAGACTATACAATAATATTAAAATAAATAGTAGGGGAGCCCAGGAAGGGATTTCGGGATTAGCGCAGCAGATTAATATACAGGGGGATACCTTGTACCTGGTTATGTACCTCCACAAAACATGAGGCCCATACATAAGGCCGCCCGTGAAGGATACAGGATCAGATTAGTAGAAAAGAATTGACCATCAGAAATTCTCGAGCACGTCAGATTAAGGTAGGGTAAGTTAATTACATCCTAAAAAGTGTATATTCCACTAATCTGACAATTTGAGAGAGACGTAAAAAAAGGGGAGGGCAACAAAGTTGTAAAAAGAAACGTCATCTCGACATTCTCGAGCATAGCTAAATTTTATTTATATATAATCTGACGATTTCCGCAAACCGGATTAACAAAAAATTGTCGATAAAGTTAAATGCGTGCAGCTGCGTGATGCCTACATTTCCTTCTCCGCGTTTCTATTCCTTTCCTGAGCTTTTCAATTAATTAAGTTTAATGATTTTAAAAAATATTTTTTTTGACTTCCCGCTAGTAAAAATTAAAAATTTTAAACAATTCGGGAAGTTATTGGTTGTACCCCGTTTTGCGAAAATCAAGTTTTTATCAGATCTTGACCTTTTAAGGTCATAGGAAGCTTCTCTCGCTACCCCCGTGGTGTTGTCACTATGTCTGTATGTACCTTCTGTATACTAAGTATCGGGAATTTGTCAATAAAACAAAAAATACAAATTATTCATCTAAACTTATTTTATCGCCTTCAAAGTAGGCCCCATCGCTTGCAATACAACATCTCCACCGCTTCACCCAGTCTTCCATACATTTTTCATAGGCTATTTGCGGTATGGCCTTTAGCTCATTCAGGGAATTTTCTTTTATGGCTTCTATTGACTCAAAACGTTTTCCTCGAAGTGGTAATTTTAACTTGGGAAATAAAAAAAAGTCAGACGAAGCCATATCAGGTGAATAGGGTGCTTGGTCGAGAACGTTTGTTGAATTTTTCGCTAAAAACTCTTTCACTATAATGGCTGTGTGTGATGGTGCATTATCATGGTGCAGCATCCATGAGTTGTGTCGCCACAAATCTGGACGTTTTCGGCGGATACTCTCACGCAAACGCTTCATGACGCCTAAATAATATTCTTTATTCACTGTTTCTCCCTCTGGAAGGTATTCGGAGTGAACCACACCACGGTAATCAAAAAAAACTGTCAGCATCACCTTGATTTTGGTGCGACTTTGCCGCGGTTTTTTGGGTTTCGGCTCGTTTTCGAGACGCCATTCTGAAGACTGTTGGCTTGTTTGCATGTCATACTCATAAACCCATGTCTCGTCGCCAGTTATTATACGTTTCATAAAGGTCGGATCCGTAGAAGCTCGGGAAACCATGTCTTCAGCGACATGCTTTTGCTGCCCTTTTTGAACAAAATTGAGCTCTTTTGGAACTAGTCGAGCGGCGACGCGTTTCATGCCTAAAATGTCAATGAGAATATTGTGGACGGACTTAAAAGATATGTTCACCTCACTAGCCAACTCTCTCAGACTCATACGTCGATTTTCGAGCACTAGCTTCTTGATTCTGTCGATGTTTTCTTTGGTCGTAGCGGTCGAAGGTCTACCAGAACGAGGCAAGTCTACTACTACTTCTCGGCCTTCTTTAAAAGCCTTATACCATTCATAAGCCCTTGTTTTCGATATACATGATTCGCCGTAGGTATATCGCAACATTTTTAGTGATTCACCACATGAAATATCATTCGAAACACAAAATTTAAGGCACACTCTTTGTTCAACAATATTTTCCATTGTAAAAATCGCCGAGGACTCGAAACTATGACCAACAAAAAGTTTAGTTTAAAACAAATTAAATGACAGATCCCGTTCAAATTTTGCGCGCTAAATCAGTACAGTGCTACCAACATGCAGTAAAAAAATTAGAACGACCTCTTTTACGCGGGTCTCTTTATTGACATATGCCCGATACTTTTTACACAGAGTAGTATGTGTCCGTGTGTGTGTGTGTGACTCGCTTATATAACTTTTGAACAAATAAACCGATAGAAATCTCCTAAACGGCGTTCTAAAAATTTCCCTTAAAATTAGATTTCCTGTGAATTTAAACCGATTCGGACCGATAGATTTTGAGAAATGTTGAAAAATCTCAAAAAAAAATAAAAAAAATTTTTTTTGGAATAACTTTTCACCGGCCTTATCGATTAACTTCAAAAACTAATCCGCCTTTGAGCTTAAAAAAACACGTCGATCGCCAGCAAGCTGGTCAAAATCGGTTGATTCGTTCGAGAGATATCGTGAACGAAAGAAACCCGAAAAAGTGTTTTTCGGGATTACTCCGAAATTTGTAGTTCGATCAATTAAAATTGCAAAATTACTTATGAGGATGATAAAACTGCGTCGAATGCCGCGCATCCCAACCGCGTGAAAATTGCTTCATCCATTCAAAAGTTATTGCGGTTTGAAAATTCCAAAAATGGTATTCTATGAAACTTCTATCAGACTTTCGAGCTGGGAGAGCTCAAATGCATGGAAATATTATTTCTTTGAACTCAGAAAATGTCATAAGTACAATTTTAAGCGTCCAGAAATGGAATTAGCGGGAAGTTGTAGGAATGGCCTTTAAGGTGAACCGTTTTTCAAATTTTTTTTGTCAGATCAGGCGAATCCCTCTAGATAACCTCTAGAAAAAAATTATAAGATTATGAGACAGTACGTTTAGAACATAAAGATGAACGCGCTTGAGTATTTCAAAATGGCGAATTTTTTTTGCACCTTATGAAAATGGCGGCGAGTTTGCGTCCCATCGAAATCGTCAGATTAGTGAATGATTGGTGCACTTAGATACTCCCTTAGAAAATCTGACGCGCTCGATTATAATTTTTTTTTCATTTTCAACCCTTACATACAACCACCCACATCATACAAACGATCAGATGAACTTACGTACATTATTAAAAATACATAGGGCATTGATGCTATCAATATCTGACGCGCTCCAGGATGTCCATGCAACAGTTTTTTTACATATTTAATAATCTATAGCCGCTTCCCCCACCGATGTAAAGGTATATATCATATAATATTTTTTTCTTCTTATCATCTAAGCTTTACAACCCAATAGGTCTCTACGACGCTCGAGTAAATCCCCATTTAGCATCGTGGGCTCCCCTACCAAAATGTATTGTATATTTTTTTATGCTACCTGTATATTTTATTATTGTACCACCTACACATTAGTTGCACAAGGTGGAGACCTTAACTTAAGTAACTTAAGTGGAGACTTTAAACGAAAGATATCGCGTCAGCTGTGATGAGTGATCGACTAAAATAGTTGTATAAAATTTATCTCGTTAACTTTTTGGTCATTATTATTAATTTCGTTGGGTTTCTATGTTGATGGTTGAGTAATCTGGCTGCTACATCTTTTATGCACGAGTCTAAATCAGATTAAACACACATTTTAGTGTTATTTCAATATTTCATAGTATATAACAAAGTCACTTTCCACTGTCTATATACATAAATGATCTTCGAAACTACGCAATAGATTTTGATGCGGTTTCTTTTAATTGATAGAGGGTGTCAACGGGGTAGTTTGTATGTATAATTCATGTTTAATGTAGTAAAATAATTTTCGAAATTTAGAATTTAGAACAGTACCTAAATGCTGTAAAAATTACTTTTGATACGTAAATATACTGAATATACTATATAAATATACTGTATAAATAATATAAATATGATACTGTAAAGTTCGCCGGGTCAGTTAGTTACATATTTTTAAAGAAATAGATCAAGATAGAACGGTTGCGATGTCATATTTCCATACATTTCGAGCGTGTCACTTTTTTGAAAAACTACGCCCACAGCGTGACGTCATTTACATTGTGAGCGGGGCGACTAGTTAGGAGACACACTCATTAGATTATCGATATTAATATCGGCAACGTGTGTTAATTTTATTATTTTTATATTGTACCAACTTTATTGATTTTGTGTAACGATAATCATAGAAAGTAAAACATGTTAAATACTTTAATCCGACATATTAATACCTAAAACATATTTTTCCAACAGTTTCTAAAATTTAATTATAAATATTTTACTGTCCTTGAAACTATACATATTTATTAAATATTTGCCTTTTTGTAAGGGTTGGCCTCACAGTTCGGGTTAAATAACGAAGCCGAACGTCGACATATACCTCGGTTACTGCCCGTTTGAGAAAAACGAGATGATTTTCCATCGGCGATTGGTCAAATTAGTGAAAACTTATACTGTCAAATAAACTGCTGCCAATGTAATTACGAAGCATTTTGGTTGAAATTTGTGGTGTTAGGGACAAAGCAAGACATGAGCTGATACTCGAATTATTATTGAATTAATTTATCGATAAGTCCTAAGCCTCAACGATACATGGAGTGCCCATCTCTAACATTCGAAGACCAATCACAGCGATCAACTGGCAGGTGTATTGTGTATTTCGTTCGATTCGACGTACATTACGCGTATAATTTATGTGCGCAATGTTTTTATTAGCTTTTTATTAGCTTCACCTGTATGTTTGTTTGTAGGTTTGTATGTTTGTAGGTTTGTATGTTTGTTTGTAACCGACTTCTTTTTTAGTTTCCGGTGATTGCCACTAGATGGTGCGATTTGTGAACTATGAAAGTTCTAGACTAGAAAACCGAACTAAAAAATAGAAAATAAATAATAGTTTAAAAAAACTAAAAAACACGCTTTTTATAGAATACCGAACTAAAAAATAGAAAAATAAAAAAAAATATTTTATTTTAAAAAAAGCGTGGGGTGCATGGTGTCAATAGTTATAAATATTTTATTGACAGATATGAGTAGAGTGATTATCATTTCGATAGTATCTAAAAAGCACCCCACGCTTTTTTTAAAATAAAATATTTTTTTTTATTTTTCTATTTTTTAGTTCGGTATTCTATAAAAAGCGTGTTTTTTAGTTTTTTTAAACTATTATTTATTGTATACGAGCGTTGAATGCAGACAGCAATGGATATTTATCATAACGAAAAAATATACAACTTGTGATCGTAATTATTGAACATAGTAAAAGTAAAACAATAATTTATAATCTCAAAAAAATACTTTCTATTGATTTTCTATACTTACTGATCATACGAAATATTTCCTTTTTTCATATTTGCTTCACTACTTTTGTTTTTACAATTTGCCACAGCACAATAAGGCATATATGTGACGTTTTATCTATTTTTTTACGTCCTGAACGCAGGGCAGGAACGCTCGTTGCGTAATGAGACTTGAGAGCGAGTTTCGAAAAGCATGCAATATAGTGCATGGTTTTGGCACGTTTGCCTCGCCTATTCGCCGTTCTATCTTGATCTATTTCTGTGAAGTTAACATTTTCCGATAACCTCTTATATTAATATATTGTCCTTTTATTGATCACATTCTTCAGGATTCAGAGGAGACTAGTACTTAGCTCATTGCATAGAACATAAAGGTTGCATTGGATATTTGAAGGTGTGCGGTGTGGCTTAATGTCTTTTCCATACACAGTTCTGACAAACAAGTCAATAGATTGACACTTGACTGAAAAAAGTGCCTATAAAGTCACTGGTGTGTCACTTCGAATGTACCAGAGAGACATTGTCCAGAAGTGGGATGTTGCACCAACAGGCCATTGGCATAAACTTATCCTTTTATTTCAACTAGTGGAAACCGTTTTTAAGTATTCATCAGCTATAAGTTGCTTCTGGTCGAGTAACATTTCTTTTAAATAATTGAGTTTCAGCACATAAAATCCGTGAAATGTGCATTTGTGACGATTTAACCATATTTCAATGATTTCAGGATGATAAATTTACAGGTGGTGAGAATATAAACATGAATTATGTATTTAACATAACTTATTTCATATAATTACAAAGTAGATTGTTGACAATATCATAATTTTAGCAGCTATTACATACACTTATCTCTTACTACATAATAATAAAAAAATTATAGATATGAATTAAAGATTCAATTTTGCCAACTACAAGTTACACTTTTTTTATGCAATATATACATACAGATCTGTTTTGTAAACATTAATTTTATATTAAATCATTAATAACAGTTTCTTACTAATCCTATTAAACAATAACTATGTCATAGTCGTACTTAACATTCTTTTTGCTATGATGTTTCAATAAATGATTAAATAATTCACCGGGTGTAAACAAAAGATCACATTTAAGACAATTCTGCTTCGATGTTTTTGATTTAAGTTTGCAGTTGAGGGAATGTTTTCTTGCACTATCCATTTCCAAAAAATGTAGTCCACAGTTACATTTGTAAATTGTTTCTTTCATATTTGGACTGGTACCATTCTTTAGGACATCTTCTTTTATATTTTCCTTCTGACTGTTAGAGCACTGCTCAATTTCCATGGGTTTTACTATATCTGTTTCTTTCTCAGGTAAATTAAACAGAATTATATTAGAATGGAAATCGCCATATTCCAATTCAACATTATCCTCATGCAATTGCAGATGGGCATCCAATTTCAGAAAACACAGATTGCATTTGGGACAAATACATTTTTTGCGTTTATCCGAACAAGTATGCCCTGACATTTCATTTTCCGACCCTAAACATAGTCCGCAACATTGACATTTATAAAAAGTTAAATCGTAGATAGTGCCACTGAATGACGATTTTGGCATGTCATCCTTCCTAGACCCCAATTTACCAAACATTACTACAAATATATGTTTACTATCGAAGGATGAAATTGTTTCATGTTGGATAACATGAGAGTTGTAATCTTGTTCGTAAAATAACAATTCACAATGTGAACATTTTGTCAACGTATCAAAATAACATTGATGACTGTTCCGATCCAATTTATCAACAATGCCCTCGCAGTTTCTGCATTGGTATAAAATATATCTATTCTGTGAATTCATCATTATTTTGATGAAATGTTGATGTTCCGTTTTGTTATATAACACTAGTCTGTGAGATGATATTCTAATACCAGGTCTCTGGTGAACCTCCTCATGAGTTTTACAAAAATCTGAAGAATAAAAAACGATACCACAATGCGAACAAGGATATTTCTTGGATGAAATGCATGTTTTTCCTACATGCTCAAACACCATACCAGGATCTATATACGAACGACAAGCAGAACATTTATAAAGGGTCAAATTGGCTGGACCAGGTTGGATCACATCCATTTTCAGCCTACACTCCCATATATATATTGAATCGGCAATTCTTTTCATAATCTGCTCATTAGAGAAATTCACAAAAATATGTTTCAACCAAACGTTATTGCTGAAGCGCAAATAAAATGGATCAAACATAACTGATTGGTCAAATTTTTCCTCAATCGAATAATTTCTCGAGTCATTTGCTTTAATCTCTTTGCAGATATAATGGTCTTGACAATGTTCAACAACTTTGTCGTAATTATGAACAGTAACATGGCAGCTGACACAGGTGTACAGAAATTCACTCTCTTCATGAGAGTCATTATTATATTCTAATGCGTCAGTTGGTGGAATATCTCTTTTTGGATTATCTCTCTCATTTACAGCAACATCAGATGTGCAATCATCATTTTGATATTTTATAACTAACTTTTTATTACTTGCCTTTGATAATTTATAATTATGAAATTTCATGTGATAACTAAAAGCTGCTTCTGTATACTTCATTTTGCAAATATCACACGTTGTATATTTTTGTTGATTGCATACATGTTGTTTCATAATTACTTTATTCAAAAAATGCACTTCGCATATATTGCAACATGGATATTTAGGCATAGGTACCTGTACCTGCATTTTGGTGTGAATATCATAAAAGTAGAATGCCTGCAATGTTAAATTTTTGAAGGCATCATGCAACATTTTATGAGTAACGTACCCCCTGTTCGTAAAAATGAGGCCACATATCTTGCACATTCTGGGATTTATACCACTACCGCAATTGCCTTGCAAATGAGCCTTGCGTAAGCTGCCCATTTCAGTTATAAAACAATTGCACTTATAACAAAAGGTCAGTGCAAATTTAGATCGACAATGTATTTTGAGTTTAGTGTCTATGTCATCTGTACTTTTCATCTTCTCATTTACAAAAAATTCTGATTCCACAACAGTGAATTCCACTTCTTTTTTAATGTGATGGCGTTGATGAAGATTCATATCATTTTTGTTGACTAAAATATCACAAATATTACAGTACGCTGCATTAGGTGGTTCCAAACCACAAGTTGTTGAGTGATGATAATATTCATTTTCACTGAAATGAACTGCACATTTTGTACATTTGCATAAAACCTGAGCTGACTCAGACAAACTGTAAGCAATAATATTATCGGATACCAAGTGTTGTTTCATATGGAACTGTTTGTCTGTTATTTTGAAAGATTTCTGACATTTCGGGCAAGTCCATTCGGTAAATATATACTTGTGTTTTGAGTGGGCTTTTGCTGCATTTGCAGACAAAAAGTATATATTACACTTTAAACATTCAAATAATACAGACTTATATGCTTTATTTTCAAATGTCATCATCTTTTTCTCTGAATGACATCTCGACACATGATTGTTGTAGGACTTTACCCTAGAATGCTTTACATTACAAAACTTACACTTTGGATTAAATGATGTTTTCTCTATGTCTGAGGTTATTTTTACATTATGTTTTTTCAAATGACTAGAATAGCACTTGAAATATGTTGAGTACATGGAACATATAATACATTGGTACATCTTTTTTTCTTGTATATCATTATCAGAATTTGTAACACTGATTTCTTTATCATCAGTTTCTTCAATAATAGTTGAGTTATCATCATCTATATCATGACAGTCAAATTCACTATTATCACTTTCAATACATTCATTAATTTCACTATTAGATGCAGATCTACTTTCCTTTACTCTATCTCTATTAAAGGTTTTATTAGTATTTTCGGCAAAGTTTAGTTGCCCACAACTGTCTTCATCAGAGTAATATTTCTTGTTAAATGTACTTTTATTTGTTCTGTGCTTTTTTCTGGAATGTTCATCTAAATCTTTCTGATTTTTAAAATCAAGAGAACATGTGTTACATGTTATTTTAGACAGCATAACTGTATTAGTATCTTTATTATTTTTTTCTATTCTTTTTGATATATTGCCATCAGTATGTTCACCTTTAGCTGTTTTACTTGGACCTATGATTGCATAAAGATGTTCAATCAAAGCACTGCTAGTCTCAAAGTTTTCAGTACAGTGGTAACATTGATTGCCTGTAGTAAGTTTAGTTTTATCATTAATCTTTATTAGCTCAGTAGTTTTAACATTTTTCGTTTTATCTGGTAAGGAACGATTCTGCTTGTCAATTGTGTTTCGATTCCTAATTGTTCTACTTTTAGTATGCAACCTTTTCATATGTCTATACATATTGCTCTTATTAGTAAATTTTACACCACAAAGTTCACATTTAAACATATTTGGTTTTATTGATGTTTTTTTAGTTTTAGTCAAATTCATCTCCTTTTGTTTTGTACAATGATTTTTGGCTGTGTGATATTTGAATGAATGAATACTTGGAAATAGAATATGGCACTCTTTGCAATATTCTTTTGATGCATTCAAGTAGACACTTATATCTTTTAGTTTTACTTTTACTTCAGTACTAGGTTTTGATCCAAATATAAATATATTATTTCTTATAACTTTGTAATCTCTACCAGTTGTATTTTTACTCATTACATCATAGGAATTTAAAGGAGTACTATTACTAAAATAGTGTGTATTTGTATTAGACGGGTCATCAAACCAGTTGTCAGTATTTTCATAACAATCATCCCCAAGAGAATCAAGAAATGTTTTAAATCTTAAATGAGTCTCCAGCTCGGTATCAATTGGTGCCTCAACAATATCTGTTCCAGATATGGAATTATTCATGACATTTGACATTTTAGTAACAGACTCTTCACATTCGAGTTTTGTTGATACACCAAATATTGGGTCTATTGGTTTATATATAATTGGCTTCACTTCTATGGTTTCAGCATTAAAATTCAGTTTTTTGTCATCAGGATGAAACTTTGGTTCTGAAAAAAATAAAATATTTTGAAGTGATAGGTTATTTTATATTGATCCAAATGCCTACAGTATAGGCATAGTGTTTACTTGCTTTGTTTGAAACTAGAGGGTGCTGTGTATATTGTGTCCAAGATATTATTATAAGGATTTGTAGCCGACTATCATTTCATAGTTCCAAATTGTTGTGCCATAAATTACTTTATCTGTTAAAATCACTGGTCATCACTAATCAAGTTATGGGAATGATAATTTTTACTCAATGTTATATAAATATACAACACAAAAAAATCCAGTCTATAATAGCACTATTGATTGGACTTGCAATAATGTCAAAACTACTAAATGTTTACTATTACTTTGTCTAAAATGAGTAGTAATGGAGAATAGATATTCTAAATTTATTACCTTCCTCATACTCTAAAATTTCCTTTTTAATGACTGATAAATCTGGAAAAATTCTTCTAATAGTAGGATTGTCTAAGACATCATGTTCCTCAATTTCAATTTCGTTTTCTTGACACTTGTTTTCAGTCATCTGAAAAAAATAAATATTTTTTATTTACATCCACAAAACAACATCATGTCTAGTCCTCTATCAATGTATATAGAGACCAAAATATACACTTAATTAGCTAAAACTTGCCTCATTAAAACTAAAGTTTTGGTCATTTTGACCAGGCTGTTGATCTGTAGAACAGTAGGGGCCATCTATAGTTGGCACTGCGTCACAGGTTAGCTGATTTGCTCGATTATTTTGAAAATATTCACTCCTAAAGTGATGGTGACATATAACTTTATTCCGAAGCTGTGATAGTGTTAAATCACGAAACTCAAGTTTCTGCGCATTTAAAACCCATTTCTGACATCGTGAAGTATCATGAACAGGATATTTAAACATATGAATATTCCCATCCCTTCTTGCTGTACAGTTTTTGAATGTACATCGAGACATTCTTGTTGGAGACTTGGGAGTTTCAGCTCAGTTCAGATCCTGGTCACAACTGCACAAGACACATTTTTCGTAATATTTTTGATGAAATTGAAATCAGTTCAGGTCTTACGTTATTGGCGACTATGAAAAATAGAAATCAGTAACATATATCATTAACTTTAATTCATAGTTTTTGGTCTCGCGTACTCGCGGGAGAGTTTTTTTAATGGAACCCACTAGGGACGTAGGGACACGAAAAAAGGATCGATACTTTGTGGTATCGAGTACTTTACCTATCGATACCGGTATTTTTGTACTTGATACTTTGCATTCGATACTTTTACTCAATGAGTACTTTTCAACAACTATCGTATCGAATATATCTCCGAAAATGTCCCCAAATATAAGAGTTGTGAGATGTTTTATTTTTACGGGTATTTTTAACACAATTTTCTATTTATTTTTCAAAACAAAATGATTTGTTAATTGAAATATTCGATACTTTGAAAAAAAGAGCACATAAAAGGTTTTTCATAAGTGAAATTATGTATTGATTTCTTTTATACGTTTAATGATATTTTATTACTTATGTTATTCATGTTTGTTCTCCATCAGCTAAGCTGACTGATATTGACGTCGGAACCTATGCGCATTAGACTAGGTCTGAGTGGTCTGTCTCACTAACATTAACAAACGCAATTTGAAACGCCCAAAATATAGGAAGATTATTGTCTTTTTTTATATATTCGATGAGCGGACAAGTTAAAGGCTTAGTAGTTAGTTAAGCACTGGTTTATTACAAGAGTTGCGTGACGGGGCGCTGTTCATAATTGTAAATATACCCGCATATATAATAATAATAAAAGGGTTAATTTTTTTTTTTGGCACGGCAAAGTTCGATCTGCATCAAAATGAATAAATACGGAAATTTTGAAATTATCACTTTTTCGTAACTACGTCATACATGAATTAAAAATAAAAGCCAACCCCTTGATAGCCTCTATCTATTAAAATCAATTACTAAAAAACTGTATAAATTCAATTACATTTTTAAAAAAATATAAGCATTTATGGGAACAGACAGCGGAAAGCGACTTTGTTTTACATAACATAACATAACTTCACGCCTTTTGTTACCCAAAGGTGTCGGCAGCGGCAGTTAAGCTTCGTTTCACCGTTATGTTTACGTCCCAAATGGAATAGATGGCGAACCTATTGTCATACCGGGCACAAAGTTTTTCAGTCATCGATATTTATCACACACAACTTCGGCAAACAATTTCGAAAAGTCATTGGTGTGAGCCAATGTCAGACTATGCATTAAAAACTTAACAATTAATAAATGTTAAACAGTCACTAGATAACTTAATGTTTTTGTTGTGTATTTATATTTAAGTCACAAGAACCCCCCGAAATTCCCTAAAAATATAAAATCCCTAGAAAACACCTTCCTATTTTTTCCCCTAAAATAAGTAGTACAATCGCAATGAAGTAGGAAACCTATGGAAATGACATATCAACTTAAAATTAGAGCCACTGTGACAATGAAGTAGGAAACTTACGGAAATGACATGACAACATACGAATAAAGCCACAGTACAAATGAAGTGGGAATCTCATGAACCATGGAAATGACATGTCAACATAAAACTAAAGCCACTGTGACGCCATCTGGGGGCATAAGAGGGCGGTTTTAGTGCTGCCCAGATGAATTTTACTTATCGATAAATATTATTTTTGAGTATTAATTATTTGTAGAATCAATACTTTAGTAGTTTTTTACTCGTTCCGGAATAAAACTATTTTATTTATAAAATTTCTCAAATAAATTATCTAACACTTTTTAATTGCCTGAACTGACAGTTGGCGCCCAAAACAATAAGGATTTTTGGCTTTTTCTTTACGTATATTCACTTTTCCTGCTCACCCTGTTTCAAGGTATTCGAAAAGATATTTATAATCATGAATTAAAATTTTGAGCTGATAACCCTACGAACCCTCTTCACTCCACCACACCTCACAGCTGATCAAATGTCAAGAAAATGGAGTTTAGTTACGCATTTTGTGATTCCGATTAGAAAAACATTAAATATGAAATCTAGCAATAATAGTTTTAAAACCTGCCAAGGTTAAAATGGATAATACTAGTCCATTTCAACCTTGGACCCCCGAAGACAGTGCTAAAAATGTTAAACCGGAGAGAGAAATAGTGGATGACGCGAAACTTCATCGGGAAAATGTCAATCATCCAAAACATAAGCGAACTGCGTCTTACAATAAAGAAAGTGTCGCTATTCCAAGCAACGCTTCAGGATCGTCCGGCGCATCGACGTCCAGCGGCCAGGCCGCTCGGGCGACCAGCGAGTCCAAGATGGACTCCAGTAAAATAACTTCTATGCAGCAAATCGTCGAGAACACTCTCAGGTATTAGCAATAAACTAAAACTACAATGTACCAGGTCAACTGATATGGAGCACCTCCATATCAATAAGTCTTATCAACGAAAATATCATAACAGAGACAGTAGGCTATGTTTATCAGGAAGACAGCTGTTAGACTAATGTCTATGCTTACCTGATGATTAATAACTTTTAGTAAGGGATATATATATATATATATATTCCTCATGACTTAAAGTATAATAATACTATAAATAATTTTACTACATCTCATATTAATACTGCATAATTATTCTTTTCATTTTCCTTTTCATGAATTCTCTAAACTTAATATCATTATAATGCAATTTTAACGAAAAAATTGTCAAACAACAAAACATGTGTGTATAATGTTTATGAATGTATTTTTAATCAATAGTTTACTGTTGGAGCGAAAAGTATTAAATTTATACACACACATATAATCCACCTTCTACTACATACAATATTTTCATTTACTTACTCACATCAGATGTTTTGTTATTTCTGTAGAATTAACCTTTACAAACAGTGCTAATATTAATGTTTATTTTTGTTATAGTCAAGAGGGTCGACAAAAAGTAATACAGCTTCTAGATGCTGTAGAAGCATTGAGCGGAGCTGAGAGACTACTTCTATACTTAAGACTGCCTACTGGAGTGCCTCAGCATGATCCCCTCAAACAACCAATTAATCCACTTGGTTCTAGGTAACTATGTTATTATGATTGTTTTGTTTGCTTTTTATGATCAGAAATCAACCCCTATTTGGGGTTCTAACGGTGAAAATTTGTTAGTGTGAAACTCGAATACTATTGAAGTTCTGTCTGTCTGTTATCTTATCTAATCTATGAATAGCTGGGAGTGCAGATAGTTCTTTTAATAAGGAGTAATATTAGCTGCTTAAAAGGGATTGGGTGCCATTATTGTCTTCATTGGTAATTGCTGTGCATGTTTCTATAGAACTTCTTATCAATGTTATGTTATGTTATATTCTTATTAATATTGTTCCATTGCCCTAATGCTACGAGCATTAGGGCAATGGAACAATATTAATAAGCAACAACATGCTGCTTCAAGAATGTTACAACTATTAATAAGCTAATAATACTTATAACTATTAATACTTATTCCTCAAATGATTTCTCCTACTCTGAAGTACATATATGAAATAACAATTTAAATTAATGCTTTTTATAATTTTCCAGGGCCGAACTTCAACAGACTGTAACCTGGATACAGACACATTTAGAAGTAGACCCAGATGTATCATTACCTAAACAGGATGTTTATGATGAATACATGTGAGTATAGTAAAAAAAAATTGTAAGCATTATTTTGATTGCTGGGTCTTTCTTTAGATCATAGATAGATAGATTATTGTTTAATGGCTGCAATTGTATATTAGCTACCATTTGGCCAATGTCTTATTCATGATAGTATCATAAATATAGGTTTAGTAAAAGAAACTGAAGTCTAATGCTTCAATTAAGAAGTACAGCACTGAACCTATAACGTAAGAATGAATGACAAACGGACAGTTTATTTTTAACAAGATGTGACTAAAAATTTAATATATATGTTTTTTTTAATTCACAAAATAATTTCTAAATACATAGGTCCATAAATAACACTACCCCAAGTCCCTTGCGAGGCAGACAGAGAGAACAAAGCGCCATTAGACAAGATTCTTACACACTTAATTCTTGTCGTAAATGCTCAGTTTATAAATAATAAAATAAATTAATATTATAAATGTATATTTGTTTGTCCGCTTTTATCTAGTTATTAATTAAGAAAAATGCTAATGCAATTTGCCCTACCGCTCCCTCAGATCGTTTTTAAACTTGACAGGGGACAATCTTCATAGAACTAGAGCATGCATTATAAACAAATGAAAATTAAATAAAATTTCACACAAATTCATTTTATGTTTTATACCCGAAATATAAAGCCTGGTTATTGAGAAAATCGCTAAAGAACAAATAAAGATATCTAATGTTTATCTGTACAGAGCACATTGCATGAGTAGTAATATGAAGCCCCTGTCAACTGCGGACTTTGGTAAGGTGATGAAACAAGTGTACCCGACTGTGCGGCCGCGACGACTCGGCACACGCGGAAACTCCAGGTACCTATTCAAATTTTACAGTAACAGTAATTTAACACTGGCAGACCCAAGCAGTTCGAATAGGCCGGCTCCGGCTCGACCGGTGAAATACCACCTCTCAGTAGATCGACGTAAAGTGGCTAATGCCGCGTTTCGGTGGGAGAGCCAGCCTTTCCCATCCTACTCACTAACACAATACATACATAGGCGTACACAAGCGGCGCTAGTTACTTATCATCAGGTGACACGCAGGCCCGTTTGCCCTTTGGTTTCATAAAAAAAAAAATTGAGTCACGTCAGTAGTCACTGTAAAAAAAACCCGCGAAAATCTGACATTTCAATAAAACTTTTTTTGGACAGATTTATATAACAATACACATAATCCGACGTGTCGTATAGTTTACAAGCTCCATGCTGGCTCGTAATTTCTGAATATAAAATATTTTTTTAGAGAGTTACTGGTGTTTGCCAATTGCCAAAACTCTTGCCCCTCGTACTCTTACTATTGAGACGACAATAAACGCTAAAATTCTTCTGATGAGGCATGCTTGTTTGGTAAAATATCTATTTAGGTGTACCTAATGAATTAATGTGAATTAAATGTCCCCATAAGACGGTGCGTCAGGGAATTTAAACGATGCTAAAATGTGTTGCTTTTATATGCTGAATTTGAAAGATCCTCCAGTTTTTGATGATAAAGTCATAAAAAAAACTAATTGTGCATCTATATTTTGTTTTTATCGAATAAACATCCGTTTAAGACTAGTAATTATGTTAATAGGATTTATTAAAGCGGACCTGAAGGGGTAGGCAGTGGGAAATACGCTATGCAATTGAGCTCGACTTGTCAAATCTTGTTTAATTCCCTAAGTTGGCGGTAACGATTGCCACATATAGGACACGATTTGACAGTCATCAATTCATATTCAAGACGCATAACTTCCGAAAAGTCATTAATGTGAGCCGGGTTTCGAAGCCGAGACATCTGTTTCAGAAGCTGGGTGCCGAACCACTAGGCGTCCGACTCTTCATTCATACACAGAAATTAATGTTTAAATAATGTGTAATAAAATAAAAATAAGATACATATTATGTAAGTTAATTGAGTTAATTATATTTTCTAAATAAAGACGGAGTTTTTTATCGGAAGTTTACGCCGAAAATGTTGGTATTTTAAGAATTTTCGTATTTTTTCGAATCTAATGAGATGGGGTCGGGGGTTTTACTAATAAAACTCCATACTCAATGTGGCCACGGTCTACGTGGAATTTAATAAAAATAGAGGTAATTTATAAAAAAAATATAATGTTACTCTTTAAGTCTCGGTGGTCCAGTTATCGAGCACAAGGCTTCTGAATCCAGAGGTCGTGGGTTCGATTCCAGACACTGGCTCACACCAATGGCATTTCGAAATTGTTTTCGGAAGTTATGTGTGGTAAATATCGATAACTTTGGGTCGTTAATATAACAGCGAGTCGAGGCCTAATAGCCTGCCTACACTGCCTACGGTAGAAAAAGCTGTTAAGTTATGTTTTTGTTTATTGTGATGCTCCTTATTGCATGAGTAATCTGTCAATCAGCTCGACTCGTCGATTCTAAACTGCCCTAATGGTGGAACCTATTGGCGTACATCGGGCGCTATGTTTTCACTCATCAATGTTTACCGCAATTGTTTAATAATAGCAACTGACCTAGGAAACATAGTCTTGCCAAAAAGAAGTTTTTGATCAACAAATAAAAAATAGCGTTCGATCGTAGAGAAGTAAAAAAATAGGGTTGTATGTATTTTTGTAGACTCTTTTATAAAAAGAAAAATCTATCTATCTATTAAAAAAAAATACCGAACCGAAATCCGTTGCGTAGTTTCAAAGATCTAAGCATTTAAGGGGACAGACAGGCGGTTTATACTATGTAATGATGATGATGTTATGTTACCCAACTTTAAAGAAGGGATAGTTTATTTAATATATCTGTCTTGATATACTTTTACTATAAACTTTTGACAGGACGAAGTCTGGCTGGAAAGTCTTATATATGGTTAGAAATAGGTGAAGATGATGAAGCGAAAGAATTGTGTCAGGATCGTAGCTTGTGGAAAGTCTTTGCCTACCCCTATGGGATACAGGCGTGAGTTTATGTATGTAGAAACAGATGTAGAAACAGTTGTATTTTGATGGCCAGTTCATTCGTATGTAGGTAAATTAAATGATTCCAAACATCAATATAACGATATTATCAAGGTCTTATTTGGGCATCAGTCCTTTTTGGGCAGGTACTTATGGGCAGTGGTGTGGGGAATAGATATGTATGTATATAGTAATAATCTAAATCAATTCTGATAGGTATTAATGATTACGTTACACAACCAAGATAATAATATCATATTATTAACTTAACAGTCTCGGTGGCTCAGTGGTCGAGCACACGGCTTCTGATCCAGAGGTCCGGGTTCGAATCCTGACACTGGCTCACACCGATGACTTTTCGAAATTGTTTTCGGAAGTTATGTGTGATAAATATCGATGACTGAAAACTTTGTGCCCGGTATGGCAATAGTTTCGCCAACGCCACGTAAACATAACGGCGAGACGAGGTTTAACAGCCGCTGCCTACACCTTCGGGTAACAAAAGGCGTGAAGTGGTGTTGTTATTTTAACATGTTATCTGTGTAGTTTTGTTTATCTGTTGATCGGTAGCCATTATTAATTTTTAAATTCGTTCGTTGGTCATACGTTATAGAGCAACGGAACTAGTGAAACGAATGTAACTTCACACTTTTTTCTACCCGAAGTCGTAGGCGGCGGCTGTTAAAGCCTCCACAATCCGAATCGTTACGTTACGATCCAAATGCCTAGCCTATTGCCATTACATCAGGTTATCGTTATTTATCACCCATAACTTCTGAAAAGAGTACCTAGAAGTAGTTGGAGTGAGTCCGGAATCGAACTCACGACTTCTGAATCAGAAGCTTCTTAATCATTGTTATCACTGAGATATTGTTTAAACTCGATTCTTCGATCTTATAAACAGACTTTTAAGATATTTAATTTTTCAAGTTTACAAAAGTTTAGTTTCGAAATTGATAAGGTTCTAATTAAATATCGACATTCGAATATATAATCATAAACGATATATATGTATTTGATTTACCTCCAAAAAATCACGACTTTATTAATTACTGGCTTTCCGACTCGCGATTTTTCTTGCGTACAAACAAAATGGCGCTAACGACAATGAATAAATGTAGCCTTTGTTTACTCTGGGTTAATGCAGCTTTGCAATGATGAATTTTTGATATCGGTCCAGTAATTTTTGAGTTTATTCATTACGTACAAAAATACAAATCTTTCCTCTTTATAATATTAGTAGGTATAGACCAGCTGACCCAGCAAACCCCGCCTTGCCAAAGATATAAAGTTCTAAATTAATAAAAATTACAAGTTGGTCGTAGAGGCTTGAAAATTTAGGATATACCATAATACATACATACATACATAACTTCACGCCAAATCCCTTGCGGGGTAGGCAGAGAGAACAGAGCGCCATAAGGCACGATTCTTACACGCCTCACTCGCTTCGTTGACTTTCATAACTCTTTTCATGCACGCGCGTCGGTTTTTGAGGCTCTTAACATCACCTTCCTCCAGAACACGTTCTATTTGGTCATGGAATGTGTGTCTTGGCCGTCCTCGACTCCTACATCCATCCGCTTTCGCATTGTATATCTGCTTAGTCAGTCTTGCATCAACCATTCTTTCTACATGTCCGAACCATCGGAGCATGCCCTTTCTTACTTTTACACCGACACTCTCTTTCAAACCAACTTCCTTAGGATATACCTACAATCCAAAATATATATTGTCCTATTCTCAGGCCTACTCGATATGCTTACAAAATTTTATGAGAATAGGTCAAGTCGTTTCGGAGGAGTTCAATTACGCACCGTATCACGAGAATATTTTATATACATATCAGATAATTTGATGGTTAGTACTATTAAAATCGTAACGAGTGGTCACAGTATTGATAATAAATAATGTTGTAATAGTAAATTATTTATGTTTCATATTATTCTATACTAGCTTTTTATAGGATAGGAGGGCAAAAGAGCAGGCGTGTCACCTGATGGTAAGCAACCAACGCCGCCCATGGATACCAGCAACACGTATAGTGTTATCTACTGTTGCGTTGCCGTCCTTTAAGGGATAGGAGATAGGGAAGGATGGGCCTCCGGGTACCTCCTCACCGAACGAAACGCGGCATAAGCCGCTTTACGTCGATCTTCTCCTTATTACACCAGCTACCTGCCAATAATGCTATCTCTGAAATGCTATTTCAGAGATTATCCCCAAACAAACAGACAGATAGTAGGACAAAAATTTTAAAAAAATGTTAATTTGGTGTATAAATACATTCATATGAATGTAGTAGAAAGCAGTTAATTAAATATTACAAACAGACACTTCAATTTTATTTATATGTATAATTATGGCTAAGTATCTGTACGCTGATACATACAAGAAAATGTCAGAATGCAATCGAGTCAGTAGGTATAACGTTTCTAGCCGCGTATCTGCTGATAAAAACGGATATCGTTCCGACTCGGGTAGATTACGCAAGTCGTTAATAATACTTATCAATTTATTTAAATATTGTCGAGATAACGTGCCCTGGGTGCACGTTATAAAACTATTTAAGGATATTATTAAAAAGAAAATCACCTTTTTATAATACTTTTTATCAACGTCCATACTAAAAATCCATAACAAAAGTTTCTTCTTTTTTCGCGCCATTATTTCTCATGTCTTTTGGTGAATGTTATTGATTTTTGGCGCCAATTTCAACCACGTGCAATTATTTCTAAAGTCATTCTATAGTCTATTGTCTATGTCCTTTATGCCTTCTTATGGTTTCCGTACGGTCGAAGGTGTGTGGATTATAAATGGTACTTTAATCGATGTAAAATTATCGATATATACTTACTAGTCAGACAAATTTTCTAGTCTCAAATGGGTCTATGGACATCCACCGGGCGCAAATTTGGGGGGTGCTCACTTGCTCAGCTTCTTGACAACCCAGAAGACAATTTAGTAATCGATATTTCAATCGTGTAATCTAAACATATACTAAAATCGACGAAAGTTGAAACTGTACATTGAATATATTTTTTTAGGATTGTTGGGACATGATCTTCAATCGATACCGAACCCAAAAATATTGTTTTTTTTTTTTTAGAACTTTTGTTTGTTTATTTGTTACGGATAAACTCTAAAACGACTGCATGCTTTTATAAATATAGCCAAGAGGTCGGGTCAACACATAGGCTAAATATTATCGCGCTATCACTAATTGCGGGTGAGAAATGAACCCTTATTAACCTACAGGCACAGTATTTTTGCAGCTTTATAGCGTCCACGGAGACAAAGGAGCGGGTAATAGCTAGTATTTATAAATATCATTACATAGTATAAAACAAAGTCACTTTCCGCTGTCTGTCCCCTTATATGCCTATATCTTTAAAACTACGCAAGGGATTTTGATGCGTTTTTTTAATAGTTACAGGGTGTCAACGGGGTGGTTTTGATCTATAATTCTTATACGATGTGGTAAATAAAATATGATAATTTTCGAGATTTAGCACTTTAATTGCAAACGCTGGCTGAACTCTTAAGTGATAGATAAAAGTAATGTTGTACATTATTAAACACCTTCAGAAGGTCAACAAAAAAGTCCGCGAGAGCATATGTCTATCTCTTAGGGATAACCCACAATGACCATTTTTATTTTTTTTACTTTTTCGCAGAAATAATGGCTTATTTACGTTTTCAAACATTACAGCATTAATTTTCATCCAATTAAGTGTCTTAAATAGATTGTGCATGTAATATAGATGATCCTGGCCATTTACAGCGTGCAATTTAAAGGAACATTATAGAAGATATTGCAGTATTAACATAGCGAGACAGCAGTTAAAGTCGATAAATAACACAATTTGAACCCAATAATATCCAAAATTTACTCATTTATTACTTTTGATACAGAACAAAGTTCGCCGGGTGAGCTAGTATATATATTATATATACCTACATATACTTGAATATGAAGTAGAGATTCGCGATAAATTAAAGTCAATTGACTGAACGTTATTCCTATCGCGTAGGTATATGCCATTTACTACTACATAGGTATTTGTTGATGTAATTGTAAGTGGTTATACGTGCCTTAAAAAACTAAGCCGAATTACTTATTTGTAGTCTCGGTGGACCACTTTAGGAAATTAATTAATTTTTAAAAGTTAAATGTGATAAAAATCGATGACTAATAAACTTTGTGCCCGGTATGGCAATAGGTTCGCCACCTCCATTTGGGACGTAAACATAAACGGCGAGTCGAGGCTTAAAAGCCACTGCCTACACCTACTGTCCTACGCTTTTTTACCAAGACGCGGTCTCCACTTCATGACCTTCTTACTCCATCTATATCCATCTAGCTAGTCTTTCCTGTATTGAATATTTTTCTACAGACGTCAGATTTTAATGTAACAAAGTTATGTTTTGGATTTGACTCATGAAAAATAGATTAATAGAAATTTTAAATATGCATCTGTAGAGTTTTTCCGAAATCTCCGATTTCATTACCGTGTAAGTGAATGATATTAATTACTACATATCGTATAGTATTTAAAATATTTGGTAAAATGTATGGGTTTTTTGATGAAATGAATATTTATGCATACCATGTAGTAGTTTTCACGTGATACGAATTCAAAAAATAAAGATTAAATATCGAAAATGCAGATTAAGAAATAAAAATACAGAATAAAAATGCCGTTGTCCTAATATTTCCTACTGCATTATAAATTAAGATAATAGTTTTCCGGCGAACAGACTATTTAGGTGGTTTTTGTTGTAAAAAAAAATGTTTTTTTTTTTTTAATATATCAACGTTAAAATGTTATTGTTGTTGTTGTATTGTAAGTATATTATGTAAATTTTTGAAAGGCAAGGTTATGAAAACCTGTATAAGGTTGGAAAACCTTGGAACCGTGGGCCGCGAACGACCCTTTCTCTCAAGATTCGTTTCGATCAAATTCATAAACTAACAATCAATAATTATATAATACATAGTAAGCAACAGGTGGTACACTTCTTTCTGTTGAAATTTTGGCAAACAATACACGTTTAATATAAACGTATGGCATCTTCAAGGCAAGTTCTAAAAACATAACCTTTTCTGACATAGTCGGGTAGTCAACATACTAAATATTGTTTTAATATTTGTTGCACACGAGAATGAAAGTACATGTAGGTATTTGTTTTATATATATGTCTTTATCTTCCGCTAGCTATTAGAGATTATGTGAGGTCACGTCAAATAGTATCAAAGCTATGTTAAAAGAAAACAAAACTTTTCGAAGTAGTATTGATATCATTAAAACCTTTTTGGAATTAGGTTAAAAACTAAATCTTAATGGCTAAAAAATTCCGCGCTATTTATACAAAAAAAAACTAAAAGCAGTCACTGTACCAACTGCCAAAATGTTAAATTAGAAACTTTAAGAACATTGGCCCTCTGGGTGGTCTAGAGGTCGAACACCCTGCTTCTTAACCAAGAAATCGTAGAATCCTATTCAAGCTTCAACTATGAGTTCTCGGAGATCTTTTCAGAAGTTATGATGAATATCGATGATTGAGAACGTTGTGCCCGGTGTATGGAAATAGGTTCCGCCACCTTTTAAAATAAAGCAATATTTAAAAAAGAGAACATGAAGATGTAGGAGTCGAGGACGGCCAAGACACACATTCCGTGAGCAAATGTTCTATTTGCTCACGGAATGTGTGTCTTGACCGTTGTTCTAGTGGAAGGTGATGTTAGGAGCCTCAAAAATCGACCTGCGTGAATCAAAAGAGTTACGAAAGTCATCGAAGCGAGTGAAGAGTGTAAGAATCGTGCCTTATTTCGCTCTGTTCTCTCTGCCTACCCCGCAAGGGATTTGGCGTGAAGTTATGTATGTATATATTTATTTAAAAAAGTGTAGTGCATATATTTAATTATTATAAGCTGAATAATTACGATCCAAGATAATGGGCATAGATTGTATTGTCACGTGTTGCGCCACGCACACTCATCGCTCGGTCCCATACGTGTGGTCAAACAATACGGATGCTTGTTGAGATAATGTACCACTGCACATGTATAGGACAGCTGTGCTAACTTGTAGGAAAAGACCTCGCTTCTAATTAATGTAGTCTGTTTTCATTCCTTATGTTTCCGTTTAGTACGTTATGAATGAGTGAATGAACTGTCAAATATTTATCTAAGTTTAATTACTCTGTGCATTTTTGGAATCAGTAGGTAACATATGTCCTTTCTGTGTCCTAGTTCGACAATGAAGTAGGAAACCTATGGAAGTGGCATGTCAACACAAAATTGAAGCAGGGTGGGACGTCATTTGGCCGCATAAAATGGCGGTTTAGTGCTGCTCAGAAGAATTCTATTTATCGATAAACGTTCTTGGCTAATGTTATCAAAAACGTTATTGAGTATTAATTATTTTTAGAATTAAATTAAATATGTACTTTTGGATATCAAAATAAGAGTATATGTTTATCTTAAACTTAAGTTGCTGACTCTAAAGTAAGTAAATCACTACTGCAACATACCTCTAGATAGGTGCGCCCCACAGTAAATATGAATGATTTCAAACTTATAAAGGGACCGCGTGATAAACTAAACGAAACATCTTCAGAACATTGTTTTAGTTACAAATGCATCTCTTATGACTTTCAGTCTAAGATCAGTTAATTATTACATATTTAGCGAATTTACAATAGGTTTTTACTCGTTACGAAATGAAACTAATTTATTTAGAAAATTCCGCAAATAAATTTTGTCGGTACAATATTTCCTAACACTATTTTACTGGCTGAACTGACAAAAAATCCGCCATACTTTGCGGGAATCTTAGCGTCAGTAGGTATAATCGAGAAATCGTCTTCATTTAATTTATGTACGCACTGAAATACTGTTTTCATGCGATTGACAGTGCTGAGTAAGAACGAGACAGATATATGTTTATGTGTGAGTCGTCCAAATGCCTAATATTTATATAATCAATTGTATATATATCATATATAACAATATGTCTCGTCCATATATACAAGTCAATGTAGTTCGATTATCTAAAGAATTTTCATGAAAGGAGTTATGGATGTCAAAGAATTATTATAATAAATATAACATGTTTATATGACGAAATTCCCTTTTGCTGAACAGATTTTAGCAAAATTTAAAGTAACTTTCAGTAACAGTATTTAAGTATTTCTTCAGTAAAAAGGAGACTAATCATAATACATTAATTTTAAAAAAAGATATCAGCAATTAGCAATTATCACAATCTTTATTAAAACAATATATTTAAATATTGTTGTATTTTGTATAATGGACAGTGGACTCATCATTTTCCTGCCCATATCATACTCTAAGTGGGGTCGGCACACAACATGTCATCCTTTAGAACTATCCATGTTGTCAAAAGATTTGGCTGTGGTTTTATGACCGACCGCCTGCCTGACGTCAACCCACCCTGTTTCCGTTGTTGGTTTATCTTCCACCAGGAGTAAAATGCAGCAATAGAATATGTTGCCCTCTAATTTTGTGCTCTTTCATTATTCCGTCGAGCCTAGCAGTACTGTGGATACTGGACTATCTTTATATAAAATTTTCATGACAATCGGAAATGCACTTTGAGCGTGAAAGAATAAGGAAACAAACAGAATCACACTTGCATGTAGATGTTGTTATTAAAGTATTAGTTTTATTAAACATAGTCTCCGAATAAATAAATAAATCTTGAATTAAAAAATAAATTATGCAAAGTATTATCTACTTCTTTCTTTATTTCAAGGTCAGGCGTCAATAAATGTTATATAATCTGTTATCAGTTATGGCTACTGAATGAACTACAATATTAAAAATGGCGGCAATGCCGATGACCCCTTCTAAAACATAGTGACATTAAATATTTATGTGATCGTGTCACGATATTACAACTCGTAACACTTTTCTAGTATTGTATTGTACATATATTAATTAAAATTCGGCCAAGTGTGTGATACAGAATAGTAAACTCTTTCACCGGGTATGCGCATGGAGTCTTGAATGGTATTTGCATGAAGTCTAGATACAGGGCTTTTCCATAGTTTTATTGTACACAACAATAAACCCAGCTCTTAGTTCTCTTTTCTGCCGTTGGTCTCGCTAGAATTTAGGACGTACCGATGCTATTATTATTAAAAAACATAAACACGCGAATTATTATTAGAATTAATTTAACTCGTGTTTAATATTAAAAGAGCATTTCGTGAAATATGTTGTCTTTCTCTTGTGCTTCTTCCGTGTGATAAGGAGGGACGATAAACATGTTGCCAAAAGAATCATACATTTGAATTCGGAAGGAAACGAGTTAAGAGCAAGACATAAGGATGAGTGATATGATTAGGAAGGATGTTTGTTGGTGTGAAAGATGCGAATGATTGGAACTGTGGAAAGTGAAAATCTGTGGTGTTGACACCAAATTATGGGAACAGGGTAGGAAGGTGATGATGTGTTTTTATTTATGCTTTCTCTCTCTCTCCCTCCCTCTCTCCTTCTCTCTCTCTCTCTCTCTCTCTTGCTTCTGACCTATTCATAATTCATGCACATTTTTAGAGATATAACTTCTTTAAATTTTCATACTCTCTTAATTTATTCAAAACTTGTAACATCTGCGGCAAAAGATAATATAGGTAGTTAATGCAATGCAATGATTTTATTATATTTACCGTAATATTATTTAATTTAATGAAAACAATGAGCTTATGATCAAATAAATATAATTCCAGATACTGTTACGCCGGTTTGAGAAAGAAAATAAAATTGGAAGTGCCACAGTTGCCGGATTTAGGTGAATCGTCTAAGGTACGATGGTGTTTTTTTTTAAACTTAATTAATTAATTTTCTTCTTTAACTTTTAATTTGCTTGCGCATGTCGTCAATATTTTTACTACAGTATCTATAACACTCTGTAGCGTTGATAATCTAATACAAATATGTATGTATAAGTTTGAGGACGTATCCATAAATTACGTGGAGAGGATTTTTTATTATTTTATTTATTTTCTAATAACGTTATTTGTGGACGCTCCCTAATTAGTTGTGCTCATTTTCTTTTAAAAAAAATCATCAAACATACATTTTCTTTTTTATATTTACAACATTCTATTGTTTTCAAATAGCACTATCAATATATTTAAGTAATGTGTTACTTCAATAGTAGTTATATTGTTTAGTATATATAAAGTTGTAGTAAAGTGCGCAATATAGTCGACATATTTTATACCTATCTATATACTGTACTGACACGTGTAGAGTTGATTGCTGCTTAACATAACACATATACACATAATATAACTTCACGCCTTTTTCTACCCGAAGGTATAGGCAGTGGCAGTGCCTCGACTGGCGAACTTACCCTACCCTTGTTTTCGGAAGTTATGTGTGATAAATATCGATGATTGAAAACTTTGTGGCCGGTATGGTAATAGGTTCGCCTACCTATTCCATTTGGGACGTAAACATACCGGCGAGACGAGGCTTAAAAGCAGCTGCCTTCACCTTCGGGTAACAAAGGCGTGAAGTTACGTATATTATGTATGTTTATGTATTGTTCATGATATTCTTTATATATTTTCTAGGAAATAACTGCACCTACGAGGGAGACAGACAGAATTGTATGCGAATGGGCAGAGACTAAACTGGGTATGTTGTTTGCTGAAAACTTTTTCTTTTGTCCAGTTGGTCTTTGTGAATCAGTGGCCAGGGGGAAGCCTGGAACATCTGGGATCGTTTGAGTTCAGCAGTAATAAAGGTTGTTAGTGATTCTAATACGAAAAGTAATCAGTAGTTTTTAACAAAAAGAACCGAGAAGGATTAGCTGGGTTTTTTTTTTAAACAAATTCAATTGTGAAAGCTTTAATCGAATATGGTAGGAAAATGAACCACACGACCATTGTCAGACAGTGGAGTATACCCTGAGCCTTGGGGATGACCATAGTTTAGTTCCCGGTCAAAGAATTACCACTTAGTTATATCTGAATTTTAATTCGTGTCCAGGTGTGAAATTTTCGTCTATATCGGATTTGTCGCGACACTTGATGTCAGCCACCGTACAACAGCTGGCACCGCCTGGACCTGCCAGCGGATCACCACCTCCGTTAACGCAGCCACACGGTAATACACCAATTAATTTAAGTTTATATCTTGCAATACTTTAGGAGCTTTTCCATTATTTTTTTATCAACCTATGTCCATTATCCACTCAAGAGGGTCACAAGCTTCAATACAATGTTTTCTTTCATCGTTTCAATAAATCGATAAGGAATTTTATATTCTTACAAAGGTCGCTTTGTTTCAGTAAGTGTACTTCCTTGCTGTTATATCAGATAATTTTGATCACTAGGGAATTGGACATATTTTTAAGGGTCCTCACAAACAAGTGGAAAGCTAAAAGCTATACATAAATATTTATAAGGAATAAAGCAAATTATAATATCTATTGGTAGCAGACCGCTTTAACTTGACAAATCTTAAATCGTATCCGTTTTGAGCAGCGATCGTCCACAAAAACGCAGAGTACCTTAGATCTATGGATTCTATTAATTTCTTAGGGTCATGTCTCGAAAGCTGCAAGTTTATTCTTCAAAACAATATGAATCCAAAATTTACTATGTTTCAGCGCCTGCAGAGGAAACTACAAGTCGTCAATTGATCAAGCATCTCAAGCGAAAAATGCAGGTAAGTAAATAATTGTTTACTTAATTGTAAAAGCATAACCAATAAACAAAGTCACAACAGTATTTATAGTATTAGTTAAGATAATGCATAACTTTCGTTATATCCAACTATTTGTTTCATCACAGGGTACACCCGGCCGGCCGAAGAAGAACAAGAGCCAAGAAGTACCCGCTGAATCACCACCTTCCACTTCGTACGTGCCACATCACCCGCCTATGAAGCACGAGAGTGAAATTGTCGCCGAACCCCCCAGTTATGGATATCAACCGCCGTACGCACCTCTGTATGAGGTACGGCCCCCTTACCCCCCGTACGGCAACCCGCCCCGCGCGCATCCCCCGACCTCTCAGCACCCCGCTATGCCCATTCACGAGTATCGACCTGACCCGTATGTATACGAACCTGCATTCGCACCAAGAGATCTTACGCGTCCCGCAGACATAACTCACAACCTGCCCATCAACCTCAGCAGCAATAGCGGCGCCGCGTCCACCTTGGATCTATCTACAGAGCGCAGTGACTGGCAGCGACGTCGACCGCCCGAACCGCCTCCGCCTCCGAGGGCATCGTTGCCCGGTAAGAAGCTTATCCTTGAAACGTATCAGAGCGAGCGCTCGGCACAAGTGGAAAGTCGGCCACAACAGCCCGCCGAAGAGTTCTCCCGCACCGAGTACCTCCCCAAGAAGATGCGCGCCGCAGAGATCATGGGCGGCAAGCTGGCCAGCCGCCACGCGCAGCCCGAAGTGGCCATCGCCTCCACGTCCGCCCCGGCCGACGCCCCCGTCCGACCCGAGGTCGCTTTTTTAGAAGATTCAAAAAACTTAACGAGCCGGTCCAAAAGCACCGCCGCGGCGCTGGCCCGGGAGGAACAGGAGGCGGCGAGTCCCACACGGTCGGTGAAGGCTCCGACGTCTAAATACGAACATACCAAGTTAACGAGAACGAGCGGCAGAGCCGGCGGACCCTCGCCGGAGCGGCCTGGCACCCCCGACAGGCCCGCCTCGCCTGACTCGTGCTGCGGCCTCGACGGTATTAACATACGAACTGGGGTGATATGCGAGGAGAAGCACTCCGAGATACTGAACAGGGAGCGGGTGATCAGTATATGCAATATAGACAAACACGATCTAGACGATTACTTGAATGAGGGCAACAGCCAAGAGCACGAGGAGGAGCTGCTGCAGTATTTTCATCAGCAACGTGCCAACTTGGCGGAACAGCCGACGAACGCGAACACTTCAACTAACAACGCGGCTTTTTTAGAAACAGGCCAGGACCCACACGATGATCACAGTCAAGGAAAAAACGATAAGATATCACAATTGAGAGCATTATTAGCTAAAAATCTCAAAAATCAAAGTGGGCCCGTTTCTCAAAACTTGCAAATTAATCAAGAGTCTCAGCTCACACAGCAAAAGTCTAACGAACTTATTGTCACCAAAAATTCTATGGTTGAAAGCGCATTTAAATCTTTTACCGGCATAACAGAAGCAGAGGTGAACGGGCAAGGGCTGAGTAACCAAACTGATATTATCTGTAATAAACAAAGCAATTCTGTTCCCGGTGAGAATGTGGAAGAGTTAATATCAATGTCTTACAGTAATGAGACAGCCTCCAACCAATCTGTACCAAATGTGGGGGCTGCTCACCTTTACAACGGACATTGTCACAACGAACCCCAGAGTCCGACAACTAGAACGCAACAGTACGATTTTGTACCGATATCTGAAGGTTGTCACTCGCCTGGAAACTTCCAGTCGAAGTCACCACTTGGCTTTCGACAAAGGAGTCAAAGTCCAACAAAAATGAACAAACCAGTTATCATGGGTGGTTCGTTGCAGACCTCACCGATCTCCCACAGTACTGCTGCAAGTCCATTTGTCAGTCCTAGAAACACTCCAGTGCCACGATCTCGTTTGTGTCCTCGGCCTATACCGAAACAAATGTCCAATGTAAGAAAGAGACGGAATCATCTAGCGCTAGGTGTGGATCCTAGTTCCAAGTTTGCCATACCTAATGACCAAAAGTTTATGCCTAAAACACAACTACAATTGTGTGCAGGCAAATACAACTGTCAACCTATCTCTGCGCCGCCATCTCCAAACATACTCACCCAATACAAGAACCATATGTATCCGTGTTCAGCAGCTCTCACCAACGGAAGCAATAATCTGTCTCTGAATTTCCTGCACAACGCACCTTTTAGAGACCACGTAAACGGAGAACAACCTTTGTCTGCGGATCCTTTATCCAGTGAAGTCAGCCAGTTCTTCCAGGAAACCCTCGCTTACAGATCGGTGCCTGACAGTTTTAGATCGCAATCGGTACCACTGAAACAAGGAATCGGTAACATGGGCGTGTTGAGTTATAATAATACTCCAGTAGGTTCAGTGCCACCTACACCTGTACCTAACGAATTCTGTGACTTCGGTTCCCTAGCTGACACGTGTGACATATCGAAAGCTGGACTTAATCGTGAAACTCTCGATAAAATTTACGACGCTATCGATAGTAGTAACGATGTACTCAATACAAATACCACGCAAAGTTTGATGAACACCAACGACACGTTGAGCAACGGATGCGATCCGTTGCGCGATCACCGAATAATATCCGACGAACAATTGACATCGATAATACCGTCCAATGATGATTTGCTCGAGAGAAATTCACAGTTTAACCAGACTTTCACCAGTGAAGCACCTTCAGCTGATAACGTGGACGATTTTCTTAAACGCGCTAACAGTATGGAGTTTGATTTGTCCGAATTCACAGCGGACAAAAGTAAATATATCAATAATTATACATCACGCTCGGTGCCGAGTACACCGTTGCCGTTCAAACGTACAGCCCCCAATCTGGATATCGATTCACGACGTTCCAGGGAGCTGTTCGCAGCCGAGAACAATTATACCAGCGTTTCGAATGGTATATCGTCCAAATCAGTGCCATCCACGCCTCAATTCACTGAAGACAGAAGCGTGTTCAGTTACAGTAATAGAGATTTTTTAATAAACGGTAATTCTGTGTGCGGTTCGTCACAAATCCACGAGACCGTTGTGGACAGTGATCAGGGTCTGACATCACCCTTACACGACATACTTCGCGAGGACATACTCGACCCGTTAACACCAGCGTTGCTGGCTGACCTCGACAAGATGGACGGGGCTCCATATGTCGACCTCTAGTCTGCGGTCTCGTGTCGTACATTAAAAAATTTTGTATATATGTGTATATTTTAGTTTGGTTTCTTTTTGTACAGATTCCGATTGTAATTGGGTATCAAAAAGGTACAATATTATTATAATATGCCTTCAATGAAGGTGAGTGCTTTGATGTGCAAGCCCAAATTATTTGGATAATTTGCGCACTCCCAAAAAATTGAGTCAATACGTAATCGAGCACTTTTTAAAAACAATGTGATAATACTACTTGATAACAAAAAAATTGTGTGACAAGTTAATGTTATTGTGTAAGACGACACGAAACGTTTTTTTTTTATATTTAAATTTTATTTTTTCCCTTCGAGGCTCGCAACTAGCTGGTCTATTTGTGAGATAGATTATATATATATTAATAAAAAATAATTGTATATTGTTAATTGTCAAATAATTCAATTATATTTTAGATAGATGTTAAATTTGATGACCGTCACTCAGAGTGAGTGTGTTGAAATTTATGTTTTTTAATTATGTATAATATTTGTCCAACAATTGATTTGTAGTGACAGAAGTGTTAGATTATTCGATGTATATTTTATACGAACTTTTATACGAATCGGAACGTGTAAGAAAATTTACGCAGAAACGATTAATTTTTTACGTGTAATAATCACTATCTACGAGCAATAAATATATTTCACAAAAAATTATTCAGTCCAGTATGACATCGGTTGTAATTCAATATAGTATGTAGTAGTCCAGTGTGTACAGAGTAGATATCATAAATTTTCTTAAAAGAGTTCCAACCCACGCTAAATTAAAAAAAAATTATATACATAGACTATGGCAAACTCTAGTAAAATCTCCTTGCATCAAGTTGTCAGTGTTGTCAGTATACATATGTCAACTTATCTTATATACAAAGTAAGTAGCGTAAACGAAATTGAATTTTGTATGTGTGACCGATTTATACTGTGCTGAAATGTTAGATTTTTTATAATCTAGAAATTAGTAAACTAATAATCGGAATTACAGAACTTAAAAAAAATAAAAAACAACCAATAGCTTTGCTTTAACTATTATTATATCAATTAACCCATTTCATATTAATAATAACATAAGCGAATAGATTTAAAATTGTGTACAAAAAGTTTGGAGTTTACCATAGTAAACTTTTTTTGTAACTAATCTATGTATTGATGTCAATTCTTTTTTTTTAACATTAGTTTTTTTGAAAATAGAACATCATGTGCCTCATGACAATATCCGCGATCGTTAAAGATCACAAAATGGACGACATCGAAATTTGTATGACCACGTTTTACATATACAATAAGATGTGAGAATAACATTAGTGATATTATATATATTATATGTGTGTAACTAACCAGTACCATCAGCAACATAAAATTTCTTTTTTTTTGTAGATATAGAATAATTGAACAGACCAATATACGGCGTGCCAAGCGCGCATAATATAGTAACTTAGGATTGGTTTTTCATAAGATGAGTAATTAATAATAATTAAAAAAAAATAATAGAATATAGTTTATATTGGAAATGAAAAGAATTTATTGTAAGTTAGCACAAAGATTTAATATATTTTATTATCAAATAGGAATTTTACTGATATACTAAAATTTACAATGTCCGCATAAAATGCGGTATTTGATGAGTTGGACCTGCCGTTGTGGCTGCAGTGAGCTTATAAGGCGGGACGAAATGTATTATTTTTTTTATATAGAAGCCGGTCTACCAGAAAAAGGAACTACTAGTTGCTGCTTGCTGTTGACCGTGGCTACGCCGCTGTATATCATTAGACCCATCCATATTATGACCACGTCTTGTTTGCTTAACTTTCATATGTACTTCATGTACTTTAATATAACCATTTTTCAATAAACAAACTCTGGTCTCCATTAAATATCAGTACATGGATATGATGACTTAGATTTTAACCAATCTTCCGCCTATTGCTATTAATTTCATTTCATTCGATCGTTATTGAGTTGTGATTGTATATAATAATATTATTATTTTTGTTTCATATCCACACTGTTCTAACTATTTGAAGTATTTTTATTTTTCTACAAAGACCGGCTTCTGAATGTACATTTTGTTCAATATGTCAGACCGATTATGGCCTAAATGAGATTGTTGTTGTATATGAATGGTTTTGTGTTACTTGTTATTAATGGATGTGTCAACTTGTGACAGAGAGAAAGAGAAAGAAAAATAATCGAACACGCTTATCAACTCCACCTCAAAACCTGTGCCTCGATATTTAAAGAAAAAAAAAGTCCTTTTCTAATAATTTTGTAGTTGGTTTGTTAAGACGCTAGTACAAAAAAATAAACACTGTATCGACAGGGATATACCTAAGGTATATTATAAGTGTAACCTAAGACTGTATTACAATTGTAGAATATGTTGATGAAGAAGAGAAAGGTGAATAAAATGCACACAAAAATAAATACAAGTTGTTGATCAGTCAGTGTTATTTTCAAATTTTGGTACACAAATACCAAAACAGTCTAGTACCTAATTACTATTTAAGTTGTACATTTTGTTAAGGCTCATCACTCGTAAGATGTAATCGCGTCGTTATTAAGTGGTTTCTTGTAAATAATTTCAATATTTTATACGGTTCTTAGGTAGACGTATGCTATGTTTTTTTTTTAACCTGGATATGCAACAAAATGATGTCTATATTTTTAATTAATGGAGAATTTTATATAGCTGGCAACATTTCACATAGAAAAAGTTCACTTCATACAAATGGCGGTATTAGACGTGAGAATTACAATCAAATAAGGTTTTACTTTTCCAAATATCTCTATAATTTGATTCTTCCTAACTTAACGCCCATCTTAATCATGTCGTCTTTCACACAATCTGTCTATGTTTTTCTTAGGTCTTCCTCTTCTCTTATTTCCTTCCACATTCAGGTTTATCATTCTTCTCCCAAGGTGTGTAGGTATTGCATGACCATAGGCAACGACGCAAGGCAATTTTCTCTTATCGTCACAGTTATTGGCCCAATTTCAAACTTCCTCTTACATACTGGCCAAATGATTATTATTACTAAAATAAAATAAAAATCATAATATATCAAGTTCTTGGTTAAACTGACTGAAGGAAGGACAATTTTTTTTGTATTAAAATTTATAATGTTGTTAGTTTCTGCTTATAAATTGCCTTTTAATAAATTGCCTTTTTAATGAAGTAAACAAGACATATATATATTGTATACAAGACATATGTATTTTAATAATAATATTTTTTATTATTTCCCACGTCTGTTTTTTTTTTTAATATGTAACTAAAAACATAAACACTCATTTAGTCTGAATTATAAATGTATTAATCCGTCGTATTGTAGTGTTATATAATATATTGCAATTAAAAATATACTTATTCATAATAGTATCCGCGTATAACGTCGACATTAATATTATGTATCAAGTTATATTTAAGCATATCACATGAATTAATCAATTATGTATTCGATGAATTTTATTTGTAATTAGAATACCCTATTAAAAAAAACAAATTGTGCCTGAGAGTAAAACCTTTCGCTATACATACATGTTGTCGCTAAAAGCATTTTTTTTATGTTGCTTCCGTTCTTTTGTGCCAGTGTTGTGACTGTTCATTAAAATGATCTAAAATGGTTGGTTATGAACGAAGGTTACGGACCAGAGTCTTCTTAATTCACGTTTTCGGAAGTTATATGTGATAAATATCGATTGTGTGTATATCTAATAAAAATGTGACCAATATACGGCAATAGGTTCTGCCACCTTTTCCAAATTTGACAAGTCGAGGTGTAACACCTGCTGCCTATACCTTCTGGTAAATAATCTGCGAAGTTACAAAAAAAAAACAACTTTATGTGATTTGTTTTTTTCTGTTTTGTAAACACACTTTTTATTCACTTTTTGTCGTCATATTATATTTAATTATGTTAATATAAACTTCGCAATATGGTCATTAATGATTTTTTTTATTATTATTTCATTTAAATATTTAATTTCAATTTTATTCATTTTTGCTACAACTCATTTTTTTTACACAGCGTGTAAAACAACCGTATATCATTTTAATAATTTTATTTAAAGCACTAATATTAAGGTATTCTTATACTATATCTTCAACTGTTTTTTTTATCATGCTACAAACTTCATATTTTATATGTCTACGTAATAATTTTATTTAATTTTCGAATATTCTCGTAGTAATCAAAGTCGAGATAATTTCAAATGTTAGCTAGGAACAGACTAACAATTTAGCAGACGCTATTGTGTCACTCTGCTCCTAGTCAAAATTTCTAGTATTTATTTATGACACTTCTAGCTTTGATTTTATATGTCTCTGTTTATATTCAGTTTATTTCGCTTCTCCAAAATTTACAAAACAATTTGGCACACTTTTAAATTCTAATTTAATTTTGATAACAAAAAGACCGTGATATAAATTGTGATATTTCGTGAATTATTGCGAACAACATGCCGAGAACGTCTTTCAGGATTGACGCGATAAAATAGTCTTCTTTGGGGCGGTTTTCACAAGGTCATTGTTGTATTGGTAGGTTATTAAACTATGATCCGAATATGTTTTAATCTTGTTTCTTATTCGGTCTACGTCAAATGAAAACTGTTAAAACCTTTTTGTGTAATATTTTTTTAAGGAGTAACGCGCCAAAAACGTTTTCCTTTTACCATCACAAGTGTTTATATATTACTAAAATTAAACTAACGCAAAATAAGTGTGCATACCGGCAAGCTGCCCTTGGGTCTGTTTTATGAAAAGAAAACTAAATGTTGATAAAATTATAAAGTTAAAAAATCGATATCATCTAATAAAAAAATCAATGTTCTTAGACGTATATTTTAATACATGACATCCCATTTTTTTTTTAATTATTAACCTATTAGGATGTTGTTCTGTTATGATTGTTTTTAATTTCTATATTATATTTTTATCACTGTATAAAATATATTAATTAGTTATTCTAAGCGTATTTTTAGATCAAGCGAATAATATCCATGTTGTTGATTAGTCTTTTATGGATGTTGATTTACACCATTTGCTATGCAATGATAATAAATGGTCTAAAATAGATTTTATATGGTTTTATTAATACCTAACTGCTGCCCGTCAAGTTATAGAATACCATCACATGGGAACTTTATATTTATTTTTACACAATAAAACGTGTACCTTTTTACAATTTCCATGATCATAAATCCCTTCCTAGGATTTGTTTTGTTTATCGTGAACGACCCTCCGATCGACCTGGAAGGTATATGGCCGCACCCTAACCGAAGTCAGAGTGATGGTCCACAGATTGCGGATTGCGCTCTGTTCTTTCTGCCTACCCGCAATGTATTTGGCGGGAAGTTTTGTATGTACCTATATATTAAGTACCTTTAATAAGTACTGACATTTGGAATCCATATTTAATTACATGATCAATATAAAGCATTGATAATTATTTATGTTAATAATGAGTAAATGTGGAACACTTATGCACTACAAGACTACGGCACAATGTGGAGGGTCGTAGTAGACAGGCCTAGACGGAAGAAAAAAAAGAGGTAATGTTAAACTGCTTTTAATAAATATAAATAAAATCTCTTTCTAACAGTTTCACTGTAACCCAACGTCGGTATTTCCCAACATCCTGCTACTAAAAAAATATCTTTTTTTACTCGTCTAATTGACGACGGAGGTTCATAACATTGATGCTTGCTCGCGTACTTAGTGGCTCGTAACAGTACCTAAAATTAATATATTATTTATTTAATCTTTATGTACAAGATTTAGTACACAAGGTGGACTTAATGCCATGAGGCATTCTCTCATCTCTGCCAGTCCACCTTTGGGTTAAACAGACAGCCTGCGAAGAATTTGTACAGAAAATATTATATTATATTCATTTGATATAATTAACTCTCTGTATATATATATCTATACTAGTGTCCGACCGAACCTTCGGCTTCGGATAAAAATCTATCTTCGGCTTCGGCCGAAGCCGAGGGTCCCGCCGAAGGTCCGGAAATAGTCGGAATTAAACGATCTGTTACGAAAGAGTGCAGATACCTCATTCACGGAGAGAATAGCGGCATTAGCCACTTTACGTCCATCTTTAGCGGTGGATAATATTGAAGAAAATTAAATTACTAATAGTTTATAAACTTTCGGCTTCGGCCAAAACAGACCTTCGGTCGGACACTAATATATACATATGACTATACCATTAGCTGACCCAGCAAACTGCCTTACCAAAAAACATACAGTTTTTGTAAAGCAAAAAGAGTTATGAAAGTCAACGAAGCCAGTGAGGCGTGTGAGAATCGTGCCTCTGTTGGCTCTCTGTTATCTCTGTCTACTACTGATTTGGCGGACTTGTGTATGTATGTTAAAAATGGCATTACCTATAGTAGAAACCATGAGCTTGAGGGGAAGTTATAGGTGTAGCGGGCGGAGGTACGCATTCTAGCCGAGTTTCAAGTTATCACACTCGTATAGTACTAATAATAAAAACATCTTTGAATTTTACCATAATTTTCTAAGAACCACGGCAAAAGTATAGGATCATCATCGTGGGAATAGTCTTCAGATACTTGAACCGGCATGCCCGGTCGCCACTCAAATAATATGCTAACCAACGGTAACGTTGGCAAATTATGTACCGCTTTATCGCCATATGTCAGTTTTACTTTCCTTGCTATGCATCTTTTCACATATGTTAAGAATGTATCCAGAAAATTAAAGCAGACAGCGGGGTTCCAGTATCGCTAAAACAAAAAAGAACATTCAGTCTAGTTCAATCAAATGGCAATACGCTACATACACTAATAGTAAAAACCTTAAATAAATGGCAGTCAATCGTATTTATTTAGATTTCTTTGAAATTGATTAAAAAAAAAAACTAATTTTCTTTTGAATTACAGAGAAGAATTTCTTTTAATGGTAAGTGGTTCCCGCAGGCTAGGGACGCTTTTAACATTAGAAGCATCACACGCATGGTGTTCGTCCCTTAAAAATCTATTTAACCCGTGCTCAAAACTGTAGCGCTCTGCGCAAATCTATTTATTTTACCTGGGATTTTTTTGGCAAGTCCTTAACTTCACATATTCTTAGTTCCTCTACAATTCCCTCATCATTTCTGTATCCACATAGAATTGTGTCTATGCCTACAAGAAATGATTGACACCACCATTTCTTTGCTTTAAAACGCCTGAAAAATAATATAGGCATAATTATTCAAATTAAATATTTAAATTATTTGTTATACTTGTGAGCAGAAATGGATAAATGATATGTCATAAATTTTATAAGTATCGGCTAAGCTACCAAAGCCATTAAAATTATTATTAATAATTAAACAAAAAATGAAATTGTCATTGATTGTTCTTAGTGGTCTGGAGGTTGAGCACCCGCTTCAAAATCTATAAGTCTAAAATCTAGAAGCCATGGGATCGAATCCGGGCTCAAACTAACAACTTTTCGAAATTTGTTTTGGGAATTAGGTGAGATGAATATTGGCAACATTGTGCCAGATGTATTAATTGGCAACATTGTGCCAGATGTATTAATTGGCAATAGGTTCCATTTGGGACATAAAATTTCGGCGAATTGAGACTTAAGAGCCGCGGCCTTCACCTTAGGTTATAAAAGCTGTGAAGTTATAAAATAATAATAATATTTTTTTTATATGAGAAGAGCGTAAATTTAAACATGGATGACATAAGTGGCATACTATCTCAGATCACTGGTACTGGACTGTGTTCCAATTTGGAAAGCACACATTATGCTGACATTATGTTGAAATTGTTTAGGGGCCATCCATTAATCATGTGAGGTTGAAAATCGGAGGGGTGTGACAACAATCACGAAATATTATAAGGGGAAGGGGGAAGGTTATAGTAAGATATGACATGTAATTAGTTTTTCCTTCATTTCAGAATAAGGTTATACTTTATACGAGTTGTCAGTCTTTGGTGTGAGTCTAGAACCTATCTCACAACCTTTAGATTCGGGGAACATTTTTTTGAATACTAAGTAGTTAATATTTTATAATTTATGTATAATAACTGGCAATAGGTTTGTCACCTATTCCATTTGGGAGATAGCGGCGCGTCGAGGCTAAACAGCCACTGCCTACACCTTCAGGTAGAAAAAGGTGTGGAGTTACGTTATGGTAAGTTTTATAACCTTCAGATAGCAGCTTACATTCACTCAAATCAGCATAGCTTTATATTTCATGATACCAGGAATACGATTTCAAGATAATATTAATTCAATTCAGCCAATTTTGGAAATCAAATTTAAGTTAATCCAAGTCAATTTGACAATATGAAACAAACCTAAAAGATGTTTCCTGTTTATGGTGTTCTATATGTCTGTTTGTTTTCAACTCTACAAATTCTTTTGTTGATAAGTAATTAATGATGGTATCAGCATGGCCTTCTTTTGGAACTTTATGAACAGTAGTTTTATCACATCTGATGCCATCCATTTCTGCTCCATACACTAATGTATGACTACTCAAATTAGTTGTAAATACTAATGAAAACTCCTCAGTTTCATCCACTGGCACATCTGGATTCGGTTCAGAGTCTGGTTCATCTATAATTACAAACACAATAAAAAAATACAATAAAAAAATCTATTGTGGAATAGAAAATGTAAAAGGAAGTCAAATCTGTGATCTCTGCATTACAAGTGTCATGGCAATGGCAAATTCTGTATCAATATTAAAAATACTTTAAAAAGAAAACTGATAACAAACTCACAGTAATTTATGTAAATAACTACCTGATCCGGCGAACTTTGTTCTGCATCAAAATTATTTTTACAGTATTTACAGTGTTTATTTGGAAAATTACCACCTATTCTTACTACAAGAATTATACATAAAAAGCACCCTGTTAATACCCTCTATCAATTAAAAAACCGCATCAAATTTTGTTGTGTTATTCTAAAGATATGAGCATATAGGGGCACAGACAGTGAAAAGCAACTTTGTATTATAATACATATAACTTCACGCCTTCTTCTACCCGAAGGTGTAGGCAACGGCTGTTAAGGCTCGTCTCGCCATTATGTTTCCGTCCCAAATGGAATAGGTGGCGAACCTATTGCCATACCGGGCACAAAGTTGTCAGTCATCACTATTTATCACATGTAACTTCCGAAAATTTCGAAAAGTCATTGGTGTGTGCCAGGATTTGAACCCACTACTTGTTGAATCAGAAGCGGGTGCTAGCCACTGCGCCACCGATATTATATTAAGCAATGATTTTGAAACTTACCCGACAAAATATATTGTTCAAATTTATAGCCCCATGAGGTGAATTGCTTTTCTCTCTCAGTCATATTCAATTTCCTATTAAGTTTCTCACCTGTATCTCTTGCACACATATATATATTTCCTTTGTACAAAAGTACTACAATTTTCCATGCTTCCCTGTTCTCGTATGGTGTACATGCTATAGAAGTCAGAAGCCCGCGATAGCAAAAAAATTTTGCCCGGTCTAAGCTGGTTTCTAAAGGATAATTTAGTCTGGTTTCGTGTTCTAGCAGGAATTTTAATAATTCTGTTATTTTTACATCCAAATCATCAGGTTTATGTATTGCTTTCTCTAAATGTAAGTTTAAATCATATTGCACCCTTTTATTACTTATACAACGTGCAAACTTTAAGTTTTCTAATCCTATAAATCCAATAATTTTTGGACGATCAAAGCGAGGAAACGGACGCGCGTAAATATCTGACTCCACATGAAGGTTAGGTTGCATTTTATAACACCTTTACCTTCCTACCTAATTATTTGTTTGTTTTTGATCACCGCAATTCATTGATTTCCTAATAATATTAGAAAATAAATAATAATAGGATTATTACAATGAATAAAAAATGCACGCACCGAGTGCCAAACTGCCTTAGAGACACAGGAGACACTAGACCACGGCCACCACTATTTATATGCTCTGTGACTGACAGCAGACAGACAACAATTCACAACATAAGTAGGCACAACATGACATTGGCAGCTGAATTTGACACTTGACTCAATTGACAACAAAAACAGAATCAGTCATTACAGTGATACACGCTACCGAACATATTAATATAACATAAATTCACGCCTTTTCTACCCGAAGGTGTAGGCTCTTAAGCCTCGACTCACCACCGTTAGGTCAAATTTTTAAACAAATGTTTTTTTAGGAGTGAATCGAAAAACAGTAAGTTAGTTATTAGTATTATAGCTGGAATATTATTTATTAAGTAGTAAACAAACTTGTTTTATTTTAGAAAAGCCAATCCGTAAAGAACAGGCTATAGGCAATATTACTTAATATAAAACAAAGTCACTTTCCGCTGTCTGTCCCCTTATATGCTTAAATCTTTAAAATAATGTTAACTATTTACTTTATTTTATTATTTTGATGCGGTTTGTTTTAATAGTTAGATAGAGGGTGTCAACCGGGTGGTTTTGATCTATAATTCATATATTATGATGTTTTATAGAAAAAATGATAATTTGGCTGAACAAACCCTGGCTGAACCCTAAGTGATAGATCAAATCAATGTTTTTTTACTTTTTATGAGAAATAATGCCTCATTTACGAAGCGATTTTAAATATTACAGCATTAATTTTCATCCAATTAAGTGTCTTAAATAGATTGTGCATGTAATATAGATGATCCTGGCCCTTTACAGCATGTAATTTAAACAAATATTTTCGAAGATATTGCAGTATTAACATAGCGGGACGGCAGTTAAAGCCGATAACAACTGTTCTGGTATCTGCTATCCAAGAATACCTGTGATTACTACATGTTACTTATCATTACATAAGTCATAGTATCACTCACGAATCACGATACTCACTGCAACTCGTTACTGAACTGACGCTTGTTTGTACCGTATTTTATTTGAAATTTACTTATTTTTATTACAACAATACTGCTCTAGAATAATTAAACTATGAAGTTTAATTAATTTTTCTGTGTTACTTTGACACCGTTATAGTTGTATGGATACAGGGGTGAACCCCAGGGGTGATAAGTGGCGGGAGCAATATATTTGAAATGTTGAAGTCTCGCATTAGTAACAACATTTCAGGTTTAATTAGTTGTGACAACAAACCAGGAAACCTGTGAAAGTTCCAACACACACTTGATAAACTTATAGCCACTGTTGATTGTAGTATGTCCTTACATAATATATTAAATTGTATCTGTTGAAAATGGACTCCCGTTTCCAAAAGTGTAGATTGTGCCTTAAGTTAGGCGAATTTTGTTCAATATTCGAGCAGGATGACTCCATCAAGTTGTCTGAAATGGTTATGTCTTTTACCAGCGTTCGTGTAAGTATTGTTATTTCATCATAATGTCAGTTTTATTCAAAGAAATTAATCTAAGTATGATTGATTATTGAATGGCTTTCTGCAAGGCAAGAATGAATAACAGAGTCTGGCTGATCTCATTAATGCAAGTCCTTAAATATACCATAATAAAATTAAACATGGTAGATCATTGAAGTACAAAATAATCAAATATTTTTCAGATATATGAAGGTGATGGTCTGTCTGACCGTGTGTGTACATCATGCATTGAGAATCTAAGCACAGCTTATTTATTCAAAGAACAATGTGAAAGAATTGATAATTTGTTAAGAAAATGTCCAAGTAAGTATATTGTAAAACAATTATTACAACTTTGCTTAACTCTTTTGAACTCTATCACAATTATATAATGTACATGTATTATTGTATTTTCTACTAGATGCTAGCCTGGACGAGTCCTCTGTTAGTGACTACAATGATCTCTTTAACAAAGAGTTTCATATGCATGACGGTTGTGACAGTTCTATGGAAGAATATGTCTCCGCCGAAGGTGACAACAATGAAAATATATTCAAGGACAATATGGAAGGGAATCATAAACAAGAAACTAGCGATACAGATAGTGATGTTGATTCTATAAAATGTGGTGGATGTGATGAATCATACAGCAAACTGGGTACACACACATGCAGAACAACATGCACCATTGAACAAAACCAAATACAGAGATCAAGCAGTAATGAAACACTAGTTGCCTCAGATAATGTGCCTTTAATGCAGCATAGAACTGATATATACTCAATGCCGATGAAAGTGAATAAACCATTGCCAGACATTCCGGAACATGTAGATGTCACCTGTTTACTTTGTGATGATAAATATGATCAGTACGATCAATATGTTATACACCTTAATAGATGTATAACTAACGTCAAACTTCATCATTTTGTGTGTCCAGTTTGTCATGATATTTTCACTGAGAAATTGGCATATTTAGAACATGTAAAAGTGCAACATTTCAAAGTTGTCACTAAGGATCGGGTAGTGCACTACACGGCTGGATTCGTGGATCCCGGTGAGGACTGTGTAGATTTTATACCGTCATTACAGAAGAAAACAGTTCGGAGACAAATAGGTTGGTCTGTTGAAGATATTTACCAAGAGATTGAATGTAGTAAAAAAGCTGAAGACAAACAAACACCTAGTTCCAGTCCCTTAAAAAAATTCCTTTCAAAGTTAGGCAATGAGTGAGTTACAATTTAAATATGTGCATGTCTGGGATATCTACCTATGACAAGTAACACTAATATCTTTTGCTTCTTCAACTAATGGGTACTTTAATGCTTAATTGCTGTTCTAAATTTCAATAATTTACTATGTATAGTTTTTAAGTTAGATTATCATAAATATCATGGACACCTGAACACTTAGTGTTACAGTTGAGTTGGCGGCCCTTAAAATGGGATATGGACGGGGTCGGGAGTGGGATGGGAAGGGGAAAATGCGATGCGATGCGAAAAGGTTGGGTTTTGGGATACCTCTCTCACCACGCAAAACGTGGCAAAAGCCACTTAATATCGATATTCTGAGACGTCGTGGTATTTCACAGGTCATTCATGTAGCAAAATGCGTATCTCCATCACTGCCTAAAAGTCTAGTCTAGTTGAATAAAGTAGTTAAATATTAACAAATTTAATGATGTATCAAATAAACATCGTTTTTTGCCTATAATGCTGCCGGAATAATAACAAATACAAAGTGAATAAAATAAATATTTAGAATATCTTCTATATTAAAATATCCAAATTTTTTAAATTTAATTATCATTAGTGTCCAACTGAAGGTCTATTTTTGGCCAAAGCCGAATCCGATTAATCGGCAAACTACACATACTTCGGCCGAAGACGAAGGCTCATAAACTATTCGAAATTTAATAATTTTCTTCAATATTATCCACAACTAAAGAAGAATATTGGCGTAAAGTGGCTCATGCCCCTTTTCTCTCGGTTATAGAGGTATCCGCACTGAACTAAGCGCAGTCCGGTCCCTCAGTCACTCATTCTTTCGTAACAGTTTCTTTAATTTGACTGTCTCGGACCTTCGGCGGGACCGGGAAAATCTCGCCGAAGATGGATTTTTGGACGAATTTGGCCGAAACCGAAGCTTCGGTCGGACACTAATTATTATAGGCCTCTTTAATATCTATGTTATCTAAATAGATGTTCATTACTGTCTCTGTACACAATACTTGTTTGCAATACTGACCACAGAAACAGTCTGTTACAATTTTGGTTCATATTCAGGGATATAGTTGATTGATTGATGGCAATACACAATTGGAGGCTTTATAAGATATAGGTATATTCTTTCATGTCAATGTAGATGTAATTGTGTTCACAGAACTTTCAGCAGACAAAGTACTCCTAAAAAGGTAAACTTTCGCAAGTTGATAGAGAATGGAAAAGAAAAGACTTCCAACTACTTGCCATTACAGAAGTATATTCAAAATTTCAAGCTCAAGAAGAACTTGACTGCTTACAGCCCTATAAAAAATAAAATTGAGGTGTCGACCAAACTTGAGGCATCCTTGGCAGGTTTGACTTCAGGTAATAAAAAAATGCTTAGTAACAATTATGTGTTGTTTATAATCATAAATATTTTATTTTTTTATAGTCTCCTGATCCTTCTTTCTATTTATATTAAAATTATTTTCATATTTACAGATAGTGATTATCATTCCCCCAGCGGTACATCAGAGGAATCATGGAAGTTAAAACAGAATTTAATATGTGCCTGTGACAAAAAAGTGTTTATGATTTCGGAGAATATTAACGTAAGTGAAAATCAATTGCCATTCAGTATGGCATTGCGGCCAATCTTCTGAGCTTGCTGCCAGTAGACTGAGATGTGGAGAAATTTTATATCAGCTAGTCTTTTAATTGTATAAATTGTGTATCATTATACACATAATTAATTGATTTCTAATTTATATACAATCAAAAGACTAGCTGAAATAAAATCTGGCAGAGTCCCCAAAACACTGGCCGTATTGCCATGTTGAATGGCATAATATTGCCATTCAACATGGCAATGCGGCCAGTATTTTGGGCCTCTGTCTGAAGAATAGACCAGCCCTCTGCTCGTGAGAAGTCTTATTCAGTCCCTTTGCAAGATATAAGATATATAGTGCTAATATTTTTTATATTAACAAAAAAAATTATTTGTTTCATTATTTCCTCACAAAACTGTTTTTTTTTACAACAGAATCGTGAAAAGCTAGTAGCAATGATAAACGAAATAGGTGGCGTTGTCGCTGAAAATACGAAAATGGAAATGTTGGCAACACATTTCCTGGCAGTATTGCCTGATGACACATTTACTGGTATGATGGTATGCGCCCTCGCCACTGGCAAATGGGTGCTGCATGTTAGTTTTATATATGACAGTTTTAGATGCAAGAAATTTCTTCAGGTAAAGGTTCTTTTTTAAAATTTACAAATGAATTAAATTTATAATATAATAACTTCACGCCTTTTGTTACCCGAAGGTGTAGAGGTAGGTAAGGCAGCGGCTGTTAGCCTCGTCTCGCTGTTGTGCTTATGTCCCATACCGGGGACAAAGTTTTTCAGTCATCAATATTTATCACTTAACTACCGAAAACAATTTCGAAAAGTCATTGGTGTGAAGCCAGTGTCAGGATTCGACCCGGGACCTCTGGATCAGAAGCCGTGTGCTCTCCCACTGGACTTCAAAACTAGCTCCAGGTTTAATTTTAAAAACTTGTATGTATATTGGTAGAATTTCATTTTAAAATTCTTTTTGGAGCTGCTACTGTTGAGTGGATTTTTTTTATCGATTAAAAGGATTTTTGTCTTACTAGACAATGGCAATCCTATTGTATCTTATAAATAAACTAATCTACTCCTAGGCTATTTTAAATGTATGCAACAATCTCACTGCTTCAGAGTTTGGCACATATAAACGAGTGAAACTTTACTCAAAAAAATATTCATATTTTTCAATGCCTTTTTCTGAAGTGGCTGTTATTTTTTTTTTATGTTATAGGAGGGCAAACGAGCAGGCGTGTCACCTGATGGTAAGCAACCAACGCCGCCCATGAACACCAGTAACACATATAGTGTTAGTGTTGCGTTGCCGACCTTTAAGGGATAGGGGATAGGAATGGATGGGGAAGGGGAGTGGGTGGTCCTCAGGGTACCTCTCTCACCGAGCGAAACGCGGCATGAGACACTTTACGTCGATTTTCTGAGAGGTCGTGGTATTTCACCGGTTAGCACTCGACTCGCCGAAATTTTGAGTCCCAAATGGAATAGGTGAATCCTATAATTATTTTCATAACTCTTCTTGACCAACAAGTAGACTGATCAACCTCCAGGCCACTGAGATGACCTAATAAACTAGAGCTTGCTTCACATCTTATTTTACAGGAACATCTATATGAATGGTTAAAAAATCCTAAAATATTGGAATTGGATAAAACAAGCGTGGAAGTAGCTAAAGCAGCAGTGTACTGGCATAATGAACTAGAGTTAGACAGTGCCAAGTACCCTTTTGAAGGAAAACAGATAGTGCTCATCATGAAGAAGAAATACAGGCAGTACTATCACATGATATTCAAGAGTCTTAAAGCAAAGCCTGTCACTTATGATCCACGGTAACTTAATCTAGCTGTATAGTTATTAATTTAGTTATTAGTTATATAATAAGTCTATTATATATATTATATAAGCTAGTCAGCTTAACCAGCAAGCATTGTTTCGCCACGGAAGCAATAAATAAAATAAATTTCTTCTTATCAAACCGGTACCTCCCAGTTAAAGTCCCGTCAAAATCGGTCCAGCCATTTCGGGGGTTACTTAGAACATACAGACAAATTATTAATGTTTTCAATAAGTATTAATGTTTGATAATGTCTCAATTAAATGTTTGTTTATAAACGAATATAAATTGTTTGTTTATAAATATATACAAATTTCATGATTTTTAGACCCCCCCCCCCCTTGTCACAGGTGGTCATATTTGTGCGAACCTCCCTAGTCAGACATCACAAATTTGCAATTTTTACATCTAAAAATTTTAAATTAAAACAGTAGTACCACAATTAGTTTTATTTCCATTTAAATTACTTTTTTATGAAATCACTTTTAAAATTTGTGGTATCTACATTTTCCACTCAGCATCATTTATATCATCCAAAGAAAGAAATTCTCTGGCATGTCTGGCTGCTATTCTTTAAGGACCAATCTTTGCAATAGGTAAAACTTGCTGCTTTTTATGTAGTTGTTTGTGTTGGTTATTCACGTGTGCGGCGTGTCTTGTCACTAACAGTATGTCCATATAGATAGAGTAGAAATTATATTTTTAGTTTTAATTAATATTTCAGATTTATTGATTCAATTCATTTTGAAATGTGATGTCACAAAACTTGGGACCCCTTGTCACACTCGTCAACCCCCCCCGGATGACCCATATGTAAATCTGTTTTGTATTTAAACAGTATATATTTTATTTTTATGATGTACTTGCAGGACTCCTGGAAGTTGCTGTACAGCAGATTACTGCTTTGTTGATATGAAGATAATAGAAAGAGTTAAGCTTCGGTTTTTCGCTCGTCACAATGTACCAGTATTTCCGTACCAGTACATATTGGTATATTTACTCAAGAGAGGACAAGTCAAAGATGAACACAAATATCTTTTACAAGACTGCAAGAATTATCCTAATGATACTATGCTTTTGCTTAATAATACATATTAAAATTATTGTTCTATATTTAATAGGTAAATTTTAGGTCCATCATAGACGACGTTGCCGTGCCATAAACATTGTTGTTTATTTTTTTGCTATACTGGTACTAGATTATACTTGTTGACACAAACTCGTAAAGTTTTTTTTATTATAATTACACATATACATATAACAAAACGTAAATACCAGTATTTTTCTATCTTTGTCGTCTATGACAGACCTTAATGGGTGAATGGGTAGCTAAATTGACATTTTTATATATAAATTTTATATATTTTATTCAACAAAAGCCATTTTATTTTGTTAAGAATAAAGATAAATATATTAATATTACAATAAATTTGATGTATCTTTTTTTTAATATTTCCCCATTACAAGGTTTTGATTGGCTACCGTGGATTTCTGTGAGCGGCTTTTGTCGCCGTATTTATGCATTGTATTTTTTACCTGAAAACATAATAAAAGTTTAATGGTTATTTATTATACTTACTAGACATTAATCATTTACCTGGATTTTAAATGAATTTGACTACCTTTGGTCTCTATGGCCAGGTAGTTTAGCACACCCACATCTAGTGTAGCAGACACGAGTTGGAAACCTGGCTTAAATTATTGGATTTCGGAAGTTATGTATAATAAAAATATCAATGACTAACAAATTTGGCATCCAATCCGATAGTGGTAGCACATAGGTACATACAGGAATACCTATGTACTACCTACCCAGCTGGTATTAACGACGTTAAGTATTAGTTAGATCATGGAGAGATCATACACTTATACATTTACATAACATAACTTCACGCCTTTTTGAACGTGGTATGTTATGTCCCAAATGAAATAGGTGGCGAATCTAATGCCATGCCGAGCACAAAGTTTTCAGTCATCGATATTTTACACAACTATACTTTCACACAAACAACATTCGACAAGTCATTAGTTGCGCCAGGATTCGAACCCGCATCTTCTTAATTCAGAAGTGGGGTGCTTAACCTTTATGTAACTAATAGAACCTATTGATACCTTTGGGTATAGTATCCAACATGCCACCGTGACAAAGATAGTTCCAAACATTCCCCAAATTTGATCAGTCCTTAGAAAAGAATCATCGTCGACCACGGCTGACTTTACTGGTTCATCACAATTACAAAATGTATACAGAAACATTCTAAGATTATTATTATTTCATAAATTTAACATAAACCTAAATAGTGACAATAAATTTTGCGTAGTTATGCTGCTGTGCTATCTACATTATGATATGAAAAAGATTGTTATTAAAAGAGTTCGTATTCGAAGGTAAGAATTTTAAGTCCCATCGGGCATAGCATTTAATTTTGTCCTCAATAGGACCTTGTACCTACTTTTCACGTAAATGTTTTCATATGGCATAAAAAAGGTTTTGTATCATTACATACTTAGTATAAAACAAAGTCAATTTCCGCTGTCTGTCACCTTATATGCCTAAATCTTTAAAACTACGCAACGGATTTTGATGCGGTTTTGTAATAGAGGGTGTCAACGGGGTGGTTTTGATCTATAATTAATGGATAGTGTAGTAAAAAAAAGTAATAATTTTCAAGATTATTATATATATTACTAGGTGACACGGCGAACTTCGTTCCGCATCAAAAGAAATAAATTAGTAATATTTGGATCTTAAAAAGTTCAATTTGTGCTATTTATCGGCACGCGTTTTGGCGCGCAAACGCAAGTGCTATGTACCGCTATGTTAATACCACAGAAATAGATCAAGATAGAACGGCGAATAGGCACTATATTGCATGCTTTTCGAAACTCGAAACTCGCTCTCAGTACTAGTCGTGGGTCGTAACGTCTTTTACGCGTAATCGTTATACGCAGTTTCGTATATATGAGTAAGCAGTTTCATAACCGCTTATTTTTGTAACCGCTTATTTCTTTATACAGACTGATGTTATTTTTACGAATATTCAATATTGAACGTATTTTATACGGTTTTGCAACGTGCATACATTGTCGTTTAGTTTGTATACCTACATAATTTTATTAGTTAAATTTCCTTCGCATGTTTTTTGATGTTCGCATTCATAAGAAATATTGCGAATGTTTTTAACAACAACAAAAAAGTAATTGGGTATTTATTATTTTTTGTAGTTTTTTTTACACCTTTAAAGAAATAAGTGAAATGATAATGCAATTGACAATATTTAAATTAATTGCAATGGGCCGGCTCGACCGGCGAAATACTAAGACATCTCAGGAGATCGACGTAAAGTGGCTCATGCCACGTTTAATTCGGTGAGAGAGGTACCCGGAGGCTCACCCCCCTTCCCTATCCCCTATTCCTTAAAGGTTGGCAACGCAACAGTAACACTATTTGTGTTGCTAATGTCCATGGGTGGCGTTGGTTGCTTACCGTCAGGTGTGACGCCTGCTCGTTTGCCCTCCTATCCCATAAAAAAATACATATATTTTTGCAGTTTTGTTAAAATATTTACACTTTGAATATATATTAAATTTATTGTATTAAATTATATTTATAAAATGAAAGCAACTAAACATTTTAGAATTTATTCTCTTTCCAATTGCTTACAAATTTACATGGGCATTAGAAATTAAAACAAACGTAACAATTATCATACTTTAATGTTACGCGAGTCGTCTAAGAATAACTAATATTAGTATAATAATAATCTTGGTTGAACGAAACACTTACACGATTCGCTTACACAGTAAGCGCTTACGCGTATATCGGCCGTTGTGTGTACTGTGTGATTGGAACCGCGTATATAAAATAAGCGTTACACAGTAAGCGCTTACGAGTTACGCGTGCACCGGCCGTTGTGTGTACTGTGTGAGTGGAACCGCGTATATAAAATAAGCGTTACATAACTTACATAACATAGTAAGCGCCAGCTGGTATACACTTGGTAGAAATTTGGGTGATCTGTTTCAAACCGTTAATATAAACCAATAAGATCTTCGAATTCACACTCAATGCCAATCAATTTACCAATAGGATCGTCGAATTCGTGCGTGTTAACCAATAGGATCGTTGAATTCTGCCGTTTTTAACCAATAGGATCGTCGAAAAAACCGTGATTAACCAACAGGATCGTTGATGTGAAAATAATAATTTCATCAAGCGCCATTTTCTGTTATATTCTTAATGCGAAATAAATTTTAGCAAAGTTTAGTCGCAGGAAATTACATAAATTTTCTTCCATATTAATCCGCATTGTAGTGAGAATAGCTAGAGTTGTACTCTAGTTCCGCGTTTTATTCGTATTAAGCATTAGTTTGACGTCCGATAAAAGATTTTTCTAATTTCTTATTTTCAATATGGAGAATTCAAGAACGTATCAAGAAACTACAAAAATTGCATCAGTTGCAATTAAAGACGTGTCCCGGGCTTTGATGTGCGTTTGGTTTAATTACCGCTGGACCCTGACAGGTATGAAATTCATATGGACATCATAATAATTCTTCAAGTTACATATCCAAAATAATTGACATCGAGATCTTCAATTTATTTATATTTATACTTGATAATGGATTTGTTTTGAACTGCGGCAAGCAACTCAATTTTGCTTCTGGTTATGAATTTCTTATAGGTATATTTGAAAGAAACTTGATGGTCGATGATGATTCTTACTATATATTATTATAGTATTAACTAGCTTTTTTGTAATTATGTATTTTCATTTGTCCAAAAGTATTCAAATATAAACTCCAAATTATTGTAACTGGTCATAGCATATCCATCCACGGAAACAATATTGGCTAAAATATCTGTTTTCAAAATATCATGAGTTAAAACGGTCATCTTGTGTTGTTAGCCCGATATATGATCTGCCATGGTTTTGAAGAATAATGAAGACAACAGACATAAAGACAAACAATTTTGCTTCATCTTTAAAGTATTTATTATGTAAAAATATTATTATTCAGGTCTTACGATCTTATACTATCATGCATTAGGTTTTTTATTTATATGTTAACTAGCTTCTGCCCGCAGTTCCGCCTGCGTAAAAAGTAAAAAAATCCTGAGGGAATGTAGGTATAACTGGGATAAAAGTATCCTTTAAGTTAATCCAGGAAGTGTGGCTATATGGCAATTTTCATCAAAATCTGTTCAATGGTTGATGTATGAAAGAGTGACAAAAATCCATACATCCTCACAAACTTTCCCATTTATAATAATGGTAGGATAATATTATATTTATTTCTTATACTTATATATTAATAATTTTACATTTCTGCATCATTTTATACTATATTTTTAACCAAATTCAAAGAACAAATATATATTAAGCTCAAAATAACAGATTATGCTTTCAGATATACCTATTCATTATAAAAAAATAATAATAATAATCATACATCATATTACTGCAGAATATTTGTCTACAGTCTACTGAAATCTGATGTAATTTATAGATGTCGCTAGTGGGTGAAAGCCATCGGTCAGGAAGATCTGGTCCTATTACCTATAGAGAAACTGCATGAACTGAAGTTTGTATGTTTCGAACATTTTAGTGAAGAACATATTAATAAACAAAGAACAAGACTCTTAACACATGCCGTACCAACTATTAATTTACCCACACCTTTAGAAGATGAACTATTTGTTAATTTCCCTGTGTATTTTGGCCAACATCCGACAAGTAAGTAATCATCAATCATCTCTTCAAACCTAAAATGATTTGCAATGTGTACTGGTTATTAGTTTGGCATAACTATTCTTAGTGACAATATGTTGTATGTAAAACAAAAGTTTTTTTCTGTCTTTTGCATGGACTTTTACACTATTCAGTTATTTAAATTTAATAATATTTAATTCATCTCAGATTCTGTCACATGATTAGTCCCATTCACTACTTCATATGTTGTGTATAAATTTAATCAAATATTAGAACTCTAGTACCTACCTATATTTTTACATAAACATTTTCAAAGACTACATAAAAAATTCCATTGGTATAATATTTTTTTATTAATTACTAATAAGTATTAAACATATGTTGTGTTAAAGTACCAATCGAAAAGTCAAAATTCCATGTTTCATAGCTCCTTTGCCAATGACTTACAATTTTTACTAAACACTCTCTTTCAGGGCCTTTACAAGATAAATCTAATTTTAAATAAATCAGTAGAGAATCAATCAAAGAAAAAGAAAATCTAAATTCAGTAGAGAATACTACTATATCACTTCTGGAACGGAATCCTGTCAGTTTCCGTAAGTAAACATTAACTGCCTCATTAATAAACAGGAAGTATCTTACGCCTAGAATTTGTGGTATTTTTATTGCCATTCTGGTCACTAATACAACATGTAACGGTTGTTTAGCTACTAAGACTTACATACAGATTTATTAATTACAAGTTTGAATCAACATACAATCGTTACATATTGTATTAGTGAAATACCTACTGTATTACAAATGATTCCACGAGTTTTTTTTGCCCGATTCTTTTCATGAATGCCTCTTCACGCCGAATCGGGTCGCTCGTGATGATTGGTTTTATTGTTCCATGCAGGCATTTACTTCAAGCACACAAGTGCTCAAAATAACACGAGTTTAAGCATTTAAAATATTATTTTAATTTTAAACATTTTTGTACTTGGCTATTTTTTAGTGTCTGTGAAGACTTATGAAAATAAAACCACTTTGACTTTGATAAATAATATGAAATATTGATTTGCTGGGTAAAGGTCGATGTTCTACCTACGGCTAACTAGACCATAACATAAATATTTTCAATGGACGGCGCGGCGGTCTTATTACAACAGCCATTATTACCAGGTATTTTTTTAATCTAAACATGTCTTTTTGCATATTTCAGATTCACCACAAGCACCGGGATCTTCACACATGGTGAATGTGCAAAATTATCAAAGGAAAAGGCCAAATGTTGAAACCAAAGGTATGTTGTAACAAATACAGTTTTATCGTCTCACAGATGCTTTAAATCACTAAATTAAAAATTTACGCGTTACAATATAATCAACACAAACTAGAAAAATGTACACAACAATAATAACATAGTTATTAATTGTCCTGGCTACTGGCGCCATCTGCTTTCAGTTTTAACTGCTGAGCCCCCCATCATGTTGATATCACAATTCCGCAATAACAATAATTGTACAATCTGTTGTATGCTTTATAAAGTTTAATCATGAGTGTAAAACAAAGAACACGAAATTATTTAATAGGGTTTTGTGCCCAAAGGGTAAAATCGGGACTCTTTTAGTAAAACTCCGCTGTGTGTCTGTCTATCTGTTGCCAGACTGTATCTCAAGAACCGCAATAGCTACAGTTGAATTTTTTACAAATTGTTGGAATTTGTAATTTTATTCACGGCCATAGACTACATTATAAAAGTCCTGGGAACTGGAAAAATATTTTACACAGAATTCATACAAAGGCGCGGGCAACAGCTAGTGTCTGTATGTCTTTAAGATGAAATGTTATTGTTTCTATTTATTTTTGTTTCATGGTTGATATCTAGCCTTTATATTTTCTAGGTTTAACTTAGAAGAAGAACAATTGTTGGCGAGATTAAAGGCTTAAAAATTGACAATAAAAAAATTGTCAGAAACTTCATTGGATCTGGACAAACTGGACAGCACTATATTGAGGGATCTAGTCGGTGATGTAGCTAAAAATTATAAAAAGAAGCCAGCAGACAAGCGTTGGACTATGAAGACGAAATTGTGGGCTTTGGCAATTTTCAAACGTTCACCTAAAGCCTACCAATATCTCGAGGGGGCTATATCTGTACCTAGTGCAAAAACTCTTCAACACTTACTTCATAAAGTACAATTAGAACCGGGTATTGATAAAAAATTTATTTTTTAAATATTCAGAAATGTTATCAGGTTTTTCAGATCAGGATAAGCTTTGTGCATTATTATTTGATGAAATAGCTCTAAAAAAGAGATTAATATACAACGAAGCTAATAATAAAATAGAAGGCTTCGTAGATTACGGTGACGAACGCGATTCTAAAGCCGACCATGATCTTGTTTTCATGGTTCAAGGGCTGAAAAAGAAATTCAAATTACCTGTAGCGTATTTTTTTGTTCATGGATCAGTTTCTTCTGCCAAACTTTCCACATTAATTAAATCACTTATAATTTCACTCGAGCAATTTGGATTTAAAATCTTAACAACAGTGTGCGATCAAGGTCCTACAAATACTGGTGCATTAAATTTATTAAAAAAATTCGGTGGGCAGTCTTTAGAAGAGAATTATTTTGTTTTTAATGATAACAAAAAAGTTTTCATATTGTATGACGTACCTCATTTATTTAAATCAATTAGGAATAATTTTTATAATGCGGGAGAAATTGTATGGGGACAAAAAACGGGTAGATGGAAATATTTAGTTCTGGCTGAAGAAAATAATAGAATTTTTTTAAATTTTCCGAAATTAAATAAGAATGTTGTTCATCCGAGATATAAAGCGAAAATGCGCGTTAAATATGCTGCGCACGCGTTAAGTAATACCATGTCTGCAATTTTGTATATGCTGGCATGGAAATATGTCAATGCTGCAAATGAATTAAAAGAAACAGCTGACATTATCAAAGAGTTAGATAAATTATTTGACGTTTGCAATGGCCCATCATCTCCTAAAGATGTGAAAAGGGGTATTAGAGAGAATGTTAGTATTCATTCAAATCATGTCGAGTTGTGGAGATATTTTTTTAACAAAATAGAGAGTATAAAGTTCATAAAATCTGATTCTATATTGCAACTTAAGAATGTACGTTGTATAAAAGGGTTTAAAATATCATTAAAGTTACTGTTAGATATTTGGGATATCCTGCAAAGGCATGGGTTCGAATATTTAAATTTGCGCTAGTTAAACCAAGATTCTTTAGAGAATTTATTCGGCTTAATCCGACAACATAGTGTTACTAATAAAAACCCAACCTGTACCCATTTTGTTGCTGCATTAAAAACAGCATTACTGTCAGGATTAACGGCTCCGCATAACCGAGGTTCAAACTGCGAACCAGATTCTAATAATTTTTTTTTTTATTATAGTAGTATTAATTTTAATGAGCAATCGCAAACCTCGACTAGTTGTACTAGTACTACTAGTACTACTCAATCAATTATAGCAGATGCACCGGGGCTGTCATTGTCTGATGAGGTAGAAAACTCCCAACTCGACAATTTATGTTCTTTTGAAAATCAGCCTGTAGTGTATTTCAGTGGTTATTTAGCTTCCAAAATATTACGAGAAACAAATTGTCTCGATTGTCAAAAATCTTTAGTAAATGAGAACCCCACTGATGAATTGTATAATTATATTAGTTTGCGGGAATGGTGGGAAGACGAGACGTCTCTCACGTATCCCAGCATAGGTTTGTGTGAAACCGTAAATAGGGCTAAAAATATTTTTGAACATTTTGAGAGTCATCACAAAACAAATGTAGGTATGTCATGTGTTTTAGAATTTCTTGTTTGTTGCGATTTAGTTGGCTTACATGTTCTAAGCATTTAGACTTGAAAGATGCACTGTTGAAAAGAATCAGTATTTTATTTATAAGAAAATATTGTAGAGACATGAACGAAAAGTTTGCGTCTCTGGAAAATCAGACGTTATAAAAGAGTAGTAATCTCTTCCTTCTTTAGTCACCAATAAATCTTAGAATTATATTTTTTTTATGGGATTGGAGGGCAAACGAGCAGGCGTGTCACCTGATGGTAAGCTACCAACACCGCCTATGGACACCAGCAACACATATAGTGTTACTGTTGCATTGCCAACCTTTGAGGGATAGGGGAAAGAAAAGGATGGGGAAGGGCGGTGGGCTTCCGGGTACCTCTCTCACCGAACGAAATGCGGCATGAGCCACTTTACGTCGGTCTTCTGAGAGGTCGTGGTATTTCACCGGTCGAAACGGCCCATTCATGCAGCGAACTGCTCTACCACTGTGAGCAAATAAAATTTAGGGCTCGATTCACAATTTAGTTTCAAGCCACCCACATATTACATATTATATGCATAGTATTTACTTCAGCTACAGCAACTGTAATTTTACTAATCAATTACTACTTTGTTTCCAGTTCAATGTCATCCGATGTTTTTAACCAGCTACAAAACCCCTGTTAGACCTGTAAGTTTGCATGTTCGAGCTTTACTCAAAATCTACTCGATCTGATTTTAGTCATCGCATGTCATTGTCCTGTATTGTTTTGTCTTTATTCTCAATGCTCAATTTGTAACTGATCAATTGCATGTGATCAAATCGTGGATTAGGCATGGGGATACCACGTAAAAAAAAACGCGCCAAGGCTTCTACCTCAAAGGTGGTGGGGAAACGGGGCGTTACTAATAGTAACATCGCTGAAAATATTGCAAATAACCTGCTTTTCTTTGCTTAGGTTAACTAAAGACTTTTAAAACAAAGTTGAGTTTGAATTAATATCGCTTCTAATTTTCTTCTCAATACTTAGATGTGTGAATGAAATATGCATTATAATTTGTCTATTTACCCTGACTGAATGTAAAATCATTTTATATATTACGAAATATATCAATTACATCAAAATAAAATGTTTTATTTTTTCCTACGACTAATAATATGGATGAAGATGTTTGATAGTGACACTGACATTTGACAGTGACACTGACATTTGACAGTGACACTGACATTTGACAGTGACACTGACATTTGACAGTGACACTGACGTTTGGCAGTGACGGCAACGATGCCAACATTATGTACAGAGGAACAATGAATGATTATTATGTTGGTGAAAGATGCGGTGTGAGTGAGCTCACCAAAGTACTTGGAGTGCCGTCTCTAATTTACGTACTCTCTGGTAAGCGCTTACGCGTGCACCGGCCGTTGTGTGTACTGTGTGAGTGGACTGTGGAACCGCGTATTTAAAATAAGCGTTACATTCGTGTCTACGAAACTACGTATACGGTTATAAGCCGCGTAATAGGTTACTGAAACCGCTTACGATAAATAACGCTCACGCCTACTCAGTACGCAACGAGCGTTCCTGCCCTGCGTTCAGGACGTAAAAAAATAGATAAATCGTCACATATATGCCTTATTATGCTGTGAAAAATTGTAAAAACAAAACTAGTGAATCAAATATGAAAAAAGGAAATATTTCGTATGATCAGTAAGTACAGAAAATCAGTAGAAAGTATTTTTTTGAGATTATAAATTATTGTTTTACTTTTACTATGTTCAATAATTACGATCACAAGTTGTATATTTTTTCGTTATGATAAATATTCATTGCTGTCCGCATTCAACGCTCGTATACAAAAACCACAGAAATAGATCAAGATAGAACGGCAAATAGGCGTGGCAAGCGTGCCAAAACCATGCACTATATTGCATGCTTTTCGAAACTCGCTCTCATTACGCAACGAGCGTTCCTGCCATGCGTTCAGGACGTAAAAAAATAGATAAAACTTCACATATATGCCTTATTATGCTGTGGCAAATTCTAAAAACAAAAGTAGTGAATCAAATATGAAAAAAGGAAATATTTCGTATGATCAGTAAGTACAGAAAATCAGTAGAAAGTATTTTTTTGCGATTATAAATTATTGTTTTACTTTTACTATGTTCAATAATTACGATCACAAGTTGTATATTTTTTCGTTATGATAAATATCCATTGCTGTCCGCATTCAACGCTCGTATACAAAAACATTGCGCGTATAAATTATACGCGTAATGTACGTCGAATCGAACGAAATACACAATACACCTGCTAGTTGATCGCTGTGTCTGTTAATCGCTGTGTTTGGCCTTCGAATGTTAGAGATGGGCACTCCATGTATCGTTGAGTCTTAGGACTAATCGATAAATTAATTCAATAATAATTTGAGTATCAGCTCATGTCTTGCTTTGTCCCTACTTTATTCTAACACCACAAATTTCAACCAAAGTGCTTCGTAATTACATTGGCAGCAGTTTATTTGACAGTATAAGTTTTCAACAATTTGACCAATCGCCGATGGAAAATCATTTCGTTCTTCTCAAACGGGCAGTAACCGAGGTATATGTAGACGTTCGGCTTCGTTATTTAACCAGGACTGTGAGGCCAACCCTTACAAAAAGGCAAATATTTAATAAATATGTATAGTTTCCAGGACAGTATAATAATTATAACTAAATTATATACTGTTGAAAAAATATGTTTTAGGTTTTAATATGTCGGATTAAAGTATTTAACATGTTTTACTTTCTATGATTATCGTTACACAAAATCAATAAAGTTGGTAAAATATAAAAATAATAAAATTAACACACGTTGCCGATATTAACATCGATAATCTAATGTGTGTGTCTCCTAACTAGTCGCTCGCTCGCTAGTCGCTAATAATGAAAATGACGTCACGCTGTGGGCGTGGTTTTTAAAAAAGTGACACGCTCGAAATGTATGGAAATATGACATCGCGGCCGTTCTATCTTGATCTATTTCTGTGACAAAAACATTGCGCGTATAAATTATACGCGTAATGTACGTCGAATCGAACGAAATACACAATACACCTGCCAGTTGATCGTTGTGTCTGTTAATCGCTGTGATTCGAATGTTAGAGATGGGCACTCCATGTATCGTTGAGTCTTAGGACTTATCGATAAATTAATTCAATAATAATTTGAGTATCAGCTCATATCTTGCTTTGTCCCTACTTTATTCTAACACCACAAATTTCAACCAAAGTGCTTCGTAATTACATTGGCAGCAGTTTATTTGACAGTATAAGTTTTCACCAATTTGACCAATCGCCGATGGAAAATCATCTCGTTCTTCGTTTGCCCATTTGAGAAGAATCTCAAATGGGCAGTAACCGAGGTATATGTAGACGTTCGGCTTCGTTATTTAACCAGGACTGTGAGGCCAGACCTTACAATAAGGCAAATATTTAATAAATATGTATAGTTTCAAGGACAGTAAAATATTTATAATTAAATTTTATATACTGTTGGAAAAATATGTTTTAGGTTTTAATATGTCGGATTGAAGTATTTAACATGTTTTACTTTCTATGATTATCGTTACAGAAAATAAAAAAATAATAAAATTAACACACGTTGCCGATATTAACATCGATAATCTAATGTGAGTGTCTCCTAACTAGTCGCTCCGCTCACAATGAAAATGACGTCACGCTGAGGGCGTGGTTTTTCAAAAAAATGACTCGCTCGAAATGTATGGAAATATGCCATCGCGGCCGTTCTATCTTGATCTATTTCTGTGGTTAATACTGTAATATCTTCGTAAATATTAGTTTAAATTAGATGCTGTAAATGGCTATATTAATCTATATTAAAAGCTATTTAAGACACTTAATTGCATGAAAATTAATGCTGTAATGTTTAAAATCGCTTCGTAAATAAGCCATTATTTCTTGTAAAAAGTAAAAAAATAATAATGGTCATTGTGGGTTATCCCTAAGACATAGACATATGCCCTCGCAGACTTTTTTATAGACCTTTTAAAGGTGTATAATAATGTAGTACATTGTTTTGATTTATCACTAAGGGTTCAGGCAGCGTTTTCGATTAAAGTTTTAAATCTTGAAAATTATCATTTTTTTTCACTACACTATTCATGAATTATAGATCAAAACCACCCCGTTAACACCCTCTAACTATTAAAAAAAATCTAAGCATCAAAATCCGTTGCGTAGTTTCAAAGATTTACGCATAGAAAGGTACATATGGACAGACAAAGCGACTTTGTTTTATACTATGTAGTGATTATAGATTTTTAATCGCAAACCCTAAGTGATAAAACAAAATAATGTACTACATTGTTATACGCCTTCAAAAGATCTACAAAAAAGTCCGCGATGGCATATGTCTATCTCTTAGGGATAACCCACAATGACCCTTTTTATTTTTTTACTTTTTACGAGAAATAATGGCAAATATATTTATGAAGCGATTTTAAACATTACAGCATTAATTTTTATCCAGTTCAGTGTATTAAATAGATTGTACATTAATTAAAGATCAATATTGCCCTTTACAGCATGTAATTTAAAAGAATATTTACGAAGATATTTTCAAGAGTGGTAGAGCCATCCCTTCCTATCCTACTCCTTTAAAGGTTGGCAACGCAACTGTAACACTATATGTGTTGCAGGTGTCCATGGGCGTCGTTGGTCACTTAACATCAGGTGACACGTCTGCTCGTTTGCCCCGCTATCCCATAAAAAAAAAATAACATAGCGGGACATAGTCTTGCGTTGCGCGCCAAAACGCGTGCCTATAAATAGCACAAATTTTAATATCCAAATTTTACTCATTTATTACTTTTGATGCGGAACAAAGTTCGCCGGGTCAGCTAGTACAGAATAAATTTCTGACTTTGAAGATTTTGAAGATAAGGGGAAATAAATAGTTTTATTAAGTGTCGAAAACACAACAAAAGACACAAAGTACACAAAAGTATCACAATGACACAAATCAATTGTGTCTGCTGAATTAGAAAAATAATAACTTATTAAAATCCCAAAAATATAACTCAATAAGATAGATTTTTTAGAATAAATCAACTCAATTTTTTTTCCCTAAAGTCGCGTAATGCGTGGCGTCAAAAGTTGGCAGCACGGTTCTGGCGAGCTGCGGGATTTCCCCGTATAACATTTATTTCAACGGCGAATCCCATAATAGTTGATGACAAACGATACTCACGATAACATGAGAAATAAAGGATCTTTTTTAATGCATTTATTCTTTTCTGAGAAATATTAACCCTTCCTTATGATATGGCATACCAACAAAATATTTATGTGGGCCCCCGCCAAGTCAGGCTGTTGCTGTGCAGGCAATTATTACAAAAGTAATTAATTAATTAGGTTATGCTCCGATATTAGGTAGGTACGTAGGCGGACAAAAAAAATGCAAAATAAAATTATTCGGTGGCGAAGTAAGGGTGTGAACAAGGGTATGTAGGTAAGATCTACAGGTGTTTGAGTTCATTAATCTATATACACACATAACTTCACGCCAAATCCCCTGCGGGGTAGGCAGTGAGAACAGAGCGTCATAAGGTAGGATTTTTACATGCCTCATTCGATTCGTTGACTTTCTTATCTCTTTTCAGGCACACGCTTCGATTTTTGAGGCTCCTAACATCACCTTCCTCCAGAACACGTTATATTTGGTCTTGAAATGTGTTTTGGCCGTCCTCGACTCCTACATCTAGTATATCTGCTTAGTCAATTTTGCATCATCCATTCTTTATACATGTCCGAACCATCATTGCATGCCCTTTCTTACTTTTACACCGACACTCTCATTCAATCCAACTTCTTTCCTTACAACCTGGTTTTCGGTCAGCGAGAGTCACTCCGCAGATTTTGTGCAGTGCCCTCATTTACGACGAACTCGTTTATCCTACTTTCGTGCCATACCCAACTCTCGCTTCCATAAGTTAGCGTTGGAATCAATACCGCAGGATTTTGGATCTAAACATTTAATAAATAAAACTAAATATCATCATCATAAGCCTTTTGAGGTCCACTGCTGGACATAGGCCTCCCCCATAGAGCGCCACAACTGCCGGTCCGCTCAATCATGGGGGGGTTTTGCCATAATCGCCACGCTTGGCAGGCCGGGTAGGCGATCGCAGTAGGCTGAATTTTCTTGAGAGAGAATGCTGCTGCCCATTCTTCTAGCTTTTCCCTTAGTCGCATTTTACGACACCCACGGGAAGAGATGGGTGGCTGTATTCTAAGCCGGCGCCACACAGCAACCAGCAAAACTAAATATAATATTTATTTTTATACAAAAATGTTTGCGTATCGGGTAGTACAACTACACAGTTTATATTTATTTTATGTTAAATTACATTTGTACTTTTTGTACATAAATAACATCTAAGCATATCTTTCAAGATCTGCTTCAACTTGGAATGTTATTTTTTCGTGAACTCAAAACTTTCTCCAGATGTTTTTGGGACATTCCAGGTAGTTAGTTAGACATTGTACTTTGAGCAATGTAATTCATAAAAAGTGTGAGATAAAACAAAACAATAAGACGCTAGCTAGCTTTGTTCCATCACAAAGCCCAGAATGAACAAAGCCCTTATCACAAAAAAATGTTATGATACCGTTGGGTATCCACTATGATTTTGGTATTATCTAACTCAGTCTGTAAATTAAGTTTACCAGAAGCAATGGAAACTTACTTCTTTACTAAGTTTTAAGTAATTTGATTTCAAAGCTTTAATATTATTTGGTAAGTATTAAAGTTTTTGTAAGTTTGTATTAGGTACCTACATATGGTAAATAATTTATCTATGTAAGTAACTAACAATTAACAAGATCCATTCCGTGAAATCATATTCATAAATCTCTTTGTGCTTTTAAGTACTTTTTTTAAAATATTAATGCCGGTCAAACAAGACATATTAATATTACATAAAGATATAAAGAGATTTGTGAAGATGATTTTACGAAAATTACAAAACTGCACGTGTGATCTCAATTTCCCTAATTTATAGTTTAAAGTGTGCAGAGATTTTTCAAATATGTATATTTAAATATACATAGTACGAATAGATACCATAGTTTAACGGAACTTCACTGTTGTACATTAATTGAAATAAACTGTAGTAGTTTACGACAGCAAGAAGGTATTACTTGATAACGTTTCCATGAAAAATGATCCCTTACTCGAGCAAACTTGAGATCGGCTTGAGAAAGAAATAGAAGTATGTATGTGGCATGCAGCGTTACCAACTCGAAATTCGTCAAGGTGGGAGATAGGGTTCTACAAGTTGGTAGTTTCCAACAAACCCTACTATGAAAAGTTGGTAGATCTACCACCCATACTTTTCAAGTCTTTTAGAGACCCTCCAATAAGAATCTGGCATCCTTAATTTACTTTTCGATTGGATGAGACATATTTGAACTATTTTTATTAGAAATCTAATGATAAAACAGAATTACAGACCGCTAATATTCAAAATATCAATAGAAAATAGTCATAATTGAAAAACGAATAATTATGAGTCTATGACTTCAACCAAAGCATAGTTTATAAGTCACTTACAGATAGTAGTAACTAATATTAATGTTGTAAAACTAGGTTTAATTAAACATTGACAACATCCAATAAAATTAATCTCAAAATAGAAAATAGATCTTCTCAGATCACAGAAATGATTAAATAATAATATTCAATAACTTTGATTCTAGAAGCGGAATAAAAGCTGTACTTACAAACATCATGGCGGCGTTAGATCATCTAACGCCGCCATGATGTTTGTTTTGTTTTTTTTTTTTATTAAGCCGCCATGATATGACCTGTACATCAACCTGTAACGCCCTCTATTTTCGAGTAAATTCGATGGATCCATCAAAGGGTAAAAAAGCAAGAGAAAGATTACGAAAAATGAAAAAAAAATTATAGTTTCAATATTATTTTCATGGAGGTTTGATTTGGGATTTTTGAAAACTTTAAAAGTTGGTAGATTTTTGGTACAAGGTGGTAGGTTTGACTACGACACTAAAAGTTGGTAGATCTACCGAAAAGTTGGTAGAGTTGGCAGCACTGGTGGCATGTATCCATCAACTACATATTAAATAATAATAGTATTTGTAAACAATACCCGAGAATGTATTGGCGTGAACGGTTGGCACTACTGGACACTGTAGTATGAACTAAGAGGGTATATAATAATATAGCTCAAGTATAATCGCTGATTTCATAATTTTTTGCTGCAATAAAAAGGTACTGCTTGCTCGTTTTTATACCCTAAGGTGTAAGCAGCAGGCAAATTTATACCGAGCAAAATCCGTATAGATGTTAGCAGTCATCGTTAGTCAATTTCTTTAGACATTACTTTCCAAAACTTGTTGGTGTGAGCTATTAGCTAGATTTCTACTAGATTCAGAAGCGGGGTGCTCAAGGGACACTATATTTTATTAAAATTACGTATTCTAATGTATTATAATATATATATATATTTTCTATGTACAGTTTTGATTTATCTACGTTTTTATTATATGTATACTTGTATACTTTATTAAATGTATAGGAAGAGAACCATCAAATATTGCAAAAACAAGTAAAAGGTCACCGCCCCACTCCTACTAGCTATAGCGTGATGATATGTAGAATATGTAGCTTATAACATTCGTTCATATGTGAAGTATTTATTACTGAAATAATTTTGTAAATTGCATACTCCTAATCTTGTTAAAAGCACGTCCAGTACGTAGGTACCTAATACATTTTAAAAATGGCGGTACGAAGTTCGCCGGGTCAGCAAGTCTTTTCATAATAAATGGCGTCTTATAATTATTTTAAGGTTGGCAGTTTGGTAGTCAGCAGCAGCTTTTTTATTATTCCTACTTCATTTTTGTGCATTTGTCCACAGACTAATTTGTGGAGCGACGTGTTTCATACACGTCTAGTAACTTAGTTGAATGATTATAATTTTCATTACCTAATTACTAATATCGTGTTTGGAAATCTGGCTGATTATAGATTGAAGCCATGGGAGGGTGCTGTTCAATTCCGGTGAGTACAAAATAACTTTATTATGAAATTTATCATTACCTATATGAACCAGCAAACGTAAATGGTACCTAAACCCAACATTGGACAAAATAATAATAGTGACATTTAAATACTACTTTAACCTCAGGAGAACTTACGACGATCTATTAAATAATTTAGTAATTATTTTCATTGGATTCCAAAAAAGCTTTGAACAAAAAAAAATAAAAAACAACAAGAACCTTGAATCTTTACAGCAAATACATAAAAAAATTCAAAATGTAATATAAACTTGAATTTAAATGAAAATTATCTATACTAGTGAATATTCTGTAATATTAGTAATTATTAAGTTTTATTTGTACCTTCATGGTCATAAGGATCTTGAATAGGCGTAGGGAGGGAGAGTTCAGTGTCTCATTTCTCTCATCATAAAATTACTTACATATGTACATACATTTTATAGTAGGTACTTATTATATCTGATTAAAATCATATTTAAAAAATTTTGACACATAACTTATGAACACTCATTGTAGGTTTCTGGCACTTCGTAATCGTAATTCGTAACCTATGTAACTCATAGTCGAGGGCCGTAAGATTTTCACCCCGGAATCCAGAACCAGTCAATAAATCTTCATGCAATTTTTTGAAATGTGAATCTTTATGAATTGAATTTTAGCGGTGTCAATTAGAAAAAAGTTATTTATTAAATTAGATTAAAGTTATATTTTGAAAAGGAGAACTACTGAACATAGGCTTTCTCCTATTCCCCTTAGCACACCATAACGCTCGGTCCTGCTGGCGTATGACCTCTTAATTCCAGCCAGTTTACGCGCCGCCTTGCAAATTCATATTTCCAAAGACTAATTCCAGCTTATTGGGTACCGGAAATTTACAAATAAAACAAAAGATGCTAAACATTAAAAAGCATAGATTTATCATTGACTGTAGTATACTGTATCATGTACTGCACTTTTTACGCACCCATTGATGTCATTCACACATCAACAACCCATTTTTGGTCTTGTTTGGGTGACTATTGCCAATCTATTATTCTTTTATCTATGTTAAAAACAGTGGTAGAGCCAAGCAGTTCGCAGCATGAATGGGCCGGCTCGACCGGTGAAATACCACGACCTCTCAGAAGACCGACGTAAAGTGGCTCATGCTGTGTTTCGTTCGGTGAGAGAGGTACCCTGAGGACCACCCACTCCCCTTCCCCATCCTTTCCTATCCCCTGTCCCTTAAAGGTCGGCAACGCAACAGTGACACTATATATGTTGCTGGTGTCCATGGGCGGCAATTGATGCCACACACAACTGCTGAAATGGAAATGGGCGGGTCATGTAGCGCGCCTCACAGATCACTGGTGCAGGAAAACAGGCAAAGCTACAGAGGCATACCCTACGCTAAATGGGATGATGACATCAAACAAATCGCGACACAGATGGACATAATGTATCAGGAAATAATTGAGGCTTAAATAAAATGGATTAGGTGTAGATAGGTAGAATTAGGACCACAAGCATTGGACCAGATCATTTAAAAAAAATGCGCGGAGTCCCTCCGCGCGTTAGAAGTGTAACTTCGTATTGTAGAAAAGAAAATAAAAAGGGATAGAAATTGATTTAGAAATAGAACAAAATAATCGCTGCAATTCATGCAGCGATTATTTTTTTCTCGGCCGGCTCGACCGGTGAAATACCACGACCTCTCAGAAGATCAATGTAAAGTGGCTCATGCCGCGTGTCGTTCGGTGAGAGAAGTACCCGGAGGCCCACCCTCCTTCCCCATCCTTTCCTATCCTACTCCCTTAGGTTTGCCTGCCTATCCCATAAAAAAATACCATAGGGTACCTAATATTAACTTTAGTAAGATACCAAAAAAATCCGAGAAATCATTGGTGTGAGCCCGGAATCGATCCCAGGACTCCAGAATCGGAGAGCTCGACTACTTAACTGGACCACCGAGACTAATAATACTTTTTAATAATATATTATTGGTACTATTAAAAATGGGACTGATTATGAGAAATCTTAACTAAGTTCCTATCTAATATTTTATTTAAATTTGTGTATAAGAATGCAACATACTGATGAAGATTATTTGAACGAGGATCATAAACAGATTATTATATAAATGTTTATATAAGGTTACTTAACCATGAGTATGAATGTGTATCATGTCTTGATTGAAGTTTTTTATATTATAATGTTTTATTCGTCTCGGCCATAGAGGTCACTATTCGTCAATTTAATAAATCGCGCTATGGTTTCACTTCATGGAGTTTATATAAGTATTTATGAATATATTAATGGATTTTAGTAAAATATTAAAAAAAATCAGATCTACAACACATAATTATAAATGTAATGTATTTATTTCTTTAGTAGATTTTAGAAATAAAATAATAAATTCAATCAAATACAGTTATAAAGGAATGTAGTCGATACTGGCCGCGTTTTTAGTGTCAATTATAGTACCTCCATACATCTAGTGGCGGGTGGAGGTACTATGATTGATTTTACAAATCAATTATAGTACCTAAACCTGCCACTGATGTCTGTGTACTAATGAAAATCAAGCTTAACAAATTGAATGGTAGTGGTAGAGTCAAGCAGTTCAATGGGCCGGCTCGACCAGTGAAATACCACGACCTCTCGGAAGATCGACGTAAAGTGGCTCATGCCGCGTTTCGTTCGGTGAGACAGGTACCCGGAGGCCCATCCCCCTTTCCCATCCCTTCCTATTCCTACTCCCTTAAAGGTCGGCAACGCAACTGTAACACTATATGTGTTGCAGGTGGCCATGGGCGGGGCTGGTCACTTACTATAAGGTGACGCGCTTGCTCGTTTGCCCTCGTTTGCTCGGTATGGCCACCTATTCCATTTGGGACGTAGACATAACGGCGAGTGGAGACTTAAAAGCCACTGCAGACCTTCGGGTAAAAAAGGCGTGAAGTTATGTTACTATATGTGCGCGCAATACATATTTGCCTAAAAATCTAATACTTATATTATGTATATTGCGATATCTTTTGAATGAAATGTCCGAATTAAATAATTCAAAATGTTCTAGAAAGCTATTGAATCTATCTTGAACTGTAAACAATTTATTTTAATCAGAATTAATACCAAAGTACAAAATAAAGTGTTTTTAAAAGATCATCATTCAAGTTATTTGAAAATAAATAAATAAACACTTATTGTGAGACAACTACAATAGTTAGACACATGGTGTAGCGACCATTTGTGTAGACAACTATACATATATTCTGCAAAGTTTTAGTACATTTTTTGCTCTACAATTAATACTTTTTGCAGCGTACGCGATGTAATCATTTTAGGTCCTTTTTTACACCTTGGGTTACATTATCGAACTTTCAGTAAAGATCCCCAATTGTTTAGAAAATATAATATAGCCTAAATCCTTCCAATGAAAGAATTTTTAAAATAGAACCAGTGGTTTCTGAGAATAGCGCGTTCAAAGAAACAAACTATTATGCTTTATAAGTATTAAATGAGTGGTATAGTGCAACCACTAGCTACTAGATGTCTATGTACAGATAAAAATCACGCTTAAGCAATTCTCTTCCTGGATTTATATATAGACTAGTTCAAATCCATCCTTATTATTAATATATAATATGTTTTGTGGCCGCAAGGGGGCGTTAAACGGTTTGCACGAGACATTAGAAGTTACACTTAAAAAAAACGATTACAATTACAGGATGCTGATGTGGAGCGACGTGAAAGACGAGAATATGAACTTAACAGATCTCAAGCGATTGTCATCAATACTGCTATAGTTCATAAAGATAGTGGACTTTTAGGTGTAAGTATTGTTCAAAAACTAAAACAATATATTAAAAGAAAAACTTTAAAAACCGAAGAGCCTGTATGACAAGAGTTATGAAAGTCGAAGAAGCGAGTGAGGTGTGTGAATGAATGACTTATGGCGCTCTATTCTCTCTGCCTATCTAAGTTTGTTCCGGGTAATCTCTAAAATAGTTGGGTCGACTTTGACGGCACTTTTATTGGCAAAAAATATTGAAATAAATATGTAATAAGGAGTAACTTAGGCTACTTTTTTAGAAAAAAATATTTATTTATTGCTTCCGTGGCGAAACAAAGTTCGCCGGGTGAACTAGTTATATATATTTATGAAAAAAATAGTTGAAATTTGCGTCCAATTTTATTTTTTGAGCTCTGCAGGTGCATCGAGCTTGTTATGGTGAATACAAGTGTCCTCAATGCGGACGCTTCTGGACCAGTACATTATCGTGGAGGAACAGTTACCTGACCTGCAGACGATGTAATACCAATGTTTACCCAAAGAACCAGGTAGGTGCTGTAATGAGCTATAAGTTTTTACCACTGTTTTCAATCTTTATACTTTATTTATTATACATATTATAAGATAAAATACTTTTTTTGGTGCAAAGACGGGTATTAAGCCTCGATTCCCCTCATTATACTTCCAAAATGGAATTTCTGGAATGGAATTTTGATCTTCACAGGTTCCGGCAGCTAATTAGGTGCCGGAACCTATTGCCATACACCGCACACAAAGTTGTCAGTCATCGATATTTATCACAATTAATTTGCGAAAATAATTTTGAACAGTCCCGAATTCGAACCCATGATTTCTTGATATGGATTATTATTTTTTATTATCTTTTAACACCAGTCATTAATATTATAAATACGTATTTAGTCCCTACACGGAACTTTTCCAGAGAGAAGTGCGTCAGGAAGATACAAAGCGTCGTTCTGAAAAATCACTGGAACATTCCAAAGACCTCTGCCAAAAATGTAAACTCCTGGGACGTTACTGCGGTAATTACCAGAGAAGACAATGCCATGGACAAGGCGGTAGTACGATGTTAAGCAAAATTTACTTTAAATACTGAACGCACTTATTTGTCAGTAAAAATAATTAATGTGGAATGAAGAACTATGAGAATAAGTATTTTTTTTACCTAAATAACTATAGTATATAATGTATCGTGAGTAAATTCAATTGTTTGCATTTGTCATATGTAATTACGCTAGACATATTGTTTTTTAATGCATCCCACATAAATGCGTATTTTTTTAGTATCTTACCTAAGGCTCACACCAATGACTTTTCGAAATTGTTTTCGGATGTTATGTGTGATAGATATCGATGACTGGCAAACTTTGTGCCCGGTATGGCAATAGGTTCGCTACCTATTCCATTTGGGACGTAAACATAACGGCGATACGAGGCTTAACAGCCGCTTCAAATATAACATAAATCTACAATTACTAATGGTACTTATTTAAATCCTAATAACACGCAAATTGTGGGTGAAATAAAAAATCTCCTAACGTGGTTCAGAAGACTGGTGACACGGTGAAACGCACTTTGAACGGCTAATCCTATTTTATATATTCCACGAAGTAGGTATAGAAACACAGAAGTCCGAACTAATGGTCTTTATTTAGGGAAAAGAATTTTTATCGGTAGAGAGCGCCATCCTTTGAGAAGCACTCGTTCACATCCTAACGAGGGAAGTTTTATCGCCTTTGACAGATCTGTTTAATACCAAACGCAACGTTCGTACGTAATCATCGGTGCGTTCGAAATTCTAGCGCAGCCAGTGACAGAAAAGAGAACTATGATCTCAGTTTATTATCGTGTGCAATGGAACTATGGAAAAGTCTAGAACATTCGGTCTCCTGTGTTTCTATACTTCGTGATATATCCCTTTAAATATCCAAATATAAACCAGCCTTCTTGGTCATAGAGATCCAAAGTCTATTCTCCGTATTTTGTATAGTACCTAATTCATTCATTTACAAATGCTGAATTTTTCCTTTTTTAAATCTACCGACTGCAGTTAATCAGGGTTGAATATAAAAATATTGTACTTCCAAAGGTTGCCTGGAAGAAGTTGCTTTTAACGATAAGGCCGCCATTTATACATTAATTTTGTATTTTTTCTTATCATTATTGTATGTTTTTCCTTTTTTTTTATAATTCAAAAGTCGTACCTGTCTATCTACATACCTGACCAAAGTAAACGTGGTCTTGCCAAATAGATATTAAGAGTTGATCGCAGAGATGTGAAAATTTGAAAATGTGATTGAAAATGTTGATCAAAGAAACTTTTGAAAATGTTAGTTCTGATTAATGATAGTTCCTTGATATTAAGCGCTATTATACCTAACAGTATTACTCGTATTGTCCTACGGTTAGTACATAACCTAAAATTGATAATAAGCCATATTAAGATTTGATTATTTTCTTATTAAATAAATGTATCTTTAAATTGTTTTTGTTTAAATTACGTTCAATTTAAGAGAGTGTCTGTGGTCCCCTGGTTGAGCACCCCGCTTCTCAATCAAGAAGTCGTTGGTTCGAATCTGGGCTCACACCCAATGACTTTTCGATAATTTTTCGGAAATTAAGTGTTATAATTATAGACGCTCTGTTCTCTCTGCCTACCGCGCAAGGTATTTGGCGTGAAGTTATGTATGTATGTGTATAATTATAGATGACTGAAAATTTTGTGCCCCTTGTATGGTAATAGTTTCGCCACCTATTCCGGCAGTTTTAAAGGCGACTCAGTGTCGAGGCTTAACAACCGCTGACTACACCTTCAGGTAGAAAAAGGCGTGAAGTAACGCTCAGTTCATAACTGCCTTCAAATCACAACAGCATAAACAATGCCTAAGTTGTGCCATGTTATGTATTAGGGGTTACTTACTGCACCAAATAGCTCATCAATGATTCTACACTCTCTATTTACTAATGGAATAAAAAAAATCACCTCCTAGTCTCCATGTAGGTCGAGCACATGATTCTGAATCAGTTGTAAAATCGAGTTCAGGCTCACATTGACTTGTCAGAATTATTTTCGGAAGTTGTGTGACAAATGTATCGAAGACTGACTACATAGTGCACGATGTACGGCAATAGATTCCGCCACCTATTCCATGAGGCAGCTGCTTCGGGGCGCGGTCATTCATGGTACGCGCGCCAAGAAAGTATAATGGATACGCGCCTGTGCTTTAAGGGACGGCAAGGAAACTGTAGTGTATATGTTCCCTAAATACACAGACCCGAGGTAGATAGGTTTCAGACGGCACCACGGGTACGTCTGTAAGATCAGGGTATCGCGAGAGCAGAGAAAAGCCCCAATGCGGGTGCTTCACGCGCTGGCGCTCGCAGTGTCTCTGCATTTGGAGTTGTCCTCGCGGGGCTGTGGTCGAGTTGTGATGATGGGACATGTGTGTCTGCACGGTAAATGGTGGCCGAGCGTCCGTCCCCGCGCGCAACAAGATGCTCTGAGATCGGTCGGGCAAGGGCCCCGTGGTCTCCAGTCGCGTGTGCAGTGAGGGCGCCTCAAGTGGGAACCGACTGTTAGTATGCTGAAGGTGACCACATCCCCCACACTTGCCTGGAAAGCAAGTCGTATGGCTTTCGCTAGTGGTTGCTCCAGTCGACTCTGCTAGGTTTCAGCCTATGAGTAGTTGGATTTGCAGCGTGAGGTGAGCATGATTTATAGCTTCGGAACCAGCCGGATACTGAAAGCCGGTTTCTATGGCGTCCCAAGCACGTATTGAAGTATCAGCTAGCTCTCGGGCGTAGCTTGCGGTCAGATGCAGTTGTACTGCTACGGAACCCAATTCGATAATGGGGAGCGGAGGAATTCACGGGGCAAAGCGAACTTTATCATTGTTGTAGGTTTTCAGATAGAGCCACGCAGCTCGCTGCATGAATTAGCCGGTTCGACTGACGAAATACCACGACCTCTTAGTGCCACCGGCCACAACCACATAACGCCGCACAAGATGCAATAAAGACTACAAATGCAGCTGAAGCGCGCGACAGCCACTTGTGGCTGATTGTAGACACTTGCAGTCGGTGGCTGCTACTATTTTTAACCCATGCATGTAGACGCAGTATCATAAGGGCCGATCCTCACTATAATGCCGTTCCCAGTTCGTTCTCGGTTCAATCTCGGTTTGATAAAATATTATAAAGTAAAAAATAGATTCGAGCGAAACTTGACTGTTGCGGATAGTATGAATGTACACATATTTTTACTTTATAATATTTTATCAAACCGAGAACGAACTGTGAACGGCATTATAGTGAGGATCTGGCCTAATAACTCAGATAAAAAAGGTGGTTTAAATGTCTCGACGGGCCTCGTAGCGCATTGGTAAAACTACCGGCTGCAGCAATGAGGTCGGGGGTTCGATTCCCACCCGAGCACAAATATTTGTGACAAACATGAATATTTGTGTGGCGTCTGGCTGTTTTTCTATGTATTATAAAGAAAAGTATATATGTATTAATATCCGTTATCTAGTATCCATAACACAAGCATTTAATTGCTTAGCTTGGAGCTAGAGGGCGCTGTGTGTATTGTGTCCAAGATATAAAAAGTTTTTTTTAAATGTGCTACTTTTGTTAAAAACACATCGTCGTAAAAGACTAAACCATAGTTATTGCATACATCCAAATTTAACTTATGTACAGAAATGTAACGAATATTTCGATGATCTTCTAAAAATTTTAACCATCCAGACAAGTTTTTCAAACATTTTTGTTTCAGTATAGGTACATTTTAGGAACTACATGCGGAGAAGCAGCATCCCTGCGGAAACACTAGCTATCTCCTCTACTATAACTATCACTTTTTCAATCCCAAATGGCAGGACGGGGTTGAATCTGAACTTATTTATCATATGAACCATAAAATACGCTCGTGCGTTACCGTCGACGGGATTTTTTTTTGGGATAGGAGGGCAAACGAACAGGCGTGTCACCTGATGGTAAGCAACCAACGCCGCCCATGGACACCAGCAAAACTTGTAGTGTTACTGTTGCGTTGCCGACCTTTAAGGGATAGGAGATAGGAAAGGATGGGGAAGGGGGGTGGGCCTCCAGGTACCTCTCTCACCGAACGCAACGCGGCATAAGCCACTTTACGTTGGTCTTCTGAGATGTCGTGGTATTTCACCGATCGAGCCGGCCCATACATGCAGCGAACTGCTTGGCTCAGGCTCTGGCTTGGCGAACTGGTTGACTGAGGAAAGGGAGAGAGGGGAGCGGAATCGCGTGAGTGTCGGCGTTTAGTGGCCGGTGCAGGCCACAAGAAGCAAGCTGCGACGATTTGTAGCGTGTGGCGCCAACCGTATGCGGCGAAGTCCATATAAAATGTATGAAAATTACAAGAAATATGCCAGTGGCCCGTGTGCTCTTGATTATCGACGTAAAGTGGAACATGTCGCATTTCGTTCAGTGGGAGAGGCGTTTGGAGGCTCTCCCCGTTATTTTATTTCTTTCGAATACTGTGACTTCGCCTCCTTAGAGTAATGAATTAGGCGACAGAACAGTGACTACACTTGTACCGGATTAAGATAAAGGCATATCCCTCAGATATCTATTGGATAAACGGTGAGTTCAATAAAAAAAACAAATTGCATGAAATTGTATCAAATTATAATTTCTTTAAGGAACTTATGTATCAGCATGCAGCATGCACATAAATTACCTTTTTTTCTGATTATCCAAATACATTTTACATTCATTCCATAACAACAAATCTATATACCATCGTAACAAAATGGCCATTTGCAAAGTAACTAACAATATTATTTCGGAAATTAACTTTCTTTTCGGACAAAAATGAGAACAGCGGCATCAGAATCGTTTCTATTTCATTCACATCATCTGGACTTGTTAATGCCAAATTCTCCGACAGTAGTGACATGCAGTACTGCACTTCAGCATCCACGATTGGTCCGTCGAAATACTTGTACTGAAAACAAAAAATAAAACATAACATACGACAACTTAACGCTTTTTTCTACCTGAAGGTGTAGGCAGCGGCTGTTAAGCCTGACTCGCCGTTATGTTTACGTCCTAGATGGAATAGGTGGCGGAACCTATTTGCGTAGGTATATACTATTGATATTTATCATACTTAACTTTACGTTTACGTCCTAATTGGAATAGGTGGCGGAACCTATTTGCATAGGTATATACTATCGATATTTTTCATACATAACTTTCGAAAAGAACTTCTAAAAGTTGAGGGTGAGTTGAGGCTTCTAAAGGTGTATAACCGGAACAAACAGGCAGACAGACATTTGTCTGTCTGTGCTTGCCACGGCTAATCTCTGAAACGGCTGGACAGATTTTGACGAGACTTCTACTGGCAGATAGCTGATATAATAAGGAGTAACTGAAGCTACTTTTATTTTAGGAAATCTCTTTAATTCGTTCATTTATTTATTGCTTCTGGGGCGAAACAAAGTTCGCACGTGTCAGCTAGTACCTAAAACAATAAAACTCACCCTTATAACTTGAAAATAATTCTTGAAACAGAATAATAGTGATGCGAAAGTATTTTGTGTCCGCTGAGTATTGACTAATTTGGTCAAGGAGGAGACCGCTGTGTGAAACACGTTTAATATATCCCTTTTGTTTATTTTCTTCGCTACAAAATTGTCCCAGAATTGGTACCATTCACTCAAAATAGCCCATGGAAGAACCTGGAAACAAAACTTATGGTGTAAATTCAACGCAAACAAAGACAGTTCTGACAGTGGTAGAGTTAGCAGTTTGCTGAATGAATGGGCTGACTCGACCGATGTTAGTACCTCTCAGAATATCACCGTAAAGTGGCTTATGCAACGTTTCGCTCGGTGAGAGAGGTACCCGGAGGCCCCAACCCATTCACTCTCACCTTTCCATCCCACTTCCGACTCCTTCCATATCCCATTGTAAGGGCCGGCAACATAACTGTAACACTATCATTGCTCAGGTGTCCATTGGCGGAGTTTGTTGCTTGCGAATGACAATGCAGCGGCGGTTAAGCCTCGTCTCGCCGTTATATTTACGTCCCAAACGGAATAAGTGGCGAACCTACTGCCATACCGGGCACAAAGTTTTCAGTCATCGATATTTTTCACACTTAACTTCCGAAAACAATTTCGAAAAGTCATTGGTGTGGGCCAGTGTCAGGATTCGGACCCGGACCTCGGGATCAGAAGCCGTGTGCTCAACCACTATAAAAAATAGACTATAAAAAAGAAAAAGAATAGTCTATCATGAAAAACGAGTCCCCAAAGAAGAATAAATACTTCAACAGTAACCAAATTATTGTTCTAATCACCTGACTTAGTCTCAAAGCAAATACAAGGCCGCTCCTCACTGGCTGCTGGGTGACACACTGAACTAGGCTAGTGTCGTCGCTGTTCCAAAACGTTTTGAAATAGTAAAAGTTAATCGGGTGTAAATTCAACGCAAACAATTTTTGTCTCATCCAACTTCTTTCTTGCGCTGTGAATTAAAAAATTATTTCATCTTTAAAAGTGGTAGAGCCAAGCAGTTCGCTGCATGAATGAGCCGGCTCGACCGGTGAAAAAGCACGACCTCTCAGAAGATCGATGTATAGAGGCTCATGCCGCGTTTCGTACGGTGGGAGAAGTACCCGGAGGCCCAGGCGATTGAAGTAATGTAATGAATGCTATTATTATCTAAAAGCCATCAGTTAAATCCCAAAATTTTGAAAATTCGAGAACCGTTAACAGCAACAAAACTTCCCGCGTAGTACTTTTTGGAAGCGCTCTAGTAGCAAAAATTCTGTCCCATTATTGTAGACCAATCGTTCAACATTACGTTAGGACTCTCTGTGTCTATACTTCATGCATATGCAGGTTGAAATTTGTAAATTTTAACTTACTTGTAAAATCTTCATTGAATGTGCTGATAAATGATTTCAAAAATCTTACAACAGTCTCGGCCGTTGCTAACGCTTCTATTTCGAACGCCTTGAGACGCAGCTCAACTTTGCGCACAGTCATCAATATTTGAGCCATTGTGACAACAATTGGTGCTTTATAGTCTGACAATTCTTCTTTGGTATACGCAGTTGTTAATAATTTTACATGTACATGTAATCTACCAGCATGTTTCAGATATAAAGCATCATACACACCGGGCATAATGACCAATATTAATAGCTGTGATGATGTCACCAACTGATGTCTCTTTAATCTAAAAATAAACCTTATAATATTTCTACCTTGGTTCATGTCTAGGCCACTATTAAGTATGGTCTTCATATTTCTAATTAGACAAGATTCTGTATGTTCGTTATAATAATATTCCCCATAGTCCTTTAATACCATCATAACTTTAAGCATTTGATCAATAAGTAACTTGTTTTGTGTGGACAATTGGAAAATCCTTTCGTAAACCATTGCGGGTACTTGATAAAACACGGCTAACACTTCAGTAACGTCTGCATCAATATTAGAAACAATTTTATTGAACATTTCTGTTAGATACCCATCATAATCGTAGTTCTGTCTAATTGTATCAACTAAGACTTTTTCTTTAAAATGTTCCTTTAATATTTTATGTTTATCATCCACAGTGCACTTATCGAATAGTTTGAGTCTTAAGATTATAAAAAACTTTTCTCTTTCACTATCATCACTGGTGCATCTTCTGATTTTATTACATAAAGCTAAACACTCTGTATCGCTGAACATATCTATTTTAGAGTCTATGACATCAATCAGTTCATTATTTTCCCACAAATTATCTTTAAATACTAACGCATGTAGATAAGTTTCAGCATCTTCATTGGTGCTATTATTAATTTTTTCTAATATTTCAGGGGTTTCCATTGAGTTAATAATATCTTTAATATCAGTTGGTTTACGAGCCATTAACTCGAGCATGGGTACAACTGGATGTGTTGCGACACTGCTAATGTTTAATAACTTAGTTTGTACTTTATCACACAGCTCTCCTAATATACGCTGTACAGTCTTGCCATCTTCTTCAAACTCACTCCAGGCACAAAACATTTCCACACTTGTATCCATAACAACTTCTTGGAAAATATCCAAAAGTGAAATGTTGGTGTTATCCAAAAATTCTAAAACATCTTTATTTGGTGTGTCACAAACTGGAGTCATGGTTACCTTAACATAATCTTTGTTATATGTTAATCTGTACACAGCATCATCATCAGAGACAGTGACTCTTGATGTGTAGGCTTTGAAACATTCATGTACTAAGAGGAGGACACTTCTGAGACGTTCTCCTTTGTACCTGTACAAGTCATCAGTACTTAGTATATCCAGTCTATGCTTGTTTGGTACATTGATATATAACATAAGTAATTTTTGCAATACATCAGAGAGACATTTCACAGTATCATTATCATCTTCTATAAGGAAGCAGCTTAATCTACACATGAGTTTGTAACAAGCAACACAAAGATTCTTTATCTTAGGTAAGTATTCAACGGGGCCAAGGTATTTAAAGTTATGTAAGAAAGACTCCGCTACCTCTATACCCAGTTGCGGCCAGGATTCTGCGATTAACTCATAAATAAACGGTTCCAGATGGAGTTTCCAGATTACCTCACACATTAGGTATTTGGAGAGAATAGGTGCTGACCAGATAATAGGTTCTAGGTCTATGATATCCATCATATCGTGAGTGACATTTAAATCTGTATTTAAAATCATATACATCACAAATTTACGCAATGTTGATGTCTTGTTGTTTAGTACTACTCCATTTGCATCAATATATTTTCCTTCTAAGAATGTTCTTAGAGTATTTAAAATAAACCCTACTTTTTTTTCATTGCCTATAACAATAAATGTATTAAGTGCATGAACATACAATATTCCAGAATGTTTACAATAAAATATAAATAAAATAGAAGAATTGATAAAAATTCTACTAAATGCTGGTGGTGGTAAACCTTTTCTTCCTCTAAATTCATCAAAATATATAACTATTTTGTTTGTCTATGGTGATTATTATATTTCTCCCTAACAATTATTGAAATGATATCTTTTAAATAGATCAGTAGGTAAATAGACATATACTGCAGGGGAACAAACAATTTAATCCTTTATTCTATTTTGATGTGGTAACTAATATTCTGCTCAATTTATTAAAATTCTTATGGGTTTTGCAATGATATCTTTGACAGAGTACAGCTGTAAGAAGGCAGGTTTCATAAAGTATATCAAACCTGCCTTTTTATTACTTACTTAATTACCTTCTTATACCTGTCTTCTTACTTAATTAATTTTTAATGATAAATATTGATGTTTCTGCCGCTACTAGTAATCTGGTAAAGCCCAATAGATACATGGTAATAGACTAAAGTTAATCAAAAGCGCGCACACAGTAATTTACTGTGGGTTATAATTTTGCAGGGCAATAAACTATCATCAATTGAATTTTTTTATTTTAACTCGGATATACCTTAATTAGAAAATATGAAAATATACCCCCCAAAACATTTTAACTTACCGCCTCTAGAAGTTATGCCGGAAATGCTATGGACGTCGTCTGCAGTTAATATAGCGCCTTGAAAAGCTAGTAACTCCGGGGTATAATCCATTTTAGTTTAATTTAAGTTCTCCAGATTCAGATAACCCAACCGATTCACAATTCACTGAGAGAGGCGCGAAGGCTCTTGATGAAATGACCACCGTGAAAACATAAGCTATCAATTCTCTACTACTCTCAAGTTAATATAATAATACGCCAGATAATTTCCTACTTCTACCTCCAAACAGGTAGGTAGATAGATAGCAACCTGCAGGAAGCTGGCCACAAGTTAACAAACAAACAAACAGATTGATTGAATGAAACAGAACCAATCTGTCATCTGAAGTCTGAACTCTGACTGAACTACTCTGAACAAAACTATTTACCTTTTTTGGTAAATATTTTTACAGCTCTGGATGCGAGACCTTTTGAGTCTAACTACTTGCCCATGAGACAGTGTTGACAGCTCTCAGAAATGTATCCCCCTAATTAAAATTCTAATAAAATATTCAAAAAATCCTCATAGTTCAATAAAAATTAAAAAAATTATGAAACCACCGTAAAAGTGAAACTTTTTTTCACATTATAGACATTTAACTAAAAATTTTCGAAATATTATTTTTTTCGAAAATCGAATGTAAGTCACTGTTCACGTATTTTAGTTACCATAAAATATTGGTTACATTTATAAACGATAATAGACGTGAAAGGCGCTCTGACGAGCGCCTTTCACTTTATCCCTACTCCGCGGCCGACCGTCACGCGACATGCAACACGCAGACGAAAAAGTTTGAGACGATGTAATAAACGTTTCACTTTAAAACATAACTTCACGCCTTTTGTTACCCGAAGGTGTAGGCATCGGCTGTTAAGCCTCGTCGGCCTCGTCGGTGGCGATGACTGAAAACTTTGTGCCCGGTATGGCAATAGGTTCACCACCTATTCCATTTGGGACGCAAATAACAGCGAGTCAAGGCATAAGAGCCACTGCCTACAACTTCGTGTAGAAAAAGGTGTGTAGTATTCTTAAATTAATAATGCATTACAAATAGTTATAATACAATAAATAAAAAAGTTAATAATAGAAACAAATAATTTCACTCCGAAGCAATCCTTTTAAATGATTTATTATAAAATTTCGAAAAGTTTAAATAACAAATTATTCTCCTTAGCCGAATTTGCAAAAAAACTGATCTAAGTCATCAAAACCCCCAAAAATATAACATCTTTAAAAAAACCCATTTCACATATTTTCCTAAACTAACAAATATCCCCATACTCTGTCCACTATATGAGTGGATTTTTGACAGCTTAAACTATACCCACGAAGTTTCGTATTGGAATTGAAATAATTTCATATAGGAAATAGCGTAAATGGAGCGTTGGGCAGATTCCTGGGCGCAAAAAACGTTAGCAGAAAAGCCCAGCTAGCAATCCACAATGCAGTCCTGATCCCAACGCTAACTTATGGAAGCGAGGGCTGGGTATGGCAGAATGTGCATGAAAGTAGAATAAACGCGGTAGAAATGAGGGCAATACGCAAAATCTGCGGAGTGACTCTCGCTGACCGCGTAGAATAAAGGTTGTAAGGAAGGAAGTTGGTTTGAAATAGAGTGTCGGTGTAAAATTAAGAAAAAAAAAATGCTCCGATGGTTCGGACATGTAGAAAGAATGGTTGATGCAAAACTGACTAAGCAGATATACAATGCAAAAGCGGATGGATGTAGAAGTCGAGGACGGCCAAGACACACATTCCATGACCAAATAGAACGTGTTTTGGAGGAAGGTGATGTTAAGAGCCTCAAAAACCGACGCGCGTGCATGAAAAGAGTTATGAAATTCAACGAAGCGAGTGACGCGTGTAAGAATCGTGCCCTATAGAGCTCTGTTCTCTCTGCCTACCCCGCAAGGGATTTGGCGTGAAGTTATGTATGAATGTATAATTTCATACTTGACAAACATTACAAAAAAACAATGTACTTCATGGACAGTGATCGCCCACAACGATTACTACAATTGTGACACAGAAATATTTAATTGGTAGAATTATCGTACATACATAAACTTCCTAATCTTATACCATAGGGGTAGGCACAGACTTTGGCTTTCCACAAGCTACGATCCTGACACACCTCTTTTGCCTCATCCAGTCTTACTCAACAAAAATAGCGAGTAGCGAGGGAAGGCGGCAGAGACGCAGGTGGCCACATTACTCGCATGCCGCTTAACACTCCGGCTATGCGACCGCGAGTGGCTTGCCACATTAATTGCGTGATCCCAGCGCAGTCGGCTAGGGCTGTTTAAAATATCGGATTTTCGACATATCGATATTTTTAATATATCAATGTAGAAATAATATCTCACTTACATTACGACGTACCTGGTGGTGCATTAGTAAAACTACCAAAATATAGCGAGTCAAAGAGCATGCTCATATTAGCATGTGTAACAGTACCTACTACCTATAGAGTATGCCTGTCTGTAGCCAGTCCAAAACTAGATAAATTTAAAAAAAAATTGTGCGAATGAAAAAAAAACAAGAATTTAAAATTTGCTTTTGCTATTTAAATAAATAATGGAATTATTTGAAACAATTTTATTTCTTGAAATACTCCAGTGGCATTTTAAACACTGACTTTTTTTACTGATTTACATAAATTGCAGTTTACATATTTTTTTGGAAACGAAAATGATGCGAAAACTATTAATAATTATATGGATATCATCTTTACCGTATTTATTTACTTTAAACGGTGAATTTGTATTTGATGACTCTGAGGCTGTTTATAATAACAAAGATGTTATATCAGACACATGGACAGAAGTATTTCAGAATGATTTTTGGGGTGCAAACCTAAAATCCAATTTAAGTCACAAATCTTACAGGCCTCTTACAATAATGTCTTTCAAGTACGTATCCGAGTAATATTCTTTACACACGTCAGTTTTCTTACTAAAAATAGCGGTATTATTAACAACATCTATCAGGAAAATCATATTTGTAAAATATAAAATTTATGATGGCCAATATTAATTAATAAAGTTTTCTTTTTAAGGTTAAACTATTTGCTAAACAAAAGAACTTTATCTGCATTCCACTTCAAGGTAACTAACTTATTATGTCACATAGTTAGTTGTATACTACTTTGGAAAGTTTTTGAATACATAGTTGATACTGAGAGTAAATGTGTTCAGTCTGGAAAAACAGTTAAGAAATATTCAAAATACTATGGAAAAAAGTTGATGTGGTGGATGGATATTCCATATTTATCAACACTGCTGTTTGCGCTACACCCAATACATGTGGAGGCTGTTAGTGGAGTTGTTGGCCGTGCTGACCTACTTGCAGCTATTACTTTTTTTCTAGGATTCATAAGTTATAACAAATCAGTGTATAAAACTAAATACAAATACATTTATTTGATGGGTACCATTATTATGGCTGCTATATCAATGTTGTGTAAAGAAAATGGAGTTACTGTTTTGGTAAGTATTATAATATTTGCATTTAGATTTGTTAAAATAAAACAAATATATATTTCAGTAATCTTTTCAAACATGTGTTTTATAAATGACAGTAGTTTAAAAATAAACTCATGCCAACTCATGAAAATAGTTTTTGAACGACTACCATCTTTTTCTTTATCATTCGTGAAATTGATCTCTGTAAAGAGTTCGAAACATCCGGAAATGAATGGGTATGCGTAATGGATAAGCACAATATAATCCTGAAAGTTGTTTTAATGTTATCATACCAACTATTTAAACTTCTTAAGAATTTTTTTTTTTTTTTATAAAATTTTAGGGCTTCTGTATAATTTATGAAATAAGTATTATGAAAAAATCAAGAACTGATACTACAGATATAAAGACATCCACTCAGAATTATAGGATACAAGTAAATGATTCAATACTAAGGATTATCGTCCTGGTATTTGCAACAGCTGGTCTGCTGTATGGAAGATGGATGGTTATGGGAAGTTCTAAACCAGAATTTAAACCAACAGATAATCCAACTGCTTTTTCAAGGGGTCTTTTTACCAAGGTATATATTATATATTTTTTGTTTAGTTGATAATTTTGTTTCATTTTATTTGTTGACAGTACTAATCATTGTGCATAACATGGTCCATACAATTTTATTATAAATAACAGAAAAAATCCACTGCTATAAATGATAATGTGGTATTAATATTATAGGTATGTGAAAGTCAAAAAAGCGAGTGAGGAGTGTAAGAATCTTGCCTTGTGGCAGTTCTCATTGCCTACCCCGCGAGGGATTTGCGTGAAGTTATATATGTATTATGTATAAATGGTGACCAGAGGAGAATTAACTAATTGTGACTCATAATTTTATCCTGATTGATTGGAATTGAAGGTGCAATTCTCTGTTACTCAACCAATTATTTTAATTTATATTGTTACAGATAGCTACTTACAACTATATATATTTTTTAAATGGTCTTCTCCTTATTTGGCCGAAATGGCTTTGTTATGATTGGTCAATGGGATGTTTACAATTGATAGAAAAAATCACAGATCTTAGAATATTACCTGTTTTGGTCATGTATTTATATGGGTTATTATTACTATGTGCTATTATTAAGAACAGAAAAAGGCAAACAAACAGGTATAAATGAATTTAGACTTTTAATGCACTGTAAAGCTAAGACCTCACACTAGTTGATGAGTAGTTTTGTGAAGTTACTGATGATCTTAACTTTAAATCTCCTGACATCACCTTTGGTCATGGAAAGTGTGCCCTGCCTATCGTCGACTTTTACATGCTACCGCTTTTGCACTTTATATCTGCTTAGTCAATCTTGCATTATCCACTCCTTCTACATGCCTCCTTCTCCAAACTCTCTCTTGAAATCCAACTTCCTTTTTTACAATTTTGTTTATGACGCGATTGTCGCTTCGCAAATATTGCGCTGTGTCCTCATTTCGCTCACTCCACTCTTGCACTGTATGTCTGCTTAGTCAATCTTCACTTGTTCTACATGTTCGAAACACCGGAGTATGTCCTTTCTTACTTTAAACACTAATACTCTTTTTAAATCCTTTTTCCTGCCTTCCAATCTTGTCTTCGACTAGATTGACGCGCGCATTCCTCCGCAAATATATTGGGCGGTTACCCTTATTAAGATCGCGTTTGTTCGACTATAATGCGTGATCTGCCATATCCAACTCTAGCTTTCAACAGTTATCGCATTATGAATGAACGCAGGGCTTCATTGTATAAGAACTTGGCACTCAAAAATCTACCCCCAACTCTCCATTAGAATTGATTTCTAGCTCCTCTCCTCGTTCTGTATCCACGGTGTATCTGCCATCCCTGCTAACTGTGCAGCCAAGGTATGCAGTTAAATCCAGTTCCTCCAGCACGATCTCTGCTACTTTCATGCTAGACTTATAATTTTATATACAAATATTTGATTTTACAGTGGTAAAGCCACGTAGTTCGCATTTCGTCTCCACGACCTCTTAGAATATCGACGCATACTGGCTCTTGCCGCGTTTCGCTTGGTGGGAGAGGTATCCGGAGACCCGACCCCTTTCCCCATCTCACTTCCGACCCTTTCCATATCCTATTGTGAGGGTCGGCAACGCAACTTTAACACTATTTGTGTTCATGGGCGGCGTTTGTTGCTCACCATCAGGTACCACGTCTGCTCGTTTGCCTCCCAATACCATAAAAAAAAATAGAACTAATTAATGATCGTATTTTTTTTTCCAGGGTTATCATAATGGGTGTATCATTGGCGGTCATACCATTTCTACCGGCCGCCAATATATTTTTCCCTGTTGGTTTCGTTATAGCAGAAAGAATATTGTACATATCTTCGGCTGGATACTGTTTACTGATTGTTATGGGATTTAATAAATTATTGTACAAACGATCATTAATTATGTGTAAGGTATTGACTAAATATTGTATGAACTAATTATACTTCAGGCTGAACTTTTGTTTCACGTTAATATTCTGGTCTGGAGGTCGGATATCTCTCTCTTGAATCAAGATGTCTGGGATTCGAATCCTGGCTTACACCAATGATTTCAATTCCCGGCAGTTGTGTGTGACACAAATTGGGTGACAGCAGGCCTAACAGCCGTTGCCTACACCCACTACAATGTAGTAGATAGCAGTTATTTCATACTTACCAATAGACATTTCAATTTTATTTATATGTATAGATAAATCCAGCTAAGAATACAGCAAAATATTACATTTTAGTTGGGAGTTTTCATGTTCCTATTGTTGTTGTTGACGTATTCTGTGAGGAGCTGGCAGAGATCGCGTGATTGGAAAAATGAATATGACTTATTTGTGAGCGCTTTGCCTGTCTGCTCTTTAAATGCTAAAGTGCATTATAACGTGGCCAAAGTTGCCGACGCTAATCATCAAACTACTTGGGCAATAAGTGAATACGAAGAAGCAATAAGGTAAATATAAATTATTAGCTGACAGTGAAAATTACAAGTTTAGTGCCCCGCTGCTATTGAGCGTAGCGTGATGGTAACTGTGACTAACGCGTTCAAACAAACAAATAAGCTCATCAAGCTTTATAATATTAGCAGCAGCGGCAAACAAGCAGGCGTGTCACCTAATGGTACGTGACCAGCGCCGACCATGGACACCTGCAGCATATATAGCTACAGCTGCGTTGCTGACCTTTAAGGGAGTAGAATGGAAAAGGATGGGGGAAAGGAAGTGGGCCTCCGAGTACGTCTTTCACCGAACGAAACGCGGCATGAGCCACCTTACGTCGATATTCTGAGAGGTCGTGGTATTTCACCGGTCGAACCGGCCCATTCATGCAGCGAACTGCTTGGCTCTACCACTGTTAAATCTGTAGTTTTATATATACACTAGTATTCACATAACACCTACAACTTATTGTTTTAAACGTTATCTTGTTATTTAACCGAACACTGCATGAGTGTTATTGCAAATATTATTTTTTTCAATTTTTGTCCCCATGTTTCTATAATATGAGTGATATTTTTTATAGGGGTCTGTCACACACACACGATTCGTTTATATTTTGCTTTGATAATTACTTTCAGATTATATCCAGGGTATTATCAAGCTATGAATAATTTAGCTAATATATTGAAAAATCAAAAACAATACACCGAAGCTGAGTACTATCTTCAGACAGCAGTGAAATACAAGTAAGTTCATCTGTCAATAGTCTCGGTGGTCCAGTGGTCGAGCAGCTCGCTTCTGAATCAAGAAGGTTTCGAATCCGAGCTCACATCAATGACTTTTCCAAATTCATTTTGTAAGTTACGTGTGATAAATATCGATGACTGACAACTTTGTGCGCTGCCTGTAAGGCAATAGGCTCGCCACCTTATTCCATTTGGGACCTAAACATAACGGCGAGTCGCGAGGCTTAACAGACGCTGCCTACACCTTCATCAAGTTATGCAAGAAGGGGTTTATGTTTACGAGAAAATAAGCAATATTTTAAAATTATTTGTTGCATCTATTTACATATATACCCTTGTTTGATCACTACCATAATTAAAATTTTAATAAGAAGGACCTTCCTTCCCGTAGTAATTTACCATTTTTAGAGTTACTAATTAACTATGAGTTAGGAATTTTGCAGGAGAGACTTTCCAGCAGCATGGATGAACTTGGGTATAGTTCTGGCGCACACTGGACGATTCAAAGAGTCAGAAGTTGCTTACAAAACAGCTATAAGTTATCGGAAAAAATATCCCGACTGCTATTATAATTTAGGAAATCTGGTGAGGAAAATTAACTGAATTTAAAATTGATTTCTTTTGAAACTTTAATAGAATAGGTTAAAGTGAAATTCCTTCGAAACAATGAAAGTAAAAATAATAATACACGGAAGTAACTTTACAGGTGTAAATTATGATAAGTATTGCACGTTCTTAATCCAACGAAATTGTTTCAACTTCAGGTTAAGAATTAAAGCTAAAAAAAAAGCCTGAATTTATGGATCGCTCAGCGCGGCAGTTTTATAGTTACCAATTAAAAAAATAAATCTGCACCCCAATACCATATATATTCATTACATCAAGAGGTAATAGTCTCGGTGGTCCAGTGGTCGAGCTTCCCTCTTCTGAATCGCGGTTTCAAATCTTGGCTCACACCAATAACTTTTCGGAGTTAATTTCGAAAGTAACGTGTGATAAATAGCGATGACTAAAAACTTTGTGCTCGGTACGGCAATAGGTTCGCCACCTTTTCCGTTTGGATTATAACAAGAGGTTACATAGTTCAAGTTGAAGAATTTGGGGGACAATAGATTAAGTATTGGATTAAGTATAGGTAAAAATCTGTTTAAAATCACCCCTTAATTAGTTCTAAGGGTATAGTTATGAAATAATATTATCATGTAAAGTTATTGTTGTTATTATTATATTTCAGTATTTGGAGATGAATAAAACAGAAGATGCCATAAATAGTTGGTTCCAGGCTATCAATCAGAACCCTAAACATGTTCTAGCCTGGACCAATTTATTGGCATTAATGGATAATACAGGTAAATATTATATGTATGTTGTCAGTGGTAGAGCCACTCATTTCGGTGCATGAATGGACCGTCTCGACCGGTGAAATAACATGATGTATTTAAAGTGGCTCAAGCCATTTCGTTCAGTCAAAGTGGTAATCGCTTGACCACCTCACTCTCCTCTCTTTCCCAATCCTAACTCTTCTCGGGAGCCAGATGCGGCCTGCAGGCAGTATTTTTATATATATTAAGTGATATTCAGTCACCTATTGCCTAAACAAATTCAATATGGTACTCCTTAAATAATGTTCTGAGGTTTGGTGTTCAATTGTGAAGTGTAAAGTGTATCAAGTGTAAAATTAATGTATAAATTATAATAGTCTCGGTGGTGCAGTGGTCGAGCACACGGCTTCTGAATCCACACGTCGCGGGTTCGAATCCTGGCATACACCAATGACTTTTCGAAATTAATTTCGAAAGTTATGTGTGATAAATTTATAGTAATAACATCTTAGACACAATTCACACAGCGCCCTCTAGTTCCAAGCTAAGCAACTGAATGCTTGTGTTATGGATACTAGATAACGTATATTAATTGATACATATAAACTTTTTTTTTGTAAATACATACTTATAATACATAGAAAAACACCCAAATATTGATGCCATAAAAAAAACTTTGTGCTCGGTATGGCAACAGGTTCACCACTTATTCCATTAACAACAAAACGGCGAGTCTAGGCTTAACAGCCACTGCCTACACCTTCGAGTAGAAAAAGGCGTGAAGTTGTTATGTTATAAATTATTATTTATTCGACAGATCAAATAGAAAGAGCACTCAAGATTATACCGAAAGTACTGACAGAGTTACCTGAGGCACCGTCCATTAATTTCGCGATCGCCAACATGTACGGCAAACTAAATCGTTTCGGTGAAGCTGAGACACATTTCAAGAGGGTGATCAAGTTGTTGGGTAAAGAGGTACAACCGATACATTACGCTAACCTTGGTGAGTAAATTGAGATTTTGTGTTGTAATAATTGTAATTAATAATTACTTGAGAACATCGAGATTTTGTTGCCTAATGTCAGTTCTACATTCTCTATGGTACATACATAACATAACATAACTTCACGCCTTTTGTTACCCGAAGGTTTAGGCAGCGGCTGTTAAACCTCGTCTCGCCGTTATGTTTACGTCCCAAATGGAATAGGTGGCGAACCTATTGCCATACCGGGCACAAAGTTTGTCAGTCATCGGTATTTATCACACATAACTTCCGAAAACAATTTCGAAAAGTCATTGGTGTGAGCCAGTGTCTGGAATCGAACCCCGGACCTCTGGTTCAGAGGCCGTGCGCTCGCCCACTGCGCCACCGAGACTGTAAACATACATTACATAGGTACCGTTATCTTCACGCTAAGTAGCCGTCCATTGATCACTTGATCTTTTTAAGGCAATTTAACACTCCTCCCCCATCGCCTTTGGTAAAAGGTATGTGATAAGATTTGAAACTACCTCACCTACTCACAACTTATATAACTTGCCAAGTCCGTTGCGGCGTAAGCAGAGGGAATAGAGCGCCATAAGGCACGATTTTTACATACCTAGCTCACTTCTTCGACTTTCATAACTCTTGTCAAACACGCTCATCGATTTTTAAGGCTTGTTATTGAAGGTGTTTTTGAGTTATTTGTCACATTAACTTTGATATATAAAGTCAATATTATTTAGTATTAGTTATAGATTTTAATGTTTTATCCATAAATACTTAATGTAACTGGGCCGTGTCTGTAAATTGAAGATATCGGTGAAAAACTATTTTTTAAAGATCCTTAGTAGAAGCCAAAGCATAAGGTTTTTGTATATTTGCTTGTCTGCTTGTACTTCACCTAAAAACTGTTGTATAGTCTTTGTGATGGTTTTTGCTATGTATAATAGCAAACAGGTGGTAAATAGGTAGTTTTAAGTTTAAGTTAAGTGGTAAATGTATAGGTTTATAGCAATGGCTGAAAGTATAAATAAACTTTTATATTCTGAAAATGTATGCCGTTGAAAAAGTTATCGTCATACAAAACTTATTTGTTGCCAAACTACACAGAGATGGTTCAACCGAATTATTATAATTTTAATTCTATTATGATTTCGCATCCAAAAAAATACACACAACAATACATACAACCCAAAATTTTAAATGAACTTATCACGACTGTTTTGTTTTCAGGTGTCCTTTACCATCGTTGGAAAAAGTACAAATTAGCAAAGGAAATGTACACAAACGCATTGGAAATTGATCCAACATTTAAGACTGCTCGTAATAATCTCGAAAACTTGAAAAGACTCCTTCAATAAATTTTATGCTATTCTATTTTTTTATCTTTTTTTTTATTACACGTAAGTTCTTATTATCACCCAATAAACATATTTTAGCGTTCGGCATCGATCGGTCCCGAGACGCATATTGGACAATGCTTGTTCGCTGCATGAATAGGCCGAATCGAGATGTGAAATCACGGCCTAATGGCACATGTCGTGTTTCGGAGAGAGGTATCCTTTCCCATCCCACCATCTTAAAGACTGGCAACTCAACTGTAATACTGTCTGTGTTGCAGGTGTCTATGGGCGGCGCTACTGGCTAACCATTAGATGACCCTCTACATCATTAATGGGGGTAAATGATGTAGCGGGTCATCATCATATCCCATAAAAAAGAGAAGGAAGGGATTTCATCTCTTAGTGTTACTGACAATACTTAAAAAAATAATAAAGTAAGAAAAACCGCAGGGAATATCGCAATAAAAAACATAACATAATCATAAACATAATCGTATCCTGAGTGAAACGATCTTGCCAATAAGGGTGAAGTGAAGAGCTTGATGGGTATATAGGTAATCACACTACAGGAACACTGGTTACCTGACGACCTAGGGTTTCTAGACAAGATTCACCCGAACTTCGGATACTGTGCAGTTTCGGGTGTGGATACGGGCTCTGTGTTAAAGGGAAGATCCTATGGGGGAGTTGCGATTTTGTACAACAAAACCGTGTTTAATAGTGTGATACCGATAGACACGGGTTCGACGCGCGTGACAACCGTGTGTATTCAGCTAAGTGTCGGTCGTAATTTAATTGTGATGTCCGTGTATACGCCTACGGAAGACGCGGACAATTTACCGTTGTTCACAGAATGTCTGGGCGTCATTAGTGCAATTATGGAAAACAACGACGTGGAGACTGGATAGTGCTCGGTGATTTTAATGCCAATGTATCACGTTCAAAAAGTTTATTTGGTGATGAATTGCTGGAGTTTTATACGGAACAAAACTGGGTTTGTGCGGACCCTGGGTTTGTTAAATTACTCGGTGAGTCATCAAACACCTTTACATATTTAAGCGATGCACACGGCACTACTAGTTGGCCGGACCACTGTATCACCATCCTCGCTGGTTATAATATTATTGAGTCTATTAAGGTACTAAATGGTGTATTTTACTCGGATCATTTTCTACTGGTGGTCGAATGTAATCTGAATATTGTACTACCAAAACTAGACGTAACTCAGAACAATGTAATTAATAAAGTCATTTGGGGTACCAGGGACTATGAACAAAAATGTAAATACAACGGTTTATGCTATCAATATTTGAATTCTAATTCCTGGAATAAATTCACGTGTAGATTGAATTGTCAAGATAAAAATCATTACAGCGCAATAGATGAAAATTATAATATCATTATTAACTGCTTGTCTGAGTCATCAAGAATGTCATATCATTATAAAAAGTTTCAAAAAAAAGAAATGTATTACTGGATGGAACTACCATGTCAAAGAATTTCATAAAGTTGCTAGAGAATTTTATGTTTTGTGGAACTTGTGTAGGCGTCCTACTAGTGGTCAAATATATGAAAGTGTTGTTGAAAATGGCAATGTTGATTCACAATAAGTTGGCAGCAATTATAGTAAAGTATTAAAAATAGGAGGATATGGTAATGTTGGTACTATTCCTTTTTCCTGTTCATAATATAACACATTCATAAGGTGTAAGCGTTGTTGTACTCAATAAATACTATAACGAATTTAATTACAATTAGTTTATTTCATACTATCAGGTTTTGGACCCAGACACGAAATATACGTTAGAAAAACATAAATATTACATTACGGCAGCAGAATCGGCGAGAAGGTAAAAGTAAGGTTATTTCACTACAGTTTGCGGTGTGCTCGAGCTCGGGTACTGCGGAACATCGTCGAGAAGTAGGTACTTGTTATTTGATGATGAGAGAGGACATTGGAATGGAGGGCAATAGCAACAACGTGAATGTGATCAAGTTAGAAGGGGCCCGACACTGGAATATTTGGAAATTCCAAACAACGGTTCAGTTGAGGGGCAATGGGTGGTTAGACATCGTGGAGGGAAGACAGGTAAAGCCTGAAATTGCCAGTGATATACCTGCATGGTAAACTAAGGATGCCAAAGCACAAACGTTGCTGGTTACACGGATGTCAGAAGAGGTCATGTTGCATATCATTACATGCACGAGTTCTGCCGGCATGTGGCGGAAACTTCATAGTGTTTATGAACAGAAAACTGAGACTAGTGTGACTAGATATTATACAGCAGAGATTTTTTCAATATAAGTTTGAAAGAGGTATAGACATGTCTCTTTTCTTATCTAAGATTCAAGAAATACAAAACCAATTAAAACAGATGGGGGAAGATATTTCGGACAAATTTGTAATCACGAAAGTGTTAATGTCATTACCGGACGAATCCAAACATTTTGTTTCGGTCTGGGAGTCTGCGCCTGACGACAAACAAACATTTGATAATTTGGTGGCCAGACTACTTATTGAGGAAGAGCGAATAAAAGGGAAGAATGAAGAAGCACAGTCATCCTCTGCATTCTTTGTGAAAAATAAAAGAAGTGTAAAATGTTTCAAATGTGGTAAAACTGGACATTATCAAACTGAGTGTAAAAGTAATTGTAAGCAAAATTAATAGTGAAGGGAACGTAAGTAACAATAGTAACTGTTTTTATTGTGGGAAGTTTGGACATTTCAAATCACAGTGCCGCTTTCGTAAACAAAAAATGTCAAAAAGTGAAAATAGAACGAATAGTAACGCGTTTGTGGTGTCTAACTCGTCGCATAAACTGCTAAAATCGAGGTGGCTAGTGGATTCTGGTGCGAGTGGTAGTGGAAATATGTGCCGGAATCGGGCATTTACGTTTACATCATTTTCAAATATGGCGTCAAAATCTGTAATCATAGGTAATGGTACAGTCATAAATGCGCTTGGTTATGGAAAGATGACAGTGCAAGTATCGAACGGAAATGAATGGATTGACACAGTCATAGACAACGTATTATATGTTCCTGAATTGCAAACTAACCTATTTTCTGTAAATCGCGCCACAGATAAAGGTTATTTAATGATTACAAATGCCGACTCATGCAAATTTTTAAAGAATAATAAAATTTGTGCGATTGCGAAAAGAATTGGAAATTCGTTTTATCTGGAACTACGCTATGATAATAATTGTGATATTGCTAGTACTGCAACATTAGTGCCGAACGACCTGAATGAATGGCACAATAGATTGGCGCATCAGAACTTTTCTTATGTAAAAGATATTTTACGGAAAAACAACATTGAGGTTAAACAAACATCCAACTTGGTGTGTGAGAGTTGTTTGGTTGGAAAAATACAAAGATTGCCATTTAAAAGAAGTGAATTCAAAAGTACTAAGACGTGCGAATTAATTCATGCTGATACCTGCGGTCCCATGGAAGAATTGTCAGTTGGTGGGTCAAGGTACTTTGTTGTGCTAAAAGATGACTATTCAAACTTCAGAAGTGCGCATTTTGTGAAAACAAAAGATATGATTAAGTATGTCATCGAAGATTTCATAAATAAGGCTGAAAATAATACTGGAAACAAAGTGAAGATATTCAGGAGTGATAATAGCCTGGAGTTTGTGAACAGGGATGTTAAGGAAATGTTTGCAAGACGTGGTATAACACATCAAATTACAGTACCATACACCCCCGAACAAAACGGAAAGGCTGAAAGAGAGAATAGAACATTGGTGGAAGCCGCCAGAACAATGATACATGAGAGAAATTTACCAAAGAAACTATGGGCCGAAGCTATAAATACAGCAGTGTTTGTTTTGAATAGGACAGGCAAGAGCCACGAGGATGGACAATCTCCATTTGATGGACAATCTCCATTTGACAGTGTCCCTCCTCTCTCTGAGTGTATAGGACGTGTCTTGTTACTAGTAGTTATTAAATTATTGTTTAAAGTTATACTTCACGGCGGTTTATCGACGGCGCGCGTCAGCGAGGCCGATCGTAATCGTGTCGAATGATTATGTACCGTGTGCAATATGAATGAAAGCCCAGTACATGTTGCTGAGGGAGAGGTTGATAATATTAGCATTGGAGACGGAGTAAACAGTATGGAGGAAGTCGACATGATAGAGAGGGATTTACAACTAATTAATAATGAAGAGAATATACAAACGTTGAGAGAACAAGAAATGGTTCAAGAGGAAAATTGGACAGTAGTAGGGAGAGAAAAACGGAGAAAAATTGAAAAGATTAATGTGAGCATTTCTAGTAAAGAGATGTTGCCGAAAAAGTTTGCTTTAGCACGTCTGTTGGACGAAGAAAAAATCGATGGAATTCATAGTGTGAAGTATGTGAATGCTTTCAAAGTTATTGTTAAATGTGATGAAGAGAAGAATGCAGAAAAACTGATTTCATGTCAACATTTCAAGGATAAGGAGTGGAGAATACAAAAAACTTGGGAGATATATGCATCCTATGGGGTTATAAGAGATATAGATATTGGTTTGTCCGATTCCGATTTATTCGAGTGTATTAAAAAGTGTAACAAAGTTGATATTTTATCTGTTAAACGACTACAGCGTAGAAATTCTGAGTCTGGGTGGACAGCGAGCGAAACAGTACGTATATGCTTCAAAGGAAGCTCCCGGCCTGCCTACATCAATATATTTAATCTGAGAGTATCTGTAGAACCGTATGTCTTCCCGGTAACCCAGTGTTCAAGATGCTGGCGTTTTGGACACACTTTGAAACTGTGTCCCTCCCTCAAAATAATTTGTCCGAAATGCACCAAGAATCACGCCAACTGTGAAACGACAACTTTTAAATGTGTCAATTGTAGAGGCAATCACATGTCCTTAATTAAATCGTGCCCAGCTTATTTAAAAGAAAAGCAAATTAGACAAATAATGTCCGAGTTTAACTGCACCTACAGTCGCGCGGCTGTTATGTATGTACCGCCCTTCTCACCGCGGCCCGTTGAACAAGTGCTCGATAGTAGCTACAACAATACAATAGATAAATCACTGACTGAGCAAGTGTATTCGTCGGAACATGTGTCATACGCAACTACAGCCGCTAGAAAAGAAAGACCTACATTCACCTCACAAAGCAAGAATGCATCATCCGGTAATACACGGGAGTCTTCAAAGCGTAAACAGCGTAGTTCGTCAGAAAGATTAGCATACTATGAAGATAATGAATCACTGTCGTCGGGGCCGAATAGTTACTACCAAACGACAGCCCATGTCGAAGTACACACAGACACTGCGCTCCCGTCTAATGACAATGAGCGTACAGGAGGCAACGGTTACAGCCGCGGCCGAGTAAATGTTGGAAATACGATCACTACCGACAAACATGAGACAAAAACTAATAAATCTTGCAATTACAGTGGCTTAGAAAGAGACAACCGTAACAGACGAATAAATTCAAGTGACAACAAATCTTTTCAGTCGTTAATCGATCAATTTAAGTGTATTATTTTTTCCAAAAACTGTCCTCTTTCACAAAAAATTAAGTCTATTGTCAGGTTAACTATTGAGTGGTGTATATCTGCTATTATAGAAAATTTCGCGGAATTAACTATATTTGAAAAGATGTATGATTTCATTTTTAACTTACTTAATGGCTAATAACAATAATATTGGTAGTATCGTATGTAATCTGTTACAGTGGAATGCCCAAAGTTTAAAGCCTAAATTGTTAGTATTCGAGCAATTATTATTACAAAATAAAATTCATATAGGAGCCATATGTGAAACCTGGTTGGATCGAACTAGTTCAATAAAAATTAATAATTATAATATATACAGAAAGGATCGGCGAGATGGTTACGGAGGTGTATGTATCATTGCACACAAATCTATTAAATCACAGATATGTGACTTATCACATCCGAATGAGGACATTCAAATATTATATCTAAAAGTTTTTAATTGTAAACTGGTCGAGAATGTAATTATGGTATATTGCCCGCAATGGGTACAAACCAGGCGTTCTGATTGGGATTTTATTTTTTCATTATTTCGACGGGTGCAAAGTAAAAAAAGTTAACTGCAATTTTGAGATTTTCGCTTTTTTGTAAAAACTAACTTAAAATGTCATGTTTTACAACATAGCAAAAACAAAAATACAAATATCTAATTATTTTTGATAACTTTGTTACGTTAAAGAAGACAACTACGCCTGATTTGTGAAATGGCACGATGTAGATGCGGATACCTACCGCTGGCCGCTTGCACGCGGGGCGCGCGGGTGGCCTGCGGCAGTGCTGCCAACTCTACCAACTTTTCGGTAGATCTACCAACTTTTAGTGTCGTAGTCAAACCTACCACCTTGTACCAAAAATCTACCAACTTTTAAAGTTTTCAAAAATCCCAAATCAAACCTCCATGAAAATAATATTGAAACTATAATTTTTTTTTCATTTTTCGTAATCTTTCTCTTGCTTTTTTACCCTTTGATGGATCCATCGAATTTACTCGAAAATAGAGGGCGTTACAGGTTGATGTACAGGTCATATCATGGCGGCTTAATAAAAAAAAAAAACAAAACAAACATCATGGCGGCGTTAGATGATCTAACGCCGCCATGATGTTTGTTTTGTTTTTTAGAGAGTTTTAAGATCTAACTTAGATCTTAAAACTCTTTCTACGTATCTGTGCTTACACTCTATATCTAACGTGATTCAATCAATAAATAACTGATTGTAATTTTTGAAACGTTTCAATTGAACACTATCAAAATGAGTGAAAGTGAAAGTGAAAACGAAGAAAATTCTCCTCCTCGAAAATTAAAAAAGATGCATTACAATCAAAAATATTCTCAACTATGGGAAAAAGAAGCAGAATATGCAGGTTGGGTTAAAGCAAGTCGTAAGGGAAATGATTATTTTCACTGTAAGGCATGTGGATGTGATTAAAGTGTGGTGGAGGAAAATTCCTTCTAAACAAGCATGTTCAAAGTTTAAAACACCTAAACAATGTTAAAGGTGTGTTGGTGTTCGTTTCTTTCTCAAAACTACCTACTGCTGAAATAATCTGATTGCTACACTTGATTTACACTGTTTGTCTTAGATTTTATAATTTTCTTTTACTTCCCAGGTGTAGTATACCAACCGCCTATTACCAGTGTATTTAGTCAGTCGACATCAAAGTCTTTTGAAGAGAAAATCAAGTCAGCAGAAATAAAAATGGCATGTTTTTTAGCCAAAAATAACCTCGCATTCAACATCGCTGGTAATTATGATTTATTACTTTTTTACATCGATTTCTTATTCATTTTATTATGTGTTATCATTATTATTATTATTATTATTATTGTTATTAGTGCGATAAATTCGTCATAATCAAAATGCGTATTATGTTTTTTTAGATGATCTAAAGAATCTGGTGCAGTCAATTTGTCCAGATTCGGAACTAGCAAAACAAATCACTTTTGGAAGAACAAAAGCACATGCAATAATAACTAATGTCACTGGAAAATCTTCTTATCAAGAATTAGTAGTCCGATTGCGAAAAGAAAAATTCTCATTAATAGTTGATGAGAGCACAGATCGATCGACTATTAAGCACATGGCTCTTGTTGTAAGAACTGCAGTAAATTTTGATGTTCAAGATAATTTCTTGAGTTTGATACCTGTAACAGATTGTACCGCCATTGCATTGCATCAATCCTGCAAAGATTTTTTCGAAAAAGAGAATATTCCATATAAAGAGAATATGATAGGTTATGCGTCCGATGGAGCCAATAATATGTTTGGACGACATCTTTCTTTAGCTGCCCTATTTGCAAAAGATATACCAAATTTATTTTTGATGAAGTGTATCTGTCATTCCTTCCATCTATGTGCTTCTAATGCTTGTCGATCGTTGCCACGAGGAGTAGAAGATTTTGCGAGAGATGTTTATAGTTATTTGAAGAACAGTCCTAAGCGACTGGGTGACTATAAAGAATTTCAAAATTATTTAAATATTAAGCCTAATAAGCTCCTACATCCATCACAGACAAGGTGGCTTTCCTTACTTCCAGTTGTGAGAAGACTTTTACAGCAACTACCTGCACTGAAATTGTATTTTCAAAGTGCTGTTTTGCTTGACCGATTACTTGCTGCTAATTCGATTTTCGAAAAATGTATGGCTCCTTCGACAGAACTATACTTAGAGTTTTTGAGTTTCGTTTTACCTTACTTTCATGACTTGAATAAGGAAATGCAATCCGAAAAACCAAAACTATTTATATTATATGAACAAATTTTTTCGACTTACAAAACAATTTTAGAATGTTTTATTAAGCCAGAGCATATGGACTTGACTGATGAAGAGAGAGCCAGAAGTAAAGATCATTCTGCAAGTTTGGAAAGTAAAATTCTAAATCTAGACTATGACTCAAGAGAAAATCATCTACCTATTGAAGAAGTATACTTGGGAGGTAATGTTTCAGCTCTGTTATTACAAGAGGACTTTTGTCGTAGTATGGGGCAAGAGGAAATCCAGCAATTTAGAGAAAAATGCATTCTCTTCTACGTTACGAGTATTAGAGAAATAAGGGATCGCTTCCCGTTCCAAGATTTAGAAAGACAACGATTGAAGAATCTGCATTTTCTTAATCCTCAATATTTAATTGAGCGAAAACAATCCGTAAAATCTATTGCGCATTTAAAACAATTGTTTCCGGGTAAGTAAAATTACTGTGAATATTGAACAGTACATCTTTAATTTTATATAGATACATTAGGGTGTGCCAAAATGTAACTTCCTTGATGGACCTCTTAAAATTGGAGTTTTGAGTTCCACTTTTAACAGGAGTTGTGTCTGGGCATTTCCTGACATATTTAGAGCGTAAGGGATTTATTAGATTTTCACAGTATTTTTTAGCAAGAGTTTTGTTTGGCCAAATTTTGAAATTTTGAAATTTCAGTAAAAATGCCTAATTAAAACTCCTGTTAAAAAATTTTCTGAAAATCGAATAAATCCCTTACGTTCAAAATATGTCAGGAATTGCCCAGACACAACTTCTGTTAAAAGTGGAACTCAAAATTACAATCTTAAGAGGTCCATCAAGGAAGTTACATCTTGGCACACCCTAATATACATAAATATATTTGTCAGGATTTGAATGTTTACAACAATTAACAACTGCGGTATTTTTCTGTTTAGATTTATGTCCTACAAATTTAACCGAGTTAGATAGAGAATGGAGGCTCTTACGAAATACAGCTCTTCCTTTTAAAGCTGAGCAAAATATTAAAGTTGAAGAATTCTGGCATCACATTTCTCTAATGAAAAAAGGAGATGATTCACAGATGTTTCCATTATTGAGCCAGTTCGTAAGAAAATTGCTTGTTCTTCCACACAGTAGCGCCAATGTCGAGAGACTGTTTTCAGCAGTTAATTTATTGAAAACTAGTAGTCGAAATAATCTATCCACTGATACTCTGCAAGGGTTACTGCACACAAAAAGATTTATAAATAAAAGTAATGAGCAACCCACACCGACTGAAGAGCATTATAAATTATTTAATAAAAATATGTATTCTTTTAAAGAATAAAATAATAAGGCAGCTTTTTTTTTTCTTACAATTTTAATTATTGTTAACTAAGTTTATACTTTTTTAATTATTATTCAATAAAAACAATACAAGCTCAGTTTGTATATTATCCGCAATTCTTTATCGACTCAAACCCCTATAACATTGAAGTACAGCTTTTATTCCGCTTCTAGAATCAAAGTTATTGAATATTATTATTTAATCATTTCTGTGATCTGAGAAGATCTATTTTCTATTTTGAGATTAATTTTATTGGATGTTGTCAATGTTTAATTAAACCTAGTTTTACAACATTAATATTAGTTACTACTATCTGTAAGTGACTTATAAACTATGCTTTGGTTGAAGTCATAGACTCATAATTATTCGTTTTTCAATTATGACTATTTTCTATTGATATTTTGAATATTAGCGGTCTGTAATTCTGTTTTATCATTAGATTTCTAATAAAAATAGTTCAAATATGTCTCATCCAATCGAAAAGTAAATTAAGGATGCCAGATTCTTATTGGAGGGTCTCTAAAAGACTTGAAAAGTATGGGTGGTAGATCTACCAACTTTTCATAGTAGGGTTTGTTGGAAACTACCAACTTGTAGAACCCTATCTCCCACCTTGACGAATTTCGAGTTGGTAACGCTGGCCTGCGGTCACTCATATTGCGCCATCAGTCAGATGTCACGTGTTGCGCCGGCCGGCATGAATATTTGTTTGTTTTGATTTGTTCAGTGATAAAGTTTGTGTAAAAGTGTTATCATATTAATAAACAGTTTGAGTTTATCCCAATAGAAATGGAAAGACGAAAATTATTAGTGAATTTGGCCAGGACGAGACAACAATGCGCTATTATGAACCGAGATGAACTGATACAACTTATCAGTAACAACTGTGAAACTAGTTCTGGTACGTATTTTCTATAATAAAAGTTTTATGTTAATGTTATTTTAAAGTTAAATCATATAGAGTTGTAATAATTATGAAAATAGGTTACCATTGATATTTTTTTGTTATGGAACGACGTAAAAACGGCTATCTGCCATATAGCTTTTTATACATTGCGATGAGATGTAGATGGCTCAATTTACTTTTGTAAATTGTGATTTTTTGTTATGATAATGAGTACCTACTTATGTTAATTTTTATTGCTAGCTATATTAATTGACTTTTAATGAAATTTAATGTTCTTATTGATATTTTTTACTATTGTTTCATGTTCAGAAAGTCCGAAACGAGCTTTAAGAGAAGATGAAAGCTTACAGAACATAAGCGATGGATTTTTCGAGGAAAATGCAGTGTTGGCCGATGAAGTTATTGAAAATCTTATAGAAGACCTTGATGTGTCAGCGATGAAGACAAATGAGTATCAGTTAACTTCGCAAGATAAGTCCCCATGTTCTGTGTATTCTAGGTCGATCACACCAGTTCACTCTCAATCTGAGATAGAAATTATTTCTGAAAATTTGGATATTGATAATATAGATTCCCCGAGCAAATTACCGGTTACACCAACGCCCTCAGAATACAATTCATTTACTTCAAGTCCGCTGCGTACATTATCAGAATTAGATCAAAATATCTGTTTACAAAATTCAAGCAGGCCATCGACTAGGTCACGTTCAAACTGTCTATCTTCTATACGCCAAAGCAGTGATGCTTCTTCGGCAGCGGAAGCATCAAGTGAATGCTCTACGCCTTCCTCGTTAAACAGTAGAAAAAGACGTCAGTTCAATATTGATAGATCAAAGAAAAGGCGATTGAGAAATAAAGACAAGTGGATTGATACAAGACGTAAATTACTATTAAATTCAGGTAAACAACATCAGTCCAGAAATGGAAAAGTGCAACCTGCAAAACATCTTAAGCCGGCATGTGATAATTGCAAGTTTAACTGTAGCGCAAAAATATCTCACGAAGATAGAAAACTTATTTTTGATCGTTTTTGGAATCTCTGTGATCACGAAAAGCAATGGGTTTTTATAGGTAAATATACAAAACGTTGTAAGAAACGAAGAGTCACCACAGAGAACGATTCGAAACGCCAACACAGTGTAAAATATACTCTCCCAATAAATCTAAAAGAAACCAGCCCTAGAACTATAATAGTATGCAAAACAATGTTTAAGAATACGCTGTCGGTAAGCAATCAGTTTATACAGAGTGCACTTGATAAATATGATAAAAGTACTGGTAACTGTGAAAAAGACTTCAGAGGTCGTCATAACAATAAAACCAAGGTTTGTACAGCCGCCATAATAAAAGGTGTGTGTGATCATGTAAATTCGTTTCAACCAGTGGAGTCACATTACACAAGAAAAGACACAAATAAAGTTTACTTGGCCGATTTAAACTTCTCCACGATGTTTAAGTTGTACCAGACTTGGGCAGAGGAAAATAATGTTGTGGAAAGAGTACACACAGCGCGCCAGTACCGAGACATAGTTAACAAGGAAATGAACATAGCCTTCTATATTCCTAAAAAAGACCAGTGCGACGTCTGTATAGCATTTAAAAATTGCCATCCTTCACAAACCGAAGCACAAGATCAGTACAATAAACATATACAAGATAAAAATATAGCGAGATCTTTTAAGAAACAAGACAAAATTAGAGCTACTTCTAATCCTGAAACCGTAACTTCAGCAACCTTTGATTTTCAAAAAGTTTTGTCGACACCACACGGAGAAACCAGTTCCTTTTATTATAGTAATTTCGGGTATTATGGCCTGGTCGGCCAATATGGCCTATATTAATTTCTCCGATACATGCCATCACTAGCGGCAGGCGCATCTATCATATCGTCGCGGCCCTTCCCTTCACCCCCTTAGTCGATCCGCGCGTCGCTGCGAATGCGCATGTGTCCAGAGCGGGCGACGACCGAAATTTATCGAAATTGATGTTATTTTTTGGTAAGTTTTACTCATTTTGTTTTGATGAATTAATCTTAGTTTTTGTATAAATGATTGAAATTGTTGTTGGTTAACTATTAGTTTATAGTGTGGTTATATTTTAGAAGCAAAGTATTAATTACTTTTTAGGTTATATTTGTTTTTATTAAAAACGTGCATACGGCCAATATGGCTCACTAGGTAGGCGGCCATTATGAACTACTAGGCCATATTGGCCGACTGTAACAAGTAAAATCATATTCATACCAATAAATAAAATTAGAGTGTCTGTTTGTAGTGTCAAAATAAAATGCCTATTTCATGTTCACACTGTTATTTGTACTTCTTTTAAGGCAATGGCTCCACGAAAACCAATTTCACAAAGAAAACGCCAAACTTGGAGCAAGGAGTCAATGAAAATGGCTATCGAAGACATGCGGAATAAGAAAATGGGCTCATTAAAAGCGTCCAAACTGTACAAAGTGCCCCGAACAACCTTAAGACGCTTAGCAGCTAAAATTGATGTATCTGCTAAAGAAGCGACTTGCGCGAAACTTGGAAGAAAACCAACATTGCCACAAGAATTAGAAAAAGAGTTAGTACAATACGTTCTGATAATGGAAGCAAAGTTGTTCGGCTTAGCCCGAAAGGATGTTATGGGGTTAGCCTATCAGCTGGCAATAAAAAATAATATAACTCATAACTTTTCGGCAAAAAATGAAAGTGCCGGTAAAGATTGGCTTAAATCATTTTTAGAGAGGTATCCAGAACTTTCTTTTCGTCGTCCAACAGGAACTTCTTTTGCTAGAGCCAAGGGTTTTAATAGAGAAAGTGTGAATCATTTCTTTGATCTCTATGAAAAATTGATGGATAACTATAAATTCCCTCCAGAAAAAATTTACAACGTAGATGAGACTGGCATCAGTGTTGTTCCATCTCAAATGCTCCAAGTTTTAAGTCAAAAAGGAAAACGACAAATTGGTTGTTTAACATCAGCTGAAAGAGGGTCTTTAATAACTTGCGTGATGTGTATGAGCGCTGGAGGTTCATTTGTTCCTCCCATGATTATTTTTTGATGAAAGGTGCACCTCCTGGTGCCATACATGAATGTCATCCTTCGGGCTGGATTCAAACTAACTTATTTACAAAGTGGTTTCAGCATTTTATTCATCACGTGAAACCGTCAGAAGAATCTCCAGTACTGCTTTTTTTAGATGGCCATACCAGTCACACCAGAAATCTTGAACTGATAGACCTGGCAAGAAAAAATCATGTCCATTTACTGTCAATTCCACCACATTCCAGCCACAAAATACAACCGTTAGATAAATCATTCATGGGTCCACTAAAAAAATATGTTTCTGATGAAATAAAATCATGGGTAAAGAACAACACACGGCCCCTAACTCAATATGATATGATGGAAGTTTTTGGACGCGCATATCTACGCACTCAAAGCGGCGAGATAGCTGTCAATGGTTTTCGGGCAACAGGTCTATATCCGGTAGACAGGAACGTTTTTAAAGATCACGATTTTATTGATATGAATGACCACGAATATAGAGTCTCCAATCGAGAAAACATTACTCCAGAACCAATTACTTCATCTACTACTGCAATAGAAAACGGAAATATCACACCAGAACCAACTACTGCTCAACCTGTTAATTTAGTTCCCATTGCAACGTCGCCACAGCCATCAACTTCAAAGGATAATAACTTTATAACGCCATTCCAATTATCTCCGATACCAGAAATAACTCCTAGGAAAGCTACTAACCGAGGCAGAAAGGCTGCGAAGTCGACATTGCTTACTTCATCCCCGTACAAAAATTAATTGCTAGACTCATTGAAAAGAAAACAAGACCAAATCGAAAAGACTAAGAATAAAGTCAAGAAAGGAAAGGGCAAGGGTAAAAAGACAAAGTCAAAAATTGAGGAGGTACAAATGTCTAGCTCGGAGGAAGAAAATGAACCTTTGTATGACGAAAGTTCTGATGAAAGTCCTGATAGGAGCAATGTTTCTGATGCAAAGTGTCTGTATTGTGAGAACCTTTATTCTATGGATAACAGAGGGGAATCATGGATTCAATGCTTATGTTGCAAATTATGGGCTCACGAAGACTGCTCAGGAGTGGAAACTGATATTTTCTACTGCGAATTTTGTTCTACAAAGTAATGTTAAGTTAATATCTTTTAGTTTTTTATTTTGTTATTATGGTGGACAATATGGCTCACTTCAATTTAACCATATTAACCTACCGTGTTTAAATTTTGGTTATTTTTAAAGTTGTCAAAAATGTTTATTTAAACTGTGTTTTTATGTCATTAATGTTGGAATTTGTAATTGTTGATTAGTATTAAGTTCAAAGAACTGATTGAACCAATAAAGACTGTCTGATCTCATAAATCTCGTAATTTATTTCTGAAATAGCTTATGGTGTGCCATAATACCCGAAACTACTCTATAAGCGTAAACTTTCCGTCTTTAATTTTACTGTCTTTGATATGGGACTTAAAAAAGGAATATGTTACATGTGGCCTGAAACTATAGCTAAGAGGGGCGCGAATGAAGTGGCTAGCTGCCTTTATAATTTTATACAACAGTGAACTGATAGAGGCATCAAAGATATCCGCCTTTGGTCCGATAACTGTGGCGGTCAGAACAGGAACCGTATCGTATTTCTGATGTATGTATACTGCTCTAAAAAGTATGGCATTGATATTCATCACAGATTTTTGGAGAAGGGTCACACCCAGCAGGAAGGCGATAGTGTCCACGCATTAATTGAGAAATCGTCAAAGAGAAAGTTAATTTTTTGTCCTGAAGAATGGTACACCCTCGTTCGATGGTGTAAAACGTCCGGCGATGCTTATGAGGTAATAGAAGTAACACAGGACCAAATATTGGACTTCAAAATGTGTTTAAATGATTTTAAACTAACAAAAAATACCGACAATGAGAATGTTAAGTGGAATCAAGTTCGAGAAATAGTCGTTAAAGCAGAGAATCCTTCCACAATATTGTATAAATATGATTTAAATGATGAAGAACCCAAGCGAATTGACTTGATACGAAAAGTAACTACTCGTTCCCACCGTGGCTTTATTGCTCCCAAAATATGTTATAATGAACCCATCATGATTACCAGTGCCAAGTACAAAGACTTAATAAGCCTCTGCCAGCAAAATCTGATACCTCCTAGATATCATAACTTTTATAAAAATTTGAAACACAGTTCCCATACTGACGGTAATGAGACTGAATAATTTTTTAATTGGTTTTAAAATAATTTAAGAAAATATTTTCTTTCGTAATTTTTATGAACAAAGATTCATTATTGTTTATTTAGAATTTAATTTTCTACTTGTTTTTATCATTAAGTGAATCTATCTATTTTTATATGAAAAAGTATAAATAGAACGTACTTTAAACGATTTATTTTGTTTTTTTATTAAAGTACTGAATAACAGCTAATAATTGTGATAATACGAAACAGCTATAACTTGATTATTGTGACTGATTCTTTGTATAAAGTATAAAAAGCTTAGGAATGTCTAGATTTAATTTCATTGTTATTTTTTTCAAACTTCGTTTATTATAAGTTGAATTCTCAACCAAAGATCCTGCAATTACCTACCTCATAAATCTAAGGTTTGATTGATTTTATTTTTATTTCCAAAAATGTACGAGATGTTACGTTTTTAATGATAATAAATGAATGATTACTTAGTAAATATTTCATTTAACCTCCTTCTAAATCGTGTATCTTGCACCGAATCGACGACGTAGAAAAAGATATCTGCGCAATTATGTTATGAGCTTGGTGTATTTAAGATGTAAAAACGGTATATATCAAATTTTAATGATAGGAATTGTTACACGTATCGTATTTACTGAAATATACTAATCATACTATACTAAATCTATTTTTTTAATTTCCACGTAGAAACGACCAAGTGGTAGTTAACACAGTTGTATTTTTTTTAAGCGCAATGTAGATTCAGACATCTACAATATCTCATAAATTAAATGTAATTAGAAGAAATTAAACGTACGTATGGATATATTAATTAATAATGAAGCAGTTGTGAAAATTTCAACAAATTTGGTTCAAAATTGACAAAATGGGAGCATTATTTCCTATTATGCGCTCCTGAAAAGTAACCGTTTTGTAGATGACTCTTTTTACTTTGCACCCGTCGATTTAGTAATAAAACATTACTTTTGGGTGATTTTAATGCCCACCATTTGGCGTGGTCATATAAGACTGACGTCAGAGGGTCTCAAATTTTTGATGCAATCTCTGATAGCAACTTCGTTTGCTTAAACAACGGTAGCCACACTCGCGTTAAATTAGTAGCTGGCAATCTACAACAAAGCTCTCCTGACATTTCTCTTTGTTCAACTGATATAGCATGTCTAGTCAATTGGGAAGTGACTAGCGAATCCCTAGGAAGTGACCATTTAGTAGTTACCATGTCCTTTTCTGCCCCATATAATCCGCATTGGATTCCTAAACGCAACTTTAACGCAGCGGACTGGACTGCTTATCAAACACATCTAGAGAATTTTTTTTCCAATTTCGATGTTTCCATTGATCCCCAAATTGCTTACAATAATTTTATTAGTCATATTAACGAAGCTGCTGATCGTCATATCCCAAAAAATAAAATTAAATTCAACCCATCTACAAAATTTTCCCCTAAACCTTATTGGTCACCAGTGCTATCCCAAGCAGTAGCGAGAAGAAGATTAGCACTGACAAAATTTAGGAAAAATCCTACCCCCTCTAATTTTAAAATCCTTAAAGACCACATTAGGGAGGCTCAAAAACTTATACGGCGAGCTCGAGCAGATAGTTGGCGTAAATTCTGTAACTCTGTGGATGAAACTACTTCTAGTGGTGATTTGTGGAGAAAGATGAGGTGGTTCAAGGGTAACAGAGTTCATAACTCATATATAGATGAAAACAGTTGTGAACATTTATTACGAAGCTTGTGCCCCGCATCGGTTCCACCACAAGAGCCCGAATTTTACTCTGAAAATCTCCCTTTGGAATATCCTATAACTTTACATGTATTGGAGACATGTATTAAATCAAAGGACACTTCCCCGGGTAGCGATAACATATCATTCTCGATGATAAAGCGACTTCGTAAAAACAGTAAAAATGTATTACTCGCTCTGTTTAATACTTTTCTTTCCACAGGCTTTGTACCCAACCAATGGCGAGAAATTCTTATAGTTCCAATTCCTAAGCCTGGCCGCGATACTTCTTTAATATCTTCCCTTCGCCCACTTAGCTTGATTTCCTGCATTTGTAAAATCTTCCACTTAATAATTAATAGGCGCCTTGAATGGTATTTCGAGAATAAAGGATTTTTTTCCTCTGAAATGGTCGGTTTTCGAAAGTCCAAGTCGTGTGTAGATGGCTTGGTAAGGTTAGTTACCAGAATCCAATCAGGTTTTTCTCAAGATATGATTACCCTAGCGTGCTTTATAGATATCGATAATGCTTACAACAACATTAATATAAAAGCACTTTTAGAAACTTTAGACAAGGCCGGCGTTGGTAAAAAAATATGTCAGTATCTGTGGAACTTTTTGAGTTTTAGAAATATTAACATTAGACAGGAACAAAGGCTTATTTGTCGGTCTACTAGCCAAGGCCTAGCACAAGGTGACCCTTTGTCGCCGTTATTATTTAATATTGCTACATGCCATATATGTAAAACTATATCAAATGTGTTCATTTCGCAGTATGCTGACGATTTCGTGTTGTACACTATTAATGAAAGTACTGATCAGGCACGATGTTCCCTCCAAGGTTCTTTGAATATTTTAGCTAGTTTATTAGAAAACTTAGGCCTTAGTATATCCTCCTCCAAAAGTAAAGTATGTATATTTAGGAAGGGTGTAAATAGAGACAATATTAGCCTCTCTGTTAATAACATTTCGCTTCAGAACGTAGCTCACGTACGATATTTGGGTATGTGGCTTGATTGCTCCTTAAGGTGGTCAAACATATAAAAGAATTACGCGAAACATCACTTAAGTCATTAAATATGTTAAAGATATTGGCCGGTTCTGGATGGGGTGTACATCCGAAACATTTGAGAAAACTTTACATCTCGACCATTAGAAGTAGATTGGATTTTGGAAGCTTTTTATACAGTAGTTCTTGCAACTCTAATTTAATTAAATTAGATAGACTACAAAACCAAGCCCTTCGTACTATTGGGGGATTTATTAAAAGTACTCCCATACATGTAATGGAAAGCGAACTATGTTTGCCCCCATTAAACATTCGTCGATTATATCTCGCAGGCAAATTCTGGATGAGAGTCAAGTCACTGTCCAATAACGTGACAACAAATGAAGTAGCTAAATTAAATTCATTAACTTCAAGTAGATATTAGAGGCGCAGACGTACGCCAATTTTGGTTCAGATGTATTTGCAATTCAATAATATAAAGATTTTAACTAGGGACTATTTGGATATGTACACATTGGATTACTGGATGAATTGGTATGATACGCGTAATGCGATCAAATATAGTATAGAAGGCGTTAATCAGGCTAAAAGAGATTATTCCCCTGCAAATATTCGAAACACGTGTAATGAGTACATAGAAAACCAATTTTCAACATACTATAAAATTTTTACGGATGGATCGAAAGATAGTCAAGGTGCCTCGGGTGCCGCATTTTTCGATCCGCAGGCAAAGGCGTTTTCAAAATTCAAAATTTACAATGACATGTCCATTATGCATATAGAGTTAATCGCTATCCTAGAAGCACTGTCATACATTAAGTCAATAGATAGTAAATACTGTGTAATATTTACCGATTCTAAAAGTTCCCTACAACACGTGGCTCGGTGCACCTCTTGTTTGAGAGGTATACCGATAGCCTATGATATTATTAGGACATTATTTGAACTAAAAGCTCAAGCGAGAGAAGTTATCCTTCAATGGATACCTTCTCACGTTGGCCTGTACGGGAACGAGGAAGCAGATAGATTGGCAAAAGAAGCTTCTAGTGATGGTATTGCTATTCACAACCCACCTTTCTTTACCGATTGTATCCATCTAATACAAAGTTATTGTTACCGACTGTGGAAATTATATTTTGATGAGAGGTCTGTTGATAAGGGTATATGGTACCGGACTTTTCAGAATGAACCTTGGAGGAGGCCGTGGTTTGACAATGTTAGATTAAATAAGAACATTAGTAATGTTCCTATTTAATCAATTGCATTTAGACTTCGATCCGGACACATCCCATTGAATAAATTTGTATTCCTGATGAAGAAAGTTTCATCTCCGCTCTGTGAAGAGTGCGGTGTGGTAGAAGACGCATACCATATAATGGTGGAATGTGTCCGTAACGAGGATTTTAGAGCTCAGAATCTAAGTGATATCGTAGCGCTTAGAAATATTGGCGAATGTAACATCATTTTGTCACACCCATTATCCGATGTCGCAAAGCTTGTATATAGATTAGTAGAAATTGGCATGAGGAGACGTGTGCAGTGATAGCATATGTTTGTAAAATACAGATAAATGTTGTCACTGCACATGCCATGGTATCTTATATTATTATAGCACTGTAAGTAAGTAATAGAAGTACTATTAATGTAAAAGAAGCTCTAATGGAGCAACATAGTCAATTGTTGACTAAGTTCCTTAAATATAGAAAAAAAAAACATAATAAATAAAATAAATCTCCATTTGAGGTATGGACTGGGAAAACTTATGATATCCACAGACTGAGAGCTTTTGGTACAGAAGTATATGTACACATTCCAAAAGAAAAAAGGAGGAAATGGGATCCTAAAGGAGAAAAAGGTTTGATGGTTGGATATGATGAGGATGTGAAAGGATACCGCATCTACTACCCTGAGAAAAACATGGTAGAAATAAAAAGGGACATTGTTTTTATAAAGGAAGAAGAGAAGGAAAAACCTCAAGTGAAGAGAGGTGAAAGTCAAACTCAATTGTCATTAAACCTTGAAGAGGAAATAATGCAAGAGAATAGTCCCGTGACAGACAGTGAGATAGGTACCCTTGAATCCCAAGAGCCAGAGACAACCAACACAAGTAGTATACTAGAAGATAACTGAAAATGACAGTGACTACTTGTTATGCAGTGAAGATGAACAACACCTATCGGAAGATATTGATTTACCCAAAAGAGAAAGAAGTACGCGTGAGCGTAAACAAACAGTTTTCTACAAATGCAATAATGTGCAGTTGGACCAAAGTGAGTGTGACCCTGCTACATATGTCGAAAAGATGCTGGTAAGTGGAGTGCAGCAATTGCTAGGGAACTTGAGACTTTGAACGCTAATAAAACATGGGAATTTTGTAAATTGCCTGTAAATGCAAAGCCATTAACTAGCAAATGGGTTTTTAAAGTTAAAAATGTTAACAATGTCAAACATTATAAGGCTAGGCTTGTTGCTCGGGGTTTTGAGCAACAGGATATTATTAACTTGAATGATATTTATGCCCCAGTCGCTAAGTTAACAACTTTTAGGTTATTTGTAATAATTGCAACTAAATATAACTTACCCATATACCACCTGGATGTCACAGGGGCGTTCTTATATGGTGACATAAAAGAGAATGTGTATGTAAGTTTACCAGATGGGGCATATGCAGGAAATAATAATATTGTTAAATTGAATAAGTCATTGTACGGGTTAAAAAGTTCTCCTAAGTCCTGGAATATTAAAATTAATTCTGTTATAACTCGAGAAGGCTTTATAAGGTCTAAATGTGATCCTTGCTTGTATAAAAGGCATACTGATAAAGATAAAATATTTGTCTTAATTTATGTAGATGATTTACTAATTTTTGGAACTAATGAAAATGAGATTGTTCACATGAAAACAATCTTAAACAAAGAATTCGAGATTAAAGATTTGGGGTTAGTTACAGACTTTTTGGGAATAAATGTGAATTAAAATTTAGAAAATGGCATAACTACATTATCACAGAGAAATTACTTAGAAAATGTATTAAAAAGGTTCAATATGGAATATTGCAAACCCATGTTGACTCCCCTGGATATAAATTTTAATACTTGATGTAAATACTGAATGTAATATTTGTGTGTGTAATATTTGACGTAAATACTGAATGTTATAAAGACATTGAGGAAACATGTAGGCAAATGATTGGCTGTCTTATGTATGCTGTCTCAGGCAAAATAATAAATAAAACAAATCTCCATTTGAGGTATGGACTGGGAAAACTTATGATATCCACAGACTGAGAGCTTTTGGTACAGAAGTATATGTACACATTCCAAAAGAAAAAAGGAGGAAATGGGATCCTAAAGGAGAAAAAGGTTTGATGGTTGGATATGATGAGGATGTGAAAGGATACCGCATCTACTACCCTGAGAAAAACATGGTAGAAATAAAAAGGGACATTGTTTTTATAAAGGAAGAAGAGAAGGAAAAACCTCAAGTGAAGAGAGGTGAAAGTCAAACTCAATTGTCATTAAACCTTGAAGAGGAAATAATGCAAGAGAATAGTCCCGTGACAGACAGTGAGATAGGTACCCTTGAATCCCAAGAGCCAGAGACAACCAACACAAGTAGTATACTAGAAGATAACTGAAAATGACAGTGACTACTTGTTATGCAGTGAAGATGAACAACACCTATCGGAAGATATTGATTTACCCAAAAGAGAAAGAAGTACGCGTGAGCGTAAACAAACAGTTTTCTACAAATGCAATAATGTGCAGTTGGACCAAAGTGAGTGTGACCCTGCTACATATGTCGAAAAGATGCTGGTAAGTGGAGTGCAGCAATTGCTAGGGAACTTGAGACTTTGAACGCTAATAAAACATGGGAATTTTGTAAATTGCCTGTAAATGCAAAGCCATTAACTAGCAAATGGGTTTTTAAAGTTAAAAATGTTAACAATGTCAAACATTATAAGGCTAGGCTTGTTGCTCGGGGTTTTGAGCAACAGGATATTATTAACTTGAATGATATTTATGCCCCAGTCGCTAAGTTAACAACTTTTAGGTTATTTGTAATAATTGCAACTAAATATAACTTACCCATATACCACCTGGATGTCACAGGGGCGTTCTTATATGGTGACATAAAAGAGAATGTGTATGTAAGTTTACCAGATGGGGCATATGCAGGAAATAATAATATTGTTAAATTGAATAAGTCATTGTACGGGTTAAAAAGTTCTCCTAAGTCCTGGAATATTAAAATTAATTCTGTTATAACTCGAGAAGGCTTTATAAGGTCTAAATGTGATCCTTGCTTGTATAAAAGGCATACTGATAAAGATAAAATATTTGTCTTAATTTATGTAGATGATTTACTAATTTTTGGAACTAATGAAAATGAGATTGTTCACATGAAAACAATCTTAAACAAAGAATTCGAGATTAAAGATTTGGGGTTAGTTACAGACTTTTTGGGAATAAATGTGAATTAAAATTTAGAAAATGGCATAACTACATTATCACAGAGAAATTACTTAGAAAATGTATTAAAAAGGTTCAATATGGAATATTGCAAACCCATGTTGACTCCCCTGGATATAAATTTTAATACTTGATGTAAATACTGAATGTAATATTTGTGTGTGTAATATTTGACGTAAATACTGAATGTTATAAAGACATTGAGGAAACATGTAGGCAAATGATTGGCTGTCTTATGTATGCTGTCTCAGGCACAAGGCCTGATTTATGTTTTGCAGTCTCTTTATTAAGTAGGTATCAGAAATGTGCTAATAATACATTGTTAGCTGCTCTTAAGAGAGTACTGCGCTATGTAAAGCATACTTTAGATTATAAAATAATATACAAGTGTAATAGTAGTGTGTTGCAAGGCTACTGTGATGCTGACTGGGGAGGTGATCAGAGAGACAGAAAGTCCACATCTGGTTATTTGTTTACCTTTTTAAATTGTTTGGTAATGTGGTGTTCCAAGAAACAATCGTCTATAACCCTCCTCCAGCTACCGAAGAGTATCATGAAGGGACTTCATCGGAACCTGTACCAGGACCTTCGTCTAGTCAACCGGTTGCTGGTATTTTCGGTGTTGCTGCTTGGAGAACACGAAGTAGGGATCTCATATGGAAAAATCGTCATCTGGATTGGAATGACGATAGTATTACGTTTTTAGGTAAATCAGATCTTCCCTCAGACGTGGCACAACTAGAGACACCATTTGAATTCTTTTCTCAAATTATATGAGGATATACTTACCAAAATAGTAAATGAGACGAATTTATATATTACCCAAAAGACAATTAGCAACTGTCCTCCTGTAAATGTGTTAGAAATCCGCTAGTTTCTTGGCATTATTATATTCATGTCTGTGTATAACTATCCCAGCGTCAGATCTTACTGGTCAAAGTATGGTTTTCCCAATATAATGCAGATAATGAATTTGAACAGATTTGAAAAAATACGCTCAGTCATTCATTTCAATGACAATGCACAATACAAACCTGTTGGTCACCCTCAACACGATCGTCTATACAAAGTAAGACCTCTAGTAGAACATTTCTATAAAACATTTACAATAGTTGCCCCATATGCGCAGAGGTTGTCACTTGATGAGCAATTTATGAAGCAATACCTCCCGAATAAACCGCATAAGTGGGGGTTCAAGCTACTATGCTCTCTGTCAGGATATGCATATAACTTTGAAATTTATTCTGGTATGCACGACCTTGACAGCCTGCCAGGCGGTCATTCGATTGTGCCGCCATGTCCCACGAAGTGCAAATCACATTATTTACTTTGATAATTTTTACACTCCTTCCCTTGCTTCATTGACAGTCAGGGCATATATGCTCTTGGTACGATCCAAAGAAACCGTCTTGGTAAAAACTGTAAATTGCCTACACAAAAAGAATACATGAAAGATCCTGTACCTCGAGGGTCGTAAAAAGAGCAAGTGGCCGACTATGAAGGCGTGGACATTTCAGTTACCTGTTGGAAGGATAACAAGCTCGTTACATTAGCTTCTACGTATGTTGGTGCTGAACCAGTGGGTTCAGTCAACAGATACGACAAAAAAGAAAAGAAGACGATCACTATCCTCTGCCCGAAAATAATCAAAGACTATAACGCGCATATGGGAGGCGTCGTAATGGATAGTTTTTTAGGAAGAAAATGGTGTATTCGTTTATTTTACCACATGATTGCTATGGCTATTATAAACTCATGGGTTTTATATAAAAAAGCCAATATCCAAAGAGGGATCCACAAAAGCCTTAGTTTAGGTAAGTACAGATCCGAGTTGGCAGAGATGTTATGTAATTATAAAAAGAGTGCCGAAAACAAAAGAGGACGACCCTCCTCAAGTAGTATCGACAAAGAACTAGAAGCAAAGAAACATCGTGGACCTATGAAAGCCGTCCCACCTAAAGATGTTAGGACTGATGGAATTGGCCATAATGAACAAAGATGTGCCAACAAAAATAGATGCAAACTATTAGGATGCAAAGGCTACTCACGCACAGAATGCACCAAATGCAAGGTTGCTCTTTGCCATACATACGATAGAAATTGCTTTGCTGCATTCCATTCATCATAAATACGTATATAAGTATAGTTGAGGTAGTATATGCATATTGTTGCCAAATGGCAACATAATAACATTTTTTATTATAATATATCAATAAATTTGACTATGATTTTTTTATTATTTTTCCCGACCTCTTTACATAATAACGTACCTTATAACATGTTTTCTACAAAATAAAATAATATCATGCATGTAAGGGTTAAATGAAAAAACTATTAAGCTCAGTGACGGTCAATTTGGTTTCCGCAGGGGCTTATTAACTGATTTAGCGATATTTTCACTAAAAAATACGGTACATATATGTATCAAGGCGTACATCAGTCTTTGCTTGCTTTCTGGACCTTAGCCGTGCTTTTGATTCTATAAACTATACAATGTTGTGGAATAAATTGAGAAAAACTGAAGTCCCCCCCAGTATCATAAATATACTAGAATATTGGTATTCAAATCAACTGAATTAAGTAAGATGGAACAATGTCTTATCTGAGCCCTATAGGCTGCCGGGCGGGGTGAGACAGGGTGGACTTACGTCCCCTATTCTGTTCAACTTATACATAAACGACCTTATTGAGGAGCTACGCGGCACCAGAGCAGGCTGCTTTATAGATGGTGAATGTTTAAACAATTTAAGTTATGCAGATGACATGGTTCTGCTTAGTCCCTCAATCCATGGTATAAGAAATGATCGATCCCCGAAAGTTGTAAAAACCTTTAAATATCTGGGTCATATATTAACCGACACCCTGACAGATGATAGTGATTTGGAAAGGCAGAGACGTAGTATCGCTTGTAAAAGTAACAAGTTAATTTTTCTTATAGATAGCATATTTAAAATCACCACCAAATTCTACAATTATTTTAAGTATGTTACTTTTAATTGTTAATTTCATTCATCATACCTGGAATTTCGACCAAGTCATTGATGTGTCATGATGATGTCATTGATGAGACACTTGCTCGAGTCGCCGCTTACACATGTATCGTGCTCGGGTCCCACCGGAAAAAACCTTGTGACGCGCCCCACGTGACCATTTGAACCAAGAAGAGAACCTTAATTTAGAGTTATTATGTTCATGTTACGCAGATGTTTTCATTCTCTAAATAAAATATTTAGAGGAAGAAAACTCAGGCAATTTTGATTGGGAGCTCACGACAGCTAACCAAGGTCGACCCTATAACACTGCCCAAGGTGATATTTGACGGTACCACCATACCTTATAGCGATAAGGTAAACAACCTAGGAATATATTTGGATAGTACACTTTCCTGGTCTGAACAGTTAGAATATGTCAGCCGCAAGGTGGTCCGCTCAGCAGGTAGCATAAGAAGACTTAACGTAACTTTTTACCCGTGGCCACCAAGACTGCGCTTGCACTATCTATTCTCCTTCCTATTCTGGACTATGCCGATACCAGCTATCTTGATCTCACTGAAAACCAACTTGATAAACTTGAGCGTCTCTAGAATCTTTGTATTAGATTCATATTTGGTTTACGCAAATATGACCACGTCTCGGAATTTCGTAATAAGCTCAAATGGTTGTCCATTCGTCTTCGAAGGAAAACTCATGTTCTTCTGTATAATATTCTTTTCAATTCTACTACTCCTCACTATCTCAAAAAAACGTTTCACGTTTCTCCATGACACACATGCGAGATGCTTGAGATCATCAGCGAGTTTGACCCTTGAAATACCAGCGCACTCCACATTTTTTTTCCATAAGTCGTTTTCAGTCCAGGCTACACGCCTATGGAATGAATTGCCGCTGACTGCCCGGCAAGCTTAGACACTGTCAACTTTCAAAAAACGCCTTAAAGAACACTATTTGTCACTTTAAATAACTCAGCAGACATTGTTCAATGAGTATCTATATTTATTTATATACTGTTTAAATATATACGTATTTATATGTGTATTGTGTATGTATGTATTCGTATCTGTATGTATGTATATATGTTGTGTATGTGTATGTATCTTATATATATGTATGTCTTGACGAGGTTTGGTAGGAGCGACAGTACACCGCGTATTACTCTTCCTAGCTAATTATGTCCATATAAAGGTTGTCTGGGAGAGATCGCAGCATGCGATAAGACCGCCTTTTGTACTTGCATAATATTATTATGTACTACTCACTGTAATATATTCTATGTATATGTAATGTATTATATGTACAATAAAGCGTATTCTATTCTATTAACTTTTACTAATAAGATAAAACATTAAATTAAAACACACGACGAAATTCCAATTTATGCTAAAAGCTATCACTATCCGTTTGTTCATAGGCAGGAAGTTCAGGAACAAATTAATAAAATGTTAGACCAGGGTATTATACAACCCTGTCAATCTGCATGGAGCTCACCTATAGGTATGGGTGGTCAAAAAAGCAGACGCTTCGGGTAAAGTGACATAGCGAGTAGTCGTTGATTTTCGTAAACTAAGACAGAAAACGTTAGATGATAAATATCCCATTCCTAATATCACTTTCTACACCAGCTAAGGTTTTAGAATCGGCTATTCAACGTAGTTTGCAGGTACGGCTTCCGACCGGGGCGTAGCACCACCACCAATTTGATGCTGCCTATCTTGACTTTTAAAAGGCATTTGACAGCGTTGATAATGACATCTTACTTAGAAAACTTGCAAATTTTGGATGCACTCCGCATCTTTTAAAGTTCTTTGCAAATTATTTGGAAAACAGGCAACAATACGTGGACTACCATGGATACCATTCTGACGTTTACTACACGAGATCCGGTGTAAGCCAAGGCAGCAACTTGGGACCGCTGGAATTTTTAATTATGATAAATGACCTACCTGATGTAGTGAAACATGGTACCTGCTTATTGTTTGCAGATGACTTCAAGTTGCTGACTGTGGTTAAAAATGGCTCGGATTGTGAGCGTATGCAGAGTGATATCAATAGAATAGTCGAATATAGTCATAACAATAGCTTTTATTTAATACCTCAAAGTGCTCTATTATTAGTTTTACTCGGTCTCGAGCGCCGTTAACCTTTGACTGCAAAATAAAGAACGACAAAATGGCAAGGGTATCTTATGCCGGGAATACACATGCCTTTACCTGGCACACTTGCATACCAGCTCCTTGCACGTGCCAGCTATTGTCATGTGTATACACTACTGGCATGCCTGTATCTGGCAAGCAAGTAGATTGCAAGTAATTTGATTTACTAGCATGCAATATGAGGGAGGGGTCGCGGGGGGCTGCAAAACCGGCATGAGTGAACGCACGCGACAGCTACAGGCATGCCAGTAGCGAAAAGAGTTGTCGATGGGGTGCACGTTTTTGTAGTTTTGTGTTCGCGTCAAGTTTTTGTTTGTTCTTTATCTTTTGAATTCATCATGTCACGATGGGGAGATGAGAAGACGATACAATTTATACATTTGTACAAAGAATACGAATGTCTTTGGAACCCGAATAGCTCTCTTTATAAAAATAAAATTGCCCGCGACAATGCCTACACTAAAATTCAAGAGGCATTTAAAGTAACTCAAAAGGAAATTTAAAAAAAAAAAGTTTAAGAAATACTTACCATCAAGAATTGAATAAAGTGCAAAATTCAAAAACATCCGGTGCTGGATTGGGTGACGTCTATAACCCTGGTTTAAGGAGATGGAATTTCTGAATGTTACTTTTGAGTATAGGCAGTCAATTCATACAGAAGTAAGTACCTATGCCTACCTATCTACACTTCATTTATTACAAGCTTTCTCGCAATTTAGGTAGGTATGTATGTATGTTTATTGGGATGGAATACATAATAATATGGTACCATGGCTTTGTTGATGAAGCCGGAAGGTGGTCGTAGCAACTCTGCAATCGTACCAAGTTTGGGCTCTTTAGAATTGTCTTGCTGAGCAGTTGATGGATGTTCAAAGAAAAGTACAGTCGGCTATAAAAGCTTGTCAGAAAAAAATAATTTTAGACAGAAACATATTTTAGTATTAAAGGCGATCTAGACGTGTGTTTTATGCGTGCGTTTTTCAATAAAAAGACACGTCAAGTTTGATTACCCTTTTTCTAATGATCAGTTTCGAATTAGGCACCTAATTAAAAAAAAGAAAGTTGGTACACATAACAGTTTTATTAGTAAAGTAAGCATTTACATTTATCCTACAGTATTGATCATACGATCTTGCCAAGGCACTGCTTCCGTTGTAATAAAAAGATTAGCATAATTCTCTCGAACAAGTGTTGCTTCTCTAGATTTCTCTAGATTGAGACGGGCCTCGTGGCGCATTGGTAAAACTACCGACAGCAGCATTGAGGTCGGGGGTTCGATTCCCACCCGAGCACAAATATTTGTGACAAACATGAATATTTCGGTGGCGTCTGGGTGTTTTTCTATGTATTATAAGTATGTATTTACAAAAGAAAAGTATATGTGTATTAATATCCGTTATCTAGTATCCATAACACAAGCATTTAGTTGCTTAGCTTGGAACTAGAGGGCGCTGTGTGTATTGTGTCCAAGATATTATTATTATAGATGGATGATTACTGCGTGTTGGTGGTAAACTCTCTAATAACCTTTGTAATTGTTGACGCCAAGAGCCTTCAATTATATCACCGACTTGAATATCTTCATAATCTACACATCTTTGAGTAATATAAGTTGGAGAAGTTTTACGCAACCAATTGTGTAAAGAACATGCCGCTAATAATATAACGTCAACTTTTTCCGGCTTTAGGGCTATATTTGATTCAAAAATTCTAAATCTCGATACAAGGATACCAAACGCATTTTCGACGATTCGTCTAGCCCTTGATAACCGATAGTTAAAAACTTTTCCTCTGTTAGTTGGCATGGTAGGAAATGGTTTCACGAGGTACTTTTTTAATGGAAAAGCCGCATCTCCAAGTATAACAAAATGATCAGGAAATTATGTACGCGATCTAGGGGTGGAACTTAATCGTGAACTACTATTTCGTGAACACATTACGAAAGTGTGTAAAAATGCATATCGCAACTTAGGTTTAGTGCTCAGACAATCTAAGGGATTTCACAACGTTACCACTATAAAGGTCTTGTACGATGCGCTAGTGAGGAGATATATGGAACATGGGGCATTCATATGGGCTCCACACGAAGATAAATATTAGGTCGGGGAAAAAGTCTTTTCGCATAACGTAGGTATAAACTTATTATAAAATTTCTTTGACTGTACTATTTGTGTCTGGCTGGTTTTGGTAACATTAAAAAGGTTACATTATAAAGAAAAGAAAAAAATAAAAAAAAGTTGTTTCCCGCTATTTTTCATTTGTTTTTCTCTCCGTAAAAATGAGTGAATCTAATGAAGAAATTCGATACATTTTAAAATTTTATTATAAAAAAGGCAAAAATGCAACTCAAGCAGTGAAAAAAATCTGTGATGTTTATGGACCTGATGCAGTGTCAGTAAGAGTAGCACAAATTTGGTTCAAACGTTTTCAGTCCGGAAATTTTGATGTTAAAGATGCACCTCGCTCTGGTCGCCCTGTTACGAATAAAATGGACGCCATTTTTGAAAGAGTGGAGCAAGATCGGCATATTAGTAGTTACGATATAGCTGAAGAACTGGGAATTGACCACAAAACAGTTTTGACCCATTTGAAGAAAGCTGGTTATACAAAAAAGCTCGATATTTGGGTGCCACACGAGCTCACTCAAAGAAACTTAATGAACCGTGTACTCATTTGCGATTCATTATTGAGACGTAATGAAACCGAGCCGTTTTTGAAGAGATTGATAACTGGCGATGAAAAGTGGATCACGTACGACAAGAACGTGCGAAAAAGGTCGTGGTCGAAAGTTGGCCAGGCTTCACAGACTGTGGCCAAACCTGGCCTAACACGAAATAAGGTGATGCTGTGTGTATGGTGGGATTGGAAGGGCATTGTTCATTATGAGCTTTTACCGTCCGGCAAAACCATCGATTCTGATCTTTACTGCCAGCAACTGATGAGATTAAAGGAAGCAGTCGAGAGAAAACGGCCGGAATTGATCAACAGGAAGGGTGTGGTCTTTCATCACGATAACGCTAGACCACACACATCTTTAGCCACTCAGCAAAAATTAAGAGAGTTCGACTGGGAGGTCCTAGTGCATCCACCATATAGCCCTGACCTTGCGCCTTCAGATTTTCACCTGTTTCGGTCTCTTCAGAATTCTTTAGGTTCTGTAAGGTTGACCTCAAGAGAGGACTGCCAAAACTATTTGTCCCGTTTTTTTGATCAGAAGTCCCAAAGTTTCTACAGTAACGGAATAATGTCTCTGCCCACAAAATGGCAGAAAGTTATTCAACAAAACGGTACATATATATTGTAAATAAATGTAAATAAACTTTGAAAAAAATGTCTTGACTTTTCATACAAAAATACGAAAATACTTTTTCCCCAACCTATTATAAGGTAATGTTAGAGCAAGTACAAAATAAATTTACACGGCATTTGTACCACAAGCAGTATGGGGTTTATCCGCTCATGTACTCAACTCTCTTTGTGCTAGGAATGGTTGGGTACAATGAGCTGAAAGTACGGCGCCAGTTTGCATTGGTGATTTACCTAATTAAGTTGCTTAGGGGAGAACACCACAACCCAGGGATACTACAGTGATTGAACTTTTGCGTGCCGAACCAGTATATTTGGAAACGTCGGCACCCACCATTACTAAAAGTTCCAACGGCTAGGACGAACTTACTAGCTAAGACACCGCTTACCTGTGCTATTCGTGTAATCAATGAAGTACACACAAGAGTAGATGTACTGAATGATCCTTCTAGTGATGTCGCGAAGGTTACATTATACGTAGCAACCTATTAGTCCAAGAGCCAGATGCAAATTTGGTTAATTATTTCTTCTCGATAGATAATTGGCGATACGCATCAGACAACAGTATCATAAAGCCCTATGACCGTCAGCTGCGGCACAGTGGGTGGGATGAGTAGTTGTAACCTCCCCCACGCTTGAAGAAAAAAAAAATTCACTCATTTCCTCTCGGCTAAAAATTTACCAGATGATAGCTTATATGTAACTATTGATAAATACATACGTCAGCTGGCTGTATCTCGGTGGAAAAATCGTCAGCTGATACTTTGAAGGTCGTTACGTAGAAGTTAGCCAGAAGCAATTACTGACTATTTAAAGGCATCAGCTGACCAGGTTTCCCTCGACTTACTGCTAGCTGATTTTTTTTATTTATCACAGTATTATATTTACAATCAGCTCACAAATTTTCGTGTGGGAGGAAATGATGCCTCTTTAATTATTCGGCATAGCACTCCAACATGAGTGTTGAGATGAAACAAGTATTCCATATCAATATTTTTTAAACTTATACGTATATAATCATATAATTTTAGATATATTCCAATATTTCAATAATCAATTTGCTTAGTATAAATTAACTAGTTACTTGATAAAAATATTTATTATAAAAAAATTATGACAAATTACAATACGAATGACAATGTTATTTAATCATTTTCGGCTTCGCTTTGGCTTGAGTCACAACTATCTCTCTCTGATTCATTGTCCGAGTCGCTGTCAGAGCTGTCTGCTGTTATATTTTCGTCGTCAAAATCTGATTGATCGAATTTGTGAGCTGATTGTAAATATAATACTGTGATAAATAAAAAAAATCAGGTAGCAGTAAGTCGAGGGAAACCTGGTCAGCTGATGCCTTTAAATAGTCAGTAAATGCTTCTGGCTAACTTCTACGTAACGACCTTCAAAGTATCAGCTGACGATTTTTCCACCGAGATACAGCCAGCTGACGTATATATTTATCAATAGTTACATATAAGCTATCATCTGGTAATTTTTTAGCCGAGAGGATATCACTGAAAGTGAAGTTTTTTTTCCCATGATCTAGCCATCAGCTGACGTACAATGCACTATGTTATAGCCAGCTGACTTTTTTTGTTTGTTGAGGTATTGGGTTAGCTATAACTTGATTAACTTTTAGCCGAGAGGAAATGAGTGAATTTTTTTTTCCTCAAGCGTGGGAGATTACAACTGCTCATCCCCCTCACCGAGCCTCAGCTGACATTCACGAGGGTTTATAGTTCGATTTTCTGATGCGTTTTACTAATTATCACTTGAGAGGAACTTGGTCATATAAATCTGTTACTGGCTCTCGGACTATATGTATAAGGCATTATTATTATTACTTAAATTTTTTATATAATTATTTATTAAATGTTTCTCTGTTCTGTAGGCCACTCTATCGCTTTAGGGGTGTCACCTGTATTGATAGTTTAAGGATGTAAATAAATAAATAAAATAATATCAATGATATTTTAGATAACTAGGTAAATGTCAGTATTTTTCATCCCGAAGACAGCTTAAAGTGAAACTTTACGTGAAAGTTGAAAACTGCTCACAATTTTTTTATTATATATGTAAGCTTTGTACACTGTATATTGTGTACGTTGCCTAATGGACGAATGTGTGTACGCCGCCTAACAAAATTGACAAGTAGACATTCATCGCTACCCGATAAAGAGATAATATACATGCACATCATCATTCATCATCATTAGCCTATTGCAGTCCACTGCTGAACATAGGCCTCTCCCAATTTGCCCCACAACATCCGATTCTCTGCCTTCCGCATCCAGTCTTTCCAGCAGCCTTTCTGAGGTCGTCTGACCATCGGGCTGGTGGGCGTCCTACACTACGCTTACCAAGTCGCGGTCTCCACTCAATGACCTTCTTGCTCCATCTACCATCGGTACTTCGGCAGATGTGACCAGCCTCAGCGAGCTTATTCTACGAGCTATGTCGGTTACTCGAGTTCTCTGTCGGATATACTCATTTCTGAGTTTATCCTTCAGAGATACCCCGAGCATAGCTCGCTCCATAGCTCGTTGAGCGACTTTAAATTTGTGGACTAGCCCTACCGTAAGTGTCCACGTTTCGGCACCGTAGGTCATAACTGGTAAGACGCACTGATTGAAGACTTTGGTCTTCAGGCATTGCGGTATAGGCGAGCTGAAAACTCGACGCAGTTTGCCAAATGCGGCCCAACCCAGCTGAATCCTCCTGTCGGCTTCCTTCTCGAAGTTTCGTCTACCTAACTGGATAGTTTGGCCCAGGTAGACGTATTTGTGTACAACTTCGAGAACCGACCCTCCGACATTTATCGGTCTGGGCACGACATGTTCATTGAACATGACCTTCGTCTTGTCCAAGTTCATGCCCAAACCGACACGCCGGGAGGATTCGTCTAGGCTGCGCAGCATTCCGCTTAACTGTTCCAGCGACTCTGCCATTACAACGATGTCGTCGGCGAACCGAAGATGTGAGATGTACTCACCATTCACGTTGATACCCTGTCCAGTCCAATCCAGGGTCTTGAAAACGTCCTCCAGAGCGTTGGTTGAGCTTAGGAGATATGACATCTCCCTGTCTTACACCTCGATTAAGCTCGATGGAGTTCGTCACCTGGTCCTGTATCTGGACAGCCATCGTGGCGGTGTCATACAAGCATCTCAACACCTCGATATAGCGCCAGTCGATCCGACATCGCTGCAATGCATCCAGAACTGCCCAAGTTTCGATGGAGTCGAAGGCTTTTTCGTAGTCCACGAATGCCATACACAGCGGCTGATTGTACTCCTCGGTTTTCTGTACAATCTGCCGAACAGTATGGATGTGGTCCACGGATACATGGACATGAAGTGATTCATTTCTTCTTCTATAAGAGTAATATTTTTCATAAAATAGCAAGTTTAACTTAGTAAAATAACTCAATGTCAATCTACTAAAATATTGGAAGTAAAAAACCTTTAATTGTCGATTTTTTCTATTTTTAGGTTAGTACTTTTATAACGTAAATATTTTAAAAGTGTTCGTATGTTGTAATAAAAATAAACTTTTCTATTTTTAGATAAAACAAATTGTGCGTTATTTACTCCAGTATTATCTAACATATTACAAATCGACAATTGTCAGAGTTTGATTGGATAATACAGTGCAACCTCGATATAACAAATCGGAGGGGAACAAGAAAATTTTCGTAATATCAAGTAATTCGTTGAACTGAGGTTTGTTGTGTTGAGGTTAGATTGGTCTAAAATTCGTTAAAAGAGGTAAAAGGGATTTCGGTCAACATAATTAATGATGTTTCGCTTTTCTGCGACCGATAAGGAACACCTTTTACGTTTCTAAGCCATTTTAACTGAAATCTTTAACAATAGTGACGAGCAGAGGTGTTTACACAAAACAGCAATGATTACTTTACAAACAAAAGCGTGTAGAAACATGTCGACACATGAATCACATTATAAGATTACGAGTTATATTATTGGTGGAAACTTTATTATAAAGGTTTTGGATTGGCAAAATCCTACTACTATTATAAAGGCAAAAGTTTGTAAGTATGGATGTATGGATGTTTGTTACTCTTTCACGTAAAAACTACTGAATGGATTTGAATGAAACTTTACCACAATATAGCTTATACATCAGAATAACACATAGGCTACAATTTTTGAGGTTTCTAATGTGAGGTCGTAAAAAAACACATTTTTTGCGCTTACATTGCAAACGCTGACTGAATCCTACAAGATAAATCAAAACAATTTACTACAGTATTGTACAACTTAAAAAGGTCTACAAAAAATTCCGTGATGGTATATGTTTATCTCTTAGGAATAACCCACAATAACCATTTTTTATCCTTTACTTTGTACGAGAAATAATGGCTTATTTACGAAGCGATTTTAAGCAATACAGTATTAATCCTTATCCAATTAAGTATCTTAAATACATTGTGCATTTAATAAAAATCAATATGGCTTTTTACAGCATGTAAATTAAATAAATATTTTCGAAGATATCACAGATTTAAAATGCAGAGTCATAGCAATTTCGGCGATAAATACCGTTTCGGTGATAAATACCGGCAGCGGTGCCAGGCGAACGGGGCGTGGGGGGAGCGGGGTAGGTGCGGTGGGGAAGAAGTGGCTCATCGCTGAGTGCGCGACCCGAACACGGGCAGACGCGTGAGGGCAGACGTCGTTGACGGTTGTGTCCGTTTTGCGAATTTTCAAGGCACTAGCGATTTGATAAAAACGTATGGTCGCCTACTTTAAGTAATATAGGCCTAAGGTTAGTTATTGCCAGGTTTCTTTTTGGTTAGGAGTTACACGTACAAAAAGATACTTCATTTTTACGAATTACTTCATTGATAATTCAATTACTATATAGATAGGTTACTTACAGTTAATTATAACAAATTATATAAATAGGTTAATTATAACGAATTACTTCATTGATAATTCAATTACTATATAGATAGGTTACTTACCGTTAATTATAACAAATTATATAAATAGATTAATTATAACGAATTACTTCAGTGATAATTGAATTACTATATAGATAGGTTAATTAAATAGGCAAGGATTGCATTAAAGTACAATCATAACAATAACTACCGTACTGTATTTTTTGGAAGTATAGAAACAACACGTACTTAAGAATTATGCCGCGAAAGCGTAAGTCTAATCTTTCCCAAAGCTCTAATAAAGCTCGAACTATGAAAGTAGCTAGACTTAACGAGACGTTTCCACAAGCCGAACTGCGAAGGCTTAAACAAGCAGAGCGTGAGGCAGCTCAAAGAGCTGCTGAGACACCAGAGCAGTCCCAAGATAGACGTCGACAGCATGCTGAGTATCTAGCATCTCAACGGGCTGCAGAGACACCAGAACAGTCTCAAGCTCGACTTCAACAGAACGCTGAATATCTGGCATCTCAACGGGCTTCTGAGACACCCGAACAGTCCCAGGATCGACGTCGACAGCATGCTGAGTATCTAGCATCTCAACGGGCTGCGGAGACACCCGAACAGTCTCAAGCTCGACGTCAACAGAACGCTGAATATCTGGCATCTCAACGGGCTTCTGAGACACCCGAACAGTCTCAAGCTCGGCGTCTTCAGCAAGCGACTTACATAGGGTCCCAAAGAGCTACTGAAACTGTTGAAGCTGCTGAAGCTCGCAGACGCGCTGTTGCTGAAAGGGCACAACAGCGACGATTAATATTTACAAGAAACGCGTGATATACATAATCCCGTAGAGTTCCTAAACTCTTTAAAGTTGTCCGGGGTGCCATCACACAAGTTGGAATTAAAGGTAGGTGTACCCGTTTTGTTAATGCGTAACCTGGATGCGCCAAGATTATGCAACGGTACTCGGTTGCGAGTTACCGAATTAGGAAGGCATATAGTGAAGGCTACAATTTTAACTGGAGAAGCCAAGGGAGACAATGTTCTTATACCGCGCATCCCAATCATACCCAACAACTTGCCATTCAATTTTAAACGCCTGCAGTTCCCATTAAAAGTCGCATTTTCAATGACGATCAACAAATCGCAGGGTCAAACCTTGAAGGTAGCAGGCCTACATTTGGGCACGCCATGTTTTTCTCACGGTCAGCTCGATGTGGCTTGCTCACGTGTTTCCAAAGCGAAGAATCTGCATGTTTATGCTGAAGGAAAAAGATCGTTAAATGTAGTTTATAGGAGCATACTGCAGTAGCTACCTATGATTAGGGCTCTGCAGTGCTTAGTTACCGTATTTCTTACTTATTACTAGACTAGACGGGACGAACCTGAAGTCCACGCGAACGAAGTCGCGGGCAAAAGCTAGTTCGTTATAAAGAGGATGTACGCAAAGAATGTTCGCAATGTAAAGGTATATTTTATATTGACTCTATGGACAATTCAAGGGGATTACGAAAAATTTGTTAAATCGAGGAAGTCGTTATATTGAGGTACGTTATATTAAGGTTGCACTGTAGTAGATCATGACAAAATTACAATTTGAAGTTGAGCTGGCGGCAGATGAAGACCCGAAAAATAAATAACATCTTATCATTAAATCAGTTACAAAAGAAGATGGAATTACATACATCCACCATTGATAAAGTTACCAGAATTTTTGGAAATAAAGAAAACATTACAGAGAAGAGGTAATAATAGAAAGATGTGGATATCCATGCCAAAGGATGTTTTAGCACTGTACATGGATGACATTGAAAATATGGTATTTAATGATTATTTATTACAAGAAAAGACTCAAGTCATGAGCGAATCTATTACAGATGGAAAATTATTGGCAATTTTAGAAAAATTAACAGATAAATCCCATGTCAACAAAGAAAAACATAACGAGTTGAGCAAGGTAAATGAAAAATTAATTTTAAAGAAGTTTGATAACAAAATTACTAACGCCAAACAATGGCTGCAAAATTTTGAAAGTGAATGTACTTTGATATAAATGATGATACAGATAAAATCAGTGCTTTGAGATTATTTTTGATGCCTCAGAAAGTGACTGGTTATATTTTATGTTAATTAAACACAGTTTATACTCTATGTGGCAAATATGGCAAGCAAGTTTCCTAAAAACATTTGCAGATAAAAGTTGGTCCTCGTAATGTATGCATTTAGTTTTAAACATTTGAACGGCTCTCTTCTGGAATATGCATTGAAAAAGCAGAGATTGTTACTCGCGTATAATAGTGATATGGATACGAGAACTCTTACTGATTTGATTGTCACAGGATTGCCGACTTATATTACAGGTAAACTAGATAGACAAGAGGTGACCGACCCAAATCTTCTGTTTAGTGTGCCCTACGGATGCATGAAAATCAGAATAATTTTTTACAAAAACATTTCACTGGAAAAAAAGCTCTACAAAAACAGAAGTTGAATATAAAAAAAAACACCCTGTCAAATATGTTACAAGAGGGGAAAGAAAAACAGATTTCACTCTGAAGATTTGTGCTGGTTCAAAGAAGACAACAAAAGCAATGACAGTGTAACACACACTGTAAAAATTTGATGTTGGAGATTGATGAATTTCAGGATACAAAAAACTAAATATTCCCCCACTAATGGATGCCATACACGCTAGGTTTTGCATGATGGTTTCAGCCGTGCATGCATAACCGACAGGCAAGCCCTAGCGTGTATGTGATTAAACTGTACAGTTATCGGTGCATGTACATGCAACCGAGCAAATATCAAAATTGATATTTTATGCCGCTCGGTTATGTTTGCACGCGAGCATAACCGAGCGTGTGTGGCATCCGGCGAGCTTGCCTGCCACAGTTCTCAGTTTTTAATTGTTTGCGACGGCGGAAGGTCGCGCGCGCGCATCATCGCGAAAATGGCGAGTCGCAAGCGCAATGCCACATTAGAAGAATTCATAGAATTTTATAAGTCGGAACCTTGTCTTTGGCGCGTAAAGTGCAAAGAATATCACGACAGAGACAAACGATCGACAGCATACGAGAAATTGTTAACTAAGCTCAAGGAATTGGAGCCAACTGCTACAAAAGATGATGTGATTAAAAAAATTAATACGTTACGCAGTAACGTTAGACGAGAGAAAAAAAAAATACGATGAATCTGTGAAGTCTGGAGCATCATCTGATGACATTTATAAACCAACACTGTGGTACTTTGAATTATTCGATTTTATTGGAGATCAAGATATTCCTCGCAGGTCGCGATCTAACATTTCGGACTTTGACGAGAATGATTCGAATGTAAGTATAAAGTGAATTATTTATTATGGAATTTATAGATTAGGTACGGCCGACTACAAACAATTTAGTACATTTTTTCATATCGTTTAGTAGGTAGGTACTCTCGACAACTTGTAACGCGTGATGTGTGGTCGTCTGTACCTATGTTTTTTGTAACGTCGTTTATAGCTTTACAAAATGTAGGTACCTACCTACATAGATTGTTACAGTATAAACTCTTAAGCGGTGTGGTTGATCATTTATTAATAAAACAATATTATTACATAAAAATAAAAGAAATATGTTACATTTCAATGAAACTATCCTGCCAAGGTACTTTGCCTTCATTGACAAAGTAAGTTTGATATTCTAGTCTGACTTTTTTTGCATCATTCAGGACATTTCCTCGATTTTGTACTTGTAAATTTTCTACGTTTGAACGTGTGGCATCGTAGCCCGTGGTAACAACAGTTCCATTATCCACATTTTCTCGATAAAAACATCTTGGAGGTGCATATGAATTAGGAGTGTGCTCCATTAGAAAGTTGTGCAAAACACATGTAGCCATCACCACTTTTTCTATATTGTTTGGTTCTAAATTGATCTGAGTATGGTAAATGCGAAACCTTGATGCTAGTATGCCAAAAGCGTTTTCAACTATTCTTCTTGCGCGAGATAATCTGTAATTAAAAATTTTTTTTTCGTAGCTGCTCAAATCTGCTTGACGATATGGTTTCAACATGTCAGGTCTCAACGGGAATGCGTCATCAGCAACAAATACATATGGCAAACACCTTGAACTGTGTTGAATCGGTTCGGAGTTTGGAAGATTTAAATGTTTCATTTGTAACTTTTCAAAAAACGTTGTATTCTGCAAAACACCTCCGTCGGAAACTCTTCCATTTGTACCAAAATCTGCTAATAGAAATCGGTATTTGGCATCAACTATTGCCATAAGAACCATGCTATGTCGTCCTTTGTAGTTGTAGAAATAAGATCCACTATCAGCAGGTGGCACTATGTCTATGTGTTTTCCATTTATGGCACCTAAGCAGTGAGGAAAATTCCATCTCTCTTCAAAAAGTTGTGCGGTTTCCTTCCATTTATCCGATGAATCTGGAAACTAAAATAAATATTATTTTGTTGTGTTATAGGATGCTGACAACTCGACTGAAAATACAATAGATACTACAAAAAATGCTGCTGCAAATGTTAGTACAGGGAATACAGACGATATTACGACACCTAAGAATACTCCATTACCTGCTACTAGACCGGGAAGAAAGAAAATGACAGAGCAAGATCAATTAACTACTGACATATTACTATCCGTGAAAGACCATTTTAAGCGTCCTGCTCCTGCTTCAGCAACAGAAGATCGTTACGATCTTTTGGGAAGATCTATTGCAATGAAATTAAGATCATTAGACAAGCGTCAACGCTTGATTGCGGAGAAGATAATTAACGACACCTTGTTCGATGCCGAGATGGGCAATCTGAATACCGAAGCAATTCAGAATCGTCGAAGTTTAACTTTTGTTTCTTCACCAACTCCAAGTCTCTCACGAACTCCAAGTCCTTCGCCCTCACTAGTTCAACAATATTATACACAACCGTATACTCATACCGCTTCTGTTGCGCCTCAAATACAACCCTGCGTATCTCCGATACAACAGTACAACACCCAACAACAAAGGTACACGATTTCTCCTGCAACGCAAACTCAGCCCTGCGCATCTCCAATTCAACAATATAACACTCAACAACAAACTACTTCTCCTGCACCACAACGTCAGCCCTCACCAGCACTACAAGAAGAATTTGACACACAACTGACAACAGCAACATTTTATTCAAATTTTAATTCATAAATGATTTAAATAATATATGTACATACATACATACATACATACATACATACATAACTTCACGCCAAATCCCTTGCGGGGTAGGCAGAGAGAACAGAAATAATAATATATGTAATTGGTTAATTAAAATATGTACCTACCTATTAAACTTTTCTAACGATTTGAATTTGGTTTTAATTATTTACTCACCTGTAAATAGTCGTCTTTCAGTGCTTCATAAATAGCATCGCATGTTTCTGGTATTATTCGGCCCAAAGCCTGAGGTGATATAATAGCAGAATATTTAAGACACTCGTATGTTCTTCCTGTTGCAAGAAATCTTAATGTTACTGCTAGTCTCTCATGTGCTGATATTGCTTTCCTCATAACAGTATCTTGTCTTTGTATTAACGGAGTAATCAATGATAATAGTTTCAAATAAATTTTTTCATCCATTCGTAAATAATTTTTGTAATCTGTTGGTGTAAATTTCAATTCATTTATCAAATTTACGTGGGAGAATTGCTTTCTTTTCAATAACCAGCGTTTAGACCATTCAGTGCGATTTCTTTTTCTTTTTCTGTTCTGCAGAACAAGTGTTAGGCCAAGTACAGCTATCACATCGTCGTCGTCCATTGTAGTTTGGTATTGGCGTCCTACACACACCGTCACGTCACGTACTACGTAGCTCAACTGAGAGTTCATGGCAAGATGGTGCATGCAAAACCTAACGTGTATGTGTAGTATGAAACTCGGTTATGCTTGTCGGTTTTGCATGCAAAGTTATAACCATCATGCAAACCCTAGCGTGTGTGGCCGCCATTAAATGCATGATTTTTTGTATTACTCCGCAATAAATTGAAATAGATGGGAAGAGTTCCATAGATTATGTGAAAAATAAAGAAAAAAATCATAGAAATAAAAATAATATTTTATTTCGAAAAATATTGTTGATGTATTTCTACATCATTATGCAAAATAGGTTCCAATCAGCTGATATGTCAATTAAATAATAAAAGAGGTTTAATATCTAGGTAATATTACTGGTGAAAATATCTAAAACAGTTATTTCTTGCATTCAGACAAAGAGGTACGTTACATTTAGAACATGACCATTGTGTAGTACCTTTGCAATTAGTTATTTTGCACCTAAGACGATTAGAAAAGACAGGCCAATGATCAATGCCATCTTTCCTTACATCAACACTTGGAATTGGATGACTAGGACCTTTTTGTTTCTTTGCTCGCAATTCCTCATCAAGAGAGGCATTACTTGGCCGTCCTCTTTTGCTGCCATCGGTTGATCCCATATTGCAAAGGGCATCCTCCAATTCGTTACGAAACTGACCAAGATTTGGAAGTTGTTTTTTGGGAATGCCCTTTGCAATGCGGTTCTTTTTGAACAACACCCAGGAATTTATAACTGCTAAGTCTAAAAGGTGGTAAAATAGCCGAAGGTACCATTTGCGACTCTTAACCCGGATGCGATAGCGTCCTAAGAAACTATCCATCAGGTCCACTCCGCCCATATTGTACTCCTGTACAATTTTGGGACAAGGCACTTCTACCTTGCGTTTCTGTTTCTTGTCGAAACGCACGACTTTTCCCATTGGTTGAGAGCCTATGTAATTTGACAATAGCGTTACTACTTTATTGTCCTTCCATACAGTTGCTGAAAAATCAACACCGTCGAAGTGCGCTGTCCTTTCCTCGTGTGTTCCTCTAGGGACTGTTGTCTTCAATAAGTCCTTCTTGTCTGGAAGACGACAGTTCGGAAGTCTGTTCTGCTGGACAGTGCCGACGCAGTGAATACCCTGTTTTGCCAGGTAATACGCGAGAGGCAAGGAAGTGTAGAAATTGTCAAAAAATACGATGTGATTTCTCATCCTCGGAATCACCCTCGCCAAGCGTAAAACCACATTGTTCGTTACTCCTAAGTCCGGTTCACCTGCTGGTTTATCTTTCTGGCTATCTTGCCCAGAATAAATTTCAAAACGGTATGCGTACCCCATAAGACTGCACAAAACGAAGAGCTTGTATCCCCATTTATGTGGTTTATTTGGTAGATACTGTTTGAGGAAATGTGCAATTTTTGTAGAGCACATTTGCTCATCTATAGAGAGACGTTGGTCTATAGGTATCGATGAAAACGTTTCATTTAGGTGCTCTATTACAGGTCTGATTTTATGTAACCGGTCATGATCCGGGTGTTCTTTCGGCAAATGCTTAGTGTTGTCGTTGAAATGCAGCAAACTTCGTACTTGTTCAAATTTATTGACAGGCATAACGGTTTTTACAGGGTCATAACCGAACTTTTCGTTCCAATACGACCGCACACTCGGAAAATGTTCAACAGACATAAATAAAAGAATACCTACAATTTTTTTTATGTCGTTACATGTAATGTTGATCGGATGAGCTGGGTTTTTTTGGCAAGAATATAGACTTGTCTCGTTAGCAATTTTTTGTAAAAAAATCGGGGTAAAATAATGGCTAAAACATTTATAAGGGGTGTCCAGATCTAAAATGTTTTCATCTATGGGGTTGGGTTCATGAGCTATTGAGGTTTCATCGTATGATAAGTTACCTATTTTCCAAATTAGTTTTCGTTTGTCAAACTGAATATCCTGTTTATCTGCAATGAGAGGCGGATCGCTGTCTTCTGAAACTTGTCCAACTTCAGGAGTAGGTTCGTCACTAGCTTCATCGTCGTTGGCAAAGTCTTCTCACAGCAAATCCTCCATGATTTCCCTGGCGTCATTATAAAATCCTTCCTCGTCGTCATTCTCATCATCCAACCCATCTTCAGACACATTACCATCTTCCAATGCAGCCAATAAATCCTCGATGTCCCTCTCTTGTAATTGCTTCGCCATCCTTACAAAAAAAAAAAAAAAAAAAATATTACTATATTTATAGAAAAAAGATTCTATAACTAAAAATATATAAATGTTTACTAGTATCACAGCACTTTTGCAATTTATACAAAAATAATAACGAATACTTCTCAGAAACTCTAAGTAAAATATTGAATTGCAATAGTACTGATTTTTCATAGTGATGTATTTATACATCACCAACAAAACAACTGATATTTCGCAAAACATACCATTATTATCAGAACTATGACATAAATACGTTACACTTACCTTTTATCCTTTTCAGAAACAAATTTTCGTTACAGTTTTCACCACTTTTCACAAAAAAAAACGAATTTGTAATATCCGCGGTAAACAGCGTAACTTGTGTTGCGCGCCAAACTTTTGAAATACCAAGTTTAAAAAAAATTAACTGTCAAAAGTTGGTTTTTGCGTTCAGAAATCAAACGTGTAAATATAATTTTTTTTTTAAAGTTTGAACACAGCATTTTGAGCCATGGGCTATTTAATCGTACGATGTAGATCTACATCATTATGCATTTAAGGGTTAAACTTTCTTCGTTGGCGAGAAACGCATCTCTGGCACTATTAAATTCTCCTAAAAGTTCGGCCTCATTGCGATACGGCATATACTGGATTAGTAAACTGTAATAATATGACTCTGGATCAGAAGCTGCTACAAAGTTAGGTACCCGTACAGCTGGCGTGTTTCTAATAGTAATTTTGGTGTTGTCTGTTAAAGTTATAAGACGCCTTCTTGTTGTTTGCTCGTGCGGTGCATAAGCATCGGTATCGATGCTCTCTTCATTTATAACTGGCGGTTTTGTGTAGTGTGGCTCAAATAACATCGCAAATTCTATGAGACACATATTGTTAAAATCATAGTTGGGGTGCTCTGCTGGTCGCTTTTCATATTGTTCGAAAATATTGGCACAATATCCTGCTGCTTGACCAGCTTCATTAAACTTCAACACTTTATACCTTTGTTCCACTTTACGAGTATTGACAAAAATTGTTTTTCTCGAGCTGTCACGCATACTCAAATGGCATAGCCTGAATACGCATTCGCAGGCTGAAACTTGACGTTCTCTTAATATGCGCATGCATATTTTAAACAGCTTACGCGAGACGTCAGTTTCTTCTCTTCTAATTTGTTGAATAGCTCGAGATACTTCACCATCTAGGTTTGTAGGTTCTGATTTTGACACGTATTTAGCGATGTAATACGCAATCGACTCATTTGTACCACACGGTTGTATATCCATATTGGCTTTCCACATTTTTAGCAAAGCAGGACTGTAATTATTTACCCAACCATCTTCACTTTTTCTTTTCAGAACGCAAATGCGACCACCGTTGTAGATGAATTCGTTAGATGAAGGATCAATAACATGTGTCTCTAAGCATTCCGAGCGTGGAAAGTTGAAACGACAAACAGAATTATTTTTCGTGCAGGTACTAGTGTGTCTATGTATTTGACAATTTTTAACTAACTCATATAGTTCTGAAGTTTCTGGAGGAATGGCAGTACTACAGACTGAATCAATGTGAGCTATTCCTTCAGGTGTCGCAACAGACGGGTGATCTTCGATCCAAACAACCATATGCAAATGAGGACTTCCTCTGTTCTGAAACTCGATTCGCCACCAATGATCTTTAACTTTACCGCCAAATATTTCAGTATCAGTTTTAAGAAACTGCATTAGCACATTGACACGTACCATAAAATGTCTACTCACAACAACTGGATACATCTCGATGAGTCTCTGAGTTTCCTGAATCTCTATGTCATCTGGTTCAATGTGCTGTTTACCTTCACTAACAAGGAGACCTCTTTTCATATCCTTCCAGTGAAGATCATTGCAGCTCAATGTAATAAAATAAGTGGGAGGTCCTAAACATCTGATTTGTGCTATAAGATCACTAAGAGCACTACGCCAATAAGCAGCGGAACCTCTTAGATTTTTTAAATATAAGTGCAGGTCTTCCACTCGATTGCCGTTTTCACCTTCAACTTTTCTAGCACAAGCTGCAATGGTTGATTTAACTCGATAGTACTCAAACATTGATAGAGCATAGAATAGGTAATCGTTGCGCTGAAATCTAACATCAGCACCTAATAAACGAAATTGATAGTAATCCAAAGGACTTATATTTAAGGGCCGTTGTTCTTTCAAACCATTTTTACCATACGGGAAAAGCTGATACCATGCGAACTCTTCTGCTTTTAACTCATAAGCTTCATTCACAATATTATTATTTGTCTTTCTTCTGATTTCGTTTACATTTTCAGATACCTCTAGCTCATCTTCAACATCAGGTTGGACGCTATCAATAGGCAACATTACAGATGTTTGTATAGGTATAGTTTCAGATCTGAGATTCGAAAGCGGTTGTTGTACTTGTACATCCTGATGAGTGATGGCATCTTCCTGTTGCTGTACTTGAACACCCTGACGAGTGATAATATTTTCCCTCAAATGTACGTCTACGCGTGTAAGGGTGTACGCGATATTACGGGATCCGAGGCATCTTTTACAGATGCGGCACAGTTCTTGTAAGTTGTCGCATTCTATAACACAGGCTTTGCCATTTTCTGGTGTTGGTTTTCCTTTTGGGCCACAAGAATGGGAGTCAGCAAAATAGTATTTGTCTTCACCGCGAAATACGCTAACAGATTTATTTGACGCTGTCAATATTCCTGAAGAATGACTATCAAATAATCTATTTAAAGCTGTATGTAATGTAATGCCGATATTATTGGTATTTACAGAATCTTGGAGACTCCCGAATAAAAGAGTGTCTTCATCATATTCTATAGAAAATCGGCATTCATACATTTGTAAACTTTGCCTGACGATATGAAAGTTTCGTATCTCTAAATATCCTGTTTCATCCAGTTCAGTAGGATCAAGCTGGGTACGAATCCAACAATATAAGGAATCACCCGCTAACATATTAGCATTCAGAATATTGACGTCCCATTGATTAGGGCTTAGGATTGCAGCTCGGACAATGTTCGCCCACGACATAGCACTACCTTGATGCCATGAAGCTCGAATAATCCTTGCAACATGATTAATTGGAATGAATGCATTTCGAATTTCATTACTTTCGGACGCTTCATCTTCAGACAATTCGGGCAAACGAAGTCGTACTAACTCCTGGTCACTAATTTGGGCATTGTCGTCAATACGTACATCTTTGTAAAGCGGGTTATTCCTGATTAACCATTTTAAAGCACTATAGACTTTTTCGCGACATATTGTGAATTCCCTGGTGATGTTCAAATTTTCTAATCGTTCGGTTACTACAATAATGCCTACCTGGCTTGCAGATCTTGGTAGCATACTAGGCAATCTTTCACTGACTTCAAAGATATCTTGGGCAAATAAAACTGCCTCTCCGCAAAAACCGTACTGCCCATAGAGGCCACTAAATTTCACAATTTTAACAAAGGGAATAATTCTGCACAGCAAACGTTGTTCCGCCTGTGTAAATGTTTGAATAACGTCTGGTATAGAACCGGATCCAGATTATTCCAGTAAGCTTTTGGTGGTGCTGTTGTTTTATTACTAGTAACATGTGTTTGACAGCGGGAACATAATAACAATGATATTTTCGAAGTTAACTCCACAGGTAAGTATGTTAATGCAGCAGCGTTGTACCGAACTGTACGAACTTGAATACGATAACAACGTTTGGTACAAATATCACAAACATGTATACAAATTGTGTTAATAGCATTCTCGAATGCCTGCAGATTATTAGCTCTGCATTGCTGGGTACGCTCTCGTTGTTTATTTAACCGAGATATCGCGATGTTCAGGCGTTTCTGAACCCGACTGGTGTCCTTGTCTTTCACGGCTTTGTATTAATCTAACTTCATATTTTTCAGGCGTTTCTGACGCTACCATCTGTGTATATTGCTCGCGTTGTTTTGTTAACCTGGCTTTACATTCTTCAGGCGTTTCTGACGCTACCATCTGTGTATATCGCTCCCGTTGTTTTGTTAACCTGGCTTCATATTCTTCAGGCGTTTCTGACGCTATCATCTGTGTGTATCGCTTCCGTTGTTTTGTTAACCTGGCTTCATATTCTTCAGGCGTTTCTAACGCTATCATCTGTGTGTATCGCTCACGTTGCTTTGTTAACCTGGCTTCATATTTTTCAGGCGTTTCTGACGCCGTCATTTGTGTATATCGCTGACGTTGCTTTTTTAATCTGGCCTCATATTGCTCAGGTGTTTTTGACGCTAATTGTTCCCGTCGTTTCTGTAATCGACTATTTCTATCACCTTCACTTTCTTTAGCTCGTTTTGCTTTATACTTTTCTTTCGCTTTTTGAAGCCTTCGTTTACGTTGTGTTGCAGTTTCTGTTTTATTTGTGTTTGTATTTTTTATATTTTTTTTACCATTTTGTTCCCACGAGTAATGAACATTTAAACGGTCGACCCCCCCAGAGGTCCAATAAAGGGACAACAAGATGCGCCTGAGTCTTGAGGGGAAAACGCTAATGACATATCATTTTTATCCACCCTAATGCCATACAGTTTGTCACGTTGAGTGACAATGTCAATTTACATCATAATAAATTTAGGCTTCAAAGACACGGCTTCCGGGTCATAAATAAAAATACAACTGTAGGTAGTAAGGAAGTTTAAGGAAATGTTTGCAAGACGTGGTATAACACATCAAATTACAGTACCATACACCCCCGAACAAAACGGAAAGGCTGAAAGAGAGAATAGAACATTGGTGGAAGCCGCCAGAACAATGATACATGAGAGAAATTTACCAAAGAAACTATGGGCCGAAGCTATAAATACAGCAGTGTTTGTTTTGAATAGGACAGGCAAGAGCCACGAGGATGGACCATCTCCATTTGAGGTATGGGAAAACTTATGATATCCACAGACTGAGAGCTTTTGGTACAGAATGTACAGATTGTACACATTCCAAAAGAAAAAAGGAGGAAATGGGATCCTAAAGGAGAAAAAGGTTTGATGGTTGGATATGATGAGGATGTGAAAGGATACCGCATCTCAGGGTAGTTGAGAAGAACATGGTAGAAATAAAAAGGGACATTGTTTTTATAAAGGAAGAAGAGAAATTAAACCCTGGAAGAGGAAATAGTGCAAGAGAATAGTCCCGTGACAGACAGTGAGATAGGTACCCTTGAATCCCAAGAGCCAGAGACAAACCAACACAAGTAGTATATTAGAAGATAACTGAAAATGACAGTGACTACTTGTTATGCAGTAAAGATGAACAACACCTATCGGAAGATATTGATTTACCCAAAAGAAAAAGAAGTACGCGTGAGCGTAAACAAACAGTTTTCTACAAATGCAATAATGTGCAGTTGGACCAAAGTGAGTGTGACCCTGCTACATATGTCGAAAAGATGCTGGTAAGTGGAGTGCAGCTATTGCTAGGGAACTTGAGACTTTGAACGCTAATAAAACATGGGAATTTTGTAAATTGCCTGTAAATGCAAAGCCATTAAGTAGCAAATGGGTTTTAAAGTTAAAAATGTTAACAATGTCAAACATTGTAAGGCTAGGCTTGTTGCTCGGGGCTTTGAGCAACAGGATATTATTAACTTGAATGATATTTATGCCCCAGTCGCTAAGTTAACATCTTTTAGGTTATTTGTAATAATTGCAACTAAATATAACTTACCCATATACCACCTGGATGTCACAGGGGCTTTCTTATATGGTGACATAAAAGAGAATGTGTATGTAAGTTTACCAGATAGGACATATGCAGGAAATAATAATATTGTTAAATTGAATAAGTCATTGTACACGGGTTAAAAAGTTCTCCTAAGTCCTGGAATATTAAAATTAATTCTGTTATAACTCGAGAAGGCTTTATAACGTCTAAATGTGATCCTTGCTTGTATAAAAGGCATACTGATAAAGATAAAATATTTGTCTTAATTTATGTAGATGATTTACTAATTTTTGGAACTAATGAAAATGAGATTGTTCACATGAAAACAATCTTAAACAAAGAATTCGAGATTAAAGATTTGGGGTTAGTTACAGACTTTTTGGGAATAAATGTGAATCAAAATTTAGAAAATGGCATGACTACATTATCACAGAGAAATTACTTAGAAAATGTATTAAAAAGGTTCAATATGGAATATTGCAAACCCATGTTGACTCCCCTGGATATAAATTTTAATACTTGATGTAAATACTGAATGTAATATTTGTGTGTGTAATATTTGATGTAAATACTGAATGTTATAAAGACATTGAGGAAACATGTAGGCAAATGATTGGCTGTCTTATGTATGCTGTCTCAGGCACAAGGCCTGATTTATGTTTTGCAGTCTCTTTATTAAGTAGGTATCAGAAATGTGCTATTAATACATTGTTAGCTGCTCATAGGAGAGTACTGCTATGTAAAGCATACTTAAGATTATAAAATAATATACAAGTGTAATAGTAGTGTGTTGCATGGCTACTGTGATGCTGACTGGGGAGGTGATCAGAGAGACAGAAAGTCCACATCTGGTTATTTACCTTTTCAAATTGTTTGGTAATGTGGTGGTCCAAGAAACAATCGTCTATAACCCTCCTCCAGCTACCGAAGAGTATCATGAAGGGACTTCATCGGAACCTGTACCAGGACCTTCGTCTAGTCAAACGGTTGCTGGTATTTTCGGTGTTGCTGCTTGGAGAACACGAAGAAGAAGTAGGAATCTCATATGGAAAAATCGTCATCTGGATTGGAATGACGATCGTATTACGTTTTTAGGTAAATCAGATATTCCCTCAGACGTGGCACAACTAGAGACACCATTTGAATTCTTTTCTCAAATTATATGAGGATATACTTACCAAAATAGTAAATGAGACGAATTTATATATTACCCAAAAGACAATTAGCAACTGTCCTCCTGTAAATGTGTTAAAAATCCGCTAGTTTCTTGGCATTATTATATTCATGTCTGTGTATAACTATCCCAGCGTCAGATCTTACTGGTCAAAGTATGGTTTGATAGCCTGCCAGGCGAACCAGATCTTGGCGCTGTAGGAAACACGGTCATTCGATTGTGCCGCTATGTCCCACGAAGTGCAAATCACATTATTTACTTTGACAATTTTTACACTCCTTCCCTTGCTTTATTACCTTGACTGTCAGGGCATATATGCTCTTGGTACGATCCAAAGAAACCGTCTTGGTAAAAACTGTAAATTGCCTACACAAAAAGAATACATGAAAGATCCTGTACCTCGAGGGTCGTATAAAGAGCAAGTGGCCGACTATGAAGGCGTGGACATTTCAGTTACCTGTTGGAAGGATAACAAGCTCGTTACATTAGCTTCTACGTATGTCGGTGCTGTACCAGTTGGTTCAGTCAACAGATACGACAAAAAAGAAAAGAAGACGATCACTATCCTCTGCCCGAAAATAATCAAAGACTATCACGCGCATACGGGAGGCGTCGTAATGGATAGTTTTTTAGGAAGAAAATGGTATATTCGTTTATTTTACCACATGATTGCTATGGCTATTATAAACTCATGGGTTTTATATAAAAAAGCCAATATCCAAAGAGGGATCCACAAAAGCCTTAGTTTAGGTAAGTACAGATCCGAGTTGGCAGAGACGTTATGTAATTATAAAAAAAGTGCCGAAAACAAAAGAGGACGACCCTCCTCAAGTAGTATCAAATATACACATACGATAAGGCCTGTACTGAATGAGTAAACTGTAGAAAAAGTTTTCTGGATCCGATGTTGCTATAAAGTACGGCACCCTGACAACTGCAGGAATATTTCTCACTACCATTTTACTCTTATCTAACAGCGTGATGAGCGGACGACGCATATTAGGTTGTTCTTCATGAGCATCATGATCAACACTCTCCTCGGCTTCATTCAGCTTTTTCGGATAGAAAGGATCAAACAACATTGCAAACTCTGTAAGACTCATGTTCACAAAATCGTAGTCAGGATGTTGTAACGGACGTTTTTCATATCTTTCAAAGATATTACTGTGACGTCCACTGGTCACTTCTGAGGATAAGTTTAATATTTGAAATAAAACAATGTGATTCTTGCTTCTCTGAAATCTTCTCGTCCAAAATCCCACAGTGCCTTAAGTCTAAGGTCTATGACCAATGTGTGTTACCAGTGATGACATACGGAGCTGAGACGTGGTCTCTAAATGTTGGCCTCATAACGAAGCTCAAGGTGGCTCAGCGTGCTATGGAACGGGCTATGCTCGGAATCTCTCTGCGAGATAAGATCCGCAATACGGAGATTCGCAAGAGATCTGGCGTGACCGACATAGCCTGTAAGGTTAGCACGCTGAAGTGGAGATGGGCTGGCCACATCGCTCGACAAACCGATCACCGCTGGGGTAGAAAGGTTCTCGAGTGGCGACCACGAACTGGTCGACGCGGAGTAGGCCGTCCCCCTACCAGGTGGACAGACGACCTTGTGAAATCCGCGGGAGGCCGATGGATGCAGGTTGCACAGGACCGGCAGTGGTGGCGCTCTATGGGGGAGGCCTACGTCCAGCAGTGGACTTCTACGGGCTGATGATGATGATGATGATGATGATTCTTGCTTTAACTTAGTCGTGATTCCTCACACCACACACACGCCATGACACTTCCGCCCACCTCCTGCCACGCATATTTCAGATCGACAATTTGCCAGTGCCAGTTACATGGTGAATATGTTGTGTGTGGATCGACTATTTTTATTAAACATCACATCTCTTCCTTTTTTTTTTACAAATTAGACAGGTTCGAACTTCTACTCAAATTGATACAATCAACAATTCTTATTGAAACTTATTCTAATGTAGTAAACAAGACTTAACATTATAACATTAATAACAATGACAATCAAATGTATGCATATACCCTGTTGTAATTACTTATGATAAAACTTATACCTATTAATAATTTTCATGACATTATGGAATCACTTAGTTTTGTATAATCACCAGAGTAAGGAAATGAAGTTCAGTTTTCTATATTTTCATATTTACTTAATCTAAGTAATTTAATATGCTCTCAAGGTTATAAGTACAAGAATGACTTAATGTTAATCCTTAACTACAACCACAGTAAAACTATAATAATTCAGGAAATATTTTCATGTATGAAATAGTAGGTATGTGTAACCTACTATGTGCATATTCAAATAAAACTTAGTTTAATTTTATTTTTCACTAATCTCTACATGCTCATCATCACATTCATTTGCAGATCTAGAGTCTCTGCAGACTTCCCACTGTCCCTCTACACGCTTTAAATGTATTATATTCCTCCTAAGTTCCTGCCCTGTTACATCGTTCCTAACATTATACTCACATCCTTTAGAATTTAAAACAGTATGTGGTGTTTCATTAAAGTTTGTTGTTAATTTGTTGTCTTTAACAAGATTCTTTACATATACCTTTTCTCCTATTTCTATTTCCATAGGTCCAGCTCTCCGTTTCTTATCTTCGTACTCCCGTCCTTTTTCTTTCATTATTCTGTCCCGGTCTCTAAATTCTGAAACCCCGGGATTTTCAATATGGATAATGGAGGGTATTTTATCTCTAAATTGTCTCCCAAAAAATAGCTCCGATGGGGTTTTACCGGTAGTAGAATGTGGAGTACTATTGTACATCGTGAGATAAAGCAAAAGATCATCCTGCCAGTCTGATTTTAGGCTTTGACTGATCTTGAGTCTTTTGAGAATGTCCCGGTTCTGTCTTTCAACTTCCCCATTTTGTTGAGGAGAATAGGGAGTAGTAAAATATATTTTGATCCCTAGTTCTCGGCAAAACGATTTGAAATCGTCGCTAATGAACTGTCGTCCATTATCAGCAGTTATGCTTATTGGGGTTCCTAATCTCGAGAAAATTTCTTTTAGTACTTTAATGGTTTCGACGGAAGATGTACCTTTCATTACTTTTATTTCTTTGTATCTGCTATAATAGTCAACAATGACAAAAAGATTATGTCCGCTAGGTAGAGGACCCAGAAAATCGATAGCGACATCAATCCATGCTTGAGTTGGCATTTCGCGACGCGTCATTGGAATTGGTCGGTAGGGTGCAGACACTAAGGTACACCCTTTGCAACTTTTAACTAACTTCTCGGCATCACAGTCTATTCTAGGCCACCACACTTTAGTGCGTAATCTGGACTTCATTGCAACAATACCGGGATGCCCTTCATGAGCTGCTTCTAACACTTTTTTCCGCAAGTCCCGAGGAATAACAATTTTGCATCCCCTTAGTAGAATGCCATCGTTTGTCCAAAGTTCTGTTTGAAATATCCGATAGGTATTGATTTCCGCAGTCCAGTGATTTGATGATAGGGCATCTATGACTGACTGTGTTTCTTTGTCTTTGGAAGATGCTTCTCTAATATCATCCATTCCTATAGCACACGGTCGTGCATACTGAACTATTTGGTTTATATGGTGTTCTTTTTCGAACGGCTGGTGATCTTCATTTGTGACTAAACGGGATAAACAATCAGCGATATTTGATTTACCCGGTTTATATACAACTGTGAAGTTGTATGACTGTAACCGCAATACCCAACGCTCAATTCTTGGGCACGGTTTAGATCTGTCACCAAATATGATCTCAAGTGGCTTATGATCAGTCACTAAATCAAAACTATCCTTACCATATAAATATATCCTGAAATGTTCTACAGCCCAAACAAGGGCAAGTGCTTCCTTTTCTGTCTGACAATAACGTTTTTCTGTATCTGTAAGGCTCTTGTTTCCAAAAGCGATTATGCGTGGTCCACTACTATCACACTGAATAAGTACCGCTCCCAGACCTACAGGGCTCGCATCGGCCATTACAATGGTTTTGTCATTGGGGTCATAGTATCCTAATGTGCGAATATTACTTAGTGCTTTTTTTTAAATCCTCAAATGCTTGAGATTGTTCTGGTCCCCAGTGAGAAGTAATATTTGCATTTTTTCCTAACTTCATTGTTAACAACCTTCTGATGGGTTCGGTTTTAGTGGCCATATCAGGTATCCATTTATTGACATAATTTATAAGTCCTAGAAAACTTTGTACTTCCTCTAAGGTAGTGGGTTCTCTAAAGTTCTCTACAATTTTAATATACTTATTTAGTGGTTTAATCCCTGCTGCGGACAGCTTATGACCAAGAAATGAAACATTTTCGACATTGTATATACATTTTTCTTGTTTTAAGAGAATATTTCTTGTTTTTATGACTTCCAAAACATGTTTGAGCCTCAGATTATGTTCAGTGTTGTCCGTTCCGTAGATTAAGATGTCATCGATGAAATTTACAACACCTTCACACGAAACAAGTATGCTTTCTAAAATTTTTTGGAAATGCTCTGGTGCAGATGATATGCCGAACATTAATCTTTTGTAACGATAAAGACCCTGACCTGTTATGAATGTTGTTATGTCTCTAGAGTCTTCGGTGATTTCCACTTGGTGGAACGCGTCTTTAATATCTAGTTTTGAAAATACCCGTGCTTTTCTAAATTTAGGTAAAAGTTGGTCCATAGTGGGGAGAGGGTGATTTTCTCGAACAATAGCTTTGTTAGCGCATCGCATGTCAACACAGATTCTAACGTCACCGTCTGGTTTTAATATCGGTACTATTGGCGAGACCCAACCTGATGGTTTACTCACAGGCTCAATAATATCTGCTTTAATCAGTTGTTGAATTTTTTTATAAATTTTTTCTTCCAACGGGATGGGTACTCGTCGACAAGGCTGCGCTACTGGCTTTATGGTCTTATCAATAGAAATGCTTAGTTGGATGTCCTTAATTTTAGGGAATGTTTCACTTACCAAATTTATTCCTATTCCGAGTTTAAGAACTTGTAAAGCTATTGCTGTGTCTTTCCCCAAAAGATCACGGGTGCCATCTTTGACTATGAAAAATGTGGTTGCTTGTGACTGTTTTCTTATTATAATTTTAGATTCAAATGAACCTAAAATAGTCAATGGTTTGCTGCTGCCATATGCTATAAAAGTTCTATCAGGATTCGCGACTTGGTTCCAAACATCCACTTTTTGATTTTTTAAATATTTCCAAGTAGTGTCGCTCAAAATATTATTCTTGCTACCAGAATCAATTATCATTGACACTTCAACACCGCCTATGTTGCAGTTTATCATGGCATCATTATCTATGTGAAATATATAATCAACATTTGTCTTAAGAGTATTACTTTTATATGTCTCAACTTTGCTGCCTGGTTTCTCGATATCACTCCCGAATTTCTGTTTTTTCTGATTATATTTATTATTGTTAAGTTTTACAATTTTCCTTTTATTTGCTCTCGTTCTGCATTTATTCCTAAAGTGACCAACAAAACCACATTTCAGGCATTGTTTATTCATTGCTGGGCATATTTTATTTTCTGAGTTATGGTTTTTATTTCCACATCTTGTACAGCCAGTGTTATTTTCCATAAGGTTTTTTGAATCAATTTTATTTATGTTGGATGCATATGGAGTTTCTTTGAAATCATTTAATTGTCTTTCTACAGCTTCTAAAGCATTTGCTTCTGTGATAATATTGTCCAGAGATACATGGTCTCCTAAGCAAAGTATTTTCTTCCGTAGTTCTTTAGAATTACATTTTTCTACTATTTGATCTATTATGTTTTCATTGTTGTTTGCAAATTTGCATTTACTGCTTTGATGTCGTAACCGGACCAAGAATTTTTCAAATTTTTCATTTGGTTCTTGCTTTAAGAGGCGAAACATATGTCTTTCATAAATTTTACTCTGTTTTGGAGAAAAGTAGCCATCAAGTTTCTGAATGGTTGCTTGATATACATCCAGTTGCTCTCCTTGCACTACAGGAACATCTGGTAGGTTGTGATATATTTCTTGAAGAGGCAAACCTCCAAAGTGAAGTAATATTGCCTGCTTTCTTTGTGCATTTGTTGTTTCTGATGCAATTAAATATGTGTCAAGGCCTCTCTTCCACTTTTCCCAGCGCACGCCTACAGAAGTGATATCTCCCTCACAGTCAAATGCGTCCAGGCCCGGAGTTTGGAACATTTTAGTATACCCTAAAACAATTCCATTATTGTTTTATTTAGTACCAACAGATATTATCTGTTTACTACTCTGAGAAATTATTGTTATATTTAGTACCAACAGATATTATCTGTTTACTACTCTGAGAAATTATTGTTATATTTAGTACCAACAGATATTATCTGTTTACTACTTTGAGAAATTATTGTTATAATTAGTACCAACATATATGATCTGTTTACTAGTCTGAGAAAATGTTACTATTTATTTAGTACCGACAGACACCATCTGTTTATTTCTCAAAGAAATTATTTATTATTTGTTGTAGTACCAACAGATTTCATCTGTTTACTATTATGTAAAATTGTAGTTTTTTAGTACAACTTTAGTAAGCAGATATACCTAATTTGTTTACTATTTTGAGAAATAGTTTCCATTATTTTAGTACCAACAGAACTTTCTGTTTACTACTAATCACCAGTCATGATCATAATTATTGTTCTTAGTACCAACTGATATCATCAGTTTACTACTCAAAAGTTTGAATCAATCATTGTTAATACATAAATTTATTTTTAATTGTTAGCACCAGTATTTTATACAAGATTTGTCACTCAATGTTGTATTAACTGGCTAATCCACTCTTAGCAAAATTTTTCTTTGTACTGTTTACACAGGGGCATGTACTGTTGTTACATAGGGTACTGCGAAACATGTATTTTGTTTTGTTAAGTATCTTGTCAAATTTTGATTTTCTATTACGCAATACTTATTTGCACATTAACACTTACCCCCAGACTCGTCGCCAATTGTGACGTCCACTGGTCACTTCTGAGGATAAGTTTAATATTTGAAATAAAACAATGTGATTCTTGCTTTAACTTAGTCGTGATTCCTCACACCACACACACGCCATGACACTTCCGCCCACCTCCTGCCACGCATATTTCAGATCGACAATTTGCCAGTGCCAGTTACATGGTGAATATGTTGTGTGTGGATCGACTATTTTTATTAAACATCACAATTACTGTAATAGCCAGTTGCGTATCCGCTTCTATCGAATTGCAATACTCTGTAACGGTGTTCTGGCTTTCTTGTATTCAGAAAAATACAATTTCGCGAACTGTCCCCCTAATGGGATATGACAAAGTCGATACGCACATTCTGCGGCTGATACTTGTCGTTCATGAAGAATCTTCATACATCTCCTGAATAGGTTACGTGAAATGTCAGTCTCTTCACGTTGAATCTGTTGTATTGCCTGCGCAATTCCAGAATATACACCTACAGGTTCTGTTTTTGAAAGATACTTTGCAATATAGTACGCTATCGCTTCATTAGATCCGCATGGCTGAATATCCATATTACCTGACCAGAGTCTTATAACTCTGGGTGGTAATTGTTTACCCAAGCATCTTCCTTTCGACGCTTAAGTATACAAATTCTGCCACCATTACGGAGAAAATCATCTGAAGAATGTGTCTCGTCACATTCTTGGCGTGGAAAGTTGAATCGACATCTTGCCGAGGTATTATTTTTTGTACAAGTGTGTGTATGTCGATGAATTTGACATTTCTTAACAAGAGCATGGAGCTCTAGATCCTTTTCTTCTGTAGGCATTTTACAACAACAGTTACGATCAAGAAGAAGTTTTCCTTCCTCTGTGTCAAACTGTAGATGATTTTCAATCCAAATCACCATATGAAGGTGAGGACTGCCACGATTCTGAAATTCAATACGCCACCAATGGTCTTTAACTTTTCCGCCAAATACTTCATCATTATTTTTGATAAATTTCATTAGAGCATTTACTCTGACCATGAAATGTCGACTCAAAATAACTGGGTACTTTTCGATAAGTTGTTGAGTCTCATAAATGTCAAGTGTATTTGGATCTACATCAGGCCTACCATCAGCTATCAACAAGGCCTTCCGTTGGTCTAACCAGTTGAAATCATTCGAACTAAAAGTTACGAAATAGGTTGGAGCTCCTAAACATCTAATTTGGGCTAACAACTCATTCAAAGCTGATCTCCAATATGCTGCAGAACCTCGTAAATTCTTCACATAAAGATGGACATCTTCGATTGCTCCCTCTTGATTAACAATTTTCTTGCCGCATGCTGATATAGTGCTTTTAATTCGATAACATTCAAAGAATGATAAGGCATAAAAGAGATAGTCGTTACGTTGAAATCTTGTATCACGTCCCAAAATTCTGAACTGAAAGTAGTCTAAAGCTGTAATTTTTACGGGGCTTGCTCTTTGAAACCGTTCTTTCCATAGGGAAACAAAAAGTACCAGGCAAACTTCTGCTCTCAGTTCATGACCCACGTTTACGATATTGTCTTTCGTTTTACGGGTAATTTCATTAAGGTTTCGTGAAACCTGTAATTCATCTTCGACATTGGGTTGCATTACATCAATCGGTGCTATCACTGATGTCTGCAATGGAATTATTTGATGAATAAATTCTTGTTGGGAAGTGATCATTTGGGACGCTGCTGGTACTTTCTCAGTACTCTGATGTGTTTCTGTCATTTCAGACTCATGATGTACATCGAAGACTTCAACGTCGACGTAATCAATTGTAAACTGTACATTTTTGTTGCCTGTTGTACGTTTACAAATTCTTTCAAGCTCATCTAAATTATCGCATTCGATAATGCAAGCTTTCCCATTTGTGTCTTTTGCTCTAGATCCCTTTGGACCACAAAAATGAGAGTTGCTGAAGTAATATTTGTTATCATAGTGCATCACTCCGAATGATTGCCCATCTGTAATTAGTATACCTGCATTATGCTCTACGAACAGATTTCCTAAACCTTGACGAAGGGTGCAGCCGAAATTTGTTTGATTTAATTTGTCCTTCAAGCATCCATAAATACTTGGTTTTTCGTCAAAAGTGATCTGAAATCTTTGTCGAATGTAACCAAATCATGTTTGATGGTATTGAAATTTCGCACCAATAAATATCCATCATCTTCAATAGGGTATGCCGCTAAATTTCTCTCCGTTTGAAATCTTATATTGCTATAGATCTGGTCACCTGTAATCATATTCTTGAAAAATCATTAATTTTCATATAAGCGCTAGCATCGTTTGTAGATTCTTCATTGGTCTCTACAGCAATTTCTACCGGTGCTTCTTCTACTCTTATGATATCCTCTTCATTAATTATAACGTTTTGATCGATAGTCACATCTTTGTACAGTGGATTATTTGCAACTAACCAATAGAGTGCATCATAAACTTTTTCTCTAGATATTGAAAACTGTCGTGTTACGTTAATATTTTCAAGACGCTCCGTAACAACAACTATTCCGGTATTGTTTGTGGTTCTTGGCAACATTTTCGGAAGGTTTTCATATGAAAAGACCTCATAGAATGTCATAGAAAAAAATATATTCTATAAGATTTTATGATTTACGTATGAGCCAGAGAAAATTTTCTCTCAAATATTTTATGATATTCTATTAGTAGTTCGTCAACTCATAGATTCTCATAAAAGTTGTTATGAGATTTTATGAGTAGTTTCATTAATTACTAATATTCATTAGATTTTATGAGAACTTCGAGATTAAACTTCAAGTAGCATTTCTATGCGATTTTATGTGAAAAATTGAAAGAAAAGTAGCTCATAAGAAGTTATAAACAATTTATAAGAAATCGTGACCAGTATTGCAATTGAAATTCTTATGACTATTTATGAGTATTTTCGTGGATAAATACACATCAAAGTGTACTGAAACTTATCATATTCTATGCGTTAAAAAAGCCCGGAATTCAGTATTAAATCCCATAAAATACCATTTTCGGATCACTTTACAATATATTGTTATTTTGTGATGTACAATGACTAAAAAATTGTTAATTGTTTACTTGTCGTACTTTTTAATAACCACAAACAGTCGAATTGATTATACAGTGTTTTTGTAGAGCAAGATATTTTAGGTCTACTTTTATTTTTCCATAAGCCACTAATCAGATACAGAATGATAACTTATTACATCTTAAAGAGTGAGCGCTGCAGCGAAATTAAAGTACAGTCGAGTCGCATTAAAAGCCCGGCTTTTTTTCTTTTTCTTTTAACTAGACTCGCGTTAATATGAGAGAGACGCTAAGAGGCTCATAACGCGACTCGACTGTATGTTAGAGAGGGTTGCTCTAGAGATGGGTCGTACTTGAAAATTCGCGTACCAGGGCTTCAAAGTACGTACAACAAAAAATACCAGGGCCAAAAACCAAGTTTTTAAATACTTCCAAGTATTTAAATGGAATTCTATCCGGTGTTCCCTGTATTAAAATTACATAATGCACCATCTAGTATCATATTGTACAAGTTTTATTATACTTCTTCTCGCAACGCCATCTCAGAGTTATATGCCGAACTACTAAGAAAAGGCATTCATGAACCGGGCATATGGTTTGGCGGAAAAATCCCTTCAAGGTATTTTTAAAACGTTACACGATTATGTTCCTTATTTTTATGTAGCGTAAGCCTAATGTGCCATGAAAGTATTTAAAGCATTTCGAGTGTGACGTATTTGAACGTAAATACTTGCAAAGTAAATACTTACCTTTGAGCCAAATTGACCTCTTGCTATTAGATATTAGGTATGAAATGGATTGGCAAATAAAATCCCTTCAAAGTATTTATATTAACTTACGTGATTATGTTCCTTACTTAAATGCTGTGTAAGCTTATTATTCCATGAAAGTATTTAAAGTATTTTGAGGAACTTTGTATCAGATACCAAGTAAAAAACCAGGGATGGTATTTACAAACCACCTCTAGGTTGCTCAGTTCCGCCTTCTCCCTACTACTTGATTTACATCAATCGTTCGTTGGCAGGTTGCGCGGACTAAGGTTATTTTACAAAAGCGCATCGGCTGTGTGTCAAGTGCAACGTTAATATTCATTGTTCGTGTAGATTCTCCGTGCTTATAAGTAAAAAATGTTTGCTTATATTAAAATACTTGGAACAAATGAACTAAAAATTGTGAACGTGAAGGAAATCCAGAAATTCAAGGTTGCCTTGCCTACGAAGAAATTTAATATTAAAATTGGTCACAAAACCGAACAATGCACGGTTTCCTTCAAAGCAGGTTAGTTAAAAATATTTCTATGTTTTCAAAATGTTATTTTTAGTAAAATTAAAATACAAAATGTTAACTGTAATAACAAATGTTAATTTTATTTTTAGTTTATAATAATTTTAGTCCTATTCATCAGTTTTCAAAAGTTATGAGAATGTATAACGATTTTATGATATTGAGTTCATAATTTATGAAATCTCATCATTTTATTTCGCGCTGGGAATAATGCAAGTATGATTAACAGTCATAAATCAACACTTTCTCAATTGAGTATTGCCTCTAACGGTTCTTTAAACGTTAATAATGATAATTCTGCAGTTTTTGACTCTCTTAACGGCTTCAAAAAAGTCGTCAAGCAAAGTAAGCACACATTTTGTAAGATAAATTATTATTTATTTTTTATGGTTTAATTTATAATTTTTTTTTATTACAGCGAAAGAAAGCAGTGATTCTAAAGAGAACAAAAAAAAAGACAAAAAAGTTAAAATTACAAAAAAGAATAAGAAGGAAAAGAAAAAGAAGGACAATGAATCAATAGATAATGAAAAAAGATTTACAGAAATTGCAGGTATTTCAAAAGAAAGGGAAAGAATGAAAAAAGGTTCTGATTTTTCATCTGATTCAATTACAAAAAGACTAACAGATATAACAAATATAATGAATAAAAGTTTTGCTGACATTAAAAAAACAGTAGCTCAGATAGAGAGTAAATATAGTTCTGAACTTAAGGAATTAAGAGGCTTAGTTCAAATTTTGATAGATAATTGGAATGAATTTAAAAGTATGCCGTCTACTTCATCGTCTCGAGCTTTAGAAGAAAGGACTGGTTTTCCTGAATCTGGGTTTGTTCGACGAAGCGATGATTCTATACATCTAGGAGAAGGGGTTTACATCTCTAAGAAAACGTATGATTCAATTGCGTCCGATGCTACTTCCAATGCTGTTTTTGTGAAAAAAATTATAATGACGCAGTATATACTCCCGAAGAAATAATAACTTATAGTGTGGAAAAAGGTGTGGCTTAAAGGTGGAAAATCTAATAAAATTAAAATGACGTCTCGCAAACCTGGACTTGATCCAACGATCAGATTAGCCGTGAAAGGTATGAAATTATTAATGGAATTCATATTTTTTATTCTATTATTCTATTATTGAATTTAATTACAAATTTATGATTAAATATTTTATTTTAGGAATTTTCCGATATTATTTAAGTACCCGTTATACAGATGAAGCTTATATTAACGCCGAAGTTGATAAATGCGATGACCATATCCGCAGAAAAATATCTGATTTGAGAAAAAAAGCGAGACCAGCAAAGGTACCCAAAAGGAAAAAATCCTCGTCTAGTGATGACCCATCTGGCTCTAGTAGTAGCGATTCAGACGACGCGGAAACAAAGAAAAACTCTCGTAACAGAAACGTTTCGTCTGGTTCAGATGATTCAGAGAAGGCTGAACCAAAGAAAAAATCTCGTGACAGAAACGTTTCGTCTGGTTCAGATGATTCAGAGAAGGCTGAACCAAAGAAAAAATCTCGTGACAGAAACGTTTCGTCTGGTTCAGATGATTCAGAGAAGGCTGAACCAAAGAAAAAATCTCGTGACAGAAACGTTTCGTCTGGTTCAGATGATTCAGAGAAGGCTGAACCAAAGAAAAAATCTCGTAAAAGTAACGCATCGTCTAGTTCAAATGATTCATTCCGATAACTCTTCTGATCATTCACGTGAAACTACCTCACAATTAGGTGAAAAACTCGAATCCAAAGGAAACGAACCTTTGGGAGATGAATAATACGTTTGATATATGATTTCTCTTTTATAATATCGTTCTTAATAATGTTTTATGTTTCTTTAATATTCCTTATACATATATTTTTTTTCATTTACTAATATTGAAATTAGTTCTGTCAGAATCAAAAAATTAAAATTATTCTGTTGCATTAACACCTTATACTTTTTAAGCACATTTTAAGCTTCAAATTTTTATTTTTTATTCCGAATTACAAATTTATATAAATAAATGATAAATTATTTCATATTGGCTCACTTAAAATTAAAAATTGAAAAATTCTACTGTTAATATTTTTCCATACTGTTTATAAACATTTAGATTTAAATTTTTTTTTTTCAGTTTCAAATTATTTATTTATATAAATAAAAAAATTAAAATTCGTTCTGTCAAAATTAAGAATTAAGTTTTTCTATGGCATTAACATTTTACCGTACTGTTTAAAATTACATTTTTATTTATTGTTCTAACTTATTTAAATTAATAAATAATATGTGTTGAGTATATATATTTGTTCAACTTTTATTAATCTTCAGAACCATTTATTAACAGGTGATTTTTTCACCACTACTTTTTTTTGAACATAGTTCAACTGAATTAAAAATTAATAGCTCATCAATACAACATCATTTCGAAATCTCTCCGATTGCTTCTTTACGAGTTTTTATTCCTCTCATCAAATCTCATGAATATTTTTAATGTAAACATGAACTCATTGATTCTTATAACTTTTACATTACATCCATTATAACTCATAAGATTCTAGATTTATACTTAAAATATGGTGAGATTCTATGAGATACTGAAGCTACTCATAAGATCTCTTAGATTCTAATGAATTAATGTATTATGACCGTTATGAGTTTTTATGAGTAATTTAGTGGTCAAATACACATATAAAACCTCATAGACAGTTCTTCGCGGTTACTCACAGCGGACGCGCGTGTCCACTGCGCATAAATAGTTGTCGAGTATATTACGCGTGTAGTGATAAGTTAGTCTACCCACATAATTTAATAACGTAATCAGGGCAATTCCTGGCAACAGGAATCCCTGTGCAAAAATGAATCCAACCTCAGTGTGCAAAAATACCAGTAATATTCAACTACCCACAACCGACCCGTTACCCACAACGATCACAACACAACACAAGAATGCTACAAGTTACGCCAATATCACCTCGTCAACGAGCTTTCCAAAAAAATAACAAGCCATTATACTGAACTCCATCGACGGCATAACCCTGCGAGAGTATATTATTGCATTGCCAAACATAATTAGTTCCACCTCTATAAGATATACGAGTATACGAATAAGATATACGATATACTCGTATATCCCGTATATCAAATGGACGAATCTGTATATATCTGGACTCCAAAACAACAGCAGATAAACTGATAGATGAAAAACGAACATTGATAATACAAAACAATGTTATAGAAATTAAACCTTTAATTACAAGAAATAAAAGAATTGTTCTTTCAAATGTATGGCCAGTTATACCAAATTACATAATAGAACAAAAATTTCAAGAACTAAAGATTAATATTTTGTCACCCATCACCTGTATGAAGATAGGTATGACTGATAGTGGTTTTTCACATATTCTGAGCTTCAGAAGACAAATGTACATAAGTCCAGACGATGAAAAACGTATCCCTGAATCAATACAACTCACTTTCGAAGAAACAAATTACTGGATATACATATCTGAAGTGTTTTACCTGCAATAATACTGGTCATATAGCAAAAAATTGCTCTCAAAATAAAATTACACCAGAAAATTCTATAAATTTACCTCAACACCCAACACAAATCTCGCAAGAAGTAGAAGCCATGGATTTAATCAATGAAGCCTTTAATAGAAACGATAACTTTGGGAGCGTTCAAGTATTACGTAACGCAATTTGGGGGGGCGGGGGGGTCTCGTAAAACGTTACGATGCGTTACAGGGGCGGGAGGGGGTCTTTCTTACAACACGTTACGTAACATATTTCTTTTTTTATATAAAAAATTAGGGAATTAAAACTCCCAAATTCGCAACCCTTTTCGTTTACGTTTTACGGGGAATCCCTCGATTGTATTAGCCTGGTCGTCATTTTTAATTTGTTCTCGCATGTTGGCAAACCTTTTCGTTTATATTTCACGGGGACTTCAGCTCACATGGCTCCCGTCAGCAAACGACTGGCAGGCGTCATTCTGCCTCATGAAAATTTTGGCTCTCATCTTGACGATAAAGGAACGGCTATGGATGATGATTTGGAAAAACGCAATTTTCAGCACGCTGGGCAAACACTTGCAGAAGTGTGGAGAGAAATGAAAATTGATGATTACGACGTTTCCGCGGAGTATAGACAGCCCGAAGATAGCATGCAAGATCTAGCAGAACCAAATCTCGCGTGGTACAGCGTTCACGTCCGTGAATCCCAATATTTCTTACAGGTTATAAAATGCGCGGATGAATCCTGCTGTTCACCACCGAGAAGTGCATTGAAATCTGTGTTTACGAATACTTTCATGCCGCCACCTTGCCCAATACTTCAAACCCCAAACAAGCTTCTAGTGCCCAGTTTCCTAAACAAAGGAAAATCCAAGTTTTCGCCACTGCTCGTGAGGTTGTCCGTTGATCTATCACCTCCTCTAGAAGGATTTAAGCAGATGCCTTACGATTTCTTTTGTCTGTACTGTACAATCCGACCTAAAGAAAAAAGTATGTCCAACCTGTGGGGTCTATTTCACATCTCACAGAAGTGTTCAAATGTACTGTCGTTACGTGCATAGCAAGACTGTCCAAGACCACTGTGAAACTAAAGTACGGCCACAGCGCCTTGCTGCCAAAAGGGCAAACGAGCTTCTCTGCATTGTGCGTCATTATGAAACATCGTCTGAGGATGCTGACTGGCTCGACGAAGACGAAGTTGATGCAAGTGGCTTAACAATTCCAGAACCGTCTTTGTCTGTACTCCAGGTACCAGTGATGAAAGAATCTGAGTGGCTAGCAAACCCGTGGACAGAGGAGCAATAATTTCAATCGAATTGTTTTTATAGTCCTACTTAAATACTTAGTTGATTATTTTTTAATTTTGTTAAAAATACGACTTTATTTTGAGTAAAATGTTTAATTTCAGAAAAATACTTAGGAGAATGAAGGAGAAAAACAATTGTGTGTGTGTGTGTAAAGCCAAAAATTTATAAAAAAATAAACGAAATACGCAGGTGTTACGAATTAAAAATCTATTGTTTTACTACAGAACTTTTTGCAACCAGGGTAAAATTGATCACTTGAATGTTACGTAACGTTTAGAGAGGGGGGGGGGGGGGTTTAGAGAAAAACGTTACGGAGCGTTATAGTGGGGGGAGGGGGGGTCAAATATCTTCAAAAATTGCGTTACGTAATACTTGAACGCTCCCTTTATACAAGATCACTCACCCAAACCGACCAAGATACAAGAATTTACAGAACCTTCTCCATTAAATTTGAAAGGATTAAAACGAATGCACTCACGAACTGCAAGCGAATCTTCAAAAGTTAATAATAATGAAAAAGCAGAAAACAGGATTATAACAGAAATAGAATCAGATGAAAGTAGCAGCAATTTTTCGACAGAAGATAATGAAAAGAAAACAAAATCTAAGAAAAAATTAAAGAAGATTGATCCGAAGACAGAAGAAGAAGTTTGGAGAGACATTGGAAATATTTTTTCCGAGTTAAATAAGGAAACCCCGTTCCCTATTAGTTTAGATCAATTTATTAGCTTAATAGACAACACACGTGGGAAACAAAACATAACAGATTTAGTACTTTCGTATACAGATAACATAAAAGACCTCATAACAATGTGTAATGAACTCCACTGCAAAATGAACAAAAGTTTAAAAAATAGATGTTCAAGACTATCGAGAAAATTATATGAAATATTAAATGCTTCTTCTGTTACCACTAACACTTAAGTATAGTAAATATAAATTTGGTATTATATATTTTTCAATAGATTATATTTTGTTCATAGATATAAAACGATATACTCATTTGGGATATAATTAAAATGCACATTTTGCAGTGGAATGTCAATGGTTATTTCAAACGATTAGAAAATATTAAGGTGCTAATGAATCAACTACAACCAACTTGCATATGTTTACAAGAAACTAACTTCACTTCAGATTATTGTTCGTCTATAAATGGATATGATCACTTCTATAAAAACAGAACGAACGCACAAAGGGCTAGCGGAGGTGTAGTAATATTCGTGAAATCTTACACACTTCCTCAACAAATATAGAAGCAGTAGCAATTGGAGTTAAATATCCTTTAACTCTCACAATATGTAATATTTACCTCCCTAACAGTAATCCTATTTATATTAACGATTTTGATGACATGGTAAAACAACTTCCAACACCTTGCTTAATTTTAGGAGATTTCAATAGCCACCACTTTTATTGGGGATCTAATAAATGTGACACTAGGGGTAATTTAATAGCTAAATGGTTAGATGAAAATGACAATATATTATTACTGAATAATGGCCAACCTACACATTTTAATACTAACAACGGTCACACAAGAAATATAGATCTCACTTTGGCTTCACAAGATATAATGTCATATTTTGAATGGAATGCCCTTGATGAACTATATGATAGTGATCATTATCCGATTTCAATAACTTCTAACATTTCGTATGATTTATGAAATAATATGATAAGATTACCAAAAAAATGGAAATTCGAAAAAGCTGATTGGGTTAAATTCAAAGAAGAAATTGATCATAATGTGTCTACCCTAATAGATATCTCAGTAATGGACAGTAATCAAATTAATATTATAGTTGAGGGTTTCACAAAAATAATTCTTGAAGCGGCCTATAAGTATATACCTAAAACTTCTGGTTTTATAAGAAAAAACAATCTTCCTTGGTGGAATGACGATTGCGAAAATGCAGTTAGAGAGACAAAGAAAGCTCTAAAAAGATTTAAAAAATACGCTAGAAATAATCCTAACTCAAACTACAAAATAGAATACAAGAAAAAAAGAGCATACTGCAGAAGGCTTTTAAAAGAGAGTAGAAAGAATTATTGGCAAAGTTGGGTCTCATCAATTAACTCTAAAACACCTGTAGGAGATATATGGAAAAAAATCCAGAAACTTATTTACCGTAAAACCCAATTTAACAACATTGTACTCGAAAGACCTGATAAATCATTTACATGTGATCCTCTAGAGACTTCTTCTCTTTTAGCTAAAACTTTTGCAACACATTCTAGTTCTAGTAATTATGATGACCAATTTATTCCATTTAAAATTAGCCAAGAGAGTAAATCCAACTTTGATACTGTAGATAATTCCAATCCAATTAATAGTGAAATTTATTTACACGAATTGTTATCAGTTTTATCTCAATTAAGTAACTCCAGCCCAGGACCAGACAACCTATCAAATGTCATAATTAAACATTTACCCAATAGCGGCATAAATTACCTACTAAGATTATATAATTATATCTGGAAAACACAAACTTTCCCAGACAGTTGGAAAGAAGCACTAGTAGTACCCATTCTAAAACCAGGAAAAATACCAAGTACGCATACAAGTTACAGGCCAATAGCTCTGACATGCAACCTCTGTAAAATTTTTGAAAAAATTATTAGTAAAAGAATTAGGTGGTATCTTGAACATAACAATCACCTTTCTCCTTCTCAATACGGATTTCGTCAATTTCGTTCGACCAATGATTTCCTAATGAATGTTGAAAATGAAGTACTTGATAATTTTGCTAACGGTTATTATACTGTAATTGTTTCACTGGATATTGAGAAAGCATATGAAATGGTTTGGAAAAATAGAGTTTTAAATTTATTACAAGATTTAGGAATAAAAGGAAATATTTTGGCATTTGTTATAAACTTTCTGACTAATAGGTTTATTAAAGTTAGGGTTAATGACACGGTATCTAACCCTGTTTCTATAGAAAACGGCCTCCCCCAAGGTTCGGTCCTCAGTGTAATACTTTTCTTACTTGCCATTAATGATGTACTAACATGCGCCAAAAACCCAGTTAAAGGTTTCTTATTCGCCGATGATTTAACAATAATCTGTAGTGGTAAAACTATAAAACCCACAATAAAATTGATCCAAAATACTCTGAATAATCTTCAAGATTGGTCATATAAATCTGGTTTTAAATTTTCTAACATTAAATCTGAATTTATCATACTATCCAAAAGGACTAAGAAAGAATTTAAAAATATTACATTAAAATTAAATAACAATAATATAAAAAATGTTAATACTACAAAAATATTGGGTATGACAATTGATAATAAAATGTCTTGGATTACGCATATAAATAAACTTAAATCAGAATGTTATAAGAGATTAAATATAATTAAAGTTCTATCAGCCACGACGTTTGGATCAGACAGAAAATGCTTAATAAATACTTACCATGCACTAATACAACAAAAAATTGATTATGGTTCTATTATATATGATTCAGCAAAACCAAGAACATTAAGATCTCTAAATAGTATCCAAAATACAGCATTCGTCTGTGTATCGGTGCATTTAAAACTAGTCCAACTGAGAGCATTTTAGTTGAAGCTGGGGAAATTCCATTAGAAATTAGAAGAAAAGAGTTAGTTATCCGATTTGCTATAAATACATTGTCAAAACCAAGCAATCAAACTTATAAATGTTACACAAAGGTTTCGGCAGTAGATAATGAATATGAGTTCCATACAAACTTGTCCCGTCCTCTTAGAATAAGAGCCGCTAAATATATTAAGGAGTTAAATATAAAAATTCCAATGCCATATCCTAAAAGATTGCTCAGTTGTGGTCCATGGAAACCACTTCAATTCCCCATTAATCTTGAGTTAGCCCAACACGCAAAAGAAAATACACCTAATTATATTTATAAAACATTGTTCCATGAATTGAAGAACCAGTACATACATTCTAACTTTTTTATACAGATGGATCAGTTACAGATGGAAGATCAGGATGCTCTGTAGTAAATGACAACAATTCATATCGATATAGACTTCCTGACTTTTTCTCAATCTTTAGTTGTGAAGCCTCAGCTATTCTCAAAGCACTAGATATAATTAATGCAGAATCTAATATTCATAAATATATCATATGTACTGATTCCAAATCATGTCTAATGGCGTTACAAAACATAGAAAATATAAATCCTTTAATTACTGAAATTAAACAAAAAATTATAAGCCTTATAAATCAACAATATGATTTTGAAATTACATGGGTTCCTAGCCATCAAGGAATTTCTGGTAATGAAAAAGCAGACAATGAAGCTAAAATTGCTACGAATGCCTGTAATACTATTAATACTACATTTAAGGCAAACCTAGATGACGTTTACAGATTTGTTAAGCGGAAAATAAAATCTTTCTGGGATGAAAATTGGAAATCACGGAACTCTTCAAAGTTATTTAGTGTCAGAAACTCTATTTTTGTAAAACCTTCAGTATTATTTAAGTGCCGGAGAGATCAAGTAGTTATAACTAGATTACGTATCGGTCACACAAATATGACACATATTCATTTAATAACTAAAGTTGAACAAAACATATGCAAGTGTGGAGCAGTTGTGACGGTTTCACACCTTTTAGTAGAATGTAAGGAATACAGTGTTGAAAAAAGTACATGTAATTTAAAAAATACTTTAAAAGACTGTTTAAGCAACGATGGATATAAAGAAACTTTAGAATACTTAAAAATGATAAATGTCTACAAGCTTATTTAAGTTAATTTAGTTCTTATTGTAGTCGTTAATGACCTTGATGTTAAAAGGCGACTTTAAATAAATAAATTAAAAAAAAAACCTTATAGAATACTTTTATATTATTTTTTTTATGAGATTGTATGAGATTTTTCCAGCAGGGCGCAGTAACTTCGAAAATATCTTGAGCGAACAATACCGCTTGGCCTCGAAAACTGTATTGCCCAAATACGCCACTCAATTTGATGATCTTAACAAATGGAATAATGCGTGAATGAAAAAAAAATATGCGTGCTTTAAGCATATAGGTACTTCGGATCGCTCGCAACCGTACTTGATCTTTCGATCTTTTCTTCTATCGCATTCCGAACACCTTTTTACACGTCTTGGCATCTTCTTTGGTGGTTCCACATTTGGTTCACCAAGTAAGACATGTATGCGCTTACGAGAATCCATTGGAATTCGTGGTTTTTTTTTTGTAAAAATTGTGCAGATGTGAACCAAGTGGGATCTCATGAAGACTAATTATGTTTAGTTATTTTTATTTTATTAATGTTTCTTATCTCATTAGGCCCTGAAATAAAGGGCAATAAGAAGTTTTGAGTTAAATTTTTTTTAACAGGCTGAACCCAAGAAGAGGGTCTCATTTTAGTTATTAAAAAAGTACTATTTTTGTTACAGTGCCCATACATATTAAAAATGTTTATGCTACTTGAGAAATTTATTTTATTTATAGCCGTTAGTTATTGCGATACCGGTACTGATTTTGTTATTTTCTAAGGATTCCACCAGTCGGGGCTTCATCTTCATCATCAGCCGTCAGGAATCGTCCTTTGAGAGACGAGGATATTACCCAAATATTGAATTATGGTTAGTGAATATTTTTCTTTCAGACCTATCTTTTAGTTATACACTCGAGAGCAATGAATCCGGGTCACTTAAAGAATACTAAAAATCTCGGAAACTAAAAATGCTAGGTTAATGCAATAAATTATATTTAATAGACAATGTAATACTCCTTAAATGAAGGTATTAAAACTTCTTAGTTATTGTAAAGTTATATCATAAAAAAATCAAATTTGAAAAAGGGCCACTTTCGAAGATGGAACTACGAAATTACAGCATTTGGTTTTGCTTTTGTTTGTAATCTGTCATTTATGTGGGTACATAAACCATGTTGATAGTCCTCTATATTCATTATTCAAGCTGAAATTATGTCGCTTACGCCTGAAGAATGCACCAGAATACTTACAATGCTGGAAACCGGCCGGAGTCAGCGCGATACAGCCAGGACTGTTGGTGTGTCGCTGTCAACAGTACAAAGAGTTCTCCGACGTTACAAAGAAACTGGTTCTAACCTACGCAGACCAGGAACGGGCAGAACCAGGTATACCACAGCACGAGAAGACCGATACTTGGTGAACACCATGCTTCGAAATCGCTTTCTTACAGGAACTGAATTCACCAATCAGTTTCGACGCCTCGGAGGAAGTAACCCAAGTGCATGGACAGTAAGACGTCGGCTTGCTGAATCTAACTTAAAACCCCTTAAACCTGCAAACGGCCCTAAACTGGAGCGTGGGCATCGTATTTCAAGACTAAGATATGCCCAGAGCCACGTAAATTGGAGTATTGAAGATTGGTCAAAAGTTATGTTCTCCGACGAATCAAAATTTATGCTCTACAAGCACGATGGAAGACACAGAGTGTATCGAAGACCAGGGGAAAGATTCAAGCAAGCATGCATCGAGGAAAAAGTAGCCTACGGTGGTGGGTCTGTACTTGTGTGGGCCGGAATTTCTTCTGAAAGTCGCACAGAGCTGGTGATCATAGAAAACGGCTCTTTAACTAGCGTAAGATATGTGGAAGAAATCCTCAATGATCACGTTGGTCCATTTATGGTCAATTTAGGTGAGGATGCTATATTTATGCATGACAATGCCCGACCTCATACAGGTAGGATTGTGAATGACTACCTTCAAGAGATGAACATTACTCGTATGGAGTGGCCAGCGCGCAGCCCGGATATCAACCCGATCGAGCATGCTTGGGACGAGCTAGGCAGATGCGTAAAACAACGAAACCCTCCCCCAATCACGCTTCGTGAGCTCAAAATTGCTCTCACAGAGGAATGGGAGAATATTCCCCAAAATCGTATAAGGAACTTGGTGTACAGCATGCCAAACCGCGTAAACGCAGTAATGGAAGCACGAGGAGGCAATACGAAGTATTAAAATTCAAGAAAATCGTAATAAAGTTCAAAAATTTCATGTTTCCTATTTTTGTTTTAAGGAGAGATCAGCAGATTTTTTCTTTATGTAATTTTGTGTTAATAAAATGTATGGTGACTCATATTTTTTTTACTTTCATTTAAGGAGTATTACATTGTCTATTAAATACAATTTATTGCATTAACCTATCATTTTTAGTTTCCGAGATTTTTAACATTCTTTAAGTGACCCGGATTCATTGCTCTCGAGAGTATATATTATTATACAGACAGTATATTAGTATTATTATTTACACAGGCAGTGAAGAAGATGCTGACAGGGATGATGACGATGAAGATTTAGTTCAGCCAGTGCAGATACCTAGGAGGACTGAAAGACTTTTTATGTATGAGGAAGAGACTGAGTTGCCACCGATAAACGCTGCTATAGGCTTTGACTGGCCACCTCAACTTCCCTCCGGCCTGCAGCTCCAACCCAGCGCCCAGCCCGAGCCTGAACCAAGCGGGGCCCCCGAAGCCAGCGCCGAGCCATACAAAAAGTTTGATTTTAAGTGGAGAGGGTTTCCAGAATCTCAAATTCCACCTGAATTGAGAAGGGAACCATTCTCCGACATTAATTGTGGTCCCACAGTCCAATTGGCGAGCCCATATGAGGCATTTACTGCTATATGAGATCGCCAAATAATGGAGCACATATCAGTGGAGACAAATAGACATGCTCAGTAAAAGGCAACGGCCATGATTCATCAGGGGCTACTTTTGCCAACCAGTCGTATCACGCGATGGCAGGATACGAATCCAGATGAGCTGTACGTGTATTTCGCAATACTCCTAGCGACTGGGATTATTGTGAAATCACGTGTTGACTCATACTGGTATACAGCCCAGGATTTATTATCTTCTCCTGGGTTTTCGGCAACGATGAGCTTTGACCGTTTCTACCTGCTGTCTAAATGTCTCCACTTCAATAATAATGATGACTGTAACCCAAACACAATGACGCGATCGGAGGCAAAGCTTTTTAAGGTGCGTCCCATTACAGACCATCTGAACCAGCGTTTCCAACAGCTATATATTCTATCACGAAATATAGCATTGGACGAAAGTCTGACACAGTGGAGGGTTGCTTAGACATTAACCAATTCATCCGGAATAAAGCAGCCACAGTCGGAATCAAAACCTACGAGGTCTGTGAATCCCAGACTGGCTACTTGTGGCGGTTTGAAGTTCACGTAGGGCTTGACGAATCTCCACGAGATGGTCCTTTGTCTGGGTTTGTGCCGGCACTTGTGCTTATGCTGCTCAATGGTCTTGAGCACAAGGGCCACACAGTTTGGATGGACAATTTTTATAACTCTCCTGCGCTTGCGCGAGAGTTAGAGGTACGGGGATTTGACTGTGTTGGCACTCTTCGTTTGAACCGTCAGTTTGTTCCCACTGAACTAACTAATGTGATCAAGGCAGCTTTGGCTGTAGGTCAAGTTCGTGGCTGCACTTCAGGCGATATTGATTTGGCGGTATGGCGAGATAAGAACTTCGTTTCTCTTATCTCGACGTACCATGGGTTAGCAACGGTCAAGTGTGGTGACGTACTAAAGCCCTCAATTGTACCCGATTACAATGTGTTCATGGGTGGTGTCGATCGCAAAGATCAAATGATTGCCTTGTACCCACTAGAAAGGCGGAGTAATCGGGTATGGTACAAAAAGTTTTATATACGTCTTTTAAACGTTAGTGTCCTAAATGCATTTATACTTCTCCTCTGACAGCGATCTCTTACCCACCAAAGGTTCCGTGAAACCTTGGTAAAAAAATTGGTCGCAAAACACAAGCCACTTTCACCCTCAGCAGGTACAGATCAACCAGTGGGACATTTTCCGGTTCAGTATTACTTTCTGGCCGGAAAACAACACGAACGCCTGCGCAGATTTTGCGTTGTATGCAAAAAGCGTACAACTTCATATTGCAGGCAGTGCAACGTTCCACTGTGCGTGTTCACCTGCTTTGAGCCACATCACACTAACAGTAACACATCACACTTAACAGTAACACATCACACAGTTCACACAACACAGTTCCGTACTTCAAGTCCCTAGGGGGCGCTGTAGTCAATTTAACGTATCATATAGCCTTTAACCAGCTTACAATCAAAACGCTTCCGACGACACCTCTTTTGTCCAATTCTGATAACTAGTTTAGAAGCTAGGGAAGCTAGAGAACAGATGAACATTAGGGTGGCGCAAAAAAATCGACTATTTTTTTTTTTTGAGTCTCGGATGAAAAAATGTTAGTTTTTGATGTTTTAAGAGCCCTCGCCAAAGGACATTTCAAAAATCGTCGAAAATAGTTTTTTTTTTCTCGTTACGGTATAATTTTATAGACCAAAGAAAAATAAGTTTCTGAAAGTTTCAGTTAAAAATTTTAATTTTGAAAGGTCGCTCATAATTTTTTTTAATTTATTTACTTTAGATTTTTTCGAGCGATACAATACAATACAATGTTTGATATACTCGTTCAACAAACAGGTATGTTCCTTTGTTTCCTTCTCCCTTGGACCGCGAAAGCGTTCGGACGTGTTCGTGTACTCTGTCCGTTATCATATTATTATTATCATATTTGTTCCGTACCCATATTTTCATTTCACTTCATCATTTATATTAAGTCAATCAGTCATTTTTAGTGAATTTCCGTAAATTATAATAGTCGTCTAAATCATACAACTAGGGAACGTTTAGTGCAACAAATAAAACGGATTATCATCGAACCATATACTAGATATTAAAAATCACTATGCTGAGATCAAGACAGCAAACAGTGAACTCGAAAAGTCCATTTCATTCGTATCAGATCAGCTTTCTTCCGTGGAGTCTAAAATCTCAGGCTTAGAAAAAGAACGTCTTTCCATCACTACACAATTACAAACACTGCAGCAACGATGTGAATTATATGACCGTGAACTTGTAAAAACATCTGTGGAGCTGCGTAATGTGCCTAAAAGAGTGGCTGAAACCAAGTCCATGTTATACGATACGGTTAAATTATTATCAAAACAATTGAACGTTGAAACAGAATCCAATCATATACGTGATATATTTCGGCAACCATCAAGAAAAGAGAATCCCACCTCAAGTGTTACACTTGAATTTTCTAACACCTTACTGAAATTCAATTTCTTAACTGCCGTAAAAAAGTTCAATAAAGATAACCCCAGAAGTAAATTAAGTACAAATAATTTGGATATAAAAACAAACACGGATACGCCTATTTACATTACGGAACTGCTTACACCCTTCGCTAAAAAAATGTTTTATCTGACAAGATCATTCGCTAAGAACAACCATTACAGTTATTGCTGGACATCGAATGGGCGTATAATGCTGAAGAGGGACTCCGGAAGTCAGACAATCATTGTGAACAACGAAAATCAACTGAAGCAACTGCCGTGCCTGCGTGAGACATGACTTACTTTTATTAATCTCCGTCCTACTACACCTACATTATTAAGTTTTTATTGTTACTTAGAATATCTGTTTATCTTAGCCTTGTTTTCAGTGTTTCACATATTACAACTTTTTCACACTCATACGAGACAAACTTATCACGTTTATAAATTTTACCAATGGACATTATTCAAAATGACCTCCTGCTATTGCATAAGTATCTCAATAGTTACACAAAGGTATCCAATCTATACCCCAACTACTTATCTCAGTAATAGAAATATACATTATGGTCAAATTGAACTAAAACACACTAATCAAAATTTTATTTCATTCAATTATGGCGTAATTAGCCAACATTTTATAACTTTACTATTCATTAACCTCTTTACACATGAGATCACCCTGAAGTATAAATACCTACATTTAATAATGCTTCGTTACTATATAAAGATCCCGATCATAATATTTATATACCCTTTAAACTTATTTGCAAAATTCCTAACTAATAATAATCGTCAAAGTCCATCATTAATAACTTATTGTTCCCGTTGGCTCGACGCTCGAACTATAACAAGTAGGTATATTCAATATATATACCGTCGAAGTTTCTGTAACTATTTCTATAGGTGTCAGTTCGACTTAGAATATGTATGGATACTATTATTTTTATATAACTACCCGCGCATAACATTAACTCAAATTTATACGACTAATACTGTTACTAAGAACTTAAATACTCCTTACTATACACATATCTCCCCTGTTTTTACAATATACCCTCTTTACTTCTAATCTACATATATGACGCGTAAACGTTCTAATACTGCTTGCACTAATATTAGTGATGGTTACACTAACTGGCAGAATAGCTTGGACAATTTTTGCGATTGTGCATTACTTAAACCTTCATACAAACATCTTCATTATCTACATCATTATTTGCTATATAAAATTTTATTTTTATTTATATTTATTTATTTAATACTTAACATTAAGTACATTCATTTCATCTCGATTGCGTGTTGCAGCTCCTACCAACTGACTAATCTAGCTTGTAAATCCATACACACATCACATAATTATTTATACAAATATCGTCTTTCACCAAAGCAGCATAATTCCAATTATAATATTGATTTAAATATCCCGTCGACAATCATCAAATTAGTTTATTACCAGGCACATACTTACACAAATACATATAAGTTCCTGCATAATAATAACACCATTTTAAAAAAATGTCATAAATGTGTGAATCTAATCTACCACCAATACACTATTAGACACATTCAGTTCTATATGATCCAACCGTTTATAGACAGTAAAACATATCAATGGATGACACAATTATCGGGTTAAGTGACAGCGTCGACCAACTTTCGGTATCGGACGTTCAGAAATGTACTCCCGAGCAAACACGCACAATTATGACACGCCCAAATAACTTCTTGAAAATATTTAGTCAAAACATCCGCTCAATAAACTGTAACTTCCTAAACTTACAAACCTTTTTGCATCGTATTCCTTTTGATTGTGACCTGGTGATTTTGACCGAGTGCTGGTTACCATGCTCTGCCAACACTTTTGTCCCTCTTCTTCAAAACTACACTACGTATAAAACCACAAACCATATCAACCAATGTGACGGAGTTGTGGTATATATTAAGTCTGATCTCATAGTAACATGTGAAGAGTTGGATCTGAGTCAGCAAGCTTCTGGAATCTTAACTAAATTTAACTCTGAACTAGCCGTAATTTCTTTATACCGTTCTCCCTCCAACCACAATATCAACAACTTCATCTTAGCTCTCAATAACTTACTATCTAGCCTTACCTATTTTAAATCCGTTATCATAGTAGGTGATCTGAATATTGACATCAAAACTGACAACCTAGAACAGCGTTCGCAAGAGTATTTGAACTGTCTAGCTTTCAATGGCTTTCTCCCTGCACATAACCTCCCAACTAGAGGCTCTAACTGCTTAGACCACACGATTGTTAGAACAAAATTACCCACCCACTCCTTTATCTACGAATCTACTATTACCGATCATTATTCAACGCTGTTATGTATAAGCCATAAGAAAGAACAATGCTCAAATCTGTCCACTGTAGCAAAGATTGATTTTGAGGCACTGGATAAAACTATGTCGGAGCTAGACTTTGGCTTTCTTTTTAACATTCCCGACCCAAATATAGTTACTGATAAACTCATAGAACTTCTGAATTTTGCTATTAATAAACATACGTCATTCAAAATAATTCCATCGAAAAAAAGAATACTGAAACCATGGATCACCCCTGGTTTGCTGCGATGCATTAAACATAGGGATGCACTGCACAAAAAAGTAAAACAATGCCCAACCAACGAAATATGGCAAACCACCTACAAACGATATCGAAACTTTTGTAACACTATTGTAAAAAAAACAAAAAGACAGTACGATGCACTCCAAATAACAAATGCCACTCACAATCCAAAGCTACTGTGGGACACAATAAAGCTTGTCACTAACACTATTACACCTAAAAAATCGTCCTCACAGTTACTAGATACAGCATCTACACACCGCCAGGCATGCAATGACGTAAATTCCTATTTCGTCAGCATCGGGAAAATACTTGCAGACAAAATTGTTAAAAATCAACCATCACACCAAATTTCTACGTTGCACCCAATACACAAATCGATTCCCTGTTCATCATTTGTTCTAACACACACCGATCCTAGTGAAATTGATCTCATAATAAATACACTAAGAACAAACGCCTCCACTGGATGGGATGGCATTTCTCCTTCCTTTTTAAAGAGATATCGTACTTACCTATCATCCATACTAAGCCATTTATTTAATCTTTGTTTCGAAACTGCAATATTTCTCAATGCTTTTAAAAAGGCTATAATCCATCCTATTTTTAAAGGAGGTGACGGGACCGTTCCTAATAACTATCGCCCCATTGCAGTCTTAAGTTCTTTATCTAAGATACTTGAACGACTAATTAATAAACGGCTAGTAAACTATTTAGACAGTAATAATTTACTATCAAAGCAGCAATTCGGTTTCCGTCAGCAGAAATCGACATGCGACGCTATTCACGAGTTAACAAACTATGTTGTCCGCAATCTTAATGAAAACAAAAAAGTTTTGACGATATTTTTAGACCTGGCAAAGGCATTCGATACTGTCCCTGTGAATATACTGCTGCACAAACTCGAAGAAACTGGAGTTAGAGGAACCCAACTTGAATTATTCAAGAGTTATCTCTCCAATCGAACACAAGTAGTAAAAATTGATGGCCAAACTAGTGACGAACTACCAATCCAGTACGGGGTACCCCAAGGTAGCATTTTGGGCCCCACGCTGTTCTTAATATTTATAAACGACCTTTGCAATCTACAAATTCCAGACGCTAAAATTGTTTGTTATGCGGATGACACCTGTATAACGTTTATTGCTGACAATTGGTCAGATTTGGAGTTTGCAGCACAGCGTGGCCTCAATTTAACAACAGCTTGGCTCTCCTCTCATACCCTAACTCTCAATATAACTAAAACCTCATATATTACCTTTTCAATCAGTCCTAAATCCCAACCTACTTCCACCATTACCCTTACACCCCACTTTTGCAATAAATCATCGCAGCCTCCTTGTAATTGCGCGCCACTAACACATGTTGACTATATAAAATATCTGGGTGTAACTCTTGACAAATATTTGAACTTTAACTTACACATTAACTCCCTTGTCGCTAGGGTTCGAAAATTAATGTATATGTTTAAAACACTACGAAGTGTTGCTTCCTACACTATCATTTTAAAGGTGTACCACGCTTTATGTCTTTCTATTATCTCATACTGCATTTCTTGCTGGGGAGGTGCAGCAAAAACCTCATTAAAACCGTTGGAAATAGCTCACAGGGGTATCCTAAAAGTAGCCACGTTTAGACCTATTACGTTCCCCACGACGCTACTATATAATAAATGCGATGTCCTCAATGTCCGACAACTATTTATATATCACACAGTTCTTTTACAACACAGGTGCGTCCCATACACAAACATATCTAAACGCAGGAAAGACAAAATATGTCGCATTCCGAAACCAAATTCAACTTTTACAAAAAGATTTTTCTACTACTTGGGTCCCTATCTTTACAATAAAATAAGTTTCAGTTGTCCGTTACTCGGTCTATCATCTTACACATGTAAAAAAATAATTTGTTCTCTATTAAAAAGTAAAACATATGAAGAAACCGAAGAATTTGTGACATCCCTTTCATAAATGCTATAGATGGCACAAGATTGTAAACATAAAATAACCATCCCCACACTCACTCGTAACACACTTTCATAGACAAACGCAACGCAAAAAGAAAAATATACCTACATATATACCTTATATATACTTATTTACTTATATATACTATTAGAGATTCTTATATAAATATATTAATTAGTTTATCATATATACATTTATTCATATACATATCATATTATAAATTTCCTCATTATTATTTCTTCTATACTTTGTAATAAACCATGTTTTGTATATTATTCCATGTACCACTACCAAGGGATAAGGACTATTACACCTTACCACAGGTTACTAAGTAACCTCTTTAGGGTAATAGAGCCTCTTCCACTAATATTGTATATAATCTGTCTACAAAACAACAAAACATACAATGTATTTATTTTTTGTTCATGTACTGCAATATTTTGTTATTTAAATAAATTATTATTATTATTATTATTATATGTAATAATGTCACAGTTATCCTGTTACACATTAAAATTTTAACAATTAAATATTAAGCATTTGAAACCTTGATTTATAATAAGTTAAATAAACGCGATTATATAATCGGTAGGAATTATTGTTAGATTAATAATTTATAACATATTTTTAAATTTACGGTTTCCCACTGCACCGTTTTACCAAGTCCCAAATAAAAAATTCTTTCTTTGTTATTTATGTCGTTTCTGTCATTCTTTTGTCCTAACTTCAATGAAGTTCAATGTATCTAATTATTTCATAAACATTTAATGTTTTATTTAGAATTTTTATCTGAAATATTTCTATATTTTGATTTTTGACTATGATTTTCATGTATTTTTTTTAGACTAAAAATGTGCTCTAAACGACAATTGAGATCAACAAAACCATCTAACCCATTGAGTTATATTACTAAAGTATAGAGGAGACATGGTGAACAAAAACTTTGCAACGAACAAGGGGTGCGGGATGCGCGGGGGGGTAGCGTAATGAGTCACAGATGAGACGTAACTGCACAGACGCAACACTTCCGTACAATATTTTGGTTTCTACCTATCTGACATGAAATGTGATTATTGATAATTATATTCTTTCGGTCTCGGTGGCGCAGTGAGCGAGCGCACGGCCTTTGATCCAGAGGTCCGGGGTTCGATTCCAAATACTGGCTCACACCAATGACCATTCGGTACCCACGTTTCTTCATTACGATTTTTTTGAACAAATCTTATCCATATTTCCCGTTTCTCGTGACCAGGTCGAGGAAACCTGTAAAAATAATAAGTAATTTATAACTAAATAGTATTTTAAAATTATCAATAGTAAAATATTATTGATTAAAACAACTTTCAGGATTATATCGCGTTTATTCACCATTTATTTGTATTTATTTTCCGACGTTTCGAACTCTTTACAGAGATTGTTTTCACGAGTGTAAAGTAGTAGTAAATAGTAGTAAAGAGTTCGAAACGTCGGGAAATAAATACAAATAAATGGTGAATAAACGCGATATAATGCTGAAAGTTGTTTTAATCAATGAGTGAGATTCGCGAAAATCTTAGAAGCAAATAAGTAAAATATTAATTTAAAGCAAATAGGCAATATAAATAAATACATAATATTATATTATTTATAAGTTATATAAATAACTTATTATTACCATCTATATTAGTTTAGCCCAGATTCAATGACCATTCTGTGGTGAATTTTTTGTTACTCTATGATCTACTCATAAAATGGCGGCTGTAACTACTTATTTTAATATTTAAAATTTATTAATTTAAGGGAAATTTTTGGTTACTTACCGATGGAATGTTATACCAATATTTTTCTTTTTTGTTCTTGAATCATTTTTACACGTTTTTAAGACACAATTCGGCATTATAATAAGTTTAAAAATCTGCAAAACACGTACACTCGCTGCGTATCACAATCACCGACTGAGCTCACTGTGGTGCATTCACCACAGTGCGCGGTACACAAATTTTGTTCGCGATGTCTACTCTATACTTTAGTAATATAACTCAATGATCTAACCCTGGTGAATGGTTAATTGGCGAATATCATAAAGAATTGAAAATTACTAGAGCTCCTTCTCGTCGAGAAGTACTCAGTTTTTTCTTATTTCATCACTACGAAAATAAATTGACAATTGCAGACAGTTTGAAATTAACTGCTCAAAATATTCAACAATGTTTGGAACCGCAAGTAACTATCAAGGACTTTCATATTAAAGAAAAAATAAAAAAATATTCGAAAGTTGGCAAAAATTGAAAAAGAATCATTTGAGGCTTACAAACGTCCAGCGTGAAAACGAGAATGCATTTCTAAAATCTTTAGATGATATGTTTGAATTTAGACTTCAAACAAAAGATAATAATTTAACAACGGAATCTGTTACACGTTCTAAAAAGGCTTTGTCTTCAAGTAATTTAGAACCACCTGTACTATTATCTCAAAAAAGTAATGCATCAGGTTGTAGTGAGTCATCACACGAATTTTATCCTTCCCCGCCTAAAAAAAGAAAACTAACTGAACCATTCAAAAAAAATATATTGACCCCAGCATTGTCAAGTATGTTAGATCGAACAAAAACTTCAAACCGTAGCGCAACACTCATCGTAGCTGCAACATCTGTATCTTTGAAAGAAGATTTATTAAAAATTTGCGTCAGTAAAGATACCATCCGTCGTTCACGCCAAAAACATCGAGCAGCCACGTTTAAACATATAAAAGATTCATTCAAACCAGATACATGTCTTACTGTGCACTGGGATTCGAAATTAATGAAAACGTCAACATCTTCCCAAGCTGAAGACAGGTTAGCAGTATTAGTTACAGGAAAAGGTATAACGAAACTTTTGAATATTCCTATAATCAATGGATCATCAGGTATTAATCAAGCAACAGCTATTTACAACACACTTTTGGAGTGGAATATTTCTGATAGAGTTTGGTCACTATGCTTTGACACGACTGCTAGTAACACGGGACTACGTGAAGGAGCTGCTGTTCATTTAGAGACAATGTTGGAAAAAAAACTGCTTCATTTTGCTTGTAGGCATCATATGTTGAAGCTGATTTTAACAGCAACATTTTCTTCTCAATTAGAACCTGTAACTAGTGGTCCAGAGATAAAATTATTTGAGCGTTTCAAGAAAGAATGGCCTAAGCTTGATAAAAAAAAAATTGAATGTGGAAATATTGAAGATCAAGTGGGAATTAAAGAATTTATCTTGGGTGAATTAACAAATCAACATCCAAGAGACGATTATAAGGAGTTATTGACATTATCCCTGATTTATCTTGGTGAGCATACTAATTTCTCAATAAATAAGCCAGGGGCATATCATCGAGCTAGGTGGATGTCCAAAATAATTTATTATGTCCAAAATAAATTATTTATATATCTTTTCCGGAGTCAATTTAAAGTTTCTAAAGTAGTCTTGAAAGAACTTGAAGAGTTTAACGAATTTGTAATTAAAATTTATCTGAAAGCCTGGTTCCTATGCAAAATTCCGACTATAGCCCCGAGGATTGATTTACAATTACTGAAAGATCTGGTCCAATTTAAAAAAAAATCAAAAGTTAGGTTCAGCAGCACTTAAAAGTTTTTCACGACATTTATGGTACATTAGTGACTATTTAATTGGATTGGCATTTTTTGACTCTGAAATTTCAACTAAAACTAAGATTAAAATGGTGTCAGCCTTAAAAACACAATCTGAACAGCAGCCATTGAATCGTAACCAAATAAAAGAGAGTGATATTATGAATAAGGAAATTCATCATTTCGTGAATCAAAATACACGGTATTTCTTCGAAGCCTTAAACTTGAGTGACGAGTTCTTAGAAACACATCCTGCAACCTGGAATTCGAATCAGTCCTACTTAAGGAGTTTGAATATAGTTCGTACATTACATATAGTTAATGACACAGCTGAGCGTGGCGTTTCATTAATGCAGGAGTATCTACAATTTGTAAAAAATGACGATGAACTACAGAAAGTATTACAAGTTGTCGAAGAAAATCGTAAGTTAGTCCCAATGCAAATAAAATGAATTTAATACGGACTTTGAGTAAATAATATTTAATATAAAATATATAATTAAATGATAAATATATATATAAATAATATATGATATAATAATATATGATATCGATCTAAATAAAGTTAAAATCGGTTATAATTCAAAATTTAGTTTCAGAATTAATAACAAAGTTCATTGAAATACTGTTAAAATGTTGTAGTTGATAAAATAAAATTAGAAAATTAGAAAAAAATTGTGTTTTTTTTGTTATTCTTGATTTTTAGTTCATCTCGTGGTGTATTCTTATAGATTATTGTACTAAATAAAGGAAAAAAAATGGCCGGAATTTTAATTTTAATATTAAAAGGTCGCTCGAAAAAATCTAAAGTCATTTACTAATAAATTAAAAAAAATTATGAGCGACCTTTCAAAATTAAAATTTTTAACTGAAACTTTCAGAAACTTATTTTTTTTGGTCTATAAAACTATACCGTAACGAGAAAAAAAAAATCGATTTTCGACGATTTTTGAAATTAAAAAAAATTTTTTTTTGAGCTGTCCTTTGGAGAGGGCTCTTAAAACATCAAAAACTAACATTTTTTTCATCCGAGATTCAAAAAAAAAATAGTCGGATTTTTTGCGCCACCCTAATAGTCCAAGAGCCAGATGCAAATTTGGTTAATTATTTCTTCTCGATAGATAATTGGCGATACGCATCAGACAACAGTATCATAAAGCCCTATGACCGTCAGCTGCGGCACAGTGGGTTGGATGAGTAGTTGTAACCTCCCACGCTCGAAGAAAAAAATAAATAAATTCACTCATTTCCTCTCGGCTAAAAGTTAATCAAGTTATTGCTAACCCAATACCTGAACAAAAAGAAAAAGTCAGCTGGCTATAATATAGTGCACTGTACGTCAGCTGATGGCTAGATCATGGGAAAAAAATCTTCACTTTCAGTGATATCTTCTCGGCTAAAAATTTACCAGATGATAGCTTATATGTAACTATTGATAAATATATACGTCAGCTGGCTGTATCTCGGTGGAAAAATCGTCAGCTGATACTTTGAAGGTCGTTACGTAGAAGTTAGCCAGAAGCATTTACTGACTATTTAAAGTCATCAGCTGACCAGGTTTCCCTCGAGTTACTGCTAGCTGATTTTGTTTATTTATCACAGTATTATATTTACAATCAGGTCACAAATTTTCGTGTGGGAGGAAATTACGCCTCTTTAATTATTCTTTTTATTTTTAAAGATTCAAACGAATTTTCGTGCCCAGCTCACGAAGAAGCAGACACAAAAATGTTTTTTCCATGTCTGCAACATTGATATTAATGCAAACGTGACGATTCGTTGTTCCAACACTGACGTGTTAAATGTTAGCTAACATGGCTAATATATCAGAAAATATCAACATTTGGATGGAAGTTGGAGTTGGAAAAGCCCAAACATTTATTAATGTTACTCAATTATATGAATCTTTGGGATCTAATTTGAGCGCAGCACTTCTGGCATTTCACGCATTCACACGGTGTGATTTTAACCCGGCCTTTTTCGAAAAGGAAAAAAAGGACCGTTTTCAATAATGGCTAAATCGAATGATTTCATCGAGTGTTTCATCCAAATGTCAAAGTCATTAGAGGATAGAGACAATATTTAAAAAAAAATTCAAGAGTTTGTTTGCCATATGTATGGATTTAATCGTCTGAAAAAGGTCAACGAAGCAAGAGTAGCGTTGTTTGAAAAAACATATAAATTCTTGGATACGGAGACATTCAAGTTACCAAAGAAAGGTATTGATGGCTCTTCTCTACCGCCTTGCGAGTCAGAGCTATATCAGCAATTTTTAAGAGCATGCTACATTGCTCAAATTTGGTCAAATGCACACTTGAAGGTTCCAACTTCTGATGATCCGGAAGACTATGGTTGGGGAGAAATTGACAGTAACTAAAGTACGCACAGTAACAGAAGAAGTTGACCAACATCGATTGATGAAATAACTATCCAGACCGAAAAAGGTAACATTTTATTATCATATTAATGATATTATGCTAAAATACGCATTCTATTTTTTTGGTTTTACAGATGTTGACGATGAAAATATAACAGCAGACAGCTCTGACAGCGACTCGGACAATGAATCAGAGAGAGATGGTTGTGACTCAAGCCAAAGCGAAGCCGAAAATGATTAAATAACATTGTCATTCGTATTGTAATTAGTCATAATTTTTTTTATAATAAATACTTTTTATCAAGTAACTAGTTAATTTATACTAAGCAAATTGATTATTGAATAAGTATACGTTAAGTTTAAAAAATATTGATATGGAATATTTGTTTCACCTCAACACTCATGTTGGAGTGCTATGCCGAATAATTAAAGAGGCGTCATTTCCTCCCACACGAAAATTTGTGACCTGATTGTAAATATAATACTGTGATAAATAAAAAAAATCAGCTAGCAGTAACTCGAGGGAAACCTGGTCAGCTGATGACTTTAAATAGTCAGTAAATGCTTCTGGCTAACTTCTACGTAACGACCTTCAAAGTATCAGCTGACAATTTTTCCACCGAGATACAGCCAGCTGACGTATATATTTATCAATAGTTACATATAAGCTATCATCTGGTAAATTTTTAGCCGAGAGGATATCACTGAAAGTGAAGATTTTTTTTTCCATGATCTAGCCATCAGCTGACGTACAATGCACTATGTTATAGCCAGCTGACTTTTTCTTTTTGTTGAGGTATTGGGTTAGCTATAACTTGATTAACTTTTAGCCGAGAGGAAATGAGTGAATTTATTTATTTTTTCTTCAAGCGTGGGAGGTTACAACTGCTCATCCCCCCACCGAGCCTCAGCTGACATTCACGAGGCTTTATAGTTCGATTTTCTGATGCGTTTTACTAATTATCACTTGAGAGGAACTTGGTCATATAAATCTGTTACTGGCTCTCGGACTATAATGAACATACATACAGGTCGAAAGCATAACCTCCTTTTTACTTTGCCGTAGTCGGGTAAAAATATATTGTAGTTCCCTCAGTTGCGTCATTTGTTCGGATTACAGTTATTCATACAGACCGATACTTTACCGGAATGTAATTTTTTACCTATATTAAAGTGCAAAGCTCATATACCATAATTAGATAAAAATAAAAATGTTTTGAATGTACGTAAGTAAAAAAACAAACACTATACTCATGAGAACCATATCTTGAAAATATGTTATACGAAAAGTCGTATCCATACTTTTCCAGCCTCTCAGGTACCAAAATGAACCATTTTTTTACTACTTTTATCAACTTATATCTTAAAATATTTCTTAGAACTGTATTGTTCTGTTGATTTGTTTTGATTCTTTAATCTATCTAGATCTTGGAAAATGTCTAAAAGTTCCGTTATTTGGAATATTTTATCCAAAAACGGTGTTTTTAAATGTATGTAAATTTTGACCCAAATTTTTGAGTTATTTTTGTTTAACTCCTACTCAAGATATATATAATATAGTGCTGTGATACTTTTGTAATACATAGTTGATAAGCTTAAATTTCTAATAAACAAAAAATCTTAGTCCATATCGGGATAAGTCATTTAAAATTAGGTTGAAATATTATACCCACTTTTGACGACTCATTAAGTGGCAGTTTTTGGTGACTATATTAAGAACATGTGTTGTGTAAAAAATATGTATGGTGGCAATTGAAGTTTGAGTTGTATTTTATACCTAATGTGATAAGTTATAAATAAAACTTTTTATCAGCTTCCATATACTGTTGTAATTAAAATTATAACCGAAACTTTCTAAATATCACAGTACCCTATTTTGAAAGTTCTATGTTTGCTATAATTGAGTATTTATATAGAAATGGTTGAAAGTGAATAAAGATTATTTAATTTACAATAAGATTTTTAACTTAAATTAGTTAAATTGACTTAATTCCAACTAGATACGGAGAAAATTCAGTTACAGTAAAAGTCTATCTCAAAAATGGGCCGTCTGTTGACCATACCGGCTCCCGGTACAACAGATAACGGAAAGTGGCCTAATGTCATTCAACATAAGAGGGGCTAATAGTCCAAAAACAATATAAATATGTATAAAATAAACATTAAAAAGATATTCTCTATATATAGATATAATTATGTTGGGGTATAGGAAACCCTACATAGTGCAGCACGCAACTTTTACCCACGTGGTTTACGAAAGGTTAAAGAATATTTGCAAAACTACGTAAACTGAAGTATGGTGATAAACTTATTATCACCCAGAAATCGGGAGCATCAATATTCATAGGCTTAGTAGATAATCATGATATTTTAAATCAAGCATGATACGAAAAAAAATAATAAAAAGAAGAACGATTCAGAGTCCTAGAGGCAGCGGCAGATAACATTCGCGAAGATATTCAAACCGCAGTGTTTGATAATTCTAACTACCCTCCACTAGGTCGCATGTTTGAAGATTTAAATAATGAAATCCCAGAATCGTCGGCGTATTTTGTAGAACGAGTGATTTTAAAGAATAAACGATCATATTTAGATCATTTAAAATTAGTATGGACAAATATTTGCCATAGTATCATGACTGCTGTTCGAACAAGGTCTTTTAAGTCTAAATTACAATTAGGCATCGTGGTTTTTTTTAACGAAGGTTCGGTTCTAAACGTCTTATACAAATCTTTTCGTCATTTGGTTTATGTACATCCTTTAATGAAACAATTATGTATGAGGCAGCAGTAATTTTTCATCGTCCTCCTCATGTCCTATCACCAGAAAGTGGCACACTCAATAAATACGTTGCCGACAATGCTGATATTAACGTGAATTCGCTCGACGGCAATAACACACTCCTTATTCAAATTGTTACTCCTAAACATTCAGTTTTAGTTTTTACTAGAAGATCTACACATAAACGCCACAAATAAAAGAAGCTCTTTCAGCAAAAGATTTCAAAGCAAAAGCTCATGTGCCGATACAGAGCTATCAAAGTGACGATGTAGTAGGTTACCGTCAAATAAATATTACAGATTTTTTGATTAAAACAACTTTTAGGATTGTATCGCGTTTATTTATTATTTATTTTTATTTCCCGACGTTTCGAACTCTTTACAGAGATCATTTTCACGAGTATGAACAAAAAAGATGGTAGTTGTTCAAAAGCTATCTTCATTGATACAGAGAGCACCCACTTTTTGGAAATAAAAATCAAAAAGTTGATGTTAAAAATATGATTTTTACTATTGGTAACCCACATCAGACCATGAGAACAAAAGTTAAATACTTATTTATAAGATGCATTAATACATCCTGCCTCTAAAGATCCTTTGTTGTATGATTTAATAAGTAAAAGTTGTTATTATTAAATTATTACAAATTATCATATTTTCTAAGTTGGTTGAGATTGAATTATGACTATTATTAATTATTCATTGATTTTAAATTAAAAGATAAAGTTTTTATTAAAAATCTACCACTGGGTCATTTTTAACATCAACTTTTTGATTTTTATTTCCAAAAAGTGGGTGCTCTCTGTATCAATGAAGATAGCTTTTGAACAACTACCATCTTTTTTGTTCATACTCGTGAAAATGATCTCTGTAAAGAGTTCGAAACGTCGGGAAATAAAAATAAATAATAAATAAACGCGATACAATCCTAAAAGTTGTTTTAATCAATGAATGAGATTCGCGAAAATCTTAGAAACAAATATGTAAACCAATACGGAATAAACACCGCTAATCAAATTCGACAACTAGAAGGTCTGAAAACTAAGCGCGCAAGATATTTAACATCACTAAATTTCTTGAAGAGATGCCGTGACCATAATCTCATTCCTACGTGTGTTAAAATCTCACCAAAATGGAACATACGGGGAAGCGTGAAGATCTTAAACAAAGCTAGTGAAAAATTGTTACGGAGGGTAATCCAACAAACTCGGTACGACCTATTTAAAATCACGCAAACAATTGAGAAAACGACCAGGAATATTCAATTAGTTTTATCGACAGCTGATCTTAGTACCTGCATGGAGAGGTTAAACAAGCGTGAAACGTTTAAATACGAAACATGCAAAAATAATCAAATACAACAAATTACTCCAAAAAAGATCCAATGTTGTTAACATCTCACAACATGAGAAAAATAAAATCGGAACGCAACCGGTTACCACTACACAGACTAATACAGCGGTCGTGAACTTGTCATCACAAACCTTGGACGAAAACACCATACAGGTACTTAGCAAAGGCCTAAATTTCGCCGTAGCCCCGTCAAAAATTCCTTATGAGGAAGTAATCTGTGCTGTTGAAGATGTCATGGCCAAAAACAACCTAAAATCAGAGGACATGGAAACCATACGACAAGATGTTTCATCGGTTTTACGTCGTAATCGGGCACCAAAACCTAACCTGTCCAAACCACAATATTTAGCGTTGAAGAACTTACGCAACAGACCAGACATTACTATTCTACACGCAGACAAGGGAAATGCTACCGTGGTCATGGATACGTCAGATTATAATGTTAAAATGGAACAACTGTTGTCGGATGAAAGTACTTATAAAACAGTGAAAAAAGACCCCACTGAGAGTATTTTAAACAAGACCAAGAAACTACTCGAACGACACTCCAGTACATTAAATCTTGACGTCAAATACCTGACACCATCGTGTGCGAAACCGCCAAAACTGTATGGACTACCGAAAATACACAAGACAAACGTACCCCTACGCCCAATTGTAAGTCAGATTGATACACCGACTTATAAATTAGCTCAAACTTTGGCGAAAGTCCTCTCACAACTTCGAGGACATTCAAGTGCGTTTGTAAAAGACTCATACCACTTTGTCAGTGAGATTAAAGATCTACACCTCGCAGACAATGAAACAATGGTCAGTTTTGATGTTCAGTCCTTATTTACTTGCCTACCGGTACAGGACTGCATTAATATTATATCCAAGAAGCTAGCAGAAAATAAAATAGCCAAAGAATACACTGAACTATTAGAACACTGCCTCACATCTGGCTACCTACTGTGGAAGGACAAATTCTACAAGCAAGTAGATGGAGTGGCCATGGGCTCACCGGTCTCTCCTGTCGTGGCCGACATATTCATGGAGGACTTCGAGGAGACTGCTTTGGTGAGTTCACCTGTTAAACCCCGTTTCTATAAGCGGTATGTAGATGACACTTTCACAATTTTACCATCTGACAAAGTAACTGTATTCTTAGACCATCTTAACTCCATAAATCCCAAAATACAATTCACAATGGAACTGGAGTCTAACAATTCTCTAGCATTCTTGGATGTGTTAGTTATTCGTAACTCTAATAACACCTTGAGTCACACTGTGTATAGAAAGAAAACCCATACAGATAGATACCTGAATGGTGAATCTCACCACCATCCTTCACAGTTAGCTGCCGTGTCAAAATCTTTGTTTCAGAGAGCACGAGGGATTTGTGACCAGGAACACATAGCAGAGGAGATTCAGCATGTGAAAAAAGTCTTACATGCCAATCAGCTTAAAGTTCCCAGAAATCATCACAAAAACCGAGTGAAGCAAGCCACAGTTGAGCGCCAACCTGCCATCTTGCCGTACATAAAGGGAATCACTGACAAAATTGGCTATATTTTAAAACGTGCTTCAATCAAAACATACTTTAAGCCATCCAAGAAAGTTAGTCAATTTTTACCATCTGTCAAGTGCCACATCCCCTTGCAAGACCCAGGAGTATATAAGCTGGACTGTGATTGTGGATTCTCTTATATCGGACAAACAAAGAGGTCCATTAAAACCAGGATCAAAGAACACATAGCGGATGTGAAGCACAACCGCTATAATAAGTCTGCTGTTTGTGAACACTGTAGGAAGGGCTCAAAACACTACATCAGGTTTGACAAACCACAAATCCTCGCCAAAGAACAACATTATCGTCCCAGGATGATACGCGAGGCTATTGAAATCAAAAAACATCCAAAGAATTTCAATAGAGAAGATGGCTGGAAACTATCACCTAGCTGGAACCCAGTCATAAGTCTCATCAAACCTAGCCCACAATCAAACAGCTCAAGACAGCGAGATACTATTAGTATAGTTTGCAGGTCAGACCCACATCAGGAACCATAATAATATAGAATTTTGAGTAGTGCAGTAATAATCAAAACAAAATAATTTTAATTTAATTTTTATTAACCTAGAAACCAAGTCCCTTTCTTGTTCTCAAAAACATTATAAACAATAGCAATATCAATAGCCCGTTCAAAATGAAATAATAATCAGTTTTGCAGAACAGCCGCTGAGTTTTCTTGCTGGGTCTTTCTCAGGACTGGCCGCGTTTTTGACCCAGTGGTAGATTTTTAATAAAAACTTTATCTTTTAATTTAAAATCAATGAATAATTAATAATAGTCATAATTCAATCTCAACCAACTTAGAAAATATGATAATTTGTAATAATTTAATAATAACAACTTTTACTTATTAAATCATACAACAAAGGATCTTTAGAGGCAGGATGTATTAATGCATCTTATAAATAAGTATTTAACTTTTGTTCTCATGGTCTGATGTGGGTTACCAATAGTAAAAATCATATTTTTAACATCAACTTTTTGATTTTTATTTCCAAAAAGTGGGTGCTCTCTGTATCAATGAAGATAGCTTTTGAACAACTACCATCTTTTTTGTTCATACTCGTGAAAATGATCTCTGTAAAGAGTTCGAAACGTCGGGAAATAAAAATAAATAATAAATAAACGCGATACAATCCTAAAAGTTGTTTTAATCAATGAATGAGATTCGCGAAAATCTTAGAAACAAATATTACAGATTTTGTACGACGGAACGGTAACTTTCCTCAAAAAGCTGATGCAGTATGGTTTTGTGGTTGGTTGAATGGTTTTATTGAACGTTAAACAAATAATCATATGAATTACTCTAAATCTCAAATTTAATTTTACCGTTTATTCGCCAACCAGCCAGTAACTATAATACTATCTATACGACTTTAGTTATACATACGGCCACAATTAATACATCGTGAGTGTCGACCCCCTTTAAGCTAAAGCTCGAGAAATTGTATCAGCCACACCTGAGGACTCTGAAGTATAAAAAATCAACGTCAGACTCGGAGGATTTCATCTACTGATGCCCTTTCTGGGAGCAATCGTTCATATTATGCAAGAAAACGGCATGAAGGAAGTACTCGCAGAAATTTATGCGGTCAAATCATTAGAAAAAATGCTTAACCCTTTTCTTGGCACTGTAACACCAGTGATACATTAAATTTAAAAAAATCCTGTTCCTTCAATTTGACTTTATATAAAAAAAATTAACCTGTAACGCATCCGAAGTTTAGTTACATAAAGGATAAAAATGTAAATTAGAGTCAAAAACGTCACTAATTTCATTTGTCACCGAAATGGTGCCAAGAAAAGTTATGGAGTTTCGACGAATGGTAAGTTTATTTTATTTTTTGGAATATTTACGCATATTTACGTCGATTTTTGTGCTTATTTTCTAAATAAACTGTTATCAGTTATGATTATAAGTTTTTTTTGGCATAAAGACTAGTTTTTTTGTGTTTTATTGATGAGCAAACTACCATGTATCAATTATGATACAACGCCAAATCACTTACGATTTTATACGTAATTGTTATGTATAAAATATGATACATTGCCAACTGTCGATGATTTGTTATATGGTTGTTGTGGCGCCAAACAAAACCTGATAGTGACAACCATAAGAAATTAAAAACGTTTAGATTTGAAATTTGTAAAGAAATTATAAAAGTAAACAGACTAATTGATGTAGATGTAGATATGGGAGATTTCAGGCGTGTAAAAAAAATTGTTAAGCCACAGTCTTCACGACCACCTAATACAGTCGTATCTGATAAAATTGATCATTGGCCTATTTTTGCTACTCGTGGTAGATGCAAAGATTGTAAAACTGGTCAAACTAATGTAAAATGTACAAAATGTGACCAAAGACTGTGTATGGCAGAAAAAAGAAACTGTTTTTACGAGTACCACCAGAGCAAAGACTAATATTTTGTATCACGATCGTTGATGTTCTTTTTTTATTTAATTACTCTTTTATTTACTTTTCATGTCAATTTCTACTCCTTTTTAAATAAATATTTATAAAAATTAATGTTGGTTTTATTTATAATATGTTTGGCATTGTAACATATCTGATACATATCTATTCGGATTGATTTCACTGGCTGCATGGCAACGTATCATATATGATACACCCCTTTTCCCTAACAGTAGGGGGGTAAATATTTTTTTTTCTATTTTTCCGGTTTTCTTTAAGCAATTTGAAAACTAGTTATACATAAAAAAATAAAGAAACAAGATTTTTTTTTTCTTGCCAAGTTAAGGGTTAATTACGCAAGAGCTATTCGAGCTTATACACTACTTCAGCGTACTTGAGCAATTATAATATTAATAGAAGTTGAAATTGATCACATTACGGATGCAGATCTTATAATAGTTATCAAGCACATATTAGATAACACTCTTTCATACAATGATATTAAAATTGATGATGAAGTATCTGGACCTTTATTTAATAAATTGAATCAAAAATTAAAAGAAACTGTAAACTTTGGATTCAATATTTTCATATGGTTTCTATTGCTAAAGAGTTCCTAAGAGCTGAGCGTATGGGGATTGGTAAGCTCATTTAAACTGCGTCAAAGAAATGCTTCCTTATTTTCACGCATCTGGAGATTTTCCTTATGCTAACTCTGTACACCTTTACTTGCAGGATATGCAACAGTTACAAAATTCGATAGATCCTGAAGTGTACAAAAGATTTTCAGACGGATTTTTCACAGTTAGGCGTTCTAACAAATGAAGCGGACTTCAGCGGACATGGTGATCGAGCAGTCTATGATGAAAGCCATGAAGACAGATATTGATATAGTATTGCTCGAGAAAGAAGTACAAAAAAGAGAGTGTCATAAGTAAATGGGTTTATAGTAGGTATGCATGCTATGAATACCGTTTGTGAAAAATTAGAAAATCTGTCTAACGTTAGGATGGATACGACCGAGCAGCATGTTGATGCAAGTAATTCGCGAATGAAAAAAGTTGCTAAAGATGTATGAAAACTTTTAGAGTGGTTCTCAACGCATGATCATTTTCCGGACGTTAGCAAAATTGTTTCTATTGCGAGTGGTGTCGTTGATAAAATCAATTTTTATAAATATCGTAAATTTGGGCTTGCTTCTATGGCAAAAATTACAGAACTCACATTCAATAATATTAAATTAAAACGATCTAACAAAGTTGTTCCTCTTTTAGCTATGACTAGTACCATAAAAGTTCATGAAGAAAAAGTATCTGTTGACCCAAGAGTATTCCTGCAGCATTTCAAGATTAAATAGAAAACTATTTTCAAAATGAACTAGCTGCCTACCCTGTATCGTTATTTGATGACATCGCGTTGTGTGGGATAGTGAAGAAACATTCAATGTTATATTAGATAAATACGCACAGTATGTACGTCGACATTTCGGTTTCGGTTCCCGAGTTACTGTGGTATTTGATGGCTATAATGATTGCACGAGAATGCCAAAGCTGCAGAACAGCGTCGTCGAACTTTAGCAACATCGTCATCAATTGATATTTTATTTGATGAAAATATGACAGTTCCAACCAGCCAACAAAAATGCCTTTCTAATACTCACAACGAGTCTCGGTTCATTTCAACGTTGAAAGAAAGATTTACTACGGAAAATATATTGGTAAAACAAGCTAATAATGAGGCTGTTGTATTGATAATTGAAACAGCAAATGAGTAATTCAATTTCACAAATACAACTATTGTTGTTGGTGAAGATATAGATTTACTCCTATTACTTAGTGCTCGAACTCCAACTGAAAAAACTATTTTCTTCTTAAAACCAGGAAAAGCTCAACATCAATCGGAAATGTTTTCATCAAAAAGTTTATCTACTTTTGCAAAGTGTCAAAATCATGTACTATTTCTACACGCAATTACTGGCTGGCCTGGCATCTGCATGTTACAGGAGGGGTCAAATAACACATGTCAAACTATTTGAGAAACAAAATTGAATTGAATGTGCTGACGTTTTTAAAAATAGTAATTCTGTTCTAATAAGATAAATTGTATAATCTTGATAATATTCAGATGGAACAGGTAGCGTCATCTAATACTAGTTTGGGGAAGTGTCCCGCATCGGACGCCGTTTGTTGGCCTGTGCCTTTCCCGTCTTGATTTGGCAATGAACGAAGAATGTGCTTCTTAAATAAAGCTATAGTGAAAAATAAGTTTCTATCTTTTGATCCAATTAAACCAACGACTTTAACATGGTAGCAGAGCGTGATTACGTTGTTTATTTAGTGAATAATAATAAGTATAAAAAGATAAGTGGTTACAAAACAAAACGCATAGTTGTGAAATCGCATCTATTTATAAGAAGTCGATCGTCTATTCATAAGAAGCAACATACATAAATATAGTGAAATCGCATCTATTTATAAGAAGTCGATCGTCGATAGCAAGGCAAATTAAGATAGAAGACATACTGATACTTATTTTTGATGGGGCAAACTATTCAAGTTAGAAATTAAGGTTGGTTACTTTGTTACAATATAAGGAATGCAACTAGGCCGCCATTGGAATGATGCCGGCGAAATATGAAAATGCAAAAACGGAATGGAAAAAGATGGGATTTGAAAGCAAGAATTATTATAGTGAGTCGGATAAATGACTCGGATAAACAACTAGAATACACAACTGAATCTCTACTCTGTGTAAAAAGTATTGGGAATATGTCAATAAAGAGCCCGAAGTGTCTAGTCGTCCGATAATCGGATGAATAACATAAATTAGTCGTCCGATAATCGGACGAATAAAATAACTTAATCGTCCGATTATCGGATAACTAGATAACCTTTTAAGACCAGCGCTAGTCGTCCGTAAATTTTGAAATACCATGAGTGTTACCAGTACTCTTCTTTAATTAAAATAAAATGATGATGATGATGATTTAATTAAAAGCATCAGTAGGCAGATTACGGATTTAATTTTAGTTCTGTTTATGGATAAGTACGCGGATATTCCCGCTATTCCCACTTGCAAGTGAAGGGATGGCGGGGGATGAGGAACGCCGCCCCGGCGTGTCCGTCAGGAAGAAAGGACTTCACTTTGATTAAGCACATTCAGCTTTACATGGTTAGTATATTTCATTTATGAAATTATTAAATTTAAATAATCATTATTTTTGAATAAATAAATAAATGAAAGTAAATTAGAATAATAATTAAAAAAATAAATTGAAAATCTCTTCATTATATGACAGCTGTCATAAATTAAAAATTAATTTAATTTAATTTATATATTTATGAATATTTTCAGTAAAATAATATTAATGAAAATATGATGGGTAAGTATTAACTATTATTATTAATCTTAATTATTAAATAATAATACATGTTCAAAAAATTAATTAAATTATAGAACCTGATATAATTGGAGACATTGAAGAAATTGGAGCATCGAAAGAAAATAATGATGAAGAAACATTAAATATTCAAGAAGAAAGAACGGAGCACATTTTAAAAGTCAATGAAAATTTAACATTTACAATGATTTAGTAAAAAGAGATGAGAATTTTCAAAATTTATCTTACAACTGTTATTATAAAAGAGACAGTGTGACGATTGAAAAATGCCGAAAACAAGGGGTAAAAAGATACATTAACCCTGAATTAAAATATTATACAATCAAGTATTGCTGCATTCATGGAGGAAAAAAATTTGAGTCAAAAGCAACAGGAGTGAGAAAGTCAAGTACTTTTCAAAAAGATTGTCCAGCTTTATTTACTGTTAATGTTTCAAAAGACGGAAACAGTTTATTTATTTCATCAACAAATTTAAAACATAATCACCTGGTTACAAAAGAAATATTTGACCATCTTCCTCAATCTAGGAAAATGTCTTTGGAAACAAAATCTAAAGTTAAAGAGTTATTAAATTTAAAAGCTGATAAAAACAGAATTAAAAATTTGATTGAAAAAGAAACAAATAAAATTATTATAATGAAAGATCTTCACAATTTAAACTACAGTGGCAAAGAAAAAAATAAGTTGGATGAAGTACAGAAAATTTTGTCAAATGATTACAAAGCCGAGAGTTATTTTTTAGTAGAGGGCAACATTTTTAAAGGTTTATTTTTTGCAACTCCAGGGATGAAATTGGTGATGAATGCATACCCAGAGTACATCGGAATAGACGGTACGTTCAAACTTTTGAATATTCGTGCACCTGTATATTTATTAATAGCAGAAGATTCTAATGGTTGCACGGAAATAGTTGGTGTGAGCATCTTAATACATGAAAATAAAAATTTAATTGAATGGATGATGCAATGTTCTAAACAATGCCACCCTTCGTGGAATAAAATTAAATGCATTATGACAGACAAAGATCTTTGTAAAAGAGATGCAATTAAGACAAGTATGTTGCCGGTTGATGTTAATTTAATTATGTGTGTATTCCATACCCTAAGAACTTTTAATAGAGAGATCACAACAGAAAAAAGAAATATTACAAGAGAAGAGAGAGATGAGGCAAAATCGATTTTACAAAAAATGGTTTATGCGGAGACTGAAGAACGATATAATCAATTATATGAGGAATTGAAACAATTACCGGAAACAATAATTGATTATTTCGACAAGAATTGGCATCACTGTCGTCAAGAATGGTCTATTACGAAGAGCTACGTGCAACATAATTTCGGTAATGATACAAACAATCGTTTGGAATCATTAAATGATAAATTAAAAAAAAATTGATCGATTTATGGCTTTAGAAGATTTTTACGGCAACTCTTAAATTATCTTGAATGTTCTTCTCGAGAAAGAGTCTTAAAGTATTCTGAAAATTCACCTGAGTTTCGTTATGTGAACTATGTAACTAATTTTGCATTTAAATTCATAAAACAAGAATTTAACAAAATGAACAATGTGCAATTAAATTTTAATGAAATATCGGGTGTCTACGAAGAATGTAAGTCACCGACTGTTAAAATATCTGCAACATCTGATTCATGCGATTGTTTGGGACGAGCTTCAATGCTGTTACCTTGCAGGTAAGTTTATTGAGAAAATATTTTATTAAAATATCGCGTTTATTAAAATTTTTTTTTACACGCCCTTATGATATCCAAGGTGGGTGCCTAGAGCCATGAGGGCGTATAAAGAATTTGTTTTTTTCGGGAATCAACACCTTTTCCTAAGAAACGTGCAGAATTGAAAAAAAAATTTTTTTTCTTTAACCCTTAACTTGACAACGTACGGCACACTGTACACATTTAAAAAAAATATATATCTCACTCTTTATTAAACTTTATTATGAGGTTTCTTTCAAAAATGCATAAGCAAATATAGAAGATTTAGTAGAAAACTATTTTAGTGTGACAACACTTTGAAATATTTGTCAAATTTAAAATGACCGTTAAGAAACAAACTTTACATGTAACGCGGGTAAGTTTTATTTTTTTTAATCAACTTTTTTCTGCAAAATTTGCCAATGTTTTATCGTAGGTTGAAAATATAGAGTATTTTTTATAAAGGAAGTGCATTTTTATGTTAGTAGCTTCTGTATTTATACATACTTCTTATTGAATTAAATGTATGTACATTGCACTGCACATTGCCAATTCGTCGCTAAAATATTTTGTGAAGACTACGGTAATCACGGTGTACATTGCCAAGTTTAAGTAATATTAAGATTTTCGTGGGCTTGATGTTTTTTTTTGTTGCATTTTGGTGTGGTTGCTGGATTTCAGCTTGTTTTTTTTGTTTTATTTACAGAAATTAAAATTAACTCGCTCGCACAAGATTTTGGCTTTAATCCCTGCTAAAAATGCATGCTCTGATGATAGCTCAACATCGGATGACGAAGCAAATGCTTATATTACGCCATCTCCAGACACCTTTGACCCACCCTCTATTGCCTCTTCGCTTGAAGCTCTTAATTTATTGAATAGTTCGACAGATTCCAATAAAGAGGACGACATCGGTTTGCCACTAACGCCAATACTAACTCAGATTTTTCCATCACCAAATACAAGCAACTACAATATAATACCTACTATGAACTCCAACTAGTCTTTATCATCACCAACCGTTGAACAACCACTTCGTCCTATTATCAGTCAGCAACAGCAACAGCGTTTACCAGATATAAGCTCAAAAAGATGCCAAAAAATGTAGTGTTCAAAAAAGTTAAGGTCAAGAAATTCGTTCTAAATTATCAGTTATCAGTCTAAAGCAGTATTTCGTCATTATGCTTGTCTTGAAGAAAACTTATATATCCTTCATCAAACAGTTATAGACACAGTACTGGATTACTTTTATTTCTTTTTTTCACTGGACATAATTACAGTTATTGCGCATAATACAAATCTCTACGCAGTACAGCAGATAGGGCGATCTATACAGGTTACAGAAGATGAGATTAAGAACTTTCTTGCCATTCATATTATGATGGGCATAGTACAGATGCCAGCATATACTGATTATTGGGCTAAACGGACAAGATATTCACTGGTTGCTGACTTAAAAGATAATAAAAATATATAAGTATATAAAGATTTTAGATATGAAATATATGAGGGACTGAGTAAGTCAGGTAAAATATTAAAAACTATTAATACTGCAGAAGACATAGGTGAAGATAAAAAAAATACAGAAACCCATTACTGTACGTCCTACAGACAGCGTCCGATACGATGACATAGGTCATTTTCCTGAAGCAGGGGAAGAAACCATGCGATGTAAATATTGTAAAGTTGGCAGAAAAACTGTCTTCTGTACAAAATGTAGCATACATTTGTGTTTTGTTGTTGGAAAATTAAAACGCAACTGATTCCGTAATTTTCACATAAAAAAATTAACATTATTTTAATTATGTTGTCTAATAAATATATTAAAATTACAAACAAGTATTTTATTAAAAACCTGGCAATGTGCATCACAATGTACAAATAGTACAATGAGAACATGTCAGCTTAATTGCCGGTGTACATTGTGGTGTACATAGATTTTCTCGAAACCTAAGACATCTAGAATTTTCATTTTATTTTTTTTATGTTGTATGACCATACATGATACCAATTTTATCAATAGAATACATTTTATAAACTTTTTTAATTTCTGCCAAGTTAAGGGTTAAACTAAAAAATTTTGTTTAGACTTAGAAAAAATAATAGAGTTTTTATTATACGCCTATATGGTTCTCCAGTGACTTAAGGGCGTATAATTTATATACATGGCATCTTTGACGCGATATATTACATAAGCATTACTAGCGTCAACATCAATGAATGCTTTGATGTTGAATCATAATTTTACCTAAAATTTTTGTATTTATTTAGACATATATTAATGGTCAGAAAAATGGAGCAGAAAGATTTATTCGAAACAAGTATATGTGATAACAGATGGACCAATCATTATTACTATGAAACCCAGAGAGTGTTTTCTTCGAGAGAATATAAACAGAAGGTATTATCAGAAAATGAAAAATATAGAAAAGCGAACGAAGTTACAAAGCAATTACCAGGTTTAGTAGCCAAAATGGGAACAAAATCATATTTAAAGAGAATGAAAGTATTGGCAGATTTAGTGGAATCTTGGCAAAATAACGAAGAAGTTGAAATTATAAAAGTAAGAGACATCAACCAAAATATCAATAAATCGTCAAAAATTGATGAACGTAGAATTTCCAGAATTAATAAAAGTAATGAGAATAACGGTGACAGTGATGATGACGGAGATAGTGGTAGTAATATTAATACTTACAATGACAATGACACTGACAATGACAAGGAAAATAATGATAACAATAATTATTATCGTCAGATTGGTAATAACGGTAAAAGCGACAATGCTGATGATGATGATGGTAGCAATGGTGATGATGATAGCAATGGTGAAGATGGCAGCAATGGTGAAGATGGTAGCAATGTAAAATAAAGTTAATATATTATTAAAATCTGTATGGGATGTAGCCTGACCTTTACAACACAGTTTTATACTAACGCAAAGGTCAGTGTCAATGTCATGTAACCAATGTATACCTGTCATAATAAAGAATTTATTTATTATTTATTAATGATGACAATGGTAGCAATGGTGACAACTATGACGAGTTAAATGAAATAATAAAATATGTAGAGTCCACATCGCCAAATAGGCAGGATAATTTAATTATAATTGATAATCAGGAAATTGATATTGATGAAGAACCTCCACAGTTTAGATCAATAAGGCCAAAAGTTGATAGAAATAATACAACAAATGAAGATTATAGTAGTGATGAAAACGAAAAAGAAACAAATTCATTGAAAATAGATGTTTGTAGTAAAGAATTACAGCTACCAAATCGTCAAACTACTTCCATACCCGAAAATTTTCAATCGCCGAAAATAATTTTACACGCTGCCCCACAAGAAAAAAAAAACTTCAGAAACTTTCAATGACCTTTCACAGATTAATAAAAACGATAACATGCCAAAATTAACTACAATAACGTCTGGAACTTCACAAAAAAAGAAGCAATTAAAAATATTATCCAACATTGTGGTCCAACCTGCGATTAAAAGAAAAGGGAGACCTAAAGGTACTGATAACACAGTTATCGGTTAACCCAAGAAAACAAAGAAAAACAATGAAGAAAATGAGCAACCATTTAATAAAAAATCGACCATCGAACAATGCAAAATAATATTTAAGTGGTTATTGATAGAAGAAAAAATTATAAAAGATGTACTGAATGGCAAAAGACACATTAATGATTCAGATATAAAAATTGATTTTGAAAATTTTACTTTCGCCATTATTGATGACACAAAGGTAAATTTACCAATTATAAATAAATATTTTACACATAAAGGGTGGAAAAAAATGATGACTATGTGTGACAAAAAAAGATTAGAGGAATGGAGCTGTAATTGTTGCAAATTAGATTTGAATAAAACTGTTGATAGTGACGCCGATGAAGTTAAGAAGACTAAAAAATTCAAAGTTAGTATCGGATGTGACTATTGTTTGGAGTGGTATCATTTAGAATGTGTCCAACTCAAAAATAAACCAAAAGGAAAATTATGGATGTGCCCCGATTGTAGAGAGAAGAAAAATGAAAATTAAATACTTAAAATTTAATTAGCTCAATTATTTATATTTTACTGTTTGCTGAGTAAAGATTTATTAAATGCCTAGAATCGACATTACTACTGGACACAGTACTAATCAGAGGCCACAATATGATTTTCTAATTCTACGTATTCATATAATTAATTAGTATAACAATAAATTGATGTTATCGGACGATTAAGTTATTTTATTCGTCCGATTATCGGACGACTAATTTATGTTATTCATCCGATTATCGGACGACTAGACACTTCGTAAAGAGTACACGGTAATATTTTTATCGATATTGCAAATTCTTACTGTACCAAGTGAATGTTATATCGATTCCGAATGAATTGATCCTCACTATCACGTTGCGTCAAAGTACTTATGAGTACCTACCTTTCTTTATGACATTTATGTTCAAAACTGTTGGTAATTCATTCGGCGTCTTCGTGTTTACAAGTGCTAACGGTTTTTTATTTGTAAAGTTAAAGTGCTGTTATTTCGGTTATTCAAGATGCAAAAGTAAGTAACAATTCATTTTATGCATACTTAGGGACCAATCTTTTCATTTAAATCTAGAAATACGCATGAAAACATCGATTTAGTTACTTTTTGATGCCAGAAGCCATTTTATTTTGTGTTTTTCAAATTTAAAAAGTATCAAAGCCAAACAATTATTTAGTTTAGTCAGGTAATTTAGTTATTGAACTATAGTTTAAAAATTACCAAATTCTTGTACGTTAGTCGCAAATACGGAAATTTCGATCTCAAACAGGCGACATCGCGTCGGCGTACGATTTGGAACGCCGGACAATGGCCTTGTTTTAATATCACGTGGTATAAATGCGAGTAATTTCGATCGGTTTGGACAATGTGGATATGATAGTTGAATTGTTTGTTTCTTATTTATTTATGCATAAAAGTAATTGCTATTTTTTTAACCGACTTCATTAAAAGGAGGAGGTTCATATTTAGACATTTTTTGTATGTTTATCACCGCATAACTCTTCATTGAGTAGACTGATTTAGAAATTTGTAACCGACTTTACAAAAAGGTAAACATTTGTTATCATGCTCTTTTCTGCCTATCCCTTTAGGATGATTATGAATATGCACATCTTCATAACGTCATCACCTTTGTTAACTACAATTGTTAATTTTGGCTTTATGTTCCATGAAATAGTGACAATGGACACCGTGAAAGTGGGCGTGGGCGTGCGCGTGTGCGTGGCCTTAGTGGCCGTGGCGCGGCAAGGCGGGTGCGGATTCGCGGAGGCCTCCGTGGCGTGGAGAGAGAGGCCCACTATTTCCGAGCCGTAAGAACGTTTTAAATTAAAACTTATTTATGAATCTTGTTTCCTTATTGTTAATGTTTCTTTATTGCTAATACTAATTTCAGTTTGCTCCCGACGCCTGTGGAGGCATTCGTAGCGAGGGCACCGCTGGAGTCTCCACTCCACGCAAAGAGGTGCAGCGAGGTCCCTAAACCATTTGTGTGTTCCCCTCTGTGAGTATTCTGTTGATTTTAAATGTCTATGTTCTTATCAGCAAAATCACAAATAAACAAATATTTATTACTGTATTCAGACTCATAGCAAAGTGGTCCTCACCCTATGATGGTGATTACAACCAGCCGGGAGTGGCAGGACCCTCCGGGAGCTCGCCGTCGCCGTCGCTTTCGTCAGTGACAATGGAGGTGGAGGATAACGTCCCCTACCCTGCCCAGTAACTATTTATTTATTCATAATGCTTTCTTGAATATCAAATAAGACCTTAAATATTGTTTACTGTTTTTTTTGTAGATTCATTGATTACGTTGAAAGCGACGGTAGTGGCACCAGCACCCCGCGTGCTAGCACTAGCGTCCCGCGTGCTAGCACCAGCACTAACTGTAATTTGTTAATATTTTTTTTTACTTTTCAGATCGTTGCTTAGTACTGGTACGAAAATTCGCAAACAACTGTAAGTATATCTCAGTTAAACTATATAAAATATTAAAAGCTATAAGTTTATCATTAGAGTTGGTTAAAATATCACTTTTTTATAGCATCTCTGCGCCCGGGACTTCTTCGCTGCCGGATGCAGAAATCGGCCAGCTCGTGAATCTCGGTGAGTTTAATACAATAATTTTAACCTTTACTAAACTACTCCACAGGAGAGTCATTTCAGGACCGATTTTGACGCGACTTTTGTTGGCAGATACATAACTTCACGCCAAATCCCTTGCGGGGTAGGCAGAGAGAACGGAGCACCATAAGGAACGATTCTTATACACCTCACTCACTTCGTTAACTTTCATAACTCATTTTATGCACGCGCCTTGGTTTTTTTAATGGCATGTAACAGTTATTTAAGAAAAAATATTTTATTCATTGCTTTGAAATGTTCTATTTATTTTTCAGGCAGCGAAGAAGAATACAGTAGTGATTCCGACAGCGAACAGCCGGCGTTGCGGGATCACACCATATTTGGGTTCGTCGGTACCGGGCGTATCGACGAACAGGACGACGAAGACTTCGAAACTGCTGCTGCGCCCACCACTCCTCCACCCACCACTTCTCCGCCCACCAGTACTTCGCCCACAACGCACTTTCCAGGTGAGAAGTTTGAGTTTGAATGGAGACGCATTTCAGAGCCTCAAATCGCCCCTGAGTTGAGGCGAGAAGTGTTCTCCAACAGTAATGTTGGACCGACGGTCACTTTCCAAACCCCATATGGTGCTTTTGTAAGCATATGGGATAAAGAAATTGTCGAACATATTGTTCGAGAAACGAACATTTATGCTCAAGAGCTGGCTGCCAGCAAATTGGAGAGCAGCACTATGCATCCCCATAGTCGGATCAACCGTTGGCATGATACAAATTCATCGGAAATTTATATGTATCTTGCCATCGTTCTGGCTATGGGGTTGGTTATAAAAAGCCGGCTGGAGGATTACTGGAGTACCGCAAAGAACGTTTTGCGGACTCCAGGGTTCTCCACCTATTTATCATATGGCCGCTTCTGTTTGTTGTCGAGGTGCCTGCACTTCAACAACAACAGTGATTATAATCTCCGTCTCATGACGCAATCACAGGCTAAAATTTTTAAAATTCAACCTATAATTGACCACCTGAATAGAAAATTTTCCTCCCTCTATAGTTTGTCCAGAAATATTTCTCTAGACGAAAGTCAAGACGAATCAAAGACTACCCGGTCTTTGATTCGCATAATTCATATGTTTTTACCCCTGCTGACGCAGCCTTGTTTCTAATGTATTGTTTAATGTTTAAGCGTCCTTTCCACATAGTTAGACTTTCGTCTAACGGTTCAGTGTTCACGCGGGCCATGAGCACAGTCTGGACGACGGTCCCATGTCTGGGAGAACCCCAAGCCTTGTGCTCGGGCTCTTAGAGGGTCTCGAGCACAAGGGTTATACTGTGTGGATGGACAACTTTTATTACTCACCTGGTCTAGCACGGGAACTCAAGAGCCGTGGGTTCGACTGTGTGGGGACGCTCCGTACAAATCGCCAATCGGTGCCAATCGAAATAGCGAATTTGCATAAATCGGATATGGTAGTGGGTGAAGTAGTCGGGAGATGTTGATATCGTGTTATGGAGGGACAAAAAGATTGTATCTTTTATTTCCACGTACCACGGTATCTCCAAATCCTGGCGCGACGGAGTGCTGAAGCCCTCTATCGTATTTGATTACAATACTTGTATGGGCGGGGTCGATCGCAAGGATCAACTTCTCTTTATGTACCCCATAGAGAGAAAGAGGAACCGCATCTGGTACAAAAAGTTGTTCCGAAGGTTACTTAATGTAAGCGTTTTAAACGCTTACATTTTAATGCCCGTTTTCACCAACAGCTCCTAAAATTTAAGTGCCTCATAAGCCAATTTATGGGGCACTTATCGCGAGTTTTGTTTTCACCAAAGTTTAAGAGACACCTAAAGGGGTCCCTTATAATTTACGGGATGAATAGACGACCCCGTAACGTTTAAGTGACGCATAGTTTTAGGTTACTTTAGGAATTGCCTGTACAACAAACTATATGTATTCCTACTGAATAAGAAACAATGGATAGTAACCTCTATTTATTTGAGGATTTAGAAGCAATTGAAAATATAGAATTATTAAGTGACCGAAGTTTGTATAGACGACCTCGTATTTATCGTGAAAGATCGAAAGATTTTGAAAAATATGATGACAAAGACTTTTTCATAAGATACAGATTATCCAAGGAGAGTGTTATATTTATACTGAAAAAGATTGAACATTTATTAGAATTCCACAATGACAGGTAAGTGCAGTGCCTTCATCTAGCTAGCTACGTACTAGCTAAATTTGGTATAATAAACTACATGACTTTGTAAGCTACTTACGTTTTTTATTTGCAGAAATAAACCTGTGGCACCAATTAACCAATTACTTTGTACCCTAAGATTTTATGCAACAGGTAATCAATTGTTATCTATAGCAGACCTGAAAGGTATCAGTGTACCAACTTGCAGTAGAATTATAAAGAGAGTGTCTGATGCTATCGTGGGTCTGCGAAGCGAATTCATTCAATTTCCAGACACCGAAGAAGAGCAACAAATAGTAAAAGAAGAATTTTACAGCATAGCTCGATTTCCGAATGTATTAGGGTGTATAGACTGTACACACATAAAGATTCAATCGCCAGGTAGGTGAATTTTCGTTTTCTGTGGCTTAGTTAATTGTATAAACTAGAAACTTATGTAAACATTTATTTACCTGTGCTAAATTAGGAGGAGATGATGCCGAACTGTTTCGAAATAGAAAAGGCAGTATGTCTATTAATATGCAAACAATAAGTACTGCAAAATTATTGATAACTGATGTGGTGGCACGCTGGCCTGGATCAACACATGATGCTACAATTTACCATAGTAGTCGGAGATATTCAAAGTTTGAAATTGGAGACTACAGGGGAAATTATTTGTTAGGAGACAGTGGATATCCTATAAAGGTAAAAATAAAACTAATAAGTTTATGCAAATAAGAGTGAAATTTACTACTTATATTAATCCTTTTTATCATTATGAACTTTGCTTAAATTGTTTAAAGAGATGCCTCCATCTGAAACAAGTAAATAATAATAAATACATAACGACAAATGTGAGCCAAAGTGATAATGAATAAATTAATGCACATGATTTATCTTTTTCAGAGCCATCTTCTGACTCCTTATTTACATCCTATAACACATGGTCAACAAAAATATAATGAGGCCCATATCAAAACAAGAAATGTAGTTGAACGACAATATGGAGTCCTGAAAAGACGTTTTGATAGCAGTTGGAATCAGACTACGATTGGAAACAGCAATCCGTGTTATGTTGGCATGTTGTGTTTTACATAACATATTCGGAAAGAACATGAACCCATAAATGATGGTTCTATTCCAAATTTAGAAACTCTAATTGATGATGATCAAATTCCCCGTCCACCGATTACCATTAGTGATCCTGTCTATGGCTTTCAAAGAAGTCAGATGACTCAATACTTAGATAGTCTGTAATTTTAAGTGTATATTTATTATAATAATAATAGTAATATAATAATAATACTAATAATTATTATTATATTATTATTGTGTCCAAGATATTATTAGTGTATTTTTTATTTTTAGTGTATATGAAATAAATAGCCATTTACCTTTTATTTGTTCTAAGACTGCAGTTTTAATTTCTACCTCTTTAGCTGCTGCTTCTAATTGAAACTTGTATAGTTTTCTTTTAAATTCCAACTCCTCTCTCAGTAACAATTCTTTCAGGTCCTCTACTGTTTCCCTTTTCTTATATACATTTTTAATGTTACTGGCAACTAAGGAAGTTGCCTCACTGCGCTCATGAGTGCTTGATAGCTGTGGTCGCCTTCGTGACCAGAATGGAGTTCTATTAACTGGAGTTTCTTGAATGTTTTCTATGTTCTAAAAAATAAAATAAATTACTTGCAACATCATTCTACTAACTGTAAGACCAATTTCATAACCTTTTATACACAGCATAACAGTTTTTTCTACTTACATCGGTCTTAGGTTCTTGAGCAAAACTTTCATCAATTATACACTGATGTATTTGTTTTTGGGTCCCATCAGGTATTTCTTGTTGTGCCTGCAAAATAAATATTTTCATGAAATAAATTTACTTAATAAAATCAACTAATGTAATATGATCAACAAGTTATTTTAAAAGAACAACTTAAATATACCTCCAGCTTTTTTGATTCTGCAATTGTTTGTTGCACAGGTTGCCAAAACTCATTTTGGGTGCAAATGACTTTCAAATGCACCTCTTCTGTATCTTGTGCAGTCTCAGCATCACAGTCTGGAACACCTAATACTCCCGTGCATCCTCACCCAAGAATAGCACAAACCTGTTCCAATACTGGGTCAATTTTTAAAACTAATGGACCACCCCCAGTTTGTGTAGTGTTGTTTTTTATTTGTGCATAGTATTTTTTACTGTCACTTTTTAGTTTTTCCCACATTTTCATTAATGACTCCTTGTTTCTAAAACAAGCAAATGCAATGTATGTAGTAGTATATAGTATGAACATTATCCAAAGAGAATATCAAATACTACATCAATCTTATTGTACATAAGGAAAGTTAAGTTGTCTTACCTGTGTGTGTTTGATGTTGAATTAAAGGAGTTTGTAATGGATATCCATGCACTATTCTTGGCTTCATTTGTGGACCCATCTGTCTTTTTATTTAAAATTGTATCTTTTTGTAGCAACAATAACTTAATCAGCTTATCTTTCTCTTCAAGTGTAAAATTTTGACCACGTTTCCTCTTTTCTGCCATTGTAAAACACCAAAGAAAAATAACACGAATACATACACCAAAGAAAAATAACACGAAATGATTGATTTGAAATGAAACTGTCACTACCGGCATCAAAATGTCACCGTACCGTGTCTATGCAATTGCATAGACACGTATTCGCCGTACGGCCAAAAAAAGGAAAATTTGAACTTTTTGTTACTAATCTAAAATTCATAAGGTGAATACCCTTTTTTTAGAATTAAATTGAAGTTAGAAATATTAATTACTTGATTTATGTCGTATTTTTACGCAAATATCAATAAAATCGCTTACTAATAACTATCGCTTTAATTTATCGATAAACGTTGTGCATAGTTCCTCAACACTAGACGTCACCTAACTACGGGACACTTAAATAAGGCGCCCATAGGACGGTGAAACAGGATTTAAGTTATGGGACGATCTGACGCGTCCCCTTAATAAGGGATCCTTACTTAGGTGACTGTTTACGAGCTGTTGGTGAAAACGGGCATAAGTAACCTAAATATGCCACACATAGGGAATTTAGGACGACGCTTGTAGAGTCTATATTAGCCAAATTTAAAATCGAATCTGAAATTGTGAAACCGCCGACTACTGACCACATACCGGCGCAGTACCCACTCACTTCTTCAGGGAAGGGCGGTCGCCTTAAGCGCAAATGTGTTGTTTGTTACGACCTAGGAAACTTATAGAAATGAGCGTCGTCCTATCTTAAAGGCTGGCAAAGTTGATGTAACCTAGGAAACTTATAGAAATGAGCGTCGTCCTATCTTAAAGGCTGCCAAAGTTGATGTAACAGCCCTGATGTTGTAGAGGCAACAACGGTATTTACTGACCGTTACGACCTAGGAAACTTAAATTCATATCAGTTCTTTATACTAAATACATTAAAAATTCTACATTTGCCTATATAAATACAGTCGCAGTCGTCCTTTCCACATAGGCCCGCCCCCTCCTTTTGCAATAACAATTCGACAGACAGACAGGACGAGAGTTATATTCATTGTTAAACATTAGCGGTTAACCACGCAGTTCGCTGTGTGAATGGGCAGACTCGACCGGTGAAATACCATAACCTCTCAGAATATCGACGTAAAGTGGCGCATGCCGCGTTGTACTTGGTTAGACAGTTATCCTATCCTTAATATATTATTTTTACTGTAAAAATTTATAGTAATGAAATAAATAATATCGTGTTCATATAGCATTTATTTTAATTTGAAAAATAGTAAGTGATTAGACTAATTGTAATCAATTTATCGAGAAATGTGCGTTTGCGTTGCAGTTTGCATTTTTGTTAAAGTATTGTTATTCTTTTCTTTTTAGCCTAAAATGTCAACTAAAAGTGATACATGGTATCACTTTGTAAATAAGGGATCAAGTGGCGTATGCAAGTATTGTCATATCGAAGTTAAAACATGCGGGAATACAACAAACTTACGCAACCATTTACTACGAAGACATCCATCTATTAAGTCCGTAAGTCAACGAAAACTGGTGGTGGCAAATGATGGTATTGGTGTTGGTGACGACAAAAACAAAACTGGAGTGTGTACCCGTACCTTTTCCTTACAATACAACATATGCCTTTTCCCTTTAATGCATGCTTGTTTGAAAATTGTATATTCTTGCATTTTTTATCCTTTTATTGTATTTATTTTGTAATTTGAAATAATAATAGAATACAAAAACATAATCTTTTTCAGATAAATGAAGATATTACTACTACGTCGACATCAAAGGAAAAATTTGGCATAAATGATGCTTTGAATTTGACCAGTTCAAAAGAGTACTATGATTCTGACTTAGAAAGTATAGCTTCATCATCAGTATCACTGAAAAAATCAAAACTTAATCAGCTAACTATGGATTGGAACTATGTGTTGATAATATTAAAGCATTTAGTGGTGAGAATTTTTGTTATCTACGTAATGAATTACTTACTTTGTTGATTATGGTCATGGTATATTTATGAGCGGTGATAATGTATACTTTTGTTTTTTTTTTCCAGTAAACAGAAAGAAGTATGGACAACTAAATAATGCTATCATGTTAATGATTTGCTAGGATACGTTGCCATTAAATACAGTCGAAAAAGAAGGTTTCACATACTTAACGAAAACAGCAGTGCCTTTATATAAGCTTCCTTCACGGCAGACAATTACACAAATGATAGATGACAAATATGATGTTTTTTCTTTGCAATTTAGAGAAAAGCTCTTAGAAGTAGAGTCAATATGTTTATCTACGGATATATGGACAGATACACATAATACTAGAAGCTACATGGGTTTAACTGGACATTTTATACATGAAAGTGAACTGATTAGTATAAATTTTGGTGTGTCCCATTTAACTGAGCCCCATAATTCTGATTATTTATGTCAAATATTAATAACAATGACTGAAAAATGGGGTATAACCCCAGAAAAAGTTGCAGCAGTTGTTACTGATAATGGTGCGAATATCGTCAAGGCCATAACAATTGCATTTGGCAAACAAAAACATTTATGGTGTTTCGCCCACACTTTGAATTTAGTAGCTCAAAAACCTTTTGAAGAAAAAGCTGGTATTGAAAATGCCAAACAGTTACTAAATACCGTAAAGGATATAACTAGATACTGTAAACAAAATGTAAATGTATCTGATGCTCTTCGTAAAGCGCAAAATGAAATAGCAGTACCACTCAAATTGATTCAGTCAGTTTGCACACGATGGAATTCAATTTACTATCAGCTAGTTCGGTTTGTAAACTTATCTGAGCTACTTGCCCCGATATTACTCAATTACCCGAAAGCTCCACCTATGTTAACAGCCAGTCAACTGGATGATATTAAAGATCTTATAAAAATTTTAAAACCTATGGAAGCTGTGACGAAAGAAGTATCCGTAGAGAAATTTGTAACGACAAGCAAAATTATACCAATAGTTTCCTGTCTTTTGAAAACATACAGTACAATGAAGACGGAAACAGATGTCGGTGTTGCAACCAAAAATTTAATATTGGAAGAATTAAAAAAAAGGATTTGGTACAGTGGAACAAGTACATGTGTTAGCTATCACCACACTATTGGATCCAAGATTCAAAAAAAATCATTTTTCTGACAAAATAGCATGCTCCAGAGCTATTGATAAAATTAATAGTATGATTGTAGCTTCAAAAAAACAATTGCAAAATAAATTAAGTAATGAAGATTCAGAGAATAATTTGGAATGTCAGCTGAAGGAAGCAGAAGAATCTAACATTTGGGAATTCCATAATATATTAGTAAAAAATCAGCTACAATTATTTCAAGCAGAAACTGAAGGACAAGGTTAACAAGACGAATTGAAACATTATTTGACACAGCCTGTCGTCGATTTTAAAACGACGGCTCCTATTACATATTGGTATCACCAAAGAAATTCGTTGTACAGCTCAATAACGCCGATTGCTAACAAATACTTTTGCATAGTTGGAACATCTGTTACATGTGAAAGGCTTTTTTCTGTTGCGGAAAATATTGCTACTGACGAAAGGAGTCGTTTAGATCCTGAGCGATTAGATAAGTTAATTTTCTTAAAGTCACTCGACTTAAAATACTGGCAAATATAATTGCTTGTTAAATTTGTATTTAACTTTAATAAAATTTTATAAACTTAAAATTTAATTAATTTATTAACCGACTTACAAGTACTTAGGCGAGACTGGAAATTTAAACTGCCACATTAGTTTCGATTCCCATCTCTACCTATTCTTTCGAAGGAATATAGGCGTGATATTATGTTTATTAATTTAATAATACTTCTATCCAATTACTTGTATTTGCAGTAAATGGTCATCAATAATGTCCTGTATCTTTATTACGCAATTACTTATGTTTGAAATTGGCTCGATTAATCGAAAATCGATCTTTTAATGCTCGATTTAAACAAGAATCGATTCTAGTATATCCGATTTGAATCGAATCGGAGATCGATATTTTTTAAAATGAATCGACATGCCTACTCTGCCCTTCTCATAACTAGATTGTCGACATTCTCAAGATAATAATAACAAAACAGCTCAGGTCCCAGATTAGATAAATAATGAAATACGAGACCCACTTACGTGACGTTTCAAGAGGCCCGTTTTTTGTTCAAAGTTTTTAACTATGTCTGGTATAAAAAAAATGTTCTGGAACGTACGCAATTTTGTTTTTATTTCATCAAATACATTGTATTCTTTCGTAAAGATATAATTTTACGACTTGTAATGTGTTATTTTAATAATTTCAAAATAAAACAATTTTTTTGTATCATATTTTATTACGTAAATAAAAGTGATAAATTTATTGAAATTGTAGTTAATTTATAAAAGCACAATAAGTTAAGTATTTGGCAATATAATTCTACAGAGATTATTATATAATTCACTTTGTAGCGTGCAGTCTGTCCCTGTATATAATGCGTCCCTGTATTTCCCCACCTCCCGCGACCTTACGTCGCAGACGCCGGCTCTCGCCCGCCCGGGCTGCGCCGGCAGTCGGTCCTAAAACTCTGAACAGGGTTGCGTACGCGCGCCTTTGGCAATTTACAGAGTTTGTTCCGCTCGTCATCTTGTCGCGATCGTAGTGATTAAGGATTTCGATGTACTGTGTTGTTCAACATCGTTATGTTGACCGGATTATGGGAGAATAAACAGTTCAAACTCATAACGTTTTATTCTTTAACTCCCGTAAATGTTAAAGTGGCGTCCCAACGTTGTGGCCGAACTGAAATCCAGTTATAACCAGTTAAAACCTACCTACACGCGTGACAATGCCGCCGCGGAAAATTCCTGTTGGAAAGGACGATGCCGGGAATCCTTCGAGTGACGACGAGTCTGCTAAATCGGTGGTTATGCAGACAAACCCTGTGCTCATGTCTGGAGACCAGTTTTCATCTCTCTTGGCCGCCTTCTCGAAAGTGCAGGCAGAGACGAATCAAAAGCTGTTGGAGTCTCTTCTGGCATCGCATTTGGCGCCGTCGGACATTAGACTTGCCGACACGGCGAGAATTTCGCAGTCGCAAGCTCAGTCATCGGTGTCTGGAAACTTCTCAAAATGTACTGCACGTTTTGACGGCTCATCACAACATCCTGAAGCGGTAGAAGCTTTCATCGATGCTATTGAAATTTATAAAGAATGTGCTTCGGTTACCGACGAGATGTCACTTCGGGGACTTCCGGTGCTATTTCATGGAGATGCAGCAATATGGTGGCGAGGCATCCGGGCGGAGATAACATCGTGGCCCGAAGCGTTGAAACGTCTTCGTTCGATGTACGGAGTACCACGCCCAGCGTACAAATTGTTCCGGGATATCTTCGCGACTGAACAAAGCTTGGAACGTGCGGATATATTTATCACGAAAATACGAGCTACGTTGGCGAAACTACCATACAAGTTATTGGAAGAAACGAAACTGGATATTATTTATGGCCTTTTGCATAAGCGGATTAGGAAACGTCTGCCAAGAGACGCTATTAATGACGTCGAGACGTTAATAGAGCGAGCGAGGTCTATAGAAGAGTCCCTATCGGAGAATTCGGAAAGCAAGCCGTGCCCCTCGTCGTCAGGGACGTCATCATGCAAGTCGAGTGAACGAGTGCCACATGCCAATACTTCGGGCTCGGGTGCGGCGTTACAACGAGCGGATGGTGCCGCCCAGTCGTCGCGCGTTCGTATCCAGTCGCCTCTGTCGCCAGCGCCAACGCGAAACGACAAGAACTGTCAATCAGGTGCTATCAAAAGTGATAAATTGTTCTGTGTATACTGTAAGACGCGGGGTCATGTACGTGATTCGTGTGAAAAGCTAACGAATAAAAAGACACCCTCAGGTACATTTTGTTATAGTTGTGGTAAACAAGGACATATTAGAATAAATTGCCCTCAATGTAAAGAAAGCACTAGCAATGTAAATGTCAGTGATAATGTTAAGGTTGAAAATGTATTCTCATCTGTTTTTATAAATGATCAGTCGAGCTCCTTGCAGGGCCGACCTCTAGTACAAGTATGTATTGAGGGATATACGGGTACTGCATTATTGGACACGGCTGCTCGACGTAGTATTGCAAGTAGTTCACTTTATAGTTTATTGAAGCGTAGTGGGTTATCTTTCCGTTCTCAAGCTATGTTGGTGAAGCTCGCAGATGGTACCATGAGACATACTAAGGTGTTACTGACAGTAACCAATGTTCGACTCGCTGAGTTTTCTACACCTGTTGAGTTTATTGTATTACCAGATGCGGTTAACAATGAAACTCTATTGGGCATAGATTTTATTCTAAATGCTAAGATGATTATTGACTTTTCTAGTTTAACATGGCACTCAGCGGACCAACCACAGTTGTCTCACCCCTTGCTGTGGGAAACTTTAGGTAAACAAGGCCCCGTTGAGTGTGCATCGGTTAATGTGTTGCGGGAGGATGAAGGCGTTATGCTGTCAGAGTCGGAGAGGTCTGGTTTGGAGACTTTATTATGTGAGTACTCAGATATTTTTGATATGGTAGGAGAACCAACTCCATTCGCTGAGCATCGCATAGACACTGGTAACCACCCACCAATCGCTGTGCCCCCTTATCGGGTCACACCTGCAAAGAAGAAGATTATACGCACTGAGTTGGACCGGATGCTATCTGAAGATGTTATAGAGGAGTGCGAGTCTGCGTGGGCTGCACCGTGTGTATTGGTGCCTAAGCCTAATGGCACATACCGATTCTGTGTGGACTACCGTAAGCTCAATGCTGTTACTAAAACAGATGCTTACCCTATGCCCCGCATAGATGAGCTCCTACAGTCTACTAAGAAGGGCTGTATCATGACATCTTTAGACCTTCGAAGTGGCTACTGGCAGGTAAAAACGGCTGATCGAGACAAAACTTCGTTTGTGACTCCTTTTGGTGTCTTCCGTTTCAAACGTTTACCATTTGGTCTCAAGAACGCACCAGCAACATTTCAAAGGCTTATAGACCGATTTAGGTCAGGTCCCACCCTGGGTGGTAAAACTATACTAGGGTACTTAGACGATTTATTAATAATTTCAGAGGATTTTGGATCTCACGTCGAGGATCTCCGTGCCGTGTTTGAGAGGCTCCGGGTGTTCAAGCTGCGAGCGAATCGTGAAAAGTGTGTCTTCGCCCGTGACCGGCTCAAGTATCTTGGCCACGTGATCTCCCGACAAGGTATTTCGCCGGATGAGGATAAGGTGCGTGCTGTTCTTGATATGAAGGAGCCAAGCAACACCCAACAGCTTCGTACCTTCCTCCAGACTTGTTCTTGGTTCCGTAAATTTATTCCTAAATTCGCAGAAGTGGCTGAACCACTTACCCGTCTTACTAAGAAGACGCAGCCTTGGATATGGACAGATAAGCAAGCATGTGCTTTTACTCAGCTGAAAAAGCTTTTAGTCTCACCGCCCATCTTAGTTCAACCGGATTATTCCAGACCATTTATATTAAGAACGGACGCTAGTCATTTTGCTTTAGGTGCTGCTTTACTTCAAGGTGATTCTCCCCATGATGAACACCCGCTTGAATATGCAAGCCGTCTTCTCATTCCAGCCGAGCGTAATTACTCGACCACAGAGAGAGAGGCGTTGGCTGTCGTCTGGGCAGTAGAGAGATTTCGTGGTTACATCGACGGTCATCAGGTATTGGTGAGGAGTGATCATCAACCTTTGAAGTGGTTATTTTCGCTTAAAACTCCAAGTGGCCGGCTTGTTCGTTGGGCTTTGAAACTACAATCTTTCAATTTACAAATTGAATACACTCCTGGTAAGGCTAACGTAGTGGCTGACACACTCAGTCGCCCAGTCACAGATACCGCTTCCTTGTCTGAGTGTGTAGCTTGTCCGGTAACTATAGATGTTCCACGTTGGGATGCTTCATCCACGCGCGAAGCCCAACTGGCTGATCCCGAGGTAGCAAAAATACTTAATGATTTGGAAAGTTTGGATGAATTATCTATACATAGATGGACAGAGAGAGGATATCTCCTAACCCAAGGTGTACTGTATAGGTTTGCCGACAACATTGACTCCGAGGAACCTCAATTGGTCGTTCCAGAGAGCCTACGAGCCGAAGTCATGTATGAGTGTCATGATGCCCCGACCGCTGCCCATGGCGGTGTACAGCGTACCATACATCGTATAGCACAACGATTTTATTTTCCAGGTATGAGACGTTACATTATGGATTACTTAAAAACTTGTACTGAGTGTCAAAGGTATAAAGCGTCTAACACAAAACCTCCCGGTTTGCTTCAGACTCCAGTTCCTTCTCAACGGTTCGAGATAATTGCAGTAGATCTTTTTGGTCCTTTACCAAAAGGTCCCCAGGGCGAAAGGTGGATCATGATTGTGGAGGACACTGCTAGCAAGTGGGTTGAACTTTTCGCTCTAGTCGAAGCTACGGCTGAAGCTTGTGCTAAAACTCTGGTAGGGGAAGTTTTTATGAGATTCGGTCTTCCAAGACGTATGATCTCCGATAATGGCGTTCAATTTGTTGCCGATGTTATGCAGAAGGCTTTGTTTGTCCTGGGCGTGCAGCAGAATTTGGTTCCGCTTTATCATCCAGAGGCAAATCCTGTAGAAAGAAAGAATCGGGACCTCAAGGCTCAACTCGCCATTCTGGTTGGGGGAAATCACAACCAATGGTCCGAGGTTATACCTTTTGTTCGCTTCGCTCTCAACAGCTCTTTTACTGTTTCCACTGGACATACTCCAGCTTTCATAACCTTTGGTCGTGAACTTCGTTCGCCATTGTCTGTTCGAGCCGATCTAAGGGCTATTATAGAATCTGAAAACTTTGTCCCTCAGATCACACCCTACCTTACTAAGCTTGCCGACTCTATTTCCACAGCTAAAGAGACCATAGAGCGAAACCAGGATCTACGCAAGCAAGAAGCTGATACTAATCGTCGCGATTTGGTCCCGTTCGAGGTGGGTGATCTAGTTTTGATGAAGACTCATGTGCTCAGTAATGCTGCGAAGGGAGTTACTTCAAAGTTTGTCCCAAAAAGGGACGGACCTTACGTTGTCTCTAAGAAGGTGAGTCCTACTACTTATATTATTTCCTGTCAAAAGTCTGGAGAGCTTGTGGGTAAATACCATGTTTCAGATCTATGTAGGTATCACAGTAGGGACTCTGGTTGTCCGGAGCCGGTCGCACCGAAACGTCGTAGAGGCCGTCCACGCAGAATCCGTACCTAGAGCTTCTCCTTCAGGGTTTGACCATTCGGGAGAGGTTTCCCTCTTGGTCAAAAGGGGGGGTATGTAGCGTGCAGTCTGTCCCTGTATATAATGCGTCCCTGTATTTCCCCACCTCCCGCGACCTTACGTCGCAGACGCCGGCTCTCGCCCGCCCGGGCTGCGCCGGCAGTCGGTCCTAAAACTCTGAACAGGGTTGCGTACGCGCGCCTTTGGCAATTTACAGAGTTTGTTCCGCTCGTCATCTTGTCGCGATCGTAGTGATTAAGGATTTCGATGTACTGTGTTGTTCAACATCGTTATGTTGACCGGATTATGGGAGAATAAACAGTTCAAACTCATAACGTTTTATTCTTTAACTCCCGTAAATGTTAAAACTTTAGTTTTAGAGAAAAATAGGTTTTTATAGACTTGTACCCAACAAAAACATTCATTGTCCCACGTACCATTTAGGACGCGCAGTTACGCGGTTGACGCACCATCTTGCCGGACAGCTGAATGGAGAGGTCGTTCTAATTTTTTTACTGCATGTTGGTCGCACTGTACTGATTTAGCGCGCAAAATTTGAACGGGATCTGTTATTTAATTTGTTTTAAACTAAACTTTTTGTTGGTCATAGTTTTGAGTCCTCGGCCATTTTTACAATGGAAAATATTGTTGAACAAAGAGTGTGCCTTAAATTTTGTGTTTCGAATGATATTTCATGTGGTGAATCACTAAAAATGTTGCGAAATACCTACGGCGAATCATGTATATCGAAAACAAGGGCTTATGAATGGTATAAGGCTTTTAAGGTTCTGGTAGACCTTCAACCGCTACGACCAAAGAAAACATCGACAGAATCAAGAAGCTAGTGGTCGAAAATCGACGTTTGAGTCTGAGAGAGTTGGCTAGTGAGGTGAACATATCTTTTAAGTCCGTCCACAATATTCTCATAGACATTTTAGGCATGAAACGCGTCGCCGCTCGACTAGTTCCAAAAGAGCTCAATTTTGTTCAAAAAGGGCAGCGAAAGCATGTCGCTGAAGACATGGTTTCCCGAGCTTCTACGGATCCGACCTTTATGAAACGTATAATAACTGGCGACGAGACATGGGTTTATGAGTATGACATGCAAACAAGCCAACAGTCTTCAGAATGGCGTCTCGAAAACGAGCCGAAACCCAAAAAACCGCGGCAAGGTCGCACCAAAATCAAGGTGATGCTGACAGTTTTTTTTTACTACGGTGGTGTGGTTCACTCCGAATTCCTTCCAGAGGGAGAAACAGTGAATAAAGAATATTATTTAGGCGTCATGAAGCGTTTGCGTGAGAGTATCCGCCGAAAACGTCCAGATTTGTGGCGACACAACTCATGGATGCTGCACCATGATAATGCACCATCACACACAACCATTATAGTGAAAGAGCGAAAAATTCAACAAACGTTCTCGACCAAGCACCCTATTCACCTGATATTGCTCCGTCTGACTTTTTTTTATTTCCCAAGTTAAAATTACCACTTCGAGGAAAACGTTTTGAGTCAATAGAAGCCATAAAAGAAAATTTGCTGAATGAGCTAAAGGCCATACCGCAAATAGCCTATGAAAAATGTATGGAAGACTGGGTGAAGCGGTGGAGATGTTGTATTTCAAGCGATGGGGCCTACTTTGAAGGCGATAAAATAAATTTAGATGAATAATTTATATTTTTTGTTTTATTGACAAATTCACGATACTTAGTACACAGAAGGTAAGATAGCTTTTGACATGTTACAAAAGTTTGACAAAAAGTACCTAACTCAATCAACATCTCTCCATATCATACCAACATCCAACCAATATGTCGAGGAAAAGTGGAAGATATAAAGTTAAATAACTAGACACAGTAAAGGAATTCTTTGTAGACTTTGAAAAGTCCTTAAATGAATTCAAAACCGCCAGATGTAAAATTGATGAATCTGAAAAGTTAAGATATTTGCTTAGAGCCCTACCCCCAAGTTATAGTTACATTGGAGATTTCTTGGACGTGATTCCTGAAGAACAAAGGACTGTGTATATTTTAAAATAATGGAGAAAAATATGAGTATGTGTGATGTCAAGCACCAGCACCACAAGGGCAAAATGTTGTATCTGTGGGAAGACTGGCCATCTTAAAAAGGACTGTTGGCACGGTCAGAGAAATAAGCAAGAACAACACAGAGGTTTCAATATAGGTGGACTCTACAGAGGTCGCAGCCGAGGCAGAGATGAAGGTGGCAATTACCCTTAGGAAGTAGTAGTTTTGAAGTAATTTTCCCTCCGAGACATGGATAGCTGAAGTATGTAAACCAGAAGTAAATCAGGTATGAGGATGTACTGAAAAGGAAAAATTTAAAAATAATATCATTAGATGAATATGGGCTCGGATTGCCACGAAACCAAACCACGAAATTCAAGTTCTACTCCTCAATCTCACTAATGAAAAAATAATCATATAAAAATACAAAAATATACTTAATGTTATGATTGACAAGGGGATTGAACAGCAACTAGATATAACACACCTAGACCAGGTCACTGATGACATCTTTCCAATTAATATTCCAGCCAATGTCACAGCTGTACAATGTAAATGTGTCTTTAAACGCAAATTAGATGTTGGTAATAAAGTTAGGTCAGGTAAAAGTCAGGCATTGATTTTGGCGAATGTTTTTTACCTGTTGTGAGATCCTCAACTTTGAGGTAGTTATTTGCTCCGGCACTTCAATCACAGTTGAATATATGTCATTTAATTGTAGATTCTTAAATGAAAAAGTTTATATCATGAAACCGGGACTGAAACGGGCTATTTATTTAGCTTGAAACATTTAAACATTTTTTTGAATAATGTACTTCATACAATAAGTACACATAATTTTAAATTCATTTGTTTGATACTAACAGTTTCGTTAGCAGAAAACTATACAATCTGACAAAAGGAAGATATTACCTCTTTCAATCTAATCTTCAAATAATTCTTCTATGAATCTTCAAATAATTATTCTGTGAATAATGACATTAATTATAATTTAGCTTAAATTGAGCATAAGTCTGACATTTCTAGTATTAATAATTTAAATGAGTTAATAAGACAACAGATGTAACGATCTCTAGCTCTAATTTATTATGTTTACAATTCATTGATTTGAAAGTACAATGAAACAGTAAATATAACAGATAGTATACAGTATTATAAAAAGTTTACCAACTGTTTCAATAGTGGCTTTATTCAACTAAAAAACACCAATCTGATGATTGTTTATCATTTGGTAATGCAACGGAAAATGATCGTGCTGAAAGAAAAGTTAGTTGAGGTAAAGTAAAGAAGTCACCACAAAAGCCATAGGTTCGAAATTCGCTGAAACATGCATTATCCATTATTTAGAGAATATAGAATCTAAACTTGGACCTGATCAATATGTTTCATATCGCAAGTAATAAAAGCTCGGGTCTCTATTATAAAAGTACGGTAAATAAGCAAAGACCACCTCTAATGCACATGGAATATAGAATCAAATTGCCTGATCATGATTGGTTAATCGCAAAGCGACATAAATTAATGGCATCTGATTATTCTGGTAATGACCTACGGTGCCGAAACGTGGCCACTCACTATGGGGCTAGTCCACAAATTTAAAGTAGCTCAGCGAGCTATGGAGCGAGTTATGCTTGGGGTATCTCTGAAAGATTTAGATTAGATTAGTCTCGGTGGCGCAGTGGGCGAGCGCACGGCCTCTGATCCAGAGGTCCGGGGTTCGATTCCAGACACTGGCTCACACCAATGACTTTTCGAAATTGTTTTCGGAAGTTATGTGTGATAAATACCGATGACTGACAAACTTTGTGCCCGGTATGGCAATAGGTTCGCCACCTATTCCATTTGGGACGTAAACATAACGGCGAGACGAGGCTTAACAGCCGCTGCCTACACCTTCGGGTAACAAAAGGCGTGAAGTTATGTTATGTTAAGTTATGTTATAATCTCAAGAATGAGTATATCCGCCAGAGAACGGGGGTAACCGACATAGCTTGTAGAATAAGCTCGCTGAAGTGGGCTGGTCATGTCTGCCGAAGGACTGATGGTAGATGGAGTAAGAAGGTCATAGAGTGTAGACCACGTCTTGGTAAGCGTAGTGTAGGACGCCCACCAGCCAGATGGTCAGGCGATCTCAGAAAGGCTGCTGGAAAAGACTGGATGCGGAAGGTAGAGAATCGGATGTTGTGGACTGCAATAGGCTAATGACGATGACGATTATTCTGGTATCGAAATCACTTCAGTATGACAGGGCAACCTTAAGCCGTCGGATACTCTGGACCAATATACACGTTATTCAAAGTGGAAAGCATAGTTTAACAATTGCTAATAGTCATGCTCAGGATTTCGAGACGATGTTCGAACTTGAAGAGTTTCAACTATTAGCTAAGTATCACAATGGATAAGTAAATCCAGTAGTAATTATGACGGTTGATGGAGGACCAGATGAAAATCCGCGTCACGAAAAAGTCATAGAGTTTGCCAAACAACACTTTAAAGGACTGATCTTGATACATTGTTTTTAGTCACCAATGTGGAAGAAGTGCCTATTACAGAGTAGAGCGCAGAATGGCAGAGTCTCTTAGTCTTATTTTTTATGGGATAGGAGGGCAAACGAGCAGCCGTGTCACCTGATGGTAAGCAACTAACGCCGCCCATGGACACCAGCAACACATATAGTGTTACTGTTGTGTTGCTGACCTTTAAGGGATAGGGGATAGGAAAGGATGGGGAAGGGGGGTGGGAATCCGGGTACCTCTCTTACCGAACGAAACGCAGCATGAGCCACTTTACGTCGGTCTTCTGAGAGGTCGTGGTATTTCACCGGTCGAGCCGGCCTATTCATGCAGTGAACTACTTGGCTCTACCGCTGGAATCTTAGTCCGGAACTGGCTGGACTAATCCTGATGCCCATTTTGCTTATTTGGACAAACGTAGCGTCTAAGATGGGGCTCTTTGGGGGCTCATTGTACTGTGCGGTAAAATGATGTGTGCGAGTGCCAAATATGAAAGAATAGAGGAATAATTACGACACGATAAACATGCTCTGTTATAGCAATGAAACAAACATGCTGTCGGGTGCGCCCCAAACTTGTTTGGCATGAGAATGGCAACCTTTATGAAAACTTCCAAGTAATTTTAACTAAAACTTGAGATATATTTCTCAATGCTAAAGATAAAAAAATCGACATATTGCCCAATTATATAGGAGAACAAGGTAAAAAATATATAATTCCTTCAACTACAGTGGAAATGAAACCTTCATCGATGGATTGGGAAAACTTGACCAATACTTCTTTCTCGACGAGAATATATCTTACTACCCTACTAGGCTGTCAGCCCTAAGGTTTGCTAACTCCCTTCACGCGACCACGTCGCATAACCACCAGTGTGATGTACCTATAACAGGTTTTCATTGAGTAATAAAAAGATCCACGTCCGACCACGTTGCAAAACCATTACCCCCAAAATAAGGTCGCTTATAGTGGAGGCAAAGTTTGCAGGACGGGTCAATATTGGGTCCGGACAAAACACCATAGAGGAGATTCGCCGCAAGGTGGTCTTGGAGGAAAGAGCCTTCACTAGGGGCAGTTTTGCGGTCACCTCCGACCCTAACTCGTTACTTCTCACCCCAATGCAGATCCCGTCCAGTGAAGGATCGCCTAGGTGTCGTGAACGCAGCAAAGAATCCATTGACGTCGCCATGTCGCTGTAACCGGAGAGCTGACGAAGCAGTTGTCACCGCGTCAGCGAATCTTATTGTTTAAGTTTTAATGTAATAATATGAACATTCATTATTCACACTTCGAATAATTAGGATCAATTAGATTGTAATTTAAGTTTTAATAAATAGTTTTTTTCTCAAGTTTGGTGATTTTTACCTGGAAGAGATATTGGAAAATTCAGATATAACTGATTCAAATCCTAGTAAGTCATTAGAAAAATATCACTGTAAAAAATTTTTTGAAGAAATACAAAGTACCTACATCTGAAATTCAAAATTTAGGAAAACTGTCAAAATATTGTATTATTTAGAAGAATTTTTATAATTTCACTGGCAAACACATGAATGCTTGCCAGTGGATTAATAATTTTAATAAAGAATGTGAACATGTCAAAATTGAAGAAGATAAAAAAGACTGAAATATTGATTTCTTTTAGAATCCTTTAGTGTAGATTGGTAGGGCTGTATGGTAATAAAATTTACAGTACAGTCAGAGTGGAAGATATGGGAATAGAAACCTTTGTAAATAAGAATTGGTCATCTATTAGATAAGCTCTTGCATTTAGATACCAATCTGGTTCATTTTTTGAATATGCCTTAAAAAATGAATAAAAATATTACTAGAAGCAAGACAACCTATGGATACAGGAACGGTCATAGATCTTATTGCATTTGGTTTACCAAATTATGCTACAGATAAAATAAACAGAGAAGATTTACAGTAAACAGAAGATTTATATAATTGGAAAATTAGAACATCTCATTGAAAAAACTAAACGCCAGGTCCCATACCCTGGCGTTACTAAACTAAAAATAGTTGAGAAAAGTAAACCATTTCATATTTGTTTAATCCCCTCAGCAGTCTACACGTCCATTTTGGACACACGCACACTAGGTACTTATACGTTGGGGCGTCCATTACGGCCACATAAGTACTTGAAAACACTTGAGATAAATAAACACTTGGGTCGGGTTGTTATCGATTTTATGTTCGGTGGAGTTCGGTTACATCGATTAAGAATAAAATAAGCTCCAGTCCAGCATATACTTTACCAACTCTTTGGTACAAAAAAAAATCCTTCAATCAAAATTCACTAAAAATTTTGCTTCAATCGCGCGCATCGCTCTCAAGAAATTGTCTCGCAGTGCATTAAAAAATAGTTATACTAGTGTCTTCTTGCTCTAAGAAAATGGAAAAGGAAGTAATATATCATTTTATTTACTAAAATAGGTATATTGTTCACAGTTTACTTTATACACAGCTATTGAAACAAGCTCCACACGAAGTTACGAACTTTCATGTGAATTTTAAATTGCCCTGTGGGATCGAAAATCCAACAAAATTCTAAAGAATCTATTTTTTTCTGATCTTGGTTTAATATACTTAATTATTAAGTTACTAGATACAAATTTATTAATCAGATAAGCCAATATTTCGAGATAATAGATAGGAAGATATTGGTATGTCCAAAATGGACAGAATGACGTCTAACCGGGGGGTCACGGTTGCAGTAGGGATGCCCGATCTGAATCGATCTTTTTGAAGATCGATTCACGGCAATACGATCTCCCGATTTTTTGAATCGATTCAACAAGATGCGATCTTTGCTCAGATCGAATCGTATGCTTGGAAGATCGTAAGAAAAAATCGCATCATTAACAGACCAAAGTAATGCAAACTTAACTGCATTTATTTTGTTGATGATAACGATCACACATTTTAGTAGGAACAACAAAGCAAGACAACATCTATTTGTTGAAATTAGTGTCGAGTTACGTACTTTATGTATACGCCGCCGCGCCGTGAGTATGAAATATGAAACGATATGAAGGTAGTATTGAAATTTTGTTTATGTTATACCCGCAAGAACATCACAGAATTTGTAGATTGTTCTTTGTAGATAGTAGTACGATTGAATTCATCGAATGCGCAGTGTTTTTTCTTGTTATTATTTTAATATTGATAAATATGGCCCCGCCCGTAAAATCGAATGTTTGGACGTTTTTTATCAGATGTGACTCGGGTGGACAGTGTAAATTATGTGACCAAATAGTGAAAACTAAAGGAAATACCACAAATTTAAAAAATCATCTAAAGCGACGCCATAAAAATTATGATTTAAACAAAAGCGGAGAAAGTTCTACTACAAAAGTGACCGAAATCGTAAGTAATTATCTATTTATAAAGTGATTTTTTATAAGGGTGCTATTTAACTGGTTAGCATAGTATTGGTATTTTGGCATAAGAAAACTGACACCAGGATTCGATTAGTAGGTAAACTAAGTGTTCCTCACACGGAGAGAGTTGCATGGCCACGTACGATTACGTGGTAAATTTACCTACTCCAATTGCGACCTACTCCAATGATCCCACCCCTTCGACCAGCCGAATGAGTACTAATAGTGATGCTAACTCAAACTCAAGTGAATGTGAAGAATCATTAAATATTACTACAATCAATACGTCAACGCCAAAATCAACAAGAAAACGTCAACTTCGTATTGATAATGTCATTAGTAATATTCAAGCATATCAAAAAGGTGGGTCCAAGGAACTAAAATTGACTAATGCATTGCTGTATTTTATTACGGTTGATGATTTACCTCTCAATACCACAGAAAAAAAAGGATTTCAACATTTGATGAAAACGGTGTGTCCAACTTACTCGGTACCAAGCAGAAACACAATTACAAGACTTATTGATGAAAAATATGAGAATATTTCTAATGTCTTAAAAGCACAGTTGATGCAAGTTAATAGCTTTTGTTTGACTACCGATGTCTGGACGGACACAATGAACACAAGGAGCTGCTTAGGTTTGACTTGTCATTTTTTGCACAAGAACTGTTTGAAATCAATTGTTATAGCCGTTAAAGAATTGAACGAGCGACACACTGCTGAATATCTCAAACAAGTGATTGAATCGCTCTGCAATGAATGGAACATTAATGTACAAAACATTTTAGCTATAGTCACAGATAATGGTGCAAATATTGTCAAAGCTATCTATGAATTACTGGGCAAAAATAAGCACTTGCCTTGTTTTGCACACACTCTTAATCTAGTTGTGCAAAAAGCTGTAGAAGAAACCAGAGGATTTGATGCATTAGTAAATAAGGTCAAAACCATTGTAACATTTTTTAAACACAACGTTTCTGCACAGGATGAATTGACCAAACTTCAAAAATCTAATAATGTATTACCAAAAAAGTTGGTACAAGACGTTATAACAAGATGGAATTCTAAGTTGTATATGTTACAGCGATTTATTGAACTTTGTGACTTCGTCAGTGCTATTCTACTCCAAAACCCAAAGGCCCCTGCTATGCTTGGTGGCAATGAAATAGCCATAATAAAGGAAATTATTAACATTTTGACTCCTATAGAAAACGTAACAAAAGAAATATCGGGTCAAGATTATGTAACGAGTAGTATAATCATACCAATTATTTTCTGCATGAGTAAATCGATCGAATCTGCCAATTCAGGGAGCATTTCTGAGGTTTCTGACTTAGGATCAGAATTCAAAGCGAAAATTCTGAGCGAATGTAACAAACGTTTTAAGAACATTGAAAAAGTGCATCTTTTGGCGATTTCAACAATTTTGGACCCGCGATTTAAAAATATATACTTTACGGATGCTCAATCTTGTGCAAAATCACTTAATGACATCACCGATTTACTAAAAACAACGGATTATAATAAGGATACATCACCAAATGCGCAAAATGTGGTTTCACCCGATGATGACGATAACATTTGGAAATTTCATAGTCAGTTGGTGACAGAAACGAATCTAAACATTCCAAAGGAAGGACTGCTGGATGACATTTTGAAACAGTATCTTAGAGAACCATTACTTGCTAGACAAGGAGACCCAATAACATATTGGACCACTAGATCTACTATCTGGCCGGACTTAAGCTGTTTAGCTTTGAAGTATTTGACTATAGTAGCAACATCTGTTCCTTCAGAACGACTGTTTTCACTGGCTGGCAACACTTTGACGGATAGTCGTAATAGGTTAGATCCAGTGCGTTTATCTAAATTATTGTTTTTGAAAAGCTTAAATGCGGAGGGTTGGAATCTGTAAACCGTCAAACCTTTACATCATTGCATGCATAGATTTGACGGAATAGCTTTTTCGTAATGTTTTTTAATATTTCCTAATAAATACAACTTGCATGTGGAAGTGTCTTTTCATTTCTCCTTACTTTTTTAAAATACGATACGATCTTCAAAGATCGAATAAGATCGATTCAATGCAATACGATACAGATCGTGGATCGATTCACGGGGTTACGATCCATTACGATTCAAAAGATCGATTCAAAGCAAAAGATCGGGCATCCCTAGGTTGCAGTTACGGCATTGGCCGTATCAGTGCAATGTGTAATAATGGCTGCCGGTTATATTAATTTACTAACTTTACGTGAAACTGCTCACAATTTTTTTATTATATATATTTTTTTTAATCATGAAATTTTTAATGAAAATTATGTAATAATTTTGTGCAAATAATTAACGAAGTCCGCAACACGCAATCAAGTTAAAATTTATTATTATATTTTTAGTTATACTTTTTCCTTTTTTATTTTTTATATGTATGTTTATTTGAATTTTACATTTTTTTTGCTTTTTTTGTGCAAAATAGCTCTGAAAATCATCATAACACACCAACCCGGAGCCGCTCGGGTGTCAGGACCCGTGGAGGGGCACGGGCTGCCGGGATCCGTGGAGGGGCATGGGCTGGCAGAACCCGTGGAGGGGCACGCGGGTCTACCACGAGACCTACGGTGGCCGGAGGGTATGTTTGATTCTTATTGCATACATAACATTTACCCCTTTTCTTCCCGAAGGTGTAGACCACGGCTGTTATGCCTCGCCTCCCGAATCGTTATGTTAGTAGGTCCGAAATGGAATAGCAAACCTATTGCCGCCCGGTGAAATACCACGACCTCTCAGAAGATCTATGTAAAGTGGCTCATGCCGCGTTCGTTCGCTGAGAGAGGTACCCTTTTTTATCACCATTATATTTCCTTTACTGCCAATCTCCTTTTTCAGAGTTTTTACGGGGACTGTGAACGATATACCCACGGTGAATTCGCCTCAGGAGCAGCCGCGCGCTCTCAAAAGAGCGAGAGTCATGCGACCGACGACGCCCAGTGAAACGTAAGCATTTCATTGATTTATAACATACTATATGATTGTAATGATATTTAATATTCATAACAGAAAACGTAATTATGGTTTTGTTTCAGATCCATCCGATTGTGGTCTTCGTTAGGATCCCCCTCGACCTCAATTGGGTCACAAACCCCACCCCCAGTGCCGTCACCTTCCTTGTAAATAATCAACTGCTTTTTCTTTTTTTCTCTCTTTTAATAAATTCTGTGGTCCAGTGGTCGAGCGCCCCGCTTCTGATTCAGAAGTTGTGGGTTCAGTTCTTGGCTCACAAATTTTTCGGAATTCTTCTCAGAAGTTATGAGTGAAAAATAAATAGAAAAGAGTCGAGGCTTAACAGCCGCTGCCAATACCTTCGCGAAGAAAAAGACGTGATGTTATATTATGTTTAAATTTGACCATTCTTACAGTACTTTTTTTTTTCAGATATCTTGAATGTGGCTCTTTGACGCCGGATGCCGCCACCACACCTACCTCATTGTTTCGGCCTTTGTAAGTGTACAGTGTACACCAAACGTATTTGTGAACTTTTATTTTTACCGAAAATCGTCTGTGCTTATTGGAGAAGTATTTCACAGTGTGCCTTAATTGCTTTTTTTTCTCTCTTTTAATTGTGTCGGTGATCCAGTGGTCGAGCGCACTGCTTCTGATTCAGAAGTTGTGGGTTCGGTTCTGGGCTCACAAAAATAATTTCTCAGAAGTTATGTGTGAAAAATAAATCGAGAGGAGTCGAGGCTTAACAGCCGCTGCCAATACCTTCGAGAAGAAAAAGGCGTGTGTTATGTTGTGTTTAAATTTGACCCATTCTTACAGTACTTTTTTTTTTTTTTTTTCAGGTATCTTGAAAGTGGCTCTTCGACGCCGGATGCCGTCACCACACCTACCTCATCGTTTCGGCCTTTGTAAGTGTACACCAAACGTATTTGCGAACTTTAATTTTTACCGAAAAACTTCTGAGCTTACTAGAGAATTATCTCACAGTGTGCCTTATCTGTTGTAAAAACACTTATAATAAATTTGCATGTTATTAATTTTTCAGAAGTCAAGGCGTTGGTAGTGGTGAGCCAAGTCGGTCAAGCCGTCGGATGTCTGTAAGTTTATTTTAATATATTTTGAATAATATTTTACTTTCTTAGAGGTAGAATTTCGGCAAATGATACATATATTTTTAGTCATCGATATTTATCACACATAACTTCTGAAAATAAATAAATCGTAGCTTTGTGTTATTCTGATGTGATAAGCAACAGTAAGACATATAGTGTTACTGTTGCGTTGCCGAACTTTAAGGGATAGGGGAAAGGAAAGAGGAGAAAGAAAAGAGGGGGTGGGCCTCCAGGTACCTCTCTCACCGAACGAAACCCGGCATTAGCCACTTTACGTCGACCTTCTGAGAGGTCGTGGTATTTCACCGGTCGAGCCGACTCATTCATGCAGCGAACTGCTTGCCTCTACCACTGTGGAATTAATAAGGATAAGGGTTTCCTAAAATGTCCATTTAATTTTTCAGAATCCCTTCGTCTAGATCCCTCCTCGACAATGAAATAGGGTTACTGATTAACTGTGGTAAGTAAAATATTAACCTTTATTTTTCAATTTGTAATTTCAATTTCGCAATTGCGGTAGTAAAAGTGTAGTGATAGTGTGCAACTCACTCACTCGCTCCAAGATTTTTTTTTGTCGTTGTAATAGCACATAATGCATTTTTTTGCTATTATTACTGTTTTCTTTTGTAATTGCGACATAAAAAACCCACCACTTCTTGGTTCAGAAACGGGGTGCTCCACGACTGGACCGAGTTATTATTTAATCAACATGCTATTTTATCGCAACTAAACAACATTAAGTCTTAATATTGTACCATTCAGGTAGCGAGGAGGAATCAGACGACAAAGAGGAAGAAGGTAGCCAGGCGATTAGGTTGCCCCGGACTGCACATATGCTTTTGAGCGGAGAGTTAGATGAGGAAGATGAGCAGGCTGAGGAGGAGGCGGCCCCTCTACAGCTGCCTCCCTCGTCACCTCAACATCCCCTCGAAACCCTGACATGTGGACCTGCACCTCATTCACCGGCAGCATCAACGGCATCAACCGCAGCAACGGTGCTACCTAGTGATAAGTTTCATTTTGAGTGGAGAGGTTCTTCCACGACTCAAATTTCTAATAATTTGAGGCGAGAACATTTCTCCCAGATAAACACTGGGCCAACAGTTTCTCACACGGCACCATATGAGGCATTTACTGCTATATGGGATCGTGATATTGTAGAGCATATTGTTGCGGAAACAAACATTTATGCTCAGCAGCAGACAGCGGCCTTGTTGGACATTGGAGCCATATGCCGTATAACAAAGCCGTATAACACAATGGCGAGATACAACCGTAAATGAAATTTACACGTTTCTTGTCATTGTCTTGGCTATGGGCATAGTGGTTAAAAGGCGAGTGGAAGAATATTGGAAGAAGAAGAAAGATACGTTTTCTACACCCGGCTTCAGCAATATAATGTCCTACAACCGTTTCGCGCTGCTGAGTAAATGCCTTCATTTTAACAATAATTTAAATTTTGATTTGGAAACCTTAACAGGGCCCCAAGCAAAACTATATAAAGTACAGCCTATTATTGAACACTTAAATAAAAAAAATTCTGAACTATATATTTTATCTCAAAACATTGCACTCGATGAGAGTTTGACAATGTGGAAGGGTTGGCTTGATATTAACCAATTCATCCGAAACAAAGCAGCGTCAATTGGGATTAAAACGTTCGACATTTGTGAGTCACGCACAGGTTACTTGTGGCGTTTTGATGTCCACGCTGGCCCGAACACCTTGGCGCCAGAAAATGACGACATTCTGTCAAGGACGATACCAGCTCAAGTCCTCAGACTTTTACATGGTCTTGAGGGTAAAGGGCACACAATATGGATGGATAATTACTACAATTCTCCAGCACTTGCACGCGAATTAAAAATCCGGGGATTCGATTGCGTGGGAACGCTTCGAAGAAACCGACAATTTGTACCGTCGGATTTAGCGACTCTTTCCAAGAGGAGCATGACAGTCGGTCAAGTAGTGGGATGTATTTCGGGAGATGTAGACCTCATAGCGCGGCGGGATAAGAACCTTGTGACGTTTATATCCACTTACCATGGGCCTTACATCTCCAGATCGGGGGGCATCAAGAGGCCGGCTGTCGCAAATGATTACAATACGTGTATGGGTGGGGTTGATCGAAAAGATCAAATTCTCTCGATGTACCCCGTCGAGAGGAAGCGTACCAAGATTTGGTATAAAAAAAAATTCAGGAGACTTTTAAATGTTAGTGTCCTCAACGCTTACATTTTACTAAACAAAAACATTCCACAACGTCAGTTTCGAAAACACTTGATTGAGAGTTTACTCACCGCACACGGCACAGCACCAGCACCCACTCAAGTCATCACACCACAGTCAATTCATCACTACCCCACAGAAGGCTCAAAATATCGCCATAAACAGGCTTGCGTACTTTGCAAAAAACGTACGACTACGTATTACAAGGTATGCAATGTGGCGATGTGCGCCTTCACGTGTTTCAATCCGTACCACAATTCCACAACTTTCAGTAACACTTCACATGTGGATCCTAATGTTTAAGACCCTTCTGAAAAATTAGATGTAGGGCATCAGCTGATGGTAAGCGATGATAAGCGAACAGCCGTGTCACCTGATGGTAAGCGATGGTAAACAGTTTTTTTAATGGTGTAACCGAACAGTCATGTCACCTGATGGTAAACGATGGTAAATAATGGTAAAGTGTGTCACCTGATGGTAAGCGATGGTAAAGCGTGTCACCTGATGGTAAGCGATGGTCAGCGTTTCACCTGGTGGTAAGCGATGGTAAGGAGTGTCCATATTGTGGTAAGGTACTAAATTAAATAGCTGCTTTATTTGTATGTAAATATTTGTATGTAAGTATACTTCTATTATATGTGACATTTAAAATTATATATGTATAAATAATTATGATTCATCACGTATTTATATCGCATATTATATACAGGCTCCAGCCTGTAGTAATTGATACCAGATGTAGATCATAATTTCAGTAAACGTTGTACAAAATATTAAGACGATCGGTACAGTAATTAGGTCAATAACGACAGTTTTCATTTTCATGTAATTGAACACTCCCTATAAATGTATGAACTGGAATAAACTCTTCTCAGCTGTTCGTCCTGTCAAGTTTGTCATAAACGAAAAATAAACATTGCCACTATGTGCATTCGTAACGCTTGTATCATTCACAAAGAAGCCGACGTGTGCGCATAAGGCGGGCGGGGGTTGAAGTGCGTGGCCCTCCCGCTTGAAGTACGGGGCGGGTTTTGAAATTAGAGGCACGAAACAATTAACGTCCGTCTCACCTTAGAAATTAATAAAAAATACTGAAGTAGTTTTATGTATTTATTTCTAAGATAAAGTAGTAGTTTTATGTGTTGGGATTTTCATTCAATTTATAATTAATGGACTTTATAGCTTTAGTTACGACATTTTATTTTCAGAAATATTATAACTGTAATCATTTTAAAGAATTGACTAAATATCTAACTAAAGTACAAATTTAAAAGCTTACATTTATTTGTTGTTATGATATTTCTGAACAAAGGAGAACAGTTTAAAGAATTGTATTTATGACAATGTTATTTAAGGAAATATCCCCTGGAAAAATCAAATCTAATTAGACAGTAGGTAGGTACTGTAAACTCTTTGGTATTTTTAGATATAAACTCTTTATTATGTGTTTCGAATTTGCATTTTTGAATTTTTAAAAGACATTTTAGATTGATAAAATATTCTGATGTGAATAAAATAAAATAGTGATTCATAAATGTAACTTCATCGTGTAAACATGTAAAATGCCAGAGTTGTATTATTTGATACTTAGATTGATTCGATTTAAAAAATTGTTATAAATAACATTATATCCGCCGGTCGAGGTGCCGAGAAAGAGAAGAACATTGGAGAAACCTGGACGTGGTGCCCAGGGATAGAGCAGTAAAGAAAACCAGCATTACACCCGACACGTATATTTTTTTTCCTTTAATACATAATATGATTTAATCTATTGGCAGTATTATTTATTACACATGCACTGAGCTCATAAATACCCTTATAGCAGAACAACTAAACTATATGCACTGAGCTCCTCATAAATACCCTTATAGCAGAACAACTAAACTATATTGCATTAAATGGTGGTTCTCAAGTCAGCGTTCCTTATATTATATAAATTGGGAAGCTGAGAACACGAACCCGTTGAATTACTCACCCGTATACACGAGTGTGTTACAATACCTTAGTTTATTACATAGTAGAATAAGATAAATCGTGAAAAAACTCTTTATTATCATTTCTTTTATGATACAACTTTTAAAAACGTAATAACACAAATATTCTTATTCTAATGTAATTATAATTTTTCTAAATTATAATTACATTCTAATTATTATACTTCTAACAGAAGTTTTAACAAATGCGATGGTATTGTAATCTATGTGAGGAATAATATAACTAACATATTGATTAACGAAGTGGAATGTTCCGATGCGAATTGTATGCAAATAAAAATAGGAAATGACATGTCTATTCTCGCCATCTACCGATCGCCATCTTTTAGAGATATTTCGAATTTCTTATTGTCTCTAGACCAAATACTAACTAATAACCATTCTTTTGTAAACACAATGATTATTGGAGACATCAATATAGATTTAATTAACTGTAATACAGACATGAGAACGCAGGATTATCTTAATCTTGTTGCTAGTCATGGTCTACTGCCTGCTCACACCCTACCTACTCATAGCAAAACTTGTATCGACCATGTCCTTCTTAAGACAAGATTAATTGCCACAACAGTAGTGATTGAGTCTACAGTTACTGATCATTGTGCTGTAATGGTTGCTCTCAATAAGGCCTTAAAAACTGTTGAGCCCACTAGGACCAAGATTAATTACGATCAGCTGAATAGCTTACTGCGTGAAATTGATTTTACAAACGTTTACGGGTGTTCGGACGCAAATGTGGCACTGGAACAATTTACTAATTTGATTACTAGAGCTATAGCAACTAGCAGTTCTACCTAAAATTGCAGAAGATGTGTCCAAATCCATTAACCCAACTCTAAACGTTAACACACAGCCCTCTAAATATATACCCAACTCCTTGGCATTTCTTGAAACTGATGCAGCAGAGGTGGAGCGATTGATCTTGTCACTGCGTAGTAACTGTGCTGTTGGTGTAGATGGCATTTCGTCTAATATCCTAAAACAATATAGATCGATTCTTGTACTACCTTTAACTTATATTTTTAACCTTGCCATCCGCAACGGAGTCTTTCCACATCTGCTAAAGAAGGCCCTCGTGTACCCCATATATAAAGCCGGTGATAGAGAGTCAGTTTTGAGTTATAGACCTATTTCCGTATTAACATCATTATCCAAAGTTCTAGAAAAAATTATGAATACCCGGCTTATAAAATTTCTTGACGCCAATAACATCCTATCTGACAATCAATACGGATTCCGAAGCCATTTATCTGCTAACGACGCGGTTCATAATCTGACCAGTCGAATTGTAGATATATTGGACAAAGGTGAAAAATGTATTGGTATTTTCTTAGACCTGGCAAAAGCTTTTGATACGCTCTCAATCCCAGTACTGATTTCTAAGTTAGAAAGAATAGGTGTTAGAGGCCCGCAGCTCAAATTATTTCAGAGTTATTTAACTGATCGTACGCAATGTGTAAAGATAGGTGAACATCGCAGTGACTATTTACTTATAGAACATGGCGTGCCCCAAGGTAGTATTCTGGGTCCTACGTTATTTCTTATATACATAAACGATATGTGTGAACTGAATATGGAGCACGGAAAATTGTTTGCATATGCGGATGATACAGCACTTGTGTTTTCGGGTGGTACTTGGGATCAGGCTTTTAATGTTGCACAAAAGGGTTTTGATAGAATTACGAATTGGTTGACCCTTAACTGCTTGTCCCTAAATATAGACAAAACCAAGTATATGACTTTTAGCATGAGAGCCTTAGAGCGGACAAAGAATTCCATTACTGCACACAAACACCTAACAAGTACATCCTCTTCTTGCAAATGTCTTAACATACAAAAAGTTGGTACAATAAGATACTTGGGTGTCACGCTGGATGAGAGACTAACATTTTCTGCTCATATTGAGTTGTTATCGGGGCGAATCCGTAAACTAATATATGTGTTTAAGCATCTGAGGCATATTGCGGAACCCCAAATGCTGAAAATGGTATACTTTGCTCTCTGTCAATCGCTGCTAGGTTATTGTATAATGACATGGGGTGGAGCACCTAAAACTCATCTTTTACAGTTGGAGCGTGCTCAGAGAGCTGTGTTAAAGGTAGCTACTTGCAAACCCTTTCGCAGCCCTATTAAGGAACTTTATGAGTACTGCGGTGTGTTAACAGTGCGTCAATTGTTTATCTTGGAAATAACACTCAAACAACACACACTTCAGTCAAAGTTCAACCAATCTTTGCTAACGTCTAACCAAATCTCAACACGTAGATACAGACTTCCGCCCATTATACCCCGTAGAACAACATTTGGCCAGAGATTCTTTAATTATCTCGGGAATTTCATTTATAGTAAGGTCATCAAACTATTACCGGTCATAGACAAATCTCGACACACGTTTAAACTAATGGTAAGCGAATGGCTAAAGAATCAGTCCTACGATGAGACAGAGCATCTACTGCGCCAAATCATCTGAAATAATGGTATTTGGTTATTAGAATGTATGGGAATCCACATAGCACCACACAAGCACACACACACACACACAACACACACACACACACACACACACACACACACACACACACACACACACACACACACACACACACACGTGCACACAAAAACACACAGAGGTCTTCTTTGTATTGGTTTATTTACATGTTCCCACTGTACTCGTAACTCCATGATTATTGAAAGTAATGTTAATTGTAGTATACATGTATTTCTGTATCACTGGAAGGATGCTGGTACTTATAGCACAGGGTAACCTATATTAAGTACCAGCTGCTCACTGTATTCTGGTTACTATTGTTAATAACTATTTGTAATTTACTTGATGTTGTATGTATCTATAAATAAATAAATAAATAAATTTTTCTAAAGCGCATTGACATAAATATGGTCGTTTACCCTATCTACCTATGATTTTCGACAGATTTTTTATTTCCAATAATTTTGCTTTTAGTTGACTGCCTGTTCCGCTTTGTGTGTGACGTATCGCTGAAATTTGCATTCGCCTGCAAATTACTCTTTTCGAATTTGTATTATTTATTAGTCTAAGTTTTTTTATTGTTTTTTTTTTATTAACACTTAGTTATTTGAGTTTTTTGTGTGTTATAGTGTTATTTATAGTAAAACACTTTTGTGCAACTTTTATAAAATGCTACGACATTTTTATACCGCTAGTGAATATAGGGACATGGTACTTATGTATGGTGAGTGTGGGCAAAATGCTGCGTTAACCCTGCGTACTTATCGTGAGAGATACGGCGACACTCGCATATGCCCCACTAATACTCAGACAATTATAGGAGCTATCCAAAGACTGAGAGAAAATCAGCGCATAGTGCCAGACAGCCATGAGGGCGTAGCCCCGCAACCCATTCCTTCATCTTTGGAACGACTTATCTTAGAAAATTTTAACCGCGATCCAACCTGTAGTCTAATGCCCGTTTTCACCAACAAACCCTTAAAGTACTCCTAAGTAAGTGTCTCCTTAGATAAGGGACCCCCTAAATCCAATACTTATCTAAATTACATTTCACCACGCTAGGTGTCATCTACAAAGGGGTCCCTTAGTTAAGTGACAGTTTGTTTTTTTTGTTTTAATGTTTGACATATCGATGTTTTATCGATAAAGTGCTTAATCAGTGATTATCCTTAAAATACTTAATTAATTAATAAAGCACCAGTATCTGTACCGAGACAAAATATTTTTACATCCTTTGCAATGTACTTTTAAATAAAATACTTATTATAAAATAAAATTTCAATGCAAACGACACGCGTAGGCTGTATGACTAGATCGCCTTTGCGCAATGATAAAAAAAAATAATTGTGAATTCAATTTTGTTCGCGTGGTTTGTTGTATAAAGTTGTATTCTTATTATTTCTTATATTCTACTCTTAGTTTGTTCGTTAATCAGTTGTTTTGGGGAAATTGTGTATTTATTAAAATAGTAATCATTTATATCCTTTCCTATAAAATCATATTATTACAACTTCTAAATGTCGGAAAAGAGGAAACCTGGGCAAAACTTTTCGGCCGAGGAAAAAGATAAACTTGTTAAATTATTAGCTTCACATAAAGATACTATATTAAATAAAAAAACAGATGGCTTTGTCTACAAACGAAGCAAAAAATAAAGCTTGGATTGATGTTACCAACTTGTTTAATGCATCTGCGACAGTTTACAGGTAAACACATCAAATTTATCAACTATACTAATAACCTCCAGTGTTTACTTTAATATTTATAGTTCATATACATTGTTGGAGTGTATACCTAAGTGTAACAATTTATTTCAGGACTAGAGATTCATTGATGAAAGTGTGGGAGAAACTAAAAACGGAGAGCAAATTATATTATCAGTCGACAAAGCGGAGTGTGACTGGAACTGGGGGTGGTCCTTCACAAGACTTGAAAATTGATTGTATTCTGGAACAAGTCTGTGCACTTCAAGGTCGAGCTTGCATAGGCATAGTGGGTGTGCAAGACTGCGATACTGTTGTATTGTTAGAAGTAGAAGACATACCTCCTAAAAAATTTTGTGCAAGCACCGAATCTAATGAAATAGTGGAGAAGAGTGGTGTAGAACCAAAAAAAGATCACACTAATGTCAGCTCATTAGATGAAACTACAAACCAAGAAATGTCACAAGTATGTGTCTATGGCGCTGTTTATACCAAAGAGACGTGGCGCGGGCGCGAGTAGCTAAAGTAACACGATATAAACCTTCATAGTACGGCACAGAGTCGTTTCTGTCTTAACGAGAATTGCGCCCGCGCCTCCAGGCGACGTCCGCGCCATCAGGTGGCGCGCCATCGCCACCGGGTGGCGCTCTTCGCGTCATTCGCAACCGAGAGGCACGCGCGCCCGCCCGTCGGCAAGATAGTCGTTTATACAGTGGTCGTCTATATTATTTACCGTCTCGTCCGCTCAAAAAAAATGCGTGACGATCTTGAATTTAATATAGAGTTTTGTCAACTAGTAGAGCAACATCCTGCTCTGTATGACTACACTAATGTCAATTATAGCAACCGCAATGTGCAGGATAAATTATGGGGTGGAATTGCCAAAAAAGTCGGAGCATCAGGTAAGTTAATTTACTTTCTTATCTACATAAATAATACAAAGACAAATTAAGAATTAGTGACTTAATATTAAATCTGTTTTGTTCGAAAATTATTTCTAAGCCGGGTGGATAAAGAAAAGATCTGAAAATGGCGGCGGGTACTTATGGTAGGTACGGTAGGCAAAACAAGCTCTTAATAATCGATTTTTATTTTTCCTAGCGACTTTTGTTTTGTTGATAATTATTATTTTTATTATTATGATTGAAAACGGGATGGGACGGGTTTATAATTATTAATTAATGATACTAACAATAATGACAAATAAACATTAATAAAACAAGGGTAAATTTAAGAAGAAATAACATTGGATTAGTTTAAAATTATTTATTTTACATAATTGTGTATGATTTCCGGAAAAATATCATCAACATCAATAACATTATCTTTGTTTGCTAACACTGATTATTGTCATTATTTTTTTGCAGCGCGTACTTGATCCGCTCGGGTTATACTTATTGATTTTTGTTTATATGTTATGTCTGTTTTGATATGGAATGGGAGCTTTTTCTGTAAGGTATTTTGTAAGATATTCCCTGATTATTTGTGGGGTTCCCAATCTTTGTTGCATATCTATGTTGGCTCGTCTTAATTTATTTCTAAAACGTGGAACAGAAAACTTTCCGTCATATTTGCGGATAACGTTGTGCAATACACACATTGCTTTAATTATTACATCCACGTTATCCGGATCACAGCAAATGGGTGTACTTAATCCACAAAATTTGGTTCTCACCATGCCAAACGCACATTCCACAGATTTTCTTGCTCTTGACAATCTGTTATTAAATGCTCTTCTAGCATTTGTTAATTGATTGCGAGCATAAGGTTTCATAATGTTTTGTTTAAGCGGAAATGCTTCATCTGCAACGAAATAATAAGGCACATTTTGAGATTCGCCCGGCAATGCTGAAGGATCTGGTAGATTGAGATCTCCTCTTCGGATCGCTTGTCCTAAATGACTGGCTTGTAATGCTCGTCCGTCACTGTTTCGGCCGTATTCACCTACATCTATTGTCAGGAATAACCCATCAGCATCTACTACTCCAAGTAACACAATCGAGAAACAGCCTTTATAATTTATGAAAGTTGAGCCTGAATTAGGAGGTGCTTTAATTTTGATGTGTTTCCCATCTATGCTTCCCAGGCAATTTGGCATATTCCATAAAGTGTAAAAACGTTCAGAAACTTCAAGCCATTTTTCTGTTGTAGGTATTGGCATATATTCAGGCTGTAACTTTTCCCATAGAACTTGAGACGTTTCATGAACAATTTTTTGAACAGTGGTTCTGCCTCTCAGAACGTATGTAGAAAGGGATTGAAATGAACACCCGCCTGCATAGTATCTGTAATAAAATTATACGTATTACTCGGTTAGATAAAGAAAGGGATTGAAAATGGCGGCGCTTCTATTAGCTTTTCGCTCACAAAATACGACCAACCAACTTTGAAGTCAATAATATAGTATAGATTCACGTTAACATACAAAATCTAACGCAAATCGTGGCACCGCGTCAGCTATACCTTTATACATGCTTATACATTGTTTTGATGGTGCCGTTTTTCGAGCGGCGTTCGTGAATCTACACTATATTAGTCAATAGGCTTAGGGGACAACTCGGGCAAATTAGAACTCGGTCTGGCCGAATCTACTACTACTTAATAAAGTACCAATTATTAACAATATATGTATTTACTTATATTTTTTTTTTCAGACAAAGAGTGCAAGGATCGTTGGAAGAATATTAGAGGCAGGTATTCTAAATACATAAAGTCAATTAACATGCCTTCTGGTTCTGCTGCGAAGACATTGAAGGAATACTATCTTGCACCTCACCTTCATTATTTAGCCAATTTTATAAAATCTCGAACCTCCAAAGGCAACCTTGGCGATTTAGAAAATAATGAAAATAGTGACGGTGATTTAAATTTTTGGAATGATTCGAATTCACTGCCACCCACAACTTCGCCAAGTACAGACGTAGTGCAACTACCAACCAAATCGCCTCAGTACACTTTGAAAGACGTGAATAAAACTGCTATGGAATACTTCTCAACAAGGAATAAAGAAATAAACATCGAGAAAAACAGCTTGGATAAAACCGATACAGATCTCGCATTTTTACAGAGCATGTTACCCGACATGAAAAGTATGACACAAGCTCAGAAAAGAAAATTTAAGATTGGTGTTCTTAATCTAGCCGAACAAATTCTAAGTGAACCATTGCCTAGACCGATGTCATATTCGAGAACATCATGTAGAAGTGAATCCCCCTACACTAGAACTCCGTCATCTCATGAAATATCTTATCACAGATCTTCGTCTCGCGAGTCTGATTATAATCCTCCAACGCCAGCTCCAACAGTCCAGCAAACACAAACATCTCGAACTGAATTACCCTACCAAAGCACTTCGTCTCAGGAAATAAATTATAATCCTCCTACGCCATCAAACCAAACACGACCATATCCAGCTCCAACAGTGCAACAAACACAAACATCTCTAACTGAATTACCCTACCAAAGCACTTCGTCTCAGGAAATAAATTATAATCCTCCTACGCCATCAAACCAAACAAGACCATATCCAACTCCAACAGTCCAGCAAACACAAACATACTCTCAACAGCCAAAATCTTTTACAGAGTTAAGACACTATAATACGGAGATCCAACTGCCATTCTATTCTCCAGTGACTCCAGCTACACCTCAACCATCTCACCATAATACGTCTAATGAAAGCATTGTTGATTACGATAATATAATTTAATAACTTGTAATAAATGTACAATTAAGAGCATGTTAAGCTTAATAAAAGTTTAATGAATGATTAATAAAAAAACATTACCTTATACATAAACATTTTTTACTTACCTTATTGTTATTAGTAGTCTTTCTTCAGGACAGATGGGTTGTCTAAAATTTGTATGCTGTTTCTGGAGATCTGTTTTTACTTTCGACAGTATACAAAGGAAACATTCCGTAGACATTTTGTACACTGTACGAAAGCGATCTGGATATTCATACAATTTTTGCATGATTTTGAAATATCTATGCTCCTGACCCATATGCCATACAGGATGCACCCAATATCTTCTGTGTCTTTGCATATTAATAATATTTAGCAAATCCAAAGCATCTTCGTCCTCTGATACGGACATGCTTACGCTGATAAATCCCACTGTATAATGCCGCCGCATCGCGCCGCGCGCCTCCGCCACTTCGGTATAATTTACGAAGCGACGTGACAAATGTCCGCGCCACGCCACTCGCCACTCGTCCGCGCCACGTCTCTTTGGTATAAACAGCGCCTTACTCTTTATTAATTTACCTATAGATCTGATTTTTTTCTGAAATAATAATCAAAAGAACTTAAATTTTGTTATTGTTTCAGAATTTTCATATTTCGAAAACACCATTGTGGTCAAGGAGGCGTCCACAATTACCCCCAACAAATGAAAGGACAGAGGCAGTGTCTTCTCTTTGCGCCAGTTTCAAAACAGTTAACAAAAAAAAGAGGATATTGAAGATTTAAAAAAACAGCTGCTTCAGGATGAAATCGATTTTAAAAAACAATTGTATGACTTACAATTACAGGCTGCGGTGAAGGATGTTGAAATTAAGACAGAAGTCTTAAATCAATTAAAAGGTATTCATTTTATAAATAAAACTATACGATACAGGATACAGGAAGCGACTTGTGTGTCTAGCCTCGGTCTGCTCTGCGGGATCGTCACGAGAAGACAAATTATCAACTTTGTGCCGCAAATGTGGGGCTAGTCCACAAATTTAAAGTCGCTCAGCGAGCTACGCTCGGAGTAATTCTGAAAGATAGACTCAGGAATGAGTATATCCGCCAGAGAACGAGAGTAACCGACATAGCTCGCAGAATAAGCTCGCTGAAGTGGCAATGGGCTGGTCATGTCTGCCGAAGGACCGATGGTAGATGGAGTAAGAAGGTCATGTAGTGGAGACCGCGTCTTGGTAAACGTAGCGTAGGACGCCCACCAGCCCGATGGTCAGACGACCTCAGAAAGGCTGCTGGTAGAGACTGGCTGCGGAAGGCAGAGAATCGGACGTTGTGGCGTAAATTGGGAGTGGCCTATGTCCAGCAGTGGACTGCAATTGGCTGATGATGATGAAGATGAAAATATTTTTTAAAGCAGTGGATTCACCGTTTTCAAATTGGCTCAATGAAATGTTATTACACCAATGTTATTACAGTATACTACTGTAATAACATTGGTGGCCTTTTAATAAAACTGGGGCTCTTAACGTACAAAGCTGAAGAATGGAGATTCTTTATGGATAGCTGTAAGCGAAGTTTGATATGTGTTTTACTACATAATGGCAATAAATGGCATGCAGCTGTGCCTATTGCTCATTCAACGAAATTGAAAGAAGAGTATCAAAATGTTTATCTTGTCTTAAAAAACTTAATTACTGTCAACTTTCTGTTAGGTCAACAAAGTGGGTACACCAAATTTGCATGCTTCATATGTTTATGGGATAGCAGAGCAAAAAAAGGTCACTGGATTAAGAAAGATTGGCCTTTGAGAAACAACATGACAACGGTTGGTTCAGCCGGTTCAAAAGTCGCTGTAACTGGTATAGCATTGCAGAAAGTGGAGAGGCGGCAAGTGCAGATAACTGGCCTGTTTTGTAAGAAGATGCCTAAAAGAACTTTTATTGAGCGTGAAGAGAAAACTTTTCCAGGTTTTAAGGCCGCCAAAGATCGATTGACAGTGATGCTTGGCGCGAATGCAGCTGGCGATTTTAAATTAAAACCTCTCTTAGTTTATCGCTCAGAAATTGCCCGTGTTTTGGAAGTCGAATCGCAAGGCGGTGACGGCCTCCCTTTTTGAAGACTGGTTTGGTCATCAAGAACGTTAGTCGAACGTTATTGCCAGTCTAAACAAAACCCGTTTAAAGTGATGCTATTAATCGATAACGCGCCAGGTCATCCTCCTGCTACTTTAATTAGTCCACGTGTGAAAGTTGAATTTTTGCCACCAAATACAACCAGCTTGCTTTAACCGATGGACCAGGGAGTTATCAAATATTCAAAGCTTATTTACACAAGACGATCGTTTGCACATCTGCATGAAGCTATGAGACAAAACAACGAGCTCTCTGTTAAAGAATTTTGGAAACAATTCAACGTTTTAGATGCAGTGAGGAGGAGGAGAATCTTGGGATGAAATTTCACAAAAAAACTTTAAATGGCGCCTGGAAAAAACTCTGTCCATTTTTTGAAGTGAAAACTTCTTTAGCGGCGCTGAGCACTTTTTTTGTATGGGTAAAAACTTCCAAACTCGCGTCGGGGTCACGTGATGCTGATCGAAAAACGTAAGATCGAGGGGAAGGGAGAGGAACTAGTATATCCCACTTTTTCTACCGTGCCTGAGTGTGCTGCTCCGTTTAGGCGGCACAGGGCGCTTGCGCGAATGTTCGTGTGTGTTTATGTACAGCGTGCCACGCGTATCCATGGATGGTGACAGCTAATGGCTTAATTGTTGTGTAGTAACCACACTGTTGTGTATTCGTATATGTGAATTAATTAAATTATGGAAATTGAACAAAGTGCATCTATTAATGAAAAAAGTGATGATGAAGTAGTGAAAGAAAATGAGTGAGTACTTTATAAATATACTAGATGAAAAACTCTTACTTGGCTTTAGCCCGTAACTGCCGTCAAGAAAACCAGCTATTATAAAACGCTGAGCACTATAAAACGTAAAAAAACGAATAATAATAATAGTAATAAATACAATTTTAATAATAAGATTAGGTTTCGATCGAGTCTGTATTTACACATAATAGATGTAATATTTGTAATACGTTTATACTTATAGGATTAACCTACATTTTCATGACACCACAATAAGCCCATTTGCGGTGTAGGTATAACAAATAAATAATTTCGAATAAAAAAAATGAAATAAGATCAAAATCATAGTACTTTTGTACTTATAATTAAACACAACGTTAATATTGAAATTTTCACTTTTGCCGGCACTCCTGGTGTGCTACCGGTATTTTTTTTTCTCCACTGAGACTCAGTCGGAATCAGTGCTAGAGACCGATGAAATTTGCAATGTGATCAAAGACGTTGTCGAACTTGGTAGACAAATAAATTTAGAAGTGGATAGTGATGATGTTCAAGAGCTGTAGGATTCACACAATGAGGAGCTTACACTTGATGAGCTCATAACAATGCGAGAACAAGAGGAAGAAATTGATAATCATGATTCTTTGGATCCAGTTCAATTAGAAAATCAAATGACTGTTGGAAACTTGACAGAAGCCCTCAGTTCGATTGAAAAAGGAATTTGGAAAGCATAGACTCCAATGTAGAGCGCATTTTTGTTACAAAACAAGGAATAAAAAAATTACTAGGATGCTATGAGGAGATATTACGGGAGAAGAAAAAATCATTGACTCGCTAGACGACTTTATTACAATTTATGAAACCTTCTACAGCCAAATAACTTCGGATTGTGTTTATACACTCTATTGATGTAGTTTGTCATATTATCTAGAAATAGATACTAATTATTTTCTAAATTATTGTTTTATTTAGTCTCCAGTCCCAATTAAACATGTTTTGTATGTATTTATATGCAAAATTGTACCTCGACTTACGCGGATAGCGCTCAGTCCCACCTAGCGCGTAAGTCCGGGGTATTACTGTATTTAAAGAAATAAACGAAATTGCAGATTTGTCAAATTTGAAAAAAGCAATACGAAATTCCGAAGATGGTGAGTATTTTTACGACATTCTGTTAGACAATAGTATTTACAGCTCAAGTAGTTGTGTTTGTAATGGAAACATAACCTAAATAATATAACAATTGTTTTGAGGTAGTATTCCAACGTAAACACCGACATCTGCCATATAACCGTTTATACGTCGTTCTTTTTGTCTATGTCTCAAAAGTTGCATTAATATTTCTCATTTGTATAAAAACATAAAATATATAAAATTGTTGTTTAGATATGTATATGTTATTTTATATACTGACAGGCCTGTTGGTCGAGTGGTTATTAACGCTGACTGCTAAACCGGAGGTCGTGGGTTCGATTCCCACCCAGGACAAATCCTTGTGTGATGAGAACGATCATTTGTTCTGTGTCTAGGTGTTATTTATCTAATTTATGTGTGTATATAAAAATATGTAAGTATGTTTATCAGTTCTCTGGTAACCATAATACAAGCTTTGCTTAGTTTGGAATCATATGACCGTGTGTGAGTTGTCCAGAGATATTCTGGTTTCATAAGTTTGTTAATATACCTGTTTTTTTAGCTTTAGATACAGAAAATGAATTAATTCAGCTAAGTGATCTACAAGCAGAGACCTACGGTACTTTAAATAGTATAGGGTGCTTTGAAAAAACCAGGTTTGTGATTTTTATTATGAACAACTTGAAATTAACTTTTATATTATGCTCTTTATTAATTTTCTATTATTAATTGCTCTATAGCTTACCGCTATTGGGGAAGGATACGCTTGAGCAGATCTTGAGTGAAAATAATGAGGAACATAGTGCCACATCTATAACGACCTCTGCTGAAGTACATTGCAAGCAAGAGTTTATTTCTTTCGGATCAGAATCGCAGTTGCCACAACCTAATGATGAAATCAACAGGCAAATAATTTCACCGACCATTTTAGACAGTGATACCGGTGTTACATCTTCGGCAAGCGGTGCTTCTAGTGAATGTTCATCGCCGACGTCGACAGTTATGTCTGGAAGAAAACGACGTAAATTCACAGTTGATGTTTCAAGGAAAAAGAGAAAATGCAGAAAAGAGAACTGGATTGATAGAAGAATTATTGTTAAATTTCGGTAAAAAGCACTTCTTACGGAATAGTAATGAACAGAAACAGAAAGATATATGCCCACCATGCGAAAACTGCAAATTCAAGTGTTGCTCAATGGTAAGTGAAGAAGTAAGAGAAAAAATAAGAGAAAAATATTTGATTTATTTTTGAGTTTGGGTAATCATGCCAAACAATGGGTGTTCAGTACATGAACATAATAATATTGTAAGTTGGCAGCATTAGAGACTTTGGGGTATGCTGGCAACATTTAGTTTTGTTACTTCCTCTTTTATTCTCTCTGTGAGAAAGATGGTGTCATACAGTTGTTGTAAACTAAAAATAAAGATATAAAAACCAATAAAAGTTCTTATGTTTGTTTTAACGCAACATAAAGTGGTCCTTCGAGCTATACAATTATTGTATCAGATTCCTGTTTACTCCGTCGAGTTGGCGCTTGGGCGCTTGCCATATCAGGCGCGTGGCGTGACTTCGGGGTTCACATCACAAGGTACATTCTTTTTTCCTAGTGAAATACCGAAGAAACCAGTGGAATCTAGAATTTCATCAATACATAACGTTTCATATTAAAAGGTGTAAAGAGCAGTGTATAAATAAAAAGAAAATATCTTTGAAATATAGGTGCGATCTATATTTATTAAATTCGTGCAAGTGGGTATCGCAATATTCATAAAAATATAAGAAGAGCTTAAGCGTCTACGTATAAAGCGCGGTCAACTCAAAGGCGCAATAACACGGATCGAAAGCTTTGGAGACGAACCGGCGAACTTTGCTTTAGCCGGGCTGGATTCTATACAGGCTAGGAAAGAAAAACTAGTAAGTAGTTTCAAAGAATATGACGACATAAACCTCGATATTTTAATTATCGATAGTACTGATACAGAAGATCCATCAATAATGGAATCAAAGTATTATAAAGCCTTGGCAAAGCTAAATGGATTGATAAGAGATATGAAAAAACCTGGTTGCTTCGACGATAGCAATGTTTTAAGTTCTAAACTTCCTAATATAGACATCCCAACATATGATGGCAAGGATTATACGAAGTTCAAACCTTTCATGGACTTATTTATGGCAGTAATTGATAACAACAAAACATTGTCAAATGTTCAAAAATTATTTTATTTGAGAAAATATGTAAATAATGATGCCTTGTCAGTAATTGTAAATTTACCACTTGTCAATGAATCATACCCTGAGGCACTCACACTTTTGAAAAAACGGTTTGATAACAAGGCGCGCCTTATTTCAAACCATATTAACATATTGTTAGACTTGCCTCAGATGCAGAAGGGTACTGCATCAGCCATTAGGTCATTTATATCTGATTTGCAACAACAATTATATGCACTCAAAAATTTAGAGCAACCTATAAGTAACTGGGATATGCTATTGATATCCATTTTAAGTCGTAAATTAGACACATATACAAACAGGGCATACCACCTCGATAGAGTGGAACCTGACACTTTACCAACTATTGGTGAATTTATATCCTTTTTGGAAAAGCGTGCTATGGCGCTGGAGGATAGCTCTCCACAAAAAAGTACTTCCAGTGAAAGTACTAATAAACTTAAAGGTAACTTCTATAAAGTTAATAATTTTGTATCAAAGAATACACAAAACTTGTGTGTATTTTGTGAAAAACAAGCACATCCCATATATTTGTGTTCAAAGTTTAAAATGGCAACTGTCAAAGACCGTTTGCAGTTTGTAGAAGTCAATAACTTATGTAATATATGTCTTAAAATACATACCAACAAATGTAATCAAACTTTTAAATGTAAACATTGTAAACAAAGTCATAATACACTTCTACATGAGGACAAGCCTATAAAAGAACAGATTATTTCACTGCATTCCAATAATAATGCATATAAAAATGTTTTATTACCTACTATACAGGTAAGACTAGTTGACAAATATGGAAGAGAGATTTTTGTTAAGGCTCTGCTCGATAGTGGTAGCCAAGCTTCTCTAATTTGTATGTCATTAGTTGAAAAATTAAATTTGTGTCCTATGACTCATTTTACCAATATTATTGGTATAGGCAATAATGCTAATAAATTAAATAAATGTGTAAAAATAGTATTACACTCAAGTGTACATAATGTAAGGTTTGATATTAAGTGTCATGTTGTAAGTTCTATAACTACAAAATTGCCTCAAAATTATATTAATGTGTGTGATGTTATCATTCCATAAAATGTCACATTAGCAGATAGAGATTTTAATATTCCATCAGAAATTCCAATATTATTAGGAGCTGATTTCTACTTCAAAATCTTATTGGATGGTCACATTAAACTTGATAATGGACTCTTATTGCAGAGCACTTTGTTTGGCTATATTGTTGGCGGTTCTATGACCCACAATCAACCAATTCAACCAGTAGATACAAATATCGTTTCAAATTTTGCAATCAATGATGATAGTAGGAATTTGCATAATATTATGCAACAATTCTGGTTGTCTGAACATATACCTGAGGAGTTGAATGATAACATAGCTGAATTTCAAAGAGCTGAAGAGTGTTTTAAAAGTTCAGTTAAGTTAGTACACAACCAATTTCATGTTGATATGCCTCTGAAGATTCCAGTGTCTGAAATTCAGTTAGGTGACTCATTCTCTATAGCCCTACAGAGATTTTATGCTTTAGAAAGGAAATTTAATTCTGATTTTGTGTTTTTTCAGAAATATAAGAAATTTATTGATGAGTATATAGAGTTAGGACATGCCAAAATTGTGGATATCAGCAACTATGATGTGAGTAAATATCCTGTTTATTTTCTTGCGCATCATGCAGTCATGAATAAGGATAGCAAAACAACCAAATTAAGAGTGGTTTTTGATGGCAGTATGAAGACTAAAGGTGGTGTTAGTCTTAATGATGTCATGTTAAATGGACCTATAGTCCAGAATGAGCTTTTTGACATACTTATCTTATTTAGAACTTATCGCTACACTTTAATAGGTGATATAGAAAAAATGTTTAGGCAGGTTCGTATTAACAACCACCAACTAAGTCTGCAGAATATTCTATGGAGGGATAACCCAACCAGTCCTATAAGTTGCTTGCAGCTACAAACAGTAACATATGGTCTTAAAGCCTCTACTTTTCTGAGCACTAGGTGTCTTGTAGAGCTTGCTCTCAAACATAAAGAGAGGTTCCCACTTGCCTCAAAGGCCATTATGCAAAACATGTATATCGATGATATAATAGCTGGGTGTGATGAAGTAAAACAGGTTCAGGATCTCAAAAATCAACTAATACAATTGTTAAAACTAGGCAGTTTTAGCTTACATAAGTGGTGTTCTAATTCTGAGGACGTACTCAATGATATACCCACCCATAGAAGGTTCTTTGAAGAAGTAGAAATTAAAAAGGATAATGTTATTAAAACATTAGGCTTGAAGTATAATTTACTTACTGACACATTTACATTCACAAGCCCTATGGCTAGTGAGCAGGAACTTCTTACCAAAAGGGAAATTTTAAGTTTTATAGGGAAAATGTTTGACCCACTAGGTTTGATTGGTCCTATAATAGTAAAAGCAAAGCTTTTCATGCAGGAGTTATGGAGTTTAAAATTAGACTGGGACTGTAAATTGCCCAACAAACAAATAGTGTACTGGCAAAATTTTTTGCATAGTTTAAATGATATGGGAACTGTTGTAGCACCTAGGGGTATCACTGATAGTCATACAGAATCTGTAGAGTTGGTGGGTTATTCTGACGCATCATTCAAGGCTATTGGTTGCTGTCTTTATTTGCGTATCTTCTATAAGAACGGTAGGGTAGAGGTTAACTTATTGTGCTCAAAATCACGGGTGGCACCACTTAACAAAACATTAACCATACCGAAATTGGAGCTTGAAAGTGCACTCCTACTCTCCCGACTGGTAAACAGAGTCCATAAGACTTTGCAATGCAGATTTTCCTCAAAAGTAGTTTTATACACAGATTCTCAAATAGTGTTAGCGTGGCTAGGTTCTAATTGTTTGAAGGGTAATATTTATGTCTCCAATAGAGTACAACAGATTAAAAAATTAACTAAAAATTTTGATTGGTCTTATGTTAAGAGTTCTGAGAACCCTGCTGACTTATTGTCACGGGGTGTTGATCCCCAGAAATTACAAGGCAATGACTTGTGGTGGTATGGCCCACAATATTTGTCTATTGCAGAATATCAACACAAAATTGTTGAATATAAAAATCATATATCTTCAGATTTAGATGTAAAGGTAACATTACCTACTAACTTTTGTAACATTCAAACCACTGAATTTGAACTCTTAAATAAATACTCAGATATTACTAAGTTGCAGAGAATCATAGCAATAATTATGCGGTTTCGACACAATTGTACAAACCCTTCAAAGAAGGTTGGTTCTCTCTCTCCCAAGGAATTGCACAATTCTTTGTTATTAATTGTTAGGCAACTACAGTTGCAGTATTTTCCGACAGAAATAGAGTCAATATTAGCTGGCAAGCCTATTAAAACAGGCTTGAGCAAGTTGCACCCATTTTTAGATCAGAATAATCTGCTGAGAGTGGGAGGTCGATTACAAAATGCAACAAATATTTCATATGATAAAATGCATCCTATTATTCTTCCAAAGTGTTGTCACATAATACACATGATAACTCAAAGAGTTACACAATCTAGACCTTTTCAGATTACAGGGGTTGACTTTTGTGGGCCATTTAACATGAAAATAGCAAGGATTAGGAAACCACTTATTACTAAAAGTTATATAGCACTTTTTGTTTGTTTTGCAACCAAGGCAATACACATGGAACTAGTAAGTGATCTCACAACTGCTGCATTTTTGGCATGTCTTCAACGTTTTATTGCAAGGCGTGGAATGCCTACTCAGATTTTTTGTGACAATGCAAAAACCTTTAAGGGAGCATCTAATTATTTAAAGCAATTATATGAGTTACATACATCAAGGTCTCATAGAGATTCCATAGAAAATTATTGCTGTATGAATTATATAAAATTCAAATTTATTCCAAGTTACTCTCCAGAATTTGGAGGCCTCTGGGAGGCTGGTGTCAAAAGTGTTAAGTACCACCTCAAGAGAGTTGTTGGTAATATGTGTTTAACTTTTGAAGAACTTTATACAATTATTGCACAGATAGAAGCAATTCTAAATTCAAGGCCGATCCTACCTGTGTCCTCTGATATAAATGATTATACATATTTAACACCTGGGCACTTTCTCATAGGCACTTCTATAACCACTTATCCAGAGCTCGATCTTTCAGAAACTAACATAAATAGACTAAAATTTTGGGATACTTGCACTAAACTAAAACAGGATTTCTGGAAGGTCTGGTCAAAAGACTATTTGACACAATTGCAAAGTAGACCAAAGTGGAGGTATGGTAGTGCTAACTTGAAGGAAGGAGACCTTGTTATTGTAAGAGCAGACCAGGTTGCTCCATTAAATTGGCCTATGGGTCGAATTGTAAAAACATTTTCCGGACCTGATGAAAAAGTGAGAGTAGCCGAGGTAAAAATAGGCAATAAAATTTATACTAGGTCCTATAGAAATCTATGTCCACTCCCTGTTGATGACAATTAAATAAAATAAGATTATAGGAGTTGATTGTCAGTGGTAGGGAGTTATTAATTAGTTATTAATTGAGTTAGTAATTATAAATAGTTATTAGTTGTTCTTGCTGGGCCCAACTATGTTCAGTACATGAACATAATAATATTGTAAGTTGGCAGCATTAGAGACTTTGGGGTATGCTGGCAACATTTAGTTTTGTTACTTCCTCTTTTATTCTCTCTGTGAGAAAGATGGTGTCATACAGTTGTTGTAAACTAAAAATAAAGATATAAAAACCAATAAAAGTTCTTATGTTTGTTTTAACGCAACAATGGGAATTAATTGGTAAATATACAAAACGAAACACAAAAAGAAGAATCACGACTGATACTGAAGCAAAACGTAAAATGAGCGTTCAGTATTTTTTACCTTTATTATACCTGATCATGAAAGAAACTTATGTTTAAAAATACGTTATGTATTAGCAACCAATTCATACAAGGCGCAATGGAAAAGTATGAATAACAGGTTTTTGTGAAGAGGATCGACGTGGTGCTTATGGGAAACAAGTAAAATTGCTGACTGAAACCGTTGTAAATAGCGTATGTGATCATGTTAAAAGTTATCAACCTGTTGAATCTCACTACACCCGAAAAGATACTAATAAACTATATTTAAATATCTCTTTGAACTTCAGTATAATGTTCCAAATGTATAAGACATGGGCGCACGAAAATAATCTTACAGAGACAGTCAACACATTGAGACAGTATAGGGATGTAATTAATTCCCATATGAACGTCGGTTTTTTCATGCCGATAAAAGATCAGTGCCATCTGTGTACTGCCTAAAAAAATAACCCACCTAATGAATCCCAAGATCAAACCATGCCACACATATTTTAAATAAAAACGTGGCCAGATCACTAAAAGCAGAGAGATGAGCATTAATTACAGCACTTCGGACAGACTTGGATGAAAGATTAGAAGGTGTTGAGAGAAGTGGCATGTTCTCGATTTGTACAATTTTAATGATACAACAAAAGCAAAAAAAATCTAAAGGAGATACTTGCAGATGATATTAGACGGCGGCGACATGGAGACAACCAAGCGCAACAATCCACTTTTACCTCAGCTTCCAGACCGGTACGAGATAAATTTTCACCTTGCTCCATTTTAAACAATATTGTCGGGACGCAGCAGAATCCAGATCTCAGCTATTTCGACATTCCGCACATTCAGTGATCAAACAAACTTCATAACAGAACGAAACCTCTGACCTACTTTGGTTTGTTTTAGTGATGATGTACTACAGATGATTGTAGACCAATCTAATTTATACTCTTTTTATGCTCTTTGCAATTAGGTAGCAGCAGTTGGCCACCAATCGCTATTGAAGAAATCAAGGCATTTCTTGGTATGCTCATTCAAATGGGTATTCATGTTTTGCCGAGTATTGAGGACTTGGTCAAGTGACCCTTTACTACAAGTGCCAGAAATAGCTGAAGCAATGACCCTAAAGAGATTTCAGCACATTATGAAGCAAGGTCATTGAGTGGAGACCGCGACTTGGTAAGAGTAGTATAGGACGCCCACCAGCCCGATGGTCAGACGACCTCAGAAGGGCTGCTGGAAAAGACTGGATGCGGAAGGCAGAGAATCGGATGTTGTGGCGCAAATTGGGAGAGGCCTATGTCCAGCAGTGGACTGCAATAGGCTAATGATGAAATGATGAATGATGATGATGAATGAAGCATTTACACCTCAACGATAATTCGCAGATGCCGGCCAGAGATACTGATGATTATGATAAACTCTACAAGATAAGGCCTCTGCTTGAAAAAATTAATGAGAAGTGTCAAGAAAATGCTATTACAACAAATTCTCAGTCAATAGACGAGTGCATGATCAAATTCAAAGGCCGCTGTAGCCTCAAACAATACATGCCTATAAAGCCCGTGAAGCGTGGCTATAGGGTTTGGGTTAGGGCAGACAGCTCTAAAGGTTACGTTTACATGTTTCGTATTTATACTGGAAAGACTGATACGACGGAGACAGGATTAGGAAGCAATGTAATCAAGGCATTGTGTGAGCCTTTGATCAGAGCAAATTATCATGGTCATTTAGCATTTGATAACTTTTTTCTAGTACTGATTTGATACAGTATTTGTTCGATCATGAAATATATTCAACAGCAACGGTAAGAAGTGACAGGAAAAATTTACCTCTTTCAGTAAAAAAACCGAAACTTACTGGAGACAAAGAGGCAGACAGCAAAACTGCAGAGGCTTCTAAAAGACAAAGTGCACGGGTGAAATATGAAGAGGGGTAAATGGAAGTGCAGGGTGAAAAGAAATGTTGCGTTTGCTGTTTGGAGACTCACGAAACAAGTAACTGTTTTGAGTACTGCTTTTCACCCAAAACAAAGATGGGTCAAAGAAATCTTATAATTGTCCTCAAATGATACCTGAATATACGAAGCGGATGGGTGGTGTGGACAGGTTCGATCAGCTCTTATGCTATGGGTAGAAAAAGTAAAAAATGGTGGAAAAGAATATTTTACTTTCTTATTGACCTCGCGATCACAAATGCTTATATACTATATAAAATTAATTCACGAGTACATAATTTAATGTCCCAAAAGTGTTTACGGATTGCATTATCAAAAGAACTGATCAATAACCTGCCATTTCGAAAGATAAGCTTTCATTCAATGCCTAAATACAACATCAAGAAAAGTAAGCACAGTAATGAGAGACAGAAAACATTTGGCCAGTGGAAATAGAAACATATAACGTAGTAAATTATGCAGCACTAAGATAAAAAACAAGAGATCAAAAATAACATGTGAAAAGTGCGAAGTTCCTTTATGTTTCCTTTCCCTGTTTTCGACAATTTCATTTTGATTAAGTTGACTGATTGTAATTTTGCAGGCTGCAAATTTTAATTATTATTTTTTAAACTTATTATAACTAAGACTAATTTTTGTATTGTTACTAAGACATTTTTTTATGTTCAACCTCTTAATATAAGAATATCCTAGATTATGCAGACTGATAATTTTTAGATTGCTTTTTGTACTTTTTTGCTTTTTGTTTAAGATTTTATTATTACTAATACTAATTTTTCCATTGTTACTAAGACTAAGTTTTGATGTTCAAGCTAGAGGCCACTGATTTTGCAGACTGATAATTTTTAGATTGATTTTGTATGTAAGATTTTATTATTACTAAGACTATTTTTTTCTATTGTTACTAAAACTAACTTTTGATGCCCAAGCTGGCAGTGGCAACCATATTGCCACTTTGTTTTTTAATAGAAAAAGTATTTTTTATTTATTTTATTTCATACTCAATTAAAGCTTAATTTTGTAAAACCATACTCCAAATTTTATTTTGCTGCTATACTTGTATCCTTCTGCTAGTTAAAGCATTATGAACGCTACGGCCATACGTTAAACGTAATAGTGCAAGATGCCTTGAATTTAGTCCAAGTTTCTTTGGAAAAGTTAAAACAAACGTCCGACATTTTAAATCAAGTACAGCAGCGCTAGAAAAATATTAAAAGCATAATCACAGGAAAAGCCGGATGTGACACCAAAGCGCTAGCTAGATACAGGAAGTACCAACCCGGTGGAACTCTACATTTGCTATGTTACAGCGATTTGTTGATTTGGAAAATCAAATATTGCCACTGTTGGAATTCTTAAAGAAGATTTACGAATCTTAACTGTCAAGGCATGGACAATGTTCCACGAACCGTACACGGTTTTAAAACCTTTCGACGGAGCTACGAAAGCTATCAGTGGTGAAAATTAAATGAGAGCCAGTACCATAATAATCATGACACGCAGTCTTAAAGAATCTTGTGGCCAACTGCTTCTGCAAGGCTTTACTGCTATAACAAATAACGTAATTACAGCACTTCGGACAGACTTGGATAAAAGATTAGGTGTTGAGAAAAGTGGCATGTTCTCGATTTGTACAATTGTAATACAACAAAAGCAAAAAAATCTGAAAGAGATACTTGCAGATGATATTAGACGGCGGCGACATGGAGACAACCAAGCACAACAATCCACTTCAACTTCAGCTTCCAGACCGGTACGAGATAATTTTTCACCTTGGTCCATTTTAAACAATATTGTCGGGACGCAGAAGCAGCAAGGAGGCACCTTTATCATGTGCCATCAAGGAAGTGGATTCCTATTTAAAAGATAAAATTCTACCTACGTTTAACGACAATGGGAAATTTAACTGCCCATTGCATAATGTTATCAAGTAAGTGTTTTCATTTCTATAAATCGCAAGTGCAGTAAACAACTTGCAATGTAAATAATGAAAATACTAAATATCCTCATCTTGCCCAATTAAAAAGTGAAAACTCGAAGAAAATAAAATAAAGTCATATTCAGCTAAATATTCAGAGGTTTTGAATGAAAAGAAAATCCCCCTTATAAATATAAAATCAATTTACAACCATATTAATAACTTAAGCAAATCTGATATATTTGTCGCATCAGGGTCATTAGTACGGAAAATCAACGACACAACGTCAATAGTGACGTGTACAGAGCCTAGATTGGAGAGGGTAGACATGAATAAAAGGCCGCGCACTCTATATTCGCGATTATTATCGTACTATCCGTTCCAAGAGCAACTTTAGCCTAGGAACTGTACTGTGTGCAATTAAAAGTGATTCAAGTAACAATCTGTATTGTGATTTACCAACTACTACGTAATAAAATTAGTTTGTGACATACGAAATAGTTTATTTCTCGCCCCGATCCCTGTAGCTGCCCACAATGAGTGACCATGAAGGCGACGTGTCTCCGACATATTTATGAACTTGGTAGTAGAAACAATATTAAACGTTATATCTAATAAAAATAATATATCTATTAGCTCCAGTTCTATTAAAGAAATGTTGCAATGTTACTTAAGACGCAACTCTTTAATGGGTACTCTAAATATTCTTCAATGGAATGCTCAGAGTATTGTAAGTAATAAATATATTCTCACCAAATTTCTATATGACAATGATATACATATTGCAATAGTTTCTGAAACTTGGTTAAAACAATCAAAAATCTTTCAGATATCAAGATTTCTGGTAATAATAATAATGTTGCCATTTCAATTCGAGATTATATTGATTACACTATAATACCAACATATTCTGATGCTTCTCTGCAGAATGTATGTGTTCAAATAAGAGTGTAGGACACTGTAATAACATTGATTAGTTTCTATAATCCTCTTAAGTGTAGTCCAACATTTGATAAAAATAAACTAGACTCACTAATTAAATCTATACCTAGTCCTCTGATTTGAGCTAGTGACTTTAATTCACATCACACTTCCAGGGGATGCAATTTTAATTCTCCCCGTGGCAATGATGTTTTAGATGTTATTGATGATAACAATTTGGTTATCATACATTAGCTACTAAGTGATGGAAATGTAACAACTTTGGAAACGCTATCATGGGGTCCAAATGCTTTATATTTAATCATAGTGTCACCTTCACTGGCCTTTCATACCGAATGAATTACAGAATTTGTTCAGTTTTACAAATTTACCATAAGTTTTGTAAATCCTAAAAGTTGTTTTAATCAATGTCTTAAAAGAATTGAAATATTTGAATTTGAAATATTAGAGGAAAGTCACCAAATATGAAATAGTATCCTAATATGGAATACCTTCATTTCTCTAAGACTATAAGTATGAAACGCAACACTCGACCATCTTCTGTTCCATTCGGTCTACTAACTATCGCACTCACACCATCGAGTCAGTTGCGCGAACACTTCACGTGTGGCAGGCGTGTTTTGTTTTGTTGTCGTGCGGAAAATTTTAAAGGTAAGTAATAAATGAGTATTACCAGCTGATATGTTTGTATACATAAGTGTTATACTATTTAGTATATCGGTATTATGTTTATTTCACCATTTTGTGATCTTTTAATTTCAAAATATTGTGACTTAAAAAAATATTTAGAAGAGTTTGAACTAGTATAAAAATCCAAATATGGACAGTCGTCGGTGTCTAATTATGGAATATTCCATAATTAGATATAATATTTCATATGATAGATACTTGCTTGCTAAAAAATATATGTAATGTTTGTTTTTAGAATGTCCGGCTCACAATCAACCAAACGAAAAACCTGGGATGAAGAAAAAATGGCACAAGCTATAAAATTCGTCCGGGAAAAGAAAATGGGGTATTTGAAAGCGGCACAGCATTTTCAAGTGCCTAGGACAACTTTATTTCGTCTCTGCCAAAAAGATGAACAGTCTCCAGAAGTGGCAGCAGCTACTACATTAGGACGAAAAACTATCTTGGGCTCCGAACTTGAACATCAGCTAGTAGAATACATACTAATAATGGAGAGTAAGTTTCACGGTTTAACAAGAACTGATCTTCGCCGTATGGCGTTCATGCTAGCAAAGCGAAACAATTTGCAGAATCCCTTCGGTGAATCAGGTATGGCTGGAAAAAAGTGGTTAAAGTTATTTTTAAATCGTCATAAAGATAAACTTTCGATAAGAAGACCAACTGGTACATCATTTGCCAGAGCATTTGGATTTGATAAAGAAAAAGTGGAAGCCTTTTTCAACCTCCTTGAAGAGCTTTACGCTAAGAATAACTATCCACCAAATCGTATTTACAACGTGGATGAATCAGGCCTCACAATAGTACAAAGTAAGATACCACAAATCATCGGCCACAAAGGTAAACGCCAGGTAGCTGCACTGACTTCAGCAGAAAGAGGATCTCTGATGACAATAGTTGTTTGCATGAATGCTACTGGTCATTTTGTGCCACCGTTCATTATTTTTCCCAGAAAAAATATGAGTGCTCAGCTAATGAGAGGCTGTCCTCCAGGATCAGTCGGAGTTGCACACCCATCAGGGTGGATACAAATGAACATCTTTACAGACTGGTTCAAGCACTTTATTCAACACACCAACCCGACTCCTGAATCGAGGGTTTTACTGATACTAGACGGACACTATAGTCATACTCACAATATCGATATAATAGATATTGCTAGGGAAAATAACGTGGACATAGTTTCGTTACCTCCTCATACGACTCATAAATTGCAGCCATTAGATAAAACTTTCATGGGGCCTTTAAAAACATACTATAGTGAGGAAATACGCATGTGGATTAGAGACAACAACAGACCTCTAAGTCCATATGATATTGTGGAGCTGTTTGGCAAATCCTATTTGAAAGTACAAACAGGCGAAATCGCAGCCAACGGGTTCAAAGTTACTGGATTGTGGCCTTTAAATAAAAATGTCTTCAGTGATGTGGACTTTATTGCTGCGCAACAAAATGCTTTAATAGACGGTTGTACAACCAATATCCCTCCGCTGGAATCAAGATCTGAAACTGGTCAAGTTCTGGTAGAAATACCTGCACCACAAACAACTGCTAATTTACAACCTGAACCTGTACCTTCGACTTCTGGGCTTAATCGCAGCAGTTTGGGTCTGGTGTCTCCGCATGCCATAAGTCCAGTGCCAGAGAAACGAAGAAAAGTATCTAGCAGAGGAAGAAAAGCTGCTGTAGCAGCAGTCATAACATCTTCTCCCTACAAAACTGATTTAGAAAATAAAAATATGAAGAGACAAGAAAAAGAAAATAAACTAGTCAAGACAAAGAATAAGAAGAAAACTGCGAAGAGAAACAAACAAACGAAGAAAAATAAGGATGATAGTGAAGAAGAAGACTCTGAGGAACTAGACGTTATCCAGTTTGATGAAGGTAGTGAACATGATGAGTTGATGGACCAAGTACCTCCTGACTCTGCTGATGCAGAATGTATGTTCTGTTCAAGACTTTTTTCCATGGATAAAAGTGGAGAAAGCTGGATTAAATGCTTGATGTGTGGGCTCTGGGCACATTATGATTGTGCTGGTCCAGAGTTTGATACTTGGATCTGTGACTTTTGCAAGTAATTATGTAACTTCTTTCATTTATCACAATATGTTATATTTATTTAATTGATCTCAAAGATATTAATGTCCATTTTTGTTATTGTTATGTTGATTTATGCTTATATTCCATATATGGGTACTGTAAGGATGATGCGAGCGAACTCTTTGGTATTTTTAAATATAAACTCTTTTACATCTTTCTAAATTTGTATTTTTGAATTTTTAAGAAAACATTTTTGAATAATGTAATATTAGTATGTCAATAAATAAGAAAAGTCAGTTTATTATTAAACTCCAATGGAGTAGCAAAATTAGCATCGCGACGCCGCGTATATACCAAATGAGTTCAAATGTTAAAGAACTAAGCGCTTAATTAAAAAAAAGTAAAATAATTCAAGTGGACGTGGTACCGAGGGCAGCGCAACGAAGGAGTTGATGCGGAGCAACACTTCAAATTTATTATAATGGCATGTATTCTTACAATTATAGTAGTACTCTGAATAATTTAATATATTGAAATATATACTAGTGTTCTTATTTCATCACACACATGCACTGAGCTTATAATACCCCTACAACAGATTAACCTGACAAGTTACATTGTCATATAAGAGGAGGATCTCAATGCAGTATTCCTTGTATTCAATAAATTGAGGAGCTGAGAGATGAACCCTATATATATATAAGAGACTCGATATTCCGAGCACGTTACATTGGTGGAGGCGCCCTTATGATCTGAATGCATGTGTTAAATGTATAATTTATGTATATAATGGGTGATTTTTTTGAGGTTAGGATTTTCATGCATTAGTATTTGCTCAGATTTTTTGAGGTTATGATTTTCATGCATTATTATTTGCTCAGTATGCTTTGACATTTCATCATGAATAGACTTACTAACGAGCAACGCTTGCAAATCATTGAATTTTATTACCAAAATCAGTGTTCGGTTCGAAATGTGTTTCGCGCTTTACGCCCGATTTATGGTCTACATAATCGACCAAGTGAGCAAACAATTAATGCGATTGTGACCAAGTTTCGCACTCAGTTTACTTTATTGGACATTAAACCAACCACACGAATGCGTACAGTGCGTACAGAAGAGAATATTGCGTCTGTTTCTGAGAGTGTTGCTGAAGACCGTGAAATGTCTATTCGTCGCCGTTCGCAGCAATTGGGTTTGTGTTATTCGACCACATGGAAGATTTTACGCAAAGATCTTGGTGTAAAACCGTATAAAATACAGCTCCTGCAAGAACTGAAGCCGAACGATCTGCCACAACGTCGAATTTTCAGTGAATGGGCCCTAGAAAAGTTGGCAGAAAATCCGCTTTTTTATCGACAAATTTTGTTCAGCGATGAGGCTCATTTCTGGTTGAATGGCTACGTAAATAAGCAAAATTGCCGCATTTGGAGTGAAGAGCAACCAGAAGCCGTTCAAGAACTGCCCATGCATCCCGAAAAATGCACTGTTTGGTGTGGTTTGTACGCTGGTGGAATCATTGGACCGTATTTTTTCAAAGATGCTGTTGGACGCAACGTTACAGTGAATGGCGATCGCTATCGTTCGATGCTAACAAACTTTTTGTTGCCAAAAATGGAAGAACTGAACTTGGTTGACATGTGGTTTCAACAAGATGGCGCTACATGCCACACAGCTCGCGATTCTATGGCCATTTTGAGGGAAAACTTCGGAGAACAATTCATCTCAAGAAATGGACCGGTAAGTTGGCCACCAAGATCATGCGATTTGACGCCTTTAGACTATTTTTTGTGGGGCTACGTCAAGTCTAAAGTCTACAGAAATAAGCCAGTAACTATTCCAGCTTTGGAAGACAACATTTCCGAAGAAATTCGGGCTATTCCGGCCGAAATGCTCGAAAAAGTTGCCCAAAATTGGACTTTCCGAATGGACCACCTAAGACGCAGCCGCGGTCAACATTTAAATGAAATTATCTTCAAAAAGTAAATGTCATGTACCAATCTAACGTTTAAAATAAAGAACCGATGAGATTTTGCAAATTTTATGCGTTTTATTGTTTAAAAAAGTTCTCAAGCTCTTAAAAAATCACCCGTTATTTTGTGTCCTATTGAATATTAATAATGGAGAGCATCTGTAATATAACTAGACTAGACTGGAACTATCCAGAGAAAGTAGTAGAACAATTAGATTTGTATTTTATTTTAAATGCAGTTGAGGATAAAAATAAGTGTGCCATTCTAAAACACTTATTACCAGAAAAGCTGCAAAATATATTCTTCCTAGAGTTTGTCGGGAATGAAAGAAACTATGAAGAAGTAAAGAAATTTATCATTAGCAAATGTGATAGTAAAACCGATCTGGAAAAATTCTTCGCATTAAGGATGAGAGAGGAAGAAGGTCCAGAAGAATTCTGGTTAAGATTGCTAGTATTGGCCAAAACAGCGAGTATTGTAGATGAAAAGGTGATAATTCGAAAATTTGAGGAGAGTTTGACATACACATGGAAAAACAAATTAGAAAAATGCGTATATAAAAGCATTGAGGATATATCCATTTTGGTAAAACATATGAATAAAAACCTGGACGAAAAAAGGAAATGTCAAAATCATCAACAAATGAATAAAGAAAAAAATGAAGAACGAAAATATTTTCAATATCAACAAATGAATAAAGAAAATAATGAAGAAAGAAAATTTGTTCAAGACAATCAATTTCATTGGCGGAGAAGGGCACAAATAGACAACAGGAATAACAATAGTGGTGAAATGTCTATGATGCGAAGACAAAACATACCACAGAATGTGGAAACTAGAGGTGCAGGTAATGGATATAATTTGCGCCCTAGGAATCAATGACAATTAAACGGTACCGGGAATATAGGTTGTCCAACATTGCAAATAGAAATAGACAACGAATCTTATACAGCTTTAATAGACACAGGAGCGGAGTTATCTGTATTCCCCGGTCACATTTTCAAGCAGCGAAGAGGGAAGATGGATGAATTTAAATCGACTACTATCATGAGAGCAGTCGATGGGAGAGAAATACAAGGACATTTAAAAAAAATCAAGATCAAGATTGCGGAGGAAGAGTATATGGGTGATTTTGTCGTATGTGATTCGGTAGAGACGATAATTCTTGGTGTTAACTGTCTTTCAGATTTAGGTGTACAGATTAATTTTCGTAATAGGAGTATTGTAATTAATAATAGGTTAGTTAGGTATTGGAATGAGTCCCAATCTATCAAATTGAAAAATGTCCCAAAGGACGTTTATAACCTGTGTGCAACAAAAATTTTGCGGGAGGATCCGTATGACAGTTGTGACAGTTTAGCATCTTTTCAATTCAAGTTGGATGAAAAGTTATGTGTACAAGAGAAGAGTAAGTTAAATAGGATTTTAATGGGATATGAAAGGTGTTTCGCATTTCAGAAAAATCAATTGGGCAGATGTAGTATTGTTCCAATTAGTGTAGATTTGATAGATAATGTTCCAGTTTTTCAACAGCCGTATAGAGTGTCAGCTGCTCAAGCGAGTATAATTGATGAACAGATTGATAATAATTTGGTATTAAGGAAGATAGGATCGAATAGGATAACGCGTCCCATTCATAGGAATAGGGTTAAAATTTATAAAACTAGAATGCCACTTAGTTAGTAGACCTATTAGTAGTTGTTAGTTAGTTAATGGTAGTATTAGAAGATTGGAGTAGAATTTTATTTTGTTTATTATTTTTATATAGATATATAGAAAAAGCATATTTAACATAAAATGATTTATCTTATAGGATGGAGTGTGTAGCAAGTGGTATGGTTATGGTATGTAATATGGTTATGAATAGTTAATGATGGTATTTGGTATGATATTGGTTTGACATATGGTTTGGGGGAGTTATGAATCCATAGTAGATTCAATCCTCGTATCAATGATACATGAATGGTGGTGTGAAGTTATGTTGGTATATGGGAGGAATAGGTTGGTATAATGAAACATATGTTCATTATATTAATTGATGTGATAGGAATGGTATAATTATTTTGGAAGGTGCTACACTGTACTTAATTTAACTTAAATGAATTAATTTAATATATTGAAATAAAATTTATTGTTAATAATATTTTAAATTGATTAATTGATATTTTGGGATTTGATGTTACTATGATATTCGATTATCATATATTGTTATTTGATTAATTTAATTTCTTTTAAAGTGTATATCCCATGATTTATTATAGTTAATATTTTGTGATTTTTTTCAGTTTCTCAAAGATAATTTGTATAATATTTTGTGTGATTTTTCAGGACATATTGTGTATTTCTTGAACAGTTTATGCAGCTTGTTTAATATGTTTCAGTGACAATGGATTCGTCAAATGTTAGGTCGGGTAGGTAGAGTTAGATGAGGTAAATAAAAAAATATATAATATTGTTTGTATAGGGGTCAGGACCCAAACATTGTATTGTTAGGAGTTCTTCCAGTGTCAAGCCTTTCAGCAGGTTTTGCTTGGCAAAATTTATTCAAGGAGGTTGACATACTGCTTGAGTAAATTCCACAGTTTAAGTGGCTGGCATAGGAAACCTCCTGCTTTAGGTAGGGCATCGTTAAGTCTGTAGGGGCATCATCCTCATTGATAATTATATTTTGTTGGCCATGATTAAACGCTTAGCAGCTATAATCCAGGATTTAAAGGGGGGGATGATGTGAGGATGATGCGAGCGAACTCTTTGGTATTTTTAAATATAAACTCTTTTACATCTTTCTAAATTTGTATTTTTGAATTTTTAAGAAAACATTTTTGAATAATGTAATATTAGTATGTCAATAAATAAGAAAAGTCAGTTTATTATTGAACTCCAATGGAGTAGCAAAATTAGCATCGCGACGCCGCGTATATACCAAATGAGTTCAAATGTTAAAGAACTAAGCGCTTAATTAAAAAAAAGTAAAATAATTCAAGTGGACGTGGTGCCGAGGGCAGCGCAACGAAGGAGTTGATGCGGAGCAACACTTCAAATTTATTATAATGGCATGTATTCTTACAATTATAGTAGTACTCTGAATAATTTAATATATTGAAATATATACTAGTGTTCTTATTTCATCACACACATGCACTGAGCTTATAATACCCCTACAACAGATTAACCTGACAAGTTACATTGTCATATAAGAGGAGGATCTCAATGCAGTATTCCTTGTATTCAATAAATTGAGGAGCTGAGAGATGAACCCTATATATATAATAGGTTGGGGAAAAAGTATTTTCGTATTTTTGTATGAAAAGTCAAGACATTTTTTTCAAAGTTTATTTACATTTATTTACAATATATATGTACCGTTTTGTTGAATAACTTTCTGCCATTTTGTGGGCAGAGACATTATCCCGTTACTGTAGAAACTTTGGGACTTCTGATCAAAAAAACGGGACAAATAGTTTTGGCAGTCCTCTCTTGAGGTCAACCTTACAGAACCTAAAGAATTCTGAAGAGACCGAAACAGGTGAAAATCTGAAGGCGCAAGGTCAGGGCTATATGGTGGATGCACTAGGACCTCCCAGTCGAACTCTCTTAATTTTTGCTGAGTGGCTAAAGATGTGTGTGGTCTAGCGTTATCGTGATGAAAGACCACACCCTTCCTGTTGATCAATTCCGGCCGTTTTCTCTCGACTGCTTCCTTTAATCTCATCAGTTGCTGGCAGTAAAGATCAGAATCGATGGTTTTGCCGGACGGTAAAAGCTCATAATGAACAATGCCCTTCCAATCCCACCATACACACAGCATCACCTTATTTCGTGTTAGGCCAGGTTTGGCCACAGTCTGTGAAGCCTGGCCAACTTTCGACCACGACCTTTTTCGCACGTTCTTGTCGTACGTGATCCACTTTTCATCGCCAGTTATCAATCTCTTCAAAAACGGCTCGGTTTCATTACGTCTCAATAATGAATCGCAAATGAGTACACGGTTCATTCATTTTCTTTGAGTGAGCTCGTGTGGCACCCAAATATCGAGCTTTTTTGTATAACCAGCTTTCTTCAAATGGGTCAAAACTGTTTTGTGGTCAATTCCCAGTTCTTCAGCTACATCGTAACTACTAATATGCCGATCTTGCTCCACTCTTTCAAAAATGGCGTCCATTTTATTCGTAACAGGGCGACCAGAGCGAGGTGCATCTTTAACATCAAAATTTCCGGACTGAAAACGTTTGAACCAAATTTGTGCTACTCTTACTGACACTGCATCAGGTCCATAAACATCACAAATTTTTTTCACTGCTTGAGTTGCATTTTTGCCTTTTTTATAATAAAATTTTAAAATGTATCGAATTTCTTCATTAGATTCACTCATTTTTACGGAGAGAAAAACAAATGAAAAATAGCGGGAAACAACTTTTTTTTATTTTTTTCTTTTCTTTATAATGTAACCTTTTTAATGTTACCAAAACCAGCCAGACACAAATAGTACAGTCAAAGAAATTTTATAATATGTTTATACCTACGTTATGCGAAAAGACTTTTTCCCCGACCTAATATAAGAGACTCGATATTCCGAGCACGTTACAGTACCTATTCCATATTTGGTTACTCATTTGTGATTTTGTTTTTTATGTTAGATTTTAATTTGATAACTAATATATTTGATTAAAGGCTGTTAATTACTACATATAGGTAAATGTATGACTGATTAGTAAAAACATTAAACTGTTTTAATTTATATGAAGTTTTTTTTTTATATCCCAAAAACAAAATAGTATTCCATATTTGGTGACTTTCCTCTAATTATCTCTCGTCGTTGAAGTTCTAACACGACGTAAGTCACTTTTTGACTATTTTGACATTTTGATGCCATTCGCTAGAGAATCAACTATTTTAATATTGCATGAAAATGAAGCTACAACTGTTTCTAAAACCCAATGACAGTTATTTTTCTCAGACGAAAAAATACCAGATGCAGCGACCCAAAGTGTAACAGATGAAATAACTAACAAAGTGCAGAATTTTATTGATATAGTAGAAACTAATGAGAACGAAAACACAACTAACGACGAAAATTGTGGAGATCTTAATTGTACACGAAAGACAAAATCTAAAGGTCAGGTAAAGTCAGATACCAAAAGAGAGTGGACTAAAAATAAATAGTGTAAGCAACTAAGATTAGAGGGAAAACAGTACATGGGATATCGACGATATAGCAAACAAAAAAAGTTTAAAATTTTACATGACATGCGGCCTGCGCGTGAAATAGGACCTCGTTGGTCTTCTGAATTTGCAAAATTTTTTGTGCAATATCCAAACTTTGTGGATGTAATACAATAGCAGAGACAGAAAGACAAGATATTTTTTCTATTTTTTAAAAGCAAATGGACTGGTCCCAAAGGCAGGAGTATGTTGCTTCTAATGTTGAATGTGGAAGTAGAAAACAAATAAAGAAGACAGATTCCGACTCAAAACGAAATGTTAGTAGCAATATTTTTTAAACAGTGAGTCTCAAGGTCGTGTTCAGGTTTGTGTGAAAACATTTCTAAGTACTCTAGGTATTACAGAAAATGCTGTGCGTTATTGATTGAACATTGAGAAAAAGGCATGACAATAAAACAAAAAGTGACACGACCAGCTACGGAGAGAAAAACTAAAGACAGTGTGACCTTTCTAAAAAAGTTTTTTGATGATTTACCTAAAATGCCATCCCACTATTGTCTGGCATCAAGTATAAAACTTTAAAACAACTTTTCAGGATTATATCGCGTTTATTTAGAACTTATTTTTATTTATTTCCCGACGTTTAAGTTCTAAATGAACGCGATATTATCCTGAAAAGTTGTTTTAATGTTATGAATTTGATTCGCGAAAATCTACGAAATAAATATATAAAACTTTTATTTAGAACCAGTTGTTCAGAGCAAATTGAAACTATAAGTTATACTGAGTGAAATGTAACGAACAGCAGGAAAAGCCCACCTCTCGATGGTTATTAAATGACCCACCTTAAAACCACAGAAGATCTTGAAGAACAACTTAAAAATGACATGGCTCTCGCAAAAACTGATCCACACACAGAAATAATTACATTTGATTTAGAGAAAACTTGCCACTTCCACGCATTCCTACTAATATAGTTTTTTACAAGATGCAATTATGGGTTTATAATGTGGGCATACATACGGGGTCAGATGATGGGCCTTCTACCCATATATTGCAATGGCCTTGCCATTGCGATATATGGGTAGAAGGCGAAGCTGGGAGGGGCTCTCAAGAAATAGGTTCCTGTATGATAAAGCACCTGTCTGAAAGATTAAAAGAAGGGGGTCACCAACCTTATTTTGTGGAGCGATTCCTGCGGCGGCCAAAATAGGAATATAAAACTTACCCTTATGCTAAAAGCATTTTTAAATGATCACCCAACATTATAAACAATTTATATTAGATTTTTAGAGTCCGGGCATAGCTTTCTGCCTAATGATAATGATTTTGGGAAAATAAAGTGTGCCCTGAAACACCAACAAAGAATTTGTTTACCTGAACACTATATGAACACAATGAGAACCTGCAAAAAATAAACCACTACAAGTACACAGAATGGAAGCCAAAGATTTCCTTGGATCAGTCCATCTTGAAAATTTAATAACTAATAGAAAACAATCAATTACCGGCAAAAAGACATCCTGGCTAAAAACTATAGAAATTTTATTAAAGAAGGAAGCAATGTTTTCTTTGTTCATGCGAAAAAGCTTAGAGGATGAATATGAAGAGGTAGATCTGAAAAAACGTCAGCGTGGAAGGCAACGCTTTATCTCCATGGATATGATGAATATGCTTTGGCCGAATGGTAAGCCCATAGCAGCTGCAAAATTAATAAATATCAAAAGAATCATGCATTAAATATGCATTTAATTCCATGACCCTTAGACGCTTATCGGTCCGGGCACGACATGTTCATTGAACGACATGTTCCTTGGTCTTGTCCAAGTTCATGCCTAAACTGACACGCCAGGAGGAATCGTCTAGGCTGCGCAGCAATCCGCATAACTGTTTCAGCGACTCTGCCATTACAACGATGTCATCGGCAAACCGAAGATGCGAGATGTACTCACCGTTCACGTTAACACCCTGTCCAATCCAGTGTCTTGAAAACGTCTTCCAGAGCATTGGTGAAGAGTTTGGGAGATATAACATCTCCCTGTCTCACACCTCGATTTAGCTCGATGGAGTTCGTGACCTGGTCCTGTATCTGGATAGCCAGGAAACTCTGAACATATAAGTACAGAAGAAATCAGCAAAGAAAAAGTTACAATAATGTTTGAAAAATCATTGGGAAAATAACCTCAAAATGGATTCCATGCGGTCAATGAATTTAGAAACATTTGACGAAAACCGCTTTCGTCAGTGGAAATTTCAAATTAAATGCGCTCTAAAAGCTAAAGGAATAGATATTTTAAAACCGAAACCATAAGGAGACTGTACAAAGTGGTCGAAAAATGACGGCATGGCAATGTCCATCATAACATCTTCAATGGACTTCCGAACAAATTACACTAATAGAGAATTGTGAAACTGCCTTGGAGATCATGTCAAAATTAGAATCAATATATGAACAAAAGAGTGAGCTATGCAAAATGTAGACACACGAAAAATTTTACAGTATAAGATGTCGCCGGCTGACAGTGTAGCTCAACACATTTCAAAAGTGGAAGCATTAGCCAAATAACTCAATAATTTTGTATGTGATGCATGTGCACATGGGAAGCAAGTGTAAGTTTCCATTTCACAAATCTGAGCGAGGAGAACTACAGCAAGGTGACTTAGTGTATAGCGATGTGTGTAGACCTATGAGTATCTCCTCTATTCAAGGTATGAGATATTTCTTACTTTTCAAAGATGCAACAATTTACAGGCATGTATATTTTATAAAACATAAAAGTGATGTCATGGAAGTCTTCAAAGGGTACAATGCTATGATAAAGAATAATTTCATGCACAGTGTGAGAATATTACATGCCGGCAATGGCACAGAATATGTAAATATAGTTTTTGAAGAGTATTTGGAGAGAGGGTGCCAGAGTAGCAACGTCAACGTACTCCTAATTAAAATTCTTTTCGAAGTGTTTAAAGTGATTAAAAGTGAATAAACTATACAGAAGTTGTTAAAATATGTAACAAAATAAAGGATTGTTACTACCTTGTATACTTTAAGTTGTCTGTGAAAATATTGTGGCAACACTAATTAAAAAAATAAGTCAGTCTAATTGCAACCGGCATCCGTGTTTTATTAGGTTATGTAGCCCAGTAACGTATTAATTATAAAAGTGATTATTTCTGTGCGCGATACTGTTAAAAATGTCTACGAACTATATTGCTAACGTCCCGAAGTTGAAGTGAAAATTATGCGGACTGGTATTTTACGGCGTCAAACGTGTTGGTGTTAGAAGGTATGGCGGACCCCATTACAACACAGTTATCAGCGTGTGCGACTGCAGCCGAAAAGACGGAAGATTCGAAGGCGAAGACAAAGTTAATCCTCACGGTAGATCCAACGCTTTATGTTCACATAAAGCAGGCAGTTACAACATATGATATGTGGACTACATTGAAAAAAATGTTCGATGACTCGGGGTATACGAGAAAAATTTGTTTGCTCCGAAGTCTCATCAACATTCGCCTAGAAAACTGCGAATCAATGACGAACTACTACATCCCGTACTCTTAATAAAGCCGAATCAATTTATTCAACAATAGAACGCGAATTGCTAGCTATAGTTTGGGCTGTTAAGCACTTTCGACCTTATTTATTCGGAAGAAAGTTAAAAATAGTTACAGACCACAAACCTCTTAGGTGGTTATTCTCGATTAAAGATCCAGGCAGTCGTTTAGTAAGATGGCGTCTTAAACTCGAGGAATACGAATACGAAGTTATTTATAAAGCAGGGAAAGACGAAAGACGAGTGGCGATAGGAAATAGCGTAAACGGAGTGTTGGGCAGATTCCTGGGCGCAAAAAATATTAGCAGAAAGGCCCAGTTAGCAATCCACAATGCAGTCCTGATCCCAACACTAACTTATGGAAGCGAGAGCTGGGTATGGCAGAGTGTGCATGAAAGTAGAATAAACGCGGTAGAAATGAGGGCTCTACGCAAAATCTGCGGAGTGACTCTCGCTGACCGCGTAGAAAACAAGGTTGTAAGGAAGGAAGTTGGTTTGAAAGAGAGTGTCGGTGTAAAAGTAAGAAAGGGCATGCTCCGATGGTTCGGACATGTAGAAAGAATGGTTGACGCAAGACTGACTAAGCAGATATACAATGCAAAAGCGGACGGATGTAGGAGTCGATGTAACTTGTTGTATACCAAGTGATGTGGAAAGTACCATCATGTTTAGTGATAGTATTGGAAGGAATATGGGCCCACAGTTAAATTCACTTTTAGGAGGACAATCAGTTGTGAACCATTGTTTTCCATCAGCATCTTATGAGGTAATTATGAAAAAAATTACAAATTTAAAATTAAACAAACATAATAACCTCATTATTCTAGTAGAAAATAGAGGAAATGTGAACAAACAAGATATTGTTAATTATTGTGACTATTTATTCTCCCTTAACCTAAATCGTATAATTTTGTTCACATTCCCGTACTGTAAGAAGCTGTCAGAAGCAGAAAATAATCTTAGGTATAAGTTGAATAATGTGCTTCATACAATAAGTACATATAATGATAAACTCCATTTGATTGATACTAACAGTTTTGTTAGTACAAAACTTTACAATCTGACAAGAGGTAGATATTACCTCACTAATAGTTTTAAGCGACAGATAGCACTTTCGCTATCCTATTTTTTTGATATTGTAGCCAATAACCTGGCTACTAATTATACCTGTATTGGGAAGACTATTGATATAGTATCTTCCAGTAATTGTTCATTAAACAATGACATTAATTATAATTTAGCTTCTATTGAGCTTATGTCTGACATTCCTATCATGAATCATTTAAATTAGTTAATAAGACAACAGAGGTAAACACCTCTAGCTCTAATTTATTACATTCTAAATTAATTGATTTAGCAATACAATCAAATGATAAATATAACAGGTCACAATACCCACATAAATGTAAAAAAAATAATACAATTAATTATATTAACCTGGTGCATCAGAATATATATTGTATGACTGAAGGCAAGCAACTAGAACTGGAATTATTCATGAACGCTGATAACATTAGTATTATGTGTATCACTGAACATTGGTTAAAGAAGCATCAGCTTATGTTTAATTTCAGCAACCACCAGGTAGGCAGTTCATTCTGCAGGGTCAACACAGTACATGGGGGGTCGCTAATCTTGCTCAATAAAAACCTTAAATTTAAAGAACGGAAAGATATTGTGTCCCTCTCTGTAGAATGTTCCATAGAACTGTCCTGTGTACAATTGGAGCAGTTCATTGTTTTATGTGTATACAAACCACCTGCCGCGGATCTTAACTCTTTTATAGAAATCATGGATGAAGCCCTTTGCAAAGTTGGTAATTCAGATAAAAGTATTTTAGTATGTGGAGATTTTAATGTCAATATTCTTGCTAAAACAATTGCAACTTGTAAAATTCTAAGTCTTTTTAAATCCCATAATTTGGTTAACTTATTTATGGAGCCTACTAGAATTACTGCGACTACAGCTACCTGTTTGGATAATATATATACAGATATTAGTCCAACACAAACATGCACTATTAATAAATTAGATTCTGATCATTCTGGGCAGATGATTACCATTAAATTAAAAAATAAAAATGAAGTAAAAAAGAAAATTACTTTTGTGCCAGTAACAGCTGGTCGCTTGGAACGTATGAAAGTCAACTTAGCCAATAACTTACCTTTTTTAGATAATGAATTAGAACCAAATTCAATGTATAGTTTATTTTTTAATTGTTTGCTTCGCGAATTTAACCAAATATTTACTTCCAAGGAGATCACTGTTGCTAATAGCCCTGTCTTTGGCGACTGGGCAACCACAGGGATTCATAAAAGTAGGCAAACTTTGTACATGTTGTACTATGAAAGACAATTCAACCGCAGTGAAGAGTTTGGAAATTATGTAAAATTATATTCAAAGATTTTCAAACGCGTTTGTAAAGTGGCGAAATCTATTTTCATTAAATGTAAAATAAGAAATAGTAATAACACAATCAAAGCCACTTGGAGAGTCATCAGTGAAGAGACTGGTAAGAGTCCAGCCAGGGATTCAGAATTTAAGTTATGTATCGATGGCCATGATACCAACTCAGATCATGAGGTGGCCAATGCCTTTGAAATTTTTTTTTCTATTTTCCCTGTCAATCTTACTAGTGCTCTGGGCTCTTCCACCTCCATTGCAGACTCGTTACTTAAAGATAACGTGCCAGAATTTTATAACGGTTTTAATTTTCGTCATGTCGATAGGTTTGATTTAAATGTCGTGCTTAAATCAATTAATATTAAGAGGACGGCTGATTTGTGGGGTATTTCTGTATATATTATAAAATCTTTGTTTAGCACTATCGCTCCCGCTTTAATTGTGATTTTTAATAGATGCATTGATTGTGGTGTGTTTCCTGACCTGATGAAACTAAGCAAGATTATTCCGTTGCATAAATCAGGTAGTACATTAGACCCCACTAACTTTAGACCAATATCTGTACTACCTACTTTAAGTAAAATTTTCGAAAAACTAATCCTCGCTCAGTTACTTAAATACTTTAATGAAAATAGTCTGCTTCATAATAAACAATTCGGTTTCACTCGAGGACGGTCAACATGTGATGCTGGGGTAAAATTACTCGAAAGTATATTTGAGGCTTGGGAGGAGTCGCAGGATGCCTATGGGGTATTTTGTGACTTATCTAAAGCTTTTGATTGTGTCCAGCATAAGACTCTGGTCAGAAAATTACATCACTATGGCATAAGGGGCATTGCTTTGGATCTTCTTACTTCTTACCTACGTGATAGGATCCAAACAGTAGATGTTAACGGAAAGCGATCACATGGATCAGCTGTAGCAATGGGGGTGCCGCAGGGCTCTATTTTGGGACCTTTCCTGTTTCTTTTGTACATTAATGATCTACCCTATCTTGTAAAGGACAGTCATGAAATAGTCTTGTTTGCAGATGATACTTCTTTAGTTTTTAAGGTAAAGAGACAACAATCAGTAATTGACGATGTAAACAATGCTCTTTCAAAGATAGTAAACTGGTTTAGTGCTAATAATTTGCTTTTAAATGGTAGCAAAACCAAATATGTTAGATTTTTTACTAAAAATGTTACTCAAGTTATAACCAGTGTCGTGATGGACAATAGGAGACTGGAATTGGTCAATAAGGTTGTCTTTCTTGGTATAACATTGGACTCTAAACTACAATGGGGCCCACATATAGAGACGTTATCTGGTAGACTTAGCTCAGCCGCTTACGCTGTAAAGAAAATACGTCAATTGACTGACGTTGATACTGCACGTTTAGTTTATTTTAGTTATTTTCACAGCATTATGTCATATGGCTTATTACTTTGGGGTAGTGCTGCGGATGTAGACTCGATTTTTGTGCTCCAGAAACGAGCTATTCGTGCTATCTATATGATGAGTCCCAGGGATACACTGAGAAGTAAATTTAAAGAGATACGAATAATGACGTTACATTCACAATATATTTATGAAAATTTAATCTATGTTCATAAAAATATAACTAAATTTAAGAAAAACAGTGATATCCATCAATTAAACTTAAGAAATAAAAACAAACTTGCTGTGTCCACTACTAGGCTCCAAAAAATTTCTAACGCGTTTCCAGGTCAATGTATACGCTTTTACAATAAACTTCCAAACGACGCGGTTGAATTATCGTTAGGTAAATTTAAGAAATATGTTAAAAGTAGACTATATACAAGAGCTTATTACTGTATCGCAGATTATATCAATGATAAAACCGTTTGGAATTGAATTGCTTCTTTTGTGTTATATTGTTTGTATTTGCTGCAAAATATTGTTATTCTGCTAACCAAACTTTACTGTTATTGGTAAGATTGTATGCAATATGACGTTTCTCGCCGGGCAAACTTACTAGTTTATTTTTTTTTTTTGTCTGGGATCTTGAATAAGTCATGCTCACTGAAAGGTCCTTGCTTATGGCGGCGTCGTTGATCGGGTCGCCACCTTCCCTAAAATATGGCGAGGGAGGCGATGGCTGAGATATGGGTCATGCTCGTGAACGGGTGCTGTTTGTGGGGACTGGTCTGTTCAAGCGTCCAAAGAATATTAACGTACTGTGTCCAAAGTTTTACGTGAGGAACCTCATCTTGCTCTATAAATTATTCTAATAATTTGTAATTTAGTTTACTTAAAATTAAGTAAAAAGAAAAAAAAAGACTCCCCTGAGTTTCTTGCCAATTCTTCTCAGGACGTGAGTAATCGAATTGGCGGATTGAAATTATTGACGTTCATAAGTGTCTTTAATGACCTAAACTGAATAAATGAGATTTTGATTTTTGATTTTTTTTTTTTTTTTGAGGACGGCCAAGACACACATTCCAAGACCAAATAGAACGTGTTCTGGAGGAAGGTGATGTTAAGAGCCTCAAAAACCGACGCGCGTGCATGAAAAGAGTTATGAAAGTCAACGAAGCGAGTGAGGTGTGTAAGAATCGTGCCCTATGTTCTCTCTGCCTACCCCGCAAGGGATTTGGCGTGAAGTTATGTATGTATGTATGTTATAAAGCAGGGAAGAACAACACGAAAGCTGATGCCCTTTCGCGACCTTCAATTTTACCCGATGACACAATTCAAAATCCAACCAACACATCTGAAGATTACTTACATATAAATTATGAGTAATTCTCAGAAAATTCTCACTACAATTTCGACACTCCAAATCTCCAAATCTCTCCGGATAACCTCTTAAAGGATCGACACAAAAATATTTTAATTCCAATTTCATGCGAACTCTCAGATAAACATGACATTTTTAACAACGCAATCTCTAAATGCTCTCAAGTGGACCCATACATTAACAAAAAACGCACACTTTACGATACTGATTTATTGATTTCTAACAAAAACCAAAACATTATATTTGGGTGCTCAAGGCCCACTTATTACGACCCGTGGGACGCTGAAAGTTATTTTAAAACACTTTTAAATTGCTTACACAACAACACTCTTGAAACACTTTACATTTCACAGTTACACTGCTTATTTTGCTGACACATATAATTGTAAAATTACTATATGTGAAAATAAAGGCAAGACACCAGAACCAGAAGAAATTCCTAATATCTTAAAGACGTTTCATGACGATCCTTTATCAGGCCATCGAGGCGTGATAGAAACGACACGTAGAATTAGGGACGAATATTTCTGGAAAGGTATGACTGACGCTATCAAAGAATACATAGACAATTGTCAAATTTGTCAACGTAATAAAATTCAAAGACGAACTTATAAAGGACTAATGGTAATTACTTCTTCTTCCACTGAACCCTTCGAACGCGTAACTATTGACTTAGTCTCATACTCTGACATCACCAACGAACATAATAAATACATCTTAACATTACAAGAGGACTTTAACCGCTTTGTTCAAGCTTACCCTATACCTGATAAACAAGCTACGACTATAGCAAAAACACTACTGAGCTTCTGCCAACATTATGGTATAACTAAAAGATTCCATTCCGATCAAGGTACAGAATTTGTTACCACAATTATCAAACCATTAATGAACATTCTTGGCTCCACTCATACAGTTAGCACTGCCTATCATCCTCAAACGAATGGCTCCCTAGAACGTTTCCACGCAACTCTTCGTGATCACATAAGAATGTATCACAAACGAAACAATTCGAACTGGGATCAAATAGTGCCATTCGCCGTCATGTGTCATAACACATCTGTGAACCGATCCACAGGATTTACACCTCATGAACTTCTCTTCGGATTTAAACCTCGAACTTTATCTTCACTCAAAGAAAATAACGACTATACTACACACGATTATTTAAACGATTTAACCGAAAAACTAAAAATCTCACGCGACGTAGCTAAACGTAATTTAGATGAAATGAAGAGGGAAAGCTAAAGAACGCTACGATACTAATGCTCAAGGTACCTAACCCCAATAACTTAGATAGTGAATGGGACGGACCTTACGATATAGTTAGATTAGAATTTAATGAAAACTATATTATACGAAAATCCGGTAAAACTCAATTAGTGCATGCTAATCGTTCACGACCGTTATGCGATTAGACTAAATTAATAGGTTTAAGAGTAATTTAAGTAAAACATAATCTCTTATCCTTTAAAAATAAGTAAATATAGTAATAATTTAAGTTCAGGGTAATTACATCCATGGCTTATCCTATTCGAATACCCGAAAATAGTAATATCAATATATATTATAATGATTTCATATAGTTAATGAATAATCCATATTTTAGTTTTATAATTCGTTTATTATTCCTTTATATTCCTTATGGTCTAAGAGCCAGTGAACGGATACCTGTATGTATTTGACCAGACCTGGGTTTTTGTACATTGAGGCCCCTATACCTACCGTACATGAGATGGGGACTCACTAAACCCAAAGTGGTGGACGCGGCGAGTGCGCAGGTAAGACAGGTATCGATTTTTGGCTTATTTATAAATGCATTTGACCACGTCTGCCATTTTGATATTTGAAAATATATTATTATTATTAATGGAAAATAACAATGGCAGACCATTGTCAAAATATATTTGACAAAGGACACACGCTAGCAACTGATAATTGGTACACTAGCTTGCAACTGGCTTATCGGTTATTGGAGAAGCAAACCCATTTAATTGGCACATTGCGAAAAAACAGAAGAGGATTGCCTAAGGCTGTTGATGATTCGAAACTGCAAAAAGGTGAAACAATGGCTATGGAGAATGAAGATGGAGTAACAGTGCTTAAATGGAAAGATAAGAGGGACGTGCTTATGCTGTCGACAAAGCATTCCGACAAAATTGCTGTGGTGGTGAAAAAAGGCAAACAGATTCGTAAACCAGAAGTTATTTTGGATTATAATAAATCGAAAGGGTCTGTAGACATGAGTGACCAGATGGGTGCCTATTCTTCGCCATTGCGGAAAACCGTAAAATGGTATAGAAAATTGACAATAGAACTACTTCTAAATACGGCAGTTGTAAATGCTTGGGTCATGTATAATGAAAATAAGCAGAGCAAATCTTCAATTGTCGACTTTAGGAGGGCTCTCATAAATTATTTGACTCGGCCAGCAGATTCCCAAGAAAAAATTATCAATGAAAGACCTAAAAGACTCAAGCATGTTCTAAAATTAAAGGAAGGAAAAGTAAGAGACACGCGTCGTTTTTGCGTGCAATGTTATAAAGATTCAGTACAGGAATTTGGTCGTAAAGTAGCTAAGAATAAAGCTAATAAAGTGAGTACGTACTGTGTGCAATGTAAGGGGGAGCCTCACTTTTGTCTAAAATGTTTCAATTATGTCCATCGCTAATATGTTGATGCTATAAAAGGTTTCTTATCTCATCTTTTACAGCATGTTTTGTCAAATATTATGGCTAATTATTTATATTTCTAATGGTTGTTTGTAATTATGCTTACTAATGAGAACTTTATTTTATTTTTCAGTAAAACTGATTTTTATGTTTGTACTAGCTGACCCCGCAAACGTTGTTTTGCCGAAAAATAATATTTAAAAAATAAGGGTTGATCGTAGGGGGTTGAAATATTAGGGTTGGATGTATGTTTGTATCCCGTTTTATAAAAAAAAAATAAGAAACAGAAAAATGTCGAAAAATTAAAAAAAAATATTGAGGGGTGAAAAATATTGACCCTTGTGATTTAGGGGGATGAAAAATAGATGTTGTCCTATTCTCAGACCTACCCGATATGCACACAAAATTTCAATTACGCACATCTAGACTCGAGAATTTTATATATTAGATAGCTGACCCGACAGACTTCGTCCTGTCAAAAAGATTTGTAATGTGGCAGTTTTTGTGACTACGTATTTTAAAAAATTCTCCTGAACAGAACCGTCACCCAGGTTGTTGTGAATAAAAAATAATTAAATAAAACATATATAAGGATTTAAAAGTAAGTAATCGCTTTATTGTTAATCATGTGAATCATAATTATTATTATTATCATTGTAGTGCTTTGTGGTATACGATGTTTTTTGTTTGATTACCTGGCGCATAGATAAACAAATCTGATGGTTTTCCAACACGGGAACAGGCAACATACAATTGACCATGTGAGAAACATGGGTTTTCTAGATTAATACCACAAACACTTAATGATTGCCCCTGGGACTTGTTTATAGTCATAGCAAAAGCAAGCTGCACTGGAAACTGTAGTCGTTTAAACTCAAATGGCACATCAGTCGGAATCATTGGGATGCGCGGTATGAGAACATCTTCTCCTTTATACTTTCCTTTGAGTATAGTTGCTTCTATCACATTGTTTAGTAATTTTTTTATCGCTAACCGTGTACCGTTGCAAAGACGCGGTTGGTTGATATTTCGCAACATTATAACCACCGATCCAACCTTTAATTGAAGATTGTGAGGTGGCAATCCTGGCAAATCCAGCGAGTTTAAAAATTCCGGTGGATAGTTGACTACATCATCTTGATTAGTAGCCGAATCAACTGATTTATATATCCTCAATTCGCCTGTAATTTGTTCTTAAATTTTGAAATTTAATTCATTTACATCTATGTTTTTTGCAGCCAGTATAGCTCGTTCGCTCAACCAATCATGATTTCTGTAATTTTGAGAAACATCTGGAAACACCTTCTAAATAAGTTCATCTTTTGATCGAGTTAACTGACAAAAACTTTGAGGAAAGTTAATGCAGCCAGTCAACATGTCTATAGGAAATTTGCCATTACCATTATCAACGTTTGCGTTTTCGTTTGTATGACCTATCAGTTCGACATCATGATGCTCTGCATTATTCAAATAAGAATTATCATAGGATTTTTCAAAGTCTGTAAATTCGTTAATATTAATTTCCTGAGTTTTGGAGTAGTTAGAAGGGGGTGGATTATCTCTCTTACGCCAATCATGCCCAGTTAGTTGTACATTTGAAGTTTTATCTCTAGTAGCGAAATTAGTAATGTCACTCATTGGCTTAAGGCCTGCGTTGATTTGCATTAAGGGTCTTTGTTGTATTGTATTTAAATAATTATTATATTGGTTATAATTTGACGACGGTGCGCGGAACTTCTGCTGTGTGCGCGTCGGCATTTCTGAATAATGTCTATAGAAGTTGATAGGGTTATTATACGAATTATTCGGTTGCCACGGGGATTGAGGTGATCGCGAGTAGTTAGTCGCTGTAGGCATCGGCCGTATAAAATTGTTCGTATGAGTAAAATGGCTTATTAAATTATTATGTGATTTTCTATCTATATTACATTCGGTACGATTTTGTAAATATAAAATATTTAGTTCCTCTAGTACAAATTCTAAAGCTTTTTCTACGGTGTCAGGACGCATACATCTGATACGGGACCCTAAAGGTTCCTTTAACCCTCGTACAAATGCCTGCATAGTTAATTTTTGCCGTTTTGCCTCTATAGTGGTATTGATCGATTCATGTAAAGTTACATATGTCATTAATGTACAAAATAAACTAACACAGTGATCATAAAACTCTTGTGGTGAGCTACTGCCCTGTGAAGCTAACATGAGCTCATTATATAGTGTGGTCTCATCTCTTTGATCAGAAAAAATATTAATTAATGCTCTTTTAATGCTAGCCCAATCTTCGGGTATACCGTTGGCATTAATTATTCGTGCTGCTTGGCCAGTTATTTTGTTTAAGATGCCGTTAAGAAGATATAATCTAGCCAAATTATTGTTAGGGTTGGATTCAATACATTCGGCTACTATATGATCACAAAATTGTATAAATCTAGGCAACACATGCGGATTGCCATCAAAGTCCGGTACAAAACGGAGAATTTTAAAAATTAAATCAACGTCAGCCATATTAAATGATATTTTGTATTTTTCACGGATAAAATATAGTGCTGAGAGTTAACTAAACTATCACTAATATATTCTAATTCTAAATTAAGATCTCTATATAAATCTATTTGTAATATACGGGCCTGTCTAGAGCGCGATAGCTCTTTAGAGACAATTTCCTTATTATAAGAAATAGTTATTAATTAAATATTCACTGTTAATTAAGAAAAAAAATCTGCAAATGACTTAAAGGAATAAGGACACTTTTGAGAGCAACACACAGAATCGATTTAAGGTGTACTCACATTAACTGGATCTTGGTATCTTCGGGATCGATGTCTGGATTTCACCTCTCGGCAGGAACTCAGGTTCTTGATCTAGATATTCGGCGAACACGGTCGATCGCAGCGGCGTGTCGAGTTAGCACGACGTTAGGACGATTTCGATGTTAGAAAGTACCCTAATTAACTAACTCGGTGTGCCTCGAATATCCTACCGACTGCGCCACTTAAGTTTTTTCGGTTCGAGTCGGAGGTCCCAAGGAAAACCAAAATTCAAATATTTAAACTTTAATTTAAAATCTAATTACAGTTCTAAGATTTCGACTCTAATCGATATTAGATATAAAGTCTTTTAATTAAAAATAAAACTACAGGCTAACTAAACTAAGGTGTGATCCTGATCGATGCTAGATATAGAATGTCTAATGCTACAGCTCTTCACGTCCAGGAAACAATGGGGGTCCGGTCCAGTGTCTTCCGAGTGATGGCTTTCCCACGCTTTCTCGTTACTTGGGATGGTCACTGATTTATTACGGTCTTCGGGTTCTTTAAAACTGCAGTAAAAGGACAATGGTCTAATGTTTTACATTGCACTGGTATTGCCTTTGCGAGGGACAATAAAGTCTTATTACTTGCTTATTTTATTACATCCTATTTAGTTTCATGTTTCTTTGTTTTATTTATTGCATTTAATTTTACAATTACGAGGGACGATGTAGCAGGGACAATGGAGACAGATGTTACACACGGACATTGTTACATAACACCCTAATCACGAACTAAACAAACACTAACCAGTGAGTGCTTGTAATTTAATATGAACTTTATACTATAGCAATAAAGCTCAAATTGACTACGTTTTAGTTACAAATCATTTGTATGGGAAAAAGAAAAGCGCTATTTTTAGGGTTTTCCCAGCAATAATTCTAATTTTTCTCGCCGTGAAAACCATCCTTGAACTTCAACGAACATTTTAAAAAAAGATTTGGCCAAATTGGTCCAGGCGTTGTTGAGTTATGCGCTTACCAACACATTTTGCGATTCATTTTTATATATATAGATATATTCTAATTCTAAATTAAGATCTCTATATAAATCTATTTGTAATATACGGGCCTGTCTAGAGCGCGATAGCTCTTTAGAGACAATTTCCTTATTATAAGAAATAGTTATTAATTAAATATTCACTGATAATTAAGAAAAAAAATCTGCAAATGACTTAAAGGAATAAGGACACTTTTGAGAGCAACACACAGAATCGATTTAAGGTGTACTCACATTAACTGGATCTTGGTATCTTCGGGATCGATGTCTGGATTTCGCCTCTCGGCAGGAACTCAGGTTCTTGATCTGGATATTCGGCGAACACGGTCGATCGCAGCGGCGTGTCGAGTTAGCACGACGATAGGACGATTTCGATGTTAGAAAGTACCCTAATTAACTAACTCGGTGTGCCTCGAATATCCTACTGACTGCGCCACTTAAGTTTTAAAATTCAAATATTTAAACTTTAATTTAAAATCTAATTACAGTTCTAAGATTTCGACTCTAATCGATATTAGATATAAAGTCTTTTAATTAAAAATAAAACTACAGGCTAACTAAACTAAGGTGTGATCCTGATCGATGCTAGATATAGAATGTCTAATGCTACAGCTCTTCACGTCCAGGAAACAATGGGGGTCCGGTCCAGTGTCTTCCGAGTGATGGCATTCCCACGCTTTCTCGTTACTTGGGATGGTCACTGATTTATTACGGTCTTCGGGTTCTTTAAAACTGCAGTAAAAGGACAATGGTCTAATGTTTTACATTGCACTGGTATTGCCTTTGCGAGGGACAATAAAGTCTTATTACTTGCTTATTTTATTACATCCTATTTAGTTTCATGTTTCGTTGTTTTATTTATTGCATTTACAATTACGAGGGACGATGTAGCAGGGACAATGGAGACAGATGTTACACACGGACATTGTTACATAACACACTAATCACGAACTAAACAAACACTAACCAGTGAGTGCTTGTAATTTAATATGAACTTTATACTATAGCAATAAAGCTCAAATTGACTACGTTTTAGTTACAAATCATTTGTATGGGAAAAAGAAAAGGGCTATTTTTAGGGTTTTCCCAGCAATAATTCTAATTTTTCTCGCCGTTAAAACCATCCTTGAACTTCAACGAACATTTTAAAAAAAGATTTGGCCAAATTGGTCCAGGCGTTGTTGAGTTATGCGCTTACCAACACATTTTGCGATTCATTTTTATATATATAGATTTCATTAAAAAATAAAGAGGGCTAATTTTCGTTTAAATAATAAAGACTAATTTGAATTATATATCCTGAATTTTTATTTTGGTTACTTTTTTCGCTATCTTTCATTTTTTCAATTCCTTACAAGGTATGTTTGTCCCACTGCGCAGTATAGTTCTACAGCGCCGTGCCGGTCACGGAGTACGAATAAAGTAACAGTCAGTATGGCCGGCGGCGAGAAAAAGTAGTTTGAATATGACTATACGTTGAGGTCACGGGTGACCCCCATGGCGCTATGATAGAGGAAGGGTGAGGTCACCGGTGACCCCCATGGCGTTTAGCGTGCGTAGTGAGCGTTAAGTAGCGTAGTGCGTAGTGGATCAGTTTCAAGTTTCATTGAGGGCAAGCATTTTAATCGATGTAAAAGATTACACCCAATAGTGGCTTTAGGGCTACAAATAATGCATTTTAGATCTTTTTTAACATCTCAAAATATTCAAATAACTGAAGAGATCGAAGAAGAAATTCAAAGATTACAAAATTGTCAGCAATTTTCTTTCTTTATTCATAATGAGAACTTGAAAGAACTTTACAATGATTATGTTATTTATGAGCGACAAACATTAAATGGTGAACATGGTAAAGGCCTGGACACACCTGTCATACAGCCTTCCGATCCGACTAAGGTCATACAGCGGAATAAACAATGGTTTGGAATGCAGTAGGTCTCACCTGTCCGACTCTCGACCCGTCCTACTCCCACCCGTCTCCGATTCTGGTATCCCGTCATGCTCCGACATTGCAGACCATTCGTTTACTTGATGCGGGAAGGTTGTCGGTGGCAGTTTTTGTGTTAAATTCAGTGAAATGGCGGGTATAAAAGCGGAGGAGCTTATTGAAACTGTCCGAATGTTTCCAGCTCTCTATGATCAGGCACAAGAGCAATATAGAAACTCGGAGTACAAGGACATTATGTGGAAAAAAGTTGCGAAACTAAATGTAGAAGGTAAAAACATTTGTATATTTATTGTTAAGTTGTTGTGTTTTAAACTAAGCTATTAATATTGACCCCCAAATGCAGAACCTAAACAATGATATAAATGCAGATATAAATGAGATGTCTCTGATGGGACTGCAGAATCCGAGTCGTTGCTACCACCTAGAACTCCATCAGCTAGTCGAGTTTCTATCGACAACAGGACTCCATCTGCAAAACGCAAAAGAAAGCTCCCACATACCGAAATGAAACCTGGAGAATCGGTATCATCTCAGCTAATGGCATATTTATTGGCTGAGAAAGAAGCTGAGAAGAAAAAAAAACCTAGTGACAATGACGAACAGCATCCCGTTGATGTATTTTTGTCTGGAATTGCTGCATCTCTGAAATCACTGGATCCTCTGCGCTTACATTCTGCCAAAGGGAAGATCTTTAATATTGTTCAAGAGTATGAACTAGAGCAGCTTCGTGAAAATAACAACCGACAAACTGCTATGGTTGTTACAAGGAATGTGTCCTCTGACACAACATCTTTCACACTGTCAGAAGAAGAAGGATCGTGTTTAGATGGACATCTTTCGAGTGGTGTACCACAAACATCATCATCTCCTGCTGTCAATGCTGACACGTACACCAACGTAACATTTTTTCAACTTTAATAAATCTATGTTTTGATGTAACTATGTAATTACATATTAATAAATTCTCTTTTGAAAAATTCCTTGTGTCTACTATGCTCTAATTCCAGTAAAAAGCAGTAATGTATTGTCCCTGTACCAATGATTCTTGCTTTGCCGCAATATAGTTCTTTGTTGATTTAAAGGAAAAAGCACTTTCAAAAAAGTAAAATACACTTAGGTGTGAAGGGGATTAGCAAGCATTTTACATCCCTATAGTTTATAGTTTGTTACGGCTGAACCATTTTTTATGAAGATTTACTCACACACTATGATTGTAATTAATTTTATTTTATGACAATATCTTGATGTAAAATGGCCACTATCTTAAAAAGGCTTGAATAATTTTAATAACAATTTATTATAACTACGTTTAATATTTTACCTAATTTTTAAGTGTCATGTCAAAATCTTAAACAGAGTCAGAGATAGGCTTGTTAACAGATTTTAAGTGACCGGCATTTATAAACGGATGATTCGACTATGTAAATTACAAAGTATCTTACCTTAAAAATGTAGCCAAACGGTGTCTAGGAGTGATAGTTTTTCTAAAATACGTGTCTTGCATGGCTAATCTTTCTTGGAGTTTAAGTTCCAACCGATTGAATGTATCCATCGGCATTCTAAAATAATGATAAAATTTTGTTTCGTCGTCCAACAGGTGAGGTAAAAGTGTGGCAAACTCTCCTTCTTTGTCTCGTGTTTTCCACGCATCATGAACCCAATATTTACGTTTTCCACTACTCTTCATCGAAGACTTCGCATTAAGTCGATCTTCTTCATCTAAACAGATAGTCACAATAGCTAAATCACGATTGCTAAAATGTTTCAACATTCGCGCAATATATTCGCAACCGTTTCAACTGGCGATTTCGAGTAGACTGAGTGTCAAATCTGAAAAGAGCAGGAAGTGGGCATGACATGTGTGCTCACCCCTTTCCGATCCCGCACCGATAAGATTCTTTAAGCAATATCGGACCGGAGTCGGATCGGAAGGCTGCATGACAGGTGTGTCCAGGTCTTTAAACTGCGCAATTTTACATGATTTACATCAAGCTTGTTAACCATTATTTACAGCTGAGTAGGAGCATTCGTGCAGGTGATTTCCAATTATATCTTGACATCTTACCAAAAATCACAAATTTATTTTTTGCTTTCAACCATCAAAATTATGCGAAGTGGATTGTCCAGTACCATTATAATTTAACAAAAGTCATCCACAACTCATCCTGGTTTAGAGCAAGACTTTAAAAAAGGATTTTTTGGAATCAAGCGTACCAATAAACCATTCTCAAGGCAGCCTATTGACCTCACATTAGAGCAGACCATCAATGCAGATGCTACGAGAGCACTTACTGGTATTGCCCATCTGACTAACTCGATCTCGGATCGCCAACGGTGGGCAAGAAGTCACGACATCCGCTCAACAATAATTACATATGTGTTAGAAGAGTTAGGAATATCTAAAAATCAAGATATTTCAGCAGAATTGCAGCCGCATAATATCAAAAAAAGTTGTCATCAACTTGAGAAATTAATAAACTCGTTCGATCAATATGTGAATCCATTCAGCTTAGATTTATCGCCAGATCAGTTATTTAACATAGCTTCTGGGAAAGCAGCATCATCTGAAGTTGAAGAGTTCCTGTTAAATATCCAAAGAATCGGTGAGGAATTACGAACAACTTTTATATCTGAATGTGCATCTGATCCAAAAAGATTTGAAAGAGCCATTAAAAAGACACCTATACATAACTTTTCAAGTTTACTTGTGAAAAAGAAGTCTGTAAAAATTGGAAGAAAGCATCAAGAGATCAAGTTGCAGCGAGATTTATTCGGACGTTTATTGGGAATTTCAATGGACCACCAAATTGATGTTTTAAAAATTTTATCGTTTCCAATAACTCCAGTACCTCTTGCTTTATGTCATCTAGATGGTGGTTTCTGTAAAACTGACAAGTCTGTACTAGTAAAATGCCTTGAACCAAATTTAGATCAAGATCCGCCACATAGTACAGATGTACTCTTAATTGATGGATTTTTCATCCTACATTCTATGAAAGAGGTTCCCAAAACGTTCGGAAGTATTTCGAAGAAGTTCTTGCAAATGGTATCGAAATATTCCTCCCGAAGAATTGATATAATCTTCGACCAGTATTTTTGTCCGTCAATAAAAGATAGTGAAAGATGTCTACGACATGAATCATCGTTGATTGATTACACAATTTCTGGGCCTGACCAAGTGCGACCGGATTCGGATTTTGCAAAAGAATTAAAAAACACAAAATTTAAGTAGGCTCTTGTAGACTTTTTCGGAAAACATTGGTGTACTGAGGAAATGAAATTATTTTTAGGCAATCGAAAGATTCATTTAAATTTTCGAAATTGTCAATCATATCAAGTTGTTGATGAGAAGATACAGTCAAGTATTGCTGAAGATTTATGTTGTACTGCACAGGAAGAAGCAGATACAAAAATAATTTATCATGCTTGCAATATCGCCGAGCAGTCGAATATTGTTATAAGAGCCTCTGATACCGATATTTTAATCATAATGATTGGTAATATGGCACACTTGAAGAATTCTAAATCTAATATTTGGATGCTCAATGGAACAGGAAATAATGAAAGATATATTAACATCACAAAAATTTATACAGAGCTTGGTGAATTGTTAGCTAAAAGTTTAATCGGCTTCCATGCGTTCACCGGATGTGATTTTAATCCCGCTTTTTTTAATAAAGGGAAGAAAAAACCTTTTACATTGCTAAAAAAAATACAGAATTCCAAGAAGCATTTGCTGCTCTTGGTGAAGAAAATTTAACTAAGGACCAACTACAAGACCTATTTAATGTTATTCAACTTTTTGTTTGCCAACTCTACAATGCCAAAAAATCGCAGGACGTCGATGACGGAAGATCCCAACTATTTGTCCGCAATTACAAAGCTTCAGACATCAATGAAAATTTCAGCAAAAAAGTGCAAAATTTTGACGCAACCTCAATTCCACCGTGTAAGAGTGAACTTTACCAACAATTTATGAGAGCTCATTATATTTCTATGATATGGAAAAATGCTTACAGAAAGCAACCTACTGCTTTAAACCCATTGGATTATGGTTTGATTGAGCAGGACAACAAATTAGTCTTCAAATGGTTCGAAAGAGATCAACTTCCATCTTTTGTGAGTGACTTAATCACCGATGTTCCTGGTACGTTGATAAAAATCAATTCTTCATCGAATATGTTCAAATCAATTTACAAATTATTTATATTTTAAAATTTACGTTTAATTTTGCAGAATTCGATTCAATGGATGATGAAGACGAGTTCAATGATAATAACCAAGGCTCGGATGATGATGATGAATGAAGATCAAAATCGATAAATATATATTGATTTAGTAATACATGCATGAGTGTTTTTTATTTATCTAACTTTTAAATTTTGTATTCAATAAATAAATGTAAAACGAGGTATCGAGTGGTAGAGCCAAGCAGTTCGCTGCATGAATGGGCCGGCTCGACCGGTGAAATACCACGACCTCTCAGAAGACCGACGTAAAGTGGCTTTTTTTTTTCTTAGCAGTATACTTTAATATTTAAGACTTTTTTGTAATGTATCTTCTTCTTTATCGTTTAACTTATAAATTTTAGTATATAGACTACATATAAAATATTAATTTCATTAAATACAGTGATAAAATAAACTATATTTAATGTAAAACTGCTATCGTAATATATAAACATCTAACCGAGTAGTATCTCAGATTTTTTTATCTGCTGATGTGTATACGCAATAAATACGTCTGCTGTTATCAATATAATTTTTTAAGACTATAATAAATAAAATATATTAATGGCAGATCTGGTCAATTAATTAAAAAAGAAAAAAATATTATCATTTTCAAAATTGTCTGCCACAATGTTAAACGCGTGATAATGGTCTGCCATTGTTATTTTCCATTAATAATAATAATATTTTTTTCAAATATCAAAATGGCAGTCGTGGTCAAATGCATTTATAAATAGCCAAAAATCGATACCTGTCTTACCTGCGCACTCGCCGCGTCCACCACTTTGGGTTTAGTGAGTCCCCATCTCATGTACGGTAGGTATAGGGCCTCAATGTACAGAAACCCAGGTCTGGTCAAATACATATAGGTATCCGTTCACTGGCTCTTAGACTATTAATTCGATTTAATATTTTACATTATTTTATACAAATTTTACATTTATATTAAAAATCTTTATACAACTTATGAATTAGGTAGTAATCAAACAAACTAATTATTCCAGGTACTCCACAACTCTCGTTGCTGGTAATATCAAAATCCTTCCTATCCCTTCTAACTCGGGGTTATATTTCGATAATATCGGTGATATTCTAATTACAGGTGGCTCTTGGAAGTTTGTTATCTATCGTGATCTAAATCCTTTATTTATATCTCGCGACTCACTCAAATGTCTCGTTCATAACTGTTGATAATGGAACGCAAATCAGTTGAGCTTCATATTATATGTACTTGGGGGCGACACTTTACTCCGTGAATAGTAGATGTCTGTGTCTAATGTGTTAAACAATAAAAGAAACTTAATATTACCGTAAATATTCTTTATTTTGCTCAAAACCCTACATGGTAGCAGAGCGTGGTTCAAAAAAAATAATATAAAGAATTCCGTAGTAATTGCGAAGTTTTACTGAAGAAAAATTGCAAGTAGAATTCGGGGTTATTTTGTCAAGCGACAACGTGTTCTATTCAAAAGTCCACCATGACTAGCTCAAATATGTTCAATATTGAGAAACTTATGGGCAGAGATAATTTCTCAACTTGGAAATTCTGTGTAAAAACATATCTGGAACATGAAGGTTTGTGGGATTGCATAGAAAGCAATGACAAAACGATAGAAGTCGACCCGGCAAAAGACGTGAGGGCGAAGTCCAAACTTATCTTGCTAACTTATCTTGCTAACACTCAAAACTATGTACATATTCAAGAGTGTAAAACTGCTAAAGAAGTGTGGGAAAATCTTCACAAGGTTTTTGACGACAATGGACTGACCAGAAGAGTGAGTTTACTGAAGGAATTGATTAATACTTCTCTTGAATCAAGCGCTGGAATAGAAGATTATGTAGCCAAGATAATGGGCGCTGCCCATAAACTTAGGAACATAGGATTCCAAGTAAATGATGAGTGGCTAGGCACGTTAATGTTGGCTGGACTATCTGACGAATACAAACCCATGATAATGGGGCTAGAGAACTCAGGTACGAAAATCAGCGCGGATTTTATAAAAACTAAATTACTTCAAGAAGTGAAAGCCGAAAATTCAAGCACAGCGTTATATTCAAGTTTTAAGAAAAACCAGAATTACAAACCAAGGCTACCTATAAAGTACAAGGGTCCTCGATGTTACAATTGTAATGGATATGGGCACATGGCAAAGTTTTGTAAACAGACAAAGAAAATATTCAAAAGGATAGTAACCAGCAAGAAAGTTTTATTGCAGCTTTTTCAGCATTTTTAGGTCAAGTCGGAAAAATGGTTCATCGACTCCGGCGCCTCTATGCACATGTGTAGCAACAAAGAATGGATGTACAATGTCCGTGAGCCATCAGTTAAATCTATCACAGTGGCTAACAGTGAGCCATTGTCAGTGGAGAGTGTTGGAGATATCAAAATTCCTGTTTCACAAAGTGAGAAAATTCAAGTAAGAAATGTTCTCTATGTACCTGGCCTAGCAGCAAACTTGTTATCTGTGAGTACAATAACAAACAATGGATATAATGTGTCATTCAATGAGAAAGGTTGTAACATAAAAAATGCTAATGGTAAATTGTTATGCTCAGCAACATTAGTAAATAAATTATATGTTTTGAACACATACAGTAGTGATGAGAAAGCAAAATGATATTAATTTGTGGCATCTTCGGTTGGCCCATTTAAATTTTTCAGCTCTTAAGAAACTTCCTGATTGTGTTGAAGGAGTCAAGCTGTCATTGGATTCACATAAGGAAATTCAGTGTCCCACCTGTTGTGAAGGGAAGCAGACAAGGATCCCTTTTAAGCATACAGGTACAAGAGCAACAAGCCCTTTAGAAATAATACACTCTGACTTGTGTGGGCCGATGGAATGTGCATCATATGGAGGTATGAGATATTTTATTTCTCTCATTGATGATTATACTAGAATGGTTCATATATATTTTCTGAAAGATAAACAAAATATACTAGAAGTTTTCAAGGACTATAAGTGTAAAGTTGAAAATCAATTAAATCTTAAAATAAAAGCTGGACAATGGAACCGACAATGGTAAGAAATTCTGCAATACAAATTTAAAGAGATATTTGGCCAATTGTGGCATAATCCACCAAACGTCGACCCCTTACACCCCTCAATAAAATGGTCTTGCTGAGCGAATGAACAGAACTTTAGTGGAAAAATCTAGGTGCATGATGTTTTATGCAGACTTGCAGAAACCAATATGGGCTGAAGCTGTCCACCACTTACAACAAAATAAATGATATTAGTTACCCAAGATAGCTATCAATTCCATTTCACTTGTTATTATAACATACACAGACGTCTTATTTTTAAAATTAGAATAGCATTTTAGTTATAATAACAATAGTTAAGTCTTTATTTCTTTTTCAAATGTTATACATACTTTTTCGATGCATTTGCCGCTGGCCATCTAATTAAAGACAGCGCGGATTTTATGTTCTAAATTTAAAATTAAAATAAAAAGAGCACTGTTCTTTTTTCCATTATGGCGCGAATTTTCGTGCCACGCGAAAACTAGTTCAGTTTTAACTGTTTGATTGTGAAAAAATTGATTCAAGTATGGGAAGAAACAAAAGTTGTGATCCTTCTACAAGGAAGATAATTTTAAATTTTTATGACAAAGGTTGGACGTACAGAAAAATTGCAGATCACTTACGATGTTCTAAAGACATGGTTATGAACGCTATCCACCATTTTAAGAAGTTTAATACTACAGAAAATGTGCCTAGGAAACCTAGACAGAGAAAAACTACCCCCCGAGAAGACTCAAGAATAGCATTATTGGCTAAAAAAGATCCTTTCAAAGGGTCGGAAGTTATTCGTTTGGAAGTATTTGGTGCAGAGGAGTCTAGAGGAGTGTCGGCAAGAACAGTTAGAAGGCGATTATGTGAGGCAGGCTTGTTCGGAAGGATTTCTCGTAAGGTCCCACTTTTAAAGAAAGAAAATATCAAAGCAAGATTACAATTTGCCAAAAAATATGAACACTGGACAGAACGACAATGGAAAAATGTGCTATTTTCCGACGAAACTAAGATTAATATGGTTAACTCTGATGGAAAAATTTACGTGAGGCGTCCACCAAAAAAAGAAATGGACCCAAAGTACACAAAGAAAACAGTAAAACATGGAGGGGGCAATATAAAAGTTTGGGGATGTTTTTCTGGTCACGGCGTGGGACCTGTTAGAAAAATAGAAGGTAACATGGATAGGTTTCAATATAAGAATATTTTAGAAGAAACCATGTTACCTTATGCCGAGGATAATTTGCCGGTGATATGGACTTTTCAACAAGATAACGATCCCAAGCACACTTCAGCAGTGGTCAAAGAATTTCTCAGTAGGCAATTAGTAACAGTTTTAGATTGGCCACCGTACAGTCCCGACATTAATCCGATCGAAAACTTGTGGTCCCGTGTGAAGAAAATAGTGTCAAAAAAACGTACAAGTAATGTGCATCAACTTTACACGGCATTTAAAGAGACATAGGAGCAGATTTCGATGGAAACCTGCAATAATTTGATCGCTTCAATGCCTAGGCGGTGTCGGGCTGTCATTGCTGCTAAAGGACATGCGACAAAATATTAATACCATGGTTATATTGTGTATCTGCTGTACATTTAAAAATAATTGTAGTAAAGTTCATTTATTTTTTTCTTCCTTTTATAGTTGTTTAATTTGTGTCTTTAATTAGTTGTCCAAGTCTTTGTATTAGTCCATACTGCTTGCAATGTGTTAAACTTAATAAACATTCAAAATACAACATATTTGTTGTTTTTATTTCCTTTCCAATACTTTACGATAACCGCTAGAATAATTGAAATAATATTGCAAGCTCCTCTTGCATTATAATATAAAATATAGGGTATGTAATGTAACCTTTGAAAAATTCTTATCCTCTAAGTGTCTTTAATTATGTGTCCACCACTGTATATATAATAGGACACCAATTACAACATTGGGAGATAGTACACCCTATAAATTGTGGACAGGGAAGGAACCTAGAGTGGATCATATGAGAATATTCGGTTCAGAGGTGATGGTTCATACACCTAAGGAAAGGCGTCTAAAATGGGTTTGCGTTCTGGGGTGGGTGTTGATAATGGAACGTAAATCAGTTGAGCTTCATATTATATGTACTTGGGGGTGACACTTTACTCCACGAATCCGTCTGTGTCTAATGTGTTATACAATAAAAGAAATTTAATCTTAATATATATATTTCTTGTGTGCGTGTGTATGTGACTGAACTCCTCCTAAACGACTGGACCGATTTTGATGAAATTTTTTGTGTGTGTTCGTGGAGATTCGAGAATGGTTTAGATTTACAATTTGGTCTTATTTATACGGAGTTGTTGATTTTGGAACGTTTTACATTAGATCCGGCGGACGGCGCTATCATCGCATTCAATATTATTCTATTTCAATTTTAGTTTGTCCCGACAGATGGTGCTACGATTAATTTGAAAAAAAATTTGTTATTAAATTCATGTGCTGATTAAAATATTAAATGTAATTATTTTTTAAAGAGTTTTGAAGTGTGTATAAATAATTTTGTGAATTCAGATGTTTTTTTAATTATACTCGTTCCAACCATTTATTTTACTTTTGACAGGTCGAATTCTGATCAATTAGTGTTGTACTAATGTATTACGGATACAATGTTTTGTAATAATCGATTTTAGTCAGGAAGAATTTCTAATCGATTTAACACGGATATTTTAGTTTTTGCTTAAATACATATTTCATATTACTTAAAAACTTCACTTCTGTAAATATATTTGTTATTTGGGCACAATAATTTTTGCATACCCACTAACTAATTCAGTCCTCCCAAAATATTTTACTTTGAACTTTGCAAAATAAAAACTAACTACCTTATGAAGCATTTTTTCTATTAAGCGGGGTCCGCTGCTCCAAACTCCTACCCCTTTTTTTTTAATCTGAGTTGGCAACACTGAACGACGCGCTGGCGACGCCATTTTGTTGTGTTGTCTCTCACTCGCAACAAGACTCTCGTGCTAGTCACATTTCTGTTCGCTGAGTGCTTTTTCATATTTTTCATACGCTGTGTTGAGTATTTATATTCCACCGTATTGATTTCATTGTTCTTACTTTGGTTGAGTTGAACGTATCGTTCCTCCCAGTAAGATTTTTACTTGCAAAATGCCGAAAGGTATGGTGCTTAAAGGACAATTCAGATAGTTAGTGCTGCGGCTTCGTGAATTTTTTGAAAAGGAAAGCCGCAATGGCGGATTCCTTATACCAGTAACGCAAGTTAGAGACCGTGTTGCAGCAGCATTAGGTATTAGTGCTCCAACGGTGGCGAAAATCACTAAAGAAGCCTATGGTAGTAGTGGTATTGAACAGAACAAGCTATCTACGCCTAAGAAAAAACGTCAGCCCCGTAAAGTGACAGCAATTGACAGTTTTGATACTGATGCTATTCGTCGTCATATATACAATTATTATACAAGAAAGGAGATTCCTACTTTGAAAAAATTAGTAGCGTCTCTACGAAATTGTGGCTTGTTTCGTGGTCAAAAATCTTCTTTGTCAAAGGTGCTGCACCAAATCGGGTTCTTGTATAAGAAATCCGACAAAAGAAAAATTTTAATGGAACGTCGTGATATAGCCTTGTCTCGCTGTGAATTTTTAAGGCAAGCGAAGAAAATAGAAGACTGGTCGAATATCGTTTTCACAGATGAAACTTGGCTCAATGCCAATCATTCCATATCAAAAGGTTGGACTGACGATACTGCTGCTTCTACTTCTGCAGTACCAATGGGGAAACGTGAACGCCTCATCATTTGCCATGCGGGAACTACAAAGGGATTTGTACCAGACGCTCTGTTAGCGTTCAAATAAAAAAAAAACAGGAGACTATCATGAGGAGATGAATGCGGACGTGTATGAAAAGTGGTTCAGAGAAATGCTTACATCACTTGAAGAGCCATCAACAATATTTATTGATAATGCACCCTATCACTCTCGCCAAATTAATAAAATGCCAACAACTGCCAACAAAAAACACGAGATTATAAACTGGCTTCGTGATAATGGGGAAGATGTGGACGAATCCCTACTAAAAGTAGAGTTACTTAAAATTTTAAAAAGTAAAAAGCAGCCAAAACGATATGTCATCGACGAAATGGCAGCAGAATATGGGCATGTTGTAATCAGAATTCCTCCGTACCACTGTCAATATAATCCAATTGAAATGATCTGGGCACAAGTCAAAGGACACGCCGCAAGAAACAATACAACTCCTCCTTTCACAGCAAATAAAATGCTAGAACTTTTAAAAAACGCATGTGCTAATGTGACGCCTGAAAACTGGGCGAGTGTCGTCAACAAGACAAAAAATACAATATTCTCTGATTGGGATCGGGAAATTGAATTTGACAACATACCTATACAAGAGTTAATAATAAACACTGCAGATGATTCAAGCGACGATTCGAGTTCGTATGAAGAATCCGACGATTCGTTATAATAAAATAATATTAAAATACCTATTTTGGTTGTTTTATTTCATGTTATAGGTATGATATGAAGATTTCCATACCTTCCTGATACAATTTTAACGTGTTGTCTATTACAACAATTCAAAACTCAGTTGTCAGCTGACTTAACTGCAAATAAGTGTAATCGATTATTTGCGATTCATTAGTTTGCACCGAATACTTTTGATCCTGTCACTAGATGCGATAGAACGTAACTTTTTTTATAACGGAAATGAATATTCACATAAATTTTATAAATAGAGCTATTTACGGCATATTAATGTATTTAGTGGGTAATAATTAAGATTTATAAATATTATTGGGCAGTTTATATATTTCTCTGTTCACTCGTTTCAAAGTTAATAATTGCGTAAATGAAACAGTTACGTCCTAAAGCATGTGTCAAAAGTAAAATAAATGGTTGGAACGAGTATAATTTTTATTTGTAAGGAGTTTTTGATTTTGGAATGTTTTACAGTGTTTCGACGGATGGCGCTATCATCGCATTCAATATTATTGTATTTTAATTTTAGTTTGTCCCGACAGATAGTGCTACGATCAATTAGAAAAAGTATTTCGTTATTTTGTGTTTTATTTGTGTTATTCAAGTGAAGTTGCTAATTAAAATATTTAATGTAATTAGTTTTCGAAGAGTTCTGAAGTGTATATAAATAACTTATACATTTTGTAAATTTAGTGCGGAATCGAAGTGAGTATATTTTTTATAAATTATCTTTTTTAATTTACACGTGCGTTTATTAACAACCAACATAACCTTCAAGTTTATTTGTGTAGTTAATTCATTTTTGGAGATATTAAATAAAAAAACTCACAAAATGCGATTACATGTTCTTTATCTAAAATTTGTCATAATAAATCTTTTGAGTTAATTAATCAAAAATTCATTATCAATAAGTAACTCATATTCATTGTATATTATTTTGCAATATTTTATTTTTGTAGAAAAATGCCACGTCTTCGTGGAAGAGCAAGAAATATTGGTCGACGTACTCAGCACGCGCAATTAGTTCATGATCATCGATTGAATAGAACAGTAGAAGAACATTCTATGGATAATGTAAATTTAAGAGATCGAGCTGCATGTACACGTGCAAATGAAAATTTAGAGCAACGTGCTCAACGTCTTCGTGCTAATACATTAAGACAACGAGAGGCACGTCAACGAGCGACCAACGCACATAGAGAACGTAACCAACAGCGAGTACAAGATAATCGAGCATTGGCACGAGCATCACCGTCTCGCGTTTGAATATGATCCTGAAATAGATTATTCATCACATGCATTGATCACGATTGGTAGTATGGACAAAGAGTGTCAACATTGTCATGCTTTCAAGTACAAAGGTGAATCAGCTGGTTTATGTTGCGCATCTGGAAAAATATCACTGCCACCGCTAAAACCACCACCAGAACCTTTAAAAACGCTTTTAGCTGGAATCACATCTCAATCGAAATTATTTTTACGGAAAATTCGTAAATTAAATTCATGCTTCCAAATGACATCATTTGCAGCAACAAAAATTATTCATAATGAAGATGGCCGTAATTTTGAATCCACATTCAAGATTCAAGGCCAAGTATATCACCAAATTGGTTCGTTACTTCCAATGCCTGATGCCAAGAACAGATGGAGGAACGAGAAATTGTGGACATTTTGGAAAGGTTTTTGCAAAACCATAACCAATTAGTACAATTGTTCAAGACTCTTTCTAACAGACTGCAAAACGATAACTATGTCATTGTTATTAAAGCAGACAAAGTACCCTATGGAGAGCACGCAGGCACATATAATGTTCCAACCATTAATGAAGTGGCAGTTGTTATGGCTGGTGACTCATGTGAACGTAGAGACATTCGCATACAACGCAGAGATAATACGATGCAAATAATTCAAGACAATCATCGTTCTTACGATGCTTTGCAGTATCCGTTAATATTTTGGGAAGGAGAAGACGGATATCATTTAAATATTAAACAACGGAATCCAACTACAGGTACAACTTATAGATTATCTTACAATTTTTTTTTTTTTGAATAAATAATTTTTGTTTATCTCATAATTATATTTATTTACAGGTGAAGAACTGACCAAGAAAGTTAGTGCCATGAATTTCTACGCATATCGGTTAATGATTCGTGTAAAATATTGTAATTTAATGTGAAACATTAGTTTGTCATCAAGCTCGATAGATGGCGTTTTACCTATAGGCTGAATCGCGGTATGGTTTCGTCGCCGTTCGTTATGTATATTTAGCGATCTGTATCACTCTATAATGCTTAAAGAATCAATAAACCAGTGAAACAATTATCGAAGTATTATTTAAAGTGAGTATCATTTACATGGTCCTTCGAGCCGGATTGAAAGTTTAAATCGTGTAGTGAATAGATCAGTGGTGCCACGTAGTGAGTGAAAAAGCAAATAATTTAGTGCACAGTGAAATAATCTAAACAGTGTAGTGAACGAAACCAACACAAGGAAAAAAATACAACTGTGAGTACATTTATCATACAAATTAGTGAAATTCGGACTTGTAAAAATATCAGTGAAATTGTGGTTCAGACGGGGAATCCATGCCCAAATTCGTCTAAGTTAATGTGTCAAACACTTAGAAAAATTCACCATCATTTGAGATTGGAAACTGAATATTTCTATCTTACTGGGACTTGGAAAGATTCTGGTTGGAACTTAGATTTATACTTTGTTGGCACGAATTGAAAATGGAATCTTTAATAAGACTACAAATAGATTACCAGAAGAAAATTAGCAGAGGTTATACAAACTTTAAAAAATCCCCGAAGGGAAGGTTAACTACAAGTTATATTGATACAAGGCTGGATGAATTAGAAAAGCAATGGACAGCGTTCGAGAGTACTCACCGAATGGTTATCACAGGTCATACGAGGGAAGAAGTGGAAAAATCTGAATATACAAGGAATGATCTTTATGGTGATGTAGAACAGCTATATTTAGATTATAAGACAACGCTAAAGGAGTCGTTACTAAACTTATTTACAAAATCAGAAGGCAAAGGTAAATCAAAGGAACCTGACTCTGGTGTAGATCGTTCCCGTAGTAATGTAAAATTACCAAAGATATCAATACCTATGTTCTCGGGACACTACCAAGAATGGCCTACCTTTAGGGACCTATTTCTGTCTCTTATTCACAACAGCAATTCGTTAACTGATGTCGAAAAACTACGCTATTTAAAAAACTACCTCACTGGAGAAGCTGAACAACAACTGCGTCATTTACCTATAACTAATGAAAATTATAAAATATGTTGGAGTTTATTAGAACATAGATATAACAACAAAAAATTTGTATCCGATGCAATTTTAAAAAGGTTTTATAGTCAAAAAGGTATTGTTACTGAATCTCATAACAGTTTAAAAGAAATGTATAATACAACTAATGAATGTTTGAATGCTTTAAGGAGTTTAGGGTTGAGCACTGAGAATCTTTTGGATTTAACAATTATTCATTTATTGTGTACAAAATTAGATGGGGTATCTCGGAGAAAATGGGAAGCTAAAACTTGTAATTTAACTAATGAAGTGCCTAAGTTAATTGAATTTATTGAGTTTTTAGAACATAGATATAGATCTCTAGAATTCTTGTCTCCAAAGGTTATAAGTAAACCTGCAAAATTACATCATGTTGTAAATACAGTTGTGAAAAAAGAGTCTGTACCTTGTTTATTTTGTGCCAGCAGTGATCATAAATTAGGTAATTGTAAAAGTTTTGTTAGGGAACAACTCTCATCACGTCGTAAGTTTGTCCAAAATTCCAGATTGTGTTTTAACTGTTTAGGTACTAACCATTCTGTCACAGCATGTCGTTTGCCCACTAGATGTCGAATTTGCAGAAAGAAACATCACTCATTATTGCATTCCGAATATTTTAATCAATCTACTGACAACAAAGGATCGATCAAACAGCCAGTTGAAGATAACAATACTGGTACTGTATTAACACCCCAAGATGATATTCAGGTAAATAACATTACCACTTGTTTTACTAACACCAACTATCAGGTAGTATTGGCAACTGCCTTGGTAAAAGCAGAAACTAACACTGGTTCTAAAGTAGCACTTAGGTCTTTATTGGACCAGGGCTCTCAAGCTTCGTTTATTACGGAAGCCGCAGCACAACTACTTGGGCTAAAGAAAACCAAAAGTAATTGTGTAATATCTGGCCTAGGAGGTGATAACAACACATCACTTAAATCTAAACAAATGGTTGAAGTAAAGTTACAATCGTTTCATGATCCTAACTTTGTCATACATGTTAAAACATATGTTTTAAAGAAATTAACTTCATTTATTCCAGAAAGAAAAATTGTGGCCCAATCGTGGCCTACCTTACCTGAAATGAAGTTAGCTGATCCACATTTTAACTTACCAAATCAAATCGATTTGTTACTTGGTGCTGATGTCTATTGTCAAATTATAACAAAAGGGTTGATCAAATACTCTCCAGGGACGCTAATAGCTCAAGACACCAAACTTGGATGGATAATATCTGGCAAAGTCAAGGAAAATGAGGAAATCAATGGTAACTCATGTTGTAACAATAAAATTGTTTCAATGCATGTCACCACATCTAATGAGAATTTTGATCTTAGAAAGTTTTGGGAAATTGAATCTGATAACTTTAGCTTAATTAAACAGTTTACTGAAGAAGAAAAGAAATGTGAAACATTATTTCAGGAAACCACCGAACGTGATTGTTCTGGCAGATATGTTGTTAAGCTACCTTTCAGAGTCTCTGAACCGAGGTGCAAAAGTGGAAACTCACGTGAGATTGCAATCAAAAGATTTATGTCATTGGAGAAACGACTTCTCAAATCACCAAATTTAAAATCTCAGTATATTGAAGTAATTGATGAATATCTGAAGCTGGATCACATGCAAGTAGTACCTAAAGAAGAGATAGAGAAACCTTCAGTTTACTTGCCATATCATGAGGTCATCAGAAATGACAAAACCACTACTAAATTTCGAGTAGTCTTCAATGCATCGAGTTGTGACAGCAACGGAGTGTCTCTGAACAGTGAACTTATGGTAGGTCCCACTATACAGTCGGAGTTGACACATTTACTTATGAGGTGGAGAATGCATGCAATCTGTATAGTTGCGGACATTGTCAAAATGTATCGTCAAATAAAGGTATCCACTACCGATACAGATTGCCAAAGAATAGTTTGGCGACCTAGCTCTACCGAAGAACTACAGCATCTACGATTGGTAAGAGTCACCTTTGGGACAGCATCAGCTCCATATCTGGCTGTGAGAACACTTCACCAGGTAGCATATGATGAAGGAAAGCAATTCCCATTGGCATCTGACAGAGTTCTGCAAGATTTCTACATGGATGATCTGCTAACAGGATGCAATACTGTGGAAGAAGGCAAGCAAATAGTTAAGGAAATAAAGCAACTTTTAAGCAAGGGAGGGTTTGAAGTTCAGAAGTGGTCAAGCAATAATCCATGGCTACTTGAAGAAATAAGCGAAAGCAAAAGAACAAATAGAAGCAATTTAGAAATAAAACAAGATGAAATAATAAAAATATTAGGACTTACCTGGAACAGACGAACTGATGATTTTGAATACTCCGTGCAGCTACCAGCAATCCATGAACCTGTGACTAAAAGAAAAGTTATTTCAGATATTGCAAGATTGTTTGATCCAATCGGTTGGATATCACCTGCAATCATAACAGCTAAAATCATGATTCAAAAGATTTGGCTCTCTGGAATAAATTGGGATGATGAACTACCACCACCATTACTAAAAACTTGGATGGCTTACCGTGATGAATTAATTGAACTTACCAAATTTAAAATTCCAAGATGGATGACCGTCAATAACCAAAACGATGATATGGAACTTCTTGGTTTTAGTGACGCCTCCAGTGATGCTTATGCTGCGGCTGTTTATTTAAGAGTAGTGGACTCCGATGGAAAAGTCTATGTCCATCTAGTAATGTCTAAGACCAGGGTCGCGCCGATAAAACAGATTTCAATCCCAAGGCTTGAATTGTGTGGAGCAGTACTGTTAGCCAAACTCTTGCAAGAAGTATCGGCAGTTCTGAATATCCCAAAGAAAAAATTGAGAGCTTGGACCGACTCCACTGTGGTATTGGCTTGGCTTAGCAGTCACCCAAGCCGTTGGAAAACCTTTATCGCCAACAGAGTGTCTGAGATATTGAACATTTTAGACAGAACACAATGGTCTCATGTATCTCCTGTAGATAACCCCGCAGACTGTGCATCCAGAGGACTCAAACCATCAGAACTACTAGACCACCAGTTGTGGAAACTAGGTCCACCCTGGTTGGGAAAGTTAACACTAGACCTAACTGAACAAAGTGTATCAGATACCGACTTAGAAGAAAAAGGAAAGAATGTTTATCATGTTACAAAGCAAAACAAATTTGAATTGTGGACTAAGTATTCATCACTTAGAAAACTAATAAGAGTATTAGCATATTGTCGAAGATTTATTAACAAATTACGGAAAAGACAAAAAATCGACTTACCTGCTTGGTTGATGAGTAGCGAGTTGAAAGAGTCAAGGCAAATTATAATTAAACAATGCCAAACAGAACACATGTGGAAAGAATTCAAGGATATTAAAGAAAAAGGTACTGTTAATAGAAAAAGTAAACTTACCTCATTGAATCCTTTCACCGATGATTCTGATATCTTGAGAGTGGGTGGGCGACTGGAAACAGCAGATATTGGCATGGATACAAAACATCCCATCATATTACCGGCAGAATCTCATATTACCAATCTTATCATTGCTGAAGCTCATGCTAATACATTACATGGTGGTCCTCAACTAATGATGAACTATTTGAGGACAAAATATTGGATCATCAATGCCAGAAACCGTGTTAAATTGTTTGTTCGCAGATGTGTAGTATGTGCACGTCATGCAGCTCATACAAGACACCAGCTAATGGGACAGTTACCGTCTGCTCGGCTAACACCAATCAGACCATTTTATCGAAGCGGAGTAGATTATGCTGGTCCTATACAAATTAGAACCGCTAAGGGTAGAGGTCATCGAGCCTATAAAGGCTACATATGTCTATTTATATGCATGGCTACAAGAGCCATACATTTGGAAGCCGTAAGTGATCTTACTGCTCAGGGATTTCTTGCTGCCTTCAAAAGGTTTGTCGCTCGACGTGGTCATTGTGCAGATCTGTTTAGTGACAACGGAACCAATTTTGTGGGTGCCTCACGCGAATTGAAAACTCTGCTCGCTCAGGAACAGTCAACTTTAACTACGGAAGTAGCTAATTGTTTGACAAATATGGGAACAAATTGGCATTTTATTCCACCACATAGTCCTCATTTTGGAGGACTTTGGGAGGCTGGAGTAAAATCCACAAAACACCATTTACGTCGTATCATTGGTAATACCACTCTTACCTATGAGGAATTATCCACCTTGTTGTATCAAATAGAGGCATGTCTTAACTCTAGGCCATTATCAAAATTAAGTACAGATCCACAAGATCCCATACCTCTCACCCCAGGTCACTTCTTAATTGGCGAGCCTTTGGTGTTAGTACCTGATCAAAATTATGAATCCTCATCTGTAACTTCTTTAAAACGCTGGCAATTTACACAAAAGATGCTCCAGCATTTTTGGCGCAGATGGTCTCAAGAGTATTTAACTCAATTTTTGCATCGATACAAATGGGCAAACCACAATCCTGAACCTCAAATAGGAGACGTGGTCTTAGTTAAGGAGGATGGTCTCCCTCCAGCCAAATGGCTATTAGGTATAATAACTGAGAAACACACTGGCTTGGACAACATTACGAGAGTAGTTACCATTAGAAATAAAGATGTATTCCTTAAGAGGTCTGTAACAAAAATATGTATTTTACCTGTTACAAATTAAGGTTTAAGTTTCCTTTTATTTTTGTTATAATGTTATTTACTGTACCAAATTCAGTAAATGTATGTTCTACATGCTATTATAAAAACTGGCATGAAACTAATTATTAAAATATGTATTTTACCTATTACAAATTAAGGTTTAAGTTTCCTTTTATTTTTGTTATAAGGTGATCAGCTGTGCCAAGTTCAGTAAAGGTATGTTCTAAATGCGATTATAAAAATTGGCAAGAAACTAACTATTACAAACTGTGTATATTAGAACTATTTTTAAATGTATTTTTCTAAAGCACTGTATTTCTTAGTATTTCACTGTTGGGGTTAAACTATTGTTTGGTTATCAGCTACCATGATTATAACATAACTTTAACTATAACATCAATACAGTCCACTAAGTAGAAATTGTAAGATCATGGTGGGCGGTAATAATGGACATTCTGTCCATGGTGGGCGGGATGTAAAATATTGTAATTTAATGTGAAACATTAGTTTGTCATCAAGCTCGATAGATGGCGTTTTACCTATAGGCTGAATCGCGGTATGGTTTCGTCGCCGTTCGTTATGTATATTTAGCGATCTGTATCAGTCTATAATCTTAAAGAATCAATAAACCAGTGAAACAATTATCGAAGTATTATTTAAAGTGAGTATCATTTACAATTCGTGCTAATGAAGATAATAATATTCTCCACTGTAGACAGCTATTTCATCAGTACATCGTCGATATGTATGTAAAAATTGAAAGTGAAAGATTAAGGTATATAAAATTCAATCAAGCAAAACTTCGAGCTGAAGAATATATTCATTTGCGTGATGCAGTAATCGGTAATGTAGATGCAACAAACGTCATTAACAACATCGGTTAGCCGGGTCCACACCAAACGATCCATCGCGCTCCGATCGCGCGCGGCAGCAGCGCGATCCAAAGATGCAGGCGGTGTGGACGTGCCGCGCGCGATCCATGCGCACGTATTGGAGCGCGCGCTCCCTAACTCGCGCGATCCGTGTGCGGTCGGTTTTTGTGCCAGCCTCAAAGGTGCCTCAATTGCGTGATGCGCGCGGTGTGGACGATTGTGTTGGTTCGCGCGATCCACCTCGCCATGGACATCTCAGAAAGTCGCCGTTTGATATCGCTTTATAAAGAATTTAAATGTTTATGGGATCCCAAAGATTCTAATTACACCAATAGAGGTGTTAGAGATGATGCTTGGCGTCAGATTTCTCGTGAAATGGGGAATAAGTCGATCGAGAACCTAAAGAAAAAAATGCGATCTCTGGCGGGAGGCTACAGAAGGGAGAAATACAGAGAGAAGCAAAGCCGTATAACTGGATCCGGTATGAAAACAAAGCTACTTTTTATCTGTAGGTATTAAAATTATATATTTTATTATAAGTAATTACATCATAATGTTTATTGTGGATTTCACGTGATTTCACTTTTTACATTTAAGCTGTTAGAAATACACGTGGTTATATTAATGAGTAACTTGTTTATTTCAGGTGCTCAAGATACATATAAATCAAAGTGGTTTGCGTATGATGACTTCGACTTTATGGCGGATAAAAATGAACCCGGAACCACACGCGATACATTGAAACATGTGAGCTATTAGTTTACTGATATTCATTTTGCCAAACTATTGTATGGTTTGTAACAAAGTGTCTTGCTAAGTGGGACCGTATTGTAGTGGCATTTTCTGTTGCTCTTCTTGGTACGACGGCCATCGGTTGTAGCGATTGTGATGGCGGTTCATTTCGCCAGCTTCCAGGTATTACATCTCCATTCTCCTGTACTGTATCAAACGTTCCTGGCGATATAAAGTTAGGATTACTGCGTAAGTAGTTATATAGATGAACCGTTGCCAGCACGACTTTAGTCGCAGTTTCTGGTTCCAAAAGCATAGGTTTACGCAGGACTCTGTAGACAGAACTAAGTACTCCAAACGCGTTTTCAACTACTCTACGTGCTCTTGACAGTCGGTAGTTGAAAATTCTTTCACAAGAACCCCTTTCCCGTGTACCATCGTATGGTTTCATAGTATAATCATTAAGCTGAAAAGCTTTATCACCTAGTATATAATAGGGTACCTCAATTTTATAGGGAACTTGCAATATCTCCGGTGGAGGAATATTTAGCTCTTTTTTTTCAAGTTTTTTATATAAATTTGTGCTTTTGAACACGCCTCCATCTGATATTCTGCCTTTAGTCCCAACATTCACATACAGGAACCTATAATTTGCATCTACTAATGCAAAAAGAACAATACTAGGAAATAATTTGTAATTATCAAAGTCGTTGCCACTATTAAAAGGCGATTGTATAGCGACGTGTTTGCCGTCCATCGCTCCTATCACGTGTGGGAAATTCCACTTATTCTCGAATTGCTGAGAAACTGTACGCCATTCTTCTTCAGTTGACGGCACCTGAAAATAAAGGAGATCTTAATTATAATATAAAGCTGAAAATAAGAATAAGCAGTAAATACTACCTACCTACCTACTTAAACTAATTTTCTGCATCACCCAAAGGTAGACTGGTAGAAAATGCCCTTGGCATTAAGTCCGCCTATGTTCCTGTTCTGTGTGCATGAAGTATATAAATAAATAAATAAATAAATAGTAATAATAATTGTTGTTACAGGTAGAATCTGATACGACTGAAGGGGTTAATACTACAGTGAGCGAAAACGAGAACAGTAACATTAGTAGTGACACACAACCGGAGAGAGCCAACCACCACACAGATCAGAGTAGAGAGCAGAATGATCAGAATGCACAATCCAGTGTCCAAACAACAAACAAAAGAACAAAAAAAAGAAAGAAAACTACTTCTAATAATGCAGATGACATATCAGATGAAACTCTTTCAGAGGCTTTCCAACTTCTGCAACAATGTGCTCAGCCACCACAACCGGAAACTGATTCTTACATTGCTTTCGGGCAGTATATATCTACTGAATTGCGGAAATATGATGCAGTAACATTAGTTAATGTCAAAAATGCTATATGCCAAGTTATTTTTCAAGCTGACACAGGAAGATATGGGGATAGCAATTATGGATATTACACTAATTCATATCCTGGCACACCAATCAGTGGCGTAGCTAAGGGGGGGCGGCGGGGGCGGCCCGCCCCGGGTGTCACCCGTTTAGGGGTGACACCCGAGGCCGACTATGACCATCAGTTATAGTTCTTTCTATTTATAAAAAATCGTAAATCTGCGGCAGAGAGCATAACCGCCACTAATAAAATTATCTAGGTAACTATAATATCGTACCACGAACTTAATAATTGATATTAAAAAAAAACAATGTGCACAGTGTCAATCGATCAGGGATTCCCCCAAAATTTAATACCCCGTTCGCGCATAACCAACGCTAGTCAGGGGATTCCCTCGCGCTCCATAGCGCTCGTCACTTGGATTGTGGATTGGGTTTCTTTTGTTTCCGACCGCATTCATTTCAATATTCGCTTACGTGAACGTGTGAAAGTCTAGTGCAAAGTGTTTGTTAATTATTAGATATTATAAACAACATTTTTTGTATAAAAGTCGATTCTTGAAGAAAATAAACAAGGTAAGTGAATTATTTTTGTTATTACAGGTAATACTTACATTTTTTATCCATTTAGTTTCTAATAGCAGTATCTTAGATTATTTTGAAAAACCCTTCAATTTTATTCTCTTTTAATTACTGTGTATTTTAAACTATATTATTGAGACGTCCTAAATGATAAATAGGTACCTAAAGAAGGTATTTCAGACGGATTGCAATAATATTTTTTTGTTTAGCCTGGGCAAGTATTACTTATCTACTAAAGGTATTTATTTATTAAAATAGGTTTTAAAGACTTTGCTGGTGTAAAAAGATTTTACTTATATTTCTACACGTTTTACTATATTACTTTAGGTAATAATGTTTAATTGTAAATAATATTCTTATTTATTATTAACTTACTTAATATTTTCCTATCTAATAGCAATGGGATTTGTTTACAAAAACGGAATACATTAAGTTTAGATTTTTGATTGAAAGTTATCATAATCATATCATACAACTTCGCGTACGTTGATTTTGCTCCGAGATGAGCAGCTCGAGCACTCGTGGCACGGATATCACAATTAACGGTGGAGTTTTTAACTAATATTTTTCTAATAATACTTAAAAACATATTTACACCCAGACGCAGGATTGTTAGGTAATATAAATTAACAATCCTGCGTCTGGGAAAAATATATTTCACAAAGCTAGTTACGTAACCCTGTAGGTGTTTATTTACTGTTATAATTAGTTTATAAAATCAACGTTTCACTTACTAACTAAAAATATTTTTTAGAATACCCAGAACGAAATATGCCTCGGGGAATTCATACTTCGAAAAGACAAAGCGGGTTTCAACAGAGAAAAGCCAAAAAGGCTAAAATGGATGAAATTCAGAGCATGTCCGGTTCTCTTTTCAAATATGTCACAAAAGCAGATAGCGGCCAAAGTTCAAGTAAAGTACCAGAGTCTCCTGCTGACGAAAGTAATGATTCACATCTTGGAGACTCACATTCAGATAGCAACATCGACAATACAGAATCAATGAAGACGACCCAGGACCTTGACGGAATCAAAATAAATAATGAAAATGACGCCGTTAATGCTACTTTCAGAGATAGCATTAGCTTTGAAGAATCAGTTCAACACTTGAGAGATGTTTCACATTGGAGTTTACCGGTACCTGATAATGTTCGCATTGACATAATAAAAAAGGGCAGTAAACATTTCCAGAACAAAGAAGGACCGTTTCCTACTGTATCTCGTCATGGTTCAAAGATTAAAGGTGATTCTCGTCATCTTTCACAGGAATGGTTTTATAAACCGATGCCTAGTGGTGAAAAAATTCTACGATCATGGATGGTATTTTCTCCTATATCAAATAACCTGTACTGTTTTTGCTGTCGTTTATTTGCTGTCAGTAACATACAAACAACATTTACAACTGGATTTCAGAAGTGGTGGAAACTAAATCCTAAAGTATTGGACCATGAAACTTCATGTGAACATTTAGAAAATTTCGAAAAGTGGAAAACTTTGGAAATGAGATTAAAATCTCACACCACAATAGATGATGCAGCCTTGCAGTTAATGAATACGGAAAAACAGAAGTGGAAAAATCTTTTATCTCGATTATTAGATATAACATTGTTTTTGGCTAAACAAAACCTAGCATTTCGTGGACATGATGAAACCAAAGGGTCGTCTAATAAAGGTAATTTCTTAGAACTAGTTAAACTGCTGTCAAAGTATGATGCAGTACTCAAAGAACATATACTATATTTGGAGCAGGAAAAATCACCTAAAGTAACATATTTATCGCCAGAAATACAAAATGAGTTCATAAATGTTTTAGCTAATCATGTAAAATGTCAGCTTGTAAACGAAATTAAATCGGCCAAATATTTCGGTATCATGTTTGATAGCACACCTGACGTTTCACATGTTGATCAAATGTCTGAAGTGATTCGTTATGTAAAAATTAATAATAGAAAAGTAGAAGTCAAAGAAGTATTCTTAGGATTCTTTCCTTTACATGGAAAAAAAGCAGCTGACTTAAGCGCTGAAATACTAAAGAAGCTTGAAAACGATGGCTTAGATATTATGATGTGTCGTTCTCAAGGTTATGATAATGCTGCAGTTATGAGTGGTGTACACGGAGGAGTACAAGCTATTATAAAAGAAAAAAACAATAAAGCAATTTTTATTGGTTGTATAGATCATTCAATTAATTTATGCGGCCAACATTCGTTCGCACAAAATGTGACTTGTGTTACATTTTTCGGAGCAGTGGAAACAATATTTAACTTTTTTTCAACTTCCACAAGCCGTTGGGAAGTGCTCCTCAATCACAGCAAAGCATCTGTTAAAAGACTTTCGACAACGCGATGGAGTGCTCATTACGGTGCAGTAAAAGTATTGGCTGAAAATTTTGATGGGATAATATCTGCAATTGAGGAACTATGTGACCAAGACGTAAATTTAGAAACTAGAGGTGCTGCACAAAATCTTATGCCTGCTGTGTGCAATTTCTCATTTCTTTGTTTTCTTTTCTTTTGGAATGATGTGCTAAGGGAAGTGAACAATGCTCAGATTGCATTACAAAGTAAAGGTTTATGTGTTGATGAAATAATCATAAAACTAGAAGCACTTCGTCTATTCATTGGAGAGAAACGGTTGCATCTAGCAGAAGAGGCAATAAATTTTGCTGTACAAAAATCGCAAAAATACAACATTTCGATGGAACGACGAATTCGTCGCAAGAAACGCATGCCCGGTGAGTTAGCGTCGTCCACCGATGCTGGACTTACACTTAGAGCGGAACTTCAAAAGGACATGTTAGAATGCATTGACAGATTCAATATTGAACTCGAAACAAGAGTAAAGTCCATTAAAGACGTAGCTTCATTGTTTGAGGTTGTGCAGTCAAAGACCTTGCTTTCGGCAAACACTGAACAGTTAAAATTAGCTATATCAAAATTTACTAACCTTTACGATGAAGTATCAGAAACAGAACTCCTTTTAGAAATACCAAGATTGAGAAGACATTTAAAAGCGGCTAATATTACTGGCTCTAATTGGGTGATACTGGACTTTTTGAAATTTATTGTGGAATGGGATTTTACAGAATCTCTTCCGAATCTAACGGTAGCACTAAAGTTATTTATAACAATATGTGCATCAGTAGCTTCATGTGAGAGAAGTTTCAGCAAATTAAAATTAATTAAAAATTATTTGCGGTCTACAATGACCGAAACCAGATTAAACAATCTTGGTATTTTAACGATAGAACATGAAGCAACACAAAATATAAATTTTGAAGACGTGATTTCGGAGTTCGCTAGTGTCAAAGGTAGAAGGAAGAAATTTTAATTTTTAACAAACTAAATTTGTTTTACATAATAAACAAATATTTGTAATAGGTACTCATATTTTAATAAAACGCAAATGATTATAACTTTTTTTATTTTAACAGTTTCGATTGAGTTTTAGGGTGACACCTATAAAATCCGCCCCGGGTGCCACCTATGCTAGCTACGCCACTGACACCAATAGCATCCACTTCATCACAGTCCCAGTCTCTACAACCTCAAAATTATCCAGCTTCAATTCCACAGACATCACCGTCTGCTCTTCTAGCCTCCAATTCATCGCAGTCCCAGTTTCAGAAACCTCAGGATTATTCACTTCCACAGTCACCACCGAATTAAATAAGTACCTACCTATATACCTATATCATGTTTTCAAAAAATAATTAATAATTGTAAACATGTTACTTCTTTAAATTATGATTGTAATACACTACTTTTTTATTGAGTAATAAAGTATGGTTTTACTTACCTTTACATAATCATTTAACAGGTCAATGATGGCTTCACAAACTTCAGGAATAATTATCGATATAGACTGTTTGGAAATGCGGAACAGATACTGCAAACTGACGTACGAATCTCCAGTTGCTAAAAATCTCAATGTTAGTAATAATCTTTCCTTCACAGTAATGGCATCTCTATAATTTGTATCATTCTTTCTTAGCTTGTTATTCAATAATGAACACAATATCTCAAATTGATTAGCATTCATTCTTGCAAAATTGTGTTCAACTTTATCTGACACTAACTCTGCGTACAGCTGAGTCCCAGATTCCAAGCGATTTTTGTAAATTTGTTTCACCCAAAACCGTCGTTTTCTTTTTTGTGATTTTTTGCGCAAGCATTTAAGCAAAATAAAAGTTACTGCTGCAACGGCAAGACGCCGCCGTTGTACGTGTGACTCCATATCGTACAAGAGTTAGACTGGCTGAATCACGGATCGCCTTAGGATCGCTTGGAGCGCATATTTGGGATCGCAAGTTTCCAAAAGTGGATCGGCCTAACACGATCCACGATCCACGCTCCGCGATCCTGGATCGCGGATCGCGGGATCGATGGATCGTTTGGTGTGGACCCGGCTATTCGGTACCACATATATTCTCCCATCATCATATATTGGTAGTCCGCGTCATATGCAAGAACATATTCAAGACGCTATGACATACGTACGTGCATACGGTCGACCAGATCTTTTTATCACATTTACATGTAATCCAAATTGGGATGAAATCAAAAACTTGCTGTTGTCAGGTCAAACATCGATGCATCGCCACGATATCACTGCGCGTGTCTTTAAACAAAAATTAAAATCTTTGATGAATTTGATCACACATTACTCGGTATTTGGTGAAACACGTTGTTGGCTTTACTCTGTTGAGTGGCAAAAACGAGGTTTACCTCATGCGCATATTTTGATTTGGTTGGTGGATAAAGTACGCCCAGAAGAAATTGACAAAATTATTTCAGCGGAAATTCCAGATCCGAATGTTGATCAAGAACTGTTTGACATTGTTACTACTAATATGATTCATGGTCCATGCGGTACTCTAAACATGATGTCACCATGCATGAATGATGGAAAATGTACGAAACGTTTTCCAAAACCATGTCAAACTGATACTATCACCAATATTGACGGTTATCCATCTTACCGGCGCAGAGACGTAGACAATGGCGGTCAATCGTATGAATTGCGACTGTCAAACGGTGTAAGAGTAGATATTGATAATCGGTGGGTGGTTCCATATTAGCCATTACTATGCAAAACCTATAAAGCGCACATAAACGTTGAACTGTGCAGTTCGGTGACATCTATCAAATACATTTGTAAGTACGTTCACAAGGGCAGTGATAAAGCTATATTTGCTGTTCAAAATGTAAATGACAATGACGAAATAACACGTTATCAAATGGGTCGATACATAAGTAGCAATGAAGCTGTCTGGCGCATTTTTACGTTTCCTATACATGAAAGGGATCCTGCAGTTATACATTTGGCTGTGCATCTTGAAAACGGACAGCGTGTTTATTTTACAGAACAGACTGCACTACAACAAGCATTAACGGCTCCAAAAACAACTCTTACTGAATTTTTCAATCTTCGTAATCGACAAGATGTTGTTGGTCAATTCGCAAAAACATTAATGTATACTGATGTTCCTAAATTTTTTACATGGAATAAGCAATCGAAAAATTGGGAACCACGAAAACGAGGGATTCCAGTCCCAGGATTCGCCGACATATTTATGACAAATACTTTAGGTCGACTATATACAGTTCATCCTAAGCAACGCGAATGTTTTTTTTTGCGTTTGTTATTGGTTAATGTTCTTGGACCGACATCCTTCCAATATTTACGAAAAGTCAATGGTATTTTATACGACACTTTCTTCGATGCGTGTCGTGAGTTACATTTATTGGAGGATGATAACCATTGGGATCTCACACTTGCAGATGCAGCACTGAGCTCATCTCCACAACAAATTCGTCAATTATTTTCAATAATATTAACAACGTGTTTTCCGTCTGAAGCATCTGCTCTCTGGAACAAATATAAAGACTCAATGAGTGAAGATATTTTGCATCGGATTAGAATTACTAATCAAAATCCTGATATTCAATTCTCCGCAGAAATATACAATGAGGCTTTAATAATGATTGAGGATATTTGTATTCTTATTTCAAACATGTCACTCATCCATTTTGGCATGCCGGCGCCGAACCGCCCAGCAGTAGATATCATCAACAGTGATGTTCAACGTGAACACCAGTTTGATAAGACTTCGTTGGCTACTTTTGTTGCTAATAATGAACAATTGCTTACAGCTGAACAACGAAATGTATATGATCAAATTAACGTATCAATTGCAGCACAACAAGGTGGATTCTTTTTTTTGGATGCACCAGGTGGCACTGGTAAAACCTTTCTCATCTCACTGATACTTGCGCGCATTCGATCACAAAATTATATTGCATTGGCCATTGCTTCATCAGGCATTGCAGCGACGTTACTTGATGGTGGACGGACTGCGTATTCAGCACTTAAGTTACCTTTGAATGTTCATACAAATCCCGAAGCAATGTGTAACATAAAGAAGCATTCCGGCATGGATGAAGTTTTGAGAAAATGCAAAATTATTATTTGGGATGAATGTACAATGGCCCACAAGCATTCGCTTGAAGCTCTCGACAGGTCCCTGAAGGATATCATAGATAATACTAGGCTTTTTGGTGGTGCTCTACTGCTACTGTCTGGTGAAACATTGCCAGTAATTCCACGTGCGACATATGCAGACGAAGTAAACGCATGTTTGAAGGAATCTTATCTATGGCGGAGTGTCAGTAAATTGAGACTTACTATCAATATGCGCGTTCAACTCCAAAATGATCCATTAGCGTCAGGATTCTCTGAACAATTGTTAGACATTGGCAAAGGTAAAATTCAACTGTATGAAGATACCCAATTTATTAAATTTCCAGAGAACTTTTGCAACATGGTGGCTACCAAAGATGAATTAATAAATAGTATCTTTCCAGATTTAAGATATAACTATACTAATCATGAATGGCTACGAGAGCGAGCTATTTTAGCTGCAAAAAATTTAGATGTAGACGCCATCAATTTTAAAATACAACAGTCATTGCCTGGTAATGAAATTACATTTAAATCAATTGACACCGTTGTTGATCCTGACGAAGTGGTCAACTATCCAGTAGAATTTTTGAATTCTTTAGATTTACCTGGAATGCCACCACATAATTTGCGACTGAAGATTGGCTCACCTATAATTTTGCTTCGTAATTTAAATGCCCCGAGATTGTGTAATGGCACGCGATTAGTTATAAAAAAAATCATGGGCAACATTATTGAAGCGAATATTTTATCTGGAAAATTCCAAGGTGAAATTGTACTTTTACCGCGGATCCCAATGATTCCTTCAGATTCACCTATACCATTTAAACGCTTACAATTTCCGATCCGTTTGGCATATGCTATGACTATAAATAAGTCACAAGGTCAAACGATGACATTTTGTGGCTTAGATTTAGAAAATCCGTGTTTTTCTCACGGCCAATTGTACGTTGCGTGTTCCAGAGTTGGAAAACCATCGAGTTTGTTTGTTTATACTCCTCATGGACTAACTAAAAATATTGTACATCCAATGGCATTACGATAAATTAAGTTTTTGTAAATTAAAAATAAATAAATATATATGTTATAAAATGTTTTGAGTGCAAGCTTTTCCACCTTTCATTAAAATGAGTTAAAGTTTTCATTTACGATGCTGTTATTTATTTAAGTCTCGGTGGCGCAGTGGGCGAGCGCACGGCCTCTGATCCAGAGGTCCGGGGTTCGATTCCAGACACTGGCTCACACCAATGACTTTTCGAAATTGTTTTCGGAAGTTATGTGTGATAAATATCGATGACTGACAAACTTTGTGCCCGGTATGGCAATAGGTTCGCCACCTATTCCATTTGGGACGTAAACATAACGGCGAGACGAGGCTTAACAGCCGCTGCCTACACCCTCGGGTAACAAAAGGCGTGAAGTTATGTTATGTTATTTATTTAACAAAGTAATAACTTTTCAATAATAATTTTCATCAAAGCGGTCCAGATTGTTTCAGCTCATTAAAAAAAGTATGAAATTAAAGACGTGTGTACAGGACAACGTCTGTCGGGTCCGCTAGTATTACCGTAAATATTCTTTATTTAGCTCAAAACCCTACAATAACTTCCAAAGTTTTATATCACGTAACCCTAGTTTACCAAGCGTAATAACCACTAGTTCCTTTATTAAAGTTAATTTAGATAAAATAGATACTAGACTCGACGAACTGAACTTATATACTACTAATAAAAGAACAAAGCGTGAACTTTTAGACGGCTTTAGTACAATATTAAAATGGCTCATCGGCACACCAGATGCTAAAGATGCTAAACATTACGACGAATGTATCCGAGTTCTTGAAAAGCAACAAATTTCTGCGAACGATATACTTAAACAACATTTGTATATAATTTCTTCAACTATTACAAATTTCAACGAAACTATTTTAAGAATTAATTTGACGAAAACCGAATTAACGAAAATAAGATCAATTCTTATTTTAACTCCACTAACCAAATTTTATTTAATATTACTATTTCCGAAGAAGTCTCTTCTATATCTATACAAATCCTCGAAGCAATAGCTTCACTAGAACAAGATATAGATGATATAATTAGTAGTATATTGTTCAAAATAAAATATTTTCATTTTCATCAAATCGGGCGCTATTCACCCTTCCATTATTTCTACTATTCGCATTTACAAAGAGTTACTATCAACCAGTCCAGCCAAATCCAATCGAAATCTCGTAGCACCAATAACTTTAAGCAATATTTATCAAATTCTCGAATCAGCTTCTATTACTTCTTACATTTACATGAACAAACTCGTATACATATTCTTAAACTTCCCTTTAGTAAAAAAATACAAATTCACTTTTTATCACGTTTACTCTATTCCTATTCTCCATCCCGACACTTCCTTATATTCCACCATACTTCCCGAGCAAACATACATTGCCACCAGCACTACTAGACATCAGTACGTGACTACAAACTCATTAGACTGCTGCAAGACAATCGCACCAAGCACCGCAGTCTGCAAATTCACAGTATACAACGTCAACTCAAGACCTATCTGTGAACTAGCAATTCTGTCGACCACCTCAAGAAGAGTTCCAGAAATCTGCGAAACTACGACTTTCTCCGCCAATATCAACACGTTTCAAAAATTAAAATCGAACTAATGGATCTTCATTTTACGCCACAGAACTCCATATGCTCTAGAATATGGAGATAAAACAAGCCACGGAGAAATAATCGGAACAGGAATCATCTCCGTAGAAGAAGGCTGTAAATTATATACAGCACTAGGAACCTTATTAACAGAAAGCAGTAACTCATCCAACATCAGTCATCCCATAATTAAAGTAGACCTAGAAACTTTGTGCTTAGAAAATGATTTCAACATAGAAAAAATACCAGCATTAATGCCAATCAATATAAATAACATCCCCTAGATTCGTTAAATACGATAAAAGAAGAATTAAAAATTCATACACAGCAACTTAATGAAAAAGAAAATTTCACCGACAAAAACTCATCGAGCTTCTCATTTATAAGTCTCGCAATTGGCTTCCTATTGTTATTTTTCATCTGCCTTAAATGCTGCAACATAAATATATTTAAATTATTCCGCAAAAGACCCGCACATCGTAGCGAGGCCAACTGTATCCAGATATTCAACAATTGTTTTGACAACAATACTGCTGTAACAGCATGCCCATCCGAAACCGAAGACGAAGACTACACAGTCAGAACCTCAAGTCCTCAAAAATCGGGCAAAACCGCCCAATCTTTGTTCTAAGGGGGGAGGTGTTAGATTATAACTTAGCTCTATGTAATTGTTAGATTATAACTTAATTGTTAAACGTTAATAAGTTTATATTTATTAACGTTTAACAATTGGCACACAAACCTTGTAACCACTTACCCTATCCTCACGCACTTGTATCCCTTAATGTGTTCCCCTCCCCAAAACCAATAGTCTATTTAAGATGATGTTGTGCCATTTCACGGTCAGTCTAGTAAGTCAATTCATAACCACAGTATCTTCTAAGTTAAATTGTATCATTGTATTTCTATTTCATTTCTAAATTGTAATTTTAGTATTAGAAATAAATATTAGTTCTTAAAAACAAAAGTGTTTGCCATTGCCATATAACAACAGTAATCCTGATCCTGTTTTAACTCCTGTGACGGAGTACACCACTGCATTCTTCATCGACCAGAACCCATCATGCTGTTCTGACAGATATTTAGCTACCAGACCAACACGAACTCAGAGTTTTACCAGTCCAATTTCTATATTTGTGAAATTTATTGTATTTCCAATTTTTTTCTGTGTCTCCTTTAATTAGGTATATGTTATATTCGTGTATAATATTGTGTTACATTGTAGCCTATAAGAATCACACAGTGTGTTCCAGACTTCCGCAACGTCTTATCACCTTATCAACATTCTTTAAGCTTAACTAGTGTGGAGACGGCTATTGTACAACTTAATATTTTATTTTATTAACAATTCATTAAAATGGCAACTGAAAAAGTTAACACAAAATTACAAGTTCCCATGATGACGAGGAGTATAAGCAACGAAGAGAAAGTGGAATTAAGATCATTTTATCTCAAATTGTCAATATGCTTACACTCTAGCAGACAAATTTCAAAAGCCTATTCTTTTTAAATACATTCTGAGTCAGTTAATTGGCCGTGCCGAAATAACATGTAGTATAAAGGAGTTCAACTGCTTTGAACAATTTATTAAATTTTTAACACAACAATTCGTGGAAAGAAAACATGAAACACATCTCCTATCTGAACTGCAAAGATGCAAACAAAATATTAATGAAACGGTCAACCAGTTCGCGTTACGAATAGAGACATGTTTAGCAAAGTTATTAAGTAACATAGTTATAAGTTCAAATGTAATACTAACAAAAAAATGGATCAATCATGATTATCATCATCATCAGCCTGTATCAGTCCACTGCTGGAGGTAGGCCTCTCCCAATATGCGCCACTGAGCCCGATCTTCGGCTCTTCGTCTCCAGTTGCTGCCCACTGCTCTGCGTATATTATCGCTCCACCTAGTCACAGGGCGCCCCACGCTGCGTTTTCCGATAGATCAATAATTATCTCAAATAAATGAATAATAAAAAAAATATAAATGTAACTGAAATAAAAATTTCTATACTGACTAAAAAGAAAGGTGAAGTAGCAGGTCGCGTACCCGGGATGGAAGATCTCTCTTTACACACATTTATGGTAGATTTACATCCCCGATCATCACAAATAATAAGATGTCGCCAACCCGGACTCGTTAAACGCAGCAGTCAAGTTTGCAGTCGCTGAAGAGAAAATCCTCTCTGGGATAGTCAACAGACCCCCTCAATCTAATCACAATAATAACTATAATGACAAGAATAAATTTACGTATAGACGCGATCCTCAACCTCACTCTAACAGAACTCCAATTGTTTCACGACAAACACGTAAAGATTCAAATCTAAATAATCTACCATCGAAAACTGCCGCAAACAGCAATACAATAACAATAATTATTCTATACCGCGACCCTAACCCTTTAACCCATAAATGCATAAAGTATCGAAAACGATACTAAGACTTCAGAGCCATATTCCGATTTTATTTTTAAACTGATCTGTCAGGTAGAATGGCCAATCGTTGCATATCTTATATATGGTACCCGCGGGTTATAAGGCCTATCGGGCAATAAGGCCTAAGTAACAAAAAACGTACGAAATAGAGTAGCGGACACTCGAGGTTACACTCACACAAGCTCAGAGCGTATACAAGTCGCTGCGAAGTCTCAGGCGACCGCTTGCGCTTCTCCCCCCGCCAGTGTCGTCGAAATCATTCAGCGGGGTGGTCGCCCGGCACGAATTATAAAAATTGGCTTCAGTAAAACGTAAACGTTATTTTAAAGATATGATATTTTCAAACCTTTATTGACAGTCCATTTATTCATTAACGTATGCTTGTCCCTAGACTACCGTATTAAACAACTTGTAGTTATATAAAAAATATTATTATTTTTTGTAACCATGTGGTTGTCGGATATTAAGGCCTATAAAATTTTACTGTAGGCCTTATTATACTCCTTTTTTTTAACTGCTATGTAAGTAGGAGCGCGTTTTTAAAATGTTTGTTGGTGGGTGGTACGTGCGTAGTTGTTAATTTTAAATTTATTTATCATTGTTTTCAGTATTTACGGTCACGATGCCTCCCAAACGGGCATTGTGGTCAGAAGACAATCTGATCGCAGCTGTTAGAGCAGTGCAAAGAGGAACTTTAAGTACGTATAAGCAGTGGCGTAGCTAAGGGGGGGCGGCGGGGGCGGCCCGCCCCGGGTGTCACCCGTTTAGGGGTGACACCCGAGGCCGACTATGACCATCAGTTATAGTTCTTTCTATTTATAAAAAATCGTAAATCTGCGGCAGAGAGCATAACCGCCACTAATAAAATTATCTAGGTAACTATAATATCGTACCACGAACTTAATAATTGATATTAAAAAAAAACAATGTGCACAGTGTCAATCGATCAGGGATTCCCCCAAAATTTAATACCCCGTTCGCGCATAACCAACGCTAGTCAGGGGATTCCCTCGCGCTCCATAGCGCTCGTCACTTGGATTGTGGATTGGGTTTCTTTTGTTTCCGACCGCATTCATTTCAATATTCGCTTACGTGAACGTGTGAAAGTCTAGTGCAAAGTGTTTGTTAATTATTAGATATTATAAACAACATTTTTTGTATAAAAGTCGATTCTTGAAGAAAATAAACAAGGTAAGTGAATTATTTTTGTTATTACAGGTAATACTTACATTTTTTATCCATTTAGTTTCTAATAGCAGTATCTTAGATTATTTTGAAAAACCCTTCAATTTTATTCTCTTTTAATTACTGTGTATTTTAAACTATATTATTGAGACGTCCTAAATGATAAATAGGTACCTAAAGAAGGTATTTCAGACGGATTGCAATAATATTTTTTTGTTTAGCCTGGGCAAGTATTACTTATCTACTAAAGGTATTTATTTATTAAAATAGGTTTTAAAGACTTTGCTGGTGTAAAAAGATTTTACTTATATTTCTACACGTTTTACTATATTACTTTAGGTAATAATGTTTAATTGTAAATAATATTCTTATTTATTATTAACTTACTTAATATTTTCCTATCTAATAGCAATGGGATTTGTTTACAAAAACGGAATACATTAAGTTTAGATTTTTGATTGAAAGTTATCATAATCATATCATACAACTTCGCGTACGTTGATTTTGCTCCGAGATGAGCAGCTCGAGCACTCGTGGCACGGATATCACAATTAACGGTGGAGTTTTTAACTAATATTTTTCTAATAATACTTAAAAACATATTTACACCCAGACGCAGGATTGTTAGGTAATATAAATTAACAATCCTGCGTCTGGGAAAAATATATTTCACAAAGCTAGTTACGTAACCCTGTAGGTGTTTATTTACTGTTATAATTAGTTTATAAAATCAACGTTTCACTTACTAACTAAAAATATTTTTTAGAATACCCAGAACGAAATATGCCTCGGGGAATTCATACTTCGAAAAGACAAAGCGGGTTTCAACAGAGAAAAGCCAAAAAGGCTAAAATGGATGAAATTCAGAGCATGTCCGGTTCTCTTTTCAAATATGTCACAAAAGCAGATAGCGGCCAAAGTTCAAGTAAAGTACCAGAGTCTCCTGCTGACGAAAGTAATGATTCACATCTTGGAGACTCACATTCAGATAGCAACATCGACAATACAGAATCAATGAAGACGACCCAGGACCTTGACGGAATCAAAATAAATAATGAAAATGACGCCGTTAATGCTACTTTCAGAGATAGCATTAGCTTTGAAGAATCAGTTCAACACTTGAGAGATGTTTCACATTGGAGTTTACCGGTACCTGATAATGTTCGCATTGACATAATAAAAAAGGGCAGTAAACATTTCCAGAACAAAGAAGGACCGTTTCCTACTGTATCTCGTCATGGTTCAAAGATTAAAGGTGATTCTCGTCATCTTTCACAGGAATGGTTTTATAAACCGATGCCTAGTGGTGAAAAAATTCTACGATCATGGATGGTATTTTCTCCTATATCAAATAACCTGTACTGTTTTTGCTGTCGTTTATTTGCTGTCAGTAACATACAAACAACATTTACAACTGGATTTCAGAAGTGGTGGAAACTAAATCCTAAAGTATTGGACCATGAAACTTCATGTGAACATTTAGAAAATTTCGAAAAGTGGAAAACTTTGGAAATGAGATTAAAATCTCACACCACAATAGATGATGCAGCCTTGCAGTTAATGAATACGGAAAAACAGAAGTGGAAAAATCTTTTATCTCGATTATTAGATATAACATTGTTTTTGGCTAAACAAAACCTAGCATTTCGTGGACATGATGAAACCAAAGGGTCGTCTAATAAAGGTAATTTCTTAGAACTAGTTAAACTGCTGTCAAAGTATGATGCAGTACTCAAAGAACATATACTATATTTGGAGCAGGAAAAATCACCTAAAGTAACATATTTATCGCCAGAAATACAAAATGAGTTCATAAATGTTTTAGCTAATCATGTAAAATGTCAGCTTGTAAACGAAATTAAATCGGCCAAATATTTCGGTATCATGTTTGATAGCACACCTGACGTTTCACATGTTGATCAAATGTCTGAAGTGATTCGTTATGTAAAAATTAATAATAGAAAAGTAGAAGTCAAAGAAGTATTCTTAGGATTCTTTCCTTTACATGGAAAAAAAGCAGCTGACTTAAGCGCTGAAATACTAAAGAAGCTTGAAAACGATGGCTTAGATATTATGATGTGTCGTTCTCAAGGTTATGATAATGCTGCAGTTATGAGTGGTGTACACGGAGGAGTACAAGCTATTATAAAAGAAAAAAACAATAAAGCAATTTTTATTGGTTGTATAGATCATTCAATTAATTTATGCGGCCAACATTCGTTCGCACAAAATGTGACTTGTGTTACATTTTTCGGAGCAGTGGAAACAATATTTAACTTTTTTTCAACTTCCACAAGCCGTTGGGAAGTGCTCCTCAATCACAGCAAAGCATCTGTTAAAAGACTTTCGACAACGCGATGGAGTGCTCATTACGGTGCAGTAAAAGTATTGGCTGAAAATTTTGATGGGATAATATCTGCAATTGAGGAACTATGTGACCAAGACGTAAATTTAGAAACTAGAGGTGCTGCACAAAATCTTATGCCTGCTGTGTGCAATTTCTCATTTCTTTGTTTTCTTTTCTTTTGGAATGATGTGCTAAGGGAAGTGAACAATGCTCAGATTGCATTACAAAGTAAAGGTTTATGTGTTGATGAAATAATCATAAAACTAGAAGCACTTCGTCTATTCATTGGAGAGAAACGGTTGCATCTAGCAGAAGAGGCAATAAATTTTGCTGTACAAAAATCGCAAAAATACAACATTTCGATGGAACGACGAATTCGTCGCAAGAAACGCATGCCCGGTGAGTTAGCGTCGTCCACCGATGCTGGACTTACACTTAGAGCGGAACTTCAAAAGGACATGTTAGAATGCATTGACAGATTCAATATTGAACTCGAAACAAGAGTAAAGTCCATTAAAGACGTAGCTTCATTGTTTGAGGTTGTGCAGTCAAAGACCTTGCTTTCGGCAAACACTGAACAGTTAAAATTAGCTATATCAAAATTTACTAACCTTTACGATGAAGTATCAGAAACAGAACTCCTTTTAGAAATACCAAGATTGAGAAGACATTTAAAAGCGGCTAATATTACTGGCTCTAATTGGGTGATACTGGACTTTTTGAAATTTATTGTGGAATGGGATTTTACAGAATCTCTTCCGAATCTAACGGTAGCACTAAAGTTATTTATAACAATATGTGCATCAGTAGCTTCATGTGAGAGAAGTTTCAGCAAATTAAAATTAATTAAAAATTATTTGCGGTCTACAATGACCGAAACCAGATTAAACAATCTTGGTATTTTAACGATAGAACATGAAGCAACACAAAATATAAATTTTGAAGACGTGATTTCGGAGTTCGCTAGTGTCAAAGGTAGAAGGAAGAAATTTTAATTTTTAACAAACTAAATTTGTTTTACATAATAAACAAATATTTGTAATAGGTACTCATATTTTAATAAAACGCAAATGATTATAACTTTTTTTATTTTAACAGTTTCGATTGAGTTTTAGGGTGACACCTATAAAATCCGCCCCGGGTGCCACCTATGCTAGCTACGCCACTGCGTATAAGGCTGCAGAGAGATATAAGATTCCTAGAAGAACAATTAGAAATCATCTGCAGTCTGGCAGTTTAAAGAAAAGTTTGGGACGCAAACCTATATTAAATAATGAAGAGGAAGCTCAACTTGCGCAGAGGATCATCCGGTATTCTGAAATGGGTTTGCCTGTGACACCAAGAATATTGCGTCGATTGGTGTACAAGTATTGTGAGCAAAATAATATAAAACATAATTTTAATGATGAGGGCAAACGCGCAGGCAAAGACTGGTTCAAAGCGTTCATGAAAAGACATCATGAAATATCCTTAAGAAAAGCGCAATTCATGAACCCAGCTAGAGCCCAAAAGTTAAATAAATTTATTGTTGATGACCATTTTAAAACACTGAGAGATATCTACGATAAATATGACTTATATGATCATCCCGAGAAAATTTATAACATGGATGAGAAAGGATGCCGTCTCACTATTCACCACCAGCAAGGTGTTTTAGCCAAAAAAGGGGCTAAGAGAGTTCATTTGCAGTCTTCTGAACATGCTGAAAGCGTTACCATCGCAGGATGTGTCAATGCTCTTGGCACAGCCATACCACCTATGATCATATTTAAGGGAAAACGTTTAAAACCAGAATTATACGATAATTTGCCTCAAGGATCTTTAGTAGAAAAATCAGCAAAGGGGTATATGACCAATGAACTTTTCAACATATTTTTAAAACACTTGTCTAGATACAAAAGCCAGGGACCATGTCTTTTGATATTTGACGGAGCAGCATGTCATTTAGATCTTTCCATAGTCGATATATCCGATTCACTTGGCATTAACTTGTACTGCCTACCTTCAAATACAACCCATGAATTGCAGCCCCTCGACAAAGCCGTATATCGATCATTCGAGCACCACTGGGATGCTGAATTGTTATCATTTTTGGACCAAAACAGAGACAAAAAACTTACTAAAGCACGCTTTAATATCATTCTTTCAAGCGTTTGGTCTAAATGTATGACACACAGCAATATCACGAGTGGCTTTAAAGCAACTGGCTTGTATCCTTTCAACCCACAGGCCATACCAGAAACAGCTTTTGCTCCTTCCATTTTAACGGAAGTTTCTGCACTAGATGGTGCACGAGAAAACGCACCAGCTCTCGAACATCCTAATGTTTCAGAATCCGGAGTTTCAACACCGTCTATTTTATCGGAAGCCTCAACGCCTGATCGTGATCAAGAAAATATACCACCTCTTAATAGTGATCAACAGAAGAGTTCAGAATCTACTACTGGTTCACCATCAATTTTGGCACCGATTCCAATACCCGATGTCTGCCTTACAAATATTTCACCTGTTGATTGTCTTCGACCTGCGACTCCAGAACAAACTAAGCAATCACCAGCTATAGCATCAACATCCACAGGTCAGGTCTCAAGAGAAACAACCGTGCAACGCAGCTATTATCGCACAATTTATGGAACAAGCTCCAGTTCAGATGAATCTGATGATGATTTACCTCTCAATCAGTTGACAAAAAAAAGAATTTATGATCTTATGCCTACGCCTGTTAAAGATCAACCATCCACACCGTCTGTTAGACGAAAAGCCATTAATTATCGAGGTACTCCAGTCACAAAAGATCTGTTTGATAAATATAATCAAGAGAAGAGAAATAGTAAAGAAGAGAAAGATAACAAAAGAAAGAAAAATAAACAAGACAAAAACTTTACTGATGTTGAAACAGGTAGAAAAGAAAGAACGAAGTTTAAAAAGGTTTTAAATCCTAAGAAAACTAAATTCGTATCTGCAAAAAAGTCTACTACCGTCAAAGGGAAATCACAAAAACAAGGGAGTTGGTACTGTCATGCCTGCAAAGAAGATAGAAGAGACGCAATGCGGAAATGTTCACGTTGCTCTAAGTGGTACCAGTGGTGGTGGTGGTGTGCAGTGCAGTGTCTTCTGCAGTCGGTTTGACTGCAGAAGACACTGATGACTTTCAATGTCCAGGTGGCTGTGAATAAAGTCAATTTATTTAATTTTCTAATACCACTATGATTCCTATTGCTTTATATTAATGATTATTGATCTCAAGAATACCAATTTACGTTGTATAAGTTGATTTTTAGATAGTTTAAAGTATAGGCCTTTTTACCCTACCCTAGTATAATAAGGCCTACAGACTGTGTTTTTTAAAAAGTTATATATTGTTTTGGTTTTAACTCTGTAGTAATTGAACTATATGACTCCCTTGGCTAGGCCTTAATACCCTCAGGTACCTTATATAAAAGAAAGTCATGTTAGTTACACCACTTATAACTAAAGAACGGCCGTGCAGATTTGGCTGAAAATTGGTGGGGAAGTAGCTTAGAGCCAGGAATCGGACATAGGATAGGAAAATATGGATAAATTGTGAGTAAAATACTAAAAAAGACAATTTAATTTTCCCATACAAACGATTCGTTTAGACTTTGACATACAAGGCAATTTGACCTTTATAACCATAGCATAAAGTTCATTGTTAGTTGAAAAGTCCATCGTTCGTCAGTATCGTATGAATATTGACATTTAAACTTTCAATCAAATGTCAAAATTTGTTGTGTCATGTCACTGTAATGTGTTCGAAGTATTGCAATTTATAAATATTAATAATAAGTAAATATTTGGATAAGTTATTTTTAAACTAAAATCTGTGTTGAAATAGTTACACCACTTATAACTCGTGAACGGCAGAACAGATTTGGCTGAAAATTGGTAGGGAGGTGGTAGCTTAGAGCCAGGAGACACATAAGATACTTTTTATCCCGTTCGACAGCGTTCCCGTGTGACTTAAAATGAAACGTCAGTCACTATAAAACGTGGTATAACAAAAAAGAATCAGACTTGGAATAACAAAACGCAAATGACAGCTATGTAATGACGTATGGATAACAATTTGATATTTGTAAGAAATCAATATTAAAACTATTTCTATTAAATAAATAATTAACAATTATAATGTAATGATAGTGCCCATTCGTATAAACAGTGAAGTGAACTATAAAACTCGGTATGGCTGAAAATTTGAGTTTTGAAATAAAACTTTAGGTGAATTGGAAGTGAAGTGAAGTTTAATTAATAATGCCACGACCAAGACGATCGAATCTTTCCCGACAAAGCCGTAATGCAAGAAGAATACGAAATACTGCAAATGAAAGGACTGAAGAAGAACAAGAAATTGCAGGTGAACAGCGCCGCGATAGTATGGTTCGACTTCGTGCTTCTAAATCACGAGAGCAAAGTGAAGCAGCCCGTGAAACAGCTCGGTTGGCAATGCAGAATCGTCGAGTGAACAGAGGTCAACAAATAGATAATTTGCGACGCAGAACAAGATATTTATCAAGTGTTGATTTGAATCGAGCAGCGTTTCAATACGATTGCAGCAATGATTACAGCTTGCATCCTAGCGCTTGCATTGGGCAAATGAACGTTGTTTTCGAGTATTGTGGTGCATTAAAGTTTTCCGGAGAAACGCCTGGATTATGCTGCCTTAATGGTAAAGTGAAATTGCCATTGTTGATTCCGCCACATGAGCCATTGTATTCATTGCTTTGTGGCGAAACACGAGAATCACGCCACTTTCTCGCAAATACTCAAAAATACAATAGTTGTTTCCAAATGACGTCATTTGGGGCAGATATTATTGAAGAACGAGGATTTAATCCGACATTTAAGGTATTTATTTGTGTACTTACATAGAATGTAGTTAAAGAATAACTTACTTTATCTATTGGTATGTATATTTAAGGTATTTATTTGTGTAATTACATAGAATGTAGTTAATGAATAACTTACTTTATCTATTGGTATGTATATTTAAGGTATTTATTTTTGTACTTACATAGAATGTAGTTAAAGAATAACTCACTTTATCTATTAGTATGTATTATATTTGCTAATTCTAAACTCTACTCTCCCACCGAAAAAAGTATTTATAACCCAGTTAATACTGTCGGTTTTTATTTTGTCGACACAAGGACAGATTCACCATCGAATTGGATCATTACTACCTTTCGAAGATACACAGAATATTTTTTTACAAATATAGTTCATGGGCAACATGGAAGAACAACTTGATCGACGCCTAGGGATCAATGCAGGAATGATGCGAGCAATTCTTCAAGACTTGCAGTGTCTGCTTCATGAACATCATGCATTGGTCAGGTTGTTTAAGAGTGCTTTAGAGCGCATGCCATGTGATGACTATAAAGTTGTCATCAAAGCAGATAAACGACCATCTGGACAGGACAACACCATTCCATATTCGCCACTTATTTCTAAAACGACTTTGCAAATATGTCACGAAAGGCGGTTTTTGGATTGCAATCCTCGAATACCAACGATGAAATTTCACGCTATCAAGTAGGTCGTTATGTGAACTGTAATGAAGCGATTTGGCGTATATTCGCATTTCCCATTCACGAACGTCATCCTAAAGTTATGCATTTGGCGGTGCATCTGGAGAATGGTCAACGAGTATATTTCACGGCTTCGAATGCTACGCAACGTGCTGAAACACCTCCAGCAACTACATTGACCAGTTTTTTTGCAATCTGCCAAAGCGATCAGTTTGCACGAACTTTGCTTTACTCGGAGATGCCACGTTATTTTACTTGGAATGGTTCATCGAAGAATTTTCAAAGACGGAAGCAAGGCGATGCGGTTCCTGGGTATCCAGATGTGCGTTCTACTGATGCTCTTGGTCGTATGTATACAGTACATCCAAAGAATGATGAATGTTTCTATTTGCGGTTGTTGCTGGTAAATGTGCGTGGGCCAACGTCATTTGAGACACTACGAACTGTTAATGGTGTAGTATTCCCAACATGTCGTGCTGCATGTGAAGAATTGAACTTATTAGAAAACGATACCCATTGGGATACGACAATCGCTGAAGCCATTATCTCTGCATCTCCAAGTCAGATACGCACATTATTCACTATCATAATTTCGACATGTTTTCCATCAAACCCATGTAACATTGCTTAATGATACATCTGCTGAAGATTTCTCGGAGCAATTGCTGACTATCGGTAATGGTCAAGTACCTGTCGATGAATCGAGCGGATTAATATCATTTCCAAATAATTTCTGTAATTTTGTCTCATCAAAAGACGAACTTATCAACAATGTATTTTCAGACATTATTTCTAACTACAAAAATAATGAATGGTTGAGTGAGCGAGCAATTTTAGCGGCTAAGAATAAAGATGTAGATGACCTGAACTACATAATTCAAAATAAGATCATTGGAACAATGCATTCATTCGAATCTATTGACTGCGTCACAAATGAAGATGAAGCCACCAACTATCCAATTGAATTTTTAAACTCTTTGGACGTGCCTGGCTTACCACCGCACAATTTACGCCTAAAGGTTGGCTCCGTAGTAATCATGCTTCGAAAGATAAACCAACCAAAACTGTGCAACGGTACGCGTTTGGTGGTTAGAAAATTGATGAACAATGTAATTTACGCTACAATAATGATAGGAAAATTGGTGAGGTGAGGAAGTTCTCATTCCGAGGATCCCGATGATCCCAACCGATATGCCGTTTGAATTTAAAATACTTCAATTTCCGATACGTCTTGCATTTGCCATGACCATCAACAAATCACAAGGCCAATCCTTAAAAGTTTGTGGTTTAAATCTAGAACATTCATGTTTTTCCCATGGTCAATTATACGTGGCATGTTCACGGGTCGGAAGACCATCTGCGTTGTTTGTTTTTGCGCCTGATAATAAAACAAAAAAAAATGTGTATCACAAGGTACTTAAGTGAAGAGCAACCTATGTACTAAAATACAGAAATAATAATGAATGATTAATGTAGGTATTTTTTTTTTGTATTTTTTCCAATAAAAAAAAACAATCTGCTTATTTATTGCTAAGGCGGAACAAAGTTCGCCGGGTCAGCTAGTTACTATAAAAAAAAGATTTGACATGTGACAGTTCTGACAATTTGCCTTTTTTTACTCACTATGTCTATGGTCGCATGCAAGTAGTCGTTGTGTAAATTTCAAATTTGTATCTGGTGCCATAGCGGTAAATTACGATTATTTTTTCTTGAAAAAATAAGAGGATGGAAGGTAAGTCTGAAATCTATACGCAGATGCTTGTATTTTGCACTTTTATTTTATATTCGTTTCTCAAAAGTTCGTTTTTATCCATGTATCGATTTCGATACATCATGCACTAACGTTCTTTTTTAGGAATCTTAGAAAAGGTGATTGTAGTTTCATTTTGGGTTGCGTTTTGAGTTTATTGGAGGTTTGGTTTTGCATGTGGTGTGTTGTTTTCAGATAGGGAGATAGAAAATTTGCTTCAGCGTTTAGAAAATGGCGAAATATCAGATGACGGGTTAGAATCAGACGAAGACGATATACCGTACTATACATCTCGGGAAGAGTTGGTGAGAGAGCTTGAAGATCAGCAAGAAGACGAGGTCATAGATGAAGGTCTAACTAGGATCGATGAAGAGGATCCTCCTTTGGTTAGCAATGATGAACAATCACCATTACCAGGTACTAGTTCAGAACTTCCGGCTTTTAGCATGAATAAAAGGAATTTAGTATGGAAAAAACAATCACTTGTTTATAATGAGGATGCAGTCAAACTCGGAGGAAAGGAGGAATTGTCTCCAGTGGTGATGGAATTGCAAAGTTCATTTCAATTTTTTACCTACTTTTTTACAAGTGATATTTTGGAAAAAATTGTGACAGAAACTACTTATTATGCTGTTCAGACCAAACCAGATAGACCGGATTCTCTAACAATATCAGACCTGCGTAAATATTTAGGTATCCTCATATTTATGTCTGTATACCACTATCCCAGCACACGATCCTACTGGTCCGCAAAGTTTGGTTTCAGCCCTATCAAAGATGCAATGCCGGTAAATAAATTTGAGAAAATTAGAAAGATTCTGCATTTCAACAATAATGAAAAAATTACCTGTGAATCATCCTCACCATGACAAACTTCACAAACTTAGACCAATAATAGAACATCTCAACGCAAAATTTTCAAGCATTACAATAGAACAAAGATTATCCATAGATGAGCAAATGTGCTCAACGAAAATAGGCCATTTCCTCAAACAATACCTTCCCAACAAACCCCACAAATGGGGGTTCAAATTGTTTGTCCTCTGCAATTTGATGGGCTATGCATACAAATTTCAAATTTATGCTGGAAAAGAGGCTGATGATAGATTGCCAAATGAACCTTATGTTGGAGTGGTTGGGCAAACAGTTCTGAATCTTCTCAGAATAGTTCCGAGGCAACAAAACCACATTGTCTATTTAGACAATTTTTATACGTCCTTGCCTTTGATGTGCGTATTAGCTAAAGAGGGAATTCACTCCTTGGGAACTATACAACGAAACCGCTTGGGTAAGTCATGTAAGCTTCCGTCAAAACAGGATGTTATGAAAAATACAGTAGCCCGAGGTGAACCTCGGGCTACTGTATTTTTCATATGAATCCGTCCGGTATCGCCCGGGAAATTACGACGACCAATTCAAAGCTGATGCCACTGTATCTACTAGTTCGAGACCAAATCCTCTGAATCCACTGAATCCTCTGTATCATAAAGAAAAGCTAAAACCTGTGAATCTTCTGTATCCACTGAATCATAGAAGATGACCAAACGCGTCGTCGTTATCGAATGATTCAGCGGATACAGTATCCTCTATATCCTTTGAATCATAAAGAAAAACCAAACAGGTTAAAAAACAAAACGCTGAATCCACTGTATCCTCTGAATCCGCTGAATCCACTGTATCCTCTGAATCCGCTGAATCACGTAAAGCAAGCAAAGGAATTTAAAAGTAAACCACTGAATCCTCCTAGTTTATTAAATACTAAATCTAGTAATTCTTCGGAACAACCTGAATTAAGTGATACACGAATTATGCTAAAGGGTATAGACCCAGGCGACGATGTTACAATGACATTAAGTAGTTTTCAAATGTCAATATTTCAAAACAAACCTGTTAAATTTGAACACCTGACCTCCACGTAGTAGAAGATATTAGCTTAAGTCAAGACGGCATTATAGATTTATTAAAACGATTCGGATGTCACATTAAATATGACGAAGGAATTCTTCGGATGGAAAACCATGTACCATTCAAGGACTAACCGAAATGGTCGTGAGGGGCGCCGCCGGCTGCGCGCCTCTTTACAGCGCGCAGTTGGAGCCGCCCCGCCCGGAGGAGCTTCACTGAGGCTCCCCGAGGATGAGCACCCCCTCGTGACAGAGGGGGGGCGACGGCGGGGTGGACCAGAGGGCTGATGCACTGTCCTGGGCCACCCCAACGCCGGAGGAAGGCCGCCGCGAGGTTTTAGTGGGTAACCCTAGGATCTGATTGCAGTTTACTGTTTTGGGAGTCCCACACTACCCCCTGCCGTTCCCAGGCGGGGGGTGTGCATAAAGCATTTCCAAGATTTGAATTTGCCGCCATTTATGCAGTACAGTGTTGCCAACCCTAAAAACAAAATAAATCGACAGTTGACAGTTTAGGGTTAGTAAAAATGGAGCGTTACGCAATAAAACAACGTGTCTTCGTTGTTGAGCAATATTTCAAAAACAATGAATGCTTGGCGGCCGTAGTTCGAAAATTTCATACAAAATATGGTCGGAATAGTGTTTTAACTTCATCAACTGTGAAGCGATTAATTGAAAAATTCCGAGAGACAGGATCCGTGGGAGACGCCAAACACACTGGTCGTCCAAAAACAAGCCGTTCAAATGTCAATATAGAGGCAGTGCGTGCGAGTGTCGGTGACAATCCAGGAACCTCAATTCGGCGTCGTGGACAAGAATTGCAAATTTCAAGATGCTCTCTACAGCGTATACTCACTAAAGATCTGTGTCTCCATGCTTACAAAATTCAATTAACACAACTACTGAAGCCCAATGACCATGCACAGCGAAGAGAGTTTGTTGAATGGATTATTGAGCAACAACAAATGAATGCTGATTTTTCGAGCAAACTCATCCTAAGCGACGAAGCACATTTTCACCTTGATGGCTTTGTTAATCGCCAAAATTGCCGCTTTTGGGGTTCTGAAAACCCACATGTGATTGTCGAAAAACAAATGCATCCACAACGTGTCACAGTTTGGTGTGCATTTTGGGCTGGAGGCATAATTGGACCATACTTTTTTGAAAATGAGGCTGGTCAAGCAGTGACTGTTACTTCTGCTCGATATCGCGACATGATAACACGGTTCTTTTTGCCGAAATTGGATGATATTGATGTGGCCAATATGCGGTTTCAACAAGACGGTGCCACATGCCATACAGCCCGTGAAACACTTCAATTATTGCATGAGACATTTCCAGGTCGTGTACTCTCTCGTTTCGGTGATCAGAATTGGCCCCCTAGATCGTGTGATTTAACACCATTAGATTTCTTTTTATGGGGTTATCTAAAATCACAGGTCTACGTCAACAAGCCCACAACTACGCGTGCATTAAAGGAGAAGATTCAACGTTGCATCAACGAAATTCAGCCACATTTATGCAGAACGGTGATGGAAAATTTCCACAAACGAGTGCGTATGTGTATGCAAAGCCGCGGAGGCCATTTGCCCGATGTGTTATTCCATAAATAACCCTATCCTATGTACTTTATGAATCAATAAAAAAATTACAATCAAAAGCCTAAAAACTGTGTTTTCTATTTAATTCAAATCTTGCGTTAATTTTGGGACATCCTTTATTATCATTGACTCGTTTAATATGCAACAATCGTTTAATATCCCACTACTTTTCCTCTTGATTTACACTTACAAACCTCTTTTATTATCCATCCATATGTATTGACAAATTGAGATAAACTTTTAATGTTACAAAGAAATGTAACCAATATCTTTAAATTCAGAGCAGAATCCAACAACCAATATATTTTCAAATTTAAAAACAAAAGTGAAAGACTTTCATGTCGTTTAATACTTCAATTCCCCATATCTGGAGACGAAATAATAACTTTGATACAGGATAATAATTGATCAGTGCACAATTCACGTGTTGTCCAAACTTGGATTGAAGAACAGGACAACCTCCATCTAATTAAGCTTCCACCGAAAAGCACAGACATGACTCCGATTGAAAATTTGTGGGGATTGATGGTGCAGAATTGGAACCTAACAAAAATATAAGAAATAAAGAAAATTATAATTACTATCGAGGGAACAATTTCTGCGAAAACTGTGTTCGTTCAATGTCTGATCGACTGCAGTCTATGATTGATGCTGGCGGTAGTTATACTAGATTTTGAGTTTTGAAATCGGAATTAACAACACATTATTTTAAGTATATTTTTTGTTAATTTGATTGTTAAAAAAACTATGTTGATACACATAAATAAATATCTACCTCATCTTGCAAGTTTTTCGTTGCGTTTTCATTCTGTCATTTAAGAATAACCTTATAAATTATAAAACGATATTATAACATTAAAATAACTATTTATGGATTATATCGCGTTTATTTACAACTTATTTTTATTTATTTCCCAACGTTTCGAACTCTTTACAGAGATCATTTTCACGAGTGATGAATACAAATCATCATCATCAGGAAATCACAAAAATCAGTTTAATGTTAGTACCACCTTAATGTTGCTTAAAGCTAGTTTCACGTCTGATACTTGCTTATTCCAATACGAGTATTTGATTAAAGAAAGAAATAACCTGCCATGTTTTATTTTCGTCTATGCCCATAACCTATTGTTCGCGAGTTGCACGTCTGATACGTAGTATCATTATTAATATTTTGTATGAACAGTGATAACATAACATATAACATAACTTCACGCCTTTTGTAACCCGAAGGTGTAGGCAGCGGCTGTTAAGCCTCGTCTCGCCGTTATGTTTACGTCCCAAATGGAATAGGTGACGAACCTATTGCCATACCGGGCACAAAGTTTTTCAGTCATCGATATTTATCACACATAACTTTCGAAAACAATTTGGAAAAGTCATTGGTGTGAGCCAGTGTCTGGAATCGAACCCGGACCTCTGGATCAGAAGCCGTGTGATCGACCACTGCGCCACCAAGACTTATAAACGAACAGTGATACTTTACGTTAATGCGTTTTCGGTGTGAAGTTAGCGACGAGCGGTTGTAGTGTATGATTGATATCCAGAGCAGTGCGTGGGTCTTGTAAGGCTCGTATAGCGTGCGTCAGTTGTAGGGCACATTCGGGGGGCGAGTTCTGAGGTAAAGCAGCACATTCACGTTCCAACGCGCTGCTCACTGCATTTAACAGTTCCGAGAAACCGAGCGATATCGCAGCACGCCTTAGACGGTTCAGCTCCTGATCAAAAATGTCTTCTGTAATAATCTTTCATCAAAGATTACAATACAATACATGCATACATAAGTTGACGAAAAATCCCTTGCGGGGTAGGCAATCAGAACAAAGCGCCATAAGGCAAATTAAAATAATGTAAAACAAATATTTCATATAAAAATACTCGTCTCGCATGTCTGGAGGTCGAGCATCCCGCTTCTTAATTTAGTAGTCGTGAATCGAATCTTAGTTTTGGGCCCACACTAATGACCTTCTAAATTATTTTTGAAAGTTACGTGTAACATTTTTCGACTAAATTGTGCCCAATATGTATACAGCAATATGTTCTGTCACCTATGGATGTTAAAATTCGTCGAGCCGGGGCGGCTTAAAAAGCGCTGAGAACAAGTTCGGGTAGAAAAAAGTATATTTTTTTACCTTATAAAGATGTTGCGTCTTGTCGGGCAGTTTCCTCGCGTGTCGCAGCACTTTCTGCACGTCCGCGAGCAGCGCGTGAGGACGAGCCCACGCGCATCCAGACCCGCCCCCGCTGTACGAACGCCACGAACGTATAGGGAACTGCTCCGCTATGGAAATAAACATAATATTTATTTACAATATTAAGTAGAAATATTTTTTTTGTAAATTATTTATAATATATACAATTAAAGACTAGCTGAAGTCAAATTACTCTGCATTTCAGTCTACTGGCAACGTGCCCCGAAGATTGGCCGCAAATATATTTCAAATAATACAGACATTCCTTCAAAAATCGACGTACATCAAGTGATTATCAAAATATAATGCGTTTCGGACATGCTTTTGCAATTGTATTTTAAATATTAATGATTGCTATTTGTCAATTTTAAAGCACAGAATTATTTGTTTATTCAAAGAAGATTTTTTTTTTATTAATGTTTAAGAAGCAGCAAACTGCTCAAAACTTTTTTTGGTCGCTCTCGTTTTGTTTACTTGCATTTTTATAAATTAAAAATGCGTATAAAAAGTGTTACCAGGCGACTGTCCTTCTTCGACGGGCCCCAGCTGGTCGAGAGATCCAAGCCAGGGCGCCGCAGCTGTTCCTGGGCGCAGCACATTCAGCAACAGACACGAACGGCGAGCTCTAGAGGCTTCGCACCAGGCAGACAGCGTGCCCCACCAGTCGTTGCCCAGCTGTACCACCGCACACATGCTCTCCACCTAAATTATAAATTTATTTAGTACCTGCATATACCAAAATAACATAAATTTGTTTTTTACAAAAATCTACGTCTGTTACTTCCGGAAACCTCTGAAATGGCTGGACCTAATTTAACAGGTAGCTGGTGTATTAAGAAGTAACTTAGGCTACTTTTTATAAGAAAATAATTCTTTTAACTATTGCTTCCGAGGAACAATGTTCGCCGGGTCAGATGGTAAAAAAAAATGAGTATTTGTTTTGTAACCAGTATACCTCCACAGGTTATAATTGAGGATATAGCCAGAGGTATACACATAACTCGCTAATAAATGCATGAAACTTTTCGGACACAATACACACTGAGCCCTCTAGTTTTCCAAGTTAAGCCACAATGAATACCAATACATACGAGTATATACAGTTAATTGTAACTATATAGAAAAACGTCTAGACGTGTCATATCATTATACTTGCCTACTCTGGAGTTCTTATTACAAATCTTACCTTCAAAGCTCCATGTAACAGCACACAGAAGTTGGGCACTTTGCTTGGATCCGACATGTCTTCCTCTGTTGTAGATCCGTCTGTACTAGAAGACCCTTCCTGTAGGTATCATATGAGATGAATTATAAAAGCAACTTTTTCTAACGTTTTTCACAAATATACATTGTAGTAAAACCTCTAAAATCTAGTTTAGAAATCACTATATATATACTTAGTCATGCCATAAATATGTAACAAAGAAAAAATTTTTTTTTTAATTGCAAATAATATTTATTACTTTTACAGTGTGTTACTTTAATACATAAATATAAAACGATATAAAATATAAAAAGCTTATTCGAAGTGGTCTCCATTGGCTGCAATACAGGCTTTTTAAACGTTGAGGCCAGTTATCAATAGAAACACGCACTCTTTCCATGGAAAAATTCTTCACTGCCAATCGTATGGATTGTTTTAGGGACTCTAAATTATTATGACGTTTAGAGCAAGCCGTACTCTCTAAAACTGACCAAAAATCATAATCCAGTGGATTAAGATTGGGACTAGACGACGGCCAGTCTTCAGCTCTAATGAAGTCCGAAACGTTCGCTTCCAACCAAGATTGCGTGGACCGAGCTTTATGACCCGGTGCCGAGTCTTGCTGGAAGGACCATACTTCGTTATTGAACATGGTGTTGTTAAGGGGCTTGACTACCTTTTCAAGAAAGGTATCTTGATACACTTGTGCCAATGTTTTGATATCTTTTTCACAAAAATATGGCTCAGTCACTCCTTCGTAGCTAACACCCCACCAAACCATCACTTAAGTCGGATAATGCCCACGTTGCACTCTGTCAACTAATTGGGAAGCTTCCTTAGAGCTTTGAGCATAAATACGGTCATTTTGTTTGTTAAAATGTTGCTCAATTGTAAAAACTTTTTCATCCGTAAACAATATTTTTCTGTAACCTCCCTTTGCGTACCGCTTCAGTAGTTGTTTAGATTTTAACACCCTATTCTTTTTTAAATTATCAGTTAGTAAATGACCAGTGCGCCTCTTATAGGCTGCAAGTCCTAAGTCTTCTTTTAAAATACGCGACATTGTTCTAGGTGCTATCTTCATCTCCCGAGATAAAATCTTTTGCTTGCCGACAGGATTTCTTCGAATTCTTTCCCTTACTGCTTTGACCACCTTTTTCGTACGAACACTATGTGGACGGCCAGGTCTTTTTCTGTCACAAACAGAGGAGGTCTCATTGTACTTATTAATAGCCCGGTACACAAACATTTGACTAATACCAAGTGTATGGAGAGTTTTAAAAATTGCATTTGGCTCCATACCTACTTTATGTAATGCAATCACAGCGATTCGGTTCTCTTTATCACCCCACTCCATTTCAATATCGCAAAATATTGTACAATGTATTGGCGCCAAAACGAGAAAATACAATGAACAATCGTATAAAAATGACAGATTCCAAATTCAAATGTAATATTTTTTTATTTTTAGTTGTAACAGTATTTATGGCCAGACTAAGTATTTTTCATACCAAATGAATTACTTATTATATTATGGATGTCTGGGTGGTCCAATGGTTTAGATCCACACGGCTTCTGAATCCAGAGGTCGCGGGTTCTAATCCTGGCACACACCAATGACTTTTCGAAATTAATTTCGAAAGTTATGTGTGATAAAACATCGGTGCCTAACAATTTTGTGCCCGGTATGGCAATAGGTTCGCCACCTAATCCATTTGGGACGTAAACATAACGGCGAGTCGAGGCTTAACAGCCACTGCCTACAACTTCGGGTAGAAAACACCTTTTTCTTCTCTGAAGTTATGTTGTTATTTAGGAAACCTCGCTCAGTAAACGAAACGCGGCATGAGCCACTTTACGTCTTTTTTTCTGAGATATTGTGGCATTTCAATGGATCATTCATGCAGTGAACTAAGACAATGTCATTTATATAATATATATATTTAAAATATACCTTTGTTGGTGTTTTGGATCCATAATTTTCTCGCCCAGCACTGTTACCTGGTTGCGCTTGAGGTATCACAAGGTGTTTACTTAACGCTATTGGAGTACCTGTTAAAAAAGTATTCATCTATTACTGTGGATTACTTTTTACGATTTTACTTATTTACTTATTATCAATCATAAAACTTTATAATTTAATTACCACGGAATTATTTTCGGTAATTATTCAGGATAAATATAGGTGACTGACAACATTATTCGCGGTATATGGCAATAGGTTCCGCTTTTTCATTTGGAACTTTAAAATACGGCGACACCTTCAGGTAGAAAGACACGAAGTTATATAATTACCAAGGTCTTGTTGTGATATAAAACCAATGACATGCAGTTGATTGGCCAGTGTGTAGGTGGTGGCCAGTCCCTCGTGTGACACGGCCTGCGGTGCCGGAAACAACTGGACTCTAGCTTCCAACTGTCCACACTTCAGTGTGCACCAAAACTCTTGATAATGTTGCTCACATAGACGAGTAATTGCTGTAATCACCTATAAATAAATATAATAATTTAGTATAAAAAAAGTCACGTTCTGCTGTCTGTCCCCTTAAATGCTAAGATCTTTGAAACTATGCAACGGTTTTTGATGCGAGTTTTTTTAATAGATAAGACTTCTTTCGTTTGTATGTATAGTCTAATATATAAAATTCTCGTGTCACGGGCTTCGAACTTGAACTCCTGCGAAACGGCTGGACCGATTCTCATGAAATTTTGTATGCATATCGGGTAAGTCTGAGAATAGGACAACATCTATTTTTCATCCCCCTAAATCACAAGGGTAATTTTTCTATATATTGTTTTTTTATTTTTTTTTTATACAACGGGATACCAAAATACATACAATCCTAAATTTTCAACCCCCTACGATCAACCCCTATTTTATAAATTTTATTTTTCGGGAAGACAACTTTGCCGGGTCAGCCTAGTTCGTTTATAATGTAGTAAAGAAAAAGTGATAATTTTCGAAATTCATCACTTTAATTGTAAACACTGTAAAAATAACTTCTGATACGGAACAAAGTTCGCCGGCTTAGTTAGTAATGTAATAAAAAAGAAATTAATTATAAGTTTATAATTTTATTTTCGCATTATGATGAATTGTTCTATTAAGCTGAAAAAAATATGATTCATATGACCTCATGACTCATATGAATATCTTTGGATAAAAATGTCTCTATTAATTAATGTCCCATCGAAGTTGCAATTCTGGCCGAAGCCGATGAATCGGCATTCACCAAAACCTCGGTCTCGGCCGCATGGTGTGATGACCTTGAGAAATTGTTAATTATTCTAATCTCAAAATAATATTTAGCCCACGCCACATATATACGACGCCACATAATGGCACGTAGTAGCCCAATTTAATTAAAATCAGCTGTCTTTTGTTTTTCTTCTATTAAAATTGTAAAATTTAGGATGATCGATTTGGCAATAGAAGTTTGCGGTTTCCGTCATCAAGATTCTCTTAGCCGTTTCGTAACTATGGACGAAACTAAGGTTTATAATATTACACCAGAGACTTTGGGAGAATTTGGGTTTGAAGTAGGATTTGAATTCTATAGAATGAATTAGAATCAATTACATTGGGTACAGTCTCGGTGGCGCAGTGGTCGAGCACACGGCTTCTGATCCAGAGGTCCGGGTTCGATTCCAGACACTGGCTCAAACCAATGACTTTGATAAATATCGATGACTGAAAAACTTTGTGCCCGGTATGGCAATAGGTTCGCCACCTATTCCATTTGGGACGTAAACATAACGGCGAGACGAGACTTAACAGCCACTGCCTACACCTTCGGGTAACAAAAGGCGTGAAGTTATGTTATGTTACATTTGGTACAATACAATAATTACCAATATTATAACAATTGAAGTCATAAACCTACAGCAAATATGAAAATGAATCAGTTGTGTCTAGGTCACAGATAATTTTGTGTGAATTTTCATCAGAAATAGTATATTTTAAAAGTATGTCCATCACTTATACTCACTCCAGGCACTGTAAGTTGATCCGGACAATATATTGAACCACGGGAGATATTTCCAGTAGAATTACTAGTTGTGTTATTAGCTAAATCCACAATTTTCTGATAAAGAGGCATTGCTGAAAGAAAACACCAATATATGATTATAAATTCATAATTAAGATATGGGTATGAATAAATAGTTTACGGATAATAAACCTCAGATCTACCAACTGTGAACAGTCCAGCCATTTCAGAGGACTTTAGTGACATACACTATAACTGGAGATTAAATATATTAGATACATTAATACATCTAACTCCTTTTTCTAGGCAACATTCAACCAACAAAAATCTTTAATGCTGGTCAAATTTATATCATTTTGTGTACAGATAGAGACATTTACCATGTTGTAATGAAGAGTCATGTGGAGATACTATGGGCAAGATGTGAATCTTGGCTGGGTATGTTGGTGGCAGAGGTAATGACTGGATAATGCGGTTTCTGCCTATCGCACCGACTCCACTGCTACCATCTGTTATCTGTGATAAGGTTAGAATTATGTCAGTAACCGATAGACATGGTAAATATATGTAATTTTGAACTCTAAAACATATAATGCCTGAACGATATGTTAGTGCAAGTTAACATTTCAATTTTTCTAAATCAAATCTGGTTCAAATTTTTTAAGGTTCAACATATTAATAATATAATAATATCTTGGACATAATTCACACAGTGCCCTCTAGTTCCAAACTAAGAAACTAAATGCTTGTGCTATGAATACTAGATAACGGATAAAATACATATATACTTTTCTTTTGTAAATACATACTTATAATATATAGGAAAACACCCAGATGCCATACAAACATTCATGCTTGTCACAAATATTTGTACCGGGTGGGAATCAAACCCAACATCGATTCTGCAGTCGGTAGCTTTACCAATTTAATGGCCAAAAGTGACTAGTAGGGTCATAGTCGCCAATAACGAAAGAAGAAGAAGAAGCTTTACCAATGCACCACGAGGCTCTCACCACAACATGTCTAAATAACACATTATGTCTAACAACTGCTGAATTGTATGTATGTATTAAATTACCAGTACAATCTGGACTGGTGTTTGGCATCCCCACTCACTGAGTACCAGTTGGTTAACACCAAGCAGAGCGGAGTCAATGCATGTTTTATCTCCTTCTTCTAAGACCAGTAGCTTGCTACGTATTGTGTCGAAATCCCGAGTAAATGGCACTGTAACTGTAACAGACCATATAATATTATATTTAAAAGTACAAAAGGCGGCCTTATCGCTAAGAGCAATCTCTTCCAGGCAACCTCAATGATACCCTAAAATTCTACATTAACTTTTAAATAATACATTTAAGATGACCATCCATGATGATCCATTTACATAGCAAATTAATAAAAAAGATTATATAAATGTTCAGGATAAAACTCATATAAGTGGTTTGGTAATTTATGGGCATAATTGTAAAAAACAAAGAAATATGATAGGTCATCACGAGAGTAGTTTATCTTAAGATTTTGGCACAAAATTAACAATCTGAGCAACGTATACTTAATTGTAATAAGAAGCCCGCCCAAATGAGTTGTTATTATTATGTTATTACGTTTATTATTATTACAAGAGTGACCTTAATCACATTACCTTCGTAAACAGAAGAAAAGGTGACCAGCGCAACATATTCCAATTTTGCATGGACACTTAAATAATCTAGAAATGTGTTTACAGCGGCGGCAGATAACGTTAGCCTAGTGTGAGTTTCTGTTGTATCAGAAATTTGAACTGGACGTGACATAGATAGTGATACATCTAATAGTAATACTGTAGGCATTTTGATTATAAAAATACACGAACATTAAAGAAAGATAAGGTAAAGAAATAGAATCAATTCTCAATTTATTATCGTTGTCGGCTTCACAGGTCCAGTCAGCTGTCATTGTCAATTTGAAAATTGACATTTTTTTTTTAATTTGTCGATTATTGGACAGGCTAAAGCATTTAAGCCATAATGACTTGTCTGACGATATTTTTTAAAGAATTAATGATGATGAAATTTTAAACCAACCTACACTAACTTAACCGTTTTTTTTTTTTTCTCGCTGGGAAAAAATCCATTGTGCATACGCCTCCCACTGGGGGGTGAGAGGGTTATGTGGGGCTCCCGAGAGGTGGTAGTTCGGGTACCCACTAAAACAACCCAGCGCCGTTCCCGCTTCGTCACGTTAGGGGAGACTGGGACACGGCCGAGCCTTTCAGCCAGCCTCCCCCGACGATTTGCCCGCCCTTACGGCAGGCTCCGCGTGACCCTCGCTATGGTGAGGGGCTCGGGAACGACCGAGATCGCCGGCCATCGCCGTCCGACGATGGTGTCGGTACACTAACTTAGCCTAACCTAACCTAATCATACATAAAGTCGTGGCACTTTATGCATGATGTCCCGAGGGAGTTTTGACGACACTGTAGGAGAGCACACTAAACACGATATTTACACCATTCCTCACATTTGCACTTATATACGAACACTTATTAAACAAAATGCCAGGAATTTTATCCAATAATATCCATTGAAACACAAATCTGAGAAAATAATGCAAAGAACGGCCATGTCTCTTCCAAAGTCCCGCCAAAATATCCTCAAAATTAACATTTGACAATGTCAATGATGACATCTACGTTCAAAAACAATAAATTTGCGCAGGTCTTATAAATAAGTATTATATACCTAAATAATAAGTAGTAAACCATATTATGAGAACACTATTTTGTTAGTAGATATTGTGTTCTCTTTAGTAGAGTGTTTATATGCGATGCAAGGTAATAGTAATGGTCAGGAACCCTATATTTCATTATCTCACACTACGTAAGGGTAGGGTATTAATAAAAGAAACCTGCTGTAGGGTAATTATCATCCTCATTTAGATAAAAAAAAAAAAATATACATATTCTTGAGAAATGTTCTAATATAAAAAAACACAAACATTTATCGTCACGATAAAGAAGACCTAGGAAATAGTAGGTACAGAATCTAAGTTAATGTGTCATATAATAGATTCTCCATCACCGTTTAGTTGATATATGGCATAGTGTAATTTATCTCAATTCAATAATACATACATAAATACTTACGTAGGTACAATTATATTGTTTTGTTTTGTATTTAGTAATAGAAATTCGTAACGCCACTACGAAGCCAACTAGAGTTTGAGTACCTACTCGCTTCACGAAGTGTTTACTGTCTCCAGCTATGGAACAAACTATAGAACATAACACAGTATTGGATAACGAGAATGAAGAGGAGCAAATAGAATTTAGCTACAACTTTATAAGCATTCCTTGGGACGATCGGACAAATAAAAGCAAGATTTTTGTAATACTTTTATTAATTTCAATATTTTTCACCACAATGACGTTAGTTTTTATTAACTTTCACATGCATTATAAAAGATTTAGTTGGACTGGGAGCTTCAGAGAGCCCGAAGTAAGTTGTTATAGACTTCGCGTCGACGAACTACCTTATGTGGCGCGATTTCATTCCGCCGCTACTAATGAATTACTGTGCCTGGGGGCAGTCGTAAGTCCAACATCAATTTTAATTAATGGAATATGCATTATATCTGGACCATTAAGAATGCTTATCGGCAGTATGTCTGAGTAAGTATTACTTATTGTACTATTAATATAATAAATACCGCAAATGACGCCGTGCTTCTAGCCGAACTCCCTAGGACATGCACTATGTGACTAGTCACTAATGTGAAAGATGATTGCTTGAAAGGCTTACCTACAATTGAATGTGATGTGTTTAAAAGGGAAGAAACCAGAATGTATGCAAGGATAATTATTGATGTTGTAGTCTTAGAGCAGGTGAATGAATTTATGTAGGTGTCTTGGAAGCACTTTTAGCAGCGAATGTTGAAAGAGTGGCGTTAGGAAACTGGTAGATTCCTGGGCGCACAGAATGTTAGCTGAAAAACCCAGCTAGCCATTCACAATGCCATGCCGTCAAAAAGAAATACACTTTGACTTTCAATTTCAGGCCCCGGTGCAGAAAAGGATTTTCCGTCGATATCCTAGAATCAGTCTATCACCCAAGTGTCCTTTCCAAAAAGCTAATTCTGCTATCCACTTATGAGGACATACATGAATGTTCGACGCCCATAAAAATCGGTCACCGCTTAAACTTAAATTCAAAAGTTCATATCATTGGCAGACCTTACACTCATGGCAGAGTATTGTCGCGGCAACAACTTCCTTTGGCTGGTTTTGAATTTGCCAGAACAGAAGCAAAAAAAATGAACTCATTTAAAAATTACACGATTGTAGTAAAGGAGATAAAACGTTGTCCAGTACGAGCTGGTGATTTGATGATACAGAATGAAAAATTGTACGGACTGGCTGCGTATCAACGCAATAGATTAGGTTATTTTGCTAGTTTAGATCCGATTAAAAATGTTTTAAGGGAAATCGATGGTGATATTAATAAATGATAACATAACATAACTTCACGCCTTTGTTACCCGAAGGTGTAGGCAGCGGCTGTTAAGCTTCGTCTCGCCGTTATGTTTACAGCCCAAATGGACACACACACACACACACATAATTAACTTCCAAAAAAAATTTCGAAAAGTCATTGGTGTGAGCCAATGTCAGGATTCGAACACCGACCACTGGACCATCGAGACTAATAAATGATGATACTTATTTAATAATTGAATTTTTGAAAAAAACAATTTTTGTGATAAATGGAAAGAGTTATATAGCAAAGCTTTTTTATTTTTAATATATTTCAAAACATATATCAAAATAAAATTCTGTTTTTGAGTTCAATACCGGAGACACGCCGACAGAACCCGAACAAACACGAGCGCGTGTGGCGTCATAATGTTAGTCTTCACTCATTGCAGTTTATACAGAGATAATAAGTACAGTGTTTTGATTTGATCTATTTAATTTTGTTGTCATTATTAAATACTCAAATATATATTCAAAATGCCGAACCTCAGATGTTATCGTTCTTGTTTTGTATCATTATGTACGAATACTACAAAAGAAAAACTCCTGACTAAATGTTTCTAAATCTTCCCCAAGATGTAAAACGTCGAAACAAATGGTTTCGTGAAAATTCCAAAACAAAATAAAGTTTTTGCCATTTCACTTTTAGCAAATTCCAAAAGTTTCTTTTTTTATCAGGCAAACGAGCAGGCGTGTCACCTGATGGTAAGTGAGTAGCGCCACCCATGGACACCTTGAACACATATAGTGTTAAAGTTGCGTTGCGTGCTACAGTACCTTGGGAGTGAGATAGGAAAGGATGGGGAAGGGTGGTGGGCCTCTGGGTACCTCTCTCACCGAACGAGACGCGGCATGAGTTGATGTCGCCGTAACTCTCACGCGATGCTCTACAATTTATGAAATAAATAATTATATTTAATATAATGGAGAATAAATACGTAAATATTTTCATTTATTATATTATTTTGAACAGGCTTACCTCGAACTTCGTCATAATTAAAGCGAACGTCATTTTTAAAAAAAATCGGTGATTATAAATATTTCAACATCAGGAATATTTTCTCAAAACTGGTAACGTGTGATAGGGAAGCAAACAAGCAGGCATGTCACCCGATGGTAAGCAACTAACGCCGCCGATGGAGACCTGCGATATAGATAGTGCCACAGTTGCCGCCCTTAAAACAGTTATACGGTAGGATCGGGGGTGGGATGGGAAAAGGAGAGGGGAAAGAGTCGGGCCTATGAATACCTCTCTGACGGTGCGAGACGCGGCATGAGCCACTTGGCACTTTCCGTCAATATTTTGAGAGCTCGTGTTATTTCAACGGTCGAATTGGCCCATTCATTCAGCGAACTGCATTGCTCTACTAAAATTATTGTCAGTGTAACAAATGGAGACGTAAGATTTTATGATAAATATTGATTAATTTTGTTATTGTCGTATTTAATTTAAGTAGGTAGTTTTTTTTCTTACTAATCTCATATCACATCGACAAAATCGAAAGTTAAATTATAGATCTTGGGACAGATGAGTACTTAGAGCCTGCTTATGAGTAGCATGGTATGCATGCCTATGCGTCCTCAGAAAATACAATGTAAATTTGTGGCAAATTAGCACTTTTTCCATGTTTAAAATAATAATAATAATAAAAAAACAAATATGTCTATCAATCCCTTCCCAATAACGTACGGTAGATTGGGTTGTCAATCTGTGGAAGGGGTGAAACTAAATATGTTGACAGCATTGTTTGCATTAACGTGCTTCCAATTTGACCCAACTGATAGCCAATAGTTGATAGTCGAAAATTATAATAACCCATTAAGGGCACGTCACACGCACGATTGAACGGCACACACCGAACTGTGATTTTCCAGAGGACATGTGTTGGTCGGCCACAATTAAAATGTTAATTTGTCAGTCACATCAATGTTACGCATCGCGTCATCTTTTGTTAGGTAATTGACGCATCAAATTACACGTGTTTTTTTTTGCTTGTTGTAACTGTTGTCTAGCTATATTATTCCAGTGTCACAGAAATTTTAATATTTCTTTAATTCATGCCTGTACCTAGGTGCACAAACTTTTCGTCATCTATTGATATAATCAGAGATCGTTAATAAGTCGTTAATTACCGATAATTGGCCTCAAAAATAAATTAAAAATCTGGACCCTTATATCATCAATTTTAAAATGAAAGTCCAGTTTTTTGAGACGATGAATTGTCTATGTCTGCTGAAATGATCAAACAAGGTGGAACCTGTGACCGGGACGTTTTCCTGACCTTTGTTCAATTTATGCTGGAGGTCGGATAAGGTATAATTCTATACCTTCAGTGGTCCAGTGGTCGAGCTCTCCGCTTCTCCGATTCAGAAGTTATGAATTCAATTGCGGTCTAACTAATGGTTTCACGGAATTCTTTTAAGAAGTTATGTGTAATAAATATCGATGACTGACCACTTTGTGCCGAGTGTGATGGCGATGGGTTTGCCAGCTATCCCATCTGGGACGTAACCTAACGATTTGGCGAGTCGAAGCTTTAACAGCCGCAGTTGTCTCCAGAGAGTGCAATCTATGAATATAAGGATGCAAATAATGAAAAAAAGATTTAGTAAGATTGATGATTTAGTAGCTAACTTTTGGAAGCGAGAGTTGGCAATATGCTTAATTGTAGGATTACCGCGGTCGAAGCGTGTTTAGGTAATGTGCGTAATTTGCGGAATGACGCTCACTGACCGCGACGAAAAGAAGGTTGTAAAGAAGGAAGTTAGATTGAAAGAGAGTGTTGGTCTAAAAGTATGAAAGGGCTTACTCCGGTGATTCGGACATGTAGAAAGAATGGGAGATGAGACTTCATTATGCAGACGTGGAAGGATTTAGGAGTCGAGCACGGCCACCACACATTTTCCATGACCAAATTGAACGAGTCCTTGCGGCAAATGATGTCAGTAGTCTTAAAAACCGACGCACGTAACAATAGTTATGAAAGTCAATGAAGTGAGTGAAGTGCTCAAGAAATGTGCCTTCAGGAGCTCCGTTCTATTTGCCTACCCTGCAAGTGACTTGGCGTGAAGCTATATATGTGTATTTTTGTAAATATAGCATATATATACATACTATACACACATAACATTTTAGGTTCAAATATCGAACGATCGGCAATTATATATAGTCTACACTCATAGGGATAAAGGCGTGCAGGTACAAAAAGAGAATTTATTTTATGGAGTAACCTAAATCCCTACAAATGAGTTGCTCGTAGATTTTGTTGGAGAGGATGTCAACCGACAAATAAAGCAGATGGGACTTTTCTGTCGACGGTTCTTTCTCTCACACTAACTTACCATAATAATTTCATTCACTCGCATGAATTGGCCAGCTCGAGCAATGAAATACACGACCTTTCAGAAAATCGACGTAAAGGGGCTAATGTCCTGTTGCGTTGTATGAGAGGTATACAGAGGCCCACCAATCCCTCTCCTCATTACCCTGCTCTATCTATCTTAAAGACCAGTTTCCAATGGGCGATGCCGGTGGTAAGCAACCGGCTTATCATCGGATTGACCCGCTTTTCCTAAACTCTAATTCAGAACTTATAAAACACTTATTTACGGCTTGGATATTTTGGTCATGCCGGCGTCAATAATAGCAGATCGAATAAAAAAAAATGCGTAGGCAAAATAGAAGAAAATTCCATGAATATTAATTACTTCGACAAATGACAATAAAAACGACGAACGAACAAATAAAAAAAATGGGAAATCTGGAAGCCATTTCCATATTAATAAGCGTGAGACATTAATGAAATATTAATTGCTGTCTGTCTTGTTCGCTCCGTAAACAATTTAGTGAAATGACATGAAACATTTATTTATTGTCTACAAGTCGAATAGCTTTTTTTGTACATCTCCATCGAAGAAAATCACCGACGAATGCTGAAAATAAATTATTATTCATCAGTTTCAATAAACAAATATTAACATAAACGTCAATTAACTCATCAATTTACTATAACCAGACTTGTTGTTGATGGCAGTTCCTCTCGTATTACACTAGAATTCAATCAAACGTAGTTAATTTAACTTTTCAGGCTTAGGTTAGTAGAGGAATATGAAAATAAGAATCTGCCGACTAAATGCCGTGATGCGTTTATATAATTTTTTTTATAACTTCAAGTCTCATTTTACTAATGATGGCGAAACCTATTGTCGTATCCATATCCATACTTATAACATAACTTCACGCCGTTTTCTACACAAAGGTGTAGGCAGTGGCTGTTAAGCCCCGACTCGCCGTTATGTTTTACGTCCCAAATGGAATACGTGGCGAACCTATTGCCATACCGGAAACAAAGTTTTTATCATATCACAATCAATATTTATCACACATAAATTTCGAAATTAATTTCGAAATGTCATTGGTGTGTGCCAGGATTAGAACCCGCGACCTCTGGATTCAGAAGCCGTGTGCTCGACCACCGAGACTCAATATTTAACACACTTGATTCCCGACTGCCGAAAAACGACTACTGAGACGTCTAAACATTCTTTAAAAAACAATATCTGGGATAATTCTAACTAACACGGATTTTAAGACCTATTTAATATTTATATACTAGCTGACCCGGCGAACTTTGTTCCGCATCAAAAGTAATAAATGAGTAATATTCATTTAAATGGCATGCTGTAAAGGGCCGTATTGATCTATATCAAAAACATAATCTATTTAAGACTCTTAACTGAATGAAAATTAATGCTGTAATCTTTAAAATCGCTTAGTAAATAAGCCATTATTTAGCGTAAAAAGATAAGAAATAAAAATTACAATTGTGGGTTATCCTTAAGAGATAGACATATGCCATCAGGGACTTCCATGTAGACATTTTGAATTTGAGATAAAAACCGCCCCGTTGACGCCCTCTATCTATTAAAAAAACACTCATCAAAATCCGTTGCGTAATTTTAAAGATATAAGCATATAAGGGGACAGATAGCGGAAAGTGACTTTATTTTACACTATGTAATGATAAGCTGACCTGGCAAACTGTGTTTCGCTTCGGAAGCAATAAACAAATTAATAAAAGTTTTTATTCTAAAAAAGTAGCCTAAGTTAGTTCTTTTTACACCAGCTTCTAATCTTTATAATCGCTTAGTAAATAAGCCATTATTTTACGTAAAAAGGTAAGAAATAAAAATTATAATTGTGGGTTAAAGACATTTTGAATTTTAGATAAAAAGCGCCCCGTTGACGCCCCTCTATCTATTAAAAAAACACTCATCAAAATCCGTTGCGTAATTTTAAAGATATAAGCATTTATGAGGACAGACAGCGGAAAGTGACTTTATTTTATACTATGCAATGATTAGCTGAGCTGGCAAACTTTGTTTCGCTTCGGAAGCAATAAACAAATTAATAAAAGTTTTTATTCTAAAAAAGTAGCCTAAGTTAGTTCTTTTTACACCAGCTACCTGTCAATAAATGTCCCGTCAAAATCGATCCAGCCATTTCAGAGATTACCCGGAACAGACAGTCAAAAATTTTTCAAAATTATATCTTGGTATATGTACCGTATTCATATGAATGTAGTAGAAATCAGTTATTTCAATATTACAAACAGACACTTCAATTTTATTTGTACGTATAACATAACATAACATAACTTCACGCCTTTTATTACCCGAAGGTGTAGGCAGCGGCTGTTAAGCCTCGTCTCGCCGTTATGTTTACGTCCCAAATGGAATAGGTGGCGAACCTATTGCCATACCGGGCACAAAGTTTGTCAGTCATCGGTATTTATCACACATAACTTCCGAAAACAATTTCGAAAAGTCATTGGTGTGAGCCAGTGTCTGGAATCGAACCCCGGACCTTTGGATCAGAGGCCGTGCGCTCGCCCACTGCGCCACCGAAACTGTTTTATTTGTACGTATAGATGCATAGATTTATTATACAATGCATATTTAGTTAAAATATTTATTAGACACCGATACAGATCCAAATTACTTTATACAGATGTTAAATATAAATTTAGATTTATCCCTATAAATGAGGTACGCAAAGGTTAAGCTATAGGGAGTGAGAGTGGGGTGGTCAACCGATAAATAAAACAGATGGGACATTTGCGTCGATGGCTCTTTGTCAAGCGACTTTCGAGCATTAATCGTATAATATCTGTGGGTCAACTGCTCGAGGTTGATTTGGAGGTTGTTGAAACAAATTTCAAGTGATCAATTTGTGGTTTAGCTAGGAGTCCTTTCAACTAGTTGGTCACCAGTTGCGCTCTACAATTTAACTGCAATAATAAATCAAGATGTACATTAGGTTTGTTTTGATTATAACTTATAGAACATAAAATAACATAACTTGACTTTTCTACCAGAAGGTGTAGGCAGCGGTTGTTAAGCCTCGACTCGCCGAATCGCCATGTTACGTCCCGTAAAATGGAATAGGTGCAGAACCTTAATATTAGGCTTCATTCCCGGGAGTTCTCGACCCGAGAATTCCCGGGAAATCGTTGCCATTTGTTCCCGTGAAATCAAGCTCTAGAAAAGTCGAGAACTCGAGAAATATAATATTATAATTATATTATATTTTATATAATATTTAATATATATAATATTTATAATTTCACGCCAAATCCCTTGCGGGGTAGGCAGAGAGAACGGCGCGCCATAGGGCACGATTCTTGCACACCTCACTCGCTTTGTTGACTTTCATAACTCTTTTCATGCACGCGCGTCGATTTTTGAGGCCCCTAACATCATCTTGATCCAGAACACGTTCTATTTGGTCATGGAATGTGTGTCTAGGCCGTCCTCGACTCCTACATCCATCCGCTTTTGCATTGTATATCTGCTTAGTCAATCTTGCATCATTCATCCTTTCTACATGTCCGAAACATTTTTCCGAACCAATTTTTTATAATTTTTATTTTTCAGTAAATATCCAGAATTTAAGAAGAAAAACGTTAAAAGAAACGTTAACATCTGTTAACATTTTATTTCACGTTATTTTTTACTGTTTATTAAAAGCTACTTTTTGTTTAGAAGTTTTGAATTGATTTCTCTCTACATAACCAATCAAAATGAAGCTGTGATTGTTTTTAACAAAATTAAGGCATTGACGTTTTCTTTCCTGTTAATTTTTTGTTTAGATTAAGAAACTACTTTTGTTTATAATTCAGAAATGATGCTGTCATTATAATTATGAGTCTGCATATTATTTATTATTTCAATACTAGCTGACTCAGCGAAGTTTGTTTCGCCTCGGAAGCAATAAATAAATAAAAAAGCTATTTTCTGAAAAATATAGACTAAGTTATTCCTTACTACACCTGCTACCAGCCAATAAAAGTCCCGTCAAAAGTGGTCCAGCCTTTTCAAAGGTTACCCGGAACAACCAGACAGACAGACAAAACTTGAAAATTATGTTATTTTAGTGTGCATACCGTAGTATTATATGAATGCAGTAGGATTGAAATAACCGCTATTTCAATATGTATTACAAAACGGTCATCATTTGCCTTTTGAGGTCCACTGCTGGACAGGCCTCCCCATAGAGCGCCACAACTGCCGGTCCGTTCACTCATGGGGGGTTTTTGCCATAATCGCCACGCTTGGTAGGCGGGTTGGCGATCGCAGTAGGCTGTATTTTGTTGAGAGAGAATGCTGCTGCCCATTCTTCCAGCGTTTTCCCTTAGTCGCCTTTTACGACACCCACGGGAAGAGATGGTGTGGCGGTATTCTAAGCCGGCGCCACACAGCAAACGGTCACTTCAATTTATTTAGGTATAGTATAATATAGATTTAAAAAAAGTTAATTTCTTATTCAAAAGAAAATACGTTTTTGAATGTCATTAATTTGATAGTTTTATTTGTGAGCAAAACCACTTAATTATTGATGTTATTGTAACCAAATAATATGAGAAAACGTTCGTAAATGTAAATTTCTCGACAACCCGAGAAAACCCGAGAAATTAGCGAAGAGAACTCTACAACTTCGAGAAATTGTCGAAAGGTCGAAAAATGATGAACCCTTATATATATATACAACGGACACCAAGTTGTCAGTCGTCGATATTTATTACACATAACTACCGAGAAGTCATTGTTGTGAGACCGGATCGATTCCAGTCTCAATCAGAAGTGGGAGCTCGACCAATGGACTACCGCGAACCAGAGTATACCTACTAACCTGTAGGTATATTATCAATAAATGCTTAGGTAAATATATTTGATTAATATATTATAAAAATTATAGAACTGTATGCTGAAAAAATACTAGTCATTAAGTCAGCCATGATAAAGTAATTTTTTAAGGTAACATCTATTACATAATTTTAAAAAATTTGTACCTGTATGTTGGTGCGCCTGTCAAGCAAAAACTAATGTATCGTTTGCAACACAATCTGCAGCAATACATCACATAGAGATCTAATTTAAAATACATAACAGTGGTAGAGCCAAGCAGTTTACTGCATAAATGGGCCGGCTCGACCGGTGAAGTACCACGACCTCTCAGAAGACCGACTTAAAGTGACTCATGCCGCGTTTCGTTCGGTGAGAGAGGTACCCGGAGGCCCACCCCCTTCCCCATCCTTTCATATGCCCTTCCCTTAAAGGACGGCAACGCAACAGTAACACTACATGTGCTGCTGGTGTCCATGGGCGGTGTTAGTTGCTTACCATCAGGTGACACGCCTGCTCGTTGGCCCTCCTATCCCGTAAAAAAAACATAATATGTATGTAATTTAGTTTTTTGGAAAAACGGTAAGGTATGGTCTAGCAAAGATCCATTTGACATTTGGCAGACTTGTGAGAGAATAGTGCCATCCTATCTTTATCTAAGCGTAACAATCGACTAAAGAGCTTAATTACATTTTACAATATTTTATACTCCTTATTTTATATACATTACTTTTTAAATTCATAACTTACACTTTGAATAATCATGTGAGTATTTTTTTTTGTTTTTTTTTTCATCAAAATTCAAAGTTAACATGGAGCAATGAACTGGACGAAGTAGACTGTAATGTATCCTCATTAGCGTAATGTTGATGTTGTACTTGCACGGATAGACCTTGACAGGTCGTTGCCGATGATGACAATCGATATTTTGCCTAGCCATTAAAAAAAAACTACGTAAACACACTTACAGTAGATGGATAGAAAACACTGGACGCATTTAGAAACGATGTGATGATTAGGTGTCAGTTTACTGATTACTATGGAATATGGTTCTTAACTGACCCAGCAAACGTTGTCTTGCCTAACAATAAAGGTTTTGATAAAAAAAATAGGGGTAGAGCGTAGAAGGGTGGTATTTTAGAATTTTTATATGCTGTTTCAAAATAAGTATTAAAAAAAAAATAGGGGAATGCAAAATTTTGTCCGATTCTTAGACCTATCCCATAAGCCTGCAAAATTTCATGAGAATCAGTGAAGCCGTTTTGGAGGAGTTCAATAACGCACACCCAAACACGAGAATTTTATATATTAGATGAAATCCTCAAATGCATTGATTAAACTACCGATTGCTGAGTCTTGTTCGATACTATCCGATAGTTTTACCGACTATTATAAATATTTTAAGCATGTATGTAATTATAAAATATATATTATTTATTAATTTCCTGCGCATTGGCATTGTAATGCCTTGGCAAAATGCAATGGATGTGTATGTTAGAAGATATTCAAATCTTTGTGACTGTCAAAAATTAACATAAAAATGCTATTAGGATCGATCAGGGGATATAAATTTTTTTTGCAAACAGCAACATTTCTATCACGACTATTTTTATTGAAACAATCACAGCACCAAAAAAAAACAAAAATCCTTCCAAAAATAACAAATTAGAATTTTCCTCGTATTAAACTTTTCTCATTTTTATAAATTCGTTTAATTTACATAACCCTTAGAGTTTGACTATACAACTAGAAGTATTATGTGTCTGTCTAAGTACTTACGTTTGTGAGTAGGTACTTTGGTAGGAATTTCATTCCTGCATTGAGGTATAACTCTTTGTTGATTGTACTCATAATTTAAACTTGGAACACCGTTTAAAAAAAACTTGGAACGCAGCTCGAGTTGTACTGTGTACACACTGGTAAGCTGGTAAGTAAATGGATCACTGTCAGCTCTCTTGTAGTTCATGTTACATAATTACAGTTTTTTAACAAAATGAAGTTTCTAATTAACGGGTAGCCAGGTTTCAAAGTTAAATAATAACATTAATAAAAACACGTATATAAACGAAGAAATGGTTCAATTCTAACAAAATTAATGAAAATCTAGCAATGATTTGATAAAAATAAAAATTCTATTACCATTCGATCAAGTTTTCAGTCTTGAGTTTATATAGATAAGCGGCTTTGCCCGAAGTTGTTTTTATAATTTGTTGTTATAAATTAATTGGTAATAAAGTACTATGATATCAATATCGATTTTGATATTATATTATCATTTTTTGTATTATTAAATAATACTTTTTGACATGTTATTGAGACTAGTGCTAAAGGACTTGTATCTGGCAACTTGACAACTTGGTATCTGGTTCCTTTTTTTTAAATTTCTCAATCTAACATTCATGCCAAGAACGGAAAAAAATTAAGCCTAAAAATATGTATTTGAATTGCAGCATAATATGTAGTCATGGTTCTGTGGTTACTAAGACCGGCTGTGATCTAATAATACAAACTCTTTACGGAAATGACTAAACATGGAATTTTTACTTTACATACAAATAAACAGTTTAAAGACAAATGATGCTCTTCTAACAATGTGTTAAAATGAAGATTGTAAGTGTCTTCGTCTTACAATGTTGATACATATATCAAACAAGTAATGAGTAAAACGTAATTAGTGCAGTGTTATAATAAGATTACCTTGTAGTTGCATAGTGAATGAAAATTTTGAAGAACATAACATAACTTCACGCTTTTTCTCCCTGAAAGTGTAGGCAGCGGCTGTTAAGCCTCGTCTCGCGACTTCTGGATTTAGAAGCGAGTTGCTCGACCACTGGACCACCGAGACCGGTGAAACAAATTTTGAAGAAATAATGTAATATGTCGTCACGGCGGTTTGGAAATCGAGTATCCGGTTTCTGAATAAAGAAGTCGTCGGATCGTATTCACACCATCGACTTTTGAGAATTCCTTTTCGGAAGTTATGTGTGATAAGTATCGATGCCTGATTATGTTTAGTTAGTGTACAGCAATAGGTCTGACCACCTTTATTACTTGGGACTTGAAAATCGGGAGTTGAATCTTAATCTCATAGCCGTTACACCTTTCGGATAAAAAATGTAGTAAGAGAAAATTTAAATGAGATATTGAGTTAGGGGGGCAATCGAGCAAGCGGGTTACCTGGTAGAAAGTGTCTAGCGCCTCCCATGGACAACTGCAACACAGATAGCTTTACAGTTGCGTTGCCGGCCTTTAACGTCGATCTGCTGAGAGGTCGTGGTATTTTACCGATCGAGCTGGCTCAGTCATGCATCGAATTGCGTGGATCTACAATTGTTAAAAGTTTTAAAAAATACATAAATAAGAGTGTATACTTTCTTGGTGTCGGTAGGAAATTAGGGGAGTATACGCTCTAATCGTTCGGGTATATGGAAAGAATGATTGATCAGATACTTATACAGTTCAATGGAGAGGCGTAAGGGTCGAAGGAAGCTACGAGGCACGCACTCTTCATGATCAAATTATCAGCTTCCTTTTGAAAGATAAAGTCCTCATCCATAAATATAGACGAGCGTAAGTTTGTGATTAGAGTTATAAAAGTTGAAGAAGCTTCCTTCTTCTCCCTTGCGTAGGAATCTGTAGTCGACGTAGATCGACCGGTAAAATACCACAATCTGTCAGAAAATCGATGTAAAGTGGCTGATACCGCGTTTCACTCGGTGAGAGAGTTAGCCGGAGGTCCAACCTCTTCCTCTCTGCCCCTTCCATCGCACATCCGATCTCTTCACCATACTATTTAAAGGTCGGCAACGCAACTGTAATACTATCTGTGTTGCAGGTGTCCATGGGCAACGTTAGATGCCTGCTTGTTCACACACCAATCCTACAAAAAAAAACTCCGCTCTTTCGGCCAACACCGCATGGGATTTGGCATGAAGTCATGTAGCCGTTGTATGTTAATGTAATAAAATATTTCAGTCCCAACTATCATAGATGTAAAAGATGCGAAGTATCAAAAGATTGTCCAGGTAGTGATGTAACTTTTACATAATTAAGTTGACTTAAAATTAATGACGGTTATCAGTAAAACTCGTTATATGTATATTTAACTTGAATTTTATTGAAAACTAACCACATCACTCATCATCGTCATAATGGTCGGTAGTCACCCAGTTCGCTCCATAATGATCCGGCTCGACCGGTGAAATGCCACAACCTCTCAAAAAATCGACGTAAAGTGGATTATGTCGTGTTTTGTCTGGAGAGATACGTATCCGGAAACCCACGCCTTTCTAAAAGAGGGGTCCTTCCCTATCCCATCCTAAAGTGTTTTTAAAAAAACAAAATTTACTGTACTTGTACAATTATTTACTATATTTCATAAGTGTATATAGTAGATACCTACTAGGTACATAGTATCGAAAAGAGCTTAAGTTAATTTCAAGTAATTTCTGTGTTTACGGTTATGTACGTTTTCATTAGTGCGAGCAAGCGACGCTCTAGGGCGGTGTAAATTTTAATACCGTTGTTTATAATAAAATTAGCGTAGCAAGTCAAACACCATCCCCCTTATTTCTTACAGGGTACAGGTGAAACATGAAAGGGATAGGGATTTATATTGCCGTTATGTTTCATTTTCTATTTTATTACGGGAAGGAAATTGTTTTGTATTCAGTAATAAAAGAATCAGAGTTGACAAAACGACCATCACATTAATTTTCAGATGGAAAATATCCTGATGTGGAAGGTTTTTTTAATTTCTTTATTTAGTATCTAAGACAGCGTAACATAATTTTACGCCTTTTTTACCCGAAGGTGGAGGCAGGGACTGTTAGGCCTCGACTCTATGTTACGTCTCAAACGGATTGGTGGCGAACTTATTGCCATACCGGGTACAGAGTTTACAGCCATCCATAATTATCAAACATAACTTTCGAAAATAAATTCGATAAGTCATTGGTGTGAGTCAAGATTCGAACATTTTGATTCAGGAGCGGGGTACTAGACCACTGGACCACTCAGACCAAGACCATCTAAAACATATTACATTATTTACAATATATACAATTAAAAGACAGGCAATGCCAATACTCTGCGCGAAGAACAAACCAGCGCTCTGGTGTCGATCAGTCGCCTTGCAATTTCTTTATAAAGCAAACGAAATATCTTAATATAACCGGAGATAATTTTGTAAAGACGCACTCTTGAGTTTTTTAACGTTTTAAAATGTTCTTATTTATGTAAGACTTTCAAAAATACTTGCACTGAAACCAGTTTCAATATAATCCTAATACTTCAATGTAACAAGACCTTAAAATATAATATATGTATATTCTTATAGTAAATTGTCACAAGACTGGAGACAGTATAATCGGCTTTTTAAAATTCAAATTGCAATAAAAGTGTATAAACATCGTTGTACTCTTTTCTCAACAGGTCTCAAAGAGAAGTGTGAACGTTTATGTATTACTTGCTTTGAGAACAAGACACAGGGAAGAATATGCTAATTTAAATAGCCTTTCATCTTATCACTTTTATGGTCATGAAATTTTATATATATTTTCATTTTACAAGGAAAACATTATTATTTTAATGTGTTACAAGATTTCCGCGACAAAAGAAAAATATAGATAGGGGTTTGGGGTAAGCGAGTAGATATATGGCTTGTGGATACTGTTCTTGATGTGGTCACTGATGGCTTCCCTAATAGATTTGAATGTAGGATTCCAGATCTTCTTCAATAAAACGCAATGTACTGTTCTAAGATGTCGATGTGCTGGTGTAGCTACAGGGGATAGAAAAGGGATATTAATATTTTTATAATTTGTCGCTAAAGTGGTAGAAGTAAGCAGTTCGCTGCATGAATGGGCTGGCCCGACGAACTCTCAGAAGATCGACGTAAAGTAGCTCAAGCCGCGTTTCGTTCGGTGAGAGAGGTACCCGGTGGTCCACCCCTCTTCCCCATCCCTTCCTATCCTACTCCCTTAAAGGTCGGCAACGCAACTGTAACACTATATGTGTTGCAGGTGTCCATGGGCGGCGCTGGTCACTTAACATCAGGTGACACGCCTGCTCGTTTGCCCGCGTTTGTTTTTTTAATTTTTAGACATTTTTTTTATTTGTCCATTATTGGACAGGCTAAAGCTTTTAAGCCATACTGCCTTGTCTGACGTTATTTTTTATTATGAAGTAATGATGATGAAGATGATGATGAAACTTAAAACTAGCCTAAACTAGTTAGTTTGGGTTAGTTTTAACCTAACCTAACCTAATCATACATAAAGTCGTGGCACTTTATGCATGATGTTGCGAGGCAGTCCTGACGACACTGTAGGAGAGCACACTAAACACGATATTTACACCATTCCTCACATTTGCACTCATATACGGACACTTATTAAACAAAATGCCACGAATTTTATCCAATAATATCCATTGAAACACAAATCTGAGAAAATAATGCAAAAACGGACATGACTCTTCCACAGTCCCGTCAAAACTCCAGACATTTTTTGTGTTTTTTTTTTTATGAAACAGCATACAAAAATACACACAATCTTACATTTTCAACTATCTTTTATTTTTATAAGGTTACAGACAGCGGAAAGCTACTTTATTTTATCCTATGTTATGATGTAATCATACACATTAAAACTCATACTCCTACATGGTTGGATCTTCTTACCCCTATTATGTATATTGTTTTATATTTAAACATACTAGGGGTAACAAGATCTAACCAGTCAGCTTGCATGGAAATAGTGTTAATGGAATGCAATCAACAAAATTTACCACAATACAAATTAAATGTTCCAGCTTTATAATATTGCCATGCGAAATCGAAATAGGTTTTATGATTTTACAACTGGAATGATTGAAAAAAGTAAATTCCAAGTACTCAGAGAATGGACCTACCGATGTAATTGTTTGTCACAGATATCAAAATCGATTGTTTTTTTTTGTTTTGACCCACATTGATAAGAGTCATTTCAGTCATTTGTCTGACTGTCAATATTAAAAAAAATAGGCTCAATATTATATGGTAATGTTTTATGTTCTGAGAATCGAACAACATATAATTAATATTTAATTTAACGGTAGCCCAATCCTATTTTTTTCGTTTTTAGACCATTTTAGTATTTTTTTTTAAGAATCAGCATACAAAAATACACACAACCTTACATTTTCACCTATTTGTTATTTTTTTTATGAGGTAAGAGGGAAAACTAGCAGGCGTGTCACTTGACGACCTGGCTACCAGCGCCGCCTATGGACACCTGCAACAAATATAGTGTTACAGTTTCGTTGCCGACCTTTAAGAGAGTATACGCGGATAGGAACGAAACGCGGCATCAGCCACTTTACGTCGATCTTCTGAAAGGTCGTCGAGCCGGCCCATTCCTGCAGCGAACTGCTTGGCTCTACCACTGTTAAAATTTCTTAATCAAATTTTTTTTTGCAAGACAACGTTTGCTGGTTCAGCTAGTATATACATAGATTATTATTAATTTTTATTTCTTTTAAATGACGTATGGGAGGCGGTCATTGAAATTTTGATATGAATGATGGCCGCGCAGGCGCGTGTAGCCCGCGAGACGGTGAGATATAAGCGGGCGGCCACGAAGCCTTCGCCACACAACTTTGGCGCGCCCAATCGTTCAACAGTTCAAAGTTGGCGACACACACACAAGTTGTCCATTTATTCACCAACCGACACACTCTTTAGTGCTGTGAACAAGTTTTCAAGTGTTCCCAAATAACTCTGAACGTAAAAAGAAATACAACAGAACTTTTCGGTAGTTTTTCAAGTTTTTTTTTGCTTTTAGCAACTTCGCGAGGCGAAGGTAAGCGTAACTAATATTATTTACTTCGTAACTATGATATTTTAGTTAGAAAATTTAAAATTTGCAGAAAATCAGAATGGGAATGGTTTAAAACCCTTTCGATATTTTAATAAGAATATTTGAAGTTTAATTAAGGGATTAATCCCTCTAACCGTTTTATAAAAGTTCCGGTTTTTTTAAGTATTAAAGATAATATTTAAAAATGAAGAAAAATAGATTAAAAACATCAACCAAGTAACTAAAATATAAATAAACTAGAAAAAAAATGTTTGTTTCAATAAAATAAGTCCTGACATTATAACAACTTTTAGGATTATATCGCATTTATTTATTACTTATTTTATTTATTTCCCGACGTTGGAACTCTTTAAAAAAAAAAGCCTTGGAAAAATAAAGCCTTGGTCGATTTTTCAAATATTTTAAATTTAAAATTTATATGTCATTAAAATAATTAGAACACTCAGTCTGCTTAGATTCGGCTTATACCATTTTAAAAATATTATAGGACTTAATGCGCGGCTATTAAATATCTTGTTTATTTTACAAACTTTTAATTCATTAAATCATTGATTAAAACAACTTTTAGGATTATATCGCGTTTATTTATTACTTATTTATATTTATTTCCCGACGTTTCGAACTCTTTACAGAGATCATTTTCACGAGTGACGAATAAATATAAATAAGTAATAAATAAACGCGATATAATCCTAAAAGTTGTTTTAATCAATGAGTGAGATTCGCGAAAGTCTGAGAAATAAAAATGTCATTCAATCATGTTTTTTTTTATAACCAAGTAAGCTGTGCTTCCTACTTTTTTGAATATAGAATACAAAGCTACGTAATAGATATACTGCCAACTTATACTAAATTAATTCACCCGATAAGATAAAAAAAAAACAACTGTTCTCGTGAATATATATTAGAATATTACGCAACGAGTACGCATTTTTATAAAGCGTAAACTTATTATAAGTTTGCTTGTTATACATTCGTTACAAAACGATTTACACTCACCTTGTATCCAAAATGTCGCAGACGAGCTGATGGGATTGATTCAAATATAATTTAGTCAGCTATTTACATGCGATGTTATAAAAAATATAGTGGTGATTATTCCATAACTAATTTCTTTATTTGCAATATTTATTTAACACGCTCACTGAAAAACTTTGAAAATAAATACAAAAATGATTAATTAAACAATATATTAAACATAACATAAACATGACTTCACGCTTTTGGTAACCCGAAGGTGTAGGCAGCGGCTGTTAAGCCTTGTCTCGCCGTTATGTTTACGTCCCAAATGGAATAGGTGGCGAACCTATTGCCATACCGGGCACAAAGTTTGTCGTCAGTCATCGATATTTATCACATATAACTTCCGAAAACAATTTCGAAAAGTCATTGGTGTGAGCCAGTGTCTGGAATCGAACCTCGGACCTCTGGATCAGAGGCCGTGCGCTCGCCCACTGCGCCACCGAGACTATATATTAAAACACAATTACCAAAAATTCCCACAAGGCAAAGAATAGTGCTTCTTCACTTGCGCAATGAATTATCTCCATAAAATAACTCTTCTTGAGTTGAAATTTATTTAAAAGCTTAGAAGATTGAATACAAACTTAAAGAAAGAAAGAAAAACATAATTCTTCGTCTGGTGAAATACGGTAGAATATTTTATACCTATTTGTTTCTAAGGCTTTCGCGAATCTCACTCATTAAAACAACTTTTTAGGATTGTATCGCGTTTATTTCTTATTTATTTATATTTATTTCCCGACGTTTCGAACTCTTTACATAGATCATTTTCACGATTTTTATTTTATACCTTCATATAATAATATCCACAATGTGTTCTATTGTAAACTATCTTTGGATACGACATAAAATCGAATGAAACGTTTATCATTTGTAGTTCGATTATTAAATCAAAGAAATAAATAATTATATCTAAATCAATTAATTATCCGTGTACCTGACATAAAACTATATGTCGTTTATAACCGGACCTAGAATAGAATAGAGGTTGTGGGATTAGATATAGGGATTTGATCTGATGTAGACCATCAACCTCATAAATGGTCAACATATTTTTCATCTTATTTTTGGAGAATACGAAGAAACGCCATGTTTACCTAAGTCTTAAAGGCTTGTCTAATGGTATAAATATAAAATATGCACATACGACTTATTGAATACAATTAGTTATATTTTATTAAATATTATATTACAACTACACAAAGAAACTATTATTAAGATAAAAATCTCTTCCTTACTAACGGCCGAAATTAATAATCAATCTCCAATCTATTGATTGAAGCCAATTTAAGATCATTGTGTATCTGTCGATCGATTCCCCAAAGAAAATCAATCCATGGATTGATTATTGCCACGCTTATTAGTAGAAATGGATTAAAATATTGATCTTAGATAGCAAAATTTGGATTGGGATTGATTATTGGTTTCGGCCGTAAGCCAATAAAAGTGGCATAGGTAATTAATCGAACTTAAACTAGGGACTTAATATTCTCGACTATAAAGTCTCCCTTCAATTTTCCTATAGACTATTTGTTGTGTATTCCGGCAACATCACAAATTACGAAATTATATTTAAATCAAAAAGCAATTTGAGTGAAACCCGGCGAAACGTATAAAAATTAAATGGCTAACGGCCGAAACCAATAATAAATCGCCAATCCAAGATTGCAGCCAATCTAAGATTATTGACTATCTGTCGATCGATTCCCCAAACAAAATCAATCCATGGATTGATTATTGGCACGGTAATTAGTAAAAATGGATTGAAATATTGATCTTAGATAGCAAAATTCGGATTGGGATTGATTATTGGTTTCGGCCATAAATAAACCGGTGAATTGCAAAAAAAAAAATATGGGGTAGGCACAGGCGAGGAAACGTGAGCAACAGTTTTATGGGTTTGCGATGATATCTGATGCGAAAGGTACAATTTGTTTTTTACCTTCAGGCCTGTAATACCGAAAGATGTAGGCGGTGGCAATATTTCGTCGGGATGAACGAAACATTTGGTTTTTGTTATCATGTTTGCCGTCTCTAAACATTGCCGTAAAAAAGATTTTTAAAAAGATACATTCAAACACAGATGTATTCTATGGAGGTTTGATACAAGACTTCAACACGAAAGAAGAATATTCCAACTTAGTACTGGCAGGTTTTTAATGTCCCGAAAAAAATAATAATTCGAACGCTCATTTGAAATGAAATCTTGTAGGCTAATAAATTTAAATATTATTTTAATAGTGTCTGACGTGCTAACTTCTCAATTAGATATTTAGGAATTTGCACATGCATTCTTAAAAATGATTCAGTCTAATAATAATCTCTCTGCTCATAATTCACTTTAGATGGCAAATTTTGCACAAATTGTTACCGTTTTCTATTAAAAACGTCTATTAATATTACTGACAGATTGAAATTATCAAAGAGTCGCAAAAAATAGGAAGTTCTCGAAATCGTAATAAACAAATGATAATCTAGACTACATTGGGTAAAGTTTGTAGCTATATTTGTATAATTTAAACTTTGTATCTACTTTCGGTTCGGGAATCAATTTCAAGAAGAAAGCTAAAACGTTTTTCACATATTTATAGGCTTCTGTATACAAAACAGGTCATTATTACTGAGACTTCGCTGTCCGTCCTTCCGTCTGTCACCAGGCTGTACCTCAAGAACTGTGATAGCTAGGCAGTTGAAAATTTCATAGAGCCATTTCACAGTATTTATATAGCTGCTATAACAAAAAATACTAAAAATAAAACAAAAGTTTAAGGAGGGCTCTCATAAAACGAACTTGATTAGTAGGTTTGCAAATTAAGGTATCGAAATGTGTCTTTTTATATTATAAAAATTAAAATTTGTGATTTTATACAGTTAGCGTGAAAATTATTGCGTAATCTTTTAATAGTGATTCTCCATCGCGAACGAAGTAATTGTGGGAATATTCTAATTGACGTATCTCTAAGATCTAATGATGTTCAGTGAGCGAGTGAGTGAATGATTTATCGTTATTAAGTATCGATATAGAAATCATATCATTTTTTATCAGTATACCTAATTAAGGTGGAGCAAATTGCTATAATCTGATGTAATAGAACAGCAATCACTGTTATCTATGCGGAAGGGATTACGAAGTATGTATATATTTATTTATAACATTAAAACAACTTTTAGGATTATATCGCGTTTATTTATTACTTATTTTTATTTATTTCCCGACGTTTCGAACTCTTTATAGAGATCATAATCACGAGTGAAAATTATATATTTATTTATTTTGATAATATCATGTCAATTTTGTATAGATAAGGTAACAAGATATCACAACAATACATAAATATCATATGATTTTTTTTTGTTATAATGCGTAATTGGAAATGTACCTTGTCGACTTTGGTTATTAGGTTTGATTATATATACCTATTTCTATTGAGTATAATTTTCCCTTAGAAATCTGCTCGGATTGTTGGACCGGTGCTTGAGAAAAAAATAAGTAAGGGTAAACATGTAGTTAATTAATAGTTAATATCATACATAATTTTGTTTGGTCACAAAATACTCAGCGCCATCTATTTTTTTATCTTAAGCAACCGTATGCTCGTGTTATGGATTGTGTAATTAAATATTATATTAATATACAAATAAAGGTCGAGTGTATTCTTTCCCTGATCTTTATTTTCTTTAGACCATCTGTCTATATTTTATTCCACAATACCTGGAAACACTCTTAAATTAATAAATAATATTGAATGTGAAGATATATTTACTGACAGCAATACCAATAAACATAAAGTAACCGGTGTAAATGATTTTAAGTTTGTTCAACATTTTTAAATACTTACAAAATTTCATCGCGGTAGATAATGTCACACCCTATTCGATTCCTTGACTCTCATAACTGTTGTTATAAACATCATCATCATCAGCCTATTGCAGTCCACTGTTGGACATAGGCCTCTCCCAATGTGCGCCACAATATCCGATTCTCTGCCTTCCGCATCCAGTCTTTTCCAGTAGCCTTTCTGAGGTCATCTGACCATCGGGCTGGTGGGCGTCCTACGCTACGTTTACCAAGACGCGGTCTCCACTCTATGACCTTACTCCATCTACCGTCGGCCCTTCGGCAGATATGACCAGCCCATTGCCACTTCAGCGAGCTTATTCTACGAGCTATGTCGGTTACCCTAGTTCTCTGGCGAATATACTCATTCCTGAGTTTATCCTCCAGAGATACCCCGCTCCATAGCTCGCTGAGCGACTTTAAATTTGTGGACTAGCCCCACCGTGAGTGTCCACGTTTCGGCACCGTAGGTCATCACCGGTAAGACGCACTGGTCAAAGACTTTGGTCTTCAGACATTGCGGTATAGGCGAGCTGAAGACTCGACGCAGTTTGCCGAATGCAGCCCAACCCAGCTGAATCCTCCTTTCGGCCTCCTTCTCGAAGTTTCGTCTACCTAACGTGTTATAAACGCTTTAAACGAACGAATTAAGTATAATTTTACACAAAAATGTTTGATAGCATCTGATTGTTAATGAATTTACAATCTCTATAATATGATTAACATCAATGCATGATCAGTTTGTGAATTGTATATATAATTGAATTAACCACTAATAAAAACTAGCACCAATAACAAGCATAAAAAATCATAAATAGTTAGTATCATTTAGATACGTTGAAATAATATTATTAAGTAATCATTTATTTAAATAAAACCTTTTGACGCGATTTTTATTTGTTTTTTGAAGTGTAACTTCTTATGTCTCGTGCAACCGTTTAACGCTTTTAACGCCTTCCTTGCGGCCACAAAACATAATATATATTATTTAAAGGGACGAATTTGAAGCAGTCTATATATAAATCCAGGAAGAGAGTTTCTTAAGCGTGATTTTTATCTGTACATAGACATCTAGTAGCTAGTGGTGGCACTATACCGCTCATTTAATACTTAAAAAGCATAATAATTTGTTTCTTTAAACGCACTAATCTCAGAAACCGCTGGTTCTATTTTAAAAATTCTTTAGGTGATGGATAGTCCATTTATAGAGGAAGGATTGAGGCTATATTATATTTTCTAAACAATTAGGGATCTTTTTTTTTTATGGGTTAAGAGGGCAAACGAGCAGACGTGTCACCTGATGTTAAGTGACCAACGCCGCCTATGGACACCTGAAACACATATAGTGTTACAGTTGCGTTGCCAACCTTTAAAGTACTACTAACTTTACAATATTATCTATTGCAATTTAATTACCTACTGACAGAGAGTCAAACCTCGCGACAAGCTTTTATTATTATATAAATTGTACATACTGAGGCTCTAAGTTGATACTTGAAGTTTTTAAGGAAATATTATTTCCTTATTTTTAGAGCGCTTAAATGAAAGCTTCTTTAAAAAGGGTTTTTGCTTTTAATTTATTATTTTCTTTTTTACAACAGGAAGTTAAACTTCCAACGCGCGGAGGAACTCCACGCATTTTTTTTAAAATTCGAAAAAAATTTTCGAAAAAAATCGATTTTTAAAAGCGTTACATATGTATGTATGCGTCTTTTTTTCTATTGGCTTAGCATGTGAGCAGTAATAAAAAAAAATATAATGGTCACAGATGAACGTTGCTTTGGAGTTTTGCAAGTGTGATAAAACAACTCTATATTTGTTTACTTCCTCCTAAGCTTCATTTAGAAGTGGAGTACCTATATGTAAAATGTAAACTGGGGTTTGTTTACTTTGTACATGTAAACATACGAGTTTCTTTAGAATAATACCACTTTGTGGTTCAAAATTTTGAAACAATAGGAATCCGTGAGTTGTAAACAACAATTAAAACAACCTTTGAATAAATCACTGCAGCGAGTATTGAAGGAGAGGTTTTTAATTTTGTATCAATAATCAGTTATGCTCTAATACGAGTAAAGAAGATATAAGATATATACAAGACAATTATTAAAAGAGTTGTAGAGCTACGCATTTCTCTGCATTAATGGTCCAGCTCGATCGGTGAAATACTTTAACCTCTCAAGAATATCGACCCAAAGTGGCTCACGACGCGTTTTGTTTGGTGAGTGGGAAGGTAATATTGCACAGACTATACTCCGTCCACTATATTTTTGTATATTAGTCAGCTCAGACATATTCGTTGACATAACTTTGTGCTCGCTTCATAATCTAAAACTCCAAATAAAAATTAAACGCCGATATGTCTATATTTCAGTGACAAGGTTACTGCGATTTTAGGAATGCAGTTAGTCGATCAACTGGTATCGGCCTGTGTTGAAAAACATTTGTTAGCTATAAAACATTTACATTATGAGTATTCTGCCACAGAGAGTAAAGAAATAAAGTGTTCCTACAATAAAAGAAAAAAAAAAGGAAACTGTACCTATACAACCTCTTTCAGTTCAACATCAGGTGCGGTACACGACCATCAGGCACGTACAAACAACTATTTATAACACCTAAGTGCGTGAGGGATGGATAAAGGCAGTTAAATGTAAGAGTGTGTAAAAAAAGAAAAAGATCTCAAAGGAGGTTTTTATTTCTAATCGTTAACAAAGATGGACATGTTACTTTCAATATTTTCCCGCCAATATTTATGTTTTGAAAAACGATTGTATTGATATTTAGCAAATTGCGTTCCGTTTCACACGTTAATCCCTTTGATTTGGATAACTTAGCTTCTGATAATATCCAATTCCTTTCATTACTCAAAGCTCGAGTCTGTTCAATGTCTTCTGGTAACTGTAACAGTTTTCGTCTTTTACGTGACATAACTTCACGCCTGTGTTACCCTAAAGTGTAGGCAGAGGCTGTTAAGCCTCGTCTGGCCGTTATGTTTACGTCCCAAATGGAATAGGTGGCGAACCTATTGCCATACCGGGCACAAAATTTTCAGTCATCGATATTTATCACACATAACTTCCGAAAACAAATTTCGAAAAGTCATTGGTGTGAGCCAGTGTCAGGATTCGAACCCGGAACTCTAGATCAGAAGCCGTGTGCTTGACCACTGGGCTACCGAGACTTTAAACTTTTCGTCTTTTATATATCGAATAAATGGTAATTGCATAGCAGTAATTACTAACGAAAATATTATTTTTTTATTGTATCACGCCTTTAGTGTAGGCAGCGGCTGTTAAACCATAGCCCGAATACTGAACCGCCACTCAAATCTGACAATCAATAAAGTGCTACTTACTGCTCCAATTTCACGTATTCTGTCTAATGTGACAGCTACTTAAACGCTTAAGTAGCGCTTATATATTTGAGTGGCGGTTCAGTATTCAGGCTCATATCCCACATTTTTTTCATTCAGAAGCGGGTTGCTCGTCCTTAACACCACCACCGATACGATTTTAAATAACTAAACTAATAAAAATAGTTATAAAACACTAAAATTTTGACTTTGTCTACAATAACAAATAATAGTAGAAGCCTCTAACGTAATTACTGATCTATGCTGTGTGGCGCCGGCTTAGAATACGGCCACCCATCTCTTCCCGTGGGTGTCGTAAAAGGCGACTAAGGGAAAAGCTAGAAGAATGGGCAGCAGCATTCTCTCTCACGAAAATACAGCCTACTGCGACGCCAACCCGCCTGCCAAGCGTGGCGATTATGGCAAAAACCCCCCATGATTGAGCGGACCGGCAGTTTTGGCGCTCTATGGGGGAGGCCTATGTCCAGCAGTGGACCTCAAAAGGCAAATGATGAATGATGAATTATGAGTAAAATGTAGCTGTTGGTTGCTTTATATCTTAATACACCTGTACTTTATATAAACATACAACTTAAACTAACTTGGCTCTCTCTCTCTCTCTCTCTCACTCGTGAAAATGATCTCTGTAAAGAGTTCGAAACGTCGGGAAATAAATTAAAATAAGTTCTAAACAAACGCGATAAATAATCCTAAAAAGTTGTTTTAATGTTATGAGTTAGAGAAGTTAAGTTTTTTTTAATAATGCTTTAAGTCTCGTATTCGTCTCTATAATAATAATATCAATTTCTTGTTGCATACATATGCACGCCAAATCCATTGCGGAGTATGTATAGAGAACAGAGCGCCATAAAGCACGATTCTTACACGCCTCACTTGCTTCTTCGACTTTCATAACTATCACACACGTCGATCTTTACGACTCCAACATCACCTCCCTCCAGAATTCGTTTTATTTGGTCACGACACACTTTTCTTCTAGATATTTTTAATACCCACCACAAATATTAGTACTACGCTAGAAAATCCTTTATCGTGATCATAACATGATGCAACTTTTGAAATATTCATACATAAGTGTTATAAATTCAACATGTAAATATTTACATAAACCGTTGTAATGTTTTGTTTGACTCATTTATATTTATTTTAAGTATCTCTTATTACATAATCGTTACAATTATTTGTCATATAGAACATCACTATAATTAGTGTTGTAGTTTTCTACAAAAAATCACGTCTGTTTCTTGTGTTGGGATTTGTCTAGAAGGTCCCAAGTTCAAAGCCGGGTAAACGTCACTGACATCTTAAAACTTTTGGAGATTATGTGATATAACAAAAACAGATGATGTTCTGTAAATTTTGTGCATAGAAAAAAATCAAAGAGCAATCGCTTCTTGAATTTGACTCGTCAGGCACAGCTGTTTTCAATGGCTCATAAGAACTGTCAATATGTATGTTATACCAAGTACACAGCTATATAAAGTAGAGGTAATTGATAGCCATCGTAAAAGTAAGCTGGGGTCAAACATTATGGGCTATTCATAGAAATATGTTACATCAAGATTGGCTATCATTCATGCAATGCATACAAGGTATAAATCTGATAGGCTCATCAGTTTCTACATGTTATATAAACATTGTTATTTGTTTTTTTTATTAAAAACTGGCCCATGGGGAAAGCTGATGATCGTGCGAATTGTATCTCTATGTAAAAAAAAATTAAGCTGTTGATTGGAGCGAAAACATATGTCATACTTTTAATTAATACGCAGAAACGAAATCGAAACGAAATTTTAATTATATACATAACGAAGAAATTATTTATATACAATACAATTCTCCTAAATAATGTTATGTTGTTTATGATGAAATATCAAACTTTTTTAATTTCCCGTTTGCGCTCTAGAATAAAATTACAAAATACAAGATCAACAAAAGAATGCGAGTGGCCATTTTTTTTGCACTTGGCTATTTTTTAATTGGCTCACTCGTGTTATATATTCTTTCATTATGTAGACTTGTTTTAATATTTCTCGCAGTTTCTTCAAAATGTGAAGTGTTATTACAGCATTAATCTTATTTATCTTTCGTATGACAAAGAGCTTTGTCAAAATCAAAGGAAAATGTCTTTAGAGCACATAGCACGTATTAATATAACGACATAACTATACTTTGTGTCTTATATGAACGTCTAATGATCACCAATCTTGAGTATAAAGACTGAGAGTTATATACAGATAGATTATTATATAAAGAGATAATACTACGGATTAAATAACAATATTTTATTATATAGTGTCTTATTTATCACTCTTTGTTGGAGTTTTTTTTTTAAACTACTCGTCCTGTTGCTTCCATAAGACTCCCTTACTCACATATTCTTTCATGTGCTGTATTTCTTGGATTGTGTATTTAGATCAGCTGCGTATATTGTGGTGTTTGATAAAAGTGTTGGTTCAACTGGTAAAAATAGAGTACATTGCGCGTATAAAAAATAAAACAATTAAATCAACAAAACAACCCATAAAAAAAGTGTATTTTGATGGGGTGCAAACGAGCATGAGGGTCACCTAATAGCAAGCGACTACCGCCGTCCATGGACATTTGGAGCAAGGATAGTCTTACAGTTACTTTAACCGCCGCGCCGGCTTTTAAGATCGGATGTAGGGAATCGGAATTCCGGTGCGAAAGGGAGGTAGGATAGGGGTTGGATATCTTTATTCGGCATGAGATACTTAATTTCGATTTTCTGTGTAGTTCAGGTATTTTACCGATCGAGCCAGCCTATTCATGTAGCGAACTGCGTGGCTCTGCCACTTTTATATTTAAGTTAGGTTTTTAATCAGAACAAATTCTTTCGTTAATAATTCTTCTTTTACCAATATGTACTTCTTACAGAAGAATAATATCTTGCGAAAGAATAATAAGTGATCATTCGATTTGATGCAGCGAGGCTGTGTTGATTCTTTGTGGCGTTCATATTTGATAAGCTAGCCAATATCTTTGATATCGAATACAGAAACTTGTTTATGGAGAGTTATCTTGAAAAGAAATACACCTTCTAGAGCATGGACATCTTTTTTTCAATACCAACAACTAGTTAACAGCTTATCTTTATTTTTCATGTCCTCACTAATTATAGATAGGTAATTACAGTCAACCCAGACGAACAATTCTCGAAAAACTCTTAACAAGACTCTTTTATTTAGAAAATAGATTGGGATCAGTCAATTTCTGATAGATATTACGAATGTATTCCATTAATCGAAATTATAATGACTTATAAATTCTGAACTGGTATGAGTTTTTTTTTTGGAACATTTTCCCTGGTCTTTTCTCGCCGCTATATTTTGGAAGTGCCAATTCTCTCTACCAACGACCACATATAACTTTAAAAACGAATTCACAAAAGTCATTGGCATTATCAGGGATTGAAATTCCAGACTTCTAAATCTGAACCAAGAAGTCGCTTCTGCAAGCATAATGCTCTATCTCCAAACCACCAGGACGACAGTAGCAGTTCTGTATATAATTAATAGTTACAAATTGAATACCAAATTCAATAGACTGGTGTGCTTTGGAAACTAAGATATAAACTGGTTCAATGCATCCGTGCAATGTAATTTTGAAATGGAACATTTTGTCTATTCATATAAATACAATTGAAGTACATACACCAAAATATTGTATAACAAGTATCAGTGGTCGAGCGCTTCTGAATCAAGAGGTCGCGGGTTCGAATCCTGGCTCACATCAATGAACTTAAGCAATAAATTTCTAAAGTTATGTGTGATACATATCGATGACTGAAAACCTTGTGCCCGCTATGGCAACGGGTTTGTCACCTATTCCATGGGGCGTAAACATAACGGCGAGTCGAGACTTAATAGCCACTGCCTACACCCTCGGGTAGAAAAAGGCGTGAAGTTATGTGTTATGTTATATAATCTAATATATAAAATTCTCGAGTCTAGATGTGCGTAATTGAACTCCTCCGAAACGGCTTGACCGATTCTCATGAAATTTTATGTGCGTGTCGGGTAGGTCTGAGAATAGGACAACATCTATTTTTCATCCCCCTAAATCACAAGGGTAGCCCACCCCTCAATTTTTTTTTTAATTTTTCGACATATTTTTGTTTCTTATTTTTTTATGAAACGGGATACAAAAATACATGCAACCCTAAATTTTCAACCCCCTACGATCAACCCCTATTTTTTAAATTTTATTCTTCGGCAAAACAACGTTTGCTGGGTCAGCTAGTATCATATATAATGGTTGGACTGAATTGAACGGGACTTTTATTAGTACGTAGTTGGATTTTAATATATTTATATTTAATATTGTTATATACTTAATAAGGAGTAACTTAGGCTACTGTTATATCAGAAAAAATCTTTCATTTATTCATTTATTGCTTTAGAGGTGAAACAAAGTTAGCTGTGTCAGCTAGTTAGTAAATATTTGTGTATGCGAGCAGTGTAGCTGCGTCATATTAATTTAGAAATATTGTTGCAAAATCGTGTACCTACATGTAGGGTTAATGTTTTGTGAGTAGTGTAGTGTAGTCAGCACACCGCTGGTAACCCGCGTCGCCCGTCTATGATTTATGGCATGTTTGTTCAGCACAATATATAACTATTGATTTATTTCAGTTTTCAATGAAACATATCAAATGGACCTACTGAAAACTGGCCAATTTCGTATCGATATATCAAAACTGATGTACAAGTAATTATAATCGAACAATGTAACTGTAGTCAATACGTCTTATCGGATTGGTCGTGATTGAAGTTAAATAAACTTTTGGGTATAATATGTTCCGTATAGTTGAATTTCCTCACGTAGTCTAATGAAATAAATATAATAATCTTGTGGGTAATTATGTGTTCGAGCTATTTGGAGTCGAAACACTTGGCCCCCATGGACAAATTGTAGGTATAAAGATCTCGCTAAGCGGCTAGTAGAGGTTACACGTGACCAGAAGGCTGGCATGTTCTTTGTTCAGAGAATAAGTATTGCCATTCAACGTGGAAATGCTGCCAGTCTTCTGGGCACATTACCCGTTGACAAAGATGCGGAAGAATTTTTCGATGCCTTTTAATAGTTCTTTTTTTTTTAAATCTTTTTTTTATAATCTATAACTCTGTAAATAAATAGTCTAAGTCTAAAAATTATGATACCAAGATGCCTTTCTGTTTGCAAATATCTATAATAAATTATACTGTCATTATAGGACATAACTTCAAGGAAAGTTTAACGTTTAATTTAACGTTTAACGATTTAAGATTTGCGCCAAGATTCATGTCGGGGACTTTCTAAATATAGGCCTCGTGTTAAAATTCATATATTTTTCTAACGGTGGTAGAGTCTTGCAGTATCCTCCTTTTCCCCTCCTACTCCCTTAAAGGACTGCAATGTACCACGGTGTGCATGGGCGGTGAGTAGTTGCTTACCATCAGGTGACCCCCTTGCTCGTTTGCCCTCCTGTCCAAAACAAAATGTTAGTGAAATTTCTCCAAGACGCTAATAATATTCACAGGAGAGGGAAGGGGGAACGGCCTCCATATACTATTCACACCGAAAAAAAAACGCGACTTGGAACTAATTTGCTTCTTTATTTACTCACGTTCTCGTTGCTCTATTTATCGTTTGATGAATCAACGTGTATTCCATTGATTAGTCAGTTAAAATATCCTCTAATTAAGAAATAATATTCAACCAGATTTTCTAAAGTTATCCAAAAATAGCTCCATTCAGTTTTTGACATAAACTGACCGGGATACGAAACTAAAATAAAAATATTGTTAGACAGACATTCCTGCGTTGTTTTATTCTATACGGACAATAAATGACGCTGTCCTGTCAGCGGGCAAGTAGGCGTATCTGCAAAAGGCAAGTATTCAATTCCGACCGAACTAACATTTTGATTCATCCGTAATGTCGTGTTTACTTTACTTTTTATTTTATTTTTAAACAGACAATGTCTCATAAATCCATGGTAGTGATATTTTTAAGTTTATTTTTTTTTCAATTTGTAAGTACATATTAGTAAAATGTAACTGGCCACAAACTACCATGTAGTTCAAATTGAAAAATTCTTTTTGTGTTTGATAGTCTATTTATCTAGAAAGACTACCTATGTAAAATCACGCTGTGACTTAAAGGAGCTGAGCACGGATTTTTTTTAGTGGTAAAAGATAAGATACGGCGGTAGGAAGTAAATTTATAATAGTTTCAAGATGTTTTTAGTTACATATAAGTTCACTAAATAGAAGTGGGTACTTGGGTGATTTACGAATGGCCGTTAGTTGTATTTATAGCGCAAAATACTTACGAGTGTTGTTAGCAAAAAATGTTCTTTTAATTTTGGTGTATATCTACGGAAAACTGAACTTGTATATTTATCTACCTTTAAGCATTTCATATCTCGCAAAGCTACACCTGTAGTTTAAAAGATGATGACGATGAATCGTTTAAAATTATACTTAAATGCATAATTTGAACATAAATCTACTGACCTTGTGAACTTTATTTTGCCTAGGAAGTAATAAATATAAGTTACCCGTAACAAACAGATAGACACAAACAAAATTCAAATTTTAAGTTTTCAAAAACTGTCAAAGTCTTTTCAAAAAGAAAATCCATAGTTAGTATGCCCCTCACATTGCTAATGATAATGATAGAGCAGATAGAGTTAATTCTCGAGGAAGGTGCTGTTAGGAGCTTCAAAAATCGACGCGCGTGCATGAAAAGAGTTATGAAAGTCAACGAAGCGATTGAGGTGTGTTAGAATGGTGCCTCAAGGCGCTCTGTTCTCTCTGCCAACTCCGCATGGGATTTGGCGTGTTATGTCGGTATGTATGTTTGTATATAGCATTAATAAGACTATAAGCATATAATTTTATCATAAGAAAATAGTTTCAAACAATTTCTCAGAGTCGTTTGAAGGTGTCGATCGGCAATATAAAAAAGTGTTTACAATATAATGGCCGACGCTTAATTAAAAAATACTAACAATCGTAAAACAAACGTGGCTAATTGTTTTATAAGGTTTTGAGGATATCTTATAAGTACAATGCGAGTTTTTTTGTATTAAGCTATTCGTATTGATCCAGTTCTGATTTTTAGAATCAGTTTAATATCATTGTTTAATTTCGCGACTTGCCAATCTCTCGATCGTCCTGCCTCAAGACCAGTTCTGAAATGACTTCCGAGAACTGTTCGCCCCCTCTGGTGAGTTGCTCGATCATCGTTCCTTTTAAATTGGAAGACTTTGATACGATACAATATGGACGCTACAGCTTTGCCTCCCAAGGAACGCAGCTCCTCTGTAGACATAACAAAAAAGGTTTTTACCACCTCAATTGAATAGCTGCTGGAAGCTGAACCTATACGGAACCCATTTTTGTACGATACAATTATGTCAATATATTTATCTCATATATCTTCAGAAATATATTCGAAAAGTCATTGGTGTGAAAGCCGGGATTCCGAAGTGAGACTTCTTGATCTAGAAGCAGGGTCCTCCAGACCACAGAGATCAATTTTATTGAAGTAGAACTAATTACTATTCTGTTTACTAATTTATCTATAATAAATATACCATAAGAGTCTTTAAGGAATGTTTTTTATAGGTACCTACATACATACATACATAACTTCACGCCAAATCCCTTGCGGGGTAGGCAGAGAGAACAGAGCGCCATAGGGCACGATTCTTACACGCCTCACTCGCTTCGTTGACTTTCATAACTCTTTTCATGCACGCGCGTCGGTTTTTGAGGCTCTTAACATCACCTTCCTTGAGAACACGTTTTATTTGGTCATGGAATGTGTGTCTTGGCCGTCCTCGACTCCTACATCCATCCGATTTTGCGTTGTATATCTGCTTAGTCAGTCTTGCTCATCAACCATTCTTTCTACATGTCCGAACCATCGGAGAATGCCCTTTCTTACTTTTACACCGACACTCTCTTTCAAACCAACTTCCTTCCTTACAACCTTGTTTTCTACGCGGTCAGCGAGAGTCATTCCACAGTGCCCTCATTTCTACCGCGTTTATTCTACTTTCATGCACACTCTGCCAATACCCAGCTCTCGCTACCATAAGTTAGCATTGGGATCAGGACTGCATTGTGGATTGCTAGCTGGGCTTTTCTGCTAATGTTTTTTGCGCCCAGGAATCTGCCCAACGCTCCATTTACGCTATTTCCTATCGCCACTCGTCTTTCTACATCCGCGGTGTACCTTCCATCTCTGCTAAAAGCGCATCCAAGATATACAATTTCATTCACCTGTTCCAGCACTACATATCAACCACTATCCTTGCATCTGTTCTGGATTCCTCTAGTATCCTCTGGTACCTCTTACCGTTATTATTCGAATGTGTAGGAAAATATCGAATCTCTGAGGAAGTGCTTATGCAAAACTTCTAGGCTATCGATAAAATTTTACATTTTATGAGAAAACCCAACCAAAATATAAGCTATGATCGAAAGGCTTGTGGCATGTCTAACAAATAAATCTGCGATGTATGAGTTGTTTATAAGCGAGGGCTGTGAAATGTCACTATTTGTAAGCCTGTTCATACAATGGATAGATTCTCAAAGGACCAAACTAGCGGTGGTAGTTAATTAATTGTAATTGAACAAAAGGGTTGGAGCTTGTTGTCCCTTTTTGACCAATGTCACATTTAAAATGTCTCGGCAATATAGCCACTTTAGTAAGCTGTTTGCAGTAGCTAGAAATTTGGCTACTAAGTACTACCATTGGCAGTTGTCAATATTAGCAAAATGTCAACCCGTTTTATTTTTGATTGTCACGTATATTTATTTATATTACGTTTCCATATTAGACATTCTTTTACGTCTAATTAATTTGATATACTTACTTTACTTGTTTAACTTCACGCCTTTTACTTTTGTAGACGAATATAACGTCAGCTATTTCTGGACTTGCCTAATTTTGAAGTACCAAATGTAAAAGTGGTTATACAATATTTTTTTGGATTTTAATGGTTAAACAATTGAAATAGATACAGATTTTTTTTTTCAATACCTATAATGGAAAATAAGGTAAAATTCTCACAAACACGATCACAACACTGATCAGATTAATAATATACACCATTTTATAGCGTAAGCGTTATACACAGGGACGTGTAGCGATTAAATGCCAATTTCATAAATTTCCGACGATGACATTACGATAGGAATAGAATCGATATGGAGGGTTCGTGTTTTGTTTAGGGCCCATAACCTATTATCACTTACGTTAACATATCGCTAGTGAAGTTAGTACATAAAATTTACTGCAGATGGAGTATGATAAGCACCATTAATATACTTGATCTCTATTATTATCATCAGACATGACTTATATTAAAACCAGATAAAACTGCGTGACGTGAACACGTCGTAATCAAAACAGTATTATGAGTATTTCCAACATGTTGGCACATGTTTTTGTGAAAGATGCATGTTTCTGTTTGATGACGATGACGTTTAAGCCGTCTTTGTTGTATGTAGCTCTAGTATTCCGCTTCTGAATCAAGAAGTCGTGTTATGTGTGATTAATATCTATCACTGACTATTTTGTGTCCTATGTATGGCAAGCGGTGGCGCCAGAAATTTAGTTTGGGACCCAAAGATTTGGCGAGTTCACGTATAACAGCTGCTGCTGACACCTTCGTGTAGAGAAAGGCGTGAAGCTATAAAAAAAGGTGACATATTTATACATCTTAATGAATTATGTAAGGTATCAATTATTTTGACAAACGTGGTTAGCAATCTTTATGGCCATAAAACTGTTATAATCTAACCAAGTACTAAAAGATTGTTCCGAGTTTTTATATGTACTGGCAAAGTGCTTAGAATAGTTTTCGGAGTTATTGTAGGTACTTATTAAGTTGTCTTTGAAACAATTCAATAACTTTTGCTTGTCTGATAATGGTAATTATTAATACACGTACCTACAATTATTATAAGAACTAAATTCTGTATTATGTAATTATTAGAACTAGTAAGGTTGCAATTAAAATGTCCATTTAAAGCACGCTTTTTGTCTTATAAAATAATTAAACGCAAAAGGAACACTCCATTCAGCCACCAAAAATTAGCACACTCGTATTACGACAGATGTTTAGACACTGTGCTTAAAAGTGTCGTTACGACAGTTATTTTTCAATTGTTTTTTGAAGTAACAGCTTTATTGATCGTAGGGACAATTTGTCTCAGAGGGCTTCGATTGTTAGTTTACTTACTTGCCCAGTTAAATAATTTTATTAGTACTGCTAATAGACGCGTCTTGTTGGAGTATTATTGTAAGTAAAAAAACACTTAGGAACACGTGAACATAGAAACGTGAGGGCCTCAACGATATCAGTATTTTATGTATTACTAGCTGACCCGACGAACATTGTTCCGCATCAAAAGTATTAACTGCTGTCCCGCTATTTTAATACTGCAATATCTTCGAAAATATTCGTTTAAATTGCATGCTGTAACGGGCCAGGATCATCTTTATTACATGCACAATCTACTTAAGACACTTAACTGCAAGAAAATTAATGCTGTAATGTTTAAAATCGCTTCGTAAATAGGCCATTATTTCTCGTGAAAAGTAAAAAAATAAAAATTGACATTGTGGGTTATCCCTAAGAGATAGACATATGCCTTCGCGGACTTTTTTGTAGACCTTTTAAAGGTGTATAATAATGTAGTACGTTGTTTTGATTTATCACTAAAGGTTCAGGCAGCATTTGCGATTAAAATTCTAAATCTTGAAAATTATCACTCTTTTACTACACTATACATGAATTATAGATTAAAACCACCCCGTTGACACCCTCTAACTATTAAAAAAAACCGCATCAAAATCCGTTGCGTAATTTTAAAGATATGCGCATATAAGGGGACAGACAGCAGAAAGTGACTTTGTTTTATACTATGTAATGATGTAATGATATTTAAGTTGAAGTCTCAGTGGTTCAGAGCAACCCGCTTCTGAATCAAGAAAGTCGCTGGTTCGAATCCACACTTTGACCTAATGACTTTTCAAAATTATTTTCCGCAGTTATGTGTGATAAATATTGTTGACTGTAAGCTTTGTCCCCGGTGTAGCAATAGGTACGCCACCTATTCCATTTGGGATGTAAACATACCGGCGGGAGGAGGCTTAACAGCCGCTGCCTACACCTTCGGGTAGCGTGAAGTTATGTTATGTTATTTAAGTATGAATTAGTACATTGCTTTGAAATATGCTGTGTTAGTAAGTAAATAATTTACAAAAACACTGTAGCATAGTCCTTGTTTCCTCCATACATTCTGGACCTGTGCTCAGTACATAGCCTAGCCAGGAGAGGCGCCGTAGATCTTTTCTGCTGGAGCCCAAAATTATGATTTTATAACCGAAAAACTTATTTACTTCTAAAAACAAATACTAATAACTTTCACAACGTACTAATCTACTTTCTTATTAGTATTTACATCTACAAGAACAGAAACCCTAGTCTTCTATTGACGAACCTCGTGGTGCCTCGGTAAAATTACCGACTGCAGAATCGAAGTTGGCTGGTTCGATCCTCCCTCACTCGAGTAAAGTCGAGTACAAATATTTAAGACAAGCATGAATGTTTGAATGGTGTCTGGGTATTTTTCTATGAAATATAAGTATGTATTTACAAAAAAAAGTATATCTGTATTAATATCCGTTGTATTAATATACATAGCACAAGCATTTATTTGCTTAGTTTGGAACTAGAGGGCGCTGTGTGTATTGTGTCCAAATTATTATTATATACCCTTACCTTCCTCGCCAGTTTAATATGTATCTCAGTATTGGAAAAAATATCTATACTATGAGCAGACAAAATCTCTACGTTCAAATTAAAATACAGATGAAAACCGATTGATTTTCTAGCTTTGTCAAGCTGTAAAGTAGAATGAATTCTTCTACTCTCGTTTTTATATTGACATATTGATACGGCGATACTAAACGATACTAAAATGCCAGAACAAATGTTACATAAAAACTTTCCGACCCTCCAGGGATCAAGTCAGATTTACAGCAGGAACTGTGTTTGTTCAGATCTAGAGTAATAGAAATAAAATTGGAAACATACAAATAACATTTATTATATAAATCGGCAATCTTCTATAAAATTGAACTTTCGTATGTATTGTGCTGAAAAATAAATTTTACAGCAATGCTTTTACCTTCGGGATCACAAGAAATTGAATAGTTTTTTCGGGCTTTAGTATATTTCTATTATTTTCTATACATGGTTAATATTTTGGCATATGTAGTTATATTTATAGAATTTAATTGAATATGCACATCACACAATTTTAAGAGTATATTTTTAAAATTATATTTTTGACTACTACTTGACTACTAATACTATTTAGACTTTGCATCTCGAGCTTGGCAAATGTCACATTCACTATTCTGATTTCGTTTAAAAAAAACAATAATATTTCGTACGCATAGCGCCATCTAGTTGCCTAAGCTATTTTTTGTAGAAATTTGATAACGAATATCAGATTTTGTTAAATATATACTTATAACACATAGAAAAACAACCAGATATACAAACTCATCTAACAGATTTAAACTCATCTGTACTCTGGTAGTAATCGAATCTGTCGACCTGCAATCAGCACTCGGTTGATCTAACAATGCACTACGAGACATACCAAAGGTCGTAACATAGCATAACTTCACGCCTTTGTTACCCGAAGGTGTAGGCAGCGGCTGTTAAGCATCGTCTCGCCGTTATGTTTACGTCCCAAATGGAATACGTGGCGAACCTATTGCCGCACCGGGCACAAAGTTTTCATTCATCGATATTTGTCACACATAACTTCCGAAAACAATTTCAAGTAGTCATTGGTGTGAGCCAGTGTCTGGAATCGAACCCGCGACCTCTGGATCAGAAGCCGTGTGCTCGACCACTGCGCCACCGAGACTGATAAAGGTCGTATTGTTCTCAAAATAAAATAAACATTAATAGATATTCAGATTAATGTGCCATGAAAATGTTTTATGAAGCCATAAGAATTATGTCAGGCGTGTAGATGTATCACAGGTAGATTACCTGATACTTAAATCACAAGTTGATGGCAATTTGAAAGTTAAATAGCGGACAAGCATTCACTCCCTCCGCCATTAATTTTTCTGACGACAACATCCGAAGTCATGCCGTAAACATTACTCATCTAAAAGCCTCCATCTTGTCTTAAGGGATCGAGTGCTTTGAGTCGTTTTGATAAATGTCTTCGCCAATGAAGAATACTTACCACCATTTTGTTCAAATCCGGATGCCTTTGTGAACGCGTGCTCTTGATAATGAGCTGTGAGAAAATGAGTTAAAGTATCTTTTTTTCCCGCCCAAAGACTACTAGACTTAAATAGACGGGTTGATGTTGAAACATATTCTTGACGAGTCAGTTGATTTACAGTATAGCAAAATATATTGTACCAAATATGTTACGTAGTTAGGTAAGTTCTAGTTTTCAAGCTAAGACTCCTTCTCAGTTGGAAGATTAGGAATAATTAGTATTATTCAAATAATGCAATTTTGTTTTTATTTTGTTCAATTACTACTACGTCCATTTATCATTTTTAGTTCAGTTTCATAAATCTGAAGAGTTAGTTTGTTTATTTGATCGCGCTAATCTCATGAACGCATCAGGATCTCGAAATCTTCTTGTATGGCTTCTGTCAAAATTGTACGGCATAAAACTCGTTCCTCGTCTCCTTATCTACTAATGTTTACAAATCAAACTGTCTACAAATGTTTCATTTTAAATCGTTTAATTTATGGCTTTGAGTGGCGCGATGACGTCAGATTTTAAGGTTCAAATTGAACCTACCGGCGAAATCACCTATCAGAATATCGAAGTAAAATGACTCATGCCGTGTTTCATTTGGTGAGAGAGGTATCCGAAGACCCAACTCCTTCCCCCTACCTCTTATCATCACAGATTCGACCCCTTCCCTGTCCTATCTGAAAGGCCGGCATCGCAACTATAATAACACATGGTCATGAGCGGGGCTAGTTGCATCGAATGATCCATTCCATAAACAAAAATTGATATTATGAATGATATATATTAATATGATATTATAAATATTTCATTAAAGGACTTGTGTCGAGATTATTGTTTGGATATATAACACAAATTTGTTTCGTAATCTTCTTGTATGGCATCAGTCAAAATTGAACGGCATAAAACTCGTTCGTCGTCTCCTTATTTTCTACAAATGTTTCATTCTAAATCTTTTAATTTAAGGCTTTGAGTGGCGCGATGACGTCAGATTTTAAGGTGCGCTCGTAAATTGCTTAAACATTACACTGTAAAGGAAACGAAATTCTGACATTAAGGGTAGAAATTACATTTAAAGAGAAGGAATGAACAATAAAGGTGAGTTACAGAATAGGGAATGCCTATTCTGTAAGTGGAGCATGATTTAGTGTTTTTGTGACTTGTTGTGACTTGTTGAAGAATGTTTTACTATTATTTTATGTTCTTTTATTTTAACAGTATAAATAATAGGAGTTACTAACGAGCAGTTATGACAAGAGTTATGAAAGTCGAAGAAGCGTGTGAGGTGGCTTATGTAAGAGTCTTGTTTTATCTTGCTCTGGTCGCTCTGCTTACCCTATAAGGAGCTTGGTGTGATGTATGACATAACATAACATAACATAACTTCACGCCTTTTGTTACCCGAAGGTGTAGGCAGCGGCTGTTAAGCCTCGTCTCGCCGTTATGTTTACGTCCCAAATGGAATAGGTGGCGAACCCATTGCCATACCGGGCACAAAGTTTTCAGTCATCGATATTTATCACACATAACTTCCGAAAACAATTTCGAAAAGTCATTGGTGTGAGCCAGTGTCTGGAATCGAACCCGGACCTCTTGATCAGAAGCCGTGTGCTCGACCACTGCCCCACCGAGACTATATAACTTAAATAACGATTTCAAAACTGATCCCATAAATCTGATTCTGCTATATATTCCTCATAAAATAATTTGTATGAGATACCTACTGTCATTGACTCATCATCATTACATAGTATAAAACAAAGTCACTTTCCGCTGTCTGTCCCTTATATGCTTATATCTTTAAAAATACGCAACGGATTTTGGTGCGTTTTTTTTAATAGTTAGAGGGTGTCAACGGGGTGGTTTTGATCTATAATTCATATATAATGTTGCAAAGAAAAAAATATATTTTTCGAGATTTTGCACTTTAATTGCAAACGCTGCCTGAACCTTAGGTGATAGATCAAAACAATATTCAACATTATTAAACACCTTCAGAAGGCCTACAAAAAAGTCCGCGAGAGCATATTTCTATCTCTTAGGGATAACCCATAATGACCATTTTCATTTTTTTACTTTTTACGAGAAATAATGGCTTATTTACGAAGCGATTTTAAACATTACAGCATTAATTTTCATCCAAATAAGTGTCTTAAATAGATGTTCATCAATCCAATTATGTGTCTTACAGCATGTAATTTAAAAGAATATTTACGAAGATATTCCAATATATAACGGGACAAAGCAGTTGCTTTGCGCGTCAAAACGCGTGCCGATAAATAGCACAAATTGAACTTTGTAAGATCCAAATTTTATTCATTAATTACTTTTGATGCGGAACAAAGTTCGCCGTTTCGAACAAACTGTAGAGTTTCTTATTTTTAAAACAAATTTTTGAAGATTTTTTCGAAATAAAGTTAGAGGCAACAACACACTGGCACAACACACTGTGATACAAGCGTGTACTAAGCCACAAGAATTATTCTGAATGTTCAATGTTTAACGTTTCAAATGTGTACAATACTTTATATGTAATGCAAGAATTATACAAACAAGAATATATGCGGTCTTTATAAATATATATGTATAAATTACCCTTTGAAAACTTTAACATATTCCAACATATTTTTGTTTGAAATAATAACAGTAGGTATGATTTTCATATTACATGTTTATTTTACTGACAATATCACGTTTTGACATGTAGTAAAGTCAAAGATTACGAATGAACAGCGTGTACAAACTTTTTTGGTAAATTTTATCACGTTGACACATAACCTATATTATATGTCTAGCTTTAGCCTCGTAAAGAGTAAAGGTACGTGTAGATAGATAATTTTATGCCTTTTTATATTTTTACTAATATTTTCCAGTTATTTTCTTTAATAATAAAAAAAATGTGGCTCACTATAAAATATAAAAGTTTTAAATCAGTATAAGAACTTTTAAAATAGATTATGTACTTTTAAAATAGACTATGTAAAAGAGATTTCCACTAATAATCCCAAAAACATTACCTTTTTACAATATCAAAACGTGCCTTATGGCGTTCTCTTCTCTCTGCCTATTTTGCAAGGGACTTTACGTGGTGCTACATATGTATGGATCCAATAATATACATCGCAATATATATATATATATATATATATATATATATTTATGTAGAATAATAAAAATAAGACATTTACGTGTGCTTTATGAACTTGTCACCTTTAAAACTTTCGATTTGGTTTGAGGTACAATATTATGATAAGACAGAAAAGTTTGCACGCAAGTAACGTTCCAAAGTAACGGCGTTTCGCATAAAATTATGTATTCATAACATCATCTGCAGAAAGTCAAACGAGATGTGTGTTACATACAATGTAACATCAAAATAACTTACATTTATATAGAAAAAAAAGGTAATAAATATTATATCAAGTTGAAGAGTCTCGTGGTGCATTGATAAAACAACCGACCGCGGATTCGAGGCGGGTGCGTTCGATACCCAACCGGGTACGCAACGTACACGGACAATCATGAATGTTTGTATGGCATCTGAGTGTTTTTCTATCTATTTAAGTATTTAAAAGTTTCATTTGTTGTTTGAACTTGTTAATTTAAGTTTTTGACCGATATCCAAATCATTCAGTAACACTCCTGAACAAGTCGAAACAAAATTTGCATAAAAACAATATACTACGTGATAAAGTCCACTTGTACTTGCCTTATACAAATATAGACAAAAAATATGCAACCAAAATTATCAAGTTTGAACGAAATCGTACAAATACTGTACTTAGTCCTATAGTGGTCTCCATTTAACATGAATCAAAAGTTGATCAGACATGCACAGGGTGCACATTTGTAACGGTCAAAGGAATTAAAGAGGAGTACAAGGAAAAATGACTTTTAAAACGTATATAATTAAAAGTTATTCAGCAATTTAAACATACAAAAGATATATATTTGGCAATTCATTATGTTGAAGAACATTTAGACTTCTTACAATACGTACATTAATCTCAGTTTGCCACGTCATCGGGCTCTAATCAATCCATTTCAGGTAACTGATTTATAAACCAACCAGCCGAACTTTTATTCAGCTCTTTTGATTACGGTGTATCCACTCGATCTACTGACTGACGGATTATATTCAGGCAGGATTAGAAAATTATGTCAGATATGTTGATCACCGTTGGCTGAATATTTTACAACGGAATTGTAAATCTTTTATATTTATTTTTTGGATTTTTCATTAAGTTTTTGTCATAATTTATTCTGTAAATTGTATATATTTATAAAAAAAAAAAATTCAAAATTCAAAACTATAGTTCTATGGAGGCGTCCATAGAACGATTAATTATACATACATACAGTATACATTCATGTAGAAATTTATATAGTGAACGCACCCTAAAACCAACTGACAGCGCAATTATCATTGCATAGTTTTGAAACCGCAACAATAACCCGTCCCATAAGTTGCCGTAACCAAAGGTGTTTTATTAAAAACAAGAAAATGTATTTACTATTTGTAGAAAGAACATTAGTTATATTTCCTGATATTGCCGGAGGATTTTTCTTCTAATTTGTGTAAATGGTGTGGAATAATGAAACCTCATTTGTCAGATATTTTTTGATGAATCATGTCCAACAACTCTTGGCGTAATATACAAAATGTAAGCTTTCGTCTTAATATGTTTAACAAATAGTGAAAATGAATGTTATATAGGTATTTGGCATTATACAGATATCTATTGTGATTGATATTATTTTGTTAAAACATTATTGAAAAATTGTCTTTTTTAGATAGATATTTCATTATTATGCATTTAATTCTATTTTATGATATGAAAAGTCGTAATAGGATTTAATATACGATGTCATACTGAAAATAACTGAAGTTTAAGTGCACATTTTCCGTTTCATTAAATTACGTGCAGCTTCAGGTTTAACCCATATACAGGAATTTAACTGAAATGTTGGATTATTTCTTTGGATGTTTAAATTAACATTGTATAAATAAAATAGAATATGACATATCAGAAATGTCATATCGGTAATATGACATTTCTTTTTGATTTTATTTTCTTCATTTTTTAATATCTCATGATTTATTTTACCCCAAAAAATGACCCCAAGAAATTTACTCAGCATGAAATATTTGATTCGATTAAATTGGTGACGAGTTCAATTCAATATGTTTGGAACTATTTGTTCAGCTGTCAATAAATCTAAAAAGATTTATTTTGTGAAAGATTTAATTTATGTAATCATTAATGACATTTTTAAAAAAGGTAACGCTACTCACAGTAGCGTTACCTTAGGCTATCGGTCAAGATTTTTACATTTGTTACTAAATGTCAAATACTAATTTCTTGAATTAAAACACGTTACTTCCCAAACAGAGATCTCATATTGAACTACTGTATGACAAGACGAAATAAAGAGTACGGAGACTATTGCTGTTTGAACGGTTCCGGGTTCGGTTCGGTTCGGTTTTTTGATTTATTGATAGCTGAAAAAATAGTGCCAAATATATTGAAATGAGCTCGTCACCAATTTTATCGAAGCAAATATTTCATGCGGCCATAAATGCCTACATTTTTTTTTCATGTGATTTAACGATCTGGTTGCTAGGACCTTTAAGTCGAGTCTTTTTATTATATTTAACATCTTCATTCTTACACTGCTTACAAGTTCAGATAAAAAAGCGGGATGTTATGAACAAAAATAATGTTCACTTAGAACATCACTCAAGATATTTGATATACATAATGACATATGACAGTGATGTTACAGGTGGCCTCCGTTTTATTAATAGAACACTGCACTACTCTGTGTAACATTACCCTGCAGAGTCAATAGTTGCTCTGTGCCCCTATACCTTTGAGAGCACTCTTATAAGACGCGAACAAACTCGTTAAGAGTTATTGAATAAATTGCTTTCAGAATGATTAATCGAATATTAATTACGAGATCGTTTAGGACCTCTGCTAATTACGAAACAAGAGTATGGTTAATTTTTGAAACAAAACAATATTTCATTGCATTTATATTAACATAACTGTGACACTGTTTTTGGTTTTCTTTATAAAATATTATGTTTTTTTTTTAGAAATTTATTTATTTAAATACTCTTCGATTTTAAACAATTTACTGGTTGACCTGGCGAACTTGGTTCCGCATCTAAAGTAATAATTTTGAGTTTATCACTTTTTCTTTACTACATTATTTCACGTGAACCATGCCGTTGACACCTCCTATCTATTAAAAGAAACCGCATCAAAATCCGTTGCGTAGTTTTAAAGATTTGAGTATACATAGGGATATAGTAGGGTCAGAGAAAGCGACTTTGTTTTAAACTATGTAGTGATATATGAAGATTACCTACGACATTACGACATAGATATGTGTCATTTAATTTTGTGAATTGCATTGTTTTTTCTTTTAATCGGTATCTGAGTATGACATAAATAAACAATGTTCATTGTAGATTATATCTTTAAGCTTTAAAGCACTTTTTAAATATTTTTTACATAAAATATACTACAACAAATTTGTATTTTATACTTTCAATGAATAACTGAACTGAAATTAATAGATAACGCCGCCAAATATATGCTGCGGAATGGAATCGGCTGAATGTATTATAAATAACTTTTGAATATTTAAAAAGTTGTATTTTACATTTGGGATGTGTAAAATACCAGTTTTGTAGTGGTAATTTTATTTACTAATAAGCAACGTAACGTAAATACGGGATTTAAGTCCTGTAGAGAACTTAAATTTCGTATTTGCGTGGGTGTTTTGAAATAGTTATTTGGGTACATTAAAAATAGCTAAATAACCTATTTTATATAGAAATTATATTGTTCAGATTCACAATTATAATGACAGCACCATTTTCGGCTGGTTATTTAGAAAAAAATCAACTTAAAACATAAACGATGTCTCGGGACGAAAGCAAACTCTTTGGGCTGATGAACCCTAGCTCACACCAACAATTTTTCGGAATCCTTTCTTATGACTGACCATATTGTGGCCGATGTGCGGCAATAGGTTCCTCCACCTATTCTCTTTAGGACGTAATAATTGCTTTCACAGAGTAATAGCAGTTGCCTACACCACAGAAATAGATCTATTTCTGTGGCCTACACCTTCAAGTAGAAAAAGGCATGAAGTTATAAACAAAAACCTTATTGATTTATGTCAAGTTTCTTGTTATTTTTTTTTTGTGCACATTACGCCCAAAAGAGCTCCACCTTCAAGAAATAATATTGCTAAGTACATAGGTGTCAGTAGACTTGTGCTACGAAAGAGGCAATTTGTTTTTTTACGCACTCGCTGCTTCGTTATCTACTGACATGTACGAGCTGAAACAAACAATCATACCACAAGTAAACATATTTAGCTAAAACATTATAATGGATTATAATAAAAAAATTAAGTTTGGCATCTATATACCTAGAAAAACGTTAGCCTTACGCCCGAATACTGAACGGCCACTCAAATCTGACAATCAATAAAGTACTACTTAATGCTCAAATTTCATGTATTCTGTCTAATGTGACAGCTACTTAAACGCTTAAGTAGCGCTTATATATTTGAGTGGCGGTTCAGTATTCGGGCTATAGTAAGCTTGCGTAGTAATGTTATGATAATCTTAAGGGGCTATTAGCCAGCCATTAAATTAATTAAGTTTTTTGGTGGTTTAACACTCGGACTTCTCTTTTACAAGTTCCGAGTACAAATTCGGGTACGTAGTTAACAGTTAGGTACATTGCTTATTAAAATATTAACATCAAGTTTATCTATTTAATCCAAGTACTTAAAAAATATTTATAAGCCGAGGCATTAATTGCAAATACTAATAGCTTCTTGAAGTGGTATAGTGGTAGAGTCTTGCAGTTTGCCACATGAATGATCCGACTCGACCGGTGAAATACCACGAGCTCTCAGAATATCGAATTAAAGTGGCTCGTGCCGCTTTTCGTTCGGTGAGAGCTCTCTTACTACCTTAAAGGACGGCAACGCACCACGGTGTACATGAACGGTGAGAAGTTGCTTACCATCAGGTGACCCACTTCCTCGTTTGCCCTCGTATCCCATAAAATTAAAAATGATTAATAAAATAAAAATTGGAGGCATGCAAATATAAAAATGTATAACAGTAAAAAACAAACAATCTTAAGATTATTTTGTATGTTAGATAAATTAAGACCATAAACGATAGCTGGTGTAATGAGCGTAGCGAAGGGTTTTCGGAAAAGCTATATTGTAAATGTGGTTTTAATAAATTTCTAAGGATATACCTATATATATTTGTCATATAAGATAAGAGTCTCCTAAGAACCCACTTCACAGGGATAGGTGTGTTGTTATTAACATTCCAATTTGCCTTACACAAGGTAACTCGTTCAAGTTTAGTTTAATATTTCGGTGATATTAATTAAAATATGTATTATCTAAGACCCTTACGAGTATAGCGTATAGAAACAATAAATTAGGTAATATTATTAATATTGTATTCGTTACCAAAATCATATAAATGATTTCTCGAAATTATTTTCGGAAGTTATGTGTGATAAATATCGATGACTGACAATTTTGTGCCCGGTGTTAAGACAATAGGTTCGCTACCTATTTGGGACGTAACATAACGATTTGGCGTGTCGTGGCTTAACAGGCGCTGCCCACACATTCGGGTCGAAAAAGGCGTGAAGTTATGTGCATTTAGTTGCTTTCTTTCTTTATAGATTTTATCTTTTGATGTTGTCACAATCTTGAGTATTATATTGGTGACATGTGTGTTTAGCGTTGGAGTACTTTTTTGAATATAAAAAAGCTCAGTTGTCCCGGCGGTTTGGAAGGACCGCGCTTCTTAACCAAGAGGTCTCGAGTTCGAATTACAATGTATGAAGTTACAACGTTTAAATTATTTTATCTACGTACCATTCTCCAAGCATTGAGTGAATAGGTTCCTGTGTTTATACGTTTGTAGCGCGTACTAAACCGTGGTTAAGCACGAGTCGGTACAAACAACCAAACAACTTCACTGAACCATGTCAAAGTTAAAATTAACCACCTCCGACAGCCAATTGTGCCGACTCGCTGAACTCAAAACTTATGGAATTAATTAATTAAATTCAGTATTTGACTTGTCAAATAAACATGTTCTCGAGGGGTAATAAAAGCCATGGTCTCGTTATGTACACCCCTAGATGCAATGATTCATACATAACTTCACGTTAAATCCCTTGCGGGGAAGCCAGAGCAAATAGAGCTCCACATAAAGCATTACTTTTACCAACGCACTCGCTCGTTCGATTTTCATAACTCTTGACATACACGGTCATGAAAAGTGTAATCTAATGTATCACTGCATAATGGTTACTAAAATAACTCTAATACCTGTAGAAAAAAAGGGAAGAAAATAATAAATAAATAAACCATATTAAAGCTGTCGCGACGTAATCACTCCAGGTTTTTAAAAACAAATTAAAAATAATAAGCTTATAACTTCTACCTAATTTCCCTAAGCTATAAGGGTAACCGTACTCGGTAAAATATTATCTCGAAAAAAAAGTTTTAATGTCAAATCAGATCTTGTGAATTATAGCGAATTTTAAAATTTGTTTTTTTTTAATGACCGTTATTTTTCTTTTAATAAATACTTATAAATAGATCTGTGCTGGGGGTCCCTGCTTTGTAATATTGTCATTGGATTGGTTAATTGTCTACCCAGTTTTATTATTTAGTACTGTTTAGTATTTTTTGGATTGTACATCTGTTTTGCAGCTAATAAACTTGCAACGTTGATGTATTTATATATGGATTTTTATACCTTCAATATGCTGTTCAATTAAAATATTTATTAAATATTTTAAATAAAGAAGATCATAAGCTAATGTAGTTTTTTTTACAATAAAATCTGTTATAAATATAAACATTGCATTAAAATATTTATAAAACTCATGCACACGGAACTTTGGTCATTAACTACTCTGTGAATAAATCGATCACTGAAAAATTTGTGCTTACTTTTACCAATAGATACATACACTTATATGTATATTATAATAGTGTTTATAGAATAAATATTTACTCTATAGATAAAATAATAACAAAGATAGATACAGGATACAATTTGACTAAGTTTGCGGTAAATATTATTTGCCAATATAGTCAAGCGAATGATCTCACTAGGGGCTTACTGACAGTTTGATATCTGAAGTTGTTATCTTAATATTACAAATGTTTATGTTCAGTTACTTTATATAATAATAAATACATATTTCAGATATATATCTTCACGCATAGACCATTGACGATAGGTATAGAAGACAGTAGGTACGTCATAAAACACGATTTTATAACACCTCGTTTTTTCAACTTTCGTAACTTTTGTCTTAAATGCTGCTCGGTTTTTAGGCTCCTGACATCATTTACCGAAGGGAAACGTTTCGTAAGGTGGTGGAAAGTTATTATATGTGAAAAAACTCACAAAGGAATAAGTAAATAATATTATTACAACATTTAATATTACATAAATATGAATGTATACAGGCAGATATATAACTACAAAAACATTTTAATATACTGCAACTATTTAAACTTTTTAAATAGATATACAAATGTGAGTTGTCAGAACGGCAACAGACGTACCTACACATGTACGTATTGGACTGATGAATGCATGTGAATAAAATGGCGTACAAAAGATAAAAATATATACGAAGCTCTCTTACATATAAATAATATAAATACATTTATATGAAAAGGGTAAACTTCAATGAATAGCTAGCTACAGTAAGTTATGATAACACTGAATGTTTCATTTTTAAAGTGGAACTTCTAATCTCTCCTGCAATCGTTTAACGCTTTTAACACGCCAATGCAACCATAAATGGTAATATATATTATACATGTTTTTATGATTTCTGTCCGAAACTGTGAAAAAACTGTTACGCATCGATTCGCTAAATTTTTACGCCTCAAATGGCATAGGTGGCAGAACCTATTGCCATACATCGGGCATTAAGTTGTTAGCCATCGATATTTATCACACATTACTTCCGAAAAGTATGCTAAAACATCGTTTCCATTTCACTAATTCTTGAATCAGAAACAAATTGTGTGATTTCTGGACTAGCGAGACAACGTTTAATAAAATTGGAGTGTTTTTTGATCTATTCAATAGCTTTTGGTTACCATGTTATCCCATGATATCAAAATACAGTTAGTTAAAGATAAGTTTGTTCTATACTATTTGCAGTATATAATAATAAGTAGTCTGTTGGTCGTATGTATTGTTCTAGAAACTGTATGGAATGTAAAGGATGCCAGCTATTCACGCTTAGGGTAGTCCGTTGATTGAGAGGGAACGAGAAAACAATTACGTTCCAGTGCAATGTGTGGAGAAGCGGAAAAGCGGAAGCTGACCGCTTGCGCTGCACCTGTGTTATAATATATTAATCGTTTTGTTGAAATTAATATATAATATTATGGGATAATTTTATTATAACTAAATATATTTTGTTTACATTTATATATATCATTAATAAATCTTACATACGCCTTCACGCCATATCCCTTGCCGGGTAAGCAAAGTGGAGGCATAAAACACGATTCTTACACGCCTCACTCGCTTCTTTTATTTTCATAACTCTTCTCATACACGCGTGTCGATTTTTAAAGCTCGTTCGTTCTATTTGGTCATGGAAAGTGTATTGTGGCCGTCGTCGACGCCTACACCCATCCATTTTTGAATTGTATATCTTCTTAGTCATCTTGCGTCATCCATTCTTTCTACATGTGTGAACCACCGGAGCATGTCCTTTCCTACTTTTACACTCACACACTCTTAATTCCAATCTGTTTGCTAAACTTGTTTTCGACGCGGTCAGCTTACTTACCTCATATAAAGAGAAAGAGTTTGCGTACAATTTTGGATGTTTAGATTTTCTGCATTAGTGTGGATACTACTAGGTTCATAGACTACTTCTCTCCAGTATCATATTTGAACGGTTTCGCTTAAGTATATGTACGCGATCTAAGCCGTGGACTAAATCTAGTTATTATGATTTCTCTTGATAAAAGTTTTTCAAAAATCAATTATCATCACATATGGTAAGGAAGAATTGATGTATAATATAAATAGGATGCTATAGAAGACACGACTTAACCAACATTTCTTTAGCTCCATCTATGTATAAATGTTTATCTGCCTGATCACACGTTTTGTCACGCTTTTACTACCTCTCCTCAAGTCGAACGCGCCTGAATAGGTTATACTTCAAAAATATTATTATCATGATACAAGTTTGAAGTGATACACGTAAAATATTCATATGATCAAACTGATTTTCAGCTATCACGACCTGTGAATAACACTGGATAAACGTAATATAACTTCACGCCTTTTTCTACCCGAAGGTGTAGGCAATTTCTGTTAAGCCTCGACTCGCCGTTATGTTTACATCCCAAATGGAATAGGTAGCGAACCTATTGCCATACCAGGCACAAAGTTTTTAGTCATCGATATTTATCATACACAACTTTCGAAATTAATTTCGAAATGTCATTAGTGTGAGCCAGTGTCAGGATTCGAATCTGCGTCTTCCGGATTCAGAAGTGGGGTGCTCGAACACCGGACCACCGAAACCTCGTCTATAAAAAAAAAACACGTATTCGCGTGATCTATAAGAGCTTAATATAAATCATTATAATATAACACTCTCGTTATTTTTACGATAAAAAACATTAATAAAGATATTAACAAAATATGATTATTAATATTTTGAACATTTCTATTTAATATGGAGCTGAGGACAACAACAAACAAGAGGAAATATCGAACGAGAGTCCTTAGACGAAATATTAATTTTAAAGTTAATTACTGCCAATAGAATAGATACAATTTGATAATATCACAGTGGGAAATTTATTATTTATATTATACAGTGGTAGAGCCAAGCAGTTCGCTCCATGAATGGGCCGGCTCGACCGGTGAAATACCACGACCTCTCAGAAGACCGACGTAAAGTGGCTCATACCGCGTTTCGTTCGGTAAGAGAGGTACCCGGAGGCCCACCCCCCTTCCCCATCCTTTCCTATCCCCTATCCCTTAAAGGTCGGCAACGCAACAGTAACACTATATGTGTTGCTGGTGTCCATGGGCGGCGTTGGTTGCTTACCATCAGGTGACACGCTTGCTCGTTTGCCCTCCTATCCCATAAAAAAAACACTTAGTTTATTTTTTTATTAGATAGGCGCAAACGATTTCATTTGGTACGTAAACATAACGTCGAGTCGAGGCTTAACAGCCACTGCCTACGACTTCGGGTAGAAAAAGTTATGTTATTTTTTATAAGAGGCAAAGACCCTGGACCTAGCGTGTCACCTGAAGTTAAGTAACTAATGCCGCTCATTGACATCTGCGGCACAGTAAGTGTTACAGTATCGTTGCCGGCTTTTAAAATGGGATAACGTAGGTATCTGAATTGGGACGGAGAGGGGAAGGGGTTGGGCTTTCGAATACCTTTCTCACCGAGTGAAACGAGGTATGAACCCACTTTACGCCGATATTCTGAGAGGTCGTGGTATTTCACCGGTCGTGCTGACCAATTCATGCAGCATTCAAATTTGAATATTGTAATTTGTAAAAGGGATGAATATATACATTAGATATTATTTTTTAGATATTTTCTCTTCCATCTATAAAAGTCTTGGGTTGTAAGTGTAAGTTGTGATGTTAGTTTTTGCGGTAATCATAGATATTATCTTTGCTATGAGACTTCGTATCCCCTTGTGGAACTATTAGAACTTATTGCACAGAATATTATGGCCACTTGTCTAAATTATATACATTATAAGTTATAATTATATCAAAACATGTGCATTTAAGTTGAATACGAATAAAATACAAGTAGTTAGGTCTTTAACTTAGTTTGCTGCAAAATGCCGTTCTTACATTTCAATAATCAATAACGCATCATGTTTGAAATTAGCATTCATTTCTAACCCAGGGAATATTGAATACAAAATTGTGTTTTCACTTAAAACCCTTCTTATTAGGATAAAAAAAAAATCGTTTGAATACGTTATTAGTTTTTATGAAAATATAAAAAATAGACATAAAGTTGTGACTGGATAAATATGTGAATTAATTGTCTACCGAGGTCTTCTGAAAATAATATGTAAATAATAAAACAGTAGTATATTTCGGTGATTATATTTATACAATACATCTTTATACTAAGATATTTATATAACTACTAACTATTCGTTAGTATAAAGTAGTCAATAAAATGTTGCTAGTATACATTTTCATAAATAAAACAGTAACAATAATATGTATATTTCCATAAGTATATAAAAACGCAATTAAACGTACTCTGCCTTTAAAAAGTCAAGCCTCGGGGTCCAGTGCAGCAATAAACTGGGCTTATCAAAACAAATAGTTTCAAACACCAACTCTTACTCATGTACCATTTTCGCTCACTTATTTTTTTTTCATACCATATATGACATTATATTTATATATATTTGGGTTTTATGATCTGGATACTAGGCCCTTTAAGTTAATTATTTTTTTAGAATATAACACATCAGTTATTGAACAATTAATCACATTTTCAAATTGTTCCAATCATCTTCTTAGTCTAACCTTAACCTAACCTAATCCTCCCATCCATAAAGTCGTAACACCTTATGTTGATGTCCCAAAGAAATTTTGACATTTACACAATTTTCCACACCTGCACTAATTTCCGAATAATTATGAAATAAAACGCCACGAATTTTATTAAATAATATCCATTCAACTAAATAAAAGTCTCGGTGGCGCAGAGCCAGCAATCCGCTTGATTCAAGAAGTTGTGGGTTCAAATCCTGGCACACACCAATGACTTTTCGAAATTTTCGGAAGTTACGTGTGATAAATATCGGTGACTGACAACTTTGTGCCCGCTATGGCAATAGGTTCGCCGCCTATTCATTTGGGACGTAAAACATAACGGCGAGACGAGGCTTAACAACCGCTGCCTACACCTTTGGGTAGAAAAAGGCTTGAAGTTGTATGTTGTATGTATGTATGTGAAATCTATTTCCCCTCTTTTGCATTCCCGCCCAAACTCCGCGTTATATATATTCCATATTTTAAAATAAGTGCTGTAATAATCGACTTTTGATATATTTTGATATTTGTTTACTACTGCCAGCTAAAACTCGCAAACTTTTTGTCCGTCTGTATTTAGGAGAAAATACAGATCGTACAGTACACTTCTAAATCAAGAATTCTCGGAATTAAATTCTATCATACACTCACAAGTTTTTGGAAATGTTATCCTTGGTAAATATAGATGACTGAAAAAATGGTGTTTTCCATTTGGGAAATAAAATAATGCGAGAGACAACAAATAAAATTTGATTGAAAAAAGTATTTATTATAAAATCGACTTAATTAAAATCATTATTAATTGTTAGTAATTGTATAAATACATATTATTTCTGAAAGCTGTTTATCTAAAACCTGCACGTACTGTTTCGATAATGCGCCACCTTATCTGAGGCGAATCACGTCTACACTCGCAAATAATAATAATTATTATTACATTAATAATCCTACTGTAATTGTATTAGTACGGTTGTATTACCGATTGTTGAAATATATTGCCTCAGTATCGATTTTTAAATGTAATATTTCGGCTAAAAGTCTAATATGAAGCTAATTGAATCTAATATGAAGTTTTTGAAAATGGAATTACTATTTAACATTTGATAAAGTTTTGGTTGTTTTTAAAATTAAATAATAAGAATTTGATGCATTAAAAGGGCGATATGATTAAATGATAGTTAATTAAAGATTACAAATTTATTATATTATTAATTTTCAGACTTGTAAATATCCAATGTTTTGGAAACACTTACGCAATATCCGGCCCTGTTGTTTGTTTTATTACTTGAATAACTTACATAAATATGTACAAACTGTAGTAATAATAACTCATGCTATGTTTCTCTGGGGGAAGTTTTAATTAAAACAATATCGTACCAATTTAAGAATTTGAATATTAATTAACAATATTTTTATCAAATTTACCTGTCGTTTTATGTAAAATTAACTCATATATTTATTATAATAGGTACCTATTTATTATTCTTGTTATTTGTAAATAATAAAAACATTTAACAATATGTACAGTATATTACCTTTATACATTCAAATAGTCTAATTATGTCAATCGGCATTATTTTAGATTATACCATCTAATAGCATTTGGCGCCGACTTCAAACTTGAAATTTTTTGTCCCACGGAATAGGTACCTCTACCTAGTAGTCCAGGAACGTCACAACTAATTATTTATCCATAGATAGGTGTTTTACATTTCAAAAATCAAACTAAAATATAAATTATGGAGATATTTTTCACGTAATTCTCTGGTTTGCTTTCGTTTTCTATCGCATTAAGTAATAAAAATTGACAATTCTAGTATATCGACTCAAGCTAAAAACTCAAGTTCGGTATTTGTACGTCAGACTAGCCTGTATGGTCTAAAGACTTTTGACTGTCCTATACATTTATGATAAACAAATAAAAAATAAAAAAAAAAACAACTTAGCTACTTACGATTTTCTAATAGAAATTATGTTCTAAATTCAAATATTTAAAAATAAAGCACATAGGTACATATTATGATAATTATTACAATTGAAACTCCTGTTCGAAATATATAAATTCAAAAATAATAAAGATAATAATAAAAATAATGTCAACTGATTAATAATTGATTGATGAATAATGATGAGATATTAAACTTGGTGAATCAATTACAGTTCGAGTGCGAATCGTATTCAATAATCGATCACGTCGGTCAGGAAGGAGTATTGTTATCCCAATCGTACTCCGTGGATTGGCTGTCCATTGCATTGCTATGACATTTCTATAGCACCTGTATTACCTTTGACAGTAAACTGAATTAAAATTTTGGCGGGACTGTGGAAGAAACATGTCCGTTATTTGCATTATTTTCTCAAATTTGTGTTTCAATGGATATTATTGGATAAAATTCGTGGCGTTTTGTTTATTAGGTGTTCGTATATGAGTGCAAATGTGGGAAATGGTGTAAATATCGTGTTTAGTGTGATCTTCTACATTGTCGTGAAAACGCCCTCGGAACATCATGCATAAAGTGCCACGACTTTATTGATGATTAGGTTAGGTTAGGTTAAGCTGTAGGTTTAGGCTAGGTTAGGTTAAGATTAGTTTAGGTTAAGAATGAAGATGTTACTTATAACAAAAAGACTCGACTTAAAGGTCTTAGCAACCAGGTCGTTAAATCTTTAAAAAATAAAAAATAAACTGAACTATGTAAATATATATCTATCTACATGCGAAATACCACTTAGTACAACTACACTGATGGCTATGACACCTACAAACTTGACATTTAAGTAAGTTTCTCTTAGAGAGTGTATGTAGCAAGAGCCCAGACTTCACAAAATTCCACTCCTAACCAGGGTTGAAAGTTTGAATGATAGTCCTTTGTTTTAGAAGTACGAGAGATTTGTAATTTATAGTGTACATTATTATATGGTCTCGGTGGTCCAGTGGTCGAGCACACGGCTTCTGAATCCAGAGGTCGCGGCTTCGAATCCTAGCTCACAGCAATGACTTTTCGAAATTATTTTCGGAAGTTATTGCTGTTGAGGAATGGAAATGGAATGAGAAATTTGTGTCCGGTATGGTAATAGGTTCGCCACATTTGGGACGTAAACAAAATGGCGAGACGAGGTTTAACAGCGGCTGCCCACACCTTCGGATAGAAAAAGGCGTTAAGTTATGTTATGTATATATGTACATTATTAGATAATGTTCCAATGTATCAATGTTCTTTGTTCTTTTTTGTGTTTACATTAGTTTTCGTATAAAATAGATTATTAGTGGTAGAGTCACGCAGTTTGTTGCATGAATGGGTCAGCTGGACTGATGAAGTACCACGGTCTTTCAGAATGTTAAAGTAAAATGGCTCATGTCAAGGTTAGTTCGGTAAAAAAGGTATCCGGAGGCTCACCCCCTTCCCCATATACTATTCGAAAGGGTGGAAAGCAACTGTAACACTGGTGGTGAGCCGCTTGCTTGTTTTCAAAAACAAAATATAAGCGATTTTATTTTGGAAAAACATTACATATTCTACACATACTTGAGTTAGACAGATGAAAAGATAGTCGTCTTAGTCTAAGGAAGACTGCTTTTTTTTTTTGTTTTTTTGTACGGTATTATTATCCCTATATCGTTTCACGTATAGCTTATCCTGTCAAACAAAAAAAAAATGTTATGTTGTCACTTTTGGTTATCCAAGATGATATCCATGTTGTTTTTGTTTTTGAAGACGTATTATTATTTTTTTCTTTGTAATTTCTCTAACGTCGTGAACCGTCATGTTTATTTAGTAAGAAAATTTCTAATCGACATATAACTTAATACAACAATTCATTAGTTATTGCTAACGTTACAAAATAAAATTTATAGTTTAGCTGATTTAGAAGTCGTGTGATCGCTTCCAGGCGCACACACATGATTTCTCAGTATTCTTTTCAGAAGTTATGTGTGATAAATAACGACGACTGACAACTTTATGTCCGACTTATGGCAATAATTTCGCCACATATTTAATTTGAGACGTAATAAGCCAAGTCAACGAGTTTGAGTAGAAAACGGCGTAAATTTATGTTATGTAATCAAAAGTGACTAAATTTACTTTCCCTATTAGCATTTCTTTTTTTTCATGTCTGATTTCATAATATGTATTATGAAAAAAAAATCTTGGATATTCACTTGACAAAAATCACTTCAGATAACAGCGGATAACACTCAAAGAATGTTATAACAAATAAAGTTTGCAAACTATTCGTCAAAGGTAAATGTTGCTTGCGAAGATATTCCTTAGAATAGGCTTAGAATATCATTTTCCATTAATGATACATCATAATGATAATAATATCATTATGATTTACGTTGAGTAATTTTAGAACATCTCTAGTTAACGTCTTTGAGCAATTAATACCATTGATTTTATTGTTGAAAGCAATAATAAATTATCTTATATTTATTTTATTGTTTCATCTAATGGTGTTTGACGACTGCCAGTTTTATGATAAGTGGAAATTAGTACCTAAACCTTTTTGGTCTAACAATTATAGCTGGCAGAGATGTTTCTGACAGAATATTTTTCTCTAAGAAAAAAATTTTATGCTAAATTTAAAGACGACATTGAGCCTTTAAGCGGCACATAAACTTAAATTAAGTCTTCAACCTCAACATTTTCGAATTTATTTAGTACTTTTCAAATTGAAGACATCTTGACGCTTGTTACTATGCTTTACTATTGTAGCCCGCAACTCCACAAGAGTGTTTTTTTTTAGATTTAAAGACCTGGTTACTAGGACCTTTAAGTCGAGTCTTTATTTTTATAATTCACATCATCTTTCGTAACCTAAACTAACCTTAACCTAACCTAGCCTAAACCTTAACCTAACCTAAGCAATCCTCCTTAAAGTCGTGGCACTTTATGCATGATGTTGCAAAGGAATTTTAACGGCAATATAGAAGAGCACTCTACACACGATATTTACACCATTTTACACATTTGCACACAAATACGAATACTTATTAAATAAGATGCCACTAATTTTATTCCATAATATCCATTGAAACACAAATTTTAGAAAATAATGCAAAGAACAGATTTGACATTCCCGCCAAAATTCCCGCAAGAGTGGTCATTGTCTCAATGACTAGGTATAAGTAACTATAACCATAGACTATAAATTTTGTTCAATACAAACTTCATCAATCTCTCCAGAAACTATTATTCAAAAAAATAGGTAAATAATCGGAAATAACATGATATATTGTGAAAAATAATTTAATTATTATGGACATTATTCGTGTAAACATTAATAGGTATAATATATTGCTGAAATTTAACTCGTTCAAAGTTTGTTACCGATTTGATTTCGGTTGTATCTATAATTTCATTTTGTACATGTTAAATTGGAAATGATGTCCTATATTGAATTACAGCCATCACAGTTGCATTCAGATCTGAAAAATGCAAATTCATATGATACGAGATGTGTTGTAAATAAATCTATATTAATATTATAAAGTTGAACAGTTTCGTTTGTTTGTATAGACTAATCTCGGGAAGTATTATTTCGAATTAAAAAAAACTTCTGTCTTGGATAGTCCATTTATTGAGGAAGGTTTTAGGCTATAAAACATCATGCTGCGACTAATAGAAGCAGAGCACTGACTGTTTATTGGGTATAGCTAGAGTTATCAGCTAGAGTAATTTAAAAGATGTCTTTGAAAGAATTAGGGAAAAAGAGCTATGGGGGTGAAGCACCAAATAATATCCTAGTGTTCCTGAGTAAAATATTTCTAATTTGAGTATATACTTTGCTCATGTAAATCCAATCTCTCACCAAACGAAGATCTTAGATATTTCACTGGGTTTAGGTACTACTTACTTAAGTTTAACTTATGATAAGAATAAACTAATGTCTGTTATGTATTTGAAACACGTATGTTTACATAAATAACATCATTTTCAAACTGTGTACATTTTCTTCAGCATATTTATTTACTTAAAAGAATTTTTCTCTGTTTACAGATTCATACCGCATCCACATCTCACACTACCAAATCTAAAATGGTAAGTCTCGCATCTGTTTTATTCGATTGAATAATATTTTGTTCCATTTTTATTTGTTGTTTTTTTTTTGTTTTGTTTAGTTCGTATTTATTCACATAACTTTAGAGAGTTATGGTATTTATATTCTTTGTAACTATACGCTTTTCTCTAAACAAAGGTGAAGGTGGAGACAGTTACGCCTCGACTCCCCCATTTTCGACTTTAACGGCCGGTAACGCAACTGTAACAGTATATCAGTTGCAGGTGTCCATCGGCGCAGTAAGTTGCTTACCATCAGGTGATACGACTGCGACCTCCCTATCCCATAAATATATACATTATGGTCAATTTACACAAATTCCTTAAAGATTATCTGATTACTATTATTTCTGATGCGACATTATTGTAAAATTCTTGCAAAATCTCTTCCGTAGTTCATAAATTTCCACCGATTTTCATAAACTTACACGTAAAATTCTAACTAATTTTAGTGAGTCTTCCGTCTTGGAACAAATCTGTATAGAGTAATAGGCCATAAGTTATCCCAATGTTAGCATCATCATCATCAGACTATTGCAGTCCACTGCTGGACATAAGCCTCTCCCAATGTGCGGCACAACATCCGATTCTCTGCCTTCCGCATCCAGTGTTCTAGCAGCCTTTCTGAGGTCGTTTGACCATCGAGCTCCTACGCTACGTTAACCAAGATGCGGTTTCCACTCTATGACCTTGTTACTACATCTACCATCGGTCCTTCGGCAGATATGACCAGCCCATTGCCACTTCAGCGAGCTTATTCTATGAGCTATATCATATGCTTTCTTATCATAAATAAAAACGGCTTTGTTTACCTTGAATAGAGTGTGTAACAATAGCTAGCTTATCTTATTTATTATTTTCTTTCATATATAGTCCGGCGTTCCAGGTAATGCGATTTGTAGGGTACCGTTTTCTCTGTAGTATCTAAACAGAACCTTATCATTATTAAGCTGCTCTATGGTATATATTAATCTCGTGAACTAGTTAATAGTTAGTCGGATAAAACTTCTTATTTTAAGTGCTGTGTAGTCTCGGATCTTGAGAAATAATAGGATAAACTTACTAGGAGAATATCGTCTAAATACATTGTTCCCTATTTATGTCAATGTGATATGGCAATATGGGACGTAGAAATAAGTTACAAAACAAATATAAAATTAAACCCAAAAACATTATGAACGTTAAAATTAAAAAAAAATCTCTCGAACGAACGAACTCTTTGAACGATAAAATTTAAAAAAAAGTACAATTCAAATTAAGAACGAACAGGTATTTTGATACCAATTCGCCAGTTCATGTACCGACGAGTCTTTAATTTAATATGATGATGAGCTTCGTTTCTGAACTAATGTATTGTTGTTGACGGTAATTTTTAATAAAAAAAAAAATATAAAGAACTTACGAAACACAAATTTATTAAACAGATTTACACTTGACCAAATTTTATTATTATTGAGGATAATAACAAAAATGAACATAATCAATCATAGCTTTGGTAATAATTCTTAAGTAATAAATAGCACGTCTTACATGTATGCGCTAGGGAGTAAGGTGCTCGCTGGCACACAATAGATCTTGATGTATTAGAAATATTGATGTATTAGTAATACGAAATATATATTAATAGCAACTTTACGCCAAAACTCTTGGCCTCAGAATAACGTTTACTAATATTTTTTACACCTAAATGTGACTTGGCTATCAAAAAGAAATAAAATATTAATTTTTTAAATATGTACATCTATAAAATTATTGAAAAAAAAAACAAAACTGTATAAAAAAAGTTTCACCAATTTCTAGAAACGTAAACCACAAAATCTTTAAGTACCTAGATGAAAACATTACGTACCTCCATAAATAACTAAAAAGCGATAAATACCGTAACTAACTAATTTGTATACTTAATACAATAATATACAAACGTCAAAAGTCATCGTTAACTACTAAAATATTTACAATTGTCACTCATTATTGAAATCGGTGCATTACAAAATCACAATAGAGTATGTTACCTAGGCTGGCAATTTAATTTTAATTTAATCACAATTTAACAGTTAATCACCAAATATATATAAAATATTTCACAATGACTTGTTATCATGTTTCGGTGGTCCATTGAAAAGACCCCGCTTCTGAATCTAGAGGTCGCGGGTTTGAATCCTCACACTGGCTCACACCAATGACTTTTCGAAGTTCTTTTCGGAAGTTACGTGTGAAAAATATCGATGACTGAAAAAACTTTGAGCCCGCTATGGCCATAGGTCCGCCACCTTTTCCATTTGGTAAGTAAACATAACGAGACGGGACCAGGCTTAACAGCCGCTGCCTACACCTTCGGGTAGAAAAAGATGTGAAGTTATGTTATGTTGACATTATCATCTTGTCATTGTGACACATCTCCTTGATGCAAATAAAACCTCAATACACGAATGGGACTTCCGAACGAACAAATCGTTTTGCAAATGAAAACTTTTTCTGGCGTAAGATTGAACGGATAGTAGTCCCATATCGCCCGATCAAATAGCCTTTATATCGGATATAGATGGAAGGAAATGCCATCCAATGCGATGTTCTTGTATGTATCGTACACGATTCTGTCAATATTTGTCTCGTAGTCGAAGGGCAGACATTCTGAATGCCTTGTAAATTGTATCTATTTAATAAAATGTGAACTCTATTTCCTATTTATAGGTATAGTATTGCATCTAAAAACTTTAAAATCTCATTGAAAATCTTGTTGTTTGATACATACATAAATTCACACCAAGACTCTTGAGGGGTATGCAAAGGGAACAGAGCGCGTTATAAAGCGCGATTTCATAACTCTTGTCACACACGCTCCTGATATCACCCTATTGTTTAGTTTATTTGCTAATACGTTGATGATTTATATAATAATTAATATTGGTAATTATAACAAACGAAGACGTGTCGTCTCAGTAGTGCCTTTAAATTGACAGGAGCTCTGTCTGTGACACTTGTTGCAGTCTACTCTACATGTAGCTTGGTATTTTGATTAAGATAAATATTATAGAATTTTGTACATAACTTACTATAAAATTGAAAATACAGAACTTAAAATATGTAAAATGAAATATTATGATTAAAACACAAATTCTTTTATAATGTTTTTGTAAAAGAAAAGCAACATTACATTTAAATGTAATGACGCATTCATTTATTTAAACTTAACATATCTTCACGCCTTTTTCGACCTGAAGGTGTAGGCAGTGGCTGTTAAGCTTCGACTCGCCGTTATGTTTATCTCCCAAATTGATTAAGTGGCGAACCCATTGCCATACCGGGCACAAAGTTTTCAGGCATCGATATATATCAAGAATAGCTTTCGAAATTAATTTCAAAAAGTCATTGGTGTGAGCCAGGATTCGAGAACCCGCGACTTCTTTATTCAGAAGCGGGGTGCTTGACCACTGGGCGACCGAGTTATTCATTTATTATTCCTATAACATAGGTACCTTTATAACTAAATTTCTTGTTCTGCTCCTATTGATCGAAGCGTAATCATATAAAGCCGATTCTTCAATAAATGGGCTACCATAACTAAAAAGTAAATTCCAATCAGTACTATCTGAGCTTATCGTGTTAAACTAAGCAAATTGTCATAAGCAATACTACAGATTCACAAAGTCAAAAGCAAATCTTGGTTTCTAATCTTTTAAAGATACTTCAAAAAAAAATTGAAGGAATTAATCTGTGCAGGTACAGAGTAGCTTCAATGATTCACTATCAACGGCAGTTCAATTAATTGATAATCTTCTTGCGGAACTAGCGACGGAAAAGTCACATTTAAGCTAATGATTTTACTTTTAATCGAACTGGCAAAATATTTCCATCAGCCTACCCTGTTAAAGCTGTGTCTGTCATAGCAGTTTAAAGATGCATTACCGATAAAGGTGTAGGCAGTAATATATCTGCAAATGTATAGTACGACCATCAAACAATAGCTCGGAAAGATACGCCTTAGTGACTTTCCACAAACCGCCATTGTTCTATCTCTGTACGAGTAGAAATGATAACTAACCTAACTTGTATTAATGTTTACTTGTAAAGGTTTAACTATCAATTTTAAAAGCTAGAAATTTCGTTTTAGAATTTTTGTTAGTCTCGGTGGTCCAGTAGTAGAGCGCACGGCTTCTGATCCAGAGGTCCGGGTTCGAATCCTGAAACTGGCTCACACCAATGACCTTTCGAAATTGTTTTCAGAAGTGTGATAAATATCGCTGAAAACTTTCTGTCCGGTATGGCAATAGCCCCAAATGGAATCATTTGGAACGTAAACATAACGGCGAGACGAGGCTTAATAGCCACTGCCTACACCTTCGGGTAACAAAGGCGTGAAGTTATGTTATGTGTTAGAAATTTTAGTTTTATTCTCATAAAATGTGATTAAAACCTGTAAAAAACCAGCCATCCAAACCATACCAGAGCCATCTCGTGTATTAAGGTTGAATTAAATTTAATGGCAGGCATACTTATTGTTAAAGAAAAAAAAACGAATTATTTTTTTTATTCCTCTTTTTTTGTTACTGGCGACTATGACTCTACTCTACTAGTCACTATTGGCCATAGATTTAGTATAGACTATAATAGATGGCACATGTCAGTAAAAACGTACTAATTTTCATCACTGACAGCGCAACCGCGTACATTAGATTTTCAGGATATTTACATTTCAACACATAAACAATAACTATGTAAAAGTTGACACTTTGAAGCGCTTTTTACGCACACGCTGATAAGTCACTCAACCATCGGCAACCCATTTCTGGTCTCGTTGTTTGGGTGACTATTGCCGATCTATTAATTTTATATCTATGCTATTGACCATTAGTTTTTTTTTTTCAATTTGAGTAAATAACCGTACATCACTGCGATTTCCAATCACAATCTCTTAACTTATGGTTGCTCGGAGGATATATGATATTTTGTTTGTGTATAATGAAGTATAAGTATTCTATTCTATTCTTGTAATTTTTATTTAGTCTTACAATTCGGCAATTGTAAATAAATATTAGTATTAGCTAGAAATGATGTTAATTAGAAATATCTAATTAAAAATTAAAATATATTTAATATTTATACACACTATACTACCAATTTGATTAATACCTATACTTATGGTGTTTACTACCTTTAGTGTAGGAAAACATTCCACAAATGAACTAGTAATTTGTTACCTACAGCATTCTCGACAAGATTTCCCCTTTAATTCTATTACCCACTAAAAAGGGATTCATGTTTTAGGAACTGTGAAAAGTTACGACCCGTCCCCGAACTCCGACAAGACAAGATATAAAAGAAAAGGAATTATTTTGAAATTGTTCGAAACGCATCGCTTTGTAGCCAACAAATTCTTGCATGAAATTTCGAGTTGCGAATTTATATCAAATATTTAAATGTTGTATCATCAAAGTTTTCGAGGCCACCTTGAATCCGAGACGTCATATAAGATGTCTATGTAACCCGGTTTAGTAATATTTCATAGAAATTAAAGCGTAAATCTTCAACCCTGCGACACAGATTATGTCTTTGGTGGAACAGTTTAGTTATTTTAGTAGGCTAGTATTTGTTCATTTGGTTTATAACATAATAATAATAATATCTTGGACACAATACACACAGCGCTCTCTAGTTCCAAGCTAAGCAACTAAATGCTTGTGTTATGGATACCAGATAACGGATATTAATACATATATACGTATTAATATCCGTTATCTAGCCCGTTATCTTATAAGTATGTATTTACAAAAGAAAAGTATATACTTTTCTTTTGTAAATACATACTTATAACACATAGAAAACACCCAGATGCCACACAAATATCCATGTTTTTCACAAATATTCGGGCTCGGGTGAGAATAGAACCTCCGACCTCATTGTTGCAGCCGGTAGTTTTACTAATGCGCCACGAGGACCGCCAAATATGTTCGTATCACCGCGGTTGTCTGACAATTAAGTACAATCAATAGAATATAGATACATACATACATACAGATACATACATCAATAGATACATACATAACTTCACGCCAAATCCCTTGCGGGGTAGGCAGAGAGAAAGGAGCGCCATAGGGCACGATTCTTGCACACCTCACTCGCTTCGTTGGCTTTCATAACTCTTTTCAAGCATGCGCGTCGATTTTTGAGGCTCCTAACATGACTTTCCTCCAGAACACGTTCTATTTGGTCATGGAATGAGTGTCTAGGCCGTCCTCGACTCCTACATCCATCCGCTTTTGCATTGTATATCTGCTTAGTCAATCTTGCTTCATCCATCCTTTCTACATGTCCGAACTATCGGAGCATGCCCTTTCTTACTTTTACACCGACACTCTCTTTCAATCCGACTTCCTTCCTTATAACATTGTTTTCCACGCGGTCAGCGAAGGTCACTCCGCAGATTATGCTCAATGCCCTAATTTCGACCGCGTTTATCCTACATTTATCCAGCCATACCTAGCTCTCGCTTCCATAAGTTAGCGTTCAATAAAAGTAGTCTCGGTGGTCCAATGGTCGAGGACTACACTTCTGCATAAAGAAGTACTACGGTGTACCTACGGGTAGAAAAGGGCGTGAAGTTATGTTATGTTAGAAATATTATGCTGTTATTACTTACTAGCTGACCACGTGAATTTTTCTTCGCTTTAAAATCATAAAATGAGTAATTAAAGAGGATTTTCTAAAATAAAAATAAGCTAAGTTACTTCTTATTGCATCAGCTAAGGAACTACGTCGAATCAAATTCCAGCCATTTCAGCGATTAGCCGAAAGAAACAGAGAGACAGACAAAATATTTAAAAAGTGATATTTTGTTATATGCTCCGTACTATTTATATTCATATGAAAGTAGTAATGAGCAATATTAGAAACAGTCACATTTCTTTTTTGTTATTCATAGACTACAAATATTCACAGAACTCAGATTTCATTTTTATTTCATCATCATCAGCCTTTCGATGTCCGCTGTTGGACGGAGGCCTCCCCCATAGAACGCCACAGCTCACGGTCCTGCGCCTTCCGCATCCAGTGGCTGCCAGCAATCTTGACCAGATCGTCGATCCACCGAGAGGGGGGACGCCCTACTCCACGTCGCTATTCATATTTTTATATATTCGTATCGCTATTCGTATCGTATTTTTATTTAAATAAAGTTTATTAATGTTAATTAAAGTTATCTACCTCATTAATTAAATTAATCTCCCAATTTCCTGTTGGAATAAATAATATGCCTGTGGTGAATGATGCCTATATTTTAAATTAAACCTGTAACTATAATCGATATAATTGATGTTAGGAGTCTCGAAAATCGATGCGCGTGCTTGCAAAGAGTTATGAAAGTCAAAAAAGCGAGTGAGGCGTGTAAGAATTGGGCCTCATGGCGCTCTGTTCTCCCTGCCTACCCCGGAAGGGATTTAGCGTGAAGTTATTATGTATGTTTGTATGTGTACTATACTCGATGAAAAACTATAAAAGTGGAACAATTAATTTTCACTTTATTACGAAGACATTATTTGTAAAAGACATATTTGTTGCCGATTTTAAATACCTATGAAATAATTTATTTGATTTCACGATGTTCCTACAGTCAGATAGACTATTGTTGATATACTTTTGTTTAATTTTAATAAAAATGTGAAATGAATCAGTAAAGGCACTGTTTTATTTATTGTTATCTAAAAAACACAAGACTAATAACAACTTAACAAAAGTGTTTTATCGACTTTTCAGTAACATATCGATAGTATAATTCTCCTAATTGTTATTTAATTTTATTTTACAAAATAAATCGTTACAAATTACATAGTTTGTACGCGTCGTCCGCCATCTTTGTTGCGCGTAGACAGGTGACCGAACCATAAACACAGTACAGTTTGTAGAGTTGTTGGAATAGATCCTAAGCAAATAACACTTGTCTCTAGTTAAAGACTTGTCTAAATCACGACTCAACAGCTTCAATGACAAATTATTTAGTTTCCGAAGCGTTAACTCAAACATTCGTTCCTGTCACGTCAGAAGCCACCGCTAATGAATAAAACCTCCCCCGTAATTTAATTCCGACCCTAAATACTTAAACTTAGAATCATACAGATTTATTTAAGAATTCAAATTCAAATGAAAGCTTAAGGGATTCCACTTAAAAAAAAGACGCTTTGTTTTCCTGTACTTCTTTAAGAGGTGCTGTCATTTGCACCGTAAGCCAGATACTGGCTGGGCGATTTACTTTTATCTTATGACGTCATAACTCCAACAAGTGCTCCCGTTTTAAATCTTTATTAAGATAAAAGTATTGCTATAGCTATATTATAATAGTTGGTAAATAACTTTCAACTAGGTTTGTTTCCGCAATTTATCTTTTAACGTCATTGGTGTGGTCCAGGGTTCGAAAACCCTGACCACATAAACAGAGATTTACATTCTTACCTATTGAGTTAACCCGTCGTAAAATATCCTGTAAGTAATTTGTCAAAAAATATATATCCATGGACGCAATTTAAAAGCAGTTCTCTATACAAAACAGAATTTACATATTCTATAACAATCTTCTTTTAATGTTTTTAGGGCTAAAGCAAACTTACTCTTCTGCATAATTTACTCTAATCTTACAAAATAGCACTACTTTTTGCTTGTTGTTAAACTTAACCGAGTCTCCGTAAGGTATCAGAATTACACAAGGGTTCTCTTTCTTGCCCAATAGGAGATCAGTTTACCTTTGACAGCTGTTATAGTGAAACCTTTTTTACAAGTGGAGTGCTTCAAGAGTAGCAGGTTTCCATATTTTCTAGTTAGGATTTCAACTTTAACAGTGGTAGAGCCAAGCAGTTCGCTGCATGAATGTGGCGGCTCGACCGGTGAAATCGCACGATCTCTCAGAAGATCGACGTCAAAGCCGCGTTTCATTCGGTGAGATATGTACCCGGAGGCCCACCTCCCTTCCCCATCCTTTCGGTCGGCAACGCAACTGTAACACTATATGTGTTGCAGGTGTCCATGGGCGGCGCTGGTCACCTACCATCAGGTGACACGCAAGCTCGTTTGCCCGCCTATCCAATAACAAAAAAATATAACTAGTTTTAAAAAACCGATGCAGTCCGAAGACCATAACAATACAGATGAAAAAATAAATAATTTGTTTAACTTTCAAAAATATAAGATTTACAAGATGGTTAAGTTAATAGCAGTACAGGTGTTATTTTGTCGACTTGTGTCAAAGTGTATCTTGTTCTGTGCAATAAATGGAAGTTTTATTAAGTGCCCAGCGGTTGGGTAATCTCGTGGACGACAAATATCCGACGGGCATCGCAAAGCCGATAAGTCAGGGCGCTTCGTTCGCGCTTTCTATCACCTGAATAAAAATCTCTTTACTTTTTATTCCGGCCGAAACGTTTATGTTTCTTTTTTTTTATTCACTCGGCATTAAGGTTTTAGTCATATTTAATAAATATAATACAATATTGTGTTTTATTATCTTATGAACGCTAAAACTGTTATTATGATATGAAATTGTCTATCTATAAAATCAGTATCGGTGTTCTAATGATTGAGCACCCTGCTTTCGATTTCGGAAGCCTTATGATGAGCAATGACTTTTTGGAGTATTTTTTCAGAAGTTATCTGCACTAAATATCGATGAATGTCCCTTGTGACTATAAAATGTACCTGGCTTATTGATGATATGCGGTTGCTTAAGCCCTTAAAACATTATAATGCGTTAAAGTTAGAAAAACAAGTTCATTTACAACCTGGATTGAAAAGTTTTCTTTGATTTTTGATTGATAGGAGGGCAAACGAGCAGGCGTGTCACCTGATGGTAAGCAACCAACGCCGCCCATGGACACACATATAGTGTTACTGTTGCGTTGCCGACCTTTAAGGGTTAGGGAAGAAGAAAGGATGGGGAAAGGGGGGTGGGCCTCCGGGTACCTCTCTCACTGAACGAAACGCGGCATGAGACACTTTACGTCGACTTTCTGAGAGGTCGTGGTATTTCACCGGTCGAGCCGGCCCATTCATGCAGCGAACTGCTTGGCTCTACCACTGTTAAACTGTATATAATCTAGGAATTATATATTAATAATAGTAGTTGTTAATATTCGACAGTGTTTCTTGTATTTTATTGTTCATATTCTCAAATTGTATTGAAAAGAGACGTCAAAACTTTATTAAATCTCTGACAGTTGTAAATTCTCAAAGATGATAACCGATAAGGGCAATCTCGTTGATGGGGTCACTGATTTTCACCAGGAGCCTGAAAAAATGACCTCACCACTCTGTATTTATTAATCAAGACTTTTGAAAACTCGAAACTTCTTTGAGTTTTGAACACCTTCCAAGCACCAACTTATGTCAAGTCGTTATGTTGTCAGCTTGAAAATTGTCAACAAAAAAATAATACTTTACGAGTTCATTGCAAAGTTAATAATTTATTACAAGCTTAGGACGTAATGTAACTCCTCAAAAACTATGTCAAAACCACGATAATCTGTACTCGGATTCGAACCGGTCATCTCCCAAACAGAAGTATACGTACCACAACTGGTAAAAGGGTGGACCTCCGGATACCTTAAACATCGAATGAATCAACATATTAAATAAAACATACATGCATACACAACTTAAGCCAAATCCCTTGCAGGGTAGGCAGAGAGAACGGAGCGCCATAAGGCACGATTCTTACACGCCTCACTCGCTTCGTTGACTTTCATAACTCTTTTCATGCACGCGCGTCGATTTTTGAGACTCCTAACATTACGTTCCTCCTCCAGAACACGTTCTATAAAAAAACAACCTGCCATTAAATACGTAGGTAAAGGTGAAAACAGTGTGATGTTTATTAAAAAAAAAACAAAACTGTCGTTACATTGTGTCGCGACGTGGTGTGAATAAATGGATTGTGTTGAATATTTATAAGATCATTTACCAAATATGCACATAAATGACAAGCGTAACACCCTGTATGTTCTCAGCTATAATATCAAGCGAAAATATTGTTGATGTCAAGTATTATATTTAACATAATAATATATTTTTATCTGGTCTCCTTGGTCTGGAAGTCAAGAACTCAGCTGCTAAATTATGAGATCGTGGAATCAAATCCGGGCTCACTCATCAATAACTTCTCGTAGCTCTTTTTAGAAGTTATCTGTGATAAATATCGACGACTGACAAGGTTGTGCCCGGTGTATAGCAATAGGTTCCGCCACTTATTCTAGTTGAGACGTAAACATTTGGTTTTGCAGTGACTGCCTGACTATCTTTATCTGTATATTATTAGAGAGAGCCAGGTCTCGAACTAAGAAATAGGAGTACAGATCCACTTAGCTATTGACACTTATGCTACGAAAAATAGTCATTAGTTCAAATCTCTTTATCATCTTTTACAGCCCCCAGGACAAAAGATAGAGTGGCAATATCCTCTATAGGAATTTCACATGCCACTATGAACACCAAATAAATAATAATTATTATTAATTGTTTCAGATGTGGTGGGCTCTCTGGTGTGCCGTCGTGGTAGTCGGAGGTGCTGGTGTCTCAGCAGCGCCCGCGGCTGACTCTCTATCTCCCCTTGATATGGTTCAAATGGACTCACCGACATCTGATGAAGTAAGTATACTAACCACTAGTACTCACAGACGATTCGAATTCATTAAATTTGGCAAGGTAATGCTGCCTAAACGGGCCTCGTGGCGCATTGGTAAAACTACCGGCTGCAGCACTGAGGTCGGGGGTTCGATTCCCACCCGAGCCCAAATATTTGTGACAAACATGAATATTTGTGCGGCGTCTGGGTGTTTTTCTATGTATTATAAGTATGTATTTACAAAAGAAAAGTATAAATGTATTAGTATCCGTTATCTAGTATCCATAACACAAGCATTAAGTTGCTTAGTTTGGAACTGGAGGGCGCTGTGTGATTTGTGTCCAAGATATTATACTTGTTTTAGATACTAAGGGTGTAAATTTACAAATCTAACAATCAATGCTAACTAATATATCTAATTAATTTCCGTTCAATACGTATTTAACTTAGACGAATAGATTTAAAAGAGAAATAAAAAATGTATCACCTCCAATTTTTAGTCAAAATGAGAAATTTTAAATATGAACTCTACCAAAAATAAACGTTGATAGAGAATTTTGATTTAAAATATTTTCACGCTTACATATAAATTTCAAAACCACTTTTTATGGTATAGGGAGCACTTGATGATGAACAACAAACGCCGCCCATGGACACCTGAACACATATGGAACGGCCGGAAATGAGATGGGAAGGGAGGAGGAAAAGGGTTGGGCCTCCGGATACCTCTCTCACCGAGCGAAACGCGGCAAGAGCCACTTTACGTCGATATTCTGAGAGGACGTGATATTTCACCGGTGAAACCAGCCCATTCATGCGGCGAGCTGCTTGGCTCTACCACTGTTGGTTCTAGCTCTACCACTTACATTAAAAATAAAAGATTTTTTTAAAAGGCATCAAACAGTTCCTCTGCATAGTTGTCTGGCATCATTTCCACGTTGAATGGATTACCATTGGCTGGCGTGTTCTTTTTAAGAATAAGTATTAACTTATTCTTAAAAAGAACACGCCAGCCTTCTTCTGGTCATGATAAAACCTTGAGTAATGATAGATATGAATAACAAATATGTCGATTTGTACAAATATTTATTTGTTACAAATTCACCGGTCGTCCTGTTCGTATTGTGGAAAATTGGTGTTTCCTCTGAGAATACGGGACGAATAAATATTTTATAAATTAGGAAAAAAACAATTGTTGTGTAGGTAATAAAAAACATATTTTTTTGTTTCGATGATCCTATAGTCGAGACTTTAAATCAAAAAGTCACGAATCGATTCCGGGCTCACACTAATGACTTTTCCGAAGATAAGGATGATAAATATCGATGATTACCAACAATGTGCCCGGTTTATGGCAATAGGTTTTGCCACCTATTACATTTGTTATGAACAAATCCGGCGAATCGAGGCTGCATACACTTTCTTTACCTGAAAGTGAAAGAAGTCGTGAAGTTATAAAAATAAACTAGTATAGTTAGTATGAAAAATTAAGGTTAGGTGATCCAAAGCCAAGGGTAGAAAATTTCAGGAGAAGAACTGGGCATTTGTTTCGTATTCTTCCTTACCCCTCCAAAGTTGTCATAGTCCAAGAATGCTTTAAGGTAATGTAGACAATTTGTTATTTTTAATACATGTTATTTTATAAAAATGGATGTAGAGGCTTATATCAAGCTTTTTGATTGATATTCGACCTTTTTTCACAGGAAAGTCTCGGCTACGTTCCTCCGATGGGCGGACGTTACTCAGCAGGCTCACCCTGGCTCTACCTTCTCACTGACATGCCCCATGACTCACAGGTAAATACATCTATATATACCTATATGTAAATTAATGTTTACCTACTTAAAAATAATATATATATTTACAAGGTGCTTTTATTACTATATTTTATTTATAAGCTACGAGTTTACTGCTATTTTACAGCTTAGCTAACTAGCTACTAAAATAAGTATATATGAATAGTAGTATATATGGTAACACTACTAACAAGCTAACTATATTAAACGGCTTTGCTCTCATACATATATTTAAAGGGAAATTATTTAAATAATATAAAAACGGAGCAATAGATAATAATCCCCCAGGGTCTCATCATAATTGTCTTGTTTAATGATTTAGATATTTTGCCCAAGCAACATTAATATGTTGCTAAGATGAAAAGTCCATCATCAAAGTTAATCCAGAAATGCTTCTATTAATCCGGAATTTTTTATCTAATTCTGTTCAATGGTTGACCAGTGCTTGTGTTACAAACATTCCAACGTCATTTTCCTTCACAAACATTCGCATTTATAATATAAGTAAATTAAGACTTCGTTAATTTACTATTATATTGTAAGCTGACAAGTTATTTATCTATTTACTTACGAAAAAATAACTATCGGTTTGATGAAGTTTGAGACAGTTGATTAAATTACGTCATTTCAATCCACTCGGTAGAGTCACACAGTTCGCTGCATGAATGGACCGGCTGGACCGGTGAAATACCACGGCCACTCAAAATATCGACTTAAAGGTCTCTTTTAACGACTCCCCACCGTTACAGAAGGACTTGTCATAGGAAATAGCGTGAATAGAATATTAACTTGAGTCGATATTACAGATATGCTTTCAGAAACATTATGTAGGTTATATAGTTTAATCTTGATGACCAAATAAAAAAGCATTCCAACTTCAAATCGAGAGAAAACTCTTGAATTCTAACAAATGACTTTTTAAAATTTATATGACTGTGATTATAATTCTTGGTGACTAGTCATAATTTGCTGGAGGCTTCACTGTTTATTATTGAATGGGACCAAAAATAATTTAAGCATGAATTACCATTACCTTCATCTATATCCATCTCCATCTTACTACTACTTACTACCTTCGGGTATTGGCCGCGTGAAGGTACATTATAAAATTGAGAACTGGGCTGATCTCGCGAGCAGTTTCGCCTCGGAAAGTTGAAGAAGCGATAGGGTGAGGTGTGAAAGAATCGTGCTTTATGGCGTTGTGTTCTCTTTGCCCACCGCGCATGGGACTTGGCGTGAAGTTATGTATTTAATAGTTGACCCAGCAAACTTTGCTCCGCATCAAAAATAACAAATACGTAAATTTTGGTTTCATCTCTTTTTCTTTACTACATTATACATGTTTATACTTATAAACCACCCCGTTGACACCCTCTATCTATTAAAAAAGACCGCATCAAAATCCGTTGCGTAGTTTTAAAGATTTAAGAATACATACTTTGTTTTATACTACTTCTTCTTCTTTGATTATTTGGACAAGGTGGCTTAAGACACCACCGAGCCAATGACGGTGGAAATGTTTTATACCATGTAGCGATTTAAAAACAAAACTTATTTTGTATTTTATATTACATAGTGTAACTGACCACACTGTTTATTCAAGTCCCATAATGGTTGTTTGTTAAATGATGCCGTTTTGTGAACATAACAGTGAAATAAACTTTTATATGGACATTGTCCCCTTTTTGTCCGCCTTATAAATGTTTAGTTATATTTAAATGTAACAAATGTATGTGCCTTCAAATATATACATTTAATGTTCACTCTTAAATGTAGTGTGGTTAGATGGACATATTGCTATTAAGAATTGTATGTTATTACTCGTAGTCGTGGTACTCTAGTCAGGTGAAGAACGTATCGCTTCGATTTCAAAAATAAATTTTCTCGATTTACTGATCATTCATGATTACTATTCCCATAAGCAGTGTCGTGATTATTTACAGCTTATAGCACACTATCAATGCTTTTTTATAATATTGTTATACTCAAATTTAATATATATACTATAAAATAAGCTACTATAAAACAGCTTAATAATTTAATATAATAATAATTATTTATAGCTATTAGCTTTGTATAAAACATAAGTACGCGCATATTATTTACATATTTTATTTATAAGAAACAAATTTCGTTTATCAGACAAGAAAATTAAAATCCGAATAGTTCGAATAAGATAAAAGTAATTTAATAACTAAAAAAAAGAACGAATATATTTGTTTCATAAAATAAACTATTAATTAGAGGGTTTCCTATTAAAAAGAATGTATATACATACATTCACAACTAAGATATTATTATTATAAATTTTAGGCCTATGTCCAGCAGTGGACTGCAATAGGCTAATGATGATGATTATAAATTTTGACAGTCATAACACCACGCAGTTCGCTGCACCAAATTCGTCTCGGCCCGTAATATACCACGACCTATAGAAAGTCGACTTAAAGTGACAAATGCTGCATAATATCGTTCAATGAGAGAGATCTTCAGAAACTCACTCCACTTTACGCCGACTACGCAGCGGGTGACCTTTTCGGAATTGTAGATGACCATGTGTGTCGCTAGTCACTTACCATCAGGTGTCCCGCTTGCCCCTTAGCCTTGTTTTGTGACTTTGCATTTTTCGTAACCTCCTTGTATAGTCAGAATATTATTTATCCAGTAGTAGTTTCACTGCAGCTTGAGTAATATTTTGGGAGATAAATTCTAAGTGTATAAAATGAAGGTGGCACTAAATGGGATGAACCAGCGCTCACGGCGATCCTTCTCCGTGAATCCCGCTGTAGAGCTTCTTCAGCGAGGAGCGTACCAAAATTTTATGGAACAAGTCGCCCAGAAGAACAGGGATTTCCTCGACCGAGTGGGCAAAAGAGGTCAGCTTAATAAGTTTAAACAAAAATATAAAGTAGACTCAATAAAAACTTTAATATTACTATTTATTTTTTTCATATAGTATGTGACGTAAGCTTTTATTTTTTAGATAAACATTATCCTTCCCTCAAAGCATGATTGAATGTATCTTGTAATCTTTAATCTACTCTGTACATCAATTATTTTTAATTTCATTTCCTCCTCCCTTTAATAATTGTTAATTTTTGATAAAGCTATTTTCAATTAGAACAACTTATTACATTTATTTTATGTTACTTATTCATTTCCGTTTAAAGAAATCGTTATGCATGCGTCTGAATTCATGATAAATGAAATGCATGACTTATGTGGAAAATTAATTTATATATATTTAATTGTAAATAACACGTTTTCTTCTATTTTTAGGTTCAAGGAGAAGTCAATATTGAAGTTCTAAAAGAAGCCGTCTCAACTTCGCTATGTGATTGAATCGTTACCAAATCTTAGATATGCGCTTCCAGTATAGATGTATTTAATTTAAAACTATTTATAACGAAAAAAAAAACACTATTGTGGTGAAAATATAAGACGTTGTTTTTTAAAAAAAGAATGCAGTTTTAATTCAAACTCTTTTTTGTTTTTTTTTTAATAAGCTCCAGATCCTCGTCAGAAAAAAAAACGCATTTCAAGTTAGATTGGAAGTTAACTCGATAAATTTAATAGATGTTTAATCCACTGTAAAACAGAAGTGAACTTTAGAGTGCAGCGAATGAGTGGAATACTTCACCCGAATGAGTTTTCGAACTCTTAGAATCTATATAACTTGTAAGTAACTGTATTTAAACTGCAATTTAAGTGAACATTTCCGACTACTCGCTTAGAAATCGAATCATTTGACCATAAATAATTTTCAATCCTTACAATTCGTTAGGAAATTTGCAGCGTCGATATTCATTTTTGCAAATAGATTCACCTCCAAATCAAAGAATGTTAATAAATAAAAACATTCTTCGGTTGAACGGACCGCTGAACGGACTTCCACTTTTAAAGTCATCAACAAATTAAGGTTGGTAATGAGATTATGGAACATAATCCTGGACGTCATCATAAGCTATATATATCGTCACCACTTGCGAAATTAACTGGACGGAAATTGGGTAAAATACTCGTCGCATCCAATTTGTGATTGATTTTTTTTACCAAACTTCATTGTAATCGATTAGATAGTAAAGAGAGATTATTAAATAATTTCACGCTTATTAAAGTAGAATTAAAAACAAATTACATTCACGAACAAATATTTGCAACAATTACAACTTTTGATTATGTATTTGAGCCGTTTGGGGTTGAGACTTTGGGGACATGGAGTCCGAGTGCTCGTGCACTTTACAAAGATCTTGCAAAGAGGCTGATCGAAGCCTCTCGCGACCAGAGGGCTGGTCTATTCTTCGCACAGAGGATTAGCATTGCCATTCAGCGTGGCAATGCGGCCAGTCTTCTGGGCACGCTGCCAGTAGACCGAGATGCGGAGAAATTTGATTTCAGGTATTTTTTTAATTGTATATATTGTAAATAATGTAATTAATTTATTTCTTCTTAAAATGACAAAATCAAATGAACCTGGCAGCTTTATTGACACCAAGCAGTTTTAGATGACATAAAATCCAATTCCATTTAATTGTATTTATTTAAACTCCTTACAATTAAGCCACTCGGCTAATGCATCGATTAAAATACTTACAATTAAAAAGAGTAAATCCTTATTTGTTTATATAACAAACCATTCCATTTTTAAAATCGAAGAACGCTCTGTCTATCCTGAGAGAGTTCCCTCACTTCCGGATATCCACTTCAGAACACGTGGAAGTACTCCATCAGACGTAGGCTGTACCATTACCGCGGCGATAGATTAGTTGTTTGTTCTGACTGGACCACTGTTTTTGTCACCTGCATATGTGATAAGCGGTAGAGCACTGATTGTCCTCTGTGACACTAATGAACCAATCATTCAACGTCACTTTTAAAATGCTTTCCACCCTAGAATAATATCAAGGAGTCTATAAGCCATTCTATTCTAATTTTAACTTGGATGAACGTCTATGTTAAAAGATTTTCGTCATTTAGAGTTCAAACTCGGTAATTTTAAGAAATTAAGATTTTTTGAGCTACCGTACTAGCTTATAGAATTTAAATTCTGGAGTTCTAATGTGAGTGTAACGTGTGGTGAAGACTGGGAGCGGTCGGGTGAAGCGACGCATGCCATCACTGTCCATCGACCTGCCCATGTCGGTGCTGCGCCAGAAGCTCAGCCTCGAGAAGGAGAGGAAGGTGCAGGCACTACGCGCTGCTGCCAACAGGAACTTCTTGAACGACATCGGTAAACGAGGTTCGTATACCTTTTGTTACTATTAAGTAAGATATAGACCATCTTTTTTATTTTATAGATTTGTTAGTTTGTAATCTAAACATCTCGTAAATATTAATCCAAGATCCCGAACTTCGCCTGGCTATCTAGTCACCTAACGTGGAGTGAAAACAGAACCTCTTAGTAATGTCATATTTACGAAAATATCTTATACATAATACTTATACATTAAATTGCAGGTCTCAAACAAATCATTCAAAAATAATATCAGACTAACTCTTTTCTTAAATAAATCTCTACTATGTCCACTCTACTAACACGTTTCCGTTTAGATTGTATAGTTCAAAATTGTATTTAAAACCAATATCAGCCCCATATCCCCCAGATCCTGTAAAATTACGAAATATGGACGTCTACATTATTGAGCAAACTTTTTAACAACCTTCTGAAACCAGTCGATTGCACATGGAAGTTGTAAGCTTCAAATAAATACTGTAACTAGTGTTCGGTAATGTTGTAACAAGGATTACAAGACCAATAACTTCTATTGCCAAGCTTGAGTTGATTCTGAAGGAATGTGTTATGATGAAACTTTCGTTCTGTAGTAATATATAGATTTCTTTATTAATAAGATAATTAATCAAATAAAAGCATGTAAATAAATACATAAATTAAAAAAGTGAATTGAAGTATTTTATGTCTACGTTGCGATATTTTTGATTAAATATATATACTATATATATGTCAAAACAAACTATATTAACCGTTATTTCTTTTTAATATTGCAGGCTTCCAGTGGTCTCCGTCAGCGCAAGAAGTCAGATACTTCTAAATGTGGAATGCGAACGAGATATCCAGTCATCTTACACTGATAAATAATAATTATACTGAAAATTAAGTAGTCAATACGTTATGTTTCAAGATATTGCATGCCTATAATTGTTATGTAGAACTTGGAAAGTATATTGAGATATAAAAACGCATGTAATAGTTGTATGAAGTAACTTATTATATTAACAGTTTTTTGAATTATTATTTTGATGGAAAAAGTTGTCATGCAAATAAAATAAAAAAAATGCCGCCAAATTTTTGAAAACAGAACAAAACAAATTCGAATCTGGCAATCGATATGAGAACTTTTTCTTTTATAAATTAAGTTTAAATTTTAGTAGTTTGCTATTAAAAACATTGCGATTATGATTTGTAAATTATTTTATATGTATTATTAGAGTTCATAGATTAATTAGAGAAAATAATATTCATGTAACGATGTAAATAAAAGGCTTATGTTACTATATTTATATGTTGCTAGAAAGAAGTAGATATTTGCGTTAAAAGTAATAACTTATTTAAGTACCTAACTATACTTCTGTATCCTCTCTGAATTATACAATAAAGATATTTAGAATACAACGTGTATTTTTTTTTCCGAATAATTATTTCTCAACTGACTTAATTACCAAAGGTTTATCAATATTAATTGATCCATATGTCCAATATTTATTAAAATTAAAACTAGATCAAAATTCTATCTAAATAATAATATAGCGGTATACGATATTTATTAAACTAGAAAAAATGGTAACCAAAGTATGCTAACCTAATAAAATACCGAACCCATACTAACGTATACAGTTCATATCATTTATAAGACATCTAAAGTTACGGGTAAATAAAATAACTTATATTGAATAGAAAGTATCGGTATTATACAGAAAAAGCTTTTATAATTACATAATATTATTAAAAGTATTCGAATATTTTTAATAATGAAGGAATTAATACTCATAATGGAACTAAACCAAACTAAACTAAACCAAATGTAGCAAAATTAGTGTCGAAGATCAACTGCAGATACTAAGTAGGTATCCGATCAATTTTATGAAGGATGAAGTATTGATATAATGCTGTCAAATTCTAAAATGAAAAATGAACCTCAATAGAAACTGGCCATGAATAAAACATTTTTTTTTAAATATGCTTATCACCTCACAATGAGGATATATGGAGGAGATATTTATAACGGATTGTCAATATATATGAACTGCAAAATCTCTTGAAAAGCAATTGAGATTTCAACATCAGCGTACCAACTTCGCTTTCACATACTTACGTTTCAAATAATTAACTTTTATCGAATTATTGACAAATGAACCATGACGTCTCCATCCAATCGTAAGTTAAGGAGGTTATGCGATGTACGTAATAGCTCTTACTTCACTTTAGGATTTTATCGTTCCTTCGTTTTTATTTCGAATTTTCCAGAACGTTATGACATTGTTTTTATTTAATTCAATGTCTTTTTACTCGACTGCATCTTAAGACCGGGAAATTTTTCCGTTTTCAAGATGTGCCTTTTTATATAACGTGCCTTTTTGCACGCTCTGTAGTCTGAATAGCTTTATGGAATTTAGGTTTATAATTATCGTTAAATTCATCTTCAGCACTAGAGACTGCATTATTTCCCGGAATATTTATAGGAACAGGAATTAAAATTAAAATGTGCCTCAGTAGCCATATAATATTAATTATGAATTGAATTAGCTTTAACTTAGGATCGCATCGTTAGATTCTTAGCTGCGAGTGAGAGTTTGTTAGCAAATAACAAAGTATTTAAATATTTATCTCTAAGACTTTCGCGAATCACGTTCATGACATTAAAACAACTTTTAGGATTATATCGCGTTTATTTATTACTAATTTTATTTATTTCCCGACGTTTCGAACTCTTTACAGAGATCACGAGTGATCGTCGGGAAATAAATAAAATTAGTAATAAATAAACGCGATATAATCCTAAAAGTTGTTTTAATGTCACAAAGTATTTAAAGTTCTTTACCTATCCATTAAAGAATTTGGTATTCGTATCGATTCAGAATGAATAAATTCTACTGAATATGTTAATATAATAAATAAAAAATGTTTCCGCTTAATTTCATACCCGAACCTGATATCTTCAAATTGATAGACATAATTTTAAAATGAACTAAACAAGATAAGGTGCTACGTCTAAATGGGTCTGGATCAATTTTTTTGCCTTTCATCTGTTATTTTCGAATTAGAAATGATCATTTGCAGTATGAATTTTATTTAAACTGTGATATTTTTGTTTAATATTACCAAAAATATAGATGGCTTCAAGTAATTATCAAAGCAGATTTAAAACATTTGAGTTTTATGACCTCTGCTAATGTAATGACCAATAAATAATCTTTGGCTTTTTAGTCTTGACAAGATGTGTCTGAAACCATAAGGCAAAAAAGCCTTTAAATAGGTGCTTGTAATAACATAAACAACTGGTGCACTTTCTCTGAGAGGAGTTATTCTTGGACCAGTCTTTTTAAAAATGTTTTTAGCAGTTTCTTGTGGTTTATAATGATCGATTGCATTAAAAACTTTCTTAACAGAATATTTTACATGCTGAACTATTCTTCTGTGCGCCCACCTTGCCTAGAAAAATGTATGAAATTGATGGAATCAATGCCACGTTGTAGCAGTGTTGATATTGTAAATAGGGGATACGCCACTAAATATGAATTACGTCCATTTATTTGTTGGCTATGGATAGTGGCTATTTCGTAAATAACAATGATAAAAGTATCACTTAAAAAGTATTGTTTTTACTAAAAAAAGTCTCGGTGGCGCAGTGGTCGAGCACACGGCTTCTGATCCAGAGGTCCGGGTTCGATTCTAGACACTGGCTCATACCAATGACTTTTCGAAATTGTTTTCGGAAGTTATGTGTGATAAATATCGATGACTGAAAACTTTGTGCCCGGTATGGCAATAGGTTCGCCACCTATTCCATTTGGGACGTAAACATAACGGCGAGACGAGGCTTAACAGCCGCTGCCTACACCTTCGGGTAACAAAAGGCGTGAAGTTATGTTTTTTTTATGTATGTTTTTATGTTTTACTAGTTGTTGCCAGCGGACTTTGTTTCACATCAAAAGTAATAAATAAGTAAATTTTAGATTTATCACTTTTTCTTTTTTGTGTCATACATGAATTATAGATAAAAACCACCTCGTTGACACCTTCATCAAAAAAAAAACCGCACCAAAATCCGTTGCGTAGTTTCAAAGATCTAAGCATATAAGGGGACAGACAGAGGAAAAGCGACTTTGTTTTATACTATCTAATAATGATGTTGTTGTTTCTAATTAGTTGTCCATTGTTGTTTATTCCTTAAAACTGACTTAAACATAGATTTAGCACAGACTATAATAGATGGCACATGTCAAGAAAAATTTACTAATATTCATCACTGACAGCGCAACCGCGTATATTAGATTTTCAGGATATTTATATTTCAACACATGAACGATACTTTGAAGCGTTTTTACGCACAAATTGATAAGTCACTCACACATCTACACCCCATTTTTGGTCTCGTTGTTTGGGTGACTATTGCCGATCTATTATTCTTATTCTATATTATATATTATTCTATTATCATTTCTATGGACTTACATGTTTACCCGTGGTTTATTATCAAACCTACTCTTTGTTGTGGGATTTATATTGTATTTTTTTAAAAATAAATGTTAATTATTTGAATACTTTCTTGTCCTTTTAATTGTTTAATTTCAAAATAAAATACGATTCGAAAGATAGATAATAAGATACGAATTTTTAATTAACATGATTTTAATTAGCCGTCTATCACTGTATATAATTTTATTCAACTGCTCCAGCACTTTTTCCCACACACTTTTTTTTCCCTTTCAAACACCATAACTTGCGTTTTCATAACTTAGACCAACAGTGATAGAGCGAAGCAGTTCGCTGCATGAACATGTTCGGCTCGACCGGTGAAACATCATGACCTCTTAAAAGATCGACGTAAAGTGGCTCATGCCGCTTTTGGTGAGAGAGGTACCCGGAGGCCCACCTCCCTTCCCCATCCTTTCCCATCCTACTTCCTTAAAGGTCGGCAACGCAACTGTAACACTATATGTGTTGCAGGTGTCAAGGGGAGGCGCTGGTCACTTACCGTGAAACGCCTGCTCGTTTGCCCTCCTATCCCATAAAAAAAACTTAACAAATATATTGTTAAATACTTCGCAATTACTATAGCAATTAATCAATCTACATCTTTAACAGATATTTAAGGCAAAAATAAGTAGATATATTTTTAAACGTGCCTAGGATTTACACGTCAGATTACATACAAAATGGAATCAAGTTTGTAAGCTTACATAGTAGGTGTCTAACCGCGAAGTGATTTATCGAGGCACGTGACACCAGGTCTTAGATTACAATAAATCAAAGGGTTACCACCAACAAATTGGTATTTGATTATTTAACAGAACAGATTTTAACAGTGGTAGAGCGAAACAGTTCGCTGCATGAATGAGCCGGCTCGACCGGTGAAATACCCGGACCTGTTAGAAAATCGGCGTAAAGTGGCTCATGCCGCGTTTCGTTCGGTGAGAGAGGTACCCCGACTCCCACCTCCCTACCCCATCCTTTCTTATCCTATCCCTTTAAAGGTTGGCAGCGCAACTGTAACTCTATATGTGTGGCAGGTGTCCATAAGCGGCGCTGGTCGCTAACCATCAGATTACGATCGGCCGAGTGTGTTCAACATGCTATGGATATTGACAAATTAAGTCTCACCTCCCCTAATACATTTTGTTAAGATAAAAATCTTTTTCTAATGAAATTTTGGGATCGATTCTGATTTTTTTCATCAAAATAATAAAAAAGGACGACATAAGATGTAGCTGACATACCTTGAACAGATCAAGAACATAATTTCACTGTGACGGAGAGTAATCTAAGAAATTTGACCCAGAAATACAGCCCACCTATCCTTGCCCTTGATATTTCAGAATCACGAGCCTTAATCAAGTGGATACTTTAGAAAACGGACCTAAATATTAAAGCTTGCTAATATTAAAGCTTGCTTGTTAAATGTTTAATATCCTAACTAAAGATTAGGACAAGCGCGACTACAAAGTGCGATTTGTCTCGCTTAAGTGTAGCAGTTCTGTACCATAGAATAATTGCGAATAAAAAAATATAATCTGTGGTCTTCACTGGTTAAATTGCTATTTGAGGAGTTTTGACGGGAATGTAAAAAAGTCACGTGTGGTCTTGCATTACCTACATACCTACATAACTTCGCGCCTTTTGTTACCCGAAGATGTAGGCCCCAAATGAAATAGGTGGCGAACCGATTGCCATACCGGGCACAAAGTTTTCAGTGATCGATATTTATAACACATAACTTCCAAAAACAATTTCGAAAAGTCATTGGTGTGAGCCCAGTGTCAGGATTCGAACCCGGACCTCTAGATCAGAAGCCGTGTGCTTGACCACTGGACCACTGCGACAATAAATTATTGCATTACTTTCTAAAATTTGTGTTTCAATGGATATTATGAAATAAATTTCATGGCGTTTTATTTAATAAGTGTTCGTATATGTGTACAAATGTGGAAAAAAAATTAAATATCGTATGTAGCGTGCTCTTCTATATTGTCGTCAAAATTTGTTTGGAACATCATATATCAAGTGCCACGACTTTATAGATGATTAGATTAGGTTCGATTAAGGTTGGGTTAGGTTAAGGTTAACGTTTGGATTAGGCTAAGAATGATGACAATATATCAACAGAGACTCGCCTAAACGTCGTATTAACAAGGTCGTTAAATTAAAAAAAAACTGTCAATAGTCAATGACAAGGTAATGTCAATCCTTAATACATCATGATAAAATTGACAGAAGCTATTTGTCTATTAACGTATGGAAAATAAAGTTGATACGCAGCGTTTGCCCCTAATTACTCTAGCCTTAAACAGAAGCATAGCCAAATATCACTATTTTGAAGTGGAACTTCTAATGTCTCGTGCAAAAGCGTTTAACGCTTTTAACGCCCCCTTGCGGCCACTAAACGTTATATATATATATATATAGGTAAGATATAAAAACCGGACTTTATAAACCAAAGACGAAAAAAGTATAGCGACTTTTAAAACTACCCGTACACATCTAGTAGCGGATGCAGGTACTATACTAGTCATAATTGATAATAAAATCAGCTATATTTATTTTGCAATGTATGTATGTAAGTATGTATCGCATACATGATCGAGAAATCCTCTAGAGTCTAATTTAATAAAATAATTCGGTAGATAACAGTATTGTTTATTTTGTACTAACCCTCGGAAATGAATGATTCCACCATTATTCCGAAGGTTTTACTAAAATTTAGCAATAACAACATCTTTTTACGTCACAAATGGATCTACTAGACAATAATACTTAAAAACAGGTTAATATACAAAATAAAAAATTTTGATAATTATAACACCGGTATAAGTACGAAATATTTTGTAAATACAGGGTGGGCCATAAAGTTGGACGGATTATAAAAAAATATATAAAAAAAACTACAAAGCTGCGGAAAGAAAAAGTATATTTATTGTAAAGTAATTATTTAAAATGAGAAATTTATTTTTTTAAACTAACGTCGCTTAGATGTTTGCCTTCTTGATGTACACACTCCTCCAATCTTTTCCTTAAATTTGTGAAGACGCGCTGGCACATCGCTCGTGGGATAGCTGACATTTCCTCGCGAATATTGTCCTTGAGCTGGGCAATCGTTGTTGATTTATTGCCATAAACGTGACTCTTGAGGTACCCCCAGAGAAAAAAATCCAGTGGCGTGAGATCTGGGCTCCGGGGAGGCCACGCAATGTCCCCTCGACGCCATATCAGTTTTCCATTAAACACTTCGTTAATAACTGCCAAAAACTCATTGGAAGTATGGGTATGTATGTCGCGCCATCTTGTTGAAACCAAGTTCTGCTGTTGTAGCCTTCAAAATTAGGCAGTTGTGGAAAGAAAAAGTTACGTAACATTGCAGTGTAGCGATCAGAATTTACTGTTATTGCCTGGCCTCGCTCATTATCAAAAAAATGGGATCCGATGATTCCTTGAGCCGACATGGCTGCCCAAACTGTAACTTTAAGCGAATGCAAAGGTCTTTGATGTTTTAATTGGGGATTTTCTTCGGCCCAATATCGACAATTTTGTTTATTGACAAATCCACATAAGTGGAAATGAGCTTCATCCGAGAAGAGAATATTGTTCAAACTTTGAAATCGCTCTAACATTGTTTCGGCAAATGCACGACGTAAATGGTGGTCATTTGGTTTCAATTCCTGTACTAATTGTAGCTTATAAGAGTGTAATTTAAGATCTTTAGTCAAAATACCCCTTAATGATGTTCTTGATATGGCGAGCTCAGCTGATCTCTTTCGGGACGACTGTTGGGGATCACGCCGTACGGACGCCACGACTTCGCTTACATTTTCCTCCGTTCTTACCGACCTTGGACGTCCCGCAGGTTTTTCAATTAATGTCGAACCCGAAGACTCAAACTTTCTTACCCACGATCTGATCGCTCTATCACTTGGACATTGGTTTAAATCATGTAAATTAAAATGCGAGCGAAATAGACGCCGCGCAATAATGCACGAATCGCCATTTTTGTAATACGCCTTTACACAGAACGCACGTTGCTCACCGGTGAAACTCCATGGCGACTGATTTTCCGAGAACCAAGCTACCTATCCCCGCTACCCGCACCCCTCTCTCGCGTTCCTGTCACGGGTAAAGCGTTTTTGAAATCCGTCCAACTTTATGGCCCGCCCTGTATATACATTAAATATTTTTATAATCACTCTTTTTCCACTGTCCTTCGGCGGATGGCGCTACTAGGATGTTTTAAAATTAAGTTCTCTTATTTTATAAATATTACATAGAACGAGTCGATATTAACTAGTATTATGATATTAATTATGGAAATAATTATTATTAATATTCATGCAGCATCAGTATTGATTTAAAAATTTAAAGAATAAAAGAAATATCACCAAAACAGTTACTAATTACGTATATATGGTTTAATCATCATCATCAGCCGTTTGAGGTCCACTGCTGGACGTAGGCCTCCCCCATAGAGCGCCACAACTGCCGGTCCTGTGCAACCTGCATCCATGGGCCTCCCGCGGATTGCATCAGGTCGTCGGTCCACCTAGTGGGAGGACAGCCTACTCCGCGTCGACCAGTACATAGTCGCCACTCGAAATCCTTTCTACCCCAGCGGTAATCGATTCGGCGAGCGATGTGGCCAGCTCATCTCCACTTCAACGTGCTAACCTTACGGGCTATGTTGGTCACGCCAGATCTCTTGCGTATCTCCGTAATGCGGATTTTATCACGCAGAGAGATTCCAAGCATAGCCCGTTCCATAGCACGCTGAGCCACCTTGAGCTTCGTCATGAGGCCAACATTCAGAGACCACGTCTCAGCAGCACATTGGTCATAGACCGTAGATTACCCTTAATTTCCCGAACGCTGCCCAACCGAGTTGAATCCGTCGGTTTATCTCTTTCTCAAAGTTGGCTCTACCTAGCTGGACTGTTTGTCCTAGGTGAACATAGTGGTCGACAACTTCGAGGATCGTATCGCCAACAGTAACCTGTGCTTGAATGTCATGGACATTGAACATTACTTTGGTTTTATCCATGTTCATTCTGAGGCATTGTACCAAGGTCCTCCAGTGACTCTGCCACGACCACGACATCGTCGGCAACTCGAAGGTGAGTGGTGTATTTGCCATTGATGTTGATGCCTAGTGCAGACCAATCCAGGAGCTTGACTACGTCCTCCAATGCAGCGGTGAACAGCTTCGGGGAAATTACGTCCCCTTATCTGACACCTTTCTGCAATGGAATGGGACTCGTACTCCCAGAGCCAATCCGGACTGACATAGTGGCGTTTCTATACAAACACTGGCATCACTGGAGGGGCTGCAGGTTTAATCACATAATTATAAATTTCGCGCATTTTACATAACTATATAATAGATGTAACATGTAATCTTAATAAGTCAGTATACCTTATTAAGTTTTATAGGGTGATTATTAAATATAGTTGGCATTAAATACGTCTTGCGCCGTATATGTTCGGGTGAATCTTAGAACTCAATTTTGAAGTAAATACTAGATAGTAGTCATCTTGCTGGTCTCGGTGGTCCAGTGGTCAAGCACCCCGCTTCTAAATCAAGAAGTTGTAGGTTCGTATCCTGGCTCACACTAATGACCTTTCGAATTTTTTTTCGAAAGTTATGTGTGATAAATATTGATGGCTGAAAACTCTGTGCCCGGTGTAAGGAAATAGGTATCGCCACCTATTCCATTTGGGACGAAAACATAAGAGTGAGTCGAGGCGTAACAGCCACTGCCTACACCTTCTGGCAGAAAAGGCGTCAAGATACGTTATATTTTCAACCGATTGAGCTGAAATGTTGTATACGATATATGTTTGGATGATAATATTAATAGTGGTAGAGTCAGGCAATTCACTGCATGAATGGGCCGGCGCGAGTGGTGAAACACTACTACCTCTCATCCGGAGATATTTTTAATAATTTTCTACAATGAGTATCTAATGAAAGGTCGTATCTATTGTAACGTCATTCTAAATCCCATATGGCGGAAGATACATTTTTAATATTTTTTTACAATATGGGTATCAAATGAAAGAGCTTATTTAGAGTAACTTGAAAAATAATGTGACGTCATTCTAAATCCAATATGGCAGATCATCCAAAAAGGGTTTTTGTTATTCTACCAGATTCTAACTAGACCCAGATAAATATGTATATTTGGGTGGAGATCGAACCCGTCAAATCGATTCCACAGTCGGTAGTTTTACCAACGCATCAACAGACCCGTCGAAAATATCTTACTTACATTAGTAAGTACAATGTGCTTGTAATTTTACTAAGTTCCACTTCTTTAGCGCAGAGGGACTCCACGCATTTTTTTTTAAATTCAGGACTCCGTAAGGAATTGTCAAGTTAAAGTAGTCAAGTAAAAATTTAAAATTAGTTCTTATGTGTAAAAAAATAATCTTAGAAATCTACACACAGCCCTCGAAGAAGGATGAATAAGTATTAATTGGGATAAAATGATCAATTATTATTTGTTTACAGTCTCGGTGGCGCAGTGGTCGAGCACACGGCTTCTGATCCAGAGGTCCGGGTTCGATTCCAGACACTGGCTCACACCAATGAATTTGTTTTCGGAAGTTATGTGTGATAAATATCGATGACTGACAAACTTTGTGCCCGGTATGGCAATAGGTTCGCCACCTATTCCATTTGGAACGTAAACATAACGGCACACGAGGCTTAACAGCCGCTGCCTACACCTTTGAGTAACAAAAGGCGTGAAGTTATGTTATGTATGTTATTATTTGTATTAATATTCTAGATCATGCATTTGTTACCTGAACGAAACATTAACCTAAGTGAACTTTACTGAATAGGGGTGGCGTGAAACGAATAACGAAACGTGTTATAAGCCACTTTACGTCAATATTCCAAAAGGTCATGGTAATCCACTGCAAGAACAGCTCTATTCGTGCTGTTGTTATTTGTTATTTAAATAGTAGAATATAAACAATCATAATTATCAGTGTCGCCTGAAAATCTTGTCAAGAAACTTACTATGATGTCCAAGAAGTTCGATTCAGAATTAATTGGTTTCTATATTGTACAAGTTTAGGGTACTAACTAACTTTAATTAATACAGATTCACAGCTAGGTATCATTGTTAAGTCAGCAGACAAAACCTCAAGTTTGGTCCTGCAATGATACCGTTGGCCGAATATTCAAAATCACAAATGATTTTGTATTGGATATTAATTAACGGAAAATAAAAGTAAAAGTGTGTGTCCGCTCCGACGCACGACTGGAGTTTACTCCTCAAGAACGATTATAAAATAAAATAATAAATATTTACTGTCTACAAATATGAACACATTTCTTCGTAATAGAGAATGGCGTATCGCTATAAAGAGTGTTTCTATAAAGAGCTCAGGACATTGTATGGAGTGCCGACTCTTATTTATATGCTCTGTGACTATAAAGAGCTCAGGACATTGTATGGAGTGCCGACTCTTATTTATATGCTCTGTGACTATAAAGAGCTCAGGACATTGTATGGAGTGCCGACTCTTATTATTATATATTGTAAATCGATTCTTAAGGAGTAAACTCCAATAATAAATATATACTAATATATACTATGTACTAACATATTATATTAGAAACAAATAGTAATTAGTTAACAACGCCATCTGCTGGAATTAGTTAACAACGCCATCTGCTGGAATAGCTTTAGTGTTGTTGTCGTTAAAGCAAGTTAAGTGCTCACAATTTAAAATAATTCACATTCGCCAATAGATGTCAGGAATTCCAATAAAAAAGTAAGTTGATGTTTAAGTTAATTATCGATAAAACACGATAAAATGAAATTTTCTAAAAATGATTCCTAGCTAGATCGATTTATAGCCCCCGAAACCCCCTATATACTAAATTTCATGAAAATCGTTGGAGCCGATTCCGAGATTCACACACTTTTTATTAGGAGTACGATGTTGGCGATGCTACTGTGGCGCCCCTCGTTTCATTACCAAAGATCGAAAAATATTATTGATATTTCATTATTTTATTAGTATGTAATTCGTACTTAAATATAATTTTCAAAAAACACAATTTATAAAAACACAATTTATAAATAATATAATTTTTTTTTTCTCCGCCTGCAATACGTACTTACGTATATGTATGTATGTAAAAAACAAACAAACAAACAAACCCGATCCTAGAAAATGTGTCGAAATTGGTAAACAGGACGGTAATTAGACGATTATACATACGGCCCTCGTGGTGCATCGGTAAACCGCACTACCGATAACACAAGGTCGGGGCGGGTTCGATCCCTCGTCTGGGGGTGTTTTTTTCTACATGTTTTTACGGTATTTATTTACAAAAATAAATATTTACTGTCTACAAATATGAACACATTTCTTCGTAATAGAGAATGGCGTATCGCTATAAAGAGTGTTTCTATAAAGAGCTCAGGACATTGTATGGAGTGCCGACTCTTATTTATATGCTCTGTGACTATAAAGAGCTCAGGACATTGTATGGAGTGCCGACTCTTATTTATATGCTCTGTGACTATAAAGAGCTCAGGACATTGTATGGAGTGCCGACTCTTATTTATATGCTCTGTGACTGCATAACGCATTTCGTGTGACACTCACGTGACTAGTACGATTTTGGTCCCCATAATTTTCATACCCCGGGCCTATATATGTAAATCGATTCTTAAGGAGTAAACTCCAATAATATAATAGGTTGGGGAAAAAGTATTTTCGTATTTTTGTATGAAAAGTCAAGACATTTTTTTCAAAGTTTATTTACATTTATTTACAATATATATGTACCGTTTTGTTGAATAACTTTCTGCCATTTTGTGGGCAGAGACATTATCCCGTTACTGTAGAAACTTTGGGACTTCTGATCAAAAAAACGGGACAAATAGTTTTGGCAGTCCTCTCTTGAGGTCAACCTTACAGAACCTAAAGAATTCTGAAGAGACCGAAACAGGTGAAAATCTGAAGGCGCAAGGTCAGGGCTATATGGTGGATGCACTAGGACCTCCCAGTCGAACTCTCTTAATTTTTGCTGAGTGGCTAAAGATGTGTGTGGTCTAGCGTTATCGTGATGAAAGACCACACCCTTCCTGTTGATCAATTCAGTTGCTGGCAGTAAAGATCAGAATCGATGGTTTTGCCGGACGGTAAAAGCTCATAATGAACAATGCCCTTCCAATCCCACCATACACACAGCATCACCTTATTTCGTGTTAGGCCAGGTTTGGCCACAGTCTGTGAAACCTGGCCAACTTTCGACCACGACCTTTTTCGCACGTTCTTGTCGTACGTGATCCACTTTTCATCGCCAGTTATCAATCTCTTCAAAAACGGCTCGGTTTCATTACGTCTCAATAATGAATCGCAAATGAGTACACGGTTCATTAAGTTTCTTTGAGTGAGCTCGTGTGGCACCCAAATATCGAGCTTTTTTGTATAACCAGCTTTCTTCAAATGGGTCAAAACTGTTTTGTGGTCAATTCCCAGTTCTTCAGCTACATCGTAACTACTAATATGCCGATCTTGCTCCACTCTTTCAAAAATGGCGTCCATTTTATTCGTAACAGGGCGACCAGAGCGAGGTGCATCTTTAACATCAAAATTTCCGGACTGAAAACGTTTGAACCAAATTTGTGCTACTCTTACTGACACTGCATCAGGTCCATAAACATCACAATTTTTTTTCACTGCTTGAGTTGCATTTTTGCCTTTTTTATAATAAAATTTTAAAATGTATCGAATTTCTTCATTAGATTCACTCATTTTTACGGAGAGAAAAACAAATGAAAAATAGCGGGAAACAACTTTTTTTTATTTTTTTCTTTTCTTTATAATGTAACCTTTTTAATGTTACCAAAACCAGCCAGACACAAATAGTACAGTCAAAGAAATTTTATAATAAGTTTATACCTACGTTATGCGAAAAGACTTTTTCCCCGACCTAATATATATTTGACAACATGCAAAATTAACACTATTCTTGTAATTTTTAAGCGTCTGTTCTTTGGTGTTTTGTTTTGTATTTTATTTGGAAATTTATATAGGTAGAGCCATACAATTCACTGTATGAATGGGCCCGCTCGACGGGATAATTTTTTTTTTTATGAGATAGGAGGGCAATCGAGCAGGCGTGTCACCTGATGGTAAGCAACCAACGCCGCCCATGGACACCAGCAACAGATATAGTGTTACTGTTGCGTTGCCGACCTTTAAGGGATAGGGGATATGAAAGGATGGAGAAGGGGAGTGGGCCTCCAGGTACCTCTCTCACCGAACGAAACGCGGCATGAGCCACTTTACGTCGGTCTTTTGAGAGGTCGTGGTATTTCACCGGTCGAGCCGGCCCATTCATGCAGCGAACTGCTTGGCTCTACCACTGTTAAATATCACAACTTCTCAGAATATCGGCGTAAAATGGCTGAAGTAGTATTTCGCTTGGTGTGAGGGGTGTATCCGGAGGCTCAACTCCTTCTCCTCTCCATTCCGCATCCCTTTTCCAACCTCTTCCTTATCCCACCAAAGAAAACATTCCCAAGGAGGGTAGATGTCAGGCTTGAGGCCGCTCATAAAACCAGAGCCAAATCTTTTGACAACATGTATAATTCGAAAGGGTGCCATGTTGTGCCGACCCCACTTATAGTATGAAACGGCAGGAAAATGATGATAGTAGAAAAATAATAGCAACTTCTAGGCATTAATCTGGGTGAAAAAATGGCCTAAACATATTTACTTCTTTTTGCTTTTATGAAAATCCTTTCATCATCTCGCAGAGTCTATCGGAGTTCCGCGAGGGCCGTGTACGACAGAAGCGCAAGATGCCATCACTGTCAATCAACAACCCTATGGAAGTATTGAGGCAGCGACTCCTGCTTGAAGTGGCTCGTAAACAGATGCGTGAAGCTAATCAGAGGCAGGCAGTTGCGAACCGGCTCTTCTTGCAAAATGTTGGCAAACGAGGTACGGCTACCTACAACTTCTATCTTCAATTTACATACTGTTTTCTTTTTATTTATTGGTAATCTCAGGTTATTCGACGCTAATCTAGATAACCTTCATCATAGGCGAAAGATAGCCTATCTTTCAGTATGCCATCAGGCTGGAAAAAAACTAAAACTGCACGAAAAGCTATGGTGTGGACGTCTTCAAAAAGAAAGTGAATAAGTACTAAGACTATAACATACCATCAGATGAAGTATTGTCAAGCACTGCCTGTGTAAGATAAAATTAAAAAAAACTAAAAAAACACGCTTTTTATAGAAAACCGAACTAAAAAATAGAAAATAAATTTTAATGAATTTAAATTAAGAAAATAGTGTTAAAAATTTCAATGAATATAAATTAAAAAAAGCGTGGGGTGCATGGTGTCAATAGTTATAAATATTTTATTGACAGATATGAGTAGAGTGATTATCATTTCGATAATATCTTAAAAAGCACCCCACGCTTTTTTTAATTTATATTCATTGAAATTTTTAACACTATTTTCTTAATTTAAATTCATTAAAATTTATTTTCTATTTTTTAGTTCGGTTTTCTATAAAAAGCGTGTTTTTTAGTTTTTTTAAACTATTATTGGAGTTTACTCCTTAAGAATCGATTTACATATATAGGCCCGGGGTATGAAAATTATGGGGACCAAAATCGTACTAGTCACGTGACTGTCACACGAAATGCGTTATGCAGTCACAGAGCATATAAATAAGAGTCGGCACTCCATACAATGTCCTGAGCTCTTTATAGTCACAGAGCATATAAATAAGAGTCGGCACTCCATACAATGTCCTGAGCTCTTTATAGTCACAGAGCATATAAATAAGAGTCGGCACTCCATACAATGTCCTGAGCTCTTTATAGAAACACTCTTTATAGCGATACGCCATTCTCTATTACGAAGAAATGTGTTCATATTTGTAGACAGTAAATATTTATTTTTTATTAGCTTTTTATTAGCTTCACCTGTATGTTTGTTTGTAGGTTTGTATGTTTGTAGGTTTGTATGTTTGTATGTTTGTTTGTAACCGACTTCTTTTTTAGTTTCCGGTGATTGCCACTAGATGGTGCGATTTGTGAACTATGAAAGTTCTAGACTAGAAAACCGAACTAAAAAATAGAAAATAAATAATAGTTTAAAAAAACTAAAAAACACGCTTTTTATAGAAAACCGAACTAAAAAATAGAAAAATAAAAAAAATATTTTATTTTAAAAAAAGCGTGGGGTGCATGGTGTCAATAGTTATAAATATTTTATTGACAGATATGAGTAGAGTGATTATCATTTCGTTAATATCTAAAAAGCACCCCACGCTTTTTTTAAAATAAAGTATTTTTTTTATTTTTCTATTTTTTAGTTCGGTTTTCTATAAAAAGCGTGTTTTTTAGTTTTTTTAAACTATTATTTTGTAAATAAATACCGTAAAAACATGTAGAAAAAAACACCCCCAGACGAGGGATCGAACCCGCCCCGACCTTGTGTTATCGGTAGTGCGGTTTACCGATGCACCACGAGGGCCGTATGTATAATCGTCTAATTACCGTCCTCTTTACCAATTTCGACACATTTTCTAGGATCGGGTTTGTTTGTTTGTTTGTTTTTTACATACATACATATACGTAAGTACGTATTGCAGGCGGAGAAAAAAAAAATTATATTATTTATAAATTGTGTTTTTATAAATTGTGTTTTTTGAAAATTATATTTAAGTACGAATTACATACTAATAAAATAATGAAATATCAATAATATTTTTCGATCTTTGGTAATGAAACGAGGGGCGCCACAGTAGCATCGCCAACATCGTACTCCTAATAAAAAGTGTGTGAATCTCGGAATCGGCTCCAACGATTTTCATGAAATTTAGTATATAGGGGGTTTCGGGGGCTATAAATCGATCTAGCTAGGAATCATTTTTAGAAAATTTCATTTTATCGTGTTTTATCGATAATCAACTTAAACATCAACTTACTTTTTTATTGGAATTCCTGACATCTATTGGCGAATGTGAATTATTTTAAATTGTGAGCACTTAACTTGCTTTAACGACAACAACACTAAAGCTATTCCAGCAGATGGCGTTGTTAACTAATTCCAGCAGATGGCGTTGTTAACTAATTAATATTTGTTTCTAATATAATATGTTAGTACATAGTATATATTAGTATATATTTATTATTGGAGTTTACTCCTTAAGAATCGATTTACAATATATAATAATAAGAGTCGGCACTCCATACAATGTCCTGAGCTCTTTATAGTCACAGAGCATATAAATAAGAGTCGGCACTCCATACAATGTCCTGAGCTCTTTATAGAAACACTCTTTATAGCGATACGCCATTCTCTATTACGAAGAAATGTGTTCATATTTGTAGACAGTAAATATTTATTATTTTATTTTATAATCGTTCTTGAGGAGTAAACTCCAGTCGTGCGTCGGAGCGGACACACACTTTTACTTTTTATTTTATATTTTTTAGTTCGGTTTTCTATAACAAGCTCGTTCTTGGTTTCGAATTTGAGGAATAGCGCCATCTGTGACTTATACAAGGAACTCGTTCCAAGTTGATAACGTAAACTTTCCGCTGATTGCCACTAGATGGTGCGATTTGTGAACTATGAACACTAAAAAAGAAGTCGGTTACAAACAAACCTACAAACCTACAAACATACAAACATACAGGTGAAGCTAATAAAAAGCTAATAAAAACATAATATAATATGATGAAAGCTTATAATTTATTAATGTACCTACACATATAGATTGCACAAGTTTGTAAGCCCCTATTTTCGGATATAAACCCAATAAGCAACATTTGAATTTGCTTTAGTTCATGAAACAGATTCATGTTTATATATCCAGCTTACATTGTTGACTGTTATTTGGTGACAACTAATTGCCATAACATTGAAACAGCTTTTTATGGATTATATCGCGTTTATTTAGAACTTATTTTCTATTTATTTCCCGACGTTTCGAATTGATGAAATGAAATGAACTCTGTAAATATTTTTTATGGATTATATCCATAAAAAGCTGTTTCAATGTTATGAAAATGATTCGCGAAAATCTAAGAAATAAATAACTAATTGCCAATTTACATGGTAAGAAACTCTGGGATATGACAAATAAATATAGATTGGATGTAAACCTACACTGTTATGTCTCAATAGACCGGATACATTCCTAGATGATTCAATTCTTTACTTTCGAAATAGAATTTAGACATAAGGGCCGTAAGACTTAAACCTCGGAATCCAGGGCATAAACAGCCATAATTTTTTTTAAATGTATGTCTAACAGCATGAAAACTGAAAACGATGTGCCCGGTGTGGCAATAGGTTCACCACCTATTCCATTTTGAGACTTAAACATAACGGCGAGACGAGGCTTCACCTTCGAGTAACAAAAGACGTGAAGTTATGTATGTTATGTAGAAAAATTAAAATAAAAGCACGCATAAGTAATTTTCTTACTTGGCTTATATATTGACCGGCTTATATCCTACATAGTAGGGACTATTACATAAAAAGGGCGTTAAAAGAGTTAAATAATTGCAAGATACATTAGAAGTTCCATTTTTAAAAAATCACATTTCAAAAATTTATAAAGATTTATTGACTGGCCCTGAATACGGATATTTGCAGTCTTTATGCTCCCCAGTAATTACTATTTAACAAAAACTAATAATATAGAATACACTTTACTGTACCTACACCATTTAAAGTATAAATAACAGTGTTGGTTATGAATTCATAGTAAATGTTACGGTTATGGTAACATAAGGCGGTTGAAACATCGTTGAAACATCGTCTGAAAAAAAAAAAACAAAAATAATAAAAACTACGAGTCCTAGATTACGTTTTGTAATATTTCCTACAAATTAAATGAGATGTTTTAAATTTCCACTGACACATATAACTTCTTGTACATAATATATTAAATACACAACTTTAGTCAGCTGATATAAAGCATGACACATTGAAAAATTGTTTCACATATATTTCTGCACTTCTAGTGGCATATTAAAAACAAGTTCAAACGTGTTCAGTTTACTAAACTTGAGTATGTATTTACTTACCAATAGTTCGGTTAGTACCAGAGAGTGATCCGTCTACCTAGAAGGAGATAAACAGCTCTTGAATAATAACAAGATGCTGGAAGGTTTTAGGGAGTTATCATGTTGTATTCAAACATGAGGCTGAAATCTCATTTGGGGCTTGATTTCCCAAGAAACTTAATGTAAGTTAGAGGACAACACGCATGTAAACAAGGCATGTTGATAGTGTAGTCAGTATTATACAAGGAGTTATAAAATAATCGTAAATTGTTATATTGTATTTTTGTAATTATGTAATACAAATTAATCAATACTTTTATGGAGTAATAAAGAAAAACATCACTATATTTTTTTTCAGATTTGTGTGCATGCAATGCAGTACTGATCTATGGAATCTAACTTTAAGGAAATGTGCATGAAAGTAGGATAAATGCGGTCGAAAGAAGGGCACTGCGCAAAATTTGCGGAGTGCCTTTCTTTGACCGCATCGAAAACAGGGTTTTAAGTAAGGAGGTAGGATTGAAAGAGAGTGTCAGTGTAAAAGTAAGAAAGAGCATACTCCGATGGTTCGGACATATACAAACAATGGACGAGGCAACATTGACTAACCAGATATGAAATGGAAAAGCGGATGGATGTAGGAGACGAGTACGGCTACGACACTCTTTTCATGACCAAATAGAACGAGTTCTGGAGGAAGGTGATGCCATTAGGCTTAAAAGTGACTAAGGCCTAGGCTTAGGCCTAGGCCTAAAAAGGCTTATGACTATAGTCAGGAAAATCAACGAAGCGAGTGAGAAGTGTAAGAATCGTGCATTATGGAGCTCTGTCCTTTCTGCCTAACCCACAAGGGATTTGGCGTGAAGTTATGCATGTATATATCTTTTTTTACTTGTAGAGGTATCCCTAAATATTCCGGGTGGTTCACATAATTAACTTTTTATTAGCTAGCTATTGAATGTAATTAAAATAGGGGACTGCGTCATAAAATATGAGTTCACCTCAAATATTAATGTTATTTTCTTCTTAGGATTCTGGGCTGACTCCGTTTCACGCAGCTACGAAAACTAAATATACGACTGAATTTTCTGTTTCCTGTGAGCTGTCGCCACTACCTGATACCAAGCAAGATGTTACGACAACTTTGACACAAGATAATAACCTATTGTAAAAAAAAATGATGAAATAAATAAATTTTGTTTCAATCTGATGACAACGAATATTTTTAATATTGTTTGACAACTTGATAACTTAAGATGTGATGAAATGTTTCTTGTTTATTTCAAAATCATGGGTAAAGTTCATAATATGTGCTTTGATAAATAATTTTAAAAAAGCATTCTAGTTGCTAAAAGCGCAACGTAATATATAAATATAACGTAAATACATAAGTGTCAAAACTCGTAAACTTAAAATCAAGTGCAGTCCAAAGGATTCTTTTCGATGGTCGTAATTCCCTCTACTTATGTGGTGTAAATATCAACTCTAATCTATTACTGTAAACCCATAATACTATTTTTCTACGCTTGCTAATTGTTCTTACTTAGAATATTAATGTAAGAAAACTTATATTAATATTTGTTATAAAAAAAATAAACTTTTATTTTGTGCCAAATATTCGTAACTGAGATCTCTATTCATAGCATAGATGTTATAAGAAATTCTATATGCCATTAACTAATTATTTTTTTCATCATACTTAATAGGTACATGTAACAGAGTACTGTAGTGGACATTTATTATGTTTCAATCAAAGTAATTTCTTATGTACAGAGTAGTTTAGGTACATGTATTTATATGTTACAATCGAATAGAAAATATTGTATGGTAGGAAAGAATGTAATAGTTAATATACAAATTACGTTCAATAAAAATGTTAACATTTAATTATTTATTTATTACTAGTTGTTGCCCCCAATTATGTCCGCAATATTGCATTAATATGACAATTTTATCATAGATATCAGCAGTCTAGGTTTAATACTTAAGCAAGGTTTAAAATAAAGATAAAATTCCAAAATAATGACATATGGATACCCGCTCTCACCGAATGAAACACACCCTTAACCGCTTTACGTCGATATTCTGAGACGTCGTGGTCATCGGTCGAGCCAGCCTATTTATGCAGCCGCCAACAACGTAGCTCTACCAATAACTTAAGTAAATAATTTAATTATAACGTGGCATGCATAACGTCTGTAAAATTAATTTACACTGAACGGATTATTGTTGTATTTTGGAAACTATACATTGAAGAATCTTTGAGATTGTGCGTGCGTGCCGGCGTGGAGCTCGAGGAATCCATAATTAAATTTATGTTCTGACACAAAGCGTAATGGGATGCTTTGTGCAAAATTATGTGGTTTTTTTTTAAAGATGTCATATTATTTGTTGATATATGTAAAAGCGGTCACATCTTTTCAAATGGCTCATGCAATAAACAACATAAGTTCACGCCTTTTTCTAGTGTAGGCAGCAGCTGTCAAGCCTCCACTCGCCGTTATGTTTACTACCTAAATGGAATAGGTGGCGAATCTATTGCCATACACCGGATAGTTTTCTGTGGTTGATATTTATCACATTTAATTTCTCTCTCTATGGCCTCCCTGTTCAATTCTATAGCTTTTTGGTTTCAAATTCCGAGTTTAAATCACACAATAGTTATAGGGGAAACCTTCCAGAAATTCCCACGCTTTTTTTAATTTATATTCATTGAAATTTTTAACACTATTTTCTTAATTTAAATTCATTAAAATTTATTTTCTATTTTTTAGTTCGGTTTTCTATAAAAAGCGTGTTTTTTAGTTTTTTTAAACTATTATTTATTTTATATTTTTTAGTTCGGTTTTCTATAACAAGCGCGTTTCTTAGTTTCGAATTTGAGGAATAGCGCCATCTGTGACTTATACAAGGAACTCGTTTCAAATTGATAACGTAAACTTTCCTCTGATTGCCACTAGATGGTGCGATTTGTGAACTATGAACACTAAAAAAGAAGTCGGTAACAAACAAACCTACAAACATACAAACATACAGGTGAAGCTAATAAAAAGCTAATAAAAAGATAACGGCAGACAAGGCAGTATGGCTTTAAAGCTCTTGCCTATCCAATAATGGACAAAAAAAACATACACACTACTTTTTTGCATTTCATCTAACCTTGGTACTTATACTTTTTGGTCTCGCGTATTAAGTGACGGCATCTATTGCCATGCTTATATTAGAATGTTGTCGCTTATCCAACTTTATTTACTTAACTTTATCCAATTTCAAATATGTCATTACTGTGCAGGAATTAGAGTATTCGTACCCGAGACCCTGACTGCAAATAATAATAATTGCTTTATTTCGAGTAATTATAAGGGATATAGGGTCATAGGATGTCTAACTGAGAATATCGGCGAAAAGTGGCTCATGCCGAGTTTCGCTTGGTGAGAGAGGTATTCGGAGGCCCAACGCATACGCCTCTCCCTTTCCATCCCACTTTCAACCTCTTGCTTATACCACTAACGAAAACATTCTTAAGGAGGGTTGACGTCAGGCAGGCGGCCGGTTGTTCGACGGAGTGTTCGATAAGATGGCATGTTCTGCCGACACCACTTAGAGTGGGAATAAGGGCAGGAACATAACATAACTTCATGCCTTTTATACGCGAAAGATATCGGCTGTTAAGCCTCGTCTCGCCCTTATGTTTACGTCCCAAATGGAAAAGGTGGCAAACCTATCGCCATACCGGGCACAATGTTTTCAGTCATAGATAGATATCACACATAACTTTCGAAATAAATTCGAACCCGCGACCCGCGACTCTTGATTCAGAAGCGGGGTGCAAATTATGATAAAATAAAGAACATTCATTACACAACTCCAATTGTTATTCTTGCAATTTTCAATTTCAGTTAAATATTGTTGATTCCGTCGGGCTATTTATAAGATAGCTATTAATGATATATACATGTAAATAGGTGGAATACTTGAGTAGTGAGTGAAACGCCCCGGGCTCGTCTGTATACGATATTATTAAAGTGATTTAATTTGAAGGCTCGACGCCTCGAGAGCCACGTGATTACGTTATTTTAGGTGCGTCACAACCATGAATCAAGTAAGTATCCGTACTCAAGACTCATAAAACATACAATAATTTTATATTTAAGTAGTTGGAGAATAACTATTAAAGAAATAAAGCTGAGTGATTTGTAACCTAAAAAGTTGCTAAATTAAAGTGGCTCCTTTTTAATAATAACGTTAAGTTAGTAGGTAATGCTATTTTACTTTCATTATGACAGTATATCAGAATAGTTGATGTTTATTACAACTGTTTACTGTTATCGCGAGATGAAAAATCGCGCGATCAAAAACCTTAGGGACTATGGAATGCAAATTTCTCTTAATATTAAATTATATCAAAAACAGTTATTTTATTTTATCGTTATTTTAATTAATAATCAATAAAAAATTCAAACAGCTAAAATCATCTAATTATTTACCTATATTTACTCTTAAGCCGAAAACTGAGCGTCTTTGTTTGGGTCTAATAATATGGCAGGGCACTTTTCAAATTATGCACTGTTACGACACCGGCAGTTACCGTCGCGTTACCATAGCAGAAGCATTTAGTTCCTTAGCTTGGAAAAATAGAGGGCACTGTGTGCATTGTATCCGAATGTGTCAGTGTCATCAATATTTATTGTATGAACTGAATAGACACATTTTAAAAATAAGATAAAATCCCTCTAAATAAAGTAAGTGAACTAGAATAAATCATTCCAAATCTATTTCCGTCGAATACATATTTCATATCATATTTCTGATAGATTTATCACGATATTGTTTGTTATATTTTTAGAATATCTATATATAATTGATCATACAATAGATGACGTAAGGTTGTTGCCAGGAGATACGAGAACCTATTGATCAATGGTGCTAACTGTGGAACGTCATATAAGTATTATGGTCGGTATTAAAGATTAATTAAGTTCAGAATTCTTCTGTTCTCACGCACGTATATCGTATTTAATTTATTGCCAAGATGGAGAAAACTGAAAGGTACTTACATATCATATTATAATTTGTATATACAATGTATATATTTTAACCTACCCTGAAAAGAACTTGGTGTGCAGTTACTAACTACTTAAAAGTGTTATGTATATGTAAATACAGTTATTGAAGTGTAATATTTTTTACTTACGATAAAGGCGTATTTAACTATGATTTACGCATTTAAATTCACGCCAATTCCCTTGCGGGATAAGCAGAAAGAATTGAGCGCTGTAAAACACTATAATTCATTCTTCTACATCACCACGATTCTTCGAGTATTCAAAAAGTTAATATTATTCTTTGATTCTTTTCTTTTGATTCTTCTATGATTTAATTTTAATTTATGTAATTGTATTTATGTATTTTTATTATTAGAAATTTAGTTATGTATTGCAAATTTGATCACTAATTAAATTTTATTTATTAATTCTACAATAATATACAGAATTAAGCAACGAATTATTAATAACATATATATTATTACATGATACAACAACATAATTTCACGCCTTTTTCTAACCCAAAAACGTCCGACGACGACGTTTCTAACGTCCCAAATGGAATAGGTGGCGGAACCTATTGCCCAAACTCCCGTCACAGAGTTGTCAGTAATCGATGTTTATCACATATAACATTAGAAAATAATTGCGATAAATCATTGGTTGGGGTCCGGAATCGATTCCACGACTTCTGAATCAGTAGCGAAATTACATTTTTAGAACGAAATTCTTTATCGCGCGTTGTGAAAGGGAGCTAGACGGAAAAAATTCTTACGAAAAGTTGTCACGACACAATACATCTTTTATTGGCTTATTTAGATTTTAGAACAATGTATAACTAACCAAATGTTCTAGTGGCTAGGTTACCTAGCTTTTTTATGGGATACAGGAGGCATACGAGTATGGCATATGAGCAGGCGGGTCACCTGGTGGTAAGCAACCAACGCCGCCCATGGACACCAGCAACACATAGTGATACTGTTGCGTTGCCAACCTTTAAGGCGTAGGGGATAGGCAAGGATGGGGAAGGGGGTGGGCCTCCGGGTACCTCTCTCACCGAACGAAACGCGGAATGAGCCGCTTTACGTCGGTCTTCTGAGAGGTCGTGGTATTTCACCGGTCGAGCCGGCCCATTCATGCAGCGAACTGCTTGGCTCTACCACTGTATGATACCACTGCTCACATCCAGGAGACTCAGGTTCGAATCACGGTATCGGAATTCTTCTTTTGGAGTTTTATTTTCAATGTTTTCATATTTTATATATGTTTTTTTTTACAGAAGAGACCAGAAAAAGTGCGATAACTGTTCCCTAGAATTATCCGGTATTTATAAACTAAAACGTCACAAAGCTACCTGTAGTAAGTCTTGTACTTAAATAAAAACTAATCAGCAAAATTTAAGAGAAAAATCAAGAAAACCTGCATAAAATTGAGCACGATTTTTTTTGCAAATTGTATCGATTCTACATTAGCCGAAGGAACTTCGTTCCTACCTGGTGTCCCACGACACCACATCTTTTTATTATTAATATGTACTTAATTACGTAATACTGATTTCCATATCTGCATTTTATTTTATCAATAAAACTTTGTGCTATCTCTGTACTATTTTAGAGTTTTTACACTTTTTAGATAAAAGTCCGACGAATGTGGGTTTTTTTCCGTGTCAAGAGAAAACATTCTTCGTATCGACTTATTAATAACTGCTAGCAGGGTGCACAGAGGGACAGTAAAAAGAGTTGGTTATTTTAGAGGAATTTGATATCAATGTCTCAAGAGATATGTTGTGTATTCTGTCAAGTGATTCTTTGTTTAAAACAGAATTCAGACGGTCAGTTCTGTTGTACGTAGCTATATTCAGACCAATGTACATATAATCTATCTCCAAACGTGAAGCCTTAACTTTAATCCGAATACACTAGAAAAAAGGTACTATATTTTAGTAAGTAAATAGTAAGTAAATTAGGTATATGAGTATAATATATCGTACATGCAATTGAAATTTGAAATTTTCGAATTGCAACGATAAAATAGAATTATTTGTAGAAAAGAACAATAAGTACTACGTTTTTATTTATGTAACTTCACGCTTTTTTCTACCCGAAGGTGTAGGCAGCCGTTGTTAAAGCCTTGACTCGGCAAATCGTTACGGCAAACCTATTGTCATACACTGCGCACAAAGTTGTCAGACATCCGATATTAATCACACATAACTTCCGAAAATAACTCTGAGAAAAAATTTTGTGTGTTTATTCTATTTCTCATTTATTTTTTTACAATTTGTTGTTGTAGTAAATTTCAGTCATGATCTATGTCGTCGTTATTGACAGTTAAAAATCCATGTATCCGTTTCCATCACCTCAAATAGTTAAAGATTTTAAGCCCTACTCATCCCTACAACACAAAAATCTTCAGAAAGAGAAATTTTTTTCAATATTTTTTAAAATGTAAAGTAATATTATCAAGTACCTACATATAATAATTTTTAAATATGTCACTGTGACAGCTCAGTAAGATCTCATTAGCTTTTGCTGGCAGTTTTTGAATGTTCCATTGTGGTGGAACGATTCAGGACCGGCAACAATATTGTAGCGGATATTACGTCAGCCTGTTCATTAAAACTCTCAGAATTGATATTGAAAACATCGTGTACCTGCCTAGTAAGTTATTAAGGCAATAGACGTTCATCTTTACATAAGAAACTGTATTGTTATAAAAATATTAAAATCAAAACACAAATAATTAATTCCAGAAGTTTCCTTTCGAAATTTCTATTTAAATATATGTTTAAACTAAAATTCTTATAGTTCAACCGTGAATATTATTTCATTAATGAATGAATGAATGAATTAGGTATAAATTTCAGATAGATTTCCACTGAAGTAAATTCAACCGTAAACAGACAGACACTCGTAGGCTTTGTCTTAGTATGGCTTTTAAATTAATCATCTTCAGTTCACTTCAATCATGAAGCAGTAATAGTGTGTAGACATTTAAACTTAGCTCAGTTAAAAAGGATTCATTAGAATGCTTTTTTTTCTTTTTAGTCTGTTAAGGTGTAATTGTGTTGTTTCGACGCTCATCCCAAGAAAAGCTTGTTAATTAAGAGGCAATTTTACTATTAATTTTATTAGAGGGGGGGGGGGGTCAATAGAAGCCTAACCGTAGTTGGCAATTTTCTCCAGGCCGCCATCTTGAAAGACGGAGTGCAAATACTTATTTCGCGATTACCATGTTAGAGTGTTGCAGTTCGCTGCATGAATGAGCCGGCTAGACCGGTGAAATACGAGTACCACGACCTCTCGGAATATCGGCGTGAAGTAGCTTGTGCCGCGTTTCGTTCGGCAAGATAGGTATCCGAAGGCCCTATCCCCTTTCGCCACGTATTCTTTTAAAGGATGACAAAGCACCACGGTGTTCATGAGCGCCCTACAAAAATTAACAAAATTAGCAACAAATCACTTTGCCTACAAATATGTTCCTATAAGTTTTGACCTAAATTTAAAATTAAAGAAGTTATAAACAAATATGTGAGAAAAATTCTCGACAAAAAAAAACACTTTTGTTGCATAAATTTTTGTTTCTACATTATATAAAAAAAAAAAAATACCTTAGACAAATCTTGTAGATGGTCTTTTGAGGAACTTTTTCTCTTTACTATAATACATTATATTCTCTAATGTTTTCATAAAAAATGCTGTGACAACACTCTTCACATTTTTTTTTTCACTAAGGATGGTTTCCATAGATTTAGCATAGACTGTAATAGATGGCACATGTCAGGAAAAATGTACTAATATTCACCACTGACAGCGCAACCGCGTATATTAGATTTTCAGGATATTTACATTTCAACACATGAACAATAACTATGTAAAAGTTGATACTTTGAAGTGCTTTTTACGCACACATTGTTAAGTCACTCACACATCAACAACCTATTTTTGGTCTCGTTGTTTGGGTGACTATTGCTGATCTATTATTTTTATATCTATGATAGTTTCCGACAGCTTGCAAAAAAAATGGACCCCACTTTCCAAGATGGCGCATTGTTATTTTTGAGACATGTACCAAGTACCTCCTACATGTAAATGTAAATGTGAAGTTCTTGTAACATTTCAATGGACTTGTTTCTGACTCTATGTTTAATTCATATACATATATTTAGGCCCATACTTTAGTGAGGAAAGATTCAGTTATTCATATCAATCAGGGTAAAGGTTCACTGTTGGGTCACTGTTATAATATAAAACCAATTTTACGACATTCATTGTAGCTAATACAATTTGGAATTCCAACGTTTCCATGGTAACCGGGTGCTTGATGTCCAACTCAAAACTATTATCAAGGTACGTACTAAAATTTAATTAAAATCAGACAAGACTGTTAAAATTGGTTCTGTTCAAATAATTGGTACGTATTTGCCGTTGCCCCGTCACTTCGACCGCGTGATATTTTTTTTTTTATTTGTATTAGTAAGTTCTGAAACCTGTTCGGAAAGTGAATCGGCATGGATACCAATTTAGTAATTTGTAGGGCTAGATTTCTTATCAAAGAACCGTTTTTGGTATTGTTTACTCTTATTTGTTCGGGAAAATTGGTTACACATAATCTACTCTCGTTCCAGCCACACAGTTTGTTCCACGCATGAATGGGCCGGCTCGACTGGTGAAATACCACGATCTCTAAAAATACCGACGTAAAGTGGCTCATGTCACGTTTCGTTCGGTGAAAGAGATACCCGGAGGCCCAACCTCTTCCCCTCTCCCCTTGTCGGAATCCCTATACCGTTTGAAATGCCAGTAACGCAACATTATGTGTGTTGCAGGTGTCCATGGGCGGCGTTAGTTGCTTACACAGATTAGAACTTAAAGATTTGGGTCAGAATTTTGGGAAATAATATATTATGATGTCTCGATAGCCTGAAAATTAAACATCTAGCTTCTTAATCGGAAATCTTGGATTCGAAATGTGACATACGCTAATTATTTTTTGGAGTATTTTTCGTAAATTATGTATTGTAAATATCGGTGACTGACATATATTTGGCGTCTAATTCACGTATAAAGCTGGAACGATTAAAAAAAAATTTTTTTTTTTTTTTAACTCCACATTTTTCATAACTCCAATGTAAAAATATTGCTGATAATTTATAATCATTTCCATTTCAAGCAGGATCAGTGAAATGGACGCTGTCTTGTTTACATTATCATTCGAGGTGGTTTTACTGCAAATGAAGATATTAGGTGAGAACCATAACATATTTAATCATAATTATTCTTTTATATATAACGTAACATAACTTCACGCATTTTACTACCCGAAGATGTAGGCAGGAGCTGTAGAGCCTTGTCTCGCCGTTACGTTTACGTCCCAAATGGAATAAATGGCGAACCTATTGCCATACCGGGCACCAAGTTTTCAGCCTTCGACACATAACTTCCGAAAATAATTTCGAAAGTCATTGGCGTGAGCCAGGATTCAAACCCGCGACTTCTGGATTCAGAAGCGGGGTACTCGACCACTGGACCACTGAGACAAGTCCTTAACATTTATTTATAGTTTATGCTAAAAAGCCCGCATTTATCCATTGGGAAACAATATACCTAATGTTAGTTTTCCTTTTTTTATATGGCAATAAATAAAATAAAAACTAATATTTTTAATGTCAAAACAACTGCCAGGAAAACCGTTGTATAGATAAAAAACTAACTAAACCTCCTTGCAGAATAGACCTTTCAGCGCCATCTATATAACTTTATAGTAATCTATTGCAGAGGGCAGCAGTGAGCTTAGACTCAAAGAATGGAAACCCAAAACCAAGATTGAGAAGCTTCAACTTGCTAAGTTTGTACAAGATCGGTATGTGTTCACAGATGGCGCGTGAGTCTGGGTGGTGGTAATGTTATTTTATAAACTAGCTGACCTGGCCGACTTTGTTTCGCCTCGGAAGCAATAAATGAGATATTTTTTTTAAATAAAAAGGTGTAGCCTTAATTACTCCTTATTTCACCAGCTACCTATCAATAGAAGTCCCGTCTAAATCGGTCCAGCCATTTTAAAAATTAGCTGGAACAAGCAAACAGACAGAAAGATAGACAAAAATTGTAAAAAATGATATCTTTTTACAAGAATGTAGTAGAAAGCAATTATTTCATTATTACAAACAGACACTTCAGTAAATTTATACATGTATAGATATAAAAAGATGAAGATTCTCTTGATCTCTTCTTTTCTCTTGAAGATGAAGAATACTATCTACAAGGAAGGAGACATCCATCCACAATTACAATTACTTCCAGCTTGCTTTTCAATAAGATCATTAACCAAGGCGTACCAAATATTTTTAGCAAAATTTTTCCTAAAATGTATTATTAATAAATACCTATTTAATTAAAGCTTTGAGTATCGAAATGTTAATGAGTTAATTAATATTATAATATATTTATATAATTATAATGTATAAATATATAATGTAATTTATAAATACATTATAATATACACATACATACATACATAACTTCACGCCAAATCCCTTGCGGGGTAGGCAGAGAGAACAGAGCGCCATAGGGCACGATTCTTACACACCTCACTCGCTTCGTTGACTTTCATAACTCTTTTCATGCACGCGCGTCGGTTTTTGAGGCTCTTAACATCACCTTCCTCCAGAACACGTTCTATTTGGTCTTGGAATGTGTGTCTTGGCCGTCCTCGACTCCTACATCCGTCCGCTTTTGCATTGTATATCTGCTTAGTCAGTCTTGCGTCAACCATTCTTTCTACATGTCCGAACCATCGGAGCATGCCCTTTCTTACTTTTACACCGACACTCTCTTTCAAACCAACTTCCTTCCTTACAACCTTGTTTTCTACGCGGTCAGCGAGAGTCACTCCGCAGATTTTGCGTAGAGCCCTCATTTCTACCGCGTTTATTCTACTTTCATGCACACTCTGCCATACCCAGCTCTCGCTTCCATAAGTTAGTGTTGGGATCAGGACTGCATTGTGGATTGCTAACTGGGCCTTTCTGCTAATATTTTTTGCGCCCAGGAATCTGCCCAACACTCCGTTTACGCTATTTCCTATCGCCACTCGTCTTTCTACATCCGCGGTGTACCTTCCATCTCTGCTAAAAGCGCATCCAAGATATACAATTTCATTCACCTGTTCCAGCACTACATCATCAACCATTATCCTTGCATCTGTTCTGGATTCCTCCCTTTCAAACACCATTACTTTCGTTTTCGTCGCATTCAACTGCAAGCCTTTAATCATGCAATCATCTTTCATAGTAGTGACTAGTGTTTGCAGGTCCGACGGCGATTCGGCTAGAAGCACGGCGTCATCTGCGTAAAGCAGGCAGCTCACAACTAAGTCACCCATTCGCATCCCTACATCCATCGATCTCATTCTCTGGAGACAACTGTCCAGGTACAGGATGAACAGTCGAGCGGACAGCACGCAACCCTGTCTGACGCCGATATTGACGTCAAACCAGGGGGACAAGCCGCCGTCAACACGCACACACGCTGTGCAGCCCTCATAAGTGGACTGCACAGCGCGCAGCAGTGCTCCGCTCACCCCGTAGCCCGGGAGTATATCCCACAGATCCTTTCTTTTTTTTTTTTTTTTTTTTTATGGGATAGGAGGGCAAACGAGCAGGCGTGTCACCTGATGTTAAGTGACCAACGCCGCCCATGGACACCTGAAACACATATAGTGTTACAGTTGCGTTGCCAACCTTTAAAGGAGTATGATAGGAAGGGATGAGGAAGGGGGATGGGCCTCCGGGTACCTCTCTCACCGTACGAAACGCGGCATGAGCCACTTTACGTCGATCTTCTGAGAGGTGGTGGTATTTCACCGGTCTAGCCGGCCCAATTATGCAGCGAACTACTTGGCTCTACCACTCTCAAAACTTTCGTAACACTCTGTCAAACGCTTTTTCCAGATCCACAAAACCGCAGAAAACCTTCCGGTTAACAGCCAGTTGTTTCTCCACGATGTTGCGGAGAGAAAAAATCTGATCCATGCACCCTCGTCCGCCTCTGAAACCACCCTGAGCCTCCCACAACACTCCATCAGATATCACCCTCATTCTCCTTTCAATAATTTTCCCATACACTTTTGCTGCTAAACTGATCAAACTGATGGCCCTGTAACTGGCGCACTGCATACGTGATCCCTTACCTTTATACAAGGGCACGATGACAGCGCGCCTCCAGTCCATGGGAACCTTACCCGACCTCCAGCACAGATTGCTCAAGGTCAGGAAAGCGTCCCGGACACAGGATCCACCGTGTTTGATCATTTCAGCAGACATCATATCAATTCCAGCTGCCTTACCATTTTTCATACTTCGTATCGACCATTCAATCTCTTCCATAGTAATGTCCTCATCAGATGTTGGCGCAGCGGTGTCAGCCGTAGGCTCACTCGCGGCGCCCACATCCGGAACATACTCGTACATTTCCCCAAAATACTCACTCCACCTGCCCAATACATCGCTTGGGTTTGCAAGAATGTCACCAAACTTAGACATAATTTTGTCCATTCTGGATGATGACGAAGAACCCCGAGACTTTCTAACTTCCCTCCAGAAGAGTTTGTTATTCGCCTCGAAGTTCTCCGTCAACCTCACTTCCTCATTCGCAACAAGTCTTTCACGCTTCTCTTTCACTAAGGCTTTGGTAACATTCCTGCAGCGGCGGTAGCTCTCATACTTTTTCTCTGTCATACTATCATTCTGGTTCAAACTTGAGACATAATCCAACCATGCTTTTTTCTTTCTTTCGACGCTGGATTTCACATCCGCGTCCCACCAGGCGTCACCTCTCAGAATCTTATGCCTCTTTGCACAACCACATACTTCTTTTGCACTATCCACTATAATTTCTTTCATTCTTTCCCAGCATTCTTCAACACCTAAGTCAGAAAGACTCGTGTCATTGAGTCTTTTGCTGACTAGGTCTACGTACATACTCCGTACTCTTTCATCTTCTAATTTCTCACACTTTATCCTTTCAAGCTCTCCAAAATGGGTACGCACTCGCCAGTGTCTCCACTTCTTGAAAAGGCCCACGAATCGGCTTACCACCAGGTAGTGGTCCGTATCAAGAGTGGGGCCTCTGTAGGCTCTTGTATCCCTTAGAGTATTTCGGAGACGACTATCTATCAAAATCAAATCTATCATACTCTTTTGCTCATTCCGTCTCCACGTATACGTGTGAATATCTTTATGACGGAATAATGTGTTAGACACAAGGAGGTTCCGTTCCAGGCATACGTCCAATATCGGCTTACCAGCATCATTCACTCTCTTGTCACCATTCGGACCAAGGACAGCCTCCAGGCCGTCTCGCTTGGTTCCGACCCACCCATTAAGATCACCACACAGAATTATCCTTTCATTTTCCTCAGCTAGATCCAGAATATCCCTAACAGTTTCCCAAAACTCTTCGAGTTCGCGGGGATCCGCGGAGCTAACGGGAGCATAAGCTGCGACCAGGAAAACTCGCGTGATCCCCAGTTTTATTCGAACCCAAAGATGTCTTGGGCCTACCAACTCATAATCTTTCACTCCGGAAGCAAAGCGGGAGGAGAGAACGACTCCAACACCCCCACTGGCACGGACGTCCGGGTCCACTCCGGACCATAGGGCTACCATGCCACCGGGGAGGTCCTCGGTCTCCCTCCCCCTCCGCTTTGTCTCCGTCAAACATAAGGCATCCAGGCATCTCTCATTTAATACATCCATCATCTCATTCATCTTTCTTGCCATGCTACCTCTAACATTCCACGTGCCTATACGGCACTCCCCTCTCCTCGTCCCGCCAGGATTGGCGCTGCGTGAAGGGTGGCGGCCCCCTTCGCCGCATGCGCATGCAGCCGCACCGACGGGGGCTAATCGGTGCCCGTCGCTTGCGGGGCACGCCCTAGCAGCCCGTCCGGCTGAGTTTGCTTTGGTCAAGATTGCGTCCCACTGGGACGGCAGGGATCGCGACGCGCACGCTCTTGACATGACCCCCAATTATATATAATTATATAATATATTATAATATATATAATTATATACATTATAATGTATTTATATATTCATCCAAAACCGTAAGTTAGGACAAAATTTGCAAAATAAATATACAAGTAAAAAACTAGATGTTACCGTAGTAGGTAACAAATAGGTCAGATTTTTAATGCAAATATGATTTAAAATTTCACCATCTACATATACATTTCCAGTGGTAGAGCCAAGCATGACAGTGGTAGAGCCAAGCAGTTCGCTGCGTGAATGGGCCAGCTCGACCGGTGAAATACCACGACCTCTCAGAAGACCGACGTAAAGTGGCTCATGTCGCGTTTCGTTCGGTGAGAGAGGTACCCAGAGGCCCACCACCCTTCCCCTTCTTTTCCTATCCCCTATCCCAAGGTCGGCAACGCAACAGTCGCACTATATGTGTTGCTGGTGTCATTGGGCGGCGTTGGTTGCTTACCATCAGGTGACACGCCTGCTCGTTTGCCCTCCTATCTCATAAAAAAACCATGGAAAAATGTTTTTCAATTAATTTACATAGAAAAACATATTATGACATATTGCAGAGACACAATTAAAGACATTTTTAGAAGAACCTTACTAGAGATATCTCAAAATGGGGAATGGTACACCATAAAGAATGCGACAGAAGTATTGAAGAAAAAAGCTGGCGATGTCAAAACATTAAGATTTTCTTACGAAGAACTGAGAGAGTAAGTAGTGCTTACATAAGTATGTACTTAAACATGACATAACAACCTTTTTCTACCCGAAGCTGTAGGCAGTGGCTGTTAAGTCTCGACTCGCCGTTATGTTTACATCCCAAATGGAATAGGTGGCGAACCTATTGCCATACCGGGCACAATGTTTTTAGTCATCGATATGTATCACACATAACTTTCAAAATGTGTGTGTGCCAGGATTCGAGCCCGCGACCACTGAATTCAGAAGTCGTGTGCTCGACCACAGGACCATAGAGACTATTAGGTAGGTACTTGAATATTTTAATGAGTGAAAGCGTAGGCAGCGGTATTATGCTTAGACACGCCACTCCAGTTATCTTATTTTTAAATTGGTATTGAAGCATATGGTGCTATAATAGGACATTTTTTTTTCTATCATCGATATTTACCAAATAAAATATATCAAAAAGCTATTATTATTACATCTGGGTGTATAGATTCGAACTCGATACCTCTCAATTAAAATTATAGAGTGCTTAATCGTCATAGTTGATTAGATAAAGTTATATCTCGATTTTACGTCATCAAATGATGTCATTAGATAAAAAAAAATCGATGTCATGTCATTGCTCCACATTAATGATAATGAAAATAGATGTCAATGACGAGCCTCGTGGTGCATTGGTAAAGGTAGCGAATGCAGAATCGAGGTTGACGGGTTCGAGCCCGACCCGAGTACAAATATTTATGACAAGCATGAACGTTTTTACGGTATAAAATAAGTTGATATAATCTCACAAACTAAAATATGTATTTTATTTGGTATCTTAAATAATAGTATACTATAATAAATTTTCAGGTCAAGGGACAAATTGTTGCTTCAGCTGGACGTCAAAAGGAACCAATGGATGCTAGAACTTAGAGATACTGATCGACAAATAGCAATTCTTCGTGATAAAATAAGTGTATGTAATTACTAATTATGTATATGTTCAAAACACATACATGGTTTGTTTTTTTTTTATGGGATAGGAGGGCAAACGAGCAGGCGTGTCACCTGATGGTAAGCAACCAACGCCGCCCATGGACACCAGCAACACATATAGTGTCACTGTTGCGTTGCCTACCTTTAAGGGGTAGGGGATAGGAAAGGATGTGGAAGGGGGGTGGGCCTCCGGGTTCCTCTCTCACCGAACGAAACGCGGCATGAGCCACTTTACGTCGGTCTTCTGAGAGGTCGTATTTCACCAGTCGTGCCGGCCCATTCGTGCAGCGAACTGCTTGGCTCTACCACAAATGACTGTCCTGAAATGACAAAGAAACTTGAAAATAAAATGAAATTTCCAAAGTATTTTAAAATGATATTTCACATTTACCTTGTGATTAGACCTATTACATCATGAATGCAGTTATGAATACCACTACCAACCTGTGGAAGCGATAGCTGGGTATGGCAGAGTCATGCAGTGTGTGCATGAAAGTATGAATACAAGGCTGTAATTAAGGAAGTTGGATTGAAAGAGAGTATCGGTGGAAGAGTATGAAAGGGCATGCTAGATAGAACAGGGACATATAGATAGAATAGATGATGCGCATGACTAAGCAGATATACAATGCAAAAACGGATGGATGTAGGAGTCGAAAACGGCCAAGACACACATTCAATGACTAAATAAAACGTGTCCTGGAGGAAGGTGATGTTAGGAGCCTCAAAAATCGACGCGCGTGCTTGAAAAGAGTTATGAAAGTCAACAAAGGGAGTGATGAGTGTAAGAATTGTGTCTTATGGCGCTCTGTTCGCTATGCCTACACAGCAAGTGATTTGGCGTGAAGTTATGTAAAGTAATTACAATATATAGATATCATTAAAACAACTTTTTAATGGATTATATCGCGTTTATTTAGAACTTATTTTTATTTATTTCGCGACTCTTTTCAGAGATCATTTTCACGATTTTAATGATATGAATGTGATTCGCGAAAATCTAAGAAATAAATATACAAAATATACAATTAAGAGACTAGGTAAAATCAAATTTCTTTGCACCTCGGTCTACTGGTGTGCCCAGAAGACTGGCCGCAATGCCACGCTGAATGTTATTACAAAAATTAAATATAGGTTATTATATTATTTATAGTCTCGGTGGTCCAGTGGTCGACCACATGGTTTCTGAATCCAGAGATCGCGGGTTCGAATCCTGGCACACACCAATGACTTTTCGAAGTTAATTAATTTCGAAAGTTATGTGTGATAAATATCGATGACTAAAAACTTTGTGCCCGATATAGTAATAGGTTCACCACCTATTCCATTTGGGACGTAAACATAACGGCGAGTCGAGGCTTAACAGCCACTGCCTACACCTTCGGGTAGAAAAAGGCATGATTTTAGGTTAGGATATAACTGAAATATAGGTGAAACTTACAACACATTTTTGATAATTTTAAACGTGATTCACAAGAACAATATCAATTTCAGATACCTACAATCATATTTATAAGTTTATCAAATTCGTGATTCATTACAAATGTCGACGTAAGAAAGGAATGCCGTTTCTTGATGTGAACTTGTATGACTCATAGCAATTGATCTGATTATAAGAATTTTGCTTAGAAGCAAATGTAGCGTAAGTTACCATTAAGCTGTTTTACTAACACATATTTATTCATGACAAAGTCTTAGAGATAAATACATATTTATTCGATTAAATAAAAGAGTTATCATCGTTTTCCTACCCTGTTCCCAATATCTGGGGTCTATCATTCACTTCTTCCACACTAACGCCTTTCTTGATCATGTCGTCTTTCTCACAATCCATCCATATTTTCTTAGGAGTTCCTCTACTCTTAGTTCCTTCCAAATTCACAAGAAAACAGCTATTTATACAAATATAAAATTTGTGAAACTTTGTTAACATAAATTTTAGCAATAGTTTGCAATTTGGCATACAGCAGTACCTACCCAGAATTTTTAACGAAGTACCTACTATGACCTACTTAACGCCTCCAATTCTTTTGATGGCTTCTTAATTCTTTGTACTTATTAGAAATTTCAATGGGTCAGCTCGTAACTGTTACTAGCTGACCCATTGAAATTTCTTTCGCCTCAGAAGCAATAAATGAATAAATATAAGAAATATTTCTGAAACAAAAGTAGCCTTATCAAAAGTAAAGTAGCAAAGTTAATACTCAGTACATCAGCTACGAGCCAATAAAAATCCCAAAATCGATCCTGCTGTTTCAGAAATTACCCGGATGAAAAGAGATTGGTGTATGTACCGTTTAATCAAATGAATGCAGTGGAAAGCAGTATTTCAATATTACAAACAGGGAAATATTTTTTTATTTATATATTAAAGATAGTCTAGAGCCACCTATATCTACCCAAATTAAATAGTTTATCGAACTTTATTCTGTTTACAATCACTATTTAATTAATCATTTAAACTATAGATAGACACGCCGATTGTTATACGTACTTTTAGATTAATAAATTAACGCAAATACCTGTAAATATGTTGTAATTTATTTACAAAACATTACAGGATACTCTCCTGAACGCAAACACTCGTCTGGCTTATTCAGAAAAATGGTTGTACGCTCGCTTTGAGTCACTAGAGCTGCGGCACGATGTACCACAACCAGCAAGACCACGCGAAGATCACGAACATAGAGTGCACGATGAACTGCTCCGTGCTTACGAGATACAAATCAAAGTAACTGGATTGAAATATTGTATAATATCCGTAGGCAGTCAATTACCACAGCCCACTTTTTTATGGGATAGGACATCAAACAGCAGGTGGGGCACCTGATGGTAAGTAAATTCTCACCGCCCATATACACCGTGGTGCGTAACCACCTTTTAAGAGAGTAGGAGGAAAAAGGAAGGATAAAGGGGATCGGGCCTCCGGAGACCTCTCTGACCAGACGAAACGCTACTTCAGCCACTTCACGCCGATATTTCGAGAGATCGTTGCATATCACCAGTCCAGACGGCCCATTCATGCAGCGAACTGCAAGACTCGACCACTGCCCACTTGCTTGCTTGTGACATTTCTCGTAAAAAAAAGTCAAATTCCTTGCATCTTACGACATCCGAAAAGGGAATGGCAGTCTCTAGTTTATATTGAAAACCCTAATAACATATTTCCAGGAACTAAATGAAGCATTGGAATATTGGCGGCAACGCTATGACACGGACATAGTTGAAATAACTGCTAAAGTTAAAGAGAAATGCGAACAATTACGTGTTGCCACTGGAAGGAGAGAGGAATTGCAAAAGTTGGTTAGTTTATATTGGTTATTTTTTTTAAAGTGAAACTTTAAATACATCGTCGCAAACTTTTTCTTCCATTCAACGCATGACGCGCGGTGTGTGTGGGGTATATGTGATCGCGCGGTATGTGAAAATAAAGTTTATTTTTTGCTAAATGGTAGTTAAAAAGTTTCACTTTTACCATGGTGTCATAAAACCACTCAATTAATTTTGTTTTTAATTTAAAACTTGAATGGAATTGTAAAACTGTAAGTAGTGTCTAGATTGAATTGTCTTTGACCAATTAGGACCCGCTACCAGATCGCTCTACTTTTATTGTCTCACCGTCTCGTTGAGTGTGACGTATTCAGATGCTTTTCTTTGCTCAGCGAGCCTTTCCACTAGTTTCCACACCCTTAGTCCCCATATTGGAGACAAACTATACTGGCTATGGCGCTGCTATTACCACAACTTCAGGGTTTTTTTTAACTTCGCACATCTTTCTAGTTGAGGTGTAAGCAGCGGCTTTTATGTCTTGATTCAGTGAATTTCTACTTTCCAAATAGAATAGATAGCAAAATCGATTGGCAAACATTGGGCACAATTTTCTGAGCAATCGATTTTTATCATACATAACTTCCGAAATGATTTTTAAGATTTTTTAAAGATATTTAAGAAGAAATGAATTCAGATATAATATTGCTGCCAGGGTTTGAACTCAATATCCAGACCACTGGTTGGTACCATTGGTTGCTTCAGTAACTCCTATTCGTTTTACCAAGCTATCTAACTTTTTATGTAGCATCTCTACATAGATATTTGAACTAAGTTGGGATCGATACTACGAAACGCCATTAATTTATTAACGTTTCAGTATAACCTGCATGAAGGAGAAATGCGTGGTTGGTTGACGTTTAAAAGGGAACGTGCAGCGCGCCTCGCCAGAGAGGAGCACCATCGTAGATCTGCAATACATATTCAAGCCTGGTGGCGTGGAGTGATGGTACGGAGAGCACTCGGACAATTCAAGTATCTACGTCAGAAAAAGCAACCCGCGAAGGGTAAAAAGAAATAAACGACATAAAATGAAAACCATACATCTGTCATTTGCACTTTCACACCATATAATCTATGTAATACTTTAAATGTAAAATCAAATATAATTATTTCACAATCAATGAAAATATGTTTTTTGAAGCGCTACATACATACATACAACATCCATGCTCATCTATACTTTTAACGATGCGTTCAATATAGCAGCGCAGACACCTATGGCGAAGACTTTAGAAACACGGTGTTACTGTGTCTCTCACGCCTTTTTCTACTCGAAGGATTAGGTACACAAAATAATTCTCACATGTCATGGTGTGAGCCCACGACTTTCTGATTGGGAAGCGGTGAGCTTGATCGTAAAACCACAGAGACTGGAATAGGTATGTATGTATTTCAAATTTAAATTATACAAAGATAACTTTATGGACAAATTATGACAATTAGGAGAAGGCGGCTAGCAAACATTACAGGGCAATATCATCTATTGATGCATTTTACTCCTGGTGGAGGATAAGCCACCAACGAGAACATTCGGCCGGTCATAAAACCACAGCTAAATCTTTTGACCACATAGATAGTTAGAAAGAATGAGATGTTGTATCGATCCCCGTTGGGGGATAAACCACTAACTATAACATACCCAAGGACGGATAACGTTGGACAGCCGGCGGCCAGTCATAAAACTACAGCCGATTTTTTTGACAACATGAATAGATCGAAAGGATGACTTGTTTGTGCTAGCCCCACTTAAAGTGGGTTAAGGGCAGGAAGTTTATGATGATGAATCATTTTTCATGGTCAAATTGCAATCTCTCGATCTCCCTAAAGCTTCTTTTTCACATCTCAGTTCCGTATGTTATCACTGGTAACACACATTGGTCATAGAGGACTTACGGCACTTAGGGATTTTTGACGAGGAGATTTGCCTTAGTTTCCCGAACACTGCCCAACCGAGTTGGATCCGTCGGCTTACCTCTTTCTCGAAGACCAAAGCAAGACCAAAATTATGTCTAATGCCGATATCATTCAAGCACCGGTAACTGTTGGCGATGCAATCCTCGAAGTTGTCGATCACTATGTTCATTATGAGATCTAGACATTAGATTTATATAGAAATGTTCTTTGCTGTGATTACGACGTTATTGTATTGTGTGAAACATGGTTAAACCATACTATATTTGACTCAGAAATGTTTGATGATCGTTACACTGGGTATAGACGTGATCGAGAGACCAGTGAATTTCACAAAAATAAATCTGATGGTGGTGTTTTGATCGCTGTTTCGAAGCGCTTTGGCTCACGTAGGCTAACCGAGATCGAGAGTGGCTGTGAAGACCTTTTGGTGGAACTAGATATGAGTAAATCACGGAACTCTCCGGATAAATTGTACATATGTGCCGTTTATTTAGGTAAAGGCGGTCCCCAGGTTTAAAAAAATATTTTTCAACATTTTATAGACAACACTAATTGTTTTTTAGAATCACATTTTAATACATTAATATTAGGGGATTTCAAGTTCAGTAACGTGGACCAGTTATGGGATTGGGAGACTACATCCTCACCGACATCTTTTCCTGGCCCACTCGGGAACAAATTACTCGATTTTATAGCTCTTATTAACTTAAGTCAACAAAACACAATACTAAATAGCCAAAATAAATTTGACATATTTTGTAACCTTAAGTTTAGTAAGTAAATAAAATAAATAATAGTTTAAAAAAACTAAAAAACACGCTTTTTATAGAAAACCGAACTAAAAAATAGAAAAAAAAAAAAAATTTTAAAAAAGCCTGGGGTGCTTTTTAAGATATTATCGAAATGATAATCACCCTACTCATATCTGTCAATAAAATATTTATAACTATTGACACCATGCACCCCACGCTTTTTTTTAAATGAAATATTTTTTTTTTTTCTATTTTTTAGTTCGGTTTTCTATAAAAAGCGTGTTTTTAGTTTTTTTAAACTATTATTTATTTTATATTTTTTAGTTCGGTTTTCTATAACAAGCGCGTTTCTTAGTTTTTTAAACTATTGCTTAACTATTTTAAAGCGTGCTAACAACGGATATCAAAACCGAATTTGAGGAATAGCGCCATCTGTGACTTATACAAGGAACTCGTTTCAAGTTGATAACGTAGACTTTCCGCTGATTGCCACTAGATGGTGCGAGAAGTGAACTATGAACACTAAAAAGAAGTCGGTTACAAACATAGAGGTGAAGCTAATAAAAAGCTAATAAAAATAACTGTCCTTTAACATGCCGTGGCGACTAGTAAGTAAAGCAACACTTAGCATGTATCTGTTTATCATGTATTTAATCATTGTATTGGTCTATGTATTGTAAGTTGTCCTAAATAAATAAATAAATAAAATAAATCTACCTGTTGGGAAACTTTGCTGAGGTCCTTGAGCATTGTACCAAGGTCCTCCAGTGATTCTACCATGACCACGATATCATCAGCAAATCGAAGGTGAGTGATGTATTCATGTATTTGCCATTGATGTTGATGCCAAGCTCGGACCAATACAGTCTTCCAATGCAGTGGTGAACAGCTTCGGAAAAATTACGTCCCCTTGTCTGACACCTTTCTGCGATGGAATCGGACTCGTACACCCAGACCCAATTCGGACTGACATAGTGGCGTTTCGATACAAACACTGCCACACTTCGATATACCGGTAGTCAATTTGGTATCTCTGGAGAGTTCCTCCACTGCCAGCACTGCCCAAGTTTTGACGGAATCAAAGGCTTTTTCATAGTCCACAAACGCCAAGCACAGGGGTCGACTATATTCTTCGGTTTTTTGTATAATCTGGCGAAGCGTGTGAATGTGGTCTATGGTACTAAAGCCTTGACGGAAACCGGCTTCTTCGGGAGGCTGGAAGTCGTCTAGCCTGCGCGAGAGTCGATTTGTAATGACTCTCGAAAACAGCTTATAGACATGGTTCGGAAGCGAGATAGGTCTATAGTTTTTCAAGCGGGTTTTGTCACCCTTCTTTAAAAAACACCACCACCACGCTTCTGGTCCACGCCTCTGGAACGTCGCCCCCGAGTACTACAGAATTAAGGAGCCTCTGAAGGGCCTAAGGATCGGTTTACCACCTGCCTTCAGAAGCCCAGTAGTAATTCCGTCGTCACCCGGTGCTTTCCCGTTCTTTAGCTGCTTGAGAGCCATTCTGATCTCGTACAGACTGACGTCCGGGATGTTTTTGCTGTAGTGGCGTATTAGCCTGGATCTGGGATCTTGAGCCAAGCCGACAACAGGAGTCTGTGAAGAGTGATATAACTGTCCATAGAACTTCTGAACCTCTCTCCCAGTATCTCATCCCTAGACGAAATAATGGTGCCGTCATTCTTCTTCAATTTGGTCAATTGGCTCTGCCCATTAGACAGGTCTTATGCGAATCCTTTGAGCCTTGGTTCAGCTCTATAGCTTTTTGTATCCGCTCGGTGTTGTATTTGCGGATATCACGTCGCACTCACTTGGAGATCTGCCTATTTATCTTTCTGAGTTCGGACCAATCGCATAGCACCTGTTCACATTAGCGCAATTGATGCAAAAACGTTAGCACTAAGTTTAGAATCAGCGAGGATATGTACCAATTTTGAACGAATGGTCTCTATTTAGGGGAAAGAATTTTAGCCGATAGAGGGCACCACCCTTCGATAAACACTCATCCAAATCCTTAGGCGGGGAGTTTTGTAGCCGTATTTTTTTGTAAATGTTTTTACGGTTTTTTTCGCCGCTGACAGTATTAATGCCAACTTGGGGGTTTTCCCCCCAAATTTATGGTAAAAGAAAGCGAAGCAGCGGCTGTTAAGCCTCGATTATCGCCAGATCAATATGTTACACGTTCCTAGTGGTGAGGTGGTGAGCCATACACCGGGCATAAAGTTTATTACCAAAGTTGAGGCACGTACGTAATCATCAGTGAGTACTAGTAAGGAAAAGCCTAGATCGTCTGGACTCCTGTGTTTCTAAACTTCGTGGGTGTTAGTTAAGGAAGACAGATAAAGTTATAGTAAAAATTTAGAAAATGCCTTTCAGCTATATTTTCGTCCTGTCGTATCACAGAACAGATACCACCGATGGGTATGATATGTCTACCTGTATTATATATTTTTTATAACAGTAATAAAATGGGTTTGAACTGAAGTTAACATTCAAGTCATACCTATACCATTGGCGTCATAGTTATAAGAATAAACAGTCTATGATAAATCGGGGATCATGTCAAGAGCGTGCACATCGCGATCCCTGCCATCCCAGAGGGACGCAATCTTGACCGGATCGAATACAGCCGCGCTGGCTGCTAGGGCGTGCCCCGACAGCGATGGGCACCGATTAGGCCCCGTCGGTGCGGCTGCACGTCCATGCGCATGCGGCGAAGGGGGCCGCCACTCTTCACGCAGCGCCAAACCGGGCGGCACGAGGAGAGGGGAGTGCCGTATAGGTACGTGGAATGTTAGAGATAGTATGACAAGAAAGATGAATGAGATGATGGATGTAATAAATGAGAGATGCCTGGATCACTAATGTTTGACGGAAACGAAGCGGAAGGGGAAGGAGGCCGAGGACCTCCCAGGTGGCATGGTTGCCCTATGTTTCCGTAGTGGACCTGGACGTCCATGCCAGTGTCGGAACCAAGAGAGATGGCCTGAAGTCTGTCCTTGGTCCGAATGATGACAAGAGAGCGAATGATGCTGATAAGCCGATCTTGGACGTATGCTTGGAACGGAACCTCCTTGTGTCTAACACATTATTCCGTCATAAAGATATTCACACGTATACGTGGAGACGGAATGATCAAAAGAGTATGATTGATCTGATTCTGGTAGACAGTCGTCTCTGAAACACTTTAAGGGATACAAGAGCCTACAGAGGCCCCGCTCTTGATACGGACCACTACCTGCTGGTGAGCCGCTTCGTGGGCTTATTCAAGAAGTGGAGGCACTGGCGAGTGCGTACCCATTTTGGAGAGCTTGAAAGGATAAAGTGTGAGAAATTAGAAGATGAAAGAGTACGGAGTATGTACGTAGACCTAGTCAGCAAAAGACTCAATGACACGAGTCTTTCTGACTTAGGTGTTGAAGAATGCTGGGAAAGAATGAAAGAAATTTTAGCGGATAGTGCAAAAGAAGTAGATATGTGGTTGTGCAAAGAGACATAAGATTCTGAGAGGTGATGCCTGATGGGACGCGGATGTAAAATCCAGCGTCGAAAGAAAGAAAAAGCATGGTTGGATTATGTCTCAAGTTTGAATCAGAATGATAATATGACAGAGAAAAAGTATGAGAGCTACCGCCACTGCAAGAATGTTACCAAAGCCTTAGTGAAAGAGAAGCGTGAAAGATTAGTTGCGAATGAGGAAGCGAGGTTGACGGGGAACTTCGAGGCCAATAACAAACTCTTTTGGAGGGAAGTTAGAAAGTCTCGGGGTTCTTCGTCAACATCCAGAATGGAAAAAATGATGTCTAAGGCTGGTGACATTCTTGCAAACCCAAACGATGTATTGGGTCGGTGGAGTGAATATTTTGGGGAAATGTACGAGTATGTTCCGGACGTGGGCGCCGCAAGTGAGTCTACGACTGACGCCGCTGCGCCAACATTTGACGAGGACATTACTATGGAAGAGATTGAATGGTCGATACGAAGTATGATAATGGTAAGGCAGCTGGAATTGATATGATGTCTGCTGAAATGATCAAACACGGTGGAACCTGTGTCCGGGATGCTTTCCTGACCTTGAGCAATCTATGCTGGAGGTCGGGTAAGGTTCCCATGGACTGGAGGCCTGCTGTCATCGTGCCCTTGTGTAAAGGTAAGGGATCACGTATGCGCCAGTTACAGGGCCATCAGTTTGATCAGCTTAGCAGCGAAAGTGTGTGGGAAGATTATTGAAAGGAGAATAAGGGTGATATCTGACGGAGTGTTGTCGGAGGCTCAGGGTGGTTTCAGAAGCGGAAGAGGGTGCATGGATCAGATTTTTTCTCTCCGCAACATCGTGGAGAAACAACTGGCTGTTAGCCGGAAGGTTTTCTGCGGTTTTGTGGATCTGGAAAAAGCGTTTGACAGGGTGTTACGGAAGGATCTGTGAGACATACTCCCGGGCTACGGGGTGAGCGGCGGACTGCTGTCTGCAGTGCCGTCCACTTATGAGGGCTGCACAGCGTGTGTGCGTGTTGACGGCGGCTTGTCGCCCTGGTTTGACGTCAATCTCGGCGTCAGACACGGCTGCGTGCTGTCCGCTCGGCTGTTCATCCTGTACCTGAACAGTTGTCTCCAGAGAGTGAGATCGACGAATATAGGGATGCGAATGGGTGACCTAGTTGTGAGCTGCCTGCTTTACGCAGATGACGCCGTGGTCTTAGCCAAATCGCCGTCTGATCTGCAAACACTAGTCACTATTATGAAAAATGATTGTTTGATGAAAAGCTTACAATTGAATGTGATGAAAACAAAAGTTATGGTGTTTGAAAGGGAGGAATCCAGAACGGATGCAAGGATAATGGTTGACGATGTAGTGCTGGAACAGGTGAATGAAATTGTATATCTTGGATGCGCTTTTAGCAGGGATGGAACCGCTGATGTAGAAAGAAGAGTAACGTTAGGAAATAAAGTAAATTTGGGCGTTGGGCAGATTCCTGGGCGCAAAAGCAAAATATTAGCAGAAAAGCCCAGCTAACAATTCACAATGCAATACTGATCCCAACGCTAACTTATGGAAGCGAGAGCTGGGTATGGCAGAGTGTGCATGAAACTAGGATAAACGCGGTCGAAATGAGGGCATTGCGCAAAATCTGCGGAGTGACCCTCGCTGACCGCGTGGAAAACAAGGTTATAAGGAAGGAAGTCGGATTGAAAGAGAGTGTTGGTGTAAAAGTAAGACAGGGCATGCTCCGATGGTTCGGACATGTAGAAAGGATGAATGATGAAAGATTGACTAAGCAGATATACAATGCAAAAGCGGATGGATGTAAGAGTCGAGGACGGCCTAGACACACATTCCATGACCAAATAGAACCTGTTCTGGAGGAAGGTGATGTTAGGATCCTCAAAAATCGACGCGCGTGCATGAACAGAGTTATGAAAATCAACGAAGCGAAGTGAGGTGTGTAAGAATCGTGCCCTATGGCGCTCCGTTCTCTCTGCTTACCCCGCAAGGGATTTGGCGTGAAGTTATGTATAAATCTATGGATGGCATAGGGAATAAAAATAAGCAGACTTCGCTCCATGTATTTATGCAACATTTTGAACGCATCGTAGCCGGCGCGATCTATTGTCAGCACTGTTGCCAACCTTACTGTTTTAACAGTAGATTTACTGTTTTTCAATTGATGTCCCTGTTTTTTGTTTTATCCATAAATTTTACTGTTTTTTCAAGTGTAGAGAGATACCTGTTACCTGTCAGGAAAATATTTCACTTTATTAATTCTATGATATAAAACGTTATGTAACTGGATAGTTTAATACACCATAGCCCTTAAGCTAGTGACAACTAGAGTTGAAACTTTCAATTTCTCAAATACGTGTGATACCTGCCTACCTTTATAATAATTAAAAAAATACTCTCTTGTTTCTCTCATAGTTTATTCTGGAGTAGTTTTTTTTATTACATAATGTTGTGATTATATAAATATAACTAGCAGACCGCGCGAACTTCGTACCGCCATATTTTATACATTTTCCACTAAAAAGATTATTGCCGCGATCATATTAATACCCCAAAGCTTTCCTCATAAATGGACTATCTAACACTATTTTATTTTTCAATTCAAGATCCTGATACATACATACATAACTTCACGCCAGATCCCTTGCGGGGTAGGTAAAGGGTACAAAGCGTCATAAGGCACAATTATTACACACCTTACTTGCTTAACTTTTGATATTAGCGACTAACAACCTAGATATGATGAAAATAATGGCAGTTAAAATATTAAGCAGTTGAATGAATGCATGAATGGGCTCAACCCCTGAAATACCACCACCTCCCAGAAGATCGACGTAAAGTGGCTCATGCCGCGTTTCGTTCGGTGAGAGAAGTACCCGGAGGTCCACCTCCCTTCTCCATCCTTCTCCCTTAAAGGTCGGCAACGCAACGGTAACACTATAAGTGATGCCGGTGTCCATGGGCGGCGCAGGTTGCTTACCTTCAGGTGACACGCTGGCTCCTTTGCCCTCCTATCCCATAAAAAAAAAATATCAACTTCAATCAATAGCAATACCAGGGACTTTGTCAGAAGTTTTCTGTCAATCTTTAGTTTTTTTTAATACTACTTGAACCTTTTTTTTTATTTGTCATTGTCGTCGATTTAAAAAAACCTGGTCACCACATGTTCCTACCAGTATGGCTAACTCACAGTGAGTGTTTTTTTTATATTTTAAATGATGTCGATTTGGCACCTTGGTATTACTCTTATCAAAATAAATTCACTAAATTTTAAAAGAGATCACGATATTAAAAATGTAAATATATATAGATGGGCAACTATGTGGTATGCAGATGTGTAACAAACTCGCTAAGTCTTTATATTTTAGCAAAAGACGCCAAGATTGAGGTGCGTAGGCATATCTTGCGCTTCGTCCATTTATATGAAGTTGCAATATTGTAAAGAATGTAAGATAATATTATAATATCTGCGTGAAGAACTAACTCTAGCTTTGACCCATGACTTTGGTTACTTAAGTATGAAAATATTTTTAAATCTTTTAATATTCGCGTTCCATATTACATAAATATAATGAACGGAAAATAACGCGACACATTTAGGTAAACAAATTATCTGTCTGCTTGTGACTACGGCCAGTGCAATCAGACCGAAACGTCAAGCCAATAATAAAGTAAGTATTTGTTTACCTACACTTGTCGTGTTATTTTCCGTTTATTATACTCTTAAATAGATCAAATTCTAATCTAATGTGTCTAAATAGACACGGGGTCACAGATGTTACAGGTTCACATCACCTATTAATTATTACAAAATAAATATAAATATACCCCAAAAGACAATTAAATACTACAAACTCATTAGGACAAAAAGAAAAAAAAAAGTCTAAGAAAATTAAAAAAAAATTTACCTGCCAGCTATAAGCGGCGCTCATGACCGAGTCGGGCGGGTCTCCCGATCAAATATATGTGCGCGGAATATTTGCCTAAGAAACGCATACTTACATTTTGTATTTTGCGATATCTTTTGAATTAAATGTCCGAATTGAATCATTCAAAAAGTTCTAGAAAGGTATTGAATCTATCTTTATATTGAAGAAATTTATTTTGAATAGAGTTAATACCAAAGTACAAAATAAAGGACTTTTAAAACGACCTCAATAAAATTATTTTTAAAAATTCAAAAATCCCTTATTGTGCGATAAGTACAATAGTTAGACATATGGCGTCGCGGACTTTTCTGTCGAAAATTATATGTTCTGTGAAAGTGTAGTACATTGTTTTGTTCTATAATCAATAGTTTTTGCAGCGTTCGCGATTTAAGAATGTTTTTCGGGTCTTTTTCTTACACCTTGGGTTACATTATTGAACTTATGGTAAGGATCCCTAATTTATTTGAAAATATAATATAACCTAAAGCCTTCCTCGATAAATGGACTATACACCAGTGAAATAATTTTTGAAATAGGAACGGTGGTTTCTGAGATTAGCGCGTTCAAACAAACAAACAAACAAACTCTTCCGCTTTATAATATAAGTATAGATAAGTATAGATAATGTGAATGTGTCCTAGTAACTGAAATAATTGAGTATTTTTATTAACATTAGTTGTTTTTTTATGGGATAGGAGGGCAAACGAGCAGACGTGTCACCTGAGAGTAAGCAACCAACGCCGCCCATGGACATGAGCAACTCATTTAATGTTACTGTTGCGTTGCCGACCCTTAAGGGATAGAGGATAGGGAAGGGGGGGAGGCTCCGGTTACCTCTTTCACCGAACAAAATGCGGCATGAGCCACTTTACGTCGATCTTCTGAGAGGTCGTGGTATTTCACCGGTCAAGCCGGCACATTCATGCAGCGAATTGCTTGGTCTACCACTGTTTAAATTATACATAATACATGAGAAAACTATGAAACCTGCCTTTTTGGACCCATCTACTGTTTTTTAATGAGAGAATAGGGATATTCGATATACATCGATGCATCGAAAACATCGATGTTTACAATGCAATACATCGAATCCATCCGATGTTTTGAAAAGCCGTCGATATACTCGATGTATCGATATTTTTTATAAAACATCGAATCAATCACTTCTTGTAGAAACTTCTTGAAGTATCAAATGAAACAGCATATTTCATCAAAATCATCAATTAGTACGACTACGTAATATACCTGTGTATTATTTTACAATAATTAAATTTTACAATGATTAAATTTTACAATAATATACATGTATATTGTATATTATGTAGTCGTACTAATTGATGATTTTGCTTGAGGAGGAAGCTGAATCTTGAGTATATTATTTATTTAATAATAATATATTCTCATGATAGCCCCTACACTCGGAATCGGGCCGCTCGTGGCGATTGCGTCCGTGTCCTTTTTTGTTCCACGTAGGCACTTTCCACAAGCGCTCGTGTTTGTATTTAATTTTAAATAACATGATAACTGTGCTTGTTGACTATTTTTAAGTGTCTGTGAAGACCTATAAAAATAGTTATTTTGACTTTGACTTTGACTATACCTAATTATTTTTGTTGCTACAATCGACTGGACGATCTGCCACGATCGACAAGTTATAATAAAGATTTTTCTCATATAAGGCTTTTATTATTTTATTATGTTTATTAAAAAAATAAAAGCCATATATGAGAAAAATCTTGTTTTGAATTAATAACGGAAATTGTGTAGAATTAGTTTATCTGATCTGTGTCCTGTTAAGTCATATATACGACGGCGGGCTAATCAATTTATTATATTTGTTATAAAAAGAATGCTGTGTGGCGCCGGCTTAGAATACCGCCACCCCATCTCTTCCCGTGGGTGTCGTAAAAGGCGACTAAGGGAAAAGCTAGAAGAATGGGCAGCAGCATTCTCTCTTAAGACAATACAGCCTACTGCGATCGCCAACCCGCCTGCCAAGCGTGGCGATTATGGCAAAATCCCAATCCCCCCATGATTGAGCGGACCGGCAGTTGTGGCGCTATGGGGGAGGCCAGCAGAGGACCTCAAAAGGGCTAATGATGATGATGTTAGAAAAAGTACTCGATGTTTACAAAACATCGATGTTTTTAACCGATACATCGAATGACATCGATGTACAGTTACGATGTATCGATTCGATAAAAACATCGATGTTTGTTCAAAATGGACACCACTATGAGAGAATTGTTTTTTTGAAGTGAAACTTCTAATGTCTTGTGCAAGAGCGTTTAACGCATTTAACGCCCCCTTGCGGCCCTCGCGGGGAAAAAATATTATAATAACACTTTAAAACATCGAAGTATATATGAAGCCAATTTTTAATTTGTTAAGCTTGAATTTTAATAGTACACAGCCATCTAGTGGCAAGTGGAGGTACTAATTGATTTGGAATGTCAATCATATATAAGCCTTAAGGTAGTGAAACCATAGCGCGATTTAATACGTTGGTGTATTGCGACCTCTATGACCGAAAACGTAAAAACATATTATGTATTAGTAAATAATCGTGAGTCCAGTTAAGTACTCTGCTCTATTTGTTAGTTTTTAATAAATGTATTCAACTACACTACTGTATATACTCCAACTGTAAAGTGTAAAGTGGTTTAGGAGTACTTTTTTCCGTGGTAAAGCTTATGAACGTAAAAAAATAGTGCATAACGAGTGACGATGAATTAATTTTACTCCGTGAAAGACAATACGACAAAGAGCTTTTGCATAAACCAAAATTAGTCGTGATTTGAACAAATATATTACTTGTTACTGGATGTACTTACGAATATTTTAGTAATTATAAACTTATAAATTGTATTTTCTTTTTTAATTCATCACATTTAAAATATTGCAAAGCATACCTAAACAACATTAGCTATTTACAGTTTTCTTTATATATTACATAAAACTATGTTATTTATCAAGTAACTTGATGTATAATTTTCATTTATAATTTTTAAGAGAATTAATTTTCAAGTATAATATATTTCAAGGATAATTTAATGACAAACTGACTTCAATCATCACATGATAAACATACTCATGGTTTATACTCATGGTTAACTAATCTTATAAAAATAAACATTTATAAGTTCAGATTATGGGTATAAATAATAGTCTGTTTCTGGTCCTCGGTGAAATAATTTCTATATAATGAAATACAAAGATACTGCTATCTACCCATCCAATTTTGACACATACATGAGCCTTGGTTGTTTAAGTCTAATAAATATATATAGTTAATTCATAATTAGTTTGTCAATTACAAGTTACAAGATCTTAGAAATAAGCGCTGAACCAGAATTATTTGGAATAAAATAAGTTCAGAATAAGGGTATAAATAATAGTCTGTTTATGGTCCTCGGTCAAATAATCTCTATATTATGAAATACAATAATATCAAATATTTTTATATTTGATATATTTATATTATCTTTAATATAATCCCTTTGAACTTTGAAAATGTATAATGTGTTGAAATGTAAATTATAAACGGCATGGCACTTCAAATAGATGGTGATTAACAGACATAAAATAGAATGGTCAACATTATCATAATGGTTTCTATATAGATATATAATCCAAATATCTCTGGTTAGATTATGATTTATCTTACCTTTCAATTTTTTGGATATTTTTCATGAGTCTTGGTCTTTCAAGTCTAATAAATATAGATAGTTAATTCATAATTAGTTTTGTCAATTACAAGTTACAAGATCTTAGAAATGATGACTGTACCAGAGCTATTTGGAATATATATCTATACAGATACCAATATGATAATGTTGACCATTCTATTTTATGTCTGTTAATCACATTCTATTTGAAGTGCCATGCCTTTTATAATTTACATTTCAACACATTATACATTTTCAAAGTTCAAAGTGATTATTAGTTTTACTAGTGATGTAATAATACCATTAGGTTACACCAACTCAAAGTGAAATTAAAATACTAGTTAGGAACTTAGTTATCATTTGAACTTAGTTATCATTCCAATTTTAATAGTACCTATATAATAATACCTATATAAAAGTATATATATTTTAATATTAATAGTCTCGGTGGTCGTGGGATCGATTCCGAGCCAATGATTTCTCTGAATTACTTGATATTAGGTAGGTAACTCATGGTAAAAATTTGAGATTTGGATAATTCTCCACTCGAAAATGATAATAACAATTCAATTCTTAGTTTTTTATGGGATAGGAGGGCAAACGAGTAAGTGGGTCACCTGATGGTAAGCAACTTGACACCGCCCATGAACACCGTGGCGCGTTGCCCTCCTTTAAGAGAGTAGGAGGGAAAGGGGCTCGGGCCTTTGGATACCTCCCTCACCGAACGAAAAGCGGCACGAGCAACTTTACGTCGATATTCTTATTCGAACCGCATGGATCGAATTTTTCATTTTGCAATGTAGTATGTAGGTATCTGGTATATATTATGAATATAATAAATATTTATTACGTAGTTCTAGATCTTACGACTCATTTTTGAAGTTTTTAAAAACGCTAAGGATCATATTATTAACAGTCGAGGAGCCAAGCAGTCCACTGCATGAATGGGCTGGCTCGCCCAGGAAATACCACTAGCTCTCATTCACAGATAGTTTTAATGCTTTTTTGGGTATCAAATAAAAGGGCTTTTCGATAGTATCTTGAAAAATGTGACGTCATTCTGAATCCAATATTGCGGAATAAGTATTTTAATGCATTTTTACAATATGGGTATCAAATGGGCTTGAGCTTGGGGGAGTACCTAAATCAAAGAACAATGCGACGGTGAATATGGCGTATCCTCTTAAATAGAGGAGTAATTACCAAATTCTACTAAGACCCATATTAAGATTTATACTCGAGTGGGGATTGAATCCGCCAATCTCCGTTCTACATTCGATTTTACCAATGCACCATGAGGCCCGTCGTAATGTAAGTAAGATGTGCTTAAAGTTTCACTTCCATAGCGCGGAGGGACTCTCGCGATTTGTTTATTTGTTGGGGTTGGCAACACTGATTGTTAGTGTCACTTTTTAATTGTCAGATTTGTGTGTCAGAGTTGTCAAATGTCAGTCCGCGACACGAAGTTGAGCTGGTCGCATGTGATGGTGATTTGCGTAAAAATTGTTCTATGAAATTCAAAGTTACCGATGTATTATCCTATTATGGAAATAATTTAATAACTAATCGATCGCGTAATCAAAGAGTTGATAAAGTGCAGTGAAACGTATAGAACTTTTAGACTATTCATATAGAGTGAGGGGTATTTTCAATTCTTGGAAAGTTGGGACCGTCATCGTGCTGATTTGGTGAGTAATGCGTTATTTTTTATTTGCAGTAACTTTGATTGCAAATTTTTAATAAAAATTTAATAGACTGAATTTAATTTAAGTTTAGATTTACTTACTTTCGCTGTGGACATATTTTTTATATCAGCTAAAACAATGCCAATATTTCGCCAACGATTTTGCAACATACTTTCTCCCAAATTGCCTCTAAAAGTTCGCCGCAATCCGTACCTATCGCAAATATTATTACTGTTAATTGCACTGAGTGTTTAATTGCTTATTTAATCTTTATAACTTCATAATTTTAATTTAAAACACCTACTTTAGACAATCAACACAAAATATTTTCATGTCTTAGTATTAACTGCTTCCAAATTGCTATTATACATAATATCAATTAATGCTTTCTAAACAAAATCATGGGAAATTATGTCCAGTATTACTTGCACAAATAAGTAGTAAAAACAACAAAGGCTTTAAAGAATTTAAGGTATGGATTAAAATATTTTATCCTGGTGACATACATATATTTTACAGGATTAACTCTAACCACATTACAGGCGAGTAATACCTGATATTAAACTTATGCGCTCCATAAGGCACAATTCTTACACACCTCACTCGACCCTGACCCTGACACCTGGCTGATGCATGCGTTTCGATTTTTGATTTACCATTTTAGGTATTTCTAATATTAAAGTACAATTGAAGAAATAGGAATTAAAGTATTTTATAATCGATTTTTTATCACCCTCCTCCAGAACACATTCTATTTAGTCATGGAAAGTGTGTCCGATCCGGCCTTGATTCCTACATCTATCCGCTTTTGCATTGTATATCTGCTTAGTGAATCTTGCATCATCCATTATTACTACATGTATGTATGTTATCACATGATATATAATATACTGCTGTCATAAGGAAAGAATGCATGAGTAAATTTTGTTACATACATATTTGGAATCAAATAACCCAATAGCAATGAATGAATACACGTGATATCTTACTACACCCCCCCTACCGCATCATGATATTTCGTGATCTTTACCAGACCACTCCCCCCCTTTCCAACCTCACGTGATTAATGGACGGCCCCTTATGACAGCAGTATAGTTTTTTTGTAGTGTAAGTTTCATAAGTTATATCTTCATTAATCAGCAACAAATTTGTTTACATATGTCTCTAAAGTTAAACATAGTTGTTGTTGTTTATTCTATTAATTTCATCATCATCAGCCTGTATCAGTCCATTGCTGGACGTAGGCCTCTCCCAATATGCGCCACTGAGCCCGATCTTCGGCTCTTCGTCTCCAGTTGCTGCCCACTGCCCGGCGTATATCATCGCTCCACCTAGTCACAGGGCACCCCACGCTGCGTATTCCGATCCGATGTTGTTTATTCTTTTAATTTAATTCAATATTACTATGAATATTGTATTTTATTCATAACTATTGTAACACTTGTGTAATTCTCTATGAGTCATTGAGATTATATTGATTATGTATATATACATATATAACTATGTGTAGCATAACATTTTTTTATGCTATTATAACTACAAAAGGTTCTACTTTAAAATTGCCTTCATTATTAAATATATCCATCTTCTATTTAATCAGACAAGAAGGAACATGTCAAAACTTGTCTAAACCTATACAATCGTAGCTTAGCTGTATTACATTATTAATAAGTATATTATTTTGATTTCAGGTAGTTTTTTAATTGTATATATTGTAAATAATGTAATTATTTCTTCTTATTATTGTATATTAGATATAATAACACTTGAAAGCTGTTTCCAGGGCATGAAATGCTACATCATGAGATGCTCCTGTATCAGTTTCCACGTCTATATGCATGTTCCGACACGTTTATGCTTGCATAAATTCGACTTGTTGATTGGCGGTTGGTAGTCCGGATAATCGCGAATCTGTATAACTGAGGGCCGGGTAAAAGAGTTTCTACTGTACATACATACAAACTTCATGCCTTTTCTACCCGAAGGTGTAGGCAGCGGCTGTTAAGCAAAGCTTGATTGACCGTTATGTTTGGAAATGAATAGGTGGCGAACCTATTGCCATACAACGGACACAAAGTCGACAGTCATCGGTATTTATAACACATAACTTCCGAAAAGAATTTCAAAAAGTCATTGGATTCGAACCCACGATTTCTTGATTCAGAAGCGGGGTGCTCGACCACCGGAATATCGAGATATGTCAATATATATTTGAAGATATTACTCCGACGGAAACTCGGTAATTAATAATAATTCTTGGTAAATTTCATTCTTTGTGTCTAATAATAATGTTTACATATAAACCAAAAATTACTTGGGTACAATTTTAATTACATATTTACAATTAAAAGTGATTAATTAAGAGAATGGCATATTTCTTCTGAATCAAGATACACACAAGGCACACGTAAAGTTGAACGACCTAAGGGTGTAATTATAATATGTAGTTTTTTCTTTTTGATAAGTACACAACAAAAATGTCCCCATGATTGCATTGTACGGCATGATATTTTATGCTGCAGCCTCTCACGCAGGCCGGTCGGCGTGCAGTAATTAGTGCGTTAATCATACCGACCGGTGCCTTGTGCAGTGTGTTGCAAGTGAGTTTCTCAGAAACCGATTACCGCAGCTTGCTGGGAGAGCGGCAAATTGCCGGGCAGATATTTATGCCGGCTGTGTCGGTAATTCGAAAAATCGGTCGTGTATTCGATGGACGCACACTAGCTCTCCGACTATTATATTATATATGTATGTATTGTATACTATGATTCAAATCGATTTTTGAATAGTTGCAAAAAGTAAAATTTTTATTACTCTGTGTAGGTGAGGGTGAAGTGAGATTTTTTTTAATATATCTGCACGTCTTACATCTACACGTAAGAGACTATTTAAGCGATGTATAATAAAAGTATGTGTCTTATAACAACACAAGTTCACGCTAGATATCTGGCTGGGTAGGCAGAAAGAACACAGCGCTTTAAGGCATGATTCTTACACATTTCACTCGCTCCTTCAACCTACGTTGCTCTTGCCTTACACGCTCGTCAGTTTTATGTTTCTACAGCTCATGATGCACTCTGCAAGGACACGTTCAATTTGATCATGAAAAATGTGTCGTAGCATGTTTTAAAAAGGAAAAGTATACAGATAAATTATTTTATTTGTGAAAATACCATGCGTTACAACTGACAGTGTAACGAAGTTGTCACCCAAAATCAAGGTCGCATCATCTATCGACAATCATAAAGTTAATTATCTATGCCTCCAGTAACGATGCCGGATGTATTAAATAATTTCAATTTGAATTAAGTATGACGGATATTTGATTGGTGCACGGTTTCTACATCATCAAACATCGGTGTAGGTATTTTTATCGAAGTCATGCACTAAAAAAAAAAAACTTGTGACAGCTTGAGCTGTCGGTAATATTGGTTTTCTCGGAACGGTTAGAGCAGAAACTAGACAGTCACTTGCGCAATACTGATTCGAAGAATTACTTATGTTTCGCTTATTCTGTAATTAATTCCGTTCGTATCCTTGTAACTACATAGGTACAATTATGAAGCATATAATTTAAGCTTTTTAAATACTTATTTGATGAACTAAACCGGCGTCCTTATACCAGGTTATATACACACTGTATTATCACTAAAAAGTACATATATAGTTAAACAACCTTAAAAGATAGACATATGCTGTCATACATTAATTTTGCAAGACCGTTTATGCGGCGCACGCAACGAGCGCTCTTGAAACGAATAATTTCGCCAGTGTCCCCAACTCTTGAAAAAACTTTTCCCCAAAGCTTTTCACAAAAGTCCCTAAATTACAAACAAAACCCCCTAAGCCTAATTTTTTTTATTAGTTTTTATTTTTCAAACGGTTTTAAAATAGAATATAAATTATTTTGTTTCTTTTTTTCAAACTTCCTTCAATATATTTTCTTATTTTTTTTATTTATCCGGTTTTTATGCCGGTTTTTATGGTATAACTCCCCAGAGCTATACTTATACTGTGCTTTAGTATGTTCATTTGTTCAAATTGTTATTTTTTATTAGTTTTTTATATTAAGATATATTATGTTCTGACGAATTAAAAATTCCCAAAAAAAACCCCTAAAAAATGTTATCCCCTAAAACTTTCCCGCTATCTACAAAATATCCCTAAATTTAGGGGAAAATCCCCCAAGTTGGCATCACTGAATTTCGCCCAGTTTTTTTGCAACTTTTTTTAATGTACGTTTCTTGTAATAACATGAAACGTAGTTTAAAAATTATTGGTCAAAACGTGATGGTATTACAAGCTATAGTATTCGATTGATATAAAAAGTCATAATGCTAGTGCATTCAATCGTTTTTTTTTTATTCCAATGACAATTTGAGATAAAAAAAAAATAAGAGTACTGGCTAGTTATTATGCTTATTGGACATGATTAAAGTGTTAGAACATAAGCCAGGATATTCGCCGTTGTTTCGCAATTTACTGATTCTAGTCTCAAAATGCACCGGCTAAAGATTCGCAATGATCATTGAAAACTATACCTAGGTAGTAGTAAAGCTATAGGTAGGTATTAACCTATATATATACTAACAAACCGTATACTGTTTAGCTACTAGCCATAAGTTTAAAAGAAAAAAAAAGTTCCAAAATAAAATGTCGACTATTATAGGATTCGAATTTCAAATTGGTTTTAATCTGTTCGAATCGGCCAACTTATGTAATTGTATCCACAATTTTTATTCCGACTTTGTATCGACGGTCATGAAATAAATTGAAAAAAAAAGTACGAAGAAATATTAGTTGTTCTACTTAATTAATTATGATTGTAGTAATATTTCAAGAATTATTTGTAGTAAACCGGTTAGAGCTAGTTATGAGTTAAGTACGTGTTGTTCAAGTTTGCTTCTAATTTTTCTTAGAATTTTCGTAAGACCTTGCAACGCCATTCAACTAGATAATTCCTGTAAATATTCCTTTACCTACATATTATTACCTACCTTTTGACTCCGAGAACGAATTCAATAGACATATTGATGCATCATTATCCCTGCCTACACCATTTGGTATTCAACAGAAGACGGTTAATAGGAATTAAGAACTTGTGTTATTTGCGGTTATTATTAAGGTCTAAAATGAGTTTTCTTTTTTTTCAGAATGAAGCAATAAACCAAGATGGGTCTTAGGAGTGTGCTAGTCACGCTGCTATCAGTGGCTACTTTAGCTCGTGCACAGGGTGCCAGCTACTGCTCAGTAAACACTTTACCTAAGAACACTACAGGAATGCAATTCACCAAAGAGCCAGTGCCATTTGAGTACGGCTTTGAAGAAAAATTTAAGAGTATTCACTGTTGCGTGAAAGGATACAGAAGTATCGAATGGTAAGTACCCAAAAAAATAGGTTTTATTGAGGTTTTTTTTTTTAATTTAACTTAAAAACTCTGTAACAAGTTACAGGTTGACTAAAATGTCAATTATTTCTATGAATCTGTCAAAATAAATATTTTATTTTTACAGTTTGTTTGACAAAATCAATATTTTATTCTTTAAATGGAAGTCATGTATCTGACATAGTATTGAATAAAATATAACCTATCACTTAAATACCGCAATTTACCGATGACCAATTTAGTGGTTTAGGCGCGAAAACGCCACAGTCATAGGAAGATATGGGGTCTATAAATTTAAAAGCAAGAATTTTTTTATACGTTTTATACATTGACTTATATGTTCTAGACATGTAGTAACCTTCTCAAAGCGTGACCACTGGCCATAAGCCTACAGGCTTATGGGAAGCTTATGTCAATTCAGTCATCTGTCAGACGCGAACCGAATAACAATAGGTACAAAATGAGTAAATGCGTAGTAAAAGAGTGCGATTCAAGATCGGAAACCCATAAGAAATTAACCGGAATTACTTTCCACACGTAATATTAATATTTACATTAATATTAAAATACAGTAAAATAGATAAAATGTTGAATTTTCATAATTAGCTTCAGTGATACCACTAAAAACTTAGTTTTAGTTTCCCACATTTGTGGGAGAGTTATTATTTTATGTAAAAGGAGATCTTAAATATTTTTTGTTATAATAATAACGCTGCAGGGTGCCTAAAGATGCAGCACGCCGTGACAAGTGGGTGAAAATTATCCGATTGCTGAGAAAAGAAACTGACTGGCTACCTGCACCCGGGAGATCATTTATCGTCAATTCAAGTTGATCATTCGCTTTTATTAATAAATGCCATAATTAATAAATACTTAAAAATAAGATTGTATCACGAAAGCAAATTATTCACTCAGACTTATAAAAAAGAGACTAAAAGGCAATTTTATACAAAACTTATGTTACACAGCGGTGTATGATCAATAACTGCCTAGCTTTTTCCCAAGTACGTTGGGGCCGGCTTCCAGTCTAACCGGGTGCAGCCGAGTACTAGTGTTTTACATGGAGCGACTGCCTATCTGACCTCCACAACCCAGTTGCGTGGGCAACACAATCCGCCTTGGTAAGTCTGGTTGTTAGATTTTCTGGCTTCTGACTACCCGTAACGACTACCAAAGATGTTCAAATGACAGCCGGGACCCACCAATTTAACGTGCCTTCCGAAACACGGAGGAACTCGTCATGATAAGATGATCACCCATCCACGGACCGACCGCGCCAAGCGCTGCTTAACTTTATGATCGATCGACCCGTGCGGCTGTTAGGCCCTGTCCACGTTAAATAAAATAATTCCCTTTCAATATAATGAATGTAAGTACATTATTTTACTACTCAAGCGTTTTCACTATTTTGTGTATCTGTACCTAATTGTGTACACCTTACCTACAGCGATTTAAATCGCTGCTCTAAGGCGTTTATCTTCTAATACATCTGATAAGAAATTAATAATTAATAGTAAAATATTGAATTTATATTTATTAAATATTTTTACGAGTACATGGCTTGAAAAAGTTGGGTAAAATTTCGCATGGGCAGGCCACCCCACACCGCCATTGCAAATTTATGTTGCCATCTTTGTCTAATCAAAGTGACGGCAATGTATTTGCGATTTGTGTGACTGAGATAGATATATGTTTCATTTTAAATGTCTAGTGGTTTCAAAGCTACGTCATTGCATTTAAAAAGTGGACACACATTTTGTGACGCATTTGAATGAGGTTTGCTCCTCTTGTATATTGAACTCAGTGGTTTTATATATTTACAAATTTAGCATTTATAATTGAGTAAAACTACAAGAACAAAAAAAAATTAAATCCTTAAACTTGGAAGAACTTGATGCGAGTGGTAAATTATTAAAGAATTTTGTTGCACCGGAAGCTTGTCTGCCTGCAGCCAACGCTATAGTTGGCAGGAGTCTAAAATTGTCCCGACTAATCCGTGATCCGAAATTTTTGCCTATAATTGGCGTACCTTCACGAAATCGATTATAGGAAAACAATCACGAAATCGAATGATGATAAACGTATTTTGAAAACAATTGTTTATTTTTAAAATTTAATTATAGCATTCTTAATGTTCATGTCCGTGGAAACCAATCATACCTAGACAATTCTTGATGATGATTCCAAAATCCACAAAGTCCAGGGTTAGTTACATTGCTTTTCCGAAAATTGTGCTCGATCCTGTCGCATGCAAGGCATTCTCTGACTTTTACGAGTACGGAGTGAATGAGCAAAACATATATAATATTTAATTATATCGTTGTTTTATATTAACAAATACTGTCAATTACATAAGTAATGCAATACGACAATTTCATTCTTCTAAAGAGAACTTGATTAATAAAAGTTTGAAACCTTATAATGAAGCCATTTTAATTGACAAGAATGTCGAGATGAAAGAGGAATAAGTCGCTTCTAGGAAATTGATGGCGGTGCGTGCAAAAATAATTTATAATAAGTCTTGTCTGCTGTGACAATGGCAGTATGGTCGTTGACCGCCGCCATGGCCTCGGCTCAACACCGGTGGTGCCCGTCGCTGATAAAATACCAATGAAAAGGCGTGAGAATATATCAAATCCTACTAATATTTGAAAGACACACATTCCATGACCAAATAGAACGTGTTCTGAAGGAAAGTGATGTTAGGAGCCTCAAAAATCGATGCGTGTACATGAAAAGAGTTATGAAAGTCAGAAAAGCAAGTGAGGTGTCAGAATCGTGTCTTGTGGCGCTCCCATCTCTCTGCCTACCCCGCAAGTGATTTGGCGTGAAGTTATGTATGTTTGTGTATGTACTAACATTTGTAAAACAACCGATTATATAGATAGAGGTCGCCGGATTCGAGCCCCACACGAGTACAAATATTTTGATAAGCCCATGTTTATGGTTTAACTTCGGTCACTAGATGGTGCTGTCCCAAAAAAACATAAAGATCACAGATTGTACTATCGTTATAATTTTACCTACTATACACGATTACTAGCAATTTCATGTGTGACGTCATATCGTTCTCTGAAAACGCCATTATTTCAAAGTAGGTAGTAGGTATATGTGAGACAATTACATTTTTTTTTTTCAACAAAATATAAGTATATAGTTTCGTTTAAATATGCCATTGTTATTTAACAATAAATGTGTGTCGACAAAGATACGTAATGCTAATACAAAGTTAAATGATCTTCTGCTAAAACGGAATAATACTCCTTCGTGTCAGATTTCTGAACAGTTATAATTACCTACATATTTTAGATATCAATGTACCTAGTTCTCGTAATTTAAAAATCTTTTTTTTTCCCGCCATTAATCTTTGCACGTTAACGTCTAGTCATTCTTATCCTCGGACTAGTAAAACTAAAATCATATTTAATCCCATGAATGAAATCCCATGTCTTTAAATGCTTTATATGCGTTAAAACATGCACGAGTCTTGCATTAATATAATGTTTTTGTTTTTGTTGTTTGTACTCTGGTCATGGAATCCGCAGATCTCTGTGCAACAGCCAGTATCACAGAAATAGATCAAGATAGAACGGCGAATAGGCGTGGCAAGCGTGCCAAAACCATGCACTATATTGCATGCTTTTCGAAACTCGCTCTCATTACGCAACGAGCGTTCCTGCCATGCGTTCAGGACGTAAAAAAATAGATAAAACTTCACATATATGCCTTATTGTGCTGTGACAAATTCTAAAAACAAAAGTAGTGAATCAAATATGAAAAAAGGAAATATTTCGTATGATCAGTAAGTACAGAAAATCAGTAGAAAGTATTTTTTTGAGATTATAAATTATTGTTTTACTTTTACTATGTTCAATAATTACGATCACAAGTTGTATATTTTTTCGCTATGATAAATATCCATTGCTGTCCGCATTCAACGCTCGTATACAAAAACATTGCGCGTATAAATTATACGCGTAATGTACGTCGAATCGAACGAAATACACAATACACCTGCTAGTTGATCGCTGTGTCTGTTAATCGCTGTGTTTGGCCTTCGAATGTTAGAGATGGGCACTCCATGTATCGTTGAGTCTTAGGACTTATCGATAAATTAATTCAATAATAATTTGAGTATCAGGTCATGTCTTGCTTTGTCCCTACTTTATTCTAACACCACAAATTTCAACCAAAGTGCTTCGTAATTACATTGGCAGCAGTTTATTTGACAGTATAAGTTTTCACCAATTTGACCAATCGCCGATGGAAAATCATTTCGTTCGTCACAAACGGGCAGTAACCGAGGTATATGTAGACGTTCGGCTTCGTTATTTAACCAGGACTGTGAGGCCAACCCTTACAAAAAGGCAAATATTTAATAAATATGTATAGTTTCAAGGACAGTATAATAATTATAACTAAATTTTATATACTGTTGAAAAAATATGTTTTAGGTTTTAATATGTCGGATTAAAGTATTTAACATGTTTTACTTTCTATGATTATCGTTACACAAAATCAATAAAGTTGGTAAAATATAAAAATAATAAAATTAACACACGTTGCCGATATTAACATCGATAATCTAATGTGTGTGTCTCCTAACTAGTCGCTCGCTCGCTAGTCGCTAACAATGAAAATGACGTCACGCTGTGGGCGTGGTTTTTAAAAAAGTGACACGCTCGAAATGTATGGAAATATGACATCGCGGCCGTTCTATCTTAATCTATTTCTGTGGCCAGTATCGATATTTGCATTTTACTTTGACGAGATTTTCTAAAAAGTTGATATGTATACACATTTGCTGAAAACTGCACCGAAATTTGTTTCATACGTCAAACTCGTCAAACACGCTGCCATAGTGACTTTTACATAAACCATACCCAAAAATAAATATGTACAGCACTTTAAAAAACGTGCTAAATAATTTATTTAAATAATGCCATTTGTTTCAACACAAACTATGTACCTATAAATTTACTATGCTATTCTTCAAAACTCGACTCCTCAGCGTTTTTTTTTTCTGGTACAGTTTTAATTTTTCACACAAATGTCAATTCTCACGTACATAAATAATATTGAACTTTAGCAAGAACTAAAGAAAGAATTATGTTTGTATTTTTGCTTACATTATTTGTTTATTATTATATTATGATGTATGGTCCTGAGTGCACCTGGTGCGAAAACATGTATGATTCTCAGAAGCCGTGCTGATTGCCACTGGGTATATATATCCCCCTCCCCTCGCCGCTCGCCCCGCGAGATATATACCTCCCCTCTCCCCCTCTCAGCTGTCTGCCCCATCAGCATCCATCATCCGATGTATCTCTGAACGCTAATGCACATGAGAGTAACACATATACATGTATAATCATAACAAACGTACAAACATAAATGTATGGATATGTATTTTTCCAATGTATTTAATAATAATAATATCTTGTACATAACACACACAGCGCCCTCTAGGTTCAAAGTAAGCAACTAAATGTATTTTATCATATTAAAATACATTATAAATATATTAAAGAAATAGAGACATCAATATGTATTTATTAAATACATATTGATGTCTCTATTTTTTCAAGTTAACTTAATTTCTTCCGTCGCGACGGAAGAAATTAAGTTAACTTGAAAAAATACGAAATATATACTTGGAAATATAAAACGCGTCGTTTTGTTTAGGTGTGTGTAACCTACAGTGTTGTTTGTATGCTGTGTGTATAATTGTTACGATGAGTTTGTTTTTTTGTTTTAATATATTTTACCTGGTCGACCTGGAAACTATAGAAATTTGCGAAAAATACATAAAGTTATTACGTTATTAGGGTGCTTCATTTTAAGGCCACCTTTTTTTCAAAAGCAATTTCCGGAATAAAGAAAAGTTTTGGTCATTATAGTTAGTTAGTTAGTTACTAAACCCTTACAGAGAACCGTATTTTCCTAGTAGTCCCGTTTGTAAATAAGGTTTTTGGACTCTATGAGGATTAGCTGCGATGGTAACGGGAAGCCAGTTTCCCTCAGTTAATTTCATATTTAATTCTAATGATCTCAATGGTCTAACGCTCCAGGTAAATTCTATGATAAATATGTATTTTTATTAATTCCTATTGCAGTTAGTAGAAATTTCGTAAGTTACTGTACCACTTTTGGTAAATAATTTTGTTTCTAATTATTGTGAGATAACTACAATAGTTAGACATATTATTATGGTGTCGCGACCTTTTTTGTATACAATTTTATGTTCTGTAAAAGTGTAGTACATTGTTTCGTTCTATAATTAATAGTTTTCGCAACGTATGCGATGTAAGCATTTTTTCGGGTCATTTTCTTATAACTTGGGTTACATTATTGAACTCATAGTAAGGATCCCTAATTTATTTGAAAATATAATATAGCCTAAATCTGTCCTCGATAAATGGACTATACACCAGTGAAAGATTTTTTCAAATCGGAAAGGTGGTTTCTGAATATCACATAAATATCAAAAATAATTTCGAAAAGTCATTGGTGTGAACCAAAAGTGGAACCAGCGACATCTGAATTCAGAAGCGGGTTGCTCGACCACAAGACCACCGAGACCATGATCATATAATCAGGTATTAATTACTTCCTAACTTTAATGTCCTTTTGCCCATCGAGCAATATGTTGTACATCAAAGATTTCAGGCTACATCCTGTGATCATGGAAGTTGTAAACAGTTTAATATTGGTATTAAAACATAAGCCATCACGTTATCTTGTCCGCTATTATTATTATTATAATCACCAAAAAGGTGATCGGGTAAGGAGGTATATGTATAATATAGTAGTTATGTGTGAGAAATATCCATGACTGAAAACTTTGTGCCCGGTATGGCTATAGGTTCGCCATCTATTCCATTTGGGACGTAAACATAACGGCAAGACGAGGTTTAACAGCCGCTGCCTACACCTTCGGGTAGAAATGGCGTGAAGCTAAGTTATGTTGTGTTATGTTAGTATATGATCATTTATGACATTATAAAAATAAGGAAATCAAAAATATGTTAGATATATATATCTTGGCGATTGCGTCCATGTTTTCTTGTTCCACGGAGGCATTTTCAAGTATAATGCTTTTCTTTGTTGTCTATTTTTAAATATCTATGAAGACCTATCAAAATAAAGCTGATTTGATTTGGATGTAAGTAGATACGTATTTCATGTTGGGATGTAAACATTTTTATTTATTTTATTAAGTACAAGGATAATATAAGAAATTAATATTATAACCTACACCACTTTGAGTGGTGTTGTTATTCTGCCTATACCCACTGACCGTATAATAATATGACCTATTTAATAATTACCTTGAATTATACATTCACCTTCTTGGTGTGTCACACTGTCTTATTTATTACGTCATTTTTATTTGATAACTTCACGCCTTTTTATAGCGATAAGTGTAAGCGTCAATGGTTACGCCTCGCCACGCTGATTTTTACACTCCAAAATGTTTAAAAATGTGTTGGCGGAACCTATTGTTGTAAATCTTAAATAGACATTTTTTATCAAACATCGTGGACAATTTTACGTAAGCAGAATTGAAATCTCCCGTTCAAAGTGATGTGAAGGAAGACTGACATGGACATATCACAGTATCGTAATAAACCTCCAGCGACGTGGTCCAAGACGACGCCGGAACCAGTCGTGTTCTACCACAGAACATGAGAACCTTTTTTTTAAATTATTACTCCACTTTTACTTGTTCACTCTCATTTAGATCGCTCTATGACGTCGGGAAATCCAGCGATAATCGCTCGATATATCTTTGGGAAGCCCTCAACTTTAATATTCAATAGCCTTTGTCAAATTTTTAAGTAAATATTTATTTATATCACACAAATGAGTACTTACGTGTACCTACCATGTTCGCACCGGTAAAAGGAGCTCTTATCAATATTCGTGACAAACTCGTTCAAATTCCAAGTAACCAACTACACTGGCGTGCCAAGTCAATATTGGCAATATGTTTTTTTTTTTGGTCACGTATGATTGCTATCTGCGCAGATAAATGAATAGTGAGAATAGCAATCACGATATATTACAACATGGTGATATCACCGTTATTGGGTTCATAAGTTGACGAAGAGCTCGTTGTTGGTTGTGAATTGTCTCCCGGTATACCTACCTGGTCGTCAGGGGGCCCGGTATCTGCGAAGGTATCGCACGTCCGCAAACCTGTATTGTGGCGGTTCCCGGAAGGCTCTTTGTTGCGCGCCGCTGCCTCTTCCCTTCCCCCCCCCCACAGTGTGCATCGTTCGTTGCTGCCTGTGAATCGAGGCTTTCCGCTGTGGGAACTAGACATACATACAAGCCTTATGCTCATTAATAGTGCTTTATCGTTACTTTAATTTTATATAGGTACTTTAAACTTTAAATAGGTACTATTATATAGGTACTTTTTTAATCTTAAAAATCAACCGAATGCTGTAATTTGGTACGTTACATTGATATGAAAAAAAACCAACTGCAACTTTTCATTAGTAGTACAATATAAAAACAGACTGAAAGAGAAGACGGAATCCGAAATTTAAACGGTTTTTTAATTACAAACGAGGTGTAACATCTCCTGGCCACTGAGACGACAGTTTTTTGTTCAATAAGGCGATGATTATTATGATGTGTCAATGGTCGTATTAAAAGTAACATAGAGTATCGGAGACTTAATGAGGCGGCCATAAAAATGTACAAAACGAGCGCGGACAACCAACTGGGCACAAATAAAAGGTGACAGCATGTTCTGACACGTCGGTACGACTCGATTTGTTAGACCGATTATTTTTAAGTCACTGTGCCGTGCCGCTGCTCGATTCAGGTAAAAGAGGAAAAAAAAACGCCAACACTTTGTTTTACAAACACGCTGATTGTGTTATCTTGTGCATGAATAATATTAGATGTTGTTTATGTTTGTACCGGCGATATTAATAACTGTCTACGCTCATCTATAATTGGAACATAATAATGAACTCGTCATAATATCTATACAGTCATTTTTTCGTGCGCGTGAAATTTGTGTCTATTTATTATGACCATCCTTTAACGGCTGAAACCAATAAACAATCCCAATCTGAATTTTGCTATCTAAGATCAATATTTCAATCTATTTCTACTAATAAGCGTGCTAATAATCAATCCATGGATTGATTTTGTTTGGGGAATCGATCGACAGATAGACAATATCTTAGATTGGCTTCAATCTTAGATTGGAGATTGATTAATGGTTTCAGTCGTAAGTTGTCTCGGGAACTCACTTCTGAATGAAGATGGTGTGGGACCGAATTTGGACTTACACCAATGACTTCTCGGATATTATGTGTGATAAATATCGATGATTAAAAACATTGTCTGGTGTGTTGGCAATACATACCTACACTAAACCACCTGTTGTATTTACACGTGAAAACTGAATAAGTCGAGTCTACTCAGCCGTTGCCTACACCTTCAAGCAGAAAATGGCGTGAAGTCAAAAAAAATACCACAGAATTGTATCATAATGCAGGTAGTTTATATCATGAAAATCAAAATCGTCCATTTTGAATATCATGAATTCGCCGTGCATTTAAACGATAATTAATGCCTCGTTAATATCAGATATATCGCCGTCACTTTCATCCGATTATAACAGTTCAATTTCCAGCTTTGCTCTGATGGATGAATGTATTATTTTTCATGAAAACCTTCCGGTGAAAAGAGTTATGGCCATTCGAAAAGCCACGTGGGCCGTACTTCGAGCAGCAAATAATTTAAACATCATGTTACTCTCTATGTAATTCAGCAAATGTATTTTGTGGACATCTTCATTTGGACCTTCGCGTTAAACACTCTCACGAATAAGGAGTATCTGTCAATTTATATTATTTTTTTTACTTCCACGTGGTTTATTTGCTCTGTAGTTTATGTTCCGAAACAAAAAAAAAACAAAATGTCAAAAATGTGTCGTTATTAGGTATCTGAGACCGTGTGAATTCTCAGATTTATATTTTTCTAATTTCCAACTGTGTTGTTAAGTGTGCGTTAAGAATTTGGACAGGTCAACTATGTTTGCTACCTTTCTATGTGTGTGTCCGTATTAGGGTTGCCAAATTTCCTTACCTTAAGTTTAATTTGCTTTATAAATTTGTACTTTTTTGATGCCCACCCCCTTCCCCATCCTTTCCTTCTTAAAGGTCGGCAACGAAATGGTAACACTATATGTGCTGCTGGTGTCCCTGGGCGGCGCAGGTTGTTTGCTATCAGGTGACACGCTTGCTCGTTAGCCCTCCTATCCCATATAAGTAGATTAGACAAGAAGACAAGTAAATTAATCTAAATAAATTTCGTATACAGACTCCATTGAAATATTTAATATCATGTTGTGGAATGTTAACCTATATTTAAATTATAATAATATAATAGATAACACAGTTGCCAACCCTAACGCGATGGAACGTCGAGAAGTCCTGGATATGAGGGTGCCCGTCACACCGTCCTGGCGCACGGGCGCACGGCAGCGCAACCTTCACAATGAACCGTTTTATTTATCTACAATATTGATCTCCCTCCAACTTATATTTCTTTTTTTTTTTTCTTCTTTTCTGAAGTAGGTAACAATTCCCATTGTGACTTAAATTTTTTGTTCACATATCTCGGCCGTAACCGTTTTGTCAGTCAAAAGGACTCTTGTACTGTGTGAATAGCATCCCTCAATTAAAATATATTATTGTTATTGAATTGTATTGAATAGTTACCGCTCACTTCGTGTAAACGGTTGGTTTTTGAAGGTGTTAAGGCGCTATTGTGATACTACACGTGGTATTAAAAGTGTAATTTGTTTGTTGATAAATATATATATATAGAGATAAGGAATATTAGTTTTTTATTTTTACTAAAATACTGTTTATTTTCATTTACAGTTTATATTAAACTATTAACCATAAAAAAGATAAGAAAATACGTACCTTACCGTACTTAATACTGGTAGTACTTAATCATTATGGGCTTTCATAAATGTTAATCTAGAGTGCTAAGTGTTATAAATATTATAATCAAATTCTTATATGTTTGGTCGTTATACACACAGAGATCCATCTAGATTTCTAGCAGCATTAGTTGCTTTTGGAAAATATGTTTTATGCAAACAAGACAGCTGATATTATTACTACTTTTTCTTTGTAAAAACACATCAATTATTACCTGAAATAACATCCAGCCGCCTATGAGAATAACATCCAGCTCATCATAAATATTTGTACTCGGGCGGGTGTCGAACCCGTTGACCTAATAATATTTTTCTCACTAATTTTAAGTACCAAGTGGAAATAATTTAGCTCAAGATAAATTTCATTAAAAAATGAATGTTTGTGTACGCGTGTGTATCTCCATTGTAAAGAATGTTGTAACAAGCCCAAGGCACGCCTACCTTCGGGACACCACACAAATTAGTTATGATGTCCAGGGTGGGTCTTTCTCTGTCCACTGATCTCACGATCATTATGTGACTGTATCTCGCGACGCGACGGGACACTGCTGTCAGATAGATCGATGTCGCGATATGCCTTTTTGTCATAAGTCGGGTAAGTTTTTATTCACTAGTGACTTTAATACTGCATTATGATATATATATAGTATTCGCAGAATTACGCATAAATCTAATATATAAAATTCTCGTGTCACGGGGTTCGAACTTGAACTCCTCCGAAACGGCTCGACCTATTCTCATGAAATTTTGTATGCATATCGGGTAAGTATGAGAATAGGACAACATCTATTTTTCATCCCCCTAAATCACAAGGGTGCCCACCCCTCGGCGCACTCCCATATATTTTTTTTAATTTTTCGATATATTTCTGTTTCGTATTTTTTTTATAAAACGGGATACAAAAATACATACAATCCTAAATTTTCAACCCCCTACGATCAACCCCTATTTATTAAATTTAATTTTTCGGCAAGACAACGTTTGCCGGGTCAGCTAGTATATTATAAATTCATGTCTTTTTCTATCGGAATGTGTACTCTGGTTTCGACGTACTTTTACGTCCCAAATGAAATAGGTGGAGAAACTATTACCATACACACATAATATTGATCTAATCACACAAAATTTACTAATTCCGAGGAGTCACCAAGACTTCTCGATTCAGAAGCGAGATGCTCGACTTAAAAACCACCGGGACTATACTATAATAGCTGAAGTAATTTCTAAACGAGTCCGTGTCTATAGATGTTTGAACATTGCGCTTATTTTCTCGGAACAAATAGTCGAAGAGCTCATCATCGATGTGTAAAAAAGAAACTGGAAAGAAACTCCTACACGCATGACTCTTGTTCATTAATATTAGGAAAGCTCCGAAGCCAACCGTGAAATTTCAAACGGAAATATCAGTTTGCTGTGATTCGATATGAGACTGTTTGTTGGGTCAGCGCGATCAATCGCTTGGCGAACAGGTTCCATGTTCACACGCTAGTGTTTTTACAACGCAAACACGCATTTCTAGAAGAACAGTCTAATATTGACATGTCACAGCCGATCCATTGCGTTCCACGTTCCATCCCGTTCATTTTTTTCCACCCCATTCAAGAATGTAATGACCATGTAATATGCTTCCATTTTTTTATGGGATAAGGGCTAAACTGGCACGCGTTTAACCTGACGGTAGGATCAACGCCGCCTTTGGACACCTGCTACACAGATGGTGTTACAGTTGCGTTGCAATCCTTTAAAATGGTATAGTAGATGGGGCATAAGCCATTTTCTGTCGATATTCTGAGATGTAGGAGCCGGCCCATTCATGCAGCGAGCTAGTTTCTTTTTTTCACGGCAAGAAATGTTGCGTGAGAAATCTCGATATTGAACTTGGTTTCTTCAGAAGACATGTATACTATTAAAAAACTTATGGGAATACGGTGTCATAAGAATAATAAAAAATAATTGTCACATATTTTCCCTCCCGGTGTGTGAATGTTGATTAGTATAGAATGCGATTTTTTTTTACATTGTCTTTTGAACGCGGTCTGAATCTTTAACTAAATCAATCGATATAGCTCTATGCCAAAGAGGACATTAACGTTTTTTTTTTTCATATATTATTTTCTGAGTGTTTTAAATGATTGAGTTATGCTTACTAATAATTATTTTATAGTAAGGTAGGCTGGATAACGAAGAGAAGGAATGACCTGTTTGTCGATTAGAGTGAAATATAAACAGGCTGTCGAAATTGCCTTTCTTCTTTTATTCATAAAAGTTTGAAAACTTTTTCAGTGTAAAGACACTATTTAAAACAAATATCAAACAATAAAAAAAGCAAATATCTTAAAATTACTTAATCAATAATAATATAGAGTTATTTAATATTCATATCATATTCATTGCATTGCGACTTGAGAGTGTGGGGGGCGGGGGGCTCTGGGGGGGTCACGCACGCGGATCGTAATGCAGCACGTCCGACAAATAATGGCTTCATCGTGAAAATTAACATTCCAATAACGCATCGCGGCTGTGTGGCGATTGCACCCGCCTCCACGAACAAACATTTGAGACGTCGCCATGATTGCTGAGAGATGGACCTCCGCTGAGAGGTGTCACCTTCATGGTAGACACACATATATAATGCATTTACACTCACACACGCACATATGCCAACATAATCAGCTTTCATTCATGCTAGTTGCATTGATGAAACTAAATTTTAAGTCAACTGTGATGAAGTTACCTTCCCGTTTACACTTCAAGATGCTATGCTTTTCGGTTATATGTTTCCTTGATAGGTCAGTTTTTTGGTTTTAATGGCGTATTGAATTTTATTTTATAATAAAAACAATATCGTATTTCGAAAAATTAATAAATAAACGAATAAAAAATCTCGTTTTGTTTGTGTGTGTGTGTGTGTGTGTGTGTGGAAAAATACATAACTATAATCATTTATTTTCTTAAATAAATTTCGTAGCAGCAAATTAAAAGGTCACGTTCGCGAATATATAAAATAAATATTCTCCATTCGCGAATGTGAAAAATCTAACATTAGTTGCGTCGCTACCTATGTATTTTAATTGGCTTGTACAATTATATGCAAACCTGTTAATAGCAGTTGGCAGATTAATCTATCTACATATCGATAATCTATACAAGTGGTTCCCAAACACATTATATTGTATACTGTCCTCTGTGAAAATAATTTATTTTGTAGAGTCCCCATTTTTACACTCACTAAAAACCACTACAACGTCAAATTAGATTAATTGATCATTTTGAGCTTTTACCGCCCCCGTTTAGGTCTGCAGCGCCCACAAGGGGGGCGTTATTGCCCACTTTGGGAATGTGTGATCTCTACTAAGACATTTGATCGTTTGCAGTATATCCTTAAACGACATTCAAATGGCATTTGTGATTTCGCGGAATTGTCGCCAAGTAATTGAGGACGTTGATAATAAGATAATTATGATTATGGTGAATATTGCTATTGCATATACGTTCATTATATAATTGGAGTTAAGGCTATATATATTATGGAGTATAAATGTAAAATATACTTACATATATTTATTTATCATGACCAATATCGTCGTCTTGCTGCTCTGTTCCCATTATTTGGGGTCGCCAAAACAGGTCCCTTTCCACACTTTTCTATCTCTTCTCCTTCGCTTCTAGCACAACAACATCCTTCCTAATCATACTCGTATCATCTTTCACGCGGTTAATCGCGGTTTTCTTCGGTCTCCCTCTTCTCTTGTCTCCTTCCACATTCAGGTTCTTCATTCTTTTCGCAATATGTGTATCATTTCTCCTTATTTAATTTTTGAATATAAAGTGCCTAATTGCTACTAGATGTCCCAACAAACTTATGTATTATCCCAAAAGATAATATTAAAAATAAGATATAATAAAACTATATTAAGTACTAATATTCCTATACAAATTTTGGCACATACCGTGTAATTTTTTCACACTGTTCAATAGTTTTGGAGTAAATAGTGGAAAAACACACAGATTAAAATAAATATTAAGTCAATATTGTAATCGAGTAACTAATGATGTACGTACGTTAGAGATACTGTATAAATAAAAAGCAACAAAAGCAAAAACAACAGTTTTTTTTAGGAATATTTTTGTATACCAAACAGATTTTCGTACAGTTTTCACTAATCCATTCACCTCTGCCTCAAATATGAGTGTAGTTCAATTCTTTAATATCAAATCGTTTGTGCCAGAGTCACTATCGACTTAGGGGCCGTCTATTAATCACGTGATGTTTTTTCACCCCCCCCCCCCCCCATGGTGATACATGGTGACATTTAAAACTAACTCCCCCACTCCCCCCTATCCAACATCACGTGTATTTTTAGTACATACAAAGAATCTTAAATTTTTCAGAGTATTATTTTTAATTCATCAGCAATCTCGCTGGTCGAGCACTTGAACGGCCTGCGTCTGAATCAGAAAGTCGTGGGACCGATTCTGGGTTCACACCAATTTATTTTATTCTAATAATAAGGTGAAAAAAATAAATACACGTGATATCTTACTCCACCCACCCTCCCCCCTCGTGATATTTCGTGATTTTTGTTAGACCCCCTCCAAGAAAGGGGGGGCCCTTTCTAACCTCACGTGATTAATGGACAGCCCCTTAGGGTATTGGTTTTCTGATTTCCTACAATCGAGCCGAGCTTATGGTGTAAATACAAATCGATATGATTGTAGCCGGTGTATTGACATGATGTTATCGCCATGAGCGTCTTAACAGAAGTCGAAGCCACTTCGGGACTTAGTATGCCGTCGTCGTGTTGCACGCGTCCGCCGACGAGAAATGGGCGACATAATACATTACTACTTCTTGCACGAACATTATATCACAACCACACTATCAGATATATATTATATATTTTATACTAGCTGTTACTAACGACGTCAAGCTTCGGCGCTGTCTGATATGAAATGAATACTGATCAACGGAAGAAGAGCCAGGCAGTTCGCTGCGTAAATTTGCTGACATGAACTGTGAAATACCACGAGTAATCAGAAAATTTACCTAAGGGTGCTTATCGCCCCGTTTTGTTTGGTGAAATAAGTAGCTGGAGAGTGGAGACACACTCTTCCCCTCCTTATCTCATCTTAAAGCCCAACAAGTGCCACTATATTGGTGTTGGAAATTATATCCATGGGCGCTGGTAGTCTACTACTACATTCCTCGTTTGCCGCTTTTCCCATCAAAACAAGAAAAATATCGTTGTTGCTTTCAAGTAAACATTTATTTTTATAACAAAGATTATAACATAACATAACTTCACGCCTTTTGTTACCCGAAGGTGTAGGCAGCGGCTGTTAAGCCTCGTCTCGCCGTTATGTTTACGTCCCAAATGGAATAGGTGGCGAACCTATTGCCATACCGGGCACAAAGTATGTTAGTCATCGATATATATCACACATAACTTCCGAAAACAATTTCGAAAAGTCATTGGTGTGAGCCAGTGTCTGGAATCGAACCCCGGACCTCTGTATCAGAGGCCGTGCGCTCGCCCACTGCGCCACCGAGACTTTACCACCACAAAGATTATATTTTATCATAAATAAATACTGCTTCAAAATTATACCTTACGATAACCTCAACACACAATGGTATCGTAGCAAATAAAAAGTTTTAATTTCATCCAACAAAAAAAACCAATTGGCAACATGGCAATTAAAAAGTTTTGATATTTAAAAAAAAATGGCAATGAAATCTGTAACAAAGAGGGTGAAGTGAGTCAATCATTATTACTTAGAAACGTTCGGTGCTGAGTGAAGTTCGCTAAATAAATACGTACGAAATGTCAGTTATGTCCGGCGAGCGCGTCCACGGAACATCGATCTTTATCAGGAATTGTGAGAATCCGAGATGAGAGTCGTCACGGTATTCGCCCACGGGATTTGTGTAGGTACTTTGATGACAGTGCCTATCTGCCATTCGAATCGATCATTCCATTCCCGCATTCATTCTTTCATTCAATCTGCATGAATAATGAATCTGTCGTTTCCGTCAGTTTCGCGGAATGTACTAATTAATATTTCGCTGACAATACCGAAGCCGTTGTACATCTATAACCCACATTAGCATTCGTCACGCGACATGGAGCTATAATAAATTCCTTTGCACTTGCATTTTCGCGTAATGCCCCACCGCGATCGGCTACCGAATGCTAAAATAAGCTATTGTTTCAATATATACCTATCAAATGAATTCAAGGAAAATGATAAATCGCGTCTATCTACATATTTCAATGTTCGTATAATATTATTTAATCATTGTCCTGGCAAACATTTGTAATTCTTTTTATTTAAAATCGTACGTTTCTGTTCACTCCGGTCCCGCTTGGCAACAATGAACCTTATTGCCAATATGGTGGGCAGATATAATTGGTTCCTGTTTTCGGCGATACGCAGCGACGAGTTCATTTAAATACAAAAGGTATACGTTTAATTCCGGTAGCTGTCACGAGCACAACTCCAAAACTGTCCGATATCCCGTGCGGTCAAACAGATTATGTATTCCGTAAGCATACTGTGACTATTTCTATTCAAAAAATTCATTGCTTTTACTACGTTTGGACTCATAAAGAACGTGCTGATAATTAAATAAAATCAGTGTCTCTCTATTAGTCTAGTTGTAAGTATTTATAGAACGTCAGCAACGTTTCAAGTTTCTATGCTGGTCTGGTGTAAGTTCTCAGGCGAGCAACGGCTGTACCAGCATTCTTTGCCCATACGCAGTGGACGCATCCACCTGGCAGTTCCCGGACGTGAACTCGAGACAGCATTCTCTGAACATTAGGGAGACAAATATGAACTGCCGCCTTCATCTACAAACTTTTTTCAATGTATTGCTTCCATATTCTGATCTTACCTGTTACCAATCCGATGACAAATAATTTTTTTATAAAGACTTAAATATATATTTCAGTTTTAACCATAGTCTATTTGACAAGATAACATATAGTAATCGTAGAGCTAAAAATATATAGTAGGTACTAACTATGTAAGTTTATTTGTGGAAATGACTAGACCTTTCCATGTTGTTTTCCAGAACAATCTGAATATGATTATGTTGGTAACAGTTGCCAGTTATCAAATGGCGTGCAATCAAATATCATTATTGTTATGTTGCTTTAGTATTGCAAACAGTTTCTAGGAAGCTGTTAAAATCGCAATCTGTTATTTAGCTTAAGGCCAGTTCATGACGCACCCTTTGTGTGAAGACTGATTCATTTTTCTAATAACTGCATCGCACGAAACGAACTGATTCGTTCGCAAGGCGTGTTGTGTTTATGCAAATGACACACCTTCCCTATTAAAACGGGTATTTCTTTTGGCTACCCTTCTATGGATTGGTAGTAATAGTGCCCAAATTCGCATAACTTTTTCAAATATTGTACTGAAATTACCTTGAATGCTCCACTCTGTCTACTGAATCATGGTCTACTCTTGTAATCTCTTGTTTCTTGCCGTTCATATTTTTATATGTATAATGGCATATACGAGTAGTTAACGAGTGTGTTTTAATAAAATATAAGATGAAAATTACAGAAGATAATCGAGATTTTTCCATTATATTAATGAGTTGTTTTTTTACAAAACTATCAAGACTTTTTAAGGATAGTTTTGCAGTAAACTGAACGAAAATTGACGAATAAAGATTCCCTTAAAACGCAGAAAGTCTTTCATCAATAATGGTCGAGAAATTCCTCAAGAGGTTTAAGTAGTGACCGTCTTCAGCATGTTCATACCGTACCACCCTTACTCCCGAGTTTAATTTCTATAATACCGTCTGAAGATAGCAGATATTTAAATAATTAAGTTAGAATAAAAAATATGTACCTTACAAGTAGAGTACATCATAGTTGCAGTCTGCGGCGACGTCGTGTTCGTACTAGGAAAGAGTTATCTGCGAGCCGACAGATGCCTTAATGGTTTCCCGCTGTTATGAGAACAACTTTTTGTTCAACTACCGCCGGTTTGTGGTTTTTTCTTATGACAACATTCAACCATTCCTGACTCGGCATCCCTTAAACCGCATAAACTGTATGAAATTGCTAACCTTCTTGCCGCAACAACTTTGTTGCTCAAGTCTACATTATTGTTGCAATGCACTGCCATTATTATACATTCACGGCTTCTATATATGTATGTAGAGTCCGTTTCTCTTTGTTTGTGAATGAATTGTTCTGTTGTGGCATAATTTTCTTCTTCAGTCGTCACCATTTAGCGCATGAAAACTCCAAATGTTGTGTCAAACGAGAATTTAAATTCGACGCCTCTTGAACAGAAGCCGTCTCCATACTAAACGACAATATTGTCAATTATAGATGTTGGCGTAATATATTCTTACAATTGTATTTATATACATCCCAGAAATGATCGGGTATGAGTCTTATTCATATTAATTTTTGCACAGCTGTTGCCTGTCAGAATAATTGGATGTTGTATTTTAGATTTATCGCTAACAATGGTACATAAAGCAAATGTCATACATGTAGTGCACTGAATTTATTGGAAATTCTACTATAGAAATGTATACTAACTATAGGTCTGTACTGAATAATTACAATGGTTTCAAATAATGATACAATTAGTTTCCGATGAAACCCTATATTAAATCACTGTAGTTGTACTCCATACTATTTCATTAATGATATATTACTGCTAGCTGACCCAGGCAAACGTTGTTTTGAAATTGAATAAGCGGTGGAGCATCCTTAACATCTTAGGAGTATAATTATAAAAGTTGATCGATCCTCAGATCTGCCCCATATTCATAAAAAAAATACGCGGTGTTCTTGGGCGGTGAGTACTGAGTAGTTGCTTACACCACTTGCTCGTTTGCCCTCCTGTTCCATAAAAAAGAGTATTTTAGGAGGATAGATAGATAGATAGAATACTCTTTATTGTACACCAAATTAAACATATAACAAACATATATATACATAAAAACAAGATTGTAATCTTATTGTACAATTGAATGTATTCAATTGTACAATTGGCGGTCCTATCGCACAAGGCAATTTCTTCCGGACAACCACTGGACGGAAAAGAAAGAAAAAGAGAAATAGAGGTTGTCGGCGGTATACAAAAAATAATAAAAGCTACATTATTAAAAAGGATAAATAATAATATATTTTATAAATTTACAAAATACTTAAACATACATACATATATATTAATACAAATATACATACATATAAATACAAATATACATACATATAAATACAAATATACATACATATAAATACAAATATACATACATATAAATACAAATATACCTACACATTAATACACGCATGACAATGTCAATGCTACTGCAGTGATAAGTAGTGTTGTTTTAGCCGTGATTTAAAGATGCTAACGGACTTCGATTATCTAATATCAACAGGTAATTGATTCCATAATAGTACAGCTTGTACAGTAAACGATTGTCCAAAAAAGTTGGTGGAATGTCTTGGAACCGATAACTTCAGATTTTCGGATGACCTGAGACACCTTGAATGTGTGTCATTTAAGAACACGAACCGTCCTTTGAGATAATGGGGTGTTTTTGGACTGAATAAAATGTTATATAACAATGTGAGAATAAGAGTATTCCGGCGAAAACGAATTGGAAGCCACTTGAGTTTTTTACGAAACTCGGAGATATGATCATATTTGCGAATACCAAATATGAACCGTATACAGACATTTTGAAGTCGCTCAAGTGTATCCATTTGTGCTTCAGTGAGATTTAGATAGCTGACATCGGCATAATCGAGTAAAGGAAGAAGAAGAGATTGAGCAAGCGCAATCTTAGTCGTAATGGGCAAGAAATTTTGTAATCTTCGCAAAGACCCCACCGAGGCAAACAGCTTGCGGCTTACTTCCTGCAAGTGGGGACCCCAGGATAAAGTGCTATCAATATAAAGGCCTAGGTTCTTTACTGTAGTACTAATGGGTAGATTAGCACCATTAAAATGAACCTGTGGTAAAAGTGAACGGTCCAATTTAGCTATCATCCTGGAGCTGCCAACAACAATAACTTGAGTTTTCAACGGATTGACCATAAGACCGTACCTGTTACTCCAATCGCAAATTCGTTCTAAGTCAATGTTCATAGTTGTGAAAGCCTGCCAGAATTTGTCTAGTGGAGCTTGCGTATATATTTGGAGATCATCTGCGTAGAGGTGGTAGGTGGAAGTAATATTTTTGGAGATGGAATTTATAAAAATTGCGAAAAGAAGAGGGGAAAGAACGCCACCCTGCGGTACGCCGGCAGTTGTGCTAATCCAAGAAGAATATCTGTCATCAACGTGCACGCGTTGCCGGCGTCCGAACAGGTAATTGTGAAACCAAGCAATTGCAGTTGGAGATATGTTAAGAGAGCGAAGTATACCCAACAGGACATGGAAATCCACAGTGTTAAATGCATTAGGAGGAGTTTGTTTAATGATTAATATTATGACATGGAATATTTTGACCAAGTTTCACGTACTTAAAAAACCAAAACGAGCCGCGGGAACGTTGAAATAAGAGTGAAATAAATGGAGTTTCCATAAAATCACTTCTTACATACACACCCCGTGAGGAATACATAATCCTTGCAAATTCCATGTCAATCGGCTTAATAGTTCATGAGAATTTCTGATGAGTTCGCAAATGCTATCTCCTGTATATATAATAATTGTAGTAAGCCCTATATCAAATATAGGATTTTAATGAACAAACCTAGTCATGTTTGTGTGTCATGCTTCGGTGACATCGGCTGGTAGTGACAAGTTCTTTGTTATCTCAACGATTTATAACTTTTTTTGCTCATCATCTTTGCTTCATTATTAGTTGTAAAACAAATAACTTTTTATAAATATTAAAGTATCTTTTTCTTGAAATGTTCGCGATGTAAAACAAACATACAAATAACAGTTTCGCTATTCACGGAATATTTCATAAATTCAATTTTTTCTATTTCTTCTCAATACTTATTGGTAGTAAGTAGTACTTATTCGTAGTATTTAGGTACTGGATTCCGGACTATTTCATAGAATGTTAATAAATAAAACAGTTCGTAGCGGGAACTTTTTACGTTATTATTTTTAGCGTTCAATGTGTCGGTTCACACGGCTTCTGATCCGGAGGTCCGGTTTCGAATCCTGACACTGGCTCACCACCAATGACTTTTCGAAATTGTGTTCGGAAGTTATGTGTGATAAATATCGAGGACTGAAAAAACATTATGCCCGGTATGGCAATAGGTTCGCCACCTATTCCATTTGGGAAGTAAACATAACGACGAGACGAGGCTTAACAGCCACTGCCTAAACCTTCGGACAATAAAGGCGTGAAGTTATGTTATGTTATGTCAATGTGTCAATTAATTTTGGTTCGTTAAATAGTTTTTTATAATATATATTGTACTTTATGCTTTCATTTTTCTACGAATTTCAACTCCGCATATTAACTGCAGTGTTCTAATCGCTCAGCTAACTAGAATCGGGGGAGAGGCGGAATTCATGTTTGTCACAAATATTTGTGCTCGGGTGGGAATTGAACCCCCGACTCTTTGCTGCAGCCGGTAGTAATACCAATGCGCCACGAGGCCCGTCAAATTAATTACATATACTTATTTTTTTATGTAATAGAGTGCAAGCATAGAGTGCGAACTACCAAACGGGTCACCTGGTGGTAAGCGAGTAGCGCGGCCCATGGAAAATGTCCATGGGCCGCGCTACTCGCAATACAGATAGTGTCACATTAGTGTGAAGAATAGGGATATGGAACTAACTAAAAGCGGCATGAGCTACTTTCTGTCGATATCCTGAGAGGCCGTGATATTTCAACGATCGACCCTGTCCATTTAACAGCGAACTCTCCCACTATTAATATAACATAACATAACTTCACGCCTTTTGTTACCCGAAGGTGAAGGCAGCACATAACCGCGAGACGAGGCTAAACAGCCGCTGCATACACTATTAGTATACTTAGTAAAATATATTATAGTATGTGGTATATTAGTTTTATCTACAGACTTCTAGAGAATAGATTAAATCATATTTTTTTAAAACATTGTAAACCGTTCAGAGGGGTGGGCTGTATAGTAATAATATGTCGTGTACGTTGTCAACGAAGTGTGACTACCTAGATGATTACATTGTGAGTGCCCAGGTGCATCGAGGCGACATCATTACCCACACGACCCACGCCATATCCATGTCATCTGTTCAGAAGGGTGATTTAATTGTGATTGCTTCCTAGAAACCACGAAAGCGAATCACGACAAGAATGTTGGATGTTTGTCCATCCACTGGAACCTACCTAGTTGGGACCGCAGATATTATTTTGCCAAAGCTACAAATAAGCTAGCTCGCTCTAATCACTTGCGAGATTTGCTCTTTTTAATTTTGAGTTTTTATTTTATCAATCTGCTATAATGTCGTCAAAAGACATAAGCTATATATTGCGTTCGTAGATAAATTTGGCTAACCTCACACAGAAAAAGTATAACAAATATTTCCTGGGATTACAATAGCAACTAAAAACATATAAAATCTTCTGCGTTGTTTTAATATTTGTAACTGACTGACTCGGCTAACTTTCTTTCACCTCAGAGAAATAAGTGAGATTTTTCTAAAATAAAAGTTAGCCAAGTTACATCAGCTAACTGCCTATAAAAGTCCCGTCAAAATCAGTCCAACCATTCAAGAGATTAGCCGGTATAATCAGGCAGACAAAAATTAAGTGTAATATATTGGTGTAATACCGAATATTTACATGCATGTATTAAAAAGCGGTCATTTCAATATTACAAATAGACACTTCAATTTTATTTATATGTATTAGTGTTCGACCGAAGCTTCGGCTTCGGCTGTGGCCACCTTCGGCCAAAAATCCATCTTCGGCGAGATCTTCGGCTTCGGCCGGATGCCGAAGGTCCCGCCAAAGGTCCGAGAAAAACCGGAATTAAACGAACTTTTACGAAAGAGTGAGTGACTGACGGACCGGACTGCACTTAGTTCAAGTGCGGATACCTCTATCACCGAGAGAAAAGCGGCATGAGCCACTTTACGCCGATATTCTTCTTAAGCTGTGGATAATATTGAAGAAAATTATTAAATTACTAATAGTTTATAAACCTTCGGCTTTGGCCGAAGGTTGTGGAGATTGCCGATTAATCGACTTCGGCCAAAAATAGACCTTCGGTCGGACACTAATATGTATAGAACTACTAAAGGAATCTTCTCATTGTTAATTCATTTTAGTTATTATTGAGTCGTCTCGGTGCTCGAATAAAAAGGTCGGGGATCGAATCCTGGTTCACACCAATTACTTAAGAAATATTTGTGTGTAACATTAAAACAACTTTTTAGGATTGTATCGCGTTTATTTAGAACTTATTTTTATTTATTTCCCGACGTTTCGAACTCTTTACAGAGTTTTTAAGAGTAAAAAACGGTTTTTCTCGATTTCCGGCAAAACTAAAAGTCCTATGGATAAAAGTCAAATGGCAAAGTTGTCGGTAATAAAAAGATCTAAAATTTTTGTATTTAGACTTTTCTCACATAAATTCAAAATTTATGTGAAAAATTCAAAAAACCAAGTTTTTGGTTTTTTATTTTTTTAATCTTTTACTATTTTTTTTTTCCCCACGAAATTTTTTTGAAAAGTTACCTTTTTATGTCCTAAATACGCTGTAATTTATTTGTTTAAAAATATTTATTTTTTCGCCTTGTAACATGTAATCTTACGTTTTTCGAGTAATTCAAGTGTAAATTTTAATTAATAGCTCAAAATTGTATATAATAATTTAAAAAAAAAAATCGGTCTCGATTTTTTTTCGATTTTGATTTGGTGGTGGTTTTAAAAATTATCGACACTGGTCTATAACGGCATGTCGAGGCGAACAGCAACTGCCTACAGCGTCAGGTAGAAAAAAGCGTAAAGTTATGTTATGTTATATGGAAATATCTTTACTATGTTGTGTAATCGTTATACAAAACTTGTCGAGTTGATTGTTTCTTTTTTTTTGTTGCACCCACCCTTATCCAACCGGCTAACATTTTACAACTGGAAATGATTATATGCCCAACCTTAATTAAGAGATAGTGAACCGTGTTGTTGAGTAGAAATTGCTGAATTACTCGTTTATCTGTGGTTATAAAAATAACAAGCGGTTCGTTCACCCGGTGAAAAACAAAACGAAGTAGTTAACGATATTGTATTATTGTCCGTTTTTTTTTTCGTTTTTGTGCAGCGCTCGTTTTAATGACGCGCCCGTTCCCATAAAAACCCGGATACGATATCTGTTTTATACACACATATCAACAATGTGTATTTTTTAATATTATCATCATTATTAAAAGCACTATCATTAGTATGAGATATGACATATAGTGAGTTTTTTTTTATTTAGACAATTACGGAGTTACCCCGTCATTAAAATCATATATATGTTTATGTCATAGGGAATCCCATTGAAATAGTATAAATAACATAACTTCACGCATTCCTACCCGAAGGTGTAGGCAGTGACTGTTAAGCCTCAACTTGCCATTACGTTTACGTCCCAAATTGCTTTTGCCATTCTGAGCCCAAAGTTTTTAGTCATCGATATTTCCCACACTTAACTTTCGAAAATAATTTCGAAAATGCATTGGTGTGAGCCAGGATTCGAAACCGATTCGACCTCTGGATTCAGAAGCCGTGTGCTCGACCACTGGATCACCAAGATGTCAAAGGGAATCCCATAGAATTTGGTGTTAAATAGTTAAATTAATTCACCCTTTCATATCTCTATGGGGGTCATGTCAAGAGCGTGCACGTCGCGATCCCTGCCGTCCCAGTGGGACGCAATCTTGACCAAAGCAAACTCAGCCGGACGGGCTGCTAGGGCGTGCCCCGGAAGCGACGGGCACCGATTAGCCCCCGTCGGTGCGGCTGCATGCGCATGCGGCGAAGGGGGCCGCCACCCTTCACGCAGCGCCAATCCTGGCGGGACGAGGAGAGGGGAGTGCCGTATAAGCACGTGGAATGTTAGAGGTAGCATGGCAAGAAAGATGAATGAGATGATGGATGTATTAAATGAGAGATGCCTGGATGCCTTATGTTTGACGGAGACAAAGCGGAGGGGGAGGGAGGCCGAGGACCTCCCCGGTGGCATGGTTGCCCTATGGTCCGGAGTGGACCCGGACGTCCGTGCCAGTGGGGGTGTTGGAGTCGTTCTCTCCTCCCGCTTTGCTTCCGGAGTGAAAGATTATGAGTTGGTAGGCCCAAGACATCTTTGGGTTCGAATAAAACTGGGGATCACGCGAGTTTTCCTGGTCGCAGCTTATGCTCCCGTTAGCTCCGCGATCCCCGCGAACTCGAGGATTTTTGGGAAACTGTTAGGGATATTCTGGATCTAGTTGAGGGAAATGAAAGGATAATTCTGTGTGGAGATCTTAATGGGTGGGTCGGAACCAAGCGAGACGGCCTGGAGGCTGTCCTTGGTCCGAATGGTGACAAGAGAGTGAATGATGCTGGTAAGCCGATATTGGATGTATGTCTGGAACGGAACCTCCTTGTGTCTAACACATTATTCCGTCATAAAGATATTCACACGTATACGTGGAGACGGAATGAGCAAAAGAGTATGATAGATTTGATTTTGATAGATAGCCGTCTCCGAAATACTCTAAGGGATACAAGAGCCTACAGAGGCCCCGCTCTTGATACGGACCACTACCTGGTGGTAAGCCGATTCGTGGGCCTTTTCAAGAAGTGGAGACACTGGCGAGTGCGTACCCATTTCGGAGAGCTTGAAAGGATAAAATGTGAGAAATTAGAAGATGAAAGTGTACGGAGTATGTATGTAGGCCTAGTCAGTAAAAGACTCAATGAGACGAGCCTTTCTGACCTAGGTGTTGAAGAATGCTGGGACAGAATGAAAGAAAGTATAGTGAATAGTGCAAAAGAAGTATGTGGTAGTGCAAAGAGGCATAAGATTCTGAGAGGTGACGCCTGGTGGGACGCGGATGTGAAATCCAGCGTCGAAAGAAAGAAAAAAGCATGGTTGGATTATGTCTCAAGTTTGAACCAGAATGATAGTATGACAGAGAAAAAGTATGAGAGCTACCGCCGCTGCAGGAATGTTACCAAAGCCTTAGTGAAAGAGAAGCGTGAAAGACTTGTTGCGAATGAGGAAGTGAGGTTGACGGAGAACTTCGAGGCGAATAACAAACTCTTCTGGAGGGAAGTTAGAAAGTCTCGGGGTTCTTCGTCAACATCCAGAATGGACAAAATTATGTCTAAGTTTGGTGACATTCTTGCAAACCCAAGCGATGTATTGGGCAGGTGGAGTGAGTATTTTGGGGAAATGTACGAGTATGTTCCGGATGTGGGCGCCGCGAGTGAGCCTACGGCTGACACCGCTGCGCCAACATCTGATGAGGACATTACTATGGAAGAGATTGAATGGTCGATACGAAGTATGAAAAATGGTAAGGCAGCTGGAATTGACATGATGTCTGCTGAAATGATCAAACACGGTGGAACCTGTGTCCGGAATGCTTTCCTGACCTTGAGCAATCTGTGCTGGAGGTCGGGTAAGGTTCCCATGGACTGGAGGCGCGCTGTCATCGTGCCCTTGTATAAAGGTAAGGGATCACGTATGCAGTGCGCCAGTTACAGGGCCATCAGTTTGATCAGTTTAGCAGCAAAAGTGTATGGGAAAATTATTGAAAGGAGAATGAGGGTGATATCTGATGGAGTGTTGTGGGAGGCTCAGGGTGGTTTCAGAAGCGGACGAGGGTGCATGGATCAGATTTTTTCTCTCCGCAACATCGTGGAGAAACAACTGGCTGTTAACCGGAAGGTTTTCTGCGGTTTTGTGGATCTGGAAAAAGCGTTTGACAGAGTGTTACGAAAGGATCTGTGGGATATACTCCCGGGCTACGGGGTGAGCGGAGCACTGCTGCGCGCTGTGCAGTCCACTTATGAGGGCTGCACAGCGTGTGTGCGTGTGTGCGTGTTGACGGCGGCTTGTCCCCCTGGTTTGACTTCAATATCGGCGTCAGACAGGGTTGCGTGCTGTCCGCTCGACTGTTCATCCTGTACCTGGACAGTTGTCTCCAGAGAATGAGATCGACGGATGTAGGGTTGCGAATGGGTGACCTAGTTGTGAGCTGCCTGCTTTACGCAGATGACGCTGTGCTTCTAGCCGAATCGCCGTCGGACCTGCAAACACTAGTCACTACTATGAAAGATGATTGCATGATTAAAGGCTTGCAGTTGAATGCGAAGAAAACGAAAGTCATGGTGTTTGAAAGGGAGGAATCCAGAACAGATGCAAGGATAATGGTTGATGATGTAGTGCTGGAACAGGTGAATGAAATTGTATATCTTGGATGCGCTTTTAGCAGAGATGGAAGGTACACCGCGGATGTAGAAAGACGAGTGGCGATAGGAAATAGCGTAAACGGAGTGTTGGGCAGATTCCTGGGCGCAAAAAATATTAGCAGAAAGGCCCAGTTAGCAATCCACAATGCAGTCCTGATCCCAACACTAACTTATGGAAGCGAGAGCTGGGTATGGCAGAGTGTGCATGAAAGTAGAATAAACGCGGTAGAAATGAGGGCTCTACGCAAAATCTGCGGAGTGACTCTCGCTGACCGCGTAGAAAACAAGGTTGTAAGGAAGGAAGTTGGTTTGAAAGAGAGTGTCGGTGTAAAAGTAAGAAAGGGCATGCTCCGATGGTTCGGACATGTAGAAAGAATGGTTGACGCAAGACTGACTAAGCAGATATACAATGCAAAAGCGGACGGATGTAGGAGTCGAGGACGGCCAAGACACACATTCCAAGACCAAATAGAACGTGTTCTGGAGGAAGGTGATGTTAAGAGCCTCAAAAACCGACGCGCGTGCATGAAAAGAATTATGAAAGTCAACGAAGCGAGTGAGGTGTGTAAGAATCGTGCCCTGTGGCGCTCTGTTCTCTCTGCCTACCCCGCAAGGGATTTGGCGTGAAGTTATGTATGTATGTATGTATGTATGTATATCTCTATAGATATTTGTCCTTAAAAATGTAAATACAGTGTAAGTAATGTAATGTGAGTAAATGTATGTCATTATAAATTTATTATATTACAGTCGATATTATTGTCATGTTCCATACATAGTTCATTCATACACTTTGTGTACTATTACTTTCATACATACATTAATTTCATACATACCTTTTAGAGTATTCATATTCTGACTTGTTTCATACATTAAATAAAAAAAAACGGTCTTTCGTGTGAATATTTGCCATTCACATAATTAAGTTTTAGCGAATATCCGTTATGATGGCTTACGTACTATTAATACTCAAAGTGAGTTTGAGTTACGTTCTACATATCTATTTAATTATTTATATATGTGAAGTTAATTGCTTTTAGTTTATACCTTAAAAGAAATATACATAAATATAGTTACAAAAGTCTGAAGACGATCGCGAAGAGTTTGTGAACGGGAATGATTAAATGCTGTGAGCGAAGTGAAGAGCCCCGCCACGGTCAAAGACCGGTTCGCATTATTTCGGAAATATTCGATGGTTTTTTTTTTACTTTTTTATTTGCAAGGGCCGCGAGACGCGCTATGTCGAAGGATGACCTCATGTGGGGGGATTTTGTTTTTGTTTCCATCTTGCATGCCGTTTTCCTGCTATAAGTCAGACTATATATTTATTCTTTATAACGGAAACTTTCATACAGATATATAAATTTTAAAATGTTTAATGACCGTTTCGATGATTTTTTATAGTAATTTTCAATGTGGTGTTAAAATATAAAGGCTTTAGTGATCTGTTATATTAGAATATGGACTAGACTGAGAGTAGTGAAGCTGGATCAATTCAATTCGTTTTGGATCAGATTCCATTTTTTATTTTTATTTGTAATGCGAGTGGATTTTTAGTCTTTTAATAAAAAGCTTTTATATTTTATTGCGTTTCTCGGTACGAATAAAAGATAGCTAATTAATGGCTGTTAAAATTTTGATATGAGGTCAATTAACCTTGTCGAAGTCTAAAAAAATAATTAGAGTATTTATAATATTCACGTAAATCACAATATTACGTAATAACCAATGTTTAAACCAAATCTTTTACAGGTAAGTAATGGTTTTGGTGGTTGAGCACCCCGCTTCTGAATCTAGAGGTCGCGGGTTCGAATCCTCACAGTGACTCACACCAATGACTTTTCGAAGTTCTTTCCAGAAGTTATGTGTGAAATATATCGATGACTGAAAAACTCTGTGCGCCGGTATGGCAATAGGTTCAACAGTAACAGTGGTAGAGCCTAGCAGTTCGCTGCATGAATGGGCCGGCTCGACCGGTGAAACACCACGACCTCTCAGAAGACCGACGTAAAGTGGCTCATGCCGCGTTTCGTTCGGTGAGAGAGGTACCCGGAGGCCCATCCCCCTTTCCCATCCTTTCCTATCCCCTATCCCTTAAAGGTCGGCAACGCAACAGTAACACTATATGTGTTGCTGGTGTCCATGGGCGGCGTTGGTTGCTTACCATCAGGTGACACGCCTGCTCGTTTGCCCTCCTATCCCATAAAAAAAAAAAAAAAAAACCGCCATTAGGGACGTAAACATAACGGCGGGACGAGGCTTGTAACCGCCGCTGCCTACACCTTCGGGTAGAAAAAGGCTGTCTTTCTGTGAGAGAGGTACCCGGAGGCCTACCCCCCTTCCTCATCCTTTCCTATCCTACTCCCTCAAAGGTCAGTAACGCAACTGTAACACCATATGTGTTGCAGATGTCCATGGGCGGCGCTGGTTACATACCATCAGGTAACACGCGTGCTCGTTTGCCCTCCTATCCCATAAATAAACAAAATGTTTAAATTTAAACTTGGGTTTATTGTGCAAGGTCCAATGATCTCACATTAAACTTCCGATTGATGAAAATAAAAAACAAATACTGCTGATTATGTCATCAATTCATATCGGGTACAGATAAACCGCTTCAAGAGGAAACATTACATCTTTTTTCTAACCAGTATGGACAGTAGTTATTTTTTTTGTTGTCGATATTCCTTGAAAGTCAATAAAACCGGCTAACGGCCTGTTTAAGATAGTGTTAAGTTGATCAATTTGTGTCGTACAATTTATACTCTTGTTTTTTTTTTTGGATTAGGGTATACATAAACAAGCAATTGGGTCACCTGGACTGCAATACTAACAATGTTACAGATGCGTTGCCGGTCTTCAGGATGGAATTGAGTAATGGTCGGAATTGGGATGGAGAGGCCAAAAGGAAAAGCGTTTGGGCAACCTGATGATCTCTTATCAAACGAAACGCGTTACGAGCCACTTCATTTCGATATCATAAATAAATAATCATTTATTTACTCTTTAACCGCTTTACAAATAAGTTAATTTCATCGTTTATGCAGCGAGAACCAGTGCGGATATGCTGTGATATCGTGATATTTCGCTGGTCGAGTCGGCCCATTCAAGCGTGGCCTGACCTTTGTTGAAAATTTGCGTAAGAAATTGCAACTTTTTAAATTTAATTTATTTAATTCATAGAATTTTGTTAGGTATGGCTACCGGATGCTTGCCTAGAAATAAACTACCGATTGCTGGTTTGTTTTTTGCCAAAAACGTTATTCAAGTATCACATTGCGCAAGCACCATGATGAGTATTTTAATGAAGGAATAGAATAAACAATATTTTTAATGTCCTTTCAGGACAGAAATATGGAGACACACTTAGTGTAATTTAATTTTATAGGTGAAGTATTTAGATACAGGTATTTATAGTGAATTACGAATGACTTTGGCAAGTGAGCCAATTTGAATGATCTGTTGGCGGGCCTCGTGGTGCATTGGTAAGACAGCAGACTGCGGACTAGAGTTCGGGGGGTGCGATTCCCACCCGGGTATAAATATTCATGATAAGCAACTGTTTTTCTATATATTATAAGCACGTGTTTACAAAAAATTATACATAGTTTCCATAACAAACTGCCAGCATTTTTGTGGTTTAATTGGTAAAAGTAGAATGCGCTGTGTGCATTGTGTTGTGTCTAGGGTTCACACTCGAGTAAAGAAAGGCTTTGTTCCCGGGAAATCAAGCTCGAAAAAAGTCGAAAACTCTAGAAATTATAATGCAAATACATCATATACTCATAACCCCAGAAGACCCGAGAAGTTCTCCTTGAGAATTCTCGAGACCAGAGAAATTAAAGAGGTCGACAAATCATGAACGCTAATTGAGTCGAAAAATATTATTATAACTACAGTCGTTAAGGAAAACAGCATGAGCCATCATTATACTTGGTAAAAAAAAAATAAAGACGGTTAAAAATATTCGCATATACACTAAAGAGCTGCTTGAAGATTGTAAACACTCGCTAACTTTATTATTATACTTTCTTGGAAATTGTCACTGTTCCACTGCAAATAATATTTAGTTATGCCAGCTTATAGTGTTTGCTTTTCTGTTGTGCGGAGATAAAACATCGTTATTTGGGGATTTAGATAACACACATATACGACAGCTGGAAGCTGTGTTTTCGCTTTTAATACTACGGACTTACGACCTTACAGCCTCTTTATACCCGCAGCAGTGGCTGTTATGCCTCGACTCGCCGTTATGTTTACGTCTCAAATGGAATACGTTGCGAGCCTATTGCCGGGCACAGAGTACAATGTTGTCATTTATCAGTCATCAATATTTGTCACACATAACTTCATTGATGTGTGGCAAGGTCTCGATCCCGGGTCTTGTTGTTTTAGAAGCGTACTGATCAACCTCCAGACTATTATAATGTTAGTAGGATATTATTCATCAGATTACACCTAACCGTTTCTGAGAAACGGTACTGAAGCGGCCTCGCGATGAAACATCGCGCGGTATGTTTGTTTTCCTTTCGTACGATTCAAAAATGGCTCCTGCGAAATTTTACTGTTCGCGGGAATCCGCGCAGTAGGTAACTACATTAGGTACTAGGTACTCGTATAACGCGACGTCTTGTTTGCTCAATCCCGATTCGATAAACGAATTACAGCTGTTGCTTATCGGCCTCCCGCGCGCTTTTTGTGAAGCTTTCAAATCTCAATTCCATTCCACAGATAAATATTTAGTACATTAATTTTTTCCTCTTATTTTTTTATGACCATGGATACAATGATTATTAGGTTAGTCGGTCTCTATGATCTAATAGTTTATTCAATTAACACGCAGTAGTAGTAGATTAGTTCTTGTTTGGAATGTCTCAAGTTTGAATCCGGCTGCGAAACGTTAGGTTTGTAGGTAGTTAGTTATATCAGTGCTAAACTTGACCCGTCCCCTCGTTTCTGCTGGAATGACATTTAATCATTATGTACGGAATTATTTCGTAGATGTATGTATGTGTAGTTAGGTCCCCACAGAACTACCTACGCTGTAATCATATGACAATGGCCGCAAACGTGAATGTGTTTCCCACAAATTGATTATTTCACGGAATCCTATTAGTTCTTTGTATTCGTATTACAGGTTAGGTAAAACCGTTCGCATAACCGATAACGGACTTCGCGTTAGTTATTAGTCAATAGATTACAATATCTATACCTAGCCCATTGTGGGCTAGGTATAGTCTAGGCATATATCGTGGACTGAATATAAAATAAATACCCAAATATAAAGTTAGGTGCGTCAAATAGATTTTTTTTTGTTTTAAAACAAAATCCATGTTATGATATTCAGTCGTCTCAGTAGTCTGACGGTCAAGCACTCCGCTTCTGAATCAAGAATTTGTGGGATCGAAACCCGGCTCACACCGATGACTATTCGGAGTTATTTTCTCAACTTATGCGTGATAAAGTTCATATACTTAGTCATGCCATAAATATTGTAACAAAGAAAAAAAAATGTTTTTAATTGCAAATAACATTTATTACTTTTACAGTGTGTTACTTTAATACATAAATATAAAACGATATCTATATATATATAAGAGATTTCCACCTATATATTGACTCATCACGATATCTCTGGAACCATAAGGCGTAGCGACTTGAAATTTGGTAGGATTATTCCTTTCGCCGAGTAGAGGTCAGCTAAGAACGGATTTTACGAAATTCCACCCACAAGGGGGGTTGCGGGGGTGTTAACAATGGATCACGATATCTCTGGAACCATAAGGCGTAGCGACTTGAAATTTGGTAGGATTATTCCTTTCGCCGAGTAGAGGTCAGCTAAGAACGGATTTTACGACATTCCACCCACAAGGGGGGTTGCGGGGGTGTTAACAATGGAAAATTCCCATTTTTAACCTATAGCTGCTATCGACTTCAAATTTGTCGAAGATATTGCAGTATTAACATAGCGGGGCAGCAGTTATTACTTTTGATGCGAAACAGAGTTCGCCGGGTCAGCTAGTAAAATATAAAAAGCTTATTCGAAGTGGTCTCCATTGGCTGCAATACAGGCCATTAAACGTTGAGGCCAGTTATCAATAGAAACACGCACTTTTTCCATGCGAAAATTCTTCACTGCCAATCGTATGGATTGTTTTAGGGACTCTAAATTATTATGACGTTTAGAGCAAGCCGTACTCTCTAAAACTGACCACAAATCATAATCCAGTGGATTTAGATCGGGACTAGATGACGGCCAGTCTTCAGCTCTAATGAAGTCCGAAACGTTCGCTTCCAACCAAGATTGCGTGGACCGAGCTTTATGACCCGGTGCCGAGTCTTGCTGGAAGGACCATACTTCGTTATTGAACATGGTGTTGTTAAGGGGCTTGACTACCTTTTCAAGAATGGTATCTTGATACACTTGTGCCGATGTTTTGATACCTTTTTCACAAAAATATGGCTCTGTCACTCCTTCGTAGCTAACACCCCACCAAACCATCACTGAAGTCGGATAATGCCCACGTTGCACTCTGTCAACTAATTGGGAAGCTTCCTTAGAGCTTTGAGCATAAATGCGGTCATTTTGTTTGTTAAAATGTTGCTCAATTGGAAAAACTTTTTCATCCGTAAACAATATTTTTCTGTGACCTCCCTTTGCGTACCGCTTCAGTACTTGTTTAGATTTTAACACCCTATTCTTTTTTAAATTATCAGTTAATAAATGACCAGTGCGCCTCTTATAGGCTGCAAGTCCTAAGTCATCTTTTAAAATACGCGACATTGTTCTAGGTGCTATGTTCATCTCCCGAGATAAAATCTTTTGCTTGCGGACAGGATTTCTTCGAATTCTTTCCCTTACTGCTTTGACCACCTTTTTCGTACGAACACTACGTGGACGGCCAGGTCTTTTTCTGTCACAAACAGAGGAGGTCTCATTGTACCTATTAATAGCCCGGTACACAAACATTTGACTAATACCAAGTGTATGGAGAGTTTTAAAAAGTGCATTTGGCTCCATACCTACTTTGTGTAATGCAATCACAGCGATTCGGTTCTCTTTATCACCCCACTCCATTTTAATATCCCAAAATATTGTACAATGTATTGGCGCCAAAACGAGAAAACACAATGAACAATCGTATAAAAATGACAGATTTCAAATTCAAATGTAATATTTTTTTATTTTTAGTTGTAACAGTATTTATGGCTAGACTAAGTATATGAGTGACAACGTTGCGTCCGGTGTGTGGCAATAGGTTCCGCCACCTATTCCATAAAGGACTCACTTTGCGTTACCAGTAGCTTACACCTTTGGGAAGAGAATGCGTGAAGTTACAAAGACAACATTATTGACTTTCTCTGACTCCAAATCATCGCTCATATATAAAACGTAACATATAAGTAATAAAATGTATTATATCTACAAATTTAATGACGTCATTCTGTAATAAAGAAATCAATGACTCTTTAATCCCCGCTACTGTAATAACATTATATTTACATTCGAATAGCTTCTAGTATTAAAAATTTAATTTTTAGGCAATGTTAATTAATTATGATCATTAAAACTTTTTATTTCGACCGACCGGTCTCGTGGGTCGGTTCTCTCTTTTTGTCCTAAGTTCAGTATCCATTAGGAACAGTGGTAGAAAGGATATTTTGGTGGTGTGTATGTTTTTTTTTTTTCATTAATCCCCGGTAATAAGAAATTTAACCTTGCGCAAAAAGTTTTCACAAGAAGCAGACACTAATTGTTTTGGGATTGTTTTTCTTCTTCTGTCTTCTATCTTATAACAGTGCTTCATACTGTAAGTATCAAGGCTGGTTAAGAGGAACGATGAGCGTTCGAAATCTAAAAATCAATAACTGTCAATAAGCTAAAAAACGCGGTAAAATTAAAGATTTCCTCAGCACTGCATCTGCCTTATATTATGTATTTGCTACGTTAAGTTTTAAATGAATTTTGAAAATTCAGTAACTAGATATCATTTTGAAATGCTCCAAAAGTCTAAATATCATACTTAGTTTGTTGTTTTATTTACAAATAATGCTTTTAAATTTGTATTAATACTATTAAGAAATGGACATTGGCAAAACGGAAGCTAAAATATGCCTATGCAACCAAAAAAAACCCGGTAATATAAAGACAAGTGTTATTTTTTTTTATCAAATGTAACTTCTTATGTGAAACTTTCTCTGGTCAACTTATCAAAATGAAACGTTTTTTTTGTTTGCAGGTTCAAAGATGGTGTGGCATATCCCTGGTCGGCGGGCGTATCGACCTTCATTCTCTACCCTGAAGCGGCTAACCAGACTTTGTATACCCGCCGTGCTTCCAGGGCGGACTCGGGCAATTACACCTGCCGTCTGAGCAACGAGACTAACACCGAGATGCATACTGTAAAATTAAACATACTAGGTAAGATAATTATTAATTTATTTTTTTGAAAATGTTTAGATTATGAAGTCAACATACAATTAAACATACTTAACCTTGCGGGGTAGGCAGAGAGAACGGAGCTCCATAAGGCACGATTCTTACACACCTCACTCGCTTCATTGACTTTCATAACTCTTTTCAGGCACGCGCGTCGATTTTTGAGGCTCCTAAAGTCCTAAAATCACCTTCCTCCAGAACACGTTCTATTTGGTCATGGAATGTGTGTCTTATTATTATTCAACATAGTTATATCAGAAGAAAACAAAACACTATAACTAAATGTTATATATGTTGACGGGCCTCGTGGCACATTGGTAAAACTACCGGCTGCAGCAATGAGGTCGGGGATTCGATTCCCACCCGAGCACAAACAAATATTTGTGACACGAAATAAATGTTTGTGTGGCGTCTGGGTGTTTTTCCATGTATTATAAGTATGTATTTACAAAAGAAAAGTATATATGTATATATATACTTTTCTTTACTTATCTTGTATATCCGTTATCTAGTATCCATAACACAAGCATTTAGTTGCTTAGCTTGGAACTAGAGGGCGCTGTGTGTATTGTGTCCAAGATATTTATTTATTTAAATTTATACTAAATTAGTACAAACATATTATTTTTGTTTCAAACGAGTTATTTTTTTGGACAAAACGATCAAATAAAGATATACAATAAGTACGGAAGTACGTAAATTTCGATATTTTTTAAGTTAAACGGGAATTATATTGGCGGTATCTAGTATTTCCATTCCTTACACAAAAGTCCTTAAACAAAAGTTCTGTACAATGTTATAACATAACTTCACGCCTTTTTTTACCTGAAAATGTAGGCAGTGGCTGTTAAGCCTCGACTCGCCGTTATGTTTACGTCCCAAATGGAATAGGTGGCGAACCTATTGCCATACCGGGCACAAGGTTTTTAGTCATCGAGATTTATCACACACAACTTTCGAAATTAATTTCGAAAAGTCATTGGTGTGTGCCAGGATTCGAACCCGCGACCTCTGGATTCAGAAGCCGTGTGCCCGACCACTGGACCACCGAGACTACTCTTATTATAGATGCCATAAATAAACACTTTTGAGTCCAAACACATTATCTTTCTGGCTACTCCGCAAGAGATCTGGCGTGAGTAAAAGCAAATTTGGACTTTAGTCGCAAACTAAAACTCATCTAAATGATGACTGATGTTAGTACGTATAATATTTTTTTCTAACTCAACTCGATCCAACGAGGAAAATGTAATCGAAAATACGTCGTTGTTCTCAGAAAAAGCAACGGACACGCCGAGGACGATGTTCATTTCGAAAGACCAGTGGCTGAGGGAGGGGGGCGAACTGCGCTTGTACTGCGAAGCTCTTATTGGTAAGTACACTTGTGTTCAGAGTTAATGCCCTGGGGGCCTATTAGGAGCTCTTAATTCCAGCCAGCTAACACGCTGCCTAGCGAATTCGTATTTCCAACGACTAATTTCAGCTAGTCTAGACTACTCATGACTGACTAAATGAGGTAGGTAGTAATAGGATAATTAAGAGTTCATAATACGCCAGCTGTACTTGTTACTTGTTTGGTTTAATATATTGCACAAATCGTTATGTTATTTCAATATTTTTTTTATTTGTAAAATCACGCCCTTCCTACCCGGTAGTGCAGACAGCGGTTAATTGTTCTGTCTCGACACCTCGAATTGTTACGTCCCAAATGAAATAGGTGGCGGGACTTATTGTTATACACCGCGCAAAACGTTGTCAGTCATCGATGTTTACCTAACATTACTTCCGAGAACGCATTAATGCCAGGATTCGATGTCAAGACTTCTTTATTCAGAAACAGCGTGTCCAGATCACCGAGACGTCTAAATATAAAATAAACAAATTCAAAATAGGCATTTTTATGATAAGAAGGATATAGTTTTTTTTTTATGAAATACGAGGGCAAAAGAACAAGTGGGTCACCTGATGGTAACAACTACTCACCGCCAATGAACACCGTGGTGCGTTGCCGTCCTTAAAGGGAGTAGGAGAGGAAAAGCAAGGGAAATCGGGCCTCCGCATATCTCTCTCACCGAACGAAACGCTGCCACTTCACGCCGATATTCTGAGAGGCCGTTTTATTTCACCGCTCGAATGGGCCCATTCATGCAGCGAACGGCGTTGCTCTACCACTGTAGATATTTATGTTCAAAAACAAGAATATAACATAAATTTATTTGAAGTCGTTCACTATAATTTCGCTTAAGGCGGGAAGCAAATAGTACACCTACGCGACACAGAGACACGGATCTCTATTTGCGTTGTACACCCGTGTAGGTGTACCATATAACAAACAGCTCACATGACCTAGATAGACTTTGTATTTTCCGTGGGATTCATGTGGAATCCGTAAGGATACAACTGGAATTAATTTTATTAATTAATTTTACTGTTTATTTATTAATAACATAATTCTTATTCGACATTAACTCAATTGGACACGTAATAAATAGTCATTGCAGTTTTTCCCCATTCATGGGAATATTTATGCTATACGTGTCATTCTCAGATATTTAGTTAACTTTTGACCTAATTTTGACATTGCTGTTTTTTTTTTTGTTAAAATTAGAATAGTTTGTATTCCATCTGCTCTGCGGTAACTAAAAGGGCCAATCACTTTCCATGATATTTTTAGAGAAATTAATGTTTTTTTGAAACGTCCAACACGATTATTATGATAAGATAAATCACATTTTTATTGATAAATCAATTGAAACAACAAATTATATTTTAATTTTACAAAGTCTATAATACAATACAGTACGTATTGTATTGTATGTATTGTACTTAGGAGTTACTCCACACCAACTCTATTGTATTAAACGAGCTTGGATCCCACATTTATTTAAATTTCATAAATAACTAGGCACTGACCCAAAAATAAATGGAGTCTATAACATCGCTTAGTAGTTTTAAATAATGGATTATACGTTTATAATATAGTGAAATTTGATGCTAACACCAATTTAACCAAATTTTGAGAATGTCCCATACAGAGAATCAACATTATGCTCATTATTTAATAGGTACATTTTCAGCTGCATCGTTTCGCGGTTAACCGACTACATATTGGACTGACAGATGTTTTTTTTTTGTCTCAGGACGTTCATATTTGGCGGACGCTCGCAGCGACCTCCGGTGGCGAAAAGTTTTGCCCAACAACACCGAGGGAGACTTGTTGCCCACGCAGACAGAAATAACCACCTCCCGGTAAGACAATAACTATATTAAACTATATTGGTAATATAAAAAGTAAACATCTGTTTATTTGGTGCAGATAAACTTTATTTATCTACCTACTCACTATTTTATTTTTTTCTCTTTATACTTAATTGGAGACTGGAAACCTACTTTGTTCCTGTTTTTATTAATAATCAATTTGCACATGCACACAATTGCCCGTCCTTAACCTCTGTTATAAGGCTACACGACTAGCACTCCCCAAGTTGTAGTATCTTTAAAAAGTTAGTTGTCTCGGGGTCAAAAGTGGGTAAAGAAAGTGTACAACAAAGGCGATTAGATAGTTACCAATCAAAAATATTCCCTTTTTACAACCCGCTAAATAGTAGAAACTCATATTAAAAATCCACCTTTTTCATTACTAAGTTCTTTAGTTCTTAATCTGCATTTTCTCATTTTTTTTAACTTTAACTTGACGATCGTCTAGTACAGTCTTTCCCAAAGTGGGCGATAACGCCCCCTTGTGGGCGCTGCATGTCTCAAGGGGGTCGGTAAGCGACCCAGAAAGAAAATGGGGGCGTCGTATAGAGGCCTGGGGGGTGATTTGTACTATGGGTATACTAGTGGTTTTTAAATAGTTGAGAAAATGGGGGCGCTAAAAAAAATCTTTTTAATGTGGGCAGTAGACAAAATAAGTTTGGGAACCACACCCCCACCACCCCAGTCTGGGTTCTTTTTACACCTTGCAAAATTATCTAAATTAGGTTGCAAAAATTCCAAAGATTCATAGAATGCATTTTATAAGTAGGCAATTTTATAATATTATATAATTAACTGAATACTGTTGTTGCAGGGAAGATGTCGAGGACATAATCGGTTCGTATCTGATAGTTCCGCGGGTCTCCGCTCAGGATTACGGCACCTACGTGTGTCTTGTACACAGCAATAACGTCGTGTCCAAGAACTACGTCACCGTGCATTATAAATGTAAGATATTAATTTATATTTATAGTTGCCCGTGCGAACTTTGTTCCGCAAAAGTAAATTTGGGACATATCACTTTTTTCCTTTCTACGTCATACATGAATTATAGATAAAAACCACCCTGTTTACACCATCTATCTATTAAAAACAAACGGCATCAAAATCCGTTGCGTAGTTTTAAAGATATAAGCATATAAGGGGACAGACGGCGGAAAGCGACTTTGTTTTATACTATGTAATGATGATTACAACACACTCTAATATACGTCTATATGTTTGATGATCAGTGTTCTGAAGGTAGAGCAAAGAGATTTTGAATCAAGCAGTCTTGGTTTCAAATCGAGGCTCAAACCACAATTTTTACGGATTTTTTTTCGGAAACCATGTGTGTTAATTATACATAAATTACTGATATAATTGTGCCTGGTGTAACAAAAAAAAAATGTTTGTTTATGGGCTAGTGCGGCGAACGAGCAGGCGTGTCATCTAGATAGTAAACAACTAACGCCGTCCATGTACACCTGCGACACAGACAGGATCACAGTTGCGTTGCCCAGCCTTTTAATTGCGATAGGAAATGGGTCGAAAGTGGGCTAGGAAGGGCAGAGGGTTAGAGGTGGTTAGGCCTCTGGATACATCTCTCTCTGACCGAAACGCGGCCTGTACCAATTAACGTCGATATTCTGAGAGGTCGTGGTATTCCGCCGGTCGAGCCAACCCGGATAGAAGTCAGAACTAAAAAATCATGTAAATGTCCAATAAACCTATTGGTTTATTTATCGTTAAGGTCTGTCTGCTTAATATTGAATAAAATCAAAAATATTTTCTTATATCTGTCTTAAATTGTTAATATATAAAATTATGGCATTTAAATTACACTTAAACAAACAAAAATGCAATATCCCTTAATCATTACGCAAGTTAATAATCAATTCTGCCATATAGTGTGACAATTCATCTTTATTGAAATGCTGTTGTGCAATAATAATTTGAGACAGGTATTTGTGTGTGAACATTCCTTATTCAGGTCGAGGCGTACTGAGTACAGTCACATCAAAATGTAGACATAACATATTGATAATATTATTGTTTAGGTATTTTTGCACGTGTTGTATGTAACAAGATAGCGTTACATTCGACTTACTCATCTTTATTATGACGGATGTGTCTTAATTTTCGTCGTTTTAGTCCTAAATGGAATAGGTGGTGCACCTATTGCCATACCGGACACAAAGTTTTCACTCATCGATATTTCATTTATTTATTCCAACCCGCGACTTCTGGATTTAGAAGCGGGGTGCTCGACCACTGGACCACCAAGAGAATTTTTAAAGTTTTTTTAAAGACTACAATTTCAAAGTTGTAGATAATTATTCGTCGCCTTCAATATTCATTTGCAACTTGACAATTATTCATCGTCAACAATTGTGGTGGCATTTTAACGCAAATTTATTAATAAACTAGCTGACCCCGCAAACGTTATCTTGCCAAAAAATAAAATTTAAAAAATAAGGGTTGATCGTAGGGGGTTGAAATTTTAGGGTTGTATGTATTTTTGTATCCCGTTTTATAAAAAAAATAAGAAACAGAAAAATGTCGAAAAATAAAAAAAAAATATTGAGGGGTGGGCTACCCTTGTGATTTAGGGGGATGAAAAATAGATGTTGTCCTATTCTCAGACCTACCCGATATGCACACAAAATTTCATGAGAATCGGTCGAGCCGTTTCGGAGGAGTTCAATTACGCACATCTAGACTCGAGAATTTTATATATTAGATATATTTAAAAAAAAATAGACATTTTTTATGTCTGTCACTCAAAAAGCCCTTACTTACTTACTTTCTGAATTTTAAGCCAAGTTCCTTACGAGATAGGCAGAAATAACAGGGCGCCATATAACCGCGATCCTTGCACACCTCACTCGCTTCTTCCACTTTGTTGGCGTAGGGAATAATAGATCCCGGAATATCTACATTCTCGTGTCAGTGTGCGTTATTGAACTCCTCTGAAACGTGACCGATCCATTCTTATTAACCGACTTCGAAAAAAGGAGGAGGTTCTCAATTCTTCTGTATGTATATTTTTTTTATGTTTACCGATATTTTCGTCAATTATAGATTACGTTCCTAGGCTTGCACCGACTCCAAAATAAGTGACATTTGTAAATATTATAATAGCTAAAGATAACTTTATTAACGTATTACATTTTGTATATTGTATTATGTATACAAATTAGTAAGTTAACGCTTATCGTTATTTATCGCTTTTTAGTTATAGAGGTTCTGTTTTCATATACTTAAAGGTTTTGTGGTTTACGTTTCTAGAAGTCGGTATAACTTTTTTTAACAAGTATTGTTTTGTTTATCAAAAACTTCTTTTTTTTTGACAAGACAACGTTGGCTGGTTCAGCTAATAATATATATAAATTATTTGCTTGTGGCTTGGTTAGACGGTGGGTCAGACGGCAGTACGTCGACTGTGTGGTGCCAGGGCGGGTCGGTGCCGTGGCGCGCGCTGGTGCTGGGCGCGCTGGCGGGCTGCGTGCTGCTGCTGTCGGCCGTGGTGCTGCACCGCCGCTGCACGCCGCGCCTGCTGCTGGCCGCGAGGCACGCGAGGGCACGGACACTGCCGCCTGCCTGCAGGGCCAGGGGTCAGTAACTCTTTTTTTATGAGATAGGAGGGCAAACGAGCTTGCGTGTCACCTGATGGAAACCAACCCACGCCGCCCATAGACACCAGCAACACATATAGTGTTACTGTTGCGTTGCCGGCCTTTAAGGGATAGGGAAGGATGGGGAAGGGGGGTGGGCCTCCGGGTAACTCTCTCACCGAAAGAAACGCGGCATGAGCTACTTTACGTCGATCTTCTGAGAGGTCGTATTTCGTATTTCAACGGTCGACCCGGCCAGTCTTTCGGATTACACACGTCTGTGTGTAATCCGAAAGACTGGCCGGGTCGAAACTGTTGTCTAACAGACAGGGCCCATCATAAATTGGAATATCTTATGATCGTCAATCGATTTGGTTGTGATATAGACGTCATAGTAAACTATTTCAACCAAAATACTGACTCCAATCGATATGGGAGGAACGATGGAGTTGAGTCTATAACATTCATATTTAAGTTATATATTTTTTAATTTTTCATGAAAAGTGAATAACTACTACTAATCATCCGTTCAGATACTTACATAGACTTTATTCTAGAATTAAAACTTATTTTTACTAATTTTGAACATTTTTTTCTATCAGTGCTGGAGAAGGAGTTCGACGTGTTAGTATGTTGGACCGCGGTAGACTGCGAGCTGGTGCGCGGCGCCCTGTTGCCGACCCTCGCCCTCAAGTACAAGTACAGAGTGCACGCGGTGCAACTGTCCACACAACCTGACACATGTGAGATACCACAAAATTACTGCACACATATTGATACAATTTATGTTTATGAACTGTTGTTTGTTGCACGCTGTTATGACCGCGTAGTGTTTCCAATGATGATAACTTTCTTCAAAGACATCAGAGTTCAATTTTAAAAAAGCGGTAAACCTGGATCCTGTTTTTGAAATAGAATAAATCTTTGACAGACGGGATGAAATCCATCTGAGAGCTTCCTCTTTTAAGTATGGACGGGATATACAGACAGACTTGTATTTATGAATCAATATGAATATTTTAAATGAAAATCTTCTACTTATTCATTTATTTTGTGATTAAAAAAAATTGAATATTTATGTCAAATAATGTATTGAGATTTCATGTCGCTCATTAATTAGAATTACACAGTTCTTGAAATGCAAGTTTCACCTATGAATTAAGTACTTAAGCATCGTAAAGGGATTTGGTGAATCAAAGTTGTATATGCAATGTACGTCTTATACAGGGTTATTTCAAATATACTAATAATTAGCTAAGGGTATATTCTGTAGGTAATTACCTAACACTTTTGTTCTACGACTTTTTAAAAATCACAATTTTAATTTTTTTTTCATTTCAAACAAATTTAAATAATTAAAATCGGTAGTTGTAAAATATTAACTAAGTCTACGTATTGCATTGAGCGCATCTAGTGACAACGGTATGGGGGGGTAGCGGGGCAAGGTCACGCGGCATTTGTACTTTGATGGACCCGTAGGTCATTAGCCAAACATATGTTAGTCGCCCGTAAGACTGATCACGTTTCGACATGTTTTTTAACTTTATGTATGAGTATGTTCGACTTGCGGTGGCAAGTATTTAATAAATGTAATTAGTCGCAGTTGGTATGTCTGAATAATCTCGAATGCTTAATATCGTGGGCGGAATAATCGAGTTTTCACTTAAATACCCACATTAAATAGGTAGGTAAATAATTCAAATTTCCTACATTAAATTTTAAGTGTATTAGCCTAAAAATACATTTCTAACACCTTTAATTTCGTAATCTACACGATATCCGATTGGGTATGTGAATTAAAAGCAGTTTCGTGTAGAAAGCGCGGGAACTCGCTTCTCTTGTTTAGATGCATAAACAGAGCTGCTACTCTGAATGAAAATCGGGTGAAATAGGTACCTTTAGTACAATATACAGAGTTACAAAGTGTCAGATGGTACAATTAAATCTTAAAAATCGTTTTTTTTACTAGAGTTTTAGGTTTTTGTAAAACTGGTAAAAGAAAAGTTGTTTAGAATGACACAAAGGAGCTATGTGTAGAATAGTATTAGTATATTAAAATTAACCCTGTATAAATTGTGTTTATATTTTAGGGTACAGTGAACTTCTGGGTGAATCGTCTCGATGTCGGTCCCTGGTGGCGGTCCTGTCGCCGGCGCAGTACTCGCCGCAGCAGCTGCTGCTGGCGCTGCGACAGCTGCGATCTCTGCCGCTACCGCCCGTCGTCGTACTGCTGCAGGTCGGTCATTTAATGCATACCGTTTATTCGTACAAGTATTTCTTCTGTGGTATAATTTTAGCCACAGAACAAACATAACTTCACGCCTTTGTTACCCGAAGGTGTAGGCAGCGGCTGTTAAGCCTCGTATCGCCGTTATGTTTACGTCCCAAATGAAAGAGGTGGCGATCCTATTGCCATACCGGGCACAAAGTTTTCAGCCATCGATATTTATCACACTTAACTTCCGAAAACAATATCGAAAAGTCATTGATGTGAGCCAGTATCAGGATTCGAACCCGGACCTCTGGATCAGAAGCCGACATATAGACTAAAATGCCTTTAGATTTGATAAATCGGTGTATCATTAATGACATCAATAACTTATTGATGTCATTAGGTTTTAAATTAAAAATGTTATCTATTTATATGAGTCACGCCAAGTCTCTTGTGGGCTAGGCACAGAGAACATGTCGTCTTCATGACTGTACCTGTGGTCATAAACGTCACCGTGTACTTTGATCGCAGGATCTTCCTAAACTGAAGCGCGAGGCGAAGGAGGGCGGGTCTGGTCTGGTGAGCGCGCTGCGCGGCACGCGGCTGGTGGCGTGGCGCCACCTGCACGAGCGGGACTTCTGGACCGCGCTGCGCCTGGTGCTGCCGCTGCCGCCGCTACACCACACGCCACATGTTAGTGTGCACATCTAGTCGTGAGCATCCACTTGCTTATTAACCGCCACCACCACACACCGTCACCAGCACATACATACTATCACCACTGAAACTCTTGTACAGTGGTAAAACTACACAGTCAGCTGCACGAATAGGCCGGATCAATCGGTGATATACCACGACCTCTCAGAATATTGATGTAAAGTAGCACATGCTTCGTTTCGTTTGGTAAGAGAGGTATCCCGAGGCCCACACTCCTCTCCTCCTTTCCCATCATATTGCCTTAAAGGTCGTCAACGCAACTGTGCCACTATCTGTGTTGCAGATGTACATGGGCGGCGGTAGTTGCTTACCATCAGGTGACTCGCCACCACCTATTCCATAAAAAACACACACCGCTAAACTATAATCTGTTACATAAAATATTCACTCAGAATCTTTGCGGGGAAGCCAGAAACAGCTCCATCTTTGCAAACATCATTGATATTTAATGCATGCTAGTCAGTAATTTAGACACCATATTGATATCTCTATCATCTTCTTACAAAAAAACGGGCCACTTTCACATACATCAACGCATATTTTTATTTGCTTATTACACGTGTACATAGAAATTATTCGAGTAAATATTTCTATGATTTTTAATGCAAAAGAAATACATAAAACGAATAATAATGAAATTAATAATTAATCTTCCAGACTAAAGTATCGTGTGATGAGGATAACAAATACTCTCGATCGGGAAGTTTGACGGCGCTTGTGTAATCAGTGTGGCAGCTATCTGTGACGGTACTGATACTCATGGCCACTATTGGTGCGAACTAAACGCTGGTTGCGTGATGTCTTAATATCTACTCCTATATGATTTTATAGTTCAACTTCGAATCTAAGATTTGTGAAGTGAAGTATATAAGTGTGAGGAAACTCGTTTTATTTGAGATTAGTATTTTATTTTTAGCTAAATATCTATGTGACTTAAGTTGTCGTTGAGTTGTGGTCCAGGATGTAACATGTCGAACAGTTTCTCAATTTCCGGGCCAGTGTACTACTAGACTAGCTTAGTATTTTGAATATGATTCAGAAATAACACAAATACAATAATATCCATCACACTGTGCAGGGTCTGTCTAAAGACAGATTAGAATGTCATCAATAAATATCTGTTCCCAATTATCTCTAGCAATCTATTTTTTTTGTAACTTCAAGTCTTTTCTATAGCAATTAAATAGGTAGCGGAACCTATTGCCATACATCGGTTACAATTGAATCAGTCATCAACGTTTATCACACATTACTTTTGAAAAGTAATTGGTGTGAAGCATGGTCTGAATCCGAGATTTCTGTATTCAGAAGTGGGATACTCGATGTCCAGACTACTGAGACACTATGTAGTAGATAATATATCTCTAATAATCTATATAGACAAATTGTATGCATTCTGTGTCTTTGTGCATGGCTGTATCGTAATCTGATTTCTCGTTTCTATTTAGTGAACTTTTAATGAAAGATAATATAACTGTATCAATAAAGTCACACAAACTATTTATATATAAAATATTAAATGGTTATTGTTTTAAGTTTTCTTTGTGGCATGTTAATATTCTTTAACTGGTAAATATTATTTACTAGGTGACTTAAATAAGGAACATACAAGATAGGGCCAATGCTTGTGCTAAGTAAGACTGTGTTGTCACATATTGTATGAAGACTGTGAAGTATTTATATAAATAACTATTTGTAATAATCGTATTATCACATTAAAATAACTCTAGCTGTTAGTGTCCATTTTTGTACGGTTTTCTAAGATCTCAAGTATCTTTTCGTATCATCATCAGATTTCGTTTCATCAATTCTCTTGTGCCAAAGGGAAACTACCATGACGAATTATTTTAAGTTGTTTGTACTCAGTATTTATTTTTTATTTAATTTTTTGCTATGTATTTATAATATTTAATTTTTGTAACGCATGGATAATGGATAAGTTGCTCTATGTTATGTCTCATCAGGAAATAATTTTCTGTTTCTTTCTGATATAGTTTCCTGATAATCTATTATAAATAAGTTAAGTTACATGAGAGTAACTGAACGAATGTATTAGCAAGAGCATTACTCTTGCTACTCCATTCGTTGATTCTAGAGAAATCTACTTTAAAGTTGAGAATGAAACCCTCCCCTTCCTTCCGCACATTTAACAGATTTAAGAAAGCATCAAAATATCATGAATATCTTTGAGGCCAGTATAAGCACTTCTTAGAATTAGAATCTATCTTGTGTTATATTGAAGTGCACACTGGTTTATCTTTCTTTGATTACTTATGATCCCAGGAGCAGGCACTCTTGTAAAGTCATTTTACTAAAACTTAACGAATTTGTGGGAAAATTTTTGGTTTTACAGGACATGGTGGCCGCTTACCACCAGCAAGTGCCTATGCGCTACCTATTGTGGTTTATAAAATCCAAAAATAGTCCAAAATTGGTATGAACCCATGCATATTATGTATGTAATGTATGGTGATTTTTCTAGATTAAAGCAAAATTTTATTTTTACTGTGTGTTTGTAATATTTTTTTTTTAGGAATTTGAGCATTTTTTTGTAGGTTGTGTGGTGTTGTGACCATTCAGGGTTCTGTGATAATCGATGAGTGTATGTTGTGTCCAAGAGTCGGTGGTGTGCGAAACGTTTTTTTTTTGTAAACCAAATTATTGTTAAGATATTAAGCGACGGTAACTATTCTCAATAAGTTTTGTCAACTGCCGACTCCCATTTTTATTTAAACTTACGTTAATTTTTGTGAGTACTAGTACCATTGATGTAAATATTCATAAAAAATGTGTACTTTTTATTTCTTAAATAGTATGTAAAATTGAAGTATTATTATATAGTTTTACTTAAAAAACATTCCGTCAAAAATGATTACCTATTTGTTTTACTTGTTCTTTATTTTGCTCGGAGGAGTTAGGTGTTATATTATATGAACTATTAAAACGAGAAAACACACTAAATGTGTATGTATTTTGTTTAAATGATTATGTAAATAAAAACAAATTCAGACTATGCAAAAACTGTTTTATTTTTGTTGTAACAAACAAACAAGTTCTTTACATACAATTAACATTCATTCATATATAAAGTATTCATTCATTCATTTGACAATTTTCATATAAATTAATTATTTTAAAAATATTTTCTACCACAATAAAGTTACCGTTAAGTTTAAGCACATTTATATAATATATTGGTTCGATATTATTGAGGATTAAAAAAAAAATTAAGTAAACAGTTTTAAGTACTTCTTAATTATACAGATCTGTGGGAACACTTACTGTAGACATTGTCTTCTAAAGACTTTTTAAAAGTTTTATTAACAGCCATTTTTATATAGTATCACGTTTACACATGCCTCTTAGATATTTTTTTTACCAATTGTTCATCACCACAGGAATATAATTTTAAATAACATGTCGCTCAAATGTCACCTGTGGAAACTCCTTATAAGTACATACATGGGTGAACATATTAGACCAACTGTTTGGCCAAAAAGAAATTATGCTGTCTACAACTTAGGGTGCTAAAATCGCGTCAATATAAAAAAATAGCACATATTATTCGACCAACTTTTTTTGTCGATCTTGTTTTATAAACATCTGTAGTAATAGTTTTAATTTTCATATTAAGTTGTATATGAGCACCTTGCGGTTTGCTTATAATGAGCAAACAATTTTTCTAGAACATCAATTTACAAATACATTTGTCCAAAACATTCGACATTACATTCATCAATAATTAACATTAAATTCATCAAAAATTAAGTATACATGCAATCCTAATCCATGAAATTTATATAAATTATTAAAAAAAAATCGAATTCTCACTTTTTTAAAAATACATATATCCTAAGTCACGTAAATTAAAAATATTCTTAAAAAAAATACATTCATTCATACAAATCATCTAATACATAATATTTGTGACATTCTATCAACACTTCCGTAAATTGTAAATAAATAAAAATTAATCAATATTCTAGCTAGACACATCTGACGAAATTAAGCTAAACACAGACTTTTCGGAAAATCTTTTTGTAATACCACTACTTAAATTTTATAGCGCTAAATATAACATTCGACCAAAAAAAAAAATTTGTTGCCATACCGGCGTCGATCACAAACACTTTTGATTTTGACAAACAATTTCTTTTGATAAAAGACAATACAGAAGTAATTGTCACAACTTTATTATCATGCACTTAAATAATTACCGTTTTAAGTTGGCACTGGCTACGGCAATATACCAATACAATAGGTATATCAAATGGTTGAATAAAATAAGCATACACAAATGACATGAAACCTTCCATTAAAAAACAACAATAATTATTTTAAGGCACTTTTAATATAAACGTTTTATAATAATCACAATAAATAACAAATTCATACATACATTGCAAAATTGTTTTTTTTTTTTAATTGTCATGGCATCGGGAAGATCGATTGGGGTGATGTTTTTTTTTTTTTAAATAATTTAAGCCTTAGTTGCTTAAACCATTATTTTGCCATTTTAAAAACTGCTTTTCATATGTTAAACACAACTTTACATGAATTTGTAACGTGTGTCATTATCACCCATTGAATGGATGAAATCAAACCATGACGTAATTTCTTCAGCCATAATTGTAAATTTTAAAAACTTATCAGAGTTACATTAAATTATTTTGCGTATCATCGCGTAAGACGTAATTCGTGGGAACGTAACATAAGTGTTGGCTTCTTAGGAAGTGTTGACACCTTAGGAAGTGTTGACTTCTTAGCATGTGTTGACTGACACCTTAGGAAGTGTTGACTTCTTAGCATGTGTTGACTGACACCTTAGGAAGTGTTGACTTCTAATAATATTAAACATATAGTTTCACTTATTAGGCATAGAAAAATTAAAGTGATGTTTCGAGCACTCTTGCTGTATTCTCTAACTTCAGATCCTTTGTACAATTATTCGACATATAGGAACAGTTCAATCGTAAGCTAAAATTATAACCGATAATCACCCGCTTCTATTTTTGTTTCACTTCATAGGCCTGCAACAAAATACAATACATTAGTACATCTCACACTAAGATGCAGAAAGAACCGAGTGCTTAGATTTTTCGAAATTTTTTTTTTTTAAGAATTGGTTACTAGATATTTTAATTATTTCGTGTCTATTAATAATTGAGTAATTTCTAGATTTGTTGAAAATAATTGCATTCACAATACAGCAAATATTATTATCACAATACATTCTGAGAAGCTGAGATTGTAGGGCATGTAGTTAACGGGAGGAAAACATGTGACAAATTGAAATTTTTAAATTAATTTATAATATTCAAGAGAAAACCCATTTTTAATTACAATTGTAGTCCAATGAAAAACCCCTTATGCTTTTCTTGTTAAACAAAGACAATTAAGGATTTGTAATTGTGTAAATAATATTTACAGATATAATAATATCAAAATAATTTAAAAAAAAATGTCTACTGAAAATTTGCACCAAATTTATAGAATTATGTCTGTCTTTAGGTGTTTGTGAGTGCTTCATGCCTATACTCCTAAATGTAGTTACCTGTTGCGCGACTCTGGCGAGAGTCTCTGCCATAGCGCGCCCGGTCTGGTCCACCATCCCCCGCAGCACACCCTCGGGATTCTGCAGCAGGATGTGGGGGTGGTCGAACTCCACCATGCGCCCAGCATCCATCACTAGCACCTGGGAATACCACTATTATTAAAAAACAAGCTCCGGACTTGATATGAGTGAAATTTATAATATAAATAACTTTTCTAAAATAATAGTAGCATATGTTACTACCACAGAAATAGATCAAGATAGAACGGCGAATAGGCGTGGCAAGCGTGCCAAAACCATGCACTATATTGCATGCTTTTCGAAACTCGCTCTCATTACGCAACGAGCGTTCTTGCCCTGCGTTCAGGACGTAAAAAAATTGATAAAACGTCACATATATGCCTTATTGTGCTGTGGCAAATTGTAAAAACAAAAGTAGTGAAGCAAATATGAAAAAAGGAAATATTTCGTATGAGCAGTAAGTATAGAAAATCAGTAGAAAGTATTTTTTTGAGATTATAAATTATTGTTTTACTTTTATTATGTTCAATAATTACGATCACAAGTTGTATATTTTTTCGTTATGATAAATATCCATTGCTGTCCGCATTCAACGCTCGTATACAAAAACATTGCGCGTATAAATTATACGCGTAATGTACGTCGAATCGAACGAAATACACAATACACCTGCCAGTTGATCGCTGTGTCTGTTAATCGCTGTGATTGGTCTTCGAATGTTAGAGATGGGCACTCCATGTATCGTTGAGTCTTAGGACTTATCGATAAATTAATTCAATAATAATTCGAGTATCAGCTCATGTCTTGCTTTGTCCCTACTTTATTCTAACACCACAAATTTCAACCAAAGTACTTCGTAATTACATTGGCAGCAGTTTATTTGACAGTATAAGTTTTCACCAATTTGACCAATCGCCGATGGAAAATCATCTCGTTCTTCTCAAACGGGCAGTAACCGAGATATATGTCGACGTTCGGCTTCGTTATTTAACCAGGACTGTGAGGCCAACCCTTACAAAACGGCAAATATTTAATAAATATGTACAGTTTCAAGGACAGTAAAATATTTATAATTAAATTTTATATACTGTTGGAAAAATATGTTTTAGGTATTAATATGTCGGATTAAAGTATTTAACATGTTTTACTTTCTATGATTATCGTTACACAAAATCAATAAAGTTGGTACAATATAAAAATAATAAAATTAACACACGTTGCCGATATTAACATCGATAATCTAATGAGTGTCTCCTAACTAGTCGCCCCGCTCACAATGAAAATGACGTCACGCTGTGGGCGTGGTTTTTCAAAAAAGTGACACGCTTGAAATGTATGGAAATATGACATCGCAGCCGTTCTATCTTGATCTATTTCTGTGGTTACTACTTAGTATGGCAAATGTATGCCAGCAAAAGTCCTATAGAACTACATATGTCAGAGATTAGAGGGAACAAACAGATAGATTGGCAAGTAAGAAATGTGGTAGTGTGGCTTCACAGTGGTAGAGCCAAGCAGTTCGCTGCATGAATGGGCTGGCTCGACTGGTGAAATACCACGACCTCTCAGAAGACCGACGTAAAGTGGCTCATGCCGCGTTTTGATTGGTGAGAGAGGTACCCGGAGTCCCACCCCCTTCCTCATCCTTTCCTATCCCCTATCCCTTAAAGGTCGGCAACGCAACAGTAACACTATATGTGTTGTTGGTGTCCATGCGCGGCGATGGTTGCTTACCATCAGGTGACACGTCTGCTCGTTTGCCCATAAACCATAAAAAAATAAAAAATAAACAAACATTGCAATCTTGTATATTTCCTCCTACTTTAAAATAAAAATAGCATGTATGCTATTTCTCCTGTGTTTTTTAAATATATACAAAGAAGTAGGCAGAAAAAATCAATATCGCATATGTATTTCTATATAATCGTACCTTGTCCGAGTCCATGACGGTGTGCAGCCGGTGAGCGATGGTGAGGACGGTGCACTCTGCGAACTTGTCCCTTATTGTTGTTTGAATCAAGGCATCAGTCCTGGAATACATTAACAGGTATATTGAAAATATTATTTAATAACATTGTTTATTGATGCGGCACGCAATTACAAATTACAAATTCACAATTTATTCAACTTTTATTTAATTTAATTTGAAGTATGTGTGTAGTCACACTTGCGGATCGAATGAAAAATAGCGTGATATGAAAAATGCAAGTTGAAGGATGAGGTGGTGACCAAGGTTAAGATGGTTTGGCCATGTTGCAAGAATGAATGAAAGCCGATGGACTAACAGAGTATATGATGCGAATGTGAGTGGCAGCGGTAGACCAAGATGGGGTCCCACGACCAAATAAATGGTCTGTTTAAAAAGGGAAAATGCGTAGCACCCTCAACCGGCGTGAATGCATGATGAGAGGTATGACTGTGGATGAGGCGAAAAAAGTGTGACAGGATCGAAGGTGGTGGGGGCCAAAGTCTATGCCTACCCCTATGGGATACAGGCGTGAGTTTATGTATGTTAATCTACTTTGATTTTGATTAAAAAAGTGATGGAGGTGTACGTACTGCGGGTCGACATTGGCAGTGGCCTCGTCCAGCACCAGCACCCTGTTCCTGCGCACGATGGCGCGAGCGAGACACACCAGCTGTCTCTGTCCCACACTGAAGTTACTGCCGCCCTCCGACATGCGCGACGACAGGCCCGCGGACATCTCTTGCACTGCTTCCTTAAGTTCCACCTGTTCAATAAAATATATATATATACTTTTCATTTATAGTAATAATTAAAATTAATGTCTACTACGATGACTTTTTATGCATCAGGAGTCAAACAAGACGGCGAGTCACCTGATGGTAAGCCCATGGACACTTGAATCACAGAAGATGTTGCAGTTGCTTTGCCAGCCTTAAGGGAGTGCGTTGGGAAGGGGGGTGGGCCGCCAGATATCTCTACTCTCAAAAAACCGGCATAAGCCACTTTACGACAATCTTTTGTGACGTCAGACTGAACTCAAAAAGTTGATGAAAGTTAAATTTGACAATCGTAATTGTAACATTCCTTATCGAGCGGGAAGGAAACATGTTTGATAAATAAAAATAAAACTGTCCTTACCTCTTCTAAAGCTCTCCACAGCACTTGATCAGGGTATTCATCGAAGGGATCTAGGTTGTGTCTCATGGTTCCGGAGAACAGGACAGGCTCTTGGGGTATAATGGAGATCTGGCTGCGTAGTTCGTGCAGCCCCAGTTGAGAAGTTTCACGATCGTCGATTATGATGTCACCTTCAATTGTTGCTAGCCTGGTGTTCAAACAAGGTTATAAAACAAACGTCATCAACACCTTGGATTAGAGTGCTGACTGAACAGGTTAGGTAACTGTTAATTTTGCGAGTGAAATGTGTCTTGTACTCAGTTCTGCTTAACCCTCAAAGTATTTGGTGTGAAGTTATTGACACTAACCTGAAGAGGGCGTTAATGAGTGATGATTTCCCCGCTCCGGTTCTGCCGACGATCCCCACCTTTTCCGTGGGCTGCACCACGAAGCTCAGGTCGTTGAGTACGGGAGGCTCCCCGGGCGTGTAGTACAGGAACACGTGGCTGAATTGTATGCGGCCCGCTTCCGGCCAAGACGGCGGCGGTTTCTTGTCCGCTTCCGACTGCAGCGGCGGTTCAGATTCTATGTTTGAATATTCTTCTATTCTGTTCAAATAAATATATATACATAATATTTATATTGAATTACTTATTTATATTGAATTGTTTTATTTATGTCTAAAAAAATAGAAAAGTTTCAAGCAAGGATACCTTTCAACGCTGGTCATTTGATTTTCCAACTCCGTGGACTGCCTCATACCCCATTGGAACATTCCGGTCAGACCCATTGCTTGAGTTATAGCCAGACCAACATTACCGCCATATTCGTCTAAAAAAAACAAATACAATTGGTAAAAAAAAACTAATATGAGGGTAGTTGAACACCTTAGACTAGATTAAGATTATCAAATTAAATTTTTGTATTACACTTAAACCAATGGCTAGATGAGATTTGCAGATCCATAGACTAATATGTTATAGATAGAAACTCAATGTAGGCTGAAATACTAACTTTTTCCAAGCACCAGGAAGCTCAAGGTAACAACAGCTATATAGCCAACACAAACCAGGTCCAGCCAAAAACCGAATGCCCTCGAACTTGCGATAAACAAGTACCTAAACAGAAAGAAGTATATGAGCACCATTTTAATAACAAGTGTCAGCAGTATAGTGCAGTAGCAGCTGTCATCTATAAGGAAAATCTATTTTATAAACCTAAGAATGCATTGCATTTATTAAAATTATTTGAGTCTCGGTGATCTAATGGTCGCGCACCAATCAAGAAGTCGTCGACTTTCAAAAATCGATAACTGACAACTTTGTGCCCGGTGTGTGCCAATAAGTTCGCCACCTATTCAATTTTGGACGTAACGTAACGATTCAATGTGTAGTGATTCGTGTAGAAAAAGGCGTGAAGTCAGGTGTTTATTAAAACATTCTACGTTACGGATGCATTCCAGTCTCCATTTTCGCGAGTGGCGTCGTCGTTCGCGAAAATTTAAGTTACAAATATAACCTACATTAAAATTTCATTAATAATAATAAGAATACAACAACCTGTATATTGAAATAAATGTTTTAGTTGCATTTTTAGTTCCCTTATGAACTTTAATAGAATTGCGTTCAATGTATTGAACAAACATAAAGTTTCCCATGTACCTAGTGCAGTACCCAAAATATTTAGAGATCAAATTATCTATACGACATCTCACCAAGCAGAGCTGTGTAAGTCCTGGTGATTATCGAACTCTCTGATCAGCGCCTCTTGAGCACCAAACGCCCTGATAGTTGTAATGCCTTGTAGCGATGCGTTCAAATGTGAAAACACTGGACTGCGTGCTGCAAATTTAAAACATATTTTATTGGCTTTGGTATTTTTGGATAGCGGTCTTGTTAAAGTATTAATATAAACTAGGTAAATATTTTACCTTCAAAATTTCTAAGACTAACTAAACAAATTGTATTGAATATCACTAAAGTTTCGAAGGTCTAAAAGGACGCACGTACACGCAATGTACGTTATGCACGTGCACATTATCAAGCCCATATACTCGTTCTATAATCTCTGTGTCAGCTTCTTTTTCATCTCATTTATTCAAAGATATAAAATAAGGTTTGTAATAGTGGTAGAGCCACGCAGTACACTGCATGAATGGGCCGGCTCGACTGGTGTAATACCACGATTTCTTAGAATACCTCTTGCCGCGTTTCACTCGGTCTGAAAGGTCAGAAGCCAGAAGCCCAACCCCTTCCCCTCTCCCTTTCCTATCCCACTTGCGGCCTATTGCATATCTCATTAAAGGGGCGGCCACGAGAACTGGAGCTCTCTCTGTGTTGAGGTCTCCATAGGCTGCGTTTTTTGTTTACCATCGGGTTACAAGCCTGTTCGTTTGCCCGCCTACCCCATCGCATAAGAAATGATCTCCGTCACAACTTGATATTTTTTAGCGTAAATCTTTACCTGGCCCTTATAATACTTAATGAATGTCTTATGTATAAATTTCAAATCAAATTCAAGGGGGTAAATACTTCACTCACTCACACCCTCGAGGCGTTTTATGGTGCGCGAGGAAGACAGGTAGAAGATGCGCAGTCCGTAGAAGACGAATCCGATCGCCAAGGTTGGCACCAGCAGCCAATAGTTCACAGTTGCCACGACCACCACTATACCAATCAGTGAGAGTCCAATCTGCAAAAGGAAAAGTGTAATTTATTAGAAACTAGCTGACCCGGCGAACTTTGTTCCGCATCAAAAGTTACACAATTAAAGTGTAAGTGTACTAAATCTCGAAAATTATCACTTTTTCTTTGCTACATTTTCCATGAATCATACTTTTTACTAAATACAAATTGATAGGAACATGATAAATATTAATTTATTTTAATTTTTTTGTCATTTCAGCTAATATCTGAAAAGTATGGACGTTTTTTTTAGATTACAATATTTTTTTTTTAGTTTCTTATTTCTGGGAATATGAAACAACAAAATGTAAAAGCTTGATTAGAAATAAAATATAGACTAAATAAATAACCTGTAAGACATCCAGTAAAGCTGAAGGCAAAACTTCATCAACAGCCCCCATGTCTTTGGAGAATCTGTTCAGGATTCTGCCGGACGGGTTGACGTGGAAGAACCTCATTGGTGCACGGGTTATTGACGAGAACATTTTGTTGTGGAGCCTTGTGGAAGCGCGCATCGCCATTGTGAAGAACATGAATGAACGTAGGAGAGATACCAGCACCAATGCTATCACCATACCTGAAATGGATATTAAAACATATTAGTAATGGGCTTCTAACGTTACCGTTACGGTTAGTGCGATTTAGTTAAAACCGTGACATAACAAACAACGTACGCTGTATACGCGTGTATATGTGTGCGTGTATGTGTGTGTGCACGTTACGTAACAGAACGCTATATGTGTGCGTATAATTTAGGCAATAGTTATTATTATTCTCATATATGTGTTTTTTGTCTATTATTTTTACAGAAAGTGAAGAATTATATTTAGGTACTTTTTTATAATGGAGTAGGAGGTCAATCGAGCATGCGTGTCACCTGATAATGACCAGCGCCGCCCGTGGACACCCGTAACACATACAGTGCTACAGTTGCGTTACCTTCAAGGAAATAGGATGGGGAAGGGAGGTGGGCCTCCGGGTACCTTTCTCACCGAACGAAACACGGCATAAGCCACTTTACGGCGATCTTGTGATAGGTCGTGGTATTTCACCGGTCGAGCCGGCCCATTCATGCAGCGAACTGCTTGGCTCTACCACTAATCTCATCATCATCATCATCATTAGCCTCCCGAGCTCCACTGCTGGACACAGGCCTCCCCCATAGAGCGCCACAACTGCCGCTCCGTTCAGTCATGGGGGGTTTTGCCATAATCGCCACGCTTGGCAGGCGGGTTGGCGATCGCAGTAGGCAGTATTTTGTTGAGAGAGAATGCCACTGCCCATCCTTCTAGCCTTTCCCTTAGTCGCCTTTTACGACACCCATGGGAAGAGATGGGGTGGCGGTATTCTAAGCCGGCGCCACACAGCACCACTAATCTAAGATTTTCAATTATGTGAAAAAAAAAAAGAAAACCAGTTTTTTAACTCGACTCGAATATTAACTAGTATTTCCGAAAATATAACTTCTTTTGACGATTTTTGATAATGTGAAATCTTGATGCATTTTATCTATCACGGATTGTTTTTCCAACAACTTGCAGTAGTCAAAATTTTGACTCAAAAGCGGGGTGAAAACAAAGAACACCTACTAGGTTTCGGGGGTTTGTCAGTAATAAAACTGTGTTAATAGTAATCTTACCCGTATAAATATAAATACAATCGTATCTTGTGAGGTCGACGCCCTCGAAGTACGGGTCGCTCCTCAACGTGGTCTTGTTTACGATCGACATGATCGATTCTTCGTCTGTCGAGTTTTGGTGCGTCAAGTTCGAATAGTTATCCCAAGTGTACATTCTCTTGATTGGGTCATTTTCTTCTAGAATAACCCTGTAATCGGTCGAAATTGCAATAAGAAAATGATCTTTATTTAAAAAAAAAATAACTTGAAAAAATAACTCGGCTCCCATGGAAACCTGCAACACATATAGTGTTACAGTTGCGTGGCCGTTCTTTATGGGAGTAGGATGGGAAAAGATGGGGATGGGAGGTGAGCCTCCGGGTACCCCTCTCACTGAACGGAATTCGGCATGAGCTACTTTACGTCGATCTTCGGAGAGGTCATGGTATTTAACCGGTCAAGCCGGCCCATTCATTTTTTTTTATGGGATAGGAGGGCAAACGAGCAGGCGTGTCACCTGATGTAAGCAACCAACGCCGTCCATGGACACCAGCAACATATATAGGGTTACTGTTGCGTTGCCGACCTTTAAGGGATAGGGGAGAGGAAATTATGGGGAAGGGGGGTGGGCCTCCGGGTACCTCTCTCACCGGACGAAACGCGACATGAGCCACTTTACGTCGGTCTTCGGAGAGGTCGTGGTATTTCACCGGTCGAGCCGGCCCATTCATGCAGCGAATTGCTTGGCTCTACTTCTTTTGAATACAAATAAAAACGTCCAACAGCTTTTTTGCCATATTGCTCGTTTGTGCCATAAAAAAACCCACGAGATCTGACAAAACAATTGCGGCAATAGAGGTTGCAGTAAGTGGTAGTTACCAGTAGCTGGTCCACCAGTCGGACAGCGAGCCCAGCAGCTGCGCCAGCGTCGCCACCAGCAGCATGGCGAGCACCAGCAGCGGGTGGCCCGCCGCGCGCAGGTAGGCGCCGTACACGCGGCCGCCCACCGCCCCCGCGCTGCGCCCCTCCGCCTCCCCGCCCGCGCCCTCCGCGCTCTCCGCGCTCTCGGGCGGCGCCATCGCCGTCAGATTGTCCACGGAACTCACCTGACACCACCGTAACCACGATATTACATATGCTTACATATACGCCACCTATAGACTAAGGTAACAAGGTAAAGGCATTCCTCCTTTCTTTATTCGATCCGCAAGGGTGAATACGTACTTCTCTGTGAACGCATTTCCACTGCATTCATTTTACTTTCACATTTCGCTTGCCATACCTTACACTCACACCCATATGCCACAGTCGGTACCACTGTAAATCGTCAAGGGTGAATTTTCAGACACAGCCTAACTACGCATAAGGGCATGCAATGCACCATTGACCCTCTTGCCTTGTGCCTTTCATTACCTTTTTCTTTGATGGTTAGTCCATCCAATGAACACCTCTTTCTTACACTCCAAAACTTTCTTGACATCTGCATCCAACCAACATTAATCCAACGACCTTCCTTTCTTTCTATTCACCCCTCCACTTACTTTGGCAGCTGCTCCAATGCTGCTTACAATCTCCCAGATATTCATTACTCCCACATATGAACCATCCCATACGTTATTTGTCCTTTCTACCATTTCCTACTAATATTCCGCTTGCAAAACAAGACTCGTTGTGGGCTTTGATCCAGTGACGCCAGGCTTTAAACACATCCCTAATTTGACTTACCACCAAATAGTGATTCGTTGCCACACTGACGCCACTGTAGCTCCTGGTATCTACTGGCTTTACTTTTGAGGCTATGGTCAACATTCACAAAATCGATCCAACCCCTGCGTCAATTGATTATTTTTCATGTGTATTTACGGATATCATATGGGTGTATATGGAACAGAGTATTGGATTTTCCGTCTTCAGACGTTCAGACAACCCCAACACCTACCCCCGACACTATGGTCTATGCGTCTTTCTTTCACTACCTGACATAATTATCATCTTATCACTTCATTCCTCCTTGCTACAACATGGCATATTTTCCATTTTCAATCACTAATCGTCGCTTTTTTTTTTTCCATAAAAATCCCATGATAGGAGGGCAAACGAGCAGGCGTGTCACCTGATGGTAAGTAACCAACGCCACCCATGGACACCAGCAACACATATAGTGTTACTGTTGCGTTGCCGACCTTTAAGGGATATAGGATAGGAAAGGATAGGGAAGAGGGGTGGGCCTCCGGGTACCTCTCTCACCGAACGAAACGCGGCATGAGCCACTTTACGTCGGTCTTCTGAGAGGTCGTGGTATTTCACCGGTCGAGCCGGCCCATTCATGCAGCGAATTGCTTGGCTCTACCACTGTTAAAATCGTCGTAATTCATATCTACTTTTATACAGATGATACACTCAACATCTGCAAGATTATTTCTCCTTTCAATCATAGTTCCAACATTCTTACTTACCATCCTCATTATTATTTCGCAGTCATGGTTTAGACGATAACCCTTGACCATTGCTCACAAGAGACGGAAGTGGACAGCAGTTTACAATTTAGTTCTGTTACGCTTACTGACTATACATTTTTAATGTTTTAGCTATGGACTTATTACCGATCACCTGCCTGCCATTTTTCGTAAGTAGTTTACCTACCAATAGAAAAAGGCAGCAATAAATTATGTGGACCTCTAATGTTCTTTAGTCGGCTCTTATGATACCCATGGAACCGAAAGGGGCTACCTGTTATTTTAAAACATTAATTTATAAATGTAAGGAAATTATTACATCGTCTACTTACAGAGTGAATGCTCATTTGCCGTTTCCTGAAGCTGCCATGCAACACCGAGTCATTATCAGCATCCGCAACAGCGCTGGTGTCCGCATTGGGTTTGGTAACCTCCTCTTCTTCTTCACGAGCTAACAACTTGGCAAAGTCCAACCCTGATGCGCTCAACGTGTCGAAGTTACCCGCCGCCGCTATTGTGCCGTTCTTTAAAATTATAATCTGGAAAAAAAGTAATGTTATTTGAATTTCCGCAATCAAAGTTATATTTATTTTATTTTCATCACTTAGAAGTTAATAAGTCTATGGAGTCACTACTGGTTTCTCATTCGGGAGAACCTAATTATCTATTACCACTTTTTGCTCACAGTTTTCCTCTCATCAAAATCATCTCAATGTCATCATTAAAAATAAATATAATTCCACTATCAACATGTATGTGATCCAATAGATTTTTAAATATTTGTACATAATTTAGTATTTAAGAAAGAGCTACTTCTAATCCTGAAAGAAAATCGTTTTACCACAGATTTTAACACTTACAAACGAAGTATCCTTCCCCTGTATAGCAATAAGTACCTGATCGACATCTCTGAGGAACTGCAGCTGGTGCGTGACAAGTATCCTGGTGGTGTTCCGCAGATAGCCCGCGAGGCAGGATTCGAACAGGTGGCGGCCCACGTGGGCGTCCACCGCGGACAGCGGGTCGTCCAACAGGTATATGTCCGCGCGCTTGTATACGGCGCGCGCGAGCGATATGCGGGCGCGTTGACCTGTGGGGGGCCAGGCAGGTTGATTGTCACACCCAGTTTAGAGCTTATGTATTCATATGCTGTGAAAACGGCTACTGAGCAAATACCACTGCAATATACCACGACGTTGTATTGAAACTATGGGATAGGGGATATACGGCCAAGCGGGTCACCTGATGATAAGCAACTGGCCCCGCCCATGAACACCTGCAAGACAGATAGTGTTATATTTGAACGACCAGCCGTTACCGGACTGGGATGAGGGAGGGGAAAGGGATACCTCTATCACCAAACGTAACGCGCAACTTATATACGATAGTTTGGGAGGCCGTGGTAATGCGCCGGTCGAGCCGGCCCATTCATGCAGCGAACTGCGTGGCTCTACTACATTTATTCAGTATGTTACCTCCACTAAGACTGACGCCTCTCTCCCCCACGATGGTCTTGTCTCCGTGCGGGAACAATGTGAAGTCCCTGTCGAGGGCGCAGCGCCTCACGACTGCCTTGTATCTTGGGCGATCCATCGCTTGGCCGAACAATATGTTCTGTCTCACACTACCTATGTATAACATTAAGTATCATATTTTAGTAATATAAAGTTTGTTAAAAGGTTAAGAACTATTCGAAATCGCACACGTGGAGTTCACGTATATAAAATGTGTTTTTTTTTTAAATTATAGATTATTTAAATAATGTTGACTTCAATTTATTTTTCGAATGTGAATAAAAATGCATCAAGTACGTATCTTTGAAATAACTGTTTTATGTATCAAATTCAAAATAGCAAGCTAATATAAAGTATTTATACGCGTTTTACAGGTTACTGTAATAAGATTTGGTGTAATTTACCTGCAAACAGCCAGGGTTCCTGGCTCGCGTACGACACAGTACCACCAATGTGTACGGAACCAGATAAAAGTGGCAATTCACGCAGTAGTACATGTAGCAGTGATGACTTCCCTGCACCCACCTGCCCTATTACTGCAATCAATCTGAAAATGGCAAATAGTGGATTCAATATTTTTAAATTTAATTTATAAGTCAAGAAGTCACGGGTTCGAATCCTGGCTCACATCTTCAACTTATCGAAATTATTTTCGGATTTTATGTGTGATAAATATCGATGTCTGGAAACTTTGTGCCCGGTATGGCAATAGGTTCGGCACCTATTCCATTTGGGACGTAAACATAACGGCGAGACGAGGCTTAACAGCCGCTACCTACACCTTCAGGTAGAAAAAGGCGTGAAAGTATAGATAAAAAAGACTCATTCGTGTAATACAATTCTTTACATCTTCATGTCAAAGTCAAATAAGCTTTATTTTTATAGGTCTTCGCAGACACTTAAAAATAGTCAATAAGTATAGATTTAAAATATTATTTAAAATAAATTACTAAGCAAAATACTAAACACGAGCGCTTGAGGAAAGTGCCTCCGTGGAACAATGAAAAGACTCGGACGCAATCGCCACGAGCGGCCGATTCCGAGGGGCTATTATGAGAAGAATCGGGCAAGAAACTCATGTGCTAAATACTCTTTTCAAACCATTTGAAATAAATGTTATACTAATTCTGAACGATAATGACTTACTTGCCAGGTTTAATGGTAAGTGATATATCGTTGAGGGTGTTCTCGTGCTGAGATACTATCCATTTAGCAGTCGCATGATTTAACCGTATGCCTCTTGCATCCTCGTCGATCTTCGCAGCTAACTCCTGATCATCATCTTCGCCAGCTTCCAATGGTGCCAAATTTACGTTGAGATTGCCTAAATTAATAGTAATTTCATAAGTTACACTTATCATTAATTATGTTTATATTATTACTAGCTGGCCCGGCGAACTTTGTTCCGCATCAAAATTATTTTTTACAGTTTCCACAATTAAAGTGCTAAATCCCGAAAATTATCACTTTTTCGTTGCTATATTAAACAGTATTATACATACAAACCACCCCGTTGACACCCTCTATCTATTAAAAAAAAATTGTGTGGTTTTATGAAACCACCGTAAAAGTGAAACTTTTAAAATTGAGTCTTGGGTTATTGATTTTAAATCTACTTTTTAAATATACATAAACAAAATATTTTTTCAATAATTATTTTTCAATAATTTAGTTAGTAAGTTTTTTAAATTGATGATTCTGATAAAATGATTAACATTTATATTTTTTTAGAGTGCAACAGTGTAAAACAGTTACTTCACAGCAATTTTTTTAAAAGTTTGCTTTGGCTTCGTTTAACTTTAAGTTAAAGATTTAAATCAATTAATTCGATAATCTCATCATTTTCAAGTTCTTTGGAAGTTAACGACTGAAGATTAAGAATTCCTAGATGGCGCTACTAGGTTGCTACTATTGATGATTCTGCCGTTATATCGTATTATATCGATAGATGTCGCCCGAATCGACAAGTATTCCAGCTTCGGCACTAGGGATAACGCGACACCTATTAAACGTTAACAACATTACAACAAAGGATCTTTACAAAACAAAACGATATTTTTTCCTCCAGTAAATATGATATTTTGATTTATTATGAAAATGTGACAAATACATATATAAAGAGCACTATCTTATCTTATATCTTTAAACGAGCAATTCTTGTATATATATAAAATTGGAATCTCGGAATCGGCTCCAACGATTTTCATGAAATTTCTATTCCAGCAGATGGCGTTGTTAACTAACACGAAGTCAATGTGTGTTTGCTTTGCTTTTATTACAGTTTATCACTGCAAAAAATTAAGTATATGTTTCTAATATAATATGTTAGTACATAGTATATATTAGTATATATTTATTATTCTGTCGGTAAGATCGAAAAATATTATTGATATTTCATTATTTTATTAGTATGTAATTCGTACTTAAATATAATTTTCAAATAGTATGTAATTCGTACTTAAATATAATTTTCAAAAAACACAATTTATAAAAACACAATTTATAAATAATATAATTTTTTTTTTCTCCGCCTGCAATACGTACGTACGTATATGTATGTATGTAAAAAACAAACAAACCCGATCCTAGAAAATGTGTCGAAATTGGTAAAGAGGACGGTAATTAGACGATTAAACATACGGCCCTCGTGGTGCATCGGTAAACCGCACTACCGATAACACAAGGTCGGGGCGGGTTCGATCCCTCGTCTGGGGGTGTTTTTCTACATGTTTTTTCTACATGTTTTTACGGTATTTATTTACAAAAATAAAGTGTATATTTGGGTAATTAATTAATATAAATAAACGATAATAGACGTGAAAGGCGCTCTGACGAGCGCCTTCACGTCACCGTCACGCGACATGCAACACGCAGACGAAAAAGTTTGAGACGATGTAATAAAAGTTTCACTTTAAAAACCGTATCAAAATCCGTTGCGTAGTTTCAAAGATCTAAGCATATAGCGGACGGACAGCGGAAAGCAACATTGTTTTATACTGTGTAATGGTTTGTTCAAGCATACCATTCCTTTTAATCATGGGTTCCTCTTCTTTATTTTCCTCTGCACTATCTTCAGCGTGTTCTGCTAGTATTTTAGGTTCTTCTTTGATAATTTTCTGCTCTTTCACCAACAAACTTTGTTTTGTCGGCTTCGGTTTTGTAGATGTTTGTATTTCTGCCAAGCCGGGCACAGGTTTAGTTGTATCCTCGTATAACATGAAGTTTTGTAAGCGTTTTATTGATATGGTCGCTTCTGCCACTTGTGCAATACCTGTGATTAAAACAATAAACTGTAATGTCGTAACCAAATTTAAGAAAAAAAATATCCATTTTATTATAAGAGATATACGTATTCTCACTCACCCTGCGGGAAGAACACGGTCATGGTCTGCCTCAAGATGTTATAGAAGCTTGTCACCACGAACACCTGTTTGGCGCTGATGACGTTGTGGACCAGCACGTACGCGAGGATAGAACAGAACAGGCAAATGCGTGTCGTGAACATTATGAAGGAGGTCAGCACACCACGAATATATGACGTGGAACGAATCTGCTTAATTTCTTGCCTGATGAGACATGGAAAAAATACTAATTAATAATTTTCTTTTGTGAAGTCATGTTGTTTAATAGTATTATTTTGAAGTCGATACTTGATCTAGTCTTTTAGAAGCACCAATCCCACTCCATCAGCAGTTAATGTGCTTGGTGCTTCAAAAAGAAAAGCTCATTTAAACCTTCAAACTACAGTCTTTGGTTCTTCCACGACAGGTTTGATCAATAACTTACTTCCTAGCTTTCACGACGAGATCTGCAAACGGCTTTTCCCATGTGTACATCTTGATGACTTGTATCCCGGAGAGGATCTCGTTCATGAGACGAACACGCTCGTCAGTTCTCAGCGCCGTCTTCAATCGTAATACAGATGTACGTTTTCCAAGGTATGCTGCAATTGGCAAAATATTACTTAACACATATTTACGTAGAGTTTTGGACAAAGTTTATTAATAATTTTACATACACATACATAACTTAATGGCAAATACATTGCAAGGTAGGTAGAGAGAACAGAGCGCCATAAGGCACGCTTCTTACACGCCTCTCTCGCGTCCTTGATATTCATAACTCTTTTCATACACGCGCGTTGATTTTTGAGGCTTCTAACATTACCTTCCTCCAGAACTCGTTCTATTTGGTCATGGAAGGTCCTACATCCATCTACTTTTGCATTGTATATCTGCATCGTTGCATAATCCATTCTTTCTCCATGTCCGACCCATCGTAGCGTGCCCTTTCTTACTTTTAGACCGACACTCTTTTAACATCAAACTTCTTCAAACTTATTTTTGCAACGGTCAGCGAGAGGCACTAAGCAGATTATAGTAGGTAATAATTTTAGCATTGAAATATGCTATTAATAAGTCCTGTTTGTTTATCCGGGCCGGGAATATCAATCTATGATTCACAGTGACCTCGTCTTGCCGAATGACAATATTTGTTCTTATTGAATAAGTAACTGTGTCGATTGCCACACACCAAAGAGATACATTGTTGTGTACAAAGGTTCGAACCGGGGAATTTCTAAACAGTAATGCGTACTAATAATCACCTATCGAGATGAGAAATAGTGATAAACTATTTATATTTAAATAAAATTATCATAGACGTCCGGCTTAGGTCAATTCAAAAGACTGTTAAGGCTCTAGTTACTTGAATGTACATCCAAGAACAGATCGCCTTATCAGTAATGTACAGAGCATTTACTCGGAAGTATTAAACGCATGACGTCATCACTTGGACACACCTATTGCAGGAAAATGCATTGGCATCTTACACCCTGTATATAGAACTAGCTAACCACTGTAAGGGCTCGTCCATTAATCACGTCTATTTTAGTAGTACCACCAAAGAATCTTAATTTTTATTGAGTTTTATCCTTAAAAGCATATAAATAAAGCATAATAGAGAATAATCTAATTCTAAGAATCGTTTAAAAATCGCGCGTTTGACGGAAGAATAAATCTACGTGTTTATGATAATCCCTGATTTTTGTCAAACAACTGCCCCCGGCCTTTCAAAACCTCACGTGATTAATGGATAATCGATAAGGTAATTCTAACCGATATGTATGTATTTTGTACTGAAATAACTATACCGTATGCCTTTTTCCATTGAATATGAAGTTCTTAGTTTACGTTAATAGGATAAACAAACATGTCTGCTTGTGTTTATTTTGAACTATTTCTGTCGACTGCTGTACACGCCACAAGTGATCAAACACCCTATACTTCTTACATACATACATACATAACTTCACGCCAAATCCCTTGCGGGGTAGGCAGAGAGAACAGAGCGCCATAGGGCACGATTCTTACACACCTCACTCGCTTCGTTGACTTTCATAACTCTTTTCATGCACGCGCGTCGGTTTTTGCGGCTCTTAACATCACCTTCCTCCAGAACACGTTCTATTTGGTCTTGGAATGTGTGTCTTGGCCGTCCTCGACTCCTACATCCGTCCGCTTTTGCATTGTATATCTGCTTAGTCAGTCTTGCGTCAACCATTCTTTCTACATGTCCGAACCATCGGAGCATGCCCTTTCTTACTTTTACACCGACACTCTCTTTCAAACCAACTTCCTTCCTTACAACCTTGTTTTCTACGCGGTCAGCGAGAGTCACTCCGCAGATTTTGCGTAGAGCCCTCATTTCTACCGCGTTTATTCTACTTTCATGCACACTCTGCCATACCCAGCTCTCGCTTCCATAAGTTAGTGTTGGGATCAGGACTGCATTGTGGATTGCTAACTGGGCCTTTCTGCTAATATTTTTTGCGCCCAGGAATCTGCCCAACACTCCGTTTACGCTATTTCCTATCGCCACTCGTCTTTCTACATCCGCGGTGTACCTTCCATCTCTGCTAAAAGCGCATCCAAGATATACAATTTCATTCACCTGTTCCAGCACTACATCATCAACCATTATCCTTGCATCTGTTCTGGATTCCTCCCTTTCAAACACCATTACTTTCGTTTTCGTCGCATTCAACTGCAAGCCTTTAATCATGCAATCATCTTTCATAGTAGTGACTAGTGTTTGCAGGTCCGACGGCGATTCGGCTAGAAGCACGGCGTCATCTGCGTAAAGCAGGCAACTCACAACTAGGTCACCCATTCGCATCCCTACATCCATCGATCTCATTCTCTGGAGAGAACTGTCCAGGTACAGGATGAACAGTCGAGCGGACAGCACGCAACCCTGTCTGACGCCGATATTGACGTCAAACCAGGGGGACAAGCCGCCGTCAACACGCACACACGCTGTGCAGCCCTCATAAGTGGACTGCACAGCGCGCAGCAGTGCTCCGCTCACCCCGTAGCCCGGGAGTATATCCCACAGATCCTTTCGTAACACTCTGTCAAACGCTTTTTCCAGATCCACAAAACCGCAGAAAACCTTCCGGTTAACAGCCAGTTGTTTCTCCACGATGTTGCGGAGAGAAAAAATCAGATCCATGCACCCTCGTCCGCTTCTGAAACCACCCTGAGCCTCCCACAACACTCCATCAGATATCACCCTCATTCTCCTTTCAATAATTTTCCCATACACTTTTGCTGCTAAACTGATCAAACTGATGGCCCTGTAACTGGCGCACTGCATACGTGATCCCTTACCTTTATACAAGGGCACGATGACAGCGCGCCTCCAGTCCATGGGAACCTTACCCGACCTCCAGCACAGATTGCTCAAGGTCAGGAAAGCGTCCCGGACACAGGTTCCACCGTGTTTGATCATTTCAGCAGACATCATATCAATTCCAGCTGCCTTACCATTTTTCATACTTCGTATCGACCATTCAATCTCTTCCATAGTAATGTCCTCATCAGATGTTGGCGCAGCGGTGTCAGCCGTAGGCTCACTCGCGGCGCCCACATCCGGAACATACTCGTACATTTCCCCAAAATACTCACTCCACCTGCCCAATACATCGCTTGGGTTTGCAAGAATGTCACCAAACTTAGACATAATTTTGTCCATTCTGGATGTTGACGAAGAACCCCGAGACTTTCTAACTTCCCTCCAGAAGAGTTTGTTATTCGCCTCGAAGTTCTCCGTCAACCTCACTTCCTCATTCGCAACAAGTCTTTCACGCTTCTCTTTCACTAAGGCTTTGGTAACATTCCTGCAGCGGCGGTAGCTCTCATACTTTTTCTCTGTCATACTATCATTCTGATTCAAACTTGAGACATAATCCAACCATGCTTTTTTCTTTCTTTCGACGCTGGATTTCACATCCGCATCCCACCAGGCGTCACCTCTCAGAATCTTATGCCTCTTTGCACTACCACATACTTCTTTTGCACTATTCACTATACTTTCTTTCATTCTTTCCCAGCATTCTTCAACACCTAGGTCAGAAAGACTCGTCTCATTGAGTCCTTTACTGACTAGGCCTACATACATACTCCGTACACTTTCATCTTCTAATTTCTCACATTTTATCCTTTCAAGCTCTCCGAAATGGGTACGCACTCGCCAGTGTCTCCACTTCTTGAAAAGGCCCACGAATCGGCTTACCACCAGGTAGTGGTCCGTATCAAGAGTGGGGCCTCTGTAGGCTCTTGTATCCCTTAGAGTATTTCGGAGACGACTATCTATCAAAATCAAATCTATCATACTCTTTTGCTCATTCCGTCTCCACGTATACGTGTGAATATCTTTATGACGGAATAATGTGTTAGACACAAGGAGGTTCCGTTCCAGGCATACGTCCAATATCGGCTTACCAGCATCATTCACTCTCTTGTCACCATTCGGACCAAGGACAGCCTCCAGGCCGTCTCGCTTGGTTCCGACCCACCCATTAAGATCACCACACAGAATTATCCTTTCATTTTCCTCAGCTAGATCCAGAATATCCCTAACAGTTTCCCAAAACTCCTCGAGTTCGCGGGGATCCGCGGAGCTAACGGGAGCATAAGCTGCGACCAGGAAAACTCGCGTGATCCCCAGTTTTATTCGAACCCAAAGATGTCTTGGGCCTACCAACTCATAAGCTTTCACTCCGGAAGCAAAGCGGGAGGAGAGAACGACTCCAACACTCCCACTGGCACGGACGTCCGGGTCCACTCCGGACCATAGGGCTACCATGCCACCGGGGAGGTCCTCGGTCTCCCTCCCCCTCCGCTTTGTCTCCGTCAAACATAAGGCATCCAGGCATCTCTCATTTAATACATCCATCATCTCATTCATCTTTCTTGCCATGCTACCTCTAACATTCCACGTGCCTATACGGCACTCCCCTCTCCTCGTCCCGCCAGGATTGGCGCTGCGTGAAGGGTGGCGGCCCCCTTCGCCACATGCGCATGCAGCCGCACCGACGGGGGCTAATCGGTGCCCGTCGCTTGCGGGGCACGCCCTAGCAGCCCGTCCGGCTGAGTTTGCTTTGGTCAAGATTGCGTCCCACTGGGACGGCAGGGATCGCGACGCGCACGCTCTTGACATGACCCCCTAATATACTATACTTCTTATTGCTATATAATTACGAGTTCATTTATCAAGGGTAAGTAAGTAAGTTTAATGTTAATAAAATCTATAATATTTAAAAATATTAAAACGTTTAAATAATTCCCATAATATTGTTAAAATGTAAATAAATACTTAAAATATAACGAAAAAACAACTAAGACGCCACATAAACATGTTTATTCTCGAATGGGGTTCGAACCCGTCCCCACCTATATTCAGTAGCTGATACTTTTAATAGCTCACCACGACTTACTAATAAATTTTACAAGCTGGATCTTTAATTGTAACTTTGGTAAGTGGAATTAAATATGTGAAGTTTTGTGTGTTTGTGTGTTGTTCTTTTTCCAGGCCCCAACCAAATTACCAATTTATCGAACTAAAAAGAAATGACCCACAACTTGTGCCCGGTGTAATGGCAATAGGTTCACCACTTAATCCATTTGGAACGTAAAGTAACGATTCGGCTCGTTGAGACCATAACAGCCTACACCTTCAAGTAGAAAAAGGCTTGAAGTTACGTTTCTTTACATTAAAAATAAAATGTAAAATATTTATACATATAGAATATGTAAGTACAAATAAATTCATCTCAGTAACTTCAATTGAGCAAATACGACTTGAGTACTTTTGTATCTTTACTGACAAAAGCTGGTAGCTGGATTGAACCGGGTTTCATAAAGCTAGTGACTCATAGTAATGTTGATTAATTAAATGAATATAGGGAGAACAAACAATTAGTACTTCGTTCATTAACTAAATTGATATTGAGTATACAACTACCTAGTAGTACCCCGCATAATAACATACGATAAGTCTTTCAGTCAGATAAATAGCCTTGAAAACCTTAAGATTGACTAAGCAGATATACAATGCAAAAGCGGATGTATGTAGGAGTCGAGGACGGCCAAGACACATATTCCATGACCAAATAGAATGTGTTCCGGAGGACGGTGATGTTAGGAGCCGCAAAAATCATGAAAAGAGTTATGAAAGTCAACAAAGCGAGTGAGGTGTGTAAGAATTGTGCCTTACGGCGCTGCGTTCTCTCTGCGTACCCTACAAGGGATTTGGCGTGAATTTATGTATATATGTAAAACCTTAATACCCATGATGTGAGAGGTGGTAACGTAATATAGCTCCAGGAAATTTATTGGTACGAGACAGGATTCGAATTCGAAACCTAGAGGTGCTGTAATCGGTGTGTTGAATCATTAGGCCATGGCGACGAACAAACGATATCAAAGATTACGTTTGAGTTAGGCCAAGTACGGTAGTCGCCTCTTTTGATACCCTGAAGAAATGAGAAGACTCTCGGCTAATAACATAGTATACAACATAATCGCTTTCCGCTGTCTGTCCCCTTATATGCTTTTGCTATTATTATCTTTGAAATTACGCAGCGGATTTTGATGCAGTTTTTTTTAATAGAAAGTAGGTGTAAAGGGTTTGCATCTATAATTCAAGTAAAATGTAGTAAAAAAGTGATAATTTTGGAGATTTAACACTTTAATTGTAAAAAATACTTTAGATGCGGAACGAAGTTCGCCGGGTCAGCTAGTGAGTTATAAATAGATGCATAATTGGCTGTTAGTTTATACAAAGCATATTATGCCAAATTGAATGTGCTTTGTATAAACAAATACCTAATTAACGTTCTTAACGGGGTCCTTCTAAACAGTAATAATGAAATAATTGATTTACAGACATCTAAATTATGTACACGGTGATATCATGTGATATATTTAGGGGCCGTCCATTAGTCACGTGAGCCTAGGCGGGCTTAGTTGCAAATCTCACCACGTATTACCAAGGGAAACTGGAGAAAGGGAAACAATATATAAAATTACAAAAATTAACTACAATTTCCCATTTACATATTATACGGTAAATAGATGAATGTTGATAATTTTTAAGGTGTAGTTAACGCAAATTTTTAATTACACTTACGTTATTCAAACATTGGTTTAAATACTAAAAGTCCTGTCGAGGAATATAAATTTTATATCTCATTTATTGAAGTACTCTGATTTTCTTTACACGAGAAATAGTTCGTAGAGGTGAAACTCCTTGTTCGGCTCTCTCTCGGTTTAGACCCCTAGAGCGGTAGTAAGTATAGACAGCAAGTAAGTACCTTGTAAGGGTATGAAAGCCAACATGAATCCGACACCAACAACCGCTGCCCAGCTGATCTCGACCCACATGAAGTAAGTGATGACGACGGTAGCGAGTGGTCCAATCCACAGATAGTGGAGAAAGATGATGGCTACGTCGAAACGGTTCACGTCGTTAGAGAGTAGGTTCACCACCTGCCCAACTGTGGTCTCACCCAACGCCGTTTTTGAAAGCCTTAGAGACTGTAAGAGAAAAAAAACTCTTTATTATAACATAACCCACTTACCCACGTAGTTACCATTTATTTCAAATGATCAGAGGTAAGTAAACAAATGAGATCATGGACAGTCCTTCAATTGTTTTTAATAAGAAATTCTATTTAAGTTAATTAGTATTCGTAATGGATAAAATTGGAAAGCATTAAATCAAAGTTGTCTCCATGGTCTGGAGGTCGTGGCTCCGGATTCGAACACAAAATCGAATCCTGACCCAAATCAACAAAATATTTCTCGGAATTCTTATCGAATCAAAGACTGACAATATTGTGCTCAATGTATGGAAATGGGTATTACCTATTAATCCATTTGAAAAAAAATGGCGGGTCGAAGCTTAACAACAAAAGTAGGAAAAAAGGTTTCCAGTTGATTTTTAATAACTCTTTCCTCATTAATAATAATTTATTAAAATCACCTGAAATTGTAACAAATCAAACTAATTTCTGCACAAATATGCTCTGACTGTCATGGCGTCTTAAATGACGTCTCGCCGTGGCAAATATATTTGTTTAAGTAAGGACGTTGTGACTTTGGACGTTGTGACTTTCAATGCCAGATTTCTAAGATATTATCTTCTAAACAGATGAATAATCCTTACTTATTTCGATAACCTGTTTTATTTTTCAAAATGTGTACATATCTCAATAGAAAGACACTCTAATCCATCCGTCATCATTCATTCTTAGTGAAAACTAGCCATTCATTTTAGACATTCATATTTTGATAAGGAATTACGCGAGAAAATCTGCGGTTCACAAGCTAAATAACAATAAAAACCGAAGCCGGCTACACTACAATAGGTACTCGGTATAAGTTCAGAGTCCGCTCTATGGTATGACCTTTGGAATACCAAGTACGATTCTGATACGCCCACGTACTAAACTAAACGTATTTATGAGAAAAGAAACGAAGCAATATTTTACTGTGAAAACAGTATGCACTGTTTAGTAAAATTACATACATACACACACATACATAACTTCACGCAAAATCCCATACAGGGTAAGCAGAGAGAACGGAGCGCCATAAGGCACGATTCGTACACGCCTCACTCGCTTCTTTGTCTTTCATAACTCTTTTTATGCACGCGCGTCGATTTTTGAGGCTCCTAACATCATCTTCGTCCAACACATACATATTCCGACCATTATACAAATTCGTTAAATTATTATCTTATTTATACAGTATTAAGAAATACAATATGTAGGAAGGCTATTCGCAATCTTTGCAAATAACAAGGAATTGTTTTAATTAAATATAATTCAATTAAAAATTAATTTGGACTGTAGATGATTCATGGACACTTTCACAACATAATATAGTAGTACATTACATAGTATAAAACAGAGTCGCTTTCCACTGTCTGTCCCCTTGTATGCTTATTATCTTTGAATCCACTAAACGGATTTTGATGCGAATATTTTTAATGGATAGAGGGTGTCAACTGGGTGGTTTTTATCTATAATTCATGTAAATCCGAAATTTAGTCATTTATTATTTTTGATGCGGAACAAAGTTCGCCGGGTCAGCTAGTTACTTAGTTAAATGTAGTAAATGATTTTTCTTTCTTTTTTTTGCTTTCAACTAAATCCGATCCTTTTTTCGTAACAAATAAAGTATTGTATTTTTTATTAATCTTATAATGTAGCTACATTCCTTTAGTTCACTTACCTTTCTATATATAAGCGAGCAACAGGCCACACGGAACTTCATTCCCATATGCAATATGGCCATCATATACGGATGGACGAAAAACACATTCAAGGCAGAACACAGCACCACGGCAGCGGCATAAATGTACGCTTCATCCTGGGTCATTTTATTTCCCGGGCTGTAGAATTCGACCAATTTTCCCAAGAACACCGGCTGTGCTATTCTGTTAGGGCAAATAATATTTGTTGTACATTATTTGTTAATTAATATTCCTTGTTCTTTATTGAGATGCTATAAATAAATAAATTGAAGTCAATGCTATTGCATCGTTTTATGAAAATCATAAAAATAAACATGTGGAACGCTACAACTTATCAAATCGACTGAATGAAATTCAAGGGCAGAAGAAGTCTTTTCAAAAAGCTGATCAATTCCTTTGCAATAACAAAAAGATAAAGAGAAAAATAATGAATTTGTAACATAGCTAGGTATATTTACAGCAAAATTTTAGTAACTAAAATAAGTCCGAACGACGTAGAACTGTAAGATCTTAAAATTATCAAGACATTATATATTACACGAAATAAATAACAGATTCACGTCGAAGGCATACTATTACTAAAATCCAAAAACTAAATCTAATTTCTAATACAAACTTTAATAAGGAAATATCTATATTAAAAAATCCTATCTTATATCTCAAATTGCGTAAAATAACTTCTACTACTACTTTAAACAATAATCTTATCTCCTAATAAATCTTATCAATCTAATACTGAAGAGATTGATCGCTGCTGTCTATAGAAAATAAAGATAAAAATGACGATACATTGAAATGATCACGATTTTATCTAAGAATCAAAGTAAAAATTCATCACACAAGCTATCTTTTAAATATGTAGTACGATTAAAAAATGGAAATATGTACCAAAATATCAAAGATACATACATCATACATACTAAATAAATTATGGGTCCTACCAACCGTAAGTACTCTGATAAAATAATACATGCTTGTAGACTACGCATACACTAATAATATTAAAGAAACTATGATCAAGAAAATGGAATTCTAATATGGAATAGGAAAGCTCACTGGTTCGTGGTATTAAAAAATGGCACCACACGTGCCCTCAGCGCCAATAGACGATTGTGCATGTACTGGTGGTCCAGCTGACTGAAATATCCCACGTACAGGCCGATCAAACGTGACTGTTGGATTCTATAGAAAATGGGTGGGAGATTGGGTGAGGATTAGTGGAAGGAGTAGGAGATGGAGACGATTTTGGTGGACATTTTATCGACTGTCATTTAAGTCTTTCACTAGAGTTGGATAGAGTAGGTACCTATATGTATAAATAGTTGACAAGATGCAGTTGTTTGCAATTTTATTTAGTTTCGTTTAACCCTAACATAACATAACTTCACGCTTTCTTCCGAAAAGAATTCCAAAAAATCATTAGTGTATCACGACTTCTTGAATATATATATATAACTTTACAGAATAAAGTGTCAAAATACCCGTTCACATGACTTGAGCATACTATAACCTTTTACGCCGCAATCAAATTAATAATAAACCTTATTTTTTATTGTCTATTAAAACACAATTATTAGTTCAAAGTCCATACAATTGTATGACTTTATGTCACGTGTACTTACTGCTAAGGAAATACCCTTCGTGTTACATAAGTTTATTGAGTCATGTTTTTGCTATATTAAATTGTCCATATATATGTTCCGACACCAAAAAAAAATTTTAATCATACATAACATAACTTCACGCCTTTTCTACCCGAAGGTGTAGCGGCAGCGGCTGTTAATCGCCGTCTCGCCGCTATGTTTACGTCCCAAATGGAAATGGTTGCGAACCTATTGCCATACCGGGCACAAAGTTTTCAGTCATCGATATTTATCGCACACAACTTCCGAAAACAATTTCGAAAAGCCGTTGGTATATCATAATATTCTTAATCTTCTAAATAAAGTAGGTATAGGATTTTTATTAACTAATTATAGAATTATTAAAAGCTGTTTATTATTAGCAGTTCAGTAATGTGCTTAATCTAATAATCTTAATATCGGGTGTTTTATTATTATGAATAAAAGATTTTCAAAATCTGCCGATTAATGAAATATTAGTATAATATCACACATTAATAATAGAGTAAGCAATATTTATACTAGATTAAAGCAATATTTAATAAATTATACATGGATTAGACAAGAGATTAGAGATTGCAGCTGCGTGATAAAAAAAGGAAGTCACACTTATCTGACACCGATTTGAAAAATCTAAAGGCATCTTAATTTTGCCTATTTTTAATTTATTATATACTAACTAACTGATGCGGCGAACATTATTTCTCATTAGAAGCAATAAACGAGTAAACAAAATTGTGTTTTCTAAAATAAAAGTAGCCAAAGTTACTCCTTATTACATCAATAAAAAGCCAATAAAAGTCCCGTCAAAATTGGGCCAGCCATTTCAGAGTTTAGCCGGAACAAACAAACAGCCAAAATTAAAAAAATAAATAATGAAATTTTGGTGAGTCAAGTTGGTGAGTAAGAGTCAAGTTCAATATTAAAAACATACACTCCAATTTTATTTATATATATAGTATATATATATATGTCTAGATACAGTCTGAAATAGTGATTCAAATTATGTGCTATTAGATATATGTATATATGACACATTTCACGCTGCCTACACCGTCGCGCATAGAGCGTATGAAGTCACACCAGACGAAACGATAATATCTTATCGATAATAATCATTGTTATCGATATTGTATAGTGAGAATGGTATATATAAATAGCATCATTAACAAAATTGGCAAGTGCCGTGGGTTTGTACTGCGTAAGAGAAAGAAAATCTTCCTCTACATACGTCTATTTTTATAACTCACCAGCTGACCCGGCGAACTTTGTTCCGCATCAAAAGTAATTTTACAGCGTTTACAATTAAAGTACTAAATCTCGAAAATTATCACTTTTTCTTTATTTTTACTACATTACACATGAAGTACCTTCTGTGTACTAAGTATCGGGAATTTGTCAATAAAACAAAAAATACAAATTATTCATCTAAATTTATTTTATCGCCTTCAAAGTAGGCCCCATCGCTTGCAATACAACGCGCTAAATCAGTACAGTGCTACCAACATGCAGTACAAAAATTAGAACGACCTCTTTTACGCGGGTCTCTTTATTGACATATACCCGATACTTTTTACACAGAGTATTATACATACAAACCACCCAGTTGATACCCTCTATCTTTTAAAAAAGTCGCATCAAAATCTGTTGCGTAGTTTCAACTATCTAAGCATATATGAGGACAGACAGCGGAAAGCGACTTTGTTTTATACTATGTAATGATACTATTTATATCTGTATTGGTCAGTATACAAATCCATGGAAACTAAAACTCATTCACTGTGTCTGATATTGATTACACAAACATTTTGATAAGCCAATTCGATGTCAGTTCTCATATTATACTAGTTATCGCCCCCTGTTCCGCGCGCATGTCCTTCACAGTGACTTAAATATATGATTCATAGAATATCAGATTGTGATGGAATAAGACCTACTGAGGCCAATAGCAATAGCCAATGCAATACCAAGCTGAGGCCAATAGCTCCTTAATAAGATCGGAGTTCCAAAATAATCGATCGATTTTTCCTATATTATCCCCATTAATGTTGGCAACATTAATGACTAGTGCCTCTTTAGGTAATAGCGTGATGATATCTAATAACAAAAACTTTTGGTAAAAATTTCCAAAATATTAACTATCAAACGAGCAGTTACTGAGATAAGCTTCTGCGTGAACGATAAAAGTTTTTTACTTAACATAAAATATAGGTATTGCAAATATAGGGGAGGCATATATATATATATATTGCACAATGTTATGAAACTGGTACAGACAGATACGTGTGTCAACATTTTATTTAAAAAAAATGTAAACTAGTTTATTTTTAAATCTGCATGTAAAAATAAAGAATTTACAATAAAAACGAGTTTAATAATAATTATAAATGAGTCGTGACAAGCTTTTTCAGGATACGTTTAAACCTCTCTGGGACCATAACCTACACTGGCAGCTTGAGCCCTGTACCTGATGCGGTCAGTATCCATTAATTTATATATTACTAGCTCACCCGGCGAACTTTGTTCCGCATCAAAAGTAATAAATGAGTCAATGTTGGATATCATGAGGTTCAATTTGTGCTATTTATCGGCTTTAACTGCTGTCCCGCTATATTAATACTGCAATATCTTCGAAAATATTCGTTTAAATTGCATGCTGTAAAGGTCCAGGATCATCTATATTACATGCACAATCTATTTAAGACACTTAATTGGATGAACATTAATGCTGTAATGTTTAAAATCGCTTCGTAAATAAGCTATTATTTCTCGTAAAAAGTAAAAAAATAAAAATGGTCATTGTGGGTTATCCCTAAGAGATAGATATATGCCTCGCGGACTTTTTAGTAGACCTTCTCAAAGTGTTTAATAATGTAGAACATTGTTTTGATCTATCACTTAGGCCCGTAAGATCAATCATAGTTAAAACTGTCGATTTTCTAAACTATAGTCAATTTTAATCTAGAGTTTAAACCTGCCTCGTAAGATCAACAGCGAAATGGACATAGATTACGTAAACTAAGTTTAGTTTTCGACAGATGGCAACATTTGGTTATTTAATGTCCATATTTCGCTCATCATTCACTCTTTTGTACATTGTCTGTGGCATATTTCGTGAAAAAAACTCTTTTTCTCTTTCTTTTATGAAGTTTTATAGTGTGACCATAGATTTAAGAAAAATAGATCGTCAATAGTCACCCAAACAACGTGACCAAAAATGGGTTGTTAATGTGTGAGTGACTTACGGGGCTCGTGGCGCATTGGTAAAACAACCGGCTGCAGCACTGAGGTCGGGGGTTCGATTTTCGCCCGAGTACAAATATTTATGACAAACATTAATATTTGTGTGGCGTCTGGGTGTTTTTCTATGTATTATAAGTATGTATTTACAAAAGAAAAGTATATATGTATTAGTATCCGTTATCTAGTATCCATAGCACAAGCATTTAGTTGCTTAGTTTGGAACTGGCGCTGTGTGATTTGTGTCCAAGATATTATTATTATTATCAATGTGTTCTAAGGGAAATTGGAAAAGCTAGAAGAATGGGCAGCAGCATTCTTTCTCAAGACACTACAGCCTACTGCGATCGCCAACCCGCCTGCCAAGCATGGCGATTATGGCAAAAACCCCCCATGATTGCGCGGTCCGGCAGTTGTGGCGCTTTATGAGGGAGGCCTATGTCCAGCAGTGGACGTCAAAAGGGTTTATGATATGATGTGTTCATAAAAAGCGCTTCAAAGCGTTAACTTTTACATAGTTAATGTTCATGTGTGGAAATGTAAATATCCCCAAAATCTAATATACGCGGTTACCCTGTCAGTTATACGATGCTATTAGTTCATTTTTTCTTTACAACATCATGTATGAATTATAGATCAAAACTACCCCGTTGACACCCTCTAACTATTTAAAAAAAACGCATAAAAATCCGTTGCGTAGTTTTAAAGATATAAGCATATAAGGGGACAGACAGCGGAAAGTGACTTTGTTTTATACTATGTAATGATAATGATGAAGATATGCTTTTTAATATATGTACGTTTAAAAATAAATCAGTATACTTATATAACGAATAAATAATAATAATATTTTGGGCAAGATTAGATTTTAGCTAGTTTTTTAATTGTATATATTGTAAATAATGTAATTTATTTATTTCTTCTTATCATTGCAAATAAATTACGTGTTTTGGACAGAATAAACACATCACTTTGTAGGTTTCCATGCTAAGAAAGTTATAGACGCGAGTGAGGCGTGTAAGAATCGTGCCTTAAGGCAGTAATGGCGCTCTGGTCTCTCTGCATAACCCGCAATGGATTTGGCGTGAAGTTATGTATGCATGTTAAACTTACAAAGAGTCATTTCTGTGTCTAGAAGAAGAGGTCTAATCGTTCAAAAACGGTGATATGGTTCACCGTATGAATACGCAGAGAGATTCGAAGTCGGGAAGCTGAACTAGATGTCAAGTTCAGTTATTGCACGCAGATATGGCTTGGAACATTATTCGAACCAAAGATATAAGAATAATAGATCGCCAATATAGAATTATAGATCGGTTGTTGATGTGTGAGTGACTTATCAATGTGTGCGTAAAAAGCGCGTCCAAGTGGCAAATTTTACATAATCATTGTTCATGTGTTGAATTAAAAACATCCTGAGAATCACTTACTCGCGGTTGCAATGTCAGTGATGATAAGTAGTACATTTTCACTGACATGTGCCATCTACTACAGTCTATGATAAATCTATGATTCGAACTCTGATATAGGAATTCCAATGCCCCGGCCTTGTCAAACGTCATTGCATATCACATATATACATGGTGATTCATCATGATAACCATACTCCCGTTAAATTCAATATTCCGTACGCGTCATCAGCGAGGTGAACAAAAATGACACTTGATTTATAATATACGAAAACATAGATGGTATTAGTAATTTCAGAGATAATACATCGATATAAACACATACATACTGACATACCACACTTCAGAGAAGTGGTATATTGATAACGAAATCCAATTTAGACAATTCCGCGAAAAATACTCATCTTGTAATTTTGAAACTTTTGGTCTCATTTAGGGCCATTATATGACGGCGCCATAAAAACATGTTGTCCCAATGGCCTAGTGGTTTAGCGTATCGAATTCTATTCAACGGATCCGACTTCGAATACGGGTTTCAATTAGTTTCATTTCGCTGGCGTAATAAAGCCGTAAAAGATCGTGAAGATACAAATATCAAAGAATTATTAAATCATCAAGGAATCATTAAAATCTGCCAAACAAATCTTTCCTCTTAACAATATTAGCATAGATAAATATAGAGGAGTGACAAATTGGGACCAATGTTTAGTAAATGTATGTTAGCCACCAATTTCACGAACCAAATATTCAGTATATTATGATGCAATGTATTACCGCTGCCTACACCTAGAGCAAAAATCATGAAAGTATACAGAAAATAATTATGGTCTTTTTCGCGATCGTAGTAAAGCATATTCGGCAACACCCAATCGGCACAATATTGAATTAAGTTTCACGTCACGCCGTTCAATTCAATATTTGTTCAAACGCGGCGACCTCGTCGCATATTTTTTCGCGGCGCTACTTTACGTCATGCAGGCGATTACATACATACATACAATACATACATAGTTACATACACATACATATCTGTAGGTAATTAGGTACATATATACAAGTTCAATAATCTACAGTTTAATATGCACTTCGATAATGTTCCGACGTTGTTATTTTGACTACAATCAAAGCGCAACGAACTTGGTACGATGTGTTTTATAGAACAAAAATAAAAACAAACAAACAACTCATTTAAATAATGCGATCACTTGATAAAATATGTTCGGTAAAAATATAATACAAACTTGATTCGCGTGTGGCTAAATATAAAACACTATCAACTCATTCAATCTTGAGAATACAGAAATAGGAAAAAAATAAAACTCAACTCCTCTTGTTTTTCTTAACATATTGTTTGTTCTTCAATCTGTATTAACACACCTCGGAGTCAAAACGGTTTTAGTAAAAATAAATAGTCAAGTCAGTGGCATTATCTTGAGGAAAACTTAATGGCAAATCGATTAAAATTACTTAACGTTTATTAATTATAAATAATAAGAAATCGTGGTACGAATACCAAATAAAACCTCAAAGAAATATTATAAAATAACCACAAATCCGATCGTGGTCTTGCCAAAGTCCGTTGTTATATTATGTTGCTGTTCAAAACAAGCTTAATCAAAATAGGTTTATATGTTTTATCTATTATTAAAATCTATTTTGGTTGAACCTCTTTTGGGTGATTAATGGAAATCCTTAAAATATAAGAAATTATTAGATCGGCAATAGTCACCCAAACAACGAGACCATAAATGAGTTGTTGATTTGTGAGTGACTTATCAATGTGCGCGTAAAAAGCGCTTCCAAGTGTCAACTTTTACTTAATTATTGTTCATGTGTTGAATTTTAAACATCCTGAGAATCGTTTACTCTTGGTCGCGCTGTCAGTGATGATTAGTAGTACATTTTTACTGACATGTGCTATCTACTACAGTCTATGTTAAATATATGAAGAAGTCATTAAAAACGCTGCTATTGGAGGGTCGTTTTCATATTAACTTGGTCTCAAGTTACTAATTAGCACCCCACTTGGCAGTGATAAGTGGAATCGGTGTCTTGTAAGTAAGAAGATGACTTGTACTTCCGTTTTCAGAATGATCATGCATTTAATACATGTTTGGAATTCCCGCGAAAACTATGATGACACCGACGATTTTTCTTCGAATTCTTCAACATAAAATAACGTCACGCCTTTTTCTGCCCCAAGGTAAAGGTTGTGTGCTTATATTGAAAAAAAAAAAAAACTTTTAGTGTAGTCGACAACAACTGAAAAAAAAAAAAATCTGGTTGCCTGTAAAGTCGGTTTTACGGGCGAAGATTTTACGTGACAACGTCTTTTTCTCGGTAGAATATTTATTGATATGAATATAATTAAGTTGAAGGCATTTGCTCGTCCGTTTCCATTGTTTTGAGAGTGGTGATTCCTGTTGAACATTTGAAATTGAATGGATGAATTTTTAATTTTAAAGAATCAATTTGAAAATCAAAACACTTATTCAGATCGAAGGTTCAAATTTTTGCTAAATAAATTTGAAATTAATTAAAATTTGTAATTGTAAATGATGAAGTTGAAAATTAAAACATTTACTTAAATTAGATGTTAAAATTCTTGCTCAACACAGTTTAAATCAAGTTTTCTTATATCTGCCACTTTTTCTTAATATTTGTAATTTTAAAGAATCAATTCGAAAATCAAAACATTTATTCAGATCGAAGGTTCAAATTTTTGCTAAATAAATTTGAAATTAATGAAAATTTGTAAAATAATAATTAATTAATTAATTAATTTTAAACTAATAATTTACTTAACACTATCAACATTTATCAATAGTATGACATAACCTATAAACTCAGTTTCTCAACTTTTGTGTCAATCTAACAATTAATCAATCAATCATAGTTTACGATAATGAAATATCAGTGTACAATTATTTACCTTTATTGTTGTAGTTGTTGTAAATGACGAATCTAAGCACTCCACATTTTCACTACAGACACAGCTGACGATACTATAGCCACACGTGTGAACTTGTATTATGACGCTTTCTTGTTTTTCCAACGCCAAGAACGTTCGAGAAAGACAAAGACAGAGACACAAGCATGCGCCGATTCAATGCGCCTAATTCTCTAGTGCTGCGCGCGCGGCAGACCGATCATAGTTGAGTGGGAGAGAGACGCAAGGCATTCGGCGGGCCTCTCTCTCGTTCGGTGACTCATCGTAACGTTACCGAGCGTTACACTTTTTCATAAGTGACTCCCAGCCGCAACCTAATTTAAGACGTTGTCACGTCAATAGAATATTATGTTCGTATTTAAAACACCATAGCAACGCTAACACTAAACACATTTCAACTGTTTTTTTTTAAGTTTAGAATTCCTCAACGCAACGTTTTTTTTTTCACCAATATTTTATGACCAATATACATTGCCAGTAACAATTTACAAACTAACGGTACATGCAGCATTCATACCTCCTCAGGTAGAAATTACAAAAAAAGGTTTTGAATCTGGCATTAGTTCGGCTTTAGCAACGTCCCTTTTAGAAAATATGTGGATCTTTATATTTTAAGATTTTACTATTCTTTCGGTTGCTCAAGTAAATATTTTATTATACGCCGTTACTATAGTATTCTTAAATTTAATTTTGATATAGCGTAATATAAATCATTGTCTTTTTATATAATTAAATATCTGGACCGGCGAATCAGTTGCAGACGTAGTTCATCGTCCTTAGTCCCAAAGGTCATATTACCTGCTTCGTTCACAACACTGTCTGCACGCTCCAATTTCTTAATTAATCTGTTGAAACAGTAGCTCTGAAGGCGGTTTTCAATTATTTATCCGGTAGAGCTGTGAGTTTATTTATACATAACAGTAACACTATATGTGTTGCTGGTGTCCATGGGCGGCGTTGGTTGCTTACCACCAGGTGACCCGCCTGCTCGTTTGCCCTCCTATCCCATAAAAAAAAAATGTCTTTCGCACAATCTATTCATATTTTCTTAGTACTTTCTCTTCTCTTATTTCCTTCCACATTCAGGTTTGTCATTCTTCTTGCAACTTGGGTATCATCCCTCCTCATTACATGTCCATATCCCATCATATCATATAATCACATACCATTTTAGTAAGGTCATATTCAAGGTATATTGTTCAATTACGTCTTCTTTCTAGCATAGCATAGGTATGGTTGAGCTTCAAACACTCAATTACTTCAAAGGAAGGCATTTGCTAGGTATAAAGAATGTGTCGTTGTGGCCGATTAAAAACTTATTTGGTTCTCCATGGTTTCAAAAGCAATCCAATGGATCTCGCAAAAAAAACAATAAGGAAGATATAATGTAAGAATAATATATATAATAGAAGTAATTGAAGATATAATGTGTTGTTATAGAACGTAAATATATATATAGAATTACCATTTTTGTGCAAAAAGTAACGTTACTACCCATCGCTAAATGAAGCCTAATAAGACATCGTAAAAGAAACCATTAACGGAACTTTTACCAAAAAAATAATCTGATTTGTCTGTATAGCTATAACAATTTCTGGTTTCGAATCTCGGGCATGGTAACACGTGGTGGGTTAATTTTAATCAATATTTGCAATGTTTTATCATAATATAAATACGTATGTGGGTAGATAATATTCATTGAATTAAAAATAGACGCATCTTAGCAACAGACTCACATAATACGTACATATATAACTGCACGACAAATCCCTTGCGTGGTAGGCAGAGAGAACAGAGCGCCATAAGGCACGATTCTTACACACTTTACTCACTTCGTCATACACGCTCGTAGGATTTTAAGGTGCCTGACATCATCTCCTTCAAAGACTCGCCTTGAGAGAGATGAACTCAGGAGCCAGGATATTTGTTTATGTATGTATATGTGAATTAAAAATAGACGCATCATAAATCTATCACAAATATCCAACATATAACTATATACATATCGTCGGTATAATGGTACAACTAAATAACTCATATTTTTACCAAATTGTCTTTTTACTGGATACTTTTTAAATGGATGAACTATCTTGGATGCGCTTTTAGCAGGAATGGTAGATACACCGCGGGCATAGAAAGGAACTCTCCTTTCCTCTCCGCGCCAGGAAACAGCATAAATGGAGCGTTGGGCAGATTCCTAGGCGCAAAGACCGTAGAGAAAAACCCAGATAACAATCTGCAATAAGGTACTGATCCCAAGATCGAAAACAAGGTTGTAAGGAAGGAAGTTGTATTGAAAGAGAGTATCGGTGTAAAAGGCATGCTCCGATAGTTCGGATATGTAGAAATAATGTATGAAGCAAGATTGACTAAGCAGATATACAAAGCAAAAGCGGATGGATGTAGGAGTCGAGGACGGCCGAGACACACATTCCATGACCAAATAGAACGTGTTCTGGATCGGGCTAAGAAATGTGAATGCTTGTTGGACCAAAAGATGGGGCACATTTTGTGGGTCACGAAAATGGTAAAAAGTCAATTTGGTCAAAGTGTGAGTTATTTAGTTCTTCCATAATGCCGACGATATATTTATATTTCACAACAGGCAAATGGTACAATGTCCACGTCACATGGTCATCAGCTTTACACAGTAGGAATAAAATGGAGTCGCTTCCGCTGTCTGTTCCCTTGGGTGTTTTAATTAAACCATTTGACGGGGTATTGGGTATTTAATTTTAATTTAGCCTTTAGCAATAGTAAGTGCAATTCAATATTAATATTGTTGCGGTAATTACTTAATCAATCGGGAAAACGATATATTTATAAGACTTATCTTTATTTACTTACAAAATTAAGGCAAAGTTTAGGTTAGGTTTAGCCTATGTAAACATTTTCAAAGCGCGCAAAAAATATAGCGCATTTTAAGAGCGCTATCTAACCCTTCTGTATGCCGTCAGCTAAAAAAAGACTCAATAATAGATAAGGAACCCTTCGAACCATTTTGATTTCTAAACCATTCGTGTTTTGCTCTGTGACGACGTCACAAAACCATTATTCGTCAAGTAAGAGCCGGTGATTTCTTGTAATCACAGTAAATGTCCTCGAATAGACTCGCTCATTCATTTTTAACACATTTATGTAAATATTTGTTGAGGAACAATTTGTGTCTATTGTTCCATCATCTGTTCAAGGTTACAAATTAATTTTATTAACGGACTCTTCAAGTCTTCAAGGAGGTGAGTTTGCAAATTGCTTCGGAAAATTATTTTTTAAGACGTCCATCTCTAATGTCTGGTGGAAAGAAGTTTATTTATCACATCGAAGTTCGGGATAAGCTAAAAGAACTGTTAGAATTACCTACTTGAAATTTTGTTAAGTAGATCCCCGATTGCCTCTGGGAACAACGGTGCCCATATTTCAAGCTACAACTCTACTATGCCTAGGTGAAAACAATATTAAACAATTTGCAATAATAAACCATAAATCGCGTAATGAAAGTATTATTATGTTAGGTTCGCCGTTAATTCACCTTTTTATCGATGGTAGTTAAAAAAAAACAGCAAAGGCGTTAAAAAGAAAAAAGTACCAATACTATAATTCAATCGATCTGATGGTTCGGACATGTACAGATGTGGCAGATATAAAATGCAAAAGCGGATGGATATAGGAGTCGAGGACGGCCTAGACACACATTCCATGACCAAATAGAACGTGTTCTGGAGGAAGGTGATGTTAGGAGCCTCAAAAATCGACGCGCGTGCATGAAAAGAGTTATGAAAGTCAACGAAGCGAGTTAGGTGTGTAATAATCGTGCTTTAGGGCGCGCCGTTCTCTCTGCCTACCCCGCAATGGATTTGGCGTGAAGTTATATATGTATATGTACTAGAATTTAATTGTCTTGTAAGTCCAAAGTCATGATCAAGATACCGAGCAACCTTCATTTTAATAGTTTTCAAGTGTATGTCATACACATTATGTAACAATAGAAAATGATGTATCACCTTGATTATTTCCACGCGAGGTAGCTAAAATACTATTCACGACCGGCCTTAGCAACAGACTCACATAATACGTACATATATAACTGCACGACAAATCCCTTGCGTGGTAGGCAGAGAGAACAGAGCGCCATAAGGCACGATTCTTACACACTTTACTCACTTCGAGCGTGTATGACACGCTCGTAGGATTTTAAGGCGCCTGACATCATCTCCTTCAAGGACTCGCCTTGAGAGAGATGAAGTCAGGAGCCAGGATATTTGATCATGGAAAGTGTGTGATGCTTATCCTCGACTCAACAACGACAAAATCAGATGTATTTCATCCTATTTTGCATTGTATATCTGCTTAGTCAATCTTGGATCATCCAAACTTTCTACATGACTGAACCACCACCACTCCGCAAATTTTGGGTAGTACTCTAATTTTGCCCACGCTTATCCTACTTTCATGCACACTCTGCCACACTCTAATCTCGCTCCCCTAAGTTAGTGTTCTCACAATACAATACATTTTACAATACGATTTCCCGGTAAAATGAACCAAATAACCAAATGTTTTCTTTTTTTTTCTTTTCTCCATTGTCCTAGGGCTGTACTTCTGTTGAAAGATGTGTTTCGAAAATCGATACTCGATTATTACACAACAAAGGCTTCTTGACAGGATTGAATTGAAATTATTTATATCTAATCGATTCTCGTTTTATTCAGAAGCTCGTCCTCCAGACCAAACGAGACGGCATAATTTATGCACTTAAATATACGATAAGTACTTTCAATAAATGATTTTCATTGCAAGTACATTTCGCGATTTGGCGCGATTACTTAGTACCAAAAAGGAATTGTTTTCAACTAGTTACGTTAACACATTGAAACGATTATTTACGTTTATTATATTACTAGCAGACCGCGCGAACTTCGTACCGCCTTACTTTACATTTTTCACTAAAAAGATTATTGCCGCGATCATATTAATACCCCAAAGCTTTCCTCATAAATGAACTAACACTACTTTTTTTTTCAATTCAAGTTCCTGATACATACATAACTTCACGCCAGATCCCTTGCGGGGTAGGTAGAGAGTACAAAGCGTCATAAGGCACGATTATTACACACCTTACTTGCTTAGCTGTAGATATTAGCGACTAACAACCTAGATATGAGGAAAATAATAAGCAGTTAGCTGCATGAATGGGCCGGCTCAACCGGTGAAATACCACCACCTTTCAGAAGATCGACGTAAAGTGGCTCATGCTGCGTTTCGTTCGGCGAGAGAGGTACCCAGAGGTCCACCTGCCTTCCCCATCCTTCTCCCTTAAAGGTCGGCAACGCAACGGTAACACTAAAAGTGTTCCCGGTGTCCATGGGCGGCGCAGGTTGCTTACCATCAGGTGACACGCTTTGCCCTCCTATCCCATAAAAAAAATATTATCAATTTCAATCAATAGCAATACCAGGGACTTTGTCAGAAGTTTTTTGTCAATCTTTAGGTTTTTTTAGTATCTACTACTTGAAACTTTTTTTTTAATTGGTCATTGTCGTCGATTTAAAAAAAACCTGGTCACCACATGTTCTTACCAGTATGTCTTACTCACAGTGAGTGTTTTTTTTATAATTTAAATGATGTCGATTAGGCACCTTGGTATTACTCTTATCAAAATAAATTCACTACATTTTAAAAGAGATCACGATATTAATAAATAATAGTTTAAAAAAACTAAAAAACACGCTTTTTATTGAAAACCGAACTAAAAAATAGAAAAATAAAAAAAAATACTTTATTTAAAAAAAGGCGTGGGGTGCTTGTTAAGATATTATCGAAATGATAATCACTCTACTCATATCTGTCAATAAAATATTTATAACTATTGACACCATGCACCCCACGCTTTTTTTAAAATAAAGTATTTTTTTTATTTTTCTATTTTTTAGTTCGGTTTTCAATAAAAAGCGTGTTTTTTAGTTTTTTTAAACTATTATTTATTTTAAATTTTTTAGTTCGGTTTTGTATGACAGCGCGTTTTTTAGTTTCGAATTTGAGGAATAGCGCCATCTGTGACTTATATAAGGAACTCGTTTCAAGTTGATAACATAAACTTTCCGCTGATTGCCACTAGATGGTGCGATTTGTGAACTTTCATAGTTCACAAATCGCACCATCTATCGTTCAAAAAAGCGTGGGGTGCATGGTGTCAATAGTTATAAATATTTTATTGACAGATATGAGTAGAGTGATTATCATTTCGATAATATCTTAAAAAGCACCCCACGCTTTTTTTAATTTATATTAATTGAAATTTTTAACACTATTTTCTTAATTTAAATTCATTAAAATTTATTTTCTATTTTTTATTTCGGTTTTCTAGTCTAGAACTTTCATAGTTCACAAATCGCACCATCTAGTGGCAATCAGCGGAAACTAAAAAAGAAGTCGGTTACAAACAAACCTACAAACATACATACAGGTGAAGCTAATAAAAAGCTAATAAAAAGGTAAATATAGATGGGCAACTCTATGTGGTAAAGAATTAAAGATAATATTATAATATCTGCGTGAAGAACTAACTGTAAACTAACTCTAGTTTTGACCCATGACTTTGGTTACTTAAGTATGAAAATATTTTTTTATTTTAATATTCGCGTTGCATATTACATAAATACAATAATGAACGGAAAATAACGCGAAACATTTAGGTAAACAAATTATCTGTCTGCTTGTGACTACGGCTAGTGCAATCAGGACGAAACGTCAAGCTAATAATAAAAGTAATTAATTGTTTACCTAAACGTGTCGCGTTATTTCCCGTTTATTGTAATCTTTCTAATCTAATGTGTCTAAATAGACACGGGGTCACAGATGTTGCATATTCACATCACCTATTAATTATTACAAAATAACAATATATATACCCCAAAAGACGATTAAATACTACAAACTCATTAGGACAAAAAGAAACAAAAAAATAGCTAAGAAAGTTAAAAAAAAATTTACCTGCCAGCTATGAGCGGCGCTCATGACCGAGTCGGGCGGGACTCCCGATATATGTGCGCGGAATATTTGCCTAAGAAACGAATACTTACATTTTGTATTTTGCGATATCTTTTGAATTAAATGTCCGAATTGAATCATTCAAAAAGTTCTAGAAAGGTATTGAATCTATCTTTATATTTAAGTAATTTATTTTAAGGAGAGTTAATACCAAGGTACAAAATAAAGAACTTTTAAAACGACCTCATTATAATTATTTTAAAAAATTAAAAAAACACTTATTGTGCGATAACTACAATAGTTAGAGATATAGCGTCGCGGACTTTTTAGTCGGTAATTATTTGTTCTGTGAAAGTGTAGTACATTGTTTTGTTCTATAATCAATAGTTTTTGCAGCGTTCGCGATGTAAGATTTTTTTCGGGTCTTTTTCTTACACCTTGGGTTACATTATTGGACTTATAGTAAGGATCCCTAATTTATTTGAAAATAAAATATAGCCTAAAGCCTTCCTCGATAAATGGACTATACACCAGTGAAAGAATTTTTGAAATCGGACCGGTGGTTTCTGAGATTAGCGCGTTCAAACAAACAAACAAACAAACTCTTCCGCTTTATAATATAAGTATAGATTTATGTAATCTCATACTAATACATACATATCTTCAGGTCTTTTTCTACCGAACGTATAGTCAGCCTAGACTCGGGGAATAATCGTTAAGTTACGTCCCAAATAGAATACCGAAATTCCCAAAGAATTCTGATAAATCATTAGTGTTAGTCCGTAATCCATCCAACGACTTCAGAATCAGAAACGGGGACCTCGACCACTGAGTCACCGAGACTTACATTACTTTTTATTCACTAGTGTGATAATTTTCGATGACTGACAACTCTGTGCCCGGTTTAGTGGCAATAGGTTCGCCACCTATTCCATTTGGGATGTAACGTAACCATCGGCGAGTTGAGGCTTTAGCAGCGCCTGCCTACGCCTTCGGGTAGAAAAAGGCGTGAAGTTATGTTTAAATTATTGATATGCCTCATGGTTGATCATCATCAAATATTAATCCATAATAACATCTATGATGGGAAAGTGAAGACATCGTGTGTCTGTCTAACTGGTGTAGATGCGAATTGTCAAACAATATACATGTATTTCTTCAAAATATCATCCGTCTGATAGTTCATTTTCTAGTTTCTAGTTTTGCTTTAATTTACCGCCAGTATAATTAGCAACAATAAAAATGCAAAAACATATTTCATCACAAAAATTCACATCAAAATCTATCGTAAACTTTGGTCCTTTCGGTATTTACGACGATAGTAAACGATAGAAACTAAAATTTAAAAAAAAGTTTGCCGCCAAATCATTAGTCTATGTTTTTGTTCTTCTTTTTTTTTTAAATTGAATAATGTTCTGTTACTCGTAATTATTCATTTTCAAAAAAGTAATAACAAAAACATAGACTAATGATTTCGGTACGAGGCAATGATATTGAGATTTGTAACGGTTGCCCTAAGTCATGACTGTCTTGTTGTATGTAACATCGAAGTCAATAACTCTTGCAACATTAAATGACCTTATTTATCTTAATAGAAGTTAAAACTATACAAAAACAATATATTATATAGTTAGTTAAATACCTTCAGAAGTAAACAAATTTATCATGATTGCGTGATGTTATACCATCGTCGAATGTCATCTTGGAAATAACAAATAAAATTGTGCATAAAAAGCAATTATGTCAAAATACCATTTGGTAACCCTTAAACGTTAAAACTCCTTCCATAATCAAATCAATATCGTATATAATCGAGAAAATATTAACCACATCTGGGTGAAATTTTCATAATCATTGTACTTAAGTAACTTATTGTAAGTAAGTCTTCAATGCAATGCAAGTTTCGTGATTGCTTAAAAGTCAGTTAGGCGAGTACGGCAAGTACCAAGACATAATAACTCATTTTAAACAGCTATAATTTTCAGTTCAATACCTACTTTCCTACTTAACTGTCAGTTCTCTTGCGAAATCCGTATTAACTTTTAGAAATTTTCGTATCACTGAAATATAGATTATAAGTAGATCCTATTCATAATGCAATAGTAAATCGCGACCCAGTTTGTTATCAAATAAAGATCCAGATAATATACAAAACTATTACAGATAGATAGATAAAAAAAAATAGAAAATCTAGTTTATGGATTCAATAAAATTAAAATATGTGAACATTTCATTAATGAACTCTGAACTCACCTTATTCCGCACTCCATGAAAAGCAGTACGAATCCATAGAGCATACATCTTGCTGCATACGCTTTAAGTATGACACGTAATAAGCTCGGTTTCCTTTTGCCTCCAGCCCGCGCGACCTCTTCCTCCCATAGGCGTGCAAATTTATCCCCCAGGGGTCCTACAATAAAAAAAAAAATTAAGAGGGACCAAAATCGTTATTTTATTTATAAAATAGTTATCCACAAATAACTATTTTTCATGGTATAGGTACATAGATTTATAATATAAAATATTTATTCTCATAAAATAAGTTATGTTTAGATCAATTCTAAAGTAATCAGGCCGACATTACGAGTTTATCGAAAATACGTGACCGTGAATAAAAAAAAAGTTTAAAATTCCAGAAATGAAGCAGCAACACTAAAATATGTGGACAATGGAAAATGCCGGCTGGAGATCAAGCATCAAGCACTAGATTTCTAAATCAAGAAATCTTTTTGAACCATGATTTGCACAAGTGACTTTTGGATTTGCTGTGGGTAATAAATATCCCAAATTATACCTGATGTAAGTAGCAATAGTAGAAGTCGTAGTAACGCCATCTATTTTTTTACGATTATTTACGCTGACGATATTTTACCTCAGAAATAGAAGACGTATAAAAACTCGGCGAGATCCACTTCTTACAACTTCGGGTGAAATGGGTGTGAAGTTACAAAATAAAACGATGGAAGGGTATTGTTGTAGTGACTAGAGAGAGATGTGTACATATTAATTACTGTATTAGGTGGCTGTTGCCGCATAGAAACCTTTCAATGTAAAAATTATAAGCTCTTCTTATAATTTTGTTAGTTATCTGGAACTGTCAGTTTTGATTCTATACATTCTTTTACCTAATTTAAAACACACTAAATACTTCTAAAGACAGTTTGAATGGCACTAAAAACTAATAAACTGAAATTGTTTCTAAATCAATCCATGAACGAGATCTAGTTATGGAATTACATGATAGCAATGACTGGAATAAAGAGCCTAATATATGTAGTATCTGTGTCATTTCAGGAACAGTTTGATGATTAGTGTTAAATTATGTATATACCTATATGTCATGTATATATACTCATGCCTTTTGGTGCTATATTCTCTCTGCCTACCCTGCAAGGAATTTGGCGTGAAGTTATGTATGTATGTTATGTATATATTGAGTGGCCTTTATAGGCCAACTTGGTATAAGAGCAGGCTATCTCTGGACATAACATTCAAAAGCACAACAGTAGTTCTCACCTGATGCATGTTCCTCAAGTGGCTCATACAGATTCTGTTCATCTAATTCTTTTTTTAAACCACTCCAGAATATTGGTAGTGTCCACCTAAAAGGAATTACATTAAACATTAAATACAAAGCATGAAAATAAATACTTATACTTTCTTCATTGCTTACAAACAAAGTTGAATTGAAGATTTTGAAAAATAATAACATTCAACTTACGCAAAAGTTAGTGCTGATAGTGGACTAGCTTTGGCTCTTGGGTGTGGAGGGTGTCCTGGTTTATCTTCAGACTGCATACTGCATATATACCTGTAATAATAAAAACTAATAGTTACAATCTTACACAACAACTTAAATCAAGGGATAATTATGTTTTTTTTTTAGTCTCTATTAATAATATAGACACATCGTCAATTAGTTTCCTTGAATTCTTTATGTATGAAGTTCATGGAAAGCTATAAATACCCACCTAGGCAGTCTTCAGAGAATAGTATGAGTTAAACATCAAGAAGATGCGCTTATGCTATATGCACTAAGATATTGTGTGCACTTGTACACGAATACACTTTACAGTAATTTTGCTATTTATTTTGTACCCGCACACAGATTTTATGTGTTATAGCTGAACTTTATACGAATATATCATTATATATTCTAAGCACTGTTAACAAAAATTTTCAACGCAGGTTGGAAATAAGTCGAACACAAATATTACAAAACTATTCACTTTTACAAAACAGCACGCATTTTTGTATCTCATTCCAAAACTCAACCGTCCATACGCGACAATAGCAATAATTTTACTGAAGGCTGAGGGGAGGAAGATTTTACAATATAATGACATTGACATAACATTTTTTTTCTTTATGCTTAAGTCATACCATGTGTTATTTTGCCAATAACATACGGCTGTTGCTAGTCGTCCAGCTAACCGGATGAATAAGTTTAATTATTCGACCGATTGTCGGATGAATAAAATAATTTAATCGTCCGACAAAATCTAATTATTATTTTTTCATTATTATTATTTATTCTCCTACCGATACTAACACCGAAATCGGTGTTATTGGTACCTTTAGGTCTCCCTTTTCTTTTAATCGCAAGTTGAACGACAATGTTGGACAATATCTCGATGAATTAAGAAACCTATACAAGTCAATGCAATATTTTCAACTTATACACCAAGTACGTAAGTAGTACACCAAGAACGAATCTTGGTGTACTTCCAGTCGTTACTGTTGTTAGTTTTTGTATGATCGTTTTTATTTATCGCTGAGATGTCGTCAAAAAAAAAAAAAAAAACCTAACTAACCTAACTTTGTTTTTGGAAAAATTTAATACATACATAGGAATTAGGATTATTTAGTCAACCATTTACCGGACTATTAATTTATTTTATTCGTCCGATAATAGTACGAACGAATAATTAATTTTATTCATCCGATTACTGGACGACTAGACACTTTGATAACATACACTAATACCTATCTTTATGAAAAAAACTTGAAACGGAGATTGGTAAAGGTACTAGCGGTGCCAGGTATAAACCAAGAGTTTATCCATCATATCTAATTCAAACTCCATTTAAAGCATTCACGATGCATATATGCATAACAGTGCATATCTGCCATATCTGATGCATATCTTAGAGCGATCCTAACCGATCGTTATGTGTCACTTTTGGCTTAGGATAACATCAATAAAACAAAAATTAATTTGATGGGAAATTTAAATTGTAGTTGGTATTTTAGATTAATTTAGATACCAAATTATTCAATGTTAAAAATAGATTTTAGTTACAAACAATGTTTGTATCTTTTTTCTTAAAATACAGAGGCATGATTCTGGCTAGTATTTTCTTTTTCTACGTTGGTTGTGGAATTACCATAAGTTTTCTACGCATTGAATGTAGTGATATTCCTACTCCTCAAGAATTAGATTTGTACCAGGTGCCCTTTAATGGAGTCGAATATGTTGTGCTAATTTTAAGTAGTCCTGGTAACATAGAGAAAAGGGATGTAATAAGAGATACCTGGATGAGATTTGCAAGTAATATTTTTGTGGAAAACGGAGAGAAACTATATAAATGGGACCATTCTTGGACAGAAAGGAATGTGCCACAAGACTTCATAAAGTTTTATTTTGCTATTGGAACCCAAAACCTAAGTGAGATTAATTTAAAACAATTATATAAAGAACATAACAGAAGCAAAGATCTATTGTTACTACATAGTTTTAAGGATAGTTATAAGAAGCTATCATTAAAAATGTTGCACTCTTTAAAATGGTTGAACAGTAACTACCCTAATCTAAGGTATTTGATAAAATGTGATGACGATTCATTTGTAAGGATTGATTTGATATTAAAAGATCTCGAGGCTTATGCACCACAAATGAATGGAATTGGATTAAGCAAATTTATTACATATAAGGTCAGTAAAGTTAAGTCAATGGTATGTTAGAAATGAGTTTTTAGATTTAAAATTGTCCTTGTGTTGAGATGGCTACTTATTTCTTTTGAAGTATATTTACTTAACATTAAAAAAAAATCCTTATGATTTCCTAAAAATTTCATCATGTCCATTTGTATTTGATCTTGTTTATTGAGACTCAATAGTCTCAATAAACATGTACATGTATTTAAAATGATGGTGTTTTATTTTCATGTATGTCCCAATACTTTCATATTATTACTTTCAAACTGTGGTACTTTTTCTATCTGAGTAGACCTTAAATAAACATACTTTTATACACACATTTGTATTATAAAGCTAATTTAACTTTTTTCATAGTGCAATTTTTTCCAGTCTCTTTAGATGACTGACAGTAGTCTTATATCTGCACTCCTGAATTTTTTTTATTACATTGGATCTTTCAATCATGCCAATACCCTGGACAGCATTATGTGGCCCAGTTGCATGCTATAATGGTGATGTGACATCTTAACAAGGTATGTGGGATATGCTAATCTCCTTGCTTCAATATTTATTTAATGATCTTCTGCCCATAGCTTATGTATAGCATAGATTCTGCTCACTTTATCACTTCAATGTTATTTTAGATAAAAATTTGTGCTTCATATTTTTTGTATTTGTGAATATCCAAATAAATTGCTAGCCATGAGAAACTGTACCAAAGTAGAAATCTCACATATTCAATTCTTATAGATGGACATGATAAAATATGAGGTTTAATTATTTGTAATTAAGTATATATTTTATTTTATTTAGCATAGTATATATTTTCCTATTGTTCCATCTTCTAAACATCCATTATAGCACGAAAAAGTCATTAGTGTCTTCCTTAACTCAGAAGCAGAGTGCAGAATTATTAAGTCATGGAGGCTTTGTATTTGCTATATTAGCAACTAGTAGTCTCCATAAAGCTCATAGTTAGAAAGAATATTAACTGAAAATTAAAATCATTAAAAATAAATAAAATATTATTTTTTGTTTCCAGAAAGATCTTGAGTCATATAAAGGTCTATACTGGGGCTACTTTGATGGTAGAGCACGTGTATACTTAAATGGGAAATGGCAGGAGAAAGAGTGGTTTCTCTGCAACAACTATTTACCTTATGCATTGGGCGGTGGTTATGTCATATCTCAGAGTATTGTCAATTATATTGCAAAGAATGCTGATATACTCGGGTAAGACTTTTAACTTAACTTTCAAAATTTTTTGTCTATTAACATAACTTCACGCATTTTTCTACCCGAAGGTGTACGCAGTAACTGTAAAGCCTCGCCCTACCTTTATGTTTACGTCCGAAATGGTTACAGGTGCCGAACCTATTACTATTCCGGGCACAAAGTTCTCAGTCATCGTTGTTTATCACACATAACTTCCGAAAATATTTTCGAAAAGTCAGTGGTGTGAGACAGGATTCCAACCCGAGACCTTTCGATTCAGAAGCGGAGTGCTTGACCACTGGACCAAGTGGGCTGGTCTCTTGCATTAAAATTAAGGCAGTTGTATTGATAGTGTTAATCTATTCGATTCCTGGTTTTACATTGCAGACATTACAATTCTGAAGATGTATCTATGGGAGTGTGGACAGCTGCATTGGACGGCATCAATAGGGTGCATGACATCAGGTTCGACACAGAGTGGGAGTCTCGGGGATGTTCTGAACATATGTTGGTGCGCCATAAACAGAAACCGAGTGATATGTTTGAATTATACAAAACCCTTGTTCATACGCGTGGTGAGAAACTTTGTAAGAATGAAAGTATGGTAAGAAAAACATACAAATACGACTGGAATGTATTGCCTAGTAATTGTTGTAAGTTACGCAACTAGTTTTCAATTTTTTTTATTTATTTAATACTTCACTGCCAACCTTGTTTTTTTTATTTATGTATTGTACAAGCACAGATGTTGGCTTCGAGAAAGCTGCAAATAAATCTGGGTTAAAAAAAAATGTAACATATCAAGCAATTGTATTAAACTAGTCAAATAAACATCTTTATAGTTTTGACTCTACATTTTTTACTAATAAATATTACCATTATAAATGTTAGAAAAAATAACACTTCCTAAAAAACTTAAAAAAGGCTGGTCCAGTGGTCGAACACCCCGCAAAGAATTCTGAATTAATATGTTGTGGGTTCGAATCCAATGACGCCAAATGACTTTTGTGGAAATTCTTTACGGAAGTTACGTGTGATAAATATTGATGACAGACAACTTCGTGCCCGGTGTATGGCAATAGGTTCACCACCATGTTTACATAACGTAACGGCCAGCCGAGGCTTAAAAGCCTCTGCGTGCACCTTCGGGTAGAAAAAAGGCGTGAAGTGGTGATGTTATTTGGTATAAAAAAAGATGTTAAAATATTCACATATTTCTTAGTAAAAAATAAACAATTTGCTTAAAAATTTTTTGGTATGACGCAGGATTTCTTACTTAAAAAGTCCATAGCTCTCTTTACTATGTCCTATGTATTTGGAGAAACACTCAAACACTGTAGTGATGTGTGCATTTTTTTTTATTGTAAACAAATCAATATAAATTATAATATTTAAAAACATATTTTGGTCAGGTAGTTTAGTTAATTAATTAGGTAACAATCACGATATTATTCGTAGTGTAACAAAAATTTTGAACAATATAGTAACTTTATTCTACTACAATTTTGTCGTAACGCTCAGTCACCTTAAATATTATCACATACAATATAACAGATTCATTAAATTTCATTTTTTTTAATTATGACTTTTCATATCCATGTATGTTTGATTGTTGTAGAATGTTGTTCTGGACATTTCTTCCTTGAAATAGTCAATGGTTCGCTGTAAGCCATCCTGCAGTGAAACCTGGAATTGATAATATTAAATTGTTTAATTTATGAGTAATTTGGATAGTTCACATTAGAATACATAATTATAATATTACTGGCTGACCCTGGTTGATCAGAGAGGGGTGAAAATTTAGGATTTTAAATTGGTATGCTGATTCATAAAAATAATATCTTTAAACGGGCGATGAAAACAAAATGTTGTTCGATTCTCGGACCTACCCGATATGCCTGCAAAATTTCATGAAAATCGGTCAAGCCTGTTCATAGTTTAACCACAAACACCGCAACACGAGAATATATATTAGATGTAGTAAGACAGTGCGCGGTTCGAATCCTGGCTCTCAAAGTTTTTACAAAAGTTACGTGTAATAAATAGATATAAACTGCTACGAGATTAATGGCAATAGGTTCCGCCTCGTATTAAATTTAGGACCAAAAAAAACAGTCGCCGAGTAGAAGCATAATTTCCACTGCCTTTTATAAAACATTGTTTACATGCGCGATAAGATTTTGAAGAGCGCGGAAGTCATTTCAGTAATTCTTACACACCGATACAGATAAGAACCAATATTAGGCATCGCTGCCGTTGGCCGATAACAAAACAGAAAAAAGTGTGTTAAAGAACACTGTCAATACAAATATAACTATTAACATAGTTACGTTTCTTGTTAACGTCTTGTATATTTCTGCTACTAGCAATAGATAATGTTACTAAATTATTAGCAGTTAATATAAGCGTTTTAGGTGCTTGAAAGGTTAATTTGAACCCTATAAACGTCTTTAGTATAATGAATGGGCACGCTCGACCGGTGAAATACCACGACCTCTCAGAAGATCGGACCTAAACTGGCTTATGCCGCGTTTCGTTCGGTGAGAGAGGTACCCAGAAGCCCACCCCCCTTCCCCATCCTCTATACCCTATCCCTTGAAGGTCGGCAACGCAACAGAACCGCTATATGTGTTGCTGGTGTTCATGGGCGGCGTTGGTTGCTTAACATCAGGTGACACACCTGCTCGTTTGCCTTCCTATCCCATCACGCACGCAGTATTGTCACGTTCCGCTTGCGGTGAGAGATAGAGAGACAAGTTCGGCCTTTATTTATACACTGTATAATTTCGAGCTTTGTGAGTGACAATATGGCGAAGAGTGTGAGAAATTATTATTATTTATTAGAGTGGTAGAGTCGCGAAGTTCGCTGCACGAATGGGCCGGCTCGACCGGTGAAATACCACGACCTCTCAGAATATCGACGTAAAGTGGCTTTTGCTTCGTTTCGCTAGGGATACCTCTCTCACCGAGGTCCAACCCCTTTCCCCCTCCCATTCCCTTCCCACTCCCGACCCCGCCCATATCCTATTATAAGCGCCGGCAACGAAACTGTAACACTATATATGTTCAGATGTCCATTGGCAGTGTTTGTTCCTCACCATCAAGTGACACGCCTGCTCGTTTTCTTCTATACTATAAAAAAAAACTTTGCAAATGTCGATGAAATGTGGCAATCATTTTCAAAATCTGGAGAACACAATATTAGACTCTGACCTTTGGTTTCCAATGTAAGTTTTCTTCAGCGACAGTGATGTCCGGTCGACGTCGCTGTGGGTCGTCTTCCACGGCGGCGCCTGTCGCCACCATACTGCGACAACCGGGGACCAGGTTCTTTATAATCATTGCGAATTCTGTAATAATATACAAATATTAGAAATTAAAAGGAGGCAATCAGATTCATGGAAAAAATATAAAGTGTTCTTGCAAGAATTGACCTCTATACATATAGATAAAATTGATGTGTCTGTTTGTAATATCGATATAACTACTTTCTACTACATTCATATGAACATATGATACGTACCTACATACACCAAAATAACATTATTTTTTTTACGATTTTTGTCTGTCTGGTTGTTCCCGCTAATTTCAGAAATGGCTGGACCGATGAAAAAGTTCGCTCAAACTTTTTTGGCGGGTAGAAACGTAACATAATTTCACACCTTTTTCTACCACACGAAGGTGTAGGCAGTGGCTGTTAAGCCTCGACTCGCCGTTACATTTACGTCCCAAATGGAATAGGTGCGAACCTATTGCCATACCGGGCACAAAGTTTTTAGTCATCGATATTTAATACACATAACTTTCGAAATTATTTAATTTCGAAACGTCATTGGTGTGTGCCAGAATTCGAATCCGCGACCTCTTGATTTAGAAACCGTGTGCTCGACCTTTGGACCACCCAGACTGGTCCAAAGTTCGCCGGGTCAGTTAGACTGGTGATTTAAACAAAAATCTATTCCAGGTATAGAATTTGGAAAATGATTATTTGTATTTCTTTCGTTTGACATTATGTTAGTTAATAAAGTGGCAATAGGTTAGCCACCGATTCCATTTGGGACGTAAACATAACGGCTAGACGAGGCTTAACAGCCGCTGCCTACACGGCGTGAAGTTGGCGTGAAGTTATGTTAACAGAGTGTTTAGAAGTGTAAATAAATGTGGGTGATAATGAAAGAGCACGATTTTATCTTTATTTTAAAATGTTCTCGTGACAACGGAAGCTGACAAGCATCCGAAATGTTCAGATAACGTGAATAGACGTGATAAAATACATAAATGGGTCTTTTATTAAAATGAATGTTGTTTGCAAATGTTTAAGAAATAAAAATAAATACATTCAACGATACATGGCAAAATAGTCTACTAGTAATAGTGGTAGAGATACGAAGTTAGCTGCCTGCTCCACCTCTCAGAATATCGACGTAAAGTGGCTCATGTTCCGTTTTGCTCGATGTGAGTGGTATCCGGAGGCTCTACCCCTCTCCCCTTCCGACCCTTTCCATATCCCATTTTAAGGGTCTGCAACACTAATAGTATAACACTATCTATGTTCAGATGTCCGGCGGCGTTTGTTATTTGCCTCACTATCCTTTAAAAAAGTCGTCTTCAAATGGCTTAACTTGCCATAAAGGATAGAATATATGATTAATATTGAATTTTAAAAGTACCCTCAATAGTATGTTCTACTGGATTTCCAAGATTGACGGGCAGCGTGTATGTGGACGCCATCAGACCCAACAGTCCATCGACTAGGTCTGATACGTAACAGAAGGAGCGAGTCTGTTTCCCGTTGCCATATAACTGAAATTATATAAAACAATATACTATAACTTCACACCCCAAAAATATGTAAGTGTAGGCAGCGACAATTTTATGAATTGACAGTTAAATTTGAGTTGAGACATTTCTTTTCTTTTTTTCAAGTTCACGGCTGGTGAGCATCGACTCATTTTTTACATATGTGTGATAAATATCGATGACTGAAAACTTTGGGCCCGGCATGGCAATAGGTTCGCCACCTATTCCATTTGGGACGCAAACATAACGGCGAGACGAGGCTTAACAGCCGCTGCCTTCACCTTCGTGTAGAAAAAGGCGTGAAGTTATGTTAAGTTTAATAATTGTTTTTTTGGATTATTTAATAATTGTTGGAATTGTTGCTATAAATCGAGCAATAATTAGAACAAGAAATCAAACAGCAGAATATGTTCACTTACTGTTATGGTCAAATTTTGTAACGCCTGCATTATAAAATTGGAGACCACCCGTCCGTCAGACACATGCATCCGCGGTCCGTAAGTGTTGAATATCCTCGCAACTCTTACGGAGACCTTCTCTTGCTTCGCGTAGGAATACGCCAGCGTCTCTGCCACCCTCTTGCCCTCGTCGTAACACGCCCGAGGTCCTGGAACACAGCAGTCAATATTTTTTCGAATTTCGGTTGCATTTCAAAAAGAGTTTGGTTACATTGAAACAACAGACAGACATTACTCGTGAAAATGATCTCTGTAAAGAGTTCGAAACGTCGGGAAATAAATAGAAAATAAGTTCTAAATAAACGCGATATAATCCATAAGAAGCTGTTTCAATGTTATGAATGTAATTCTCGAAAATCTAAGAAATAAAGAGTTTGGTTACCGAACGAAATTATGAAATCAAAATAAGACTTTTCGCTAGATTGCAGTAAAAAGGAAGTTTTTCAATAACATAACTTCACGCCTTTTTCTACCCGAAGGTAGAAGTAAAATTGAAGTGTCTGTTTGTAATATTCAAACCAATATTACATTATTTTATTTTCAATTTTCGTCTGTCCCTGTCTGTTTTTTTCCGAGTAATCTCTGAAATGGCTGGACCGATTTTGACGGGATTTTTATTGGTAGGTGGCTGGTGCAATAAGGAAGTAAGAATAATATTTTTTTAGAAAAAAACGTTCGCCGGGTCAGCTAGTATTTCATATACTATAGAATGCTTATCTTGACATCAAAATTTGTGCTAGTAAATCTATGGGCAACAAGTAATTCACAATAAAATCATTAGTTCTAATTTCTTGTGGAACGGATGAAAAATAGCGTGATAAGGCAGAAATGCAAGTTGAAGGATGATGCGGTGACCAAGGTGGAGAGAAGTATGTTAAGATGGTTTGGTCATGTTGCAAGAATGAATGAAAGCCGATTGACTAAAAGAGTATTTGAAGCGAATGTCAGTGGCAGGGTCGGGATTGGGAGACCAAGACGGGGGGCTACCACGACCAACTAAATGGTCTGTTTAAAAAAAGGCAAAATGCGTAGTGTGTCAGGATCATAGTTTATGGAAAGCCAAAGTCTCTGCCTACCCCTATGCGATACGTGAGTTTATGTGTGTATGTATGTATTTATTTTTAGTTTCTTGACCGACACGCTAAATGTGTAGGCCATACATAATAAGAAAGCTACATATCATTATTATGTTAATAATATGTTCACAGTTGTGTGACATTTATTTATTATTATTTAACAAAGTGTTTAGTCGTCCAGTAATCGGATGAATAAAATTAATCATTCGTACGATTATCGGACGAATAAAATAAATTAATCGTCCGGTAAACGGTTGACTAAATAATCCTATGTATTAAATTTTTCCAAAAAAAAGTTAGTTTAGTTTTTGACGACATCTCAGCGATAAATAAAAACGATCATACAAAAACTAACAACAGTAACGACTGGAAGTACACAAAGAAAGAAAAAATTGAAAATATTGCATTGACTTGTATAGGTTTCATAATTCATCTAGATATTGTCCAACATTGTCGTTCAACCTGCGATTAAAAGAAGAATTGAAATTGAATTGAAATTAAAAGAATAAATAATAATAATGAAAAAATAATAATTTGATTTTGTCGGACGATTAAATTATTTTATTCATCCGACAATCGGACGAATAATTCATCCGGTTAGCTGGACGACTAGCAACAGCCATTATTTAATAAACATACTTACTAGGGAAAGGTCAAATAAACAGCTAGAGCGTCTTATATCGATATGTCGTGATGGTTAACAAAATCATATTAAAATTTAATACGCAAAGATGCCAGGTAGATCCAACAGTGGTAGAGCCAAGCAGTTCGCTGCATAAATGGGCCGGCTCGACCGGTTAAATACCATGACCTCTCGGAATGTCGGCGTTTCGCTAGGTGAGAGAGTTATCCGGAGGCCCACCGGTGACCCACTTTCTCGTTTGCCCTCCTATCCCATAAAAAATGTGCTCTTCATGAATGGGCCGCCTCGATAGGTGAAACACCACAACCTCTGAGAATATCGACGTAAACTGGCTCATGCCGTGTATCGTTCTATCGGATCCCCATCTTTATCCTGTCTTAAACGCTAGCAACTCAGCTGTGACAGTGTACCTATCTGTATTGCAAGCTAATAAGCGTACACGTAATTTCGGAAAAGACATTGATGTAACACGCGGATTCGAACACGACACTTCTAATTCAGAAGTGGTGTGATGAATAAATTCACCAATATGATATTTAAATATTTGATAAATAATCAGCATTACTGTGTCTATTTTTTTCTCTACGACCCTTATCTTATTTATGATTACGGCTGTTTGTTAGCACAAGGAACTAATCAAACCTAACATATTTAAATATGTCTACTAGCTGAACCGTTGAACTTCGTTCCGCACAACAGTCAATGAATGAGCCGAATGCGTTTTGTTATTTATGCCACTGATGACAAATTAACGGTTAGCTGATGTTTATAGTGTGTTTTTTTTTTTAATTGAAGGATATTGCGTTAAAGAAGCCATTTTTTCTGATTTTTTTGACAAGCAGATTTTTTTTAATAAATAGTATCTTACGTTACTTCTCATACCTCCAAGAGTATATCACAAAGTTTCATGGTGATCGGCTGAGTTATTTTTGCGTAAAAATGTAACAAGCAAACGTACCTACTTTCGCATTAATCATATGATAATCCGCATAATGCAAATCAAGGATGAGGTAACCGGAGGCCCAACCCCTTCCCTTCTCCCCTTCCCAACCCACTTCCGATCCCTTCCCTATCCCATTGTAAGGATCAACAACGCAACTACACGATCTGTGTTCAGGTGTCCCTGGGCAGCGTTTGTTGCTGCCATCGGGTGACACGCCAGCTCGTTTGCCCCCCATAAAAAAAAAGTTTTTACTTACCTATTGGGTTAACGTGACCCCAATACGATTCAGGTTGTGGATGTACCATTGGGTCACCGTACACTTCTGATGTACTTGCTATCAGTATCTTTGCCCCGACGCGTCGTGCTAAACCTGAAATTCAAACTTGGACGTTGAAAATATCAATTATGTGTAGTTAATCGGAGTTAATTAGTTTCAGCAATACATACATACACACGTGCAATAATTCTCCTTTCATGAATTATTTAACATCTGTTGGTGTTTTGAAAACATAAACATAACTTCATGCCTATTTCTTCCCGATGGTGTAGGCAGCGGCTGTGAAGCCTCGACTTGCCGAATCGCAATGTTACGTCCAACACGGAATAGGTGGCGAATCTATTGCAATACACCGGGTACAAAGTTGTCAGTCATAACATCCGAAAAGAATTTCGAGAAATCTTTGGTCATTGAGCCCGGAATCGATCCCACGACTTCTTAATCATAAGCAGGGAGCTCGACAGTGAAAACAGAAAAAAATAAAGAATTGTCTTATTTCCCTTTAAGTTATAGGTAGTAATGTTGCATTTAATTGTTGACTTTTGTCGAATATGCAATGCAATTTCTATAAAAAAACGTTACTTCACATAAAAATAGTTCAATTTATCTAAAAATGGAACAGAATGAATATAAAACAATAAAATGTGTAAAATTCCTGCCTTATCGCGCTCCGTTCTCTCTCTCTGCCTATCCTCTAAGAGACTTAGCGAGAGAAGGTGTGTAAGTGTGTATAACATGTAAAAGTAAAATTTCCTTTAAATATAGTAAAGACAAAACCTTTACTACGCCATCTCTAAACTTAAGTATCGAAAAAACCTGTTTTCACGAGTACCTACATACTTAGCGTGAATTATAAGTAGACTTCTATTTTTAGTCAACTTAATATATGTTTAATGTAACGCAGATATCACTACCTAAATATTTATTTACGGAGTTTTGTTGGATATTTAAAACCTATTTATGTCCCAGAGATGTAGAGCCACTGTTTAAGAAGATATTTTAACAGCCGCTGCCTGCACATTCGGGCAGAAAAAGGCGTGAAGTCGATATTCTGAGAGGACTTGGTATTTCACCGGTAGAGCCGGCTCATTCATGCAGGGAACTACGTGGATTTACCTCATTTATAGCTCAGACCAGTTGCGTATATTTTTATTAGAATTATGAAATTAAGCAACCTCAGTTTACAATAATCTGTTAACATTGGAAGCGCAGTGCGCTTGATTGATAGCCATGGCCAACCATGGTCGAAATTTAAAAAAAAAATAAGGTCATCTGCCGCAGTCAAGTAAACCAGCCACAGGTAGGTGCTTGCGTACTTTTTGATTCTCCATTTACCCTTAGACGAGTACGAGTTAGGGATGCAAGATATCAATACATATATCGATAATAATCGATTTTTTTGGTGCCAACTCGAAAAATCCTAAGTCGATTTAATTTTACCAGAACATTTTATTTGGGGTCGCGCTGGCGGTATCGCTTGACATCGTCAACGCCTTTGGGGCCCTCCCCTGGTCGGCCATCAGGGAGGCCCTCGTATACCACAAGGTGCCTCCCTACCTAAGGTCGGTCATCGGGGCCTACCTGCAGGAGAGACGGGTGGACTACGTCGACCGGAACGGGACGGAGCAGAGGAATGAAGTGACGTGCGGGGTTCCCCCAGGGAACCCCCAGCCTCCCGGATCCAGGTGGGTGACACGGCTGTCCCGGTGGGGCGGTACATGAAGTACCTCGGCCTCACCCTGGACAGTCGCTGGAGCTTCGAGGAGCACTTCGTACGGATGGTCCCCCGAGCGCGACGGGTGTCGGGCGCGCTTCATCGCCTGCTACCCAACCTCGAGGGACCGGGGGAGGGAGTTCACCGCCTCTACGGTGGCGTCGTGCGGTCCGTGGCCCTGTACGGGCCCCCCGTTTGGTCGCCAGACCTTGCGACCAAACGCCCTGCTGAGGAACCTGGAGCGGATCATGGCTATCCGGATAGTACGGGGCTACCGTACGAGGCGGCGACGGTCCTCGCGCATCCCCCCCCCCCCCCTTCATCATCCTGGCCGCAGCCGCGTACGATCTCGGCCGGGGAGGGGGGGACCCGGACGTGCGGGGACACGAAGTGTGGAGGCGGGAGGCCTTCCGGCGGGTCCTGGGGGACTGGCGCGACGCGCTGGTCCTCCAGGGCTGCGCGCGTCAGCGTGCCGTCGGGGCCGTCCTGCCCCACCTCGAGGCCTGGGTGCTTCGGTGAGTATCTGAGTCGAATAAAACGCGAAGAGACGGCGAGATGCCACCATTGCGCATCCGACCTGGACTCGGCCCAGCACACGCTGGAGGTCTGCCCGGCCTGGGCGGCCGAGTGCCGAGTCCTGGTCGACGGGATCAGGCGAGACTTGTCCCCGCCGGCGTTGGTCGCGGCAATGCTGGCGGGCGAGGAGGAGTGGAGGGCTGTGGTCTCTTTTTGCGAAGCTGTGATGCGGGGTCGGGAGAGAGCCGATCCCGCTCGAAGGCGGCGGCGGCGAGCTCAGTGATCGCCGCCGCCGGCGGGCCGCGAGGGCGCACACCCCGCGGGTGCGCCCGGGTTGCGGCCCGGGAAGGATGACCCCCCGGTGCGGCCGGGGAGGATCGTCGCCCGGGGGAGCTTCACCGAGGCTCCCCGAGGATGAGCACCCCTTCGTGACAGAGGGGGGGCGACGGCGGTGTGGACCAGAGGGCTGATGCACTGTCCTGGGCCACCCCAACGCCGGAGGAAGGCCGCCGCGAGGTTTTAGTAGGTAACCCTAGGATCGGATAGCAGTTTACTGTTTTGGGAGTCCCACACTACCCCCTGCCGTACCCAGGCGGGGGGTGTGCATAAAGCATTTCCTCGCGTAAAAAAAAATAAATAAAAAAGAACATTTTATTTGAACTGCTAAAAAGGGTCATTCGTGTTATTTTGCCTACGATAAATTGAATATCTATTTCTGAAAGTAGTTTTTGAAGTTGACGGCTGTCGGACTCTTCGTATGATGATATTAGTCGGTGTTTTAGTGCAGAGTATAGGTCTTCTGGAGGATTGTAGAGTATATCGCTGACCTGCTCGATGTCTTGCTTTTCGAGATGCGCGATTACGGTTTGAGCGAGCTGGTTGTTACTTCTTTTAGCGCTGCTGGTAGCTGCTTCAAAGGAAATGAACCAGAGACGCGGCTTGTCGCGCCAGAATGGAGGGATTCTCATCGTCATACCGATGGCGGCGGCCTCGAGTAGTGACGATGAGGATGGTGAAGGTTCTGTTCCGGCTGCGGCGATGATTTGCTCCTCGGTCATCTTGAGTGTTCTTCTTTAGCAGGGTTGTTGTTTTGTAGGGGTCACCACTTTAGGGTAAGCGTGACGGCTGGACGGCTATTGGTCTTGATGTGGTCACTGATGGCTTCCCTAATAGATTTGGATTCCAGGTCTTCGTCAATAAAACGCATGTGCTATTCTATGATGTCGAATATGGAATATCTTTATTACCAAAATAGTGCGGTTTATATACAAAATTATTAACATATGATATGGCGTCATAGGGGGAAGAATGTGAGGTGAGGCGCGCGGGGAGAGGTGCGCGCGCGTACGCAGCGCTGTGGCGTGAATGACGCGTCAGCGATGTTATATATACAAGTGGCAGTTTGCATACGTTTTTATTTCAGCGTGCGTCGTGCTACGGAGCGGGTGTGTCCTCTTCGCTGCGTGTTTGGCTTCGTAAATAATAAACAGCTCTTTTGAGAGCTACCCCTCTTGCCTTCTCTTGTACTGAGCGAGACAGTTCTTTTGAGAACTATTTATTCTAGTCTATACAGTTCTTCTCAGAGCTATTTGTTACTATTTCTATTGTATCTCGCTATTTCTATTGCATAGAGAGTCATAGGTAATCTGAGGTAACTGGTTCTTGATGGTAAAGGTAATTTGGTACTGGGTAACTTGGTAAAAGGTAATTTGGTAATGGTTGTTGGTATTGGTAAAAGTTATAGCAAGTAAGTATAGTGCTAGTGTAGCTACATAACGATATAGATTTAACGAATGAAAATTTCGATATCGATATTTTTAGTTGTCGATTATGTATATTTTAATTAATATTTTTACCTGCGATGTGTTTACCTGGTCTTACGTAAATTGTTCACCAATGTCACCGACGAATTGTGCTCGGTACTGGCAAATCATAAGCGTAACGTAACGCGTTACGTTAAATGGGACAAAAACCTTTACAGAATAAGTTATAACAACTACAAAAAGTTATAAAAACTACTATTAATTTTACTTACCTAACATATTAATAGTTCCTAATGTATTAGTCTTAATTGTCTTAACTGGATTTTGCATATAATGCGGTGGACTTGCTGGACTAGCTAAGTGGTATATCTCATCTGCCTGGAACGAAAACATAACAGTTTTAATGGTATACAACACTATAGATAAATCCCCGACATAAACTACTATAGATAACATGTAAGTAACCTCTACGTAGAGTGGATTAACAATATCGTGGTGAATCATTTCGAAGTTGCGATGGCCGAACCAATGTTCGACGTTACGCTTGCGACCGGTGAAGAAATTATCAACCACAATGACTTCATGACCTTGCATCATTAGTACGTCGACAAGGTGAGAGCCTACAAAACCGGCGCCGCCTGTCACCTGTAAATAAATAAATATATTAAGTAATTCAATATGAAATTAATAAAATATACTTATACTTATGGAAGCGAGAGCTGGGTATAGCAGAGTGTGCACGAAAGTAGGATAAACGCGGGCGAAATGAGGGCACTGCGCAACCTCGCTGATCGCGTCGAAAACATGGTTGTAAGGAAGGAAATCGGATTGAAAGAGTGTCGGTGTAAAAGTAAACGGCATGTTTCCATGGTTCGGACATGTAGAAAGAATGGATGATGCAAGATTGACTAAGCAGATATACAAAACAAAAGCGGATGGATGTAGGAGTTGAGGACGAAGACACATATTCCATGACCAAATAGAACGTGTTTTGGAGGAAGGTGATGTTAGGAGCCTTACAAATCGACGCGCCTGCATGAAAAGAGTTATGAAAGTCAACGAAGCGAGGGAGGTGTGTAGGAATCGTGCCTTATGGCGTTCCGTTCTCTTTACCTACCCCGCAAGGGATTTGGCGTGAAGTTATGTATGTAAATTAATAAAGCTGTAAATAGTCTCGGTGGTCCAGTGGACGAGATCCCCTGTTCTGATTCAGAAATTGTGGGTGCAATTCTGGGCCCACACCAATGATTTCTCGATAACTTTTTCGGAAGTTATGTGTGATAAATAACGTGACAACTTTGTGCCCGGTGTAATGGCAACAGGTTCCAAGTACCAATTCCACGGGTATTAACGTAACGAGTAAGGCTTTAGGGTATAAAAAGGCGTGAAGTTACTTTTTTTTAACAGGGCGGTGTCAAGATAATGGTAGAAAACATAATACGTGCGGACTTTATTAGAGCAACTGAAGCCATTAGTTTTTTGCATGTCTTGCTGCCTGTATGTATGCGTTTTATGTAAGAATTGTTGCATTGTTTTTTTTTTACAGTAAAGTAGGTAAACGTTAGCCAGTTTACACCATACGAGCAAATGTGTTACTTGGTGACACTAAAAGTACTGCATGCTTTTATGTCCAATTTTGCATAAATACAGCCAAGAGGTTGGGTCAACATATAGACTAAATATTATCACGCTATCACTAATTGAGGGTGAGCAATGAACCCTTATAATGGCACAGGAATAGTATTTTTACTTTCCACGCAGACGAAGTTGCGGGCAACAGCAAGTATTAAATAAAATTTGTTGAAAACAAATCCGTGAAAAAAGTTATCGTTATTAAACAGGTGACACGAGCCGAGCGGCTGGAACAAATAAATAAAGATAGAACGAAAAGTGAAGGGATTTAGTAATAAGGTCGAAATGGCGGAATTTTTAATATTTTTTTTGTAACTATCAACTCTTGATCCAGTTATATTTATTCTATTTTATTAAATAATGATAATAATCATTAGTGTTTTGATGGGATAGCGGCAAATGAGCAAGCAAGTCGCCTGATAGAAGTGTGATGTGGAGGGGTTGAGCTTACGGATACTTCTCTTACCGAGTGAAACGCAGTATGAGCCAATTTACGACAGTATTCTGAGTTAGTGGTATTTCACCGGCTGAGTTAGCCCATTTATGCAGCAAACTACATGGCTCTACCACTACCATATCATAGAGCCCATTATTTACTGGGTATACATAATAGACACCAAAAAATACTATGACTTTATAAACATGGGCTAAGAATTATTAATCTAGGATGGTTTAGCCAGTGTTAATCTTTCTATTTAATCAGTGTTAATTTTTCATATCCAAATTAACAAAAACCCATATGAGTTTTGGGTGAAATCTTGTTTTCTCAAAATTCGAATAAACCTTTTATTATATGTGTAACCTCTCTAAGATACCATCTCATAATAAATTTCATGCAAATGCAATATGATATTTACAACATTTACCCTTGGATTTTTCCCCAATGATATAAATTTTCAAGCAATTAAATGAGGTGAGACAGTTAAATAATATTAAATGAGCAATTCATAGTCTAAGCATGTATGATAATAACTAAAATTATAAAAGATATAAGGGGACAGACAGCAGAAAGCAACTTTATACTATGGTAGAGCCAAGCAGTTTGCTGCATGAAGGGGCCGGCTCGATCGGTGAAATACCACAACCTCTCAGAAGTCCGACGTAAAGTGGCTCATGCCGCGTTTCATTCGGTAAGAGAGGTACCCGGAGGCCCACCTACCTTCCCCGTCCTTTCCTATCCCCTATGCCTTAAAGGTCGGCAACGCAACAGTAACACTATATGTGTTACTGGTGTCTATGGGCGGCGTTGGTTGCTTACCATCAGGTGACACGCCTGCTCGTTTGCCCTCCAATACCATAAAAAAAAAATGTAATGATAGTAAAACTAAGTTGCTTTCTGCTGTCTGTCCTCCTATATGCTCAGAACTTTGTAACTATGCAACAGATTTTGATGCGTTTTTTAATAGATAGAGGGTGTCAATGGTTTAGTTTCTAGCTATAATGCATGTATGATATAGTAAAGAAAATGTGATAAATCCAGAATTTACTTATTTATTACTTTTGATGCGGAATAAAGTTCGCCGGGTCAAGTTGTATAAAGTATGAGAACAAGTATATTTCTGTATTGTTAGCTTACCAATATTCTCTTCCTTTCTTTATATCCTAAAAACTTAACATCCGGAAATTTTTGTGGTATTCTTCCCTCTAGAATAGCAATCTTTTTTTCCAACTCTTCGATTCTTGTCTTAGCTTCTAGCAGTTCGCGTTTAGTGTTCTCATCATCGCTACTTAATTTTATTTGTTTCTCCATATTTTGAAAGTTCAAATATGTGTCTACGTTTGGACGCTCATTAAATGCTCTGTAATTTAATTCCACACCGTCAACAACTTTCCCATCTGTTCCATGTCCTCTTGTATCTTTGGAAAAAATTAAGAATAAAAGGAGCACTGGAAAAACACAAGAACACGTGTGTATTATTTTTTTATCACAATAATATCGCGATTTTTAAATTATTTATTTATTAAAATAAAAACGAAAATTCGTTAACACTTTCAACAAACGATTATGTTCTCTAATTATAAACATACCCAAATTTGTGTCTATGTGTAATATTGATGTAAATTGTTATTTACTAGTAATCTAAAGTGTTGATAGCACGAAGTATGCCAATGTAATTCAAATTCTAAAGAACTCAAAACACGAAACAAACATTTCACTTATAAACAAAATACACTTACATAAAAACAATATACTAAAGACTGTGAATGTCTTTCTATATTTCAGTGATTGTCTTATCATTTCTGATTTTAGTTAGAATTTGTTACTGTTCACATTGCTATTTTTAAATTTCAATTACATCTCGGCTCTCTTGTGAGTACCTACGTAGGATGGTGATAGATAGAAACAACTGTCACCAATAACATCCGTTGTGACAGCGCCACTTCCCAGCTGATTGTCACTGTTTTTTTTAATCATTCTCCCGAGTTGGATAGGCTAAAGCTTAGAATGCATACAGCCTTTTCTGTGATTGTTAATATTTTTCTAAAACTATATTGCATAATGTTATGGTATTGTTATTAACGTAAATTATTATTTACGTTGATGAATTATTATTATTTAGTAACCATTTATTTTATTAACCGAGAGTTATTATTATATTTTATAATAAGTCTCGGTGGCCCAGTGGTCGAGCACACGACTTCTGATCCAGAGGTCTGGGTTTGAATCCTGACACTGGCTCACACCAATGACTTTACGAAATTGTTTTCGGAAGTTATGTGTGATAAATATCGATGACTGAACACTTTGCCGGTATGGCAATAGGTTCGCCACCTATTCCATTTGGGACGTAAACATAACGGCGAGACAAGGCTTAACAGCCGCTGCCTACACCTTCGGGTAACAAAAGGCCTGAAGTTATGTTATGTAATATTATAATTATTTTTTTAATCTCTTGTGCCTCGGTACACATCGGAGATTTTTAGGTACATGTGTGGGTTGAATAGGGATATAATTTTAATAATTAGAAACGAAGGTGTATATCGAGAGACACACACTAACGATAGTATGCCACAGTATACCTCTGTCGCCTAAATTGAAAGAATTCTGTTTAAACTTGTTAAAATTAGTTAAATTATTTGTAACTTACTTCGCTTACTTACTTATGTCCGAATGTATAGAGGGCCTGCACTTACCATGTTTTTAGTGCTCAGATTTAATAAGTGTAGATTTGTGCTTAAAAAGCTGTGATTATGAATGTTTATATCAACAATATATATACAAATATACTGGATAATCAATCTATTATATTTTGCGTGATTGTTAATATCAATTATATATTTATAACATTAAATCTAATTAATTTGCAAAAAAAGTGTAGGTAATAAAAGGCATGCTCCGATGGTTCGGTTCAGACATATAGAAAGAATGGATGATGCAAGACTGATTAAGCAGATATACAATTCAAAAGCGAATAGACGTAAGAGTCGAGGACGGCCCAGAAACACATTCCATGACCAAATAAAACGTGTACTGGAGGAAGGTGATGTTATGAGCCTCAAAATCGACGCGCGTGCATGAAAAGAGTTATAATGGCGAAGAATCGAGTGAGGCGTGAGCAAAAAGTTTTTATGCAGTTTTGAACCTGGCACATTCATAAATTCATTCAATAGTCTTTTTTCGCATTTCGAACACAGAATTTAAAGAAACAAATGACAATTTGGAGCCTGTTTGTTGATATCAAACAATCGAATACTAAGAAAACTTGATTTTTTCGGTTTACTTGGATTTAATTCTTAAAAGTGTGATTGATCTCTGACATTAAGGTGAGGTTCTATCAGTTATCTATGGATACTTCGCCTGAAGTCACCGCCAAAGCTGTGGCACTTATCCAGGCCGGACACCAGCCACGGATCTTCAGTTTTAATTAGGCGGGGCAAAAACTGAAAAATGCCGCCCCCGCCCACTAACATTTATTTTAACTTTTGCCGCTCTACTCTACTATTACTCATGCCGGATATCCGGAAACCCAATCCCAAAAGGGTAAGCCTTTTCTTCCCATCCCGATTCCGATTCCTTCCATATTCCAATTTAAGAGACAGCAACGCAAGTGCTGTGCTAGCTGTGTTCAGATGTCTATGGGCGGCGTTTGTTGCTTGCCACCGGGTGCTCACGCCTGCTTGATTACCGTATACCATAAAGAAAACTTCTTCTAAGGCTTGAACTATTTCTAGCAAATTATTAAATAGGGCATTCACAGCAACATGTTTTGCCGACCATCTCGTATGACTACTCCGTCAGTTCTCACCCGCGCTCGGCCCATAGTCGATCCCGCCCGGCTGGGGATCACATCGGTGTCGTGCCGCGGACCCAAGCCACAGCCCATGCCTCCACGCGGATCTTTACGCTTCCAAGCTGCGGAAGGCAATCGCGGGCGTGGCAAGCGTAGTGCGGCTGGTAAAACTGGAGGCGTTGGTGGTGAACAATCTAGACGATTCGGTCGCCAAGGAGGAAGTGAAAACGGCGATCGCGAAAATCGGATGCTGCGAGGTCGCGACGGTCAAGTGCCGCCCTATCTGACCCGACCGCGGCTGCATGGGCGCGATGTGCCTCGAGTGCCCTGTCGCAGCGGCCCAGGCCGTCCTGACACAGAGACGGATACTGGTCGGATCTACCTCTGGACGGGGTGGTTCGATCCCTGTTTCCTAGCAGAGCCAACTTTACGCCGCCAGCTATGTACCCTCTAACCTCGGCGATTCCGCCGCCAGGGGAGGTCCAGTCGCTTACGGAGGAACAATTCAATGGGGGTAAAAGCACAGCTCCTGGCCCTGCACGCGTATTAGCTCTTGCCCCCACCGAGATAGGGGGAAGGTTTCGGAGCCTCTTCAGTTCGTGCCTTGCGACTGGGAGGTTTTCGAAACCCTGGAAGGAGGGACGGTTGTGCCTCCTTCCCAAGAACACACAGCCGACGGGTTCCTTCCCAGCATGCCGGCCCATCGTTCTTCACGATGAGATTGGCAAATTGTCGGAGAGCATCGTCGCCTCAGCCTTAACGATCACCTTTGCCAAGTGGGGCCGGATCTGTCGGACGGTCAATTCGGATTCCGGAAAGGGCGTTCGACCATTGACGCGTTGGCCCGTCTCAAGAGTCAGGTGCGAAAGCTGCGTGCGTGGGAGACGGGGTGCTGGCTGTGTCATCCGACATCGCCAGCGCCTTTAACTCCGTCCGCCATTCGACGATCTTAGAAACGCTCCGCTACCACGGGGTGCCTACGGCGGCTCCTGGCCGACTATCTGGAGGACCGTATCGTCCTTCTTGTGGACAAGACGGGCCGGTTACGGCGATACGGTACGGAGTCTGGTGTTCCGCAGGAGTCTGTCTTCGGCCCTCTCCTGTGGAACATCAGCTTTGACAGGCTTCTGCGGGGCGCACTCCTCCGTGGGACGAGTGTAATCTGTTATGCAGATGACACGCTTCTTGTTGCTGGGGGGAGGGACTATAGGGAGGCGGCGAGCCTCGCTTCAGCAGGTGGAAACCTAGTGGCCGGGCGAGTCCACGAATCCAGCTTCAGGTGGCGCTCACATCACGGTGGAAGGCAAAATTATTGCGGAAAAGGCCACTATCATGGCTCATTATATACAACGGGTGGAATTTCGGCCAGCACTTCTGCATGGTTTCCTTTCCTTCCGAATGGCGCAGGTGCTGTCCGGGCACGGGTGCTTTGGGTCATACCTGAGCCGTATTGGCAGAGAGGAGACCCCGTCGTGTCCGCACTGTAGCGCGGCGGAGGATGCGGCTGAGCACACTCTTCAGGTTTACCGTCGTGGGCTGGGCCGCGCCGTAATTCAGTCGCGGCGGTCGGGCCGTTTTGTCGCTCCCCAGCTTCCTATCTACTAGGACCCGAAGTAGGTAGGTTTCAGACCACGTTTCCGTCTGCAAGATCAGGGTACCGCGGGAGCAGAGAAAAGCCCCATTGCGGGCGCTGTCGTTCGCGCGCTGGCGCTCGCGGTGTCTCTGCACACTGAGGTTAGACTCGCGGGGGTTGTGATTGACCTGTAGGTAGACAATGTCTGATACCGCGCACAGCAAGAGGCTGTGAGACAGGTCGGACAGGGGCTCCGTGGTCTCCAGTCGCGGGTGCAGTGAGTGCGCCTCAAGTGTGAACCAACGGTTAGTTTGCTGAAGGGGACCAAATCTCCGGTACTTGCCTGGATAGCAAGTAGCGCGGTTTCGCTAATGGTTTGCGCCAGTCGACTGTGCTGGGCTTCGGCTGATGAGTAGCTGCATGGATTTGCAACGTGAGATGAGCATTCTTAACAGCTCCGGAGCCAGCTGGATACTGGTAGCAGGCTAATCTGCACGTATTGAAGTGTCGGCTAGCTCTGTCAGCATGCCTTAAACAGGCCTTTTCAGGGCGGTGGGTCCGACACCGGCGATCCCCGGCCGTTCCCGGGCCTCTCACCATCGCGAGGGGCGCGCGGAGCCTCCCGTAAGGGCGGCAATTCGTCCGGGTGGACCGACTGAAAGCGGTGTTCCATTCTTCTCTTACATTACAGTGTACCAAAAAAAAGGACGGTAGAAGACAGTTGGTAAATCTTGCAGCTGCACAAAGAGTTTTTGTCTTGGAAAATGTATGCCAAGATCTTCTAACCGTTTTGCTAATAACCCACAACCCCATAGACTATGTTAAATATCTGCCACTTCCTTGCTTTCTTGCTTTCAGTAAATTCAATCTTTTTAGGGTGATTTTCTGCTAATAATACAGCCTGATTGCTAAAGAGAGACCGTTTATGGTCAGTCATTTTTTGTACTTGTACTGTCATTTATTCTGTCTGTCAAAGTTAAGTAATTTTATAGTAATTTGGCCGCCCCCTGAACTTGCCGCCCGGGGCATGGGCCCCGGCTTGCCCCCCCCCCCCCCCCTAGATCCGGGGCTGCCGGACACAGCCAAAGAAATGTGAGTGTTCAACTTAATTTAAGTCGATCTGCGGTCCGAAATATTTATCGGAGGTACCTAGAGACTGGCAGCTTTGTTCGTCGCCAAGGAAGGCCCCGATTTCGGGTCACAACTGAAAGGCATAATCGATTCATTGTGACGACTAGCTTGAGCAATTGTCACCTGACCTCCATTAAGATACAAAACCAACTTCGCGACTTCCACGGAGTGTCTGCGAGCGCTCGAACTGTTCAGAGAAGGTTAAAAGAACGCGGTTTGGTACCACACAAGCCAGCTAATGGCCCCAAATTAACGCGAGCGCACCGGAACAGCGCGCCTTCATTTCGCGCGCACTCATTTAAAATGGACTCAGCAGCATTGGAGCCGTGTACTCTTTTCTTATGAGTCTAAAATTGTCTTACATGGCAATGATGGAAGGAAGAAGGTCTGGCGACGTAAGGGAGGGCGTTTCGCACAATGCTGCTTTAAAGAGAGGGTTGCTTATGGCGGTGGCTCATGGACTGTCTGGGGTGGTATATCCGCGGGTGGCAATACTCAACTGGAGGTTGTTACGGGACCACGGCTGCAAACATTATATGCTGAAAGGTACATTCGTGAGTGCTTAGAACCTCACGTGATGTCATACGCGGACTATGTGGGCCCAAATTTCCTTTTTATGCATGATAATGCAAGAGCCCATACGGCCGTCATCGTCAGGGAATATCTTTGGGATGTAAACATCACAGTTATGGACTGGCCAGCCAGAGGCCCAGACCTGAACCCTATTGAGCACATGTGGGACGAGCTAAAAAGACGTGTCAGGGCTCGTCAGCCAGTTGCCCAGATGATGCAGGAGTTGAAAACTGCCATAGAAGAGGAATGGGAGATGATCCCTCCAAATTTCATAGAGCGGTTGATAAACTCTATGCCTTTTCGTACAAGAGCTGTGGTAGATGCCCATGGAGGCAACACGCGTTATTAAATTAAACCTTTATTTGATAAAAGATGTTTTTTATTAAAAATCAATTGCCAGTATCAAGGCGCGCTCCCGACTTGTTAGGCGTAGCGCCATATCGTGTGGTATTCTGAATTCAAATTTAAAACAATACGATCGAAAAAGATGGTAAAATGTATCAAGTTTAAAACTGCATCAATAGTTTTTGCTCCAACTAATATAAAATTTTAACTAGGACATAGACACAATTAGTACATGTCTGAACCATTGTTTATATATTAAAACCCATTAATTAATTGAATTAAATAAATACGATACAGTATACTGTAATCAAACTCAAGTGTAAAATAAATTTACGCACAAGAATCCAGTGTTTAAAAGCGAACTCGAATAAGGTGGCAATAAATTAAAAAAAATATGAGAAATTAACAAACTAGTTGCGCTAGTATAACATCTAGGAGTGATTTAAATTTAAGATTGCTATCGATATGGGCCTGGGTAATAAAAAACTTGAGAGGTGTCAAGGGACACCCGGATGGAACGAAGTTCCTTTCGATTAATTAGTGAAGGAATTGTAATAATATTTTAGAACTAAAAAAAAAACATATATAAAATTTGAAAACATGGAAAATAAAACTTCAAAAAGAGTTCCGATACCGGGATTCGAACCCGAGCCCCCCGTATGAGAGCAAGGTATGCCAGCCATTAGACCATTTGGGTAGTTATTCGTACATTCTAAATAAGCCGATACTTGAAAGTGCAGTTTGGCATGGAAAAAGTGTCGTGACAATTTTTTCCATCTAACCCCCTTTCACAACGCACGATAAGGAACTTCGTTCCAAAAAAAAAAATGTAAGGAGTATCTAAGTAAATTAAATTTGACAAATAATCGTATTAAAAAAAGTGTTAACATCCCTTGACCATGAAACAGAAAAGCCGCCGATTCATACATACATACATAACTTCACGCCAAATCCCTTGCGGGGTAGGCAGAGAGAACAGAGCCGATTCGATTTGTGATAAAATCATGATACTGAATAGTTTATTTTTTGGGTGAATAAAAATATAAAAACCTACTAATTACAATAAACATTAAAAACTCCCACACGATAAAAACAAAGGCTTAAGTACTTACCCCACGAGGGAATTGCACCCTTGACCTAGATTTGACTGCTATCTACTATTTAACGGGCGACTGAATCGGCTGATGGATGGATGAATGACCTTATACTTAGTCATGCCATAAATATTGTAACAAAGAAAAAAAATTTTTTTAAATTGCAAATAACATTTATTACTTTTACAGTGTGTTACTTTAATACACTCGAGAGCAATGAATCCGGGTCACTTAAAGAATCCTAAAAATCTCGGAAACTAAAAATGCTAGGTTAATGCAATAAATTGTATTTAATAGACAATGTAATACTCCTTAAATGAAGGTATTAAAACTTCTTAGTTATTGTAAAGTTATATCATAAAAAAATCAAATTTGAAAAAGGGCCACTTTCGAAGATGGAACTACGAAATTACAGCATTTGGTTTTGCTTTTGTTTGTAATCTGTCATTTATGTGGGTACATAAACCATGTTGATAGTGCTCTATATTCATTATTCAAGCTGAAATTATGTCGCTTACGCCTGAAGAATGCACCAGAATACTTACAATGCTGGAAACCGGCCGGAGTCAGCGCGATACAGCCAGGACTGTTGGTGTGTCGCTGTCAACAGTACAAAGAGTTCTCCGACGTTACGAAGAAACTGGTTCTAACCTACGCAGACCAGGAACGGGCAGAACCAGGTATACCACAGCACGAGAAGACCGATACTTGGTGAACACCATGCTTCGAAATCGCTTTCTCACAGGAACTGAACTCACCAATCAGTTTCGACGCCTCGGAGGAAGTAACCCAAGTGCATGGACAGTAAGACGTCGGCTTGCTGAATCTAACTTAAAACCCCTTAGACCTGCAAACGGCCCTAAACTGGAGCGTGGGCATCGTATTTCAAGACTAAGATATGCCCAGAGCCACGTAAATTGGAGTATTGAAGATTGGTCAAAAGTTATGTTCTCCGACGAATCAAAATTTATGCTCTACAAGCACGATGGAAGACACAGAGTGTATCGAAGACCAGGGGAAAGATTCAAGCAAGCATGCATCGAGGAAAAAGTAGCCTACGGTGGTGGGTCTGTACTTGTGTGGGCCGGAATTTCTTCTGAAAGTCGCACAGAGCTGGTGATCATAGAAAACGGCTCTTTAACTAGCGTAAGATATGTGGAAGAAATCCTCAATGATCACGTTGGTCCATTTATGGTCAATTTAGGTGAGGATGCTATATTTATGCATGACAATGCCCGACCTCATACAGGTAGGATTGTGAATGACTACCTTCAAGAGATGAACATTACTCGTATGGAGTGGCCAGCGCGCAGCCCGGATATCAACCCGATCGAGCATGCTTGGGACGAGCTAGGCAGATGCGTAAAACAACGAAACCCTCCCCCAATCACGCTTCGTGAGCTCAAAATTGCTCTCACAGAGGAATGGGAGAATATTCCCCAAAATCGTATAAGGAACTTGGTGTACAGCATGCCAAACCGCGTAAACGCAGTAATGGAAGCACGAGGAGGCAATACGAAGTATTAAAATTCAAGAAAATCGTAATAAAGTTCAAAAATTTCATGTTTCCTATTTTTGTTTTAAGGAGAGATCAGCAGATTTTTTCTTTATGTAATTTTGTGTTAATAAAATGTATGGTGACTCATATTTTTTTTACTTTCATTTAAGGAGTATTACATTGTCTATTAAATACAATTTATTGCATTAACCTATCATTTTTAGTTTCCGAGATTTTTAACATTCTTTAAGTGACCCGGATTCATTGCTCTCGAGAGTACATAAATATAAAACGATATAAAATTGGCTCACGGTAGCGGGCTCGGTAACGGCGGAGTAGGGGGTGCTAAAAATCACCGGTCGCGACACGGCTACCATAAAAAACGAACTTTGGCCCTGGTAACACATAACATACGCACGCTTAGGACTGACGAGAGGATCACCGAACTGGAAGAAGAACTGAGTAAGATTCGATGGGACATTGTGGGATTATCGGAAGTCCGAAGACAGGGGGAGGATACGGTAATCCTGCGGTCTGGAAACTTGCTCTTCTACCGGGAAGGCGATAACACCTCGCAAGGTGGTGTCGGATTTATCGTTCACCGGTCTCTAGTAGCCAACGTGGAGAGGATCGAGAGTGTGTCGACAAGGGTAGCGGACCTTATACTCAGAATATCCAAGGGATATTCGCTGAAGGTCATACAGGTTTACGCGCCGACCTCGACGCACCCCGACGACGAAGTGGAGGCCTTATACGAGGATATCTCGAAAGCCATCCACTCGTCCAAAACCTACTTCACTGTGGTTATGGGAGACTTCAACGCTAAACTAGGCACGAGGAAAGACGATGAGCTGAGGGTTGGGCAATTCGGTGTTGGACAGAGAAACCAGAGGGGTCAAAAAATGGCTGAATTTCTGGAGAGGGAGGGCCTCTTTATGATGAATTCCTTCTTCAGAAAACAGCCACAAAGGAAATGGACCTGGATTAGCCCCGATGGTTCAACAAGGAATGAGATAGACTTCATCTTGTCAGACAAACGACATAATAATATATTCAACGATGTCTCAGTGATCAACAGAGTGAAAACTGAGAGCGATCACAGACTAGTTAGAGGCATGTAGAATCTCTGTGTCAAAGTCGAGCGGTCACGTCGGAGTGAAAACTGAGAGCGATCACAGACTAGTTAGAGGCATGTTGAATCTCTGTGTCAAAGTCGAGCGGTCACGTCGGATGAGGTCTACTTTGCGTCCTTCACCTGTTCAATACCAAAACCCAGAAAACTTTCAGCTCGAACTCCAAAATCGCTTCCAATGCCTAGATGAGTGTGAAACAGTGGACGATATGAACAGCAGGATAGTGGAAGTTGTGCATGCCGTCGGTGCTAAATTTTTTAGTAAGCGACGTGCGAACAGAACTCAAAAACTGTCGGAACCTACTCTCAGGCTCATGAAAGAGAGACGACAAATTTCGACGCAGTCTTCGGCCGATTGGTCCAAACTCAGGCAGCTAAATAGGCAGATCTCGAAAAATATACGACGCGATATTCGCAAATGTAACACCCAGCGGATACAAGAAACTATAGAGCGAAACCCAGGCTCTAAAGTATTCGCAAGAGATCTGTCTAATGGGCAGAGTCAATTGACTAAATTGAAGAAGGATAGCGGCGTCGTTGTTTCTTCCAAAGATGAGATTCTGGGAGAGGTTCAGAAGTTCTATAGACAGTTATATGAGTCTTCACAAACTCCTGCTGTCGGCTTGGCTCGAGATCCCAGATCCAAGCTAAATCGGCACTACAGCGAAAACATCCCGGACGTCAGTCTGTACGAGATCAGAATGGCTCTCAAGCAGCTAAAGAACGGAAAGGCACCGGGTGATGATGGAATTACTACCGAACTTCTGAAGGCGGGTGGTACACCGATGCTTAAGGCCCTTCAGAAACTTTTTAATTCTGTCGTGCTCGGGGGCGACGTTCCAGGGGCATGGACCAGGAGCGTGGTGGTGTTATTTTTCAAAAAGGGTGATACAACCCGCTTGAAAAATTATAGACCCATCTCGCTTTTGAGCCATGTCTATAAGCTGTTCTCGAGGGTCATTACAAATCGCCTCTCGCGCAGGCTCGACGACTTCCAGCCTCCCGAACAAGCCGGTTTCCGGAAAGGCTATAGTACCATAGACCACATACACACACTACGCCAAATTATACAAAAGACCGAGGAGTATAATCAGCCTTTGTGCCTGGCGTTTGTGGACTATGAGAAAGCCTTTGATTCCGTCGAAACTTGGGCAGTGCTGCAGTCCCTCCAGAGATGCCAAATTGACTATCGGTATATCGAAGTGTTGCAGTGTTTGTATAGAAACGCCACTATGTCAGTCCGGATTGGGTCTGGGAGTACGAATCCCATTCCATTGCAGAAAGGTGTCAGACAAGGGGATGTAATTTCCCCGAAGCTGTTCATCGCTGCATTGGAGGACGTATTCAAGCTCCTGGATTGGTCTGGACTAGGCATCAACATCAACGGCGAATACATCACTCACCTTCGATTTGCCGACGATATCGTGGTCATGGCAGAGTCACTGGAGGACCTTGGTACAATGCTCAAAGATCTCAGCAGATTTTCCCAACAAGTAGGTCTCAGATTGAACATGGATAAAACCAAAATAATGTTCAATGCCCATGTCATTCAAGCACCGGTTACTGTTGGCGATGCGATCCTTGAAGTTGTCGACCACTATGTTTACCTAGGACAAACAGTCCAGCTAGGTAGAGCCAACTTCGAGAAAGAGATAAACCGACGGATTCAACTCGGTTGGGCAGCGTTCGGGAAACTAAGGGAAATCTTCTCGTCCAAAATCCCACAGTGCCTGAAGTCTAAGGTCTATGTGTGTACCAATGTGTGTTACCAGTGATGACATACGGAGCTGAGACGTGGTCTCTGAATGTTGGCCTCATGACGAAGCTCAAGGTGGCTCAGCGTGCTATGGAACGGGCTATGCTTGGAATCTCTCTGCGCGACAAAATCCGCAATACGGAGATACGCAAGAGATCTGGCGTGACCGACATAGTCCGGAAAGTTAGCACGTTGAAGTGGAGATGGGCTGGCCACATCGCTCGACGAACCGATTACCGCTGGGGTAGAAAGGTGCTCGAGTGGCGACCACGTACCGGTCAACGCGGAGTAGGCCGTCCCCCCACTAGGTGGACCGACGACCTGGTGAAATTCGCGGGAGGCCGATGGATGCAGGTTGCACAGGAACTTTTATATGATGATAAAATATAAAAAGCTTATTCGAAGTGGTCTCCATTGGCTGCAATACAGGCCTTAAACGTTGAGGCCAGTTATCAATAGAAACACGCACTCTTTCCATGGGAAAATTCTTCACTGCCAATCGTATGGATTGTTTTAGGGACTCTAAATTATTATGACGTTTAGAGCAAGCCGTACTCTCTAAAACTGACCACAAATCATAATCCAGTGGATTAAGATCGGGATTAGACGACGGCCAGTCTTCAGCTCTAATGAAGTCCGAAACGTTCGCTTCCAACCAAGATTGCGTGGACCGAGCTTTATGACCCGGTGCCGAGTCTTGCTGGAAGGACCATACTTCGTTATTGAACATGGTGTTGTTAAGGGGCTTGACTACCTTTTCAAGAATGGTATCTTGATATACTTGTGTCGATGTTTTGATACCTTTTTCACAAAAATATGGCTCAGTAACTCCTTCGTAGCTAACACTCCACCAAACCATCACTGAAGTCGGATAATGCCCACGTTGAACTCTGTCAACTAATTGGGAAGCTTCCTTAGAGCTTTGAGCATAAATACGGTCATTTTGTTTGTTAAAATGTTGCTCAATTGTAAAAACTTTTTCATCCGTAAACAATATTTTTCTGTGACCTCCCTTTGCGTACCGCTTCAGTAGTTGTTTAGATTTTAACACCCTATTCTTTTTTAATTATCAGTTAATAAATGACCAGTGCGCCTCTTATAGGCTGCAAGTCCTAAGTCATCTTTTAGAATACGCGACATTGTTCTAGGTGCTATCTTCATCTCCCGAGATAAAATCTTTGCTTGCGGGCAGGATTTCTTCGAATTCTTTCCCTTACTGCTTTGACCACCTTTTCGTACGAACACTACGTGGACGGCCAGGTCTTTTTCTGTCACAAACACAGAAGGTCTCATTGTACCTATTAATAGCCCGGTACACAAACATTTGACTAATACCAATTGTATGGAGAGTTTTAAAAATTGCATTTGGCTCCATACCTACTTTGTGTAATGCAATCACAGCGATTCGGTTCTCTTTATCACCCCACTCCATTTTAATATCGCAAAATATTGTACAATGTATTGGCGCTAAAACGAGAAAACACAATGAACAATCGTATAAAAATGACAGATTCCAAATTCAAATGTAATATTTTTTTATTTTTGTTGTAACAGTATTTATGGCCAGACTAAGTATTTTTATTTTTATTATACATAAAAAGAAGAACACAGATGTACTATTTTCACGAATGCTCGAAAATTATCATTTCAATAAAGTTACACATAAACTTCCGATTCTGAATCAGAAGTCGTGGAATCGATTCCGGGTTCACACCAATGATTTGTTGAAATTCTTTTTGGAAGATATGGGTGATAAATATCGATGACTGATAAGTCCGTGCCTGGTGTATGACAATAGGTTGGCCACCTATTCCACCTTTTGGTATAAAAAGGTGTGAAGTAATGTAATAGTATATTTATGTACACAGAAATGGTTTTAGACAGGAGTGTTATTCCAATTAACATTATGGTACCTAATATCTATCAATCAATATCTACAGAAAACAACACTGGGATTTGAATTCATGACAATGATAGCGCCTCATAGTTCGCAGGGTGCATGTGCTGGCTTGACCGATGAAATACCACCGGATACCTGTCATATAATCGACCGTGAAGTAGTTCATATCGCGGCTCGTTGGGTGTGCGAGATATCAGGAAGCGCACCACAGTCCTCGAATCCAGATATCCTCTCTGATCACATTTCCTATTAGGATAGGAAGTGGGATCATAGAGCATGTATTAAGATAGGTCTCAAAGGCCGGTAAAGACTTATTTACTCTCTCTGTGTTTCGGGTGTCCACGGACGGCGCTAGTCACTTACTAGCAGATGACCCGCTTGCCTGGGCAATTAGGCAAGCGGGTCATCTGCATCTTATCCCATAAAAAAACAATCAGAATACAATTAAACTAATTAGGCAACGATAAAAGTTATTTTTGGTGGGTATTGATCATTATAGGCTTTAAAGGTTTATCATTATTTGTTTCCTCCAAATTAGCAAGTAGATTAATTATATTTTATATATACGTTTATAATAAAACGCTTCGGTAAGAGGCTTGGAAATAAAATTGATCTTGTATCACGATTGTTTTGCACATTTCTGTGCCAAAGTATAACAAATCATTACCTACTTATTATAAAACAAAGTCACTTTCCGCTGTCTGTCCCCTTATATGCTTATATCTTTGAAACTACGCAACGGATTTTGATGCGGTTTTTTTAATAGTTAGAGGGTGTCAACGGGGTGGTTTTGATCTTTAATTCATATATGATGTTGTAAAGAGAAAATGATAATTTTCGAGATTTAGCATTTTAATTGCGAACGCTGGCGGAACCCTAAGTGATAGATCAAAACAATGTTCTGCACAATGACCATTTTTATTTTATTACTTTTTACGAGAAATAATGGCTTATTTACGAAGCGATGAATTATATAATAATATATAATTATATTATAATTATATTATATTATATTATATTAATTATATTATAATTATATTATAATATCAAGCATTACAGCATTGATTTTCATCGAATTAAGTGTCTTACATAGATTGTGCATGTAATATAGATGATCCTCGCCCTTTATTTACAGCATGCAATTTAAACGAATATTTTCGAAGATATTGCAGTATTAACATAGCGGGACACCAGATAAAGCCGACAAATAGAACCTCATGATATCCAGAATTTACTCATTTATTACTTTTGATGAAGAAAAAAGTTCGCCGGGTCAGCTAGTATTTAATAGTAGGTATGTAATCGCACAATAAATATCAACATATAAAGAAATACAAGTATTTACAAGGGGTGGCCTTAACAACGTATCTACATTGCAGCTGTATGAATTCACGTCATCAATTTCGTGTCAATATTTATAACAATATCAATTAATAATACTAATATTTACTAGTGATGTAACGAATATTCGCATTCGCATTCGCGTATATTCGCATGTATTTTGGTATTAGCATTCGCATTCGCAAGAAATATTGCAAATGTTTGGCGAATGTTTTTGATAACAAAAAATGAAGAAATTGTATGTAGCAAGATGATTCGAAAAATGAGCTTTATATTTTCTTTAATATTTTCTTCTCTTAGCCAGTATAAGTACATATTTGAAAACGTATATTTACGTCTCGTCTCATAAATGGTCTGACTAAAATTGGGTTAAAGTTTATCTCGTACAATGCCCTCGAAGACGCACCACAATATCTGGCTGATCAGAGAATAGACCGTCTATACCAGCATCAATGTAAGCTTGTAGTTCCGCTGTAAAATTACCTATACCATTAGGATTCTGCTTGTCTGTTACATATTCAGATGGTAAAAAGTGGTTTTCAGCGCGGAAGGTATATGGATGGACTTTCAAGCCAGCTGTGTGAGCGTCTCTAACAAAATTTGTTGCACAACCCAGTCGATTATCATTGTCACGTGGTATAATATAACTCTTGTCAGGACCTACGGCATAGGCATACGTGGCGACTTCACGAAGACCTTCCAACGTGGACATATCACCGTAAGTCAACTCAGTGCCTTCATTTGATTGATCGAATGGTTGAATTGTTTTATCACTTTCAAACAGTTGTAACAGTCGAAGTTTTGTCATATTCTTTAGCTGTTTCAAATTATTAACTTCAAAAGATTGTATATAAACTGGAGCGTCTGATGACTTGTAGCCGTTCTTATGTAGAATATCAACGAGCACCTGTTCCATTGCCAATCCTAGACTGCTGAAATATGTGCTGTGCTTAATTTCCGGGTATAATCCAATAACCCTCCCTTGACTCGTTTGTAGTCCTTTAACTAAATCAATAATCTCCTGAAACGTTGGCACCTGAAATATGCCGTCGAAACGAGCATTGCCGGGTCTTATGTCAGGTATGCGTTCAATGGCGCGTAAGAGTTTTAGTTCTTCAAGAGTGAAGTCTTCAGTGAACCAGCCACTCAGTTCTATGCCGTCGACAGTTTTGTTTTTATATCGGCAAGCGAATTCGGAACGCGTAGCGACATCTGTTGTCAAGCCTAGTTCGTTGTCATGTCGAGCTACTAATTGACCATCGCTGGTCATCACGAGATCGGGCTCTACATAATCGGCACCCATCAGAATGGCTAGAGAATATGAGGCGAGGGTATGTTCTGGAACATAGCCGCTGGCCCCACGATGTGCAATCACTAAAGGTTGGCAGAACTCGGCATCTGGTTCATGTTTCCTCGTCAAATTATTGCTCTCAGTGTTTGAATCAGCTGGCAAAGTAGTACTGATTGGCACAAAAAGAAGCAAGACAGTCCAAATGCACCTTTTTTCCTGTTTCATTTTCCTGCAATGCAATCATTGATGTCGTTTTAAACAATAGGTAGGTATGTACCTATGTATGTTTTATATGTAATTATAAAAAAGAAACGATTAAATAAAAAAAAATGTAATAAATAATAAAGATTAGTAATGGATTGTAAATTGAAAAAAATAATTATATAATGATAGTCATGTGATTACCGTACTCGTCCAGGAGATACAACAATAAAATTACAAAAATTTAAAATTCGAACTTTGACTTTTTTTATTTTTTATAACAAAATTATATAGGTACCTAAAGCCTTAAGCCATGATAGGTACTACGGGGCTATCGATTAAATTGTAGAATATGGTCCCTTTTTTATAAATCATCGTTCCCTCATACGAATAATGCATATTAATTGTCACTACAATTATAATTGCACAATATAAATTAAGAATTTATGTATATAAAATAAACATTACTTACCCAAAAATATAAATGATATATTGTTGTCTGCGACGTTTAAAAGGAGAATAATCACAAATATGTATTCTGTAGCTATAAATTCAAGTGTCGAAATATACTGTGAGGTACAGTTGTATGCACAAGCGTTTTATGCGTTTCAAGCAAGAGAAGCCATTATACCTTTATTTTAAAATTTCCTTATTCTTAATCGTATGATCAATGACGTCCATATTGGGTAGGTACGTGTATCTCATATAAAATGAATAATCCTTTACTTATCCGCATATTTGTATTATCGCGTGATAAAGATGTATGGCAACAGGTCCGACCACCTACTCCATTTTGAGACGTTAAAGTTCGGTGAGTCAAGGCGTAACAGCAGCAGTCCTTTCACCTTGGGGTAGAAAACGATACAAAAAAAATTACTAAATATTATTGCGACTTCAAATGGACTCCCGTAACTAAAAATCTCGTTAATTTTAATAAATCTTGTTGTTTTGGAATAAAATACTTACGTCTAACGCGATGATAATAGAAACAAACAATCATAGTAATTGGCTAAGCCGTTTCGGAGTAGTTCGGCAATATTCGGAGTTTTTTTTTGGTGTTTTTCTATGTATTAACAAAAGAAAAGTATAAATGTATTAGTATCCGTTATCTAGTATCCATAACACAAGCATTTAGTTGCTTAGCTTGGAACTAGAGGGCGCTGTGTGTATTGTGTCCAAGATATTATATAAGATATTATGTTGGACCAGCTGATCGAGCTAGGTGGAAAGAGGCGTGATGTTATGTTTGTTAACAACGACAAAGTTGCTTAAGTCAGTGAAGTACTTATCCTGGTTCTTAGATATGGAACTCAAGTCAACACTTACATAGATAGAAGAGCCGTTTTTTGCTTTAGTCTACTAGAATATTAAAATAGCATTACTAGAAATAAATACCAATACCATTTCTTTACTGCTGTACCTATTTTTGAAGATAGATAAACAAAATTCACTCAATATCTCATAAGATAGCAACAGAGCGTCCATCTTGATAGAATATTTTCAGGACACAAAATGATGTTATGTTATGAAAATGATGTCATTGGATATTTAATATATCCAATGACTTTTTAGCATTTTAGAGTAACGATAAAAAAGAAGAATAAGAGATTTTAATTAAAAATAATGCTTTTTAACTATTATTTTTAATGTAGTTATATGTTATTATTATGTTTAGTGTAGTTTTATCTCGTTTTTCTAATCGACACACGATTTAACGTTCTTACCATCGATCTTAAAAATAAATTACTACCTCAATATAAGAATAATTTTGCAAGTTTTATTGTAAAATAAATAAATAAAACAAATATAAAGTAAGCAGTATAATTTCAGGGCTTTCTTTTTCATCAATGTCCACCAAACTCCGTAAAGATGGTGTCAATAATATTTGTGTTCTGTATCACGGGTCAGATCAGCAAGAGCAGGACGTCCCCAAGCATCATACGATACTTCGCGTGACGTATCTTGATATGATTGAATAAAAACCCAAAACACGTCATGGGTTAAAAACCTGGGGTATAAAACAATGTCTTTAGTTTATTACCAATCATACTATTAACTGCGACGTCGTTCTCAAGAAAACTCTTTTATCAGTGGTAAAGAGATTTCAGTCCTTGAAGGAACTATCCTATCTCCTCTCTTCGCTATCTATCCATCCACATGCCATCTTAAAGACAGGCAACCTCGGTGTGACTCTCTCGGTGTTACCTGTTTGCTCGTTGGACCTCTATCCCATTAAAAATAGCAGTAACTTATACGTTATTATAAATTCTAATCTATCTCTATTACCAATTTATTTATCCAGATAAGTTTAGTTGTTGTCGCGCAGTTTCGTCATCCACCCGATTTAAAAAATGCGGGAAAATGTATAGTGCAGTCAAGATATTCTATCGGGGTTTCTACGTTTTGTTTACTTGACTAAAATGATGAAGAAAACCATTGTTCTATGGATTATCGAAATGTTAGAGTCGTCAAATTACATACATACATAACTTCACGTTAAATCCCTTGCGGGGTAGGCAGAGGGAACGGAGCGCCAAAAGGCACGATTATTACACACGTTACTCGCTTCGTTGACTTTCATAACTCTTTTCATGCAAGCGCGTCGATTTTTGAGGCACCTAACATCACCTTCCGCCAGAATACGTTCCATTTGGTCATGGAATGTGTGTCTTGGCCGTCCTCGACAAATTACATACTAAAATATCTGCTGTGCCATTATAATCGTAGACAACTTGGGACATCCCTCTCATTACTGAACGCTCAAGTAAAGTGCACACGTCATGTGTGTTACAATTTTAAAAATGTCGTCGACCGTCCTCAACGATAAGAGGAACTTGTTCACGTCTTTGAACTCATTCTATCGTAAACGATCTGTACAAAAACATCTGCAGACGAAAGGAAAAAGATTTTGAAACATAAATCATCTCCGAAAATATTATTAGGGCTTAGCTTAGCCTATATATATACTGCTAATTTTAGTGCACTTAATGTGATTTAAAAAAAACTTTAAGAAACCTACTTAGATTATCAGCAATTAATATAGACAATGATTGTTAGCGCTATAAAAAAAATAGAAATCCTTAGACAGAAAGTTCAAGTACTAATCAGGTTTTAAAATTATTTCTGTGTGTGTTAGAAAGCCTTTTTAATGAGGCAGACTTTCAGCCATAAATCATCACGCTAACACTAATAAGAGCACCTTTTTTGTGGCAAAGACAAATATGGTGAAGTTCGCGCGGTCAGCTAGATATTAAACACGAATTTGGCGTCTGATAATGTTCTGATATTGAAATTTATAACAGTCTTAAAGGTTTTTATCAGTGTTAATACTATCTTGTAATAATTTATATTTACAGTAAATATTGAATACATATTTGTACGCTTGTATAGTTATGTTGTCATATAATTATTAAAATAATACTTAATAAATCTACAACGATATTAAATTAAACTTAATCATAATTCATAATAATCACAGACATTTCTAACGCGCACCATATCGTCAGGGTGATCAGTGAAAAGACCATCGATACCAGTAGCTAGGAATGTTCTTATTTCAGCTTCTCCATCGCCAATAGCATCAATTGATGTATCATTGGACTGGTATTCCACTGGGAGATAGGTGTTTTCTGATCTGAAGGTGTAAGGATGTACTTTTAACCCTGCCGCGTGAGCGTCTCGGACGAAAGAGGTCACATCACCGAGTCTATTGTCTGCAACGCGAGGGATTATGTGTGATTTATCAGGTCCAACAGCATAAGCGTAATTGGCAATCTCCTGTAAACCAGCTGCAGTGGCCATTTGAGCATATGTGAGGCCGGTTCCACTCTGATTTTGGTCGAAAGGCTGTTGTGAAGCTTGCCCAAGTAACTGTATCAATCGAAGCTCAGTCATATCTTTTAGTTCTTTTAGATTATTCACTTCGAATGATTGAATATAAATAGGTGCCTTAGGACCTGTGTATCCATTCTCATGGAGTATATCAACTAGTGGCTGCTCCATGGCCAGCCCCAACCTTTGGAAATGTGTTGGATGTTTTATTTCCGGATAAACACCGATGCGACGATGCAAACTGATCTCTAGACCTTTGACTAAGTCAATGATCTCTTGCATAGTTGGCACATCGAAGGCTGTGTCCATTCTCGTATTTCCAGGTCTTATGTTAGGTATCCGTTCGATGGCACGCAATGTCTTTATCTCAGCAAGTGTGAAGTCTTCTGTGAACCAACCAGAGATTTGTCTACCATCGACGCTTTGAGTGCGATATCTTGAGGCGTATTCTGGTCTTGTAGCTACGTCTGTTGTCAAGCCGAGTTCGTTGTCATGTCGGGCAATAATGTGACCGTCTTTTGTCATGACGACATCTGGTTCTAGATAATCAGAGCCCATGGTGGCTGCTAGGGCGTAAGCGCCGAGGGTGTGTTCTGGGACATAACCGCTTGCTCCACGGTGTGCAATGACCAGTGGGTGACAGAAGGGCTGGTGTTCTTCACTGGATCTGTTGTTACGGATGACAACGAACGCAATAACACCTCCTATTACGCCGACAACAATCAAGGCCACCACAATTCCTATGACCGTGCGTTTGTTCATATTTTATGACCTGTAAATACATTGTTGAATATTAGATATTTATATTTATACAATTATCTCTGCAGACCTATTGCATGCAAGTTTAATTATTATTATTAAATCATTGCAGATACCTATTAGGTAGCTTTACTGTCATCTATAATTTTATTAATTTTACCATGGTCATGACAAATATTATCATTTAGAATGCAGTTATTTTTTTATTCCATCATTTCCTCCAAATTCTTCGAATGAAATAAAATGCTTCCATGGAATAAGAGGCCATAGCAGTCCACTACGACAAGATTTACGAAAAGTTATCGCAGTGTTCGCCAAGGACCCAAGACTTATGGTATACATTTTCAGGTTATGACACATTTTTGACTGTTATTGACACAGCAAGCAAGAAAAATCCAATTTCAAACTTGTGACTTACAAACAGAAGTCGGACTGCAAAAGAAGTAGCGTACGTCGACTTCTGCTCAACATAAGTCATCGAGAAATGAGTTAAAATATTATTATTAAAATATAAAAACTAAAAGTAAAATGAAAAAAAAAAAAACAACTCACGTATAGCTAAGTATTGTACACAAGTACAGTTGCTCAGAAGGACGCAGAACAATAAAAATATATATTTCACGCTAAAAAATTAAATACACATAGATAAATGCTGTGATAAGATTTTGCTTTTTAACTACTATTTTATTACTTCGCCAATATGATATAATTATATGTGAAAAACAATTGTGGTTTTATTTAATAAATAATCAAGTTACACTGTACAGTACTAGAAGAATAAATTCAAACTGGATAATTACTTGTATTGTGACTTGTGAGAGACAAGGAGAACGACAATTCGTCTTCAGTACTTAAACGTCTATCTATACATATAAATAAAATTGAAGTATCTGTTTGTAATATTAAAATAACTACTTTCTACTACATTCATATGAATATATACGGTACATACACCGAAATAACATTATTCAATTTTTGGCAGTCTGTCAGTTTGTCGGTTTGTTACGGGTAATCCCTGAAATGACTAAACTGATTTTGACGAGACTTTTACTGGCAGGTAGCTGGTGTAATAAGGAGTAACTTATGTCACTTTAAGAGAAATAGTATATTTATTGCATCGGAGCCGAAACAAAGTTTGCTGGATCAGCTAGTCTTTAAATAAAATTGTAACTAAAGCTGTTTTAATCAATTAATGTTAAGTCTCTTTCAAGATAGTATTGATGACCTCAATACATACTAAGATTGGTGACGCGCGTTAATAGTATATGTATATATTTATTATTTAAATTTAGTAATACCTAATCATTATTTCATTAGTATTATATTTCGCTGTTGGTTGATCGTATGTACTTGTTGTGAGATGCACTATCAAGGTGTTACGCAAAGATCACGCTAGATGGCGTTGATTACGAAATGAACCATTCTCGTTCGTGGAAGTTTCGAGAAGATTTGCAGCGCCCGCCTCGATGGGATGGAGTCTCATCACTCTCATCACGCACTCTCTCATCAGGCACTTCGTCACGCATAATCTTCACGAGAGTGAACCCGCTATCTCTCGTTCGCCCAGAAGATTAATGTCATCTTCTGAGAAAATAATTACCGCCCTCGTGAGTTCTGTATCTTATCGAGTGAAAACGCATACGCATAATTTCATAAAATTCTTTACAAACGCTATTTTCCGTCGCCGTGAGTGGTGAACAAACAATAATTACAAATTAAACTCTCAACGCTTAAAAAATATAGTGTTTCTATGTGCAACAATTTAGTGTTTAATAAACGCTATTAAAATCATCGAATTATCAATCGTCAAGTATTGCATGGAGAATGCTGTAGGTTGCCTAACATCTTAAGTGGTGCCATGAAACTCTGCAGAGGAGAATACAAGAACTCTTGGTAAGTGCTTTCACTTCAATACCTACGACAATCACAGCATACGTTTCCTAGTACTTGGTACCTTCGCAATATCGCATCAAATAAGATTGAGCTATTTACACGCTTCAATCAAAAAGTATAGTGTAAGGAGATTCGCCCCTCCATATTATTGGTCCTTCGAGCCGGATAGTCCAGAATTGGCCCAAAATTGGTCCCTTCTAGTTAAGGATAGTACCTATTTGGCTATATATATAGTGTATGTATATTTATATGTATATATAATTTATTAAAAAATATTTCATATTATAACGCTTCCCAGATTTTTACGTAATTTTGGTAAAAATTTGATCTTCTACGATAATGTATACTTGAGATTGACCTACGTAATATAATTGGTAGTATTCAATTTTCATAAGTATAGTTATTATCATAATTCCATTGTTCATTCCACATACTTGCAGAGATATTCATTTCTTATTCTACCTTCAATTTATTTAGCTGAACCACTGCGCCCCGCTTAGTAATTTTATCTCAAATCTTTGTGTACCCACATTCAATAAATAGCGTAATTTAAATTTAACAAAATGACTGAGAAATCTTCGGAATTATTCCCAGATCTAAAGACAAGGTTTGTTGTATTAACGGGGAAAAAAGAACATATATTTCAACGCATAAATTGCTTGTATGATACTTATACAAAAATAAGTACTATTGATTCTAGATCGAACGAAGAATTCTTAGCTGATTCGGAGATCATAGATGATTTACGCAATAAATTCGAGATTTGTTTAGACGAGATTAATACGATTACACTAACATTAAAACCAAAAGCTACGCCTGATTACGCCAGCCTCGATTCTTTCGATGGTTTGTATACTCGTGTTAAACGAATACGAAGTAAATTAATAAACAATCTTAAGGAGCCTTCACACGGGACAAGTTTTGAACCTGTGGTGAAATTGCAACCTTTGGTTATTCCAACCCTCGATGGTCGCCCTGAAAATTGGAATTTGTTTTATCAATCATTTAAAGCTAATGTTCATTCTAATAAACAGCTGTCTGACTCGCAACGCGTGCAATATCTCATTTCAAAATTAATTGGAGATGCACAAAAATTTACCGCCCGTATAGTTCCGTCTGGTGAAACTTATCATATTTTATGGGATAGTTTAGTTAAAAAATATCAAGACAAACGTGCTTTAGGCACATACTATCTTAATAATATACTAGATTTGCAACATTGCTCGCATAATGCTTTCATTAGTAAATATTCCGCTTCCATGTCTGCTCTCAAACAGCTTGGAATTGAAGATTTATCTGATTTCTTATTTTTACAATGTGCACTTAGAAAGATGGATGCACAAACAGTTCAAGCATTTGAATTGTCAGTTAGAAATTTAGAAATTCCTACCACGCAACAGCTGATATCCTTTGTTCAAGATCAAGCTAAAATACTTGACCGTTCAAATCCACGGAATAGTAATATAAATAAAACTAATTTAAACTCACGCGAGAAAAATATTTGTAAGTCGTTTATTGTGAACGAACCTTTACAACATTCTTTCAAGCAAAGTACAAGGTAAATTAGTCTCGAGAAATTTTTGCATATGTAGTGGTGTGTATATTACTCAAATCTTAGAGCGCGTTTCCACTATATCGTTCTGGCCTATACAAAAATGTTTTGATATCCTTACATTACTATTTAATTTTATACTTATCCCTAGCAACACTGATTTTTGTTTTCAATAAAAACAAGTTTTTATTTTAATGAAAAAGGTTTTGACATTATAAAAAAAATTTCATTCTATTTCACGTCCTTGAGCAAACGACAAGGCGACTACCGTGAAACAATAAAATATCGTGTCGTTCTTTAGATGATAGTAGTTTAGCTATAGGTAAAAAGTTTTGACCATAATAATTACGAAACAAAACAAACAAATAAATCGTCACTTGATAGTGGAAAGTGGAAACACGCACAAAGCAGAATAAACCAGTTTACGCTGTCCGCAGGTGCCACGTGACCATACACTACTACATATGCAAAAATTTCTCCAAGCTAATTTACCTGTACTTACGTACCGTCGTCGCACGAACGCTCAGTGATTCATTCTGCGCGGAATTGCATTTTTTGTCAGAGTTCAAATCACACGCTTTTATATCATTGCAAGAAATTTAAAGCGCTTGACGAACGTAGTAGATATCAATTCATAAAATCAAAACATGGTTGTATTCATTGTTTGAGTGTATAGCACAACCTGTCTAATTGTAACTCGTCGTCTGTTTGTAGATTATGTAATAAACAACATCATACGTTATTGCATTTTAATATAAATACAAATAATAAAAATGTTAGAATACATAACACGCCTACGCCACGTAGTCCGCTGCATAGCACGGCTACTAGTCATTCTACGCATATTGTGGAAGCTATTACGCCATCTCAACCTTGTAGCCAAGAAAATAAGAGTTATGTTGGCATGACAGTAGCACCTCAGAATGTTCAGAATAGTGATCGGCTACGGTCTTCTGATTGTATAGGCGCTACGATGCTCACAGCTGGCTCGAGATCCGACACAGCTATTCTACTATCAACCGCACAAGTATATGCCCGTCATAAGGGTGTTAATTGTAACAAGTCTATTGTGAGATGCCTTATAGATAATGGCAGTCAGAATAACTTGATTACTGCAGATTGTTGTCGCATATTGAACTTACCTATAATGCCATTATGTAATTCATTTGTAAAAGGTATAGGTTCTGTTTCGCGTCCTATTATAGGATAAGTTTATGTTGATATTGAATCACGCATTTATCCAGAACATAAATATTCTATTTACGCTTTAGTTGTCGAGAAAATTACAGATAATTTGCCGACACAATTTAGGTATTAATTGTGAAAATAATCTAGATTTTCATAATATTCCGCTCGCTGATTTAAATTGGAATATACCAGGAAATGTTGATATGTTGTTAGGTGCACAGCTCTTCCCTTATATATTTTTAGGGGAACGTATACAATGTAATCCGCGGGCTCCACCTGCATTATCAACGACATTTGGTTATGTTCTAATGGGAGACTTCCCACGCAAAGACATTATGTCTACTCAAACCGCTTCTTATATCGCCTTTTCCGCTATCGCTCTATGTGATATTGTTCATAAATTTTGGGAACTTGAAGAAATACCCACTAAACGCTTATTATCACCGGAGGAGACAGAATGTGAAAATATTTTCACATCCACCGTGACACGGGACGACCAGGTTAGTTACACAGTAGCGCTGCCCTTCTGTAGGGACCCCTCAGAAATTGGCAGCTCTTACAGCACTGCTTATCGCCGCTTTATGACACTTGAACATAAGTTTCGCGCTACGCCGAGTTTACGAAACTCGTTTAATAAAGTCATACAAGATTATATTGACAACGGCTATCTCAGTCCGGTTGTCGACTCGGAACTCACTGCCGAAGGTTACTATATACCTCATACTGCTGTGGTGAGGCAAGACAAACCGATGCCACGTATTGTCCTAGATGCGAGTGCTAAGACTCACACTGGATTGTCGCTCAACGACGTTTTGCACGTCGGCCCTAACTTACAAGCGGATCTATTTTTATTATTATTAGATTTTCGATTGTTTCCTATCGCTATAAACGCTAACATAAAACAACATTATTTACGTATTGGTGTGCCTGCCAATCAGCGCAAATATTTACGCATTTTGTTCCGATTTAACGAATCTGAACAAGTACGCACATATGTCTTCAATAGACAACCATTCGGTCTTAAGTCTAGTCCTTATATAGCCATGCGCACTGTGCGACAGCTGGCCTTAGACATGAGTCCTTGTTATCCTGAAGCTGCACATGTGGCTGAGACTCACATGTATATGGATGATCTGGTTCACTCAGTTCCAGATAGTAAAATTGTATACAGACTAAATCAAAGGTCTCGCCGACAAAAATTACTACGCTCGCTCGCTTAGAATTGTGTGCTGCTTTGCTTATGGCCAAGTTGGTTAAAACTGTAAGTGACACATATGCAGCACGCATTAAAGTCGCTGATATATACGCTTTTTCTGACTCCACTATCGCTCTTTCGTGGATTCACTCTTCACCGCACCGTTGGTCCATTTTCGTGAGCAATCGTGTCGCTCAGTGCCAAGAGCACTTGGCGTCTAAACATTTTTACCACATAGCCGGGGTAATAAATCCTAGTGATGGACTTTCACGAGGTATGCTCCCGTCACAGCTCATATCTCATGACCTGTGGTGGAACGGTCCAAGATGGTTACGCTGCGCTCCTGAGGAGTGGCCTATCAAGCCATTCGCTCCCGCACATTCTGATGATTCACCAGAACGCAAGGCAAAGGTAATGACTGTTGTAACAACAACTGACTTACCGTTATTATGCTCATTAGCACAACGAGTCTCTTCGTGGGATAAGTTGCTTTGCATCATCGCTTATGTGTTAAAATTCGCTTTAACTAATGTTAAAATTGTCCCTCGCTCTGTACCAGGAATAGCAGCTGCTGAGAAGGCTCTAATCCGTGCAGTACAAAGTCTTCATTTTGCCGAGGATATAAGATTAATTAAATCCGGGAAATTGCCTGCCAAAAAACTACTAAGTCTATCTGTCTTTCTAGATGGAGATGACATTTTGCGAATAGGTGGCAGACTTTCAGGGTCACAACTACCTTTCGAGGTTAAGCACCCTATACTTTTACCGAAAAGAGATCACATTGTTGATTTAATAATACAACACTTTCATGTTGTCAATTGTCACACTGGACCGGGACTACTCATGTCCATAATACGCCAACGCTACTGGATATTAGATGCCAGAACTGTCATCAGATCAAGGTTGCGTAAGTGCAATACTTGTTTTAAAATTAACCCTACGCACCCGACGCCAATGATGGCGGATTTACCTGCATATCGAGTCTCTGAAGCAAAGGCGTTCACTCATACAGGTGTCGACTACGCTGGACCGATACGTATTACGCTCTCGCGCCGCAGAGGTCAACATGCACAAAAGGCATATATATGTCTGTTTGTTTGTATGGTGACGAAGGCTATTCATATAGAACTTGTGTCTGACTTGACTTCAGATATGTTCTTAGCCGCTTTCAAACGCTTCATTTCCCGACGGGGACCCGTGTCTTGTCTTTATTCGGATAATGCAACTACTTATGTCGGTGCGAAAGCCCAACTAGATGAACTTTACAGTTTTTTAATGAGTTCAAAATTTAACGCTTCGCTTTCACCTGAATTATTGTCAAGACGCATAGAGTGGAAAATGATTCCCCCCAGAGCTCCAAATTTTGGTGCGATGTGGGAGAGCAACATTAAGAGTATGAAGACACACCTATATAGAGTAATAGGAAGTCAACTTCTCACTTATGAAGAGTTGCAAACTGTTCTAACGCAAATAGAATGCATTATGAATTCGCGCCCTCTGACTGTGTTATCATCTGATCCACACCCAGAGGTTTTAACGCCCGCACATTTTTTAATGTCAACGCCATTGCAATATTTACCTGCCTCTGATTTATCTACTGAACGCGTAAATTTACATGTACGTAAAAAGCTGTTAGATAGTATGGTTCAATCGTTCTGGAAGAAGTGGCATCTTGAGTATTTGCATACGTTGCAAGTCAGACAAAAATGGACTTCTCCAGATAAACCGGTAGAGGTAGGGACTGTAGTACTCGTTGAACAGGAGAATACGGCGCCTTTGAACTGGCCTTTGGGTATTATAACTCAGGTTTTCAAGGGGTCGAATGATACCGTTCGCGTCGCGATAGTTAAAACGCTAACGGGAGTTTATAAACGCGCTGTTACAAAGCTCTATCCTATTCCCACGCAATAAATAAATAATATTTAATTAAAATATAATAAAAACGCAAAGTTATAGTTTAAGTTAGTTTATATCGCGCCATATACTATTATCTTGTCTTTTAAAAATTCGCTATATACCCAACTTTATTCTTCATGGGGATTCTTCGTTTTGAAAGCTCTTACGACCTTCCAAGGCGGGGTGCATGGTGTCGCGCGTTAATAGTATATGTATATATTTATTATTTAAATTTAGTAATACCTAATCATTATTTCATTAGTATTATATATATATTATATTTCGCTGTTGGTTGATCGTATGTACTTGTTGTGAGATGCACTATCAAGGTGTTACGCAAAGATCACGCTAGATGCCGTTGATTACGAAATGAACAATTCTCGTTCGTGGAAGTTTCGAGAAGATTTGCAGCGCCGCCTCGATGGGACGGAGTCTCATCACTCTCATCACGCACTCTCTCATCAGGCACTTCGTCACGCATAATCTTCACGAGAGTAAGCCCGCTATCTCTCGTTCGCCCAGAAGATTAATGTCATCTTCTGAGAAAATAATTACCGCCCTCGTGAGTTCTGTATCTTATCGAGTGAAAACGCATACGCATAATTTCATAAAATTCTTTACAAACGCTATTTTCCGTCGCCGTGAGTGGTGAACAACCAATAATTACAAATTAAACTCTCAACGCTTAAAAAATATAGTGTTTCTATGTGCAACAATTTAGTGTTTAATAAACGCTATTAAAATCATCGAATTATCAATCGTCAAGTATTGCATGGAGAATGCTGTAGGTTGCCTAACATCTTAGTGGTGCCATGAAACTCTGCAGAGGAGAATACAAGAACTCTTGGTAAGTGCTTTCACTTCAATACCTACGACAATCACAGCATATGTTTCCTAGTACTTGGTACCTTCGCAATATCGCATCAAATAAGATTGAGCTATTTACACGCTTCAATCAAAAAGTATGGTGTAAGGAGATTCGCCCCTCCAAAGATGTTTTTAATTCATCTTTTTCTAGGCGAGGATTTCGCTATATACTAATTACATTACTTGAAAACTGGTTATATATTAATTATTAACCACACGAAGGTTATATATATATATATATATTAAATAATTTCTTCTAAGATATAAATACATAGCCTCACGCCATGTCCCTTAGGGGCTAGGTGGTGAGAACAGAGCGCCAGAAGGCAAGACTTTTATAACTCTTGTCATACATATTTATTTATTTATCAAAAAAAAATTACAACTATCCTTACAGGGTAACCCAATACAATAGTGTAACAACTAACTAAATCTAATATTATCATATATATTATAGTACAATAAATTAAAGCGTCCTATATGCGACCTTTGTGAACTCGCTCAGTGAGCATGAGAATAGATCCAAGTTCTCGGAGAGCGCGTTGAGCGCCCGCAGTGCTCGCGTCACAGGCGCCTGCTGGAGCAGGTTGGTGCGCGCTCGCGGCACGGCCAGCACTGCCGGCCGCCGCCGCCGACCTCTGTACTCGTCCGGTACACATAAACCTAGTATATCCAATATAGCCGGGTTATGTATCTTCCCGCGCAGGACTTGAAATAAATACATTGCTAGGGCAACGTCTCTTCTAATTTCCAGCTTCGTGTAACCTACCATCCCTAACACAAATAGGGTCGGATATAGAAGTGGATAACCCGGGTATACTCCGTACATTTTAAAATACAAAAATCTGAGAAATTTATTTTGGATTCTCTCAGATAATTTTATACTTGTGCTCGTGAGGAGACCATATAACTGAATTGTATTCTAAGTGGCTTCTCACAAGAGCTTCATAAAGCATTTTTAATGCCCTAAAATTCGTGAATTGACTCCCATGACGTAAGACAAATCCTAAATTTCTAAAAGCCTTCTTGCAAACTACAGTTATATGCTTCCGAAAATTTAAATCAACATTAAAAACTATGCCTAAATCTTTAACTTCAGAAGCGCGTGCGAATGGAGTCCCGTTTATGTGTTATCGATTTTTAGTAGAGATATCCGGGCGAGATATCCGAATATCCGGTATCCGGCCAAAATACGGATAGTATATTCGGATACGGATATTCGGCGGAACTTAGCCGTGTGGTGCATTGCACATTTGCGTAGGCGGCGCGTGAACGATCGGGTGGACTCGGTTAGATTCGGGTCTTTTCGTGCAGAAAGAAACGCGATCACCTGTGAGTTGGATTTTTATCTCAAATCAGTGCGAATTGTTCGCAATCGTGACCCTTATTCTTGGTGGGCAGCTAATGGCAAACAATACCTAAATTTAAAAAAGTTTTTCAAAATCTATCTTTCAGCACCTTGCAGCAGTGTGTACAGCGAAAGACTTTTTCCGCTTGCTACCACTCAATGCAGAAAATTAGTATATAATCACCATAATTTGCCCTTAGTACAGTATGAGTACTAAGTAATTTTTTTTTATTGGTCCACAAAACTGATTACAATCTGATGATTTTTATATGTATACAATAAATGAGATAAGTGACTAGATTGAATCTACTAGATGTGAACACGGCATGCTTAATAGTTTAGTTGTGTTAACAATGCATTACATTTAATTAACATATTAGGAGTTAAACAATATTATGAAGTACAAGCAGATGATAAACAATGAAATTTAGCATGACGATACAGATTTTGAAAGAAGTTTTCGTAATGAGGCAAAAGAATCTTAACGGATAAACAAATGAATGTCACTTCCAATATTATTCGACAGTGTGGTCATGCGGTAAATTGGTGAATGCTGGCCAAGGTTAGTTCTGCATCTTGGGGGTTGAAAAGTTTTGCGGTTACATAACCGCAAAACTACTCCCAATACGCGGTACCATCAGAGACAAACGTTGAAGGGTATCTGGGGAATCTATAAAGCCATGAACAAGTTTATATAAAAAGATAATATCGGCGATTTGTCGTCGCTTGTGGAGGGATTCAATTTTATAAAATATGAGGCGTTCCTCGTACTATGTCAACTGTCGACACATATTATTATTATATGTAAGATGATACAAAAAACGTTTTTGGACTCTCTCTATTCTGTCTGTATGTACTTGATAGCATGGGCTCCAAATAGTACTACAGTATTCTAATATTCCTCTAACAATGGTGTTATAAATTAGGATAGTGAGACTAGGTTGCTCAAATATTTTCAGTTGCCTATTAATAAAGCCAGAAAAACGAGAAGCCCTATTAATAACACTGTCAATGTGTTCTCTAAAACTCAAAGAGCTGTCCAGTATAACACCCAAGTCCCGGATAGTTGTTACCTCATCTAGAGGCGTGTTATTGATAAAGTAGGTTGATTGAAAACATTTCTTTTCTCTGGTGAATTTGATATGGTAGCATTTTTCCTTATTCAGAACCATTTCATTTTGGATACACATTGATTGAAGTATATTTATGTCATCCATGTCGTTTATAGATCTATAAATTTTTAAATCATCGGCATATAATTTATATTGGGATCTAATGACATGGTTAATGTCATTCACAAACATTATAAACAGCAGAGGCCCCAGATGTGAACCCTGAGGCACTCCCGAGGGAACAGTGCATATTCGTGATTTGAAACCACTAAAGTACACTAATTGAGATCTGTTCCGGACATATGACTCACACCATCTGAGCAGAGACCCCTGGATACCTGCATTAGCTAGTTTATTCAAAAGAAAGTCATGGTTAACCAGATCGAAGGCCTTCCTAAAGTCAGTGTATATGGAATGTACTTCACCACCACGATCAACGGCATCAGTTATGTCTGAAATACACTCCGCCAGGTTCGTGCTAGTGGACTTACGAGGTAAAAATCCATGCTGATTGGGGTCAATAGATGAATGAAAATGAGCTATTAGTTTTTTATTTACTATGGCTTCCATTATTTTTTCGAATCCAGATACCTGCTTAGTGAATATTACAACATCCATCCTTTCTACAGGTCCGAACTATCGGAGCATGCCCTTGCTTACTTTTACACCGACACTCTCTTCCAATCCAACTTCCTTCCTTACAACCTTGTTTCCTACGCGATCAGCGAGAGTCACTCCGCAAATGTTGCGCAGTGCCTTCATTTAAACAGCGTTTTCCCTCCTCTCATGCGCAATCTGCTGTACTAAGATATAACATTCTCAAATTACTAAGCGTTATTAAAACCATGAAGAACGTCTACTCTATACCACTATTGGGGGAGCGAAGATATGAGTATGAAATATGCACAAAAAATTACCCAGGAATCATTCAATCAGGTATTTGCCTGGACAGAATGCGTACTATCAAAAAAGTTAATAGTAAAAATTATAAGTTAAATATGAGTTATGTTTTTAGTGGAATAAAACTTTATTATAATTGTTTCAGTAGTGTAAGAGTCATTCACGAACATGATACAGTAAATTGTACAGATGGCACATGCCAGTAAAAATGTACTACTAATCACATAGATTTAAGAATAACAGATTGGAAATAGTCACTCAAACAACGAGGCCAAAAATGGGTTGTTGATGTGTGAGTGATTTATCAATGTGTGCATAAAAATTGCCTCCAAGTGTCAACTTTTACATAATGATTGTTCTTGTGTTGAATTATAAAGATCCTGAGAATCGCTTACTCGGGGTCGCGCTGTCAGTGATGATTAGTTGTACATTTTTACAACAGATTTATCATAGACTATAAGTAGATGGCACGTGATATTAAAAATGTACTACTAACCTGACACTGACAGCGCAACCGTGAGTAGGCGATTCTCAGCCTGTTTTATTTCAACTGTGCATATGAACAGTAATTATGTAAAATTTGACACTTAAAAGCACTTTTTACGCACACATTGATAAGTCACTCACACATCAACCACCCCTTTTTGGTCTCGTTGTTTGGGTGACTATTGCCGATCTATTTATTAATCTTATATATATGTAAATAGCGGTAAATTGTATCAAAAGCCAGTATCATGTTTGTTTACATTACATTTGGTCAATATTTCTAAATAAAAACTTTTTAATAAAAACTAACGCATCTCTAGGGGCGTACACCCGCCAACCCTCGCGTCGACATACAAGATTTTATTTAAGGGTTGCCACTTCCGAGTCGCTACGATTTAGGCCCTAGTTTTAGAAAGAATATTAAAATATATAACTAATTATTAAATTAAATGAAAATTTACACATAACGATGTGATCCACGTAAATTACTAAATTATTTCTGAATTTAGTTTCAATTGTTCTATCTTTATTACATACATACTTACACACATAACTTCACGCCAAATACCTTGCGGGGTAGGCAGAGAGAACAGAGCGCCATAAGGCACAAGTATTACACACATCACGCGCGTCTTTGACTTTCATAACTCTTTTCATGCACACGCGTCAATTTTTGAGGCTCCTAACATCACCTTCCTCTAGAACACGTTCTATTTGGGAATGGAATGTGTGTCTTGGCCGTCCTCGACTCCTAGATCCATCCGCTTTTGCATTGTTTAACTGCTTAAGCATACACGAAGGTGTAAAATTTGTAAAACTGATATACATAGATAATATATGTGTCGAATACAAGCAGTTCAAATTACACTTATTTTCCTTATGTCATTTCTGTGAGCGATTTGACACAGAATTAATTAAAAAGGTAACCATAACCTAAACTCTTAGGTTATAAAAATTAGTTGTAATGGTAAATTTGTAAATGGTGGTATTTCGAATGAGTCGGCTCGACCGGTGAAATACCACGACCTCTCAGAAGATCGACGTAAAGTGGCTCATGTCGCGTTTCGTTCGGTGAGAGAGGTATTCCCATCCTTTCCTATCCTACTCCCTTAAAGGTAGGCAACGCAACTGTAATACTTTATGTGTTGCAGGTGTCCATGGGCGGCGGACGCCTGCTCGTTTGCCCTCCTATCCCATAAACAAAAAAATAGTAAAACTTATATTCTTTCTCTTTTCGTATCGAAACTACATACCTATTTGCAAGTTAATGAGCAGTAATTTTACGATATAAGCATATAATGGGACAGACAGCGGAAAGCGACTTTATTTTATACTATGTAATGATCAAGCGTGTGAGACAAGATTTGTTCTATGGATCTTTGGAGCAAAACTGAGCCATGGTCAAAGAAGATTACATAGATTATAAACAAAATCTTCGAAGAACACGCTAGCTGATTTACAAGACGAGTGCCCATCACAAGAGTTATGAAAGTAACAGAATCTAGTGAGGTGTGGTTTGTTCTTTCTACCTATCTCACCGGGAACTCGGCGTGAAGTTATGTTATGATTGTTATGTCTCAGTTAATAAATTAACTACTGTAGTTATTCGTGTGGTACACATTAAAATGTTTTCCAGTTGCCAGTAGTATAACACGTTGTATGACCACAGTTTTACAATGACTTCCATAAATTTATGATATGTTATCAATTATATCTTTTATATCTGTACTGGATATTTATGTAGTATGTTGTTTGAGAACAAGATAAGGACTTCAGTAGGGGTTCGAAAGAGGCAAAATAATGAATTATAAGAAAAAAAAACTGTCCTCTAATTTAACGAAAGAGGTTAAAACACTTTTTGAATGTCACTCCTATACTTATATTCAAGGTTATGGACACTATATTTTAGTGTAGGTACTTTATATTTTTCATAGAGTTAATACGATAATATACTATACTCGTTCCAACCATTTATTTTACTTTTGACACATGCTTTAGGACGTAACTGTTTCATTTACGCAATTATTAACTTTGAAACGAGTGAACAGAGAAATATATAAACTGCCCAATAATATTTATAAATCTTAATTATTACCCACTAAATACATTAATATGCCGTAAATAGCTCTATTTATAAAATTTATGTGAATATTCATTTCCGTTATAAAAAAAGTTACGTTCTATCGCATCTAGTGACAGGATCAAAAGTATTCGGTGCAAACTAATGAATCGCACATAATCGATTACACTTATTTGCAGTTAAGTCAGCTGACAACTGAGTTTTGAATTGTTGTAATAGACAACACGTTAAAATTGTATCAGGAAGATATGGAAATCTTCATATCATACCTATAACATGAAATAAAACAACCAAAATAGGTATTTTAATATTATTTTATTATAACGAATCGTCGGATTCTTCATACGAACTCGAATCGTCGCTTGAATCATCTGCAGTGTTTATTATTAACTCTTGTATAGGTATGTTGTCAAATTCAATTTCCCGATCCCAATCAGAGAATATTGTATTTTTTGTCTTGTTGACGACACTCGCCCAGTTTTCAGGCGTCACATTAGCACATGCGTTTTTTAAAAGTTCTAGCATTTTATTTGCTGTGAAAGGAGGAGTTGTATTGTTTCTTGCGGCGTGTCCTTTGACTTGTGCCCAGATCATTTCAATTGGATTATATTGACAGTGGTACGGAGGAATTCTGATTACAACATGCCCATATTCTGCTGCCATTTCGTCGATGACATATCGTTTTGGCTGCTTTTTACTTTTTAAAATTTTAAGTAACTCTACTTTTAGTAGGGATTCGTCCACATCTTCCCCATTATCACGAAGCCAGTTTATAATCTCGTGTTTTTTGTTGGCCGTTGTTGGTATTTTATTAATTTGGCGAGAGTGATAGGGTGCATTATCAATAAATATTGTTGATGGCTCTTCAAGTGATGTAAGCATTTCTCTGAACCACTTTTCATACACGTCCGCATTCATCTCCTCATGATAGTCTCCTGTTTTTTTTTATTTGAACGCTAACAGAGCGTCTGGTACAAATCCCTTTGTAGTTCCCGCATGGCAAATGATGAGGCGTTCACCTTTCCCCATTGGCACTGCAGAAGTAGAAGCAGCAGTATCGTCAGTCCAACCTTTTGATATGGAATGATTGGCATTGAGCCAAGTTTCATCTGTGAAAACGATATTCGACCAGTCTTCTATTTTCTTCGCTTGCCTTAAAAATTCACAGCGAGACAAGGCTATATCACGACGTTCCATTAAAATTTTTCTTTTGTCGGATTTCTTATACAAGAACCCGATTTGGTGCAGCACCTTTGACAAAGAAGATTTTTGACCACGAAACAAGCCACAATTTCGTAGAGACGCTACTAATTTTTTCAAAGTAGGAATCTCCTTTCTTGTATAATAATTGTATATATGACGACGAATAGCATCAGTATCAAAACTGTCAATTGCTGTCACTTTACGGGGCTGACGTTTTTTCTTAGGCGTAGATAGCTTGTTCTGTTCAATACCACTACTACCATAGGCTTCTTTAGTGATTTTCGCCACCGTTGGAGCACTAATACCTAATGCTGCTGCAACACGGTTTCTAACTTGCGTTACTGGTATAAGGAATCCGCCATTGCGGCTTTCCTTTTCAAAAAATTCACGAAGCCGCAGCACTAACTCTCTGGATTGTCCTTTAAGCACCATACCTTTCGGCATTTTGCAAGTAAAAATCTTACTGGGAGGAACGATACGTTCAACTCAACCAAAGTAAGAACAATGAAATCAATACGGTGGAATATAAATACTCAACACAGCGTATGAAAAATATGAAAAAGCACTCAGCGAACAGAAATGTGACTAGCACGAGAGTCTTGTTGCGAGTGAGAGACAACACAACAAAATGGCGTCGCCAGCGCGTCGTTCAGTGTTGCCAACTCAGATTAAAAAAAAAGGGGGTAGGAGTTTGGAGCAGCGGACCCCGCTTAATAGAAAAAATGCTTCATAAGGTAGTTAGTTTTTATTTTGCAAAGTTCAAAGTAAAATATTTTGGGAGGACTGAATTAGTTAGTGGGTATGCAAAAATTATTGTGCCCAAATAACAAATATATTTACAGAAGTGAAGTTTTTAAGTAATATGAAATATGTATTTAAGCAAAAACTAAAATATCCGTGTTAAATCGATTAGAAATTCTTCCTGACTAAAATCGATTATTACAAAACATTGTATCCGTAATACATTAGTACAACACTAATTGATCAGAATTCGACCTGTCAAAAGTAAAATAAATGGTTGGAACGAGTATAGTAGTACTTATTACCACGTTTCGATAACACTCAAAACTTGATAGTAATCTGCTTGATACCTTGATGTCTTAATCAGACCTGGTTACGTCTGCTATCATTCTGCAGTCTCCAGTCTATGCATCCTGTACTTAATTAGAGGAATAAAATTTCTTAATTAGGTAGATATTGAAGAGATGAATGTCGTAGAATATATGGAGCATGTAGTATCATATATCAGCAGTAGCAATCGTAGAGCCCGACAGCTCGCTGTACGTAGATGCCGGTTCGATCGGTGAACGACTTCGGGAAACCTGCGTAAAGAGGCCCATGCCCAGGTTCACTCGGTGAGGTTCCCTATCCCTCTACCGACCTCTTCCGTGACCCATTTAAAAGGCTTCCATGAGCTGCGTCAGTTGCTTACCATAACGTGTCATGATTGCGCGTTTGCCCGCGTAGGTATCCCATAAAAAGTCACCGTCATCAGGGAGAACCCATCGATTTAACAATAGATTGTGATTTAAAGGTGCACCTATATTGGATCAGCCCTTAGGAGTAAGTCTTAAGGCCAATCCGATCTAAGGAAGTACACAAAAATCACGCATTAGTTATTTTCTTCGTGGGCGTTCAAATTTCAAATTTGCTTTTAGTACCATTATATTATATAATACGTTGTGAGGAAGCAAGAGGGCGTTAAAAGCGTTAAACGGTTGCACGAGACATTAAAAGTTCCACTTCAATAAGTTACTGCTAAAAATCCTTTGTAAGCTATAGACGTGTGTGTTTTTTATACGCCTACAAATTTATAGTTCGTGTTCAAAATTTTTACCTTAGTTTGCCGTAGTTTTATAATCAGGCACCACTGCAAGCAGCAGTAAGATTTATTTGAGAAAATAACTGGAATTATTATTTCTTTTAGAGTCATTTTTACATATATATTGGTGGTTGTAAAACATCACTAATTTCGCATTTCGCTCGGTGAGAGAGTTATCCGGAGGAACCTCTTTTCCCATCCTCTTCGGTAACACAACTGTAACACTATTTGTGTTCAGGTGTCCATGGGCGGCGTTTGTTGCTTACCGTCAGGTGACACGCCTGCTCGTTTGCCTCCCAACACCATAAAAAATTAAAAAAAAAATTATCATAAAATATATCACAACTGACAACCCTGGACAAGTGACATTTAAATTGATCTCCGCTTGTATCCCTTTAGCGAAAATCTGTTTGTTTTTTCCTTTCCTGCCCCACGCCGCAGTGTGCAGTCTCTAATCCGGGCCGTGATCGAATTAATAAAGACTGTCGTTAATCATTATTGTAAGCTGTGAATACTTTATTAGACATTGATTACATTGGAGGGTGAATATGTTGACTTCAAATTGAATAGAAAATGCACACGCTATTGTTTTTTTTTTTATTAACATTAAAAAAGCGGCTAACACTGATTTGGTGAAATTAAATTTACACTAAGTCAATTAAATACTCACTTAGTTATCTTCACGCCAAGTCCCTTGAGAAGTAGGCAGAAAAAAATAAAACGCCATATAACGGCTCACCTGTTTTTTCTACGTTCCATATCTTGACATACGTACTCAGATTGGTTTTTAAGGTTCTTGACCTTCCGTTCAGTGTGGTCATGGAAAGTTTGTCCTGGACGTCTCCGACTCCTGCATCCTTCCGCTTTTGTACTGTATATCTGCTAAAACAAAAGTATGAAAGAGTCAAAGACTGAATTATTTAACTAAATTCCCACGGCATTGAAGAAATATATTTATGATATGAATCGTTAAATCTTTATTATATATTTTTTTTCCACTAAAAAGATCCCAAGAGAGAGATATGTATATGTAGGTACCCTTCAATGTTTAGACCAGAACCACTCCCTCGAGAGAGAATTAATATGATAGGGCAGTAACAAGATTTGATTAGACGATCATTCAATTTGTTTACCTCTTTCGATCAATTAAATTATCTACTAAAATTGACAACAATTTGTCTGTTCATGATTACACATAAGATTTCCTACATATAAATAGGTCTGTTTTTATACTTACTTTATATTATTTAGTAAGTACTTGTCCAATTTATAATATTTTTCTAACAGAATGATTGATGTTTGTTTAATAAAGATTTTTGAGAAAAGAAAGTGTAAGGGGTAGGACCAAGCAGTTCACTGCAGAAATGGGCCGGCTTGACCGGTGAAATACCACGGCCACTCAGAATATCGACGTAAAGTGGCTCATGCCGCGTTTCTTTCGGTGAGTGAGGTTTCCGGAGGCCCACAACGCTTCCCCTCCCTTTCTCATCCTAATCCCTTAATGTGTTGCAGGTGTCCATGGGCGGCAGTAGTTGCTTACTATCAGGTTTGCCCTCCTGTTTCATAAAAAGAGGGACTTTATTAGAGTAATAGAAGCTATACCAAGAGTTTGTCGGTATATTTGTTTGCCAAAAACGCAAAAATACCTAGTATGTGGACATTCATAGAAGCTTCACTGATGCTTTATGCCAGGGGTAACAACTAACAATACTAAACAGTTGCTCATGCGGTTTTCATACTAATATAGGGCAAAACTTACGTATCCACAGACATAAAGCGGTTAATATTTTTCAGTTTTGAGGGCCTAGTGGTTTAATGCCCCGTATTCAAAATTAAAATAACGAGTTCGAATCCGTATGCATTTTGTAACTTGTGAGTGATAAATATCCTTCAAATGGCCATAGATTTCGCCACCTATATGTTATACATGCCGGACATTGAAATTCAGAGAGTCAATTCTAAGTTACCGCTGCCTCCACTTGCTGGAGAAAGCAGAGAAATCACAATAAAAAAATGCTATACTAACAAAGTTAATAATAATAGTAAGAATCCCTAAAATACCAATCCCATATGTCAGAATGAGTTATTTTGCACAGAAGTGATGGGTTTTAAGTGGATAATAAGTGGGTTGGCAGACCCGGGCGGTGCTGCCCCGCCTACAATGTATACCTACAATGATTTCTTTTATTTTACAAAGCTTTGGACAAAAACCTTCAGCAATACAAATAACAGGCTTTTTTTTAATAACATGTTATTTATTGACTCATTTTATTGTGAAACACAGTAGGAAGAATGGATGATACAATGCAAAAGCGGGTGGATAAATAACGGATGGATAAAGTCGAGGACAGTCAAGACACACATTCTATGTTCAAATAGAACGAGTTCTGGAGGAAAGTGATGTTAGAAGCCCCAAAAATCGACGCGCGTGCATGAAGAGTTTTGAAAGTCAACAACGCGAGTGAGGTTTTTTTTTATTTATGGTATCCCATCGTTTGCCCTCCTATCGGAGGGCAAACGAGCAGCCGTGTCACCTGATGGTAAGCAACCAATGGTGCCCATGTACACCAGCAACACATATAATGTTACTTTTGCGTTGCCAACCTTTAAGGGAGGTACCGCTCTAACCGAATGAAACGCGGCATGAGCCACTTTACGTCGGTCTTCTGAGAGGTCGTGGTATTTCACCGGTCGAGCTGGCCCATTCATGCAGCGAACTGCTTGGCTCTACCACTGTTCTCTCTACCACTGCACTGTAAGAATCGTGTCTTTTGGCGCTCCGTTCTCTCTGCCTACCCCGCAAGGGATTTGACGTGAAGCTATGTATGTATTTACTTAATCTTCATGTACAAAATTGGTACATAAGGTGGACTTAATTTCCATAAGACATTCTCTGCCAGTCTACCTTTGGGTTAAACAGAGAAACTGTGAAGGGTAAAGAAAAAAAATATAAATAAAAAATGGAATTAAATACATACATACACTCATATAAATACACAAATACGTAGACAAACATATACATGTATATAAAAAAATAAAATATTACCTAACCTAATTATTAATTTAACGGCTAACTTTTAACAAACACAGTTCAAGTCCACTCAATAATCTCGTTGTGTGGCAATACAATACAATTTGAATTATAAACCATTATTTATTACCAACAACGATGTAGATAAGTTAGTAGGATACTTTTTGAATTTAACCTTTTAACAGTTTGATCACATTATATTACGCAAATAACTATACTATTGGCGGTCAGAGGTCGTGATCATAATAAATGTTACATAGATTACTAGGACAGCTTGTTAAACGGGAGAGTTATTTCTTAACCAAACTATTTATCATTATCATTTAACGAATAATTGTAATACATATTCATTAAAGTCTCGGTGGTTCAGTGGTCGAGCACACGGTTTCTGAATCCAGAGGTGCGGGTTCGAATCCCAACAGTGGCTCACACCAATGACTTTTCGAAATTGTTTCGGAAGTTATGTGTGATAAATATCGATGACTGAAAACTTTGTGCCCGGGTGTGGCAATAGGTTCATCACCTATTCCATTTGGGACGTTAACATAACGGCGAGACGAGGCTTAACAGCCGCTGCCTACACCTTCGGGTAACAAAGGCGTGAATTTATGTTATGTTATTAATTAACAATGCAAAAGCGGATGGATGGACGACACACTTTCCATGACGAAATTGAACGAGTTCTGGAGGAAGGTGATGCGAGTGAGGGTGTAAGAATCATGCTTTATGGCGCTTTGTTCTCTCTGCTTACCCCGCAAGGGTATTGGCGTGAAGTTGCTTCTTTGACTCTTATAACTCTTTTCATGCACACGTGTCGCTTTTTGAGGCTCCCAAAAACACTTTCCTCCAGGACACGTTTTATTTGGTCATTTTGTCTTCGTCGTCCTCGATTCCTACATCCATTCGCCTTTGCATTGTATATCTGCTTAGTCAATCTTGCATCAACCATTCTTTCTACATGCCCGAACCGGGCATGCCCTTTCTTACTTCTACACCGACACTTTCTTTCAATCCAACTTCCTTCCTTACAACCTTGTATTATTTCAATTTTAATTTTAAACCAAATCAATATAGTACTGTTAGTTGTCTATTGACGAAATACCATAGACCGATATAATCATAGAGTCGAATAACCGGCAGATTAAAATTACATTGTACACTATTATAAGCGTGAATTATTAATTTGATAGCTATTGTCAAAACTTCAACGTGTATTGTGGCCTTTATAAAGGAATGATTTTATCATAATACTGCGGTATGTAAAACTAATGAGATTTAATGTTATTTTAAATGCTTAATTTTGTATAAGTATATAATTGAATGTAATTGTTCGGAATGACACACAAAACTTATAATATTAAATAAACTATTCAGTCAGTTAAGCGGGCGATATTATAAGAAAGCGAATTCTAGATATTTATTAACTAGTTGACCCGGCGAACTACGTTCCGCATCAAAAAAAAAATAAAAAACTAAACTTTGCATTTATCACTTTTTCTTTACTACATAAATGTACATGTATTATAGATAAAAACCACACCGTTGACCCCCTGGATCTATTATAAAAACCGCATCAAATCCATTGCGCGGTTTCAAAGATCTAAGCATATACGGGGACAGACAGCGGAAAGCGACTTTGTTTTATACTATGCAATGATAATAATGATAAAATCGAAGGGAAAGACGGTAAAAGAGCTAGCTACCTGGTGATTAGTGACTGACGCCGCCCACAGACAACAGTGACACTGAGTGAGAGAGTTGCAGTTGCTGTGTCGGAATTTATATGGGATAGAAAGTAGGACGGGTAAGAAAGGAGCAAAGATATGGGATCCCGGATACCTCTCTAACCTAACGAAACGTACCATGAGGCACTATAATAATATGTCGATTTTCTGAGAGGAGAAATTTCAGGAGATTTTCCATATTTTACTGTCCACCCCTTCGTATGTCATGGGCGTAAATTTACATGCACATAACTATTTAGTTTATTGCATTGTCACACAAATATGCAGGTATAATAAATAAACCATAAAATTACTCAAACAGTTTTTTATAAGAACTTCATTAGCCGTGACAAACGGCTATCAATCATTCACGAGCCCGCAAAACAATAATCACATTATCATTCTCCAATAATAATAACAAACGCGGATTTGAAATGCATGAAGAATATAAGTTTCCAAACTTTTTGTAAGACACGTTTAGAAAAAAAATATCGATCGTATGGCCCAAGGACCGATATTGAAAAAAAAAAGTTTTATATATTGCTCCAAACTAAATTACGTTGAACTATAAAAAAAAAGGCGGGAAAAAAGTAGTAGTCCACAGAGAAAATACAGAGACAAAACTGATATATTACAGAGGAAAAACAGGTAATTTGGAAGATTTTTTTTTTTTAATAAATAAACCAGATTTACAAAAACAGTATAGTTAGTAGATATAATACACATGAATTTAGGAGAATAATTGAGATGTATAAATACAGATTAGATATAATAATATAGATTAACCTTCTGAAATAATAAAAATATGTATTTTAATATAGCTTACGTTATTGTATGTAGGTATACAATAACGTGATCAATATGTTAACGGTAACATAACTTGTTAAATACTTATATTCACAATGAATATGTTCGCTTGTTGTTTTCTTTAAGGATAATAATTACATAAATAGATGTTTTCTCATTTCAATAATTACATGAGAGACCCACTTCAAGAGGCTCATTAATAATATTTCGAATGAATATTTCGAATTCCCAAATGTCATCCAGCTTATTAACCGGATTCGTTTTTTTTTCTGGCAGTATAATTTTTGTTTGTTTTTGAACGCAGCGTTTTTCGGTTTTGGCGCGGTCATTCTGACCTTTGTTTTTTTTTTCTTATTGTCTTGCATCATGCAATCTTCTCGGTTGAAATATTGTTTTGGGTTAATTAGTTATCCAAGGATAATGTCTTTTTCTAAGGAAGCGATTGAGTGTGGGTGTAATATTTGTATTAACGACTAGTTTAGTTGTTGCTTGCGACTTCGTTTACGATGAATTCTATAACTACGGAAATTTCCTTACGCTGTGCAGTCTGTGTTTAAGTTTCAAATAACCAAACTTTATTTAAGTATTTTTTTTAAATATTATTTTAAGGTATTGAATTATTCTTAGTATCAATGTAAATAATGATGAAATCCTATATAATTAAGATCGTTAAATTTTAGATGATTTGAACAGTGATAGAGCCTCGGAGTTCGCTGCATGAATGGGGAATAAAGCGCGGCATGAGCCGCTTTACGTCGATATTCTGAGAGTCAGTGGCATTTTACCGGTCGAGTAGAGCCACCTAGTCCGCTGCATGAATGTGCTGCCTAAACCGGTGAAATACCGCTTCACTTGGCGACAGAGATAAAACGATTTTTTTTTTAATTCATCAGATTTTAATGAAACAAAGTTTATTTATCCTTTTACGAAAAACCTTATCAAAATGTATCTGTGTTTTCCGATATTCACGCCAAATCCCTTGCAGGGTAGGCAGAGAGAACGGAGCGCCATAAGGCAGGATTCTTACACACCTCACTCGTTTCGTTGACTTTCATAATGACTTTAATAAAGAATGACTTTTCATGCACGCACGTCGATTTTTGCGGCTCTTAATATCACCTTCCTCCAAAACACGTTCTATTTGGCCATGGAATTTGTGTCTTGACCGTCCTCGACATCTAAATCTATCCGCTTTTGCATTGTGTGTCTGCTTAGTCAATCTTGCATCAACCATTCTTTCTACAAGTCCGAACCATCGGAGCATGCCCTTTCTTATTTCTACTTCCATTACTATCTTTTTACACCTTTTTTTCAATTTCATATTTGTAAAATATATTAAGCGCTGCTAGTTTTCACGTGATTCAAGTACAAACATATAAAAGACAGACAAGCAAAACACTATAGTTCTGGCATGCATTGTTTTGTTTCCAAAGAAAGACTCCCCACATTACCTACTTCTCCCCGATATATCCGAAGCACATATATGATATACTCATCTATATTCTTATACTCTAAAGCCCGAATACTGAACCGCCATTCAAATATGTAAGCGCTACTTAAAAGTTTAAGTAGCTGTCACATTAAACAGAATACGTGAAATTTCAGCAGTAAGTAGCACTTTATTGATTGTCAGATTTGAGTGGCGGTTCAGTATTCGGGCGTAAGCATAGATAAATCCACTTACATCATTTGTTATATATTATATTTAACCATTTATTATTGTAACATGTGATTTATTTTATATGACCGAGTCATGTTTATGCCACTTTATGAATTCATAGTAACGTTAAATAACTAATTAAAATTGGACACGGCAATTGAAATCATAACTCTGACATGAACACAAAACGATTTATTAAAAACTTTGTAAGGCAAAAAAAAAAAAAACGAAATCGTCCGCAAAAAGATGCCACTAAATGAATAAATTTAGATTCCAATGCGCTTGATCGATAGACACGTAGATCGGATCTATAGATCATATCAACTTTGAAAATAGAATGCGTGAGTAAGACAAAGTATAATTAATGATCGCGCTCTTCCAAATTCGAATCGGTATTGTGTAGACATGATGGCGTCGTCGAAATAAACAAAAGGCGAAAAAGTTTGAATTTTATCTTTTTTTTTCACAATAACATGTGTTTTTATTATTTTTTACTATTTGCGCATATATATAAAACTTTAGATGTGTTATAATTAATCATTATATGTTGTATTGTTGCATCTGTCGTGTCGGCTCGTACGATTCGAGTGCGGCCATTGTTGCCTAATGGACCTTTGTACCTACGTTTTCATATTCCCAAAAAAAAAAGAAAAAAAAAGTTTTATTAAGCCACCTGTGCCCTTCTAACGGTCTGATTCAGAGATGAAATGTATTAGTTGAAAACAAACCTACAATATGTCGTAATGTCGATGTCTTGTTTGTCATATGCACTACAATACATTTTTTTTATGGGATAGGCGGGCAAACGGGCAGATGTGTCACCTGATGGTAAGCAACCAACGCCGCCCATGGACACCGGCAACACATATAGTGTTACTGTTGCGTTGCCGACCTTTAAGGGATAGGGGATAGGAAAGGATGGGGAAAGGGGGTGGTCCTCCGGGTACCTCTCTCACCAAACGAAACGCGGCATGAGCCTCTTTACGTCGTTCTTCTGAGAGGTCGTGGTATTTCACCGGTCGAGCCGGCCCATTCATATAGCTAGTTGCTTGGCTCTAGCACGTGTATAGCCACATTTTATTATAGATATCATTTTACAATATTAAAATAGATATGATTAATTTAATCGGTCTTTAATTGTATTTAGTACAGTATTTTCAATATATAGTGAATGGTTAAAATATTATCAGGAACTAATACCTACCATTACGCACTATTATATTATGTAGTCTCGGTGGTCCAGTGGTCGAGCACACGGCTTCTGATCCGGTGGTCCAGGTTCGAATCCTGACATTGGCTCACACTAATATGGCTTCTCAAAATTGTTTTCGGAAGTTATGTGTGATAAATATCGATGACTAAAAAATTTTTGTGCCCGATATGGCAATAGGTTACCTTACTCCATTTGGGACGTAAACATAACGCCGAGTCGAGGCTTAACAGCCACTGCCTACGCGTTCGGGTAGAAAAAGGCGTGAGGTTTTGCTATGTTATGCTATTAAAAAATATAGAGTGTCTTAAATTAACATCAACATAAACGCTTTTTACTCAACTACTTTTGCCACCAGCCACGTAGTTTGCCACCTCAATGGGCCAGCTCGACCGCCGCAATACCACGACCTCTCAGAATATCGACATAAAGGGGTCATCCATAAAGTACGTCACACGTAAATGGGGGGGGAGGGGGTCGACGAAGTGTGACATAGTGTGACAAGGGGTGGGTGGGGTCCTAAGTTTTGTGACATCGCATTTCAAAATAAATTGAATCAAGAAATTTTAAACATTAATTAAGACTAAAAATAATTTCTACTCTATCTATGTGAACATACGTTTTGAAATGTTTTGTTTGTTGTTGACGACTTCATACCCGCTCTAGTGACACGCCGCACACGCCGACTATGAGCCCAAGCCAATAACCAACACAATCAACTACATAAGAAGCAGCAAATTTTACCTATTTTTTATAGGATAGGAGGGCAAACGAGCAGGCGTGTCACCTGATGGTAAGCAACCAACGCCGCCAATGGACACCAGCAACACATATAGTGTTACTGTTGCGTTGCCGACCTTTAAGGGATATGGGATAGGAAAGGATGGGAAAGGGGGGTGGGCCCCCGGGTACCTCTATCACCGAACGAAACGCGGCATGAGCCACTTTACGTATTTCTCCGGTCGAGCCGGCCCATTCATGCGGCGAACTGCTTGGCTCTACCACTGTTGACCTATTACAAAGATTAGTCCTCAAAGAACAGTAGCTAGACGTGCCAGAGAAATTCTTTGTTTGAATGATATAAATGATGCCATATGGTTAGATGAAAAAGATCGCCAGAAATATTCCTCACGTTAACACCCCAATGAGAACGAACTGATTTTTATGCGAATTATAAATAATTTAAAGGAATGTATTCAAAGTCCATGGACTGAAGACGACTAAGTTCCTTTCTCTTTCTTTAATTAATAGTTTATGGATTTGTTATTTTTTCAAATATTTGATGTTGATTACATAAAAAAGTAATTTAAATGGAAAACTAATTAAGGGACTGCTGTTTTAATTTAAAAAATTTAGATGTAAATTTGCAAATTTGTGATGTCACACTAGGGAGGGGGGGGGTCTCACAAATGTGACCACCTGTGACAAGGAGGGGGTGGGGGTCTAAAAATCATGAAATTCGTGTGACGTACTTTATGGATGGCCCCAAAGTGGCTCATGCCGTGTTTTGTTCGGTGTGAGAGATATCCAGAAGCCCAACCCCTTCCTGCTTTGTAAGCGAAGGTGTAAGCAGTGGTTGTTATCCTTCTACACGCCGAATTTCAAAGTGGTGGAACCTATTGCCATACAATAGACACAATACTGCCAGTCATCGATATTGATCACATATAACTTCAGAAAATTCACTGGTGTCGGTAATAACCACGAATTCCAGTAATTTCCAAGTATTTATGAAAATTCAAGAATAAATAGGGTTTAGGTTAGATTATTTAGAGTAATGTACTATTATTAGCAGAAGCCATTATCACTAAGCACATATTGAATGAAAAATAATAAAAATAACGGTTATTTATGATTAAAAACAATTAATCTCACCAAAAAAACATTGGGTACTCTCATTATAACTGCATAAATTAATTAAAACTTGGAAATTCCAATTTTGATTAATTCAGTGAATATAAAATATTATTACAACTGTTTATTATTTATGAAATAGTCCGCTGGTCAAATTGGTCGAGTACCCCGCTTCTGAATCATGAGGTTGCTGGTATAAATCCTGGCTCACATGACTAATGATTTTTCGAAATTAATTTCGAAAGTTATGTGATAAATATCGATGACTGAAAACTTTGTGCCCAGTATGGCAGTAGGTTCGCCACCTATTTCATTTGGGACGTAAACGTAACGGCGAGTCAACCCTTAACAGCCACAGCTTACACCTTCGGGTAGAAAAGGGCGTGAAGTTATGTTATGCTAGTAATATTTTCATAATTATTCTATTAGATGAGAATTATTATATATGTGGACTATTTTGATGAAGTTTTTCAGAACAAATTATTGTTAAAACTCGGCAATTGCTTAATTTCAATACATGTAAGTATTTTAGCTGTTACCAGAATGAAAACCTTCAATTGATTAAGGATCCATGGCTCCCAAACAATAATATATTACTGATTATGGGTGTGCTATAAGTACAGTACAGTAAGTACACATACAGTTGAGCCTTTGGGGGATAGACAGAAATAAAAGATACTAGTTAGCATCCTTAAATTTATTGGTTCCGCTAATTTCAATGGGTATGTTTGTCCTACAAGATTGTCACTTATTAACTAGTGACTTTGATCTGATTATGGAATTTGTTTAGCCCTCATCGCCTATTTATTCCATGTGTCTGCGAAAGCTTTCTTTTTCTTACGTAGACACTCTATCTTAGGAAAACTTGTAAGAGTTTACAGTGGTAGAGTCAAGCAGTTCACTGCTCGGCCGGTAAAATACCATCACCTCTCAGAATATCGACTTAAAGTGGCTCATGACGCGTTTCGTTAGTGATAGAGGTATCCAGAGATTGACTAGGAAGACAATGCAACTGTACCACTGTGTTTCAGATGTCTGTGGGCGGCTCTAGGTGACCTTGTTGCTCGTTTATCCCCTATCCCATAAAACAAAAAATCAATAAACAAATAATTACGATATAAATACTTTTTAATGCCTTGTAAATATTGAATCCTTTGATGTAACAGTTAGTATCCAGAACTCCAGATCAAGTGTGTGTTACCTACAGCACACCATCAATCGCGGTACAGACAATTATGACGGATCACGTGTTCTGTCGTGGAACGATCAGTCACGGTCAGAGACGAGACGCGGACGGCGAGGACCCAAGGCGCCGAGCCTTTTGTCAGACGTGGGAATCCTTTCCGTCATAAGTTACCAGCAATTTTTTTTATCCGTCTGACAGATCTAACTTATGTAAATTGTTGAATGTCTCGATAAAACCTCTGTGCCAAAATTTACTTACCAATTTGAAAATATTAAAAGTATTGTTTTTTTTTTATAAATGTTTGTCCTATAGGACAGGCAAAAGTCTTTAGACCATACAGCCTAGTCTGACGTAATACATTTTTGAAATTATTAAACTTAAACTAGCTTAATCTAGCTTAATCTATCCTAAACTAACTTAAACTAACCTAAACTAATCATCCATAAAGCCGTGGCGCTTCATGGATGATGTACCAAGGGAGCCCTGACGGCAATGCAGGAAAGCACGCTACACACGATATTTACACCATTTTCCAAATTTGCACTCATATACGAACACTTATTCAATAAAACGCCACGAATTTTATCCAATACTAGCAGACCGCGCGAACTTCGTACCGGTATATTGTATGTAGCTTCCCGCCACACAGTGTTACTTGCGTACAAACAAAATGTCGATGACGACGATGATTACACATAGCCTATGTTACTCGGTGATAATGCAGCTTTCTAAAGAAAAAAGAATTATTAAAATCGGTCCAGTACTCTTTGAGTTTATTCGTTGCATAAAAAAATACATATCTTTCCTCTTTATAATATTAGTATAGAAGACCCATTGAAACACAAATTTTAGAAATTAATGCAAAGAACGGACACGCACTCCTCTACATTCCCGCCAAAACTCTAAAAAGTATTGAATTAAATAATTGTCTTTTTTTTTAATTACAATAATAAGGACGTCATATCCATGGCTGCGACCCGTTGAAAACCCATTATAAACCTTTCTGAATCCTGCTGAGTGTGTGATTTTTGAGGACATATTTTGTAAACAGCTAAAAGGACGATTGTAATGGGCTATATGTCCACAGAAGGAATGAGCCTTACAAACCTTCAATAAAGTAGTCATATTTTTGTAATTACCAAAAAATCCTAGATATGGAATACCTACTTCCTCCTTTTGCGCTTCTGGATAGCGAAGTAAATCCATCGCTAAAAAAGTACCAATTGGAAATAATAATAGTATTAAGCAGATTTCATAAGATAAGTAATTTTTCCACTAAATATTTATTAGCTTTATTCGTCGCCTCAATTTTGACGCAATTCTAGATATAGAATTGAAATTATTTAAGATACATAAATTTATTGATGAAACCATTTGTAAATGATTGTTTGAAAACGAACGTCCATTAATATCGAAAATTTATTTTCGCCTTTCTCTCACAGTTGAACAAATATATACATAATATTTATCATAATTTAGTTGGATACATTAATCTGGTCATCCCTTCTTGAATTATTATCATGGTTGTTCTAAGAATGCACCTCATTTTTCTATTCTGTATCATCTGGAACTGTTACGAGGGTTAACTTGTGTAAAAAAAGAAACAAACGAATATGCGACTAGTTTTTTTTTTTGTAAACTGACAACACTCGACGTTTATATTTTTACCGAACACCATTTTGAAAATTAAATTATAGGTTATAATTTTAATATGATAGGTGTGTCATATATATCTTGAAGAGATTTTTATCTTTTAATAGTATTTATTTATTTTATTCGTATCTAAGTCGTTTTATATTAAATCGTCCCTGTTTTTTTGGGGGGTTTATATAAATTACACTAAGCAGTTAATGACCAAAGTTAAGTAATTTATTGTATATCTACGGTAAGCATGCTGTATTAATTAAATATTTATTCCTATAATTACACTATAAATTTAGTGCTACAAATGAGTGTAATTTATGAGAAAATTGCAGTTGAAATACCAAATAATATAAATAATTGTACTTATGCTCAGATTCAATCATACTTGTACTGAGAATAACAGTTTATTTTTTAACATGTACGCGGCATTAAAACAAAAGCTTATCGTGCCAAACATCAGGTTATAGACAAGCTATAAAGATTGGATCTACAAAGAAATCGGCATAGATTACGGTTTAAACGACCATAGCAATTGATTGGTCGACATGTTTTTTAACGACTGTGTTTTTGGCGCGCCTTTGTCAGAGGCGAAAAAAAAATTCGGCGGCGACAAAAGACTAACGTCACAAAGATCCTATCCATAGATAAAGAAACCATAAATAACACCATAGTTTTATATTGTTTTTATGGATATTCCTGGATGATTCCTATTTGTGCCGCCGTCATTTGTCAATAGATATATAAGAATTATAATTATTTTTTTCCGTGCTTCAGCAATATCATGATAAATTGAGCTGATGTGGATATTAGGTACCTGTGAGTGGGTTGTGACTATCAATATTTATAAGATTATTTAAGATATAGTATCGGTATTCTACACATTCCACTAAAAGTATATTTATTTCTATCTACTATACGTATAGTTACTACAGTTAAATATATATAAATTTTGAAATACATTTAATTGATAGTTTAATCAGTTAATTCTTTAGTATAAGAAGAACATTTTGTGAGTTGAGTTTTATGCAGTATTTTCGATTATTAATTTTATGGCGAATTAAAGCAATAGATTTCGCCAACATATAGAACGTTAAAAATTGGGGAATGGAACCGTAACAACCGCTGCCTGCACTTCCGGGTGGCAAAAGACGCGAATTTACAAAATAAAATGAAGTACATACTCAACTTTAAAAAATGAAACATAGTTTGTTGACGATTCGAACCTCGGATTTTCTAAAATAATAATCCATTACTACATTGTTTTTTTATTATTTACCTACTTTATAATTATTTTTTTTATAAAGGAAGTCACATGTACTTAAAGAAAGTAAAAAAAAAACATACATACAGACGAATTGAGAACCTCCTCCTTTTTTCGAAGTCGGTTAAAAATATTAAGTGGTCCAAAGGACTTGGAATCAATATAAAAACGATTTTATAGAAAAGTGTTAAACAACATTGAGTTAGTTGTCCTATAGCGAGGGTGACCCCACCCCCAGAAGCATTATTAAATGTTCCTTGGAATTCATTAAGGGTCTGTTTCTAAATTAAGTTTCGCACCCCACGTTCAACAAACATTTTATGAGTTTGTTTTTGTACCGCTGATTTAATTTTAAACGTATAATAAGATTTTGCTTTATTTATTAGTGACTGATATATATATTCTGGTATATTTATTGCGGATAAAATAATGTATAATATTATACGAAAATAATAAAAGTAGGATTGTGTTAATATATTTTTTTTTTTTTATAAACAAAGCATAGATTACAAACCTCACTTTTTTATGGCTTTGAAAGAGTTGAAACCTATCTCTAAGGTTGGGACTATTTCCATAGCAAAATTTAATTCAAATTAACTTTATGAAAGTTTTCCTATACTCAGAGTTATAATTACATAGTAATAACTGAAATATTTGTTCTTAATTTATAGCAATAGATGTGTTGTTTAATGGCATCCAATAGCAATTAATAGTCTATTCAACAAATGCGGGAAATGCTCTCTTTGGGAAAACACAAAAAGAAGAATAGGAAAAAGATTAGGATAAGGATTTTATAATAGCGGACCAGGCGAACTTTGTTTCGCATCAAAAGTAATTTTTACAGCGTTTACAACTAAAGTGCTAAATCTCGAAAATTAACACTTTTTCTTTATCTTTACTACATTATATATGAATTATACATATTAACCGCGCCGTTGACACCCTCTCTCTCCCTCATCTATTAAAAATATCCGCAACACAATCCGTCGCTTAGTTTTAAAGATCTAAGCATATAAGGGGACAGACATTGGAAAGTGACTTTGTGTTATACTATGTAATGAAATGGCACTTATAAATTACAAAGAATAATGTAAAATACGACAAACACACAAGACACAATGGGCGCCTAGTTTCAAGTTAAAAATCTAAGTCTTGTTTTATGGCACTAAACAGTAGGCAGAAAAACAGTAAAAAAAAACTAAAAACGTAAAAACTACAGGAAATTATTCAAATGTCATGCACTTATTCATGCTGCTCTTGTGAATATCTGGACTCGGATGGGTGTGAACCCACGTACCTCAATTTATTAGCTAACTGTCCCTATAATAGTTGAAGTAGAAGACGGTGCTGCATAAGGCTTGAAGTTTAAACTAAAATATTACATAGGTTTTCTAAATTACATACATAACTTCAAGCCGGGTTTCCGGGGTATGCAAAGAGGGTTGACGCTACAAGGTACAATTTTTACATACCTTACTAGCTTCCTTCTTTTTAAGTGATATGTAAATATTCCTGAAACCAATGTTGCGTCTTGAATGTACGGTCTGAAGTGCGCCGACGGTAGTCAGTACTGATCGCAAAACCACCCGGCTTTGGCATGGTGGGGCGGGCGCGTCTCGTTGCCCGGCAACATGTTGATAGTGGGCGTGGCAATCAATACTGCGTTTCCAAGTTACAGGAACTTTACAGTTACCTTTAGACACGGCAGTTGTGTATTTGGTTGAAGAATATATTATCCAGTTTCAGATATTACAGTATGATGGATCAAGTATGGATACTAGTACAAACCTTTAATGTAAAATAAGTGTTTGTCTATGTGATGTCTTAAAAGAGACTGGTAATTGTCTATGACTCAATTACTCTTCCTAAGTTCAGATTAAAAATTATTTCGCGAATACTATTGAGGAATTATTATATCTTTATTATTATAGTTTTTCCACGACTTCAAAATTAAAAATGTTGTTCGGCATGCTATATAAATGTGTGTGATTTTATTTTTAGTGTACTATTTGAATAAAGTGTTCGCTATATTTGTATTGATGCTTCTTAAATATTTATAAATCTTAATGTGCTAATATTATTCCTCTTAGAATTGGATCCCTGAGCAGATTTGGTTCATTATAATGACAAGTTGACAACAATGACAAGTTTACTCAATCCATTTCGTACTACTTAGTGCAATTTTGAGTGCAGTTTAAAATTCCTCTGTAAATGAATTTTATTTTTTCATCCAGCTTACCGAAATAGCTAGAGTACCTACTCCAATTCTTCAGTGTATTTTCGAGACTATGATATGGAGTTAGAACGGGACAGAGAATATATACTTATTAGAAAATAGGAAACGGCTGCATACGGCTGTTTAATAATCAAGGAAGCCATTGCGGTTTATAATGAAAAGAGACTTTTAATGTGAAGTCATACATAAAATTATGTCTATAACTCGGTAGCTGGTATGGATTTTGGAGAACACAGTATAAAACACAGTAAACCTTTATATACTTAGTACTTTTCAACAAAAAAGAACAAGAAAAAAGTCAACTGTCAAATGACCCGCCTTTTTTCCGTGTAGGTACTTATGTACCTACCCACTGCAAGAGTACCTAAACATGAGGTAACCTGTACGTTTAATCTGTATCCACATCTAAAGAAAAGATAATGTTGGGAGTTTTGGCGGGACTCTGGAGGAGACATGTCCGCTATTTGCATTATTTTCTCAGATTTGTGTTTCTATGGATATTATTGAATAAAATTCGTGGCGTTTTATTTAATAAGTGTTCGTATATGAGTGCAAATGTGGGATATGGTGTAGGTATCGTGTTTAGTGTGTTCTTCTCGTCAGGACTCCCTCCGGGGAAGTCCCTCAGAACATCATGCTTAAAGTGCCACGACTTTATGGATGATAAGGTTAGGTTAGGTTAAGCTTTAGGGTTAGGCTAGGTTAGGTTAAGATTAGATTAGGTTAAGAATGATGATGTTAATTATAAAATAAAACTCGACTTAAAGGTCCTAGCAACCAGGTCGTTAAATTATTTTTAAAAAATAATGTTTACTCGCGAAAATTTTATATGTATAAAAATACAAATATAAATATTTACTTAATTATTATCGCAAAATTTGACTTTTTATTTTTCAAACTAATCAACTTTATAATCTTGCTGTCAAAAAGAAATTGAGTTTTCCTTTTGGTGATGTAGGAGAGAGTGTGTACGGGACAAGTCGCTCCGGCACAGTACCTACTAATATTAGTGCGTACAAAGGTCTGCTGTCGGACACATCCCGAGGTGGGCCGAACTAGAGGGGTGAGAAATATGACCTGTCAAGTACAGATCCTCGTCTGCTGGATGAGAATTTTTAACTGAACACCGGATGAACCGGTACGGAAGAGTATTAATTGGCGTGAACCGATAATGAGATTTTTGTATCGATTTTTATGTAAACAAACCGTTCATTTGCTCATTTAAATTATTTATGCTCTGTGGAATAATGTGTGATAAATTTAGACGATTAATTAAGTTGTGTTTGTTTTTATGGGATGGGATGGGATTTTAAGGTAGGATAGGAATGGAGAGAGAAGAGATTAGCCTCCGAATTCCTCTCCCACCGCACAAAATGCGATGTCCATGGTTGGCATTGCTCTACCACTATTAAATTTGGCATTTATTGCAATAGTTTACCCTGTCTATGCAGTTTCCCGCTGTCTAAGTCATTGATCATATAGGACGTGACGTCAAAGTTCTACATATTATACATTTAGGACAGATTTGCTTTCTTGAATAAAAGAAGTAGAACAATTGATATTGAACCGTTGGAAGTAATATATGTATTAATAATATTTGTTTCACTTAAACTCTTTCAATTGTTCTTCTGTTTCACTAATTTATTTAGATATATTTGTGAAGATTGTGTCTTCATAACGCTTTTGATAAATCAGATGATCCTACTCTCGTCGTCTCCGTTGTGTGAAGTTTAAGTCTCCCGCTTCGGAATGTAAAGGCGCGGGTCCGAATTAATTCTGGCCAATGACTTTTCGGATATTATAATAGTGGTAGAGCCTTGCAGTTCGCTGCATGAATAGGCCTCTCTCTCTCTCTCAGAATATCGGCGTGAAATGCCTCGTGCCGCGTTTTGTTCGATGATAGAGGTATCCGGAGGCCCGATCCCCGTTTCCTTTCGATCCTTTCTCCTCCAACTCGCTTAAAAGACAGCAGTACACCACAGTGTTCATCAGCGGTGAGAAGTTATTTACCATCAGATGACCCAGTTGCTCGTTTGCCCTCCTACCCCATAAAAAAAAGTTATGTGTAAGGCGTCATAACTGCCTCTGCCCACATCTTTGATAAAAAAGGAGATGTGTAGTGTCCGTATCGCAAGTTGTAATTTTTAACTAATCAATACAAATGGACATTCTAGCTCCATGAGATGGCGCATCAGGACGCCATCTTGTCCTTGGCTCTTCACAAATATTTATGGTCCATAAAACTACGATTACTTTTTATAAACACTACATTTATAACTACTTCATGATTGTATTATTTATTTTACGTAATATATTACACGCTCTTGGAGAGATTTTGATTTTTTTCTTTCTTTATTCTTTTTTTTCTAAACTGTGCTTTCAAATATTTAAAATTCTCTGGCACAGTACACTCCATTAATTTATAGTATTCGGTCAGGTGAACATGCTATGGAGATAGCTTTTGTTGCGACATTAGATTTTATTATATTATGTTTAAGAATAATAGTTACGCTTTAGTAGCCTAAATAATAAGGAGGTTCATTACTTTTAAAAAAATAAAATTCAATGTTTGAATAATTCGAGTTTATGTCTAAATATTTAGTGCAACTATATTTCGATTATATTTTAATTAAGTTTGGAACAACCTTTATCAAACAAATTCTGAAGACACTCATAAGTCTCTCAATTTCAGTCTTAAAGTAAAGGCCAGATTTAAATTGAATGATTTAAAAAAAAACTCAACATGATGCGCTAGTTGGATTCATGTTTTAGATTTAACATTTGGGAAAAAGCAAGTCAATGTAGAAGAGACGCTGATTTCGCTTTTGCATAGAAAAAGAGTAAATAAATAAGTCGCGGAACCTATTGCCATACAACGGTCACAAAGTTGTCAGTTATGGGTACATGGATCACACATAACTTCCGAAAACAATTCCGAGAAATCATTGGAGTGAGCCCCTGAATCGATCCCACTACATCTGAATCAAAGGCATAGAGCTCGACCACATCGTTAACAAACCAATAATAAAAGAGTCCATCTCCATTCTATAACATAGTTGGTGTCTCTTAGTGTCCGGAGAGCGGTCTGAGCGGCGCTCGACCCGCGCGCGTCGCGGGACGCGCCCGCACTAAATTTGAATAATTTAATCCTTAATTTAAATTTTTGACATTTTTATTTTATGTTGGTATTCGTGTAGTTTCAATTTTTTTTATTTTGGTTAATGTTATTTGTCATATTTCCATTGCGACGCAGCAATTCGTGACTGGCTGGATGGCGCCTCGGAGCACACCAATTATTTGGTGAAATATTGACAGGTGACATAGAGTGACGTCACATACGGCCATCTTTTTCAACAATATCTAGAATATACGGAGGATATTAGGGAATTAATCGACGATAAAATATATTTTAGGGATATATTTGTTTGTATTAGTTAACATAAAATAAGAAAGGGCGAGACGGGGATATGGTAGAGTTCCGTAAGGATATTTCTGGTTTATAGACTCAATTTACGATGGAAAATAAATAAATAACGGTTTTTACTCATATATATAAGACTTATCTGCAATATATATTTTTTAAATTTATGTTTTAGCTACAAATAAAGAGTTCTCCAACCGATATCAAAATTAATAGAGTTTTATTGTTGGTAATTTCTGTTCAGTCCTTTCTCTACATAAAATAATTGATACAAGGAGGAATATTTTTCAGAAAGTTTGACGATCATCTGATCATCGGACACGATTTTATCAATCATCGACTTATATTAATAGTCTTTTTCGGAAATTTATTGGGTCAGGATGTGAACTCGAGAACTCGGAACTACATTTCGGAGTACGATATGATACGAGAGATGGTTTGTATGAAGTCAAATACCTTAATCTTTCCCCTAAGACCCCTGCAGAATCCCTCAATCCGCAAGTGGACTCCACGGTGTAGTTAGGAGCCTTAAAGAGCCTTGTGAAAGTCAACGAAGCGAGTGAGACGTGTAAGAATCGTGACTTATGGCGCTCTGTTGTCCCAGCCTACCCCGCAATGGATTTGGCGTGAAATTATATATGTACCTATGTATGTAACTCAATCTGCTGTGGCCTTGATTAACTTTAGGGTCTAATTTCAATTTTTTTCCAAACGTCCGAAAGAAACTGTCTGCGCTTACCTCCGCAATTACTGTCTTTTCACCGATATCTTGAGATACATAGAATTTGTAGAGATTTTTTAATTATTGATTCAGTTTGATATTTATTCAAATATTCAATAAATAATATATGATAAATATTTTTAATATAATAAGTAGACGCAGCTCACGCAGCGCCATCTATACTTTGCAATTTGTTTAAGTAACGTAAAATGAGTACAAAATATTACTGATCCTTACCTCGATTATTTTGTACTGATGGATTCAACTGATTGGCTCTACCACTGTTAACCGCATGTCATTAAATAGTAACAATTAAATAGTAAGTAATTTAAGTTCAATTGTATCATAATTGCTCCAGTGGTCGAGTGCCCCGCTTCTGAATCAAGAAGTCGTGGGTTTACAATTTTACAATTTTTGTCTGTATGTTTGTTCCGGGTGACAGGTAGTGTTGTAAGGCGTAACTTAGGCTACTTTCTTTAGACGAAACAAAGTTCACCAGGACTGTAATGAACATGCGAATGACATAAAATTTTAATTGTATATCTGTAAATATTTAATAATATTCATTTTTTTTTAACTCATTCCTATTAAAATATTTGCTTAAATATTAATAAATGATTATCAAGTAACATAGTAACATTGTCTGTAACAAACATACTAGAGGTTATTGTACGATAAATACAGGTGACGTCATACGTTATAGTCGAATACCTCAAATTATTTTCACTCATAATAGTACCTAATGTTGTGATAAGTAATTTTGACGACCCTGAGCATGACGAGGTGGCCGAGTGGTTAAGGCGTTGGACTGCTAATCCAATGTGCTCTGCACGCGTGGGTTCGAATCCCATCCTCGTCGAATCTTTTTGTTGTTTACATGTAATAGTGTTGTCAATATTCATTTTCAATTCTCATTTTTTATTATTTATTATGTGGTTTTATGATACATTTAACTTAAGGTTTATAGAAAATGAATCTGCAGTATTTTAATTTTATTTTTGAGGAGATTAATAAATAACGCAACAAAATATATTTAGAGCATTTGGATAAAAAAAGCATTTGTGATATTATTTTAAATAGGTCATAGTGAATAAAATTATAATTATAAATTTTATTCAATTATTCATACTAGACTGTTAATAACACTAAACATTATGTTAATTAATTAAAACAAGTCCGATTTTTTTTACTTTGACTGGTCATTAAATTTCTTTTAACCTGGATAGAGGACTTATTATTCCTCAAAATTTCCACTTGAATAGAAATTACGGTTTTTTAACGTAACTTAGTAGTTAGCTTTTTTTTAAAGATATACCTATAAACATATTAAATTATCATGTCAGTGTTTATTATGAGTGTACATATATGTTATTTTATCATTAGTTTTTTTTTTGCCCGGTTCTTCTCATAATAGCGTCTACGTTCGGAATCAGGCTGCTCGTGGCTATTGTGTCCGTGTTTTCTTGTTCCATGGAGGCACTTTTCTTAAGTGTACGTGTTAAAATTACTAACATATTAAATGTTAGTATTTTAACTGTTAAAATAAATTCTTATTTTTATTAAAATCTTTTTATTTACCTATTAACTATTTGTAAGTAAGACCTATGAAAATAAAGCTATTTTGATATTGTTTTTTTATTATTAGAAAATCTTTTAGTTTAGACTGACTTTTGACAAATATTTTGTGCATTTTTTGTGAGTTGACAATGGGTTGTTATCTATTTTCCATACCATTAAATTATAAGGGTGGATCTTATTTTTTTTTAAAGATTTGATGGTATTTTTCTATTTTTTTTTATTACGATTGTACATAAATAATATACCATAACCTTCAAGTTTCACCCCACTATCGTCATGCGATACGATGTTCGCCGTGCCAACCAGTAATGAATAAATTACATTACATACATACATGTTAATTTAATACTAGCAATTAAATGCGTAGGAGCGGAACGTCTCGATGGTCGTCTCATCCGAGCAAAAAAAGTTGTGAACTTTTCAATAATTTTGTAAGTTAAGTGTGAAAAATATCGATGACTGAAAACTTTGAGCCCGGTGTATGGCTATATGTTCGCAATCTATTTTATTTGCGACGGTAAACTTAACGACGAATCGAGGCTTAACGAGGCCGCTGCCTACACCTTCGGTAAGAAAAAGGCGTGAAGCTATGTGTGTAAATGCGAAGAGTATCGTATATTATACCTAACTTGCATATCTATCCCGATATTTCAGATGCAAATGTATCGTATTTATTTCTATAACACCACACATTATATAAAAAAGGGTCAAATAAAAGAGTTGAATAAAGCCTACCTAATAATAATTGTATCATGAGAATATTATTCGTGAAAATACAGACGAAAAGGAAATAATATGTAGTTTTTTTTTAAATGCTATTTTCATATGTCGTTTTTATATCATTATTTTTCTAATATGTCATTGAAATATGCAACCACTTGCCACATATCTGCTTCATTCGCAGGAATATTGCAATAACATAACATAACTTCACGCCTTTTGTTACTCGAAGGTGAAGGCAGCGGCTGTTAAGACTCGTTTCGCCGTTATGTTTACGTCCCACATGGAATAGGTGGCGAACCTATTGCCATACCGGGCACAAAGTTTTCAGTCACCGATATTTATCACACATAACTTCCGAGAGCAATTTCAAAAAGTCATTGGTGTGAGCCAGTGTCAATATTGCAATAAAATATACAAATAAAGTTTCTGCAAATATGACATTAGAGACATGGTCCAGTGGTCGATCTCGCCGCTTTTGATTCAGACCGTGGTTTCGATTCCGGTCTTACACCAATGATTTTCTGGAAATCTCTTCAGAAGTTATGTGTGATAAATATGGATGACTGATAGGCAATATGTTCGCCGCCTATTCAATTTAGGACGTGACGTAAAGACAAGTTAAGGCTTTAGCAGCCACTGCCTACACCTTCGGGTAGAAAACGTGTGATGTTACGTTTTTACGTTTAGAGATGTATTAGACATATCTTGTGAATTTTCTCTAAAATAGAAATATAACGTACTTACTCCGAATTAATTTCCACTCAGACTCTCGAAACATAAATCAAAGTAACAGTCTGCCCCTAAAATGATGAATGTACTAAGTACTATTGCAATACCATTTCAACTCTATAAGTACGAGGCTCAAAGGACTCGCATCCCAGGGCTGTAAAAAAAATTACAAAAAAAAATCTTTAAGCACGTCAGATATTAAAACCATCACCCACTTCAAGGAACATTTATGTGGGTATGCGCAAATAATTATTACATGCGGCGATACGCACGCGTCTCGTCACGTGGCACGCGTCCGCCATATTGTTTGCCGTTATTTATGAATATTGTTTCGCGCCGTCAAGTAAGTATCTTCAACACGTGTCTCTATGGTCTGTGATTGATGTTTACATCGGTTATGATAGTAACATTATTTAAGCTGCAAGGTTTAAATGTTAATCACCCAAGTTGTGGAGTAATCCTATTAAAATACGTTCATAACACTGGCAAAAAATAGAAATATATTGAGTAGGAATGAATAGAAAGAGTATATTTTGACGGGCTTCATGATGTTATTAAAAACTACGAAATGTTGGAGTAGAGATCGATGGGTTCGATTCACACTCGAGTACAAAATATTCTCTGACAAATACGGACGGTATGGCATCTTGGTGGTTTTGCTATGTTTATTGTATGTATATAGGTATGTATTTACAAATAGTATTTTTGTGTTTATCTCCGTTATCAAGTTTTATTATCACAAACATTAAGTTGATTAGCTTCTTAAAACTAGAGGGCGCTGCGAGTGTTGTGCTCAAAATTTTAATATATTAAGTATTTTACATATTGTGTGTTTATATATATTATATATATATACGCACGCAATATATTATATATATATATAATATATTGCGTGAATATGTAGAAGTTAAAAAGTTTTAACACCTGCACGGCCACGCATTTCATTATTGATCATGCAGAAACAAATAGGGGTATTATGCTTAATACAAACCCCGAAGTATCGCTTAAATTTCCATTCGTTAAAAGGCATACATGATAATGTGACTAGAACATAGTCCAGTAATTGTCGCTGCCGCCACTTTCTTGTATTATGGGTGTGAAGTGAACTTATTTCTTTGTGCGTTTGACTTTCTCTCTCAAGCGTTAGTTTTGACTTTTTTATAGGATAGGGGGGGAAACGATCAGATGTGTAACCTGGTGGTAAGCCTCAAACGCCGCCGATGAATACCTGTAATACGGATAGTGTAACAGTTGCGTTGCCGGTCTTTAAGGGAGTGGTATAGGAAAGAAGGTCGAAGGGGAGTTATCCTCCGGATACCTCTGTCACCAAACGAAACACGGCATAAACCACTTTACGATATTTTGAGAGGCCGTGATATTTCACTGGTAGAGCCGACTGATTAATGCAGCAGTAGGGACACGAAAAAATACGATACTTCGATACTTTGTGGTATCGAGTACTTTACCTTTCGATACTGATACTTTTGTACTCGATACTTTTACTCAATGAGTACTTTTCAATAGGTATCGTATCGACTATATCTCAGAAATGATCAGTCTAGATTTTAAAGCTTGCGGCTGCCATCTAGTTCTGAACCGTCTAAACTACAAAATGATCAAACACCAAATTTTTACTTACGTTTATAATCCCCTGAGAAAAACTCAGAAGAATACTCGACAACTGGATAGGTATCGATTCTTATACGAGTACGAAATTTTTTATCGATACTACCAATGAGTATAGTTAGCAGTATCGATACTTTCGATTTGATATTGTGTCCCTAAGTCTGAGTGGTCAGACTAACATTGACAAACTAACGTGTGGCGTAGCTAGGTACACGGTACCGAATAGAAAGTATCGATGCTGTACACATGAGTAGTATCGAAAAAAGGTCAAGGCCTACGCCGCGTAGGCCCTACAGGGCCCAGACTGAGAAAAACTCGGAAAAATACTCAATAATTCGATACTTTGAGGTATCGATTCTTTTTCGAGTACATTAATCAGAATCGATATTTACGATTCGATATCGTGTTCCTAAGTCTGAGTGGCCTGACTAAGATTGACCAACTACCGTTTAGCGTAGCTAGGGACATGGTGCGGAATAGAAAGTATCGATACTGTACTCATGAGTAGTATCGCAAAAAAGGGCAGGGCCTGCGCCGCGTAGGCCTTCTGGGCCCCAGCCTGAGAAATACTCAGAAGTACTCGATTCCATGAGGTATCGGTTATAATCATAAGTACAGTAGTCAGTATCGATACTTTCGATTCGAATTCATGTGCCCATTAGACATTTAGAAATGTACTCGATACTTTGAAGTTTCGATTCTTTTCTTTCGATACTTTTCTTCTGATACTACTCATGATTACAGTATCGATACTTTCTATTCGACTCTCGTACTAGGTGAAACTAACAACTGACTGAAATAAATCTTTTATTAAGCAATTCGGATTTCCAGTAATCGAATCTAGTAGTCCGATACTAAATAATAATATCTTGGACACAATACACACAGCGCCCTCTAATTCCAAACTAAGAAACTAAATGCTTTTGCTATGGATACTAATAACGGATATTAATACTACCTAATATATTTTTTTTGTAAATATATATATATATATAAGAGATTTCCACCTATATATTGACTCATCACGATATCTCTGGAACCATAAGGCGTAGCGACTTGAAATTTGGTAGGATTATTCCTTTCGCCGAGTAGAGGTCAGCTAAGAACGGATTTTACGAAATTCCACCCACAAGGGGGGTTGCGGGGGTGTTAACAATGGAAAATTCCCAGTTTTAACCTATAGCTGCTATCGACTTCAAATTTGTCGAAGATATTGCAGTATTAACATAGCGGGGCAGCAGTTATTACTTTTGATGCGAAACAGAGTTCGCCGGGTCAGCTAGTATATATATATTGTAAATACATACAAACTTAGAAAAGGCACCCAGACGCCATACAAACATATATGTTTGTCACAAATATATGTACTCGGGTGGGGATCGAACCCGCCAACCTCGATTCTGCAATCGGTGGTTTGACCAATGCACCATGAGGCTCGTCGAGTCGTAGTATCAGTGGGCACTTTGCAGTATTGAGAATCTTCTCTCTATATAATACTAACTAGTAATAAAGCTGCATGAATCTGCTATACTTAGTTCACGTAGACACATACATTAACACACAAATATACAGATATATAAGGTATATATATATATATATTAGGGTGCTTTTTTTTTGGAACTATTTTTTTTTTTCGGCCCCATAGTGAAATTTTGTTGGAAGTGCCATAAAAAAAATTCCCTGAAAGTTTGAGCCCTTAATATTAATATTAAGTACTAGACCAAGGCGTGTAAAGATTTCCCATATAAAATACACGTAAATCTTGATTTTTTTTCTTTTAAATTTTATAACTCAGAGGCATTTAATGGGATTATCTCGCCCATGAATAGGTCTTTCTCAGAATTGAACGCTCTACAAAAGTCTCCATTACAGTTAAGTCATAACTTTCACCTACGGGGTAGTACGGGCCCCTAAACCTAATTTTTCCATAAAATTTGCGTTTTTTTTGGATTTATCTCGTATAAAACACTAGCTACAGAAAAAGTGTAAATGACAAACTTGTAGGAAATTTAATTTCCTACAAAAAAGTCTTTGGCACCAAATCGTGAATATTGATACTTTTTGAGATACAGACATTTTGAGTAGAAGTGGTATGTACGTATGTGTATGTGGTGGTAACTTGAGAATTTTATACCACTTCTACGCAAAATGTCTGTATCTCAAAAAGTATCAATATTCACGATTTGGTGCCAAAGACTTTTTTGTAGGAAATTAAATTTCCTACAAGTTTGTCATTTACACTTTTTCTGTAGCTAGTGTTTTATACGAGATAAATCCAAAAAAACGCAAATTTTATGGAAAAATTAGGTTTAGGGGCCCGTACTACGGGGTAGTGTGAAAGTTATGACTTAACTGTAATGGAGACTTTTGTAGAGCGTTCAATTCTGAGAAAGACCTATTCATGGGCGAGATAATCCCATTAAATGCTTCTGAGTTATAAAATTTAAAAGAAAAAAAATCAAGATTTACGTGTATTTTATATGGGAAATCTTTACACGCCTTGGTCTAGTACTTAATATTAATATTAAGGGCTCAAACTTTCAGGGAATTTTTTTTATGGTACTTCCAACAAAATTTCACTATGGGGTCGAAAAAAAAAAAATAGTTCCAAAAAAAAAAGCACCCTAATATATATATATAACTTTCCCCCCTATTTCCATCTTCCAGTTACGTCTCAAGAACCACGTTGACTTGCAAAATTATTGTCAATAAATTATGAAATAAGGCAGAATGTGAGATTAAGCTGAAGCCGCCGATTGGTATCGGAAGTGAGGGCGGGATGACGCAGGGCGGAGGCGAGGGGTGACTTCCGTGTTCCGGTGGTACTATGCAGTAACTCATCATCAGCTCTCCACAGGGTGCCGCGCGCTGGCTACTCTCCCCCCACATACACACAAAGAAATATAAAGATTTCCTTGAATTATTCTCTACCTACGCGTGCAAAAGCAAAAGGGGAAATGCATAAAAAAATATATTCCTCTCGTCCGCTGCCGAATTTCTAAATGTGTAAAGTGTGGAGTGTGTGACAGTAGTTTTTTTTTTGCTTGATCGTTTTAAAATATACTGACATGGATACCTACGCTTATTTCAGTGATCTTTGATTTCAATTGTTACTACCATTCCATCAGCGTTATTTTTTTAATTTTCACGTGTACCCAATATTAAATTATAAGGTATTGTAATAATAATGCTGTATTATTTTATTGTAATAGATGTAATTAAAATAAATTTAAAAAAAACTTGAGAGGTGTCAAGGGACACCCGGATGGAACGAAGTTCCTTTCGATTAATAGTGAAGGAATTGTAATAAAATATTAGAACTAAAAAAAAAGATATATAAAATATGAAAACATGGAAAATAAAAACTCAAAAAGAGTTCCGATACCGGGATTCGAACCCGAGCCCCCTGTATGAGAGTAAGGTATCCCAGCCACTAGACCATTTGGGTAGTTCTACATTTTTCTAAATAAGCCGATAATTGAAATGCATGGAAAAAGTGTTGTGACAATTTTTTCCGTCTAGCCCCCTTTCACAACGCGCGATAAGGAACTTCGTTCCAACATCTAACACAAAACATCATCAAAATTGTTCAGTAGTTTAGAGCCCTAATATTGTAAAATAATTTGACATATTGTTATAACATCTAAAACACCTAGTGCAGGTAGAGCAGTGCGCAGTGTTAGTTTCTTTCTATTTTTGTCTGTATCACTCTAATAAGAAACTGATAATATTTTTTCCATTTAGATGGAGACAAAGTGATCTTACTTATTCTATTCATATAAATTAAAGGTATTGTTTTGTATTTAGTTACATAATATTTTACATGAAAAAAAACTGTCTATGAAAATTAGTTACTGGATAGACGAAGCAATTTCTGTATTTTTGATTTTCAGTTTCACATATTATACAGAATAAAAGCCAAGCGTGGCCGAGATGGCATGTAATAAATAATATTAAGAAAGATAAGATATTGTAGTATTTATAATCATCTAATTAACTTTCCATCATTATTGTAACTAAAAAGCAAGTATCTAGATACCGTGGAATTTTAACTGTAATTATTAACAGAATTCTTTATTACTTACCTATTTTTATTCAAAACTTTCATAAAACAGTTTTATTTATTGTCTGTCTACAAAAATAAAGACAGTTGTTCTATACACGCCTTTACATTGTCTTTCCCTTTACACACCTTCACAATTAAATACCTTTACACTCGTATAGAAATGTAAATTTACTAAGTGGTTGAAAAAGTGTTTTTCTTGTAAATTTTCGTTGGCTGTACACGAATATCTCCTTTCCTAGCGATAATTTAAACAATACGTATCCCACAGAGACACGTGTTTGTCACCAAAGTAATGTTATCGTGTTCTGTTTAAATTCAGAACACGAATTTCAAATGTTTTACTTTTAAACAAATTATGTTGAGTAAGTAAATAAACAAAAAAAAAACAAATTTATGACTGTCCAGTCGTAAAATTTAAGTTAAAAACTTTTTTGTAATTCCTTCGTGAATAAAACAATTGAAATGAAAGTCCGCGTATTATTTACATTTGTCACGGTAATACCTTATTATAGATATTGTATATTTGTAAGCAGTCTTAAAATTACAATTGCTTAAGAAAATAACTAAATATACAAAGTGTGATCCTTGACATTCCCAGTAGTGTTCTCCCAAGGGAACGCCTATTTCTTTTGCGGGGGACAACTTCTTGCACCTTCTCGTAAATCAAAGTGGTATTTAGGTACCATATATTCACACCATTTTGATTTACGATTCTATGAATTATTATCTGTATTTCTAACCGTGGAACATGCTAAGTAGAATATATTGTATAATAGGTTGGGGAAAAAGTATTTTCGTATTTTTGTATGAAAAGTCAAGACATTTTTTTCAAAGTTTATTTACATTTATTTACAATATATATGTACCGTTTTGTTGAATAACTTTCTGCCATTTTGTGGGCAGAGACATTATCCCGTTACTGTAGAAACTTTGGGACTTCTGATCAAAAAAACGGGACAAATAGTTTTGGCAGTCCTCTCTTGAGGTCAACCTTACAGAACCTAAAGAATTCTGAAGAGACCGAAACAGGTGAAAATCTGAAGGCGCAAGGTCAGGGCTATATGGTGGATGCACTAGGACCTCCCAGTCGAACTCTCTTAATTTTTGCTGAGTGGCTAAAGATGTGTGTGGTCTAGCGTTATCGTGATGAAAGACCACACCCTTCCTGTTGATCAATTCCGGCCGTTTTCTCTCGACTGCTTCCTTTAATCTCATCAGTTGCTGGCAGTAAAGATCAGAATCGATGGTTTTGCCGGACGGTAAAAGCTCATAATGAACAATGCCCTTCCAATCCCACCATACACACAGCATCACCTTATTTCATGTTAGGCCAGGTTTGGCCACAGTCTGTAAAGCCTGGCCAACTTTCGACCACGACCTTTTTCGCACGTTCTTGTCGTACGTGATCCACTTTTCATCGCCAGTTATCAATCTCTTCAAAAACGGCTCGGTTTCATTACGTCTCAATAATGAATCGCAAATGAGTACACGGTTCATTAAGTTTCTTTGAGTGAGCTCGTGTGGCACCCAAATATCGAGCTTTTTTGTATAACCAGCTTTCTTCAAATGGGTCAAAACTGTTTTGTGGTCAATTCCCAGTTCTTCAGCTACATCGTAACTACTAATATGCCGATCTTGCTCCACTCTTTCAAAAATGGAGTCCATTTTATTCGTAACAGGGCGACCAGAGCGAGGTGCATCTTTAACATCAAAATTTCCGGACTGAAAACGTTTGAACCAAATTTGTGCTACTCTTACTGACACTGCATCAGGTCCATAAACATCACAAATTTTTTTCACTGCTTGAGTTGCATTTTTGCCTTTTTTATAATAAAATTTTAAAATGTATCGAATTTCTTCATTAGATTCACTCATTTTTACGGAGAGAAAAACAAATGAAAAATAGCGGGAAACAACTTTTTTTTATTTTTTTCTTTTCTTTATAATGTAACCTTTTTAATGTTACCAAAACCAGCCAGACACAAATAGTACAGTCAAAGAAATTTTATAATAAGTTTATACCTACGTTATGCGAAAAGACTTTTTCCCCGACCTAATATTTTAGACCAGATTTTAAAGTTCGTTGACGAAAAGTGATTCTAATTAGCTAAATAGATCTAATTAAGTTTAGCGTTAAAAATGTTGATTATGTATTTTTTTTATTCTGCCATTTTAATATTGACATAATTTTGAAAAAAGAATCGGAGTACTAATATGTTTTCTAGAAGCTAGGGTCGTAACTTGATTGCCTGATTAGTCTTAGCATTTCTAATTTGTGTTTAGATAACTTTTTGTATGTCATCATCAGTAACAATGCGATCGATTTTATAAAACATAAGACATTTATAATTTACTGACTCTAATAAATAAAGATTTCATTTCGTACGGAATACTCGAGAAAAACGACCGCCCGGGTTGCATGTATTAGAATTTTCAACTCTATTTTGTTTCACCATACGCTCTTTTTTTGCACCGCAGCAGAATACATTTGCAATTTCGATTCTGACTATATTTTAGTGAACGGTTTTTGAACGAACGGTCTCTGGTTTTCGTTTTATTTTTGAAACTTCTATGATTTCTTTGTTGAGGTGTCTTGAACGAAACTTGAAGCAAATCGTATTTTCGTGAATTTTTATCTAGCTTAATATGTACATAGAAACCTGTCTTTTAACAAGACCGCTTTAACATGGGCTATATTTTGTTTTTTCTATGGGATAATAGGGAAAACGAGCAGGGGTGTCACCTGATGGTACACTTACCATCAGCTGACACGCCTGCTCGTTTGCGTTGCCTGTGCGTTTGGTCACTACCAGCGCCGCCCATGGACACCTGCAACACATTTAGTATTACAATTGCATGCCAACCTTTAAGGGAGTAGGATAGGAAACGATGAGGAAGGGGGTGGGGGTGGGGGCCCAGGCTGCTTCTCTTACCGAATGAAACACAGTATGAGCCACTTTACGGCGATTTTCTGAGAGGTAGTGGTATGTCACCGGTCGAGCCGGCCCATTCATGCAGCGAATAGCTTGGCTCTACTTGTAGTAATAATGTAGTCGAATGTCTTCAGATCTTAGCATACAAACTCTTTTCAAACCGCGAGCTCAGCATATTCTAAATTGTTTCCAGCGATCATTATTTATCCTGCATCCTATGCATGCATCCTTTTACGTATTTGTTTTTTTTTAAATATTGAACTTTTTCTTAATAACTTATTTTTGACAAACAATATTTATGTTCCCTTGTACATATGTTGGTAGTTTTTAACACGTTAAGTTAAATCATTGTGTTTAGTTTGATTATGAATTAGGGTTACAAATTGTAGTCTATAGTATTGACTATAGACTACAATTTGTAGAGAGAATTTTTAGAGAATCTTGGCATTGGCCAAGATTCTCTAATTCCTTGTTCATCATGATGTTATCACAACTTAGTCAGCCCTTGGGTTTACTGCCAATAGACTTCAATTGAATAAGTAGATTTCACAGAGATAAATATTGTTTTTTAATAAATAAAACATCACATTCTTTTAATATTTATATGATACAAATTTATTACGAAACTCTGTGAAAATTAAGACAACCCATTATTAATACTTTGAAGTTACAATACCCAACGATAATTATAATTATCTACACGAAACTATGTCGTACATGGCTCACCCTTCGTATACAAAAAGGGTGGCTATGCGTTGTGATGTGGGGCGGGGCCAGGTGTCACTCGCAGCCAGCAGATCTTATCTTAAATAGGGATGCACATCCCCGCTATAGGTAGACGCCGTCACTCCAACCGCCGTGCTGACGCTCCCGGTCTCCATTAAAACTCTACTCAACATTATTTTATCACTGCTGCTACTAATAATATAAAACCTTGCTTACTTTCACGGGCGTCTTCTTTTTTAATTTTTTTTTTAAATTGCATAAAATCTATAGTCCAGCGGTCGAGCTCCTCTTTTCTGATTCAAAAGTCATCAAGGTTGATGATTGACCAATGATTTCTCGGAATTGTTATGTGTGATAAATATCGCTGACTGGCAACTGTTTGCCCGGTGTAAATAGTGTAATGGCAACAGGTTCACCATCTATTCCATTTGGGAGTTCCGGACGTAGTGTAACGATTCGTCGAGTCGTGGCTTTAACAGATTCTGCCTACTCCTTCGGGTAGAAACAGGCGTGTTGTTACGTTACGTTATATTTTACAAGTGTGCACGTGTGTTACTATTCCACTCATCATGTATATTCAGATTTCGATGTAAAAATAAGTATTGGAAGAAGTGTTTTGCTAAACGAAGGATTGGCAAAACTAAGTTTAAAATATAGGATACCTTTTTTCAATAATGTGTTGGTATTGTACAACTTTATAAATACGCTACTAGTAAAATCAGAACTTAAGTTTTTGTGTTTAGAGTTATTTTTGCGTGCATCGTAAACCAGTGTAGGTAGTTAGGTACCTATAACAGCTGATATAAAATATTGAATTCTAATAGTAGTTAATACTAGTTCTGTGAAACCGACGCGCGTGCATGAAAAGAGTTATGAAAGTCAAAGAGCGAGTGAGGCGTGTAAGAATCGTGCCTTATGGTGCTCTGTTCTCTCTTCCTCCAAGGTATTTGACGTGAAGTTATGTATGTACCTTCTGTGTACTAAGTATCGGGAATTTGTCAATAAAACAAAAAATACAAATTATTCATCTAAATTTATTTTATCGCCTTCAAAGTAGGCCCCATCGCTTGCAATACAACATCTCCACCGCTTCACCCAGTCTTCCATACATTTTTCATAGGCTATTTGCGGTATGGCCATTAGCTCATTCAGCGAATTTTCTTTTATGGCTTCTATTGACTCAAAACGTTTTCCTCGAAGTGGTAATTTTAACTTGGGAAATAAAAAAAAGTCAGACGGAGCCATATCAGGTGAATAGGGTCGAGAACATTTGTTGAATTTTTCGCTAAAAACTCTTTCACTATAATGGCTGTGTGTGATGGTGCATTATCATGGTGCAGCATCCATGAGTTGTGTCGCCACAAATCTGTACGTTTTCGGCGGATACTCTCACGCAAATGCTTCATGACGCCTAAATAATATTCTTTATTCACTGTTTCTCCCTCTGGAAGGAATTCGGAGTGAACCACACCACGGTAGTCAAAAAAAAACTGTCAGCATCACCTTGATTTTGGTGCGACTTTGCCGCGGTTTTTTGGGTTTCGGCTCGTTTTCGAGACGCCATTCTGAAGACTGTTGGCTTGTTTGCATGTCATACTCATAAACCCATGTCTCGTCGCCAGTTATTATACGTTTCATAAAGGTCGGTTCCGTAGAAGCTCGGGAAACCATGTCTTCAGCGACATGCTTTCGCTGCCCTTTTTGAACAAAATTGAGCTCTTTTGGAACTAGTCGAGCGGCGACGCGTTTCATGCCTAAAATGTCAATGAGAATATTGTGCACGGACTTAAAAGATATGTTCACCTCACTAGCCAACTCTCTCAGACTCATACGTCGATTTTCGAGCACTAGCTTCTTGATTCTGTCGATGTTTTCTTTGTCGTAGCGGTTGAAGGTCTACCAGAACGAGGCAAGTCTACTACTACTTCTCGGCCTTCTTTAAAAGCCTTATACCATTCATAAGCCCTTGTTTTCGATATACATGATTCGCCGTAGGTATTTCGCAACATTTTTAGTGATTCACCACATGCAGTAAAAAAATTAGAACGACCTCTTTTACGCGGGTCTCTTTATTGACATATACCCGATACTTTTTACACAGAGTAGTATTTTTGTGTATTAATTATGACTGTCGAGATTGTATCCGATGTATAATATGCAATACACTTCCCCAACAATTACATAAGTAAGATTTAAATAACACTGACACTGATAAACTGTGTGACAAAGGTATAATTGCCAATGCCTATACCTTTGCCACATTAAGAGCGTAAAGGCAAGTGAACTCAAACAATACCGTTAAGCGGTAACAAAATAAAACCCAATAAATTTTACAATCAATTAAATTTATTCATGTATAAGAGTAGAAGCAATTGTTTGCTTAAATTAAAAAAGTAACAGTTCAATCGCCCTATGTCTTTACAGTTCCACATAACTCAACCGACCAATTGCTTGTAGGTACTGTTCATGGCGCTCTCGAGCCGGATAAATTGCTCCAACATTGCAATATGTTGAACATAATATTTTTTTAATTCCTCCATACGAGATCAACTAAAGGAGCAATCGCGAGCGCATGCGCAGGAGTGAGATTTATAATAAGAAAACGCTCCTACCGCGCATGCAACGTAAGGATCTATAAATCTTACGTACAAGTACTGCATCGGCCAATCCCTGTTGAGAAACGATAAATCATCCCTTCGGACGGTGAAGTCGAATCCAATAATATCCCCCTCTCGCTCGCACTCGTCTCTCTCTTTTACGCACTTCGGGTAATTTATCATGTCTCTCTCTCTCTCACGCGTCATCCCAATGATAAATTCAATTCTCTTTTTTAGAATATGATTGTTGTTCATCTTTTTGTTATTGTGCGGTGTTTTATTGGGGTATATCGTCATGGACTTAGAATTGTTTTTTTGATCGGAATCGAATCGATCGCGAGAATTGGGATTTCCATTTTAGATTTAGTTATTTCTATAGATCAATCTTTTGATTTTCGTTTCTCCTATTCAGATATGCGATTGATTTTTGTGAATAGCATTTATTATAACCCGTATGGATAATATTGAGCATAATTTGAAATAATGTGTTACTTTTGGGTCCAGGGAGAGAATCCTCTCGTAAAAGTCATGTAAAGAGTAAAAAAAAAACATGTTTATTACATTAAATTGGCGCAAAAAAGCAACACGTGTTTACCTAAAATCACTTATGTTGTAATAAATTCTTGTAATATGAATGGCGAATTATAAAATAGGTATATTAAAGTAAAACAAACAACAAATTAATTGAAGTATTTATTAATTTTTATCATTTGCTATTTACACAGCTGTAGAAACGATTTCATTGTTCTTATTATAACCTAAAAAATAATGTTTTAGTATCAGTCCACAAGTAAGTTATAATTATAGATACACATATATTTATATATTTTTATTCTGTCCCTATCTAAAATGTTGGTTCGTGAAAAAATAGTACTATGTTCAGTATAAATATACATAATATCGTAATAGTTCCAAAGTTCATAGCACATAGAAAACAGCAACGACACTTAGCAGAAATTGTACATAGAAATCAAACCCTTATTTCTACTATCACTGGGCATTAACTTAAAAATATTCTATACATATAATTAGATCATATTATTTAAATTTAAAAATTTACATACATCATTTTACAACTTATTAATATTGTAATCTTTTGTTAGACTTCGGTGCTTTGGCCATTTTTTTAATTTATATCTTTTTATGTAACAAACGACCGTCGAGTCTCGTTCCTTTAAAAAAAAAACGTTTTTTTCAATGACAATGTAACACGGGCAGATTATAATATTATTCCTATCAAATATCAGTGAAAAATATAATTTCTATTTATTTATATTAGCAGTATTGAGGTGACAAAATCATTTTAACAAATCCATGTGTTAGTGTATATTTTAAACGTATTATATAAAAGATTGTAATAAATCATTGTCAACAATTGAAGTTAGTTGACAATTATTTTTTCTTGAACTAAGTTGACAATTTTTTTTTGCTTCCGCTAAGTTGACTCTTTGTTGTGTTGTCTTTGTGAGTCACAGATAATTCAAGCAATAGATAGTCTATAATGAAATTACAATTGAATAGTAACAAGACATTTTTATTTAGTAAAGTGCTCAGAAAAGATTTACAACTTGTAAAAACGGTGGTGATTGTTTACGACTATATTGTTTGAATTTGTTTATTTTATTGAGGTAACACAATTGAAAAACCAAAAGATAAACAACGTGAAAATAAAAGAGACAAAACACAAAGGCAATTATGTAATTGGCTTTGTGTTTTGAGCAAGTAAACATGTGCTTTTCACGAATAGCTTTAGAAATGGCCACTGCAATTCTAAAGTTATTATGGGCGTCATAAATTATATTATTAAAAAGGTAGCTGCTTCTATCCTGCCTTGATTTAAACTTATCAGTAACTCAAAACCTTGCTATTTTTAAGGTCGTCAGTCCATCTGCGGGACGCTGCGTAATCCAATCCGTGGTCTCCTCTGAAGAACCTTTCTTCCCCAGCGGTCATCGAGCGATGGGGCCTGCCCCACTTAGCATGCAAACTTTATGGGCTGTGCCGTGTGTGCTCCGTATTACGGAGTTTATAGCATTAGCGGCCTTGAACTTCCTGATAAAACCATCATTTAAACACCATATCTGTGTTTTATATGACATAGCTGGTAACACACACTGGTCACTTTTTATTTTAGACACAAAAATTTTGGACGAGAAAATAACCCTAAGCTTTCCAAACACTGCTTAGCCGAGTTGGACCGTTATTTCACGTAAAGCACAATAACAACACACGGTAGGTACTACAATCTCAGCATTTTCCAGAATGAAGGTTTGGAAGAGAAATTATTAATTTATTTGTGAGTAATAAATAGGAACGGGGTTTATTGAGCGCCATTACCTATGTATGATCTGTAATAAAATAACGTATAGGTAATCATTCATTAAAGTAATGTTGGATATAATGAAACGATCGATAAAAAAAACCATAAACACCAGCAATTGGATTATAGACTTTTATCGCAAGAATTCGTTTTAGGAACACTTAAAATTTAAAAAAAAATGCCAAGTGACATAACCTTGCATTGTAAGCAGTGCACATTGTCATCACGTGGCTGTAAAACAAAATAATGAAATATTTCTTTAACTAACAATAAGGCTGTGCATGGAGTTGTGAGTTTTGTCACCGTGACTGTTACGTCTCTGGCACAACATTGGCGGGAATTTTGGGACTCTCCGCCATCTTGTATTTTTACGACAGTGACGTTACACGGTGACAGAAGTCAGTCATACTCATTTTGCCTCAGGGCATTATCTTAAATACATCTCGGACGGCTGACATTGGCTTGACGAATTTTTTTAAGTGGTCGGATATTTTATGGACTAATTAGATTTATAATAAGCGTAACATTTGTGAATACCTACTGTTCCGGAGTGGCGCATAGTGAACTTTTCATTCCACGAACGAAAAAATAGTCGAAACTAAATATCTGATTTAAATATTTATGTATATTATATAACTTACACGATTATAAAACACATAATTAGAACCAGCTCAGGTTAGTCTCGTCGAATGAAGAGTTCACTAAGCGCGATGTGGTCAGTACGCAGCTGCAGCGCCTGAATGGTGCATCAAATGGTGGTGGTGATAGGATTCCTGGGTCGGACACCACCAATCAGGAACCCCGTGGGGCATAGTAGGTGCGGGCTGTTGGAATTGTGGCCAATGACCGCCAAAGCCGAGTTTATTGTCCATGACACCATTTCCTCCTATATTTGTAAGGTGTGGAGGTTGGTTGTGATGTGGTGGCGCCGGTTGTCGCTCATAAGGTTTCTGATCGTGAGGATTGAGGTACTTTTCATTGAGACTTTCTAATTTGTCTGTTATTGAAGGATGATGGTGTGGATGGTGCTGAGGAGCTGGTACAGTTGGTGGTTGTGGTAGCGGCGCTGCTGGACTTGCAGCACCCGCTGTAACACTGACGCTACCAGCTGATGAGGAGTCATCGCCATCACTGTCGTATCTTGGTGACTGATCACCAGCTGCGCCGTGGACCTTCATGTGTTTTCTTAGTGATGAAGGATGCGTATAGGACTTGTCGCAGCCGTGAATACGACAATTGTAAGGCTTATCAGACGTATGGACATGAGAGTGCTTCTTCCTGTCTGAGGAGTTTGCGAATCTTCTATCACAGCCTGCATACTCGCATTTGAACGGCTTCTCACCTGTTGACGAATAAATAACAAATGTATAAAAATAATACAAACAAAATAGTAAGCTGTCACGTGACATCTGACAAATGTGAAACGTGAAAATTAGTATTAAAAAATAACACAACAATTACAAAATTAATTAAATCTATTTAGGTATGTACTTAAAAATCATTATTCTGCAATAAACAATACAGAAAATTAACATCAACCTTTACAGTGCGTGGTAATATAGCGTGGTGAACTTTCGCCACGGCCTCGCTCGCCACAGCATCAAACATGTTTACCCGCGCCTTGAGATATTTCACATTCAACTTAACAATTGTTACTTTGAAATACCAAAATTTTGATCAAAATAAAAGAAAACACTGGAGACTTAAAAATCGACGAGCGTGTAGGACAAGAGTAATGAAGGTCGAAGAAGCGAGAGAGGCGCGTAAGAATCGTGCCTTATGGCGCACAAATCTGTCTGCCTATTTGGCAAGGAACTTGGCGTGAAGTTATGTATGTAAGTATAAAAATCTCAAGCATTTTTTAAATATCTGTTTAATAAAAAAATAGGATATTGTTTGCATGCGTATCATATTGGACTAGAGTAGAGACACCACAAGGAGTTATCAGGTAATATTCATTTAAATGAATGGACGGTCAAGGACCCCAAGAATTGCTGGTTTATATGTTACAGTATAGAGGACACTATCGTCCCCAAGAATTGCTGGTTTATATGTTACAGTATAAAGGACACTATGGACCCCAAAAATTGTTGGTTTATATATTACAGTATAAAACAAAGTCGCTTATCCGCTGTCTGTCCCCTTATATGCATAGATCTTTGAAACTACGCAACGGATAAGGTTTTATTAATAGATAGAGGGTGTCAACGGGGTGGTTGAAGTGGTATATATATAAGAATAGATAGAATAGAATAGAATATACTTATTGCACACCAATTACATAATAAATAACAGTAAGTAGTACATGGTAAATATTTGGCAAGTACAATAGGCGGTCTTATCGCGTGCTGCGATCTCTTCCAGACAACCTTTGGATGGACATGTTAAACTGGAAATAGTAATACGCGGTGTACAGTTGCATTATAGAAATATATATAAAATCAATTCTACATAAATAGATACTTAAACACACATACATAAAAATATATACATACAGATACCTACATACATAAACGAAATAATATATATATAATATAGATATACAAATGATACATAAATGATATATAATTATATACACCCACAAGAAGGCAGAATAGATAACATATGAAGTTATTTAGAGAGACAGGTAGTGCTCTGTAAGAAATCTTTTAAAAGTAGACAATGACTGTGCTTTTCGAATAGTTAGTGGCAGCTCGTTCCACAAGCGTGCTGCCTGGACTAAAAATGAATTGTCAAGGAAATTTGTAGAGTGTGCTGGTATTTCCAGAGTCAAGCCTGCCGATGATCTCAAGCATCTCCCATGTGTGTCATGGAGAAACGTGAAACGTTTTTTAAGATAATGAGGAGCAGCAGGATTGAAAAGATAATATTTATTATAAAAAAAGCGTGGGGTGCATGGTGTCAATAGTTATAAATATTTTATTGACAGATATGAGTAGAGTGATTATCATTTCGACAATATCTTAAAAAGCACCCCACGCTTTTTTTAATATAAAATATTTTTTTTTATTCACACTATTATTATTTTATATTCATTGAAATTTTTAACACTATTTTCTTAATTTAAATTCATTAAAATTTATTTTCTATTTTTTAGTTCGGTTTTCTATAAAAAGCGTGTTTTTTAGTTTTTTTAAACTATTATTTATTTTATATTTTTTAGTTCGGTTTTCTATAACAAGCGCGTTTCTTAGTTTTTTAAACTATTGCTTAACTATTTTAAAGCGCTAACAACGGATATCAAAACAGAATTTGAGGAATAGCGCCATCTGTGACTTATACAAGGAACTCGTTTCAAGTTGATAACGTAGACTTTCCGCTGATTGCCACTAGATGGTGCGAGAAGTGAACTATGAACACTAAAAAATTAACAAAAATCATATTTTGCAAATTGAAAAATGGAATAATTTTATCAAATTAGTGTATTGTCATCGGTCCTCAATAAATCTACAAAGTTTGAACGAAATCTGGCCGTTTAAAGTGGGTCAAAATCGCGCCCAAAGAAGTCGGTTACAAACAAACATACAGGTGAAGCTAATAAAAAGCTAACAAAAGTGATAATTTCTGAGATTTAGCACTTTAATTGTGAACGCTACAAAAATTACTTTTGATGCGGAACAAATTTCGACGGGTCAACTAGTATTATACCTACCTACATAAAACTAGCTGAAAAAATAATGTTAGTAATGTTGTAAATGCTAGTATTATACATAAAACTAGCTGAAAATAAAATATAAAATGTTGCGTTACGAAGTGCGCAGAGCTTTTTATATTTTTACCACTTAAAAGGTGTTCACAATCTACATTCTAAAACTTTCGTCAGTAAATAGACCATCCCATATACAAACATTTCTCAATTCAAACCAGTAGTTCCCAAGATTAGCGAGTACAAACAAACTTTTCACCTTTATAATATTAGTATAGGTATACAAAAAGCGCGTAGTCAGTGCGCTTAAGTCCAATCAAGCAATAAATAACAAGATTAAGTCCTTGTTTATAGTTACGAGCGAAAATATATACGAATGAATTCACAACAATCGCAGGAGATACTTATCACACACGTATATCATATTTATAAGAATAAATGTCAAATTTCTGTGACAAAAAGTTTCAAATAGAAGTTTCAAAGGATATTCAATCTTAACTCGTAATGTATACAACGCTCTTTTTCATTGATATGTTTGTCAAAAGAACTCGGGCATCCGTATTATTATTGGTGATAAGTTGATGATCAAATGTAACAATACAGATAATCTTATTTAATACTAGCTTATACCGGCGAACTTTGTTTCGCCTCGGAAGCAATAAATAAGTGTTTTTTTTTTCTAAAAAAAAGTAGTCAAAGTTAATCCTTTTTACACCAGCTACATTATTATACTACGTGGTGCAGCCATTGCAGAGATTGTCCCGGAGCAAACAGACAGACAGATAAAGATTGTAAAAAAAGTTATTTTGGTGTATATTCATAAGAATGTATGTAGTAGAAAGGAATTATTTCAATATTACAAGCTGACACTTCAGTTTTATTTATATGCATAGGTAAATAAATTTCTAAAGTAAGTATGTTACCTAAGTATGTTAGTAAATAATTCTAATAAAAAAAATTGGCAAGGCAACGTTTATCTGATCCTGTATAATAATAGCTGTATTCTGGGTACATGGGTAAAAAAGCTCAGTGCTCCGCTCCTATTAGTCGTAGGGTGATATTATACTTATATGTGCTGAAAACGTCAGTCACATGAGCGTGCCTTTGCCTTCTATAACAATGTAACTAACTCAAAAATATTGAACATAATTTAATTGATGATAAATTCCATAGTAAGATAGTCGTTCGAAACTATGTGTGATATATATCAACGACTGACCAAATTGTACTCGATGCGTAGGCAATAGGTTGATATGTAAAAAAATCGTCGTGTCGATCCGTAACAACCACTGCCTACACCGTCGAAAAAGGCGTGAAGTTGACAAAAAAAAGCAAAAATGTTGTCAGCGCATAGGTGCGTAAAGAATTCCACGTGTGATCTCGCAGCGAATTTGAGCACATTATTATTTTTTTCTTAACATTTTTTTTTCTCTTTTTTCAATAACCTATTGAGTAGTCTTACTGATGGTTGTGAAGTTCACCGGATCGTGTGTGATGGATATTCAATGAAAACGCATTTATAGACTCTTGGGCTATTGCTACTTGTATCTATGATAGTCGGTTAGTGTAACCGCATTTACAATGCTGTTATATTGTCGTGTTTACAAATAAAGCTCTTGGACTATAATCCCTTGTATTGTACTCGAGTGTATGGTAACATAATGATCGGTTTGAGGAGGCAACAGATGCTAATCTCAAGTGTCTGTTAACGCTACTATAATAAATATGTAAGGCCTTTTATCAGGAGTTTCTTAAGCGCGATATTTCTATATGTTACTGAATGTACGGATCAAATATTCAATAATAGGTATAGTACTTCCTTTGCATCGCTGTACTTTCAACAATGTAGAATATATTGTTGCTTGTTATAGATTTCTTTAATGTATTTGCTATAATATACTAGTAGTGGACCGTGGCTCCGTTCGCGTGAAATTCCGCACACATTATCTATCTACGCGTCTATCACTATTATCAAACTACGGTTGAATCAGTATTCAACCGTAGTTTAGCGTTTGTTGCGAGTTTATGACTCGATTTTATAGCTGCTACTTTTCCTTGATAATGGCGTGATATTATATAGCATGTAATCTTCCTAAATAAACGATCTATCGAATGCAAGAAAATATTTTCAATTTTAGAAAATATTTTCTTGCATTCGATAGATCGTAAGTTATTCTAAGCATTTTTATGTTTATTTTAATAGTAATAACACAAATACACTTCAAGCCGATTTAAAAAAAATATATTGCATGACTATGGATACAAAATCTTTTTGTCGGTCTTGCAAGCAGAAGTGTCTATTCTGCTCAGTGTAATATAAAATCAATAACATTAAATGATATGCTATTATCAACACGAAAAAAAAATAACCAAGGAATAAATGTTGCGGTTGGTGACAATAAAATTAAATTCGAAAGATCAGATCACTAATGAGGAGCAAAAAAGGGGAAAAAAAATAAAAGAAAAAAAACATGTCCTCAAATGTAAGTAATTACTAATCGGGCGTCTCATCTCCGATGCTCGATTGCTTTGGACTTTGGAGACAAAAAATAATGGGATATTCGACTATGGGAATGTTCTTAGCACGCGCCGATACCACATTCTGCAGACTTATAATAATAGATAAGACGTCGCTACCATGTTATCTAGATCTCTTAAAAAAAAGATTTGTAGAGTATTCATAGATTATCTTTATTGCAAAGATAGGACGGGATCTGGCGTCACCTGGTACTGGAATGATAACAATGTTGGTCAACAGAGAAGCGTGGAGGTCTGTATTATCTTTCTATACGAAAGAGTCAGTCAGAGAGTTTGCCGAGCGGATTTAGGGGCTACCTACTCCCTGATAACATTCAGGGAGGGAAACCTATTTTTCAATGACCTATAATTTTTGGCATTTTAGCTTGCATCAGAAGAGACGTAGTCAGAACTCCTCCAAATGCATCAGAAGGAGGAATAAACAAAAAAAATATGCCTTAAACGATCTACAACTAAAGTCACATTTTGTCGGCAGATTTGTTTTTTTTTTTTACGTTGTATTTATTCGTTTATTGTGAAAACAAAAGCAAACAGAACAACAGTTGGGAATGCACTTCGTGAATTCGTTGCGTGCCACGTCGGGGGACACACGGGCCGGGGTCAGATGTATATCTTAAACGGCTGTATCACCCGCGGGAGACACTTTTTTGTAACATTATTATCGACGTGAAACTTTATCTCTCTCTTTTTGTACAAACTGGTATTTGATGAATTCAAAGCTTATAATGGATAAGTGTGTATTTTCTTTATTTTACACTAGCTCCTGTCTGCAAATTCACCAGTCGAGATCGTCATTAAGAACACATTTGCTAGTGGATTTGTTGAAAAATTAGATATGAACTATGTTACTTATGAACGAAGACGTTTTCCATCTTTGTGAGAATTATTAAAATCGATTCATTAATTCAAGAGTTTATCGATTTCGATTCGATACAACCGCCCACTAACAAATAAATATTACTTCTTCAATATTAGTGTTTATGGACGAGGTTTTTTTAAAATTAATAAAATTTATTGTAAGTTTTAATGTGTTAAATTATACTTAAAAGTAATTATGCAGTTGGCACATCGCCTACCCCAAAACTACTCTGTGGTATTGTATTACGAATCTTCGCTAAGTGCACGGCGCGCTGTGAAAACATGCTTTATAGAAATAGCACTAGTGATGTGAAACACGACACATTCAGCCTTTGCACCTAAATTGTGATAAATGGCTTTGGGTGTGTTTGGTGAAATAACAATCTCTAAACAGATATCTGGTTTCGGAGGGTATATTTAAAAATACTAAGTATTTTATTAAATATAAATTAGTGATCAAATTAACTTTTAAGTGCGCACAAATGTAATTATTCGATGATATATTGATGATATTTATGTAAATTCACGCCCCATTTTTCTCCCTGAAGATGTGGATAGCGGCTCGACTGTTAAGTCTTGACTCGCCGTTTACATACCAAATGTAATAGGTGTACCTACCTTTTGCTCTATACTGGACACAATGTTTTCAGTCATCAATATTTATCACATACAAACAACTTCCGTAGAGTATGCCCAGAAATCATTAATTCATCCTTGAATCGATCCCACGAACCTTTAAATTCAGAAGCGAGTGTTCGTCTTCCAGACCACCGAGAGATCTTTGTTTCCAATGACATTTGATTTGATTATACATTAACATAAATAGTCAAAGACAATAAGTGTAATGTTATTTAATATATAAAATTCTCGTGTCACGTGTTTGTAATTCTACTCCTCGGAAACAGCTAGACCGATTCTCATGAAATTTTGTGTGCACATCGGGTAGGTCTGAGAATAAGACAACATAGATTTTTAAAGTGAAACTTTTATTACATCGTCTCAAACTTTTTCGTCTGTGTGTTGCATGTCGCGTGACGGTCGGCCGCGGAGTAGGGATAAAGTGAAAGGCGCTCGTCAGAGCGCCTTTCACTTTATCCGAGGCCAATATGGCGGCCATATTGTTGTTTATGGATTTATTTCAATTTTGAGTGCTTGAATTTATTAATTAACTTATTTTGTATGAATATTAAATTAAGTCTTTTTATTTATATTCGGTCCATTCAATATATTTAATTTTATTTAACATTTATTTTTAGTTAAATGTCTATAATGTGAAAAAAAGTTTCACTTTTACGGTGGTTTCATAAAACCACACAATCTTTTTTTATCCACTGAATATATGTTTTTTTAATTTTTCCATTAGTTTTTGTTTTTTTATTATGAAACAACATACAAAAATTACATATAACCCCAAACCTCTCTACGATTATTGTTTTTATTTTTTTGACAAAACAACGTTTGCTGGATCCACTTGTGTTATTTTATTAAAAGGGACAACCCTAATAAAATATTGGTAAGTTGGAATTAATGTCAGAGTTTGCTGGGTCAGTTGGCATTAATATAATAAAAGTGACAACCCTAATAAAATATAGGTAAGTTGGAATTGATGCGAGTTATAAAGTTAAACCGTACCGATCTAATAATTAATATTATAAATAATCGTTTCAACATAACTTTAACATGAATAGTTTTAGTCTTTATTAAATGTTACATATCAAAGTTGCATTAATTCAATCTATGATAGAGATTGGGCTAATAAGCGATGAATGACTGGCAGATTGCTGACAGAACTCGACAAGAGACGACCAGACATGTTCTGTCTGACCCACAACAACTAATATCAACATTCAATAACAATATTATCTAAAAATACTCGAAGCATTATTGAATTAAAACAATTTAAAATCTAACATTCAACAATAGTCCGACAATCCTCTTCAATCTGATCACAATAAAGCGATTGACGATATTGGTGACGCTTCCTCGAAACCGGTGCTGTGCTATATTTGAAAAAAAAAAAAAACATTTTCGGTACAACGCATGCATAATGATTTATGGATCTCCACCATTTATCTGAAACGTATTTCGAATTAGAAAGATATATTAATATCTTCATATAGTATGTTTTTTTTTTCACGTCTCATCATTTCTCAGAGAATACGGGGCCCTTCGGAACACAAAAAGACCAAAAGACTCGGGGTCGTACCGCTCGCATTCGGCGCCCAACGACCGTGTGACAAGGTGCTTTATGCAGACGATTATGAACAGACCGAATAATGTTCCGAATGCACGATAAATATCTGCCAACTCATACAAAAGCATACCAATAAAAGTATAATAGTAAATGTAGCAACAAACACACGGGCCACAAACTGCACAGTCATATCTTGCTGATAAATATAATATAAATGGAAAACTTATAGCAACAGGACGAACAGAGATGGCGCTCTCGCGATGTTTTCGAAACGAGAACAAATTAAATTTGTTCTAGCATTCATTATTTGGGCACGCGTTGGTGGGCAGGGCAGAAGATTATATTAAATTCCAAACTATGTCAAACTTGTTTGACAAACTTCACGTTTGTCATCAAACAATATGTCAAAGTAAATAGATTTTCATTAAAGCTGACAAACACTCACACTGTTTGAGGAACGTCTCAAATAATGCCGCATTTAATCATTGTTTTATGGAATAGGTGATAAACGAGCAAGCAGTTCACCTGATGGTAAGTTACTAAAGACTACCGTCCATGGACACCTGGATAGATAGGGTTATAGTTGCATTGCCAGCCATTATGATAGGGTAGAATAGGGGTGTTGAGGGGAAAGACGGGCCGCCAAATACTCACTTTTCTCACCAAACGAAACGCAGCATAAAATATTTTACTTTGATATTTTGGGAGGTCACAGGTATTTCACAGGTCGAGCCGATTCATTCATACAGCGTAATGCGTGGATCTAGTACGGTCTTTTCAAAATCTTGTCAAAGACATAAAATTTGCTAAGCATGTTTAATCGTCTATCGGGTATTTTAGAAAATAAGCGATGTCTTATGGGATATCACGTTTTTATTTATAAATATACATCAATTTCTGCGATTATCGGTTTACGCCTTACGTTGACTGACAGTTTTCTATCCAGTACTTACCTAAGCGGTTTATTCCAAAGCAACTCAAACACGCCTATTTGCGCGACATTAATAATAATTATTAATGAATTCCTTAACACCTTTGCAAGTGTACAAAAAAATATGTATTTTACATTATTTTTCTAATTAAATAATCCTTTTAAAAACTAATCTAAGCCACGATTGATCCTAGTTTTGCCATAAGTGTCGGCCACGTTCTTTGCTGTCAGTATATTATGTCGAGCAAAAAGTATTTAGGAACTTATGAACGTAATGTTATAGTACTAAACCCAGCCACTTTACTAAATATAGCCTACAGGTCAAGCTAATCACTACCTTTATTAAACTTTAACACTTTAGTCTTTAAAGTGAATAAATTTTAACTTATGGTGACATGATTTATCGGATAATCTAATTTTACTAATCAAGTTATAGTCGAATATATACTTCACATTGCGAGTGAGTATTATGAATACTATATTTTTAGTTTTATTTTAATCATCACTTCACGCCTTTCTTACCCGAAGGTGTAGGCAGCGGCTGTTAAGCCTCGTCTCGCCGCTATGTTTACGTCCCAAATGGAATAAGTGGCGAACCTATTGCCATACCGGGCACAAAGTTTTCGGTCATCGATATTTATCACACATAAGTTCCGAAAACAATTTCGAAAAATAATTGGTGTGAGCCAGTGTCAGGATTCGAACCTGCGACCTCTGGATCAGAAGCCGTGTGCTCGACCACTGGAAAACCGAGACTTATATAAAGTAAAATTAATTATTAATTTAAAGTATAACCAAACATAAAAGTTAAAAAAAAAACAGAATTAATTGTCATTTTTAATTTGCTAATACCATATTTGAGGAAATCTTTTCCAAAGTGAGAAAAGTGACAAACTGACACAATCTCATTGGGGGTGTGTAGAGATATTAATCGTAGTTGCCTACCCCTTTCAATATTGACGGCGCAAAGGTACATTTTTAATTTTCTATTTGATTTAAAATAATATTGTTCCCAGACCAGTTTGTAGTTAAACAATATTGTACCTACGTTTAGTGTGAGAAGGAAAAAAAATACAAAAATTAAAGGCAGGCTCGCTCGTCAATCCTTACGTCAAGAATTTTGACAGCCCTAACCGGCATCATCGCTTCTCTAATAATAATAAAAAAACGTAAATTCATATCAGAAATTTGACTTCGTAAATATAAGGATGTGCATGTAAAAAATTGATTAATATTTTTCCGTTTAGATGAACACCAAACAAATATGGTGTCTTTATACGAAGTGTACTAAAAATTAAACAAATAATTAGGTTCAATAAACCATTAATATGTCTAAGAATCAAAGAAAAAATGCTCTGAAAACCATAAAACAAAAGGATTTTGAGATAATAAAACATATTTGCTTTGTATACAATACAGCGCCATCTGGCTTCACATTCACATAAATCGGCACAAATAGAAAAAAACAACAAGTAAAATATCATTTTCTATAGGGGCACCAATTCAAGTTTAAGTGGGATCGGCACAACATGTCATGCTTTCGAACGATCCATGTTGTCAAACGATTTGAATGTGTTTTTATGACCAGCCGCCTGCCTGACGTCAACCCTCCTTGATAATATGTATTTTCGTTGGTGGTATAGGGAAGGGGTTGAAAGTGGGAGAGGAGAAGGGATTGGGCATCTGGATACAATCTCTCACCGAACGAAACGCGGCATGAGCCACTTTTATGCCGATATTATCGTGGACGTCGTGGTATTTCACCGCTTGAACCGACCCATTCATGCAGTAAACAGCGAGGCTCTACCAGTAAATTATAAACCTCAAAATTTTATAACAACATCACACATAATAATATTACGAATCTAGGTAGCTCTATCAACATTTTTATAAGGCCACTAAAAACATAAATTTACCCTAATATTCTTGTTGAACAAAGATACTTTAGATAACAGATATTATTTCTCTATTACTAAATATTTACAAGAGAGTGAAATAAAAACGGAATTACCCGAATTTATATTAGTATCGTATTACCCGTTTAATTAAATACCGGGACCGGTTCAAATTAATAATATAATACCCGGCGCCTGAACTCATAAAAACGTTGAAGATTACGTTATCCGGCGATATAGTCAGATATATATTTTCCTGTATAAGGTCCTGGATATAAAGTGTACGCCTTCAACAGGCGTCGTGTCTTGCCTTAAGATTCCACGAGATAAGCTATCGACGCGTTAAAATCTAGAAAGAGACGAACGGACACACGAACGTTTATATTATATACTAGCTGTTGCGTGCGACTTCAGGCGAAGTGTCTCAACACAGGTTTTGATTTTTCTGGAACTGGTCTATGTGAATTGTAAATGGAGCAATAACATTCCAAAGAAAAGGAATAAATCAACTCAACATTAAGTAGGTATAAGTTGTACTCTAAAGTAGAGCAACAATCCGTTTAGCGATAAAGGGTTACCAACCTTACTGTAAACAAATCTAACTCAGCCTGGTAAAGTAGTCCAACTGGAATTTGGGACAAATATCCGAGTAGATTTTTCCCCGATCCGTAACCGAATTTGCAGCTTTTTCCATAACTTCACGGTCGTTTTCTATTCGAAGGCGTAGCCAGCAGCTGTGAAGCTTCATCTCGTCAAATTTTCAAGTCCTAAATGGGATAGGTGAAGGCACCTATTACCATACACCGCGGCCCCGGGCCAGTCATCAATATTTATCACGTATAACTTCCGAACAAAAATTCATGTAGACATTGGTGTGAGCCCAGATTCGTTCCCACGACTTCTCAACTCAGAAGCGGACTGCTAGACCACCGAGACGACTCGATCTTTTAAACAAACAATTTTTAATTAATGCCAATAAAGTTATCTTAGTTATTCTAAATCTTTTAATTGTTATTCTTCTTCAATAAATCGTCAAAACAGTAGTCCCGTAACAAACGGTATATAGCAAATTTATCGATATCATATATCATAAATAAATAAATTTCAATAATCCGATGCATAAATACAATACGATAAAATACAATACATATAATTTAATATGAATACAATACAGAGAATAAAGATACTTGAAGTGGATATAACATTTATTAATTAGACATGTTCCCTGTATCTTGTTTCTTAGTATTCGTGGTACATACACACGAAACTTATTGTATGAATACTGCTGACATGTTGTAGCAAATGTACGGACATGCCTTACGAAAATGATGTATTAATAAATTTAATGTAAAATTGTAACAAATAAAAAAAGTATTCTGAACGTATGTTGTTACATGTTACTTCTATAAGTCTTAAAATTCATATACTGTTTGTACAATAGCTGTAGTCAATATTGCTATAGATATTCAGGTAATTAAGTGAAATAAACATTTCATCAATAAGTTGATAATAATTATGAAAAAAAATACGTTTTTTGCTGTACTGTTATACCTGCGTACCTAATTGAACGTACGATTATAAAACGCAGGTTATGAGCTCAGTAAGTTGTGGAGACTTACTGACCCCATAACCTAAAATTGAGATGTAACATTTAATGGTTAGGAATGAACTGAACTGTGTTAGAAAACTTTTTAGAGAAGACAGAACATAGTTATTCAATACAATAACGTTCATATTATCTTTACAACAGAAAAGTAAAAACATTATTTTTAATTTTTTTAAATGGTTTTTTGTTTCAATAAATTAAATACGTACATATATAACTTCACGCCAAATCCCTTGCGAGGTAGGCAGAGAGATCAGAGCGCCATAAGGCACGATTCTTACACGCCTCACTCGGTTCGTTGACTTTCATAACTCTTTTCATGCACGTGCGTCGGTTTTTGAGGCTCCTAACATCACCTTCCTCCAGAACACGTTCTATTTGGTCATGAAATGTCTGTCTTGGCCGTCCTTGACTCCTACATCCATCCGCATTTGCATTGTATATCTGCTTAGTCAGTCTTTCTACATGTCCGAACCATCGGAGCATGCCCTTTCTTACTTTTACACCGACACTCTCATTCAAACCAACTTCCTTCCTTACAAACTTGTTTTCTACGCGGTCAGCGAGAGTCACTCCGCAGATTTTGCGCAGTGACCTGTTCCAGCACTACATCATCAACAGTTATCCTTGCATCCGTTCTGGATTCCTCCCTTTTAAACACCATAACTTTCGTTTTCGTCATTCAAATGCGACGAAAACGAAATTAAAAGTATCTTAAAAACGCAGATTTTATTTTTTAAATAGGTTCACAAATCATAAATATTATTATAAATTTATATAGTGTTGTTCACTCAAATAAATCGGTTATATTACCTATTATAAACTTATATTTATATTATGTCGGTACAGCGGGCATATCCACTCAACACCCACGCGAGATCGTGTTTCAGCCCCCGGGCACATATTTGGGACAAACCAATATTTCTAACGAATATTAATAGCTTATTTTTGTTTTTTGTTTTGTGACTTGTTTAATTTTTAGTTACGATACCAAACCACATTCTTAACGCGTTTCAAATATCTTAAGTACGTAGATTTTAAAAGGATCTGCATTGATTGAGGATGATAAAATATTTGATAGAATATTATCGTTATTAAATGATATTTATTCAATTATATATTCTCACTTAGAATATTAAAATAAGTTTTTACAACAATAATTACAGTATTTGTATTAGTTAAGTGTTCTATTTTTGTCTCCACTAGATTTACTTTGGGAGGATTCAGCTACGTAGTCGTCTGACACGTTTGTGAGTTTAAATAGATTATTTGTGATAGTTAAAGATGATGACTGCCAAAATTCTAGATGATTTATTCCAAAGGTTGATCTAAATATCATATCTACCTACATGAGACTAAATAACTAACAAATGATAATGTATGTGACCCTTATGCTAGGTTATTAAAATCTCTTATTACTTTTATAGATTATATTTTACAGATATACCTACCTTTGCATATTGGCTTTAATTTTATTAAGCTATATCGCAAGAATTACATTTATTTATTTATAGTGAAGATTCAAGTGTAAACTAAGAATTTTACAAAACACACCTGACTCCAAGTCGACGAAAACACAAGTTTTTGTTGTTTCTGCTAACCATTCGATTGTTGTCTGATTCGATTCTGTATCGCGTATTTTTTCCCGAACGGTGTTAAGTTAGTTATTTTAAAAGCTTTCGAAAACTAACATATGTATTGTGGGTTACTAACATGATTCAGAAAACTTTTTAATGAATATTTTCAAGTTTTGGTCTCGAAATTTTCTGATGTAGAAAATGTTTATACGAGTAAAAAAGATAATTAAAAGTTCATAGATAAAAAATAATTACTTGCCATATTTTGTTATTGGTAAACGTAATAATGTAGACAAAATACTTGGTATGAAGGAAGAACCTGTTTGAAGACAAGACTTTTTTTATAATTGCAAATTTGGACGTTGAGAAAATATGTGACGGGCAATAATATACCTAGATTTAAAAGCTAATTATTAAATTTAATTTGAATATATTTCACATTGTGAAAAAAGTAATTTATATTTTAAAATATATTCAATTTAAATTTAGTATTTTTAACTTTAAGTAACAACATATTAAAAAAAAACATATATATTTTTTTGTTTGTAAAGATTTGTTGGTTGAGATCAAAGTATAACTATTATTAATTATACTTTGATCTCAACCAACTTAGAAAAATAAGATAATTTTCTAATAACTTATTAATAACAACTTTTACTTATTAAATCATACAACATTACAAACAAACAAATATGAATACATCTTATAAGTATTTAACTTTTGTTTTCATGGTCTGATGTGGGTTACCAATAGTAAAAATCATATTTTTAACATCAACTTTTTGATTTTTATTTCCAAAAAGTGGGTGCTCTCTGTATCAATGAAAATAGCTTTTGAACAACTACCATCTTTTTGTTCATCACTCGTGAAAATGATATCTGCAAAGAGTTCGAAACGTCGGGAAATAAATATAAATAAGTAATAAATAAACGCGATATAATCCTAAAAGTTGTGTTAATCAACATATTAAAATTTAACGTGTGTTTTGATTTTGATGCCATCAAAATACCAATACAAAATTAACAACACAAACACACTTCTTTCTGTATTGTTGGAAATATTTTAAGACAATACCCTATAAGGTGTTGAGTGAGGTGTAAAAACGATTAGTATTTACAATTTGATCGAGAAATATGTGAGCTTGAAAGAAGTACAAGAAAAAAAGAGAAATTTTTGACTTTATATTTGTTGGATCCATGTTGTCGGCAGTATCACAGACCAGGGTATACATATTGATACGCGTGAGGTGTATCAGCAAAAAACCTTTGAAAGATGCAGTGCGACCCACCGCGGTAGCCCAACAAGACCAAGGAATTTCGCACACTTAGTGGAGCTCAAAGCGCAAAACGTTTTTCTCAACGCATTGAAAACCTCTGATAGCTCATTTAATTTAATGGTCCCACCTATTTGGCATTAATTGTGGTAAAATATCACACGTAAACCGTTCGTTAAGCTCTTGATCTATTTTAGTCTTTTAACCACTGTCAGTGGGTTTTTTGAAATGGCAAAACTTGGTCTAATCTTACTAATGTAATAAATGTGAAAGTTTGTGAAGATGTTTAAGTATGTTTGGTACTAATTCACAAGTAAACCATTGAGCTGAATTTGATGAAAATTAGTATATAGATAGAACGTTTCCTGGATCACCAGATAGGCCTTATTGTTTTTCCAGTAATGTGTACTATATCCCAATATTATGTTTCAGGATAATTTATTTTTTGTTTTTTAGTAAATTAAACCCTATCCATAGACAATCCTATAATGCCTTCCCGTGGGATAATAGTGTACACATTTTCTGTGTTTTATTTGATTTTTACAAAATTATTATGATTTTTGCTTCCGATTAGATGTATCTATGTATGGCTTTTGCAGTATCGTATTAAGTTGTATATATATTTTTATTATAAGAAGGATTTTATAAAAAAGATATTTATTAATTTTTATTCTATATACTCCAATTTCAATAGTTTGTACACCACAAAAAAGCTTATTATATTATGTGGGAGGTTGCTTACCATCAGGTGACCCGCTTGCCCATTTGTCCTCTTATCGTTTAAAAGATTAATATTTGCTTTCAATAGCAAAAATAACCTCTCTAAAATTTAGTTTATCCCGTAAATTCAAGAAGTGAGTGACATTATTATTATGAGGTATTTAAGAATCAACAACCCTTATGGTGCTCTGCCTAACACGCACGGAAATTTGCATGAAGTTGTGTATATTATAATATAAACCACTTTTGTTCTGATGTGAATTATCAATCATAATAAAATAGTAGCGTGAAGGAATAAAATCAGAACCTACGTAGGCAGGGTATCAAAGTCAAGTAGGAGTCGCACCACGGCCTATGCTAGAGATAGTAACTTCCATTGACTCCGAAACGTATTGTCATGCGAAGTTGTATACAATTTATGGTGAGCCTGTTGCTCTGACTTGTGCGTACTTCGTACAACATGCAACCCGACTGCAACATAAAATGTGCATGACGGGTCAGATATTAGATATTAAGAATATGGTGCTCATAAAATGTCTTCTCACATTGTATATGTACGTACTATAGAAATAATTTACTTATTAAACTATACTATATTATAAAGACGTAGAGTCTTGTTTTTCTAAACACGAAGAAACTAGATTTCAAAGTTTATTTCTACTCCATTTGATGGTTGGTTGGCTAATAAACATAACATACATAAACATAACTTCTCGCCTCTTTCTACCCGAAGGTGTAGGCAGCGGCTGTTAAGCCTCGTCTCGCCGTTATGTTTACGTCCCAAATGGAATAGGTGGCCAACCTATTGCCATACCGGGCACAAAGTTGTCAGTCATCGATATTTATCACACGTAACTTCCGAAAATTTCGAAAAGTCATTGGTGTGTGCCAGGATTTGAACCTACTACTTCTTGAATCAGAAGCAAGCCACTGCGCCACCGAGACTAATAAACGTTACTCATTTTCTACACTATTGCATAAATATTTGAGTAGTTTTTTTAATTAAATTTATCATAAATACTCAAAAGACAATACATATACACAATAATGTCATGTAATAATAATGGCGCAAATTTGACATGTAGGTATTTTACGAGATTTTGACGACAATTTATTTTTGACAAAGTAAGTTATTAAACACGTGTAGGTATTAGTTGGATGTATTTACACGTGTAAATATAATAATTTGAAATAATTACAATGTCAATATACTTGGATGTACCGTGACAAAATGATTTTGTGATGGGCGTGTCGGCCGGATATAACTAATAGTTCGGATGTGTTCCACATAATCCGTATTTGGTGTACGACCAGGTGAAACCTTCCGATCAGTTTGATTGATCGTCTGCCCACGATCTTATCTTGTCTGTACAGACTCTTGATCAAATTTCGAGATATAATTTCATTTACGAATTGTTTACGACCCAAATGAAAAATGTAAATGGTTTTCTTTTCGAATGATTAATTCGAAATTTAGAACAATTATAAATGTTTTTTGAACACTTTTTATTTTTAACTTATCTATGTCGTCTCTATAGACCAGTGTTTTTGAATTGAGCTTTTGTGTAAGTGTCTGGATCGAAACCATACACAACGATAACTGAATAATAATGTTAATATTTTAATTCTGCTAATAGACTGCTAACAAGACCAAAACTGAGTTGGAAAGAAATATATTATACCTACGTATTTAAATACCAACACGTAAAAATTTTAATACGCTTCAAGAAAATATCTCATTTTTATCGGCTTGATAATTCCACATTAATAGTCCATAGGTATTTGATTGCAAACATTTCCAGTTAAAAGAATAAAATAAGGAATTGTGTTCAACACAGATGGGGTGTCGCTCTACAATTGTTTTTGTCCCCATTCTGTCAACGTGTTCGTGATAATCGCTATTAGCAGAATACTTGGAGAATGCAAAAACACGTGTTTGTGAGAAATATTTCGCTGAGACATATATTGCCTTTATTTGATATGTATTTTTTAATTGCACATAATAATACCACCCATACATACAATACAGCTATATTACACATCTACACTTATTATTTGTGAATGTGCTCAGTAATTGTTAGTCCGTTATAGATTTTTATTGTACTATATAAGTCTCGGTGGCGCAGGTGGTCGAGCACACGGCTTCTGATCCAGAGGTCCGAGGCTCACACCAATGACTTTTAGAAATTGTTTTCGGAAGTTATGTGTGTATAAATATCGATGACTGAAAAACTTTGTGCCCGGTATGACAATAGGTTCGCCACCTATTTTATTTGGGACGTAAACATAACGGTGAGACGAGGCTTAACAGCCGCTGCCTACACCTTCGGGTAAAAAAAGGCGTGAAGTTATGTTATGTTATGTAATTAATAGAAGTCGTGGGATCGATTCTGAGCTTACACCAATGATTTATGAATATCGATGACTGACAATTTTGTGAATAGTGTTTGCAAAAGGTTTGCAAGGTTTGCCACCTTATTCCATTTGAGACGTACTAACAGCCGCTGCCTACATCTTCAGGTAGAATAAAGCGTGAAGTTGATCTTTTGATATTTATAATCCATATGTTGATGAAGTTTAAAGTAAAATATCATCGTGCTATTATCCAAAGGAGTGGAGCAGTAATCAAAAATATGATCAATTATTTTTAAAAGAGTGATCTGAAATTATAATTTTAATTAACTATATAATGATCAGTGTTTTAGTAAATATTATTATTCGAGTCGTGGAGACCGTATTTTACGTAGACAGAGCAGATAGGCGCCCGAATACTGAACCGCCACTCAAATCTGTCAATCAATAAAGTGCTACATACTGCTCAAATTTCACATATTCTGTCTAATGTGACAGCTACTTAAACGCCTAAGTAGCGCTTATATATTTGAGTGGCGGTTCAGTATTCGGGCTAGGGACATTTAAATTTAATCAATAAAATCTTATCGTGCAATACCGTATACAATTATGTATTTATAACATAACATAACTTCACGCCTTTTGTTACCCGAAGGTGTAGGCAGCGGCTGTTAAGCCTCGTCTCGCCGTTATGTTTACGTCCCAAATGGAATAGGTGGCGAACCTATTGCCATACCGGGCACAAAGTTTGTCAGTCATCGATATTTATCACACATAACTTCCGAAAACTATTTCGAAAAGTCATTGGTGTGAGCCAGTGTCTGGAATCGAACCCCGGACCTCTGGATCAGAGGCCGTGCGCTCGCCCACTGCGCCACCGAGACTGTTTTTGTATTTATATTTCATAGAAAATAATTAAATTTGATAATATTTCGTTAATATGTAACATATTTACATAAAAATTTAATGTCATGTAGCCGCTTCATCGGTGTATTAATTGTAGGGGAGAGTGTAACAAACAATAAGATAAAAAATAAAGCGCTTATACAATTCATTGTGTATGGTTGTATTGTACAATATGTTGGGGGTAGCAAGTGTGTGTACATATGTCAATATAGAGATTAATATGTGTGAATGTGTGTGTATTGTATGTGTATTTGTGAGTGTATATTTGTGTGTGTATATTTGTGTGTGTATATTTGTGTGTGTATATTTGTAAGTGAGTATTTGAATGTGTTTGTGTGTGCGTGTTGTTGATATGTTGCCAGCGATGAAGGGTGGACACGCCCATAATATTACTGTTTGTTTTTAACACGCTTTATTACTGGCATACACGTTAGTCAATATTTAAGGCTCCTGATAACACCTCAATATCACCTTCAAAGACTTCGTCAAATTGGTCATGGAAAGTGTATCATGGCCACCCTAAACTCCGACATCCATCCGCTTTTGTATTGTATATCTGCTTCGTCAATTTTGCTTAATCCATTATTTCAATACGCCCCAACGATCGGAGCATGAACTTTCTTAATTTTACACCGACGACACTCTCTTTCAATCCAGCTTCCTTCATATCACCGCACATTACCGAATTTAAGTTAAAACAGTCATGTTATACTCTTTCTGTCTACTTCTGTAAATATGTCCCCTACGTATTCTGTAAGACCAATTATTGCAATTACCGCATGACTGTAAACTCTGTCAGCACCTTTTTGTTTAAAAATCGGCTATCGACAATCGCATTGTTTCGTCTCACCAAGACAATAGGTAGCCTCCAATATCTGTGATACCGCTCTCACCAATCGAAACGCGGCATGAGCCACTTTACGTCGATATTGTGTCGAGGTAGTGGTATTTCACCGAGCGAGCCGGTCCATTCATGTAGCGAACTTAAGCTCTACTCCTGTTAAGATGTGTGTTAGTTTTAAGTGAATTACATCTAACTTTTACAGGATTATTAGAATAGGTTATATAAGGTTAAATTCAAATTTCGTAATTCCGTATGACCGTTAGAGACGTTATATATATTTATATCTAGGTAGGATATTATATATATAAATATAATCCCGCTACGATGACACTAAACCTAATATAAAAATCGATGCCTCATCTTCCCCTACGGTTCGTGGAATAACACGCACACACACAGGCACAAAGTATTATTGTTTGGGAACATTTTTTTATACAATTTATCAATACCGGGGACAGATGGCCACCGGGTAGATCATATAAACACCTTTGAAAAGCATCCATCCCATTATAGGGTTACAACATTATCATATGTGGATATAAAAATGGCCGATGATATATCAAAAGTTTTTAATATTTTTATTTTATTTTTATGGGAAAGCGGGTCAGTAGTAGTGGCTAGTTGCTTCATCTGCACTACCAAGTGGGTTACAGTTGTGTTACTGGTCAAGAAACCGTAGTAATGGGTTTGAGGTAAGAGATAGAGACGGAGCAGTAGGTCTGAGTATACCCCCTTCACTAAACATTTTTTTTTTTATGGGATAGGAGGGCAAACGAGCAGGCGTGTCACCTGATGGTAAACAATCAACGCCGCCCATGGACATCAGCAACACATATAGTGTTACTGTTGCGTTGCCAACCTTTAAGGGATTGGGGATAGGAAAGGATGGGGAAGGGGGTGGGCCTCCGGGTACCTCTCTCACCGAACGAAACGCGGCATGAGCCACTTTACGTCGGTCTTCTGAGAGGTCGTGGTATTTCACCGGTCGAGCCGGCCCATTCATGCAGCGAACTGCTTGGCTCTACCACTCTAAATGCGGCCTATGCCACTTTACGCCGATTTTCTGGGATTTTTGCAGCGATCTGCGTGACTTTACCAGTTTATCATGTCTGTATGTCTAATAGTATTCCAAAAGTTTGTGACGAGGTGTAAAATATTATTGTCTTTTTGTATAACTTCAGTTTTAGCTTAGAATTCATATTTAGTATTCAGAAGCGAAGCGTTTAAACTCCAGGACACGGGGACTTCTGATTGGCGTCATTATATTTATAATAGAAATGTAGTCTCGGTGGTCCGGTGGTCGAGCACCTCACTTCTGAATTAAGTTGTGAGTTCGAATCCTGGCTCACACCAATTTACTTTTCTAAATTCTTTTCGAAAGATATGTGTGATAAATATCGTCGATGACTGAAAACATTGTGCCCAGTTTGGCAATAGGTTCGCCATATATTCCATTTGGGACGTACACATAATAGCGAGTGGAGGCTTAACAGTCGCCTACACCATCGGATAGAAAAAGGCGTGAAGTAATGTTATGTTTACTACAAATGTTTATTAAAACAACTTTTAGGATTATATCGCGTTTATTTATTTATATTTATTTCCCGACGTTTCGAACTCTTTACAGAGATCATTTTCACGAGTGATGAACAAAAAGATGGTAGTTGTTCAAAAGCTACCTTCACCGATACAGAGAGCACCCACTCTTTGGAAATAAAAATCAAAAAGTTGATGTCAAAAATATGATTTTTATTATTGGTAACACACATCAGACCATGAGAACAAAAGTTAAATACTTATTTATAAGATGCATTCATATATCCTGCTTCTAAAGATCCTGTGTTGTATGATTTAATAAGTAAAAGTTGTTATTATTAAATTATTACAAATTATCTTATTTTCTAAGTTGGTTGAGATTAAAGTATAACTATTATTAAATATTCATTGATTTTAAATTAAAAGGTAAAGTGTTTATTAAAAAATCTACCACTGGGTCAAAAACATCCAAAAAGATTTATATGTACATAATTGGTTCAGAGAGTGAAGAAATAAAAAAAACCCACAGATATATGATATGTTTATACATGTAACATTGCACGCATATTGCATACCAATAAAGCGTGAGTTGAAGTGCTGCACTCGACAGCTTTGATCACGGACAATGACGACGGCACACAGTTGCAGGGGTGCAGCCAAGGGTTCCGTATTGTTTGCAAAATATTATGAAAGCGTCATTTTATACGGTATATTAGCCAACCCTGCGTTTGATGGCCCGGGGGTACGTCTTCACCGGTGAAATCATAATCATTATTACAGTATTGTAACGAGCTATCCCCTCGATCTATAACCGCAACGGGTTCACGGTTCTCTAGTGCCTGTTTTGGGTGTTGAAGTGACGATTAAGGAACTATTCAGTTTGCTATTCATTTTGAAGGGTACGTGTTTACTGATATTGAATATAGCTGGCAATATTAAGAGTGTGCTAATATCGCCATGAAAAATGCTCCGTGGTGCATTGGTAAAACTACCGACTGCAGAATCGAGGTTGGTGTGTTCAATCCCGAGAAACAAATATTTATGACAAGCATGAATGTTTGTATGGCGTCTGGGTGTTTTTCTATATACTTATTATAAATATGTATTTACAAAAAAAGTGTTTAAGTATTCATATCCGTTATCTAGTTTCCATAACATAAGCATTTAGTTGCTTAGCGCCCTCTAGGCGCCCTCTAGACATAAGCATATAATCGCCTCTAGGCGCCCTCTAGGTGCTGTATATGCGGCGCTAGTTGCTTACGATCAGAAAACCCGGTTGCTCGTTTGTCCCCTATCCCATAAAAAATCTACGTCACCTTGATGTTATTACGATTTTATTTTTTGCCAAATAACAATAATTGTACCACTAAATATCTACTTTTATTTTTGAAATGTCATCAATAATAACATTCTTTCACAATTTCCATCATCAAAATAAATATTAATTTGATATTGGAAAAAAAGGCCAAAAGTGTTACGCAGGTGTTTAAATTTAGTGGAAATAAATAAATAAATAAATGTTAATAAATGTGGGCGAATACCCCTCAGGGTACTTAACACGACGCGTGCTAATACCCCCGAAGGTATTTGAGAACGGCTCGCGAGCTTTCATCTTGGGAACATAGTAATATTTTAACTCCAAATATGGCTGATTATATTGGAATTAATGATGAATAGTCACCATTTTTGTAAATATTGTTTAATTGGTTATAGGTATCTATAACCAAATAAAAATATTCGGATTGGAAGGAGATGTGGGGAACATAATAAAAAATTGTTCATAAAAACTAATATAAATGTTACTAAAGTTAACCGCGATGTGGTCTGGAGGTTGAGCATTCTCCTTCTGAATGAACAAGTCGTGGTATCGAGTCTGGGCTCACACCAATGTCTACACGGAATCCATTTCGATAGTTATGTGTCATTATGACACAAAAATTATGACAGTTTCACAAAAAAGAGGTCTCGGTGGTACAGTGGTCGAGCACCACGCTTCTGAATGAACAGGTTGCGGGTTCAAATCCTGACCCATACCAATGACTTTTCGAAATTAGTTTCGACAGTTATGTGTGATACATATCGATGACTAAAAACATTGAGCCCGGTATGGCAATTGGCTCGCCACCTATTTCATTTGGGACGTAAACATAACGGCGAGACGAGGGTTAACAGCCACTGCCTACACCTTCGCGTAGAAGAAGGCGTGAAGTTATGTTATGTTAAACACAAAAAATATATAATTAAATGCAAATGCAATACATATTTAATTATATAATCAAATCTACAGTTTCCACTACCTGTCTTCGTTGTAAAAGTATCGAGTTACTAACACACACGCGAGTGCTTCTGGAGACCATAAACTTGGTGATTGAAATCCATGCTACTGATAGTAAAGAAGCTCGGAGAGTTTTTTTGAGTAACTACATTATAATCGGACCATGTTGAAAAGTTCGTATCCTTAATTAGTTTTCGAAGGTGTTCGCATCTACTCAATTTACCTTCATTATAAGATTGTTAAACAAAAATTATGGTTTAGGAGTGGTAGAGCTAAGCAGTTCGCTGTATGAATGGGCTGGCTCTACCGGCGAAATACCACCACCTCTCAGAAGATCGACGTAAAGTGGCTCAAGCCACGTTTCGTTCGGTGAAAGAGATACCCAGAGGCCCACCCCCCTTCCCCATCCCTTCCTATCCTACTCCCTTAAAGGTCGGCATCGCAACTGTAACACTATATGTTTTGCAGGTGTCCATGGACGGCGCTGGTCACATCATCAGGTGACACGCCTGCTCGTTTGCCCTCTTATCCCATAAAAAAAGTGATCCCGCTTCTGAATCAAGAAGTCTCGGGTTCGAATTTCTGGCTAACATCAATGTCTTTTCTGGTTGGTCGGTGTATAGCAATAGGTTCTGCCGCCTATTAAATGGGACGTAATAATTCGGCGTATAGATGCGTAACATACGCAATTCACATTTCACAAAATATCTCCAATGTATTACGAGAGATTATCATAGAGTACGATAGAGTACCTATAGACTTAACCTTGTTACATTTTTATTAAAAGAATATTAATAAAGTTAATGTAGCCATTATTAAAAAAAAATCAGCAGTGATATTTAGTGGGTGGGCCTAAAAGTGGTAAATATATAATATACCTATATTATCTACTCATTTTACGATCTCTTCACAGTGCTATTGTTAGAAAAATTTGCACTCATTGGGCAAATTTATTTTTATAATTAACAAAAAAAAACTGCCAGTCCGAAATAGTTCCCGGCGGCCATGTTATTTATGGCTAGCAATAAAACAATTCTTCAAAGTTGCCCACAAAAAGGCGTCATGTATTCAATAGCCCGTATATGAGATAATAGAAGGTTGAGGCCTGGATGCAATGCTGAACGATATTAAAAAAAAACTTGGACCAGCTGTACGTGCCACCCGAGTCTCGACTCCCGCTCTACAAAATTCTCGTTCAGTTCCTTTAAATAAGTCGATATTAAAAGTAAAGTACAAAATACTTTTAACCAAATTTAACAATGCAATGTCAGAGCGAGGCATAGACTAGAGAAGTCCGAGGACAACTGCTGGACTGGACATTTTAATTTACGACGTATTTTTTTCATATATATTTAACACACGCATTTGAGATGAGTCTTTTCGGACTTTTGTATTGTATAATGAATTTGAAAAATGGAACTGCTGACTTAAACTGGAGTTTTTGTTGTTAACTACTGAGAAATAGACTTCACAAGTCGACATGAATATATATATATAGATAAATATAGGACGTCCGTTAGTTCTGTTGTTTGATTTCGATATCACGTTACAAGGATATTCTTTGATAGGTTTGTTATGTCTGTTATGTTATTGTATATGTGGTATTATTGTCGAGGCGTGCACGGGTGTATAAATTGTTTGTATTACAATCAATCAGATGCAGACATTGTCCCCCGGGGGGCTGGGGGGTATTAATGAGAAAAGAAATGTTTTCACCAGACCAATGCTGCCTCTACTTCAGTAACTATGACGACTTATGATCTGTAATATTTGTGTATAGTGCGTTCTCTATGTCAAGTTTGTTATTCATTCCATAGAATCTCATGTATCTATCTCATGTGATAACTTAATTAATATATGTATGATTTAATTTGACGATTTTTAAATACCATTAGAGAGCGTTTTTCTATATAACATAAAATTAGTTATCTAGTTTCAATAACAAAAGCATTCAGTTGCAAAACTTGGAAAACTAGAGATAGCTGTGTGTTAAAAAAAGAAAGAAAAAAACAAACAATAAACTCACCGGTGTGCGTTCTTTTGTGTATCTTGAGGTTCTCAGATCTGGCGAACACCTTGCCGCATCCGGGAAAAGGACAGGGAAATGGCTTCTCACCAGTATGTACTCTTATGTGATTGACTAATTTGTATTTCGCCTTGAAAGGCCGTCCGTTGCGAGAGCATCCTTGCCAATAGCAGGCGTGGGTAGTGCACTCTGGTCCGCCGACATGTTCCACTGTCAGGTGAGTAACTATTTCGTGCATACTTGAGAATAATTTGTTACATAACTTTCTAGGTGGTGGCTGTTCAGGGTCGAGCCACTGACATCGCATATCACGTCGTGGTGGTGCGCGCACGTATCTGAGGAACGCATGCGGTGCGTGCGCATGGGTATGTGGCACCAGAGGTGGTGCACCACTTTGATAGTGTACATCTCCACGCCAATCCCATCCTTGTTCTAACGGTTGTTGTGGGAATAGTTCTCCACAACCGCTGTACTCTCGTAAATAGCCTGGTTGATAGGAGTGCAGTGGGTACGGTTGGTAGTGTGGTGGATGATGTGGTGGTGGTGGGTGCGGCGCGGCAGCGCGATACTGCCCTCCCACGCCGCACTCCGGTTGCGGTGACATCTTCAACCCATATGAGGCAAGGTGTGCATGGTTGGTCTCCAGGAAAGCATTCATGGCAGGGGTGGCCGATGCCGGCGCATAGCCCCATTCGCCCGCCACCATCCACGCGGAGGGTTTCCCCCGCTGATGACGTCTCTAAAAGCTTTATCTCGCTGGTCCTCAATACAAGTGTTGCTTCGTCACAACTCGTTGATCATTAATATTCCGCCATCTTCAATTTTATCAATCTTCGCAATTTCTTTTCCTGCCAAAGACCATAAGATTATTATTAATTAAAATATCATTAACAATATACAGTATTTATTCAAACTTAAGTTTCCAATTTAGCGAGTCGAATCAATAAAAAAAGGAACAAATCTTAAGTGTCATAATGTTCCCGAGACAAATTCAAAACCATTTCTCAATATAATAACGTATAGCCTACCTACCTACTCGGCTCAACCTTAAACCGGGCGACGAACATTTATATAAAATGAAAAAAAATGAAAAAAATATGAGCCGGGTAGGTACTTTTGGACATTAAATTAAACTGCTGGTAAATTTATAGGACACTTTTATACGCTTGAGAGACAAAAATTTCGATTGTGTTCTTGTATATTTAATTTTAGTTTATTTGTTAGACTCCACTCCAATCTTACTTTTACGAGCGTGGCTTAGCATCAATAACTTAAAAAAAAAACAGATAGTTTTATGAATGATAAAACCTGTTATACCATAGACAACACGACTCGCTGTTGACACTTTATTGCCTACATTCACGGGCGTAGGTACACATAATCATTTTTCAAATAGCAAAGATTATTTTTAGCCACTATTTAAAACAATTATTATTTTGCTTCAACTGCTTGTATTGTATATGGATAACTGTAAATATCTTAGTAAAGTAAATAAAATGTTTTATTTATTTATTCCCCAAGGAAACAAAAACTCATCATATGACTTTATCATTTGCAGTCTTGACTTTAATTATTTTGCAATATAAAATAAACAAACAGACATATAATTAAACAATAACAAAGACAATATTTATAGTACAGTACATATTCAATCTGCTATACATAAAAGCTATTTTATTTCAAGTTCATTTCTTGACATCTTTTTCAAGTACCTAGTATATGTTCCTTTTCAGCATAGGTCTTCATTTTGCAACAGAATGTCTTCCTTCTTAAGTAAGTACTCCACAAATATTGTTTTGTCAAAACAAATAATACTTACATATTTTCCAAATTACCATCTCTCGTATTATTTATGTCTTGATGGCCAAAGTGGTACAACACTATCGCTTCTATGACACAGCTTACTAAATCAATGACTTTCCGGAAGTTTTATTATTGTTTACATTATATTTGGGAAAAAAATTGTGGCCATATTAAATTCTATATAATTGCACTATAATTATTTATCAGGTAGAGAAAGATACAAAAACAAACAGTCGCGAAAATTAACACTTAATTTTGATTCAGTGATAAATTAGTAGTAAATAATTCTTTTAAGCCAGAAGTAATAAATTAATGTGCAATAACCGTGTCAACATCACATATTTTATAAATAATAAAAAAAACATTGATTTGAAGACTCAAAACCGATACGCAACACATCGTGTAGATTCCGGGCTATTAAAAAAAAATTATTACATGAAGTTAGCTACAAGAATATATTTAAAAATAGTAGATAAATCAGATACTAACGGAGCGAACGAACTTCATGATCGTTTAACAATCAACTCATCACTCCTTACAGCAAACAAAGTTGAACTGTCAATCAAGAACAACAGTAACATTTCTTTTTTCTTTTGTGGGCGTCCTCATAATCGCATTATACGAAAATAATGTTGTTTATATATTGTTTAACATACTCCAGGCATACAAAACTTCTACCTGAGTTTATTAAACAATGTCTATGGTATGGTTATACCTTTGAGATTTCCATCTAATCTTTACATTATCTGCGTGACTCCCTGCGGAGTGGTCGCATCATCACAAAGCAACGGGTTGACAGATTTCAAAAGACTGCCATGAAGCAAATAGGATTACCAAAAACTGATAAGTTCTATATCAATATCGTCTGTCAAAGCATTATGTATCTTAATCCTTTTATGTTAAAAACTTTTACAATACTTTAACGATGGTAAATGTTATGTTGGCATCAATTCGCAGCTGTCTCGGGGTACATTCTTCACAGTTTTAACGAATTAGTCATGACCTCATTAAATATGGTTATCAGTTTATATCCGATTACGTTCACTGAAGTAAATATGAATTTCTTGTCGATTAAGGAACATTGAATTTCTTTACAATTGTTAAAACATAGCGAATTAAATAAAAAATCAATACAATATACACAAATATGTTAGATGTGTGGTGTGGTACCCCTGACGCAGCAGATGTGATAAACATTTTGCGCAATATTTACTATTGTATTAATTTATACTTATCTCACACCCCCAGCTGCTTATACAGCATTAGGACTCGACTCCGAAGAGAACCCCTGGATGTTGGCAGGCTTGCATAATGCATCACCATGAAGAAATTGAAACACCAAGTCCTCTTGCAACTCATTGCGCTGTAATATACTTTCCGTAGCTCATAGATATACATTCATGGTCATAGAATCTTATTTACCTTTAAGTAATACCCTTATAAAAAAATTTAATGTTTGTTTAATATATTTACCAAACACTTACAGAGGTAATAAACATTGATACACATTTAGTAGCTAATCTTAACAATTATTATTTTATTATGTTTCATTTCGATAATGACTCGTTCTTTTGTTTACTAATTGCTAACCCGTGAGTAGTTCTCGTTTTTAGTTAAAAACCTAACCAATTTAAACGCATTCATAGCATTTTAATTTGGCCGTACATGTATACCTTACCTTTTGAACTGTCCACTTCTGATCCCGGGATCATCCCTTTTCACCATTGTAGGGTTATCTATCTTTAGTTAGACCACGTTAATATTAAAATCTTATTAATATATTCCCGATGTTATCCATACAATCAACAGGTCTTCTCAACTGGTATTCCTTTAGTATGTTCAGTAGTTCCGTTCTGTTTAGGATACATTACCTGCTGTATTGTTGTCCGATGCTTAACTCACCCTTCTTCTTTTCTGAAGTTCTGAAACTTATAAGACAAGTTTAGTAACCTTTCTTTATTTCATCATAGTATTCGCTAGCCTTTGAAACTCTTTAGTCGTTTTCTTTTAACAAATCTTGTACTTGGTCCTTCCTACCTAAACAGCTGTTAAAATAACTTCTAAATTCTTTCTTAAACAATGTGTCAGTCGCCATACCATCCATAGCCTCTGGCATCTCTATCGGAGCATTGCAAGTCCTTCTAGATATTGTACCAATAAAGATCTCACTCTCTCTTAATCTCTCTTTAGTAATAAGACTTGATAATAAGCTTCTCCTGTGCTATCAGGGAACATATGCTGTAAGGTCTTTAATTCCGGTGAAGGTTCTCGTGTAAAGTTTCCACTGCTTCACCGGACGTTTCACATTGTTTGTTTCCAACATGAAGATGGAATTATAATCTTACCATAATCAGATTATAAAACTCTTATCTATCATTACATAGTATAAAACAAAGTCGCTTGCCGCTGTCTGTCCACTTATATGCTTAGATCTCTGAAACTACGCAACGGATTTCGATGCAGTTTTGTTAATAGATAGCAGGTGGTTTTTAAGTATAATTCATGTTTAATATAGTAAAGACAAAGTGTTAATTTTCGAGATTTAGCATTTTAATTGTGAACACTGTAAAAATACCTTTTGATGCGGAACAATGGACGCCAGGTCACCTAGATATTATATATATATAATATTATTTAAAGATAAACCGCTAACCTAAATGAGGTTACATTTATTGATTAGATTTCGTTGTTACTTTTGGTCTACGAAAAAACAGTGCAAGTTAAAATAAAAGTTAATAAAAAAATAGAAGTGGTCGATTGGCGTGGTATGGGTATGGACAGAAGGAAAGAAAGTCATGTTACAAGGAGAATGTTGAGCATGACTGTGGATGCATTAATTGGTAGAAGAAGACCGAAAAAGAGTAGGAAGGACTGTATAAAATTTCACATAATTATGAAGGGATTAAAGGCGGAGATGACGAGTGATAGAAGAGTATGGAAAAGTATGACATGTTAAGGGCAATGAAATTCAGTCTAGAAAATAAACTTAAATCAACAATTGATAATACGAATAAAGATTAAAATAAATTTATCGACAACTAATCGAATCGAATAGACATTTCCTTTAAGGTTTTTTCTTCATTATGTGTATCGAATTAATTATAATTAAAAATTGTTTAAACAATTTCAATTATTACGAAAGTCTAGTGGGGTTGGTTCCACAGTCTTTTGGCTTCCGTTATTATTCGCTATGATAATGTATATCTTATAAACTTGAATTTTCGTCATAATTTGGATATAACCTAGTATCTGAATAACCTAATAGTTCAGCATTGGGCCACTGATTCAAAGCTATCACAAAAAATAACTGATTTTGACCGATATTTGGCAATACTTAAACCCGTTACCTTTTCCATTTATTTACGGGACGAAAGAATGTTCGAAAAACGCTGTAAAGGCAGCCTATTTTTTTCATATTAGACGTAAATATATGTATAAAAAATATTCCATCATTATTGTTAGCTTTCAAACTAAACTAATTAGAACTCATAAGAACTCATAACATATACAATAAGTTTTAAAAATTAAAAAATAAATTTACATTATTACTATGTCCGAGTAACTAAACTTTAAAAACTAAAAAAAAAAAACATTAATAATTTTGTCTTTGTACGTCATTTATAAGGTAATTTTTTAAAATTATAATAATAATATATAATTAGGTAATATTGTAATATTTTTAAGCTAAAAAGAAAAACAATAAACGTCTATAAACAAGTGAATTAAACAAAATACAAATCTGAAGTTTGTTTTAATTATTATCATGAAGATTATTCGCGAAAATGTTTCAAGTATTTTTATATAAGTATTATTTATAAATGATTTAATACAAAAATATACGTAATAAGTCTAATAACGAAGACCGCTGAATGACATATGATATTTCTCTATTTGCAAAAAACAAAAGAATCAAAATCAGAGAGTACATATTTACTCTCTTTTTTTAACCAACAATATGTCGATAAATATAAGGAGACTAGATTAACAATCATAAGAATAATATTGGTAACTATTTATTATTTTTATCTTATGTAATAAAATACTTTTTTATAAAGTTCATTACAAATTTTGTAAACAATATTCGTTGTATCTAATCTAAGTAATTTTACAGAAATGGACAGTTAATATTAGTCTGCTTACCGAGTACAAATATAAATAAAAAATAATCATACTCTAGGAACAATTATTCATCTTTGCTTAAATAATTTAGTACTTATTTGATCTACAATAACCTACATATGAAAAAATCATATTAATTTTGACATATCATTTTAAAATGAATATGAAATCCAATTACTATCTCACAAAATTAAAATTTAATTAGAAAGTATATTTGTTTATTAATAAAATAAACTAATATAATAAACATTATTTTATAATAAAAATTATAAGCCAGTTTGTTTCAGAGACCGATAAAAGTACCTATCTGTATGTATACAGTATAGTTTGTCTAGGATTGATATATCTAATAGGTAATCAAAAGATTAATTTGAAACTAAATGACCCAATTACCATACAATTGAAATACAAGTATTTTTAAACTATTACTTATAGTTTATTTATTATTTACTTGTATCATTATCATTACATAGTACAAAATAAAGTAACTTTCCGCTTTCTGTCCCATTATATGCTTAAGATCTTTGAATCTACATATCGGATTATGATGTTGTTTCTTTGATTAAATAGATGATGTCAATGGAGCGATTTCTATTTATAGTTCATTTATAAAGTCTTATAGAAAAAGTGTTAATGTTATTTAGTAGGTATTTTAATTGCAATCGCGGGCTGAACCGCAAGTAATAGATCAAAACAATGTACTACATTATTATACACTTTTAAAAGGTCTACAAAAAAGTCCGCGATGGTGTATTTCTATCTTCTTGGAATATCCCAGAATGACCATTTTTATTTCTTCTTAATTCTTTCGAGGCGAAACAAAGTACGCTGGGTTAACTAGTATTCTATAGTAATTGATAAATTAAAAAAAAAACAATAAATAACTCAAAGATATATTATATCGGTACCCATGTGCATAATAGTTAAATTAAGGCGTTTTATTTAACTCATTTATTCCGAAATTACAGACAAAAATGTGGATTCCAGAAAATTACCAATGTAACGCAAACATGTAAAAATAAGTATATACCTATATAGAAAAAAGATTGTTATTTAAAAAAAAATATAACAAACAAATATATTATTCAAGTAGATGTATGAAATATTTTAGGAACTAAATACCTATTTTTTTATTTCAATATCTAGATTCTAAGCCCCGACGGAAAACGATTTGTATTACCATCAGATCTATAAAAACGTGAAAAGTAAATTGCTTTTCACGTTTTTCCTTCAATTTCCGCCTTGGATACATAACTTTTATGTATTCTTATAAATTATTAATTATTATTAATAATATTGAATATTAGAAGAAAATTATACAGTAAAAAATAAGGGTCAAAAATCAATAAATATTATAATAACCTTATCATTATTAGTCATTTAAGAATAGGCATCGTTGTCTATTTCCAAAGTTTTTTTTTTAATTAACGAAATTTAAGTACGAGCGTTTCAGATGTAACCTCTTTTACAACAAAAAAAAATGAAAATTCATTCTTTATAAAATGATATTAAAACTCTTTTCAATAAAAGTGACTAAATCATATTAGTTTTCTATATCTGCGTGTATATTATATATATATATATTCTATATCTGCGTATATATATATGTATATTTTTGGCGGGATTTCACCAATATTACTAAATATATAAACATAAAATTCCGTATTAAGAATACTTATTACCACTAGATTCAAAATATTCCGGCAAATATTAGTTATACAATAACAGTTATGAACTCAATATTATCAAAAATAGAAAAACTTGTATCTGCTATTTAATTTAATATTTAAATAAAAACTTGTATCTGCTATTTTTGTATAGGTATCATAACTATTCGTAAATATCTTAAATAACTTGCCGGTTCATTATAAATTGTATTGTAATTTTCACAAAATCTAAATAGATTTAGCAGTCTTATAAATATAAATAATAGTATCTTTGAGAAAATATTAATCAATGAAATTTACCTGTTATATTGTTGAAATCCAATCTTCAATACGAACTGTCACTATAAAAGTTTTTTTTATTTATATTCAACACAATATATGCAATCACTTCACAGACACATACAAGGGTAGGTTACCTATAAGTAGAAAATATATTTCCGTAAGTATCATGAAACTACAGTAATTATTATCACAGTTTGTCAGCGCATCGTTATAATAACAATCTATTGTTATCACATTTATTTTGTACTATGACATACGATAAAGTTGATAACATGTGTTTTTTGGTGAAAATGTCGCGCATGAATTTTTTTTCGTAACGCTGATAAGGTTCGCGACGTGTGTCCACTGACTCCGCTGAGGTTCTCAGCATGACTGCGGGCTCCCGCGTCGCCGCCCCTCGATACAGCCGACATACTGCTTCAGAAAATATTCTCCGCCGACCTGGGGTATACAGAACACAGCCCTGCACGCGGGGAACAAGCCAGTCACGCCTGTACACTTTTTGTTACCCAATAGCACCAGTTTTAATATAATAACCAGTGACATATACCTGTCTTCTTCTAACACTAGCTTGAGATTAACTTTAGAGCGAGACAGACGATAATGGCAATGTCGTAACGAAAAATGGTTTTCTTTGTGTTAGTGTCATAATGTGTTTCGCTTTATCAGATTTACGTTGAAAGCTCCGCTGTTAGTTTCCGTGGGCGCCATATCGTCGGTCCTTGTCTATCTTAGCTCGGAATGAGTATGAGTGAAAGAGATAGATGTCAGCCGGGAAATGTCCCGGCTAATGTATTTTCCTGTGGGAAGGAAAACACATGTCGTCGCTTTTAATTTAATACGCGTCACGCTGTGTCGTCATGTCGGCGCTGACCGAGTAGGTACCACGTTTTGTTTTTAGAAGAATTCTGTTCATATGTGATCTGAATGTTAAATAGGTATCTTAGTTTTCTTTTCTTTTCCGACACTTATTTGGAATTTTATACATTATTATTATTAATTAGGTGGATAGCCATTGATAAAAATATACATATTTTTGCACCAATATTTTAGAACAACTAAATTATTTGAAACTGTGTTATTTTTTTAAATATATCTGTGATTGATTGATTATTTTAAAAATTTGCGTACCGATAAAATCAAAATCTACTATAGTATAGAAAATTTCAATAACTCCGGGAAAGGATACATAAACTCTAATTACATAGATAAATATTCCAAAATTCGTTTTATGTCATGTGACTATCACAATTAAGAGTATAAATGCACCGGAACTAAGTAAGTGCAGGCGCTCCAAAAAATTTATAATTACTTTAATTAATTACACATTTAAAAAAAAACTTAGTTTGGTTAATTATCTGTGTTGTAGGTGAGAGTGGAGTTAGAGCGGGGTGGGGCGAAGAGGTGAGGGTGGGGCGCTTGCGCAGGGGCGGTTCAAAACGACCTGCGCATGCGCATCATTGGCGCGCACACAACCTTCCGAGAAGGCTGTACACCTTTCACACTTTTATTTCTATCACCATTTATTTATTTTCACAACCACATAAACACGAACATGGTAACTACATGATTAATTAAATATAATTTTTATTGAATAACTTTTCTCACGCGATCTGTTTTTTTTTTTTAACTTAAACTCTCCTGCATTATACTCTTTGCTGTAGGTATGTATTTTTTTTTTTGTAGAGCTTGGATTTATTCGCTTCGTTAGAATTGTACAATTAATTTTTAGTGAAAACAACATTCTTATCAAGCTATTAGTGCTGCGGCATGCTCCTGTTATAAATATTAGGTAGTTACTTACCGTGTGAGACCACATATGTACCATATTGTACCGACTTGGATATGGTCATTATAAATTTCGTTGTAGCGTAACAGTGATAAGGTATTTGTTTACCCAGTGCTTCTGATTTTGAGGACCTGCGTTCGATTCCGCGTTACCTAATGACATTTTAGTACCTAATCTTTACGGTAGTTAAGTGTGGTTAACTTGGATGACTAAAAAAGTGAAGCACGAATTTGTCAATTATTACATACATACATAACTTCACGCAAAATCACTTGCGGGGTAGGCAGAGAGAACGGAGCGCCATAAGACACGATTCTTACACACCTTCATTGACTTTCATAACTCTTTTCATGCACGCGCTTCGATTTTTGAGGCTCCTAACATTACCTTCCTCCAGAACACGTTCTATTTGTCTTGGCGGTCCTCGACTCCTACATCCATCCGCTTTTGCATTGTTTATCTGCTTAGTCAATTTTGCATCATCCATCCTTTCTACATGTCCGAACCATTGGAGCATGCCCTTCCTTACTTTTACACCAACACTCTCTTTCAATTCAACTTCCTTCCTTATAACCTTGATTTCGATGCGGTTAGCTAGGGTCACTCCGCAGATTTCGACCGCGTTTCATACTTTCATGCACACTCTGTCATACCCAGCTCTCGCTTCCATAAGTTAGCGTTGGGATCAGTATTGTATTGTGGCTTGCTAGCTGGACCTTTCTGCTAATATAAGCAATTATTACACGGAACTAAGAACGCTACTTCCTACACTTTCCACTATTAGAGCGTGAAGTTATAAAAAAGTATGTAGTAGTAACCTAAATATTTGTACCCTCTTGATATATTAGTTGAATTATCGCGTTTCTTAAACATAACGCGATATCGCAGTTGGACACCAGGTATTGGCACAATAGATCAAACCCTCCTCTTCACCTTCAAAAGAGGGCAGCGGATATTTCATTAAAATAAATAACGTTATTATTATATTATTATTTTTTGGATGTTTTTCGTCAGCAATGTATATACGTAGGTACGTAAGCTACAAATTATGTCGGACAATATCTCCGCGGGACACCGGCGTTATTAAATGTAGTTCACCAGATGGCGTGAGGCACCCCTAGCTCTGATCCTGTAAAGAATATTAAAAAAATTAAATTCACTCTCATAATATCTATTACGTTAAATGATTAGCCTGTAATTAATGTTTGCAAATTTTTACAAAGCTTTGTAGCATAAAGAATAAGAAATTAATTTAGGTTGCTTAAAATTATTTATATACAAGTGTTGTAATCAACAAAAATGAGGCATATCTACGCCATATTTTTGGATATTACATATCATACAACAAAGGATCTTTACAAACAAAATTTTTCTTTAGTAAATATATCTTATAAATAAATATTTATTTTTTTGTTTCACGGTCTTATGTGGGTTACCAATAGTGAAAATCATATTTTTAACATCAAATTTTTGATTTTTATTTCCAAAAAGTGGGTGCTCTCTGTATCAATGAAAATAGCTTTTGAACTACTACCATCTTTTTGTTCATCACTCGTGAAAATGATCTCTGTAAAGAGTTCGAAATGTCGGGAAAAAAATAAAAATAAGTTCTAAATAAACGCGATATATTCCTATAAAGTTGTTTTTTAATATTATGTTACAACACAGCAATTTTTTTAAATTCGAATATCGAAACATGAACTACCCGTCCAGAACGGCTGTAAGGATAATGGTTGATGATGTAGTACTGGAGCACGTGAATGATACTGTAAGTATATATTGGATGCGCTTTTAGCAGGAATGGCAGGTACACCGCGGATGTAAAAATAAGAGTGGCGTAAGAAAACAGCGTAAATGTAGCGTTAGGAAGATTCCTGGGTGCAAAGAATATTAGCAGAAAAGCCCAGCTAGCAATCCATAATGGGGTACTGATCCCAACGCTAACTTATGGAAGCGAGGTGGGTATGGCAGAGTGTGCATGAAAGTAAAATAAACGTGGTCGAAATGAGGGCACTGTGTAAAATCTGCGAGGTGACCCTCGCTGATCGCGTCGAAAACAAGTTTGTAAGGAAGAAAGTTGGATTGAGAGAGAGTGTCCCTGTAGAAATAAGAAAGGGCATGCTCCGATGCTTCGGACATGTACAAAGAATGAATAATGCAAGACTGACTAAGCAGATTTACAATGCAAAAGCGGATCGATGTTGGAGTCGAAGACAGCCAAGACACATTCCATGACCAAATAGAACGTGTTCTGGAGGAAGGTGATATTAGGAACTTCAAAAATCGGCGCGCGTGCATGAAAAGAGTTATGAAAGTCAACGAGTGAGGCGTGTGAGAATCGTGCTTTATGGCGCTCTGTTTTTTCTGCCAACCCGGCAAGGGATTTGGCGTAAAGTTATGTATGCTTTTATATCCGATTCTGAATATTAATGAATCCGATTATGAATATTGCTAAGAGATCGGTCAGCCCAAACGTAGGATAAATCTTAGCACGCTATCGTTGACTGGAGTGAGCAATGAACCCTTAAAATGGCACAGGCATATAATTTTTGCTGCTTGATGGCGTCCATGCAAAACACAAATTCGCGACCTAGTGCGCTAGTGCCTATTAGTATAGAAATAGTACCTAATATTAAGTCGTAAATATATCTTTTAAAGTAATATAATACCCATTATACTTTAAAAGACATATTTACGACTATTGATGATATTATCATCAATAGAGATGGCGCTAACTGATTAGACGGGGCTCGTTGATGTCTAATGTGAAGAGTTTAGCTACAATTTAATGTCAATAAAATAATTAATAACATAACATAACTTCACGCGTTTTTGAACCCGACGGTATAGGCAGCGGCTGTTAAGCCTCGTCTCGCCGTTATGTTTACGTCCCAAATAGAACAGGTGGCGAACCTATTACCATACCGGGTACAAAGTTTTCAGTCGTCGATATTTCTCATACGTAGCTTCCGAAAATAATTTAGAAAAGTCATTGGTGTGAGCCAGGATTCGAACCAGCGACTTTTAGATTCAGAAGCGGGGTGCTCGACCACTGGACTACCGAGACCTTAAAATAATTAATTATATATTTAAATAATCTTATAATTATAAATATTACTTTTATGTGTAATACCTATTAGTAATTTGTATAATAGAGTTACTCCATCTCTTTCCATGGGTGTCGGAAGAGCCAAGTAAGGGATTTGACCTGACATAAAGAGTTGAAGAATGAGTTGGTACCTACTTAGTGATCCATTGGTAGAAGTACCGACTGCGGTGTCGAGTTCGACGGTTTCAAACCCCACCCGAGTACAAATATTTATGACAAGCATGAATGTTTGTTTAGCGTCTGGGTGTTTTTCTTTATAATGTACCTAAGAAAAAAAAGTATATAGAAAAGAATTTAGTTACTTAGCTTGCGTGTATTGTGTCGAAGATATTATTATTATATTTTATTTTAAACTAGCTATTATACCCACGGCTTCGCATTGAAGCCATTAAATAACTATCAAAGATCTTTACCATAGAAATGAATCAATATGATAACTCTACTTATTCGTAAAAAAATTTTAAAACCTCTTATACCTTCAAAAATATGTGTAAAAAGTTATTGACAGTTTTATTATTGAAAGTTTTTCAATACCGAACCGGTAGATGGCGTTGAAGAAGCTAGATTTTGAGATTTTTGGACAAACAATTTTTTTAATTTTTCGTAAAAAATATTTTTTTTTCCTCAATAAAAGGTATCCTATGTACTTCTAATACCTCCAAAAATATGTGTACACAGTTTCACGATGATCGGTTGCGTAGTTATTGCGTGAAAGCGTAACAAAAATCCTACATTTATATATTATTATAAGCATATAGATGTGAATATATCTGTATTGTCACCTCATTCCTTCTCCTGAATGTATATAGAGGTTATTTAGGGATTTGTCTCACATTGATGAACTGTATCACTTTGGATTGCCTGATGAATTGGTCCTCTTTTACTAAAATTGGAGAATTTTGAGTAACACCAAAAAAAAAATTGGCCAAAAGTTGCCAGTATTGTTTCGACACCAATTGTACTACCATTTTGTACTAAAGAATGAGTCTATTGTGTTGAAGCAGAATTGACGTTACCTATACCGTACCAGATATTAAGGGCGTAAAGTTACAAATATGACTATCGGTACAAAAAAGTGTGTTTATTATCTATTTCCAGATTAGCATGACGTTTTGAACACACATCAAGTAGTTTATTAGGAGTATTTTAATATTCACAAAATTGACTTTCATCAAAGTCATGTTAATTAATATTTTGTTAAAGCTATTAAATACATAAAATATAATTTATGATATTTAAATAAAAACCCTGGCTCCCGTAAATATAATTAAATCTTAATAAATAATTGAATTTATTTAGGATTATATTAAAAAATACAGCCCACCAAAATAAAAGAAAAAAAAACATTAAATTAAAAAGAAAAAAAAACACCTGTTCACCTCTTGCCCCTAACTGTAACAGTAATTAATTCGATTCCAAGTTGGACTCGTCATGACTCGCGATGACTATTGATATCTGTTCGTTCTCTGAAGACGCCGACACAATCGGGTGTGATCGATTTTTTTGCTCGAGCATTCGAATGAAATTAGTTTCGGATTCGGAACACTCTTCAATTGTGTTTATTTCACATATGTACTTGAAAGTTATTTATAGATTCACGCCAAGTTCCTTGCGGGGTAAGCAGAGAAAATACGGCCCTATGAGGCATAATTCTTACAAAATTCACTGTCTTCTTCGACTAAACTGTTGTCATACACGCTTGTCGATTTTTAAGGCTCCTGACATCACCGCCACGTTAGGTTCCCAGTTCCAATAAGGCAGAAAATCTTGGCTCTCGTAAAACAATCGTTTTATGTCACTTCCTTGATTCGATTCTCTGATTCATAATCAATATGATGAATAGTTACCCAAAAAATAGGGTTCTAAAACTTAATGCTTTTGTATTTCTCTGATTACTTGTCATTATTTTTAGGCTTTGTTTTTCTAACTTTTTTCCGAACTTCGGAACTTATTGCTAAGGTGTACAAGTTTTTGTCTTGTATACCAACTAAACTCTACAAAAAGTTCTACACTTTAGAATAAAAACTATTTTTGTATAAACACTAGTCATTTTTTTTTGTACGTGTATTAAAAAAAAGAATAACAAAAAAGTCCAAAAAATATTTAAAAAAGGAATCCTATTTCGTTGAACCTGGTTGAAGGAAATTTTAAATGCGTAGAGATATATTTCAAATAACACGCATCTGGATGTTTTTCTATATTACTATAAATAGTAGGTAGCTATTTTGTATATACCTACAACAAAAAAAGTAATACTCTACCTAGGTACATGTAGATAACAACAACATTTATATATTTTAAATCAATCGGGTAAAGTTGAATCCATAACACATAATTGAACAATAATAAGTTTTTCACTGTGGAAATATAAAATTGGATTATATATAAAACTTACGGAAACTAATTTTGATACATTACTTTTAATAGTATTTACGTACTTTTTAATCTTTCAGTCATTATAACAACGTGTTGCAAAAACAATAGCACCGCTTTAAAATTTGAATTTAGAATCATTCCATGGACATAATATAATATGTACCTACACACTAAGGTAGGTACAATTGTACCTACAGTTGATAAACAACATTGCATGCATGGAACGAGAATCATGCGCATATGTAGATTATGAATTGCTCAATTTGATGCAGACATATTAAATTATTATGATACAGCATGCATGTGGGCTGTAAGGGCTACCTTCATACGCTCTTCACTGCGGGGTTGCCTGCAATACATGTGCAAATGTAATGTACTACTATTATTGATAATATTATGTGATATTTTGATATCAGTGTTGTGACAAGCTGTTGATATCGCTGAATATCTAATATTCAATTCCACCTGCATTAAATTAAAGTGTAAAAACTATTCATAGATTATTGTCATCAATTAGTGTTGTTTGTTCATTCATGATTGTTATAACTTATAGTGTAGATATGAAATATTTGCTTCTGTAAAATTAAAATTTACATACGTTGATTACTTATCTATTAGTTAACAATAATACAATTATCACACATAATTATTGAAAATTTGTTGTTTTTATTGATATATATTATTTTATGAAAGTTGGATAAACGCGAAGTTACTCTCGCTGACCGCATCTAAAACAAGGTTGTAATGAAGGAGGTTGGATTGAAAGAGAGTATCGGTGTAAAAGTAAGAAAGGACATACATGCTCCGTTGTACATGTAGAAAGATGTTTGGACATGTAGAAAGAATGGATGATGCAAGATTGACTAAGCAGATACACAATGAGAATTGCAAGATGGAAGTAGGTGTCGAGGACTGCCACAACACACTTTCCATGATGAAATAGAACGAGTCGTTGATGTCAAGAGTCCTTAAAATCGACGAGTGTGTATGGCTGATGGCAAGAGTTATGAAAGTCAAAGAAGCGAGTGAGGCGTGTAAGAAACGTGTAGAATACATAACTAAAAAAAGTTATGTATCTTCTATTATCCATAAAAAAGGTCGCAACATCTGATACGTACACATTTAAGCATTCCTTACAATAAAAATACTGTAGATAAGTACTTAATTTAATTAGGTAATACGATTTTTTCAAAGAACTTGTTGATTCAGTGTACCTATAATAATAATAATCATTTATTTCAGGCAACATGGCCCATAAATACATATAAAGTTATAATACAATACAATACATAGTTACAATACATAATTTCAATATACATATAGATATAAATACAATACATAATAATTAAATTATTCAGCCGACCTATTTCCGCACCCACATGCGTCACCGACTCGGTATACCATGTCTGGATCAATCATGCTCAGGATGCTGTTAGCGCTGCCCCGCACCCTGCCCACCAGGGAAGCACAACTCTTACGCATAGTGCTTGTTAAAGATTTGTATATCTTACCGAAGATAGCTTAGCTTTTCATTAATATCATACACGAATACAATTTTTAAATCCACAAATCGATAAAATTTATTCCGGACATATTTATTTGATTATACGATTCCGCCATTGTTTCGCATCGGATCGAACCAACTCATTACTGAGCAAAAAGGGCTGAATTGTGAATGTACCCTTAGTCCTTACGGAGAGTCACTCGTATTATATAGATGCCGTTTCTAATCGTTCCGATTCGAATTCAGTTTTTGCCTTCAACATGCGGCATCAGATGCCATCAACATATTATTAATTACCTTCCCTTTATATTCTATTCGTAACAAACGATCGACTTGATTAAAATATCTTAATAATAGACGTACAATAATGACCGATATTGATGTGGTTTGTAATACTGAGTCAGCATCAATCTATACACCATTGATGAATTGATGATCAAAATGGCCGATGACAAAATGTTATTGTAATTGTTTTTCGTGTCCCACGAGGTATATATACAAGAAGTCCGAACGGTAAAGCTTTCCATATTATTAATGTACACTAAATCCAGATCTTAGTTCTCTTTTCTGCCACTGGCTGCGCTAGAATTTAGGACGTACCGATGCTATTATTACAATGAAATGTGAAATTTAAAGTTGAAAAGTTAATGTAATAAATAATTTAATAGCTGTAAACATTAACATATGTCAACAGTAACAAAATTTCCCGCGTAAGGATTTAAACGAGATCAAAAGATACGCACCTAGCGTATCTTTTGAAAAATGGCGTGTCCTATCCGCGAAAATACTTTCCCCTAACTGGAGAGCATTTGTCCAACATTACTTTTGGACTCCTTGTACGTTCGTGGTACTTTCAACCGTTAGTAGTGAAAATGTCCAAAAGACGTTCTACGTATGTACAATAAAGTAGTATAGTTATACTTTATTCTATTAAGAGACCCGGAGTACTCTTTGCCACTAATAAAATGGTCAGTAAGGTAACCTGGAATGGTTTACAGCGCTCCTGTTTTTTTTTAACTGGCTGACATGTCGGTATAAGACATACGTATAACCTTTTTTGGTAAACGGGCTATCAAACATTTATAAAGTTTTTCATATTGGATGATTAGTTCTTCAGATTATCGCCAAACAAACAAACGTTCGACGAAACACACAATATTCAGCTTTTCCATATTTTTATGGATTTATATAGTCTCGGTGGTCCAGCAGTCGAGCACCCCTCTTCTGAATCAAGAAAGCGTGGGTTCGAATCTGGGCTCACATCAATGACTTTTCGAAATTGTTTTCGGAAGTTAACTGTGTGCCCGGTATAGCAATACGTTCGCCACCAATTCCATTTGGGACGTAACATAATGGCGTGTCGAGTATCATCGAATGTTTTGCGAGGCTTTGAAATGAAACTATTACAATATTAAAAATAAATAAATGTTTAAGTTTAGGTACAAATGTACCATTAATATCTAGGTCTATGACCATTAGAAATCCATTTGTCAGATGGAACGTTACGATTGAGTGCACCGGGTACCAATCGCGGCCGCCGCGAGCCGCCCACAAAAAAAGCAGATCAAACACACCGCTCAACACGAATGAAACGCGACAAATTACTTCTATTTTCAAAATAGAACGCTTTAAAGAACAAAGGAAAAAAGAAGGAAACAGCCAGCATCTCGACCCCACGAGAAACTAACCACGACTAATTTTCGACGTTGTACAGAGTAGGTTACACAACGGTAAAAAAGTGTAGTGCAATATTATTCCTCTGTACATGTACTATATGGTAACTTGACAACTGTAATATCTGAAGGTGTAGGCAGTGGTTGTTGTGTTTCAATTCGCCCAATTTATTTCCAATCTCGAATGTAATTGATGGTTAAAACTTTGATCATTTCTAATAATATCATTATCATTACATAGTATAAAACAAAGTCGCTTTCTACTGTCTGTCACCTTATATGCCTTATCTTTGAAACTACGCAATGCATTTATGTTTAATGTAATAAAAAAGAGAGATTTCGAGATTTAGTACTTTAATAATTGCAAACGCTGGCTTTAAAAATTACAGTATAATTATTATACACCTTCCAAGCAGTTCGCTGCATGAATGGGCCGGCTCGACCGGTGAAATACCACGACCTCTCAGAAGATCGACGTAAAGTGGCTCATGCCGCGTTTCTTTCGGTGAGAGAGGTACCCGGAGGCTCACCCCCTTTCCCCATCCTTTCCTTTCCCCTATCCCCTAAAGGTCGGCAACGCAACAGTAACACTATATGTGTTGCTGGTGTCCATGGGCGGCGTTGGTTGCTTACCATCAGGTGACACGCCTGCTCGTTTGCCCTCCTATCCCATAAAAAAAAAACCCTCTCTACAAAAAAGTCTGCAATAGCGTATTTTTATTTTATTTTTATTTCTTCCTTTTGCATCTGAGGCGAAACAAACTGCGCTGGGTTAACAGTAAAAAATGAAAAAGTTTATTAGAAACCAACTTACAAACATTTTCGGAAAGAACTTTTAGAACCTATGTATGTATTTTCCCTTTTTTTTTTGTCTAATGCTGTCTAATGCTAAAAGTATGAAAGTACTGATTAGAATACCTAGTTTACCAAACCTATTGCCTTAAAGGCCACAATTTAGTCAGCCATATTTATGACACATATCTTCCGAATTATCTTTGGTGGGACTCGAAACCCAAGACTTCTTGGATACAGAATCCGGATTTTCGACGTCCATACTACAGAGACGAAGAAGATTATTACCAAAATTACAGCAAATTATACACGAAATTTATAAACAAATGTTTATTAACAAACAAGGGGGTCACCCCCCTTTTCAATGGGATATACAAAAAGTAACTAATCGTAGAGGGAGCTTATCGTGATGTACTTACCGTACGCAATCAAGTCTATTCAATAATATAGAATACACAAAATTATTTTGATCAGATAAGTATTACTGTATTAGGCAGTTGTATTGCGAAATTTATTATTTAATATTCGTGAGATAGACTATCAGATCTTTATTTATTGCATAGGTAAGTATGAATAGAATATTATTATCCAAATTTGCTATAAATTAAGTATATTGTTGATATCGTAAGAATATAAAAATCATGATAAACAAGAAAGGAAAAAAAATGTGATCAATACATAAATTTGTGGATATTATATATATATTATTTGTTTTTTTTTATAAATCTCATAAAACCACAGCCAAGACTTTTGATAATATGGTTAGTTTGGAAGGATGATATGTTGTGCCCACCCCATTTCGAGTAGGATAAGGGTAAATGATCATTTATAGTTTAAAAAAAAAAATTCTGAATACTTTTCTTAACAACCAGTATTATCGTTGTTAGGATTTTTTTTTTATTAAATAGTGATGTGAAATGAAGTGATGTGATGTGATAGTGAAAAGATCTCGACGATTTAATTATAATTCGATGACAAAATTGGGATTTTATTTTAATAATTTTACAAGCGAAGCTGCGAGCATAAGGTAGTGTGACTATAAATAGGCACTTGGTCTTATAAACGATCTAAGTTGAATTAATGAGACAATAATTTTAATACATATTAAGTTTTACTTTGACTAATATAAAATTTATGAGTGCCTATTTATAAAATCAAAAAACAAGTTTGTTTTTAATGAATAGTAAAATAGAACTTCGTTATTAATGACAGGATTACGAATTTAAAATTCTATATTAATTTCATGTAACACTTAAAATAGGTAGGCGGCTGTTGACAGGACTTTTACAGATGTTCGTTCCTACATAAAAGCGGGGAAAAAAAACAAGTACCTTCCTAGTTTATGATATCCAAATCGCTATTAAAAAGCTAGTAAGTCTCTCTTACGCTGGCAATATCTCTATGAGTCACAACTAACTCTCTTTTTAACTCACTGGAGACGAATTTTATCAAACTCTCAAAAAAAGGAATCTAAGATATTGTTTATTAATTTCCACTAAATTGCTCAAAGTACATATTATTTTATTAGAGATAATTCAATCAATTAATAAACCGACATGTTTTAATTACATTTTGTTAGGTTTATGAAGAAAAATGGGTTATTAATAAGCGTAAAGGTTATAATGGCAGAGTGGCAGGAGCACCACGCCCGTGCACGCCCCCGCACGCCCATATACCAGCCAGTTAGTTGCTTACTTACTTACATAACCAAAAACTTTCTTTTTTTTTTGGAAGTTTGGCGAACGCGGTTTGAGTATTAATCCAAACAACATTATACGTATTTAACACGTTTCGCATTACACCTTTTGAGGTTTTATTAAAAATATATGTATTTATTTTAATATCAAATATTTTTATTTATGATCATTGGTAAATTTATTATAAATTAAATAATAGATAATAAAAATTAAAGAGTCAAATAAGAATTTAGAATGTGTTACGTATGATATATTTTAAAATTAAATAATAATATGTAATAATTAAATTTAAAGAGTTCAGAAGAGTTAAAATAAGAGTTCAGAATATATTACGTAATAAATATTTTAGTAATAACTGCTATTTTTATGTGATGGCCGCAAACACGGAGGCGAGTCACCTATTTATCTCTAAGACTTTCGCGATTCACATCCATGACATTAAAACAAACTTTAGGATTCTATCGCGTTTATTTATTACTAATTTTATTAATTTCCGAGTCACCTAATAGTATGTCACCTGATAATAGTCAGTTGCATTGCCGCCATTTAGAGGAGTGGGATGGAAAGAGAACCATACCACCATCATATTATAATTTGGTCTTATTAAGTATGTGGCAGCCTATTGGTATTGGGCGGCATGACAAGATTGTCATTCATCGATTGGTGTATACCCGAGTTCGTACTCGGGACATCTGAATTACATTTCCAGTCTTACACCAACCGGCCATCGAGATAAAATGTTAAAATATATTTATTCTTCAATAATATTTCTTTCATTAGAATCATTTTAGCAAATGATGTTTTTGTACTAAATATATTTCTCAACTGACAAATTACAAGGCAAACTTCTATCTAAATTGTCCATATTTTGCCATTAAAACGAAGTGTCTACAATATTAAATATTAAAAGAGATTTGTATTCAAATTAATTCATTTTACTAAAAAAAACATAACGCACACACATACACATAACTTCACGCCGAATCCCTTGCGGGGTAGGCATAGAGAACAGAGCGCCATAAGACACGATTCCTGCACACCTCACTCGCTTCGTTAACTTTCATAACTCTTTTCATGCACGCGCGTCGATTTTTGAGGCTCCTAACATCACCTTCCTCCAGAACACGTTCTATTTGGTCATGGAATGTGTCTTGGCCGTCCTCGACTCTTACATCCATCCGCTAAAAAAAAAACAAATTTAATATATTCCATTTATTATTATTACACAGGTATTAGATCATGTACTTTATCCTTACATTAGAGATAGTTATGACAGACAGTCCATAGTTATGACCATAATCATGCCTCCTATGGCGTCATGGAAGCGGCCATACACCATTATCATAGCTAAATATGTTTAAGAAATTAGTAAATAGCCAATTACACAGTTGGAGGAATACAAATAACCAAACAGAAACTTTTTTATTACAACATGTAAGTAAATAAACTATATTTTTATTGGACTGTTTGATTTTTTGTTTCGAGAAAAAATTAACCATAATTAAAGTGACCTAAAATTAATTATTGTGATTAGGTATGTAATAATTGTCATGAAAATTTAATTATTTCTTTGTATATTTTTATATACATGTATTGATACAGAACAAGTAACTATTACCCTCGATAAATAGAACTAAAGCCGTGTTCGCATAAGGCTTGTACTCTGTAATATTTAAGATTGTTATTTGCGGGATTGATTTTAAATTTTATTTCTTAAAACTTAAGACAATTTTTCGTAAATATTGAAGCCAGAAAGCATCTGAAATATAAATAATAATATAATAATATCGAATGAATAAAATAAGTCGGATAAAAGCGTAACTAAGTTTTTGTAACAATATTTTTATTATAAAAGTTGTCGGATCAAACAGTTGCTATAAGTTATAGTATAAACATAAAATTTACACTCATAAACCTCACATCTTTTTCTACCCGATGGTGTAGGCAGCGTCTGTTAAGCCACGTCGTGTTTATGCCCTAAATGGAATAAGGTGGCGAACTTATTGCTCCAAGGCTAAGCTCCAAGCCTAAGTCTCCAAGTTTACAGTCATCGATATTTATCATACATAACTTCCGAAAATAATTTCGAAAAGATGTGAACCAGGATTCCGCCGTGACATCTTGATTCAGAAGCGGGGTGATCGACCACTGGACCACCGAGACCAACAAAATATACTCTTAGTATATGTACTTATCACTCAAATAATCAGTCCCTAAGTTTTTTAATCAAAATCACACTGTTTCATATTTCCTAAATACCTACTACTTTTTTTATGTTAGAAGGGGCAAACGAGCATGCGGGTCACCTGATGGAAAGCGATCACCGCCGCCCATGGCGTCTGCAATACCAGAGGCATCACATCAGCGTAGCCGGCCTTTAAAGTACTCAGTTTAATTACTCGGAATTCTGGTATTTATATTTATTATTAACTAGCAGACCGCGCGAACTTCGTACCCCTATATTGTATGTAGCTTCCCGCCTCACGGTATTACCCGCGTACAAACAAAATGTCGATGACGATGATGATTACACATAGCCTATGTTACTCAGTGATAATGTAGCTTTCTAAAGGAAAAAGAATGATTAAAATCGGTCTAGTACTTTTTGTGTATATTCGTTACATACAAAAATACAAATCTTTCCTCTTTATAATATTAGTGTAGATTAAATTTGGTAATGTCTATTATTATCCAGACTTCAAGTCTTACATTTTTATTTTAGAGTATATGTTTATCTGTTAGTGTTTAAAGGTTTTAAACTCATTGGTAGAAATTAGAAATGTAAGAAATACAATCAGACTGGAAAGTCCGTTCTAATAAAATTGGGAATGATATTACTTGAAATTAATTACGCTAAAGAAAAATTATTTTTATATAGAACTAGATAATTAAGTATAATGAGCAAATACATTATTTCGCTTATTACTTTCATTCGGATGATATATTTTTTTTATCTCTGAACAGATCATTTTTAAAAGTAATTGTGAACTGCGCTTGTTTGATATGACTGAAGAAAAAAATATAAAACCTTCTATATTTTGGTAAACAAGTGTAATTATATATATTATTCAGTTACTATTAATTTAGCGTGAACGCGTCTTGCCGCTACCCTTGTTCTAAGGCAATATAGCCTTCATAGTGTTGTAGAAAGGCACTTATGGGCCTGGCGCGTTCTACCCGGAGTTATGGAGGCCCCCGCGGGGCACCACGGGGCTCCTCCATCCCCTCCCTCCACTTAAACCAATTTATTGCGCGACCCTTTAATAAATAAATAAATAACTGAAGAAAATTCAATGATATACAACCGCTCTTGCTGCGCCATACTTGTTCTTTTATCGAAAAATTGCTGGAGTTACGTGAAAAATTGCCACAATTTAATCTTTTTACCCGATTGCTTTATAAGGAAGGTTATATTTTCCGGATGTATGTAGTTACATTTCTTAAGCACGCCCTGCAGCCTTGATAACTAGATGGATTTTAGCGCGTAAAGTATATAAACACAGGAATCCGAACGGTCTAGTCTGTTCCATAGTATTATTATACACAATAATAAACTCAGATCTTAGTTCTATTTTTTGCCACTGGCTGCGCTAGAATTTGATGATGAAGATTATGAATATGTAAGTCGCGTATAGTATTAAACAGTTCTGTTAACTGCGTCAAAATTCCGTTCGAGAACCTTCCTTCCTTCGACAAAACTTCGAGAAGCACTCCTACGCGAGATGTTAAGGCCCATACGTTTAAAATTACCTTTGCCAAGTTGTACAGTGTAGTTCGAATCATCGTAAACACTATAATAAATTTCAGAGACACCAGACTTCAGCACTATGCATCAAATGTTTGACTTCGAAAAATCTTACGAGAAGTTGTGTGAAATAATTATCGATAGGTCAAAACTCGATAAAAGGCGATTGGGTCCGCTACATATTCTTTAGGACCGTTTAAAAAGTTTACATATCATCCAGAATAGTCGCTGTTCATACTTTGAGGGTATAAGGATGTAACGTGATAAAAAAAACCCATTTCAACATACTTTATTTTCTTTTTACCAAGATTTCATTCATTTTATTATATTTGTTTAAAAAATTAATTTAAGTTTAAACAACTCGTATGGTATTATCGTGTATAAATCATTCAAATACTATTAATAGCATTAAATTAAATTTAGTTGGTATATATTTAATATTCAAAATGGTGTTTTTATTCAAAAATATACAACTCGCTATGCAATTAGATTATGGATATTAGAAAAAAGGTTTCTATTAAACTTTGACAGTCGTTGAAATATGTCATCTTAGTAAAAAAAGAAAAAAGGTCAAGAGTCAGTTTTGTGATAGCTTGTCCGTATTATCATATATATTTATTGATAATATAATTAATTTTATTGGCAGATAGTACATATTTATTTCTCGGATAGTACATATAGCAATTTAATGTCTCGGAGGTCCAGTGGTCGTGTTTTTATTTTTTTTATGGGATAGGAGGGCAAACGAACAGGTGGGTCACCTGGTGGTAAGCAACTAACGCCGCCCATGGACACCAGCAACACATATAGTGTTACTGTTGCATTGCCAACTTTTAAGGGGTAGGGGATAGGAAAGGATGGGGAAGGGGGTAGGCCTCCGGGTACCTCTCTCACCGAACGAAACGCGGCATGAGCCACTTTACGTCGGTCTTCTGAGAGGTCGTGGTATTTCCCCGGTCGAGCCGGCCCATTCATGCAGCGAACTGCTTGGCTCTACCTATTTCATTTGGGACATAACACAAGTCATGATTTTCGGCGAGTCGAGGCTTAACAGCCGCTGCTTACACCTTCGGGTAGCAAAAAATACCATGAGTCGCTAAGGAAATCATAGCAAAAATGTCTAAAACTATCATACCTAGACGATGGTTTTATTGAACGAGAGTGTCGGTGTAAAAGTAAGGAAGGGCATTATCCGATGGTTCGGACATGTGGAAGGAATGGAAGATGCAAGATTGACTAAGCAAATATGCAATGCAAAAGCGGATGGATGTAGCAGTCCAAGACGGCCAAAACACACCTTCCACGACCAGATAGAACGTGTTCTGGAGGAAGGTGATGTTAGGAGTCTCGAAGAAATCGACGCGAGTGCATGAAAAGAGTTATGAAAGTCAACGAATTGATTGAGGTGTGTAAGAATCGTGCCTTATGGCGCTTTATTCTCTCTGCCCACCCCGCAAGGGATTTATATACCAGTCGTAGTAATTTCGTCCATGTTTTCTTGTTTCACGGAGGCACTTTCGTCAAGCACTCGTGTTTAAGAACTTTATACTAAACTAGCTGACCCGGCGAACTCTGTTTCGCATCAAAAGTAATAACTGCTGCCCCGCTATGTTAATACTGCAATATCTTCGACAAATTTGAAGTCGATAGCAGCTATAGGTTAAAAATGGGAATTTTCCATTGTTAACACCCCCGCAACCCCCCTTGTGGGTGGAATTTAGTAAAATCCGTTCTTAGCTGACCTCTACTCGGCGAAAGGAATAATCCTACCAAATTTCAAGTCGCTACGCCTTATGGTTCCAGAGATATCGTGATGAGTCAATATATAGGTGGAAATCTCTTATATATATGTTAGGTCGGGGAAAAAGTCTTTTCGCATAACGTAGGTATAAACTTATTATAAAATTTCTTTGACTGTACTATTTGTGTCTGGCTGGTTTTGGTAACATTAAAAAGGTTACATTATAAAGAAAAGAAAAAAATAAAAAAAGTTGTTTCCCGCTATTTTTCATTTGTTTTTCTCTCCGTAAAAATGAGTGAATCTAATGAAGAAATTCGATACATTTTAAAATTTTATTATAAAAAAGGCAAAAATGCAACTCAAGCAGTGAAAAAAAATTGTGATGTTTATGGACCTGATGCAGTGTCAGTAAGAGTAGCACAAATTTGGTTCAAACGTTTTCAGTCCGGAAATTTTGATGTTAAAGATGCACCTCGCTCTGGTCGCCCTGTTACGAATAAAATGGACGCCATTTTTGAAAGAGTGGAGCAAGATCGGCATATTAGTAGTTACGATGTAGCTGAAGAACTGGGAATTGACCACAAAACAGTTTTGACCCATTTGAAGAAAGCTGGTTATACAAAAAAGCTCGATATTTGGGTGCCACACGAGCTCACTCAAAGAAACTTAATGAACCGTGTACTCATTTGCGATTCATTATTGAGACGTAATGAAACCGAGCCGTTTTTGAAGAGATTGATAACTGGCGATGAAAAGTGGATCACGTACGACAAGAACGTGCGAAAAAGGTCGTGGTCGAAAGTTGGCCAGGCTTCACAGACTGTGGCCAAACCTGGCCTAACACGAAATAAGGTGATGCTGTGTGTATGGTGGGATTGGAAGGGCATTGTTCATTATGAGCTTTTACCGTCCGGCAAAACCATCGATTCTGATCTTTACTGCCAGCAACTGATGAGATTAAAGGAAGCAGTCGAGAGAAAACGGCCGGAATTGATCAACAGGAAGGGTGTGGTCTTTCATCACGATAACGCTAGACCACACACATCTTTAGCCACTCAGCAAAAATTAAGAGAGTTCGACTGGGAGGTCCTAGTGCATCCACCATATAGCCCTGACCTTGCGCCTTCAGATTTTCACCTGTTTCGGTCTCTTCAGAATTCTTTAGGTTTTGTAAGGTTGACCTCAAGAGAGGACTGCCAAAACTATTTGTCCCGTTTTTTTGATCAGAAGTCCCAAAGTTTCTACAGTAACGGGATAATGTCTCTGCCCACAAAATGGCAGAAAGTTATTCAACAAAACGGTACATATATATTGTAAATAAATGTAAATAAACTTTGAAAAAAATGTCTTGACTTTTCATACGAAAATACTTTTTCCCCAACCTATTATATAGATAATAAGTTAAATTTCTGTACATTGACTAATTTTAAGAGTCTGTGAAGACCTAAGAAAATAAAGCTTCCTTGACTTTGGCTTTAACTTTGATGGATTATTTGAAATATAGATAGAAGATTAAATGAAAATGTTCCCATGTAAGGCTCGATATGCTGTGAGAATACCTTTATGGTGAAATCATTGCATTTGTTATACAGAGGTCATGCAGCGACGACATTTCAGTTACTTTTCCGTCGCTCAAACTCAAACTCGGGTGGCGAACCTATTGCCATTACATTTATCACACAAATGTTCTGAAAAGCATTCCGAAAAATATATGATGTGAGTATTTTATTTCTTCTGTAATATTAGTACAAATTTGACTTCGCACTCATAATAACCAAGGATGATGTCAGTGGCAACGATTCTTCAGCATACTGAGATTTGCTAGTCGTCATCACATATCGATTCCCTAATTTGCAAACCTACAAACTCCACTTTTTTTCGAAAATGGCATTTTGATACCGGCAGAAATTAGACATTATCTGTATTAGGTCGGTATCAAAATTTTCATTTTTGTTAAAAAGTGGAGTTAGTAGGTTTGCAAATTAAGGTATCGAAATTATATCTCTTGATTTATACATCTCCTACTCTCCTTGGTCTCTGGTGATAGTAAGCAACTAGCGCCGCCCACGGACACCTGCAAAACAGATAGTGTTACAGTTGCGTTGCTGACTTTTCAGATGGGATGAAAGTGTTGGAAATGAGATAGGAAGGATATACCAAACGTAACGCGGCATGAGCCACTTTATGTCGATTTTCTGACAGGTCGTGGTATTTCACCGATCGAGCAAACTACGTGACTCTTTCACTGTAGAATATCGGAATCTCTACACTATAATAATATTATTTATTAAGAGATCACGGACAAATCTGTTATTTTTTTAATAGGGTCGTAAAATCAATTTGCTTGGCATAATGTCGATATACATATTTATATAGATAAGTTATAGAGAGATGTAGGCAGATACAAAAAGTACAAACTCATTAGTGAACCCGACCGGGAGCACGAGAATTAATGAAGGTGAACAATAATTTAGGGTTTAATTAAAAGTGCTGCCCTCCCGCGGCGAAGCCTCCAAACACCAGCTATACCTTTCTTAAGTTCTGTTCTTCTACCCAAAATATTATTTCTATAGATATAATTTGATGGCTATAAATTAATAAAATTCAGCCAGTGTCTTTAGATGAAACTCCCAAGATGCCAAGAAAGTTTTTTTTTTTTTTTCTAAATTGCGATGTCATTTAATAATGGCAGTTTGCTAACTGCAAAGTTTGGATAGACATGAGGTATGATTAGACCGCTGAAGTGAATTAAAAATTGTTAGGTATCACATTCTAGCGGTAAATGTACCTAAATTACCTAAATCAAAATCAAAGAAAATAGCTTCAGTTTCACAGAAACGTAAAAATGTCGACATGGAATTAAATTCGTCAATAAATGTAATTTAAATATATGAACACGTGCGCGCGTCGAAAGTACCTTCGTAGAACATGATAACAAAGGCGCAATAATGTTGTGCTATCATGAGAAGAACCGGGCAAATATATATAACACGCAGGAGATTTATTTTGGAGATTTTTTCTCAATACTATTGTGCTAGTACTATTTTCAGCTCCAAATGAAGACTATATATTTTATCACTTAATAGACTGATAATTATAGAGATAAACCTACCTATAAATAGACTTAGCAACATATCGCTAATTTAATTATAGAACTACATCAATCAATTTAAGTCTCAGTGATCCAGTCATCAAGCACTCCGCTACTGAATCGAAAGGTCGCGGGTTCGTATCCTGGCTCACACCAATAACTTTTTGAAATTATATTCGAAAGTTATGTGTGACAAACATCGATGACTGATAACTTTGTGCCCGGTATGTCAATAGTTCGCTGCATGAATGGGTTGGCTCGACCGGTGAAATACCACCACCTCTCAGAAGTTCGACGTAAAGTGGCTCATGCCGCGTTTCGTTCGGTGAGAGAGGTACCCGGAGGCCTTCCCCATCCCTTCCTGTCCTACTCTTTTAAAAGTTGGCAACGCAACTGTAACACTATATGTGTTGCAGGTGTCCATGGGCGGCGTTGGCCACTTAACATCAGGTGACACGCCTGCTCGTTTGCCCTCCTATTCCATAAAAAAAAACACGCACACCTCTGGGTAGAAAAATAATTTAAGTTATGTTATGTTAACTACAGTTATAAAAATTATAAGAAGTTCAGTTTACACTTGATTTATAAATTTATCAAAAACAATCTCAACGTATTTTCTCACAGGTATCGTATAGAACAATGTCTTTTCATTTCAAACGGGCTTGCTTTAAAAGAAAGGTGACTATTTACTAAATCACTGTTATTACGACGCAATACCGGGTAACACAATAGTTCTGATCGACTGGGGGATTTTATAGTAGCAGTTGCTTGCTGCTTTAATACTATGATAGTCCATGATTTTTTTTATGGGATAGGAGGGCAAACGAGCATGCGTGTCACCTGACGGTAAGTGACCAGCGCCGCCCATGGACACCTGCAACACATATAGTGTTACAGTTGCGTTGCCGACCTTTAGGGAAGTAGGATGGGAATGGATGGGGAACGGAGGTGGGCCTCCGGGTACCTCTCTAACCGAACGAAACGTCGATCTTCTGAGAGATTTATGAGATATTATAGAGATTCACGCAGAGAACTGCTTGGCTCTACCACTGTATGATTGAAGCCTTAACTTCGAATTCTGATGCTCACCAATGAATTTTAGAAAGTTATGTGTGAGTGATGAATGTGTGATTGGTATTTAATCATTTGGCGAATTGAGGCGAAACTGCCACTGCATACGCCTGCAAGTATAACAGGCGTAAAGATACTAAATAAAATATATACTATCATTAATGTTAATATAAATTTAAAAAATCTAGAATAGGCACAAGGTAACACTACCATAAGCAAATTTAAGAATTGTTGTTAACATGCATTATTATTGACAAATAATCCTCTTGCTAATAATAAGCTCTTGTAATTGTGTTTAAACACATATTTTTATCAACATTCAATAATTCTTATTTATTCGTACAGAAAAATATTATATCAGTATTCAATTCATTTGTAAACTGTGTTAATATTTCTTTTAATCAAAATAAGACCACAGTTACACCTACAAATTTATATATATATTATCACAGAATCGTTACAGAAGCTGTAATGCCATAAAGATGGCATAAAACTCAACATTATCATGTCGTAAACCGTAGTCATAATATATAGTAAACATACTTCATTCATAATGAATTTCATTCATTAAATGTAATGAATGATTTTAACAATGAATGTATCATATATAAGGAGACACGAGTATCATATATTCTACCTTCAACTTGATACTTGTTATATGGCTTTTTATGAAATCATGTAAGTATGCGATCGTTGTAATGAAGAAAAAAAAAGTTGCGTGACAGTGTACGTTCGCAGTATTCGTCGCGCTGCGCACGCGCACCACCCTTGACGCGCAAAACAATGGACGCGTCGTCGTTCCAAATTCGAAATACGAAACCGAACGGAAGTGCACGGACCCCCGGGATGCGGCGATTTTCTTGCGTTCGCGCTCTTCAAAAACTTTTCAACCCAAAGGAGGGCTAATGGCGATACGGAATTTTTGTTATCGGCGACGCATTGAAGTCAACTCTCGCGAGGCTCATTGTTCATGCGTATAATTATACGCACATTCTTCCATTGTTGTTCGCATAATCAAAGAATATGTTATATTTAATTTTCCCCTTGACTTTTGACTTCGTACTTATTGAACGAACTCAATGGAAGACGGTTGAATGTTCTCACGATTTATTTCAATGTATAGAATAAAGAACATTAGGATCAGTATGAATTTACTAAATAAGTACATTTAATAATTAATATCTTGGACACAAAATGAAATGAAAATATAAATAATGATCGGTGTTAACGTTGTTTATTTCTTGAAAACTCGGCGTATAGCTTTAAACTTCTTTACTCAACAATATAATAGTGCTTAATAATAGATTACCTAGCTTTTTCTATTTAATACGAAATTATTTTAAACTGAAACCATTAACTAAAGCAAGTTAAGTCATGTGTTCAAATAGCTTATATATTTTAGCAACTACACAATGAAGATATCCCCAAGAAAATGCTTTTCGAATATAATGTAATCATCCAACCCTGAAAGTCAAGTTAAGAGTTAAGCTTCCATATGGCCGAAGTTCAAGAGCATTTGAGACGTATGTACTTAAGTGGGTACTCCCCTACGTACAATAAACGTCACGTGCTCGCTAAGAGGTCTGCAATGCCCTCTAGTGTGATCAATCGAATACTCAAATAATTCAAGAGTCACTTATCGACTGGTGCTTTTGTATGTAACGCGTGGTTCGTAATCAAGCATATAATATTTTCAGATACTTAGATTTGAATTTATATTTTATTATTTAACATTAAAAAACGTTCAGTTTTATTTAGTCGTACTTAATCTGTGACTACTATTTATTTTTATCTCGCTTCTGAATCAAGAAATAGTGTCATTTAATCCGGGCTTACAGCAATGGATTCTCAGGAAACTTTTCAGAAGTGTATGGCAATACCTTTCGTCGACGTAAAAATTGGTCAACTTGTAGCTTATAAGCTAAGACGGCATACACCTTTGAATAGAAAAAGGTGTGAATTTATTCACTTTAGGAAGCTTAGATTGAATTTACAGAATAAGCCTCCATTTATGGGGTTATTGACCATCCGACCATAGAGAAATTTTGACATTTTTTTAATTTGAAATACAGCCGTCATACTTGACTGAGTCTAGCTTGCCGTTAATTCGCAACAGTTATGGTCTCTCTTGGTCAGCAGAGCGTGATAAGCTTCATTGCTTCATTATTTCACGATTTCTATATTTTTTTTGTGAACCTTTTAACTTTTTTATAAAGTTCTACGTGACATGTTGGTCTTGGACTAGTCTTGGTAGTTCAGTGGACGAGCTTTCCGTCACTGACTCAGGAATCGTGCATTCGGACCAATGATTTCTCAAAATTCTTGTCGGAAGCTATATGTAATAATTATATTATCTATGATAACTTTTTGCCCGGTGTTTAGGAATAGATTAACCGCCTATTCTATTCGGGAAGTAACGTAACGTTTCGGCGATTCGAGACTTTAACAGCCGCACACCTTCGGGTAGAAAAAGTTTCGAAGATGCGTTTAGTACTATATGTACTCAGGATATTATTGTAGGATCGGAATGAGCCACTTTATGTCGATATCCTGAAAGGTAGTGGTGTTTCACCAGTCAAGCCGGCCAATTCATGCAGCAAGAGGGCCCAATCCCTTCCCCCCACCATTTCCCCATCCCACTTCTGACTCCCCATATCCCAATATCCCTAGGGGTATTTTCCATTTCCCAAGGGGCGATAACGCAACTGTAACACTATATTATGTGTTCTGGTGTCCATGGGTGGTGTATGTTGCTCACCATCAGGTGACACGCCTGCTCGTTTTCTCCCCTACACCATAAAAAAGCAAACTACGACTCGCGAAGTTCGCTAGTACCTATATATACAAAGAAAATTAAATAATACAGCTATGCAAATATAGCTGAATAATATGTAGTCAAGTCAATGTAGTAAGTGTTTGCTATTTAGCTAAATTATAATATTAACTTTTATAAGAAAAACCCTTAGATATGAAGTAGTTAAATGCTAAAGCAGAATGGAGATGGAAAAAAAACATTGTAGGTACACTTTGTTGTGTAACGAATTAACTGTTACCTACGTGAGTCATGATCGTAAGAAATACCCTAATGTTTACCGTTAGCTCACGCGAAACTTTGTTAAAGTATGATTTCAGCCTTTTATTTATTAATATTACTTCTGAGTACATATAAAGGTTAATCCACAAAATCACATTCTCTACTAATACTTTTGAATAGAACTACAAACTACAGATATTGACTAAACTGACGAATAAGTTGAATTTATTAAAGATAATTCATCATCGTCCCTTGTTCCTGTGATTTGGGATCAGCGCAACAGGTCTTCTTTATCCATACATCCCAATCATTCGCTTCGTCCATACTAACACCATTCCTAAACATATCCATATCATATTTTCTTAGGTTTACCCCTTTTTCTATTGCTTTTTATTTGCTTCTGGAAATTATTTATATAAATTACAGAGTAGTTTTCGAAAGGGGCAAATAAAACAATTAATTACTGTAAATTTTTCCCGATTTATGACACTCGTCCACTAATTCCAAAGGATCACAAATTGTTCATAATATATATACATACATAGGCTCACGTCTGTATCCCATAGGGGTAGCCAGAGACTTTGGCTTTTCACAAACTACTTTTTTAAACATACCATTCATTTGGTTCGTATTAGCTCTGTATTGGTCTGCCAATCCCGATTCTGACTTCGTACACTACTTTAGTCAGTAGGCTTTCATTCATTCTGGCAATACGATCAAACCATCTTAACATACTTCTTGCCACCCTAGTCACCATGTCATCCTGCAACTTGCATTTCTTATCACTCTATTTTTCATTCGATCCGCGAGAGTGACTCTACATACGTCTCAGAGAACGCATTTCCAATTCATTCATCTTACTTTCATATTTCGCCTGCCAAAGCCAACACTCCTGTATGTCAGAGTACTAACTATTTGGTCTAAATAATGTATTATGCCTGCTTATACTACTTTTAGCTTATATTACTTGGTTCATTGAAAAGCTAAAAGTTGACAGCACTCAACACATTCTGATATCATAATTCAGCTTCAATTTGAATACACAGATATTAAACGTAGCTTAACCACGGGCGGTTCAGCCAGGATCGTATACCAGAGAGAATGGCCGACGGTTTTTTTTTTTCAATTTTTTTTTTGTACAAATATAATTTGTTTGATTTGTATAGAGTGAATTGCAGTAGTTCTGTATTACATTCGGTATAGCGGTATTGTTTGGTGATCGCGGGTGTCCGCGGTGCCCCGCCATTTTCTCCGCAGGGTTCTGCTAAAGACCCACTGTCACGTCAATTCTGATGTCGCCAAATGTGCTGTTATATTTGTGAATGAGGAACGAACTCTTGCCCTTTGAACGCTGCTATTATTATTCGCAAATTGGGTCGTAGCCACAACGTTTATATTTTCTTTATATTTTTAAAACTTCACGCCTTTTTCTACTTGAAGGTGTGGACAACTGCTGTTAAGTCTTGACTCGCCAAGTTATTATGTCATAAAAGAAATAGAAGGCGGAACCTATTGCCGTAGATCAGGACGATATTTTCGGTGACATTACTTTTAGAAAGAAATTCGAGAACTCATTGATATGAGACACGATTCATTGCCACTACTCCTTGACTGAGAAGCGAATACTTGACCTCTAGCGCATTTCATCTAAAATATTATTCCCGTAGCTACAGAACGTTTCCTCTCCTCGAAATATTTAGTCCCATGGAAATTTCATATTAGGTATTATATTCCATTGACATGTTCAAGCTTGAAACATATACTATTTAGATAATAATAAAACAAAAAGCCCTTTCACCTGTTACCCATAATGCAGAAAATTAGAAATGTATTAAAATATCTATTACGCCATTTTGGATCGTCCGCCATATTAGATTTAGAATGATGTCACACACCATAAAGTTCATTGTCATCCAAACTAAACTTGTATGAAAAATTTGAACTAAATCGGGTGAAGATATTTTCTTCAAATTTGAGTTCAAAGATTGAAGTTAATTAAAAGCTTTTAAATACAGCTAATCAGCAGATAATTTTTTAATACCTATCACTTACTTACCGAGCCATACCTACAGATGATGTCATGTCAGAAAAGGTGTTCAAGCGTGAAAACAAGATAAAAAAATTGTAATAAAAAACAACTCCATTACACATTTATGATATTCATATTTAATTTATTATACATCTTGCATTCCTTTGCAACAGAAAATAATAATTTCTACAATTTACCAACACATCTTGATTCTGTAACTTTTATTAAAGACATAGGGAAATAATTAATAAATAACTGTCCTTTAATCGATATGAATTTAATTTAAAAAACAAATCGTTGAAATACGATTGTCTCTCTAACTATATCAAATTATTGTTTTATAAAGTTTTTTTTTTATTTATTCTAAATGTATTAAAATATTTAAAAGTGGTCTCGACAAATACGCTAACACAAGCTGTAGATCAGCGGGGAGTCAACGTCGCCGACGGGACTCCACAACGGGCCTCCTGCATAAATAATAATAAATATTACAAATATCAAAGCACACATTCAAAAAACCAACACATACCAATAAATAAATATATTTATTAAAATTAATTTATTCATTTCATCTTACTGACAAGAAATAGAATCTTTTAGATGATATTTCAATGATCCCTAAGTCTATAACAGTGATGTTTTATAGGGCGACGTATCACGTCATATTTTTATATTTCTAAAAATAAGAATATGTACATACATAAATAACTTCACACCAAGTCATTTGCGGGGTAGGCAGACAGAACAGAGCGCCATAATGCACGATTTTTAGACGTTTCACTCGCTTCTTTGACTTTCATAACTCTTGTCAAACACGGTCGTCGATTTTTAATGCAACTGGAAATTAAAAAAGAAAACCTTTTTATTTAAGAATGCGAAGATGCTAATTTAGTAGATACTTTTAAAGGATTTTTTATATCGAAGTTAGTTCGAAAGAATCACATGTTGTGCACCTCAAGTGGGATAAGGGCAGGAAAATGATGACGATTTTCATAATTCACATGTAATTAATTACGACTAAATTGTAAAGGTTGTTATTAAAGAAAGAAAAGAGATGTTTCGAAAGATTCGAGCATGCCGGAAGAATAGCAGATTCAAGACTTAACAAGCAGATATACAGCGCAAAATTCGGAAATATGTAGAAGTCGAGGCTAGCCACGACACAGTTTTACGATCAAATCAACCATGTCCTATTGGACGTTAAAAGCGATGACAAGAGTCAATATCAAAGAAGCGAATGAGATTTGTAAGAAACAGCCTATATAATATTATGTTCTTCCTGCTTACCGTGCAAAGGATTTGTCGTGAAGCTATTCCGTTATTACTATTGTAAATTATCAATGCACCTTTTTATACTTTTTTCAGTCAATCGCTTAAAAAATAGAATACGCCGATAGACATATTAAATTAATATATATACAGGTGGCATTATCGAATAGTAATATTTATAATATTTTGATAACAATCACAAATTTATTAATAATAACTTTATTAATTTATAGAAGACATTAAGATATTAATGGCCGAAATCTTCGGAATGTATATTAGAGGTACATATTGCGTGAAAGAACTCCCGACGTCATCAGCTGCACGTCTGTAATAAAACTATAACTTGGACATAAATAAATTGATTACTCAAAAAGGGTTTAGTATTTTTTTTAAATGTATTTTTATTGACATTATAAAGGAATTAATAACAGTTTGATGTGATCGGTTTATCTCATCTAGAGATAGACTATTCGTGAAGTTGATGCAATCATTACATAGTATAAAACAAAGTCGCTTTCCGCTGTCTGTCCCCTTATATGCTTAGATCTCTGAAACTACGCAACGGATTTTGTGCGGTTTTTAATAGATACAAGGTGTCGACGGGGTGGTTTTTATTTATACCTAATTCTATAATATATTCAAAGTCAGCGATGGTGTATGTCTACCTCTAAGCGATAACCCACAATGACTGTTATGCTTCTGGCTCGAAACAAGGCTCACCGGGAGAACTAGTAAATTTTTAATAGAGAATTGAAGATTTGCTCTTTTCTTTTTGCCCAGCCCCCAAGTTACTTGGCGTGAAGTTAAATTAGTAAGTAAAAGTATCATAATCTTTACAATGTGAACTTGTACTTAATTATTAATTTACCTACCCCTCAATAAATCATCGTAGAGCCAAATAGTAGGCTGCGTCGATGGACCGGCTCGACCAGTGAAATACCAAGACCTCTCTGAATATCGACGTAAAATAGATCATGCGACATATCTGGAGGCCCTCCCTTCTGCTTTGCCCGTCCCCATAGCACTTCTGACTAGTTCTGACTATCCAGTGAATTGCCGGCAACGCAACTGTAACATGATCTACAGTAGATAATGGGCGGCGTTAGTTACTTATCATCAGCTGTCACACCTCCTGCTCATTTTGACCCCCATCCCACAGAAAATGTATTAGTGGCGTTATTAGTTTGGCAAATATCTTCTATATTTCATACTATAAAATCGATGGTGTGCCGATTGCCATTCTCATTGATCAGGCACAAGTTCAAAGCCAATTTCACACCTAGCTCACACTCATTGGTAATAAATTGTTTCATTATCATGACGAGCCTTGTGGTGCATTGGTAAAACTACCGACTGCATAAACGAGGTTGGCGGGTTCGATCCACACCGCTATTTTGTATTCATAATGCAATTGCTTAATTTGGAACTATAGGGCGCTGTGTGTATTGTGTCCAAGATATTATTATAACATAACTTCACGCCTTTTGTTACCCGAAGGTGTAGGCAGCGGCTGTTAAACCTCGTCTCGCCGTTATGTTAACGTCCCAAATGGAATAGGTGGCGAACCTATTGCCATACCGGGCACAAAGTTTTCAGTCATCGATATTTATCACACATAAATTTTAACAGTGGTAGAGCCAAGCAGTTCGCTGCATGAATGGGCCGGCTCGACCGGTGAAATACCACGACCTCTCAGAAGACCGACGTAAAGTGGCTCATGCCGCGTTTCGTTCAGTGAGAGAGGTACCCGGAGGCCCACCCCCTTCCCCATCCTTTCCTATCCCCTATCCCTTAAAGGTTGGCAACGCAACAGTAACATTGTAGGTGTTGCTGGTGTCCATGGGCGGCGTTGGTTGCTTACCATCAGGTGACACGCCTGCTCGCTTGCCCTCATATCCCATAAAAAAAAATAAAGAAAAAAACTTCCGAAACTAATTTCGTAAAGTCATTGGTGTGAGCCAGTGTCAGGAATCGAACCCGGACCTCTGGATCAGAAGCCGTGTGCTCAACCACTGGGCCACCGAGATATTATTATTATAATTATTTTGTGTGATAGGACAATAAATTTTGATGACACCTCAAAATTAAATCAGTCATCAACCTACAGTACCTACTTCGATCTTAAAATTAATATTTAATAAAAATTAATCCGTTATAGATAAATATATAGATATTAACATAACTTCACGCCAAGTCCCTTGCGGGTTATGCAGAGAGAACGACCGCTATAAGGCACTATTTATGCTAGCTATTATTTATTACAGGCCTCACTCGCTTTTAAGGCTTTTAAGACTCCTGAAATCACTTTACGCAAGGACGCGTTAAATTTGACCGTGGAAAGTGTGTTGTGACTCAACTTAATAAGTCTAAAGCCCGAATACTGAACCGCCACTCAAATATATAAGCGCTACTTAAGCGTTTAAGTAGCTGTCACATTAGACAGTGAAATTTGAGAAGTAAGTAGCACTTTATTGATTGTCAGATTTGAGTGGCGGTTCAGTATTCGGCCGTAAGTAAGCATACCTGAATCTTCAAAACATCTTTTTTTATTGAACACTAATTTTCACAATTTAATTTAATTACATGAACTTGCGTCATCCATTCTTTCTACATGTCCGAACCATCGGAGAATGCAGTCATTACTTTTACACCGACACTCTCTTTCAATCCAACTTCCTTTCGCGGTCTATGAGTATCACTTCGCAAATTTTGCGCAGTGTCCTCGTTTCAAAGTACTTCAACATATGTTATAAGTATAACTTAAGCTATTAATAAGTATTTTACGATCAAAGTTAATGTTCAGTTTCCGCAGTTCCATGCTCATACACAGAAGCGAATTGCTCAATTAATCTTTGTTTATTGCTGGACACACTCAAGTAATAGGAGTGAAAAACTTTCTTCATGTTATGTCTCCATAATGGATTAAGAATTGTTTTTTTAGTTCCATGGAATAATTTGTAATGGCTATTTAAGTTTCAGTGTATTATCGCGACTTTGTATAAATTCCTGAACTGGTAATTTCAACTGGATGCATCCGTGTCACAATCTTGTGTGAATTCCTGAACTGTTCATTTGAACTGGTTGAGATGTCCACCCTCCAACGTTTACGTCGATATTCTGAGAGGTGGTGGTATTTCACCGGTCGAGCCGGCCCATTCATTCAGCAAACTGCGTGGCTCTACCGCTGTTACTGTAACCTTGTTACAAATTAACTTTTTTAAGGAATAGGGGGCAAGCCAGCAATCGGATCACCTGGTGTGAAGCGACCAGCGCCTCCTACATGAATAGTGTTACAGATCCGTAGCTATACGTGTTCGTGATGGGGAATGGGAAGGACAAGCTAACAAATAGCCACTTTACGTAGATATCCTGTAAGTCTGTAATATTTCTTTATTTTTTTATATCTTTAATATCTTTTGATATTAAACGATATAGATGATATAAGAGCTTCATAATTCATCAATCCCTTATACCTTACTTATGTAAGTATTGCCTCCCTGCGGATAGTAGTATTTCCGTATCCGCCTACTCATTTTGCTATATAAACAAGATTCTATAGGCAGGTAATTGCAAACATAAATATTATACACCTGAACCATTTATTATACAAAAGGGTCCATCTATTAGAGTATACTGACGGAACCCTATTTTCGCTCAGACGTTATTTATTTTATTTAATCGTAAGAGGTAAGCGATTGTTGCTCATTTTGAACTGTGGGTAAACGAACATCTGTTAATACAATATGGCGGTTTCAATTTAATTTTATTGTAATCAATATGAATGCAAATTGTTTGATGGAATACAAACAATAAGACTTAATACTATAATTTGTGGAGTATTTTTTTCTCTGTTCTCTACTCTTTCAATCTTGATATGGAGTGACGAGAATGTAAGTGGAAGCTTGAAAACTGAGAAGATAAGAGGAGATCGCCTTGCATTTTATGGTCATGTAATGGAAGAAGAATTGCAAATGTTTCGCAAGAAGAATAATGAAAAATGTGGAGGGTAACAACAGAAGATTCTCAAGATATTTTGTGTACATATCGGGTAGGTCTGAGAATCGGACTACATCAACTGTTTATTTTCCTAAATGTTAAGGGTATGTAGTCCTGGTTTTTTTATAATCTTTAGTATTTTAAGAAACAGCATACAAACCCCTCTACGATAAACCAATAGTATTTATTTGTTTATCAAAAAAAAATTCCTCAAGACAACGTTTGCTAGGTCAAGTAGTTTCGTAAATAATTTTGATTATGATGGTGATATTCTAAGTTAATTTGCTTACCATGACTATTAACCACAGGAGAAACTTTACGATCTATTACTAACAACCTAAATACAAAAAACATACTTATATATATACACGAAAATTATAATGTGACAAACAAACTTTTTTTTTTTAATTTAACATCAACATCCCCACTCGACATGTATCCCTCTGAAATATTCGACTATGTTTAAAATTAAAAAAAAATAGGACCGATTGTGCTCTTTGTTTGTGAAGAGTAAAAAGCCTCTGTTACCATGCAACATAAATATGAAAAAAAGACTTACTAATAATACTTGTTAATTATTAAATGATTTCTACAAAGTATTGACGTCATACTTACAGTACATTTTGTATTTCTATATTGTTTGGCTTTCGACTGAACATTATAAGTTATGTTATATTTATATTATATTTATATATAACTAGTATATATGTATGTAAGTTATTTAACATATAAGTTGTAATATTGTGGGCGGAAAGCGAGGCGTGGTTGCTTTATGCCCCTCCTGGTAGACACACACCCACTTATCCAGCAAACTGGTTTGCAATTACATCAACCAAGCTTAATAACTGTTATACATATATATATAAGTAAATATACATAAAAATATTATATAAGTGGGTTGTTGTATGTTTGTAAATTGTGATTACGATTCTATTATTTATTTTTGATGGTTATCTATACATATAATAAAATTGTAGAAAAGTCAAAACTGTACACTGAATATTTTTTAAAAAGAATACTTGGTGTGTGATCTGCAATCGATACCGAAGCCAAAAATATACTTTTTAGAATTTTTGTCTGTTTGTCTGTTTGTCTGTTTGTCTGTTTGTCTGTTTGTCTGTATGTATGTCCGGGATAAACTCAAAAAGTACTGCATGGATTTACTTCAAATTTGGCACGAAAATTATTAAGAAGTCGGGTCAACATATAGGCTACATATTATCACGCTATCACCTACGAGGAACGAGCAGTGAACCTTTATTTCTTCAATGTATTCTGTAGCAACGTGTAATCTAACGACGCATATTTGTATGTTGTTATGGTGTTATTATGTTAATAACCATGCTTTAATCTATACATATAATAATAATAATAATATAATATAAGTTAGCTTCACATTTTAATTAACTTATGCCGTTAAACATAACAGACAATTTTAAAACAGTGCCATCTATGAGATTTACAAAACAGAAAACATTAAGTTGAATTACACGTGTAAGCACTTTTTGGTTTTAGATATAAATAAATCTTTGAGATTTTAAAAACATCAAGTCGAATTACATGTTTAAACACTTTTTGAATATAAATAATTGAAATTTCATCATGCGCTTGCGGTCAATAGATGTTTTTAAGAGTCATAGATGGAGTTGTGCATTTTCTTCTTTAAAATTGTATCGTTAATTCTTTTCAGAGATGAGCAAGACAATTAAAAAAATGTATTTGTATATGCTAAAAACTGTTAATATTTTTGTTCGGTATTTATTGGTGTAATGATTGCTTCGTAATTTTATAATTTTACACCATTAAAAAAAAATGTTTCCTATTCGCTAACTAGATGGCGTTGGCGTCGAATTAGATCGCGCTATAATTTCGTTCACCAAAAGTGATGTTATGAGTACGGATGTCGCCGCGACAACTCATAGAAACTGGGGTTACCTGCGTTGCTATAAGTTATCCGTAGATTAGATAAAATCCGCGCCAAACAACTCTCTTGGCATTTTTCAGGCTCTGCGAAATCGACCAGTTTGCGAGGTTCCTTACGTATGACGAGGTGCCTTCATATTACACGTACGACAAGCAAAGGGGAATATTTAACCGACGTCGAAGAGGAGGTGCTGTCGAAGGTTTTCCGGGAATTTTCAAGGACACCGTATTGGGTAGAGTTTATACTGTGCACCCGAATAATGGCGAATGCTATTTTCTGCGGTTATTACTTCACACGATCCGAGGCCCAACGTCTTTTGCCTTGATGACATTTGATGGCGTGGAGTATCCCACTTACCGCGCAGCCTGTGTAGCACGTCACCTTCTCGACGGTGACCAAAACTGGGATGACACCCTCGCGGAGGCGAGCGTCAGTAACAGCCCCAGCCGTATGCGTCATCTGTTTGCCGTCATCTTGGTGTTTTGTGGAGTCACGAACCCGGTAGCTTTGTGGGAAAAATATCGACATCATCTATCTGAAGATTTTCTACGAGCTTTGAGGCGTGTTACTGGAGACGAAGTCGAAGTAACTGATGAACGCGTGCTGAACACCTGTCTTAGTTCACTTCAAGACGTGGTCATTTCCATCGGCGGCAATCCATTGGTCGAATATGGGTTACCAGCTCCCCAATCATCACCGCATCAAGACCGTGGAAATCGAGAGTATAACGCTGAGACAATTTACGATCCGAGCGAAATGACCACCATACGAAATCACCATGTCGCTTTGTTCTCTTCAGAGCAAAAACAAATTTATGACACTGTTCTTAAAAGCGTTGGGCAAAACCAGGGTAAAATGTTTTTCTTGGATGCTCCTGGTGGAACAGGAAAAACATTTGTTACCACTGGCATACTTGCAGAGGTCAGGAGGCAAGGCAAAATTGCCATTGCTGTAGCGTCGTCGGGAATCGCTGCCACACTGCTTCCGGGTGGCAAGACAGCACATGCCATGTTTAAAATTCCCATCGATTTAGAGAGCACCGAAACGCCTGTTTGTGGTGTGTCACGCAATAGTGATAAGGGACACGTGCTGAAGGATTGCTCTCTGATCGTATGGGATGAGTGTACGATGGCCAATAGAAAAGCAGTTGAGGCCGTGGACAGAACCCTGCAGGACATCCGCAGGAACGAACACTTGATGGGTGGTGTCACAGTTCTATTCAGTGGCGATTTCCGACAAACGCTTCCCGTGGTGACGCGGGGATCGAGGGCTGACGAGGTGAATGCTTCGTTGAAACGATCTTCGCTGTGGTCACGAGTTCGTACGCTGCGCTTGACCATTAATATGAGAGCTCGGCTCGGCGGCAATGCACGTGCTCAAGAATTCTCCGATGTTCTTCTAAGTCTTGGCGAAGGCACTCTACCAGAGGAGAGAGGTGGGCAGGTGGTGCTTCCAGAGTCTCTCGGTAGAGTCGTATCCAGCTTAGAAGAACTCATTCGCTGTGTGTACGGGGACATCAGTCATATACCGCACCAGCAGAATTCTTGGGTATGTGAGCGGGCAATTTTGACGCCCAAAAATGGTCAGGCTGAAGCAATCAACGAATGCATTCTCTCGAAAATTGAGGGGAATGAAGTGGTTTACACCTCTATAAACACTGTCATCGAGCAAGATGATGCCACACATTATCCCGTGGAATTTCTGAACTCTCTGTCAGCAAGTGGACTTCCAGCGCATACTATCAAGCTGAAAGTCGGTGTCCCGATTTGGTTCTTCGGAACCTATCTCCTCCGAAGTTGTGTAACGGGACCCGCCTTAAAGTCATCTCGCTCCACAGACACAGCATTGAGGCGGAAATTCTTACGGGTTGTGGCGTAGGCGAGGCAGTATTTGTACCACGCATTCCCCTCATACCTCATAACTTCCCGTTCCAGTTCAAGCGCGTACAGTTCCCCGTGAGTGTTTGCTTCGCGATGACCATCAATAAGTCGCAGGGGCAGACACTGAGAGCAGCGGGTGTCGACCTCAGGACGAGCTGCTTCTCACACGGGCAGCTGTACGTCGCTTGCTCCCGCGTCACCAGTCCTGACTCTCTTTACATTTTGGCTGCGGAGAGCCAAACCAGCAATGTTGTTTATAGAGAAGTTTTATAAGTATATATTTTTATCCTTTTCTATATTTATATTTTCTTATTCATTATTTTCTACATTTGCTTCAGTCGCAACTTATTACTTAATTCAGCAGAATCACCATAAAGTCATTTATTCAAAGCAGACTGAAAATCAGCACTTTTGAAGTTCAACAATTTTACAAAAGACAGTCTCCCTCTGTTACTGTACTTTCTGTATTTATGAAATGTAAAGAAGTAACGGGTAAATAAATGTTATTTTAAAAGGTATAATCGTAGGTATTTTTGGTGCTGTATAGCGTTCAGGCAGATGACGTCGCGGGCTACAGCTATACTACAAAAATTCCTGTTAAAATGAAAATAAACAATGCGGGCAACAACCATTGCTACCGCAATCTGTACTTATCCTACCAGTTACAATTTCATTTTAGAGGTAATTACTTCTCAACTGTCTATGTAAAAATATAGCTATCTGATCACAAATTCCACGCGTACGAAGTCGCGGGCACAGCTAGTAATCGAATATAATGCTACATAGAGAATATTTCTATTGAAATTAAAGCTAGCAATGGTAATGATAATCAAATTGTTTCTTCTTTAGTCTCGTTGGTCCAGTGGTCGAGCACCACGCCTCTGAATCAAGAGGACGCGGCTTCCAATCCTGGCTTACATCAATGACTTTTCGAAATTATTTTCGAAAGTTATGTGTGATAGATATCGATGACTGAAAACTTTGTGCCCGGTATGGCAATAGGTTCGCTACCTATTCTATTTGAGACGTAAACATAACGGCGAGTCGAGACTTAACAGCCACTGCCTACACCTTGGGGTAGAAAAAGGCGTAAAGTTATGTTCTTCTTTAGTTTAGTTTATTAGGTATAGTTACGAAGATAGAATTATGGGATATAGGTTGGGAACATAACTAATACTGCTTACCTTATATTCTACACTGACCAAGTTATTTTCGTGTAGATTCAGAACTAATAAGTTCTGACATTTATGAGCTATCCAAAGACAGATTAGTATGGCTTAAGCCCGAATACTGAACCGCCACTCAAATATATAAGCGCTACTTAAGCGTTTAAGTAGCTCTCCCCTTAGACAGAATAGGTGAAATTTGAGCAGTAAGTAGCACTTTATTGATTGTCAGATTTGAGTGGCGGTTCAGTATTCGGGCGTTACGCTCGTTCCTACAGCTGACTCCCAATGTGTATCTATTAATATTGATTTAATTCCCGTCTATAATGGTTCATTTTAAAAGTTCTAGTAACATATACCCACACAATTGGACTCCTCTGCAATAACGAAATTATAGGTAACTGATCAAAGTTTTAGGAGGTCTTTCAGGGGATTGTAACCGTGAAATTTTTAGATTTTTCTTGATTTCTAGTGTTTTCCAAAGAAAAAAATATCGAGCATCATAATACTTTTTCCAGGCACTATTTTCTTTAACTTACCCCTGGTCAACAATCGTTCTTACCTGTGTTAGGGTTTAATCTCTTAAAAATACGAAACAAAATTAGATATAGAAAATATACAAATACAGTGTTGTGTTATGTTTCTTAGTGGTAGAGTCACTCAGTTCGCTGCATGAATGGGCCGGCTCGACCGGTGAAATATCACAACCTCTCAGAAGATCGACGTAAAGTGGCTCATGCCGCGTTTCGTTCTGTGAGAGAGGTACTTGGAAGTCCACCCCCCTTCCACATCCCTTCCTATCCTACTACATTAAAGGTCGGCAACGCAACTGTAACACTATATGTGTTGCAGGTGTCCATGGGCGGCATTGGTCACTTACCATCAGGTGACACGCCTGCTTGTTTGCCCTCCTATCCAATAAAAAAAACGATAAAAAATAGCTCTGTGAGATAGATTTGCTAACTTGAACATATCGTCACGGTGGTCTGGAGGTCGAATCCAAGCTCACATCTATCTATAACTACTCGGAAATTATGTGTTACCAACCAAACTGTGCTCAATAGGTATATAACAATAGGTTCGGCCATCTATTCTATTTGAGACACAATAATTTGGGACACCTTCAGGTAGAAAAAGGCGTGAAGTTGTAAGAAAAAAAATAAGTAACGTCGTTTACTAATACACGCTTTCATCATTCAGAATAGATTTTGCACATTTTAATGAATATCGCCATAAATGCTCAACTATGTTGGTGAGTGGGGCGCGTGCGACCCCAGGGGGTGACGGGGGGCGACGGCTGGACTCTATATGGGGTCGCGCCCACCGCAGTGCTGTACTCGTGCCACGATAAGAATCCTTCACGTCCACTAACCATTATCCACCACAGCACGTGGTATGTCAGCTGCTGCTTAAAACTCAACGTTTTCAAAATGCTAATAACAGTTATTTGGTTAACACGTTTTTGCATCTGTCTGCGGATAACTAAATTGGTGCATAGGAAAATGAAAGACAAGAACCATAAATCATTTTATCATCATCAATTCATTTTCAATTCAATTCATTATCATCATTCAAATAAACAAAAAAAATATCTTAAAATACGAAACTATTCCTAATTCAAAATCAAAATGCCGGACCATTGACCTCACACGGACACACTGCACGGCGTATGAATTCAAATACAGAACACAACACAAAACGAGTTTACATCATTTTTATAGTCAAAGTTGCGTCATTAAAAAAAAAAATAATAGCCAGCCGCGTTCCGGTGACTTAACCTCTAAATAATAATGACTCATTGACTTATTTTACTAGAGGAGAGGAACAGAATCCTTTAGTAGATATTATTACTCTGTATTACTAGCCGCAATGGTTTCGCGTATGTGTACAATAGAATTGTTTGTGCAATGACATGGGAACGGCATCAGTGGTTCGTTGAGTGTAACAGTGATACAACATGTTTCAACCACGTGTTATGCTCACTTTTATGGAGACTCCTAAGTCAAAAGAGGAGGTCTCCACGCCAGAAGAAAGGGCCATATTGTTAGAGAGAGAGGCCCGCTTCGCTAAATTCAAGGTACATTCCAGTTAATTATTTATCCAATTAAATAATCAACAGTACTTTTATCACAAACAATAGCAAAGTATAGCAAATGACAATTGACGGGAATTCGAGTCGTTTTTTTTTAAATTTATTACTCAAGGCCGAAAGAATATTGTTCATTGTTTAAAAGATTTGAATGAGATTTAAACATGAGAATTAGCAATTGCATTATTTTTTCACTCTGTAATAGATTATTTCCTTGTAATTCATGTAAACAATTGCGAATGAGGGAAATTATACTGAAGTACAGTTTTCAGAATGCAAGAAAGTAGCTATTTAAAATACTGTATTAAATAAGAAAAGCTTATTAACAATACTGTACTATGATAGTAAAAATGAGAATACCTATAACTCAAGATGGCTGTCTGGTACGTCTTCTAAATTAAACCCCCCAACTAATTCAGTAGAAATTTCTTAAGTTATGTATTTACTGAGAATTGGCGGGAAAAATACAGGATTATATTAAATCAAGGATTACCTCCAGATTGGAAAGACGATAGAAGTTTGATTTTGGAACGGATCATTTCTTTTTTTTGGCACCATAATATTTACATTCAAAAAGCAATGATTTCTTATTTAAAAATGGATAATTATTTAGGTAATATTATTACGGACTAAAAAGAGCATCGCAATTTCATTGGTTCAACTTTTTTGACACGACCTTGAAGCTGCGCGACGACTAAGACTCCACGCAATACTGTACCAACATCTTTGTCTTAAATAATGCAAAGAAAATTTATAACAAATTCAAAGAGAATTTTGGAAATATAAATCACTGTAAACATTTCTTTACAACAATAAATAAATAAATTGTGTACACTTATTGTTGAATTCAAATAGAGGAAAATAATTGACAATAACCTTGATGTACAATGTCCATGCCCAAATGTCTTGTTTACGGAATATTGACGTACACACAGTACTATGGCGATTGTTATTGGAATCTTAAAGCCCACCGTGACGGGCTGAATTATACAATAGATAGATAACATAGACAGATCATAAATCACTGGCATAATGAATTTTAGACTCCTTGGTCACTAATTCGATACAAAAGAATGAACGAATGTGTCCCATTATCTATGCTCGAATTCGACAAATTCTTTTTTCGAAATTTAAAATAAGTAGGTCTTACCTATCAGGAATGTTTATGTAAAATTATGTATCTGTCTAGTCTCGGTGGCGCAGTGGGCGAGCGCACGGCCTCTGATCCAGAGGTCCGGGGTTCGATTCCAGACACTGGCTCACACCAATGACTTTTCGAAATTGTTTTCGGAAGTTATGTGTGATAAATACCGATGACTGGCAAACTTTGTGCCCGGTATGGCAATAGGTTCGCCACCTATTCCATTTGGGACGTAAACATAACGGCGAGACGAGGCTTAACAGCCGCTGCCTACACCTTCGGGTAACAAAAGGCGTGAAGTTATGTTATGTTATGTTATGTTATTTATCTGTCTATTAAATACGTGTGGCAATAGATTATGTACTTATATAGTATAATTATAACTCTATGGACTAGACAATATATATAAGTGGCATAATGTGGATGTGTAGATACTTAGAAGTACTTTTATTTAACAAAGAAATGTCAGATCAATTCAATTTTTTATAGTAAAAAATTGGACTGTAAACATCTTTAAACCAATCGAACACGGAAACTCCTTTTTTATAAAGAAAAGTTTTCCCAATAAATAAGTTGGTTCTTGGCATTATCTTACAAACAGTGGTAGATCCATGCAACTCGCTGCATGAATGGGCCAACTCGACCGATTAAATACCACGACCTCTCAGAATATCGACGTTAAGTGGCATATGTCGCGTTTCGTTTGGTGAGAGAGGTCTTCGGAGGCCCACTCCTTTTCCCCATCCTGTCCCATCTCACTTCTTTAAGGGCCAGCAATGCAACTGTAACACTATCTGTGTTGCAGGCGTCTATGGGCGGGGTGGTTGCTTATCATCAGGTGACACGCTCGGTAATTTGCCCCCTATTCCATAGAAAAACGCTGAAGTGCTCCTGAATTCCGCTAGCGAATAATATTCATTATAAACTCATTTCACATATCTTGCAAAGATAATGATGAACTGCTGACTGGAACTTTATACCCAAAGCTTTTTTATGGGATAGGAGGGCAAATAAGCAAGTGGGTTATTTGATGGTAAGCAACTACTCATAAGCCCATGAACACCGCGGTGCGTTGCCATCCTTTGAAAGCGGTAGGAGACGGTTGCTACGCCTCGACACGTTGAATGCAATCTTTACTCCCAAACCTGTTGTCATAATTATATCCGGGACAGTTTTCTTAATAACTATCAATCAGGATATCAATGGTGTGTGACAAGATTCAGGACATCTGAACTAAAAGTCAGAGTACTACACCACTTGGGAGAGCGTTGAGACTTTTGGTACGGCAAATGGTACCTAAGCATCAAGTCAAAGTCACCTCTACCGAAACCTAATAGGACATCTTTATAACTCAACTTTATATATCAGAAATTCAGGAATATTTGGTTTACCTACCTATTTTTTTCCGCCATTTTAACTTAAGGTCTGCGATAATGAATCTGTCACCACTTACCTACGTAGTAAATATTTATTTATAAATATTATCCCTGTTTTCTGGTCAGCAACCTTGATAATTGAACTAATTAAAATTCAATTATTATACATATGTATAGAGCATTTTATTTCCGAATCTAAAGAAGGTACCTAACTTATTTAAAAATATGACAACATTATTAAAATACTTAGGAACAACAAGTAGACAAATGAACAAGAAAGTTATTAGGACATAATGAAAAAGCTTCCAGTTCATTTAATCAAATCAACCAAAAAAGAATTAGGTACACAATATTACTCAACGTATACCTGAAATAGATTTGAAGGTCGATCCCGTTTAGTTATATCAGTATTGGCTGTACACAGTGTACACATTTCTTTAAAAAAATACATTTATAATAAAGATTATAAACACACACACACACACACACACACACTGGCAACTAATAAATCAATCTATAAACGTCAAATTAATATTGTGTTCTTAATTTTAAAAAATATATCTATATACCTCAAAAGCAAACAATTCTGAGATTAGTTTTTGAACGTTTCACAGTTTTCCCGAACGAAAAATTGGCGCCATATGTAAATGTTCACTCCCGCTTTCTGGTCGGTTGTGGGCTTTTTTACGAGCATTGCAGTCATATTTAGATTATACTGCTGTTTATCAAATTGATAAAATGATAACACTATCATTACCTGTCAATACACGTTAGTTCAGTTACAGGCATGAACGTATTAATACCTACAGTATCACATATATTAAATATAGTTGAACGTCGGTATTATTAAGTTGAAAAAAAGAAAATAAATAATAATATAAATCGTTTATAATGAAGGAATCCGAGAACGGTTGGAACTCGAATCCGGATGAAAAGGACATCAAATCAACAGATTTATCGAAGGTGCAATTCACAAAGAAGAAAACATCAGAAACGTGAGTTAATTGCAATTATGTTATTTTATAAATTAAATTTTATAAATTAGAAGGTTCTCCTGGTCATATCGCTAAATCGATATACATACCTACTGAAATGAAAAATGACAATTTATAATTCTCATTTCAAATCGATATCAAATGCACACTTGATTTTTTTTATTTCAGCACATTCCTACTTTATAGATAAGCTATGTCGATTAATATCAAATAGGATTTTTATAAATAAACACATATTTTATTATTATTGTGATGAAAAGTTCTAACTCTTAATTTTGCTTAAGGAACAAAATAGTGATTAATCAAATAGCTCACAATGAATGTAACGTTATTACAAACACTGGCCACAAATTTATTTCAATTGATGAACAATTAATTAAAACAGCATTGAAACACACAGTCTTTTGTCTTGATGTACGACGCTATATACTATAATGAATATAATAAACTATTTCCACTAAATTAAACTATGCCCCTCTACTATTCTACTAACTACTGGCATGTGAGTCCAGAATCCCCCCCCCCCCCCATCACCCACGGATGTCTTAGTACAAACACCGTATGTAACCTTGAATCAAAAACAAACCAAGACTATTTATAAAACTAACCGGGCGTCTTATAACGTGTAACTCACGAATGCTCGTAATATACTTAATATATCTATAACGTTCGATATTTTAAATTTTAAATTTAGTTCGTTTTTTTTGTAGTTCCATTTTTAAAATATTAGACCCATAGACATTTTGAACATTACGTAGGTATTAAACATGGTATTTGTATAAAATGCTATCAAAGTCTATGACGAAACGATTAAATACACCTTGAGTAAACTTTTTACAGACTAACATGCATATATTCACGCCTGTATCCTGTACCTATCCAAGGTTTGAGGACTTTGGCTTACCACAAGTCACGATCCTGACACACTCTTTTCTTCCTTTTTTAAGTCTCCTGAAAATACTTTTACTTTATTCCTGAACGTCACTAGTCTACCTTAAGTCAAATGACAGATATCAAAATATTAATATTTTATGTATGTAATTATTAATATTTTATGTATGTATCTATGATTGGTAGATAACAAACATAGATAATACCAATACATAAAATATGATTATTTTAAAAACTTACTTCACATACGTACTAAATGTCAGATAGACCAATCAAGTAAATTTGATGAAAAGTTAAAAAAAAAACGTAAAAATTTAGCAGTAGTTGGTCTATCTGACATTTAGTACGTTTATACGTTAAACTAAATTGATATATTATATAAAACGCCTGAGATACGTCTGCTCATTGGCGAGGTTTAGGCCAACGTTATACTCAGTAATACTGTAGGGTTTCATTATAACTTCACACCATGTCCCTTGCGGATAGGCAGAGAGAACCTTTATTACTGGTACTCTTACCATAAGACACTATTATTATACACCTCACGCTTCTTCAACTTTCATAACTCTTGCCACACACACTCTTCGGTTTTCAAAGCTTCTGACCTCGCCTTCCGCAAATATATCTACGTTCGGAAAGTGGGTCGTGGCCGTTCTAGACCTCAACATAGAGAGTAGTAGAGTCCTGCAGTTCGCTGCATGAATGGGCCGGTTCGACCGGTGAACTACCACGACCTCTCGGAATATCGTGGCGTGAAGTCGCCCGTGTCGAGTTATGAAAATAAACAATGATTTGTTATGAAAGTTATGAACCGACACTAATAATTCTTTAACCACTTAAAAGATGGTTTCACGGGTTAATATAACCAGTTATCTTAATTAAAAATCCTCGCAAATAAATAAAAAAACCCGAAATTGTGTCTGTGTCAAAAGAGTGATAGGCGTAGCGAAGTCTAAGTTCATAGGCAAAATTATAAAAAAAACTAGGTCACCTTCCTTTGGGATCTTGTGCGTTCTGGTCTCTCGCCAAGGCCGTCCTTGGAAATTTCTACAAGCCATCTCTCCCACCGTTGCACAGGGAGGACCAGTCATTGGTCCATGACGCTAAACAGAAAGTGAAATTTCGTGGACGTTCACTTCAGGCAAAGTACTGTGCAGCGCATACTTTTCTCCCTGGATGTGCACAAGTCGATTAGGCCTGACGGAATCCCAGCAATAGTGTTGAAGACGTGCGCTCCAGACTTGGCACCGGTTCTAACGTGTCTTTTCCGGTACTCCTACTCTCGCGGCGCCGTACCAGCATCATGAAAGGTAGTTTTAGTTTTATACCCGATCCATAAAACGATGACCGCGTTATCACGATAGAGTAGAGCACCAGCTGGTTAGTGACTGCCAGTATAGATTTCGACGCGGTCGCTCAGCAGGTGATCTTTTGGTTTACCTGACTCATCGGCAGAGGCGGTTGACAGCAGGAGGGAGGCGTTGGCTGTTAGTCTTGACATAGCGAAGGCCTTCTATCGGGTTTGGCACAAAGCACTTCTATTGAAGCTTGCGTGTTATGGGCTTCTCGAGAAATTGTGCGGTTTGATTTCCAGTTTTCTCGCGGCTCGGAGTATTAGGATCCATGTAGACGGTCCATGCTCCGACTTAAAACTGGTCACTGCTGGAGTGCTATCCCTAAGGTATTGTGCTATCCTCTACGCAGTTTCTTCTGCACATAAATGACATGCTGCGGCCGCGCTAGAATTTCACGGGAAAACGTCGATGAGTATCGGAACGGCCTTGGGTCTGAAATCGAAACTCTGCTTAGAACAAGTCTCGGACTGGGGCCGACTAAACTTAGTCCAATTCAACCCCAAAAGACACAGGTCTTCGCGTTTACCACTAAAAAGACATCCTTTGTCGTAGCTCCCTGTTTCGAGAATACACCCCTGACCGAGTCAACTCATATCGGAATTAGATCGATGTGCTCAATAGAGCAGGACGGACGGTATTTCACGTCAAGTCATCGATTGCAACTCTCTAAAGCGCAGATTCGACCTCACCTGGAGTATTGTTCTCATTTTTGGGCAGTTGCACCCCAGTGCTCTATTTGACCGCATTCAACGTGTCCAACACTTTATGTGTCCTATATCGAGTCTACCACGGGGAGTGTTCCCAGGAATTGTTCAGACTAATCCCACCCGCTCATTTCTACCACCGCACGTCGCGCCATCATTACCACGCTCACAAATTAAATGGTTGGCGTTCAACGACAGTGCGCTTCAGCCGAAATTCTCAATTTCAGCCATGCACGACTCCTCTATGGAACCAGTTGCCGGCAGAAGTATTCCCGGACCGAGACGACTTAGGGACCTTCACGAAACGAGCATACTCCCTAAAAGGCCGGCCGCTGATTCAACACCCCAGGTGTCGCCGCCCATAGACATCCCGTCTATGGGCGGCGTTAGTGACTTTCCATTAGGTGACCCGCACGCTCGTTTGCCCATTTTTCCCATACAAAATATGTGTCTATTTCATCGCTCCAATTACATTTTGAGGAGATGAAGGTCGATTTTTTTTTTAATTTTGCTTTGCCAAAGCCACGCGTAGAAATGAGAGGAGAGAAATTCTACTAAAATAAAAAATGTTTTCTAAAAATATTGATTAAAAGCTTAAATTATTTTTAGCTGTGATATAAGTTTCAGTTCCGCATATTTTAGCTCTAATCTTAGTATTTATGATGGATATAATAATAGCTTTTATTATCCGATAATAAGAATAAATGAGTTTAGATAATAATTATAAATAAATAAGGTGTTTGCGGATTTGACCACTTTGATTAAATGAAATTATTCGACAATAAATAAGTGTACACTTTCATACCTTTCAGAAATGTAGGTTTAAGTAGAGTTATCTCGTTTTTAGGTAAGCTTTTCTACCCCAAGGTGTAGTCAGCGGCAATAATGCGTCAATTCGCTGATTCTTCTTCTCAAATGTAATCATTACATAGTATAAAAAAAGTCGCTTTCCGCTGTCTGTCCCCATATATCCTAAGATCTTTGAAACTACGCAAACGATTTTGATGCGGTTGTTTTAATATATAGACGGTGTGAACGGGGTGGTTTGTATACATAATTCATGTATAATGTAGTAAATCAAAAGTGTTAATTTTCGAGGTTTAGCAATTTAATTGTAAACGCTGTAAAAATCAATTTTTATGCAGAACATAGTTCGCCGGGTCAGCTAGAATGTAATAAATGCCGTAGCTATTGTCCTACATCAATCACACATAATTAATCAACAAACTAAACTCCGAATAGTCATTGGTTTTAACCAGAATATGAATCCGCGACTTGTGAAAATAAAGCGGAGTGTTCAACCCCAGAGCACAGGCTTGTAGCCTTGAAAGTGTGTATTTGGTTCCATGGAATAAATGGACAGTGCATTGCCTAACGGAGAGCATACTTTCGTTTTATAACTGTTTACTAAACAAGATACACATTCCATGACCAAGAACGTGTTCTGGTGGAAGGTGATGTTAGGAGCCTCAAAAATCGACGCGCGTGCATGAAAAGAGTTATGAAACTCAACAAAGCGAGTGAGGTGTGTAAAAATCGTGCCATAAGGCGCTCTGGTACCTGTCTCTGATTTGGCGTGAAGTTATGTATTTATGTATAAAACTTTATTCCGAAAAAGGCTTCAAAAAATCACTAACAGGTTCTGTTCTAGGACTCGCATCCGGGATCTTCTAAATATAAATCCACTTGTTAAAAGTGCTTGTCATTCCACTATATAGCAATTCGATAAGATTGCCGATATCCTGTAGTATGTTCCTATAAAAGTTTGTGTTGTTAAGTAACTGGCAGAGTTGTTTTGTCAATATCCAGTTCCACGCGTCTGCCTTTTAATAGTAATTTCCTTATGAGACCAGTGCGCCCTACAGTGAGATATTATAACGTCCCCTCAATACCTTGATATATAAAACATGTATCAAGAAGTTGAGAAGGCTGGGTCAGAGAGTATTCTATTCTAATTATAGAAAATACAATTAAAACTTTAGCAAAGGCAGCTTTTAACAGTGGTAGAGCCAAGCAGTTCGCTGCATGAATGGGCCGGCTCGACCGGTGAAATACCACGACCTCTCAGAAGACCGACGTAAAGTGGCTCATGCCGCGTTTCGTTCGGTGAGAGAGGTACCCGGAGGCCCACCCCCCTTCCCCATCCTTTCCTATCCCCTATCCCTTAAGGGTCGGCAACGCAACAGTAACACTATATGTGTTGCTGGTGTCCATGGGCGGCGTTGGTTGCTTACCATCAGGTGACACGCCAGCTCGTTTGCCCTGCTGTTCCATAAAATAAAAAAAAAGGTTGTACCGCTTCTAAGCTTTAGCCTATCCAAATTGAGCGAATGAAAAAAAGGAACTAATTTAAAAGTTAATACTTATTCGTCATTTTTCTATTGTATCAGAATTGTTAATAATCGTATAAAGGGAACAGTTCAGAGCCACTGAAGGACTAATATAAAACTAAAACTATTCAAAAGTCTGTTACTTAGATGAAACTAGATGGCGCTGTGTACAATCATTTCAAAATTCTCAAACTTACACACGTCAACCGTAATCGATCACGACCCCGTTGTCCACTCCATGGAAACGTGATGCAAACATCGATGGATATAAATTTCCTTTAGGTTTTTATCTGAAACAATTTATATGTTAATATCTGAACGTTAAACATGTAAATTTAACACATTTCATAAAATATTAAATAATAAATCAACCATCAGATATTTATTAATTTTATTTTCAAATTTTATTATATTGGGAACAGTTTATTTAATAAATGTAGCCGGTTTTTTTTTAAATTTCAATGCATGGTATTAAAAGGTACCTTACAAGTTTAATTTGCTACAAAATGTAAAGTTTATTAATAATGTTTTAGTTTAATGAGTGTTAGAAGATTAATTATGAGGTATTGTGTGAATACGAAATGTATTTTTTATTACGAAATAACTTAGATTTAAAGGAAATTTTGGAAAGGAATTAACCACATGAGGTAAAACGTTATTTATTACTAATTTGGCTAATATTTACACAATTGAATTTTAAAAATCAACATTAAATATCAAATAAAACATTTTCAACACAACAACAGTTCGTCGAGGAATTGCGTTTATTTTAAAAGACAGCACTAAATATTATTTAAATATATTACCAAAAACATAATTGCATGGAGTGCTTTCAAATTACTTACTTATTCTATTTTTAACACCAGTTTAAGTCCGGTATAAGTCTAAACTTAGACCGGTGTTCAATCGCGTGACTTTTCTAATGATGCTAACTTTTACTAGTACCTCAGGTTTTAACTAAACAACAAGTTTATTTTTCTTATCGTTTTATGCAGATTTCTCAATCGATTTGGGACCACATGAATATAATAATAATATCTTGGACAAAGTACACACAGAGCCCTATAGTACCAAGCTCAGCAACTAAATGCTTGTGTTATCTTCATCATCTTCCTGCCCTGTTCCCAATATTCCCAATATTCGGCACAACAAGTTTTTTTTTTTCCACACTTCCCTAGCATACGCATATTACGCATCTTCCACACTCCTTAACCATGTCGTTTTACACACAATCCATCCATATTTTCTTAGGAATTCCTCTTTTCTTATTACCTACCACGTTCAGGTTTATTATTCTTCGTACATGCTCACACCATGCAAGGCGATTTCCTCTAATCCTCTTAGTTATTGGCGAAACTTTGAAACTTCCTCTTGCATACTCATTCCATATTTTATCCCATTTCGTCACTCCATATATCCATCTGAACATTTACATCTCTGCAGCATGTATTCTTCCTTCATCCATCCCTTCCATTCTGGTCCATAACGACGACGTTTAACCGAACAATTAGAAATCTCCTAAAAAACGTAACAATAACTGTAATAACCTCGTATTGTAATAAGATATTACAATACGAGATTAGTACAATACAGCAGTAATTATAAATATTTATTTAAAAATTATCGTTGAGCATGCAAAGTTATTTGGAGGGTAGATAGTAGTAATAATGACGTAATTGATTGGATTTTTCTTAAACCTTATCCCTAACGACCAAATTAATTTCTACTTAGGTTCGTTACGCACCGTTTACTATTTATGATGAAATTTCAATTTCATTTTAGTAGTACACAATCATAATATATTATCTTGTAGGTATCTATTTATTTTAAAAGCTCAACAGCTATCATGCACTTTCCACTCCATATCTTTATAATAAACACACATAATACGAAGTGAATCATATTAATAATGTTTATGATAAATAAACGCTGAAAAACTCTATCAGTCTAAATACATACATACTTGCATAACTTCACGACAAGTCCCTTGCGGGATAGGCAGAGGGAACAGAGCGCCATAACGCACGATTTTTACACACCTCACTCGCTTCGTTGACTTTCATAACTCTTTTCAAGCACGCGCGTCGATATTTTAGGCTCCTAACATCACCTTCTTCCAAAACTAAATATGACTGAAATGAAATGAAACTAAAAAAAAAAATATCCGATAATTTCCACCCGAAGGTAAAGACAGCATTTCATAAGTCAAAACTCGCCAATTTTTTATGTCCCAATAAGAACCTATTCGTTTGTGGCGAAATCTATCGCTATATATATGTTGTCAGTCCTCGATATTTATAACACAAAACTTACAATTCCGACAAGTTAATAGATTAAGAGAAGAATACATGACAATAGTGATACGTGAAGATCATATAAAAATATAATAACGCAGTTTTGATATTTTTAGTGATTCGGAGCCAGACACAAAGGAGCAAGATGAAGTACCGAGCATATCGTTTTTCACTCTGGTAAGTTCTTTATAAGACTATAGCCCGAATACTGAACCGCAACTCAAATAAATAAGCGCTACTTAAGCGATTAAGTAGCTGTCACCGTAGCTAAATAAACATCATATCATTTAATACATAGTATAAATCAAAGTGGCTTTTCGCTGTCTGGTCCCTTTATATGATTAGATCTTAGAAACTACGCAACGGATGTTGATGCGTTTTTTTTTAATTGATAGAGGGTATCAACGGGGTGGTTGTATGTATAATTCCTGTATACTGTAGCAAATGAACAGTGATAATTTTCGAGATTTAGCATTTAATTGTAAGCGCTGTAAAAAAAAATACTTTTAATGCGGAACAAAGTTCGCCGGGTCAGCTAGTTTAATTTATAAAACATAAAATAAAACATATGTCTGAGATGGTGTCTAACAATTTCTCACGGTTCATCTGTTCAGTAGATTCAACGAGAAAGCATTTATAATAATGTCTCAATCGTTAGTAACAAAATTTATTGAAATTTAAAAGCAGTTAAAATTATCTGAAATGATTTGCAGACATTGCAGTCATAATCTAAATTATGTATTAGATTTTTTTTTAAACTTTTTATGCGTAGTTACACCTGTGCCGAAGGAACTAATACAATTTCCTAATATTAAATTGCAATAGTAATCATTACATAGCAAAATAATTCGGTATCAAATTGTAAATCTATAAAGATAAGGGATTAGGTTTATTATCGTGTTTATTTTATTGTATTTAATGATTTAATTGTTGGTTACATCCATCAGGGAACGCCCTGGTCTATGTTAGATAGATTAACATAATACCTATTCTGCCAAAACCCTTTTTTCTTCAGGCCTTGGAGCCCAGATAGAGTATTAAAGTTCCTCAGTATCATTTATCAAGTAATACTTTATTCTTCTGTCACCAAATAAAAATACACTAAATTATTACATATAGCATAAAACAAAGTCATTTCTGCTGTCTGTCCCCTTATATGCTTTTAGATCTTTGAAACTACGCAACGGATTTTAATGCGTTTTTATGTTTAATGTATAATTCATGCATAATTTAGTAAAAAAGAAGGGATAATTTTCGACATTTATCACTTTAATTGTAACCTCTGTAAAAACTACTTTTGATGCCAAACAAAGTTTGCCGGGTCAACTAGTTTTTAAATAAAATTCTATCATGTCTATTCGTGTTGCAATGCTATATTTGTCTAAAAATATTTATAATACGACAGTCTTTCTAATTATATTTTCACTATCAATCATAATAGAATCGTAAATTAAATAATAAACCGATATCTTTATAAGTAAATGTTTTTAAAGACAGAGTAACAAACTAAACTTATAAAATGGCAGAAAACTAAGTGTGACAAAGAATTACATAACATAACATAACTTCACGCCTTTTTCTACCCGAAGGTGTAGGCAGCGGCTGTTAAGCCTCGTCTCGCCGTTATGTTTACGTCCCAAATGGAATAGGTGGCGAACCTATTGCCATACCAGGCACAAAGTTGTCAGTCATCGATATTTATCACACGTAACTTCCAAAAATTTCGAAAAGTTATTGGTGTGTGCCAGGATTTGAACCCACTACTTCTTGAATCAGAAGCGGGGTGCTAGCCACTGCGCCACCGAGATTACATTGCCTCAAAAAAAAAATAGGGATCACCTTAACTAAAATTGAAAATTACTACGCATGTATGAACCCCAATAATACGTGTGCTGTCATAATGACACACTTGAAACTATTGTGGTGTGTGGTGGTAGTGAGCAAGCCTATTACTTGATGGTAAGCTACCAGCGCCACCCATGAACAAAGCCAGTGCAAAGCCGGTCCATTCTTGTAGCCAACTGCTTGGCTCTACCGCTTTTAAAACTGTTGTCGAGCACTCTGGATTCGTCGCGCGACATTATATACCTACTGATAAAGAACACTTGAAAGGACATATAGTATATTGTCAATAAATATATTGACGTACGCTACGCAGCCCTTATCTACTAAAAGCATATAAATGTTTAGGCATTTATAATGACATTAAATAAGCATAATATGTAGTCTCGGTGAAAATAGCTAGAGGAAAATGGGCCTATTAATCTTTTTACATATTATATTATATAACGTCTAGACAATCTTAATTAAAATTATTAATTGTTTAAATAAAAAAAAACAAGTAAGAAAGGGCATGCTCCGATGATTCGGACATGTAGAAAGAATGGATGATGTAAGATTCACTAATCAGACATACAATGCAATGCGGATGGATGTAGGAGTCATACCTTCCATGAGCAAATAGAACGTGTTCCGGAGGAAGGTGATCTTAGGAGCCTTGAAAATCATACATCATAATATGTATTTATTACGCATAAAAACGTATATCTTCAATCACTTTTGCTGATCCTTAAAACTGCATAAAAATCCCTCGAATTCTTTAAATGACAGGTTCTTTAAAGAACAAGTCTAAAAGATAGTAGAAGCGACTTCATTTTGAACGAAGTAGATTTTTATGAGATAGCGGGTAAACAAGCAAGCGGGTTCACCTGATGATAAGCAAGTTGCGTTGCCGACCTTTAAGGGAGTAGGATGGTAATGGATGGGGAAGGGAGGTGGGCCTACGGGTACCTCTCTCACCGAACGAAAAGCGGCATGAGCCACTTTACGTCGATCTTCTGAGAGGTCGTGGTATTTCACCGGTCGAGCCGCCCCATTCATGCAGCGAACTGTTTGGCTCATTCGCTGTTGAAATCTATGAATGTAATATTTTTTTTCCAGTTCAGATTCGCTACCAAATTGGACGTATTCTATATAGTCGTAGCATTGACATGTTCAGCTTTGGCAGCTGTTTCCACCCCAATCAACACTTTGCTAATAGCTTACTTGCTAGAAGCTATGGTGGATTATGGCATATCTCTCTTCGAAGGTGCACCAGACCCGGACTCGTTCATGGACTCTCTACAATGGTTCGCTATTTACAACAGCGTAGTTGGAGTTCTACTTATTCTTCTTTCATATATTGCCACAACTCTGATGAATATTGCGTCGTATAATCAGGTGCGTATCAAAGTTTAGTTAATTTTTTTTTTAAATTTTGAGCGTGCATGAAAGTAGGATAAACGCGGTCGAAATGAGGACATTGCGCAAAATCTGTGGAGTGACCCTCGCTGACCGCGTGGAAAACGAGGTTATAAGAAGGAAGTCGGATTGAAAGAGAGTGTCGGTGTAAAAGTAAGAAAGGGCATGTTTTTTTTATGGGATAGGAGGGCAAACGAGCAGGCGTGTCACCTGATGGTAAGCAACCATCGCCGCCCATGGACACCAGCAACACATATAGTGTTACTGTTGCGTTGCCGACCTTTAAGGGATAGGGGATAGGAAAGGATGGGGAAGGGGGGTGGGCCTCCGGATACCTCTCTCACCGAACGAAACGCGGCATGAGCCACTTTACGTCGGTCTTCTGAGAGGTCGTGGTATTTCACCGGTCGAGCCGGCCCATTCATGCAGCGAACTGCTTGGCTCTACCACTGTAAAAATTCGGATATGTAGAAAGAATGGATGATGCAAGATTGACTAAGCAGTTAGACAATGCAAAAGCGGATGGATGTAGGAGTCGAGGACGATTCCACGACCAAATAGAACGTGTTCTGGAGGAAGGTGATGTTAGAAGCTTCAAAAATCGACGCGCGTGCATGAAAAGAGTTATGAAAGTCAACGAAGCGAGTGAGGTGTGTAAGAATCGTGCCTTATGGCGCTCCGTTCTCTCTGCAAGGGATTTGGCGTGAAGTTATGTATCTATGTATGTGTATATTTTTTTTATACCTTCAAACTCTTCTCTCAAATGTATTATTATTGTCCTCCAAAACGGCTGGACCGAATCTCAGGATTTTAATTATATATCTATTTGATAAACTATTTTTCACGCCGCTAAGGGATATGAGTTGCCTAACTCTGTATATTTTTATTTTTAGATTTATATGTTTTGGTATTGAACGAACACATACAATTTTAAATTTTCTTCTAATATTAATTAGAATTTTTATATTCTGCATTACAAAATTACACTGCCTAAACCTTCGGGTAGAAAAAGGCGTGAAGTTATGGTTATACAATTTTGCAGGCTTACGTGATACGACAAGAGTATTTAAAAGCAACACTTAATCAAGATTTCGCTTACTTCGATGTACATAAAACTACAGATATTGCTACTAAAGTGAACAGGTATTTGACTTGTAAGATCATTATACAGGTTCCACATGACTATGTACTAAGAAATATCTTAAAAATCTTTTTTATGATAGAACATAGATTGGTTTGTTTTATTCAAAGCAAAAAAACTCGACTTGGTAGAAATACCCAGCTTTTGGTAGCCACTACCTATTTCATATACATTATGGCTATTGGTTACGGCCTAACGGTTAAAAAAGGGTAGTAAAGCTAAGATTTGGTATCGATACGTTTCATAAGGCACCCTAAAAAGTAAGTAAGGAAATAAAAATGGAGTTATTTTTCAGTGACATGATCAAACTGGAAGATGGTATAGGTGAAAAGCTGGCGACCTTTTTGTTCTACCAGGCGTCTTTCATCAGCTCGGTGATAATGGCATTAGTGAAGGGCTGGAAGTTGGCACTTTTGTGTCTCATATCATTCCCTGTCACTTTATTACTCGTCGGCGTTGCTGGATTGGTAAGAATAAATATACAATCTTTAGGATACCATAAATAAAACCCTGTGTTTTAGAAACTATACATAGAATTTCAATATATTTTTTGTTGCAAATACCTACATAGAATATATAGAAAAAAAACCTAGACGACATACAAATATCCATGTTCAAAATAAATATTTGTCCTCGGTTGGCGATGGAAGCCACTGACCTCTACTTAGCATTCGTTTGATTTTCCAATAAAGCAAAAGGTCCCTCATATTATCCTATTTTTTGGTAACATATAATTTATGTGCTTAAAGGCATAGGTACTTCGTATCGAAGTATTAGATGAAAGGCATCGTCATCATCTTCTACTTCGTATCGAAGTAGAAGATGATGACGATGATGGAGATGATGATGAAGATATGAAATTTGATGACCAGGTAGCCTCCAGCTTATCTAAAAAGGAAGCTATGGCGTCAGGAAAAGCTGGCGCAATTGCTGAAGAAGTTTTGTCAGCCATTCGTACTGTGTACGCCTTCAGCGGTCAGAGGAAAGAGCTGGAACGATACGAAGTACACCTCAGAGATGCCAGAAAGATAAATATTAGGAAAGGTGATTAAAAAAAAGAAAACAATATGTACAAGCATGCAAGAAATATAATATTTTTATCTTTTTTTTTTCGTTTGCATAATTTGGACAGGCTAAACCTTAGAAGCAATACAGCTTTTTTGTAGTATTAATCGTCTCCAAAGTATCTGTATTAGCATTTCAGCAGTAGAATTCTTGCCTTTTTTTTAAAAAAGTTTTAATTATATTTTCCCTTTTAGGCTTTTTCAACGGTTTGGCTATGGGGATGTTATTCTTCTGCATCTTCTGTGCCTACGCCCTGTCCTTCTGGTTCGGTTACAGATTAATGGTAGACGAACCAGATACCTATGATGTGTCCACTATGATTGCTGTAAGTGAAACATGATTCATAACTGCCATTAAATTCTATGTAACAAGCAAGCGGGTCAACTGATGGTAAGCGACTAGCGCCACCCATGAATATCTGTAATACCGAGAGAGTTACAGTTACTTTAACGGCCTTTAATATAGGTTAGGAATCGGGATGGTGAGGTGCATAGGAAAGGGGATCCGTATATCTTTCTCACCGAACAAAAGACGGCATACGCCACTTTACGTCCATTTTCTGAGATGGACCAGCATAAAAATTTGATAAGTTTTAGAAAACTTTTTACTTTATTTGGTATTGTTATTGCCCATATAGTGTTATTATGTTATAACGATACGAAATATGGCCTTTCTGAAATCGATCTAATTCCCAGGTATTCTTCGGTGTGATGACCGGTTCAGCTAATTTTGGTATATCATCGACTCTGATGGAAGTGTTCGGCAGCGCTCGTGGGGCTGGTGCTCAAATCTTCAACATGATCGACAATATACCAATCATCAACCCGTTGTTAAATCGCGGCAAAACACCGAGCAGTGTTGAAGGAAACATTGAATTGAAAAACGTCGTATTTCATTATCCTTCAAGATCAGACGTACCGGTAAGTGTATACATTTTATAGAAGTTTCACTTTTTACCGCTCTCCATAAAGTTGGACACTGATTGTACGACGCTAACTTATGGTCGAAATGAGGACACTGAGCAAAATTTTCGGAATGACGTTCACCGAAAACGATGGTTGTAATTAAAAGAGTTGGATTACAAGAGAGTGTCAGTATTAAAGTTAACAGGGGCATGTTCCAATGGTTCGTATATGACCATAGAAAGTATGGATTATGCAACATTGACTAAGCAGATATAGAGTGCAAAAGCAGAAGAATGTAGGTGTTGACGACGACCAATATTGAACGTATCCTTGCGGAAGGTGATGTCAAGAGCCTTTAAAACCGACGAGCATGTATGACAAGAGATATGAGAGTCAAAGAAGCGAGTGTGATGTGCAAGAATCGTGCTTTATTGCGGTCTGTTCTTTCTGCCTACACTGCCAAGACGATAACTAAGAAGAAGAAGAAGAAGTGAAGATGGTGGTGTGAAGATAACTAAGTCATTACATAGCATAAAACAAAGTCACTTGACACTGTTCGTCCTCTTATATGCTTAGATCTTAGAAAACTACGCAACGGATGTTGGTGCGGTTTTTTTTAATAGATAGAGGATGTCAACGGGGTGGTTTGTATGTATAATACAGGTATAATGTTGTGAAGAAAAAGTGATAATTTTCTAGATTTAGCACTTTAATTGTAAACGATGTAAAAAATACTTTTGATGCGGAACAAAGTTCGTCGAGTCAGCTAGTAAATAATAAAACACTCACGTGTCTGTCGCCTGTTAAAAGTATTTATTTATATTATCTGCAAACAGGCATTATTGCTTAAGATATTATCAAAGATACTGAACATTTATATGCGTACAAAATTTATCAGCTAATTATGTCAACGGATAGATTTCTTTTTTGATCATCCAATTTATAAATAATGAAATATTTCACAATGTTTTCGTCATTTAGAGAATGTTAATCTGTTACGTGATAACGAATTTGCGTAGATAATTAATCAATATTTTACTATATATTTTTGTCTGGATAGCTTAGTGGTTTTATATGTACACTTTTAGATTGGTAGATCGTGAATATTTACGAAATTTCTCAATGATATTTTTTTTTGTTTAACTAGATTTGCGGGATGTTTGATTTTTTTTTCAAGTTCACTCCTATTTCTACCCGAAAGTTTAGGTAGTAGCTGGCTTAAGCTTCGGCTCGCCGAACCGTTATCTACTTTGTATGGAATAGATGACGGAACCTATTGTAACCTACCTACCATCGGGTACCATGTTGTCAAGTCATTCCATATATATAATATAATATCTTCCGGAATGAATTCCGAAAAATCATTAGTGTGAGGACCCATTCAAGTATTACGTAAGCAAATTTATTACAACTATTTACCCCACCCCCTTATCAGCAAACGTTGTTACTTAACTTGTTTACGTATTGGTGGGGTAGGTAGGAAGCCCCCTACCCCAAAAATACGTAAACATTAAAAAAAATGCTCTCTAAATCTACAAGATTGGTCCAGAGCTTTTTTGAAAAATTAAATAACTACTGATCCTCATCTGAAGCCCTCTACCTCCATGTCATCCAAAATAAGTAAAACAAAAACCACCCGCCCTCCAATAGCGATTACGTAATACTAGAACGGCCCCTGAGCCCAGAATCCAGAGGAATTCTACCACTGGACAATCAAGACTGAAAATACCGAAATTATTGAATTCTCACAGTAAGAAATGTTCTGTAAAGTAATCCATTCACTTAATCTGTACAGGTATTGAAAGGCATCAATCTGACCGTGAACCGTGGACAATCTGTGGCCCTGGTCGGCCACTCTGGGTGCGGCAAATCCACCATCATACAACTGCTGTCACGCTTCTATGATGTTGTTGCCGGCAAAGTAAGTTTAGTAATAATCTAAGGTCATTTATTTTTGCTAAATGACCTTAGCCTATGAGCAATTTTAATAGATATAATTTTTGGGGTTCCGGTTACCTCACACCGGCGAAACGCAGCGTGAGCCACTTTACATCCTTACCAAAGGACATTTAAATGATACAAAATATTTTTTGAAAATAGGTACCTACGCTACAATTAATTCATTTTTTTCGCATCTTCACGCCTTTTGCTACCTATAGGTGCCGGCAACACACGTCTCGGGCACACATTTATCAAAAAATATATCTGTGGGCTAGATTTTGAACCTCCAGACCACTGAAACCACCAATTTCTAATGTCACCTCTTTATCTCTAGGTATCAATAGATGGTAACGATGTCAGGGAGCTTTCCATCAGATGGTTACGAGAACAGATAGGTCTTGTTGGACAAGAGCCAGTGCTGTTCAATACAACCGTTAGGGAGAACATTCGATATGGACGAATGGATGCTACCGATGAAGAGATTGAGGCGTGCGCGAAACAGGCAAATGCCCATCAATTCATAATGAGGCTTCCACAGGTTTGTTCATCATATCACAACATAATACAGCTTCACGCTTTTTCTAGCCGAAGGTGTAGGCAGCTGCTATTAAGCCTCGTCTCTCCGTTATGTTTACGTCCCAAATAGTTGGCGAACCTATAGCCATACCGGTCACAAGGTTTTCAGTCATCGATATTTATCAAACATAACTTCCCAAAAACAATTTCGAAAAGTCATTGGTGTGAGCTAGTGTCAGGATTCGAACCCGGACCTCGGGATCAGAAGCCGTGTGCTCGACCACTGGACCACCGAGACTAGTTAAATTGAATTAAATTGGAGATATTTGAGTGAAACTTAAATGAAATGTATTTAGTATACCAAGAAATTTTTTTTTTTTTTGTATACTTTGTCTTCCTGTCTGCATGTATATATTTGTGGACTTAAAAACTACCAAATACAAGATATAAGTACCATTAAGTACCACGTCCAATAGTTTGAAATTAATTTCGTTTCCAAACGAGGTATTCTGAATTATAAATAAACAGCAATTATCAATAATACCGTGTACTGCTATAGGGTTACGACACCTTGGTCGGAGAACGTGGTGCATCAATATCTGGGGGTCAAAAGCAGCGTATCGCTATAGCACGAGCCCTTATACGGAACCCAAGCATTTTGCTGCTCGACGAAGCTACTAGTGCTTTGGACACATCATCAGAATACAAAGTGCAGAAAGCTCTAGATAAGGTAACATTCATCCTGATAATAGACCTTCCAAGAGATAAACTTAGTAACCCAGTATATTGTTTTTATTTCATTATCAATGACCGCAATAATATAATATGATGAACACAATACACACAGCGCCCTCTAGTTCCAAACTAAACAACTAAATGTTTGTGCTACTAGATAACAGTTATTTATTTTATACATACCTATATACTTTTTTTTGCTTACTTATAACACACAGAAAAACACCCAGACGCCATACAAACATTCGTGCTTGTCACAAATATTTGTACTCGGGTAGGAATCGAACCCGCCAACCTCGTTTCTGCAGTCGGTAGTTTTACCGTCAATGAAACAATTTCAAAGTTTTCTTTTAAATTCTCGATCTTTAAGGCCTAAGGAATTTAAGAATTTGGGATTCTATCCCCGGCACAAGAGACAAATTTGAAGTATTTTCCCCTATTGTCCCAATCTCCAGGCCCAAGAAGGTCGCACCACCATCGTTGTGGCCCATCGGCTGACCACGATCAGGAATGTGGATATGATTTACGTCTTCAAAAGCGGTGAAGTTGTGGAGAACGGTAATCACAATGAGCTGATGAAGAAGAAAGGACATTATTACGACATGGTCATGCTTCAGGCAACAGGCGCTGAGAACCTTGAAGGTAATATTATTATTCTCCAGTTCTTTTATAGGATAGCAAGGCAAACGAACAAGTTGTTCATCTGATGGTAAGCAACTTTGCCAGCTGATTTTCGCCATCGCTCGACGCGCCAACGCTACCACCCACATTGACTGAATGGTTGGCGATCGACAACAGTGCTTTTCAACAGGCACTTCTTGCCACGCACTGTTCCTTCATGGAATCAGTTGCCGGCGACCGTATTTCCGGACCGCTACGACCTAGGAACCTTCAAGAAACGAGCCTATCCTCATCTGAAAGGCCGGCAACGCTGATGTGATGCATTGTATTGGTATTGCAGACGTCATGGGTGGCAGTGATTGCTTTCCATCAGGTGACCCGCTAGCTCGTTTGACCAATATAAATAACTTAACAAAACTTCACGCCTTTTCTACCTGAGGGTGTCGGCAGTGGCTGTTAAGCCTCGACTCGCCGTTATATTTACGTCCCAAATGTAATAGGTGGCGAAACTTTTGCCATACCGGGCACAAAGTTTTCTGTCATTGATATCTATCACACATAACTTTCGAAAAGAATTTCAAAATGTCATTGGTGTGAGCCAGGATTCGAACCCGCGACCACTAGATTCAGATGCGGAGTGTTCGACCACTGGACCACCGAGACATCTACGTATTATATCATATGACAATTCAGTTTATCTGCATTACTGAACTTATTTAAATTGTAAGAAATATTACAGACGACTCCAAGGGGCTCAATCGTGAAGTCTCCGTGATAAGTCGACAGGAAGAGGAGGACGAATACCCTGAACTCAAATCAGCCGTGAGTGAGCTTTAGACCAATTTAATGAACTTGACAACTGAAACTTACCACCAGGAATGATCCTTAAAGAATGTGACTACTTATTCTGAATTAATTACAGAATCCTGACGAGAACGATGACGCCACAGATGACGTGTCATTCTGGAGAGTACTTAAGTTGAACAAACCAGAATGGAAGGTGGTGACTGTCGCCAGTATTTGCTCATTGATGAGCGGTTTCTCCATGCCACTTATCGCTGTCATATTTGGTGACTTTATTGGTGTAAGTTCTTCTTCTGGATATTTTAAATCTTTTCAAATATTAATAATTATCAAATATTAATCAATATATTAAAGTATCTAACAGTGGTAGGGTCCTTGCAGTTCGCTTCATGAATGGGCCGGCTCGACCGGTGAAATACTATGGCCTCTCGGAATATCGTTTCGTTCGGGGAGAGATGTATCCGGAGGCCCGATCCCCATTTCTCCTTATTTTCCCCCTCCTACTCCCTTAAAGGATAGCAACTCACCACGGTGCTCATGGGCGGTGAGAAGTTACTTACCATCAGTTAACCCACTCGCTCGTTTGCCCTCCTATCCTGTGAAAAAAATCAAGATATATATTTGTACATTCTTTTTTAGGATCTTTCCAACCCGGATGAGGAAGCCGTATTACAAGCTGTCCGAAATTATGCGTTTATCTTCATCGGCATTGGTGTATTTTCAGGAGTCACCAATTTTCTGGTGGTAAGTGGTCCCTACAAAAAATACTTCATTTTATAGACCCTTACAGACACATAAGCGTACCATTTACATAGTCATCTTTAACAATATTTAATGATTCTTTCACAGATTTGTCCTTATTTCCTTTTAACACATACATACATAACTTCACGAGTTTTTCTACCCGAAGGTGTAGGCAGCGGCTGTTAAGTCTCTACTCGCCATTAAGTTTTAGCTCCCAAATGGGACTAATTGCCATACCGGACACAAAGTTTTCAGTCATCGATATAGCTTCTGAAAACAATTTAGAAAGGCATTGGTGTGAACCAGGGTTCAAACCCGCGACTTCTTGATTCATAACTGGGATTCTCAACCACCAGAACACGACCACTCGAACATCAGATATACAGAATAGTTTTAAAAATGGTACATATATGACAGACAGTGTTTCATTCAAAGGTATTCCTGTACGGTATCGCCGGTGAATATTTGACGGAAAGATTACGACGTCTCATGTTTGGAAAACTGTTGGAACAGGAAGTAGCATTCTTTGACGATAAAAATAACGCCACTGGAGCACTGTGCGCAAAACTTTCCGGAGAAGCTGCTGCTGTACAAGGGGTAAGATGTTTTGGATCATATGATTTCTTCAATGTTTCTTCTTCTTGGCCGTCCTCGACGTTTGCCTTGTATATCTGCTTAGTCACTAGACATCTGCTTAGACACTCTTTTCAAATATTTGAAATAATTACAAATTCCCATATTCAAATCTGAATTGTAAAGACTTTTTTATATAATCCTGCCAATAATAGAAAAAAATAATAGAGAAAAATAAGAATTTACATTATACAGGAGATAATTTAGCATTTGACAGTGATCTGATAACATAATATATCTTCACGCCTTCTCCCACCGGAAGGTTTATTATCGGAAATTTTATCGCCCCAAATGGAATAGGTGGCAGACATCCATTGCCATACACCAGGCACGATGTTATTACCGGGAATCCATTCCACGACTTCTTGATTCATAAGCGGGGAGCTGGATCACTGGACTGCTTGGACTACAGTCGGGAGTTTTTGGCAATGCTGAGCGTTGATAAAACTTAAAATTTATTTTTTCAGGCTACCGGTCAAAGAATTGGTACTGTATTGCAAGCAGTTGGTGCATTCTCCTTGGCCTTGGTACTGTCCCTGGTGTATGAGTGGAGAGTTGGTCTTGTCGCTCTCACTTTTGTACCAATAGTCATAATAGTGTTGTACAAACAAGGAAGGATGGCGTACGACGAATCCTATGGTTCTGCCAAAGTCATGCAAGCCAGTTCTAAAGTAAGATTTTCCTTATTATTTTATAATTTGTTCGATTGTGTTCGATAAACCATTTATCGAGAAAGAGAATCTATATATTATATACTGATTTATCATTTTCTAAGTGGGGTCGGCACAACATGTTTCATACTTGTTGGCAATATTTCATTCAAGTTGACGTATGTTGTAAAAAAATTTGGCTCTGGTTTTATGAACGGCCAGCTACCTTACGTCAACCCTGCTTAGGTATGTTTTCATTGGTTTATCCTTCACCATAAGGAAAGTCCCAACTGGAATAGGTGGCGAACCTATTACCATACCGGGCACAAAGTTTTCAGTCATCGATATATATCACACATAACTTTCGAATTTAATGTCGTCATTGGTTTGATCTAGGATTCGAACCCGCGTCTTCTTCATTCAGTATTGGGGTGCTCGACCACTGGACCACCGAGACGTCTTATATATTAATTCAAATAATAGGCGTATGTGAATGACTGATGTAAAATTCTTAAGCTTTTACATTCAGTCCATAAAGTTTTGGACGTTACATAGGTTGCTGTCGAGGCTGTAGCCAATGTGCGTACAGTTGCCTCTCTAGGTCGTGAACAGACCTTCCGTCAGGAGTACAGCCAGCAGCTGATGCCGGCTGTGGTGCTCGCCAAACGTGCATCACACTGGCGCGGAATAGTGTTTGGGTTGTCAAGAGGCATCTTCAATTTCGTGATCGCTGCATCCCTGTACTACGGAGGAACTCTTGTCGTGAACGAAGGCCTTGACTATGCCATAGTTTTCAAGTTAGTTATTATCATCATTACATAGTATAAAACAAAGTTGCTTTCCACTGTCTGTCCCCATATATGTTTTGATCTTTGAAACTACGCAACGGATTTTGACGCGGGTTTTTTCAATAGATAGAGGGTGTCAACAGGGTTTTGATTTATGTATGATATAGTAAAGAAAGTAATAAACCCAAAATTTACTTATTTATTACTTTTGTTGGGGAACTACTAGTTTATTATAATTATTACTTACTCTTACAATAGATAGAATATATAAAATATAAGTAAATAATAAGCAAATACGATAAAGAAGAGTTTGTTTGTTCGTTTGAACGCACTAATAACATGAACTGCTGATACAAATTACTTCGAATTGAAAAAAAAATTGTGTTCCATAGTCCATTTATCGAGAAAGGCTTTAGACTGTATTACGTCACGTCATGATCAATGCGAACACTAATCTTTTAAATAGTAAAATGATGTAATACAAAGGTACCCAGTTTCTATTACATAGATAACTTAAAATGATATAGAGTCGTTACAAATATAGGTGGCGAAACCTATTGCCATACTAAAAGCACATAGTAGTCAGTCATCGATAGTTATCACACATAACTTCCGAAAAGAATTCCGAGAACTCATTGGCGCACTCCAGGACTGGATCCTACAACTTCTTGATTCAGAAGCGGGTTGCTCGAAATTCTCACCCTGAGACTACAAACATAATATATGCTGTAATTTTGTGCTCCAGATCAGCTCAGGCCTTGCTCATGGGCGCATCATCAGCAGCGCAAGCGTTTGCCTTCGCGCCCAACTTCCAAAAGGGTATCAAAGCTGCAGCTAGAGTGATAGTGTTGCTCAATCGCAAGTCCAAAATCACGGATCCTGCGCGGCCCATCGAACATTTTGTAAGTTTATTCCTCATAACCTGGTCCATATATCTTTTTGAAAAAACATACGTATAACTTCACCTCAAGCCCCTAGTAGGGTAGACAGAGAGAACAGGACGCCATAAGACAAGATTTTCACATGCTTCACTGGCTTCTATGACTTGTATAACTCTTGTCATACACGCTCGTCGATTTTTAAGGCTCCTTCTACAAGGGCTCGTTCACATTGGTCATGAAAAGTGTCTCGTGGCCATCCTCGACTGCTATTATACGTGGTGCATTGGAAAAACTACCAACTGCAGAATCGAGGTTGGCGGGTTCGATCCCCACCCGAGCGCAAATATTTCTGACAAGGTTGGATGTTTGTATGACATCTGGGTATTTTTTATATATGCGTGTTTATATGTTTTCTTATGGCCTTCTCTCGTCGCTCTGTCTACCCCGCAATGGATTTGGCGTAAAGTTATGTATGTAACTACTATGTATGTATATGTTTTCTAATTTCACAACACATAAGTTTTAGTTGATTGATGCTGTCCAAACTTTTATTATAAAACATTCTTGTCAATATAATGGAAGATGGCAAAATATGACAAAAAACTGGTGAATTTTATACAGAGAGGAACTGGCGAGGCGAGCTTACAGAAAGTGTCCTTCAGATACACAACGCGTCCTAATGTTCAAGTTTTGAAAGATTTGAACCTGGAGATAGAGAGAGGGAAGACAGTTGCTCTTGTCGGTGCCAGCGGTTGTGGAAAGAGTACTGTTATACAGCTGTTGGAGAGATACTATGATCCAGAAGACGGGATCGTTGTAAGTTTTGCGACAATTTCTTTCTTACTTTTTTATGGGATAGAAGGGCAAACGAGCATGCGTGTCACCTGATGGTAAGTGATCAGCGCCGCCCATGGACACCTGTAATATATATAGTGTAATAGTTGCGATGCCGAGCTTGAAGGGATTAGGATGGGAAAGGATGGGGAAGGAGTACCTTTCTCACCGAATGAAACGCGGCATGAGCCACTTTACGTCGATCTTCTTGGAGGTGGTAGTCGTGGAATTTATAGAATGTACTCCCTAGTACCTAATAACAAATAGGTAATGTAATGTAATGTAACGACGTAATATTTCTCATGCTGCGTTCATCAGTGGGTTTGTTGTGAAGGTACGGTAGAGGCAACCCCTCTACCGTGCCATCTCCATCTCTCTTCCTATTCCTTTTATATCCAATCTTAAAGGCTGGCAACGCAACTGTAACACTGTCAGTGTTGCATGTGTCTATGGGCGGCAGTAATCACTTACCATCAGGTGACCCGCTAGCTCCTTTGGTATTATCTCTTAGAAAAAAATAATCGATTTTATACCGATTAGTAAAAGCATCGTTATAATAATAAATCAAACTCAACAGGCGCAAGACGGTACACCGCTGCAGAAATTGCGTCTTGCTGATGCGAGAAAAGGAATTGGTTTTGTTCAGCAAGAACCTATCCTATTCGATAGGACGATTGGGGAAAATATAGCCTATGGAGCTATACAGAAACCGACCATGGACGACATCATACAATCAGCTAAACAAGCTAACATACATAACTTCATTACGTCGTTACCATTGGTAAGTATAAATAGCTTTTTAATTTTTAAAATTCAACGAATAAACTAAAGTCTTGGTGGTCCAGTGGTAGAGCATCCCGCTTCTGAATCAAGAGGAAACGGGTTCGAATCCTGACTCAGACCGATGAATTGACGAAATTCATTTCAGAAGTTATGTGTGATAAATATCGATGGCTGAAAACTTTGTGCTCGGTATGGCAATAGGTTCGTCACCTATTCCATTTGGGACGTTATAATAACGGCGAGTCGCGGCTTAACAGCCGCTGTCTACACCTTCGGGTAGAAAAAGGCGTGAAGTTATGCTATGTTACGATTTTAAATGTTCCAGGGTTACGACACCAACATAGGATCAAAAGGCACCCAGTTGTCTGGTGGCCAGAAGCAAAGGGTGGCCATTGCTAGAGCTCTGATACGTCGACCCAAGATGTTACTGCTGGACGAGGCCACCAGCGCTTTGGACACTGAGAGCGAAAAGGTAATTACATTACATATTCACGCTAAGTCCCTTGCGGGGTGGGCAGACAGAATAAAGCGTTTAATTAATTATTTGATTCTTCAGCTAGCTATAACAGTGGCAGAGTCACGCAGCTCGCTACCGATGAATTACAACGGCCTCTCAAAATACCAATGTAAAGTGGCTCGTGTCGCCTTTCATTCAGTGAGAGAGGTATCCGGGGGCACAACCCCCTTCCTACTCACTTCCCATCCCTGTTCCTTAAAAGGTCGGCCACGCAGCTGTAACAGATCTCTGTGTTGCATATGTCCATAGGCGGTAGGTAGCACTAAGTTTGGTTCCCTGTCTCGCAAAGACAAGTCTTGCCTCTCGCTCAACATAAATTTCTGTTTTTTTTTTATGGTATAGGAGGGCAAACGAGCAGGCGTGTCACCTGATGGTAAGCAACCAACGCCGCCCATGGACACCAGCAATACATATAGTGTTACTGTTGCGTTGCCGACCTTCAAGGGATAGGGAAAGATGAGGAAGGGGGGTGGGCCTCCGGGTACCTTTCTCACCGAACGAAACACGACATGACTACTTTTTTTTATGGGATACGAGGGCAAACGAGCAGGCGTGTCACCTGATGGTAAGTGACCAGCGCCGCCCATGGACACCTGCAACACATACAGTGTTACAGTTGCGTTGCCGACCTTTAAGGGAGTAGGATAGGAAAGGATGGGGAAGGGGATGGGCCTCCGGATACCTCTCACACCGAACGAAACGCGGCATGAGCCACTTTACGTCGATCTTCTGAGAGGTCGTGGTATTTCACCGGTCGAGCCGACCCATTCATGCAGTGAACTGCTTGGCTCTACCACTGTTTGAGAGGAATTTGAAATAGTAAACAAATATTGATGAAGTAATCGCTTTTGTAGGTGGTTCAAGAAGCCCTGGATGCAGCTAAAGCTGGTCGAACCTGTGTACTAATAGCACATAGACTTAGCACGGTTCGCGACGCTGACGTCATCTGCGTAGTACACAACGGACAGGTTGCCGAAATGGGAACACATACAGAACTTATTGAACTTAAAGGATTATACTACAACTTAAATAGGAGAGGTTATGCTTGAATATATGTCAAATTTAAATTCAAAGTCAAATTTAAATTAAAAGTAATTGGCGTGGCGACAGTATCAAATAATCAAAGATTTTCATTTAATAAATTCAAAAAAGTTCCGAATAATAAGAAATTTAATCAAATTTGAGGTTTAAAATTCAGTAATCGTCCATTTTGAATAAAACGGACCATTTTGAATAAAACGAACATAACTTCACGCCTTTTGTTACCCGAAGGTGTTGGCAGCGGCTGTTAAGCCTCGTCTCGTCGTTATGTTTACATTCCAAAAGGAATAAGTGGCGAACCTATTGCCATACCGGGCACCTAGTTTTCAGTCATCGATATTTATCACATTTTGTTTTCCAATACTTTGGTTTTCTGTTTACATAGCTGTCACGTCAAATCGGGCGTCATGACACTGCGACCTATTTTCGCGCGCAATTATAAAAACATTAGAAGAATGGCTTTTATTAAACTTTTTAATACTTTAGGTTATTCTTATTTATTACAGAAACCCGAAGGCCCACCCCCCCTTCCCCATCCTTCCCTATCCCCTATCCCTTAAAGGTCGGCAACGCAACAGTAACACTATACGTATAGCTGGTGTCCATGGGCGGCGTTGGTTGCTTACCATCAGGTGACACGCCTGCTCGTTTGCCCTCCTATGCCATAAAAAAAAGAAAGAAGTTATTTTTCGTACTTAGTAATTCAATTAGATGTAACGCTATGTCGTACTTTTAGATAGATAGTAATAGTAATATCTTGGACACAAATCACACAGCGCCCTCTAGTTCAAGCTAAGCAACTAAATGCTTGCGCTATGGATACTAGTTAACGGATAATAATACATATATACTTTGCTTTTGTAAATACATACTTATAATACATAGAAAAACACCCAGACGCCACACAAATATTCATGTTTGTCACAAATATTTGTGCTCGGGTGGGAATCGAACCCCCGACCTCGTTGCTGCAGCCGGCAGTTTTACCAATGCGCCACGAGGCTCGTCAGTAATTGTATATTAAGGAGGTTTGCAAAATCTGTCGTCATGCCTATTGTCTTTTGATACTTAAAACACTACATGTAGGTACCTAGAAATGCTTAAAAACATAAGATTTATATGTGTGACAATGTAATTATATGTGACTAGTTGACCCGGTGAACTTTGTTCCGCATCAAAAGTATTTTCTCAAAAATTATCACTTTTTCTTTACATCATACATATAAGGGGACAGACAGCGGAAAGCGACTTTGTTTTATACCATGTAATGATGAGTATGTACTTATATGTAATTGTTGTATTATATACATACATAGATATATAACTTCACGCCAAATCCCTTGCAGGGTAGGCAGAGAGAACAGAGCGCCATAGGGCACGATTCTTACACGCCTCACTCGCTTCGTTGACTTTCTTAACTCTTTTCATGCACGCGCGTCGGTTTTTGAGGCTCTTAACATCATGTATTATATATCCGAAGAATAAAATGTAATAATGTACCTAATTGTTACCCAATAATTATTTTTTAAGTTATGAATAACTTAATTTGTTTTATTTAATAACTAGCTAAAAAACCCGGCTTCGCCCGGGAGTTGATATGAGATGACGTGGTAGAGTCGAAATAAAAAAATAAACTATGACGTAAAAAGTAAAAAAAAAGTTTATTGAAAACGTTTTCTCATTATTTACAATACTTGTTTATAAACAACATTTTTCATTTTATTGTCCGGAGTATATATACATAAATTTTTTGGATTTCCTACTCTTGAGCAAGCTACATATAGCTGACCGTGAGAGAAGCAGGATTCTTTGAGGTTAATGCCACAATATTTTAAAGTTTGTCCTTGCGCTTTGTTAATTGTAAAACTAAAGGCTAATTTTATTGGAAACTGCAGTCTTTTAAATTGAAATGGCAATTCCGAAGAGATCAGAGGTATTCTAGGTATAAATACTGTCTGTCCTTTGGTCTTTCCAGAAATAAGTTCAGCTTCAATGATATTATTCGATAGCTGTTTTACGATCATTCTAGTTCCATTACATAATTTTGGGGAGTTGAGATTTCTGAGTAGTATGATTGGAGTTCCAATTTTCAGACGAAGGCAGTGTAATGGCATTCCTGGTACTTGTAAAGAGTTTAGAAATTCAGTGGGGAAGTTGACACTTTCTTCAATGGATACCATCGTGTCGATCGATTTATATATTTTCTCTTCACCAGGTATTTTTTGAAATAACCACCAAAATTGCTCTTTGAAATAACCACTCTGCATTAGTATAGTTCTGAATAATATTTGGATAAATTTTGTCGATTAGTTCGTCTTCAGTAGTGGCTATATTACAGAAATCACTATTAAGTTCAATGAGGCCGGTCGTTTGGTCAGTAGGATATGTACCTTCGCCGATTTGTAAAAGTATTTTAGCAAATTGTGCTGTTGTTTCATCTCTTGATAATTCAACTCTCATGTTTTTTGTTAATTGCAGTATTTGTACTTGTGGCCAGAGATGTGATTTTTTCAAGCATGCATTGATCTCGTCTGCTGATGTTGACTTGGGAATAACTGGAAGTGTTTGTCGAAAATCTCCTGAGAGTATGAGTAGAGCTCCTCCCATTATTTCAGAGTTTTTTCGCAATTCTTGTAATGTTCTGTCCATGGCTTCTATAAATTTTTTATGGGCCATGGTGCATTCATCCCAGATGATAATTTTAGCTTGTTTTAAAATTTGACCACGTCCAGATTTTCCTGAAATTTTACATACCGGGAATTGTTGTTCGGCTATATTCAATGGTAGTTGTAAGGCAGAATGGGCAGTTCGTCCTCCTTCCATAAGTGTGGCTGCAATGCCAGATGATGCTAGTGCCAGTGCGATGAGTTTTTTAGCACGTATTTCCGCCAGTATTAGATTTATGAGAAACGTTTTACCAGTGCCTCCTGGTGCGTCCAAGTAAATAATTCCACCAATATTGTTATTTATCCGGCTCATTATAACGTCGTAAACTTTTTTTTGATTGTCATTGAGAAGTGGTTAGTTGTGAGCAATGTATTCAAGTAGTTCATTGATGTTGTAACTTTTTTCCTTCATAATTTCGTAGTTTAGCACACTAAAAGCATTTCTTTGTGGTGCTGGCATTCCAAGTTCTACTAAGGCCTGATTATTTATTGCTAAACATTTATCTTCTAAGCGAATGAGTGTTTCATTGAAGATCTCGTCATTGAATTCTATAGTCAGTTCAGGATTAGCTTGTCGGACTTGGTACAATATATCATCACTCATACTCCTTTTGAAAGAGTCCCATAGCTGTTTTGGGTTTGATGGGTTACATGTTGTTAATATTATAGCGAATAACTCTCGAATTTGTTCAGCTGAAGCTGTGAGTGTGGCTTCTTGTAGTGTTAATTCCCAGTGGTTGTCGTTTTCCAATAATCCTAAGCGTTGACATGCTTCTCTGTAAGTCTGGCATAGGTAGCCATTAACGGTCCTGAGATCTGTAAAACTTGTTGGTCCCCGTATTTCGTGTAACAACATCCGGAGATAAAAACATTCGGCATTGTTTGGATGTACAGTGAATACTCGACCTATTGCGTTAGTTTTTATGATTTCTGGATGACCCTCCTCTGGCATTCCTTGTTTCCGACGTTGAAAAATTTTCCTTGTTTTGTCCCACGTATAATAAATAGGGACGTCGACATACAATAACTTTCTGGCGAATGGATCTGTTTGACACAGTTGGAAGAAAGCTGTTAATGTTGTGTTCTGAGGTGGTTCGCTTGCAATTTTTCTAGCCGAGTCTTTTGTGAAGTAAACTCTCTGTCCATTCTCCAAATGTACTGCTAGATGTTGCACAGCTGGTTCGCGTTCATGTATGGGAAAACTAGAAAATCCTCCACGCTGCTTCGTTACTGTTGATGTATCTTCCCATTTGGTACATGAGGATCTCATCATTTCTATTATTTTGTTCGCTATTTTGGACTATTTGAAATACTGCCATATCACTACCTTTGTTTACGTACTTACATATATATTTAATAGATTTTACTGAATTGCAGTATTCAACGTTTATATGTGCTTGGAACATTTTGGAAAGTAGTGGATTATACGGTACTACCAATTGATTATCTATTTCCAGTTCGTCTCTGCCTTGTATTCGTATTTTTGCTGTGAAGCCACCGTTTTTCGGTGATCGTCTTCTATATTTGGGATAGCCGTCATCTTCAGTTTTGGTATCGTCCAAGTACGGTTTTGATATTTTTTCGTACATTTTCCATCACTCATGCATGGCGCATTGAAATTTAATGATCCACATGGTCCGTGAATCATGTTTTTCACTACTATGTTGTAAAGCTCCGGAGCTTTTTGTGGATCAGGAAATTCAGCTCGGATGATTTTGTCGATATCCGTGGGATAAATTTTATCGTGTAGCCATATGAGATTGTGTGAGTGAGGTAATCCTCGTTTTTGCCACTCAATTGTATACATCCAGGAAATAACAGTTCCAAAGATGTGATATTTTGTGATGACTTCAATAAATCGTATTTGTTTTTGTCGAAAAACTCGGGCTATTATATCGTGTCGATCTATGGAGGTTTGTCCGTATTTTAGTTGTTCTTTGATCTCTGGCCATGATGAATTGCATGTAAATGTTATAAAGAGATCAGGTCGTCCATATTTTCTTACGTAGGTCATGGCATCTTGTGTATATTCGTGCATATGTCTTGGACTTCCTATGTATGATGAGGGTAAGATAACCATTGTTCCAATATCGTCAATATTGCCGTCATTCATGATCGCGTCTCGAAGGTGGATGTATTCTTCTGTGCGTAGTTTTTTCTGATTCAATCATATGTAAAGCATCCGTTCTGCTTCTATTTTTGCGTACATATCTACCAGAAATTGTTGGAATAAACGGCGAGTGTTGAGTATGTTTCATTGTCTCTGATCATTAAGCGGTAAGCATAGAACTCCTTAGAAGTGACTTTTTTGTTTGTTTCTATGCCTGTTTCAGGATGAATTTGTTTTATATTGAAATGGTATCCGTCCTCTCCGTGCAGAAATATTAACGGATATTGAAGAGCATCATATGAACGGTGTGTCTCTGCAATGCGTTGTAGTCCTTTTCTTCTTCGATGTACAATTATGTCACGGCTTGTATTTTCATTATCCACAACTACAATGGCGACTTCATCTACCTGAGGTGCATTAAATCTGCGTTCGTGTTCTCCACGTGGTCTTTTATCGGCTCGAATTACAATTTTATAGTCATCAGAAATTATGCGGTCTAATGTTGTTTTGAATATATAAATCAGTTGATTATACTTGTGTAAGATCCTCTGTACATCTTGGATTATTTCGCGTCTCAGTCCATTAAAATTTGTGCATCGTTGATCAATTTCTTGTTCTTCATTTCCGATGAAATATACTTGTAGAAATTTATGGTCTTCGTTAGGCATTGGCAGTAACGATCCTATTTTGTGATAAATTTGCCCTTGAATTGAAAATACATATTCAAATTCATTTCTATTAGTGTTAGTCGAAGTAGCACCGAAAGAAGTCATTTGAAAGCAGGAGTTATATGATCTTATATTTTGAAGAAAGTGTTTTGATTCTAGTGTTTCCCCGAGCATGTAATGCAGAAATTCCTGCGGAGGTGCTTCACTTGGTGGTAATCGAATTTTTCCATTCATGCAACAGAGACCTGGTGTTTCTTTACTGAATTTTTTTTCGTGGCAAAACTGGCAAATGTTATTCATTTTTCCAATAACAACGTATTTATGATTGTAATATTTTTTCGTCGGTTCGTAGTGGAATGCTTCCTTTGTTAGATTATCTTTTAAAATTCTCGACTCTTCAGTACTTTTATTTGCTGTTCTTTCTTCGCTTCTTCTGCTTCTCAGGTTACTCATTCTGGTCCGTTGATTCTGTAAACGTGCTTCGTGCTCTTCTTCCGTTTCATTTCTTCGAGATTCTTTTTGTTTCCGCCGTTTCGCTGCAGAACTGGCCAAATCTCCTCCTCTCTTACGTCTGGGCATTGTATTCTATAAAATATAAATTAAATAAACATTTTATAGATAATTATTTTGTAACGGAAACGTGGGGTATGTTGAGACAAAAAAAAATATATTTAACCTTCAAGCGGTCGAGCGATATTTTGTTTACGGCCAAAAGTATATAGAAGGCATCAATTCGACGCCGCGCGACTTTTTGAAGGTTAAGAAAATTACAATTTAAAGAAAAAAAACCATTAGAATTAATTAAACACTATTAAAAATACTCACATTTGAAATTTCACGATAAAAACCCACAAATAACTTTTTTCTATTTCGTTTCAAAATCGAGAGTTAATTAAACACACTATTAAAAATACTCACACGTGATACTTCTAAATAAAGGCTCACAGATAACTTCTCTTCTTTTCGTTTTGAAATCGCTCGTTTCGCTGTTCAAATTAAACTAACTCTGGTGAGCGACACCGGGCTCTTATATATTCAGAGAGCTAGGCTCTAGAATATTCGAGAAAATTTGAAAATATTTTCTCTCTCACACCTTCTAGAGTATTCTGGTCACTATCGTCCGCCATAATAAAAGGTTCTATAGCGGTAGCATTTGTAGTAAAAGCGCAAAATTTAAAAACCTAAATTTTTTAATGTTTTGAGAACTAATTTGGATAACTAAAATTATGTCGCTTTAACTCCAAAATATAAGTTAGCTAATGACGTATAAATACACAAAATTTAATAACTTTATTATAGCAACAAATTAAATTTAAGACTTTATTGAAATTGGAATTTTAAATTTCGCGCCACTACTACACATGCTACAATTGCTCGCAACGCTTTTGGAAATGCAACCCAAACAATCGTTGTCCTGAATGAAGTTCAAATATTCGATAACAGATGGCGCCACTATACTTAATTTCCAAGTTGTAGGGTTGGAAAGTTCCTTATATCTTTAGAAACACGCCCTTTAGATTAAAACGGGAACTTTCTAGCTTCTGTAGCGGTAGCGTATGTAGTAAAGGCGCGAAGTTTAAAAACCTAAATTTTTAAATATTTTGAGAACTAATTTGGATAACTAAAATTATGTCGCTTTAACTCCAAAATATACGTTAAATAATGACGTATAAATACACAAAATTTAACAACTTTATTGTAGTAACAAATGAAATTTAAGAATTTATTGAAATTGGAATTTTAAATTTCGCGCCACTACTACACATGCTCCAATGGCTCACAACTATGGAGACTATACACTATGACTATTGGAGTGTATAGTCTCCATAGTTGTCTTGAACGAAGTTCAAATATTCGATAACAGATGGCGCCACTGGACTTAATTTCCAAGTTGAAGGGTCGGAAAGTCCCTTATATCTTTAAAAACATGCCATTTAGATTAAAACGGGAACTTTCTTGTTCGAGGAGGGATAAAGGGCTATCACACCACATAAGTCCCTTTATCGTGTCGGGACTCCTTTTTAAGTTTTATCGGCACGCACATTTTATCGACTTAGTTTTATTATATAATATAGATATAGATATAGATATATAGAAAATATACGTTAAATAATGACGTATAAATACACAAAATTTAACAACTTTATTATAGTAACAAATGAAATTTAAGATTTTATTGAAATTGGAATTTTAAATTTCGCGCCACTACTACACATGCTGCAATGGCTCACAACTATGGAGACTATACACTATGACTATTGGAGTGTATAGTCTCCATAGTTGTCTTGAACGAAGTTCAAATATTCGATAACAGATGGCGCCACTGGACTTAATTTCCAAGTTGAAGGGTCGGAAAGTCCATTATATCTTTAAAAACATGCCGTTTAGATTAAAACGGGAACTTTCTTGTTCGAGGAGGGATAAAGGGCTATCACACCACATAAGTCCCTTTATCGTGTCGGGACTCCTGTTTAAGTTTTATCGGCACGCACATTTTATCGACTTAGTTTTATTATATAACTAGCTAAAAAACCCGGCTTCGCCCGGGAGTTGATATGAGATGACGTGGTAGAGTCGAAATAAAAAAATAAACTATGACGTAAAAAGTAAAAAAAAAGTTTATTGAAAACGTTTTCTCATTATTTACAATACTTGTTTATAAACAACATTTTTCATTTTATTGTCCGGAGTATATATACATAAATTTTTTGGATTTCCTACTCTTGAGCAAGCTACATATAGCTGACCGTGAGAGAAGCAGGATTCTTTGAGGTTAATGCCACAATATTTTAAAGTTAGTCCTTGCGCTTTGTTAATTGTAAAACTAAAGGCTAATTTTATTGGAAACTGCAGTCTTTTAAATTGAAATGGCAATTCCGAAGAGATCAGAGGTATTCTAGGTATAAATACTGTCTGTCCTTTGGTCTTTCCAGAAATAAGTTCAGCTTAAATTATATTATTCGATAGCTGTTTTACGATCATTCTAGTTCCATTACATAATTTTGGGGAGTTGAGATTTCTGAGTAGTATGATTGGAGTTCCAATTTTCAGACAAAGGCAGTGTAATGGCATTCCTGGTACTTGTAAAGAGTTTAGAAATTCAGTGGGGAAGTTGACACTTTCTTCAATGGATACCATCGTGTCGATCGATTTATATATTTTCTCTTCACCAGGTATTTTCTTTAGAATATTAAAATTGATATCGTCAACAATATTATTTTTAGATACACTATGACTATTGGAGTGTATAGTCTCCATAGTTGTCTTGAACGAAGTTCAAATATTCGATAACACATGGCGCCACTGGACTTAATTTCCAAGTTGAAGGGTCGGAAAGTCCCTTATATCTTTAAAAACATGCCCTTTAGATTAAAACGGGAACTTTCTTGTTCGAGGAGGGATAAAGGGCTATCACACCACATAAGTCCCTTTATCGTGTCGGGACTCCTTTTTAAGTTTTATCGGCACGCACATTTTATCGACTTAGTTTTATTATATAAAATATAGATATATAGATATAGATATAGATATTATTTGTATAGTAATATAAAATCTATATATTTTATAAATAATAATTATAAGAAAACAGATACTACTAACAAGATAATTACTATTATAAAAAAAAATCTCTTTTTTTGTTCGTTGAGAAAGCCAAGGAGAATGTTTACCTCATGACACTAATAAATTGGCTTAGGCCAGGATTCGAACTCGAGTCATATGAACTAGAAGTCTGCTGAAGCGCAGACCGTCGTGAAATGATTGGTATCAAAAACCAAAAACAAGTCATCTTAAGTTTGATAGGTTATGTTGTAATCTAGATTTATGTTTTATTTTATTATATATTTTTATTACAATTTCTATTTATTTTCATTGTAACAGTCTGAGACAATTAAGTCTCGGTGGCCCAGTGGTCGAGCACACGGCTTCTGATCCAGTGATCCGGGTTCGAATCCAGACCCTGGCTCACACCAATGACTTTTCGATATTGTTTTCGGAAGATAACGCCCGAATACTGAACCGCCACTCAAATCTGACAATCAATACAGTGCTACTTACTGCTCAAATTTGACGTATTCTGTCTAATGTGACAACTACTTAAACGCATAAGTAGCGCTTATTATATTTGAGTAGCGGGTTCAGTATTCGGGCTTATGTGTGATAAATATCGATGACTGAAAAACTTTGTGCCCGGTATGGCAATAGGTTCGCCACCTATTCCATTTGGGACGTAAACATAACGGCGAGACGAGGCTTAACAGCCGCTGCCAACACCTTCAGGTAACAAAGGCGTGAAGTTATGTTATGTTTGTTATGCTTTCATTGTAACATTTTTGTTGCAACACATCCCCGTAATAACAACATTAAACCATCAACTGATTACCTAACTTACAATAGTTTTTCTATACACTTAAATAACTACAAATTATTAAATAACTAAAATACATCGGTACCCCGCTTCTGAATCTAGAAGTCCCGGGTTCGAATCCTCACACTGGCTGACACCAATGACTTTTCGAAGTTCTTTCAGAAAGTTATGTGTGAAAAATGTCGATGACTGAAAACTATGTGCCCGGTATGGGTGGTATAGGTTTTCCACCTATTGCATTTGGGACATAAACATTACGGCGACTCGAGGCTTAACAGCCGCTGCCTACACCTTCAGGGTAGAAAGGGGCGTGAAGTTATGTAACATAAGTACTTAACCTATAGATAAGTATTAGGAATGTCAATATATCTACTTTAATACTTACTTATCAATAATATATCCCGCATCAAAACAATCATCATCACGGGATCCACCAAATAATCTTTAACTAACAATTAACAATAATTACTGGTTACATAAAACAATCAACGTCCCACGGAGCGCCGCGCGTCCTCAATATGAACTGATCAGAATCATCTCAGCACACATGGTAATAAATTAATTGCTTTATGACACATCCCTGATGCTATAAAAAAAAGAAAAAAAACGACGACAAATTACCCACGGAATTGAGACATCCCGCCATCTTACGTTTATTAGACGCACGAAAGTTTATATTTAACGTGTTCACGATACTTGTATCAGCCGTCATAAAGATAAAATAGATCCTATCAAAAAATCAAAATGGCCGTCTTTAACTTTTTTTTTCATTTTTTTTTAAAACCCCAGCATGAACTTTATGCTAATGAAACCCAAAAACAAACATTGTTATAAGCCAAATGTGTAACATACGATAAAAATAAATTAAATAATAAGGGGTATCGTTAAAATGGAAGAAATGTCCGTAATTTATCCACGAGTCACCTTTTAAACATTCCGTGGATGCCATCGCGGCGGGGTCTCTGCTCTAGACGCGTTCACCAAATAAAAAGGCGCCACAAAAAGATGTATTCAATAAGCCTTTGGCCATTACGAGACGTAATCGATGAGATAAATTAGTAATAACAAAATCTGTGGAGTGGGATACGAATTAAGTAGGTAGATAGGTTCGCTAACGGAATTTTGGGGTAAAGGTTACACTGCTGTCTGTTTTTTTTGCAAAAGTACCTAATAAATTCATTGTAGATTAACTGTAATTGATCTGTGTCACTACTAATACTATTTAAGTCTCGATGGTCTGATTCAAGAAGTCGCGTGTTCGAATCACGCCAATGACTTTTCAAAATTCTTTTCGGAAGTTACGAGTGATAAATATCGATGACTGAAAAATTTGTGGCCGGTATGGCACTCGGTTCGCCACCAATTCAATTTGGGACGTAAACATAACGGCGAGTCGAGACTTAACAGCCACTGCCTATACGTTCGGGCAGAAAAAGCCGTGAAGTTATGTTAGTAAATCTTAAATTCCGGAGTTATATACTTGCGTTTGCATGCTATCTGATATTAAATTTTTAATACCATGCTGTACAAATATGAATAATAAGAATTTAAGATATCCATAAAGATGGAAGTGGAATGGATGGAATATTTTCTAATATAGAAAATGTATACGGAGTAAGTAAAATAAAATAAAGAATTAATGTTTGTTGTCTTCAACAATATGTACTCGAACAATATAATCAAATGGGACGTAAACATAACGGCGAGACGAGGCTTAACAACCGCTGCCTACATCTTCGGATAGAAAAGACGTGAAGTTATGTTATGTTTATAACCAAATGTATAAGCGACGGCAATTACCTACTCAATACGCTAGGGACTAGATAGATTCTCTTATCCTGAGTGTGGTCTGTGGTTAATTGTGAAACCATTTTCCAGATATCATACAGAACATCCAAAAGTCATCCTTGACTTCAAATTCGGTTTCTCCGAACTAGGAGTCGTAAGTATTGCTACTAACAATACTAATTAAAATCAAGCCGAGTGAAAAACGAAACGAAACGAAAAAAACGTGAACTTTTGTGCAAATGTTTGACTGTAGATTTGTTTGGTTTTCACTCAAAAACTGCCGAATTGATTTTCTGCAGCTAATGAGTTCTAGTTAAATTGATAGGTAATAGCCAATGTTATTGAGTTCGAATTAATATGCACGAAACCAACTATTGTTAACTACTTGCTTATAATAATGTTATAGTTACGAGAGTGAAATAGACAGATTGAAATCAAATTAAATTTACATTTTATTCTAACTGCACACCTATTTTGGTTGGTCGTTGGTCTGAAAGTCTAGCACCTCGCTTCTAAATCTACAAGTAGTGGGATTGATTTCTGGCTCACAGAAATGATTTCTCGGAGTTAGTTTTGGTAGTTACCATCGTTAAATATCGATGACTGACAACACTATGGCCGGTGTACTGCAATAGGTTCCGCCACCTGCCGAAATCTGTTAAGTAGAATCAAATGCATTGATTAATTGTTACGAAATACCACTATAAATTAATAACCACGATGTTGGCAGTGTTAGGCATTAATCAACTAATTGCTCATTACAATAAATATGTAATCGTAATTGAAAACACATAAACAAGGAAAGAATATTTTGAATTATAACGAAACGAACAAATATATTACTAATGCCCGCAGTTGCAACGATAAGTTGTTAAATTTGTATGAACTGTTTGTATGAGAGTTTGTATTAAAATGACCCGACTATAGATAGCCGCGGAGTGTCCCAGTAAGTGGTTGCAAAAAAGAGACTATAATAGACGTCCGGGGATTCCCTTTCATGAAGTGCCTGTGCGTTCTGTTTGCCGGTTGTAACTTGCTTTGCATTTGACAGATTAAAATTGTTCAGATAATTTAGTAATTTCAAAATAATGTCAGGAGTAGGTAACTTTTAGGTATAAACGAAAAATATTTGATGAACATACCCACACTGTTACAAGATGAATGGGAAACGAAATATTTTGTTGTGCCAGTGCAGCTACTTGTTTTATGTATCGTGTAAATTGATTGATTAAATACAATATTTCTGATCATTTTTATACCAAACATATCGTACATACAGCAATTTTGAATAGCGTTATTTTCTTTACCCCAAAATTATTTTTAAATTACGGCCCGCGACCCCTGAATAAAACGTGTTTGTCACCCGTACACAAAAAAGGTTGAGTACCGCTGTTCTAACTAGAAATGGGTGATTGATCCGATTCGTAGATACGATCTAGATAGATACGAAATAGAATTACGTACCACTATCTCAAAATCTGTTAGTGTCTCGCACCAGATCTAGATTTCAACAGTGGTAGAGCCAAGCAGTTCGCTGCATGAATGGGCTGGCTTGACCGGTGAAATACCACGACCTCTCAGAAGACCGACGTAAAGTGGCTCATGCCGCGTTTCGTTCGGTGAGAGAGGTACCCGGAGGCCCACTCCCTTCCCCGTCCTTTCCTATCCCTTAAAGGTCGGCAACGCAACAGTAACACTATATGTGTTGCTGGTGTCCATGGACGGCGTTGGTTGCTTTCCATCAGGTGACACGCCTGCTCGTTTGCCCTCCTATACAATAAAAAAAAAAAGATTTTGCAATTATCTATTATTTACAACAGCCCCGGATCTTATTTTTTTTTAAGCGGGGCAAAAACTGAAAAGTGCCGCCCCCGCCCACTAACATTTATTTTAACGTTTGAGACTTTACTACTACTCATGCCGCGTATCCGGAAACCCAATCCCAAAAGGGAAAGCCTTTCCTTCCCATCCCGCTTCCGATCCCTTCCATTATCCAATTTAAGAGACAGCAACGCAAGTGCTATGCTAGCTGTGTTCAGATGTCTATGGGTGGCGTTTGTTGCTTGCCACCGGGTGCTCACGCCTTCTTGTTTACCGTATACCATAAAGTAAACTTCTTCTAAGGCTTGAACTATTTCTAGCAAATTATTTAATAGGGAATTCACAGCAACATGTTTTGCCGACCATCTCGTATGATTACTCCGTAGTTCTCGCTCGGCCCATAGTCGATCCCGCCCAGATCACATCGGTGTCGTGCCGCCGGACCCAAGCCACAGCCTAGGCCTCCGCGCGGATCTTTACGCTTCCAAGCTGTGGGAGACAATTGCGTACGTGGCAAGCTTAGTGCGGCCGGTAAAACTGGCGGCGTTGGTGGTGACCAATCTAGACGATTCGGTCGCCAAGGAGGAAGTGAAAACGGCGATCGCGAACATCGGATGCTTCGAGGTCGCGGCGGTTAAGTGCCGCCCTATCTGACCCGACCACAGCCGCATGGGCGCGATGCGCTTCGAGTGCCCTGTCGCAGCGGCCCAGGCCGTCCTGACGAAGGGACGGATACTGGTCGGATCTACCTCTGGACGGGGTGGTTCGGTCACTGTTTCCTAGCAGGGCCAACTTTACGCCGCCAGCTATGGACCCTCTACCCCCGGTGACACGTGACAAGTGCGCGCCAGAGGATGCGGCTGAGCACACTCTTCAGGTTTGGCGTCGTGGGCTGGGCCACGCCGCAATTCGGTCGCGGCGGTTGTCCCGTTTTGTCGCTCCCCAGCTTCCTATCTACTAGGACCCGAAGTAGGTAGACGGTACCACGTTTCCGTCTGCAAGATCAGGGTACCGCGGGAGAAGTGAAAAGCCCTAATGCGGGCGCTGGCGTTCGCGCGCTGGTGCTCGCGGTGTCTCTGCACACTGAGGTTGGACTCGCGGGGGTTGTGGTTGACCTCTAGGTAGACAATGTCTGATCCCGCGTGCAGCAAGAAGCTGTGAGACCGGTCGGACAGGGGCTCCGTGGTCTCCAGTCGTGGGTGCAGTGAGTGCGCCTCAAGTGTGAACCAACGATTAGTTTGCTGAAGGGGACCGATACTTGCCGGGATAGCAAGTAGCGCGGTTTCGCTAGTGGTTTGCGCCAGTCGACTGTGCTGGGCTTCGGCTGATGAGTAGCTGCATGGATTTGCAACGTGAGATTAGCCTATTTTACAGCTCCGGAATCAGCTGGATACTGGTAGCCAGCTAATCTGCATGTATTGAAGTGTCAGCTAACTCAGTCATCAGGCCTTAAACAGGCCTTTTCAGGGCGGTGGGTCGTTCTCTATAAATAATTTACCGCTAGGACAGGGAACTATGTCGCTCCCCAGCGTGGTAGCTGCCATGCTGGCCGAAAGTGCGGCCTGGAGTAAGTTCGCCTCCTTCTGCGAGGAGGTGATTACAGAGAAGGAGGCGGCTGAGCGGGCAAGGGAGGACCATCCTCTCGCGGCGCCGCTCCGCAGAAGAAGAAGGGGGGGAAGGAGGCGACATTTCGATCGCCGACAACAACTCCTTCCCGGAGTCGGGCGGTTGACTGACGCGGGGGCGCCTTCAAACGCATTGAATTTACCGACACTGTCGCCGGATAGCGATGGCCGACGATCCTCGGCCGAACCCGAGCCTCTCACCATCGTGAGGGGCGCGCGGAGCCTGCCGTAAGGGCGTAAATTCGTCGGGGAGGACCGGCTGAAAGCAGTGTTCCATTCTTCTCAAACATGACGAAGCGGAAACGGCGCTGGGTTGTTTAGTGGGTACACCGAAATACCATCTCCCGGGAGCCCCACATAACCCTTCCACCTCCCGGTGGGAGGCGTATGCCCACAGCATTTTTTCCCAGCGTACCAAAGAACCAGCGTAACCGTTTTGCTAATAACCCACAACCTGTACCCCATAAACGATGTTAAATGTCTGCCACTGCTTTCAGTAGATCTAAATTCAATCTTTTTAGGGTGATTTTCTGCTAATAATACAGCCTGAGAGACTGTTTATGGTCAGTCATTTTTTGTACTTGTACTGTCATTTATTCTGTCTGTCAAAGTTAAGTAATTTTATAGTAATTTGGCCGCCCCCTGAACTTGCTAGCGCTATATATATTAGTGCGGTACGGAAATATTTGGATAATACATATATCAAACCTCTTTCGATCTTTTTACTGGGGCCATAAGGCTTATTTTTAGTTATAAATGACAAAAAGATCTAGAAAACATCTATTTGGTTACAGTGGAATAGCAATATATTGATGACATATCGGAATTCGAGCCGATTTACCGTCGTAAATTGAATCTAATTTTCATGATGATAAATCTTACATTGGTTGAATATGAATCATGATATTAATATCTTTTAAAATTGGGAGCATCAAAATATATAATTAGTTAGAGCGGTACGGCAATATGGGTATTTGACAAACAGAAATCAAAATGCTGGTATTCTTAGATTCGGATATTTGAATACATATATAGTTCCGAAATCTGATATCGAAAATCTAAATCTGTTATACTTACGGTACTCACGAAAGGCGATACGACCATGTCTAGTTCTAGCGGATATTTAATAGGAATTTGATATCCAATTGCATACGAGTAAAACTTGCAGCAAAATATGGGTAATAATCATACACCGTCATATTGAAATATTTTAAGTACTATATGGCAATAAGTTTGCATTTTGTACCAGTTGAATTTTCTGAAGTAATTCAAGCATTTCCTGTGCTTGACAACAGCTGACAATCTTTTGTTTAATTAAAAGCTGGTTGAGTGTTAAAATAAGAACAAAACAATCCTGTTTCTTAAGTTTTATTGGTAAATTCACATTCAAATTATAGATCATGTCGAAGACAGATATTACAATTATTAATATTATGGGATATTTCTACAGACAAAATTTAGTAATTATTTGCTATGATACTGTATCGGTACTTTTCAATTTCTAAATCTACTAACATCATTGGCTACATCGATTTAGATTTCAAAGTGCTTAAATGCTTTGAAATTTCAATACCAAGAAGGTGACAAATGAGTACCATGATAAAAGGGTTATATAAGCATTTCGTCTCATTCGCATTAATAATACCATATAACAATAAATAATTAAAAAATATAATAACAAGAATCCATAACATTATGATTCAAATACTCTTATAGTAAGTCTAATCCATTGCACGCTGTTTGCACTAGGCGAACCGCAACTGAAAAAGATTAACTAACAGTTGCACTTGGGGTTAACTTATCTGTTCATGGGGACCAGTAAAAAACTAATTATGACATTTGGAAATGACATTCCGCTTTCTAATGGTGAATGGTGGTTAAAGGGAAGTTTTATCCATATATTAATACAATAATGTATATATATAAAATTTCTCAAACAATTTCAATTGTTGACAGCATTTGCAAAAAGAGATGTGTGATTTAGACATGTGGTTTCATCTAATTATTAAGCAATATTGGAAACAATGATTATTAATTGCTACAAATCATATGTAATATATTTATTGATACAATTAAATTTTTATTTATTTCCAAAACACATTAACACGTGAACAGATAAATTGGTGGCTATATAGATCAGTTGTGAATAGTGTAATGATCTCAACTAAAATTGCCAGCAACTCGAGATCAAAATGCGAATGTGACGAAGTGTTACACATAACAATTCAGAAAATATAGACAATCGAAAATACACAATAACACTGTTCACTAACAAATTCACGATACAGATTCGACATCAAAAATATTTCTATATTTTAAATATGCTACTTTCACATAATCGTTACTAAAAAAAAAAATAGGTTAAAAACGCGTGCGAATCGCAACGGAACTTGTGATCAAAATGTATTTCTAACGATTACTTCAATATTATAACGTTCGCGTATTAACCTACCGCGGAATTGTTTCACAGACATTTGTATACGCGTGTCCGTGTGTCGAGGGACGAGTGTCGCCGGCGAGCCGCACACCTGAGATTCAGCGCAAGCCGGCGCGCTCGCGAACTGTCGCACCGCTCTCTCTCTTTCTCTCTAAATAACTCTATCTCTCTCTATTGTACAAACTTCGTATTAAATAGTCACAGGTCAATTTCAGTCCATCTATTATTTTACGAATAAAATAAAATATATTAATCTAGAGCGTTTCACATCGCTTAAGTTAGAATGTGGTTGGTGGTGGAGTCGACTTGCGGTGCGAGGGCGAGGGGGCGGCGGGCTTAAGAGTCCCACCAGTCGCGGCCGCCGGTGCTGCCGCCGCCGCTGCCGCCGTACGACCCGCCATAGTTGCCTCCGTAGGAGCCGCCACCGTAGCCGAATCCTGCCAGAGAAAGCACAAACATCACTCATCTATCTAAGAAAAAGAACAGAACGCACAAGAAGAAGAAGAATAAATCTTTAAACAGTGTACAATAAAGTGTATTTTATTCTATGAATTGACATAACTAACAATGAAAATGACTATGACACTTCTTGTGTGTGGTGAGAGTGTATGTGTGGTGTGATGCATGTGTAGTGAGGATGTATGTGTGGTGAGAGTGTATGTGTGGTGTGATGCATGTGTACTGAGGGTGCATGTGTGGTGGTGAATGTGTGGTGTGGTATATGTGTGGTGTGGTATATGTGTGGTGGTGAATGTGTGGTGTGATATATGTGTGGTGAGGGTGTATGTGCAGTGTGATATATGTGCGGTGTGGTGTATGTGCGGTGTGGTGTGATGCATGTGTGGTGAGAGTGTATGTGTGGTGAGGGTGTATGTGTGGTGAGGGTGTATGTGTGGTGGTGAATGTGTGGTGTGGTGAATGTGTGGTGTGATATATGTGTGGTGAGGGTGTATGTGCAGTGTGATATATGTGCGGTGTGGTGTATGTGCGGTGTGGTGTGATGCATGTGTGGTGAGAGTGTATGTGTGGTGAGGGTGTATGTGTGGTGGTGAATGTGTGGTGTGGTATATGTGTGGTGGTGAATGTGTGGTGTGATATATGTGTGGTGAGGGTGTATGTGCAGTGTGATATATGTGCGGTGTGGTGTATGTGCGGTGTGGTGTGATGCATGTGTGGTTAGGGTGTACACTGACCGGGTCCAATGGCGGCGGGCCCGGCGGAGCGCGGCGGCTGGCGCGGCTGCGTGCGGTAGTCGCGCGAGCTGAAGGAGCTGGCGCTGGCGCCGAACCGGCCGCCGCCCGAGCGCGCGCCCGTGCGCCGCCCGCCGCCGCCCAGCCGCCCGTCTGCCGCCGTGCTCGTCAGCCAGCTGCAATTACAATTACAACATTTAGACACATACACTTTTATTTTCACATAAATAACCAAACTAAAACCACAGTGAGACTCGCTCGAATCAAAAAGACCCATCCGAATATTTAAAATACAACATAGTAATACATACATTAAAAAGTACGAGAGGATTGAGGAAGAACTCACTTGGGCACGTCCTGTTTGGCCTCGACGAGAAGTTGGACGAGTTCACGGGCGAGGCCCCGGTTGTTATCGTTGAAGAACGATGTCGCAACACCGAGGTTGCCCATACGGCCTGTACGACCGATACGGTGCACGTACTCCTCCACGTCCGAGGGTAAATCAAAATTAATCACGTGACGCACGTGGGGAATATCCAGACCTGTCAAAGACGAACATGTTATACAAGATTTGTAGATGATTTAATCTATAGACTCTTGGATGACTGTGATCAGGCCCACTGTATCAATTTCATCTGTGAGTGTCAATATATATCAGTTATACTCATATTAAATTTTGAATTAAATCGCATAATCTGGATCACAAAATTCAACCAGTACTTATTCTAGAGCTTTCATATGAACTTGTCAAGTGAGTAGAAATGTAATAGAAAAACAAAAATAACTGAATAAGACTGACCTCTGGCCGCCACGGCAGTCGCCACAAGGATAGGAGTCTGACCGGAACGGAAACGACGCAGAGCTTCTTCACGCTCGCGCTGCGTTCTGTCGCCGTGGATCGACGTCACTGGGTAACCCATACTATCCAAATATTCTTCCAGTTGGTCGGCACCTAGCAATATTGAACACGCATTAAATCTCAAATCCAAAACTAAGCTCTAACTAAACTCCAGTTTGTTAAGTTGGAATGGAAAGACCAAGATAGAACATAACGTCTTTTTGTACCCAAAGTTGTAGGCAGTGGCTGTTGAGCGTCGACTCGCCGTTATGTTTATGTCTCAAATGGAATAGGTGGCGAACCTATTGCCATACCAATTTTCAGTCATCGACATTTATGACACATAACCATCGAAAAGAATTTCGAAAAGTCATTGGTGCGAGCCAGGATTCGACCCGGCATTTTCTTGATTCAGAAGCGCGGTGCTTGACCACTGGACCACCGAGACTTATATAAGATATATATCATTTAAATTGTATTTAATATTACCTTTTTTGGTTTCAACAAAAACTAAAACAAGTTGGTCTTCTTCGGTACGAACAGGCTGTTGGAAACTGGACGCATTCAACAGATCCAATAAGAATGAACGTTTATCCATTTCTTCAACCCATACCACCTGAAAGTTGTAAATAACGTATTTTATATGACTGGTCAATAAAATACGTATACAATACAATGGTTAAGTTTTAAAATAAACTTACATTTTATTAATCTACATACCTTTTGTGTGATATTCTCTGATGTGGATCCAACACGTCCAACAGCCAGAAAGACATAGTTATGCAAGAAGTCCTGCGCTAACACTTGTATCTGTTTGGGGAAGGTAGCTGAGAACATAAGAGTCTGGCGTTCTCCAGTTTTTGGCATGGTGTGGACAATCTTGCGGATCTGTGGCTCGAAACCCATGTCCAACATGCGGTCAGCTTCGTCCAGCACTAGATGCCGGCAGTGATCTAACGCCACGCGACCACGCAGCAACATGTCCACCAGTCGGCCGGGAGTCGCCACCAGCAAGTGGCAGCCACGCTCGAGCTCGCGGATCTGTTCGTGGATAGGGGATCCGCCATACCTAAACAACAATAAAAATCCAATAAAAGATCAATTTTATAATTATAATATTTATATCTGCCCAATTGTATTAAATCTTCAACTCTATATTTTGTTTAACATTATCTATACTTCTGTTCACCAGTTTACAAGAAGTTTAGAAGAAGTTACAGTTCCCAAGAACCCTATCATACATAGGACTGTGCAGTTAAATAAAACTTACACGACACATGGACGAACACGTGAACGATAGGCGAATTTTCTAGCCTCGTCAAAAATCTGAGTAGCAAGCTCGCGGGTCGGGGCAAGCACCAATCCGAGGGGATATTGTTTCATCTTCGATTGGCGATTGTATGGCCTGTGAAACAAAAAACTCATCAACATATTGAAATCAGATATTAATAAAAAAAGGTATTTTTTTTAATTTATACTACTCGAGCGCGATAACTTGAGACTCACCTGAAATGCAACCCTCCGGCTCGCTACCCCTAAAACTTCCCTTCAAGCTCCCGTGTCGTACTGTAGACGACGTCATTTTTTGACATCTTAGACCCATAGTGGCTTACGAAAAAAGTATTTGTGACTCAATTCGCAAACTCGTAGTAGCTTAATAAATTTGTATAATACATATAAGGCAGCGTTGTTCCGAATAAAACAATATTAACATTAAAAAAAATATAGCAGAGACAATTGATTGATTGATTGACGAAAGTAAAGCAACGGGTGGAAACTTGGTGTGATACTTTTTTGTGCACAGTATAACAATGCGCCCGTGACGTCCCTGCCCCCAGGTCTCCAGTAACGGTGCGCGAGTTGTACATAAAATTCTAGTGTCTGAAATTTGTAATATAGAAATAACCGCTTTTTCTGCAAGCATATGAATAAAATACCATTTGCATACACTAAAATATTTTTTTTACAATATTTGTCTGTCTGTATGTTTTTTCCAGCTGATCGCTGAAATTGCTGTGCCTATTTAGACGAGACTTTCATAGGTATGTAGCTGATGTAATAAGGTAATAAGTAGCTTAGGCTACTTTTCTTTTGGAAAATATATTCTATTTACTCTTATGTTGCCAAAATACTGTTTTGTTGATATCACTCACCCCATATTCTTGACAGGTCCTGCTTCGTACATCTGATTGAGTATAGGCACAAGGAAAGCAGCAGTTTTACCCGAGCCAGTCTGCGCGCACGCCATCACGTCTCTGTGGCCGAGCACTATCGGGATCGCATACTTTTGCACTGGAGTGGGCTTGTCATAGCGAGCGTGCGATATGTTCGAACGCATTATTTCCGTCAAGTTAACATCCTCGAACTGTAATCACAACAATAACCATTAAAATACTGAATCAATACACGGGCCTCGTGGCGTATTGGTAAAACTACCGGTTGCAGCAATGAGGTCGGGGGTTCGATTCCCACCCGAGCACAAAAATTTGTGACAAACATGAATATTTGTGTGGTGTCTGGGTGTTTTTCTATGTATTATAAGTATTTATTTACAAAAGAAAGGTATATATGTATTAATATCCGTTATCTAGTATCCATAACACAAGCATTTAGTTGCTTAGCTTGAAACTAGAGGGCGCTGTGTGTATTGTGTCCAAGATATTATTATTATTACCAAATTTTAATTTTAATACAACTGCACTTCAATTATTTTTGCATTTTGTTTTTTTTTTATCTGACAAAGAGCAAACGAGAATGCGGTGTCACCTGGTGGTAAATGGCTAAAGCCTGCATCACAGATAGTGTCATAGTGCCTTTAAGATGAAATAGAGATGTTTGGGAGTGAACACGTCTTGAACCACTTAACGTCGATATTCTAAGATGTTAAAGTAGCACATTCAAGCAGTGATCTGCGTGAGCGAACACTGTTAGAAATCTTCGTTGATGTTTTTCTACATGACTACAAAACTTGAAAAATCATTCAAATCTTACACTAGTGATGAAGTCCGGGACGCGATCGCCGCTGGCCTCGACAGGTATGTCCTCATATTTGGAGAAGTTAATGCCTGTGTTGCCAGTGCCAAACAACTCCAACTCCTGCCGCTCGTCGCGAGGTAACGGGATCGTCCAATCATTCTGTAACATAAACACTGACAGTTATATTAACTGAATTCATAGGATTCTTTTATTTTTCTTTTTTTTTATTAGTCAATGCTAAAGGAACTCAGAGCATACTGCCACAAACTCTCACAAAAACAGTACATACTCATGACTCATCCGTCACCAGCCATTTTCCCAACTCTACTTAGTAAGGTTGGGTTGTTATATCATCCATCTCTTTTATCTACCAATATGTCCATACACATTCTTTTCATCTCTCGTGTAAAAGTTTGTTAAACAGAAAGAGTAAGTGGTAGGAATAATTTTTAGCTGCTAAAATGTCCTTGCAATTCAGAAGAATCGTGTAATGGCACCTCGAATAACGTGGACCTCAATATTCTGTACCACCACCCACCCTAGAGCCCAAATCTGGCCTCGAGGGATCAAAATCTGTTCCTAAAAATGAACAAAAAGCTCGGTGAAAAGAAGTTAGGATAAACAACTCTAATAAAACTTCTGAAAAAAAAACAAAAGTTAAGGTTAAATTTGGTTATATTTTTTCTTTAGAAATTTTCACGTGTTACTTATTAAAGCGCCTTAAAACTGATTAATTTTCTAGTCCCCATAAACTATTACAGTATATTTATCAAATATAATAGCCGAATAGTTGGTTGATGTGATTAATTTGAACTGTGGGCCTTCGATCTAAAGCTTGGAACCCTGAACCACTAGACTATCGATACTTATAACACGAGAGATGATTTTATCAGATGAAACTTCTTAGTGGTCTATGACGACACCCAAAGGAAGAGATGGGGTGACACCATTCTCTAAAAAAGTGCCCTACGCCATTAAAATGACAACTTCATTATGTAGAATAGAATACACTTTATGTACTATCGATGTTTGAAAAAGATTACATCCCATCCCTTCATATGCCGTAAAATTTAAAGTTAAAATTGCTCCAGCGTATGGTGGCATGTAACGTGTATACCTCGTCCTTGCGGGAACTAGTGCGGCGCACATCGTCCGAGGGCCAGCGTGAGTTGGAGCGGTCGTCTGGGCGCGGCTCGGGCTCCTTCCAGCGGTCGTTCCGCGGCTGCGGCGGCTCATTGAAGTCCTCGTCACGGCGCACGTCACGTGACTCGCGGGAACTGCCGCCCGTCGTGCTGCGCGCCGGAGCGCTGCGCTCCGACCATCTGTTGTTCTCCGACGAGTCCGCCCAACGTTCCGACTCGCCATTTTGATATCCTGGTTCACGACCTAAGGGTACGTACCGTGATCAGATTTTAAGATTGACTAAGCTATAATGTACAAAAGCAAGAGGATGTAGGAGTCGAGGAAGGCCAAGGCACACTTTGCATGACCAAATTGAATGAGTCCTCGAAGAAGGTGATGTTAAGAGCATTGAAAAACGACGAGCGTGTGTGAGAACAGTTATGAAAGTCAAAGAAGCCCGTGAAGAATCGTGCCTTTTAGCACTCTGTTCTCTCTGGATACCTCGCATAGGACTTGGCGTGAAGTTATGTGAGTATGTGTATAGTTAGATGGTCATACCGCGGTCCCTGCGTGGGTATCGCGAGTCGTGGCCGCGATCGTAGTCGCGTTCGCGGTCACGGTCGCGGTCGTCGCGCCGACCACCACGGTCGTACGTTCTAGAGTTGCCTGAGAATGACGAACGGTTGTCTCTCTGATCGCTCTGACGGACGTCTAAGCTTGCGGGCTTAGACTCTTCCCCTGTAAAATTGGCATTAAGTTATTACCAATGTTACCTATGCCTGCGAGTTTAACGAGTCCTTGAGGAAGGTGATGTTAGGAGCCTTAAAAACCGACGAGTGTGTGTCATACACACTCGTCGGTTTCGATATGAGTTATGAAAATCAAAGGAGCTAGTGAAGTGTGTAAGAATAGTCCCTTATGGCGCTCTGTTTTCTTTGCCTACCATACCGCAAGGCTAGTAATAAATTTACTTCAAACAGCTAAAATGCTTATATTTTTTAATACATCACGACACAACATCACAATCACTCTGTATTATAGAGCCACGCACTTCGCTGCATGAATAGGCCGCCTCAAAAGGTGAAATACCACAACCTCGGGTATCCAGACGCCCGCCGGCCTACTCTCGCCCTTCGAATTCCACTCCGTATCCTATCTTTAATGTCCGACCGAAGGTATATTTTTGGCCGAAACCGAAGCCGATTAATCGGCAATCTCCACAACCTTCGGCCGAAGCCGAAAGTTTATAAACTATTAATAATTTAATAATTTTCTTCAACATTATCCACAGCTAAAGAAGAATATCGGCGTGAAGTGGCTCATGCCGCTTTTCTCTCGGTAGTAGAGGTATTCGCACTGAACTAAGTGCAGTCCGGTCCGTCAGTCACTCACTCTTTCGTAACAGTTCGTTTAATTCCGACTGTTCTCGGACCTTCGGCTTGAGCCGGATTCTGGGCCGAAGCCGAAGATCTCGCCGAAGATGGATTTGAACTATAACACTATCTGTCTGGCAGGTGTCCAATGGCCACACCAGTTGCTTACCACCAGGGAACCTGCTTGCTTGTTTGTCAATAAACCAAGTCTGAGGCAAAAGACAAGGCCTGGACTATTTTCCTCAATCGCTTCTGTCATAGGTGTTTGTTCTCTGGACATTTGTTGGTCTTTAAGCTTCTGACATCATCATCGGATAGGACAGTCAATTTGGTGATGAAAAGGTTACCATATCTTTCTCTTCTCACACCCAATTTCCTAATATTTGTCATAAAAAGAGATAGGTTCAGAAATCTAATGGCTTTTTGTTAAAATAGATATTTGGTCCCACTACACAACTTGTAAAACAATGAGTTATATCTACAAACCTAACTTTCAAGATATTTGTTCAGCATAACAAAATAGTAAACCAGCTTTTTGCCACGGGACCTTTTCATTTAATAGTTGTCAGCTATAATTCGACGAAAATAAATTGTGCATGGAACTATGTAGACTAAAAAGTGAAGCATCAATTCACTACGCACATACAAAGACACTGGGAATCCAATAGTGGATCTCTCCCACTCAAACTAAGACTCACATACTTTATAACCAAAACATTAGCTATCCAAAGACTAATATTCATAAATATTAAAGTCATTCTACTCATATCTTAATTTATTATATATATAGGGGCTATCTATGTGTATATATAATTATGTATATATATATATATATATATATATATATGTACTGGAGTTAAAAAAAAGAATGATAACATATTATCAATCAGTGTTACACTTATTTCTAATCTTGCATCAAAAACCTATGTACATAGTATATAACATAGCATATTAGTTTTAGCCTGTAATTATGGCCACACAGCGCCAGCCCAATCCAAACATAATAGATGTAAACTCATTATTAAATTAAAATACAAACAAATACACTTCAAGATTGGTTGCTTTCTGAGAGAAAAAAAAACTGGATCCAATACTTTTAGAGGTTATTAATTACAAACAAATATGTATTTTTATAGTACCTAGAAATTTATCCATACATTCAAGTACCCATATTGGCTAGGATAATATAGGTAAATTATAATTTAACTGTCACATGGTCTAAGCATGTGAATACATTAAATATTTATGCATATAGGTATATAGGCAGTAGGCACTATAGTGTCTTATTTGGATGAATTTAAACGTTAATGCCATAAAACCTATACTAACACTGAAATATCACTGAAAAGTTGTTAAAACAATGAAAATTCACATTTCCTCATTTCCTTACATTTTGGTATGCAATCAAGAATATCACTCTACTACAAATTTATCAGTAAATATTAAATACTACACACACTAAACTCAAAACTGTTTAAAATATAATGGCACAATTACCTGAAGTGTTGGCCTGCAACTGCCTGCGCAGGTGCGGAGGGATGTAACGGCCAGCACTCTTGTTAGCCTGAGGCTGCAAGTCCAGACCAGCAAGCTGCCAATATAATAAATAACATCAATATTTGTTTTATGAGATCAGAGGCCAAACAAGCATGCATGTCATCTGATGGTAAGCAACTGCCCATGGACACCAGCAACACATATAGCGATACTGTTGCATTGCCGACCTTCGACTTTTATCTATAATTAAGTAAGCATTAATAATGGTATATTATTTATTTTACATTTAATAGTACTTTTGTGTTTTCCTTCAACTCCCATTGAGACGTACTCTTGATCTATATAAACAACTAGCTGACCTGGCAAACTATGTTCCACATAGAAAGTATTTTTTACAATGTTTACAATTAAAGTGCAAACTCAGGGGCAAGCAGGGAAAAGCTACTTTGTTTTATACTATGTAACTATGTTTACCATCCAAAGATTGACATCAGTGGGACGGCTTAGTGAGACTTACTTAACCTTTTGTTAAAAGCAGTTTTTTTTGAAACAGTGTACAGTAAAGGGTATTCTATTCTAATTTTTTTTAATAACATTACTCCTTTTAATATGACATATATAATAAAGGCTGTCGTATTGCTGTTGGAGTTATATTGCTTTATGGTGACTAGGTGTTTTTCTATGTATAAATTTATTATTTTCCAAATTTATTATATCTGTTATGTAGGTCTTTTGCACAAACTTTAGTTACCTAGTTTGTAACTAGTATGTAGTATATATCAAAAACATTATTAATAATAAAGGATAACGTTTATGGACATAGTCATCCCTTTCTGTTGTTGTCACCAATAACTAAATCCAATTATTTAATGTCTGCATGAGCATGACAAAGGCTTGTTAGTTTAAACATTTTATGTTAGCATGTACCAAGAACAGTTCCTACCGGAAGTATGATTTAGGCTCATTTTTTATCTTGCTTTGTGCCTAAATTATTACTCCGGGAACGATTGCGAAATATTTATTTCCCCCCGCCATGACACATAATTAAAAAGCATGACAATGACCTCACTCATTCCTACAATAGCGAAGTGTCGTTTAACTTAGTACTATTCCTATATCATACTACACAAATGTTTTATAAAATCGATGAAATAAATACCACAAGTGGTAAAAATAAGGCGCCATGTTGGTTACTCTAGACACGTAAAGCATTGCTATTTTAGAACACAAGTTTTATTTATGAAATATAAAATACATAAATTAGAATGTTTGTAGCAAGAATCTATTAAGCCAACGGTAGATAAATCTACAGGTAAAATTAAGTCTGATTTATTAAAAATCGATACAAACTGCATTCAAACTACATGAGGTACAGACCTGCTGCTCTAGACCTGTTCCATTTTGGTTGGTAACATTACTCATATTACTACCAAGCGGTACGTGTTTTTGGGAACTTGGCTCCAAAAATATTATACAAACACAGTCTACAATGAATTTTCACAAACACAAATTCACAAAATCACATGAAAAGCTTCAATTTTTCTCTCCGAAATCACTTTTCTTTCATGCCTAATTTTTTTTTTTAATTTTAGCCTTCGCCTTCATTCATCAGTTCAATGAATGAAATGGCAAGAAATGGTACTTTCGAGAGTAGACGTAGTACTATCTGCATGAAATTTTTCCATTCAATCTAAGTCTATGGAATCACTTCATTCGTTGAAAACCAGAGTTTCCATTATCAAATAGGTAGCTGCCTTCGGGTGATTACCTAACAGCTAGTAGTCTTAGCAAAAAGTGCCACATAGCAACCAGCTATATAGTCATACGGTACAGCTACACATGCTTATAAAGAGCATGCTTATTATGAGCATGCTCTTGAACAGTTTACACATGCTACCAATGAGCATGCTAGTTTCAAACATATTACTAGCATACTCATAGTCATTAGGCAAACCTGTTCACACGCGCTTAAATCACCCCCCTTCCACCCACGCGTCGGAAAGCATTGCTCATTTCAAGAAATCGAAATTTAAAAGCAAATATGATGAAAAGTAGAAAACTTATCGGGCAAAAGTGAAAATAGCTATTGGAAAGGCACATAAGCAACATCAAAATAGAATTCAGTTACAATTTAAAAAAGATCCCAAGTCATTCTGGCAATACATAAGGACAATGAGAAACTCCATAAGTAGGCAGCATATTATAAAGAACGGTAAAAATTAACTGAGGAGGAGTGTGCAATGGAATTTGCAGCCTTTTTTGAGTCGGTGTATAGTAATGAATTACCAAAACTTAGCGCACAATTGGCGTAAGCTGAGAGAGTGGCTACCAGCGCTCGTTTTCACATAAATACATTGACTGACAAGGAAGTAAAGGATGCACTCACTAGGATAAAGCCAAAGTACTCAGCTGGTCCAGATGGGATACCAGCATTTCTTTTTTTAGAGACTGTAATAGTGTACTAGTTAAACCCTTGCATTATATATTCAATGTTTGTTTAAAAACATCACAGTTTCCAGTGCGCTGGAAGAGCACGCGTGTCATACCCGTTCCTAAAGGTAAGGTGGAATCAGATACCTGTGAATATAGACCGGTGCTTTCTATGTGCTTTCTACACCAGCCAAGGTTTTAGAATCGGCTATTCAGCGTAGTTAACTGTCAGACAGCCAGCATGGCTTCCGGCTGGGGCGTTTGGGGCAATTTGCTCAAGTTTATGGCGCAGGCAGTGCCTGTGGTTGACGCTGGTGGTCAGATTGATGCTGCCTATCTAGACTTTCCAAAGGCATTTGGCAACGTTGATAATGACATCTTACTTAGAAAACTTATAAATTTTTGATGCACTCCGCATCTTTTAAAGTTTTTTGCAAATTATTTGCAAAACAGGCAACAATATGTAGACTACCATGAATACCATTCTGATGTATACTACATGCGATCCGGTGTAAGCCAAGGCAGCAACTTGGGACCGCTGGAATTTTTAATTAAGATAAAAGACCTACCTGATGTAGTGAAACATGGTACCTGCTTATTGTTTGCAGCTGACCTCAAGTTGCTGACTGTGGTTAAAAATGGCTCGGATTGTGAGCGTATGCAGAATGATATCAATAGAATAGTCGAATGGAGTCATAACAATAAGCTTTTATTTAATACCTCAAAGTGCTCTATTATTAGTTTTACTCGGTCTCGAGCGCCGTTAACCTTTGACTACAAAATAAAGAACGACAAAATGGTATCTAATGTACGCGATCTAGGAGTGGAACTTAATCGTGAACTACTATTTCGTGAACACATTACGAAAGTGGGAAAAAAAGCATATCTGAACTTAGGTTTAGTGCTAAGACAATAGCAATTCCACAACATTACCACTATAAAGGTCTTGTACTATGCGCTATTGAGGAGCTATATGGAACATGGTGCATTCATATGGGCTCCACACGAAGATGTTAGAGCGAGTACAAAATAAATTTACACGGCATTTGTACCACAAGCAGTATGGGGTTTATCCTTTTTATCCGCTCATGTACCCAACTCTTTTTGTGCTAGGAATGGTCGGGTACAATGTACTAAAAGTACGGCGCCAGTTTGATTTACCTAATTAAGTTGCTTAGGGGAGAACACCACAACCCAGGGATACTACAGGGCTTGAACTTTTGCGTGCCGAACCAGTATATTTGGAAACGTCGGCGCCCACCACTACTAAAAGTTCCAACGGCTAGGTCGAACTTACTAGCTAAGACACCGCTTACCTGTGCTATTCGTGTAATCAATGAAGTACACACAAGAGTAGATGTATTGAATGATCCCTCTAGTGAAGTCGCGAAGGTTACATTATACATAACAACCTATGTATAACTAGGCACTAAGCATTATTTTTTTAATTTATTATATAAATTGTAAGGGTGTAAGGGATACTACACCTCATGGCACGTACATGTACGTGCCATCAATAGTATATAACCACTGTACGCACAGTATGCTGTAGTGGTCGGTGTGCAGCGACAGGCAGTTGTCGCTGACACGAATAAACATGACAAGATTCTAATTACGTCTTTCATTAACGACCACTCCCGTACCATCATGAAGAAGTACCAACTCGCGAACACCAGCCACCAGCACAGTCACGAGTAACGTCATCCGTTACACTGGTGACTCCGACGTGATCTGAACACGCAACCTTCTGATGACGAACACCATCACCGAAGAACATCCGCCTCACGATGACATCAACCATACGAACAGTCATCAGTAACGTCAACCGTTACATTGGTGACCCCGACGAACACGCAATGAAGAATCCCCGACGTCAGCATAGTCACCTGTACATACCGTTACACTGGTGACCCCGACGAACACGCAATGAAGAAACCCCGACGTGTGAACCCCGACGTTTCAAGAAAATCCGACTGCCAAGAAATTGTTACACCGTGAGTGCACTATTTTTTTGTGACAAATTAATCCACAAACTCCATGCTCCAGTACAATGCCGTCGCCTACGCAAGGTCCATCGAAGAATGACTCGAAATCTGAAGGCTATAACGCGACAGCATTTCCTTCGATTCGCAAATTCCGAAATTTTTGGTATGGTTTACAAGGGCAGAAGAAGTAAGACGAAGTCAAAAGTACGCACTCCACAGAAGCACAGCAACGAGAGACCAAATTCCAAGAAAAAGAACCGATACGATATGATGTGTATTCTTACACATCACAACGTTTCTACGTTGAAGATGCGAGACGAGACGAGGAATCACAGAGGCACCAAATACAGAAGAAATAATAAGGAAGCCGAGTTCCCGTAACGAAGACACGGAACGAGCGCAACGCGGCCGGTCGCAACAGAAGGTTTAGCCACCGCCGCTCACGTTCCAACTCTCGCAGCCACACGCGTACACTCCAGAACTCCAAAAGCCAAGATTAGGTATGTCAGTATCACGTAAGAAACATGCTTATAGATGTGTGCCACCCTGAGCCGGAAGAAGGCTGCAGGAAAACAAGGCATGGCGGTATACATGTAGCAGAGCCGGATATCTCCGCACGCCAGACGTTTACCGCCCGATAAATTTATTTGTGTTTAAACAAAATTCGCTGCTATCCAGGAATTAGGGATACGTAGGCCGTCAAGGAGTCTATGATAGATAAATCTACACGTTGTACCTAAAAATTGGGAAATACGTCATTGTAGAGAGTTTAGACAATAAAACGCGGCTACTATACCGGAAATGCATAATTGTTAAAAACACGTAATTATAAGGTGAACACTGTAATGAATATCATATTAACATTGTCATTGCGACCTGGTTTCCGCATCACCGAGGTATGGACCAATATTTATTATAAAATCACGTTTTTGCCAATTAAGCATTATATTATTGTATTAATCTTGTATATTAACATGAATATGTAAACATACTGTGTACTGTACTGTGTAACTATAGGATTTTTTTACTTTTGTGATTAATTTTAAGGATTTTTTTTTTTCAACTAAGGGGGGAATGGTGTAAGGGATACTACACCTCATGGCACGTACATGTACGTGCCATCAATAGTATATAACCACTGTACGCACAGTATGCTGTAGTGGTCCCAGATCCAGGCTAATTCGCCACTATAGCGAAGACATCACGGACGTCAGTCTGTACGAGATCAGAACGGTGCCTTCTCGTTCTTTAGCTGCTTGAGAGAAGCAGCTAAAGAACGAGCAGGCACCGGGTGACGATGGAATTACTACTGAACTTCTGAAGGTGGGTGGTAAACCGATCCTTAAGGCTCTTCAGGGGCTTTTTAATTCTGCCATACTCGAGGGCAACGTTCCAGAGGCGTGAACCAGAAGCGTGATGGTGTTGTTTTTTAAGAAGGGTGAAAAAACCCGCTTGAAAAACTATAGACCCGCTTCTGAGCCATGTCTATAAGCTGTTTTCGGGGGTCATTACAAATCGACTCTTGCGCAGGCTTGACGACTTCCAGCCTCCTGATCAAGCCAGTTTCCGTCAAGGCTTTAGAACCATAGACCACATTCACACACTTCGCCGGATTATACAAAAAACCGAGGAGTATAATCAACCGTGCCTGGCATTTGTAGACTATGAGAAAGCCTTTGATTCCGTCGAAACTTGTGCAGTCCTGAGATGCCAAATCGACTACCGGTATATCAAATTGGTATTGCAATGTTTGTATAGAAACGCCACTATGTCAGTCCGAATTGGCTCTGGGAGTACGAATCCAATTTCATTGCAGAAAGGTGTCAGACAAGGAGACGTTATTTTCCCCGAAGCTGTTCACCGCTGCATTGGAAGACTTTTTCAAGCTCCCAGACTGGTCCGGACTTCGCATCAACATCAATGGCGAATACATCACTCACCTTCCATTTGCTGATGAAATCGTGGTCATGGCAGAGTCACTGGTGGACCTTGGTACAATGCTCCAGGGCCTCAGTAAAGTTTCCCAACAGGTAGGTCTGAGAATGAACATGGACAAGATCAAAATTATGTCCAATACCCATGTCATTCAAGCACCGGTAACTGTTGGCGATGCAATCCTCGAAGTTCTCGATCACTATGTTTACCTAGGACAATTTATTCAACTAGGTAGAGCCAACTTCGAGAGGTAAACCGACGGATCCAAGTCTGTTGGGCAGCGTTCGGGAAACTAAGGGAAATCTTCTCTTCAAAAATCCCCAAGTGCCTTAAATCCAAGGTCTATGACCAATGTGTTATCAGTGATGACATACGAAACTGAGACGTGGCCTTTAAATGTTGGCCTCTTAACAAGGCTCAAAGTCGCTCAGCGTGCTATGGAGCGGGCTATATTGGTAATCTCTTTGCGGAATAAAATCCGTAATACGGAAATCCGCTGGAGATCGGGCGTAACCGACATAGCCCAAAAGCTGAAGTGGAGATGGGCAGGCCACATTGCTCGACGAGCCGATAACCGTTGGGGAAAAAAGGTTTTCGAGTGGCTACCACGAAGTGGGCGCCGTGGTGTATGGCGTCCCCCCACCAGGTGGACCGACGATCTGGTCAAGATTGCTGGCAGCCACTGGATGCGGAAGGCGCTGGACCGTGAGCTATGGCGTTCTATGGAGGAGGCTTACGTCCAACAGTGGACATCGAAAGGCTGATGATGATGATGAATTACATGTAGTTTATTATGGTATAGCAGCGGTCAACGTGGCTCACTCAAGTAGTAGAGAGACAAATCTCGAACGTTGCCGAACGTGGAGGCCGATTGTGCTACTTTGTCCTCAGAGCGAGATACAGAAATGTATGCAGTCGTTAACGCTACCAAAAACTAAACATAAACATTCAATAAATATATAACTTCTCTTATGGTCCAATTGCTTGATAGAAATGTGAAATAAATACCGTAGTCCGTATCTTGTATTCGTTCAACATTACGATCATGGAGTCCTGTGTTTCTATACTTTTGCTCAAGGTCTAGGTAATCACACCACCCACTTATTCTGTGTACGTTTCCCGTCCCGTTTTGAATTCTAAGTTCTAATTTATTGCTCTGTGATAATTTCTAGCCGGTGGATGTTGTGGCTGTTAGTTAATTTTAAGTTTATTTTTATTTATATCAGATTTAAGATGAAAGTGAAGGTAAACGGTGGTTGTTGAATATTATTATCTCGTTTAAGAATTTTAAGCTTGTTATTTATATTATATTTTTGGTATGTCTTGCTTTTGTATTTTAATGACGCCATTTTGTAGCGCCGGTAATTTAGTTTAGATTGAATTATGTACATAATTTACCTACATGTCAATGCATCGTTTGTATATTTTTTTTTCTGTTATTAGGACGTATTCATTGGTAATATCTAGAAATCATTTTATCATAGGATGCTTCTTTAGTCTTTGAAGCACTATTATTTATTATTAACGATACGATTGTTTGATTTCGGGATCCAAGAAGTATACAATTTTATATCAGTGTCTCTTGTGTAGGTATTTCCTTTTATATCATTACATTGTAAAGATTTAATGTTTAATTTTAAACTTCATGTGTAAGTATCAGTGATCAGGTCGAGCACACGGATTCTGATCCAGAGGTCTCGGTTCGAATCTTGACACTGGCTCACACCCAAAGACTTCGAAATTATTTTCGGAAGTTAGTGTGATCAATATCGATGACTGAAAAACTTTGTGCCCGGTATGGCAGTAATAGGTTCGCCACCTATTCCGTTTGGGACGTGAACATAACGGCGAGACAAGGTTTAACAGCCATTGCCTACACTTTCGGGTAGGGAAAGGTGTGAAGTTATGTTGTGTTTTATTTTCTACACAATAATGATTCTGATTGTGTACTATAAGAAAATGCTTGAAGAAAGTGTACATGGTGCGGCAAATTGTCAATTGCAGTGAATTGGTAACATTCCCTGTAGCTGCTAAGGGGCGTATTACTAGCATCTCCCCTAAGCACCTACATTGTATGTTACTAATATCTATTCTTCGACGCCAAGGAAAATGTTGAAGACTAATTTTATTAATTTACAACCTGTTTGTATTTTTGGTATAGCCTGTATGTAAATGCTGTGCATACATATTGTACTAAATAGATACTAGAATATTGTTTTTTAATTTTTTAAACCTAAAAATCTAGCCTTGACCCTAACCATGATTGATAATTTGTATTATTAACTTAATAAATGGCTTTTTGTATGCTTGCCCTGCATTTTGTGTGTAACTAAATTTTCTGAAATTATATGGCAAAGGAATGGAATCTTCATCCTATTGACAGATTGAGGTGATATTTAGTATACACTTTGAATTTCTGGGCTAGTGGTACCCTGTTTGTGACTTTTGCCTCATAATAGAATCTAGGTGTCATATATGATATACATGACATTCAGAAATTGTGTGGTGTTTGTTAAAAGCCCATGTACTTTTACTGCACACTATTTGTACTGATTGCCATGTAGCATCCAAACAATTTTATGAGTCGAGACAATTGCTGTTCCCTAAATGTAAGTCTGTATTTTTGTACAGCTGCAGGGCAATATTTTAATTGCTGCTTTGTACAACTACACAATAAACACAGTGCCCTCTAGTTCCAAGCTAAGCAACTAAGTGATAAGTTTATTGGATATTAATATATTATATTTTTCCTTGTAAATACATAGAAAAACGCGCCACACAAACATGCATGCTCATAAATTATTTGCGCTCAGGTGGAAATCTAACCCGCCGACCTCGATTCCGCAGTCGGTACGGACAGACAGTGGAAAGTGACTTTGTTTTATACTATGTAATGATCAGCTGACCCGGCAAACTTTGTTCCGCATCAATGAGTAAATTTTGGATATCGTGAGGTTCAATTTGTGCTATTTATAGGCACGTCTTGGCTGGTACTACGCACGACCTAACTGCCGTCCCACTATGTTGATACTGCAATATCTTGAAAATATTCGTATAAAATACATGCTGTAAAGGGCCATAGTTATCTATATTACATGCACAATTTATATAACACACCTAATTGGATGAAAATTAATGCTGTAATGTTTAAAATAATTGGCTTACTTACTAGCTGACCTAGCAAAGTTGTCTTGCCGAAAAATAATATTTAAAAAATAGGGGTTGATCGTAAGGGGTTGAAAATTTAGGGTTGTATGTATTTTTGTATCCCGTTTTATAAAAAAAATAAGAAACAAATATATCGAAAAATTAAAAAAAAATATTGAGGGGTGGGCTACCCTTGTGATTTAGGAGGATGAAAAATAGATGTTGTCCTATGCTCAGACTTACCCGATATGCACATAAAATTTCATGAGAATCGGTCAAGCCGTTTCGGAGGAGTATGGGAACGAAAATTGTGACACGAGAATTTTATATAAAAGATTGACGAAGAGATTTTAAAATCTCTTCGTAAATAATTATTTCTCGTAAAAAGTAAAGAAATAAAAATGGTCACTGTGGGTTATCCCTAATAGATAGACATAGCCCTCGCGGACTTTTTTGTAGACCTTCTGAAGGTGTTTACTTATGTGAAACATTGTTTTGATCTATAACTTAGGGTTCAGTCAGCGTTTGCAATTAAAGTGTTAAATCTCGAAAATTATCATTTTTTCTTTACAACATCATATATGAATTATAGATCAAAACCCGTTGACACACTGTAACTATTAGAGTCCGACCGAAAATGATTTTCCGGCCAAAACCGAAACAGAATGTTCGGCCGAAACTAATACTCAATTCGGTATTTTTTTTTTCATGATATACTAAGACTAAGTACCTATTGGTATTTTGATAACATAACTTCACGGCTTTTGTTACCCGAAGCTGTAGGCAGCGGCTGTTAAGCCTCGTCTCGCCGTTATGTTTACGTCCCAAATGGAATAGGTGGCGAACTTATTGCCATACAGGTCACAACGTTTTCAGCCAGTGATATTTGTCACACATAACTTCCGAACATAATTTCGAAAATTCATTGGTGTGAGCCAGTGTTGGGAATCGAACCCGGACCTCTGGATCAGAAGCCGTGTGCTCGACCACTGGGCCACCGAGGCTATTTGGTATTTTGAGATATTACAATTTAATACTTCGTTTTGTAATTGTACTCGAAAAATCATTAATTTTTTTGAGATGCCACTTAAATAAAAATGATCATCACTTTCCTGCTCTTTTCCCAGTTTAAATGGTGTCAGCACATATGTCATCCTTTCGAATTATCCATGTAGTCAAAAGATTTGGCTGCGGTTTTGTGACCGGCCGCCTACGTCAACCCTCCTTCCTTGGGAATATTTTCGTTAGTGGGATAGGAAAGGAGTTGGAAATGGAATGAGGAGGAGAGAGGGGTAGGAGTTGGGCCTCCAAGTACCTCTCTCACCGAGCAAAACGTGACCGTATCTAACCGGTCGAGCCGGCCCACTCATGCAGCGAACTGCGTGGCTCTTCCACTCATCTTACCTCATAAATAATAATTACTTAAAGAAGAGTAAAGTTAGAACACAGTGTAAATATAGCGTTGGGCGGATACCTGGCCCAAACAATCTGAACAACAAAACCCAGCTCGTTATTCACAGTGCAGTACTGATCCCTACACTAACTTATGAAATCGAGAGTTGGGCATGGCAGAGGGTGCATAAAAGAAGCAGTCGAAATGAGGTTACTGCGCCAAATTTGCGGTATCAGGTTCACCGATGGTGTTGAAAAAAAAAGATTACCTAAAAGGAAGGAAGGTTAAAAAGAGGATTGGAAGAGAGTGTCAATGTAAAAATTAAGGAATTGCATATTCACACGTAGAAAGAATGATTGATGCAAGATTGACTAAGGTAGAGTGGTAGAGCCAAGCAGTTCGAGCCGACCCATTCATGCAGCGAACTGCTTGGCTCTACCACTGCATTGCAGCGATGTCCGATTGACTGGCGTTATGTCGAGGTATTGAGATGCTTGTATAACACTGCCACGATGGCTGTCCAGATTCAAGACCAAGTGACGAATTCCATCAAGTTGACTCGAGGTTTAAGACGGGAAGATGTCATATCTCCCAAACTCTTCACCAACGCTTTGGAGGATGACTTTAAGTCCTTGGACTGGACTGGATAGGGTATCAACGTGAATCAGTTAAGCGAAATGCTGTGCAGCCTAGACGAATCCTCTCGGCGTGTCGGTTTGGGCATCAACTTAGACAGGACCAAGATCGTGTTCAATTAACATGTGCATGCCCAGACCGATAAGTATCGAAGGGTCGGTTCTCGAAGTCGTAAACAAATACGTTAAACTAGGCCAAACTATCCAGTTATATAGACGAAACTTCGAGAAGGAAGTCGTCAGGAGGATTCGGCTGGGTTGGGCCGCATTAGGCTAACTGCGTCGAGTTTTCAACCTGCCTTTATCGCAATGCCTAAATACCAAGGTCTTTGACCAGTGCGTCTTATTAGTAATGACCTACAAAACGAAACGTGGACACTTACGGTAGGGCTAGTCCACAAATTTTAAGTCCTTCAGCGAGCTATGCTCGGGGTAATCGGAAAGATAAACTCAGGAATGATATATGCGTCAGAGAACTGGGGTAACCGACATAGCTCGTAGAATAAGCTCGCTGAAGTGGTAATGGGCTGGCCACATCTGCCGAAGGACCGATGTTAGATGGAGCAAGAAGGTCATAGAGTGGAGAGCGCGACTTGGTAAACGTAGTGAAGGACGTCCATCAGCCCGATGGTCAGACGACCTCAGAAAGGCTGCTGGAAAAGAGTGAATGCGAAAGGCAGAGAATCCTGACAGTGGTAGAGCCAAGCAGTTCGCTGCATGAATGGGCCGGCTCGACCGGTGAAATACCACGACGTCTCAGAAGATCGACGTAAAGTGGCCGCGTTTCGTTCGGTGAGAGAGGTACCCGGAGGCCGGGGAAAGGGGATGCCCTTTCCCCTCAAGGGTCGGCAACGCAACAGTGGCACTATATGTGTTGCTGGTGTCCATGGGCGGCGTTGGTTGCTTACCATCAGGTGATACGCCTGCTCGTTTACCCTCCTATCCCATTAAAAAAAATCTGATGTTGGGAGAGGCCTGTGTCCAGCAGTGGACTTCAACAGGCTAATGATGATGACGATTTCTCTGCCTACCCCACGGAGACTTAGTGTAAAGATATGTATGTATTATTACACTCTCAACGAAAATAACCATACGTCACATTTAGTACGACAATAGATTCGGTTTCGGTAGCCGAAACTTGATTTTTGGCTATTAAAAAAACCGCATCAAAATCCGTTGCATAGTTTTAAAGATATAAGCATTTAAGGGGACAGACAGCGGAAAGTGACTTTGTTTTATACTATGAAATGATCCGATGAGCTGACCCGGCAACTTTGTTTCGCATCAAAAGTAATAAATGAGTAAATTTTGGATACCATGAGGTTCAATTTGTGCTATTTATCGGCTTTAACTGCTGTTCCGGTTAATACTGCAATATCTTCGAAAATATTCGTTTATAGGGCTGCGTTGCTGTAAAGGGCCAGTATCATCTACATTACATGCACAATCTATTTAAGACAATTGGATTAAAAATAATGCAGTAATGTTTAAAATTGCTTCGTAAATAAGCCATTATTTCTCTTAAAAAGTAAAAAAATAAAAATGGGCATTGTGGGTTATCCTGAGAGACATGCCCTCGCGGATTTTGATCTATCAATAATCATGTAACGGGAATGATGATAACGGGAGTAACCTCAATAGTAGTAGATATGAATGTAATTTTCTTATGGGAAAGAACTATTTTCAAATGAAAACATTTTACGAGGCGATGAAACTCAAATGTTTACTTTGTTATGTAATATCATCTTTATTATTTTCTGACTTCCTCATGAATGCGGTGAACTTAAAAGTTCTCATTATTCTTTTAAAATCGAAATAGCGTCTTCGGCTAATCATTGATACTCACATGCAAAACGTTTATTTGGTACAGCTTATCGAGAATAATAATTAGAAATTAATTCCAGGATGACTGCTGCAGCCCCGGATTTTAAATATTTTTTTCGGCGGGGCAAAAACTGGAAAATACCGCCCCCACAAACTTTCATTATTTTTTACCTGTATCATCCTTTATTTCAGCATCAGATATTCACTACAAGAGTAAAATAAATTCGCAGGGCAATACAAAGATTGGAAAAAGCATACTGCAAATCATGTGAATAGCTCTGTTGCAAGTCACCGTATAGAAATCACCAAAAAAATTGCGTGGAGTCCCTCCGCGCTAAAGAAGTGGAACTTTGTAACATGTGTTCAAAATATGTAGCTTTATTTTTATAGGTCTTCACAGACACTTAAAAATAGTCAATAAATAATTAATAATATACATTTTTTTGTGGGATAGGATGGCAAACGAGCAGACGTGTCACCTGATGGTAAGCAACTAACGCCACCCATGGACACCAGCAACACCAATAGAGTTACTATTGCGTTGCCGACCTTTAAGGGATAGGGAAGGGGGGTGGGTCTCCGGGTACCTCTCTCACCGAACGTAACTCGGCGTGAACCACTTTACATCGATCTTCTGAGAGGTCGTCGTATTTCACCGGTCGAGCCAGCCCATTCATGCAGCGAAGTGCTTGGCTCTACCACTGTTGAAGACTTATAACATAACATAATAACTTCACACCTTTTGTTACCCGAAGGTGTAGGCAGCGGCTGTTAAGCCTCGTCTCGCCGTTATGTTTACGTCCCAAATGGAATAGGTGGCGAACCTATTGCCATACCGGGCACAAGGTTTGTCAGTCATCTATATTTATTACACATAACTTCCGAAAACAATGTAGAAAAGTCATTGGTGTGAGCCAGTGTCTGGAATCGAACCCGGATTTTTGGATCAGAAGCCGTGTGCTCGACCAATGCGCCACCGAGACTTTTTAACATACTGCTAATGTAAGTAAGATGTTTTCGACGGTTCTGGTGGTGCGTTGGTAAAACTACCGACTGTAGAATCGAGATTAGCGGGTTCGATCCCCACCCAAATGTAAATATTTATCTGAGTCTAGGTAGAATCTGGCTGGAGGTGGCTTCTCACACTTTTGTGAGAAGCCTAACCTAACCTAACTTTTTAGGTGCTGTGGTTCCACCATTTCACTCGGCGCCAGGAACCACCAGCCGCCGGATCCAGGTGAGTGACACGGCTGTCCCGGTGGGAAGTACCTCGGCCTCACCCTGGACAGCCGCTGGAGTGTCGAGGAGTACTTCGTGAGTATCTCCCTCACCCGGTCCCCCGAGATTCGCCGCATCTACGGTCGTGTCTCGCGATCCGTGGCCCTGTACAGGGTGCAGCCGCAGTGACTGTTACGCCTCGACTCGCTGTTTTAATATACAAAGTTTTCAGCCATCGGAATTTATTACACTTGCTTTCAAAGATCATTTCTAAAGTCATTTGTGTTAGCCAGGATACGAACCCACAACTTCTTGATTTAGGAGGGGGATGCTCGTCCACTGGACCGCCGAGATTACCGAGATGACTACTAGCTATTTATTTCTCAAACTTTCGCGAATCAAACCCATAAGGGCGCGTACACATAGAACATCCGTTTTACAGGATCCTTTTTAACTGATCCGTCGCTACTGGAGGTAATATTCACACAGCATTTACAGGACCGATTTTAACAGATTCGACGCTACTGGAGGTAATATTCACACAGCATTTACAGGACCGATTTTAACAGATCCGACGCTACTGGACTTTCGTTCTTCAGTGTATCGCCTACTTTCTACGAGAATGGACGTTGTCGTATTGTATTGGTACTATCGTCGTCTGAGGCGGAGGAAGCCCCGGCGTTATTGGATACATCCACTATTAAGGCAAAGATTTTGTCGTGGTGCTCTTGTGCGTCAGCTGAAAGAAGACGAATCTAAATTTTTTACTTATTTCCGAATGACGACGTCTACTTTTGATGACCTTCTTAAACGATTAGAAAAGGATTTAAAAAAGAAAGACACAAACTGGAGGAAAAGCTTGTGCCCTGAAGTAAAACTAGCGATATTTTTAAGGTAAGAACTTTAATTTTTGTTATTATCAATTAAAATTTAAAATGACAAAAAGGTTTACAAAAATGAAGATTTATTTCAAAACATAGACAGATCTGGCAAGTCTGAATCCTGGCTGAATGTAGATTCTACTGATGGCGAACCTTCTACTGATGGTGTAGAGTCAAGATGATGTGGCCTACTAAAATAACCTTGGGTGTGGTAGGGAGGAGTGCTAGAACTTTGTGAATATGGAGGCCACTCGTAGTTTGACTGACCATATCTTCTACTTTTAATATTTTGTAAAAGGTTTATCACTCCAGACTGAAATTCTAAAATTTGATCGCCATTAAGTGAAGCCAGTTGCGGCAAAATACCTTTGAAGAACGATAAATTGGGATCTTCAAACTCATTTTTACTTTTTTTTAACTGATCATTCATGTATTCAATCATTTTGGCGTCTACTTCATTCACATTTCTTTTGATTGCCTTGCGTTGCGGCGGGGCTAAATTTTGTCTTTCCTTTTGTCTGTCACTACCACTTTGTTCCGTAATCTGATCAGGTTCATCTTCGTTGTCTTTATTACTTTCTACTGTTTCCGTGATGTTGTCTGACTTATTTGTTTCATTAGCATTAGCAGGGACGTTCTCGTGTGTATCACCTGGGGTGACAACTTTTTTCAAAAATAACATTTCATTGTGATATTTGTAAGGCTTGGTATTTGAGGCAGCAGCTCCAGATTTCTTCAATTTCTTTTTCTCACTCAATGTTCGTATCCAGGCATCTCTAGTCGAATTCCATTTTTTTATAACATATTTTCCTGAAGCAAGTAAATAATAATATAAGATGGTTGTCAATAGCTTAGTAAGTGAAAGGCGAATAAGAAGGTAGAATAGACTTGTCAGTAATTAATTACCATATTGGTCAGTGGATAAGTCAAATTGACAGTGCAAGAACTAATCGGTCAGTAAATAATGGGAAGCAAAAAAGTATTACTAATGTTTAAATCAATTTATTTTAATTAGGTAATTTTATAATTTAGTTCAGTTCAGTTTAATTTTATTTTATTTATGTACTATTATGACTATATTATGACTTTGCTAACAACACTCATAAAAATTTCGACTTTCCATACAAAATTTGTTGGTCACTAACGTTACTTTGTATGGGAAGTCAATATATGTGTAATAATATAGTAATTGATTAATTTATTTTTTTTAGGTATGCAGCGTCTGGGTGTACATTTCAAGAACTTTATTACGTCTTTCGTGTCGGTGTGTCAACTATAAGCAACATTATTAAGGAAGTTACACGATGCATATGGAACAACTTGAATGACGAGTTTATGCGACTTCCTACAACAGTGAGTGAATGGGAGCATATATCAAATGGATTCGACACAAAAGCAAATTTTCCCCACTGCTTAGGAGCAGTGGACGGTAAACACATCAGACTTCGAAAACCAGCAAAAAGTGGCTCAATGTACCTAAATTACAAAGACTTTTTTTCCATCATATTATTAGCGATCGTAGACTCTGACTATCGTTTTCTATATGTTAGTATTGGGTCGTATGGAAAAGAATGCGATTCATCAATATTCAAGGAGTCGACATTTTGGAAAATGATGCTAGATGGCAGTTTACAAATACCAGAACCATGCCCATTAATAACAGGCTCAGAAACGAGAGTTCCCTACGTCATAATCGGCGATGAAGGTTTCGTTTACACGAAAATTTAATGAGGCCATTTAGCGGGACGCATTTAGACGTAAATAAGCGAATATATAACTATCGTTTGACCAGAGCTAGACGATACGTTGAATGTGCATTTGGTATTCTTGCTAATAAGTGGAGAGTATTCCACCGGCCTCTAGACGTCAACAAAACAACAGCTATATGGATAGTTAAGGCATGTACCGTTCTACACAACTTTGTAAGGGAAAAAGAGGGCTTAAAGGATGGCAACACATCCGAATCTGAAGCATTTCATTTCAATAGCCTACCTGATGATGAAACGCTACGAGGTGGTCGAACTGCAAATTCAGTTCGAACGGAATTCGAAAACTATTTCGTGTCCGAATCTGGGTCAGTTTCTTGGCAGAATGAAGCTATTTAAAATAAAAAACAATGTCTCCATTACAATATAAAATATAAAATAAATACTTACCAAATTCTTGTCTTTCTTTTTGTTCCATAGCTTCAAAATCCTCCTTTAGAATACCGCATATTTCGCGCCAAGCTGCGGTTTTTGCAATTTTATCTTTATAAATCTCCAGTGTTTTGTCCCAAAGAACTGGTCTACTTTCAACACAATTTATCAAAACTTCTTGCTCAACATATTTTTCAAACGCCTTGCTTGCCATGATTATGATAGCACTGGACGCGTGCACTACTCTAGGAATGAAACCGGCAAATGGCGGCTGTGTGTAGCACTTCGCACCCCGCGCACCCCCGTGCAAAGCCTCGTGCGGTTTCAATCCGATAAAACGGATTAGTATAGTATTACTGGATTCGGAATACTGTGTGAACTGGTTCATACAACTATATACGCTAATAACATATACGTTTAAACCTGTACCTGTAAAACGGATTGCTGCTTATTTTGTCGGATCGGTATTTTTTACTGGATCCGGAATACTGTATTCTGTATGAACTCGCTCATACAACTACATACGCTAATAACATATACGTTTAAACGGACCTGTAAAACGGATGTTCTATGTGTACGCGCCGTAACATTAAAACAATTTTCAGGATTTTATCGCGTTTATTTATTACTTATTTTTATTTATTTCCCGACGTTTCGAACTCTTTACAGAGATCATTTTCACGAGTGATGAACAAAGAGATGGTAGTCGTTCATAAGCTATTTTAATTGATACAATTTTCATTGCTATTGCTATTTTCATAATTCACTAAATCAATAAAAATAACTTTTGAACGACTACCATCTCTTTGTTCATCACTCGTGAAAATGATCTCTGTACAGAGTTCGAAACGTCGGGAAATAAATAAAAATAAGTCCTAATCCTGAAAAGTTGTTTTAATGTTATGACTACAGTCTACTTCAAAATTGAGTTCTATTATTCACCCGAACATACATATATACAAAAAAGACTTATAAACTTTAACAAAACTTTTAGTCACAAAAAACTTCGTTTGAAAAATGAAGTTTTACCACAGAATAATTAATGACATACGTATATAATACTGTCATTAATTATTCGTTAATTGATAACCGTTAATTTCCGAAATTAACGAAATTCGTGACACACTAACTAAGAAAAATTGTAAAATAGTCATAAGGAACATAAGTCTGCAACCGACCTAGTCATCACATAATTGTTGTTGGCTTTTGGTGGGATGGATGATATACCACTGATAAACCCCAGATGGTTTTTGTGGTATGTGACTAGAAAGGTCTCCATGTAATATTTAGTAATTTGGAAATAAACAATAAAAGAAAACATATCAACCAAATATCGGCTAATAAAATAGTATTATTCATTGACTCCATCTAGTGAAGATTTGATTATATGAATAACTGTTTCAAAGGTATAGAAGGAATGCGGTCCTAGATGGCGTTATAGATAACATTATGGAGAAAGTATTCTTTAGTTTTCGTTCAGGCCCAGAAGACCAAACTTAATATCGGGGCGTTGCAGATGAAAAATCGGTAATATGTAATTGAATGATTAAGAAAAAAATCGATTATTAATCGATTAGTCATATAATAATAATCACAAATTAAAATCGATTTTTTTACTTTAAAACTTCGATTTTAAAACGAGTATTTCAATAATCGATTATTTTTTCACATCCCTAGTTAAAAGCGTTAAACGCTCTTGCACGAGCCATTAGAAGCTCCACTTCAATAAAAGCGGAGCTTACTTTTTAAAAGTTTAAAGCTCCTGGCCGAAGAGGATATGGATATGGCTCCTAGCAAAATTTAATGGCGGCGTTTAAATTTCGCTCGTATTTTCGAGCAAAATCTGCTCCATTCACTAATTAATTCTGAAGTGATAAGCAAGACTGACGCAATCAATGCCTGGAAACTGGACTGTCCACACTCTAATTTACCGACCAACCCATTTATCCAGAGACAGGGGGAGGACCCGCGCTGCGCCATTTTATAAAAATCAATAGCATTTACTTGTATATAGGTTTCCTTCTTCATTGCTTATTATGTACTAACTTATTAGTGGTTCTAAGTGCTGTTGAGCGTGCTCGTTTGCTCGCGGTGGAAGAATGGGAGTGCGGTGTTTGGCTTATGGCACTGCCATCGCTGAATATCTATTATCTTTAAACGAGCAATTCTTGTATTTGGAATGTCGGAATCGGCTCCAACGATTATAATGAAATTTAGTATATATGGGGTTTCGAGGGCGATAAATCCATCTAGCTAGGAATCATTTTTAGAAAATGTCATCTTATCTTGTTTTATTGATAATCAACTTATACCTTAAACTGACTTTTTTATTGGAATTCCTGACATCTACTGGGGAATACTAATAGTCTAAATTGTGAGCAAGTAACTTGTTTTAACGACAACAACACTTTTTCTTTTTTTTGGGTATCTATTTAGTACTAGGTAATTTAATTTGTACCTGCTCATAGATAATACTTATTAATATTGTAGGTACCGTCATATGGGGTGACTTGGAATGTAAGGGTGAATAGAAATGAATTTTTCCACCTCCATTACTTAGTAACCAGTAAAGTACAACTAATACTTTCTTGCTTAGTAACGAAATAGGTTGCTAATTGCAGATATAACAAAAACTTATGCATTTAAGTTTATACTTATATAGATTTGAGGTGGTAAAATTTCATTTCTATTCACCCTAGGGACTGTTACACATGCTAATAAAGAGCATACTCATTATGAGCATGCATAAGTCATTTGCTGTCAATAAGCATTCTATTTTCAACCTTTTTGAATAGTTAAGTCGATATTAGCAATGGCTGACGATTTTCGAGCATGCTCGATACTAGCTGACTAACTAGCATGCTCTCATGCTCATAATGAGCATGTATGTTTATCAGTGCTAGTGATGTGCCAACTCGGATAATTCCTAACTCGAGTTGACTCGAGTTAAAATCCACGAAAACTCGAGTTGCAACTCGAGTTAAAGTGAATAAATTTTTTTTTTTCACCCTCCGATATTGAACAATCTAAAGCTTGGGAGTCATTGTATCAATCATTAATTGTTTTATCTATGTTGTAGTTAAAATTATCTATAATAATTACATAGTATAAAACAAATTCGCTTTTCACTGTCTATCCCTTCATGTGCTATGCGGATTTTGATGCGTTTTTTATTAAATAGAGCAAGCAGCAAATAAAAAGTTATAATTTTCAAGATGTAGCACATAAATTGCAATTTGCTGAACCCTAAGTGATAGATCAAAATGTATTATAATAATGTCTTACATTATTAATTCAACGAATATTTTCGAAGATATTGCAGTATTAATATAGCGGGACAGCAGTTACGTCGCGCAGTAGTACCGGCCAAGACGCGTGCCGATAAATATCATAAATTGAACCTCATGATATCCAAAATTTACTCATTACTCATTTTCTTTTGATGCGGAACAAAGTCGCCAGGTCATCTAGTAATCTATAAATGAACAAAAAAATATTTCTATACATCCGATGGTTCAAACAATTGGACATGTAGGATAATGCAAGATTGACTAAGCATATATGCAATGCAAAAGCAGATGGATGCAGAAGTCGAGGACGGCCACAATACACCTTTCCTGACCAAATAGAACGAGTCCTAGAGGTAGGGTGACGTCAGAAGATTTAAAAATCAACAAACGTGTTTAACAAGAGAAGAGTTATGAAAGTCAAAGAAGGAAGTGGGGCGTGTAAGAATCGTGATGAGGGCAAGGGACCTTTACCCTGCAAGGGACTTTGCGTGAAGTTATATAAGAACTAAAATTTTACAATTTCATTTTGTAATAGGAAATACATTGAAGATGAAAGATAATTGACAGAAATAGAGCAAAAATAAGTTAATTTCAAATCCACATATATGTGACGCTTTGTTTGCTGTGAACGAATTTAGTCATAAATAATCACGACTCAAGTAAAGGCCTCACTAACTCCGCTTCCGTCTCCGTTTCAACTCGAGTTGGAGGTAGTCAACTCGAGCTGACTCGAGACAGGCTCAACTCGAGTTGACTCGTGTTGGTAACTCGAGTTGACCATCACTAATCAGTGCTCATAAATAAATGAGTTGTTGTTGATAAATATTGTTGTTTTGTAATTTGATTGTGGTTTTAGAGTAAAATAAACATATAATCTTAAATTCAAATTCAAAATATCTTTATTCCATAGACTTTACAAAGTACTTAGAATCGTCACATAAGAAAATTAACATTCACGGAGCTTAGATTCATTTCATCGCACTGTCTTGAATGTGAAAGCGAATCTAAGTGCTTAAATATTTTTTCCAGATAAGTAAGGTAAGTAAGTAAGTACCGACTTACATTTATAATCGTAAATATTGGTTTCTGGTAAGTGGTAATATATAAATTGAACCCATTATCACACATTTGTAAAATTGATGAACATGATGCAACTTGTGTACTTGTCCAGAAACTTTAGTTTTTCGCATCGGTAACTACTATTAATAATTTTTAAATTAGCATGGAATCGGCACCTCAGCCCCGAAAGCGTGAGCCTCCACCAGAGCCTCGCACGCGGCAAGCTCCGCCAGCACCAAGGCGAGCTACTGCTCAGCCACCCCCTCAACCTCGTGAACGACACACTCCACCTCCACCCCGAGAACGCCACACTCCACCTCCACCCCGAGAGAGACAGCCGCCTCCACCACCCAAACAGAGGCACCACCTACCATTACCGTGAGAAACTGCTAGTCGCCACAACTAAATCACAGCTTGTGTAGAAACCTTACACCAGAAATTATCCAGTATTGTTTGGGTTTATCGACAATAATAGCAATTTGTGTTCTTTTATATATAACAAATAACAATTCATTTAAAAATATTTCTAGTAAATGTTAACATCATTTTAGATACTTGGTTCTGTTCTCCTTGCCTATACTACAAGGGACCTGGGGTGAATTTATGTATGTATGTATTTAGATTTATCTGGCTCTGGCCTAAGCCTGGTAAGTACAACATTATTTTTTAAAATAAATTATGGGATAATTTCATATGGATAGAATATAATATGATAACTTTCAGTTAAGCTGTTAAAGAAGAATAGTTAAAAGGAATAGACTTAAATAAACTGTGATTTTAAAAATATTTTATATTTATAAAGTTAAAGTTCATATGAGGAACTCAACATCATGAACATCCAAGTTTCTGATGTCTACCTGAAATACCTAAGAATTGTTAACCATTATCTATAGAACAATATGTATGTCACCATAAAAGTCAAGTCAAAGTCAAAATTTTAAGCATATTAAATGCTGGCAGCAAATATTTCAATTGCCGACTTGAGACAAGGCTCTATGCTCCTGTTATGAGGTTAAAAAAAATGTTGGTTGTGAAAGGTTGTATAACAGTTGAAAATTGTTTTTTTTTAAAAGGTATTTTTTATAAATAAACTAAAGAATAGTGTAAAATTAATGTATTTTATTTTCTTTCCTGTTTTATATAAGTTAGGTTGTCATTTTTTTGTTACTGTTAATGAATGTTGATTTAATATGAAATGATTGTTTTTTTTAGCTTAGAATATTAGTTTATGAATGAATGTAATCAACTTAACAGTAGCTAGTTCTATATGCTTCTCACTTGCTTGGAATTTAATTCACATGTTAAATATCCTCCTGGGCTTTTCGTGTGGAGGAGGAGGAGGTGTTTATCCTTTGACTCCTGGTACATAAAACTGAGATTTACGGACGACATCGTCTTCATGGCTGAATCTGCTCAGGATTTACGACACATATTACTCGACCTAGCTGATTCTTCAGAACGAATTGGTCTTTGGGTGAACTTAGACAAAACTAACGTTATGTTTAATCACACCATCCCGGAGCCAATTATGCTAGATGGGATGCCTCTCGAAATGGTTCATGAATATATATACCTCGGACAAATATTACAGATTGGGAAGAACAACTTATAGAAAGAAGTCCAAAGAATATACAGGATACAGATAGGTTTGGTAGCATTTAGGAAACTTCGTCGAGTCTTTTCTTCACCCATACCGCCTTAAGACTAAGGTCTTCAACAAGTGGGTTCTACTCGTTATGACTTACGGAGGCGAGACGTGGGCGCTGACAGTGCGGCTGGTCCACCAATTTAAGGTCGCTGAGCGAACTACGGAAAGGGCTATGTTAGGAGTTTTTTTTTTTTTTTTTTTTTTTACGGGTTCCGGCAGGGGCGCTCGACCATCGACGCGGTGCGTCGGGTGCGGGCCCTGTCGGAACCGGCAGTCCGATCGGGGGGGGTCGCGCTGGCGGTGTCGCTAGACATCGTCAACGCCTTCGGGACCCTTCCCTGGCCGGCCATCAGGGAGTCCCTCGTCTACCACGAGGTGCCTCCCTACCTAAGGTCGGTCATCGGGGCCTACCTGCAGGAGAGACGGGTGGACTATGTCGACCGGAACGGGACGGAGCAAAGAAAGGAAGTGACGTGCGGGGTTCCGCAGGGGTCCGTGCTCGGGCCCCTGCTGTGGAACCTCGCATACGATCCGGTCCTCCGCACCAGTCTGCCCCGTGGCGTGAGTGTCGTTTGCTACGCAGACGACACTCTGGTGGTCGCCACGGGGCCCGACTTCGAGCGTACGCTTAGGTTCGCCGAGCTGGGGGTGGCTATCGTCGTCAGGCGGATCCGCGGGCTCGGCCTGGAGGTGGCGCCTCACAAGAGTGAGGCGCTGTGGTTCCACCGGCTCACTCGGGGCCGGGAGCCACCAGCCTCGCGGATCCAGGTGGGTGACACGGCTGTCCCGGTAGGGAGGTACATGAAGTACCTCGGCCTCATCCTGGACAGTCGCTGGTGCTTCGAGGAGCACTTCGTGAGGATGGTCCCCCGAGCGCGACGGGTGGCAGGTGCGTTGCACCGCCTGCTGCCCAACCTTGGGGGACCGGGAGAGGGAGTTCGCCGCCTCTACGGTGGCGTCGTGCGGTCCGTGGCCCTGTACGGAGCCCCCGTTTGGTCACGTGACCTCGCGGGGGCCTCCCGCTCCAAGGCTCTGCTGAGGAGCCTGGAGCGGATCATGGCCATACGGATCGTACGGGGCTACCGTACGATATCGTACGAGGCGGCGACGGTCCTCGCGCGTTCCCCCCCCCTTCATCATCCTGGCCGAGATGTACGCAGCCGCGTACGATCTCGGCCGGGGAGGGGGGGATTCGGACGCGCGGGGACACGAAGTGCGAAGGCGGGAGGCTTTCCGGCAGGTTCTGGTGGACTGGCGCGACGCGCTGGTCCTCCAGGGCTGTGCGCATAAGCGCGCCGTCGGCGCCGTCCTGCCCCACCTTGAGGCCTGGGTGCTCCGCAAATGGGGCACTGTCACCTACAGATTGACTCAGATGCTCACCGGGCACGGGTGCTTCGGTGAGTATCTGAGTCGAATAAAACGTGAACAGACGGCGAGATGCCACCATTGCGCATCCGACCTGGACTCGGCCCAGCACACGCTGGAGGTCTGCCCGGCCTGGGCGGCCGAGCGCCGAGTCCTGGTCGACGGGATCGGGCGAGACTTGTCCCCGCCGGCGTTGGTCGCGGCAATGCTGGCGGGCGAGGAGGAGTGGAGGGCTGTGGTCTCCTTCTGCGAAGCTGTGATGCTCCAGAAGGAGGCCGCCGAGCGGGGTCGGGAGAGAGCCGATCCCGCTCGAAGGCGGCGGCGGCGAGCTCAGTGATCGCCGCCGCCGACGGGCCGCGAGGGCGCACACCCCGCGGGTGCGCCCGGGTCGCGGCCCGGGAAGGACGACGCCCTGGTGCGGCCGGGGAGGTTCGTCGGGGGCGCCGCCGGCCGCGCGCCTGTTTACAGCGCGCGGTCGGAGCCGCCCCGCCCGGGGGAGCTTCACCGAGGCTCCCCGAGGATGAGCACCCCCTCGTGACAGAGGGGGGGCGACGGCGGGGTGGACCAGAGGGCTGACGCACTGTCCTGGGCCACCCCAACGCCGGAGGAAGGCCGCCGCGAGGTTTTAGTGGGTAACCCTAGGATCGGATTCCAGTTTACTGTTTTGGGAGTCCCACACTACCCCCTGCCGTCCCCAGGCGGGGGGTGTGCATAAAGCATTTCCTCGCGTAAAAAAAAAAAAAAAAAAAAAAAAAAAAAAAAAGGGGAGTTTTTTTTTAAGGATAGGATTAGAAATGAATACATCCGACAGAGAACTAAAGTCATCGACATAGCATAAGAATACGCAAGCTGAAGTAGTAGTGGGCAGTTCACATTTGTTGCAGATCTGATTCCAGATCGGGTTGTGTGTGTGAGCAGAGACCGTGTCTAGGAAAACGTCTTGTAGGGCGCCCTCAGGCTAGGTGGGGCGCAAAGTGGCTGGCAGCGGTTGGAAACGAATGGCCAAAGATTGAGCTCAGTGGCGTGCTAAAGGAGAGACCCATGTCCAGCAGTGGACGAAGATAGGTGAAAATCATGATGATAATGATTTGGCTTCTTTGATAGCATTTAAAATGCCATTTCTAACTGTTTTTGCAACTATATCAATTATTTCATTCTGTATTGTCTTTGATAAATATGGTACCAACTTATCAAATTTTTAAGGGTATTAATTGAAACTGAAGAGTTTAATTATGTTTGGCGAGCAGCAAAATTAACTTTAAGTTACCTTGACCAGGCTGAGGATATAGCGTGATGAGAATCGATAGGAGTTTCGTGGGATCGCCGAAAAGAAAGGCATTTAGTGGATAGATACAGTACGACAATACGGCATCCATAACAATGACCGATGACATGATTTCATTATTGTACCTGTGTTTTCCACTTGGTGATACACTATTTTACCACTTTTTTTCCAACTAAAACACCCCGTAGAGCACAATGCAGATGTGGCGGTAGAAGACGGTTCCTGGTAAATCTTGCAACACGCACAAAGAGTTTTTGTCTCAGAAAATATAAGCCAAGATCCTTTAACCGTTTTGCCAATAACCCGCAACCTGTGTCACATCGACAAAATTAAATGTCTGCTACTGCTTTCAGTAGTACTTGTATTGTAATTTACTCCGTTCGTCAAGGTTAAGTAATTTAATAGTAATTTTGCCGCCCTCTGAACTGCCGCCCAGGGCATGGGCCCCGGCTTGCCCCCTCCTAGATCCGGGGCTGCCTGAGTCGAATAAAAAGAGAAGAGACGGCGAGATGCCACCATTGCGCATCCGGCCTGGACTCGGCCCAGCACACGCTGGAGGTCTGCCCGGCCTGGGCGGCCCAGCGTCGAGTCCTGGTCGACGGGACCGAGCGAGACTTGTCCCCGCCGGCGTTGATCGCGGCAATGCTGGCCAATAATAATGTTGTGTTGGCTCTAACAGTGGTAGAGCCAAGCAGTTCACTGCATGAATGGGCTGGTTCGACTGGTGAAATACCACGACCTCATAGAAGATCGACGCAAATTGGCTCATGCCGCGTTTCGTGAGAGAGGTATCCGGAGGCCCACCTCCCTTCCCCATTCTTCCCTATCCCGCATTTCTTAAAGGTAGGCAACGCAACAGTAATACTTAGATACTGTAGTATTAACGTAGCGCGACAGCAGTTAAAGCCGATAAATAACACAAATTGAACCTCATGATATCCGAAATTTATTCATTTATTACTTTTGATGCAGAACAAAGTTCGCCGGGTCAACTAGTTATAGATAAAAACCACCCCGTTGATACCCTCTATCTATTAAAAAGCCGCATCATAATCCGCTGCGTAGTTTCGAAGATAATAATAATAATATCTTGGACACAATACACACAGCGCCTTCTAGTTCCAAGCTAAGCATCTAAATGCTTGTGTTATGGATACTAGTTATCGGATATTGATACATATATACTTTTCTTTTTTAAATACATACTTATAATACATAGAAAAACACCCAGACACCACATAAATATTCATGTTTGTCACAAATATCTGTGCTCGGGTGACCCCCGACCTCATTGCTGCAGCCGGTAGATTTACCAATGCGCCACGAGGCCCGTCAAAGATGTAAACATATAAGGGGACAGACAGCAGAAAGCAACTTTATTTTATACTATGTAATGATATTGGTATTTGAGCCTGGTAATCTGTATGGCAGGGTAACCTAGTTCAGATACCAGTCCTCCAGAATGGATTGAAGATTGAGAATATGTAACTGTTATATTTTAATATATCTAAATATAAAAGTCACCATTGTGGAGGAGAACAATAAATTTATTATTATTAAATATTGGAACGGTCCTGAAAATATATCTCAATGTTCGACCAAACTAGGTTCGCTCCGACAATTGATTCACAGAGAACTAATCAGGAAGGTATGTATGTTATTAACCTAACTTATATGTTTATCATCAATAAACTTTCTAGACACAATACGACAGTTATGAATGTATCCACTGTTATTTTGTAATGGGTGCTCCAACTCCCCGGGCACCCACGGAGTCTACGCCCCTGATATACACTAGGACAAGCGTGGGCGTAGGAAGTTCGTAATCTAAGCGTCCTGTGGACAAATTGCCAAATCCACAGTCGGCTTTATCACCTCCAAGGGTACTGGTCTACTGGACATTTGTGCAAAATGCATCGCAATACATATTTTATTATTTCTTTGTTCGTTTGCAATGTTGTATCACGTCATATAACTGTAAAAGAGAAGGTCTTTATACCTCACGATATGACTAAGCACGTGGTGATACAAAGTGCGTTTGATGATTCCCTGGTGCGAGATGAAAGCTGCCCTGACGGATATCAACTGGATGTGTCAGGAACATGCCGGGAAGTGTGGTTCGAGGAATGGGATTACAGTGCTCGTTGAGTTTTAATTTAGTTTATAATCAATTTTAAGCACATTTTACCTTAAATTTTATAAAAATACTTGACAATCTACGTGTAATTTTGTTGCCTTACTATTGCCTAAATATTATTTAAGTATTTAGTTAGATATTAAAGGTAAATACATATCTTTGGTGTAGTAACAATTAATCAGTTTTCATTTGTAAAGTTCCTTCATCTAATTATTTGGCATTTCCAAGCATAACATACACAACATAACTTCACGCATTTTTCTACCCGAAGGTAAAGGCAGTGGCTGTTGAGCCTAGACTCGCCGTTATGTTTACGTCCCATATGGAATAGGTGGCGAGCCTATTGCCATACCGGTCACAAAGTTATTTAGTCATCGATATGTATCAACACATAACCTTCGAAATTAATTTTGAAAAGTCATTGGTGTAAGCCAAGATTCGAAGCCGCGACATCTTGATTCAGAATCGAGGTGCTGGATCACAGTAAGGATCGATAAAACTAACAAACACTAATCTACCTAATAATTGACTTAATCATACTCTCGAGAGCAATGAATCCGGGTCACTTAAAGAATGTTAAAAATCTCGGAAACTAAAAATGATAGGTTAATGCAATAAATTGTATTTAATAGACAGTGTAATACTCCTTAAATGAAAGTAAAAAAAATATGAGTCACCATACATTTTATTAACACAAAATTACATAAAGAAAAAATCTGCTGATCTCTCCTTAAAACAAAAATAGGAAACATGAAATTTTTGAACTTTATTACGATTTTCTTGAATTTTAATACTTCGTATTGCCTCCTCGTGCTTCCATTACTGCGTTTACGCGGTTTGGCATGCTGTACACCAAGTTCCTTATACGATTTTGGGGAATATTCTCCCATTCCTCCGTGAGAGCAATTTTGAGCTCACGAAGGGTGATTGGGGGAGGGTTTCGTTGTTTTACGCATCTGCCTAGCTCGTGCCAAGCATGCTCGATCGGGTTGATATCCGGGCTGCGCGCTGGCCACTCCATACGAGTAATGTTCATCTCTTGAAGGTAGTCATTCACAATCCTACCTGTATGAGGTCGGGCATTGTCATGCATAAATATAGCATCCTCACCTAAATTGACCATAAATGGACCAACGTGATCATTGAGGATTTCTTCCACATATCTTACGTTAGTTAAAGAGCCGTTTTCTATGATCACCAGCTCTGTGCGACTTTCAGAAGAAATTCCGGCCCACACAAGTACAGACCCACCACCGTAGGCTACTTTTTCCTCGATGCATGCTTGCTTGAATCTTTCCCCTGGTCTTCGATACACTCTGTGTCTTCCATCGTGCTTGTAGAGCATAAATTTTGATTCGTCGGAGAACATAACTTTTGACCAATCTTCAATACTCCAATTTACGTGGCTCTGGGCATATCTTAGTCTTGAAATACGATGCCCACGCTCCAGTTTAGGGCCGTTTGCAAGTCTAAGGGGTTTTAAGTTAGATTCAGCAAGCCGACGTCTTACTGTCCATGCACTTGGGTTACTTCCTCCGAGGCGTCGAAACTGATTGGTGAGTTCAGTTCCTGTGAGAAAGCGATTTCGAAGCATGGTGTTCACCAAGTATCGGTCTTCTCGTGCTGTGGTATACCTGGTTCTGCCCGTTCCTGGTCTGCGTAGGTTAGAACCAGTTTCTTCGTAACGTCGGAGAACTCTTTGTACTGTTGACAGCGACACACCAACAGTCCTGGCTGTATCGCGCTGACTCCGGCCGGTTTCCAGAATTGTAAGTATTCTGGTGCATTCTTCAGGCGTAAGCGACATAATTTCAGCTTGAATAATGAATATAGAGCACTATCAACATGGTTTACGTACCCACATAAATGACAGATTACAAACAAAAGCAAAACCAAATGCTGTAATTTCGTAGTTCCATCTTCGAAAGTGGCCCTTTTTCAAATTTGATTTTTTTATGATATAACTTTACAATAACTAAGAAGTTTTAATACCTTCATTTAAGGAGTATTACATTGTCTATTAAATACAATTTATTGCATTAACCTAGCATTTTTAGTTTCCGAGATTTTTAGGATTCTTTAAGTGACCCGGATTCATTGCTCTCGAGTGTATTAGATATAGGATTGTCATTAAAATAGAATATTCCAATACAGATTTCAATGTACACAGGTTTTTGAGCGTAAACCTAATAGACAAATAACATTTTTTTCTCCTAGATATACAAAGGTCGACCTTAGCGAACCTACTACCATCCAATCAATGAAGTATTGGGTAGAGACCAGGTCAAGACTGGGCACAACCGACGAGCATGTATGAATGCGATATTGAGAGTGGAGGAAGCAAGAAATTTGTGTCAGGATCGTAGCAAATGGAAATAATTAGTGTCTGCCTATCCCCATGAGAAAAAGGTGCAACATTATTGTATTAGTAATCCAGTTATTTGCTATTGTTACAATCAACAGTATTTAAATGTTTACTAGTGTTTTACGATTCTGTTCCAACAGCATCCTGTTCTCATATCTCCGCGCGGAACGTTAAATCGGTAATCTCTCGCTCCATCCTTGACAGATGATGTTTTTTGAGTTATCTCTATAAAACAGTAGTTTTTTATTTAATGTATATCATTACATAGTATAAAGCAAAGTCGCTTTCCGCTGTCTGTCCCCATATATGCTTATATCTTTGGAACAACGCAACGAGATTTGATGCGGTTTTTTTCATGGATACAGGGTGTTAGCGGGGTGGTTTTTATGTATAATGTATAGTGTTAATTTTCGAGATTTAGCACTTTAATTGTAAAAATTACATAATTGGATGCGAAACATATTTTACTATACTTAAGAACACTACTACAGGTGTAGAGCCAAGCAGTTCGCCTCTCAGAAGATCGACGTAAAATGGCTCATGCCGCGTTTCGTTCTGTGAGAAAGGTACCTGCAGGCCGATCCTCTTCGCCATCCTAACCTATCCCCTATCCCTTAAAGTTCGGCAACGCAACAGTAACACTATATGTGTTACTGATGTCCATGGGCGGCGTTAGTTGCTTACCATCAGGTGACACGCCTGCTCGTTTGCCCTCCTATCACATAAAAAAAAGAAACACATCCAGAAATTCACATTTCAGTAACACATTTTACTATAGAAGTGCATTTCAAGAAGAAGCAAAATGCAATGCAAAATCAAGAAGTAGCGGGTTTAAACCCTGGCTCACACCAATTTTCAAAATTAACCAACCAACTATTCGAAATTAATTTCGATCTTTATCTGTGATACATATCGATGACTGAAAACTTTGTGCCCGGTATGGCAATAGGTTCGGCACGTATTCCATTTGGGACGTAAACATAATGGTGAGTCGAGGGTTAACACTTTAACAGCAACTGCCTACACCTTCGGGTAGAAAAAGGCGTCCAGTTATATATGTTTATTATAAAAAATTAATCATACTCCTTGTTTGGTAAGCTTTTATTTTTTATTATGCCCAATCATATTCACACTAGGTCTATTTTGGAAAGACTAATTCTTAAGCGGTCCGCGGTAATGGCAGCACGGCGATATATTTCCATGTGTCCAGTTGATCCAGAACTGGGTTGAGAGCTGCAGGCAATATCTCAGCAGCAAGGCTTGCGATAAAACCTCCGAAACGGTTGATATAGTCGAAAACAACCTCTTCGATGATGGCGTTGACAATGGCATCGATATTCCCTCCACCAATGACGCCGGTCAGCTCCGACTGAAATAGTTAAAATATGCAATTGAAAAAAAAACATATAGACGAATTGAGAACCTCCTCCTTTTTTGGAAGTCGGTTAAAAATAATTCAATTACTTCCAACACAAGGAAATATTTCAGTGATATTAAATAATTAGGAATTATTTCTATGAAGTCAGTTTTCGGCCAAGGTTTTTGATGAAGTTTGGAATTTTTGATGGTAGAGTAGAGATAGTAGTGGCAGAGTCACGCAGTTCGCTGCATGAATGGGCCGGCTCGATCGGTGAAATACCACGACATAAAAACATAACATACATGTTTTTATCCCGTAGTAAGGGCCGGCAACGCAACTGTAACAGCAACTATTTGTGTTCAGGTGTCAGGGCGGCGTTTGTTGCTCACCATCAGGTGACAAAAATAAAAAATATATATTTACCTATATTGGACAGGCAAACTAGGTCTATCTAGCTAATATTTATTTCCTACTAGTTGATACCCTTGCCTGCGTATAACATATAAATGGATGATGAAATGACATCTGCGTGCCTATTTTTATCTAATTTTGTTCGAGAGAATAACATGTTCTGCCTATCCCTGGTGGGGGTTAAACCACCAACGAAAACATTTCCAAGGAGGATGACATGTGCTGACCCCACTTAGAGTGGGATAAGGGCAGGTGAGTGAGTGATGATGGATGATTCGCAATTGATTAACAAACGTCCAAATTCACTATACAACCGCATTTAAATTTTAGTAACTAGGATAGGATAGGATATATATATATATATATTTCCAAATAGGATCTGTAGACAGTAGGTACATAATATTTACCTTAAGGCTTGGCATTTGGAAAGCGGCATTCTCAATTCTGCCAATAAGGACTGATTCACCATCTTCAGACTGTACCAAGAATAATTTACCTTGGAAACGGAAACCTTCTACTTTGAATCTGTGAAAAGATGTATTAATTTCAAGCTAACCACTGATTTATGTATCATTACATAGTATAAAACAAAGTCACTTTCCGCTGTCTGTCACCCTATATGCTTAGATCTTTGAAACTACGCCACGGATTTTGATGAAGTTTTTTTTAATAGATAGAGGATGTCAATGGGGTAGTTTGTATGTATAATTCATGTATAATGTAGTAAAAGAAAGTGATTTTTTTTCTAGATTTAGCACTTTAATTGAAAACGCTGGCTAAACCCTAAGTGATAGATCAAAACAATGTACTACATTATTATACACCTTCAGAAGGTCTACAAAAAAGTCTTATAAAAATATGGTTCTGTGATAAGTCCATGAAGTATATTGAAAGCTAGGTGGCATATGTCACTGCTAAAATAGTACCACCATATCTGTTCCCGTATGTGGCACTAGCTGACCCAGGCAACTTTGTTTTGCATCGGAAGCAATAAATAAAATATCTTTTCTAAAATATAACCCAAGTTACTCCTTATTACCTTACCTACATGCTAATAAAAAAACCCGTCGAAATCGGCCCAGCCATTTCAGATATTAGCCGGAACAAAGAGACATACAAAAATTGTAAAACAAAAAGAAATATTTTATTTTGGTGTAAGCTTTTTCAATATTACAAACTTACATTTAAATTTTATATATGTATAGATAAGAAGTGGGTAAGGCATTTGGCCTAATGCGGAAAGTCTCTCGTATCGAAAGTCTTGATGCTATATTAGCTCGTCTGACTTCCGAGTGCCCGAATTCGAATCCTGGATAGCACGAATAACTTTCCAAAAGTATTATGTTTAATTAATGCCTACATTTATCCAGTTACATTTTTGAGTAAAAAAATATTTCGGAATTATTGTTATTATTTTTTATTTATTTATTTTAAAACATGAAGGTACCTACCTAAGTTAAGATCAATCGTCATAAAGAAATCAAATCACACGCAAATTCAATCGCATACAAGTCTTTATACTTATTAAGACCTCATTGCGCGAATGCTAGGTTATGAGCTTACTTAAGTGCCAATGAACTTAAGTTTTACCTAAATATGTTTTTTGTTACTGTAGTTATAGTTATACAGTTATATAGACAAAACAAATTGAAAAGTTAGCTCATATATGCAGCGGTTTTTATTCCGTTGTTACATATTATTATTTAAACCCGCGAGGGGGCGTTAAACACGTTAAACGCTTTTGCAAGAGACACTAGAAGTTCCACTTCAATAATAGGTATTTATGCTAATTAATATTATACTTACGTTGCACGACCTTTCCCGTACAGAGGTATAGCTGTAAACAGGTCACCGATCAGGTCATAGTGTTCTGTGAAAGAACAATTCATACCTTTTAATATATTTAAAAAAAGATGGATGTGTATGGATGTATGTATCAGTCAATTCATTTAGGTATATTATAAGTAGAAGTATAGTAAAAACCAAAATGATGTAGCATGAAAGCCATAGCAATATGAAAATAACACTTTGAGGAGGCTAATTTAAAATTATAAATTATATAGTTTTTTTAATATTCAACTAGCTGTCCCGGCAAACATTGTCTTGCCAAAAAAATTAAGTTTAAAAAGTAGCGGTTGATCGTAGAGAGGTCAAAATTTAGGGCTGTATGTATTTTTTAGAAAAAAAAAACAAAATTTATTGAAAAAAAAAATGGGTAGAACAACCTTAACATTTAGGGGGATAAAAAATAAATGTTGTCCCATTCTCAGACCTACCCGATATGCACACAAAATTCACAAGAATCGGTCAAGTCGTTTTGGTAGAGTACGGTAATAAATACTGGAACACGAGAATTTTATATATTAGATAATATTTTACGTCCTTCGAGAGTTAGCATTGAAATGAAAAATTAACTACAACAAAATAGGTATGCAGTTAATGGTTATTAAGTTAACTTATTGAAATAGATGTGTAACGCGTTAGGTTACTGGAGTCTACTTCTTGTGGATCTTCTTCTTCTTATCGTGAGGTGGTGGTTCTTCGGCGATGGTGGATGAGTGGTCGATTCTGATTGAGGAATACAATATATCTAAAAGGAACGCACTCTACGCAACCGATTCTGATTCAACAGATTTGCATTTATATGAATTGCCAAATAACGGGACTACTTGTTCAGTCTAGTTGATCAACAAGCCTCGATACTACTATGATTTGACCTGGAGTGAATATTATCTAATAAACTAATCCTACCAGCGGATACATCGAAGCTCGGCAATGATATGTCAATGTCGAAAGAGAGATCGGCGAGTTCCAATCTGCTTCTGTGCACGACGAAACCGCCTATACCAGTCGCGAAGATTTTGTTCAGTTCCAACTCTAGGCTGAATAAAGAAATATACACACAGCAATAAGTAACAATAATAAGGTATCTAACATAACATAGCTTCACGCCTTTTTCTACCCGAAGGTGTAGGCACCGGCTGTTAAGCCTCGACTCGCCGTTATGTTTACGTTCCAAATGGAATAGGTGGCGAACCTATTGTCATACCGGGCACAAAGTTTTCAGTCATCGATATTTATCACACATAACTTTTGAAATTAATTTCGAACAGTCATTGGTCAAAGGATTCGAACCCGCGACCTCTGGATTCAGAAGCGGGGTGCTCGACTACTGGACCACCGAGACTGTCAGAAATATGTCGTGTAGCTTTAAAACACAGAGGGCGCTTCGTGTATATTTGTGTCCAAACAAACAGTATTGTGATACTTAATACTGGTGATCTGTCTACCTTACTAGCTTAGGTAGACAGGTTACCAACAAAAGAGCAGCTTTAACTAAATACTTCGAAAAAAATTAACGAGCTCTTATAGAAGGTGATGTCAGGTGTCTTAAAAATCGACGAGCGTGTCTTTTTATTTTGTTTCTTAAAATACATCAACAGTTTTCGCTCACAACTATGCAAGGTATCATGTACAATACTGATTTTACTGCAGTTACTACATAATATGTTGTTGTACTCTGAACAAAACCGAGCTAAAAGTGAATTGCGACCAACATTAGTTCTTCATAGAGGAATCTGGAAGGTTCTAGAGAGCGGGTATCGTGGAACTCTTCTAGGTACAGTGTATGACAAGAGTAATTATGAAAGTCAAAGATGCAAATGAGGTGTCTATGTGTCGTGGCCTTATGACGCTTTCTCTTTGCTACATCACAAGGCACTTGGCGTGGAGTTATGTATGTATGTCTTGCAAGGCTGGCTCACTGACCAGTTTAGTGGTAAAGAAATATATTAAGGCAGAGGTAACTTTGTCTTGCACATATCATTTAAGTCCATTCGGTGGTCTTGACTTTCACAATTCTTTCGTTTCAAGGCTTGGCGTACTCTCTCAGCTGCCAAATTCTTTATTCATAAATATAAAGAGAACTTACTTGATAAGACCAGCTGGAATATTCATATGGAAATGTTCAATTTCCAGAGGATCCAGAGGTGGCAGTCCGAATATAGTAGACCCTTCGTTAATAATGCGTCTGATATAAGCAATCAACTGTCTGATGAGTGCATTCACAATCTGCTCCACAATCAAACTTCTGTCTTCTTCCGTTTCTGTCGAAGCATCAAGGTATTTCTTAAGATTATTGTTATTATAAATAATTAATACCTACCTAGTACCTACATAGGTCAAGCAACTCGCTTCTGAATCAAGAAGTCTCGGATTTGAATCCTGGCTCACACTAATATTTTGCGGAATTATCTTCGGAAGTTACGTGTTTTTCAGTGGTGAGCCACACAGCTCGTTGCGCGAATGGGCTGGCTTGAACGGTGAAATACTACGACCTCGCAGAATATCGACGTAAAGTGGCTCATGCTGCGTTTCGTTCGTTCGGTGAGAGAGATATCCTAAGGCCCATCCCCTCTCCCTCCCACTCCCAAAAAGCCGAGCGACGCAACTGTAACATAGTCTGTGTTGCAGTTGCAGTTGTCTATGGGCTGTGGTAGTCAGCTTACCATCAGGTGACCCGCTTGCACGATTGCCCTCCTATTCCATAAAAAAAGATAAATATCGATGACTGACAAAACTGATATCAATAGATTCCGCAGCCTAGTCCATTTGTGACATAAAAATCAGCGAGGCGTTGAGTAACAGCTGCTGTTTACGACATCAGTTTCAAAAAGGTGTGAAGTGTTTAAAAAATAATAATAGCTAAATAATTGGTTTCTATAATCAGCTTATTAACATATCTCTATGTGTGATCTTGAAAAATGTACGATATCAACCTTTGAGTACGTATATACATGGTTAGTCACGATGTGTAGTCAAGGTTAGTATTATCATTGTATTACGTATTACTACTACCTATGCTGGTGGTAAAAAATGCTTGAGGTTATAAAAATAGAATTACCACTGGAATTAATTCTACTTGGTAAATGGTATTTTTTTTATTTTATTATACACAGACCAGTGCTTGACAACACTTCACCTGTTGGTAAGTGATAGTGAAGTCGTTGTTGGTAAATCGCCCTGGCCTGTTAAAAACCTATTCCACTCTATTTTTGAAGACGCCCACATTATAATTATTCGGGAACACCGACGCAGGCAGTTTGTTCCACTCGTTGGCAGTGCGTATAAGAAACGAGGATGCAATTATTTATAGTTCCGTATTTCAAAAAGATACAAAAATAACACGCCTAAAGTATCAGTGGTTTGTAGTTTGTTTTTTTAAACTTTTTCGTCTGCGTGTTGCATGTCGCGTGACGGTCGGCAGCGGAGTAGGGATAAAGTGAAAGGCGCTCGTCAGAGCGCCTTTCACGTCTATTATCGTTTATTTATTATTAATTAATTACCCAAATATACACTTTATTTTTGTAAATAAATACCGTAAAAACATGTAGAAAAACACCCCCAGACGAGGGATCGAACCCGCCCCGACCTTGTGTTATCGGTAGTGCGGTTTACCGATGCACCACGAGGGCCGTATGTATAATCGTCTAATTACCGTCCTCTTTACCAATTTCGACACATTTTCTAGGATCGGGTTTGTTTGTTTGTTTGTTTTTTTTTTATAAATTGTGTTTTTTGAAAATTATATTTAAGTACGAATTACATACTAATAAAATAATGAAATATCAATAATATTTTTCGATCTTACCGACAGAATAATAAATATATACTAATATATACTATGTACTAACATATTATATTAGAAACATATACTTAATTTTTTGCAGTGATAAACTGTAATAAAAGCAAAGCAAACACACATTGACTTCGTGTTAGTTAACAACGCCATCTGCTGGAATAGAAATTTCATGAAAATCGTTGGAGCCGATTCCGAGATTCCAATTTTATATAATATATATATATACAAGAATTGCTCGTTTAAAGATATAAGATAAGATAGTGCTCTTTATATATGTATTTGTCACATTTTCATAATAAATCGAAATATCATATTTACTGGAGGAAAAAATATCGTTTTGTTTTGTAAAGATCCTTTGTTGTAATGTTGTTAACGTTTAATAGGTGTCGCGTTATCCCTAGTGCCGTAGCTGGAATACTTGTCGATTCGGGCGACATCTATCGATATAATACGATATTACGGCAGAATCATCAATAGTAGCAACCTAGTAGCGCCATCTAGGAATTCTTAATCTTCAGTCGTTAACTTCCAAAGAACTTGAAAATGATGAGATTATCGAATTAATTGATTTAAATCTTTAACTTAAAGTTAAACGAAGCCAAAGCAAACTTTTAAAAAAATTGCTGTGAAGTAACTGTTTTACACTGTTGCACTCTAAAAAAATATAAATGTTAATCATTTTATCAGAATCATCAATTTAAAAAACTTACTAACTAAATTATTGAAAAATAATTATTGAAAAAATATTTTGTTTATGTATATTTAAAAAGTAGATTTAAAAATCAATAACCCAAGACTCAATTTTAAAAGTTTCACTTTTACGGTGGTTTCATAAAACCACACATTTTTTTTTTTTATATTGCAAAACAGACGGTCTTCTCGGAAACAACGAAACCTACTGGATCTGAATTTATCGATACTTGTTTTTGTTAGTTAGTAGAAACAGTATTTTCATAATATATATTATTACTAGCTGACCCAGCAATCAAATAGGGGTTGATCGTAGAGAGGTGAAGATTTAGGGTTGCATATATTTCTGTATGCTGTTTAATAAAAAAAAATATGGATGTTAAACGATTTTCAGATCTACCCAATATGCACACTAAATTAGAATTAGTCTATCCGTTTCGGAGGAGTTTATTTAACCACAAACATCGCGAGACGAGAATTTTATATATTAGATTTTGAGAGATAACACTACCAAAATGATGCTTGCGAACTGAAAGTCACATATCATCCGATATTTTTTAAAAGAAAAATTAAAAAAATAGTTATTCATTTTAACAATAGAATAAAGTCAAGCTCGTAACCGGTTATTTTTTTAAATTCTCGTGAAGTCTATAATTAACCATTCTTTAACATCAATTATTATTAATTATTTACTTCGAGAATAATCAATCACAATGATTTATTACCTTTTCAGAATAAACAAAAGCTTTTATTTCTTAGGGGTATGGTTAATGTGCTTAATAGTAATTAATAGTAACTAAACGTATTTTTTTTTATAATACTTGCGAGTAAGTATGAAAATCAATTAATTTGTTTTTTTTATGGGATAGGAGGGCAAACGAGTAGACGTGTCACCTGATGGTAAGCAACTAACACCGCCCATGGACACCAGCAACACATATAGTGTTACTGTTGCGTTGCCGACCTTTAAGGGATAGGGGATAGGAAAGGATGGGGAAGAGGGGTGGGCCTCCGTGTACCTTTCTCACCGAACGAAACGCGGCATGAGCCACTTTACGTCAGTCTTCTGAGAGGTCGTGGTATTTCACCGGTCGTGCCGGCCTATTCATGCAGCGAACTGCTTGGCTCTACCACTGTCACTGATTGTTTAGTTTTTGGATTTTGTTTTGTTAGATTAGTTGAGTTATCCAATAGAAAAGCTAAAATATAGTTAATAGTTAAATAATGTAGACAAGAATAGATTTAAAGTCAACTAAGTGACTGAACTTTTCCGGAAAGGCAATTGATTATATTTCACATGCCTATTTGTATGTCTCGGTGGTACAGTGGTCGAACACCCCGCTTCTGAATCAAGAAGTCTCGCACGCTCGAATCCTGGCTCACACTAATGACTTTTCGAAATTCTCGAAAGTTATGTGTGATAAATATCGGTGACCGAACACTTTGTGCTCGGTATGGCAATAGGTTCGCCACCTATTCGGTGTGAAACGTAAACATAATAGCGACTCGGAGCCGCTGTCTACATCTTCGGGTAGAAAAGGGCGTGAAGTTATGTTATGTGATAATTGATTATAAGTGGATGTATCGGAATGATGCTCATGCCAAGACAAGAGTAATCAATTTGAAAGAACTTAGGTGAACAAGAAGAAGGAGGAAAATATGCATTGATTGTATGAAAGACGATATGATTATAAAGATTGTTAGTATGGAAGTCACGAACGATAGTGAGGTATGGAGAGAGAAGACCTGTAGCTCCGACCTCAAATTATGAAGGCAGGAAGATAATGATAGTGAGTCCAAATTCACTAACTTCTTGCTAAGTTAATGGTCTACCTAGATGATAAAAAAGTTACTTTTCTTGTCACTATGTAACCCGCTATCTTAGCTTTAATTACAAAAAAGTGTTCTGTCATTATAATTTATAGATATAATAATAATAGTTCGGAAATAGTCACCCAAACAACGAGACCAAAAATGGGTTGTTGATGTGTGAGTAACTTATCAATGTGTCCGACCGAAGGTCTATTTTTGGCCGAAGCTGAAGCCGATTAATCGGCAATCTCCACAACCTTCGACCGAAGCCGAAGCCGAAGGTTATAAACTATTAGTAATTTAATCATTTTCTTCAATATTATCCACAGCTAAAGAAGAATATCGGCGTAAAGTGGCTCTTGCCGCGTTTTTTCTCGGTGATAGAGGTATCCGCACTCAACTAAGGGCAGTCCGGTTCGGCAGTCATTCATTCTTTCGTAACAGTTCGTTTAATTCCGACTGTTTTCAGACCTTCGCCGGGACCTTCGGCTTCGGCCCAGAATTTGGCCGAAGCTGAAGTTCTCGCCGATTTGAAGGTGGATTTTTGGCCGAAGGTGGCCGAAGCCGAAGCTTCGGTCGGACACTATCAAAGTGTCAACTTTACTTTATTCTTGTTCATGTGTTGATTTGTAAACATCCTGAGAATCACTTACTCGCGGGTGGGCTGTCAGTGATGATTTTGTAGTACATTCTTACTGACATGTGCCATCTACTGCAGTCTATGATAAATCTGTGTATTAATTAGTGTGACTTTTGTTTTAACAATATCAACAGCGAATGAAACATATTTAAGTAATATAAGTCGTCATACTTACTAATTTCCGATGTATTGTGCCTTTCAGTCTTCGGTGCGGCTGCCGTGAGGGCCGTCAGGGCGCACAACATCAATACAAGTACCACTTTCATACTGAAATGCAGAATCACATAGATATTACCTAGTAGATGACGTGAACACATAATGGTCCGTCATTAGAATTTAATATAGATGTTATCTGTGGCGAAATCACTCATGTTTTTGAACGCACTGTTCTGAATTTTTGAAAATTTTACATTTTGATAAATAAAAGAACATCTATATCGAACTGTATACTATTTATTCTGTTGATTTAAAAGAAGGGGAAGATATTCTTCAGCAGTTGGAGAAACAGAAGATTATATTTTATATATCGTATTTGCCCATTAAACCTATCTTACGTTTACCTATCATATGACCTGTCGGTGGTCTGGTAGTCGGGCATCTTGCTTCTGAATCAAGAAGTCTTGCGCCCGAATCCGGGCTCACATCATCAACTAATCGGATTGTTTTTTGAAATTTATGCGTGATAAGTATCGATGACTGACCACATTGCACCCGATGTTATGACAATAGGTTCCTACACAACAAGGCTACAGCCGCTAGCTACACCTTCGGATAGGAAAAGGTGTGAAGTTATAAAAAACAGTGTAGTTTGTATAACTAGGTATCAAATTGAGTCTATATACGACCCATCGTTAATGTAGGAAGTCAAGGTAAAGTATAAATACATAACTATCATACGGCCGGGTAATTAGCGGGCGTGATTATTATTTTCTAATTAGGTACATTAGGGCTACGTTTAAATGTTGCGGGATTTTAACTATTAAGTACATTTGATGACCTTAATGGTTAAATTGAATACATTTATTCATATTTTTGTTATATATAAATAAATTCATATCGATCGAGACTATAGATCTGCAAACATTTTCTATTTCCATACGGTTTGCAAATTTAAAAGAAAGAAAAAATGTTCTCTCTTTTTATAGCTGAAGAAGAAATTCTAAAAAAAGTTATTGTTGTGATCACTGCCCGCCATCTTCTTTGGACTAAGTCGTAAAAATATTTACAATTCCTCAAAATCTGTTTGTTTTTCTTCTTTTTTGGCACTAAATATTTCTCAATGGCCAGTGTTTTTGTTTTTCTTTTTTTGAACAAATATTCCATTTTTAAATTAATGTCAAATCTGACTTATAGGTATTTATTTTGTTACGGGCTGTTTTATATTAAACACTTTTTTTCTTACTCACCTGACAGTTTTCTTGACAAACACATTATGGAACTGTACGTGTCCTAATCAAACATTTAATATACAAAGCCAACTGATCAGCACTGATTTCCTTCATCAATCATATTATTGATACTAAACAGCTTGATAAAAAAGTAATCAGTGTCGTATTATAATTATTATCATATATAATTACGGTATGTTTTCGCGCGATGAACTTTACCTTACCTATAATTTTAATGAAAGGTGTACAAAAACATAATATTAAAATAAACAAGTGTAAGTGTTTGATCAATCGTGATTGATAGTAGTAAATCAGATATTTTAAAATGATAATAGCCTTAGAATAAGGAATTTATACGTTGGACCGACGAGCTAGTGGAAGTCGCTGAAAGCCTTTGTGAAGCACGTCCAACAGTGGACTTTGAAAAGGCTGATGTTAGCTAGTCGGAGTTATACTGATAAAAACGGTAGGTTATCAGGATGAAGATACTGGATCGCGAAATAACTCCCTGTTAATTTTATTTTGTTCGCTGGATTATTGAATTTTAGCGTTTTATGTTTAACCTTATATCTAGTTAATTAGTACTTTCAGAGGTCTTGTGTTTGTCTCCACGATTTTGAATTTAAACTATCGCTTTCGAATCGGATAAAAATACATGACTGACAAAATTGAATTCAAGGTTCTAGCACCGTGGGATAAACTCAAGTTTTTTCGCCATGAGTTTTTTTACCACTCGTAAGAGAGAACTGGCCCACCAGTATAAAACTCACAAAAGTTTTGATTTATTTGCAGACCATTTATTTTTCCGCGAGTGGATTGTCCTCTTTATTGGTATTATCTATGACAATGGCCAGTTATAAGTTTCCAATGAATATTTGACGCTGGCTGGTTTTAATCACAAGTTATAAAAAAAACATAGTACGGAACGTGACGCAAAATTATAATACGTATACATACTTTGAGGAATCATTTATTTTTAAATCGAGTGACGTCATCGGGCCGTTAAAGTACCTAACACAATTACCAACGTAGTTTCCTACATATTTAACAAGTGAATAATACATACCTAAGTTACAAATAACTTAATCCACAAAATCATTTCATAAAATATTTTTTTATATATTTCAATAACATATTTTAGTATATTAAGTACTACTATTTATACAAGTCCAACGAAATAGATAGATCAGATAATGAAAATAAATTTATAGTAAGTGCTCACCTATTTTTAATATATTTATATTCAATTTGACAATCAATGAAATAAAAAGTACAATTTACAAAGTAACTAGAAACCATTTATTTTATATTGTGTTATTGTAAGTATGTGTAACATGCAACTCCGCACGCGTGGCCTTTCTTTTGATTATATTTTTATTTATTGAATATATGTTAAATTACAGATTTTTAAAATTAACTATGCAGATCTTCAAAGACTGGAAATCTGTTGATTAGTTTCGGAGATATCACATTTTTCCATTGATTGGAACCAAACGAAAATAATATTATAGATGACGCTGTAGTTTTTACATACATACACACATTACACATAGACAAATATTTTTAAAATTTCTTTCTTATAAAAAATTCGCATCAGTTGCACCAATAAAAAGCTTTTTTGTTAGTTTTTACATAATTTCTTTAATGTACAGACAGACATCTTCTATCACAATTTTATTATGATGATGCTTTTAAATTACAATAGTGTTTCAAAAATATGAAGATAGTTCATCCAAGTTCTTTAGTTATCGGTTCCCCGAACCTGCGATAAAGTTCTTGATTTTCCTGTTTGAAGTATTTATTCCACGAATGTTGATCCATAAATATCACTGGCAGGTTTTGCAAAAATAAAGAGCAAATGAACATAAATAGCATTCAAGTTGTCTACGTCTGCTTTTCGGTACATGATCAAGTTAGTGGTTATCGTTAGGTATTAATTTTCACATTAGTATTTTCAGTATATCTTACAAATATTTACTAAAAAATAATCATAATAAAATGTTAATGAAACCACAAAGTGCTTGTTTCATGGCAACCCAAGTCTGCAAATATAAGTATACTTATATATATATTCGCCTTAACCTTGTATTTGCGTACAGTACAAAACAGGTTCATAAAAATTCCATTCGCACCGGCTTTTGATGCGATAATACAAATGCATAAATGGACCTTCAAATTTAATAATTAGAAGTTCACATTTCTATATTAAAAAATGTACACATTTTAGTTGTAATATAACACAATACAGATAATATATATATTTAGACATAATTATATATATATATTTCAATCACTAATCTTTTCTGACACATTCACCGTTCACTCTCACAAAACCTGTAGGACATTGATCACCGGTAAAAGATGACCTATCTACAACGTCCGGAATCAGATTAGAATCACTTATATTTTGACTCGATATTATATTATTTGATGGAGAAACAAATTGCATATTATCGTCAGCGGTTAAATTATTCTTGTCAGACTGATCTTTTTTTTTATTAGCTCTGCTGTGAGCAACGTTTTTATCTGACGGTTGATTCGTTGGCATCTTTGCTGGTATCTTGATTGATAGAAATAGTCTTTGCGTTGATTCCAAATCTCTTACTGACGCCGGTGTGGTATGAAAGTTGTCTTTTCTACTGGACTGCGTGTTGTGGTCTGTCTCACGATATGCGTTAGTATACAGCCTTGGAGTCGGTGCTGGCGTTGGAATAACAATCTGTTCTCTGGTCACAACAGGTTTAGGTCTTGAAGCGGACGAACGCCCAAATTTACTAACTGGAGTTTTGAACACGACTGTCTCCTGACACTGGCTTATCCCTACTGCTAATATAACCACCACAATGAGTAATACGTTCATCACAAAACTATATATATGTCACAATAGGCTCGCAATTTGTTATATACTTTTAATATTTCTATGTACAATAGTATAGTGTTTATTAAGAAACAGCTGGATGTGTAATAAGCCGTGTGTTTGTTCATTTGGCTACACACTTTTTGCACTTAAGGCCAAGCCAAAGAGCTATAGTGATTATGGTTCTGTGGTGGGCGATTAATGGAAAATCTACGCTAAGTAGGTCGTATAGCGTCACATACACGCAAGCAAGTTTCTTTTTGAATATATTTACGGGTTTTTTGATCTGTACAATACAGCTAAGACATAATTTATGTGAATTTATTTATATTTGCCTCGATATTTATTTAAATTCAATATAAACATATAGATATGTATTTAGAATATATCTAGACAGGTTTTACAGTTTGTATATGTTTAACAGCTACACGAATAAAGTTATAATTAGAGTCAGATAAATTGAGGAAATTATTAATGTAAATTCAAAATATGTATAGTGGATTGATAAGTTTATTTTAATATAAAATTAGGTATTGATTTGTAAACTTAATAAAGCAAAATATTAAAATCCACTAGTTATAATAATATAATGCGAACTTTATACATTTTGTATTCGCCTTAAAATTAAACGTCGTATTTATAGAGACAAATTACTTACAATTTTCATAATGGATGCTTTGATGGCTTAAACAGTATTTAGAAGAAGAAAAAAAATCTTTGTCGTATAAATTCGTAGTTACGAATGTTGTAAACAGTTATATAATGTTTCATCGCGTAACTTTTTGTATTTTTTGTTATAATAAGTTTTAAAAAGTAATTAGGTAAAATAAAATATTTTTTACAATCTTTACAATTGTGTAAATTTCGGCATGTATATAATAAGTTGATTCAAACTTGTCATAACTATTATGCTACCAGATTTAAAACAACATATTTCTACATAAGACTTCTCTTAAAGTAAGTTTTTACTGCCTTTGACATCAATACTTTAGTCACTCATGCTTAAAGAACAATAAAAAGCTTTTTAAAAATAAGAACAATTTTCCTGTTTTTTTTTTTAAATTACTAGTGAATCCTTTTGGGTAGTGTTCTAATTTTCGATATTGTTTTTTTATTGTCTTTGATTGGTAGTGAGGCACTTTACTTGTAAATTCGAGTCATATAAAATTCGTTAAAGTATAAATTATTTAATTTTATCTTAGAATTACGAATGTATTTTTGTTTCATCGGCTTATTGATCGATTATTCTTATATCAATTGGGAATTCCTCTTCTGTGTCTGTTGGAGTGTCTTTACTGTTATTCGTTTCTCGTTTGGGGGCGTTGACATCGCCTTTGTCAGTGGTATAATTATTATAGTTATTAAGTGGTATAAATAGTGGATAATCATCTGTACCTCTCGGGTCTTTTGTGGTTTTTTCAACTTCATTCTTATTGTTTTGGTTATTTTGACCATAATTAGGTTTTTGTGTATTTTGTCCCTGGTTATTTGGACGATCCTTGTTGGGATTTTCAGTGGAATATGTAGGACGGTTATTATTTTGGCTATTACCATTATTACCGTATTGATTATTATGATTACCATTCTGGTTGCCAGGTTTCTGATGCTGATTGTTTGAATTTCCCTGCTGGTCGTTAGGATTTCCGTACTGGTTGTTATTATTCCCATACTGATTGTTAGGATTTCCGTACTGGTTGTTAGGATTTCCGTACTGGCTGTTAGGATTCCCGTACTGGTTGTTAGGATTCGCGTAATGGTTGTTATTATTCCCGTACTGATTGTTAGGATTCCCATACTGGTTATTTGGATTTCCGTATTGATTGTTTGGTCTGTCTTTGTTGTTATTATAATTATTTCCATAATTGTGCTGATTCTGAGGTCTATTGTAGTTGTTGCTTTGACCACCATCTCCATATCCTGGATTGGCTTGATTTTGTTCATTCGTTTCATCAACAACTACTACAATAGTTTGATCTGGTCTTCCAGGCTTTTGCTGTCCATTGTTAGGTGGATAACGTTGTCCGCCATGGCTATGAGATACACCTACTTGACCTCCGACATGGAAGTTAGTAGCGTGAGATATACCTCCTAGGATACTGCCAGCAACATTATGAGCTCCGTGTATAATGCCTTCTAACAACGATCCTTCACAAAAACTAGCAACAGTAATCACAAATAGAACACAATTAATTTTCATTTTCTAAGTTTTTAAATAAATAACTCGTGGATAACTGATGCGTTCGCGCTAGGTGTGCACAACGTACTAAAGAGCCATCTTCATATTACTAATCATACACATTGTGAACCTGTTTTTTTGCTCGGTAATTTATACAGGAAAATACTGATTAAAAATATTATTTAAATTTTTATATCCAATTCCACTAATTTTGCGTCTTTATTATGTGTGTGTATTGTACAGAGTACAGAGCAAAAGTAGGTGGTATATTGATTTAATTTTTAGTTAAAGCTGGCCGTAAAGATTTTTTGGTCATGGACGCCAGGTATTTTTTTTTAAATTAATTTTATTATATTGGCAGCAGTTCAGACGAGTTCCGCGTGCATAACTGTCTTATTTGTGACTATGTAGATATTGTGTCAGGTACTATTAGTTCTTTGTATTGTCTTTGTTGCGTGATTAGACCTATAGTAACATCCCTTTCACGATTAATGTCATTCACAAGATTATTTATTTAAAAACTCGTTTCTACACGGTCAGACACTTCACCTTGAAGTGTCGTCATCTGACTGTCGGTTGTTGATTTTGATGCAATTATGGATGTATCTGACGTGTCACATACAAAAGTCCCTTGGAAAGACATCAGGCATAAATGTATTTTAGTATTTCTTACGCATCCTCCAATGGAATTCTATGAAATAAAACCAGAACCTTTGCGTTTTCTGGAAAAACCAGTTTAGTGTTGGTCGGTGCCCGAGTCTTGAAAATTAGTGATATGCCTAATCGAGTGGTTCAGTATTGAATAAAAAATCTATCATTTCATTTCGATTCATCGAGCAGTATGTTAAACATAGATAAGAAATCAAATCACACTATTTTTATAGATTACAGACATTTAAAAAAATCAGGTAGGTAAGTATTAACATATGGACATGTGGAAAGTATCTTCATAAAACAACAGCGATGCAGTTGAGTCTAGCGAAAGGACATTATCATTATGAGAAAAACGGGGCAACAAACTCATTTAACAAATATTCTTTCAAATCCTATGAATGATAATAGTGGTATTGCCACCAACGCAAGAAAATCAAGTAAATAAAGACAGCAGCAGCAAAATACCCGAATATTCAGTTAAGGAACTAGATTATTGGTATAATAAAATTATTCATTCATTTAATACTCGGATACTCGAGTATAACATACTCGAATAATTCAGCGCATGACTAGTGTCGTCTAGAGTAGGTAAACAATAAGATTAGTTTTTTGATTCGCTCATATCTAACTAAGTACATATTGAGTGTGTCGTGGCGGTCTGCGCCTCCTACATCCATCCGCTTTTGTATAGTAGGTATATCTGCTTAGTCACGACACCAACGCTCTCTTTTAATCGAATCTCTTTCCTTACAACCTTGTTTTCGAGGCGGTCAGTGAGAGTCAGAGATTTTGCGCTGTGCCCTCATTTCGACCATGTTTATCCTTTTGTGCAAACTCTGCCATACCCAACTCTCGCTTCCATAAGTTAACTCTGCTGAATGCTCCATTTACCCCTTTTCATAACTCCACTCTTCTTTCGACATCCGCGGTGTATACAATTTCATCCACATGCTCCAGCACTACATCATCAACCATACCATAGCCAATTCTCAACAATGTTGCGAAGTGAAAATAATCTGATCCATGCACCCTCTCCTGCTTCTGAAACCATACTCAGCCTCCCACAACACTCCGTTAGATATCACCCTCATTCTCCTTTCAATAATTTTCCCATACACTTTCGCTGCTAAGCTGATCTAACTGGTGGCCCTGTAACTGGTGCACTGCATACGTGATCCCTTACCTTTAAGGCTCGATGACAGCATGCCTCCAGTCCATGGGAACCTTACCCCACTTTCAGCATAGATTGCTCAAGGTCAGGAAAGCGTCACGGACACAGGTTCCACCGTGTTTAATCATTTCAGCAGATATCATATCAATTCCTGCTGCATTACTTTTTATACTTCGCAATTTTCGTGTCGATTATTCAATCTTTTCCATAATAATGTTCTCGTCAGAACGTAGAAATTAAGCATATAAAAAACATAATAATTAAATAAAGTACGTGTCACGTTGTTTGTCCGCGATCGACTCCCAAAACCTCTAAGCCTGTTTTAAATAAATTTGCACGCAAATATTTAAAAACTATAAGTAGGTAATATACTCTTTTTAAATCTAAATTCTGCCAGATGTATGGTAGGCTCCGCTGAATCTGATGATAACCGCTGCTTACATCAGGTAGGTACTAAAGGCGTGAGTAAGAAAAATACATTACCCAAGCTCATCAATCGCTCATCGATATTTATCTCACATAACTTCCGAAAAGAACTTCGAGAAATCATTTGCGTAAGTGTGGTGCGGAATCGATCCCACGACTTCTGAATGTGAAGCTCGAATCTCAACCACTAAAACACCGAGACTACAACACATACTAAATTAATTATTAATTATATATAATTACAACATTTTAATAAACATCAGAACCTTGAGTCATTTGAGGTAAACACATCCTCCAGACATATCCAATTAAAATATTGTTCAGTTTGGCGAAAAACAAAAACTTGTTAATTTGCCACAATTGTGGATTGTTTTTTAATGAAAAAAAAAAGAACGAACATAATTTGCCTTATTTGCAATCAATATTGAGCATGAGCAGGCAATTGAGATGAAGATATTTATCTATATTAATGATGCAGTTTGAAGTTTGTTTATCTATATTAATGATGCAGATGAATTATGCAGTTTGATCTAACTTACAAGATAAAATTTTATAATTCTCCAACCCCATGATTGAACACGAGACCGTTATATCAGGAAAAATACACGTTTTTAAGTACAAAACTTGTAAAAATATTCTTCTTGGCATGATATTAATCACTAAAAAACTTGTACCGTAATGACTTGGCCAATGTTGATGAACTTCTGTGTGCATTATAGGTCTCAGAATCGTTTGAACGCGTTCGCGAAGACTTATAAAAAATATTATAATTAATTAAAAATTGACACCAATGACTTTTCGAAATTTTTTTTTCGGAAGTTAAGTGTAAAATATCGATGACTGAAAACTTTGTGCTCGGTATGGCAATAGGATCAAACTGCATAATTCATCTGCATCATTAATATAGATAAACAAACTTCAAACTGCATCATTAATATAGATAAATATCTTCATCTCAATTGCCTGCTCATGCTCAATATTGATTGCAAATAAGGCAATTTATGTTCGTTCTTTTTTTTTTCATTAAAAAACAATCCACAATTGTGGCAAATTAACAAGTTTTTGTTTTTCGCCAAACTGAACAATATTTTAATTGGATATGTCTGGAGGATGTGTTTACCTCAAATGACTCAAGGTTCTGATGTTTATTAAAATGTTGTAATTATATATAATTAATAATTAATTTAGTATGTGTTGTAGTCTCGGTGTTCTAGTGGTTGAGATTCGAGCTTCACATTCAGAAGTCGTGGGATCGATTCCGCATCACACTTACGCAAATGATTTCTCGAAGTTCTTTTCGGAAGTTATGTGAGATAAATATCGATGAGCGATTGATGAGCTTGGGTAATGTATTTTTCTTACTCACGCCTTTAGTACCTACCTGATGTAAGCAGCGGTTATCATCAGATTCAGCGGAGCCTACCATACATCTGGCAGAATTTAGATTTAAAAAGAGTATATACCTACTTATAGTTTTTAAATATTTGAAGGATATTAGACAGACATTGAGTGTCCCTGCCAACTCCGATCTCCGAAACTACTGGGCGTTTATACATTAAATAGTTATTCTGTAAAGTTTAAAAGACCATCCTTACAATTTTAACTCCTAAAACGTTTCAATAGCAATCAGACAGTGGGAGAAGATTGCGCATATAAAAGATTTTGTTTTCTTTAGTTTCTCAAAATGTAAGCTATTGTTGCGTCTAAGTTGATTATAAGTAAACAGTCTTAATTATTAACGCAGTTTTGTTTCATTCTACTAATAAATATTACTATTTGTGAAGCATCAAAGTTGAACTGCGTATATTTGCTCCACATGACTGTCGATAACGATTGCTTTAAAATTCTAGTGTTTTAAATAAAAAAAATATATTCGGATGAGTTCGGCGTTAGATAAAATCTCAAAAATCCGGCAATATTTTTGGCAAAACATTTCAAATTTAGAACGCCTCCATCTTAGAAATATTTGTTTTTAATATTTTACAACTAAACTGCATATACAATTTGTCCGTCTTAAAAGATCGCCAATAAAACAGATATTAGTATTTACTAATTACTTTTATTCATACAGATATATAAACAATATGAACAAATATCCTTATTTAGGTGATGCCATTTTGTCCATCAGCTCGTTGATGTGCTTTATAACAGCGTCGCTATAAGTGGAAATGAAATATTTGTTGAACCGGTTCATGTATTCTGGCAGAAGATCTTCTACTAGCGCTGAAACGATCTCGTCTATGTTGTTGTCGAAATCTATTTTGGACTGAAAAAAATGGCCATGTGAGGTTTAATTTAAAACAAATTACTATTCACGGCATAGCAATATTTTCGCTGTATGAATGGGCTGACTCAATCGGTGAAGTACCATCTCATAAAATAGACGTAAAGTGTCTGTTGCCGCTTTTCATCCGAAGGTAGAGGGTAGGACAAAAGTTATAGCTATGCGAAATGCTAAGTGGTTAAGTTAGGCGTTTTTGGCACTAATCTCTCCTCTAGTTCCAAACTAAGCAACTAAATGCTTGTGCTATGCTAGTACTAGGGCGGGGATCGAACCCGCCAACCTGGATTCTACTGTCGGTAGTTTTACCACGTTTTTTTGTAATGCACCACGAGGCTCTAGTAAAAATATACAAAATACATAATGTTAAATTCTTGAGACATGTCATATATGAAAGCCCTGTAGTGCATTAGCATGATTTAATGGCAATTATTATTCGGCTTGGAACTAGAGGGCGCTGAGTGATTAGTATCCAAAGTCCAATCCAAAAATGTCGTTAACAGAAATGATATTCAAGACTCTCTGTCAGAGACAGACAGAGACTAAAAACATGCTGTTTCCGAGAAAAGTCAGATAATAATAAGTATACATTTTTATAAGTGGGTACCTATATATAATAAAACATGTATTTGATAATATTATTATTATTAGGAACACTGTTTTAAATCCCGTTCCTGGTTCCTGTATATAAGTAGGTATATTTGTTTTGAAAAACATAATATAGGTAGTTTCTGAAACATTTATCAAGTACTTGGTGAAAGGTATGGCTTAGTACTCAAGTCGTAATTATTGCTCCCTAAAATAAAAAATAAAAAATTCAAATCCCTCCATCATTGACGAAAATATCGGTGAACAGACATAAAAAAAGTATACATACAGACGAATTGAGAACCTCCTCCTTTTTTTTGAAGTCGGTTAAAAAATAAAATTATATTCAACACTTACTATAACTCGCTCGATTGTGAGCGCTCCGTTTTCGAGTTTGTCGAGAATTATACCGTCACTAGTCGGGGAGCTTTTGACAAATATTTTACCACAAAACTGAAGGTTGAATATCTCGATACTGAAAAAGTGAATTTTGAATAAATAAGTTAAATAAAAATATAAGACTATATCCGACTAAATGTAAGAGGTTATTGGTATATTACAGATAATTACTAATTTGACAAATATTTTACACATCAATTAAAATGTATATGTTTATGTATATGTATATCTATATGTGTAAATGTATAAATGAAGAACCATAGGGCGATTTCCTGAGGACCTCTGTTTCAAAATGTCAGTTATAATCGAACTCCATGACGACACAGGTACACCTAACTGAAATATGATAAATAAATAAACTCCCCATTATGCAAACGTAGGGATTCTGTCCCGTAGGAAGTCCGTGAAAAAACGGACCCTAAATATTCTCCCTACTGTGCAAACCAAAAATTATTGTTTCGTAGGAATTCCGTGAAAAAACGGACCCTTCCTAGTTAAGACAAATCTAATTGGCACATGAGTTTCTTGCAAGGTTCTTCTCATGATAGCCCCAACACCGTAAATCAGGACGCTCGTATCGATTGCGTTTGTGTTTTCTTGTTTCACGGAGGGACTTTCCTCGAGCGCTCGTGTTTAAATATGTCATCTATAATAATAAGTTGAATTGTTGAATTGTTGTATTTGATGACTATTATGTCTGTAAAAAGCTAAGACAGTAAAGTTCCTTTGAATTCGATATTAAAGACAATTTTGAATTCAAGATCTATCAAGCTCCAGGTCGTTGCAATAAATCCTAGGTACTTAGGTATACCTATTGGCGCACACTCAAAAAACATAATCCTGATATTGGGCGCTATTGGCTAAACAAAATTCACGCATGTTTCTCTCCAAGAGCAGTCCTTAAAACCATATTTGTATTAAAGTAGAAAAATAATTAACTATAAATTAAATTTAGTAGCTAAGATTAACAATTTTAACTTTTAAATACCACTTGTGGAATAATAAATTAGATAGGTCTACTATGGTAGAGTCTTGCGGTTTGCTGCATGAATAGGTCGGCTAACCGGGTAAATACCTTGAGGAATATGGGCGTGAAGTGGCTCGTGCCGCGTTTCGTTCGGCGAGAGAGGTGTCCGGAGGCCCGATCCCCTTTCCCCTTGCTTTTCCCTCCTACTCCCTTAAAGGACGGTAACGCACCACGATGTTTATGACCGGTAAGAAGTTGCTTACAATCAGGTGACCCATTTGCTCCTATGCCGTCCTATCCCATAAAAAAGGTATATACTATACAGCAGGAATGAAAGAAAGATCTAGTAAAATGTCTGTAATAAAATACTCACTGCGCTACTCCTTTTCCTTTTAATGGGACACCGTAATAAATTTTCCCATCTAACTCATAATGTTCTGGAATGAATATAATACAAATAAAATAAAATATTTAAAACGAGGTAAAATAGTAACTGTAACTTCTTTATTAACTTTAACTGTAACCTTTATTAATCAGGCATAGACACAATGAATTCATTTTATAGTTACAAATAAGTATGTAACACACATAGCTTTCGGAAAGTCATTAGTTTGTGCCAGTATTTGAACTCGGGACGTCTGAACTAGAAATCGAATTTCCAAACCGCTAGCCCAGCGAGACTTATAGTACCTATCATAAATGGTCTGCATTATTCCTCTTTATCGACACCCTCGAGGTAAGAGATTAGGTGGTATCGCTACAGCGATGCCATAAAAAAAAACAAAAATATTTAGAACATAACTTCACGTCTTTTTTTCTACCCGACGGTGTAGGCAGCGACTGTTAAGCATCGCCTCGCCGTTATGTTTACGTCCCAAATGGAATAGGTGGCGAACCTATTGCCACACCGGGCACAAAGTTTTTCAGTCATATATCTATATATCGATATATCTCACGTAACTTTCGAAAAGAATTTCGAAAAGTCATTGGTACGAGCCTGCGACCCCTTGATTCAGAAGCGGGGTGTTCGGCCACTGGAATACCGAGACATTTCAAATATCTAGAAAATGGTTAAATAATAATATGCATTTTCACTAACAAAATTGAATTTTCACTTGAATTGCAAACGTCCCCATAACCTTACCTGCATGGAACGTCAAGTTGGGAAATAGTATATCGAATTCAATACTAGGTTCAACACTGGACATCTTCACATCCAGAAACTCGGCTTTACTTAACCCAGTTAAACTGCCCTTAGATATGTTGAAGTTGACACTGAAACAAATTCAAATAATGTGCTGCTTTGGGAGTCCCACACTACCCCCGCCGGGGTAATAATAGGTACTTGTAACGTTGGTTTGAATTTTGGACGCCATGAAATAGGTAACGGAGCCCAGTGCAATATAATTAGGCACAATTTTGTCAGGTAGAACAGTGGTAGAGTCTTGCAGTTCGCTGCATGAATGGGCCGGCTCGATTGGTGAAATACCACAACTTCTGGGAATATCGATATGAACTGGCCTGCCGTGTTTTGTTTGGTTAGAGAGGTATCTGGAGGCCCGATCCCCTTTCCCCTTCATTCCTCCCCTACTTCTCCCTTAAAGGAGGCAACGTACCACGGTGTTCATGGGCGGTGAGTATTTGCTTACCATCAGTTGACCCACTTGTTCGCTTGCCCTCCTATATCATAAAAAAAATTATCGAATTCTCAATCTAAATTGGGGTGAAAGATTTTCATTTGTTTGTACAAAAAAAGTCACTTTCAAGTTAAAGTGAAAGTTTGGCACTTATATACATTATAACATAACATAACTTCACGCCTTTTGTTACCCGAAGGTGTAGGTAGCGGCTGTTAAGCCTCGTCTCGCCGTTATGTTTACGTCCCAATATAAATTATATAATATACATTATAGTATGTAATAAATTATACCTGAACATTTCGCCAGGAAAACTGAACTCAGCCCAGTCAAATTCGTAAGGATCAAACATTTCGACGGGGATTTGAATTTCCCCTGGGCTGGGTACATCAGTGAATAGCTCATCTGCCAGTCCTACGGGCAAGTTAGCACCTGAAATAACAAATTAGACTGTTTTACTAAGCCCATCTCATTCTTATCCAGTCAATTTTATCAGTCTTCTTTCTGCTTTAATTCATCATTGATTTGTGACGCCTCCGCATCTCTATGAAGATTTATAAACAAAAACCTTGCTTAACTTGAGGTCTGTAATCTTAAAGAATTCCTAAATACAATACATAAAGTGGTAAAGCCAAGCAGTTCGCTGCATGAATGGGCCGGCTCGACCGGTGAAATACCACGACCTCTCAGAAGATCGACGTAAAGTGGCCCATGCCGCATTTCGTTCGGTGAGAGAGGTACCCGGAGGCCCATCCCCCTTTCCCATCCTTTCCTATCCTACTCCCTTAAAGGTCGGCAACGCAACGGTAATATAAGTGTTGCTGTTGTCCATGGGCGGCGTAGGTTGCTTACCATCAGGTGACACGCTTGCTCGTTTGCCCTCATATCCCATGAAAAAAAAAAAAAAAACATGTAAGAAAGAACTATGACAATAAAACTAGCAAATCTCGTTCCGGTAGGATTTTTGCGGAATATTTTCGCAAAAGTGATTCTGCAATGACTTTAATAATATGTAATTCTCAACCTCTAATCTATCAGACTGTTTAGCGTTTAGCTACGGAGAACCATACCTAAATATTTGAAAACCATAAGCCCATATAGATACAAACCACGCTGTCGACACCCTCCATCTATCAAAAAAAACCGCACCAAAATCCGTTGGGTACTTTCAAAAATCTATTTAAGTATAAAGCGAAAAGAGACTTTATTTATTTATATGATATCCAGAGCAAAAAGGAGAGTGTAGCAGAAAAAAGAAAAAAAAAGAGAGAGTACATAAAATAATAATAGATATGAATAAAATAAATTCAATAATTATTTATTACTTGGATAAATAAAAAAGACTTTAAATAAAAATAGTGTAGTAAACCCTGAAAATATCGTTTCAGTTAAAATTACATGTACATATTTAGATCTCGGTGGTGCAGTGGTCGTGCACGCCGTTTCTGAATCAAAAAGTCACGGGTTCGAATCCTGGCTCACACCAATGATTAATCTACTCCACATACCTGAACATATAACATATTGATTAAAAGTAATCAAAAATACAATGAAACAACTTTTAACTTTCATTTTCATTTCAGCTAATTAAAGATATTACGCGCTCACGCAACCAACACAAGGAATGACTGAATAAATTCAGAAGCATTGATTTAACTATATTTTGAAATATTTATTATGAAATACGGATTTAGCTATCTGATAATAATAGGTTCACTATTCTCAATATTGTTTAAATGCATCAGATTAAAAGTATTATGAAATTGACTTAAAATATCAGAACTTACGAAATATTATAATCTATATTTGTTTGTACTTTAACTATATGTACGGACCGATTATGTTCGATCGTTAGTTAATAGTATAAATTCAATAAATATGAGATATAACCTATACCATCTTTAAAATAAAATAATATTGCTCACGGCGTGCAAATATTGATTGTAATCCGGACAGTAGTTTCGGAGCCTAAAAACAACGTGACAAATAATTTATTAAGGCATCAATGCTGACACCGAGAGTGATCGAATTGCAATTATAATACAGAAAAGGTTTTAAAAATGACGTATAAGTCTCTCACTGAAAGAAACGCACCATAAGCCACTTACCGTCGATTTCCTATGAGGTATATTTCATCGATCCAGACGGAATATTCATGCAATGAATCGCGTGGATCTACTACTGATAAATTGAAATAAAAAAGGGGCTCTAGAATATTTTCCGTTTTTACCTTTATATAAGGGCACGATGACTGCATAGTGCACACCTCCAGAATAAATTGCTCAATGTCAGGAAAGCGTCCAGGACACAGGTTCCACCGTGTTTGATCATTCCAGTAGACATCATATCAATTCCAGCTGCCTTACCATTTTTCATACTTCGTATCGACCATTCAATCTATTCCATACTTAATGTCCTCATCAGACGTTGGTGCATCATAAGTAGACTCACTTACATTACCCCAAAGTACTTTTGGATCTCATTTCGGATTTCATTCCGAATCGGCATTAAAACTAAAATGGATTACAAATCTCTGTCATTTTTTAATTGTACAAGATGCAATTGCTATTCACAAAAGCTGGATTTTCTATATCGTCTGAGCCTAAGTCTGTTTGCTACAGGGGTCAATGGTTGTCACGGTCACTGGCAGAATCAATTCCTGAAGTCTTTTGTTATAATGCTTCATAATATATGTACGTTTCAATTCTAATAGAATTAATTTTCCCATAGAGCCTAGAAGTGCTGCACAATAGCACACTAGCTGTCCCAGCGAACTTTGTTCCAAATCAAAACTATTTTTTTCCAGCATTCACAATTATTGTGCTAAGTCTTTGAAAATTATTGCTTTTTCTTTACTACATTATACATACAAACCACCCTGTTGACATCTTCTATGTAGTAAAATAAACCGCATTAAAGTGGGTTGCGTATTTTAAAGATCTAAGCATATAAGGGGACAGACAGCGTAAAGTGACTTTGTTTTATATTATGATCCTATACTAGCTTACTCCTTACTACACCAGCTACATGCCAACAAAGGTCCTGTCGAAATCGGTACAGCCATTCCAGAGATTAGTCGGAACAAATAAACATACAGACAAAAATTGTAAAAACATGTTATTTTGGTATATATATTCCATATGAATGTTGTATAAAGCGGTTATTTCAATATAAAAAAACAGACAATTCAATTTCGTTTATATGTATAGATGTATATTTTATATAGCCTTGACATAATTCAAAGATTCAAAACATTTTAAATGCATATCTGTGTCGAAATCGACGCAGGCGCACCCATCTTGGTGAGACTGGAGTTTTATGGAGGCATTGTATACACTATGTTATTGCATAAGCTGTGACCATAAACGGTTTGGTGAGACAGCCATTTATATTCCCACATGTCCATGGTCTATAACCAGGATGTCCCAATATTCCAGTAGATGATGTTGGGATCGTTGAACTACGACGACCTAGAAAAAAATAAAGATATTTGATCACTTGTAGTAATAGTCAATAGTTTCGTTGAAGCGGTCTGTCTGTATTTGGGTGATCTAATGTTTGTACGGACAGCAGTGAAAGCTATTTTCTGATTTGGATATTAAAAAGAAAAAAAAATGCTAAAAACTTGGTATCATATTATCATTAGAATCTTTTAAAATTTAAATCTTATCCAATAACAAATACATACATAACTTTACGTTAAATCCCTTGCAGGATAGGCAGAGAGAACAGAGCGCCATAAGGCACGAATCTTACACACCTCACTCGCTTCGTTGACTTTCATAACTCTTTTCATGCACGCGCGTCGATTTTTGAGGCTCCTAACATCACCTTCCTCCAGAACACGTTCTTTATCAAATATAATTAAAATAGTAATTTAAATTTCAGCATAACTATGACGTTTCTACAGAAAATTCTAAACATCTAAAATCAGTTCAGGCAAGCCTTTTGATTTAGAAGCTCAGAACAGGTGCCTACTACATTCATGTGGTAGGATTGTATTTAAATAAGGTTTAACATCATTTTCCTGCCCATAAGCTTCTCTAAGTAGGGTCTGCACAACATGTCATCCTTTCGAACTATCCATGTTGTCAAAAGTTTTGACTGTTTGACGCTAACTAGCGTGCCTATAGATAAATACTAAAAAAAACATTGTCATATATTAAAATTCGTAATTCGAAAATTGAATTTTTTTTGTCGCAATATCTGCCGTATGAGGTGTCATCGATTTTTTTTTCACTTTCGTCATGACTAATGGTGGCACGACAAGACAGCCGGCACTCGCCAGATGTCAAAAACACATTAAATGCCGTTGACATGGTTGATATTGAAGCGGTCACTGTCGGCCACGAAGACCATAAATCAATTAGTACCAAACGTTTTGACGGCAAATATTACATCTTCAGTCTATTAATTCGTCATTTGTCGTATTAGTCTTCTTATGGCGGGACAAATTTAGGCCATGAAATGAGGTGTGTCGACAGGAAACATTATCATAATTAGAGTTAATTAATTGATTTATTATATTATTTCCGACAGATCATATATCTCCGTGGTAATTTATAGGCCTGGATGATTGAGTTACATTACTTGACTTATGGATTTTAGTTTTGTCATTTATGATTACTCGTCACCTATATATTTTTATCAGAAGCATATGTTTATTATAACTATTAATGTTGTCGTCAGCTCCATCCTCTCTCCATCCATCTTTTCAAATTACGCTCACTTACTACAGAATCATAATCTCGTGAAACATAGATACATAACTTCACGCCAAATCCCTTGCGGGGTAGGCAGAGAGAACAGAGCGCCACAAGGCACGATTCTTACACACCTCACTAGCTTTGTTGACTTTCATAACTCTTTTCATGCACGCGCGTCGATTTTTGAGGCTCCTAACATCACCTTCCACCAGAACACGTTCTATTTGGTCATGGAATGTAGGTCTTCGCCGTCCTCGACTCCTACATCCATCCGTTTTTGCATTGTATATCTGAATATACCCCATGAAACAAATACTAAATGATCTTTCTAGGTAAGACAAGTTTTAGTTTTCAACGAGAAAACAAGGATAAATAAAAAAATCTTGTTTGTAATCTATAATTACTCTCTTCTAATCACTTACATATTAATTATTTTTTCGATAAATATTGTATTAAATATTTTACCTGTAGGTAAATACAGGGTCAAAAAACACTTAGTTTCGCTTTCACGTGATGAAAGCGAATCTAAGCTCCGCGGATCTTAGGTAGTAGATAGATTTAAGGACTGTATGTATGACCATGTGCTTTCTGTGCTTTCCGAAGTCCAGGGAATAAAAACATTTTGACTTTGACATTTTGTCAGAAAGTACGGAACTAAAACTGTATTATTACATAACTAAGTACTAAGAAAAGATGACAGGTTTGAAAGCAGTACTGATTATACAGAATAAAATATCCTTTAAATGTGTTTTGGACTTGTAGAAATTATCTTCACAACAGTCCCACCATGATAGATAGGTATGGTTGAAATCGATCTCACCGATCTATTTTTGTCAAGGGCTCGATAAAAATAGAAATCGTAGGTTGCTCAGTAGTATAATCAGATTTGTACCTATAAATTCTATTTTATAATCGTAATAGAAATCTTAACTAACTTTTCACGAGTAGAAATCTGATTGATAGTCACTACTTGTGTGTTCGATTAATCACGAGTAGAAGTTTTAAATATTATTTCTTAAGTATTTGATTTAATTATTTCAAAATTTATATTTCAATCTAATTTAATTTAATAAAATATAGTAATTATATATAACTGCATTAGAACTCGATACCTCTGCATTAAATAAAACCTGTCAATAAAGACTTTATTAAATGCACAGGTATCGGGTTACGTCTTAATTGAAATCGAAAATCTGAACAAAGCATTTCTGTTCATTGTCCTTCATAGTGGCCGAAGAATCGTGCACAGAATAGTATGTCTCTAAATAGTATGACTGGGCGGCCTATTCATCAGAGATAAGGTTATTGGTCTGTTACCATATATCTAGGTTTTAAAACGACAGGCATTACAAAAAAATAATCTGGCTAAAATGCTCAATAGCCATGGCAAATTAAATCGATAAAAAGTTTAACAATACCTCTTTAGTTAAATAGCTATAGTTCGATATTTAAATTTTTAAATTATACTGACCGGTGATCACAACGGTTTTCAATTGTAAGTATTAGTCATATGATACATGAATACGTCTAGAAGTACATTTAAATAGGAACACAAATATACAGAGATATATATAATATACAGAGAATAGTTTACTTACACAAAAGTTGTGCCTATGAAAAGTAAATAAGTACTTTTGTCCAATTCTAAATGTTTTAAACTAGTATTTATTCACTCCAAATAGTCTTCATCTCGGTCGGTATACGCTCGCATGTCGAATCAGTTCTACCAAAGTCGCACACGCATCCACGAACGGACTATTTAAATGGAAAATGTTAATATTTCTCTGAAAATAATAAAAAAATAATAGAATAAAAATAACAGGTATATTATTTAAAATGTGGCGAATAATACTGTTATTTTTTTCAATATCTTCATACGCAACAATATCTTATGTGACCACCGCACCGGCGTACTATCATCACAGTGAGTAATTGTTATTAATTATTTTTCTTTAGCGTTTTATTTAGTAATAAAACTTCTTTTTGGGAACTTCACGGCTTTTTATTCGCGAAGGTATACAGCTGGTAAGAATCCACTCGACGTTATATTATGTCCCAAATGGAATAGGTGGCGAAACGTATTGACACACACCGGGCACAATGTTGTCAGTAATCGATATATTTTATCACTTATTATATCTTCTGAAAAGTCACTGGTGTGCGTCTTCTTAATTCAGAAGCGTGGTGTTCGAACTCCAGCCCACTGAGACCAAAACGAAAATAACATTTTCTTCATATTTTTTACTGTCATTAAAATTGAAATGATAAACACATCATGTAACATTTGATGTGATCAGTCAAATGAAACAAATAACCCTTCGAATAAATAGCATATTAGCGAAAATACTATGAGATTGTAATGAAAATGAAGGATATAGACATATTGTAAAAATACGTAACATAACTTTTTCTACCCGAAGGTGTAGGCAGCGGCTGTTAAGCCTCGTCACGCCGTTATGTTTACGTCCCAAATGGAATAGGTGGTCATGGTGGAGTCATTGGTGTGTGCTAGGATTTGAACCCACTACTTCTTGAATCAGAAGCGGGGTGCTAGCCATTGCGCCACCGAGACTGTAGTAAAAATACAATGAATATAATAAGGGAGTAACTTCTTACACTTGGTTATAATAAAATACTTAAAACGGCATTCTATCTAAATGAGTTTATAATTGGTTCTTCTCATGGTAACCCGGAACGAATCGGTAATATGGCTTTACTCTTCTTTCAAAAAGTTATTTTTTTGTAAATTACGCCTTTAATGCGGTTATGCTATATTTCGCATTAGCTTTCTTATTATTGTTCGAAAAAAAATCAGACAAGCTAAATAAATTCAAACCTCTCAAGGAGAGGTTGGATTGCTGAATTTTTATACTATCGAAACTAAAGTTATTTCTGTATTTTATTATAATATCAACCCATACAAAATGGACGCTTTTAGGTTCACGCAAAAAGGGCCTATAAAATAACTCTTCGCCTTGAAACCATCAGACCAAGGTTATTCAATAACAGTCGTTAAAAGTTCAGTCAGTTTGGTTTTCTTAAAAAAAAAACTTTTATTACTAATCACTGCCAGAATCGTAAGTCTTTTTTTTGGTCGTAAACATTTATATAGATGCGGTACACACAGCTAAGAGTTGTGTGATGAGCCCGAGACCGTTTATAATAGATGACAAATCGTTATTTAACAAACCAAAACTATGAAAGAGTCTTGTGTTCTTGACTGCCAAATGTTCAGTATGTACTTTACAAATGGACGTTTATTAGTTTTTTTTACTCACACCGAATTCAGGATCGATTCTAATACGTCCGTTAATTGATTGACCTAGTTTTTTTATCTGCCTCTCAAGTTTAGGGTTCATTCAGATTAGCGGCTTCTTTCAATAAATAGACAAAAACATAGATTGTAATATAAACTGGTACCTATCAGGCGTACCGAAAAGTCTTTACCGGTTTTTCTAGCAGTTGTTTTCAAGGAAGTATGCATGGTTATGATTTCACACATGTGCATTTTGCGCTGCTGATATCAAGCTTCAAAGCTATATATGTTATATTTTGCAAAAGTAACACTGTCTTACAATTATACCACTTTGAAAATGTCAAGTTTCGTGCCTGAAAACATGAATTCGCGGCACGCTTGACTTTTTTTATTTAATGAAAATAAAAAATCCGTTGAAAGTCATCATTTTCTGTCAAAAATTGACAGTGAACCTGCTCCTACTTTCGCAAATTCAAAAGCAGTGATTTCGATGCAAGGTAAATAACGTTATGGTAGACTAAAAAAGTTTCAAGATACAAAACTACAGGAAAATTGGATGAAGACCCAAACTAAGCTCAAAAACAATTGGCAAAAGGGCAGTCCCAATGTGGGTCAAGAAATGGCGGCTATTAGCCGCATTTACCTTTCCGCCTGCTACTACTTTATTCTTCCAAAAAAACGGTAGTGACTTTCCGTTGTGACATGTCATGTATTTGCTCGTGAAGCGTTTGCGAGGCAAATACGTTTGCACAGACGTCACAGGATCCCTACTAGAGAGTGAACATGAGAATGAGTTAAAATCTTTAATAAAACATTTAAATTTATATAGAATGAAAGGGTAGGTACGATATTTTACAAAAAAAATAAGATCATACAACTGACGTCATATAAATGTTGCACATAAATCTGTCGACACAAAATAGACTGATAGACAGAAATGTTTATCTATATATATTTCGTCGTATTTTGTAAGAATGAAGCTTTTTATTTACACGAATTCCGCCAATGTAACAATTCTGTAATGACAGAAAGTGATGATCTCGCCTTCTATCAAAGTCACGGTCACGGTGTTCTTTTGGGATGGGTTATGGTTTGCATATGGATCGAGTAACCGACATAACTCGTTGAAGTGGCAATGGGCTGTTCACATCTGCCGAAGGACCGATGGTAGATGGAGCAAGAAGGTAATTGAGTGGAGACCGCGACTTGGTAAGCGTAGTGTAGGACGCCCACCAGCCCGATGGTCAGACGACCTCAGAAAGGCTGCTGGAAAAGAGTTGATGCGGAAGGCAGAGAATCGGATGTTGTGGCACAAATTGGGAGAGGCCTATGTCCAGCAGTGGACTGCAATAGGCTAATGATGAATGATGATATGGTTTGCATATCTATTCCATCCACTTATGCGATGCCTTTAAATATAAGGCAGTTAGCAAACTTATCTGCTGCAAAGCAAAAAAGTTACTACGATGTTCCTTGAGTTGTAGAAGGTTTTGACAATAGAAAATTGATATTAACAAAATACTGATAGATGTGGGCAAGCATAAACCATAATCCCTTGTTATTAAAGTTTGACGAGCCTCGTGGTGCATTGGTAAAGCTACCGACTGCAGAATCGAGGTTGGCGGGTTCGATTCCCACCCGAGTACAAATATTTGTGACAGACATGAATGTTTGTATGGCGTCTGGGTGTTTCTCTATGTATTATAAGTATGCATTTACAAAAGAAAAGTATATATGTATTATTATCCGTTATCTAATATACTTAACACAAGCATTTAGTTGCTTAATTTGGAACTAGAGGGCGTTGTGTGATTTGTGTCCAAGATATTATTATTATTAAAGTCACGATAATTGTTAGAATTTTATTCCAGATCGCGGTCCAGCTTATACCATAAGCCGTTCACCTGAAACACTCAGGAAACAGCCATATATCGAAGTTCGAAACTCAACATATCATGGTAGTGGGCCGCGGGAAGAAGCTCGTGCCATGTGCTCTGTGAAGACGCAGGAGGTGAACGCCACAGCTAACGCCACCATCACCAGACGACTTCATGGAGTTGTTACTTCTAGTAAATATACAATTAATATAATAATTTAATTTAAATTAGGCAGGTACTGTCAGAAATTGCAGTAGTTCCTGGCAATCTTTAAGGTTTCAAAAAGCTGACCAAATACACCGGAAACTCTTTGTAATATCCTCGGGTATCAAATGATTGGAGATATAAAAATTTAATACGTAACCATAGAAAATTTACAGTCTCAGTGGTCCAGTGGTCGAGCACCCTGCTTCTGAATCAAGAAGCCGCAGATTCGAATCTTGGCTCACACCAATAAAATTTCTAAATTCTTTTTGGAAATTATGTGTGATAAATAGCGATGACTGAAAAGTTTATGCCCGGTGAATGGCAATATACGTACCACCTATTCCATTTTGGGATGTAAACATAACGGCGGCTTAACTCAGAAAAAGCTGTGAAGTTATGATTGTTAATCATAGAAAATTAAATTCGCGATGCTAAAAGTGAATTGATCTAATGATGTGTTGTGTAATTAAAGATGTTAACAAAGTGTTGATCACGTCTTTTCAACTTATAATTTAATGAATTTATGTAGTTAGTTATCCATGAGGTTGTTACTGTTTGATGAAAAATGAGCATAGGTTAACTTTTTAATTGAAATGACTGTTATGAGGAAAGGCAAAATCAGTAGTCATTAGTTCTGATCTCGCGGATATCTGACATTTTTATAAAACTGAACTTATTCACCAGAGGACATTGTCTATTTTACAGGAGAGCTTCATAGTTCCATTCAGCGTTTAGAAGTGATAATATACGGGCAAATGCAACAGTTATGGCAAACGTTGGACGCGTTACGTTCTCAACTCGCAGGCAAAGGTGACAACGTCGATTCGTCCATTCTCCCGGACAGGCGTACGGTATCTTTCAGATATCAACCAGTCGGATAAAATGATCGTAAAGATAGTTGTAATCTGTGAAAATATCATCAAGTACTAATCGATTAACACCTTAATTTGATCACTATAATCATTCGATAGTAATATTGAAAAATGATTGTTATGTGATAGACCATTCTGAAATAAAAAATCAATTTTCCTTTGACTTTAATGTCGTTGATGTCAAAGAATACAACGTTAGACTATAAAATCTGTCAAATTAATATTAATTTGTAGTATAATACTTAAATTACAAGTTAACAATAATGTAACTAATTAGAATATATTGAGAGAAGTCGTTTATATTTCTCAAAAGGAACCACAAAGTATAGAAACAGAGGAGTCCGAACATTATGTTGAACGAATGGTCTCTATTTAGGGGAAAGAATTTTCGCTGGTAGAGGGCGCCATCCTTCGAGAAGCACTCGTTCAAATTCTTACGCAGTAAATTTGGTTTCCGTCCACAGCTCTGTTCTTAACTAAACGCGACGTACCTCCATACCGTAATCATCGGTGCCACTGGCAGAAAAGAGAACTAAGATCTCAGTTTATTATTGTGTTAATACTATAGAAAAGCCTAGACCTAAAATAGGAGCCTAGACCTAACTAGCTCCTATTTTTCTATACACGAAGTGTAAGAAGCAAGGAACGATCTCATATTACATACATACATTAACTCACGCCTGTATCTCATAGAGGGAGGCAGAGACTTTGGATTTCCACAAGCTACGATACTGACACACCTCTTTCGCCTCATCCACAGTCAAACATGTCATCATGCATTCGCGTCGGTTTCGGGTGCTACGCATTTTGCCTTTTTTAAACAGACCATTTATTTGGTCGTGGCCCCGTCTTGGTCTCCCGATCCCGACCCTGCCTCTCACATTCGCTCCAAATACTCTTTTAGTCAGTCGGCTTTCATTCATTCTTGCAACATGACCAAACTATCTTAACATACTTCTTTCCACCTTGGTCACCACATCATCCTTCAACTTGCATTTCTCCCTTAACACGCTATTTCTCATTCGATCCGTAAGGGTGACTCCACACATACTTCTCAGAGAACGCATTTCCACTGCATTCACCTTAATTTTATGTTTCGCCTGCCATACCCAACACTCACTCCCAGATGTCAGAGTTGGTACCAACACACCACTGTGAATCGCCAAGCGCGCCTTTTCAGACACAGCCTGACTACGCATCAGGGCATGCAATGCACCATTGACTCTGTTCCAGCCATCACTCTCCGTTCAATATCTTCCTCAAACTTCCGTCTCTGGTAAACACACTTCCCAAATATACAAACTCATTCACTTGCTCCAATTTCTCGCCACTGTGAACACTGTTTTGCTTACATTTATTTTCATGCCTTTTTCTCTAAACCCTGCATTCACAAGATTAGCATGTCTTGTAACTTTGACGCCAACGAAGCAAGTAGCAACTGATCATCGGCGTACAGTAGACACTTGACACGTAATTCTTCCATGCTTAAACCACACGCGGTCTCTTTCAGATTTGTCAAACAACTGTCCATATAAAGATTGAATAGCAATGGTGACGCATCCTTGTCTAACACCTTTATAGATATAAACCAGTCTGAGTGCGCCCCATTTACACTGATACAGGCTCCAGAATGCTCATATAGGGAATTTAAAACCCGTATTAAGCACTCGTCAATCCCATATGTGTTCGACAGTGTTGATATTCATTATGGGTACACGAGCGTAAGCCTTCTCCAGATTTACAAAAGCACAGAATACTGTCTTGGACTTCGCTAAATGTTTTTCACAAATTGTCCGCAAAGAAATCTGATCGATGCATCCCCTTCTTCTCCTAAAACCCGCTTGTACATCCCACAAATTCTCATCAGTTGCATTCGTCACTCTTGCAATAAGAATCTTTGGATACAATTTACCTACTTACATTATATACTCCATTCTGTAATTGACTTCAGAGATTTACCAACAGTCAGTTTTTGTTAATTTCTAGCTTACGGTTTAACAGAAAATTCGCCAATTTAATTACTGCAGTACTTATAGAATATTTAAAGTTAGATTTAGTAAATAAAAAAAAGCTATGTGACTATGTAAACATAACGTTGGTACGTACGATTAATTTAAACCAACACTTTGCATAATTTTAATTCTATTCCTGAATTCAGTATTGTATATAGTTTGATGTTTAGATGCAACGCCATCTAGCCCCAAACAACAGAAATAGCTTCGTGCTATAGGTACGGATTTAGTATGTATTTTTCTAAGTTTATAAATACATTCATATCATAGAAAAATAGTCTTGTCCGAGTGTCTCTAAATATATATTATTACATAAATACTTACTTCTTATTTGGTAAAGATTGTTTGGCAGAGATCGTGGACCGCCTACTGTACTTAACTAATATTTATCGTGTACTGTAATTTATTCTTGTGTGTATTGTAATAATGTGTATTATTGTACACCTTTTCAAGGCTTCATTCTTCTGAGCTGGTCTTCTAGTTAGGAATTATACTAGAAGGTCAGCTTGGCAGAGCAACACTGCAATCGTGTGGGAGGAATGAAATCAAACAAATATTATATTAATTGAAATTTATTAACAATTAGTAACTGATTTTTTTTTCATTTTTCAGTAATTTTACACGAACAAATTCATTTAATTATGGTACGAACTTGTTCGCGTAATAACAATAAACAAATACCTCGAATAGTTACAAATTAAACGGATGTTAATCAAATGTATTTATTTATTAATAAATATTAACAAACATTTATTATGCATTATTATTATTATTTTCATTATCCTTAAAATACACTTAAAAGTTTACAATTAGTAACGCCCGTATTAATAAAAAAATACAGATGTCGCTGATGACAATTTATAAATACGAATAAATTAATGTTCGTATATTTTTATTCGTCCTTATACATTTGAAAATATTCGCTGCGTGTTTTTTTTAAATAAATACCATAATCTGGAATAAAAATTATATTCTAATCTATCTAGTTTTTATATTTTTCTAGCACTAAGCCGCCAGGTTTTTTGATACATAACAATGAAAAAAACAAAAAGTAATGTGATAAAAAAATTAAGTTTTTGAAAATTTGTTTTCCTTCTCACCAAACATGCAAGAAATATACAAGAAGGCATTCTGTAAAGTATTTGACTACCAAAATACAAGGAAAATTACAAAAAAAATATGAATCATATAACAATCTGACTATTAATCAATATTTATACAGATCATAGATAAGAGAAATGATTGAAAGATAAGGGTAAACGATTGCCGTAACAGGTATATTTTTAATGATTATATTGGACATATGAAAATAAATAAACTTAGTTATATATAATTACAAAACTTTAGCCTGGTGTTGAACAGCGGTCATCGTTTCGAGAGAAATAAGTGTGGCCAAATTACTCTGAAAGGCACAGAGTAATGTTTTTCATTTCACGAAATCAATATGTATTGATTTGAAATACTTTTTTTTTCAGACCGTACTTTTTTGCGTATACGCATATACGTGCACGTGAGATTTTTATTTACACATCTGAATTGTTATTCGTGGATAATTATAAATATATGATGGGATTACTATGGATGTATCAAGCAGCGCTGGCCTGTAAGTATCTGCGGAGCTCCTCTTGTGTGTCGAAAATCATGACCGGGAACGGCGAGCCGGGCACGTGACGCCCTGCCCATCTCACTTCCACTCGGTAATCACCCGGCTCCGTGGGTGAGAACTGCAATGAACACTTTGCATGAACATCAAATACCTAAATACTTTAACTCCCCAACCTGTGATTTGCAAAAGCAGAAAGCACTTTTAACAGTGGTAGAGCCACGTGCAATAACACGAACCGAAGTAAAATACCTCTCGAAAGATCGACATAAAGTGGCTCATGCCGCGTTTCGTTCGGTGAGAGAGGTACCCGGAGGCCGATCCCCTTCCCCATCCTTCCCTATCCCCTTGCCCTTAATGTTCGGCAACGCAACAGTAACACTATATGTGTTGCTGGTGTACATGAGCGGCGTTGGTTGCTTACCCACAGGAGACACGTCTGCTCGTTTGCCCTCCTATTCCAAAAAAAATATCGTCGTAAAGTGGCTCATGCCGCGTTTCATTTGGTGAGAGTCCGTGAGCCGGAGGCCCAATTGCTTCCATCATATCACTTTCTCTATCTCCTCTTAAAGGCTATCACCACAAATGTAGCCCACTTGATCGTTCGCCCTCTATTTTATAAAAAATGAAGCAGTAAACACACTGTATGGACAGGCAAAAACACGATTTCAATCATATACGATGCCGCCTGTAAATTTATTGTAACATTTGCGTAAGCGATTAGAAATATGTCGTAAAGTTTTATCATAATCTTAGATTGTGAGCATGAAATAGAAAAATAAACATTCTGTTATAAGAATTTTAATTACACGACTATTTACTTCAACAAAGGCAAACTGTATAAAAATGACCGGAATGTATTTGAAGTTAACCAGTATAAAATAACATAACATAACGCCTTTTCCTACCCGAAGGTGTAGGCAGTAGCTGTTAAGCCTCGACTCACCGTTATGTTTACGTACCAAATGGAATAGGTGGCGAGCCTATTGCCATACCGGGCACAGAGTTTTTAGTCATCGATATTTATCACACATAACTTTCGAAAAGTCATTGGTGTGATCCAGGATCGGCAGCCGCAACCTCTGGATTCAGAAGCGGGGTGCTCAATCACTGAACCACCGCGACTTTTTTTTAACCAGTATATTTTCGGGTTATAAGAAGTAGCGTCGAAAATTACATGAATACTCATTGGTAGTCATTGGGAACCAAACTTTAAATCAGTATTTCATTTATGTGTTGTCCAGCCTGATAGTACTTTAAGTTAACAAGAGCAATTGGCGCTAGCGTCGTAGTAAAATGGCAATCTGTAATCAATTTACGTAATCGCAAAGATTGATTGACCAAGGTATGATAAATAGTGAGGTTAAATACTTGATTATTAATTATTTTTAATCAAGATATTTATTTTAATAACATATTTTTATGATACGACATAATCCCAATTTCGTAAACAGCTCGTAGATAATGTATCTATTTGGACAAATAAATAATGCGGTAAATGCAGGTAATTTATATGAACAAAGTAGATGGTAGGAAAGTAATGCTCAATAAAAGATATTTTTGGGTTATTATAATTTTCGTGGTCGAGTACACCGCTTGTGAATAAAAAAGTCGTGGGTTCTAATCTGGGCTCATACAATCAGGACTTTTCGAAATTCTTTTCAGAAGTTGTGTGATAAAAACCGATCCGGTGTATGGGAATAGTTTCGCCACCTATTCTATTTGGGATGTAAACAAAACGGCGAGTCGAGGCTTAAAACAACCGCTGCCTACACCTTTGGGTCGAAAAAGGCGTGAAGTTAGGTTATGATAGTTCAACTATTAAATGTTTTTTTTTTACCAAGCCAAGAGGTACGCTGAACTGAAAGACATATTTTAACATAAATACTCAACATGCATACACATACATACATAACTTCACGCCAAATCCCTTGCGGGGTAGGCAGAGGCAGATATAAATAAAATACATACTTTACAAAGTATAGTTCGGTCCTTCTGGCTCTCTCTCTGCATCTCAACTCGGAACGCACCCTTCGGACCTCTCACTCGCACCGTGAGCTGTCCTGCTCCCGCGCCGCGAGTGTCGCACAAGAACCTCGACTGGAAGGACGCTAATACACCTGGTTCCACGCCGGGGCCATATACTCGGACCTGGTAATGACAGCAAACAAATACAATATATATTTTTCCTAATCTTTTAAGGAGTAATACACACAGCGCCCTGTAGTTTTCCAAGCTAGTTAAATAAATGCTTGTATTGGGAAAACTAGAAAACGGTTATAAACACATATTACAAAAATAATAAAATACATAGAAAAATACCCAATATATTGACATAGTCAGCAGTTTAGGTACCATATTTTACCCGTCAGTATCGGTCTAAAAGTGTAAGCTAGGGGTCGGCACAACAGGCTTTCTTTTTCCACTATTCCCTATCGTTCGCATTTTCCGCACCAAAAAGCCTTCTTAATCATGTCGTCTTTCACACAATCCATCCATATTTTCTTAGTACTTCCCTAAGAATGTATTTCCCAGTTCAAATTACCTTGGAAGGATCAGGTGCTCCTGCCACCTTCATCACGAAGGGTGAACCTGGCACATGTTCTCCCGCGAACTGTATGCTCAGCATGTGTCTGCCAGCCTCTGCCGGTTTAACGTTCAGTGTAAACGTTCCATCACCGTGTTCATACAGCTCGCAATACGCCACCTGCAGCAGAAAAAATAAACAAACAATAAATAATGGAGGTAAAACACTCCACTTCTGAATTAGAAGTCTCGGGTATGAATTGTGGCGCATATAAATGTTTCGGATATTGTCATAAATATCAATGATAGACTACAATGTATTCGGTATATGGCAATAGGTTCTAACTATTCCAATTGAATCGTGACTTAACAGCCACTATTTACACCTTCAAGCTAGAAAAGGGTAGTGGTAAAGTCACACGGTTCGATGCTTGAATGGGCCAGCTCGACCGGTGAAATATTCCTTTCCAGAAAATCAACGTAAACTGGCTCTTGCCGCGTTTCGTCTGACGCAAGAGGTATCCGGAGGATTCTCATTGCACTCCTCAAGTCAAAGGCCGACTCTAGTCACTTTCCAGTAGGTGACCGGCAAGCTCTTTATTCCTTAACGAAAGGCATGACGTTAAAAAGCCAGTACCTTGCAGGGCAATGCAAAAGCGGATGGATGTAGGAGTCGGGAACGGCCATGACATATATTCCATGACCAAATAAAACGTGTTCTGGAGGAAGGTGATGTTAGAAGCATCAAAAATCGACGCGTGTGCATGGAAAGAATTATGAAAATCAAGGAAGTGAGTGAGTCGTGTAAGAATCGTGCCTAGTGGCGCTCTGTTCTCTCTGCCTACCCTGTGAAGTGATGTCTGTATGTACCTTGTTGGGCCCGGTGCAGTGCGCCGTGAGCTCCCCGGGCCCGGCGCGGCGCGTGTCGAGCCAGGCGCGGATGTCGCGGCCCAGCACGCCGCCCGCCAGCCCGCTGCCCGAGCACACCACGCGGGCCGCGTCCCCGCTCTCCGCCTCCGACGTCACGTGCACCGTCAGCGGACAACCTGGATGGATTTATCGACCTGGTTACTAGGATCTTTAAGTCGACTCTTTTGTACTACATTATATATTACTAGCTGACCCGACAAACGTTGTCTCGCCAAAAAATAAATTCTAAAATATAGGGGTTTATCATAGGGGGTTGAAAATTTTAAGTTGTATGTATTTTTGTATCCTGTTTTATATAAAAAAAACCACAGAAATAGGATAGGAAGGCAAACGAGCAGGCGTGTCACCTGATGGTAAGCAACTAACGCCGCCCATGGACACCAGCAACACATATAGTGTTACCGTTGCGTTGCCGAACTTTAAGGGATTTTCCTCTCGAAAGGATGGGGAAGGGGGTGGGCCCTCGGGTACCTCTCTCACCGAACGAAACGCGGCATGAGCCACTTTACGTCGGTCTTCTGAGAGGTCGTGGTATTTCACCGGTCGAGCCAGCCCATTCTTGCAGCGAACTGCTTGGCTCTACCACTGTTAAACCTACCACCTTCCATTTTCCTTTTTAAATAAATAACACTTGAATTCATACTACCTTTGACAAGGCGTCCAGCCCACAGTACTCTAAGCTGGTGGTCTCCCGATCGCCGAGTGGTGTACGTGGCTCGCCACAGACCCGGTCCAGCGGCTGATAGTGCTACGGGGACGTTTTCTCCTTCCGAAGTCACTAAGGACACTTCTGGAGCTCCTGGACCAGCTGCACTCCCATCTAGAAATATTCAGATGTGTTATAGAAAATATAAAAAAATAATAATTGTTATTTTTGGCACTTAAAACATGTACAGTTTAAAAAAAAGCTGATGCATCGAAAATTTACATTTATAACCGGTAAGACAAACGTTAGCTACAAATTTATATCTCAACTAGCTGACCCGGCGAACTTTGTACCGCATCAAAAGTACTAAATGAGTACAATTTGGATATTAAAAAGTTCAATTTGTGCTATTTATCGGCTTTAACTGCTGTCCCGCTATGTTAATACTGCAATATGTTCGAAAATATTCGTTTAAATTGCATGCTGTAAAGGGCCAGGATCATCTATATTACACGCACAATCTATTTATGACACTTAATTGGATGAAAATTAACGTTGTAATGTTTAAAATCGATTCGTAAATAAGCCATTATTTCCCATAAAAAGTAAAAACATAAAAATGGTCATAGTGGGTTATCCATAAGAGATAGACATATGCCCTCGCGGACTTTTTTGTAGACCTTCCGAAGGTGTTTAATAATGTACGACATTGTTTTGATCTATCACTTAGGGTTTAGCCAGCGTTTGCAATTAAAGTGCTAAATCTCGAAAATTATCGTTTTTTCTTTACAACATCATAAATGAATTATAGATCAAAACCATCCCGTTGACACCCTCTAACTATTAGAAAAACCGCATCAAAATCCGTGGTGTAGTTTTAAAGATATAAGCATATAAGGGACAGACAGCGGAAAGTGACTTTGTTTTATACTATGTAATGAAGTTTACAGTTTTAAAATTTGTAATATTTACAAATTTTCACTGTAAGACCAAACGAGTTTTCAGCGAGAAATTTGGCGGTTATTTGACCTACCTATATATCATCATCATCATCATCAGCCTGTTGCAGGCCACTGCTGGACATAGGCCTCTCCCAATCCAACTCTCAGAAGATCGACGTTAAGTGGCTTATGCCGCGTTTCGTTCGGTGAAAGTGGTACCCGGAGGCCCACCCCCTTCCCAACCTTTCCTATCCTACTCCCTTAAAGGTCGGCAATGCAACTGTAACACTATATGTGTTGCAGGTGTCCACGGGCGGCACTGATCACTTATCAGGTAACATGACGGCTCGTTTGCCATCCTATCCCATAAAAAGTAAAAAAGGGGGCATCGAACAATTAATGCGTGATTCTACCACTGGTATATGAGGGGCATAGTTAGTAGTGCGTATACGTGCACGTGTACGTACCGATGGTGAAGAGGGCGGGGGTGTGCGGCGCGGCGTGCGCCAGGCCGCGGCCCGCCAGCGTCACGCGGTCGGCGCTGGCGGGTGGGGCCAGCAGCGCGCGCCGGGGAGCACCCGCTACTAGAGCGCCGTTGTACGTCAGCTCCAGCTCGTGCTCGCCCCCCGCCCCGCCGCCCGCACCACCTGCCTCGCCTGATAACGTCACCACCGAGCGTCCGGACACTGTTTCCACACCTGCACAACACGACAACCTTATTACTGACCGACCTTCGTCACGTGAATATGATTGAAAAAAGCCTCGGTGATCTGGAGGTCCAGCATCTCGCTTCTGAATCGAAAAGTCGAGGGATCTAATCCACGCTCAATCGCATCAATGCCATTTCGCAATTCTTTACAAAGTAGAGCAAAAAAGGAAAATGCGTAAAGAGCAAAATATTGTCAGTCATCGATATTTATATTTTGCTCTGTGTATGGCAATAAATTCCGGCACTTAATCTATTTGAGACATAAAAATTCAGCGAGTCTAGATTTAATAGGTACTGCCTACATCTTCGAGTAGAAAAAGGCGTGAATTTATTAAAAAATAAATATTATCTTTGCATTGAATTTAAAAAAAAAATATGATCATTGGATTTTGACTTAATTTGATCGAATATCAAAATCTCGAATATCAAAATGTTGACCACTTTAATGAAGACATTTATTTTTTATTTCTCAGATTTTCGCGAATCACACTCATAACATTAAAACAACTTTTTAGGATTTTATCGCGTTTATTTATAACTTATTTTTATTTATTTCCCGACGTTTTGAACTCTTTACAGAGATTACAGAGACTCGTGAAAATGATCTAAAGTAATAAATAAACGCGATAAAATCCTAAAAAGTTGTTTTAATGTATTTTTTTTTTAATTTTTAGAAAAACAGTTACTAAATGCCCCAAGCAGTATTTTAAGACACGGTACTCACGTTGATGTCTCCCAGCCAATAGGCACTCCAGCGTGCCGGGGCCCGCGTTACTTGTGTCTAGTACAAGTTTGGTAGGCGCTCTGACACGACCTGAACCGTCAGCACCCCAGCCGCCGACAGGGACTATCGCCGATGTGTCTATAACCTAGAATATTAATATGACAAAGATAATATGATAGACGCACACACATTCTTTGTGACCATCCAGTAGTTATTTAATATCATTTCATTTAAGTGTAACAGTATTTAGTGCATGGCTGTGTGAGTATTTAAATACTGGTTAAATTTTATTTATCTTCAAACCTCAAGGTCCACCTAGAAGAAGCGCTTTTTAAAAACTTTTTTTAAAGCTTAAGCGACATTAGCTAACAACAACTATGTTTATCAAATTCTAGAATCTTTAATACTATCTTGGCTACTTGCTCGAGATGAAAATTTTTGGCGAACTAAGTCTGCCTATCCCTTACCCTTTCAAGCGTTAATAGTGATTATTTTTAACTAACCTTAACAGAGAACGGACTGCCGGGTAGTGGTCCATTGCCAGTGAATATTCGTACTTCATACAATCCTACTACCAGCGGTATGTACGCGCAGAGCCACTCCCGCGGCGCGCCCGCTGTCACTCGACACTCTAAAAGACCAGACTCCTGGCTATCATCTTTTTCTTCTGCTGTTAACCTTTCGACCTGAAAATTTTAATATATCTAAATTACAAACATCACATAGGGAATTTACAATATTTTTATTTATTTATTTGTTTCTAAGATTTTCGCGAATCTCACTCATTGATCAAAACAACTTTTAGGATTGTATCGCGTTTATTTATTATTTATTTATATCACGATCATTTTCACGAGTAATACATGCATACTCGTGAAAATGATCTCTGTAAAGAGTTCGAAACGTCGGGAAATAAATATAAATAAATAATAAATAAACGCGATACAATCCTAAAAGTTGTTTTGATCAATTTTTATTTATTACTAGCAGACCGCGCGAACTTTGTACCGCTATATTGTATGTAGCTTCCCGCTTCACGGTGTTACTCGCGTACAAACAAAATGTCGATGACGACGATGATTACACATAGCCTATGTTACTCAGTGATAATGTAGCTTTCTAAAGATAAAAGAATTATTAAAATCGGTCCAGTACTTTTTGAGTTTATTCATTACATACAAAAATACAAATCTTTCCTCTTTATTATATTAGTATACATTACGTAGCGAATCAGGATATACAGAAAGATCAAGTCTTATTTTAGCAGCGAAACCGATTAGAGCATAAGAATGTTTATAATAAAATAAAGTTAAAGAAAAGCCACGCAGTTTGCTGCTTGAATGGGCCGACTCGGCCGGTAAATTTCACGACGTTTCAGAATATCGACGTAAAGTTGCGAATGCCGGAGAGAGAGGTGTCTTCCTGTGTGTCCCTTACCCTACCCTCCTATCCCACTCCCTTGAAGACAGGCAAAGCAACTGTAACACTATCTGTATTACAGATGTCTATGGGCTGAGTTAGTTGCTTACTATCAGGTGACCTGTTTGTTTGTTTACCCCTACTCTATTAAAAAAAACTTGACTCTAATCTATAATACACACTGGTTAGTTCTCGTACACAATTTAGATGAATTTTTCTGTCGACATGAAATTTGCCTTGCAAGTTTCAGTTAGTCTTTAATCATATCAATACCATAATAATATTTTTATCAAAACCAACCTGTACAGTGGGAGGTGTGTCTTCAGCACAATGGATGGTGAACGCGGCCTCCTTGCCAACGTGCGCGTGCGCAAGTCCAGTGCCCACACAACGAGCTACACTACTACTTCTACCGCTCAATATACCGAGGGACACCGGACTGCCTGTCACGTTGGCACCTGAAAACATAACCATATATAATAATAATATCTTGGACACAATACACACAGCGCCCTCTAGTTCTAAGCTAAGCAACTAAATGCTTGTGTTATGGATACTAGATAACGGATATTAAACATATATACTTTTCTTTTGTAAATACATACTTATAATACATAGAAAAACACCCAGACACCACACAAATATTCATGTTTTTCACAAAAATATGTGCTCGGGTGGGAATCGAACCCCCGACCTCATTGCTGTAGCCGGTAGTTTTACCAATTCGCCACGAGGCCCGTCAAATTAATATTAATTTCAACTTAATTTCAACTGTATGTTAATATAAGATGACAAAGCAGACGTATAAATATCTAGGCAATGATAACATAACATCACGCCTTTTTCTACCTGAAGGTGTAGGCAGTGGCTATTAAGCCTCGACTCGCCGTTATGTTTACGTCCCAAATGGAGTCTCGGTGATCCCGTGGTCGAGCTTTTCGCTTCTGGCTCAGAAGTCATGGGATCGAATCCGGACTCATACGGGCACACCTATGATTTCTCGGAAGTTATGTGTGATAACTTTGTGAACGTTGTACATCCATAAGTTTCGCCACCCATACCGTATATTTGTGAAGAAAAAGATGTGAAGTTATGTTTTTAATTTAACATAATTTAATAGCGTACCTCCATATGTGATGTATATCCTATAATGTGCTGGTACAGTGGGCCTCAGACGCACTCTATACGTGTGCCCGTCCTCGCGAATGTCCACCGGTAGCCGCACACGACGTTCTCCCATCGTTTCACACACTACTTCCAACTCTGCCACACCTGCATCCTTTGTGTCCACTATAAATATAAACGGTATACATGTAATAATTCTGGTTGCTGAATTTAGATTGTGATAAGATAGTACTGTTCTAATGGCCCGGATCGACCGGTGAAATACGTAAAGTGATTTATGCCGTAATCCTTCCTCCCTCCTCCTCTCATTCTCATCTTATAAGCAACTGTGACACTCTCAGTGTTGCAGATATTCATAGATGGCGTTAGTTGCTTACCATCACGCGACCCGCTTGGTCGTTTGCCTCCTCTTTCCCATAAAAAAAATCAAACATGTTGTTACATATTTTACAGTGAAAAAATTGCAAAGCTGATTTTCGTGCGAAAAAATTCGAACTCGAGACTTTCGGAATCAGAACCACTTAGACTAAGTATGGTAATTACCTGTAAAGTTGATAGGCGTTTGTGCGATGATATTGCCCGTGGGTAGACCGGATATGATCACTCTGTTCGGATCGAACGACTCACATGTGTAAGGGCTGCCGGATACTTGCTTTGACAAGTGTAGTACCTCTGAAAGAACATTTTTTTTTTTTATATTACCATATTATACTACGACAATACTATATGGTGGTATATATGGTAGCCACGCAGCATAAACGGGCCGGCTCGACCAATCAAATAGCGCTACCTCTCAGAATAGTGTAAAAAGTCTCTTTCCCCTACTTCACCATTCAACTGTCTTAAAGCCCGGCAACGCAACTGTAACACTATATGTGTTACAGGTGTCTATAAGTAGCGCCAGTTACTTACTACCAGGTCACCTGCTTGCTCGTTTGCTCCCATATCCCACAAATAAATGTACTTTGGTGAGGATATAATTGTGTAGGTACTTCATATTAAATTGACAAGTGGATAACGCGTGACAGTCTAATAGATAAACTAATTGTTGCATTTGTTTGTAACTTCACGCCATTCATAGAAATTCATAGAGAAAGAGCTTTAGACAGTCGCACTTAAGCTTCGATTCGTCAAACTTTTTTTGTGCCAATAATATAATGCAGCGCAAATAATTGCGAAAAACAATCCAAGAAATTATTTGTGGGAATTGGCCACTGAACCTGCAGACTATTTTGGATTTAAAATATTACTGAGTGCTTCTTCGATTCTTACCTATCGTGCTTTGTCCAACATCATTGATGGTGAATTCAGCTTGCAACAAGCCAGACTTTGTTTGGTAACATCGGACAGGCAAAGCTCTAGAGCCGGGACCGGACACGACCACGTCGAACTCTCTCGCAGGACGACCGAGAGTGTCGATACTGAAAGACGCTACACGACCCACTTGCGCCTGGTACAGACCAAGACCTGATGCTGCGACCTGGAAACATATTATATTATTATCAATAAGCTATACATAACATGAATTGGTTTAAAATTCGTGGAGTACAGGTAGATGTGATAACTAAAACTAATTTAAGTTGAACTATATCACAAATTAATGTAATAGACTACAAGCTCATGGAAGGAAACCGACGTGAATGACGCTTAGGAGGCTGTTACTATACCATAAAATAACTTAGTGTTATGACGTTATTCTTGAGCAGTATGGCTGAGTATATTGATTTCTCAGACTTACGCGAATCACATTCATAACATTAAAACTTTTTCTTTACTAAATATATCTTATAATAAAATATATATATTTTTTTGTTTCATGGTCTGTAAATAGTAAAAAATAGTAAAAATCATATTGATGACATTAAAACAACTTCTAGGATTATATCGCGTTTATTTAAAAGTTGTTTTAATGTCTTGAACGTGATTCGCGAAAATCTTAGAGATATATATGTAAAAAATCATATTTTTAACATCAACTTTTTGATTTTTATTTCCAAAAAGTGGGTGCTCTCTGTATCAATGAAAATAGCTTTTGAACGACTACCATTTTTTTGTTCATCACTTGTGAAAATGATCTCTGTAAAGAGTTTGAAACGTCGGGAAATAAATAAAAATAAGTAATAAATAAACGCGATATAATCCTAAAAAGATGTTTTAATGTTATGGTTAAATACTGGAGTAAATGGATTTTTGTAATTAGAATGGAGTGGACTAAGAGTATTTCGAACAGACGCAAACGATCACAACAAATAATAATAGACACAAAAGTCAGTCAGTACAGATTGTGACAGGAACTAAATACTACCATTTTTTTTTCATAAAATGTAGACACTTTATTTTATATACAACATAAAACAACGAGAGAGCGTGGCGATGTGTCGCCACGGCGTGTATCGCCACGCCAACAATCAGGTTTTAGGCACAGTATCGGGAGTTATTGCGTGCTAAGGGGGAGGTTTACGTTCAGCAGTGGGTAGATCTGGGCTGATGATGATGATGGTATGTTCCAGTGAGTACCTCCTGTGAGTGATGTGCGGGCTGCACGTCCACCACGAGCGGCTGGCTGGAGATGGGCGCGCCGGACCACAGCAGCGCCAGGCGGTGGGGGGCGGCGCGGGCGGGGTGCCACACCAGCTCCTGGCGCGCGCCGCCCCGGCGCCGCACCGAGTGGGGCACGGCGCTGCCGCCGCACGTGACGCGCCCCGACAGACGACCGTTGCCCGCACCGCTCGTGTTCACTGACAACGATATACACCTATTTAGCCATTAATAATAATAATAATAAAGCCTTTTTATTTCCTATAAATTATATTTAGCCATTACGTAATAATAATATTTTAACAGTGGTAGAGCCAAGCAGTTGGCTGCATGAATGGGCCGGCTCGACCGGTGAAATACCACGACCTCTCAGAAGACCGACGTAAAGTGGCTCATGCCGCGTTTCGTTCGGTGAGAGAGGTACCCGGAGGCCCACCCCCCTTCCCCATCCTTTCCTATCCCCTATCCCTTAAAGATCGGCAACGCAACAGTAACACTAAATGTGTTGCTGGTGTCCATGGGCGGCGTTGGTTGCTTACCATCAGGTGACACGCCAGCTCGTTTGCCCTCCTGTTCCATAAAAAAAAAAAGTATTGCTTGTTTTTTCAAATTCCTTTATTTAATCTATACATATAATAAAATCGTAAGAAAGTTGAAACTGTACATTGAATATGTTTTTTAGAACACTTGGGATATGATCTACAATCGATACCTAACCAAAAAAATATGGTTTTTAGATTTTTTTTTCTGTTTGTCTGTATGTTGCTTACGGATAAACTCTAAAAGTACTGCATACTTTTATGACAAATGGCTTTTCAAAATTTATGTGTGATAAATATCGATGACTAAAAACTTTGTGTCCGGTATGCCAATAGGTTCGTCACCTATTCCATTTGGGACGTAAACATAACGGCGGGTCGAGGCTTAACAGCCACTGCCTACACCTTCGGGTAGAAAAAACCAGATCATTGTATGAACTCACCCGTGAGTACGGCAGGTCGGTGCGCAACAGCATCTCCGATGGACAGCACCTTGACCGCAGTGGCGTCCAGGGCCTCAACGTCAGCCACTGGACCCCTGGAGCTGCGCACCACGTACCTGCCGACTCGTGTCGCCGGGAACGTCAGCACCCCCGTGTCTTCTAAGAGTGCTTCCGCCACTCTCGTGCCAGTTGGTGAGACCACTTCCACATCTGATAGGTTCTCGTCTATTTCTACTGTTGCCACTCCGCCTTTAAATAAATAAGTTGTTTGTTAGCGTATTTCATTAATTTGTGTGATACATAATATATTACATGTCTGATTATTATTACTTAGTGAGTTTAAAATTGTTCATCTTATGTTGTAAACGGTTTGCTGGTGAAAAATTGGAGATATTGGTACTTAATTTATACTGTCTAATTTTTAAAGGCCTTGCCTTTAGCCAACCAGCAAGCGGGTCACGTATTGCTAAATGACAAGTGCAAGTCATGGATACCTGCAAGACAGATAGTCAAGAGTAGAAGAGGAGTGGGACAAGGGAGATGGGTCTGGAGAGAGCCCTTTCATCTAACGAAACACGGCATGAACCACTTCTCGTTGATCTTCTGAGAGGTCATGGTATTTTAGCGGTCGAGCCGTTCATGCATTGATCTGTGTGGCTCTACTATCTGTTATATATTTAGTAGTACACAAATAAATGATCTTTACCTATTTGTACATATGTATGTGGCTCGCTGACCCGACACACGAACGGGCTGCCAGGCACAGCTTGTTCGTTAAACGTGACTGACACACGGTGTGGCTCCCGTGACACTGGCACGAAGGTCACGTCATATAGACCGCGTGCCACAGCCACCACCTGTAATAGATATTATTATTATAGCAAGAACTGACCATACAGCGACATCTAGCGCTAATCCGAGGCATATTTAGGGAAGTCACTGAGGAGAGGGGAGGGGGAATTTTTATAGTATAGGAGGGCAAACGAGCAAGTGGGTCACTTGATGGTAAGCAACTTCTCACCACTGAAGGACACTGTGGTGCGTTGCTGTCCTTTAAGGAGTAGGAGGGGGAAGGAAGGAAAAAGGGGATCGCGCCTCCGGATAGCTCTCTCACCGAACGAAACGCGGCACCAGCCACTTCACGCCGATATTCCGAGAGGTTGTGGTATTTCACCGGTCGAGCCGACCCATACATGCAGCGAACTGTAAGACTACACTGTTAAAAGATAGTGGGATATTAGCCACACTCCTCGCGTCTACTAAAAAAGTCAGGCTCACTTTAGCAGTGCGGGGCGAGGAATTCCATAGGGAATATTAAAACATTTCTTTACGTATAATATGGATTTCTTTTGACTTTACATCTGGATATAAAAACGTTACCTCCGCCTTAACGGTCGTTGATGGTGTAGACACGACTAATTCCAATGTGCCTTCCCCAGCACCAGCAGCGTCCACACTGAAGGTAACCGGCTTCCCTACTTCCACTCCACGCTCTTCATCAACACCGTCGTCTAAACTCAGCCCATCGAGAGTGCCTTCAAGCTCTGGAATATTAAAAAAAAAACTATCAGCTTCAGTAGTTAAAAATTAAGAAAGCTAAATATATATTATTAATGAGTCTACTATTTTTTTACTAAGGAATGTAATATATATTTACCTCCAGGCCCTAGGCCGGTGACCCTGACCCGATTAACATCGTACACGTTGCAGGTGAAAGGTGAACCGGGCACATGTCGGCCTGCACAGGTCACCTGTACAGTGTGTCTTCCAACAGCTTCTGGAGTGTAGCTTGCTGTGAAGCGACCGTCACCGGTGGGTGTGACCCGAACCCGAACATTTGTACCGCCTGGGCCGGCTACGTATACGGTGGGCTCTCCAGCTGTACAACAAATATATCAACTCAAAAACTTAAAAAAAAAAAATTTTAAGATATACAAACAAGCGCATTTTAATTTAGCTACCACACTCCAAAATTGACTTTAAATCGCGTCTACAGTGGTTATAATTATTCTTAAATATTTCAGTAAACTCATAAATAAATGATTAATTACACAAATAAATATATAAATTATTGAGACAGTAATATTGTCTTTAATTTAAATGTCATCTTAAAAGGAGTAACGTACAATAACATCTTAAATAATTGCCAAGATGTGAACGCAATTGTTGTATAGCCATTGATGGCATTAGGAATAATGACTGGCAGGTAATGGCACCATACATCTATGCAGGCAAGACTGAGACAGCTGTTCTCAAAGTTCAGATCAGATCCCCTCGGGTGTGCGCGATAACAGCACTGTATTACGAGAATAAATATAACTTCACGACGTTTTCTACTCGAAGGTGTAGGCAGCGGCTGCTAAGCCTCGACTCGCCGTTTTGTCATGTTTACATCTCAAATGGAATAGGTGGGGAACCTATAGCCATAACTTTTGAAAAGAGTTTCAATAAGTCATTAGTATGAGCCAGGATTTGAACTCGCGACTTCTTGATTCAGAAGCGGGGTGCTCGACCACTGGACCACCGAAACTAACAACGAGAATTGCAATAACTAAAAGAAGGCTTAATTAAATTTTTGATATAAAAAGAAGGTCTTGAACAATAATTGATAAAGAACTGAATATGGAAGTTAACACTCAACTAACAGCAAAATTTGTATATATATATACGGTCTCTATATAAAAGTTTGAGAACGTGTTACTTTATCTGATATAGACAATTGAGTGATGCATAAACAATTAGTGGCAATAAAGCATTCAGTCGTGATCAAATCTAAACAAATATCTATAAAAATTAGTAAATATTGACATTCAATACATATTAGATAGCTGGGTAGGTACATAGTAAGTACAAACACAATCTGTTAGATTAGACAGAGTGAGACTGACAGACGAGAGAATAATTTAACATCTAGTTAGTAGAAAATCTATCAAAATATCTTGTATGTCTAAAGTCTCTTCTCTAAATCTTCTCATGTCTAAATTCTCTTACGATTTTTTAAAGATTTTGAAATATATCTCTAATAGTTAATAAAATTTCAAATGGAAATTTCGTAGTAAGGGGCCGTTCAAGTATTACGTAAGCACGTCTTTGTTTGTTTTTTTTTTTGCTGTTTGTTTTGCTTGCTCCCCCCATAATTTTTACCCAATTATGGGTAATTATGGATATGAGCTTTGCTTACTTTTGCTGACAAGGGGGGTGGGGGGTTAAAGAATTGCAGTATAGTTGCTTAAAAATACTTGAATGGGCCCTAACTATAGCAAATATATGATTTAGCTTAGGTCATTATTTCAATATAGCATTAACCTATTGACTATTGTTCAAAACTATACAGTATTTTTTGCCAGGAAACCTGGCCTACATGAATAATCAGTGAAATGTGTATAGCAATATCCATAAATGGGCACATTGTATTTGAGAATACGAGTATGTTCTGCCTACGCCGTTGCGTATTAAGCGTGAAAGCACTATAAATACTTACACTGGAAGCCGGTAAGGTGTATGTCAGCTGGTTGGCCACGTGGTGCTGACACTAGTCCCGGGCCGGCCGCGCGTGCGTCCCCTGCGGGCACGGGCGCGCTGACCACGCACGTAAACGGAGACCCAGGCACCGCTTGGCCGTTGAATCGGACTGATAGAGTGTGAGGCGCTGCTTCCACAGGTTTGAAGTTCACCTGACATGTTAAAACATGTTTCACTTGTAGTAATACTCTGACTTTTAAACAGTGGTACAGTCAAGCAGTTCGCCGCATGAATGGGCCTGCTCGACCGGTGAAATACCACGACCTCTCAGAAGATTGACGTAAAGTGGCTCATGCCGCGTTTCGTTCAGTGAGAGAGGTACCCGGAGGCCTACTCCCTTAAAGGTCGGCAACGCAACTGTAACACTAAATGTGTTGCAGGTGTCCATGGGCGGCGCTGGTCACTTACCATCAGGCGACACGCTCGTTTGCCCTCCTATTCCATAAAAAAAAGTCATTTCAATACCAGCAATAATAAAATTTCCTAGATAGTAAACGAGAGTCTCCTCAAAGATATTTCGCGAGTACCCAGAGTTATTAGTACTAATTAAACGTATGTTACCAACTTTGAACTACCAAAATTTCATGAGGCATCTCCTTTTACTATGGAAAGTTACGCAGTTATAAAATATGTCGTTAGATCAGAATTTTTGTGTATCATTATATGATATATCTACATTCATAACAAGAAAATAGGTCCCCTTTACTTTCTGCCTGCCGTTCAATAGACGTGCAGATTTAATTTCTTATTATGTAAAAGTAACATTGAACAGCTTACCTTAAATCTCGCATTGCCTTCACTTTGCACATAGTTCGGTACATTTCTGCCATTGACAGCCACTATAATTTCTAAGTTGCCAGCACCTTAAACAAAAATTATTAATGACTAATTAATTTACGGACATACTCGACTTTTACAAAATAAAGCAAATATATTCAGCTGTCATTATAGTTTCCTCACGGAAATAAAAACAAAGTTTTATATCTAACACTTTAAAATGAAAAAGAAACCGATAGACAAGAAACCTACAAAATAAAAATTATTTCTAAAAATTAACGCATCATTCCAGTCCTATCGAAAAAATCGACAATCTCTCAAAAATTCACGTGTACTGGTTCATACCCACCTCTTTCTCAACTCCTCCCTATCCAATTAGCTATCCTATCCTAAAGTTCAGCAATCCAACTGTGACAGTTTCGATGTTTCAGATGTCATTGGGCGGCACTAGTCGCTTACCATCAGGTCAAGCGTTTGATCGTTTGCCCACGTTTTCATAAAAAAAAATACCTGCATGTGAAGCGTTGATGGTGAATGAGACAGGTCTGCCGACGACGCCGGGTGATATGTCTGTCACATTGACCCTGGCCGCGCTGTATGCCTTCACCAAGAATGGGCTGCCCTCTACGTGGCCACCCATGGCTCCTGCGCGGACCTGATCCACGTTCAAATAATTGTCAATTAATGCTTTAAGCTTATCACGTGCACAGAATTGCGTGCTAAATGCAATATTAAAGATATTTTCGCTTATATAACTCAGTAGATAGGTAGATGGGGTAGATGTAAATTCCACAATAGTGGGATTTACATCTGACCCCTTTCCTCAATCCCTTCCCATCTCACTTCCGACCCTCCGTATCCCATTGTGAGGGACGGCAACTCAATTGTAACACAATTTGTTTTTCCATGGGCGGCGTTTGTTACTCACCATCAGGTGACAATACCATAAAAAATGTGCTAACATTTGAGCATCTAATTGTCAGATATTTTTACTAATATTAACAGAGACACTAATGAAAAATATATCTAGACTATTGTAAAAGAAAAACTTAGTACAGCTATCTCAAGACAGAGAATGGCACTAACCTCAATGCTGTGATCTCCAACGTCGACAGGTATGAACGATATAGTATATCTTTTGCTGGCCTCATTTTCACCAATAGTATCCTCAGCTGATACCTTTAAAAAGTACATATTTACTTACAAAGTTATATTGACTTATTGACTACTTAATGGACGGTTTCATGTTAGTACGCAGAAACTCTGAAGAGTTTGCGTTATAAAAATAAATTACTAATGTACATCGAATATATATTTACAAGTTATGTAAAAGTCAATTAATAAGGCATCAATTAATTTGTAGCATCTTTTTTTCTAGGTGGCCCAGTGGTATAAGGCGCGAAGAGAAGGCGAGATGCCACCATTGCGCATCCGACCTGGACTCGGCCCAGCACACGCTGGAGGTCTGCCCGGCCTGGGCGGCCGAGCGCCGAGTCCTGGTCGACGGGATCGGGCGAGACTTGTCCCCGCCGGCGTTGGTCGCGGCAATGCTGGCGGGCGAGGAGGAGTGGAGGGCTGTGGTCTCCTTCTGCGAAGCTGTGATGCTCCAGAAGGAGGCCGCCGAGCGGGGTCGGGAGAGAGCCGATCCCGCTCGAAGGCGGCGGCGGCGAGCTCAGTGATCGCCGCCGCCGGTGGGCCGCGAGGGCGCACACCCCGCGGGTGCGCCCGGGTTGCGGCCCGGGAAGGATGACCTCCCGGTGCGGCCGAGGAGGGCCGTCGGGGGCGCCGCCGGCCGCGTGCCTCTTTACAGCGCGCGGTCAGAGCCGCCCTGTCCGGGGGAGCTTCACCGAGGCTCCCCGAAGATGAGCACCCCCTCGCAACAGAGGGGGGGCGACGGCGGGGTGGACCAGAGGACCGACGCACTGTCCTGGGCCACCCCAACGCCGGAGGAAGGCCGCCGCGAGGTTTTAGTGGGTAACCCTAGGATCGGATTACAGTTTACTGTTTTGGGAGTCCCACACTACCCCCTACCGTCCCCAGGCAGGAGGTGTGCATAAAGCATTTCCTCGCCTAAAAAAAAAAAAGGTGGCCCAGTGGTCGAGCACTCCGCTTCTAAATCAAGAAGACGCGGGTTCGAATCCTGGCTCATACCAACGACTTTTGGAAAGTTATGTGTGATACATATCGATGACTGACAACTTAGTGCCCGCCATCTATTCAATTTGGGTCGTAAACATAACGGCGAGACGAGGCTGCTAACAGCCGCTGCACATACCTTCGGGTAGAAAGGTTAACGAGAAGTTATGTTTTTTATTAAGTTTTTATGTATCAATGAATTTCTCCTCACTGTTATTAAAGGCTAATGTGCCCAGAGCACTGGCAATGTCACCATGTTGAATGACATGCCCACTGATCACGCGTAAACTCACTAACCACACTTATTTACCTAGATTTTTTGTTCGTTAGTGGATGGTTTTGTGTTAGAATGCGCAATGCAAAGTATTTGCATTAATGATTAATACTAATACTTACTTGTACGGTGACCGGTCGCCTTGCTGGTCCAAGAACCTCAACATGTGGTGATGTTGGTGAGTCTACACTAAATGTGTACGCCTCACCAACGGACACCTTGTCGGGAGATTCGCCTGATCCGGCGCCAATCACCCTCGCCGGGGCTGACACGTGACAGACAAATGGACTGCCTGTGAAATTAGTATTTTATGAAGAATTTTCTGCACTTAAAAATGTGTGTATCCATTATATGTATGTATAAATATATTATTCTCAACTCAAACTGCATTCAAATCGTTTGTATATTTTAAATGATCGAATCGAGAAACGAACAGATAGCGGGAAACGATTTAATTTAATTATTATGTAATGAGGAGGAAGAGAAGAATGATAAACTTGTATGTGGAATGAAATAAGAGAAGAGGAAGATCTAAGAAAATATAGATGGATAGTGTTGGGAAGGGTGTTAGTGAGGAAGAAGCGAATGATAAGTAAGTGTGGAAAAGAAAAACCTGTTGTGCCAGCCCCAAATAATGGGAACAGTGCAGGAAGATGATGACTATTGTAAGAGTGATAAGATATCTATTGACCTGGTACGTGATCTCCGTTGAATCGTAGTTCCACGGTGTGCGGTCTGGGGTCTCTCGGGGTGAAGCTAATCGCGTAAGTATGGGCACCTTGAGCTGCTGCAGCGGTTGGAACACGCCCACCGTTCACTGTCACCTCCAAGTTCCCAGGACCGGCTGCCATTGTCTCCACTGAAACGAAAAATGTTATTACAGAATCGAGAATACGTATATTTATTTTTATTATATATATACATATATTCTAATAGATTCGATCTCAATTAAACAATCTAAAGCATACCATTAAGTAAGAAAAAATTTTTTGTAATCCCTTTAGGAAGGCGGTAGTGTAGCATAAGAGTATAAAATTACTTCAGGTATACGTGACTGATTTAACCACTTGATACTCAAGCGCCACCCCAATTTAATGTTTTTAACTGCAAAATTTAAAAATTACATCCCACACAAATGTGTATGATATACGTTTGATTGATATGTCAGCTAGAAGAAATATTTATTTATAAGCATGGCGCTTTCATTATTTATTTTCCTTCGTATTATAATAAATAATAATGTACTCTGCTTATAATTAAGAGATAATAATAAGTGATACATACCTAAGAATGTCACAGGTTTACCGACAGTTCCATGGGTGACATCTTTTACTCTGATTGCGGTTACATCATAGACCTAAAATCATAAAGAAAATACTTTTTAATAATATTTATAGTTTGAGTACATGGACATTTATTTAGTTTAGAATTTTATTTTTTGATAACTGTTTTCAGTTCGGTAGCTCGTTAGTCCACCACACGGTCGAATGTTTAATCTAGTGGCTCTTATGTAAAGAAAAATACAAAGTTAAGAAAAAAAAAAGTTTCATGTAACTTTTCATGAAATAAATATATTCATTGAAATGTTGGGTACATTTGAATATAGATTGGTGAATATGATTGGATTACATAAAATACTTACTTTCAAATGGAACGGGCTCGCAGGTATTGGCGCGGAGTCGACAAGCACATTAAGCCGGTGTTCTCCGACTGCTCGCGGCACGAATTCGGCCCGGAACACACCGGGTCCGGCTGCTGCTACTGCGGCCGGAACTGAAGCGCCATTCGGCCCTGCGGCCAACCATTCAGGGTGACTCTCCGCCCCGCCCTAACATACCCTACCCCCCCGCGTACATACGTGTTCGTGGATGTTAGGAGTTAGGGCGAAGCGGATGAGTTTATCATTATGAATGTTACCTAAATTTATTTCAGTATCTCCAACTGAAACTATAATAATAATATTTGCGAATATTCTCAAATATAAAACGTACTTAAAAGTCTAGCGTTAATAATACCTAATCACCGACCAAATAATATAGATGATAAACAAGTTATTAAAATTAATTTTGTTAGTATATAATTAACTAGCTTTTATAAAATAATATTGTGGATTGTGTTAGTGCAGCAAAGCTGTCATGACATTACTGATGTTATGAGCTGTTGATATATCAACTATATATATTTTTTGTCGTCAAATTCTACTCCTTTTGACAAAAACACTCCCCCCTTTCTCAAATTCTCTATCATTATTTTGATATAGCCAAAATATATTTTTGCTATTTTTTTTTTCATCTATACCACCCTGAAAAAGAATCACAATAAATTAGGATACACCTAGCAACTGGCATTTAGCAAAATGGGAATGGCCGCATTTTGAAACAGTGATTATTAAAAATTTGAAACATGAGGTATGGTTTCTTTAGCTCAATATATAAGGGTTATATCTAGATGAGAAAAAATTATGATTTAAAATTTTAAACTTAACATTCAAATTGAAAAAAGAAATTTATTTTCACACTTTTTTGGATTATATTTTTATGTTTTCATGTAAAAATGTAATTAAACTAAATTAAATGATTTTTCTTTTATTTGTTTATAGAAACAGTAATGATTTATGTAACATTTAGTAGGTATCAAAATAAAGTCTGGTCTAAAAATATTTTATGTTAGTATAAAATAACTACCCATTTTTAAAGATATTGCATAAGGAAATAATTAGTTATTATAATAAAAGGTACAATCTCTAAGTTAAAATACCATATACTAGATTTATTTATTTATGTAAATGATTTAAACTAAAATTTGTGTTATCTGATACATACTGCGCATGTCAAACATATTAAATATCTGTGGTAATTTTACACTTTTACCAACCAAATGAATAAAATTATTTATTAACTAAATAGTTATGATTTGTTAAATTAAAATACCATAATTCATGAAACATACCCTCAACATTAACTTCTATCTGATCTAGAGTAGCAGTTGGATGATGTAATGTTAATGTTGCCGGATGATGTAAGGGAGCAGGGCCCGGTACAGTGACTCGAGCTCCGCCGCCACCACCTTCCGACACTGGTATCATGAGCGGACAACCAGGCACACGCATCTGTCCAAAATTTATTATATTCAACTCATCCAAAGTCAAAGTGCAACTTATGACTTTTCTTTATAGATATTCATTATCTTAAAATAGAAATTAATGTGTTTCTTTAATGAAAAAAAAAAGTTAGTGGAATTCAAACTTAACAGAAATTTGAATAGTTATGTAAAAAATTTATAATACATACAATATAATCATCATACTAACTTTATTAAATGAAACATTTACAACATGGTCACATGCTTCTGTTGGAGTGAATGATACCATAAAACGAGCATTTCCCTGAAAAAAAAAAATGTTATATTTAGAAAAAGTATTACTTGTGACCCAGTCAACAGTTTCAGTGGCCCAGTGGTCGAGCACACCGTTTCTGAACCCAGAAATCGATCGTTCGAATCCTAACATTGGCTCACACCAATAACTTTTCAAATTCGTTTTCGGATGTTATGTGTGATTAATATCGATGATAGAAAACTTTGTGCCCGGTATGGCAATAGGTTCACCACCTATTCCATTTGGGACGTAAACATAATGGTGAGACGAGGCTAACAGCCGCTGCCTACGCCTTCGGGTAACAAAGGCTCTTTTATCTATTGATTGTTGCCTGCAGCTAAGTACATGTGGTCTTTCTACAATAACTTATTCCCAGTCATCAAATTTTTATGAAACAATATTTATGTCAAGCCAATATTTATGATAATTGATCTGTATTAAAAGCTGTTAAATAGTATCAGTGATTAATAATTTTCCAATGGTATGGAATGATATTGTTGCAGCAAAATGCAGCAATGGTGCAAGTACCTACATAAATAACAAAAACCATTGTTTCAGCTTTAATTGCAGTTATAAGTAATTCAATCACCACTATATATTCAAGAAAATTATTGTATGATAATTTCATGTTAGTATTTACTTGCGGGTGAACTTGCGTGGGAATATTGAGCCCTCTAGCCGCGACTGTGATTTCAAGATTACCCTCTCCTGCTTGTGCTGCATCCACTGCCAATTGAACTGGTACACCCACACGAGCAGACAAACCTCCACTTACACTAACCAGCTTGCTATCATATGCTTTACAAACAAACGGTGTACCCTGAAAATTAACAAGATAATTTAACACATAGAACCTAAGTATAGGTATTATTGTTTCAGATAAAGAGAAAAATGCATTTATTACATACAGTTACAATTTGATTGCTATAATGTGCAGTAAGTGTATGAGGCCCAACATTCTTTGGCGTAAAACTGGCAACTAGGCCAGTAACGGCGTCTCCAGTGAGCCGCACGGGAACATCGCCTCTTGGTCCCCGTACAGTAATTGCAAACTCGCCACCCGGTGGGCCTTCTACTCGAATTGAACATGATGCCAATTCACCCACTGGGATTAATTCTGTGAAGAAATTAAATAAAACTCCGTGTTTACTAACATTGCATTTTGTAAACAAACAAATGTCAAATTTAACTTGTCAATGTTTTTTTTTTTATTATTTTGAGGTATTGGCATCAAGGAAGTATGAATCCTTTTAAATCTAGATTGTCTACAGTTACTAAGTTTAATTAAAAGTACAAATCAACTTTTTAATGAAGAAATATCAGGACAATAGAATGTGTACTAACCCACTTGTGACGTATCAATAGTAACTCTTTGCGCAGGTGTAACGTGAAAAATAAATGGCGAAGATGGCACAGGTTCTCCATTAAATTTGATGTCCACACGGTGAGGAGTGGCGGCCTCTGGTCTCCAGAATACAAGGCACCTGCCTCCACCAACAACCTATACCAGAAAAATAAATACGTGAAATTGTTTTCCATATACAAATATTTGTCAATAATAATGAGATCCAGAATATCAATTAAATTACATCGATATCGCTTCAGCCGCGTAATAGTAATAATATAAATAAAATAATAATATCTTGGACACAATACACACAGCGCCCTCTAGTTCCAAGCTAAGCAACTAAATGCTTGTGTTATGGATACTAGATAACGGATATTAATAAATATATATTTTTCTTTTGTAAATACATACTTAGAAAAACACCCAGACACCACACAAATATTCATGTTTGTCACAAATATTTGTGCTCGGGTGGGAATCAAACCCCCGACCTCATTTCTGCAACCGGTAGTTTTACCAATACGCCACGAGGCCCGTCAAAATAAAAAATATAAATAGATAAAAAGTTACCTACCTGCACGTGATTAGGGACCTCTCCTTCATTTATCGAAATTTCTAATTGGCCCTCACCTGCCGCGCTGGCATCAACTAAAACAAATAAATAAATCACGTTTGGTAAAAATACTGTAAACAACTTTTTTTGTAAATATAAAAAATATTTGAGCTAATTAAATATTATTAGATCTACTATCCAATTATATGTGTGGATACCTTTTTTTTTATGGGATAGGAGGGCAAACGAGCAGGCGTGTCACCTGATGGTAAGCAACCAACGCCGCCCATGGACACCAGCAACACAGATAGTGTTACTGTTGCGTTGCCGACCTTTAGGGGATAGGGGAAAGGAAAGGATGGGGAAAGGGGGTGGGCCTCCGGGTACCTCTCTCACCGAACGAAACGCGACATGAGCCACTTTACGTCGATCTTCTGAGAGGTCGTGGTATTTCACCGGTCGAACCGGCCCATTCATGCAGCGAGCTGCTTGGCTCTACCACTGTTAGAATACCTGTTTTATAGGCACCTATCTACACATATAGTTACAACCCTTTATGCCAATGTTGTCCAAGTCACTTAATTTAATATCTCGGTGGTCCAGTGGTAGAGCACCCCGCTTGTGTATCAAGAAGTCGCGGTTTGAATCCAGGCTCACACCAATGACTTGTCGGAATTATTTTCGGAAGCTATGTGTGATGAATATCAATGACTGAAAACTTTGTGCCGGGTATGGCAATAGGTTCGCTACCTATTCCATTTGGGACTTAAAAATAACGGCGAGACGAGGCCAGCCGCTGTCTACACCTTCGGGTAGAAAAAGGCGTGAAGTTATGTTATGTTGTAAATAAATTTTAGTCGAATTGTTTCGAATTAATTTTAACATAACTACTTCACGCCTTTTATTACCCGAAGGTGTAGGCAGCGGCTGTTAAGCCTCGTCTCGCCGTTATGTTTACGTCCCAAATGGAATAGGTGGCGAACCTATTGCCATACCGGGCACAAAGTTTGTCAGTCATCGATATTTATCACACATAACTTCCGAAAATAATTTCGAAAAGTCATTGGTGTGAGCCAGTGTCTGGAATCGAACCCCGGACCTCTGGATCAGAGGCCGTGCGCTCGCCCACTGCGCCACCGAGACCTGAATTATTATTATTTTTTTATTTTTTATTAATTAATTTTAAATATTGGAAATATTAAAATGGAATTATTTCTCATTGTCGTTTTTGTATTCATATCTATCTTATGTTGATTAAATTTTCACTAAATAAGTGCCAAATTACGTAGGATAAGCTTTGAAAAGATAAAGAACTAGCTATATGTTATAATCAACTGAAACTGATATTTTTAATAGAATTGTGTAACAGCTGACAGTTTAAAAATTGATTGTGATCATTTCGATGAATCCAATTATGATAGAGTATGTACTTTTTTGACAAAGATATTTGATTTATTTAATTAACCTACTTGTATTAAGATACGAAGTACCTTTTAGTTATATACATACTTCACGCCTTTTGTCTTCGCCTTCGGCGGCAGGGGCAGTTTTTATGTCGGTCATTTTTATGTTCCGAATAAAGAGTGGCATAACCTATTGCCATACACCGAGTACAATTATGTGAGTCATCGATATTTCTCACACATAACTTCCGAAAAAAATCATCCGGAATCAATCCCACGACACGATTCGATTATCTAATAATACCTCTGAACTGGCATTGTTGTCCGACCACCGCGTTGCCGACGTCTGTCACTTTAATAAGGCTCGCATCATATACTTTGGCCACTAGTGGACCTGCAGCCAGCTTATCATCAGCAATAGATACCTGTAAACAGAAATAGGTTTTAATTACATACTAGTTTAATCTAATCGCTGGGACAAGTAGCTTCGCTTCAGCCGTTCAGTCCGGAAATCACAACTCCACACGCCGATTTTTTAATGATACGTAGGTAATAGCAGTCTATTGTCATAAACCAAGGTTATGGCAATGGCAAGGTCGTTTCATTAACCGGAGACTATTTTAAATAATTTTCGAAAATATTATTCTTGTTTATGTGACATGTGTACTTTTAGATAGTACCATAGGTACCTAACACTTTTACATGCTATTTTTTAGATATAAGTGAGACAAGAAAGAGAAAAATAAACCTTAATGCAAAGTCTTTTAGTAAGGTCTAAAAGACTTTGCATTGCATCTTTGATCGAAACGCTGAGATATACTGTTGTTAATTATATATATACACATTATTATATTTAATAGAAGGTTGAGAGACTCTGAAATTGTGTTTATCTGGGCAGAAAGAAGATTTTATTTGGGTAAATAATATATTTATAGGGTGAAATTCAGAAACCTTACATCGATTAAGTGTGTGCCGACTTCCTCTGGTGTGAACTCAATTCGGTACACCCCTGGTCTCTCGGCGACATCCAGAACACGAGCAATGACTGGTCTTCTGGATGGCGCTGTCACTGTTACTCCAACCTAGAATATTATAAATAATATTAATTAGTTTATTAAATTTTAATGAAATAAATTTATACACAAACACACACAATTTTTAGTTCTCGGTGGTCCCGTGATCGAGCACCCCGCTTCTGAATCCAGAAGTAGCGGGTTCGACTCTTGGCTAACACTAATGACTTTTCGAAGTTAATTTCGAAACTTATATGTGAATATCGATTACTAAAAACTTTGTGCCCGGTATGGCAATAGGGTCGCTTCCACTTGGGACGTAAACATAACAGCGAGTCGAGGCTTAACAGCCACTGCCTACACCTTCGGGTAGAAAAAGGCGTGAAGTTTATGTTATGTTATACACATAAAAGTCTTCAGAAATATATAGGTACATACCTACATGGTACATACATAACTTTACGCCATATCCCTTGCGGGTTAGGCAGAGAGAACAGAGCCCCATAAGGCACGGTTCTTACACACCTCACCTCCTTCTTTAACTTTTGTAACTCTTTTTTTGTACGTGCATCATTTTTACAGCGCCTAAGATTACCTTCCTCCAAATCTCGTTCTATTTGGTCATGGACTGTGTGTCTTGGCCGTCCTCGACTCCTACATCCATCCGCTTTTGCATTATATATCTGCTTAGTCAATCTTGAATCATCCATTCTTTCTACATGCCCGAATCAATTTTTCGTTTCTTATTTTACCCCGTCATCACATCTCTTTCAATCCAAATTCCTTCAATACAACCTCCATTCAAATAGAAATATATTATCTATTATCAAAATTCGCTATAAAATATATGCTTAATTATTTCAAAATTTTACACGTGATTTACCCTTTTTTTGTTAAGCAGGGTGATCACTATTCATATATGTTCTCAGGTAACGAGATGTCTAATACAAGGATATTTCAAATCTAATTATGTTTCAAGTTAAAAGACCGATTCACTCAAACTCTGTTGACTCTTAAAAAGACGTTGTCATCGATAATTAGCATGTTTGATTGTCTTTGGCTACTAGGTAAAACCGCGTTCGCCAAAATTTAAATAAAAAAAAATTGTTCGATATTTGAAATACCTAGATGACACAATGAACATTTTAAAATGTAGCAGATTCATTCCGTATAATACTTTTATAACTTCAGAAATATTTGAATTACGAATTGGTATGCCAGGATTTCCTCTATCTTTCCTAATGTGAACCAACAAACATATTATTATTACTTATTCCCTGTAGATACGAGTTAAAAGTTTAAGCTTTTAACTCGTACCTACTTATATAAATTAATTTAAACTATTGAATTACTGTTTGCTCGGTTCGTGTGTTCTTCACGATTGCAACACATTATTTCCCGCGGGTGTACTGGGTGTCGGTAAAATGTAAGAAAAGATTAGATGAATCCTACAAATATATTTATACTGAGACTCTTAGAATAAATATTGCTTTGAAGAGGAATAATGCCTGTATTTTTATTACAGACTGAACTTTATTACTCATTAAATTTTTCAATCCTTTTCTTTTTTGATTTCAAACGAAGGTTCTCGACTCCTGAGGTTTTTATTACCCTAATTGATAAGTGGCGGAACCTATTGCCATACACCGAGTAATATGTTATCAGTCATCGATATTTATCACACAAAAATGCAGAAAATAATTCAGAAAAATCGTGAGCGTGGCATGAGCCAGGATTCGATCTCGAGACTGCTTGATACGGAATACCAAGTGCATTATATGACCTTTTCAAATTATTTTCGGCAAATAACTGTAATAAATATCGTAAGACATAAATGTTACAATTTTTTATTGGCATTTGGTATGTCCATCAAATCTATTGCCAAAAAATAATTTGATAAGAAAATAAACGCAGAATTTGTATCGTATGTTTAAATAATAATTTCGAAACTTTATCATCAACTACGTTACACTCGGGTGATGTTAGAACGAGTAGATTAATAGATACAAATTAATACGATTGAGTGCCTCTCGTATCGGGCTTCGCGAAAACGCTATTCGATAAACGTGTCTCATGACACCGAATGAAACATTTGATCACACGGAATAGGCGCCCTATTGCCTTATAATACGTACTGATAAAAGGAAATAAAAAAATAAATTAAAAGCAAAAACCCTTTTTAAAGAAGCTTTTATTTAAGCGCTCTAGAAAAATAAGAAAATAATATTTCCTTAAAAATTTCAAGTATCAACTTAGAGCCTCAGTATGTACAATTTATATAATAATAAAAGCTTGTCGCGCGAGTTATAAATAAACTGTACTATTTTTATAATGTCAAATCAAACCAAAATAGCTTTATTTTAATGGGTCTTCACGCACAGTTAAATATAGTCCGTAAATAAAGATATTTAACTTATTATTATATTTAAAGCATAAAATATTAAAACACGAGCGCTTGAGAAAAATGCCTCCTTGGAACAACAATGCACGGACGATTCTGAGTGTAAGATTGTCATGAGAAGAAATGGGCAAAACACTCATGTAAATGAATCGACTAACTTTACTATATTATCCATTGCAATTTAATTACCTACTGATAGGGTGTCAAACCTCGCGACAAGCTTTTATTATTATATAAATTGTACATACTGAGGCTCTAAGTTGATACTTGAAATTTTAAAAAAACAAATCGTCATGATTTGAAATAAGAACCGTCCCAACGGATTATTATATTTTAAGTATACGTGACTTATTTATTGGTATTCCATATTTAAATATATTCAATTTAACTACACTTGTAAATTAGTCAAACGGCTTAGGAAAAACCCTCAAAAAAATATAAATAATCTTTGCATAATCTCATCATATCTCTCTCTCATATCTTCCATTTGCATAATTTAAATTTTTATTTGCTCCATTTATAAAAACATGTAGGTATATTTATTGGCACTATAATATGCACAAAATTTCAAGATATTTAGTCGTGTTGTTTGGGAGTGAGGGCAGCAAAGTGGCATTAATTATCACTTTTAAAAGCAAATTTATTTAATATCATCATCAACGTTTACCTCATTTTTACTGAATGTCGCTGTTCCCGCTGAAGTAGATATCTCAAAAACGGCTGGCACTCTAGCAGGGATCAGCCGAGTGGACTCCCCTCCGCCGCCACCCGCCGGCCCCGCCATCACCTCTACCTTCCACGGAGACCCTGGAAAAGATAAGAGTTATAATCAATATAATACTTCATTATCTGCTTTTTCTTACATTAAAATATCAGTAGATAGATAGATAGTCTTGAAGAAGAACGCGCGGGGAGTCAGTCCAATGTTATGTGGGACGTGATGAACATGTAATATCCCTTAATACATATACTGGATATCAAAGCTGCGGGTCTTGTCGTCCTCCAAAAATGGTTGATCCGAAGTCACGCCATAGACTAAAGAAACAGGCCGTGGATCTACAACACTTTCTTAATTGGCAAGTCCGGTGCAAAGGTAATTGTGTAATTTACCCTACGATATTAGCCGCTCCATTATACACCACGAGGTGTAAGCGCGAATAGCAAAAAAAGGTTTTATTAAACATTGCTTATCATTGCATTGCAGTTAGGCTGAGCCGCATAGCTATGGCAATATTGAAAATACCAGCCAAATAACTCTGGTCTATGAAAAACGGATTCAGTACAAAATAACTGCCAAAATATTATGTTAGCCTGTAACGGCACGTCCGCACCGAAATGAATTTAATTGGAACCATTCTTGAATACCATTCACGAGCAAATAGTTTGTTTGCTTAAATTATTTGTACTCGCTTTTGCCTCCGACTTCGCAGGATAAATATGTACATAGGCACGGATACTGCAAAGCAAGAGTCCGCCATAATCTCTTCCCTCTCCATAATCTCTGCTAAAGTACGAACTGCGATCATTAGCCATTTATTATAGCGTTGTTCCGTTCTTCCCTTCATGTTTACTGCAAAGTATTCTTTTGTTTTACGCAAAAAATTGCTGCTGTGTTCTGTTTTTAGAACATCTGTATTTGTGATTTATCTAGCGTGCCTCCCAGAGGTATATTATAATGACTATAGATATAAAACATGTGTAATAAGGTAGCAGGCTTGATCAGACAGTATTCTATTCTAACCATAGAAAAGACAATTATTAGTACAGAATAGGCAGTACGGCCTCTATGCCCTTTAACCTATACGAAATGGGCCGAATGAAAAAAAAAGTGATTTGCCGCCAAAAAGTTTTTATTAGTGAATTATTTATAATAACATTAAATAATATTAGGAAACATATTCAGGTTATTTATTAATTTACACCTGTCCAAGTTATCAATATGTCCCGCATGTGCCTAAATATGATATAACATTAGAACTAATATGAAGATATTAGCTAGTGAAACTGATAAACCGTCATTATATGCGGGTAGTGATAGATAAAATATATTTTCGTACTACGGATGTAACGTCAGAAGGGCATGATGGATGACATTACTCATCGCATGAGTGGTTAATAATGGTCGTTACGTTTATGCTTCTCGCATAGACACTTTTTATCCCATGAATATTTTGTTGTTTCATATTTTTCAACAAAAAAAAATATAAAAGGATTTTTTCGCATTTCATTTGCTTTTTACCTGTCGGCGTCAGAGGAGGGTTGTTTTTCACTGTAGCTATATTTCGTTGGTATTTTCCATGATGGATTCTATTAGCTCAAGAGCAGAATTATCGAATATCGAATTGGCAATTATCGGTATTATCGAAAAGGCACAGCGCCATCTAGTTTTCCAAGCTAAGCAATTAAATGCTTGTGTTATGGAATACCAAAACAACGGATTATAATATCTAGAAATACACCCGGACATCTGGGGAACAATAATGAATATATTATTTTCTTGTTCTATCACGTCAACTGTCAACAGTGACACAACGGGAACATTTTGTCAACGTCTATAAGTGGCCAAGGTTACAAAACCAGGAAACCTTGTAGACAAAGGCTATTAACCAGTCCTGTTAATCGTGACAATAGCTGTTCATATTTACATAACTGTTCAAAAATCAATCGAATGAACATTATATATTAGGTATACTTTTCATTATTATAACTGTATTCATAGTGGCTTTTTATATATACGTGGCTACATATATCCATTTATGGATCAAACGGTTTAAAAATTAACCAATTACATATAATTATAGTTTCAATATTTTTTGTTATCATTATTAGTACTATGTAGGTAATATCAAGTAATTTGGTTTAAAGATTAATTTAATTTCTATAGGGACGTATAATGTAATCAAAATATTCATACTCAGATAGAGGAGTGCTGGAATGGCGTGATTACGCAAATGTATGATTGCACGTGCAGTAAAGTATCTACTTAACCTGTTATTTCTGCGAGAATATTACGCGAAACATTCCTTTAATAGGCAAAATTACTGTGCAATACACGTGTGCCTGATGTCAGTATCCGCACGTAGACAGTTTTTATTTATTTTATTTCCTATTATGTATGTACATAACTTCATTACTGAACGTTATGTTCAGAAGCTAACAATTCGAATTTCAAATTTCAAATTTGGAATTCAACAAAATGGCGTGTCAAAATGTTTTGTTACTAAACGAAATTGTTATTGAAACAATGGACTGGCACTAACGGACACTCGTTTCGAAATTAAAAGGTCAGCAAGGTAGAACGGATTGATTTTTTTTTACAAGGTTATTGGCTCAGATAATAGTTGTTTTAAATCACCTGTGTGTATACATGCTCGGTAATTATTACTGCTAAATGTTTCGTACAACTGCAGAATATGAACAAACATATTTATTGCAATATATTTGCACGCTATATCGTAATTTTATTAATGACTTGTTGTTGTTGTATCATTTTCATAATTTTAATGGTTATACACGATTTGTTATTTAATAGTTATATATTTATTTTATTATTAACATAATTAAATTATTATGAATTTTGTTTATAATTACTGAATAAATTAATTTATTATTATTATGGTAGGTACGTAGATTTATCGGTGTAAAGAGTTGTTTGAGTAAGAGCTCACACATTAACCCTTGCTACTCAGTCTAGCAAAGAAGAAGACCTAGGTTATTTAAATGAAGTTATTTCAAGAACTAAAGAATATTTGTACATCAAACACCTTATAGGTGTACAACACCTTATAAGGCATAAGACCGCACACACACTTAGGACGCTATTCAAGAGAACCGTAAATGTCGTAAATGTAAATTTTGCCTATTTTGCTAATAGGCAAAATTTGTTAATTTTGAAGCTATACATAGTAAGAGCCTAATCCAATAAAACAAGATGAAATGTTATCTTTTTAATCATGTTTAAAAATAGAAAAATACTTTTTTCATAAACAATTCTAAAAAGTTTCAATTCGGCTAGTTCTTTTTTTGAAATTGACATAACATAAGACATTATGGACGTACTCGTACATAATACCTCATAGAGAGGTACCTTCATATGTTTATGTGGTTACTAACCTAAAACGCAATAAAACACACATATTGCGCACATCCTTTTTATTCACGAGCACATTGTTAAAATACATACAACTCAATGGGTATATTCAACAAAGGCATACAAATAAATAAAAAAAGAGTAAAATGCTCACTGTGACTTTATGGTTCTAATTAAAGTACAAACGATATCGATGGTATAGATACCAGTATTGAACAAATGAGTATTTATAAAACAGTAGTATAACGGTATCGGGTATTGGTCGAGTAGGTAGGCCTTGTGAAGTTGTAAAAAGTAAGTCCAGACGTGGCACACCTGTTCAAAGCCGGTACAAGACCGCTAGGGCTGCATATACAGTACTTTTCTTGTTTTATCATGCGTATAACACATAACGGTGTCTAACTATTATAATAAATATATTCGATGTGAATGATTAATTTATTGATTGGCGTTTCAAGCTTTCAATAGATGAATCGTTAAAAATTTGGCCTCAGATGCTCGAGGTCTGGAATGTTTCATATCGGGAGTTTCCAGTGACTAATTAATAAAAGAAAACACTGTTAGATTTCTGAATAATAAGGAAGTGGAGGTACCTATTTCTATTTATACCGTAAGAAGCTTGATTTTTTTATTATAAAAACTAATCTATACATATAATAAAATTTTAGGAAAGTTGAAACTGTACATTGAATATTTTTGTTTTAGAATCCTTGGGACGTGATCTAAAATCAATACCGAACCTAAAAATATGGTTTTAAGATTTTTTTGTCTGTTTGTGTATATGTTTGTTACGGATAAACTCTAAAAGTACTGCATGCTTTTACGTACGATTTTGCATAAATATAGCCAAGAGGTCGGGTCAACACGTGGGCTAAATATTATCACGCCATCACTAATTTGGGGTGAGTAATGAACCTTAAAATGGCACAGGTACAGTATTTTTGCAGACGAAGTAGCGGTATGTAATTGTATATGGGCCAGATTTAAAAAAAAGAACAAAAATTCGTTAGCATGAGAGGGATTTTTGTTAAACAGCAACTTGAAGATATGTGCCTATTGCGAAATCTCAAGTGGCCGGTAACTTCATGTAGTCTAAAATAGCACGATTATCCGTCTAAAATTGTCTTTCCGGAGAGTTGTATTCGTTGTTGTACTATGTTAAATCGATAATACAATGTTCCAATGAATTGGCTAAAAAGTAATTAGTTCCCAATTCACAAAAGTTCAATAGAATTTACGTGAAATTAATTTTGCTAACTTTCTAGTATCGTTGTTGCAATTACATAATAGTTCTAGCAGTGCTTATATTTTAAGTATTTATTATTAACAGTACATTTGTAGTGATTAAAAAAAAACTTTAAAAGATTACGAAAATAGGTCTGCGAAAACAGGGTTGTAAGGCAAGAAGTCGGATTGTAAGTGTTGGACATGTAGAAAAAGAATGGATGATACAAGATTGACTGAGTAGACATACAGTGCAAAAGCGGAAATGACCAAATTGTACGTACAGTAGCGGAGGGTGATGTCAGGACACTTAAAAAATTACTTTAAAAAAAAAGTTCTTCTAGAAACGTAAACCACAAAATCTTTAAGTAAATGAAAACTTTACCTTCATAACTAAAAATCGATAAATAACGAAACTTACTAATTTGTATACTTAATACAATATACAAAACGTAATACTTTTATAAAGTAAGTTTACGTTTCTAGAAGTCGGTTTAACTTTTTTTTTAAAAGTATTTGTTTCACGAGTTTTAGTGATATTAATGAGTTGTGAACTTCAATAGAATTTGTTTGATAATACTTGTTAAGTATTTATATTTTTGTTAATAGCATGGGTAGACAATAACACTGCAGCCCGAATGGCGACCAATCGTAGCCTTGAAAATATTGCAGAATAAAAACATTTTTACAGTATTGTGTCGTAACTCCTAACCGTTTAAGAGTTCCGCAGCTTCATCATCAGCACAGCAGTATCAGATATGGATTTAAGCTTATCTCCCAAGCAACACGTTAGTCCCATACACCACTAAACAGTTTCTATCGACTAACTGCGGTACTGTCTCCAAACTCCTAACCATTAAGGAGTTCTGTGGCTTCTTCATCAGCACAGCAGCATCACACGTATATTCAAGTATACCTCACAAGCAACACTTTAGTCCTACATACTACTAAGTAGTTTCTATCGAAAAATTGCAGTGCTGTCTTCAAACTCCTAGCCGTTGAGGAGTTCGGTGGCTTCTTCATCAGCACAGCAGCATCAAATGTTGACACCATAAAGAATATCCCTAAGACATTACTATTACGTAACAAAAACACCATACTCGCATACAATTTTCGGAGGTTGCCTTCGATTTCTCCTGGTTTCCATCATCAGATCTTGATCTGGTGAAAATGGGACCATCTCGAAAGTAAACACTAGGAATAAAAAAAAATTTTGAAATCGGTTCATAATTGACGAAAATATCGGTGAACAGACATAAAAAAAATATATACATACAGACGAATTGAGAACCTCCTCCTTTTTTCGAAGTCGGTTAAAAACCGATAAGAGCTATGCAAGTCAATGTAGCGAGGGAAGTGTGTAAGAACCGTGCCTCGTGGTGTTCTGTCCTCTATGCCTGCAAGGGACTTGAAGTGAAGTTATGTATGTGAGATAAAAATCTTTATCAAACAAATAGTTTAAATTAAAAATCGATAAAACAAAAAAAAATGCAAAGATATTTCGTAGGATATATAAACATAAAACAAACAAATAAATTAATAACATCCTCTATTTTGAAGTCGGTAATATAGGCGCGCGTGTGTATGTAAGTGAAGGCGTTTTCATAGACAGATTTTCATAACTTTGCAATTTTATAGATACTGTATACATAAATATTTAATCGTTTGGTTGCAGTTGTTTTCCTGGATATTGGTTACAAAAAGTAAATTAAATTTTTAATTATGATTATGACTGTCGGAGTCTGCGGAAGGTCTTGCTACATTGGTTCGGGCATGTGGAAGGAATTTGATATTGAGTGAACGAATGAAGTATGTAAACATCGTGACTTATGACACTCAATTCTTACTGCCAATACATTCAAGTTACGTTCTTGTATGCCATTTTAACTACATACTTGATTAAATTCAATAGGAAACGGAAACAGAACCTACAATAACGGTGTTCATCGATATTTATTGCACATTACTTTAGAAAAGTATTCCGAAATGTGTGAGACAGGATTCGATTCCAGGTCTTCTTGATTCAGAAGCAGGGTGTTCGACGACCATACCATCGAGACGATTAAAACATTTTTTTTTGATACAAATTATATTATTTGTTATATTATTATGTAAATTAAAAATAATATATATTTATTCACATTTAGCCACTTTCCAAGTATATCGCTATTAGAATTTTGTATTTTATATTATTAATATGATGATTTAAGTCTGTCTCACAACTATTGGCCCCTTTTCATAGCCAAAAATACCCATCCTAAAGTTACCGGTACGAGATCACAGCATGCGATAAGACTCTATTGTTTAATTCTTAATAATTGTGACTCTCTGTGAATAAAGTATATTTAATAGTTTTTATTTGAAATATTATATACAAAAAGGTGGAGCTAATGAGGTTTGTTGATGCCAGTTTAATCTTTAGAACACGAAATTTTAAATTTAATTTCTTTTTTTTTTTAGATTGTTTGTCGAAGAATTTTAATGTATGGCATTTGTACATGTAACTCAACTTGAGCCGCTAGTTGTATAATAAAGTGAAATTTAAATTTAATCTAAATTAAATTAAATATTTAAATTGTATTACTAAAAAGTCATAATTATTTTATGTTAATCTCTGGACTTATCTCCTTTCACTATTAATTCTCTTCTCATAAATAATCTCCGGGTTATAAATTGACTATTGTTCATGTGGGATTTCGTCTAGAAACAGTATATTTTTCTGGATAAAGGCAGTTCTATCCGGGATTATATTTTCCAGGATAAAGCGTAGTTGGTATTATTTTGACGTATGAACCGTACAACAAAACATCTTTTCGAACTATCCACGTTGTCAAAAGTTTTGGCTGTAGTTTTATGACCATCCGCCTGCCTGATGTCAAACCTCCTTGGGAATGTTTCCGTTGGTCGTTTGTCCCAACAACCAGGGATCGGCAGAACATGTCAACCTTTTGAACTATCCTTTTTGCCAATAAATGTGTATGTATTACTTAATATGTTAAATTTAATTATTGATGACCATAAACTAGTACGAAATCTGACTATAATATTCTGCGAATATCGTCTGGTGGTAAATATAAGTGCATCTTAAATTGTTTTTTTTTTTAACCAACTTATGTTAATATAAGTAAATAAAATGATGAAAAATCCATGTGTCAAAGTATTATCAATGTTCCGGTCAAGATTATAATTAAAAAAAAAGATAAACATTAGAACCGGTACTGATGAAAAAAATCTTAAACCTGATATCGTTTAGAAATATCTACGTAATAATAATCAATATGTATAATGTTTTACTTTTATACGAATATCGTAGATCAAACGGATCAGCTTATTTTAATAGCGTGATTATATATAGCAAATAATAGCAAAGGTTCTTTTTTTAAATATAAACATGAAAATTGTATAAAATATTATCATCCTTTACAATTAATAGTTGGGCATGCTCCGATGCAAGATTGACTGAGCAGATATAAAAGGCAAAAAAGGAAGTAGGAGTCGAGGACAGCCACGCCACATTCCATGACCAAATAGAACAAGCTCTAGAGGAAGGCAATTTTAGAAGCCTTCAAAATCGACGCTTGTGTATGAAAAGAGTTATGAAAGTCAAAGAAGCGAGTGAGGCGTGTAAGAATGCCTTAGGGCGCTCTGTTCTCTCTGCCTAGCCAGAAATGGATTTGGCGTGAAGTTTTATATGTGTATATATAAGGTATGCTTTATGGTGTATAAGGTTAATAGTAAGTGAATGAAAAATTAAAATAACTGTGTAAGTACCCGGAAGCTTGCTGGAAAGTTGTGACTAGCAATGGACGTGATTAATATCAGGTCAACGGACCAGCAATGGAAAATAAACTCGACTGGTGGTCACAGACCGGAAAACTTATTATAAATATGTACTGGCTCAAAAGGAAAACAGGTGACATAACAAATAGCAAAACTTTTTTGTATTTATTATATAGTTCCTAAATAAAAAAAAAGTATTCTAAATTTAAACTGTGGAAAAACATAGAGTAATATTTTGATATAAGAAAATATAGTGGTGATTTAATGAGTTTATCTTTTAATTCACAGTTCTTCGCGGTTTTTTTGCTAAAACGCTTGGTGTGCGGTTATATATTCGGGAGTTTTTTTAAGTAGATCTATTTTGATGATAATTGGAATAAATTTGTTGAAGTGTTATGAACATAACTTTAAATGTTACGAAAGCTGTTAAATTACGCAAAATTATTCATAACGTTGAGTAATTGTCGTAAATCTTAACGCATGAGATATCTGCGCTATGTGAGATTATGTGTCAATTTTTTTTTAGCCTGGCAACACCGTTTATAGTAAATTCTCTCTAACGACTACGATTTTATAAATAAATATATAATTTTACTAAGTTATATGACCTATGAGAATACATGACATACTTATTTAGTGATAGATTATTATAACAAGTTTACTATTTATTTGAATTAGTTTTAATTAATTATTTCTTTGAAAAATCTTAGTGTCTATCTCGCAAAATAGTTGCATGATTTAATTAAAAAAAAAAGCTTATAAACGTGTTTATTTCTGGATAAGTCTCGAAAAAAAACTACAAAGAATAGGATTTATTGTGCATTAGATTTTGTTAACCGATAAAAAAAATGTATAAATAAATAGATTTTGTTGTACATGAAGCGGAATTCAATCAAATCTGTCAGTAAAACTGCTCTAGTGGTGATCGCGGACTGAATATAAATTACTATCGTATTCATACGTCCCAAATATATTGAACATATCCTATCCAATATATTCTTTCTATATATATACGGCATGGCTACAGTACACACATAATATAAATTGCCAGCTAGATTGATCTTCCAGCGTCAAATTGCCGGCAAACTATTTGCAATCCGCAATTTGATTTGGCATGCTGTTAATAGCTCACAAAATCTATTAGAAATATAGCAATTCAGAGTATAATTATGATTCGATTGCGTTGATGAAATCGTTTGCAAATATTTTCTTTTCTATTACTCCCGAGAAGGTATGTATAAAATCTACAACTGCAACCCAGATGTTACAATAATGTTGCCGGCATTTAAGGAATTAGGATGGAAGCGGCCCTCCTCCTTTCCCCCTCGAAAGAACATGGGCCTACTGATACCTCTAACACCGAACGCAGCATGAGTACCTCTACGTCGACATTCTGAGAGGCCATGGTATTTCACCGATCTAGCCGGTCTATTCATGCAGCGAACTGCGTGCCTCTAAACATTGTAAGAAAACAGATTAACAGTTAGAAAACATTCTACCACAGATTGATCGTTTGTTGAGATATTACTTGGTTCGTAAATCATAACTTATTTTAGTACGCCACGCCTACAATATTCGAACGTGTAGGTAGCAGTAATTATGCTCCTACACGGTGAATTAAGTTTCTGAACATTTAAACCCACTGCCTACTACCACCTACTCCACTGGCATACCTACATCGATAAAAAAAGTATATATATTCTAATAATAAGTGTGTAATTAAATAAATAAACATATTGGTCATCGATATTTATCACACAAGATTATAGAAAAGTCAGACGTCTGGACGTTTTGTTATTAATAAGTATAAACATTTGAATTACATAAGGTAAATAAAGCACGTTTAAAAAAATAGTCTCGGTGGCCCAGTGGTCGAGCACACGGCTTCTGATCCAGAGTTCCGGGTTCGAATCCTGACACTGGCTCACACCAATGACTTTTCAGAATTGTTTTCGGAAGTTAAGTGTTATAAATATCGATGACTGAAAACTTTGTGCCCGGTTTTTGCCATCGATATTTATCTCACATAATCTATACTATATTATATAATACCTGATCTAGGCATAATTCTAAGTATGTATATTAATAATAAATAACACAACCCATTGTCTGTACATATGTGATCGGTGACGAATAGCGGTTCACCTTGAATATAATCACTGCCTTATTAATATGTATAACCTGTAATTCTTAACATGAACTTTTTACATCTTGATATTATTAAACGAGTATAATTGTTAGCTAATAATTATAAGACGCTACAATTAATATTTCTGTTAACGTTCTGGAGTGATGGAAGCAGGCGTTATGATTTCAGGAATGGAAGTTTTTGTCTATTTTGTACCATTTGCTAACTGATAAAACAATATTATATTAATAATGTCAATTTTTTAAGCCAACTCGTTAACTAATGAAGCAATATCCTTTTTAGTAACAGAAACTATTCTACTTAGTTATTTACTTTTACTAGCTGACCCCAGCGAACTTTGTTACGCATCAAAAGTAATTTTTACATCATTTACCTACTATTAAAATGCTAAATTTCGAAAATTAGTTTACTTTAATATACATAAAAACCAAAGCCGTTGACAACCTCTATTTATTAAAGAAGACCGCACAAAAATACGTTGCTGAGCTTCAAAGATCTAATCATATAAGGGGACAGACAGCGTAAAGCGACTCTGTCTTAAGCTATGTAATGATTTAAAGTCTCAATTGTTAATTTGATAAGTAACGATGTTAGTCATCGTTATTACATTGTGCCTGGTATATCGCAATAGGTTCGCCATATATTCCGTTTGGGACGTAATGTGACGATTCGGCGAGATGAGGCTTAACAGTCGCTGACTACACCTACAGATGGAAAAAGCGTAGAGTTATGTTATGTTGTGTTGTTATATAATAAATTTTATTGGTTGAAATTGTGCAAGAGAAATTTTCAAATGACAATGTGCATTTGTTCACGTTGTGGACAAAGCCTTTACTAATAGTGAGTCGTTGTTGGCCAATTTCCCATTTCCTAATACCCTCCCAGTATTAGTTCGTGTCACGTGTCTCGCGGTTGCCACCCAATTAACCTTCGTCTCTCTGCGTTCACCGGACAAATATGATGGTGCACAGAAATTTCTGGCATTCTTTTGTAGTTTTTTTTTTTAACAATTCTAAGCATCGGTAGTCATGGATAACTGGAGTTGAAAAACTTAGTCCCTATTACTGATAAAACCCCAGATGTATTATTTAAGTGAGAGTGGTATCCGGAGGCTCAATATCTTCCCTTTCTCCCTCCCCATTCCATCTCCAACCATTCCCAAGGAGAGTAGACGTAAGGCCAGTCATAACACCATAGCCCAATCTACTGAAAACATGGATAGTACGAAAGGATGACCCAAAAACGTTGGGTTCCACCATGCTTTGCCATGTTTGGCGTACAAATATTAACGCTTGTAAAAACATTAAAGTAAATTAAATATATTGCCAGAAATTATAATAATATTTAAAGAGTCAATAGGCAACTACTGTATCAGATGTCATCCTAAGATCTTATTTGATGAGGGAAGACATTTTTTTTGCTTTTTGCCCGAATGAAGCTTCGGTTAAAAAAGTTAGCCACACAATACCTTGCGAACAGACGTCCAATAAGTCATTGGTATATATCCGGATTCGAACCCCATCAGGTCGCATTCAGATGCGAATTCACTAGACCGTTGAGAATTGTATTTTTTTTTGTATTTATTGTGTAATTACGAACTGAATATTTTATATCATAAAATAAATGGAAAGAAAAGTAGATTTTAATGCATTTGTTTTTAATCCATTTATACTTTCTAATTCTAATATAATTTCTTAAAAAAAATCCTTAAAAATGTTTTGAACGTATTGATATTTAAAATATTAAAATTACGCAAATACTAAACATATAAAGTCAAGTGTGATCGTTACATAATTATTATATCATGTATATAAAAATTAATAATTGTTTGTATATTTATTAAAACAACTTATTTTTATAACTATCTGACGCGGCGAACTTTGTTCCGAATCAAAAGTAATTTTTACAGACTTTACAATTAAAGTGCTAAATCTTGAAAATGTACACTTTTTTTTTACTACATTTTTGGATTAAGAGAGTGTAAATAAGGTTTACACTCTCCATCTATTAAAAAAAACTGCATCAAAATCCAAGTTATGTAAGAATGAGTTTTTTTGAATAAATACTAATTAACAATTATTATTTAATAAATAGAAAAACTTATAATAAATATACAGTTAAGTGGCTTTTGATTTTTTTTTTAAATTTGTGTACGTATTTTATTATTATTTAATATGTATATTTAAATTAATATAATTATGTATTGTTGTTAATCTAACATAGAATGCGGATACGACTTTGATTCTTTTTTATTTTTTTCCACTTCATTTTCTAATTGATCGTTATTACTCAAATATAATAAATTAAAAAAATGTCATGTCTAGAAAACAATAAATAACGTAAAAATAAACAGTTCGCCAAAGCTTTCCAATCTTAGACTTCGTTTGTAATAGGCTTTACGTTGTGGAAGTGAGTGCGAGGACTGGAATCGAGATAAAATATGTCCAAAAGATAGATTGAGGTTTGGACTACTACTTGCAAACAAATAGTACACTACACATAATAATATCCTGTTATAAAGTCGAAAATTCATAATAACCTGAGCTTAGTAGGTAATTGCTTTCGATCGCCAATCATATCCTAAAACGGAAAATGAGAATAATATTTAATATAATCAATTAAGACTTTGATATGATGATGATATATTTAACTGTAATTTATTATTCATGTCTACATTTAATTTAATCATCAAACCACCTTCAAAACAACTTCGCGGTATAGAAATTATAATATAATTAATTCTTTAAAAGGCGATGTTTGATATTAAGAATTCTGATGGGAAAACCAAATAGCCTGAGGTACTTGTATAATTGAAAAATTAAATCCGAACACAAAAAACTCAAATTGACAACAAATAGCATGACAGTGGTCAAAATTGGTCACCTTTCAAATTCTTAGAAAAAAAAAACAAACTGGCCGTAAATAATAAAAAAAAACATATTTCATTTCAAGAGTCGCAATTGACACTCAAACTTAACTAAAACATCATGTAAAAATCAATTATAAAATTAGAACTTAAAAAAAAAACAAATTATAAGAACATAACAATTCAAATATCGAACGTATAAATTACCAGTAAAAACTTTTTACAATCTGATAAAAAAAATGGTGACGCAACAAAAAAAAACAATACAATACATGTCCACACCCGTTACGATGAGTAAAATTGTAAAGAGGGTGTGTTTTATGAATTCAGTAGAATAGGTACTAACTGCACCTCATTACAAGCTTACATCGATTTATTTAAGTATAGTGAGTAGTGACATTGTAACAAAATCATTCTCGACATTGTTCGAACCGCACCTCGTCTGGTGACCTCCTTCGGCCCGGTCTATAGAATAGGTTTCTTCGCACAATTAACGGTGAAGATAACTTTACCTACGGCGAGTTAAAATATGCGTACATCACGTCAAACTCTCGACTGTGACCTACACAACTGGTTTCCAAGCGTCCATTGAATACCGATGTTAATTTCTAAGACATTCAAATAAGAATTATAATACATAATATATATAATAAATCGGGAGAAATAGAAGAACAAGAATTATATAATAAAAAGTTAGTATTCACCATTCGATGATATTTATGATAGAAATGAAAAATATAGCTATTTGTCTGTTTATATTTCCGAAGGAATTTTCTAGGCTCTCAAACTGTACCATTATATTCTTTAGAGTTATTTACAGATTGTTTTAACTTTTACATAAGATTGTTTCCATTAAAATAAGATGTGTTAAGAGATAAGTCATTAGAAATGTCAGTCGAGTTTCCGGAAAAAGCTATTTAATAGATTTTTAATAAATGTCTATTGCCTAAAATAATAATATTAGACTTGCCTTTATTTATATTCCCTAACCTAGGAATCCAGGAAACCTAGGAACCCAGGGTCAGTCAATGAATATTTACACAAATTTTTGTAATGTGTTTCTAGAAGTGTTAAAAATAAATTATGCCCGATCTAAAAAAAAAAAAAATCGCAATTTTCTTTTATTTCTATTACAGTGTAAACTCTTTATAACGTTATCCTTTATAACGATAAACTCCCTATAACGTTGGAGTGAGCCCAAGTTGGTTGGTTTGCGTTAAAACTCACATATTGAAACACTCTTTATAGCGATACGCCATTCTCTATTACGAAGAAATGTGTTCATATTTGTAGACAGTAAATATTTATTATCGGTATTATTGTTTATGTTATGTTATCAGGTAACAAAAGACTTTGAAGCTCCGAAACATCCGAGGTCGGTCTAGCTTTTGTTATCCTTAATTGCCTTGTACACGTGCAGTATGACGCATTGTTTTCTCGGAAGTGATGATCTTCGACCAAGCATATTGGGTACCTATCGTATTATCAGTCGTAAACCTACTTTGAAACTGTTAACATGGCCAGTAAACGGAAAGCGATTAGTGTTGACGAAAAAGTTTGTGTGATACGTGCGATTGAAAAGGGAGAAAAGAAAAGTGACGTTGGAAGGCGTTTTTTTTTGTTCACTCCATATAACGATAACTCTCTATAACGACAAAAAATGCTCAGTCCCTCGAGTTTCGTTATAAAGAGTTTACACTGTATTTTGAAAAGTAGAACTATTATAAACTTGTCCGTGTGTCTCCAGGGCCTGCAGGTACCAATGTGAGGGGTGGGAGGAGTTATAGAAGGGACATCAGCAGCACCTACCTTGGCTAAATACGTTGCTTATTTTTTGTGCTTTTGCTTTTTAAGAACGCTGTTAGAAACACATTTCAAAAATATGTATAAATATTCATTGACTGGCCCTCCACTAAGAACGAAGTTAATATTGTTAAAATTATATTCATTTATTAGATAGCCACGATATGCTTTTTATAATGAACCATTATTAAGTAATCTATTTATAAATTATATATTATGATTAGATTATTAATCATTTCTTACATAATTTTATTATAATATTAACCGTAAAACTATATGAGTATGCAGCTATAAATGTTTATAATTAAAATTTCAACAGAAAATAACGGCTATTTCAACTTTGCTTGTTAATAAAACTCATTCTAGTATGGATTTTTCACTTATATACTATATACTCATTGAGAAATGTTCGACCTCTTCCAAAAATTCCAAAACAAACAGGCCGGCCCCTATTCATTTAAAAACTCCGAGCAATTTCAATTATGGCGCCCATCAGAGACCGAATACGTCTTCGACTCGCCTTTTATAGAATTGTTGGTTCGCAAGTAATTCGTTGAGCAATGTTAGCAGCTTATTGCCACAACGAATTGAATATTGATCATAGACTGTAGTCGTAGATGGCACATGTCAGTAAAAATGTATTACTAATCATCACTGACAGCGCAACCGCGAGTAAACGATTCTCAGGATGTATAACTCAGGATGTAAAACTCAACACATGAACAATAAATTAAGTAAAAGTTGACACTTGGAAGCGCTCTTTACGCGCACATTGATAAGTCACTCACACATCAACAACACATTTTTGGCCTCGTTTTTTGGGTGACTATTGCCGATCTATTATTCTTATATCTATGATATTGACAGTCTGATATTTAGATTACTATCTGTACTTTGGTTGCATGGAAGAAATTGCTTTCAGCGATAAGGCCGCTATTTGTACTCCCAGCTATTAGATCAACTTGTATTGCATTTTATATGAGTTTTTGTTAATAACAACATAACATAACTTGACGTCTTTTTTTTCTATCCCCAATATGTAGACAGCGGCTTTTAAGCCTCGACTTGCCGTTATGTTAATGCCCTATATGGAATAGGCAGGCGATCCTTTTGCCGTACACCGGGCACAAAGTTTTCAGTCATCGATATTTATTACAGATAACTTCCGTAAAAAACTTGGAAAAGTCATTGGTGTGAGCCAGGATTCGAAGCCACAGCTTCTTAATTTAGAAGCGAGGTGCTCGACCACTGGACCACCGAGATGAGACCATAGACTTTGTTTATGGTGTGCAAATAAAGTGTTGTCTATCAACCTTGCAGAAGTATAGAGTCTAGTCAACATGTAATATTCCTGTATCGTAAAATATGGAATTCTGTTATCAGATCAATCTCATTAATCTTGAGAATACGTGCCTGTATTATAGGAACAAATTGGCTGGGAACTGGTAATTTCCCAATGATGAGAAAGCGTTCACGAAAAGAGTTATAAGCGTTTGAGAGGCGAATGAGGTGTGTAATAGAGCGCTATTTTATCTGCCTACCCCTGGAGTTTGTCGTAAAGATGAAGAGTAATGAATCCAAATACATTTTTTATTGAGTCCAATAATGTATATGATTTATATGTGCTAGCATTTATTCTTAGGTATTGCGGAATGAATGTTAATATTATACAATAGCCTCAATTTTCGAAGTTGCCCGCAAAAGAATTACCAGAACAATTTTACAAGCCGATTTAGTAGGTTCTGAGATTGACCCCTACAAACTACGTCTTTATAATGTTATGTAGATATTGATAAAGTATTTGCAATATAATAACGACAATTTAAACGATGTCATGGGCACATGAAGCCTTACAAATATAGGTTATAATCATTAAGCTCCTTCCTATTTATAGGAGTCTTTGCTTTTGTCTCCAGCCAGATTGCTAATGATAAAATACATGTTATTTTGCGTTAAACAAGCTGTTTTAATTTGATATCATTAATTCATCGAATGAAGTAGGAGAAGCTAAGGTAACGATTATGTGGTTTGAGGTCTGATGGTTCTGTTCAGTGTGTCTTTCTTAACAGGGATACCTAATTACTGTTCAACTGAGTGAGAACTGTTTGAGTATCGCTATACAATGTTTACATATTTATTTCTCAGATTTTCGCGAATCATTTTAATTTTTTGTTACTTACATACTATTTTGTAACACGCCTTTTACGCGACTAATATTAATAATCAATACATACTAAAATATAATAAAATAATGTAGTATAATAAAATCAAAACTGTACATTTATTATAGTTTTTTAGAATACTTGGGACATGATCTACGATCGATATCGAAACTAAAAATATGTTTTTGAGAATTTGTGTCTGTTTATCTGTATGTTTGTTACGGATAAACTCAAAGATTACTACATGCTTATCTATCCAATATAGCATGAATATAGCCAAGAGCTCGGGTCAACACATATGCTAAATATCATCACGCTATCACTAATAGGGGATGAGCAATGAACCCCTTTAATTGCATAGGCATCGTATTTTTGCTGCTTTATGCCGTCCGCGCAGAAGAAGTCGCGGGCAACAGCTAGTTTATAATAATTTAACATTCTGCATTGCAATAGCAAAACATCTTAACAGTCTTTGTAACTTTTGCAGTCATTATTTATGACCCGAATTTGAATCAGGGACTTCTCTTTCAGAAGCGAGGTATTCAACCACTAAATCTCGGAGACGACAAATTGTGCAATATCTGCAAAGTCCGTCTAATGCGGCCCGGCCTGATGTCCTCGGTAAGTGGACACGTGACTTGCCCAGTTTGCCTCAATACAACTTTAGATAAAACCCGGCCAATGATGTGCCTTTTCAAATACTAGCCGTTGTACATTCACTTATAATATGATATGAAGGAACTTTAAATGATATAAAGGAAGAAAGATAACTAGTTACCCGACAAGGAAATAGAATTATGCGCTAAGCAGATATTAAAATAATATTACACTAAGCAGATTTAAACTGATATAGTATTTAGAGGACAAATGTGGAAATACTCGTGGGTCTTTTCACGGACAACTTGTAATTCCTATCAGAGGCTGATATTAGGATCCTTAACACTTACTAGCATCCAGGAAATGAGCAAGAAGGCTCATCCTATTAAGACCTAGTTTTCTTCGACATAAATAATATCAAATGATTGTATTAGAACAAATTATAATAGGTTGGGGAAAAAGTATTTTCGTATTTTTGTATGAAAAGTCAAGACATTTTTTTCAAAGTTTATTGACATTTATTTACAATATATATGTACCGTTTTGTTGAAGAACTTTCTGCCATTTTGTGGGCAGAGACATTATCCCGTTACTGTAGAAACTTTGGGACTTCTGATCAAAAAAACGGGACAAATAGTTTTGGCAGTCCTCTCTTGAGGTCAACCTTACAGAACCTAAAGAATTCTGAAGAGACCGAAACAGGTGAAAATCTGAAGGCGCAAGGTCAGGGCTATATGGTGGATGCACTAGGACCTCCCAGTCGAACTCTCTTAATTTTTGCTGAGTGGCTAAAGATGTGTGTGGTCTAGCGTTATCGTGATGAAAGACCACACCCTTCCTGTTGATCAATTCCGGCCGTTTTCTCTCGACTGCTTCCTTTAATCTCATCAGTTGCTGGCAGTAAAGATCAGAATCGATGGTTTTGCCGGACGGTAAAAGCTCATAATGAACAATGCCCTTCCAATCCCACCATACACACAGCATCACCTTATTTCGTGTTAGGCCAGGTTTGGCCACAGTCTGTGAAGCCTGGCCAACTTTCGACCACGATCTTTTTCGCACGTTCTTGTCGTACGTGATCCACTTTTCATCGCCAGTTATCAATCTCTTCAAAAACGGCTCGGTTTCATTACGTCTCAATAATGAATCGCAAATGAGTACACGGTTCAATAAGTTTCTTTGAGTGAGCTCGTGTGGCACCCAAATATCGAGCTTTTTTGTATAACCAGCTTTCTTCAAATGGGTCAAAACTGTTTTGTGGTCAATTCCCAGTTCTTCAGCTACATCGTAACTACTAATATGCCGATCTTGCTCCACTCTTTCAAAAATGGCGTCCATTTTATTCGTAACAGGGCGACCAGAGCGAGGTGCATCTTTAACATCAAAATTTCCGGACTGAAAACGTTTGAACCAAATTTGTGCTACTCTTACTGACACTGCATCAGGTCCATAAACATCACAAATTTTTTTCACTGCTTGAGTTGCATTTTTGCCTTTTTTATAATAAAATTTTAAAATGTATCGAATTTCTTCATTAGATTCACTCATTTTTACGGAGAGAAAAACAAATGAAAAATAGCGGGAAACAACGTTTTTTATTTTTTTCTTTTCTTTATAATGTAACCTTTTTAATGTTACCAAAACCAGCCAGACACAAATAGTACAGTCAAAGAAATTTTATAATAAGTTTATACCTACGTTATGCGAAAAGACTTTTTCCCCGACCTAATATTAAACGTGTAAGAATTGTACCACATGGCGCTCTGTTATCTCTACCTATTCCGCAAGGGGCGTGCCGTGAAGTTATGTTGTTGTTAAAAAAAACTGTTCTGCCGTATTATAAAATCAAGACCAACTCATGATTCATTCACGAAAACCTGTAAGCAATCAGCAGTCTGAATGATATCACCCTACCATTATTAAAACTAAAATTATTAACATAACATAACTTCACCCTTTTGTTACCCAAAGCTGTAGGCAGCGTCTGTTAAGCCTCGTCTCGCCGTTATGTTTACGCCCCAAATGGAATAGGTGGCGAACCATTGCCACACCGGGTACAAAGTTTTCAGTCATCGATTTTTATCACACATAACTTTCGAAAACAATTTGGAAAAGTCATACACTAAAATTATTATTAATAATAATTACTTTTACCGAATATTTAAATTGAAATTTATTATTATACCGTTTCGTAATATATGCAAAGTCACTTTTTATTAACATTCACACACAACGCCAACAAAATTACTTCCATTCCACTAGCGCGCGTCCAACGAGTCGAGTCCGATTCATGGAAACACGAAAATTCACATCAAAAATTCTACAGTTATTTCCATAATATTTCTCATAAAACCGTTAGTATTTTAACCGATATAATATATGGTGTTATAACAACATTCTAGTTTCAAGAAACACGTCCATTGGGTTTGTACTTTGTAACAAAGTCATAATGGACGGTTATCATGGAACACGGATTTTGCGAATTTTAGTTTACTTTAAAATAATTTAGTCATTATCGTCATATTTTCACGCCAACTTCCTGGTAGAGTAGGCAGAAAGCACAAAGCATCAGAAAACAGGACTTTTCTACGCCTAATTTTTACTCTCCCTAATTTTTTTTAGGCTTCTAATGTCACCCTACTATAGGAGACAGTCAACGGGCACCTGTACTATTTTATCAGTTTTGTAGCTTTTATTTCCACATGCCCATATCAGTAGGCCCTTCCTTACTTTCAATCCTACTTTCTCTCTTTTTAGTAACGAGTTGTTAATTATTATTTCTGTTAAATCAATTAATAATAAAATTAGCCCAATAACTTCCATGGTAACTCGTTAACCAATATTGTTCCGCAAGAATGAAGCCTGGCAAAATAAAACAAAGAACATCCGTAAAAGTAAGTATCCTGTGAACGGGTACTGGGAACCTGTTACCCGATACTTGTACCGGATACGCAACGCGATACCCGCGGGAATGGATCGCTAAACAGTTTTTCACAGTACTTTTACAGTAAAGATAAGTACTAAAACTATATTATTATAAAACAAAATGGCTTCATGTTACAGCAGCTGTGATAACTGCTGGCACTAAGTGCGAAGACTTGTTTTGTTTTTTTTTACTTGACTACTAAAATGTCTAGCTATTTTGCATGTATCAATGTAAATTGCTTTTTTACTTATATAGGTATATATTTCAAACGGTCGATGGATTTCAGTAGTTAAGTGCTGTGGCTTAAATATTAATTCATCACAAAATCCTCTCAAAAAGTGATCTTACTGAGGTAAGCAAAAAAAAAAAAATTGGCGCCCTATTTTTGATGATATTTTTTTTTAAACCAAACCCGTCATGTAGGATATCAAAATGAAGACAATTACAAGAACTAATATAAAAAAATAAAGCCAAGACAAGAATATGCCAAAAAAAAAACCTAAAGGGATATTAAAAATAGGTATTAAAACCTTTTTTTTGTTTCTTTCGATGGTTATTTTTTTTTAATTATTCAATCATTTTATGCAATAGATTTAGTAATAGCGTCATGCCATTTGAGATAGACGCGGTGACGACAGTGAAAGCCTCACTCGGCTCGTCGTAATATTTACCAACCCAAGTAAAATATACAAACATTACATATATATTTATACTATCACTTTCATCTTATATAATTATATTCTAAACTGGAAACATCCATCTAAGATGTCTAAATGAATATCAGAAAAAAACAAAATAACTATATTAAGGTTGTTGCTTGACGACGTCATCTTAAATAGTGGACTAGGCTTTGCATCACTACGTCTTGCGATGTTTGGATATCAATATTTTTCCAAAATTGTGTGTATTTATTACAGTATCCGGGGACTAATAGTTCAAAACACCATTGTTACTAATACCTTTTCGGAAATATTCTCAAAAGTGTAAGGAGTATCATTTAAGAGAAGAAATTGTGTCCAATGTACTCCGACAAGAAAACAATTTGTTGTCGCTCAAGTTACATAAATTGTGTATTATAATGATCGTATAGCTTTAGAACTTTTATAACCGAAGCTATAAACAGCTACAATAACACCAAACAACAAATAATACCGAGTATGCTGATGAATAAAAGGAAGTGTTCATCAAGAATTCCTGGATTATAGAGAGCATAACACCGGAAATTAATGGTTTTTTTTTTCACTAATAGTAGATTTCGTGAATATTGAAGGGGTATTTTTTTGTACCACAGCTGCCAGCAGTCACGCCACTTCGAATAGTATAGGATCGCCTGACTTGCGTTCGTAATAAAAACTTCATGTATCCCTACATCCGTTATCTATTAAACGTCAAGTGATTTTAACCACTAACCTACATATGCATAGAGTAGATATTGGGTTGTTTTTTTTGTGGTTAATGTTTTTCTTTTTATACGGGATGTTCGAAGGGTGTGCGTGAGAGGTGGCCCTTACAAAAGAGTTCAACGCACGCAAAAGCGTGTCATGAATGGATTGGTTCGCGCGAATTTTTGTTGGGTCACAAAATTTATGTAACTTTATATAATTTTAAAATATTCTTAATATATATCTATTCAATAGTTATCAATTTAAATGTACACCGAGAAATTATAACGGAAGTAATTGGCGATTAAATTAAAGAGTGTCAATAATATTACGAAATGTGGGTCGCCCAAGTACAAGTTTTTATGTGTATTTACATATATGTATAGCTAGAATTGTAAGTGTTCAAATTATAGTTGTATAATTAATTAATATAGGACCAGTTGATTGTAAATATTATAGGTGTATATTTTAAAACACAGATATTGTAAACGTACGTGGAGTTTCTAAGGTTAAATGAACCTTAGAAACACACGACAAAATATGAAAAAGATGCTAAATGAAGGCAGACGAGGATAAAAAAAATGAAATAACTAAATACTCTTTCCAAAATATAACCAAATTTCTTAAGCCTGCGTTGTAAAGTATAAAGATGAAAAAATGTATATATGTATATATATCTTAAATCACAAATATTGTGTAAAAAACGTTGATATGACATTATATAACAGCTTATAGATATGTATAGATCTGTCAAGTATGTGGTCAGTTACTTGAAACTTAATTAAGTAGTGAATGAAGACTTTGAAACAAAAACGTTCTCACGAGTTGTTGGAAATAGTTTGTTTTAAAAACTATGCCATATTATATTCTTTGTAAGTAGTTATACTTAATACAGTAGGTATACTTAAAACCAACATAAAATACAGTGTAAAGGCAGCGAATGACGTGTCTCGCCCACATATATATGAACACAATACGGATCTGAGCATATATTATGACGGATATGTAAATTTAACTTACTTATCGAGGACGCAACTAACTACGGAGACAAACTTGTACGCCCTCAAATGAAGACAGTTTAACTAGAACACTTCACTGACCAGAGATTAAAAAAAAAGAAATCACAACACTTTCATAGAAACCATACACTACCCGATACACTATGGGAAATATAAAAAAAAACAATAAAAAACAAACTTAAAAAGCTCAACTATTCTTGTAACGTTAAGCAAAGAACAGAGAGGCTATGTGTTCGGTTTCTTTAAAATAATTAACACTCAATCGAACAATATACGCGGTTGTAATGCATTTTTGTTGTTCAGAGGCAATGCCTCGTTCGGAAGCGAGCGCGACTCAAATGTCAGACGCGGACGGTGCGCAAACGCAGAGTCGCCCGCGCCCAGCTGCGTGACGTCACTACGGTATTCAAAATGGCCGCGCGGAATTCGAGAGCCTACGTGTAACGACAGCAAAATCAACTAGTTTGACACTTCGTGGGTTGAATAGATATATGTATTAATATAAATTTGCTGTAGTATTCTGTTATAACAGTTGCAGTTTGATTGTAAGGCAATTGAAGGTAACGATAACTTTGAAAAGTGTTGAGCCATATTTAGAGAGGATTTTATTAAAGATATTTATTAGAATCATTGTATAATACCTAATACGCTAATAGTTTTTACTAGCCTCCACCCTCAGTTTCTTCTGCGCAAAATGTAAAAATGACGAAGTGTAAATAGATCCACGAAATTACGTATTAAAATTTTTTGAATCGAAATTGAAATTACCTAAAAAAAAACAAACAAATTTCTTGATGAAATTTTCTATTCACAATGTGTCATTCTAATGGTTATAGAATTAGAGTCTTATTAGAGTCTATATTAGTTTATAGATTACAAACAAACAGAAAGACACATTATTATTTCCTTTCGTATTAGTATAAATTTTAGTAGCAGTTTGATGAAAGGGCAAGCCATCGCGGTAGTAGCAATATTATTAATGTTACATAATGCGTGAACAAACCGGTAAAATAATTTATATAATTTATCATAAGATAATATTGTGAATTTAAACGAGTAATTTAACATAAAATATTTAAACACAGATTCCGTACTGTTAGACAGTTATTTGTTAAATTTTAACGAATGAATAACATTATACTGGTGAATAATAAACAATACAACATCACGCTCATAATAACAGGAGGTGTAGGTAGTGAAAAATATGCCATCCTGTATAGTTTTCTGATCCGAAATGTGTTAGGTAGCAATCTTAATAAGTTTTTTTTAAACACGGGAGCAATTTCAAATTAAAAATTTAAAAGTAGTAGAGCCAAGCAGTTCGCTGTATGAATGGGCCGGCTCGACCGGTGAAATACCACGACCTCTCAGAAGACCGACGTAAAGTGGCTCATGCCGCGTTACCTTCAGTGAGAGAGGTACCCGGAGGCCCACCCCCCTTCCCCATCCTTTCCTATCCCCTATCTCTTAAAGGTCGGCAACGCAACAGTAACACTATATGTGTTGCTGGTGTCCATGGGCGGCGTAGGTTGCTTACCTTCAGGCGACACGCCTACTCGTTTGCCCTCCTATCCCATTAAAAAAAAACCTCTCAATCTCTCTCACCTAACGAAACGCGGCCTGAGCCACTTTACGTCGATCTTCTGAGAGGTCATGGTATTTCGCCGATCGAGCCGGCCCAATCATGCAGCGAACTGCTCGGCTCTACCACTCGTTAAAAGTTAAGTTAAAGTTAAGATAATTTATTATTTAAATAGTAATAATTTTACTGGATTGATTTTTAATTAGAATATATTTTTCATTTCCATTTGCTATCACGAAAATCATTTAATATATAGAAAATTTAAAAGTTAGCAAAATCGTTGAGTAAGTAAGTTGCATGATTTTTAATCAGTCCGTACAAAAGCCCCTTTCACTGTCATGAGATGGTGATAATATATCTGACCCGTTCATTTCTTGGAGTGAAGAAAGAGACGGAGACATGAAGCTTTGTATTCAGCACTATTACCGCATTTAACGCTATTCTATGCCGAAATGAAGTTGATTCAGAAGTGGGACAGAAATTATTTTGTTGAAGCTTGAACTCGATGACGTATATTTGGTTTGTCGCGTAACTGTCAATGATAAATAAGGGTTGTCTAATGCCTATTTAGAGATAATATAAAATTTACAAAAACTGATTTTAAATGTTTTCATGTAACGTAGTTTTTACATGTAACTTTTGTTGTTTATATATCTTTTATTTTTATTTTTATGGGAAAGTTTTTAGTAGTTTAGATGGCAAGCAACCAACGCCGCCCATGGACACCAGCAACGCATATAGTGTTACGATACGAACGGAGCGCGGCATGAGTCACTTGACGTCGATCTTCTGAGAGGTCGTGGTATTTCACCGGTCGAGAGTCGAAAATTAAATAAACTGGAAATGGTTTTTTTTTTACTTTTCTCCAGTGTGTCAGAAGCATATATTTTTTTAGTAGATACAACATTTGTACTATATATTTTGCTAATTTGTACAAGCTATAACTGTGTAGTAACTATGCAAAAAATATTATTCTTAGAATGTAATTGATTAAGTAATATCTCTCGCTAATGTGTCACTTATCAAAGGAAGCTTTTATGATTTGCACTTACATTTTTCAATGTTATTTACAATAGATTCTTAATATAGTATACTGCAGTATTTTCTGCAGGTTATACTGCAGAAAATACTTACCTGTACGTATGTTACTTACATGTATAATGTACTCATACTAAGAATTAGAGTATTCAAGTATAATAAAATAATGTTGACTTTAAATTTCGGTACGATGTTTGGCAGTCGAATGAACTCTTGCGTGTTTTTTTTTTACGGGATAGGAGGCCAAACGAGCAGGCGTGTCACCTGATGGTAAGCAACTAACGCCGCCCATGGACACCAGCAGCACATATAGTGTTACTGTTGCGTTGCCGACCTTTAAGGGAAGGGAATAGGAAAGGATGGGGAAGGGGGTGGGCCTCCGGGTACCTCTCTCACCGAACGAAACGCGGCATGAGCCACTTTACGTCGGTCTTCTGAGAGGTCGTGGCATTTCACCGGTCGAGCCGGCCCAATTATGCAGTAAACTGCTTGGCTCTAGCACTGTTAAAAATGTGTTCCAATACATATTGTTCATATTTTATGGTTGATTCAAAAGAAGAAGAAGGCGTTTATTTTTCTTACGTGAGGAACGGGAGGAACTTATTCACGGCAGGGGACAGTGCGCGACTGCCTTAAAAGTACTTGGGATACTCACTAAAACACCGCGGTGGTCTTCCTTCGTCGCAAACAGGGTCCCGGTACCCGGGCCCATATCCTGAACTCATATCCTGCACCCATCAGAATGTACTTAAGCTGGCTAAATACAATCCTAGGTGACTTTTGCTCGACATGATCCACCGCACTGAGTGTTTATCATTCTTGTTCCCATTGTATCTTCTACGAACGAAATCGGGATCCACTACTGGTGGTACTTACGCCGAGCAATCTTTTATGACCTACTGAAACTTACAAAAGACGAAAAAGAACAACTTTATGATGACAAAATCAAGAAGCTCCTTTTATGTCTTTGTTTAATATAATTGGTTGGCAGATTGAGTTATCTCGTCGAGTTCAACAAAATCAATGGCAACTTGGAGGGTTTCTGCACTCATCAGATACCCATACAAATTAATATCAGATTGTTGGCAGATTGTTAGAGAAATTTCATGGAAATAATCTATTGATTTGTCGTCTCGGTGGTCCAGTGATCGAGCTCTCCGCTTCTGAATCTAGAAGTCGTGTATGAAAATACGCTTCGTCACCTATTCCATTTGGGAGGTAAAAAATTGGCAAGTCAAGGCTTAACAGCCGTTGTCTACACCTTCATGTAGAAAAAGGCGTGAAGTTATAAAAAAAATATTGTGGCTATTAATCTACCTTTAGTCATATTTCACTTACTTTGATTGGTTCTATTGATGTTGCAATAGCAAGGTAAAGAACCGTCTCGAATTTTGTTACGTATTGTATAGAATTTGTTCAAAGTGATTGAACAAGTTCTCGATGAATAAGGAACTGATCGATTTCTTAGGTACTTTGAAAAGGCAGGTTGAATTCTTTCACATCAGAGATTAATACGAAAATATCTACTTGAGGAATTACTTACAAAAAATCTTTTTTATATAAAGTGACAGTGTAAGGCCAGTTCTTTTTTTAGATATATTGCTGCTCTTAAAAAGCAACTTAACTGCAAAAACTGCTTAGCTATTGTTCGTAAATAACATTAATCTGGAATTAAATCGAATAAAATAAAATTAAAATACATACATATAAACGCACATACGTACACAAATAAACCATAACTCTTCTTTTAATACACCTGGGTAATGTGAGTAAAAGAGTTTAATTTTTTTTTAAACATTTTTCTAAATGCCAAGTCCAAAACTAAAAACTTGTATACGAAACCGGAAGGCGTAAATTGCTACCAAAATCTCGAGATTGGTAACAAAATGTAGCGTCACATTTATAGGTAAAATATATTAATGAGAGAATTTTAAATATTGCAAATAACACGATTGCAGTATAAAAAAATATAACGATTAGAATTTAATTAGCGGTTGCTATTCACGGGTCAGACATAGAACATAGATCCGGTTTTATGGAAGCTTAGAAATTACTTTTGCGAAACCTACATTTTATAGAGAAATAGTAGATATATTATAAGCAACATATTCTAATTATAAGCGACATTTTATACAACCTGTACGGCAAGTGCAGTATTATTGATAAAAAAAAATCTCTATATGTATGAAACCAATGCAATACAGATATGTAGGTCGTAGAAGCAAAAGCATTAAAATATTTAATCTCTTCACAACATAACCTAACTTCACGCCTTTTTCTGCTCGATGATGTAGACACCAGTTGTTAAGACTCGACTCGCCGAATTTTGAATACTAATATACGGATACGGAATACCATTTGGGACTTAAAATTCGGCGAGTGCGGAGTTCGGGGAGGTGGCGGAACCTATTGCTATAATAGATCGGGTACAATGTTGTCAGTCATCGATATTTATTGCACATAATTTTCAAAAACAAAAAACCGCGAAGTCATTGTAGTGAGCCCGGAATCGATACCACAAGTACTAGATTTAGCAGCGGTGACAACCGATACCTTCCTTCTTTAGTGACTATATTTTCATAGAAGGCTTTATACTGATTATTCTATTTTCTATAAATATAGTTTTTATTATAGTTATATTTCTATTCTATATATAATAATATTTTCTATATATTCCGTTAAAGATGAAAGAGCTTAGCACACAAGTTACTACGAATTAATATTGCATAACCATATCCTAACGGATGGCAAACGGTGCCAACGTTTAAATAACATTAAGAGTAGTTCCATTCCAAGAAACTGTCGTTATCAGAGAAAAAAAACTCCACACTTTAAATTGGCTTTGCATTTTTTTCTACCTGAAGGTATACAGCTTCAGGTGTACCTTCAGCAGAGTCAGTTAAGACTCGACTGGCCGAAATTTGTACCTCCCAAATGGAACAGGTGGCGGAGTCTATTGCTATACACCGGAGAACAATGTTGTCAATCATTGATATTTATCACACTTAACTATCGAAACATCATTGATTTGACGGGCCTCGTGGCGCATTGGTAAAACTACCGGCTGCAGCACTGAGGTCGGGGGTTCGATTCCCACCCGAGCACAAATATTTGTGACAAATATGAATATTTGTGCGGCGTCTGGGTGTTTTTCTATGTATTATAAGTATGTATTTACAAAAGAAAAGTATATATGTATTAGTATCCGTTATCTAGTATCCATAGCGCAAGCATTTAGTTGCTTAGTTTGGAACTGGAGGGCGCTGTGTGATTTGTGTCCAAGATATTATTATTATTATTTAAGGCCGGATTTGATTCTACGACTACTCGATTCAAATGCCTCTTGCTTGACCGACTTCCGAACCACCGAGACGACTAAACGACGTGTACTTTTTTAACAACTTTTAAAACACCTATTGATGATAATACCTAATTATTATTACGCTTAAAAGTACCTTTAATCGAAGAGTTTTATTTTAATATGACGAAAATAATTTTGCGACGAAAGTGTTTTGAGTTGACACTTTCATAAACATGAAGTAATATTATGTACGCTTGAGTCAATGTTATAACGAGTAACGATGGTTGTGAAGGCGGTAATGGCGACAAATTTCACGCACCATGGTGAGCCATTAAATATATACTTTCTACATTTTATATATATGTGTTCATCATTTTCCCTCGTCCCACACTAAGTGGGGTCGGCACAACATGTCATCCTTTCGAACTATCCATACTGTCAAAAGATTTGGCTGTGGTTTTGTGACCGGCCGCCTGTCTGACGTCAAACCTCATTGGTAATTCGTTTTTGTTGGTGGTTTTATCCCTCATACTATATATTATAAAAATTAAAAAAAAATCGGTTTAACTCAGAGTTAGTTTTCAAAGATCCCTATTATGATTATTTCGACACACTTATCCGAAATCAGACTGAAGCCATGACCGAATTGAACGTGTCCCTGTGAAAGGTGTCAGGACGGAAGGAGCTTTAAAAATCAACGAGCGTGTATGACAAGAGTTATGAACTTTGAAGAAGTAAGTGAGGTGTAAAAAAATCGTGCCATAAAGGGCCTATACCGCAAGCAGAATTGGCATGAAGTTATATATTATTCGGTTTGATAATTTTAATAAGAATTTCAAAATAATTGGCATGAAAATTAAAAGATTTTCAAATAGGTTTTAATAATATCCAATCAAATAAAATGTATCTACATTTTTTATTAACGACCAGTAACTGGTTTTAACAGTTTATTTTGTCAAATTATAAATTTGGGTTGTTTTTTTTTTTATTAAAAAAATTTAATTACATTTATCTATTTTATTATGTGCCTATTTGAATAAACAGTTTTGGAAATCATTAAAATTATTCATATATTTACTAGGTATAAACTTTTTTTTTTGATTATGCTACTTTCTCTATAAAAATGTTCTAGATTTTAATATCGAGTTTACATAACTTCACGCCTTTTGTTACCCGAAGGTGTAGGCAGCGGCTGTTAAGCCTCGTCTCGCTGTTATGTTTATGAAAAGTCTTTGGTGTGAGCCAGTGTCAGGAATCGAATCCGGACCTCTAGATCAGAAGCCGTGTGCTCGACTACTGGACTACCGAGACTTCTCGGCTCGGATCGAGTTTTTAATAAGATTTTTTTGATTGACATTACTGTATTGCCTCTGAGAAGAAATGTATAATTCTTAGCTAGATTGTTGAGTACAAATTGTTAGTTTGCCTGTTCTGTTCAATTTTAAATTGAATTTTATTTCAATAAATAAACTGACAAGCGTGAACATTTCGAGGCGCAATGAATGAGGTCGCGTGTCACAATTCTGTCAATATGCCGATATTTTATTAAATATGTTGTAAATATTGGCGCTAACATTTATTTTAACGACATCATATACTGTATAATCATATTAAAATTTGAAACAAGCTTTATATAAAATGACTATATTTTACCTTAATAAAAGAAATATATCGCGTCTGTAGCTTGGTGTTGTAGCACTCGGATTCTGATTTGGCGGTCTCGAATTCCAAATTTCGACGAATGAAATTTTGTAAATATTAGTTTGTATTAAATTACCGCTATATAGAATTCGTTTGCGTATCCTATTTCATTGTTTTGTTATTTGACAAAGAATGAATCAAGGAAAACACAAATATTAACTGCTCAAAATTAATCTCAAAAAATTGTCAACCTCGATTCTGCAGTCAGTAATTTTATCACTGCTCCACGAGGCTCGTCAAAATACTGAAATTTGCTGTCTGGATGCTTATAAAAATTAAAAACTCAAAAATTATGATGTATTTGTATGTATTAGAAATAATTCTATGAGGAGTCTCTCACCTGGTACATGTTCATCGTTGAAGGTGACCCTGACAGTATGTGGTCTTGATATCCGTGGTGTGAAAACTGCTGCATATCGTTGTCCACCAAGCGGGCGAACTGAACTCGCAACCAGGGTACCATTACCGCCGGAAACTTCCAGCTCCAAGTGACCTGGACCCGCTGCACTTCCATCTACTGCAGATGAATAGTAAGTTGTAGCAAAGTATCGTATATTAGCAGAAAAAGCATCTAACAATGATTTTTACTCAAGTAATTAAAATAAACACTTTTTACTCGTTATTTTTAGAATGTAACTAACAATAAGAATTTTAGATTCCTGATTAAATGCACCAAATTTTAATGGTACTTGCTAAGCCACTCTATTATATTTTTTTCAAACAAGGGCTTTTCAATGTCGACAAAATTAGAAAATTTTAAATTCGTAATTCTACTAATAAAACTAAATTCTAGGAATATTAGGGCAATTGTGTGACTATTCTTGAATGACATTCACGTGATATTGTGGGTCACGGTGCCAAAGTTTAATTTATCAACAATAATAAACCCATTATAACTGACAATGATTACAGACATAACTTCACACCTTTTTCTACCCGAAGCTGTCGGCAACGGCTGTTAAGCCTCGTCTCGCCGTTATGTTTACGTCCAAAATAGAATAGGTGACGAACCTATTGCCATACTGAGCACACAGTTTTCAGTCATCTATATGCATCACATATAAACTTTCGATATTAATTTCGAAAACTCATTGGTGTGAACCAGGATTCTAACCCGCGACTTCTTGATTCAGAAGCGGGGTGCTCGACCACTGGACTACCGAGACTATTTTTTTTAAAATTATAAACCTTTTAAATACCGACGACTGAAAAACTTTATGCCCGGTATGGCAATATGTTCGCCACCTATTCCATTTGGGACGTAAACATAACGGCGAGACGAGGCTTAACAGCCGCTGCCAACACCTTCGGGTAACAAAGGCGTGAAGTTATGTTATGTATGTTATGTTATAGACCTTTTTAATTAATCTCAAATAATCACCACAGTAGGGAGGCGTCCATCGTAGCGAGACATTATAATCGTATCCAATTATTATCACATCTAGAATTTTCAGCGCCATGTTATTATACAAAATATTATGTATGTATAATTGTATATACTTGTATATAATTGTATAAACGCAATACTTATCTAGCTTCAAATGAACTCATTAAGAGAATTTTATATTTTTTTTTGTACAAGAAGTTTTATTACCTTGTTATGTGTTATTGTATAATTAAATTACGCATTTTTTTCTATCTTTATGCCTTTTCTATACGTAGGTGTAGCCAGGTACGCTTCGAATCGGCGAATTAATAATAATAATAATATCTTGGACACAATACACACAGCGCCCTCTAGTTCCAAGCTTGTGTTATGGATACTAGATAACGGATATTAATACATATATACTTTTTTTTTGTAAATACATATTTATAACACATAGAAAAACACCCAGACACCACACAAATATTCACAAATAGTCACAAATATTTATGCTCGGGTGGGAATCGAACCCCCGACCTCATTGCTGCAGCCGGTAGTTTTACCAATGCGCCACGAGGCCCGTCAATTATAACGTATATAATTATATATATTATTATACGCCACCTATTCCAAATGGTTTCTAGCAATGGGTTCAAGTAAACGGTTTCTGAATCCAGAGGTCGCGGGTTCGAATCCCCTGGCACACACTAATGACTATTCGAAATTAATTTTGAAAGTTATGTGTGAATATCTATGACTGAAAACTTTGTGCCCGGTATGACAATAGGTTCGCCGAATCTCTTGCACGGTAGGCAGAGAAAACGGATCGCCATAAGGCACGATTCTTATACACCTCACTCGCTTCGCTGACTTTCATAACTCTTTTCATGCACGCGCGTCGATTTTTGCGGCTCCTAACATCACCTTCCTCCAGAACACGTTCTATTTGGTCATGGAATGCGTGTCTTGGCCGTCGTCGACTCCTACATCCATCCGATTTTGCATTGTATATCTGCTTAGTCATTCTTTCTACATGTCCGAACCATCGGAGCATGCCCTTTCTTACTTTTAGATCGACAAGTTATTCGTGATAAATATCGGTCTATTATTACAACTTTAAGCCTTTTTATACCCGAAGATATAGGTAGCAACTGTTAAGTTTCAACTCGTCGAATTTTTCCAACCAAATTGAATAGGTGGCGAAACACAATGCCATACATCGAGGCACAATATTGTCAGTCATCGATATTTAACACACATAATTTTAAGTCTCGGTGGCGCAGTGATCGAGCACACGGCTTCTGATCCAGAGGTCCGGGTTCGAATTCTGACACTGGCTTACACCAATGACTTTTCGAAATTGTTTTCGGAAGTTTAGTGTGATAAATATCCACGACTGAAAACTTTGTGCCCCGTATGGCAATATGTTCGCCACCTATTCTATTTGGGACGTAAACATAACGGCGAGACGTGGCTGAACAGCCGCTGCCTACACCTTCGGGTAGAAAATGGCGTGAACTTATGTATGTTTGTTATGTTTAAAATTATCTCCGACATGTTTCAAAGTTTCTGTTATTAATATCAAATAATTGAATTGACGTATCGAAGCGCACGCTTATGAGACCAATTATATTTTGCTTACCAATAAACTCTACTGGTTGTCCAACAACTCCTCTATTGGCTGGTTTCACTACTATTCCTCTTGCACCTCTAATAATACCCTTTTGTATTGGTCTGCAAACAAAGCTTTTATTATAACGTAATACAAAGTAGAATTGATGTAAAAATATTTTATACAAATATAACTTATAAAATGTATAATTATAATACTGAAAGTTAGTTGGAAATATACGACGTTCAGGGAACTTGTAATAAAATCCATCAAATTACATTGTGTAGCCCCTCCGCAGTCACCATGTCCATTATGGACACACGCATGGTAGGTACTTATATGTCCCTATGTCCATTATGGACACGTAAGCACTTGAAAACACTTGAGATAAATAAACACTTGGCTCGGGTTGTTATCGATTTTATGTTCGGTGGAGTTCGGTTACATCGATTAAGAATATAATAAGCTCCCGTCCAGCATATACTATAAACAACTTTATGGTACAAATTAAAATGTAATCGGCGTTTGAAAAGAGGTCCGTTTCGGCGCGTATTTAAGGGTCAATTTCAAAACAGTACAGTGTGTTCTAGTTTATTGTAACATATGATAGTTATTTTTTATGAGAAAGTAGATATAATCATGTACAAATCAATATAATTCATTAGTAAGCAGTTTTTGTAGTTTATTTGTAAGAAAATTTTAAAGTTGAAGCAGTACGAAATCTGGTAAGTCGTAATATTTTCTCATTTATCTACTAAACTACTATTTTTATATCATACAAATCTGAATAAATAAGTACGGCAATATGTGTTTAACATAAATCTAACTGAAATTTTTCGCACATAGAATTAAAATTGTGTAAAAAATGCAAATTTTGCAAAAAAAAATATGCGTTTTTTGGAATCGATGCCGTCTGTCACGGCGTCCACTTTGGACGTAACAGTTAACTAGTTTACGCGAAACGTCAAAAATTTGACGAGTGACACACAAGTGGGTAGTAGGTACGGTGCGCCACAAACTTTATTCGTTTCATAAAATCTTAAATGTCATTTGGCTAATAGTCAGTGCGCTTGTATAAGTTTTGTATATTAGTTGGGATGGAAATAAAAGTATTTATACACAAATTTCTGAAATGAAAGAATTAATAAAGACTCTTTCTTCTGATTCTTGTTAATTGTTTCATATAATTGGGGTAAGATAGTATGTATATGTTTTGTAAGTATTCTCAAAATTGCCTTTATAGGGGTAGTAACAAAATTGGAGGAAATATTTTTACTTTTGATAGATATATTTATTTCTCAGACTTTCGCGAATCTCACTCATAGATTAAAACAACTTTTAGGATTATATCGCGTTTATTTATTACTTATTTATATTTATTTCCCGAGACGTTTCGAACTCTTTACAGAGATCGTTTTCACGAGTGATGAACAAAAAGATGGTAGTCGTTCAAAAGCTATTTTCATGAAATAAACAAAAATAAGTAATAAATAAACGCGATATAACCCTAAAAGTTGTTTTAATCTATTTTGATAGATATTTAATCAATTCTGCGCATCCTTAAATGTAATGAATCCGTAATCCGTAAATCAAAATAATGTTATTTGGATTTACGGATAACGGATTCAAATAAAAATGAATGTTTTACCTAACTGAAATATTTATGATGATAATATTTTGTATACAATACACACAGCACCCTCTAGTTCCAAGCTGAGCAACTAATGCTTGTGTTATGGAAACTAGATAATGAGTATTAGTACAAATATACTTTTCTTTTGTAAATACATACTTATAATATATAGAAAAACACCCAGACGCCATACAAACATTCATTATTATCATAAATATACGGGTGGGGATACTGTATATCGTCGATATATTAATATTGTTAAAATAGAACATGACCAAGGTGCTCTAAATCAAAAATAAAACATGACCAAGGTGCACTAAATTAAAAAAAAATGGAGGTTAGACATTTATGCAACAGTTTACTTTCATATCGTAATAGATTTAGGTGATATTGTTTTTTCATGCTAGATCAACGTGATAGCTTAATTTTCATCGAAAAATATTAGTAGCCTTTAGTTCGAAAAGCGATGTGACCCAGCGTCAATTTTCTATTAGAAAAAAATCATTTGAGTATGCCTTTATTTTTTTATGGGATAGGAGGCAAACGAGCAGGCTTGTCACCTGAACGCCGTCCATGGACACCTATAACACGGATAGTGTTACAGTTGCGTTGCCGGCCATTAAAATGAGATAGGGAAGGGATCGGAGGTTGCATGGGCAGCGGAGAGGGTAAGGTGTTGAGCTGCGGGATACTGAGCGAAACGCAGCATGATTCACTTTACGCTGATTTTCTGAGAGGTCGTGATATTTTTAATCATAATAAAGTGAATATTTGATTAAAAAAATAAAACCTTAACGTCAAATCATAAGACATGTTAGTGTTTGGAAAGTTAACCAAGCGCATAAGCTATATAAGAAGTTAAGTCTGTGCTTTTCTGTCCTATCCGCATTTTGTCTGCAATGGATTTTATTATCATACCAGCTGACTCGGCGAACTTTGTTCCGCATCAAAAGTAATTTTTACACCGTTTACAATTAAAGTGACTTTGTTTTATATTATGTAATAAATAATGATGATATTGCTCTTTTTCGCCATGACTCACACATGACTTTGCTTTGCTGTGGTAGAGCGGAGAAATACCACGACCTCTCAGAAGACCGACGTAAAGTGGCTCATGCCGCGTTTCGTTCGGTGAGATAGGTACCCGGAGGACCACCCCCCTTCCCCATCCTTTCCTATCCCCTATCCCCTAAAGGTCGGCAACGCAACAGTAACACTATATGTGTTGCTGGTGTCCATGGGCGGCATTGGTTGCTTACCATCAGGTGACACGTCTGCTCGTTTGCCCTCCTATTCCATAAAAAAAGACGCTCAGGGACATTTAATTTGATATTTACCTTTTATTTCTTATAGCTTACAAATATAGTATGAATACCTGAAACGTCCATGTGCGGCGTCCGTCTCAGAACGGGCCCCCCCAGCTGGGTCGCGGGGGGGCCTATTGGATAAAAAAGACTGCTGCTCCTGCTTCTCCTCAACGCTACTGTACGAAGAGTCTCTTACTACATATCTACTTTCTCGCACTTCCCGTTTATTTATCTCTTGCTATAACAAAAAAAAAGATAGAAATCTATTTAAAGAATAAAAAGGGGAACTTCGGATGTTTTTGAACTTCGATAATAGTATCCATGGGCGGTGAGTAGTTGCTTACTAGCAGGTGACCCATTTGCTCGTTTGCCATGCTATATAATAAAAAGAAAAAAATATTACTACTTCTGAATAAAGTAGCTTAGTAATGATATAAAAAATATTAAAATCTTTTCATTATATACAAAATGTATCTCTCACAAACAAACAAATCTTTATAATATTAAACTTTACCAAACATTAAACTTTGTGCAAATAATACCACGATAATTCGTATACAAAGTGTGCAGAGAGAAAATACTATGCACTACTCTATGCCCCAAACTTAATTTGAAACTCAACGTTGGGCTAGTTTTGTACTCGTACCCGTACTACATTTGTACTCGTTTGTGAGGCACTAGATTAAATTCTATGGGACGTCTCTATGCGTACGTGCAAAGAGTTCCGTATGCTGGCTGAAAATTTTAGAAGAAAAATCGACAGTTCTTTTTTTAAATTGTACTTTTGAACAATTCGACTTATTTTTTTACTTGTTTGTGCATAGTACCTATTATTTGTATATTATTATTATGGCACTAGGATTGTTTTTAAAGAATGAATCCAATACCATATTAGCAGATTTAATATTTTATAAGAGACAAAAGTATTTTTTTAACCTGATGATTTTATTTATATTCGCCAAAAAATATGCTCTTTTGCACAATTAGTACGTGACGACCAACAAGGGTATGATAAGTTATGATTTTATTAAAATAATTGTTAAAGTGGGCATTGACGCAATAAGATCATTTTATATGGAAAAAAACAACGAGAAACGCATCAAAATCAATTGCCTTTAATATCGCTATGTATATATTCTATTTTTATTTACATTTTGATAAGAATATATTATAGATAGGTACCATAGATATATTTATTACGGATTTTCAATAACGATAATCATAAACTGTGGAGAATACGTTTTACCTTTTTTTTTAATGTAATGCTCCAACGTAAACAGAATTAGACGTGACTAGAATTCTAAATATGCAATGGCTAGAAGCTCACAACAATATTTTTGAATCGTTATTGCGGCAAAATTGAATTTCTTAAAAGAAATAATAACAAAGTGAATAATATTTTTATTTATATCAGACTGATGCTGTTGTTCGATGGCTGTTTTTGTGATATACGGACATAAAACTATCTGGAAATATATTAGTAGGTATATTTATAGGGTATAGAGATTTTTTTTTTATATAATATCTTGGACACAATACACACACCGCCCTCTAGTTCCAAGCTAAGCACCTAAATGCTTGTGTTATGGATACTAGATAACGAATATTAATATATATATACTTTTCTTTTGTAAATACATACTTATAATACATAGAGAAACACTCTGACGCCACACAAACATTCGTGTTTGTCACAAATATTTGTGCTCGGGTGGGAATCGAACCCCCCACCTCATTTCTGCAGCCGATAGTTTTACAAATGCGCCACGAGGCCCGTTTAGTTTATTAGTCTTAGTGGTTCGGTCACAGAAATAGATCAAGATAGAACGGCCGCGATGTCATATTTCCATACATTTCGAGCGTGTCACTTTTTTGAAAAACCACGCCCACAGCGTGACGTCATTTTCATTGTGAGCAGGGCGACTAGTTAGGAGACACAAACATTAGATTATCGATGTTAATATCGGAAACGTGTGTTAATTTTATTATTTTTATATTTTACCAACTTTATTGATTTTGTGTAACGATAATCATAGAAAGTAAAACATGTTAAATACTTTAATCCGACATATTAAAACCTAAAACATATTTTTCCAACAGTATATAAAATTTAATTATAAATATTTTACTGTCCTTGAAACTATACATATTTATTAAATATTTGCCTTTTTGTAAGGGTTGGCCTCACAGTCCTGGTTAAATAACGAAGCCGAACGTCTACATATACCTCGGTTACTGCCCGTTTGAGAGAAGAACGAGATGATTTTCCATCGGCGATTGGTCAAATTGGTGAAAACTTATATTGTCAAATAAACTGCTGCCAATGTAATTACGAAGCACTTTGGTTGAAATTTGTGGTGTTAGAATAAAGTAGGGACAAAGCAAGACATGAGCTGATACTCAAATTATTATTGAATTAATTTAAGTCCTAAGACTCAACGATACATGGAGTGCACATCTCTAACATTCGAACCAATCACAGCGATTAACAGACACAGCGATCAACTGGCAGGTGTATTGTGTATTTCGTTCGATTCGACGTACATTACGCGTATAATTTATACGCGCAATGTTTTTGTATACGAGCGTTGAATGCGGACAGCAATGGATATTTATCATAACGAAAAAATATACACCTTATGATCGTAATTATTGAACATAGTAAAAGCAAAACAATAATTTATAATCTCAAAAAAATACTTTCTACTGATTTTCTGTACTTACTGATCATACGAAATATTTCCTTTTTTCATATTTGATTCACTACTTTTGTTTTTACAATTTGCCACAGCATAATAAGGCATATATGTGACGTTTTATCTATTTTTTTACGTCCTGAACGCATGGCAGGAACGCTCGTAGCGTAATGAGATCGAAAAGCATGCAATATAGTGCATGGTTTTGGCACGCTTGCTACGCCTATTCGCCGTTCTATCTTGATCTATTTCTGTGGTGCATAGTTTTGGCAAGCTTGCCACGCCTATTCGCCGTTCTATCTTGATATATTTCTGTGTTCCCGCTTCTGTTTCTGATTAAGATTCGATTGGGTTTGATTCCGGACTCACACAAATGAGTTCTCGGTATTCTTTTCGGAAGTTATATGTGATAAATATCGATGACTGAATACATTGTGCCCGGTGTAATGGCTAAGGTTCACCACCTATTCCATTTGGGACGTCACGTTACGATACGGCGAGTCGAGGCTTTAATAGCCGCCGCCTACCTTTTTGAAGCGAGAAATTTGAAAGAAAAAGAGATTTTTCGCATTGAGTTAGGACTAAATTATTATATCAAGGAACTTTTATTTGCAAGTCCTCGGTTCGTAGCCCGATACGATAAATGAATCAACTGTGTCTACTATCATATGGCAATGAGCGCATCGCCTATTCCATAGGGAGACATATTTCATAGAGGTGCAATGCTGCTGCATCGTTAGGTGTTAAAGGATATATATTTATAACAATCAAGTAAATTAAATTTGCGGAGTAACTATCCCATGACTTTGTCGAAAACAAGTTTGTAAGGAAGGAAGATGGATTGAAAGTGAGAGTCGATGTAAAAGTAAGAAAAAGCATGCTCCGATGGTTGAATGAAAGAATGCATAATGCAAGTCTGACTAAGCAGATATATAATGCAAAAGCGGATGGATGTAGGTGTCGAGGACGGCTACGACACACATTCCATCACCAAATAGAACGAGTCCTAGTGGAAGGTGATGACAGGAGCCCATTCATAAAGCAGCATATAAAGCTGCGTGGCCTGTAAATATCATACATACATACATAAATTTCACGCTAAATCCCTTGCGGGGTAGGCAGAGAGAACGGAGCGCAATAAGGCACGATTCTTACACACCTCACTCGCTTCGTTGACTTTCATAACTCTTTTCATGCACGCGCGTCGATTTTTGAGGCTCCTAATGTTTTATCATATCAATGTTTTATCACTAACTTAGATAGTAGCAACTTAGATATACTTACCCGACTGGTGTATGTATCGGAATCTTTATCATCAGCTAACCGGTCCAAATGTTTGTTGAAGGAGTCATGTGTAAAGTCGCTGAACTTATTGAGTTGCGTGTTCCGTTTTGTCTCGCGGTCCAATGTACTCTGACCTTGGAAACGGTCCTTTTGTATATTGTAAGGGTCCAGGCTGTATATAAAAAAATATATATATTTTAGTGAACATACACATACATAACTTCACGCTAAATCCCTTGCGGGGTAGGCAGAGAGAACAGAGCGCCATTAGACACGATTCTTACACGCCTCACTCGCTTCGTTGACTTTCATAACTCTTTTCATGCACGCGCGTCGGTTTTCGAGGCTCTTAACATCACCTTCCTCCAGAACACGTTCTATTTGGTCATGGAATGTGTGTCTTGGCCGTCCTCGACTACTACATCCATCCGCTTTTGCATTATATATCTGCTTAGTCAGTCTTGCATCAACCATTCTTTCTACATGTCCGAACCATCGGAGGATGCCCTTTCTTACTTTTACACCGACACTCTCTTTCAAACCAACTTCCTTCCTTACAACCTTGTTTTCTACGCGGTCAGCGAGAGTCACTCCGCAGATTTTGCGTATATATATTTCCATATATGTATTTTAGTGAAATTTTAAAATATTTCATAAATAGACAGTTTAATGGTATGTGTCAAACCCAAGCAGCAGAAGTCCAAATGGTCTAGCTTTTTTCGTCGTATTAATTAATGTACACAATGATAAACTAAGATCTTAGTTCTCTATTCTGCCACTAGTTGGGCTAGAATTTTGAACGTATTGATGATTATGTGCGTACGGTGCGTTTAGTATTGAACAGAACTGTCAATAGCGATAAAACTTTGAACGGGTGCTTCTCGAAGGACAGCGAAAGTTCTTTCCCCTAAATAGAGAGAGATAGATAGAAATCCTCATCATCAGCCTATTGCAGTCCACTGCTGGACATAGGCCTCTCCCAAGATGGAAATATAGAGTTCTATATTACGTTCGCACTCCTAGATCATTAATGTACAATATATATATATATATATATATATATATATATATATATATATATATATATATATATATATATATTATATCTAATTACTGATTTTAAAAGACATCGAGAAATTCTAAATCAATTTAAGTATATTTGAGCTCATATGACCCTAGTGGTGCATCTTGTCAGGCAGGCTGGTCATAAAACTACAGACAAATCTGTTAAAAATCTAGATTGCTCGAAAGCATAACATGTTGTGCCGACCCCTCATCTCAATTAGAGTGAGCTGAGAGCAAGAAAATGAATGAACGATGAATGATAAGGAACAGCATTATAATCTATATATATATAAGAGATTTCCACCTATATATTGACTCATCACGATATCTCTGGAACCATAAGGCGTAGCGACTTGAAATTTGGTAGGATTATTCCTTTCGCCGAGTAGAGGTCAGCTAAGAACGGATTTTACGAAATTCCACCCACAAGGGGGGTTGCGGGGGTGTTAACAATGGAAAATTCCCATTTTTAACCTATAGCTGCTATCGACTTCAAATTTGTCGAAGATATTGCAGTATTAACATAGCGGGGCAGCAGTTATTACTTTTAATGCGAAACAGAGTTCGCCGGGTCAGCTAGTGAATAATAAAACCTGATCTCCGTCTTGTGTAAATAATCATTCGTCATACCTGTTGGCACTCATCATTTGTCTGGTCTTCTCGACAACCTCCCACTCTTTCTTCTCTTGATATGACTTCCCGCCAGGATCTCCTATCCCTGATACAAAATAAAAATATCATTCCTATAGTTTAACGAAGTTTGATTAAAAAGCCATTGACATGAGTTCATGTGACACTTAATGCCCACTAAACGCTGTTTTGCTAATAAATAAGCGGTAGACTAGCCCTAGCATTTACGGTAAGAAAAATAGATATTGACCGATTCTTAGACCTACCCAATATGTAAACAAAATTTCATCAATATCGGTCGAACTATTTCGCTGAAGTTTGTTAGTGATAAATATCATGCCAACAAGAATATTTTGACAAAGATTTATATCTAAAAAAGGGGTCTTATGTTAATTTAACGCCCCTGCTAAATCCCTGGTAGTTGGAGTTTTAAAAATAAAGTTTTTTCTATCCTTTTTTTAAATTGCGGATACGGTTAAGTAGTCTCGAACTCATCGCGGACAAACGTCGTAGCACGCAATTTATATACAATAATTATTGGCCACTAATGTAAAATGACAATGCTACATTTCAACTAAAGATTTATATTAATTTATGCATTATATTTGAATTTGGAATGGCTGTTTTTTTTTTAAATAAACAGTTCATTCTATACGTTACTGGCTGAATCTTAAAATCTCTATTTAACTGCAAGAAGGTTGGGTGCGTTTCCAAACTTCTTGCAGGTTACTTTATGAAGATTATTCTCGTTAGGTTGGTACTCATTTGCATACCGTTGCGTTTTCATTGGTCAGCTGTCAGGTACAAATTTAGGGTTCTTGATTTATAGAACGTACCTATATATAATGTTCAGGATAATATTCACCTCTACAAGGGATAACATATTGTCCTAGTTGGATTTGGAATATGTAATATGATGCAAATAGCTAACGTATTGTTTGTTACAAGGGTGGGTTTTATAAATGTCAGATAATATGTATAATTGTTACTACTAATTGTAAAAAAAAAACAATAAAGATACTGGTTGAATAGTGAAAAAGGATTTTTTTTTGCTTTTTAATGTTTTTTTTATTAACTAGCCGACACGGCGAACTTTGTTCCGCATCAAAGTATTTTTTACAGCGTTTACAATTATTAAAGTGCTAAATCTCGCAAATTATCATCATACACGACTTATACATAAAAACCACCCCATTGACACCTTCTATATATTAAAAAAATCTGCATCAAAATCTGTTGCGTAGTTTCAAATATCTAAACATATGGGGTTAGACAGCGAAAAGCGACTTTCTTTTATACCATGTAATGATAAATAATAAAAAATTAGAAATACTAATAAACTGTTATTAATAACTAGGTTGATTTTTATTTTTGATTGGAATATAACTAGCATATTCTAGCCATAATTAATATTTGTAAAATCAACTTTTAATGAAATTAGAAAAACTTTGCTGAGAAGCACTATACTAGAGAGAAAAGTAAATGTATAAATGTTACTCTCATAGTGTGATAATATCATTGCTACATACCAGGACTGTTAACTCTTCGACGTTCGTTCTCCAGTGAGGAATAAGGACTGCCCTGGTCCAAATTGTCCTGCGACCCGCTGTGTGAACTGTACATTTTATAATTGGACCTTTTTTCAACAACACGCTTTGTGGTTGTCACTGGACTATAGCGCTCGACTGGACTGCTTACTCTGTAGAAATTAAACGGTATAAAGTTAATTTAGAGTCTCATCAAAGTCTTCTACTAATACTAAGTAAGTTTGGTAAGTCTTTCTGGTAAGTACTTTCTGCTTGATAGTAAGGGCTTACCATCCATTTGGGTTATACATATTCTCTTCAGAGGATTGTTATACTTATATTAAATTCACAGCTATATGAAGATATAGCTGTGAAGGAATTAATGTTGTCGTTATTTTTATCCGACTGCTCCTGAAGGAGGGTTACATGTGTTTGTTTTCTGGTTGTTGACGATGTAATTATGTCATGTATTTATATCTATAATGAATACAGTTACCATGGTCCGTGTTATACAATAATAAAGATAAGAAAACTTAACAAGGAAGGCGTCTACTTATTTTTTCCTCTCTCTTGATATCAGAGAAAGAAAAACATTATATTTATTTTTCTGTCCTCTACAATATGTTACAATCTTACCTGCGTGTAATTAGGGATCAGTCGTTTTCTCGGATGAGGTAACACAACAAGCAAAACAAGTAACATACGCAACAAGCTATTTCCCCCTACTTCCATTATTTTTTAGTAAGCCTCGACATAACGAGATCAATTCATAACAAAAAAAAGTAAACGACAATTAGAAATTAAATTGTTGCAGATGTTCATGGAGGACGGTATTTACTTTCTTTCATAAAATATAATAAATAAATACATAAATGCCTTTTCGCAGTCGGGTAAATAGCGTTTAAAGGAAATCTTTCATCCCTTACTTCACTGTAAAAAACAGTTATTTACAAGGGAACATTAAAATGAAAACAACTGGCGCATTAAGGCCGTCGAGATCGTGAAAATTGATTTACATCATAAATATGGGCGAGTTTTACAGATACAGCTTTAAATATAAATAAATTAATTTACATATATTACGGTAGGTAGGTAACGTTTTCGTTGCAGGAAACAAAATTCCATGAATATATTAATTCGAACAAACCTCTATTTTATTAAAGGACAATGTAGAATTCCAAACACTACTTATTTAGGTTTTTATTGTTATTTTGTTGTTATTACTTGCGCCTATCCAAAAAGTTGATTTAGCTTTAATTATTTTCTGAAATTATGTCTAATAGATATCGGTGACTGACGACTTTGTGCCCGGTTCGCCACCTACTCCATTTGGGACGTAACATAATACCTAAACCTTCGGGTGAGTCCTTAGTTTTCGCAAATATGTTTTCTTCTTCCTAATATTAGTACAGATATATAGTAACATATAAATATATGTACCTATTAATTGGACTAGCAGTTCTATTCAAAGGACTGTCTCTTCTAACAAGCGGACTTGTAGTCCGGCCCGAGGGACTAGTAGCTCGATAAGGACTGCTCGCTCTGAATGGGCTGCCGGCTCTATTCACATCCAGTCTGGATCCATTCCCCAAATGTTTCGTTGTTATTGGACTTGCAGTTCTATTTCTGGGACTCTCCGAGCCGTATCTAGTAAATGTGTCTTTGACTGTCGTCGCTTTCGATGTGGAATATGCGGAATCTGTCACATCATATCCTCGATCTTTGTCGTCAGATCCGTATGATGATTTGTAATAATCTGTGGAGTCACGTCTTTCCTCCCGACGATCTATCGAACTAGTGCTGTGTTTCGTCATGTTACTCTCGTATAGGTTGTATTGATTTTTAGGACTTTCAGATCTTATCCGTGTAACTGCAAAAAGATATAATATTTTATTTTAGACTAGTTGACCCGGCGAACTTTGTTCCACATCAAAAGTAATTTTTACAACGTTTACAACTAAAGTGCTAAATCTTGGAAATTATATTTTTTTCTTTAGTACATTATACATGAATTATAGTTAAAAACCACCCCATCGATACCATCTATTTCTTAAAAAAGACCCGCATCAAAATCCGATGCGTAGTTTCAAAGATTTAAGCATAAAAGGGGATAGACAGCGGAGAGCGACTTTATTTGATACTTTGTAATGATAAATATATAATGTAATTTAATTGTAAGTTCCAAGATCAGTTTATGTTTAACATAAACAAATTTCCATGACCAAATTGAACGTGTCATTGCGAAAGGTGTTCTCTGGAGCCCTAGGAACTCGTGAGCGTATATGATAGGAGTTATGTAAGTCGAAGAAGCGAGTGAGGTGTATAAGAATCCCACTTTCTGGCGCTGACTTGTCGTGACGTTAAATAAGTAAGTTTCTTGATGCAATTGTGTTATGTTTTTTTAGTATTAGCGCCACTTACTTTTTACCATTCAGAAATGCTATGCCAAAAAGGGATCTACCATTTGCCTATAATGATTATAAAGTTTAAGTTTTTTTACATTTTAAAAAACGAGTTTTTAATTTTATTCTGTATTAAATTTATAATTAATGAAATATAAATACTAATACCTACCTACGTAACAGTCAGATGTGACTTATCACATCTATTTGTTACGTAGGTAGGTATATTATTTTATTCCCCTTAGGGAATAAAATAACGACTAAAGTATACATTGTAGTTAAAATATCCAATTACTTGTAATTCAACTAAGAACGTTGTCCGGTCCAAGTTTGATGAAACAACCCATTACCAAGTTGACTGTGTCCGTCGATCGGACATTTCAGGCACGGACAGCTATATATAGAATGCAGCAACTGAATATTTAGTTACTTTGTAAAAGCAGCCAAAATTTAAATAATTCAGAGGTACCTACGAGTACGCGTATATATGTAGCACATATGTATCGCATATGGCAGACATTGCAATCTTTATTTGAGGTGAGTGCAAAATGTATTTATATATAACGGGTAAATATAATTTTTATGCTTCTACAAAAGATTTGTGACTAATATATAAAAAAATCTTAAAATACTCAAAAATCGACTGAAAATTTTCCAGGTACGGTTTAGGCACATTGTGAGCAGAAAAGATAATTACGTCTTCTGTTATGATAATTTTAAACAGTAAGATTGTATATCTTTTTCTTCTTCTTTAATTTTAAAACAACAGCAGAATTTAAGACAAAATGGTCTGTTGTCTCAGGTTGACACTTACAGTATTTACTGTAAGTGTCAACCTGAGACAACAGACCATTTTGTCATCAACAAAATATAAGAGACAGAAACACACAAATTGAATAAAAGCAAAAATAAAATGGTCTTAATACTAGCAAGTATTAAAATACACTCTCGCTGTTTTTTTTAGTTATAGGATATAATTTGTATAAGTGCTTTTCATATTTATATTATTATGATATTATCTTTATTCTCAAATCTATTACAGGGTAGACAGAAAAGACGCTCGTTTCTTTGAATATCACAAGTCTTGTCGTACATGCTCTTCAGTTTGGGGGCCTATGACATCGCCATCCGCAAGGATTTGTTCGATTTGGGCATTGAAAATGTGCTGTGGCCCTCCTCGATCCTGAAATGCTTCTTGATTCTTCTTTTACATTCATACATACATAACTTCACGCCAAATCCCTTGCGAGAAAAGATATATTTATATTTGTACATGTCTGAACCATCGTAGCATGGGGGAAGATGCATAGGCGGTCATGTGAAGAGCGTGTGCGTCGCGTTCCCTGCCGTACCAGTACGACACAATCTTGACCGAAAAAAATACCTACAGCTGAGTTGGCTACTAGGGCGTGCCCAGATAGCGACGGGCACTGATTAGAGCCCCCGTCGGTGCGGCTGCATGCGGCGAGAGGGGCCGCCACCCTTCACGCAGCGCAAAACCGAGGAGAGGCGTGTGTCGTACAGGCACGTGAAATCATCCTCTGTTACTTTATTAATTATTAAAAATAAACATGAGTTGAAATTACCAGGACTGGATATTCTTGCATAAGCAGGTGATGGACTCGAACTGTCTCTTGGTTTCTTCGAGCGTGGTCCCACACGGAACATATGCGGGGAGCCGTGGACGTCGTACCCATTGAAATATATGTACAGCTGGAATTTATTACAAGTGCTATCACAGATCTGGTATTAAGAGTTTTAATGAAATTTTTCAGGTTTATATGCAGCTTATATCCGAAAAAAATATCAGCTGCAAATAAAGATTTTGTGTGATTTGGCACTAATTTAAAAATAATCATAAGATTTGTAGAAATCTAAGTAATTAAGAATTTTGATCTCGATTTTCTAGTGACTTCGAACATATGGGGGAAGTAACGACCCGACCTTAACCTTACTGCCTACGTTTTCCGTATATTAAAAGTAGTAATCAGAAAAAAAAAATCCTTTGAAACTGTTTAATTTTTGCACCAAAAACGTGGACAGAATAAAAATAAATTTACAAGAGAACTTTTTTTTTTATAAATAAATTGAAAATTAAACGAATTATAAATTCAGTCAATACAGGATATCACAACCGATTGCGTTTCGATATTGCTATTGGTATTATTTGTTCAAATATTCATGAAATTTTATTCGTATTTTGAATATTATATCTCGCGGCTCCAGTGTCAGCCAGATATTTAATGTGGATCGAGAGAATAAATTATATCCTATCGAACTAAATCAAACTCTAATAATAATATTTAATAGGACATATTATGTAATGTGATGCATAGATTAGATAGATTTGTGGGCCTCGTGGCGCATTGGTAAAACTACCGGCTGCAGCAATGAGGTCGGGGGTTCGATTCCCACCGGAGCACAAATATTTGTGACTAACATGAATATTTGTGTGGCATCTGGGTGGTTTTCTAAATATTATAAATATGTATTTACAAAAGAAAAGTATATATGTATTAATATCCGTTAACTAGTATTCATAACACGAGCATTTAATTGCTTAACTTGGAACTAGAGGGCGCTGTGTGTTTTGTGTCCAAGATATTATTATATTAGAGTAAGAGCCAGCGACCGCCAGACCTTCGTTATTTTATAACGCCTGAAAGTTTGTCAGCTCCTAGTCCCAGCACATGTAAGAACGATAGCCAATTATTATGTTTGGACCATAGTTACTTTGGCAGGTACGGGGTACCAAAGATGGAAATAAATTATTCTACTTTCGTTATTTTATAAGGGTTGAGCTTTTGATATTATCTTCAGAATAATATTAAAAACCACGATTTTAATTGCCGGACAGTTCCCATGGTGGCAACCCCTTGCCAGACAGCCTAAACGTTCATGAAATTATAGATGACCTACATACAGATCGACATTCGTCAATGTATGGATTCATTTTTGTAATTTTCCTTCGAAATATTATTAGAAATCACGTTGTCCATTGCCAAACATAAAGCGTCGTAGCAACCCCTAGCCAAACACCCCTTATATATTCATAAAATTATAGGGTTAGATTTGTATTAGAATTTTACCTTCAGGATATTATTAAAAAACACATATTACCAGACCTTAAGCATCCTGGCAACTCGTTGTGGCAACATTAAACGTTTTTGCCAGATTCCCATAATGTGTTTATAAAATTATATAACTAAAAAATATTATTTATAAATATAAAATATTTATAAAATTCGACGGAGTGGCGAGTTAAAAGATTAATTGGCGATCCTATGACGTTCGACAATGAGCTGCAAAGCCTAGAGCACAGGCGAAGGTGTCCAGCCTCTCGGTGCTCTATAGGCTACACTCTGGTGAGTGTACGCAAGAGTTACACAACCTGATCCCCTTTCTATCGGCGAACTACGCGACGTACTTACCGTCTACACCCGTACATAGTTGAAATACCACCTGTACGAACTAAGCGCTTTGGATCTTCCTTCATCATCCGCACAGCTGGTGAATAGAACAAACTGCCTGCGTCGGTGTTCCCCTTTAGCCATGACATAGAGAGTGAAACTAACGGGACAGTGCGCTTTACATCAACGGCCTCGTCGCTACTCGGTAAAATATAAAAAAAATAAGTTTATAGTGGTGCAGTGGTCGAGCGACTTCTGATCCAGAGGTCCGGGTTCGAATCCTGACACTGGCTTACTCCATTGACTTTTCGAAATTGTTTTGGGAAGTTAAGTGTGATAAATATAAATGTGTGCCGTGAACTTTGTGCCTGGTATGGCAATAGGTTCGCCACCTGTTCCATTTGGGACGTAAACATAACCGCGAGACGTGGCTTAACAGCCGCTGCCTACACCTTCGGGTAACAAAAGGAGTGAAGTTATGTTATGTTAAAAATAATATAGGCTATTCAACTTTTGTCAAAGTGAAGCTTTGTACCCGGTACGCCAATAGGTTTGACACCTATTCCATTTGGGTCAAAAACAAAATAGCGAGTCGAGACTTAACAGCTACTGCCTACACTTTCAGGTAGAAAAAGGCGTGAAGTTATATGTATGAAGCTTTATACATTGACGAAAGTAGATCGGTATGTAGGTTATCTATAATTTCATGAACGTTTAGGCTGTCTGGCAAGGGGTTGCCACCATGCGAACTGTCCGGCAATTAAAATCTTGGTTTTTAATATTATTCTGAAGATAATATCAAAAGCTCAACCTTTATAAAATAACGAAAATAGAATAATTTATTTCCATCTTTGGTACCCCGTACCTGCCAAAGTAACTATGGTCCAAACATAATAATTGGCCATCGTTCTTACATGTGCTGGGATTACGAGCTGACAAACTTTCAGGCTTTATAAAATAACGAAGGTCTGGCGATCGCTGGCTCTTGGGCTATATTATTTTGAATATTATATCTCTCGGCTCCGGTGGCAGCCAATAAATCATAACATATCGAAGTAAATCAAATTCTGAACAACACATAATAATAACAATATTTAATGGGACTTATTATGTAATGTGATGCATAGAAAATTATGTACTAGCTATATGACCCGGGGATAGCAATATTAGCAATAGCTATTCATTAAATTTGGTAAATTTGATCCAGCAGTTTTTTTTGGACGCAATACACACACACACAGCGTCTTTTGGCTGTGTAAGCTAATCTAATAGCGCTTGTGTTACTTGAAACTGGCTAACAGATATCAATTCATATATCTCTATTGTAAATACATTATTATAATACATAGAAAACACTGAGATGCCATGCAAATATTCATGCATAACATATATATTTTTACTCGAGTCTGGATCGAACCTGTTGAGACCACCTACTTCTACTTGGCAGTCGGTTTTTTATACCAATGCACCAGGAGGCCTGTCATACCCAAGTGTTAGCTTTAGTCAGTTATGTGAGCTATGTGACTAAAAGAGCGATTCATTCATAATTTTCCTTCTTATCCCACTCTAAGTGGGCTCTGTACAAGATGTCATCCTTTCGCACTATCCATGCTGTCAAAAGATTTGTCTGTGGTTTAATGACGACAACCCTCTTTGGAAATGTTTTTCTTGTTGTTCATCCCCCACCAGGAGGAAAAAAACAGCAATAGATAATGTTGGTCCCCAATGCCTCTTAGCCGACTCTTACGGTACCCATGAAACCAAAAGGAACTGTCTATTCATTAGTTTTTGAGATTAAGGCATTCAAAGTAAAGCGCAAATTATATTTTCTATTTTTTTATTTTTAACTGAGGCATGAGTTATGGTAGCTATGCCACAAAATTTCGAGTTTTAGTTCTAGATTACAGTTAACGTAATATGGTAAGTGGGTACTTACTCTGTGCTTTCCAGGTGCCTTTGGCATGAACGTAGCACGATACTTTGTTGAAGAGAGTTTTTCCAGCGCACACATAACACTACGCTTGTCATGGACGATATCTAGTTGCAGGTCTCCTTTGACTCCACAACCACTTGTGTCCAGTTCAAAAGAGTGTGGTTTAAGTGGTTCTGCACCTTCTAAAGCGCCAGAACTTAATCGAACTCCAGCAGGATCGAACACTTCACATGTAAAGGGTCCACCCTGAAACATATGCCATTATTTAAGAAAATTTAAAACAAACACACACATAATTTCAAACCAAGTCCCTTGCAAGGTACACACAGAGAAAGAGCGCCATAAGGCACGATTTTTAGACACCTCAACGCTCATGCTTTAGTGACTTTAATAGCTGTAGTCATACATACACGCTCGACGGTTTTTAAGGCTCCTAACATCACTGGTCATGGAAAGCGGCTGTTGTGACCTTCCTTGACCACTACTTTATTCCGCTTTTGCACTGAATATCTGCTTAGTTTATCTTGCAGCATCCATTTTTTCTATATGTCCGAAACATTGGCCATTTTCAAACAACTTCCTTGCTTAAAACCTTTTGAAACCCGACGCGGTGAGAGAGCTACAAATTTTGCCCAGTGCCCTCAATTGGACCGCGTTTATCCTACTTTTATAAACACTTTGCCATACCCAACTCTCGCTTACATAAGTTAGCGTTGGGATCAGTTGTATAATAGCGAGCTGGGCTTTTAGCTAAAATTCTTCATTTTTCAAACTTTCATCAATATTAATACATAATTTTGCTAAGTTAGCAAAGCTAGCTAGCTGACCCTGCAATCTTTCTTCGGCATCAAAAGTTATTTTTACAGCGTTTACAATAAAAGAGCTGAATCTCGAACCTTTTCACTATTTCTATACTAAATTATACATACAAAACACCCCGTTGACCATCTATTAAAAAAATAGCATCAACATCCATTGTGTAATTTCAAAGACTTCTGCTTAAAAGGTACAGATGGCGGAAAGCGACTTTGTTTTACACTATCTATTATGCAATGATATAGATAATATTATTTATATTTACCTGTATGTGATCACCTTTGTAAGTGATGGCTATAGTCCATGTGCCTGCTTCGTCTGGCTGAAAAGTGGCGCTGGAAGCTGTAGTGCCAGGTGCTGATGGCGGTGGGTGTCTAGCTTCTAGTGGCACAGCACGACCGCTCGGAGAATGTGCTGTGACATCAATATCTTGTCTTCTTGGTGCACCTAAGGTTGAATAAAATTACATTACATTGATTTAATAATTAATAAAAGAATGTAGTAGTCGAGGAAGGCCACGGCAGCTGCTTTTTATGACCTGTGCTGTCAGGAGCTTTAAAAACGGACGAGCATGAATGACAAGAGTTATAAAAGTCAAAGTTGCGAGCAAGGTGTGTAACAATCGTGACTTAAAGCAGAATGCCAGAGAAGCCGGCTTCTAGTATCTAGCTGGTACCGCAGCTCACGATGCAAATCCATGCACTTACTCATCGGCCAAAGCCCCAACACCCCTATCATGTCACTAAAAGTCAAAGAACAGAAGACGTGGTACGTACCTGTTGCACTGACTAATACTTCTACGATACTCCCAATGGCACAAGGTGCCATACCAGGTGGTGGGACTGTTACTAATCTTGGTAAAACTCTGAAGAAATATCTTCCGTCAACTCTGAAATATTGTTTTATCTTTTAATAAACAAAGAAATAAATCTAAAATACAATAAAATTTAAATTTTGTCTACAGTATAGGGGCCAAATGAGCAGCCGTGTGACCTGATGGCAAGCAATTAACGCCGCATATAAACATCTGCGACACAAATGGTGTTACAGTTGCCTTGCTGGCAAATTTGATAGGGAAAGGGGTCGGAAGTGGGATGGGGAAGAGAAAGGAGGAGGGTATCAGCCTCCGGATACCTCTTCCACCGAGCGAAACGCGGCATGAGTTACTCTACGCAAATATTCTGAGACGTCGTGGTATTTTACCACTTTTTAAAATAAGACAGGTATCTATTTTATATTTAGATTTATTTGAAGAACTCTATCGTCTAATATCTATTACTTTTACCTAAATATTAGTTTAAAAATTGCAAGTTTACTAACAAATGAATATCAAACGATAAACCATCTTTTATTTATTCCAAGTGTGAACAAAGAACAGCAAACAAGTACCTTTTAATACAAACAGGACATTACGAATGCAATGTGAGAATCTTCTCTTTGCAACTCATTTGCATATTAATATATGTTAACTACTACTCACGATATCCAATGATTTTTAATGCTTTTTGCGATTTGCAAAGATTATCCACAAAGAAATAAACATTAATTGCTAAACTATACACATATAAATAAAATTGGAGAATTTGTTTATAATATTTAAACAATCACAAACCGAAGTAAAGTTATTTTTACAATTTTTGCCTGCCTGTCTGTTTGTTTGTTCTGGCTAATTTCTGAATTGGGTGAACCGATTTTGACTGTACTTCTATTGATGCTGATGTAATGATGAGTAATTTAGGCTACTTTTATTTTAGAAAAATAACACGTATTGCTGGTAAGCTAGTTCTCAAAATTAGCGTATATTGTAATTTACTGAAATTGAGACTCTATGATGAGTCTCGGTGGTCCAGTGGTCGAGTACCCCGCTTCTGAATCCAGAGGTCGCGGGTTTGTATCCTGGCTCACACTAATGACTTTTCGAAATTAATTCCCAAAGTTACGAGTGATAAATATCGATGATTAAAATCTTTGTGCCCGGTATGGCAATAGGTTCGCCACATATTCCATTTGGGACGTAAACATAACAGCGAGACGAGGCTTAACAGCCGCTGCCTGCACCTTCGGCTAACAATAGGCTAAAGTTATGTTTTGTTACTTAAAATTCAATATTACTGAAATGTTTTAGTAATATTATATGCATAGGACGTCACTAAAAAAAGTCGATACATAATCGATTCAGTGAATATTTTTTTTTTTTTACCAATGTATAAAATTGTAAGTATTTTCAATGAACTAAAAATATACACCATTAGTAGGTCATTATCATCATTTGGCGAAGCGTAAGGCCCCATAATCACTCCTTACATTATACTTCCATGGCTACTCAAGTCGTTATGGTCCATGAGTATAATACTGTTCCACATTTTTCTTAATATTCAGATACAGTTTTTAGAATATTATAAACGTATTTGGACCTAACAAGTATTTATAAATATTTTTCTTGGTTAAATTAATATTAAATAGCGATTTGCTTTCATATTCCATGAGTAAATGCAATTCCAAAAATTAAAAAAAAAAAGAATCTCTATGTATCCCATCTATTTCATAAATAACTTAAAAAAAAATAAGTTATTTTGAAATACTTATTAAAACTATTATAATTAATAGTAGACTATTACAATTTACGTGTATGATTTTTTTTAATAATCATGTAATATCAAGAAAAATATTAGTCAATGAACGTCCGTTAACCTTTACAAGCGCGAATATAATGTGTTCTGGGAAAATGGCGTTACCCACTATTAATAATAATGTATATGAATGTACATAAAATATTATGTCTCGAGTCTTAATTAGTTTCTATGTTAATTAAGGAAAACACAAAATAAATTATTTGTAAATGTTAAAGCTAATCCTTTTTATTATAAACTCGCCTGTTCTGTAATAATTAGGTATTTAATATGGACTTCGAATGATTATAATTTAAAAAAAACTTATTGAATATGTCAAAGAAATGTCACGTTTGTAAAAAAAAGTTTGTTCTTTGTTTCAAATTTAATTTCAAAAATAGAACGAAAACGCTGTTTTTCTTTTTTTATTTGGACTTCCGTCACTGTTCCCGCGTGATTCGATGACTGAATAAATAGGAAATTGTTTTGTTTTTCGTTTGTGGCTTACCTTATATCATCAACTGCTAGAACAATTTCATGCATTCCTGCGTGTTCAGGTATAAACTCGCCAGCTCCTCTTGCGTCCAATTTCAGTCTTGACTCTTGCTCTAATGGATTCACAATGTACACTCTAACATCCGATACAGATAAATCGTTGGTAATACTCTCAATCTTTATATAGGTCTGTAAATACAAAAGAGGTTATATATTAAATTTAATTGTTTATGCAGCTGTCATTTTTAAATTCAAAGTCATAGAAGTAGTTCAAGGCTAACAATGTTTCTTGTATAGTTAAGTAATATCGATATAAGTAAATTTAACGGATTTAAAATACTAATAATCCGCTAATGTATTTGGGGATCTCAGTTTTAAAAAAAAATATAAACTGTTTATGTCTCGGTAGTCCAGTGGTCAAGCACCCCGCTTTGTATCAAGAAGTCGCGGGTTCGAAAACTGGCTAACACCAATGACTATTCGAAATTGTTTTCGGAAGTTATGTGTGATGAATATCGATGACTGAAAACTTTGTGCCCAGTATGGTTTGCCATCTATTACAATTGGGACGTAAACATAACGGCGAGTCGAACCTTAACAGCCGCTGCCTACACCGTCAGGAAAAAGAAGGCGTGAAGTTATGTTATGCTATGATATGTTACAAACTGTTCCTTCTACCTAATTTTCATAGGACTCGGCGTGGGGTTAAATCAGTAAGTAATTCTTAAAGAAAAACGTCTCAACAATTTAATATCAAAACAATACCAATAAACAATAGGAAATATCCCAATGAGTCATTCCTCTTTTAATAGTCGGGGTATTTTTAAGGCTTCCCGTTTCTCGTTTTAAGTGGGGATTCTGTGAAATACAGATAAATTGGTGATCTTAATCTCATAAGTCCCTCCGATGGTCTAACTGTCTGAATATCCGGCGCTAATTTTCCTTTGAATTAACCTTTTTCAAACGATCTTTTTACTGTTATTATTTTATTTTGTTCGATTTAATTTCACACGAGCTAGTAATCATTACATATTATAAAACAAAGTCGCCTCCCGCGGTCTGTCCCCTTATATGCTTGTATCTTTTAAACTACGCAACAGATTTTGATGTGTTTTTTTTAATAGTTAGAAGGCGACAAAGGGGTGGATTTTATCTATAATTTATATATCATAGAGTAAAGAAAAAGTGATAAATCCAAAATTAACTTTTTTGTTTTATGGGGAACAAAGTTCGCCGGGTCAACTAGTAATAATATAAAAGTAATATGAATAGCAGTACTTATTTATGACTAAACTATGTACCACTTCATGATTTAGGGATTTCTTAATTTTCTCTTACAGATAAATTTACTATAGACGCACAAATAATTACCAAACAAATTAGTTCAATATATTATATCATTGAAATATTAATGGTAACTTTTAATCTTTTACCTGGGACTTTTTTTTCGTCACGTTATAAAGACTGTTTAACTTACTGGCTCTCCAACTCTTCCTGATGTCGAGTCCAGGGCGACTCGTAGCATTTCGTGTACAGGTGGACGTGGTGGCACGTTCCTCAGATGTGTGGCCCACGTCATTACACCCAGGTGGTCTACTTCGCTTTGGCTCATGTCTCGAGCTGATAGTACGGGTTCAACACCTACATTAGAAATCTGGTATTAATATGAATAAAATATTTAGATAAATGGATAAAATTAGATATTTTCAACTTACCAATTTTCTTAGCAGCATCCAAAGCCATCTGGTTGTTCTCCTCCCATCGGGCTGGGTCACGTCGTAATCGACTCGGTGGAGGTGCAGGTCCACCGATGGAACGAACCAGTTCATTTGCTACCCGACCGTCATTCCAGTCCGTCTATAAGAATTGTATAAATGCTATAGGCGCATATTTATTTTTAATCAGCTCCCTGGCTCCCAACAATTACATCTAGGAAATATTAAACATGTACCATACATTGAACATAACTGCACTGTATATCTGCTATCTGCTTAGTCAATCGTGCTTATTTATAATTTTACAGCGTAAAATTTACGAAGTGACGCTTATGTTTCATAATATCAAACTCTTGCTTCCACAATTTATATAACCGAGCGCAATATAAATATGCGTCATTCTTATTTTACGGTAGCATGATATTAAAAGGCTAAATAAAATCAAATAATAAATTATAAGAAAAATATAGCAACATAATATTATATGTATTGAATAATGCATCCCACTAAGACAGGAAATAATAGATATACGTTATTGAAGTAGGGAATTATGATTTTGGTCTAGTGGTCCAGTGGTCGAGCACCCCGCTTCTGAATCCAGAGGTCGCAGGTTCGAATCCTGGCTCACACCAATGACTTTTCGAGAGTTATGTGTGATAGATATTGATGACTGAAAACTTTGTGGCCGGTATGGCATTAGGTTCTATTATGTCTGTTATGTTATGTTATATTAATCTTACTTACCGTGAAGTTGGTGATGGCTCTTTCAATTCTCGAATTGACCCACTCAAGAGTGGACCTAAATCCTGCTGAATCTGGTTTCATAAAGTATGACAAGTACGTCATTCCTGACAGCTCATCAAGCCAAGGTGATGCTAAATATTCAGGTTCCAGCACCATCGGCACTTCAAGCTCTCTGTGTGCTAGTCTCATGGCGCGACGGCAATTCTCAACAGCTTCATGACGATCTAGAAACAATCGGATATTTTAGAAATGAGAAATCTCTTGCAATTCACTAAGTTTTATTGGGCTGAATTGATAAACTTAAAGCAACTTATAAGGTTCCTAGAATTTAAGTATTACAGTGGTAGAGCTACGCAGTTCGCCGCATGAATTAGTCAGCTCGACCATTGAAATACCACTAACTCTCAAAATATCGACATGAAGTAGCTCATGCCGCGTTTCGCTCGGTGAGACAGGTATTTGGAGGTTCGCCCCCTTCCCTATTTCTCGCACAACTAACATGTTATACTTTAAAAAGAGGCGTTTCCACGCTTACCACCTTCGTCTAAGTTATACAATAAAACGTCTAAATAATGGTTCAAACATAATTAATTAAATAGCCTTATATTAAAGTAATGTACATTTTATTTGCCGCCAAAAAATATATGTAATCTGTGGATAATAATTTGTAGGTACCATTTGTAGGTACAATGGTGTGTTATAAAACCTCCTTTGAACGCCAACGCTTACGCTTAATATGAACAATGTGATTATAAACAATCAAATTTTTATTGTTCTCATCAATTTACACACGCATTTAATTCTTTTATAATTATAGTTGTGTTTAATATCGAAACGTCTTATAATTATATAAGACTTTTCGATACTAAACACGTATAACAGTATATTAGACTTCCGCAACCGACAAATTGTTATGAGTTAAATGTTTACCTAGATGTTTTGTGAAACTTTTCGTCATCATCATTCATCATTAGCCTTTTTTTTTTTGAGGTCCACTGCTGGACATAGGCCTCCCCCATAGAGCGCCACAACTGCCGGTCCGCTCAATCATGGGGGGTTTTTGCCATAATCGCCACGCTTGGCAGGCGGGTTGGCGATCGCAGTAAGCTGTATTTTCTTGAGAGAGAATGCTGCTGCCCATTCTTCTAGCTTTTCCCTTAGTCGCCTTTTACGACACCCACGGGAAGAGATGGGGTGGCGGTATTCTAAGCCGGCGCCACACAGCAAAGTGAAACTTTTAAGCTCATCTTTTTGGTAGGAATAGGTTGCGTTACGAAATATATGAAAACAGTCAGACAGTATGCAAACCGACAGAGATGGTGGGAGATCGTGTTAAAAGCTGTGACCACGACCGCTTCGTCAAGAGCGATACGCCAGAATAGAAGAGAGGGAAGTAAGTGACTGGCATAAAAAAAAAACATTCCTATACTTTAAGATGGGATAGGGGAAGGGTTGTAAGTGGGACGGATATGGAAGGGGAAAGTGGTTGGGTTTTGGATACCTCTATCACCGCAACAAACGTGGCATGAATCTCTTTTCGTTGTGGCATTTCACTGTTCGAGCCGCCGAACTTTTATTTATTTATTTATTAAAAACATTTACAATATCATTACAGGTATTCCTAAATCAATATTGTAAGACAACTGTGTGACTATACTACGCAAGTAAAATGAATTCGATATTTTAATATAAGGTATGCTGACTTAGCTCTCTCCAGTGCGGGAATATGCCAGGTTTGCAGTGATCCAGTAGAGCTGATAAAAGCACTCCGCTGTTCCAATCGGTAGTTAAGTTGTTGACTCGGCATTCTGGCAGCGCTGCTTGTAGCCACGAGAGCATAAGTTTTCTGCAATCAAACACAAAATCATTAGCAAATATACTATTACTCAAATTCAATCTTAATAATTCAGGATTGAAGCAAATTGTCACACGTAATAAAACATTTAAGGTGAGCAAGACATATTTATTTTTGACTAAAAAGGTCGGTGGCCCAATGGTTGAGCACACGGCTTCTGATCCAGAGGTCAGGGTTCGATTCCTGACACTGACTCACACCAATGACTTTACGAAATTGTTTTTGGAAGTTATGTGTGATAAATATCGATGACTGAAAACTTTGTGCCCGGTATGGCATTAGGTTCGCCACCTATTCCATTTAGGACGTAAACATAACGGCGAGTCGAGGCTTAACAGCCGCTGCCTACACCTTCAGGTAACAAAAGGCGTGAAGTTATGTTATGTATTTATTGACTATACAGTTGTATCCAATAGCTTAGTAGATGTCTTCCTTATAGATTTTGTGTGAGATTTAGGCAAATTTATTTAATGATCCTTAAAACGCATTGAAATTTGGTATCCGAATTGAAAGAGCCTGAAAAACCGAAGAGGTTGTTTGTCAAGAATTATGAAAGTCAAAGATAGTGAGGCGTATAAGAATCGTGGCTTATGGCACTCAGTTCTCTTTGCCTAACCCGCGAGTGACTAGGCGTGGAGTTATATACATGTGTGTACTTGATTTAATATTATTAGGACAATATGCGGATTGAGTAAGAATTGAGTTGGATAGAAAGAGAGAGTTAGAAATGAAAGAAAATTAATGTAAGAAAGAGCATGCTCCTATGGTTCAGACATCTAGAAAGAATAAATGACGCCAGACTGAACAAGCAGATATACAAAGTAAAAGCGGATGGATGTAGGAGTCGAGGACGATCACGACGCACTTTCCATGACCAAATAGAACGAGTCCTTGAGAACCTTGATGTCAGGAACCTTAAAAATTAACGCGCGTGCATGACAGGAGTTATGAAAGTCAAAGAAGCCTTAAGGCACTCTGTTCTCTGTCTACCTCGGAAGGCAGTTAGCGTGAATTTATGTATGTATGTGAACAGAGCTAATAAGATATGTATTATATCTTTAAGAATAATATATTTACGAATACATTTTATACTAATTGTTTACGTAGTGTGCCGTTACATTTTTTTTTTCATAATTAAATCTGATACACAGACCGTTAAGGGTTGCTGTGAAACTCATTTTATATGTGAAATGACTATTGTCTAATGTCACTTTAACATGTTTTATAACCTCACGCCTCGTCTGCCCGAAGATGTAAGCAGCGGCTGTTGAGCCTCGATTCTCCCATTTTATACGACCCAGATGAAATAGGTGGAAAAAATTGTCACAAATCGGGCATAATGTCATGTCCGTTATGACAATTTTCATTTTTTGTCAGACATTGATATTTATCATGCCTGCATCTCATAGGGGTAGGCAGAGCCTTTGGCTTGCAATAAGCTACGATCTTAATACACTTCTTTCGTCTCATCCACAGTCATACATCTCATCATGAATTGACGTTACATATCACACATAATTTCCAAAAAACTATTCAGAATAGTCACTGGGTGTGAGTCCGGATTCTAACCTGTAACTATATGAGTCAGAAGTGGGTTTCTCGACCTCGAGTGCACCGAGGTGACAATATAAACATTATACACAGTTAACTATACCTCAAGGTCCATCGAGGTAAAGTTACATCACCTCATCCTTGTCTAAGGTTTGTATTTTACGCATCTATTAGTAACGGTACTTACTTGTTCTGTTTGTGATTTTATAATAAATAGGAAAATAATACTTGTTTATACTCAAAAATACTGGGTATAAGTACTGGGTACTATTAAGGCTTTCACGAAAAGTAAATATCTAGAAGTAGGTGATGATTAAACTTTATTAATTAGATACGTTTTCGTCTCATGATGATTTCTAATTCGTTAATTTCGGTGGTGGAACCCCTTGCTTATAGTGTCGGGTATATTTTTTTCAGTTAGGATATTTATTTGACTCGTTGGTCCAGTGGTTTAGTCCAGTGGTTTAGCTCTGATTTAAAAGTCATGGTTTCGATTTCGGGCTCACCAATGAAAACTGGAAATTATTTTCGAAAGTTATGTGTGATACATATCGATGACTGACAACTTAGTGCCCGGTGTATGGCAATAAGTTTGCCACCTATTTCATTTGGGACGTAACAAAACGATTCGGCGAGTCGAGTCTTAATAGTGTGTGCCTACACCTTCGGGTAGAAAAAGGCGTCATGAAAGTTATGTTATGTTACGATATTTCTCACACGTAACTGCCATAGAGTTATTGAGTCAAAATTCGAACCCGTGACTTATTGAAACAGTAGCGTGGTGCTCGACCTCCAGACCACCTAGACGAGTATAAAGCACTTAGCATTTATTTGTTATTAAGTGAAAAATCAATAATCCCTTGTCAATATTGTTAACATGTATCACGTATGAGTAAATTTACCTTGGTGGGAATTTGCTTCGGCCAATTTGGTACCGAACGATGAGTGACCAAATTAGACCCAAAATTAATTTTAGATTGCCGTTCACGATGTCCACGTTACCTGCGAAAAAAATATATCAACATTTAAATAATAAAATCGGATATTTCTAATATTCATTATATTTAACTATAAATAAATTAAATTAGTGTCAATTTTTAATATCAAAACAATTATTAAGTAGTCTTGATGGCCTAGTGGTCGAGCACACGGCCTCTGATCCAGAGGTCCGGGTTCGATTCCTGACACTAGCTCACACCAATGACTTTTCAAAATTGTTTTCGGAAGTTATGTGTGATAAATATCGATGACTGAAAACTCTGTGCCCGATATGGCAATAGGTTCGTGGCAATATTCCATATGGGACGTAAACATTAAGGCGAGACGAGGCTTAACAGCCGCTGCCTACATTTTCGGGTAACAAAAGGCGTGAAGTTATGTTACGTATCTAAGAAATCTGTCTTTTACATACACGCACAAAATAATATCTATATTACCTATTTCTTGCCTGTTCTTTGTCAATAGGTGTCAAAAAAGTTTCGACAAAATCACGAAGTGAAAACCAGGAGTCCGAACGTGATGTTGAACAAATGGTCTCCAATCAGGGGAAAAAACAGTCGCCGGCACATAGCGCCATCTTTCGGCTTTTCAACTGTGTAATAATAATAATCGGAGTGTCTAAAATTCTCAGATAATTATTAGGTTCATAAATATCATGCAAAAGCCTGCACCGTTCGGACTCCTATGTATCTGTACTTCATGGACAAAACGACTAAAACTATCCTTCACAATTCTTGGATTGACAATTATAAGCCAGACAAAAAATGACATTTCTTTTCAATGGCTTGGATATCTGATATAAAAAAAAATACAAGTATTTTTTTACTAATCTCCACTCTGACAAAGTCACTGACATAGCTAGTAGCATATAGTATTGTAAGTTGGCATAATATGGATAAGGTTTAAATAATTATCAAACTTTTCTACCGATGTTTACAAGCTTCACGCCATCGTCTTCGATAGCTTGCAGCGCATTGGTGACATTTTCAAGTTTGTGATGTTGATTCGTCGGTTTCTGACTCCATCCTTTTAATTTGCGACCCTGAAGTGCTTCAACTAACGAGCAAAGGACGGTGCCATCTCGAAAATCTTCAACTAAATCGACGACCTGTTTAAAAAAGTACGTAAGTAAAATAATCAAAATTGCTAAGTTTTTAGTGATATATTTAAGTTGTCTAATTTAACAAATAAACACATCATTATCAAAATATTCATCATGATTCGGTGGTCGAGCACCCCGCTTCTGGATCAAGAAATCGTGGGTTGGAATCCGGGCTCAAACCAATGACCAATGAATTTGTGTGTTATGTTATAAATACTGACGATGAGTGATAACTTTGTGCCCGGTGTATAGCAATAGGTTTGCCAGCTATTCCATTTGGGACGTAACATAAAGATTCGGCAAGTCGAGGCATAACAGCAGCTGCCTACACTTCCGGGTAGAAAAAGGCGTAAAGTTATGTTACGTTTTATGTATTTATGATGGCTTATTGAACAAACAAAAATGCCATCTTTACGATTTTTAATACTTTAAAGTGTAGGTAAAATATTCTGCTATTCGTAGAATGAATTATATCAATTCGCGGAATATGTGGGGAGACCCATTGTCTTGTATATAGTATCTAACCTGATGTTTAACAAACTTGGATGTTTAACATACAAAATTCCAATTCCAAGAATTCTCAAGTACTTAAAGCAACTAGTGTCCGACCGAAGCTTCGGCCAAAAATCCATCTTCGGCGAGATCTTCGGCTTCGGCCGGATTCTGGGCCGAAGCCGAAGGTCCCGCCGAAGGTACGAGAATAGTCGGAATTAAACGAACTGTTACGAAAGAGTGAGTGATTGACGGACCGGACAGCACTTAGTTCAGTGCGGATACCTCTGTCACCGAGAGAAAAATGGCAGGAGCCACTTTACGCCGATTTCCTCTGTAGCTGTGGATAATATTGTAGAAAATTATTAAATTACTAATAGTTTATAAACCTTCGGCTTCGGCCGAAGATGGTGGAGATTGCCAAATAATCGGCTTCGGCTTCGGCCAAAAATAGACTTCGGTCGGACACTAGGACTGATACACAACGAACATTTTTAATTTTTTACTTTTTACGAGAAATAATGGCTTATTTACGAAGCGATTTTAAACATTACAGCATTAAATTTCATCCAATTAAGTGTCTTAAATAAATTGTGCATGTAATGTAGATGATCCTGGCACTTTACAGCATTCAATTTTAAACGAATATTTTCGAAGATATTGCAGTATTAACATGGTGGAAAGCAGTTAAAACCGATAAATAGCACAAATTGAACCTCATAGTATCCAAAATTTACTCATTTATTACTTTTGATGCGGAACAAAGTTCGCCGGGTCAGCTAGTATATATTTAAATATGTAATGTAGTAGTATGTAATTAATAAACACAAAAACTACTCTGATCTGAAAAAATCTCTCACAAGCTCTCTCGCAAAGCTTGCAAATTCACGCTATTTATTCCTAGAAAACCCTAGAGGCACTTAATAAAACTTAACTAACGTAATGAAATGTGTAAGAAAGTGCCCTTAAACGTCTTTCGTCGCGTCGCAAAAAAATCTAAGATAACTCACAATAACTGCTTTTACTGTTAAAATTGTGAATTAAAAGTAAATATTTTTTGTCAAGCTTCTTTTTTTTTATGCGATAGGAGGGTAAACGAGCAGGCGTGTCACCTGATGGTAAGTAACCAACGCCGCCCATGGACACCAGCAACACACATAGTGTTACTGTTGCGTTGCCGACCTTTAAGGGATAGGTAGGGATGGGGAAGGAGGGGGGGTTCCGGGTACCTCTCTCACCGAACGAAACGGGCCATGAGCCACTTTACGTCGATCTTCTGAGAGGTCGTGGTATTTTACCGGTCGAGCCGGCCCATTTATGCAGCGAACTGCTTGGCTCTACCACTGTTAGAAGCTTTATAAGGTAAGCTTTATAAGGTATTATTCATGTCTTTCTAAATATGTTTGTTAGAACGGAACTTTAATTTAGAATATTTACTCTATACAGTTTAAACTTATATTTTTAAACATATTAGCAAAATAAAAATTAACTGAGTCAGCAGGCACTGCAAGTTATGTACATAAATATTAGGTTAATTAAATACTTATATTTCTACTGTTACCTTAATATTCATCGGTTTTAATGTTTCGTTGACCCAATTTCTGAATGTGTTGGCTTGTATCTCCACCCACAGGTCTTCGTGGCCTTTGATGGCCATGCCTTTTGCGGCTGTACCCTCAGGGCTGCGCGCGGCAAGACCCGCTTGCGTTATACGCCCCGCTGAGCCTTCAGCGGAGTGCGCCCGCACGCCCTGGTGACTCACTCGGAGCCCTTCCATCTTCGCTCACAACTTATTTTTTAATAATCGTTAACTATTTAATATCATTTCATTTTCTTTGGCACCACCCATCGTTGTCATCTGTAAAGATATGGTTGTATTTATTTAACAATACTATCTCACAAGCTATATGAAATAATTAGGTAATTATGATTATACGAAAATATATATTACGTATTATGTACTAATAAAATAATCCTTGACAAGAAATTACCGAGTTATTCGTAATATACAACTACACTAAATACGTTTAAATAGTATGTATCTACGTCTGTACGTAGATATTAATACGATAATTAATATTTAAGAAAAATATCGTTAGGCATGTTATAAGTAATTATAAAAATAACTATCAAATTATTATTAACAATTATATTAACTACTACTAAGGAATAAGTTTAAAATAATTTGGACTGAAATACAAATACATATTAAGCCGCACACATATATTAAAGGTTCATTTTGTTGTAAGAAAATTTTGCGATTGTATACAAGAATTCCCCAAGAATACCCCACTAAGTACCACGTTTATATAAATGACCGTTAACTTATTCTAGGATTGTTTTTATATGTGAGAATATAATTCTGCTGTAACATTAAAACATTCGCGTAAATCTAAGAAAAAAATAATTCTGCTGTATCAAAAATAAAGTGCAATAATTGTGACTAATAAGGGAATATTTATAGCCAAGACTTTAGGGATTTTGATTTATCTTATCAAACCTGGTACAATCCTGTTCAAATACGGGTATACATCTAAGACTTTTTGAAACACAAAAGACAAATTGTACTCAATGCACGGACTGCAAAGGATGTACATGCGATCATATTTGTTAATTCCTGATAAACTGTACACGACATATTACATTATTTACAGTTAAAAGACTAGGTGAAATCAAATTTCTCCTCATCTCGGCCTACTGGCAGCTTGCCCAGAAGATTGGCCGCTTTGCCACGCTGAATGGCAATGCCAATCCTCTATGCGAAGAATGAACCAACCCTCTGGTTGCTAGAGTAGTGAGGAGTGAGAGTCGCTTTGCAATTTTATATTTGATGTATGATGGAATTAAAGGAATGTAGATAGAAAAAGTGTGCACGAAAGTAGGATAAACGTGATCTAAAACATGGTTGGAAGGAAGTTGGATTGAAAGAGAGTGTCGGTGTAAAAGTAAGAATGAATTCTTTCACCATCGGGCATGCTTCGATGGTGAAAGACATGAAGAAAGAATGGATGATGCAAGCATGATTCAGCAGATATACAATGCAAAAGCGGATGGAGTCGGTAGGAGGAGGACGGCCACGATACTTCTGCTGACCAAATAGAACGAATTTTGTAGTAGGTAAGGTGATGTTAGGAGCCTCAAAACTCGACGCGCGTGCATGAAAAGAGTTATGAAAGTCAATGAAGCGAGTGAGGCATGTAAGAATCATGCCTTATGGCGCTTTGTTCTCTCTGCCTACCCTGCAAGGGATTTGGCGTAAAGTTATGTGTGTATGTTTTCTATAATTTTCTGAGTCCATCATAACTCTTATGTTATGGCATGTCTTTATTAATCGCGATGTTTTTAAAAGTGATATACTACCTCTTTTCGCAGTCAAATACTACATTTTAGTTTACTACCATCCAATTAAAGATTGGATTTATCCACATTTGAGAATAGAAACTATCAGTTTCAGTTTGCTTATGAAAATTAAACAGGAATTTTTGAACGTTAAATCTGTTTTCTTTTTCATTTATTTTGACTGTCGTTTACGTTTAATACAAACGAAACGGGCTTGGATGTCGTGTTATTTTTTTTAAAACAGTCGTAGTTTTTTTGACTCAATCCTTTTGACGGCGAATTTTATCACGAATTTAAAAGTTTCAAGAGAATTTTTGAAGCGTACTTAATTAGCATAAATTAGTACGTGTTTTATTTAAGTTATTGCCAAACGGAATAAGTTTATACTATTTTAGGAGGAACATTTTTAGTATTTTGCAGTAGAGGGAGGTATTGGCATGACCAACCTTTTTAACCCTCCCCTGCTCATACCAATTTCGACCCAATCTTTTTCCCATCTTAAAAGTTGTTAACGCAACTCTAACACTCGCAACACTATCTGTTTTGCGAGTGTCCATGGGAAGCGCTAGTCGCTTACCTTTAGATGACCAAGCTACTCTTTCCCCAATATCCCATAACAAAAATATCTTATCAAAAACAAATAAATGTCACAATAACATCAATATTGCTGAAGAGTTATTGATATAATTTGAAGGAAAATAATAAAAATACTTATAAGGAAGTGGTTATTGGCCTTTAACAAGCTTTTGATCTTTTAATTTACAAATACCTCCTTTGAAATTTCATGTTTTGATTTGGTTCGCAACAATCTTCAAAGTTACACGTAAAGGGCAGACGGTAGGTACTTTTAACTTTTTTTTATTGGTAATTAAGACTCCCGTTTATACTTTTTGTTTACGACGCGTGTAAAACTCCTCAACTTAATATACCTATGTCTTCTTACAATTCCGTTCGGAACTGCTCGCTCTAAGGCTTGTAACTGGCAGTCGAGTTTTTATTATTTAAGTCAAGTGTGTGTCTTTATCTACAATATTACTACAATGAAACATTAAATTTTATTTAAGACATTTACGTACAACATTTTATGAACTACAGACTATGTAGGAGTTTAACAAAAAAAACATTGTTTTTTTTTGCGTAGAGGAGGCAAAGGGTCATTAATTATGAGTCTTTAATAATTAGAACATAGTAACTCACTGTATTATAGCTTCCCGCTTTTTATACTTGAAATATGGGCTGTGATAATTATGCCACCTGATTAATTTTCTCGAGCCAAATATGGCGAAGCCTATTGCCATATATTTACCATTGTTTTTTTTAAATTCAATGCAAACAAAATCAGTGTAACACCACCCCTCATAGTTCGTAAAGACTCATTTATAGCTTAAACAGATATAAAAAAAATCAGAACTGATTTCCCATTGTGAGTATTAAGCGTGTAGGCAGTGTTAGCTTTAATATCTCAGGTGATAGAATGTCACGTCTATTTTAAATCGCGAAATAAAATTACGTCAGCGCTCAAATAGTTTTTTTTTTGCTCACCCGTATCCGTACATAATAAGTAGTGCTAATTCTATGGTCACAAACATGATACTAGTTCATACCGATTTAAATTTTTGATGCAAATATGTGAACTTCTGAGTTAATTTAATGAATGCTGAAATACAAACGTGAGCTAGCAGAATTGTGTAAGGAGTAAGTACTTGTATTTTTAGAATTTCCAATCTATTAGAAGAAAACTAAAATATTAAACTTTAATTTACTTGTAACAAATATATTTTGCAAAGGTTCATCTTATAAAGAATAGAGGAAAACTGATAAAGATGATATCAGTAACATTATATAACATATTATTTAGTCTCGGTGGTCCAGTGCTCGAACGACCTCTGACTTCAGGAGCCGGGTGCTTCTGAATCCAAAGGTCGCGGGTTCAAATTCTGGCACCCACCAATGATTTTTCAATATTATTCTTTATAGTTATGTGTGATAGATATCGATGACTGAAAACTTTGTGCCCGGTATGGCAGTAGGTTCGCCACCTCCATTTGGGACATAAACATAACGGCGAGTCGAGGCTTAACAGCCACTACCTACACCTTTGGGTAGAAAAAGGCGCGAAGTTATGTTATGTTACATAGTTAAAACAAAGTCTCACTCCGCTGTATATCTGTCTGTCTGTCTGCTTAGTTCTTTGTTTCAATAGAGTGATTTTTGGTGGTACGTGTAATCTTTTCATAATACAGTCGAGAAAAAGTGCTAAATTTCGTAGTTCAAAGCTTTAATTGCAAACGCTGGCTCAGCCCTAAGCGATAGATCAAAACAATGTACTACATTATGCCTACTTACTTACTACTTACTTACTTACAATGTACTACATTATGTACTACATTATGCCTTAAGAACTCTCAGAGACAACACACAATGACCATTTATTCTAGATCTTTACTTTTAACAAGAAATAATAGCTTATTTATAGCCAAAGATCTTTATTTTTAACAAGAAATAATAGCTAATTTATAGCCAAAGATCTTTACTTTTAACAAGAAATAATAGCTTATTTATAGCCAAAGTCTTCGACCAGTGCGTCTTACCAGTTATGACCTACGGTGCCGAAACGTGCACAACAGGGCTACTCCTCAAATTTAAAGTCGCTCAGTGAGATATAGAGCGAGCTATGCTCGGGGTATCTCTGAAAGATAAACTCAGGAATGAATATATCCGACAGAGAACTGGAGTAACCTACAAAGCTTGTAGAATAAGCTCGCTGAAGTGGCAATGGGCTAGTCACATCTGCGGAAGGAACGATGGTAGATGAAGCAAAAAGGTCATAGAGTGGAGATCGCGACTTGGTAAGCGTAATGTAGGATGCCCACCAGCCCGATGGTCAGACAACCTTAGAAAGGCTGCTGGAAAAGACTGGATGCGGAAGGCAGAGAATCGGATGTTGTGGCGCAAATTGGGAGAGGCCTATGTCCAGCAGTGGACTGCTACAGCGATTTTAAACATTACTGCATTAATCTTTATCTAATTATATACCTTAAATGCATTGTGTTCTTACCCTTGTCTATTTACGGTAATTTATATGAATATTTTCGAAGATATTACAGATATAAAATGTTGGGACATAGCGGTTGTGCGTCATTTATTGCTTCTGAGTCGAAACAAAATTAGGTGTGTCATCTAGTTTAAAATAAAACAAGAAATTACATTTTCTTTTGTATTAAATAGTTTAATCAATATAATAAAATCAATTAATAATTAAAAGCTTCTCCTATTGTAATAGAATTATCATGACATAGGTTTTGAGACAAAATACTGCTGCTTACACCTACATGCTATTGACAGGTGTAAGCAGCCATGTTATGACAATTATAATTTCTCTCACATTGAACAGTCGACGGAATCTTTCGTCTTGCTTGAAAATTAATTTTGTCAGTCATTGATATTTTTAACATATAGCAACTGATATTTTTCTGAATAAGGCCATATTTCGAGACTTTTCAATTGGTAACAGGAGTACTAAAGCACTTGAGCATAGTGTCAACTATGATTCACGTGTTAAAATACGATAGTGCCCTTCTTATGGCATGGCGAGTCAAACGAGCAGGCGATATGGAAGGTGTCGGAAGTGGTATGAAAAGAGGATGGGGATAGGGGTCGCGCCTCCGGATACCTCGCTCACCGAGCGAAACGCGGCAAGAGCCACTTTACGTCGATATTCTGAATGGTCGTGGTATTTTACCGGTCGAGTCGGCAACGAACTGCGTGCGCTTATTAATATTTGCGGCTAAATCCATAAGGCACTATCGTATTTTACTTTTAACTACATATCATAGCCAATAAATATTATAAAATATAAACCTGATTCTATATCTGTCTGTCATAGGTACGGACATCCAACCCTGAAAATATATATTAGAAGTGTGAAAAGAGTAGACTTTTCATATCCGGATTATTTTCAAACGAAAAACGGCATCCGGTTATCCGGCGGTTCAGGAATTGTTAGATGTCTACCGGATACAGGATCTAAGAGATGTTTACTCTTCATCGACAGTGAAAAATGCAAGATTTTCAATTATTCTTTTCATTTTTAAGCAGATTTAAGTGAGGAAGTCGTTTCATGTTCGTCCAACAACTTGCATCCTTTGCACCTGTTGCATCCCACTCAGACATATGGCTAGAGGTTACAGAGGTTTTGCAGACATAATATTAATGCTCTCCCCCATTATCGCCATACCTCAAGCACCTACTTCGAAAACTGGTTTTACGAGGATTGTGAGGAAAGGATGCTCGCGAAATTGTATGATTTAATTGTCAAAATGACAGTTCAGTAGGAATTATAATTTAAACCTGCATGGATGTATGAAGGGTTTTAATTTAAATAATAGTTGGATACATAGATTTAGCATAGAATATAATAGATGGCTCAAGTCAGCAAAAATGTTCTAATATTCATCACTGACAGCGCAACCACGTATATTAGATTTTCAGTATATTAACATTTCAACACATGAACATTAACTATGTAAAAGTGTCAACTTTTACATAGTTAATGTTCATGTGTTGAAAAGTTGACACTTTGAAGCGTTTTTTACGCACACAGGTAAAGTCAAAGTTAAGTCACTCACACATCAACAACCCATTTTTGGTCTTGCTGTTTGGGTGACTATTGCCGATCTATTATTCTATGGTTGGATAATTCAACAACCACTAAGTACATATTAGAATGTTACAGAACCTTTTGTCTTTGATCTTGAAGTGATTGAAAATTGAACTTATAATACTTTACACACAAGAGTTTTGATGTTTTATTTTGAGGCAAAATAGATTTAGAAAAGTGTGTAGGTGTAATAGAATTTAGGATTTTCTTGTTTTAGCCTATAATAGGGTAGATTTAGGAATGAATATAGTTTTTGTATATTTGCATTGACTTTTTATGATTATATTATTGACTAGCTGACCCGGCGAACTTTGTTTCGCATCAAAAGTTATAAATGAGTAAATTTTGGATTTATCCATATATATTTTATACGTTTATTATAAATATTATTATATACTTAGTCTGGTCATAAATACTGCTACAACTAAAAATAAAAAAAATATTACATTTGAATTTGGAATCTGTCATTTTTATACGATTGTTCATTGTGTTTTCTCGTTTTGGCGCCAATACATTGTACAATATTTTGCGATATTAAAATGGAGTGGGGTGATAAAGAGAACCAAATCGCTGTGATTGCATTATACGAAGTAGGTATGGAGCCAAATTCAATTTTTAAAACTCTCCATACACTTGGTATTAGTCAAATGTTTGTGTACCGGGCTATTAATAGGTACAATGAGACCTCCTCTGTTTGTGACAGAAAAAGACCTGGCCGTCCACGTAGTGTTCGTACGAAAAAGGTGGTCAAAGCAGTAAGGGAAAGAATTCGAAGAAATCCTGTCCGCAAGCAAATGATTTTATCTCGGGAGATGAAGATAGCACCTAGAACAATGTCGCGTATTTTAAAATATGACTTAGGACTTGCAGCCTATAAGAGGCGCACTGGTCATTTACTAACCGATAATTTAAAAAAGAATAGGGTGTTAAAATCTAAACAACTACACAGAAAAATATTGTTTACGGATGAAAAAGTTTTTACAATTGAGCAACATTTTAACAAACAAAATGACCGTATTTATGCTCAAAGCTCTAAGGAAGCTTCCCAATTAGTTAACAGAGTGCAACGTGGGCATTATCCGACTTCAGTGATGGTTTGGTGGGGTGTTAGCTACGAAGGAGTGACTGAGCCATATTTTTGTGAAAAAGGTATCTAAACAGCGGCACAAGTGTATCAAGATACCATTCTTGAAAAGGTAGTCAAGCCCTTTAACAACACCATGTTCAATAACGAAGTATGGTCCTTCCAGCAAGACTCGGCACCGGGTCATAAAGCTCGGTCCACGCAATCTTGGTTGGAAGCGAACGTTTCGGACTTCATTAGAGCTGAAGACTGGCCGTCGTCTAGTCCGGATCTTAATCCACTGGATTATGATTTGTGGTCAGTTTTAGAGAGCACGGGTTGCTCTAAACGTCATAATAATTTAGAGTCCCTAAAACAATCCATACGATTGGCAGTGAAGCATTTTCCCATGGAAAGAGTGCGTGTTTCTATTGATAACTGGCCTCAACGTTTAAAGGCCTGTATTGCAGCCATTGGAGACCACTTCGAATTAGCTTTTTATATTTTATATCGTTTTATATTTATGTATTAAAGTAACGCACTGTAAAAGTAATAAATGTTATTTGCAATTAAAGTTTTTTTTTCTTTGTTACAATATTTATGGCATGACTAAGTATATTTCATACACGTTTTCTTTAGTATATCATGTATGAATTATAGATACAAATCACCGCGTTGACACCCTATATCTATTAAAAAACCAACATCAAAATCCGTTGCGTAGTTTCATAGATCTAGGCATATAAGGCGACAGACAGTGGATAGCGACTTTATTTTATATTATGTAATGATTCCAAATTGATCAATAGAAATTGTAACGGCTGATAAACAATATGATCTTATTAAAGAATGTTCCCATTGACAGATCCGGTGTATTTTGTTTAAGATACTATGAACTGCAAACATCACAAATATTCATGACGATTCGTGGTTTTATGAAGAATCATTACATAGTATAAAACAAAGTCGCTTTCCGCTGTCTGTCCCCTTGTATGCTTATATATCTTTGAAACTACGCAACGGATGTTGATGCCGGTTTTTTAGACGGTTTCAACGGGGTGGTTTTTATCTATAATTCATGTATGATACAGTAAAGAAAAAGTGATAAATCCAAAATTAACTTATTTATTACTTTTGATGCGGAACAAAGTTCTCCGGGTCAACTAGTAATAGTAATAAAATCGATATTGGAATTAATCGCAATAAACTCGCTACTTTTTAAGTTATGTACTTAGAAGCCTTTGCAGAAAAATTTAAGTTGGGCGAGCACTCTTCTTCTGAATCAAGAGGTAACGGGTTCAAATCCTGGCTCACAACAATAGTTTATCGAAATTAATTTCGAAAGTTATGTGTAATACATATCGACAACTAATTACTTTGTGCCCGAAATGGCAACAGGTTCGCACATATATTCCATTTGGGACGTAAACATAACGGCAAGTCGAGGGTTAACAGCCACTGCCTACACCTTTGGGTAGAAAATGGCGTGAAGTTATGTTGTGTATATTCTAGTATATACTATACTAATCTAATACAGTTCATGTCGCAATAATAATTTATTATAGAAGTACCTAAACAAAAAGGTGTAGTTGTGGGCTGTTTGATATTGAATACTTAAAGGTGGTAGGAAGGTAGAGACACCCACAGACCGGTGATTTGAATCAATTTATGGCAGGAGCGATTACATTTTTTATGATGTATTCATGTAACAAGGTGTCAACAGATTTTTATACCTATTAAGGCTACTGCTGGCTTTGATTGCTCTGAGTTTTTCTTATTAACGGTAAAATACTAAGACCTAGAGACTCACAAGTGCAATACACGTGGACATCTCCAAGAGGTTTTCAAAATATTTTTCAAAGATAGGGATAGATAGGAAGGAAATGAGCTAGCGGGTCACGTGATGGTTAACAACCAGCGTCGGTCATGGACACCTGCAACACAGATCTATAGTGTTATAGTTGCGTTGCCGACTCCTAAGGGAGTGAGATGAGAAGTGAGGGGAAAGTGGGTGGGCCTTCAAAAACTTCTCTAACCAAAAAAGGCTAAATGTGCAACTTATGTCGATATTCTGAGAGGTCGTGGTATTTTACCAGTGGAGCCGGCCCATTCAAGCAGCGAACTACGTGGCTCTCCCACTTGCGTAGTTTAAGTAACTTACTACTGTTTCCTTTTTAAAAAAATGCGTTCCGTTAAAGATTTTGAGAGCTAAAGAGACATTGTGTCTTTTTATCAAAAAGACAAACCTTAGTTAGTGAGTTGTAAAGTTTTAATAATATTCAGTAATATAACACTAGTAGATGTAAGTGTTGGAATCCTGAGGCATATGACTTCTTGGAAATTACCCGTATTAACTGACAGGCTCTGATTGATGTTTTGCAATTTACTACGCAACTTATTCCATGCAAACAAATATTTGGTCAATCGAAGGCATTACTTGACGATACAAAAACATAGATAACAGTGGTAGAGCTACGCAGTTCGCAATGAATGACCCGAATCGTCCGATGCAATACAATACCTCTCGGAATATCGGCGTGAAGTGGCTTGTGCCGCGTTTCATTCAATGAGAGAGTTTTCCGATTCGAGGCCGGATCCCCTTTTCTTTCCTCTTCCTCTTCTTTCCCTTAAAGGACGGCAACGCACAACGGTGTTCATGGGCAGTGAGAAATTACTTACCATCAGGTGACCCCGTGGCTCGTTTGCCCTCCTATCCCATAAAAAATAGTTCAAACATATTTAAGTATAAAGTCATGTGCTTATGCGAGTCAAGTGTGCGTAACGCATTCTAAATATCTAAAAAATAGGCTAAGGAACGGCAACCCGCCTCTTGAGTACCCTGTGGGATGTCCTCTGAAGGAAAATTTTGTATTGACAGTTAAATGAAGATTCTTGCTTAAGTATTTACGATATTTTGGCATATTTGACGCTTCTTGAATATTTTTTAGTTATGTAGTATTTTTGATCAAAACAACTTTCTGGATTATATCGCGTTTATTTATTACTTATTTATATTTATTTCCCGACGTTTCGAACTATTTACAGCCATCATTTTCACGAGTGATGCACAAAAAGATGGTAGTTGTTCAAAAGCTATTTTCATTGATACAGAGAGCACCCACTTTTTGGAAATAAAAATCAAACCCACATCAGACCATGAAAACAAAAGTTAAATACTTATTTATAAGATGTATTCATATTTTTTTTGTTTGTAAAGATCCTTTGTTGTATGATTTAATAAGTAAAAATTGTGATTATTAAGTTATTAGGAAATTATCTTATTTTTCTAAGTTGGTTGAGATCAAAGTATAACTATTATTAAATATTGATTGATTTTAAATTAAAAGGTAAAGTATTTGTTAAAAAATCTACCACTGGGTCAAAAACGCGGCCAGTCCTGAGAAAGACCCAGCAAAAAAATTCAGCGGCTGTTCTTCAAAGACTGATTATTATTTCATTTTTAACGGGCTATTGATATTGCTATTATTTATACAATTTTTGAGAAAAAAGAAAGAAACTTGGTTTCCAGGTTGTTTTGATCAATGAGTGAGATTCGCGAAAGTCTTAGAAATAAATATGTAGTATTTTTTTTTGAAAATACGCTTTTTCCTATCGAGTGCAACATAACATCAAGTTTGTTATTATCTAGTATTTGATGTTGTTATGAAGACGCAATAATCAACAATAATCATATAATTTAGTTTCTATGATTTCGGGTAAGTGTGCGCGGAAGCCTGTAGAGTAAGTATGTGCATGTAAATACTTGCCGCCTATCTCTATGTACATGTTTTGCTGTTTTATTTCAGCGTGTTTTATTTCTAGGAAAAATCATCTCAGAATATGAAAAGAAGACTCTTAAGAAACCAAAGCCTTTAAGTTGTTGTTTAGCTCATATATTGATTTCAATGTTTTTTTTTCATTCTATTATTATACAATAAAAGTTTTAGTAGCATCAACGTTTGAATGCGCACACTTGACCTACATGACTCTAGTTTCTACGGTCAAAAATGTTGACTGCCGCTTCTTTTAAATACGGTACATCTGGGAAGAAAATTATGTTTTTGCCATAAAAATCGTTGCTAATATATTTCATTGATGAATGGATAAGACACATCAAATATTTTGGGTTGGTGTTTATCGACTTTCGTTTTTTATTTAATTGTGTACTTATATTATTTTTGTAAGGTCTCAACAAAATAGTTACTCTTCTGCAAAAAGACTTTAATTCCGGCTGATTATTTTTTTCAGGTCAGTTCAGGTCTCGGTGGTCGAGCACTCGGTTTCTGATCCAGAGGTCCAGTTTCGAATCCTGATACTGACTCACACCAATGACTTTTCGGAAGTTAAGTGTGATAAATATCGATGGCTGAAAACTTTGTGCAATAGGTTCGCCACCTATTCCATTTGGGACGTATACATAACGGCAAGACGAGGATTAACAGCCCCTGCCTACACCTTCGGGTAACAAAGGCGTGAAGTTATGTTATGTTATAATTTTTTTATTTATTGTTCATTTCTTAGTCTTTCCAACAGTGAAAATAACGATAATGTTAGATGGAGAGAGCAGTAACGAAGTATGATTTTATTTCTCAAATATACGAACGAACTTACTTCATACTCGAATGCGTTTGATAATGTGTGAATCACAGACTTATAAAATATCTAAGTAAAGATAACATCTCTAGAGGACATATAAGTTAACTGACGGGTTTCATGATGGATTGATAAAACAACCGACTGCCTATCGATGTCGATGTGTTCGATCGCCATCCGAGTACAAATATTTGTGACAAGTATCATTGTTTGTATGCCGTCTGGGCGTTTATATATGCGTTTATATATATGTATTAGAACATGTTATCTAGTTTCCGCAACACAAGCATTCAATTGCTTAGCTTGGAACTAGAGGGCACAGTGTGTATTGTGTCCAAGATAAACATATATTTAAAAGTATTCTTTATAGGCTCTTGGTTCTAGATAATATACAATTTTCAAAAAAACAATACTTTAAGGTGTTTTTGATTTGTGTAATTACTTCTGTAAATTCACGTACCGGTTTATTTTAGGTTACCATACCTTCCATAGGATTCTAAATATTTTTAGTACCTCAAAGGATACTAAATTATTTTATATCCCAAAGGATCGATCATCGAGTCAGTTTTGTTTGTCTATCAGAAAAATCTAATTGTTTAAAAAATTTTAGGGCCTGAAAACATCTGTGTTTTAAGGTCCTAAGGCAACGTTTTTAAAACAGATATTTTTATATCTTTGTCGATGTAAACGTTTCATAGACTCCACACAAATATGGTACTTGTTATGCAAATTAATATAGAAATATAATTATTAATTATCTAACAAGTAAGTACAATAAAGTGCTCGATCTATCGTAGTACCCTGATGTTACGTTTAAAAGTGTCTCCCGCCGCGTTTCGCTCAGTGAAAAAGTTATTCGGAGGCCCAAATCCTTTCCCCCTTCCCTTCGCATCCCACTTCCAGCCCTTTCATATCCGATTGTAAGGGCAGGCTGTACTGTAACATATATGTGTTCAAGTGTCCCATGGGCATGTTGCTCACCATCAGGTGACACGCCTGCTCGTTTGTCCTTTGACGTCGCACCGGCGACCGGTCATAAAACCACAGCCAAGTCTTTTGACAACATGGAAAGTTCTAAAGGATGATATACTGGGCCCAACCCATTTAGAACGGGATAGGGGCAGAGAAATGATGACTACATATCGGCAATATATTATTTTGCTTACGCAAAATAGAGAGTTCAAGTAGCATTATTACGAATTACATACTCTTAATATTTATTAAATATCTAACACTTAATTCCAATATTCTTATAATATTATGGTGAAATTGGGAAAAATAAAATAAAATATTGAGTAAACATCATCATCATCATCAGCCTGTTGCAGTCCACTGCTGGATATAGGCCTCTCCCAATGTGCGCCACAACATCCGATTCTCTGCCTTCTGCATCCAGTCTTTCCCAGCAGCCTTTCTGAGGTCGTCTGACCATCGGGCTGGTGGGCCCTACGCTACGTTTGCCAAGACGCGGTCTCCACTCTATGACCTTCTTACTCCATCTACCGTCGGTCCTTCGGCAGATATGATCAGCCCATTGCTACTTCAGCAAACATATTTTTCTGCAACTGTAATTTTTATCTACGATTTGTTTCTTAATTTTTTTTTCTTTATTTTTCTTTTTGCTCTTTTTTCTTTTATCTTTGGAGATATATAATGGTACTCAATTTACAAATTAAGTGGTTATTTTAAATATTAAGAAGAAATAAATTACAATTAAAAGACTAGGTGAAATAAAAATGATTTCTCTGCATCTCGGTCGGAAGCGTATCCAGAAGACTGGCAGCATTGCCACGCTGAATGGCCTAATCCTCTGCGCGAAGAATAAACCAGGTGGATTTTTCTTAAGTTATATTACCTAAGTCACAAATATTTTCTTTTCTTACTTAATAAGTAAGAAAAGAAAGCAACGTAGATAATGTGTAGAACTGTAGACGTTATAAAAAACATGAAAAAACCGTATGCGTACATGCGATATTTTCACGTGTGGTTCAGTGATTTTAACGGTCGTCTCGCTACTTTTCACAAGATAAATGTACTGGAACCGTGTATAACAGTGGAGCACTATTGATCAAAACTTTTATTTAATAATATTAAATTTTACCAAATATGAATTTTAGGACCAAACTCAACTCTCCCCTCCCCAACCTACTTCCAACTCCTTCCACTCTCTCCTTCTAACCCATTTCCCATACCATTTTAAAGTCCGGCAACACAAGTGTAACACTTTATGTGCTGCAGTTATCCATGGGCGGGGTTAGTTGCTTAGCATCAGGTGACACGCATGGTCGATTATCACCTTTTCGCCATAAAAATGTACCCACTGCTTAAGTTTGTAACATTTTTAGGATAAAAAAAAATCACAATCGCTTCAATTTTTGTGTACAATACCTACAATCTGATAATGAATATTTTGCAATAATATAAAAAGAGAAGAGAGAGAGAAATACTAAGATTCTTTTACTTAACCAGAAATAATTTCAAAACAAAATTACTAGATACTATTTTGGTAGAAAATAAAGATATTTTAATATAAAAATTACATAAATAAGTTTTGTTCTATACCTGAATGTTTAATATATGATTTATAATTCAAAACGTAGTGTCACGACACGTGTGCCAGTAGGTGGATTATTGAAGCTATGATGTCATTTAAATACTTCTCACATGAGTATTTATCACACTTTTCGTACTTAGTATTTACTCGATATGAACCTCAAGAACTTAACATAATCTAATATATAAAATTATTGTGTTTGTGGTTTTACTCCTCCTAATCTCTTCAAATTTTGGACAACATCTAATTTTCATCTAAGGGTTAAGGTTCAGTTAAGGGTAGTCCACACCTATTTGTTTTAGATTATTTTCTTTCACCCCTCAACGATCAATTTTATTTGTTTATCTCTAAAACTCATATTTATTGCCAAGACAAGATTTGCTGTGTCAGCTAGTATGTATGTACTCGTTATGAGTATTGGTGATGTTATGCAAGTGTCAAACCGGTCAGCTGGTACAATAGCACACTCATTCACTAAAATCAGCTACACCTGCTGCGTACAAACACAAATACTATATGATCGATTTTTTTTTAATTTGAAACCCTCAGTAAACGTCAGACGATAAATATAAGATACACTTCTTATTTAAGAATGAATATTATCGAACAAATAACTTACAAACGCCCTTGTTGATCGTAAAACTTCAATATAATTTACACTAAAACATGTAATATAACACAATGTTTACTTCATAACATGATATTTTTAATCACTTTTCAATAAATCAATCACTTTTCTATCACTTTGCACAAAAATAGCACTTGTTTTAAGGTTTTTAAGTAGAGTTTTATCCACATTGAGTTCGTTATTCGAAGTTATCGTTAAGTATATGGGTGCTAGGCATGCGCGGGCAATACACTGGCCGCGAGTAGTGACGGAGGCGGCAGGTTGCGCGGGAGTGCCGTCCCTCCCTCCACACCGCAACACAAGGCTACCCCTCCGCTGTGCACACAGGTATTCCGACTATGAAGTGTGACGATAACGTGCCCATTTATGTCTTTGGACATGGTCGTTGGCCATCTCGGCCATATGGTCTTGCACTCGGCGCGATTATGATTTTTTTTCAAAGAAACTCATTAGTATCTAATGAGAAATTAAAAAAAAAGATATTACTTGTTCTACTTTATAGCTGATATAAAAAAAAACAGAATTACTCAATAAATATAATTCACATAACATAAATGTACAACAACTTATCCAATCCTTGCCGTCTGGAGGTGAATCATGTAGTCGTGAGATCGAATCCTGCCCCACACATATGACTTCTTGGAACTCTTTTGGGAAGTTATGAGTGATATAAATTGATGGCTAACTTGCCTATGTATGTTAATAGGTTCTTCCACCTATTTTACATTTAAAAAGGGTTTAAACTTACAAACATAGAATATACAAGTGGATTACACAAAGTGATAATTTCTTACTTAAATTAAAAGTATAATATAAGACTTATACACATACTTCTTATAATGTTTAGCTTACGTCTAAATATATGAGGATTCGCCTTAATGGAAATATCTCACTTTTGCAGTCCATATATAGTTAATAATGTTGGTTAATGTTTTTCAAAAGTGCGTAAGAAGACTCTGGCCTTGCCTTCACAATCCATAGTAACTTACCATCAGACGGCCTTGTGCTTATTTTAAAGTGTTAAAACCATACTTAACGTCACGCTAAATCCGTTGCAGGGTAAACAGACAGTACAGAGCGCCATAAGGTACGATTCTTACACGCCACACTCACTTCGTTTACTTTCATAACTCTTTTCAAGCACGTGCGTCGATTTTTGAGGCTCCTAACTTCTCCTTCCTCCAGAACACATTCTATTTGGTCAATGGGTCTTGGCCATCCTCAAAAACTACATTCATTCGCTTTTGTATTGTATATCTGCTTAGTCAATCTTGCATCATCCATTCTTTCTACATGTCCATCGGACCATACTCTTTCTTATTTTTACATCGACACTCTCTTTCAATTCAACTTCCTTCCTTACTACCTTGTTTCCGACGCGTCGCGGTCCTTCGTTCTATTTGGTAATTGAAATTGTGTCGCGGCCGTCCTCGACTGCTACAACGATCAGCTTTTATATTGTATATCTGCTTAGTCAATATGTGAACCTATATACTATGTAATATTGAGCAAGGCATCTATTATCTGTCCAATTTATTTATACCGAGTTTCCCCCTTAGCGGTTTTGCATCCGTGGATTGAATGTAAATTAGATTTATTTTTTTTACCGCGGAAAGAATCAAAACTCTTCTTTGGAATAGAAAAAAAAATCTATTCAGTCTTGTGAATATATTAAGTTGATTGCGTGTAATCAAAACCTATATTGTGCTTGCGGCTTGTGATATCGTCAATGAGAACATTACATAAATTTTTATTACATACATTACAATTGTGTAGTTATTTTTGTTTCACAACATTATTCATCATTTAATTATTGGACGACTGTAATTATTGCTGTTTTATGTTTTCAAAATTAATAGTGCTTAATTGCTCTAAGATAATTATATAGGTACTAGCTTAAATTATCCTATTTCTCGCGCTCTGATGGTCCTGGGCTTGTAAAAACAAATGGCAGATGCAACAATTTAATAGGGAATACATAGTCAATATTTGACCCCATGGAAGTGGTGAAGAATCTATTGTAAACCGCACATTAGGCATCATTGGTTTAGGTTTTGAATATATATATTAATGATTTGAACTCTTGAAAAGGTTTCCGATAAATAATAGGTGTGAAGGTAGCTGAAAACCTGCTTAACCTCTGGGATATCAAGAAGACTTTTCGTCTTTTCACAATGTCACTTTCACGATCAGATATAGAATAATATTTATTCACTTAATCTAAGGACTAAATTAAATGTTCTTAGAATATCTTAATATAAATATTACTGTCTTTGTTTTTCTTTTACAGAAAAGAAAGTTAACGAGCTAATGGGTCAATACCTTCTATGAACATCTGCAACACCAAAAAGGACCTTTAAGATGGGACGAAGGAATGGGGACGAGTCCTCTAGTACTTGTAGGTCATATAATTCGCTGCTTGGGTGGGCGGGCTCGACTGGTGATATAACACAGCCTCTTAGAATAGCGGCGGAAAATGGAACATGCCACGTTTCATTCGGTGAGAGAGGTGTCCGGAGGCCCAGCCCCTTAATCCTCTTCTCTCCCCATCTCACTAGCGAATCCTTTTCTATCCTATTTTAAAGGCTAGCAACGCAACTGTAACCCATCTGTGCCACAGGTGTCCACGGGCGACGTTAGTGGCTTACCATCAGCTGACACGTTTGCTCGTTGGACCTTTATAAAAGAAAGTAGTATCAATGTAAATATTGAACATTCATTTTAGGCCCGAGGTACGCATTGATACTATGTTGTTTCAAAGGGATGCCTGCGCCATTGAGAATCGGCGAGCTGAAGAGGGACAGGACAGAGGTGTCCTAACTGGTGAACAAATTAGAATGAGCGAGAGAGAGTATAGGAAGACGACATTTGGCACTAAGTGCGTAAGTGACGCTGTTTTGTTCACATGAGACTGCTGTAGGTACATCGAATCTGCGGAGAGAATTGTAGAAATGATATTGAGTTTATTGAAAGGTATTATTTATTGTAACTTACTGTTTGTAAATAGAACGTGTTCTGGAGGAAGGTGATGTTAGGAGCCATAAAAATCGACGCGCGTGCATGAAAAGAGTTATGAAAGAGTTATGAAAGTCAACGAAGCGAGTTAGGCGTGTAAGAATCGTGCCTTATGGCGCTCTGTTCTCTCTGCCTACCTCGCAAGGGATTTGGCGTGATAACTTCACGCCAAATCCCTAACGATGTATGTATGTATGTATCACTGGTAAGTATGTGCTTTTTGTAAATTTATCAATATCAATCAATCTCCCTCATTATTTTTCAGTAAAAACCTACCAAAAATTTGTGTGCTATGATTAATATTTTAATATTAATATTTTTATTTTAATGCTGATTAATATTTTTTATTTTGTTTTCAAAATTAGTCTTCTATTCTAAAAAACTTGGAGCTATTGAATCATTATTTTTGACTGTTACTCAGATATGTTATTTAGGGCTCTGGTCTCGAAGTTTAAATGACCAAAAATAATATTAAAATTTAACTACCATAACTGAAAATAGTCACAGTTTCACCAAATTTATAGGTTTATCTTAAAACGCCCTTAATTTTTAAACATCGGATATTTTCTTCTTCGGGTTGTTCTAATGATGGTCACGATCAATCCTGTCACCTCCTTTTGGTTTGACATTGAGGTCTGGGACACGCTCTATAAGCTTGTGAAGTAAACTTCTATCTATTTAAAACAGTTTTTTTATGTATAATTTATCCTACCTCCGTTATCAACTATTAATGGAATAAAATAGGATAAACTTTATTGTACACAATTTAAAGAAGTGAGGAAAGTACAAAAAACGGTAGCCGTAGTAACATGGCTGTTCAATAAAGCTAAGGTAATGAACAGACGTAGCGATGACACTAAATGTGGCCTGTCTTATTACTGATCCCTAATAATTCGTGAAAAAATTTAAAGAAAGAAAGCGTTATCAAAAATAAATGATCAATAGATGGCGTTTCTTCATGAACTCCAGAAAAAACTCCAATTTTAAGTAGTATTTATTATTATTATTATTATCTAGCATCTAACAATTGCAATTTTATAATATTAGTAAAATAAAGTAAAGATATGAATTTTTAATGAGTTCCAGTTTGTCATGAAAATTATACAAATTTCTTGCAGGACATAGCGGACGGAAAAATTTCAATGATAAGAAATTACCCCAGGCACATATTTATTGGGCGCAGGTGAAAAATGTCCTCACCAAAATTGGTAATGCGCGGAAGACGAAATTAGTTTGTTCTCGACAAACATTTACAGTGAGGCGTCTTTTATATTTTATTATATTTCTTTTCAATTCATTTTAAAGCACGCACTTACTGTAAGTGCTGGTAAGTTGAGGAAATAAAAAATAAATTATTTTTAGGTACATAAAGGCTGTAATTACGGATGTTGGGACCCAATTAAACCCTGCTGCCTACATCCTCGAATATTAATACTAACGGGCGTAATACTACTTACACATTTATAACTGTACTGTATTTTATTTCATAAATTTCTCAATTAACGTCCATCTTTTAACTGAACTGCTTCATAAAGAGGGTTACGGTTTTTATTTAACATAACATAATTTCACGCCTTTTTTCTACTCAAAGGTGTAGGCAGCGGCTGTTAAGCCTCATCTCGCCGTTATATTTACATCCCAAATGGAATGGGTGGCCAACCTATTGCCATACCGGGCACAAAAATTTTAGTTATCGATATATAACACACGTAGATTCCGAAAATGATTTCCAAAAGACATTGGTGTAAGCCGGGATTCGATCCCGCGACCTCTAGATTCAGAAGCGGGGTGCTCGACCACTGGACCACCGAGACCATATTTAATTTATGGCTTTTTATTTATGATTTATGGAGAGACGCAGGCTATGTGTAATGTATTGCAAGACCAATAAAACATAATTAATTTCCTCGTCGTGTCAAAAATCCAGAAAACAATGATTAAATTTGTACTATAGTGAGAAGATTTCTTCACGGTATGAGTCAGTGGGCAACTGGGCATGGCTGTGATGACCGGTTTCAAGACATGATGTCATCGGTAAAATGAACAAAATTAACGAGTTTTAAGACTTCTTTAAGCCCTAATGCACGATAATTTACAATTTAAAGATACTTTTTATGAAATAAGAGGGAAACGAGCACGCGGGTCACCTGATGGTAAGCAACTAGCGCCACGCATAGACACCCGAAACACTGATAGCATTACATTTACGTCACTTGCATTTAAAGGAGTGGGATAGGACGGGATGGGGGAAGAGGGTGGGCCTCCGAAGAGGCTCACCAAACGTAACGCAACATGTACCACTCTACGTGGATATTCTAAAAGGTCGTGGTATTGCACCAGTCGAGCCGGGCCATTCATGCAGCTTGCTGCGGCTCTATCACTATTAAATGTAGATAAGTTATAATCTAAAACATTACACAACAGTTTCCATGTCTAATCATATACGAATACTAATAATCGTGCCATGTGACGCTCTATTCTCTCTGCCTACCCCGCAAGAGATTTGGCGTGAAGTTATGTATGTATGTATACGTGTATTAAATTCGTAGGAGAGTCAAAATGTACATTGAATATTATTTTTTAAGAATACTTAAGACATAATCAACAATTGATTCTGAACCTAAAATATATTTGAATTTTTATCTGTTTGTCTGTATGTTTGTTACGGATATAAAAGTACAGACTATAAAAGTGCTGCATGCTTTTATATCCAATTTTGCCTTAATATTGCTAAGAGATCGAGGTAATACGTAGGCTAAATATTATCACGCTATCACTAATTGGGATTGAGCCAGGAACCCTTCTAATATAAGAGGCATAGAATTTTTGTTGCTTTATGGAAACCACAAAGATGAAGTCGCGGACAACAGCTAGTTGTTTATATTAGTCTCTCTACTAAGCTCTCACTTCTCCTGTATTCATTAAACAATTAAGCAAAACATATATAGCACTACGACAGAAGCAGAAGTGAGTTAAAACTTCTGCCCGTCTGTGATCTATGTACGGCATAAATTATTATTACATTATGTACTATAATAAAACCTTATTACAGTTTGACGTCACTGTATTCTACTGTGACGTAATTAAAAAGCCCGTTTGAATATTGTCAGAAGGCTGTATTATGACCGTATTGTGTCTTCATATGATTAAAATTTTTGATATTAGCCTTTGTTTTAATAAAACCTTATTAGTTTAGAGTGAATACTGATAGAATTAAGAATGATGGTTAAATAAAATGTGTACATTATTATTATGTATTTATGAGTTTTATTTTTAATAGTCAGAACTTTACTTCCAAATGCGGTTAATAGACGCCGAACTTTACATTTCCGTATAATATATAAGTAGGGTGAGCCAGTGCTACATTTGCCACATGAGTCACTTTACGTCGATATTCTAAGAGATCGTGGTATTTCACCCATCGAGCCGACCCATTAAAACAGCAAACTGCGTCGCTCTACCACTATTGTCATTGTAATTTTCAAGACACATAGAACATATATTTCAGCTAATCAGTTCAAATCAGTTTTAAAAATCAAACTTTAAAATTGTCCTCAAATACTGCTGGTAAAACAGTTATTTTTGACTCAAATTGTTAAAACTCATATTTATTATAAAGTCTCGTTGCTCATAGCTCTCGGCAATAAAAAGTTTATATCTGAACTTAAATGAAAGCGGCGCTTTTTAAATTCCCCATTTAAAACTGTGACTGCAAATAAGTTATTAGCATGAGAATCACAGTTAGGCTGAAGCTGTTTAAGGATTCCAGAAGTATTCTCATCAATTCAAGTGTCCGTTAGACCAGACGGCTGGGTGACGGTTTCACCCTAAATTCGTTATGATGGACGGCTTTTGTGATATCTTTTTTCTCTACTTTTACTTTTTACGTTCTTAGACTACAACTAATGACTATTTAAACAGTAAGAAATGTCATGTTTAAGATACAAACCTGCATGCTACTTCCATCTGCCTCATTCACTTTTAACACTTTTAACTCTGGAGTATAAATTAAGAACATTTTAAAATTTAACATACTTACATACATAACTTCACGCCAAATCCCTTGCGGGGTAGGCAGAGATAACGGAGCGCCATAAGGCACGATTATTACACGCCTCACTCGCTTCGTTGACTTTCATAACACTTTTCATGCACGCGCGTCGTTTTTTGAGGCTCCTAACTTCACCTTTCTCCAGAACACGTCCTATTTGGTCATGGAATGTGTGTCTTGGCTGTCCTCGACTCCTAAATTCATCTGCTTTTGCATTATATATCTGCTTAGTCAATCTTGCATCATGCTTTCTTTCTACATCTCCGAATCATCGGAGCATGCCCTTTCTTACTTTTACACCGACACTCTCTTTCAATCCCACTTCGTTCTTTACAACCCTGTTTTCGTCGCGATCAGAGAGTTTTAAGCAGTTCACTGCATGAATGGGCCGGCTCGACCGGTGCAATACCACGACCTCTCAGAAGATCGACGTAAAGTGCTCATGCCGCGTTTCGATAAGTGAGAGAGGTATCCGGAGGCCCATTCCCCTGCCCCATCCTCTCCTATCCTGCTCCCTCAAAGCTCGGCAACGCAACTGTAACACTATATGGGTTGCAGGTGTCCATGGGCGGTGCTGGTCACTTACCATCAGGTGACACGCCTGTTCGTTTGTCCACCTATCCCATAAAAAAAAGAGTCACTCCGCAGATTTTGAACACTGCCCTCATTTCGACCGCGTTTATCCTACTTTTATGCACACTCTGCCATACTCAAAACTCGCTTCCATAAGTTTGTTCATCAGTCATCAGTTACTGGATGAGACGAAATTATAATATTTACTGTCTTAACATTAAAACAACCTTTTAGGATTATATTGCGTTTATTTATTACTTATTTTTATTTATATCCCGACGTTTCGAACTCTTTACAGAGATCATTTTCACGAGTATAAATAAATATTAAATATAGTAAATTAATTAATTATTAATTAATTTAATTGTATATATTTATAAATTATAAACAACGGGCCTCGTGGCGCATTGGTAAAACTACCAGTTGTAGCAATGAGGTCGGGGGTTCGATTCTCACCCGAGCACAAATATTTGTGACAAACATGAATATTCGTGTGGCGTATGGGCGTTTTTCTATGTATTAAAAGTATGTATTTACAAAAGAAAAGTATATATGTATTAATATCCGTTATCTAGTATCCATAACACAAGCATTTAGTTGCTTAGTTTGGAACTAGAGGGCGCTGTGTGTATTGTGTCCAAGATATTATTATTATTATTATATTGTAAATAATGTAATTAATTTATTTGTTCTTATTATTGTAGATAAAGTTATATAGAATATAGTAAATATTAATTAAATAAATCTTAAGACAATTTGAAAGATTTACAGAATATTTAACCGCAGTGTATTTCATTTGTAATATGCAAATTTTCAACTGTAACGTTTAGTAGCTTCCTAAAGGCATAATATGTAAACCGTGAAATTATGACAAGACCAATTTAATTTGAATAAAATTGGCCCCATAAACGTTAAACGTAACAATGAATGGGATTAATGATTGAATTGTCAGAACCGGGTTCATAATGAAATTGTCACTAGTTCGACGAGCAACGCCGAAAATGTCTTTAGCATTTAATTCAATTCCCCCGTTTAGTTTCGGTTTGATTTGAGACAATGAAATTCCGTTCGTTGCTTAATTAAACCGTCAATTTCTTAGAGAAAGTGTTAAATAATCAGAGATCATCATTTTCCTGCCAATATACTACTTTAAGCGGGATTGGCATCTCTCGGTGGCCCAGTGGTCGAGCACACGGCTTCTGATCCAGAGGTCCGGGTTCGATTCCTGACACTGGCTCACACCAATGACTTTTCGAAATTGTTTTTCGGAAGTCATCTGTGATTAATATCGATGACAGAAAACTTTGTGCTCGGTATGGCAATAGGTTCGCCACCTATTCCATTTGGGACGTAAACATAACGGCGAGACGAGGCTTAACAGCCGCTGCCTACACCTTCGGGTAACAAAAGGCGTGAAGTTATGTTATGTTATGATCTTTTCGAACTATCCATATTGTCAAGACATTTGGCTGTAGTTTTATGACCGGCCGGCCGCCTGCCTGACGTCAATCCTTGGGAATGTTTTTGTTGGTGGGATAGAAAAAGGGTCGGAAGGGGAGCTAAATAATGAAAGTTATTAAAAATAAAAACATTTGTGTAGATTATTCATATGAACAAAACCAAATTGTTAGTTTGTACGAAACCAATTTTCCATTTTGATTTATTGTTATATTAATTCATAGTTCATTAGTGACGCCTTGATTATGTAGTTGGTTCAAGTATTTTCTAGTTCCGATACTTGATTTAAAGTCTTTTCAAAAATTATGTGTGACAAATAACGATGACAAACTACGTTGTGGCCGTTGTATGGCATTAGGTTCCACCACATATGCCATTTTGGATGTAAAAAAACAGTAAATCGAGCCATAACAGTCGCTACTTATGCTATAGGATAGAAAATGTTATGAAATTACAAAAACAAATACTGGATTTATTCGATAGTGGTAGAGCCAAGAAGTTAGCAGCTTGAATGGGCCGGCACGAGCGGTGAAACACCACGACCTCCCAGAACATCGACGTAAAGTCGCTGATGCCGCGTTACGTTTGGTAAAAGAGGTACTCGGAGGCCTACCTCCCTTTCCCGTCCTTTCCCATTCTACTCCCCTAAAAGTCGGCAACGCAACTCTAACATTATATGTGTTGCAGGAGTCCATGGGCGGCGCTGGTCACTTACCATTAGGTGATAAGCCTGCTTGTTTGCCCTCCTATCCCACAAAACAATTCAGATAGTGTCGTTAATTCTTGAGATAAACGTATACTATCTAATAAGCCAACTCTGCTTGTTTATTATTTGAAATATTTATTAGAAAAATGCAATGTGTTTATATGACACTAGCTGACCCGGCGAACTCTGTTTCACATCAAAAGTAATAACTGCTGCCCCGCTATGTTAATACTGCAATATCTTCGACAAATTTGAAGTCGATAGCAGCTATAGGTTAAAAATGGGAATTTTCCATTGTTAACACCCCTGCAACCCCCCTTGTGGGTGGAATTTCGTAAAATCCGTTCTTAGCTGACCTCTACTAGGCGAAAGGAATAATCCTACCAAATTTCAAGTCGCTACGCCTTATGGTTCCAGAGATATCGTGATGAGTCAATATATAGGTGGAAATCTCTTATATATATATAGATTATAAATTCAGAAAAGCTGGAATATTGAAACGTATGTGAGTAATACGTTACGTGTGCTATTGAAATATATTTTTAAAATTTATTTACTCTGTGACATGTTTATTTTACATGTAAAGAGAATAATTATTTGTTAACTTATATTTTATTTTATTTTATACTCCAAATATTCAAAGTTAGTATAGATAGGCAGGTGTGAACCTGTAATCCGTCTAAAGACAGGATAAAACATCTTTAAAATAATGGATTTCAATTAATCAGATGTTCAGATGCTCTTGTCACCGCCGGTGTACCGGCCGTTCTGGAACTGACTGGTTTGGTGCGCGATGATGGCAAGAGACCAGACGGGATGTCTCTTTTGCCTCGGAGGATGGGTAGGCCGGTGTGGGACGCTACTTGCGTCGATACCCTTGCGCCATCGCATCTTCTAAGCACGGTAGAGGTGGCCGGTACTGCTGCTGCTTTGGCAGAAAATCTCAAGCGGCACAAATACAGAAACCTTATAGGTGATTATGTATTTGAGCCGTTTGGGGTTGAGACTTTGGGGACATGGGGTCCGAGTGCTCGTGCACTTTACAAAGATCTTGCAACGAAATTGATCGCGACCAGACGGCTGGTCTATGTTTCGCACAGAGGAATAGCATTGTCATTCAGCGTGGCATTGCGACCAGTCTTCTGGGAACGCTGCCAATAGACCGAGATGCGGAGAAATTTGATTTCAGGTAGTTTTTTAATTGTGTATATTGTAAATAATGTTATTTATTTACAATATAATAAAATCTGGGGGATTTTCAAGACCTCTAAAATTTCTCACTATTTCTGTTTATTATTTACTGTTATAGCCACTATTTGTAATTAAATCTAAATTTAAAGACCAAAGTTTCTCTAGTGCGACAAACAGAGCTTTTTCTTAATTTAAGCTAAAAAGATCACGCAAAGATGAGATAATGACAATCTACAATGATTCATAAACTGTTTTTACCTTCACGTCTATAATCTTTAGAGGTTTAGGTAGCGTTTTTTCATACCACGATATAAAATAGGGGCCCAATTAAAAGGCCCTTCAATAAAAGGCCAGTCGCCTTTAAACATCATTTCCCATTGCACTTCCTAAAACTGCTATAGGTGTGCCCAGATTTGGATCTTTAAAACAGATAAACGAGTATAAAAACATATTTACAGAGCGGATATAATTAATATTATAGTCTCGGTGGTCCAGTGGGAGAGCACACGGCTTCTGATCCAGAGGTCCAGGTTCGATTTCCGACACTGGCTCACACCAATGACTTTTCGAAATTGTTTTCGGAAGTTATGTGTGATAAATATCGATGACTGAAACCTTTGTGCCCGATATGACAATAGGTTCGCCGCCTTTTCCATTTGGGACGTAAACATGACGGTGAGACGAGGGTTAACAGCCGCTGCCTACACCTTCTTGTAACAAAAGGCGTGAAGTAATGTAATATTATATACTAGTTGACCCGGCGAACTTTGTTCCGCATCAATGGTTATAAATATGTAAATTTTGGATTAATCACTTTATCATAACTTCATCATACATTACATAAAGATACAAACCACCTCGTTGACACCCTCTATCTGTTAAAAAAAATTCCATCCAAATCTGCTGTGTAATTTCAAAGATATAAGCATATAAGAGCACAGACAGTGGAAAGTGACTTTATTTTATACTATGTAATAATACTTTAATAATATTTTATATATATAATTTAATACAGGGTGATATAAATTAGAAAAATCTAGTTTTCGTATTGTATGTAAATGTGTTGAATATCACCGGATATGGAAGAGAAATAAACATAGCGCAGCCACGTTATTGAGAGAGCGTCTTCTATGGAATCTCATTCAGGTTTCATTTTGACGATCCCCTCCAGTGGGGGTTGGAGGAAGGTATCGAGGAGGAGATCAATCGAATCGAAATGAAATCATATGTGTACCAACTGCGATTGGGTTGGAATATATTTATTTCTTACCAGTTATTGGCCGCAGTTCAGCTCACTGTTTTTGTATTTAGGTGACTTCTGATTTTGCTCTTCACATACTATTCTAGCCATCGTACATTTTTAGGCGTCTACAAAACGTATTGTTTGTTATATTTCTGTTAACACTATTTTTTTAAAGTATTTATTAAAATGTCCTTTGAAAACTTATCCAAAAACTTAGTCAAGTTTATTTTCATAGGTCTTCACAAATACAATGAATAAGCTTATAATTTTAAATAAAATATTGAAACACTAGCATTTGAGCAAATTGTCTTCGTGGAATGAGAAAATACAAATGCAATCGATCGATTCCGAAGGTAGAGACTACCATGAGAAGAACCGGGCAAGAAACTCAGATGCCAAACACTTTTTTGGTATGACTACATTCTATATATATTTTTATAGACACTGAGGTTTTAAAACATTATATCATTATATTCTATAGTAACTAGACATTTTATAGAGATACTTTATAGGATTTTGACCTTAAACTACCCTCAAAAGTTAAGGTATCCTTGCTCCGTCGCGTTTCGTCGATGTATAATTACATCGTAAGATTCAAAATCAAAATATGAGTTATAAAAGACTACTTATCTAGTACCGAAGTACGACACGCCTTCGCGTTTGCACTTGCGTTTGAACTTTATTGCATTAACTAATAAAATAAAGTTCAGTATTACCAAGTATGAATGCGGGCTAAAATCATAATCTTTTAAAAACTTCTGTATTAATAATAATATTATGACTTTTTTTTATGGGATAGGTGGCAAACGAGCAGGCGTGTCACCTCATGTTAAATGACCAACGCCGCCCATGGACACCTGCAACACATATAGTGTTACAGTTGCGTTGCCAACCTTTAAAGGAGTAGGATAGGAAGGGATGGGGAAGGGATATAGTATATTTAAGCGTAGTTACTTACTTACTACGTACTTATCCTTCAGAAACTAGAAGCAGAAATTACGGTTACAGCATTTCTTTTTTTTATTTTAAATATTAAACGAGAGAAATTACCCGGGCTGGCCAGGCTCATTAGCTTAGTGGAACGCAGGTCCGTGGTCGGTTGGCAAACATATCGACAACATTTACATGGCGGTTGGCCACCGGCTTACCGGCTTGCGGCTAATGGATCGCCCTCACATAATATTGTATACTTACACGAAATTTACACTAAATCTACTGTGGTCTATTTATTGATGTTACTACGAACAAAGTATAGTTCACTTTCAACAATACGACTTAGTCGTATTGTTGAAAGTGAACATAACTTCACGCCTTTTCTACCCGAAGCTGTAGGTAGTGGGGTAGTGGCTGTTGAGCTTCGTATCGCCGTTATGTTTACGTCCCAAATGGAATAGGTGGCGAACCTATTGCCATACCGGGCACAGACTTTTCAGTCTTCGATATTTATCACAAATAACTTCCAGAAACAATTTCAAAAAGTGACTGGTGTGCGCCAGGATTAGAACCCGTGACTTCTGGATTCAGAGGCGGGGTGCTCGACCACTAGACCACCAAATCTTTTCATACTTATTTATTTGTTTTACTTAAGTGCCCGTCAAGTCAATAAAGCACGATTGTTACATATCTATCGCGCTTCTCCGACTGTCATAAGTCTTGTGATACACAGTCGTCGATTTACCAATGCTCCTGACATCACCTTCAGCAAGGAAAAGTTCACTTTAGTCTATTTTTTATGGGCTATTGAGCAGGCGCCTCTCCTGATGGTAAGTACCAGCCCGCCCATGGGCACCTGCAACACAGTGTTACAGTTTCATTGCCGACCTTTAAGGGAGTAGGGATAGGAAAGTATGGGGAAGGGTGTAGGGCCTCCGGGTACCTCTCTCACCAAACAAAACAAGGCATGACCCCCTTTACGTCAGGCTTCTGAGAGGTCGTGTTATTTCACTATTCATGCAGCGAAGTGCTTGGCTCTACTACAGTTGTCCTCTAAATATCTAAATACTCCTTCACCTTTTGCACTCTTCACCTGATTAGTCAGTCTTAAACCATCCATTATTGCTTTTTCCAACTGTCTTTACATTGGGGATAAAAGAGAATCTTGATATAATTTAAAGAAAAAAACTTTTTTAAAGAAGCTTTTATTTAAACGCTCTAAAAAGAATAAAATAATTTTCACCTTAAACATTTTAACTATCAACTTATAACCTTATTATATACAATTTATGTGATAATAAAAGCTTGTCGCTATGTTTAATTACCTATCAGTGGCTATCCATAACCATCTAGAAATATTTTTTTAGATTTAATGATTACTGTGCCGGATCGCATTATTCAAATATATTTTTGGTTTATAACATATATATGGACACCCGAACACATATAGTCGTACAGTTGCGTTGCCGGCCCTTTCCATGGGAAATGGAAGGGGCGGAATTGGGATGGGAAGAGGAGGGGGGAAGGGTTGGGTTAAACATAGCGACAAGCTTTTATTATCACATAAATTGTATATAATAAGGTTATAAGTTGATAGTTAAAATGTTTAAGGTGAAAATTATTTTATTCTTTTTAGAGCGTTTAAATAAAAGCTTCTTTAAAAAAGTTTTTTTCTTTAAATTATTTTCAAGTTTTTAGTTATCGATGGGTAAGTTTCTCAGTCTCTTCATCTCATTCAAAGCATCATTGTTACAAGGTCATTTGCCAGTTAATTTCGAACAGTCCAACTCTTCAATGAGGAGACCTCCTAAAGTCTTTTCTCTACTTAAGGCCACGTATGCTTGACCAGCAGCAAAGAGTTTCGAGCCTAAGTAAACAAATATTTTTGTTACTTATTTGTTGATTTTGCTACTTAATTTTGTTATGTGGGACTGTTGTTTAATAACAAAATATGTTTAACTACTTGTGATGTGTAACGCCATCTGTTGTTTTAATCAGTACTACATACTTGCCGACCTGAGTGTAACATAGGAGTGAGTTGTAATTCGTAAAAGTTATAGTTCGTTCCCATCATCCACTGTGTTTAATTCTAATAATACCTATAACACCATTAAAATCCGTTAATGTAGCAATCATGTTAAAGTGATTAAATCCTGTCCAATTTACGTCGGTACCCTGAAAGGGCATGGCATTGCACCGGTCGAACCGGCCGGTGCAATGCCGATTCATGCAGCAGATTGCGTGGCTGACCACCATTAAAACACTGTTAACTATTAAAACATAGGTCAACGGAAAGCCGTCGGCTGTGATGGACTACCGCCTCAGCCATAAAGTGGTCGTAAGGTTCTCAATGATAGCACTAACTCATTTTGATTATAAATTTGGACGAGCCGCTTAACCCTGTATCTTGACATGGTGATTTGGCATCAGTGATTGAATAGTAAACACAAATTGACTGACACCGCCCAAACAAGCAGGCCACTAACATCTAGTCGCTCATATTGAAAACCCTATGATATATATAATATTTATACACATTCTAATTTGTTTATAACATTAATTAATAACATAACACAGCTCGACTCCTATTTCTACCCGAAGGTGTAGGCAGCATCTGTCAAGCCTCGACTCGCCACTATGTTTACGTCTCAACGATCTTTAAGGGAGTAGGATGTAGGATATGGGAGTAGGAAGGGATGGGGATGGGGAGTGCGCCTCCGGGTACCTCTCTCACCCAAAGAAACCCGACGTGAGCTGGTTGTGGTATTTCACCGGTCGAGCCAGCCCATCCATGCAGTGAATAGCTGGGCTCTATCACTGTTGCCATACAGCGAGCACAAAGTGGTCAGTCAAAAATATTTATCACACATGACTTTCGAGAGAAATTTCGAAAGACATTGGTGTGAGGCTAAATTCGCACCCAAGACTTCCTGATTCAGAAGCGGGCTAGTTTACTGAACTACTGAGACATAGTTTTTGAAGTTCTCATAGAACTCTTTAATGAAAGGGCCATTTGATACCCATATAGTAGAAACACAAATATTTATTCCACCATATTGGATTTAGAATGACGTCACATTATTTTTCGAGCCACTATTAACAAGCCCTTTCATTTGATACCCATATTGTAGAAATGCATTAAAAAAAACTGTTCCTCCATCTCGGATGATCCGCCATATTGGATTTAGAATGACGTCACATAATTTTTTTAGTTGGTCCCAATGAGTCCTTTCATTTGATACCCGTATTGTACGAAAGCTTTAAATATATATTCCTTCATCTTGGATATTCCACCATATTAGATTTAGAATGACGTCATATTATATTTTGAGTTACACTCAATAAACCCTTTCATTTGATACCCATATTGCAGAAATGCATTAAAAATATCCATTCCGCCATCTTGGGTCGTCCGCCGTATTGGATATAGAATAATGTCATACATTATATCATGCATTGTCATCCAAAGTAAACGTGTATACAAAATTTCAGCTCAATCGGTTGAAGGTATCTACTTCAAAATTGAGTTACAAGATTCCACCGAACATACATACTTACATACATACATACATACATACACTGCAAGGTAAATAAAAGCTTATAATAAATGCACTATGACACTATCTGTGTGAGATTCCATGGGAGGCGTTAGTTGCTTACCATCTGGTGAAACATCTGCTCCTCCTGCTCCTGCTTTGTTTGTCCCCTTATCTCATAAAAAAACTACGCCATAAGTTTTTCATCATTTACACAGACATAAATTAGATCTTCTAGATCTCCTACATTTTATTTGTGACTATAAGTTACTATTTTTTTTTATGGGATAGGATGCGAGCAGGCGTGTCACCTGATGGTAAGCAACCAACGCCGCCCATGAACACTAGGAACACATATAGCGTTACTGTTTCGTTGCCGACCTTTAAGGGATAGGATAGGGAAGGATGCGGGGAAGGGAGGTGGGCTTCCGGGTACCTCTCTCTCCGAACGAAACGCGGCATAAACCACTTTACGTCGATCTTCTGAGAGGTCGTGGTATTTCACCGCTCGAGCCGGCCCATTCATGCAGCGAACTGCTTGGCTCTACCACTGTTAATGTATATTTGTTAGTTTTATTAATGTATTCAGAGGTGTGTAAGAGTGAGAGTGAGGTGTGTAAGAATCGTGCCCTATGGCGCTCCGTTCTCTCTGCCTACCCCGCAAGAGATTTGGCGTGAAGTTATGTATGTATGTATGTATTCAGGGCGTTCAAAAAGATATTAGTCAGCTACAATGGGAATGTGTCTCCTTACGTTTAAGGCTTTTTTTTTCTCAACCATAATGAGTAATAGTACTGAATTTGACTCAGAACGTAAACATATTGTCTTAGCGTATGCCTGAATAATGTTTTGGGAAATCCAATTATCTGTGCTTTAGTAAGTAACATATGTTATGCTAACTATAAAACAGGAATAGATGACGTATTTGCTTATCTATGACGCATATCCGAAAATATTTTGTGAAGTGTTTATTTTTAACTAGCTAACCGCACCGTATTTGTTCTTACTGCCATATTATATATACTTTTATCAATAACTAAACCAGTGCTCAGTTCCTATTGGCTGCAGTGCGATATAACTTCGCACAGCTTAAAGATTTCCTCGATAAATAGACTATGATTTTAACATAACATAGCTTCGCGCCTTTGTTACCCGAAGGTGTAGGCAGCGGCTGTTAAGCCTCGTCTCGCCATTATGTTTACGTCCCAAATGGAATAGGTTGCGAACCTATTGCCATACCGAGCGCGCACAAAGTTTTCAGTCATCGATATTTATCTCACTTAACTATGATTTTCGTCATGATTTTCTTACCGACCCCGACTTAGAGTGGGATAGCCCACTCTAAGTCGGGGTCGGCACAACATGTCATCCTTTTCCATTCACTTCTATCATTCGTCATCTCCACACTTCACAATCAACTTTTACACCATTCATCCATCCATTTTTTTTTATATTTGCGTTGTTGGTAATTTTTCAATTTCAATCAATCAATCCGATAAAAAATACAAAACAATTATTTTGTAAGACTAACATGCCTAGTTGTTCAACATACCGCTTATGGAATGGAACGCCTTTATAATTTTAAACATCTTCAGTTTCACAAATTTTATTTCAAGACAAAATCTTATGAAAACGTCTAAACATTATCGATTTAAGCATACGTATACATACATACATTTATGTAAAACAAACCAAATGCCTGCGATTTCCTTGGAAATGTGATTCAAATGCTCATTAGTGCCAAAGAAAATTGCGTACACGATAAATGGTCGCCATTTATAACATCTTCAGACCATAGACAACACCTATTATCTAAACTCGTTCACCAAAGAGTTATTGTATCTGATTTTGTAAAAGGATTCGCGGTTCATTTGTTTTCTTACATTAAATTTGTTTGTTTACAAACACCTCTATTATTAGCGAGTTTATGAACCGATTACGCCGAAACAAAGGTTATGTGTACGTGTGTAATTTTGTAGGTATATGTACATTTCTGGAGGACGTCCCGTACATTACATTTTCCATCTTGAAATGTTTGGTTAAAGTCTAAAAATAAAGAGACATATTTTGTTATTTTAATTTATAATTTGAATTACGATTTTTTATTTTACGTAATTTATTATTCCTAAAATACTGAATTTCCTAAATCCTTTCCTGTACTTAAATAAAAATAAATCAGCAAAATTTAAGAGAAAAATCAAGAAAACCCACATAAAATCGAGCACGATTTTTTTTTGCAAATTGTGTCGATTCTACATTGGCCGAAGGAACTTTTTTAACTAGGATAATTATTGAGGAAATAATGACATTATTTTTCGATTAATATTTAAATTAAAAAGAAATTATAACTAACACGTCAACTAGTCAACTTTTTAAATTATTAACTAAAAAGTTTTAAATTTAACTTTTATAATATGATTTTTTAACAATAAAAGTTTAAAGTTTGATATTCGAAGGGATGGTACTACCAAATCAAAAAGAGTGGTTCGACCGGTGAAATTCCACGACCTAAAGTGACGACGACGTAAAGTGGCTCATGATGCGTTTCGTTCAGAGTACCCTTCCACATCCTTTCCAATCCTACTTCCTTAAAGATTGGCAACGCAACTGTAACACTATATGTATTGCTGGTGTCTATGGGCGAGAACGTTTGCCCTCTATTGCCATAAAAGAAAAACTATTTTTTTTTGTAGATGTTTTTTTTTTGCGTAGATTGTGCATTTATTAGATTAAAATGAATCAACTGATATATTTTGCCGATTAATCTGTTATTGTAAATAAAATATTTCAATAGACATTAGATATCATTCCAGTTCAAGCACGAAAGGGGCATTACCGTGTAACGTCTAGACAACGTACTATGTCGACGTTCGGGATGTCTTCAGTCGACTATAGATAGTATTATATGTTAAATTTACTGTAACAAGACCGTTAGTATCCTTCTTATAACAATGTCATAGTATTTACTTTTGTACAAGTGAAGCTATTAGCAGTGACATTACGCCCTTGTACATCAATTAATTTGTCTGGTCTGAAACATGAAACAGAGGAGGGAAGAAAACATAGGTTTTGATAAATTCCATTTCAATTCAATTCAAGTTTGCTTCAATTGTAAATGAGTTAGTATATATTTATTACGTTGAAACCAAAAATTTTATGTCTGATTCAAATAAAAAACGACGAAAACGGAACCCTAAAAATATAGTCTAATGCACAAAGAAAGTTATTGATAAGCCCTGAAATATGTTACTCGTTTTCTCTGCAGCAACGAGCTGAGTTGTTAGCCAAGATGTATTGACCGTATAAATTCGTATCAGCTAACTCTTTACTTGCAGTGTTCATTCTCTTTGGTGATTTACTTGAAACTATTGCCTAAAAATCAGACTCTTTGGATGCAAGTTTTCATAATACAGAAGCTATTTTTTTTCTTTTTAGGAACTACTCATATTAAAAGAAACATACATAGCATCACGCCTTTTCTACCGAAAAGCATAGGCAGCGGCTGTTAAGCCTTGTCTCGCCGTTCTTACACGTTCCAAATGGAAAAGGTGGCGAACCTATTGCCATACTGGGCACAAAGTGTTCAGGCATCGACATCTATCACATATAACTTCCGAAAATAATTTCGAAAAGTCATTGGTGTGTGCCAGGATGGGAACTCGCGACTTCTTGACTCAGAAGAAGAGCGCTCGACCACGACACCACCGAGACTTTTCGTTCACTGGACCACCGAGACTTAAGGAGGAACAGTTATATTTTTATCATTACATGGTAAAACTTGGCTGTTTGCCATAAGGCTGATTTAACTAAAATTTAGTACCAAGAAAAATGTAAGCGTCAGCACTACGCGTCTAGTGGCAACTTTAATCTTTTCAGGGATTAGAATTCACTAGTTAATTTAAAGTTTTGCAGGGTATAACCTCGAATGTGGCTCGAGACTATTTCAGTACTGGAAGTTTAAAATTGAAATTTTCAAATATCTGAACTCAATGATACGATCAGGAAAGTTGTTTACCCAAATTCGTATGAATATTTGTTTTCATTTGAAAAGGTCGTAAGTTCGTATGTTGTCAACCTGATGGTAAGTGGTGACAGTAAAGTATTGGAGCAGCAGTACCTGTGAATCCTTGTAGCCCTAGAGGTATTACACGCAATTTATCGCGACCCTTGGAAAACTTATTCTAATAATCAATTTCAAATCTACTGCGGAATCGTGGTCGGCGAGTTCGATCCCCACCCGACTAGAAATATTTATGAAGCATGAATGTTTGTATGGCGTCTGGGTGTTTTTTTTTTTCAGTATTATGTCCATCTGGAGCAAGTGTGCGCAGCGGCTAAGTGTGCGCATTCTAAATATCTCAAAAAATAGAGAGCGCTAAGAAATGGCAACCCCGCAGACGTCATATGGAGGGCTCGTAATACAGCGTCTGCATACGCGCCATTTTGGATTGATAGATAAATGAAGATTTTTGCTGAAATGTTCTGGTTATTTTTCATTATTGTAACGCATCAAATGTTTGTTTCTAATGCGTTACATTTTGTAGTCATGTATTTTTGATTTTAAATTTGCATTTTACTGTTGAGTCATCATTATATAAAATTTGTTTTAAGCCAATATTTAAGTTATTATAATGACCCAATAGTAAACAATTTTCATGTAATTTCTTTTCTATGGTTTAGGTAAGTGTGCGCGGAAGCGTTGTCTATGTAACTTGGCAAGTTTTCGCATGCACGTGCACTATTTTGTTGATTACTTTAAGTTACTGCGACAATATTGTTTGATTTGTAAAATATAATTTATTTACAATAATAAGAAGAATAAAATAATTTCATTATTTACAATATATACAATTAAAAAACTACCTGAAATCGAATTTCTCCGCATCTCGGTCTACTGGCAGCGTGCCCAGAAGACTGGCCGCATTGCCACGCTGAATGGCAATGCTAATCCTCTGCGCGAAGAATAGACCCGCCCTCTGGTCGCGAGAGGCTTCGATCAGCCTCTTTGCAAGATCTTTGTAAAGGTCATGAGCACTTGGACCCCAATATAATTTATATTGTTGCTGCACTTTTACCTCGATATTGAGGTAAGTGTGCACATATAAAAGGATTTAGGTATTCTTTAGTTTCTTAAAATATAAGCTACTGATAGTACAATAGCTGTGACTAAGTTGATTACAAGTAAACATTCCTACTAATTAACATAGTTTTGTTTTATTCTACTAATAATATTAAAGTTTATGAAGCATCAAAGTTTAAGTGCGCACACTTGCCCCACATGACTCTATAAATACGGATTGACAAAGAAAAATTATTAACAACCGTTGTCTAGTTTCCATATAAGCATTTAGTTGCTTTGCTTGGAATTAAACAGCTGTCAGTATTGTTGTGTCCAAGATATTTATTGTAAATTTGTCAAAAAATAAATAAAAATAACATTACATTTACAGCTAAAGGAACACTATTGTAAAGGCTTTTAATACCTGAAGGTGAACTTGAAGTTCTACTCACTTCTGGGGATAGGCACCAGATAGTTTTTTTTTGTTTTCTATAATATTGTGGTGTTGACAACGATAGCGATAAATCTCGCTGTGCCTTACCCCTATATACTTAGTCATGCCATAAATATTGTAACAAAGAAAAAATTTTTTTTTAATTGCAAATTATATTTATTACTTTTACAGTGTGATACTTTAATACACAAATATAAAACGATATAAAATATAAAAAGCTTATTCGAAGTGGTCTCCATTGGCTGCAATACAGGCATTTAAACGTTGAGGCCAGTTATCAATAGAAACACGCACTCTTTCCATGAGAAAATTCTTCACTGCCAATCGTATGGATTGTTTTAGGGACTCTAAATTATTATGACGTTTAGAGCAAGCCGTACTCTCTAAAACTGACCACAAATCATAATCCAGTGGATTAAGATAGGGGCTATACGACGGCCAATCTTCAGCTCTAATGAAGTCCGAAACGTTCGCTTCCAACCAAGATTGCGTGGACCGAGCTTTATGACCCGGTGCCGAGTCTTGCTGGAAGGACCATACTTCGTTATTGAACATGGTGTTGTTAAGGGGCTTGACTACCTTTTCAAGAATGGTATCTTGATACACTTGTGCCGATGTTTTGATACCTTTTTCACAAAAATATGGCTCAGTCACTCCTTCGTAGCTAACACCCCACCAAACCATCACTGAAGTCGGATAATGCCCACGTTGCACTCTGTCAACTAATTGGGAAGCTTCCTTAGAGCTTTGAGCATAAATGCGGTCATTTTGTTTGTTAAAATGTTGCTCAATTGTAAAGACTTTTTCATCCGTAAACAATATTTTTCTGTGACCTCCCTTTGCGTACCGCTTCAGTAGTTGTTTAGATTTTAACACCCTATTCTTTTTTAAATTATCAGTTAATAAATGACCAGTGCATTATAGGCTGCAAGTCCTAAGTCATCTTTTAAAATACGCGACATTGTTCTAGGTGCTAACTTCATCTTCCGAGATAAAATCTTTTGCTTGCGGACAGGATTTCTTCGAATTCTTTCCCTTACTGCTTTGACCACCTTTTTCGTACGAACACTACGTGGACGGCCAGGTCTTTTTCTGTCACAAACAGAGGAGGTCTCATTGTACCTATTAATAGCCCGGTACACAAACATTTGACTAATACCAAGTGTATGGAGAGTTTTAAAAATTGCATTTGGCTCCATACCTACTTTGTGTAATGCAATCACAGCGATTCGGTTCTGTTTATCACCCCACTCCATTTTAATATAGGCAAAATATTGTAGATTGTATTGGCGCCAAAACGAGAAAACACAATGAACAATCGTATAAAAATGACAGATTTCAAATTCAAATGTAACATTTTTTTATTTTTAGTTGTAACAGTATTTATGGCCAGACTAAGTATATATTTGGTTGTTATGACAATTATTAAACTATAGTAGTGACTATTCGCGTACTTCTAAAACTGTAATTATATTTGGTCTCTCAAACTGTATTTGTGAATTGTTTAAGTTCAACTCATAAGTCTCTTAGTGGCCATTTAAACACACTTTTATAGCTTCTAAAGTTAAGATATATTAAATAAGCACAACAAGTTTGAGGTTCTAAGCGTAACTCGTTAGCCAGTCAATATTGAAGTAATAGTTTATTTTTGTAACTTCACCGCTTATTAATACCCAAAGGTGTATGCAGTGGGTTTTAACCGTGAACTCGTCTAATATTTACATATTAAATGGAATAGGAGGCAAAACCTATTGCTGTACATAGGACACCATTTTGTCAGTACGTTACTCACAGTGGCTCGACCGGTGAAATACCACGACCTCTCAGAATATCGATGTAAAGTGGGTTATGCCGTGTTACGCTTGACGAGAGAGATATTCGGAGGCCCAACCCTTTTCCCCCTCCCCTTCCCATCCTACTCCCAACTCTCGCTATATCCTATTGTACGGGCCGGCAACGCAACTGTAAGTCCTGTGTACGAACTCTGTCTCTGTCATAGCACAGACCTCCCGAAAATTAGATGGATGTGATGAATACAAACAAAATTATACTTGAAATTTTTAAATCGACCTCTCGATTCACATCTGTAGCTGCCATTTCAATGGTGCTGCACCATTGAAAATTATGACGTGAACTTACAAATTAGTTCAAAAAGTGTCAGAAAGTTTCACTAAATCAATATTGTCAGCTAAATAGGTAACATTGTAATTCTATTAAATTGAACACTAGACTGCTGTCATTGCATTTAGCGAGTACTATAACAGATTGCGGAGAGCCCCAACAAATAGTACGTTGTATTAAGATAAGCTTAATTTCATCTCTGTCAGCAATTATTGAACAATTTGAATAATACACGAACCGTTCTCGATTCCATTAGAGGTATTTATATATAAATATATATAAATCTATGAAAATCCTTCTACCTCCTACAAATACATTTTTGAACATTATATACAAGAGTGAAAAAAAACTTAATTTATTAATACAACCTCTGGAAACGGCATCAAGTATACCAGCTGCTAATAATTAATTTTACTTCGATAAGCTTCGTACAAATGAAGTGACAGAGCCAGGGCGATAGTTTTCTCACGGGAGGTGCCATTAATCAAAAGATCCTGGAGCAGCATCGCCAGTAGCGCTGGAGATGATAAATTATCCAGCTGGACTGTAACTAGCCCTACTTCTGAATCTTCTTCTGTTGTAAATATATTTGCACCTTGCTAAACCATAAATGTACTATTTTATTTTTATAACTTTACACCTTTTTCTACCCGAAGTAACACCTCTACTGGCTGGTTTTTTACGTCCCCAATCGGAATAAATGGCTTAACATTTATAACATAACTTCAGGCCTTTTTCTACCTGTAGGTGTAAACAGCGGGTGTTAAGCCTTGTCTGGCCGAAATGCAACGAATGCTACGTCTCAAATGGAATAGGTGGCGACCCTATTGCCATGCTGGGCACAAAAGTTTTTATTCATCGATATTTATCACACAAAACTTCCAAAAAGATATCCGAAAAGTCATTGCTGTGAAACCCAAATAGATCCCACGACTTCTGAATGAAAAGCGGGGAACTCAATCACTAGGCCTCGGCAGAATACCAAAAAGAGAAAACGATGGTGCTCTATCACATCGTTTAGAAATTAATAACATATTTGGTTACAAATTAAATGGTGAATGTGTAATAAATAAACAATTGGGAATAGTTGTTACACAGTATTAACTCACCGGCGCGATACATGGCGGGTGGAAAACCGCAGTGCGGTGGACCGCACAGCCTGTACCGAATGTTGTTCGTATTCTAACATGTGTCTTTGAATGTTTAAACACGGCCGACATTGGATGTATACATTTTCTCTTAATTAAAGTAGCCTGACTTGGCAATGTTGCCGTATTTTTCTTATTTAGGCACAAGGACCTCGCTCGAGGTTTGTTTATATGTAATGAAACAAGCTTTCATCAAGTTTAAATTTGCCGCTCTTTGCATATTCCGTATTCGAATGTATTTTGACAGATGAAGTTTTGACAGTAATGACAGAACACGGTGCTTAGTGAGATGCTTAAAAAAGTTTCTAAGAGTCATAACAATAGCAAATTATATTTAGAAGATGCTGATTTTTGCTAATTATTTAAAAAAATTGGTGATTTTTTTTTGAACGTCCAAATATGTTTGTCTTTGTTGATCACCCCGCTTCTGAATGAAAAGTCTCATAGTTAATTCCTGCTTTAAACTTATTGAAGTTATGTGTGATAAATAAACTGTATAAATTATGTCGTATATATGACATTAGTTTTTACTACCTATTAAATTTTCGATCCAGAAATTTGGGTTTTTAAAAAATCACAGCACTACTACTCATAACTTCACGCCTTTTGTTACCCGAAGGTGTAGGCAGCGGCTGTTAAGCCTCGTCTCGCTGTTATGTGTGTCTTGGCGGTCCTGGACTGCTACATCTATCCGCTTATGCGTTGTGTATCTGCTTAGTCATCCTCCATCATTGTAAAAGTACCTATATTAATAATTTATTTTATTTAACATAACATAACTTCACGCCTTTTGTTACCCGAAGGTGTAGGCAGCGGCTGTTAAGCCTCGTCTCGCCGTTATGTTTACGTCCCAAATGGAATAGGTGGCGAACCTATTGCCATACCGGGCACAAAGTTTTTCAGTCATCGATATTTATCGCACATAACTTCCGAAAACAATTTCGAAAAGTCATTGGTGTGAGCCAGTGTCTGGAATCGAACCCGAACCTCTGGATCAGAAGCCGTGTGATCGACCACTGCGCCACCGAGACTACAATCTACTACTCAGAGGCATTATTATAGTTTTAGGTAACATCTAAACAAATTATCTAATTATTAGTTTTCACAATAAATGAATTATGAGAATATTTACAAAACCCAATACGATAATATTTCTTCGAATTCCTCATTCCTTAGAAATCCATCGGAGGCAATAAATATTTGTGGATGATGGTGTAGCGTTTACAAATGGCACTCATTTGCCACCAACCATCTTGCGAACGTACTAAATCGTAGAAATACAAAAGTTTGAGTTCATTCATTCATTCATTCAGTTCATCATTATAAGGAAGTTGCATAAATTTTGTTTAGAATATAATATATCTAACGAGAACAGTGGTAGGGCCAAGTGGGTACCAAATAGTTCGCTGCATGAATGAGCTGGCTCGGCCGATAGAATACGATAAAACTCTCAAAAAAAAACAACCTGAATGGGCTGCTACAATTAATTCAGAGCCCAACCCCATTGATATCCTCTGCAATGCAATGCATTTATAATCTTCTTGATGCTGCAGATATCCATGAGCGGCATTAGTTGCTTACCATCAGGTCACTTGCTTGCTTGTTTATTTGTTTACTCCTTTTCTCACAAAAAGCTTTAAAATCTCAATGATTCATCAACCGTTGAAATTTGCTAAAATTATGTATATAATCATAATTTTAGCAAATTTCAACGGTTGATGAATCATTGAGATTTTAAAGCTTAATAAAATAACAACTGAATTTGTTAGCCTAAATAATACTGAACCAAGTAATTATACTTGGTATTGGCGTTTTCTGTAGAGAAATAGAAACAGTGTTTTCAAAGACAATTTATTTTCCAAGGGTTGGTATTGAATAGTAGTTAGAGACAAAGGAGACCGCCGGTCGATACCAATAGAGCAGCTGCACTTGTTGTAACTAAAAGATAAAAACTGAACGCGACATGAAACTGGCATGTTATGTTTTATTTTATGTAGGTAGGTGTATAAATGTATATATAAAACCAAATGAAAATACTTTTTTTCACTTCGCGGGCTATTTTACAATTTAATGGAATGAACAATTCATGGATTTTTTCCCCTCTTTTATGACTTTACGCATAAATGTATATACACATTTTTTGTATATTTAAATTAACTTGAGTTCCGGTGGTCCAGTGGTCGAGCGTCCTGCTTCTGAATTATGAAGCCGTGTGATCAATACCGAGCTCACCTTAATGATCATGTATTCTCGGTATTATTTCCGGAAGTTATGTATCACAAATATCAATTAATCACAGTCTGCGGAACCTACACTGGGAATAGGTTCCGCAGCCTGTTCCATGGGTCATAAAAAATTGACCGCTCAAGGCTTAATATCCACTTGTCTTTGGGTAAAGGCGTAAAGTGATAAAAAAGACTAGAATTACCATTTAGTTTTCATCCATACTAGTTGACCCGGCGAACTTTGTTCCGCAACAAAAGTAATAAATAAGAAACGTCTGGATTTATCACTTTTTCTTTACTACATCATACATGAATTATAAGTATAGATAAAAACAACCCGTTGATAAAACCTCGATAAAAAAGCGCATCGAAATTCGTTGCGCAGTTTCAAAGATATAAGCATATAGGGGGACAGACAGCGGAATACAACTTTATTTTATACTATGTAATGATATATCAAGTAAATTAAATTGTAAGATAGCAATAATTAAAGTGAAAATCTCTATAAATAGATGTAGTCAATATTTGTAGTTTTAAATATGTCTGACGTTGTATAAGAAAATACACATCATTCATTCAGAACTCAGACACATATTCATTCAATCCAGCAAGTGGATACTATATTAAAAATGCCTGCTGCAGGTAAGCAAACCTCTATTTATATAGAGAACAATTGTTCTGTGCTCTTGTTCATAAAGTTTCAAGCCCAAGAGGCTCAGTATAGTAACTATAACATCTAATTAATTTAAATTCTACCAAACGACAATTTATTCTACTTAATTATGATATTTTTAGGACCAAAATTGAAAATCCATAGTTGTAATTGATGAAGAGATTTACCTTCCCTGTGTTTATGGGAACAAGGGGTAAACGAGCAGGAAGTCACCTGATGGTAAGCGATTAGAACAGTCCATGAATACTGGCAACACTGAGAGGGCCAGTATTTAAGATAGAAAGGGCTACCGAATAACTCTCGCATCGAAGTAAATCGTGACATGAGTGACAATACGTCAATATTCTGAGAGGTCGGTCTGATTAAATACGTTAATCACTGCCGGGTCGGGGCAGCCCATTCAGAAAATAAACTGTGTCATACTATGCCTTACTATATAGCTTCAGTTTATGCATTATATGAACTTATATAGTGACAAATGCAACAAATTTCGTAATACGAATTGAAAAAAAATACGAATACTGTATCGCTTCACTGGAAGCAAATTTAATCAAACACAATCATGTCTAATACCCTAACAATTTAATTTCAAAGCGACTGATCGCAGTATGCTTTCCTGAAATGGAAATTGTCAAAATGAAACCTGAACAAAATTTTAAGGAAAACCGTCTTCAATAATAAAGAAATTTAGAGACTCATTTTTAAAAGCCCGGAATTTGCATTTCAATTTTGTCTTTTCGGAAGTTATGTGCGATAAATATAGATGACTGGCAAAATTATGCTAGTGTATAGCAATAAGTTCTGCCACCTATTCCATTTGGAACAAAAAGGTTAAGCTTAGCGAGTCGAGGCTTAACTCAACAGTCGCTGCCTTTACTTTCGAGTAGAAAAGACGTGAAGTAATAAGTATTTTTAGATGAATTTCTTTTTGTGTCATCACAATTCTACTAAAGGGTTAAAAAGTGTTGTTTGGGTTCTCCAAATAAAGTATGCTATGGTCCAATAAAACCACTTAATATATAATATACCACCAATAAATAATATTTCAAAATAATAATTGATGACTCTTCACTTAAGAGTCATCAATTATTATTTTAAAATCACCTCAAAAAACATTGATTAAAGCCTGATAGCTTATATCCTGATTTGTACCAGAGATTTTCCAAACAGAAATCCACTTAGCAAGAAAACATCGAGAAAAATATGTATAGCTTACGAACAATCTTAAATTTGTATTGACATAAATGTTAATATAAATGATTGATACATAAACAAAAGCCATTAGTGACTTTGCAATTTACAAAAAAAAAAATGAAATACAAACCATTCACAAATGAAAAACAAGAATAATAAACCATCAGAACATAAATCCATTAAATTATAACACGTCGAACACTGAACCCACTCACTCATTTACGCTTTTAACAAGTCCTGGTGAGAACCGATCGATAGCTTTAATGTTCCATTTACAGTGAAAACAATGCCTTCCCTTTATTGAACGAGCCAATCGTAAAATAATTATTAGCACGGGACGACAGTACTTGAAGGTTGTTGTGAGAACAAAAGTACAATAGAGTCGTTCCAGTTGCTTTTTTTTTATTTGATACATATGAGCTCGCGCCTGTATACCGTAGGGGTAGGCAGGTGTTTTAGCTTCCAATAAGCTATGAACATTACGTGTGTTTTATATAATAATCTTTTCTCTAAAATATAAAGTAGGTACTAGCTGACCCGGCGAAGTTTGTTCCGCATCAAAAGTAATAAATAAGTTCATTTTGGATTTATCACTTTTTCTTTACTTTACTTATACATGAATTATACATATAAACCACTCGATTGACACTTTCTATCCATTAAAAAAATCGCATCAAAATCCATTCCGTATATTTAAAGACATACATGTAGACAGAGATGTAACATATGCTTACGCCTAATAATAAAAAGGCTTTGACTGAAATGTGTGTACTGGAATAGACTGGTACTAGATACTAGGTATTCATAAAAGATATTTTAAAAAATTTATGAATAAAAATGTTCAATTCAATTCCACCATCTTAAGTTTCGTTTTAAAGATTTTGAGTGTGAATTTGAGTTGCACTTGACAGGGCGACAATACTGCGTTCGTATATCGATGTTCTATTTGAGAATATTTAAAAATTAAATCGGCAAAAACTTTTAAAATTCAACCCCAAACTATATATTTTAAGACTCAATATAAATTTAGAGTGAATTTTAACTTTACTCAGCCAGTGTGGACGAAGTTTCTAGCGAACATTACTATCTAAATACCTACAATAAGGCTCTACTAAAATAGACTCTACTTTTGCTTTAACATCACCAAATTATTTTTACCAATAAGATTATTCGTAAAATTTATAAACTAAACATTTATTTTCCTGCTAAAGTCAAAGCTTTAATAGAACTTGACACTCATAGATTCTGTTTTCATTTTTTTTTAAATAAAAATAATACTAATGGTCTTGTCTTGATCGTGGTAGAGCCACGCAGTATGCTGCATGAATGTCGGTTCGACCGGTGAGGTACCACGACCTCTAATATCTCTCTATCCCAATTTCAACCCCTCCCCTATCACATCAATGAAAATATTTCCTAGGAGGGATGACGTAAGTTAGACGGCCGATCATAAAACCACAGCCAAATCTTTTGACAACATGGATGTTTCGAAAGGATGATATACTGTGCCGACCCCATTTAGAGTGGGATAAGGGCAGGAAAATGCTGAGTAATGATCTTATCTATTGTTCAAGCTATTCTTACGTGTGCATAAGGCTTTAGGTATTCGCGAGAGTACTAATAGATTATTAATTAAGCTATATTAGCACTCCGCTGATACTGATTATCGCGGGGATTCTCGAAATGCAATCCGGATGTATAATAAATAGCGCTGACTTACAAAATTGTGCTAGGTCTCGATACTAGAAAATAACACCGCTTGTCTTGACTGGATAATTGCTTTAGCATCAACAATTATGTAATAATTTGCACAAACCTATCTAGGAAATGATTACTAAATAATATAGTAAAATATAATAAAAAAAACAATTTTACGAGCTGTTTGTGAGCCGTTCTGTCTAACCCGTAACAGGTATGGTGTGATGCTATAAGGTTTTCTTTTTATCGAATGCAGTAACACCGTTCTAAAAGAAGGAAAACAAAATAACTTTTTTTTATGGGCAGTATCTATAAATACATATATAGATCTATATATATATATATATATATGTACCTATTATTTGTATAATTTATTTTTAGCGAGTTCTCCTCAAGTTCTGCATCCGTGGAGTGAATGTAAATGAGATATTTTGCCAAGGAAAAGAATCAAAACTTCCTTCTCAAATTAAATTATTCTGGGTTTGTATATTCTGAATCCTGTAACTGATATCATGCTTACTGATTTGATATTTTTACTTCTAAACTCAAAAAAGATACAAGCATATATATTACACAAGGCTTTTGTTTAACACGTTGAAAATTCTATTCTGTATTTGGAAACACATCGATTAAAATAGAAGCACAAAGTTGGGCTTAATAATCCTGAGTATTGTTTTTCTACCAAAATTATTTTTTTTTTAAAATATGTTTTCAACAATTTCTTAATATATTCAATCGTGTTTTTGCTGATCAACAAATGTAACATAAAACTCAGGTGATAAGTTTACTTTCATGTAAATTTTCTTGTAATGTTTTCGTTAGATTTAGTATGAACCGTTAGATATCTCAGAATTAAAATTAAATTTTTAGACTGAAGTTATGTAAAGAAGATGGCATTTGAAATAACCGGGCGAACTTTAATGTAGACCGAAAGCATCTATCTTCCTTTTTGTGCCATTTTGAGACAAAAATATTTATGGTAACACTAAACTGCATTTTTCTTTTTTAAAAGTTTTGTCATATGTGCTCATGTGACAAAACGTAGAGCGAAGTGTAGTTTCATCAAAATTCTAACTGAATGTTAAGATACGTAGATCCTTTTTAGCACCACAGATAACTGGGCCAGCTTGACAACAGTACCACCTCTCAGAAAATTAACATGAAGTGTCTCATGTCGCGTTTCGGTTAGTGAGAGAGATACTGAAAGCCCACTCTATACTCTATCCTCTCCCTACCCTCCTCTCTATCCCATTCTAATGGTCAACAATGCCACTGTGACTCTCTAGGTGTTGCAGATGTCTATAGACGGTGCTTGTCGCTTACCCACAGGTCTCCTGCTAGGTAGTTTATATAACTACCTCCGTAATCAGCGGTATAACCTTTTATTTTTTACTTTAAAATAGTAGATAAATTGTGATATTTTTTTTACGCAGGACCGTATCCGATACCAACAGAGATATTGATCCTTTATCAACCAATGAGATAAAATTTTAATATCAATAATGTTGATTCAGTAATTGTTATTATAAGTGCATATTAACTTAACAGCGGTAGAGTCTTGAAGTTCGCTGCATGAATTGGCTGGCTCGACCGACCGAATACTGGCGTACAGTGGCTCGTGCCGTGTTTCGTCGGTTAGAGAGGTATCCGGAGGCCCGATTCCCTTTCTCCTTCCCTTCTCCTCCTACTCCTTTAAAGGACGGCATGATGTTCATGGGCGGTGAGTAGTTGCTTACCATCAGGTGACCCACTTGTTCGTTTGCCCTCATATCCCATGTAAAAAAAAAACAAACAGCCGTCAGAAGTACAAGTTAAATATATATATATATAAAAATAACTTAATTCGGCATTGACAGAGAGATAATTACTACTGCTACTTCTACCTTCACATATTAAAGGGTGTTAAGTTTTAACTAGATCCTTAAACTACAAAATAGAATTGAGCGTTTATTGGATTGATTTTGAAGCTGTACGAAGTTCGTCGAGATCTCTAGTACACTTCATTATATAATATAATATGTTCCGCACATAAATGAGTGATTAATTTATAATTCGCGGTGTCTAATAGAATATTGTAGGGAATATTTGGTACCTTGTTCATGAAATTAGATAACACACTCGGAGTATGTAGAGTCTTTGAGAATGAAATGCTTTTTGCACTTACTAATACATACTATTACTTACACATATAATTTCACGCCAAATCCCTTGTGGGGTAGGGAGAGAGAACAAAGCACCATAAGGCACGATTTTTACACGCCTCACTCGCTTCGTTGATTTATAACACTTTTCATGCATGCGCGTCGATTTTTGAGGCTCCTAACATCACCTTCCTCCGGAACACGTTCTATTTGGTCATGAAATGGGTGTCTAGGCAGTCCTAATATTTCATTAAAATAGTCTGTAACTATTTATTAATTGTGTTTTTTGTTTTTATAAATATCAATTACAAAATGTTATAAAAATTCCGATGAGTTTATGATGAATTTAAGAGATCTTTAGATCCAGTTCAGGCACACGCTATAATAAGTTATCGCTTTTTGGAACACTATGTGTACGATGAAATTCTTCCACGTGACACAAATTGTGGCCAAATAATTCCACGTAATCTGATGCAAGAGGTGTGTCCAGAAGCTATTGCCTCTACTCCTTGAGGTAGTAGAAGAGTGAAGGTTTTTTTAAAAGGTTCCGTTTTTTGAAATCTGTTTACATAACTTCATATGAATACTAATAACATGAGGTATTCATTAAAATAACTTAGATAAAATAAAAAATAAGAAAAATAATTGAATGGAACCAAAAAAATATTATAAGAATAGACAGACCCCCGCTCTTCCAACTCAATGAAACTTAATCGAATTACAAAATTGATTGCTATGTATATATAGTAGCAGTAGTCAAAGTTTCACGAAGACGGTGCTGCCACCTTTGAAGCGTGTCACAACATTTGTCATATTAATTATCGCTTAGGTTGGTACCATTGTGTATTAGCGGGGCACCACGTGACAGGGTGACAAATTAAACGTGCTTCTAATGAAAATTGGTGCGTAGCTACCAACCGTAGGCAAATTGCTGCCTTCCAGTGTCAAATACTAACTCGACAGGCGCTTACCGTTGTATAGAAGGTAAAGTACTTTATATATTTCTGTAAGTAGATATTTAATTAATAGTTACTCTATAATATTCCGGTACAACTAACGCCAAGTGTTTTGTGGGGTAAGCAGAAACTTTTAAGCCGCAACAATACACGTTTTTTACATATATAACTAACTTAATTTTTAAAATACTTCTCATCATTGACATTTTGATCATACAATGTCTTTCGTGGGAATAATCGACTCCAATTTGTGAATTGCTAAATTTTGTACATCTTTTCGAAAGTTATGAATGACTATTAAAGACCCTCGTGGTGCATTGGTAAAACTACCGACTGTAGAATCGAGGTTGGCCTGTTCGATTCCCACCTGGGTAAAAATATTAATGACAGGTATGAATGTTTGTATGGCGTCTGAGTTGCTCTATATACTATAAGTATGTATTTAGATAAAAAATTATATCATATATCTTTAAACGAGCAATTCTTGTTAATTTACTATATAGGGGGTTTCGGGGGCGATAAAATCTAGCTAGGAATCATTTTAACAAAATGTCATTTTATCGTGTTATTGTCGTGTCGTATCGTATAGTGTTTTATAGTTCATATTTTTTATTATTCAGTTGCTAAGATGAAAAAATATTAATTATATTTCATCATTTTATTAATATGTAATTCGTACTTAAATATAATTTCCAAAATGTAACAATTTATAAAAAAAATACCGAGCCAAGTTCGGTCAGGCAGGCACTATGTATTAGTTTCCGTTACACAGTAGCCATAGAGCAAGCATTTAGTTGCTTAGTTTGGAACTAGAGGGCGCTGTGTGTATGGTATCTATGACATTAATATTGTTATTATTATTACCTCTCTATTTATTACGTACACTTTACATTTTTAAATATAAATACAAAAAAAAACATTTAAAAATATAAAAATGAAACCCACTGGCATCGGGTAAAGGTACCAAGCTGCCACTGGTCAGGGCCCCAGAGAGAGGCCACGATACGTGCCGTGCCTATAAATAGTGCTTTCTGAATCAAGCCCTTGATCCAGCTGCCTAACGCGAGCCTCTCTAGATATTGGTCGAGGCTCTTGCCAATAAGGTCATTTACAGAAACGACTTTTAGATGTAAAATCGTTGAATCAATATCCCACATGTCAAAAATCTCGTGAGAAAAGTCCAAATATTTCAATTAGTTATTATTTCTGCTTTCACGAGATTATCGTCATGAGGGATGGTGACATCAACGATCACTGCTCGGCGCTCTAATCGGTCTACTATCACTATATAAGGCCTGTTTGAAACAACAGTCCTGTCAGTAACAATAGACCGATCCCAGTATAACGTAATATGACCATTTTCGAGAACTGGGTCGGGCATATACCTATAGAACGGAACCCACCTTTCCACGAGTTTATAGTTCAGGGCAATTTGTTGATGGATTATCCTGGCTGCTTGGTTATGCCTGTGCAAATACTCGCCGTTAGCTAGACCACCGCATGCGGAGATTACATGTGCAATCGATTCACCGGGACAGTGACATGCCCGACAAATGTCAACTGTGCCATCTTTCAGAATATATTTCCGATAGTTATTGTTCAAATACAAGACCTTCGGTTTTTCCAAAAAGATCACCGAAACGTAACTAGGATACGTAAGGCCCGATAGAAACATCCATGTGACTCTTTATTTACTCCTCCATACTTCCAAGCGATCGCAGCTACAGCCAACGCAAGCGTTGTAAATCCGTCATAACCTTGACTACATCCCGGATCATATCCACATCAGCGAGAAGTAGGAACTGTCTGAGGCTACACACCTCACGATTGTTAAGAGATTTGATGTTTAAAAAACCTCTACCTCCATACCTCAGCCGAATATACATAATAATAATATCATTATTATAATCGGTAATAGGTCACCGACGGTCGAGCACACGGCTTCTGATCCAGAGGTCCAGGTTCTATTGCTGACATTGGCTCACATCAATGACTTTTTGGAATTGTTTTATGTGTGGAAGTTATCTATGTGTGATAAATATCGATGACTAGAAACTTTGTGCCCGGTATGGCAATACGTTCGCCACCTATTCCATTTGGGACGTAAACATAACGGCGAGACGAGGCTTAACAGCTGCTGCCTACACCTTCGGGTAACAAAAGGCGTGAAGTTATGTTATGTTATTAACTATATCTGATGTTACCTGTGATTCCAAATCATTGATTCGACGTAGGGTATTATTACATACAAAAAAATGACAATCCCAGAGAATATGAGCCAGTCAAATAGTAAACGGTAACTTTAAAAACATTCTTACACAACCCTTTTCTAAGAAGGGTCCCTTGAAAAGGGTTGTGCGAGCTCTTTAGAGATCTCACTATATTAAGAATTAAATTGACACCGGTCCAACATATCCTCAAGGAAGCCGGAAGCCTATCTCACAGGCCCAGCCACTCGAGACTTCATTGGGTTATCACTTTCTTTTTATTTGGATATACTTTCTATTCTTCAATTTTTGCAACTCCCAACCATCGGAGCATAACTTTTCTTCTTTCTACACCTACTTTCTCTTTGCAATACAACTTTCTGCCTCAAGAGCTTGTTTCCGACGCGTTTATTCTTTGCTTTCAGAAGTACTTTCCCATACCCAGCTTTCGTATTAAAAAAATTGCGTATAGTAAGTTGACTGCCAGTCTAGACCAGTCTGCTATTAGCGAAATATAGCATACTTCGTCTGCGTGGACACCATAAAGCAGCAAAAATACTGTGCCTGTGGTACTATAAGGGTTAATTATAATAATAATAAAGCTTTATTTAGATATTCCATACAAGATAATAAAATCTATGTACAAATAAAATTTTAACATAAGAAAATATTTACCTATAATAACTATTATAATATGATGAACAAATATATGAATTGAATTAATTTATCCTTTACCAAATTCACAACTTTACCAAATATGAAATCAATAACCTGGGTCATTGTATCAGTATTAATAATTGATATCAATTTATATAAACAATTAATAATCATATCAAATATTGAATAATTCAAATGAAATTAAATAAATCAGATTAAAAAGTCAACAATTCCAAAACAATAATAAAACTAATCAAAAAGCATAATCAATAAAAAATAATTAATAAAAATAAGTCAACAAATCCAATAATCTTAAAAATTCAATAAAACTCATTTATAAATCAAAAAGCACAACAGTAACATAAAATGAAATAGATAAAAACGCATAATCAGTATAAATAAACAATAAATCTAATCAGTAAATATAATGAAAAACAAGAAATCAATAAATCAATAAAAATAATCAATGAAAATACTCAGTAAAATAACTAATAATAATAGCTACGCAATGTTTAACAAATAATAATTTTGAAACCATTTCATTTGTGTACATTCTATAAATTAATAATTAATGCTTCTGTATGGACCCCCTTAGGATAAAAGCCTCCATCAAGGTTTTCCATTTGTCTTTGTATTGAGCTATGTTAATCCAGCCCAGACCTGCTTGTTTTACTTTTTCGTCCACCCATCTCGCATGTGGCCGACCTCTGGATCTTTTTCCTGTCGGTCAGGTCCAACCATTCAGTCGATTTCCGCGTCCACCTGTGGTCTTTGTACCTGGCCACGTGCCCCGCCCAATTCCATTTCCTTTGTAGTGAATAGGTTAAGGCGTCTGTGTATTTAGTTTTCTTCCTAATTTCTAGATTTCTTATTTTGTCTTTCAGTTTTATGCCTAAGCTGCTTCTTTCCATTCGTCTTTGCGTAGTTTGGATTTTATTTATGATTTTTGAGTCAAAAGTCCATGTTTGGCATCCATACGTCAAACAGGGTAAAATAGCAGAGTCCATAGCTATTTCCTTAGTAGACACAGGCAGGTGGGATTTAAATACTTATTTGTGTGCCCAATATTTTTTCCAGGTGATGGCGATTTTCCTGTCTACCTCTTCAAAGTTTCTTTCTTTTTTAAAAGATACTTGTTTACCCAAATATATGTACCGTTCCATTGTAATTGCTCACCCCTAATTTCTGATAGCGTGATAATATTTAGCCTATCTATTGACCCTAACTCCTAGCTACATTTATGCAAAATTGGACGTAAAAGCATGCAGCATTTTTAGAGTTTATCCGTAACAAATATATAGACAAACAGATAAACTGTCAAAATTTTTTGGGTTCGATATCGATTGTACAGTTTCAACTTTCCTACAAATTTATTATTAGATTGTGATCTGCCCCCCAATTATTAAAAAAAAACTTTTTTCGTTTTTCTACCCGGTGTAGGCAGTGGCCGTTATGTCTCAACGTTTCAAATAGAATATGTGGCGCAACCGATTACCAAACACCGACCAAAATGATGTAAGCAATCCATATCTATCATACATAACTTCCGAAATGAATTCTCACAAGACATTGGTGACCCTGGATTCGATCTCACGACTTCTTGACTCAGAAGCGGAATACTCGACTTCTAAGACCAAATACGATAAATGTCGTTTGGAGTAAATCGACTGTTATTTTATTTATTTACCTAAACGTTTGCACAGCTTTACAGCACAAATAATATCCAGACCTAATATAGTCTAACTTAAGTCGAGTTATGTACTGAACGTACGTAAATTGAGTTTCATAGTGACGCAATTTGCACATCATTTCCGGGTTTGTTATATATTTTAGTGAAGTTTCTTGCACTTTTTGTATTTACTTTCAAACATCACTTAGGAAGTAGTTGAAATGAAAATTATATTAAAATTCAACCGTAGTACGAAAATAACTATTTAAATGAAAAATATGTTTGTAAAATTTACGGTAATTTTTCAGTTTACAATCACACAGGGCCATGGGTTGGCCAAATACTACGTCCTCTCAGAAAAAACATCGTAAAGTGGCTTATGGCACGCTTCGTTCAGTGAGAGAGGTTTCCGAAGGCTCTTTCCTCTCTGATCCCCATCCCCACATTCAAGGACGGCGATGCAATTGTGATCCCCTCGGTGTCGCAGATGTCTATGGGCGGCGCTAATCTCATGCCACCGGGAGATCAGCTTGCTCGTTTGTCCTCCTCTCGCATAAACAGAAATGTGTAACATAATTTCACGCCTTTTTCTATCTGAATGTGTAGGCAGTGGCTGTTAAGTTTCGACTCGCCGTTATGTCTTTTATGTCCCAAATGAAATATGTGGTGAACCTATTGCCATACTGGGCACAAAGTTTTCAGTCATTGATATGTACATGGATGTTTGTATGTCGTGTGTACGTATGTTTATCTAAAACTATTTTAAATTAATAAGAAATAAATAATTGAAATTTAAAGATTAATTAAAAGGATGTTGCCATCCTTGCACCACGGTGTTCATATTCGCTGAGCAGTTACTTACCATCAGGTGACCCACTTACTCATTTGCCCTCCTATTCCTTAAAAAGTACTTAATTTCACGGCACTCAATCTGTTTACTTCGTTGCATAGCAAGAATACCACTAATTTAATTGTTTTATAATTTACAATTCTCGCTGCATAACTCACAAAAAGTAGTCGTAAAGTTGTAATATTAACTGTTTTACAAAATAAATATAAATACAAAAATAAATATTCAAATGAAAACCAGCTTTTAATATAGTTCCAGTCAAACAATAAGACCGCAATATCAAATCTAATTGTTCTAACGCTACGCCGTCAGTAAAGAGGTTTTTATCTAAAGTTAAAAATAAGGCGGTACTTTTTAAATTACTCATTTAGCACAGCGACTGCAAATAAGTTATTAGCCTTAGAATCACAGTTGCCGGGCTATTTGGGGATTTCAGAAGTAGCCTCATTAATTCAAGTGTCCGCCAGTCCGGACAGTGAGGCGACGATTCCTCCCTAAATCCGTTATAATGGGAAGGCTTTGTGATTTTTGCGCTCCACCACGCCTTTGTTCACAGTCGCCAGACGCCGGACGCCGTTACCAATCCAAAACTAATTATAACGCCACTGCAAGAAACTCAACAAGTTTATAAAAGTTTTAGTTTTGTATATTTATATTAGAAAAGCTTATAATGATTTATACAAATTTTAGCAATATGCAACATTTGTGGAGTGACGCTCGCTGATAGCGCTGTCAACAAGGTTATAAGCCAGGAAGTAGGATTGAAAAGAGTTGAAAAGAGTTCGGTGTTCAAATAGTTTGTAGAAAAAATGGATAAAGCAAGATTGACTAAGCATATATACAGTGCAAAAGCGGAAGGGTGTCGGTGACGATAATTGTGACTTCAAGAGCTTTCAAAACCAACTAACGTATAAAAGAAGTATGAAAGTCCAAGAAACCAGTGTCGTTAGTGTAACAAGTTCGCCCTGAAGTCTCTCTGCCTACCACACAAGGAACTTAGCTTGAATATATATTAAGTAGTAGGAATAATCCAGTGGTTTTTAAATTTCAAGCTGATTGTAAACCTAAATAATCTGTTTGATATTTTTTACTTTAATTTACAGCTATTTGTGGATGTGAAAAGTTTACCTGGCAGTATACTGTTGTTTAGGTACTTGACTGTGGCAAATGCTTGGCGTAATTAACCTACCAAACTGCGCTGGAATTCGAAAATTATCCTGGGATATAGCTTGATAACATTGGTGGAACAATAGATATGGTGGTTTGGGGCATACTCTTGGAGACTTTTCCCTTGGGCTTTTGTTTGTAACGTAGAAGAGGGATGCTTATTTTACCCCTATCAGCTCACCAGTAAAGATTATTTCTACACGACAAATATACAAAAAAATCCTCATTAGGACTCAAACTAAGGCCGCTAACATCTATCCGCTAGCATCCACAACATTGTATATAACTCATCAATGCAATCTTAGTATATGATTTTTTCTTTTTTGCGAAAAAGTCCATTTGTTTTCATAGGAATATGCGATTGTTTTCCAATCATAATTTAAAATTTTATAATGATACTGCTGTTACTTGATCATGATAAAAATAATGCCATAACAGAAATGATACTTTATTTTGCAATTGGTTTCAGTGGTCCAATGGTCAAACACCCCGCTACTGAATCAACAGGTCGCGGGGTCGAATCCTATCTCACACCTTTGACTTTTAGAAATTAATTTCGAAAGTTATGTGTGATACATGTCGATGACTGAAAAATTTGTGCCCGGTATGACAATAGGTTCGCCACCTATTTCATTATGGACGTAAATATAACGGCGAATCAAAGCTTAACAGCCATTGCCAACACCTTCGGGTAGAAACAGTCTTGAGGTTATGTTATATTATTTTGTACTTGGTTACAATTGCTCTTGGACTGCCTATTTTAGGGCAAGATTTAATGAAATTTCTGACCTACAAACACGTTATCTGGGCACAACGTGGCCAGTGGCAAGTTTAATTCAAATGGCGGTTTCCAGGGATTAGACTCGAACCGATTAAATTAAAGTTTTGCCGTATAAGTATTTATTTATAGAAAAGTTTGCACAATTTCCCGGGAGATTCAAGTTTCACCCATTTCCCAATTTCTTACTCGCCTTTATTAATCCTTACTATATTTTTGGTATGTCCAAAGTTTCGGAAAAATCATTAAAAAAGTTATTTGTTTAGCCCAAATTTTCCGTATATATTATGGAAAATTTGGACCCTCTTGAACAAAAATTCAGATACTAAAATATTAAGCTAGTGTGACGATGTATTTTGATTTTTTGATTGCTGTTTGGACCTCAATAGATATTTTTATGTAATCCTTAATTTATTTGGTAAAAACTACGTTGAAATTGTAAAATATATGTAATTCACATCGCCGTGGTCGCGGTGTTCTGGAGGATGAGCCACACATTTAATTTCATTTACATTAGAATTGAACCAGAATCTAAATTCGGGTTTTTGGAGGTGGTGTGATACATATCGATGACTGATAAAATTGCATCCCAACTATAGAAATAGGTTCCGCCATCTATATGAATTTGACATTTAAAAAAAATCTCCGGTCAAAGCACAATCATCTCTACCTACACCGGTAGGTATTAAAAGGAGTGAAGCTAAATATTACACAACTTCGTAACCAATTGACTTATTAAATTTTGTTACAAGCAGGTAATATTAAGTACTCAACACCAGCCACTACAAGTTAGTGGATGCCTTAGAAGGTTGCCAGACAATCTCAGCAAATGGTGCCATTAGCTGAATGCGTACAGCTCCGAGCGGGTAACGATCAGCTTAGTACCAACCCTGGGCCGCGATCATTGAACAATTTGAATAATACATGAACCACTCTCACCTCGAGTAATGTACTTTGAAAATTTGCTATACTTAAGCAAATTGCTAAAAATCTGCTCTTCATCCTAACATACTCGGATTGAGCTATACCAATTGATATCTAAGTATATTATTTGTATAAATTAAGTATATGGTATTGAATGATTCTGTAATCTAATTTTAATATTCTTGAAGTTAAGGTCTGCAGACTATCCCTATAGTCTATTTTACTTACTACAATATTACATATTCTCAAGATCTTATATAAGCTTATAAGAATTTTTTTTTCAAAGAGTAGGCAACGCTACGTGCGTATCAATTTACTTGGTTATAGTTTAAAAAAGGAATACAATAGATAATGATAGAGCCACGCAGTTCGCTGCATGAATGGGCCGGCACGACCGATGAAATATCACGATCTTTAAGAATTAAGACGTAAGGTGACTGATGCCGCGTTCCGCTCAGTGAGAGAGGTTTTTGGATGCCCAATCCCTTCCCGTTCCCCTTCCAATCCCACTTAGGACCCCTTCTTCTTAGGTATTTCACCGGTCGAGCCGGCTGGAGCAAACTGAATGGCTCAACCACTGTTGTCCCTTAACTTTCTTCAGCTATTAATAGAAGATACAATACAAATATAGCGTAAGAGAGATCTGAATATATGTTTATTGACTATATTATTACATATTTATATGTATAATGTCACTTCTTTGGCACACAGGCTAAGCCTGATTGATGGATTTTGTGGTTGTCACAAAAATAAAAAAACTACATTTTTCTCCGTACTTTCTAAAAGTATATGCACGTTTTTCGGTTATTTACATCTTATATACACATTAAAGAAAAATATAATTATAGTTATATAATAAAAATAGTATTTCTAGAATATAGGTGTTGCAAAGATAGCCATAGCTCTGGCTCTCATGGCTATTCGGCAGAAATAAAAACCCCAAGCAGATGTGTGTATTAAATATAACTAGCTGACCCGGCGAACTTTGTTCCGTACCAAAAGAAATAAATTAGTAAAATTTGGATCATAAAAAGTTCAATTTGTGCTATTTATCGGCACGCGTTTTGGCGCGCAACGCAACTTCTATGTCCCGCTTAATACTGTAACATCTTCGTAAATATTCGTTTAAATTACACACTGTAAAGGGCCACGTTGTTTTATATTAAAAGCACAATCTATTTGAGACACTTAATTGGATGAAAATTAATGCTGTAATGTTTAAAATTGCTTCGTAATTATGCCATTTTTCCTCGTAAAAAGTTAAAAAAAAAAGGTCATTGTGGGATATCTCTAAGAGATAGATGTATGCCCTCGTGGCCTTTTTTGTAGACCTGCTGAAGGTGTTTAATAATGTAAAACATTGTTTTGATCCATCACTTAGGGTTCAGCCAGCGTTTGCAATTAAAGTGCTAAATCTCGAAAACAATCATTTTTTTTTACAACATCGTATATGAATTATAGTTCAAAACCACCCTTTAACTATTATAAAAAAAACCGCATCAAAATCCGTTGCGTAGTTTTAAAGATATAAGCATATAAGGGGACAGACAGCAGAAAGTGACTTTGTTTTATACTATTTAATGACAATGATGACTACAAATATACTATCGTGACTATACAAATGCCCAGTCGTAACCAATGAGTTATTATTTCTAAACGCTTGATCATGCAAGTAGCGGAAATAAAAACCGTACATAAAATATTGCTTTTTCTCTATAAAGAACTTGTAGGTGAAAACTTTCGTAGCACACATTACTTGCTGTAAAAAAACATGCTCAAACAATTTGTAATAGTTAACTCTGTCTTTACCCTCAAAAGTATTAAGGGTGAAAGTTCACGAAAATAAATTCCGAATTATGAAAAATGACAAAAACAATTACATGGATCCTTACTTACTCACTGACGCGGTACAGGGGCGAAACAGACGCAGTGCAGTGGACCGCACAGCTTGTGCCTAGCGTTGTACAAACTGAAATATATGCCTTTAAATTTTTAAACGCGGAATAGATATATCTTTGTAATGGAAGCAGTTAGCAATCACTTTAGTTACCGAATATGTTTATAAACAGAACATAACATAACTTCACTCCTCTTTCTACCCGAAGTGGTAGGCAGCGGCTCTTAAGCCTCGTCTCGCCGTATATGTTTACGTCCCAAATGGAATAGGTGGCGAATCCATTGCCATGCTGGGTACAAAGTTTTCAGTCATCGATATTTTTCATCATAACTTTCGAAAAGAGCTTCGAAAAGTCGTAGTTCGTAATATTTTTTTATTGTATAGAGGGCCAACGAGCAGTCGTGTCACCTGATGGTAAGCAATTAACGCCGCCTATGGATACCTGCAACACATATACTGTTACAGTTGCGTTGCTGGCTTTTAAAATGGGATAGGGAAGTTTTTGGAAGTGGGATGGGATCGGGAGCGGGGAAGCGTTCGGGCTTCTGGATACCTCTCTCACCGAACAAATCGTGACATGAGACACTTTACACCGAATTCAGAGAGGTCTTGGTAGTGCAGCGAACTGCGTGGTCCACTGAAAAAATATGTAAATTAGATATTTTGGAAAAAATATTTCAAATAAACATATGTTTAAGCTTTTTATTTAAAAGCTACTTGAGCCAAATGTCAGACGATGCTTTAAGAAATCGGTTGATATATGTGAAAATTTGAATGAGTATTCTACGGCGAGATTTATTTCACACCACACCACATTACCTGAGCCTTAGACGTTATCAGTGATAAATATCGATAGCTGATAAAATCGGGCTCACAACTTATGATGCGAGACTAGAAATTTAGGCGTGAGTAGCACAATTACCACTACCCACGCCTTCTGGTACTAAGTATGTGACATATATCCAATACATAATCACTTCACAGATTTTACTGAAAACTTTGTGCCCGGTATAGCAATAGATTCGCCACCTATTCAATTTGGGACGTAAACATAACGGCGAGACGAGGCTTAACAGACGCTGCCTACACCTTCGGGTAGAAAAAGGCGTCAAGTTATGTTATGTTTCGCAGAGTTATCTATCTATTTATTATATCTGTTTAGAACTGACGCAATTTAATAATTCGGCTAGGAATTCAAGACAAAAATCGTTCTTAAAAGTTTTGAAAAATCTGTTCATATAGTTGCGTTTCCAGCATTTTGAAAATAGGTTGAAACAATTTGAATAGAAGGAATGGGCTGGGATACTGGATACCTCTCTCATAGAACAAAACGTGGAAAGAGCGATGAAGAGAGGCGAAGATATACCGAGAGATTTGTTGTCTTTCTGCGATCTACATGGCTATTGAGTCAAATTAGACATAATTAAGCAATTATAGATCTATGTACTAGCTGATTCAGCAAAAGGTGTCTTGCCAAAGAAAAATAAAGTTATTGATAAACAAATAAAAAATTGATCGTATTGAGCGTGGTGGGTTGAAATTTCGGTGTTATATGTATTTTCTAATGCCGTATCATAAAAATCAAAGTCATTTTTGCAGGAGTTCAACCGCAAACACGTGAATTTTACACAATAGAAAAAAAATACATATAGGTAATAGGTAAATGTTATTTATGATTGTATATGTAATCGGGCGTGTATAATTTATGGAAAAGTCAACGGCTCTAACGACATAATTTAGAGCGAGCTCCGAGACATTTGATAAATGAAGCACAACAAGGAACATTTTCTCGTTTTCGACACATTCATCTTGTTACGAAGGAAATAGTTCCGAAAACGATGTGGCACACGTCTTTTTATATTTAAACCATTTTTATAAAGAGTTTTTAGTTTGGCACTGGCTGATTCCATAACTTAACAGTGGTTAAACAGAGTCATACAGTTTGCTGCATGAATGGGACGGGTCGAGTGTTGAAATACAACGACCGCTCAGAATATCGACGTTAAGTGGCCCATGCCACGTTTCGCTCGGTGAGAAAGGTAACCGGAGGGCCAACCCAATCTCGTTTCTCCTTCCCGTCCTAACTCCAAACTCATCGCTAAGACCATGCCACACTAGCTGTGTTGCAGGTGCCTATGGGCGGCGTTATTATCTTACCATGAGGTGACACGCCATGCCGGATAACTCCCTTATAACGCTAAATGCAGCATAAGTCGATTTTGAGAGGTCGTCGTATTCCACCGGTCGAGTCAGCCCATACATGCATCGGCCTGCGTGCTCTACCACGTGTTTGAACAATACGAATGCAAAATAACAATTTTAAGAATTTCGCTCGGTGCATATTGCTGCGCACAAAATTTAATACAATGTTCACCGATGTACTGCCGGAGGCAACAGCTTACTGCGAGAATATTATTTACACGAAATACTAAATATATATATTTCACCTATGTGATAGGTTCTGCGGAAAAGCTCGTAGAATTGTAAATTCTCTCAAATATTGAACACGGTAGTAGTATACATTAACATCATATAAAAATAACATAACATACCTTCACGCCTTTTTTTACCCGAAGGTTTAAGTCCCAAATAGATTAGGTGGCGAACTTATTGCCATACCCGGTATGGCAAGAAGTTCGCCACCTAATCAATAAACAAAGTTTTCAGTCATCGATATTTATCACACATAATTTTCTAAATTAATTTCAAAACATCATTGGTGTGAGGACCAGGATTCGAACCCGCGACCTCTTGTTTCAGCGGGGTGCTCGACCGCTGGATCTCTGAGACTATAAAAATAAAAGTCATTTTTATCAATACACTACTCTTATAACGATATTGTCAACCCGCTGCTTTGGTTCCCCAAAAATCGTAACTCAAAGGCTGAATTTTATCCAAATTTTCAACATATTACTTAGTCATCACTTTTATTTTCGTATTGTTATTTTTACTAATTATTCACTAAAAGTTATACAATAGGAGCGATACTATTTTAATATATTTTACGTAATATGAAAAGATTGCTTGACATATGAGTTTCTACCCAGGTTCTTCTCATGGTAGCATCTACATTCGGAATCGATACGCTCGTGGTGTTTGCATCCATGTTTGTTTGTTATACGTAGGCTTTTTCTGTACATGTTATTATGTTACTGATTAATTGTCTCTGAAGACCTATGAAAATAAATATATTTTGATTTATTAATACTGAAATCATCACTCTTAATCAGTTGTAATGTCCTGTCAAGTCTCAGTATATTTGTATTTCTATGTAACATTACCAACAAGATTACCAAGGTTTAATGTCTGGGCTTATAAGTTTAATATAGTCAGACAATTTGATATGGAACATGTCCATTATCCACAAGTTGGTAAGCCGATGGCCGACCGCGAGGTAAATGCTGTCGATTTGTTCCAAGTCCGAGGTGCAATCCAATAAGCTAATAACCGCAGTCCAGCCATACTTTGATTAGTATACTTATAAAATTATTGATTCCGTTAAAAATAATCGAATAATAATCGTCTTAGTCTTTTGGTGACGATTCAGCGAGTCGAGGCTTTAACAGCCGCAGCCGACACCATCGGGTAGAAAAATGCGTGAAGCTACGTTTAAAAGCAAGCAGTCGGACCCTTAAAAAAGTCATTTATAGTCAGTCATTTTATTGCAAAAATAATCAGTAGCGCTAAACATATATTTTTGTGTGTTAACGACAGATATAAAGAGTGTAGTGACATCTTCATAAATTTAAAAGTTGTTAAGATAGTGTTGGCACATAAATTTAATAATTTCTCTTGTGGCTTTTAAAACTCTTGTGTCGTGATATTTAGTGTGTATCTGTCGGATATATGGAACTATAAAATGTTTAGCGACGCCAAAAAAGGTGCAATTTATGATTACAACGCAATGTTATAGCTTACATATTGTTACGTAATTTATAACGGTAACCTTCACAACCTTTGGATCCTTCAGAGTCATATACTATATATAGGTACTGTGAACTCTTTGGTATTTTTAGCTCGTTACAGTACTTATAATTTTAGCATTTAGTTCTCACCTGTGGTCTAAAGTCTCGGTGGACCAGTGGTCGAGCACACGGCTTCAGATCCAGAGGTCCGGATTCGAATCCTTACACTGGCTTCAGTGTGATAAATATCGATGACTGAAAACTTTGTGCCCGGTATGGCAATAGGTTCGTCTATTCCATTTGGGACGTAAACATAACGGCGAGACGAGGCTTAACAGCCGCTGCCTACACCTTCGGGTAACAAAAGGCGTGAAGTTCGGTTATGTTATGTTCTCTTTAGACACAAGTATAATTCTGCGAGTGTCGTTAGAGGCAACTAAAGGATTTTAGTAGACAGCTTCATTTAAATTTTGATTCAAAAACACATATAATTGATTCTCCAAATGGATAATATTCTTTAAGTGTACTTAATATGGTGACATCTATGTGTACAAATAGGCAATAATGCTTTTAATTTTCAAATTAAAAAAGAATTATTGTTCGCGTTGAAACCTTAAACATTTCCATATTGATTCTGCCAATCATCGCGAAACCAATTTCAGAGTGTTCGACGAAATTATCAAACAAATTCGCTTCACGCCAAACAACAAAATTCTACTCAATATTCATAGTAATTACATCCCTTAAAAGGAAAACACGCCAATACTCTTTATTTAATAAAAAGTGATTTAATTATTAAAGGTAAGTAAGTAGGTAGATCGTATAAAGATCCTAGTGGTTTGTTTATCAAGGGTACGCATTATACACAAACTAGTAGGAAAATGGTAGTCTCCGTGGTCCAGTGGTCAAGCAACCCGCTTCTGAATCAAGGAGTCGTGGGCTCACACCAATGACCACGTTTTTCGCAAGTTATGTGTGATAAATATCGATGACTGAAAACTTTGTACCCGGTATGGTAATAGATTCGCCACTTTTCCATTTGGCACGTAAACATAACAGCGAGACGAGGCTTAACAGCCGCTACCTACACTTTCTAGTGGAAAAAGGCGTGAAGTTATGTTTATGTAGTAGGAAAACTACAAAAGTCATTTCACTCATTTTACTAAACTAAGTAGACTCTGACGCTGAATCCAAACAACTTACACAAAAGCATTTTCAAAATTAGGCAAAGCAACTGTATCTGTATGGCGAGTGTCCATGGGTATTAATTTCTATCAAATACGCCTGCCACACACAATCTCATAAAAAAAAACTTTGACAAAATGGGTTTTAAAATCTGAAATCTGATAAATAATCTATACTCATAAGAAAGGTGAAAAGAACGGAACTAAAGATATCAACTAGTATAGAATATATATTAAATACCTAATAAATACCAGATGTCATAAACTTTCAATTGCGTGCCTCGTACGTGAGGTATATGTCACTAAGAGCTTTCTTAATCCCCGTCTTAAAGCTGTTAAGGAATATCGTTCGTCTGCATTCCTTCTGCTCGGCTGCATTTTAATAGGCGTCTCTGAGCCTGCAGCTCAGCTGACATTATTCCTCCGTATATTAACGACATTAGTAGCTGGATAACTCAGGATTCATCCTACATATTTAAACATTTTCATTGCGATTTAAAAATTAATAAATACCAGAAAAAAAACCTCACTTATATTTACTAAACATAAATGTATATTAAAATTGTTTTCTAAAGAATTTTTATACAAATATTTTAGATAAATTTAAAGGCTGTTTTTATTTTTTTTATTACATACTATGAAACACAGTGTTATTCCGCTGTCTGTTCCCATAAATGCTTCCTCTTTGAAACTACGCCACAGATATGTATGTGGATTTTTTTAATAGATAGAAGGTTTCCACAGGGCAAGTTTGTATGTATAATACATTCTTAATATAGTAGAGAAAAGTGATATTTTTTAAGGTTAGTTGCTTAAATTGTAAACGCTGGCAGAACGTTAAGTGATAGATCAAAATAATTTACTACATTATTATACACCTTAAGAAGGTCTACAAAAAAGTTCGCAACGGTGTATGTCAATCTCGTAGGGATAGTGATAAAATTATAATGAATAGCGACAATTAAACTTAATACAAAACAAAGTTAGCTGGTCAACTAGTATAAGACAAAGTACTAGTTACAAAATTTAAAATAATTTGTGAAAGAAATATATTTACATCCCTACCCGCTTAAAATACCTCGAAATACCTAATAAATAGTAGTAAAGCGTAGTCGATTAAAAATAGTACATAAATTAATTAACTACAATAATGCCAAGAGAATAGCTCCATAGAGCTTTTATCTTATAATAACGTTCCAGCACTTTTGTCTTGTGCTAATAATTATTTTATTGATTTATTGTGTAAAGAGAAAGACATTGTTTTCGTGCTTTATCTTAGACATTAAATTGAACAATTTTCATTAAAGGGAGTACTTACAGTAAAAGAAACAATGTTAATACATTAAATTGATAATTTAATATTGTTTAACAGAGGCTTATCAGCCGCTGCCTACTTCTTCGGGTAACAAAGACGTGAAGTTATGTTATGCTATGTTTTTTTTTAATATTAAAAAATAAACTATAAAAAGTGTTCCATTTTCAAATTTATAGCCAGAATTTTAGTTAAGAACCTTTTTGATGACGTCAGCTGTCAACTCAAGGAATCGGCCCATTAGCTTAGAGGCAACGATGCCAGTGACAGAATCACACTCAGAAATGTCAAACGTATAACCCCTATTTTCTGTCGGGGTTAAAAGCTAGCAGCCTAGACGTTACTAAGCATAAAAACACCATTGTAGTATTGTACCTCTAGTATATCTCTCATAGTAATATGGCGAAAAAACTGTTACAAATACTTTCGAAAATTTCCCCGCACATACAAGTTCTGACTAAATATCGTATAAAGTTCTTTGGCATTTTCCTCGATATTATGCTGCATAATTGTATTTTTTTTAATTTAAATATAAATTATGAATTTATTAATTACAAGAATGAGAAGAAATACATTAATTACAATATATACAATTGAAAAACTAGCTAAAATCAAATCTCCGCATCACGGTCTACTGGCAGCATGCCCAGAAGACTGGCCGCATTGCCACGCTGAATGGCAATGTTAATCCTCTGTGCAAAAAATAGACCAGCCCTCTGGTCTCAAGAAGCCTTGATCAGTCTCTTTGCCAGATCTTTATAAAGTGCAAGAGCACTCGGGCCCCATATCTCAACCTCAAACGGCTCAAATACATAATCACCGACAAGGTTTCTGTATTTGTGCCGCTTGAGATTTTCTGCTGAAGCAGCAGCAGCACCGGCCACCCCTACCGTGCTTGGAAGGTGTGATGGCGCAAGGCTGTCAACGCAATTAGCGTCCCACACCAAAAGCCTACCCATCTTCTAAGGCAAAAGAGACATCACGTCCCGTCTCTTGCCATCATCGCGCACTAAACCGTTCGATTCTAGAACGATTCTAGAACCAGCGGTGACAAGAGCACAACGGGTAATGTCGTTGATGTTGGCGTGACGGGAAATGCAGTTTACAGTTTTTATCACAAAATTGTTTATTTAAATATGAATTTAGTAATATCTTTTCTGTTAGAGGGTTATTTTGTTTTCAAAAACAACCCGAGATTGTTATTCACAATGCGGTACTGATCCTAACGCTAACCAATGGAGGCGAGAGTTAAGTTTGGCAGTGTGCATGAAAGTAGGATAAAGGCCGTCGAAATGAGGACTGACCCTCGCTGACCGTGTCGAAAATAAGGTTGTGAGGAAGGAAGTTGGATTGAAAGACAGTGTCGGTGTGAAGGTCATATCTACTTTATAAATTTGTGTAAAGGTCTGGATATCCACTGTAAGTAAGATACTCCTGTAATGGATGATAAAAGATTAACCAAGCATATATACAATACAAAAGTGTAATTATGTATGTAATTTGTGGGTATTCGAATTTCAAGTCTGACGACTTCTGACTGAGAAAAAAATAGAAGGTTTTTATTACATTCAGCACTTAATTGGACCAACGTAAATAAAATAATATCAGACACCCATCCGCGCTGTGGTTGCGCATTAGAAATAAATAAAATATCAACCATGAATAGCAATTTTACTGACCCCATAAAGTCTGCACACTCTCAAGGGTATTACTGCCTTTAGAATAGCTTTCTTTACACTTTATGTACACAAATTGAATATTTTGAATTGTATAAAAAAGAAATATTAATTGGCCTTGGAAAAAATTAAACTTAATACTCTGAAGACACAACATTTTTAAGCTGCAATCACACTTTTTCAACCGAAATTTAAATTCTTAGATTGCAGTCAATAAAACTGTCTCTCATAAAGATATAATAGCTTTTTCCACACGACCACAGATGTGCCATTTTAATGCACCCAATGACAAAATAAACAGGCTTTTGATTATATGTCCCATGAAGTATTATTAAAAAAACTAGATGCCTATGGTGTGAGAGGTAATAGTTAAAAGCCTATATATTCTTATCTCCATAAACGAGAACAATAAACAGAAATAGGTACCATACATATATAACTTCACGCCAAATCCCTTGCGGGGTAGGCAGAGAGAACGGAGCGCCATAAAGCATGATTCTTACAGACCTCAGTCGCTTCGTTGACGTTCATAACTCTTATCATGAACGCACGTCGGTTTTTAAGGCTCCTTACATCACCTTCCTTCAGAACACGTTCTATTTGGTCATGGAATGTGTGTCTTGGCCGTTCTCGACTCCTACATCCATCCGCTTTTGCTTTGTATATCTGTTTAGTGAATCTTGCATCATCCATTCTTTCTACATGTCCGAACCATCGGAGCATGCCTTTTCTCACTTTCAATCCGACTTCCTTCCTTACAACCTTGTTTTTGACGCGGTCAGCGAGAGTCACTCTGCAAACTTTGTCATACCCAGCTCTCACTTTTTTATGTTAGCGTTGGGATCAGTATTGTATTGTGGATTGCTAGCTGGGCTTTTCTGCTAATATTTTTTGCGCCAAGGAATCTGCCCAATGTACGTTACGTATCATAGATCCTATCTATAAAAGGAGAGAAGTAATATCATCATCAGAAAAACGAACGCATGGTTATTTCTGGTGTACCGCAAGGTAGTGTACATGGACCGTTACTTGTCACGATTGGTATTATTGACTTTCGGGAATCTGTCGAACAGATGACAGTACCATCATCATCCCGTTAAAATGTCAAGAAACTTTTAAAAATAATATTTTTAATTCACTAACAAAATGTATAGAATGTCTAGATAGTAATAAATCAAAAATCACGGTAAATAAAACAGTAATTATGCATTTTTACCAACATCTATGGACATCTGTTCTTGATATTAATCATAACATTATATTGACCAAGTTCACTGATTCTTAGGTCTAATTGTTAGAACAATTGATATAAAAAAATTAACTGGAAAGACCATTTAAATATTACTAACAGTAAAATAAGTAGTTGTGCATGAGCCCTATACACATTATCAAGGGTATCTAATAAAGATTTTTTACTTACTGCCCCCCCATGGACTAGTTGAGTTCAAGCTTAGTTATGGGATTATGTTTTGGGAAAATTCAACAAACAGAAATATTATATTCAAAGTACAAAAGAGGTGTATTAGAAGTATGTTCCCCATGAACGTAACAGAAGGTTGTGCTCCTTACTTTAGATAATATAAAACACTAAAACTACCATAGCTTTATATATTTGAAGTAGTGATGTTGGTAAAAAGAAATTCTAATTTATTCCCAAGGTTAGCGAATTGGTCTCAACGAAACAGACGTGACAATACCACGCTTTGTATGCACAAATCACATACTGACTTAATGAGCAAAAGTATTTTTTCTATTAGTTACTCTATATATTAAATTGCCTAAATGTTGGAAAGATTTAATTTAATGATACAGATTTAGGAATTTGACTATTGTGACTTATTTATTTCATTCTTTACTATCATTTTTTAATGACAATTTGCATGCACGGCAAAATGTATATGGGACATTTTACCTTTTCATCACCTGTTTGTAATGCAACCAGCATTTTGTGCAAATAATATTTTTTTATGTAATATTTTAAAAAGATAACTTGTTGTCCTAATATTCCCAGCTGAAGATAAATATAACTCAGCTTGTAATTAATATCACACCAATGTGAAGTTATAATAAAGTTTTTGTTATTTTTTCACCACCTTTTTTTACAAATATGTGGCATATCATGTCTCCCTTATCCAGTAGTCGAGATCTCAGCTTCTGAATCAAGAAGTCATGTGATCGGAACGAAGACTTCTCGGAATTCTTCTCGGAAGTTATATGTGATAAATATCGATAACTGACTACATTGTGCCTAGCATGTATGGCAATAGGTTGCGCCACATATTCCATAGAGGGACAAAAACATTTCCAGTTATAAAAAAAAAACAGTATGTATATTATCATGATCTTTTTATTAACAATAAAATTAATCGTGTGCAAATTACTTAAATGAATATTCCAATTTAAGATGCACAAGCTTGCTTTTGGTTGGTTTGGTTATTGCAAACTACCAAACCACATTTCCATATTCCATTCAAAATAATACGATAACCGTATCTAAAAATATTCGCATAGTGTTGAATTAAATAATCGTTTAGTAACACTTATAATATATTGATTACCAAAAAGGAAATAACGATTCGTTTGAAATATAGCGAGCGATAGATGCCGCCCGCCCTAAGCGCCTGAACATATTTAAACCTACTAATATGTATTTTGTTAAAAAAGCACTTGCGCTTATTTTTAATAATTAAATATTATTATTATTATTCAATTGCAAAATGCATCTCTGTTATAAGTTTTACAATCGATTAATATGTTAAGAAGAAAAAACAAATGTAAGGAATATTATTAAATAACATTAAATAAATTATTTTATTTCATTTATTTATTTACATTTAATAAATTTCATCATCACCTATCTATATTGTTTCCGGGCTTTTAGGAAATAATGTTTATGAATTAACTTACTAATAAGTGTTACCATAATGGAATTGAACCTAGCTAGACGAGCGGCAGTTCACCCTACAATAGCGTAGTGAGTAAAGTTCTTGAAAATCATGATTCTAAAAACCAGGATCTTTTATTTAAAACTTTCATTCCAAATCTGAATTAAAATTTACAATTGAAAATATGTATTTATTTAATTATTGCATGAAACACTAAGTTTTGTATATAATTCAATATACACCAGTGTTCAAGAGATCTTTTCCAAAATATGTCTTACATTTAAGAGACAAACATGACTTCCAAAAACTTTACACAAACAATAAATACGCAGGTAAACTATATAATAAAGTATAATATATAATTTTAATACAGTACTATGTACACGTATTTGGTACTTAGTAGTTACCTAACAGTATCGACTGCAAAAAATAACAAACAAACAATTAACCTTACAATATTATTCTCTCTCCTTACCATTGAATAATACAAGTTGGGTATTTTATTATTAATTATTCTCAAAACAAACTTTTTCACAATGAAAACAGTTTACAAACTCGTTTATTTAAACATTAGAATAACTATTTACAAATATACTTAATGCTGGCTTTTTAACTCTAAGTTTTGAGTCCACATTTTGGTACATTTTTTTTTTACTTCGTTTCACCTATTTGTCTGTAGTATTTTTTTTTGCTATTTAATTTTAAATTATTATTATTATATTATCATAGTGACCGCAAGCATGACGTTCACACCATAGACAAATTATGTAATTCAATTAATTCAATTCAATTTATAAATATATGAAGTTATGTGATATTTAAAATGAACTCTATAAACTATTTTTTTTCTCTTATCGCTCGGATCGAATGGAAAAATTTTAGTGGCCGCGTCTTTTTTTTTCATTACACAAGTTCAGACCTGTATCTGAAAAGTAGATTACAGAGTTTCAGGTCACATAACATATACTATGTAAGTCGTACTAATAGCTAAACTTGTAATAATATTTAGCTATGAACTTAGGTGAAATCCATATCCAAATCCATTTAGTTATTAACACGACTAGAGGTTTATGATTTACTAAAAAAAACCTATACGACAATTCTGATCTGTCTTGACGCCACAACCCAACTGCATTATTGAGTGAAAATAATTCAAAAACAAAGAAACTTTATCGAGTACTTATATAATTAATTTAACATTAAAACTTTGTAACTACTTATTTTGTATTTGGCAGTAAGGATTCTGAACTTACATTACAGGAATAACTGATCATACAATCAGTTTTATTATTTTCTAATATCATATACATAGATAATAATTATTCCATTTTTTTATTTATGAATTATGAATTTTGAAAAATTAAATTAAACAAAGTTCGCCCTTAATAGAATTATTCATATGCTTCTGCTTCAAAAGTAGGTAAAAGATTAGACAAATTGAACAACAAAAAAAATAATGCTGGTCATTCAAAACATATTTTACTTATAATGGGTAATTTTAAAGGTACTTTAAATATCTCCCCGGATTTTTATAATAATTAAAGCTCAAATTTAATGGATAAAAAATATATCCATTATATTATTTATTTTTATTATTTCTCTATTTAATGAATCAACTCAAAAATCTTATAATCTTAGCACATTCATTTGACCAATCATTTGGCACACTCTGTTTTATTAAGTTAATACAGGATAACTTTTTACACGTATTTTCAAATATTAGATTAAGAAAATATCATCAATAGTAATATATATATATATGTAGCAAAAAATGATATCGCTTAATATATAATAAAAACAAAATAAACTTAATGATTTCATGTTTAATAATTTATTTATTAGGAATGAAAGAAAGTTGTACTGTGTTTACACAGAGTAAGCGTTCATAATAATATGTCATAGCTAAGCAGCTATTACACCGGAAGTCTTGGTAAGCTAAGCAGCTATTACACCGAACAATAGACGTACAATTGATGAATAATGTACCAAATTCGTTAGATGTTTTAGAATATACTTCAACGGAAAATATTAAATTATTACTTTATGTTAAGCTGTTAAAGAACTACGATAGCCACTATGTAAAGTTGCACTGAAGTAGTTATAATTGCTGAACCTAAAATGGCAGTGGATTGATTGATTGGTAAATTCAATAAACCCTGTCGCTTCAAAAAAAAATATCCAAAATGTGTAATTATTGAAGTAAAAATTTAATAAATTTATTAATTACGAGATTCTTGGTCACTGAAGATATTCACAATTTTCTTTTACGTTCAGTATTTTATATTACAACTCTCTCTACTCGGCTTTCAGGATTTTGATATTGTAGCCTGATTGTAAACATGTATAATTATTTTTTGAAGATTTTAAAAGCGATATTTTTATTTTGTTTTATTTAACTGAGTACTAACCATGACTTTCGATGTAATAACAGCTTTAAAAATACAAGGTAACGGATACAAAAAGTGCCGACGCAGGTATCGATCCCCGTCTCACACATTTCACACACTCTTAACACCTTGATGTACCTAAACGATATTTATGATAAATATTGTCTCGGCAAAATCTCACTCCACGACACTCGACAAATATAGCGAGTCGTAATATTCTACGTATATATATTTAATATATATTATATAAATTTGATAAAGTTAATTCGTATTTTAAATATTTCCATAATAATATTTACTCATAAAAACACTAATTTTTATTTGTTCAGAGTTCACAAGGATCACAAAAGTACACGGGGGATTATCGTTAGACGAGGTGTGTAGCGGCAGCAGTCAGCCCTGGGCTAGTAGACTGCGGAGAGTCGAAGCGCTGCCAGCGGGAGAAGCTGCGCGCGCTCGCCCAAGGCGCTATGTTAAATGATACTCTCACGGTTCCTCTCATTGTCCTCTTGCGAGCTCACTGAACTGCCACCGCATATCTGCATCTCTATCTCCTGCAGCCTGCCCACAGTATTACATTGAACTAGCGAATGTCTGCGTATTGCATAGTATATATCACCTATTAGTAATGAAAACATTCTAAATTTCCTAAAACTAAACAGTAACACAATTATGTCGATGAATGAATTTATGCACCCTTTTGTATATAGACTTATAGTCTTTTATCTGTACCTGTACTAATGGTCTATGCTCTATATTCTATTCTTCTCATGTTAGCCCCTCGGAATCGGGCCGATTACATTCGTGTTTTCTTGTTCCACGGAAACACCTTCCTCAAGCATTTTTTCATTTAAAATGATAAGCCTAATCTTTGTATTTTTTGGATATTTTTTAAAGTTTCAGTGAAGACCTATCAAAATTCAAACTTTGACTTTGATCGTAAGATTACAAAAAATATTATCATGTGTAATTAGGGCGAACAGGCAAGCAGATCATCTGGTGATAATCAATTAGCGTCGCTCATGGACATCAGCAACACCGAGAGATTTACAGTTGCGTTGCCGGTAATTGTGATAGGGAGGGGGGCAGGGAAGAAGAAAAGAGAGAGGGCTCCGGATACCTCTGTCGCGGCAGGAGAGGTCGTGATCTTTCACCGGTTGAACCAGCCCATTCATACAACGAGCTGCGTGACTCTACCTACTGTACAATAGAGATGAAGTGAATTGTCGCTAAACGTGTTAGCACTTTCATACCCAATTAAAATCTTATTTACCTCTGATCAACTTCCCATTGTTGCTGGCTGAGTTTGGCAGACATGGCAGCGTTTTCTGTTTCAACTGTATAGAGGCGTTCTCTTAGCCGTTTGATTTCACATTCAAGCACGTCATGAGAGTCGAGCAGTACCCGAGGTGCAGCTGCTCCACTGCCACCTCCTCCTGCTGCACTACTGCGAGCGCTAGATGCGCATGACGCTACTGGGGATGCTACACGAAGCGGACTTACTGACGAACTGAAATAATATTTGTGGATAACTCCAAAGGGTCAAGATCGTTTATATTCTTTAATGTTTGCATATGAAATTAAAAAAATCATTAAAATCAACAATGTATAAATGACATGCTCGTGACTTGAATACCATTCTTACATACATACATAACTTCACGCAAAATCCCTTGTGTAGTAGGCAGAGAGAACAGAGTGCCATAAGGCATGCTTCTCACACACTTTACTCGCTTCGTTGACTTTCATAACTCTTTTCATGCACGCGCTTAAATTTTTAAGGCTCCTAATATCACCTTCCTCCAGAACATGTTCTGTTTCGACCGTGTTTATTCTACCACACCCAAATCTCGCTTGCATAAGTTAGCGTTGGGATCAGTACTGCGTTGTAGATTTCTAGCTGGATTTCTGCTATCATTATTTGCGCCCAGGAATACGCCCAAAGCTCTATCTACGCTGTTTCCTAACGCCACTCTTCTTACCACATCCGCAGTATACCTACTATTCCTGCTAGAAGTGCTTCTAAGACATACAATTTCATTCATTGTGCTTCAGCAATACACCATCGATCCTTGTATCCGTTCTGGATTCCTCCCTTTCAAACACCATAGCTTTCGTTTTCATCACATTCAATTGTACCGTTCTTAAGGGGTTAAAAATACCTATAAAGCTGGTCCCGGTAGGAAGGCGGGTGTGATGAGAGTATTGGTGGTAATGCAGCCATGGTAGCTGGTGGCAGTTGCATGTCCTCTATCGGAATACGGCCACTTGTCTCTACGAGGCCGGGCGTCGACTGACAACGGCCCATAGCGACTATAACATAAGTCGTTATTAAAATGCATAGCCATATATGAGATATACTTAGTAATCTAATATATAAAATTCTCGCGTCTAGATGTGCGTAATTGAACTCCTCCGAAACGGCTTGACCGATTCTCATGAAATTTTATGTGCGTAGGTAGGTAGGTCTGAGAATAGGACAACATCTATTTTTCATCCCCCTAAATCACAAGGGTAGCCCACCCCTCAATTTTTATTTTTAATTTTTCGACATATTTCTGTTTCTTATTTTTTTTATAAAACGGGATACAAAAATACATGCAACCCTAAATTTTCAACCCCCTACGATCAACCCCTATTTTTTAAATTTTATTTTCGGCAAGACAACGTTTGCTGGGTCAGCTAGTATACTCTATAATATATACATAACTTTTTCTTCTAAAATTCAATTTTTTTTTGCTAAGTTTCGCGAAATAACTTAAATTTATGCAATTGTTGTAAGCGCCCTTTTCTACCCTCAGTGGCTGGTGACACTCCGTTATGTTTACGTTCCAAATGGAATAACTGGCGAACCTATTCCCATACCGGGCACAAAGATTTCAGTCATCTATATGTATGTTATTATTTTATTTTTATAACACATGACTTTCGAAATCAATTTCGAAAAGTCATTGGTGTGAGCCAGGATTCGAGCTCGCGCGACCTCTGAATTCAGAAGCGGGGTGCTCGACCACTGGACCACCGAGACATTTTTTCTACTATAACCTTTCGTCAATATTAACACTGTACTTTCTCCTTTATCGGAACAATTCAAAGTTTCTTTTAAATTTTCTTTGCTTTCTTTATGTGTGTTACAAAGTAAACGCACATATATGTGAGTCCTCATGGTTTATCTTCATAATATTCACGTCTGTTCTTTGGTGAAACAATTACACACTTTATATTTTTGTTTGAAAAATAACTGTTATTAGTAAGTAAGATGGGTAATCATTGTATTTATTTGTTTTGTTATCGCGAAATTCGAATTATCTCAGCTAACTATTTAGACTTGATAAATACCTGTTAGTATAGATACTCGATACACTTACGCTAAAAACGTATACTCCATTAAAAAAAAAAAAATTAATACCGCCATAAATATTCTAACCACGTACAAAAATAATAATATAATACGTTTTCTAGTATCTTTATTTACAGTGAGAATGTAAACTGATTAAATCCTATTTTGTTATATAATGAGTTTCAGTAACTACTTAAAGCATTACCAACACCATTTGCTACCTGCCAGAAGTAGATATACTGTCAAAAACTTTCCGTACTATAACATAAAAACGACACTTTTACCTTTTTCAAGAGGCGCTTTCTTATATTTCTCGAGTCTCTTGACTGCAATTGCTTCGAGGCGCACTCTGGCGGCAGGATACTCCTTCAGCACGTCCCACATGTCCTTCTTGCTGAGCACGAACAGATCCGAGTAACCCACGGAGCGAACCGATGCTGTCCGGCGGTTTCCTGTCGACGTGTCATCCACACACTCCGTGCCAACCGGTGCCCGGTCACCCTTATGAGCTGTTCTGACCCTCATACTCAACAATACACCACAAACACACAGAACAGGTCATAAGAATTACTAGGTCACACCGGAGGCGAAGGGAATCAAATTTACAATATGGTATTCACATAGTAAATAGTTCAGGAGTTCTAAAGAGTAAAGACTAATTTAGAAAAAAAGTACCAAAAACTACCTTGAGATTTTAGACAGCACTCGGGGGGGTTGGGATAAATACATATCCAGAACCACTGTTACGTTCAAAAACTTGACAAAAATAGCTGACTGTAAAACAACTATTTAAGAAGCCATTTATTTCTATGGGAAAATTAATGTGCTTCCAATACCAAGACCAAGCGATTATAATATACAAAACTGTAAGAATACTAAATATTAAGAAAAAACTTTGTAAATCAATCAAATATACGCAATCTGTAAAATTGTTAAAGCAGCTAAGTTTAGAAACGAATAGGATATTGAAGTCAGACAAAAAAAGGGCACCGACAAACAACAGTATGATCAAAGAACTCGAGTACGCAGATGGAACTTATAGATAAGGGGATTACATGCACCAAGAGGTCACGCCAAGTATACAAAGGTAATGAGGGCAGATGCAAAGCGATCAGGGGACACTGCCTTCAAAAAACAAAACCGGAGGAGATAAAACTAAAGATGCAAATAAAAGAACAAGTCACAATACTCTACGAACCCTCGAAGAGCTACCAAACTGAAGCCACCAAAACTTTTACCAATTGGTAAAACAAATAAAAGTAGTTAAGCTTACCACATAACAATATTTCTTCTTTTGAAGTATCATGTTATATGAAAAAAGGAAATTTTTTTTTGAAAGAACACAAAAGTAAATTTAAAATTATAAATAATATCATCTAATAAAAAAATGCGTAAACATTATAATATAATAAACATTGTTAAATATAAATTTGAAAGCATTCCCTAATAGAATTCGGCACAGACTTGTTAGCGCTGATCGGATGACTTCGTCACCTAGTGTTGTGACACGATTTTAAATCGATGATTTAGATAGTGATGTGACAGTAAAAAGAAAATGCCACCGATAGCGATAACAGTTGTGGCTGATGTCCCAAAACCTGTTGGCAGCGTTGTGGCCGCTCCCTCGGCCTGACTGCAGCGTCTCCACGAAACGTTTGCTTTACAAGACTTTTCAAGATGTACAGACATAATAATAATGGCGTGGCGTCTCGGGCCGTGGAGATATTTACCAAGTTGTTTACCTGCCGTGCCCATGTTCAGAATGGAAATTTCTCCAAAATAAGAACCAGCCTTGAGTGTTGCCAGCACAGTTTTCCCGTTGTCGCCTACCACCTGCAGTTTGCCACGGTTCACTATGTACATTTCCTTTCCGACTTCGCCTAAATAAACATTTAAAAAATTACAAATCAATGAATGTTGAAAAGTAATTTCTCACTTGAATCGCAGCGAAAAAAATATATTTGAATAAAAGAAAATTCAAGAATAACGTCTTACCTTTCCTGCAAATGTAGTCGCCCGGTGAGAATAGTACTGGTCGGAGACGTAGAACCAGTTCGCATAAAAATCCCGCCTCTGTATTCTGAAAAATCTCGACCCTGGATGGAAAAAATATTTTAATCGTTATTATCAAACATCAGTTGGATTATTTGCGCAATAATTCTGAACAAATAATATTTATAAGTACTTGAAGTTAAATACCTTATTTAGTATAATCTATGAGCAATACCTTGTACGTATTATAAAGGTGTAAATATTTATTAAAAACAAACCGAGCGTGATGTTTTTTAAATGTTGAAAAAGTTTTAATATGTTAATAAAAGATAACATGTTTGATAATATCATATAGAGAATGTTATGTGCAAATAATCTTAACTAATTTAAAAATGTAGTGTCAGTGGTCTAGTGGGCGAGCACACGGCTTCTGATCCAGAGGTCCGGGTTCGAATCCTGATACTGGCTCACAACAATGACTTTTCGAAATTGTTCTCGGAAGATAAGTGTGATAAATATTGATGACTGAAAACTTTGTGCCCGGTATGGCAATAGGTTAGCCACCTATTCCATTTGGGACGTAAACATAACGGCGAGACCAGGCTTAACAGCCGCTGCCTACAACTTCGGGTAACAAAGGCGTGTAGTTATGTTATGTAATTTAAAAATATAAAAACGACAAATCTAAACAAACACTTTGCAACAAAGTTTAACGAATCGTGTAAATGAACACTTATGAATAATTCATGAAAATATAAAGCACATATTTAAGCTCTTTCCAAATAATACAATACGGTAGATTAAACATGAATTACTGCGCTGCATTAATTATACGAGAATAGGTATGTATATAAAAGTTTTATCATTAAATATTCATTATGTTGTTTAGTTTAATAATGACTCAATTTTAACTTATAAATATTACAATTATTTTTATGCCCGCTCCACACTTAGTCCGCGGATCACGGCGCGTCATCGCGCCGCGGAGCTGCCGCGCATTCAACAACGGCTCCACATTCGCCTTGGTTCGCGGTATTTTCACAGTTCAGTTCGCAACGTTGAATGAAATGGACGTCGAAGTTGCTGTTGCTGCTGCTGCGTCCCTATGCGCGTTAGCGTATTATAATTATGTATATATTAAAAATAAAACGCTAAATAAGAATCGGTGGAGAAAACGAAGGTGGTGGATGACAAGTATCCATCGTAATCGATCAAGGTAGGTTTGCAATCATCAGTTTCTTATGTAAATGAATAATTAGCTTTAATCTAATCTCTTTATGTTTCTGTTACAGGATAACTATGGAAAAACTGCTTAATGAGTTAGTGGCTGAACCTTCTGGGGAATTCCATAAGTTTACTCGGATGTCTTTAACTGATTTTGAATATTTACTAAACCAGATTTCAAGCAAGATTTCAAAACAAGATACCCAATTAAGAGAAGCTATCCCAGCTCGGATACGTCTAGCTCTAACATTGAGATATTTGGCTACAGGGGACGACTTCCAAAGTTTACATTTCCTATTTAAAATATCTCCTCAACTGATTTCCAATATCATTCCAGAAGTATGTCACGCCCTGAACGAAGCACTAAAGGATGAAATTAAAGTAAGAAATAAAATTATTATAATTTAATTATCTATTTATTGTAATAACCAAACAAAATAAATCAAGAGCTTACTATACTAATAAAATAGTTAACTTATACATATTAGGGTAAATTCACTCTTTATAGCCTCTTTTAATTACTTAGGTTTATTATTTCAAGGCAAAAACGTAATATTTAATTGACGTTGAAGGCTTTTTCAATAATGTTTGATTCATTGACCACTTGATATTCGTCTGGATTTGGCAAGCGAACCACGGGTGGGCAAATTAGTTCATTAGAATGAATCAAAATATTTGAGCCCACATCAAGGGCTGTATTTGGGGTATGTATTGGAAAATAATTATAAGATGCTGGCATGGATTGATTGGATTGATTTGAGGACTCAGTCCTAGGTGCACTCTTTGAATTAATGATTTTTATGGTCTTCGGGGTGCAGTGTACTGCTGAATCGGAATAACTTGAAGCTGAAGTACCAGGTCGCTGAAATTGGTTTGGAATATATGATGGGGAGGGTGATGATCGTAATGGAGAAAACTGCGTTTCTGATTGGTATCCGTACTGATGACGTAAAATCATGCCATCAATATCATGCATCAGTTTAAGTCTTTTTTCCTCAGACATTTTTCTCAATTTTGTTGCCAGTAGTTGAGCATATAAATCACAATCGTCAACTTCTTTATTACATTGTCTTGCGGCATCGGTTCTTTTCAATGTTGACGCGAAAGTATTCAAAGCTTCTTGGACAACTTTTCCCGCCGATAGAAGTTCGGGGGGATTTTGGCGTCGCCGAATTGTTTGTATGGCATTTCCGTCGCTGTTTCCATTCTGATTGTCACCAACATGCTGATTTTGACTTTCTTCATCGATATTTGGTAGTTCCCTTTCCTGAAAATAAATGAAAATGTATTTTTTATGTTTCAGATTCCGTCGTGCCCAAATGAATGGTTGGAAATCGAAAAAGGATTTGCAGCCAAATTTCCCCGAGCAGTAGGGTCGATAGATGGGAAGCATATTGTTTTGGAAAGTCCAATTAACTCAGGATCTCAATATTATAACTATAAACGAACATTCAGTATAGTTTTACTAGCGGCAGTAGACAGCCAATACAAATTTATTTTTGCTGATATTGGATGTCAAGGCAGAATTAGCGACGGTGGAGTGTTTTCAAATAGTATTTTGTGGAAAAGAATTTGCACCAACCGATTAAATTTACCAGTACCACATCCTCTACTACCTGATTCAAATGTTGACGTACCCTACATCTTCTTGGCAGATGGGGCTTTTGCTCTTTCAGAACATATCATGAAACCATTTCCTGGTCAACACAACGTAGGCACTAAAGAACGTATCTTTAATCAGAAATTGTCAAGAGCACGGGTTGTTGTAGAAAATACGTTTGGTATAATGGTGACAAAGTTCCGAATCTTCAAAAAACCTATTCAACTACAGCCAGAGAAAGCTAGTGTCGTTACAATGACATGTATCTTATTACATAATTATTTGAGGCGAAGCAGAAGTTCTTCACACATTTATTCACCACCCGGTACTATCGACCAATATGACAACAACGATGTACTTGTACAACCCGGTTCATGGAGGAGTGAAATTGAAAGAACATGTGCAGTTCGAAATGTACGAAATATACCACGCCGTTCACCTGCTACTGCCACGGAGATACGAAACGAATTTTGTTACTATTTTAGTCACTAAAATGTGTTGTACGAGTAGATACAAATTATTGGCATTAATAAAGTGTTACTTACCGTATTTATACTTTTAATACATTTTGTGGTGTTACTCAGGAAGGAATCCATTAATTCATAGGCGAACCAAACGGGCTTGTACACGTCGTCCACACTGGCACCAGAACTTAGCGATCTCTTTACTTTAGTTTTATAACTTCTGTAACTGGAAAGTAACGAATCCCTCTTCTTTTTTAAATCAGGAACTGATATATCCATAATTTCGCTGATGCGCATCCATGCATCGTGAATTTTTAATTTATTTTTATGGTCCTTTTGCTTAGGATCCCACAAAATAGGTTCCGCTTGGTAATATTCCAAGAATTGCAATTCTATCTCGTTCGTCCACGTTACGTTCATTTTTTTGATAGCCACGGACGCAGGTCTAGCTCAGACTATGGCTCGAACAATACTGACCATTGCGGACTGCGAGTGTGGAGTCATGCACGTTCGCGTCGCGTTCGCGCTTCGCGCTCCCTTTGACGCGGAACAAAAAACCGACAAAAATTGGGGAACAAAGCGCGAAACCGCGAAAAATATGCGAAACGGCTCCATACTTAGCGTTCGCGCCCTTTCGCAGCCATCGCGCGCGATCCGCGGACTAAGTGTAGAGCGGGCTTTAAAGTAGAAATAAAGTGTATACAATACCGAGGGGTGATTGGTATATACCACAGTTTGAGACTATCGAAAAGGCTTTGAGAAATAATTGAAATTAAAAGAAAAAAAATCTCCGTTCCCTCTGCATTTGGGATTTGGCGTAAAGTTATGTATGTATGTATTTAAAAGAAAAAAAAATCACTTAAATTTATGTTTTTTTATGGGATAGGAGGGCAAACTAACAGGCGTGTCAGCCGATAGTAAGTGATCAGCGCCGCCCGTGGACACATGCAACACATAGAGTAACAGTTACGTTGCCGACCTTTAAGGGAGTAGGACAGGAAAAGATAGGGAAGGGGAGTGGGCCTCTCTCACAGAACGAAACGCGGCATGAGCCACTTTACGTCGATATTCTGAGAGGCCGTGGTGTCACAGGTGGAGACGGCCCATTTATCTAATATTAGAATTAAATTTGATGTCATGATACTAATTTTGTAACATCATTACATAGTATAAAATGTATGTCCCCTTATATGCGCATATCTTTAACACTACGCAATGGATTTTGATGCGTTTTTTTTAATAGTTAGAGTACAATGTACTACATTATTATACGCCTTTAAAAGGTCTACAAAAAAGTCCGCGAGGGCATGTGTCTATCTCTTAGGGATAAACCACAATGACCATTTTTATTTTTTTACTTTTTACGAGAAATAATTGCCTATTTACGAAGCGATTTTAAACATTACAGTATTAATTTTCATCCAATTAAGTGTCTTAAATAGATTGTGCATGTAATATAGATGATCCTGGCCCTTTACAGCATGCAATTTAAACGAATATTTTCGAAGATATTGAAGTATTAACATAGCGTCAGCTAGTATTCTTATAAAAGCTAACAAAATTATTTTTACAAAAATTTATAACCAACGTCAGTTGATGATATTTGAACAGACCAACGTAATATCTAACTTTTTTTAATTACTATTTTAGATAATTATATCTGTACGGAAAATCTGTAGATTTATCAACGTGGAAATTTTAGGTAATAGTATAAAATCTTTTATTTCCTCCTCAAGCTAAAATACAGCTAGGCCACATAGGCTATATAGGCTACAGAGCGTGACAAAAAAGACGTGCAAGATGTATATTATTCTATGCCTTTAGGTATGCTATAACATTATATAACTTCACGCCTTTTTCTACCCGAAGGTGTAGGCAGCGGCTGTTAAGCCTCGTCTCGCCGTTATACTTACGTCACAAAATGGAATAGATGGCGTACCTATTGCCATACCGGGCACAAAGTTTTCAGTCATCCGAAAATAATTTCGAAAAGTCATTGGTGTGAGCCAGGATTTGAACCCGCAACATCTTGATTCAGAAGCGGGGTGCTCGACCGCTAGACCACCGAGACTAAAAATCTCTATGGTATATTATTGTTTAATAAATCTACAAATTTGTTAAACTTTCTTGCATTCAGTACAGTTTAATCTATTATCTAAATGTAATCTTTTTGTTTTTTGTGTGCAATAAAGAATATTGTAACTTAGGATATCATAACTGCTGCTAAGCCTCGACTTGCTGAATCGTTATGTTACTTTCTAAATGGAATAGATGGCGAACCTATTGCCATACACCGGGCACAAAAATGTCAGTCATCGATATTTATCACTCATAGAAAAATTCCGAAATAAATTAATTAATTAAATCATTGGTGTGAGCCCGAAATCGAATCCATCGTGGGTTCTGTATCAGAAGCGAGGTGTTCGACCACTGCAACACCGAGACCAATGAAAAGAATATTGTACTGTATCGTAAATAAGAAATTGAAAAGAAAAAAAAAACATTTTATCATAAATATTAAACATAAAAACGTTTGATTAAAAACTAACCTCTTTAAGGTATCAAGATGGACGTTGATGGCAATCTCAGCCTTGAGCTTGTCAGGTAGACAGGAGACAGCCTTCTCCTCATCAGAACACTTCTGCGTGAGCCACAGATAATCGAACCATTTAATCACCTTCACCTGTAGATGCGTTGGTACTCTTCTCATACGCATGTACGTCTTTACGCCATCTAGTTTTGCTGTAACAAAAAAATAATAATATTATACGAAAACTATAATTAGGTTACATTGTTTTTTATAATTTAAAGCCTATTTCTAGCCAAATGTGTAGGTTAACTCGACGAATTTATGCGTCCCAAACGAAATAGGTGGCGCAACCTATTACCAAACAACGAGCACAATGTTGTGATCCATCGATAATTATCACATAAAACTTCAGAAAGGAACTTTGAGAAGTCATTGGTGTTAGCTGAGCATCGATCACATGACTTCTTAATTCAGAAGCGGGAGGCTCTACCTCTGGATCCCAGAGACGACGATTTCAAAATACTAACAGTAGTAGAGGCACGCAGATCGCTGCATAAATGGGCCGGCCCGACCTGTAAAATATTATGGCCTCTAACAATATCAACGTAAAATGGCTCATACCACATTTCGTTCGGTGAGAGAAGTATCCGGAGGCCTACTCTTCTACAAACTGTTATAGTGTCAGTCTTCCAGGTGTCTATGGACGGCGGTAGTATCTAACCATCAGATGAACCGCTTGCTCCTTTGCCCGAAGATAGTATTTTTTATAGTTCTAATCTTTTTATAACTTGATGATATAAATATACCAAGATAGATTAGACTTTAAAAAAAAATATTTAGTTATATAGCATTAGTAAAAATAAACATTGTTCGCAGTTACATTTCCTGGAAAACAAAAATTCAATTCTTTCTATATGACTAAAATGAATAAATAATTGTTTTCTTATAGAAAATTTCGTTTATTAGTATATCTTTTTATAGAAAATTCTCGAATATTTTCCGTGCATATTGAGTAAAATATAAGTATAAAGCGTAGGTGTACGTACACAGTAAAATATTATTGCTCATATCGACGGGCAAACTTGCTAAAAGCTTGACCCACTATTAGTGATCCAAAGTTGGGAGATTTTTATTCCATAACAATATAACTTCACGGTCAGCCCCTTTAGGGTAGTCAGAAAGAAGAGAAGTGCCACAGATAACCACTAAATTGCATGTTTTTGAAATTCGGAAACAAATACCGTCGGAATTATGTAATAATTCAAAAGATATTCAGATCCTTAAAATATATTCATGTAATAGCTGACCCGGTGAACTTTGTTTCGCCTCGGAAGCAATAAATAAATTGTAATTTCTCCCTAAGTTACTTCTTATTAAAACAAGTACCTGCCAATAAAAGTCTCGTCAAAATCGATCCAGTCATTTCAGAGATTACCCGGAACAAACAGACAAAAATTTGCAAAAAAAGTTATTTTGGTGAATGTACCACATCTATATTAATGAGAATAGAAATTCATTTAAATTAAAGCAGTCATTTCAATATTAAAAACAGACACTTCAAACTTGTTTTTATGTATAGATTAAAGATTTTAATTTCAAATTTCGAAAGGAACTATGTTTTCAAACTATGTTAAATATTCATCAAAACAACTTTTAGGATTATATCGCGTTTATTTCTTACTCATTTATATTTACTTCCCGACGTTTCGAACTCTTTACAGAGATCATTTTCACGAGTGATGAACAAAAAGATGGTAGTTGTTCAAAAGCTATTTTCATTGATCGAACGTCAGGAAATAAATATAAATAATTAAGAAATAAACGCGATATAATCCTAAAAGTTGTTTTGATGAGTGAGATTCGCGAAAGTCTTAGAAATAAATATGTTAAATATTATTTTTACTGAAATTTACATCGTACAACTATATTGTACGTAACCATATTAATATGGAAAATAAATAATATATTAGATTGCAGCAATATTATCTATTATGTCAATCTTTTACTAAAATATCAAATAAACAAACAAAAACATTTGATAAGCCCGGCTACGTCAGAAGCCATCCAGTTTTGGTTGAAACCCTTTTCTCTCATAGTACCTACACAGAAGCTTGTTATTATATATAGTGTGCAAACATTTAGTAATTTAATCTTCGTCAAACAAGGAACGGTGAAGTGCCGTCGTTGCGGTAAAGCTGGAGCGGTCGGCTACCGAACGCCGCTAACCTTGCTCCTAACGAAATAAAACTTGGGCACCACTAAACATTGCGCTACGACGAGCTATGAAATATATTCAGTTCTTCAGTCAGTTATTCGAAAAAGGAACAACATAAAATTTTGGATAATTTCAAATTTGGAACGTAATTTTAATTTATTTAGTAAGCGAAATAAAACTACTACATCCATAGATTTATCATAGACTATAGTAGATGGCGCATGTCAGCAAAAATGTACTACTAACCATCACTGACAGCGCGACCGCGAGTAAGCGATTCTCAGGATGTTTTTAACTCAACTTATGAACAATATATATGTAAAAGTTGACATTTGAAAGCGCTCTTTACGCACACATTTAACAGTGGTAGAGCCAAGCAGTTCGCTGCATGAATGGGCCGGCTCGACCGGTGAAATAACACGACCTCTCAGAAGATCGACGTAAAGTGGCTCATGCCGCGTTTCGTTCGGTGAGAGAGGTACCCGGAGACCCATCCCCCTTTCCCATCCTTTCCTATCCCCTATCCTTTAAAGGTCGGCAACGCAACAGTAACACTATATGTGTTGCTGGTGTCCATGGGCGGCGTTGGTTGCTTACCATCAGGTGACACGCCTGCTCGTTTGCCCTCCTATCCCATAAAAAAAAAACATTGATACCTAAGTCACTCACACATCAATAACCCATTTTCGGTCTCGTTGTTTGGGTGACTATTGCGGATCTATTATTCTTATAACTATGACTACATCACTAATAGCGCGAAATTACGAGCTCTGACTGAATGAAATACTTTACACTTTTTACACACTTCACTCGCGTCTTCTAATTTCATTAACATTCACACTTGTTGGTTTTAAGGACTTCTAAAATCACTTTCCAAGGACAAATTAAATTTGATCATGGAAAGTAAGTCGTGGTCATCCTGGAATTCTAGATAATTAACACATGACGTATAGAGTGACGAAAAAGGTTATAATGCGTGATGAGTATAAAAGTAAAACTTAGAAATTATTTACTGTATGCTTCTTATCATTACATAGTATAAAACAAAGTCGCTTTCCACTGCCTGTTCCCTTATATACTTATATCTTATAAACTACGCAACGGATATTGATGCGGTTTTTTAGTAGATCGAGGGTGTTAACGGGGTTGTTAAAGTGCGATATAAAAAAATGTACTGATTAATTAATTTTGATGCGAAACAAAGTTCGCCGGGTCAACTAGTATGTTATAAAGAGAGATACACATATTGGATAAATAATTATAAATCTGAATCAGGAAAAAGGTAAGAGAAAAGGTAGACTTAAAAAACATGGACGAATTGTGTGAAAGACAATATATGATTAACAAGTGTAAGAAGTGGTAAGAAGTGTTAAGAAGTGGTAAGAAGTAGTAAGAAGTGGTAAAAAGTGGTAAGAAGAAGTAAGAAACTAATAAAAAGGAAGTGTGGAAAAGAGAAGCCTATCCCAAATGATGAGAACAGTACATAAAGATGATGACTCACATACATAATAAACTATCTAATATTAATTTCACAATAATATTTAATTTGGTTGAAGGGATGACAAATATACTTTACTTGTCTTACAACAACTAACGTCTGAAATCGACTTACAATAACTAACCATCCCTAAATATCTAAAGAAAATAATCAAACAAACCCTTTAATTAGTAAAGTATCAACATTACTCTGTACACTGGAATACGTCAACTGGAAAGATGAATGTCCCAGAGGCTTTCTTATAAATTAGCAAGAAATCTTCCTCCATTCGGAACGAGAAAATTATGGTATCCGTTACTTTTCTCATGAATAAATCAGAATTAGTTTGACTTATTTGGTGTCTAGATATAGGGCTGGGAGGGCGCTGCAGTGCTGGTGTCATCATCGGCTCCGTGCTTTTATCGCCAAATTAATTATAATTACTCAAGTAACAGTGAGAAAAATTGACAAAAACGAGTATAAGTGTTTAACGTGTATAGACAAAGTGAAAAAAAGAAAAATAAACTGATAAAACAGTATAAAAAACTGCATTACTAATATCCGCTAAGATTGTGACTTTTTGTTAAAACAGTGAAACCAATAATGTTTTTGAGACTTTATTCACAAACGGACTAACAGTGAGAATAAATAAACAAATATCGAACTAAAAATCAGTGAAAAGACAATTAAGTTATGAACAATTTATGTAAAATACTTTGAACATACCCTCTTAACTAAAAATAAATATATAAATAAGAAATTTAATCAACTGTATCACCCACTTTCAAATTTCAGCGCCACTGTACCCTGTACACTAAGGCCATCTACCTGGGAGTGCTAGTACTATGCACACTAACTTAGATTTACTGTCACTTACCGCTTCGATTGTTCTAAATAAGATAATAGGAGGCAGCACTTGTACCAAAACAAGTCAATATTGTCAATACATTTAAGTAGAACATTTTAGTCATACAATGGCACAGGAAATGTCGGAGGTGATGGCAGCACTTCGTGCTATGAAAAAGGACCTAGATGAACAGAGGAAATTAATAAACAAAACTGCCGAAGAAGTGACTGAAAAAGTAACAATTAACATAAATAAAATACTTGAAGAAAAAATTTTAGTTTTAGAAGGAAAACATGAAAAACTCAAATTAAGAGTGGAAGACCAAGAAACTAGAATATACTATCTAGAGAAACAGGCAAGGCAACGAAATTTGGTATTTTTTGGGCTAAAAGAAGATGAAAAATCATATCACAATTTGGAAAACAAGATAACAGACTTTATTAATAAATACTTTCAGCAAGAAATAAAATGTACAGACCTAGAAGTTATAAGAAGAATAGGGAAAAAGACTGAGAGGCCACGACCTATCATAGTTACCTTTTCAACATTGGGAAAAAAGATTAGTATCTTGAAAAATAAAGGAATTTTACAAGGAACACCATATTTTGTAAAAGAGGACTACCCTCCCTCAGTTCTACAGACTAGGAAAGAGCTACAGAAACAAGTAAATGCTGAAAGAGAAAAGGGAAACACAGCCATAATTAAATATGACAAGCTTGTCATATTAAAAACCTCACCTAAAAACAATAAAAGGAGCCTACCTAACTCGCCAGATAACACCGAAAATAACCCAACCCAGCAAATACCTCATGTAAATAAAAAGAACAAGACTCTGTCTACTGTTACAAAGCAAAGGTCTTCTAGTTTGCCGGAAAATGTAATAAAACCTGGCATACTCAATTACCTTACAAACAAGAATAAAAACACAAATAACGAACACCTCACCAAAGAAACGTAGCAACGAGCTCTTAAACCTCTCCCAGAAAATCAAAATGTATATACCACAAGAACACCACATAAAACACATCTTCCAACCCGGCTGGTCCCCGTGGAAAGATTAGACCACAACCCTCCAACGAAGAATAAACCACACCAAATCCAGCTAGCAACATATAATGTCAGAACCCTATCGACATTCGACCGTTTGTTAGAATTGAAAGAATCTCTTAAACCAATAAAATACGATGTTATAGGCATCTCGGAAGTGCGAAGGCTGGGCACGTCGATAGAAGAATACGATAATCTAATACTATGCTATGTAGGCACTACACCAGGTATGTACGGAGTAGGCTTCATTATAAACAAATTACATAGGAACAACATAGAGAGTTTTAATGGCATAACAGAACGAGTCGCAGTGCTAAACATGAATTTTAAAGGTCACCTAGTCACCATTATACAGGCCTACGCACCAACAGAAAAGGCAAGCGAGTACGAAATCGAGGAATTTTATAAGTCAGTTAACAAGGCACTAGAGACTACTCATAAATGCATCATACTAATGGGAGACTTCAACGCGAAGATTGGAGAACCTAATACCGAGGAACACCTGGTGAAAAAAAGATTCGGATACGGCAAACGAAACGACAGGGGGCAGAGACTTGTGAATTTTGCATTAGAACACAAACTAACCATAATAAATACATGCTTTAAAAAGAAACCAACCAGAAGATGGACGTGGAGAACACCAAACGGGGAAAACAAAAACGAAATAGACTTCATATTATCCAACCAACCGAGAATATTCCAAGACATTGGAACCATGAACATAAATTACCCATCTGACCACAGGTTAAACAGAGCAACTATTAAACTAAGCAATCAAAAGAAAAGTAGAATCAATTTCACAAATAACAAAACATACCAATTAAGCAATGAAGAAGAAATATCAAAGTATAATGAAAATCTGACTCTGATGCTACGCAGCTCAAATACTCACCACGGAACTACCACAGTGCAAACCCAGTATGACCACATAACAAATGCTATTACCAACAGCCTAAAGCTAGCACGAAATACAAAGGACAAACACGACCACGTGAACCATAAAATACTGTCGAAACGGACCTTAGCCTTATTAGAAAGAAGAAAGGAACTTCAAAATACTACAAATAAAACGCGAGCTTTGCGAAACGAACTCTCCGCACTATACAAGTTAGTTAACAAATATATAAAAAGGGACTATACAAATTACAGATTAAAAACAATAGAAAAACATTTACTTCTTACCGGTAGCACAAAAAGGGCCTATAAAGACCTTAAAACAAACAGGAACTGGATAGAGCGACTGAAGAGTTCGGACGAAGAGCAACATAAGCGAGTGGACATCATCACTACAGCAACTAACTTCTACCAACAACTATATAACGACAAAAATCAAGTTAAAACACTCCAAAATAATAGTAGAACATACGCAAGGAGAGTGGATTTTGATCCAATAACTGAAACTGAAACTTTAGAAGCAATAAAAAGACTAAAACCTGAAAAATCGCCCGGCACAGACAACATTACTAACGAAGCTTTGAAAATGGCCGACTCGATATTAGTCACGCCACTAACAGAACTATTCAATTTGATAGTACAAAATTCTGAAACGCCTACGCAATGGTCTGAATCTAATATCATCCTGATTTACAAAAAAGGCGACCCAAAAGACGTAGGAAACTACAGACCGATAAGCTTACTACCAAGTCTGTACAAGCTGCTCTCCACTATAATAAACTCAAGAATTAGCCCCATAATCGAATCAAAACAACCAGTAGAACAGGCAGGCTTTAGGAAGGGCTTCTCAACAGTGGACCACATCCACACCCTAGAACTTATAATTGAGAAACACCAAGAAAAGCGAAGACCCCTATATTTGGCGTTTATTGACTACCAGAAAGCGTTCGATACTGTAACACACGACAGTATATGGGAAAGCCTAAAACAACAAGGAGTAGAGGATATTTATATAAATGTTATCCAAAGCATATATAAGAATAACATAGGTAGAATCAAGTTAGAAAGCCTGGGCCCAAATTTTCCCATAAAGAGAGGAGTAAGGCAGGGCGATCCACTCTCACCCACAATATTTATAGCCATTCTCGAAACAATTATCAGTAAGCTAAACTGGAACAGACTAGGTATAAACATAAAAGGCGATTACCTAAATCACCTGCGATTCGCAGATGATTTGGTGATAATATCTGAGTCATGCGCGCAGTTGCAATATATGATCAAAACCCTACAAAAAGCTAGCACAGATGTAGGATTAGAAATCAACCTTACCAAGACAACGACAATGACGAACAGTTGCGAAACACCGATATTAATTAACAACAAGCCTCTAGATTACTCCAAAAATTATACTTACTTAGGGAAGATAATTAGCTTTGACAAACAAAGCAACGAGAACGAAATAGATAGACGAGTACAGCAAACTTGGAACAAATACTGGAGTCTAAAGGAAATTTTTAAAAGCAACATGCCAATCAATTTGAAAACAAGGATAATGAACTCTAGCCTTCTGCCCTGTCTGACATACGGTTGTCAAACCTGGAAATTTACGGCCAAAGTTAGACACAAAATTACCACCTGCCAGCGCGGACTGGAGCGTAGTATGATTAAAGTTAAAAAAATTGATAAAATTCGACACGCAAAAATACGCTCCATAACACAAGCCACTGACGCCTTAAGCTACGCTTTAAAACTTAAGTGGAAATGGGCAGGCCACGTGGCGAGGCTTACAGACGAGAGATGGACCGTAAAAGCAACCCTATGGAAAGGCCCACAAGGGAAAAGAGGTAGAGGAAGACCGTTAACTCGTTGGGAAGACGACATAAAAAGGACTGCGGGCCTAAACTGGAACCAAATCGCAAAAGACCGCGTAAAATGGGCATCATTGGAGGAGGCCTTCACCCAATCAGGGGTTCATGTAGAAGATAACACCGAATCATAAACTATTTAAACTAAACAATAGGCTAGAAAACTAATATTAAACAATAGGATAGATAACTAATACAAAATATTTTTTATTTAAAATTAGAAAACTAACATTAATATTAAGAACTAACACAACAAACAGTTTATAACAGCAAACAAGATTTGTAAATACTAATATCATATTGTAATTCTTTCTTACATGAAATAAAGGCTTTAATTAATTAATTAATTATTTGGTGTCTATTACTAGTTTTTTTTTTACGGAATTCTCTTCATAAGCTATATGTGATGAATATGGATGAATTACAAAATATTGATGGGTATTCACTATTTCATCACCGAATTTATATCCCAAAAAAAAACATTGGTAAGTTGAGACATAATTGCCATCCCCTATATCTTTAACTATATACGAATTAGAGGGGTTGTGTTTTCATGTCTCGAATACCTTGCGTGTGTCTCGTAAAAGTCCCAGGTTCGAGTATTAATACTAATGTAATATTAATAAATACTAAACTAATATTCTTTTAGGCAGTTATTTGAAACATACTTCTGTCTGATTGCCATACATACTAGCAGTAGATTCCGGTATCGATTCCTTTTGAGGCATAAAAATAATATTAAAACACACTAGGTGACTCGGGGAACTTTGTTTCGCCTCAGAAGCAAGAAATAAATATGTTTTGGATTATAAATTTGTCTATTTATTTATCTTTACTATATGCTGTAATGGGCTATATTGATCAAAACAATGTATTTAAGGTACTTTATTGAATAAGTATTAATACGGAAATGGTTGATATAATTTCGTAAATAAGTCATGATTTCTTGTTAAAGTAGTTAATACTGTAACAAATAATCTATCAAATAGAGTTCAACCATCGTTTGCTAGCCAGCGCCAAAGATCTGTGTTTATTTACAAATTGTATTAAGCTTGTAAAAATCTGTCAGGTAGTTTTAAAGATACATACATACATAACTTCACGCCAAATCCCTTGCGGGGTAGGCAGAGAGAACGGAGCGCCATAAGGCACGATTCTTACACACCTCACTCGCTTCGTTGACTTTCATAACGCGCGTCGATTTTTGAAGCTCCTAACATCACCTTCCTCCAGAACACGTTCTATTTGGTCTCGGAATGTGTGTCTAGGCCGTCCTCGACTTCTACATATTTTAAAGATCTAAGAATATATAGGGCCAAACAACAGAAAGTGTCTTTGTTTTATACTATTTTGTAATGATACTCTTGTATATAATAATAATATCTTGGACACAAATCACACAGCGCCCTCCAGTTCCAAACTAAGCAACTAAATGCTTGTGCTATGGATACTAGATAACGGATACTAATACATATATACTTTTCTTTTGTAAATACATACTTATAATACATAGAAAAACACCCAGACGCCGCACAAATATTCACGTTTGTCACAAATATTTGTGCTCGGGTGGGAATCGAACCCCCGACCTCAGTGCTGCAGCCGGTAGTTTTACCAATGCGCCACGAAATAAAACAAAAATAAACTCTATAAACTAAATGGCTTCATGGAAATAAACTACAAAAAATCATTTTAATAGACTCGTCAGCCCAAATATATTTTATAGTCTCGGTGGTCCAGTGGTAGAGCACACGGCTTCTAATCCAGAGGTCCGGGTTGGAATCCTGACACTGGCTCACACCAATGACTTTCCGAAATTGTTTTCGGAAGTTAAGTGTGATAAATATCGACAACATGCACCCGGTATGGCAATAGGTTCGCCTCCTATTCCTCCTATTTGGGACGTAAACATGACGGCGAGACGAGGCTTAACAGCCGCAGCCTACGCTACCTTCGGGTAACAAAAGGCGTGAAGTTATGTTTATGTTGGCAGCCCAAATAAAGTGGACCATTATTGCCTAGAATTTTTTATTTGTTAATTCCGGATTAATGGTATGACATATATGTATGTATATAATATATATTCTAATTATTATATATGTATGCTTTATATTTGCAAGCACTGATTAAACATTGTTAATTAAATAACTGACCGAATTTAAATTTCATTATTATATAAATTAAATTCTCTTTCATAAACATTATGTATTTAATGTATATGTATTCCCTATTTATTAACATACGCATTTATTAATATATGGAAACGGTTGTTGATATGAAATCTTGGTGAACAATGAAAGGGTTGTTTTTGCATACATACATAACTTCACGCCAAGACAGTTGCAGCGTAGACAGAGAGAGCAGAGCGCAATGAGGCACGATCCTTACACACTTTACCTTTTTCTTTGACTTTTATAACTCTTGTCATATACCCTCGTCGGTTATTAAGTCTCTTGATAAAACATTCCTCAAGTATTCGTTTAATTTGGTCATGGAAAACGTCTCGTTCTTTGACTCACAGATCTGTCTGCTTTTGAACATTATTTCCAAATGTACCGATTTTTATATATTTGAAGGTACTCGTATATTGATGAATAAACAATTTTGGTTGTTTCATTGGATTGTATAGATGTTTAACCCCCCTTTTTCCCTTTTCAAGATGTTTTTATAGAATATGAGGGCAAACGAAACACGGCATGAGCCACTTTACGTAGATATTCTGAGAGTCGAGCCGGTCGTTGTCAAGGAAGCGGGTGACGTATGTAAGAATTGGGTCTTGTGGCAAATAATTAATTCTGCCTATCACTCAAGGGATTTGCTGTGATGTTATATGTTATAGCAAATTTAATGTTACCATTACAAATATTTGTATAATTTCTGTAGCACTAATGATGTAAATTCTATGTTTCATCAACTATCATTTCATAACTTATAAAAGTTTTGCCTTTTTAAAAATACAATTTAAATTAGGATAAAATACTTAGTAGTAAGTAGAGCAGAATAAAATGCTTAGTGGATTATCTACAAGAATTAGTTAACACACAAAAGATATGAGGGCTTCGTGATGAAACAATGAAAACTGTATATAACAAAACATAAATTCAGGTCTTTTTCTACCCGAAGGTATAGGCAGTGGCTGTTAAGCCTCGGCTCACCGTTGTTTACGTTCCACGTGGAATGGATGCCGAACCTATTGCCCCGGTATGGCAACACGTTCGCGACCCATTCCATTTATCAGTCATCGATAAGTATCACACATAACTTTTGTAAATAATTTCGAAAAGTCATTGGTGTGAGCCAGGATTCGATCCCGTGACCTCTTTATTCAGAAGCGGTGTGCTGGAGCACTGGACCACTGAGACCTTAACTCTGAAAACTGTATATAACCAAAGCAAAGATGGATAGCCTATTGTACCTAAAAGAATAATAATAATATCTTGGACACAATACACACAGCGCCCTCTAGTTCCAAGCTAAGCAACTAAATGCTTGTGTTATGGATACTAGATAACAGGAAAAAGGATATTAATACATAATTATATACATACTTATAATACATAGAAAAACACCCAGACACCACACAAATATTCGTGTTTGTCACAAATATTTGTGCTCATAGCTGCAACCGGTAGTTTTACCAATGCGCCACGAGGCCTGCCATAATATGGATAAAGTATTCTTAAGCTAGTCAAAAAAGCAAACACTTTCTTGTAACTCCACGGCTTTTTCTAGTCAAAGATGTACGCAGCGGGTTTTGCTTATTTTTCAGAATTATTATTTCTTATTATTACATTCCAAAAATGTGTCGGTACCTATTGCCATTCGTTTTCATTCATCGATATTTATCACACATAACTTCCAATGTGAGCTGGCATTCGATCTTACAATTCTTATTTTTTAATATTTTTCCAATTATATAAACATAGACAAATTAATAATTGTAACATTTCAAAGTGTTATTATCTAGACAAGCTGTAAATAGATTAGTAGAGGGTTTATTGTTTAAATTTAAAGGTTTTGTTTGAGTGAGCGTGGGGCAGACAAGGCGTTCGGAGTAGATCGGATCGATGTCGGTCGGCCGCGAGCGGGACCCGCACTCCCGTCGGGATGGGGCGCGGCGCCCGACTTTCGCCGAGCTATTTATAGCATTCAAGCCGCTGACCTATTTCGCTGCAGCGCCACCGTGGAAGGTCACGGATCCAGCCTTCTATATGACGTAGAGGCGCCATTGTCTTTTTCAAACGTGCTGCAGCGCTAATTAAAGTTGTTGACAGCACAGCCTGTCTGGTCTGTATCACTGTCAATATTTTCTTGTATTTAATTGTCAATCGTATCATCAAATGAATTGTCAATATACAATAAGCTGCTACTGTGACTAGATTAATTTGGACAAAGAAAAATTGGATCTTTAATAAGAATTAGATTTTGGATAAATTATTTGTTGTTAATCATCATTTTCCAGACTGATGGCATTGCCAAGCTGACTGGCAAATACCTGTATCAATATTACAAGCAGAATATTGTTTTCGCAGTCAATTCTGCTCCCTTACTAGGCTACATAGTAACAGTTAAGCCTCCACAACTCTATTAAAAGATTAGTTATTACAATGCTTACAATTAAAACGATTACAAAAATCAGATAAAATCAGTGTATATGATATTTTCATAAATTCTTATATTTATAGAAAAATATCGTCAAATTAAAACACAATTTTAAGCGATGATACTATTTATTTTTGTAGGCCAATGATTAAAAAAAGAAGTCTACAATTTTACTACTGTACTACCGTGTATATTTATTTTTTAGTCGTTTATTTTTTCCGAATACCCTTATATGTATAAAATTGTTTATTTGGTCGAGTTTTGAACGTAATTTATATGTTTTGAGCTAAACACATGAGATGGAATTAAAACCTCTTTAAAAAGAAATTAAATATTACATTACGATAAAAATAGTATGACATAACATAACATAACTTCACGCATTTTGTTACCCGAAGGTGTAGGCAGCGGCTGTTAAACCTCGTCTCGCCGTTATGTTTACGTCCCAAATGGAATAGGTGGCGAACCTATTGCCATACCGGGCACAAAGTATTTCAGTCATCGATATTTATCGCACATAACTTACGAAAACAATTTCGAAAAGTCATTGGTGTGAGCCAGTGTCTGGAATCGAACCCGGGCCTCTGGATCAGAAGCCGTGTGCTCGACCACTGCGCCACCGAGACTATATAAAAATAGTATAATATTTATTATTAAATTTTTTATTGCATTTAATTAGTGTAGGGGTAATATAGAAATAAACCCAAATCAGTTATTTGTTAATTACTATATAATAAGTATGAGTAATTCACATTAACCATGACAAAAACAAACAATTTTAGCTCAATTTAGTATTACGCTCATGAATACATGCTATTAGGTAAAATAACTCAATTGATGTGCAGATACATCAGAATCAGTACTGGGATTTATAACCGCTGAACTATAGAGATACGTACATATGAAAACTCTATATATACCTCATGAGGAAACAAACCTGAGTTCACAAGAGATTGGCTTAAACAAACTGAATTAATTATATTATTAACGTTTACAATAGTTGATGTAATGTTTAGTCTGAGTAAAAACAAACATAACTTGGAATAATATTCACAATCTGAGACAGAATGTGTATATTAAATTATACACAGTTATATTTAACAGTGGTAGAGCCAAACAGTTTCCTGCATGAATGGGCCGGCTCGACCGGTGAAATACCACGACCTCTCAGAAGACCGACGTAAAGTGGCTCATGCCACGTTTCGCTCGGTGAGAGAGATACCCGGAGGCCCACCCCCCTTCCTCATCCTTTCCAATCTCCTATCCCTTAAAGGTCGGCAACGCAACAGTAACACTGTATGTGTTGCTGGTGTCCATGGACGGCGTTGGTTGCTTACCATCAGGTGACACGCCTGCTCGTTTGCCCTCCTATCCCATAAAAAAAAAACATAATATGTTATATACATATATATATATATATATATATATATATATATATATATATATATATATATATATATATATATATATATATATATAACATATTATGTTTTTTTTATATATATATATATTATATACAGACGAATACAGAAGACTTGTACAATATACATAAATTGTCTTAAGCTCTTACAAATGTGCAAAATAATTAATGAAATATTGTCATTTGATAGTAACTTATCGCTATGAATAAATGAACTAATAATTACTTGCAACTCCGCCTTTGAATTATGAGGCTTTTATAGTGACAGTAAAATTTTCACATACGTATAATTTTATATAAGAAAGACAAATGTACTAATAGCGTTCTGATATTTGATTAACATCGTCGTGACATTAGTATATAAAACATACTAAAAATGTTCAATTCTATAGGAGTAATAGGAGGACAAACGAGCAAACAGATCACTTTTTGGTAAACAACTAACGCTACTCATGGACAGCTGTAACTCAGATAGTGTTACAGTTGCGTTGCCAGTCTTTATAAGAGTAGGATTGGAAAAGAAGCAAGTTGGGGATGGGACTCTGGATAGCTCTCTCATCGAACGAAACACAGCATGAATCACTTTAGGTCGATATTCTGATATTTCACTGGTCGAGCCAGCCCAATCACGCAGCAATCGCATGGCTCTACAACTGTCAACTGAAACTGTATTCTTGTTTCTGCCTCAGCCTACATAGCCCACTGCATTGTCTAAATATACCGACATATATAGGCCAAGAATAAAGGGATACGGTTACAATAGCAACACACTTTTTCCTTTTATTCAATTTCATTGTTCTCCTTCTATAGGTACGCGATGTTTTGATAGTTTTTGATTTTGAGGGCCAATAGTGGGATTGGCACACGTGATTGGCACAAACAAGTATACTTACGATATGTTTTAAGTTAGCAACACGAGAATGAAATAAAACTTTCTCGGATATAAATACAAAAATATAAGCGACAAAAGGTGAATAGTGAAGTGACTGCGTGAACAACCGGTTGCTAACGGACACAGCCAATTAGTTGCGAACGAGCAAAATGATCATAAACTAATTGTATAACTTCATAGAGACTGTTTTGATAAATAACATTTAACAGCAATATTTATATATCTACATGTCGGAGCGTGAACACAGCGGCGCCATCTTTAGAATATGCATGAACCATTTTTGGTTTCATAACGCAATATAATACGGGTATCATTGCTAAGTACGCAGTGATTAGTGTTCAGACGTGCCGATCCAGCGAGTGTTTCCGAAGTATAACTACTAAGCAGATAGCCGACGATTATAAGATAGACGTACTTCTGGTGACTGCGGCAAGGAGGGTGGACAACCACCCGAGCAGTCAGAAGTTCCCCTTATTGGCCATGTACCTATTGGTTACTGTAGTGTCGTCGTTGAAACTCGAGAGTAATCACTGGTGTCGTAATAGTGCACGCTGTCATTTTTTACAATAACAATTCTGTTGATAGTTATTGTTTGTTACATTATTTAGATAAAGATATTTTTGACGTCTCGGTGGACCAGTGGTCTAGCACCTCGCTTCTAAATCAAGAGGTCGCGGGTTCAAATCCTGGCTCACGCCAATGACTTTTCGGAATAATTTTTGGAAGTCATGTGTGATATATATGATTGAAAACTGTTTGTCCTGTATGGCATTAGGTTCGCCACCTATTCCATTTAGGACGTAAATATAACGGCGAGACGAGACTTATCAGCCGCTTCCTACACCTTCAGGTAGAAAAAGGCGTGAAGTGATATGAATTATCTTATGTTTAGATACTGCAATATTTTTTTAATAAATATCACTTGTATATTAAGTGGTATATATGTTGGATATCTATTTTAAGCTTATATTAATACAGCGTGAGTGAGTATACAAGGACCTTGGGTCAGAGTGTTGTGTGACCTCAGACAAGAATAGCTCGCCGCGCGCCCTCACCACATCGAAGGCTGTCAAGGATTTATTTATGACAGTTGGATGGACACTGACAGCACCCTATGATGCTATGTTTTCACAAGAAATCTTTAAGGGCTTTTTATTGATGCGTTCAGTAGAATATTAGCATTAACTTATATATATCACAAGATATGTTTGTATTGTAAGAATCATTAAATATTTATATACGACTTTTATTGATAAATTTAGGATCTAAATATATCGATGTAGGTACTAGATTTGGCAACAGGAGTTTTTATCGTAAGTTAAGTGTGATAACACTAAACGAGTAAACAATTGTACTTAATAAATGTCCACAATTTATTTGGTGATGCTAAGATACAAATAAGTGTAAGAATCATGCCTTATGGTGCTCTCTTTTGTCTGTTAAATGAAAGTATATTTGTAATATTAGTAAATTATACAAACCTTGGAACTCCTTTCTGGCTGTGCTCACAGAGGTGACAATGTTAGCGACATGGCCAAGTACCGTGGCGAACAGGAGTAATCCAAATAAGAGCTGCGCAATTACGAACACGTACTCTCCTTTGCTACGAGGCCGCGGCAAGTCCCCTGCACACAAACGATGACATTACAAATTTGAAAAAAAAAAAACAACAGTTTAATTCTTTTTTCAAAATAGCAACACCTAAAACAATCATTGACTTTGACAAAATGGAGATTATGGCGGGAATGTGAAAAGTTTTAAGTATGATGGGTTTCCCTTATTAAATAATAGTAATAAATTGACGTCAAAATTCATATATTCCATGTAACGTACCATATTTATAATAGTATTAACAGATAATAATTAGTTTTAACATAATGTTTACTTCATAGGAGAGAAAAAAAACCAATTAATTTTTTATATTACACAGCGTTATTTCAATACATGTGAATTTCGATATTGCAATAATATAACCTACTGGCAAATGCTTTAATCGAGTGATTCCAAAATAGAAACGTATAACTATTCAATAAGGTTTTAATACTTTTCTACGTAAATTTAATAAGTTGAAACGAATTTCATCGACAGTATTCGTATCAGCACATATCCAAGCTCGGTCCTGCCGCAAGGAATTTTTTAATGAAAAAAAAAAAGCGTGTAACACTGGCTCAAACCGGGCGTTTTTTGATCAGACATGAGAGCATACCGGAGCATAACGAGGAAGGAACGCTGGAATTTTATTTGAAATTCCACTAGGCGACTTCGTTTAAAATTAGAAAAAAATGTATGATATATTCTTTTTGACAGTAACCGGTTAAATATTTAATTTAAAATATTAATTGTAAGGTGTCGGCGCCAAAAAATAAAAAGGTTAAAACGAGGAATAAAAATTATTGAAAAAAAAGTCATTGGGCCACCGAGACATCGACGCTACATAAAAAAGCTACAAAACGATACTACATAAAAAGTAGTTTGTTTTTTAACTTATCTCCCTCAATATCGGAATATTTAGACAGCGGAAAATCATATCTTGTTAGACAATATTTTTCACACATAATTTTAGAAAATATGTTTTTTATAGAGTAATGCGAGCTTAGTGCTTAGCATAATTGGATTAGAAACGAAGTGCTTAATAGCTAGCTTTTTGCTTATCTACCATGATTAAAGACTTTTATTCTGAGTTCATCGGACCGTAATCGTCAGAGTATTTGCTAAAAGATGTATGTTGTTTTGAAGGAAAAAAAACTGGCTAAAAGTATAATGATAGCATAAAGATTCGACTCAAAGTCATTAAAGTTCTACTAAATGGTAATATAACCTTTTTCGTAATATTATTATTGTTATTGTTTAAAGTACATAATATAAAATTACTCCTCTTGTCAAGGAAACTATGACAAAGTTAAGAAAATACAAAAGCATTAATATATCACTGTCGATAACTCTGTAAGAATAGTTCCGAAAATATTCTCAATTCTATTTCTGCCTACATCTTACTCGACACAATGTCAGATTATAATAAATCCTCGGAGTGTATAAATTTGTCCCGAGTAGCACCTGTGTCTGAGGCATGAATACAATGGGTTTTATTTTATAATTCGAATGTGTTTTTTTTGTAATGGGGATCGTTTTTTTTTTTAATTTTTACGTTTATATACAATTATCAAAAATGAGGTTTTACGTTTAAAATATTTTTGGCAAATGAAAAAAATACCTAACAACAGTTTAATTTAACATTTTGAATTATTTTGTCTTTACTCAGTAATGAAATAAATTTGTTTTTAGATTTTTCGTATTAGTTTTTATAATTTAGTAAAAAATGGAAAAAACTATTCTGGAAGAATCTGCCGAATTCAGATCCTACAGGAAGAAGAGAAAAAAAGGTCATTAGCTTTGCTAATCATTTATACTCGTATATTTTATATACATCCCATATAATCAGCCTTATACCTCTTTACAGCTTTATTAGTGTAAGTTGCGGTCAGAATTCATTTTATTCTTTATTAGCATTTGCCAAAAAAAGGAACCAAAAAGATTATGGTCATACATGGGCCACCATTTATTTTCAACCCGTATATGTAATATTTTCTTATAAGTATTTCGCGAGCTTCCAGAATAAAAGGCTTCTGATAAAAATAAAAATATTACCTCGGGAGCCATTTGATGCTAAAGTATAGCAATTTTATATTCACAATTATTATGTAACTGGATATATATAAATATATATATATCCTTCTTATCTTCTTGAGTATCTATTTTGCACCACTTCTAGTCTGGATTTTGCATTTTTGTTGTTGCGCTTTACTTCAAAAGCAAGAAAGCTTGACAAACTTTTATAATTACGTTCAAATGGTAATCTATAATACGGTGATATAACAATTGATGCAAAGTTTTTTTTTTCTAATAGGTCACAAATGCATTCCTGTTCCTTATTATAGGAAAAGGAAGGAAGGTAGTCGGCGGTCCTTCGGAGAGTCTAGCTGAACGAAATTTAGAATCAGCCATTTCACGTCGAAATTCTAAGACACCGTGTTGGTGGTTCTCCTACAAGAGTTTCTCATTTTTTTATTGACTTTGCTTCAAACGCATGGAAACGCAATAGAAAATACGAGTATTAAACCTCTATTTACTACGCAGTCCATGCAGAGGTATTTATAAAAAAAGTGTGTTCTTATTTAAATGATCTCGATCTCGCAAATTGTTTTTGCCTAAATATTTGCCGTAATAAATATCGTAACGAGTGACTCTCTAGTACCATTGAGCGAAGGACGAGATATTATAAACAGGTAGACGAGTGTATGAAGACGGATGACCCTCTAAACATGACAGTCACAAACGCCGTCCTGGACTCATTTTATGGATTATGTTATTACAATGAATTGCCAAAAGGTCAAGTGATACATAAGTAAGAGGAAATAATAAATTATTTGTTCAAACAAAAACAAACGTCTGTAGTACCGTTTTCGTAAATCGTGTTAATATTATTTGTGTGTCAATTGACTTTGTTAGAGGGAAAAAATCTGTTCCATTTTTAAAAAACCTTTAATCGAAAATGTCACATTTTTTTTTCACCCAAGAAGGATTTATTACCTCTAAATTGGAACAGCCCTATCTCATGTTGAATTAAGCAAAGACAGCACAGACAAATAGCGTTTACTTTTCGGTAAGTTGTGGTCTTCGGGTGACGGTATGGTATCAAGATTGTACTGAATTGTCTATGCTAACGGCGGGAAGCTATTGTTATCGGATGATAACATTGTAAATCCTTTCAAATAATACTATAGATGCGCAAATTCTATTCAAGCTATACTGTTAGAGTAATAATTCTTACTCTTTCACGAATAAAACACATCATAGTAACACACATCGTATAACAGTGGTAGTTGCGAAGCAGAGCGATACATGAATTGGTTGACCCAGCCGATTAAACACCACCACCTCACACAAAATTCACGAAAAGTGGCTCACGCTGCGCTTGGTTTTTTAGAAATGGTATGCTGAGGACTATCCCTTCTCCCAACAAGACGCCGATTCCAAAAAAAAAACATATCGGCTTCAAGTTTCTTACTAAAATTAAACCACACGTAACGTATGACGGGCTTCGTGGCGCATTGGTAAAACTACCGGCTGTAGCAATGAGGTCGGGGGTTCGATTCCCACCCGAGCACAAATATTTGTGGCAAACATGAATATTTGTGTGGTGTCTGGGTGTTTTTCTATGTATTATAAGTATGTATATACAAAAAAAGTATATATATATATTAATATCCGTGATCTAGTATGCATAACAAGCATTTAGTTGCTTAACTTGGAACTAGAGGGCGCTGTGTGTATTGTGTCCAAGATATTAGCATTATTATTATTTGCATTATGCTTTAATAGTCATCCTTTTTCGTATGTTATTTGTGTTTAATACACTTTAGAAAAAAAGTATACTAATAATGAAACTTTAAGCGCAATAAAGGTGTGCAACACTATACATTATTGCAAGCATTACACTTTGCTACTCGTAGCTTGCAAAAGTACCAATAAAATATCTCTCGGTGGAGTGTCTAAGCAAAAAGCAATAAAAGCATTTATTAGTATTTGTACAAAGCAATACTGGCATGTAATATTATTAGCAATTATGAATAATAAACTTATTGAATACCCGTTCATTAGAATTATATAGATTTTATTTTGTAGTCATTTTCTTTGTTGCTGAGACTCTATGATTCATAAATACTAGTTGACCCAGCGAACTTTGTTCCGCAACAAAAGTAATACAAAACAAAATTTTGGATTGATCACTTTTTTATTTCTATATCATACATAAATTAAACCACTCCGTTCACTCTATGTATTAAAAAAAACCGCATCAAAATCGGTTGCGTAGTTTCAAAGATAAGCGGACAGACAGGGGAAAGTGCCTTTATTTTATACTACGTAATGAATACGAGTTTACGTCTATTTCTATATTTTATGTATTACACTTGGGCATAAATTGTGTATTCTTAGTATAAAACCTCTTCGCGATAAACTTCTCAACGATAGACACACATTCCATGACCAAAATAGATCGTGTTCTGGAGGAAGGTGACGTTAGGAGCCTCAAAAATCGACGCGCGTGCATGTAAAGAGTTATGAAAGTCAACGAAGCTAGTGAGGTGTGTAAGAATCGTGCCTAATGGCGCTCCGTTCTCTCTGCCTACCCCGCAAGGGATTTAGGGATTTGGTGTGAAGTTATGTATGAATGTGTAGACAGCATTTTTTTTATTTTTTTTATGTATTTTGTTTCTATTTCTATTTGTTTTTATAGTGCTTTATGAAGCTTTAGTCATCATTTGGTGTAGTAAATAATAATGAAGTAAACCCAAATTTAAGAATAAAATACTAAAATATTTGTACGTTCAAAGCGACTAATAAATATATAATATTAATATTATAGTGTGACAGATTACCTTGATGACAAAATCAATTAACTTGCTTGGAATTTTAATTGAGTTCATTTTTTTTATTTTCTTCTACTACCATTTTATAATAACACTAAGCATTATTTTTTTTAATTAATATATCATAGACCGATAAGTTAATTCACATATAAATCAACTCAATCATAGTAATCAAAATCTGGTAGTTAACTAAGAAATACCGAAGATTTATAATAGACTGGTTGGAAAACTAGAAATAAAATAAATACTTAGGTGTCGGTGGCGCAGTGGGCCCAGTGGCCCGCGGGCCACAATCTAGAGGTCGCGGGTTCAAATCCTCGAATCCTCGAAGCTCTTTTCGGAAGTTATGTGTGAAAAATATCAATGACTGCAAACTATTCCATTTGGGCCGTAAACATAACGGCGAGACGAGGCTTAACAGCCGCTGCCTACACCTTCGGGTAAAAAAGGCGTGAAGTAGTGTTATGTGTTTTTGAAAATAAATACTTGAAACCTCAATAATTAGCCACTTTTGATTTTTTAATGACGTCTGTTAGATAATTCTGAATATGCAGTATAGGTACAAGGAGTACGAACGTAAAGTAGACCGAATGGTCTCCATTTAGGGGACAGAAGATAGAGCACGCCATTTTTCAAGAAGTACTCATTTAAATCCTTACGCGGGAACATATTTATTTCTTAGATTTTCGCGAATCACCATTCATAACATTAAAACAACCCTTTATGGATTTTATCGCGTTTATGTAGAGCTTATTTTCTATTTATCGTGAAAATGATCTCTGTAAAGAGTTCGAAACGTCGGGAAATAAATAGAAAATAAACTCTAAATAAACGTGATAAAATCCATAAAGGGTTGTTTTAATATTACTTACGCGGGAAGTTTTGTTGCTGTTTTAAAGGGGGGTGGGCCCCCGGATACTTCTCTCACCGAACGAAACGCGGCATGGGCCACTTTACGTCGATCTTCTGAGAGGTCGTGGTATTTCACTGGTCGAGCCGGCCCATTCATGCAGCGAACTGCTTGGATCTACCACTGTTCTGTTCTACCACTGTACGAAAAATATACATAGATAGTTTTCGGATTTTATAAAGGTTTAACTTTTTAACGCGTGGTTACGTGTAGAAAAAAATAATAGCATCGGTACGTCCTAAACTCTAGCCCAGCGAGTAGCAGAAAAGAGAACTAAGATCTAAATTAATTATTGTATCTATTAACTAGCTGATCCGGCTGATCTTTGTTCCGCATCAAAAGTATTTTTTTGCAGCGTGTACAACTTACGTTCCAAATCTTTTTCTTTGTTACATTATACATGAATTATACATATAAACTACCCCGTTGACACTATCTATATATAAAAATAAACCGCATCTAAATCCGTTGCGTAGTTTCAAAGATCTAAGCATATAAGTGGACAGACAGGGGAAGTGACTTTGTTTTAAACTATGTAATGATACTATGGATAAGCCAATACCTTTCGGCCTCCTTGTATCTATTTTTCGTGATCGTGAAGTAAACACAGTTTAATAGCCCAGCAAGTCCTATTTATGGTGAATTTATTCCCTGATATAAAACTTTTCCCATTACCCCAAGAGGTATTTATTATACAGTTTTGTTTATAATTATTCTGTTGATCCATAATTGTGATTTGTTACATAAATATGAATATGTATTAGATATTATATTTGAACAAGTTTCCATCCGAGCAAATGTAGAGACAATATTGTGGAATATTTAAGCGTATTCATGGGCAGCTACTTCGTCCGGTATATTTGTAATACTAGCTGCCCTAGCGAACTTTGTTTCGCCTCTGAAGCAATAAACAGATATATAAAAGCATATTCCTCAAAAATATAAATTCTAAATTGCTCTTTATTATACCAGCTATCTGCCAATAGAAGTCTCGTCAAAGTTGGTCAACCCATTTTAGAGATTACCCAGAATTGATAGACAGACAAAAATGGTAAAAAAAATAATGTTATTTTGGTAAAAGTGCCGTATACATATTTATATGAACGTAGTAAAAAGCAGTTATTTCAATATTATAAACAGACGCTTAAATTTTTTTTATATGTATAGATAATTTTGTTGAAATATTTTTTACAAAATGTCTACTTAAATTGATGTTGATATTTTTTGCTTTTATTTTACAGGTAATGTATTAAATAAATTGAATAAAAGTGATATAAAATAATAAAGAATAAGAATAATAAGAAATAAGAATATAAAAAGTATTTATTGAAAAAAAAATATAAATTAAATACACAAATAAAAGTAAAATTGTTATTTGCAAAAGTGAAACGATTTTCATATTGAATAATTAAAAATATATTTTAAAACGCCTCCCCGGCGAGAACTGTTGGGTGTGTTTATAAAAAATGGCGCTTCTAAAAAACGACACCAAGTATGTTTTTCCTAACATTCAATTCGTAACTCATATATTAAACGATTCAGTATAACTTTGACTTTACATTTCATTTAATGGGAGTTTAACTGAACATTTATTTTTATTTATGTTTAAAATATCTTCCTATATTCATAGAGGAAATGGGCATATACACTCAATTATTTATTGTGAACACGATTTCAATCTGTATATTTATTTAATTAACTTAGTCCTGGCCTGGCAGACCTGAAATAAACAAAGCAATTACATAAATACAGAAAGAAATATGTAACATAAACATAACCTCAAAATGTAACATTGGAGCTTAAACTGAAATAGGTACAAAAGCTATGGTCTTATTTTTAACTACTTAAATAACTAGGCAATGAACTGTTTAATAGAAGGTACTTACTGGGAAGCCTTAATATTTCTAAATTCTGCTGTAAACTCACACTGTAAAGTCATTGTTTGATCGCAGAAACTCTCCTAGCAGTCGATCCTCGGTAAATTTGCGCTGGAAGCCTTTAGAAATCCTTGTTCCATGACTGAGTGTAACAAATAGATTTACACAAAACAAATTTAAGTAGCAAACAAAACTAAAACTGCGTTTTTAGTGGTAAAATTTTGCGAGAGTCGTAGTGGTCGTAGTTCGTAGTTATCTACTGAATTACGAATAAACAATTTGACCAAAGAGTATATAAATGAATGAATTTGACAACTATTCATACGTGACGTCACGCGTTCTGATTGGCGTTCAATATTACATGGCGGATTGCCGTATTTAGTGATTTTATTTTATCAATAAAAAAATAATCTCGCTTTTAAATTAAAAAAGAATCAATGTTTTATAATAAACTACTTATGTTTATTATCTATACAAAATATTTCAATAAAATTTACTTGCTGTCATCATGCCTATTATAATTATTTAACTTTAGTATTTAATTATCAATCTCCAAGTTTTTCAAATTTCATATTGTTACATATTGTTATTTTGCTATAATATAATAAACCCTATTTATAAATACCATTTGAATTTACAAAAAAAAAACATTCCCAACATTTTCAAATTCGTTCCATATTCGAACGTAACACCTTCCAAATTTAATTTTTCGAATCGTAAAAAGTAAAACTAGTGCGGAGATCAATAAGATCCACTATTAAATTCATATATTTGTTGTGATATTTTCCGCGTCCCAAAAAGAGTACGCCATACGAATATCAATGCGCCCTAATCTGACGTAGAGGCACGTAGTATCACAGAGTTACCAACTGCGTCGTGCAAACGATATGTAAACCGCGGGAAAGGTTCGGCGAAATTCTCTCATGAAAAAAAATCTATTATATACATATTTCTATCTTTGGATATAAAAAAAAAGAAATATAGGCATTGTTTTCTGTAAGATACTTGATCTAAAGAATCGTCGTTTGAAGGTCATATTGCTCTGCTAAAGTCAAAACCTAACTTTAAACCTGTGACCGTCTGCACTTCCTTCTTATAAAATCCTAGAATATTAAAATATTCAGCTCAGTGGCGAGCCAAAGGAGAGACAGCTATGTCCATTGTCCAGCAGTGGACAGTATCTAGCTCAGTATTTGTTAATGATAATGAATAAAGCATCGACGTGACAAAGACTTTTTTATGAGAAAGGGAGTAAAAGAGCAAGCAGGTCAGCTGGCGGTAAGCGACAAGCGCAGCCTATGGACATTTTTAACATTGAGAAGTTCACGGTTGCAATGTCGACCGTTTATATAGAATAGGGAAGACTGTCCCTGTCTTCACTTGACGTTGATTTTCCCAGAGAATGTTCTATTTTACCGGTCGAGCCTTACTGTAAAAGTATAAGGCGGCCTAAAGTTTATTCATAGTTACCTTCAAACTTCTAAACATTAATATATTAGAAGTTATGACATCATTTAGTGAAGAGGTTATATTAAGGGAAGCTGTTCCTGTAAGAAGCCGGTAACTACTGAAATGAGTTCACAAAGTTATATAGAGCAAGCGTACAATAGCGTTAAATTATTGTATTTGTTTACGTTTTGTTACTTAATAACTTATTAAAGTTTGTTGCTTCGTAAATTCTGTTTAATGACTCTGAGAGAGTCGTTTTCCACTGAGTTCTCCTTCAGGCCATGCGAGAGTTTTCTTTTAGATTTACGATATTATTATCATATTATTAGCTTCACTTGAAAGTTTATTCTAAAGAGTTTTTGAAAAGAATTTACCAATGGTTATTTATCTGCTTAATTTTTTTTATATGTGTGTGTTATATTCAGTATAAAGATAATCTATCTAGTTTTCTAATAAGATAAGCTTACTATCTGATCCAGCAAACGTCCTGCCAAAAAAAAATAAAGATTTTGATAAAAGAAATAGGGGTTGATCGGCTGAAAATGTTCGCTTCTATATATTGTTGCAGGTTTTTTGTTTTTATTAAATCACCAAAAAAATAAGAAAAGAAAGGTTAGAGTGTTATATTCTAGGACCCGAAGTAGATAGGTTTCAGACGGAACCACGTGTCCGTCTGTAAGATCAGGGTACCGCCGGAGCAGAGAAAAGCCCTAGCCAGCGCCCGCGGTAGTGCGGCTTTTGCTAGTGGTTGCGGTTGGTTCGGCCGATGAGTAGCTGCATGGATTTGCAACATGAGATGAGCGTGCATTACAGCTCCGGAACTGGTAACCGGTTTCTCTGGCGTCCTAAACACAGATTGAAGTGCCAGCTAGCTCTCGGGCGTAGCGCGCGGTCAGCAGGCGTTAATTCGCTACGGAACCCAACCGGACAATAGGGAGCGAAGGAATTCACGGGGTGACTCTCCTTATGAGTACCATCAAGAGCTATACGCTTGAGGTGGTGGCAAGACCACCGCTTTTGGTCCCGCACTTTGACTTCGGTTAGGGTGCGGCTATAGTGAGCGCCCATGTACCTTTTCAGGTCGGTGGGTCGTTCACTATAAACAATTTCGACTGTTAGGACAGAAAACATGGCCTTAAAATTTAGGGTGATCAAAAAAATTTACAGTTTGTAATGGAAAAGGTATATGACTTGACTGTCGTAACTCTTTTCATGCACGCGCGTCGATTTTTGAGGCTCCTAACATCACCTTCCTGGTCATGGAATGTGTGTCTAGGCCGTCCGCGACTCCAACGTCCAACCACTTTTGCATTGTATATCTGCTTAGTCAATCTTGCATCATCCATTCTTTCTACATGTGCGAACCATCGGGGCATGCCTTTTCTTACTTTTACACCGACACTCTCTTTCAGTCCAAGTTCCTTCCTTACAAACTTGTTTTCGACGCGGTCAGCGATAGTCACTCCTACCATATTTATAGTAAATTAATTTCTAGAACGCAGATTTTCCTTATGCATAAGATACAGATAAGTACAACTTAAGTATATACGAGTATATATAAATACACATTCAATTATAGTCGCTTAAAACAACCTATTTAATGACTACCTGTAACTGTTTGAATAAACGTGTACGGTTTAGAATTGTTTGGTAAGCAAATCGTGTTATCCCCGACGCAATAGGGATGCAACGTTTGTACGAAGCCATGAGTAAACATTTCCACTTATTCCTGAACGTTAATAGGTAAATATATCATCAACCCTTGTCGTTATAATTAATTATCTAACAAGTATAAGCTGTAAATATGAACAACAGCCAGTATTAACGTTGTTGCTCGGTTGCCATTTTCCTTGTACGATATGATATATGCAGTGGCGACATTTTTTTTCCGGAAATAACTCTGGGAGGAATATGTACTTTGTTATATATGTAAGAATTGAGACAGTGTTAAAATGACTTAACATAACATAACCTCACGCCTTTTTCTACTCGAATGTGTAGGCAGCGGCTGTTAAGCCTCGTCTCGCCGTTATGTTTTACGTCCCAAATGGAATAGGTGAAGAACCTATTGCCATATCGCGCACAAAGTTTTTAGTTATTGATATTAATCACACAAAGTCATTGGTGTGAGCCAACGTGAGAATTCGAACACGCGACCTCTGGATTCAGAAGCGGGGTGCTATTTCTAACAACTATTATTTTGATAACAGAAAAACGTCTTCCATCTTCATCTACCAATCTTTCGGTACTACTTCACTCGAATCATCTCATTCTTTCAACCAATCACACCAATACACAAAAATTTAAAAAGGTACAAATGTATATTTTATAAAACTACTATTTACTAAATTACATTCGAGATATATATGTTGTGGTATTCTAATATATATATTAACTTATTTTATTCATTCTTAAATAATGTCATTAGTAAGGAATTTATTTATTGGACGCATTAGTTTTTGCAACTTCACTACTTTTGTAATCAAAGCTGTAATCAGCGGCTATTATGCCGGAGAAATTAGGTGTCGGAACCTAATGCTATTAATACAGTACAGTTTTGTTGGTCATGAGTATTCTATCACACATTTTTGTCACATAATTTCCTAAGACAATTCGGAACAGTCTTTGATGTGAACCAGAGACTTCTTAACTCAGATGCTGGATGCGGGTAGATTTAAATAAAACCGATACCACTAAAAAAGATTATTCGTAAGATAATTACAATCACATACTACTTCTAGCCATATTTTAAGTTGTTTTTTAAAGGATAGGGAGGCAAACGATCATGCGTGTCTGATGGTAAACAAGTACGAAAGTGGGACTGGGAGAAGCGAGGGGAAGTTTGGGCCTCCGAATACCTCTCTCACCGAACGAAACGCCCCATGAGCAAATTCACGTCGATATGCTGACATATTGTAGTATTTAATCTCTCAATCCAGCCCATACATGCAGCAAACTATCAAAAACCTCATATCATAAGTAAAAGTATGTAGGTATATACAAATGAATTTAAAACCAGATTCAATTTGAAAACTCTCATTTGGTAGGCCTCAATTTAAAGTGTTGAAACATTATAAATAAACGTTATCTTTGCCAGCAATTATCTCCCTATTTATGGGAGGAAAGTGTCAACCTCCGGGGGAAAGTTTCGCCCCGCGTTGCCAGAGCGGGCTGGCGCGCTATTTACTGTGTCGTTAAATCCGGTAATCATTTGACTCCGTGGCGGTAATACGATATGGCCAAGATATTTAATTATATATGCCATCGTTAAATACTGTTTGTTAATGTCTATAATGTAATTATTTCTACTTTTGTAGTAACAACATAACATAATTCCACGCCATTTTCTACACGGAAGTGTGGGCAGCGGCTGTTTAAGCCTCGACTCGCCGTTATTTTTACGTCCTAAATGGAAATAGGTGGCGAACCTTGACATTCCCAAAGTGTAAATATTAGCGTATTTATTTGGGCAATTGACCTCAACTGATTATAAATAACAACTCCCCCAAGGACAACTGAAACACAAAGTTGCCGTTGCGTTGCCGGCCTTTAACATAGGGAAGGGCTCGAAAGTGGGATAGAGAGAGGGGAAGAAGTTGGGCCTCCGGATACCTCTCTTACCGAATACAAAGCGGTATGAGCGAGAGGTATTTTACCGGTCAAACTAGCCCATTCGTCCAGCGAACTGCGTGGTTTACATGTTCATTTTAACTAACATTAAACCCTAAAGTAACTGATTAAATTGACAATACACTGACGAAGCCAGATATATCTGTGATAACTCATTCATATTGCGCATCACAAAAATCTCGTTAGCAAAACATTGTTTCGAATCACGTACAGTATTGTTCTATTTGTTTGCAAAACACGTATACAAAGAAAATCTGCACGAATGGAAATCATTCCCTAGTCATTATTATGACTGATAAAAAAAAAAGAAATGCCAACAAAATAAATTATTTTATTGAACAGAACAGAAATATAATTTGTTTGATACAAAGAGTGCGGCTTCAATTTGCAACGGGACGCCATTTGTGCGATGCTCTGATGAATGTTAATTATGTCATTATATTAAAATGATGGCTCGTTTCCGTAAATCTGTATTGTATATTATATATAACACGTGTTACCGCTGACAATTATTAAAAAAGCATACAATATTCGATTAATTTTAAGCATAATGATATTTGCTTTTTTTTTTAATTTGATGCCGATTTTATATCCGAAAGAATAGGTAGCGGCTGTTACGCCTCGAATCCGAATTTTCAGGAGTTATGTGTGATAAATATCAATGACTGACATCTTTGTGTCCGGTGTGGCTGTAGATTCCCAATCTATTCCATTTGGGACATAAAGATAACGGCGAGTCGAGGCTTAACAGCCGCTGCCTACATATTTGGGTACAAAAAGGCGTGAATTTATGTTATGATATTATCAATCATTGATATTTATCACAAATAAATTCCCTAAAGAAATTCCAAAAAGTCACTGCTGTGATCCAGGATTCATTCCGACGACTTCTTGATTCAGAAGCTGGGTGCTCGACCTCCAGATCAACGAGACTCGTTTTGTATATTATTTTTGTTCTTATAAGTATACGATATATTGTGAAATCTGGCGTTAAATTGTGGCGCAAATTACTAAGTTCCTGTTTTAAATTAATTATTTTATCAATTTCTTTCACTTCACATATCGTATTATCCACTTATATATTGACGAGCCTCGTGGCGCATTGGTAAAACTACCGGCTGCAGCACTGAGGTCGGGGGTTCGATTCCCACCCGAGCACAAATATTTGTGACAAACATGAATATTTGTGCGGCGTCTGGGTGTTTTTCTATGTATTATAAGTATGTATTTACAAAAGAAAAGTATATATGTATTAGTATCCGTTATCTAGTATCCATAGCACAAGCATTTAGTTGCTTAGTTTGGAACTGGAGGGCGCTGTGTGATTTGTGTCCAAGATATTATTATTATTATATTTCCTAATAGCGTAGGAGTCGAGGACGGCCACGACACACTTACAATGACGGAATATTATGAAAATAGAGCAAGTCCTGACAAGTGCGTATGACAAGAGTTAAGATAGTCAAAGCAGTGTGGCGTGTAAGAATCTTACATTATAGCGCTCTGTTGCCTCTGCCTACCCCGTATACGTATTTAAATCATGTTTTTAATCGTATGAGAATAGCGTCACTCCACTTGTCGCCGGGGACGTAATCAGAGGCGTAATGAGATTTGATCTGATACGGACCGCCTATCATATCAATGAAAGTAATGTGTGAAATAAAAAATGACATAAAATAAAAAAAAATATTTTAATAAAAGAAATAATAATGAAAGTTAAAAAAATAGATGACAAATTTGTTATATATTTATTTATTATACAGTCTATATTTGGGTCTAAAGTTTATTATGAAAGTAAGTTACTGTTCCAGCAATGTAATCCTCGACCCGCCGTTATGCTTAACGTCCCAAATGGAATAGGTGGCGAACCTATAGCCATACCGGACACAAAGTTTTCAGTCATCGATATTTATCACACATAAATTTCGAAAAGTCATTTGAGTTTTTGATTCAGAAGCGGGGTGCTCGACCACTGGACCACCGACACTATCTATAGTTTAATATCGAATGATATTGAATCAAACGATTAGATATATTGTTATATTAATCAGACACGATTACGTGATCGTATATAGTTAATAGCAATAAGCATTAAGCATTCCTCGGTATTGACACTGTTTGATCCAATCGCGTAAACAAACATTTTATGAAGGAGAAATATCTCTTAACTATCTAATTCTAGCCGTAAATTTTATGATGGAATATTTCGAATATGAAAAAAATATGTGAATAAGTGTCAATTTAAATCTAATATATAAAATTCTCGAGTCTAGATGTGCGTAATTGAACTCCTCCGAAACGGCACGACTGCTTCTCATGAAATTTTGTGTGCATATCGGGTAGGTCTGAGAATAGGACAACATCTATTTTTCATCCCCCTAAATCACAAGGGTAGCCCACCCCTCAATATTTTTTTTTTTATAATTTTTCGACATTTTTCTGTTTCTTATTTTTTTTATAAAACGGGATACAAAAATACATACAACCCTAAAATTTCAACTCCCTACGATCAACCCTTATTTTTTAAATTTTATTTTTTGGCAAGACAACGTTTGCGGGGTCAGCTAGTAGAGGTATATAAAAAAGACTGAAATATAATTATATATAAATATATTTTATTTTTATGAACAAAATACCACATCGACTTTGGTGTATAGATTTTCTCGCTATAATACTAAAATGTCTGAATGTCTCGGTGATCCAGTTGTCGACCACCCCACTTCTAAATCCAGAGGTCGCGGGTCGCTGACTCACACCAATGACTTTTCGGAAGTTATGTGTGATAGACATCGATGACCGTTAACTATGTGCCCGGTATGGCAATAGATTCGCCACCTATTCCATTTGGGATGTAAACATAACGGCGAGACGAGGCCTAACAGCCGCTGCCTACACCTTCGGGTAACAAAGGTGTAAAGTTATGTTTTGTTATATAAATATAGGTATACAATATCACTATGAAAGCTTTGTTTTAGGAAATACTCATGCGTGATTCAATAGTATAGGAAAACCTGCAATTATTTTAAATAATGTGTCCATGAATTTATTTTAACGGCATATTATTTTAACAACTGTATAATTTTAGGATTGAGTATTAGGAGTGATTTGATACCGTAAGGTACTATTTATATAAATAGATATTATACGCCGACTCGTTTGATTGTGTTTACTTAAATATAAATCATTTAAATAAGATTAAAGTGGATATATTATGAAAAGGCTGTGTGGCGCTGGCTTAGAATACCGCCACCCCATCTCTTCCCGTGGGTGTCGTAAAAGGCGACTAAGGGAAAAGCTAGAAGAATGGTCAGCAGCATTTTGTCTCAAGACAATACAGCCTACTGCGATCGCCAACCTGCCTGCCAAGCGTGGCGATTATGGCAAAAACCCCCCATGATTGAGCGGACCGGCAGTTGTGGCGCTCTATGGGGGAGGCCTATGTCCAGCAGTGGACCTTAAAAGGGCTAATGATGATGATGATGATGATTATGAAAAAGATATACTTCACCGGGTTTAATGGTTTCGACGATGTTTTTTTAATAAAGTTTGGACGACGTCTTTATTAATATAGTATTAAAACTAAAGTAAGTATAATACTTACTAAGACTATACTTGGCTGACATGAAAATTATTATTGCATACATACATAACTTCACGCCAAGACTCGTTTTATTGGTCATTGGCCGAACCGCTTCCCCTCTTCATTTACACTTTTCTATAACACTTCCTGTGCTGCACGTGTCCATAGGCGGCATTAGTTGCTTACTATTAGATGATACGTCTTAATATAAAAATTATTCATCAAAACAACTTTTAGGACTATATCGCGTTTATTTCTTATTTATTTATATTTATTTCCCGACGTTTCGAACTCTTTACAGAGATCATTTTCACGAGTGATGAACAAAAAGATGGTAGTTGTTCAAAAAGCTATTTTCATTGATACAGAGAGCACCCACTTTTTGGAAATAAAAATCAAAAAGTTCATGTTAAAAATATGATTTTACTATTAGTAACCCACATCAGACCATGAAAACAAAAGTTAAATACTTATCTATAAGATGCATTCATATTTTTGTTTGTAAAGATCCTTTGTTGTATGACTTAATAAGTAAAAGTTGTTATTATTAAGTTATTAGAATATTATCTGATAAGTTGGTTGAGATCAAAGTATAACTATTATTAAATATTGATTGATTTTCAAATTAAAAGGGGGGTAAGTATTTGTTAAAAATCTACCACTGGGTCAAAAAACGCGGCCAGAAGAGAAAGACCCAGCAAGAAAACTGAGCGGCTGTTCTTCAAAACTGATTATTATTTCATTTTGAACGGGCTATTGATATTGCTATTATTTATAAAATTATTGAGAAAAAAGAAAGGAAACTTGGTTTCCAGGTTCATAAAAATTAAAAATTAACAATTGAAAAATTATTATTGAACGTTTGAGTGAACGTTTCAGCACAGAATCCACTAAAATACCGTGAACACGTTCCAAATGGCCTTTATCTTATTCAAATTAAATACCTTGAATAGAGTACGAAAAATTTTCTCATAAACAAGTTTCAATATAAAAAATCATGAAAAAGAACTCCAAACACAATACAGAGAAAAAAGAAAAAAACTACGTAAAGAAAACTTATGTACACAAACTCCAGAGTCTGTTAAAATTCAATACTTGATTTGGTCGCAGGACTTAACTACTTGACCTATTGGAGGCGTGACTGGGTTTCGAAGTCCAATTTAAAAGTGGGAGAGCCCGGTGAGATCCAATTGTGGATTAAGTCCAGCTGATTCACTGCTATAGTTATAGAGAAATAGGTTGATAGGCTTCGTGGAGTTACGATTTGTGTTATCGACTGCTGCATGGAAGCTGCCAGCTGGCTAAGCTGCCTCGAGTATATTTTAAATTTCATTTATATTGACGTGTCGAATGCAATGCAGCTTGCATCGATTCATGGTACCTCTTTACTACTGAATGTTAAAATTGGAAAGCATCTGTGATAAATATTCCTGGCAATACCTATAAAATCTACTAAGCCATGGTTTTCTGTTATAAAATTCTTGTTTCTATATTTATAAATTATTTTTTTATCACATATGAAAATAAAAGTGCACTATTTAAAGGGACTTTTATGACATAATAATACCTGTATTTCTGTAATAAAGATAATAAAGACTACGAAATTATTGAATGTGTTCCCATCCTATAAACGAATTTGACTAAAATTTTCCAGTGAAAAAACATATTGTCAATAGGAATTCCACTCGAACTATAAGTCTACAAATGTAGTAGCAATTTTATTAAGTCAAGTAGTAAGTAAGTATAAATAAAGCTATGCACTCACCAATGGTAGTCAACGCCAACGTGCACCAATAATAACTTTGTAAATATTGTTTAACCACATCAGCTGTTTCAGTGTCATGATACACCCAGTTTTTACTACCGAAACCATTGTTTTTATATATAATATGGTACAAGCACCCATTCCAATGGAATATCACTAATAGATAATGAATTAAACTCGTCGATCTAAATAAGTTCGGATAGTTAGTGTGACGTTCTGTTCGGTCCATGAACGCCCAGAATCTGTATATCTTGACGAGGCGGAACGAGCGCAGTATTGAGTTGAAGCCGATGGACAGGTACAAGAAGTCCAGCGGCAGGAGGCAGAGGCAGTCGATGTAGAACGTTGTTGAGTTCATATAGTGTGCACGGAGTTTCGCTGCATCTGTTTGTAACACTCCATCTTCTAAGTATCCCGTCCGAAAATGAAACAGTATGTCTGCCAGATAAAGAAAATCCGAAAAGTAGTCTAAGCAGAACCAAACTATTAGTGTCTCGCCTGAAACAAAAAAAAATGGGGTTAATTACATATCATTGACAAATTTAAATCTTTCAAAAAAAGTAACTAATTCCATGATTTAGATAAAAATCCCAGTGCGATACATTTCACAGAATATCAGTAATTAATTGATATATAAAGAAAAGATAATAATATAAATTTTCCCAACAAACAAAGATTCGAACGAAGTACCTTAGAATATACTGCAACTATGCAACATTAAGCTATCGAGTCGACTACCGATAAATTTAAGTACATCCCTCGAGAACCCAAATCAAAGCGAAGCACTAAGAAAATTTAATATCCATTTGCCGAATTTGATTATGCATTAGATTGATGATACTTTGATCGCAAGTTTTGGAACGAAAACGAAACAACAATACACAAATTGGGAAGCCTCGAGGGCTTTATTTGTTGCCAGGTCTCATCACAACTGAAAAGTGGGGGGGGGAGGGAATGAACCGTATATAAAGTTGGACATTTAAGCACTGAAACGTTACCTTCAATAAATGTTACATTGTAACAGGTACTAGAAAGGTAGTACTTCGGGAAAGTTATTCAAGTGAAGTAATATAGTTCTGCCCGGGGCGAGTTGGCGAGAACTATAAGCTAAGTTGCAGCAGACCGAAGATTATTGCCGTGCCACTAAACGTGGTCACTATCTAAATGAAAAAGTCTTTTTGCATAAGCTCTTCAGCCGAAATTGGATTTTTTCATCTCCGGAAGCCGCCACGTTCAGCTTCATTTGACAGTGAAAATGTGTAAAGAGTGAAAAAAATCCATTCGAATAATTTATATTAGCCACTGAATAATGTAACGGGGAATGCAATTCTATAAAAAGCCTTTGTGATGGTTAAAAACTTTGTTTTTACTTCGCGCGCTTTATAGTCAAAGATGTAGGCAGTTGTAAACATACCTTTAGCAGGCAATTGAATTATCTGTAGCCATCAAATAGTCGGATATCGGATACAGTGGTGAATATTGATCACTTCTGAAAAGTTATAGACCTGTACCTGGTCTTGAATGCGATACTGCTCAGTCGGAAGTTAGAGTGCTAATCCACTAAGCTATTAAGACGATGACGAATCGTATCGACACCTTTTGTTAAAACCTAGGCTCTGATAAAGATGATTTTTTTTATGGAGATATTTTGTATTCTGGGTAAAGCAAAAAGTGGTGTTTCCCCTAATCATTGACAGTTTAATACAAGATAACAAGCTATTAATATTAACATCTTTTCTTTATTTAGACCGTTATCTGCGACTTTAAAGATGTATGCTAATAAAGACTGATTCTTATAACTGACAATGTAATATAACCTAATCTGTTATCATTTTTGCTCACTATTATTAGTCCGTCTTACAAATACTCACCATTTATCTCTTGGAAGGCGAATCTATATACTATAACCCATAGATTGTACAGGAAAGCCAGCGATACTACCATCGACCAGTAGTAGCATAGACGTCCGGCAGGATCAAATACGAAGGACCAATGTGGTCCGGCTCGTAGCCTCCCGCTTGCGTAAGTCGACCGCCTTCTTAGACCTCCTCTGCTCCCACTGTGAACAAATATATGATTGATGATTAATACTAAGTAGTTGTCAGGCAGGCGGACGATCATAAAGCCACAGCCAAATCTTCTGAGAACATGGATAGTTCGAATGGTTGACAGGTTGTGCTGACCCTACTTAGAGTGGGATAAGGGCAGGAAAATGATGACTAAGTAGTTGCAAGCAAAAATATAATAAATAAGTAATACACTATAGTCTTAGTGTTTAGCAGATTCAGTACCACGCTTCTAAATCAGATATTTCGAGATTGAATGCTGGCTCTCACACCAATTAATTTCTTAAAGGTTATGCGTGTTAAATATTTTATAACGTAAATTCACAACTTTTTGTACCCGAAGGTGTAGCCAGTGGCTGTTAAGCCTTGACTCGCCGTTATGTTTACGTCCCAAATGGAATAGGTGGTGAACTTATTGCAATATTATTTTTGTTTTATCACACATTAATATTACTGTTTTATCATACATAAGTTTTGAAAAGAATTTCGAAAAGTCATTGGTGTGAAGCGGGGTGCTCGTCCGCTGGACTACTGAGACTTAAAATATAAACGGACATAATTGTTCCTTTTATTCCAAAATTGTTCTATTGCCCGATGTATTGCAATATGTTTCGCCACCCATTATAAATACTGTAAGTAATACCTGCGATTACGCATACAAAAAGTAATTGAAAAAATTCTGCAGGTTATATATTTTTCAATATGATAGATAATCATTGTGGCTATTCCCTAATTTAAAATAATTAGTGATTAGCGAGTATATTGCTGACTAATATTCATTTATTGCTGCGACACTAGCGCCATTCGCAATCACATAAGCTTTTCCATTGCTTGCTATTCGAATGAAATTGCTGATAGTGTCGTAACAACATACATAACTTCACGCCAAATCTCTTGCGGGGTAGGCAGAGAGAACGGAGCGCCATAAGGCACGATTCTTACACACCTCACTCGCTTCGTTGACTTTCATAACTCTTTCCATGCACGCGCGTAGATTTTTGAGGCTCCTAACATCACCTTCCTCCAGCGTTCTATTTGGTCATGGAATGTGAATCTAGACCGTCCTCGACCTCCGCTTTTGCATTATATATCTGCTTAGTCAATCTTGCATCATCCATCCTTTCTACATGTCCGAACCATCGGAGCATGCCCTTTTTACTTTTACACCGACGTAGCAAAACGTGGCAAATAGTGTGGAATTAAAAATCTGCTAGCGAACCGCTCTTAAATAATTACCCCGTGGGCTCCGAGAGATAAAACACTTCTAAATTTAATGAGTACATAACGTATAACTTTAAGAGTAAAGTGTAATTACTTATAATTCAGATTGACATCGGTAATTTGATAAAATATAATAAAATAATAATGAAGACTCCTGCGACCATATTTTTCAAACACGCCAAAACAAACCCAGTATGAGCATCAATCATTCACCATCAATCATTCTTCATTCGCGAAATACAATTAGTTCAATTTTAACAAATTAATAAAATAAATTTCAAACGTATATTTTTCGTGAAAGTATTTTCAAACACATCCAACAATATCAAACATAAGTTAACTTAGACATTGTAATAATACATAAGAATTTATATTTATCTCACTTACAAAATTGTTGTTCTTCCATTTTATCGTCCAGAAACTTGAGTCATTAAGGCTTCGAATTAGTTTGTAGGCACTTTTCAAGTGTAATCTGCTTACATTATTTTACACAATCTCTCTATATAAGTAGATCAATTTGAATAAGAGTTGAATATCCAAATCAAAACCCAAGAAGAGTAACATCTAATTAGTATTTTTTTACCTGACTTCGAAAAAAGGTTCTCGATTCGGCTTTGTGTGTAATATTATTTTATGTCTATTCACCGATATTTTCGTCAATTATGGAGGGATTCCAAAAAAATTGTGTGGCTGGATTGTGTTCACCACCTGTGTCACTTATTTTGAGTCTGTGCCAGCCTAGGTAATGTAGTCTATTCTGTTACACTGACTTCAATAATAAGTTACAATTGTAAATATTTTAATAGTTAAAGATGACTTAATTAAAGTATTACGTTTTGTATATTAAATTAAGTAGATCATTTAGCTAGTTAAGTTATTTATCACTCTTTAGTTATGAAGGTACTGTTTTCACCTACTTAAAGATTTTGTGGTTTGTTTTTCTAGAAGTCGGTTAAACTTTTCTCTAAAGTAATTCTTTTAAGTTATTAGTTAGTAATTGTCAGCTCCATCTTGGAGGAGAGAATACACGTCAGCTGCTCGCTTGAATGAACTTATGAAAAACACCCAAATTAAAGTGATGTACACCGGATGAAACTTAACCGTATATACTTAATTATATACTGCTTATATAATTATATACAATCTACAATAGCTAGTATAATATAAAAACATATTAATTCCAGTTTAGAAAATATAAAAAAGTAATCTTTAAAATAATGTAGATTAAAATAATTTAGATTTTATTAACATTCAGATTTATTTATATAATCAATAAACTGTGAAATTATAAAACTACTTAAAATTAACAATTAATTTTTTTTTTGTTAATTTTTAAATTATTGTTCCGCATACAAAAAAAACTTATTGAAGTTGTGTTCTTACATAACTCATTCGCTTAATTTACTTGCATAACTTTTGTCATACAGTAAAGTTAGTGTAAAGAGTTTGAAACGTCAGGAAATAAATAGAAAATAAGTTCTAAATAAACGCGATATAATCCATAAAAAACTGTTTCAATGTTATCAGTATCCTTGATTTAAATAAATATATATATTAACAATATCAGTATCGTGTGGGCGTAAGTACTGTTTGACATAAGGAAGCACTTAAGGATATGTTGTTGTCGTGAAGTTACAGATTCGATAACCATTGTGGCGAGTAGTGTTATTTTCTGTTGACATATTTTCGTTCTCAGCATGTGGTTTGAAGATAAATGTCATTTTAACATAATATGACATTTGGTGTAACATTTTTAATGAGACAAGTACAAATAAGTGATGAGGAGGTTTTTCCTTGTGGTACAAATACTAATACTGTTACCGAGGAGTATTTGTACCTCCTCGGTACTAATTAGAACCGTATTAGTTTAAGTGGGCAATTTATTACAACATGGGCACAAATATTCGTTCAAGGATGTAGAGCAACTAATTATTTGTCTTTATTTTTCAACATCACATCTTTTATATCCGAAGATGTAGGCAGCGTTAATTATGCTTCAACTAACCAAATTATCTCTAAAATTCTAAACAGTACCTATGTTATAAAAAATACTAACTTAAATGATTTGAGCAAATCGACATCAGTACAGTGGGATCACGTACAAAACTCAAATATCCCCGGAGTATCCCTAACATTTACCTGATTGTTTGAACTTAGCTATGATTGGTTAAATTACCTTCCGTGATATGTAATCTGAGTACAGGAATTATTTAATATAACATCACCTTCCTCGTATATTATCAAATTAACCCTCCACGTGTATAGTTCTGAGGTGAGCCACTGTGGTATAAATAATATAAGTATAAATCCTCATGAGACGTTACATACACATACACACATAACTTCACGCCATATCCCTTGTGGGGTAGACAGAGAGAACAGAGCGCTATAAGGCACGATTCTAACATACCCCACTCGCTGCGTTGACTTTTATAACTATTTTCTTGCACGCGCGTCGATTTTTGAGGCTCCTAATAAGAGGCTCCTAAATAAGAAATTGTTACATTGAAATTCGAATAGTTCTCGTGGTCCCTCTTAAACACCTTTAGTTCGACATGCATTTTTTATATATATCTATGAACCAGTTTTTGGTAACGTGAGGAAATGCTAAAAACGCATATCCCGCCTGAGGACTATTACTGAGTACGGTGGCCACATACTAGCGCAGTCCAAAAGGACCGGCTTGTCGTGCCAGTACTCCAGGGCGCTCCAGAATGCCTCCTACCTGGACTTCTTGCCCTCGCCTCCCCGGAGTTCTAATAGCCATGACCCGCTCTAGGGTTCTAACTTCAAGTCCAAGCTAGAACGTTAAAGAATGGTTATAGCTAAAATCATTATTGCGTTATTTAATAGTTAATTCAATTATAAATAAAACCAAACATAATAATTATATTTTACATGAAAATCTTCGTTTCATTAAGCTGTAGTAGGCTACAATAAGATTTATTTTAACAAAAACTTAAATATAACTAAACTAACTATCTACTAAAATGTTCTGTAGTAAAATTTTACTGTAAAAGTCTGTTATTCACGTCTCCGTTCACGTGATTAATACAAGCCAACTGGTGTGACTGTTGAAATATTGGATCCAGATTTATCTACAAGCGTCACATTGTACGGACCAGATCATAAAAGATTTTTAAAGTGAAACTTTTATTACATCGTCTCAAACTTTTTCGTCTGCGTGTTGCATGTCGCGTGACGGTCGGCCGCGGAGTAGGGATAAAGTGAAAGGCGCTCGTCAGAGCGCCTTTCACGTCTATTATCGTTTATAAATGTAACCAATATTTTATGGTAACTAAAATACGTGAACAGTGACTTACATTCGATTTTCGAAAAAAATAATATTTCGAAAATTTTTAGTTAAATGTCTATAATGTGAAAAAAAGTTTCACTTTTACGGTGGTTTCATAAAACCACACAATCTTTTTTTTTTTCAGCCAGCAATCAAATATTTGTAAAGATTTTACTACTTCCAATTATATTTTCATCGATTTAAAAAGAAAAATGTTTTTACCTATATACATATAGGTATTATTTACGAGTATTATATTTAAGAGTCCCGGTGGTCCAGTGGTCGAGCATCCCGTTTCTGAATCAAGAAGTTGTAGGTCCGTATACGGGCTCACACCAATGACTTTTCGAAATTCTTTTCGAAAGTTATGTGTGATAAATATCGATGACTAACAACTTTGTGCCCGGTGTTTGGCAATAGGTTCGCCACTTATTCCATTTGGGACGTAAACATAACGGCGAGTCGAAGCTTAACAGCCGCTGCTTCCACCTTCGGGTAGAAAAAGGCGTGATGTTATGTTAAATTAGATTTGCAAAAGTACTTCAAACACCGCTAATCGTCTGCCTGGACGATCTTTATACTTTTAACTTATTTAAAACTAGAGGCAGACATTGGTAGTCTATAAAACTTGTGTTTTAATTGTATAACATTTAGTAATTAATAATATTACGGTTTTGTAATAACCTTATCTCAAATATCTGAACATCTCTAACATTCTCTAAACGTTGTTCAAAAGTTTTGGGACGCCATGATATCCCATATTACTATCTACCCATGATCCGAGGTCCCGGGATCACTGATCCTACCCGAAATTTACTTGCTGATCATTTTATATACACTTAATAATTATACCCGCATTAATTTTAATTACATTTCGGGGACGAATAATTCTTAATTTGTTTTATCCCAAATAATTAGATTTGTCGAGAGATATTACTTATTAATCCCTGTTTATTATATTTAAGAAAGAATAATATAATAAAAATATAAATTAAAAAGAACTCTTAATTACGTATTCATCTCAAATCACACTTCAGTAACACGTCAAACTTGACTTCACGCCAAGTAGTTTGCGGGGTACGCACAGAGGAGAGAGCGCCACAAGGCACGATTCTAACACGCCTGACTCGCTTCTTTTGACTTTCATAATTCTTGTCATACACGCTGATATCACTTGTCAGGATTTGTTCTATTTGGTCATGAATTGTTTCGTGGCCGTCCTCGACTCTTACATCCATCCGCTTTTGCATAGTATATCTGCTTAATCAATCTTGCATCATCAATTATTTCTACATGTCCGAACCATCGAAGCATACGCATTATCACTTTTACACCGATATCCTCTTTTAATCCAAATTCCTTCCATTAAATTTAAATACTTACACAAAGATCATCTTACTTGGAAAAAAGATGAAAAGAGAAATCTTCTTGGCTTAGATTAACTCTACCTTTTTCTTATTCTAAATAAAAATAAATCACTTGAAATCACCAGTAAAATGTCAGCTTTAAATTTAAGCTACCTGAAAGATTCTCTATGTAGCGACCAAATAAATTATTACTTTGAACGAGCAAAGGTAAATGGCAAAAAAAACAAGCTTAAGCACTTCGCAAATCCACGGTCTTGATTGTCAAATGCATAATAATAAAACGGCAAAATGTATTATTTATAGAAATAAAAGGCTTCAATATCCCAGCTGTAACTTCATCCCCATTGCTTTTATATGTCCATAAAAAGTCGTCGTCATTTCGGATGAATAATTTTAGATAAGTCAGATGAGTGGAGTTTTATACTGAATATATCGTATGTTAAAATAACCTAAATAACAGTGGTAGAGCTTTACAGCTCGATTCTTGAATGGGCCGACTCGACTGGTGATGTACCACGACTTCTAAGAATAAAGATGTAAATTGGCACAACTCGCATTTTTTTTTAATTATTATGAGACCCATTTATTTTCCCTGCATTTTCCATCACACTCTATATCACTATAACATTATCTATGTTGCAGGTGTTAATGGGCGGCGTTAGTGGCTTACCATCAGGTGATCCGCTTGCTCATTTGCTCCCTATCCCATAAAATAGATCTAATTAACTGGATATGTATGTATGTATTTAATTAATTTTAGTATTTATACAATAGGGAGACCCATTTCCAATTACTATTTGTTTGTATACAATAAACAAAATTATTAATACAAATATTGAATCAAATATAAACAAAATTTAAACAGAATTTAAAGTTAAAGTCGATGCATCTATCGAAAAAAAAAAAAATAATTTACTTTTTTTTTCTTCGTGCTAATGATGCAATCAGCATTCGTATAGGACCAATTGAATCCGAGTTAGACATTAAAAACTTGGCGCAGTGCATTTAAAATTTTCAATTAAAATACTTTTCTTTACTTACCTATGATAATCAATATAATATAATATCTTGGACACGTTACACACAGGGCCCTCTACTTCCAAACTAAGCAACTAATTGCTTGTGCTATGGATACTATTTAACAGATATGAATGCAGAGATACTTTTTTTTTGTAAACACACACTTATAAACACAGACGCTATACAAACATTCATGTTTGTATCAAATATTTGTCTTCGGGTGGGGATCGAACCCACCAACGTTGATTCTACAGTCGATGGCTTTACCAATGCACAACGAGGCTCGTCGAATCAATATGTTTAGATCAAATCAAGACATAATTTCGCGCGCTCATATTCAAAGACCAATTATATTTTTATATTTGTTTAACAATATCATGGCTTGAATTTATATTCTATATATTCGTATTATAAATCTGTTTACAGTTCAAGTAGCTCCGATATTAGACTTGAAACAAATTAATACATTCCTTTGTTTACAAAATTTAATAAATATAACGAAACAACGTACTGCAATACGGTTGGATAATGAAAACACAGCTCGGATATGTTCTATTTTCTTTTTAAATCTTGAGAGAAATAATATCCATGTCTGTAGCAAGATATCTTCATTATATTGAAATTGTATCATACTATGAAACGGTAAACAACAATATACATTGAAGACGTTGCAACAATATAAGCAAAACAATGTTCTAGTACATTTGCAAGAAGGCAAAATAACATTGTAGATAATAAATTGCAGTAACATTAAATTTATGTTTATAGCAAAACATTTCGTACAAGTGGCTGTACTGAAATACCAACATTCTTTTGGTATATGTAGCTTACTTAGAAACCACATAGATAAATTAATGACTGACTATTATGTGTAACGGAACGTAAACGTAACTTAACGCCTTATTCTACCCGAAGGTGTAGGCAGCGGCTTTCAAAGCCTCGACTCGCCGAATCGTTACGTTAAGTCGGAAATGGCGAACTTATTGCCATACACCGGGCACAAGATTGTAAGTCATCGATATTTATCACACAAGACTTCCGAGAAATTATTGGTGAGACTCCGGAATCGAACCCACGACTTCTGAATCAGAACTGGGGAGTTCGGTATACTACTGAACCACCGACGCCATTATAACTTTATAATTAATTTATTTAACCCTAGTAAAAATAATAAACGCCCACCGGCCTGATGGTCAGACGACCTCAGAAAGGCTGCTGGAAAAGACTGGATGCGGAAGGCAGAGAATCGGATGTTGTGGCGCAAATTGGGACAGGCCTATGTCCAGCAGTGGACTGCAATAGGCTAATGATGAATAATGAAAATAATAAATACGCCAATAGTAATTCTTTCCTTTCACCTATAAAAAAGCTGGGCCTTGCTTTTGATAAAGTTTTCTACGGAACTTGATTGATTTTTTTTCATATCTACCTAATCTAAATAATAAAAGTAAAAAAAGCAAGTGAATTTTGTAAAACCTAAGTCCTGTTGGAAAACTGATATTGATACTCAGATCATCCATGGCTTAGTAGTAGTACTTAATGTCGATATTTAAAAACGGGATTTAAAGAAAGAATTCTGAAAAATGAGAAAATTAAATAATTAACAGAACAAATACATAAAATTATTCTCATGGTGATAAAGTCATTTGTATTTACATAAATATTAAACAGACAAACAAACTGGACCATTGAAGTTTGACTTTAATTGAGAACAAATTCAAAATGGCAGTAATGTCACAAAAACAATCTCTTATCTAATAGTATGGTTGAATTATTTGTTTTACAAATGAACTGAACCCAATAGTTTTGTTCAAAGAAACTGAAAAGAGTTAGACTTTGTGGCAGTCTGCTGAGTCTTTCATTGCGATGAATACTTCCATAAATATGAGAAATAATATCAAGAATTTGATTCAGAGAATGCGAATAACGAAACGTACAAAGTTATGTCAAACTAATGTCATTATCAAATGACATTTCATAAATTGACAATTTAAAAAATATCAATATCTACCTTATCGTCAGCAAAATAGTATTTGTTATAAATGATTACGATGTATATATAAAATCTGTAGAAAAAATATCTATTATAGATTTTTTTATTTATCAGTATACTCGTTTATTTGACAAACAGCCGACATCATTAAGCCTATATTGTCACAACACAACGTGTCAAAGCTTGTCAACTGTCAGCTGCTCTACTTTGTTTCGAATGCTTTGTTCCCAGTATTATTCGAGACAAGAGAATACAGTAAAGGTTGTTAACGGTATTGTTTCAATTCGCAACGAGACACTATCGAGAAATTCGATTCATTGATTCGATATACAAATGTTTTATGAATGAAATATTTAAAAGGATATAATTATCTATTTGTTTCTGTTTGACAATGCCAAAGTTTTTCAAACGTTCAGTTAGTAGAGGTAACAATATCGATGTTTCGAATTTTCACATTGAAAATTTCAATATATTATTATTATTATTTTATGGGATAGGAGGGCAAACGAGCAGGCGTGTCACCTAATGGTAAGCAACCAACGCCACCCATGGACACCAGCAACACAATATAGTGTTACTGCTACGTTGCCGACCTTTAAGGGATAGGGGATAGGGAAGGATGGGAAAGGGGGTGGGCCTCCGGGTACCTCTCTCACCGAACGAAACGCGGCATGAGCCACTTTACGTCGATCTTCTGACAGGTCGTGGTATTTCACCGGCCGAGCCGGCCATTCATGCAGCGAACTACTTGGCTCTACCACTGTTAAAATAAATACAGTAATATTTAAAACTTAAACTTCATTCTTATCAGTCTGCCGGATTCAGCCATATGTTTATTTTATACCTAGTAATGAATTGATTATAGAAAACTTTAACTGTGACAGAATATCCACAGAAACTCGTTTAGTCCGATTTTCAAATCCCCATCACATCATCCCCGATATGTATACATAATATTATTTTATTTATTTATATATGAAGTTTCTCGGGAATTTGCGGAATTAAATTCCTCTGTAACCACATATTGCATGGCTATTTGGCTGTTAAGGTGCCGGTGTATAGAAATAGATTATAGATAAAATATTTATATCTAGGCAATCGGAATCGTGATCTTACATTATAACTTCAAGTCCCGTGCGGGATAGACAGAGAAAATAAAGTGCCATAATGCACGATTCTTACACACCTAACTCACTTCTTTTAAACTCTTGACATACACGATCGTCGGTTAAATGGCTCCCGACATCACCATCCACCACCATCACCGCTCCTGACACGTTCAATTTGGTTATGGAAAAGGTGTCGTGAATGTCCTCGACTCCTACATCATTCTGCCGTCTAATATAGTAAATAAAGTTACCTATCAGTGCCGTTGCAGTGTGTTGGCGCGAGATGGTTATGTGAATGATGAGGTGCTGGAGTGGCTGATGCGTGTGGTGTGTGCGGCGTGCTCCGCCAACCGCTCAGCAGTGGTGCTTCGCCACTCGCGCCCAGCAGTTTTAATCTGGCCAATCAGATAATTCCGCTAAATATTACACAAAAAAAAAAACTAAGAAACAACACTAAAATATTCTAATTTTTCGTTTCATTAAGACTTTACTGTTACTAACTAATGTAACGTAAGTATTGTGTAAGGTAAGAAAAGAAAATATTGATTATTTCGTTATTATTTTTTATGGGTTACTAGCAGACCGCGTGAACTTCGTACCGCTATATTGTATGTAGCTTCCCGCCTCACGGTGTTACTCGCGTACAAACAAAATGTCGATGACGACGATGATTACACATAGCCTATGTTAGTCAGTGATAATTTAGCTTTCTAAAGAAAAAATAATTATTATAATCGGTCCAGTACTTTTTGAGTTTATTTGTTACATACAAAAATACAAATCTTTCCTCTTTATAATATTAGTGTAGATAAGGGGCAAACGAAAGTGACTAGCGCCGCCGCCGTATCCGTATACCTGGCACACAAATAGTGTCACAGTTTCTGAGGTACTCGACGGTACTTGAGGAGTGGCTTGGGAAGGGAGAGAAACCAGTGTGAGGCCTTCTGGAGTTTAGAGAGATATTTGCTATGTAATGATGTGTCAGCAAGAAGCATCTGAAAGAAGCCTCTGATGCACAGTGTACCAGACTTTATGCATTTGGTAATTAGTTCGGGAGCAAACTCTGACGTGATCAGTCAAGTTAAAATCTTCTACTTCATTTTTAATTTCGTACTATATACATTGTATTTTTAGTTGTGCAAATAAAACTTTTTTTTTTTAATTTCTATTTTTTTTTTCTATTTTTTTTTTAAATAAACGATTTGATAGACTTGATATAAAGAAATAAATACTGGCACTCTAATACTACTTATCATAACATCGGATATATAACGAACATAAGCTGCTTGTTGTGTATGGATTATTTGTTTGGGATAATATTCAGAAGCAAAAATATCAATTGTTATTTTTAGTGTATTCGATGTGCCTTTTTAGAAAGGATTTTTATTCAATTGAGTGCATAATTATATAGCTACAAAGTTCCACCTGATGGCGCTAAGCGCATTACGGCACAATGCACATCTCTTTCTGCCTCTGAGAAAAATATTATAATGCTCGCTGTAGACGTTCATGGAAAGAAAAATACATTTTATATAAAAAAATAAGGCTTTGAATGTTTTTTTTTATCTCTTTACTTAAGCCAACGGTCATTTCTGTTTGCAAAAGTGTGGTGTAGAATGAAATTTATTTTTTTGTTGGCGTAGCAATCAATATACGTATTAGTTATTTTATGTATATTAATTATAAAGACCTATATTTATTTAAGGAAGGATGTAAGAGTCGAAGACGGGTATATTCCACTTTCCATAATCTCATTGAACTGACGCCAGGAGCCTTAAAGACCGATGAGCGTGTATGAGAAGGGTTATGAAAGTTAAAGATGCGAGTGAGGTATGTAAGAATCGTGATTGATGGTAGGTACTCTGCTCTCTCTGCCTCCCCCGCGAAGGACTGAAGTGAAGTTACGTAAGTAAGTATATTTTAATGAAAATGAATAAGTCATATACACAATACATAATAAAATACACAGTGTACAGATATGAAAGGTTTTATGAAAATTGTATAGTTTTCGCAATCGACTTAGTGGCTCGCAAGTGGCCAGCGGCACAAATTGCTTTTCCCATCGCGTTAAACCTTTGCGGAAAGGCGAACCACATAACTGAACTGTTGTACCGTAAAATAAGATGTGAATAAATCGTCAGAAAAATCGATTCACCTTGCGACAATGTGATACGAGATTACTTTGATGCAGTCCCGGAAAGCTTCCGATTACCGGCATATGTATAAGGTAGTTATATTACAGGGTTGTCACCTTGGGTTTTTTTTTTTTTTTTTTTTTTTTTTTATAGGATAGGAGGGCAAACGAACAGGCGTGTCACCTGATGGTAAGCAACCAACGCCGCCCATGGACACCAGCAATACATATAGTGTTACTGTTGCGTTGCCGACCTTTAAGGGATAGGGGATAGGAAAGGACGGGGAAGGGGGATGGGCCTCCGGGTACCTCTCTCACCGAACGAAACGCGACATGAGCCACTTTACGTCGGTCTTCTGAGAGGTCGTGGTATTTCACCGGTCGAGCCGGCCCATTCATGCAGCGAACTGCTTGGCTCTACCACTGTTAAACTGGTAACTGGTAACTGGTAACTGGTAACTGGTAACTGGGTTGTTTGTAACTCTAGGTTTTTCGATAATAGAATTCAGTACACATTTTATCTACTTAGAATAGATATATATACTCACTCAAAATAGTCCCTAAATAAAGATGGTTATTAGACAAAACATTTGAGAAGTAAAATTTCGTATAAAAAATATAAGTTTGTAATTTTTATGTTGTTTTATGTCTTTTAAGTGTATTGTAAGTGTAACACAGTGAAATTTACAAATTGACAATCTAATACACATGAACTCTCAGTGCATCCACTATACCATTAAACCAAGACAGTCTTCGTAATTTCGTTTTCACAACTGTAATAATTATTCCCAAGACTTGGTCACTACTATTTTTTGTCTTTTACTGTAATCCTGACAAAATTTATAAAAAATATCGTAATGATAGGTTGAGAACTAAAATCAAAACAAATGATGTACTTCTTTTTTGGATGTGGAGACAAACAAGCAGGCGTTTCACGCGATGGCAAGCAACAAACGCTGCCTATGGACACCTGAACACAGATACTGTTGCAGTTGTGTTGTCGGCCCTTACAAAGGGATATCCCTTTGAAAGGGCCGGAAGAAGTTGGAAGTAGGAGGGAAAGGGAAGATGGGCAGGGATAGCTCTCTCGCCCAGTGAAACGTAGCATGAGCCACTAGCCGTTGATCTACTGGTATTTCACCAGTCGAGCCCATTCATGCAGATATTTGTGATATTCCGTGAGGTAAAAAAATAAAAAGTGTTCAAATTTTCTTATCTTCAAAATGGCATGCAACAGATTAGAGTGACCACTTCTATTTTAAATCCACACATTATCACAAAAGCATAAAAACTCATCTTGTCAACACTTGTGATTAAAGAGATACTCAAGAAAGAGAGCTCTCACGTTCTTGGTCGAACAAGAGTATACCTCCTTGAACCACTTCGCCGGTCGTAATAATGAGATACGGCATACGTTTAAAAATAATAAGAAAATTTTATGCACAGATCGAAAATATTGACTTGGGAAGATTTTATGGAGATTCCATCACAGACCATAAGCTTCAGATAATAAAATTGGTACAATGTTGAACAATGTATTCAGATTATACGTATGCATAAATAGCTTCACGCTAAGATTCTTGTGGGGTAGGCAGAAATAACAAAGCAGCATAAGGCACAATTGTTAAGAACCTCACTTACTTCTTAGACTTTCATAACTCTTGTTCCACACGCTCGTCGGCATTTAAACCTTCTGATATCACCTTCCGCAAGGACGCGTTTAACTATATCACGGAAAGTGTATCGTGGCCGTCCTCGACTCCTAAAACCTTTCGATTTTGCACTGTTTGTCTGCTTACTCAATATTGCATCATCCATTAATTCTACATAATCTTTCACATCGGAGCATGCCCATCCTTACTTTGGCACTCATTTTCAATGCAACTTCCTTCCTTACAACCTTGCTTTTGGTGCGGTCAGCGAAGGTCATTCCTCAAAAGTTTATCCTACTTTCATGCACACTCTGCCCTATCTAACTCTCATTTTCATAAACTAGCGTTGGGATCAAAACCGCATTGTGAATTTAGACCGCGTTTATTCTTTCCGCGTTTCATACGTGTTCTGCTACACCCGACTCTTGTTTCCGTAAATTAGAGTTGAAATCAGTACTTATTGTAATAGTCTGTTAAGTACTACAAGTATTTATATAAAATACTAGTATTACTAGTAATAAATACTAGTAGTATTAAATACTAGTGTTACTAGTACTAGTAATAAATATTAGTATTACTAGTACTAGTATTTATATTAAGTACTAGTATTTATATTAAATACTACTACAATATATTAAGTAACTATTTAGATAGTTCTCTTTTAACCGTTGCATATTCAACCAAAGTTGCTGTGTCTCGTTAACAAGTTACTTATCAGTTCACCGGTGGCTCGTAAAGCAGGCTTCGTATAATTAAAATAAACGGATCATGTGATCACCTAGGGTTGTCACAATCATACATTGCCATATATTATATTATATAGGGAAGAGTCGGTTATATCGTACCTGGTTTTACTTTTCGAGTCTTTCTGACTCAGGTGTTGAAGAATGCTGGGAAAGTTTTATTCTAAGTAGAGAGTTAAGAGTTTTATTCTAACGTATCGCCATCTATGTCCATAAGCTAAAACTACTCTAAAGATCACCGATGTAGAATTGATTTCATTGAAAATGTAGTGACATCTATGGACGAAAGGTAGTAAATAAAGATCGTAATCAAGGGGGCGAAAGCTCCATACGACAGCCATCTATGACATATATATTAAGTATTATCTATCAAATTGTCTAAACACAGTATTAGTGGTGACATTAGTGTTTAAATTTACAAAACATAGATGACGCTAGGGGTAGAATTAGATTACGCTATGACTTTTTTCACTGATGTCTCCTAAATAGATATTCTGTTCAAAGCAAAAATAAGAAACAAATCGTGAAGAACTGTGTATTAGTGATAAATAGTAATAATAAAAAGTGAGTTTAAAAGTGCAGTGTTTCTCTCATACATCACCGAATTGACACAGATATTATCATGTAGTATCGATCGATATTTCGATATATCGTTATTTTATCAACAGCCCTATTTTGCAAGAGACATTAGAAGTTTCACTTCAAAAATATTTGCCTTGTTTGTAAACATACTAACAACAGTTAGCTATCTTGTTTTGAGCCAGAAGTATCAGGCATCAGTTTCGGGTAGCATATCAATTACGAACATCACCAAAACTATTTAGAATTTATATGTAATAAATACTAAGAACTGCCAAAATTATGCCAGATGAATACTTAGTTTTAGCCGCCTATTAAAACGGGACCAAAATAATTCGGAGTGTTGAGACTAAAATTAGATTGTGACGCCAGAAAAACAATTCTCAAGCTGGTGCTTGAACAATAAGTGGATATTGTTTTTCCCAATTCGCAGTTTAAGATTAAACCTTTTAGACTCCGTATATCAAAATATTAAAAGTAGTATTACGCAGGAAATTGTATTTTCACCATATACATATTAAGAAGATAGCACAAACTACACCCAAACATTACTAACAGTATTTGGATGTAATCTTTGAGTACATATGTAATCCCTTGACATCGTATGCTGAGATATATATGACACAAAGGAATTACTGGTTAACTGTGGTGTCTGTTAAATACTTAATATTAAACATAGTGGTATGAATGGGTCTGCTCGACCGGTGAAATATCAGGACCTCCCAAAATATCAACGTGAGTGGCTTTTCAACGCTTTCGTTTGGAGAGAAAAAAGTATCCGAAGGGGGTGGCCCCTTCCCTCTCTTTTCCAATCCTACTTCCGTAAACGTCAGCAACCCAACTGTAACACTTTTTGTATTGCAAGTGTTCAACGGTGTCGCTAGTCACTGACTCGCTTACTCATTTGGACCCTTGTACCGTTATAATAATATTACTCCAAATTGCTATGGATTGTGGAAGACTCGTAAAATACTAAAAGTTATAGTCAAATATATCTCGTATCTGCCGGCAGCGCTGAGCCAGCGAATCGATAAAGCAACAATCTCTATTTATAAGATCGTTCTCCTCGCCACACCTTTGGCAGACTGAAATTCCCCAGACAGATATACATTCATTCAATTCTCAGACTGAATATGGCAGTATTTCGATATATTCCTTCACGAAAGTTATTACTGAATGCGGAATTAGCTGTGTTTATTTGAGCTCGCAGATATTGCAAAAAATACTGTCTGCAAACTAACCTTTTAGAAGAATTTATTATATATTATTTTACTTGCTTTTACTTTTATGAAATACGAATAAATTCGCCTTAGTAATTTTCAAGTTTTTTCTAAAACTCAGGATGTGATTTGATTGATATTTTTTATAAAGATGGCAATTATCTATGTTTTTGGACTTTTTTCGGAAAACTTTATTACGCCCTCATCATACACACACATAGAACAGTCTGAAATATGACACATCGCATTGGAAATATATATACATTTCGATCGACCGGTTTCGGTTCTACACTCAAATGCAATCGGAAATAGTTCCGGAATAGTCCGGATTTAACATATACTGACGTCTGAAGACCTTAGAGTATTTTCCGGGAAGTTATAGGTAAAGTTCTTCGTTTTTTATTTCAAATTAGGAACGTAACACCCAAAGCGGCTGCCTGCCTGACGTCAAGGAGGGTTTTCTTGACCTCAGGCGGGCCGTCGGTTATAAAACCATAGCCAAATCTTTTGACAACATGGATTCGAAAGAAGGATAAGGATAAGGGCAGGAAGAAGATGCCACCAAATAGAGTAAATCATTTGTGCTTATGAATCAAAAGTCGTGAATTTCCAAATTATTAATTACCGGTAATTAAATTTGGAAATTTATCAGTGAAGTTATTGGTGATTCCTATATGAGCTGTTTTTTTTTCAAAACAGTTTCGTAATACATTTAGGCCGAAGGTGTTATGATCACAATAACTCTTTTATAGCTTTTGGCAGTTTGACACATCCGCTTTAGGGTGGATATCAAATGATATTATATTTCCGACAAGCGAAATTCCCAACTTCAAACACGGTAATAAATCAATAGAAAATTCGTGTGAGTGGTTTTAAAATATTTATGGCATATTGTTTGTCTATGCTAAGTGTATCTATCTTGAAGAGAAGATTGAACTCTTTTTTCATGGGATAGACGGGCAAACGTAGACATGTCACCTGATGGCAAGAAACTAACGCCGCCTATGGACCTGCAATACAGAGAGTGTTACACGTATGTTCCCGGCCTTTAAAACTTTAAAACGGGATAGGGTAGGTGACGATAAGGATTTGAAGGGGTGGGGTAAGGTTGGGCCCTCCGGATACCTCTCCTATCGAGCGATACATGGCATGAGCTACTTTACGTCGATATATCTGAGAGGTAGTATTTCACCGATCGAGCCAGCTGCAGCTGCTTGCCTTTAACTCTGCCAGTCTAAATAACCTTTGTTCCATTAAAATCTGTTTTCTATGAAAAATAAAAATAGCTATTTGAAAGACAACAATAATGTTTTTGTAAGGCAATATACAATTATTTGTCTTGGAAGATAGTGTGTCATAAAAGTTCACAGTTCAATGTAGCAAACTTAAAAAAAACAGCAGCCATCGAGCTAAAACTGTTTTAGCTCTAGGATAAATATGCAAGAGTACTTTACAAGTATTTATATTAATACTTGTAAAGTAGTCTAAATGGTTTCGCTTCCGGGCAACGTAATTGTAAAACTGCGATGCAAGCCGGTATTAATATTTTCAGTAATATAATTTCTTCGCTCAATATAATATCTGGAGTAGTACTATAAATATATAATAATAGGAAAATGGGGTAAGATTTTGCAGGTGAAGATTAATATATTTCAATAGGAGAGGATTAAGATCGAGGTCTCTCACAACCAGAGGGCCAATGAATAGGTGGCGAACCTATTGCCATACCGGGCACAATTTTTTCAGTCATTGATATGTATCACACATAACTTTTAAAAATAATTTCAAAAAGACATCGGTGTAAGCCAGGATTCTAACTCAAGACCTCTTGTTTCAGAAGCGGGGTGCTCGACCACTGGACCACCGAGACCAAAAATTGTATTATATAACATAACATAACTTCACGCCTTTTGTTACCCGAAGGTGTAGGCAGCGGCTGTTAAGCCTCGTCTCGCCGTTATGTTTACATCCCAAATAGAATAGGTGGCGAACCTATTGCCATACCGGGCACAAAGTTTTCAGTCATCGATATTTATCACACATAACTTCCGAAAATAACTTCGAAAAATCCTTAGTGTGAGCCAGTGTCAGGATTCGAACCCGGACATCTTGATCAGAAGCCGTGTGCTCGTATTACTGTGAACTGTGTATTATGTTCTTAAATTAATTTAATATTTTCATAAGTGCCTATGTGATATTTAATGTCTTAGTGGCTAGTAATACGAGCTGCAGATTCCATGCCAAAACAAATATTTTCGTTGTGAACACGAATGATTTCTAATTCTTAATAGTTACAAGCCTTAATTTGTTACAAGTAACTATAATATATTTACGACAAAAATCAGTTGATTCCATAACATAAACTTAAGTAGCTTAGCATAGAAAAAGAGGGATAAACTTGAAGTTATGTGTACACTTAAATTCTCAAATAAACGAAATCGTAAGATAAAAGGGATCACAAAGAAGCCTCACGATCGATTTAACTAAAACTCCAACTTAGCACTTAGTGACAAATACTGTTCACAAGTTTTGGATTGTATCTTCTTAAAGATAAACGTCAATGTTAGATTTTTTTAAATGAATACAGATATAATTAAGTAGTCTCGGTAGCCCAGTGTTCGAGCACACGGCTTCTGATCTAGAGGTCCGGGTTCGAGTCTCGACACTGGCTCACACCAATGACTTTTGTTAAGTGTTATAAATATCGATGACTGAAAAACTTTGTGCCCGGTATGGCAATAGGTTCGCCACCTATTCCATTAGGGACGTAAACATAACGGCGGGACGAGGCTTAACAGCTGCTGCCTACACCTTCGGGTAACAATGGCGTGAAGTTATGTTATGTTATATGTAATTATGTGGTAGACAACTAGTACGTACTGTAGATTGGAATCCATTTTTTTAATCAATCGATATTAATAGGTCTACAGTCCCCGGCCAAATTATTAGACGTGTTGTTGTATGTGTGTAGTTTTATGTTTCTAAAGAGTAGTTATGCAATTACTGTACAAGTAAACTACGATATTATTGATTTTTCATTTTTAAGAATTATTGTATTTTATTGTATTTGGGGGTCATGTCAAGAGCGTGCACGTCGCGATCCCTGCCGTCCCAGTGGGACGCAATCTTGACCAAAGCAAACTCAGCTGGACGGGCTGCTAGGGCGTGCCCCGTAAGCGACGGGCACCGATTAGCCCCCGTCGGTGCGGCTGCATGCGCATGCGGCGAAGGGGGCCGCCACCCTTCACGCAGCGCCAATCCTGGCGGGACGAGGAGAGGGGAGTGCCGTATAGGCACGTGGAATGTTAGAGGTAGCATGGCAAGAAAGATGAATGAGATGATGGATGTATTAAATGAGAGATGCCTGGATGCCTTATGTTTGACGGAGACAAAGCGGAGGGGGAGGGAGACCGAGGACCTCCCCGGTGGCATGGTAGCCCTATGGTCCGGAGTGGACCCGGACGTCCGTGCCAGTGGGGGTGTTGGAGTCGTTCTCTCCTCCCGCTTTGCTTCCGGAGTGAAAGATTATGAGTTGGTAAGCCCAAAACATCTTTGGGTTCGAATAAAACTGGGGATCACGCGAGTTTTCATGGTCGCAGCTTATGCTCCCGTTAGCTCCGCGGATCCCCGCGAACTCGAGGAGTTTTGGGAAACTGTTAGGGATATTCTGGATCTAGCTGAGGGAAATGAAAGGATAATTCTGTGTGGTGATCTTAATGGGTGGGTCGGAACCAAGCGAGACGGCCTGGAGGCTGTCCTTGGTCCGAATGGTGACAAGAGAGTGAATGATGCTGGTAAGCCGATATTGGACGTATGCCTGGAACGGAACCCACTTTGTGTCTAACACATTATTCCGTCATAAAGATATTCACACGTATACGTGGAGACGGAATGAGCAAAAGAGTATGATAGATTTGATTTTGATAGATAGTCGTCTCCGAAATACTCTAAGGGATACAAGAGCCTACAGAGGCCCCACTCTTGATACGGACCACTACCTGGTGGTAAGCCGATTCGTGGGTCTTTTCAAGAAGTGGAGACACTGGCGAGTGCGTACCCATTTCGGAGAGCTTGAAAGGACAAAATGTGAGAAATTAGAAGATGAAAGTGTACGGAGTATGTATGTAGGCCTAGTCAGTAAAAGACTCAATGAGACGAGTCTTTCTGACCTAGGTGTTGAAGAATGCTGGGAAAGAATGAAAGAAAGTATAGTGAATAGTGCAAAAGAAGTATGTGGTAGTGCAAAGAGGCATAAGATTCTGAGAGGTGACGCCTGGTGGGACGCGGATGTGAAATCCAGCGTCGAAAGAAAGAAAAAAGCATGGTTGGATTATGTCTCAAGTGTGAACCAGAATGATAGTATGACAGAGAAAAAGTATGAGAGCTACCGCCGCTGCAGGAATGTTACCAAAGCCTTAGTGAAAGAGAAGCGTGAAAGACTTGTTGCGAATGAGGAAGTGAGGTTGACGGAGAACTTCGAGGCGAATAACAAACTCTTTTGGAGGGAAGTTAGAAAGTCTCGGGGTTCTTCGTCAACATCCAGAATGGACAAAATTATGTCTAAGTTTGGTGACATTCTTGCAAACCCAAGCGATGTATTGGGCAGGTGGAGTGAGTATTTTGGGGAAATGTACGAGTATGTTCCGGATGTGGGCGCCGCGAGTGAGCCTACGGCTGACACCGCTGCGCCAACATCTGATGAGGACATTACTATGGAAGAGATTGAATGGTCGATACGAAGTATGAAAAATGGTAAGGCAGCTGGAATTGATATGATGTCTGCTGAAATGATCAAACACGGTGGAACCTGTGTCCGGGACGCTTTCCTGACCTTGAGCAATCTGTGCTGGAGGTCGGGTAAGGTTCCCATGGACTGGAGGCGCGCTGTCATCGTGCCCTTGTATAAAGGTAAGGGATCACGTATGCAGTGCGCCAGTTACAGGGCCATCAGTTTGATCAGTTTAGCAGCAAAAGTGTATGGGAAAATTATTGAAAGGAGAATGAGGGTGATATCTGATGGAGTGTTGTGGGAGGCTCAGGGTGGTTTCAGAAGCGGACGAGGGTGCATGGATCAGATTTTTTCTCTCCGCAACATCGTGGAGAAACAACTGGCTGTTAACCGGAAGGTTTTCTGCGGTTTTGTGGATCTGGAAAAAGCGTTTGACAGAGTGTTACGAAAGGATCTGTGGGATATACTCCCGGGCTATGGGGTGAGCGGAGCACTGCTGCGCGCTGTGCAGTCCACTTATGAGGGCTGCACAGCGTGTGTGCGTGTTGACGGCGGCTTGTCCCCCTGGTTTGACGTCAATATCGGCGTCAGACAGGGTTGCGTGCTGTCCGCTCGACTGTTCATCCTGTACCTGGACAGTTGTCTCCAGAGAATGAGATCGATGGATGTAGGGATGCGAATGGGTGAACTAGTCGTGAGCTGCCTGCTTTACGCAGATGACGCCGTGCTTCTAGCCGAATCGCCGTCAGACCTGCAAACACTAGTCACTACTATGAAAGATGATTGCATGATCAAAGGCTTGCAGTTGAATGCGACGAAAACGAAAGTTATGGTGTTTGAAAGGGAGGATTCCAGAACAGATGCAAGGATAATGGTTGATGATGTAGTGCTGGAACAGGTGAATGAAATTGTATATCTTGGATGCGCTTTTAGCAGAGATGGAAGGTACACCGCGGATGTAGAAAGACGAGTGGCGATAGGAAATAGCGTAAACGGAGTGTTGGGCAGATTCCTGGGCGCAAAAAATATTAGCAGAAAGGCCCAGTTAGCAATCCACAATGCAGTCCTGATCCCAACACTAACTTATGGAAGCGAGAGCTGGGTATGGCAGAGTGTGCATGAAAGTAGAATAAACGCGGTAGAAATGAGGGCTCTACGCAAAATCTGCGGAGTGACTCTCGCTGACCGCGTAGAAAACAAGGTTGTAAGGAAGGAAGTTGGTTTGAAAGAGAGTGTCGGTGTAAAAGTAAGAAAGGGCATGCTCCGATGGTTCGGACATGTAGAAAGAATGGTTGACGCAAGACTGACTAAGCAGATATACAATGCAAAAGCGGACGGATGTAGGAGTCGAGGACGGCCAAGACACACATTCCAAGACCAAATAGAACGTGTTCTGGAGGAAGGTGATGTTAAGAGCCTCAAAAACCGACGCGCGTGCATGAAAAGAGTTATGAAAGTCAACGAAGCGAGTGAGGCGTGTAAGAATCGTGCCCTATGGCGCTCTGTTCTCTCTGCCTACCCCGCAAGGGATTTGGCGTGAAGTTATGTATGTATGTATGTGTGTATGTATTTTATTTCATAATATTTGTATTTATTTTTGTGGAATTGATACATTGAAGTATTGAAACACAAACCTGTATTAGCCTATGATCGTGGAATCGACATTTCTCTCTGTTTACGCTACTTCGTTTTTACTTTAATTTTAGGCTATGTTTAAAAAAGTGATAGCACTGTTGAGATCATAATCATCATCATCATATTTAATCATAGGTAGAAAAGGTGATCTTTCACCACTTAAAAGCAAAAGTATATCAGGAAAATTGTATGTTCTTGAAATTCATATTTAACACATAAATATAGATAATTCATAAGTTATCAAATAAAAAACATATCACACTACTTTTATTAAAACTTTTTCTACCTGAAATGGGCATCGGCTGGTACTAACTTTAATGTTTCTATAACAATAATTTTACTACGTACCATGTTCGCGAGAAGAAATTTAACGAACGCCACACAGTTCGCTGTATGAATGAGGCAGGTCAACTGGTGAAATACCGCGGTCTTTTAGGATAGGTATCATTTCGGTGAGAGGTATTTGGTGGATTCCCCCTCTTCTTCCATTTCCGTCTTCCTATTTTCCTTCCTATCCCATCTTGAAGGCCTGCAGTGTGATTGTGACATTCTCAAGTAGCGCCAGTCACTAATCATCAGATAACCCACTTGTTCGTTTGCCCCTATCCCATAAAATAATTGAAAAAAAAACTAGATAGTGTAGGTTCAAATAAATTTAAATAAATTAACAAATACCTTGCTTTGTGCGCTCGTCTTGAGCGTGACGAAAGGTCCAGTTCGCTTGCGGCGGAGCACGCTGTGCCAGCTTGCAATGACCCACGAGAACCGCCCAGCCGCCGCGAGCCCAGCCGGCACGTCATCATTTCTGTTAAACAAAAAAAAAATAGCTTAATACTACAATATGACGGGCCTCGTGGCGCATTGGTAAAACTACCGGCTGGAGCAATGAGGTCGGGGGTTCGATTCCCAGCCGAGCACAAATATTTATGACAATCATGAATATTTGTGTGGTGTCTGGTTGTTTTTCTATGTATTATAAGTATGTATTTACAAAAGAAAAGTATATATGTATTTATATCCGTTATCTAGTATCCATAACACAAACATTTAGTTGCTTAGCTTGGAACTAGAGGGCGCTGGGTGTATTGTGTTCAAGATATTATTATTATAATACTATAGTTTAGAGTCAAATAATACTACATTTAAGTGGTAGAGTCTTGCAGTTCGCTGTATGAATGGCGGACTCGACTGTTGAAATACCAAGACCTCTCAGAATATCGTCGTGAAGTGGGTCGTGCCGCGTTTCGTTCGGTGAAAGAAGCATCCGGAGGCTCGATCCCGTTTCTCCTATACTACCTTAAAGGTCGGCAACGCGCGACGGTGTTCATGGGCAGTCAGTAGTTGACTTGCTCGTTTGCCGCCTTATCTCATAAAAAATAGACATAGGCAGCGGCTATTACATTTTTAATTTTACTTGCCAAATGAAATAAGTGAAGAAATCTATTGCCATGCATCGGCACTATCGATATTTATCATAAATAACTTCCGAATACAATTTACAGAAGTCATATATTAAACGTATTCGATACTTTTTTAATCTGAAGCGGCGTACTCGACCACCAAACCATCTAGACATTCTTGTAATTTTTATTTAAAGGCAATTCTAATTAAATGAGCCCAATTTTCCTTTAAATGGATTTAATAATGCAGAATTCTGAGGGTAAACACAACTAAATTACAGCCTCTACCCAAAATATGTATACATCATATAATAACTGCATGGGTGGCAATGATTATCAGACATACAAGCTCACGTAATCCAACCTATTCTTTTATAAATTAAATTCAGGTTTTATCATTTATGGCACATGGCTACAACGAACTTGGCTATTGCAAGTAAATTACTTAGAAATAAACCTAATAATATAAGCTAAGATAAATGCATTAAAACGATTTTCATACATAAACCAATAAGTAAGCAAATAGAACGCCCACTTCTTTCACGCTCACTTTTTCCTCGCTCACTTCTTTCACGCTCACATCTTCCCAGAAAATAAACTTTTATATATTTTCAAAAGCAATTTACTATACTATTGTAGGAGTGCAACCTGAAATAAAAATCAATTATGATCAATAGAGAAACTGGAGCAAATATTACACGAGCCTAGAATGGACGACTAAATATAGCCTTGTGTCCGTCGGAATCGCAAGCTGTGAAAATATAACCAGTTAATAGACTCTGTTTATATATTTGTCTTTAATAGAATTTAAATAGTTCTTTTTTAAACAGCCACAACATATTTATAACTAGCTAACCCGGCGAACTTTGTTTCGCTTCAGTAGCAATAAATGAGAAAAAAAAGAACTTAGTTTACTCTTTATTATATCAGGCACCTGACGATAAAAATACCTTTAACAGTGGTAGAGCCAAGCAGTTTCCTGCATGAATGGGCCGGCTCGACCGGTGAAATACCATGACCTCTCAGAAGATCGACGTAAAGTGGCTCACCCCGCGTTTCGCATGGTGAGAGAGGTACCCGGAGGCCCACCCCACTTCCCCATCCTTTCCAATCCCCTATCTCTTAAAGGTCGGCAACGCAACAGCAACACTATATGTGTTGCTGGTGTCCATGGGCGGCGTTGGTTGCTTACCATCAGGTGACACGCCTGCTCGTTTGCCATCCTATTGCATAAAAAAAAATTTAATTGGCATCTATTTTAGAGATTGGCCGGAACAAACAGACAGACAGTAATTGTAAAATTATATATTTTAATTATATGTTTTGTTGTTACATGTATTCATATATTGGTCTAGTTATTTCAATATTAATTATATATATATAATTTTTTCTTGGTCATTGAAACATTATCACACATATTCATAATGTAACTCATTACCAGTATTTGAACTGTGATACTTCCTAAATAGAATTCTCCTACGATGATCACTAAGCCAAGAAGGAGATAAATAATTTGTTGGTTTACCCATCTTCACGACTGTTAAGTGAAAGACTGTGTGAAGACCAACCTATCTCGTTTCGCAGAATCCATTATTTGGTCTTATGTGGTGAACCCATTTCCAACAACTGGGACACATAATTTCCTACCAAACATTTTCGAAAAAGTCAATGGATAACAGGAATTGAATCTTTCAAACAATTCCAAACTAAATCATTAGTCAAGATTCATTCTTTAACATTTAAAAATATTCTATATACTTACTTAACCAATTCTCTTTGAAGTTTACTCTTTATAGTTTAAATATAAATTTATAGTCTCGGTGGTCCAGTGGTCGAATACAGAGCTTCTGATCCAGAGGTCCGAGTTCGAATCCTGACACTGGCTCACACCAATGACTTTTCGAAATTGTTTTCGGAAAAGTGTAATAAATATCGATGACTGAAAACTTTGTGCCCGGTATGGCAATAAGTTTGCCACCTATTCAATTTGGGACGTAAACATAACGGTGAGGCGAGGCTTAACAGCCGCTGCCTACACCTCCGGTTAACAAAGGCGTGGAGTTATGTTATGTTATGTTTGTTATTAAATATTCAAACAATAGGATTGTTTCTCAGGTCATTAAAACTTTTGAAACACAGACTTGTGTTCTTTTCGGGCGTAACGGAACCCACGCTGCTTAGATCTAACAAGCTTTGCCAGTTCCACATATACACGAGCTATATAATGTATGACGTCACAAAAATTACGTCACAATGTAAATGGCGCGGATAAAAAAAGAACTCCAATGATCTTACGTAAGCGATTCATCCCGGCAGGCGAATGTTTTGTTTCTTTTTTTTTTGTAAATTTTAATGTTATTATGTTGGGACGCAATGCGGAAGACTCAGTGTTGCTGGCTTTGCGTATTGTAACGTACTGAATACTTAATATTTTAATGGCATTGCTTAATATTAGATACCATATTATTGTATCGAAAATGTCAAAATTAGTGAGATGTTTAAAATTACTATAATAATTAAAATAGGTTACGAAACGCTTTGATGATGCATGTATTCATTATTTTTATAGTAGTCTAAGTAATGTATACAATTTATTTTTTTCTTTACAGACATAACTTTTGCTATAAACTCTTTACAAAACGTTTTTCAAGCGTTAGAGCCAAGCAGTTCGCTGCTTGAATGGGCCGGCTCGACCGGTAAAATACCACGACCTCTCAGAAGACCGACGTGAAGTGGCTCATGCCGCGTTTCGTTCGATGAGAGAGGTACCCGGAGGCACACCCCACTTCCCCATCGTTTCCTATCCCCTATCCCTTAAAGGTCGGCAACGCAACAGTAAAACTATATGTGTTGCTGGTGTCCATGGGCGGCGTTGGTTGCTTACCATCAGGTGACACGCCTGCTCGTTTGCCCTCCTATCCCATAAAAAAACAAACTTTACACAAACGTTTTTCAAGTTTTCAGTGAATTAATTTCCTAGTCTTAAATTTAAAACCTGTTTTCAAAGATTCGGCTCATTTTATCACTCATCGACACTAACAGGTATTGGCCGCGTAGTAAGGGACAAAACCCTTTGAATTAGCTGATCATAATAGTGAAAAAAAATCGTGATAAGGGAGAAATGCAAGTTGAAGGATGATGTGGTGACCAAGATGGTGAGAAGTATGTTATGATAGTTTGGCCATTTTTCAAGAACGAATGAAAGGCGAATGATTGAAAGAGTATACGAAGCGAATGTGAGTGGCAGAGTCGGGATCGGGTGACCAAGGCGGAACTACCACGATCAAATAAATGATCTGTTTAAAAAAGGCAATTTGCGTAGCAGCAGAAACCGACATGAATGCGTAACCAAATGAATGACTTGATTAAGCGAAATAAGTGTGTTAGGATCATACCTTGTGGAAGACCAAAGTCTCTGTCAACCCCTATAGGATACAGGCGTGAGTTTATGTATATATTATAAAATCCAATCCAATCCAATCCAATTTCAATGATTCATTCATTCATTTCATCACTCATATCAAACTATTTTTTACATTTGCAACTGCGTCACATAATTTACAAATACATTTCCCAAATCTATTGTATTATATAGAAACTCAACATAGAAGTAGCGAAGCAGAGTTATTGTACCATAACCATATTGAATTTGCATATCAATTGTCAGAAAACACAATAAAAATGTTTATATAAATCTAGCTAGCGTTTACATGTATATGATATATATACATTTATGTCTGTCAATAACTTCGACAAAAACAGTTGCTCATCTACGTAGCCGACGTAGAGTAGTAGTAACATACTGTATTACATAGAGTAGATACAGAACACGCAAACGTTACCAATGCCGTTCGCATTTCACGCGACCAAGTAATTTGCTATTTCCGCAGCCGGTATGTATGAAAAGAAAAAAAAAAAGAAACTGGAAAAAAAAAAGATAGAGATTATTTTTGGTAAACCGAACTCTCTCCCGGATAAATGCTCAGTGATGGAAATACACTTTGAAGCTTTTCGCATCGTTAAGCGAACGCGGTATAAAGTTAGAAACTTGACGGGGCTATATTGAAAAGGTACCAGAGCGTTCATCGGCCGTTTGGCTTATGAATTTAGTGTAAAATGATGTTTTCGCAAACGCATACGATATAAAGATATGATAAACTAGTTTTTACACGGTGAGTTTTGTGATAAAAACTGTTGTTTTTAATACTAGAAATAAATTAACTTGGATATGTCACCTACTGAATTTTATTTATTTTATTTTTGTCATGTTTAGATAAATGGGGCAAACGAGCTTGGCGGTATTAATACGAGCAATTCCTCAGAGCACTCCCCGTGATATATAATGCGTAGAATTAAATATATATAAAATAGGGAGCCAATGAGCAAGTAAACTATCTGATGGTAAACGATTAGCGCCGCCTAGAGAAGATGTAGGGAATTATGGATGTAGGGTTTATAATATTGAGCGGGATGGAATTGGGCCTTCGGATGTTTCTCTCACTAAAAGAAACGCGGTATTATCCAAATTACACTGATACTGGGTAATCGTTGAATTTCACCAGTCGAGCTAGCTCATTATTTATGCAGTGAACTGCGTAAATCAATCTCTGTTAAACTTTAATATAACATAACTTCACGCCTTTTTCTACCCGAAGATGTAGGCAGCGGCAGTTAAACCTCGAATCGCCGTTATGTTTACGTCCTAAATGGAATAGGTGGCGAACCCATTGCCATTGCAATTATTTTTATAAGAAATCCACTAGTATGTGTGTAGTAAAGTGTCGTATTCTAACTGTTGTAATACTCTACATAAGTCCGGACCAGAATCCGCGCCGCAATGCGTCGCAACACATCATTAAAATTTAGTACGCTCTGTACGTGAGATTCTCCAATCCAAATAAACAGATATACATACAAAATATAACGATACAAAGAGCTTAATAATATATAATAAAAATACAATAATACAAGAGAACACAATGATACAAATTATAGAAGAAGTCTTGGTGGTCCAGTGGTCGAGCTCCCCGCTTCTGATTCGGAAGTTATGTGTGATAAATATCGATGACTGACAACTTTGTGTCCGGTGTAAGTGCATTAGTTTCGCCAGCTATTCCAATTGGGATGTAAAGCAACAAGTCGAGGCTTTAACAGCCGTTGCCCACACCTTGGGGGGTAGAAAAAGGCGTGAGAAAATACTATCTGAAGTTCGAGAAAGTCATTAGATTCTATCAGTCATTAGAGTAAAATAAACTTCACGCCTTCTTCTACCGGACTGTATATGAGAGGGCTTTGAAGCTTCTAGTATTTACGTTCCAAATAGATGGTCGAAGCTATTGCCATACACCGAGCAAAATATCACACATAACTTACGAAATGAATTCTAAGAAGTTATTGGCGTGATCTCTAATTCAAACTCACGACTTTTTAACTCAGAAGTGGAGCCATCCGGACGTTCTAAATAATCGGTGGAAATTATTACATCTTTGTCCCTAAATGGATGAAGTCCCACCATTTAGAGTATAATATCAAAAAGTTTCTCCCTCTGTAAATCTCTCCACGAATAAGCGATGAGGCTATAGTTTTTTAACGAGCTTTCTTGTCACCGGACCTGTGAAAAAGCCTAATAAAACTCGCCCCGAACATTATACCCGAGGCCTTATTCAAACGACTAAGCCTTTAAAATAAACAACGTCGACCTATTTTTGTTTTACCTTTTTTTGTGAACGCTGAAAAAAAAATGTCGACATAATAATGTTACTGAACTATTTGTATCATTGTAATACTTTTATTATATATTTAAAATCATTAATCAAGTCTTTATTTTAAGATATATTAAGTGAATTGGTTAGTATTTAATTCGTAGTTTTTCGGAAAAGATACGGCATGACCACCCCTTTTACTGACTTTTTTATGGTTAAAGGAGGAATGATGGAAAGCGACTACCGCGGGCGATGGGCATCCGCAACACCAGGGGCGTCACATCAGCATTGCCAGCCTTAAAGTGTATATTTGATCGAGGTGGCCCATTTATACAGTCAGTGGGTCTACAAAATTCATGAGCAAACCTTGCATCTATCGAGTAATTAGTTCTCGAAATTCACACCAATTATATTTTATTACAAAGTTTCAATTAGGTGTAAATTAAATACGTACAAAACAACTCTTTGCTGCAAAATGATTTACAGAAGAGAAGAACAGAGAGTGAGATAATATATTAAGTGCTGCGACATGATTTATGTGGGCGGTGTTGCCGTATTTTCGTTAATTACCGCGACGTTGCCCCGCTGCCTACGGTCTCGTTAAGATTTGAGTTTGCCTCCAGCTAATTTATATTTTATGCCCGGCTCGAGGAAGTAAGTATAAACATGTAAATTATATATTACAAGAACAACAACTACAACCAACTCAACTTTTACGCCAACACAACTTTGCGTGGTAGACAGAAAGAAATTAACCCTGATTATTTTGTACCTCACTCGCTTTTTATAATAATAATAATAATAATATCTTGGACACATATCACACAGCGCCCTCCAGTTCCAAACTAAGCAACTAAATACTTGTGTTATGGATACTAGATAACGGATATTAATACATATATATATACTTTTCTTTTGTAAATACATACTTATAATACATAGAAAAACACCCAGACGCCACACAAATATTCATGTTTGTCACAAATATTTGTGCTCGGGTGGGAATCGAACCCCCGATCTCATTGCTGCAGCCGGTAGTTTTACCAATGCGCCACGAGGCCCGTCGCTTTTTGAATAATTATGCTCGACTTTAGTATCAAATATGAAATGTATGTCAATTTTCCTAGTTAAATGTTCATATATACATACATAACTGGACCCCAAATCTCTTGCGAGGTAGGCAGATAAAACGTAGCGCCTTAAGGCTGGCTCTTACACGTCTCACTCGATTCCTTGACTTTCATAACTTATGTCATACACGCGCGTCGATTTTTAAGGCTCCTGATATCACCTTCCTCCAGAACATGTTTTATTTGATCATGGAAAGTGTATTGTAGCTATCCTCGACTCCTACAGCCATCCTTTTTTGTAATATATATCTGCTTAGTTAATCTTGTGTCGTTCATTATTTCCACATGTCCGAACCATCGGAGCATGCCCTATCTTACTTTTATACTGACTCTCTCTATTTCAATCCACCTTCAATTTATCACAAAATATATTATAGAATGCCATTGGCGCAGAACTGAGTCTGAATAAGAAGTCACAGTGTCGAAATACTGGGCTAACAAAACTTATGATACCAAAAATGGTGATGGCATTAGTTTAAATCGCTTTTTCGAGACTCACGGGAAAAGATGGGTGATCCTACTATATAGGCGTATTGCCACAGAGGTTTTAAAATATTACTATCAAATGCCGGATACACTGAGAGCAGTAATTATTGTTTCTAACCTGTTAAAATCACCGCAAAGTCAAATGATTGATGACAGGATCAATGCTATCCGGTTTATTGACTGACAAGCACCGGTTATATTGTAAATTTAATTGCGTTATGTATTTTTTTTTATCGGATAGGAGGGCAAACGAGCAGGCGTGTCACCGTGTCGCGTGATAGTAAGCAACCAACGCCGCCCATGGACACCAGCAACACATATAGTGTTACTGTTGCGTTGCCGATCTTTAAGGGATAGGGGATAGGAAAGGATGGGAAAGGGGGATGGGCCTCCGGGTTACCTCTCTCACCGAACGAAACGCGGCATGAGGCACTTTACGTCGGTCTTCTGAGAGGTCGTGGTGTTTCACCGGTCGAGGCGGCCTAATCAAAATTTGATGTTTGATTATTTTTTAAGAAAATATAATTTGTAGTATTGTTTTCCAATAGTCATGGTCTGAAACACGGATATCGGTTATACGAAATCATGGCATACATCGAGGCGAAGTGTAAAAGCAGCTGTCTACACCTTTGGGTAGCAAGAGGTGTGAAGCAATTTAAAATAATTCTCTAATTAGTTTCTCTCCAATATTTGTAATTTCCAGACATTACTCTATTACAGTTCTATCCTTTTACCTTTTACCTTAATACTATAGAAATAAGCTCTTACAGATTGACAGCATAAGCTGTTTATATATATACTCATAATAATATTCGAGAAAACTTCGAGAAGGAAGCCGACAGGAGGATTCAGCTGGGTTGGGCTCCATTCGGCAAACTGCGTCGAGTGTTCGACTCGCCTATACCGCAATGCCTGAAGAAAAATCAAAGTCTTCAACCAGTGTGCCTTACCAGTTATGACCTACGGTGCCAAAACGTGGACACTTACGTTGGGGCTAGTCCACAAATTTAAAGTCGCTCAGCGAGCTATGAAGCGAACTATGCTTGGGGTATCTCTGAAGGATAAACTCAGAAATCAGTATATCCGACAGGGAACTGGAGTAACCGACATAGCTCGTAAAATAAGCTCGCTGAAGTGGCAATGGGCTGGTCACATCTGCCGAAGGACCGATGCTAGATGGAGCAAGAAGGTCATTGAGTGGAGACCGCGACTTGGTAAGCGTAGTGTAGGACGCCCACCAGCCCGATGGTCAGACGACCTCAGAAAGGCTGCTGGAAAAGACTGGATGCGGAAGGCAGAGAATCGGATGTTGTGGCGCAAATTGGGAGAGGTCTATGTCCAGCAGTGGACTGCAATAGGCTAATGATGATGATGATAATAATATTGTGACATTTCAAAACATAACATATTTTCACGCCTTTTCTACCAGAAGGTGTAGGCAGCGGCTGTTAAGCCTCGACTAGCCTGTTATTTTTTCGTCCCAAATGAAATAAGTAGCAAACCTATTGCCATACACGGGGCACAAAGTTTTCAATCATTGATATTCATCACACATAGCATCTGAAAGTCGTTTCAAAAAGTCATTGGTGTAAGCCCGGAATCGATTCCACGTTTTCTTGGTTCAGAAGCGGGGTGCTCTACCACTGGACCAACGAGATTAATATGAGTTAGAAAAAAGCTAAAACAACAAAGTTTATTGCATTCTTAAAAGTTTTCTATGTTTGCGCAGCCGTAGGGATTAACAGACATTTTTGAAATTTTGTACCAAACAAATTGCCATGAGGTTTACTGAGTTAATTTTGTGGGCGTTGGCAGAGACGTGGGCGACGCTTCCGCTATTCCTAAATATTATATAATACAATATATTTTTCATGAATCTAACTTTTATTTATAATAATAAATAATAAACGGTTTTCTAGTCTTATGTCGCGTCTTATAATAGTGTATGGAGTGACATCTTGATTTTGTTCCATTTAAAATTTAATTTTTATTCATAATCCACCACGATGATGTGATGAAATAATATAACAAGTAACAAAATATGAATCATTTGTGAATATGCGATTGGCCTTCAAATACATCTCTCACCAAACGAAACGAGGCACTTTACGTCCAGTTTCTGTGAGATCATTGAATTTCACAGGTCGTACCAAACTGCGTGGGTCAACCACTAGTCATTAGAAAACGGTATATGTTCTCCCTATACTTAACAATCAACAAGGATAAAATAGCGTCAGAATCCAACTCCTATAGGCCTTTTGCAAAAACCCAATATTACATTAAATCGCATGTGAAGGCAATATTTAATCGCATCAGCTTTAAAGCATTCGACATCAAAGTGACTCGTGAAGAACTGAGAAACTTTTTCTCCTCCGCCTTTTATAACGTGCCCCGTTGACTTTGAGAGATAAAACTTTTTTGCCCCTACAAAAGAGTTATACGCTTTATTTCACAGGGAAAAATAAAATGGCCGTGTAAAAATCATGACAAGGGGAGCAGTCAGCTGGGGGTCGGCACTTACAGCGCGTACGAACTTTACGTAGTAAATTTAGAAAAAATGTCTAATATGCGAGTACATTTTTGCGTTTAATAAAGAAATAAATCACTATCCAAAGCAGTATTACTGATATGATAGTTAAGTTGATTGATGATTCAACATTTACATAGTCCGATAGAAAAATAGGGAGACACGATGAAACAATATCATACCTGCTTTTGTCAATGAAGAGAATGTAATTACTATTGCGGAAGGATATAGGAGTCGAGGACGGCCACGATTACCTTTCCAGGACCAAATTCGGAGTCTTAAAAACCGTCGAGTGTAAATGACAAGAGTTATGAAAGTCAAAGAAACGAGTGATGTGCGTAAGCATCGTGCAATATGGAGTTCTGTTCTCTCTGCCTAGCCCGCAACGTACTTGCCGTGAAGTTATGTATGTATATAATGCTTAAGATATGTAAATTCTATTTACAACGCCCATCGTAAAATATTGTCGGAACCAATGGAGCTGAGATCCTTTAAGCAAAATCAAGATTGCCATCCGTATTGTAAGTAATTTAATACGTGATGAAACGCGAGTGGGAGATATAACACAAGATATTTCAAATATCAAGGTGATATTACAATATTGAAGAGAATTTTGCTATTTACTAACAGTAGAGGACACTATGTGTATACACACACTAACTGTAACTTCACGACTTTACTATGCGAGCGTGTAGACAGCGGCAACTATGACACGAGTGACACGACACGCCAGTTTATTTTTTATTTTTTACTACGAAATCAAATTGACGAAGAAACGGATTGGCCTAGGAAACGTAAACGTTACTTCACGCCATTCTCTACTGGAAGGTGCAGGCAGTGACTTCTAAAGCCTCAACTCGCCGAATCGTTACGTTACGTCCCAAATGGCGACAAAGCTATTGCCGTTACACCGGGCATAAAGGTAACAGTCATCGATATTTGTCACAGATAACTTCCAAAAAGAATTGCGAGAAATCATTGGTGTGAGCCCGGAATCGAACCCACGACTACGGGATTAGAACCGGAAAGCTCGACCATTGGATTACCGAGACTCTTTTGCCCTAGTAATTTTAGGTAAATCACTTTTTGATCCATATTATCGACTTCGGGGTCTTAAAACTAGAAGTCAGATTGCTGAACTACTAGATAATCGAAGCTCATTATACGAGTGCTGGTCCGCATCAGATCAAACTCATTAAAAGCCGTCATCCAAAGAAAGAGAAGAAATTGTCACAGACTTAAGAAGAAATATTTTGGTTAATAAAGTTATTAACATACCATATTTTATTGTGGAATGCTATCATTCAAGCAGACTAAAAATATGCTTATTTGCTTATTGTCCAGTTTTACATGCTGGCGAGAAAAACCATATTTACGTAAACATTAATTCTCCTCCTATTCCTTTTCTTCCATTCTCTGTCTCTATCTCTTTTATATTGTGTTTGATGTGAGAATGATATGGTCTGTTTCATGACTATGTATTGTTATGTCTGTTTATTGTATGTATGAGTTGTTTGAGTGAGTTTGACGCCAGAACAATAATTGTGAGTGACTCGTTCCTGTAAAGTGTCTACATTGTATATGAACACTTTATCTCCCAAAACTTGGTTAGTACTCTTCATATGTATATATTAAATACATTAACAATTTCACGGTAAGTCCCTTGGCGGGTAGGCAGAGAGAAAATAGCGCCAGAAAAGAGGCACAATTATTAGACATATCAACTTCAGTACTCATTATGTATTTAATGTCACTTATATTTGTTTTTATAGATAATTTTATGCACAAAGTACAAACATATAACAATAATTTAAACTATTTTTTATTGGCGTGTCACCCGCCGCGAATTGACATGATTGATTACAGTTGCATTGTCGGCCCTTACAGTGGTATATAAAATGGTTCGGAAGTAGAATGGGAAGGAGAGGGGGAAAAGGTTGGCGTTGACAGACTTTCGACGTCGATATTCTGAGTGGTCGTGGTATGCCACCGAATCGAGCCAGCTCATTCACGCACGTCGCTCTACTACTCTCATGAATTGTGACAGAATTTCTCTTCTCTTAATGTTATCATAAACTTTACGTATTATTATTGATAAACATGTTATTACATACATTGGGTCTGAACTTTGATCAGCCAATATTACAGTTGCGTTAACTGATTTTTTATTAACACTCCAATTGACTAATCTGTGATTGAAATTGATAATATTACTATAACTGTTACCACAGACTGTAAAAGCTTCTTGTGCAATATCTTGTGATAACATTTAAGAGCGTCAAACATAAATTCACGCCTTTGTTACCTAAAGGTGTATTAAGCGGCTGTTAGGCCTCGTCTCGCCGTTATATTTACGTCCCAAATGGAATAGGTGGCGAACCTATTGCCATACCGGGTACAAAGTTTTTTAGTCATCGATATTTTTCACATATAACTTCCGAAAACAATTTCGAAAAGTCATTGGTGTGAGCCAGTGTCAGGATTCGAACTCGGACCTCTGGATCAGAAGCCGTGTGTTCGCCAACTGGACCACCGAGACTATAAGAGCGACGAGTGTCTTTAATTGAATATTAACGTTATATATTGAATGAAATCAAAACAATTATTATATACGACATCACAACAACACTTAACTGGTATTTTTTTTATGTATATACAGATATTTTTACATCTTTCATAATAATTTGTTAGTAACATCCTTTACTACCCGTCATTAGTGGAAAAATTCTAAATTTTTCCAATAAATTCTTATAACATTGTAGCGATACAGCCACGCCTTTATTTTATAGAGGTAGACAGAATCTTTGGCTTTCCACGGGCTACGATTCTAATCCATTTCTTTCGCTTCATCCACATTCATTGTGCCTTTTATAAACAGACCATTTATTTAGTCCCGACATTGCTACTTACATTCGCTTCGTATACTGTTTTATTCAATTGGCTTTCATTCATTCTTGCAACATAATGTAACCATTATAGCTGACTTCTCACCACCTTTGTCATCCTTCAACCTGCATTTGTTCCTTAACACTTTTTCATTCGATCCGCAAGGGTGACTCTGCTGTTTTTTTTTTTTTTTTTTTTTTTTTTATGGGATATGAGGGCAAACGAGCAGGCATGTCACCTGAGGGTAAGCAACTAACGCCGCCCATGGACACCAGCAGCACACATAGTGTTACTGTTGCGTTGCCGACCTATAAGGGAAGGGGATAGGAAAGGATGGGGAAGGGGGTGGGCCTCCGGGTACCTCTCTCACCGAACGAAACGTGGCATGGGCCACTTTACGTCGGTCTTCTGAGAGGTCGTGGTATTTCACCGGTCGAGCCGGCCCATTTATGCAGTAAATTGCTTGGCTCTACCACTGTTTGACTTAAAATGGATACCCACTGCACATTTCATAATTTTACGGCAACAGTTATATACAATAGCTATTAACTCTCATTTCAAACTATTAACCAACTAGAGTCTAAAGTCTAGTTAGAAGATTACCCTCAATAAGGGTAATTTAACATCGAAAAAAACTTGGAATCTAACTCTCCAATAAGAGCACAGGCTAATCAAATTTCTCGCAAGTTTTGGAAAGTTCTCAGCAAGTTCCCCCAGATTCAATTACTTGATACTGTGAGTCGCTGTCGACTGTCTCCGTAGACCGCGGGCCGCCTGCGTCCCTGACCTCCATATTTATACTTTCAATAATCTAATCATAGATCTCGTTCAGACTTTCAGCCATTTTTCTTTATGTGTGTTTTATATGATTAGCTAATACGCGATTTTTTTTTTGATATTTTAGTGGCTATAGTTACATGGAAAAATATGTCTGTATGTACATACGTATTCAATCCAAGTCAATTGTAGGGTAGGCAGAGAGAACAGACTGTCATAAAGTGCGGTACTTACAGATCTCACTAGCTTATTTGAATTCCATAACAGTTGTCATACGCGCTTGTCGATTTTTGACGCTCCCGATATCATATACATAATATACATTTTCCTCAAGGATTTGTTAAATTTGGTCATGGAAAGTGTGTTGTGGCTGTCCTTAGCTCCTACATCCTTCCACTTTTACATTGTATATCTGCTAAGTCAATATCTATACGTATTTGAATGACAACAACAAATTACGCATGTGATGTTAATAATTTCAACGAGACCTCTCAGAATTTGGCAAAAATTTGGCAAAGCGGCTCATGCCAGGCTCAACTACTTTCCTCATTCATATAAAACATATATTTATGGTAGAGATTCTTTTATATTTTGTCTGATAATTCTTACGTACTTTCATGCTATCAACAGGCAAAGAAAAACTGTAAAATTATTGATTTGGTTTAGAACTTTCATAGTACCTCATAAACAGATTCAAAGTGCCTAATTTTATATCAATAGATAAATTGCTTAATTCCAAAATAACATAGACTAACGCCCGAATACGCCACTCAAATCTGACAATCAATAAAGTGCTACTTACTGCTCAAATTTCACGTATTCTGTCTAATGTGACAGCTACTTAAACGCTTAAGTAGCGCTTATATATTTGAGTGGCGGTTCAGTATTCGGGCTTAAGTATCTTTATTTTCAAATAATAATAACATTCAGTAGTCTCTTAATATTTTAATAAAAAATGAACACATTTTTCTTTTGGCACTAATAAGCCAGTATTTCATAAAGCAACTAGTTGACCCGGCGAATTTTGTTCCGCATTATAAGTAAGAAATAAGTTATTATATAATTACTTATTGGATTGTTGGATATATCACTTTTTTTTTACTACATTTTAAATGAATTATTGATAAAAACCACCCCGTTGAAACCCTTCGCCTATTAAAAAAAAACGCATTAAAATCCGTTGCGTAGTATTAAAGATCTAAGGATATGAGGAGGAGAGCGACTCTATTTTATACTACGTAATGATAAGATCAAATTATCAGTGTAAATTTCTATTTTATAGCTGCTGACTTTAAAAGCAATACTTTATACTGTTATTTCAAGAAGCTTCGAGTTTTAATTAGCTATTTTATAACTTAAGACTCCGCTCTCTTGTTACGAACGGGCATTGCATACTATAAAATGATAAATTTATCTATTATCGCATAGAATTTGGTGCATTAGTAAAACTACCGACTGCGGAAACGAGGTGTGCGGGTCCGTACCCTTCGTTCGTACGCTTGTCACAAATATTTTTATTCGGGTATACAAATATTTATGACAAGCATGAATGTTTGTTTGGCGTTTGGGTATTTTTGGTAATTCTTTTTTTTTTAAATAAGTATGTATTTACAAAAAAAAGTATATACTCGTTAATATCCGTTATCTAGTTTCCATTTTTTTATGCGATAGGAGAGCAAACGACCAGGCGTTTCACCTGATGGTAAGCAACCAACGCCGCCCATGGACACCAGCAACACATATAGTGTTACTGTTGCGTTGCCGACCTTTAAGGGATAGGGAATAGGAAAGGATGGGGAAGGGGGGTGGGCCTCCGGGTATCTCTCTCACCGAACGAAACGCGGCATGAGCCACTTTACGTCGGTCTTCTGAGAGATCGTGGTATTTCACCGGTCGAGCCGGCCGATTCATGCAACGAACTTCTTGGCTCTACCACTGTTAAATCATCATTCATAACACAAGCATTTAGTTGCTCAGCTTGGAACTAGACGGCGCTCTGTGGATTGTGTCTAAAATGTTATTATTTTTTTAGAAGTGACAACATTATACCTTCACGGCAGTATGTCGCACAAAATTCTTGGCAGCGTTGTTGTCTTAGAGGTCCCTACTTCTAATATAAGCTTAAATAAATATTATACTTTCCAATATTCTTTCCTTATGCGAGTTAGTCATTATAGACCAATAAAGACCAAAAAAACAACAAAACCTACTTCGTGTGACCAAATATTAAATTTATTTAGAGACAAGGAACATCATCTACTCCTTTGGGCATTAAAAGGACAAACTATATAAAGAATCAAAACTTTTACTTCAAAGGGTAAACAATACAAGTTAAAAACATTGAAACAACTTTGAGTGTTAATTATTTAAAAATTCATTAATTGTAATTTATGGTGAAAATTTCCTTTAGTTGTTAAATTTTATAAATTCGCAAACAACAACATTAATAATAACTTGCAATTTATGGCCATTATTTTCACAAGTATTATTCACGTTTTAAATTCTATTGTTTTTTTTTCTTATCTTACCTATTCTTTGGAATTTATAAACGACGTTTATACTTCTTGATAATGTAACACTCAAGCATTTAGTTTTTTAGCTTTAAAAACTAGATGGCGTTGTACATATAATGTCCAAAATCGTAGGCGGGTAATAAAAGTGGTTGATTAAAAATATTTACTTTATTAAACCAGACCGCAATTATTCGCATACCAATGGGAGTCTTTCATCAAACATACTATTGTTTGTATATATGTATTGATAAATATCCAAAATTTTACACATCATTGATTTAACAACGACCAGTAGTGTTGAATAAATGGCGTAAGATACATCTATTTGTTGGAAATAACAATTCAAAACGCATAACTACTTATTAACAGATCAAAAAATAAAAAAATGGCAGTGATTATTTTATTGTAAAGGTAACTTAACCCTCTACCCGAAGGTGTAGGCTTGGGCTGTTAGTTCTCGACTCGCCGAATCGTTAGGTAGGTGGTCGTAGGTGGCGAACCAATTGCCATACACAGGGCACAGGATTGTCAGTCATCGATATTTATTACACATACAACTTCTGAAGAGAATTCCGAGAATACATAGGTGTGAGTCCAGAATCTAAGCCACGGCTTCTGAATCCATCATTATTTCAATAAGACAGACCACATACATACTCTGCAGTCAGAGCAAGAATCTAATACATCCATATTTCTCTGGACATGCATATTCGATAACTTAAATATTGAATTTCAGATAGAATCAAAGGCTTTCACGGAACCCGCGTCATTCGAAGTTAGCGCCTTTTGCCTATTTGTATTTATCTTAAAAGAATTGTTTGAACAAACGGAAACGATGGTAGATTGAATAATTTTGAATAATTTCAATAACAAATGAAAAAATTGTGCCCAAATATCTGGCAAAAATCTCTCGTTTAATTCTATGGAATCAAATTTGCCAACCAATTTTCTCTGGGCGAAACTAGGATATACCTACTGCTTATAACTTCGGGTATTAAAGCTCCTCACAAAACTAATTAAACACGAGTATTTATTCCCTAGTCCACTAGAGTCATCACGTGATGTCAGTAAAATATATATCAATGATTTTTGGAGGTTTACTCAAGCGTATCACTTGTTGGAAAGCAACTATAGTCCCCCATGGACAGATAGTGTTACAATTGCGTTGCCACCCTTTCAGGGAGTGGGATGGAATGGAAAGGGTAAGGGAGCGGGACTCTGGATACCTCACTCTCCAAGCGAAACGTGACTTATGCCACTTTACATCGAAATTCTAAGAGGTCGATGTATTTCACCGGTCGAGCCAGCCAATTCATGCAGCGAACTACGTAGCTTTATGTGAAATGGTCTTGCTTCTATTATGTGTAGAAAAAAAAGAAAAATCTCACTTTACATTACAAACAAAATGTAGAACTGTGGCCGATAATGTTTGCGCTTATAGAAAAAAAAACACTTTTTGAAGCATAAAATTTTATAAAATTTAACGCCATTTATCCGATTAATATGTGTGGCAAAAGTTAAACAACGTCGGTGGAAAACTATAAATATAAGACCTACTATTATTTGACGAAGATCTCGCAATCAACCTCGTAGAGATAACTGAAAATATAATATCAAATTCTAAATTCAAATAATAATTAACATGTGACGTTCACATTGAGTGTTGCCACATATTACCGTATTAATATCTACCAAGTAATAAAATCCCTTCAGTAATTAACAACACTCTCGGCAGAACATTCTAGGTGGTAGTACAATAATTAGTAGGTTTAGTAGTAACATAGTTATTCAATATGTTACTATGTTATGGAATATATATTAAATGGCATGTCAACTGTCGATTTGAACGCATCACATATGTACTTGCTGTACAATGTATTTATGTTGGTTTACACTCGAGTTGACAGCTGACAGGTATCACCAGTCTTCGGGTATTAGGTATTATAACAGTCTCTTCTCCATATATATATATATACTCCTTCGTTCAAAAGGATGGGGATTTTATGTTATGAACGATTTTTTTTTCAGAATTATCGTTTTTTTACGTACTTAATGTAACATAACATAACATCAATAAAAATAAAAAATACGAGTTGGCTCAAATGAAAAATACTAGTTGGCCTGGCGAACTTTATTTTGAGTAAAAATAAATAAATAAATATGGCCATTGTGGCTTATCCCTAAGAGATATACATATGCCATCGCGGACTTTTTTGTAGACCTTCAGGTGTTAATAATGTAGTTCAATATTTTGATCTATCACTTCAATTTCCGCCAGCGTTTGCAATTAAAGTACTCAATCTAGAAAATTATCATTTTTTTACTACATCATACATAAATTATACATACAAACCACCCTGTTGACAGCTTCTAACTGTTAAAAAAAAACCGCATTAAAATCTGTTGCGTAGTTTCAAAGGACTAAGCATATATGGGGACAGACAGCGGAAACCGACTTTTTAATAAACTATGTAATGAAGAAAATGTCAGAACAGTGGCTAAGCTCATTTTAAGTTAGATTTTTCTCTAACCTCATATTGAAATATCAGCGAGTTCGGTCCCCAACCAAATTTACGCATCTACCTTCATTTTTATGGTGTGTAAAGGGTTTTCTATGTATTTAAAATTATAGCACTCATAACTGCCACAATTTGGTAACGGTAAAAAAAAAACAAAATGGCTTCAGTAAATGCTATAAAGGCTTGAAACCTCACGAACATTAAATATGTCTTAATGACATTAGTTTCAATAAACCAAAATGTTTCAATATAAAAATAAATAACGCTATTACATTTGATAAATGAAATAGTAAGAAAGTGAAGAAGAAATATACCAACTGATAAAAACATTTATTACGTGGTCACACCACTGAGATTTAATCACACCTATGGAACATAAAATTCATTTAATGGTGTGCGTCTCCGGGTGGATGGTCTCGCTCGACGTGGCGCATCCCATCACCGGATATTGAGGAACCTCGGCGTCATGAAATTTTTACGTCCTTTATCCGTATCCCTATTATAACGATCTCAATATACCACCGTACACCGGCTAGACAGTATGGAAACGGTTTTATTAAAAACTACCATTTTGTAATAACGTTATAGTAAAAAAAAATCTAAATGAAATTTAATAAAAAATTCTCTCACGCAGTTTAAAAGGTAGAATTTAAAATAAGAGGTTTTTATTTATAAAATTTTATTTATAAATAGCTGAAACTCTGTACCTAGGTAGAGACTTTTATAAATATTTAGTTACTAATTTTTACAAATTTTTCATGGTATCATATTATTTGATGCTAAAATATATCCGTACTCATACTTTATACTACTTGTGTATTCCAATTATTATCAAACTAATTTGTGTCATGTGACAATAATTAATAGAAATTATAATTACGATACAAAATAAAATACACTAACTTACATCGTGAAATTCGTAATCTCTAAATCAAATCATGGAACTTAGTATTTTTCGATATATTATTAAGCATTTTATTTGGACAAAAAATAAAATAATTCTCTTCGAATCGCTTTGTTTAATGTTAAATACCATATAAAAAAAACCTTCGCCAATCTTAGTATGAATTTAGAAATAAGAGATCCTTTTAGAATTAGTAAACTAAAATAAATTTTGACAAAACGGTAGCTATGATACTATAGGTAGCTATAGGTATCGTCAACATGGACGTTCCATGACTATCAACACTTGCTGTTTAGTTCCCCTATCGCCCCTCACTTATCAATCACAGATGATTGATGACACAGTCAAGAACTATTTCTTATCAAGTACACGTGTCCACATTTCAGGATGCGATCCAAAAATATATTGTTCAAATAAAATTAGACCGTAGTGAAATCTTATGAAGAAGAATAAAACAAGTAAAATCTAATCACAAATAAAAACTCGATAAAATTATTAATTTAAATCGTGAAAATGATCTCTGTAAAGAGTTCGAAACGTCGGGTAATAAATATAAATAAGTAATAAATAAACGCGATATAATCCTAAAAGTTGTTTTAATCTATGAGTGAGATTCGCGAAAATGTTACAACATTATGATAGAATCCAATATTTCATATCGCAAGACGAAGCCTCTGTCTACCTCCTTTATTAAGGGCGACTAACGTGTCTCGCAAAATAAATATTACAAAATACAATTCAAAAATATCTTATTAGAAATCCACCTAACACATTGAAGTTCGTAAAACTTATCCCGTCTAATCCCGAAAGGCTCAAAATACCTTGTACAATTTAATTTTCCTTCCAAATTGAAGAGCACTTCTAATAAGAGGGGGTACTTGTCCTTAATTTATTCTTAGACAAAGACAAAGGCGAAGCACATAATGATATTGCTCATATAGTATTTTGAGTATAAGAATAAAACCTCATTGCACGAATTAATGTTTGTGTTTTGATAAATATTAAAGAAAACAACAGAAAACTCGGGGTTTTTTTTGGCGGGAATGTAAAAGAGTCATGTCCGCTCCTTACATTTTTTCTTAAATTTATATTTCAATGGATATTATTGAATAAAATTCGTGGCGTTTTATTAAATAAGTATATGTATATGTGTGCAAATGTGGAAAATGGCGTAAATAACGTGTGAAGCGTTCTTCTGCATTGTCCTCAAAACTCCCTTGGAACATCAGGCATAAATTGCTTTTCGTAGATGGATGATGCAATTGATCGTATAAATCCAAAAGAAGCCTGGATTTGCTATCGCGAGAAGTGAAACTTAATGCCATTTCCTATGCTACGGAATTCTATGGGACAAATCACAAAAATCCTATTCCATAGTCTTACTAAATATATATGGCACATATTCATGAGTACTTTAAGTACCGCTTTTTTTTCTAAACTAATCAAACTATTATTTATGTTTCATATTAAATTTACTTTTAAATAACACGGCACGCAGTCAGCTATTGCAATTCTAATTAAGAATTGAAACAAAGCCTCCCCATCATGCTTTTTGGTTCACATAAATCATGGAGTTAGATTAGATTTTTTTTCCGCCATATTTAATTTTATGGGATGAAATTTCTTTTACGAATAATTTTTTTCAGCATACCCTTTTATCTTGTAACCACATTAGTACGCCATCTTTGAAAGCTTGTTTTGTTGTATATAAAATATTTTTACAAGTTCATTTTAGTACCTATATTCTTCCAAACAAAATTGTCATGCGAAACGTCTATTAAATTATTACTCTGTAATTCTTTTCATGAATAAAAAATATATATAAAAAGGTGAAGGTATAATCATCGGGCCTTAAATGTCCAATTTCCTACCAGAGTCACCTTGAAATTAAATTAAATACATATTATTAATTAATTAACAATATTTGGTGTGCGAAATTAATTTGATTTACATTTTGTATTATTACAATACAAAATTTATGGCACAAGTTGATATCCGGAGACTTAAAAATCATAATATTAAAACAACTTTTATGGAAAAAAAAAACTTAAATATCGACGAGCAAAGAAATTTAGAGGAGCGAGTGGTGAGGCGTATAAGAATCGTGCCTTATGGCGCTCTGTTCTCTATGCCTACCCATGACTTGGCGAGAAATTATGTTTGTATGTACAATACAAAATCTATATTTACGATGTTTTGTAGTAATCCACCATTTTGTATCGTAGTAATATTGTAGTATGTTTTTCAATGCTAAAAAAACTAATTTAACGACTCTTTCTAAAATTAGTAGTCTCAGTGGTCCAGTGGTCGAGCACCCCTCTTCTGAATCCAGTGGTCGCGTGTTCGAATCCTGGCACACACTAATGACTTTTCGAAATTAATTACGCAAGTTATATGTGATAAATATCGTTGACTAAAAACTTTGTGCCCGGTATGGCAATAGCTTCGCCACCTTTTCCATTTGGGACGTAAACATAACGGCGACTGAAGCCTTAACAGCCACTGCCTACACCTTCGGGTAGAAAAACGCGTGACTTTATGTTATGGTAAAATAAAACCGATATCTATAAAAATCGATTTTTATAATATTCCTCCAACAACGTCGTTTCAAATTTATCTTCAATATTTTCAATCTATACAAGTTGTAGACTGAGAAAATGACGACTTCCCCACGGGGATTGTGAAACAACAGGCACAGTTTGTCTGCAGGTGATCTAATGTTGTATCTGTTTTACAATAAGGTTAAAAGTTATAGTAAAAAAACAAGAATAATAATACATATATTGAATACAATATACACAGCGCCCTCTAGTTCTAAACTGAGCAACAAAATGCTTAAGTTATAGAGACTAGATAACGGATAGTAATACATATATACTTTTCTTTTGTAAATACATATTTAAGATACATACAAAAACACCCAGACGCCATACAAACATTCATGCTTGTCATAAATATAAAATTGTACTCGGGTGGGTATCGAATCAGCTAACCTCAATTCCACAATAGATTGTTTTTTATGGGATAGGAGGCAAACAAGCATACGTGGTAAGTGAGCAGCGTACAGGCCTCCGGGTACCTCTCTCACCGTATGAAACGCGGCAGAAGCCGCAAGATTACGTCGATCTTCTGAAAGGTCGTGGTATTTCACCGGTCGAGCCGGCCCATTCATGCAGCGAACTGCTTGGCTCTACCACTGTTAAAACTGCATGTACCGCGAGACCCATTGAGTAAACAGTTTGCGCCAAGAATTACTCTCTTATTCCTTCAAAGCTTTAATATTTAAGAATATAGGTAATATTTTCTTGTATCTTTACACCATAAAAAATAATAGGTCTCTTAGGAAAAAGCGAGACAATTTCTTCAGTTATCGATAATTATAGCATGTAACTTTGGAAAATTTATTAGTGCATTATGTATTGGAAACGCGTTCCTCCTTAAACAAGTTCAGCGTTACTGAATTCCAGAAGAAAAATTTGTGTCGTTTTATGTGCTTACATTTAATGAATGAATCATAACCTTACCAGAACGATTATTGCTGTAATATATTTACGTTTTTTTGTCTAGATTTAAGCCTCTAATATTTCGTCACGTAACGCCATCTCAGCTATTACTTGCAACTGTCAACATAGTCGTGATTCTGTTCGCTTCTTGTGTGTCATCTATAAAACGCGATATTGAGTTACTACGTATATATTCAAATCATTTGTGTTACTGATATTTGGCGTTTCATATTTTGCGAGATATTCACGCGCTCCGCTCCTTTTACTATAAGATTTAGTTCCTGTTACAACGAGCCGAGATACATTTTTGAAAATGCGTCGCTATTCTTTGTGTATAGTATATTCGTAAAATCAGAAGTGAAGTAAGTATATATCTGAAAAGGCTTACGTACTTATAGATCTTTATACAAAAGCCGATAGGTTATTGCGATGTAATTAATAGACAGCTGTTATTTAGACATAACTTACGAGTATATTCATGAGTTTTAAGAGAGACAAATGTGTGTATGAAGTAATATTGTTTGTTCTTTCATGTGCAACTTCTAATGCGTCTTGCAAGCGACTAACGCTTTTAACGCCCCCATGTGGTTATACAAGGACAAAAGTAGAATATAATTAAACTGATTAATATAAAATCTACATAGTTTAGTCATCTAAGTTTAAGTTTTCTATGCCAATATTTATATTTTTGTTTTTACCAAACATTAAAAAGGATTAATGATTTTTGTAAAAGTAAGTAATTTTTTTTATAGGATAAGGTGCAAACCAGCAATTGGTTCACCAGATGGTTAGCAACTAGCGCAGCAGACTAGAAAAGATAGAGTAGACTAACAGAGTTACAGTTGCATTTTCAGCTTTTAAGATTGGTGGCTCTCCGGATATCTCACCGAACCAACCGTGGCATGTGCCACGATAGGTTGATATTCTGAAAGGTTGTGGTATTCCACCGGTCGAGTCGGGCCTATTCATGCAGCGAACTGCTTGGCTCTACCACTATTAAAACTGCATGTACCGCGAGACCCTACCACTGTTTAAATGAATCTAATGCAATTCTAAAGTTTACCCCAATAAACATGCGCCATGGAAGCAATATAATAATAAATAAATTTGGAGAACAATATCATCATTCATAAACGAGATCGCAAAGCACGCCGGTTCACGTCTTGATGTTTAATAACTAAAGCCCGAATACTGAACCGCCACTCAAATATATAAGCACTACTTAAGCGTTTAAGTAGCTGTCACATTAGACAGAATACATGAAATTTGAGCAGTAAGTAGCACTTTATTGATTGTCAGATTTGAGTGGAGGTTCAGTATTCGGGCGTAAAGGTAATAATTGCGATTAAAAAAACATTCAAGACAATCCCACGACTCTCTGTCTGAGTGGATATCACTTCATTTTATATCACGGATATGGCAATAAAAGTAGGTAAGTCGAAATGAATGCTTTTAACTGAATTTAATTTATTTTTTATGAATGTGATGATAGTTGACATTAGCCGTCTATGAGTCGAGCTACATAAAAATCTTCTAACATTGTGGTAGTCACGCAGCTCGCTGCATAAATGGGCCGGCTCGACCGGTGAAATACGAGAACCTCACAGTATATTGGCGTAGCCGTAGTGGAGGCCCACCCTCATTGCCCCATTCCTTCCCATTTCATTCCCTTGGAGGCTGGAAACGCAACCTTAATACTATCTGTGTTGCAGTCCACGGGCGGCGTTAGTTGCTTACCATCTCTTGCTCGTTTGCCTTCCTATTCCATTAAAAAAAAACAAATAATATCAAAAAGCAATATTCATTGACTTGTTGATCATATAAAGTTAGTTATTTGTAGCGATGTAGCGATGCATATGAGTTGTGCGGAGTTGTGAGTTTTTCAAAAGTTCGCAACGGCACAACTTTAATGTGTATAAATATAAGTTGCCTCACACAGAACAGTGGTTGCTCCAGTTTCGACCAGTTAAGTCTGGTTATCTTTCTTCTATCTGAACAAAGAACCTACGTGGAAAATTTATTTCAAAAGTTGTTAATCTTTATAAGATTTTTGAACATAGCATAATATAACTTTACGCCTTTTTCTACCTGAAGGTATAGGCAGCGGCTGTTAAGCCTCGTCTCGCCGTTATGTTTACGTCCCAAATGGAATAGGTAGCGAAGAACCTATAGCCATACCGGGCACAAAGTTTTCAGACATCGATATTTTGAAAACATAACTTCCGAAAAAAACTTCGAAAAGTCATTGGTGTGAGCCAGTATGAGGATTCGGACCCGCGACCTCAATATTCAGAAGCGGGGTGCTCGACCACTGGACCACCGAGACCTAAGAGATTTTTGAATTTCCAATAAATTGATATGAACAGTGTTTCGTTTGATATACATAGCATATACCAACCATATCTATTACCATCCAACGTATAAAATTCTCGTCTCTCGGTGCGCGTTATTGAACTCCGCCGAAAGAGCTTGACCGTTTCTCATGGAATTTTGTAGATCCGAGTATCAGAAAACATATATTTTTCATCCCCATCATTTTCCACATCTAATCTTATCTCATTTTTACATTATTTTTTTATAAAATTGCACACTAAAATTCGTATAACTCTAATTTTTCACCCCTGTAAGATTAAATCCTGTTTATTTATTTTTATCAGTGTAAATATAAGAAAGCACATGCTCCGATATATAAATATAATATAATGAATGATTAACTAAGAAAAAATACAGTGTAAAAGCGGAGGGCGGATGGCGGATGGCGACGTACTGTGGACGCCCTCTGGCTCATATAGGACTTTAAGTCAAGTCAAGTCAAAAGCGGAGGAACGTAAGAGTCGAAAACGGCTATGACACATTTCCCATGACCAAATAGAGCGAGTCCTTCAGGAAGATGATGTCAGGAGTCTTAAAAAACGACGAGCGTGTATGACAAGAGTTGCGACAGAAGCGATTGAGGTGTGTAAAAATCGTATCGTATGGCGTTCTGTTGTCTCTGCCTACCCCGAACGGGAAGTGGCGTGAAGTTACGTTTGTATGTGACGTTACGTAGTAGATTGTAGCCTGTAAGTAGATGAAGTCCTTCCGAATAATGATAACTTTTTTCACAGACATCCAAGTTTTAATTAAAAAGTTCATTTATCTGTAACGCCATAGAAATTTGTTGAGTAGTAGCATCATATCTGCTTCATAGTATAGCTTCATATATCCCGGATTATCTCATTTAAGTAAATCATATTTCTATGCCTTATGGTATCCACATTTTAAATTAGGTCTATATAAGTTTAAACCTAATCATTCATACATTTTTATGAAGGAATACAACTGACAGATCTAAGACATTGTTTAGACGATTCTACGAACTGTTGTTTTGATTTCTGTTGCACTAATATCGAACCTTATATGTTTTTTTACGTAATCACAAATATCACATAGCCAGTATTATCATTACATAGTATAAAACAGGGTCACTTTGACTATGTTTAATTGTTATATGTTAAAACAACAGTTCGTAGAATCGTCTCATATCATCGTTTAAACTTTCATCATTGAAACTACGCAACGGATTTTGATGCGGGTCTTTTTACTGTTTAAAGGTTGTCAACGTGGTGATTTGTATGAATAATTCGTGTATATTGGAGTAAAGAATAAGTAATAATTTTCAGGATTTGGTCCTTTCATTGTGAACGATATAAAAATGACTTATGTGATACGGACCAAAGTTCGCCGGGTCAGCTGGTTTTAAATATATGACGGAGCGTTAACTAAAGTGGCGCCATCTTTACAGTATCTACGAACCACTTATAGTTTCATAACTCATTAGAATACTACCAGTTATTAGTATACAGGCATGCCGATCACGTGGCCAAACATTTCCGAACTGGTATCAGTCGGTTACCCGACGATAACAAAATCGGATTGGCACTTTTGTGGAGACGCACTTTGATGATTGCGGTGCGATGAACGAACAGCCACCCAAGCAGATTGAAGTTCATTGATTATTGTCGTAGTAATAATGCACACTGTCATCTTAATACTGATGATTGTTTCAGATTTCTTCATCAGATTATTAGGTGGTCATCCACCACTGCTCGGGCCAGTTGTAATACAATTAATACCTCAAAACACATAAGTGTGAATATTTTGTTTACTTAAGCAAACCTCTTGTAACGCCACAACCATTTTTTATGGGATAGGAGGGCAAACGAGCAAGCGTGTCACCTGATGGTAAGCAACCTGCGCCGCCCATGGACACCAGCAACACATATAGTGTTACTGTTGCGTTGCTGACCTTTAAGGGAGTAGGATAGGAAAGGATGGGGAAAGGGGGTGGGCCTCCGAGTACCCTTCTCACCGAACGAAACGCGGCATGACCCACTTTACGTCGATCTTCTGAGAGGTCGTGGTATTTCACCAATCCAGCCAGCCCATTCATGCAGCGAACTGCTTGGCTCTAGCACTGTTAAACCATTCGTCAGTTTGGAAATAGCATATAAGTAAATAACTTAGGATGAAACTTATTTCACAACAAATAAAATCATAAATTTCACAAATTACCAATCGGATATATATAAAATGTTATATGAACAGTACTGATAATGTCATGTTCGCATATCATTATCGTCGATAGTTCTGCAGTATCGATAACAATTATAACTCATGTTTCACGTCAATATGGCAATATTGTAAAATTTAAATTGGCATGAAATCTGTTGTTCCCGTGTGCCATTATTATGAAACTAATGATGATTAATGATCAATTTTTTTTATTTCGGCATATTTATACGTTGTAGTGATAAATGGCCAGTTTGTATTTATAAAGAGGATTTTATCAACGTATTCATGTTATGTACCAATTTGCCTGTTTCAAATTTCGAATTTGCTGTAAAATTAAAAAGAAATGTCTTACTTTTAAAAAAGGAACATTCAAAAACTGATCTGCAAAGTATGAATCTGATTGAATGAATGAAACAGGTTTTTATTTATTATGGAATTGTTCTTTTGATACTTCCTTTATACCTAATTTAATATTCAAGCAGTAAATCGATAAACTTGACAAGTTTCTGTAATGCTGTTGTTGAAGATTTTGAGCTCCCTGTAACATGCTGTCTTTATAACTACTTCCTGATAAGTAATACGAATTTACTTAAACACAAATTAAGGAAGCTATACAGCACCTTGCGTAGCTTAAAATTACTAACAACCGCAAACTTTTGATCTCGTTCTGCTCCCCTGATACCCTTTCCAGAGCTCCCCCCTGACACACGTCATCATGCCCGGGCCTTTATCACACCTGTTTCTAACTACACAACTCATCAATTTTCTTATAAATATACGCATTGAATACTGGGTAATTAATCTGTGTCGGCCAAATTAAATAAGTCATGCGACTTAAAAAGTATTCACATTAAAATAAAGAACTTTTAGAGTAGGTATTCCAAAGTGATAAACACTTTTAGCTTGAAACTAATTCGTCCTCATCATCTTCCTGCCATGTTTTCGTTATTTGGGGTTGGTACATTTGTTATTATTCATAGTCTCTGTTTCTGAATTCAGAGGTGCGGGTTTGAATCATGGCATACACCAATGACTTTGAAATTAATTAATTTCGAAAGTTATGTGTGATAAATATCGATGATTAAAAACATTGTTCCCGGTATGGCAATAGGTTCACCACCTATTCCATTTGGGACGTCGAAGCTTAACAGCCACTGCCTACAACTTCGGGTACAAAAAGGCTTGAAGTTATGTTATGTTATACATTTGATTATTCTTTTTCGTGGCATTTCTGGACATTTCTTACATTCTTCATTGTACATTTTTTTTATGGGATAGGAGGGCAAACGAGCAGGCTTGTCACCTGATGGTAAGCAACCAACGCCGCCCATGGACACCAGCAACACATATAGTGTTACTGTTGCGTTGCCGACCTTTAAGGGATAGGGGATAGGAAAGGGTGGGGAAGGGGGGTGGGCCTCCGGGTACCTCTCTCACCGAACGAAACGCGGCATGAGCCACTTTACGTCGGTCTTCTGAGAGGTCGTGGTATTTCACCGGTCGAGCCGGCCCATTCATGCAGCGAACTGCTTGGCTCTACCACAATTATCATATTATCATAATACCACATCTCGACAATAAAGATTTGCTGTAGCGTCTTACATTCTGTCCATAAACCAAAACCATCAAAGTTTACCCAGTTTTAGTTAATCTTAGTTAGAAAAGTACTTGCTGCAGATAAATCAGCAAAGTATAAAAAGTAATAGTAGTATTAAAATAACTGTAAAAATACCACAAGAAGTATTAGGAACAACAAGCCTGTTACTTCTCACGTTCCATCAAATATTTTTCCATCTCTAACAGCTCCCATACTCACTCGTACATCATGGAGTGCCATCTGAGTGCGTGCTCATAAAAATGAACCCACATATATTTTTACTAAAAGGCTACATTTTCGTCAATATATATTTCAATTTTTTTTTTCTATAAATATATATGTCACACGCTGATCACGTATGGACATAAAAGTTAATAGGGATGTGCCTTAGTACTCTTGTTATTGAGGAAAATTTATTTAGGAACGATTTAATAAAATTTATAATATTTGTTTTTTATTTTATACCACTACTGCTGGATAAGTCAATAAACAATCGTAGCTACTCGTTTGTATCTGTGATCAAACTCACCATTGAGTAATGGAGTACAAACAGAGACACTATTTTTCAGAACCATTCTAAGAAATTCCATTTTTTAATGGATTGGGCGGGAAAACGAACAAGCGGGTCACCTGATGTAAGCAACTGCTGTCGCTAATGGCCATCTGCAACACAGATAGTGTGGATAGGAAAGATACCTCCCTCACTTTACGCGGATATTCCATTTTCACCGGTCGAGCCGGCCCATTCATGCGGTCATCGATATTTATCACACATGACTTCCGAAAATAATTCCAAGAAATGGAATCCAAGCCACGACTTCTAAATCAAAGCTTGACGACGGACCACCGAGACAATCGGCTTAATCTGAGACAATAATGCTTCATACTACTTCGTCCGTATTCGCACAGTTGGTCTGTCACCGTCAGTTCTCAAAAATAAAGTCTCGGTGGTCCAAGTGGTCGAGTACACGGCTTCTGATCTAGAGGTCCGGGTTTAAATCCAGACACTGGCTTACACCAATGACTTTTCGAAGTTGTTTTTGGAAGTGTGATAAATATCGACGACTGGAAACATTGTGCCCGGTATGGCAATAGGTTCGCCACCTATTCTATTTGGGACGTAAACATAACGGCGAGACGAGGCTTAACAGCCACTACCTACACCTTCGGGTAACAAAGGCGTGAAGATATGTTATGTTATAATTACTATATCTGTACTTACCTATGAGGCTGTGCCGGCTGGCGCCGAGGCTGGGCGCGGGCGGCGAGCCGGCCGCTCGCAGCGCGCCGAGCGCGCCGGCGCCGCCCCCGCCGCCCAGCGCGCCGCCCTCCAGCGCGCCTGCAACAGAACAAAACTCATTAGGAATAAATTAACAATTAATTAATAAATACTTGACTATGTTTCATTCTCTTGTTTTTATGTTCTACTAGCTTTAATCTACAAGCGTCGCCGGCCACTGCGCGACGCAACTGCTATATCCCGCTATGTTCAACCTATCATCTTCGAAAATATTTATTTAAATTACATGTTGTACAGTGCCATATTGATCTATATTACATGAACAATATATTTAAGATACTTTATTGGACGAAAGTTAATGCTGTAATGTTCTAAATTACTTTATAAATAAGGCATTAATTCACATAAAGAGTAGAGAAATAACTGGGGCTTATCCCTAAGAGATAGATATACACCATTGCAGATGTTTTGTATGCCTTCTAAAGATGTACAATAATGTAGTACATTGTTTTGATCTATCACTTAAGGTTCGGCCCGTGTTTGCATTTAAATTAATTGATTGTGATCAATTAAAGTGACTTTGATTTATGCTATGTAATGATAATGATGACGATTATCATTCGTCCATTCTATTATAACAAACCATCGATATGTTTTCGCTACATGGTAGTTTAAATGATCATTTACATCAGTTGGTACTGTTTCAAAACTGCTTCAATAAATAAACCGATCCTCTTCTGCAAAATTTGAGGAATCTTAGGCTTGTTAATATGTCAACACATGTGTCATTTTTTTTAAGTGTGTGTGTGTATATGAGTGAACTTATGTATGTGTGAGTTAGAAATTATACTTTCTTGGCATAAGATACAAGAAAAATATTTCGCTTTATTCTGTTTGTTAAAAAAACCGACACTAACAAAAGAATAAATAATAGTTTAAAAAAACTAAAAAACACGCTTTTTATAGAAAACCGAACTAAAAAATAGAAAAATAAAAAATAAATTATTTTATTTTAAAAAAAGCGTGGGGTGCATGGTGTCAATAGTTATAAATATTTTATTGACAGATATGAGTAGAGTGATTATCATTTCGATAATATCTTAAAAAGCACCCCACGCTTTTTTTAAAATAAAATATGTTTTTTTATTTTTCTATTTTTTAGTTCGGTTTTCTATAAAAAGCGTGTTTTTTAGTTTTTTTAAACTATTACTTATTTTATATTTTTTAGTTCGGTTTTCTATAACAAGCGCGTTTCTTAGTTTTTTAAACTATTGCTTAACTATTTTAAAGCGTGCTAACAACGGATATCAAAACCGAATTTGAGGAATAGCGCCTTCTGTGACTTATACAAGGAACTCGTTTCAAGTTGATAACGTAGACTTTCCACTGATTGCCACTAGATGATGCGAGAAGTGAACTATGAACACTAAAAAATTAACAAAAATCATATTTTGCAAATTTAAAAATGGAACAATTTTATCAAATTAGTGTATTGTCATCGGTCCTCAATAAATCTACAAAGTTTGAACGAAATCTGGCCGTTTAAAGTGGGTCAAAATCGCGCCCAAAGAAGTCGGTTACAAACATACAAACATACAGGTGAAGCTAATAAGAAAGGTATTTAATACATTGAAAGTTTTAATATTAGCATTATCTAATTCAATAAAGTATATTTAAATGTCACAAAACACAAAACAGTTTTTTAAGACGGTGTGGGCGCGCATCGAAAAAATTTACTCTCTACATTTTTCCCTAAAATGCCAAAAGAAGAATAACTCCAATAATTCAAAATCTATTTACAAAAATATCGTTTAAAATATAAACAAAATACACCCACACCGATAACCTTTTTCGAGTAAAACACACAAAATTGAGGAACAATAAAAATAAATGACGTACATCATAACATAACATACGTATATTTAAGCAAAAACTCGCGCTATCTAAATTTACCCGCCCCAGGGCATATCTAACTTCTATTACAATTCGTTTATATCATACACGTTAGAATTTATTTCGTAATTGTTATTCTTCATTTGAAAAATTTTAAATAAAGAATTCTTTTTGTCCAGCAATAATAAAGTATTTGACAGAATTCTAAATTCAAATTGAAAGATATGGCTGGAACGGGTCAAACACATGACATTTATTTAACTCAAAGTACAGAGGCACGTTTTATGCATTAAAGATAAAACCGGGAAAATGTGTCGGTAATATGAAAAGCAGAATGGGTAATAATGCGGTTCGACCGGTGTCTTTATGTTTTCTTTATTTACTCCAAAACAGATAGGCGGTAAAATTTAATGTCCTTTTATTATGATATCGTTTTTACACACGATAACATTTTGTGCGTTTCTCTGTTCGAATAATAAAAGCTATACATTTTTTTAGTTACCTCGGTTACCGAGTCCTTTGGATGCCTGTGACATAGCTTAACATAGCTTATTTCATTATCTTCGTTACATATCTGTCGTAAACAAATCTAGTAATGAAACAAAAAACATCATTATACGTTAAAGTAAGCTATTTATTTTATAAAATATAGTATTTAATTTTATATTTACATAGATATTTCTATATTTTGTAGTTGTTTCTTATTTAAAAGGCAGGGCCCATGAACATATGCAACATCGAGAGAGTCACAGCTGCGACATTTGAGGGTGGCTTCCAAATACCAGTCTTACGAAAAGTCTTTAGAAAGAATACAACGCTATTTTATTAGTGCACCAAACGGCATGATTCAACAGCTGTCTATTGAAAAATAAATTAAAAAGACAATGAAATTACTATGAGCTAGCATATTATCTTACATATAATATGTAGATTTATTATTAATTTATATATTACTACGTACTACGTAGGAGACATGGTATTACCGGTGTAAAAACAAAACAATCAACAATTTTACAATAACTAAACATCGTTTTTACTGTTTAAACATCGATTTTAAAATGTCAGTCACTTTTCAATAAAACTCGTAAAACTAAATATTAAATTCACAAGTCTATTTATATAACATTGCAAATAGAATTCGAGAACAGCAAAATGGCAGAAGACGAACGACGTCCGGCGTCCACTTCGTACAATATTAAAAGCGGTCTTAAACCTCAGCCCTCGGAACATATGAGTGCCACTCTCACATTAGACATTCTAGGATTTAGTTACGGACGAGTATTCCGCAGTTGTAACAAAATAAAAAAAAACAGCTGTTTTAAGTAACGGATTTTATTCGCAAATGTTTTGTTTTATGTGACTCGCTTGACTGTTTAAATTATTCATATTACGTCAAAGAGGTTAGATTCGAACCGGCGTTAAATATTTAAGAAGCAATCTAGCTATTCGGGGACAATGAAATAAAGTATGTCTCGCTGGCATAGTGAATTGACTCGCGATGCCGTGGTTTCCAGTTCCAATCCGATCGATAAATTTTATAAAAACCATAGTTTTAATAGTCGAAGAGCCACGCAGCTCCCTGCATGAATGTACCGGACCGACCGGTGAAACACTACAACCTCGTAGAATATCGACGTAAAGTAGCTCGTGCCACGTTTTTTCTTCTTCTTTCCTCACCTCTCCTCACCTCATCCCACTTCCGACCCCTTCTCTATACATATTTATTTCTAAGATTTTCGCGAATCTCACTCATTTATCAAAACAACTTCCAGGATTATATCACGTTTATTTATCATTTATTTATATTTATTTCCCGACGTTTCGAACTCTTTAAATGTGAAAATCTGAAAATGATCTCTGTAAAGAGTTCGAAACGTCGGGAAATAAATATAAATAAATGATAAATAAACGCGATATAATCCTGGAAGTTGTTTTGATCAACCCTTCTCTATACCACCTTAAAGTCTGGCAAACGAAATAGTAACACAAGCTGTGTAGCAGGTATCCATAGGTTACTTGTCCCCGCCGGCGTTGGTCACGGCAATGCTGGCGGGCGAGGAGGAGTGGAGGGCTGTGGTCTCCTTCTGCGAAGCTGTAATGCTCCAGAAGGAGGCCGCCGAGCGGGGTCGGGAGAGAGCCGATCCCGCTCGAAGGCGGCGGCGGCGAGCTCAGTGATCGCCGCCGCCGACGGGCCGCGAGGGCGCACTCCCCGCGGGTGCGCCCGGGTCGCGGCCCGGGAAGGATGACCCCCCGGTGCGGCCGGGGAGGGTCGTCGCGGGCGCCAACGGCCGCGCGCCTCTTTACAGCGCGCGGTCAGAGCCGCCCCGCCCGGGGGAGCTTCGCCGAGGCTCCCCGAGGATGAGCATCCCCTCATGACAGAGGGGGGGCGACGGCGGGGTGGACCAGAGGGCTGATGCACCGTCCTGGGCCACCCCAACGCCGGAGGAAGGCCGCCGCGAGGTTTTAGTGGGTAACCCTAGGATCGGATTCCAGTTTACTGTTTTGGGAGTCCCACACTACCCCCTGCCATACCCAGGCGGGGGGTGTGCATAAAGCATTTCCTCGCGTAAAAAAAAGTATCCATAGGTTACGCGAGTCGCTTATAATCCGGTAATTCATTAAAAAAATATATCATATAAAAGTTGTTTCTTTGGTATTATATAACGTAATACATAGACTCTTTGGTAACATTAATATCGATATACTTGAAAGTAAGTAGTGAGCTCTTAGCGACCGCACAGTTACTGCGTGTTTACAGCATTGGAACGACGCCAGTTATCTACGAATTGACAAAAAGTTATGTGTAAATAAACACTTGTTCTCACTATCCAATAATGTTTATTTATATTTTCACGCTTTTTGAAGTGGAACTTCTAATGTATCGTGCAAAAGCATTTAAGGCTTTTAACGCCCCCTCGCGGGTATTATAGGTAATATAAAACACTAAAACATAAATCGGCTTATATAAACCAAGGAAGAGAATTTCCATAGGGTGATTAAAAACTGTACATAGACATCTAGTAGCTAGTAGCGGCACTGTTTTTATCGCACCGTGTCTCAAAAGTACTAACTGCATAAAAAATATTGTTTTTAATTTTTAAATTTATATGCTACTTAAAAAAAAGAACAAAACAAAAAATTTAAATATTAATTGGAATATACAAACAAGGCATTTTTAATGCTATATAATAATAATAATAACAAATAATAATTAGTTTGACGACGCTATAACTGAAAAACCAACCTTGGGAACCTTAATAAAAAGTATCCATACACAGGAGTAACACAACTAGTTCAGTATTAGAATTGTAAAACATTTAGTAATTAGTCAATAAATAATATATTTATTAAAATGCAATAGGTCGCAGATAAAATAAAGGCTTTTTTACTTCTGTATTTATTACTGTATTTAATTTCATTATATAAACTAAATTTTAATTTGTCTTAATTATTTTTACCTTATTGCAACCATTAGTGTACATGTACAAAAGTACAATTAGATTAAAAATTTAACGTTTAAGAAGTATGAAAAACAAAATGGGTAAAATAAATAATTTCTTTCTAAAGTGCTGCCAAATAATCTATACATGTAATAAAATTGTAGGAGAGTTGAATATTTCATTGAGTTTCATTGAATAGTTCATTTGCATAATTCTTGGGATATGATCTACAATCGATACCGAACCCCAAAATATAGTTTTTAGAATTTTTGTCTGTTTGTCTGTATGTTTGTTACAGATAAACTGTAAAAGTACTGCATGCTTTTACGTCGAATTTTGCTTAAATATAGCTAAGAAGGTCGGGTCAACACAGGCTAAATATTATCACGCTATCACTAACTGGGCGTGAGCGATAAACCCGTATAATGGCACAGGCACAGTATTCTTCCTGCTTTTTTGGCGTCCACGCAGATGAAGAAGCGAGCAACAACTAGTATAGTTATTAAAATGCAATATGTAGCTAGTAAAATAAGGGCTTTTTTAATTTCTTTGTATTTAATTTCATTACATAAACTAAATTTTGATTTGTCTTAATTATTTTTACCTTAATGCAATTTCTTTCTAATTAATTCTTTTTGTGCTATCTGTACTAGTATTTTTTTTTGTAAATCTCTATTTTTTTTGTAACACAACAAGTAGTTACGAAGCGGCTACCGAACATACCAGACGTATATTTGTTATTATAAGGATAATTAAATCGATATTTGTTATTTTGCAATGTATGTAAGTATCTAAGTATGTATATAATAAGTATGTAATAAATATTTATATTGTATTGAATCTTAGAACTCAATTTTAAAGTTTTTATACACGCTAAGTTTGGATAATATTATTAACAGTCGTAGAGCCAAGCAGTTCGCTGCATGAATGGGCTGGCTCGACCGGTGAAACTCCACCGCCACTCATTCAAATATAGTTTTAATGCTTTTTTACAATATGGGTATCAAATGAAAGGGCTTTTCGATAGTAACTTGAAAATGTGACGTCATTCTAAATCCAATGCTATAAGTATTTTAATGCATTTTACAATATGGGTATCGAATGGGCTTGAGCTTGGGGGAGTACCTAAATCAAAGAACAATGCGACGTCGAATATGGCACATCTTCCTAAATAAAATAGTCACCAAATTCTACCCAGACCTTAAGATGGGGATACTCGAGTGGGGATCGAACCCGCCAATCTCCATTCCACAGTAAGTAGTTTTACCGTGTATTGGTAAAACTACCGACTGTGGAATGTAAATTGTGCTCTTTATAAATTAAGCGTGTTATAAATGTTCGTCTGTTAAAAAGTTCCACTTCAGTAGCGCGTAGGGACTCCGCGTAATTTTTTTCTACACAAAGGTGTTGGCAGCGGCAATACGCCTAGACTCGCTGTATGTTTCCGTCTCAAATGCAAAACATCGGAACAATGTCAGTCATAGATATTTATCACACATGACTTGTTGTCATTGGTATGAGCCGAAATTCGATCCCATGACTTCTTGATTCAGAGGCAGAGCACTATACCGTAATTGGTATGAAAATGACAATTTCTTAGAAGCACGTTATCACCAATTACAAACAAATATTTGTCTCTTTGCGCATTTAAAATAATATTAATATTACTTATAAATTGCTCAAGTGCCGTACTGAAAACAATTAAATATTGGTCATGTTTTTCTTACATCTACATGAGTCACTCGTTTTCACAATTTGCCATTTCATTTAATGTCAGTTAAAGGAAATAAACTATTGCGACGTTTGCAATTAAATATTAAAGTGAATTAAACATGAGTATTCGTGAACATTTCAAAGCGGATCCCAGCAATATCCGGTAGAGCTGAGACTGTTGATCAAAGTACTAATTAAGTTTTGCACTAGAGGTGACTTATGAATAGATGTTACCAATAAACTCCACGTTATTTATTACTCTTAGATGTTTTTCAAAAGTATTTATTAAATAATACTTGAAATACTATTAAATACGTACAATATATTACAATACAAAAGGGAGGAATCCAAAACGGATGCCAGGAAAATGACTGATGATGTAGCGCTGGAGCAGGCGAATGAAATTTTATATCTTGGATGCGCTTTTAGCAGGAATGGCACGTACTCCGCGGATGTAGAAATAAGAGTGGCGTTAAAAAACAGCGTAAATGGAGCGTTGAGCAGAATCCTGGGCGCAAAGAACGTTAGCAGAAAAGCCCAGGTAGCAATCCACAATACGGAACTGATTCCAACATTAACTTATGGAAGCGAGAGCTAGGTATGGCAGTGTGTGCACAAATGTAGAAATGCGCAAAATCTGCGGAGTAACTCTCGCTGACCACGTCGAAAATAAGGTTGTAAGGAAGGAAGTTGGATTGAATGGGAGTGTTGGTGTAAAAGTAAGAAAGGTCTTGCTCCGATGGCTCGGACATGTAGATGATCGAAGATTGTCTAAGCAGATATACAATGCAAGAACAGATGTATGTAGGAGCCGAGGACGGCCAAGACACACATTCCATGATCAAATAGAACGTGTTCTGGAGGAAGGAGATGTTATGAGCCTCAAAAATCAACACGCGTGCATGGAATGAGTTATGAAAGTCAACGAATTGAGTGAAGCGTGTAAGTACGATGTGTATGAATGGGCCGGCTTGACCGGTGAAATACCACGACCTCTCAGAATATCAACGTAAAGAGGTTCATGCCGCGTTTCGTTTGGTGAGAGAGGTACCCGGAGTAAGGGGAGTAAGGGGGTAGCCCTTACCCATTCTTTCCTATCCTACTCCCTTAAAGGTTGACAACGCAACGGTGTCACTATATGTGCTGCTGATGTCCATGGGCGGTGCAGGTTGCTTATCATCAGGTGACACGCTTGCTCGTTTGCCCTCCTATCCCATAAAAAAAAGAATCGTGCCATATGGCGCTCTGTTCTCTCTGCCTACTCCGCAAATTATGTGAATGTAAAATATTTAATAAACATTTTATTTGGATTGTGCCCCGAAATACTCTCGAAATAATCTAATAAACTCCAGCAGGACTCGGATCTGTGAATTTGGAATTAAAAATATATGGAATGGAAATAAAAATAAAACCCGCGCGCGTTCATATTGCGATCGGTTTCACCGCCATCTTGGTGATGATGACGTAGATAAACAGTAGGTACTGTTCGCAACACGGACATACTTAAACATAAGATGCTTAAGTATGTCCGTGTTGCGAACATTGTTGTTGATTGAATTATAATTGTTATTGTTCAAAATTGATTCAGAAGATCGGGATCTTCCACCTCCAAACCAAGACTTTCTAAATATATCTATACATAAATTAATTAATGATTAAATAAAATGTATGCAGAATAAATAACGTGACCAACTAATAAGGCATATTTTATTAAATCAACCCGATTGCCCGCCAAATTGTATACGCTATCAGTAAAGATCGTCTGTAATCCCCCAATCGGAATGGCACAAAGCGCTTAATTCGAATCCACCAATACTGATTTATGTACGATCTGATTAAACGGATTTCCCTTTCATTTTTTTTTTTTTTCAATTTGAATGTTTTCACTCGTCTAATGACAAATTAAACTGGGCTTGTTGATATCTTATGGGCAATCTCCTGAACAATATTCTTTCGTTGCTATTAGGTAACTGAAATAAGGTAGAGTAGGTTTTAACTTATCCAAAATGGATGAGTGAGGTCTAGTAAAAATCAATGGGATTCGGTGACAAACGAGATTGTGCAACACAAATATTGTTACAGTTGCATTGCCAAACTTTAAAATGGGACAAGGAAAGTGTCGATAATGGGTTGCGAAGGGAAGGGGGGAAGGAGTTGGACCTCCGGATACCTTTCACATCGGAATGAAAATGAAAAACGCGGTATGAGCCACTTTAGGTGCGATATTCTGAGATGTCGTGCTCATGCTCTATCACTGTTAACGATTACAAAAAAATACTGCGAATACTCGTTTCACCGAATGCAAAAGTGCACTAATAAACACGGATAATAATTTGAAAAGCAATAAAACTATATTTAATAGTCAATGATAGTTATTTTATTTTATTCCGGATACATAGATAAGTAACAGAGTCCTTGCATGAAACATTTATGTATCATATATTTTCATTACAGGCTCAGTCTTCCAGTGGTCGAGGTCCCCGCATCTAATTCAGAAGTCGTGAGATCGATTGCGGGCTCACAATAAAAATTAAAAAATTTCTCAAATCTTCTTTCGGAAGTAATGCGTCATACTTATGGTTAACTTGAAATATTTGGGACGTAACATTACGATTCAGCGAGTCGAGGTTTAACAGCCGCTACCCGCGCCTTCGGCTAAAAAGGCTTGAAGTTATATTATTTCGTTATGTTTTTATTACAAGCTATAACTATAAAGAATTGCTTGATCTGCTACTATAATATATTTAAAATGGAAATAGGTTTAGGTATTTGACGGAAGTGCACTTAACACTCGCCAGCGTCTCGTATAATCATTTTATCTTGCAAACGTTTAATTAATACAGGGGATATGAGTTTCCAGATAAATCACGAACATTCATTTATTCACTTATATATAAAATGAAAATGTACTTAGATGTTATATGTACAATATATATGTATAATATTAAGAACATAACCAAATAGAACGTGTTATGTATGTATCATGCAAACGTTTAATTAATACAGAGGATATGAGTTTCCAGATAAATCATAAACATTCACTTGTTCACTTATATATAACATGAAAATGTACTTAGATGTTATATGTACATATTATATCTATTCATGTATAAACTAAGTCTGTGTACGTGGTACCTTAGCTAAACTAAATGAGATTTCACACGAGGTTTTTTTTATCAAGATATGATTATGATGATATTGTATAGGTACATGATCAAACTTCACATTTTTATTAAATACCAGCTGATCCGGCGAACTTTGATCCGCATCAAATGTAATTTTTACAGCGTACAATAATAATTATATTTTTACAGCGTTTTCAATCTTATTGCTGAATCATCAAAAAGAGCAAATCTTTTCACGGTAACTTTTAATTTTAAAAGTAGGCCTTGGTTAAATAACTAAGGCTGTGTGGCGCCGGCTTATTATATCGCCCCATCTCTTCCCGTGGGTGTCGTAAAAGGCGACTAAGGGAAAAGCTAGAAGAATGGGCAGCAGCATTTTCTCACAAGAAAATACAGCCTACTGCGATCGCCAACCCGCCTGCCAAGCGTGGCGTATGGCAAAAACCCCCCATGATTGAGAGGACCGGCAGTTGTGGCGCTCTATGGGGGAGGCCTATGTCCAGCAGTGGACCTAAAAAAAAAAGCTAAGTATGAATGATGATGATGATGAAATAACTAACATCTAGTTAGATACACCATAAAAGAGCAAATTATTTCACAGTTTGTTTTAATTTTACAAGTTTTAATCCAACCTGTAATATTGGGATCGGTTTTATTGTGAAAATATCATTATTTTTACGTTTTCCTCTTTTTCTGTCCGCCTATTTCCTCTATTCTCTAAAACAGCACAGCTGGATCGATTTAGATTTGTTCATGACTATCACTGGCATATAGTCGATATATGCTATTATTATTTTTTCACACAAACTTTCGTTTTGTAGCACAGCCAGTAGTTAATATTAAATCAAAAAGGAATCGTTGACAGTATCACAGATTTATTTGGCACAGATAATACTCGCGATGAAATAAAACACAAAAGAGTATGTACCAGCAATATACTATCAAAATAATCCAGTATCACCACCCACGCAGCCATCGGATGAATAAATCTATTTTTGTTTTACGGTCTCCACTCCAGCATCCACCGTAGCAGACATAAACGGAACAGATAAACCTGGAAACACTATAAAAGCAGAGCAAAAAAAAAGAAAAAAAAAAAGTGTGCGTATAATGCTTATATCTTTCTTTTTTTTCTTTATTTCCAAGCTTTTACGGGTTCAAGGTGTAAGCCATAAATAACGCTTAGATATTAAGAGGTGTAATTAAATTTGAGGGCTGAAACATAACCCGGTCATGACCTCAAGGAGTACTATAAAAGGCACGGTATAAGCCTGACGTCAGAAATATGACGCAGATGCGGAGATTTGTGACGTTACGTGTTGGAATGAATATGCATCTAAGTAGACATATCTCGTGATATATGTGGACAAAAGCGGCCCTAGTGCAACTTTGGTTAAAATCAATGAAGCTCTATTTTCATAGGTCTTCACAGACTCATAAAAATAGTCCATGTATAAAAATTCAACTTATCATTTAAAATAGAATCAAAACACGAGCGCTTGAGGAAAGTGCCTCCGTGGAAAAAGAAAACAAGGACGCAATCGCCACGAGCGGCCCGATTCCGAGTGTAGAGGCTATCATAAGATGAATCAGGCAAGAAACACATGTGCCAAATACTCTTTTCAAACCAGTTAAAATTCATTACAATAATATATCGCAACTGAAAATATAGATGTAGGCTTGTGCATAAAAGGTGTAGCATCCAGAATACTCGACCATCACATTTAAGACCCAACCAAATTAAAATAGCCGTCCTACAGGTTAACGAGAAAAATTCTATTTAACTAAATTATTCTAGAAGAACTGAATCTTCTATTTAGAGTAATAACGTTGTGCTACAAATGTAGACAGTAATAAATTTTATATGTAACATATATTAATAAAATGGTAAATTTAACATTATAAAAGCAGATAGATAACTATTATAAATATTAGTTAAGATTAGGAAGTATTAAACAAAGGTAAATTTTAAGGCAGGAAGTTGGATTGAAAGAGTGAATGAGAGTGTCGATGTTAAGCCTAGTTGAAAAGGACATGTTTCAATAGTTTAAAGGAGTTGAGGAAGGCCGCGAGATTTTTTCAATGACTGTATGGAGGTGATTTCAGCATATATGACAAGAGTTATATGAGTCAGAGAAGAGAATGAGTTGTGTAAGAATCGTGCCCCATGCGCTCTCTTCTGTCGGTCTGCCTACCCTGCAAAGATATGATTAAAATATAATTTTAAGGAAATTTGACACAATGATACTCCGGAAATTTTCTCAAGAATTTTATTTCAAATTTCTAAATATCATGTCTGTCATTTTATAATGGCTATTTTGATTGGAACTGTCATAATAATATTATAAATGCGAAAGTAAGTTTGTTTGTTTGTTACTTTTCATGATCATGCTCTGTACTCATACTTTGTACTCGTTCTCTTGGACATAATTAATATCAGAAGTAATAAAGGTATAAGTAAAAAAAAAAAACAAAAATAAAGAAACGAAAAATCTCACAATCTGGCTAACGCCATATTATATTATATGATATGATTAAAATAGTATATCATTATAAACATCATCAAACCGTTAATATGTTATCAACGGTATAACAAAACGTGTTCTGCCTATTCATTGCCTGTTGTGCGGAACGAAATTTGCGCGGGTCAGCCAGTATTATATATATTTATCTCTAAGATTTTCGCGAATCACGTTCATGACATTAAAACAAACTTTAGGATTATATCGCGTTTATTTATTAATTTCCCGACGTTTCGAACTCTTTACAGAGAACTCTTTACTCTTTCACTCGTGAAAATGATCTCTGTAAAGAGTTCGAAACGTCGGCAAATAAATAGAAAATAAGTTCTAACGCGATATAATCCATAAAAAGTTGTTTCAATGTTATGAATGTGATTCGCGAAAATCTAAGAAATAAATACATATAAACCTTTTTAGACACAATTAAATTGATTGAATTGTTAAAAATGTACGGAGGATGAAAGTTTTATTTGTATTAACAAGTCGTATGTTTAATTTTACGACAGTAATGTTTTGTTGAGTGACATTGATCGTAAAGACATTGATAGTTTTCGTCGAATGGAGCGGTTGCCATCATGCCTTGTTTCCATTACCGATATGGCTATGTCTTACTTTTATGGTTGGATAAGTCTTTTATAGAATTGAGAGATACGATTGAATTATATACTAAGGCTAGTTGTTACCTGCGACTTCGTCTGCGTGGACGCCATAAAGCAGCAAAAATGCTATGCCTGTGCCAATTAGTGATATTTGGCCTATTTGTCCCAAACTCTTGGCAATATTCATGCGAAGCTGGATATGAAGGCACGCAGTATTTTTTTATTTTATCCGTAACAAACATACAGACAAACATTCTAAAAACCATATTTTTAGGTTCTGTATCGATTGTTGATCATAGCCCAAGTAATCTTAAAAAAATAATGTTCAATTAACAGTTTTGACCATACTACGATTTTATTATTTAATAATAATAATATCTTGGACACGATACACACAGCGCCCTCTAGTTCTAAGCTAAGCAACTAAATGCTTGTGTTATGGATACTAGATAACGGATAGTAACACATATATACTTTTCTTTTGTAAATACATACTTATATATATATTGAAAAACACCCAGACGCCACACAATATTTGTGTGGCGTCTGGGTGTTTTTCACAAATATTTGTGCTCGGGTGATATGTATGTATATATAATTATTGCTGACTTAACAGATTATAGGCACTAGATTAATATTATATTTTTTTAAGAAACTGTCACAAAATCTAAAAACGGAGAGTCCAACTATCTCCAAACGAATCATTTCAGTGATAGTATTGTCATAAAGAAGGTTTTTCATGGTATAGTAGGAGGGCAAACGAGCAAGTGGGTCACCTGATGCTACTTCTCACCGTCCATAAACGCTGTAGTGCGTTGCCATCCTTTAAGAAGTAGGAAGGAAAATTAAGAGAAAAGGGGAAAGGGCTTCTGTATACCTCTCTCAGCGAAAGAAACGCGGCACGAGCCACTTCATGCCGACATTTCGAGAGACCGTGGTATTTCACCGGTCGAGCCGACCCATTCATGCACCGAACTGGAAGACTCTACCACTGTTATGATAGATAATTATTCATTGTTTATAAACCAACAGCTATTTTAGCTTTTCCTGTTAACTGTATAATTCAATTGGTAAAGGCGATTTATAAAAAAACAAGCATAAAATTCTAAATTAAAATTAAGTGATAAGTGTCTGGCGGCTGTTAAGCCTCGTCTCGCCGTTATGTTTACGTCCTAAATGGAATAGGTGGCGAACCTATTGCCATACTGGGCACAAAGTTTTTCAGTCAAAACAATTTCGAAAAGTCGTTGGTGTGAGCCAGTGTCAGGATTCGAACCCGGATCTCCAGATCAGAAGCCGTGTGCTCGACCACCGAAATAAAATTCTTGCATATTAACTACTGTTATAAATATAGTTATTCCTTTGTCCTTGTGTTCCTTTTCCTTTACAAAAAAATATCTCTTAAAACACTATCTATTTTATAATATTTTGTGTACATTCTTCCTATATTTGAAATACCAACCTAAATCGATACAATTTCCGATATAGTCATTCTAGAAAAAAATAACATCAACATCCTAAATTTACCCATTTATATCAACTAGCTAAGAAATAAATATTATATTTGTGAAAAAAATAAAGAAAATAGTTGACGTCTCAGTTATATAAAACATTATAATAGTGTGTGTTTGTTTAGGACCAGGCATACATACCTACTAGTTTTACAGTTTTACTTGCGATGTAAAATCTTGACACTATACAAATAACTCAACTCCAGGTAGTGTCCAGGTATGTATCTATTTATGTACCTGTATATGTATTATGTGTATCTATTTATTTATCTACATAAGGTTCGATCATGTATATTGTAAACAAGCAACTGTTAACCGCGTATTATTCTTCCTAGCTAACATGTCCACTTAAAGGTTGTCTGGCAGAAATCGCAGCATGCGATAAGACCGCCTATTGTACTCACCCTACATTTCCTATGTAGGTACTATTTACTGTAATCTATTGTACAATAAAGTGTATTCTATTCTATTCTATTCTAGTGTCCGACTGAAGGTCTATTTTTGGCCGAAGCCGAAATTGATTAATCTGCAATCTCCACAATCTTCCGCCGAAGCCGAAGCCGAAGGTTTATAAACTATTAGTAATTTAATAATTTTCAATATTATCCACAGCTAAAAAAGAATATCAGCTTAAAGTGGCTCATGCCGCTTTTCTCTCGGTGATAGAGGTATCCGCACTGAACTAAGTGCAGTCCGGTCCGTCAGTCACTCACTCTTTCGTAACAGTTCGTTTAATTCCGACTGTTATCGGACCGTCGGCAGGACCTTCGGCTTCGGCCCAGAATCCGGCCGAAGCTGAACATGGATTTTTGGCCGAAGGTGGCCGAAGCCGAAGACGAAAGTTCGGTCGGACACTAACTCCAGGTCCCTTGCTAGAGTTAAGCAGAGAGAATAGAGGACCGTAAGGCACAATTCTTAGACAGCTCAACTTTCATCACTCTTGTCATACACGCCCTTCGGTTTTTAAGGCTCCTTTGATAAGATTTTGGATGAGGCGAAAGAGGTGTGTCAGGATGGTAGCTTGTGGAAAGCCAAGGTCTCTGCCTGACCCTGTGGGATACAGGCGTGAGTTCATGAATTATATCAGCATCATTTAATTTTATAAATTTGCTTTGCATAACAAAATAGCCGTAAAGATTTATTTTTAATAGAAAGTTCTTAGGTCCAGGGTCCAATTTATAGTTAAATATTAAAAATTACGTATTTGAGTTAAGCCTTGGCATACGTTTACTAGAACTTGTTGTATTGAAGTAACAAATATTTTAATTTTTCATAATAGTCTACATTTAACCTGAACTCTCGATCTTCAGTTGTTTTGCATGTTAAGGAATTATTTACATAACCAAGACTTGCTTGGAAGTTAAATAAATATAACCCTTTGTCTCAGTGGACCTGCAAGCATAAAACCAGCTAATCCCTTAGAATAAATAAAGAAGTTAAATAAATATAATGAAATCCAAAAACAGAAAATCTTTTTAGGACTTTTGTTATTAGGCTGAAAGAAAATTCAACATATTTCCTCTAGCAATGTCACTTCAAGTCCTCTTCAAACAAAGGCGGGTGAACTGGCATGACTTTTAATACCGTTTAAGGTTTTAAAATCATAATGAAATTTTATTAGAAACAAAATAAATATCTACCGTGATAAAAACTCTGTTCGTAGTATAATAATAAAACATAACTTCACGACTTTTCTACTCGAAGGTGTAAATAGTGGCTGTTATGCCTCGACTCGCCATCGACTATGGTCATACCGGGCACAAAGTTTTTCAGTCATCGATTTAACAGACATAACTTTCGAAATTAATTTTGAAAAGTAATTAATTTCGAAAAGTTATTGCTGTGAGCCAAGATTTGAAGCAGAGTGCTCAATCACTGGACCACCGAGACCGAGGTAGTATAACAACGAGCCATTAATTAAAAACATATATTAAATAAAAATGTCAAGACCCCATAACATCTTTAAATGAAAATAATATGAAAAGCAATGCATTAACTGTATTTAATCAAAAAATCGGACGATAAACGGGCCTGGTCGGTGCATTGGTAAAACTACCGACTGAAGGTTCGAAATACCCAAATTTATAACAAACATGATTGTATAAATGGGTGTTTAATTATGTATTAAAAGTCTGTACATGTTACAAAATAAATAAAAGTATTTAATATAAGTATAGCCAACGCACGGTGTTCGTGGGCGGTAAGAAGTTACTTACCATCTAAACCCACTTGCTCATTTGTCCTCCTATCCCATAAAAAAATAGTATTACTTGGTTTACTGACACGCATTTCTAGTGATTGCCGCGATTTGAACGGGCTGCCACTCAAGCATAATGAAGTGTCTCTCCTTGCACGTATTTGGAGTAATATGGTTGAGACGCGACAGTCACTACCGGTATGATAGTCCATACTGACATATTTTTACAGTGGTAGAGCCAAGCAGTTCGCTGCATGAATGGGCCGACCGGGCTCGACCGGTGAAATACCATGACCTCTCAGAGGATCGACGTAAAGTGGTTCATGCCGCGTTTCGTTCGATGAGAGAGGTATCCGGAGGCCCACCCCCCTTCCCCATCCTTTCCTATCCTACTCCCTTAAAGGTCGCCAACGCAAAGGTAACACTATATGTTGCTGGTGTCCATGGGCAGCGCATATTGTTTACCATCACGTGACACGCTTGCTCCTATGCCCTCCTATCCCATAAAAAAGTACCTCTGTGTTTCGGATTCCATTGAAGATGTACGGTTGTCATCCACAACCGCTCGCTCTGTTCGACACTCAAATAGGTCTCTATTAGAACAATAGATAACATCGAGTTTTGGCGGGAATGTAAAAGAGTAATGTCATCTTTATATTACTGTCTAAAATTTGTGTTTAAATCTATATTATTGCCTTATTAAATAAAACGCCACGAATAATATTCGTGTCGTTTTATTTAATAAGTGTTCGTATTTGTGTGCCAATGTGGAAAATGGTGTAAATATCGTATGTAACGCACTCTTCTATATTGTCGTCAAAATTTTTTTCGAACACCATGTGTAAAGTGCCACGACTTTGTGAAAGATTAGATTAGGTTAGGTTAAGAATGAAGACATTTATTATAGACTCGACTTAAAGGACCTAGTATCCAGGTCGAAAATTCCCAAAAACAACAAATAGGTTGCATCAAAACATCTCTGTATGTCGGTATTTTGGTAAATTCATCACCAACAGGCAACCTACATAGTTATAATACAGTTTTAACGATTACATTTTAACTAGTAGTTCCTACAGGAGAATAGTTGATCAATTTTTTCTCCGAAACTATTTTATAGATTTTCCTGCGGTATTTGACGTTCAATTAAACTTATCGTGATACGATTAATAATCGATAAATTTAAAAGCTTAGCTAAGCGTTATACAATCAGAAATTTGAAACAGCGGAACTTAAATTCTCAATACTGATTACGAATGTTGCCAAAAGTTAGACTTAAACTATGTAGTCAGTGAATATGAAGTGATTTAAACAGCTTAGAGCTATATGACACTCACTCATACATAACGTCATCCCAAGCATCTTGCAGGGTGGGCAGAGAGAACAGAGAGCTATAAGGCTCGACCCTCACACACCTCACTCGCTTCATCTTCCACAATCATAACCCTTGTCACACACTCTTATGGGTTTTTAAGGGTACTGAAAATCACCTTCCGCGAGTATAAGTTAAATTTTGGGCTTAAAAAGATATTTTTAAACATAACATAACTTCACGGCTTTTCCTATCAGTACGTGTAGGCAGCGACTCCCAAATGGAATTAGTGCCGTACCTATTGCCATACACTGGGCACAAAATTGTCAGTCATCGATGTTTATCACAGATAATTTCCGGAATTAATTCTGAGAAATCATTGCATGAATGGGCCGGCTCGACCGGTGTAATACCACGACCTCTCAGAAGATCGACGTAAAGTGGCTGATGCCGCGTTTCGTTCGGTGAGAGAGGTACCCGGAGGCCCACTCCCCCTTTCCCCATCCTTTCCTTTCCCCTATCCCTTAAAGGTCGGCAACGCAACAGTAACATTATATGTGCTGCTGGTGTCCATGGGCGGCGTTGGTTGCTTACCATCAGGTGACATGCCTGCTCGTTTGCCCTCCTATCCAATAAAAAAAATAAAAAAATACCTTATTACCCCTAATAAAACCCGGGTAAAGCCAAGCAAAGTTTACATAAATCATTTATTTAATAATATATGGATATAATATTTCCGTGTCACACATATATTCGGGAATGCCGACAACTCCGAATATTAATCAACCGTTATAATATCCCTGCCCTTCCTGTGGAAAATATACATCGTAATTTTAATATCTGCTTAGCGAGCGTATAGCAGTCTCATGTGAATAATATCCTCAAACGTATGGTAATTTAATAGAGTTTCAGGCTCTCCAGGGGAATTTACAAACTTTCTATACTCTGTCTTACCTCACATAATATTGCTTGTCGATAGAATATAAGTCCAATTTCAAAAATATCTAAACTTTGTTTAGGGTAAGTTGTCGTTGATATTTGTGTACCCTAAACATTAATAGGGTAAGTTGAATCACTTTTTCAAAGTTTATACTAATTTATTTAATGGATAATTGGATAATTTAAGTCTCGGTGGCGCAGTGGTCGAGCACACGGCTTCTGATCCAGAGGTCCGGGTTCGATTCCAGATACTGGCTCACACCAATGACTTTTCGAAATTGTTTTCGGAAGTTATGTGTGATAAATATCGATGACTGAAAACTTTGTGCCCGGTATGGCAATATGTTCGCCACCTATTCCATTTGGGACGTAAACACAACGGTGAGACGAGGCTTAACAGCCGCTGCCTACACCTTCGGGTAACAAAAGGCGTGAAGTTATGTTTATTTAATGGAACCAGTTCGAGACGGAACTCCTTTCTGTCATTGATTCAGGACTTAACTTCAACGTCTGATGCTATGATGGCAAAAGGCTTCGCAAGCTATTTTATGAAATCGAAGTAAGAAAGCGGAAATAAATATCGACGTATTTATAAATGACTCTGCCTTATTACCTTACTATACAGTATTTTCAATATTAAACGCTTACGATACACACATATATTCATTATCAGCCGCTATTTAGCGATTCGCGGGTTTTTTTTTGTTTGCTACTAAACCTTAAAAAGCCAACCGCTAGATCAACAACTTCGGTATCAAAATAGAATCAAATAAATCCTTTCGTTAAACATTATCATCATCAACCTATCTCTATCTACTGCTGGACCTAGGTCTCTCCTTTGTCTAGCCACTGAGCTCGATCTTCGGAGATTCGTTTCCAACCGCTGCCAGCCATTTTGCGTAGATCAACACTCTACCTACACTACGCTTTCCTATATTTGGTCTCCTCTCCACTAAATACACACACTAACTCCAATAAACTTTATTTAGTTATAGTGTTATAATATACTACTGGAAAAAATTAAGGGATCAAAAAAAAATTCCATATTTTTCGGTAGTTTTCAACAGGCCGTAACTTTGAGAGAAATGGTCGTACAGGAAATAATAAAAAAGGGAATTGTAGCTCCAAGTGTCTAGTTTATGGATTAGAAATTCAAAATTTTGTAGCTTCCGCGGTTTCTGAGTAATCGTAGAAAAACCAGCAGCAAAAAAATTCTCAAAATTTTTTTAGTTTTTTTTTGGTCTACGGGCGTGGAAAAAATTTTTTTAGCTTTACCACCATAAGGATCGGATACTTTGTTCAGTTAGCTTTAATTTCTTTTTGTAAACACCCTGATACGTGCACTCCTCGCTGAGATATCGGTCTTCAAATGGAAAAGGATCTTTTTGTCTTTGATTATCGATATCTCAGCAACCAATGATCGCACAGAAAGTTAGAGGTGGGTTTCAAGAACTTAAATGAATTTCCCTTAATAGCTGTCCATTGTTTTTTCGAAAAAAAAATTTTTTCGTTCTGTCACATGAATTTGAAAATGCAACAAAAAAAGGGCTTTTGGTGGTTTTTTGGAAAATCAAGCGCTGGATCGAAAATATTGAGGAAACCGCTAATGTTAAGTGTGCCTTTTACAGTTCAATATGTCCACAAAAACCCTACAAAGAATCAAATTAATCCAGCCAGCCATTTTTTTGTTTCACTTGACCGAATTTTTGAAAAAATTAAAGGATCACGTTTTTTGCTCTGAAAAGCTCATAATTTTTAAAAATGAGAAAAAACAATTGTTTTTTTCGAGCTTTTTCCACATTATCGTTACAGATGGTGCTTTTTCGAAAAAACAATGGACAGCTGTTAAGGGAAATTCATTTAAGTTCTTGAAACCCACATCTAACTTTCTGTGCGATCATTGGTTGCTGAGATATCGATAATCAAAGACAAAAAGATCCTTTTCCATTTGAAGACCGATATCTCAGCGAGGAGTGGACGTATCAGGGTGTTTACAAAAAGAAATTAAAGCTAACTGAACAAAGTATCCGATCCTTATGGTGGTTAAGCTAAAAAAATTTTTTCCACGCCCGTAGACCAAAAAAAAAACTAAAAAAATTTTGAGAATTTTTTCGCTGCTGGTTTTTCTACGATTACTCAGAAACCGCGGAGGCTACAAAATTTTGAAGTTCTAATCCAAAAACTAGACACTTGGAGCTACAATTTCCTTTTTTTTATTTCCTGTACGACCATTTCTCTCAAAGTTACGGCCTGTTGAAAACTACCGAAAAATTTGGAATTTTTTTTGATCCCTTAATTTTTTCCAGTAGTGTATTAATTGGACTTAACTTATGAATTTTGATTGTAAGGTATAAATAATAAGCGATACATATATTTGTTATAAGGTATATCAACATATTAAATTTAACTGAAGAATTTTCTACTTTTCCATAGACAAATAATTTTACTTTTTCTAGCGGCAATCACTTCCTTTAAGTAAATAGTGTCAACTCATTTCTTGCCGTAGTAGTAAGGTTTCACAGGTAATATGCCTATATAACTCTTATCAGCCATTGGTTCAGCTCTCTAACTTCTAGTCCAGACATTCCGAGTCGGCTCGAATTTCCTATAGAAAAGTTATTAAGAAAACTACGCCCAATAAATGACAATAGATCATTACTAACTTCTCTCAATCTACTAAATCAAAAAAAAAACATAAATACATACATTTTAAAGACATAACCCCCTTTCGAGGCAGTTGACTAATATCAGAAACAAAATATAACACACTCAACTAAAACCAAAAGATATATTAATAATAATAACAATAATATTAAATAATATTGTTCAAATAATACAATAGTATGTATAAACCAATTCATAGGTAAACCTTTATGTAACAATAGTCGGCCCTTATCTCGTTGGTAACATTTGGGCATTATGAAAGGAATAACTGATCCATCTACATCTTTCAAATATGATTGGGTGTATGTGTGTGTTTGTAAGTATCTTAGCTAACTATTCAGAAGGCTTTGAATGAATCCTCCTGAAACACGAGCGTAGAGGAGTATACTGATAAACAGACTGGCCATTGTTAACTTGTTGGGGCTCAAGTTGTACAGTACCTACGTAAGTGGTTCTCGGAATATTGTTAATCTTAGAAACAGGAATAACAGATCTTAGATATTTAATAATTTATTACACACCTGATTATTTCTCGTAACTTTGTTCGGACGGTATTTTTAATGATTAAAACCTTTTTAGAATATAAACTTTAGTGTGACAAAGATAATAATAATATATTTAATATAATAATAATGTTATTATCTTGGACACAATACACACAGCGCCCTCTAGTTCCAAGCCAAGCAACTAAATGCTTGTGTTGTGGATACTAGATAACGGATATTAATACACATATACTTTTCTTTTGTGAATACATACTTATAATACATAGAAAAAACCAGACGCCACACAAATATTCATGTTTGTCACAAATATTTGTGCTCGGGTGGGAATCAAACCCCCGACCTCATTGCTGCAGGCGGTAGTTTTACCAATGCGCCACGAGGCCCATAATTTATATTTTACTATTTATTAATGGTCTAATAGTTTGGCACTCCTTTTCTGAATTAAAAGTCTCAAGTTTTAATCCACGAATTCCTTTCAGCAGTTATATAAGATAAACGAGGCGTGTAAGTATCGTGCCTTATGCCGCTTTATTCTGTTCTCTATGCCTACCACGCAAAGGATTTGGCGTGAAGTTATGTTATAATAGTAACACATTTTCAGAGTCGATTCTCATAAAAATGAAGAAAAACTACACAACACTCTAAAACAATATCAGAAATATTAGAGCGCGTTACAAATACCTATAAATACCGAAACTGCTCGGTACAAATGATCCAGAATATTTCCCGCGGGCCCAAGTGTTATCCGACCTCTTTGCTATGTGCGATGTTTTATTTTAACTTGGGGGCAATGGATTCAGTGTGAAAAGTTACCTGTTAACTACATACATACATACACATACAAATATACATACATACATACATATACAAATATACATATAAATAAATTGTTAAACATCGACTCCCCGGCGAGTAAAAGTTCAGGTCGATGACAAAAATTTCCCATGAGCTTTTATATGAGTTCGACCCAGTGAAGCGACTCTACACAAATACTGTTTGTATTGTTGTGTTTATTTTTTTGGGGCGGATAAAATAATTGCACGTGCCAGCTTTTTCTTTTGTTTTTTTTTCTGATGATAGTTTACCAATTAGGTATTTCCCTATCATAATACAACTTGTATCAGTTGTATTATGATAGTTATCAGTGGTAGAGCCACGCAGATCGTCTCGGAAAATTGGCGTAAACTGGCTCTCTCTTCCCCATACCACTTCCAACCCCTTCATTATGCCAACAACGAAAACATTTCTAAGGAGGGTAGATATCATGCAGGCAGCCGGGCATAAAACCACAGCTAAATCTTTTTTTTTATGGGATTGGAGGGCAAACGAGCAGGCGTGTCACCTGATGGTCAGCAACCAACGCCGCCCATGGACACCAGCAACACATATAGTGTTACTGTTGCGTTGCCGACCTTTAAGGGATAGGGAATAGGAAAGGATGGGGAAGGGGGTGGGCCTCCGGGAACCTCTCTCACCGACCGAAACGCGGCATGAGCCACTTTACGTCGATCTTCTGAGAGGTCGTGGTATTTCACCGGTCGAGCCGGCCCATTCATGCAGCGAACTGCTTGGCTCTACCACTGTTTTTTTCTATCTTTTGACAACATGTAGGTATAGTTCGAAAGGATGACCTGTTATGCTAACCCCATTTAAAGTGGGAGTAGGGCGATAATGATGAAAAATTAATACAACTTGTAACATTGTATTTATTGTAAACTGTATATATTGTAAATGTATTATTCAAGGAAATCGACGTAAAATGACTTATGCCACATTTTGATTGGTAACAGAGCGTGGTTTCGGCGGCCGATACCCTGCTCTTTTTCCACCCCGTCCCACACCCTATCCCATATGACAATCCAGTATTTTAGATATACATGGGCAGCGCTAATTACTTGAATGACCGTTTACCCCCTTTCCTATAAAATAACAAGGTAATGCCATAAGAATACGCACATAAAACACTCCGATTCATAAATTCCATTAGATTTTAAATCGAAGATATCGGATTCAAATCGAGATTTTATTAAATCAACATCATTGTAAATTGTTTTATCTGACAGCCTTCGGCGAGTCAAAATATCATTGGACACTCGTTTTACGCGTGTTTTTATAAAAAATATAAAAGCTTTTTCCGTATTTATCTTGTTTATTAAACCTATTCATTCCGACGTTTCGGGCGCTTCATATCTCCAAGCACATAGGCAAAGGGCGGAGGGAAAAGGTTACTTTTTGTTAGTATCATTCGCTAAAACATAAAAGTATAGAGAATTCATAGTCAATTGAAATATGTAGACGTATACATAATCCGGCAATAAAGGGCACAATAATTTTAGTTATTTTTAATTATCAATATTTCTGTAGAGCCGATTCAAATCTGGGAACTTACAAACAAAAATTCTCGCGCTAAACAACTAGACTGTGCAGAAAATATAACAACATAGTTATCATTATTACTACTACAATTGTGTCTTATAGCGCTCTGTATTCTCTGCCTACCCTGCAAGGGATTCAGCATGAAGTTTTGTATGTGTGTTATATTTTTCGATCCGGACATGCAGAAATAATGAATGATGAAAGATTGACTGAGCAGATACTATGCAAAAAAGAATGGGTGTAGGAGTCGAAGACGGCCGTGACATGCATATGATAACCAGATAAAACGAGACCTGGAGGAAAGTGATTTCAGGAGCCTTAAAAAATCGACGAGCGTGTATGACCAGAGTTTTGAAAGTCAAAGAAGCGAGTGAGGCGTGTAAGAGTGGTGCCTTATGTTGCTCTGTTCTCTTTGTCTACAACGCAAGGGACTTGGCCTGAAGTTATGTATGTATGTATATTTTTCTTTATCGAAATTTAGTAAGATACAAGAGACTTACTGAATGAAAGCCGACTGACTAAAAGAGTATATCAAGCGAATGTGAGTGGCGGGATCGGGATCGGGAGACCAAGTTGGGGCTGCCACTACCAAATAAATGGTCTGTTTAAAAAAGGCAAAATGCGTAGTACCCGAAACCGGCGCAAATGCATGATGAGATGAATGACTGCAGATTAGGCGAAAGAAGTGTGTATCCTAACTTATTGAGAGCCAAAGTCTCTGACTACCCCTATACAGGCGTGAGTTTATGTATGTATTAGTACTTACCCGTGAATGTGGCACTCGTGGTGTCAGCTAGGTCGGGGCGGTGGGGCGCGCCGCCGCCCGCATGCTATCAGCTGGTCGGCGCAGCCATCTCGCCAGTACGCGCTTCGGCTCACCTCCCTGCGCCTGTTAAACACAACATACCATTCTTCAGACCTTCAACGAGATATTATGTCAAACTAAGCAATTGACGGGCCTCGTGGCGCATTGGTAAAACTACCGGCTGCAGCAGTGAGGTCGGGGGTTCGATTCCCACCCGAGCACAAATATTTGTGACAAACATGAATATTTGTGCGGCGTCTGGGTGTTTTTCTATGTATTATAAGTATGTATTTACAAAAGAAAAGTTTATATGTATTAGTGTCCGTTATCTAGTATCCATAGCACAAGCATTTAGTTGCTTAGTTTGGAACTGGAGGGCGCTGTGTGATTTGTGTCCAAGATATTATTATTATTAATTAAAGCTTTATTGTTATATTATTATTATATATCCTGACACTGGCTCACACCAATGACTTTTCGAAATTGTTTTCGGAAGTTAAGTGTGATAAATATCGATGACTGAAAACTTTGTGCCCGGTATGGCAATAGGTTCGCCACCTACTCCATTTGGGACGTAAACATAACAGCGAGACGAGGCTTAACAGCCGCTGCCTACACCTTAGGGTAACAAAGGCGTGAAGTTATGTTATGTTATTATTATTATAACATTCTATATCATGTCTTTTATCTATATCAACTTTGTGCTTTGTATGGGTATAGATTCGTCACCTATTCCACTTGGGACGTAACGTATCGACTTGACTAGTCAAGGCTTGTCCACCTAGTGGGGGGACGGCCTACTCCGCGTTGACCGGTACGTGGTCGCCACTCGAGCACCTTTCTACCCCAGCGGTAATCGGTTCGTCGAGCGATGTGGCCAGCCCATCTAAACTTCAACGTGCTAACTTTCCGGGCTATGTCGGTCACGCCAGATCTCTTGCGTATCTCCGTATTGCGGATTTTGTCACGCAGAGAGATTCCAAGCATAGCCCGTTCCATAGCACGCTGAGCCACCTTGAGCTTCGTCATGAGGCCAACATTCAGAGACCACGTCTCAGCTCCGTATGTCATCACTGGTAACACACATTGGTCATAGACCTTAGACTTCAGGCACTGTGGGATTTTGGACGAGAAGATTTCCCTTAGTTTCCCGAACGCTGCCCAACCGAGTTGAATCCGTCGGTTTATCTTTTTCTCGAAGTTGGCTCTACCTAGCTGGACTGTTTGTCCTAGGTAAACATAGTGGTCGACAACTTCGAGGATCGCATCGCCAACAGTAACCGGTGCTTGAATGACATGGGCATTGAACATTATTTTGGTTTTGTCCATGTACATTCTGAGACCTACTTGTTGGGAAAATCTGCTGAGATCCTTGAGCATTGTACCAAGGTCCACCAGTGACTCTGCCATGACCACGATATCGTCGGCAAATCGAAGGTGAGTGATGTATTCGTAGTTGATGTTGATGCCTAGTCCAGACCAATCCAGGAGCTTGAATACGTCCTCCAATGCAGCGGTGAACAACTTCGGGGAAATTACATCCCCTTGTCTGACACCTTTCTGCAATGGAATGGGATTCGTACTCCCAGACCCAATCCGGACTGACATAGTGGCGTTTCTATACAAACACTGCAACACTTCGATATACCGATAGTCAATTTGGCATCTCTGGTGGGACTGCAGCACTGCCCAAGTTTCGACGGAATCAAAGGCTTTCTCATAGTCCACAAACGTCAGGCACAAAGGCTGATTATAATCCTCGGTCTTTTGTATAATTTGGCGTAGTGTGTGTATGTGGTCTATGGTACTATAGCCTTTCCGGAAACCGGCTTGTTCGGGAGGCTGGAAGTCGTCGAGCCTGCGCGAGAGTCGATTTGTAAAGACCCTCGAGAACATCTTATAGACATGGCTCAAAAGCGAGATGGGTCTATAATTTTTCAAGCGAGTTGTATCACCCTTTTTGAAAAATAACACCACCACGCTCCTGGTCCATGCCCCTGGAACGACGCCCCCGAGCACGACAGAATTAAAAAGTTTCTGAAGGGCCTTAAGGATCGGTGTACCACCCGCCTTCAGAAGTTCGGTAGTAATTCCATCGTCACCCGGTGCCTTTCCGTTCTTTAGCTGCTTGAGAGCCATTCTGATCTCGTACAGACTGACGTCCGGGATGTCTTCGCTGTAGTGCCGAATTAGCTTGGATCTGGGATCTCGAGCTAAGCCCACAGCAGGAGTTTGTGAAGACTCATATAACTGTCTATAGAACTTCTGAACCTCTCCCAGAATCTCATCTTTGGAAGAAACAACGACGCCGTTATCCTTCTTCAATTTAGTCAATTGACTCTGCCCATTAGACAGATCTCTTGCGAATACTTTAGAGCCTTGGTTTCGCTCTATAGCTTCTTGTATCCGCTGGGTGTTAAATTTGCGAATATCGCGTCGTATATTTTTCGAGATCTGCCTATTTAGCTGCCTGAGTTTGGACCAATCGGCCGAAGACTGCGTTGAAATTTCTCGTCTCTCTTTCATGAGCCTGAGAGTAGGTTCCGACAGTTTTTGAGTTCTGTTAGCACGTCGCTTACTAAAAAATTTTGCACCGACGGCATGCACAACTTCCACTATCCTGCTGTTCATATCGTCCACTGTTTCACACTCATCTAGGCATTGGAAGCGATTTTGGAGTTCGAGCTGAAAGTTTTCTGGGTTTTGGTATTGAACAGGTGAAGGACGCAAAGTAGACCTCATCCGACGTGACCGCTCGACTTTGACACAGAGATTCAACATGCCTCTAACTAGTCTGTGATCGCTCCCAGTTTTCACTCTGTTGATCACTGAGACATCGTTGAATATATGTCGTTTGTCTGACAAGATGAAGTCTATCTCATTCCTCGTTGAACCATCGGGGCTAATCCAGGTCCATTTCCTTTGTGGCTGTTTTCTGAAGAAGGAATTCATCATAAAGAGGCCCTCCTTCTCCAGAAATTTAGCCATTTTTTGACCCCTCTGGTTTCTCTGTCCAACACCGAATTGCCCCACCCTCAGCTCATCGTCTTTCCTCGTGCCTAGTTTAGCGTTGAAGTCTCCCATAACCACAGTGAAGTAGGTTTTGGACGAGTGGATGGCTTTCGAGATCTCCTCGTATAAGGCCTCCACTTCGTCGTCGGGGTGTGTCGAGGTCGGCGCGTAAACCTGTATGACCTTCAGCGAATATCCCTTGGATATTCTGAGTATAAAGTACGCTACCCTTGTCGACACACTCTCGATCCTCTCCACGTTGGCTACTAGAGACCGGTGAACGATAAATCCGACACCACCTTGCGAGGTGTTATCGCCTTCCCGGTAGAAGAGCAAGTTTCCAGACCGCAGGATTACCGTATCCTCCCCCTGTCTTCGGACTTCCGATAATCCCACAATGTCCCATCGAATCTTACTCAGTTCTTCTTCCAGTTCGGTGATCCTCTCGTCAGTCCTAAGCGTGCGTATGTTGTGTGTTACCAGGGCCAAAGTTCGTTTTTTATGGTAGCCGTGTCGCGACCGGTGATTTTTAGCACCCCCTACTCCGCCGTTACCGAGCCCGCTACCGTGAGCCAACGGAATAGCGGAGCTGCCGTGACTGGGGGCCGTAGCTTTTCCTTGTAGTACCATGGGGGGTTTTTGCCATAATCGCCACGCTTGGCAGGCGGGTTGGCGATCGCAGTAGGCTGTATTTTGTTGGGAGAGAATGCTGCTGCCCATTCTTCCAGCTTTTCCCTTAGTCGCCTTTTACGACACCCACGGGAAGAGATGGGGTGGCGGTATTCTAAGCCGGCGCCACACAGCTAAGCCGGCGCCACACAGCTAAGCCGGCGCCACACAGCTAGCCGCCGCCTATTACTTTGGATAAAAAAGGCGTGAAGTTATATAAATAATAAACATAGTTTTCGAAATGGATCACCGATCGATCGATTGATCATTGCTTCTAGGTTTATGGAAACTAAATAGAAACATAACATTAATCGGCAACGTTGTTTGATACATTTGCTATATTCACAAATAAAACTTAAGCTCATTATTATTACAGTAAATGTAAAGTTGTTTTTAGGGTACGTAAACAAAATTCTGTCCAGTCTTCTTTATTTAATTATTACTAAATACTCATATTTATAATCTATTTATTTCACTTTTATGCTAAACGTTATTTTAATCTTCGCTGTGTATATTAACAACAACCTCGTCACTAACGTAGAGAACGCATTATATTCACGCTAACTGGGACATCGCTATGAATAAATTTCACAAACATATTCACAATGATAAACAAACACTTCATAATCACGGCAATCAGGAGTATAAGCTTCTCTAGGAATTATTCAGTACTATACTGTAGAATTACAATACAATACTATCTTACTATCTGAAGGTCCGTAGCATGTCTACGCTTTTCGTAGCAGTCTTATATTAACAGTGAATTCAGGAATGGATAGGATTGATCGGTGACATACCACGGCTTCTCGGAATATCGACATAAAGTGGCTTATGCCGCCATTTTATTCGCTGAGAGAGGGACCCGGATTCTCCCTATTTTACCATTCTGCTCCCTAACAGGCCAGCAACGCAATTGTGAACCTATCTATGCTTCAGGTATCTATGGGGGACGGTAGTTGCTTACCATCAGATGACCCGTTTGCTCGTTTTTCAACTTTTTCCAAAAACAAAATTACATACTATCTGTATGTCCGTAGTACGGGCACGGCTTCGTAGACGTATTTTCGTAGCATTTAAAAATATGCTACGGAGCTACGCAAAGATTTTCAATTACCTTTATAAAAATATTGTTTATGTCTGTAAAATATACGTAATCATTTAAGTTTCATTAATTAATAATAAAAAAAAATATATAGCTTCGTTATCAGAATAATAATACTTGAAAATTATTGTCTATTCGCATAATTATTGTAATCGCTGGTACACGATGTTTTATAAATATATGATCAAAAAATTCAATAGTCTTTGTCTCTGAAAGCCTTTACTAGATTGATTAAATCTAAATAATACCATTTAAGTATAAACTTTCTTTCAAATCCATAAAAATGCAAATCCATATCCATATGATGAAATTATGGCCGAACATTATATAAGGGCTTTTTGAACAGCCTTTATTACGCTGATCATCAACCAAGTTTTATTGCTTCGATAAGGTTTTTATTCCTTTTATCAGTCCAAACATTTGAAGGTCTTCGTCATCAAAATCGAAATTGTCAGCCGAGAACACTTTTCCTCGATTCTTATCACTTATATATGTAAGATGATAGCTGACGAGGCTCTATTTGGTGTTACTGATCTTGTTATCACCGGAACATACAAAATGAGGTATGAGCCAGTTCCAGAACTCAGAATCGCTCTTTTTTGTGTAGAAGGGGCAAACAACCAAACGTATCTGCAATACCGTGATAGTTACAGTTGCGTTGCCGTTGCGTTCTTAAGAATGGAATAGTTAAGATAGGGGAAGAGGGTGGGATACCTCACTCGACTACCTCGACATGAGTCACTTTACGCCGATTTTCCGAGCGATCGGGCTATTTCACTTGTCAAGCCAGTACATTTATGCAAGTGGTTCCAACACATATTTTCGTCTCAATATTCTATTTAGGGTGACAGCCAGGATTTAAAATTCAACATCTCTTGTTAGAATTTGATGAATGAATTTTTAGAATCACTGTAATAATTGTTCACCAGTAATGTAAAAAGTCTTATTTAATAAATCTTACATGAATAGATTTTTAAACGTGTGTCTCCAGCGGAGGTTTTATGCAGACAACGCGAATGAGGTCGCCAGAAATAGGACAAAACACACATTCATTCATTCATTCATTCGTCATCTTTCGTTACTACCCTTTAAAAGAAAAAAGGAGACTGCATCTTATAGTTGATATTGTACTTACCTGGATATGAATAATCTGTATCCTATTGAAAGTATGATTATACCTTCAAGCTATCGTTACTAAATATTTTATCCATCTTTAGTGTCGCAAAATAATGTTTTTATGTGTTTCATTAAACAAATAATTGTTATTACAATCAGTTTAGCTCCAGTTTTCCAGTGGCCGCTTCTGATTCAGAAGATTGCTCGGATTTTGAAGTTATGTGTTATAAAATTAAATGTAGATGACAATTTTGTGCCCGATGAATAGCAATGGTTTCACCAGCTATTCCATTTGGGACGTAACGTAACGATTCAACAATGCTTGTTATGGTATATTTAAAAAATTTTAGTTTGATCAATTATTTGTAAATGGCGCCTTAACCATAAAACGCATTATAATGAACTTAACAGCAGCAGAGCGACGCAATTCGCTGTATGAATGAGCCGCCTCGACCGGTGACATTCACGACCTCTCGGAATATCGACGTAAAGTGGTTCATGCCGTGTTTCACTCAGTGAGAGAGGTATTCGGAGGCCCACTTCACGTCTCCTCTTCTCATGCCACTTCCGATCCCTTCCATATCCCATTGCAATGGCTGATAACGCAACTGAAACACTATCCGTGTTCAGGTGTCCATGGGCAGAGTTTGTTGCTTGCCATCGACTAACATGCCTGCTCGTTTGCCCCCCTATCCCATAAAAATCGTGATGATGCATGTCCTTGGAATAATAGTGTTGTTAATTTGTTCGTCGTTTGTTTAAATTATTTTAGTTTGATTACCTGTATAGGTAAATTTAGACTACAAGGAAGCATTTGATTCGTTGAAACATGATAAATTAAGGGAATCCCTCGCCGCTCAACGGATCCACAGCAAATCATTACACAGTATAAAACAAAGTCACTTTCCGCTGTCTGTCCCCGTATATGCGCATATCTTAAAAACTACGCAACGGATTTTGATGAGTTTTTTTTAATAGTTAGAGGGTGTCAACGGGGTGGTTTTGACCTATAATTCATGTATAGTGTAGTAAAAAAAAAGTGATGCTTGTCAAGATTTAGAACTTTAATCACAAACGCTGCCTGAACCCTAAGTGATAAATCAAAACAACGTACTACATTATTACACACCCTCCGCGAGGGCATATGTCTATCTCTTAGGGATAACCCACAATAACCATTTTTGTTTTTTTTTACTTTTTACGAGAAACAATGGCCTATTTACGAAGCGATTTTAAACATTACAGTATTAATTTTCATCCAATTATGTATCTTAAATAGATTGTGCATGTACTATAGAAAATCTTGGCCCTTTACAGCATGTAATTTAATCAAATATTTTCGAAGATATTGCAGTATTAACATAGCGTGATAGCAGATAATACTTTTGATGCGGAACAAAGTTCGCCGGGTCAGCTAGTACATTAATATAATAAGGAGTATATATAAAAATATGACAGCTAAAATACGTACAGAAGTGTTAGGAGAATGTTTCCCCATTAGGAAGGGAGTTCGACAGGGAGATCCGTTATCACCAAAATTGTTCTTGGCAACCCTAGAACATATATTTCGACAACTGGAATGGAATGATTATGGCATAAATGTTAATGGAGTATTACTAAGTTACCTAAGATTCGATGATGACTTGGTATTAATATGTGGTGATCCAAACACTATGAAAGTTATGATTGAACAATTGATAAACGCAAGCGAAAACGTAGGATTATCAATAAACTACAGTAAAACAAAGTTGATGACAAACTACTACAAAACTCCAATAAAACCAGAAAATTGACAGGCCTCGTGGCGCATTGGTAAAACTACCGGCTGCAGCAATGAGGTCGGGCACAAATATTTGTGACAAACATGAATATTTGTGTGGTGTCTGGGTGTTTTTTTTATGTATTATAAGTATGTATTTACAAAAGAAAAGTATATACCTTCTGTGTACTAAGTATCGGGAATTTGTCAATAAAACAAAAAATACAAATTATTCATCTAAATTTATTTTATCGCCTTCAAAGTAGGCCCCATCGCATGCAATACAACATCTCCACCGCTTCACCCAGTCTTCCATACATTTTTCATAGGCTATTTGCGGTATGGCCTTTAGCTCATTCAGCGAATTTTCTTTTATGGCTTCTATTGACTCAAAACGTTATCCTCGAAGTGGTAATTTTAACTTGGGAAATAAAAATGTCAGACGGAGCCATACGGTGAATAGGGTGCTTGGTCGAGAACGTTTGTTGAATTTTTCGCTAAAAACTCTTTCACTATAATGGCTGTGTGTGATGGTGCATTATCATGGTGCAGCATCCATGAGTTGTGTCGCCACAAATCTGGACGTTTTCGGCGGATACTCTCATGCAAACGCTTCATGACGCCTAAATAATATTCTTTATTCACTGTTTCTCCCTCTGGAAGGAATTCGGAGTGAACCACACCACGGTAGTCAAAAAAAACTGTCAGCATCACCTTGATTTTGGTGCGACTTTGCCGCGGTTTCTTGGGTTTCGGCTCGTTTTTGAGACGCCATTCTGAAGACTGTTGGCTTGTTTGCATGTCATACTCATAAACCCATGTCTCGTCGTCAGTTATTATACGTTTCATAAAGGTCGGATCCGTAGAAGCTTGGGAAACCATGTCTTCAGCGACATGCTTTGTCTGCCCTTTTTGAACAAAATTGAGCTCTTTTGGAACTAGTCGAGCGGCGACGCGTTTCATGCCTAAAATGTCAATGAGAATATTGTGGACGGACTTAAAAGATATGTTCACGTCACTAGCCAACTCTCTCAGACTCATACGTCGATTTTCGAGCACTAGCTTCTTGATTCTATCGATGTTTTCTTTAGTCGTAGCGGTTGAAGGTCTACCAGAACGAGGCAAGTCTACTACTACTTCTCGGCCTTCTTTAAAAGCCTTATACCATTCATAAGCCCTTGTTTTCGATATACATGATTCGCCGTAGGTATTTCGCAACATTTTTAGTGATTCACCACATGAAATATCATTCGAAACACAAAATTTAAGGCACACTCTTTGTTCAACAATATTTTCCATTGTAAAAATCGCCGAGGACTCAAAACTATGACCAACAAAAAGTTTAGTTTAAAACAAATTAAATGACAGATCCCGTTCAAATTTTGCGCGCTAAATCAGTACAGTGCTACCAACATGCAGTAAAAAAATTAGAACGACCTCTTTTACGCGGGTCTCTTTATTGACATATGCCCGATACTTTTTACACAGAGTAGTATGTATTAATATCCGTTATCTAGTATCCATAACACAAGCATTTAGTTGCTTAGCTTGGAACTAGAGGGCGCTGTGTTTATTGTGTCCAAGATATTATTATTATTATAATTCTGCTGAATTAGAATATGTAAGCGAATACTTAGGCCAAATAATATCTCCAATAGACATGACAAATAAGGAAATTCAAAATAGAATAAATCTAGGGTGGAAGAGATACTGGGCTCTTAAAGACGTAATGAAAAACACTGATATACCATTAGAAGGGAAGAAGAAAGTGTTTAATACATACATCCTACCAAGCATGACTTACGGATGTCAGACGTGGAGTTGCACAAAGAAAAATGTCAAAACACTAGAAACTTGCCAGCACCGTATGGAATGAAGCATACTCAACATAAAATTAAAAGACAACATTAAGTTAAAAACAATAAGAAAAGAAACTAAGATTATAGACATAAAATATCAAATTAAACAACTAAAGGGTCATTCCAGTATCGCGGGTGCAACATTTTAGACGCCTGTTTTAGTTTAATATAAGTAAATAAAAAACATTTTGAAAGAAATTAGTATTTAAAGGACTACATTTTTATGTGTTTACTTAACATTAATCAATAAAAAAATTAAAATCACATTTTCATAGTCAGGAGAAAGGTTCAAAGTGGCATAGCGGGTGCAACCAATTTGGCCCGATCCACCAGATTACAAACAAAAAATACATAACTCTGTTAATTTTTAGACATTTAATTTGTTATACCTTAATATTCAGAAATATAATAAAGCAACAAATAATATAAAATAAAGACTCTAAACAAAACAAAAATAATTAATTAATTATTATATTTTTTAACTGTCGCGGGTGCAACATCAATGATTTTACAGATTATACTAATTCTTCGGATGGTAATATTTTCAAACGCGCAAAAATAAAATATGACGTAAAATTAAATAAAAATATAAATACTACTAACTTTTATGCACTCATAATAAAAAAACGGCTAACTGCGAGATTTAAAAAATCATGTCTAAAATCGTCTATAGCGGAATCGCCCTAAAATGGAAATGGGCAGGACACCTATTAGGAAGTAAGACAAATAAGTGGACGAATGAAGTGACGGAGTGGTGCCCTAGATATAAAAATAGAAGAGAAGATAGGCAACACCGTAGGTGAGAGGATGACATCAAAGAGGTGGTAGGACCGTTTTGGATGAGAACTGCTAAGGACAGACACCTGTGGAGAGTATTTGGGGAGGCCTATGCGAATGCAAGACAGTCAAACGTCACTGGTGTCTGATAGAAACTTACGTAACTACCTATTGTTATATTTATTGATTGTTAATAAAGGCTTATTTATTTATAGGTAGATTTAGAAATTAAACAAAGAACAAATTGATGGTTTAATAATAATAATAAACCTACAGCAAAAAGTACGACTTTTTAAAAATGGTAAAAAAATATTACCCAAAGTAAATTCCTGAAGTGCGTATAACATTGCGTAGTACATATGTCTACTAAGTGTATCAATATTCAGTGACATTTTCAGAGAGGTGTCATCTCGTGTAAAAGGGCTCATCTTTCACGATACACCCCCTCCTCAGGTTCTGTCGAATAAAGTAGCCTACTTACATAACATCCGAACATTTTTCACGTGAATACGATGAAGAAATAGTAAATGTTGACATATCTATACATATGTACTTTTTTCGTAGCGCTGAAAGAGTTATATGGAGAATTCATTTTCAAATGGAATAAATTTAAACTAAATAACGTTGATAATATATAATTTACGGTTCGAGCGCAACGAGTCGCAGGTTCGAATCCTGGCTTACACCAATGAGTTTTCTTAAATCTTTTTGGAAATTGTAAGTGATATATCGATGACTGACAACATTTTTTTTCCTATATATGACGATAGGTTCTGCTAATTATTTGTTACGTAAAATTGTAGCTTAAATGCCTCTATTACAAGAGATTTTTGACTATTTAAATTTTAACAATTGATTTGATCATATTCCTGCCCTTGTCCCACTTTTAGAGACATCGCCACAACAAGTCATCCTTTCGAACTATCCATGTTGTCAAAAGATTTGGCTGTGTGTTTTATGACCGGCCGCCTGGTTCAGGACAAACCTCCTTGAGAATATATATTTTTTTGGTGGTTTAACAATTAATTACATTGGTATAAAATTATATTCATATGATTGTAAATTAAATATTTTTCCAATTGGAAAAAGTATCAGAATTATTTGTCAAAAGAATATACCTGTATTTGAGTATTAATCTCATAATAAATACTCGTAAAGTATCAGTGGTCCAGTGGTCGAGCACCCCGGTTCTGAATCAAGAATACGGGAGTGTAAATCCTGACTCTCAAGAATGACATTTCGAAATTAATTTCGAAAGTTATGTATGATAAATATCGATGACTGAAAACTTTGTGCCCGGTATGCCAATATGTTCGCCATATGGGGCGTAAACATAACGGCGAGTCGAGACTTAACAGCCACTGCCTACATCTGTTGTGTAGAAAAAGGCGTGAAGTTATGTTAAATTATAAATATTCGATAAAATATCATTTTTATGTCATACCGAAGAATACTTGTCTATTGTATATCCAATAGATATGTCAGAGACAATGATATATGTACCCAATATTAATAATATTTATGGGTGCACAAAGGGTACCCAGCTACGCTTCAGAGTTACCAAGATTTATTTATGGCCCTAAAGGATAGAATATTATAGGACAAAGAATATAATATATATATAAATAATAGAAGAAGAAAAAAGAAGAAGAAGAAAGCTTTGATAAAAAAAAATACAGATTTGATGAAATGTAGAAATTCAACGAAAAATACGCTTTTTTTATTGAGCTGAAATTCTATAGTGCAAATCATCCCAAAATCATATTATCATACACTAGATGACCTGGCGAACTTTATTTCGCCTAAAAGATTTTTTTCTAAAATAAAAGTAACCCCAGTTACTTCTTATTACAACAGGTACGTACCAATAAAAGCCCCGACATTTCAGAGATTACCCGGAACAAACAGACAGACAGACAAAAAAAATGTTATTTTAGTGTATAAACCGCATATGTTATTCTTATATATACATCTGAATGTAGTAGAAATCAGCTATTTTATGGGATAGAATAAGTGGTTCACCAGATGGTAAGCAACTACTCACCGCCCATGAACACCGTAGTGCGTTGCCATCCTCTTAAGAGGGGAAAGAAAGGGGATCGGGCCACCGGATACCTCTCTCACCGAACGAAACGCGGCACGTGCCACTTCGCGCCGATATTCCGAAAAGTCGTGGTATTTCACCGCTCGAGCCGGCCCATTCATGCAGCTAACTGCAGGAGTCTACCACTGTTAAAATGTACACACAGTTCAATTTTATTTCTATGGATACATTACGAAAATCTTATCCATCTCTCATTATTAAGATAAAGATATTAATATATTTATATTAAGTTTCGCGAGTGATTAGAAAAATACTTTTAGTATTAGATTTGACTGGAGACTTAGACTGCTGTGTGGCGCCGGCTTAGAATACCGCCACCCCATCTCTTCCCGTGGGTGTCGTAAAAGGCGACTAAGGGAAAAGCTAGAAGAATGGGCAGCAGCATTCTCTCTCAAGAAAATACAGCCTACTGCGATCGCCAGCCCGCCTCCCAAGCGTGGCGATTATGGCAAAAACCCCCATGATTGAGCGGTCCGGCAGTTGTGGCGCTCTATGGAGGAGGCCTATGTCCAGTAGTGGACCTCAAAAAGGCTAATGATGATGAATGATGAGTATGAGATTTTATTGACTAAAACTAAATAAAATAACAGACCCGTAGGATTAGGAGAGGAACAGTTTTAGCACTAAAGATACGACGAAACGAAATTAGCGCAGTCAGCTAGTAAGGTTATATAAAATAATATCTGATGTTTGGAAATAGATTCTGCCATCTCTGTATGTAATTCATTTATATGATTCAAATGAATGATACCCACATAATACTACTATCTATGACTCTGGGTGTGAGGTCGTGAAGTTACACACACTTAGATAATGTTTGTTAATAGATAGATAGTGGTTTTCGTCTAGACAGTAAGATATTCCTTATAAAGCTGCTGTTTATAAAACAATTAACTTGTTCTTGTAAAGAATAGTGAAGTCTATCACCATTACTATCACCACGACCTTCCAGAATATCGGCGTAAAGTGGTTCAAGTCGCGTTTCGCTCGGTCAGAGAGGTACCTGTAGGCCCAACCTCTTCCCTTCTCCACTATCCATCTCACTTCCAACCCCTTCACTATCCCACCAACGAAAACATCTCCAAAGAGGGTTGACGTCAGGCAGGCGGATATATAATATGGATAGTTCGATAGGATGACATGTCGCGATGACCCCACTTAAAGTGGGATAAAGAAGAGAATATAGAAAAAATGATACTGCTATAAATAATATAGACAAAGAACAGCCCGCACGAATCACAAAACAAAATGTCCGCTTAATAAACCGCAACACTCAAAAGCGTACCATACAGTTTTGATATGTGTGTCGGACATTCGACAATTGTCACATGTGGAGACTACACTGTTTATTTGTAACAAGCCGGTGACATGGACACTCATTCTCCAAATGTTTTCGTTGTCGGTCGGAGAATGCCGACACGGCGACATCTACTTCACATTCCGTTGACATAATACAACACTGACAGCACCCAGTACTTTTCCGAAAATGTTTTTCGTTCTGGCGACGCTCGAAAAGCCTTTTCTGACGTTATTCGGCGGGCGTCCTCGTATTTCGTATTTGTTTTTTATTTTTCTGTTTTTTTTTTGTTCCTCCATTTCTCTTCCTGTAATTGTCTCGCACGCTTCGTACTGCAAAAATTGTCCCTATATTTATTAATAAGCTTAAAAAAGAAATTCTCCTTTATTTGAACACATATCTTCTGTATACTTTTTTAAGATTAATACTCTTCAAAATCAGTTTTCAAAGACAGATGGAGTTATTTTATATTATATTATTTCTAGATATACCCATTCATATTCCGTCTCGATTGCCTATATGTCGAGCAGCTAGTGACTAAAACAAGTCGTGAGATCGAATCCGGGATTGAGAAAATAATTTCTCGGATTTTTTCACCAAATTTATGTGTGATAAATATCGATGACTGATGATAACATTGCGTCCATCGTTATAAGTACCAACACAGATTTAATTATTAACAGCCGCTGCCTTCACTTTCGGAAAAAAATGCGTGAAATTAAAAAACAAAACCTTATCCAAATGAGTGTAAAAAATATTTTGATATTTAAAAACTTTAACAATTATAATTTAACATGCTATCGTTACATTTGACGGTTTCTAACTGCCGGCTTTTATCAACGTCATAACTTACAAAGATAATGGCCGTCATAAGCCCAGAGGAATGTCCACCACATATGCGCTTTATACAGCCTTATGGAGAATAAAGGTGGACCAATAACTGCTCTGTGTTAATAGCCCAGTACCTCCTGTGTGCCAATATTTCGTTTATAGAGGTATCCGTGTGTTGGTCAACGGGGGAACAGTTGCCTAAAAGCTTCCCGAACGATTAACTTAATTACATTTCCGTAAGGGTAGGGTAGTGTAGTGAATTTATTTTACAGAAATAATTTTGCAGTGATACTGCGTGTTAGTGTACAAACTCTAATCCGGTAGCAACAGGATAAACTGTTTATTTTTAAGATTAGTAAATAAAAACGACTTACTATAACCGACACGCTATATAATCTCGTTTATATAGGTCTCTGTGGTCCAGTGATCGAGCAACCCGCCATTGAATCTAGAGGTCGCGGGTTCGAATCCTCACACTGGCTCACACCAACGACTTTTCGAAATTGTTTTCGGAAGCTAAGTGTGATAAATATCGATGACTGAAAACTTTGTGCCTGCTATGACAATAGGTTCGCCACCTATTCCATTTGGGACGTAAACATAACTGCGAGACGAGGCTTAACAGCCGCTGCCCACACCTTCGGGTAAAAAGGCGTGAAGTTATGTTATGTTATATAAAATCATTGTGTTGGTTTTACATATAAAATTAAAGGGAGTATTTTATTTTATACTGGAGTATTCATTAATATTGCACTATTTGTTTTATATTTTATTATTACGAATATACAGACTTTAATAATAAGCGAAATAGAAGTAAACAGTCTCTACAAAATGAAATAAAAAAGAATAAACAAACACGCACCAAAGAGTTTGGCAGAATAGATAAAAAAAAGGTTCACAAATTCAAATTTAGAACTTCAAAAATCTCAACCAATACCAGAGAAAAAAAAGTATGTACCTATTTTTCGTTAACGCAGGGGCACGCCTTTCCGCAGACCGCAAAATGTAGAGGTATTACGCATGCCAATAGAGGCCAAAATACCCACTAAACCACTGAGGCGCACTTCTCCGTCCTTTCCATGTAGGGGTGCCAGGGGCTCACGAAAAGCATGGGACGGAATCCCAGCTAACCGTGCAGCGCAGATAACGATCAATCAGGCGAAGACCTGGGCTCGGTCCGCCACTCAACGCAGAGCGCTGAGCTGACGGCCATCACCGAGGAGTCGACTCCCATCAGGACCCAGCTCGCCGTGGAGCGCGGAATGAAAATTTAGAGTGGTATGTTGTTGTAATATAAAAATATCGAAAGAGAAATTTACGTGGATGCCAAATAGATGTTGTCTGATTCTCATACCTAACCGATTAGCCTACAAAATTTCATGAGAATCGGTCAAGCCGTTTTAACTACAAATGCCGCTACACCCGAATTTGTAATATAATATATATACATTATACTTATATATATTATAAGTATATATATATATATATATATATATATATATATATATATATATATATATATATATATACATGAAGTGATTTTTCCCATCAATCACTTTTGTTTGATATTATCTTAATAGGTACTCTACTTGCAATAGACGAGTTACGTCTAAACAATAATAAATGAAATAATGTTCTTCTTTAATAAGTTTGCTCAGCTTTTGCTTTTATAAAGAAATATAACCTTACTCGTAGATAAAACTTACGGAGCTACTTAAGTCTTACGAATGGTCACAGGTTTAGTTCTTTAAATCTTCACAATTAGTAATAAATGATGAATTTTTATCTAATATTTTTAACGAAAATTCTTATAGTTTAATTACATATGTGAACAACTAATTAATTTTATGTGATTTCACAAAAATATCATCATATATATGTCGAACAGACTGACATACAAAGAAAAGCTATGTGTACTAGTGTAATATGGCTTCCTTTTCAACCTTCGGGAGGAACGGCGTCGAGATAAATGGGGTTTCTAGTATCCTCAAGCTCTTTTAATATTTCATCTCCACCACAGTATTACTTATGACCTCACGTTACTCCTTTGAAATTTCCCAAGTGGGCAACGAAGTACTAATAAAATAATCATAAGCATAGTTTTTTATAGAATATTCGGCTTCTGATCCAGAGGTCCGGGTTCGATTCCAGACACTGGCTCACACCAATGACTTTTCGAAATTGTTTTCGGAAGTTATGTGTGATAAATATCGATGACTGAAAAACTTTGTGCCCGGTGTGGCAATAGGTTCGCCACCTATTCCATTTGGGACGTAAACATAACGGCGAGATGAGGCTTAACAGCCGCTGCCTACACCTTTGGGTAACAAAAGGCGTGAAGTCATGTTAAGTTTATAGAATATAATTAAATTACAAAAAAAAAAAAATTCGCGTGGAGTCTCTCCGCGCTATGGAAGTAAAACTTTGTAACAAACATACATTTATAACTCGCATAATTTAAAAAGAGCACATCTAACTTACATTACGACGGGCCTCGTGGTGCATTGGTAAAATCGAATGTAGAACGGAGATTGGCGGATTCAATCCCCACTTGAGTATAAATCTTAATATGGGTCTGAGTAGAATTTGGTAATTACTCCTCTATTTAAGAAGATACCCCATATTCAACGTCGTATTGTTCTTTGATTTAGGTACTCCCCCAAGCTCAAGCCCATTCAACCCATATTGTAAAAATGCATTAAAATACTTATTCCGCAATATTGGATTTAGGATGACGTCACATTTTTCAACATACTATCGAAAAGCCCTTTTATTTGATACACATAAAAGCATTAAAACTATCTGTGAATGAGAGCTATTGGTATTTCCCGGGCGAGCCAGCCCATTTATGCAGCCGACTGCTTGGCTCCTCGTGTTTAAAAACTTTAAAAATGAGTTGTAAGATCAAGAACTACGTAATACATAATAAGTAATATTTATTACCTAATATATACCTACATACTACATTGCAAAATGAAAAATTCGATCCATGCGGTTCGAATAAGAATATCGACGTAAAGTTGCTCGTGCCGCTTTTCGTTCGGTGAGGGAGGTATCCAAAGGTCCGAGCCCCTTTCCCTCCTACTCTCTTAAAGGAGCGCAACGCACCACAGTGTTCATGGGCGGTGTCAAATTGCTTACCATCAGGTGACCCACTTACTCGTTTGCCCTCCTATCCCATAAAAAACTAAGAATTGAATTGTTATTATCATTTTCGCGTGGAGAATTATCCAAATCTCAAATTTTTACCAAGGGTTACCTACCTAATATCAAGTAATTCAGAGAAATCATTGGCTCGGAATCGATCCCACTACCAGCGAGACTATTAATATTAAAATACTACTATTAAAAATTGGAATGATAACTAAGTTCAAATGATAACTAAGTTCCTGACTAGTAAGTAAGTGGTGTAACGTAATGGTATTATTACATCACTAGTAAAACTAATAATCACTTCGAACTTTGAAAATGTATAATGTGTTGAAATGTAAATTATAAAAGGCATGGCACTTCAAATAGAATGTGATTAACAGACATAAAATAGAATGATCAACATTATCATAATGGTGTCTATATAGATATTTAATCCAAATATCTATTTGGAATATATATCATACGGACACGTCACAGACATGTCTGTTAATCACCATCTATTTGAAGTGCCATGCCTTTTATAATTTACATTTCAACACATTATACATTTTCAAAGTTCAAAGGAATTATATTAAAGATAATATATATATATATATCAAATATAAAAATATTTGATATTTTTTTTTATTTCATAGTATAGAAATTATTTCACCGAGGACCAGAAACACACTATTATTTAAACCCATAATCTGAACTTATAAATGTTTCTTTTTATAAAATTAGTTCACCATGAGTATAAACCATGAGTGATGATTGAAGTCAGTTTATCATTAACTTATCCTTGAAATATATTATACTTGAAAATTAATTCTCTTAAAAATTATAAATGAAAATTATACATCAAGTTACTTGATAAATAACAGTTTTATGTAATATATAAAGAAAACTGTAAATAGCTAATGTTGTTTAGGTATGCTTTGCAATATTTTAAATGTGATGAATTAAAAAAAGAAAATACAATTTATAAGTTTATAATTACCAAAATATTCGTAAGTAATATATTTGTTCAAATCACGACTAATTTTGGTTTAAGCAAAAGCTCTTTGTCGTATTGTCTTTCACAGAGTAAAATTAATTCATCGTCACTCGTTATGCACTATTTTTTTACGTTCATAAGCTTTACTACAGAACAAAGTACTCCTAAACCAATTTACACTTTACAGTTGGAGTATATAGTTGAATATATTTAATAAAAACAAACAAATAGAGCAGAGTGCCGAACTGTCACGATTATTTACTAATAATATGTTTTTACGTTTTCGGTCATAGAGGTCGCGCTTCGCATACGTCAACTTATTAAATCGCGCTATGGTTTCACTACCGTAGGGTTTATATATGATTGACATTCCAAATCAATTAGTACCTCCACTTGGCACTAGATGTCTGTGTACTATTATATTTCAAGCTTAACAAATTGAAAAGTTAGCTTCATATATACTTCGATGTTTTAAAGTAGTACTAAATATTAATATATATTACCCGCGATGGCCGCAAGGGGGCGTTAAAAGCGTTAAACGCTCTTGCACGAGACATTAGAAGTTTTACTTCAATAACAATAGCATTCAAATCATCGAAACTAGTGTTGAGTAGGACACGACTTGAAAAAGAGTTTGTAAGAGTAGCCTCTTTTTTATCCTGAGCCAGTACAATGTCCCACTTCAAATGAGGCGAGGCGTACTGAATCATTTGAAGTTATTGTAGTACGAAATACGCGCGCCTCCTGGTGCCTCAAATGTAGTGTTGAGTAGGACACGGCTTAAAAAAGAGTTTGTAAGATAGCCTGTTTTTGTCCTAAGACAGTACAATGTCCCACTTCAAATGAGGCGAGGCGTACTGAACCATTTGAAGTTATTGACTATTGTAGTACGAAATACGCGCGCCTCCTGGTGCCTCAAATGTCAGACGCGACGTGCTTTTGTCATGTTATTTGTTTGTTTAGTACAAATATTTTGTAATTATAAATCTTACAAGTATAAAAAATAATTTTATGTGTTTGTTTGTTGTCTTTTAGGTATTCAAACCAAATGATTACGAATGTAAAATTTCTCATCTAATACCTGTTAAAAATAAACGCGAAAGTTTGTGAGGATGGATGTGGGATGAATGTTTGTTACTTTTTCACTCAAAAACTACTCAATGGATTGTAATCAAACTTTACAAGAATATAACTTATAATTACATCAGAATAACAAATAGGCTATAATTTATAGTTGTGGTGTTAATTATCCAAAACATAACGATAAGCATCAAGTAATATAAAAAATCTTTGAATTTGCATGACTAGAGGGTGCTGTGCGATATGGTTTATCAGAAAAAAAACTAATTAAATGGCACTGACTCTTTAAACAACGTAAGATTATTAATTAAATTTTAAATACGCCTCTTCTGGCTGGAACCTCGCTTCGCTTGGACGACAATATATTTCTCCCTCTCTCGAAATGTCAGACGCGACGATTGTGACTTGACGTACTTGCCGTTTGTCTGCCTCGGACGACCGCGACAAAAAAATTGAAGTAGTACAATTTTTAATTTCGAGGCACTCTTACATTTTGACGTCATGTCCGGGACAAATGAAGCGCCTCTTGTATGTCCTACTCAACACTAATCGAAACTACCTTTCATTATATTCGTCCTTGACGTTCTTGAAATATCAAATTACGCCAAATTACACCATAGTAGAGCCAAGTAGTTCGCTGCATGAATGGGCCGGCTCGACCGGTGAAATACCACAACCTCTCATAAGATCGAAGTAAAGTGGCTAATGCCGCGTTTCGTTCTGTGAGAGAGGTACCCAGAGGCCCACCCTCCATCCGCATCCTATTTCCTAATTTCCTATCCTACTCCCTTAAAGGTCGGCAACGCAACTGTAACACTATATGTGTTGCAAATGTCCATGGGCGGCGCTAGTCACTTAACATCAGGTGATACTCCTGCTCGTTTGCCCAAGGAGGGCAAATCTAAAAAAAAATATCAGGTCAAACTCCCATAAAGTAAAGCTGATAATTAAATACTTTATATCCACTTCAATAAGACGAAGCGTCTGTTGGAGGTGTTATAAGTAAGCTCAGAATATAACAATCAATATATAAAGGTTTAACACTTAAGAAATTAATATGGAGTCATCGAAAGATTACCAGAGTATAAGTTACCCGTGAGACAGATACGGGAGAAGAATGTAATATAGAAAAAAACCGTACGTGGAGTCCCTCCGCGCGAAAGAAGTGTAACTTCGTATTGTAAAAAAAAATTGCATTTACTCCTAGGACCTCTTAAACCAGTGGAAGTGCTTGCCTCATCGTCTCGCCCGTAAAAATGTATTTATCTTAATAACTAGCTGATCCTGCGATCTTCGTACCCACTATAAGTATATTCTTTCTTTTTTAATACTTATTCTACAATTCGAGAACTACATATTAGAACAGAAATAACAATCCTACAATAATTTCATTGTTTGACTTAATATTATTATGTCAAACTATAAAAAACACAAATAACATTATATTTTATTCTATTTTGCCATTTTTTTGTTTGAGTAATAATAATAATCATCATCCCTGTTTATGGACCAACCTCGTATTTGAAGAAATATTTAAAAAAAATAGCGAAATCAGCTTTTCTAGAGTTTTGTACTCACAAACACATTCAGTTACTTATTTGCAGAGATGTACAAAATGGATTTAATACAAAATACTTTTCAGATTTACTACTATTTCAAATGCAAAATACTAAATAGTATTTCGTTTTTTTTTATGGGATAGGAGGGCAAACGAGCAGGCGTGCCACCTGATGGTAAGAAACCAACGCCGCCCATGGACACCACCAACACATACAGTGTTACTGTTGCGTTGCCGACCTTAAGGGATAGGGGAAAGGGGGGTGGGCCTCCGGGTACCTCTCTCACCGAACGAAACGCGACATGAGCCACTTTACGTTCGTCTTCTGAGAGGTCGTGGTATTTCACCGGTCGAGCCGGCCCATTCATGCAGAGAACTGCTTGGCTAAAGATTTCGTTTTGTATTTCAAATGCAAAATGCAAAATAGGTATTTTCAAAATACTTTTTGATGAAATCATCAATGAGTCTCAGTCGTCCAGTGGTTGAGCGTTTGGGGTTGAGAATCTAGGAACATGGGGTCCGAGTGCTCGTACACTCTATAAAGATCTTGCAAAGAAACTGATCGAGGGCTTTCTCGACCAGGGGGCTGGTCTATTCTTCGCACAGGGGATTAGCATTGCCATTTGACGTGGCAATGCGGTCGGTCTTCTGGGCACTCTGCCAGTAGATCCAGAAGCGGATTTGAAATAATGCGATTGGATCTCCAGTTTTCATGCGGCTCGGCGCATTAAGGTCGTTGTCGACGGGTCATGCTCCGATTTAAAATCCGTGAGTGCTGGAGTCCCCCAGGGCTGTGTGCTATCCCCTACGCTGTTTCTTCTGCATTTCAATGACATGCTGCATTACAGCAATCTTCATTGTTATGCGGATACGGTACGGGGCTATGCGGTACGGCGGATGCCATATATACTGGCCACCTGCGGATTTCTCGGGGAAACGTCGATTCGCACTGGAATAAACTGTGTCTACAATCGAAACTCTGCCTAAGCAGAGGACTACGACGGATTTCGACTTGTCCAGTTTCGCGGTTATTTGGAGGGCAAGGCGAAATTGGCTTAGAAAAAGGACGGTGTTTCACGTCAGGTAATCGCTTGCAGCTATATAAAGCGCATTTCCGACCTCACATATAATACTGTTCTCATCTTTGGGCGGGGTGCCTCTGCTAAAAGATGAGTACCAGCTTACCCCATTTTAATGCATCCAACGACACGCGGTTCGCCGGCAACGGTATTCCCGGACCGCTACGACCTATGCACCTTCAAGAAACGAGCCTATTCCCACCTTAAAGGCCGGCAACGCTGATGTGATAACCCTGGTGTTGCAGTGCAGCAGCAGCGGTGTTGTATGTATAACTTTGACAAATCATTTCGAAAGAAAAGTCATTAGTGTGAGCCAGGATTTGAACCCACAGGCCACAACAACTTCTTGATTCAAAAGCGGTGTGCTCGACCACTGGACCACCTATTAAATTTTACCTATAAAATTATAATAACCTATAAAAACTTTAAAATTTTAATACATACGATAAATAACAAACTATACTAAAATTGTACTTACAAAAAAAAAATGGCATGAATTTGGCTAAAATTAATCAGAAAGTATTTTGTATTTTGAAATGACTATAAAAATACAAAATACCTCTCGAGAGGTATTTCAAATAAAATAACTTTAACAAAATGCTTTCAACAAAAAGGTATTTAAATACAAAATAGGTATTTTGTATTTGTATTTTAAATAGAAGTATTTTAAATAAGTCACATCTCTGCTTATTTGTACATTGTAGATGTATGTGAATGCGTCAATATATATTTTTAAATTAAAAAACAATCAAATAAATCTTTAAGACACGTACCTTGGCATTGTAACTTTAAATCCGTCGCATCTCTCGGATTGTTATCACTCATTATTTATAAATCTTATCCACTAAATTCGAAAATAAAATCACTCCACTATTAAATTCTAAGTGTTAAATTAAATTTAAAAAAACAATTATGCGATGATATAAATATTATAAACACGTAAACAATCTATTACACACTGCTAACTTCGCTTCGCGAAAAATCACAAAAAACAATATTTTTTGAGTGATATTGACTTGAAAGAGAGAGAAGAGGAAAGAGAGAGAGTGTCTCTCTTTCCTCTTCTCTCTCTTTCCTCTTCTCTAACCTTTATCATTCTTTCTCTTTTCCTCTCGTTTTGTAATGTTCTGCCGTCAAAAGAAACAACTAACATTTTTTTTGCAAATTGAATTACATACATATTTGGAAACTTAACAAATATTTATGATAATCATTATTGTTTGTGTTTTGGTGTCTAGCTTTTCAATATGTTTTAAGTATATGTTTAGAAAAGAAAATTAGTTAAAAAGTATTAATAGCAAGGACATCTATTGGAAATTGGTGGTACTACAACGAAGCGAGTGAAGTATCAATTATAAAAACCGTGTGCTGTGGAATTATTATCAAAACAGTGACTGAAAATTACTTTAACCTCATAGTTATAAATGTAGTGTATTTCACCGATGTCCATATTAGATTTTAGTAATATATTCACATAAATATCAACATGTAATTATGTATAATAAATCAATTACCTAAAATGATAAACGGCTATAGTTAACTACAGTTGCCACTAGATAGCGCCCTGCGTCAATATTTGAAACTTCATTTCGGTGACTTTGTAATATGATGTATAATGTAATCATATATATTTTCACAATATAATAACTTTTATCATCTTAGTGGTTGGAGCTGAGTCTGTGGCAGCATCTAGCAGCGGATGGTGGTACTATTCTACTAATAATTTATACCTATCAATTATGCGCTAATAGTACCACTATGCGCTACTAGATGTCTATATACTGCGAAGAATCAGGATTAAGCAATTTGCTTCGTGGATTTATATATAGAGAGGTTCAGTTTCGCCTTTTATATAATTATGTAATATATAATATATTTAGCGGCCGCAAGGGGGCGTTAAAAGCGTTAAATGGTTGCACGAGCCATTAGAAGTTACACTTCAAAAATGTCTGAGGAGACTAATAGTGCAAAAGCGGAAAGACGTAGGATTCGATAAAGATCAAATAAATCTCTTAACAACATTACTCTTCTCATGGTCTTAATATGATCATGTTGTTTCGTCAGACCTTAGAGGCCTTAAAATGACGAGCCACCGATATCTGATGTGGAATCAGTTCCAGCTAAAAAATGTTAGGATACTTTTAACATTCTATTCTACTATACCAAGAAGGAAATTTGCTTTACGACTTTAAAACGTCCTTTCAAAAAAAATATCTCAAATATTATATAAAAAGTTAATATAGTAGATAAAAACACAATTTAAGTTGTTAATATCGAGAGAGAAAGTATATTTTTAGTGGCAAAAATTGGATCTACTTTAAAAGTTATTTGGCCCTTCAATTCAGTAATAGGTACTGCGTACCACTTGTCGCAAACCCCTAGAGATACACGCGCTCGCTATTATAAGAAAAAAAACATTTTATCACCTACTTACTATATCCAATAATATATATGGAGTTAGTCCTCGGTGGTCCAGTGGTCGAGCACCACGCTTCTGAATCCGGAAGTCGAGGGTTCGAATCCTGGTACTGGCTCACACAAATGACTTTTCAAAATTGTTTTCGGAAGTTATGTGTGATAAATATCGATGACTAAAAACTTTGTGCCCGGTATGGCAATAGTTTAGCCACTTATGTGGAATAAACGAGGGACGTAAACGAGCTTAAACGGCCACTGCCTACACCTTCGGGTAGAAAAAGGCGTGAAGTTATGTTTTGTATGTTAAGTTATATAATAATATAAAATAAGTTCAGTCTCGGTGGTCTAGTGATCGACCTTCCGGCTTCTGATTCAAAAGTCGTGGAATCGATTCCGGACTCACACCAATGATTTCTCGGCAGTTATATAAGTGATAAATATCGATGACTGACAACTTTGTGCCCAGTGTAATGGCAATACGTTCGCCACCTATTCCATTTGGGACGTAACATAACGATTCAGTTAGTCAGGTTCGGCTTCAACAGCCGCGGGAAAGAGGGGTAAAGTGACGTTTATATAAGAATAGTTTTACAGAGCAGTATGAAGACTGATAAATTTATAAGTTTAGGATACGTGCATTTAATAAAAAGCGTAAAGACCGTGCATGGACTCAGCAATTTATTTATAAATAAATTTTTATTTTATTTTTAAAATTATCTGTGAATTGATTTTGCTACATGCAATAAGCCAGCCGTCCTTCATTCGAAACCAAACCGGACATCAACATATTTCCTATCAACACCTTAGTATAAAGTGTAACTAAGTTCGTGTGAAGAATTCAACACTTTTGTGGGTCATATTTACCACAAATAACTTATCCTTAACGTTATTGTGATTGCCTGGACTTGAACCTGAGACATTCGGCTGCCGATAATTCATATAGATGAAAAATATTTTAACTAAGCTTTAGTTTCAGCACCGTTGTAAAAAAGGAACAGCAATCATTGGTTATTTATCTTATTTTTATTAATTAATACGTATCAAGGCAAAACTGTCTCTATATACACCTTTATGTATTATTGACTTGAAGTTACAATACTGTATAAAGTTTTAACTTCTATAACAAAGAATAGGCCTCAGGATAAAAGAATCTATCGATCTTATTGAGTAACGGTAACAAGAGCTTCAATTACTTAATTGTTTTTTAGACCCAAATGTAATATATTATGGAGATTCGATCAGTTAGAGAGGCAGTATTTACATTCCGGAAAGTCATTCATTCAGTTAGATAGGATTAGAAGTCTGGACTTCTGAATTAGAAGTAAGGGCACTGAATCACTAGGATATTGAGAGATAAGACACGAGATAAAAGACCGCTTATAGTTGAAGCATAATAGTTATAAACAACGAGTCTTAATATGAATGACCGTTGAAGGAGGAAATGATGACGATAAAATCAGTAGATCTCCCCAAAAATCGGGAATTTTTAAATTGAAAACATGGACGAATAATTTAATGATACACGTGTACAACAAACATTCTAAAATTCCTTACGATATCGCCTTTTTTATAATATATATCTTCGTTTGAACGAATAAAAACAGGAATGATATTCGACGTGATTATTAAACGCAAATGCCTTCAAGTAATCAGTTTTTTAGTTATTTTAAGCAAAAGAAAAGCATCATTACGAGTTATTACATCAATATCAACAGGAGATCATTACGTTTGAAATAAAACAGACACGAAAGAATTGATATTGATTTTTGAAACAAAAATGTTTAAGATTCAATGTCAAACCATAGATTAAGCGACACCTGTTACCTTGAGAAATATAGTATTTGTTATGAAGATCCACAGATTTACCTACAGTTTCTTTATAATAAATATATATTTCTCGATATTAAGTTATTCTTGACAGTGAGAAGGTCAGTGATTGAGTTGATTTTTGTAAAGAGATACATCACACGTGTAGACCGACATTGTTCCATTCGTGTAAAGGTTAAGATACAAAATCATTTGCTATCTGATTATGGCATTTTTATACCGATGCCGATTGCCAAAAAATGTTTATCGCCGAAAATCGTTACTTAAGCTTTGACAATTGCCATGCGAATTAGATGTACACGCAACGCACCCACTTACACATGGATTTGTAGACGCAGCTTCCTTACATCGCGCCACAATCGCCGGTTCCCGGGAAAGTTGTCACTGAGCTAAAATTATATAGCACATACACAGCGCGTTATTGGATACGGTATTGTGAATATCGCGGCGTGGGGATGGTGGCTCGTGGTGAGACCCACGAGGGCGTGTACGCGCGGGACTCGTGGCGCTCGTGGGACACGGCAGTCCAGGGCACGCGGTGCAGATCGAAACGAGCGCTCCCACGGGCTAGCGCCGACACACGACAGCCTCCGTCGCAATGACGAAGCGGCCGGGTACGCGCGCGCGCTCTACGACCCAGCCTCCCGAATCACCCCGACCCACAGCGATATCTCACGACACCGGGGGTGAACAAACCCCACCACACGTCTCTCTCTCTTCTAACACAGTGATGAGGTTAAAAAGGATTTAGACTTTCTCATAGTATTTTACGGTTCGATTGTACTCCGTGTACACTCTCAATCAAGTCATAGCCATTGCAGCTGTGAACTTTTCCAAATAAAATCTCTGGTAAAATAATAATTATTTTACCAACATTTATTAGAGGTGAAATTCAATTAAAATCTAAACCTTATTGACCGCGTAATAAAGTACTATCGTGATAAAATTCTTTTGAAAAGTTACCTACTAGTAAACTAAACTTTTGAAGCGGGTTTGGATAGTGAAATCTGTAGTCCGCTATGGATGCAGGAGACGGTGAAAATATGCTAATAATAATAGGATATATTGTTTTTAAAGATAAAAAATCAACAAAAAAAACGATCAAGCAATCTTTGAAACCATCAAATGTGCGCAAATTGATATCAGTGGGAAAAGGCAGGTGTCTCCCTCTTCGCACAAACATGTCCATTGTTCCATCACGAAGCTTCGAAGTGCCATCGACTGTGCTCCATCTCTCCACTATTCATGCCATTCAAAGACATTTCTTTTTATTTTTTTCATTTTTTCATCGTTTTATGTACTTCAAGAAATCGGAAAATGACAATGGGGGGATGTTTTTCACTTTCCTCCTTTTTCTTCGCTGGACTATGAGTCCGTAACATTAGGTAGTCTCTACTGTTAAGTACTTTTTTAAATGAACGGAATATGAGGCACTTTATATAAACTCATTATGACTCTCGAATCTAATGTCTCTCTATCTTATTCCCAGGAGATGATAATTTGCTTGTTCGTTTGTATAAAGCTATTTTTAAAATTTCAATAGAATTAGTTATTTTAACACGATTCCAAAGTCATCCGTGCAGTATTAAAACACATAAGGATTTTCCTAGCATAAAACTGTATTAAATTTTTAATAGCTAACATAAAGCGCATATAAATATAAAAATATCCATAAAATATCCTCGAGCTTAAAGAACTTGAACAAGATAAGGGTAATTAATTTTTAATTGCTAAACGCTTCGAGGGTATACCTACATCAGGATAATGCATTTGAAATAACAAGAATCTTAATTGATCTAGAAAATATTGATCTATAAAGACTTCTTTGGCATTTTAAGCTGTTTTATAGACTAAATTATTAAAGTCGATAAAAAACAATCCTCTTTCTTTCGTAACCATTGTTTGTTTAATTCATCAGAAGTTCAGAAAGCAACTAGTTAAAACAAGTGAGGACTTAGTAGATTAATTTTTCCATACATATATTTATTTAAATATTTTAACCCAAAAAATGCTCATACTTCATAGAACGTATATGGTCGTAACATTTATTCGAATAAATATCGAATCCGTCTACTTTTATTCAGCTGCGGGCTATTTTACCAAAACTCCACGACGTAATCATACATATATAGCTTCACGCCAAATCCCTTGCGGGGTAGGCAGAGAGAACGGAGCACCATAAGGCACGATTCTTACACGCCTCGATCGCTTCTTTGTCTTTCATAACTCTTTTCATGTACGCGCGTCGATTTTTGAGGCTCCTAACATCACTCCTCCAGAACACGTTCTATTTGTTCATGGAATGTGTGTCTTGATCGAATCCTGGCTCATAATACCGATTTTTTTTTTAAACGTTTTCGAAGTTATGTGTAACTGACAGCATTGTGGCCTGCGTATGGCAAAAGGCTCAACTAGTCATTCCATTTAGGCGGGACAAAAAAAAAGGAAATATATATATACTAGCTGACCCGGCGAACGTTGTTCCGCATCAAAAGTAATACATGAGTAAATATTAGATAACTTGAGGTTTAATTAGTGCTATTTATCGGCTTGAACTGCAGTCCCGCTATGTTAATACTGCAATATCTTGCAAAATATTCATTTAAATTGCATGCTTTAAAGGGCCTCATCTATATTACATGCACAATCTATTTGAGACACTTAATTGGATGAAAATTAATGCTGTAATGTTTAAAATCGCTTCGTAAATAAGCCATTATTTCTCGTAAAAATAAAAAAAATAAAAATGGTCATTGTGGGTTATCTCTAAGAGATAGACATATGCCCTCGCAGTTTTTTTTGTAGACCTTGTGAAAGTTTTAATAATGTAGAACATTGTTTTGATCTATCACTTAGGGTTCAGCCAGCGTTTGCAATTAAAGTGCTAAATCTCGAAAATTATCATTTTTTCTTTACAATATCATATATGAATTATAGATCAAAACCACGACTCCGAAAATAAGTGACAATTGTAAATATTTTAATAGTTAAAGATGACTTTATAAAAGTATTACGTTTTGTATATTGTATTAAATATACGAATGAGTAATTTACGTTATTTATCGCTTTTTAGTTATAGAGCTACTGTTTTCATATACTTATAGATTATGTGGTTTAAGTTTCTAGAAGTCGGTTTAACTTTTTTTTTTAGTAATTTTATACTATGTAATGATGATGTATATTACACTCTTAACAAGTCAGACTAGAATGAACGTGGATGTGTATGTATATTAAAATGTCAGAAGGAAGCTCGTTGTAAGGATTCTGCAGTTTGCACAGGAGTTCATCATATCCCTTTGTTCCTCACGAACAGCCCGAAGGCTCAATCGCTGTGTCTAGCATTACAGTTATTGTACAGAGCACTGACTTAATAGTGTAGGTTAAGAAATAGATGTAACGATCATGCGCATAGAACAAATACTTTATCATATTTCCGGATATATATTCGGAATTGTTTTGAACAGTAGTGCTAATAAGGCACCATTTTCATGGGTAGGCTGCGTGCCGATCGTAGTCAACAACGAGATGTGAGATGGATAAAGTATTGTAAATTTAATTTTATATTTATATATTTTTTTATTATGTAACTTTAAGTTCTTCATACCCGAAGGGAGCGGAAATTATGTGTCAATATAGGCGTCAGAACCCAATGCCACACATCAGGAAAAATATTGTCAATCATCGAAACTTGCCACAAAAATTTGAAATAAAATCCATTGTAGAACAGTGGTAGAGCCACGCAGTTCGCTGCATCAATGGGCCGGCTCGACCGGCGAAATTACACGACATCTCAGAATATCGGCGTAAAGCGGCACGTGCCGCGTTTCACTCGAGGAGAGAGGTCACCGAACTACTCCGAAGGCCAATCCTCACCCCTCTTCCCTTGCCAATCCACTTCGGACCTCTTCCAATTCTCACGGTTAGAGCCGGCAACGCAATGGTAACACTGTATTTGTTCAGGTGGCCATCAGCGTCATTTGGTGCGTGCCACGCTTGCTCGTTTGCCCCCCTAGATATCCCATAAAAATGATGATAATAATGTCATTGTTGAGAGTCTAGAGTCGAACTCGAATCGTCTGGATCAGACACTGCGTGCTGAACTACAAAACCAGCAAGATATTAAAATATAGTATTATTAAATATGTAGGTACTAGGTAGATAGTAACACTATAATAGTAACACTTACTACATTTATTAACATTAGGTCGTAATGAATCGATAAGCAATACTAAAACTGTATGCGTTATAATTGTACCTATCAAAACATCCATTCAAATGGAAAGTACTTGTACAATTTCCACGTACGGCACAGGTACCGCATAGGCTTATTGTTCAAAAGGATTAAACTACCACGGATTACTACTCTCTGTATAGTGTCTGTATCCCCATTTGTTCTACATAAACGGGATTAAAATTTAAGCATTCAGTTCTTAAGAACTTAAACCCTTGGTAATATGCTACTGATACTAGTTACTATGCATTGTATGTCTAGCTTAGCCACTCTAAAACCTTTCATGGGGGCGATATGACCTAACATAAGTGTATTAGCTTTTCGAGATATGTCAATCATATTTTGAGTTGTAATAAAATGTACTAATCAAATGAATATAATCTAAATTCATTATTAGAAACATATCTATCTATAACTATAGTGCTTTTGATTTGAAAGTGATATGAAGTTTGAATAAGTCATTTACATTCGAAGGTGTAGGCAAAGTCACGGTCGATTAATTTTCTACTTCAATGTTTATGTTTTAAAAGTTTGTACAAATTACTAGTGGGGGTTGGTGAGGCGATCGGGAATTTGATCAGGAAAGAATAATAATAGAGTATTGAACGTTTTTGACAGTGAAATACGTTTTAAGTTATAATTATACTTCTGGACACATCTATTGGCCCACCTTGCTTTTTCAGTTTCGTTTGGTCCTAGCTAAAATTTTATATTAGGTCGAGCAAAAACTATTGATGCAGTTTTGAACCTGATACATATAATATTTCATAGTGCGGTTGATAAACTCTATGCCTAATCGTATATGAGCTGTTGTAGATGCCCATGGAGGCAACACGCGTTATTATATTAAACCTTTATTTGATAAAAACATGTTTTTTATATTCAAAAAATCAATTGCCATTATCAAGGCGCGTACCCGACTTGTTAGGCGTAGCTCCATATCATATAGTATTCTGAATTCAAATTTAAAACAATACGATCGAAATAAATGGTAAAATCAGGTTTAAAACTGCATCAATAGTTTTTGCTCAACCTAATATAAAAATTTAACTAGGACCAAATGAAAACGACCAAAAAGCTAGGTAGGCCAATAGATGTGTCCAGGAGTGTATTAAATTAAGAATGTTCAAATATCAAGATCAAATGATATTGCTTAACGGTCTTTGGTGTATTTTCCAAGTAAATCTAATAGTATTGAAATCTAATACTGTATACTGAACAACTGAGGACCTATAATTAGATGCAAACTAATGACATAACGTGCTTCTAGGAGCACTAAGCACATAGTTATCACACATATTTGCACACAGTAGGTAACAAGATAATAATAGAACTTTCAGATGTATACCGGACAAACACTAATAATATTAGTTTACATTATAAACCACATTTTATTTTATTTTATTCTTGCTATAATTGTTAGCGATAACTAACAATACGGATAGGATACATTCTTCGGCCATTAATTTTGAGTATTTTTTTGAAGTGGAACTTCTAATGTCTCGTGCAAAAGCGTTTAACGCTTTTAACGCCCCCTCGCGGGTATTATAGGTAATATAAAACACTAAAACATAAATCGGCTTATATAAACCAAGGAAGAGAATTTCCATAGCGTGATTAAAAACTGTACATAGACATCTAGTAGCTAGTAGCGGCACTGTTTTTATCGCACCGTGTCTCAAAAGTACTAACTGCATAAAAATATTGTTTTTAATTTTTAAATTTATATGCTACTTAAAAAAAAGAACAAAACAAAAAATTCAAATATTAGTAGGAATATACAAACAAGGCATTTTTTAATGCTTTATAATAATAATAATAACAAATAATAATTAGTTTGACGTCGCTATAACTGAAAAACCAACCTTGGGAACCTTAATAAAAAGTATCCATACAGACACAGGAGTAACACAACTAGTTCAGTATTAGAATTGTAAAACATTTAGTAATTAGTCAATAAATAATATAGTTATTAAAATGCGATAGGTCGCAGGTAAAATAATGGCTTTTTTATTAGCTTTTTATTAGCTTCACCTGTACGTTTGTATGTTTGTATGTTTGTTTGTAACCGACTTCTTTTTAGTGTTCATAGTTCACTTCTCGCACCATCTAGTGGCAATCAGCGGAAAGTCTACGTTATCAACTTGAAACGAGTTCCTTGTATAAGTCACAGATGGCGCTATTCCTCAAATTCGGTTTTGATATCCGTTGTTAGCACGCTTTAAAATAGTTAAGCAATAGTTTAAAAAACTAAGAAACGCGCTGGTTATAGAAAACCGAACTAAAAATATAAAATAAATAATAGTTTAAAAAAACTAAAAAAACACGCTTTTTATAGAAAACCGAACAAAAAATAGAAAATTAAAAAAAAAATTATTTTAAAAAAAGCGTTAGGTGCATGGTGTCAATAGTTATAAATATTTTATTGACAGATATGAGTAGAGTGATTATCATTTCGATAATATCTTAAAAAGAACCCCACGCTTTTTTTAAAAATTTTTTTTTTCTATTTTTAGTTCGGTTTTCTATAAAAAGCGTGTTTTTTAGTTTTTTTAAACTATTATTTATTACTTCTGTATTTATTACTGTATTTAATTTCATTATATAAACTAAATTTTAATTTGTCTTAATTATTTTTACCTTAAATAGAACGTGTTCTGGAGGAAGGTGATGTTAAGAGCCTCAAAAACCGACGCGCGTGCATGAAAAGAGTCATGAATGTCAACGAAGCGAGTGAGGCGTGTGCGCCCTGTTCTCTCTGCCTACCCCGCAAGGGATTTGGCGTGAAGTTATGTATGTATGTATGTATTTTTACCTTATTGCAACCATTAGTGTACATGTACAAAAGTACAATTAGATTACAAAATACGTTTAAGAAGTATGAAAAACAAAATGGGTAAAATAAATAATTTCTTTCTAATGTGCCGCCAAATAATCTATACATGTAATAAAATTGTAGGAAAGTTGAATATTTCATTGAGTTTCATTGAATATTTCATTTGCATAAGTCTTGGGATATGATCTACAATCGATACCGAACCTCAAAATATAGTTTTTTTGTCTGTTTGTCTGTATGTTTGTTACGGATAAACTGTAAAAGTACTGCATGCTTTTACGTCGAATTTTGCTTAAATATAAGCCAAGAGGGTCGGGTCAACACAGGCTAAATATCATCACGCTATCACTAACTGGGGGTGAGCGATGAACCCATATAATGGCACAGGCACAGTATTCTTCCTGCTTTTTTGGCGTCCACGCAGATGAAGTAGCGATCAACAACTAGTATAGTTATTAAAATGCAATATGTAGCTAGTAAAAAAAGGGCTTTTTAATTTTTTGTATTTAATTTCATTACATAAACTACCTATAAACTAAATTTTGATTTGTCTTAATTATTTTTACGTTATTGCAATTTCTTTCTAATTAATTCTTTTTGTGCTATCTGTACTAGTATTTTTTTTTGTAAATCTCAATTTTTTTTTGTAACACAACAAGTAGGTACGAAGCGGCTACCGAACATGCCAGACGTATATTTGTTATTATAAGGATAATTAAATCGATATTTGTTATTTTGCAATGTATGTAAGTATCTAAGTATGTATACAGCGTGTCCCACATTGGGTATATCAAGCCGCGAGGGCTGAATACAGGATGGAATTGCCTATCGGATGGCTATATTTAAAATGCGATAAGTCGAACTTTTAGATCTGAAAAATAAAAATTCCTATTGAGTCCGCAAATAATAATATTTGACATGGTCACCCTACTATCAAGACTTTCATTGACATCATATACACACATACAAGAAATCGTAACATATGTTACGATTTCTTGAGTACCTACAACACGGATATAAAAATTTAGACCTTAGTCTGTTGTAATAGAGCCGATATTGCTAAGTTATGGTGAGATATAAAATAAAAATTTAGTATTTCATTCTGATTAAATAAAATTCATTCATAGTTTAATACATATCTAACCAGATTTTTCGTTTACGATTTATGGTGAACACTTACCATTTCTCAGTGTGACTACAAAAAGGTTCAATGTGCTGTCCTCCTCTCGTAACACATAGGTTCACACGCCGCGATACAGATTGTGTGGCGCGGCTCAGACACTCCGGTGTTAGAGTACCACAAGCTTCCACAATTTTTTGGCGCATTTCATTCACAGTTTCACACTGTGTAGCATACACCACACTTTTTAAATATGCCCACAAAAAAAAGTCCATTGGCGTTAAATCGGGCGACCGTGGTGGCCATGGAACAGTTCCAGAACGACCAATCCACGCACGAAAGCGATCGTCCAGATATTCGCGTACAGAACGACTGTAATGCGCTGGCGCCCCGTCTTGCTGGAAAATCATGTCGCGGTAAACTAACAAAGGAAGGCCTTCAAGTTCTTCCTCCAAGGTGGTCCTCAACATTTCCAAGTATATTTCACCGTTCAACCGGTCCGGCAAAAATACAGGGCCTATCAATTTGTCACCGATGAAACCGGCCCACACATTAATTTTCCACCTGTGCTGAAAATGGCTTTGACGAAAAGCATGTGGATTTTCATGGGACCAGTAATGCTCGTTGTGGCTATTGGATAATCCAAAACGAGTAAAGGTAGCCTCATCAGACCATAAAACCCGAGACGCAAACATATGGTCAGCAGTAACCTGACTACGATACCACTCACAGAATCGTACTCTCAATAAAAAATCTACTTCTGTCAGCTCTTGTGTGCGCTGGTAATGGTAAGGATGCTGACTATCTTTTTTTAAAGTTCTCCATACTTTCATTTTAGACACACCTAATACGACAGAGGCTTTTCTGGTACTTCTAGTTGGATCTTCAGCAAAGTGATCCAAAATATTCTGTTCCACACGGGCATCCGCACGGTCACTCGATCGTCCTTCAGAGTTGGGACTGTGGAAAGAACCGTTTCAGTGCAAACGGTTGACCAGCCTCTTGAAGCATTCATAAGAAGGAAGTTTTCGCTGATTCTCCAGCTCTCTTCCATCAATGTGACGTTGTCGATAAAGTTCGCGCGCTGCAGAAAGGATTCCCTCCGATGCACCCACACACATAATCATATCATAGTACTCTGCATTTGAATACTCCGCCATTATAAAATAACGAAAGATAGCACTTGCACTAACTTGACACCGATAGATGATACTGACCGATAGAACAAGCGAACAATAATGAAGAGCGTGTAAAAAATGCATCACTAACGAACACTAGTGTCTCTGCCATTTTTAATTTCTTAGGGTACCGTTATACCAAAATACGGAATCTTTATACGATAACTTACTTTTTGATAATCAGTTTAAAAATACTAGTGTCTGTACTACAGAGTCTAGTAGATATTTTAATTTCACTCAAATCTCATTCAAAGCAAATTGGAATAGTATTTTAGAAAATCTCTAAATTTTAAGTAATAATACGCACAATACCGAATACAGGATTTAACATAACATAACATAACTTCACGCCTATTGTTACCCGAAGGTGTAGGCAGCGGCCGTTAAGCCCCGTCTCGCCGTTATGTTTACGTCTCAAATGGAGTGGAAAGTTTTCAGTCATCGATATTTATCACACTTAACTTCCGAAAACAATTTCGAAAAGTCATTGGTGTGAGCCAGTGTCAGGATTCGAACCTGGACTTCTGGATCAGAAGCTGTGTGCTCTCCCACTGGACCACCGAGACTCCTAGGATTTACCTACGTAATACTTTTTAAACTTTCACGTGTTATGCAACATAATGATAATATCCTCTATTAATTTGCGTTGGTACATTAAAATTATACGGACCCATAATATTAAAATTTAATAAATTAATAAATAATATTAATATTTCAAAATGCCGACAAATTCTTTTTATAAATGCCCCCTGATGAGTTCAATGTTATCTTGTGCGAGCCGAAAGGCAGGCGGCAATTTTCAAAGGAAGTTTCGGGCGCGTGTAACAGGTCACAGCACGTGTAAGAGGTCATATACACACTGTCAAGTACCTACAAATGAATCAATAAGTAGGGTTCACAGTTTTTTTGTGTAACTTCACGCCTCAAATACATGAGAGTGTAGGCAGCGAAAACTATTTACTGATTATGTTTCATGGTAATTCCATGTGGTTTCTTAAACAGATCAGAATGTAGTCAGCTTAATTTTTTTTTGTAACTTCACGCCCCAAATACATGCGGGTGTAGGCAGCGAAAATTACTTATTGATTATGTTTCATGGTAATTTTATATGATTTCTTATTGCAAATCGAATACAGATAGCTTTTTTGTGTAACTTCACGCCTCAAATACATGAGAGTGTAGGCAGCGAAAACTATTTACTGATTATGTTTCATGGTAATTCCATGTGGTTTCTTAAACAGATCAGAATGTAGTCAGCTTAATTTTTTTTTGTAACTTCACGCCCCAAATACATGCGGGTGTAGGCAGCGAAAATTACTTATTGATAATGTTTCATGGTAATTTTATATGATTTCTTATTGCGAACCGAATACAGATAGCTTTTTTTGTGTAACTTCGCGCCTCAAATACATGAGAGTGTAGGCAGCGAAAACTATTTACTGATTATGTTTCATGGTAATTCCATGTGGTTTCTTAAAGAATGATCAGAAAGAAGATCAGAATGTAGTCAGCTTACATTTTTTTTGTAACTTCACATAATTATTAAAAGTTAGAGGTGACAACCCTATTGATGATCGAAATGGAAAAATGAATGAAATACTTTAGGTGAGAAGTTACAATGAACTCAGTTGTCGTAGGTCATAAGTAGGGTGATCATGGTTCATATTTCTGAGGGATAATTTATGTAAAAAAAGGAAAAAAAAATTTTTTTTGCCTTTTTTACTTTCTATAGGATATCTAGATTTCAAAGCGTGTCTAGATTCTAGATATAAGTGGTTAGAATAGGGTCCAAGAAGCACCCTGTATAATAAGTATGTAATAAATATTTATAATGTATTGAATCTTAGAACTCAATTTTAAAGTTTTTATACACGCTAAGTTTGAATAATATTATTAACAGTCGTAGAGCCAAGCAGTTCGCTGCATGAATGGGCTGGCTCGACCGGTGAAACTCCACCGCCACTCATTCAAATATAGTTTTAATTCTTTTTTACCATATGGGTATCAAATGAAAGAGCTTTTCGATAGTAACTGGAAAATGTGACGTCATTCTAAATCCAATGCTATAAGTATTTCAATGCATTTTACAATATGGGTATCGAATGGGCTTGAGGGAGTACCTAAATCAAAGAACAATGTGACGTCGAATATGGCACATCTTCCTAAATAAAATAGTCACCAAATTCTACCCAGACCTTAAGATGGGGATAAGAGTGGGGATCGAACCCGCCAATCTCCATTCCACAGTCAGTAGTTTTACCGTGTATTGGTAAAACTACCGACTGTGGAATGTAAGTTGTGCTCTTTATAAATTAAGCGTGTTATAAATGTTCGTCTGTTAAAAAGTTCCACTTCAGTAGCGCGTAGGGACTCCGCGTATTTTTTTTTTTTTGTAGAATTTTTGTTTGTCACGTATGGATCAGAATGCTGGGCCGTGAAAGAGACGGATGAAAGAAGAATACATGTAGCAGAGAGGCGAATGTTGAGATGAATGTGTGGAGTGACGAAAATGGATAAAATTCAGACTTATTAATGATTATGTAAGAGGAACTTAGAAAGTTGCTCTTGCTTAACTAAGAGGTTAAAAGGAAACCGCCTTGCGTCGTACGTGCATGTTATGATGAGGGATGAAACACCTGTTGCGAGAAGAATGATAAATCTAAATGTGGAAGAAAATAAGAGACGAGGAAGACCTAAGAAAATATGGATGGATTGTATGAAAGAAGGATTGTTAGTCTGGAAGATGCAAATGATAGGGAAGTGCGGAAAAGTAAAACACAAATAATGGGAACAAGGCTGGAAGATGATGACTATATTTTTTGCTGAACTACTAACAATTATATTTATAATTCAAGTAGCCCATCATATTAAGTAAACCTAGTTAATAATTTCTTCTAAACGTTACGTTTATTTTCCGAAATCTACATGGTCTATCATCTGCAGCTCGTATTATTGCAGATACGCAGACACGGAAGAAATATTTGGAATCTTGAAACAATCTAGTATGTCTAGGTACAAGTCGCTCGCGATAAGTTGAGACTCGCCTGGAATGCAAACCTCCTTCTTCTATTAACTTGTGATCAATCTCGCTTACTTACTCATTCCGTATTTTATCCATTTTCGTCATAAGAGTTTTATATATCTTACTTACTCTTCAACTTGAGGGGCATTCGGGGGTCACTAATTTAGCCTTTTTAACCTTTACCTTTTCGCGGCTTCATTCACCCAACGTTAATTCAATGCAATATGTCACGATCCATGTGGCCATCGCTTTGCACTTTAGATCCCAAGTATTTGAATTCCGAACAAACGGGCAACAACACACCGTCCAGCGCTATAGTAGCAGAACGGGAGAGACCGCCGTAATCGCAGATCAAGTATTCGATTTTAGTTCTGCTGATTAATAAGCCAAAACTATCTAGTTTCCACTTCCATTTTACCAGCCCGCTCTGTACCTTCTGTCCATCTTCACAAACAAGCAGGATGTCGTCCGCAAAGAGCATACATTAGGATGCCTCTTCCTGTTTAAAAAAATAACAGGACGAAGTCGTGGGTGTAAGTTGTTGTGATATTTTTTTGTGCAGTACAATAATGCGTCTGTGACATCACCGCCCCTAAGTCTCAATTTATTGTTCACGGATAGTAGGTACAAGCACATTGTAGGTAATATATGATAATGTAAGATATAATAAATATAGGCAGGTGTTTAGAATTCGATGTGTCCTAATCTACAAAAACGGTGCTACCCCATCGTTTTCTGTGAATAACTGATTCTACTAAGGGTTTGAGACCTGGAGCCATCTTAGTATCAAAAGTCTTGATGGCCTATCTTTCACCAAAACTTTCTACAAGATATGTGTTTTATATATTACTAGTTGACCCGGCGAACTTCGTTCCGCATCAAAAGAAATAAATTAGTAATACTTGGATCTTAAAAAGTTCAATTTGTGCTATTTATCGGCACGCGTTTTGGCGCGCAAACGCAACTGCTATGTACCGCTATGTTAATACTGTAATATCTTCGTAAATATTAGTTTAAATTACATGCTGTAAATGGCTATATTAATCGATATTAAAAGCACAATCTATTTATGACACTTAATTGGATGAAAATTAATGCTGTAATGTTTAAAATTGCTTCGTAAATAAGCCATTGTTTCTCGTAAAAAGTAAAAAAATAATAATGGTCATTGTGGGTTATCCCTAAGACATAGACATATGCCCTCGCGGACTTTTTTATAGACCTTTTAAAGGTGTATAATAATGTAGTACATTGTTTTGATTTATCACTTAGGGTTCAGGCAGCGTTTCCGATTAAAGTTTTAAATCTTGAAAATTATCATTTTTTTTTCACTACACTATTCATGAATTATAGATCAAAACCACCCCGTTGACACCCTCTAACTATTAAAAAAAACCGCATCAAAATCCGTTGCGTAGTTTCAAAGATTTAAGCATACAAAGGGACATAGGGACAGAGAAAGCGACTTTGTTTTATACTATGTAGTGATGACTGATGATGACTTAGTATAATTACTAACTACACCTTCGAGTATAAATAGCGTGGAGTTACCTACAATAGATATATTCAAAACACTGGCGCAATGCATTAAACTTCGCTAATCAGTTTGTTGTTTCTGGCTGGCGATTGGTATCCAGGAGTTTTGAAGCATTGTTATCAACGTGGCTATTGTTATTCCGGGAACAAATATTGGCTAAAAGCTAAAGTGTGTTTCATCATAACGTTGCGAAGTTTTGGGGTATCAGTAAGATTGTTTTAATACATTTCGTTGTCGAAACCTTCAAATTCTGACTGAGTATTATAGATCACAAAACAATTAACTAAATATTTTTGAGTTTTATTTGTCAGTAATATGAATGATCATATTTAGCCGTATAACATAGAGTTTGATAGAAATTGAGTTTTTTTTTTTGTTTTTTATATTTTGAGACTCTCATACCCTAAGCTTTGTTGAAGGTAATATAGATTGTATAGATTGTATTGGCCAGTTTAAAAATTGCTTTACCGGGAAGGTAATTGAAGGTATCACGGGCTACATATATTTCTAGAGTCAACTTTAGTGTTTCCTAGTCCTTGTTTACGCTAATATTTATATACATGCCACAGAGCATATAAACTATTAGAAACACAAAAGTCCGAACGTATGTTGAATGGTCCCTATTTAAAAAAAAAAACGATTCGCCGGTAGAGGGCGTCATCCATCGAGAAGCATTCGTTCAATACCTTGCACGGTAAGTTTTATCGCCGTTGACACACAAAGACGGCGTCACATGAAGCCACTTTACGTCGTTATTCTGAGAGGTATTTGCACATTATTTATGTCAATTCTGCTTCTTTTTTTATGAGATAAAAACCCATAGACACCTGCAACACATATAGTGTTGCAGTTGCGTTGCCGACCTTTAACGGAGAAGGATAGGAAGGGATGGGGAAGGGTGTTGGGCCTCCGAGTACCTCTCTCACCGAACAAAACGCGGCATGAGCCACTTTAGGTCGATCTTCTGAGAGGACGTGGTATTTCACCGGTCGAGCCGGCCCATTCATGCAGCGAACTGCTTGGCTCTACCACTGGTGGTGCCACAGCTAAATTTAAAACAATTGTTGGTATAACAATTTATTTCAATGAGGTTATAAATAATAGTCATCATCATATACCTGCCCTTTCCCATTCTTTTCTATCATTCGTCATCTCCGCACTTACTTCCTTCATACTCATATCAACTTTTACACAATCGATTAATCTCGTTTTCGTCCATCCACAGTAATTCTCATCACTCTCCTTGTAACATGACTTTCGTGCCTTCTCATTACAAGTCCATAGCACGCTAATCTACCACTTTTATTTTTTCATTGATTGGTGCTACTTGCATGTTTCCTTCTATTATATTTTCTTTTAAGATTTTCAGGATCAGCACTTTCCGGTTCCTTACGTGATCGAGTTTTCTTCTGTTTATACTCTGTCCACGATAAGAATGGTTTTTTTACAGGTCGCCAACTGACAAAATTGGTGATGTCCGAAAGTAAGATCGATCGTACTATTTAATCGATTTATTAAATCTTATTTACTTATACGATTAAGCAATTTTTCTGTCGTTCATCCATGACGACTTTATTTCAAGGATAATGATGTATGTATTAGAAAGCAGTTATATCAATATTATAAACAGACACTTCAATTTTATTTATATGTATAGATATAAATAAAATTGTGAAACAAGCATTCATTTCCATCGATTATATACCGATTTTTTATTTCTGTGGCACATGAAGACACCCTTTCATGAAGTACCTTCATATTTATAGTATATGAAATTTAATGAAATTTTATCCGACACAATACGAAACTTCATGGGCGTGAGCTGTCGAAAAACCATTCTTATCGTGGACAAAGTATAGGTGGTTTTCTTATCCTATCCATTTTTGTCACACCACACATCCATCTAAACATTCGCAAATAATAGCATATGTAGTAAAACATTTATTTATTGATATTTAATTACATAATCATTGACTCAGAGACATATATCTGGTAAACTATATTCTACAGTAGAATCCAAAACAACAACAGCGCTCTTATGGTCCAATGAAAATTCGAAAGCATCACCATCATCAGTTAATTTATCAAAAAAATAACTAGTATTTACTTTACAAGTTTTTGAATTATTACTACAACTAACAGTACTAATATTGAGATCACTCTTGTTCCAAGATTTGTTCGTTTTAAAATTATTAATTTTAAATTTACTTTTTGCTCTTCTAACCGGACTGCCCACAGGTGTTGAATTGAAATATAGATGTTGTCCAACGCCAACTGGACTGCCAAAAGGTGTTGAATGAGTATTATGTACTTCAGCTAGTACAGATTTTTTTCTATTATTTTTTGTAGGCGTAGTATACTTATCAAATACCAGTCTAAATAAATTATCCTCTACTTTCGCGGTCTTTACTGTCGGTTCTCTATTTACAATTTTATCAATAACATCAGAAAGCTCGCCATCATCAACATCATCCTCTGTTTTATTCAATAAACTTAAATAGTTAACATTTTTATTCTGTAAATGATCCCGTGCAATTTTAACAATATCTTCATTATCTTTCTCGTCCAATATTTCGTTTTCTTTCTCATCAAACTCTTCGTTTCCTTTCCCATCAAACAAATCATCATAATAATCATTGGAATATTTCAATGATAAATTTCTAAAGCTTCTTCTCAATGCTTGCATATCATTGTTTTCAATTTTTCTCTTTTTCTTTTCAATAAAACTGTTCAACGTTTTTTGTCCTTTTCTAGTGTTATTTTTTATCTTCCTCTTTAATTTATTTACAGAAACACTGACATTCAATACACTGGCATTCTGTTTAGATTGCTTTGGGTCTAGTTCTTCCATAGACTCGTTAATATTTTTAACATTCTTAAGTTTTCTATTGTATTTTCGTTTGGGTTTCTCAGGATCAGCATTTTCCAATTTCTTACGTGTTCTAGTTTTCTTCACTTTGGGTGGTTTTTTAATAGATTCTTCATATATTTCTACTACATCCGGATAATACTTGCGCATCAGATCTTGCCTTTCAACTGTAGTCCAAACGGTTGATGGATCTTCTGCTTCTATAAATAAAGAAATCTCTACAAATCTCGTACTGCCTTTCAGTATGAACAAATAAAATTTTATTAATTAGTCTGCTATTGTGTAGTAACTTTATTCTGCCTTCCAACATAAGAAACTTAGCGTGAAAATAAGTATGTTTGTAAAATAATATTGTTAAGATATTTATATATGAAAATAGAATTTGTAATAATGCTTTCTTTGTATAATTCAAAGAAACATTTGGTCTGCAAGAACAGCTGCCTATTGGTTAGGCTCAGATCAATTTTTAACAGTGGTACTGCAAAGCATTTCGCTTCATGGATGGGCCGGGCCGGCTTAAACGGTGAAATACCACGACCTCTCAGAAGATCGATGTAAAGTGGCTCATGGCGCGTTTCGTTCGGTAAGAGAGGTACCTGGAGGCCCACCCCCTTCTCGATTCTTCCCTATCCCTTAAAGGTCGGCAACCCAACAGTAACACTATGTGTTGCGGGTGTCCATGGGCGGCGTTGGTTGCTTACCACCAGGTGATACGCCGGCTCGTTTACCCTCCTATCCCAAAAAGTGATCAAGACTATCCCGTCACTTTTTAATTCTGAGTTATGTAGATATATTTATAAGATATTTTGAATTGACATGTTACCTTCAAATTGATCATCCGGAATTAATTCTTCATATTGACCATCAATATCACTCCACATCACCTCATAACTTGGTACTCCTGTTAAAACAATATTGTAAGACAAATGAAATACAAATATGAAGAATTTTATGAAGAACTCACAATTTAACCCGAAACACCAGTCAAATAAGTAATTAAACAGCACATTAATACATTTATTTATACAATCACTTTTTTCACAGCTTTTCCCCATGCGAATAGGGAGAGACGACTACACGACACGACGTCTTTTTCCACGACCCTAACAAACATTTCTCGCTCATTTATGATCGTTTTCATACATAAAATAAATAATTGAACAACTGTATGTTTTTAAATAATATATATGTAAAAAGACACATATAATTTTGCCAAAAGACAAAATATACAGCTATGCCATCCCAGAACTTTACAACAAGTCGAAACCGATTAACAGAACCAAATTTCTAGGTTTTTCTGATAATGGTTATAATATTCAAACTAGATGGTATAGATTTTTTTCTTATTTTACTCTTGATGGTTAAACATCAATACTGTCCCTGTTTCGGATTGACGTTGAGTTCTGGGACACTCTGTATATAAAATTAAGTATGTGCATTCACCTCTTGGATTCCTCTTTTTCTTGATGGCTGTCGCCTTGATAGTTCTATGGACTACACTGTCCTGTAAATGCCACTTGGTGAGTAATGGCAGAAATTTCTCAACACAATATCTCTCAGACCAATCCAACTTGCGTGTCATCAGTTTCTATGAGTAAAAAAATACACACAAAAATATTAGTGAAGCTATTGAAAATAAACGCTAAAGCCTATAATTGAATCGCAGGATGATGATAAGATTAATATGCCAAAAAGCATAGCCTGGGCTCTGATTACAAAGGTATAATATAAATATCAACGACTGACAACTTTTTGAAAAGGACAACTTTGCCAATAGGTTCGCCACTTAATGCATTTGGGACGTGACGTTACGATTCAGCTAGTTGGAGTTTAATAGCCGCTGCTTACATCTTCATGTAGAAAAGGGAATGAAGTTTTTTTTTTAAATTATTAGTTTGGCTGCACTACATATATTATAATCTTTTCACAACAGTCATCCTGTAACCACACCACAGCGGGATAGCTTAAATTATATTTTCACATACCAATAGCCTGGGCTTAGACAATCTGATCCAGTTACGATTTTCGTTCAACTCTGTACTAAATACCAAAATGTAACTATTCTTATTTAAATTTACAAAACGACTTACCACAAATTGTATTAAATTTGGTGAAGGATTATTCAATCTATTTAAATCATGTTTTTCTTGAGGTGTGTTCAAAAATTCTTTCATAACTTTAGGTTCTGGGAATACAGATCCACATGTCAAAGCTCGACTTCTGAGAGACAATTCACGTTTTACTTCTGACATCTTGGTTCTGGAAAAATATTTGTATTATATATATGCTACTTGTATATCTATATAAAGGAACAAACCTTGGCTTTTTTTGTTAACACGTTGGTGTCCGATGAATTATCAATCTGACTAAAACAAACGAAAATCTGACTTGAGAGTACATTTTTATAATAATGAGAAATATCGATGTTCAAAACAGTTAACAGACTGCTACGATGTCTGGGTCAAATAGCAAGCGAGAGACGAATTTTCCAAGATGTACCCAGGCAAAGCCAAAAAAAAACTGTTGAATAATTTTAAAATCTTTAAAAACAATACCTTGGGTTTGGTTGAGTGCGTGTGAAAGTAGAATAAACGGGGTCGAAGTGATGACACTGCGCAAATTTGAGTAGTAACGCTTGTCGACATTCTGGAAGAGAAAACTTCCCTCTGGCGCTCTGTTCTCTTTGCCTACCCCGCAAGGGACTTAGCGTGAAGTTATATATGTATATAATAATTACTTGTGTCCAGTATCGTTGCATCCCCGATGCGTGACACAGACAGGACAGCCATTCTTGCCGTGAGTGCGTCCTCCGTGCCCGCAACGGTCGCAGCGTCCCGGCGTCGATAACCAGCGCGCCATCTCCTCGTAACGGGCAACATCAGTCACCCACGATAATAATCTGCCCACAGTAATAAAAATACTTGCTATTGATAGCATGGGAATAGGTTTATCCGCCGATTACATTTGGGATTTAAAAATTCAGCCAGTTAAAGTGTGGCGCCGGCTTAGAATACTGCCACCCCATCTCTTCTCGTGGGTGTCGTAAAAGGCGACTAAAGGAAAAGGCTGGAAGAATGGGCAGCAGCATTCTCTCTCAAAAAAATACAGCCTCAAATCAAAATCAAATCCTCTAAAATGCGATCGTCAACCCGCCTGCTAAGCGTGGCGATTATAGCAAAAACCCCCCATGAGTGAACGGACCGGTAGTTCTGGCGCTCTATGGGGGAGGCCTGTCCAGCAGTGGACCTCAAAAGGCAAATGATGAAAGTATATCAACAGGATTAGGTCCTTGCGGGAACATCGAAAGCTTACCTCGGAATGACTTCATCATCAGGCACCGTGTGTAAGAATGATACAACCGTGCTTATAGAGGAGCCACATGCACCGACGCCATAATCACATCCACAAAGCAGAGCAAGCCCCACCATTTTGTTGCGACCGAATCCTGTTTAACAAATTTGTAAAGGTCATCCAGTTTTCATAACTTAGCTACTAATTCCAGGATTATGGAAATTAGGCAATGGGTATGATTAGCTATATAATATTTTGAAAAATATCCAGCGGTTCTACAAAAATTAATGTTGATTGTTTGAGCAATACACCAAGTCCACAACAAATGGTTCACATTAGAACAAATGCATTATAATGCCAAATAATGATGTAGTTATGGCTAAACTAAAAATCTAAATGCATGAATCATTCGTCCCCAGGCTTAGAACCTTGATAAAACAATGATAAAAGCGCTTGTAAAGAATCAAGTCCTACACGAATTTTTTTTATGCGATAGGAGGGCAAACGAGCAGGCGTGTCACCTGATGGTAAGCAACCAACGCCGCCCATGGACACCAGCAACACATATAGTGTTACTGTTGCGTTGCCGACCTTTAAGGGATAGGGGATAGGAAAGGATGGGGAAGGAGGGTGGGCCTCCGGGTACCTCTCTCACCAAACGAAACGCGGCATGAGCCACTTTACGTCGGTCTTCTGAGAGGTCGTGGTATTTCACCGGTCAAGCCGGCCCATTCATGCAGCGAACTGCTTGGCTCTACCACTGTGGAATATCATTTTGTATTTGAAAAAACGTCGCTAGATGAAAGTGGTAGTGACAAAACTACTAGCCATTATTCTTATACATCATATCAGCGTCGTAGTAGTCGACAGAGCCCTGTAATGCACCCCCACCAGCAGAGTTAGACACGCTGAAGTTCCGATAGACCCGTCGAGCGCCATAGGCAAAGCAATCTGAGTCTTGTGATACCACTGCATCAACTAACTGTGAACATGATTTAAATAAATCATAATTAAAGACAGTCCTCGACTTACGTCGATTCGATTCGACACTATTCCTCAAATATACGTCTTTTGTTTCGAATTATGGCATAAGAGCATTCACTTATCCCGAGGTTAACAACAAAATTTGTGCAGCCTATCGTGTTTTATTATTATTGAAATTAATAACAAACACCACAAGTAACTTAATTTCATAAACCAACTTAATTTCATAAACCAACCCTCGAGTTTTACATGCATAAAAGTTTAAATTAAAAAAACGTAAATAGCCAAGTTTTTTTAGATGTTGTCTCGACTTACGTCGTTTTCGCTATACGTCGTCGCATATTTCGAGAACTTAACATGCCGCAAGTATCAGGACTGCCTGTATTCAAATTGAACATTTTTCAATTTTAATTACATTTATATATATCTTTTCCTTTTTAAATATTTATAGTCTCAATACAGCATTATATTAAACTTCTAATTATTTTAAGGGCAATTACCATAATGTGTATGTAAGTGGAGACACGGCCAGATTGAATTGGTAAATTCTATTCAGATGTTAATATTTGTTTATAATGACTCAGAATTAACTACATACATTTTGTGCATTCAGGATGGCACATGTGGCTTCAGCTTCACCGTGTCCTTTGATACATCTGACTCCCAAGCAATTCAACAGAGATTCACACTGAAACAGGATTTTATTATTACATAATATATCAAATGCTATTACATTGCAAAAAACAACATAGTATTACATGGTACATTTTAACTCCGAAGTTATGTGTGATAAATATTGGTGACTAAAAACTTAGTAACTGGTATGGCAATAGGTTCGCCACCTATTTCATTTGGGACGTAAGCATAATGGCGAGACGAGGCTTAATAGCCGCTGCCTGAACCTTCGGGTAACAAAAGGCGTGAAGTTATGTTCATATTATATTTTATATCTATTGTGTGTATTATAATATCTATTGACTGTATGTACTTTAATTTACCTCCTTTAAAACATTTTTAAACCTCTTTCTGGCTACATCAGGTTTTTTCTTACATGTTAGATTTTCTGATTTATCTCCAACTCTGGGAGCAGCTCCACGGAACTGCATCTGATTACGAGCTGCCATGACATCTCTTTTGAGTTCAGGTGCATCACCCTCGAGCACAAATATTGGATTTATATCTGCCAATATCAGATATGCAGTTCTGAAGAAAAGGTTTCTGTAAAATAAGACATTGATTATACTAATATTATCTACCACCATGTTTTTATAAATATTTGAATTTGATTTTTTGTTCTGCAAGAAACAGAAATTATCTGGCTTACAAGGCTTTTTAGTTTATTTTTGTACAAGTAGGTTGTGTAAATTCCAACTAAACTCTATTTTAAAATACCTTAATATATTCAAATATTTTCCATTACCTGAGATAAAGTTTAGGTTGAACATGGTACTCTGTAACATTTTGGCTATCACACACCCATCCTGATAAATCAACAGCAAGGGTTTCGCCCCTTACCTTAAAATAAAAAATGTATTTTAGCAACTAAAAATTGGTCAAACTAGGACCGAAAGATGAATGGAAACACTCGGTTAAAAATATAAATAATATTTTCTATTGAGTATTTTACATTAAATCTTACTTCATGTAAAGATTTCCTTTCGCTATAAGGCGTCAATATGCCCCATAGACCTTTAATGCCCATTTTCTAATTACAAAGCTATTTATTTAAGTAAAAATATAAAAATAACAACAATACACTTGTTTTCAAATTTATAATTCCGTTTGCTTTGATTGATTCAGTGATTATTTTTTAATTTGTCCAGCTTTGGACAGGCTAAAGTTTTAGAGCCATACTGCCTTGTCTTAGGACTGTTGATAAAATATCGATATATCGAAATATCGATATTTTTCCTTAAAAATATCGATATTTTTCGCCGATATTTTTTTTCACGATATATCGATGGTTCGATATTGAAATGTACATATCGACATTCGATATTTTTATGAAAATATTTTTTTTTGGACACAATAACTTAAATTATATCGTCATCGCAAACTTAAGGTTGTCTGGAAGAGATCGCAACATGAGATAAGACCGCCTTTTGTACTTGATCGACATTTACTATGTACTAATTACTTCAATGTAATGTATAAAAATTGCGTACAATAAAGCGTATTCTAGTCTAATCTTAATATACTGTATTTAAAAAACTAATAAACAATCGTCAAGTCATCCCATAAGCAATGACAAACAGCTCCCCTTTACGAGTTCAAGCTAATTCTTGGCAATGAAAAAATTGTGCATCAAATTATAACTGATTAGTGTTTATAGGTATCGCGTATTGTTTTTTTTTTGCTTAAAGACACTTTCACAGGGGCCCGCAGGGCTTATGGAAAACTCTTTGAGCAACAGCCTCTTTCTATTAATAGACGTAACATATGAATTTTCTGTACATGCATTTTTAGGAGTATGTATTTTTATATGTACCTACATAATTGATAAGTATCTATAATTTTAATTTCCCTAAATTATCTTATGTTATGTCATAAATACATAGTGAAACAATTGTCAATGAATGTGTTAAGCCACTGTTAACTATCACAACGATATAATTTACGTTAATATTTACGTTTATATGTTTGCTGGACGCAGCTGCGGCAAAAAAAAAATCTATTATATGCATGTATTTTAAGAAATTATATTCAAGTAGTGTTTTTTGCACTTTGTCGTGAAAAGTTATCAAAGATGTGGAAATGCAACAAATTTAGCAACCCATTTGAAAAGGAAATCCATCATGCATTTGCAAAACTATCCATCAGAGTAAGTATAAATACTAAGAAAATAATCACGAAAAATGCAGAAGGAAACTATCATAATGAGTCAGTCGTATAGTTACTACCACCAAAATCAAATATTGACCTTACAGACAACGATACCGAAAACTAAATACATGGTATATGAAAGAGAAGATATCTTAATAAATAGTTTTTTACGATCTTAATTTACTACCTTTCGTCCATAGATGTCACTACATCTGAAATGAAATCAATTCTACATCGGTAATCTTTAGAGTCGTTTTAGCTTATGGACATAAATGGCGATACGGTAGAATAAATGGTTAATATATTGACTGGTTAATTTACTGCCTCTATAACCAACGCCCATAGTATATTGGACTCGCTGGTCTTCACCGATCACAAAGTTAAGCTACGTTGGGCGTGGTAAACACTTGGATGAGTAACCGTTTTTATTTGGGTAAAATTGTTCACAAACAATATTTTAAAGCATTGTAGTAAATACGATTAATTTAAAACGGCAGCAAACGGGGCGTTTAACGTTTGCATGTCGTTTAAGAAGTTTCACTTCAAAATATCGATGTATCGAAATATCGATACTTTTTTTCGATATATCATACCCCGATATTGATATTTTAAAAAATATCGATATATCGAAAATCCGATATTTTTAAAAATATCAACAGTCCTACCTTGTCTGTCGCGTTATTTTTTTTTTCGAAAGTTTCAGTGAAATTGTGAAAGTTCTACAGTGGTATACCCACGCAGCTTTCTGCATAAATGGGCCGGCTCGATCGGTGAAATACCACGACTTTACCGGCAAGAGCCATTGTAAATCGGTTCTAGCTCTTAGATTCGTTTTCACATTCAAGACAGTGTGATTAAAAGGAATCTAAGCTCCGCGAATTTTAGCTAGTAGTTTTTTATGGCGATTCGTTCGTTTCGCTCGGTGAGAGAGGTAACCGAAGGCCCAACCCCACGTTCCACGTCGGTTTAATTATGTACCTATTTGAACTCAAGTTGAAGATAATCAACTCGAGTTTATACGAGGACACCCAACTCGAGTTAACTCGAGTGATTGTAATATATCACTTTGTGGAACTTTGTCTGTTGTGTCCAATAACTTAAATATAGGTTGGTTTTCTTCTTCATTGGTTGTGCCAAGAAAAAAAAACAAAAAAACGTTGTCAGCTGTCAGTGTTGTCACTTGTGTCATACTTTGCCAAGTATGTCAAGTTGAATATTTGTTTTGCTGTTTTGTTGTGATAAGAATAAATTATGATTACGTACTTGATAGTAACCAATAGTGAAATAGTAGGTAGGTAACACAGAGTAAATTGGTTTAATCGCGTAATAATTGATTCATCAAATCACTGTCCAAAGTGAATGTAATAATAATCACTGTTATCAGTTCACCGATTCTATGCTAGTGGTTTTTTATATTACTGATAGAATTAAAATACCTTACCAACCACGTCGTAAGATATAATAACTGATAACCTGTAATAACTGCTCTAATTGCCTGCACTGAACTCACAACTTATTACACTCACGCTATGTCCATTTTAAGAATATTCTCACGAAATGGGTAAGTTTTTACAAATAAAATTCACATAATCATTATCAATTATTTGCCTATATTTAATTGTAAGTAAGTAATTAGTTATCTCAAAAATTCCTTAAGGCTGTATGTTATACCTATAATTATACATATGTACCTATAACCTTGCTATTTCTGATAACCCCTTATGATGGTGGAATTATTTCATCACATAACTAGGTGTATAATTGTTTATTTATTTGGTTTTACTTTTGAAATTGTTTTCGGAAGTTACATGTAATAAATATTGATGACTGAAAACTTTGTGCCCGGTATGGCAATAATATATAGGCTCGCCACCTATTCCATTTGGGATGTAAACATGACGGCGAAACGAGGCTGAACAGCCGCTGCCTAAGCCTTCAGATAACAATAGGCGTGAAGTTGTGTTATGTTATGTTATTTGGTTTTTCTTTAATATTTTAAATATAATTTTGCTTTTTTACATTTAGTGTACATTGCTGCAACAAATTTTATTCAATGATTACAGTTTGTTTAGTGTGCCGTATCAGGCAAGATTCAGCCATGCTCAGCAACTTAAAGAAGAAGTACAAAGGAGGGATATCAGTAAAGTCTTGATAGCCAATCGTGGTGAGATAGCATGCAGGGTTATGAGAACAGCTAAAAAACTTGGTGTTCGAACAGTTGCCGTATATTCAGATGCTGATAAAAATGCTATGCATGTTGAAATGGTAAGAATTTGTTAATGGTAATTTAATAAAATATCATCTATCTGAGAATACATAAATATAAAAGCATGATATGGAAAGCATTAATTTTTGTCTGGCTTTAATTACCAGGTTTAAATTTTATAAATTACTAGTGGACCCGACGAACTCTGTTCCTCATCAAAAGTAATAAAAAAGTATATTTTGTATTTATCACTTTTTCTTTACTACATCATACATGATCATAGATAAAAACCACCCTGTTGACACCCTCTATCTATAAAAAAATGCATCATGTAAAGTGACTTTGTTTTATATTATGTAATGATATTTACATATTTATAGGCTGATGAAGCATATCACATTGGCCCAGCACCATCATCACAGAGTTACTTGAACGCGGCAAAAATTCTAGAAGTAGCCAAAAAATCCCACAGTCAAGCTATCCACCCTGGCTATGGATTTCTTTCTGAGAATGTGGAATTTTGTGAAAAATGTGCTAATGAAGGTGTGATTTTTATTGGACCTCCAACTGCAGCCATCAGGGATATGGGTATTAAAAGGTATAAAGTTTTTACTATATGTATCAATGTTAGGTTCCCTCCACACCATCTGTCCAGATTTCAATATATTCATCTGCCAACATACTGCTGCACACATTATGACCGCCCTGTATAAGCTGCATACTATTACCAAGAATTATGAGTGCTATTTAACTGGAATGCTTCTATATGGCCCAAATAACATGTTTTGTAAAAATTTCCTTACAGCACATCAAAAGCTATAATGTCAGCTGCAGGAGTACCTATAGTGAAAGGCTATCATGGAGAGGAACAGAGCATAGAGAAGTTAACAGCAGAAGCACAAAGGATTGGTTTTCCTCTCATGATCAAAGCTGTTCGTGGAGGTGGTGGCAAGGTATAATTAGAAAAATTTCAAAGTATATATCTTCATAGTTTCATCCCATCCCAAAATGTTTATTTAGTGAATACTTTTTCAGGGTATGAGAATAGCTATGACAAAAGCAGACTTCTTGCCCCAATTGGAATCAGCTAAGCGTGAATCAATGAAGTCATTTGGAGATGACAATATGCTATTGGAGCAGTATATTACAGATCCTAGACATGTGGAAGTACAAGTAAGTGCCGATAGACAGACTTAAAATTTGGTCCAATCATTTATGTAAGAAAATGATATTAGTAATATAATTAAAAAAACATGAGAGGTGTCAAGGGACACCTGGGTAGAACGAAGTTCCTTTCGATTAATTAGTGAAGGAATTGTAATAAAATTTTAGAACTAAAACAACGTATAAAATATGAAAACATGGAAAATAAAACTTCAAAAAGCGTTCCGATATCGGGATTCGAACCCGAGCCCCCTGTATGAGAGCAAGGTATCCCAGCCACTAGACCATTTGGGTAGTTATACATTTTTCTAAATAAGTCGATACTTTAAAGTGCAGTTTGGCATGGAAAAAGGGTCGTGACAATTTTTTCCGTCTGTTCCAACAAATTGAAAAGTTAGCTCATATATACTTCGACTTCTACTATACTATTATGTATTATTATTTAAATCCGTGAAGGGGCGTTAAACGCGTTAAATGCTTTTGCAAGAGACATTAGAAGTTCCACTTCAATACTTAAACACTGAGTGTCAAATTACCGATAAACGGATTTCTTTTTAAAACACTTTCATTAGTTTCACCTGTACATATGTAATCAAACTCTTTGAGCTTGATTTTATCTTACGTTGAATGATCTGATTTTAATTAAACTTTGCACACCTATCAGAGACCGATGAAATTGCAATAATTTGCTCAAAACATACGAATATCCTGATTAGATTCGCCAGGATTCAACAATTTCTTTCTGTCTAGCTCTTTCTTCTCTTATTCTCATGCGAAATTCGCATTTGAGTAAAAGAGATAGAGCTAGTCGGGCGCTCAGCATACTACAAACGCTTTAAGACTCCTATGGTAATGATTGCGTCTTGTTCGGCACACATTCATCGATATACCAACAAATCCCGTAGGTATACTGTACGTTAAACCGTATTCATTTTTTATTACTATTCTGCAGGTATTTGCAGATATGCACGGTAATGCCGTACATCTTTTTGAAAGAGACTGTTCAGTACAGAGGCGACATCAGAAGATTATTGAAGAAGCACCGGCAGTATGTATACATTAAATTTGGTCTCTAGAAATATTTTTTTATTTGGTCTATTGTATTTTTGTTTTCCTCATTCAGCCTGGTCTATCGGAGGAAACTCGTCGTTCCATCGGTGAGGCGGCCGTTCGGGCTGCTAAGGCGGTCGGATATGTTGGTGCCGGCACTGTCGAGTTCATCCTTCACAGACAGACACACGAATTCCATTTCATGGAGATGAATACAAGATTGCAAGTGGAGCATCCCATCACCGAAATGATCACCGGTAACTTTCAAATTGACAATATTATTATACTACAACTTCATGTCATTAAAATCCGAAGATGTAGGCAGCAGCGACTGTGACGCAATACAGTGGTAACTATACTATACTATAATTTAAACAGTGGTAGAACCAAGCAGTTCGCAGCATGAATGGGCCGGCTCGACCAGTGAAATACTACGACCTCTCAGAGATCGACGTAAAGTGGCTCTTGGCGCGTTTCGTTCGGTGAGAGAGGTACTCGGAGGCCCCCTTCCCCATCCCCTTCCTATCCTACTCCCTTAGAGGTCGGTAACGCCGCTGTAACACTATATGTGTTGCAGGTGTCCATGGGCGGCGCTGATCACTTACCATCTGATGTCAGGTCTGCTCGTTTGCCTTCCTACAAAAAACTTCCTAAAAAAATACGCCGGATTAAGTTTGTAGTCCCAATATAAATTGCGAATATTTCGAGTATAGGATTTAGAAACCAGATGTCGCATTACTGAACCACTGAGCCATTGAGACTATTATTATTTTGTAATTCATTAAAAATATACGAGATTAATTTAATTTAAATTATCTCTTTTAAGGTACGGATTTAGTGGAATGGCAGTTACGCGTGGCTGCAGGGGAACCGCTACCTCTAATGCAGGATGAAATCATTCGTCGAGGGCATGCCGTTGAATGTCGCATATACGCCGAAGAGCCGAGAGCTGGTTTCTTGCCTCGTGCTGGTACTCTGCATAGACTCAGGCAGCCAGAACCGGAGGAGTTCGTCCGTGTAAGTAGCCTTGGGCTTCAGTAAAATTCTGATAAAGTCGAAATCCCTGTGATATTATTATTACCTAACTTATTTCTCATATTGTTTCACTATCTGACCTGGCAAACTTTATTTTGCCTCAGAAGATGAGTAAGTTAAAGATTTTTCTAAAATTAAAGTTGTTTAGTTACTGCTTATAAGTAAAGGTCCCTTCAAAACCATTCCAGCCATTTCAGAGATTAACCGGGACATACCAATATAACTTTACGCGTTTTAAAGCGGCTCCAAATGGAATAAGTGGCGAACCTATTGCCATGCACCAGGCACAAAGTTATCAATGATCGATAATGTACCTGTATACCCGTATATATATATATATATATATTACAAACAGACACCCTCCATCACTTAAATTTGCTATTATATTGTTGTCAGGTGGAGACAGGTGTACGAGAAGGTCAGGAGGTCTCAGTACACTACGATCCGATGATTGCGAAACTAGTTGTATGGGGAAGGGACCGTAGTGAGGCGCTCGCTAAGACAAGAGCAAAGCTTTCTGAATACCAGGTAAGTAACTAATCTTGCTGTCCTCTTACAGTTAAGCATAACTTAAGTCTTATTAAGATTTGGGTCTTATAAACTTTACTAGACCCCATCTTGCACTTGTAATACCATGAAATACTACTACAGTGAAAGTCTCAAAAGGACTCCTATGCAGAGCCGTAAAAACATTTTTTTTAAATTATAAAAACTTCTACAGTTAAATACAATTATGGTGGGTAGCTATAAGTAGACGTTTCTTTTTCTATCCTAAGGTGTAAGCAGCGGCTTTTAAGTATTCGACACCGCGAATTTTTACTTCCTAAATGGAATAGATGGCTGAACCTATAAAGTTTATTTATTTATTATATATTAGTAGTATTAAAAATAATAATGCAAATCTAATAAAAAATGTTAAACAAGTTCAAAATATTAAAAAAATGGTTCAGTTACACCTTGATGCGTATAAAAGAGCGTATTTTAAATTTTGTATTTCTTTATCAATTATGCGAACCCCTGGCTTATAAATTACCAATTTAATAATCAACCTTATGTGAATAAAGATATAGTTCATATTAGTGTGGCTTGTATTACAGGTGGCAGGACTCGAGACGAATGTCAACTTCTTACTACGTCTGAGCGGCGCCAAGGCTTTTGTATCTGGTGATGTGCACACAGCTTTCATACCGCAGCATGAACACGAACTGTTCCCCAAGTCCGACTCTGTGTTGTCTGAAGAGAGAGCTATCCAGGCAGCGCTTGGACATGTAAGTACATTATTAATAATTGCCTGGCAACATATTTCCATAAGATGGATAAAATTGCACCCTGTATAACTTTTAATAAAATCGGATCGTATAGTTTAGGAGTTCATGTCGGATAAATACAGTAATACGTGATGGATTCGACTCATAACTGTAACCAAAGTTGTGTATGGCCTTAGTAATTAATACCAAAGTTGTGTATTAATTACTAAGGAATCTCAAGTACTTTAAGGAAGTGATTAAGAAGAATAGTCTCGGTGGTCCAGTAATAGAGCACCCGCTTCTGAAGCTGGAGGTCGCGGGTTCGAATCCTCACACTGGCTCACACCAATGACTTTTCGAAGTTCTTTTCGGAAGTTATGTGTGAAAAATATCGATGAATGAAAACTTTGTGCCCGGTATGGCAATAGGTTCGCCACCTATTCCATTTGGGACGTAAACATAACGAGACGAGGCTTAACATACTCTGCCTGCACCTTCAGGTAGAAAAAAGCGTGAAGTTATGTTATGTTAAGAAGAAAAGGAAAAAAATGCTTCCGAATCCAAAGTCTTGGATTTGAATCCCAGTATACATCATCGTTAGCCTTTCGAGGTCTACTGCTGGACGTTGGCCTCTCCCATAGAACGCCGCAACTTACGGACCTGTGCCACAACCGCAACCATTGGCCTTGCTGCTTTTTTTACCAAATAATTTATCAGAAGTTATATGTGAATAATAACGATGACTGACACAGTTATAATACTGCCAAAAATAAACTGTTGTGGCTTTGGTATTCTGGTTTGAACCAGGTTTTTCTTCATCATTTTGGACAAATGAAAGTCACAAACATATATAACACCTCCATAACGATAATGTCACCTAATCATTACAGGAATTGTAACTTTAGCAATTAAAATAAAATTTCGACAGTTCAATGCTATGTTTTTTTCTCTCTCTATAAGTGTAACATATTAATATCTAATTAACTATGTTTCAATCGTCTTAGTTTTCCACAATACTTCTTAAGTCTTTTAAACAATTTTAAAGCATGATTCATATTCAATGTTTTATGAAAATAAATTGGTATTTTAATCGCTTAAATAATAACGTATTTTTTATAGATACTTAGCAGTCAAATTAGCAATACTGCTAGGGACAGTTGGAAGGGTATCTCAGTGGATTCAGAGGCGTGGAGACCAAACTATCTGTTGAAGAGAGTCATACCGCTAAGGTTTGATGAGAAAGGTAAGATTCAGCAATTCATTACGTTCAGACTCGCGTTAAAATTAGTAAAATAACTATTTAACGCCCATAAATCAATACAATTACTTTTGAGCAAAATGTTTTTAGTACAAATTGAGAAAAATTTCTATTTTTTACTCCGAAATTCTAACTAGAAACCTCGTGGGCATTGTAAGTCACATGGCCTCGCCAGAGCCAATAGCAAGGCGGCGACGTAATAACGAAGACATGTCGATATGCGCTCTCTCTGACACTATGGCATGTCTTTATAACAGTGGTAGAGCCAAGCAGTTCGCTCCATGAATGGGCCGGCTCGACCGGTGAAATACCACGACCTCTTAGAAGATCGACGTAAGGTGGCTCATGCCGCGTTTCGTTCGGTGAGAGAGGTACCCGGACGCCTACTCCCCTTCCCCATCCTTCTCTATCCCCTATAACTTAAAGGTCGGCAACGCAACAGTAACACTATATGTGTTGCTGGTGCCTATGGGCGGCGTTGGTTGCTTACCATCAGGTGACACGCCTGCTCGTTTGCCCTCCTATCCCATAAAAAAAATAGACCCATACCCATTCAGCATTAGTTTGATCTCCTGGCAGGTAGAAAGTCTTGCCTCACATACCTACCCAAAAATTAGTGCCAGCTCTCGGACCCATACGGCGACTGGAGGCCTAATAGCCGCTGCCTACACCGTCGAGTAAAAACAGCCGTTAAGTTATGTCACTCAACATACATGTGTTTTTCTTATTATTCTAGATCTGTCAATAACAGTAGAACACACAAGTAAATCCTCGTACAAGGTTCAGGTGAATGACGGAGAATGGCGTGAAGTGGAAGCATCGATACAATCCACTAACAGAGGCTTAAGACTGAATACCCTGATAGGAGATAAGAGGAGTAACGTGGGGCTACTGGTTCATGACCAACAAGTACATGTGTACGATGAGGTGAGAGAAGAGAGTATTGTATAATTAAGAAGTATAAGAGTCGGTATCAGTAAAAGAAGCGAGTGAGGCGTGTAAGAATCATGCCTTATGCAGCTCTGTTCTCTCTGCCTGCCCCGCAAGGGATTTGGCGGTAAGGGTACTTGTATATTAAGAAATAAGATTTGCAACCTCCATTTACCATAACAAAAGTAAATCATTTGTACCTTTGTAAAAGTTTGTATGTTTTGTAAATCCTCTTGTTGTGACATGGCGTCAAACTTTTCCCGTAGCAAATTGTATAAAAATCGGTTCAGCCTTTCCATTTTCACGTTAAAGAGTTAACAGACAAATAGAATCAGACTTACGCATTAAATATATTCAGGTTATGGACCCAGCGCTTACAGATTATGGACTACTGACTGATCCTTATTTGAAATCTTGCTAATATCGTTGTGGCATTATGGGCATGTACCTATATCCTTGGTGTATCTAGAAACCTTTGTGTGGGTGGCTTTCATTGTAAATAAATACTGAATAGCTGTGCTTACCTTCCAACGGATCTCGTGTGAAGTTATATGTTTGTATGATTTGTTTTTATTTTTATTTAGAACGGCCAAACAATTGTGGAATTGCCTCGCCCCAAATTCCAAGCTGCAAGTGGAGTGGACGCGGCGGCAGCAGCTAACAGCGCCTCATCACCAACACCAGGCATTCTCGAGAGGATACTGGTCAATAAGGGAGACAAGGTAAGTCTGCAAATCTTAACAACTACATTCTCGAAGTTGACAGACAATCTGATTCGCATCCTATTTTTTTTATGGTATGGAAGTGTAAACGAGCAAGCAGGCCACCTGATGGCAAGCAACTATCGCCGCCCATGGACACATGCACAGAAATAGATCAAGATAGAACGGCGAATAGGCGTGGCAAGCGTGCCAAAACCATGCACTATATTGCATGCTTTTCGAAACTCGCTCTCATTACGCAACGAGCGTTCCTGCCATGCGTTCAGGACGTAAAAAAATAGATAAAACGTCACATATATGCCTTATTATGCTGTGGCAAATTCTAAAAACAAAAGTAGTGAATCAAATATGAAAAAAGGAAATATTTCGTATGATCAGTAAGTACAGAAAATCAGTAGAAAGTATTTTTTTGAGATTATAAATTATTGTTTTACTTTTACTATGTTCAATAATTTCGATCACAAGTTGTATATTTTTTCGTTATGATAAATATCCATTGCTGTCCGCATTCAACGCTCGTATACAAAAACATTGCGCGTATAAATTACTAGCAGACCGCGCGAACTTCGTACCGCCTTACTTTACATTTTTCACTAAAAAGATTATTGCCGCGATTATTGCCGCGACCCCAAAGTTTTCCTCATAAATGAACTAACACTACTTTTTTTTTCAATTCAAGTTCCTGATACATACATAACTTCACGCCAGATCCCTTGCGGGGTAGGTAGAGAGTACAAAGCGCCATAAGGCACGATTATTACACACCTTATTGCTTAGCTGTTGATATTAGCGACTAACAACCTAGATATGAGGAAAATAATAAGCAGTTAGCTGCATGAATGGGCCGGCTCAACCGGTGAAATACCACCACCTTTCAGAAGATCGACGTAAAGTGGCTCATGCTGCGTTTCGTTCGGTGAGAGAGGTACCCAGAGGTCCACCTGCCTTCCCCATCCTTCTCCCTTAAAGGTCGGCAACGCAACGGTAACACTAAAAGTGTTCCCGGTGTCCATGGGCGGCGCAGGTTGCTTACCATCAGGTGACACGCTTTGCCCTCCTATCCCATAAAAAAAATATTATCAATTTCAATCAATAGCAATACCAGGGACATTGTCAGAAGTTTTTTGTCAATCTTTAGGTTTTTTTAGTATCTACTACTTGAAACTTTTTTTTTAATTGGTTATTGTCGTCGATTTAAAAAAAACCTGGTCACCACATGTTCTTACCAGTATGTCTTACTCACAGTGAGTGTTTTTTTTTTATAATTTAAATGATGTCGATTTGGCACCTTGGTATTACTCTTATCAAAATAAATTCACTACATTTTAAAAGAGATCACGATATTAAAAAGGTAAATATAGATGGGCAACTCTATGTGGTAAAGAATTACAGATAATATTATAATATCTGCGTGAAGAACTAACTGTAAACTAACTCTAGCTTTGACCCATGACTTTGGTTACTTAAGTATGAAAATATTTTTTTATTTTAATATTCGCGTTGCATATTACATAAATATAATGAACGGAAAATAACGCGAAACATTTAGGTAAACAAATTATCTGTCTGCTTGTGACTACGGCTAGTGCAATCAGGACGAAACGTCAAGCTAATAATAAAAGTAATTATTTGTTTACCTAAACGTGTCGCGTTATTTCCCGTTTATTGTACTCTTAAATAGATCAAATTCTAATCTAATGTGTCTAAATAGACACGGGGTCACAGATGTTGCATATTCACACCACCTATTAATTATTACAAAATAACAATATATATACCCCAAAAGACGATTAAATACTATAAACTCATTAGGACAAAAAGAAACAAAAAAATAGCTAAGAAAGTTAAAAAAAAATTTACCTGCCAGCTAAGAGCGGCGCTCATGACCGAGTGGGGCGGGACTCCCGATATATGTGCGCGGAATATTTGCCTAAGAAACGAATACTTACATTTTGTATTTTGCGATATCTTTTGAATTAAATGTCCGAATTGAATCATTCAAAAAGTTCTAGAAAGGTATTGAATCTATCTTTATATTTAAGTAATTTATTTTAAGGAGAGTTAATACCAAGGTACAAAATAAAGAACTTTTAAAACGACCTCATTATAATTATTTTTAAAAATTAAAAAAACACTTATTGTGCGATAACTACAATAGTTAGAGATATAGCGTCGCGGACTTTACAGTCGGTAATTATTTGTTCTGTGAAAGTGTAGTACATTGTTTTGTTCTATAATCAATAGTTTTTGCAGCGTTCGCGATGTAAGATTTTTTTCGGGTCTTTTTCTTACACCTTGGGTTACATTATTGGACTTATAGTAAGGATCCCTAATTTATTTGAAAATAAAATATAGCCTAAAGCCTTCCTCGATAAATGGACTATACACCAGTGAAAGAATTTTTGAAATCGGACCGGTGGTTTCTGAGATTAGCGCGTTCAAACAAACAAACAAACAAACAAACTCTTCCGCTTTATAATATAAGTATAGATACGCGTAATGTACGTCGAATCGAACAAAATACACAATACACCTGCTAGTTGATCGCTGTGTCTGTTAATCGCTGTGTGTGGCCTTCGAATGTTAGAGATGGGCACTCCATGTATCGTTGAGTCTTAGGACTTATCGATAAATTAATTCAATAATAATTTGAGTGTCAGCTCATGTCTTGCTTTGTCCCTACTTTATTCTAACACCACAAATTTCAACCAAAGTGCTTCGTAATTACATTGGCAGCAATTTATTTGACAGTATAAGTTTTCACCAATTTGACCAATCGCCGATGGAAAATCATTTCGTTTTTCTCAAACGGGCAGTAACCGAGGTATATATAGACGTTCGGCTTCGTTATTTAACCAGGATTGTGAGGCCAACCCTTACAAAAAGGCAAATATTTAATAAATATGTATAGTTTCAAGGACAGTATAATAATTATAACTAAATTTTATATACTGTTGGAAAAATATGTTTTAAGTTTTAATATGTCGGATTAAAGTATTTAACATGTTTTACTTTCTATGATTATCGTTACACAAAATCAATAAAGTTGGTAAAATATAAAAATAATAAAATTAACACACGTTGCCGATATTAACATCGATAATCTAATGTGTGTGTCTCCTAACTAGTCGCCCCGCTCACAATGAAAATGACGTCACGCTGTGGGCGTGGTTTTTCAAAAAAGTGACACGCTCGAAATGTATGGAAATATGACATCGCGGCCGTTCTATCTTGATCTATTTCTGTGGACACATGCAACAAAGATAGTGTTACAGATGCGTTGCCGGCCTTTAAGGGAGTAGGATGTGAGAGGGGGGGAAGGGGGTGAACGAAAGACACCATAAACCACTTTACGTCGATATTCTGAAAGGCCGTGATGTTTCGTCGGTCGAGCCGGCCTATTCATGCATGCATGGCTCTACCACTGTTTAAATCTAACGAGATTTTGTCTCTCCATGAAAAATGAAATAACTGCATTACTTTTTGTTCCTCTTTTATATGAAACACATATTGTATGATTCCGTTATCAACCACAACTAGGATTGAATTTGTTCTTCTTGTTTTTACTTCAACTTCACTCCCTTAATTCCCTAAGGTGTAGACAGCTACAAAATGCTTCGATACGCTAATCAAATTAACTAGTCCCGGCCAGTTGCAATAAATCAGGGGGAATTTGTTAGCCATAACCTCCGGATGCGGACTCGGGAATTCGTAATCAGAAGTCATGCTACTATAAATAACTAGGCCACTATTACCTTATTACAATATTAATCTAAAAAATATTTACACCCACAGGTAGTCAAGGGTCAACCGTTATTTGTGGTTATTGCAATGAAAATGGAATATGTGGTGCGCTCCCCCCGTGACGGTGTGGTCGCCAGCCTCGCATCCTTCAACATAGGTGACGCTGTAGGGAAGGGGGCGCAGGTCGTCATGCTAGAAGGGGACAGCTGAATGACATTGTGAAAAAAATATACATCCTAGCTTCCTATCAACATCAACTGGACTTATCAAGACTGGTTTATCTTGCCACAGCAATCCACAGACTAGAATATATCAAGAATATTAACTTATAAATTGTCAAACTATAGAAATAAAGATTAGAGACTGTCCCATCACTAAGTGTCCGACCGAAGCTTCGGCTTCGGCCACCTTCGGCCAAAAATCCACCTTCGGTGTGACCTTCGGCTTCGGCCCAAGGTCCTGCCGAAGCCGAAGGTCACGCCGAAGGTCCGAGAACAGTAGGAATTAAACGAAATGTTACGAAACTGTGAGTGACTGATAGACTGGCCTGCACTTAGTTAAGTGACGATACCTCTATCACCGAGAGAAAAGGGGCATGAGCCACTTCACGCCGATATTCTTCTTTAGTTGTGGATAATATTGAAAAAAATTGTTAAATTACTAATAGTTTATGAACCTTCGGCTTCGTCTTCGGCGGACGGTTGTGAAGATTGCCGATTAATCGGCTTCGGCCAAAAATAGGCCTTTGGTCGGACACTACCCATCACATACATACTTTAGTAGTTTACTTGATAATTAATTTAAGATCGCAGTTTTATTATATAAATACTAATAAATACGTTACATAAATATAAAAACTATGGTTGTAATTGACGAATTCAAATAAATATTTTTGTAGTTGTTTTTTTTTTATATGGATTACTAATATTACTATCCAAGGCTTTTGTATAACATATTGTTGTACTTGATTATGTTGTTTTTATTGATTTATTATTTTATATGGTTAAAAATTGCTATTTGTTTTAAATGGCAGGTAACTTAGGCTGCTTTTAAAGAAAAACTTTTATTTATTGCTTCCCGAGGCGAAACAAAGTTCGCCGGGTCAGCTAGCTTTAATAGCTATAGTTTGTCACTTTTTTCAAGCAATGAACATTGGGACCAATTAATTGTATTAAAAATTTAATGAACTTAATCGATTATACAAAGTGCGATTATACTTTAGCATTCCATTTTCAAATGTCTATTTACATCCTTCTAGAAGAATATAGTGTATCCATTTTAATATCTTCTTTAATAGAATTCTGTTTAAATAGTGAATTGAGAGAAAATTTGGATGCTGATAATGATTAAAGTTTGTATAAAAGTAGACTTATTGATATTTTTTTTTTACATGTTCACGCCAAGTCGCTTGCGGATTCATACTTGTGTGTTCCGAATATATTTATATACCTGTGTATTGTTATTTGTTAAATTTTTGTTATTATATCACTGATTATGTATTCTTATTGTTTATAATATAAATTAACAAAAATAAAATTGTGTGCCATTTTTTATTTCTGCCAAAAGTTGTATGCACACATACAGCTTTTCATTGCAATAGTGATCCCAGATTTATTACGAGACCTAATAAGGGCCTAATATAACTTCACGCCTTTGTCTAAACGGTCTAAACTAAGTCCCAAATAGCTGGTGGAACCTATTGCCGTGTATTATTCTTACGTATAGTTATAATTACTTAAAAATAATTTTACCCGCCAACCCCCCAGTAGGTTTTGTAATAAAGGACAGTGTCGATAAAGTAAGAAAGGGAATGCTCCGATGGTTCGGACATGTAGAAAGAATGGATGATGATAGATTGACAAAGCATATATATAGGTACATTGCAAAAGCGAATGGATGTAGGGGTCGAGGACCGACACCACTTACTTTACTCCATGACTAAAGAGAACAAGTCCTCGAGAAAGGCGATGTCAGGAGCCTTAAAATTCGACGAGGTGTATGACTAGAGTTGTGAGAGTTAAAGAAGCGAGTGAGGTGTGTAAAAATCGTGCCTTACGGTGCTCTGTCCTCTCTGCCCACCCTGCAAGGGACTTGGCGTGAACTTATGCATATTTCTATGTAAAACCCTCAATTCTTGCTTAGTACTCAAATATGTTAGATTTTCTGTCATTAATGGCTAATGCCCAAATACGCAGCTCCGTTTGCGCGTAGCTGACTGCTAGTATAAATAGAATATAAATAATGCCAAGTTCATAATTTCAGCGTATGAATATTACAAAAATGTTCTATATTATATGTTATAAAAAATAAATAACAATTAATTAATAATTAATTTAAAATGATAAATTTATGTTTTTTTTTTACTTATAAGCTTTACTTGCTAATAAAATATGTTACCTATATAAAAAATTAAATAATAGACGACAAATTACGAGCGTCAAAAAAGTTGTTATATCGACCTCGGAAATCTCTGCCTATCTTAAGTTGACATAAATTGACCATAGATGTATTTTAAAGACACCCGAATAAAAATCACTATTTTATCACAATTACAACAGGGGGCGTAGCTCAGATGGTAGAGCGCTCGCTTAGCATGCGAGAGGTACCGGGATCGATACCCGGCGCCTCCAAGATTCTTTTTGTAGTTTTTTTTGCTGATTATCTTTTTCGTCATTTAATTTGCGTTCTAATTTTAAATCGTCAATTAATATTCAATATTCATAATTTTTTCTAACTATTTTTACACTTTATGAAAGCGAGTGAGGCCTGTAAGAATCGCTCTGTTCTCTCTGCATAGCCCACAAGTGGTTTGGTATTTTTGTTTTTTTTTACTACTACACTACACTACATTTATTACTATTTACTTGTTTTACTTTACTTTACATAAAAATGATGGTGTGGCATAGATAGGCAGACTAATAATTTATCTTAGCCACAGAAGTTCATTCCCCGAGGGTTGAGAACCACCACCACTATGAAATGCAGATAACAAAAACCTAGTAACGACTATGAGAAACCACACGAACCCACAGAGGAACACTTGACACGACGCCAACCGCAAATAATCAACAAACGTTAGGTAAAAGATACCGTTACTGATACGTAAAAGATATTGGTATGTAAATTATAAAAAAAATAAATGTACGTTGGTGTAGAACGTTCTTTACTCTTGAAGTAATATTATTATTATCTTCACAATCAGCGCTATGTGACAAAAAATTAACGACGGTTTAGTATTTTATTAGCAAGACAGCAACTATCGTATTCAGTTTTAAAGAAAGAGCCGTGAATTGTGAGATAGGTTTCGAATTTAATCATAAAAAACAATGAGCACTTTAATTAATAAACAATTTATTATCAAGTTAAAAAAAAATCAAAAAAATTTTTTTTAACTTGATATGTAATAAAAGGGAATTAAGGTCTTCAAGGTGTATCTATCATCACAAAGACCTTCCTAAATGATCACCCAAAAGTTATCAGTGCGAATATTATTCGTTTTTAGATTCGATAGTATGATTGTTAAATATAAGTTAGCATGTATTTACCATTAATTAACATTTAGATAACATGATATAAGTACTGATTTTGCTTTTGTCAATAAGGTAATCATTGAAATAAAAGCATGAAAAAAAAATAGTAACATCTCAAAAACAGGAAGTGGTAGAGCCAAGCAGTTCGCTGCATGAATGGGGCGGCTCAACCGGTGAAATACCACGACCTCTTAGAAGATCGGCGTAAAGCTTATGCCGCGTTTCGTTCTGTGAGAGATGTATCCGGAGGCCTACCCCCCTTCCCCATCCTTTCCTATTAAAGGTCTATCCATCTACCTATCCCATAAAAAAAACACATTTTCTCCACAGAATTTAAACGATATTTAACTCTAACTTTAAATCCTTCACGTCTATGTAAGTTTTTTTGTGGAGATATAACTTCTACTAAAACACGATTCTGCATTTTGTTTCACGAATTCTAATAAAATAGTAGGTGGATGTTTTTTTTAAATTTTTTAGTGGCATGGATAACTGGATAATTGAATGGATACGCCCCCCATGATATTTACCTACCATACCATACCTACCACTAATTACTGACACTCCAGTTAAGTCCAGTTCATGGTGTCGGTTGATGTAACGATAATTGAGAGAGAGAGAGAGTGAAAAAGAAAGAGATAGCTGTATAATTTAATCTTCAGAAACAGTTTTGAAACATTCCCTTTGTGCCATCTATATCACTCTGTCTCTATTTTTATTTATTGCAGAAACCGTTATGTTGGGTCGGTACTACCATTCGATGACCGTAATCTGTTTGGCTACGCCGAAAACTGGTAACGCCACATATTTTTTTTTACTAACCGCAAAATTTGAGTTTAGAATCTTGTACAAAAAAAAAAAAGCAAGGAAAGCAGTTTTATATAACGCTATTTTTTGCGTGTAAAATATAGCTACGAAGACTTTTTATTCAACGCGAAAGCCGTAGGTTGATATCGATTAATTATATCAACAATTTTAAATTTTCCTATGATGAATTATAATATAAATTTGATCCCAGAATATAATTATAGAGTAGTCTCGCGCTAGCCCAGGAAGTGCTGTTCTATATTATCATAATTGTTGTTGTAAAATTAGGCAGAATAATAGAAGTAATTTCTAAGGACACTGATAGAAGATTTATCTATGTTTTAGGACGACAGATAAAATTTTTATAAAAGCATATACAATATAGCTTTTGTTAAACACTATCAGCTTAGTCAACGCTACGTTGAAATTCTAATGAGATATGTCATCTTTTATGTATTGCACTACAATCGCTTAAACAGAGCATAATTTGCCATCAAAAATACACAACTTATTAATTATTTTTTAATTTATGATCTTTATGTTATTTACCGTTATCAACTTTATATTCATACATTTACGCTCTTAATACCCGGAAATGTAGGCAGGATTTTCTCATAAATGAAAATTTGGGATCTCAATTTGCAGTAGATAGCTGTACTGTAATGGCACACCTCGGACGCAACCTGATTTATCAGCGTTAATAATTGGTTAACCTGTGATGCGAGAGATATCGTCTCCATCAAGCCACATCTTAGTACATACTTCATAACTTTACGCTAACTCTTTTGCGGAGTAGGCAGAGAGAATAGACCGCTTTCGTACACACCTCACTCAATCCTTTGACTCTCATCACTTTTGTCTTACACGCTCGTCGATTTTTTAGGCTCCTGACATCACCTTCCTTAGAGACTTTCCTTTCCTTCCAAATTGGTCATGGAAAGTGTGTCGTGGCCGTCCTCGACTTCCAGATCTTTTCGCTTTTTCATTATATATCTGTTTGATAAATTTTTCATCAGCCATTCTGTCTATATGTCCTCTTGTCTCTCTCTCTCGATAATCTTGTCATGCACGCTTGTCGGTTTTAAGGCTCCTGACATTCATTTCCTCAAGGACTCGTTTAATTGGTTAAAGATCAGATCTTAGTCATCCCCTGTAACACCCACTTGAGGCGAGTGGGTGGTACTATTTTAAGACAATAGTAGACAAGTATAAGTACCTTTAAAGGTAATAGTGCCTATTCCATTAGTGCACTATCTCCATTTATTGTAACTTTAGCGATAAAGCATACCTACTTAGAAGTTATTGTGGAAACAGTTTCATTCAAAGTTTCAAAATACTCACGCTTTTAGAATGTTATTTTTTTCGTAATTTCCTCTTTCCATGTTATCGTAATCGGTTTCCGGTTTTGCTAATGCAGCATTGTAGAGACTAGGGCTAAAAACTATTATTGGTTCACCTTGGAGCTGCTGTCAGATAGTTGTTCCGTCATTTAATATATCCCCTCGACTATCTTCGTCCAAAATAAAAATTGCATGTTACCTATTTAACTTCATGCCAAATCCCTTGTAGAGAGAACAAAGCGCCATAAGGCACGATTCTTACACACCTCACTCGCTTCGTTGACTTTCATAGCTCTTTTCATGCACGTGCGTCGATTTTTGAGGCTCCTGACATCACCTTCGTCCAGAACACGTTCTATTCGGTCATGGAATGTGTGTCTTGGCCGTCTTCGACTCCTACATTGATCTACTTTTGCATTGTATATCTGCTTAGTCAATCTTGCATCATCCATTCTTTCTACATGTCCGAACCACAGAGCATGCCCTTTTATACCGACACTTTCTTTCAATCTGACTTCCTTCCTTACAACTCTCTCTGCCTACCCCGTTAGGGATTTGGGGTGAAGTTATGTACGTTTGTATGTATTACGATTCTCTTCAAAACATAATATAAAATCTTTTCTCTTTATTTGCAAATATTAAGTCTTCCTTTTATAAAACCTTTTTTTTGTTGATATGGGCTAATACGGCCGGACATGTCGGTAAGTTTCTACCAATGGCAACAATGGCTTATACGCACAACCTGTGAATTTTAAAATTAGATTTTATTGATTTTTTTTCAGCACGGGTGTTTTGTTACCTGTTCGGTGGCCTGGTACTGGAGGCTTTGTGCTCAGATTTGTTGACGTTTTTTTTTTCATGAAACTTCCCTAACAGCTGATGGGAACAACAAAATCGAGTGCTAGGGGAGAGCGCTCATTTACCTGAACATCACAATCATCCCATTTTTTTAAATCACAATAGGTACACGTCCATTCAAGTACTCTACTCCTTCAGCTCTTAGCTTATATTGAGCAATATAACCTTCAAAATCCTTACATGTGTTGTGAGTATTTATAATTAAATGTATTTTGCTAGATTATCTATGGTATAGAAGGCTATCAAGTATGCTACATTTGAATTTCATTCATTTATTTATATTAGTATGATGAGTAACAATTTTCTTTGTTTCAAAACTTCCCCTAACCCATTCTATCTGATTCTCTACAATGAATCCTGTATCCTTCTGGAGTAACGACTCTGAGACTCTAGTTTTTTCGATAATCAATAAAATAGCCAATGTTTGCAAATTAATACATATTTACAAATAGTTTTACTACTAAGGGGTGAACCAAATGGTAAATGAATTTTATGGAATAACAAACGAGCAAACACTTGTGCTTACCAACTACCATCTGATAGTTGGTAAGCAACTAACACTGCCCATGGACACCTGCAACACAGATACTGTTACAGTTGCGTTGCCGGCTTTCAAAATGCGTTAGGGAAGGCGTCAAAAGTGGGATGGGAACCAGCGATGGGATGGGGTTGTGCCCTACTTTACGTCGATATTCTGAGAGGTTGTGCTATTTCCCCGTCGAACGGGCCCATCCCTCTGACCTTTTTTTATTTATTTTTTTTATGTGATAGGAGGGCAAACGAGCAGGCGTGTCACCTGATGGTAAGCAACTAACGCCGCCCATAGACATCAGTAACACATATAGTGTTACTTTTGCGTTGCCAACCTTTAAGGGATAGGGGATAGGGAAGGATGGGGATAGGGAAGGATGGGGAAGGGGGTGGGCCTCCGGGTACCTTTCTCACCGAACGAAACGCGGCATGAGCTACTTTACGTCGATCTTTTGAGAGGTCTTGGTATTTCACCGGTCGAGCCGGCCCATTCATGCAGTGAACTGCTTGGCTCTACCACTGTATTTTATTCTTCCAAAAGAAATATAACAAATATAAGGTAGACTGTGGTTGAGTCTTGTAGTTCGCTGCATGAATGGGCCAGCTCAACCGGTGAAATACCGCGACCTCTCGGAATATCAGCGTGTAGTGGCTCGTGCCACGTTTCGTTCGGTGAGAGAAGTATCCGGAGGCCCAATCTCCTTTTCCCTTCCTTTCCCGTCCTACTCCCTTAAATGACCGCAACGCACTGTGTTCATGGGCAGTAAGAAGTTACTTACCATCAGTTGACTTGCTCGTTTGCCCACCTAGCTCATTTAAAAAGATAGGTACCTGAGTAAGTTAATATGATACGGCTAAACATTATTTATTAGTTCACTACTACTGTCAATGCGTTGGATGGGTTACTATCCATACAATCAGTCATACCTTGAATGTAATTAAAATTATATTGTCATATAATAAACAGATGTTGTGGTGTCGTCATTTTTTTTCAAGCACACACATACTTCAAGAAACCAGTTGTAAGTATTATCAAGAGCTAATTATTGTTTCTGGCCTTTCACTTTATTATGACGTATGACATGCTTGAATACCTACTGTCAATACTTAATAATGTTTTGTAATACAAACATGTATTTTGTCACTAGCTTTGTGTCTGGTTCTTCTCATGATAGCACCTACTATAACTAAGTCTTCAAACATAATTCGTGGTATTATTTATGGCGCTGTACGATGGAGATCTATGGACCATTTTTTTTATGGGGCAAACGAGCAGTCGTGTCATCTGATGGTAAGTGACCAGCGCCGCCCATAAACACCTGCAACACATATAGAGTTACATTTGCGTTGCTGACCTTTCATGTCATTGAAAATGAATCAATGATAGGGTACCTATATCATGAAAGATACAACCGTCTTTGTGGCGGAGTCGAGTTAAATGTTTCCGATTTATTTTAATAAGCTTAACAAACATACGAACAGACCATATTTATATAATAGTATTAGTATCAGCATAGATAGTTTATTTCACAATAATTGCCGTTTCGTGGAAAGCGCGTGTTTAAAATTAAAAAAATGTATATCACGTTCACCATCATACGCATTAAAATCACGTACATACATAAAAATATTTTAAATAATTTACATAAAATGCACAACGTGATAATATATTTGATAAGTATTAGAAATTGCCTAATTGAAATGAGGTGGAGAAATGAAACACATGTTGCGAGAAGAGTGATAAACCAGAATGTTTAAAGAAACAGAGAAGACCAGAGAAAATTTGGATGGATTGTGTGAAAGACGGGTTTAGAATGGTGTTGGGATGGAAGATACGAATGATAGGAAAGTGTGAAGAAGAAAAACCAGTTGTGACGACCCATAATATCCCAAAAATACATATCATAAAGTCAAAGTTAAAGAATCTTTATTTACATAGGTCTTTACAGACTCTTTAATATTTTTAATGACATAAGAGAAAAGTGCCTCCGTGGAACAGGAAAATAAGAAAATAAGGCTCTAATGGAAACAGACCATAAAGGTGATGAGTCTCATCTTTCGACAGTGGTAGAGCCAAGTAGTTCGTTGCATGAATGAGCCGGCTTGACCGAGGATATATCACGACCTCTCAGAACATTGACATAAAGTGGCTCATGCCGCGTTTCGCTCAGTGAGAGAGGTATGTACCCGGAGGCCCACCTGCCTTCCCCATCCTACTCCCTTAAAGGTCGGCAACGCAACTGTAACACTATATGTATTGCAGGTGTTCATGTGCGGCGCTAGTCACTTACCATCAAGTGACAAGCAGGCTCGTTTGCCCTCCTATCTCATAAAAAAAATCGAATTTTATTTTAGATTCGACCATAACAGCAGTTTTGTAGGTGTGCATCTGATAGAGCTTCTCATGAACTCATTTTTAATAATGGTAGAGTCACGCGGCTCGTCCGGTGAAATAACTCAATCTCAGAATATCAACGTAAAAAGTGATTATACCACGCTTCATTTAGTGATATAGGTATTCGGACGGCCACCACCATTGCTTGTCCCATACATTCCACTTATCTAAAGGCCAGCAATGCATAACAAAATATTTTCATTATATTTTTCTATTTCATAACAAAATATGAAACCATTTCTCTTTCCGTTCCGGCTAACCTAGGACAATAGGGTTACTAACAGCTAACTAGATCTAATATTAACTAATGTTTATAAAATAGTTTTTATATTTTACAGAGATTAAATATTTGACATATATACACGACTACAATAAATATATGTAGACTACAATTAAATATCTTCTAACACTGGTTCTTTTGTTATATTTTTTTTTATCTTAAATATTTTATAATATTTTTGTTCTTAATATGTTTCTTTTGTGCTGGATTACATTGTAGGTAGAGTACATTTCTTACCGTACCATATCAGTCGTAACCTAGCACGCTTAAAACTCAAAGGTGTAGAGCGGTAGAGCCAAGCAACATAAATGGGCTGGCTCGACCGGTCACAAGTTGTGCTTCATTCGGTGACAGAGTTATCCGTAGACTCACCCGCTTCCCCTTGCGTCCCTTAGAGGTCGGCAATGCAACTGTAACACTGTGTTGCAGGTGTGCATGGGCGGCGGTAGTTGCTTAGCAGTAGATGATCCGCCTGCTTGTTGCTTCCATCTCCCATTAATAGGCAAAGGCAATTATGCCTCGGTATACCAAATTCGGATAAGGCTAAATTATGAATTAATTATTTCATCCCATATTGTAAGTGTCCAATGACCCAATGTTGTTAGTCATCGATATTTATCACGCATACCGAAGAGTGATTCATGTAGCCAGATTCGTACTTGGGACTACTCATTCTGAAGTACGAATGATAAACTGAGGAGAGGAATTCCCATTGATTGATCTTATATGGCAAAAAATAGGATAGAGAAGATTAATTATAAATCTTTGACGATAACCATAAATTCATATTACCTATATTTTAGCATTTATTGCTCAATGTCTTAAATGCCTTTCTTAAACCCAAGTTTGTGCGGTTGGCACCCTTGTTCTCCGCCATTTGCAACAAATTACATCTACGAATTTTCTGTAGGACGCATAGTTTCCGAGATGTCACGAAAAATGTGTGTAGGCACTCCACATTTTCTAAGATGGCGGCCTGGTGACAAGGATGCTTCTATTGACCCCCCAAATGTGCGCCAAAAATAAATTGGCGTCCTCTAAGAAATGTAAATTTAAAGTAACATTTCAATGGACTTAAAATATTGTTCGTGAAATTCAATGTCAATTTTCAGTGTCAATTAGCGATTTGCGTGCCTTTTTAATTATATTTCGTAATTATACCTTGACATTGAGCAATCAAAGATTGTGACTGATTCATTGTTGCTTGTTATTGACGAATGCAATAAAATAATTGCCATTCCGATTACATTTCCGCAATCTATGTTTACTTTAATTGCCGTATTCAGATAGAGGCAGAAGATTTTATCTACTATTAATATTTCCTAAGATAGGTATATTTGAAAATAGCATATATATAATATGTAATTTTTCGATTGAATTTTGCTCAATTTAGTGAAATGTATATTTAAATTTAGAACAAATATTTGGATGTAGGAGTCGAGGATGGCCACGACACACTTTCAATGACCAAATTGAACGTGTCCTTGCGAAAGGTGATGTCAGGAGCCTTAAAAAGTGACGAGCGTGTATGATGAGAGTTATGAAAGTCAAAGAAGGTACTGAAGTGTGTAAGAATCGTGTCTTATAGCGCTCTATTCTATCTGCCTACCCCGTAAGAGACTTGGCGTTAATATTGGTTGGTATGTAGTATAATTATTATAGAGATATTAAAGTTGTAAAATATAAATAACATAACATAACTTCACGCCATTGTTACCCGAAGGTGTAGGCGGCGGCTGATAAGCCCCGTCTCGCCGTTATGTTTACGTCCCCAATAGAATAGGTGGCGAACCTATGCTATACCGGGCACAAAGATTTCAGTCATCGATATTTATCACACATAACTTCCGAAAACAATTTCGAAAAGTCATTGGTGTAAGCCAGCGTCTGGATTCGAACCGGACCTCTGGATCAGAAGCCGTGTGCTCGAAGTTGTATATTTTCGTTTATAGAAAATAATAATAGTACCTTTCGTATGAAAAGTCGTCAACTATACCTATTTAATATTAAAACATATAAACATATATTTAAATGTATTAAGTATTGAACAATATGTATATAATTTACTTATAAGTTCAATGTCTACAGTGTTTTATTATTAACAGCTGTGGTTTACAAAGAGTTCATATAAAAATGCGTTCGTTCCCTTTGTGAACTCAGAACGTAGGTACGAGTACATGGTATCTATAGACTTTGTTTTTTTTTTATTTCACTTAGTAACAATGAAATCGGTTCTTCGTTTAATCACTCATTTGAACTTGAGTTATAATTTATTTTATAATATTTTTATGTAAGGTTTAATTCGTTCCAAGAAATTGCATTATATCAAAACTTTTATGAGGAATGACTTGTAATTTTAATTCGAGATATATATAAGTTAGTATATTATAAAACTAAATATTTAAGTAACAAATACGCTAAATCATAAATAGTTTGACAGTGGTAGAGCCAGGGAATGGGACGGCTGGGCCGGTAAAATACCACGATCCCTCAGAATATCAATGTAAAGTGGTACACGTCGCATTTAGTTCGTTGACAGAGGTATCCAGGGGCCCATCCTCTTGCTTCTCCCTTACCATAGTTACCATCCCACTCCCTTAAAGGCCGACAGTGAAACTGTAACACTGTGAGTTCCAGGTGTCTATGGGCGGCGCTGGTTACTTACCATAGGGTGACCCGTTTGCCCCTATGACTTCTATCCCCTAAAAAATTTTGAATTAAAACCAATTAGGCAAGAAACAATTACATAAGTAACATCTGCTTGCATCCATATCTGTAAAATAGAGCAGAATGTAAATTTGAGTCTATATTGAAATACCATAGGTATAGGCATAATATGAAAATCTACATGACCATTTAAAAAAAACTACAACGAAATTACTAACCTAGCCTAAATATAGCGATAGATGTAGTTCGTGAGTTGGTGATTTATTTACCACAAACAAATTGTCACGCACTCGTTAAACAGAGATTGACCGCTATTCGTGAGAGATATTCGACAATTTTAACTATATTACATAAACTTGTTTACACAGAGCATAAAAACATATAAACAAATGTGACATTAAACTTGATAAACACAGACGCACAGAGTAGGTAGGTGTATATAATAGTTCGGAAGGTGACGTAATGGTTGGGTTGGTAGCGCTGCTCGCGCCGGCTCCGCATTGCCGCGCCACTCCAAACAGAACGTGTCGTTTCCCTTCATACCTACAAATATAGATAACGACACAACTAATTAATACTAATTATATTCAAATAAATAATTTGTTACATCAAGATATCACATGTGTTCGAAATGTTGTAATTTCATTTTAAAAATGAAATGTCGCATCCATTTCATGCTATGTATACGCTGTCTTATTGAAACCATGTATTAGTTTTTTTGTTTTTATATGTCTATATAGAAATCTACAACCACTTAATTGCAAATTATATTAAACTATTAAATATACTTACATGTTTATACATATATTATAATTATGTCGTAATGTTACGCGAAGTCTTGTAAGTAAAAAGAAATGTATGACTTAATTTAAGTGTCTTAAACCTTCACAAGCTCCCAACAGTCAAACTTTCAGCTCGATTCTCAATACTTCTGATAAAATACTATTAATTTAATCCAAAAAAAAATCTAGACCAGAAATTATTAATTCATTATACTATCTCAAAAAATGGTATGTAACACTTGACACGTAAACTAAATATGCGCGGTAAAAATACAAATAAATGTAATAAAATCTTTAAAAAAATACTTGACCACCAAAAAGGTTAACATAAAAATATTATATCTAAATATTAAAAATTCTGATATATGACTTCATAGAGGTCATGTTCAAATAATATTTATTGATAAATCATTAAACTTAATAGCTAAGACAATTAATTATCTATAAAGTATTGTGCTAATGTTTAGACAAAGTTTGTTCGAGATACTATCGACCTACTATCCATATTAAATACCTAGTAGGTAGGTAATAGGTATACAGTTATAGGAAGGCAAGTTACTAGTTAACAAAATTAATAATTATATTTAAGTGAGCAAGGTTGGTAATTATATCAATCAAAGTATCAAGAACCGGTTCAAATGTGCTTTTATTATTGCAATTAATAATGTAATATGTATTTTTAATAATTAAATGTTAGTATGAATTTGTTTTTTTTTTTGTTGGCAATAGAAATGTTGGCTTCTAAAGTTTAAATTGATTCGATTTTTGAATGTTTATTTTTATTTGACCTGTATATAAAGGAGGTAACAATTAAAAGAATAGGTGTTAGGGATTTTTAAAGGGAAAGTATTTTTTTTTGCTATACATATTTGTAGAATTAATATAATTAGTTTCGTTATTGCATTTGGGATTAGAAAATTATGTACCTATTATGGATGTTATGTTGCAGTTGCAGAGTTCATAATATATTTGATCCACTTTTGAATCAATTTTACTGTAGCACCTACTATTTTCTAACAAAACCACAATATTTACAGTTCGGTTCTTAGATTATTTTAGTATTATTGAGAAATGTAGATCAAATTTCATCCACTCTCTACGATAAAATTAATTTTATTTACTAATAATTGATAGTTGATCTCTGTAAAGAGTTCGAAACGTTGGGAAATAAATAACAATAAGTAATAAATACGCGATATAATCTTAAAAGTTGTTTTAATGTTATGAATTCATAGTTCACTTAAAAATTCTTATCATTTATTTAAGTTATTATTATTATCCCGCATCAAAATCCGTTGCGTAGTTTCAAAGATCCTAGTATATAACGGGGCAGACAGCGAAAAGCGACTTTGTTTTACACTTTGTAATGATGATGTTATACTATCCAATGGGCTGGTTAATACCCAACTGTGTAAAACAAACAACCAATTAAATTGTAAGGTAAATAATAAAAAGCCCAAAATGGTTCAAAATTTGATTCAAATCTTTCTTCTTTCAAAAATTTCTCGTACAATGAGTGCTGATGCTTTTCTCAATAAGGTTTTTTCAAATGCATTAAGACCTTACTTACTAACAGAAAAGTGGTACTACAGTGGTAGAGCCATCCAGTTCGCTTCATGTATGGATCGGCTCGACCATAAATGAAGATGGTCACCAAGACCTTTCAAAATATCGAAGTAAAGTGGCTCATGCCGCGTTTCCCTAGATGAGAGAGGTATCCGGAGGCCCAACCCCGTCTCCTCTCCCATACTCTTCCCACTTCCGACCTCTATCCTATATTAAAGGCAAGGTAACAGTGTCTGTGTTTTGGAGGTGTCCATGGGCGGCGTTAGATGCTTATCATTTGGTGCAACGCCTGCTTGTTTATCCCCTTACCCCATAAAAAGTAAAATAGTAAGAGTTTTGAACTATTGCCTTCAAAATGAGGTTCTTCATAATTTTGTGGAGTATTCATTGCTATTTTTTTTTATTTAGTTCAAGTTAATGAGTTCTAGTATTATAAAAGTTTAATAAGAATGGTGCTTTGTGAAATAATGTAAGTAAAAATCGATTTAAAATATCCTCTAACTGTATAGCACATCATAAATTTAAATAGTTCTGTGCCCAAACAGTGCTGTGTAAGTTTCGTTATCTACTTGTAACACAATTATATGTAATTAATTGACAATTATTATTAGTCAATAGACATGCAGCGTAGAGAGTTGTAAAACACGTTCACAACTATTATTTTTATTACAAATGTGCGGGTGTAATATTTTGTAATTACATTTTGTAACAATCTACACGTTCCAACGTTTTACAATGTATTGCCGATAATTTTTATATCGCTAACTAATAACATGCGAGTAGTTGGGTCATATTAAAATACGTTGCATAAGTGGGCAGTGGATGCATCTGCTTGACATTTGAATCGACCCCGAATCCGAATAGAAACTGTGTCAGGCATTAAGCGGCGCGGACTGCCGCGGACACCGGCGCGTCGACGCCGACGCCGAGGTGCGTTGTGCAATCCCGTTAGTAAATGTTCTGTCCACGTGCAACGGCGAAGTGCAAAACGAACCAGCGCTGTACTCAATGTCGCCCGTGGGCGGCTGCCCTCCGCCGCCCGCCCGCCCGCTCAAAATAGCGAGCTCGTCCGAATTCCATTCGAGACTCGTGAGCTATCGAGTATCTCCATCTCTCTCTAGCGCGTACGCTTCATGAGTCAGTCGTCTCTCTCGCACGAACAGCTGAGTATCAAAACAAAGGAGCGAGACGGGCAGTCGCCGCTCCCGCTCGCCGGCCGGCCGGTGTCGCCGGTTGCGTCGCACCGCACTCGCGCCCGCCAGTTCGTGTTCGAACCGCGCTAGTTGACGTCGTCCGTAACGATCACTCTTGCGAACTTTAGTAGCACGAAAGGATTTTCCTTTGTCCCCGATCCACGAGGACCCTGCCCTCGTATTATGTTTCTGCGCGAGAGCTGCAATCAGCCCCGGCCTACTGAGGAGCCGGACCGCGTGCAGCGTGTCGAGTCGCGACGAAATTCAATCAGTTTTCCGAAATTCTGTGATGGTTATCCCGCGAAACGTTTACGCCGGGCGATTTGAAATTTTTTTGTGCACGTGATAGATTACAATTGTAATCTTGCACCGGACAGGTGGTCGAGTGTGAAAACTTAATAGTAGAAGTGAGGACTGAGAACAACATCATGTCCACCGGCAAGCGGCTAGCGAAACGGTCGATCATCGGTACGCGAGTGGCCGCTCTAGGTGATGATGGACTATATTACTCCGGCATGATACAGGCGGTGAAGACACCGGCGCCTTTCCCGGAGAACAACAATTGTATCAACCTGACACCGAACACCCGTTATACGGTGCGCTTTGACGGTGGAAAGATGTCTCGCGAGTACCGCGACGCGGAACTCATCGGACCCGGATTCCGTGGTATGACCGGCGTGCGTCTGCTGCCTGGACAGCGGGTGTTCCTCACGCACAACGGACGAGAGGTCCGCGCCGAAGTGCTCCAACACCAGCACCACAATGACGAGCTCACCGTTCAAATACAGTCACCAGCCGCAGAGGTAAGTTTCTATCACAACTATTCTCTACCAAGTGATAATCGTTGAGATTTAAAAAATGTCTCCTTCGAAAAGACATCAACGAACTTTACCTCTCTCGAATTTATTTTAGACGGTAATTAATAGGTCATTAGTGAAATGAAATGAAAATGAATTTTATTATATAAACCAACATATTATGTAAGTACAATAGATATGACTATGTACATATACTGTGTAGAGATAGTGTGTGAATAGCTGAGTAGGGTATGGGCTCGGTGTAGCGCGCTGAGCGTGATGACCGGCCGGCACGGAGGCGGTGTCTTGCAAGTTGCACTGCACAGAGCTATTGACCTGGCTCCACGTGCACCGTGCACTCGTTACAACGAGCCCCCGCCACGGACACTTATAAACCCGCTACAATCGGACCACACCTTGACGCCAATATTAACATCAATTTTATCTGACCTAATTTCCACAAACAGCTTATAATTATAATAAACTAGATGTATAAATATACGTATAAATTCACAAACAAATTGTCCTTAAAACTTTTCAATACAGTGACTCTCCTATTCAGTTAAACTTATGACTTATTTACGAGATATACATTTACGTATTACAAGTGATGTCACAGACTTGTTGTAGTTTATTCTTATAGGCACGAAAAAATATAAAGATAACATAATGAACTTCACAAGGTAAAACGGAAATTGAAATTAATTTCAATAACAAAGAGAACATATTAATAATAAATATAATAACAGTCGGATAATTTCATTAGTAAATAATAGTGATAATCGATCAATTAACCGATTAGCGGTTTTAATATGCTTTAAACATCAAGGGCAAAGATAGCAAGTAAAGCAATTCAGCAGTACTGGGATTGTGCAGTAGCATTTTTGTACACTGGTAATTACTGTAGATTAGATTTCATCAGATAAGACACGACTTTTATTAACTGCAATTTAGCAACTCAAATAATGCAAAATAAGCAGTTAAGAAAGCAGTTCAGTTAATAAAATCTCAACAGTGGTAACTACTGCATTACACATTGAAGCCAAACTACACAGAATTAATGCGTATCACGTGCAGTTTTTGAGGTCGTCGTAGCATGAACACGCATGTTCTAAATGTAAAAAAAGAATTAACCGTTATACGGCAGGTACAACTACGCATGTTACAGGTAGCAGTAATCACCTTCTAAGTACCCAGATCTATATTAAAGTACCTTTGCAATTGAACGTCATAGAAGCATGAAATACAGAGTAGATACTTGCGATCTTAATTCACCACAGACTAATGTTGTACCTTTTGAAATGTACCGTTCTATAAAGACGTAATTTTTAAAAGACGTTATATGTAATCTTGTAAAACTTATCAAAACGATAATTATTTTTACTGTCACTGCTCAATAAATAACATTTAATCTGGGTGTCATTCATTTCTTAAAGCGCGATAAATAAACTGTTTTAAAGATATCTCTACATTTTTCTTATCAATCATATATTTACAATGGTATACTTTGTTACAAAAATAATGTCGTCCAGGTAACCTGATGAGTCCTGTCGCTCGTTAAATTAATTTGTGTATTTATAATTATTTTTAACTGAACATATTGTTGACCTGATGTGTTACAGCTGGTCAATTTCAGGTGTCCTAAAAATTTTGTTCGTCTAATTTGAGAACACATTCCCGGTATCAAATTAATGAAAGTATGGCAAATATAAAACCAATTCTAGAAACTGAGTGACAGAAAAAGAAACGAAAATGCGTATAATATACGATCTCAATGCTTAAATGTACCATAAATAACATGTTTGTGTTATAAAACAAACAAGTGTTGTTATACAAGAAAAAATTTAGGGCGAAACAGTAAGAGGTCCGTTCGGAGTAATGCAATATAATAAAGTAATTACTCATTAACCGATGAATTTTCACCGTTCGAATGCGCAAGAAACATGTTTTGTATGTATCAAGAAAGTAATATGTCAGTATTATCATTACTCGCAATAACAATAAGGAAACTAGAGGTGCGCGCGCGCAGGCCTTGTGCCGTTGTGCGTAAATACTACTAGTGACGTAGCGCGCGAAACTAGCGTGACGCTAGCCGCCCGCTCCCCGCACTCCGCGCCCTACTCCCGTTCTAAATAAACCACAGATTACACAAAATTATGAATCGATATCTCGTAAAACGATATTTTGTTTTTTTTTCTACTGACAGTGTAGTTAACATATTTATTTTAAATTGAAACCGAAAGCTACGAAACAAATACAGCAATGCAATTATGTATATTGTAAACTCTTCGCAACAAAGAGCGTTGAACAAACGATAGACGTCTGTTTACTGTTGTATTGTACGATTATAGATACTCAATATATAATATATGTACGAGTATATAAAACAAGTTTTTGCGTCACATATATACAAGCAGATTTCATGAAAATAACATTCAATAGTTGTTATTTTGTTTTTAAATAAGATGAAAAATATAATTAAAGGGAAGTATTGCATGAAATAACAATATGTCAGTGTTCATCATAAAAGCAATTATATTTATTGACGCGCGGTATTCCCCAGGTACAGCTTCAAGCGTCATAACATAAATATGAAACTGGCCCAGTATGTGGCTCTGTACATCGTATACACTATCAAAACCTTTCAAGCTGAGTCACCGCGCAGAGCAACTATACATTATTACCGGCAAACCCGGACATAAGAGATATACATATGACGTAATATCCATCATATAACTGCATAGTATTTCAAATATTATCGTATAGTATGTAGAGAAAATGCAAGATTGACTAAGCAGATAAACAATGTAAAAAGCTGAAGGATGTAGATGAGAACGGCCACGACACACTTTCCATGACAAAATTGAAGGTAATGTCAAAAACCTTAAAAAAATGACGAGCGTGTATGACAAAGAGTTATAAAAATTCGAAGAAGCGAAGTGTGTAAGAATCGTCCTTTACGGCGTTGTTTCTCTGGATTGGGTGTGAAGGTAAGTATGATAATATCAAAGCAACATTGCATCAGATTAAAAATATTTCAAGATATTTAATACAAATATAAAAGTGTGGTACGGTTGAATAATAAGGTTACAGGCGTACCCGGAACAACATAACGGTCCCACCGTGTTCGTTCGTTACAAAATCACGCTGTTGAGAATTCATTTTTCAAGTGCGCGCGCGCGGTGTCGGCATTCTTACCGTTACTGTACACGTTGCCCACAACGCCAAACAACATTAACGCAAACTTGTCCGCCTTTATATATATATATATATATATATTATACATGTAGGTCCATCGAGTTATTTAATGTTCTAACACATTAACCTATCAGCGAGGAGCTTATCTGCTTGGATAATATTTGTTTGAATATATAAAAGGCAAACAAGCAAGCGGGTCACCTAATGGTAAGCGACAAACTTCATGAACAACAACACAGAGTTACAGTTGTACTAACCACCTTTAAGATGGGATTGAAAAGATTGTGAGTTCATCTAGATATCGATTCGGAAAACGCGGAATTAATCTAAATCGATACTCTTATAGGTCGTGGTATTTTAATATCCAAACCGGGCCCATTCATGCAACCAACTGCGTGGCTCTACCGCTTCTAATATAAAAATAAACTGTTGCAAGTATTACCGGCCACTGGGCAAACACTTACGCTATTTACGCGAGATTATATTACGCAATTATATAGGTATATATATTATATATATATATATACAATATTCGATTTCCCCTCGTATCGGTGGGTAACTGGCGGAACACCTTTCATTTTGCGGAGGTCAGAAACGCTACGTAAGCTATACGACGCTACGCTCTTTCGTGATTGTCCGTATTTTGCTTTCGAAGCTTTTCGTACGGACTTTACGTGTGAAAGTATCTTTCGCACTTGTTTCTCTTGTCTGTTATCCATCTGTTGTGACAGTTTCAGATTCACTTTAGCTGTAGAGTGAACTAGTTGACATAATGATATACATACCTACCTTTAATATATCTTTTGAAACAAAAGAAATAGATGCTTTATGCTACGTCGATAGCGTAGTTTTTATTACAGTATTCTTCAATTTTCTTCGCTATTTTTGGGTAATTATAGTTAAGAATCATCTTGATGATATAAGCTACAGAGTAAAAAATATTGCATGAAAATTCTTCTGCTTAAGAGCAAGAATGTCACTGTAATTTTTTCAAAGTTACAACAATCCTTTTTTCGGTCTATATTCAATTTTTTTTATAAAAAAAGAAAACATTACTATTATCAGTCTATATAATAGTTATACTTATTATATTTGAATTTGTTATTGAATAAATAACTGGATTATTTTCGTTGACCACAATACAAGAATCGAGTGAGCGAAACGAGTTTTGAGCTGTCATCGTGTTTCAGAATCGAATCACTCGAGTGATTATTATCATTACTAGTTCACCTTTTAACAGGTGTCTTATCTTATACCTCTGTGTCCTGAACTGTATATTATAATGTCATGGTGTATATTCAGTTTCTTTAAAACTTATGGATGCGATCAGTGTTAAAAAAACTGATATATAAGTTTGTTGGCTTGTTTTGCATATAACTTGTACATGTTTAAAATGCAAAAATTTAGTTATTCTATTTAAATCTTGTTATTTACATTAAAATATTAGTTAAAATTTGAGTTTAATGAAATAGTTGTATTGCATACAGTTATAAATTGATGACTTCTTTGAAAAATTCCGAAAAATCATCGTTCCCAGAAATGCCCGAGACATTCTTGACAAATCTAAGCTGTCATAATCTGAAGCAGACTATCTTAATAACGTGGAAAATTATCGTTTATAAAATTATAAAGGATAATACGTCGTATCTAGTAGGTAGTTTTCCTATTATAAACAATGTGATCTAAACTGACCTTAAAATACATATTCTAAGCAAAGTGAACTGTGCTGCTTGTTAATAATTTGTAGACAAATAGCAATGATCTAATTTCAGTAGATTATTTTAATGTAATTAATAATTATGTATTATGTAAATCATTAAAGATTAGTTTGAAGTTTTCTTACCTTAATCTTTTTTCTCTTACCGCGCCAAATAAATGATGCTAATTTTTACTCTGTGACCCCCAAAAGAAACACAAACTGAATTTGTTGTTTTTTAATTGGTATTGTCTTGATCATTCCTTGTATTTATTAACTATTTTTAAAAAAAATCTCTCCAAATATGTCTATCTTCGGAGTTTACCCGGAAGAAACAGAAGCACAGAGTAATATCAAAAAAACATTTTGCAATTCGTGTCGCGTATAGTTGCAGAACATTTAATAAGACATGCAAACAATAAGAATTTATTATTATTCTTTATTGCAAAAATAAAAATAAACTACATAAAGAAATTACAAGAAATATTTACATAGGCGAGTTTACCTCAAAATGTACAAATCTTGACATAAATAGTAGATTGAACCGTTTCAGAAAAAAGGGAATAGGATAAAAGATAGAGGATATTTGATTGTTATATCTAAAATTTGGATGGATGTTTGTAATTGCTAAAATTTGCAACCTAAGAAATTTTGTATATTTTACTGTTAGGCCTCCTCCACGAACTAGCGAAGTTCCTCGGCAAAACTCCGGCGAAGACACTTTAGTGACTCTACACATTCGTTCAACTTCGCGATGAGCTAACGTTTGTATCCTCGGGCCCTTTGACTCGGGCGCAGAAATCGATAGCAAATGGAAGTCGCCTGAGAGGAGGCAAATTTCGACGAGGCAAGCCGAAGTGCCTCTCTGTACTATGGCATTCGAGTAGTTTGGAGGAGGCATTAGATTACCATTTTCTTTTTCACTGCTAAAATCGTAATAAAAGTAAATTATGTTTATTGAATACCCACATACAGCACACCGCTTATTTTTATTATATAAAAAGTAATGTTGCCAACCTTCATTAATTATATCAGCCTTGAAACACATTTAAACATCTAAAACGTTTGTGTTCTAATTTAACCGTGGACATAGTATTTTCTTTGGTGGATATATAAATAGTTTAGTCCTCCTACAAAACATGGCAAGGTCATTATGTATCTTGTTCTCTGTCCTCATTGCATTCGCCTTGGAACAAATGCATGATTTATGTATAATTTTATCTGACTGTTGGCTGAACGTGGCGTGAATCTTGACAGTGCCATTTCAATTCTAACACCTGGATTCTAACACGTTTCTTTTCACGCATTTTTCTACCCGAATGTGTACGAAGCAACTGTTAATATATACCAAATGTGTTATTTACCAAATGGAACAGGTGGCAGAAACCTATTGCCATACACCTGGCAAAATTTGGTTCATCATTGATATTTATCACATTCCAAAAAGCCATTGGTGTGAGCGTAGATTCGTTCTCTGGATTTCTTGATTTAAAAGCTGGGTGCTCCTACCCCTAGACCAACGAAATGACAAATATGTCTGTTCTTTAGAATATTTTCATAGAGCTGGCAACGAGTGACGCCGCTATGACATACCGTTTAGTTTTAAAACATCGCAAAATAACTCGTTTTTAGTTTTGAGGTAACAGTATCCCACCGAGACCGTTATTACTTGCCTACGTGGGCGAATGTCACAGTCCACAGTCACTCTAATGGTGTTATTCCGTGGTTATATATACTTAATACATATATAACATCTACAGTCTCAAATATTGTATTAAATGGTATAAACAGAGTAGACACTCATATATACTCCCAAGTCCCCGTTCGCCATACGGCATAAATCTAACACATTCACTCGCTTCTTCCACTTTCGTTACTCTTCATCATCTTTCGCCAAGACACATTCAATTTGGTCATTGAAATTTCGTCTTCACTTTCCACTACTCCTACATCCCTTTTTTGCACGGTATGTCTGCTTAGTTAGTCTTACATCATCCATGAGGATGATATTTGGAATATTAGAAAAAAAACAATGTTAAATCGTGGGCTGCGATTGGGTATAGAATTCCGTGTTCGAATATAATCTACATATAATTAATAAATAAAACTTGGAACAACACGCTTTTGAGACCTTGAAATTGTTCTTCCCTTGTGTGAGATACGACATTAAATTAAACAATACCAAGTTTGTATATCCACACTACTCGTATTGCTGTCGAAATATATTTGTGCGAAGAGCAAGTTTAATTATTGCAAGCGGGCGTCGTTGTGAGGTGGCGCGGGGTGAGCGGAGCGGCCTGGCCTACTCCGGCATGGTGACCCACTAACCTAGAATCGCTGATATTGAACCAGCGGCGACGCACAACATGACCGTATTCGAAATACGACCTCCAATTGCATTTTACTTTTTTTTCTTTACATAAACTAGCTATTCTAAATTTAAATCTAGCATTCTACATTTAAAATCCGTATTCTATTAAATTTGCTGTTTTAGACGGATATCATTAAAAAATATTAGTGTCGACTTTTATTAAATGCTAGTTTATATACATTAGGAAGTAATTTTGGGATGTTGTATAATATTTATTTTATAAAAATACATATATATATATATATGTATAATGTAAGCACACTTTCTAATTGGTTAATAACAAACACCAGTGTGTCTAATTCTTAAATATATTTTGTTAATTAGTTACATTGAGTATTGTTTCGTATTTCCCTGACCATTATTATTATTATTATTACATAATTTATGTAATTTTCTGTTTTGATGTGTACGCTCTTCTTCCTGATGCAGATTTTCACACAGATTTTTTTTATGTCCTCGCTTTTAATAAACGCCGTATCAACTGTGGATATGAGTGTATTCCATATATGTTGCGAGGTCCGATCGTATAACGGTGTTATCGCCCATACCATAGGTATACATACCTATAAGTTGGGTTCGCGTGAAGCGTGAACAGGTTCCCGCATCCGCCATGAACTGGGGGATCGAGGTGTATCGTACTACGTTTTTGGGTCAGATTAGGTCACGACGCCTGCGTGATATCCGACATATTTATTGTCCTAGTACTATTTAGATAATATATATCAAAACTACTTTTTAGAGTTAAGTAGGTAGGCGAACCTCGCTTGCAAAAACATCTCAAGGTGAAACGCTCACTTTTCTAAGCGTAGCGAGTAGACGATGCGATTATAGCATCATCGCGATGCCAGTGCCGTGGGTCGAGTGGTGAGTGTCGCAACACCGCCACCACCACGTCCTTGTGCAGATTTCACGTTCAATTACGTAACAGCGTGTTATTTTATTTACGTTATTTACGTGCAAGGCGTGAATGTTATGCGGTCGACCGCGCACCCGCACACACACACACACTCACACACTTGCTTGACGGAGAGACGCCGGCGGGCCGTAACATTTTACCCGTGACGTCATCGTCACGTCGCGCCTACGCGAACGCCAACGCCGACGCCACCTTTATCGCCTACGTCCGATGACGTCGATTTTGTAATTTCAATTGTTATCATGACGTCACTAGCTTTATCGAATTAAAAACTACGTCTCGTCTCATTTAACTTCAATAACTATAAAGTGACAACGCTACATTATTATCCGGTTTATACCGTTTTATTATTGTTTTTTACACGAGAATAATTAATAATTATACATATTTTAGGTTAATATTAATCAATAATATTGTAACATTAAAAAAAAATGGCGCTTGTGTAAGCGTCAATTAGGTAACCGCCTGTGAATTTGTTGTGTTGGTACACGGTCTTCAGTTATTTGTACACAGTAATTAATATTTGAAATCACGCGAATCGAATCATTAAATATTGAATAAATCTCTCAGAGTCTATTACATATATGCATTCGGGAATATTTTCAAATGTTACATGCGATAACGAATAGGTAACTTTTCGTTATTTTTAATTTTTCGTTTAGTTTTTTTTTGTATATGTATTGAGTCTACGAATCCTTATTATATTGTTGGCCGTACTAGTTTCAGAAATAGAGCAGGGTGAGGTTATCCGGGCTGGGAGAAGCAGGGCGCCGGCCTGCATGTCAGGATTGAGCTCCGCGGACTTATATTATTATTTAATGGTCCTAAGAAATCGATGAGCCAATCCTTTACTAAGGCTGTTTGTTGTTTTCCAGTAAACTTGAGTTTTAATACAAGAAATCACGGGAACATAAATGAGTCATATTTATACGGATAATAAAATTATTTTCCTCCTACACATCTTATAAAATTCACGCAATACACAAATAGGTTGTAGGTACTCGAAATGAGTTTGGTAAGAGATTTGTTGTTTTTTTTATCCGGTAAAATAAATAAAATTAGACGGCATTATTACCCAAGGAGAATAGATGTAATAAAAAAACGTTTGTTGCATTTTGCCGTGTGAAATGTGGGTCACGGACTTTTGGTGCAAGGTTGGTGCGGTTGCAACGCAAGCCAATGGGCGGTTGGGACCTCGCGTTCACGAATACTGCTTCCATTGCATCCGCTTTGCTGTTGGTATTCACGAAACATACATAGCTACCGTTGATCAGTCTAACCGTACATATTGGATGCTAATCGCTAATTCCATATCAGAATCGATTCCGAACCCTTTGCGCGTGACTAGATCATTAATTGTTCTAAATTTAAATTTGAAAATAGCATACTTCTCTGTCAAATGTTTTTTTTTAAAGTAAGTTAGTGTCAATTAATTTGAATAAAGAATACTTCTATGCCAAATACGATATTTTTTTTTAGTAATTCATTTGTGAAATAGGTATTACGTAGAGCGAGTCGTTGCTGGCAACACGTGCGACCTGACTCATTGAAACCCACGCGCCCTTTTCTAGTGACACGAGTCTGAAAAATCTATACATATAATAAAATTGTAGAAAAGTCAAAACTGTACATTGAATATTTTTTAAAAAGAATACTTGGTGTGTGATCTGCAATCGATACCGAAGCCAAAAATATACTTTTTAGAATTTTTGTCTGTTTGTCTGTTTGTCTGTATGTATGTCCGGGATAAACTCAAAAAGTACTGCATGGATTTACTTCAAATTTGGCACGAAAATTATTAAGAAGTCGGGTCAACATATAGGCTACATATTATCACGCTATCACCTACGAGGAACGAGCAGTGAACCTTTATTTCTTCAATGTATTCTGTAGCAACGTGTAATCTAACGACGCATATTTGTATGTTGTTATGGTGTTATTATGTTAATAACCATGCTTTAATCTATACATATAATAATAATAATAATATAATATAAGTTAGCTTCACATTTTAATTAACTTATGCCGTTAAACATAACAGACAATTTTAAAACAGTGCCATCTATGAGATTTACAAAACAGAAAACATTAAGTTGAATTACACGTGTAAGCACTTTTTGGTTTTAGATATAAATAAATCTTTGAGATTTTAAAAACATCAAGTCGAATTACATGTTTAAACACTTTTTGAATATAAATAATTGAAATTTCATCATGCGCTTGCGGTCAATAGATGTTTTTAAGAGTCATAGATGGAGTTGTGCATTTTCTTCTTTAAAATTGTATCGTTAATTCTTTTCAGAGATGAGCAAGACAATTAAAAAAATGTATTTGTATATGCTAAAAACTGTTAATATTTTTGTTCGGTATTTATTGGTGTAATGATTGCTTCGTAATTTTATAAGAAAAACATTTGTTACCACTGGCATACTTGCAGAGGTCAGGAGGCAAGGCAAAATTGCCATTGCTGTAGCGTCGTCGGGAATCGCTGCCACACTGCTTCCGGGTGGCAAGACAGCACATGCCATGTTTAAAATTCCCATCGATTTAGAGAGCACCGAAACGCCTGTTTGTGGTGTGTCACGCAATAGTGATAAGGGACACGTGCTGAAGGATTGCTCTCTGATCGTATGGGATGAGTGTACGATGGCCAATAGAAAAGCAGTTGAGGCCGTGGACAGAACCCTGCAGGACATCCGCAGGAACGAACACTTGATGGGTGGTGTCACAGTTCTATTCAGTGGCGATTTCCGACAAACGCTTCCCGTGGTGACGCGGGGATCGAGGGCTGACGAGGTGAATGCTTCGTTGAAACGATCTTCGCTGTGGTCACGAGTTCGTACGCTGCGCTTGACCATTAATATGAGAGCTCGGCTCGGCGGCAATGCACGTGCTCAAGAATTCTCCGATGTTCTTCTAAGTCTTGGCGAAGGCACTCTACCAGAGGAGAGAGGTGGGCAGGTGGTGCTTCCAGAGTCTCTCGGTAGAGTCGTATCCAGCTTAGAAGAACTCATTCGCTGTGTGTACGGGGACATCAGTCATATACCGCACCAGCAGAATTCTTGGGTATGTGAGCGGGCAATTTTGACGCCCAAAAATGGTCAGGCTGAAGCAATCAACGAATGCATTCTCTCGAAAATTGAGGGGAATGAAGTGGTTTACACCTCTATAAACACTGTCATCGAGCAAGATGATGCCACACATTATCCCGTGGAATTTCTGAACTCTCTGTCAGCAAGTGGACTTCCAGCGCATACTATCAAGCTGAAAGTCGGTGTCCCGATTATGCTTCTTCGGAACCTATCTCCTCCGAAGTTGTGTAACGGGACCCGCCTTAAAGTCATCTCGCTCCACAGACACAGCATTGAGGCGGAAATTCTTACGGGTTGTGGCGTAGGCGAGGCAGTATTTGTACCACGCATTCCCCTCATACCTCATAACTTCCCGTTCCAGTTCAAGCGCGTACAGTTCCCCGTGAGTGTTTGCTTCGCGATGACCATCAATAAGTCGCAGGGGCAGACACTGAGAGCAGCGGGTGTCGACCTCAGGACGAGCTGCTTCTCACACGGGCAGCTGTACGTCGCTTGCTCCCGCGTCACCAGTCCTGACTCTCTTTACATTTTGGCTGCGGAGAGCCAAACCAGCAATGTTGTTTATAGAGAAGTTTTATAAGTATATATTTTTATCCTTTTCTATATTTATATTTTCTTATTCATTATTTTCTACATTTGCTTCAGTCGCAACTTATTACTTAATTCAGCAGATTCACCATAAAGTCATTTATTCAAAGCAGACTGAAAATCAGCACTTTTGAAGTTCAACAATTTTACAAAAGACAGTCTCCCTCTGTTACTGTACTTTCTGTATTTATGAAATGTAAAGAAGTAACGGGTAAATAAATGTTATTTTAAAAGGTATAATCGTAGGTATTTTTGGTGCTGTATAGCGTTCAGGCAGATGACGTCGCGGGCTACAGCTATACTACAAAAATTCCTGTTAAAATGAAAATAAACAATGCGGGCAACAACCATTGCTACCGCAATCTGTACTTATCCTACCAGTTACAACTTCATTTTAGAGGTAATTACTTCTCAACTGTCTATGTAAAAATATAGCTATCTGATCACAAATTCCACGCGTACGAAGTCGCGGGCACAGCTAGTAGACAATATATTTATTAAGTTTCAACGTGACTCCTCCTCGTCGCAATCAATCAACAACTGAGTACCAATATTTTTAAGTTTTTATTTTTGGTGCTGCCCAATAGTCAACGGATACACATAATAGAAAAAGAAAGATAATAATATTTCAGTTAACCATAATGTTTTAATTTATTTATAAAATACCTAATTTAAACGCCTAAATTTTATTACGGAATATTTTTGAACATATTTCTCATAACACAAATATAAACATTCAGTTAGTTCTCTTTGCTATAATATCTAAATCGACCAACGCTATTAAAATGTAGTTTAATTAGTTCAATCTTTAATAACTCTGGACATATTATAATTTAAATTATAACTCGCTATAACCACTTGTAGAAAATGATGATCATATTTATAAATCTATTACAACTTTAGAATTACAATGAGACGATTGTCAGTACATTTATATAAAATTATTGACCTATTTTCTTGGTGCATTCGCTGTCAACCGAATTGTTTATGCATGCGTGTCTAGGCTATGCTACTAGGTAACTGCCCAGCCTCATTGAATATCGAATGTTGGAATAACTTACTATAAAACAAAGTTGCATTCAACAAATACAGAGTAGATAAAGTGCAATACAGAGCAAGTCCAACAGATTGACTGCCATTTTTATTGCTGTATTATTTCTTATAAAAAATGTCTCTTGGCATTGATAGTTGTTTACTAAAAGAAAATAAATATAACAAATTATGCTACGAATTTACGATATTAACCATTGAAACTTGAATATCAATAATAACATGAAAAAAAAATGAGTCTCAGTAGACTTACAAAGTAATGTCTCCGAGATGAATCCGGGTTGCGCACCAATGACATTTCGCTATTCAGTGATCTAATTGTACTTTATATATGCCAATAGTTTCTGTCATCATTACAATACAAACAAAAAAGTTATGTATTATACCAATAAATTACTACTTTTGATAATCAGTTCAAAAGTTGTAATAGTCATGTCAAAAAGAGGTGTGTTAGTGTTTACTGATTTCAAGCCTACGATAATACATTTTGTGTTGGCCAAACGGGAAATCCATTACCGGATTTTTTTTAATAAAAAAAAATAAGAAACAAACCGCTTCAAGTTCTTTGAGTGAACATTAAAAACAGTTTTTTTAATAATTCTTTATAATATTACTATAGCGTTGAATACGTTGTTAGTATATGTGATTCTTAATTAACCATAAAAGCATTGTGTGTTGCTACATAAATACTTTTAAACAATGTAGTTCATAATAACAAAAAATAATTAATATAAGAATTAAACCTTTGATACATATACAAATAACCTCGGCGATAAAAGAAAATCTAGTAATATTTTCGTATGTTTATGGGAAAAATTTATTGCAAGTGTCTAATCATGCCATTATCATTACATAGTATAAAACAAAGTCACTTTCCGCTGTCTGTCCCCTTGTATGCGTATATCTTTAAAACTACGCAACGGATTTTGATGCGGTTTTTTTAATAGTTAGAGGGTGTCAACGGGGTGGTTTTGATCTATAATTCATGTATAGTGTAGTAAAAAAGAGTGATAATTTTCAAGATTTAGAACTTTGTTCGCAAACGTTGCCTAAACCCTAAGTGATAAAACAAAATAATGTACTACATTGTTATACACCTTCAAAAGGTCTGCAAAAAACTCCGCGAGGGCATATGTCTATCTCTTAGGGATAACTTACAATGACCATTTTTATTTTTTTACCTTTTACGTGAAATAAGGGCTTATTTACGAAGCGATTTGAAACATTACAGCATTAATTTTCATTCAGTTAATAGATAAGAGATATAAGAAATAGATTGTGCATTTAATATTAGGTCGGGGAAAAAGTCTTTTCGCATAACGTAGGTATAAACTTATTATAAAATTTCTTTGACTGTACTATTTGTGTCTGGCTGGTTTTGGTAACATTAAAAAGGTTACATTATAAAGAAAAGAAAAAAATAAAAAAAAGTTGTTTCCCGCTATTTTTCATTTGTTTTTCTCTCCGTAAAAATGAGTGAATCTAATGAAGAAATTCGATACATTTTAAAATTTTATTATAAAAAAGGCAAAAATGCAACTCAAGCAGTGAAAAAAATTTGTGATGTTTATGGACCTGATGCAGTGTCAGTAAGAGTAGCACAAATTTGGTTCAAACGTTTTCAGTCCGGAAATTTTGATGTTAAAGATGCACCTCGCTCTGGTCGCCCTGTTACGAATAAAATGGACGCCATTTTTGAAAGAGTGGAGCAAGATCGGCATATTAGTAGTTACGATGTAGCTGAAGAACTGGGAATTGACCACAAAACAGTTTTGACCCATTTGAAGAAAGCTGGTTATACAAAAAAGCTCGATATTTGGGTGCCACACGAGCTCACTCAAAGAAACTTAATGAACCGTGTACTCATTTGCGATTCATTATTGAGACGTAATGAAACCGAGCCGTTTTTGAAGAGATTGATAACTGGCGATGAAAAGTGGATCACGTACGATAAGAACGTGCGAAAAAGGTCGTGGTCGAAAGTTGGCCAGGCTTCACAGACTGTGGCCAAACCTGGCCTAACACGAAATAAGGTGATGCTGTGTGTATGGTGGGATTGGAAGGGCATTGTTCATTATGAGCTTTTACCGTCCGGCAAAACCATCGATTCTGATCTTTACTGCCAGCAACTGATGAGATTAAAGGAAGCAGTCGAGAGAAAACGGCCGGAATTGATCAACAGGAAGGGTGTGGTCTTTCATCACGATAACGCTAGACCACACACATCATTAGCCACTCAGCAAAAATTAAGAGAGTTCGACTGGGAGGTCCTAGTGCATCCACCATATAGCCCTGACCTTGCGCCTTCAGATTTTCACCTGTTTCGATCTCTTCAGAATTCTTTAGGTTCTGTAAGGTTGACCTCAAGAGAGGACTGCCAAAACTATTTGTCCCGTTTTTTTGATCAGAAGTCCCAAAGTTTCTACAGTAACGGGATAATGTCTCTGCCCACAAAATGGCAGAAAGTTATTCAACAAAACGGTACATATATATTATAAATAAATGTAAATAAACTTTGAAAAAAATGTCTTGACTTTTCATACAAAAATACGAAAATACTTTTTCCCCAACCTATTATATATCAATATTGCCCTTTACAATATGTAATTTAAACGAATATTTACGAAGATATTACAGTATTAACATAGCGGGACATAGTAGTTGCGTTGCGCGCCAAAACGCGTTCCGATAAATAGCACAAATTGAACTTTTTAATATCCAAATTTTACTCATTTATTACTTTTGATGCGGAACAAAGTTCGCCGGGTCAGCTAGTTGGCTAATATAGTAAGTAGTATATTAGGAAAATCTATTATTAATTATATGAATATCAAAGGCCATTTATATATAACCTTCATAATGATAAGTTTTAAAATTGTATGTTTTGTTTTTCCTTCCAGGACATTTTTGACTTTTGCAAAAAGCCAAGCTATATCTTTATTTTGGCGTGTAAAATGAATATTATCTCTTAAGAAATAATTTAAGTAGAATTTTATCATATACTCAAGTATAATCTCGTAGTTATTGCCGCACAAGGAACTATAAAAATATGATGGCTTTGATTGAAACACTGGCGATGGCAATTACCGGTACAGCCGTGAGACTAGTATTCTCATATGCAGTTTTTAATAAATCGTAATGGTAGATTACCTAGCAGCGACATCGTTTTCTATCAACGCCACTCAATAGCAAAGACGATGTTTATGATACAAATATAATATAAAATAATAAAATAAAAAGCCTTTTATTTCAAGCTTGAACTTAATAACTAAACAGATACAAATTCAACTTAAAAAACAAATTTATAACAAATCAAGATTTAGTTTATTTTAAGTAATTAGGTTTTATAAATTTATTAAAATTAAGTACAGCAAGTTGCGTGAACCCCTGCTCGGGTGAAGGCCTCCTCCAAACCATTCCACTTTGTTCGGTCCTGTGCCTCCTGCATCCATTGCGCGCCAGCCGTTTCTCTTATGTCGTCGTCCCATCTCGTGTGCGGTCTACCTTTTCGACGTTTACCTAATGGGCCTTTCCACTCCGTGATCCTTCTGGTCCAACTATCGTCTGATAGGCTCGCTACGTGTCCAGCCCATTTCCATTTGAGCTTCTTAGCGAATGTTAGTGCATCCTTTATTTTTGTTATATTTCTGATTTTTGTGTGACGAATCTTTTATACTGCAACCTAATTACCATGTAATAAGGAGGTATGGTACACATATCACGTGAGGAATGATAAATCTGAATGTGGAAGAAAATAAGCGAACATTCCTCCTTCCCGTTCCTATCCTACTCCTTTAAAGGTCGGCAACGCAACGGTAACACTATATGTGTAGCTGGCGTCCATGGGCGGCGCAGGTTGCTTACGATCAAGTGACACGCTTCCTCGTTTGGCCTCCTAACCCATAAGAAATATCTAAAAAATACATGGATTTCTGAAAGATGACATGATTATGAATTAGTTATAATTCAAAGAAGAATGGTCTTGGTCAACGAAGAGCTCATATATTAACTGTGTAATTAATTTGTTTTGCGAGCTGGTAACATCGTTGTCCACCGGAGCGGGCAGATTTCGCAACTCCGACGCAAAAATGCGCCTAGAACTTACGATGAAAAGCCACGTAATGGTAGCTATATACACCAAGACTTAAGAAAATGAAAAAAAAAAATAAATAAAAAAACTTAAAAGTAACCAAATAAAATAATAAAAATATACACACAGTACACAACAATTAAATATAACTATTTATTCAAATTAAATTATAATTTTATTTATGTTTTTATATACATAGGAAAATTACGGAAGAAAAACAAAAAGTCTCTTGAAAAACCCGCTTTTAAACACATTTTATTTAACATATTACTGCTATAATAACAATAAATTGCTAAAATAAGTATACCAGAAATGTAGTAAAATTGTTCTTCAAAAGGTTTAATAATTAAATACTAAAGTTCCAATATAACTGATAGAACTTATAGTTGTAGACCAAGGCATTATTGCCTATCATCATTCAAGATAACTTTGATGTATATCCATATTATAACTAACCAACCGACGCCTTAAGACTACCTTTGAGACTGTTAAATACTACTACTAATCTTCCTGGATAAAAAAAATCCTAATAGAGTTATAAAGATTCTTTTTTTTACACCTTTTAACCTAAATTTCACACGCCAATGTTAGTAAATAAATTATGATGATGTTACATTCATTCATTCATAGAAAACATAAAACTACGTTAGGGCATTGTTTGTCCACAATAATGACTTCACAACAACACAATAGACATTCATAATGACCGTGAACTTCATTTGGTGAATTGTCTAACATAAAATTTGGACAAATTTCAAAGTAATAGGAGTTATTACCAATTTTCCGATTTTTCTTTTTGTCTCTAAATAAATAGTGGTATGTAAATTATGGCTTGAATGGTATTGTAATCGGATTGCGTGCTCATTGAGTGCTTTAATAGAACCGTTGCCAACTAATGCCACACTACTCAACACTTGTATACCAAGTGATGAAGCAATCGTGCAACATCGCAATAACATTGCTTGCTCAGTGAAAGGTACCCAAGGTCTGCTGTAGCCAAGCCCCTACATATCAGAAGATACTATCACTGACACAGTGGGATTTATTTAAGTGAGTTAGTGGTAACGGGCTGAATGCACTTTGTACCCTTTACTTAGAATCAATAAAAAGATGAATGCAGTTTGTTCCCTTTGCTTGGAATCAATAACAAAATAATTCTTCTAAATTTAAATGGTATAAAATTACCATGTAGGCAATCGACTTTCACTGGCATTTGAAAAGCCAACGTTTCGCTATCAAATAAAGTTATTGTGCAACAGTTGTAAGTTTTTTTTACATAACAGCAATATTTTTGTTGTGCATGTATCAGTCAATGAGTTATAACATTACTACTAGTTCTCAATACCTCAACCTTAATAGTCATTAGAGACTTCAATGAGAAAAAGTTGGTGAATGAGTCGGACTGCGGCCTCAGATTTTCCGTTGTCAAAAACCAATTAAACGCTGTGTACTTGTTTTTATGTACTTGTGACCTTACTTCATGGCAAATGTTCTGGCTTCTGGGTCACAGGATACCTTTAAACAATATTGCCACGTTTTTATTATATAAAATGTGTTGAAATTATTTTCTGCTAAGTTTAGCAGTATACCGCAGAATTTAGTTCTGTTACCGTCATGTGTAAAGAGAAAAGGGAGCACAAAAAGACAGGGAAGAAAAAAAAACAACATAAAAAATATAGGACAGTATTAATGTGGATCCAAGATTGCCAGTTGATATGTGACTCTATATAATGAGTACATATTTTTTTTGTTTATTTTCTCAAATTTAACGCGACACCTACCTACCTATGTGCGGAAATAATAATTATTTGTGTCAGATTAATTTGATATAATATAATGTACAGACGGACACGGTGATTAATGCAACTTTCATTGTTCCGGTGCGAGTGAGGAGGGCGAGAGGGGGAGGGCACGTCGATCTACCTCTCACAGCTCATGGCTCGCAGCAACGTCTACGTTCTACGCGCACGAAATCGTTTAAAAGTGAAAGTATGATGCACCACCGGTAGCTTGACGTTCACTGCTAACTGTAGTACTTACCTGCCTGCTCCACTAATATTTGTATTTTTTTTTTCATTTTAACAATTGTTGATGATAGTTCTTCTCACGATAGCTAATTTAATACACACTGAGATTTCATTGAGATAGCTAATGTATAGTATTTTAAATGAAAAAAAAAAATAGTTTACGTCGTGCTCAATGCGTTGTTCCGTTTCCGCGACCTACATTAGCGCGGGCTTATCCATATTTGATCATCCCCTTATTTGCTCAATATCCTATCCATGTTTGTTATATCAATATAAGATGTAAAGTTTTACCTTAATATGACTAGCCATTCACAAAACCTACTATCTTGTCTCATTTCCAAAATGTCTTTCACCTCCATTCAAATTCTCCAACTATCTATCTTTAGGTTAAAGCAAATTGCATTCACGTGGTATCTTATTATATTCATTATATCTCAGTGCTTGTTGAGAATTTCATTTACCTTGAAAATGCCTTTGATGTAAAACGTTTTTGAATCTGACCTTGCATTATATATGGAGCTGTCCACAGATCCGAGAACGACAATTGTCAGATGACATTTACGGAATGGCAACAGATGCTCAAAATTGGAATCATGAGTAAATTAGTTGATCATACATAGCTAAATAAAAAAATATACAAATGCAGCCGTAAAAAACGTGAAGAAACATTTAGTGCTAAGCGGAAATATTCCTTGACATTCATTCCGATTGCAATCCAGTTGATTCGATTATTAATGGCTTGATTTACCTAATTAAATATTCTAATATAATTAATATTGAATTGTTTGCCCTCATCGAAATATTATTTTTATCAATTTAAACAAATTGAAGATTTATATTGGAAAGAAACAAAGTTAAAACGTGTTAACTTTTTAAATTAGTTGCTTACTCGTAATAGATAACATGTCAAACGCGAATGCGTCAAGTGCATAAGGAAGTCATCGATGAAAACTTAGCCAATGTCAACTGGTCACTAGACAGCTCGGTCTTGACACATAAGTGACTGACAGTGTGGTTCCTATACTCGGTTTATATCTACTATAATTTAACACACTTATGCCATAGCGACACATTCAATAGGTAATAGGTACTTTAAGATCTTCAAAATATTTCTCGACATACTAAAATATTTAGTAGGTTTGTTGTAAGCGACATTTACAATTTTACGGAAACTCAAGATGCAATTCCCATTTAGACAAGCTTACTTTTAAGTTTACATAAGTCGTTATATTTCTTACAACATTTGTGTATTTGCACAGGAAAAAGATGTCTAAATTTTAGTATTTGTTTTTAGGGTTGTCGATTTGTGGTTTAGCAAATGGCTTCTCGATAGCACCAACATACTATCATTACGTGTTGGTAATACGTGGTTCTTTTTTTGTTCAATTCAAAGAAACTATTACGCAAGAAAAACTACTAACTGGAATTGATTAAGGTACTTATTATATTTACCAGTTACCACTTATCTATAGAATTCTAGAAGCTATATAAATCTGTGAAGTCTCGCTGTATATTTTAAATTATACACTTTTCTGTAGTCACGCTGGTCTGGAGGTAGAGCATCTCACTTCTGAATTAAGAAGTCCTCAGAGTCGACTTCTGGTTTTACACCAATGACTTTTCGGAATTCTTTTTCGAACTTGTGTGTGATAAATATCGATGACTGATAAATTTCTACCCGATGGATGGCTATTGCTTCCGCCACCTGTTCTATGGGACGTAAGTGAATTCGAATGGAGATGTAACAGCTGCTGCTTACATTTTCATATAGAATAATGCTTGAAATTATTTAAACTATATCTGTCTGTATGTCCTTCGTTATCGATGGCCACAGGAATTATCTTAATCTTAATATTGTTTTATATCGTAATATGAATGAATACTCTAGAATTTTCCGGAAACCAAAAAATAACATATTTATTTTGCAGATTTGAAATTCGCAAAATGAATTTTCACATCAAAATCTCTTTAATTAAATTTCTCTTGAGAACGAAGTAGCAGGCAATAGTTGACGCCATAAGTATTATATAGTCCGATATCGACCGCCACAGATTGCCTCACACTGTATAAGAACCTGTTTACCTCCAACAAGCAAGTATTTAAGGCAGTATATTTCCTGTTCTGTTGCGTGATTAGTATGCACGAGAAATTCTCATATAATACGCTGATTAACAAAACAAAACTACATACTTACCAGCAACGGTTTAATTATTACGCGCGCTTTTTAAAAAAAGAAGACAAAAATGTCTTGTAAAAATTCTTTAGTACCGGTTACAATTAATAAAAGACTCTTTTCACTCGATCATGACGTCACGTCCGCCGTTCACACTCCGTACGAAGGTCGACAATATTGATCTCGTGTCCGTAAACACTTCAAGTTACTGCAACATAAATTTCGTTGGCATTTCGTTGCATTATTTGCATAAGATATTATATGCACCGTTTTGAACAGATTATATCCTGAAACTGCCCAATCCAACAATAAATTAAACTCTTTATATCCTTTGAATTTCCTTACAAATGACACTTTATATTATACCAAAATAAACCATTACTCTGTATTAACTGCATAGTGTAATGGATGTTTCGTATATTGTAATAGAGAGAGATATATATATATATATTTATATATTGTTAATCATTGTTGCAGATGCCAGTCGAATTGAAGAAAAGACTTGATGAAGTAAGACTGTTGGAGTCTCGTAAATCAGCAAGGTTAGCTGATGTGGACACCGATTTCGCCAGATTGGCCGACATGGCCGGTGATCGCCGCAGGGCCTCTGCCACAATTGAAGTACCCACACATCATCACATGCAAGGGTAAGCACACATTTTTAATCAATTGTTATAGCAAAAATGCTAGACAAATAGTCGAGGAACATTTAAAATTAATCGTGATTGGATCGGTTTGATAATTATAATTTTAATCAAATTATATTAGTCTTATTTCACCTTGAGCTAACAATTCAAGGAGATCAGATTTATCTGATGCAATTATATAATAAATATAATAGGTTCTTACATTTCTAATACACACTGGAAGTCAATAGCTACTCTACAATAGATTAGTTTTTGCACAGATACGCTAACATCAGAGAATTTACATTTACCAATTTTAATCTGTGCAACAAGGCAGCTCTTGTCTTGCTGGGTATCCCACACTAGTCGTTGGTCGTTGTTTGATAAAATCAATCTAATTGAGATACCCGAATAGTTAGAGCGGGACTTGGTAACAGAACAGTAGGTACATGCCTACCGGTACCTATGCATTGTGTGCGTTTACCTTGTAGGCATATAATCGCTCACGAGTGTGCATTGGCGAAGTGGGGCCCTGGCTCGGGCGCGGGCGCGGGCGAAGCGTACATTGCGAAACACGCACCGCGAACAGTAAGCGCGTTAGAAACTGGATGGAAGTGTTAGCGCACGGAGTACGGGCGTGTCCTTGTCACACTTGCCTACATTCGCGGCCGGAGTGTACCCCCCTCTTCCCCCGCCGTGTCATTCCCCTCCCCCGCGCCGCATACCACCACCGCGCTTCTAACAAACCCACACAATGCAACGATAGGAGAAATATTTAGAAGAAGAAAAAAAAACAAAACAATTTAATTACATACCCATTACATCAGCAGTCACTACTAGCCTGTGTCGTGTACGTGGCTCTATAATGAAGAATTATTACGCATCTTAAAGTTCAATTATGTTGACAAGTATGTCAGAAATCTGACAGAAATGTCATTCGATGTTTAAAACAATATTTTTTCGTTTTATTTCCAATAGGTGATATTTAAATTAATAATCTAAGATGCGTTTCGAACCAACGGAGAAACATCGAATAAATTTACAAATCTGACAATGACTGGCAATTACAATCGATTTTGTAGTCGCTAAAATAATCAGGGATAAATTTTAACCAGTAGCCGGCATCGTTGTAATTTACATTGTGTCGTAGAAATAACAACAGTTAAAAAGCAACATGAACACGAAGTTGACTATTGACGTCGCAGTTTCACTTTTCATAGCCATAGCGGTGAGAGGCGAGGCCTCCACTCTACTCCAAATTTCACAATACACGATTTGAGATGCCCAAAAAGATCCGCTTGCGAATTTAGTGAACGCGGACCGTCTGTTATCGTTTAATCCAACAAAATAAAGCATTGTTACAGAAATAACACAGGTTTAAAATAGATAGAAAGATTAGACAAACATGTTGTTTGCTAAGAATATTTTGTCAACAATACCAATTAACAAATCGATAAACTTAAACTCACATTGCACTTCATTTTTGTAAGCAGTCTGTAACTGTAGTTCAAAGTTATAATAAAAGATTGTGTTTTTTGAATGTACTAATCATTACTCTCTTACTATTAAGGTAGATAAGATAGAAATTTCAAATCGTGAACATATTTCGCAATAATGGACCGGGCCATAGTGAAGGTGAAGTGAAAGTTTTGCCAACATTCGTTTTCTTTTAGTTGGCGACCGGCAAACAGAGCCAACTCAGCCTTGTATTATTAAATTGCCATTTTCGAAATACATTATAAACGTAATTGTTTTTTTTTTACATAAGTAAAACAAGAACATTAAACTATTCTAATTCTATTTCTAAATAAATTTGAACGATCTTGTTTGGTACATGAATCAACTAAATTCAAAGATGGCGTCGCATTCGGCTGATACTTGGCGCGGCGGCCACATGACACACTGACCCAGTTTCGAAATGGAACGCAACTCACTAGAATATTACTATATACAGTGATATTCATGAATGGTAACGTTGATGGGACACTCAGTGTTTAATTGTTCAAATATATTGTAATATGTGGTATGTACTTGAAAATAATGTCGTCATAATGTACGGTGTCATTTTGTGTGAAATGGCGAAATGACCTCAGTCAGACACCCCCGTCCCGGCAGTGAGGCGACAAGCGCACAACACTGGTGGCATTCAGTTGCGCAACGCTTCTATTCGCTTCGATAAATTATCAGGCATATTCATCAATGCCAATTGCCAATCCAATGTCATTTCTAACTACTTAAATAAGAATCACAAATGTCAGTGGACCTCCTTAAACATTGCCACAATTAAATAATCATTATTATTAACCTTTATGAATCGTCGCACACATCTAATAGGTTATGGGCATAGTAACATTTTTTTATGTTCTTTCAAAAGTTTTTTATTAGATCATTGCAATAGAATTCGGTTGAAAATACATTATCTCCTATTTATATTACCTTTAAATAGGTGTTTATGTGTGCACTTAACTTGAGACCCTTTATATCCAAACATAATAAACAGAGGAGTGAAGCTCTTCGACAATTATAATAAACGAGAGCAGAGCAGCAGAGCACCAGAACACTAAAAAGGCATTTCGATAAAATGATACTACTTGTCTGTTTGTAACTCTGTTTTTCTCTGGGCTACTACGACAAATTTCATCCTAAATCTTAGAGATTGATTGGCCAAGATGCAAAAAGTTATCATCAATAGATCGGCAGCAATTCATGGCTTTTAGAAAATAATAAATATTTATTACAGCGCTATAGAGTAGGTACGCAGCTAGCCCATAGAATTCATCTTTCTAGTGGCAAAATCCCAATAAACAATGTAAACACAAAAAAAAAGTATTTAATCAATGCTGGTGATATTAAAATGCAAGAGGATTGAAAGATTTCACTAATTTAAATACAACATCGTGTGTGTAGTATATATTTCATTAGTTCAAAAACATAGAAGACATATAACATTCCGCGTATGTTTGCGCAACATGCGCAGGAGAAGGTCTGCGCCCGCGCCACGCCGTGGTGGGGGGGAAACGCGAGCGCCACTTTCTCGGTAGGTACCGTACACGTTTGCTTTCGTTGTGGAGGCCCCGTTATCTCATTCAGCAGGTGCAGTAATGCCGCACTACCTTGAGAAAGTGTTACAAAATATTATTCTATATTATGCAACCTACTTTGTATATAATTTGTCTATTCTCTACATAACACGAGAGCACTGGCCATCATTTGTTTTTATTTAAATTCAAATTACGAATAATTACACCATTCGAATGCCTAGGTAGCAAGAAATTGAACAAAAGAGTTATTCGTTCAAAAACCCGTGTACACGTCATTTAGATATTAAAGAAACGCAATTAGTCACTTGCAATATTCACCTTTGTTGTGACTTTCTGCCGACCTACCTTCAGGTTATTACACCTCGCGTCCGGGACAAAAAAGATTTTTGTTCATTATTCTCCGAAATTTTAGACTTTACTAATTGAAGTCGTGATTCAATAATATTATTATGGAAAATCTGAGTTTTTTGCTGGGTCTCCGCAGTTTCAGGAACTATTAATCTTTTAATAAGATAAAAATATGTTTGCTTTAATTTCGTAAGCTTTAAATATTTCATCATGTTGTTAATAAAAAATGGAGTACCAATACATTGTGCACGCAAATGTATGAGTATGTAGGTTCATATGAAAGTCAATCCAAGTTACGAGACATAACTAGTCAGTTGAATACAATTTCTGTTCGTCATTAGTATGTAGATATTATTCCTTATCATCATAAGTACCAACAAAGCGGCTTTGTTCAACTCTCCCCATGACGTCAGCGATTTAAAAGAATTTCAAGTAGTTTTTTAAAGTAGAACGTACTGTTTATAAAAATAAAACTCGAAAAGAAAACTGATAACTATCCATCGCTAGAAATCATCAAACCTTTTGTAAATGTCATTCTTTGTCACAAAAATAGTCTTTGGTTTGAAGCACGATTTCTAAACGGACCTTTTTGAATTTGACAGTTGATGGCTAATTATAGTTCTCTGTCAAATTATTACAATCTATGTTCCGTGCATATTTCATTAAGAGTTTTTATAGATACATAAAAAAAGCGAGCCCGACCTACATCAATATGGCAAAAAACGCATTAGCACCGAACTCAGCTATAATGAAACGGTGACGAATTTCACACAATAGTCGGTGCTTGAAGGTCTTCAGTTTATTTTTCAAATCAGCAAATCATTATCATACGGCATTGACGAGTAGGAAGCGTATTGTTATTGTAATAACTAATAACATATCAATTGAACGTTACGTAATTCGAAAAACTTATCGAATGATGATCTACTGAATGTGAACTGTGAACGAGGAGCCTTCTCTGTTTGACATATCGTTTTTTTATATTACGTATTCAGTATGTGATTTGTAATATTTATCCAGGAATGTCAGCCACTATGCGTGCTATGCGTAAGTGTCAGTGGCAACGTTTCATGCGCATCGACTGTTCACGTGTACAGCTCATTAAAAAAAGTAACGCGATATTTTACAAGGCGAAGTGAAATCGTCTGAGATCCTAACTGGCCTACTCATTATATACAAGTATATGTATGTATGTATCAATTAAATATCATACATCAGGCGTATATAAATGTATACGTCGAAAATAAAAATAAGAGTAATAATTATGTTAATGTTTTAATTGGAAACGTGTTTTTCAGTTGTTTATTACTTGAAGCGATAAATATCGTGTGTAAGGTTCTTTTGTTATCGGCACGAGTAATAAACAATATTTTCGCTATCAATGTTACACTGTACACATGTGTGCATGTGTACATAATATATATGTGTGTGTGTCGGCAAGCCGGCAACAGGCAGCAAGGTCGTTTTCAATGTTATACGAGCCGGTGTTTCACTACGAGAGCACAACGTGTACAAACTGCTTACCTGATGATGACATAACAAATGATTCTTTGTTACAATAATATAATTAACACATTGACCGACGTCCTATAGATGTCACTCTGACGCATACAAATACGACGCATCATATTACTCATGTACGTTAGCAAAAAAAAATTCTTAGAAACATTGATAACAGTCAAACATGTTGGCGTGGCTGTACGCTCTTTTTACGTATACGTGTGACGTCAGTTATATTACGCGGTTATGTCATCGGTGTGATAGTATGCCGGCCGGCGAATATATAAACATCCAGTACACAATTTTACTAGACAAATTAAAAATTAATATTGCAGTGTTATTTCTTAAAAAGAGGGCGCTGCGGTTTGTTCGTTACAGGGCATAAAGAAACAACCTTCATTATGTCCGACATTTATCCTATTTGTACTGTATCATGACCGAGTATTATATGTACGATTTCACCTTTAATAATATATTTATTTAGTCATTGAACTATTATATACGCCAAATAGGTATCGGTTAGTGAACTGGCTACAAAGTCATAAGTATAGACACCTGAACTACGTTGATTCATTCTCGGTTTGCATCTGGATCCTGAGTCTGAATCACTCTTCCTTTATAATCTAAATCACTAGTTTCTAAGACCTGGAATTTTCTGCATGAAAAATTTATTCATCGTATTTGAATAATACAGGTATAGTTTTTTGTTTATAGCCACTAAATCGTAAAAAAATGCTCAGTGATGGAGGGTCATCTTTTTTGTTTATTTTTAATAAAAAATGGTCAATACTCATTGCTATTTAAATATTATAATTAAAACATTCAGAAGGAAAAAATAAAACAATATGTTGCTACCTATTTGGAGTCTTTGAAACTGGCAAGTTAGTTGTACTTTGGGTGGTCGACTGGTCGTACCGTAGGTCGCTGATCTTGAGTGAACGCATCTGGGCGGGAGGGACGCCTTAGCAGACTCAAGGACGAGGCAACAGCCTCCCGAAATGAACTTTACAACTCCAAGTTCAATTTTCGGGAGTTATTCAACTCGACTTATAAAGCAACGTATCAAATTAAGATACACAGTCTTAAATTTGTATCTCGAGTAAGTACATATAAATTTAGTGACACCTATACAGATTTTTTTTTTAAATTACACCTGACATAGTTGTGATTACCTCAGTGGTAGAGCAGAATCTTACCGATGAAGACGTTTTAAACCTATAAAGAAGAATATGACATACCTACATTGACAGAGAAAGAGTAAGACAATTTTCTTTCACTAATAGAGTAAGAAAGGAGGTTATCGTTGTACGGCAGCAGATTGACTCTCCATCTTATATCTCTACATCTGAAGGAGGTAAATGCCATATGCAGTCAGACGAATTGAAAGGTCACCTGTTATTAAAATTAATATAAAACTAAGACAAGACATTCGTCACATCTTCGCTGTATCATCACGCAAGGTGACCTTCCATATCCGTCAAATTATTTCAGTTATAGATAGATGTAGGCACCAAATATATAGGTACATACTATTTATGTCAGAATCATTAACTGTTTTTTGTGGACTATTTTACTTGTGTGTGCCAGTGCTAGTCATTTCGGTGATCTTAAGCTTTATATATTGCGTAATAATTTTAAAAAAAGATACGAATAATCTCTAACACTCTCACTTTTAACAGTGGTAGAGCCAAGCAGTTCGTTGCATAAATGGGCCGGCTCGACCGGTGAAATACCACGACCTCTCAGAAGACCGTCGTAAAGTGGTTGCTCATGCCGCGTTTCGTTCGGTGAGAGAGGTACCCGGAGGCCCATTCCCCCCTTCCCCATCCTTTCCTCTCCCCTATCCCTTAAAGGTCGGCAACGCAACAGTAACACTATATGTGTTGCTGGTGTCCATGGGCGGCGTTGGTTGCTTACCATCAGGTGACACGCCTGCTCGATTGCCCTCCTATCTCATAAAAAAAAATATCTACTGAAATTAAACTAATATTATTTAAGACAAATTACCTACTTAAACGCCGGGACATTTAGGTAGAGAATTAAATGCTATTAGAAAAAAGCAATTATTGCATTTTATATTTTACTTCTTTTCGGAAGTTGTCTGTGATGATAAATATCGATGACTGACAACATTGTGCTCGGTGTCAATAGGTTCCGTCACTTATTTCATTTGATACGTGAAAATACGGCGCGTCGAGACCTAACATCCACTGTCTACAGTTTCGAGTAGAAAAGGGAAAATATAGATTCATCTGTCATCAGTGTTAAGATCTCTTCTGGTAGACAGATGAGTATGTGAAGCTCCGGTCGTTCACTACTAAAAAGGAGAGTTGATCGACCAGCGCTCTGAAGGTGTTAGGGTCAATGCAAAAGTGTTCGTCCTTATGTGACTTGTCCAAATTGTAGAACGTTTGTGGGTCGCCGCCGGTTAAGTAACACCAAACCACCCCCACGCAACCCCTCGCCCGGCGCCCTTCCACACAGACATCTCACCCTCCGAGTTCAATAGTCTAGTCTAGACTTGTTGATTGTCCAATGACGTGAACCTTTTTTTTTGGTTACTTAGAGAATGAACTCTTTGAACTTAGATTTGCGTGGTGCAACGCCTGGGGCCATTGACAAAGTGCAAACCCTACATATCGATTTTGTTTCCGATAATCGAGCGTCATTGTCTTTTGACTTCATTTTTATTTCATATAAGTATATTTGCAGTTATTTAATTAAGATAACAAAAAATTTTGAAATATCTAATTTATACGTGAAAGTTCATGTAAATATGATTGTAAAGATGATTTTTCATGGCCATGATTTAAAAATAAACAAGTTCAGAAATTAAAAAAAAAATCTCATTGAAAAACTGACACGTTGCACACATACCTAATTGCATTCATATAGAAAATTATCGACCACAATATTTACGACAAATCAGTGGTTATATAAAATCAATTTGTGAAATGAAAATTTTATCCGATACACTACTTACTGTAGAATTTAAAAGCTTTCTTGCACGATTCTTTGTTTGTAAAAGCGACTGCAATGCGACTGATCGATGGTTGTTGTTAGCAAAGGGTTGGCCTATATTTTCTACTATTGCCAGACAGGGTGGCAACGCTTTGAAATATTATATTAACGACAGTGCCAAGAGACTGGCAAAAATCAACCTAATGGTATACCATAGCCTATTGACAACTGTAACGACCATACCTTACAAGGACATTACTTTGGTAATGTCAGTTGAAGAAATATTAGTCCCATAATACACCCATAATGAATTCTTACAGAGTCCTGAAACTTGCTAACTTACAAGTAAACATAAACGTCACTTCAATAAACTTTCGTTTTGATAATACATACATAACTTCACGCCAAATCCCTTGCGGGGTAGGCAGAGAGAACAGAGAGCCATAGGGCACGATTCTTACACACCTCACTCGCTTCGTTGACTTTCATAACTCTTTTCATGCACGCGCGTCGGTTTTTGAGGCTCTTAACATCACCTTCCTCCAGAACACGTTCTATTTGGTCTTGGAATGTGTGTCTTGGCCGTCCTCGACTCCTACATCCGTCCGCTTTTGCATTGTATATATAGTTATATATATATATATATATATATATATATATATATATATAGTTTTGATAATGTTTTTAATATTGTTTCAGATCTCGTAAACGTGGTCCGAGCAGCTCCTGTGACCTGGGCTATGGGGAGCGTGATGACCAGATGAACGAGTGCAACGCCGCCCTGGTGCTAATGTCACTCAGCTGCTCACCCAACTCGCCGCGCCCTAGTAAGTCGCCCATCACGACACCACACAACGCCCTGCAGACACGGATCATACCGCCAACGCTGATGCTGATGCAGCACCGGTAGTCCGTCAGTTCTCACATTTATTACTACGTAATGCCACATTACATCATCTTTTTAATAATACCTATGATGAAGTTAAAAATCTCACCTTCGACGAGATCTCTATCACAATGCTAATAATTTACACTTACATTATAATAATAATATATTTAAATATATCACGCAAAATAATATATATGGTATTAGCTAATTATATGTACAGAATATTTATAGACAGGAACATGAGCACCCATAACTATGAATGGTTGGGCTAATAAGTAAAACAGCGTTCGACAAAAAAAAATTGCGGTTTTCTTTACCTCAAAATCAATTCTGAACTATTCTAATATGCAAGTAGCATGGCTCTCTGCGTTTTCTAAAACAATTTAAAACTACTTAATGCTAAGTATCTAGTAGAATTATTAAAAACTAGCTGATTTTGTTCCGCATAAAAAGTAATAAATGAGTAAATTTTGGATATCAAGAGGTTCAATTTGTGCTATTTATCGGCTTTAACTACTGTCCCGCTATGTTAATACTGCAATATCTTCGAAAATATTCGTTTAAATTACATGCTGTAAAGGGCCAGGATCATCTATATTAGATGCACAATCTATTTAAGACACTTAATTGGATGAAAATTAATGCTGTAATGTTTAAAATCGCTTCGTAATATCGCTTCGTAAATTACTTCTCGTAAAAAGTAAAAAAAATAAAATGGTCATTGTGGGTTTTCCCTAAGAGATAGCCATATGCCCTCGCGGACTTTCTTGTAGACCGTCTGAATAATGTAGAATATTGTTTTGATTTATTACTTAGGGTTCAGCCAGCGTTTGCAATTAAAGTGCTAAATCTCGAAAATTATCAGTTTTTCTTTACAACATCATATATGAATTATAAATCAAAACCACCCCGTTGATACCCTCTAACTACCTATTAAAAAAAACCGCATCAAAATCCGTTGCGTAGTTTTAAAGATATAAGCATATAAGGGGACAGACAGGGGAAAGTGACTTTGTTTTATACTATGTAATGATGATGTTGTGGCGTTATTATGATTCTCCATGTGATAGTTAATGGTAATACGCTTATAACCTTCGCCGAAATCTAAGTAATAATTCACAAAATCAGAATTATAATAAAAAAAATATGAAATTTAGGACAATAAGCAAAATATTAGCAAAGATCCCTGTTTACATACCTATTAGAATAGAATAGATGGATGTTGTTTTTTATTTTTTCATTCGCCGAAACAGAACAGGCTAAAGCTTAGAAGCCGTACTGCCTTTTCTGTTGTTTTAACTGTCTTTTCGACCGTTAGAATAGAACAGTGTCTGACCAAGAGACTACGACTGGTCCAGAGTAGTTTTCATACGTTTTTATTTCTAAATTCCAATTACATTGCTACACGTTATTATGTAATTTACATAATAACACTTCTTCTATTCTTTTGTATTCCGTATAAAATGTGTACCTAAAATGCAGATTGTGTCTAGACTGTTGTCTAGACTGAGTCTAGACAGATATTCGGTGTAACGGTGAGCTCATGATGAGCTGAAAGCAGTGTTCTACTAAAATATTTAAAAACACCCCTTAATGATTGACTTAAAAAAAAAAGAATACATTCATTCAGAGATAGAAAAATCTTTTGACAAATCATTTTGTTAGTTATATCTTTATCATTATTTCTATTTTTCTTTTTTAAAGTTATTTTACAAATAGACATTTTAATTCTATTAAATTATATAAGTAGAACATAATATTAATATTATTTGCTAACTTACATACACTTATAAAAACATTTATTATTAAGAGATTAGGAATTTAAAGAATTTAAATGTTTTTGCTCATTTGGAAACCCGACTTCAAAATAATAATCATGTTTTAATTATAGGCAGGTATTTCAAATATCGAAGACGGTTTTTTTTTTCAAATTATAAATCGTACGTTCAGTGTCACCTCTTCTTTTGACTTACAATAATGAATTAAAACAGTAGAAAACACATGACAAGCATTTCTAAGCTTACACACTAAATATTAATGAATAAACTGTTACATCATATCATAAAAAAACGACATTAAAGCAACTTCACATCAGTTAATTGCAATTATAACTTCAATTGTGATGTATATCTGCTTAGTGAGATCTCATTGAACAGTCTTTTGATAGAGGTTATATAATACAGTAATACCGTTGAAGAGTCTAGAAGTTTCACACCCATCAATGTAACAGTTAAAATACCACCATACATTAACAAAGTAGCTGTTCCGTCCGATGCTCATGCGCATGTGTGAAGCGAGAAAATTACAACTCTTCGTTTAGTGAAAGTGCTTGACCATGAGTTCCGTGTTTGCATTTTATTATAACGGGATAACGATTTCAGATACTTATTGTTGTTTTTAATTATATCTTGAGTTATTTATAATTTTTAATATGTACATAGAGATAGATATATCTGTAACTCCATGCCTTTTTTTATGTGAAGATCTTACCCGAACTAACTTTGTCGCGTCCCAAAATGGAATAGCTGGCGGAACATATTGCCATCGGACATTTATATATTTATCGATATGAAATAAAATAATCGATTTAAATTCCGAAACGAATGTAGCTGTATCAATATTAAGGTTTTTACGCAATCTTCAAGATTATCCTACCGGTTGACCTATTGAGAGGGAGGGAGGCTTTGTATCAATTAGAAAGTGTTTTTTTTTTTAAATTATTTATATGCATTTTTGGATATTCATAGTTTGAAAAAAACATACTTACATACTCGTCTGATTTAATGAGTAAATATTATCGTCTAATATCATCGTCATAATAATTTTATTTGCGTTTTAATCATAATATTATATTACATTATACATTGTACATATACGTATAATATTAATTATTATTATTATTTATCTATTTACTTATATTATCATAATTTAACGAGAAAATTTGATGCTTTTTAGCAAATACATATGGGTCGTTAAATTGCCAAATTGCTTCGAAAAAATAAAAATAAATAAGTATATAATATCTTTAGCAAAATTCTATTTTTAAAACGAGCTAAAACCAATTTGGCAAATTCATAATAAAAATATAACAAAATATAAATAACAAAGTATATTTAAAAAATCTATATACAATTGTGATATACAATTAATTGTTAAATAAATAGGCGCATGGGGCGGTCGATCTTCAGTGTCGCCTGGTGCCAGTAGCAGTTCGGGCTCATCATGGCGTTCAGGTACACCTTCACCGCCGCCAGCATCGTCATCATTCAGCGACGAAGGCATCGCTATGGATTACGAAGACATTCATCCACGTAAAAAAAGGGTAAGCATTTTGATAATACTCCTTTAGAATATTTTTGGTCAGGTCTTTCTTTAAAAAAAAAAGAAAAACGAAACAAACATTCGATATTTGAATCTACTTCTGATCATAAATTTTGAAGATTATTCGATATTTGAATCTACTTCTAATCATAAATTTTGAAGATTATTTAAAATTCGAATCAACATATAATCTAATTCTCTATGCAACTGGCTGAGTAACGTTTACGTTCTACAACCAAAATTACATAGATATGTCGTGTGGAACGTGCCCAGTCACCAATGTGATTTTAATTAGACCGTGACACACTTCATGCCCGCTTTCTTATTTCAAACACTGCAAAATACATGTTAAATGTATTTGGCGGCGAGAACTTATAATTTTTTTCGTAAAACGAATTACAAAATAGTTCTTATTACTCATGTTTCTCCAGCATTATATTTTACATTTACCTTTTTTCTTTTTTTTTAATCCTCGTTTTCGAACGTAAGTAATTTGTAGAAACTCGAAAAGAAACTCTTTTCTTGTAGACTTTTCATTTGTCCCTAGATAGAAAACTTTTTGAACGAATTTATGCTTGCGAAACTGGCAAAACTGGAAACAATGGAATTGATATTAGAACAGTAAATGGGCTTCTGTACACAGCAGTAGCGGATACACATAGTCGTTTTATTTGAAGGGAACATTAGTGTATGTGTGAAAGAATGATTAATGATTATAATTATTTACACAACAAATTAATCTTTCTCAGTGTCTTTTGAATAAAGAGCCTTATAGATTGTAGTGTTTATATAGTCAATACGATAACAATTACCCACAAACATTGAAATCCCGGTCAGCACTTTGATAAGAAGTCAGTGACATTGCATATTGCATTTTATCTGTTTAACACATTTAATTCCAAGTTTCAATACCGTTTTCCGCTTACACGTAAAGCTAAACACACCTGCTTTCTGCCTTTAAATTATTTTATAACTAGCTGACCCGGCGAACTTTGTTCCGCATCAAAAGTATTATCTGCTGTCCCGCTATGTTAATACTGCAATATCTTCGAAAATATTTGTTTAAATAGCATGCTGTAAAGGGCCAGGTTCATCTATATTACATGCACAATCTATTTAAGACACTTATTTGGATGAAAATTAATACTGTAAAGTTTAAAATCGCTTCGTTAATAGGCCATATTTCTCGTAAAAAGTAAAAAAATAAAAATGACCATTGTGGATTATCCCTTAGAGATAGACATATGCCCGCGCGGACTTTTTTGTAGACCTTTTAAAGGTGTATAATAGTGTAGTACGTTGTTTTGATTTATCACCTACGGTTCAGGCACCGTTTGCGATTAAACAATGTTTTTGGTCGCATGGGTTATGTGGCTGGCCAGTTGCCAAACGTCGAGTGAAATTTTTTCGTTATTTTAATATTATATATAAACAGGAAATATCTGTATTTTTATATATAGCGAACAAACTCAAAAAAACTTTTTGCTTAATGAGGACAAACAAAGTCTCGGGAAAAAGCAAGTGTATCAACTATACGCGTGATTTCATCTAAATGATTGGTACTTCGTCTTTTTCTTTATCTCTCTCAGTGTCAGTACCTACGCCGAGCAAGTCGAATCCTAGCGTGAAATCAGTTTTGTAGTTTGACAGCCTAAATGGGAAACCCGTTCTTTTCACCAAAATCTCGGCAAAATCGAAAGTTAGGTCGGACATTGATCCCGCACACAATTTGTCACTCCGAAGTTTTTACACGAATTCGCCGAAATATTTGCCAGTTCTATGAAATGTCGGAGAGAGTAAGAACATGTGGCTTCATCACACAATAGCAAAAGTTAAATAATCGTACTGTCACAACGACAGCTGTCAGACTTCACAATTTAAATGTGGAATACCTAAAATGACTAAATAATAAGAGATTCACAATTCTTTTCAAAGTGAATTTGGGTAATTTTTGATCATTTACCCATTTTAACTAACTATAGGGATTTATTGAGTTGGTAACATCACGCTCATTCCGATGGTGGGAAATACTTGTTAGTACATGTTGAAAATGATTAGAAAAATGAACAAAGCAAATTGATCAATGAATCGATCGACCCAATAAAACGGATCAATATGAATGAATACCAATAGTATTGACCTGTATTTTAAATTCCTGCCTGTATTCCTTGCCTGTATTTAAAATTCTATGAAGTCTTAAATGTTATGTTTTAACCGTCACTCATAAAGTTGTATTTTTTTATGTATATATTGTAATTAAACCGTTTTTGCAATGCCTTGTGTGCACTTAATTTGGTCAATAATATTAAACATTAGATAAGTATCATTCTAGTTTATAACACATATTTAGTGGGGTTGCGATACGCTTTCGGCATCAAGTAAAAATTAATTGAAATTTGTCGTCCAAATTAAAATTTGTTTATTTGTATTATGTACTTTTTTTTTTGCTTCGGTCAATGCAACAGATTTATTAAATAAGCCAGTTGACAATTCCCTTCTATTGGTTGCATAACTGTTTTATCGAACTTGTTGTATAACATAATAACTTGTTAAATTTAATGGCTACCTACCTAAATCTATTTACTATCGTACCAACTAGGGGTAGTACACTAGTAAATAGATTGTGTTATTATCTACTGACATAAGATGATTAGAAATAATGACTATAACTGACTCTATTTGTCTTCACATGTTATAGTGAGATAAATAATATGTGTCTTTATATTTATAAACTTGTTGATATTTACCTTGGTAACTTTTAATAAAAAAAAAACACGTAGGTATTCATATTTTAAAATATTATCTGTACGCCAAACTAACAAAAAAAATCTGCTATCTAAGATGGCGCGTTGTTGAATACGTCAAATTTTAAATTATATTTGTCATCACGAATAATTTACGCACGAGTGCGATTAGTTACTTCAGTTTTGTAATAGTTACTAACTACTAATAAGCACCTTACACGCCGTACAATAAAGTTCATTCGTTTTTTAAAATTCGTCACATTATTGTATTGAGCGCGCGTTGGTTACAAATATTGTAACTCTGTGGCAGCGCATGGACTGTGTACTATAGTAAGTACTTTAGTACATGCACATAGCATAAATGTAATAATTTACGATCCACGTGCTAAGTTCAGTGTGTCGCACAATGTCAAGGCGCGCCTCAGCACCCGCGCGGCCTGATGTTATTATGCAACACATATTGTGAATTCCGCATTTATGATTATAAATGCACGTGTGTGAATATAGACGCGAGTGGTGTTCTACACAGCTTCACTGGCGATTGGATGTTGATTATTTTAGGATTCAGTACTTAAAAAAGTTAGTAACAGGACCTGTTTTTGACCTAATTAGAATTAGTCCTATTACAGATAGGACTAAGATACAACACGATTCCTGCTGTAATCTGCCCCGCAGCGGGCTGATTTATTATAAATCTACCTTTATTGGCTAAAACAAAATTCGAATCACCTAGAAAAAATAATTATCAGATTAGCTATCATGAAAAGAACCATCCACTATATTAAGAATCTATTACGACCACAATAAAACCGTGTAACAGCGTAACCTAGAATTTAATTCAACAAAAGCTTTGGATCAATTGACTTTCTACTACCTATTCATAAACCACACAAGAAAGACCGATGATGAAAGCATCATCATCCTCTGACGTCAGTCGTGACGCGATTCGATTTTTTTATTTATTCTACAATTTACGACTCTGCTGTATTAAGATTAACGTCATATTGCATCAGATTGAAGGATCACAACCACTGAATTGTGGTAGGGTATTCCCCAAATTGCACTTTATGACGCTAGGTTAAAATGCTTTTCGCCGTACAATAAACAAAAATGTTCTAATGCAGATTTATACAAAGCTTGATATTAGGCAGATGAGAGGTTTTGTCCCATTAGAGATATGGCTTCTTTAAAATAACAGTGGACTAAAGTGAACATTTTCATTTCAAATACCCGCGATATCTTTTGCTAAGTCACAATGTACCGGTTGTGAAATTTCGCTTTCTCTGGACACGTAATTTGATTTGTAGTAGCCGCCTCTACTACGGCAATTCTCATTTACGTTTAACTACGTACTGCCCATTGCACTATTTCATGTTTTTTTTTGCTCCACAATAATAAATAGTACAAAGGACAGTGTTGCCATGTCATATATATTACACTAATTTAAATAGATAGTTGTATGCATGGAATGTTCAAGGTACACAGGTAGTGTATGTTGGCTCTGCTTCTGAACGTACTTTAGAGCGGAATTGCAAACGTTGCGTAGATGTACTTACTGTGTAAATAAATTGTATTGGCATGCGTTGCCCACCATCGTCTTATAACCTTGTATACTTATTGTTGGCGGCCAAATGCCTGCGGTGCGGTGGGCGGACCAGAGAATCGTCGCGCACGCTCTACTGTTACATATTATTTTCAGATCCATTACGTAACAGCTATTTAAATAGAATGACTGGGTTAGTACGTGAACACAACACAGTGTAGTGATGTGATTTATGTATCTATGTTTTGTTTTTTTTTCTCAAGTAGATTGCCAGTACGAGTGATACAAAAAAAATATTAAGTACTTAAGACCTAACTACCTAAGTTTGGTTCACACATTATGTCCCTTCAAGAGTATTCATCTTGACAAACATTGTAATTGTGTTGATTTTTTTTTTATTATTATACCGTTGAACTAATTGGTATTCATCTTCTTTATTTAAAACATTTCTTATTTTAATTTCAAATTTGGAACGTTATCTCAACTTACGTCAACTAAAAAAAATATCTTTTTTTGTTAGCCAGAATATTATTTAACTTGTACGTATATACGTATTTTTAGTTAAAATACACTTGTGTCCGTGGCACGGTGTCGCTGCCATATACAGAAATGGTAATATGACCTTAATATGAAATTGTTATAAGGCTTGACATTTCAAATAATATGTTTAAAATTATATATCTAAACGTCGTCATAATCATTATAAACGACTTGGTCAAATCCTTGAAAATATCCGCGAAAAATAATGTGTAATACAAGAATATGTAGACGAGATATTATTAATAGTGGACATCCTTTAAAGACCAGGATCCTTGGTGAACCTACAAATTTCTTCTTCAATCTGTGATTTAAATTACGAAATAGGTACATCGATTCAAATGTTTCATAAAATTGAAATAACAGTTAAATAAATCCAGCAACGCTATCTCAATCTCTTGATATATTATTTAATAACAATTACTAATAGTTAGGTAGCTAAATAAATTCTGATATCTAGATACCAGCTGGCAATTCCATTGCAAGATCTTAATGCAGTAATATCAAATTTAATTTCTGTATCTGTTTAAATTTACTGGATATGCCTCAGAATAAAGACGTATTTATTGAATATACTCCAAGTAGTGGCAGAGATACTGTGTAACTAAACCCGTATTTTATACCCGTACTTACATTGGAGAAATGTGTTGAGTGGTGAACGAATGTATATTAGTGTTACATACTCGTATAATCATTACATAGTATAAAACAGTCACTTTCCGCTGTCTGTCCCCTTATAAGCGTATATCTTTAAAACTACGCAACGGATTATGATGCGGTTTTTTTTAATAGTCAGAGGGCGTCAACGGGGTTGTTTTGATCTATAACTCATATATAATGTTCTAAAGAAAAAATGATAATTTTCAAGATTTAGAGCTTTAATTGCAAACGCTGGCTAAACCCTAAGTGATAGATCAAAACAATGTTCTACATTATTAAACACCTTTAGATTGTCTACAAAAAAGTCCGCGAGAGCATATGTCTATCTGTTAGGGATAACCCACAATTACAATTTTTATTTTTTTACTTTTTACGTAAAATAATGGCTTATTTACGAAGCGATTTTTTTTTATTGTATAGGAGGGCAAACGAGCAGGCGTGTCAACTGATGGTAAGCAACCAACGCCGCCCATGGACACCAGCAACACATATAGTGTTACTGTTGCGTTGCCAACCTTTAAGGGATAGGGGATAGGAAAGGATGGGAAAGGGGGTGGGCCTCCGGGTACCTCTCTCACCGAACGAAACGCGGCATGAGCCACTTTACGTCGGTCTTCTGAGAGGTCGTGGTATTTCACCGGTCGAGCCGGCCTATTCTTGCAGCGAACTGCTTGGCTCTACCACTGTTGAAAACATTTTAAACATTACAGCATTAATTTTCATCCTATTAAGTACTATGCATCCTATCTTAAATAGATTGTGCATGTAATATAGATGATCCTGGCCCTTTACAGCATGCAATTTAAACGAATATTTTCGAAGATATTGCAGTATTAACAAAGCGGGACAGCAGTTAAAGCCAATAAATAGCACAAATTGAACCTCATGATATCCAAAATTTACTCATTTATCACTTTTGATGCAGAACAAAGTTCGCCAGGCCAGCTAGTACTAGTATAAAAATACTAGCTATTATTTATTGGTGCTTTATGAATAATGACATACCCCAGACGCAGTGTCGCCGGACTGAATTAACAGTGCATACATACTTGTGCATCGTGTCTGGTGCCAACTCCGAGAATGTCCGTTGTCTTCTATTTGTGGATCAGATATATTTTGCAACTAGCTGTTGCCTGTGACTTCGCTCTTCTTAAATGCCAGTCCCAATTACTTATGAAGTGACTTAGCAACAGATTAATTTTAATTCTTAATTTTTTCTGCTATTTGCTGTTATATTAATATCTTGACTTATAGTCTTTCCCTATTCTTAAATCGGATTAGTAGTTCTAAATATTTACATATACAGGTCTTTTCTATGTCTCTAAAAAATACAGTTTGGAATATAATTTGAGTTTTGCTTTAAAGTTTACCTTTAAAATTTGTTTTGTGTCACGAAGATTCAACAACAACATTTTACTTCCATGATATTTCATTTCCTTGTAATAAATTAAATTGTTATTTATTTGTGTCTTCTATGCGCACTATATTTGCAGTTGTGTCGTAGAGCAGCAATAAAAGCAGCAATAAAAGCTAACAGTAACAAACACCGCAAAATGTCACGATAAAGATTACAGATAAAACGGACTAGTAAGTTTTTAAGAGATCCAGATGTAACACTCGATTATTCAAATCGATACGCAATCAGTCAGCTGTAGACTTGTTTCGTACAAAATATCATGTCAATATTATGGCACAAAGAAGGAGTGTGAAGAGGGTCGCGGGAAGGGAATGCAGCTCCCTCCAGATAATCGTCACTCAGATCAACGACCTTATCCATATATGTGTGATACGTGCGGAACCTGTTCCTTGCACACTACTAAAAGTAACCGGCCAGAGCACAACATGCGTCTTTACCTGAGAAATAGGCTGAGCACAATAACTTGTATAAGCCTATAGATACATATATAATATAGCTGATATACATTCGAACGCATATTTAAATTTATTCTTTATTTAAATGCATTGTCTTTTGTGCCAGCGTTAAGTGTTCGCCGTGCACAGATTAAATATAGATGGATGCAAAATCTTTTGTTGCCAAGCGTAGAATAAACTGACGTCAGCCGGTAGACCTTGGTGGAGGACACAGCTATTAGAGCGAAGCAAGGCCTTCTTGCCGTTCTGCACGCAATGAAAAAAAAAGTAATAAGAATTCTGTCACTCTATGGATGCTTTTGGGCAGTATTAATTAACTAGCATATTTCAGACATTGGACACGGAACATACCTACATATAGATAAATTTTATGCTTTTGAGCGCAGCAACCTTGAAATGTATATAGGCATTATACTCATTGTCACAGAAGATGATAATGAGAATATATTTTTGCGTGATCTTGGCAAACATTATAACATTCCCAAGTTGAAGCTTTGTTTCATGAACACCTGTTGTAATGACAAATTATCTACTATATCGATTTCCGCGTCGAGTTTTTTTTTCTTTTTGCTTAGTATGGTAGTGATTGCACTTAGAACACTCCAATAATTATAGTTATGATTTAATTTTTATATAGTCACATCTTTTATTAAATATTAGGTCGGGGAAAAAGTCTTTTCGCATAACGTAGGTATAAACTTATTATAAAATTTCTTTGACTGTACTATTTGTGTCTGGCTGGTTTTGGTAACATTAAAAAGGTTACATTATAAAGAAAATAAAAAAATAAAAAAAAGTTGTTTCCCGCTATTTTTCATTTGTTTTTCTCTCCGTAAAAATAAGTGAATCTAATGAAGAAATTCGATACATTTTAAAATTTTATTATAAAAAAGGCAAAAATGCAACTCAAGCAGTGAAAAAAATTTGTGATGTTTATGGACCTGATGCAGTGTCAGTAAGAGTAGCACAAATTTGGTTCAAACGTTTTCAGTCCGGAAATTTTGATGTTAAAGATGCACCTCGCTCTGGTCGCCCTGTTACGAATAAAATGGACGCCATTTTTGAAAGAGTGGAGCAAGATCGGCATATTAGTAGTTACGATGTAGCTGAAGAACTGGGAATTGACCACAAAATAGTTTTGACCCATTTGAAGAAAGCTGGTTATACAAAAAAGCTCGATATTTGGGTGCCTCACGAGCTCACTCAAAGAAACTTAATGAACCGTGTACTCATTTGCGATTCATTATTGAGACGTAATGAAACCGAGCCGTTTTTGAAGAGATTGATAACTGGCGATGAAAAGTGGATCACGTACGACAAGAACGTGCGAAAAAGGTCGTGGTCGAAAGTTGGCCAGGCTTCACAGACTGTGGCCAAACCTGGCCTAACACGAAATAAGGTGATGCTGGTGTATGGTGGGATTGGAAGGGCATTGTTCATTATGAGCTTTTACCGTCCGGCAAAACCATCGATTCTGATCTTTACTGCCAGCAACTGATGAGATTAAAGGAAGCAGTCGAGAGAAAACGGCCGGAATTGATCAACAGGAAGGGTGTGGTCTTTCATCACGATAACGCTAGACCACACACATCTTTAGCCACTCAGCAAAAATTAAGAGAGTTCGACTGGGAGGTCCTAGTGCATCCACCATATAGCCCTGACCTTGCGCCTTCAGATTTTCACCTGTTTCGGTCTCTTCAGAATTCTTTAGGTTCTGTAAGGTTGACCTCAAGAGAGGACTGCCAAAACTATTTGTCCCGTTTTTTTGATCAGAAGTCCCAAAGTTTCTACAGTAACGGGATAATGTCTCTGCCCACAAAATGGCAGAAAGTTATTCAACAAAACGGTACATATATATTGTAAATAAATGTAAATAAACTTTGAAAAAAATGTCTTGACTTTTCATACAAAAATACGAAAATACTTTTTCCCCAACCTATTAGATACCATAAGGTGTAGCTACGGAGTCGTTGAAAGAAATATTTCTATAGGAAGAAATAGATGGCAGGATGTTAACCTACAATCATTCGAATTTATAACACAAATGTCCAGTGGGGATTGATCAAACCTTCCGATCTGCCCAACAGCTCACCAAATAGTATAGTTATGATGTTTCAAAACAGTTTACGTGGCCATGGAAAATATGCGTGCTATTTTAGAACACGTAGATACTCCGTCGTTGGCAGTTCAGTTAGTGGATTGAATTTTTAAATTGTCAGAACTCATTGCTAACAATTCTATTCAGAGACAGACAACGTCAATGAACTCATCAACGTTAATTTTTATTTAAACAAAACTAAGTGCGTTCTCGTTTACCTTCAAGTATCGATTATGGATTTCCAAAGTCCGATATCAATATCTGCAATTACGTAAATACTATCTAAATATCTCCCAAACACGTGAGTATTTAGATAAAATATTATAATCTGCGCATTATAATCTGCATTGTATATACATGTAAAAATGCAAATAATAAATGGAATAATGTATTGACCACACTTACAAACTTCCAAAACGGTTGATACCTCCGCCTTATTAGGAAATCAGATAGCGAATGCACATAGAAACCTGCATGGAGCGATACGGATAACAATTAATCTGACAGCTGTCACTTATGTCATACACAGGTAAAAATACTAGTGTGCAGTATTGATACATGTGTTGTACTGATCAGCTGAGTACTTACTGCTTCAGCACTGCATCGCTGATGACGACGCACTCTGCTGACGTAGTCCTCTTACGAGTACCGTGTTGCATCACTACGGACGCGCATTTGGAATATCATAGGTATCTGTTACATAAACTTGTTTTTTTTTGGGCGATGTATTTTGCATATTGGCCACATTCTTAGTAGGTTAAACTCTTTTGTTAAACAAATGACTTTTCGTCACTTATATGCCAAATTCGATGATTAATATAATGCCTTGAGACTAGGAAGTTGTGTATCGAGGTAAAATTGGCGCTTGCATTTCTTTTTAAGTTACAGAGTGATTAAAAACTCTTTTCACCAGTTTAACAATTTTTTTTCATAACTTTAGCAGCAGCTAATAAAAATTAATGTTCGATACTAAATATAAAATGTATACATACATGGTTATCTATTTGAGAAATGTCACAACCTTGCTAACTATTACGCATACGGAAATATCACGACGCACGAGCTCCGAGCTGGTTAGCGTTTAAAGAAAAATATCGAATTATTGACGCGATAAGAAGAATAGAGACAATGCAACACATAAAAGAACCATTAAATTTCCACTATCGCTCGAGACACGTGTAACTTGAGGTATATAATATTATTTATAGCTATCCAAAGTAATATAATAAGTAGATAAAGCATAATAAGTAGCTGAAACAAACTTTGTTTCAATGAGTTAAGCTCATAAATTACTACTTGCTATCCGAATATCTGCTAATATTAGTTGTTGTAGTGTTGTTGTATCCTCACGACTTGTTCTAGTCGCAGGTGTAGTCAGCAGCTGTTTGTTAGACTAGGTGACGGAAACTATTGCCATACACCGGTCACAGTGTTGTCAGTCATGGAAAGATTTTAATTTTTACTTAGTTTTGATTAAAGTAATACCGGTGAATTCTTTATAATAATTATATTTATTTCTTGGTAGATTATTATACATTGCTATTGTGAAGGTCGTATTATCACGTTACGTTCATAAAATACGTCAAACCTTATCTCTGAAGCGTAGAGGTGACTTCCGTATAGTGCTCACGGCCACTATGCATACTCTATCGACAGAGGCGTGCAATGCTGACGCCTGGCAACACGGTAGCTCAAATAACTTTCTTTTTCATTGGGAATGAATGTGATTAAATAGTTTAATATATTATTTATAAACTCTTTAAATGAATTGTACACAGCGCCATCTAGTTTCCAAATTAAACAACTTACTCATAGTCGGTATAATGAATATTAATATTTTCCAACTTTTATTATGCGATGTCTTTATTTCTCGTTTGTGGATTCGATCCTCGGTTACGCCCTTGACTGCTATGGTTTAACATTTAAAACAAATATACATAGACAAACTGCTTGCGCTCCAAATTAGATTTCTCAAATTATTAGTCGATAAGAAAACGTTATCAAGATTTAAAAACGATTACACAAAATTATATCACAAATGCCAAATTTTACCCGTGACACTGAAACACAAATTCTTACTAGCTGTAAACCACCATGGCAGACAGGAGCTTAACCTTGTTAAGATACAGAACAAGCGCAACACTCGGTCGATGACTGCGGGCATGTTTGATGTACCTAAAGTGTTAAACTATTACGATGACCGAACATTAAAAAAACGTATTCCGTACCTGCTGAACAGCTTGCCGGCGGACATACGAGCAGATAATGATCGGCAGTTATTTAGAAATAAATTAAGGACTTACTATATTAAGCAATTGTAATGTTATCTCATGTCATGTGTTTTATTTAATGTTATCTGATGTTACGTGTTTTATGTAATGTGATGAGCTGATCCCACAGACAAACCAATGTATATGGTTTTGTGGGACTCTGTATAATAAATGTAAAATAATAAATGAAAAAAAAAAAAAAAGATATGTGCATTAAAAACGCCCATAAACGCCTCCAAAAGATAAAATAAGTACCTTGACGCTATTAGTACCTATATATTTTTGCCATTATATAATATATATTTGCCTATCTATTTTGAACCATAGCCATAAACTAGAAGCGTGTGCTATCTTTGTCTATGAAATACATATCTACAAAAAAAAGATAAACGTACTGATAAAAAAAAATTGCGTGGAGTCCCGCCGCGCTACAGAAGTGGAACTTAGTAACATGTATTCACAATAGCTTTCTTTATTTTTATAGGTCTTCACCGACACTTAAAAATAGTCAATAAATAATTAACAATATAGATTTATAATATACTGCTAATGTAAGTAAGGGTGAGGTCTGGTGGTGCGTTGGTAAAACTACCGAATGTAGAATCGAGATTGGCGGGTTCGATCCCCACCCAAGTATAAATATTTATCTGGGTCTAGGTAGAATTTGGCTGGAGGCTGCGCCTCACAAAAGTGAGGCTCTGTGGTGCCACCGCCTCACTCGGCGCTGGGAACCACCAGCCGCGCGGAGCCAGGTGGGTGACACGGCTGTCCCGGTGACGAGGTACTTGAAGTACCTCGGCCTCACCCTGAACAGCCTCTGGAGCTTCGAGGAGTACTTCGTGAATAAGCCACTATTTCTCGTAAAAAATAAAAATGGTCATTGTGGGTTATCCCTAAGAGGTAGACATATGCCCTTGCGGACTTTTTTGTAGACCTTTTAGAGGTGTATAATAATGTAGTACATTGTTTTCATTTATCACTTAGGGTTCAGGCAGCGTTTTCGATTAAAGTTTTAAATCTTGAAAATTATCACTTTTTATTTTTACACTATACATGAATTACAGATCAAAACCACCCCGTTGACACCCTCTAACTATTAAAAAAAATTGCATCTATATCCGTTGCGTAATTTTAAACATATGCGCATATAAGGGGGAAGACAGCAGAAAGTGACTTTGTTTTATACTATGTAATGATAATTGATAACCCTATAAAACTTTATTAGGTAAACTGATTTAATTATGATTACATGTTATTATTAGTCTCGGTGGCGCAGTAGTCGAGCACACAACTTCTGATCCAAAGGTCCGGGTTCGATTCCAGACTTTGGCTCACACCAATGACGTTTCGAAATTTTTTTCGGAAGTTATGTGTGATAAATATCGATGACTGAAAAACTTGTGCCCGGTATGGCAATAGGTTCGCCACCTATTCCATTTGGGACGTAAACATAACGGCGAGACGAGGCTTAACAGCCGCTGCCTACACCTTCGGGTAACAAAAGGCGTGAAGTTATGTTATATTATTTATGTCTATATATTACTGAAATATATTTATTATTTAGTTAAGTAAAATACACGAAATTTATAATTATGTGATTAATTAAGCAATTCATTATATTTAATAAAACTTTTTTGGTGATATTTCCTTTTATTGTTTAAATGTTTAAATCCATACTGATGCTGCATGAATATTCGTAATATTTATTTTCATGATTAATATCTTAATATTAGATAGTATCAACTCGTTCTATGTAATATTTGTTATATAAGAGAACTTAATTTTAAAAAATCCTAGTAGCGCCATCCGCCGAAAGATAGTGAAGTTATTGATTATTAAAATAATTAATTTATATACCTATTTACAAACTATTTCGTACTTAAACTGGTCAAGATATTACTAAAATCTATTATTTAGTTAAGTAAAATGCGCGAAATTTATAATTATGTGATTTAACAATTCATGATTCGTAACTGTTTTGGTGATATTGCCTTTTATTCTTTATATCAATTCTAATGCTGCATGAATATTCATAATAATTATTTTCATAATTAATATCTTAATACTTAAGAGAACTAAATTTTAATACTTCCTAGTAGCGCCATCCGCCGAAAGATAGTGAATTTGGATTGTTAAAATAAGTAATTTATAGATTTACAAACTATTTCGCACTAAAACTGGTGTTATAATTATCTAAAATTGTTATTTTGAATTTTAACCTATTTTTCAATTATAATTCTCGAGTAGGTTCACTTGTTGTGTAAAAAGATGTTGTTCATCATTATTGTTATATCAATTATGACCAGCTAGTACCACCATCCGCTACTAGATGTCTGTACGGGTAGTTTAAAAAGTCGCTATGTCTTTTCGTCCTTGGTTTATATGGATCTTGGCTTTTTTGTAACCATTATATTATATTAATAGTGGCCGCAAGGGGGCGTTAAAAGCGTTAAATGCTCTTGCACGAGACATTAAAAGTTCCACTTCAAAAAGAAATAGATAGGCAGTACCTATTCATTGGTACTGATGGTGTTGAATGAGATACTCACGTGATCAATAAAACCAAACGCATAAGTCACGACTGGTAATGCCGTAGCCGTAACCCACTCCATTCAACTAATCATCATTGGTACATTAGTGGTTCGGATTAATTCAATCTATCCGACTATGCAAAAAATGGGATATAATAATTTAGTCTCAAGTCAGTCTCAAGGTTAAGATGAATCTAACTGGTTCTCTCAATATAAAAGCCTTCTCGCTGTTTACAATATACGTCATGCCGTCAAAATCAGTACAGTCGTTTCAGAGATGAGCCGGACAACAAGTCAACAATCGATAGGTGTAATAAAAGTATGTAAACTGTAGACAAATACTCAAACATAACCCTGCTTCTTCCGAAGTTGCTTATATTTAATTTAATTTAAAACTCTTCTATATTACTAAGAATATATGTACAGAGTTATATTAAAAAAAATGTATGCTGCATTATAATCATCGGCCAACTTTGAACGCGAATACCGTGACCTTCCACCACACTTCTAAATTTATATTGCGGAAGGCATTGCCGTAGGTTCTTACTGCGCGCGCGTCGGTTGCTTCGTAAACAGTTAAAAATTCTGTAAATATTATATAAACAACTAGTTATTACTAACTAGTTGTTTATAATTTAACCGCTTACTATGATAGTTTATGGTCGCGTCACTAAATAAAACATATAAGACCGCTTTTTAAAGCAGGAAAAAACTCGCAGGACAGTAGCGTCATCTGTAATCATTTAGTTAAATTTTTGCTGGCTAGCAACTCATAATAAATGTGCTCATTATGATATCCATAATTTGATGTTAATGTGTTCTTTTGTGTACTGTAATCAATTATTCTGAAGACACTAGTTGGTAACACAAAATCATATACTTTTACCATCTAAGTATACATACTAATGACTCTAATTCATTACAATTAAAAAATAATTACAATAAATATATAAAATTAAAAAATAGTTTTGCATGCACGGAAACCGAACTCCAGACCTCGTCGCAGTGTACATTATACTAATCACTACATTTTAACACGAATATGCATTCATTACAATCTTTAAAACTTAGTAAACAAATTTAAATATAATATATCTTGGGCACAATACTTACAGCGCCCTCTAGTTCTAAGCTAAGCACCTGATTGTGTTTTGGAAACTATATTACATATATACTTTTCTTTTGTAAATACTTGCCTCTAATAGGTACATCGAAAAACATCCCAAACGCCACACTAACATTCATATTTGTCATCACTGTACTCGGGTAGGGATCGAACCCGCGTACCTCGATTCCGCAGTCAGTTATTTTACTAATGCACCACAAGCCCCGTAAGAAATATTACACAGTTACTTTTTTTTTAATGAAAAACAATACTGGCAGTGATATACATATTATTACAATAAAAAAGGTCAATAAAGAAGGTTGGTAGGGTCCAATACAACTGTCAACAACTCGGCCACACGTGTCCACCGGCTGTACTCGTCACGCGCAACGTAGCGCATTGTCAAACAATTACGTTTTAATTCAGAATATTATTAAGTAACAACAGAGAGCAGTGTGTGATTTATAACAGTCGATAACAGAACACTCACGCTACGAACATTATTTACACTAATCACGGATTCATATCGGCGAACGACGTATAACGCTTCGCTGTACGTATATTATAATAATATGTAGGTATTGTTAATGAAGTATCTTACATAAATAACAGTATTACAAAAATAGCGTATAATAATGTATAGCTAGCAAATACTGGCAGTCGACAATACTTACTAACGCCATTGGTTTACTGTTCGAAATTTGAATGTACAACATTAGCAGACATTTAAATTCGAATTTTAAACTTATTGCAAGCACTGGCTTGATGTCCCTTTTTCTAAAACATATGTTTATAATTAAAGAAAAAAAAATCATTTCAACATTCTTTAGTCTATATTTCAAATAAAGAATATCGATAATGTTATACTAGTGTCGCCAGGACAGCCGGTTCTTCGAAAATATAATAATCTTAATATATATATTTCTTGTGTGCGTGTGTATGTGACTGAACTCCTCCTAAACGACTGGACCGATTTTGATGAAATTTTTTGTGTGTGTTCGTGGAGATTCGATAATGGTTTAGATTTACAATTTGGTCTACTGGGGTCTACAAGGGTAGCTCACCCCTCAATTTTTTTTTTAATTTTTCGACATATTTCTGTTTCTTATTTTTTTTATAAAACGGGATACAAAAATACATGCAACCCTAAATTTTCAACCCCCTAAGATCAAACCCTATTTTTTAAATTTTATTTTTCGGCAATACAACGTTTGCTGGGTCAGCTAGTACCTATATTGATAAATTTATTGATCGTTTCGTTAAGTGGAAAAGGAACTGTTATTATTATAACGAGCTTGTTATATGTGTACTTAACAACTTAATGTGTATGAACTTGGAACTCGGGACTCCAATTGTGTAAAAATAATATAGACAAACTTCCAAGACCATTCATATGCAAATGTACACTGAACTGTGACCGCGATGTTTGATTTGAAATAGAATATCTCAAATAATTTTAAATAAAATTACTTACGAAAACAGGAGAACCTATACTTAGGTATTGATTGCATGAAAAATAAATCTTAAACGTGTTATCTCTGAATAATTAGGGAAATAAAAAAAGGAAGCACCACTGTGAGAAAAAGGTACTTTGCTAGCACTTCTCTCAGTTTGTCTTGTACTGCACTACGCCTGCAAAATCCAAACAAAAATATTTCATGCAAAATGTTATGTAAATATGAATGGTATTCTCAGTTTAAAATATCTCTTTCCTTTCATTTTTTGCTTTAAGACCGTCTAGTTAGATAGAGGAACAGATTCCAATGAGATGTATTTCTGCTTCTTTTTTCAAAATTTTGGTCTGTTCTAAAAGAATCACAATTTAACATTCAAAATTTTGAATTTGATTCGAAATTTAAACAATGTGTCTCGGTGGCGGTTACCGGTACCGGTGCCGGCGCACAACGTACGAACTTCAATGTTGTTGTCTTCCTATCTCGCTCTACGGGTCATCGCCCTGCACCACAACAACTCCTCCGTTCTAATAACCCTGCACATATCAACGGCATATATATAACATATATTATCATTAACGCGAATCCATATCTCAAATTTTAATTATTCCATTATTCAACGATATGACGATGTTATTAACCGGTTGAAATTTCGCGAATCGGCGCATTCACGCCACCGAGTTCACGTACCTCTATCCTGGTGACCTTGATGCGGTCAAAACTCCGACCGTCAAGACATTGACCAGCAGTCAGTCAGTCCATACACCGAGGCCAGATGCAGTTCGGCCATTATGGGTGCGTGATCACATTTAACGATTATTTCTACCACCTCGCACAATTATTGAAAAAAAAACAAGGGTGGGTGATAAGGTTACAGTTTGACGTGTTGTCACGACAACTCAATGAACAGTATGGGTGGCAAAACTAACTATGTTATTATTTTTAGAATATTTGCAACCCTCCTGTTCAATATTAATTGCACACTTTAATTAATCTACATTGCAGGGTATGTATGTTGAAATGTAAGTCTCGTCACCTAAAAATGAACAAAGGACTATTTGAAAAAAGAACAGATTAACAAAAAAGTTGCATTTTAACTCTTATGTGATATTGTCTCAGAATTTTTGTTTGGTTTGTTTGTACAAATAATAGAGGGAAAACCACAACAATAATATCTTATTTTTAAATAATTTACGTATAAATTATATTTACACCATAATACAAGATTAACTTTGTATCTGTAACAAACAACAATATTCTGTTACGTGATTGGCTGAAATTATCTTTGTACAGATAATAATTAAAGCATTTATAAATTTTGAAAAAGGAATAAGTATATGTAACTATTGCAATATTTTTTTTTATAAAACTCCAACATGGATATCGTGGCAACGGCGTCGTTGTCTATAGACAGATGGAGCAATGCGTTTTTTTAACCGGCATTTGCAGGGCAATGACTCCGACGGCCGGTTCGCTGCCCGTTCTTGACAGTTCAAATGTGTGTTTACACTTGAGCATTAAATCTAGAAGAATCCTTTTGCTCTTTACTTCACATTGATCTATAAAGGGAGTTACACTTTATGTACCTACACTCCATAACCTTGAATGCGATCAACAAACCCAAGATTTGCAGTAATGTGAGGCATTTATAAATAGATAACATTTTGATTGCACCAATTTTATTGTTCTTGTTTCATATTTATTATATCTAAAAATCATTTTTTTAATACTCTATGATAAAGCCCGCTGATACAAAGTCAGTGTAACATTTACGGGTAAACACTTATTAAAGCGACCCCATCACGGTCAGATTATTCGAAGTTCATAATAAAATTACTACATAATTATTTGACCTCCATTTGGGTATCGATAAACGTGTACTATATGCGTCATCTTGGAATGGTGAAACCCATAAATGGGGGGCACGCTTGTCACTATCGACCTATATGTATTATGTATCATTTAAAAGTATCACCCGGCCCCAGGAACAATAGAATGACGAGTTCATCAGACGCGATAATGAATCCCGCGGGTTCAACAAACCAAATTTCACAAAATAATGTATATAAGTACATATGTATTATAAAGAATGATACATACGTCCAATTTATTTTTATATACGTTTCGTATTTATTCTTATATTTGCAATTTATAAAGGCGCTAGTTGCCAAATATTTACTGTGATGTCAGAGTTTAATGTTGGCCTTAATTTATAATAGAATAGCGTGTTGTCTAACGAAAGTGAAGTTGTAACGCGTTGCAAAACGGTTTTTTTTATTTTATTTTTTGACACTTTGTTATTTGGCTTGGCCATCGGGAATAAAAAAAGATGATAATCTAAACTGTTAGTTGTAATATGATTTACCAATATCCGGTTATTGACTTTTAGGGATATTTCGATACTAATTTGTGGGCGTTCACTGATCATCTACAAAAGTTTATTTAGTATGTTATTTATCCTACAGATACCGTTGGTATGACTCACGTTCGTTATTTAAATCTGTAGTGGACAATATATCTTAGCTCTGCTGTTTGTCTATGTAATCCAAATTTAAAATTGAACGTTCGAATTTACGTTTGTAGTAAATGAATAAAAAAAAATCAAATAAAATATTGGAAAATATATCTAGTTGTTTAGCCATAAAGAAAACTTCTTTTGCATATCCACTTTACAATAATTATACTATTTTCTTATGCAAATGTGATATTCTATTTTTTACTTTTACTGAGCAGTGTCCAATACATTTTACAAGTTTTGTTTATTACTTTTTCGTGAATAATAATTGTAATAAGATAACCTTTAATAAAAGGAATGAATAATGATTACTATTTTACCGACCGACCTATTTTGTTCCGAAGCATAATATGACGCACAATTCCACGCAGCCGCCATAACTAGACTAGTGACGATAGTCACCTTTGACCGTTCAAATGGTTGTGTGTGTGTTTATTGTGAGATATATATTTATTATATTAGTTTAAAATCTTCATTATTTGCTCATTAGCGGGCACAGATAAAATGTTGTACTTATTGTCAAGGCGAATTATCAGTTAATATTCGGGCCAGTAGTGTTATATTTCGATGTTTCTTTAAAATGTATATGGTATCCAAAGGTCGAGGTTGACATACATTTACGCGCTGTTTGTTTTTCAATATGATGACTTTAAATTATACAGAAAACTATTACATATTATAAAGTATTCAAAACATAATTAGATCTCTGGTAATCTCGTTTACTCAAAAACAATAAAGCAAACAAGTTTTAGATCTGTTTTGGAGAACAGAAATACTTTCACAGTTGAGGTTTTATGCAACAAAAATGACAATGTTATTTACAGTTTAAAAATATGTTTATTATGTGCATTTTATGGTGCAACAAAGATACAAAATAAATAGCATCAAACAATAGCATGGAGTGTGTTTTGTTTCACACAAAGACATAAGGCGAATGATCGCTGCGTAGTTTCTTGCCATTAGCCAGCCAGTTTCACGTGGCTGTCGACAGTCTTGAACGACTTGAGTTTTGTGTGCGTGCTTGTGTGTGTGTGTGTGCGTGCTGATATAAGTATCAGTATGGGACGAGTGAAAATCATCAAGAACCAAGGGTGGGAGGTAGGCAGCACCCGCCCCTCGTGCCAACATGCACGCAAAGGGGAATGTTTGGAACTGGAGTTCATTGCATCCCCAACGCCACCTGTAGCGCGTTCTTTTGTTTGATTTTGCCATTTCTAATAGGTTTTTTTTTATTTATATGTAGCAGGCCGTGCAGTACTGAATTGGATTTTCTTTGAATTTTGTATACATAGTGGATTAGAAATAGTTCCTTTGTTAGAGTTAGTGTCGTTAGGTTCTTTTCAATTCATACTTTCAATATTTTCCTCGAATTGCCTGTATGAAATTTGGGGTACAACATAATAGATATCGGGTCCAATTGTTTAATACAGTAAGAAAGAATTCGAAAAAAAGGCTTTTTATGCAGATTCCCCGAAACCCATTGGCCACCAAGACTGCTTACAAAAAGTTACGTTTGTTACGTTAGATTTAAAGGGTCTAATTATTTATGATTTTCTACCCGTCAAGTATTTTGTTTAATATCTCCTTTACTTTCCTATATAAAATCTAAGTTCTATACTTAGATTTTATATAAGGAATTATTGTTTTCATGTAAAACTATGATAGGTTCAATGACCTGGCTGTCACTCCTCACAGTTGTCCCACACTTTTCATGGGGTGAACGAGGGTATATATCTTTCTCTTTCCTGTCTATAGTGCATCAAACCATGCTATCTCATCGAATTTCTTTGTTTGACTCTATTTAAACAAATATAACTAAATCTAAAGCTTAACGTATGAGTTGAGCTTCTGTTTTGATTATTACCAATTTAAGAACTACATAACAATGTATTTATCTCTAAGACTTTCGCGAATCACGTTCATGATATTAAAACAACTTTTAGGATTATATTGCGTTTATTTATTACAAATTTTATTTATTTCCCGACGTTTCGAACTCTTTAAAATCGACTCGTGAAAATGATCTCTGTAAAGAGTTCGAAACGTCATACATACGTCGTAACGTCGTACATATAACTATGTATTAATAAGTATTTAACAGGATTCTAATTATTAATAATGAATAAATTAGGTCGACACCAATTTGCTTCGCGATTGTGTGAACAATTCCAATACCTACATGATAAATAATGATATACACTTTTGTGACAATATGTATATTCATATATTCCAATTTACTAGAATAGGTCAATTAGGTACGTACTTAAATTGTAATTAATATTCTGATAAAGTTTCACAAACGGAAATTACCTTACAGTTCTTTTGTTTCGTTTCGTTTCTTTTTTAAAACTCACATTGTGAGTTTTCCATTTTCAAACAGCGCTAACGGACAAATCTTGTTTTCAAATGTGGTCACCCAGGTTAGCCACGTGAGTAGTCACAATATAGGCTATAAGCCATTCTTTTAGCAGAGATAAAGTTTCATTATCAAGGTAGCTGCTAACTTAGCTAGAATTGTTGGTGCAGTTTAAAGTATTGAAGCTTCTATTGGTAGCTAGACAACTGATAGTTGATGCCTATATTATCTGCTTCCTCCTGTTTTAATTAGATTTAAAAAAAAGAACCCATTCATGTCTGTCATCCCTACTGCTTTCGTTTCTTGGGTTCTGCGCTATAGAATAAGCACACTATCCCACTTCTGATTAATCATATTCAAATAAAACTTGTAAAATGTCAATTTAAAATGAGATACTCCGAAAGGAATTTTATAGTGTCCGCTAAGAGCATGTGATGCTACTAACGCTGCAGCCGTTAATTATTAATTTATTAGGCCACGGTAACCGCTAACCAAGCGGGCCTCTAATGCTTGTCAGCCGCCATCTTGACTTACTTAAAACAAAAAAAATAGTAGCTACCTATAATGACAACAATAAACCACATTTCAGTACAATCGCAATATAAATAAAGTAAACTTATAATAAAACAAACAACATATAATGTTTTATAATAAATGATTCCGATTAATGATAAATCACAAAGTTAAAATAATAATCCCCGTTGCCGGACGGGCGGACTGCAATGGCCTACATCGTAGCCGAAGCAGTGGAAGAGCTAGTTACAAAGTTCGCATAAACAACCGCTGGCAACACACTCACACAACGAAATCAACACGCATACCTATAAAGAGTTGTGTTAAATGGCGTTTTCCTCGTTCGATTCTTTTCTAAGGTTAGAATGAGATGACGCGAAAACAACATGACTGACACCGCTTTAGTATGCATGTGTGCGTATCGGTAAATAAGGAAGGTCAGGCGGATGAGACGAACATATCTTGTACGCTCACAGGAAAAAGAGAGACGCAGTGAAAACAAATCAATATTATCATCCCGCGGCGTTTCGCGCCAGAAAGAGACGGCGCAACAACAAACCGGCTTTCTTATAAATACTATGTATGTCGGTTAAGTTTTATATATTTGTGTAACTGTTAATATTCGAAACTGTATTCATAATACCATCTAGAGTTTTAGAATATAATATACCAGTAATATTTACTAATTTATTTCGGAATTGTTTATGTTCTCATGATAAAGCCGGCGTAAATAGATACCACGTGAATTGGCTAGAATCTAAACAATGAATGAATGATGGAACATTGAAATGGTATCTGTCAGACTTGTAGTTAACCGACTTCGAAAAAAGGACCACAGAATTTAATTATTAGAGAAATATTGCTTAACCCTTCTGGTACAATGGGGCTTAGATAGCATTTTTTTTATGGGATAGGAGGGCAAACGAGCAGGCGTGTCACCTGATGGTAAGCAACCAACGCCGCCCATGGACACCAGCAACACATATAGTGTTACTGTTGCGTTGCCGACCTTTAAGGGATAGGGGATAGGAGAGGATGGGGAAGGGGGGTGGGCCTCCGTGTACCTCTCTCACCGAACGAAACGCGGCATGAGCCACTTTACGTCGGTCTTCTGAGACGTCGTAGTAATTCACCGGTCGAGCCGGCCCATTCATGCAGCGAACTGCTTGGCTCTTCCACTGATAAAGCATTAAATTTTGATGACAATTGTCAGTAATAAGCAGTTTTAATTCATGATCTAAACATAAGTATCTATTTGATAAAATATAAATTTATATGTAACATCCAAAAGTTATGATCATTCGCAGTTGGCAGATGCGTCGAACAAAACATTACACTCTTTTCTATTCTAATAACATAATTTTTTTGACATACAATAAACTTTTTAATAGCATAATGAAGTGTTACAAAGAGACATTGATTACTTTAAAAGGACAATTCATTTGCTTTATTTATGATTCCTTTGTAAATATTCTTACAGAAAAATATCCCTAAAAGTCAGAATGTAAACTAAGTACTTAGTACATACCTAGTACCTACCAATATCTATTATCGCTTCGTGCATGTACAGCGGAATAACTGCGCACGGCTTACACTTGCATTGCTCCAACTGCCGCATTGCTCACCCACACAAACAAAACTTGCGGCACGTGTAAGACCGTATCGACAGAAGGCACGCACACAACGATAAAGCACGTATAAATCCAAAAACGTATTTGTAAATTTTACTTTCCATCACAATGAACTAATAAAAATTTTCATGTTGTTTCCTTACACTTTTCATCACGAAAAATATTCTTTTTTTTTTATATATTTTACAACACGAGCGTTGAGATAACGTTTTACGGTTTGACGTTTTGTTTAAAATTTATTTCGTAGCATCGGATGACGGATTCTAGTCCTTATGCCAGTGAGTGACATTAAATTCAAGTACCTATTTTGAAGGATGTTTAAACCTAGTTTATCTTGATACCTAGGTAACATTACAACTCTAATTAGTATTGGAATAGAAACTAGGTCAGTGGTGCAAGCGAAGGGAAGGGGGCGACCTCCCCGAAGCGAAACACGCGCGCATCGGCATTCTGTCCTCGGCCCCCTCGCCCCCCGCATCCCGCGCATATGTAAGGCAGATAAAATGTTCGACAATGAACTTATTCATTTTAATAATTTACATAAAAAAATCACACGAAAAAGTAAATAAACTCTTGACGTTTATATGACATAAACTCGGTGACCGAATAAATTAGGTTAATAAGGTCTCGAGTTCGAATTCTAACACGCGTAAATGACTTTTCGGAAGTTTTGTGTCATAAATACAGATGACTTATAAAATTGTGTCCCATGTGATTAACTTATTAATGTTTACTTTCTTCACCGCATTCGATGTTTGAAATAGAGTCTAAAATCTGATAATAGTTGTCTCTATCGAGAGAAAAAAAAAACATGTTGCGATGACTCGGATATGGCAAGAGAATGCGAGACGAAAATATGCCTGCAAAAGTGGAAGGATGTGATAGATTTGAGGCAGGCCATGATTCGCATACTATGTATAACCAAATAGAGCCTGTACTGTGATAATCACAAAAGAAGCTAGTGAGATGTGTAGGAATCATAGTGCAGTTGGTGGAGAGCACTAGGATCATCGGGCGAAAATGTACAGAAATTTTATTAGAATATATAATATATTGATTAAAAAATGGGGGACAGTCGTCGGGGATTGTCGATAGTAGTGATAACAAATAAACTTGCTAATTTTATAGTCGGTATATTAGAATATTATTTTAGATGTTTTTCAGTTTTCGGTGTAGTACCTCTTCGACCTATGACCAAGTAATTAAAATTTAAATTGGTCATATTTGCAAAACAAAAATTGTATTGAAATATGTTATTTTAATCGTTCGCTGAAGATGATTAATATTTTCATGATTTTGGCTCAACGCGACTACAGAATTGTTTTTGCAATTACAGCTATTTGTTACGACCTCATTCATTAGCCATGAAGGCTATTTAAAAAATACTGAGTAGGTAACCTGTTAGCACAACCTACATAATGTTGATAGATCAAATCTGTTCAATTCTCGGAGCGCAAGGCAGAAGAATCAACCTTCATAGATCACCCTTGGCCCTGGTACTGCGACCCAGTTTGCTGATTTTACTCTTTTCCCACCCCACATCGCGCTAACCACCCTGTTCCCCCGTGACCTAACCTAGTTTATTGTTGTATGCACTTAATGTAGCCTGAATTCTGCAGTGCTGCTGCAGAGAAATCTATATCACCCTTATAGCCAATATATAAGCCGAGTAAAACCAACAAACATTTATGCTTAGACTCACATACGCTCTTTGAAACATTATATCTAAGAAAATATAATCCCCAGATTAAACTGTTTTATACAGTTTCCTATATTTATTTCTAAACTGCAAAATCTACCGGTAAACTAGTTTCTAAATTATAATTATTAATTATAATTTAGAAGCCAAGGATTATTGTTTAGTCCTTGATGCTAAACACGGATCATGTCAACAAAGAAATAACACAATATTAATAAGAACAAAACCCATTAAAAATAGGGGCATAGCAACAGAACGGTATCAATCAAAACACGTTTAATATGTTTGTAGATGTAGGTAATTTATTTAACCGAACACAGTTGGCTGATATAACGTGGCATTGGGTCGAAGGTCGACGCAGAAACTTTGGCAAAGCACGCTAACCGCGGCCCCGCGTTCTGGCTTCGTCACGCTACGTTCGAAATTCGAACATTCGTATATTAGGGATGTCGCTGTTCAATCAGATGTGTGTTTATCAAAAAAACTATCAAAAAGTAACAGAGTTGTATACAACAGTTAGTACGGCTTTGAAGCGGAAACAGATAATTGAATTTTAAATAATAATAATAATAAAAAAAAATGTTATGTTTCTTATAATGATAATAATAATAATAATAATAATAAAGCCTTTTTTATTTCCTTAATAATATTTCAGCATAGTTTTACAATATATGTATATATAAAAGTACAATATTATACATTACAGTAATATATATATATATTTTATTTTATTTTTTTCTTGCATGTACATTTTGTTTGCTTATTAAGGACCTCTCAATAGAGTACAGGCCTCCTCCATTTTCTCCACACTACTTTTAAGTTTCACCTCTTTTTTCCTACTTTTCCAAAACATAAACTGCTCATTATTCACATTTGATTTCAGCTAATTTTTTAATTGTATACATTGTAAATAATGCAATCAACTTATTTCTTCTTAACATTGTATATACAGATTCTTTCAATTAATACAATAAAGCTTTCTATATTTTCCTTTAGTTGCTTCTTTATATATATAAACCTTTATCTTTTTTTTTTTTTATATTTAAACCTATCCCATAGTGGCCTTTTGTCTCACCGTAGTGACAGAACATGTGATCTTCAACTTCTTCTATGGTATAGTGATCGAGCATTATATGTACATATTTATAGTGGGTGGAGTGGAGGGTTATGGTCCTTGACCCCCGTGGTGACCAGCCGTATTGGGGGACATGGAAAGGGTGCTGTCATTTAATGATAATGATATCAGCTTGCAATATGAATCGAGTTAGTGTCGATGCAGGAAGGCACTCGTGCCGCAAACGCGAGGCGCGAGGCGTTTGCAAGGCCGCGGCCTACAGCTACAGCATACCACTTCCGTGTATACTATATCATCGCTCAATTTTACTATTTAGTCACCTATATAATGATTCTAATTAAAAGAAAAAACCGACGGCAACAGGTTCAATAATTTCCAACATAACACACATAGCATAGTTGCTGTGTTACAACTACTAGTTGTAGGAGTGTCTGGATAGCAGAATTTGCTTTTAGTTGCACAGTAACTATTACTGCTATACATATTGTAATTATTAAAAAACTGGCTGAATATGTACTCGAATTTAAAAAAAAGCGTTGGTGAGTTTACAGTAGAAGACAAAAAAACTTTCTCTCAGAGCAGTCGATTAGGCGTTATAAATGCATGTACTAGTTATTAATCTAAGTTTTTTTCTTTTATTTACAGATCAATAGTGTTGTGTTTGTGTGCACTTGGCGCGGGTGTGGGTACAACACTGATACCTGTGCAGCCATTGAGACTCACATCAGGAGTACACATTTGGGGTTGGTATAGACTTGCTTTCTGTAACTTCACGCCTTTAACACCTGAAGGTGTAGGTAGCGGCAATCGCAACTTACAACTCGCGCGGATTTTTTTTAGTCCTATGTATAATGTAATACCTGGCGGAATCTATTCATAATAATCGGGTTCAATATTGTCAGTACTCGGGAATATTAAATTTAAGATAAGTAATATAATCGTCACAGTGTTCTTATAGGGATTTTAATATACATAATATCACATCTTCCAGTATTAAGAGGGTGAAGGTATAGAGTTACTTCTTTACTAATACTCCGCAATGACATCACCAGTTGCATCAAGGTATAATAAATATAGAGATTTATTAATCTTAAAAAAGTTTTAATCTTTGAATGATAGAAATCTAGTTATTTTTGTCATAATGCATTGAACACGTGTCACAATCACGTGAACACGTTAGGTAATAATAATTACGCAAAGTCGACAAGGCAGTCGCCAAGGTTACAACAGCCTTAGTAAGTGTACATACTAGAGATGCGCCGAGTAACAAGTACCGAGATGATCGGCTCATTTTTTTAATCGATTTATACTGGGCTCAATTTTTTTTAACAGAGTACACGGCCGAATTCGAGTAACTCGGTTCAAACAAATTGCCAAAAAAAATTAAAAAAAATATTGGCAAAAAAGCTTTCAACTGTTGGACAGGGTTCGAAGCTCTGTATCCAGAGCTGGCACGTTTACCAAGATTATTTCTATGCACGTGTATCTAAGCACTGTGCATAATATATGGCCCTTCCCTAAATATATTGTGTTGTCATATATATTCAGCACGTATAATTATTCGTCCGAGTATGAGTATCAAAAAACCCGACGAGTACCGAGTATCAACTGAGTACTCGGTCAATCTCTAGTACATACCGTATATCAATACACAACCGGCAAACATCTCACTTCCTGTATTAATGTAAAATTATTGCCAATCTTTATTACTTCAGTACTGCACGCCTGTCTTAACGTTACACTGAGGAAGAAAACATGTGTTTTACTCTCGCTTCACAACTTGAGTAATGTTGTTTATTTGATTATTTTTGAAAAAATAAGGGATTTAGCTGTATTTATCCATATGTATAATGGCAATAAAATAACACTATACCAATTATAATACCAAATAGATTTAATACAATTATCTTTAACTGATCACAGTCATATTTTAAACTTTAATTTTTTTATTGTTAGTTGTGAATATGTTACCGAATTATATTGAGCTTATATAATTCCTTAAATAATAAATAATTCTATTTGTTCGGCATTGAAACTCGGCATTTGAAAACAAGTATCTTAGTTGAGGTTATTTTTTTATCATTTAAACTTATGTTATTGTTGATTATTAAATTATAATACAGGTTGAGAACATTACCTTTATTTTATCATAAAATGAAGGAATAAATTATAATTACTTTTATTTTTAAACAAGTTTTTACTTGTGTTGCCAAATTGCCAATGATAATTAACAGGTAAAGTTTTAAGTACTTGTCATTGGTTTTTTAATCTATATACATATATTTAATTTTAATAATTATTTCACCTTTTAAACAGCTACTTTATTGCGAACTAACATTTTTTATGTAAACGTAAACATATCTAATTTATGTAGGCATTTTTTTTAGATCTTTTTCTTGAGGAAATCTAGTAAAAATATGCATAGATATTTTCATGACTACAGTCATTCCGTCAAAAGAGTTTTGAAACATGAGAGTCTCTTGTAAGCGCAAGCATTGTAGTAATCATAATGTACTCCAGTTGAGAACGCTGAAAGGTCGGCCCTTACTGACCCGGAAGCGACGAGGCTTCGCGACAAGGTTGATGCTAGCAACACAATCCCACCCGTGCTGGCGCGGAGCAAGGTCACCTCTCCCACCTCCCGCCGCCCGTCGACCGCCACTTACATAACCCTGCTCCACTGTTATAACACTCGATACCTATATCTACATAGTAAAGAAACATCTACTGCCTATGTATCTATGCTACGACATTAAGAACATTATGAAAAAAAAAAAACAATTTGAATTAAGAATGCGAGATTGTGTTTTTAAAAAATTGTTGCAAAACAATTGAACGCGCCGATAGACAAAACTGTGCACACCTCTTTTCACTCTTTTGATAAAAAAAAACAAAATCAATTGAATGGGAATCTCGACGATTCGATTCAGTGTTTGTCCGCAGTGAGCCTGAGCCCAGTTGTTCACAGCTGGGCGCGGCGCTACGGTTTGGCATGTGCTCATGGGTTTATTTAAAATGGCGACCACAAATCTTATCTGCTGTTATTGGTTTTACCATCTCAATACAGTAATTATTCTAATAATGAAACATAGAGCACTGTCGGCTCTGAGATGTATTATAGTTTTTGAAATTGATACTATTAAAACGCTTATAATATGTCTTATTCTAAATGAAGTTTATTAATTTCCAGACCAAAGAAGGAGGGCGATAGTGATCATGAAGAAGAGTTCTATTACACAGAGCGAGAGGTTTCAGCGCCAGCCCCACCACCTACCCTCTCCCATAGGGATATGTGCCGCCCCCCGCATGAAGATCCTGAATATCAGAGACAATTAGTGGGGTCTTACAGGTGATGATTGTTTTAATTTAAAACTACGGCCGTGAAATGTGAACATGGGAGCAATCCGGCGTATTTTTGAATATAGTATGTAATAAAAATATAGATCTATCATTACATAGTATAAAACAAAGTCACTTTCCGCTGTCTGTCCCCTTATATGCTTATATCTTTAAAACTACGCAACGGATTTTGATGCGGTTTTTTAATAGTTAGAAGGTGTCAACGGGGTGGTTTTGATGTTTTTTGATTGTTTTGATTCATGTACGATGTTGTAAAGAAAAAATAAAAAAATTCGAGATTTAGCATTTTACTTCCAAACGCTGGCTGAACCCTAAGTGATAAATCAAAACAATGTTCTACAATATTAAACACCTTCAGAAGGTCTACAAACAAATCCACGAGGGCATATGCCTATCTCTTAGAGATAACCCACAATGACCATTTTTATTTTTTTACTTTTTACGAGAAACAATGGCTTATTTACGAAGCGATTTTACACATTACAGCATTAATTTTCATCCAATTAAGTGTCTTAAATAGATTGTGCATGTAATGTAAATGATCCTGGCCCTTTACAGTATGCAATTTAAACGAATATTTTCGATGATTTTGCAGTATTAACATGGCGGAACAGCAGTTAAAGCCGATAAATAGCACAAATTGAACTTTTTATCCAAATTTTACTCATTTAGTACTTTTGATGCGGGACAAAATTCGCCGGTTCAGCTAGTATGTAATAAAAGTGTTAGTTTCTTAGCTTGACACTAGATGGCGCTGTATACAAAAAAAAAAACATTGTTATTTATAGAAATACTAATTAAAATAAAATAAATCGAAATACCTACTTATATATTTACAATTTTTTTATTACAGGCAAGGTCTTCTCTCTATACAAAACGGAACAGCGAGGCCCATAAGCATTCCTGTTACGCATTCTTGGTCTACATCTCATTCACCGGTATGTTTCAAGATTATAAATAAAAATTAATTTTAGTTCTTAAAATTCTTTCTAATGTCCCAGCAACACTATCCCTTATCCTACAACCCCTATCTCTTGTGGTTCAGCCTTCCAATTTCTAGTTCAGAGATATAATTTTAAATCTTTTATTATTTTACAGAAACACATGAGAATAACGCCGGTGAGTGGATCCCCCGGCAGTCCAGGCCGGCGGCCCCGTTCCGACAACAAGAAGTGTCGCAAGGTATACGGTATGGACCAGCGTGATCTTTGGTGTACTCAGTGCAAATGGAAAAAGGCGTGCACACGTTTCGGCGACTAGCGCGTGCGACGTTCGCGCGCGTACCCGCGGCCAGTGCAATTCAAATAAAGAACACACGCCATGTCTGTTTAACGTTTTTTTTTTAATACAGATTATGCACTTACAACTGGGAACTATTCCGTGCGAAAGACGCGTGATTTTTAAATTTAAGTGAAAAATTATTATTATTAGTTAAAAATATATTATTATTTATTATTTAGGCAGAGATGAATATAATTGATGATAGTATGTATTTCGTATAGTGTTAATGTAAACAAATGAAAGGGGACATATTTTTGCTCTTTGTATGTGGTACGTATTATGACTGCATTCATGGACATTGCCCACGTACTATTGTAGCACAGTAGATTCGCCTTAACTGTGACGTGCATATGGAATGCAAAATGTGTGTCGCTCTCGGGCGGAGACTGTGAATATTAGGATTAAGTAGATTTAAGTTTAGACTGATACGAACAGTGTGAAAATATTTCTTTTTTACGCTCGGCGCTCGCACACTTGACATATCGATACACTTGATGAATTCCATGATTCCCTTCGATATTGTCAAGAAATAAGCGCCAAGGTCCAATAAACCATCAGAAGTATCCCACCTGCTCATATAATGTACTCGTGTGACGCTTAAAGCTAATTGAATACGTACTTATAGTTATTCCAAAATAAAAAAGTTGTGTTCATTCATTTTTTTTAGCTTAATCATCGTCAGAAATTCTCGAAAATTCTAGTATAACAAAACGTATTTAAGTTTTGTGTGATAACAAAACGCGGCCCAAAATAGTTTGTACTTTATTAAAAAAAAAGTAATATCTCTCTGAAAGGTCAGTCAATTCCGTCCACATTTTCGAATGTGAATAAATACATATGTCGTGCTTTTGAACACACCTTCAAGGTAATGTTTTCACATTGTTTCATATGTAGTATATTATGGCAACACCGAGAGTATACTAAAATAGTAGACGCTCTGGCAATTATACCGACTATATACAATATCGGTCGAATATATTAATAATATTATTCACTAAAATGTATATTGACTGACTTATTAGTTATTTAATATAGAAATTCTAATATATATGAAAAAAAAAATTAGCAACCTAAGTTATCTCAGATTCGACTAAAAGACTACGAAAACATGTTTAGACTTTAAAAAATTTATATGAACATATCTGTGTTGTATACAAGGATGGGTCCTATTTAGATCAAGTTGAAGACAATACTCAAGATGTAATCGCGCCACATAAGATATAACGACGGGCAACACTGAGTCTGAAGTGAGTTTACGCGGGTAACAACAGGCCAGGCGAGCGACATTCAACAAGATGACTTCACATTGTAACTACTGGATACACATGGATCTTAAATAAAAAGAAAACAATGAAATTAATTTTCATATTACAAGTTTAAAGAAAAGTAATAAAATATTACTAAAGCCAATAGATGACATGGCCTAATTTGACGATGGATTTGATGAAAAAAAAAAATGAAAGTCACAGAGTATACGTTTATGAGAAAACCAATGGTATCTTCTCATAGTTCTCATGCGTATTTGTGAGAGAGATGGTCAACATCGGATTAAGAAGACCGAGTTGAGGGCATAGCAATTCCAAATTTAAATTAACTCATTCTGACACCTACTTTATTTGGCACGGTTATTAATTTAAAATGAATAAAGATGTGACGAATAACTTTGACGGCTATAAAATTAGTACTAGTATAGTATGGTACTAGTATATATAGTACTTGATTATATTTTTTCCTGTTTTTTAAATAACAATTCAGTTTATTTAAATCTTGGAATTGCATAAATTAAAAACCCTTAAATCATGGTCATACGTTCAATTGGACAAGAGAGACGAATCGGGAAGAGGTATTGTACGAAGACATTAAATGGAAATGCGATTGCGAACTGCAATATTATTAATAAGTATTACTGATTATATAATGTAAATATTAAGAATTGAATATATGAGGTTTATATAAAATACTTTATATGAGAAATATATATATAAGTATGGATGTACATAAAATTATAAAATATATTATTGTTACTTAATGTGATCGTTGAACAGCCGTTTTCAATACTACCATTTGTATCTCTTGCGCTTTTTCCTAGTTATTATTTATAGATTAATCTATCACACTATCCCTCTTCTTTAATGCCAATATGCCACCTTTTTCTTGCATACCTATTTTCATTCTGATGGTAGAATCGACATATTGATAACGGACGTATAAACGCTGAAATCACGGCTACGAAAAAGTTTTTTAAAAATTGGATACAGATAAGTATTATGATTATTAACAAAACCTGTTTTTTATGTTCTCATTCTGCATACATCACAGCGTAATATTGCTATTATGGTCATCAACAATTTTTTTTTATTTTATCGGAATAAATCAATGATCATAAACTATTATTTTTAAAGAAAAAAAAAAGAAATGTCAGCAACAATACTCTGCATAGAAGAACCATTGATTTAATAAACTAAATTTTCATTGTAATATGTGCCAATCATAAATGATAATTTATAATAATTAATTTCATAATAATGTTTATTAATTGTCGCGTGTGCACTTGTATCAGTTGATTAACTGTAGGTGATTAAAATTAACCGGATTTTATATAAAAAAAAATACGCACTTAATGATATAGCGGCGTGCTGAGTTCCGTGCCTCATCAAGTTTTACGAATGCTTTATGAGACTGCATACTGTTACCAGTTAATATTGTTAACGTAATACGTTAAAAATTAAATAATATATCGCGTTGGTTCATTTTCAAATTCATCGTATAATCAGATCTAACATATAGATCTAATTATAAGATCAGAAGTTACTTATAAACCTAATTATTTATTTAAATACTTGCCGGGGTACAAACAATTTGACTCACACTGAAAAGTTTTACATTGATGTTGCAAAAAAAACACATTAGGCAATGTTGTTTGTCTTGCCAGTTATTTCATAAAGGGAAAACGATCTGAACTGATCTAGTTACGTTCTAAAGGAATTCTAATACTATAGAAATGGCAGTATGGCTTCTAAGCTTTAGACTGTACGAAATGAGCGAAAGACAAAAAACAGGTTCGCTTGAGATATTTTTGTTCATTTTCATTCGAATCTTAAAAAAAAGAAAAGTTAAAGAAAATAATTAGAATCGAAGCTATCCCGGCAAGCGGTTGTTGTTAATTGGCATCTTAATATTGTTAATTGGCAACGGAACTAAAATATTTCTAATATTTATTTGAACGTGATGTACCTGCAAAGTTTACCAAATAAATATATGTCCGTTGCAATATTGGTTGTGATAAAGCATCATTGAGTTGTCACAGAGAGAAAATACTATATAAGCGACATAATAAGTTGATCGGTCGCGGTTGGCTTTTTTTTCAAACCAAAAAAACCACATACACTACAATAACTTATTACAGTCTTAATTGTAAGTAAAACAACTCAGCTAGCGATTTGACAACTGCCATATTGTAAGGATCTAGAGTAATACAACCGCAGCGTAGACGTATATGCATAGAGTAGCTTGATAAATAAATGTACTTTAAGTTGGAAGTCATAATAATAGTATTTAAAATTTAATGATATTAGGTACAACACATATAATAAGTGCGAGTTTTATATATATATATATGTATTACATATTTCACTGGGGTGATCTTATTGTAAAATTTTGTTCTATGGAGTATTTTTGCTGTAATGCTTGTTCGATCACACTTCGCCTTATTTTTTTTAATTCCTCTTTTGTTAGTCGGATGTTTGTAAAAATGTCTCGAAACTATGGTTACTAACATTTTTTTATATCTATCGGAATTAGGTTGTTTCATCCTAAATCTTGACTGATGAAAATAATTCAGAATATATAAACGTGAATGAGAATTGTCTAACAAATTTTTAAGCTATTTTTTAACAGTATAAATTTGGGCCATTTTATATGAAGCCCTCCCATTATCACATTGTCTCATGAATATATGAATGATATAAATAATTACGACACCGATCTCAATTTTATTTTGAAGCTACTAGGATTACGTTTAGAAACAAATTCATAGATCATTTCTTATTTTATAAATTTTAATAGATAAATTTATAAATTATAATAGACCTTTAATTTTTTTTTTTAAATAAAGACGTTATTTTATTTAATTTTTTTTTGTCTAATTTAAGAAATTTGTAAATAATATATTGTGAGTTTTACGTGTTATTATTTTACGTTATTTTAACCAAAATTTTTGCTCAATTTTGTATGCACTCAACACCAAAGTCATATATATACATATATATAATAAAGAGGAAATTACATATCAGTACAAAAAGCATAATTTTTAATTTTCAGAATGTTTCTTTCTTAAGTGGTACTCTCAATATATAACGATATTAAATAGAACAACACATTTAAGGCAGATAAATACTTTATTAAATTATAGTACACTAGAGATATTTGTCGGCCATAGATTTAGAGATTTAGCTACAGATAGTAGGTATAGATGGAGTAGGAGAGTAAAAGAGAAGAGTTTGTTAGAAGGAGAAAGATGACGATACTCAAATATTCAGACAATATATAATTTTTTTCTCCTTTTTTACTGGCAGTCATTAAAATCTATGGATACTAAAATTTGGTAGATCTATGTTTTTTATAGAGTATTATAATTAGTTAATCCGAAAATGTGTTGGTCTATGGTTCAATGTTTAATTCTTTTTTTTTTTACCAAAACATTTACACTCACGTGAATACCGCTAGTTATTATTTAAATCATTGGTGTCGGTACATTAGTTGATATTAATAATATTGCCTACACTTCAGTATTGTGATTTTCACTGGTGATGTGAAAAATATAAATTATATATTTTTGTTACGCCTAATAATGATGAAGCCATAATAATAAAAAAAAAGAAAATTTAATATATATATATATATATCACATACAATAAATTACATTTTAAATGAAATAAAGTCTTCTCAATTTTTTTTTCTATACGTTATGTACGATATTTGTTTACACTTTTTATTTTTCTCTATGGAAACATTTATTATGTAAATATGTAAATTCAAATGGTTTTATATCTAAAAGTAATAATGATTAAGCAATATACATATTTAATATTATCCGACTGTAACTGTCATCTAGTGTGTTGAGTAACATATTTACTTTTAAGTGTTTTAATATTTTTGTAAAATTATGTTATATTTGATCACCAGATTGTTTATATATTTAAAAGTAATATTTCTGTCTGTGTGATACATTTTTACACAAATTCAATAAATTAGTAAGAGTGCTGAATTGCTAATTTTATCTATACCATAGATAAGAATTTGGTCTTAATAAATCTCTTTTCGTATTCAATACCTAGAATTAATTTTCATCAATAAATTGATCGTATGCTTGGATATCAGTTCTTTCATTAGGTACTTACACGCTTTAAGCTTACAAGCTAGGATTTCAATTATCGGTTGAAAATTTACCAATTAACAAGTTAGCAGCTTCAGAACTCTTAAATGAAAAATATTATTTCTGTAAATCATGTTTCCTCTTTATTTACATTTGCTTAATACAATAGTTTTATAATAGTGTATTTATTATTTATATAGATTATTACACTTCCTTTTATTTTCGTGATTTAAATATTGTATTTTATTCTCTGTCAAGTTTAGTACAATCTGAAATTTGAACATACATATATATATTTTGCAGTCCATTGGTAAATCAATTCTCATTATGTGGGCAATTATAGTTTAAACATAAAAATATGTCTCCTATAAATATATTTATACAATAAGTAATTAGATATTGAATTCATATTTCTGCGGAAATAGCGAAACAATTTCAATGAGCCGTTGTTTTAATAAATAATCCTAAAATTCATAGTCGGGTTATATATCAGTAAGTATATCATATACTTACTAATATATCATATACTTACTAATATATCACATACTTACTAATATATAACCAGTATCTATTAGTTTGAAAAAATGTTTCACAGATTTATGCGATTGATTTAAAATAAACAGTTCTTGCAAAGGTCTGTGTATTCAACCTCTATGGATTTTATGTATTAAAAAGTTACAGATTTTTTAAGTATACTATTGGTGAAGTTTTACCCACGATCTCATATTGTGGTTTGTCTTATAGATCATTGACATCTTTAAGATGGAGTGGCAAAGCAAATAAAAGCCAAAATATCCAACTAAATCATAATGTATCGGCGTAAAGTTCTTGAAATTAGACTAAGGTGGCGTTCATGTCGTGCATTATTTTAGTGTCAAGAAATCGCAATAATTATTAAGCACCCATGATGTTTATAGTTGTTTTATATATTATATCATATCATTGTGTACAATATAGATCACAATTTAATACACATGTTATATTGTATAGTTATATATAATTTATATATATTAACATTATGTATAATAAAACTTTATTAATTTTTAAACGGCAAAATGTGTAAGATTTATATCTGTTTGTTGACTGAAAGGTCCGAAGACAAATTTTGAAAATAATTTATTGTTTCTTTGAGTTCTGATGTGATAACTTCAATTAATACAATAAAACAATAACAACAAAGTTAAGTACTCAATTCTTCATTCAGTCAGTATAAAATGTTAAACATTTCAGTTGTAATATATATATTTATTTAAGTTGGGCGTTATATACGGATGGATCATCCATATATTACGTCTTTAAATAATGGTTACCAGTAGTTTTAAGGTCACAGCATGATCAAAGGTGTTGATTATATTTGGATAGATATATCATATATTATCATTTATGATTGTCAATATCACAGCAGCATATAATATTACTGTCAGCTTATAACTTAACGTTCTATATATGTCATATAATATTTTTTTATAATTTTAAATTTTAATTTCTCACATATACAGCAAGTAACTAGCTGGCAGTTGTTTCTACTGTGATATTAATAATTATTATTTATTATATAATTATAAATTATTATTTATACTTATTATAATATGAAAGGAGCATGTTAAAATTTTAATAAGAAATCATATTTAGATTTAGAAGTTGTTTTATATTTATCATATTATTATTAATATCTGGATGACCGAGCTTTGCTCGGTATTTTCTTTTTTTTTATAAACAACGCCATCTGCTGGAATAGCTTTAGTGTTGTTGTCGTTAAAGCAAGTTAGTTGCTCACAATTTAAAATAATTATAGCATTCGCCAATAGATGTCAGGAATTCCAAAAAGTAAGTTGATGTTTAAGTTGATTATCGATAAAACACGATAAAATGAAATTTTCTAAAAATGATTCCTAGCTAGATCGATTTATCGCCCCCGAAACCCCCTATATACTAAATTTCATGAAAATCGTTGGAGCCGATTCCGAGTTCCAATTAATATACATATATATATACATATATATATATATACAAGAATTGCTCGTTTAAAGATATAAGATTATGTAATGTGATGGTCCAGAATGTGTTCTACATTGATTTTACTATAGATAATTACAATTTTATTATTACAAGAGACGTTTTTTTTTTGTTATTGTTTTTAGTATGTTTAAATGTAAAGATGTGTATCTTGAAACATAAATATGAACATCACAAAAAAGAAACAAAGGAGCCAGCCTTATAATATATGTATTTATTAAATACCTTTGCGCTCTCTATAAAATATGATAAGATAATGCATTTCACTGTAGGAACGTCAAATTTGCTGTCACTGTCACTGTCAAACTGTATGCAATCGTGTTCATTGAAATATTTAAAGTTGACAAAAGGACGCAGTTTCCAAGTACAAATGTAGTAAAACATAAAAAGTTTAACGTGTTTATTTTATCTCGCATGTAGTGTTTCTCATAGATCAATTATTTCATTATAACATTTAAAAATACAAAATAATACTGAATAGTATTTTTGGTAAAATTATTATTGAGACAAGTTTATAATATTCTCGCAAAAATACGATGAGTAGATTCATTCTGTAACTATTATTTGAATGAACATGGATGTAATGCGTATACAAAAAAAAAAAAAAATCAATCAGAAAGAGAATGTTACATAATTGAATGAAATATATATAAATATATGAAAATTGTTATTATTTTAATATGTGCTACTTGAAGTAGACTTTATGCCTGAATATTATACCTCAATAAGTTTAGTATGAATTTTGTGAGTCTTGAAAAAAATATATACTTATATTTCGATTATAGAAACAAACGTGTGATTATTTATCTGCACCTATATACTTTCTTATGGGAAAGGGGACAAACTGGCAAGCGGGTCACCTGGTGGCTTTCCACCCGTCACTTGCTTGTCACTTATGACAAGCACCACTTTGAGAGGCTCATCTTTACGTTGCTGGTCTTTAAGAGTCGAAGGTGGAAGGGGTGGACCTTGGCGTATTTTCCTTTCCGAACGAAACTCGGTTTGAGCTACTTAAGTCGTATTTCACTCGTAGAGCCGGCCCGAAACGTGCCATAGCCACTTTAAACTGATATTCTGAGAGGTCGTGGTATTTCAGCGATCGAGCCGGCTTATTCATGCAGTGAACTGCGTGGCTCTGGTATCTAAAACTTTTCATAACATTAACAATGCTGTAAGTATAAGTATATTTGAAGACTCAATCGGAATCAAGTCTCATAGATTTTTTAAATCATTTTATAAATCTGCGCCCTCTATTAAGAATCGTGTTTGAAAACAGAACCTGTTTTGTATTTTCTATAGCGCTAAGCATACAAACAGTAGGTGAGCACCACTGTAAATAGAAATTTAATCTTCCAATAGATGGCTCTAAAAGCAAATAATGAACACATCTAAAATTTGTACCCATATTAATATGAAATGATCATTGCACATATCGTAGACATTTTTGTACCTGAAGAATTTTTATTGATACATCATACGGTATCATAGAGGTACATAAAAATTAGGAATGTAAATGCCGTTTCGTGTAGCACTTAAATATTTATTTAATTCTACCTATCTTCTAGCTCTCATAGGACTTAGCGTGAAGTATATTATATATTAATAGTTGACCCAGCGAACTTTGTTTCGCCTCAGAAGAAATAAAAATGGTCGTCGTGAATTATCCTTAAAAGATAGACATATAATATCATGACGGACTTTTTGTAGACCCATGTACAATAATGTTGTACATTGTTTTGATCTATTACAGCCAGCGTTCAGCAAGCGTTTGCAATTAAAGTGCTCAATCTCGAAAATTATCCATTTTCTTTAGTACATTAGATAAAAACCACCCCGTAGAAACCCTCTATTCACTAAAAAAAACCCGCATCAAAATCCGTTGCGTAGTTTCAAAGATATACGCATATAGGGGGACAGTCAGCGGAAAGCAACTTTGTTTTATACTATGTAATAATGATTTGTGTGATCGATGGACGATGATGAATGGATTTTTTGTAATTTCACGACTTTAATAAGGCGAGGTGTGAGCAGAGGAAATCATGCTCTAATGCCATGAGTGCCATGACTAACTTATTTGTTATCGTTTAATAGACGGTTGAGCCTACAGATTGCCATATATTATGTACAATTTTGTCTATATTTATCACATCGATTTCGTAAAATGTTTGCCCGGGTTCAAACTCGGCATCTCTCAGTCAGAAGTTATATTGATTAACTGCCATCGAGATGGATAAATCAATACTGAATTCAGCGACAAAACAATTGAAAAATAACAAACTAAAGCAAGAGATAGAGAGTTGGAGAAAATTCCAGAAAGGGGTTTCCATAGTACCTGCTTTGACACTTCATGATGAGGGGCTGCGAACGACATGTCGCGAATAGTCGCAGATAATAGATTTAAATCACAAGGAGGCTGTTGTTGACAATGTGCCTTCGTCTATTTACAGATTCAGGTAGACATTACATACAGCCCTCACCTGACATTCATAAATAAATACTGTTAAATTATTACTGGCATACGCCTAAATGCGATGTCGTCAGCAGATCTGTGGGTAGAATAAAGTTATCTAACCTGGTTGTAGGCCACGCAGGAGTAAATAAACAGCCGATGTGGTTAAAAATACTAATATATTCAAAAACAAAATAAAATAACAATAGGGAATATAAAAGCGAATATTAGAGGAAACACAAAGAAAAAATACTGCCAAAAAACAAAACACTATCTTCTAAATTTAAAATTATTTAAAAAACAAATTTGGTTCCTCTCAAAAAGGTTATAATTTTTCCATAAATCCTTCTTAATACAGATTAATATCGCGTCGCTTATACTGGTAATTACACTAGCCTCGCGGCAAAATGTGATCAAGTAATTACTACCTTGAATTGATGATGTGTTGCTGCATGTGTGATATTTTAAAGGACAAAGTCCAACAAGGTCCACGAAGGACTCCCTATGTTCACGACTGGGTTTAGTAAAATGTTAACAGCTTACTTAAATATTTTTAAAACTTCTAATAATTAGTTTTTAGAGTGTCAATGTGATACCTCTGGTTCTACTTACTTTTATAGGCTATCTATAGCACCTGGTTACCATCAGGCCGGTACTGGCATTACCTACTTACTACTTTCAAAAGAAAATAACGTTTTAGCATCCGTATTTAAGTTATTGCCTCCACCTACTCCTACCGTTTTAATCTTCTCTTGGAGGATGGAGACAGCTTTATGGCAAAAGAGTTTAGATCTGTCATCGGACCTTATAAATTCCAATTTCTTGAACTCGTAAATTTTCCGCACAAATACTTGAATGTTCCCGCTTTATTCAAATAATTTAGTAAGAAAGATTCTTTTCTTGAATTCTTTAAGATTGATTGCAAGTGGTGCCTTTCCTTCTATTGTGATGAATGATCAATGAAGATTCCTCCTAACTCATTCTGCCATCCGTATATCACCTGTTATATTGTCAAGGTTACTTCGGGCTCACCTTTTACTGAATGTTTTATAGTAACATTTCTGTTGAATCTTTAAGGACTATTTACGTTCATTTGAACTGATATAATTCATTGGATTTTATTCACAAACTAACATGGACCGGATTTTGTCTTTTAACACCTTTTTCTACCCGTATGTGTAGGCACGAGGTATTAAGCCTCAAATAGCCGAATTTATACGTCCCAAATGGAATAGGTGCTGGAACCTATTGCTATTGTCCCCAACATTTCGTCATCGCTATATGTCACACATGAATTCTGAAAAGACATTCGTGTGAGCTTAGAATCGATCCCATTGATTGATTTCTCTTGATTCAGAGGCGGAGAGCTTGGCCACTGGACCACCGAGACAGTAAGTATAACCAGATTTCAGATTCTATTTTAATGACAGATTACTATACCTACTACCTTCCTACTACTACCTACTACCTATGACCAAATAGAACGTGTTCTGGAGCAAGGTGATGTTAGGAGCCTCAAAAACCGACGCGCGTGCATGAAAAGAGTTATGAAAGTCAACGAAGCGAGTGAGGCACGTGTAAGAACCGTGCCTTATGGCGCTCTGTTCTCTCTGCCTACCCCGCAAGGGATTTGGCGTGAAGTTATGTATGTATGTATGTATTACTATACCAACTATAATCTTGATGAATCAAATTAAATTTTAAATTGAATAAGTTTATGAAAGTAGGTAATTTTCTTGGAAAATAAATTTATTAGATCGAACGACGGCGAACTCTGTTTCGCATCAAAAGTAATAACTGCTGCCCCGCTATGTTAATACTGCAATATCTTCGACAAATTTAAAAGTCGATAGCAGCTATAGGTTAAAAATGGGAATTTTCCATTGTTAACACCCCCGCAACCCGCCTTGAATTTGAAATTAAGAAAAAAAAAAAAAATTGAATTTCGTAAAATCCGTTCTTAGCTGACCTCTACTCGGCGAAAGGAATAATCCTACCAAATTTCAAGTCGCTACGCCTTATGGTTCCAGAGATATCGTGATGAGTCAATATATAGGTGGAAATCTCTTATATATATATAGATTTACAAATAACCAAAAGAGGTTTCAGTCTTATTTGTGGATTCTCTGTAAATCTAAAGGTTTTTTTATGAGCTCACTTCTAATCGCTCAAAAATACGATAAAATAAATTGTAAATGTACAAAAATAAGTTTTCATTATCGTCATACAACACGGACTTTTACTAAAGCTTCTATTGCACATCGAGATTGTTATTTGGTTTTTATATTCTATTATTTGTTTCGTTGTAATCATTTTATAGAAATTAACATGATTTGAACTTTACCGTTTTGTAACTTTACTCCCTTTCTATATGAAAGTGTAAGCAGTGGCTATTACGCTTCGTCTCGCCTGTTTTTTTACTTCCAAAATATTATATTTGACGGACCCGTTGAAAACGCTGTCAGTCTTCGATATTTATTACACTTAACTTGTGAAGTTATTGGTGTGGTCCTGAAATCGATCTCACTACTTCTTGATTCAGAAGTTTCCAGGATCTCGACCATTGGACCATCGACATTATATAATCGTTTTTTTTTTTAAATTTTAATCTTAGTATAATAAACTGGCTTTTAGTTGAGGCGTAGTGGTCTTTTGTTGTTTAGTTAATAAACTTTTAATACATACATGCTAGTGGTAGTGTTAACTTTTCCTGATACAAGATGTACTAAGTCACATGTGAACCCGATGGATGATTCTTGGTGATGAAGTTAAACCGTGTTTTGATTGTAGTGTCCACGAATATCACTGTCCTGGGAAATCTATTATACTGTAAGTCTAGACTTGTATCAGATCGCTGATCAATAAGGTTGAAAATTGCTTGGGGTGCGAGTGTCTGGAAGTTAAGATAATGCGATATAGACATTCTACATTAATCCCGGCGAAGTGCGTTTCTAACGTAATAACACAATACGCTCATATTCACTAATGGAGTTATCTCCGGAAATTTTAGGGAGAAAGGGAATGGTGATTCACCTACATAGACACAAAAGACACGAATTAATGTCTTCTCCCATAGCTTGTGATGAATTATAAAAGATTATGATGTTTTATTTCCCTCCAAAATGTAACAAGCTAAATCCAATAAGACGTTAATGTTTCACAAATTATATAAAATTGTTTACACCAAATATAAGATCAGGTAATTTTATAATCCCCATTATTAATAAAAAAACATCAATTTCAGTTGGTGTAATTGGTACAAACAAATTCGTAAATGAAAAACAAACAAGTTTATCTAAAAAACATGGACAAGCAAAAAAAAAAACATGGACAAGCAAAAAAAAAAAACATGGACAAGCAAAAAAAAAACGACTAAAAGGAAACGTTATGAAGTTTAACGACCTTTAAGGTGAGTATCTAGTCAACATCTTGTCCTGTTCCCATCATTTCTTGTCGGTACAAAAGGTTTTACTTGCTCTAATGTTATTTTTAATACTCAATATTTTATATCTGTTGTATTTGTTCTGTATTTATTCAGTAGCAATAGGTTCACCACCTATTCTGTTTGGGACGTAAATATAACGGCGTGTCGAGGCTTAACAGCCACTGCCTACTCCTTCGGGTAGAAAAAGGCGTGAGGTGTCTGTATTTATTCTGTCGATCCAGAGTTTATTGATATTTTCTTGGGGAGCTTCCGACCACACGATTATTTGTATTGAAGCTTTGAAACGACACCAGTGTCAGTAAATGCTTTGCTTATACTTATTATGTAGTTTACTTTATTTTTTACTGATCCGGAGGGCGATTTTGTCTAATTATTGTGTTTACATTTCTTAAAAATTAAATTGACCAGGGTAAAGTTGTATTCTACGAACCTTTAGCCCGAAAACTGAACCGCCACTCAAATATATAAGCGCTACTTAAGCGTTTAAGTAGCTGTCACATTAGACAGAACACGTCAAATTTGAGCAGTAAGTAGCACTTTATTGTCTGATTTGAGTGGCGGTTCAGTATTCGGGCGTTTGTCTATTAGGGCTTCTATTTCTGTTGCCAAATTTTACAATAACAAAATTTCAGTTATAAATGTGTAAAGAATTTTTAAAATTAACAAGATTAATGATTGAGTAATATGTATAGGTACTAGTGATATAACGAATATTCGCATTCGCGAAAATTCGCATGTTTTTGGGTATTCGCATACGCAAGAAACATTGCGAATGTTTGGCGAATGTTTTTAATAACAAAAAGTAAAGAAATTATATACAGCAAGATGATACGAAAAATTAGCTTTATATTTTGTTTAATATTTTACCCTCTTAGATTAGTATAAAAAGTATTATATTAAGGATCAGCCATTAGTTATATAAATAACTGCACGTCAAGTAACTTGTGGGGTAGGCAGAGATAACAGAGCGCCACAAAGGACCATTTATACACGCCTCACTCGTTTCTTTGAGTTTCATAATTCTTGTCATACACGGTCGTCGACATTTAAGGATCCTGACATCACCTTCCTTCTGGACTCGTTCTATTTGTATGTCGTGGCGGTCTGCGTATCCTACACGCTACACGCCTACATTCATCCGGTTTTGCATCGTATCATCTGCTGGGTCAATCTGGCATCATCCTTTCGTTCTATATTTCTGAATAATCGGAGTATGCCCTTTCTTACTTTAACATCAACACTCTCATTCGATACTTCTTCCGTCCTCACAACCTTATTTTCGACGCGGTCAGCGAGAGTCACTCCACAGATTTTGCGCCGTACCCTCATTTCGACTGGGTTTATCCTTTCGTGCAAACCCTGCCATACCAAACTCAAATCGATTTTAATCAAATTTACATACCGTATGCAGTTTGATCCAACTTAAAAGTTCCAGTTATTTTTTTTTACAAAACTCCAAATCCCAACCGCAAGATTGAACGCGAGAGCATTACATCTAGAAAAGACACGTTTTATTAAGTATATTTTTTTTATGGGATAGGAGGGCAAACGAGCAGGCGGGTCACCTGGTGGTGAGCAACCAACGCCGCCCATGGACACCAGCAACACATATAGTCTTTCTGTTGCGTTGCCAACCTTTAAGGGGTAGGGGACAGGAAAGATGGGGAAGGGGGTGGGCCTCCGGGTACCTCTCTCACCGAACGAAACGCGGCATGAGCTACTTTACGTCGGTCTTCTGAGAGGTTGTGGTATTTCACCGGTCGAGCCGGCCCATTCACGCAGCGAACTGCTTGGCTCTACCACTGATAACCACTACTGTTAATTAAGTATGGAACTTTTTCAAAATATTCTTCTACGCGTGATTCTAATTATTATTGATTCTAGTGATTCTAATCATTAATTAACTGCACCAATATGGCTTGGCCAATTTTGATGAAATTTTGTGTGCATTTTAGGCCTGAGAATCATTCGAATGCGTTTGCGAAGGCTTAAAAGAAATATTCGCATTCGCATTCGTGATGTTTTTAATAAATATTCGTATTCGCATACGCGAATATCCGAAATCCAACATTCGTAACATCACTAATAGGTACCAAACATTTACATTTAACATAACATACAAACTTTTCTACCAAGTCCCTTGCGGGGAAATTAGAGAGAATAATTTACATATTTTATTATATGTATAATTGCTAATCTACAGCACAATAAAATATATTCGGAAATAAAACATTATTTGAACAAACATTAAGACGATTATCATAAATCTACTCGCATTCACCAAAAAAACTAACAAACTATTGCAGACAACAAATTGCAAATTGGGAGTAACTTTAAAAGCTTTCTCAAGAAATATGCTTTCCTGTCTCGTGACCAGATCGTTTTTACAATTTAATGAAATATAAGCTAAAGTAAACAAACATTTAAAAGTTATCGACAGGATATAAGCTTATCAAAGCAATTAAAGTAGACGTGTTAAAAATTATATTTCTTTTTATTTAACAATTCAAATTTGTGATATTAAGTGATAATAAGTACCAGGTAGTTTTCATGATTTTTTATTCTAGTGTTTAACTTTTGGCAGTTGTCTAGGCTGGTATGACTATGTTGTATTGAGCTGATCATAAATTTTGCTGGGATTATTTTTGCACAAAGCAGAACTTACAAATTTTAAGATTCTAAATGAATTTGATGAGTGATGATCTGAAAATAAATACAATTACATATTACTAACAACAGTTACTTTCAGAAAGTTATGTTTTAAAAGAAGGAGGTTTGAAGCCTGGTTCATACAAACGATTTTGGGTGTTTTTGTTGTAAATTATGTTTAGTATATAATAAATCGATAATAATGTATACAAATGCATAGTACAATCGGTTACTGTTTACATATTACATTTGAGATTAAGGAACCGTCAAGTCAATTAATATTTGCCGCTACCTACAACTTTGAATATAAAAGGTGTTAGGTAAGTTACAATTGCAGTTTATAAGAAAAAGAAAATACATAAGTACTACGAATAAAACATTGCATATTCGCTTATTCATTCAATGTTGCTCATATGCTCATTCAATACATTGTGCTCAATCAAAAATCATTTCAAGTTCAATTTCATTCAAAATTCAATAAATATGTTGGTTGTGATTCTAAAATGGAAACAATACTATTATTATTACTATTATTTAATTAATAGAGAAGAATGTTTTGTTTAAAGTTCGTGTAGCGATTCATGTAATATCAGCGCTATTTAAGCCCGACTACTGAACTGCCACTCAAATATATAAGCGCTACTTAAGCGTTTAAGTAGCTGTCACATTAGACAGAATACGTCAAATTAGAGCAGTAAGTAGCACTTTATTGATTGTCAGATTTGAGTGGCGGTTCAGTATTCGGGCGTTAGACTGAATGATGCTTCTGTAGACTCCTGCATTTCATTTATTTGATAAATAATGTAAACTTATAAATTTCAACTAATTGTTAATTAGATTAAGGATTAATGATTTTATTTTATAAAAGAAAAATCAATATTGCACTAACCTTTTTAAAATTATACCCAATACCTGTAGTCTCAGTGGTATATAAGTCGACCAGCCCCTTTCTGGATCAAGAAGTCTCTGGTGCGAATGCCTGCTACACACTGTTGTCTTAATTTTTGTAATGATATGTAGAATATATGTGGGACAAATATCGATGACTGAGAAAATTATAACAAAGTATGAATATAGGTTTTACCGCCTATCCCATTTGGGATGTAACAATTCAGCAAGTAGAGGCGTAAAGGCCACTGTCTACACTTTCGGGCAGAAAAAAACGTGAAATTACAATAAATATATATCTAAAACCCAAAATACACTTAACGACTCCTTATAGAATTGGATCCAAATATTAACATATGGATGGATAATTACATGGTACATCCTTTTCGTTATTTAAAATAAATTAACAATAAATATCGATGACCGAAAAATTTGTGCCCGGTATGGCAATAGGTTCGCCATCTATTCCATTTGGGACGTAAACATAACGGCGAGACGAGGCTTAACAGCCGCTACCTACACCTTCGGGTAACAAAAGACGTGAAGTTATGTTATGTATGTGTTAACAATAAATTAAATTGTTTGTGACATTTTGTTAATGAAAATAAGTAGAAATAATTCATTCATTACGAACTCAAGTTCCCCTGGTTTCGTCTTATTAATATTTCCATCCGGTAAAATATAATTGCAAAAATGCTTTGAAGATCTTTTCGTACAAAATGTGTATACAATTATGTTACACAATTAAAATTATACAATAATAAAGGAGTTTATATGAAATATTTTCAGTACGTTTTAATTTATATAATTAGATTTTACTTCGGTGTGACTTGAAATCACTAAAATCAATTTTATTTTGCTATAAATTAGATTCATTTGCCAATAAAGCACCATCAAACATAAAACAAATTGTCATTGTTATACTTTTATTGTTTCCTCTCAAGTTTTTAATTGAAAGAATGGGATTCGAATCTTGGCGTAGACCAAACAGAAAAATTCAGCACGTAAAAGGCATAATTGTCACTGCCTATACGTTGGCGTATTTGTGGTGTGAAGTTGTGTAAATATTTAAAACAAAATCGGATTTAAATTATTGAGTTGCACGAAAATAAAAAATAGTGTGTCAGATTTATTTAAGAAGAGTCGAAGTAGTAATAAGAGAAGCTCTCTTTGGCTGTATACGTATATTTCCTTGGCCATAATCATATTCCTTTTTTAAATAACGAAGTAGTCCGTTCTACATTCAAACTCAAAACCACGTTTGCAGAAAAAAAGCTCACAAAGAAAATGGCCGACGGCGAATCGTGTTATTGAAATGAATCTTGACAGGAACATAGAATACATCTTACCATCGCAGTATCGCTAGTAATAAAATGAAACAAAACTATTTCGTTGCAATCAATAGTGCTTTTCATTATTGCGAATGACGTCGTATCTACAGGTGCGTTATAAGTTTGTATTATTTTCAAGTTGTTTTGTTTTTCTTTGTGATTTTATAACTCTCGCCAATAATGCATCCGTATTTGGGGACGAGGCTACTGATTCAGAAACGGAGCATTTAACCACTGGAACACTGAGAATAATATAAACTTATTTGAAATTAAATTTGTGCTTATTAATATCGATATGTTAAACAATCTGTTTAAAATATCGATATTATTAAAATAATTACTATATTTATCTGTTGCTGTGTGGCGCCGGCTTAGAATACCGCCACCCCATCTCTTCCCGTGGGTGTCGTAAAAGGCGACTGAGGGAAAAGCTAGAAGAATGGGCAGCAGCATTCTCTCTTAAGACAATACAGCCTACTGCGATCGCCAACCCGCCTGCCAAGCGTGGCGATTATGGCAAAATCCCCCCATGATTGAGCGGACCGGCAGTTGTGGCGCTCTATGGGGGAGGCCTATGTCCAGCAGTGGACCTCAAAAGGGCTAATGATGATGATGATATTTATCTATTTTTTTGTATCTTTTGTCATTCCAAAATACCGTAGTTACTCTCTACAAATGAAATAAATAAACACAAAGTTTAAAGTCACGTTTTTAAATAAAAATGCCTGACCTGCGTAAATTGAATCACCGCTGAGTAGACAAAGACTGTCTACTGTAGTGACCTGTTTTATATTTTGTTAAAGCAAAATATATAAGTTACAACACAATATTAGATTATGTCAGATTGTATTATGCAAAACAAGGTTACTGATTACATTTTTAATGTACAAATAAATCCATGTTTTATTTTACAATGGTAGGTAAATTAGAATAAAACTACAAGAAGGTACTTTTAAAAAACATTTATCTATATAAAGTTCGCAGAACTACCAGAAATCAATCCCAATAATCCATAAAAAATTGTTTTAATGCTATGAATGTGATCCGCGAAGATCTAAAAAATAAATATTAAAAGAAACTGTTTTTTTCTACCCAAAGATATTAGCAGAGGTTGTTTAGCCGCGACTCGCCGAAATTTTAAGTCCCCAATGGAATATGTGGCGGATCCTATTGCCATAGACTGGATAATATACTACTGGATAATATTTCGAAAAGAATTTTGAGAAGTCAATTGTATAAGCCTGAATCTGAGGCGTGGAGCTCGACAACTACACTACTTAGACTTATATATTTCAAGAATTCTGTTTATTCCAATAGAATATCTACTGAAATACTACTTAATGTTGGTCGACTTTGTTCACTCAAAATTCCTTCCGGCCATCATTGTGCACTCTTGCTTGTAAGTAAGCTGTGTGTTATTTCGTGCCAAGTTTCATCTATCCGTGATCACCACATCTGAATTCCATCCGGATGCATATTTAGCTCGAAAACGTAGACACAGTCTCCACAATAAGTACAGGCTGCGCGTTAACTGCGTCAATTTTAACATTTTATAGTGTTTTATCCACTAGATTACTAGAGAGAGGCTCTCTCTCTAGTAATCTAGTGGATAAAACACTATAAAAGGCTCTTCCAACTTTTATTTGTATCGTTGAGCATAAATTTAAAAAATATCCCTAATTTCCTTCCCCTATCCCACAATAAGTCATGGAAGGCACAACATATTATAGATATTAATTATAATAAAATCTAGCCATCTCCTATTCGGGCTTCTTCTACCAATATGTTCATCCATAGTCATTCTCATAACTATCCTTGTAACATATCGTCATCCTTGTATCTTTCGTGTTAAGTATTCATTTTAAATAATAAGTTAAATACAATTTAACTATTTTTAAGTGTCTGTGAAGACCTAAGAAAATAAAGCTTATTTTGACTTTGACTTGACACAACTTTGTTCACCTTTTTATAACATACGCTAATCTACCTGTTCTATTTTTTCCTTCATTGGTGCTAATTTCACGCTCCCTCTTAAATTATTTAGTGCGCCAAAAATTATAAAATGTTATTTCAGCGCAATAATTAAACTCATATTCATGGTTATAATATTATTTGTAAGGATGAGACAAGAATATTTGCATCAAATATATACCTTTATAAGGAAACCGCCTCTCAAGTAATCTAAGTTAACAAAAGCGTTCTAATCAAAACTTTGTAATTTCTATAGAACAATATACCGCTGTGGAATTCCATTTGTGTCCTGTTGTGTGTAATTATTATTTCAATAGGTAATGTAAACATTTAAATAGTTTCTTGGATTGGTTGGCTCGACTGGTGAAATTCAACAACCGGTCCGGATAATAATAATCATAGATAGTTATTATAAAAAAAAATAGCCTGAAGTTGTGTTTATCTACGCCTTTTGTATTTTTAGACATAAGATCTGGTTTTTATGTATTCCATTCATGTATTAAGTCCAAATAAAGTGTTATTTATCTATCTCGACGATCTACTCATGTAACTCACGGTAAGGGCAAGTAAGGGCCTCTTTTTATTTCTTACGTGGATAAGACTGTGGCTAGTTACAGAGTTCCAGAAGGAAATTCAAATTTTATAACAATAAAAAGACAAAAGCAAAGTCAATAAAAAGATAATTAGAATAAAAGTCTTTTCTTCTGTGGCTCTGAAAAGGTTTTAGTAATGGCCGTCGACCGGCCGTCGACGATGCGCGCCCACGTACCCGTTTGGGGCACACAACTGTAGATGCTCAAGCACGGCCGGGTGGTGCAGCTGACCACGCAGCATGCGCCACACGTAGCACGCTACCGCGACGTCACGCCTCACGCTCAGCCGCACATACCCGACCATACCGAGCACGAACAAGCTGGGGTACATTAAGGGGTACAACGGGTACACTCTATATTCTTTTAGATATAAAAGCCCTGTAAATTTATTCTGTATCTTTTCCACCATAAGGTTATACTTAGCCTCGTGAGGGCTCCACACAATGGCCGTCGATTCTAAATGACTTCGTACTAACGCATTATATAGCAATGTAACGACCAGCGTCCCATTAAAATCTTTGCAATTTCTTAAAATGAAACCTAGATTTCTAAAGACTATGCCACAGATATTAATGATGTGCTTACGGAACGTCAGCTCAGGAACCATTTCCACACCTAAGTCACGCGTGCAATTAATACGGGAAATCGATGTGTCATTCATATTATATTCATAGCGCAGTGGTGTTTTGGCCCTCGAATTGCTCATTATACCGCACTTGGCTACATTCAAACTGAGCTTATTTTCATTGCTCCACTGCACTATGCGATCTATATTTTCCTGTAGCTTTGCTGCACCGGAGGCATCCGCTATCGATAAATATACATTTAGGACATCTGCAAACAGAACACAGCTGGCATGCTGAATAACCGAAGGTATCATTAACTATCATATTGAATTCCAGAGGACCTAGATTTGAGCCCTGACTTACGCCCAAAAAATTGAAATACTCATCAGATTTATAACCTGCGTACTCTACGTACTGTCTGCGATCACCAAGGTAGCTCGCAAAAAAATTTAAAATTGTTATTTGAAGTATTCAGCAAGTTATACCAATAACAGTCTGCGCTTTGTCAGCCATATTTAAGAATCACACGACCTCAATAGTTTTATTCGTCTTCGATCTGTTTTATTTTTTTTATAGACCACACAAATTTAATTTTATGATTTTTATAGAGTAGTAGGGCAAACGAGCAAGCGGGTCACCTAATGGTAAGGAACTACCGCTACCCAATCACACCTGTAACACAAATACGTTGGCGGCATTTAAGATGATATGATGGAAAACGGAGAGGAAAGGGAAGGCCTCCAGATACCCTACTCCGGCTTTAGCCACTTTACGTCGATATTCTGGGACGCCGTGGTATTTTACCGGTCGAGCCGGCTCATTCATGCAAAGCGTGCATACATTCATACTGCGTGGCTATAACCGTTGTTAAAAAAAAAATGTCTAAGAGAAATCAAAATGTACATTTTCAGAAAATCTTCCAAATTTTCCTTCATCTCTCTTGGGTTTTCTTTAACGGAATGGATTTTACTTTTTTTTGCATTCCGACCGATTTCCACTAACAAACCCTCTCAAATACTATGCAGAAAAGCTTTCAGCAAAGTAAACTTGGGATTTTTTTTAAAGTAATCGTTTACAAAAGTTCCCACTTCTGTAAACGATTATTCTCTTCCCAGTGGTTCTCAATAGTACCGTGAATTGGAGAATTCCTAAAATTGAATGCTTAGAATTTAGTTAAAAAAATCAATTAAAATATTAAGGCGGTTTCAAACTTGTAACTTCCCCATAGCTTAATGCGGATTAATAATTCGTGTAAGACAACCATTTTGATAAATAACTATTAGCGTCTGTCTGCTTGTTTACCTGTCTAAAATAAAAAAAAGAAATCTCCTGTCTTTCCTCATAGAGTTCAGATTTACATACATATAATTTAAAAAATATTTATAAAAGGTTTTAAATTTTTTAGTGCTACACTTTTGGATATAAAATCAATTTAACTTGCTTGGTTAATATATTTTCAATACCCAAATAAAAATGTTTTTCATTAGAAAAATTATAAATATGCATATAAATTCGTAGTAATTTGCCACAATTCTATTACTATTTTTTTTAAACAATACTGTTTCAATTTATTCCGGGAACACGTAATGTCGTAATTTGTGGTACAAAATCTAGACATTGATAATATGACAGACATGCTCCCGTCATTAACTGAGCTTGCTCATCGGACGGTAAAAAATAACTGGAACAAATTGAACTCATGCCGTGATTAACTGCAAATATTCAAATTCTAGTAATCTACTTCAATTATATACTCAATAGTAAAGTAGTAGAAATCGAAACTAAAGTCGTGCTGTTTTTTCAAATTAGAATAATGTAAAAGTATGTCATTATAGTGATTATAGCTTAGGTGCTATAAATGAACATTTAGACCAAATTGGACAAATAAAATGATTGTTAGTTGTGCACTGTTGTATATGCCTTCTAATCATGTCAAAGAAGATGTTTACTTGTTGTTGATATTAATAATAATTTTGGAGATGACGAGTTTTAGATAACATATCTATCTTATGAATGAAACATAATTCTGAATTGATCAAGATTATGAAAGTAGGTAATTTTCTTCTAAAATAAATATGATACATAATTTATTATTAACCAAAAAAGGTTTCAGTATATCCTTATTTGTAGATTCTCTGTAAATCTTTAAAGGCTTTTTATGAGCTTACTTCTAATCTGTAGATAATATTTGGAAAAAAGGTAAATCCCCGCTCAACAATACAATAAAATATCTTGCGACAAATATATAATTTATATTTGCAAAAATAAGTTTTCATTCTCGTCATACAAATCGTACAAAGCTGCGAGTTTGTTATTCGTTTTTTATATTAAACAATTTAATATTTTTTTTCACCTCCGAAATGGAATATATGGCGGAACCTGTTGCCATACCCAAGGTACAATGCTGTCAGTCTTCGATATTTCATCATCATCATCATCATTAGCCTTTTGAGGTCCACTGCTGGACATAGGCCTCCCCCATAGAGCGCCATAACTGCCGGTCTGCTCAATCATGGGGGGTTTTTGCCATAATCGCCACGCTTGGCAGGCGGGTTGGCGATCGCAGTAGGCTGTATTTTCTTGAGAGAGAATGCTGTTGCCCATTCTTCTAGCTTATTATTATTTTTCGATATTTATCGCACATTAATTGCGACAAGAATTCAGGAAAATTATTGGTGTGGTCCTGGAATCAATGTCACTACTTCTTGATTCTAAAGTGGGGAGATCGACCACTCGACCAACGAGACGTTGGATATATGTATAATGTATCACGAAAAATCGTCTGACATGATTAATTAATTATTTTGTTGAAGCTTCCAATCATAGTTTAAGAAACTGGCTTTCAGTTGAGTAGTGGTCCTTTAATACATAGATACCAGTACAGGTTGTGTTAACGTGTATTGATACAAGATGTACTAAGTCACATGTGAACCCGGGGGATATTACTTCTTGGTGATGAAGTTAGAACGGGTTTTGATTGTGGTGTCCACAAATATCGTTGTCCTGGGAAATCTTTTATATTTTAAGTCTTTATACTTGTATCAGATCGCTGACTAATAAGGTTGAAAATTGCGTGGCGTTGTTAAAGAATTTTATGATTTTTCGTGTGTCAGTAACTTAAGATAATGCGATATACACATCATCATCATCATCATCATCATTTCATCATTTGCCTGTTGCAGTCCACTGCTGGACATAGGCCTCTCCCAATGTGCGCCACAACATCCGATTCTCTGCCTTCCGCATCCAGTCTTTACCAGCAGCCCTTCTGAGGTCGTCTGACCATCGGGCTGGTGGGCGTCCTACACTACGCTTACCAAGTCGCGGTCTCCACACCATGACCTTCTTGCTCCATCTACCATCGGTCCTTCGACAGATGTGACCAGCCCATTGCCACTTCAGCGAACTTATTCTGCGAGCTATGTCGGTGACTCCGGTTCTCTGTCGGATATACTCATTCCTGAGTCTATCTTTCAGAGATACTCTGAGCATAGCTCGCTCCATAGCTCGCTGAGCGACTTTAAATTTGTGGACTAGCCCCACCGTAAGTGTCCACGTTTCGGCACCGTAGGTCATTACTGGTAGGACGCACTGGTCAAAGACTTTGGTCTTCAGGCATTGCGGTATAGGCGAGCCGAAAACTCGACGCAGTTTGCCGAATGCGGCCCAACCCAGCTGAATCCTCCTGTCGGCTTCCTTCTCGAAGTTTCGTCTACCTAACTGGATTGTTTGGCCTAGGTAGACGTATTTGTTTACAACTTCGAGAATTGACCCATCGACATTTATCGGTCCGGGCACGACATGTTCGTTGAACATGACCTTGGTCTTGTCCAAGTTCATGCCCAGACCGACACGTCGAGAGGATTCGTCTAGGCTGCGCAGCATTCCGCTTAACTGTTCCAGCGACTCTGCCATTACAACGATGTCGTCGGCGAACCGAAGATGCGAGATGTACTCACCATTCACGTTGATACCCTGTCCAGTCCAGTCCAAGGTCTTAAAGACGTCCTCCAGAGCATTGGTGAAGAGTTTGGGAGAGATGACATCTCCCTGTCTTACACCTCGATTCAGCTCGATGGAGTTCGTCACTTGATCCTGGATCTGGACAGCCATCGTGGCGGTGTCATACAAGCATCTCAACACCTCGATATAGCGCCAGTCGATCCGACATCGCTGCAATGCATCCAGAACTGCCCAAGTTTCGATGGAGTCGAAGGCTTTTTCGTAGTCCACGAATGCCATACACAGCGGCTGATTGTACTCCTCGGTTTTCTGTACAATCTGCCGAACAGTATGGATGTGGTCCACGGTGCTAAAGCCTTTTCGAAACCCGGCCTGCTCCGGAGGCTGGAATTCGTCGAGTCTTGCAGCGAGACGATTCGTGACGACCCTCGAGAACAACTTGTAGATATGGCTCAGGAGTGAAATGGGTCTGTAATTCTTCAGTAAGGTCTTATCACCTTTTTTGAAGAACAGCACCACCGCACTCCCGCTCCAAGCCTGTGGTGTTATGCCCTGGTGTATGACGGAATTAAAAAGACTTGCTAATTCCTTTAGTACCGGAGTTCCGCCGGATTTTAGAAGTTCTGTAGTAATTCCGTCATCACCGGGTGCCTTGTTGTTCTGAAGTTGCCCGAGAGCCGCCCTAATCTCGCTTTCTGCAATTTCGGGGATGTCCTCACTATAGTGACGCGTTAGCGGGGCTCTGTGGTCATCATCGCTGTGTCCCGTCGGCTTGGTCATCCGTGTGGAATAAAGGAGCCCATAAAAAGATTCAATCTCTGCGAGAATCTCGGGCTTAGAGGTGACGACACGTCCATCCGCAGTTTTCAGCTTCGTCAGATGGGGCCTTCCAAGCTGCTGAGCGAACACTTTCGACCCTTTGTTGCGGTCGATCGCGTTCTCGATCGCTCGAGTATTCGACCGACGAAGGTCGCGCCGCATCAGCTTTCTAATTCGCTGGTTTAGGCTTTTCCATTCTGACGAAGACAGCTGATTGGATGGAGTTTCTCGCCTTTGCCTCATCAGCTCGAGCGTCTCAGCAGAGAGTTTGGACTCCTTTTTCTGCGATCTCGGGAACAACCTTTGAGACACTTCCCTCAGCGTGTTGACCACAGTGGCGGTCTTTTCGTCCACGTTGCCTGTGGTTTCCAGCAGGTCGAACCGATTTTGAAGTTCCATTTGGAACTTTTCGGTTTCGGCTATTTGGAGTGGCGTAGGTCGGAGAATAGACCTCATCTTCCGGGTCCTTTCAGCTTTCAGGTTAATATTTAGAGAGCCTCGAAGAAGTCGGTGATCACTTCCAGTATTGAACCTGTTGATCACAGAGACATCTCTAAATATATGCTTACTATCCGTAATGATAAAATCTATCTCGTTCCTTGTCACAAAATCCGGGCTTCGCCAAGTCCACCTCCTGTGGAGACCCTTCTTGAAGAATGAGTTCATCAAGAAGAGCCCTTCAGACTCCAGGAAGTTGACCAGCATCTGGCCCCTGTGATTTCGGCACCCCAAGCCATATGGACCGATTTTCGTTTCGCCGCGTTCTTGTACTCCCACTTTGGCATTGAAGTCCCCCATAACAACGCTGTAGTGAGCCTTGGCGGTACCATGTATTGCTTTTGCAATATCCTCGTACATCGCCTCGGCTATTTCGTCAGAGTATGTCGAGGTCGGCGCATACACCTGTATTATCTTCAGGGTATACCTGTTGGTGAGTTTTAGTACAAGGTACGCTAGCCTGGTCGACACACTACTGATCTCCACAACGCTGCTAACGAAGTCCTTGTGAACGAGGAAACCGACACCCCCCTGGGAGAGCTGGTCACCTTCCCGAAAATAGAATAAGTTGCCCGACTGTAGGGTTATCGTGTCCTCCCCCACTCGCCGGACCTCAGATAGCCCCAGAATATGCCAGTTCAAGCAACTCAGCTCTACTTCGAGTTCGGTGAGGTGTTGGTCCAGCCGAAGACTGCGTCCGTTATACGTGGCCACGCGTAGTTGTTTTTGACAGCCTGCCGTAACCCGGAGATTCTTAGCACCCCCTGTCCCACCGTTACCACGACCGCTGCCTTGGCCGGGAATAGTGGGACCACCGGGAACTGGGGGCCGTTGTATTCGTGCTCTTTTCATCGGGAGGTTTATGCCCATAGTCTCCACGCTGGGCAAACGTGTTGGAGACCGCAGGGGTGAACCTTTTAAAAATAGGGACGCTGCTGCCCGCCTCTACCAGAACATTTAGGTTCACCCATATTTTGGAATGGTTATCCCGCCATTCTTCGGTGTAGTGCTGTGTGAGCTTGTCAGCCATATGTTGTTCTTTCGCTCCCGACTGACTGAGAGATATACGATATACACACTCTACATTAATCCTAGCGAAGTGCGTTTCTAACGTAATAACACAACAATACGCTCATATTCACTAATGGAGTTATCTCCGGAAATTTTTGGGAGAAAGGGAACGTCGATTTACCTACATAGACACAAAAGCCACGAATTAACATCTTACACTATGGCTTGTGATCAATTACGAAGATTATGAATAGTATAAATAAATATAATAACATAACATAATATAACTTCACGCATTTTTCGACCCGAAGATATGGGCAGCGGCTGTTAAACCTCGACTCGCCGTTTTGTTTACGTCCCAAATGGAACAGGTTGTGAACCTATCGTCATACACCGGGCACAAAGTTTTCGGTCATCGATATTTATCACACATGACTTCCGAAAAGTCATTGATGTGAGCCAGGATTCAAACCCACGATTTCTTCATTAAAGAAAAGGTGCTTGACAACTGGACCGCCGAGACTTCTTGTACATATATATTTTTTGTAATTATATAATTTTCTTTCTTTCTATTGTAACAGCAAAAATTGATGTTAAAATAGCAACCTTAAATTATATGGATAAGGAATTCTATTTGTATTCCATGGAAGTTTTGGGAAATAATTTCAGATCTTTCCTATGAATAGGTATCACATATACACCGGCCAGTCTATTAAAAGTGTTACTTGATACCTAATGTAAGATACTTTAATAATAATAAATTACTTTAGAATTTATTTAAGAATGAAGACTATTGTATAAAAAATACCAAATCCGAAACCAACCCATTTATTTGACCTAAAAACGAAACACAAAACTTATGGCGTGATTCTCAAAGAGGAAAAGAAAATGTACCTAATATTTGTTTTCCTCCAAAATGTAACAAGCGAAATACAATAAGACGTGAATGTTTTACTAATTATATAAAATTGTATACACCGAATATTTTAAAATTCCCTTATTAAAAAAAATCAAAACATAAATTTCAATTCGTGTAATTGGTAAGGTACAAACAAATTTGTAAGTGAAAAAGAAACGAGTATATCTAATATATAAAAAACAAGGACAAGTTAAAAACAAAACAATTAAAAGGAAATGCTGTACTATTTTAAAGGCGAGTTTCTAGTCAACATCTTCCTGTCCTGTTACCATCATCACGTCAATACAAAAGGTTTTACTTGTAGGTAAGTAAAACCTAGGTTGTAAATAAAAGTGTAAAGAATTTTTAAAAGAAGCAAGATTAATAATGGTGTAATACGTATAGGTACTAAACATTTATATATTTCTGAACATACAAATTACTTTGATCTCGGTGGTCCAATGGTCGAGCACACGGCTTCTGATCCAGAGGTCTGGGTTCGAATCCTAACACTGGCTCACACCAATGACTTTTCGCAATTGTTTTTCGGAAAGTTAAGTGTGATAAATATCGATGACTGAAAACTTTGTGTCCGGTATGGCAATAGGTTCGCCACCTATTCCATTTGGGAAGTAAACAACGACGAGACGAATCTTAACAGCCGCTGCCTACACCTTCGGGTAACATAGGCGTGATGTTATGTTATGTTAATTATATGTATAATTGCTAATCTACAGCACTATAAAATATATTCGGAAATAAAACATTATTTGAACAAACATTAAGACGATTATCATAAATCTACTTGCGTTCACCAACAAAACTAACAAACAATTGCAGACAACAAATTGCAAATTGGGAGTAACTTTAAAAGCTCTCTCAAGAAATATGCTTTCCTGTCTCGTGACCAGATCGTTTTTACAATTTAATTTGACGGGCCTCGTGGCGCATTGGTAAAACTACCGGCTGCAGCAACGAGGTTGGGAGTTCGATTCCCACCCGAGCACAAATATTTGTGACAAACATGAATATTTGTGTGGCGTCTGGGTGATTTTCTATGTATTATAAGTATGTATTTACAAAAGCAAAGTATATATGTATTAGTATCCATTATCTAGTATCTATAACACAAGCATTTAGTTGCTTAGTTTGGAACTGGAGGGCGCTGTGTGATTTGTGTCCAAGATATTATAGATATAATGAAATTTAAAGTAAACAAACATTAAAAAGTAATAGAAAATAAGCTTATTGAAGCAAACGTGGTAAAATTTATATTTCTTTTTATTTAATAATTTAAATTTTATTATATATTAGGTATCTTTGTTTCAACTCTCACTTTTTTTTCACAAATACTCTAGTGTTGAACTTTTGGCTGTTATCTGGGCTGGTATGACTTTGTTGTATTGAGTTGATACTAAATTTTGCTGTGATGATTTTTGCACAAAGCAGAAATTACGTTCTAAATGAATTTGATGAGTGATGAATGGAAAACAAATACAATTCTTACTAATAACAGTTACTCTTAGAAAGTTATATAGTCGATTTAGCATAAAGGTATCTGAATCAGGAGCCGCGAAGGAGGTTCGAATCCTGGTTCATACAAATGATTTTGGGTATTATTGGAGGAAGTTATGTGTAATATACATACATACATACAATCACGCCTTTTTCCCATGGGGGTAGGCAGAGACTAATTCTTTCCTCTTGCTACGATCCTGACACACGTTTCTTGCTTCCTCCACTCTCATTATCGCGTTCATACATGCTCGTCGGTTGTGGCCGCTCCTGACCTGGCCTCTCACCAACACATCGTAGATTTGTTGGTGGTAGGTCCGCCTAGGTCGTCCTTTACTAGTTTATATAACAAACTAATAATAATATATACAAATATATAGTGCAATTGGTTACTGTTTATATATTACATTTGAGACTATGAAACGGTCAATTTAGTTAATATTTACCGCTACCTGTAACTTTGTATATAAAAGGTGTTTAGTTACAATTCCAGTATAGAAAAATAAAATACATAAGTACTACGAATGAAAGGTTGCATATTTGCTTATTCATTAAATGTTGCTCATGTGCTTATTCAATTCATTGTGCTCATTCAAAAATCAGCTCAAGTTCAATTTCATTCAAAATCAAATAACGATGTACGTTGTTTGTGATTCTAAAATCGAAAGGTCGGGTAGCGAGTCATGTAATATCAATGCTATTTAGTCTGAATGATGCTTTTGTAGACTCTCGTATTTTATTTATTTGATAAATAATATAAACTTATAAATGTCAACTAATTTTTAATTAAGTTCAGGTTTAATGATTTTATTTTGTAAAAGAAAAATGAATATTGCAGTTAGCCACTTTAAAATTATACCCAATACCTGTAGTCTCGGTGGTATGTAAGTCGACCAGCCCCTTTCTGGATCAAGAAGCCTCTGTTGCGAATCCCTACTCACTCCATTGGCTTAAGTTATGTAATGATATGTGTTATAAATATCGATGACCGAGAAAAATATAGCGAAAGTTTCGACACTTTCGATATATTTAGGTAGTAGTAGGTTCCATCGCCTATTCCATTTGGGACGTAACAATTAGCCGGGTCCACACCGGACGATCCATCGCGCTCCGATCGCGCGCGGCAGCAGCGCGATCCAAAGATGCAGGCGGTGTGGACGTGCCGCGCGCGATCCATGCGCACGTATTGGAGCGCGCGCTCCCTACCTCGCGCGATCCGTGTGCGGTCGGTTTTTGTGCCAGCCTCAAAGGTGCCTCAATTGCGTGATGCGCGCGGTGTGGACGGTTGTGTTGGTTCGCGCGATCCACCTCGCCATGGACATCTCAGAAAGTCGCCGTTTGATATCGCTTTATATAGAATTTAAATGTTTATGGGATCCCAAAGATTCTAATTACACCAATAGAGGTGTTAGAGATGATGCTTGGCGTCAGATTTCTCGTGAAATGGGGAATAAGTCGATCGAGAACCTAAAGAAAAAAATGCGATCTCTGGCGGGAGGCTACAGAAGGGAGAAATACAGAGAGAAGCAAAGCCGTATAACTGGATCCGGTAAGAAAACAAAGCTACTTTTTATCTGTAGGTATTAAAATTATATATTTTATTATAAGTAATTACATCATAATGTTTATTGTGGATTTCACGTGATTTCACTTTTTACATTTAAGCTGTTAGAAATACACGTGGTTATATTAATGAGTAACTTGTTTATTTCAGGTGCTCAAGATACATATTAGTATAAAGTGGTTTGCGTATGATGACTTCGACTTTATGGCGGATAAAAATGAACCCGGAACCACACGCGACACATTGGAACATGTGAGCTATTAGTTTACTGATATTCATTTTGCCAAACTATTGTATGGTTTGTAACAAAGTGTCTTGCTAAGTGGGACCGTATTGTAGTGGCATTTTCTGTTGCTCTTCTTGGTACGACGGCCATCGGTTGTAGCGATTGTGATGGCGGTTCATTTCGCCAGCTTCCAGGTATTACATCTCCATTCTCCTGTACTGTATCAAACGTTCCTGGCGATATAAAGTTAGGACTACTGCGTAAGTAGTTATATAGATGAACCGTTGCCAGCACGACTTTAGTCGCAGTTTCTGGTTCCAAAAGCATAGGTTTACGCAGGACTCTGTAGACAGAACTAAGTACTCCAAACGCGTTTTCAACTACTCTACGTGCTCTTGACAGTCGGTAGTTGAAAATTCTTTCACAAGAACCCCTTTCCCGTGTACCATCGTATGGTTTCATAGTATAATCATTAAGCTGAAAAGCTTTATCACCTAGTATATAATAGGGTACCTCAATTTTATAGGGAACTTGCAATATCTCCGGTGGAGGAATATTTAGCTCTTTTTTTTTCAAGTTTTTTATATAAATTTGTGCTTTTGAACACGCCTCCATCTGATATTCTGCCTTTAGTCCCAACATTCACATACAGGAACCTATAATTTGCATCTACTAATGCAAAAAGAACAATACTAGGAAATAATTTGTAATTATCAAAGTCGTTGCCACTATTAAAAGGCGATTGTATAGCGACGTGTTTGCCGTCCATCGCTCCTATCACGTGTGGGAAATTCCACTTATTCTCGAATTGCTGAGAAACTGTACGCCATTCTTCTTCAGTTGACGGCACCTGAAAATAAAGGAGATCTTAATTATAATATAAAGCTGAAAATAAGAATAAGCAGTAAATACTACCTACCTACCTACTTAAACTAATTTTCTGCATCACCCAAAGGTAGACTGGTAGAAAATGCCCTTGGCATTAAGTCCGCCTATGTTCCTGTTCTGTGTGCATGAAGTATATAAATAAATAAATAAATAAATAGTAATAATAATTGTTGTTACAGGTAGAATCTGATACGACTGAAGGGGTTAATACTACAGTGAGCGAAAACGAGAACAGTAACATTAGTAGTGACACACAACCGGAGAGAGCCAACCACCACACAGATCAGAGTAGAGAGCAGAATGATCAGAATGCACAATCCAGTGTCCAAACAACAAACAAAAGAACAAAAAAAAGAAAGAAAACTACTTCTAATAATGCAGATGACATATCAGATGAAACTCTTTCAGAGGCTTTCCAACTTCTGCAACAATGTGCTCAGCCACCACAACCGGAAACTGATTCTTACATTGCTTTCGGGCAGTATATATCTACTGAATTGCGGAAATATGATGCAGTAACATTAGTTAATGTCAAAAATGCTATATGCCAAGTTATTTTTCAAGCTGACACAGGAAGATATGGGGATAGCAATTATGGATATTACACTAATTCATATCCTGGCACACCAATAGCATCCACTTCATCACAGTCCCAGTCTCTACAACCTCAAAATTATCCAGCTTCAATTCCACAGACATCACCGTCTGCTCATCTAGCCTCCAATTCATCGCAGTCCCAGTTTCAGAAACCTCAGGATTATTCACTTCCACAGTCACCACCGAATTAAATAAGTACCTACCTATATACCTATATCATGTTTTCAAAAAATAATTAATAATTGTAAACATGTTACTTCTTTAAATTATGATTGTAATACACTACTTTTTTATTGAGTAATAAAGTATGGTTTTACTTACCTTTACATAATCATTTAACAGGTCAATGATGGCTTCACAAACTTCAGGAATAATTATCGATATAGACTGTTTGGAAATGCGGAACAGATACTGCAAACTGACGTACGAATCTCCAGTTGCTAAAAATCTCAATGTTAGTAATAATCTTTCCTTCACAGTAATGGCATCTCTATAATTTGTATCATTCTTTCTTAGCTTGTTATTCAATAATGAACACAATATCTCAAATTGATTAGCATTCATTCTTGCAAAATTGTGTTCAACTTTATCTGACACTAACTCTGCGTACAGCTGAGTCCCAGATTCCAAGCGATTTTTGTAAATTTGTTTCACCCAAAACCGTCGTTTTCTTTTTTGTGATTTTTTGCGCAAGCATTTAAGCAAAATAAAAGTTACTGCTGCAACGGCAAGACGCCGCCGTTGTACGTGTGACTCCATATCGTACAAGAGTTAGACTGGCTGAATCACGGATCGCCTTAGGATCGCTTGGAGCGCATATTTGGGATCGCAAGTTTCCAAAAGTGGATCGGCCTAACACGATCCACGATCCACGCTCCGCGATCCTGGATCGCGGATCGCGGGATCGATGGATCGTTTGGTGTGGACCCGGCTATTCAGCAATTTGAAGCGTAACAGGCCGCTGTCTGCACTTTCGCGCAGATAAAGGCGTGAAAATACTATAAATAAAAAAAAATACACTTACGATTCGGCATAGAATTTGACCCAAATATTAGCAGATGGTAATTACATTAAAATCCTTTTCATTATTGAAAATAATTAAACAATTAAATTGTTTGTGACATTTTTTAATTAAAATAAGTAGAAATAATTTATTCATTATGAAGTCAAGTTCCCCTGTTTTTGTCTTATTAATATTTCCATCCGCTAAAATATAATTGCAAAAATGCTTTGAAGTTCTTTTTGTGTAATATGTGTATACAATTAAGTTACATAATTAAAATTATATCAGAATAGAGGAGTTGGTTGTGTATGAAATATTTTCAAAACGTTTGTATTTGTATAGTTAAATTTTACTTAATAGTCGCGGTGGCGCAGTGGTCGAGCACACGGCTTCTGATCCAGAGGCCCGGGTTCGATTCCAGACACTGGCTCACACCAATGACTTTTCGAAATTGTTTTCGGAAGTTATGTATGATAAATATCGATGCCCGGTATGGCAATAGGTTCGCCACCTATTCCATTTGGGACGTAAACATAATGGCGAGACGAGGCTTAACAGCCGCTGCCTACACCTTCGGGTAACAAAAGGCGTGAAGTTATGTTATGTATGTAAATTTTACTTCAGTGTAACTTAGCTCGCTTGGATCGCTAAAAAACAATTTTATTTTGCTATAGTTAAAATTCATTTGCCAATAAAGTATGAACGTGAAACCATTTTCTCTTAAATGTTTATTGTTTCCTCTCTAGTAGAACTACGCTTTTTAATTGTAAGTATCGGATTCAAATCCTAGCGCACTCCAACGATTTACATTGAATTTGTGTATGATAAATATTGAAGACTTGAATAGAAAAAATCGGCACAGTTGTCACTGCGTATACGTTCGCGTATTTGTGGTGTGAAGTTGTGTAAATATCTAAAACAAAATCAGAATTATATTATTGATTTGTATGAAAATAAAAAAATGTGTGTCAGATTTATTTAAGAAGCATAGAAGTAGCTATAAGAGAACTGTATACGTATAATTCCTTGGCCATAATCATGTTCCTTTTTTGAATAACGAAATTGTCTGTTCTACATTCAAACTCAAGGCCATGTTTGCAGAAAAAGTTCACAAACAAAATGGCCGACGGCGAATGGTGTTGTTTAAATGAATCTTGACAGTAACACAGAATTCATCTTACCATCGCAGTATCGCTAGTAATAAAATGAAACAAAACTATTTCGTTGCAATCAATAGAGTGCTTTTTATTATTGCAAATGGCGTCGTATCTACAGGTCCGCTATTAAGTTTGTATTATTTTCAAGTTGTTTTGATTTTCTTTATCCTTTCATAACTCTCGAAATCCGAAGGTGCCAATGATGCCTCCGTATTCGGGGACGAGACTACTGATTCAGAAACGGAGCATTTAACCACTAGATCACTGAGAATAATATAAACTTATTTGAAATTAAATTTGTGCTTATTAATATCGATATATTCCATAATCTATTTAAAATATCGATATTAATCTTATAATTAGGATATTTATATATCTTTTTACATTCTAAAATACCGTAGTATTACTGTCTTCAAATGAAATAGATAAACACAAAGTTTAAAGTCACGTTTTTAAATAAAAATGCCTGACCTACGTAAATTGAATCACCGGTGTGTTTTAACAAAGACTGTCTACTGTAGTGACCTGTTTTGTATTTTAATAAAGAAAAATATATAAGTTACAACACAATATTAGATTATGTCAGATTGTATTATGCGAAACAAGGTTGCTGATTACATTTTTAATGTACAAATAAAACAATGTTATATTTTACAACGTCTTAAATTTAAACAATTACCTATATAAAATTCGCACACCTCCCAGAAAGTGGACGTAAAGTGACTCATACCGCTTTTCGTTTAGCGAGAGTTTCCCTTCCTCCTTCTCTACCAATCGCCCTTTTCATCTAATATTAAATCTGGAATCGTAAATGTAACCCTAATAGCTGTTAATGTATTACCACCAGGTGACTCGCTTGCTCATTTGAAACTTTTCCCAGAAAAACATGTATATTGCATTTATTTTAGTGAAAGATATTTTATTTTATCTACCTTAATTTTTTAAATAATTTTTATTATTACTTATGCATACATAAAATTCATACAATTTTAGTTTTAGTTAAACCGGTTATGGTAAGAGCGATCTCTCACATATGAAAAACAATTGTCACGTTAGCATCTATTGATAAACGAATCAATTGAACTGTCATTAAATTGTCAATCAGAGTGGCTCTGCTGTGATGAAAAGAGTGAAAACTTAATCCTCTTATGGAAATATTTTTGAGTTCTTAAAATTGTATCTCTGATTTATATTTTTATATAAAAGTAGTTCCTTTATTTTAATGCGAAACTTAGTTAATTTTCGAAGGGCGAGACGAGAGATGTTTTTAAAATATTAAACAGAGGTATTTGATTATAAATTGTGACGTAATCGTAACGGAATGGTTTCGGATATCTCACGAAATGATAGCATGAGCTATTTTACGTCGAAATCTTCAAATGTTGTGGTGTTTCACCAGTCAAAACAGCCTATTTATGCAGCGACTCATGAGTGGGCTTCCCATTGAAATTGTAATGTAGTTAAAGCTTAAAATAATATATTTGAATTGTTAACAACTATTTGAGGTTAATACGTCACTGGAGGTGCCATGTGGTAGCTTGTTTTAGCTTGTGATGTGTGCAACTGTTTTGGAAGAGACGTCACATTATGTTATTCTGGTTGAATTTGTATCACAACTCTTAAGATAGGATCTTTTTCTACTAAACGTTAACAGAAGAAAATCCAAAGTAAAGACTACTGATTGAGTAGTAATTTTTTATAACTTTACGGCTTTTATACCCAAAGATATTAGTACCGGTTCTTTAGCTTCGACTCGTCGAGACCCAAATGGAATATGTGCCGGAACCTATTGCCATAGACTGGGTGAAAATTGACAGTCATCGATATTTATCACAAATAACTTCGAAAAGACTTTTGAGAAGTCACTATTATAAGCCCGAATTCCACGATTGATAAGATGAAAAGCAGAGTCTTGGTCCTCCAGACCACCGAGTTAATACATACCAAACAGGTACTACTACTGTACTGCTACTTCTTTTAATTTTTATCTTTCATTTAAACAATTCTTACTGTATACTCTAGATAAATACATTTATTAAAGGTGATGACATAAAATAACTTCACGCCTTTGTCTACCCGAAGTTATTCTTGGGTATTAAGCCTCGCCTTGCCGAATGCAATGAATTCCAAATGAAATGGGTGGTGAATCTATTGCCATACACCGGACACAATTGCCATGTAATTGCATATTGCCATACACAGCCTTCGATATTTATCACATATAAGTTCCGAAGAGAATTCCAAGAAATCATTGGTTTGAGCCCGGAATCGATTGTTGCTCGATCAATACACTACTTAGACTTATATAATAGGTTGGGGAAAAAGTATTTTCGTATTTTTGTATGAAAAGTCAAGACATTTTTTTCAAAGTTTATTTACATTTATTTACAATATATATGTACCGTTTTGTTGAATAACTTTCTGCCATTTTGTGGGCAGAGACATTATCCCGTTACTGTAGAAACTTTGGGACTTCTGATCAAAAAAACGGGACAAATAGTTTTGGCAGTCCTCTCTTGAGGTCAACCTTACAGAACCTAAAGAATTCTGAAGAGACCGAAACAGGTGAAAATCTGAAGGCGCAAGGTCAGGGCTATATGGTGGATGCACTAGGACCTCCCAGTCGAACTCTCTTAATTTTTGCTGAGTGGCTAAAGATGTGTGTGGTCTAGCGTTATCGTGATGAAAGACCACACCCTTCCTGTTGATCAATTCCGGCCGTTTTCTCTCGACTGCTTCCTTTAATCTCATCAGTTGCTGGCAGTAAAGATCAGAATCGATGGTTTTGCCGGACGGTAAAAGCTCATAATGAACAATGCCCTTCCAATCCCACCATACACACAGCATCACCTTATTTCGTGTTAGGCCAGGTTTGGCCACAGTCTGTGAAGCCTGGCCAACTTTCGACCACGACCTTTTTCGCACGTTCTTGTCGTACGTGATCCACTTTTCATCGCCAGTTATCAATCTCTTACGTCTCAATAATGAATCGCAAATGAGTACACGGTTCATTAAGTTTCTTTGAGTGAGCTCGTGTGGCACCCAAATATCGAGCTTTTTTGTATAACCAGCTTTCTTCAAATGGGTCAAAACTGTTTTGTGGTCAATTCCCAGTTCTTCAGCTACATCGTAACTACTAATATGCCGATCTTGCTCCACTCTTTCAAAAATGGCGTCCATTTTATTCGTAACAGGGCGACCAGAGCGAGGTGCATCTTTAACATCAAAATTTCCGGACTGAAAACGTTTGAACCAAATTTGTGCTACTCTTACTGACACTGCATCAGGTCCATAAACATCACAAATTTTTTTCACTGCTTGAGTTGCATTTTTGCCTTTTTTATAATAAAATTTTAAAATGTATCGAATTTCTTCATTAGATTCACTCATTTTTACGGAGAGAAAAACAAATGAAAAATAGCGGGAAACAACTTTTTTTTATTTTTTTCTTTTCTTTATAATGTAACCTTTTTAATGTTACCAAAACCAGCCAGACACAAATAGTACAGTCAAAGAAATTTTATAATAAGTTTATACCTACGTTATGCGAAAAGACTTTTTCCCCGACCTAATATTCCAAGAATTCTGTTTATTCAAATAGAATATCTCTCTGTATCTACTGAAATACTACTTAATGTTGGTCGACTTTGTTCACTCAAAATTCCTTCCGGCCATCATTGTGCACTCTTGCTTGTAAGTAAGCTGTGTGTTATTTCGTGCCAAGTTTCATTTAGCCATGATCAACACATTCCATTCGGATGCATATTTAGCTCGAAAACATAGACACAATCTCTACACTAAGTACAAGCTGCGCATTTTATATACTAGATTAGTATAGAGATAGAAAGCCTCTCAACTTTTATTTGTATTCTTGAGCATATACATATATTTATTAAATTATATCCATATTTTTCCTGACCCTGTCCCACAAGAAGTTTTGGGCGGCACAACATGTCATCCTATACCATTCTCTTCTATCATTCCGCCATCTCCGCACTTATATACATAAAACATAACTTCACGGCAAATCCCTTGCCGGGTAGGCAGAGAGAACAGAGCGCCATAAGGCACGATTCTTACACGTCCCACTCGCTTCGTTGACTTTCATAACTTTTTACATGTACGCGCGTCGATTTTTGATGCTCTTAACATTACCTTCTTCCAGAACACGTTCTATTTGGTCATACACTTATTCCCTTCATACTGATATTAACCATAATAAAATCTATTCATCTCCTATTCGGGCTTCTTCTACCAATATGTTCATCCATAGTCATTCTCAACGCTATCCTTGTAACGTGACTTTCTTCCCTTCTCATAACATGTCCTTACTACGCCAATCTACCTGTTCTATTTTTTTTCCGTAATTGGTGCTAATTTCACGCTCCCTCTTAAATTATTATGAACGTACAAAATTATAAAATGTTATTTCAGCGCAATAATTAAACTCATATTCATGTTTATAATGTTATTTGTAAGGATGAGACAAATATTTGCATCAAATATATACCTTTTTATGGAAATCGCCTCTCAAGTAATCTAAGTTAACAAAAGCGTTCTAATCAAAACTTTGTAATTTCTATAGAACAATATACCGCTGTGGAATTCCATTCGTGTCCTGTTGTCTGTAATTATTATTTCAATAGATAACGTAGACATTTAAATAGTTTCTTGGATTGGTTGGCTCGACTGGTGAAATACAACAACCTCTAAGAAAATCGACGTAAATTGGCTTAAGCTGGAGGTCCGGTTAATAATAATCATAGATCATTATTAAAAAACTAACAACTTGAAGTTTATCTCGACGATGTACTCATAAGGGCAAGTAAGGGCCTCCTTTTATTTCTTACGTGTATAAGACTTTGGCTAGTTACAGAGTTCCATAAGGAAATTACAATTTTATAACAATAAAAAGACAAAAGCAAAGCCAATAAAAAGATAATTAGAATGAAAGTCGTTTCTTCTGTAGGTCTGATAACGTTTTTGTAACGTCCGATGAAATAATGTAATCAAATTGTTATTTGAAGTATTCACCAAGTCATACCAATAACAGTCTGCCCTTTGTCAGCCATATTTAAGAATCATATTACTGGGCCTCAATATTTTTATTCGTCTTCTATCTGGTTTATTTTCATTTTTACAGTGTACACAAATTTAATTTTATGATTTTTTATGGAGTAGTAAGGCAAACGAGCAAGCAGGTCACCTAATGGTAAGGAACTACCGCCACCCAATCGCACCTGTAACACAAATACGTTGGTGGAATTTAAGGTGATATGATGGAAAAAGGAAAGGAAAGGGAGGGCCTCCAGATACCCTACTCCGGCTTTAGCCACTTTACGTCGATATTCTGAGACGCCGTGGTATTTTACCGGTCGAGCCGGCTCATTCATGCAAAGCGTGCATACATTCATACTGCGTGGCTATAACCATTGTTAAAAAAATATATGTCTAAGAGAAATCAAAATGTACATTTTCAGAAAATCTTCCAAATTTTCCTTCATCTCTCTTGGGTTTTCTTTAACGGAATGGATTTTACTTTTTTGCATTCCGACCGATTTTCACTAACAAACCTTCTCAAATACTATGCAGAAAAGCTTTCAGCAAAGTAAACTTGGGATTTTTTTTAAAGTAATCGTTTACGGAAGTGGGTTCCTAATGGTTTTCAATAGCACTGTGAGTTGCAGAATTCCTAAAATTTAATGCTTAGAATTTCGTTAAAAAAATTCAATTAAAATATCGTCTTAATATATTAATTGAAATATTAAACAAGTAACCTCTCTATGGTTTAATGCGGCAGAGAATTCGCGTAAAACAACTATTTTGATTAATAATTATTAGCTCTGCCTGCTTGTTTACACACCTAAAGTAAAAATATAATCTTCTGTCTGTCCTCATACAGTAGATTTTTAGATTTTACCTACATATAATTTAAGAGGTTTTAAAATTTTTTGTAATTACACTTTTGGATTTAGAATCAATCGCACAATAATATATTATTAACATCTTGCTTTGTTAATATCTTTTCACATCCAAACAAAAATGTTTTCCCTTAAAAAAACATAAAATATGAGACTAAATTCATCGTAATTCACCACAATTCTATAGCTATTTGTTATAACAATACTATTTTATTTTTTTACGAGAAGACTCATAATTTGTGCTACAAAAACTAGAAAAAATACCTCAGAGAACAATTATTTGTAAGTTAAACTTGAAGTAGACAAAATCAAAAGTCCCGGTTTTGATATTATATCTAGTTAATATCTATCGTATCGTTTGAATAAATTCATTAACACCACCTTTGCTTAGGTAAACGTTTATTTTAGAGAACGTTCACGGAAATTGTGAACAGCGGGAGTTCGTAATATAACACGGAATAACGACGTTATAAGGCTCTGTATAGTGAAACTAAGTAAGGATGGACGTCAGTTGCTCCCGTCATTAACTGAGCTTGCTCATCGGACGGTAAAAAAAACTGGAGCAAATTGAAGACAAGCCGGGATTAGCTGCTATTTATGATTAAAATGCACGTTCTATTGAAAAGTCTAAATAGACATTAATAAACTTTATCTAGTAACTAGTGAGTCGAAATCGAAACGAGAGTCGTGCTGATTTTTCAAATTAGAATAATTTAAAATTATGTTGATATAGTTTAGGTGCAACTATAAATAAAAATTCAGACCAAATAAGACGGTTAATTTGTTTTAATTGTTATTTGTACACGATTGTGAATTCCTATTAATAAAGTCGAAGAAGATGTTTACTTGTTGTTGATATTAATAATAATTTGGGAGACGATGACTTTTACATAATATATCAATAAAAAGATTCAGTGGCGTGGCTATACCGGATGAAATACTTAAAGATTGAAATGTTTTCGATTTTAAGCAAAACTTATAAAAATATACTTTTCAGATAAAATAAAATATTCAGGTACAATGTAAAAAAAAATAATGCTCGTGGCCTCTGGGGTGGGGGCACGTGGAATTTTGCCAGTCTATTGTTACGCCAATAAAAAGATTACAAAGTGGCCAGTGAAGAAAATAACGAACCATGGAAATAATAATTTGGAAAAAGAAATACAATGTATTGATCGATGAGAGATGAATATTGAAATAAGAATACATGCTACGAATGTTGAGTTGGATGTTTGGAGTGACGAAATTGAATTAAGTACGGAATAAGTACGTAAGAGGCAGTATGAAAGTTTCGCAAATAGCTAAGAGGATAAGTGGAAATCACCTTGCGTGGTCAGGGCCTGTAATGAGGAGGGATGATATACATATTGAGAAAAGGATGATAAACCTGAATGTGGAGAGATAAAAGTGAAAAGGATCACCTAAGAAAATATGGATGGATTGTGTGAAAAACTAAATAGTTAAGAAGGGTGTTAGCGTGGAAGATGCGAATGATATGGAAGTGTAGAAAATAAAAACCTGTTGTTTCGACCCCAAGTAATGGGAACATAATAACATAACATAACTTCACGCCTTTTGTTTATCCGAAGGTGGCAGCGGCTGTTGAGCCTCGTCTCGCCGTTATGTTTACATCCCAAATGGAATAGGTGGCGAAACTATTGCCATACCGGGCACAAAGTTTTCAGTCATCGATATTTATCACACTTAACTTCCGAAAACAAATTTCGAAAAGTCATTGGTGTGAGCCAGTGTCAGGATTCGAACCCAGACCTCTGGATCAGAAGCCGTGTGCTGGGCACTGGGCCACCGAGACTGTAAAGGAACATAATAATATCTATATAAAATACTAGCTGACCCGGCGATCCTTGTTCCGCATCAAAAGTATTTTTTACAGTGTTTAAAATTCCTAAATTTCGAAAATAATTGCCTTTGTTTTATACACACAAACCACCCCGTTGACACCCTCTATCTATCAAAGAAAATCGTATCAAAATCCCTTGCGTAGTCTCAAAGATCTAAGCGTCTAAAGGGACAGACAGCGGAAAGAGACTTTGTTTTATACTATCTAATAATAATGGTGATTAATGTTGAAATTACTCTCAAATAAATTCATGCTGACGTATGGGGAACAAATATATATACAGATGTATTTATAGGCTAATTACAAATAAAATATTATGTCTTAAGATACACAGGAAAATGTCTTATGTTCAATCAACAATACATGTACATATCACATATTAACTCATTAAATAAATACGGAACTAATAAGGGTACTTAAAAATACTACAATACAAATACATACTTAATAAATATATTTATCAATAAAAAGGTTTTCATATATTTCTCGACCTTTTTGCTCAATAACGAATATTCCATTTTGAAAATTGAATTTAATTACTGGCCACATTTCTTCTACAATCTATTTCGAAAATATTAAAATCACTATCTACATTATTCAATTCAATAGTTCGGTTTTTGAAAACAGCGTTTCGTGAGACCGCTGTAATTATTCAGGCGAGTGTTCAAACATGGGATTGTGGGATGGGATTAACCAAAGTTTAAACCTGAGCTACGGGATTATTAGAGCACTATTTTGTTTTCAGATTCTCGTTAGTTTTTCAATTCTTCTATTATTATTTATCTTGATACTCGCTATAATATACTAAGTGACGGGCCTTGTGGTGTATTGGTAAAACAATTGTTCAACGGCTTCGATCGCCTCCAGTGCACAAATATTTATGACAAGCATGAAAATTTCGTGTCGCGCCTGGGTGTTTTTCTGTGTATTTTAAGTATGTATTTACAAAAGTATACTAAATATTTCTTACTAACCCTTATGTAGTTTCTTGTCTAGAACTAGAGAGCGCTGTTTATAATTTGTGTCCAAGATATTATTATTATTATTATATTATATTTATTTAGATTTGAATCGGCTGGGTTGAAACAATCTTCTTTTATCAATCAGTTATTTTGAAAAAGAAAGTAGGTAGAAAGTGCAGAAAAGGTTACTTGACGAGTAAAATGGCAGATGAGAGCATGAATAACTAAGTAGATATACAATACCCAAAATAGAGCATGGATTTCAGAATGTGTCAGAATGTATCAGATTATGTAATTTTATTATACAAAGTTTGATTAATAACATTTTATGTAGATATAAAACCTTAAACCTAGACTATAAAGTAGATTATATGAAGGATTTGGTATTTTCATTTTGATATTATATAAGCCTTAAGTCTTAAGTATTACTTACTTGTGTAAAATATTAAAATCACTATCTACATTATTCAATTCAATAGTTCGGTTTTTGAAAACAGCGTTTCGTGAGACCGCTGTAATTATTCAGGCGAGTGTTCAAACATGGGATTGTGGGATGGGATTAACCAAAGTTTAAACCTGAGCTACGGGATTATTAGAGCACTATTTTGTTTTCAGATTCTCGTTAGTTTTTCAATTCTTCTATTATTATTTATCTTGATACTCGCTATAATATACTAAGTGACGGGCCTTGTGGTGTATTGGTAAAACAATTGTTCAACGGCTTCGATCGCCTCCAGTGCACAAATATTTATGACAAGCATGAAAATTTCGTGTCGCGCCTGGGTGTTTTTCTGTGTATTTTAAGTATGTATTTACAAAAGTATACTAAATATTTCTTACTAACCCTTATGTAGTTTCTTGTCTAGAACTAGAGAGCGCTGTTTATAATTTGTGTCCAAGATATTATTATTATTATTATATTATATTTATTTAGATTTGAATCGGCTGGGTTGAAACAATCTTCTTTTATCAATCAGTTATTTTGAAAAAGAAAGTAGGTAGAAAGTGCAGAAAAGGTTACTTGACGAGTAAAATGGCAGATGAGAGCATGAATAACTAAGTAGATATACAATACCCAAAATAGAGCATGGATTTCAGAATGTGTCAGAATGTATCAGATTATGTAATTTTATTATACAAAGTTTGATTAATAACATTTTATGTAGATATAAAACCTTAAACCTAGACTATAAAGTAGATTATATGAAGGATTTGGTATTTTCATTTTGATATTATATAAGCCTTAAGTCTTAAGTATTACTTACTTGTGAGTAAAATATGAGTAATTTAAGAATAACAATTAGATAACTATTAATGGGCCTGCTTGATCTTTATAACGATCTCACAAAATGTAAATTAAAAAGGCTTAACCTTGTTCCCCCATTCCCATGTCACTTTCGACACCCGCCTTCTTTTTTTGCGCAGAGAAATTCCTTCACTCAAAATCTTCTGACCATGATGGAATAGCTTACAACGAAGACGATGTCGACCAGGCTATGTGGAACTCGCCGACACATTGTAGCGTGGTGCCGGAATATATAAAATAAATCTTTGCAGCGTAATTCTCCGTGTTAGCTGGGGCGCCAGGGGGCCACTCCAAACTTAAAGATTGGCAACGTAACTGTGACAATACTTGTGTTGGTTGCCCATGGTGCCAATGGGCGCTAGCCGCTCAGCACCAAAAAATATCCTATAGTTTTTTGACATAATGTTTTAATACGCCAATTTTAAGTAAAAAAGTGTTTGATTATTTGACTTTTATCCGTTTCTACGTACAATTGCGACCTTAATATATGATAACTAGCTGACCCAGCAAACGTTGTCTTGCCGAAAAATAAAATTTAAAAAATAGGGGTTAATCGTAGGGGGTTGAAAATTTAGGGTTGCATGTATTTTTGTATCCCGTTTTATAAAAAAAATAAGAAACAGAAATATGTCGAAAAATTAAAAAAAAAAATTGAGGGGTGGGCTACCCTTGTGATTTAGGGGGATGAAAAATAGATGTTGTCCTATTCTCAGACCTACCAGACACGCACATAAAATTTCATGAGAATCGGTCAAGCCGTTTCGGAGGAGTTCAATTACGCACATCTAGACTCGAGAAGTTTATATATTAGATATAAGCTACGACATTATATGTTAACACATCCACTTGAATTATTCTATCCATTCTATACATGCCGAAAACTATTGCCATTTATTGGGTATAAGTCACTAATCGATATTTGTCACATAACTTCTAGTAAAGATGTCAGTATAGAACTTGGGATCTCATATCGAAAGTCTGATACTTTATTGACTTTAAATGTAACTGATTTGTGATTTTATCACAGAAAATATGATTGTCTTTTCAAATCTTGTCTGAAGATAATCGTATAAGACAAAGGAGATTCTAACACCACACTGGTGTCTAAAGAAGATTTAGCAGCAGCGACGTGTCCGCTGGTAGGTGGGGGTGGTATGTGGACTTACCGGGATTACTTATAATGCGGTGACGTTATCCGACCGTGACTTATACGTGACAGATAGACTTATCTCTTAAACGATTTCTTTCATCCTTGAAAATATAGCTGAGTCTTTACACGTAGAAACATTTCCGAAAATACTAGAATATGATGCCACAGTATACGCACTATCTGGTATAAAAAGCTTGAAGGTGCAATAAATATAGTATAAAAATAATTAAAATAATGTTTCTTAATGTCTCTGTAGGTGTAGGCAGAATATTCGATCATTCGTGTCTTTTGATCTTTTATTAATATTATTTAGATATTTGTTTGCAAATAGATAGACAAAAGTTTGAAATAACTAACTTACCATTAGAAAGTTGCTCTTGTTCAATATTTTGATAATTTTCATGATTATATCCCGCACAAAGTAAAACCTTGAAACACAAACACAAAAAGTTGCTAAATGTTTAATTAACGATAAGACTATTTCACGCTAACATTACAGCTTAATTTTTTTCGTTATGTTAAAAATGAGCGACACCTTGTTCAGCAAACACACGTTCACTGCGGCGCCAGTGTTCATAGCCTTTCGGCTGGTGCGTATGAGGCGTTTTAGAGGCACAGTTGAACTTATTTGCAGTGGGTATGAGACCTCGCCGGCCTCATAAAATATCGTTTCTCTAAAACACCTTCAAATACCCCAAATGTGACTATATTTGCTTGAAACTTTTACATCATATAAATAAATATATACTAAAATTGAATCCGGCCCTCAGTTACGACTTTTGAGTATTGAATAAACAACACAAATTTAAATGACATGTGTTCTGCCTCACATTGCACTGAAAGAAAGATGATTTGTATCTACACTAGGGATGGGAAAATATTTTTCATTAAAACAGGGTAAACAAAAAGATGGACACAAAAAGTTTTTTTTATATTTGCTGCCTGACTGCTATTTAAGGTACGCCTTAATTTGTCATAGCAACCTATGCGACGCTTTCGCTGACCACCTTTTTGAAGCAATGATCAGCACATTTGCCAGGAGGAAATCCTGAAATAAACACTCGCCGTCAGTCTCTATCAGTAAACTAGGTTTTAACAGTGGTAGAGCCAAGCAGTTCGCTGCATGAATGGGCCGGCTCGACCGGTGAAATACCACGACCTCTCAGAAGACCGACGTAAAGTGACTCATGCCGCGTTTCGTTCGGTGAGAGAGGTACCCGGAGGCCCACCCCCTTCCCCATCCTTTCCTATCCCCTATCCCTAAAAGGTTGGCAACGCAACAGTAACAAACACTACATGTGTTGCTGGTGTCCATGGGCGGCGTTGGTTGCTTACCATCAGGTGACACGCCTGCTCGTTTGCCCTCCTATCCCATTAAAAAAAAAAAAAAAATATCAGTGTAAATATATGAATGTTATGAATGTGTGCATGTGTAAGGATATTTGTGCAGAATAAAGAACATTTTGTTGTAGTGAAATATTTAGGTCATGCATAGTATGAAAACGGCAGCGAATATTTGGCTAGAGGTTATTTGAAAAAATCCCTTTATCGTTATTTATCGTGACTTGTCCCAACACTAAGCTAAAATGCGCTGTGTTCGCGACGCCCACACCCCGCTCTGTGCGTTTATGAGGCCTGCCACTTTTGAGGCGGATTAGACCTTCCTTCGTACTAAGCGGTATTTATATTTATTCAGTGCGTTTGGGGCCTATTTAACCTCATATTTTACTTACTACGCCATCAGGCTAAGCTTCGTGAGAGAATCAAATTTGTATATTTGTCTCTGTTATACTCGTAGAAATAATAACGTGAGAACGCACAGAGTGAAAGAACGCGATTTTGTCTGCCGCACCAGCGAGAAGTCACGCATGTACCAATCCGACCTCATAACGCAGTGAACGTGTTAAATACTAAGTAATTCCGTTTGTTAGGTAATACAAGGTATTCTTCCTCTATTTTTCTAGAACCTGAATAATTTTAGTAATGCAAAACATCGCTCAAAATATAAACATCGATAGCGTAGTGTTTTAGCACTCTAACTTCTAGTTCATTCGATTTATTCTTCGAGATTGAATGCTAGAACATACCAGTGACTTGGAAGCACTCATAAATGTCGATAAAAAAAACATATGCCACGAGCGTCGCCAAAATTAGGGACTAAATTAATTGGGCGTGTCAAATCACAATTACCACTGTCCACATTATTGTATCATATGAAAGGCGTGAAGATACAACAGTATAGTAATATTACAGACAATACTGCGGGTTCGTACCCAATCTAATATAAAAAGTATTACGTTTGAATATATAATAGTAAAAACAGCAGCCGAACGAGGAGATCTCATCTTTGTTTTTGTATTTTTGTATTTACAAGATTGTATTTTTGTATTTTCTCGTGCGACAAGTTATTTAGTGTATTATACGTAAATAGGGGTACTGCGACAAAAGTAAATGACTCTAATGTACTACCATTGAATTAACCGAATGTGGCAAGCGGGTATGAGACATTCTGTATGGTGTTCCGTACATATAATAACTTGTATCCAATTAAATGTAATTGTAAAACCTTAAATTCATATACAATAAAAATTTGACCAAGCTTGTTTATACGTAGTAGCATTTAGAACAAGCTAGCGTCAAAAAAATAAGTTTAAGAGCTTGATTTATTGGTCGAGTATTTTGTAGTATTTTTGTTTTGTTTTTGATATTCGTATTAGCCTAGTGTTTAATATTGTGTTTCCATGTTGAAATTTCGGAGTCAAAGCTGATTGTAAATTAATTGTCATTTAATATTTCAATAATCATCGAACTAATTCTTTAAAGGAAGTAATAATTTGGCTCTGTGGTCAATATTAGATGATCTTGCCTACAACATGATGATAATGAAAGTACCAAACAAACATAGAATGTTGTGAGCATGCCTTACATGATAGATTTCAATGCAACTGAAGATTAATGTAGAGAGAACTACGACGTGCAAGTGCAAGTGTGACGATATTTATGTTCTTATTTTTAATAAGGTATTTATTTCGCAGTAAATGTTTGGCCCATCAAGATTTGGATGGTTAAAGATTGAGCTTTCATATGAAAATTTTGATCGCAACATGCATTTTTTAAATTTTTAGCGGAATTTAATATTATTTGCATTGAAATAACTAGCTTAAACTAATAATTTTGTGTTAATAAAGGAATTATTAACACAAAATTATTAGTTAATTTTTATCCTATATATATATCTTTTAAATAATGAAATATCCCAAAAAGTAAGCATGCTAAAGTAGAGATGGGCAGGCTACATAGATCGACGAACCAACAACCGTTGCGGCAGAAAGGTTGTCGAGTAGCGTTCACGAACCGTTCGACGCGGAGTAGGCCGTCCCCCCACTAGGTGCACCGACGACCTGGTAAAAACCGCAGGAAGTCAATGGTTGCAAGTAGCGCAGGACCGTCAGTTGTGGCGTTCTATGAGGGAGGCCTAAGTCCAGCAGTGAACTTAGAAATGCTGATGATGATGAATGAAATATCTATAATATTCCCTAGTGGATATTAAAATATTTGAGGAGCGTAAATTTAGAACAGTATTGAGAAAAAAAATGCTAATAAGGTTGTAAATAAAACATCAGGGGACATGATTTTTTACGATCAACGAATATCAACTAGAATATTAAACCAGAGTAACTCAACTTTCGTTGGCAGATCAATAGCTTTGAATTCTAGACTTTGAGTTATTATTCGTCATAAAATTAAGCTATTCGATTGATTGTCTTCTCATTGCTATGAGGGTTGAACAACCCACTTCTGAATCAAGAGAGAGGTAAAGTCAGAAGATCCTGACTCTCACCAACTACTTCTTTTCGGAAATTCTGATAAATATAGATGACTAAGAAAATCGTGCCCGTTGTAAGGACCCGTTGGTATGAAAGAATTTGTCAAGTGAGATGACAGCAACTGCCCACACCTTCAGGTAAAGCTTAAAAGTACAACAAAAAACAAAAATTATATAGTAGTGGTAGTTTTTAACGATTTATGTTCACTTTTTTTTTATCAACATTTTTTTTTATCCTAAAGTAAGATCATAGCAGATTGATCTCCAAAACACAAAGTACGAACATTAATAAATCCTCCCAAATATACAGTTAATCCGGAGCCAAATGTTTATTACACGAGTAGAGACATACATTTTGCTATCTGATCGTCATACGTCACTTATATTGCTCCCTTAACCAGCTATAGCTTTTTTCCTTCCCAACGAATATGGTAACATTTTGTATCTAAATTATGACCAGGATACATAATGGTACATGCGATTAAATGACTTTTATTGGGATTACTACATAATTAGTCTCGGTAGTCCAGTAGTCGACGCCCCACTTGTGTTTCAGAAGTCATTTCAGACTTCGAAATTCTTTTCCGAAGTATTATGTTATAAATATCGATGACTGAAAACATTTTGCCCGCAATAGGTTCGCTATCTATTCCATGTCGGAGGAAAAATGGCGTGAAAACGGCGAGTCAATATGAAACATAAGTTAAGCCTCAACTTGGTCATAAATATTTATCACACATAACTTCCGAAAAGAATTCTAAATAAATTATTGGTGTGAGCTCGGAATCGATCCCACGACTTTAACTACAGAAGCGGACGACTTGACCACGGGATAAGCGATACGGCAGAATCACTGCATTAAATAGGTTTATTTAATCGACTGCGTCTCTAGTACATTGTGAAACGTCAAATTTAACTTACTATTCGTTCATAATAATATTTTTTTTTATAAATTAATACGCACTATGTGGCTAAGCATTCGATTTCTCATAAATGAAATTCAAAATCGATATAAATAGTTAAAACAAAATACAAATACATATAATATATTCAAGACCAGGAATTAGGTTCTAAACAAAAAAAACACAAATATTTAACGTGCTCATTCTCCCGAGATAACAGCCTTAAATGTCACATCTAAACTAAAAGTGCTCGTTCACACATTTTCAAGATTGTTCTGACGTGACCGTCGGGTGGTTCCGTAGGTATATATATTATTGTTTTCAAAGCTTTGTTTTTTTTTTTAAGATTCACAATGTGTAGGTAGTTCAGGATTTCGCATACTTTATTAAGATCGACAGATATTTGATAGACTGATAAAATAGCGGTGTAGCCACGCAGTTCGCTGTATGAACGGGCCAGATCCATGGGTGAAAATTCACATCAAGAAAATCGACGTAAATTGGCTCATAGATTGGGATTGGATCCGAGGCCTATCCCTATTCCTCTTGCCATCGACTATCTATTCTATCTTAAGGGCCTGCAACGCATGTCCCTGGCTGGCGGTTAGTCACTTACCAATAATTGTTCCGCTTGCTTGATCGCCCCCTATCCCATTACAAAAAGATTTGTAGTAAATATTATCAGATACTCTTGCTAAGTAAGTTCTTTATTAATACGTGAGTTTTGTGTATTTTTTTTCTCTTTCTTATTAGAGATCTAAAAACTATTTTGATCAGCTCATGTCACGTTCTTGAAAATGTTAATAATAAAAATATTTTATCTCAGTTGTTTGGAGGTCGAGAACTCCGTATCTAAATCAACAAGTCATGGAATTGAATGCGGGACGCCACAAACCAATGAATTATTTTTGGAAGGTCGGTGTATGGTAATACGTTCCGCAACCTATTCCATTTGGGCTGCAAAATTTCGGCGAATCAAGGCTTAACCACCTCTGGGTAGAGAAAGACGCGAAGTTACTATAAAGGCAGATAAAACTGTGGTAGAGTGAATGTGCCGTTTGGTGAAATACCACAATTTTTCAGATTATCGGCGAAAAGTAGCTCATGCCGCGCTTCGCTCGGTAAGAGAAGTATTCGGAGGCCCAACCTCTTCCCGTTTCCTCTTTCCATTCCAGTTCAGACTCCATCCCCATCCTATTTTAAAAGCCTGCAACTCAACTGTAACATTACACTACACACTTTTTTTGATCCCATATCCTTAAAAAAACTGGACCACTGAAATTGGTATTAAATTCTATAATTGTGTTGTACACGGCAGTCCAGAATAATTGGAACCATTAGTCACTAATGTATTTGCCACCGATACTGCTACTGTTCAAATAAATCATGGCCGCTATGCAATACATTTAAGTGGCGCCCTCTATTTTCAGCCTGAATATCATTGTCGTGTAGTATATACGCATACAAATTTGTGGATATATTGTTACACTTGCAATTGTAAATGGAATATTTAGATTTAGTAGTAAGAGATGAATAAATAAGATGCTAGGGAATTATTTTTTATTATAAAAAATAATATATAGTCCATATGACTATCCAACACCAAAAAATATTTTTTTAATTCGAACGACTAGATAATGAGATAACGCGCATTAAAAAAACCTATTTAATAACATTAAAACAACTTTTTATGGATTATATCGCCTTTATTTAGAACTTATTTGTATTTATTTCCCTTCATTTATATAATAATAGTGACCTCTAGTTTCAATCTAAGCTACTAAATGCTTATGTCATGGAATCTAGATTATTGTTATCGCTACATGTAATAGGTAGAAAAACAACCAAACGTCTGTCATGTTTTAAATTGATAATACAGACATTTTTAAATAACTGTTTTATCAATATTATAAGGTTTTGTAATTAGAACTATAATTATAATGTATGTGTAATTAATTGCTCTGAAATATAACCTGGTGGAAAGGTGGTTTCCAGACTATTGGTTTACACCGAACCCAGTTCTCGAAAAGGATCTTGTTACGTTATACTGGCATCGGTCTATTATTACTGTTAGGACTATTGTTGCAAATAGACATGATAAAATGATGATAGACCAAGTAGAGCGCCCAGCAGTGATCGTTGTTATGTCGATCGCCATGACGATAGTGAAAGCTAAAAAGATCGGCAATTGAAATATTTGAACCCTGCTCACTAGATTCCCAACGTATGGGATGTTCATTCAAAGATTGCTTTAACAGTGGTAGAGCCAAGCAGTTCGCTGCATGAATGGGCCGGCTCGACCGGTGAAATACCACGACCTCTCAGAAGAACGACGTAAAGTGGCTCATGCTGCGTTTCGTTCGGTGAGAGAGGTACCCGGAAGCCCACCCCCCTTCCCTATCCTTTCCTATCCCTTAAAGATCGGCAACGCAACAGTAACACTATGTGTTGCTGGTGTCCATGGGCGGCGTTGGTTGCTTACCATCAGGTGACACACCTGCTCGTTTGCCCTCCTATCCCATAAAAAAAAAAAAAAAACAACATGTAGAGAGGCTCTCGTCAGGCAGCTGGATCAAGGGCTTGATACAGAAAGCAGTACTTGTCGGTACAGCATGTATTGAGAGGTAGTTCCTCTCTCTGGTGCCGTCACCACCTTCAGCTTAACCCTGTATCCGCAGCCAGTGTATTTTACTTATTTTTACAGATCAGCGTCTCGTTTTTTATCTAAGCGATGGTGTAGCTGTTACATATACGTCCCAAATGAAATAGGTGGTGAACTTAGTGCCATGGCGGGCACAAAGTTTTTAGTCATCGATATTTATCACACATAACTTCCGAGAACATTTCGAAAAGTCATTGGTGTGAGCCGTGACTCGAACCCGCGATCTTTTGATTCAGAAGCGGGGTGCTCGACCACTGGGCCACCGAGACTATACTTATTTCACTTATTTTTAATTTAATTTAATTTTGTAATTATTTTTATAAATATATTTTTAAGTGTGTTTAATAAATTACTGAAATCTAATTTTAGTCCATGTAGGCAGTCCTCGAAAATAAATCTAGGCTAGATTAAATTTTAGAACGTCCCACACGTATGTCCCTCTCATCCTCTTAAGCAATAGACACGATTGAGATTACAGAACATACAAATAAAAAAAACAATTACATGCACATATCAGACAAACATAACCCTCATTGTAACTAAGTCGAGTAAACAAATAAACCGTTTAAAAGATCACAAATAACTATCAGTGAAAGCCTTGTTTATTAGGGTGGGCTGTAAATAGAACCGACACGGACATCGGCATCCGTAATTAGTTGCTGAAAGAATGCGTAAATGAAAAATCCTACGTAAAGTCAGAGGTGAAATTTTTACGTAAACCTTATTTTTAAGGTAGTAAAGTAGATTTTTCCCTAGCACAGTTTGTCCTGTTGAAGTATTGGCCTTATTAATGGTAGCAAGTGAAGTTTTTCTTCAAATTGAGTTATAGACATAGAACGAGTATGCAAAGGCATTCGAGGAAATGAAAAAGCTTTGTATTGATTAAATTATTAAGTATTATACTAAAGAAGTGCCTAATTCAAAAATTTATATGAGATTTATAGTTTTAATATTGGTACAGCAGGAGTTCGTGGTATGAACTGCAGGCTCGACTTATGAAATACCACGGCCTTTCAGTAAATCGATTTAAAAATTACTCCTAACACGTTTCGTTTGGTGTAAGGCATAGTGTAAGGCAAAATGGTATATACAAATATTGCAAAGAAAATGATTGAGGCCTCTCGCGACCATAGGGCTGGCTTATTCTTTACACAGAGGATTAGCAGTAGACCGAGATGCGAATAAATTTAATTAATATTAGCGTTTTAATTGTATATATTTTAAATAATGCAATTAAACTATTTCTTTTGACTATTGTAAAAATGATTTTATTATTTTACATAACATAACTTCACGCCTTTTGTTACCCGAAGGTGTAAGCAGCGGCTGTTAAGCCTCGTCTCGCCGTTATGTTTACGTCCCAAATGGAATAGGTGGCGAACCTATTGCCATACCGGGCACAAAGTTTTTCAGTCATCGATATTTATCACACATAACTTCCGAAAATAATTTCGAAAAGTCATTGGTGTGAGCCAGTGTCTGGAATCGAACCCCGGACCTCTGGATCAGAGGCCGTGCGCTCGCCCACTGCGCCACGGAGACTGACCGATTTTATTATTTTTATTACATAAAATATATGTTATTCCGCTAAATCGGTGTGGAAATTCATGGAAGTGAAAACTCTTTAAAATAAAGATGTCGCCATCCCGTTTCTGGTTCTGACAGAACTAATCTGCGGGCAAACAGATGAATAACGGGCCGCACCACTGTGACTAAGGCTTCACCGAAATAAATGGATCCTGATTGAAAACGCTTGTCTTTTTAATATAAGATAAAAATAAGTGACTATTTTCATCTCTTATTTGCCCCCAAATGGCATACACACGTTTAAAAATGCTACTATTTTACTTTACTATAAGTCTCCGTGGTCGAGCACACGGCTCCTAATCAAAAGGTCCGGGTTCGAATCCTGACACTGGCTCACACCAATGACTTTTCGAAATTGTTTGTTGTGTCGGAAGTTAAGTGTGATAAATATCGATGACTGAAAACTTTGTGCCCGGTATGGCAATAGGTTCGCCACCTATTCCATTTGGGACGTAAAATTAACGGCGAGACGAGGTTTAACAGCCGCTGCCTATACCTTCGGGTAACAAAAGGCGTGAAGTTATGTTATGTTACTTTAATTATAGGAAACACAATAGGGGCCTCGTGGCGTATAGGTAAAAGCACCGACTTCGAAATTGAGGTCGATGGGTTCTATCCCGACCCGATTACATATATTTATGACATAGGCATGGACGTTTTTATGGCGTCTGGGTGTGTTATATGTATGTACTTACATAAGAACACTTTATATGTATTAATATCCGATGACTAGTATCCATAACATAAGCATTTATTTGCTTTACTTGGAACTAGAGCGCGCTGTGTGTATCAAAAATATTATTATTATTTAGTTTCGGATGTTAACCAGTTTCTCTATGACGTTTACGGGTGAAAACCAAGGAAACGTAATGTTGAACCACTTAATGTTGAATGTTATAGTATAATAATTATAGTAATAATTCACCTTATAAAGATTCCCAATGAAATATTTGCGGAATGGCTAGTGAGTGCGTACAGGCGGACAGCTTATTTAATATTATAAAGAAATTCTTAATTAAAATTCTTAGTATCCATTATTTCATCTTTTTATTAATTTTCTAACCAGACCCTGGTTGTTCACGAGTCTGTGTTGTTCATTTAATGGTGAAATTCTCTTTTTTTATGGGATAGGAGGGCAAACGAGCAGGCGTGTCACCTGATGGTAAGCAACCAACGCCGCCCATGGACACCAGCAACACATATAGTGTTACTGTTGCGTTGCCGACCTATAAGGGATAGGGGATAGGAAAGGATGGGGAAGGGGGGTGGGCCTCCGGGTACCTCTCTCACAGAACGAAACGCGGCACGAGCCACTTTACGTCGGTCTTCTAAGAGGTCGTGGTATTTCACCGGTCCAGCCCGCCCATTCATGCAGCGAACTGCTTGGCTCTACCACTGTTAAAAACCTTCTTGGAATGCTAGATTTCACTCGATTAATACTCTTACATACCTCTTTTTATCTCCATACTAGCTGACCCGGCAAACTTTGTTTCGCCGCAAAAGCATTATATTATGAGTAAATAAAATATTTTTTCTGAAATAAAAGTAGCCCAAGTTCTTCTTATTACTTCAGCTACCTAAAAAAAGTCTCGTTAAAATTGATCCAGCCATTACATAAATAAGCAGAAACAAAGAAATAGACATATATATATATAGAGAAAAATAATATTATTTTGGTGTATACGTTACCGGAAATGTATGAAATCAAGGAATTGTATACAAATCCTACGAAATGTGTACAATTCCGATACTATTTAGGAAATGCATAAAATATTGTTTGAAAAACTATTTAATGCATAGATAAATGTATAAATTTCTTCGGAATTGTATATAATTCCAATATCGTATTAGGAAATGTATAAAGTAAAGTCGTCTGTGTCTAGAAGAACTCTTGGACACACATTAATCTGAGATCGAGCATAGAATTGTCTTAAGATACCGTTCTTGGTACCAATCTAATAGAATTCATCATTGGTTTTAGTCAAAACTACACCAATATGTTACGAACGTCACCTCGTATTGTTTCTTTTTTAAAGAAAATAGAAAACAAAGAACCTACTTAGTATTTGCTATTTAGGAAATGTATAGATTTCCTAGCAAATGTGTAATTCATTTCAAACATTTCCGTGCAATATTAGGAATTACATACATTTCCTGGGAATTGTATACAATGACTGAATGATGATGGTGATTCATAATATCTAATTAATTAAAGTGAGAAAAGTTCTCGAGTACTTAGCAGTAAAGTGTCGCACTATCCCAAAAGATACTGATCACAAAAAAATCACATACCGTATATTGTTACAATTTGTAATTGTCGTTATTTGACTAATGTCAACATTCATAACTATTTTTCCCATACTAACTCATCATCATTTTCCCATTGCCCCTATCTTACTCTTAGTGAGGTCGGCACAACATTTCATCCTTTCCAACTATCCATGATGTCAAAAGTTTTGACTCCTTCATTAGAATTTGTTCTAATAGGTGGGTAGGTGGTCTTTGCGGTGCTCTTCCAGTATCCTGTCGGCCCTGGTAGCCAGGTTTTTAGGTTCAAAACACTTCTAAAGGAGTGCCGTTCCTTCTATTGAAGAATAGTGATGGAATCGGTACAAATTGATACATTTGTGCGAAATGTGTGATCCGTTCTTGAGTTTCACGATGAGGAAGTTAGACTGATTAGAGAGAGGCGACTGAACACATCTCTTTATCTATAGTGGAAGCCAACTGAACTGAAAAATCATCGTCACCTTCTTCGCAGTAATCTTCAACGACTTCGACAAAAATGACCTTCCGTTGCTTGATAATGTTACTCTCCAAACCAATGTATTATTTAAATTTGATTTAGTTTTCTTTACTTAAAAAATAACGTCACTAAATATTTACATGATCATATTAATTATAAATTGCAATATTTCAAACATATTACAGTGACATGGCAGAACTAATTTTGACATTTGGCTAAAAGTGTAATGTCAATATTAATCCCAAGTTTTGTTTACATGCAAACTTTCCACTAACAATGAACTTTATGGTATGTTTTTAAAGGTCAAATTTCCTTGTGTGTCAAAATGTGGTTACGAATCGTTTGTATGGGAAAAGTAATTTGGATTTTTTTAGTATTTTACTCGCAATTTATCCATATTTTCCTATCCTATGTGCGATTCCTGGCTCTAAGCTACCTCTCAACCAATTTTCAGCCAAATCAGTATGGCCTTTCTTGAGTTATAAGCGTTGTAACAAACATGACTTTCTTTTATATATATAGATTATAAACTTAATATGTTTCGCCAAAAATAACTCATTAGCAACAAAAGTTTTCATAGCAATGTGGCATTTATTAAAAACTAGAGATGCTTAAGTAAAAAAACTAAATGTCAGTGGTCTTTCTCCTTGAGCCAAACGCGAGATATGTCATTTAGCGGTTCCCTCATATTGTTAGCGTTGCAATTACAATTTCAACTTGTTCAAGATAAGGGTCAGAGGGTTGTTTCGATGGTCTGCGGTATCATCAGTACGGAATATGAACAATTTGGTAGTAATTGATACATATAACACAAGAAGATAATGAGAACTTGTTGTAAATGAGATGTCCCCATTCTGTGTTTTCAACTTTAGTATTTGTTAAAATTCAGATTCTAAGATTCAGAAAAAAACTGTTAATTCATAAATTAGTGGTCATTTTGGTAGGCTAGAGGTCGAGCACCTTGTTTTTGAATTAAGAATTCGTAGGATCAGATTTGGATATTAATCACACATCTGTAACTTCAGATGTGTGATTAATATCGTAGACCAACAACATTGCTCCCGGTGTATCGCAACAGGATCCGCCAGCTATTCGCTTTGGGTCGTAATATTTGGTGAGAAGAGGGTTAACGAGACGAGTAACTTACACTTCCAATTAGTATTCCACACTCTTATTTAAGGCGTTTTATTTTACGTCCATTTCCTTTTTATTTTATGCCCCTATTGAAAGGAATTTGATGTTGATAGGTAGAATTGAATGCAATAAACGGATGAATTGTTAAAAGTAATAAACATAATAGAACATAACCTCACGCCAAATCGTTATGTCACGTGGAAAGTGGAATAGGTGTTGAACTTATTGGCATACACCGGACACGCGGTTGTCAGTCATCCATATTTATCACACAGTAATTCCGAAGACAATTCTGAGAAATCACTGGTATGAGCGTGGACTCGATCCCACGATTTCTGAATCAAAAGCAGGGAGCTTGATCACTTGACTACCGAGACTTATTTTTCCTTCTTAAATTATTGTTAAAAAAATCTAAAAAAAACCCCTTAATTAACGATGTGCACTCTTTAACATTGTAATTAAATAACACGCAAGACAAAATGTGTATATAGATAATTAAATTAATATGCAGCGAAGCCTTTTCACAATTATAACAGTCGAGTTGATCTAGCAGGTGGTTCGCATTATTCAATTACAACTAATAAACACACAAACCATGGTTTGGGCGGGCGGGCGGCGGCGGTGCTAATTACGTTTCTGAGGAGGTCGCATTTGAAAACGTTATGTCATAACTTGATTATAAACGTTTATTTATTTAAACATGTCAGGTTGTTGTATTTGTATTTCGACGTGTATTGATTCTGTTTAGATATTTTTTTGTAACTTTCCAGCTCTAGTTTTAGACTATAACATCTATCTACAACATCTTCATTATTTGAATATGTGTTTTTCTTTGATATTATGTGGCATATTTATTTATTTAACTAACTACTAAGGATGTGCAGAGTGACCCTCGCTGACCGCGTCGAAAACAAGGATGTAAGGAAGGAAGTTGGATGGAAATAGAGTGTCGGTGTATAAGTAAAAAAGGACATGCTCTGAAGCCTCAAAAATTGACGCACGTGCATGAAAAGAATTATGAAAGTAAACGAAGCGAGTGAGGCGTGTAAGAATCGTGCCTTATGGCGCTCTGTTCTCTCTACTCCGCAAGGGATTTGGCGTGTATGTATGTATAAGTTATGTACCTATGTATGTATTACTCAGGATTACCAACTAGTGTTACATTTTTACATTTGCTTTTAAACATTATCGATAGAATTACTACTAAATGAACAATATTCACCACATGATATTTAGGACATGCCGTTAATTGGCAATCCATTGGACACATTTTTGTGTTGCGGTAAATGGCTAGATCCATGGACACCTACACTCTCATCACTGTTAAAATATTTAGGAGTCAAATAATAGACCACTTTTTGATCATGATTTTCTAAAATTGTTTCAAGGATTTGTCACTTAAAATGCAAATAATAATGCATATTATATACATACATAACTTCACCTCAATTCCCGTGCGGGGTAGGCAGAGAAAACAGAGCGCTCTAAGTAACTAACTAATCTTATACGATCAGTAAGTTTATAACAATACGATAGTTAGATTATACAAGGACCGCCCCGCCATCTGTCGTTGTCGAACAAAAACAGTTTCCATTTATAATGTAAATGAGACGTCTGCTGAAGTATGACCATATTTTTGGGACAGGCTGTAATAATTTTACCCATAAGGTTAGTTTGTATGTGAGTACTAGATTTGAGAAAAAAATCTCTCTAATTAAATCAGCGACCAACATAGAATATAATTAATTTCTTGAGCTATTTTCTACGAAAACCTAGAGAATGACTCTATGTCCCGACTGCGTTGATAGGTAAGTTAATAATTTCAAATTTATTTCAGTATATTTTTTTTAAGAACGCTAGAACCTCAAAAATTGCCGCGCGTGGTGCTCTGTTCTCTCTGCCTACTCTGCAAGGGATTTGGCATGAAGTTGTGTATATATGTATATTTTTTTATTTAAATAACATAACTTCTCGCCTTTTTCTACCCGAAGGTGTAGGCAGTGGCTGTTAAGTGACTCGCTGTTATGTTTATGTCCCAAATGGAATAGGTGGCGAACCTATTGCCATACCGGGCACAAAGTTTTTAGTCATCGATATTTATCACACATAACTTTCGAAATTAGTGGATGCCAGCTCGACTACTGGGCCACCGAGGCTATAACTATATTTTTTATTTCTTCTCTAGAATGCTTAAAAATGTTAGCCAAAAGATGAAAATTCAGTTTTGTCTAAATTGTAAGAGTCACATAGGTTTTATTACGTTGCAATTTCCTGCGAGAAAAAATGCTTACTTTTTTTAATGGGATAGGAGGGTAAACGAGCAGTCACCTGATGGTAAGCAACCAAAGCCGTCCATGGACAGCAGCCACACATAGTGTTACTGTTGCGTTGCCGACCTTTAAGGGATAGGTGTACGATGTGGATATATCGACGATGCAAGAAAATAGCGTTTTAGATGCAAATAACTGGTTTTAATACTTTGTTAGGTAGGTATATTCGGTACACACAGAACACCGTAATCGTGCCGATCGCAGCGGCGGTTACCGGACGACTCACACTAAATCTTATTAATTATTTATCTACCTTACTCTATAAACTAAGTAGAAAGGTGCGTCGCTTACACAGCCCCACCCTAGTGCTGCATAAGCAGTACTCATAATTTCAAAGGAATCCTAGCGACGCGAGTAACAGATCTCTTAAGACTACCTAGTTGTGTTTTTACTTGTACCACTCGCACCGCACCGTCTTTACCGGGGAATACCTCCTCTATAATACCTCGCGGCCACACGTTACGCGGTGCATTAGGGTCAGCTATAAATACTAAATCCCCGACCTGCAGAGGTCTATTCCCATCTTCGGTCCACTTGCGACGGGGTAGCAACTCAGGAAGTACTTCGGTTACCCATCTGCGCCAAAACATATCCGTTAGCCTTTGTGCTATACGCCATTGTCGACGCAGGAACAAGTCACTGTCATCGAAGCTGCCTATCTGCGGTGATATAGACGATGACCCAAGCAGAAAGTGATTGGGTGTTAATGACTCCGTGCTATTGACATCGACAGACACGTGAGTCAAGGGACGTCCATTAACAATGGCTTCTACTTCGGCTAGTAGCGTAAGAAGCACCTCCTCCCTCGGTGCTCTTTCCTTAAGGACCACTCTAAGTGTGACCTTGACGCTGCAAACTAAACGTTCCCATGCCCCACCCCAGTGAGGGCTGGCTGGAGGTATAAAGGTCCATCGTGTCCCATGGGTGCTCACTGTTGTCTGCTGTTGTCTGTTGGACTGCTCGCTGAGTTCGGCCATCGCTCTTTTAAGTTCTGTATCCGCACCTCTTAGGTTTGTACCATTGTCGGAGTACATATGTGCAGGCCAGCCACGTCGTGAGACCATTCTCCGAAGAGCCATAATCAAGGAGTCGGTACTAAGAGACGACACTGTCTCCAGGTGAATGGCTCTAACGGTAAGGCAGGTGAAAATTACTCCGTACCGTTTTTCTCTTCGCCTTCCTATGGTAACCTCCACTGGGCCAAACAGATCCACGCTGCAATGGGTAAAGGGTCGTTGGTGATGGGCTACTCTAGCAGCAGGTAAGTCACCCATTATAGGCATCTGAGGCTTTGCTTTTCGTAACCTACATAGCATACATTTACTAGCAATATACTTAACTGTAGGTCTCATTCTTACTAACCAATATTTTTGTTTCAGATTATTTACTACCATCTCCTGACCACCGTGACCTGCCTTTACGTGGTAATCTCTCACTATCAGTTTAGCCACCTGACTCTTTCCATCTAAAATTACAGGATACTTTACATCAAAGGAGACATCAGCAGCAGCAGCTATACGTCCGCCTACGCGGAGTACACCATTTTCATCTATAAAGGGCGATAACGTAAGTAGCTTGCTACTTCTATCTAGGCATTTTCTATTTTTTATTGCACATATTTCGCTAAAAAATGATTCCATTTGGGCGTATTGTAGAAGTAAGTTTTCAGCACGTGTTATCGTAGTACAATCATCAACACTTTTATTCCGGCATTTATTTATAAATTTCAGAACAGCTGAAGTACTTCTTAGAAGGCGTATCCAAGAGGAAAACCGCATCGGATTGGGTATAGCTGCATTTTCGGGTAAATATTCTGCATGTTGAATATTTGTTACACATTCCAGGTCACATTGTTGATCACTAGGTATTGTAACGCGGTCGGGGTATATAAATAAAAAAATTCACTCGTCAATTAATAGTTTTTATTTTAACAACGAGTTGCTCCTCAATTTGTGGCTACCGAATTCTTAAGAAAGGGAGCAGGTACAACCTGATGCCGAGTGACCCGCGAAGGCTCACTGCAGGGGTGTCCTGGTGCTCCACAGAAGTCTCCTCCCCGATGTTGTTGGGCTGCCTTGCACTGTCAGATGGCCGACAGGAAAAGTTGAGAAGAAGTCGAGATGTGGGTGAAGATTGAGGTGTAGAGTTGAGATGAAGGCGAAGATAGAGGGCAGCCAGTCAATAAGATCAAAAATGTATTTGAAGGTTAATTAATTTTCTGGTAGTCTGGCTCCTTTCTTGATAACAGTTTCAAATCAAATGGCCGAATATCCTGTCTAATTCTAAAATGTCTAGCCAGTCTCTCATATTAAATAATTAACTACCGACTTTATAGTTAAAAAAAAAAAAAAAAAAAAAAAAAAAAATTGAACTCCAACGGTTAACATTGTGTCTGCAATTTTAAAGTGATTAATAATACTTTTGATCTTATAATCAGTGTATAAAGTGAAGAAATCATAAAATAATAGATAAAACCACGTCACTTATAGTTTGTGTGTATATTTCATAGTGAATTTTGCTCCTAATTCGAACAGAGTATTGGTCCGCCATTGTGAATCAAATGTGATACAAATTTACTTTCCAATCACTTTTAGCAAATTAAATAGTGTTCACATTGTGCAATTGTTTCAAGACTTCTACATTACTTATTATTTACGAAGACATTTACGTTGTAGTGCTGATATCCGTAACATCTATATTCATATCTTTCGAGCTACCCGCAATTCACTTTTTAGATATTCAGAAAATCTTTTTGTAATTCTCATTATAATGGATCCTAATAGCAACGTTACGTATCGCAAACAACAAAAAGCAAGTTCGTTAACTGACATCAGCAATATAACACATGACAAAACCATGTTTGACACCACTATGTTAAGTATACCTGACAGCCTCCACGATAATAGCGATACCATAACGAACTTGATAGAACAAAATAAAACACTATCTGTTGAACTTTCAAGTGCACATCAAGAGATTGACGTCTTAAATTCTGAAAACTGTCGTCTCAAATCGGAATTACAAGAGATGATTAAAAAAATTAACGCATACAAAACAATATGCATCTCACCCGACAGAAAACCTAAAACACCTAAACGAAAACATATCACTAGACAAAACACAAACACAGAAAATGTGTCCGATATGAAAAACAAAGAAACCCAGACTACCTATACCTATACTGAAACGATACAAATACAAAATAAATTAGATGACAATATAGTAACTACTGCACCAACACAAAGTACACTGCCTACTCAGCATAACGCAGTATTACTAAATTGCCAAACCACGAAAATTAAGCGTAAAAACAAATTGTGTATACTCAGTAACAACTGTACAAGAGGATCATTGTCTGCTATTGAGAAAGTATTCTCAGATTACTTTAATTTTTGCCACTACACAATGCCAAATAGCACTATTAAAGAATTGACAAATAATATTAGCTATAAACTAAAAGACTACACGTATAATGACTACTGTTTATTATTTATTGGACAAACAGATGTCGGTGACGAGGGTAGACATATAAAAACTATAAATGAGATCAAAGAATCTTTAGAAAAAATTACCCACACTAATGTTGTTATTTGTTTGCCTACTTATATAACGGGGTCGTTAATATATAATTTCAAAGTAGAAATGTTTAATAAACTACTATATCTTGACTTACAAAATAACAAGTACGCATATCTTTTTGATAGTAATCGTTATTTAACACTTGACATGTTTTCTAATGCAACCGGAAAACTGAATAAACATGGATTGACACATATCTATAAACATATACTAACGAATATTTTAATTGACTATACACAGTTTGACCAGAACAATATAGTTAACGTGTCCAGTAGTAAAACTTTGCCATCTATAGTTAGTAACTCCCGTAAACAAATTATTAATCACAGTAAATCGTCGGATTTTTTTCGTACACAATAGCACTTATATTTTGCATCAAAATATTGCTGGGTTAATTAATAAATCTGACACATTAACAATATGCTTAGAAGAACTTAAAAATAGAAACATAAATGTTGATGTAATTTGTATAACAGAGCACTTCATGTTGGCCGGCAATGAAACCAATCTAGTTATGCCAAACTATTCGTTGGCCGCATGCTTTAGTAGGAACCATAGTAGACGAGGAGGTGTATGTATTTTAGTAAAAAATGGTAATCAGTGTAAAGAACTACACGAAATAAGCAAACTTACAATTTCAGGTGTTTTTGAATGTTGCGCAATAGAACTATTAGCTTGTAATATTGCGATTATCTGTTTATACAGGGTGCCTAAATCTGAAAACATAAATACTTTTTTTACGATACTAGAAGCCATGTTAAAATTACTGAATAAAAGATCGTTCAAACACATTATCATAGCGGGCGATTTCAACATTGACATATTAAAACCAAATTACCTAACATCGGACTTTGTCAACTTACTATTAAATTACAACATGACCTTAGCCTTAAAAGAACCTACTAGATTAGCTAGTAATACTTGTATTGATAATTTTGCCCATAATTTTTCAAAACCATGCAAGACTGAAGTGTTAGAATTAGCTTTGTCCGACCACACTGCACAACTGATACAACTTCGTTTACAATATCCTACCATAAACGTTTGGCATAAAAAAACTCGATATTTTTGTATTGAAAATATTGAAAAATTTAAGGCTTGTCTAAATCAGCTTTCGTTCTCTAATATGTACAATGAATCTGATCCAAATATAGCATACAATTACTTTTTTGATACTTTTAAACTATTTTACGATCTTTGCTTTCCTTACAAAATAATAAATATACGTGTTCATAGGAAGCCAAAATGGTTATCACGTGGGCTGAAGAAATGTAGTGCTAGAAAAAGGCAACTATTATGGAGTTATAGATTGAACCCAACTATTAACAGTAAAACAACTTACAAATTATATTCAAAAAAGTTTAAAAAAATTATAAAACTGACTCAACGTGCACAAAATAATTATAGAATTAAAAACTCCACAAACAAACCCAAAACTACATGGAATATAATAAATAACTTGAGATTGAATATTCCTCGTGACAATATTTCTAGAATTAAAGTAAACAATAACTTAATCTATGAACCCAGGAAAATAGCCAATGCATTTAATAATCATTTTGTTGATAAAATATGCCCCATACCTGGCTACGGTAATAATGTAATCTCGAAAATTGTAAAAATGAGAAATTCTTTTTTTATGACTGCAAGCATACCAAATGACATAGAAAAAATAATAAATGGGCTAAAAAACACGAATAGTGTAGGATTGGATGGCATATCAACTAGAATAATAAAAACAGTACATTCACAGATTTCTAGACACCTAAGTTACATATTGAACTTATGTATTAGTCAAGGCGTATTTCCTGAGAATCTAAAAACGACAATCATCAAACCACTGTTCAAAAAGGAAGATAAAGAGTCGATGGACTGTTATAGACCAATTGCACTGTTACCAGTTATATCAAAAATATTTGAGAAATATATTTATAATAAATTATATAGCTACCTAGAATCTAATAAATTATTATGTCCGGAACAAAAGGGATTTAGGCAAAACAAAAGTATTGATTTAGCTATATTCGATTTCTACAAAACAGTTATCACTAATGTAGACTCGAAGACTCCTATTTGTGCTCTGTATTGTGATATGACCCAAGCTTTTGATTATGTGGATCATAGTATATTATTTCAGAAATTAGAGGCATATGGAATTCGTGGAAATGTTTTAAATTTAATCAAATGTTATCTGACTGGTAGGTCACAAGTAACTGAGATTAGTAAAGTAAATATTAGCACTAAATATGAACTCTCATACCTATCACAATCACGTAATGTCACGTATGGTGTACCACAGGGAAGCGTGCTAGGACCGCTGTTATTTATAATTTATATAAATGATCTACCTAAGAGCACAGAAAACCCAATGACTTTATTTGCAGATGACAGTACTGTATCTATTCAATGTAAAGACATCATAAATTATCAGAGAGACATAAATAATTGCCTGTCTTCAATTATTAGCTGGTTAGACAATAACAACTTAAAAATAAATTATAATAAAACTCAAATAATGCATTTCTGTCAAAGACCACAGCCATTTAACAGTGTCTTAATAAGCTACAAAAATAATATAATTCAAGAAGCAATCTCTGCAAAGTTTTTGGGTGTCATTATTGATAGGCAATTAAATTGGAAAGACCACATTTCTTACATATGCAAAAGAGTAAGCAGTACTGCCTATGCCCTGTACAAAATATCAAGATTAGTTAATGTTGATGCTATTATTACTACCTATTACGGCCTTGCTGCTTCAGTATTGCGTTATGGTATCATATATTGGGGCAACTCCACAAACTCTATACATGCGTTTAAAGCCCAAAAGCGCTGCATGAGAGCAATGTTTGGCTTGCAGTCGACGGACACCTGTAAGCCGTATTATATCAAGCACAGAATTTTAACAGTCCCGTCGCTATACATACTGGAAGTAGCTATATTTGTCCACAAGAATCCCCATCTATTCCAGCGCAAGTCAGATATTATAAAACGAAATAGACGCGATAACTCTAAACTATGTTTGCAAAGTGCCAAAACTACTCTTATGACCAAGAGCTTACTATGTATGGCGCCAAGGATCTACAACAGAATACCACAGCACATAAAACTTCTAAACATAGTTAAATTTAAAAATATTATGCAGACTATTTTGTCAGAAAAATGTTATTATTGCTTAGAGGATTTTTTGAAAGACAAACTTATATAAATAATTTATCAATTGTATACATTTATAATTTTTGTTATAATTAATTTATCGACTAATTTACTGACTAATAATTTGTTGACCTCTCATTTTTATTATTTACTTGCAGACAGATTAATTTTCACATTAATTATTTTAAATTATTATTTCAATATTATGCTTGACATTTTTTTTTGTATTCTTTTTGACATTTCAACATTCATACGCCTTCGTTGGCAAATTTTGGAGAAACTTAAAAATTCATTGTAACCATATTGTAAATACCCAAAATTGTGAATAAATAAATGATTGATTGATTGATTGATTGATTGATTGATAGTTAATATCAAATTATTATTAACTTTCGTATACTACCTACAGTTGTATTTTTATTTATGACCTGGAAACCGTGTCTTTGAAGCCTAAATTTATTATAATAAAAATTTACATTGTCACTCAACGTGACAGTACCCCCCTCCAATGGGAGGATTTTTCCTCCGGAAGGAAGAAAAATCCGGGAAAGAAAAAGAGAAAGAAAAAATTTAGTAGTAAATAAGGCCAAATATAGTTTTGTCTAAATTAATAACATGCCCCGGACAATAACTCCATACACATTCATCCATCATTCTTTCAAAAAAAACTTACATATACAGATCATATTCAAAATTCACGACTATGACTGATCTTTTACACTATGAGTGTTTCCTTAACTAAGATCAGGAACACTCAAAGGGGAAATTATCCTAAAGCATCCTATACACAAGACACTACATAAAATAGAGAGGTCACAACTAGTTTCGAATCAAAAAACCCTAAAATCCCCTAAGTGATTGCCCAGTATAATCGGGAAACAATTCACTACTAAACTGACTAGCAGTCTTCGCCGTACATGCCCGGCGAGGCTAACAAACCCTAAACGGTTGCCCCATAAAATGGAGAATCAACCACTAATTCAAAAACTAAGTGCGAGTCCCTACTTTATGCAGTTAAAATTTTGAAAGTTAACAAATGAACAGAATAATTTTCTGTTATGTAAATTAAACAATTATAAGTTAACAAAGTCTAAGTCCTACTACTGTATCTTATGGTTCTAAACCACGGAGAGCTATCTCATAGGCTAACTCTGCCTTTCTGAGAGCTAAATATTTAATATCTTTATTCATATTGTTAATGAAATCAAATTAAGTTATTAAACAAAAGAAAATTAAGTTTTGATTCTAAATTGGGCCAGACTAATTTAAATGAACTATTATATTTACAAATTATAAAAACTATTATAAGTCAAACTAAAGTAGAAGTATAATTTTGTTATTAGAAAAAATAGAAATTCACTGTTTAATTAGGAGCCAGATAAAATTGCTGCAGTACCACTTACCTGATGCACACTAAAATGATACCTAAGTATCATGAAAAGTTACCAAACAACACTAAGTTACAATTACCTTCAATTTATTTTATTAACTGTAATTCCACATGTACAAAACAAATGTTTTATTATATTTTCTTCAGATATCAATTAATCACTGTGCAATTTATCTAGTACACCCTAATATATTAGGGATTTACAAAATAACATACTCAGTATGAAAAAATAAAAACAAGGACAAAGTGTGGTACTCCTAAACACAATAATTACTTTATTTAACTATCAGAGCACATATAGTCTCAGTTAAAGATAAATATAAAAATGATGAGTAACACACTGCCTCAGTACACAATTTACTGACACAGATTTAAATTAAGAATTTGATATCCTTAAAAGAATTAAAAAAAGAAAAAATTGTGGAAATTACTGTTATACAAGGTTAATTTTTAGTTACAAGTTGAAGTTAAGAAGTTAGGGTGGTCACATACCATTACTATTTGAATTTAAAAAAGAATTTAAGTTATTTAAATAAACAAATTGACGCACCCTCATTCACGCGGTCCCTTTCACTCGCTGGTTATGCAGGGACGGTATAAATAGATATACCATCTGGTTACCCTGCATGCGGTAACATGAACCAGTCGGGCCCACTCTCTGTCCTAGGGCAATTATACCCTCCCGCGTGAATAAATTGACTAGCCACCCTGAACTTACAATATTGAGTTATAATCTTCACCACTGCCTACTAACAACCACAAATCGAGGAACACTATGCCGGAGAGCCAATGTAACGCGGTCGGGGTATATAAATAAAAAAATTCACTCGTCAATTAATAGTTTTTATTTTAACAACGAGTTGCTCCTCAATTTGTGGCTACCGAATTCTTAAGAAAGGGAGCAGGTACAACCTGATGCCGAGTGACCCGCGAAGGCTCACTGCAGGGGTGTCCTGGTGCTCCACAGAAGTCTCCTCCCCGATGTTGTTGGGCTGCCTTGCATTGTCTGATGGCCGACAGGAAAAGTTGAGAAGAAGTCGAGATGTGGGTGAAGATTGAGGTGTAGAGTTGAGATGAAGGCGAAGATAGAGGGCAGCCAGTCAATAAGATCAAAAATGTATTTGAAGGTTAATTAATTTTCTGGTAGTCTGGCTCCTTTCTTGATAACAGTTTCAAATCAAATGGCCGAATATCCTGTCTAATTCTAAAATGTCTAGCCAGTCTCTCATATTAAATAATTAACTACCGACTTTATAGTTAATATCAAATTATTATTAACTTTCGTATACTACCTACAGTTGTATTTTTATTTATGACCTGGAAACCGTGCCTTTGAAGCCTAAATTTATTATAATAAAAATTTACATTGTCACTCAACGTGACAGTATCACCGTACTCGTTGGCCACAAATATTCTGCTTCGTACAAAAACGAAGGTCCATTAAACCATTCACCATCGAGTTGAAGACTGTCGAAGTTCTCCCGGGTGGCCAAATCTGCCATATTTAATGATCCTGGTATGTATCTCCATTCCTTAACTTGCGTCAATTCATCAATTTCCCCTAGACGATGAGCCACGTACGGTTTATAACATCGTGTGTTGTTGCGTATCCATTGTAGTACAGTTGTGGAATCACACCAAAAGTATCGGCTAGTTGTTTTTATTCGATGCATGGACTGTATTGTGTTTGCTAACCGAGCGGCCATAATCGCTGCCTGTAATTCCAACCGAGGTACTGTCACAGGTTTTACAGGTGTAACACGACATCTACTTGCCACGAAACAAACTCTTATTTGTTTATTATTGTCTAACCAACGCCAATATGCCACCGCACACATAGCTTGTATCGAAGCGTCGCAAAATATATGAAGTTGTAAAGATTCATAACTTCTTTCACTAATGAGCGGATCCCTAGATGTATGTGTGTGTGTAGATGCAGATAACTTATTGAATGAATCGCTTATCACCTGTGACTGAGAATCATTCATCCCTCTCGCTCCCATTGCATTGTTACGTAACATCGGTTCATTGAGACGCCGATAACATCGAGGAATGCGAATGTAACTAATTGCTTTTAGTAATTGTAACCATTTAAACCATTTTCTGTAAATATCTTCAGGTATATTTTCATCCCAATTTATATTTGATTTCCAGGTTTCCTGGAGTAATATTTTACCGTTAATTGTAAACGGTGAAAGAAATCCGTATACATCGAACAACGACATAATGACCCTTAAGAGTTCACGTTTAGTAGGACATTTATTTCCGCTAATTATATCTCCAGGAATGCGTTTAAAAGAAGTGACAAAACCTAGGGTATCGTCATAGGGGTACCATAAAATTCCCAAGGCACACGTCCATTCGTGTCGTGCACCGATCTGCACTGACGCAGCCGTAGCGGCGAGCGACTCCTCGGGCAAGTTATTTATTATTAATGAGCTGTTACTCAACCAGTTACGAATCTCAAAGCCGCCCTGTTTATGTATGTGTATAATGTCGCGCGCTAATTCAATGCAAGTTTTTTCGTTCGGCTGACTATCTATATAATCATCCATATAGTGTTGACTACGAATAGCTTGCGCGGCCGCAGGCTTGGACGACTCGTAATTCTGAGCGTTTTTGTTTTTAACAAACTGCGCAATGTACGGCGAACAGTTTGCACCAAATATTAAAGATGTCATCTTATATTTCTTAATGGGTTTATTAGGGCTGTCACGCCACAGAAATCTAAAGGCGTCTTGATCATCAGGTTGGATTTTAATCCGTAAGAACATGTCCTTGATGTCACCTATTATAGCGATTTCTTGTTCGCGGAAACGCAGCATAATACCAAATAATGACACTAATAAATCAGGACCTGTTAATATATAGTCGTTCAGCGATACGTTACGCGCTTTGGCTGCAGCATCAAAAACCAAACGTAACTTATTCTTATTAGGATTGTCCACCCCAAAATGAGGTAAGTACCACGTTTTATTTGTTTTTGTTGTATCTATAACTGCCTCGGCAAAATCATTATCTAATAAATGATTAATACGATCCCGGTACCTTAGTGAGTATTGCTTGCTACAGACCATTTTTCTTTCCAGGTTACGCAGCCAGACAATGCCATACCCTCTGAATCAGACATCTTACAGTTGACATCCTTCCACGGTAGACCTACGTGCCATCGACCATCGATTAATTTTGCCGTTTTTTCCAGGTGTTCATGAGCGCGCAGATCGTCGAAGTTCTGGCGTGGTTTCCCGAATATCCCCATAGATTCGATAGTAAATGACTTTCTTACCATTTCGTGCAGATCTTCCCGTGTAGTGTCAGTCGACCCAGATTGAACCTCGGTAACGTGCAGCGTAGAGAAACACGTGCGGGTTGACAACGAGGCAGGTACTGTACCGTGAACGCACCATCCCAGCGGAGTACGGGTGGCACAAGGTTCGTTACATTTGCCGACTTTTATCTCTAAAGGTAACAATAAATTGTAGTTATCCTGACCAATTAAAATTTTCTGGTTTAATATTTGTAGAACATAATTCGTTTTGTATTTTACATAAATGAGAATATTTGCTAAAATTAACACAATTATAATTCTGTACAGGTAAATTAAAGTTATAAAGACTACGGACTAAAATCTTAAATCTATCACCCTTACGGTTCGCTATACAAACATTTACAGTGTCTGTGTTACACACTAGTGCGCTATTGTCCCATGCGCCGCGCACGTGTAACGTCGTTCGGCGCCCGCGCAGCCCCGCTCGGGACGCGAGTGCCTCGCTTATGAGACTTACTGTAGATCCATCGTCCAGCAATGCGCTCGTATAAAATATACCGTTAGGTCCGTGAACACTTACGGGGACTACTTTGAGCAACACTTTACACTCACTGCTTTTGATATGCGTTACTATTTCAGGTATCACCGACGGCGGCGACGACTCTGTAACCACTGTATCACTATTATTACCGCACTGATTATTCACTGTTTGACGTGAAGTATAATGAAGCAACCTGTGATGCGCTTGTCCACAGTTATCGACATCACACGCAGCCGACGGACACGACGCTCGGTCATGTTTGGAGTCTATGCACTTGTAGCATATTCCGTTTCTTTTAACAAAACTCCATCGATCCTTACGTAATGCTTTGCGAAATTTCTTACAATCCTGCAGTTTATGTTTTGATATGCGACAAAATATACATTTGCTATCGCTGTCAACGGTAGTATTATTTATTAAAACATTGTGTATGGCATCGCTGTATTTTTTCTTATTGTAGTAACTATCTGTATTGGTGTTTTTAATATTCAGCAAAGCCATGGAAGATACTTTGATAGCTTCTTCGTTCAAAAATTCAGATATATTAAACCATGTCGGTCTTTTACCTTGCTTGGTGAAAGTGTAACTGTAATCCGCCCACTTAGACAGCAACACCGGTGGTAATTTTGACAGTATGCATGAAGTTATACTTATTCCATTCAAATATTCATCCAGACCTATCACTTTGACGGCGGCTACACAATTGCGCACTTTTATTGAAAATGACACAATATCCTTATGGTAATCTTGTGATATAGGATGTAATTTCTTAATATCTACCATAATGCGTGACATAATTATGTCCGGATTTCCAAACTGTAGCTCGAGTGTGGCTATCACCGTTTCAGGTGAAGTAGCACTTATCAGCAGTGCCGACACCGCTTCGCGAGCTGATCCTTTTAGACATTTCCTAAGGCGCCACAGATTTTCATTATCCTTAAAATTACATACTTTCGACGATTCCTCATACGCCTGTTTGAACTGCAGCCATTCCATGGGATCGCCAGAAAATAGCGGTAATTCTCTTGGTGTACATATGCGACTTAACAGATTAGTATTCACATTGTTGCTGGTAGAAGCGGCTGCGAGGTCCTTAAGTGCGCTGGCCAGAAGATTAACTGTCCCATCAGTGCCGACATCCCGTATGGCCGGCGAGCACGGCACGTCCTTAGTTTGACCCTGGTCGTGGACGGGCTGTGCTTCCAGTTCTCTGTGGCTGCGCTCCAACCACTCTTCTACCCCCTTGTTAGTGTGGTCTGACTGCACACTACACTCGTCGTCTATCTCTGCTAAGTCCGCCGCTAAACGTCTATTTATTAATTCCAATTCAATCTTAGCTCTCGCTTCTGCTGCCTCTAATTCTAGCCTTTTCTTTCGTGCTATTACAGAAGAAGACGTAGATCGCTTAGACCTGGTTTTGGGCCCTTGATGAGACGTTGAAGCCATAATTTCCATTCCAGATAACGGCGCTTCAGATTTTACCGTACTACCTTCGAATTTACTATTGTGAACAAAAGTTTTATTTCTTTGCAAATTATTACTATTTTCAGGCTTTTCATAGCTTGGTGATGGTTCACGGGCCTCTTGAATAGCCGATGTAGTTGCCTGTAGCTCCTCATCCTTTTTCGCGGTTCTCCGAGTGCTCACCATACTTTTTGGCGTGCGAAACATTTGTGGTTAATCCGGCTTGAAGTGACCAGCTGTACGATGTGGATATATCGACGATGCAAGAAAATAGCGTTTTAGATGCAAATAACTGGTTTTAATACTTTGTTAGGTAGGTATATTCGGTACACACAGAACACCGTAATCGTGCCGATCGCAGCGGCGGTTACCGGACGACTCACACTAAATCTTTTTAATTATTTATCTACCTTACTCTATAAACTAAGTAGAAAGGTGCGTCGCTTACAATTGGGGATAGGAAAGGACGGCGAAGGGGGGTGGGCCTCCGGGTACCTCTCTCACCGAACGAAACGCGACATGAGCCACTTTACGTCGGTCTTCTGAGAGGTCGTGATATTTCACCGGTCGAGCCGGCCCATTCATGCAGCGAACTGCTTGGCTCTACCACTACTAATACTTGCTTTACTATTTGAATGTTGGAGTTTATTTTTATGACCATACAAACATCAAGCACCTATATACTCTCATACTTCTAAGTCCATACAATTGACTCAATAGAAAAGGGGTACAAAGTTTTTTCTTTTAGTGTATAGATAAGCTGTACTAACGAACTCCTTTCTGCGCAATTATAAGTTCAAACTCGTCTAATAGAACCAATTGACCCTTATCTTTGGTCGGTGAGGGAGTGAAAGTTGAAATTGTATTAGCACCGCTAACAAGACGAAGGAGCTTTTAACGTATGACGCTTGGTGCAAGGGAAAAGATTTGTCAGAATGAAGGGGTTATTTTTCATCATAATTCTTCATATAGATCTTTTTCTACTCGAAACTGTAGGCAGAAGCTGTTACGCTTCGACTCGCTAATTTACCTACTACCCACACCTATTCCATTATCTGATCAGTCATCGATATTTATCACTCACTAGCAGACCGCGCGGACTTCGTACCGCTATATTGTATGTAGCTTCCCGCCTCACGGTGTTACTCGCGTACAAACAAAATGTCGATGACGACGATGATTACACATAGCCTATGTTACTCAGTGATAATGTAGCTTTCTAAAGAAAAAGGAATTATTAAAATCGGTCCAGTACTTTTTGAGTGTATTCATTACATACAAAAATACAAATCTTTCCTCTTCATAATATTAGTGTAGATAACTTGTGAGAACTCATTGATGTGGGCCCGGAATCGATCCCATGACTTTTTGAAACAGAAACGGGTCCACCTCTGGACCACGGGGTCGTATTTTATTTATCATAATAATTATAAGGTACTTATGGTATTCAATACGTTATTTTTTTCTTCTTTTAAGTCTATACGAAATTTTATTTAAATCGCGGATTAAGAATATTTCCCGATAAGTACCTCATCGAAGCTTTTGTATAATCTTAAGGTCGAGGGCACTCCATATAGCTTAATGGAGTATACCAGGACCGGGTATGAATATTTTATCGGTAGTATTAGGAAGAGAAAAATTACCTCCTTCAGAATGTTCATATTTAAATAAGTACTGCACCAGTTCATCCATAAAGTGTCTTCCATAAAGATAGTCAGTCAAATTACAACGAGATGAAGAGGTTTATTTATACCCTAAAAGATTGAAGGAGTTATAAATTGATACGCAAGTGGAATTAATTTGAACAATTTATAAACACTTAATTCACTTAACTTCACGCCTTTTGTTACCCGAAGGTGTAGGCAGCGGCTGTTAAGCCTCGTCTCGCCGTTATGTTTACGTCTCAAATGGAATAGGTGGCGAACCTATTGCCAAACCGGGCACAAAGTTTTTCAGTCATCGATATTTAACACACATAACTTCCGAAAACAATTTCGAAAAGTCATTGGTGTGAGCCAGTGTCTGGAATCGAACCCGGACCTCTGGATCAGAAGCCGTGTGCTCGACCTCTGCGCCATCGAGACTTTTTTTCAGTTTTAGCATATTTATACCTTTTCCTCAAAACATTTTTTTTATGTAATAGGAGTATTAACGATAAGCGGGTGTACTGATTGTAAGCGATTACCGGCGCCCATGTATACCCAGATACAGTTACAGTTAAGTTGCTGGCCTTTAAGGGAGTACAATGGGATAAGAGGAGAAAGTGGATGATTCTCCGGACACCTCACTCACCGCTACGCGGCACTTTATGTTGATATTCCGAGATGTCGTGTTGTTTCACCGGTCGAGCCGGCCCATTTTTGCATTCATGATTTAGAAGCTGGGTGCTCGACCACTGGACCACCGAGTAATTTATAATTTTGTGTCATTAACAGTCGCAACTCAGGTTGACATCAATTAAAAAATTATGAATTAATTACTTAAGTCATATTATTTTATTCAAATAAAAAATACTCGCTATATTTAATCAATATACAATTAATATGAGATTTTAGCTATAACTTGGATTGAGGATTATATTTGTTTTTTTTTATGGGATAGGAGGGCAAACGAGCAGGCGTGTCATCTGATGATAAGCAAGCAACGCCGCCCACGGACACCAGCAACACATATAGTGTTACTGTTGCGTTGCCGACCTTTAAGGAATAGGGGATAGGGAAGGAAGGGGAAGGTGGGCCTCCGGGTACCTCTCTCACCGAACGAATCGCGGCATGAGCCACTTTACGTCGATATTCTGAGAGGTCGTGGTATTTAACCGGTCAAGCCGGCCCATCCATGCAGCGAACTGCTTGGCTCTACCACTGGTCTTATTTTTGATATATTTACATTAAAACTAAGATAACAAATTACTACCAATTACTACTTATCATTGGTTGGTATATCATTTATGGGACTGGAGGCCAAAATAATGGGCCTCCGGCTACCTCTCTCAACGAAAGGAATGCGCTACGAGCCACTCCACGTTGATTAAAATCGGTGAAGTAGTTTGGGAGTCATTCGCGCAATCTATTCATCGTTCAGCATACATTTAAGGTCTGAAAGAGTAGAGCAGACCTTATAAAAACACCGTAGAAATTAAGCAATATACATATTTTATTCAAATAACGGCTTTTTATTGAAGTCACATTGTCTTTTCTGATTATAAGATACAGAAATATTGATCACACAGAAAATTACAAAAAGGTATACTTTTCGATATAAATATATTAAAATAAAAACAAATCTTTTTTTGGTAATATTTTATACCTTACACTACGAATATTGGGAGAGTCGGATAAGTTATGTGAAACATAGTTAACAGTATTCTATATAAACAGGTTAAGCTATTATACATTGTGTACGGCAGAATCTTGTTATTTTAATAGGTCTTTTGCAAGTAAACTGCTTCGTGTAAGGTTCCTTCTCGTTAGGTGTCAAAGGCAGAATTAATGGCGAATGTTTTTAGGTCACGCTTTGTTAAACTTTCTATTCAAAGTTAGTATATCTAAATAAGTATGGTAGAATCTATTCAATATATATAAAGGCTTATCAGGTAGGCTACAATTTACACAATAGGGACATAATTCAATAATAGTTTTAAGAATTATATACTTATATATAAAGGTTAACAGTTTCTTAGTTTTAAGAGCGTATTTTCAGGAAACTAATATGTGTTTGTAACTAGTGTAAAAAGTGGCTGAAAAAGGCATTTAATTATTGCCGACGTTCTAATGATGACTAGCGCCGCCTATTGACATCTGCAATACCGAAAGAGTCAGTCGTTGGGATAGGTACGGCGATCGAAGACGAGAGAGTAAGGATGGACCTTTGGATTTCCGAAACATGGCATCAGTCACTTTACGACGATTTTCTGCGAGGTCCTGCTATTCCGGTGGCTCTACTCCTGACAAAATGATTTATATCATAAAGGCTGTTAAACATAGGACCAAATTATTTATTGAATAAACGTCATTTATTATGATTATGTGGTCTAAATGCTATTTAGATTTCAATACAGTTATGCAGAGAATGTTAAGTAAAGATTTTATTAGAAACTTTTGGAATTTAAATTGAAAATACCTCACTTTGCGTACACGGTGCGGTAAGTGACCAAACTTAATATAACATCTTGTTTGAACATTGTTTGACATAACAAAGTCATTTTAATATAACTCTCGGTTGACAATACACGGCCTGAATAAGAGGCTCTTAGTACAAATTTAATTACAATTAGAAAAATGTAATCTGGTACAAAATTATCTTAATAAGAACTCTCTAGAGGGATTACTGTTCAAATAAATAGGAGTTTAATTATCTGGTCTCTGGATTTGACAAGTGCAATAGATTTTTTCCAGAAGTTGTTAAGAGGCTTGTAAAATTCGTGATAGAAAATGGTTCATGGAAAGTAAAAATTCATCAGCAATTTAAACATTCTTCTAAACACAATATCATATGAAGAGTTTTTTCTTCTTTTATCACTTTTGTTGACAATTATCATTACAGCACTAAACATTTTAGTGACAGAGGTATATATTCTTCGGCGTCTTACTAAGTACGTCTAACTCTACTCCAACTGTGGATTGTTATTCAGCACATGAGATCAAGTGGCTTACGAAGTCTTGAATACTTCGCTAACTTAAATGTACCTTCATTAAACCTCAACATTGCTGAAGTTAACGGGTCAATTAATAAATAAATTCATTATCATCAAAGCCTTAGAGTGATTTCAGTACCTTTGTAATTAACTCGCTCTTATTGTAAATTACTAGTATGTAAAACTACCTTATTTTTTTTTTAAATAAGCCAATAAGCTTAATAGCGGCTACCTACATCTTCGAGCAGAAAAAGACGTGAAGTTGTTAAAAACACACTTAAAAATGATTCTATTCATATAAGACAATAGGTGTGTCTTTCGTGATCTTCAAATTAAACAATGTGTTGCTCTGTAAATCAAAGTTTTTTATTTTTTTATTTTAACACTCAGAAATAAAACACTAATTACATTATCATAAAGTTATAAACATTACCTGTAAATCAAAGAAGCGACATTTAAAGTTTATTTGTTGATCTCTCTTATGTAATTGTTTCTCTTAATAATTTTTTTACCCTTCTAATGACAGCCATTAACTCATACTGTTTTACCAATCTTCTATATATGGCGCAACCTATTTAGTTAGTTATGTTAACACATAATGACATTTGAAAAGCGCGCCATAATTCAAATATAAAGGAATCCTAGACATTATTTCTAGGTATTTCTTTACATTCATATATATTATTATATTTTCTCATAAATTTACGTATCACGATATTCTTGCAAAGTTAGCAGTCAGTGTGAATAGTTTCGGATCTTTCCTTCAATATAATAATAACTCCAATATAATGCCACTTTACTTCTCAAAACTTTACCGGTACTACTGTAGTGCCTCAAATTGAAGTGGCCAGTATCTACAAGTTGAAGTGGCTTTGAAACTTTCTCAGTCTGTGGCCGGTGTGCTCTTCAGCAGTTACTTATCGTATCTCAATTCGTTTATTCGCGTTTTAAGATAGAATCTTCACTTAATTAGAGCATTCAATCACATCTGTTTCTTACTAGTTAATATATATATTTTTTAACAGGGGGCAAACGAGCAAGTGGGTCTTCTGATGGTAAGCAATTAGCGCCGCCCATAGACACCTGCATCACGGCTTATGTTGCATTGAGCCTATAAGGGTGTTAAATGGAAGGGTCATTAGTGACGTTACGTCAACATTCTGAGAGGTTGTGGTGGGCCGATCCATTCATGCAGCGACCGGCGGAATTTTCCACTAGTCTTTGGAATCATTTTTGGAAAACTCTTTATAGTATATATTAGGATAAATTCCATGAAAAAATAACTTTGTAGAAATAATAACACCATTTTAATGCAACTTACAAAATGGGAATATTGATATGGAAATATACCGACACAAAATACTGCTGCCTTCACCTTCAAATATTAAAGGTTACGTAGGTAAATATGTACATTCTTGAGAAACATGTATGAATATTGTATTTAGTAAGTGATGTACTCCGCCATCCATGAGGCACCAAGGAACGTGATAAGTATACTTAAGTTGTACATAAATTATTTACAAGTGTATGGAGTTTTCTGTGTTCAAAGGGAGAGCCATGTTTTTGACGTTTAAAACAAGCTTTAATAAAAGCGAAAATGTTCTATGACTTATATTGGAATTCTTTACGATAAATATTGTCTATTTGTACTGAAATAAGCTATAACAACCTAAGCGGTAAAATTAATTATTATTACAGACTAAGTCATTTAGTAAGTAATTTTATTAACATTGATATCTCAACCAGGGCAGTATTTACGATGGGATTAGCACTCATTTATATAACAGTCTCGATGGTACAGTGGTCGAAAGCCTCGCTTCTGAATCAAGAAGTCGTGGGCTCGAATCCGGGATCACTCCAATGACTTTTAGAAATTATTTTCGTAAGTTATGACTTAAATATCAATGACTGAAAACTTTGTGCCATTCGGTACGTAAACGGCGAGTCGGGGCTAAACAGCCGCTGCCTACACCTTCGTGTAGAGAAAGGCGTAAGGTTATGTTATATTGTAATACATACATATCTAACTTGGTGATATGTCCCCTGCAGGGAGGGTAGGCAAAGAGAACAGAACAACGTAAGGCACGATTATTACACACCTCACTCGCTTCTTCGACTTTCATAGCTCTTGTTACGAATAATATATTATTTTGTACGCATTATTTTAGGAAATGTGTGCCTAACTTTAGTTATGAGATTACTTAACTTTAGTCAGTTACGTCAGTTACGCTCAGAGAAATTCATTTTTGTTCACATTGCTTGTGCTTTATGAGGTTTCCGTCTTGTGATTCGTAGTCTTGTAGTTCTTACGTTCACTGGAAGTTTGTTTTTAAAACATCTTTTTTTTTATTTTCTCATCATCAGTCCACATCACTGCACTGCTGGAAATTCAGTTTTTTTATTTGATATCGTAACCTTCATGACAATTTCTCATAGCATTCATCTCGATTGAGTGGACCTAAGTTTGAATTCAAAAAAATCAATTTGAAATTGTAACCTCACGCGTTTTCTATTCAAAGTTGTTTCTTAACTCACCGAAGCTTACTCGAATCTTACTTACGTCAGTCGATGTAAAACAACTGGCCATTAAACTTTTTTTCACTCGAGAAATAAATCCTCCAATTATTATTATTATTATTTTTAAATTTGTCCATTATTGGACAGGCTAAAGCTTTTAAGCATAATCATACATAAAGTCGTGGCACTTTATGCATGATGTTCCGAGGGAGTCCTGACGACACTGTAGGAGAGCACACTAAACACGATATTTACACCATTCCTCACATTTGCACTCATATACGGACACTTATTAAATAAAATGCCACGAATTTTATCCAATAATATCCATTGAAACACAAATCTGAGAAAATAATGCAAAATCGGACCCAAAGTCCCGCCAAAACTCTCCTCCAATAAAAAAATAATATTAATTCGTTATAATAATATAAAAATTATTTAAAAAGTTTACGCGATGCTTTGTGTTAGACAGGTGTAAAAGTTATTTTTTAGATTACTTTCTCTGTGTACAAAGTAATAACTTTTGTAGATAAAATCAAACAGATACCTCTAATAAATATGAACCACAGAGAAATTCTAGATTTGAAGTTATTTGCAGTCGAATAATAATTTATTTCAATAACGTAAAAAAAATATATATTATTTTAATTTCCATCACCAAATAGAACGTGTTCTGGAAGAAGATGATGTTTGGAGCCTTAGAAATCGACGCGCGTGCATGAAAATAATTATGAAAGTCAACAAGCGAGTGAGGTGTGTAAGAATCGTGCCTAATGGCGGTCTGTATTCTCTGCCTCCCGCGCAAGGCTTTTGGCGCGAAGTAATGTATGTATGTATATAAGAAAAAATCATAGAGCACTTAAAACCCACAATTTATTTAAAAAGTATAGGAAATCTACTTTTTTGATTTTATATTTGAGCTAACTTTATGACTTCAAAACTTCAAACACTGTATGTAAATTTCTTTAAGAAGAATCTTTTGTTTCTGATAGTAACATATTACAGACAGTCCGTACTTACGGCATGTTAGGTTATTTGAAATTTGCGACGTAAATCGAAAACGAATTTGAAACATATTTTACTTATTATTTTTACAGTACCTGGATGACCGAGCTTTGGTATTTTCATTTCTTTTGCATAAATAGTGTTTTTTGAAAATTATATTTAAGTACGAATTACATACTAATAAATTAATGAAATATGAATAGTATTTTTCGATCTTACCGATAGAATAATAAAAAAATATGAACTGTGAAACACGATACGATACGACACGATAAAACACGATAAAATGACATTTTATAAAAATGATTCCTAGCTAGATCGATTTATCGCCCCCGAAACCGCCTATACACTAAATTTCATGAAAATCGTTGGAGCCGATTCCGAGATTCCAAATATATATATTTAAACAAGAATTGCTCGTTTAAAGATATAAGATGTAAAACTCAAGGGTTAGGTTAGGTAATTTGTTTAATTATTTTTTCTGAAAAATTTCATTTAAGTAACCATAATTATTCAGTAACATGTACGATATGAATAACATAAAATTTTATAAATCTTCAATGTTCATATTTTTCTGGAGAAAAAAAAAAGGAATCGCTCGTTTAACATAATTATGTTTTTGTTCTCATTAAGGCTCCGCGGAAAAGATAAAACAATTTCACACGCGACTGAGGGAAACAGTCGCTTTTTTAATGCCGACGAAATACATTTTATTTATTTTTTGAGAAGATGATAAAAATTAATGAGATATTTCGCCAGCCTTATTACAAATATATTGACTGAGTAATGATGTGAGTATGGAAATCATTTGGTTTAGCAATATATTGTTTACTAGCAGACCGCGCGAACTTCGTACCGCCATATTTTATACATTTTCCACTAAAAAGATTATTGCCGCGATCATATTAATACCCCAAAGCTTTCCTCATAAATGGATAATCTAACACTATTTTTTTTTAATTCAAGTTCTTGATACATACATACATAACTTCACGCCAGATCCCTTGCGGGGTAGGTAGACAGTACAAAGTACAAAGCGCTATAAGGCACGATTTTTACACACCTTACTTGCTTAGCTGTTGATATTAGGGACAACCTAGATATGATGAAAAAATAATAGCAGTTAAAATAGCCGGTTGAGCCGGCTAAAATAGCCGGCTCAACCGGTGAAATGAACCGGTGAAGAAGCACGACCTCTCGTCACGACCTCTCGATCGACGTAAAGTGGCTCATGCGTTCGGTGAGAGAGGTACCCGGACATCCATCTCCCTTCCCCATCCTTCTTCCTTAAAGGTCGGCAACGCAACCGTAACACTATAGGTGTTGCCGGTGTCCATGGGCGGCGCAGGTTGCTTACCATCAGGTGACACGCTTGCTCCTTTGTCCTCCTATCCCGTAAAAAAATATTATCAACTTCAATCAATAGCAATACCAGGGACTTTGTCAATCTTTAATTTTTTTTTAATAGTACTTGAACCTTTTTTATTAATTGGTCATTGTCGTCGATTTAAAAAAACCTGGTCCCCACATGTTCTTAACAGTATGGCTAACTCACAGTGAGTGTTTTTTTTTATAACTTATATGATGTCGATTTGGCACCTTGGTATTACTCTTATCAAAATAAATTCACTAAATTTTAAAAGAGATCACGATATTAAAAATGTAAATATAGATGGGCAACTCTATGTCGTATGTAGTCGTGTAACAAACCCGCAAAGTCTTTATATTTTAGCAAAAGACGCCAAGATCGAGGTGCGTAGGCATATCTTGCGCTTCGTCCATTTACCTATATGAAGTTGCAATATTGTAAAGAATTATAGATAATATTATAATATCTGCGTGAAGAACTAACTGTAAACTAACTCTAGTTTTGACTCATGACTTTGGTTACTTAAGTATGAAAATCTTTTTAAATATTTTGATATTCGCGTTGCATATTACATACATATAATGAACAGAAAATAACGTGACACATTTAGGCAAACAAATTATCTGTCTGCTTGTGACTACGGCCAGTGCAACCAGGCTGAAACGTCAAGCTAATAATAAAAGTAAGTATTTGTTTACATAAACGTGTCGCGTTATTTCCCGTTTATTATATCTTAAATAGATCAATTTCTAATCTATGTGTCTAAATAGACACGGGGTCACAGATGTTACATGTTCACATCACGTATTACAAAATAAAAATATATACACCCCAAAAGACGATTAAATACTCAAACTCATTAGGACAAAAAGAAACAAAAAAAAAATGTCTTAGAAAATAAAAATAAAAATTACCTGCCAGCTATCAGCGGCGCTCATGACCGAGTCGGGCGGGACTCCCGATCATATATATGTGCGCGGAATATTTGCCTAAGAAACGAATACTTACATTTTGTATTTTGCGATATCTTTTGAATTAAATGTCCGAATTGAATCATTCAAAAAGTTCTAGAAAGGTATTAAATCTATCTTTATATTGAAGTAATTTATTTTGGGTAGAGTTAATACCAAGGTACAAAATAAAGAGCTTTAAAAACGACCTCATTATAATTAATTTTTAAAATACAAAAAACACTTATTGTGCGATAACTACAATAGTTAGACATATAGCATCGCGGACTTTTTTGTCAACAATTACATGTTCTGTGAAAGTGTAGTACATTGTTTTGTTCTATAATCAATAGATTTTGCAGCGTTCGCGATGTAAGACTTTTTTCGGGTCTTTTTCTTATACCTTGGGTTACATTATTGGACTTATAGTAAGGATCCCTAATTTATTCTAAAATATAATATAGCCTAGAGCCTTCCTCGATAAATGGACTATACACCAGTGAAAGAATTTTTGAAATCGGACCGGTGGTTTCTGAGATTAGCGCGTTCAAACAAACAAACAAACAAACTCTTCCGCTTTATAATATAAGTATAGATTTACGAAAATAAATTTTTTAACAATTGCAATTTCCGTTGCAACGACAATTTTCTCTTTTTTACTTTTTTTTTAACGGATAAGAGGGCAAACGAGCAATTTAATTTGCTTTATTTTTATTTTTTTTATTGGATGAGGCAATTGGATGGGCAAACGAGCAGGTGTGTCATCTGACGGTAAGTGATAAGCGCTGCCCATGGACACCTGCAACACATATAGTGTTACATTTGCGTTGCCGCCCTTTAAGGGAGTAGGATAGGAAGGGATGCGAAGGGTGGTGGGCCTCCGGGTACCTCTCGCACCGAACAAAACGCGGCATGAGCCACTTTACGTCGATCTTCTGAGAGGTCGTGGTATTTCACCAGTCGAGCCGGCCTATTCATGTAGAGAACTGCTTAAATCATAAAAGTATTCATAAAAAGAAATTGCAGTTGCAGATATACTTTTACGTAATCAGCACGCAAAGGTGTATGCAGCATTTTCGTAAACGAAACATTAAACTCATGCAATATTGGTGGAAAAGATATTGGTGTATTGCCGAATGGAAACCCGGCCAATTAATCTAAAGTCTACGGTTCTAAAGAGCCTTTACTTCCTTCTGTTAAAATTGTATTCTTGCAATATATTTTGAAACAGCCAAAGGACACAATCTATTCTGAAATAAATCCCTCATCTTCTGTTTACTTTATCACAATAACAACTGAATAATTTCAGAAAATGAATCTTCGAGGCAGTTGATTGTTCCGTCTCCAATCAAGTGATTTTCAATTTGTATTAATTAAAAGCGACCCTTTGACGAATGTTAATAATGTGAAAATTGCTTCAGATATTAAATAATAATATCAATAGCATTATAAAAGCAACTGTTGTTTTCATAAATGCAGAAGAGTTTCGGTCTCCAGATGCCTCTTTCACCGAAATGCGAGATGAGCCACTTTTCGTGAGGTCACAGTATTTTACCGGTCAAGCCGGCCCATCGAGGCATCAAACTGTGTGGTTCTAATACTGTCGATACTATAAACTATCCTGATATCCAATATAGTTTCATTCGTCGGATCTAACTAGGTGATCTATCAGTCACCGATTTTAGGCATGAAATTTTCTTTTGCAATGCTCTACTTTGGTGTCGTCTATGAAGGCTTTTAGTTGATTATTCTAGGTACTGTTCGTTGATGTGAAAGCAAGTCAAAGCCAAGTCTGTCACTGTCTCTTTGTGATGATCCATTAATATCTAGTGACTTTGTAAAATACAGTAAGTGTATATTAGCCGTAGATGCAAAGATAATGAAATAAACTTTAAAATTTTGTTAAACTAATTTTGATATATAATCCATAAGACTTTTTTTTTTAAAAGTTCATGTTTGTGGATTAGATGTCAGAGCTTAAATAATATTTTTTCCAGGGGCATATAGATCGGGCAAATTTTGTATAGTCATTGATAAGTCATAGACTAATGCCTAATGCTATTGGTGTGTATTGCTATTCTCTTATTTTTGGGATAGGGGAGCAAACGATCAGGCGTGTCACCCGATGACAAACTTATAATTGGAATTAGGATCGTATCGAAAGTGGGATGGGAAGGGGAGAGGGGGAAAGGGTTAGACTTCCGAATACCTTTTTCATCGAGTAAAATGTGGTATGAGCCACTTAACATCAATATTTGAGAGGTCGTGGATTTTGCGGCTAAGTCTGCCCATTCATGCAGTGGACATCGTATCTCTACCTCTATTCAAACTCTCTACAACTCTCTAAAACACAAGTCGCAGTGCATTGTCGGAGACGACTGATTTGAATGTTTGTTTGAAATTAGGACCGTTTGGCGATGTTTCTAATAAGGAAAAAAAAAGTTTCAAAAAGGTCCGGATTCGATCAGAAAAGGGTGCTGACAAACTAGATTGTATTGTCCCCGAGGCGGCGTGTCCGATTGACGGCAGTTGAGCGGGTTCCATCAAATAGATTCCCTTTGAAGTGATTACCAGAATCTGTTGACAATTTATGCATAATATTGAATACGTTCATAAAAATAATTTGCTATCAATAATAATTAGTCTGTTTGGTAAACTTTATTTTATATTTTCAGGCATTATTTCTACAGATATGGTTTTTAATCATCGACGCGCCGATCGTTCATGTCACAGATGGAATGTTTCGGAATCTATTGTCATATCACACAAGAAGTAGCAGCCCGGAATTGATCCCAAAAGTTCTAGATGCATAAGCGACCTCCAGGCATACGTTAATTGATTTATTCTGCCTATTTATTAATTTGCAGCCGTATTATTGTCTTATCGCGAATTAATTAAATCGGATAACTTTATACTTTTAATACGGTTTTGATAATAGACAGGCATGTATCATTGCTGTGTGGCGCCGGCTTAGAATACCGCCATCCCATCTCTTCCAGTAAGTGTCGTAAAAGGCGACTAAGGGAAAAGCTAGAAGAATGGGCAGCAGCATTCTCTCTCAAGACACTATAGCTACAGCCTACTGCGATCGCCAACCCGCCTGCCAAGCGTGGCGATTATGGCAAAAATCCCCCATGATTACGCGGACCGGCAGTTGTGGCGCTCTATGGGGGAGGCCTGATCGTTCGCAGTGGACCTCAAAAGGGCTTATGATGATGTATCATTCCCAAATACCATACGAATAATAATCATATTAATCATTAGTAGTATTTTTTTTACATTTTAGATTAATTTAGATGCCACATAGCCATAATGATATCGGCTTAAGGTAAATACAACTAGGCCTTCAGCCTTCAACGCCCCCTGGCGGGTAAACTAAGTATTTTATAACGGTACAATATAAACCGGTCAATATAATCAACTTACAAAAATTGTATAGCGTGATTTAAAAACTGTTTATAACTGTACATTGACATCTAGTATCGGGTGGTGGTAGTATACTACTCTTAATTATTATTAAAATTGCAAGTTATTTTTACTTTGCAATGTATGTATGTAAGTTTATGTATGTATGTTTTTGAATTTTAGAACTCAATTTTGAAGTAAATATCTTCAACCGAGCTAAAATTTTGGATTCACGCTAAGTTTGGATAACAATATTAACAGTGGTAGAGCTACGCAGTTCGTTGATGAATGGGTCGTCTCGACCGGTAAAATTCCACAAATTCTCATACGGAGATATTTTTAATACATATACAAAAAAAAATTCGAAAAATAATATACATCGTTTATGCAAATCTGATGTCTGTAAAATATTTATAAGTGCAATATATAATATTTAATTTATTTCGCCTAAAAAATGATTTATTTTGTTTTAAAACTGTGTTGGTAGTTAACAAAATATTTATAGAATTTCTCTATGTATGTAAAATAATATTCGCGAATATATGAATATCATTATAATAATATCATTATTTTGATATTTGTAGTGACCCAAATATATTAGGAGGATATTCTTGGCATCCTTCTGATGAATATATAATTAAATCATTTATTTTGGGGATCACCTACCTGAAGAAAATAGAGATAATATTATTTAAATTTATTAAGAAAATAGAGAAAACAGGACTGTACCTGTGGGTATGGATATAGATGGACACTAACAACTTTCTTAATCATTCGTCCTTCACACAATCCATCCATATTTTCTAAGGTCTTAGAGGTCTAAATATGTGTGAAAGACTGTGTGAATGATTAAGAAAGAAAATAGTGTCCATCCATATCCATACGTACAATCCATCCATATTTTCATCCTTAGAAAATATGGATGGATTGTGTGAGAGACAAAATTATTAAGAAAAGTGTTAATGCGGAAGAAGTAGGAAGAAGAAGAAGGCAGAGAATCGGATGTTGTGGCGCACATTGGGAGAGGCCTATGTCCAGCAGTGGACTACAATAGGCTGATGATGATGATGATGTGGAAGAAGTGAATTGTGGGATTGTGAGGAAAAGGTAATGTGAACAAGTCTGAAAAATTCTATTATTTCCTTCCACATTCAGGTTTATCAACCTTCTCGTAACGTGTGTATTATTCCTCCTCATTACAGGCAAATATAATTATACATTTATAATATATGATACTCGATTACTAATAATAGTATGCCTGATTTATTAGATAATTAATTTGGCGTGACGACGCGTAATTGCCGCTGCTTAGATCATCAAATATTATAGGCGTGCAATTCCATTACTTAATATCAAATCTAGTTCAGTAAAGAGAGTAGGAGACAATAAGCTGTGAGAAATATTCAATGCAATGAAAAATAACTTTTTCTTTTCAGTCGGCAAATCTTTTTGATAGGAAAAAGCGACCACCGTCCATGGACATCTGCAACACCAGGGGCGTCACACCAGCTTTGCCTGCCTATAAGATTATTGATAACCAATATTGAAATTATTAAAAGAAAACCTATATCTAATAAGAGTTCATCTAACGCTCATGGTGTCTACGTTCTATTAGGTACATATATTATCGTGATTCTCATTAAAATATGAACAAAATTTTACATAGCGTACGCTTCAAAGACGGAAAACGAGATTTACTATTTTTACTTTTGAGCACTCGCACCGGGTCAAAGGAACGTGCACGTATAAATGGACTTGGAATTATATTTACAACTGAAGAAACTCACGATACAAATGTTCAGATCAAATTGAATAAGTACAACTTTTTTAAAACATTAAGTTAAAACATAGTCCAATTAAGTGTTAAAAATTATATGATTTACGAAGTATAAATTAAAAAAATTATAGTTATGAAAGTTAAAGAAGCGAGTGAGGTGTGTAAGAATCGTGCCTTGTGGCGCTCTGTTCTCTCTGCCTACCCCGCAAGGGATTTGGCGTGAAGTTATGTATGTATGTATGTGTAGATAATTATCCTATTTTTCTAAGTTAGTTGAAATCAGAGTATAAATATTATTGAATATTGATTGATTTTAAATTTAAAGGTAAGTACATACATAACTTCACGCCAAATCCCTTGCGGGGTAGGCAGAGAGAACGGAGCGCCAAATATAGCCAAATTGCCACGCTGAATGGCAATGTTAATCCTCTATGCGAAGAATAGACAAGCGTATCTGCTCGCTGTAGGCCTCGATTCAGTCTCTTGGCAAGATCTTTATAAAGTGCACGAGCACTCGGACCCCGTGTCTCCAGAGTCTCAACCCCAAACGGCTCAAATACATAATCATCTACCAGGTTTCTGTATTTGTGCCGCTTGAGATTTTCTGCTGAAGCAGCAGCAGCACGGCCACCTCTACCGTACTTAGAAGGTACTAACCCGCACAAAGGATTTGGCGTGGAGAAAAGTTCTGTATTAAGTTTTGTATAAAACCCTGGTATGAGTTTATATGGAAAGAGAAAGGGTTGCTTTCCCAAATATTTTCGTTAAATTATGTTCTGCAAATTTATTTTTCAAGAAGATGTGAATTACATAAAGTATGCAAAGCCATATTTCTCATGAATTACAGAAATAAAACTGTAAGACATCAACCACTTTGTAATATTATTTTATTAACTTCACCTGTATGTATGTAATCAAACTCTTTGAGTTCTATTTTCGGATTCTTATGTTTTTATTAGCTTTTTATTAGCTTCACCTGTATGTTTGTATGTTTGTTTGTAACCGACTTCTTTTTAGTGTTCATAGTTCACTTCTCGCACCACCATCTAGTGGCAATCAGCGGAAAGTCTACGTTATCAACTTGAAACGAGTTCCTTGTATAAGTCACAGATGGCGCTATTAACGCGCTTGTTAAAGAAAACCGAACTAAAAAATATAAAATATTTTTTTTTTTCTATTTTTTAGTTCGGTTTTCTATAAAAAGCGTGTTTTTTAGTTTTTTTAAACTATTATTTATTTTTTATCTATATTTGTTACTATCCAAACTCAAAGACCCTAATATATACATCCTACTATTGCGCATTTTAACCTTCTATTAAAAATGGACAAGGCATTTGTAAGAAGAACAATATTATCATAGTAAGAAATGTAAAAATAATATAGTTTTGGTTTTATTTGCAGGTCAGGCCCACATCAGAAACCAAAATAATGGAGAATTTGAATAGTTTATTATTCAATTAAAAATAATTTTATTAACCTCGAAACCAAGTTCTTTTCTCAACATAATAGGTTGGGGAAAAAGTATTTTCGTATTTTTGTATGAAAAGTCAAGACATTTTTTTCAAAGTTTATTTACATTTATTTACAATATATATGTACCGTTTTGTTGAATAACTTTCTGCCATTTTGTGGGCAGAGACATTATCCCGTTACTGTAGAAACTTTGGGACTTCTGATCAAAAAAACGGGACAAATAGTTTTGGCAGTCCTCTCTTGAGGTCAACCTTACAGAACCTAAAGAATTCTGAAGAGACCGAAACAGGTGAAAATCTGAAGGCGCAAGGTCAGGGCTATATGGTGGATGCACTAGGACCTCCCAGTCGAACTCTCTTAATTTTTGCTCAGTGGCTAAAGATGTGTGTGGTCTAGCGTTATCGTGATGAAAGACCACACCCTTCCTGTTGATCAATTCCGGCCGTTTTCTCTCGACTGCTTCCTTTAATCTCATCAGTTCCTGGCAGTAAAGATCAGAATCGATGGTTTTGCCGGACGGTAAAAGCTCATAATGAACAATGCCCTTCCAATCCCACCATACACACAGCATCACCTTATTTCGTGTTAGGCCAGGTTTGGCCACAGTCTGTGAAGCCTGGCCAACTTTCGACCACGACCTTTTTCGCACGTTCTTGTCGTACGTGATCCACTTTTCATCGCCAGTTATCAATCTCTTCAAAAACGGCTCGGTTTCATTACGTCTCAATAATGAATCGCAAATGAGTACACGGTTCATTATGTTTCTTTGAGTGAGCTCGTGTGGCACCCAAATATCGAGCTTTTTTGTATAACCAGCTTTCTTCAAATGGGTCAAAACTGTTTTGTGGTCAATTCCCAGTTCTTCAGCTACATCGTAACTACTAATATGCCGATCTTGCTCCACTCTTTCAAAGATGGCGTCCATTTTATTCGTAACAGGGCGACCAGAGCGAGGTGCATCTTTAACATCAAAATTTCCGGCCTGAAAACGTTTGAACCAAATTTGTGCTACTCTTACTGACACTGCATCAGGTCCATAACATCACAAATTTTTTTCACTGCTTGAGTTGCATTTTTGCCTTTTTTATAATAAAATTTTAAAATGTATCGAATTTCTTCATTAGATTCACTCATTTTTACGGAGAGAAAAACAAATGAAAAATAGCGGGAAACAACTTTTTTTTATTTTTTTCTTTTCTTTATAATGTAACCTTTTTAATGTTACCAAAACCATCCAGACACAAATAGTACAGTCAAAGAAATTTTATAATAAGTTTATACCTACGTTATGCGAAAAGACTTTTTCCCCGACCTAATATTACAAATAATAGTAGGTACTATCAAATAGCCCGTCTAAAATTAAATAATAATCAGTTTTGATGAACAGCCGCTGAATTTTCTTGCTGGGTCTTTCTCAGGACTGGCCGCAATTTTTGACCCAGTGGTAGATTTTTTAACAACTTTAAAAAAAAACTTTACCTTTAAAAACCTCAACGAAGCGAGTGAGGCGTGTAAGAATCGTGCCTTATGGCGCTCTGTTCTCTCTGTCTACCTCGTAAAGGATTTGGCGTGAATTTATGTATGTATGTATGTTTTTGCAATGTTTAACATTTAACATGGTTTAACCCGTTGACCTATTTCATTGGACTTTTAACAACTGTAATATAGATTTATAGATATTAAATAAATCGAATAATAATCCCAAAAGCAGTATGTACACAAATTGTAGTTACGTTAAAAATTAACAAAGTATATCAGTTTCCACTTAGTTACTTTAAAACATATAAATGAAAGGAATTATTAGCAAAATATTTATAGAAATACAAATATACAATAAATTTTATTACAAAAGCTGACTATTCAATTCAACAAGAAACGTCTCAGTCGTCTTTTATCGCTGATTGCTTTTAGAGTAAATATTGACTTGTCTTCAAATTAATACTGTTCGCTGATGCCCGTCGTTCTATGAGAATTGTTATTGTAACTGTTTATTTACAATTAGCAGACCGCGCGAACTTCGTACCGCCATATTTTATACATTTTCCACTCAAAAGATTATTGCCGCAATCATATTAATACCCCAAAGCTTTCATCATAAATGGACTATCTAACACTAATATTTATTTCAATTCAAGTTCTTGATACATACATACATAACTTCAGGCCAGATCCCTTGCGGGGTAGGCAGAGAGAACAAAGTGCCATAAGGCACGATTATTACACGTGTCACTCGCTTAGCTAGTATGTATTAGCGTACTGACAACCAAGACATTGATATTATTTACAACTTCAAAGAAAGCTTTATTAGCAATGCCACTTATAAACAATGAATATAGCAATGAACTTGTCCCAAGTTTTTAGTTTTTTAACCAACCTTTAGTTTTTTTTAATACAACATAAACAACTTTTTTTATATGGTCACTATTGTTGACTTACATACATACATACATACATACATAACTTCACGCCAAATCCCTTGCGGGGTAGGCAGAGAGAACAGAGCGCCATAGGGCACGATTCTTACACACCTCACTCGCTTCGTTGACTTTCATAACTCTTTTCATGCACGCGCGTCGGTTTTTGAGGCTCTTAACATCACCTTCCTCCAGAACACGTTCTATTTGGTCTTGGAATGTGTGTCTTGGCCGTCCTCGACTCCTACATCCGTCCGCTTTTGCATTGTATATCTGCTTAGTCAGTCTTGCGTCAACCATTCTTTCTACATGTCCGAACCATCGGAGCATGCCCTTTCTTACTTTTACACCGACACTCTCTTTCAAACCAACTTCCTTCCTTACAACCTTGTTTTCTACGCGGTCAGCGAGAGTCACTCCGCAGATTTTGCGTAGAGCCCTCATTTCTACCGCGTTTATTCTACTTTCATGCACACTCTGCCATACCCAGCTCTCACTTCCATAAGTTAGTGTTGGGATCAGGACTGCATTGTGGATTGCTAACTGGGCCTTTCTGCTAATATTTTTTGCGCCCAGGAATCTGCCCAACACTCCGTTTACGCTATTTCCTATCGCCACTCGTCTTTCTACATCCGCGGTGTACCTTCCATCTCTGCTAAAAGCGCATCCAAGATATACAATTTCATTCACCTGTTCCAGCACTACATCATCAACCATTATCCTTGCATCTGTTCTGGATTCCTCCCTTTCAAACAAATTGTTGACTTCAACGAAAAAAACGGGCCACCATATGTTCAAACCGGGGTAGCTAACTCACAGTGAGTGTTTTTTTTTATAAGTCAAATGATGTCGGTTTAGCGATTAAGCTTATCGATATAAATTTACTACATTTTAAAAGATATCACGATCTTAAAAATGTAAAGTTTATTACATATATCTAGAATGTATTATAAATCAGTCACATCAGTCACACCTTGTCAGTGGTAAAGTCACGCAGTGTTCGCTGCATGAATGGGCCGGCTCGACCCGTGGAATACCACGACCTCTCAGATTATCGCTGAAAAGTGGCCTTAGCCGCGTTTCACTCGCTGAGAGAGGTGTTCGGAGGCCCAATCCCTTTTCCCCTCCCCTACCGAAACCCACTCCCGACCCCACTCATATCCCATTGTAAGCGCCGGCAACGCAACTGTAACACTGCATGTGATGAGGTGGCCATGGGCGGCGTTTGTAACTATCATAAGCCTGCTCGTTTGCCCCTTATACAATAAAAATGTAACCTAATTCCTATCCTATCCTACTTCTAATATATAAAATTCTCGTGTCACAATTTTCCCATACTCCTTCGAAACGGCTTGACCGATTCTCATGAAATTTTGTATGCATATCGGGTAAGTCTGAGAATTTTCAACCCCCTACGATCAACCCCTATTTTTTAAATTTAATTTTTTGGTAAGACAACGTTTGCCGGGTCAGCTAGTAAAATATAAATGTGAATGTAAGTTTGTTTGCGTGCTTTCACGCGATAACTACTCAATCGATCACCATGAAACTTTGTACACATATTCTATAAAGTAATTTACATATTTTTGAACCCGAAGGAAAAACTTATAAAATAGTCTACAACAATATCCTACATACTCTTATAAAATTGTTACAGTCCAAAATTATTTATTTTTGTATTACCGTGTATTATATATTTTACCTTAAAAAATGTTGTTAGTTTTTTAAACGTCATTGTAAGTAGTAATTTTAAAACCTAATGATTCCAGCCAAGCAATAAAACAGAGTTATCATATTGGTTAACTTCTATAGTAATGATCTTTGATATCTATTTAATGGATTTAATGCGAGCGAAGCCGCGGGTAAAAGCTAGTAACTTTTATAAATAAAAATACCACAAAATACGATTAAATACTACAAATTTTAAACTAAACATAACTTCACGCCTTTTGTTACCCGGAGGTGTAGGCAGCGGCTGTTAAGACTCGTCTCGCCATTATGTTTACGTCCCAAATGGAATAGGTGGCGAACCTATTGCCATATCGGGCACAAAGTTTGTTAGTCATCGATATTTATCACACATAACTTCCGAAAACAATTTCGAAAAGTCATTGGTGTGAGCCAGTGTCTGGAATCGAACCCCGGACCTCTGGATCAGAGGCCGTGCGCTCGCCCACTGCGCCACCGAGACTTTTTTAAAATTTTAAATTTTAAATTCTGATTAAAGTATTGAGCGATATGATGACAAAGAGAGAAACAACAACAAAACATAACTTCACGCCTTTTCTACTCGAAGGTGTAGGCAGCGGCTGTTAAACCTCGTTTCACCACTATGTTTTCACCCCAAATGGAATAGGTGGCAAACTTACTGCCATACCAGGCACAAAGTTTATAGTCATCGATATCTAAATACACATAACTTCAGAAAACAATTTCAAAAAGTCATTGCTGTGAGCCAGAACTCGAACCCGCGACTACTTTATACAGAAGTGGGGTTCTCGACAACTGGACCACCGGTACCTTTTAGCAAGAAACAAACGTAAAAAAATCTACCTGCTAGCTGTCGCGGTCCGAGCTGTCCGAGTCGGATACATCATCAGTGTAACTAAATATTTCCCTATGAAATGAATACTTACATTTTGTATTTTGCGATATCTTTGGAATGAAATGTCCGAATTGAATTATTCAAACAGTTCTAGAAAGGTATTGAATCTGTCTTTATATTGAAGTAATTTATTTTCAGGAAAGTTAAATTCAAGGTTAGACATAGTAGTTAGGTTCAAGGTTAGTAATAGTTAGACATATGCCATCGCGGACTTTTTTATAGACAAATTTATGTTCTGTAAAAGTGTAGTACATTGTTTTATTCTAGAATCAATAGTTTTCGCAGCGTTCACGATGTAAGAATTATTTTCGAGTCATTTTCTTACACCTTGGGGCACAATATTGGACTTATAGTAAGGATCCCTAATTAATTTGAAAATATAATATAGCCTAAAGCCTTCCTCGATAAATGGACTATATACCACTGAAAGAATTTTTAAAATCGGACTGGTGGTTTCTGAGATTAGCGCGTTCAAACAAACAAACAAACAAACAAACAAACTCTTCCGCTTTATAATATAAGTATAGATGAAAAGTCATTTCATAAACAATAATATTAATTTCTATAAAAGAGATTTATTATGTTGAAAGAAGGGTAAGAAGGGAGGCGTTAATATTTGTCCTTTAATACTACATACATGGATAAATTCACGCACGGTACATTGCGGGGTAGGTAGAGAACAAAGCGCCTACTTAAACGGCTTACATCCTTATTCAACTTTTATAACTCTTGTCATATACGTTCATCTAGTTTAAACATAACATAACTTCACGCCGTTACCCGAAGGTGTAGGCAGCGGCTGTACCCTCGTGTCGCCGTTATGTTTACGTCCCAAATGGAATAGGTGGCGAACCTATTGCCATACCGGGCATAGTCGTCGATATTTATCACACATAACTTCCGAAAAACAATTTCGAAAAGTCATTGGTGTGAGCCAGTGTCAGGAATCGAACCCGGACCTCTGGATCAGAAGCCGTGTCTTGTTTAAAGCTGTCAGGTTTAAAGCTCCTGATATAATCTTCCACAAGTGTACGTTAAAATTGATCATGTAAATTGTGTCGTAGCCGGCACCGACTCCTCTTTCGAATTTGCACGGTATACCTGCTAAGTCAAGTTTGCATCATCCATTTTTTGTTCTGATGGTTCGATATAAATGTCCGAACCATCGAATATAGCCGTTTCTTACATTTATATCGACATTCTTCCATATTCATAAATAATAGTTTTTTTTTTACCTAACATAACATGACTTCACGCCTTTTTCTATCTGATGGTTTAGGCAGCGGCTGTTAACTCTTGTGTCGCCGTTATGTTTACGTCCCAAATGGTTGCGGACCTATTGCCACACAGGGCACAAAGTTTTTAGTCGTCGATATTTAACACACATAATTTCCGAAAATAAATTAGAAAGTCATCGTTGTGAGCCAGGATTCGAACCCGTGACTTCTCGATTCAGAGCGGGGTGCTCGACCACTGGACCACCGAGACGTTACCTTACCTTACAATTATTTAGGGTTTTAATAATGTATATGGCAAACTAAATACAGAGATACAGCCGAATCTGTCATTCGCCCGTTTGCTCAGCCTAATGAAATTTCAATTACTGGACCGTGCGGTTAGTGTGTATCTGTTATGAGCCGGTCCATGTTAACACTACGTATGGTCCAATTTTCAAAATAGGAACTAAACTCTTGGCAACGATGAGAAGATCTAATAATGCCAATGTCACTGTCAGTTTCATAAAAAAAAACGGTAATTAAAATAAAATAAATTACTTATGGACGTGTATTTTTCTTTGGCTACCAAACAAGTAGGAATTGTTAAGTTATGCGGATTGTTAATTTTCTTTATGGGATAGGAGGGCCAACGAGGGTTACCTGATAGAAAGTAACTTCTCACTGCCCGTGAACACCGTGGTGCGTTGCCGTTCTTGAAGGTATTCCGAGAGGTCGTGGTACTTCACCGGTTGAACCGGCCCATTTATTCTATTCTAATCTTTGACGTCAATTCAATGCAAAGCCACGGCTAAAAGCTAGTATACAATAAATAAGATATCGCACACGGATACTGTAATATATTATTATATAGGTATCAGTTGAAATTGTTTCCTGGACCAGATAAATATGTCTCATCCTCCCGAAGTCCGGGCGAGCACATCTATCAAAAATTTAATAGTCATTCCTGAACGACTCATATCGTCGATCTCCGACGTGATTAGGTTTGGATGTGGCATTTTTCAACTGCACTTTCATATCCGAAGGTGCAGGCAGCGGCAGAATCACATATAACTTTTGGAAAATCTAAGGTGAAATGAGCCAGAACTAGAACTAACATACATAACATGACTTCACGCCTTTTTCTACCCGAAGGTGTAGGCGGCGGTTAAGCCTCGACTCGCCGTTATGTTTACGTCACAAAGTAGTCAGTCATCGATATTTATCACACATAACTGTCAAAATTATTTTCGAACAGACATATTGTGAGCCAGGAGAATCAAATCTGTGACTTTTTTGATTTCGAGTGGTCGACTCAGTGGTCGACCACTCGAAATCAATAGACTAGAACTAGGTTCCGTTTAACTACTGCTGACCCACTAGGTCATCGAGACTTATGATACAAGAGTTATGAAATCCAACCCATTCATCACGACAATCATAGAAAAAGATGGGGTGACATTGTTCTCTGTAGTAGATTTACAAATTCAAATTGAATGTGCTGTTTTAGGTCGATTAAAACTGAGGAAATTGTCCCTGAAAATTAATGATAGCTTTTAGTTTCAATACAACTATATAGGATCGAATCGAAGATCCTTGCCTATACCTTCGTTCTTATTAATAGGATAGCAGAGCAAACAAGTGAGTGTTTCACCTGATGGTAAGCCGCCCATGGACATCAGCAACAGATATAGTGTTACGGATGTTGCGTTGCTGACCTTAAGGGAGTAGGATAGGAAAGGATGGGGAAGGAGGGTGGGCCTCCGGGTACCTCTCTCACCGAACGAAACGCGGCATGAGCCATTTTACGTTGGTCTTCTGAGAGGTCGTGGTATTTCACCGAAAACAATACAAATCATATGTTGTCACATCCATTAGACGTATGAATTTAATAGCTCTGCAGATGTAAGCACTTGGAGACGAACGGCTTATCAAGTTGATACGCTCGGGACTTTCTGATCACCGATTAAATTGATACATTAAACTATATATAGAATATTTACAGATATTCTATAAGAATAATTTTCTCTGTATGTCTGTATCTTTAAAATTCTTTTCAGTAAGTGAGGTTTGTTAGATACATTTTGATAGACTGCAAATCTTCAGAAATAGAAGAAGAAGTTCTTAAGAAGTAGTCGCTTCTAATACCAGTTTCTGCAAAAACGTCAAATGTCGTCACAATCACAAATAAACATAGTATGAAACGCTTATTTTATCATAAGTAGTAACTGCTGAAATGAAAGTAGAAGAATTAGTTTCCTAAATGATGCTACAGTTAAAATCGTTACTAGCTCATCCGGCGAACTTTATTCTGCATCAAAAGTAATTTTAACAACGTTTGCAATTAAGTCCTAAATCTCAAAAACTAACGCTTTTTCTTGCTTCATTATACATGAATGATACATAAAAATCACCCCGTTGACACCCTCTATCTATTAAAAAAAAAGAATAAAAATCCATTGCGTAGTTTCAAAGATTTGATCATATGAGGCGACAGACAGCGGAAAGACAATTTGTTTTATATTATATAATGATTAACAGTCTCGATGGCGCAGTTGCTAGCACCCCGCTTCTGATTCAAGAAGTAGTAGGTTCAAATCCTGGCACACACCAATAACTTTTCGAAATTTTCGCAAGTTACGTGTGATAAATATCGGTGACTGACAACTTTGTGCCCGGTATGGCAATAGGTTCGCCACCTATTTCATTTGGGACGTAAACAACGGCGAGACAAGGCTTAACAGCCGCTGCCTACACCTTCAGGTAGAAAAAGGCGTGAAGTTATGTTATGTTATAAACAAGCAAAAAATATCTTCTTTTCTTTATATTAGTATAGCATATAATATGTCCTACCGACCCTCCTTCTCAACTCCTTCCTTATCTCATCTTACGGGGCAGCAACGCAATTTGCAACGCAATGCAAAAGCAACTATCGGTGATGCAAGTGTCCATGGGCAGTGATAGTCGGTTACCATCAGGGGAGCCGCTTGCTCGTACTCTATCCCATAAAAATCAAGGTGTCCCAAAGAAAATTTACTACAAGCGGACCGGGCAGACGTTGTCCTGCATGATACGAATTTTCATAATAACAAATGAATGACACATATTAAAATTACTTTTGTTATTCTTTTATTTTGAAGTCTCGGTGGTCCAGTGGTCGAGCACACGGTTTCTGAATTCAGAGGTCGTGGTTCAAATCCTGACACTGGCTCACACCAATGACTTTTCGAAATTGTTTTCAGAAAGTTATGAGATAAATATCGATGACTGAAAACTTTGGTATGGCAATAGGTTCGCCACCTGTTCCATTTGGGACGTAAACATAACGGAGAGACGAGGCTTAATAGCCGCTGCCTACATCTTCGGGTAACAATGGCGTGAAGTTATGTTTATTTTGAAATAACATAATTAATTGACTAAAAAAATAATAATAACAATCAATGACGTTTGTTTAATGTTATCCTAATCGGCTGAAAATTTGAATGTTTTGTGCCTATTTGAATGTGTGCTGAATGTGAAGAACGATTCAAATCGGTCCTGTCGTTTAGGAGGAGTTCGCTGTCAACACACGTACAGACAATATATATTTTATATAACGCTAAAACATTGTTAAATTATACGCCTGAAAAACGTTTTAACAAAGTCATATAAAAAGAATATAAAAGTGTCATAAAAACGAGTTTTCATGTATGCTAGTACATTTTTTTTTACTATTTCTACTATCACGATTGATAACAACTGAAACATTACAAATACTACCATTAAATCGCAAAAAAAAAAACTATTTTTTTCTCATATAGATAAAGCCAATTATATTATTTGATATTTCAGCTCAAACTACAATCCAGTCCAATCATTTGGAACACATGACATTTCTGTAAGACATGCCAAACAAAATTAACAGTACCTGGATGACCGGTATATATTTTTTTAAATTTTTTTTGGTAATTATATTTAAGTACGAATTACATATCAGTAAAATGATGAAATATGAATAATATTTTTCGATCTTACCGACAGAGTAATAAAAAAATATGAACTATAAAACACGGTACGATACGACACGATAAAATTACTTACCTAATTTTCTAAAAATGATTCCTAGCTAGATCGATTTATCGCCCCTACTACCTAGTACCTACCCCTACCTACCTATGAAATTTAATTTTTATTTATTTACTAAATAAACCTACATACTAAATTTCATGAAAATCGTTGGAGCCGATTCCGAGATTCCAATTATATAAATAATATATACACAAGAATTGCTCGCTGAAAGATATAAGATACGTACATACATTAACGCCAAATCCCGTGCGGGGTAGGCAGTGAGAACAGAACGCCATAAGCCACGATTCTTGCCCGCCTCACTCGCTTCTTTGACTTTCATACACGCGAGTCGATTTATAAGGCTCCTATTATCACCTTCTTTTAGAGATTTTTCTATTAGGGCAAAGAAGGTGTGTGGCGGCCGTCCTGGATGCATCCCTACATACGTCCGCTTGTGTATTGTATATCTGCTTAGTCAATCTTGCATAATCCATTCTTTCTGCATGCCGAGCATGCCCTTTCTTAATTTTAAAATTAACATACATACATAAAACATAACACTCTCTCGTGTCCAGTCGGTTTAAGGAATAAAATATGTGTCATAAAAAGTGTGAACCTTAGTACGGTTGTATTGCAGCTCGTGGTTGCAGCTTGATACGTGATCTGTGAGCTTAACTCGGTGTTTACGTCTTCAAGCGGATACGGACTACGGTCTACGAAACCGCTGTAGTGTTTCAGTGACGTAATAAAATATACTGAAACGAAAACCTTTGCGTGTGTTGAATATGAATATACAATTTTACCAACTCCCTCTCTCACCCCAAGATGGAAGAATACGAATGACTTTAAAAATTATATCAGGTGCTTTAAAATTCTCACTGACCACGTCAATTTCGTATCGCTATCTTTAATTATTATTATACATCATACATAACTTCACGCCAAATCCCTTGCGGGGTAGGCGGTACACGCCTCACTCGCTTAGTTGACTTTCATAACTCTTTTTATGCACGCGCGTCGGTTTTTGAGGCTCATAACATCACCTTCCTCCAGAACACGTTCTATTTGGTCATGGAATGTGTGTCTTGGCCGTCCTCGACTCCTACATCCATCCGCTTTTGCATTGTATATCTGCTTAGTCAGTCTTGTATCAACCATTCTTTCTACATGTCCGAACCATCGGAGCATGCCCTTTCTTACTTTTACACCGACACTCTCTTTCAAACCAACTTCCTTCCTTACAACCTTGTTTCCTACGCGGTCAACGAGTCACTTCGCAGATTTTGCGCAGTGCCCTCATTTCTACCGCGCTTATTCTACTTTCATGCACACTCTGCCATACCCAGCTCTCGCTTCCATAAGTTAGCGTTGAGATCAGGACTGCATTGTGGATTGCTAGCTGGGCTTTTCTGGTAATGTTTTTTGCGCCCAGGAATCTGCCCAACGCTCCATTTACGCTATTTCTTATCGCCACTCGTCTTTCTACTATTATGATTATTATCAGGAATATTTATTTAAATTAATACTAATTGTGCGTTTACCTCTGTATAAGAGTGTCGTAGGAAGCTACTTATGCGGTCCACACTTCGCACTAAAATTCTCAATTGTACAGTGGTAATCCGATTTCTAGTATTCGTGTTCGAATCTTAACTCACACCGGTGAGTGACGTATCGATAGATAGATAAATATCGATGATTGAGAAAGATACGCCCGATATATATACACTTATACAGTGGTAGAGCCACGCCGCTCGCTGTATAAATGGTCCGACTCGGCTCAGAATATCAACGTAAAGTGGCTCTTGCCGCGTTTTGCTCGATGAGAGAGGTATTCGGAGGTCCAAGCCCTTTTCTCTTCCACTTACCATCCCACTTCCGACCCTGTCTATATTCCATAGTAAACGCCGGCAATGGCAACTGTAATACTATATGTGTTCAGGTGCCCATGGGCGGCGTTTTTTGCTAATCATCAGGTGACATGCCTGCTCGTTTGTCCCTCCTATATCATAAAAATAATATAGCAAAAGTTTCGTCGTCACCATTACATGTGGGACTAAAAAAAGTAAATCAGCGCGTCGATTGTGCTTGCAAATTACACATGATTTGAGGAAGAGCTGAGAATTTTTGCCAATCATACTGAAATTGATCTAATCACGGGATTGAGAGATAAGACCGCGCGAGGGTTGATGTGGACGGTAGGGGCCGCGGAGGGGGGGTCTCACGATGCTGTATGTACCGCAGTTGATCGAAGGCTTTTGTGACATTCGCACGTCACGACTGGAACTATAGTCGTCCGTGTTACGAGTTTTTCGTGAAATTTGCTCCCGAATAATGTCAAGTCATACGGTCGTATTTAATTTTAGATAAGGTTCTTGGGCTGTGATAGTCATGTTTGATTGAAAATGTGAAATGTTCTTAAAGGAAACAAGTTTCCAATGTGTTGTGGATATATCATTTATTTTTAATATGGAATTATTGCTAATTTTTGGAATATTCGTGGGTGAGTATTTTTTTGTTTAAAATTTTGTACGGGTAATTAATAAGTACAGTATTCTTTTATCATTAAATGAAATTTTCAGCCCTGGGTATATAATTCCACTCATTTAGCAGGAGTTCAGGTAACAAATTACTGAGAGAAAAAAATCGCCAAATTGTTTGAAATCGCCATTAAAATTGGTGTCAGAATTAAATAATTTTATCTAAACATCAAAATCGTTCGCAAAATTAAGTAAGGACAACTTATAGATTACATAGTATTGTGAACTTCAATTACAGTCAGAAATTTATACCTACGTGGTAGAGCCAAGCAGTTCGCTGCATGGATGGGCCGGCTCGACCGGTGAAATACCACTACCTCTCAGAAGATCGACGCAAAGTGGCTCATGCCGCTTGAGAGTTACCCGGGGGCCCACCCCCTTCCCCATCCTTTCCTATCCTAGTTCCTTAAATGTCGGGAACGCAACGGTAACGCTATATGTGTTGCTGGTGTCCATGGGCGGCGCACGTTGCTTACCATCAGGTGACACGCTTGCTCGTTTGCCCTCCTATTCCATAAAAAAAATCTTAGACCTGATAAACGACTTAGTATCAAATTTATTGAAGCAAATTAAACATTTTATAGTAAAAAAAAAACGAAAAAGTATGCATAACTCCACACTCCACTAGAGGGACATATCTTCTCTCCATCGACATCAGTAATTCTCATCTGAATATTATTGACTAACTCAATATTTGTACGCTTGAATTCGCCACTTGAGAAAGAGAGGGAGTTGGTATCATCACCACTTATTCACTTGTCTACTTAAATTTAACAATCAACAATCGCCAGCATCCTGGCTGCGTTCTCAAAATTACATATTTATGTTTAACTGATTTTAACTTGAAATTGGTACCTCTAATATGCAACAGATACTTGAAATTGCGCAGTCCCATTTTTCGCATTTTTCTATTTATAGGTATTTGTTATCCTGGAAAAAGACGTAATCATCAATACATAGTATAAAATAAAGACGCTTTACGGTGTCTGTCCCCTATATGCAGGGATATTTGTAACTACGCATCAGATTTTGATATAGTTTTTTTTAATAGATAGAGGGTGTTAACGGCCACCCCGTTATGTATAATTTATGCGCAGCAAAAGTATTAAAGGTAAATTTTGAATTGATCACTTCAATACATTAAACATGAATTATAAATAAAAACCACCCGTTGACACCCTCTATCTATTGATAAAAAACCGCATCAATATCCGTTGCGTACTTTCAAAGATATAAGCATATAAGGGGACAGACAGCGGAAAGCAACTTTATTTTATACTGTGTAATGATGTAGCAAATAAAGTGATAATTTCCAAGATATAGGTAGGATAGATAATAATCAACCATTTGATCACCGAGACTTAACTTTTGAATATTCGTTACCTACCAAAGCTGTAAAATGTTTACCTTTAAATAATTTTCTTTTATTTGTTAGCGTAAATTAACTCGTCGGATTGTCACTCAATTAAGGTCAAATACTAGTTGGTGTAGCACCTGACATCCTGAGTAATTGGGAATATGCAAAATTTATATGATACTGGCCTTCTCGGTCTGGGTTCGAATCCTGACACTGGCACACACCAATGACTTTTCGAAATTGTTTTCGGAAGTTAAGTGTGATAAATGACGGGCCTCGTGTTTTTCTATGTATTATAAGTATGTATTTACAAAAGAAAAGTATATATATGTATTATTATTATCCGTTATCTAGTATCCATAGCACAAGCATTTAGTTGCTTAGTTTGGAACTGGAGGGCGCTGTGTGATTTGTGTCCAAGATATTATTATTATAAATATCGATGACTGAAAACTTTGTGCCCGGTATGGCAATAGGCTCGCCACTTATTCCATTTGGGACGTAAACATAACGGTGAGACGAGGCTTAACAGCCGCTGCCTACATCTTCAGGTAACAAAAGGCGTGAAGTTATGTTATGTTACTTCCGAAAATTCATCATGGATTAAACAGAAATTTTACGTTATATTAAACTGCCACTACTAGACTACTACGTACTATTAAACTTTCTAGGAATATAATTTGAATGTTCTTATTTTGTTAATAAAAATGATGAATTCTCTTCTCTATCGATGAATGAGTGTCTCTTTTATGATATACGAGCATCAAGTTATTTTCAACAGTCACAGCGACGGCGCACAACATCACGTTTTTAGATGTGCCACAGTATGGTGATCCACGTCAGGAGGCGAAGTTAGTCTGCCAATATATAAGTGATGAGGACGATCCGCCGCTGCATTCTGTCAAGTGGTACAGCGGCATCAATGAAATATTCAGGTTCACGCCCGACCAAGAGGTCAGTGATACATATTTTGATGAACCTACCCACAAAGGGTTTGGTTTTAATACTCTTCGTAATTAACGGCAAGCTAATTATTATCCTATATTAAGTTAAATAAATACATATACATGAAAAGAGTTATGAAAGTCAATGAAACGAGTGGGGTGTGTAACATCGTGTCTTATGGTGCTCCGTTCTCTCTGCCTATCCCGCAAGGGATATGTCGTGAAGTTATGTATTTTGTATAAATTATGTATTAGAGTACTTTTTCCCGATATATACTGCTAAACCAGACCTATTTAAATAAATTTACACACTGTAAACAGTTTAATACAACTTGATATATAGAATAGTATAAGTCTCTCGTGTTGACGTAATTTTGACAACATCAACTTTCGTTAGAACGAAGTTAGCTTTCTAGTTTTTTTGGTTAATTAAGTTGCTTTCCATCATGTGACACGCGAGCTCGTTTCTACCAAAAGAAATCTAATAATTGCAGGTTCAAATCCTGGCTCACACCAATGACTGTTTGAAATTAGTTTCGAAATGTTAATGTGTGATAAATATCGATGACTGTTAACTTTGTGCCCGGTATGGCAATAGGTTCGCCATCTATTCCATTTGGAACGTAAACATAACGGTGACCCGAAGCTTAACAACCTCTGCCAACACCTTCGAGAAGAAAAATGCGTGTGAAGTTATGTTATGTTTTTGATACATCTCATTTTACCTATCTCCTTTAAAATTATAATATTAAGTTGGGTAATTAAAAAAAACATACTGTAATATGTTTATGTATTATAATACGTTGACTAACTAATACATGATTAATACAGGGGTAATATATATAATAGGGTAAATATAATTCATAATATGAGTATTTAGACTAGTAAATATTAAAAGAATAAGAAGACATTCTTCCATTGATCCTAATAAATAATATACGTTATTTTATATAAAAAAAATAGGAACCTATAATATTTTAAGAAAATATTTTAAAAAAATATTTCATTTCAGCCTCCCACCAGAACTTTTAAATCCACGTCAGCTTTGATTACAAATGGTACATGCAATAAGAAAAGCTGTGCTATAGGCGTGATACTTCCCAAGATATACAACACAATTCTTACCTTCACGTGTGAAGTGTCCACTGAAGGTCCCAGGTTCGCTGTGGTCAAGCAGACGAAGAATCTCACAGTTGCTGGTATGACGTCTTATACTAATAGATATAAAGAAACGAGCCTCGTGGTGTAATAGTAAAGCTACCGACTGCAAAATCGAGGTTGGCGGGTTCGATTTCCGCCCCAGTACAAATATTTGTAACAAGTATTAATGTTTGTATGGCGTCTGGGAGTTTTTCTATGTATTATAAATTATATTTACGAACGAAAATACATAATAATATGTATCAATATCCGTTATCTAGTATCCATAGCACAAGCATTGAGTTGCTTAGATTGGAACTAGAGGGCGCTGTGTGTATTGTGTCCAAGATATTATTGTATTTTTATTATTAATGAGACTTGGTCTTCGTCATTTCGGTGTTTTGGAGGTAAAGTATCTAGAACTCGCTTGTTCGATTGCTGGTTCACACCAACGACTTTTCGCAAGTGTTGAGTGATAAATGCCGATGACTGAAAATATTGACACGAATGTATGGCAATAGGTTCCGTGACTTATTCCATTCGGGATATAAAATGTCGACGAGTCGAGACCTAATGGCCGCTACCAATAGGGTAAAAAAAGCGTGAAGTTACAGTATAACTGTATACTGAAGTTCAGTCCTGTAAGTTACTCATCAAATACGGAAATCGCAATTATTTTTTTAATTTCATATTCTATACATCCAACAGTGGCGCTGACAAAAGACCCAGTGATCACAGGTATACCTGACAGCGTTCAACTTGGTGAAGAAGTCTCCCTGAACTGCACCACACAAGCTGCAATGCCACCCGCCAACATAGTCTGGTTTATAGATGGAATACCTTACGAAGAAACTTTGAAGGTAGACAACGGTTTTAAGCTTTAAGGCATCTTTCTATACTTATATATACGGAAATATTAATAGAATCTTCATGGATAATATTACATTTTTAATTAATTTTATTTATTTGTTTCGGATAATTAATATTTAGATTTAGTACAAACATCAGAAAATATTATATATTATAAAATTGATCATTGATATTTCAATATCAAACTCCACTGAAACGGTTCGACCAATTTTGATGAAATTTCCATTGGCGAATGTGTAAAAGAAATATTCACTCGCATTCACATTTGCGAATGTGAAAAATCAAACATTTGTTACATTACACTACTAGTAGGTATAAATGAATTGATAGATACTGTATCGAGAAGTGTCCTTCATATTTGGCTCAGCAGCTAGCACAGCTAAGGCTTTTAATTTTCTAGAATTCCCATAGGACCAAAGAATGGTACAAACTTGTTATACGTTATTCAATGGTTGTATCTTATAATAAATATTTCTTATGTACTTTGCAAAATACAAGACAATCAGTTGTAAGACATGATTATAAATATTAATATTAGATATAATTATGTTTTTGTTAGCAGATAGAACCTTGGATGGTGAATAACACACAAGTGTCGACAGCCAACAATTTTGGACTTAGATCTAGTTGGCGATACCTTCGACTACGGGTGACCACATTGAATGGCTACATATCCTTGAGGTGTGAGGCTACTCAGCCTACTTTTCCACCTTACAAGAGATCCACGTACAAAACTTTAAACATTGCAAGATCGCCGCATTTGTCAAATTTATTAGCTGCAGGTACGGTAAAAAAGGAAAGGTAATTAGTTCATAGGATATTAGGCAAACGACCAAGCGGGTTACCTGATGGTAAGTGACTTGCGACACCAGCAACACAGGTACTGTTATAGTTACGTTGCTGGTCTTTTAAAAAAAACGATGAGGAGCGTGGGGGAAACAGCACAAATAAAACGCGGCATTAGCCACTTCCCGTTGATATGCTGAGAGCCCATTTATGCAGCGTGGCTCTACCATGCATTAAAACTTATTCAATATAATTATATAAAAGATAATTGTTATTATATAATTTGTTCAACAGATTTATGATTTATTAATAATTAAGCTTTTGTATGGATTTTTAATTACAGGTACAAGAAGTTCAACCACGTCACAAGTGTTAGTACTTATGACAACATTATCAATTTCAGCACATTTTTTATTTTTATTTGTTAAATTATGTGCCTTAAATGATGTATTATAGATGTTTATCATCGAGATAGATAGAAAAAATAACGTTTATTTTTATTTATCTTTTGTACCTATTTCAAAGAGTTTGTCTATACAATTCTTTTATTCAGTAAATTCTCCAAATAAAAAATAAACAGAACACAAAATAATATTTATTTGGTGATAGAAACTCAATAACAACACCTGTATGTATTTATTTTTAATCTATGAAATTGTTAAAACCATAGGTTAAAACACGCTTAGAAAACCTTTTTACATTTAAAAGAGGTTTCTTGGAAGAGGGCTGTGTGTTTTAGATGATCTAACTTATTAAAAGTTAAAACTGCTACCCGATTATCAATGATGTATTGAATTTTCATTAATTTTTAGAATATTAGATTCAATCTTTAATTTTTATTTTCACATAAAATTTGTATATGAAATTTAATAAATATTGTTTTGTTAAGAATAATAAATAGTAATGTATTTTTGATCATTGATTTTTTTGTTATGTGCCAAACTAAATACATAGTTAGTTTTAGAGCATTTAATATGTGTAATTGCTTATGATAAATGCTCAATTTAGTAATTATTGATATTATTTATTCCCAAATATGTAATTGATAATAATTAATACACTATTTTGGATGTTTAGCAGCCTCCATAGTTCGCTTTTCGGAAAACGGTGTTTTCATTATTTATTTACAGAATAATATTGAAAACTACATAATATATTTTAAATGAAACACAAAAAACATATACATAAAAATATGAATAGTTGGAACAAAATTGGCTTTACAGTCTTAGTGAGTCAGTGGTCTGGCATTCGGCTTTTAATTCGGGTGTTTCATATTTGAATCTTGGTCACACCAATGAGTTTCAGGAATACATTTTGATAGTATTGCATGATAAATATCATGAATGCCAAGATTTTACTTTTGGTATTATAATAATCTCTGCCATTTATTTTTTTCAATTAATAATTAGTTCATTTAATTCAGCTACAGGACTAGAAAAAGTGTTATATATGCATGTACCTATACATAGTTAGATATTAATGATATTTATAACCTATATTATAATAATTTCCACGAAACACTGAATTGTATAAGTATTAGTACTATATTCTTGATGTTATATTGCACAGTAAAAGCACTTCTATACATTTGTTTGATCGTATCAATTGATTCCAAGATGGTGGAATTTTTCAACATTCAATCGTGAATGTATAATATATATTATGCATAATAAATATAAAATTGTATTTAAGTAACATTAAAAAAACTTTTTATGGATGATATCGCGTTTATTTAGAACTTATTTTTATGTATTTACCGACGATTCGAACTCTCTACAGAGATCATTTTCACTCGTGAAACTCGTTTCGAACTCTTTAGAAAAAGTCGAGAAATACATAAAAATAAGTTCTAAATAAACGCGATATAATCCATAAAAGGTTGTTTTATTGTTATCAATGTTATTTCCGGCAAAATCTAAGAAATGAATTTGTATATAAGTGTTAAATATAATTGTAAAATAAAAATTGTTTCACTTTGTAAATATTATTACCTATGTGTCAATTGTGTGCACTAACAAAAAAAAAATTCTGTGATACGTGTGATTGTTAGTTTAATATGACATTATATTATAAATAATAACAATTATTATTATCTGGCGATATTCTAATTAAAATAGGACTCTCAGGATATATAATATATTTATACTAAAACAATTATTATCTTATACTTCACCACACACCTCTAGACACTAATGTCCAATCTCCATCCATAGTATAGTTTGATCTGATCGGTGGACTTCTACGTTTCTTCCCGATTTTTCACAGTTAACTATATGTGAAAATAATTAAACAGCTGTCAAATTGTAAGCACCAAATAGTGCCAGATTTCGCCACATTTTATTTGAGACTACAAAACTGTACTGGCCATGTCGTGGAAAAATTTGCGTCTGCCAACACCATCGAGTATATTTAATTTTTTCTTTGTTGACCGCAAACAATCAGATCGTTGATCTAAAGGTAAGCAGACAGCTGTGGCCAATAGACTGGTGTAACATCATGAGCAACTTTGCTGCTTTTAGAAAACCTAATTTTAGAAATGTCGTCAAAAATGATTGTATATAGGTTTATGATAAGATTCACCTATCTTTTGCTGTCAATATAGTTAGTCCAAATAGTAGCCCAAAAGAACCATGTGTCGGTAAAGTGTAAGTCTCTGCACCTCAAAATTTGTTCTATTAATATACTTACGCTTTGCTGCTCTTAGTTCAAGCTTAACGTGTTATAATATTAAAGTGTGCGCTTGCCTACCTTGAAAGAGCATCTGCGTGAAGTTATATACTAAAATATAAATTTTTGTGTTTAGTTTTTATATATCCTGTGAATCTCGTATAGCGTTACAATTAGTTCGCAAACAAGTAATTTTAATTTTAATTGTAAAATAATATAATTATAAATATTGTCATTGGATGTCTCAATAATAATAATAAATACATGTATTTTATAAATATTAAGTGTTTCAATTGATAGAGTTTATGGTATATCTCGGTGGTCTAGACTCTAGAGACGTGTGTTAAGCTAGAAAGGTCAAGTCAGCAGAATCACTTGTTTTATATCTCAAAATTTAGTGCTCATTTAGTGCTAATTTAGTGTTGATAACAGATATTTAGTGCTGTGATAGGGGGACTGAAAATGAGATTTCTGCTAACTTTACATTAAGCTAGCAGTGTACTATTCGTCTCAGTCTGTCTCAGTCGGCAGAATCACTTGTTTTATATCTCAAAATTTAGTGCTCATTTAGTGCTAATTTAGTGTTGATAACAGATATTTAGTGCTGTGATAGGGGGACTGAAAATGAGATTTCTGCTAACTTTACATTAAGCTAGCAGTGTACCATTCGTCTCAGTCTGTCTCAGTCGGCAGAATCACTCGTTTTATATCTCAAAATTTAGTGCTCATTTAGTGCTAATTTAGTGCTGATAACAGATATTTAGTGCTGTGATAGAGGGACTGAAAATGAGAACACTGCTAACTTTACATTAAGCTAGCAGTGTACCATTCGTCTCAGTCTGTCTCAGTCGGCAGAATCACTCGTTTTATATCTCAAAATTTAGTGCTCATTTAGTGCTAATTTAGTGCTGATAACAGATATTTAGTGCTGTGATAGGGGGACTGAAAATGAGAACACTGCTAACTTTACATTAAGCTAGCAGTGTACCATTCGTCTCAGTCTGTCTCAGTCGGCAGAATCACTCGTTTTATATCTCAAAATTTAGTGCTCATTTAGTGCTAATTTAGTGCTGATAACAGATATTTCGTGCTGTGATAGGGGGACTGAAAATGAGAACACTGCTAACTTTTCATTAAGCTATCAGTGTACCATTCGTCTCAGTCTGTGTCAGTCGGCAGAATCACTCGTTTTATATGTCAAAATTTAGTGCTCATTTAGTGCTAATTTAGTGCTGATAACAGATATTTAGTGCTGTGATAGAGGGACTGAAAATGAGAACACTGCTAACTTTACATTAAGCTAGCAGTGTACCATTCGTCTCAGTCTGTCTCAGTCGGCAAAATCACTCGTTTTATATCTCAAAATTTAGTGCTCATTTAGTGCTAATTTAGTGCTGATAACAGATATTTAGTGCTGTGATAGAGGGACTGAAAATGAGAACACTGCTAACTTTACATTAAGCTAGCAGTGTACCATTCATCTCAGTCTGTCTCAGTCGGCAGAATCACTCGTTTTATATCTCAAAATTTAGTGCTCATTTAGTGCTAATTTAGTGCTGATAACAGATATTTGGAGCTGTGATAGGGGGACTGAAAATGAGAACACTGCTAACTTTACATTAAGCTAGCAGTGTACCATTCGTCTCAGTCTGTCTCATTCGGCAGAATCGCTCGTTTTATATCTCAAAATTTAGTGCTCATTTAGTGCTAATTTAGTGCTGATAACAGATATTTAGTGCTGTGATAGAGGGACTGAAAATGAGAACTAAATTTTGAGATATAAAACGAGCGATTCTGCCGAATGAGACAGACTGAGACGAATGGTACACTGCTAGCTTAATGAAAAGTTAGCAGTGTTCTCATTTTCAGTCCCCCTATCACAGCACGAAATATCTGTTATCAGCACTAAATTAGCACTAAATGAGCACTAAATTTTGAGATATAAAACGAGTGATTCTGCCGACTGAGACAGACTGAGACGAATGGTACACTGCTAGCTTAATGTAAAGTTAGCAGAAATCTCATTTTCAGTCCCCCTATCACAGCACTAAATATCTGTTATCAACACTAAATTAGCACTAAATGAGCACTAAATTTTGAGATATAAAACGAGTGATTCTGCCGACTGAGACAGACTGAGACGAATGGTACACTGCTAGCTTAATGTAAAGTTAGCAGAAATCTCATTTTCAGTCCCCCTATCACAGCACTAAATATCTGTTATCAACACTAAATTAGCACTAAATGAGCACTAAATTTTGAGATATAAAACAAGTGATTCTGCCGACTGAGACAGACTGAGACGAATGGTACACTGCTAGCTTAATGTAAAGTTAGCAGTGTTCTCATTTTCAGTCCCTCTATCACAGCACTAAATATCTGTTATCAGCACTAAATTAGCACTAAATGAGCACTAAATTTTGAGATATAAAACGAGCGATTCTGCCGACTGAGACAGACTGAGACGAATGGTACACTGCTAGCTTAATGTAAAGTTAGCAGTGTTCTCAATTTCAGTCCCCCTATCACAGCTCCAAATATCTGTTATCAGCACTAAATTAGCACTAAATGAGCACTAAATTTTGAGATATAAAACGAGCGATTCTGCCGACTGAGACAGACTGAGACGAATGGTACACTGCTAGCTTAATGTAAAGTTAGCAGTGTTCTCATTTTCAGTCCCCCTATCACAGCTCCAAATATCTGTTATCAGCACTAAATTAGCACTAAATGAGCACTAAATTTTGAGATATAAAACGAGCGATTCTGCCGACTGAGACAGACTGAGACGAATGGTACACTGCTAGCTTAATGTAAAGTTAGCAGTGTTCTCATTTTCAGTCCCCCTATCACAGCTCCAAATATCTGTTATCAGCACTAAATTAGCACTAAATGAGCACTAAATTTTGAGATATAAAACGAGCCATTCTGCCGACTGAGACAGACTGAGACGAATGGTACACTGCTAGCTTAATGTAAAGTTAGCAGTGTTCTCATTTTCAGTCCCCCTATCACAGCACTAAATATCTGTTATCAGCACTAAATTAGCACTAAATGAGCACTAAATTTTGAGATATAAAACGAGCGATTCTGCCGACTGAGACAGACTGAGACGAATGGTACACTGCTAGCTTAATGTAAAGTTAGCAGTGTTCTCATTTTCAGTCCCTCTATCACAGCACTAAATATCTGTTATCAGCACTAAATTAGCACTAAATGAGCACTAAATTTTGAGATATAAAACGAGTGATTCTGCCGACTGACACAGACTGAGACGAATGGTACACTGATAGCTTAATGAAAAGTTAGCAGTGTTCTCATTTTCAGTCCCCCTATCACAGCACGAAATATCTGTTATCAGCACTAAATTAGCACTAAATGAGCACTAAATTTTGAGATATAAAACGAGTGATTCTGCCGACTGAGACAGACTGAGACGAATGGTACACTGCTAGCTTAATGTAAAGTTAGCAGAAATCTCATTTTCAGTCCCCCTATCACAGCACTAAATATCTGTTATCAACACTAAATTAGCACTAAATGAGCACTAAATTTTGAGATATAAAACGAGTGATTCTGCCGACTGAGACAGACTGAGACGAATGGTACACTGCTAGCTTAATGTAAAGTTAGCAGAAATCTCATTTTCAGTCCCCCTATCACAGCACTAAATATCTGTTATCAACACTAAATTAGCACTAAATGAGCACTAAATTTTGAGATATAAAACAAGTGATTCTGCCGACTGAGACAGACTGAGACGAATGGTACACTGCTAGCTTAATGTAAAGTTAGCAGTGTTCTCATTTTCAGTCCCTCTATCACAGCACTAAATATCTGTTATCAGCACTAAATTAGCACTAAATGAGCACTAAATTTTGAGATATAAAACGAGCGATTCTGCCGACTGAGACAGACTGAGACGAATGGTACACTGCTAGCTTAATGTAAAGTTAGCAGTGTTCTCAATTTCAGTCCCCCTATCACAGCTCCAAATATCTGTTATCAGCACTAAATTAGCACTAAATGAGCACTAAATTTTGAGATATAAAACGAGCGATTCTGCCGACTGAGACAGACTGAGACGAATGGTACACTGCTAGCTTAATGTAAAGTTAGCAGTGTTCTCATTTTCAGTCCCCCTATCACAGCTCCAAATATCTGTTATCAGCACTAAATTAGCACTAAATGAGCACTAAATTTTGAGATATAAAACGAGCGATTCTGCCGACTGAGACAGACTGAGACGAATGGTACACTGCTAGCTTAATGTAAAGTTAGCAGTGTTCTCATTTTCAGTCCCCCTATCACAGCTCCAAATATCTGTTATCAGCACTAAATTAGCACTAAATGAGCACTAAATTTTGAGATATAAAACGAGCCATTCTGCCGACTGAGACAGACTGAGACGAATGGTACACTGCTAGCTTAATGTAAAGTTAGCAGTGTTCTCATTTTCAGTCCCCCTATCACAGCACTAAATATCTGTTATCAGCACTAAATTAGCACTAAATGAGCACTAAATTTTGAGATATAAAACGAGCGATTCTGCCGACTGAGACAGACTGAGACAAATGGTACACTGCTAGCTTAATGTAAAGTTAGCAGTGTTCTCATTTTCAGTCCCTCTATCACAGCACTAAATATCTGTTATCAGCACTAAATTAGCACTAAATGAGCACTAAATTTTGAGATATAAAACGAGTGATTCTGCCGACTGAGACAGACTGAGACGAATGGTACACTGCTAGCTTAATGTAAAGTTAGCAGAAATCTCATTTTCAGTCCCCCTATCACAGCACTAAATATCTGTTATCAACACTAAATTAGCACTAAATGAGCACTAAATTTTGAGATATAAAACGAGTGATTCTGCCGACTGAGACAGACTGAGACGAATGGTACACTGCTAGCTTAATGTAAAGTTAGCAGAAATCTCATTTTCAGTCCCCCTATCACAGCACTAAATATCTGTTATCAACACTAAATTAGCACTAAATGAGCACTAAATTTTGAGATATAAAACGAGTGATTCTGCCGACTGACACAGACTGAGACGAATGGTACACTGATAGCTTAATGAAAAGTTAGCAGTGTTCTCATTTTCAGTCCCCCTATCACAGCACGAAATATCTGTTATCAGCACTAAATTAGCACTAAATGAGCACTAAATTTTGAGATATAAAACGAGTGATTCTGCCGACTGAGACAGACTGAGACGAATGGTACACTGCTAGCTTAATGTAAAGTTAGCAGAAATCTCATTTTCAGTCCCCCTATCACAGCACTAAATATCTGTTATCAACACTAAATTAGCACTAAATGAGCACTAAATTTTGAGATATAAAACAAGTGATTCTGCCGACTGAGACAGACTGAGACGAATAGTACACTGCTAGCTTAATGTAAAGTTAGCAGAAATCTCATTTTCAGTCCCCCTATCACAGCACTAAATATCTGTTATCAACACTAAATTAGCACTAAATGAGCACTAAATTTTGAGATATAAAACGAGTGATTCTGCCGACTGAGACAGACTGAGACGAATGGTACACTGCTAGCTTAATGTAAAGTTAGCAGTGTTCTCATTTTCAGTCCCCCTATCACAGCACTAAATATCTGTTATCAGCACTAAATTAGCACTAAATGAGCACTAAATTTTGAGATATAAAACAAGTGATTCTGCTGACTTGACCTTTCTAGCTTAACACACGTACTCTAGAGGTCCCACCAACACCCCGCTTTTGAATCAAAAAGTCGTGGGATTGAGTCCAGGCGCACACCACGTCTTAAATATCGATGACTGACAATATTGTGCCTAGATAAGGCAATGGGTTCCACCACATATTTCATTTGGCATGTAAGAATTTGGCGATTTGAAGTTTTACAGCCGTTGCCCACATCTTCAGGTAGAAAAAACGGTTAGTTAGCAAAAACAGTTTTATTAAGGGGATATAGACCTAATAATAAATCATTTGGTGACTACAAGTGAAAGCTGAATATGATAAGTATATTATTCAAAAATATTCAAACAGTCCTATTCAAATAATCCATTAATCTTTCTCAGATATTAATGCCAGACGAGTATTACGATGGCATGTGTAAGTACGTCAGAACTAATGTGCCGTGATGCCTTAGAATGAACATCTCCGCTGACAACTTTGTTCGTCTTGTAGAGGGCACTTAAAGTTTTACGCAATGTTAACTTTTAGTATAATGTCTGTAAGTTTTTAAACCGACTACGATGGTAAGCAACCAACGCCGCCCATGGACACCAGAAACACATACAGGGTTACTGTTGCGTTGTCATCCTTTAAGGGACAGGGGATAGGAAAGGACGGGGAAGGGGGCGGGCCTCCGGATACCTCTCTCACCGAACGAAACGCGGCATGAGCCACTTTACGTCAAGCTTCTGAGAGTTCGTGGTATTTCTGATGCTGCTGTGCTAACAAAGAAACCACAAAACTCCTCCACAGTTAGGAGTTTGAAGACAGCACTGCAATTGGTCGATAGAAACTACTTGGTAGTATGTAGGGCTAGCATGTTGCTTGTGAAGTATCCTGGAATATACACCTGATACTGCTATGCTGATGAAGAAGCCACAGAACTCCTTAACGGTTAGGAGTTGGGAGACAGTACTGCAGTTAGTCGATGGAAACTGTTTAGTAGTATATAGGACTAACGTGTTGCTTGGGAGGTATGCTTGATAATTACAAAAATATAAATATTTAGCAGGTATTATCATCATCACCTAAGTCCCCATTTACGACAATTATAGCTCCCTAAAAATATCAAACATTTAACAAACGGACTTGTAATTAGTGATAATATATTTAATAGACCGAAAGCCATGTAAATGAACTAACTTCTATTGAAGTTCACAAATAATTAATATCACTAAAACTCGTGGAAACAAAACTTAAAAAAATAGAAGTTAAACCGACTTATAGAAAAGTAAACCACAAAATCTTTAAGTATTTGAAAACAGTACCTCTATAACTAAAAAGCGATAAATAACGTAATTTACTCATTTGTATACTTAATACAGTATACAAAACGTTTAATTTTTTAATTAAGTTATAAATACTTTAATAAAGTTATCTTTAACTATTAAAATATTTACAATTGTCACTCATTATTGGAGTCGGTGCAACACAATAGAGTACGTTACCTAGGCTAGCAACGACTCCAAAAATAGGTAACCTTTGTAAATATTTTAATAGTACTTCTTTTAGTTATTTTTAGTATTCTAAAGATTATATTTAAATTTACTAGAGTAAGTATTATAATTATATATACTAAGTATTATCAGCTACAATTGCCTACACAAACACTACAATTCGACTCATAATTTATTTTCTCAAAGTACGTTCAAATTTCAACAGTCTTATTTGTAAGTAATTGTACTTAAAGGAAATATTTACACAGGTGAGTATTCAGATATGATTTCAGTTTGAAATAATATGGAATATTGATAATATCCTTGTAACTCAGTATGTTTATCGTTGGGAAACTTCTGTTTTCCCTCGTCTATCTTATACTAACAATTCAGCAACAAACGGTTTGAATTGAAAAAATCTTATTGCATTGAATAGTCCATTTATTGAGGAGGGTTATTGGCTATATTACATCTTGCTACGATTTATAGGAGTGGCCAAAAAACTTTTTTAGTGGTAAAGGTATATAATATAACGGCAGAAAGTACAAAGTACGGTCAGATAGTACTTAATAATATTACAAACAGGAATTTGATTATGCTTGTAAGTTTGCTCTTTACGCTCATCAGGCGTAGATTATAAATTTAATATCTGGTTAGTCGAGGCTTAACAGCCACTGCTTACACCTTCGGGTAGAAAAACACGATAAATTATAAAAAAAATATTTTGCGAAGTACTAAAGTTTATTATATTAGGTTTGTATTTATTTAGACGAATAAAATTGGCTGGCCACAAATAGATATGATAATCGTCATCAAAATCATAAACAAAAACATGTATGCATGTGTATTGAATTGGATTATTAATTATTTAAATGAAATTACAAGAATCAAAACATCACAATTTATAAGGATATTGTCTAGAAATGTGACAGTGGTAGAGCCAAGCAGTTTGCTGCATGATTGGGGCCGGCTCGACCGGTGAAATACCACGACCTCTCAGAAGATCGACGTAAAGTGGCTCATGCCGTGTTTCGTTCGGTAAGAGAGGTACCCGGAGGCCCACCCCCCGTTCCCCATCCTTTCCTTTCCCCTATCCTTTAAAGGTCGGCAACGCAACAGTAACACTATATGTGTTGCTGGTGTTTGGTGGGCGGCGTTGGTTGCTTACCATCAGGTGACACGCCTGCTCGTTTGCCCTCCTATCCCATAAAAAAAAAACAAAAAACATTTACAATTAAAGAACATTAATTAATACGCAAAGATATTCTCCTCCTTTCCCCCATTTATTTATTATCCGTACATCTGAAATTAAATAAAATTTTAATAATGTTTATTAAATTTTCACGAAAATTTACCTTTTCTTACTTGGCTGAGTATATTTCAAAGAGACGGCTTATAGGAATAGCTTCAAACCTTTTGCTCAACGCCCTCGGGCAACGGGTCAAAGGAATGTACAGTATTAAACAGATATACAGGAATTTTATACAAGAGCGAGCTGACTGGACTGGTGGTGTGGACAGTAATTCAATTTTATAATGTGCAAACAATTTTAAAGACATATATACACATATACACATATATAAGAAATTTATAACGAAAGAATATTATGCAGCACACAGAGTTTAAACATACTCGTATTTATTACAAACTTTACGAATATTTACGGGCCCCGTGGCGCATTGGTAAAACGACCGGCTGCAGCAATGAGGTCGGGGGTTCGATTCCCACCCGAGCACAAATATTTGTGACAAACATGAATATTTGTGTGGTGTCTAGGTGTTTTTCTGTGTATTATAAATATGTATTTACAAAAGAAAAGTATATATGTATTACTATCCGTTATCCGTTAAGTTATTGAGTGTTACTTATTGAGTGAGTGAGAGTTACTTATAGAGTGAAATTATCCGTTAAGAACCCACGACTTTTTGATTCAGAAGCGGTTGCCGGACCCGCAGAACACCTTTGCGACAAAGTTTAGAAATAATATTAACACAATGATATAAAATACAATCATACGTGGTAGAGCCACGTAGTTCACTGTCTAGGCTGGCGCGACCGGACTTGTCCCCGCCGGCGTTGGTCGCGGCAATACTGGCAGGCGAGGAGGAGTGGAGGGCTGTGGTTTCCTTCTGCGAAGCTGTGATGCTCCAGAAGGAGGCCGCCGGCGGGCCGCGAGGGCGCACACCCCGCGGGTGCGCCCGGGTCGCGGCCCGGGAAGGATGACCCCTCGGTGTGGCCGAGGAGGGTCGTTGGGGGCGCCGCCAGCTGCGCGCCTCTTTAAGGCACGCGGTCGGAGCCGCCTCGCCCGGGGGGGCTTCCCCGAGGTTCCCCGAGGATGAGCTCCCCCTTGTGACAGAGGGGGGGCGACCGCCGGGTGGACCAGAGGGCTGCACTGTCCTGGGCCGCCCCAACGCCGGAGGAAGGCCGCCGCGAGGTTTTAGTGGGTTACCCTAGGATCGGATTGCAGTTTAGTATTTTGGGAGTCCCACACTACCCCGCAGGGTGTGCATAAAGCATTTCCTCGCGTAAAAAAAACGACCGGTGAAATATCACGATCTCTCAGAATATCAACGTAAAGGGGCTCAAACGCTTTCGCTCGGTCCGAGCTCGTCTCAAACACTTTCCCTCACGCCTACTCCATTTCCGACCCCTTTCGTATTCCATTTTAAAGACCGGCAACGCAAATGTAACAATTTCTGTGTTGCAGGTGTCCATGGGCGGCGGTAGTTGCTTACCAACAGCTAACCCTCTTGCTCGTACGCCCTCCTATTCATAGAAAAACTAGAATTAATTGTAAAAATGTCAGCATCCATGCTATTTAGATATATATACTTATTTATACTTTATACATAAATGTCTACAAATATTTTTTACACTTACAACCTGAAATCTAACATAAGACCGTAACATGTTACGTCCAACGTATTATTGTAAACATCTATTGCCTGGGACAAAATATTTGCTTTTGAAATATTGCCCAGGACAAATTTGCTTTTGGTCATTAAAACACAATACTAGATGAAACCGGTGAAAAGCAGTTTCCTAATTAGAGAATGCATATTGCATACATTTTAATTGATAATTACATTGGTCAGTATAAAATAAAATTATCATTAGTTCACGGCTTTTTCTACCCCAAAGGTTGTCTCGACTCGCTGTTATGTTTACCTCTCGAATAGAATAGGGAATAAATGTCATACAACGGGCTCAAAATTTTCAGTCATCGACAGTTTTCCCCCATGACTTCCGAAAAGAATTTAGAAAAGTCATTGGTGAGGTAGTATTCGAATCCATGACTCCTGATTGAGAAGCGGGGTACACTACCACTAGATCACATAGACTTCAATAAAAAAAATACAATAATATTGGAAATGTGAATAACGTATTCAGTTTGACGCAACTTTTGCCATATGTGTAACATTATGAAAATATCACTCAAGCGACATATTTATTATCTCTTTTAAGGAAATCGAACAGAAAAAATATATTCATATACAATATCTATAATAATTCTTTTTTAGAGGAAACGCGCTCCTAGAGTCAATGATGAAGAAATTCACAAGATTTCATATGAAAGAAAAGCCTGATATTCGATATTAACGTAACATATTGCGATATTAAAATAGATTTGAGTGTAATATTATATTTGTTTTTTAAAAATACCATAAAAGTGCAAATAAACTATTGTTGATTTTTCGTAGTTGATTTATTGAACAATGTTTTAAACACAATACATACAACGCCATCTAGGCGTTAAAGGTAGGAAACTAAATGCTGGATTTTTGTAAGTACAAAGAGTACATATTTATAATACATAGACGAAATGCCTAAATCCAAAATGGTGGGAATAGTACCCGTCGAGCTCTAACCAGCAGTTGATCAGTTTACCAATACACCATGAGGTCAATTTCAACTATTAGGTATAATGTAATGATACCTATATTGTATTTATAATATCTGATGAATGCATACAGATATTGAAAAATCCTGTAGACAAAAAAATGAGATTTTTATCCGTAGTTACACAGTTGTGAATTAACGCATGCTACCTATCTCACTCATACGTACTAATTTTATCAAAGTAAGAGTGGGATAGAATACAGATTTATGAAAAGTGGTCGTTACTGGTAGGTGCACATGCGCTGTTATGTTGTTGAGTTTATTAGTTTTTGTATTCTTGTGTAGTAAAACAACACATAAATAGTATATACTATCTATGGCAAAGTATTGCAAAAATGTTTTCCCATGGGATAAATGTGGAAAAGAATTTGGGTATGTTAACTAGTACACATAAAAAACATTACTTCACGCCTCTGTTACCCGAAGCGGCTGCTAAGCCTCGTGTCGCCGTTATATTTACGTCCCAAATGGAATAGGTGTCGAACCTATTGCCATACCGGGCACAAAGTTTTTCAGTCATCGATATTTATCACACATAACTTCCGAAAACAATTTTGAAAAGTCATTGGTGTGAGCCAGTGTCAGGATTCAATCCCGGACCTCCTGATCAGAAGCCGTGTGCTTGACCACTGCGCCACCGAGACTTAACTAGTACGTTGTATATACTACATAAGTACAGTAAAAGATCTCGGCATACTCTTCGTCAAACAATTCTTTTTGAACTCAGAAGTCGTGGGTTCGGATCGAATCCGGAGACACACCAATTACTTGACGGAATTATTTTCGTAAGTTTTATACAGATATTACTACTATAGTCTGACAATATTGTGTGGGTTGATGTATAGCAATAGGTTCCACTACTTAATCCATTTTAGACGTAAAAAGAACGAAGAAAAATACGTATAATTATGAAAATAAATATTTGTAATAAAGCCTTAATAAGTTTAAAATTTTGTTACACAGCCAGGGCAACATATGACCTCATTTGTGCGTAACCAACGGTAATATAGAGTTTTGTTTTTTCTTCTTTCACTTAAATTTCCCCCGAGGTCAAGGTGAGATACATCATCAAAATACATAACATAAGAATTTGAAGAGTTTTTGTTTATATTTGATATATCTTTAGAAATACTTATGTTACATTTTTCTTAATATAAGTTTTATTTTACATAATCCTAAAATAATCTAAAACTTTTTTTTTTAAATAAAACTTTTACTAGTTTTGTTTTAACTGTACATTTGAGACATTCGTAACAAACAAATGTAAGGTGTGTTTTTTTTAGAAGTGGTAACAGCAAACTATAATATTTGATATTGCCTAAGAGACTTTGATTAATTAAAATCTGATGCCTACGGAGGAAAAGACAGGTCGTTGCAAGAAAGGCTACGCGTGCGGAGCTCAAAAACTACTTGGAAATAACATCAATATCATTTTTTATGGGATATATGGGCAAACTAACAGGCTTGTCTGTCACCCAATAGTAAGCAACTAACGCCGCCCATGGACACCTGCAACAAAGATAGTGTTACAATTGCATTGCCGGCTTTCAAAGTGGGAGGGAAAGGGTCGGAAATACGAATACCTCTCTTGCCGAGCGAAACGCGACATGAGCCACTTGACGTCGATATTCTAAGTTGTAGTATTGCACCAGTCGTGCAAGCCCATTGAGGCAGCAAATTGAAAGGGCTCTACTACTGTAAATGTAAATCTTTAGATGTTTACTTGTTACTTGTCATTTAACAAAATTTAATAGAAATTAGTTTATAAATACAAAAAAGCCGCGAAAAAACCTCGTTATAAATCAATTTAGGAGTGTATATTAATTATTTTTTTGTTAATTTTAAGGTTGAGAATATCTCCAAATACATTTATATGACATCACAACTGGAGTGGATGCTGAGGCACCCACGTGCCTCACGTTTTCAATTCTATTTAAAGCCCGTGAATAGTTGATAGGTGGAGCTGTTCAAACAAATGTTGGCATAAACCAGTCGTAGTTTTTCTGATACTATCAATTAATTATTTAAAAAGGATGCCGGCTTAAATCGAAGTGCATTCTGAAAAAACAAACAGTCAAACATATTAAAAACTTTAAATTAATCTCGTTTAACCAAATCTATTGTAGCTGTCGTATTGTATGAATCTGAATAATGCCCAAATGGAAAGAATAAGAAATGAGTATATAAGAGGAGGCATCAAGTAGCACCAACTACAGAAAAATAGAAGAATGGACACATTATGAGAAGGGACGAAAGTCATGTTACAAGGAGAGCGATGAAAATGACTGTGGATGGACTCATTAGTAGAAGAAGGCCGAACAAGAGATGGATGGACTGTGTACAATTTAATATGAATATAAAGGGAGTAAGTGTGAACACGATGAGTGATAGGCGAGAATGGAAAAGGGTGAACTCTTGTGCCGACAAAACAAAAAAAAAACTATATTCGAATTACGAATTTTGATAATAATTTGTTTGCATTTTTTTGTATTCCTATAAAAAAGTGCCAATAGTTTCTTATTGACATTGAACAACAAGATAACTGCAATTTATAAATCCGTAGCGGAGAGAGAAAGAGACGCTATTTAAAAAAATATTTTTAATTGTATATTTTAATCTCGGCGGTTCATTGATCCAGTTCCCCGTTTTCTGATTCAGAGATCGTGGGATCGATTCACACCAATGATGTTAGAGAATTATTTTCGAAAGTTATCTGTGATAAATATCGATAACTGACAACATTGTTCTTGGTATACCTATTCTGAGTCGAGGCTTAACAGCCGCTTGCTGCCTACACCTGCAAGTAGGGAAAGACGTGAAGTTATATTATATATATATATATGAATGTAGTCTAAATTTGACAGTCATTACATAGATATTGTTGGTAATGGCGCTGCACTTGGCAACATGCTGGCTTGTCGTCATATTTTACTAAAATTTACATCTGAATATCTAGATAATATATCATCAGAGATTTGGGATTGCGGTTTTAAAATGGAGATGAAGACATTTTGTACAAAAAATATCATGATTTAGCGATACTGCTAAAAGGAGTATTGTCGTTTTTATATATTCTGGCTTAGTATAGAGGTGTTTTATTTACTATTCGTTGAAACGTCGAACTGACTTTATTTACCAAAAATGTTGTCAGCTAGTTATATTTTTAATATCCGAGATATTATGTTTTATAATAATGCCAACACGGTATCTATTAAGCCTCATATATTTTTCCTCAGCACTGCAGTACTTTTAAGACTGTATTAATAATTTAATTAAGGGAAGTCCTGGGGTGTCTTAAGTTATGGTTGAGTAAAGCCACAGGAGCTCCAAGTAAAAATATATTTGTTTTATAAACCTGTGTAAGAGGTAAATTCTAGTTATTTTATTATGTAATTAACTAACTTTTGTGCGCGACTTATTTCTTGCGGCATACAGTATGTATATTTTTATTTAATTACAAATTAAATTTAATGGAAAAAAAGGAATATTTAGCAATATATTTGGAAAAGTTATGTATGTATTTGCATATGTTTTGAATAACAGGAATAAATTTGAGTATATTCAAACATACAGAAAGGCAAAAATGGTACAAAATTAGTCAGTATACAGATATGTACGTTATGCTTGTATACTAGTAAGTATTTTCTAACTACTATTCATTAAGTTTTACTTATATTCTCGACAATGTAATGTCAACATAATACGCTTTGCTATTGGTCCTTAATAATTGTACATGCTCCGAACTAAGCTGGATCTCTAAATGACGGAAAGAAGTGCAAGTTAATAAATATTCATAAAGTATATTTTTTTTATTTTGTGTTCCGTTACATTGGTTTTAATCATCTACGTTAGCTTTTTATTTTTAATGAAGATTTCATTCAAGTATACAGGACACGAAATAAGATATATATATATGTAGGTAAAGATAGCAGTTACTGTCAGTTTGCGAGGAAAATTTTGTAAAAGCTTTTTGTTCGCGAGTTTTATCTGCCGATCTGTGACGTAACATATTAGCAAGACATTCACAGTAAAAGAGACAGGGAGAGAGAGAGAGTTGGTACGTGTTTTAAACTTTTACATACATTGAATGGAATGGAACAGATAGTAATATTATACCTACATTTTTATGTAGGTATAGCGTGACGAAGTTGAAAGTGGGTATAAATGTATAAACGAATTTAAATGATATTGTTAGTAAAATATAGCAAACGAGTATATGGTTATCTGGTGGTAAGCTACTAGCAACGTCATATGGAGGAATAATGAAACGCTCAAGTGCAAAATCTACATCGCGTTGATTTTCTTAGGGTTCGCTTAATTTCACTGGCCGTGTTGACTACTATTCTACCACTAAACTGGGCTTACAAATGAAGCCCATAATCACCATCATTTTCCTGCTCTTATTTCACTCTACCTGGAGTGAACACAATAAGTGTTTCGAACAATACTCGTTGTCAAAAGTTTTGGCTGTGGTTTTATGACCGGACTCCTGCCTGACGACGTTACATATTCTGGTTGGAGAGGTTCTAACAGCATTTTATTATTTTATCGTATGAGCTGAGAAAGAATCGGATATTGCCTGCAGCGAAGCTCTTCGCTATCTTGCTAAAGGATACAGAATCCAAGCCAATCAATTGTTTCTTTTTTTTTAATTAGAGTACGTTTCAAAGTTTATTGAACGGAAGTAGCTATCAGTATCGGTCTAATAATACACAGTACGCACTTACTATCACCCCACTACTGCTATCAAAATTTGTTTCCGGTGAGTTTCAGCTCATATCTAAGCGATAATATACCGTGCTTTTTATAGTAGGGTATTATTATATTAGGCATACGAATAAGCGGGTCAGCTGCTGGCGAGTGACTTACGCTTCCCTTTAAGCAGTTGCAGGCGTCTAAGGATTTAGGTAGGCCTGCGAGTAACTTTCTAACTGAATAAAACGTGACATTAGGTACTTTACGTCGATATTCTTAGACTGTAACGCGGTCGGGGGTATATAAAATAAAAATTCACTCGACAATTAATTGTTAATTTTTAATATCGAGTTGCTCCTCAATTTGTGGCTACCAAATCTTAAGAAGGGAGCAGGTACGACCTGATGCCGAGTGACCCGCGAAGGCTTACTGCAGGGGTGTCCCGGTGCTCCACTGAAGTCTCCTCCCAGATGTTGGCGGGCTGCCTTTCACTGTCAGTTGTTGACAGGAAAAGTGGAAGAAAGTAGAGATGAAGTTGAGATGAAGGTAAAGATGAAAGTCGAGGGCGAAGGTAGAGGGCAGCCAGTCTGGAAAACAGCCAGTAACAGCCCCTGAGCATCCCCATTCACTGGCATCGACAATCAGTGCCACCACCGACCCCCATTTCTCAGAATGGGTAGACAGTGGTGTTACATGCCAGTAATTTGGAAAATGCCCAGGGTGGATCAAGCATATAACCCTACAATACATAAACATAAATATAAATTTGGAAAAGAGTTAGATAAACAAACTATTCAACAACATAATTAATAATGTAGGTAGGTTACCACTACCTACTTGATTTGCAAAATTATCTTAATTGTACAGAATAATTTATATAGGAAATTACTGTAATATAAATATATAAAAACAATATGCTGCTATTAGGAGAATCTGAACATGAAACTTTAAGATGAGATATGTGATTATACTCTTTTCCATGATAAAGTAAACTACATGAAATAATTTTAATAAATTAGGCACATCAAGCTCACGGCACTGCAGGCAATAATGTCTTAGCTATTAGGGTGAAATAAATTGGTTAAACCACTCACCAATAAAATCAAAAGTTTAGTTGAAGGTTTAGGTTATTCTGGCTCCTTACTCGGTAAAAGTTTCAAATGAAATGGCCGAATATCCTTTCTAATTTTAAAATGTCTGGTCAGTCTGTCATATTAAATAATTACCTACCTACTTTATAGAATAAGATTTTATTTATTAATTTTTGTATACTACCTACAGTTGTATTTTTATTTATGACCCGGAAACCGTGTCTTTGAAGCCTAAATTTATTATGATGTAAATTGACATTGTCACTCAACGTGACAAGACGTCGTCGTATTTCACAGGTCGAGCACTGTTACTACGCATGTTTATACAGTGGTAGAGCCAAGCAGTTCGCTGCATGAATGGGCAGGCTCGACCGGTGAAATACCACGACCTCTCAGAAGACCGACGTAAAGTGCCTCATGCCGCGTTTCGTTCGGTCAGAGAGGTACCCGGAGGCCCACCCCCCTTCCCCATCCTTTCCTATCCTCTATCCCTTAAAGGTCGGCAACGCAACAGTAACACTATATGTGTTGCTGGTGTCCATGGGCGGCGTAGGTTGCTTACCATCAAGTGACACGCCTGCTCGTTTGCCCTCCTATCCCATAAAAAAGACGCTATAATTTATATCATAACCTATGTGCAGAAAGGTAACTGTTACTTTTAGTCATGTGTTTTCACTATTAACTGTATAGTTATTTTATCGCCGAGCAATTTCTATTCTCATTTGGATAGACTTAGATTTCAAGGCAGAAATTGTGGATAGGCAACTTGAAAACATCATCAGGGTATCTACTACAAATGAATATAGACACGATCTAAATGTTGATCAAAGGTAATGTTGAGAACCAACTGATAACAACGGATGACGGTGACGGAAATAGTCCAACCAAGGCTAAATAAAACAAGGGTCAAACTAAGAAAAAGATATGCGTAAGAAAATTTTCATATAAACAGCTAATTACCCTGGTTGTGACATACTATGGGAGACAACTCTATTTCCAAAAAAAAATCGAATAGCTGATGATGAGATCAATGTACTTCTAAATCCAATAATATATACTAAGAATACATGCACTGTTGCTAATGGTATACAGATATTTAATTGGTATGAACATAATAAACGTAGCCAAATATATTTTATATTATATAGCTAGGTTTTTGTGTGTGCCTGCCCTTGTGGAATTGTGATATTACTTATTTTATATATGTATCTGTTCATGGACAAAGATGATAAGCTTTTCAGTATTAAAATGAATTGCTACTGTAGAGCTCGCAATTTGATTTATATGTTGAAGAAAATACTAATTTATAGTAGTTTTTTACTTTTATTCTTAGTGTTATCATCATTTACCTCTCATATAGTTAGTTCACCATTAAACTTTAATTTTTTAAATAGCTTCCCTAATTCATCGTATACTTCAAACGAGTTATCACCACCGTCAAAATCGATTTTTTTCCACGAAACTTTTGCCAAAGGTGTATTGAACAGTCGACAAGCGTGTGCAGTGGAATCAGCGGCAAGAACCCATCCTGACTTTCAAATAAATGTGCTATTTCTTGGTACTTTCCAGGAGAAGAATATGGATAACGAATGCTTGAAAGCATTGAAGACGTATTCAAATGTTAAATTCTTCAGTATAAGTTTATTGGAGTATTCCCAAGGAACCCCATTAGAGAGTATGGTAAGAGATGGAGCATTGAACAAATCCAAGTGGCAAGCATCTCACACGTCAGATGCCTTAAGGTATCTTTCACTATACAAATGGGGTGGAGTTTATTTGGACCTGGACGTGGTTGTGGCAAAACCCTTCAATAATCTAACTTCAAATTGGGGTGCTCGGGAGAGTAAAACCGCTGTCGCAGCTGGAGCGATGTCCTTTTCTAGGGATAAATTGGGAAGAGAAGTTGCAGATTTGGCTATAAAGTAAGCTTTGGAGTCTATTATTTTTATTGTTGTCAATATTGTAGAAATTAATACTGATAACATAGATGTTAATTTAACCTCATAATTTGTCTTTGTTCATATTTAAGAATCATTTTTCAATCATAATTTTGAAGAATACATTTTTATGTCTAAGAGAAAAGCTATTTCATGAGGGAATCTAAGTTCACCACTGTGTTAAATTGATCGACACATCATTTTCCATTCTCTTCTGTCACTCGTTGTCTACACACTTACTCTCTTCATACTCACACCTACTGCTATACAATCCATAAATCTCTTCTGCAGCCTTCTTCTATCGATATGTCCTTTCACAATAATTGTCATCAGATTCCTGGTAACAAGACTTCCTTACTTCTTCATAACCTGTGCAATAGGTGAAAGATCTATATAATTATTGTGCAGAAACTAGATTAATATTCATACGAGCTAGCTCTTAACAGTGGTAGAGCCAAGCAGTTCACTGCATGAATGGGCCGGCTCGACCGGTGAAATACCACGACCTCTCAGAAGACCGACGTAAAGTGGCTCATGCCGCGTTTTGTTCGGTGAGAGAGGTACCCGGAGGCCCACCTCCCTTCCCCATCCTTTCCTATCCTCTATCCCTTAAAGGTCGGCAACGCAACAGTAACACTATATGTGTTGCTGGTGTCCATGGGCGGCGTTGGTTGTTTACCATCAGGTGACACGCCTGCTCGTTTGCCCTCCTATCCCATAAAAAAGCTCTAATATATAGTCAATAATTTAAAATTTCCATGTATTTTCCAGAGACTTTAAAACAAATTTTAACGGAAACCTGTGGAGTCAAAACGGCCCCGGTGTCATGACAAGAATATTGAAGAACATGTGCAAAACTAAGAAACCCATAGAAATGTCTGCAAAGCGCTGTAAAGGTAATGTTTCTATTGAATAGTTGATAATTCTCAATAGTATAGGAGCTTAATATGACTATGGGAATTAATATAATCTTAAAAAGACTAGATAAAAGGGGATGGACAGGAAAAACAGTGGCTTTACCACTGTTTTTTCTCTCCGTTCTTGCACTTTGCTGTATGAATGGGCCGGCTCGACCAGTGAAATACCACGATCTCTCGGAAAATCGGCTTGAAATAGCTTGTACCGCGTTTCGTTCTGACAGAGAGGTATCCGGAGGCCGGATCTCTTTTCACCTTCTTTTAGCCCCCTACTCCCTTAAAGGACGGCAACGGTATACCTACATCGGCGGTAAGAAGATACTTACCATCAGGTACCACTTGCTCTGCCCCCATGCCCTCCTATCCCATGAAAAAAGGAAAGTATATATGATAAGGAAAAAAGTTATAGAATAAGAAGACAGAACTACCAAAAACGAATATCCATTCCACAAATAACGTGTACATAATACAAGCTTATAGGATACTGGAATCAATATCCTGACTAGCGAAAAAGTATAGCCTTTTGATGGATTAGTTTAATATTATTTTAGCAGTAGAACATAAATCTGACTACGATAGTACAAGTGTGAAAAAAAAGCAGCTAAAATGTCTTATCAATTAAAAATAAAATTTTCTCGAAATCAAAAAGAATTCGAACACTGTGTAGAGTGCCATTACCCTGTAGAATATATGGCTCGCATTTTATTTTTGTTATTCTGATGCTATTACAACACTCAATGGTAAACCATTCAGCGAGTAAATTTGCTTAGCCCTTGCACTATATTTTGGGTTTTAATTAAATTTAAAGTTTGCTTCCATGGATTATTATTATCTACCTAGGAGTAGATTGCAAAATCCCTAGGAAATACTGCAATACTAGGTTTTCCCAAGAGAAAACCGTGACATTACAAATAAACGATTTTTGTAGAACTTAGATCTGTGAAATTCTTCTACAGTGGTAGAGCCAATCAGTTCGCTGCATGAATGGGCCGGCTCGACCGGTAAAATACCACGACCTCTCAGAAGATCGACGTAAAGTGGTTCATGCCGCGTTTCGTTTGGTGAGAGAGGTACCCGGAGGCCCACCCACCTTCCCCATCCTTCCCTATCCCTTAAAGGTCAGCAAGGCAACAGTAACACTATATGTGCTGCTGGTGTCCATGGGCGGCGTTGGTTGCTTACCATCAGGTGACACGCCTGCTCGTTTGCCCTCCTATCCCATAAAAAAATCTTTTTATGTTAATATTACGTCACATTATATGGGTGAATTTTTTTAACAAACATTTTAATATCTTCACAAACTTTCGGATCTATAATATTATAAGAAGTCAGGAATGGAGCTTAAATTTTGTTTTTATCTAGATAATTATAATTTAATAAATATGCAAAAAATAAAATACTCTTTAAAGTATAATTGTGAATGTAAATGTAATGTAAAAACTTTTGTTTATGTTTTCCAGGATTTGAAGTTTACGGTCCTGAATTGTTTTATCCCGTGAGTTGGAAACACGCTAAAGACTACTTCGGTACCAAAAAACTCAAAGTCCAACAACCTTACATCTATCATGTATGGAATAAGCTCACATACAAGAAAAAAGTGGGAAAAACATCAGTATATGCAAAATTGGCGAATGAATACTGTCCTGAAATTTATAAAGCCTATGGAGATAGTTTTGGTATTTGACTAACAAATAAATAATTATAGAAATAATATTAATTTCATTATTTTTGAAATCGTCTGGTTAATTTTGGCAGCAATATTATTTTCTTAGATAGCATGTGCTAAGCACCGCTATTTTGGTATCGCAAAAGTATTAATAAAATAAAATGGGATTGACACATTTGAAGATATTTTTCGCTACATTTATTCCAAATTCCACCAACAACTATTTATAACCAGCTTTAATACTACATCTGAAAATCTCTTTTCTAATTGAAAATGGTACTCCATGTTGTAATGTTTTTATTTAGTTTGAAGTTTTAAGTGCAGGTCTGTCAGCCAACCCTACTCAGGCATTAACAGAGTTTTATAGAGTAGTATGTAATCAGTCTGTACCCTATTGTCTTTGAAAGTTACGATTCCGAACATCACTACGTATACCGTACATTAAAATAACATGTCACTTCGAGCAGACATGCTCAACATGCGTCACATTTTCGGGTCTATTTAAATTCTGTGAATAGTTAATAGATGGCGCTCTCTAACCAAACATTAGCATAAAGGTAGTTTGACTGATTGCATTTAAATATTTGAAAATCAATTCCAGTCTGAATTGATGCGAGTTGAAAAACAAAAACTATTTACCTTATATTTATTTCAGAGATTTTTTGGTGTGATAGTACTTTTAATAGTCTTAGCTGTAAAAGTAACTTTGTTTTCGTGAGTCAGTTTTTCAAATATTAATTAGAAATATACAAGCTCTAATCAGATTGCGCAATTGATTTCTATCACACGATCTCATTACCACAAGCGGCGAAAAGAAATTGTAGTTCAGGAATAATTAATTTTCATTTGTATAGCTTACTAAATAAGACTTGTTAATGACGTCAGAGTATTAACGTTACGGTTTGAGGTTTTAGAGAAAGGGGATTTAATAACACAAATGTTTATGAAGTTTAGTACAAGGAAACAACGCAAAATTCAAATTTTACTTCATTATTATTTACGCGGTAATCTTTAAGTGAGAATCATTAAAACGCGGTAATTTTTTAAATTCTTTTTTTTTATTTGCTTAATACCTATATTTGATAAATTTAACGATAACTTTCATAGAATTGCGATTATTCGAGAAGTATTGTTGTTGAGAACGCTTCGATGTTGATACAAAATTTAACAATATTTTTTTCTTTTGTTTTATTAGATTTAAAAAAAATATTTCTTTTTATGGCCAGTATTTTTTTAAAACATTATTATACAACCTCAAACTTTTTGTCGTTATTGTAACAATTACTGTCACGATTTTATCATCATTACCTACATAGTATTAAACAAAGCTCGCTTTCCGATGTCTGTCTCTGCTTGATAAATGATTAGATCTTTAAAATTACGCAACTGATTTTGATGCGGATTTTCTTAATAGATAGAGGGTGTAAACGGGGTGGTTTTTATGTAAAATTTATGTATTATGTAGTAGTAAAAACTATAATTTTTAAGATTTATTTACTCTGTAAAAATTACTTTTGACGAGAAACAAAGTTTGCCGGGTCAGCTGATAATAGTATAATATATTATAATGATGACGGAATATTGCTAAGAACATGTTGAATAGGACCTCTGGGCTCTTTATTATAGCAAAAAAGTGAAAAAATCTTTTTCTAAACTTTGGATTTGGATGATGCTAAATTTAGTCAGAACTATTCAGATAATAATTAGTATTTCGAGTAAACAACATCAATTTCTATATTTTCAAAATTATCCAATCCAATGGAATTATAGAAGCGTAAACAGGGTAACCTCAATCTGTATTGTTTTTGATATTCTACTGTCAAACAAGATGTTTCAGATTTTGTGCTCATTTATATTTCACCATTTATACCGTGATGTCCTCGATCTCCGATGTTCCTGAATAATGAATGACACTGACCGATCCTCGCTGACGTCAATTCGGAAATTATGGTTCTTGGAAAGGAACTCAAATAGGTTGCCTTTTCAAAATCGATAAAGAGTTATCGTTTCTAATTATAATAATTCTGCATAAATGATTACTAGTTTTATTAGTTTACACTCGACCAATGGTCGATACCAATTCTCTCTGTGACTTATTTATTAGTTCAGCACTTCGCTAACTAAATAGAAATAGAATACATTTGTGTTTTAAAAATGTACAGCTTTAAATATGTACGACATCGACAACATTTGCTATTTAGGTGATTCGTGAAATGCCACAAAGGTAGACTATATTTAAAAAAAAAACTAGATTTTTTCTAAAGAGAATACAAATTACAGGACTATAAATAACTTTCGGTACATTTTTGATGGAAGAGTTAAATTTGGCTGAATAACTGTTAATATCGTGGAAAAACCCTGGGCATATTTTTTTTCTCGGTATATATTTACACGAAATAGAGGGAGAGAGAATTTAGTGGGAGAAGCACATTATCAATAAGACATAAGTGTATCAGAGGATACCAATAAATCTTATTTGAATTTCGAGAACTAAGAAAATAGAAACTTTGAAAAGATCTATTATTAATTATTTTCCTATGTTAATAAATTATTATCCTTATAATTCTTAGGGTTTGTTTGAAAAGAATGAAAGGAATTTGGGGAGTATAATTTTTCTTTAAGGTTAATTTAAGATATGGATTAAATAAAGTTTGGGACTCTGTAATGTAAGATCTGCTCATAAAAGTGAAATACAAGAATTTTATTTTTTTTTGGAAATTATTTGCGCTTTGGAATCAAATGACGCCAAGTTATACAATGATCATTATTTTTAATGGTATGGCTATTTTAAAAGAATACTTTGTAACAATACCTGAATCGGAAAGTATTGGTTTATGATTTTTAAGAAATTTTATGGATCGTCAAATGATTTCCGATGCATGGGAATATATTCCACCAACCATTACATTACAGTATCGAACATAAATACTACATGTCGTGACATAAATGTCACTGCTTGCACTATAAAATATTAAAGGCATGACATTACTATAAATATAAACATCTTGTATGTTGGAAAATTACTTTTAAATATCTTGTCATATTCTTGGACGTCAGCCAATCTAAAGAGCGTCTTTAATTCCTAAGTAATAAGTCAACAATTCACCTTCAAATCACACTTCTTCAAATATTTGTTATAAATACATTCAGTAGGTATGTATCTCATTCTCTTACTCTCTTAAATTGGATTTCATCTCCAAGTGACCGTGGATTTTGAGCGCAACTTATAATATTGTGTTAGCCTCTTACTAGGGAATAGTTCGCCGGTCGGATAGGGAATCTCTTGTGAATAATTTGAGCTTACTTTTTAGTTCCTATCTACGTTATGACCTGCACTATAATAACTGCCCCCAGAGCACTCTATCTGATGTACGGCACTTACGAGCTAGTTTTTTCTTTTGGAAATTTCTCTTTTTTAAAATTTTGGTCCTGTTTGTACAGAGTATAAAAAGATATAATTAATATAGAGGGAAAATACTATATTCAAATCGAGTGAGTGTGGAAGAATTAAAAATTAATTAATAACAATGTTATATGTGATTATAATTAATTATTAATTTATTTTCGTGTTATTCAAAGACGACGAAGTAACACGAGTTACCGGAGACAAGGCAATATCTCGATGTCAGAAAACCTCATCATCCATGAACCCTATCATGCCGTTGTCATTCCATATTTAAAAACCGGAATAAATAACCGTTTACTGAATCGATATTCATGTCGGTGGTTTGGAGGACGAGTAGACCGCTTCTGGATCAAGAAAACTCGTGTTCGTTACCTAGCTGGCTGGCTGTCACCTATGACTTTTCAGAACTGTCTTCCTTATTTATCCATATGCACATCAGTAGGATTTTTACCGCCTCGGGTCGTATGTTAAATGAAAAATTTTAAAAACATAAATTTAAATATACAATCTCGTTTGCATAAGTGGTTAAGTTTGAACTGTTTATGTGCTCAAGGGCTGTGGACATTTTGCAAATCCATTTTAGTATTTTGGGACTAACGTGGGTTAATAAGAGTCTAAACTAGTTGCCATTTAGAATGCTAATGACGCAACTTGAGTAGAAAATGAAGCGTTTAAATAAAATATATTTTGATAATAATCAGTAACAAAGCTATACCTTAGTAGATACCAAAAGTAAGTACACTAAGTATTTTAATTAAAAATATACATAAATTTTACTAAAATATTTGTTATCATTATGAAGAACAAAGCCTGAAATTTTCTCGAAAGAGAATTATCCGGAGGCCCACCCTCTTGCCCTTACTTTTGTATCGTTCTCCCTATCCCGTATCCCAACTTTAAGGTTGGTAACACAACTGCGGCACTCTCAGCGTTGCAGACGTCCATGGTTGGTGTCAGTAGCATATTAGTTTCTATTAATTGCATAAAATTGTGTCTCACAAATTGTAGTCATATTCCTAACACACACTTTTTTTTACACACTTCCAAAACTGTCACCATATTTCCATAAAAAGCAATCATTTGTCAGAAGGTAACATAAAATGTCACTCCACGTTATCCCGGCTCGTTGCCCAAGTCGGGTGTTCCAAGAAGCACTTTATCCCCTCCAATAATTGTTTGCGAGCCGCCGGTGCAGATGCAAAACTATATGTTACTATTTAAAAAGTAAACATTCGCTGCTGTTTCCTTTTTTAAAGTTTTATATTTTTATTAGATGTGCATACACTTTATATGTGTAAGTTGGCACGGTATTGTCAAGTAATACTCTCCAGATAATATCCTTTTAGTTTTTCCAAGGAAAATGGCTACTATTATTATTAAAAGGTCGAGGATGGCCACGACATACTCTCCATGACCAAATTAAACTTATCCTTGGTGATATCAGGAGCCTTCTAAGGTGACGAGCGTGTATGATATCTATATATATATTTAGCATTAATAGTAGAAATTAATTAAAAAATAAAATAAATCTACCAGAAATCTATCTAATTACAATTTAAAATAAAGTTACACAAACAGAATCAATACTAGTACAATCATAGAATCACAACAATTACAATTACTGCAAACTTTAATGACAATTTAGAAATGGCTTACGTGACCTTGACAATAACCGACACTGATTAACGCAACACTTCTGTACACTGTGACAGTCGACGAGCAAATAGGGAGGCAAGCTTGTATGTGCGCTCCTTATATACCTTATCGGCGGGTAGTGTGTGACAACATGAAAGACTCCTAACAATATATATATAAGAGATTTCCACCTATATATTGACTCATCACGATATCTCTGGAACCATAAGGCGTAGCGACTTGAAATTTGGTAGGATTATTCCTTTCGCCGAGTAGAGGTCAGCTAAGAACGGATTTTACGAAATTCCACCCACAAGGGGGGTTGCGGGGGTGTTAACAATGGAAAATTCCCATTTTTAACCTATAGCTGCTATCGACTTCAAATTTGTCGAAGATATTGCAGTATTAACATAGCGGGACAGCAGTTATTACTTTTGATGCAAAACAGAGTTCGCCGGGTCAGCTAGTCATTTATAAAAATTTAACAAGCGGGTGAGTTGTGTATGAATCGTCCCTTATGGCGCTCTATTCTCTGTGCCTACCAGGTAAGGAACATGGGGTAAACAAAGCAGAAAGTAAGTATCTGTCACTCTATGCCTTCGTCGTTTGAATTGACCGTAAAACAATTTAGTTGTTGGTGAGTATGTCACATTTACTCATAATATAATTGATCTCACTTTGCTCTCCGGTTCTAATGTCAAAATAACAAGACGTTCCGTCATATATTCTTACAATAGTATACAGTTAATAGGGCATTGACCTATATGATATAGACTTGTAGTAACCTTCTCAAAGTGTGACCCCTGGCCATAAGCCTACAGGCTTATGCGAAGCTTATGTCAATTCAGTCATCTGTCAGACGCGAACCGAATAACAATAGGTACAAAATGGGTAAATGCGTAGTTAAAGAGTGCGATTCAAGATCGGAAACCCATAAGAAATTAACCGGAATTGCTTTCCACACGTAAGATTAATGTTTACATTAATATTAAAGTACAGTAAAATAGATAAAATGTTGAATTTTCATAATTAGCTTCAGTGATACCACTAAAAACTTAGTTTTAGTTTCCCACATTTGTGGGAGAGTTATTAATTTATGGAAAAGGAGATCTTAAATATTTTTTGTTATAATAATAACGCTGCAGGGTGCCTAAAGATGCAGCACGCCGTGACAAGTGGGTGAAAATTATCCGATTGCTGAGAAAAGAAACTGACTGGCTACCTGCACCCGGGAGATCATTTATCGTCAATTCAAGTTGATCATTCGCTTTTATTAATAAATGCCATAATTAATAAATACTTAAAAATAAGATTGTATCACGAAAGCGAATTATTCACTCAGACTTATAAAAAAGAGACTAAAAGGATTTATACAAAACTTATGTTACACAGCGGTGTATGATGAATAATTCATCTGCCTAGCTTTTTCCCAATTATGTTGGGGTCGGCTTCCAGTCTAACCGGGTGCAGCCGAGTACTAGTGTTTTACATGGAGCGACTGCCTATCTGACCTCCACAACCCGGTTGCGTGGGCAACACAATCCCCCTTAGTAAGTCTGGTTGTTAGACTTTCTGGCTTCTGACTACCCGTAACGACTACCAAAGATGTTCAAATGACAGCCGGGACCCACCAATTTAACGTGCCTTCCGAAACACGGAGGAACTCGTCATGATAAGATGGTCACCCATCCACAGACCGACCGCGCCAAGCGTTGCTTAACTTTAGGGACCGTACCCATACTACGTGACCCGTTTAGGGGGGGGGGGGGGGGGGGGCGGAGTCTTTAAAATACTACGGTTAGTCACAGGAGCGGGGGGGTGGCTCAGGTTTTTGTCACGTAGTCGATTTTAATGAGAGAAATCTCGTATTTTTTCGACCTAGATGAATATTAATGTGATTAAACAGAAAATAATTGTTGTGTTCGTAAATTAAGTTACTGTAAGTTACATACTGTAGAATTACTACGTGCAAACTAAAGGGGGTCTTGGCATATACTACGAGTGGTCACCGATGGGAAGGAGGGGTCGAAAAATCTTAAAAAATAGGTCACGTAGTATGGGTATGTTCCCTTATGATCGATCGACCCGTGCGGCTGTTAGGCCCTGTCCACGTTAAATACAATAATTCCCTTTCAATATAATGAATGTAAGTACATTATTTTACTACTCAAGCATTTTCACTATTTTGTGTATCTGTACCTAATTGTGTACACCTTACCTACAGCGCTTTAAATCGCTGCTCTAAGGCAGGTGTACACAATTAGGTACAGATGAGTGTGATCCAATTTTTTTCGGAACAGCCGTTCCATTCATTATTTCAGTTATCTTGTAATACATCTGATAAGAAATTAATAAGTAATAGTAAAATATGGAATTTATATTTATTAAATATTTTTACGAGTACATGGCTTGAAAAAGTTGGGTAAAATTTCGCATGGGCTGGCCACCCCACACCGCCATTGCAAATTTATATTGCCATCTTTGTCTAATCAAAGTGACGGCAATGTATTTGCGATTTGTGTGACTGAGATAGATTTATGTTAAATTTTAAATGTCTAGTGGTTTCAAAGCTACGTCATTGCATCTAAAAAGTGGACACACATTTTTTGACGCATTTGTATGAGGTTTGCTCCTCTTGTATATTGAACTCAGTGTAATAGGGTATAACTAACAATAGGGTCAACAGTTGAAATTAAACGTGAATCCTAGTAAAGTTTGAAGTGTAGTAAATTGCTGTAATAATGTTCACAACAATAATTGTAAAGTGCCTTTCACTCTGAATTTATTAAAAAGTATTATATAATATTAGTATTGTAGGGGATACTACACCTCATGGCACGTACATGTACGTGCCATCAATAGTATATAACAACGGTACGCACAGTATACTGTAGTGGTCGGTGTGCAGCGACAGGCAGTTGTCGCTGACACAAATAAATGACAAGATCGTAATTACGTCTTTCATTAATCGGCCACTCACCAAACCACCATCATCCATTGGAAGAGTCACCAGTAACGTCATTCGTTACACTGGTGACCCCCGACGTGATCTGAACACGCAACCTTCTGATGACGAACACCATCACCGAAGAACATCCGCCTCACGATGACATCAACCATAAGAACAGTCATCAGTAACAACCTACCGTTACATTGGTGACCCCGACGAACACGCAATCAAGAAACCCCGACGTGTGAACCCCGAATTTTCAAGAAAATCCGACTGCCAAGAAATTGTTACACCGTGAGTGCACTATTTTTTTGTGAAACATTAATCCACAAACTCCATGCTCCAGCACAATGACGTCGCCTACGCAAGGTCCATCGAAGAATGACTCGAAATCTGAAGCCAATAACGCGACAGCATTTCCTTCGATTCACAATTTCCGAAATTTTTGACGGACCAGCCTCGCGTATGGTTTACAAGGGCAGAAGAAGTAAGACGAAGTTAAAAGTACTCACTCCACAAAAGCAGAGCAACGAGAGACCAAATTCCAAGAAAAAGAACCGATACAATAAGTAAGAAACTTTGAAGATGCGAGACGAGACGAGGAATCACAGAGGCGCCAAATACAGAAGAAATAATAAGGTAGCCGAGTTCCCGTAACGAATACACGGAACGAGCGCAACGCGGCCAGTCGCAACAGAAGGTTTAGCCACCGCCGCTCACGTTCCAACTCTCGCAGCCACACGCGTACACTCCAGAACTCCAAAAGTCAAGATTAGGTATGTCAGTAGCACGTAAGAAACATGCTTATAGATGTGTGCCACCCTGAGCCGGAAGAAGGCTGCAGGAAAACTAGGTGTGGCGGTATACATGTAGCAGAGCCGGATATCTCCGCGCGCCAAACGTTTACCGCCCGATCAATTTATTTGTGTTTAAACAAAATCCGCTGCTATCCAGGAATTAGGGATACGTAGGCCGTCAAGAAGTCTATGATAGATAGATCTACACGTTGTACCTAAAAATTGGGAAATACGTCATTGTAGAGAGTTTAGACAATAAAACGCGGCTACTATACCGGATTGTATAATTGTTAAAAACACGTAATCATAAGATATTGTGTATGTTATAGTGACTGTGACAATATCACGCAATTTCCGCAAAGCATGTTGACGACTAATCGTTATTAAATCACGCCGTCACTATTTTGCAATGTAGGCATCATATTAACATTGACATTGAGAACTAGTTTTTCTAATTACCGATATATTGACAAATATTTATTGTAAAATCACGTTTTTGCCAATTAAGCATTATATGTTATTATTGTATTAATCTTGTTTATTAACATGAACATGTAAAGATATTATGTACTGTACTGTGTAACTATAGGATTTTTTTTTACTTTTGTGATCAATTTTAAGGATTTTTTTTTTCAACTAAGGGGGGAATGGTGTAAGGGATACTACACCTCATGGCACGTACATGTACGTGCCATCAATAGTATATAACAACGGTACGCACAGTATGCTGTAGTGGTCGGTGTGCAGCGACACACAGTTGTCGCTGACACAAATAAATGACAAGATCATAATTACGTCTTTCATTTATCGGCCACTCATTTACCATCTTAAAGAGTCACCACCATGGAGAATCACCGCCTCACAAAATAACATCCATCGCCACCAGTAACGTCATTCGTTACAGTATTAATTAAATTAAAAAGTAGTTATGAATTTTAAGTGTTGCTATCACAAGAATAAAAAGATACTGTCTAACCAATGTTGCTATTAGTGTCCCAGTTGAAAAGCAGTCACGGTTGGTCACTAGCAGCTGGTTCTACAGTGTCACTGAAAATCTGTTCAGTGGAGAGTAGCTCTTGGAATCCGACACAATTAAATGAGTGGAATTCCACAATCATGAACATCTGATACAAGTAAGAAATTGAGCATTCGTACCAGGTTTTTCACAAGATGCTTTAGTTAAATAACGTCGAAAATACTAAACTTTTGTTACGTTACTAATGTTTAAGGAAATTGTATTATATCCGAAATACCCATATGATTTCCTAAAACATTGTTTAAGTTCCTCGACACAAATATTTCCAAATAGATTGAGTTTGAACGACGCCAGAATATCTATATAACGTAATAACAAAAACAAATGGCACATGAGTTTCTTGCCCGATTCTTCTCATGATAGCCCCTACACTCGGAATCGGGCCGCTCGTGGCGATTGCGTCCGTGTCTTTTTTTTTGTTCCACGGAGGCAATTTTCACAAGCGCTCGTGTTTGTATTTAATTGTAAATAATATGTTATCTGTACTTGTTGACTATTTTTATGTGTCTGTGAAGACCTATAAGAATAAAGTTATTTTGACTGTGACTTTGAAACCTTGAGAATTTTCTTAACTTTCCTATCGCTTTAACCTCCTTATCAATTAATGAACAAAAGTTTCGTGAATTATAATTAAGGGTATAATAAAGTTATATAATTCCTCTTTTAATCATATTGCGAAATATATACATATACAGCACCAAAATCGTTAGTACATTTTATGAGCATATAACGAAAGTTGATTTAACACGGGCCTCTTTTGGTTTATAAGTATCAAAGTGCGGTATTATTATGGCAATTGATGCAGCACTTCGACTTCTATTACAGAGGTCGCGAGTTCGCGTTCTAGCTGACACTGACTCATTTTATAGCAAATATGTGAGATAAATACCGATGACTAACAAAGTAATAACGGATAGGTTTAAAGTTTTCGCCGCCACCGCAAAAGTAGAGTCAGTCATTTCGCCGCGTGAAAGAAATACTCACAGGTGGAGCCGGCCCATTAATGCCCATTAATGCAATGAACTTGCTCTACCACTGTTATATCATTATAAATGATCAAACCTTTTTAAACTACAAAGAGTGACCAGAGTTCGCTCGTATTAAGATATTTGAAGCCAGAGTCTAAGTGACTGGTCCAATGCAATAGTTCATATCGACTTCAAAGAGCTTATACCTAACATTGAAACCTGTTTCGAACTTTTTACAGAGATCATTTAAGGTTTCGATCTCTGTAAAGAGTTCGAAACGTCGGGAAATAAATAGAAAATAAGTTCTAAATAAACGCGCTATGATCGCTAACTAGCGAAAATCTAAGAAATAAATAACTTATACCTCTCGAGCACTCTCTTAACACAACAGTGACCATAGCTATTTAATCAGAGATATTGTTGTTACACATAAATTAAGTTCATATAGTACACTAGCTGACCCGCCGAATTTTGTTCCGCAACAAAAGTAATAACTGCTATCCCGCTATGTTAATACTGCAATATCTTTGAAAATATTTCTTTAAATTGTATGCTGTAAAGGATCATCTATATTATATGAACAATCTATTTAAGACACTTAAGTCCAAATACTGAACTGCCACTCAAATATATAAGCGCTACCTAAACGTTTAAGTAGCTGTCACATTAGACAGAAATACGACAAATTTGAGCATCTGATAAATTTAAATGCAACTCAAACTAACTGGTACATAAACACCACTCAGAACAAAATTCGTATACAGAAACGCTACTCAACTTTATTTATCTGTCAAATCAACTGTCAAACGTAAGTGAGCAGAACTTACATTTAAGAGTGGTTGTGCAGTCTCTTAAACTAAGTATAATTTCTTTAAATCGAAGAAAAACTATTAATAATGTCTATGTGGTCATTATCATTAATTTCTGATGGGAAAACAAGTGTGAGGCTGAAAAGCCCAGCTTGCAATCTACAATGCGATACTGATCCCAACGCTAGCTTATGGAAGCGAGAGTTGGGTATTGCAGAGTGCGCATGAAAGTAAATATGAAGACACTGCGCAAAATCTGCGGAGTGACTCTCGCTGACCGCATCGAAAACAAGGTTGTAAGAAAGGTAGTTGGATTGAAAGAGGGAGTCGGTGTAAAAGTAAGAAAAGGCATGCTATGATGGTTTAAACATGTAGAAAAAGTGGATGATGCATGATTGTACAAGCAGATATACAATGCAAAATCGGATGGATGTAGGGGTCGCGGATGGCCAAGACACACATTCCATAACCAAATAGAACGTGTTCTGGAGGAATGTGATGTTAGAAGCCTTAAAAATCGACGCGCGTGGCTGAAAAGAGTTATGAAAGTCAAAGAAGCGAGTGAGGAGTGTAAGAATCGTGCCTTATGGCTCTTTGTTCTCTCTATCTACCCCGCAAGGGAATTGGCGTGACGTTATATATGTAGTTAAGTATGAACAATGACGAATGACAAGGAGTTTGTCCAGTTGTTGTAGCATGTTCAGTTCTACATATTATTATCCCGGCGCGTTTGGATATTTCCTTACCTGATGTTGAAGTGGAATTGATGATTCAGCAACCATAGGCTTTGATATAAATCAAAACTTTATTATAATGACCTATTTAATTAATACACATTTTTCTAATTATTTATCTTGTTTTATATTAGTATTATAATGAAGTTAGGTTTATGTAATCCTCCTTCATCCTTGCAATGAATTACTGGAAATGATAATCCTCTTCGCAAAGAATAGACCAGTCCCCTGGTCACAAGAGGCCTCGATCAGTCTCTTTGCAAGATCTTTATAGAGTGCACGAGCACTCGGACCTTATGTTCCTAGAGTCTCAACCCCAAAGGGCTCAAAAACATAATCATCTACAAGGGACTCCCACTCTCCCACAGCCAGCAAAGTATGCTCAGCGTTACCTACAGAACCACTAATAAGATGGCACAAAGCACCCGCTTTGAGCTATCTTCATCACCCACTGTTTATGGGATCTTATTATTAATAACTTATTGAATTTAAACAAACCTTATCTTATTCTTTTTTTTTCATATCCCTGGTGATTTCATAATACTGAAAAACATTGCATTTATAAAAAAATAAAGAAATTTATTCTTTATTTTTTTATAAATGCAATGTTTTTCAGTATTAATTACAATAGAATCAAAGAAATAAAACAAAACTACATTTGCTTTGGCTATGTTTTTATTAGACTTCTGTTTGAGGTTTTCTTAAAAGTTTTTGCTGAGTCCTGGAGCCGCTCATAGTATCATCATCTAATCAAAATTTAATGCCTCCCTCTTCTTCAAAATATTATTGCCATTGTTTCTTTATTTTCAATAATAATTTGTTATCTGAAAATACGAAAATAAGTCTTAAAATCAGAGGTCATCTCACGGTTTTTAATTTAAATAAGCGACAAAAATCGGGTTACAAAGTACCTGGTACATGACATTGTTTACATAAACACTTACTTACTTATTTATGAATTCCAAGAGCATATTTTTTTTACGGTTTTGTTACTGAATCCACATTTATTTGTGTAATAAAAATAAACATTATATTTAAAGTAATTCTTGTAATGAGAATCAAAGATTTTAAGTTTAGGCGAAACAAACATTAACAAAAAGAATAATATCCATTACGATTATACGTCAAGCGTAACGTTCCATTCTATGATAACCTATTAGTATATTTTAAAGTTTTCTTTTCTAATTATTCTGATTTTTAGATAAAAAACATGGAGATAATTCTTCATTCAATAATTATTTGAATAATAAACAATAATAAACCAAACTCATGTGAGGTCATTATATTCTATTTAAATAATAGGATTTGAACTTATTCACTAAAAAATCTGCGTAAAATGAATATAAGAGGTACGCTAAATTATTTTGTAACTAAGAACATACCCATCGTATATATTTTGACATTGTGTTGCCAGGATACAAACATTTAATCGGTGCTTACTTGATCATGGTCGAATATAGGTTAAATGACGTTTGTGCATACCACTTAAATGTGAGCGATCTTAAAATTCTAAGTAGCCTTTTATTAATTATCAGATTTGAGTCGAAGTTCAGTATTCGGGCGTTAATTGGATGGAAATTAATACTGTAATTTTTAAAATCGCTTCGTAAATAAGCAATTATTTCTCGTAAAAAATAAAAAAATAAAAATGGTCATTGTGGGTTATCCTTGAGAGATAGAGATATGCCTTTGCAGATTTTTTTGTAGACCTTTGAAGGTGTTTAATAATGTAGAACATTGTTTTGCTCTATCACTTAGGGTTCAGTCAGCGTTTGAAATTAAAGTTCTAAATCTTGAAAATTATCACTTTTTTTACTACACTATACATGAATTATAGCTCAAAATGGGGTGGCCGTTGACACCCTCTAACTATTAACAAAACCGCATCAAAATCCGTTGCGTATTTTTAAAGATATGACCATATAAGGGGACAGACAGCGGAAAGTGACTTTGTTTTATACTATGTAATGATGATACACTATGTAACTATATAACGTAATAAGTTAATGGAGTAATGGGCCTGCTTTCTTCACACTAATAGAATAAGTGATGACACCTTTGAAGCTTCACATTTGTGGCACATAGTAGAAGGTTGACTCTAACAATAACTCTAATAAACTCGCAATAATAATTATTATCACAATACGACATTTAGATTTTTTTTTTCTTATCTCTAAGTGATTTTTAAGCAGTTTAATATGTCGTAGAAAAAAATTCAGGAGCCAAACAGTTCGCTGCATGAATGGGCCGGCTCGATTGGTGAAATACCACGACCACTTGGAAGATCGACGTAAAGTGGCTCATGCCGCGTTTCGTTCGGTGAGAGAGGTACCCCTCTGGACTCTGCCCATCCCCCTTTCCCACCCTTTTCTATTCCTATTTCCTACTCTCTTAAAGGTCGGCAACACAACTGTAACACTATATGTGTTGCAGGTGTCCATGAGCGGCGCTGGTCACTTATCATCAGGTGACGCGCCTTTTCGTTTGCCCTCCTATCCCATAAAAACAAAAAGTACATATATACCAAATATAGACTATGCCGACACAATTTTGACAGATCATCTACTGCTATTTACAGCGTGGTGTTATAAAAAGGAAACCTCACTTTTTATATTGTATATATAAAAAATATTTCAACGAACAGATATAGCGCCATTTCTTTTCCACTCACGTTGAAAAAATACTCTGGATAAACCCGCGAATCTGAGGCAGAAATGGGGACGCAAGCGGTTATTTACCTACGGGTCGGAGACTACGAATAGAACGCTTTTTTATCGCAGTACAAAGACGTAGACGTAGACTACGTGTACTATAGTACTTCACGGTGCAGAGACACACAAAGGACAATGATTTAGGTTTTATACAAATAAAGATAAAGATTGATGATAACGTCTTTTGAGCAAGCAAGCAATAAAGCAGTCTCGATAACATAGTGCTTCTGCACCCCGTTCTTCGCGTCAGACTATTAGAATAGATTTCTAATTTTGAAAAGTTATGAGTTACGACGCTTTAGAAATATTTGCGAAACTTATTAATATTCAAAAAACCCGGCAGGACGTGGCACAATTACTGCATAACGGCTAAATAGTTAGTAGTAAACTCCATCACAGATTAAATATATTGTTATGATAATAAGTTTCTCGGAACAGATGTCAATTATTATAAGATATTCACCCCTCCGTCCGATCGGAGTCTTGTTAACTATCCGTTACGATGCTAATGGGAAATAATTTGCTGGAAAATAAGGTATTTAAGTATAATTCGGTAACTGAGATTACTATGAAAGCGAGAACAGATTACATAAATGACTGTATCGTAGATTTCAATACTGTAAATAATACCTAACAAACTGCAAAGAGATAAATTGATAAATAAAGTTACTTGCAGTATAACTTGAGTGACGTGAGACGCACTTCTTAATCACTTCAGTCACTTTCTTGTCTTTCTCAACCCTTGTCATCTATACTCGTTGGTATTATAGGCTGTTGATAAAATAAAACCTCCTGATAAGATGCTGATGTTAGGGTCAAACTGTAATATTATGAAATTATCCCTCAACTATTAAAAAAAAACGATTATTATAGAAATAATCATATGCCAATAATATTCATCTTTATAATTATATTAACTAGTGCCCTGTCCCTATATATTATATGGTGTATCCGACACTTCCCTATACTAAATAGTTAGTTTGTCTTGCTACCTCCGCTAAACAGCTATAAAATTGACCTGAACTTTGAGGATATATGATTCATGGACGTGTAAAACTTACGACTAAATATATCCGGTGAATCATATATAATTTATTGAACATGAAAACTGTTAAACGCGGCAAAAAAACGTACTATTATTTATTAGATTTACAGTAAGGTCGTGGTATTTCACCTTCTCTTAGGACGTTCTGTTCTCTGTATGTGCTTTTCAAATCTTTTGAATATTTCAAAATAAAAAAACCTATATACTTTAACTTTAATATATTAATATTATTTTCTGCAGTACTAAAACTGTAGCGTCTTGCTTTTTCAATGTTATGGTTCAGAATATCACTATGTAGGTACATTAAAGTAACATGTCACTTCGAGCAGACATGCTCAACATGCCTCACATTTTCGGGTCTATTTAATTCCTGTGAATAGTTAATAGATGGCGCTCTCTAACCAAACATTAGCATAAATTTATCGTGCTAGTTCGACTGATTGCATTTGAATATTTAAAAATCAATTCCAGTCTGAATTGATGTGAGTTGAAAAACAAATAGTATTTACTTTACAGAATAGAATAGAATAAAATAGAATACACTTTAAGATACATATAATTAATACATTATAGTGAATAGTACAAGGTAAATGTTTGACAAGTACAACAGGCGGTCTTATCGCATACAGCGATCTCTGCCAGACAACTTTCAGATGGACATGTGAAGCTAGGGAGAATAATAAGTGGTGTACAGTTGCTTATTTGAAATATATTGACGAGTTTCATACAAATAAATACATACTTACACATTATACATATATACATACACATATTACATACATCAATACATACTTAGATACATACATACAATAAATAAAAAATACACATAAACATACATACACAACAATATACGAGTACAGGCGATACATGAGTATGGGTACGTATAGAACATTATGCATGTGGAGTCGTTTCTAGTGACAAATAGTGATCTTTCACATATTTTTTAAAAGTAGCCAATGTTTAACCGTGTCGAATAGTCAGTGGCAGTTCATTCCACAGGCGTGCTGCTTGACCTGAAAAAGATTTATCTAGAAACTTTGAGGGGTACGCTGGTATTTCCAGGGTAAAGCTTGCCGATGGTCTCAAGTATCTCGCATGTGTGTCATGGAGAAAAGTGAAACGTTTTTTAAGATAGTGAGGAGTAGCAGGATTGAAAAGAATATTGTATAGAAGACAGAGAATATGAGTATTCCTTCAAAGGCGAGTGGACAACCACTTGAGCTTATTGCGAAATTCGGTGATGTGGTCACATTTGCGTAAACCAAATATAAACCTAAGACAAAGATTCTGAAGACGCTCAAGTTTATCAAGTTGGTAATCGGTGAGATCAAAATAGCTGGTATCAGCATAGTCAAGAATAGGGAGGAGGATAGATTGTGCAAGCGCAGTCTTAGTGGTAACAGGTAAAAGGTTACGGAGTCTTCTTATGGAACCTGCGGATCTGATCACCTTATAGCTGACATGTTCTACCTGTGCTGACCATGGGAGTGAACTGTCCAAATAAATTTCAAGGTTTTTTACCTTTTCTCTGTAAGGGATCGTGGTGTCATTAAAATAACCTTTGACAATGTTATCAAGTCCAGTTTGGTCAGCTGCCAAGAGCTACCAATCAAAATCGCCTGAGTTTTCTTAGAATTAACGAGTATACCGTATCTTTTGGCCCATTTTGCAATCTTTGATAACTCCTCATTAATTGTTGATATAGCCTTGTATAGACCCGCTGGAGTTTCTTGGGTATATATTTGCATGTCGTCTGCGTAAATGTGGTAGGAATAAAGTAATTTGTTGGAGATGGAATTTAAAAATATAGGACAGTAATGGACATAAAACGTCACCTTGTGGCACACCGACAGTGACGTTGGACCAAGGAGAATAAGTGTCATCCAAACGGAAGCGCTATCGGCGACACAGCGAAAAGGTAACTACAAAACCAATCAATCACTCCAGTAGATATGTTGAGGGTGCCCAGTATGGAAAGCAACAGATCGTAGTCAACAGTGTTGAAAGCATTGCTGAAATCTAAGAGGCATAGAACTGTTAATTTTCCATTTTCCATGCCCAACCTTATATCATCCGTAATATTGACAAGGGTGGTTGTGGTACTGTGACCAGGACCGAAACCGGATTGAAGTGGGTTGAGTAGGTTATTGGAATTATGGAATGTATTTAATTTGTCATGGATCAGACGTTCGAGCACATTCGATAGGAATGGAAGAATGGATATGTGGCGATATTCGGAAAAGAATATAGGTATCAAGACCTTCGGTAGAGGTATTACTAGGGCATCTTTCCACGTTGATGGGAAGACACCACTAGAAACGGAGTGGGTGAGGATATGGCATATAACGGGTAGGATTTCATCAATAATGGGAAGGATCATGTTACGGCTGATGTTATCAGTCCCAATGGCGTTGGAAGCAATAGAGTGGATGCTTTTCTCAACATCACTAGTAGTGAAAGGGCGGAAGAAAAATTGAGGGTAACCAGGTGTTGGTAGTGTTGAAAGATATTGTAACGTATTGGCTTTAATTGTCTTATCGAAGATAGACGACGAACAAAAATGAGTATTCAGAGCTTCAATAACTAAAGCAGAAGGATTTGTTATTTGACGCTGTTTACCAACTCCTAAAGATTTAAGAAACTTCCAAACCCTTGCAGGGTTACCGTTCTGCACGGATTTATGAATGAGTTGGCGTTGTGCATTCCTACACACCTTGTTACAGTGATTTCGAATTGCCACATATTTGTTGCGATTTGCATCAGTCGGCTTCATTTTGAATTTTATTTTTGCTGCCGCCTTTTTCTTTATTAGTTTTTTTTATGTATTTACTTCATATTTTATTTCACAGATTTTTTGGTGTGATAGTACTTTTAATAGTGTTAGCTGTAAAATTAATTTTGTTTTTGTTACTCAGTTTTTACAAATAATTATTAGAAATCTACAGGTACTAATCAGATCGTGCAATTGATTTCTATCACAAGATTTCATTACTCCAAGCGGTGAAAAGAAATTGTAGTTCAGGAATAATTAAATTTCATTTGTATAGCTTACTAAATTAGACTTGTTAATGATGTCACAGTATTAACGTTACGATTTGAGGTTTTAGAGAAGTACAAGGAAACAAGGCAAAATTCAAATTATATTTCATTGCTATTTACGCGGTAATCTTAACGTGAAAATCATTAAAACGAGGTATTATGTTTTAAATTATTTTTTTTATTTCATCAGGTTTAGATTATTATTATTATCTAATTTTGGTATCAATAAATTAAGTGGTAACTTTCATAGAATTGCGATAGTTCGAGAAGTATTGTTGTTCAAGAACGCTTCGATGTTAATTCAATATTTGGCAGTTTTTTTCTGTTGTTTTATTATTTTAAAAATAGTTGATATCTTTATAATTTTTTTATTAATATTTTTTAAAAGATTAAAATACATTCTCAAAGTTTTTGTCGTTATTGTAACAATTACCGTTACGATTTTATCATAACTTAGTATAAAACAAAGTCGCTTTCCGCTGTCTGTTCATTTATATGCTTAGATCTTTAAAACTACGCAACTGATTTCGATGCGGTTTTATTAATACATAAGGGGGGGTGTAAACGTGGTGGTTTTTATGCATAATTCATGTATATTAAAGTAATAAAAATGATAATTTTCAAGATTTAGCACTTAATTGTAAACGCTGTAAAAATTACTTTTGATGCGGAACAAAGGTCGCTGGATCAGCTAGTAATAATGTTATGGAATGATGTCCGTATATTGATGAGAAAATATAGGATGAAATCTTTGGGCTCTTTATTAAAGCATAAAAGCTGAAAGATCTTTTTGTATATTTGGTTTTAGATGATGCTAAATTTAGCCCGTATTATTCAGATAATAATTTGTATTTCAAGTAAACAACATCTTTTTCTATACTTTCAAATGATCCAATCCAATGGGATCGTAGAAGCGTAAATAGGGTAACCTCAATCTGTTTGGTTCGGTCTACTGTCAAACAAGATGTTTCAGATTTTGTGCTCATTTATATTTCACCATTTATACCCTGATGTCCTCGATCTCCGATGTTCCTGAATAATGAATGACACTGACCGATCCTTGCTGACGTCAATTCTGAAATTATGGTTCTTCTAAAGAAGCCCGAATATGTTCCCTTTCAAAATCGATACAGAGCTATCGAGTCTAATAATAATATTTCTACATAAACGATTACTTGTTTTTTTTGGATTCAATACAGATGGAAAATATCAATTCTCTTTATGAGTTATTTATTAGTTCAACTCTTCGCTAACTAAATTTAAATAGAATAAATTTGAGTTTATAAATTTATAGCTCTAAATATGTACGACATCAAAAACCAGAAAGTCAGACCATAAATATCGAATACTATAAGCACTATATGAAAAAGTAAAAGTGGAGTATTTCTAAATAGAACCCAAATTACAGGACTAGGAATAACTTATGTTACATTTTTGGTTAATACGCTTAAATTGGCTGAATGGCCACGTTTAATATCGTGCAAATACACCGGGCATAGTTTTATTCTATAGCATACATTTACACGAAATAGAGGGAAAGAGTTTAAAAGGGAGAAGAACATCACTAACGTAAAATAAAAGTATATTGTTATTATTATTAACAACACATTAGAGTATCAGAGGATATCAATAAATCCTAATTGCAATTCTTATATCTACTCAGAAAATAAACACTTCGAAAAAATCTAGTATTCATTATTTTCCTATGATAATAAAATAAGTGGGGTTTCTCTGAATAGAATGAAAGGAAATAGGAGAGTATAATTTTTCGTTAATCTTAATTTCAGATCAGATTATTAAAGAAAGCATGCGATTCTGTAATGTGACTATGTTGTGTTGTCTTAATGTATCAATGTGTCAATATATAACATATACGAGTATGTTACATATAGTCAATATATTTAACCGATTGTATATAATAAAAATATTGTAAGTTTTTAAACGCAATGACGTTTGTTGTAATTTTAAAAATTTATAATTCCAGCTAAGCAATAAAATTGAGTGATCATATTGATTCATTTGTATAGTAATCATCTTTGATACTTATTTAATGGCTTCAATGCGACCGAAGCCGCGGGTAAAAGCTAGCAACTTTTATAAATTAAAATAAAAATACCCCAAAATACGATTAAAAACTACAAATTCTATACTCTAATTAAAGTATTGAGCGATATGATGACAAAGAGAGAAACAACAACACAACATAACTTCACGCCTTTTCTACTCGAAGGTGTAGGCAGCGGCTGTTAAACCTCGTTTCGCCGCTATGTTTACGTCCCAAATGGAATAGGTGGCGAACCTATTACCATACCAGGCACAAAGTTTTTAGTCATCGTATTTATCAAACATAACTTCCGAAAACAATTTCAAAAAGTCATTGGTGTGAGCCAGAATTCCAACCTGCGACCTCTTGATTCAGAAGTGGGGTTCTCGACCACTGGATCACTGAGATCTTTTAGCAAGAAACAAACGTAAAACAAATCTACCAGCTAGCTGTCGCGGTCCGAGCTGTCCGAGTCGGATACATCATCCGTACTGTAACTAAATATTTCCCTATGAAACGAATACTTACATTTTGTATTTTGCGGTATCTTTTGAATTAAATTTCCGAATTGAATCATTCAAAAATTTCTAGAAAGGTATTGAATCTATCTTTTTATTGAAGTAATTTATTTTCAGGAGAGTTAATACCAAGATACAAAATAAAGAATTTCTAAAATGACATCATTATAATTATTTTAAAAAAATCTAAAAATCAGTTATTGTGAGATAACTACAATAGTTAGACATATAGGGAAATCAGGGAATCTAACACTTGTGTCTATTTTTATTTTTGTAACCAAATTAATATTTTCATTTTCATTTTCATTATTTATTTCTAAGACTTTCGCGAATCTCACTCATTGATCAAAACAAAAGGATGGTCCTTTTGTTCATCACTCGTGAAAATGATCTCTGTAAAGAGTTCGAAACGTCAGGAAATAAATATAAATAAATAAACGCGATATAATCCTAAAAGTTGTTTTGATCAATTCATTTTCATTTTCATATGGCGACGTGAACTATTTTATAGACAAATATACGTCCTGTAAAAGTATAGTACATTGTTTTTTTTCTAGAATCAATAGTTTTCGCAGCGTTCACGATGTAAGAATTATTTTCGAGTCATTTTCTTACATATATATATATATACTATACATTCCAGGCACTGGCTCACACCAATGACTTTTCGAAATTGTTTTCGGAAGTTATGTGTGATAAATACCGATGACTGACAAACTTTGTGCACGGTATGGCAATAGGTTCGCCACCTATTCCATTTGGGACGTAAAGATAACGGCGAGTCGAGGCTTACCAGCCGCTGCCTACACCTTCGGGTAACAAAAGACGTGAAGTTATGTTATGTTATTTTCTTACACCTTGGGTTACATTATTGGACTTATAGTAAGGATCCCTAATTAATTTGAAAATACAATATAGCCTAAAGCCTTCCTCGATAAATAGATTTTAGACCACTGAAAGAATTTTTGAAATCGGACCCGTGGTTTCTGTGATTAGCGGATTCAAACAAACAAACTCTTCCGCATTATAATATAAGTATAGATATCTTTGTATACTCTGTACAAACAGGACTACAAAAGAGAGAAATTCCCAAAAGAAAAAACTAGATCGTAAGTGGTATATTTACATGTATATGGTACATCAAATAGAGTACTCTGGGGGCACTTATAGTGCAGGTCAAAACGTAGAAAGAACTAAAAAGTAAGCTCAAATTATTCACAAGAGATTCTCTATCAGCCCGGCGAACTATTCCCTAGTAAGAGGCTAACACAATATTGGATGTTGCGCTCAAAATTCACGGTCACTTGGAGATAAAATCCAATTTAAGAGAGTAAGAGAATAAGATACATACCGAATGAATGTATCTATATCAAATATTTGAAGGAGAAATGTGATTTGAAGGTGAATTATTGACTTATTACTTAGGAATTAAAGACGCTCTTTAGAATGGCTGACGTCCAAGAATATGACAAGATATTTGAAAGTAATTTTCCAACATACGAGATGTTTATTTCTATAGTAAATTCCTTTTATATTTATAGTGTAAGCAGTGACAATACAAAATTACAGTAAATAACATAGCAGCACATAACAATTATATCACGACACGTTGTATTTTTGTTGGATCCTCTAATGTAATATGGTTGGCGGAATATGTTCCAATTCATCGGATATCATTTGATGACCCATAAAATTTCTCAAAAATCAGGATTTGAGCCAGAGACTTCTGATTCAGTTATTGTTACAAAGTAATCTTTTAAATCAGGCATACCATTTCAAAACAATGATCATTATATAACATAGCGTCTTTTTTAATCCGTAGCGCAAGTAATTAACAAAAAAATGGAAATTTCTTATATTTCACTGTTATAAGTGGATGTTACATTACAAAATCGCATGCTTTCTTTAATCCATATCTGATCTGAAATTAAGATTAACGAAAAATTATACTCGCCTATTTCCTTTCATTCTATTCAGACAAACCCCACTTATTTTATTATCATAGGAAAATAATGAATACTAGATTTTTTCGAAGTGTTTATTTTCTGAGTAGATTTAAGAATTGCAATTAGGATTTATTGATATCCTCTGATACTCTAATGTGTTGTTAATAATAATAACAGTATACGTTTATTTTACGTTAATGATGTTCTTCTCCCTTTTAATCTCTCTCCCTCTATTTCGTGTATGCTATAGAATAAAACTATGCCCGGTGTATTTGCACGATATTAAACGTGGCCATTCAGCCAATTTAAGCGCATTAACCAAAAATGTAACATAAGTTATTCCTAGTCCTGTAATTTGGGGTCTATTTAGAAACACTCCACTTTTTCTTTTTCATATAGTGCTTATAGTATTCGATATTTGTGGTCTGACTTTCTGGTTTTTGATGTCGTACATATTTAGAGCTATAGATTTATAAACTCAAATTTATTATATTTAAATTTAGTTAGCGAAGAGTTGAACTAATAAATAACTCATAAAGAGGATTGATATTTTCCATCTGTATTGAATCCAAAAAAAAAACAAGTAATCGTTTATGTAAAAATATTATTATTAGACTCGATAGCTCTGTATTGATTTTGAAAGGGAACATATTCGGGCTTCTTTAGAAGAACCATAATTTCAGAATTGACGTCAGCAAGGATCGGTCAGTGTCATTCATTATTCAGGAACATCGGAGATCGAGGACATCACGGTATAAATGGTGAAATATAAATGAGCACAAAATCTGAAACATCTTGTTTGACAGTAGAATATATCGAACCAAACAGATTGAGGTTACCCTATTTACGCTTCTACGATTCCATTGGATTGGATCATTAGAAAGTATAGAAAAAGATGTTGTTTACTTGAAATACAAATTATTATCTGAATAATACGGGCTAAATTTAGCATCATCTAAAACCAAATATACAAAAAGATCTTTCGGCTTTTATGCTTTAATAAAGAGCCCAAAGATTTCATCCTATATTTTCTCATCAATATACGGACATCATTCCATAATATTATTACTAGCTGATCCAGCGACCTTTGTTCCGCATCAAAAGTAATTTTTACAGCGTTTACAATTAAGTGCTAAATCTTGAAAATTATCATTTTTATTACTTTAATATACATGAATTATGCATAAAAACCACCACGTTTACACCCCTTATGTATTAATAAAACCGCATCGGAATCAGTTGCGTAGTAGAATAGAATAGAATAGAATAGAATACACTTTATTGTACAATAGATTACAGTAAACAGTACATAGAAAATGTAGGGTGAGTACAAAAGGCGGTCTTATCGCATGCTGCGATTTCTGCCAGACAACCTTTAAGTGGACATGTTAGCTTGGAAGAATAATACGCGGTTAACAGTTGCTTGTTTACAATATACATGATCGGACCTTATGTAGATAAATAAATAGATACACATAATACATATACAGGTACATAAATAGATACATACATACTTAACTACACATAAATACACACATACATACATACATAACTGCACATAAATAGATACATACATACATACAAATAAAATAACATTATAGATGCAAACAGACGATATAAAACTACGTTTGGAACATCATGCTTATCGGAATCATTTACAGTGACAAATAGTGTTCTTTGAGATGTTTTTTAAAAGTTGCTAGTGACTGTGCGTGACGAATAAACAGTGGCAATTCATTCCACAATCGAGCAGCCTGGACTGAAAATGATTTGTCGAGAAAAACTGTGGAGTGCACTGGTATTTCCAGGGTCAAGCTCGCCGATGATCTCAAGCATCTCGCACGTGTGTCATGGAGAAACGCGAAACGTTTTTTAAGATAGTAAGGAGTAGCGGGATTGAAAAGAGTATTAAACAGAAGACAGAGCGTAGTTTTAAAGATCTAAGCATATAAATGAACAGACAGCGGAAAGCGACTTTGTTTTATACTAAGTTATGATAAAATCGTAACGGTAATTGTTACAATAACGACAAAAACTTTTGAGAATGTATTTTAATCTTTTAAAAAATATTAATAAAAAAATTATAAAGATATCAACTATTTTTAAAATAATAAAACAACAGAAAAAAACTGCCAAATATTGAATTAACATCGAAGCGTTCTTCAACAACAATACTTCTCGAACGATCGCAATTCTATGAAAGTTACCACTTAATTTATTGATACCAAAATTAGATAATAATAATTATAATCTAAACCTGATGAAATAAAAAAATAATTTAAAACATAATATCTCGTTTTAATGATTTTCACGTTAAGATTATCGCGTAAATAGCAATGAAATATAATTTGAATTTTGCCTTGTTTCGTGGTACTTCTCGAAAACCTCAAATTGTAACGTTAATACTGTGACATCATTAACAAGTCTAATTTAGTAAGCTATACAAATGAAATTTAATTATTCCTGAACTACAATTTCTTTTCACCGCTTGGAGTAATGAAATCGTGTGATAGAAATCAGTTGCAGGATCTGATTAGTACCTGTATATTTCTAATAATTATTTGTAAAAACTGAGTAACTATAACTAAATTACTTTTACTGCTAACACTATTATAAGTACTATCAAACCAAAAAATCTCTGAAATAAAATATGAAGTAAATACATAAAAAAACTAATAAAGAAAAAGGCAGCAGCAAAAACAAAATTCAAAATGAAGCAGACTGATGTAAATTGCAACAAATATGTGGCAATTCGAAATCACTGTAACAAGGTGTGTAGAAATGCAAAACGCCAACTCATTCATAAATCCGTGCAGAACGGTAACCCTGCAAGGGTTTGGTAGTTTCTTAAATCTTTAGGAGTTGGTAAACAGCGTCAAATAACAAATCCTTCTGCTTTAGTTATTGAAGCTCTGAATACTCATTTTTGTTCGTCGTCTATCTTCGATAAGACAATTAAAGCCAATACGTTACAATATCTTTCAACACTACCAACACCTGCTTACCCTCCATTTTTCTGCCGCCCTTTCACTACTGGTGATGTTGAGAATAGCATCCACTCTATTGCTTCTAACGCCATTGGGACTGATAACATCAGCCGTAATATGATCCTTCCCATTATTGATGAAATCCTACCCGTTATATGCCATATCCTCAACCACTCCGTTTCTAGTGATGTCTTCCCATCAACGTGGAAAGATACCCTAGTAATACCTCTACCGAAGGTCTTGAAACCTATATCCTTTTCCGAATATTGCCCCATATCCATTCTTCCATTCCTATCGAATGTGCTCGAACGTCTGGTCCATGACAAATTAAATACATTCCTTAATTCCAATAACCTACTCAACCCACTTCAATCCGGTTTCCGTCCTGGTCACAGTACCACAACCACCCTTGTCAATATTACGGATGCTATAAGGTCGGGCATGGAAAATGGAAAGTTAACAGTTCTATGCCTCTTAGATTTCAGCAATGCTTTCAACACGTTGACTTCGATCTGTTGCTTTCCATACTGGGCACCGTCAACATATCTCCTGGAGTGATTGATAGGTTTGGATTGGGCATTCGTTTGGATGACACTTATTCTCCTTGGTCCAACGTCACTGTCGGTCTGCTACAGGGCGGCGTTTTATCTCCTTTACTGTCCTATATTTATAAATTTCATCTCCAACAAATTACTTTATTCCTACCACCTTTACGCAGACGATATGCAAATATATACCCAAGAAACTCCAGCGGGTATAGCCAAGGCTATATCAACAATTAATAAGGAGTTATCAAAGATTGCAAAATTGGCCAAAAGATACGGTATACTCGTTAATTCTAAGAAAACTCAGGCGATTTTGATTGATAGCTCACGGCAGCTGACCAAACTGGACTTGATAACATTGCCAAAGGTTATTTTTAATGGCACCACGATCCCTTACAGAGAAAAAATAAAAGACCTTGGAATTTATTTGGACAGTTCACTCTCATGGTCGGCACAGGCAGAACATGTCAGCTATAAGGTGATCAGACCTGCAGGTTCCATAAGAAGACTCCGTAACCTTTTACCTGTTACCACTAAGACTACGCTTGCACAATGTATCTTCCTTCCTATTCTTGACTATGCTGATACCAGCTATCTCGATCTCACCGAAAACCTTGAGCGTCTTCAGAATCTTTGTATTAGGTTTATATTTGGTTTACGCAAATGTGACCACATCAACGAATTTCGCAATAAGCTCAAGTGGTTCTCCATTCGCCTTCGAAGGAATACTCATATTCTCTGTCTTCTATATAATATTCTTTTCAATCCTGCTACTCCTCACTATCTTAAAAAACGTTTCACTTTTCTCCATGACACACATGCGAGATACTTGAGATCATGCGCAAGCTTTACCCTGGAAATACCAGCGCACCCCTCAAAGTTTCTAGATAAATCTTTTTCAGTCCAAGGAGCACGCCTGTGGAATGAACTGCCACTGACTATTCGACACGGTTAAACATTGGCTACTTTTAAAAAATATGTGAAAGATCACTATTTGTCACTAGAAACGACTCCACATGCATAATGTTCTATACGTACCTATACTCATGTATCGCCTGTACTCGTATATTGATGTGTATGTATGTTTATGTGTATTTATTATTCATTGTATTTATGTATCTAAGTATGTATTTATGTAGTATTTATGTATGTAATATGTGTATGTATATATGTATAATGTGTAAGTATGTATTTATTTGTATGAAACTCGTCAATATATTTCAAACAAGCAACTGTACACCACTTATTATTCTCCCTAGCTTCACATGTCCATCTGAAGGTTGTCTGGCAAAGATCGCTGTATGCGATAATACCGCCTGTTGTACTTGTCAAACATTTACCTTGTACTATACACTATAATGTATTACTTATATGTATCTTAAAGTATATTCTAGTAGTATTCTAGTAGTAGTGTATTCTAGTAGTAGACGAAGAAATACGAGTTACCGGAGACAAGGCGATCATATGGAAATATCTCGATGTCAGAAAACCTCATCATCCATTAACCCTATCATTCCGTTGTTAAAAACCGAAATTAAAAACCGTTAATTGAACCGATATTCATGTCAGTGGTTTGGAGGTCGACTAGACCGCTTCTGAATCAAGAAAGCTCGTGTTCGTTACCTAGCTGGCTGGCTGTCACCTGTGACTTTTCAAAAATATCTTCGTAATTTATCCATATGCACATCAGTAGTATTTTTACCGCTTCGGGTCGTGGTAGAACCAAGCAATTCACTGCATGATTGGGCCGGCTCGAAAAGTGAAATACCACGACCTCTCAAAAGATCGACGTAAAGTGGCTCATGCCGCGTTTCGTTCGGTGAGAGAGGTACCCGGAGGTCTACCTCCCTTCCCCATCATACTCCCTTAAAGGTCGGCAACGAAACGGTAACACTATAAGTATTGTCGGTGTCCATGGGCGGCGCAGGTTGCTTACCATCAGGTGACACGCATGCTCGTTTGCCCTCCTATCCCATAAAAAAATGTCGTAAAATTTTAAAAACATAAATTTTAATAGACAATCTCGTTTGCATAAGTGGTTAAGCGTAAAATGTTTATGTGCTGAAGGGCTGTGGACATTTTGCAAATCCATTTTAGTATTTTGGTACTAACGTGGGTTAGTAAGGGTCTAAACTAGTTGCCATTTAGAATGCTAATGACGAAACTTGAGTTGGAAATGAAGCGTTTAAATAAAATTCATTTTGATAATAATCAGTAACAAAGCTGTACCTAACGATACCAAAAGTAAGTACACTAAGTATTATAATTAAAAATATACAAAATATTTATTATCATTATGAAGAACAAAGCCTACCCTCTGGTTACGTGAAATTTTCTTGAAAGAGAAGTATCCGGAGGCCCACCCCCTTACTTTTGTATCGTTCTCCCTATCCCGTATCCCAACTTTAAGGTTGGTAACACAACTGCGACACTCTCAGCGTTGCAGATGTCCATAGTTGGTGATAATAGCATATTAGTATCTATTAATAGCATAAAAGGGCATATCATTCTGCTGTTTGTGAACACTGTAGGGAGGGCCCAAAACACTACATCAGGTTTGACAAACCACAAATCCTCGCCAAAGAACAACATTATCGTCCCAGAATGATACGCGAGGCTATTGAAATCAAAAAAACATCCAAAAAATTTACAATAGAGAAGATGGCTGGAAACTATCACCTAGCTGGAACCCAGTCATAAGCCTCAACAAACCTAGCCCACGATTAAACAGCTGAAGACAGCGAGATACTATTAGTATAGTTTGCAGGTCAGACCCACATCAGGAACCAAAATAATGTAGAATTTTGAATAGTGCAGTATACAATCAAAATTATTTTATTAACCTAGAAACCAAGTTTCTTTTCTCAAAACATTACAAATAATAGTACTATCAATAGCCCGTCCAAAATGAAATAATAATCAGTTTTGAAGAACAGCCGCTGAGTTTTCTTGCTGGGTCTTTCTCAGGACTGGCCGCGTTTTTGACCCAGTGGTAGATTTTTAACAAATACTTACCTTTAAATTTAAAATCAATAAATATTTAATAATAGTTATACTCTGATTTCAACTAACTTAAGAAAATAAGATAATTAACTAATAATTAAAAATAACAACTGTTACCTATTAAATCATACAACAAAGGATCTTTAGACACAAAAATTAGTAAATATATCTTATAAATAAATATTAATTTTTTTGTTTCATGGTCTGATGTGGGTTACCAATAGTAAAAATCATATTTTTAACATCAACTTTTTGATCTTTATTTCCAAAAAGTGGGTGCTCTCTGCATCAATGAAAATAGCTTTTGAACAACTACCATCTTTTTGTTCATCACTCGCGAAAATGATCTCTGTAAAGAGTTCGAAACGTCGGGAAATAAATAAAAATAAGTAAAAAGTTGTTTTAATGTTATAAAATTGTGTCTCAAAAATTGTAGTCGTCTTCCTAACTCACTTTGTGGCCCAAAACTGTCACCATATTTCCATAAAAAGCAAGTATTTGTCAGAAGGTAAGATAAAATGTCACCCCACGTTATCCCGGCTCGTTTCCCGAGTCGGCTGTTCCAAGAAGCACTTTATCCGCTCCAATAATTGTTTGCGAGCCGCCGGTGCAGATGCAAAACTATATGTTACTATTTCAAAAGTAAACATTCGCTGCTGTTTCCTTTTTAAAATTTTTATATTTTTATTTGATGTGCATACAATTTATATGTGTAAGTTGGCACGGTATTGTCAAGTAATACTCTCCAGATAATATCCGTTTGATTTTTGCAAAGCCAAATAGCTACTATTCTTATTTGGATCCCCACGACATATTTTCCATGACCTACTTAAATGCGCCCTTGCGGAAGGTGATATTTGGATTTTTTAAACCGAAGGGCGTGTATAAAAGTTATGAATATTGAAAAACCGACAGAAGATAAGCGTGAGTTGTCCAAAATTAGTGCCATAAAAATACTATCTAACCATATTTATTTTTTACATTTTTGCGAATAACACTTATGACATTAAAACAACTTTTTAGGATTATATCGCGTTTAAAAATAAAGTTAAATTTGTTAGTGGAGAGTAGCTGCTGAAGGACAATAAAATACGTGGAATTCCTCGATCGTAAAAATCTGTATCTGGTAGAAAAAAGAGAAGAAAGAATTGAGCAAAAACTTCGTTAAAAACGTTATTTTAATAAAATTAAAGTATATAAATAAGTTAATTTTATTAAATTACCAATGTATATAGAAATTGCATTATATCCGAAATATTGATTTCCTAAAACATCGTTTAAGGTCCTCGACACAAATATTTCCAAATAGCTTGAGTTTGAACGACGCCAGAAGCGTTTAACAAAAACAAACCTTGAGAATTTTCTCAACTTTCCTATCGTGCTAACCTCCTTATCAAATAATGAACAAAAGTTTCGTTAATTATAATTAAGGGTATAATAAAGTTATATGATTCATCTTTTAATCACATTGCGAAATATATACATATACAGCACCGAAATATTTAGTACATTTTATGAGCATTTAACGTAAATTGATTTCACATGGGCCACGTTTTGGCTTGGCTTCTGGGTAATCTATCCCACTCCTTTGAGCATAACCTTTTATCACAAGCCTTGCTTTGTATTGAATGATGTCCCTTTGTTGGTTTGTTTTGGTTTTAAACAACCATTTGCTTGGTAATGCCTTTTTGCCAGCAGGCAGATCAACAAGCTGCCATGTTTTATTTGCCATTAAAGAACTATATTCCGTATTCATTGCTTCTTTCCACTCATTGGCATGTGACGAGGACAGAGCTTCCTCTACAATTTGAGGATCTGTCGTACCTGTATAGAGAAAAAAAAATCCCACTTTGTCTTTGTCTCCATAAGTTCTTCTTCGTGATCTTAGTGTTATGTTGCTTGTCTGTTGGTTAAGCAGTGATGGTTGTTTTCTAGGTCTATAACTTTCATCTAGGTCACCGGAGTTTGTTTCATACTCACTAGAGTCTTCATTTTCAACTCCTTTCAACATAGAGGCATTACTTGATCTACTTGTCTGAGGAGTGCTCACAGACTATCAGTATATACCAGACAAGGATGTCCATCTGTTTGTGTGCATTCTTTTACAATAGGATTGACTGAAATTGAACATTCATTAGATTGCTTAACCTTTTCAAAGAAAATATCATCTCTACTCTTTATGACCTTATGAGTTATTGGATTCATTAAACGATATCCTTTTGTGTTATTACAATAACCAACAAAAATCATCTTTGTGGATTTCTTGTCCTATTTTAGACGCCTTTCTTTGGGTGTATGAACCATCACTTCTGAACCAAATATTCTCATATGATCCACTCTCGGTTCCTTCCCTGTCCACAATTTATAGGGTGTACTATCTCCCAATGCTTTAGTTGGTGTCCTATTGAATATATATGCAGCTGTGGCAACGGCAAAGTCAAAGTCAAAATAAGTTTTATTTTCACAGACACTTAAAAATAGTCAACAAGTACAATTTTACTTTATTATTTTAAATTAACTACTTAACACGAGCGCTAGAGGAAAGTGCGTCCGTGGAACAAGAAAACACGGACGCAATCGCCATGAGCGGTCCGATTCTGAGTGTAGGGGCTATCATGAGAAGAATCGGGCAAGAAACTCATGTGCCAAATACTCTTTTCAAACTATTAAACATAAATAACAATAATATTAATATCGCTACTGAAAACAAAGCAGTAGACTCGTGCATAAAAGGTGTAGCAGCCAGAATACTCGACCATCACAGCAAATTAACATCAACGTCCTAAAAAGAAAAACTATGCAAATATATTAGTCGAGCGCAACTGACGCGACATCTTTTATTTAGAGTGGTACGTTGTGCAATAAATAAAACTTATATGTACATATATTATAAACAATATCAAAGCAAATTTTAAATTAGAAAGTGTATATACATAACTATCAGAAATTATTACGGAACGCCTCCACTCCAGAACATGTGAACAAATGTCAACACGCAAACTACAGAATCCGCGTTGAGCAAGCAACTTGACGGTCCCAAGATGACTTGTCCGTCATGAAGTCATTGATGGTGTAATAAGCACCAGCAACGAGACGATCCTTCACCGCCGGACTAAACCGCTCGAATGACAGAGCCAGGATATGCGCAGGGACTCTATTATAAAATTGTACACCCATTCCCAGAGAAGACTTATGTACTTTGTGCAGGCGATGACACGGCAACACAAGTTTATGCTTGCCTCGGGTATTAAAATTATGAACATCACTATTTTTAGTATATTTATTCAAGTTTTTCCTAACAAACGTTATATTGGCATATATAAATTGTGAAACAACTGTTAGTATGCCAATTTCCTTAAAACGTTCTCTTAGAGAGACTTTGGCCCCCAAATTATAAATTGCCCGAATAGCTCGTTTCTGAATAACAAAAATCAACTGAATCTCAGCTGCTCTACCCCATAGCAAAATACCATAAGACATAACGCTATGAAAATAACTGAAGTAGACTAATCTGGCGGTTGCAACATCGGAAAGCTGTCGAACTTTTCGAACCGCGTAGGCAGCAGAGCTGAGTTTTCCCACTAAAGATTTTACTTGAGGACCCCACTGGAGCGTATTATCTAGAGTAATACCTAAGAATAAAGTTGACTTCACTGGGTCTAAAATTGTGTTATTCAGAGATATATTTATAGCCGGACCATTAACATTAGGCATAGTAAACCTTATTATTTTAGTTTTATTGGAATTTAGAACTAAATTATTAGCCGTAAGCCATTCATGGGCATGTGTAAGGGAGCTATTCACATCGCTTCAGCCCATATAGGTTTTTTGCAAGTCTGCTTAAAACATCATGCACCTAGATTTTTCTACTAAAGTTCTGTTCATTTGCTCAGCAAAACCATTTTGCTGAGGGGTGTAAGGAGTCGAATTTCTGTGGCTTATGCCACAGTTGACCAAATATCTGTCACAGGTTGTGTTGCAGAATTCCTTACCATTGTTGGTTCTTATGGCTCTTTTATGATTAAACTGATTTTCAACTTTACACTTATAGACCTTGAAAACTTCTAGTATATTTTGTTTATCTTTCAGAAATTATATGTACCATTCTAGTGTAATCATAAATGAGAGAAATAAAATATCTCAGACCTCCATAAGATGCACATTCCATCGGCCCACATAAGTCAGATTGTATTATTTCCAAAGGGCTTGAAGCTCTAGTAGCTGCATGTTTAAAAGAGTTCCTTGGCTGCTTCCCTTCACAACAGGTGAGACAGTGAATTTTCTTTTGCGGATCCAATGATAGCTTGACCCCCTCAACACAATCTGGAAATTTCTTAAGATCTGAAACATTTAAATGGGTCAACCGAAGATGCCACAAATGAATGTCGTTTTCATTTACTTTGCTAGACACCATGTTTGCTCTATCATCACTACTGTAAGTGTTTAAAACATATAATTTATTTACTAATGTTGCTGAGCATAATAATTTACCATTAGCATTTTTTATGTTACAACCTTTCATATTAAATGATACATTATATCCATTCTTTGTTATTGTACTCACAGATAACAAGTTTGCTGCTAGGCCAGGTACATAGAGAACATTTCTTACTTGAATTTTCTCACTTTTTGAAACAGGTATGCTGATATCTCCTACACTCTCCACTGACAATGGCTCACTGTTAGCCACTGTAATGGATTTAACTGATGGCTCACGGACATTGTACATCCATTCTTTTTTACTACACATGTGCATAGAGGCACCGGAGCCGATGAACCATTTTTCATTGCCTTGACCTAAAAATGCTGAAAAAGCTGCAATAAAACTTTCTAGCTGGTTACTATTCTTTTTGAATGTTTTCTTTGTCTGTTTACGAAACTTTGCCATGTGCCCATATCCATTACAATTGTAACATCGAGTACCCGAGGACTTTAAAGGTGGTCTTGGTTTGTAATTCTGTATTTTTTTTTAAAGTTGAATATAACGCTGTGCTTGAATTTTCGGCTTTCACTTCTTGAAGTAATTTAGTTTTTATAAAATCCGCGCTGATTTTCGCACCTGAGCTCTCTAGCCCCATTATCATGGGTTTATATTCGTCAGATAATCCAGCCAACATTAACTTGCCAAGCCGCTCATCATTTACTTGGAATCCTATATTCCTAAGTTTATGGGTAGCGCCCATTATCTTGGCTACATAATCTACTATTTCAGCGCTTAATTCAAGAGAAGTATTAATCAATTCCTTTAGTAAACTCACTTATTCTGGTCAGTCCGTTGTCATCAAAAGCCTTGTGAAGATTTTCCCACACTTCTTTAGCAGTTTTACACTCTTGAATATGTACATAGTTTTGAGTGTTTATTAGCAAGATAAGTTTGGACTTCGCCTTCACGTCTTTCGCCGGGTCGATTTCTACCTTTTTGTCATTGCTTTCTATGCTATCCCACAAACGTTCATGCTCCAGATATGTTTTTACACAGAATTTCCAAGTTGAGAAATTATCTCTGCTTATAAGTTTCTCAATATTGAAAATATTTGAGCTAGTCATGGTAGACTTTTGAATAGAAGACGTTGTCGCTTCACAATATTTTGTGAAGCGACAACGTCTTCTATTCAAAAGTCTTAAATAAATAGAGGTTATTACCTCGAATTTTACTTGCATTATTACTTCGGTAAAACTTCAGAATTACCACGGAATGCTTTATTTTTTGAATCACGCTCTGCTACCATGTAGGGTTATGAGCAAAATAAAGAATTTATAATTGGTAATATTAAGTTTTATTTCATAATGGAACGCGTACAACACATTAGTTTTAAGCACCTATCCAAACTAGTCTTGTGTAATTTGCGAACGACCTAGTTCAAAAGATCGCTCCGTTAAACGAACTGTGCGAACGGTCATTTTCAGCTCCTTAGTTCTATAGTTCGTGACCGAATTCATCATTAATTCTATTTCAAAGAGAACTTATAAATAATCAATCAAATAATTAGAGAAATTGTTTTAAAAGAAATGAAGAACTATTACCAAATGTTAATTATTAAATCTAAGGTACCGTATAATATGTCTTATTTCAAACTAGGTTATTTGTTATATATTCCAAAAAAAAATATATGTACCCACTTACACGTATATTATGTAAGGTACTGTTAATTATTTTAAAAAAGTACAAGTAAAGAAATAAAAACCCAGTGTTTATAAAAAATGGCTATTTGATTTTTTTAGATACTAATACATACAAAATTTTGTCAAGATTCCTTTACATTTTGATCTAGGAGCTAAGTGAGCTGACGAATCAAAAGAGCGAACTAGGTCGTTGAAGAGCGGCGACCTAAACTGAGCTATCTCAGTCGCGAACTACTATGCGCAAGACTAATCCACACAGTACAGTGTCACTCCCAAGTACATATAATATGAAGCTCAACTGATTTGCGTTCCATTATCAACAAATAACATAGTTCATATAGACTTCATACTACTTCTACCTCTCAAGGACTCTGTTAACACAGCATTGACTATAGTCATCACAAATATGCCTACATATAACATATATTATTATGTATATATAATAGACTTGAAGATATACACTATGTAACTATATAACGTAATAAGTTAATGGAGTAATGGGCCTGCTTTCTTCACACTAATAGAATAAGTGATGACACCTTTGAAGCTTTGCATTTGTGACACATAGTAAAAGGTTGATATTATACTCGTAACAATAACTATCACAATATTTATTTCTTAGATTTTCGCGAATCACATTCATAAAATTGAAACAACTTTTTATGGATTATATCTCGTTTATTTATAACTTATTTTCTGTTTATTTCCCGACGTTTCGAACTCTTCACAGAGATCATTTTTACGAGTGGAAAATGATATAATCCATAAACAGTTGATTCAATGTTATGAATTATCACAATTTGAAAATTCGATTTTGTACCTTTGCACACACAAAATATACAGATACATAAACAACAGTATAATTCGCGGCCTTATTGCTGTAAGCAATTTCTGCCAGAATAGAAATAAAAAGGAATGGGCAGTAGATGTTGTGTACAATTTAATTCAATAAATATAATTAAATATTCTGAAAATTTTAATATTAATAATTGTATATACACACACATATATCTAAGTATACATACATACACCTACATACACTTACATACCCATACATACTAATATGCGGGCCCTGCCGGAGGTTTACCGAAGGAGGGCCCTGATGCGGCAGACATCGTCGGAGCCCCTCGAGGAAGAGATCGTTCGCTGGAGGAGCGAATGTCGCGACGATCTCTTCCAGCGATGGGCAGAAAGGTTGGAGGACCCCTCGGCGAGCAGACGGCTCGCCGAGGCGGTCCGGCCCGTATTGCGCCAATGGGTCGAGGCGAGGCACCGGGCTCCCACATACTGGCTCAACCAGCTCCTCACGGGTCACGGCTGTTTCGGCAAGTAACTGTGGGAGCTGGTGGGGGTCCTCTCGGAGCCCGTGTGCCACCACTGCTCGTCCGGCGCCGTGGACACGGCCGAACACACCTTGGCCGTGTGCACGGGCTGGGACGCCCAACGCGCCGAACTCGTTGGCGCGATCGGGGGAGACTTGTCGCTGCCGGCCGTCGTCGCGGCCATGGCCGGCAGCGACCAGTGTTGGGCCGCCGTCGCCTCGTACGCTAGCGAGGTGATGGTGGCCAAAAGAGAAGCCCTGCGGGAGCGCGAGCGTGCCGGCGGCACGCTCCCACCCCGCCGGGCCCCGGCCCGGGGCCGCCGTCGAATCTGATGGCGGCTCTGGCCGGGACACAACTCCACGCGCGGCGCGTCGGAGGGCGCGCCGCGCCCTGGAAAATGCCGGACGACCCCTCCCCAGTCCTGGGAGTGGGTCGTACCACGTCGGGCCCCGAGGAAAAGGGGCCCCCCCTTGCCGGGCCGCGGATGAATACTGACGTAGTTCCCGCGGTCCGGTAGGGTTTGAGGTGGACTTTTAAAAAAAAAAAAAAAAACATACTAATATGCACATACATAAAAATACATATGAAGAACATGAGTAACTAGTAACAAAGATGACGTAGATGTAGTAGCAGACTTAAATCAATGGTGCTAGATAGTGTTATTTCACAACTTTATTGAACGTACCCAAATTTTTAGCACGTTGAATTTAAGTTGGTTGTTCATTCCACAAGGTTACTGATGTAACGGTAAAAGATTTGGCATAAAAACTCGTGGAATGTTGTGGAACTTTCAGCCTGAGATTGTGTGAAGACCTCAGATTCTGGCAATGAGTGTCGTGTAAGTACTGAAAACGTACTTTGAGATAAGATGGCATTAAAGCCTCAAGGGTCAAACAGTATCTTATATAATACTGAAAGGATATGAGCATTCCGGCAAAATCGTATTGGTAACCACTTGAGTTGTTTTCGGAACTGTGACACATGATCATATTTGCGCAAGCCAAATATAAATCTTATGCGATAGTTTTAAAGACGCTTTTTTGTGATTTTTCAAGCAGTTTAATATCTCGTGGTAAATCTCCAAAAAAAGTATTAATAGACCAAAATAAATATAACAAATATAGACTTTCTCGACAAAATTTCCACTGAGCACATCTACTGCTATTCACAGCGTGGTGTTATAAAAAGGAAACCTCACTTTTTATATAGTAGATATAAAACATATTTCAACGAACAGATAAACGTGCCATTTCTTTTCCACTCACGTTGATAAAATATTCTGGATAAACCCGAGAATCTGAGGGAGAAATGGGGACGCAAGCGGCTATTTACCTACGGGTCGGAGACTACGAATAGAACTTTTTTTTATCGCAGAACAAAGACGTAGACCTAGACTACGTGTACTCTAGTACTTCACGTTGCAGAGACATACAAAGGACAATGATTTACGTTTTATACAAATAATAATACGAATAGTTCTTGCATGCATTCAGTTACGTGGTTTTTAAACAGTCGATGAATGATGAACCAGTTGAGTTTTGATAAAGATTGATGTCATCGACTTTTGAGCAAGCAAACTTTTTTGAGCAACAAGTCTTGATAACATTGTCCTGCGGTACCCTGTTCTTGGGATCAGACTATTAGAGTAGATTTATAATTTTGACTAACTTATTTTTATGATGGTTTAGAAATATTTTTGGAACTTATTTAAGTTCAGAAAACTCGGCTCGTCCTGACACAATTGCTGCAAAATGACAAAATGGTTAGTAGTAATTTCCATCATATTATTATGATAATAAGTTTTTCGAAACTGATGTCAATTATTATAAGATAATCACCCCTCTATCTGATCGGCGTCTTGTTAACTATCGGTTCGCTTTTTACGATGCTAATGGGAAATGATTTGCTGGAAAATAAGGTATTAAAGCAGAATTTGGTAACTGAGATAAATATGAAAGCTAAAGGAGATTAGAAATAAAAGTCTGTATCGTAGATTTCAATACTGTAGACAATATCTAACAAACTGCAAAGTGATAACTTAATAAATAAAGTCACTTTTTCACTCAATAAATTCACGTATTTTTCGGTAGCTTTCTTCATATTCATAACCCTTGCAATGTTTGCTCATAAGAGTATACAATTATTAAAATCAACAATTAGTGAAATATACAATTAGTAAAGAAAGAAACACGTAAAGACATATTATATTTGTCTTTGGGATTATATTAAAACGCGATATGAACCACTTGACGTCGATTTTTTGCGAGGTCATACTATTTCACCGGTAGAACCGGACTATTCTGGCAGCAAACTATGTTGCTATGCCATTATAAAATGATTCAAACTAGTGTAATAAATTAAAATAAAAGTGATGTGAACCGATGTCAAACTACAATGGTAGATCGTAATAATTAGGAGAATTAGTTAAATAATTAACTAGTTATAAAATATGTAATTAAATATAAATCACGTATCAATCAAAGTAATATATAACATAAACACACAAAATAAATATATTCTCATATATAGGTGAGGTAAAGGTGATAATATAATACTGTAAGTTGATAGAAGTTTGTGAATTAGATGTTACAGCGTATATTAGTTAAGACCCTTATCAAAGGGAGTACAATGAAATATATAAACGTAGTATATATTATTGTAGGCTCCCATGTTATTGGGATTCAGTAATAGGTGTTATTGCCGTATCAAACAGCACGTGCAAACCGCAATTTATGATATTGAAATATTATTTCTATATCTAGTATACAATTAATATATATTTTTGGGCTTAATGCCCAAACAAGACATAGGGACTTCTAAAATACCCCAGTCTTTTAGAAATCCCTATGTCTGAAGTGTAACCCAAATGATTTTGACGTTATTTTGTTGTGATTGTAGTTTTATTGTAATTCGGACATGTAGAAAGAATGGATGACGCAAGATTGACTAAGCAGATATACAATGCAAAATTTAGTGCATGTAGGAGCCGAGGACGGCTACGACACACTTTTTATAACTAAATAGAACGAGTCTTTAAGAAAGGTGATATCAGGATCGTGTATGATTAGAGAGCGAGTGAGGCGTGTAATAACCGTGCTTTATGGCGTTCCGTTCTCTCTGTCTACCCCGCAAAGGACTTCACGTGAAGTAATGTAGAATGTACGTGATTTTTTTTAAAAATATCGAATATTCTAAAAAAGAAACCTACTTAATCTTTTATAGATTAAAATTATTTTCTACATTATTACAACTGTAAAAAAACTTAATAACTAATTTAGTAAGTATACCCGATAATTTATGCATTTATTTGAAAGAATATTTGAAATAATGAGCCATATTTCCAAAACCGTATAAATACCTATACATTTTGTTTGCTCACTTAATTCCTTCATTCATTCGTTCGTTCAGCCATTCCCTTTGTTACTTGTAAAAAATATTATATTGATAAAATATGGAACGATTTTACTACTGTTTTGACCCCGAAAGTTTTACGTCTATTGTTCGTCTAAGGCCCGTTTCACGACTAATTAATTTTATGTGTAGTCTTCAATCAATTACATGGCCATTGATCTTTTTGCCAGTCACTGTTAACAGAATTTCCAATGTACTGTAATGGCCTTTTCGGGGCGAAATGTTTTTATTTTCGATATATTGTAGTAGAAAGGGGATAAATTTACATTGTGCTCTTTGATATTTGGCTTGTTCATGCTTGTATTTTTTTCCATATTCTAGATACTAAAAGTTTTATAACAATCCTTGTTGATTCGGATCAGATATAACCGGGATTTTACTAAATAAACAACTAACAAATAAATGCTACTGGAAAATTGGTAGTATCGGTCAAATAATAAAAAAAAAACAATAAAAACAGGGGGGCTCGGAGATATATTGTATAATTACTGCAGTTACGCGCTTGCTGTTTTTTTTTTGCATTTTGTCTTTCTTTTTCGGCACCATAGTGTATACAAATGTAAACATATGCCATATTATTTTGCATAGTTCTGTTTTGTTTAGTGTAATAATATAAAATTAAATATTAGTAGGTACATATTTTCATTTACTCCATCTGCCTATGATGTTAATTATCTTTATTTAAAATCAAATCATGGCTATATCATTAGTTCGTTAGTTACATACAATATATGTCAGTAATTTCGTATTGTAAGGTTTGTATTGTCTAAATTAGGTTTATTATAAGTTTTTTTTTATGGGATAGAAGGGCAAACTGGCAGGCGTGTCACCTGATGGTAAGCAACCAGCGCCGCCCATGGACACCAACAACACATATAGTGTTACTGTTGCGTTGCCGAACTTTAATTGATAGGGGATAGGAAAGGATGGGGTAGGGGGGTGGGCCTCCGGGTACCTCTCTCACCGAACGAAACGCGGCATGAGCCACTTTACGTCGGTCTTCTGAGAGGTCGTGGTATTTCACCGGTCGAGCCGGCCCATTCATGCAGCGAACTGCTTGGCTCTACCACTGTGTAACAATATTGAAAAATCTATCATACTAATGTAATATTTTACCAATTCTGAGGATAAATAATAAAACCCGGTTCTATATTGACCACTATGAGGTTTATTCCATAACCAATAATAGTTATATGTTTGGTAGTTACAGTTTTAGTTTTAGCGGTAGGCCATGACAGGGGAATCAGCGATTACATTTTTTTAAGATAATACTTTGAATAGTACCTAACGTGTGAAGGAAATTATTTTAATACTGCTATTTGACTCCTCCTTCGTTCATTCCTCGTAAATGATAATTCTACAAATATTTATATCATTGTTAATAATAACAATCATCACTTGCTAGTTTGATCATTTAGTATTCCAATTTCTTTAGATTGCACTGCCTACACTATGATAAATGTGTTAAGATATACTTATAGTTACAGAAATAAGTTTCAATTCAAGTGCTTATACAGTAGTCGAGCCATGCAGGTTGCATGAATGCTACTTGACCGGTGACATATAACGATTCGCTTGGAGAGAGAGAGGTATCCGGAAGCCCAACCTCTTTCCGTTTCCCATCCCGATCTCAATTCCGAGCCCTTCCCTCCTTCCCTATGTATCACATTATAAAGGCTGGCTACACAACTGTAACACCACCTCTGTAGCAGGTGTCCATTACTGTCCATTGTCGGCATTAGTTGCTTACCATAGTTACCATTGCTTGACAAGTCTGCTCGTTTGCCCAATGATGTATGCATTTTTTTTTATGCGATAGGAGGGCAAACGAGCAGGCGTGTCACCTGACGGTAAGCAACCAACGCCGCCCATGGACACCAGCAACACACGTAGTGTTACTGTTACGTTGCCGACCTTTAAGGGATAGGGGATAGGAAGGAATGGGGAAGGGGGGTGGGCCTCCGGGTACCTCTCTCACCGAACGAAAAGCGCCATAAGCCACTTTACGTCGATATTCTGAGAGGTCGTGGTATTTCACCGGTCGAGCCGGTCCATTTATGCAGCGAACTGCTTGGCTCTACCACTGTTGTATTTGTATTGTACTGTATGTAAAAAAAACAACTAAACACAATATAAAGGTAAGGCTAATGTTCATTTTCGAAAGTTACAGGTTTGAAATAACATAAAAAGAAATTATCATTCTCGAGTTTTTCCTTCACACTTGTACCACACATAGAACCTTTAAGGGTTGCCACGTCTCGTTAGTGGTGCTAATACAGTTTCAATGTTCACTCTCACTAACCGAAAATAAGGGACCAATTGGAAATGGTACTTATAATACTTCTGATTTTATGTGCCACAAGGCACGATTCTTACATACCTCACTCGCTGCGTTGACTTTCATAAATCTTTACATGCACGCGCGTCGATTTTTGAGACTCCTAACATCACCTTCCTCCAGAACACGTTCTATTGGGTCATGGAATATGTGTCTTGGCCGTCCTCGACTCCTACATCCATCCGCTTTTACATTGTATATCTGCTTAGTCAGTCTTGCATCGTCCATTCTTTCTACATGACCGAACCATCGGAGCACGCCCTTTCTTACTTTTACACCGATACTCTCTTTCAATCCAACTTCCTTCCTTACAACCTTGTTTTCGACGCGATCAGCGAGAGTCACTCCGCAGATTTTGCGCAGTGCCCTCATTTCTACCGCGTTTATCGCACTTTCATGCACACTCTGCCATAACCAGCTCTAGCTTCCATAAGTTAGCGTTGGGATCAGTATTGCATTGTGAATTGCTAGCTGGGCTTTTCTGCTAATATCTTTTGCGCCTAGGAATCTGCCCAATGCCCCATTTACTTTATTTCCTAACGCTACTCTTCTTTCTACATCCGCGGTGTACCTTCCATCCCTGCTAAAAGCGGGGTGATATACAATTTCATTCACCTGTTCCAGCACTACATCGTCAACCTTCTTCCTTGTAGAATCATAAACTCTAATTTTCGACCAACATTTTAAGAATTCCTTCAAGAAGACATGTGTGATAAATATCGATTAATGACAAATTTGTGCTTGGTGTAAGGCAAATGTCTATACTTTAAGCTAGAAAAAAAGCGAAGTGAAGTTACTGGAAAAAAATATTACATTATTTATGGAGATGTTACTCTTAAAATATATACATTTAAGCTTCATCAAAATATTTATGCATACATCTTCACGCTAACTTAAAATATATAAATTGAAGGTTAATATTATAATATAATCATTAGTACATACTTAACTTCACGCAAAGTCCCACGCAAAGGGCAAGGCAAATGGAATAGGTGGCGAACCTATTGCCTTTCCGGGCACAAAGTTTTCAGTCATCGATATTTATCGCACATAAATTCCGAATAGTCATTGGTGTGAGACAGGATTCGAACACTTCTTCGACTTCTTGATTCAGAAGCGGAGTATTTGACCACTGGAACACCGAGACTAACTTCACTAGATACAAAAAATAATACTAAGAATTATCAATACCCTATAATATATATTATATAGGGTATATATATGGTATATATATATATATATATACCATCCTTTGTATGGAATTTATATATTCGAGTTATGATATATAAATTCCATAAACCACAGTCAAGTACGAACTGTTCACATCCGTATCCGGTCGTATATCACACAGTCACCCTGTTTGTTATACGAACGATTTTACGATGGCAACTATTGACATTAACGAATAAATTCTCCTTTCTCTATCCGATGTTGGACAGGTGGCCGGATGTGAAATATAGCTTAAATCATTGCAGCTTTTTGAGTCTTTTCTCCAATTTATAGGACATAATATCCCATTTTTTATAGGAAACGATACATACATTCATAGCTTCACGCCTTTTTCTACCCAAAGGTGTAGGCAGCGGCTGTTAAGCCTCGACTCGCTGTTATGTTTACGTCCCAAATGGAATAGGTGGCGAATCTATTGCCATGCCGGGCGCAAAACTTTTAGTCATCGATATATATCAGACATAACTTCCAAAAATAATTTCGTTAAGTCATTGGTGTGAGCCAGGATTCGAACCCGCAACCTCTTGGTTCAGAAGCGGGTGTTCGACCACTAGACCACCGAGACCTATAGGTAATGAAGCCAGGGTTATATAGGTGTAGGTTTTTAAGGGAGTGGAATGAGAAAGGAGGGGGAAGGGGTATCGAATGACACGCAACTTAAGACAGTCAAAGTCGATATTCTGAGAAGTTTTATGCTATAATTGAAATGAAATATTCTGACAAAAAAAACTTACTGATATTTTTTAAATATCGTTTAAATTAAAAATAAATAATATGTTCGACTGAGATTTTGTTTACAAAGCTTCTGTGCGAAATTGTCATAAGTTCCCACAGGAATAAGATTTTTTTTTTATGGGATAGAAGGGCAAACGAGCAGGCGTGTCACCTGATGGTAAGCAACCAACGCCGCCCATGGACACCGGCAACACATATAGTGTTACTGTTGCGTTGCCGACCTTTAAGGGATAGGGGATAGGAAAGGATGGGCCTCCGGGTACCTCTCTCACCGAACGAAATGCGGCAATAGCCACTTTACGTCAGTCTTCTGAGAGGTCGTGGTATTTCACCGGTCGAGCCGGCCCATTCATGCAGCGAACTGCTTGGCTCTACCACTCTACCACATTATATCCGTTTCCTATCCGTTTTATAATTATTAATTAATATGAAGGTACAAATAAATTATTCAGTTACAATGAAAATGAAGTAAACAGATCGCTTATTGAAATGAAAGAAAAAATATACAAGGACGGCCTGCAGGGATTTATTAACAAACTGGCAGTTTTTGTTACAATTCTCCTCCAGATGTTTTTGCTTTTAAATATTAGCTGTTTGTATTTACATATTTTATACTGAATTCGTGATTAACGCTTTATCTTATAACGTCACGCTTTTAATTCATGAAAAGGCGGACAAGGTTAGCGTTACAAAATAAAATATTTAGCACTGGGTAAATGACGGCAACATGTGCGTCATTGTGCGTGCTGCCGATCTCTTAAAAGCATTTTCCGTAGAGCTTATATTAGAGTTTAACAATAGGGTTATGTTTTCCTGGTTACATCTAAGTCTCAGTATTTTGATTTTTTGTAGACAAGATCTTATGGAATTTTCGGCATCATTTCTCAAGATCTTTAAACGTTTTTTCGTGTTAATAGAATTTTGCATATTTCACTGATTTAGAATTAAAAGTGCCATTTCTGTGTGACTGTTTTGTGCTTACCCCAAATCGATTTGTGACAATGGTGAACCTTGTAGTGGACTGTATGAATGGACAAGTTCGACCAGTGAAGTATCACTACCTCTCAGAGTATCGACGTAAAGTGGCTTATACGTTTCATTCGGGCACCTACCGAATGAAACGTATAAGCCACTGCAGGTATCTGCAGGGCCAGTACCAGGTTTCTCCCCTTTCCCATCCTAGCCCCTTAAAGGCCGACAGCGCAACTGTAACAAAATCTATGTCGTAAGTGCTCATGGGTGTCGGTTGTTGCTTACCATCAGGAGACTCAATTGCTCGACTGTCCAGCTAAATAATAATAATAATGTCACTATTATATTGAAATATTAATTCTTCTAATTTTTGTATCGCGTAATATAACATATTTAATCGTATGCATTTATAAGCAGTCATTATTAAATTGGCAAAAAAATAAATAAAAGAACAAAGAAAAAATATTTGCTATGGAGACAAAAAGACACTTTATCACGGCCACATAAGTGCGTCACAATTTTGCGCGCTGCTGACTTTCTTTTTGTCGATTCAGAATATTCTTTGATCTGGGGATGTACTTAAACAAACAAGAATTGTTGACTTCTTTCTGCTCCAATAACGCCAATCTCGTAATGCCGTATCGAAGTTTTGTTTATGGTACAGATTTACTGCTCTCTCTATATTTTTATTCCACGTAACTGATCACACGACAGTGATTTATTCGTATTATTATTTTACTTACTTACCTTATACTTACTATTGGACTAGACTTAGAGAACAGAGACGCTATAAGGCACGATTCTTATATACCTCATCCGATTTTCCATCTGTACATGCTTGTTGGTTTTTAAATGACTTCCTATGGTGTATTGGTTTTTTTTTAGTACACGCTAATTATTAGAGTTGATCACAATACTCAAAGTTCCAGTAAGAAATTTAAATCTCTGTTTAGTAGACAAATTACGGGGAGTTTTATTTGATTTAGTTAAATGTGGACTGAAAAAAATTCAATAATAAATATTTTAATCAGGATTTGGAATGTAACAAACGTATTTTTATTAAATTTACTTTATATCTGAGAGTTGCCATTTTCTTGTAGATAATATTGAACAAAATTTAGTTGTACCTTAAAAAAATACTTAAAACTGACGCACTTTTTCTTAAAATAGAACCTGTATCATATAAAGAATTAATTCAGGACACAGGAGGTGTTGTCAATATGATGACGATACGACGATTACTACGATATAACATGCTATATCTATCAGCCCCATCTGTTAGTAAGAATGTATATATAAATAGCCTATAAATATTCGTGCAAAGTATGATTTATAAATATTTTATTCAGTAATGTATTTCGTTAAGAGGTATACAGCCCTACTCGATAAACTGCTTCTCTAAGACACCACATATATTATTAATACAAGTTAAGCAGCGAAGTTAAGTGGTGTGAAATATATAGGCTGCTAGTTTTTATATGCGACTTCGTTTCACAAAATGAAAATTCAGTCATCTTTTTTGGGATATGACACGCGTATAGCGCTGCCCATGGACACCTGCAACATAGATACTGTTAGAAGTTGTCGAAATTAGGACGAGAAGGGGAGGAGGGAAAGAAGAAGTCGGGCTTCCAGATACCTCCCTCATCGCCGCACAAACCAATTTACGGATTTTTTTCCGAGAGGTTGTGGTATTTCAGTAACATATTATATCTACAAAATTTTATCTCCACGAATTTCATGGACACATTCCAGACGTTCTTTGAGTCTTACAACTTGATCTATAAATAGTAGAAGCGCGTTTGAAAGTTAAATTTGAAATTCAGAAGGCCTACAATTGAATTCCTGCTTTGGAATTTGTAGTAAATATATTTGAGACATCTTTATTAGTATTAATTCAAGAAGAATAATTTAAGCTATATTTTTTTTAATTAAATAGTATTTAAGCATAGTTTTGGCAACTAAAAATAAATGGAATAAATAAAAAAACACGATAAATCCTTAGGTGGTATTTCATTGTCAACGTTGTTCGGAAAATCTTTAGAGATAAATATAATATAACATAACATAACTTCACACCTTTTATTACCCGAAGGTGTAGGCAGCGGCTGTTAAGCTTCGTCTCGCCGTTATGTTTACGTCCCGAATGGAATAGGTGGCGAATCTATTTCCATACCGGGCACAAAGTTTTCAGTCATCGATATTTATCACACATAACTTCACTCTCAATCTTCACACTCAACTCATTGGTGTGAGCCAGCGTCAAGAATCGAACCCGATGTGCTCGACCACTGAGCTACCGAGACTAAACTATACTACTATAAATATAATATATCAAATATATATCAAGATACAGCGCTATGCTTAACAATATGCTGAGAGGTTTTCTCCAGAAACATCCCATTTCCAGCCCTAGATAATGTTAAGTTGCTCATTATACATACAAACTATCTTGTTATAAGATCAGGTCCTATATTGTTTATACCATCCTGGTATACCATGTCGCATTGCCAGTTTAATTTCCGTCTGTCCGTTGGACATTGTCATCATTGTACATAATAGTTGTGTGTGTATTTAGTATTTAATTAAATACCAAGTTCTTAATTACAAAATCAATTCAATTATAATCTTAAATATCACAATTTTGTTTGTTTTAATACCTTTCATTACATCTAAACTGCTGCTGCTATCGAAATATTTACAATTAGGAAAATTAGGAGAAGGAAGCTTTTAGGAGAAACAGAAGATAGAGTATCATTCTCAAGGTAAAGGTGTTGTAGAGGTGACAAGCGGACAGACAAATACAGCTGTAAAAGTTGGCTACAAAACATTCTGCATAATATTTTTTACACGTATGTACACATACAGTATTTCCAAGGAGGGTCGATGTCGGGCAAGCGGCCGGTCATTAAACCACAGGCAAATCTTTGGACCACAAAAAAACAAACAACGAAAATAGAACGATGTTTTTGCTGCATGGCTGGACATTTATTTATATATGTAACCATACTCTAAACTTTTATGTACAGCTAGATTCCGATCGAATTTCAGTCAGATATTCAGATTTCAAACGCATTTGTTGGTAACATAAGCGTACTGCGGACTCGTGAAATGGTCCCGCTAAGTGATTTGACCTTTTCGCCTATATGTGTTGCATTCAAATCTTTAAATTAACTAAATTATTTCAATACTCGCAAGACTCTCATATAAAATAAACCTTAAAAATATTATGCTATGAAATTTTGTTATGAAACCTTTTTATAGTTAATATTTATGAGTGTTTGCGACGTTTAGTGCTGGTATCATCAGAAATACATTCAATAATCATTTGTGATACTTACCTACGTTTCTAATTTGAAATTGGCTTTGATATTGTTTTTTTTTTAAATATATGTTACATTATATTTTATTCCTTTTGTGCAATTTTGTTCACATTGGGGTCATTCCAGTATCGCGGGTGCACAAATTATACGCCTGTTTTAGTTTTATATAACTAAATATAAAACATTTCAAAATAAATTAGTCTTTAAAAGACTAAATTTTAATGCGTTTACTTAACATTAATAAAAAAAAAATCACATTTTCATTGTCAGGAGAAAGGTTCAAAGTGCCATAGCGGGTGTAACAAATTTGGCCCGATCCTTGCAGATTACAAACAAAACATACATAACTCTGTTAATTCTTAGACATTAATTTGTACCACCTTAATATTCGGAAATGTAATAAAGCAACAATGAGTAAATAATAAAGACTCTAAACAAAGCAAAAATAAATAATTATTTAATATACACTCGAGAGCAATGAATCCGGGTCACTTAAAGAATCCTAAAAATCTCGGAAACTAAAAATGCTAGGTTAATGCAATAAATTGTATTTAATAGACAATTTAATACTCCTTAAATGAAGGTATTAAGACTTCTTAGTTATTGTAAAGTTATATCATAAAAAAATCAAATTTGAAAAAGGGCCACTTTCGAAGATGGAACTACGAAATTACAGCATTTGGTTTTGCTTTTGTTTGTAATCTGTCATTTATGTGGGTACATAAACCATGTTGATAGTGCTCTATATTCATTATTCAAGCTGAAATTATGTCGCTTACGCCTGAAGAATGCACCAGAATACTTACAATGCTGGAAACCGGTCGGAGTCAGCGCGATACAGCCAGGACTGTTGGTGTGTCGCTGTCAACAGTACAAAGAGTTCTCCGACGTTACGAAGAAACTGGTTCTAACCTACGCAGACCAGGAACGGGCAGAACCAGGTATACCACAGCACGAGAAGACCGATACTTGGTGAACACCATGCTTCGAAATCGCTTTCTCACAGGAACTGAACTCACCAATCAGTTTCGACGCCTCGGAGGAAGTAACCCAAGTGCATGGACAGTAAGACGTCGGCTTGCTGAATCTAACTTAAAACCCCTTAGACCTGCAAACGGCCCTAAACTGGAGCGTGGGCATCGTATTTCAAGACTAAGATATGCCCAGAGCCACGTAAATTGGAGTATTGAAGATTGGTCAAAAATTATGTTCTCCGACGAATCAAAATTTATGCTCTACAAGCACGATGGAAGACACAGAGTGTATCGAAGACCAGGGGAAAGATTCAAGCAAGCATGCATCGAGGAAAAAGTAGCCTACGGTGGTGGGTCTGTACTTGTGTGGGCCGGAATTTGTTCTGAAAGTCGCACAGAGCTGGTGATCATAGAAAACGGCTCTTTAACTAGCGTAAGATATGTGGAAGAAATCCTCAATGATCACGTTGGTCCATTTATGGTCAATTTAGGTGAGGATGCTATATTTATGCATGACAATGCCCGACCTCATACAGGTAGGATTGTGAATGACTACCTTCAAAAGATGAACATTACTCGTATGGAGTGGCCAGCGCGCAGCCCGGATATCAACCCGATCGAGCATGCTTGGGACGAGCTAGGCAGATGCGTAAAACAACGAAACCCTCCCCCAATCACGCTTCGTGAGCTCAAAATTGCTCTCACAGAGGAATGGGAGAATATTCCCCAAAATCGTATAAGGAACTTGGTGTACAGCATGCCAAACCGCGTAAACGCAGTAATGGAAGCACGAGGAGGCAATACGAAGTATTAAAATTCAAGAAAATCGTAATAAAGTTCAAAAATTTCATGTTTCCTATTTTTGTTTTAAGGAGAGATCAGCAGATTTTTTCTTTATGTAATTTTGTGTTAATAAAATGTATGGTGACTCATATTTTTTTTACTTTCATTTAAGGAGTATTACATTGTCTATTAAATACAATTTATTGCATTAACCTATCATTTTTAGTTTCCGAGATTTTTAACATTCTTTAAGTGACCCGGATTCATTGCTCTCGAGAGTATTTTTTAATAGTCGCGGGTGCGACATCAAATTACTTGATATGATTTTACAGATTATACTAATTCTTCGGACGGTAATCTTATCAAATGCGCCAAAAAATAAAAAATTGATATAAAATGAAATAACAATATATTTAGTATTAAATTTAGATTAACTTTTATGCATTAATAATAAAAAGAAACGGCTAACTGCGTGATTTAAAAAATCATGTCTTTTTTTTATGGGATAGGAGGGCAAACGAGCAAGCGTGGCGAGCAGGATGGGGAAAGGGGGGTGGGTCGCCGGGTACCTCTCTCACCGAACGAAACGCGGCATGAGCCACTTTACGTCGGTCTTCTGAGAGGTCATGGTATTTCACCGGTCGAGCCGGCCCATTCATGCAGAGAACTGCTTGGCTCTACCAATGTCCAAAAAAAAATGTCTGAAATCGTCTCCAGCGGAATCGCCCATTTACTGCTTTACTCTAAATAAAAGAAATCTATCCTCGACTATAATGATTTTATATAATTCCTTTTGTTAACTTGTAGGACGTTGGTTTAAATTTGGTTGGATCTTAACTTTGATGGCCGAGTATTATGGCTGCTACAACATTTATGCACGAGCCTGGTATGTTTTCAGTAGCAAAGTCAATATTACTCTTATTATACATGCATGATTTGAAAAGAGCATTTGGCACACGAGTTTTTTGGCCGGTTCTTCTCATGATAGCCCCTTATCGAAACTAATAAGAACTTAATCTTTGTATTTTCTTTTCTTGAGCATTATTATTTCTTTTTGACTAGCCTCCAAGCGTAGTAGCTAATTGTAATAGATATTCTAAAGAGCCTCGGTATCACCGCTTATTCTATTGCAATATTTTACAATAGAATAAGCGGATTTCAATTCAATTTCAATTCTTCGAATTCATTGAATGAATGATGAAGTGAATTCAGTGAATTCGAAGAATTCTGTATAAACCATAGAAGCTATAGGCAGTTGGATCCTGGTTCAGCACCCAAACAATGCCCTAAACGAAATCATACTCCGAGAAAATGATTACGCGGGTCTGATTCATCACAGTTTCATAACAAACGGGATGAGCATTAATGTAAATGTGTTACTCTGACGAACTGAACATAATGATGGAGAGGCTAGCATATCTCCAACCAACATTGGTCAACCTGTGACCTCATACTGCACAGAAAACAGTTGCCACGTTGCAAGAACTGCGATTGGAAGCTCTCCGTCATCCGGCCTTCTCACCAGACCTTGTGCCTAAAGGCTATTTCTTTTTTCCAGGATTTAGCTAACATTTTGGTGGGGGAAAAAATCAATACCCGAGATGCAGTTCAAAATGCCTATGAAGAATTTGTTGTCTCCCTTAAAGCTGATTTTTTAAGAGTGGCATCAATAAAATGCCAAAGTTACTTGGCAAAGATACTTTGACAAATACAAACCCAATTAAAAAATTCATGAAAAAAAAATGTTTAAATTTTTTCATACAGAACGGCAATTTCATAGGTTTATGTATTAAATATAACTCCAGACTACTATTATTCGAGAGAGCACTTCATTACATGAGCTATTATTAATTACATAGGGACTACACTTTTTCCTGTTCTCCAAAGAGCACAAAAAAAATGTTTTTTTTTATTCTCGCATAATCACATTAGTGGGAGAACAAGGACAGAGATTCATTTCCAACTGTCAACCGCACTCGAGGACATCGGAAAAGTACATTTTTGCTTTAATAAAATGGTTCATTTTGTATTTTGAATCTATTACATAAGGTTTATATTGGTGAATTTAGTTTTAACGTAATTAAATCCTTGAATACCTTTGAAATCTAAGAGATGAGTTCCTGGAATAAAGGATCAATTTCCTTTTAAGCAACCAAGCAAACATTCTCTTACAATAATGAAAACTTTTCAATAATCTATACTTATATTATAAAGCGGAAGAGTTTGTTTGTTTGTTTGTTTGTTTGTTTGTTTGTTTGAACGCGCTAATCTTAGAAACCACCGGTCCGATTTCAAAAATTTTTTCACTGGTGTATAGTCCATTTATCGAGGAAGGCTTTAGGCTATATTATATTTTCAAATAAATTAGGGATCCTTACTATAAGTCCAATAATGTAACCCAAGGTGTAAGAAAATGACTCGAAAATAATTCTTACATCGTGAACGCTGCGAAAACTATTGATTCTAGAACAAAACAATGTACTACACTTTTACAGAACATAAATTTGTCTATAAAAAAGTCCGCGACGCCATATGTCTAACTATTGTAGTTATCTCACAATAAGTGTTTTTTGAATTTTTTAAAATAATTAAATTGATGTCGTTATAAAAATGCTTTATTTTGTACCTTGATATTAATTCTCCTTAAAATAAATTACTTCATTAAAAAGATAGATTCAATACCTTTCTAGAACTTTTTGAATAATTTAATTCGGACATTTAATTCAAAAGATATCGCAAAATACAAAATGTAAGTAATCATTTCATAGACATATTTAGTTACACTACGTATGATGTATCCGACTCGGACAGCTCGGACCGCGACAGCTAGCAGGTAGATTTTTTTACATTTGTTTCTTGCTAAAAGTTATCGGTGGTCCAGTTGTCGAGAACCCCACTTCTGAATAAAGTAGTCGCGGGTTCGAATTCTGGCTCACACCAATGACTTTATGAAATTGTTTTCGGAAGTTATGTGTATTTAGATATCGATGACTATAAACGTTGTGTCTGGTATAGCAATAGATTCGCCACCTATTCCATTTGGGATAGAAACATAGTGGTGAAACGAGGTTTAACAGCTGCTGCCTACACCTTCGAGTAGAAAAGGCGTCAAGTTATGTTGTGTTGTTGTTTCTCTCTTTGTCATCATATCGCTCAATACTTTAATTAGAATTTAAAATTTGTAGTATTAAATCGTATTTTGTGGTATTTTTATTTATAAAAGTTACTAGCTTTTACCCGCGGCTTCGCTCGCATTAAATCCATTAAATAGGTATCAAAGATCATTACTATAGAAGTTAATCAATATGATAACTCTGTTTTATTGCTTAACTGGAATTATTAATTTTTAAAATTACTACATACAATGACGTTTAAAAAACTAACAAAATTTTTTAAGGTAAAATACATTTCTATGTAACAAAAATAAATAATTTTGGACTGTAACAATTTTATAAGAGTATGTAGGATATTGTTGTAGACTATTTTATAAGTTTTTCCTCCGGGTTCAAATATATGTAAATTACCTCAAAGAATATGTGTACAAAGTTTCATAATGATCGATTGAGTAGTTATCGCGTGAAAGCATAACACACAAACAAACTTACATTCACATTTATATATTACTAGCTGACCCGGCAAACGTTGTCTTGCCAAAAAATAAAATTTAAAAATAGGGGTTGATCGTAGAGTGTTGAAAATTCTCAGACTTACCGATTCTCATGAAATTTTGTATGCATATCGATGCATACAAAATTTCATGACAATCGGTCAAGCCGTTTCGAAGGAGTATGGGAACGAAAATTGTGACTCGAGAATTTTATATCTTAGAAGTAGGATAGGATAGGAATTAGGTTACATTTTTATTGGATAAGGGGCAAACGAGCAGGCTTATGATAGTTACAAACGCCGCCCATGGCCACCTCACCACAGGCAGTGTTACAGTTGCGTTGCCGGCCCTTACAATGGGATATGGGTGGGGTCGGGAGTGGGTTTCGGAAGGGGAGGGGGAAAGGGATTGGGCCTCCGAATACCTCTCTCAGCGAGTGAAACGCGGCTAAGGCCACTTTTCAGCGAAAATCTGAGAGGTCGTGGTATTCCACGAGTCGAGCCGGCCCATTTATGCAGCGAACTGCGTGACTTTACTACTGACAAGGTTTGACTGATGTGACTGATTTATAATACATTCTAGATACGAGTATATGTAATAAATTTAACATTTTTAAGATCGTGATATCTTTTAAAATGTAGTAAATTTATTTCGATAAGCTTAATCGCAAAACCGACATCATTTGACTTATAAAAAAAACACTCACTGTGAGTTAGCTACCCCGGTTTGAACATATGGTGTCCCGTTTTTTTCGTTGAAGTCAACAATAGTTGATTATGTAGTATTAAAAAAAACTAAAGGTTGACAAAAAACTTGGGACAAGTTCATTGCTATATTCATTGTTCATAAGTGGCATTGCTAATAAAGCTTTCTTTGAAGTTGTAAATATTATCAATGTCTTGGTTGTCAGTACGCTAATACATACTAGCTAAGCGAGTGAGGCGTGTAATAATCGTGCCTTATGGCACTTTGTTCTCTCTGCCTACCCCGTAAGGAATTTGGCGAGAATTTATGTATGTATGTATCAGGAACTACTGGTTTGGATTGAAAAAAATATTAGTTTTAGAGAGTCCATTTATTGAGGAAAGTTTAAGTTATTAATAAGAGTGGGACAATAAATTTTAGTTATAAATGTATATAATATGGCGGTACGAAGTTCGCGCGGTCTGCTAGTAATGTATAGTTTATATGTAGGTATATTGTAAATCAAAAGTGGCTCTAATTTGAGGTAATTTGCGTACTATATATTTTCCTTAGTAATAAGTAAGCATCATTATCACAGCTTAGCATGCACCAAAAAAATAAGTAGCAGAACTCCTTTATCGCAATACAATAAGCTCCAATTTTAATTTATTCTAGGTATAAATATTAATTACGCTAGCCTTTTAGAAAACCTCAAAAAATATCAACCACCCATGCGAGATCAATTTTTCACCGTCAAATAAACTATATACTTATTTACCACTGCCATAAAATAACAAAAAAAAATGTTTGCAAAGAGTTAGCCGCAATCACTTTTTTAAAATCGAACTTAGGCAAAGGGAACTGAATTGTAATGCCATTTATTATTTTCGAAATTTTAAATTTCTTGACAATAATAGCATTGATGTTCGTGATGTGTCTTATTTATAGAGCACTTAAGAGCTACATTTGCATATCAGTAATAGCTGTGAAAACGACAAAGTTGGTATCTCTACGAACAATATCATTTTGTTTGTTCATGTTGAACGTGAGGTGTCCACCGCAACTTGTGGCTACATGACTCGAGCTGCGAGCATTGTCAGCTGTTCTTTGGACACAGACATATAAAATAGCCAGTTGTAGAAATGGTTTTATTTGTATTTTACTGGGTAAAAGTGCTAGCGAGTTACCTGATGTTATGCGATTAACTCCACTCTTGGATGCTTACAACACAAATAGTGATATACACGCGTTGTCGACCTTTAAAATAGGATAGGAATGGAGTCGGAAGTGGAATGGAGAGGGTAGTGGAAAAGGTATCATTCACCGAATGAGCCACTTTACATGGATTTTTTTGAGAGTTTGTGACATCTCACCAGTCAAGCCTATCAATTCGGCGAATTGAGTGGCTCTACTACTGATAAAACTAATACTAACTAGGTTTCTCCGTAAAATAACCTAATCATAAACACTGTAACTAAAGTAGCAGTTTAAGGCCTTATCAAAGACAGCGCCTTCTTTCCGGCAATCATTTATATTATTAGTAATATTAAGAATAAAACACTTATTTGTAACCATGCGTATTCTTTTATTATTTGATTGAATAATAATAAAATTGAATGGGAAGAAATTTTCGAAAAAAAAATTACTGACATTAAGAAAAAAAAAAACATTCGAAATAGGTATTTTTTTGCGCAGCATAAATATCAGTTTTAATTATTACAAATAATTATGTCAGCTAATATTAGCAATATAGCTATATTTTTAAGTTTATTAAATAAATATATACAAGAAGTATGTAACCAACATACTGTTAGTATCTATACTGTGGCAAGACACTTTCAGCGATGACATTCACAATTTTATTGGCTAGTTTTATCTCAGAACTTTATTTGAGTTGAGGACAATCTTCTTTATTACCTACCTAACTGTTTATATGGTCCGATATCTGTCATTTTTTTCTTTTAAATATATAGTAAATCAAGTGAGATTACATCTGATATTATTTTCTACAAAAAACAAATTTAAGCTTCGTTCTCGGAGAGAATAGTTCACATACCTACATTTACCTACTTATAGTTAGCAGTCGTTTAATGAAGCTCCTTTTTATGGAATAAGAGCGTAAACGACCAAACGAAACTGATGGTAAGCAACTTCCGCCGTCCATGGACACTTGCTAACTAACTAAACTAACTTAACCTCTAACCAAAGAAACGTGGTATGAGGCACTTTACGTCGATATTCAGAGAGGCCGTGTTATTTCCCCGGTCGAGTTGGCCCATTCATTCAGCGAACTGCATGGCCATACCATATATACATAGTTAGGTATATAAATACAAGTCAAGATAGCATTCTGTATCACCAGTGTTACTGGGTCAGTGTTATTTGCTAAGCCAAGCTTTGGACTAGAATAATAAAAAGCCAACGTCGAACATTGAGCCTTCTTACTATAGTGCCAACTATACATATTTGTAAAATATAACAGAGGAATATATTACTTTATTTAACTTTAAAAAACACTTTAAAACCTATTTTTCTTTCGGATCGCATGCGCACTCGTTACTTCGTCTTTCCTTTCTCTCCGTCCCTCTCGCACCTCACATCACTCTTCTCTCTCCCATTATTCCGTTACACGCTATCACCTTACGTTCCCTTCCTACATATATATATAATGAGAGAGGATAATTTGAATATAGAACATTATTACTTCCTTTAGTTGTGGTATATGCTGATTTTGAACATAGAAATTAAAAAATATAACTTCTATAAAACCAGTCGTAAAGCCACAGCCAATTTTTTGACAATGGCTAATTCGAAAGTAGGACATGTTTTGCCGACCCTGTTTAGAGTTCGATAAGGCAGGAACGTTATTACATTCCTAGATTAATAGATCCATCAGATTTACGCAAAACAATAATGTGAAAAATAATAAATGTAAACGCATTTGGCCTTCGGCTCCAGTTGTAGTTTTTTTTAATGATATGAGCGTGCCGCCGAGAGGACTATTTTAATGAACCCTCGATACCTTAATATTTAAAACTTGTATTATAAGGTGAGCAAGTTTGGTAGACTATGTTCTATAGAAAAGACAGTTAAAACCAGAAAAAGACTGTATAGCTTTTTAGCCTGTCCAAATTGGTTGAAAGAAAAAAGTAAACTTAAAGGCTTATCTTGCTTACACGAAGTATAGAAACATAGGATTTGAACAGTCTAGGCTTTTCCATAGTATTATGTACACAAAAATAAATCCTCGATCTTAGTTCTCTTTTTTGACACTGACTGAGCTAGAAATTTGGACGCACCGATGATTTATATTTAGTATTGAACATAGCTGTCACCGGCGACAAAAATTTTCGTGTAAGGATTTGAACGAATGCTTCTCGAAAGATAGCGCCCTCTCCCGGCGAAAATTCTTCCTCCTAAATAAAGACAATTTGTTCCACGTAATGTTCGGAATTCTGGGTTTCTCGGAATGAGGCTTATTATTTATTTTCAGGTAAAAGTCAAAAATGAACAAATTTAAACTGCTTTTTACGTTTAACATAAAAATACATGTACACATATAAAAATAACAATATTTATTATAGTGCACGGATATACAGTACAAACATGAAAATAAAATAAAATTGTGTTGTATTTTATGTACACGAATCCTCGGCTTTTGATCGAAATATTAAATTTACAGCGGTTTATATTTATTTATTTTGTTTTTGATTTGTTTTTATAGTATCTGTACTATTTACTCTGTGCTGTAGTATGCAAATACAGCTGACCTACTACGGGATCATTCTATAAAATACGAAACACATCCATTAATTCTGATAAAGAAAGAGTGTCCAAAATTTTAAGTCGCATAAGCCAAGGGAGGCCATTGATAGAAAATCATTTTTTTATCTGATAAAAGAGATAAAAAATCATTTCTTATCTGATAAAAGAGATAAAAAAAAAATTTCTTAACTGATAAAAGAGATAAAAAAATCATTTCAGATAAGAAATGATTTTTTTATCTCTTTTATCAGTTAAGAAATGTTTTTTTATTGTTTGTATTTTTAAAAGAGACAAAAAATCATTTCATATCTGATATCTACGTTTAACAAAGTACATGATATCCAAGTTTCAGCTATGTACATTCAGTCATTCAGTATACAATTTTATATATTATAATCAGGCTTTCTTTTGTAGATATGTCTCATTAATAGGTGTTGTTTTAAACATTAGTGTTAAATTAACATTAATAATTAATATTATAAAGAGGAAAGATTGTTTTATATGTATCGAAAAAGTTCAAAAACTACTAGTACGATTTCAAAAATCATTTCATCATTCCACTGGAAAGCTGCGTTCACCCAGAGTAACATAGGTTATGTTTAATCATCGTCGTCATCAATTTGTTTGTACGAGAGTAACACCACGAGGTGGAATGCTAGTACTATATAATTAGAACTGGTATACTTTTGGATAGTAAATATATAGACAAATACCAACCTGTCATTATTCAAAAAGCTCGTAACTCTAAAAGCAAATTAAACACTAATATTCCCTTAAAGAACATTACATGTGTTGTTCAGGAAAAAAAAACAAACAAAAAAGTTTTATTTATAAAACAAGTCGCAGGCTCCAAAGGTGTCACTCTTTTCCATTAGCTTGAACAAAACAGGCGGCATTATTAAATCAACTCATCCCTTTAGGGAGTTGGGTCGTTACAGGTCGGACATAACTCTGAGTTTTAATGTACATTTATGAATACACTGTTTTGTTGTGGTAATTTGATTTATATAGTTAAAAAAAATATAACTTTATTTTGATCTTGCGATTCAGTGTATCGTAGTTTTGGAATGCCAAAAAAATATGATATAATAAAATTTCAAAGAGAATTAAAGTACATAGGTAATATATATAGGTATTATGATTAGGAAGACTTTTGGGATAGATCCAGAAGATAAAATGTCACGATTAGAATTAGATGGGACACACCCTCTGCAGGAATTAGGAATTTACATCCACGGATCACAAAGAAATACAACTAGTCTATGTATTCATCATCATCAGTTTTCTGCACTATTTCCATTATTTGGGTTCGCCATAACAGGGTTTCCTTTTCCACACTTATCTACCATTAGTATCTTCTTTCTTTTATTAGGTCTTTCTCTTCTCTTCCCTTCTACATTCAGGTTTATCATTCTTCCCACAGGATGCATTGCTCATATTTACATGCCCATACCACGCAAGGCGATTTTCCCTTATCCTACATTTATTGGCGCAACTTTCACATTCATGATGTCAGAATCCGGAATTTTTGGTATTTGAAGCCACAGTTACGTTTAATTTGAGATATTAATAATCTATTTGAAAAATAAAATAAAAACCACTTTAAATCGAGCCAGTTTTTTTAGAGAAATGTAAAAAACAAAACTATAGTTTTTTTTTTTAATACCGAAAATGTACGCTTCAGAATTTCGTTATAAAATTCATGATTGAACACAATACGCATTGTGTGACCGGCGTACCTACGTTTCATTTCAAATTTCATTGTCCACTTGCATGAAATGCTATGAAATTTCAAGTATGTCCTAACAATAGTGTTTTGTGGTACCTACCGTGTGTGGAAACTACTTGGTATATTTTGTTTAGATGATTATAGAATTCTATATAACTAATTAATCTATAGTGTATAATAGTCTCGGTGGTCCAGTGGTTGAACACACGGTTTCTGAATCCAGAGGTCGTGGGTTCGAATCCTGGATAACACCAATGACTTTTTGAAATTAATTACTTTCGAAAGTTATGTGTGATAAATCTCGTTGACTTGACTAAAAAATTTACTAATAAACTTTGTGTCCGGTATGGCAATAGGTACCAAATTGAATTGGTGGCGAACCTATTCCATTTGGGACGTAAACATAATGGCGAAACGAGGCTTAACAGCCGTTGCCTACACTTTCGGGTAGTATAAGGCGTGAAGTTATGTTATGTATGTTTTGTTATGTGTATACACAAAATCTTCTCTGTCGTCTCGCTCTTGACAGAGCGGTCGTGGTCACTTCGTGGCTGCCACATCGACAGCAGAGGCGGACAGAGCCCTTCTTACGACCTCTTTCCAACCTCCTCTGTTGACAGACTGCCTGACGCAGTCAGATATGCGGTTTCCCAATGCGCTCTTTATTTGGTCAGTCCAACGCATTACTGACCTACCTCGCGATCTAGTTCCTTCCACTCTTCCCTGTATGACTAGACGTTCTATGGACTCGCTCCTTCGCCTAGGAACATGACCGAAATATTGTAAAATACGTGACTGAACCACCGCCGATAAACGCTGCGTGATGCCGAGTTCCTGGAGTATGGACACGTTGGTACGGAATTCTGTCCACGATATTCCCAGCATCTTCCTCCAGCACCACATCTCTAGAGCGTTTATCTTTTTCTTTTCCAGTTCTCGTACTGTCCACGTTTCTGCTGCGTAAAGAAAAATAGGGAATACAAGAGTTCGCACTAATCTTACTTTGGTGGCTTTAGTAATATTGCGATTCCTCCATATTTTCCTCAGCTTCTCCATGGTAGTTCTGGTCATGGCCATACGTCGCTTAACTTCATCTACGCAGCCGCCTTTATCTGAGATCAAAGCTCCAAGATAAACATATGTGTACCACGTCACAGTTCGCAATCTGTGTAATTTTGGGCAAATTGTCATTGACGCGGTCCACGATCATAATCTTGGTCTTGTTTCTATTAATCTTTAACCCAAACGTAAGACTCACGCGCTCCATTTTGAGAAGTAATTCTTCCATATGGTCAGCACTACTGGCGAACAAAGTGGTGTCGTCAGCGTACCGCAGGTTAGCGATTTTATATCCACCAATTCCAAGGCCATCGTTCCAGTCTTCGAGAGTGATTCGCATCACAAGCCTGAGCTTGTGATGCGAATCACTCTTTGCTCTTTAACATCTACACTGATGTAGATGTTAAAGAGCAAGGGTGATATTATGCAACCCTGTCGTACACCCGCACTGGGATGGAAAACTTCTGAGAGAAGGTCATCTGTCCGCACTGAAGCGGTTCCTCCTTCGTAGAGTTCCCTGAGCAGATGCACTAGGTGTTGTGGTGTTCCCATATCTAGGAGTGTTTTCCACAGTGTAGGCCATTTCACCGAGTCGAATGCTTTGGAGAAGTCAACAAAGCATATGTAGGTTGGCTTGTTGAACTCTCGGGCCTTCTCGATGATCTGTCGAACAATGAGGATCTGTTCCCTGGTACCCTTTCCCTTCACAAATCCGGCCTGCTCTGGCGCAATTTCTCTGGACAGGTAGGCTTTCAGTAGCTCGTTTACGATGTGTAACATTATTTTGCTTGAATGTGTTATAAGAGCAATAAGACGATAATTGTTACACTTCCTCGTGGAGCCTTTTTTATGAAGAGGAGTGAAAATCATGTGAGTCCATTCAGATGGCCATCTGCCGGTCAGCCATTTCTTATTGCAGATAGTGTGGAAGATATGGATGCCGTGTTCTCCCAGTGCCCGTATGGTTTCAATTGGGATTCCATCTTTTCCTGTGGCTTTCCCGTTTTTGAGGTGTTGTATGGCGGCTCTCACTTCTGACTCAAGAATACTCGGTTCCAGCATGTCACTCTCCGGCTCTGTAGGTGTAAAGTTTTGTGACTGGGGATCTTCATACACAAAATACACATACATAATATACTATTTTGAAAGATTTTTGCGATATGATAATGGTCGTAAACTAACAGAATTTGCTCCAAAAGAAAACATGGTCATCATTTTTCTGCTCTTATTCCACTCTGTGGGGTAGGCCTGCCTGTCGTCAACCCTTCTTGAAAATGTTTTCATTAGTGATTTTGACTCCACCAGGAGTAAAATGCAGAAATAGATAATCTTGGCCTCCAATTAATCTCGGCTTCCATTTTGTCTTAATCACTTTCTTCTAAATGTCTTAATTTGTCCTAATAGTTGGTTGGTTCATTACCATGATTACTCATTACATAGTAAGAAACAAAATCGTTTTTTTTTTAGTAGATAGAGGTGTTAACGATGTTGTACATATAATTAATGTATACTATATCAAAAAAAGTAATAATTATCGAAACTTAGCAATTTAATTGCAAACGATGGCTGAATCCTACGTGATAGGTCAAACCGATGTACCTACTAAGTTATTAAACACCTTTAAAAGAACCGCAAAAGAGTCCTTGATGGCATATATCTATCTCTTAGGGATAACCCACAATTACCATATTTATTTCTTTTTTTTCTTCTCTGAGGCGAAACTAAATAAGCAAAAATGATCTAAAAATAATTTAAAGCGCTTTGGAACGAAATCTTCCGGGGTAGCTAGTATACAAATAAAGCATCTCAAAAATAAATTGAGGAAAATAATTTACCCTGTATAAAGAATTTTAGCTTCAAATTCATCTTATCTGTAAGATACAGAGAGACAGAGAGAGAGAGAGAAAGAGAGAGAGAGAAAGAGAGAGAGAGAAAGAGAGAGAGAGAGAAAGAGAGAGAGAGAGAGAGAGAGAGAGAGAGAGAGAAAGAGGCTATATTATTACCGTATCTTCAAACGAAAACAGGAAATATCCATTATAATCCGTAGTAGGTTTATTTTTTATTCATTTTTAACTAAACTAACCTAACAAATATTTAACTTTCCGTACTTATGTAAAATAGATTACGAAAGAACGATTTTAAATAATCGACCAAACTCCTCTTCACTTGTGAAAAACAAGAAGTTAAAGTTGGTTAGGAAATGCAAAGATTCTAAACAATGAATCTCGGCAATCAATTATAACGCTAGAAGTTTCTCCCGTAAATTTCGCAATTAATTTTTAGCATTTGGTTTTGGTTTGCCGATCAACAAATAAAGTTGTTCAAATGGGTGTATAAAATTATATGATATGACTTTGGAAGAACTTGAATGAATTAGTTAGGGCGATGTGGCTGGTATTCATCATAATATATATTATAAACTCATGGTTTAAAAATTTAGTATAACTTTTATAAGTACATATTGGATAGACCTGAAAAAATGTCTCAGTGGGACAGCTGTCGAGCACCCCGCTTCTGAATCAAAAAATCGCTGCTTACACCTTCGGGTAGGAAAAAGTTGTTAAGTTAAATGTAGATCTATCTATATATAAATACATACATAACTTCACGCCTTTTGTTACTCGATGGTGCAGGCAGCGGCTGTTAAGCCTCGTCTCGCGATTTTTTGGTGTGTGTGATATTGTCAGATGTGTTACTAGTGGGTAGTTTAATAACGTCTTTCGACGAATTTGAATTTTGAGCGATATCAAATGAACAATAATCTTTTAGCACACATTTGCACTTCGCCTCAATTGCATAGTACTGATTTTCGAAGGTTTCTTTTTCTAACAATTCCCCATCCAACTGGTTCTCAGAAACTGTAAAATCTAGTTGGTCTTGGATAGCGGAAAACTGATCGAATAACTTTAGTGAATGCTGAAAGCGTTCGTGTAATTCAGTTTTTTTAACGTCTGTAATCTGCAAGTTTTCTAAAGATTTAACATATTTTACAAACAAAGTGAATCTACCCTTAATAACACCACTTTTTCTAATTAAGTCGCGAATAATATCCTCATTAACTTCAATATCTACAACTGATTGCCTCTTTTTTGTCATTGTGGTGTGTTGGAGCAGAATCGGTAAATTCGTTTAAGTTAATTCGGTAAGAAGGTTTAACTTTTTTTTTCAAAGTAATTTTTTTCACGAGTTTTGTTAAGTTATGTTATAATTGTCATAAATAGGTACTTAGATAAAAGAGTATGATAATACTTGCTAAGTATTAAGTATATTTTTTTAATTATCACGGGTAGAACCAATAACACTGCAGCCCGAATGAAGGCCAATTGTAGCCTGGAAACTATTGCACAAAGTAAAAAACTTTTTTACAAAATTGTGTCCTAACTCCTAAACGCTTAAAAGTTCTGTAGCTTCATCATTAGCACAGCAATATCAGACGTTGATTCAAGCATACCTCCCAAACGACACGTTAGTCCTATATACTACTAAACAGTTTCCATCGACTAACTGCAGTACTGTCTCCTAACTCCTAACCTTTAAGGAGTTCTGTGGCTTTTTTATCAGCATAGCAGCATCAGGGGTATATTCAAGCATACTTCACAAGAAACACGCTAGCCCTACATAGTATCAAGTAGTTTCTTTCCACCAATAACAGTGCTGTCTTCAAAATCCTAACCGTTGAGGAGTTTTGTGGCTTCTTCATCAGTACAGCAGCATCAAATATTGGCACCACAAAGAATATCCCTAAGATATCCGTTACAAAAACACCATACTCGCATACAATTTTTGGTAGATGCCTTCGATTTATCCTGGTTTCCATCATGAGATCCTGACCCTTTTGAAAATGACACTATCTCGAAAGCAAACACTGTATAATGAAAAAAAAAATTTGAAATCCGTCCGTAATTGACGAAAATATCGTTGAACATAAAAAATATCACTTGAGACAGACGACTTGAGAACCTCCTCCTTTTTTCGAAGTCGGTTAAAAATGCGTTGAAAATGGGGAAGAATCTCATGCTCGTCGAAGTGGAATTGGGAGAAAGAGTCTCTTTTTATATATCTGTTGCACCACTCAGCAATTCTCTGCATTTAATAAGTTTTCACAGATATTTTTTCGATTTCTACACTAAATTATACTAGTATAATAGCCTTCAATAAGAATACCGGATATTATTTAATTATTTCAATCAATATAAAATAATCTTTGAAAGCTCTCTCGCCTTGTTTATTCCAATCAAATCCAATCAGTAAACTGGATTGATATTCAAAATGGGCCCTTGCCAGAGCTACTTGGCCGGAAAAAATGCAAATGAAGTCACGTACACTTCAACGTCTCTTAGTTAGAATTCGAGGGAACACATCTATAGTGTCAATGAATTGTGTATTACAGGTTTAAGTTCAAATAGTGATAGAAATTAATATTATTATTATTAGTAAGATTATCTCAGCTAGCCTCGGTAGTCCAGTGGTTGAGCTCTCTACTTCTGATTTAGAAGTCGCAGTATAAACACCGACCATTGTAATGAATATTGATGGCGGACAACTTTGTGCCCGGTGTATAGGCAATAGATACTTGCCACATATTCTATTTGGGTCCTAAACATTTTGCGGGTCGTGGCTTTTTCAGCCGCTACCTACATCTTCGGGTAGAAGAAGGAGTGAATTTATGTGTGCATGTGCGATCCTAGATGTCAGGGAAAAATAAAAATCAAATAATACACAATCAAAGTTATTGATTTTTTGCGGCAATTGCGTTTTGAAATAACATCATAACTCTTGTGTAGAAGCCATTGTTAGCCGAAGGTGTAGGCAGCGGCTGTCAAGCCTCGTCTCGCCGTTATGTTTACGTCCTAAATGGAATAGGTGGCGAACCTATTGCCATACCGGGCACAAAGTTTTTCAGTCATCGATATTTATCACACATAACAAAAGTCATTGGTGTGAGCCAGAGACTCGAACCCGGACCTCTAGATCAGAAGCCGTGCTAGACCACTGGGCCACCGAGGCGGGTTGGACCGTTTTGAAATAGTTACTGTTATTACGGTTGTAGTCTGCGCTGTTAGTATATGTTTACGATATTCTATTAAACCACAAATCTGATATTTCTTCTTGTTTTTTTTCTTTTCCCACTTTCTGATTTAGAAACGCTTTGGGGCAGATGAAACTCTCGAATTAATACCGCTGTCACTATGATATAACTGCTCTATCTGAAAGCAATATTAGCAATAAAATATATAGTAAGGAGAAACCCTTGAGAGGGGCCAATGTCGATCCTTATTTATGTGTCAGCGTATTATTATGAGTTGCCAATTTTCCGGACAATAAACCGCCAACGTTCTCATTCCGACGATTCTAGAACGGGCTCTTTCACATATTATTCTGCTCGACGTATGTCTTTACACTTTCAAAAGTTAAATTTATAGGGGATATTGTCTAACTCAATAATAATTCAGAGTTCAGGTTCAGAGACTATAGTTTTATAACTTAGATGAATTTACTTAATTAGATGCATAGAAATGCTGTAAATATTAATAAAACCCATTTATAGTTGGATAATTACTAATTATAATTTTTTAACCGAATTCCATAAAAAGGAGGAGGTTCTCAATTCGTCTGTATGTTTTTTTTTTTTTATGTTTGCTACTTTTGACTGGACGAAGGGATTTTAAAAATTATTTTTTTATTTGAAAGCTGGTGCTTCCCATTTGGTCCCATTTGGTTCATTTATGAATAAAATTACTTTAAAAAAAGTTAACCCGACTTCAAGAACACAAACGAAAAAAGTACCTATTAACGTAACTAAAAACCGATAAATAACTCAACTAATTTATCTACTTAGTACAATATATAAAACATAATACTTTAACAAGGCTATCTTTAATTATAAAAATATCACATATAACTTCCAAGAAGCCATTGTTGTGAGTCTGGAATCGATCCAACGACCTCTGAGTTAGATGCAGCCAAGTCGACCATGGAGACGGTAAATTTTTACATTTTTTTTCCAAATTTCATGATTATCAAATGATTTTGTTCATACTTTTATTATTTACTAGCTTATCCCCGCGGCTTCGCTCGCATTGAAAAGTATCCTATGTTACTTCTAATACCTTCAAGAGTATATGTACAAAGTTTCATGATGATCGGTTCAGTAGTTTTTGCGTGAAAGCGTAACAAACAAACTTACATTCGCATTTCGTTACCGCCGGTAATACAATGGGACGGTATTACAGTATTCAGGGTTGAAACTTCATTACTGTAAAACTTCATTACTGAAGAAATTTTTTTTTTTTTTAATATAAAGTACCCTATGTTACTTCTAATACCTTCAAGAGTATATGTACAAAGTTTCATGATGATCGGTTCAGTAGTTTTTGCGTGAAAGCGTAACAAACAAACTTACATTCGCATTTATAATATTAAGTAAGTAAAGTAAGTATAAAGTATGAAGTATGATATGATTAATGTAAATAAGTATGTTTCTACGAGGACAAAATTTTTTTGACTAAATTGACAAGTGAAAGTCGACGTCACGACACTTGAAAACGGACAAGCTTTAATGATAAGAGTTATAAAATTTAAAGAAGTCAATATGTATAATAATCACTACTTATAACATTTTAAGCGGTAGCTACCTACCCTGCAATGACTCGGCGTGAAGTTATATAAGTATTAAGAAAGAAGTTACTCACATAAATGTTCAGGATAATATACACTAAGCAGGTATCCGGAGATGGGATCAATAAATATCTCTTTATATTCGTTTTATGTTGGTTTAATGGATACTTTTACAGTCAAAATATGAAGATGGATCACAAATTATATGTTATGAGGGCTATCTGGAAACAAATATATATCTACATGTATATTTTTGTATATTTCAATTTTTATTACCCGAAAGTGTATGCAGTATTTCTTCGTATACAGCGAAGAAATTAAGTTTATTTTGAACTAGTTTATTGCTCGGAGTTCTAACGACAGTAACATTTTTAACGTAGCAGGTATACAGTGCAAAGGCACTGCAAAGGCACAAGTGATGTAGCGGTCGAGGGCAACCACGACTCACTTTCCATGACCAAATTGAGCGGGTCCTCGCGGAAGCTAATTTTAGGAGCAATACTGATGAGCGTTTTTGACAAGAGTTATGAAAGTCGAAAAACCAGAATGATATCTAACAATCGTGATTAAGGGATTCTGTACACTTTGCCTACCCCGAAAGGAACTTGGCGTGAATATATGAATATGCATGAGGGTGTTGACAATAAGGTTGATCATTATTAAATGAATAAAATAGACGGATCATCGAATAATTTGTATTATGTTACAGAAAGTTCATAAGTAAGTAACTACGAGTATATATATTTTTTAGAAGTTAAGTTCCGATTTTTTGACGTTACGACTCAAAGTTCAAGACATAGAATGAAAGCTTCCCTAAGTACAATTCGCAATTCCGTCCAGAGTGGGTCGGTTGTTCATCGCGTTATAGGATCCCAGCGGTCCAGAGATAATAGAGTAGCACGATAAAAGATTTCCCGAGACAGTGATAGTCACGACGCCGTCACTAAAGTGATTTCCACTTCGCCTCGGCTACTTCAATTGGATTTGCACCTGCTTATTTACATCAACTGAAAGAAACTCTGCTTTTTGTGACTTCCCGACTTTTACGCCCCAATTTTTCAGGTCTCAAATGGAATAATAATGGTAGTGGAAATTATTACCCAAAATAGGCACATTTTTATCAGTTATCGACATATTTACCACAGTTAACATCCAAAAGGAATTCTGAAAAGTCTTTGGTCTGAGCCAGGATTTCATCCCATGGTTTCTAGATTCCAAAAGGTAGTGCTTGACCAGACTAGCGAGACCTAATATTTTTGAAGACTTTTCTAAATTCATTTTCTTAAATGTGATTTTACTTGCTGATAGACTTCTATCCATACTAATATTATAAATGCGAAAGTAACTCTGTCTGTCTGTCTGTCTGTTACTCTTTCACGCCTAAACGGCTGAACGGATTTTGATGAAATTTGGTGTGGTGATAGATGATTACCTAGAAATGGTCATAGTGATTTTTAGTCGTTTTTGTTGGGAGTTTTGCTCTTTCTTACGATAGTGGGACATTGTTGCAGGGGGACTTACAGCCGGTAGAAAACAAAAAAACTTATGCGGACGAAGTCGCGGGTAAAAGCTAGTGGAACTATAAATATTGCTCGGCATCGAAACAGCATTAAAATCTGATAAATAAATATTCTATTGTTTAATGGTTGTTTGAGAACTTCCTCCGTACACAGAAGTTCCTTGCGCAAACATTAAACAGTAATCATATATCAGCGCGCATTTCTCTGCAAAATGAACAGTGACAACAATCTGGAAGTAACTTTAAAAGCTTTGCCAAGAAATATATACATTTATATATATACTTATTCTTCGGTTTCAGAATTAAATCGCTTATACAATTACATAAAACATATATTCGCGCAAATGAATGTTCTTACTTTTAAATTGGCAATAACTTGTATGTTGGAAATAAATCGAATATTTAGAAATGGATTCTTTTTGAAGTGTAACTTCTAATGTATCGTGCAACCGTTTAACGCTTTTAACGCCCCCTTGCGGCCACGAAACATATTATATAATAATAAAAAGGACGAATTTGAACCAGTCTATATATAAATCCAGGAAGAGCTGGAAGCCAAGAATTGCTTAAGCGTGATTTTTATCTGTACATAGACATCTAGTAGCTAGTGGTGGCACTATACCACTCATTTAATACTTATAAAGCATAATAGTTTGTTTCATTCAACGCGCTAATCTCAGAAACCGCTGGTTCTATTTTTTATTTACAATTTTGATTTATACTGTTGAATTGAAATTTGAATTATTTTTATTTCATTCGATGTTTTAATTTCGTAGAAATATAACGTAATAGTTTTCACATTGAGAGCTTTTCTTGTAGCTTCTTGACAAACCAATGAAGTTTTCCTTATGAGAAAACAAACCCACTACACAAAGTAATGGAAAAAAGGAAAACAATAGTTTTAAACATGGGCAAAGACAATTAACCAGTGATTTTCTAGTGAGCTACTCTGCACTGAAACCATTAGAAAACAACGTAACATATTTTTACTGCCTTAAAATGAAGATAAATAAATGCATGATATTTATATTATTACCTAATTAATATGTCAAGGAAATAATTGTTCCTACAATTATTTCCTTGACATATTAATTATTCCTATACGAGCTAGCAAGAATCTTAACGTCGATGACTGATGTCATTGGGCGTAATGATGATGATAGATAGTTCCACCTCCTATTCAATTTTGAAACGAAAAGATTCGGCGAGTCGAGGGTTTAAAGATGCTGCCTACGCCTCTGGGCCGAAAAAGTTACAAAAAATAATCCATAATATACTGTAACTATAAATAAGTAGGACATAAAATGATAAACAAGAAATCAAAAGATTCTTAAGAAGCGTCATTTTTACAGCCTTTTTAAATAAGTTATTTTTAAAGCTCCTAATAATTAGCTACGAAATTAGCATTCTGAATAAAAATTGAGAGTAACCGTGATCATTTATTTAAAAATCTTTTTACACTATTATTTATTGCAGTGCATAAATATATGTTTTTATTACTAAATACCTTTTATAATAAAATGTTAGTCAATGATTTGCGTCATTATTTAGTGCCGAATAGCTATAGAGAAAATAAATCAGTGGCGACGAAGAATGTTAGAGCCCTGATGCAGACCCTATTATAAGCTCATTGGCTTCTTAGGTCAGCACTACTCCATATTAAGTACCTACTCTCTTGAAAAAAGAAAACCTTAGAACTTGATTTAAATTTAGAGGAGTAGTTACACATCCAAGCATGAAGTGAGTAACATTATAGATCCATTATTCCTACTTTTAATTTCAATATCTAAGCCAGTGCCATCACATCCTAGGTACCCCACGAGACTTCTCAATGTGACTTTGAATTAGATATCAATCCAGTCCACTTCAGATCAAAACAAGTTACGCGACTCAGACATATCTCTTACAATTTAATTTGGTATACGTAATCCAACAAGACGCTGCTATACTCATTTCACATTCCTTTTTGTATCAGCACAAAGAGACTGCTCTAATGGTTAAGCGACTGAAGCAATTTATAGACATTCAATCTTTTTGAAAGTTTACTAATCGATTTTTCTTTTTTTTTCTTTGTAGCTGCACTCGTTTTGATTTTGTGAAACGCATGTAGCTCTACTTCGTAATATTAAGATATCGGGTATAATATATAAACAATAAGCTATGGTTTCTGGTATCCCTCATTAATAAATAATTATACCCATTATTCTCATATATAATTGTATTATTATATAAAAAGAAATAGATATTTAGATTCACACGATTTAAAAACTAAACGATATTCTTTAGATCGAAGATACGCCGATTGATTTCAGAAAAAAGGGAAAGATTGAATCCTAACTAGTATTAGACTCTTGTTTGATCTAGACTCGTGTGTAAAAAAAATCGATTAAATTATGATTATATATTAAAGGCCACATTATCATAAATACCTGAGTATTGGGAAAACAAGGAATATCCTTATGTAACCAGACAGGTGGGAATCGACAGAGCACTAACTATCGCACTTTCACATAAAAAATGAACCTATGATAGAATAAAAAAGAATATAATTTTATTTTTAGAAATTTAACAGTAGTAGAGCCAAGCAGTTCGCTGCATAAATAGGCCAGCTCGACCGGCCATAGCTCATGCCGCGTTTGGTTCGGTGAGAGAGGTACTACTACTTGTAATTGACTGATGTAATTGTAATTCGTAATGCTGAAATATAAGACAGTAACTGTCTTATATTTCAGCATTACGAATTTAGTGTCAACTTACCAAGAACTGTTTTTGGTGAGTTGTGGGAGTATGAACATATTATATTAATATAAGTCTTGCTTGGCCTAAACGACCTCTACACTGGCGGTTACAGGTTAAGGGTGCGAAGGCGTTTTACGCTTTATTGCACTCTACATACTAAAAATTTATATTCACATAAAAAGAAATGTATGCAGTAAGGCACAATGAGCAGTCTTATCGTCGGCAGCGATTTCTTCATGGCCACCTTGAGCGTATTGAAATGAAATTACAAAATGGCGTCTGCGACAGGAATGTTCAAAAGACTGAGAGTATCAGACTTGGTAGAAGTAACACGGAGACCGCATCACTCACTCACACGAAGTGTGATTTGTCTGAGATTTGATTAAGCATCTCACATATACGAGCCTCATTTAACTTGGCTCTCTCGTTTTATCACACAAGACGCGTCCTGTTGCAGGTACAATGAGGTAGATTTAACATGATTTATATCTACTGAATGGAGTTTTTGTATAAAAATCTAATTCCACATCGGTCGATTAAAATTCATAGTTCAACTTAAAACCACTAATCTTCTGCCTTCATCTGGGTGGCTACACTACTATTTTTTTTTAATATTTGTTCAAAAATTTACGACTGCTCTAATATATATCTTTAATACATATAATATCATCATTATTTCGCAGTTATTTTATTGTATTACTTGATTTCAAGGTCGTATATTCTATCCTGTTTCATTAAAGATTTCAGGCAGAGAAATAATCGTATTAAATGGCGATGCATAAAATTAAACAATGTTCTATTTCATTGTAGATATAGCTACATAGTATTTTGGCACTTTTGATGGAGCTATAACAGCAATGATATATATATAATATGAAGAAAACTCTTAAAATACTTAAAATAAATTGTAAAAAGCCTAAAATAACATTAATTGCTCTCCGGCGCTGTTGACTTTAATAGATATAGTCTATTAACTCTAAAACCATTTACTGACAATACAAAAAAGGGAAAAAATAAAAAAGGTTAGTAAAACATTCAACTTTGGAAGAGCGAGTGTCTTCAGTAAAATGAGGCGTTCGTAAGAGCCTCAAATTAGGTACATTGGCATCCTTTTTCTGAATGTTATCTGTGACTGCGGACTCAGAAGAAAAATCTTATTCGAATAGTTTGACGTAATTGCGTTACTGTCACCGATCAAGTTGAGCTATTATACCCCTCTATATTGTACCTATAAAGCTAGATATTTGAACCATTTCTCGCAAAACTATAAATGTTTAGATTTTTTCTGAAATTCTAATATTACAAGATATTCATCGACATTTCACACATTGATCATATAAATTTTACATATTGTATGCGAAATAATTATTCAAACCACTGAATAACAACAAGTACTTAATATAACTTTGGTAACACATTTGGCTGCAGGGATGGGCCCGCTCGCCCAGTGAGATATGTCACCACTTGTCAGTATATTGTCGTAAAAAGGGATATACCTCGTGTCATTCGGTTAAAAATGTCAGTCAAGGCTAGTTACTTACCACCAGGTAAACCGCTTTCTTGTTTGCCCCCGTTTGCATAACAAACTAGCAAACTTCGAATTGCCGTATAATTAATAATGTTTGCCCGATGTACTGTTATTCAAGATTATTTTATAAACTATATTAAAATAGAGAATATAATAATAGTAGTTGACCCAGCGAACTTTATTTCACCTCTGAAGAAGTAAAAATAGTAATTGTAGCTTATCCCTAAGAGATAGGCATACAGCATGGCGGACTTTTTTGTAGACCTTTTGAAGGTGTAAAATAATGTCGTACTTTGTTTTGATTTATCACTTAGGGTTCAGCCAGTGTTTAAGTTAAGTGCAAATACTGGAACATTATCACATTTTTTACTACAATATTTAAAAAAAAACGCATCAAAGTCCGCTCCGTAGTTTTAAAGTCCTGAGCATATAAGGGACAGCGGAGAGCGACTTTGTTTCATACTATGTAATGATAACCGTTAGAAAAATGTTGGTAACGAGTATCTGGAAAGTTGAGATGCAGACACTAACACCTTGCAAAGTAACAAGTACACCTTCCAAACTTCTGAATACGTATCTTAGAGTTTGTATACAACTTTTTGAAATAATCCGTCGCTGATATATATCCTGGGATAACGACTAAATTTTTTGCAAGAAAACCCAGATCTCTGGTTATGGAAGTACTTGTCGTGGTTTTAAACAGTAGTAAAGCCACGCAGTTCACTACAATAAGCCGGCTCGATTGGTGAAAAACCAGGACCTCTTAGCATATCGAGGTGAGGTGACTCATGTTGCGTGTTGCTTGGTGAGCGAGGTATCCAGGGGGAATACCCGTTTCCCTCTCCGCTTCAAATGTCGTAATTTCCACTTGCGACCCCTTATTTAAAAGCCAACAACGCAACTGTTACACTAACTGACTTGAAGAAATAATAAAAAAGCATAAGTTTCACCAGAAAGCGTGCACTGCGTAAAATTTGCGGTATGACGTTCATTTAACCGTGTCATAAAAACAATCTTATTAAACAGGAACATGGACCGAAAAAAAAGATAGATATTAAAATAAGGATAAGCGTGATCAGATGGTACAGGTATGTAGGGAGGATTCAAGAGCATTAAGAAGACACACAAGACGGCACACTATCCATGACTAAATTGCTCTGTTGTTTCTGCCTGGTACGCAAGGGAGTTGGCGTGAAGCTGAGCAATCAATGAGAAAGACATGTTTATTTTCGATGATTTTTCAATAGAGACACGAGACGTGATGGCTCGCGAATAAAGAATAATAATATTATTTCATGCAAGTCTAAAGGGATCGTAACATTTCACTTCACTGGAAGCAATTGGCGTTACTTCATTCTCAAAATAATCCCTCTGAACTGACGCGAAGGCATTTCGAACGCATTACTTCAAGAATCACTTTTACAGTTTGAGTACACAAGATTTTTGCTTACGTTTTGGTGTTTAAGATGTGAGATAAGAGCGTGTTATATATACTTTTTTAGCCCTATCTGATAGGCACCCACCACAGCTTGGGGAGCTGGCGATAATGTTGGACACCACGTCCCCTACCAATCTCTTAATACGACGGTCTACCGGTTAAAACCACGGGGTGTTTCTACTGATCATATACGAGCATCAAGGTCGAGCATGTAATATACACCTATATAAGATTTTAGCCGCAATACGTACAGCGCCATTCGCTTCTAAACTAATTAAACCTTGTAATAAAAAATCCAATAAAGAATTTATTAAATAACTATATGAACTATACAATTGTTATCTGAATCTTTTTAACACATTCAAACCAACCAGACGCAATTCAAGCATCCTCATCACAGAAAAGAATCAGATAAAAATCGAACTTAAATGATCCAGCAAGTCGATACTATTATTTAATTGTTATTAACAATAAAATAATAGTATCGACTATACAGCACATAGACAGTCATACATTTTTATTATAAAAAACAAAGTCTTCGACTTTATTTTATTATATACAATAAGTTTTATTTATAATATACTAGCTGACCCGACGAACTTTGTTCCGCATCAAAAGTAATAACTGCTGTCCCGCTATGTTAATACTGCAGTATCTTCAAAAATATTCGTTTAAATTGCATGCTGTAAAGGGCCAGGATCATCTACATTACATGCACAATCTATTTAAGACATTTATTTGGTTAAAAATAAATACTGTAATGTTTAAAATAGCTTCGTAAATAGACCTTTATTTCTCGTAAAAAGTAAAATATAAAAATGACCATTAAAGGGTTATCCCTAAAAGATAGACATATTTTTAGACCTTTTAAAGGTGTATAATAATTTAGTACATTGTTTTGATTTATCACTTAGGGTTCAGGCAGCGTATCCGATTAAAGTTCTAAATCTTGAAAATTAACTCTTTTTACTACACTATACATGAATTATAGACGAAAACCACCATGTTGACACCCTTTAACTATTAAAAAAACCGCATTAAAATCCGTTGCGTAGTTTTAAAAATATGCGCATATAAGGGGACAGACAGCGGAAAGTGACTTTGTTTTATACTATGTAATGATTCTCAAGAAAAGTGACTCCTGTAATTTGAAAGTTATATAAAAAGCTAATATGTTTGTACACAGTCCGATACGGTTTTATGTTCAAACTAATTTAAAGAGAAATAAGCTAAGTTCTTTTAACCAAAACCATTTAGCAAAGGATATACCAAATTTTTCATAGCAAATTTATTTTTAGGAGAAACGATTATTACGATACCGAATATATATTTGATATTATAACCCCACTTAAGTGGAGGATTTGTATCAAAAGCTCGGCAAGACAATATCGGGTAATCCCTGAGTGCGGGTAGCTCGATACAATTAATTTCGTACTACAAGTATGCTGGTGGTCAAATATAATTAAGCATAAGAAGAACGGTCTCATAAAAGGTTCCGTCGTCCGCTTTCTTCTCAGAACTTGGATTAATCGAAATTCTCAGTTAGTGGAAGAAGCTCTGCGATGTTTAACTTTCAGTGTTTTTTACGACGGACCCACGATTGCCTTCTAGAGCTAAATTATATTGAGATCGTGTAATTTTTTTTTTACGTCAAAAAAGCTACTTTTTTTTTTTCAGAAGAATGATAAAACAAATTTCGGATGTCAGTGTTGTAGGTTCTTTACAATTATACTTTTATAATACGAAAAATCTACTTCAAGGAATTATGTCATATGATCTTTCAAAGCGTGATTGGTGAGTTATATTAAATTAAACATACAACAAGGCTCATAGTAATGAAGTGAATTCAGATATTTGCTAAATGTATTCAATTGAACGATACGACTCGCACCTGACGCCTCAGAGACCGATTGAAATCACGGCGCTCGTAGAAAGTTAAATCAACAATACTCTGTGGCTAGATGTGACTCTTTGCAAATTTAATTCCAATTCTTTTCCAAAGTTCTTTGTGATAAATATCGATAACTGACAACGTGTACCCGATGTATGCAATAGATTCTGCCGTATATTCCATTTGAGACGTAAAAATTTGGCGAGGCGAGACTTAACAGCCGCTGCATACCTTTGGATCGAAAAAGAAATCAAAATAAACTTAAATAAAATAACATAACTTCACGCCTTTTGTTACTCGAAGGTGTAGGCAGCGGCTGTTAAACCTCGTCTCGTCGTTATGTTTACGTCCCACATGGAATAGGTGGCGAACTTATTGCCATACCGGGCACAAAGTTTTCAGTCATCGATAGTTATCACACTTAACTTCCGAAAGCAATTTCGAAAATTTATTTGTGTGAGCCAGTGTCAGGATTCGAACCCGGACCTCTGGATCAGAAACCGTGTTCTCTACCACTGGACCACCGAGACTGTTAATATATTGAAATGATGAAATGAAATATATTTTAAGAAACGTACACTCACTTAGTAATTAACAACTAGAATGACATAGACAATAGCTGGAGTTCCCAAAAGGAAGAATAAATAAAGAAAACAAAAAAAAAGAACACACATTCGAATTTCGAGAAATGCTGTCGTTCACTAGTTTATTTATTGAAATAATGCCTTATATATATATTTTTTTTTTTTTTTATATTTTACTGGGCAGCGCTTGACCTCGTTTCACCTGATGGAATATATTTATATTATTATTATTATTATTATTTATAGCCTTATATATTTGATCTTTCAAAGCGTGATTGGTGAGTTATATTAAATTAAACATACAACAAGGCTCATAGTAATGAAGTGAATTCAGATATTTGCTAAATGTATTCAATTGAACGATACGACTCGCACCTGACGCCTCAGAGACCGATTGAAATCACGGCGCTCGTAGAAAGTTAAATCAACAATACTCTGTGGCTAGATGTGACTCTTTGCAAATTTAATTCCAATTCTTTTCCAAAGTTCTTTGTGATAAATATCGATAACTGACAACGTGTACCCGATGTATGCAATAGATTCTGCCGTATATTCCATTTGAGACGTAAAAATTTGGCGAGGCGAGACTTAACAGCCGCTGCATACCTTTGGATCGAAAAAGAAATCAAAATAAACTTAAATAAAATAACATAACTTCACGCCTTTTGTTACTCGAAGGTGTAGGCAGCGGCTGTTAAACCTCGTCTCGTCGTTATGTTTACGTCCCACATGGAATAGGTGGCGAACTTATTGCCATACCGGGCACAAAGTTTTCAGTCATCGATAGTTATCACACTTAACTTCCGAAAGCAATTTCGAAAATTTATTTGTGTGAGCCAGTGTCAGGATTCGAACCCGGACCTCTGGATCAGAAACCGTGTTCTCTACCACTGGACCACCGAGACTGTTAATATATTGAAATGATGAAATGAAATATATTTTAAGAAACGTACACTCACTTAGTAATTAACAACTAGAATGACATAGACAATAGCTGGAGTTCCCAAAAGGAAGAATAAATAAAGAAAACAAAAAAAAAGAACACACATTCGAATTTCGAGAAATGCTGTCGTTCACTAGTTTATTTATTGAAATAATGCCTTATATATATATTTTTTTTTTTTTTTATATTTTACTGGGCAGCGCTTGACCTCGTTTCACCTGATGGAATATATTTATATTATTATTATTATTATTATTTATAGCCTTATATATTTCAATCAGTATACACGATTGATATTCAAAATGATTCGCAACAGTCTTACTTTGCTGGAAAAATTGCAAATTAAGTCACGTACACTTAGCTGGAATGGTGGATCACATCAATGCCATAAATAAACTGTCTGTACATTTACTGAAGGGGCATTATTGGAGAGAGTAGCAAAAAAGAATGTGTCTGTTGTTTTTTTTTCTTGTTCATTCGAGACCGAATGAAAGAACTTCATTGCGTTCCGAATCACAGACGGACAAACTCTACAAATCCATGCAACAAATTTCGTCAAGACAACTACCTTATAATAATTTATAATAAAATATTAAAGTTGAATGAAATACAAGGAAGACAATTCGAACAAGTAAAAGTCCATAATAACAGACTAGGATTGAACATATAAGGAAGTCATGGTACGTTTTACAAACTTGTAATTACGAAAATAAGGACCTGAAATCGTACTGTCATATTAAAAAATATACCGCGCGCCATATTAAACGCCATGTTAATAAAAAAAAAATATTAACAAAAAAGTAGTCATTGCTAGCCCACGCCAACGTAGCTAAGGTTAACGACTAATTTAAAAGATAAAATAAAATTGATATTTTAAGAAGTAACTGATTTTGTAGACGATTAAGAGTAATTTAATATCTGTTGAGTTTTGGCAACAAAAAAAATACATTACATAACCTCTAAACCTACACGTGACGTTATAAAATATACCTTAGTTTATTATAAGTACGCATAGGTATAGTGTATGTCGCTTGTCGTAAACCGGAAATTGGACAGACGATTTATAAACAAATATATATTATTCAGAATTATTACATGTAGGTATAAACAAAGATTTCAATAACTACTAATCATTTCAGAAGTTACGTCGCGTGTCAACCGAACTTTATCATAATAAATAACTCATAACATAATCTCTAAAAACTGTAACTCCGTATTGATAATTTTATCTCGCAGAGAGATTCCAATCATAACCCGTTCCGTAGCACGCTGAGCAACCTTGAGCTTCGTCATGAGGTCAACATTCATAGACCACGCCATAGCTCCGTTTGTCATCACTGGTTACACAAGTTAGTCATAGACCTTAGACTCAAGGTACTGTGAGATGTTAGATAAGAAGATTTCCTTTACTAGTTTATTGCCTGGAGTTCAAACGACAATAACTCTTTTAACGTAGCAGGTATACAGTGAAAAGGTGGAAGGATGTAGCGATGTAGCGGTCGAGGGCACCTCGACTCACTTTTCATGAACAAATCGATCGGATTCTCGTGGACGGTAATGTCAGCAGTCTTAAAATCCTACAAGCGTTTAAGAGAGGAGTTATAAAAGTAAAAAAAAACAAGGAAAATATGTTAGAATTGTCAATGAATGAATCCCTAAGTACAATTCGCAATTCTATCCAGAGTGGGTCGGATGTTCATTGCGTTATAGGATCCCAGTGGTCCAGAGATAATAGAGTAGCACGATAAAAGATTTCCCGAGACAGTGCTAGTCACGACGCCGCCACTAAAATGATTTCCACTTCGCCTCGGCTACTACAATTGGATTTGCACCTGCTTATTTACACCAACTGAAAGAAACTCTGCTCTTTTGTGACTTCCCGACTTTTACGCCCCAATATTTCAGGTCTCAAATGATATAATAACGGTAGTGGAAATTATTACCAAAGATAGGCACAGTTTTATCAGTTATCGACATATTTAACACAGTTAACATCCAAAAGGAATTCTGAAAAGTCTTTGGTCTGAGCCAGGATTTCATCACATGGTTTCTAGATTCCAAAAGGTAGTGCTTGACCAGACTAGCGAGATCTAATATTTTTGAATATTTTTGAAGACTTTTCTAAATTAATTTTCTTGAATATGAATTTATTTGCTGATGGAGTTCTGTAGAACTATAAACATTGCTCCGTATCGAGACTGCATTAAAATCTGATAAGTAAATATTCTATTGTTTAATGGTTGTTTGAGAACTTCCTCCGTATACAGAAGTTCCTTGCGCAAACATTAAACAATAATCATATATCAGCGCGCATTTCTCTGCAAAATGAACAGTGACAACAGTGTGGAAGTAACTTTAAAAGCTTTGCCAAGAAATATATACATTTATGTTCATACTTATTCTTCGGTTTCAAAATTAAATCGCTTTTACATTTATACAAAACATATTCGCGCAAATGAATGTTCTTAGTCTCAAATTGGCAATAACTTTTGTGTAGAAATTAATGGAATATTTTTTAAACGGTTTCTTTTATATTTACAATTTCGATTTCACTCTTGAATAATACTATTTCATTCAACTTTTAAGTTATGTTGAAATGTTACGTAATAGTTTTCGCTTCGACGGCTTTTCTTGGAGCTCCTTGACAAATAGTAAAAAAATGGGCACAGACAATCAACCGGGGATGTTTTTTGGCCTTAAAAAAGTTAACTTTGAAAACTTTGTGCCCGGTATGGTAATAGGTTTGCCACCTATTCCATTTGACTTACACATAACGGCGATATGAGGCTAAACGGCCGCTGCCTACACCTTCGGGTAACAAAGGCGTGAAGTTATGTTATGTTATGTAAAAATTATATTCGCGCAAATGAATGTAGTAGTATTAATGGAATATTTTATAGATGGTTTCTTTTATACTAACTATTTCGATTTTACTTTTGAATAATGCTATTTCATTCAATTTCATTGAATTTCGTAGAAATATTACGAAAAAGTTTTCACGTTGAGAGCTTTTCTTTTAGCTCCTTGACAAACCGATGAAAGTTTCCTTACGATGAAATAAAACAACTAACCAAAGTAATAAAAAAAGGAAAACAATAGCTTTAAAAATGGGCACAGACAATCAACCGGTAATATTTATTAGCGTTAAAAAAAGTTATTTATATTCAAGCTACGCTGCACTGAAACCACTAGAAAATAACTTGACATATTTTTACTGCCTTAAAATGAAGATAAATAAAGGCTTGATATATATATTATTAGCAAATTTATATGTCAAGGAAGTAATTGTAAGAATACATGGTAGCAAGAATCAAGGTCAATCGTCATGGGAGTCGGAAGAAAGAGCCCTCCAATTCGGAATCAAGTAGTCTTGGGTTCAAATCCTAGTAAACACTAATTACTTTCTATACCTAATGATGATGGTAGATGGTTCCGTTTCCTATTCAATTTTGGGAAAGAAATTCGGCGAGTCGAGGGGTTAAAGATCCTCTAGGTTGGAAAAAGCGTAAATTTACAAAAAATATACCATATAATATACTTTAACTGCAGTAGCTCTACAAATAACAAACAAGAAATCAAAAGATGCTTATGTAGGTTTGGTATTATTCGCCGACGGGCCGCGAGGGCGGTCCGGGGGAGCTTCGGGAAGCTCCCCCGGGCGGGGAGCTTCCCGAAGCTCCCCGAGGATGAGCCCGCCCCTCGTGACAGAGGGGGGGGGGGGGGGGGGGCGACGGCGTGGTGGACCAGAGGGCCGATGCACTGTCCTGGGCCACCCCAACGCCGGAGGAAGGCCGCCGCGAGGTTTTAGTGGGTAAACCTAGGATTGGAGTTTACTGTTTTGGGAGTCCCACACTACCCCCTGCCGTTAGACGGGGGGTGTGAATAAAGCATTTCCTCGCGTAAAAAAAAAAAATCTTTGTGCACCATTAATTATTGCAATGCAAGAATATAAACATAACATAACATAACTTCACGCCTTTTGTTACCCGAAGGTGTAGGCAGCGGCTGTTAAGCCTCGTCTCGCCGTTATGTTTACGTCCCAAATGGAATAGGTGGCGAACCTATTGCCATACCGGGCACAAAGTTTGTCAGTCATCGGTATTTATCACACATATAAGCAAGCAATATACGAGTAAGCAAGCAAGAATATAATTATGGTTTTTTGTGATTTGGAAATGTTACTTAGCGATTTATGTCATTACTTAGTGTCTAACAGCTCTAGAGAAAAGAGTTTACAACATACTAAGCACACTCTTAAAAAAAAAAAAACTTATAATTTAAACTTAGAGACTTTAAATCACCAATGCCTACACACTCAAGTATTAAATGCATAACCTTACAGTTCCATTATTCCTATTTTTAATATCAATATCAAAGTAAGCGTGAATTTCAGCGGCACTACATATTACCCCGCGAGACTTCTCAATGTGACTTTGAATTAAATATCAATCCAGGCCACTTCAGTTCAAAATCTCTAACAACTGTATTTAGTATACGTAGTCCAACAAAACGCTGCTACACTCATTTCAGATTCCTTTTTGTATCATCACAAAGAGGCTGCTCTAATGGCGAAGCGACTGGAGCAATTTTGGTATATAAACAGTCAATCTTTTTTAAAATTTACAAATAAATTTTTCTCTTTTTTAAAGCTGAACTCGTCTTGATATTGTGAAATTCACGTAGCTCTATTTCTTAATATTTAAATATTGGAAATGAATTTGGTCCAAGTCAATTCTTCGGTGGGTAGAAAGAACAGATCGCCTTATAAAATATACTTGAATTGCTTGTAAAATAATTATTATTTTATCTCATTTTCATTTTATAATTATACTAGTTGACCCTACGAACTTCGTTCCGCATCAAAAGAAATAAATTAGTAATATTTGGATCTTAAAAAGTTCGATTTGTGCTATTTATCGGCACGCGTTTTGGCGCGCAAACGCAACTGCTATGTACCGCTATGTTAATACTGTAATATCTTCGTAAATATTAGTTTAAATTACATGCTGTAAATGGCTATATTAAAAGCACACTATTTAAGACACTTAATTGGATGAAAATTAATGCTGTAATGTTTAAAATTGCTTCGTAAATAAGCCATTATTTCTCGTAAAAAGTTAAAAAATAATAATGGTCATTGTTGGTTATCCCTAAGACATAGACATATGCCCTCGTGGACTTTTTTATAGACCTTTTAAAGGTGTATAATAATGTAGTACATTGTTTTGATTTATCACTTAGGGTTCAGGCAGCGTTTTCGATTAAAGTTTTAATTCTTGAAAATTATCATTTTTTTTTCAATACGCTATTCATGAATTATAGATCAAAACCACCCCGTTGACACCCTCTAATTATTAAAAAAACCGCATCAAAATCCGTTGCGTAATTTCAAAGATTTAAGCATACAAAGGGACATAGGGAAAGAGAAAGCGACTTTGTTTTATGCTATGTAGTGATATATTTAAGAACTATACATTTTTCTTAAGATAGAATACATTGTTTTTTTTTTTTATTTTTTCTAAAAATTCCGTAGGAACCTGATATGTCGCATTAAGAGAGCTGTTGTTTTTTTTCATATTCACATAAAAAGAAATGTATGTAGTAAGGCACAATGAGCGGTCTTATCGCCGGCAACGATTTCTTCCAGGCCACCTTGAGCCTATTAATAAAATTTCTAAATGGCGCCCTTGACAAGAATGTTCAAAAGACTGAGAGTTTCAGACTTGGTAGAAGTAAACGGGAACCGCATCACTCACACAAAGTATGATTTGTCTGAGATTTGATAAAGCGTCTCACATATACGTACCTCATTTAACTTGGCTCTCTCGTTTTATCACACAAGACGCGTCCTGTTGCAGGTACAATGAGGTAGAATTAACATGATTTATATCTACTGAATGGAGTTTTTGTATAAAAATCTAATTCCACATCGGTCGATTAAAGTTCATAGTTCAACTTAAAACCAAATAATCTTTGACTATATCGATTGCTATATCAAAATTTTTAGATATTGCATCAAAAATTTCAGAGCTTTCTATATTTAAATATAAATGTTATTTATTTATTTCTTAGATTTTCGTGAATCACATTCATAACATTGAAACAACTTTTTATGGATTTTATATTGTACTATATTTGAAACGTTATATTTAAAAATATAACTTTAAAATTTTGGAACAGTTAAAATCGGTTCGTAACTTTCCGTTTATAGGTAAATAGATTAGCAACCATCAAACCAAATACTTCTTCTCAACAACAATAGTATAGATAAAGATTTTATCTTGAATATTTGAGCGAGTGATATATTTTATAACAACAAAAGACAGCCGCCTATCCTATTTTCTGCTGACGAACCAGAGACAATCCCCGAAGACATGGAACGTCACGTTTTCTGTTACGCCATGATGCTACGTCATCAATCCACGCCATAATCACGCGGTTACAACCGTGCGAAGATTCTTGGTTATAATGTTTATATAAATACAGTTTAGCGAGTTTTTATATGTTGTCTATGTTTCACAGTTTTTGTAGAAAGATTTCCGACAGTTTATTGAGCGTTAGGTTTAAGAACAGCACTACTATAGAGAGGGTTAGGAAGAAGATATTACTAAGATTTATTCATTTTTGTTGTTTCACCAATCATAAAACAAAATAGAAGTGGAGGATGGCCGTGGTATGAATATGTAATTTAAGGAAAGAAAGCTATGTTTCTCGGAGAGTGATGAAAATTACTGTGGATGGATATATTAGTGGAGGATGACCGGAAAAGAGATAGATGGATTGAATAAAAGTTGATATAAGTAATTGAGTATGAATCAAGTTAGGTTGGAAATTATGAGTGATAGAAGAGAATGAAAAATAAATACTTGTTGTGCTGACCCCACTTAGTGTGGAATAAGCGCAGTAAATGATATTGGCCTTGGTAAAGCCGACCGTAGTCAAAATTGCTTGAAAATACTAACAAACATCACGTTGGTTAAGATAATTTAAACTGAAAAATTAAATATATTATTATTTGTGATGGAATAAATTAGAATTTTCAAGACTGAATGAATGTCACATTCCAAAACATAAAATTAAAATATATTCAGCACGTATAATAATTAAGGTTGCCAAATACATATAAATGAACTCAGCATTTTGACTTCATTACATTCGAGCTATAATTATGTAAATTAAAGGTCACGGTTACCCCGAAAAACATATAGCATATATTAAGCTTATCTTAAACGTCCGTTTATTTTATAGAAAGGAATTTTAAAATAATCAGATTAGGGGATCATGAGTTCCGAGCGTTGCTTTTGTACGTAACAAAATTAATAAGATACAACGGCGTCTCTCTGTTTATTGTTATTCAACAATAAACAAAACTGATGTTCTTTATTTAAATTTGTTTTTTTTTGTTTTTTAATATGCGATCTAAAGAAGTAAAGAGGATTTAACTAAATAAAGATGGCTTTCACTAAAACTTTCCCAATAATAACTTTTAAGTTGTTGTATTAGATTTTAATTTAAAATGTAATAAAATATCATCTACATAATTTGGAATGTTATTCTTCTGAAATAATGAAAACTGTCATTTTAAAAGTATACCTTTTGTACATACCAAAAAAAAAACATTTAAGGCACAGAATATGAAAAATATCTTATGGTTTAGTCTTGAAGATCATCTGACCTATATATACCAACTTTCATCAAAGTATAGACGTGAAAAACATACAGACACTCATACAAACTTTCATAAAAAGTATGTCCTATGTTATACTGGGTTAAAACTACGGGTTGATTTAATAAAATCGAGAATACAAAGTATAGCTTTTATTTAATCAACCCGTACCTCTGGGTACCTCTCTCGCCGAACGAAACACGGCATGAGCCACTTTAAGTCGATCTTCTAAGAGGCCGTGGTATTTCACCGGTCCAGCCGGCCCATTCATGCAGCGAACTACTTGGCTCTACCACTATTATTTTTGTGTTATTTTGTTGTTATTTTTAATTATTAGATAATTATCTTATTTTTCTAAGTTAGTGGAAATCAGAGTATAACTATTAACTATTATTAAATATTGATTGATTTTTAGTTTATAGGTAAGTATTTTGTTAAAGAATTACTTTTATTATTTAAATCTTATTGATTTATATTAATTATTTATGACACTTGGGTAAGATTGAGGTATTTAAGTTTACACAAAAAATCTACCACTGGGTCAAAAACGCGGCCAGTCCTGAGAAAGACCCAGCAAGAAAACTCAGCGGCTGTTCTTGAAAACTGATTATTATTTTTCATTTTAGACGGGCTATTGATAGTACTATTATTTATAGTATTTTGAGAAAAGAACTTGGTTTCCAGGTTAATACGTCGGGAAATAAATAGGAAATAAGTTCTAAATAAACGTGATATAACCCATAAAAGTTTGCTTCAATGTTAAGAATGTGATTCGCGAAAATCTAAGAAATAAATAAGTATCTCTTTTTAAAATTTGTACATTTAGGATTACGTAACATTATACTTATAGTCACGTGATTACATCAACGCCATATTTACGCGCAGTCATTAGATTAACTCGATCAATCGAGTGGAAACATTGATGGATGACGATGTCGTTAATGTCGATGTCGTATTGTAGAAGATTCATCATAATAATATCGATATTATCGTATCAATTATTATGTCCTGGAATGTCTCGATACTTGTCTTTGTTTTCATTTTCTACATCAAGGAAAATTTATACAGTAAATTTAAAGTCTAAATTAATGAAAAAAACAAAAACTGTTTTAATTCTTAAGTTAAATTGTAATATACTTGTAATGTCTTGTCTCCGTGGTCCAGTGGTCACACGGCTTCTGATCCAGAGTTCCGGGTTCGAATCTTGACACTGGCTCACACCAATGACATTTCGAAGTTTTTTTCGGAAGTTATGTGTGATAAATATCGATGACTGACAACTTTATGCCCGGTATGGAAATAGTTTTGCCACCTATACCATTTGGGACGTAAACATAACGGCGAGACGAGGCTTAACAGCTGCTGCCTACACCTTCGGGTAACATAGGCGTGAAGTTATGTTATGTTACTTGTAAAACAAGAATTTTTTAACTAATTGTGCCTGAAGACGGATAATGAGTTGATTCGAGTGCTTAAGTTATATTGGTTCTCTTACTCCCTCCCTAACTGTGATACAATATGAGTAGAAATGGGCTCCGCTTGTTTGTCCCTTATCTCTTATAAAAACTAGAGCTACAACTTTGTAAAGTTGTGCTACGAATTAACCTCGCAGTGAGAGTTGAACAAATGTTTCGTTAACTTCAATTAAACCTATGAATAAATTACTAACAAGAGTCGACTCGCAAATATTTAAATTAAGCAAAGAATATTTTAATACATTAACCCCAGCTTATATACATATATAATATTATAATAAGTAAGTTCAACGAAACATCGGCTGCGTTAAATAAGTTAAATATAAATTAAATAATGTGAATTACTTATTATCTTGTCAAGTTATGAAAGATGAAAAAACGAGTTGGGTGTCTAAGAGTCTTAGTCTAAGAGTCTTATGCAGCCTTACAATAAAGTATCTATTCTCTCTGCCTATTCCGCAATATAATAACGTGAAATTATTTCTACGGCTTTAATTTAAAACTTACTATGATAAATATTCATAATAAAACGTCGATACGTTTGGCACATGAGTTTCTTGCCCGATTCTTCTCATGATAGCCCCTACACTCGGAATCGGGCCGCTCGTGGCGATTGCGTCCGTGTTTTCTTGTTCCACGGACGCACTTTCCTCAAGCGGTCGTGTTATGTAGTTAATTTAAAATAATAAATTTAAATTGTACTTGTTGACTATTTTTAAGTGTCTGTGAAGACCTATGAAAATAAAACTTATTTTGACTTTGACTTTGATAAAAAGTCTCGGTGATCCAGTGGACGAGCCCTCAGCTTCAGAATCAAGAAGTCGCGGGTTCGATTCCTGGCTCATACCAATGACTTTTTGAAATTATTTTTGGAAGTTTGTATAATACATTTCGATGACTGAAATCTTTGTGTCCGATATGGCAGTAGGTTCGCCGCCTATTCTATTTGGAACATTAGAGACCAGTCTGCCGCTGCCGCTGCCTACGCCTTCGGGTAGAAAAGGCGTGAAGTTATACTATCTTATGTTCGATCAACTATACCAGACGTGTGTTTTTGACGATTAAAAATCAAAAGCTTTTGTTTTATTGTGGAACATGAATTGAACAATCTGTGTATTATTAATGTAAAGGTATTAAGCGAGACAGCGGGTCAACTGATATTAAAGAAGAAGTATCAGGAGGGTCATTCGTTTCCATTTTTATAGGACACGAGAGCGAACGAGCAACTGGCAGTCATATGATGGCAAGCAACTTCTCACCGCCCATGAACACGGTAGTGTATTGCCGTCCTTTAAGGGAGTAGGAGGGGAAAGGAGATGGAAAGAGGGACAGGCTTCCAGATACCTCTCTTAACGAACGAAACGCGGCTCAAGCCATATATATATATATGAATTATACAAACATATCTTAGTCTCTGCTGCTAACAATATAACGTTTTAACATGTTCCTACCCGCATTATGTGACGCTGCAACAGCCGCATAGCATGACCACACGACTGTGTGGCATAATATCTCAACAATATTACGACCTAACAGGAATGATTGAGATAATTCTAGATAATACCTGTTTCTCAAATATCATTATCGCAAAATTATAATGCTAAAGCTTGATAGATACTGAATGAAGAAGTCATGGGATCGAATTTGCAGTCACATGAACAACTTCTCGGAATACTTTTTAAAAGTTTTCTGTGATAAATCAATGACTTACAATATTGTGCCAGCTGTGTTACAAATGTTTCCGCCACCTATTCCATTTTGAACTTAAAAATTTGGCGCGTCCAGGCTCAATAGCCACTGCCTACATCTTAAGATAGAAAAATCATGTAGTTATAAACAAAAAATATACCAAAGAGTATTTAAATACTTGTCTGGCCTTAAGTTCGAGCATTATAACTAGCATTTCACCTCGGAAGAAATAAATAAAATATTTTTTTTCTAAAATAAAGAAGCCTAAGATACTCCTTAATACACGAGCTACCTGCCAATAAAAAGAGGTCCAGCCATTTCTGAGATTAAGCGAACAGACAGAAAGACAGACAGACAAAAATTGTCAAAAATGGTATTTCGGTGTATAAATTCATATAAATGCAGTAAAAAACATTTACAATTACAATACAATACAATTCGAACGTAGGTGTTTACTAACAACTTTTTGGAGGTCTACAGTAAATATCGAGCAGAAACAACAATAATAAAATAAGTTATGTATCTTTTTTAATTAAAAGTATTAAAATATAAAAAATACAACACCGCAGCGAGACGTACTCTGATATAGAATTAGGTTTATTAAAGCTAATGGCCAGACGGAAGGCTTCAGCGCAATTTAATTAGTTTCTTTGGCTGATCAGATTAGAGGGCGAGGAGTCGAGAAATAAATCTGAAAAGAAAGCGTCCATTCTTTTTTAGCAGAAAAGGATAAACATTTTATAGTTTAAGTCAATGAAAGTTAAATGAAATTTAATATCGATATATTAAAAAAAAAGAAAGATTAATTTTGATCGCCTTCTCTGATAATCACTTCTTCCACCTTATCTAATTATATCGTATCTTACAAAATAAATGGGTAAATTTCCTTTAATAATACATTAATAATACATAATGTGTTGTTAAGTAAGTTTTCTGTCACAAATTTTTTTAAAGAAAAAGTGTTACAAAAGGTTCTAACAAATTTAAACCGTTAGGCAAAAAAACAACAAATTGTTTTTTCTGAACGCATTCAGAAAAGACAATTTGTTGTTTTATTACCAAATGGTTCATAATTATTTCTCTCCTCGACTAAATTTTCGTTATACTTTTTTTGGAACTAACCTCATGAACATAAGGAGACGTCTTTAAAATGCAAATTCTCCTAAGATCCATAGGAATAGTCGAGAGTTCATGAATTTCAAGATACTCTTAAAACGCATTAACTGAACAAGAAACGACTTTAGGTAAATCAATGATTTATACGGACCTTTTCGTTGGCTGAGCTATTTATTGATGTGTTTAATTTATAAGATAATGGAAGAAATTATTACTTCAAAACAGTTCGCTGCATGAATGGGCCGGCTCGACCGGTGAAATACCATGACCTCTCAGAAGAGCGACATTAAGTGGCATATGCCGCGTTTCGTTCGGTGAGAGAGGTATCCGGAGGCCCACCCCACTTCCCCATCCTTCCTTATCCCCTATCCATTAAAGGTCGGCAACGCATTACACCATATGTGTTGCTGGTGTCTATGGGTGGCGTCCGTTGCTTACCACCAGGTGGTATGCGTGCTCGTTTGCCCTCCTATCCCATAAAAAAGTTCTTTTATCACTTGCAATAAATCTGCTGTTTTTCTTTACAATGTCATTAAAATCTTTCTTGTGTGATGTTAATTAATAAATAAATCATTCATTCATTCGTTCACACAAATACAAGTAGAGTGCTGAGGCAAAATAGGAGCAATGTTAATAAACACCGGTCTTTATTCCCATTTGAGCCACATCTGTATCGTGAACCAGTTTTGATTTCCAATGTGGGATAAATTTCACAGTTAAATCATTCTCAATTTCAATTCACAATTTGGTCGTACAGAGATCCCTATTATTAAACGTATGGTAGCTATCTTTACCTACGCAGTTTAAACTTCGTATTTAGCAGTTATGTATTTCAATTGATATTATAAACCATACCAACAGATAGAAAGAAAATCTCAATCTCTCAATATAGTAAATAGTATTGAACACTGTTTTACTCTTCATTTCACGCATTATTTTAACCGAATGTGTAAGCAGTGCCTGTTAAGCTTTGACTCCGCGAATTTTTACTTGGAATATGTAGCGGAACCTATTTTTTATGGGATAATGGGGCAAAAGCAACAAACGTCACCTATGGACATCTGAATGCCGATAGAGTTACAGTTGAATTGCCAGCCCTTAAAATAGGATACTCAGAAGGGGAGAGAGGAAGGGGATTGGGCCTCCAAATACCTCCCACAGAGCGAAATACGGCATGAACCACTTTCCGTCAATATTCTGAGAGGAGTCATATTTCACCGGTCAAACCGGCAAATTCATCCAGCGAACTGCGTGACTCTACCACTCTATCGCACAGAAACAGGGCACAAAGTTGACAGTCATTCATATTTATAATATTACACATAAGTGTAAACCCGGATTCGAACGGACGACTACTTAATTCAGAGATTATGCTATGAGTTAATTATTATCATAAAGTTCGGAAGTCGTGACTTCTAAAATTATTAGTTTAGTATTGACCTCTTTGTTTATACCTACATGTAATAATTCAGAATAATATATATTTGTTCATAAAACATGTGTCCAATTTCCGGTTTATATTCAACATATAAAAGTTTACGACAAGCGACATACAGTATACCTTTGCTTAATAATATTAAGGTATATTTTATGACGTCACGTGTTGGTTTAAAGGTTATATTATTTATATATTTTGTTGTCAAAACTCAACAGATATCAAACTACTCTAAGGCCCGTAAGATCAATCATAGTTAAAACTGTCGATTTTCTAAACTATAGTCAATTTTAATCTAGAGTTTAAACCTGCCTCGTAAGATCAATAGCGAAATGGACATAGATTACGTAAACTAAGTTTAGTTTTCGACAGATGGCAACATTTGGTTATTTAATGTCCATATTTCGCTCATCATTCATTCTTTTGTACATTGTCTGTGGCATATTGCGTGAAAAAGAAACTCTTTTTCTCTTTCTTTTATGAAGTTTTATAGTGTGACCATAGATTTAAGAAAAATAGATCGGCAATAGTCACCCAAACAACGTGACCAAAAATGGGTTGTTAATGTGTGAGTGACTTACGGGGCTCGTGGCGCATTGGTAAAACAACCGGCTGCAGCACTGAGGTCGGGGGTTCGATTTTCGCCCGAGTACAAATATTTATGACAAACATTAATATTTGTGCGGCGTCTGGGTGTTTTTCTATGTATTATAAGTATGTATTTACAAAAGAAAAGTATATATGTATTAGTATCCGTTCTCTAGTAACCATAGCACAAGCATTTAGTTGCTTAGTTTGGAAGTGGAGGGCGCTGTGTGATTTGTGTCCAAGATATTATTATTATTATCAATGTGTTCGTAAAAAGCGCTTCAAAACGTTAACTTTTACAAAGTTAATGTTCATGTGTGGAAATGTAAATAAAATATACGCGGTTCCCAAAATCTAATATAAGCGGTTGCGCTGTCAGTGATTCGATGCTATTAGTAAATTTTTCCTGACATGTGCCATCTATTGTAGTCTATGCTACATCTATGTATGAACCCACAATCGTTGTGTCAGATGTCAGCTGATAAACGACCGCCATTTTTAAACTAGGCAGGACCATGGTTTAAACGGCAAAATCGCCTGGTGTAAGCTAAACTATAGTTTAAACTGTTATTGGAGGTTTATCTAGCATTGATCTTACCAAATAAACGACAGATGAGGTTTAAACTAGGCAAAATAGTTTAAACTGTGATTGATCTTACGGGCCTAAGTCTTCTACAAAATCAATTACCTTTTAAAATATCAATTTTATTTTATTTAATACTGGTAATTGTTACCCTTATTGCTTTGGCGTAGGCCGGGCCTGGTGACGTGACGACTTTTTTGTTTATATTTTTTTTATTAGCATGGCAGCGGCACGTTTCTATAAATAATAGTATGATTTCACGTATTTTCGTACTTTCTAGTTTGTATAACATATCCTAACTAATTTCAAGATCAATCCTAGTATGTAATTGAGGAGCTTTACTTCTTCAAATTGTCTTCCTTGTACGTCACTCAACTTGATTTTTTTTTCAAGTTAAATTATTAAAATATTTTATTAACACCACCATACAGACTCTCTCATCTCAGCGGTTTAGTTGAAATTAGTTACATGGATTAATTAAGTTTGTTCATTTTGATTAGAAACGCGTTCATTCTGTCCCGAATTCACTAGAAAAAAACTACTCTATCTTTTTTTATGGGATAGGAGGGCAAACGAGCAGGCATGTCACCTGATGATAAGCAACCAACGACGCCCATGAACACCAGCAACACATATAGTGTTACTGTTTGCGTTGCCGACCTTTAAGGGATAGGGGATAGGAAAGGATGGGGAAGGGGGGTGGGCCTCCGGGTACTTGTCGGCCTTCTGAGAGGTCGTGGTATTTCATCGCTCGAGCCGGCCCATTCATGCAGTGAACTGCTTGGCTCTGCCACTCTCTCCAATAATGTCACTTCAGTAAATGTACAGACAGCTTATTTATGATATTGATGTGATCCCCCATTCTAGCTAAGTGTACGTGACTTAATTTGCAATTTTTCTAGCAAAGTAATACTGTTGGGAATCATTTTGAATATCAATCGTTTATCCTTACTGATTGAAATATACAAGACATGGTTTGACGACGACTCAAGTTGAATAAATAATATAGTGAACTATATTATTGTCTACTGGGCACGCTGCCAGTAGACCGAGATGCGGAGAAATTTGATTTCAGGTAGTTTTTTAATTGTATATATTGTAAATAATGTAATTAATTTATTTGTTCTTATTATTGTAAATAAACACATATAGTGAACGACAGTATTGTTCGAGATTCGAGTACCTATGTGTTTTCCTTTTTTTTTTGGTTTCCTTTAGTTTTTAGCTGTTTGGGAACTTCAGCTATATATATCTTAGACAATACACACAACCAGCTCCAAACTAAGCAACTAAAGCTATAGTTTAAGTCATTCTCGTAGCTAATGACTAAGTGTATCCATTTTTTTTTTAAAGATTTTATTTTAGCACCTTTTTCAATCCAAAGGTATACAGCGGCTGTTAAATTGCGACTCGCCGATATTTTACGTCTCAAATAGAACAGGTCGCAGAATCTATTGCATACATCAAGCACATGATGTCAGTTATCGATATTTATCACAAAGAACTTCGGAAAAGAATTGGAATTAAATTTGTAAAGAGTCACATTTAGCCACAGAGTATTGTTGATTTGTCTTTCTACGAGCGCCGTGATTTCAATCGGTCTCTGAGGCGTCAGGTGCGAGTCGTATCGTTCAATTGAATTCATTTAGCAAACATCTGAATTCACTACATTACTATGAGGTTTGTTGTATATTAAGTTTAGTATAACTCATCAATCATGCCTTTGAAGATCATATAACAATGATTTCTTCGTGTAAATCTTTCGTATTATATAGGTATTATTAAAAAGTATCACACAGACATTTGAAATGATTTTTTTTTTCTTCTAAAAATACAGTAGCTCTTTTGACGTCAAAAAAGAATTACACGATCTCAATATAATTTAGCTCTAGAAGGCAATCGTGGGTCCGTCGTAAAAAACACTGAACGTTAAACATCGCAGAGCTTCTTCCACTAACTGAGAATTTCGATTAATCCAAGTTCTGAGAGGAAAGCGGACGACGCAACCATTTATCAGACCGTTCTTCTTATGTTTAATTTAATTTTACCACCAGCATACTTGTATAGCGACATTAATTGTATCGAGCTACCCGCACTCAGGGATTACCCGATATTGTCTTGCCGAGCTTTTGATACAAATCCTCCACTTAAGTGGGGTTATATTATCAAATATATATTCGGTATCGTAGTAATCGTTTCTCCTAAAACAAAATAAGAAATTTGCTATGAAAAATTATATCCATTGCTGAATGGTTTTGGCTAAAATAACTTAACTCAGCTTATTTCTTTATAAATTGGTTTGAATATAATCCCGCATCGGACTGTGTACAAACATATTATTACCTTTTTATTAAACCTTCAAGTTACTGTAGTCACTTTTCTTGAGAATATATTGGAAATAAAACCTATTGTATCTAATAAAATAAAGTCGAAGACTTTGTTTTTTAAAATAAAAATGTATGACTGTCTATGTGCCACTTAAATTTTTAACAATTACATAATAGCATCGACTCGCTGGATCATTTAAGTTTGATTTTTATCAGATTCTTTCCTGTGATGAGGATGCTTGAATTGCGTCTGGTTGCTTTGGATCCATTATAAAGATTTATTTCAGATAAAATTGTATAGTTAATATAGCAATATATTAAATTCCGTATTGGATTTTTTATTACAAGGTTTAATTAGTTTAGAAGCAGATAGCGCTGCATGTATTGCGTCGAGAATCTAAATATATATATATATATAACACGCTTTTATCTCACATCTTAAACACCAAAACGGTAGCAAAAATCTTGTGTACTCAAACTGTAAAAGTGATTCTTGAAGTAATGCGTTCGAAATGCCTTCGCGTCAGTTCCGAGGGATTATTTTCAGAAAGAAGTAACGCCAATTGCTTCCAGTGAAGTGAAATGTTACGATCCCTTTAGACTTGCATGAAATAATATTATTCTTTATTCGCGAAGTGAGGGCCTCTGTCTCTAATGAAAAATCATCGAAAATAATGTGCCTTTCTTGTTGATTGCTTAGCTTCACGCCAACTCTCTTGTTTGCTACGCAGAAAGGACAGAGCACTATGAAAAATTTTCAATTTAATAATGGATTTTGTGCCGTGGCCTTCCATGGCTGCTAAATCCTTTCTATATGCCTAAACTATCCTCATACCCTTTCTTGTTATAAGATCGACACTCTTTTTCAGTCCAATATTGTGTTTTACAAGATTGTTTTCGATACAGTCAGCGAGCATCACTCCGCAAATTTTGCGCATTTCGGTCGTAACTAGTGATCTAGATTTTCTTGTAAAAAATTTAGTCGTTATCTCAGGATAAATTAGCGACGGATTATCTCAAAAAATTGTACTACGAATTTGTATACAAACTGTAAGGTACGTATTCAGAAGTTTGCAAGATGTTCTTGTTATTTTATAAGCTAAATCACAATTTAATAGATGTTAGTGACTGCATCTCAACTTTTTGGAGCGATAATCATTACATAGTATCAAACAAAGTCACTCTCCGCTGTCCCGCTGGCTCTGCTGGCCTCGCTGGCTGAGCTCTAAGTAATACATGAAAACAATGTTCCACATTATTTTACATCTTCAAAAGGTCTAAAAATAGTCTGCCATGGTGTGTGCTCTTAGGGACAACTCACAGTAACAATTTTTAGTTCTTCTGATGCAAAAATGAATTCGCTGGGTCATCTAGTATAATTATATTATTCTCTATTTTAATATGGTCTATAAAAAATCTTGAATATCAGTAAATCAAACACAATTAATTTTACAGCACAGAAATTTGCTAAATTTTCATTTGATCAGAACATTCATAGTTTTGCAAGAAAAGGTTCAAATCTCAAATAGAGTGGAATGGTAGTTCCATTTGATCAATGACAGTAACGCAATTACGTCAAACTATTCCAATAAGATTGTTGTCCAGAGTCCGCAGTCACAGATAACGTTCAGTAGAAGGATGCCAATGTACCTAATTTGAGGCTCTTACGAACGCCTCATTTTACTGAAGACACTCGCTCTTTCTAAGTTAAATGTTTTACTAAACTTTTTTATTTTTTCTTTTTCTCAGTAAATGGCTTTAAAGTTAATAGACTATCTCACTTAAAGTCAACAGCAACGGAGAGCAATTAATGTTATTTTAGTTTTTTTTTTCAATTTCGACCTGTTTGATTGTCTAGTTTCCTTTAAAGAGTTTTCTTTATTATATTCCGTTTTTCGTTATAAAACAAATAACATTTATAACATTGAAACAACTTTTTATGTATTATATCGCGTTTATTTAGAACATACTTTCTATTGATTTCCCGACGTTTCGAACTCTTTACATAGATCATTTTCACGAGTAATGAACAAAAAGATGGTAGTCGTTCAGAAGCTATTTTCATTGATACAGAGAGCACCCACATTTTGGAAATATAAATCAAAAAGTTGAACTTAAAAATATGATTTTTACTATTGGTAACCCACACCAGACCATGAAACAAAATTAAATATTTATTTATAAAATATATTTACTAAAGAAAACTTTTGTTTGATCCTTTGTTGTATATTTTAATAGGTAACAGTTGTTACTTGACTTTGACTTTTAATTATTAGATAACAGGCCTGTCCTAACTCAAATTTACCGACCAACCCATTTTCCCAGAGACAGTGGGACGACCCGCTCTGCGCCATCTTATAAGAATCACTTATTAGTGGTTCTGTAGGAGATGCTGAGCGCGCTCGTTTACGGGCTGTGGGAGAGTGGGAGTCCGGTGTTTGGCTTAGGGCACTGCCATCGCCCAATATAGGAACATTATTAGATAATACGACTTTCCGTATCGCAACTTGTCTTCGTTTAGGTGCTCCCTGTGTTTCTTCGCATTTATGTCGCTGCGGAGAGGCTGTCGACAGCAAGGGATATCATGGCCTCTCATGCGCCAGGAGCGCCGGCCGCATTTCCCGTCACGCCAACATCAACGACATTATCCGTAGTGCTCTTGTCACCGCCTGTGTACCAGCCGTTCTGGAACCGAACGGCTTGGTGCGCGATGATGGCAAGCGACCGGACGGGATGTCTCTTTTGCCTTGGAGCATGGGTAGGCCTTTGGTGTGGGACGCTACTTGCGTCGACACCCTTGCGCCATCGCATCTTACAAGCATGATGGAGGTGGCCAGTGCTGCTGCTGCTTCGGCAGAAAATCTCAAGCGGCACAAACCTTTTTTTTACAGAAACCTTGTAGGTGACTATGTGTTTGAGCCGTTTGGGGTTGAGACTTTGGGGACATGGGGTCCGAGTGCTCGTGCACTTTACAAAGATCTTGCAGAGAGGCTGGTCGAAGCCTCTCGCGACCAGAGGGCTGGTCTATTCTTCCCACAGAGGATTAGCATTGCCATTCAGCGTGGCAATGCGGCCAGTCTTCTGGGCACGCTGCCAGTAGACCGAGATGCGGAGAAATTTGATTTCAGGTAGTTTTTTTAATTGTATATATTGTAAATAATGTAATTAATTTATGTGTTCTTATTATTGTAAATAAAATTTAATTATTAGATAATTATCTTATTTTTCTAAATTAGTTGAAATCAGAGTATAACTATTATTAACTATTGGTTGATTTTAAATTTAAAGGTAAGTATTTGTTTATATAATAGTTGACAGCTGTTGAAGTTGCCCTATTTTGAAGAGTGTATTGTTTCATATTCTGTGATTTCATATTTTATTTACCATACTATTTCTTGTAATGAATGCAATTGTTTATCAAAGACTGGTTATAAAAGATATCCAGATTTAAATATTTTTTTTTATAATCGTCAAGAATACGTTATGCAGTATATATTTTTAGCCAGGATTCGAACCCGGACCAATGGATCAGAAGCCGTGTTCTCGACGACTGGACCACCGAGACTGTGAAGGCAAACTACATATAAATGTATATACTGTCTGAAGAGCGACTAGGTATGTCAATGCATTAATTAGAATTTCAATACACCAGCATAAACTGTGATTGCAAAAGTTTATTTTAACTAGAGCACGTTTTAATTGCTTGTTTTTCAACGTGGGGCAGAACTAGTTTCATACTCTACTAATAATTTTAAAATAAAGTTTAAACTAACGTTTTAATAAAAATAAACGTAAACACTATTTAAATGAAAAGACTTTTTCAAAAATACATCACCAACAAATATTCATAAACATTTATCACCATAATTTAAGGCCATTAGTGCCAGGCAGGCTTTAAATCCAAATCGGGGTACTCCTTCAACCTCTAGGCCACAGAAGAAAATAGTGGTAGAGTCTATCAGTTTGCTGCATGAACGGGCCTGCTCGACCGGTGAAATGGGTTCTCAGAATTTCGACATAAAGTGGCTCATGCCGTATTTCAATCGGCAAGAGAGTAATACCCCCAATACTCTTCCTCTCTCCCCTTCTTATCCTACTTTCGACCCCTTCAATATCCCAGGGCCGGCGACGCAACTGTAACATTATTGGTATTTAGATATCCATGGGTATCGTTTGTTGAGTAAAAGCTTAATGGGTACTGCTTATATCTACGGGTAAAAAATGATGCGTGAAGCTATAAAAAAACTCATAACATACCAGAGTAAGACAGTGTTCAAAACAATTTACTATATTGAGAATATGAAAATATCTTTTTCTATGAATCTGTTGGTATATTTTATAATATCAATTAAAATACATAACTCCAAAATAGAAAGTCTGAATTACGTAGGCAAAGATAGACAGCATACGTTTAATAATAGGGATCTCTGTACGACCAAATTGTGAATTGAAATTGAGAATGATTTAACTGTGAAATTTATCCCGCATTGGAAATCAAAACTGGTTCACGATACAGATGTGGCTCAAATAGGAATAAAGACCGGTGTTATTAGCTTTGGTTCCATTTTGCCACAGCACTGTAAGTGTTAGATATTTGTGTGAACGAATGAATGAATGAATGATTTATTTATTTATTCACATCACACAAGGAAGAGACATTGTAAAGAACAACATCACATTTATTGGAAGTGATAAAATATCATATTTATAATTAACGTAATAAGCAGACTGAAGTGGCGCCCTCACGACTCCGTAGATGAGGTAGATGTTTGTATATCTACCCTCATCGCTTGGTGCTGTTTTTTCTTTCTTTCTTTTCTTTTCTTTTCAGGGTAGAACCTGGCCGAAACGTCAAGCTAATCAAGGTAAATATTTGTTTACCTAAAAAAGTGTCGCGTTATTTCCCGTTCATCATTATCACTGAGTATTAAAGAATCATCACAACATTCGCAATAGTAAAACAATTTGAATGACTGCAAATACAAAAGATTCAATTTCAGAATCCAGAGTAAACGAAATGGTTGAATCCGATGTTTACGACATTTTAAACTTTAAAACAGCAGCCAACATTAAAAATAAGACGTGACACTTTACTGAGGATCTGTAGTTCGAATTCAAACAGAGCAGTGAACGTACTATAGAGTAGAAATAATAATATTGTATTGTATTTTACTCGACCTACATTTGTTTTTTTTTTAATTGTTATTTGGTGTTCAGGTCATTATATATATATTATAGGATATGTCACCTGATGGTAAGCAACCAACGCCACCCATGGACACCAGCAACACATATAGTGTTACTGTTGCGTTGCCGACCTTTAAGGGATAGGGGATAGGGAAGGATGGAGAAGGGGGGTGGGCCTCAGAGTACCTCTCTCACCGAACGAAACGCGGCATGACCCACTTTACGTCGAACTTCTGAGAGATCGTGGTATTTCACCGGTCGAGCCGCCCCATTCATGCAACGAACTGCTTGGCTCTACCACATATCCTCAAATGGAGCAGCTTGAAAGTTGATTTCGTCTGACAAAAAACTACCATTAAACCACATTACTCAAATAAACCAACCTGTTATCAAGAAGGACCGTACTTCTCAATGTGTCGCAAACAATAAAATACAAAAGTCATATTTTGAATGTTATCTAGCTTACTCGTAAGTTGTATAGGATCCTGGAAACGTCTATTCGGAATGTCCATGTCGTCTTTATAAGCTTTGACCATTAACAGTCAATAAGTTCAGCTTGTAATTTGTCAATGTACAAGCAGGTAATACCCATATCATTATCGCAAAAAAAGTTCAATATTTGTCGAAACAAAAATACTTATATAATTATCATAAATATCTCTAATATTAATAAGAAACTTAATAAAAATATCTAAATATATCTATCTAAATAAAAATATATAAATAAGTATTTAACTTTTGTTCTCATGGTCTGATGTGGGTTACCAATAGTAAAAATCATATTTTTGACATCAACTTTTTCATTTTTATTTCCAAAAAGTGGGTGCTCTCTGTATCAATGAAAATAGCTTTTGAACAATTACCATCTTTTTGTTCATCACTCGTGAAAATGATCTCTGTAAAGAGTTCGAAACGTCGGGAAATAAATATAAATAAATAATAAATAAACGCGATATAATCCTGAAGGTTGTTTTGATCAAAAATATCTTCTTATTAGTTTTGAACTAATAATTCCTTCCAGTATCTTATAAATTAAACACATCTATAAATAGCTCAGCCAACGAAAAGGTCATTGATTTACCTAAAGTCGTTTCTTGTTCAGTTAATGCATTTCAAGAGTATCTTGAAATTCATGAACTCACGATTATTCCGATGGATCTTAGGAGAATTTACATTTTAAAGACGTCTCTTTAGGTAAGTCTCCATAAGGATAGTCCCAAAACTGTATAATGGAAGTTTTGTTAAGGAAAGAAATAATTAAGAATCGTTTGGTAATAATACAACAGGATGTCTTTTCTGGACGCATGTGTAAGTTTGTTAGAATGTTAAGTAACACTTTTTCTTTACGAAATTTTATGACATTAAACTAACTTAATAACACATTTTGTATTATCAATGTATTATATACATAACATAACATAACTTCACGCCTTTTGTTACCCGAAGGTGTAGGCAGCGGCTGTTAAGCCTCGTCTCGCCGTTATGTTTTTTTTTACGTCCCAAATAGAATAGGTGGCGAACCTATTGCCATACCAGGCACAAAGTTTTGAGTCATTGATATTTATCACAGAAAACTTCTAAAAAGTATTCCGAAAAGTGGTTCATGTGACTGCGAATTCGATCCCACGACTTCTTCATTCAGAATCTATCAAGCTTTAGCATTATAATTTTGCGATAATGATATTTGAGAAACAGGTATTATCTAGAATTATCTCAATCATTCCTGTTAGGTCGTAATATTGTTGAGATATTATACCACACAGTCGTGTGGTCGAGGCCATGCGGCTGTTGCAGCGTCACATATTGCGGATAGGAACATGTTAAAACGTTATATTGTTAGCAGCGGAGACAAAGATGTGTTTGTATAATTCATATATGTATATTTGTTACATATAAGTATAAAATATAAGTGTATATTTTAATAATATTAGGAGTTGGAGCTTTCCACTATGGTAGAGCCGCGCAGCTCGTTAAATAAACGGGCCGGCTCGACTGGTAAACTCTTTCAGAAAATTAGGTCTAGTGGATCATTCCGTTTTGTTTGTTAAGACCTATCTTAAAAAACTTGCAGTTTGCTGAATGAATGGGCTGAATCGTCCGGTGAAATAACACGGCCTCTCAGAATATCGACGTAAAGTGGCTTGCGCCGCGTTTCGTTCGATGAGAAAGGTGTCCGAAGATCCGTCCCTCATTCCATCTCCTTTCCCCTCCTACTCCCTTAGAGGACGGCAACACACTACGGTGTTTATGGGCGGTGAGAAGTTGTTTACCATCAGGTGACCCCCTTGCTCATTTGCTCTCCAGTTTTATAAAAAAAGGAAACGAATGACTCTCCTAATATAGGTATCAGGAGGGTAATTCTTTTCCTTTTCTTATCTCTATCCCGTCTCAATGTCAGACAGCTGTCACCCGTTCGGTGTTGCAAATATCCATGTGCAGGGCTTGTTCTTTAACATCAGTTGACCCGCTGTCTCGCTTACTCCCTTTGCATTAATAATACACAGATTGTTCAATTCAAGCTCCACAATAAAACAAGCTTTTGATTTTTTAATCATCAAAAACACACGTCTAGGTATAGTTTATCGAACATAACATAACTTCACGCCTTTTCTACCCGAAGGCGTAAGCAACGGCTTTTAAGCCTCCTCTTTTACGTTCCAAATCGGGCTGATAAACTTGACAAACTGGATCACTGAGACTTTTTATCGACGTTTTATTCGAGTTAATCGAAATTATTAATATTTATTATACTAAGTTTTAAATTAAAGCCGTAGAAATAATTTCAAGTTATTATGTTGCGGAATAGGTAGAGAGAATAGATACTTTATTATAAGGCTGCAAAAGACTCTTAGACTAAGACTCTTAGACACCCAACTCGTTTTTTCATCTTTCATAACTTGACAAGTTAATAAGTAATTCACATTATTTAATTTATATTTAACTTATTTAACGTAGCCGATGTTACGTTGAACTTACTTATTATAATATTATATATGTATACAAGCTGGGGTTAATGTATTAAAATGTTCTTTGCTTAATTTAAATATTTGCGAGTCGACTCTTGTTAGTAATTTATTCATAGGTTTAATTGAAGTTAACGAAACATTTGTTCAATTCTCATTGCGAGGTTAATTCGTAGCACAAATTTACAAAGTTGTAGTTTCAAGTCTTTGGTTTTTTATGGGATAAAGGACGAACTAGCGCAGCCCATGTCAATTCAGATTGTATCACAGTTAGGTAGGGAGTAAGAGAAAGGGGGAAATGGCTGCCATCCGAACCGAATAAAACCTGGCGTACGCCACTTTACGTCGATATTTGGATCGTGGTATTTTACCGGTCGAGCCGGCCCGTTCATGCACAAAAAGATCGTGGCTTTACCACTGTTCTTTCTTTCTTTCATCACGCGCTGTTTTGATACATGATTTGTGTAGAAAAAACTGATTGTTGCAAAAATTAAGTGACCAATATAACATAAGCACTCAAATCAACTCATTAGCCGTGTTCAGGCACAATTAGTTGAAAATTCTTGCTTTACAAGTATATTACAATTTAACTTAAGAATTAAAACTCTATTTGTTCTGTTTTATTAATTTAGAGTTTAAATTTACCGTATCAATTTTCCTTGATGTAGAAAATGAAAACAAAGACAAGTATCGAGACATTCCAGGACATAATAATTGATACGATAACATCGATATTATTATGATGAATCCTGTACAAGACGATATCGACATTAACGACATCGTCATCCATCAATGTTTCCACTCGATTGACCGAGTCAATCTAATGACTGCGCGTAAATATGGCGTCGACGAAATCACGTGGCTATAATGTTACGTAATCCTAAACGAACTGATTTTAGAAAGATTTACCTCCAATAACTACTGGTAGATTAATTCAAAACAATTGAAATTCATTAAATATTTAAAATGAAGCTACACTATATCATAATATAACACGAGAACATCCTGTCTTCATATATCTGTTACTAATAACTTCAAAAACTACGGGTTGATTTAATAAAATGGAGAATACAAAGCTATATTAACCCAGTATAACATAGGACATACTTTTTATGAAAGTTTGTACGAGTGTCTGTATGTTTTTCACGTCTATACTTTGATGAAAGTTGGTATATATGGGTGAGATCATCTCCAAGACTAAACCATAAGATATTTTTCATATTCTGTGCCTTATATGTTTTATTTTTGGTACGTACAAAAACTATACTTTGAAAATAACAGTTTTCATTATTTCAGAAGAAAACATTCCAAATTATGTAGATGATATTTTAATTCATTTTAAATTAAAATCTAATACAACAACTTCAAAGTTATTATAAGGGAAGTTTTAGTGAAAGCCACCTTTAATTAGTAAAATCCTCTTTACTACTTTAGATCGCATATTAAAAAACAACAATTTAAATAAGGAACATCAGTTTTGTTTATTGCTAAATAACAATAAACAGAGAGACGCCGTTGTATCAAAGCAACGCTCGGAACTCATGATCCCCTAATCTGATTATTTTAAAATTCCTTTCTATAAAATAAACGGACGTTTAAGATAAGCTTAATATATGCTATATGTTTTTCGAGGTAACCGTGACCTTTAATTTACATAATTATAGCTCGAATGTAATGAAGTCAAAATGCTGAGTTCATTTAATATGTATTTGGCAACCTTAATTATTATACGTGCTGAATATATTTTAATTTTATGTTTTGGAATGTGACATTCATTCAGTCTTGAAAATTCAAATTTATTCCATCACAAATAATAATATATTTAATTTTTCAGTTTAAATTATCTTAACCAACGTGATGTTTGTTAGTATTTTCAAGCAATTTTGACTACGGTCGGCTTTACCAAGGCCAATATCATTTACTGCGCTTATCCCACACTAAGTGGGGTCAGCACAACAAATATTTATTTTTCATTCTCTTCTATCACTCATAATCTACACACTAACTTGATTCATACTCAATTACTTATATCAACTTTTATTCAATCCATCTATCTCTTTTCCGGTCATCCTCCACTAATATCCATCCGCAGTAACTTTTATCACTCTCCGTGAAACATAGCTTTCTTTCCTCAAATTACATATTCATACCACGCCCACCTTCGATTTCTATTTTGTTATATGATTGGTGAAACAACAAACATGAATAAATCTTAGTAATATCTTCTTCCTAACCGTCTCTATAGTAGTGCTGTTCTTAAACCTAACGCTCAATGAACTGTCGGAAATCTTTCTACAAAAACTGTGAGACATAGACAACATATAAAAACTCGCTAAACTGTATTTATATAAACATCATAACCAAGAATCTTCGCACGGTTGTAGCCGCGTGATTATGACGTGGATTGATGACGTAGCATCGCGGCGTAACCGAAAACGTGACGTTCCACGTCTTCGGGGATCGTCTCTGGTTCGTCAGCAGAAAATAGGATAGCGGTTGTCTTTTGTTGTTATAAAATATTTCACTCGATCCAATATTTGAGTCAAGATCTATAGCTATACTATTGTTTTCGAGAAGAAATATTTTGTTGAAGTTTGCTATTCTATATACTTATAAACGGAAAGTAATGAACCGATTTTAAATATTCCAAAACTTTTAAAATTATATTTTTTTATTATAATGTTTCAAATATAGTAAAAGAGTTGATAGCAGCTTTTAGTTGCTGTATTTTGCAGAATGAATTTGTTTTTTATATTCTGCGATTTTATATTTTATTTACCGTACGTAAGATAGATACGTGGTTATAAAAGAAATCCATATATAGATAAGATTTTTATCTGTTATAATCATCAGGAATAACTTACTCAGCAGTATATATTTTAATCCAATCTACCCGGGTTTGTGTGTGAAGGCAAACTACATATAAATGTCTGTACTGTCTGAATAGCGACTAGCTATGTCAACGGATTAATTAGAATTTCAATACACCAGCATAAACTGTGATTGCAAAAGTTTCTTTTAACTAGAGCACGTTTTAATTGCTTGTTTTTCAACGTGGTGCAGAACTAGTTTCATACTCTAATAATAATTTTAAAATAAAGTTTGAACTAACGTATTAATATAAATAAACGTAAACACTATTTAAATGAAAAGATTTTTTCATAAATACATTACCACCAAAAATTCATTGCCTTAATTGAAACAAGAAATCAGTAGGGTCTTCCAGTTTGCTGCATGAACGGGCCGGCTCGACCGGTGAATTACCGCGAGCTCTCGGTATAACAGCGTGAATTGGCTCGTGCCTCGTTTCGTTCGGTGAGAGAAGTCATCGGAGCCGCGGAGGTCCGATCCCCTTTCCCCTCCTACTCCCTTAAAGGCCCTTTCCCGATCCCGCTCGAAGCCGGCGGCGGTGAACTCAGTGATCGCCGCCGTCGACGGGCCGCGAGGGCGCATCGCACGCAAGTGCGCCTGGGTCCGGCCCGGGGAGGGATGACCCCCCCGGTGCCGCCGGGGAGGGTCGTCTCGTTGGCCTTACTATAGTTTGTGTAACGTCGTTAGTGGTTTAGTAATAATTACGTCATATTTCATATTAAATGTACTTAGGTTATAAAACAAGCCTTAATAATAATTACAATGAACATATTATACAGAAGGTTAGTTCAATTAATTTAAAGAGAATATAAGTTACTGCGTTTCTTAAACGAGCTTAAAATACTTCCACAATAACAATGAAATAATTACTAAAGCAGTAATTAAATTTTCTTAATCGGTTCACATTCGGGACATTTCGGTTCCATTTGGGACGAAAGGTTGATTCGGCGTGTCGAGGCTTTAACAGCCGCTACCTACACTATCAGGTAAAAAAGGCGTACGTAAAGCAATAACAACAGTGGTAGAGCCAAGCAGTTCGCTTCATGAATGGGCTGGCTCGACCGGTGAAATACCACGACCTCTCAGAAGACCGACGTAAAGTGGCTCATGCCGCGTTTCGTTCGGTGAGAGAGGTATCCGGAGGCCCACCCCCCTTCCCGTCCTTTCCTATCCCCTATCCCTTAAAGGTCGGGAACGCTAGAGTAACACTATATGTGTTGCTGGTGTTCATGGGCGGCGTTGATTGCTTACCATCAGGTGACACGCCTGCTCGTTTGCCCTCCTATCCTCCCCTCCCCTCCTATCCTCCCCTCCTATAAAAAAATATTAAAAGAACACTGAAAATATCATTATAATTTAAAGCAACTTATTATTTTACTTGAATAAACTTGCACATTAATTAATTATTTAATAACTAATTATTATTGTATCACGTCTTATTAAGTATGATTTTGGGCAGTAAGATATGAATTTTCTAGATTTAAATTTACATATCTAAACTTATGTATAGAAGAGGGATCATTTGAATATTTAACTAACGCTGGGTTTCAGTCACAACCTTAGTAACAAATGGATTTACAGTTAATCCAATCCGACTTGTCAGGATGACGTTGAAATTGCTTTGATGGCGGCATGGTAACGATAGCCCTCTGGGGAAATCTTTCTATCAAATTTCCGAGGTTACCTTGGGATCTCTCTGCGGTTTTATAGTGTCATAGACAGTCAATCAACTGTCTCTGGATTTGTGGTTTTCGCTTTCAGAAGCTCACTTTACGTGCATTTTGGTCTTTCGCTACCATTAATGCCAAAGCCATTTGGAACATAGTTAAGAAGATTCCTATGGTTTTATGTTTCGAGGCATTCCGAGCTGGACGTTTTGTTGGCAGTTAACAGCATAAATAACTCAGAAATATACATCCTGCTTGTTGTATACAATTCAACTTCGGTTACCAACAGTTTCTAACAGTGAGCCAAGCAGTTTGGTGCATGAATGGGCCGGCTCGACCGGTGAAATACCCCGAAATCTCAGAAGATCGACGTAAAATGGCACATGCCGCGTTTCGTTCGTTGAGAGAGGTACCTGGAGGCCCACCCCCCTTCCCTATCCTTTCCAATCCCAATCCCATAAAGGTCGACAACGCAACGGTAACACTTTATGTGTTCCTGGTATCCATGGGCGGCGCGGGTTGCTTACCATCAGGTGACACGCTGGCTCGTTTGCCCTCTTATCCCATAAAAAAATACCAATATATTTGTACGTAGTTGTACGTAGTTATTGTTCGTTGTAACTTCACACCAAGTCTTTTGCGGGGTAAGCGGAGAAAATAGAGCGCCATAAGGTACGTTTCATACACAACTCACTCACTTATTGGACTTTTATAACGCCTGGCGCCGAGCATATATAGTATAAGGAAACGGGGGCAAACAAGAAAGCGATTTACCTGGTGGTAACATTGACTGACATTTTTAAACGAATGACACGCGGTGTATACCTTTTACGACAAGTCGTGGTATCTCACCGGTCGAGCAGGCCCATTCGTGCAGCCAAATGTGTGGTTGTACCAAAGTTATATTAAGTACTTGTTGTTATCAAGTGGTTTGAATAATTATTTTGCATACAAGATGTAAAATTTATATGGTCAATGTGTGAAATGTCGCTGAATATCTTGTATTCTTTGAATTCCAGAAAATATCAGAACATTTATAGTTTTGCGAGAAATGGTTCAAATATCTAGCTATCTAGGTACAACATAGAATGGAATGATAGCTCCAGTTGATCGGCGACAGTAACGTAATTACGTCAAACTATTCGAATAAGATTGTTGTCCTGAGTCCGCAGTCACAGATAACGTTCAGTAGAAGGATGCCAATGTACCTAATTTGAGGCTCCTAAGAATGCCTCATTTTACTTTTATTTAAAGGTCTTACAAACCCTTTTTATTTTTTTCTTACTTTTTTCAAATTGTCCGTAAATGGTTTTAGACTTAATAGACTATATCTAGTAAAGTCAACAGCGTCGGAGAGCAATTAATGTTATTTTAGGTTTTTTTTTTCAATTTCGACCTCTTTGATTGCCTAGTTTCCTTTTAAGAGTTTTTTTATATATTCCGTATTCCTTTTTTGAATAAATAACATTTACATTTAAATATAGAACAGTTGCAAATATTTGAAGCAATATTCAAAAATTTTAGAAATGTAGTCGAATATTAGTAATAACTATGAATTTTAATCGGCCGATGTGCGATTAATTTAAATTCATTTTCCATTTTAATAAAAACTCCATTCAGTAGGTATAAATCATGTTAAGTCTACCTCATTTTACCTGCAACAGGACGCGTCTTGTGTGATAAAACGAGAGAGCCAAGTTAAATGAGGCACGTATATGTGAGACGCTTAATCAAATCTCAGACAAATCACACTTCGTGTGAGTGAGTGATGCGGTTCCCGTGTTACTTCTACCAAGTCTGATACTCTCAGTCTTTAAAACACTCTTACAGAGGACGACATTTTGAAATTTCATTTCTATACGCTCAAGGTTGCCTGGAAGAAATCGGCTGCTCGTTGTGCCTTACTGTATATACATTCCTTTTTATGTGAATATAAATTTTTAGTATGTAGAGTGCAATAAAGCGTAAAACACCTTCGCACCCTTAACCTGTAACCGCCAATGTAGAGGTCGTTTAGGCCAAGCAATTTTTACCTATACATTACTCACACCACTCACCAAGAATTGTCTCTAGTCATTTCTATCGTCAATTACAAGTCAATAATACTCGTATATATATATAACAGAATATTGTCTCTATTTAGATTATAAACATAAATAAAATAATAAACATTATAAAATATTTTATTTTCGGATTTCGATTATATCGGATGTTGTGGCGCAAATTGGGAGAGGCCTATGTCCAGCAGTGGACTGCAATAGGCTAATGATGATGATGATGAATATTAAAGACCCATTTCTAAAAATAAATTTATGTTTCTTTTCATTCTATCACGGGTTCATTTTGCTTGTGAGAGTGAGATGGATATTGTACTGTTGATTCTCACCTGTGTGAATACTTAAGGACTTGCCTCGTTTTCTCACTACTGATATATTATTTATGATAATCTGTCCTTTAACATATATTCTAAAAAAAATTGAATCATATAGGAGTTAGGATCGGATTTTCCCCCTTTTTCTTAATTGGAAAAACAACAGCTTCCTTAACGGGGCAAATCAGGTTGCTTTGGAGTTTGCAATAAAAAAGTATCGACATATCTTGAATATTAAGAAAATCGTTTAGTTTAAAATCAAGTTAGTTATTTTAAAATTTAAAATCTAAATAAAATATCTTTTTCTTTTTATATAATTATAAAATTAATATGAGAATAACGTAACTAATTATTAATTAATTAGAAATACAAGAAGTCGTATGTTATTAATTTATATATTATCCCCAAAATTCAAATATTACGAAGTAGAGCTACATGCATTTTACAATATCAAAACGAGTGCAGCTACAAAAGAAAAAAAAAGAAGAATCGTTTTGTAAACTTTCAAAAAGATTGAATGTGCATGAAGCAGCCTCTTTGTGCTGATACAAAAAGGAATGTGAAATGAGTGTAGCAGCATCTTGTTGGACTACGTATACCAAATTAAGTTGTAAGAGATATGTCTAGTTGCGTAAGTTATTTTGAACTGAAGTGGACTGGATTGATATCTAATTCAAAGTCACATTTGAAGTCTCGCGGGGTAATATGTAGTGCCGCTGAAATTTAGGCTGACTTTGAAATTGAAATTTTAAATAGGAATAATGGAGCTGTAATGTTATGCTTTAATCTTCCAACATGGCTGGTCACCGGGGGAGGTTATGACCCTCCAAGGAATCAGGGTGATGAAATGGCAAGGCCCTAGTGGTCGCAGAGCTCGAGGCCACCCATGCGCTAGATGGACAGACGAACTAGTAAAGGTAGCGGGAAGAAATAAGATGTCTTTGGCTTGACACAAAGATAGATGGAAGTCCTTGGAGGAAGCTTTTACCCGAAAGGAGTTCATAAAAGCCACAAAAAATAAAAATAAATGAATGAATGAATGAATTGATTATTACCTATTGAATTGTTAAAATTACTATTTAAATGTTATTTAATTATTGAGATAATATTGAATAATTAAAATGTAATGAATTAATAATGTATTAATAATGTAATATTGATACTGGCTCATACCAATGACTTTTCGAAATTTGTTTTCGTAAGTTAAGTGTGATAAATATCGATGACTGAAAAGTTTGTGCCCGGTATCGCAATAGGTTCGCCACCTATTCCATTTGGGACGTAAACATAACGGAAAGACGAGGCTTAACAGCTGCTGCCTACACCTTCGGGTAACAAAAGGCGTGAAAATTGGATATTGGAAAATTAAAATTATTAGTAATAAAATATAATGTACATTTTAAGGCAGTAAAGATATGTTGTTTTCTAATGGTTTCAGTGCAGAATAGTTTGGATGTAAATATTTTTGAACAAAAAGATTGTTCATTACTCGTGAAAATGATCTCTGTAAAGAGTTCGTAACGTCGGGAAATAAATATAAATAAGTAATGAATAAACGCGATATAATCCTAAAAGTTGTTTTAATGTTATGAAGGTGATTCGCGAAAATCTGAGAAATAAATATGTAAATATTTTTTTAAACTAACGAAAATCACCGATTGATTGTCTGTGCCCATGCTTAAGAGTTTATTGTTTTCGTTTTCTCCATTACTTTGGATAGTTATTTTATTTCATCGTAAGGAAACTTTCATCGGTTTTGTCAAGGAGCTAAAAGGAAAGCTCTCAACGCGAAAACGATTTACCAATATTTCTACGAAATAGTATTATTCAAGAGTAAAATCAAAATTTGGAAAATCCAAAAGTGCGCGCCTCACACGCTATTTGTCCTAGAAATCGGAGAAATTTGAATTGAATATAAGAAAAAAAGAATATTATCATTGATGAAATAACTGTTTTAACACAGCACTATTTTTTTTTGAATATATAGTTATAAATAAAAAAAAAATTGTAAATAAATAAGGAAGCATTTATAAAATATTCCATTAATTTCCTACATAGAAGATTGCCAATTTAAGTCTAAGCACATTCATTTGAAAGAATATATGTTTTATGTATCTTTAAAAGCGTTTTTCTTTCGAAACCAAAAAATAAGTATGTATATAAATGTATATATTTCTTGGCAAAGCTTTTAAAGTTACTTCCAGATTGTTGTCACTGTTCATTTTGCAGAGAAATGCGCGCTGATATATGATTATTGTTTAATGTTTGCGCAAGGAACTTCTGTATACAGAGGAAGTTCTCAAACAACCATTAAACAATAGAATATTTATTTATCAGACTTTAACGCAATCTCGATACGGAGCAATATTTTTAGTTTCATGAAACTTACACTCATCAAGAGAAATCACAATGAATAAAGAGAATACAGGAAAGTCATAATAAAAGTCTCGGTGGTTTGGAGGTCGAAACGGAGGTTTTGGAACCTTGAAACTGTTAGATATAATGCTGGCTCAGACCAAAGATTTTCAAAATCCGTTTTGGATGTTACCTGCGATGTATAACATACTTTGTGCCTATTTTGAGTAATAGGTTCGCCACCATTATTATTTGAGACCTGAAATATCGGCATTTAAAAGTCGGGAAGTTACAAAAAAGCTTAGTTTCTTTCAGTACATGTAAATAAGCAGGTGCAAATCCAATTGTAGTAGCCGAGGCGAAGTGGAAATCACTTTAGTGGCGGCGTCGTGACTATCACTGTCTCGGGAAATCTTTTATCGTGCTACTCTATTATCTCTGGACCACTGGGATCCTATAACGCAATGAACAACCGACCCACTCTGGACGGAATTGTGAATTGTACTTACGAAAGCTTACATTTTATGTCTTGAACTTTGAGTCGTTATTTCCAAAAAAGATGTATTTAGGTTTCATAGTGTTTTGTACTTTCTACCTCGTAGCACAGTCCGATAATATTATTAGCTCTGTAGTTAGTCCATGAAACAAATATTTTTAATTTCTTAATAACTGTGATAAATTTCTGCTAGTATTTTAGAGAGCACAGAATACTTCGGCACGCTGCTGAGGCTTGCTCAGTGTGATATGAAACGGGCTATGCTTGGAATCTCTCTGCGAGATAAAATACGTAATACAGAGATGCGCAAGAAATCTGGTGTAACCGACATAACCCGTAGGGTTAGTACGCTGAAGTGGAGATTGCCAGTGGGGTAGTAAGGTCCTCGAGCGGCGACTACTAGATGTACAGACAACCTGGTAAAATCCGTGGGTAGCAAATGGATGCAAGTAGCACAGGACCGGTAGTTGTGTCGCTCTATGGGGTACGCCTACATGCAGCAGTCGACCTCAAAAGAATGTTGATGATGATGATTGTTCTCATTTTTTATACCTACATGCAATAATTCTGAATAATATATATTTGTTCATAAAACGTCTGTCCAATTTCCTGTTTATACTCAAAATATAAAAGTTTACGACAAGCGACAGACAGTATGCTTAATAATATTATAGTAAGGTATATTTTATGACGTCACGTGTGGGTCTATATTATTACATAGTATAAAATAAAGTCGCTTTCCACAGTCTGTCCCCTTATATGCTGATATCTTTGAAACTACGCAACAGATTTTGATGCGGTCTTTTTTAATAGATATAGAAACTCAACGGAGTGGTTTGTATTTAAAATGTAGAAAATAAAATGTGATAAATAAAAAAATTAGTAATAGTACTTTAATACTATTGATGCGGAACAAAGTTCCACAGGTCAAATAGTATATTCTTACCAAACTATCTTATCGATAAGCCAGGACCTAGTGGGACACTATAAAATGCAACACTGGCAGGCGCACTTTCTTTTTCTTTTCCATAACTTGATATTTTTATACTCTTTTGTTTTTTTGGTCAACGCGTGGTGTTTGAGTTGGACGGACGTTTTGCTAAAACGGGTATTGTGTATATGGCTCATATGTAATACGCAATTGATGTAATTGATTATTAAATGCATGTCGGTTAATTAATGCGTTATTTTTTATAAACTTAAACTCTGATTTTGTTTGTAAGATCAGAAGTGGGATAATTAAAAACACGCGTTCGTATCCGTTCGTTTGCTTTATCCTGATATTAGTTATACAAATAGTTTTGAAAAGTGCTAAATAATTTTGTGTAGTTTTGAGGTTTTGAACGTGTTGTTTTACTTTTGGGTAAGTTTGATTTTGTTATTAAAAATCGTTATGGGACGATCTAGTAATTCAAAGAGGCGTGAGTCTTCGCGTAAGTCGCGACATACGGGGACTAGACACCGTGACAGTAGGTCACATGAGAATTGCAATGGTTCCGGTGATAGGAATTTGTCGCGATCACCTGAACATAGAGAAAGGTCTTATAGACATCGTGAAACGACACGTACACCGCCTCATAGTCCACGTATATGTCGGGATAGGTCTTCTTGTCGTCGCGATAACCCGCAGAATACAACTTTGGACCGTATTTTGTCGAGATTAGAAGCTATCGAAAATAAAGTGATAGGAACGCCGTCACAATTAGACACCGAACACCACGCGTCGATGCGCCATTTACCGGTTACGTCAACCCTAGTTTCTGACAACATTGCGCGTCCTTCGTTACAAATAAACATATCAGAAGACATAAATGTACGATCTACTAGTACTGAAGTTGATAATGAAGCTAATAAATTCATATTCAATAAATTCATTCATACTTTTTTTATATCTTCTTTTGACCCGAATATAAATGATTTTGATTCATGGTGTGCGGAAGTAGATCAGGCGAAGATTATAAATAACTGGAACGATCGTGAGTGCCTAGGCAGAGTAGGTGGGTGCCTGCGTGGCGAAGCCAAAAATTGGCTAAATGAATGGGTGACGAGTGACAGATCGTGGAGTAATTTTAAAGTCGAATTTCGGTCATTGTGTCCTCGTGAAGTTGATATTGCATCTATTCTATACGATGTTATGTGTAAAAGCTCGAATGACTTCTCTACTTACGCAGAATATGCACGAAAATCTCTCTTGCGTCTCAATATTGTGACGGGTCTTTCCAACGAGCTAAAGACAGCTATTGTTATAAGAGGAATCTCTGACCCTCAAGTTAAGGCGGCAGCTACAAATGCTAAACTGTTAACTAAAGATTTAGTTGAATTTTTGTCTGTTTATACTAAATTTAAAACACTCAATAAGCCTAATATTGTACAACATACTCAAATCCAACCTAAAAAAACGTGAATATCCAAACAGTGATAAAAACTCAGTTTGTTACATTTGCGGTCAGACCGGGCATAAACAGTGGGTTTGTTATAAGAAAGCAAAAACCGATGCGACGGTATCTCATAAGGAGCCTGCAGCGTCTAAACCTGCTGTTTATCGTGTAAGCAGTAACGATAAGTTTAGAAAATTCTGTACCTATTGCAAACGTAAAGGTCATTTGAGTAATGTTTGTTTTCAAAAACAGCGATCTGAGGCATTAAAGCAATCGCTTAATAATCAAAGTAATGACGCTGTAAATTTTCCTACAGAATCGAGGTCCAATGTAAAAACCTAATACCGGCTATAGTTGAAAAAGTACCTGTTGATATTATGATTGACAGCGGGTCAAATATTTCTTTAATTTCCGAATCCACGTTAAAGTATATTTCATTGAATAAGATCCCAGCTTATAGATTGATGAGAGGTATAGGGAGTCAGGAAGTTGAGTCAATCGCTTATGTAACCACTATTTTACAATTCCCTGAGGTGGCACTTGAGGCTGATTTATATGTGGTACCACCTCATTGTATTAACGCTCCTATTCTAATCGGCATTGATATTTTAAACCGAAAAGGTATAACCTATATTCGCACTAATGATGGTCAGAGATTAATTAGATCTGATGACCCCCTAATAGTTCATCATGTTACTGCAGTGGAGGTTGATCAGATAAAAACTTCTTTAACTGGTGAAGATAAAGAACGATTATTAAGTATTATTCGCCAATTCTCTGATTCGTTCATAACCGGTACTGCGACCTCCACTGTAAACACCGGCAGCATGGAAATAAAATTATCTTCTACAGTGCCAGTATGTCAGCGTCCCTACAAACTTTCAATAGATGATAAAAATAGAGTTAGAGTAATAATTAATGAATTACTTAGTAAAGGGATTATTCGTGAATCAAAGTCTGACTATGCAAGTCCTATCATTCTCGTTAAGAAAAAAGACGGGAGTGATAGGATGTGCGTCGACTATAGAGCGCTTAATGCGATTACAGTAAAGGAAAGATTCCCTTTACCATTGATCGACGATCATATAGATAAGTTAGGAGGGTTTAAACTGTTTACTAGCCTTGATATGGCTACTGGGTTCCACCAGCTTCCTTTAAAGGATGATGATTCGATCAGCAAAACTGCTTTTGTTACACCCGAGGGCCACTACGAATATGTAAAAATGCCATATGGGTTGGCCAATGCACCTGTTGTATACCAGAGAGTCATTACCAAAACACTAAAAACTTTAATAGACGCTGGCTCTGTATTAACATCGATGACGTCTTGATTATGTCCAATACTGTCAATGAGGGCCTTAATACACTACGAGAAGTGCTGCAAATCTTAAAGGATGCAGGCTTTTCGATAAATTAAAAAAAATCCATTTCTACAGCCAGACATAGAATACTTGGGAAAACTTATTGGACATGGTCAGGTACGGCCGAGTCCTTGTAAGATACAATGTTTAGTAAACTCTCCAAAACCAACTAATGTGAAAGAGGTTCGACAATTCCTAGGTTTAGCGAGCTATTTTAGACGCTACATAGCTGGGTACGCTTCAAAAACCTATTGCATAGCAAAATTACTTAGGAAAGGCGAACCTTTTGTGTGGGGTTTGGAGCAAGATACTACTAGGAATAATATTATACACTGTTTGACTAATGAACCAGTTTAAGCGATCTTTGACCCCATTTTGTCGACGGAAGTCCATACTGATGCAAGTGCTATTGGCCTGGGAGCTGTCCTCCTCCAGGAGCATTCCGGTAAGAGAAAGAGAGTGGTTGCCTATTTTAGTAAATCTACCCAGGGGGCATGAAACACAAGACTGGATGACTAAACTAAAAGAAGGGCAGTTAGATACAACTCGGTATGTAATTAAAAATGACTTGTTATTTTATAAATACGTGCCAACCGGTGAAGAACCCCGGATGCTATGTTATATCCCAAAAGGTTATAGACTTAGTCTTTTAAGAATATTCCATGATGACCATGAGCACGTTGGCATTGACAGGACAACTGATTTAATTTTACGACATTTTTGGTTCCCTGGACTACGTCAATTTATAAAAAAGTACATAAATCACTGCCTTGTGTGTCTTTCACATAAAAAGGTGCCTAGAGCTCTCCAACAGCCAATAGAATCTTGGACAAAGCCTAATATTCCATTTCACATTCTACACACTGATGTTCTCGGGCCTTTGCCAGAGTCTAACGGTTTTAAGTACATTTTAATCTTAGTTGATGCATTTTCCAAATATAGTCTTCTTTACACTAAGACAACGAGCTTCCCAGCTACTCAACGTCAACCAGCAACGCCAAGACGAATATGTAAACCAAGGTCGAAGACAACGACGAAAATTCAATGTTGGTGATTCTGTCTTTGTCAGTAGGGCATCACAAAGCACGGGCAAATTGGATTCGGGCATGCGAGGACCGTACAAGATTGTGCGAGCCCTGCCTCATCATCGCTACAAACTTGAGTTGATAGCCGGCTCATACAGAAAACAAACTGAGGCAGCTGCGGAACACATGGTTCTATGGCGAGGAGAGTGGACGCCCGATACGTGCAGAGCCTCCTTTAATAATGGTTAGGAAGCTTCGACTTTGTGAACGGCGTAAAGCTGTGTCACCTTTGTGAACGGCGTAAAGCTGTGTCACCTTTGTGAACGGCGTAAAGCTGTGTCACCTTTGTGAACGGCGTAAAGCTGTGTCACCTTTGTGAACGGCGTAAAGCTGTGTCACCTTTGTGAATGGCGTAAAGCTGTGTCACCTTTGTGAGCGGCGCAAAGCTGCGTCACCTTTGTGAACGGCGTTAAGCTGTGTCACTTCCATGAATAGTGAATGTCATGTCACATCTGTGAGTGACTCTTGGAGTACTTCTTACACTTAAAGTGATTTTTAGTTGGTTATGTTGCGATTATCATGTCTGTATCGTGCATGATCGTGACTGGCTGACGTGAGTCACTTGGCGAAGTTATCCTTTCAGATCAATATTGTGGAGGCCAATCCCCCGCAATGTTTCTTTTGTATCTTGTAATCACACTGTAACTTAAAAATTGCAACTGAAGTTATTTAAATCATTTAAAGTTTCGGTGTTAGCATTTTTTTTTTATATAGCTTGTGAAGGCTTGAGTGCACGCTTGCCTTCTCAAGTCCTAAGATTTTTTTATGTTTAAAGTGACAATTATAACAATAAACGAAGAATAACTTCATCTTGCAAATTCAGTTGTACTGTAAATACATAACTGAACTCAAATGTATTATGTTTTCAGATGATCATGTTGATGAAGAAGGCAATGTTGCAATAGAGACGAGTGATGAAGCGGTCGAGGACGACTCACAGTCAGGAACGGCCGTCTTACCAAACTATCTTATCGATAAGCCAGGACCTAGTGGGACACTATAAAATGCAACACTGGCAGGCGCACTTTCTTTTTCTTTTCCATAACTTGATATTTTTATACTCTTTTGTTTTTTTGGTCAACGCGTGGTGTTTGAGTTGGACGGACGTTTTGCTAAAACGGGTATTGTGTATATGGCTCATATGTAATACGCAATTGATGTAATTGATTATTAAATGCATGTCGGTTAATTAATGCGTTATTTTTTATAAACTTAAACTCTGATTTTGTTTGTAAGAATATATAATATATATACTATACTATAATATATAAAATAAAGATACATAAACATAACTTCACGCCTTTTGTTACCCAAAGGTGTAGGCAGCGGCTGTTAAGCCTCGTCTCGCCGTCATGTTTACGTCCCAAATGGAATAGATGGCGAACCTATTGCCATACCGGGCACTAAGTTTTCAGTCATCGATATTTATCACACTTAACTTCCGAAAACAATTTCGGTAAGTCATTGGTGTGAGCCAGTGTCAGGATTCTAACCCGGACCTCTGGATCAGAAGCCGTGTGCTCCACCACTGGACATCCGAGACGACTATAATATATACATATATTGTTGTCAAAACTCAACAGCACAGAAATAGATCAAGATAGAACGGCGAATAGGCGTGGCAAGCGTGCCAAAACCATGCACTATATTGCATGCTTTTCGAAACTCGCCCTCATTACGCAACGAGCGTTCCTGCCCTGCGTTCAGGACGTAAAAAAATTGATAAAACGTCACATATATGCCTTATTGTGCTGTGGCAAATTGTAAAAACAAAAGTAGTGAAGCAAATATGAAAAAAGGAAATACTCTCGAGAGCAATGAATCCGGGTCACTTAAAGAATGTTAAAAATCTCGGAAACTAAAAATGATCGGTTAATGCAATAAATTGTATTTAATAGACAATGTAATACTCCTTAAATGAAAGTAAAAAAAATATGAGTCACCATACATTTTATTAACACAAAATTACATAAAGAAAAAATCTGCTGATCTCTCCTTAAAACAAAAATAGGAAACATGAAATTGTTGAACTTTATTACGATTTTCTTGAATTTTAATACTTCGTATTGCCTCCTCGTGCTTCCATTACTGCGTTTACGCGGTTTGGCATGCTGTACACCAAGTTCCTTATACGATTTTGGGGAATATTCTCCCATTCCTCTGTGAGAGCAATTTTGAGCTCACGAAGCGTGATTGGGGGAGGGTTTCGTTGTTTTACGCATCTGCCTAGCTCGTCCCAAGCATGCTCGATCGGGTTGATATCCGGGCTGCGCGCTGGCCACTCCATACGAGTAATGTTCATCTCTTGAAGGTAGTCATTCACAATCCTACCTGTATGAGGTCGGGCATTGTCATGCATAAATATAGCATCCTCACCTAAATTGACCATAAATGGACCAACGTGATCATTGAGGATTTCTTCCACATATCTTACGCTAGTTAAAGAGCCGTTTTCTATGATCACCAGCTCTGTGCGACTTTCAGAAGAAATTCCGGTCCACACAAGTACAGACCCACCACCGTAGGCTACTTTTTCCTCGATGCATGCTTGCTTGAATCTTTCCCCTGGTCTTCGATACACTCTGTGTCTTCCATCGTGCTTGTAGAGCATAAATTTTGATTCGTCGGAGAACATAACTTTTGACCAATCTTCAATACTCCAATTTACGTGGCTCTGGGCATATCTTAGTCTTGAAATACGATGCCCACGCTCCAGTTTAGGGCCGTTTGCAGGTCTAAGGGGTTTTAAGTTAGATTCAGCAAGCCGACGTCTTACTGTCCATGCACTTGGGTTACTTCCTCCGAGGCGTCGAAACTGATTGGTGAGTTCAGTTCCTGTGAGAAAGCGATTTCGAAGCATGGTGTTCACCAAGTATCGGTCTTCTCGTGCTGTGGTATACCTGGTTCTGCCCGTTCCTGGTCTGCGTAGGTTAGAACCAGTTTCTTCGTAACGTCGGAGAACTCTTTGTACTGTTGACAGCGACACACCAACAGTCCTGGCTGTATCGCGCTGACTGGGGCCGGTTTCCAGCATTGTAAGTATTCTGGTGCATTCTTCAGGCGTAAGCGACATAATTTCAGCTTGAATAATGAATATAGAGCACTATCAACATGGTTTATGTACCCACATAAATGACAGATTACAAACAAAAGCAAAACCAAATGCTGTAATTTCGTAGTTCCATCTTCGAAAGTGGCCCTTTTTCAAATTTGATTTTTTTATGATATAACTTTACAATAACTAAGAAGTTTTAATACCTTCATTTAAGGAGTATTACATTGTCTATTAAATACAATTTATTGCATTAACCTAGCATTTTTAGTTTCCGAGATTTTTAGGATTCTTTAAGTGACCCGGATTCATTGCACTCGAGTGTATTTCGTATGATCAGTAAGTATAGAAAATCAGTAGAAAGTATTTTTTTGAGATTATAAATTATTGTTTTACTTTTACTATGTTTAATAATTACGATCACAAGTTGTATATTTTTTCGTTATGATAAATATCCATTGCTGTCCGCATTCAACGCTCGTATACAAAAACATTGCGCGCATAAATTATACGCGTAATGTACGTCGAATCGAACGAAATACACAATACACCTGCAAGTTGATCGCTGTGTCTGTTAATCGCTGTGATTGGTCTTCGAATGTTAGAGATGGGCACTCCATGTATCGTTGAGTCTTAGGACTTATCGATAAATTAATTCAATAATAATTCGAGTATCAGCTCATGTCTTGCTTTGTCCCTACTTTATTCTAACACCACAAATTTCAACCAAAGTGCTTCGTAATTACATTGGCAGCAGTTTATTTGACAGTATAAGTTTTCACCAATTTGACCAATCGCTAATGGAAAATCATCTCGTTTTTCCAAAACGGGCAGTAGCCGAGGTATATGTCGACGTTCGGCTTCGTTATTTAACCAGGACTGTAAGGCCAACCCTTACAAAAAGGCAAATATTTAATAAATGTGTATAGTTTCAAGGACAGTAAAACATTTATAATTAAATTTTATATACTGTTGGAAAAATATGTTTTAGGTATTAATATGTCGGATTAAAGTATTTAACATGTTTTACTTTCTATGATTATCGTTACACAAAATCAATAAAGTTGGTACAATATAAAAATAATAAAATTAACACACGTTGCCGATATTAATATCGATAATCTAATGAGTGTGTCTCCTAACTAGTCGCCCCGCTCACAATGAAAATGACGTCACGCTGTGGGCGTGGTTTTTCAAAAAAGTGACACGCTCGAAATGTATGGAAATATGACATCGCAGCCGTTCTAATTGATCTATTTCTGTGCTCAACAGATATTAAACTACTCTTATTCATCTACAAAATCAATTACTTCTTTAAATATCTAATTTTATTTTAAACGTTTTAAACGTACTATGACTGTTTATAAGATCAATCCTAGTCTGTAATTATGGACTTTTACTACTTCAAATTGTCTTCCTTGTATTTAATTCAACTTCAATATTTTATTTCAAGGTGAATTATTAAAATATTATAAAAAACAACACAAAACAGGCTGTGTCATCTAAGCAGTTTGGTTAAAATGTGTTGCATGGTTTAATAAAGTTTGTCCGTCTTCGAATTGGAACGCAATTCGGTTCGTTCATTCAGTCTCGAATGAACTAGAAAAATAAGCAAGAAACATTCTTATTTGCTACTCTCTCCAATAATGTCCCTTCAGTAAATGTACAGACAGTTTATTTATGATATTGATGTGATCCACCATTCTAGCTAAGTGTACGTGACTTAATTTGCAATTTTTACAGCAAAGTAAGATTGTTGGGAATCATTTTGAGATATCAATCGTGTGTACTAATTAAAATATGTAAGGCATGGTTTTGAGGAATACTCTAGTTAAATAAATAAACTAGTGAACGACAATATTGTTCGAAATTCGAATATATATTTTTTAAGGGATAGGTGGGCAAACGAGCATGCGTGTCACCTGATGGTAAGTGACCAGCGCCGCCCATGGACACCTCCAACACATATAGTATTACAGTTGCGTTGCCGACCTTTAATGGCGTAGGAAGGGAAAGGATGGGGAAGGGAGGTAGGCCTCCGGGTACCTCTCTCACCGAACGAAACGCGGAATGAGCCACTTTACGTCGATGCTTGGCTCTGCCACTGTTATACTAATGCCACTGCACACATACCGTTGTATTTTTGGCTTCCTTTGTTTTTTCTTCTTTTTGGAAATTTAAGGTATTGTCTATATTATTTTCATAGCTAATTACTAAGTATATTTACGTTTGTTACATAGATTTTATTTTCATTTATATCGAAGTGTTTTTATACCCGAAGGTACGCAGCGGCAGTCTCGACTCGACGAATTTATACGTCGCAAATGTATAATCTATTGCATACATCAAGCACAATCTTGTCGGTTTTCGATATTTATCACTTCGGATAAGAACTGGAATTAAATTTGCAAAGAGTCACATCTAGCGACAGATTATTGTTCATTTGTCTTTCTACGAGCGCCGTGATTGCAATCGGTCTTTGAGGCGTCAGGTGCGAGTCGTATCGTTCAATTGAATTCATTTAGCAAATATCTGAATTCACTACATTACTATGAGCTTTGCTGTATATTGAGTTCAATATAACTCATCAGACACGCCTTTGAAGATCATATAACAATAAATCTTTCGTATTATAAAAGTATAATTGTTAAGTACAACACTGACATTCGAGATGTTATTTTTATTCTTCTAGCACATTCTCTATACACTAGCTCTTTTGACATCAAAAAGAATTACACAATCTCAATATAATTTAGTGCTAGAAGGCAATCGTGGGTCCGTCGTAAAAAAACACTGAAAGTTAAACATCGCAGAGCTTCTTCCACTAACTGAGAATTTCGATTAATCCAAGTTCTGAGAGGAAAGCGGACGACGCAACCATTTATCAGACCGTTCTTCTTATGTTTAATTTAATTTTACCACCAGCATACTTGTAGTACGACATTAATTGTATCGAGCTACCCGCACTCAGGGATTACCCGATATTGTCTTGCCGAGCTTTTGATACAAACCCCCATTTAAGGGGGATTTAATACTAAATATATATTCAGTATCGCAGTGATAGTTTCTCCTAAAACTAAATAAGAAATTTGACATGAAAAATTATATCCATAACTGGACGGTTTTGGTTAAAAGACCTTTCTCACGCAAACGTTGTTGCTGTGTTACAAACTTGCCTGTTGAGGTTATTCCAGAGAAATAATATAATAATTATTAGTACAATGATGAGGTGTTATGATAACCCATATTTTTGTCGAAAACTGACATATTCAATCTAACTTAAAAAGAAACTCTACCTATAATATAATTTATAATTAAATATAAAATTATGATGGTAAGTGCCACTTTTTTATGTTAAGCACGGAACATGATTGAGAACTTTTCAGAACACCTAATTATAAATTATATTTATGAGGGAGCTTATTTCTCTTTAAATTGCAAATTAGTTTGAACATAAAATCGTATCGGACTCTGTATAAACACATTATTATCTTTTTATCAAACCTGCAAATTTCTGGAGTCACTTTTCTTGAGAATATATTTTAGATAAAACCTATTTTAACAGAAGAATTAAGCACCGCCGCCTTTTTCGAATTCGGGTAAAAGTATAGGCGAAGACTTTCTTTTTTAAAATGAAAAAGTATGACTGTCTATGTGCTGTATAAGTTATTAACTATAAAATAATAGTATCGGATCGAATTAAAAATAGCGTGATAAGGGAGAAATGCAAGTTGAAGATGATGTATTGACCAAGGTGGAGAGAAGTATGATAAGATGGTTTGGTCATGTTGCAAGAATGAATAAAAGGCGATCGACTAAAAGAGTATTTGAAGCGAATGTGAGTGGCAGGGTCGGGATCGGGAGACCAAGACGGAGCTACCACAATCAAATAAATAGTCTATTTAGAAAAGGCAAAATGCGTAGATGAGGCGAAAGATGTGTGTAAGTATCGTAGCTTGTGCAAATCCAAATGGAATTGCGTCTGGTTGCTTTGGATCTATTATAAAGATTTATTTCCAATAAAAATAATTATAGTTTACATAGTAAATTCTTTGTTCGATTTTTTATTACAAGGTGTAATTATTTTACAGTCTCGGTGGCGCAGTGGCTAGCATCCCGCTTCTGATTCAAGAAGTAGTGGGTTCAAATCCTGGCACACACCAATGACTTTTCGAAATTTTCGAAAGTTACGTGTGATAAATATCGATGACTGACAACTTTGTCCCCAGTATGGCAATAGGTTCGCCACCTATTCTATTTGGGACGTAAACATAATGGCGAGACGAGCCTTGAAAGCCACTGCCTACACTTTCGGGTGGAAAAAAGCGTGAAGTTATGTTTATATATGTTTATATAATTATTTTAGAAGCAGATGGCGCTGTACGTATTACGGCTAAAATTATACGGGTATATTACATGCTTAACCTTGCCGTATATGACAAGTAGAAACACCCCCGTGGTTTTAACCGGTAGACCGTCCTATTGAGAGATTGGTAGGAGACGTGGAGTCCAACATAACCACCAGTTTCCCACGCGGTGGGTGCCTATCAAATAGGGCTAAAAATATATATACAACACGCTTTTAACTCACATCTTAAACATCAAACCGTTAGCAAAAATCTTGTGTAGTCAAACTGTAAAAGTGATTCTTGAAGTAATGCGTTCGAAATGCCTTCGCGTCAGTTCCGAGGGATTATTTTGACGGATTAATTCAGTAACGCCAATTGCTTCCAGTGGATTGAAATGTTACGATCCCTTTAAACTTGTATGAAATAATATTATTATTCTTTATTCCCGAAAAGTGATGGCCTCTGTCTCTAGTGAAAAATCATCGAAAATAAACATGTCTCTCTCATTGATTGCTCCGCTCTCTTCGTACTAGGCAAAAAGAACAGACGAATTTAGTCATTGTTAGCTGTTGCCTTCCCTGTCCTCTAAATCCCCTTGTATCCTTCCTACATACCTAAACCATCGGATCACGCCCATCCTTATTTTAACATCAAACTCTTTTTCAGTCCAAGTTCCTTTTTCAATTATAGTTTTTATGACACGGTCAGTGAACGTCACGCCGCATATTTTGCGCAGTGCACGCTGTTCAGCCAAACTTATAATTTCTTTTTATTTCTGCAACTGAGATAGTGTTACAGTTGCATTGTCGTCCTTTCAAATAGGATAGGGAAGAGGTCGCAAGTGGAAATTGCGGGAGGGGAAGCGGATAGGTTAATGAGTTTTCCCTCTGTATACCTCGCTCACCAAACAACACGCGACATGAGTGACCTCACGTCGATATACTAAGAGGTCGTGGTATTTCACTAAACGAGCCGGCCCATTGCAGTGAACCGCGTGGCTTTACCACTGTTTAAAACCACGACAAGTACTTCCATATCCAGAGATCTGAATTTTCTTGCATAAAATATAGTCGTTATCCCAGGATATATATCAGCGACGGATTATTTCAAAAAGTTGTATACAAACTCTAAGATACGTTTTCAGAAGTTTACAAGTTGTACTTGTTACTTTGCAAGCTAAATCACAATTTAATAGATGTTAGTGTCTGCATCTCAACTTAGATTACCCGTTACCAACATTTTTCTAACGGTAATCATTATATAGTATAAAACAAAGTCGCTCTCCGCTGTTCTTTTATATGCTTAGATCTTTGAAACTACGCAATGCAGTCTTGATCCCAACGCTAACTTATGGAAACGAGAGTTGGGTACGGCAGAGTGTGCATGAAAGTAGGATAAACGCGGTAGAAATGAGGGCATTGCGCAAAATCTGCGGAGTGACTCTCGCTGACCGCGTCGAAAACAAGGTTGTAAGGAAGGAAGTTGGATTGAAAGAGAGTGTCCGATGCTCCGATAGCTCGAACATGCAGAAAGGATGGATGATGCAAGACTGACTAAGCAGATATTCAATGCAAAAGCGGCTGGAGTTAGGATTCAAAGAGGGCCAAGACACGCATTCCATGACCACATAGAAAGTGCTCTGGAGGAAGGTGATGTTAGGAGCCTCAAAAATCGACGCGCGGGCATGAAAAGAGTTATGAAAGTCAGCGAAGCGGGTGAGGCGTGTAAGAATCGTGCCTTATGGCGTTCCGTTCTCTCTGCCTACCCTGCAAGGGGTTTGGCGTGAAGTTATGTGTGTGTATTTTAATATAATGTATAAAATAGTCTTGAATTGGCAATTCTAAATTTGCTAGTTTTATTGTAAACTTCCTAATAATATTAAATCAAGCAAGAACACTAATGTATTCAAAAACAAAGTTTTCAATTTATTAAATGACTAAGTGTATTACTGTATAAGTTATTATCTCGAGGACCAATTTAAATGACTATTGACTGTAACGAACAATTTTGACCTTATTATATTGCAATTGTTAGAATTAATTTTATTTTGACAGTGTTGTATTTATCCATTGCATAATTATTCTTATTGTATCTACTGATTTGACGGGCCTCGTGGCGCATTGGTAAAACTACCGGCTGCAGCACTGAGGTCAGGGGTTCGATTTCCACCCGAGCACAAATATTTGTGACAAACATGAATATTTGTGCAGCGTCTGGGTGTTTTTCTATGTATTATAAGTATGTATTTACAAAAGAAAAGTATATATGTACTAGTATCCATTATCTAGTATCCATAGCACAAGCATTTAGTTGCTTAGTTTGGAACTGGAGGGCGCTGTGTGATTTGTGTCCAAGATATTAAAAAAAAAACGATATTTAAAGTCAATAATTAGACTTTTCTACATATTTTTTCATTTATGTGTTTTACATGCCAGACAGTAGAATATGGTATAGCACTATCTTATTGTATATTAAGACCTGTTTGTTCCCATATTCGCAAAATATTTGATTTAATTTGATAAAACCTTATCTTATACGCTAGTCGGTTTTTAAGGCCCCTTCCACAAGGACACGTTAAATTTGGCCGTGGTAAATCTGTTGTGACTGTCTTTGACATTGACATCTTTCCGCTTTTGCATTGCTGTTCATCAATGTTTTTTAAATTAATATTTTGATAGCAACATTGTAATTTATATCAGTGAAAAATCATTAACTGTATACTTTTCTATAGTTCAAACTCATTCATTAACGTTATAATTATATTAAGGGTAGCTTGTCATATAATTTGCTATGTTGTATTGGCTGCCTGGGTTTTTGTATGATGAAATGGAGCAGATAAAACTCTCAAAACTCTTCCGAAGTTCTGAATTCAGCCATCCGCCATAATGGATTTAAAATTACGTTACTTAAGTTTGCCATGCTTAATTAACCATGCAAAAACTGCGCAAAGTTTTAATCGACCAAGGATATTTTAAAATGTTTGACTCAAATGATCATATACAAAGTTATCGTGAATTTTATAGATATTACACAGCACAATGTATATTATTATGTATCTTCATGCCAAGTCCCTTGCGGAGTGGGCCAGAAAGATCAGGGCGCCATGAATGGGTGGTTTTTTTCTCCTTTTCCATCCTACTAGTGTGTGAAGCTTAACTTAGTCACTAATAAAAAGGTGACCTGATTACTTGTCTGCTCCCCTATCCGATAAAAAATATTTCACTCACTTCTTTAGACGAGCCTCGTGGTGTATTGGTAAAACTACCGACTGCAGAATTACTACCTGACAATAGACATATGCCATCACGGACTTTTTTGTAGACGTCGTGAAGTTGTAAATAACAGTGTACTACATTGTTTTGATCTATCATTTATGGGTCAGCCAGCGTTTTCAATTAAAGTGTGCACATACAAACCACCCCGTTGACCTTAATAAAAAAAGCATAAGCGTATAAGGGGACAGACAGCGGAAAGCGACTTTGTTTTATTCTATGTAAAGATATAGTCATATCAATTTTCGAAAACAAAAAACTCATTAATATTTATGTTTGGTCATTGATTCATAATGTGTACATATAATATTTCTTCTATTTTTTTTTGCTATAACACGACAATAATGTCGGTCCTCTGTAAATATATGACTGTAATATATTGTCACGCGTCACTGGAGATTAGACAAGTGGGAGACTCAACAAATTAGACTCCATTTCTGTATACTTTTATTTTACTTGTTAAATAATGGTGGGTTTGCGATTTTTCGCATCTATTGAGTAATCATTGGAACACTAGTTTAATTTTAGTATTCATTTAGTAGAGTTTTTTTTTTGTATGAGTATGTGATTTTTACTTTTATGTTTCTTCCTTTAATTGCTTACATACATAACATAACGGATTTGTTACCCAAAGGTGCAAGCAGCGGCCATTAAGCCTCGTCTTGCCGTTATGTTTTACGCCCCAAATGTAATGGGAACATATTGCCATTCCGGGCACAAAATTTTTAAGTCATCAATCAAATTTTTAAATCACACTTAACTTCCAAAAACAATTTCGAAAAGTCATTGGTGTGAGCCAGTGTCAGAATTCAAACCCGGACCTCTGGATCGGAAGCCGTGTGCTCGAACGCTGGACCATCGAGACTAATTATTATGGAATATCGTGAGTTCGTTGTTTTAAATAAAAAATGTGGTTTTCAGTAAAGACAATGGTCGGTAAGCTTTAGCTTACTTCTATTCATTTTGAACTTTGGTCCAAAAAGAAACAGAAATTTTCTGTTACTAAAATTTATGACTATTTAAATAGCACTAATGGAAGCGGATTAATAAATAATCACGAATTCTATAAGTGACAGAATATGTTTATTTATCCCTGGATTAAATATATGTATGAATTTGTTTAAATGAAAATCTTTAGAGAGAATAGAGGTTTAGCAAACCGAGTTGTGATTTAGATTTAGTTCAAATTCTGGTTCACACTAATGACTTTTAGGAAGTCATGTGCTATAAATAACGATTATAACCCCTCCTCTCCCCCCTCCTTACGGTAAGCAACTGACACCGCCCTTGGAAGTCTAAAACACTTCGAGAATGACGATTTTGTTCAACGGTGGTAGAGCTACGCAGTTCACTGCCTCAATGGGCTTGCTCGACTGGTGAAATACCACGACCTCTCAGAATATCGACGTAAAGTGGAACAGGCCGCGTTTCGTTCGGTGACAGCGGTATCCGGAGGCCCACCTAGCCTTCCCCATCCTTTCCTATCCTACTTCCTTATAGGTCAGCAACAAACGCCTCGTTTAGCTCGTTGAGAGAGGTATCCGGTAGTCGTATCCGGATCCCCAACACCTTCCCTTCTCCTGTTCATATCTCACTTCCGACACCTTACCTATCACATTTCAAAGGCTAAACTAACAACAAAATTTTTACACTATCTGTGCTGCAGGTGTCAATGGGCTAGTTGTTTTCTTTTATGTGACACGCCTGCAAGTTTGCCTCCCTATCTCATAAAAATAACCTTCGAGTGTGATCTTGAAATTAGAATACATACATAACTTCACCCTAAATCCCTTACGGGGTAGGCAGAGAGAACAGAGCGCCATAAAGCACGATTCTTACACACCTCACTCGCTTCGTTGACTTTCATATCTCTTTTCATGCACGCGCTTCGATTTTTAGGGCTTCTAACATCACCTTCCTCCAGAACACATTCTATTTGGTTATGGAATGTGTGTTTTGGCCGTCCTCGACTCCTACATCCATCCACTTTTGCATTGTATATCTGCTTAGTCAATCTTGCATCACCCATTATTTCTACATGTCCAAACCATCTTAGAAGATTCAGCAGATTTCTTACTTTTACACCGACCAAAGTTAGAATAAAAGAAAATAAATGGGTTATACTGTGATTCGTGACTCATCTCCACAACTCACTATACTGAAGGACGAACGAACTCTCTGTATATTGTGACGAGACATTAGACGCGCCAACATCCGCGATTTTTTGTGTACTTAGTTTAGTCTGAACAAATAATGTCGTACGAATTGGGGGCGTACATGTTTATTACCTTTGTTATCTGTTTATATGTACCAGATTCTGAGAATAGACTCGATCAAGGAAGATTATATCTAATGTTAAATGAAAAATAGAATACAAACAGTTTTCTGGGTATTGCATGAAAGGCTTTTGATGCCAAGTGCGACGAATGTTATTATATATAGATATTTGTAATAGACTCTGGGGACATGGGGTCCGAGTGCTTGTGCACTTTATAAAGATCTTGCAAAGAGACTGATCGAGACCTCTGGCGACCAGAAACCTGGTCTATTCTTCGCACAGGGGATTAGCATTGCCATTTAGCGTGGCAATACTGCCAGTCTTCTGGGCACACTGCCCAGTTCGAGATGGGGAGAAATTTAATTTCTGCTAGTTATTTCATTGTATATATTGTAGGTAACGTATTTTTTTTATTTTCTCTTATTATTGTCAATAATAAGAGGAAATAAAGGTATAATACAGGTATAATGAAGTACAAGTGCAACGTGTGTGCTTATTTATTGTTAACAATGTGATTAAAACCTGAAGCATACATTTGAACGTAATATTTAATATATAGTTAGAACGTTTAATGTTACAGGAGCCGTAGAATAATTTTTCAAGTGATTACTATCAAGCTGGATCTTCGTGAATAGCTTCGCTTCAATGAGACGCCCAGCAATGTCCTATGCATAATTTTTGACTATGGTAGCTAACGGATGTAGCTATGACGAAATATGTTTATTTGATGATTCTCAAAAAAACATTACGGGCCGAGAGTTACTTTTGTAATTGTCGAAATAATTGAAAAACATATTTGTCCTACAAAATGAAGGGTTTGATCACAGATCCTTTCACAAATTCTTTCAGCGTAGTTGGAAAATGAGGTCATGATAAATTATTACTAACTAGCTGCTACTATTTATTTAATAATAATGACAGCTAAAACTAAACTCTTTCTCTCTCTCTCTCTCTCTCTCTCTCTCTCTATTTGTAAGATCAAAGAGGTACGTAGAGTATTGTTTTGTAATTTTAATAATATAATTTTGATATAATTTATTTACAAACGTATTTTGAAACCATTACAGTTTAATTATTCAAAGATTTCACCGAATTTAATTAAAAGTCTTTAGACAGACGTTTCTTCCTCCTCAAATATTAAGAATTTTGCGATAGTCTTGAAAAAAATTATGATATTAATATTACTTATCCTAATTTTATCCAAAATTATAAGAATATAAAATTCATTGGATATTGTATTCCAGCCATTATTACGTACATACATTCATAAGGCACAGTTCTTTCACGCCTCACTCGCTTCTTTGGCTTTCATAACTCTTCTCATACAGCTTCGTTTTAAGGCTCCTGACAACAAACATCTTTCTCAATTACAGTCAATCTGGGAAACTTAAGCTTTCAATGTATTATTGGCCCACTAACTCACTTTTGCTTTCTTTACTTGGTGATACATGAACGTGTTGCATCTTACCATACCACATTGTACTATATTTAATTGTACTATATTCATATTAGTTGTAAGCGTCGCAACATTAACTTTTAACAAGAAGGATTTATGTTAAAAATGATAAACCTCTTTCAGACAAGAATTTATTTTTAAAAATTTCAAATATAGAAGATAGTGTTTTGTTATTTTTCAGTATTTTTTCTTGTTTGGTCTCTTACATACGCATTTATATTCCCTATTGTAATATTGGAACGGAGTTCCTTATCGCGCGTTGTGAAAGGGGGCTAGACGGAAAAAATTCTTACGAAAAGTTGTCACGGCACTTTTTCCATGCCAAACTAGGGCACTTTCAAGTATCGGCTACCCAAATGGTCTAGTGGCTAGGATACCTTGCTCTCATACAGGGGGCTCGGGTTCGAATCCCGGTATCGGAACTCTTTTTTGAAGTTTTTTTTTCCATGTTTTCATATTTTATATATGTTTTTTTTACAGAAGGAACTAGAAAATTGTACGTACAAGTGCGATCAATGTTGCTTAGAATTATCCGGCATTTATAAATTAAAACGTCACAAAGCTATCTGTAGTAAGTCTTGTACTTAAATAAAAACTAATCAGCAAAATTTAAAAGAAAAATCAAGAAAACCCACATAAAATAAGCACAATTTTTTTTGCAAATTGTGTCGATTCTACATTAGCCAAAGGAACTTCGTTCCTACCTGGTGTCCACCACATCTTTTTTTTGTTTTATTTTTATTTTAGAAATATTTGCTTTTTAACTTCACGGCTGTTTATTTACTCCTCCTTCTATATGAGTAATGTAGAAAAAGTAAAGAAATTAAAAGCTAGTTTGTGGGCCAATGTTACATTGAAAAGTTAAAGTTACCCAGACTGACTGTACTCGTTCTTTATGGTCATGGGAAATGTCTCGAGGCCGTTTTCGACTCCTATACAGATCCACTTTTCTATTATATGTCTGCTTAGTCAATCATGCATCATTAATTATTTCTACATGTCTGAACCAGCCATTATTGCAATATAAAAATAAAAGCATGTTATATATTTTGCCCAAATTAAAAAAGATAAAAATAAATGTAACTTTATATAATCTTAGTAATGATTATACGTTATTTCATTATACATGGCCATTGCCAAATTACGATTGAAAAAAAAATAGTATTCATACCGAAAATATTCTATTTCTGACATAATTCATAACGCAGGCCAAATTGTTCGGGAATTTTATTAATAAATTGTTTCATTCTGTTATTTTTCCCATGAAATATTGGACAAGTGAATAATAAGGAAGCTTATCTAAGATAACACTAATAACAAAATATTTATTGCCGAAAAAAATATAATATTTTCATGCTTTAAATATTTCCGTCTTCAAAGGAATGTAATTGCTTCGCTGTTCTGTTCGCTCTCTTATCATATTAATAAAAATAAAATAAACAAGTAAATACATCGATTACGTTTAATATTATTTTCTGATATACAACAGTTTCAACAGTGGTAGAGCCAAGCAGTTCGCTGCGTGAATGGGCCGGCTCGACCGGTGAAATAGCATGACCACTCAGAAGATCGACGTAAAGTGGCACATGCCGCGTTTCGTTCGGTGAAGTTCTAGGTTAAGCAACTAAATGCTAGTTATTATGGATACTAGATTACTGGTGTATTATATATATTTGGTAATAAGCACGTCTTTAATTTGCGAATGGAGAGCCACATTAGGCTTACAATGTATCATTTTGGGACTCAAGTCATACGTAGCGTAGCCTATAGCCGTGGTAGTACTATTTGCAGTGGCAGACTCACGCAGTTCGCTGCACGTATGGGCCGGCTCGATCGGTGAAATACCACGACCTCTCAGAATATCGACGTTAAGTGACTTTTGCTGCGTTTCGCTCGGTGAGAGAGGTATCCGGAGGCCCAATCCTTTTCCCGATCAAGCCGGATGCTTGCAGGCAGCGAACTGCAACACTCTACCACTGTTAAATTAATACGATTCTTAATAAAATGGAATTGTCCATTATTTACTTGTTGTTTTTTAATTAGTTAATTAGTTATTTTTACTAGTGAAGGTCATTATAAAATGTCAAACCAACTCTTATTAAATAGTCTGAAATGTTCCACAATTTTGTTTTGGAAATATTAAAGAAACTTCTCTTAAAGGCTCTATTATAAACTAATTATATATTAGACCGTCAAAAGATTTAAAAAGAAATTTCGGAATTCAAATCAAGACTTCATATTTTGTTTTTAGTAGTTATCATCATTATCCTAAAGACCAGTAAATGCAAAATAGAATTACAGTACAAAAATTTAGTTAAATATTTTAGGACATAATTTACATGTACCTACAGTTCAAATAATATTATATAACGACAGGGATATCTTACTGTTCAAGTTAATAAAGCATACTAAAGTCATTTAATATACGTCGAAAGAGGGCGTGTTACGCTTGCAGTGCTAGAGCTCCCAATATCTCGGAGGATGAGAGGAGGTGTAAAAGAGCGTCCGAGTCTCACTGAACAAAACATGGCCTAAGCTACTTTGCGTTAATTTTCAGAGAGGTCGTGGTATTTGATCGGTCGAGACGGCCCATTTACGTAGTGAACGGCGTGGCTATGAAATTGGTATTGGTAAAATTATGGAACGGGGACATTTACATATAATTTCGGCTTTAGAACTATTCCTTTACACTACTAAATGTTGTTTTTTTTTGTTTTTTTTTAATACATACAACAATTTATAATACACATTTTCAGGTAATTACTCTTGATTGCTTTCTTTTTTTAGTGTAGTCTTTAGATAGTTGGCACTAAAAGCTTTCCCCGTGCACAGCTATTTGAAGTGATAAATTCTCTCACCAAGTAGGAGAAAATGCTTTTAGCAATATTACCTTAGATTTTTTAAATAAACTTTTATAGAAGTGGATCTCTAATGGGTTTTTCCTCAAACATTTTTCAAATTAAAATATCATAACAGATAAGTCTTGTTACAAAAATAAATTAAATATTAACTCTATCTATTTAAAGTTTCAACGCACACGATAAATATTTTGACCGATTTTCCACAGATTTGTATGAAATAGCAACTAGTTATAAGTTTTACTCCGCCTACTAAATATCTAAAGGTTAAAGCTATGGCAATTATTTCTTCACACGCTGCTAGAAGAGGAGGCTATAGTTGCACCCCTATTTCATGTTTCGTTCTTTGCACATGTTACAAAACTCTTATATATACCCTACCTTACTTTAATACACACATCACATTCTCTACCCCTTAAATCGCTGTATCTCCAATCTGTCTCCTTTTATTTTGCACCGCTCTCTAATCTGCGCAAACGATGTAAACAAACCAACCTACCGTGTTGTTCAAACAAGCTTGCAAACCTGTAAAAAAGCACTTTCGCTCACCACCCGGCATTAAGGACGCGACGTTAAAAGAGGAACACATTTAACATTCTTGGCTACATTTTGTTGTTTTAAATCCAACTATGTTTTATGAGCTTACTCTGTGCTACTTTGTTGCTTTATTTAAATGTTGCTACACTACCCTGCACTTTACCATATATGTCGTTTGAATGACAGAGAATTCGTATCCAGGCACATTCTAATGGCTTTGGGGAAATATCGATAACTGGCCATATTGAAGATAATAAGCTCTGACACCAATTCAATAGAGCCAGATAATTCAATAGGCGTATGTATCGAGGTTAAATTGACGTCGCCTATACCTTCAAATATTCAATGCGAGTACATATAAAATGTGAACTTTTTATTAGTGCTAAGGTAAAAGGTAAGTAAAATATTCTACTACGTTATTTTAGATATAATTTTACCACGCCGATAAATACGACAAAATTTTAGTCTCAGTCTTAGCTAATTCATATTTGCACAATCTCATTAAATGCATCGGCTTATATTAATATCCTATATTCTTGAAAATTAGGCTAATAAAAAGCATACAAGTGAAATTACTTTAGGATTTAGCCCCATTATTTATAATGACATTGCCATCTAGGTATCCTAGCCTGCTTCTTAATCAGGAGTATAGGGTTCAAATCCGTGTGTCATGTCATTAACTTTTCGAAAATCATTCCACACGTCACGCGCTTTAATTATCTATGACTGACACAATTGTTGCCATAACTACCGCTAACTACACCTCCTAGAATTAAAGGTACGAAGTTATAAAATATATGTAATAAATAACAGAATATTGTAAAGTAAATTAACGTATTTGAATGATCGAAGTATGTTCATAATCTCCCGTTTCACTAATTAGGCACTACTAACTACTAACTGCGGCGTACTTCAACTAAATTGGATTGTCATGATAATTCAGAAGCCGGCGTGCATTCAGCGCTGAGCTTACAATCAGGTGATTACAGACTCTACCTACTGTTACTATTGTATACCTTACATTAGTCATTGTGCGGAAAAGTACTAACTCTCTACGATATTAATGCTAGTATTATTTTTGTTTTCGTGTGCTATAGTCTGCATAACCCTACAATATATCCTTTAATATACACCTTAATATATATTATTATATACTTAAACATACCTTGTATTATAATAGTATGTTCGAGATCAAAATTCATTGTTTCAAAAGTCAACAAAGACTATTTGGCTTCAAATAACGTTATTCATAGAAATATACAAAATAATTCGTCCTAGAGAATAATATTATTCGTAGAACGCAAGCCAATATGTTATATGATACATTGTTAATATAAACATAATTCTAGTTACTGTTATAGAGATAGAAATCTTAATTAACGTTATTGAACAATAGCTCATTAGCGAATTAGGGTAGTTAAAGATGGCGGCGGTTGTTGTGTATTTGAAACAAGTCAAAATGCAAATAGATGCTGCATAAATACAGCTGCTGAAACTGGCGGGGCGACAAGATTGAAATAATTTTAATTTGAAAAACAAATACCGCCTTTTCTGTGACAACTATTTGGCTTAAAGCGGCCAGCTCTTTTTATAAGCATGTTTTATAATCGCCTTTTGTCTTTTCTTTAATCGCGTGCGTATTCATAATTGGACTTAGAGAACCATAAGGAAACCGTCAACAAACTTCGTAAAAATAAAAAAAAAGGAAATTCGTGAGCACGTTTTACATGCGGGTCGGTGACTCTGAATAGAGTGGTTTTTTATCGTGGAATTTACGACCTTAAATCTACCCCTACTAACTTACACCCTATACATAGGTTCACTCACACATGAGATAAAAGTTTCGTATTGAAACGACATTTTAAATAACGATGTTTATTTTCTTGCTATTTTCAGTGTACTTTTATTATATATATTATTTAATGTAAGAAAATACTTTTTCTTGATTTGTATATCGCGCCAACATAACCTTTAAAACCTTTTTTCAACCTGTTCATAATCCTTGTGAAATGACGTAGGTAGGATCTATCTATATTAAAAATACAAAGATTATTGGTATCGTGGTTTGGTGATCTCACTAATATGAAGAATTACCGATTTCATTTCATAAAAAGAACAAATTATTCATTTATCGCAGTCCACGGTAAAAATAAACCCACTTCTATATTAATTTGGGACACAGAATATAAATAATTGGAATAAGCACGATATAATCTACAAATGAAAAATGTATCACATATTTACTTCATATTTTGTAATGATAAATAAAATATAAGCTTTTCGCATAAACATGAAAAACCTTAATTTAAATTTCCCTCTCAAATATATTCTGGGTTTCTATTCGATTCAGTCATTTAAGTGGAAATATTGCGTAACCAACAGACTCATATAATGTCGTCAATTCTACCAAAGAGTTGCGTACTGTAAAAAAATATTTTACTATTATTGGTGTGGAACAGGATTTAAATTCGTCTTCTTGATTTAGACGCGCGTGTTCGACTTAGTGTTCAAACACCCGCGTGGACCACCGAGACATAAAGCATAGGTAGTTAAAACTGAAACTGTATCCGTTCAAAATATTATAACGTAACATAATTTCACACCTTTTTCTACCTGAAGATATAGGCAGTGGCTGTTAAGCCTCGACTCATCGTTATGTTTACGTCCCAAATGGAGTAGCTGGCGAACCTATCAGACATAACTTTCGAAATTAATATCGAGCCAGAATTCGAACCTGCGACCTCTTGATTCAGGAGCGGGGTGCTCGACCACTGTACCACCAAAGCCCGAATAGTGAACCGCCACTCAAATATATAAGCGCTACATAAGCATTTACGTAGCAGTCACATTAGACAGAATACGTCAAATTTGAGCAGTATGGAGCTCTTTATTGATTGTCAAATTTGCGTGGCGGTTAAGTATTCGGTATAAAATACTCAATCGAAATTTTGTTTATTTAAATCCTTTCTTCATCTGTTTCCTCTGGTTTATGACATCAATGCAACAAAGCCTGGCAGAATATCAATAACAACCAGTCATTATAAATACGCGCCAATAAAGGAGGACTCTGATTTCATTTACTACGCTGGTTGAAGAAATCCTGCGGTCATCTTAACTGGCCATATTCTCCTCCTACCCGTGCAAATTCTTCTATCTGAAGCGTTCTAAGTAGAAAATGAAGAGAGTGGCTAAGTCGCATTAGCTAGTATGCGAAGCCAATAATAAGAAGTGAAGTGAAGTGAAGTATTCGGGCGTAAGACTAATTAAAGATTTAATATTTACAGATACATTGTATCATGTTTAGCAACCAAATTCATGTAAGACCTGATTTGATTTTTCTAAAATAACTTTTCTTAACATTGAAACAACAGAGATCATTTTCACGAGTATGATCTCTGTAAAGAGTTCGAAACTTTGGGAAATAAATAAACGCGATATAATTCATAAAAAGTTGTTTCAATGTTATGAATGTGATTCGCGAAAATCTAAGACATAAATAACTTTTCTTTTTTTTCTCCCAACTAGTTCTAAAAACCTAAGAAAGGCTGTTTGTTTTTGATTACAACGTCGTGTTCTCTCAGACTTAATACAGTTGCCATAAAGTTTCCTTAGCTCGTATACTTCTTTCTTAATATTGCTACAGTATTTGCACATGACAATGTTCTTTATTTTGCAACTGCACTAAAACGAGTGTCATTGTTTTTTAAATATCTGCTTGTAAGTTTATGTCTTTCTACGGCTCTTTGCACGAATATTTATTCTAAAATTTTCTGTCTTCAATATTAATATGATTTTCAGCAGACACCATATTTACCTTGTGCTGTTTACAAACAGAATCTCCAAAATATCTTGCAAAGGCATCGGTCCTTATTGATGCTAAGCTATTTATAACAGATCAATTGTGAAATGTAACGTTAAGAAGGCTCCGACGAGAGCCATTTTTGATAATGATTATTGTGATTCCTCGATTTCCCACCAATTTGAATATCTTTGAATTAATAGCGTATTTATTCCAAATGAATCTTGACTTAACTCAATGAGGGTCGAAAGCAATTTTTATTTAATGGTATAGAGAGCAAACTATCACGCGAGTTACCTGGAGACGTGTCTACCGCCGCCCACGGACACCTGCCATCGTCGTCGATCGTTTAACAGTTGCGTTGACAGTTTTAATATATGGCAGCGAAGGCGTCGGAAGGGGGATGGGTAGATATGGGGAATGGGTTGAGCCCTACGCATATCTCTTCTCAATTTAATATGAAACATGAACCACTATTCGATATTTTGAGAGATATTTCACCAGCCAAGCTAAACTATTCATGCTGCTTACTGCGTGTTTCCAGCATTAGTTACAGTAACGAGATTAGTAGGTCGAAGAATATAATTACTATATTCCCAAGATGATGCTCCCTGAGACACAACTTTAGGCCGATATTAAACCTTCAATTCATTTCAACCTGTAAGTTAAGCCAGAGCTAACTATTTAGAATTAAATTGTAAAATAAATTAATATACCCAATTGTATTAAATTCACAGTCATTAAATTTTGTCATATTCAAAGTATAATAATAATAAACAAGGTAACAGATCTTATTACCTTAAAATATTATTAAATACAGATTTCCCTGTCATAGAATTATGACGTTATTTACAATCATAATAATTATCGTAATAAATACAATCGTAATAATCGTTATATATAAATAATACATTTTCAAATGGCGTTTACAGTTCTCAAGGTGCTATGCTGTAGATGCCTTGAACAGTTCTTAACTAATTACTTCTTTGATCGTTTCCATAATGAAAAGGGTAAGGATGGTATTAAGAGATTAATTTCTGAAGATTCCCGAGAGTGCTTTTGTATAGCAAAGCTTATTTACTTCAAGTAACCAGGGGAGTGATACTTAGTAGAGAGAGAAGAGAGCGGATTCATTTTTAATATGTTTTTCTTTTTAACCGACTTCTAAAAAAGGAGGAGGTTCTCAATTCCTCTTTATGTATAATATTACTTATTTTTTGGAGTTGGTGCTTACCTAGGTAACGTACTCTATTGTGTTGTACCGACTTCAATAATGAGTAACATTTGTAAATATTATAATATTAAGATATAGTAAGATGACCGTATTAAATTACAACAATTAACCACCTAATAATATTAGCCTTGCGCAACGCAAACGTTAGTTCGTGCCCCTTTGCACTCCCACTGACCTGGTGTATCTTCCACTGCGCACCCTGGGTCAGCGAGGGACGGTACTGAACAAAAGTATTACGTTTTATATATTGTATTATGTATACAAATGAGTAAGTTACGTTATTTATCGCTTTTTAGTTATAGAGATACTGTTTTCATATACTTATAGATTGTGTAGTTTACGATTCTGGAAGTCAGTTTAACTTTTTTTTAAAGTAATGTTTTAAAGTTTAATATTAAACATAGTTACATAACAAATTTTTCATCGAGTTTTGAGATTAGGATTACGTCATGAGATAACCATGATAATCATGATACCACTTAGATTAGCAAAGCAAACATTTTATTGTTACCTTTTAATCACTTTTACTGATAAATATTTATAATTTCATAAAACGAATCTAACTTGTGAAATTTCTTAAAAATGTGCGATCATTATTTTTATTATAACATATGATAACTTCATGCCTATCCCTACCCGAAGATGCGACGGCTGTTAATTCTCTTATGTCTACGTCCCAAATGGAATAGGTAGCAAACCTATAGCCATACACTGGGCACAAAGTTTTTAGTCAGCGATATTTGCCACACATAACTTCCGAAAAGCATTTCGAAAAGTCATTATTGTGAGCCAGAATTCAAACCCGCGACTTTTTGATCCAGAAGAGGGGTGCTCGACAACTGGACCGCCGAGACCTTAACTGACTTTATTGTCAATATGCTTATACATATTCTTTATTTAAGAACTTATTTTATAACTTTACGCCTTTTTTGTTGATTAACGGTTGGGTTCTAAATTATTCTAAAATATCTATTATATCTATTACTAGCTGACCCGGCGAACTTTGTTCCGCATCAAAAGTAATAACTGCTGTCCCGTTATGTTAATACTTCAATATCTTCGAAAGTATTCGTTTAAATTGCATGCTGTAAACGACCAGGATCATCTATATTACATGCACAATCTATTTAAGATAATTAATTGGATGAAAATTAATGCTGTAATGTTTAAAATCGCTTCGTAAATAGGCCATTATTTCTCGTAAAAAGTAAGAAAATAAAAATGGTCATTGTGGGTTATCCCTAAGAGACATATGCCCTCGCGGACTTTTTTGTAGACCTTTTAAAGGTGTATAATAATCTTCATATAATCATCTTTTATAGGTGTAGTACGTTGTTATGATTTATCACTTAGGGTTCAGGCAGCGTTTGCCATTAAAGTTCTAAATCTTGAAAATTATCACTTTTTTCTACTACACTATACATGAATTATTATTATAGATCAAAACCATCCCGTTGACACCCTCTAACTATTAAAAAAAACCGCATCAAAATCCGTTGCGTAGTTTTAAAGATATGCGCATATAAGGGGACAGACAGCGGAAAGTGACTTTGTTTTATACTATGTAATGATGTTCTAAAAAATATGTTTAAGATGAAAAAGCGTCAACAATACATATAATAAAAAATTAAAAAACATGACACTCCTTTGAGAGCATCGGGAATAAGAGAATATTTTCATTTGCAAATATCTGCTGTAGAAATATTACAAGGGGAGCATCTGAATCGTAGAAACTTTATGACAACTTTAACAAGTAATACAATATTAAAATCATAACAAACAACCTTTCTTGGGGTTTGATATAATCAAGACAAAAGGAAAAAAAAAGAAAATCAAATGAGATTTTATTACTCAGAAATAAATAAAGCCTAAAAGTATTTATGAGATTTTATTATTTGTTACATAATATTTTGTACCCGCAAATACTTTCAAAAGGAATTTCTCATCATTATCATTAGCCTTTTGATGTCCACTGTTGGACGTAGGCAATGGAACGGGTCAACTCACGGTCCTGTGCCTGCCGCATCCAGTGGCACCCAGCAATTTTTACCAGGTCGTCGTTCCACCTAGTGCCGGACCACCTTCTTCACGTCCACCAGTTGGTACCAAGGTATTTGTATCATTATAATATTCACTATTCCTATTTTGATTTAGAATGTAATATTGAAATAGTGTCAGTAGGAGTAGATAGATTGATAAACTACTTCCATAATTTACTATAACAAAACATAACTTGATGCCTTTGTTACCCAAAAGTGTAGGCAGCGGCTGTTAAGCCTCGGCTCGCCGTTATATTTACGTTCCGAATGGAATAGGTGGCGAAACTATTGCCATACCGGGCACAAAGTTTTCAGTCATCGATTTTTATCACACTTAACTTCCGAAAACAATTTCGAGGGAGTCGAACCCGGACCTCTGGATCAGAAGCCGTGTGCTCGACCGCTGAATAACAATATTCAATTCAACAGTACAAAATCCAAGATTTTTTATCTCTATAGCGTATTACATGCTTTTATCTCGATACGATGCTTGAAGTGAACATTTTTTTACGTTACGCAACTTTTTGGTAGTTACGCATTATTTCCATAGAAATTACTGAGCCCCAGAACATTGTAATATCTGACTACGGATTTTGAAACGATAAATTTTAATTAAGATTTCTTCTTTTAATCTAATTCTTCTTTCGATTTTAATTAAGTTTTTGCCAACATTTTACTAAACATTATAAAACATGACTTATATATTTGATTTCAAGTATAAAATACCCTTTTTTATTTCTAGATAACATCGTGCTTATTTTAATTATTTATCTTGATATTTCGACACTGAAAAACGTCCCATGGGTTTCTTCTTTTCGTTGGCATTTTTAAGAATAATCTGTTCTAATTTTAATGCCGTAATTAACCGATTTCCAAAGAAATCAAGTTACATTTCTAGAAATGTGTGGGCTACATATAGTTTTATGTTAGTTTTTTTAATTCTTTTTTATTTTTAAGTTAATATATCACATTGTTAATATATACAATTGAGGCACAGAGCGCTCCTTATGGCATACTTTTGGCTATTACTATGTCTGATGCGTTGATTATATATATCTGATTATGTTTTAACAGTGGTAGCGCTAAGAAGTTCGTTGCATGAATGGGCCGGCTCAGCCGGTGAAATAGCACGACCTCCCAAAAGATCGATGTAAAGTGGCTCATGCCGCGTTTTATTTGCTTTGTAAATTTACTAAATAATACCCATAAAATATTACTATGATTTAAAATTATGTCTATAAAATCGATAAAGTTGTGAAGTATTAAAAACAAGAAATATCTGCACATTAGGTGTATTGGTTACGTGACCAATGTTAGAAACAACAACAGCCGTCAGCAACTACACGTTAGTTTAAAAAGCAAACATTAGGTATCTTACAACGCTCTAGGGAATGTTTGCTTATAACAATATCAGTAGAAACCAGCTAGAAAGTATTGTATTCGTTGGATGCTTCGTGTGTAATAAAATTCATGCATTAAATAAGACGTTCTACTTCCATGTACATGTTTGTAAAATGAAGCTAGAAATGAAATGAAATGAAGCTAAAATTATTGTGGAAAAGTAACAGTAGAGCCACGCAGTTTGCTGCATGAATGAGTTGGCTCTACCAACTAAATGTCTACCGGATGACTGCGGTAACGTGGTTCTCGTTGTGTTTCGTTCGGTAAGAGAGTTATTCGAAGAGATACCCCTAGATATGTAAATTCATTCTAAAATACATCAAATTAAATGCTGTTCTTAATATTGTTTTTATAAAGTTTTATTCGAATGAATCTTTGCTTATATTAAACAAACTAAATATAATTTTACTTTGGTACCAAGAGATTTAAGAAAATACAAAAGCGTTTGAAATACCCTATTTACATAAATACAGTTATGTTTATGCTGATCGCGTACTTCTACTCGGATAAACCTTCCGCATTTATCTGTCTGTACTAACTAATTATATGTTTATCTAAACCTCATAAGTTCTATACAAAATAAGAAATATTGAAAACATTAAACATGACAACATAACTCTTATTGGTAGTTTCAGGTATAACTAATATCTAAGCTGGAACTCCAATTTGCTTTAGCAAAGAATACTTTATATTATTGCAATAGATTTGATATTGAAATCTCCGTTGAATATTAACACCACTCTACAACTCTACTTCAAAATGTAAATGATAAATGCTTTATAATTTGAATTTTAGATAAACCTTGTTGATGAGAGCAAAACTGTAAGCCAGCGTTTTGGTTAACCAAATTATTTTATCCACGATAGTCAAAGTTATTACTGGCCGCAACATTTATTTAGACGAATCGAATATTAAATAAATAAGCAAAATCCATTTTGTGTTTATATTAGATTCAGGGATTTTTGGATGCCCAATATATTTCTTTTTTTGTTCGATTCTGTTCGAATCAGTAATATTCTATTACTAGCTGATCCTGTGAACTTTGTACCCGCTTATTATATGTCTTTATTATGAAAAATACTACATGTAAGACAGTAATAATAAATAATAAGTCGGTACGAAGTTCACAGAATCAGCTAATAATGTGTAGCTAGTACTGTTCTACATGCAATAAGTAGTAGTAGCTTAAATCCTATTTGTGTTAAAAAAAGATGAAGACGATTAGACCAAGTAATCACGTTTTCTCATAGAAATTACGCTTCTCTTTTTTCCCGAGTAATAGAATTTTGAAAAACCCTTTATTATAAGAATAACACACTATAGAAATAACACACGTTCCAAGTGTTCGGTGTCGATAATCAACTGTTTAAGCTGTCCGTTTTTCCGTTTGTTTATTTACAGTTGCGTTGACGTTGCAAACTGCGTGCTTCTAGCACTAGTTGCAGTACTGAGATTAGTAGCTCAAAGAATAGAATTGTTATGTTTTCAAGATGAGGCTCCCTGTGACACAACGTCATCATCATCATCAGCCAATGTGTGCCACAACATCCGATTCTCTGCCTTCCGCATCCAGTTTTTTCCAGCAGCCTTTCTGAGGTCGTCTGACCATCGGGCTGGTGGGCGTCCTACGCTACTTTTACCAAGACGCGGTCTAATCAAATCAAATCAAATCAAATCAAAATAATTTATTTGCTAAGAATACGTGTAGTCTTACAGTCATGTGATTGTAATCTTGATGTCAAAGGTATACATAGTGCAACATATTCTACCTGAAGAGGTGTGCAAATGTTTGAATCTAAATACATATTTTATTAAAATGTCTCAACCAATAATGATGTAATGTCAAGATAATACAATTCCACTACAATGTCAATTCAGATAATAATGCAATGAAACAAAAATAGTAAAATCCAATTAAACAATAAGTAAATAACAAGTAAATAGTTTAGCGCTCAGGTGTCATAATATACAGCATATAGGGTCATAAATAGAATAACTAAATACAATACCATGTTAATTTGATCAGTCAATTTAAAATTTATCATTTAAGAAATCTTGTATTTTATAATAACATTTCAAGATTAGCAACTGTTTCAGTTTTTTTTTTGAACAATGATATATTTAACGCCCTGATATCACTTGGTATTTTATTATAAATTCTAGGACCCATACAAAAAACGCTTTTATTCATAAGCGCTGTTTTTGCCGGTAAAGTTCTTAACCTGGTAATGTCACGCCGGTTCCGAATCACTGTATCTTGCAATAGCGGGTATAATTGAGGATTCGTTCTTACAAATACTGATAGTTCTAATATATACAACGAAGGTAGTGTCAAAATTTTATGTTTTAAAAAATATGGTCTACAACTATCTGTTATGCCCAATTGAAACATGGCTCTTATACATCGCTTCTGTGCCTTGAAGACATAATCAAAGTCAGTTGAATTAGCCCAGAATATAATTCCGTATCTTAATATAGATGACACCATACCATAGTAGGCCATTAAGAGCGAGTCCACATCAATAGTAAAAGTTAATTTATGGAGTGCATAAGCAGAGCTACTTATTCTTTTTGTTAATTGTTGAATGTGCTGTTTCCAGTTAAGTTTCTGATCAATTACTAATCCTAAAAATTTTGTGGCATCAGTTTCAACTATTAAATTATTGTGATGATAAATGTTGAGTGAATAACTAACAGGTCGTTGTGAGAAGTGTACAATATTTGTTTTATTTAGATTAATTTTAAGATTGTTAGTATTGAGCCATTGTATGATTGAGTTTAGGCAATCAGTTATATCACTTTCATATGAAGCTTTATCATTACATGCTACAGCTACTGTACTATCGTCTGCAAAAAGGGACATTGGATATTTTGTAGCTTTTGGCAAATCATTTATATAAATAATAAACAACAATGGTCCCAGAACACTGCCCTGTGGTACACCGAATCCGGGCACACGCTCTTCTGATGGAAAGAGATCCTCTCTTTTGGTTTTTACATTTATTTTAGAAATTACAGTGGTCTGCTTTCGGTTACTTAAATATGATTTTAATAAATTTAAGATATTACCCCTAACTCCATAGGCTTCCAATTTATTGAGTAAGATATGATGATCTACATAGTCAAAAGCCTGTGTAAGGTCACAGAAAATCGCGCAAATTGGATTGGTTTTATCCATATTCACCATTACATTTTTTAAAAAGTCATATATAGCTAAATTTATATTCTTGTTCTGCCTAAATCCTTTTTGTTCTAAACAAAGTAAGTTATTTTTTTCAAAGTATGTACTTCTCTCCTTACAAATAAATTTTTCAAATATTTTAGCAAAAGTAGACAATAAAGATATTGGACGGTAGAACTCCATTAACTCTCGATTTTCTTTTTTAAATATGGGTTTAATTATTGCTGTTTTTAGCTCTTCTGGAAAAGTACCAGTCGTAATGCAAAGATTCAAAATGTGACTCAGATGTCCACAGATGTAATCGTTAACATATTTAATAACTTTAGTGGAAATGTTATCATGCCCGACGCTGTTACTATGTTTTAAATCCTTTATAATTTTTTGAATATCATAAGGTAAACAGGGCTTCATAAATAATGAGATTGCACTTTTATTTATCCATGCTGTGGCATTTGTGCTACTTTGATTAGAAGGGACAACTTTGTCAACGAAGTAATTATTAAATGCATTGGCAATTTGTGTCGGGCTAGTCACCGTTTGGTTTTGTAATTTAATTTTATCAATAGCATTAGTAGGTACGTTATATTTTCTACGATTTATTATTTGCCAAGCTGTTTTGCATTTATTATTAGATATATTTATTTTGTAAACGTTTTGAGCTCGTTGTGTCAATCTTATAATTTTGCGAAACAGTTTAGAATATTTTGAGTAATTAATTTTATTTTATACTATATTTATCTGTTGCTGTGTGGCGCCGGCTTAGAATACCGCCACCCCATCTCTTCCCGTGGGTGTCGTAAAAGGCGACTGAGGGAAAAGCTAGAAGAATGGGCAGCAGCATTCTCTCTTAAGACAATACAGCCTACTGCGATCGCCAACCCGCCTGCCAAGCGTGGCGATTATGGCAAAATCCCCCCATGATTGAGCGGACCGGCAGTTGTGGCGCTCTATGGGGGAGGCCTATGTCCAGCAGTGGACCTCAAAAGGGCTAATGATGATGATGATATTTATCTATTTTTTTGTATCTTTTGTCATTCCAAAATACCGTAGTTACTCTCTACAAATGAAATAAATAAACACAAAGTTTAAAGTCACGTTTTTAAATAAAAATGCCTGACCTGCGTAAATTGAATCACCGCTGAGTAGACAAAGACTGTCTACTGTAGTGACCTGTTTTATATTTTGTTAAAGCAAAATATATAAGTTACAACACAATATTAGATTATGTCAGATTGTATTATGCAAAACAAGGTTACTGATTACATTTTTAATGTACAAATAAATCCATGTTTTATTTTACAATGGTAGGTAAATTAGAATAAAACTACAAGAAGGTACTTTTAAAAAACATTTATCTATATAAAGTTCGCAGAACTACCAGAAATCAATCCCAATAATCCATAAAAAATTGTTTTAATGCTATGAATGTGATCCGCGAAGATCTAAAAAATAAATATTAAAAGAAACTGTTTTTTTCTACCCAAAGATATTAGCAGAGGTTGTTTAGCCGCGACTCGCCGAAATTTTAAGTCCCCAATGGAATATGTGGCGGATCCTATTGCCATAGACTGGATAATATACTACTGGATAATATTTCGAAAAGAATTTTGAGAAGTCAATTGTATAAGCCTGAATCTGAGGCGTGGAGCTCGACAACTACACTACTTAGACTTATATATTTCAAGAATTCTGTTTATTCCAATAGAATATCTACTGAAATACTACTTAATGTTGGTCGACTTTGTTCACTCAAAATTCCTTCCGGCCATCATTGTGCACTCTTGCTTGTAAGTAAGCTGTGTGTTATTTCGTGCCAAGTTTCATCTATCCGTGATCACCACATCTGAATTCCATCCGGATGCATATTTAGCTCGAAAACGTAGACACAGTCTCCACAATAAGTACAGGCTGCGCGTTAACTGCGTCAATTTTAACATTTTATAGTGTTTTATCCACTAGATTACTAGAGAGAGGCTCTCTCTCTAGTAATCTAGTGGATAAAACACTATAAAAGGCTCTTCCAACTTTTATTTGTATCGTTGAGCATAAATTTAAAAAATATCCCTAATTTCCTTCCCCTATCCCACAATAAGTCATGGAAGGCACAACATATTATAGATATTAATTATAATAAAATCTAGCCATCTCCTATTCGGGCTTCTTCTACCAATATGTTCATCCATAGTCATTCTCATAACTATCCTTGTAACATATCGTCATCCTTGTATCTTTCGTGTTAAGTATTCATTTTAAATAATAAGTTAAATACAATTTAACTATTTTTAAGTGTCTGTGAAGACCTAAGAAAATAAAGCTTATTTTGACTTTGACTTGACACAACTTTGTTCACCTTTTTATAACATACGCTAATCTACCTGTTCTATTTTTTCCTTCATTGGTGCTAATTTCACGCTCCCTCTTAAATTATTTAGTGCGCCAAAAATTATAAAATGTTATTTCAGCGCAATAATTAAACTCATATTCATGGTTATAATATTATTTGTAAGGATGAGACAAGAATATTTGCATCAAATATATACCTTTATAAGGAAACCGCCTCTCAAGTAATCTAAGTTAACAAAAGCGTTCTAATCAAAACTTTGTAATTTCTATAGAACAATATACCGCTGTGGAATTCCATTTGTGTCCTGTTGTGTGTAATTATTATTTCAATAGGTAATGTAAACATTTAAATAGTTTCTTGGATTGGTTGGCTCGACTGGTGAAATTCAACAACCGGTCCGGATAATAATAATCATAGATAGTTATTGTAAAAAAAAATAGCCTGAAGTTGTGTTTATCTACGCCTTTTGTATTTTTAGACATAAGATCTGGTTTTTATGTATTCCATTCATGTATTAAGTCCAAATAAAGTGTTATTTATCTATCTCGACGATCTACTCATGTAACTCACGGTAAGGGCAAGTAAGGGCCTCTTTTTATTTCTTACGTGGATAAGACTGTGGCTAGTTACAGAGTTCCAGAAGGAAATTCAAATTTTATAACAATAAAAAGACAAAAGCAAAGTCAATAAAAAGATAATTAGAATAAAAGTCTTTTCTTCTGTGGCTCTGAAAAGGTTTTAGTAATGGCCGTCGACCGGCCGTCGACGATGCGCGCCCACGTACCCGTTTGGGGCACACAACTGTAGATGCTCAAGCACGGCCGGGTGGTGCAGCTGACCACGCAGCATGCGCCACACGTAGCACGCTACCGCGACGTCACGCCTCACGCTCAGCCGCACATACCCGACCATACCGAGCACGAACAAGCTGGGGTACATTAAGGGGTACAACGGGTACACTCTATATTCTTTTAGATATAAAAGCCCTGTAAATTTATTCTGTATCTTTTCCACCATAAGGTTATACTTAGCCTCGTGAGGGCTCCACACAATGGCCGTCGATTCTAAATGACTTCGTACTAACGCATTATATAGCAATGTAACGACCAGCGTCCCATTAAAATCTTTGCAATTTCTTAAAATGAAACCTAGATTTCTAAAGACTATGCCACAGATATTAATGATGTGCTTACGGAACGTCAGCTCAGGAACCATTTCCACACCTAAGTCACGCGTGCAATTAATACGGGAAATCGATGTGTCATTCATATTATATTCATAGCGCAGTGGTGTTTTGGCCCTCGAATTGCTCATTATACCGCACTTGGCTACATTCAAACTGAGCTTATTTTCATTGCTCCACTGCACTATGCGATCTATATTTTCCTGTAGCTTTGCTGCACCGGAGGCATCCGCTATCGATAAATATACATTTAGGACATCTGCAAACAGAACACAGCTGGCATGCTGAATAACCGAAGGTATCATTAACTATCATATTGAATTCCAGAGGACCTAGATTTGAGCCCTGACTTACGCCCAAAAAATTGAAATACTCATCAGATTTATAACCTGCGTACTCTACGTACTGTCTGCGATCACCAAGGTAGCTCGCAAAAAAATTTAAAATTGTTATTTGAAGTATTCAGCAAGTTATACCAATAACAGTCTGCGCTTTGTCAGCCATATTTAAGAATCACACGACCTCAATAGTTTTATTCGTCTTCGATCTGTTTTATTTTTTTTATAGACCACACAAATTTAATTTTATGATTTTTATAGAGTAGTAGGGCAAACGAGCAAGCGGGTCACCTAATGGTAAGGAACTACCGCTACCCAATCACACCTGTAACACAAATACGTTGGCGGCATTTAAGATGATATGATGGAAAACGGAGAGGAAAGGGAAGGCCTCCAGATACCCTACTCCGGCTTTAGCCACTTTACGTCGATATTCTGGGACGCCGTGGTATTTTACCGGTCGAGCCGGCTCATTCATGCAAAGCGTGCATACATTCATACTGCGTGGCTATAACCGTTGTTAAAAAAAAAATGTCTAAGAGAAATCAAAATGTACATTTTCAGAAAATCTTCCAAATTTTCCTTCATCTCTCTTGGGTTTTCTTTAACGGAATGGATTTTACTTTTTTTTGCATTCCGACCGATTTCCACTAACAAACCCTCTCAAATACTATGCAGAAAAGCTTTCAGCAAAGTAAACTTGGGATTTTTTTTAAAGTAATCGTTTACAAAAGTTCCCACTTCTGTAAACGATTATTCTCTTCCCAGTGGTTCTCAATAGTACCGTGAATTGGAGAATTCCTAAAATTGAATGCTTAGAATTTAGTTAAAAAAATCAATTAAAATATTAAGGCGGTTTCAAACTTGTAACTTCCCCATAGCTTAATGCGGATTAATAATTCGTGTAAGACAACCATTTTGATAAATAACTATTAGCGTCTGTCTGCTTGTTTACCTGTCTAAAATAAAAAAAAGAAATCTCCTGTCTTTCCTCATAGAGTTCAGATTTACATACATATAATTTAAAAAATATTTATAAAAGGTTTTAAATTTTTTAGTGCTACACTTTTGGATATAAAATCAATTTAACTTGCTTGGTTAATATATTTTCAATACCCAAATAAAAATGTTTTTCATTAGAAAAATTATAAATATGCATATAAATTCGTAGTAATTTGCCACAATTCTATTACTATTTTTTTTAAACAATACTGTTTCAATTTATTCCGGGAACACGTAATGTCGTAATTTGTGGTACAAAATCTAGACATTGATAATATGACAGACATGCTCCCGTCATTAACTGAGCTTGCTCATCGGACGGTAAAAAATAACTGGAACAAATTGAACTCATGCCGTGATTAACTGCAAATATTCAAATTCTAGTAATCTACTTCAATTATATACTCAATAGTAAAGTAGTAGAAATCGAAACTAAAGTCGTGCTGTTTTTTCAAATTAGAATAATGTAAAAGTATGTCATTATAGTGATTATAGCTTAGGTGCTATAAATGAACATTTAGACCAAATTGGACAAATAAAATGATTGTTAGTTGTGCACTGTTGTATATGCCTTCTAATCATGTCAAAGAAGATGTTTACTTGTTGTTGATATTAATAATAATTTTGGAGATGACGAGTTTTAGATAACATATCTATCTTATGAATGAAACATAATTTTGAATTGATCAAGATTATGAAAGTAGGTAATTTTCTTCTAAAATAAATATGATACATAATTTATTATTAACCAAAAAAGGTTTCAGTATATCCTTATTTGTAGATTCTCTGTAAATCTTTAAAGGCTTTTTATGAGCTTACTTCTAATCTGTAGATAATATTTGGAAAAAAGGTAAATCCCCGCTCAACAATACAATAAAATATCTTGCGACAAATATATAATTTATATTTGCAAAAATAAGTTTTCATTCTCGTCATACAAATCGTACAAAGCTGCGAGTTTGTTATTCGTTTTTTATATTAAACAATTTAATATTTTTTTTCACCTCCGAAATGGAATATATGGCGGAACCTGTTGCCATACCCAAGGTACAATGCTGTCAGTCTTCGATATTTCATCATCATCATCATCATTAGCCTTTTGAGGTCCACTGCTGGACATAGGCCTCCCCCATAGAGCGCCATAACTGCCGGTCTGCTCAATCATGGGGGGTTTTTGCCATAATCGCCACGCTTGGCAGGCGGGTTGGCGATCGCAGTAGGCTGTATTTTCTTGAGAGAGAATGCTGTTGCCCATTCTTCTAGCTTATTATTATTCTTCGATATTTATCGCACATTAATTGCGACAAGAATTCAGGAAAATTATTGGTGTGGTCCTGGAATCGATGTCACTACTTCTTGATTCTAAAGTGGGGAGATCGACCACTCGACCAACGAGACGTTGGATATATGTATAATGTATCACGAAAAATCGTCTGACATGATTAATTAATTATTTTGTTGAAGCTTCCAATCATAGTTTAAGAAACTGGCTTTCAGTTGAGTAGTGGTCCTTTAATACATAGATACCAGTACAGGTTGTGTTAACGTGTATTGATACAAGATGTACTAAGTCACACGTGAACCCGAGGGATATTACTTCTTGGTGATGAAGTTAGAACGGGTTTTGATTGTGGTCTCCACAAATATCGTTGTCCTGGGAAATCTTTTAAATTTTAAGTCTTTATACTTGTATCAGATCGCTAACCAATAAGGTTGAAAATTGCGTGGCTTTGTTAAAGAATTTTATGATTTTTCGTGTGTCAGTAACTTAAGATAATGCGATATACACATTCTACATTAATCCTAGCGAAGTGCGTTTGTAACGTAATAACACAATACGCTCATATTCACTAATGGAGTTATCTCCGGAAATTTTCGGGAGAAAGGGAACGTCGATTTACGTACATAGACACAAAAGCCACGAATTAACATCTTCCACCATGGCTTGTCATGAATTACGAAGATTATGAATAATATAAATAAATATAATAACATAACATAATATAACTTCACGCATTTTTTGACCCGAAGATATGGGCAGCGGCTGTTAAACCTCGACTCGCCGTTTTGTTTACGTCCCAAATGGAACAGGTTGTGAACCTATCGTCATACACCGGGCACAAAGTTTTCGGTCATCGATATTTATCACACATGACTTCCGAAAAGTCATTGATGTGAGCCAGGATTCAAACCCACGATTTCTTCATTAAAGAAAAGGTGCTTGACAACTGGACCGCCGAGACTTCTTGTACATATATATTTTTTGTAATTATATAATTTTCTTTCTTTCTATTGTAACAGCAAAAATTGATGTTAAAATAGCAACCTTAAATTATATGGATAAGGAATTCTATTTGTATTCCATGGAAGTTTTGGGAAATAATTTTAGATCTTTCCTATGAATAGGTATCACATATACACCGGCCAGTCTATTAAAATATTACTTGATACCTAATGTAAGATACTATAATAATAATAAATTACTTTAGAATTTATTTAAGAATGAAGACTATTGTATAAAAAATACCAAATCCGAAACCAACCCATTTATTTGACCTAAAAACGAAACACAAAACTTATGGCGTGATTCTTAAAGAGGAAAAGAAAATGTATTGTTTGTTTTCCTCCGAAATGTAAGAAGCGAAATACAATAAGACGTGAATGCTTTACTAATTATATAAAATTGTATACACCGAATATAAGATAAGGGTATTTTAAAATTCCCTTATTAAAAAAAATCAAAACATAAATTTCAATTCGTGTATTTGGTACAAACAAATTTTGTAAGTGAAAAAGTAACGAGTATATCTAAAAAAAAACAAGGAGAAGTTAAAAACAAAACAATTAAAAGGAAATGCTGTACTATTTTAAAGGCGAGTTTCTAGTCAACATCTTCCTATCCTGTTCCCATCATCACTTGTCAATACAAAAGGTTTTACTTGTAGGTAAGTAAAACCTAGGTTGTAAATAAAAGTGTAAAGAATTTTAACATTTATATATTTCTGAACATACAAATTACTTTGATCTCGGTGGTCCAATGGTCGAGCACACGGCTTCTGATCCAGAGGTCCGGGTTCGAATCCTAACACTGGCTCACACCAATGACTTTTCGCAATTGTTTTTCGGAAAGTTAAGTGTGATAAATATCGATGACTGAAAACTTTGTGTCCGGTATGGCAATAGGTTCGCCACCTATTCCATTTGGGACGTAAACAACGACGAGATGAATCTTAACAGCCGCTGCCTACACCTTTGGGTACATAGGCGTGATGTTATAACATATTATAACATCACGCCTATGTTAGGCGTGATGTTATAATATGTTATGTTAATTATATGAATAATTGCTAATCTACAGCACAATAAAATATATTCGGAAATCTTATATCTTTAAACGAGCAATTCTTGTATATATATATATATGTATATATATATGTATATATGTATATGTATAATTGGAATCTCGGAATCGGCTCCAACGATTTTCATGAAATTTAGTATATAGGGGGTTTCGGGGGCGATAAATCGATCTAGCTAAGAATCATTTTTAGAAAATTTCATTTTATCGTGTTTTATCGATAATCAACTTAAACATCAACTTACTTTTTGGAATTCCTGACATCTATTGGCGAATGCTATAATTATTTTAAATTGTGAGCAACTAACTTGCTTTAACGACAACAACACTAAAGCTATTCCAGCAGATGGCGTTGTTAACTAATTCCAGCAGATGGCGTTGTTAACTAATTACTATTTGTTTCTAATATAATATGTTAGTACATAGTATATATTAGTATATATTTATTATTCTGTCGGTAAGATCGAAATTTATAAAAAAAAAAGAAAATACCGAGCAAAGCTCGGTCATCCAGATATTAAAACATTATTTGAACAAACATTAAGACGATTATCATAAATCTACTCGCGTTCACCAACAAAAGTAACAAACTATTGCAGACAACAAATTGCAAATTGGGAGTAACTTTAAAAGCTCTCTCAAGAAATATGCTTTCCTGTCTCGTGACCAGATCTGCGCTCCCTCGTCGCCAGTTAGATATAATGTAAGAATTCGGGAGCGAACAATGAAACCACGAGTGGCTGGAAACAACTGATTTATTTTTCGACTACCGACATACAATATTATATTAACAAATATAATAATATACCCCACAGTGACCAGATCGTTTTTTAAATTTAATGAAATTTAAAGTAAACAAACATTAAAAAGTTTTCAATAGAAAATAAGCTTATTGAAGCAAACGTGGTAAAATTTATATTTCTTTTTAATTAATAATTTAAATTTAATTAAATATTAGGTATTTTTGTTTCAACTCTTACTTTTTTTTCACAAATACTCTAGTGGTGGACTTTTGGCTGTTATCTGGGCTGGTATGACTTTGTTGTATCGAGTTGATGATAAATTTTGCTGTGATCATTTTTGCACAAAGCAGAAATTACAAACTTCTAAATGAATTTGATGAGTGATGAATGGAAAACAAATACAATTCTTACTAATAACAGTTACTCTTAGAAAGTTATAAAATCGATTTAGCATAAAAGTATCTGAATCAGGAGTCGCGAAGGAGGTTCGAATCCTGGTTTATACAAATGATTTTAGGTATTATTGGAGGAAGTTATATGTAATATACATACATACAATCACGCCTTTTTCCCATGGGGGTAGGCAGAGACTAATTCTTTCCTCTTGCTACGATCCTGACACACGTTTCTTGCTTCCTCCACTCTCATTATCGCGTTCCTACATGCTCGTCGGTTGTGGCCGCTCCTGACCTGGCCTCTCACCAACACATCGTAGATTTGTTGGTGGTAGGTCCGCCTAGGTCGTCCTTTACTAGTTTATATAACAAACTAATAATAATATATACAAATATATAGTGCAATTGGTTACTGTTTATATATTACATTTGAGACTATGAAACGGTCAATTTAGTTAATATTTACCGCTACCTGTAACTTTGTATATAATAGGTGTTTAGTTACAATTCCAGTATAGAAAAATAAAATACACAAGTACTACGAATGAAATGTTGCATATTTGCTTATTCATTCAATGTTGCTCATGTGCTTATTCAATTCATTGTGCTCGTTCAAAAATCAGCTCAAGTTCAATTTCATTCAAAATCAAATAACGATGTACGTTGTTTGTGATTCTAAAATCGAAAGGTCGGGTAGCGAGTCATGTAATATCAATGCTATTCAGTCTGAATGATGCTTTTGTAGACTCTCGTATTTTATTTATTTGATAAATAATGTAAACTTATAAATGACAACTAATTTTTAATTAAGTTTAGATTTAATGATTTTATTTCGTGAAAGAAAAATGAATATTGCAGTTAGCTACTTTAAAATTATACCCAATACATGTAGTCTCGGTGGTATGTGAGTCGACCAGCCCCTTTCTGGATCAAGTAGCCTCTGTTGCGAATCCCTACTCACTCCATTGGCTTAAGTTATGTAATGATATGTGTTATAAATATCGATGACTAAGAAAAATATAGCGAAAGTGTCGAAATAGGTTCCACCGCCCATTCCATTTGGGACGTAACAATTCAGCAATTTGAAGCGTAACAGGCCCCTGTCTACACTTTTGGGCAGAAAAAGGCGTGAAAATATGTACTATAAAAAAAAAAAAAATACACTTACGATTCGGCATAGAATTTGACCCAAATATTAGCAGATGGTAATTACTTTAAAATGCTTTTCGTTATGGAAAATAATTAAACAATTAAATTGTTTGTGACATTTTTTAATTAAAATAAGTAGAAATAATTCATTCATTATGAAGTCAAGTTCCCCTGTTTTCGTCTTATTAATATTTCCATCCGCTAGAATATAATTGCAAAAATGCTTTGAAGTTCTTTTTGTGTAATATGTGTATACAATTAAGTTACATAATTAAAATTATATCAGAATAGAGGAGTTGGTTATGTATGAAATATTTTCAAAACGTTTGTATTTGTATAATTAAATTTTACTTAATAGTCTCGGTGGCGCAGTGGTCGAGCACACGGCTTCTGATCCAGAGGCCCGGGTTCGATTCCAGACACAGGCACACACCAATGACTTTTCGAAATTGTTTTCGGAAGTTATTTATGATAAATATCGATGACTGAAAAACTTTGTGCCCGGTATGGCAATAGGTTCGCCACCTATTCCATTTGGGACGTAAACATAACGGCGAGACGAGGCTTAACAGCCGCTGCCTACACCTTCGGGTAACAAAAGGCGTGAAGTTATGTTATGTATGTAAATTTTACTTCAGTGTAACTTGGCTCGCTTGGATCGCTAAAAACAATTTTATTTTGCAGTAGGTAAAATTCAATTGCCAATAAAGTATGAACATGAAACCATTTTCTCTTAATTTTTTATTGTTTCCTCTCTAGTAGAACTACGCTTTTTAATTGTAAGTATCGGATTCAAATCCTGGCGCACTCCAACGATTTACATTGAAATTGTGTATGATAAATATTGAAGACTTGAATAGAAAAAATCGGCACAGTTGTCACTGCGTATACGTTCGCGTATTTGTGGTGTGAAGTTGTGTAAATATCGAAAACAAAATCAGAATAAAATTATTGATTTGTATGAAAATAAAAAAATGTGTGTCAGCTTTATTTAAGAAGCGTAGAAGTAGCTATAAGAGAACTGTATACGTGTAATTCCTTGGCCATAATCATGTTCCTTTTTTGAATAACGAAATTGTCTGTTCTACATTCAAACTCAAAGCCATGTTTGCAGAAAAAAACTCACAAAGAAAATGGCCGACGGCGAATGGTGTTGTTTAAATGAATCTTGACAGTAACATAGAATACATCTTACCATCGCAGTAGCGCTAGTTATAAAATGAAACAAAACTATTTCGTTGCAATCAATAGAGTGCTTTTCATTATTGCAAATGGCGTCGTATCTACAGGTGCGCTATTAAGTTTGTATTATTTTTAAGTTGTTTTGATTTTATTTATCCTTTCATAACTCTCGAAATCCGAAGGTGCCAATGATGCCTCCGTATTCGGGGACGAGACTACTGATTCAGAAACGGAGCATTTAACCACTAGATCACTGAGAATAATATAAACTTATTTGAAATTAAATTTGTGCTTATTAATATCGATATTTTCCATAATCTATTTAAAATATCGATATTAATCTAATAATTAGGATATTTATATATTTTTTTACATTCTAAAATACCGTAGTATTACTGTCTTCAAATGAAATAGATAAACACAAAGTTTAAAGTCACGTTTTTAAATAAAAATGCCTGACCTGCGTAAATTGAATCACCGGTGAGTTTTAACAAAGACTGTCTACTGTAGTGACCTGTTTTGTATTTTAATAAAGAAAAATATATAAGTTACAACACAATATTAGATTATGTCAGATTGTATTAAGCGAAACAGGGTGGCTGATTACATTTTTAATGTACAAATAAAACAATGTTATATTTTACAACGTCTTATGTTAAATTAGTATAAAACTACAAGTAAGGACTTTAAACAATTACCTATATAAAATTCGCAGACCTCCCAGAAAGTGGACGTAAAGTGACTCATACCGCTTTTCGTTTAGAGAGAGTTTCCCTTCCTCCTTCTCTACCAATCGCCCTTTTTATCTAATATTAAATCTGGAATCGTAAATGTAAATCTAATAGCTGTTAATATATTACCACCAGGTGACTCGCTTGCTCATTTGAAACTTTTCCCAGAAAAACATGTATATTGCATTTATTTTAGTGAAAGATATTTTATTTTATCTACCTTAATTTTTTTAATAACTTTTATTATTACTTATGCATACATAAAATTCATACAATTTTAGTTTTAGTTAAACCGGTTATGGTAAGAGCGATCTCGAAAAACAATTGTCACGTTAGCATCTATTGATAAACGAATCAATAGAACTGTCATTAAATTGTCAATCAGAGTGGCTCTGCTGTGATGAAAAGAGTGAAAACTTAATCCTCTTACGGAAATATACCAATTTTTGAGTTCTTAAATTTGTATCTCTGATTTATATATTTATATAAAAGTAGTTCCTTTATTTTTAATGCGAAACTTAGTTAATTTTCGCAGGGCGAGACGAGAGATGTTTTTAAAATATTAAACAGAGGTATTTGATTATAAATTGTGACGTAATCGTAACGGAATGGTTTCGGATATCTCACGAAATGATAGCATGAGCTATTTTACGTCGAAATCTTCAAATGTTGTGGTGTTTCACCTGTCAAAACAGCCTCTTTATGCAGCGAACGCTTCTCATTGAAATTGTAATTTAGTTAAAGCTTAAAATAATATATTTGAATTGTTAACAACTATTTGTTTCTAAGGTTTTCGCGAATCTCACTCATTAAAACAACTTTTTAGGATTGTATCGCGTTTATTTCTATTTATTTATATTTATTTCCCGACGTTTCGAACTCTTTACAGAGATCATTTTCACGAGTGACGAACAAAAAGATGGTAGTCGTTCAAAAGCTATCCTCATTGACACAGAGAGCACCCACCTTTTGGAAATAGGGTTGGGTTAAAGTTGTTAACAACTATTTGAGGTTAATACGTCACCGGAGGTGCCCTGTGGTAGTTTGTTTTAGCTGGTGATCTTGCAACTGTTTTAGAAGAGACGTCACATTATGTTATTCTGGTTGAATTTGTATCACAACTCTTAAGATAGGATCTTTTTCTACTAAAAGTTAACAGAAGAAATTCCAAAGTAAAGACTGCTGATTGAGTAGTACTTTTTTATAACTTTACGGCTTTTATACCCAAAGATATTAGTAGCGGTTCTTTAGCCTCGACTCGTCGATACCCAAATGGAATACGTGCCGGGACCTATTGCCATAGACTGGGTGAAAATTGACAGTCATCGATATTTATCACACATAACTTCCAAAAGACTTTTGAGAAGTCACTATTATAAGCCCGAATTTCACGATTGATAAGATGAAAAGCAGAGTCTTGGTACTCCAGACCACCGAGTTAATATCTAACAAACAGTTATTATCTACTTTTTTAATTTTTATCTTTCATTTAAACAATTCTTACCGTATACTAGATAAATACATTTATTAAAGGTGATGACATAACATAACTTCACGCCTTTGTCTACCCGAAGTTATTCTTGGCTATTAAGCCTCGCCTAGCCGAATGCAATGAATTCCAAATGAAATGGGTGGTGAATCTATTGCCATACACGGTCTTCGATATAAGTTCACATATAAGTTCCGAAGAGAATTCCAAGAAATCATTGGTGATTGTTTCTCGATCAATACACTACTTAGACTTATATATTCCAAGAATTTTGTTTATCCAAATAGAATATCTATCTGTATTTATTTATTTATATACTCTTTATTGCACACATATTAAAGGAAATATGTATCTACTGAAATACTACTTAATGTTGGTCGACTTTGTTCACTCAAAATTCCTTCCGGCTATCATTGTGCACTCTTGCTTGTAAGTAAGCTATGTGTTATTTCGTGCCAAGTTTCATCTATCAAAGATCAACACAACTGAATTCCATCCGGATGCATATTTAGCTCGAAAACGTAGACACAATCTCTGCACTCAGTACAAGCTGCGTTTTATCTACTAGATTAGTAGAGAGATAGAAAGCCTCTCAACTTTTATTTGTATTCTTGAGCAAATACTAAAATTATTATCCATAATTTTCCTGACCTGTCTCACAAGAAGTTTTGGGCGGCACAATATGTCATCCTATACCATTCTCTTCTATCATTCTTCAAATGCTTCTATCTCTGCACTTATATACATAAAACATAACTTCACGGCAAATCCCTTGCGGGGTTGGCAGAGAGAACAGAGCGCCATAAGGCACGATTCTTACACGTCTCATTCGCTTCGTTGACTTTCATAACTCTTAACGTGCACGCGCGTCGATTTTTGATGCTCTTAACATCACCTTCTTCTAGAACACGTTCTATTTGGTCATACGCTTATTCCGTTCATACTGATATTAACCATAGTAAAATCTATTCATCTCCTATTCGGCCTTCTTCTACCAATATGTTCATCCATAGTCATTCTCATCGGTATCCTTGTAACGTGACTTTCTTCACTTCTCATAACATGTCCATACTACGCCAATCTACCTGTTCTATTTTTTTTTTCCGTAATTGGTGCTAATTTCACGCTCCCTCTTAAATTATTATGAACGTACAAAATTATAAAATTTTTCAGCGCAATAATTAAACTCATAACATAACATAACTTCACGCCTTTTGTTACCCGAAGGTGTAGGCAGCGGCTGTTAAGCCTCGTCTCGCCGTTATGTTTACGTCCCAAATGGAATAGGTGGCGAACCTATTGCCATACCGGGCACAAAGTTTTTCAGTCATCGATATTTATGACACATAACTTCCGAAAACAATTTCGAAAAGTCATTGGTGTGAGCCAGTGTCTGGAATCGAACCCGGACCTCTGGATCAGAAGCCGTGTGCTCGACCACTGCGCCACCGAAACTCATATTCATGTTTATAATATTATTTGTAAGGATGAGACAAATATTTGCATCAAATATATACCTTTTTATGGAAACCGCCTCTCAAGTAATCTAAGTTAACAAAAGCATTCTAATCAAAACTTTGTAATTTCTATAGAACAATATACCGCTGTGGAATTCTACCCGTGTCCTGTTGTCTGTAATTATTATTTCAATAGGTAACGTAGACATTTAAATAGTTTCTTGGATTGGTTGGCTCGACTGTTAAAATAAAACAACCTCTAAGAAAATCAACGTAAACTGGTTTAAGCTGGAGGTCCGGTTAATAATAATCATAGATCATTATTAAAAAACTAACAACTAGAAGTTTATCTCGACGATCTACTCATGTTACGGTAAGGGCCTCCTTTTATTTCTTACGTGGATAAGACTTTGGCTAGTTACAGAGTTCCATAAGGAAATTACAATTTTATAACAATAAAAAGACAAAAGCAAAGCCAATAAAAAGATAATTAGAATGAAAGTCGTTTCTTCTGTAGGTCTGATAACGTTTTTGTAACGTCCGATGAAATAATGTAATCAAATTGTTATTTGAAGTATTCAGCAAGTCATACCAATAACAGTCTGCCCTTTGTCAGCCATATTTAAGAATCATATTACTGGGCCTCAATATTTTTATTCGTCTTCTATCTGGTTTATTTTCATTTTTACAGTGTACACAAATTTAATTTTATGTTTTTTTATGGAGTAGTAGGGCTAGAATATAGAATCATAATATATTAATAACATCTTGCTTTGTTAATATCTTTTCACATCCAAACAAAAATGTTTTCCGTTAAAAAAACATAAAATATGAGACTAAATTCATTGTAATTCGCCACAATTCTATAACTATTTGTTTTAAAAATACTATTTCATTTTTTTACTCGTAATTGGTGCTACAAAAACTAGAAAAAATACCTCAGAGAACAATTATTTGTAAGTTAAATACTTGAAGTAGACAAAATTAAAAGTCCCGGTTTTGATATTATATCTATTAAATATCTATCGTATCGTTTGAATAAATTCATTAACACCGCCTTTGCTTAGGTATACGTTTATTTTAGAGAACGTTCACGGAAATTGTGAACAGCAGGAGTTCGTAATATAACACGGAATAACGACGTTATAAGGCTCTGTATAGTGAAACTAAGTAAGGATGGACGTCAGTTGCTCCCGTCATTAACTGAGCTTGCTCATCGGACGGTTAAAAAAAACTGGAGCAAATTGAAGACAAGCCGGGATTAGCTGCTATTTATGATTAAAATGCACGTTCTATTGAAAAGTCTAAATAGACATTAATAAACTTCATCTAGTAACTAGTGAGTCGAAATCGAAACTAGAGTCGTGCTCATCTTTCAAATTAGAATAATCTAAAAGTATGTTGATATAGTTTAGGTGCATCTATAAATAAAAATTCAGACCAAATAATACGATTACATTTTTTTTATTGTTAGTTGTGCACTATTGTGAATTCCTGTTAGTAAAGTCGAAGAAGATGTTTACTTGTTGTTGATATTAATAATAATTTGGGAGACGATGACTTTTACATAATATATCAATAAAAAGATTCAGTGGCGTGGCTATACCGGATGAAATGCTTAAAGATTGAAATGTTTTGGATTTTAAGCAAAACTTATAAAAATATACTTTTCAGATCAAATAAAATATTCAGGTACAATGTAAAAAAAAATATTAGGCTCGTGGCCTCTTGGGTGGGGGCACGTGGAATTTTGCCAGTCTATTGTTACGCCAATAAAAAGATTACAAAGTGGCCAGTGAAGAAAATAACGAACCATGGAAATAATAATTTGGAAAAAGAAATACAATGTATTGATCGATGAGAGATGAATATTGAAATAAGAATACACGCTACGAATGTTGTGTTGGATGTTTGGAGTGACGAAATTGAATTAAGTACGGAATAAGTACGTAAGAGGCAGTATGAAAGTTTCGCAAATAGCTAAGAGGATAAGTGGAAATCACCTTGCGTGGTCAGGGCATGTAATGAGGAGGGATGATATACATATTGAGAAAAGGATGATAAACCTGAATGTGGAAAGATAAAAGTGAAAAGGATCACCTAAGAAAATATGGATGGATTGTGTGAAAAACTAAATAGTTAAGAAGGGTGTTAGTGTGGAAGATGCGAATGATATGGAAGTGTTGAAAATAAAAACCTGTTGTTTCGACCCCAAGTAATGGGAACATAATAACATAACATAACTTCACGCCTTTTGTTTATCCGAAGGTGGCAGCGGCTGTTAAGCCTCGTCTCGCCGTTATGTTTACATCCCAAATGGAATAGGTGGCGAAACTATTGCCATACCGGGCACAAAGTTTTCAGTCATCGATATTTATCACACTTAACTTCCGAAAACAAATTTCGAAAAGTCATTGGTGTGAGCCAGTGTCAGGATTCGAACCCAGACCTCTGGATCAGAAGCCGTGTGCTGGGCACTGGGCCACCGAGACTGTAATGGAACATAATAATATCTATTTAAAATACTAGCTGACCCGGCGATCCTTGTTCCGCATCAAAAGTATTTTTTACAGTGTTTAAAATTCCTAAATTTCGAAAATAATTGCCTTTGTTTTATACACACAAACCACCCCGTTGACACCCTCTATCTATCATACAAAATCGCATCAAAATCCCTTGCATAGTTTTAAAGATCTAAGCGTCTAAAGGGACAGACAGCGGAAAGAGACTTTGTTTTATACTATCTAATAATAATGGTGATTAATGTTGAAATTACTCTCAAATAAATTCATGCTGACGTATGGGGAACAAATATACAGATGTATTTATAGGCTAATTACAAATAAAATATTATGTCTTAAGATACACAGGAAAATGTCTTATGTTCAATCAACAATACACGTACATATCACTTATTAACTCATTAAATAAATACGGAACTAATAAGGGTACTTAAAAATACTACAATACAAATACATACATAATAAATATATTTATCAATAAAAAGGTTTTCATATATTTCTCGACCTTTTTGCTCAATAACGAATATTCCATTTTGAAAATTGAATTTAATTACTGGCCACATTTCTTCTACAATCTATTTCGAAAATATTAAAATCACTATCTACATTATTCAATTCATTAGTTCGGTTTTTGAAAACAGCGTTTCGTGAGACCGCTGTAATTATTCAGGCGAGTGTTCAAACATGGGATTGTGGGATGGGATTAACCAAAGTTTAAACCTAAGCTACGGGATTATTAGAGCGCTATTTTGTTTTCAGATTCTCGTTAGTTTTTCAATTCTTCTATTCTTATTTATCTTGATACTAGCTATAATATACATAGTGACGGGCCTTGTGGTGTATTGGTAAAATAATTGTCCAACGGCTTCGATCGCCTCCAGTGCACAAATATTTATGACAAGCATGAAAATTTAGTGTCGCGCCTGGGTGTTTTTCTGGGTATTTTAAGTATGTATATACAAAAGTAAACTAAATATTTCTTACTAACCCTTATATAGTTTCTTCTCTAGAACTAGAGAGCGCTGTTTATAATTTGTGTCCAAGATATTGTTATTATATTATATTTATTTGGATTTGAATCGGCTGGGTTGTAACAATCTTCTTTTATCAATCAGTTATTTTGAAAAAGAAAGTAGGTAGAAAGTGCAGAAAAGGTTGCTTGACGAGTAAAATGGCAGATGAGAGCATGAATGACTAAGTAGATATACAATACCCAAAATAGAGCATGGATTTCAGAATGTGTCAGAATGTATCAGATTATGTAATTTTATTATCCAAGTTTAATTAATAATATTTTATGTAGATATAAAACCTTAAACCTAGACTATAAAGTAGATTATATGAAGGATTTGGTATTTCATTTTGATATTATATAAGCCTTAAGTCCTATGAAATTTTATTATTTACTTGTGAGTGAAATATTAATTTATGAATAACAATTAGATAACTATTAATGGGCCTGCTTGATCTTTATAACGATCTCACAAAATGTAAATTAAATTGTTCCCCCATTCCCATGTCTCTTTCGACACCCGCTTTCTTTTTTTTTGCGCAGAGAAATTCCTTCACTCAAAATCTTCTGACCATGATGGAATAGCTTACAACGAAGACGATGTCGACAAGGCTATGTGGAACTCGCTGACACATTGTAGCGTGGTGCCGGAATACTCACTAAGCCTTTGCAGCGTAATTCTCCGTGTTAGCTGGGGCGCCAGGGGGCCACTCCAAACTTAAAGATTGGCAACGTAACTGTGACAAAATACTTGTGTTGGCTGCCCATGGTGCCAATGGGCGCTAGCCGCTCAGCACCAAAAAATATCCTATAGTTTTCTGACATAATGTTTTAATACGCCAATATATAGGTCGTAAGTAAAAAAGTGTTTGATTATTTGACTTTTATCCGTTTCTACGTACAATTGCGACCTTAATATATGATAATATAAGCTACGTCATTATGTGTTAACACATCCACTGCAATTATTCTATCCATTCTATACATGCCGAAAACTATTGCCATTTATTGGGCATAAGTCACTAATCGATATTTGTCACATAACTTCTAGTAAAGATGTCAGTATAGAACTTGGGATCTCATATCGAAAGTCTGATACTTTATTGACTTTAAATGTAACTGATTTCTGATTTTATCACAGAAAATATGATTGTCTTTTAAAATCTTGTCTGAAGATAATCGTATATGACAAAGGAGATTCTAATACCACACTGGTGTCTAAAGAAGATTTAGCAGCAGCGACGTGTCCGCTGGTAGGTGAGGGTGGTATGTGGACTTACCGGGATTACTTATAATGCGGTGACGTTATCCGACCGTGACTTATACGTGACAGATAGACTTATCTCTTAAACGATTTCTTTCATCCTTGAAAATATAGCTGAGTCTTTACACGTAGAAACATTTCCGAAAATACTAGAATATGATGCCACAGTATACGCACTATCTGGTATAAAAAGCTTGAAGTTGCAATAAATATAGTATAAAAATAATTAAAATAATGTTTCTTAATGTCTCTGTAGGTGTAGGCAGAATATAATGATCATTCGTGTCTTTTGATCTTTTATTAATATTATTTAGATATTTGTTTGCAATAGATAGACAAAAGTTTGAAATAACTAACTTACCATTAGAAAGTTGGTCTGTTCAATATTTTGATTATTTTCATGATTATATCCCGCACAAAGTAAAACCTTGAAACACAAACACAAAAAGTTGCTAAATGTTTAATTAACGATAAGACTATTTCACGCTAACATTACAGCTTAATTTTTTTCGTTATGTTAAAAATGAGCGACACCTTGTTCAGCAAAGTTGAACTTATTTGCAGTGCGTATGAGACCTCGCCGGCCTCATAAAATATCGTTTCTCTAAAACACCTTCAAATACCCCAACTGTGACTATATTTGCTTGAAACTTCTACATCATATAAATAAATATATACTAAAATTGAATCCGGCTTCGCCCTCAGTTACGACTTTTGAGTATTGAATAAACAACACAAATATATATGACATGTGTTCTGCCTCACATCGCAAGATGATTTTTATCTACACTAGGGATGGGAAGTTGCAACTAAGATAAAACATATTTATTGGAGTACTTTAAACAAAATATTTTTCATTAAAACAGGGTAAACAAAAAGATGGACACAATTTTTTTTTTTATTTGCTGCCTGACTGCTATTTAAGGTACGCTTTAATTTGTCATAGCAACCTATGCGATGCTTTCGCTGACCACCTTTTTGAAGCACATGATCAGCACATTTGCTAGGAGGAAATCCTGAAATAAACACTCACCGTCAGTCTCTATCAGTGTAAAGATATAAATGTTATGAATGTGTGCATTTTTAAGGATATTTGTGCAGAATAAAGAACATTTTGTTGTAGTGTCCCAACACTAAGCTAAAATGCGCTGTGTTCGCGACGCCCACACCCCGCTCTGTGCGTTTATGAGGCCTGCCACTTTTCCTTCGCATTAAGCGGTAATTATATTTATTCAGTGCGTTTGGGGCCTATTTAACCTCATATTATACTTACTACGCCATCAGGCTAAGCTTCGTGAGAGAATCAAATATGTATATTTGTCTCTGTTATACTCGTAGAAATAATAACGTAGCTGTCTCCCGCACAGAGTGAAAGAACGCGATTTTGTCTGCCGCACCAGCGAGAAGTCACGCATGTACCAATTCGACCTCATAACGCAGTGAACGGAATTACTTAGTATTTAAATACTAAGTAATTCCGTTTGCTAGGTAATACAAGGTATTCTTCCTCTATTTTTCTAGAACCTGAATAATTTTAGTAATGCAAAACATCGCTCAAAATATAAATATCGATAGCGTAGTGTTTTAGCACTCTAACTTCTAGTTCATTCGATTTATTCTTCGAGATTGAATGCTAGAACATACCAGTGACTTGGAAGCACTCATAAATGTCGATAAAAAAAAACATATGCCACGAGCGTCGCCAAAATTAGGGACTAAATTAATTGGGCGTGTCAAATCACAATTACCACTGTCCACATTATTGTATCATATGAAAGGCGTGAAGATACAACAGTATAGTAATATTACAGACAATACTGCGGGTTTGTACCCAATCCAATATAAAAAGTATTACGTTTGAATATATAATAGTAAAAACAGCAGCCGAACGAGGAGATCTCATCTTTGTTTTTGTATTTTTGTATTTACAAGATTGTATTTTTATATTTTCTCGTGCGACAAGTTATTTAGTGTATTATACGTAAATAGGGGTACTGCGACAAAAGTAAATGACTCTAATGTACTACCATTGAATTAACCGAATGTGGCAAGCGGGTATGTGACATTCTGTATGGTGTTCCGTACATATATTAACTTGTATCCACTTAAATGTAATTGTAAAACCTTAAATTCATATACAATAAAATTTTGACCAAGCTTGTTTATACGTAGTAGAATTTAGAACAAGCTAGCGTCAAAAAAATAAGTATAAGAGCTTGATTTATTGGTCGAGTATTTTGTAGCATTTTTGTTTTGTTTTTGATATTCGTATTAGCCTGGTGTTTAATATTGTGTTTCCATGGTAAAATTTCGGAGTCAAAGCTGATTGTAAATTAATTTTAATTTAATATTTCAATAATCATCGAACTAATTCTTTAAAGGAAGTAATAATTTGGCTCTGTGGTCAATATTAGATGATCTTGCCTACAACATGATGATAATGAAAGTACCAAACAAACAGAGATTGTTGTGAGTCTTATTGTTAATAAGGTATTTATTTCCCAGTCAATTTTCGGCCCATCAAGATTTGAATGGTGTGAGTGGTTGAGTTTTCATATGAAAATTTTAATCGCAACATGCATTTTTTTAAATTTTTAGCGGAATTTAATATTATTTGCATTGAAATAACTAGCTTATGATTAACTAATAATTTTGTGTTAATAAAGGACTTATTAACACAAAATTATTACATAATTTTTATCCTAAATATATCTTTTAAATAATGAAATATCCCAAAAAGTAAGTATGCTAAAGTAGAGATGGGCAGGCCACATCGATCGACGAACCGATAATCGTTGGGGCAGAAAGGTTCTCGAGTGGCGATCACGAACCGGTCGACGCGGAGTAGGCCGTCCCCCCACTAGGTGCACCGAAGACCTGGATGAACCGCAGGAAGCCAATGGTTGCAAGTAGCGCAGGACCTGACCAGACAACTGACGTTGTGGCGTTCTATGAGGTAGGCCTAAGTCCAGCAGTGAACTTAGAAAGGCTGATGATGATGAATGAAATATCTATAATATTCCCTAGTGGATATTAAAATATTTGAGGAGCGTAAATTTAGAACAGTATTTAGAAAAAAAAAATGCTAATAAGGTTGTAAATAAAACATCAGAGGACATTATTTTTTACGATCAACGGATGTCAACTAGAATATAAAACCAGAGTGACTCAACTTTCGTTGGCAGATCAATAGCTTTGAATTCTAGACTTTGAGTTATTATTCGTCATAAAAATAAGCTATTCGATTGATTGTCTTCTAATTGCTATGAGGGTTGAACAACCCACTTCTGAATCAAGACAGAGGAAAAGTCAGAAGATCCTGGCTCTCACCAACTACTTCTTTTCGGAAATTCTGATAAATATAGATGACTAAGAAAATCGTGCCCGTTGCAAGGACCGTTGGTATGAGAGAATTTGTCAAGTGAGATGACAGCAACTGCCCACACCTTCGGGTAAAGCTTAAAAGTACAACAAAAAACAAAAATTATATAGTAGTGGTAGTTTTTGACTATTTATGTTCACTTTTTTTATCATTTTTTTTTAATCCTAAAGTAAGATCATAGCAGATTGATCTCCAAAACACAATGTACGAACATTAATAAATCCTCCCAAATATACAGTTAATCCGGAGCCAAATGTTTATTACACGAGTAGAGACATACATTTTGCTATCTGATCGTCATACGTCACTTATATTGCTCCCTTAACCAGCTATAGCTTTTTTCCTTCCCAACGAATATGGTAACATTTTGTATCTAAATTATGACCAGGATACATAATGGTACATGTGATTAAATGACTTTTATTGGGATTACTACATAATTAGTCTCGGTAGTCCAGTAGTCGACGCCCCACTTGTGTTTCAGAAGTCATTTCAGACTTCGAAATTCTTTTCCGAAGTAATATGTTATAAATATCGATGACTGAAAACATTTTGCCGGCAATAGGTTCGCTATCTATTCCATGTCGGAGGAAAAATGGCGTGAAAACGGCGAGTCAATATGAAACATAAGTTAAGCCTGGACTTGGTCATCGATATTTATCACACATTACTTCCGAAAAGAATTCTAAATAAATTATTGGTGTGAGCTCGGAATCGATCCCACGACTTCAACTACAGAAGCGGACGACTTGACCACGGGATAAGCGATACGGCAGAATCACTGCATTAACTAGGTTTATTTAATCGACTGCTTTCTAGTAGATTGTGAAACGTCAAATTTAACTTACTATTCGTTCATAATAATATTTTTTTTATAAATTAATACGCACTATGTGGCTAAGCATTAGATTTCTCATAAATGAAATTCAAAATCGATATAAATAGTTAAAACAAAATACAAATACATATAATATATTCAAGACCAGGAATTAGGTTCTAAACAAAAAAACACAAATATTTAACGTGCTCTATCTCCCGAGATAACAGTCTTAAATGTCACATCTAAACTAAAAGTGCTCGTTCACACATTTTCAAGATTGTTCTGACGTGACCGTCGGGTGGTTCCGTAGGTATATAGATTATGTTTTCAAAGCTTTGTTTTTTTTTTTAAGATTCACAATGTGTAGGTAGTTCAGGATTTCGCATACTTTACTAAGATCGACAGATATTTGATAGACTGATAAAATAGCGGTGTAGCCACGCAGTTCGCTGTATGAACGGGCCAGATCCATGGGTGAAAATTCACATCAAGAAAATCGACGTAAATTGGCTCATAGATTGGGATTGGATCCGAGGCCTATCCCTATTCTTCTTGCCATCGACTATCTATTCTATCTTAAGGGCCTGCAACGCATGTCCCTGGCTGGCGGTTAGTCACTTACCAATAATTGTTCCGCTTGCTTGATCGCCCCCTATCCCATTACAAAAAGATTTGTAGTAAATATTATCAGATACTCTTGCTAAGTAAGTTCTTTATTAATACGTGAGTTTTGTGTATTTTTTTTCTTTTTCTTATTAGAGATCTAAAAACTATTTTGATCAGTTCATGTCACGTTCTTGAAAATATTATTAATAAAAATATTTTATCTCAGTTGTTTGGAGGTCGAGAACTCCGCATCTAAATCAAAAAGTCATGGAATTGAATGCGGGCCACCACAAACCAATGAATTATTTTTGGAAGGTCGGTGTATGGTAATACGTTCCGCAACCTATTCCATTTGGGCTGCAAAATTTCGGCGAATCAAGGCTTAACCACCTCTGGGTAGAGAATAAATAATAACATCAAAGATCACAGTGGCAGATGAAACTGTGGTAGAGTGAATGTGCCGTTTGGTGAAATACCACAATTTTTCACATTATCGGCGAAAAGTAGCTCATGCCGCGCTTCGCTCGGTAAGAGAAGTATTCGGAGGCCCAACCTCTTCCCGTTTCCCCTTTCCATTCCAGTTCAGACTCCATCCCCATCCTATTTTAAAAGCCTGCAACTCAACTGTAACATTACACTACACACTTTTTTTGATCCCATATCCTTAAAAAAACTGGACCACTGAAATTGGTATTAAATTCTATAATTGTGTTGTACACGGCAGTCCAGAATAATTGGAACCATTAGTCACTATATATATATTTGCCACCGATACTGCTACTGTTCAAATAAATCATGGCCGCTATGCAATACATTTAAGTGGCGCCCTCTATTTTCAGCCTGAATATCATTCTCGTGTAGTATATACGCATACAAATTTGTGGATATATTGTTACACTTGCAATTGTAAATGGAATATTTAGATTTAGTAGTAAGAGATGAATAAATAGGATGCTAGGGAATTATTTTTTATTATAAAAATAATAAAAATATTAATAATATTAAAAATTATTTTTTATTATAAAAAATAATATATAATTTTTAATTCGAACGACTAGATAAAGAGATAACGCGCATTAAAAAAACCTATTTAATAACATTAAAACAACTTTTTATGTATTATATCGCCTTTATTTAGAACTTATTTGTATTTATTTCCCTTCATTTATAAAATAATAATAATATCTTGATCAAAATACATACAGTGACCTCTAGTTTCAATCTAAGCAACTAAATGCTTATGTCATGGAATCTAGATTATTGTTATCGCAACATGTAATAGGTAGATAAACAACCAAACGCCAACCAAACCAGACAAACACTGTCATGTTTTAAATTGATAATACAGACATTTTTAAATAACTGTTTTATCAATATTATAAGGTTTTGTAATTAGAACTATAATTATAATGTATGTGTAATTAATTGCTCTGAAATATAACCTGGTGGAAAGAAAGGTGGTTTCCAGACTATTGGTTTACACCGAACCCAGTTCTCGAAAAGGATCATGTCACGTTATACTGGGATCTGTCTATTATTACTGTTAGGACTATTGTTGCAAATAGACATGATAAAATGATGATAGACCGAGTAGAGCGCCCAGCAGTGATCGTTGTTATGTCGATCGCCATGACGATAGTGAAAGCTAAAAAGATCGGCAATTGAAATATTTGAACCCTGCTCACTAGATTCCCAACGTATGGGATGTTGATTCAAAGATTGCTTTAACAGTGGTAGAGCCAAGCAGTTCGCTGCATGAATGGGCCGGCTCGACCGGTGAAATACCACGACCTCTCAGAAGACCGACGTAAAGTGGCTCATGCTGCGTTTCGTTCGGTGAGAGAGGTACCCGGAAGCCCACCCCCCTTCCCTATCCTTTCCTATTTCCTAACCCTTAAAGATCGGCAACGCAACAGTAATACTATGTGTTGCTGGTGTCCATGGGCGGCGTTGGTTGCTTACCATCAGGTGACACACCTGCTCGTTGGCCCTCCTATCCCATAAAAAAAAAAAAACCCAAAATGTAGAGAGGCTCTCGTCAGGCAGCTGGATCAAGGGCTTGATACAGAAAGCAGTACTTGTCGGTACGGCATGGTGCCGTCACCACCTTCAGCTTAACCCTGTATCCGCAGCCAGTGTATTTTACTTATTTTTACAGATCAGCGTCTCGTTTTTATCTAAGCGATGGTGTAGCTGTTACATTTACGTCCCAAATGGAATAGGTGGTGAACCTAGTGCCATGCCGGGCACAAAGTTTTTCCGAAAACATTTCGAAAAGTCATTGGTGTGAGCCGTGACTCGAAGCCGCGATCTTTTGATTCAGAAGCGGGATGCTCGACCACTGGGCCACCGAGACTATACTTATTTCACTTATTTTTAATTTAATTTTCTTTTGTAATTATTTTTATAAATATATTTTTAAGTGTGTTTAATAAATAACTGAAATCTAATTTTAGTCCATGTAGGCAGTACTCAAAAATAAATCTAGGCTAGATTAAATTTTAGAACGTCCCACACGTATGTCCCTCTCATCCTCTTAAGCAGTAGACACGATTGAGATTACAGAACATACAAATAAAAAAACCAATTACATGCACATATCAGACAAACATAACCCTCATTGTAACTAAGTCGAGTAAACAAATAAACCGTTTAAAAGATCACAAATAACTATCAGTGAAAGCCTTGTTTATTAGGGTGGGCTGTAAATAGAACCGACACGGACATCGGCATCCGTAATTAGTTGCTGAAAGAATGCGTAAATGAAAAATCCTACGTAAACACAGAGGTGAAATTTTTACGTAAACCTTATTTTAATGGTAGTAAAGTTGATTTTTCCCTAGCACAGTGTGTCCTGTTGAAGTATTGACCTTATTAATGGCAGCAAGTGAAGTTTTTCTTCAAATTGAGTTATAGACATAGAACGAGTATGCAAAGTCCTTAGAGAAAATGAAAAACCTTTGTATTGATTATATTATTAAGTATTATATTAACAAAGTACTAAAATAAAAAATAAAAATTTAGATTTATAGTTTTAATATTGGTACAGCAGCAGTTCGTGGTATGAACTGCAGGCTCGACTTAAGAAATAAATCGATTTAAAAATTACTCCTAACACGTTTCGTTTGGTGTAAGGCATAGTGTAAGGCAAAATGGTATATACAAATATACAGATATTGCAAAAAACTGATTGAGGCCTCTCGCGACCAGAGGGCTGGCTTGTTCTTTACACAGAGGATTAGCAGTAGACCGAGATGCGAATAAATTTAATTAATATTAGCGTTTTAATTGTATATATTTTAAATAATGCAATTAAACTATTTCTTTTGACTATTGTAAAAATGATTTTATTATTTTTATTACATAAAATATATGTTATTCCGCTAAATCGGTGTGGAAATTCCTGGAAGTGAAAACTCTTTAAGATAAAGATGTCGCCATCCCGTTTCTGGTTCTGACAGAATTAATCTGCGGGCAAACAGATGAATAACGGGCCGCACCACTGTGACTAAGGCTTCAGCGAAATAAATGGATCCTGATTGAAAACGTTTGTCTTTTTAATATAAGATAAAAATAAGTGACTATTTTCATCTCTTATTTGCCCCCAAATGGCATACACGCGTTTAAAAATGCTACTATTTTACTTTACTATAAGTCTCCGTGGTCGAGCACACGGCTTCTAATCAAAAGGTCCGGGTTCGAATCCTGACACTGGCTCACACCAATGACTTTTCGAAATTGTTTGTTGTGTCGGAAGTTAAGTGTGATAAATATCGATGACTGAAAACTTTGTGCCCGGTATGGCAATAGGTTCGCCACCTATTCCATTTGGGACGTAAAATTAACGGCGAGACGAGGTTTAACAGCCGCTGCCTACACCTTCGGGTAACAAAAGGCGTGAAGTTATGTTATGTTACTATAATTATAGGAAACACAATAGGGGCCTCGTGGCGTATAGGTAAAAGCACCGACTTCGAAATTGAGGTCGGTGGGTTCTATCCCCACCCGAATACATATATTTATGACATAAGCATGGACGTTTTTATGGCGTCTGGGTGTGTTATACGTATGTATTTACAAAAGAACACTTTATATGTATTAATATCCGATCACTAGTATCCACAACACAAGCGTTTATTTGCTTTACTTGGAACTAGAGCACGCTGTATGTATCCAAAATATTATTATTATTTAGTTTCGGATGTTAACCGGTTTCTCTACGACGTTTACGGGTGAAAACCAAGGAAACGTAATGTTGAATGTTATAGTATAATAATTATAGTAATAATTCACCTTATAAAGATTCCCAATGAAATATTTGCGGAATGGCTAGTGAGTGCGGACAGGCGGACAGCTTATTTAATATTATAAAGAAATTCTTAATTAAAATTCTTAGTATCCATTATGTCATCTTTTTATTAATTTTCTAACCAGACCCTGGTTGTTCACGAGTCTGTGTTGTTCATTTAATGGTGAAATTCTCTTTTTTTATGGGATAGGAGGGCAAACGAGCAGGCGTGTCACCTGATGGTAAGCAACCAACGCCGCCCATGGACACCAGCAACACATATAGTGTTACTGTTGCGTTGCCGACCTATAAGGGATAGGAGATAGGAAAGGATGGGGAAGGGGGGTGGGCCTCCGGGTACCTCTCTCACAGAACGAAACGCGGCACGAGCCACTTTATGTCGGTCTTCTAAGAGGTCGTGGTATTTCACCGGTCGAGCCGGCCCATTCATGCAGCGAACTGCTTGGCTCTACCACTGTTAAAAACCTTCTTGGAATGCTAGATTTCACTCGATTTATACTCTTACATACCTCTTTTTATCTCCATACTAGCTGACCCGGCAAACTTTGTTTCGCCGCAAAAGCATTATATTATGAGTAAATAAAATATTTTTTCTGAAATGAAAGTAGCCCAAGTTACTTCTTATTACTTCAGCTACCTAAAAAAAGTCCAGCCATTACATAAATAAGCAGAAACAAAGAAATAGACATATACAGGGTTATTTCAAATATACTAATAATTAGCTAAGGGTATATTCTGTAGGTAAAGTAGCCCAAGTTACTTCTTATTACTTCAGCTACCTAAAAAAAGTCCAGCCATTACATAAATAAGCAGAAACAAAGAAATAGACATATACAGGGTTATTTCAAATATACTAATAATTAGCTAAGGGTATATTCTGTAGGTAACTACCTAACACTTTTGTTCTACGACTTTTTAAAAATCACAATTTTAATTTTTTTTTCATTTCGAACAAATTTAAATAATTAAAATCGGTAGTTGTAAAATATTAACTAAGTCTACGTATTGCATTGAGCGCACCGAGTGACAACGGTATGGGCGGGTAGCGGGGCAAGGTCACGCGGCATTTGTACTTTGATTGCTCCCGTAGGTCATTAGCCAAACATATGTTAGTCGCCCGTAAGTTACCGCCCGTGACGTTTGATGTACCGCGCGTGTCATCTTATTGTGTGCGAATTGGTAAAGTGACGAATGCCATTCAGTTGGAGTAAACGTGTGGAGCCGAGATCATGCGCAGGATCACGTTTCGACCTGTTTTTTAACTTTATGTATGAGTATGTTCGACTTGCGGTGGCAAGTATTTAATAAATGTAATTAGTCGCAGTTGGTATGTCTGAATAATCTCGAATGCTTAATATCGTGGGCGGAATAATCGAGTTTTTACTTAAATACCCACATTAAATAGGTAGGTAAATAATTCAAATTTCCTGAAATACATTAAATTTTAACTAAAAATACATTTCTAACACCTATAATTTCGTAATCTACACGATATCCGATTGGGTATGTGAATTAAAAGCAGTTTCGTGTAGAAAGCGCGGGAACTCGCTTCTCTTGTTTAGATGCATAAACAGAGCTGCTACTCTGAATGAAAATCGGGTGAAATAAGTACGTTTAGTACAAAATACAGAGTTACAAAGTGTCAGATGGTACAATTAAATCTTAAAAATCGTTTTTTTTTACTAGAGTTTTAGGTTTTTGTAAAACTGATAAAAGAAAAGTTGTTTAGAATGACACAAAGGAGCTATGTGTAGAATAGTATTAGTATATTAAAATTAACCCTGTATATATAGAAAAATAATATTATTTTGGTGTATACGTTACCGGAAATGTATGAAATCAAGGAATTGTATACAAATCCTAGGAAATGTGTACAATTCCGATACTATTTAGGAAATGCATAAAATATTGTTTGAAAAACTATTTAATGCATAGATAAATGTATAAATTTCTTCGGAATTGTATATAATTCCAATATCGTATTAGGAAATGTATAAAGCAAAATCGTCTGTATCAAGAAGAACTCTTGGACACATATTAATCTTAGATCGAGCATAGAATTATCTTAAGATGCCGTTCTTGGTACCAATCTAATAGAATTCATCATTGGTTTTAGTCAAAACTACACCAATATGTTACGAACATCACCTTGTTTTATTTTTTTTTAAAGAAAATAGAAAACAAAGAACCTACTTAGGATTTGCTATTTAGGAAATGTATAGATTTGCTAGCAAATGTGTAATTTATTTCAAACATTTCCGTGCAATATTAGGAATTATATACATTTCCTGGGAATTGTATACAATGGCTGAATGATGATGGTGATTCATAATATCTAATTAATTAAAGTGAGAAAAGTTCTCGAGTACTTAGCAGTAAAGTTCCGCACTATCTCAAAAGATACTGATCACAAAAAAATCACTTACTTGACGAGCCTCGTGGCGCATTGGTAAAACTACTGGCTGCAGCAACGAGGTCGGGGGTTCGATTCCCGCCCGAGCACAAATATTTGTGACAAACATGAATATTTGTGTGGCGTCTGGGTGTTTTTCTATGTATTATAAGTATGTATTTACAAAAAGAAAAGTATATATGTATTATTATCCGTTATCTAGTATCCATAACACAAGCATTTAGTTGCTTAGCTTGGAACTAGAGGGCGCTGTGTGATTTGTGTCCAAGATATTATTATTATTATAACATAACATAACTTCACGCCATTGTTACCCGAAAGTGTAGGCAGCGGCTGTTAAGCCTCGTCTCGCCGTAATGTTTACGTCCCAAATGGAATAAGTGGCGAACCTATTTATTATACTTACCGTATATTGTTACAATTTGTAATTGTATTTATTTGACTAATGTCAACATTCATAACTATTTTTCCATACTAACTCATTATCATTTTCGCATTGCCCCTATCCTACTCTTAGTGGGGTCGGCACAACATTTCATCCTTTCCAACTATCCATGATGTCAAAAGTTTTGACTCCTTCATTAGAATTTGTCCTAATAGGTGGGTAGGTGGTCTTTGCGGTGCTCTTCCAGTATCCTGTCGGCCCTGGTAGCCAGGTTTTTAGGTTCAAAACACTTCTAAAGGAGTGCCGTTCCTTCTATTGAACAATAGTGATGGAATCGGTACATATTCATACATTTGTGAGAAATGTGTGATCCGTTCTTGAGATTCACGATGAGGAAATTAGACTGATTAGAGAGAGGCGACTCACCACATCTCTTTATCTATAGTGGAAGCCAACTGAATTGAAAAATCATCGTCACCTTCTTCGCTGTAATCTTCAACGACTTCGACAAAAATGACCTTCCGTTGCTTGATAATGTTACTCTCCAAACCAATGCATTATTTAAATTTGATTTAGTTTTCTTTACTTCAAAAATAACTTCACTAAATATTTACATGATCATTTTAATTATAAATTGCAATATTTCAAACATATTACAGTGACATGACACAACTAATTTTGACATTTGATTAAAAGTGTAATGTCAATATTCATCCCAAGTTTTGCTTACATGCAAACTTTCCACTAACAATGAACTTTATGGTATGTTTTTAAAGATCAAATTTCCTTGTGTGTCAAAATGTGGTTACGAATCGCTTGTAAGGAAAAATGAAATTGTATTTTTTAGTATTTTACTCGCAATTTATCCATATTTTCCTATCCTATGTGCGATTCCTGGCTCTAAGCTACCTCTCCACCAATTTTCAGCCAAATCTGTATGGCCGTTCTTGAGTTATAAGCGTTGTAACAAGCATGACTTTCTTTTATATATATAGATTATAAACTTAATATGTTTCGCCAAAAATAACTCATTAGCAACAAAAGTTTTCATAGCAATGTGGCATTTATTAAAAACTAGAGATGCTTCAGTAAAAAAAAAAAACTAAATGTCAGTGGTCTTTCTCCTTGAGCCAAACGCGAGACATGTCATTTAGCGGTTCCCTCATATTGTTAGCGTTGCAATTACAATTTCAACTTGTTCAAGATAAGGGTCAGAGGGTTGTTTCGATGGTCTGCGGTATCATCAGTACGGGATATGAACAATTTGGTAGTAATTAATATAACACAAGAAGATAATGAGAACTTGTTGTAAATGAGATATCTCCATTCTGTGTTTTCAACTTTAATATCTGTTAAAATTTAGATTCTAAGATTCAGAAAAAAACTGTTAATTCTTAAATTAGTGGTCATTTTGGTAGGCTAGAGGTCGAGCACCTTGTTTTTGAATTAAGAATTCGCAGGATCAGATCTGGATATTAATCACACATCTGTAACTACAGATGTGTGATTAATATCGTAGACCAACAACATTGCTCCAGGTGTATCGCAACAGGATCCGCCAGCTATTCGTTTTGGGTCGTAATATTTGGCGAGAAGAGGGTTAACGAGACGAGTAACTTAGACGAGTAACTTACACTTCCAATTAGTATGCCACACTCTTATTTAAGGCGTTTTATTTTACGTCCATTTCCTTCTTATTTTATGCCCCTATTGAAAGGAATTTGATGTTCATAGGTAGAATTGAATGCAATAAACGGATGAGTTGTTAAAAGTAATAAACATAATAGAACATGACCTCACGCCAAATCGTTATGTGGAAAGTGGAATAGGTGTTGAACTTATTGGCATACACCGGACACGCGGTTGTCAGTCATCCATATTTATCACAGTAATTCCGAAGACAATTCTGAGAAATCACTGGTATGAGCCTGGACTCGATCCCACGATTTCTGAATCAAAAGCAGGGAGCTTGATCACTTGACTACCGAGACTTATTTTTCCTTCTTAAATTATTGTTAAAAAAATCTTAAAAAAACTCTTTATTAACGATGTGCACTCTTTAACATTGTAATTAAATAACACGCAAGACAAAATGTGTATATAGATAATTAAATTGATATGAAGCGAAGCCTTTTCACAATTATAACAGACGAGTTGATCTAGCAGGTGGTTCGCATTATTCAATTACAACTAATAAACACACAAACCATGGTTTGGGCGGGCGGGCGGCGGCGGTGCTAATTACGTTTCTGAGGAGGTCGCATTTGAAAACGTTATGTCATAACTTGATTATAAACGTTTATTTATTTAAACATGTAAGTTTGTTTTATTTGTATTTCGGCGTGTATTGATTCTGCTTAGATATTTTTTTGTAACTTTCCAGCTCTAGTTTTAGACTGTAAACAACATCTTCATTATTTGAATATGTGTTTTTCTTTGATATTATGTGGCATATTTATTTATTTAACTAACTACTAAGGATGTGCAGAGTGACCCTCGCTGACCGCGTCGAAAACAAGGATGTAAGGAAGGAAGTTGGATGGAAATAGAGTGTCGGTGTATAAGTAAAAAAGGGCATGCTCTGAAGCCTCGAAAATTGACGCACGTGAATGAAAAGAGTTATGAAAGTAAACGAAGCGAGTGAGGCGTGAAAGAATCGTGCCTTATGGCGCTCTGTTCTCTCTACTCCGCAAGGGATTTGGCGGTATGTATGTATAAGTTATGTACCTATGTATGTATTACTCAGGATTACCAACTAGTGTTACATTTTTACATTTGCTTTTAAATATTATCGATAGAATTACTACTAAATGAACAATATTCACCACATGATATTTAGGACATGCCATTAATTGGCAATCCATTGGACACATTTTTGTGTTGCGGTAAATGGCTAGATCCATGGACACCTACACTCTCATCACTGTTAAAATATTTAGGAGTCAAATAATAGACCACTTTTTGATTATGATTTTCTAAAATTGTTTCAAAGATTTGTCACTTAAAATGCAAATAATAATGCATATTATATACATACATAACTTCACCTCAATTCCCGTGCGGGGTAGGCAGAGAGAACAGAGCGCTTTATGTAACTAACTAATCTTATTCGATCAGTAAGTTTATAACAATACGATAGTTAGATTATACAAGGACCGCCCCGCCATCTGTCGTTGTCGAACAAAAACAGTTTCCATTTATAATGTAAATGAGACGTCTGCTGAAGTATGACCATATTTTTGGGACGGGCTGTAATAATTTTACCCATAAGGTTAGTTTGTATGTGAGTACTAGATTTGAGAAAAAAATCTCTCTATTTTTAAAGCAGCAACCAACATAGAATATAATTAAATTCTTGAGCTATTTTCTACGAAAACCTAGAGAATGACTCTATGTCCCGACTGCGTTGATAGGTAGGTTAATAATTTCAAATTTATTTCAGTATATTTTTTTAAGAACGCTAGAGCCTCAAAAATCGCCGCACGTGGCCCTCTGTTCTGTCTGCAAGAGATTTGGCATGAAGTTGTGTATGTATGTATATTTTTTTATTTATATAACATAACTTCACGCCTTTTTCTACCCGAAGGTGTAGGCAGTGGCTGTTAAGTGACTCGCTGTTATGTTTACGTCCCAAATGGAATAGGTGGCGAACCTATTGCCATACCGGGCACAAAGTTTTTAGTCATCGATATTTATCACACATAACTTTCGAAATTAGTGGATGCCAGCTCGACTACTGGACCCCCGAGGCTATAACTATATTTTTTATTTCTTCTCTAGAATGCTTAAAAATGTTAGCCAAAAGATGAAAATTCAGTTTTGTCTAAATTGTAAGAGTCACATAGGTTTTATTACGTTGCAATTTCCTGCGAGAAAAAATGCTTACTTTTTTTAATGGGATAGGAGGGTAAACGAGCAGTCACCTGATGGTAAGCAACCAAAGCCGCCCATGGACAGCAGCCACACATAGTGTTACTGTTGCGTTGCCGACCTTTAAGGGATAGGGGATAGGAAAGGACGGGGAAGGGGGGTGGGCCTCCGGGTACCTCTCTCACCGAACGAAACGCGACATGAGCCACTTTACGTCGGTCTTCTGAGAGGTCGTGATATTTCACCGGTCGAGCCGGCCCATTCATGCAGCGAACTGCTTGGCTCTACCACTACTAATACTTGCTTTACTATTTGAATGTTGGAGTTTATTTTTATGACCATACAAACATCAAGCACCTATATACTCTCATACTTCTAAGTCCATACAATTGACTCGATAGAAAAGGGGTGCAAAGTTTTTTTCTTTTAGTGTATAGATAAGCTGTACTAACGAACTCCTTTCTGCGCAATTATAAGTTCAAACTCGTCTAATAGAACCAATTGACCCTTATCTTTGGTCGGTGAGGGAGTGAAAGTTGAAATTGTATTAGCACCGCTAACAAGACGAAGGAGCTTTTAACGTATGACGCTTGGTGCAAGGGAAAAGATTTGTCAGAATGAAGGGGTTATTTTTCATCACAATTCTTCATATAGATCTTTTTCTAATCGAAACTGTAGGCAGAAGCTGTTACGCTTCGACTCGCTAATTTACCTACTACCCACACCTATTCCATTATCTGATCAGTCATCGATATTTATCACTCACTAGCAGACCGCGCGGACTTCGTACCGCTATATTGTATGTAGCTTCCCGCCTCACGGTGTTACTTGCGTACAAACAAAATGTCGACGACGATGATTACACATAGCCTATGTTACTCAGTGATAATGTAGCTTTCTAAAGAAAAAAGAATTATTAAAATCGGTCCAGTACTTTTTGAGTGTATTCGTTACATACAAAAATACAAATCTTTCCTCTTCATAATATTAGTGTAGATAACTTGCGAGAATTCATTGATGTGGGCCCGGAATCGATCCCATGACTTTTTGAAAAAGAAACGGGTCCACCTCTGGACCACGGGGTCGTATTTTATTTATCATAATAATTATAAGGTACTTATGGTATTCAATACATTATTTTTTTCTTCTTTTAAGTCTATACGAAATTTTATTTAATTCGCGGATTAAGAATATTTCCCGATAAGTACCTCATCGAAGCTTTTGTATAATCTTAAGGTCGAGGGCACTCCATATAGCTTAATGGAGTATACCAGGACCGGGTATGAATATTTTATCGGTAGTATTAGGAAGAGAAAAATTACCTCCTTCAGAATGTTCATATTTAAATAAGTACTGCACCAGTTCATCCATAAAGTGTCTTCCATAAAGATAGTCAGTCAAATTACAACGAGACGAAGAGGTTTATTTATACCCTAAAAGATTGAAGGAGTTATAAATTGATACGCAAGTGGAATTAATTTGAACAACTTATAAACACTTAATTTACATAACTTCACGCCTTTTGTTACCCGAAGGTGTAGGCAGCGGCTGTTAAGCCTCGTCTCGCCGTTATGTTTACGTCTCAAATGGAATAGGTGGCGAACCTATTGCCAAACCGGGCACAAAGTTTTTCAGTCATCGATATTTAACACACATAACTTCTGAAAACAATTTCAAAAAGTCATTGGTGCGAGCCAGTGTCTGGAATCGAACCCGGACCTCTGGATCAGAAGCCGTGTGCTCGACCACTGCGCCACCGAGACTTTTTTCAGTTTTAGCATATTTATACCTTTTCCTCAAAACGTTTTTTTTTTATGTAATAGGAGTATTAACGACAAGCGGGTGTTCTGATTGTAAGCGATTACCGGCGCCCATGGATACCCAGATACAGTTACAGTTAAGTTGCTGGCCTTTAAGGGAGTACAATGGGATAGGAGGAGGAAGTGGATGACCCTCCGGACACCTCACTCACCGCAACGCGGCACTTTATGTTGATATTCCGAGATGTCGTGTTATTTCACCGGTCGAGCCGGCCCATTCTTGCATTCATGATTTAGAAGCTGGGTGCTCTACCACTGGACCACCGAGTAATTTATAATTTTGTGTCATTAACAATTGCAACTCAGGTTCAGGTATCAATTAAAAAATAATGAATTAATTACTTAAGTCATATTATTTTATTCAAATAAAAAATACTCGCTATATTTAATCAATATACAAGTAGTATGAGATTTTAGCTATAACTTGGATTGAGGATTATATTTGTTTTTTTTTATGGGATAGGAGGGCAAACAAGCAGGCGTGTCACCTGATGGTAAGCAAGCAACGCCGCCCATGGACACCAGCAACACATATAGTGTTACTGTTGCGTTACTTTAAGGAATAGGGGATAGGGAAGGATGGGGAAGGGTGTGGGCCTCCGGGCACCTCTCTCACCGAACGCGCGGCATGAGCCACTTTACGTCGATCTTCTGAGAGGTCGTGGTATTTAACCGGTCGAGCCGGTCCATCCATGCAGCGAACTGCTTGGCTCTACCACTGTTCTTATTTTTGATATATTTACATTAAAACTAAGATAAAAAATTACTACCAATTACTACTTATCATTGGTTGGTATATCATTTATGGGACTGGAGGCCAAACTAATGGGCCTCCAGCTACCTCTCTCAACGAAAGGAATGCGCCACGAGCCACTTCACGTTGATTAAAATCGGTTAAGTAGTTTGGGAGTTATTCGCGCAATCTATTCATCGTTCAGCATACATTTAAGGTCTGAAAGAGTAGAGCAGACCTTATAAAACCACCGTAGAAGTTAAGCAATATACATATTTTATTCAAATAACGGCTTTTTATTGAAGTCACATTGTTTTTTCTGATTATAAGATACAGAAATATTGATCACACAGAAAATTACAAAAAGGCATACTTTTCGATATAAATATATTAAAATAAAAACAAATCTATTTTTGGTCATATTTTATACCTTACACTACGAATATTGGGAGAGTCGGTTAAGTTATGTGAAACATAGTTAACAGTATTCTATATAAACAGGTTAAGCTATTATACATTGTGTACGGCAGAATCTTGTTATTTTAATAGGTCTTTTGCAAGTAAACTGCTACGTGTAAGGTTCCTTCTCGTTAGGTGTCAAAGGCAGAATTAATGGCGAATGTTTTTAGGTCACGCTTTGTTAAACTTTCTATTCAAAGTTGTTAGTATATCTAAATAAGTATGGTAGAATCTATTCAATATATATAAAGGCTTATCAGGTAGGCTACAAAATACACAATAGGGACATAATTCAATAATAGTTTTAAGAATTATATACTTATATATAAAGGCTATCAGTTTACATATTTATTTCTAAGATTTTCGCGAATCTCACTCATTGATTAAAACAACTTTTAGGATTATATCGCGTTTATTTATTATTTATTTATATTTATTTCCCGACGTTTCGAACTCTTTACAGAGATCATTTTCACGAGTGATGAACCAAAAGATGGTAGTTGTTCAGAAGCTATTTTCATCGGTACAGAGAGCACCCACTTTTTGGAAATAAAAATCAAAAAGTTGATGTCAAAAATATGATTTTTACTATTGGTAACCCACATCAGACCATGAGAACAAAAGTTAAATACTTATTTATAAGATGCATTCAAATATCCTGCTTCTAAATATCCTTTGTTGTATGATTTAATAAGTAAAAGTTGTTATTATTAAATTATTACAAATTATCTTATTATCTATTATGTTCATCACTCGTGAAAATGATCTCTGTAAAGAGTTCGAAACGTCGGGAAATAAATATAAATAAATAATAAATAAACGCGATATAATCCTAAAAGTTGTTTTAATCAATGGGCTATCAGTTTCTTAGTTTTAAGAGCGTATTTTCAGGAAACTAATATGTGTTTGTAACTAGTGTAAAGAGTGGCTGAAAAAGCATTTAATTATTGCCGACGTTCTAATGATGACTAGCGCCGACTATTGACATCTGCAATACCGAAAGAGTCAGTCGTTGGGATAGTTACGGCGATCAAAGACGAGAGAGTAAAGGTGGACCTTTGGATTTCCGAAACATGGCATCAGTCACTTTACGACGATTTTCTGTGAGGTCCTGCTATTCCGGTGGCTCTACTCCTGACAAAATGATTTATATCATAAAGGCTGTTGAACATAGGACCAAATAATTTATTGAATAAACGTCATTTATTATGATTATGTGGTCTAAATGCTATTTAAATTTCAATACGATGTAGAGAATGTTAAGTAAAGATTTTATTAGAAACTTTTGGAATTTTAAATTGAAATACCTCATTTTGCGTGCACGGTGCGGTTGGTGACCAAACTTAGTATAACATCTTGTTTGAACATTGTTTGACTTAACAAAGTCATTTTAATATAACTCTCGGTTGACAATACACGGCCTGAATAATAGGCTCTTAGTACAAATTTAATTACAATTAGAAAAATGTAATCTGGTGCAATTTATCTTAATAAGAACTCTTTAGAGGGATATACTGTTCAAATACGGGCCTCGTGGCGCATTGGTAACACTACCGGCTGGAGTAATGAAGTCGGGGGTTCGATTCCCACCCGAGCACAAATATTTTGTGACAAAAATGAATATTTGTGTGGCGTCTGGGTGTTTTTCTATGTATTATAAGTATGTATGTATGTATTTATATCCGTTATCTAGTATCCATAACACAAGCATTTAGTTGCTTAGCTTGGAACTAGAGGGCGCTGTGTGTATTGTGTCCAAGATATTATTATTATATTATTATATATAAATAAATAGGAGTTTAATTATCTGGTCTTTGGATTTGACAATTGCAATAGATTTTTTTCCAGAAGTCGTTAAGAGGCTTGTAACATTCGTGATAGAAAATGGTTCATGGAAAGTAAAAATTCAACAGCAATTTAAACATTCTTCTAAACACAATATCATATGAAGAGTTTTTTCTTCTTTTAAACACTTTTGTTGACAATTATCATTACAGCACTAAACTTTTTTAGTGACAGAGGTATATATTCTTTGGCGTCTTACTAAATACGACTAACTCTACTCCAACTGTGGATTGTTATTCAGCACATGAGATCAAGTGGGCTCAAGTGGCTTACGAAGTCTTGAATACTTCGCTAACTTAAATGTACCTTCATTAAACCTCAACATTGCTGAAGTTAACGGCTCAATTAATAAATAAATTCATTATCATCAAAGCCTTAGAGTGAATTCAGTACCTTTGTAATTAACTCGCTTTTTATTGTAAATTACTAGTATGTAAAACTACCGTATATTTTTTTTGAAAATAAGCCAATGGAGGCTTAATAACGGCTACCTACATCTTCGAGCAGAAAAAGACATGAAGTTGTTAAAAACACACTTAAAAATGATTCTATTCATATATATTATTATATTTTCTCATAAATTTACGTATCACGATATTCTTGCAAAGTTAGCAGTCAGTGTGAATAGTTTCGGATCTTTCCTTCAATATAATGCCACTTTACTTCTCAAAACTTTACCGGTACTACTGTAGTGCCTCAAATTGAAGTGGCCAGTATCTACAAGTTGAAGTGGCTTTGAAACTTTCTCAGTCTGTGGCCGGTGTGCTCTTCAGTAGTTACTTATCTCAATTGGTTTATTCGCATTTTAAGATAGAATCTTCACTTAATTAGAGCATTCAAACACATCTGTTTCTTACTAGTTAATATATATATTTTTTAACAGGGGGCAAACGAGCAAGTGGGTCTTCTGATGGTAAGCAATTAGCGCCGCCCATAGACACCTGCATCACGGCTTATGTTGCATTGAGCCTTTAAGGGTGTTAAATGGAAGGGTAATTTGTGACGTTACGTCAACATTCTGAGAGGCCGTGGTGGGCCGATCCATTCATGCAGCGACCGGCGGATTTTTCCATTAGTCTTTGGAATCATTTTTGGAAAACTCTTTATAGTATACAATATTAGGATAAATTCCATGAAAAAGTAAAATTGTAGAAATAATAAGACCATTTTAATGCAACTTACAAAATGGGAATATTGATATGGAAATATACCGACACAAAATACTGCTGCCTTCACCTTCAAATATTAAAGGTTACGTAGGTAAATATGTACATTCTCGAGAAACATGTATGAATATTGTATTTAGTAAGTGATGTACTCCGCCATCCATGAGGCACCAAGGAACGTGATAAGTATACTTAAGTTGTACATAAATTATTTACAAGTGTATGGAGTTTTCTGTGTTCAAAGGGAGAGCCATGTTTTTGACGTTTAAAACAAGCTTTAATAAAAGCGAAAATGTTCTATGACTTATATTAGAATTCTTTACGATAAATATTGTCTATTTGTACTAAAATAAGCTAAAACAACCTAAGCGGTAAAATTAATTATTATTACAGACTAAGTCATTTAGTAAGTAATTTTATTAACATTGATATCTCAACCAGGGCAGTATTTACGATGGGATTAGCACTCATTTATATAACAGTCTCGATGGTACAGTGGTCGAAAGCCTCGCTTCTGAATCAAGAAGTCGTGGGCTCGAATCCGGGATCACTCCAATGACTTTTAGAAATTCTTTTCGTAAGTTATGACTTAAATATCAATGACTGAAAACTTTGTGCCATTCGGTACGTAAACGGCGAGTCGGGGCTAAACAGCCGCTGCCTACACCTTCGTGTAGAGAAAGGCGTAAGGTTATGTTATATTGTAATACATACATATCTAACTTGGTGATATGTCCCCTGCAGGGAGGGTAGGCAAAGAGAACAGAACAACGTAAGGCACGACTATTACACACCTCACTCGCTTCTTCGACTTTCATAGCTCTTGTTACGAATAATATATTATTTTGTACGCATTATTTTAGGAAATGTGTGCCTAACTTTAGTTATGAGATTACTTAACTTTTCTGTTACCGTCAGTTACGCTCAGAGAAATTCATTTTTGTTCACATTGCTTGTGCTTTATGAGGTTTCCGTCTTGTGATTCGTAGTCTTGTAGTTCTTACGTTCACTGGAAGTTTGTTTTTAAAACACCTTTTTTTTTATTTTCTCATCATCAGTCCACATCACTGCACTGCTGGAAATTCAGTTTTTTTTATTTGATATCGTAAACTTCATGACAATTTCTCATAGCATTCATCTCGATTGAGTGGACCTGAGTTTGAATCCAAAAAAATCAATTTGAAATTGTAACCTCACGCGTTTTCTATTCAAAGTTGTTTCTTAACTCACCGAATCTTACTCCAATCTTACTTACGTCAGTCGATGTAAAACAACTGGCCATTAAACTTTTTTTCACTCGAGGAATAAATCCTCCAATTATTATTATTATTATTTTTAAATTTGTCCATTATTGGACAGGCTAAAGCTTTTAAGCCATACTGCCTTGTCTGAAGTTATTTTTTATTATGAAGTGAAGATGATGATGAAACTTAAAACTAACCTAAACTAACCTAACCTAATCATACATAAAGTCGTGGCACTTTATGCATGATGTTCCGAGGTAGTCCTGACGACACTGTAGGAGAGCACACTAAACACGATATTTACACCATTCCTCACATTTGCACTCATATACGGACACTTATTAAACAAAATGCCACGAATTTTATCCAATAATATCCATTGAAACACAAATCTGAGAAATTAATGCAAAAACGAACATAACTCTTTCACAGTCCCGCCAAAACTCTCCTCCAATCAATAAAAAAAAATATTAATTCGTTATAATAATTTAAAAATTATTAAAAAAGTTTACGCGATGCTTTGTGTGTTAGACAGGTGTAAAAGCTATTTTTTAGATCACTTTCTTTGTGTACAAAGTAATAACTTTTGTAGATAAAATCAAACAGATACCTCTAATAAATATGAACCACAGAGAAATTCTAGATTTCAAGTTATTTGTAGTCGAATAATGATTATAATTTATTTCAATAACGTAAAAAAATATATACTATTTTAATTTCCATCACCAAATAGAACGTGTTCTGGAAGAAGATGATGTTTGGAGCCTTAGAAATCGACGCGCGTGCATGAAAAGAATCATGAAAGTCAAGCGTCAAGCGAGTGAGGCGTGTCAGAATCGTGCCTAATGGCGGTCTGTTTACTCTGCCTCCCGCGCAAGGCTTTTGGCGCGAAGTAATGTATGTATGTATATAAGAAAAAATCATAGAGCACTTTAAGTGCTCTATGATTTTTTTTACCCACAATTTATTTAAAAAAGTATAGGAAATCTACTTTTTTATTTTATATTTGAGCTAACTTTATGACTTCAAAACTTCAAACTTCAAAGATTCTTCTTAAATAAATTTACATACAGTATGTAAATTTCTTTAAGAAGAATCTTTTGTTTCTGATAGTAACATATTACAGACAGTCCGTAGTTACGGCATGTTAGGTTCTTTGAAATTTGCGACGTAAATCGAAAACGAATTTGAAACATATTTTACTTATTATGTTTACAGTACCTGGATGACCGTGCTTTGCTCGGTATTTTCATTTCTTTTGCATAAATTGTGTTTTTTTGAAAATAATATTTAAGTACCAATTGCATACTAATAAATTAATGAAATATGAATAATATTTTTCGATCTTACCGATAGAATAATAAAAAAAATATGAACTGTGAAACACGATACGATACGACACGATAAAACACGATAAAATGACATTTTATAAAAATGATTCCTAGCTAGATCGATTTATCGCCCCCGAATACCCTATACACTAAATTTCATGAAAATCGTTGGAGCCGATTCCGAGATTCCAATTATATATATTTAAACAAGAATTTCTCGTTTAAAGATATAAGATGTAAAACTCAAGGGTTAGGTTAGGTAATTTAAGTTGTTTAATTATTTTTTCTGAAAAATTTCATTTAAGTAACCATAATTCTTCAGTAACATGTACGATATGAATAACATAAAATTTTATAAATCTTCAATGTTCATATTTTTCTGGAGAAAAAAAAAAGGAATCACTCGTTTAACATAATTATGTTTTTGTTCTCATTAAGGCTCCGCGGAAAAGATAAAACAATTTCACACGCGACTGAGGGAAACAGTCGCTTTTTTAATGCCGACGAAATACATTTTGTTTATTTTTTGAGAAGATGATAAAAATTAATGAGATATTTCGCCAGACTTATTACAAATATATTGACTGAGTAATGATGTGAGTATGGCAATCATTTGGTTTAGCAATATATCGTTTATTTACGAAAATAGGTTTTTTAACAATTGCTATTTCCGTTGCAACGACAATTTACTCTTTTTTTACTTTTTTTTAACGGATAAGAGGGCAAACGAGCAATTTCATTTGCTTTATTTTCATTTTTTTTATCGGATTGGAGGGCAAACGAGCAGGTGTGTCATCTGATGGTAAGTGATAAGCGCTGCCCATGGACACCTGCAACACATATAGTGTTACATTTGCGTTGCCGCCCTTTAAGGGAGTCGGATAGGAAGGGATGGGAAGGGTGGTGGGCCTCCGGGTACCTCTCTCACCGAACAAAACGCGGCATGAGCCACTTTACGTCGATCTTCTGAGAGGTCGTGGTATTTCACCGGTCGAGCGGCCTATTCATTTAGAGTACTGCTTAAATCATAAAAGTATTCTTAAAAAGAAATTGCAGTCGCAGATTTACGTAATCAGCACGCAAAGGTGTATGCAGCATTTTCGTAAACGAAACATTAAACTCATGCAATATTGGTGGAAAAGATATTGGTGTATTGCCGAATGGAAACCCGGCCAATTAATCTAAAGTCTAAGGTTCTAAAGTGCCTTTACTTCCTTCTGTTAAAATTGTATTCTTGCAATATATTTTGAAACAGCCAAAGGACACAATCTATTCTGAAATAAATCCCTCATCTTCTGTTTACTTTATCACAATAACAACTGAATAATTTCAGAAAATGAATCTTCGAGGCAGTTGATTGTTCCGTCTCCAATCAAGTGATTTTCAATTTGTATTAATTAAAAGCGACCCTTTGACGAATGTTAATAATGTGAAAATTGCTTCAGATATTAAATAATAATATCAATAGCATTATAAAAGCAACTGTTGTTTTCATAAATGCAGAAGAGTTTCGGTCTCCAGATGCCTCTTTCACCGAAATGCGAGATGAGCCACTTTTCGTGAGGTCACAGTATTTTACCGGTCAAGCCGGCCCATCGAGGCATCAAACTGTGTGGTTCTAATACTGTCGATAGTATAAACTGTCCTAATATCCAAAACAGTTTCATTCGTCGGATCTAACTAGGTGATCTATCAGTCACAGATTTTAGGCCTGAAATTTTCTTTTGCAATGCTCTGCTTTGGTGTCGTCTATGAAGGCTTTTAGTTGATTATTCTAGGTACTGTTCGTTGATGTGAAAGCAAGTCAAAGCGAAGTCTGTCACTGTCTCTTTGTGATGATCCATTAATATCTAGTGACTTTGTAAAATACAGTAAGTGTATATTAGCCGTAGATGCAAAGATAATGGAAACTTTAAAATTTTGTTATACTAATTTTGATATATAATCCATAAGACTTTTTTTTTTAAAAGTCTCATGTTTGTGGATTAGATGTCAGAGCTTAAATAATAATTTTTCCAGGGGCACATAGATCGGGCAAATTTTGTACAGTCATTGATAAGTCATAGACTAATGCTTTTGGTGTGTATTGCTATTCTCTTATTTTTGGGATAGGGGAGCAAACGATCAGGCGTGTCACCCGATGACAAACTTATAATTGGAATTAGGATCTTATCGAAAGTGGGATGGGAAGGGGAGAAGGGGAAGGGGTTAAACTTCCGAATACCTTTTTCATCGAGTAAAATGTGGTATGAGCCACTTAACATCAATATTTGAGAGGTCGTGGATTTTGCGGCTAAGTCTGCCCATTCATGCAGTGGACCTCGTATCTCTACCTCTATTCAATCTCTCTAAAACACAAGTCGCAGTGCATTGTCGGAGACGACTGATTTGAATGTTTGTTTGAAATTAGGACCGTTTGGCGATGTTTCTAATAAGGAAAAAAAAAGTTTCAAAAAGGTCCGGATTCGATCAGAAAAGGGTGCTGACAAACTAGATTGTATTGTCCCCGAGGCGGCGTGTCCGATTGACGGCAGTTGAGCGTGTTCCATCAAATAGATTCCCTTTGAAGTGATTACCAGAATCTGTTGACAATTTATGCATAATATTGAATGCGTTCATAAAAATAATTTGCTATCAATAATAATTAGTCTGTTTGGTAAACTTTATTTTATATTTTCAGGCATTATTTCTACAGATATGGTTTTTAATCATCGACGCGCCGATTGTTCATGTCACAGATGGAATGTTTCGGAATCTATTGTCATATTACACAAGAAGTGGCAGTCCGGAATTGATCCCAAAAGTTCTAGATGCATAAGCAACCTCCAGGCATACGTTAATTGATTTATTCTGCCTATTTATTAATTTGCAGCCGTATTATTGTCTTATCGCGAATTAATTAAATCGGATAACTTTATACTTTTAATACGGTTTTGATAATAGACAGGCATGTATCATTGCTGTGTGGCGCCGGCTTAGAATACCGCCATCCCATCTCTTCCCGTAGGTGTCGTAAAAGGCGACTAAGGGAAAAACTAGAAGAATGGGCAGCAGCATTCTCTCTCAAGACACTACAGCCTACTGCGATCGCCAACCCGCCTCCCAAGCGTGGCGATTATGGCAAAAACCCCCCATGATTGCGCGGACCGGCAGTTGTGGCGCTCTATGGGGGAGGCCTATGTCCAGCAGTGGACCTCAAAAGGGCTTATGATGATGTATCATTCCCAAATACCATACGAATAATAATCATATTAATCATTAGTAGTATTTTTTTTACATTTTAGATTAATTTAGATGCCACATAGCCTTATTGATATCGGGTTAAGGTAAATACAATTAGGTCTTCAGTCTTCAACGCCCCCTGGCGGGTAAACAAAGTATTTTATAACGGTACAATATAAACCGGTCAATATAACCAACTTACAAAAATTGTATAGCGTGATTTAAAAACTGTTTATAACTGTACACTGACATCTAGTATCGGGTGGTGGTAGTATACTACTCTTAATTATTATTAAAATTGCAAGTTATTTTTACTTTGCAATGTATGTATGTAAGTTTATGTATGTATGTTTTTGAATTTTAGAACTCAATTTTAAAGTAAATATCTTCAACCGAGCTAAAATTTTGGATTCACGCTGAGTTTGGATAACAATATTAACAGTGGTAGAGCAACGCAGTTCGTTGATGAATGGGTCGTCTCGACCGGTAAAATTCCACAAATTCTCATACGGAGATATTTTTAATACATATACAAAAAAAAAATTTCGAAAAATAATATACATTGTTTAAGCAAATCTGATGTCTGTAAAATATTTATAAGTGCAATATATAATATTTAATTTAGGTATTTCGCCTAAAAAATGATTTATTTTGTTTTAAAACTGTGTTTGTAGTTAACAAAATATTTATAGAATTTTTCTATGTATATAACTTCACGCCTTTTGTTACCCGAAGGTGTAGGAAACGGCTGTTAAGCCTCGTCTCGCCGTTATGTTTACGTCCCAAATGGAATAGGTGGCGAACCTATTGCCATACCGGGCACAAAGTTTGCCAGTCATCGATATTTATCACACATAACTTCCGGAAACAATTTCGAAAAGTCATTGGTGTGAGCCAGTGTCTGGAATCGAACCCCGGACCTCTGGATCAGAGGCCGTGCGCTCGCCCACTGCGCCACCGAGACTGTTTCTATCTATGTAAAATAATCAATAAATAATAAAAAAATAATAAACAGTACATCTCTCTAAATGGTTGTCTGGAAGAGATCGCCGTGCGCGATAAGACCGCCCATTGTATAACCAATAAGCAAATGTACAATGTTGTAAATTATATATATATTTTATGGTGTACAATAAAGAAATAAATAAATAAATAAATAAATAATATCCGCGTATATATGAATATCATTATAATAATATCATTATTTTGATATTTGTAGTGACCCAAATATATTAGGAGGATATTCTTGGTATCCTTTTGATGGATATATAATTAAATCATTTATTTTGGGGATCACCTACCTGAACAAAATAGAGATAATATTATTTAAATTTATTAAGAAAATAGAGAAAACAGGACTGTACCTGTGGGTATGGATATAGATGGACACTAACAACTTTCATAATCATTCGTCCTTCACACAAACTATCCATATTTTCTAAGGTCTTAGAAAGTATGGAAAAGTATCCATCCATGTCCATACGTACAATCCATCCATATTTTCTAGGGTAAAACCTTAGAAAATATGGATGGATTGTGTGAGAGACAAAATTATTAAGAAAAGTGTTAGTGCGGAAGAAGTAAGAAGAAGAAGAAGGCAGAGAATCGGATGTTTTGGCGCAAATTGGGAGAGGCCTATGTCCAGCAGTGGACTACAATAGGCTGATGATGATAATGTGGAAAAAGTGAATTGTGGGATTCTCAGGAAAAGGTAATGTGAACAAGTCTGAAAAATTCTATTATTTCCTTCCACATTCAGTTTTATCAACCTTCTCGTAACGTGTGTATTATTCCTCCTCATCACAGGCAAATATAATTATAGATTTATAATATATGATACTCGATTACTAGTAATACTATGCCTGATTTATTACATAATTAATTTGGCGTGACGACGCGTAATTGCCGCTGCTTAGATCATGAAATATTATAGGCGTGCAATTCCATTACTTAATATCAAATCTAGTTCAGTAAAGAGAGTAGGAGACAATAAGCTGTTAGAAATATTCAATGCAATGAAAAATAACTTTTTCTTTTCAATCGGCAAATCTTTTTGATACGAAAAAGCGACCACCGTCCATATACATCTGCAACACCAGGGGCGTCACACCAGCTTTGCCTGCCTATAAGATTATTGATAACGAATATTGAAATTATTAAAAGAAAACCTATATCTACTAAGAGTTCATCTAACGCTCATGGTGTCTACGTTCTATTAGGTACATATATTATCGTGATTCTCATTAAAATATGAACAAAATTTTACATAGCGTACGTTTCAAAGACGGAAAACGAGATTTACTATTTTTGCTTTTGAGCACTCGCACCGGGTCAAAGGAACGTGCACGTATAAATGGACTTGGAATTATATTTACAACTGAAGAAACTCACGATACAAATGTTCAGGTCAAATTGAATAAGTTCAACTTTTTTAAAACATTAAGTTAAAACATAGTCCAATTAAGTGTTAAAAATTATATTTTTTGAAAGCTTAATGAAGTAGGTACATTCGAAGTTAAAGGATTTGTATTTTATTCATACATACATACATGACTTCACGCCAAATCCCTTGCGGGGTAGGCAGAGAGAACGGAGTGCCAAATATAGCCAAATTGCCACACTGAATGGCAATGTTAATCTTCGATGCGATTCAGTCTCTTGGCAAGATCTTTATAAAGTGCACGAGCACTCGGACCCCGTGTCTCCAGAGTCTCAACCCCAAACGGCTCAAATACATAATCATCTACCAGGTTTCTGTATTTGTGCCGCTTGAGATTTTCTGCTGAAGCAGCAGCAGCACGGCCACCTCTACCGTACTTGGAAGGTACTAACCCGCACAAGGGATTTGGCGTGTAGTTATGTGGAGAAAAGTTCTGTATTAAGTTTTGTATAAAACCCTGGTATGAGTTTATATGGAAAGAGAAAGGGTTGCTTTCCCAAATATTTTCGTAAAATTATGTTCTGCAAATTTATTTTTCAAGAAGATGTGAATTACATGAAGTATGCAAATCCATATTTCTCATGTGAACCAATTCAGTAAAGGTAACGAGTTTTTAAAAGAATTACAGAAATAAAACCGTAAGACATCAACCAGTTTGTAATATTATTTTATTAACTTCACCTGTATGTATGTAATCAAACTCTTTGAGTTCTATTTTCGGATTCATAAGTTTTTTTTTTTATCTATATTTGTTACTATCCAAACTCAAAGATCCTAATACATATATACATCCTACTATTGCGCATTTTAACCTTCTATTAAAAATGGACAAGGCATTTCTAAGAAGAACAATAATATCTTAGTAAGAAATGTAAAAATAATATAGTTTTGGTTTTATTTGCAGGTCAGACCCACATCAGAAACCAAAATAATGTAGAATTTGAATAGTTTATTATTCAATTAAAAATAATTTTATTAACCTCGAAACCAAGTTCTTTTCTCAACATATTACAAATAATAGTAGGTACCATCAAATAGCCTGTCTAAAATGAAATAATAATCAGTTTTGAAGAACAGCCGCTGAGTTTTCTTGCTGGGTCTTTCTCAGGACTGGCCGCAATTTTGACCCAGTGGTAGATTTTTTAACAACTACTTACCTTTAAAAACCTCAACGAAGCGAGTGAGGCGTGTAAGAATCGTGCCTTATGGCGCTCTGTTCTCTCTGTCTACCTCGTAAAGGATTTGGCGTGAATTTATGTATGTATGTATGTTTTTGCAATGTTTAATTAAATAAACCCGTTGACCTATTTGATTGGACTTTTAACTGTAATATAGATTTATAGATAACTAGCTGACCCGGCGAACTCTGTTTCGCATCAAAAGTAATAACTGCTGCCCCGCTATGTTAATGCTGCAATATCTTCGATAAATTTGAAGTCGATAGTAGCTATAGGTTAAAAATGGGAATTTTCCATTGTTAACACCCCCGCAACTCCCCTTGTGGGTGGAATTTCGTAAAATCCGTTCTTAGCTGACCTCTACTCGGCGAAAGGAATAATCCTACCAAATTTCAAGTCGCTACGCCTTATGGTTCCAGAGATATCGTGATGAGTCAATATATAGGTGGAAATCTCTTATAAATATATAGATAAATAAATCAAATAATAATCCCAAAAGCAGTATGTAGACAAAATGTAGTTACGTTAAAATTTAACAAAGTATATCAGTTTCCACTTAGTTATTTTAAAACATATAAATGAAAGGAAATATTAGCAAAATATTTATAGAAATACAAATATACAATAAATTTTATTACAAAAGCTGACTATTCAATTCAACAAGAAACGTCTCAGTCGTCTTTTATCGCTGATTGCTTTTAGAGTAAATATTGACTTGTCTTCAAATTAATACTGTTCGCTGATGCCCATCGTTCTATGAGAGTTGTTATTATAACTGATTATTTACAATGAAAAGCCATTTCATAAACAATAATATTAATTTCTATAAAAGAGATTTATTATGTTGAAAGAAGGGTCAGAAGGGAGGCGTTCATATTTGTCCTTTAATACTACATACATAGATAAATTCACGCACGGTACATTGCGGGGTAGGTAGAGAACAAAGCGCCTACTTAAACGGCTTACATCCTTATTCAACTTTTATAACTCTTGTCATATACGTTCATCTAGTTTAAACATAACATAACTTCACGCCGTTACCCGAAGGTGTAGGAAGCGGCTGTAGCATCGTCTCGCCGTTATGTTTACGTCCCAAATGGAATAGGTGGCGAACCTATTGCCATACCGGGCACAAAGTTTTTAGTCATCGATATTTATCACACATAACTTCCGAAAAACAATTTCGAAAAGTCATTGGTGTGAGCCAGTGTCAGGAATCGAACCCGGACCTCTGGATCAGAAGCCGTGTGCTCGACCACTGGGCCACCGAGACTTGTTTAAAGCTGTCTGGTTTAAAGCTCCTGATATAATCTTCCACAAGTGTACGTTAAAATTGATCATGTAAATTGTGTCGTAGCCGGCACCGACTCCTCTTTCGATTTTGCACGGTATACCTGCTAAGTCAAGTTTGCATCATCCATTTTTTGTTCTGATGGTTCGATATAAATGTCCGAACCATCGAATATAGCCGTTTCTTACATTTATATCGACACTCTTCCATATTCATAAATAATAGTTTTTTTTTACCTAACATAACATGACTTCACGCCTTTTTCTATCTGATGGTTTAGGCAGCGGCTGTTAACTCTTGTGTCGCCGTTATGTTTACGTCCCAAATGGTGGCGGAGCTATTGCCACACAGGGCACAAAGTTTTTAGTCGTCGATATTTAACACACATAATTTCCGAAAATAAATTAGAAAGTCATCGTTGTGAGCCAGGATTTGAACCCGTGACTTCTCGATTCAGAGCGGGGTGCTCGACCACTGGACCACCGAGACGTTACCTTACCTTACTATTATTTAGGGTTTTAATAATATATATGGCAAAACTAAATACAGAGATACAGCCGAATCTGTCATTCGCCCGTTCCCTCAGCCTAATGAAATTTCAATTACTGGACCGTGCGGTTAGTGTGTATCTGTTATGAGCCGGTCCATGTTAACACTACGTATGGTCCAATTTTCAAAATAGGAACTAAACTCTTGGCAACTATGAGAAGATCTAATAATGCCAATGTCACTGTCAGTTTAATAAAAAAAACGGTAATTAAAATAAAATAAATTACTTATGGACGTGTATTTTTCTTTGGCTACCAAACAAGTAGGGATTGTTAAGTTATGCGGATTGTTAATTTTCTTAATGGGATAGGAGGGCCAACGAGGGTTAACTGATAGAAAGTAACTTCTCACTGCCCGTGAACACCGTGGTGCGTTGCCGTTCTTGAATGTAGAAAGTAAGGATGGAAAAGGAAGGTGAAAGGGCTTGGGGCCTCTGGATACCTCTCTCACCGAATGAAACGAGGCATGACCCCCTTCACGCCCATATTCCGAGAGGTCGTGGTACTTCACCGGTTGAACCGGCCCATTTATTCTATTCTATCTATATCTTTGACGTTAATTCAATGCAAATCCACGGCTAAAAGCTAGTATACAATAAATAAGATATCGCTACTGTAATATATTATTATATAGGTATCAGTTGAAATTGTTTCCTGGACCAGATAAATATGTCTCATCCTCCCGACGTCCGGGCGAGCACATCTATCAAAAATTTAATAGTCATTCCTGAACGACACATATCGTCGATCTCCGACGTGATTAGGTTTGGATGTGGCATTTTTCAACTACACTTTCATATCCGAAGGTGCAGGCAGCGGCAGAATCACATATAACTTTTGGAAAATCTAAGGTGAAATGATCCAGAACTAGAACTAAAATACATAACATACCTTAACGCCTTTTTCTACCCGAAGGTGTAGGCGATGGTTAAGCCTCGACTCGCCGTTATGTTTACGTCCCAAATGGAATAGGTGGCGAACCTATTGATATACCGGGCACAAAGTAGTCAATCACCGATATTTATCACACATAACTCTCAAAATTGCTTTTGAACAGTCATTGGTGTGAGCCAGGAGATTCAAACCTGTGACTTTTTTGGTTTCGAGTGGTCGACCACTCAGATCTATAGAACTAGAACTAGGTTCCGTTTAACTACTGCTAACCCACTAGATCATCGAGACATACAAGAGTTATGATATCCAACCCATTCATCACGACAGTCATAGAAAAAGATGGGGTGATATTGTTCTCTGTAGTAGATTTAAATTCAAATTGAATGTGCTGTTTTGGGTCGATCAAAACTGAGGAAATTGTCCCTGAAAATTAATGACAGCTTTTAGTTTCAATACAACTATATAGGATCGAATCGAAGATCCTTGCCTATATCTTCGTTCTTATTAATAGGATAGGAAAGCAAACAAGCGAGCGTTTCACCTGATGGTAAGCCGCCCATGGACATTATCAACACATATAGTGTTACGGATGTTGCGTTGCTGACCTTTAAGGGAGTAGGATAGGAAAGGATGGGGAAGGAGGGTGGACCTCCGGGTAACTCTCTCACCAAACGAAACGCGGTATAAACCACTTTACGTGTATCTTCTGCGAGGTCGTGGTATTTCACCGGTCGAGCTGGCCCATTCATGCAGCAAACTGCTTGGCTCTACCACTGTTGAAAAAGGGCTGAACCCAAAAAATAATGGGCCGTGGTGCTACAAATTGTAATAATACTAAGAAAATTTTATTTCAATACAAATCATATGTTGTCACATCCATTAGACTTATGAATTTAATAGCTCTGCAGATGTAAGCACTAGGAGACGAACGGCTTATCAAGTTGATACGCTCGGGACTTTCTGATCACCGATTAAATTGTTACATTAAACTATATATAGAATATTTACAGATATTCTATAAGAATAATTGTATGTATAATCTCTGTATGTCTGTATCTTTAAAATTCTTTTCAGTAAGTGAGGTTTGTTAGATACATTTTGATAGACTGCAAATCTTCAGAAATAGAAGAAGCTCATAAGAAGTAGTCGCTTCTAATACCAGTTTCTGCAAAAACGTCAAATGTCGTCACAATCACAAATAAACATAGTATGAAACGCTTATTTTATCATAAGTAGTAACTGCTGAAATGAAAGTAGAAGAGTTAGTTTCCTAAATGATTCTACAGTTAAAATCGTTACTAGCTCATCCGGCGAACTTTATTCTGCATCAAAAGTAATTTTAACAACGTTTGCAATTAAGTGCTAAATCTCGAAAACTAACGCTTTTTCTTGCTTAATTATACATGAATGATACATAAAAATCACCCCGTTGACACCCTCTATCTATTAAAAAAAAGAATAAAAATCCATTGCGTAGTTTCAAAGATTTGATCATATGAGGCGACAGACAGCGGAAAGACAATTTATTTTATATTATATAATGATTAACAGTCTCGATGGCGCAGTTGCTAGCACCCCGCTTCTGATTCAAGAAGTAGTGGGTTCAAATCCTGGCACACACCAATAACTTTTCGAAATTTTCGCAAGTTACGTGTGATAAATATCGGTGACTGACAACTTTGTGCCCGGTATGGCAATAGGTTCGCCACCTATTTCATTTGGGACGTAAACAACGGCGAGACAAGGCTTAACAGCCGCTGCCTACACCTTCAGGTATAAAAAGGCGTGAAGTTATGTTATGTTATAAACAAGCAGAAAATATCTTCTTTTCTTTATATTAGTATAGCATATATGTCCTACCGACCCTCCTTCTCAACTCCTTCCTTATCTCATCTTACGGGGCAGCAACGCAATTTGCAACGCAATGCAAAAGCAACTATCGGTGATGCAAGTGTCCATGGGCAGTGATAGTCGGTTACCATCAGGGGAGCCGCTTGCTCGTACTCTATCCCATAAAAATCAAGGTGTCCCAAAGAAAATTTACTACAAGCGGACCGGGCAGACGTTGTCCTGCATGATACGAATTTTCATAATAACAAATGAATGACACATATTAAAATTACTTTTGTTATTCTTTTATTTTGAAGTCTCGGTGGTCCAGTGGTCGAGCACACGGTTTCTGAATTCAGAGGTCGTGGTTCAAATCCTGACACTGGCTCACACCAATGACTTGTCGAAATTGTTTTCAGAAAGTTATGAGATAAATATCGATGACTGAAAACTTTGGTATGGCAATAGGTTCGCCACCTATTCCATTTGGGACGTAAACATAACGGAGAGACGAGGCTTAATAGCCGCTGCCTACATCTTCGAGTAACAATGGCGTAAAGTTATGTTTATTTTGAAATAACATAATTTATTGACTAAAAAAATAATAATAACAATCAATGATGTTTGTTTAATGTTATCCTAATCGGCTGAAAATTTGAATGTTTTGTGCCTATTTGAATGTGTGCTGAATGTGAAGAACGATTCAAATCGGTCCTGTCGTTTAGGAGGAGTTCGCTGTCAACACACGTACAGACAATATATATTTTATATAACGCTAAAACATTGTTAAATTATACGCCTGAAAAACGTTTTAACAAAGTCATATAAAAGGAATATAAAAGTGTCATAAAAACGAGTTTTCATGTATGCTAGTACATTTTTTTTACTATTTCTACTATCACGATTGATAACAACTGAAACATTACAAATACTACCATTAAATCGCAAAAAAAAACTATTTTTTTCTCATATAGATAAAGCCAATTATATTATTTGATATTTCAGCTCAAACTACAATCCAGTCCAATCATTTGGAAGACATGACATTTCTGTAAGACATGCCAAACAAAATTAACAGTACCTGGATGACCGGTATATATATTTTTTTATTTTTTTTTGGTAATTATATTTAAGTACGAATTACATATCAGTAAAATGATGAAATATGAATAATATTTTTCGATCTTACCGACAGAGTAATAAAAAAATATGAACTATAAAACACGGTACGATACGACACGATAAAATTACTTACCTAATTTTCTAAAAATGATTCCTAGCTAGATCGATTTATCGCCCCTACTACCTATTAAATTTAATTTTTATTTATTTACTAAATAAACCTACATACTAAATTTCATGAAAATCGTTGAAGCCGATTCCGAGATTCCAATTATATAAATAATATATATACAAGAATTGCTCGCTGAAAGATATAAGATACGTACATACATTAACGCCAAATCCCGTGCAGGGTAGGCAGTGAGAACAGAACGCCATAAGCCACGATTCTTGCCCGCCTCACTCGCTTCTTTGACTTTCATACACGCGAGTCGATTTATAAGGCTCCTATTATCACCTTCTTTTAGAGATTTTTCTATTAGGGCAAAGAAGGTGTGTGGCGGCCGTCCTGGATGCATCCCTACATACGTCCGCTTGTGTATTGTATATCTGCTTAGTCAATCTTGCATAATCCATTCTTTCTGCATGCCGAGCATGCCCTTTCTTAATTTTAAAATTAACATACATAAAACATAACACTCTCTCGTGTCCAGTCGGTTTAAGGAATAAAATATGTGTCATAAAAAGTGTGAACCTTAGTACGGTTGTATTGCAGCTCGTGGTTGCAGCTTGATACGTGATCTGTGAGCTTAACTTGGTGTTTACGTCTTCAAGCGGATACGGACTACGGTCTACGAAACCGCTGTAGTGTTTCAGTGACGTAATAAAATATACTGAAACGAAAACCTTTGCGTGTGTTGAATATGAATATACAATTTTACCAACTCCCTCTCTCACCCCAAGATGGAAGGATCCGAATGACTTTAAAAATTATATCAGGTGCTTTAAAATTCTCACTGACCACGCCAATTTCGTATCGCTATTTTTAATTATTATAATACATACATACATAACTTCACGCCAAATCCCTCGCGGGGTAGGCGGTACACGCCTCACTCGCTTCGTTGACTTTCATAACTCTTTTCATGCACGCGCGTCGGTTTTTGAGGCTCCAAACATCACCTTCCTCCAGAACACGTTGTATTTGGTCATGGAATGTGTGTCTTGGCCGTCCTCGACTCCTACATCCATCCGCTTTTGCATTGTATATCTGATTAGTCAGTCTTGTATCAACCATTCTTTCTACATGTCCGAACCATCGGAGCATGCCCTTTCTTACTTTTACACCGACACTGTCTTTCAAACCAACTTCCTTCCTTACAACCTTGTTTCCTACGCGGTCAACGAGTCACTTCGCAGATTTTGCGCAGTGCCCTCATTTCTACCGCGTTTATTCTACTTTCATGCACACTCTGCCATACCCAGCTCTCGCTTCCATAAGTTAGCGTTGGGATCAGGACTGCATTGTGGATTGCTAGCTGGGCTTTTATGCTAATGTTTTTTGCGCCCAGGAATCTGCCCAACGCTCCATTTACGCTATTTCTTATCGCCACTCGTCTTTCTACTATTATGATTATTATCAGGAATATTTATTTAAATTAATACTAATAGTGCGTTTATCTCTTTATAAGAGTGTCGTAGGAAGCTACTTATGCGGTCCACACTTCGCACTAAAATTCTCAATTGTACAGTGGTAATCCGATTTCTAGTATTCGTGTTCGAATCTTAACTCACACCGGTGAGTGACGTATCGATAGATAGATAAATATCGATGATTGAGAAAGATACGCCCGATATATATACACTTATACAGTGGTAGAGCCACGCCGCTCGCTGTATAAATGGTCCGACTTGGCTCAGAATATCAACGTAAAGTCGCTCTGGCCGCGTTTTGCTCGGTGAGAGAGGTATGCGGAGGTCCAAGCCCTTTTCTCTTCCACTAACCATCCCACTTCCGACCTCGTCTATATTCCATTGTAAGCGCCGGCAATGGCAACTGTAATACTATATGTGTTCAGGTGCCCATGGGCGGCGTTTTTTGCTAATCATCAGGTGACATGCCTGCTCGTTTGTCCCTCCTATAACATAAAAATAATATAGCAAAAGTTTCGTCGTCACCATTACATGTGGGACTAAAAAAAGTAAATCAGCGCGTCGATTGTGCTTGCAAATTACACATGATTTGAGGAAGAGCTGAGAATTTTTGCCAATCATACTGAAATTGATCTAATCACGAGATTGAGAGATAAGACCGCGCGAGGGTTGATGTGGACGGTAGGGGCCGCGGAGGGGGGGTCTCACGATGCTGTATGTACCGCAGTTGATCGAAGGCTTTTGTGACATTCGCACGTCACGACCTCTGGAACTATAGTCGTCCGTGTTACGAGTTTTTCGTGAAATTTGCTCTCGAATAATGTCAAGTCATACGGTCGTGTTTAATTTTAGATAAGGTTCTTGGGCTGTGATAGTCATGTTTGATTGAAAATGTGAAATGTCCTTAAAAGAAACAAGTTTTCAATGTGTTGTGGATATATCATTTATTTTTAATATGGAATTATTGCTATTTTTTGGAATATTCGTGGGTGAGTATTTTTTGTTTAAAATTTTGTACGGGTAATTAATAAGAACTGTTTTCTTTTATCATCAAATGAAATTTTAGGCCCTGGGTATATAATTCCACTCATTTAGCAGGAGTTCAGGTAACAAATTACTGAGAGAAAAAAATCGCCAAATTGTTTGAAATCGCCATTAAAATTGGTGTCAGAATTAAATAATTTTATCTAAACATCAAAATCGTTCCCAAAATTAAGTAAGGACAACTTATAGATTACATAGTATTGTGAACTTCAATTATAGTCAGAAATTTATACCTACGTGGTAGAGCCAAGCAGTTCGCTGCATGGATGGGCCGGCTCGACCGGTGAAATACCACGACCTCTCAGAAGATCGACGCAAAGTGGCTCATGCCGCTTGAGAGTTACCCGGAGGCCCACCCCCTTCCCCATCCTTTCCTATCCTAGTTCCTTAAATGTCGGGAACGCAACGGTAACGCTATATGTGTTCCTGGTGGCCATGGGCGGCGCACGTTGCTTTACCATCAGGTGACACGCTTGCTCGTTTGCCCTCCTATTCCATAAAAAAACCTTGGACCTGATAAACGACTTAGTATCAAATTTATTGAAGCAAATTAAACATTTTATAATAAAAATAAACGAAAAGTATGCATAACTCCACACTCCACTAGAGGGACATATCTTCTCTCCATCGACATCAGTAATTCTCATCTGAATATTATTGACTAACCCAATATTTGTACGCTTGAATTCGCCACTTGAGAAAGAGAGGGAGTTGGTATCATCACCACTTATTCACTTGTCTACTTAAATTTAACAATCAACAATCGCCAGCATCCTGGCTGCGTTCTCAAAATTACATATTTATATTTAACTGATTTTAACTTGAAATTGGTACCTCTAATATGCAACAGATATTTGAATTTGCACAGTCCCATTTTTCGCATTTTTCTATTTATAGGTATTTGTTATCCTGGAAAAAGACGTAATCATCAATACATAGTATAAAATAAAGACGCTTTACGGTGTCTGTCCCCTATATGCAGGGATCTTTGTAACTACGCATCAGATTTTGATATAGTTTTTTTAATAGATAGAGGGCGTTAACGGCCACCCCGTTATGTATAATTTATGCGCAGCAAAAGTATTAAAGGTAAATTTTGAATTGATCACTTCAATACATTAAACATGAATTATAAATAAAAACCACCCGTTGACACCCTCTATCTATTGATAAAAAACCGCATCAATATCCGCTGCGTAGGTACTTTCAAAGATATAAGCATATAAGGGGACAGACAGCGGAAAGCAACTTTATTTTATACTGTGTAATGATATAGCAAATAAAGTGATAATTTCCAAGATATAGGTAGGATAGATAATAATCAATCATTTGATCACCGAGACTTAACTTTTGAATATTCGTTACCTACCAAAGCTGTAAAATGTTTACCTTTAAATAATTTTCTTTTATTTGTTAGCGCAAATTAACTCGTCGGATCGTCCCTCAATTAAGGTCAAATACTAGTTGGTGTAGCACCTGACATCCTCACTAATTGGGAATATGCAAGATTTATATGATACTGGCCTTCTCGGTCCGGGTTCGAAGCCTGACACTGGCTCACACCAATGACTTTTCGAAATTGTTTTCGGAAGTTAAGTGTGATAAATGACGGGCCTCGTGGCGCATTGGTAAAACTACCGGCTGCAGCACTGAGTTCGGGGGTTCGATTCCCACCCGAGCACAAATATTTGTGATAAACATGAATATTTGTGTGGCGTCTGGGTGTTTTTCTATGTATTATAAGTATGTATTTACAAAAGAACAGTATATATTTATTATTATTATCCGTTATCTAGTATCCATAACACAAGCATTTAGTTGTTTAGTTTGGAACTGGAGGGCGCTGTGTGATTTGTGTCCAAGATATTATTATTATAAATATCGATGACTGAAAACTTTGTGCCCGGTATGGCAATAGGCTCGCCACTTATTCCATTTGGGACGTAAACATAACGGTGAGACGAGACTTAACAGCCGCTGCCTACATCTTCGGGTAACAAAAGGCGTGAAGTTATGTAATGTTACTTCCGAAAATTCATCATGGATTAAACAGAGAGATTGATGAGTTCTCTTCTCTATCGATGAATGAGTGTCTCTTTTATGATATACGAGCATCAAGTTATTTTCAACAGTCACAGCGACGGCGCACAACATCACGTTTTTAGATGTGCCACAGTATGGTGATCCACGTCAGGAGGCGAAGTTAGTCTGCCAATATATAAGTGATGAGGACGATCCGCCGCTGCATTCTGTCAAGTGGTACAGCGGCATCAATGAAATATTCAGGTTCACGCCCGACCAAGAGGTCAGTGATACATATTTTGATGAACCTACCCACAAAGGGTTTGGTTTTAATACTATTTGTAATTAACGGCAAGCTAATTGTTATCCTATAATAAGTTATATAAATACATAGACATGAAAAGAGTTATGAAAGTTAATGAAGCGAGTGGGGTGTGTAACATCGTGTCTTATGGTGCTCCGTTCTCTCTGCCTATCCCGCAAGGGATATGGCGTGAAGTTATGTATGTTTGTATAAATTATGTATCAGAGTACTTTTTTCCGATATATACTGCTAAACCAGACCTATTTAAATAAATTTACACACTGTAAACAGTTTAATACAACTTGATATATCTCGGTGGCGCAGTGGGCGAGCGCACGGCCTCTGATCCAGAGGTCCGGGGTTCGATTCCAGACACTGGCTCACACCAATGACTTTTCGAAATTGTTTTCGGAAGTTATGTGTGATAAATACCGATGACTGACAAACTTTGTGCCCGGTATGGCAATAGGTTCGCCACCTATTCCATTTGGGACGTAAACATAACGGCGAGACGAGGCTTAACAGCCGCTGCCTACACCTTCGGGTAACAAAAGGCGTGAAGTTATGTTATGTTATATAGAATAGTTTATGTCTCTCGTGTTGACGTAATTTTGACTACATCAACTTTAGTTAGAACGAAGTTAGCTTTCTAGTTTTTTTTTGTTATTTAAGTTGCTTTCCATCATGTGACACGCGAGTTCGTTTCTACCAAAAAAAATCTAATAATTGCAGGTTCTAATCCTGGCTCACACCAATGACTTTTTGAAATTAATTTCGAAAGTTATGTGTGATAAATATCGATGACTGAAAACTTTGTGCCCGGTATGGCAATAGGTTCGCCATCTATTCCATTTGGGACGTAAACATAACGGTGACCCGAGGCTTAACAACCTCTGCCAACACCTTCGAGAAAAAAATGCGTGAAGTTTTGTTATGTTATGTGTTTGATACATCTCATTTTACCTATCTTCTTTAAAATTACAATATTAAGTTGTGTAATTAAAAAAAAACAATTCTGTAATATGTTTATGTATATCTTGACAGTGGTAATATATTATATATTATAGGTTAAATATAGTTTATAATATGAGTATTTAGACTAGTAAATATTAAAAGAGTAAGAAGACATTCTTCCATTGATCCTAATAAATAATATACGTTATTTTATAAAAAAAAATAGGAACCTATAATATTTTAAGAAAATATTTAAAAAAATATTTCATTACAGCCTCCCACCAGAACTTTTAAATCCACGTCAGCTTTGATTACAAATGGTACATGCAATAAGAAAAGCTGTGCTATAGGCGTGATACTTCCCAAGATATACAACACAATTCTTACCTTCACGTGTGAAGTGTCCACTGAAGGTCCCAGGTTCGCTGTGGTCAAGCAGACGAAGAATCTCACAGTTGCTGGTATGACGTCTTATACTAATAGATATAAAGAAACGAGCCTCGTGGTGTAATAGTAAAGCTACCGTCTGCAGAATCGAGGTTGGCGGGTTCGATTTCCGCCCGAGTACAAATATTTGTAACACGTATTAATGTTTGTATGGCGTCTGGGTGTTTTTCTATGTATTATAAGTTATATTTCCGAAAGAAAGTATATAATAATATGTATTAATATCCGTTATCTAGTATCCATAGCACAAGCATTGAGTTGCTTGCTATGGAACTAGAGGGCGCTGTGTGTATTGTGTCCAAGATATTATTGTATTTTTATTATAAATGAGACTTGGTCTTCGTCATTTCGGTGTTTTGGAGGTAAAGTATCTAACTCGCTTGTTTGAATCCTGGTTCACACCAACGACTGTTAAGTGATAAATGCCGATGACTGAAAAAAACTGACACGAATGTATGGCAATAGGCTCCATGACTTATTCCATTCGGGATATAAAATGTCGACGAGTCGAGGCGTAATGACCGTTTCCAATAGGGTAGAAAAAGCGTGAAGTTACAGTATAATTAGTTCAGTCCTGTAAGTTACTCATCAAATACGGAAATCGCAATTATTTTTTTAATTTCATATTCTATACATCCAACAGTGACGCTGACAAAAGACCCAGTGATCACAGGTATACCTGATAGCGTTCAACTTGGTGAAGAAGTCTCCCTGAACTGCACCACACAAGCTGCAATGCCACCCGCCAACATAGTCTGGTTTATAGATGGAATACCTTACGAACAAACTTTGAAGGTAGACAACGGTTTTAAGCTTTAAGGGATTTTTCTATACTTATATATACGGAAATATTAATAGTATCTTCATAGATAATTTTATATTTTTAATTAATTTTATTTATTTGTTTCGGATAATTAATATTTAGATTTAGTACAAACATCAAAAAATATTGTATATTATAAAATTGATCATTGATATTTCAATATCAAACTCCATTGAAACGGTTCGACCAATTTTGATGAAATTGCATTGGCGAATGTGTAAAAGAAATATTCACTCGCATTCTCATTTGCGAATGTAAAAAATCAAACATTTGTTACATTACACTACTAGTAGGTATAAATGAATTGATAGATACTGTATCGAGAAGTGTCCTTCATATTTGTCTCAGCAGCTAGCACAGCTAAGGCTTTTAATTTTCTAGAATTCCCATAGGACCAAAGAATGGTACAAACTTGTTATAAGTTATTCAATGGTTGTATCTTATAATAAATACTTCTTATGTACTTTGCAAAATACAAGGCAATCAGTTGTAAGACATGATTATAAATATTAATATTAGATATAATTATTTTTTTGTCAGCAGATAGAACCTTGGATGGTGAATAACACACAAGTGTCGACAGCCAACAATTTTGGACTTAGATCTAGTTGGCGATACCTTCGACTACGGGTGACCACATTGAATGGCTACATATCCTTAAGGTGTGAGGCTACTCAGCCTACTTTTCCACCTTACAAGAGATCCACGTACAAAACTTTGAACATTGCAAGATCGCCGCATTTGTCAAATTTATTAGCTGCAGGTACGGTAAAAATGGAAAGGTAGTTCATAGGATATTAGGCAAACGACCAAGCGGGTTACCTGATGGTAAGTGAATTGCAACACCAGCAACACAGGTACTGTTATAGTTACGTTGCTGGTCTTTAAAGAAAAACGATGAGAAGGGTGGGGAAAACATCATAAATAAAACGCGGCATTAGCCACTTCCCGTTGATATTCTGAGAGCCCATTTATGCAGCGTGGCTCTACCATGCATTAAAACTTATTCAATATAATTATATAAAAGATAATTGTTATTATATAATTTGTTCAACAGATTTATGAATTATTATAAATTAAGTTTTTGTATGGATTTTTAATTACAGGTACAAAAAGTTCAACCACGTCACAAGCGTTAGTACTTATGACAACATTATCAATTTCAGCACATTTTTTATTTTTATTTGTTAAATTATGTGCCTTAAATGATGTATTATAGATGTTTATCATCGAGATAGATAGATAAAATAACGTTTATTTTTATTTATCTTTTGTACCTATTTCAAAGAGTTTGTCTATACAATTCTTTTATTCAGTAAATTCTCCAAATAAAAAATAAACAGAACACAAAATAATAATTATTTGGTGATAGAAACTCAATAACAACACCTGTATCTATTTATTTTTAATCTATGAAATTGTTAAAACCATAGGTTGAAACAAGCTTAGAAAACCATTTTACATTTAAAAGAGGTTTCTTGGAAGAGGGCTGTGTGTTTTAGATGATCTAACTTATTAAAAGTTAAAACTGCTACCCGATTATTAATGATGTATCGAATTTTCATAAATTCTCAGAATATTAGATTCAATCTTTAATTTTTATTTTCATATGAAATTTGTATATGAAATTTAATAAATATTGTTTTGTTAAGAATAATAAATAGTAATGTATTTTTGATCATTGATTTTTTTGTTATGTGCCAAACTAAATACATAGTTAGTTTTAGAGCATTTAATATGTGTAATTGCTTATGATAAATGCTCAATTTAGTAATTATTGATATTATTTATTCCCAAATATGTAATTGATAATAATTAATACACTATTTTGGATGTTTAGCAGCCTCCATAGTTCGCTTTTCGGAAAACGGTGTTTTCATTATTTATTTACAGAATAATATTGAAAACTACATAATATATTTTAAATGAAACACTAAAATTATATACATAAAAATATGAATAGTTGGAACAAAATTGGCTTTACAGTCTAGTGAGTCAGTGGTCTGGCATTCGGCTTTTAATTCGGGTGTTTCATATTTGAATCTTGGTCACACCAATGAGTTTTAGGAAGACATTTTGATAGTTTTGTGTGATAAATATAATGAATGCCAAGATTTTACTTTTGGTATTATAATAATCTCTGCCATTAATTTTTTTCAATTAATAATTAGTTCATTTAATTCAGCTACAGGATTAGAAAAAGTGTTATATATGCATGTACCTATACATAGTTAGATATTAATGATATTTATAACCGATATTATAATAATTTCCACGGAACACTGAATTGTATAAGTATTAGTACTATATTCTTGATGTTATATTGCACAGTAAAAGCACTTCTATACAATTGTTTGATCGTATCAATTGATTCCAAGATGGTGGAATTACAACATTCAATCGTGAATGTATAATATATATTAAGTATAATAAATATAAAATTGTATTTAAGTAACATTAAAAAAACTTTTTATGGATTATATCGCGTTTATTTAGAACTTATTTTTATGTATTTACCGACGTTTCGAACTCTCTACAGAGATCATTTTCACTCGTGAAACTCGTTTCGAACTCTTTCGAAAAGTTCGAAACGTCGGGATATAGATAAAAATAAGTTCTAAATAAACGCGATATAATCCATAAAAAGTTGTTTTATTGTTATCAATGTGATTCGCGCAAAATCTAAGAAATGAATTTGTATATAAGTGTTAAATATAATTGTAAAATAAAAATTGTTTCACTTTGTAAATATTATTACCTATGTGTCAATTGTGTGCACTAACAAAAAAAAAATTCTGTGATACGTGTGATTGTTAGTTTAAAATGACATTATATTATAAATAATAACAATTATTATTATCTGGCGATATTCTAATTAAAATAGGACTCTCAGGATATATAATATATTTATACTAAAACAATTATTATCTTATACTTGACACACCTCTAGACACTAATGTCCAATCTCTATCCATAGTATAGTTTGATCTGATCGGTGGACTTCTACGTTTCTTCCCGATTTTTGACACTTAACTATATGTGAAAATAATTAAACAGCTGTCAAATTGTAAGCACCAAATAGTGCCAGATTTCGCCACATTTTATTTGAGACTACAAAATTGTACTGGCCTGTCGTGGAAAAATTTGGGTCTGCCAACACCATCGAGTATATTTAATTTTTTCTTTGTTGACCGCAAACAATCAGATCGTTGATCTAATGGTAAGCAGACAGCTGTGGCCAATAGACTGTACTGTACCATGATGAGCAACTTTGCTGCTTTTAGAAAACCTATTTTTAGAAATGTCGTCGAAAATGATTGTATATAGGTTTTTGATAAGATTCACCTATCTTTTGCTGTCAATATACAATAGTTGGTCCAAATAGTAGCCCAAAAGAAGCATGGTCGGTAAAGTGTAAGTCTCTGCACCTCAAAATTTGTTCTATTAATATACTTACGCTTTGCTGCTCTTAGTTCAAGCTTAACGTGTTATAATATTAAAGTGTGCGCTTGCCTACCTTGAAAGAGCATCTGCGTGAAGTTATATACTAAAATATAAATTTTTGTGTTTAGTTTTTATATATCCTGTGAATCTCGTATAGCGTTACAATTAGTTCGCAATCAAGTAATTTTAATATAAATTGTAAAATAATATAATTATAAATATTGTCATTGGATGTCTCAATAATAATAATAAATACATGTATTTTATAAATATTAAGTGTTTCAATTGATAGAGTTTATGGTTTATCTCGGTGGTCTAGACTCTAGAGGTCCCACCAACACCCCACTTCTGAATCAAAAAGTCATGGGATTGAGTCCAGGCGCACACCACGTCTTAAATATCAATGACTGACAATATTGTGCCTAGATAAGGCAATGGGTTGGCCCATGGTATGGCACCACATATTTCATTTGGGATGTAAAAATTTGGCGATTTAAAGTTTTACAGCCGTTGCCCACATCTTCGGGTAGAAAAAACGATTAGTTAGCAAAAAACAGTTTTATTAAGGGGATATAGACCTAATAATAAATCATTTGGTGACTAAAAGTGAAAGCTGAATATGATAAGTACATTATTCAAAAATATTCAAACAGCCCTATTCAAATAATCCATTAATCTTTCTCAGAGATAAATGCCAGACGAGTATTAAGATGGCATGTGTAAGTACGTCAGAACTAATGTGCCGTGATGCTTCAGAATGAACATCTCTGCTGACAACTTTGTTCGTCTTGTAGAGGGCACTTAAAGTTTTACGCAATGTTAACTTTTAGTATAATGTCTGTAAGTTTTTAAACCGACTACAATGGTAAGCAACCAACGCCGCCCATGGACACCGGAAACACATACAGTGTTACTGTTGCGTTGCCAACCTTTAAGGGATAGATAGGGGATAGGAAAGGACGGGGAAGGGGGTGGGCCACCGGATACCTCTCTCACCGAACGAAACGCGACATGAGCCACTTTACGTCAATCTTCTGAGAGCTCGTGGTATTTCTGATGCTGCTGTGCTAATGAAGACACCACAAAACTCCTAAACGGTTAGGAGTTTGAAGACAGCACTGCAATTGGTCGATAGAAACTACTTGGTAGTATGTAGGGCTAGCGTGTTGCTTGTGAAGTAGCCTGGAAAATACACTTGATGCTGCTATGCTAATGAAGAAGCCACAGAACTCCTTAACGGTTAGGAGTTGGGAGACAGTACTGCAATTAGACGATGGAAACTGTTTAGTAGTATATAGGACTAACGTGTTGCTTGGGAGATATGCTTGATAATTACAAAAATATAAACATTTAGCAGGTTTTATCATCATCACCTAAGTCCCCATTTACGACAATTGTAGCTCCTTAAAAATATCAACCATTTAACAAACGGACTTGTAATTAGTGATAATATATTTAATGAACCGAAAGCCATGTAAATGAACTAACTTCTATTCAGGTTCACAAATAATTAATATCACTAAAACTCGTGAAAAAAAAACTTAAAAATAAAGAAGTTAAACCGACTTATAGAAAAGTAAACCACAAAATCTTTAAGTATTTGAAAACAGTACCTCTATAACTCAAAAGCGATAAATAACGTAATTTACTCATTTGTATACATAATAAAGTATACAAAACGTAATACTTTAATAAAGTTCATTATTGGAGTCGGTGCAACACAATAGAGTACGTTACCTAGGCTAGCACCGACTCCAAAAATAAGTAACCTTTGTAAATATTAAAGTGAAACTTTTATTACATCGTCTCAAACTTTTTCGTCTGCGTGTTGCATGTCGCGTGACGGTGACGTGAAGGCGCTCGTCAGAGCGCCTTTCACGTCTATTATCGTTTATTTATATTAATTAATTACCCAAATATACACTTTATTTTTGTAAATAAATACCGTAAAAACATGTAGAAAAAACATGTAGAAAAACACCCCCAGACGAGGGATCGAACCCGCCCCGACCTTGTGTTATCGGTAGTGCGGTTTACCGATGCACCAAGAGGGCCGTATGTATAATCGTCTAATTACCGTCCTCTTTACCAATTTCGACACATTTTCTAGTTTGTTTTTTACATACATACATATACGTACGTACGTATTGCAGGCGGAGAAAAAAAAAATATTATTTATAAATTGTGTTTTTATAAATTGTGTTTTTTGAAAATTATATTTAAGTACGAATTACATACTATTTGAAAATTATATTTAAGTACGAATTACATACTAATAAAATAATGAAATATCAATAATATTTTTCGATCTTACCGACAGAATAATAAATATATACTAATATATACTATGTACTAACATATTATATTAGAAACATATACTTAATTTTTTGCAGTGATAAACTGTAATAAAAGCAAAGCAAACACACATTGACTTCGTGTTAGTTAACAACGCCATCTGCTGGAATAGAAATTTCATGAAAATCGTTAGAGCCGATTCCGAGATTCCAATTTTATATATATACAAGAATTGCTCGTTTAAAGATATAAGATAAGATAGTGCTCTTTATATATGTATTTGTCACATTTTCATAATAAATCGAAATATCATATTTACTGGAGGAAAAAATATCGTTTTGTTTTGTAAAGATCCTTTGTTGTAATGTTGTTAACGTTTAATAGGTGTCGCGTTATCCCTAGTGCCGTAGCTGGAATACTTGTCGATTCGGGCGACATCTATCGATATAATACGATATTACGGCAGAATCATCAATAGTAGCAACCTAGTAGCGCCATCTAGGAATTATTGTCGTGACCACGTAAAATAAAAAACATTTATTAAACCCTATTAACAAATACTAGATGGCAAGTAAATTAAAATAGCCCTTATCGCACAATCCCCTGAAAGCCGGTGACGTCCGGTTCGAAAACGAAGCCAAAGCAAACTTTTAAAAAAATTGCTGTGAAGTAACTGTTTTACACTGTTGCACTCTAAAAAAATATAAATGTTAATCATTTTATCAGAATCATCAATTTAAAAAACTAACTAAATTATTGAAAAATAATTATTGAAAAAATATTTTGTTTATGTATATTTAAAAAGTAGATTTAAAAATCAATAACCCAAGACTCAATTTTAAAATAATTCATTTTTAAAATTTAGGGAAAAGTAACAACTCGAAAATTCTTACTTGACGGGTTTTGACGGGATTGTAGCATTCTCTACAGCGGGAGTAGAAATTTAATGTTGGCAACGCTGGCATCAGCTGACCGTGTAGTGTATAGACTATTACTCATTTGTGCCAGTGCTCCACGCTATTTTGTTTGTTTTTGTCAGTGTTTAATGTAAATGTTGTTATTTATTCGCTTTTGGTAAACAACGACACAGCTAGTGAGTCCAAAAAACTGATCAACGAGGAAAAATGAATGACGATGAATTAATTTTACGCCGTAAAAAAACAGAACGCCGACAGAGCACGTGCTTATAGAAAAAGGAGAAAAGATCTTGGTGAGTAAACATAGTTTTTCAAATATATAACTAATTGCGATATAATAAATTCAACTAGATCAATATATATATACATTTATTTATTTACGTTATAAAATGACTCATCAAAAAAATGTCCAAAAACGACTTTCATATTCCAATTTTAAAAAGAATTAAGCCCTTACAAGATGTAGATCCAGAACATATTTTTAGAACTTTTTGCTGGTGCATGTTGTTGTTTATGGATTTATTTCAATTTTGAGTGCTTGAATTTATTAATTAACTTATTTTGTATGAATATTAAATTAAGTCTTTTTATTTATATTCGGTCCATTCAATATATTTAATTTTATTTTTTAACAGATGCCATGCCGAGTACTAGTACCGTTCAAAGTGGTGAGCCTGTATCTGAAAATGACTGTTGGTGCATATTCTGTCGCGTCCCGAACGGTACGTCTGACAGTATACTGGATATAGAATTTTTAGAACTTTTTGCTGGTGCATGTTGTTGTTTATGGATTTATTTCAATTTTGAGTGCTTGAATTTATTAATTAACTTATTTTGTATGAATATTAAATTAAGACTTTTTATTTATATTCGGTCCATTCTATATATTTAATTTTATTTTTTAACAGATGCCATGCCGAGTACTAGTACCGTTCAAAGTGGTGAGCCTGTATCTGAACATATTGGAAAATTTTTAGTTAAATGTCTATAATGTGAAAAAAAGTTTCACTTTTACGGTGGTTTCATAAAACCACACAATTTTTTTAATAGTACTTCTTTTAGTTATTATTAGTATTCTAAAGATTCTATTTAAATTTACTAGAGTAAGTATTATAATTATATATACTAAGTATTATCAGCTACAATTGCCTACACAAACACTACAATTCGACTCATAATTTATTTTCTCAAAGTACGTTCAAATTTCAACAGTCTTATTTGTAAGTAATTGTACTTAAAGGAAATATTTACACAGGTGAGTATTCTGATATGATTTCAGTTTGAAATAATATAGAATATTGATAATATCCTTGTAACTCAGTATGTTTATCGTTGGGAAACTTCTGTTTTCCCTCGTCTATCTTATACTAACAATTCAGCAACAAACGGTTTGAATTGAAAAAATCTTATTGCATTGAATAGTCCATTTATTGAGGAGGGTTATTGGCTATATTACATCTTGCTACGATTTATAGGAGTGGCCAAAAAACTTTTTTAGTGGTAAAGGTATATAATATGACGGCACGAAGTACAAAGTACGGTCAGATAGTACTTAATAATATTACAAACAGGAATTGATTATGCTTGTAAGTTTGCTCTTTACGCTCATCAGGCGTAGATTATAAATTTAATATCTGGTTAGTCGAGGCTTAATAGCCGCTGCTTACACCTTCGGGTAGAAAAACACGATAAATTATTAAAAAAAAATATATTGGGTTTGTATTTATTTAGACGAATAAAATTGGCTGGCCACAAATAGATATGATAATCGTCATCAAAATCATAAAACAAAAACATGTATGCATGTGTATTGAATTGGATTATTAATTATTTAAATGAAATTACAAGAATCAAAACATCACAATTTATAAGGATATTGTCTAGAAATGTGACAGTGGTAGAGCCAAGCAGTTTGCTGCATGATTGGGGCCGGCTCGACCGGTGAAATACCACGACCTCTCAGAAGATCGACGTAAAGTGGTTCATGCCGCGTTTCGTTCGGTAAGAGAGGTACCCGGAGGCCCACCCCCCGTTCCCCATCCTTTCCTTTCCCCTATCCTTTAAAGGTCGGCAACGCAACAGTAACACTATATGTGTTGCTGGTGTCCATGAGCGGCGTTGGTTGCTTACCATCAGGTGACACGCCTGCTCGTTTGCCCTCCTATCCCATAAAAAAAAAACAAAAAACATTTACAATTAAAGAACATTAATTAATACGCAAAGATATTGTCCTCCTTTCCCCCATTTATTTATTATCCTTACATCTGAAATTAAATAAAATTTTAATAATGTTTATTAAATTTTCACGAAATTTTACCTTTTCTTACTTGGCTGAGTATATTTCAAAGAGACGGCTTATAGGAATAGCTTCAAACCTTTTGCTCAACGCCCTCGGGTAACGGGTCAAAGGAATGTACAGTATTAAACAGATATACAGGAATTTTATACAAGAGCGAGCTGACTGGACTGGTGGTGTGGACAGTAATTCAATTTTATAATGTGCAAACAATTTTTAAAGACATATAAAACTTTCTTGTCACTAATGGAAAATCACGAAATTTATAACGAAAGAATATTATGCAGCACACAGAGTTTAAACATATTTATTACAAACTTTACGAATATTTACGGGCCCCGTGGCGCATTGGTAAAAACTACCGGCTACAGCAATGAGGTCGGGGATTCGATTCTCACCCGAGCACAAATATTTGTGACAAACATGAATATTTGTGTGGTGTCTAGGTGTTTTTCTATGTATAAGTACGTAGTTACAAAAGAAAAGTATATATGTATTACTATCCGTTATCCGTTAAGTTATTGAGTGTTACTTATTGAGTGAGTGAGAGTTACTTATAGAGTGTAATTATCTGTTAAGAACCCACGCCTTTTTGATTCAGAAGCGGCTGCCCGACCTGCAGAACACCTTTGCGACAAAGTTTAGAAATAATATTAACACAATAATATAAAATACAATCATACGTGGTAGAGCCACGTAGTTCACTGTCTAGGCTGGCTCGACCGGTGAAATATCACGATCTCTCAGAATATCAACGTAAAGGGGATCATGCCACCTTTCGCTCGGTTCGAGCTCGGCTCAAACACTTTCCCTCACGCCTACTCCATTTCCAAACCCTTTTGTATTCCATTTTAAAGTCCGGCAACGCAAATGTAACAATTTCTGTGTTGCAGGTGTCCATGGGCGGCGGTAGTTGCTTACCAACAGCTAACCCTCTTGCTCGTACGCCCTCCTATTCATAGAAAAACTAGAATTAATTGTAAGAATGTCAGCATTCTTGCTATTTAGATATATATACTTATTAATACTTTATACATAAATATCTACAACTATTTTTTACACTTACAACCTGAAATCTAACATAAGACCGTAACAAGTTACGTCCAACGTAATAATGTAAACATCTATTGCCTGGGACAAAATAATAATATAATATTAATATCTTCTTGGACACAATACACACAGCGCCCTCTAGTTCCAAGCTAAGCAACTAAATGCTTGTGTTATGGATACTAGATAACGGATATTAATACTGTTTGAGGTGTGAATACTGACTTGAGATGGAGAAAAAATTCGGTAGAAATTTTGAATGCGTTTACTTGGCAAAGTACAGTACAGTAGTAAGACATAAAAATATTGTTAGCGAATTGCAGGTGCGCGTGTGTTCATCTATGTCTATTAATGTTGAATAAAAGTTGCGAGCTGTGGCGCTCGAGTCGCGTACTCCCTTCCAACTTTTTCTGCGTGACTTGTACTTTATTTATTAATTTGATGCGCGAACATACTCCCGGCCTTGGAACCATCAGGTTTCAATAGAAAAGTCATCTTCACAACACAGGCTCTGACAGTGGAAGCGGACAGATCTTGGAGAAGGCTCGTTTGATGACAGTGCCATCTGACTTGCGAATATCGGCCACTCTAGATATTCCATCTTTGCCTGGATACGTTTTACAAATTCGTCCTAGGTTCCATTTTAAAGGTGGTAAATTTTCGTCCTTGATGAGAACTAGTGTATCCAACTGAAGGTCACCCTTGTGCGTTTGCCATTTGGTTCTGGTTTGCATCTCCGTCACGTACTCCTTAGACCAACGACGCCAAAAATGCTGCCTTATCTGTTCCACTCTCTGGTATCGTGTAAGTTGGTGAGATGGAGAATCGTGGTAGTCTTCGGAAACTGGTGCAGTCAGCGGACGGCCAATCAAGAAGTGAGCTGGGCTGAGAGGAAGATAATCATGTGGGTCGGTGGACATAGGAGTCAAAGGTCTGGAATTCAAAATGGCTTCAACCTGTATAAGCACCGTACTGAACTCCTCAAATGTTAGGTGCGCGTTACCTATCACACGCCGCAGGTGGTGCTTACAACTTTTAACCCCGGCCTCCCATAAACCCCCAAAGTGACTAGCGTAAGAAGGGATCATTTTAAATGTAATGTTTTGTGAAGTTGCATATTCTTTAATATTATTAGAACAAGAATTTAAAAATTTTCTAAAATCGTTCATTAAACCTATGAAGTTTTTCCCGTTGTCAGAGAGGATTTCAAGCGGTTTACCTCGTCGTGAAATAAAACGCTTTAGTGCCAGAAGATAAGCGCCTGATGAGAGATCCGAAACCAATTCCAAATGGACCGCGCGCGTAACGAGACAAACAAATAAACATATATATGATTTTTGCAACCGTGCCCCTTTACCTTTTCGGTTCAGTATGAACACTGGTCCCGCATAATCTACGCCAGATCGTATAAACGGAAAACCAGGCTCAAGCCTTTCTCTTGGTAAATTACCCATAATAGGACTAACTATCTTTGGATGGCACCTCGCACATTTTATGCAAGTATACACAGTTCTTTTAGCAAGGTTACGCCCGCCAACTGGCCACCATGCTTCTCTCAATGTAAACAAAAGAAGCTGTGGCGCAGCGTGTAATGTTTGTTGATGTACATAAGAAAACAACAAGACCGTAAAATAATGTTTAGCAGATATCAAAATTGGATGTTTCTTATTGAAACTGAATTCAGGACAACTACGTATACGTCCACCAACGCGAATCAATTTATTTTTATCTATAAATAAATCTAGTTTCAACAAATTAGCATTCTTCTTTGTCATTTTTTTATTACTAACAAGTGAATTGTATACATCGGGAAAAGATTCTATTTGACTCAAACGCGCGAGAGTTAACTCGGCATTGTTAAGTTCATCTACACTTAATAAACCTGTACGTTTATTCGCCTTGTTTCGCGTGTTAAACAAAAACCGAAGGACATAAGCAGCAGCTCGCTTCATCCTAACGTATTGAGAGTATCTAACAAATGGAAACAAACTGTCGTCGGTATTGTGACTACCGATATGACAACAGACACTTGATTTAAGTTCAGGTAAGTCATTTTGTGAAATATATTTATTTTCTAAATTTGGTAATATAAAGTTAGAATCGTGTAAGAACCGCGGTCCCTCCCACCATAATGTGGAGGTAATTAGATCATCTAAATATAGACCACGTGATACGAGATCAGCTGGGTTCTCCTTTCCGAGTACATGCCGCCATGGATGTTGTTCACTCAAATCGTGAATTTCTGCGGTCCTGTTCTGAACGTACGGTTTTAATAAATTTGCCTGCATACTCAACCAACCCAAAACAATTGTAGAATCCGTCCAAAATACTACCCTATGCATTGTCGAACGCAATGATTTTTTTATTTTAGAGTATAATCTCGCGCCTATTACTGCGCCGCACAATTCAAGTCTAGGTATAGTTGTAGGTTTCGTAGGCGCGACTTTACCCTTTGAACATAGTAAGCGAACTGTAATATTTATATCACCTGATTCATTATAACTTATTGAGCGAACGTAGGCGCAGGCACCGTACGCGGTTTGCGAAGCATCGGTAAATATATGTAATTCTATGTATGTAGGGTTTACACACACAACAAAACGAGGCAGTCGTAAACTACTTAATGAGGATAAACAAATTACAAATCGTTCCCATATCTGTGTGACGTCACGAGGAGTCGGTTCATCCCACTCCAATTTCAATAACCAACATTTCTGCAGTAAGGTTTTAGCTATTGTGATCAATGGACTTATTAACCCCAAGGGATCATAAATTTGAGCAGCACATGACAAAATACTGCGTTTGGTAATAATACTCATATCAGTATCAATTTGTGAAAAATAATATAATTCATCCAATCTGTTATTCCATCCGATACCTAACGTTTTATTCAGTATGGTGTCACTTGAACCTAAGTTTAGCGACTTTGTACTGTTGTTGTCGAGATTTGCGTGATCATAATTAAAAACCCATTTACGTAAAGTAAAACATGCGGACTCTAAAACTCGAGACGTACCCTCACATATTTGATTTAATTGTTCAATTGTGCTAGCTGAACAAAGTAAATCATCGACATAAAAATTATTATTAATTGTGTATTTAAGCTCCGAATCTGTGCACTCATAAGCTAATTGTTTCAAACACCTGCAACTTAAAAATGGCGCCGAAGCGGTTCCATATGTGACGGTGTTTAATCTATATACTGTTAGCTCGTCGGTTGGATTGTCCCGCCATAAAATGAGCTGGAGATCACGTTGGTTTTCATTAATCAATACTTGACGGTACATTTTTTCAATGTCCGCACACGCCACGTATCTATTTTCGCGAAATCTTAATAAAATTGAAATTAGATCGCCTTGTATGGCTGGGCCAACCATTTGAAGGTCATTCAATGAAAAACCAGAACTAGACGCCATGCCAGCATCAAAAACCACACGTAATTTAGTAGTAGTTGCGTCCTCGCGAAACACTCCGTGGTGTGGTAAAAAATAATGTGTTTTATTGTAAGAATGCACAGGACTCATATGGCCAAGAGAAATGTATTCATGAATAAAGTCACTATACATTCTCCTATAATTAGGGTTACGTAACAATCTTTTTTCTAATGCATAGAAGCGTCGTTCAGCTTGTAAGCGAGTGTCACCTAACTTATCCGGTGTAAACTTAAACGGGAATCGAACGTTGAACCGTCCGTCTGCGTTCCGGGTAGTAGTTTCAATAAAATGTGCCTCGCACGCAAGCTCCTCGCAGCTGCCAATGCTAGCTTTATCTGTAGGTAATTCTTCAATCTCCCAGAATTTGCGTAGTAATTGATCAAGTGAGCATTCATTACTGCCTGTTGATTGCGTAAAATTACAGTTTACAGACTTCACTTGTTTTTGGTTGAAAGACAGAATCGAACCCGACACGATCCAGCCTAGTTGCGTGTTTTGGAGGAATGGACCATTCTTAAGACGTATTTTACCTTCGCAAAGTAAATCCCAAAATAATTCAGCGCCTATCAATATGTCTATCGGCAGACTACTATTGAAATTAGGATCTGCAAGAATAATATTATCGGGAAGACAAAAGTCGTTTACTCGTAATGTTGTCGTTGGCAACTTGGACGTAATTTGAGGCAAAACTAAACATTGTATGTGTGCAGTAAAGCCTCCGTCGCGTGATTTTAACTCAATATCACAAGATTGCGTACTTTGTGTTATTGAATTACCTACACCGTGAATTTTCTGAGTGGACTGTATAATAAGTGCGTTTATTTTTTTGCAAAATGATTGCGTGATAAATGAACGTTCGCTGCCACTGTCAAGTACCACGCGCGCTTCATAGTAAACACCTGACGGGCTTCGAACCTCGACCGTAGCTGTGGACAGTAACACTACTTGCGACAAAACGACATCGCTGTCGCTTATATGAAAGTTGTGTGCCTGGAGTGAATGAGTGTGTGTGTTCGCGTTATCGCTATCTGACCCGGTACCAAGCACGGCTGCCGGCACGCAGTTTGTAGACCTACCCACTACCGCGTTAATTTTGTTACGACTGACTTCATCACAGATCAGAGTATTGTGTTTTTGTTCACATTTCCTACACGGACCAAAAACACAAGTACCTACAGAATGACCGGAACGCAAACAATTTATGCATAATTTCTTATCAATCACAAATTGACGCCTATTTTTTACGTTAAGTTCTAAGAATGTAGGACATGAATATAATTGATGTTGGGCGTTACACATAAAGCATATTTTATTATAACTACGTGCATTTACAGGGTTTTTGTGCGACTTGGTTGTCACTGCATTACAGTGAACGTTAGATGTATGAGAACTAGCCTGTTTTTTATGTTCACTCGCGCTATGAGAGGTACTTATTTTATTATGAGAACGTGTGAGGGTTTCTAATATATCAGCCCTGTTGCGGAGGAAATTCATTAAATCTTCTAATTTGATAACTTTGGTGTGATTATTGTTTTGTAATGAACACCTGTATTGTTCCCATTCTCGTTCTGTCACAGTATCTAATTTAGAAATAATAATGTAAATAATTAGGGTGTCCCAATACTCGGTCGGTTCGCCTAAAAGCTTTAAAGCACGTAAATTTTTCAATATATTATCTATAAGTTTACGTAAATATACTGACGATTCTTTGGACAATGCGGGAAGTGAAAATATGGATTTAATATGATTGTGAACCAATAATTTCGTATTATCAAACCTATTAGTTAATAACTCCCAAGCAACTTCATAATTGTCTGCCGAAAACTCCAACGAATCTATGACGGATTTAGCATTATATTTCAAAGATGATTTTAAATAATGAAATTTTTGTATTTGTGTTATTGTTTTACAGTTATGTACTAGGGATAAAAAGGTGTCGCGAAACTCTAACCAATGTTCATAAGACCCGTCAAAGCCAGGAATGGATATCGTAGGTAATTTAATGGAATTCGAACTGCTCACCGGCGATTCGGAAAAGCTCGTAGACCTCTCATCAGTGCTCGTCATGCACTCGGCAAGTGCTAGAATAATATAATATTCCCGCTCAAATTCCTCCCGTACTTCGAGTTGTTTTTCGATATCAGACTCGAGCGTTATATCCTCAATTTGGCTTTGAACTTGATTAAAATCATTCACCAAGCTCTGAGATCCCATCATACGTAATTTTAGTTCTGCTCGTTGATGAACAGATAAATCAATACCTTCAAATAAGCTGACATATTTTTTAAAATTAGTTAACCGACATCTTATCGAACCGCGTTTTTTCTTAAGATCTTTAAACTTTAACTCTAATTTGGAATCTGATGTAGACATTGTGTGAAAATAAAATACTTAAAGAATACTCACAGAGAAGCAATCGTATTTTTGAGCGTATATTAAGCGTATTAGTAAGTGATTGCACAACTATGCCACGACGTGTAAGTAGGCAAGCGCAACGCAAAAGCACTGAAATTAAGCACAGCACGGTATAAAACAGGTGAAGAAGGAAGAGGCGTAAGAAGGAATTCTAGTTGGCACGTCTCACCAAAGCACTGACATTCCTTTCCGATTGCGATTCTTCTCCAAATTCTCTGGTCCAGTTTGATGGAAATCCGGCTCCGAAGGTCCAAAATGTTTGAGGTGTGAATACTGACTTGAGATGGAGAAAAAATTCGGTAGAAATTTTGAATGCGTTTACTTGGCAAAGTACAGTACAGTAGTAAGACATAAAAATATTGTTAGCGAATTGCAGGTGCGCGTGTGTTCATCTATGTCTATTAATGTTGAATAAAAGTTGCGAGCTGTGGCGCTCGAGTCGCGTACTCCCTTCCAACTTTTTCTGCGTGACTTGTACTTTATTTATTAATTTGATGCGCGAACAAATACATATATACTTTTCTTTTGTAAATACATACTTATAATACATAGAAAAACACCCAGACACCACACAAATGTTCATGTTTGTCACAAATATTTGTGCTCGGGTGGGAATCGAACCCCCGACCTCATTGCTGCAGCCGGTAGTTTTACCAATGCGCCACGAGGCCCATATTTGCATTTGAAATATTGCCCCGGACAAATTTGCTTTGAAACCGGTGAAAAGCAGTTTCCTAATTAGAGAATGCATATTGCATACATTTTAATTGATAAAAACATTAGTCAGTAAAAAATAATATTATCATTAGTTGACGCCTTTTTCTATCCGAAAGGGTGTCTCGACTCGCTGTTATGTTTACCTCTCGAATAGAATAGGGGCGAACCTATTGTCATACAACGGGCTGAACATCTTTAGTCATCGATAGTTTTCCCCCATAACTTAAAAGAATTTGGAAAAGTCACTGGTGAGCCAGGATTCGAATACATGACTCCTGATTCAGAAGCGGGGTACACTACCACTAGATCACATAGACTTCAATAAAAAAAAATACAATAATATTGGAAATATGAATAACGTATTCAGTTTTACGCAACTTTTGCCATATGTAACATTATGAAAATATCACTCAAGCGACATATTTATTATCTCTTTTATGGAAATCGAACAGAAAAAATATATTCATATACAATATCTATAATAATTCTTTTTTTAGAGGAAACGCGCTCCTAGAGTCAATGAAGAAGAAATTCACAAGATTTCATATGAAAGAAAAGCCTGATATTCGATATTAACGTAACATATTGCGATATTAAAATAGATTTGAGTGTAATATTATATTTGTTTTTTAAAAATACGATAAATGTGCAAATAAACTATTGTTGATTTTTCGTAGTTGATTTATTGAACAATGTTTTAAACACAATACATACAACGCCATCTAGGCGTTAAAGGTAGGAAACTAAATGCTGGATTTTTGTAAGTACAAAGAGTACATATTTATAATACATAGACGAAATGCCTAAATCCAAAGTGGTGGGAATAGTACCCGTCGAGCTCTAACCAGCAGTTGATCAGTTTACCAATACACCATGAGGTCAATTTCAACTATTAGGTATAATGTAATGATACCTATATTGTATTTATAATATCTGATGAATGCATACAGATATTGAAAAATTCTGTAGACAAAAAAATGAGATTTTTATCCGTAGTTACACAGTTGTGAATTAACTCATGCTACCTATCTCACACATACGTACTAATTTTATCAAAGTAAGAGTGGGATAGAATACAGATTTATGAAAAGTGGTCGTTACTGGTAGGTGCACATGCGCTGTTAAGTTGTTGAGTTTATTAGTTTTTGTATTCTTGTGTAGTAAAACAACACATAAATAGTATATACTATCTATGGCAAAGTATTGCAAAAATGTTTTCCCATGGGATAAATGTGGAAAAGAATTTGGGTATGTTAACTAGTACACATAAAAAACTTTAAGCCTCGTGTCGCCGTTAAGTTTACGTCCCAAATGTAATAGGTGTCGAACCTATTGCCATACCGGGCACAAAGTTTTTCAATCATCGATATTTATCACACATAACTTCCGAAAATAATTTTGAAAAGTCATTGGTGTGAGCCAGTGTCAGGATTCAATCCCGGACCTCCGGATTAGAAGCCGTGTGCTTGACCACTGCGCCACCGAGACTTAACTAGTACGTTGTATATAAATCTACATACAAGTTCAGTAAAAGATCTCGGCATACTCTTCGTCAAACAATTCTTTTTGAACTCAGAAGTCGTGGGTTCGGATCGAATCCGGAGACACACCAATTACTTGACGGAATTATTTTCGTAAGTTTTATACAGATATTACTACTATAGTCTGACAATATTGTGTGGGTTGATGTATAGCAATAGGTTCCACTACTTAATCCATTTTAGACGTAAAAAGAACGAAGAAAAATACGTATAATTATGAAAATAAATATTTGTAATAAAGCCTTAATAAGTTTATAATTTTGTTACACAGCCAGGGCAACATATGACCTCATTTGTGCGTAACCAACGGTAATATAGACTTTTGTTTTTTCTTCTTTCACTTAAATTTCCCCCGAGGTCAAGGTGAGATACATCATCAAAATACATAACATAAGAATTTGAAGAGTTTTTGTTTATATTTGATATATCTTTAGAAATACCTATGTTACATTTTTCTTAATATAATTTTATTTTACATAATCCTAAAATAATCGAAATCTTTTTTTTTTAATAAAACTTTTACTAGTTTTGTTTTAACTGTACATTTGAGACATACGTAACAAACAAATGTACCTAAGGTGTGTTTTTTTAGAAGTGGAAACAACAAATTATATTATTTGATATTGCCTAAGAGACTTTGATTAATTAAAATCTGATGCTTATGGAGGAAAAGACAGGTCGTTGCAAGAAAGGCTACGCGTGCGGAGCTCAAAAACTACTTGGAAATAACATCAATATCATTTTTTATGGGATATATGGGCAAACTAGCAAGATAGTGTTACAATTGCATTGCTGGCTTACAAAGTGGGAGGGAAAGGGTCGGAAATACGAATACCTCTCTTGTCAAGCGAAACGGGACATGAGCCACTTGACGTCGATATTCTAAGAAGTTGTAGTATTGCACCAGTCGTGCCAGCCCATTGAGGCAGCAAATTGAAAGGGCTCAGTAGAGCAAGTAGTAACTGTAAATGTAAATCTTTGGATGTTTACTTGTCACTTGTCATTTAACAAAATTTATAGAAATTAGTTTATAAATACACAAAAGCCGCGAAAAAAACCTCGTTATAAATCAATTTAGGAATGTATATTTATATTTTTTTTTGTTCATTTTAAGGTTGAGAATATCTCCAAATACATTTATATGACATCACAACTGGAGTGGATGCTGAGGCACCCACGTGCCTCACGTTTTCAATTCTATTTAAAGCCCGTGAATAGTTGATAGGTGGAGCTGTTCAAACAAATGTTGGCATAAACCAGTCGTAGTTTCTCTGATACTATCAATTAATTATTTAAAAAGGATGCCGGTTTAAATCGAAGTGCATTCTGAAATGGGGGTTTGGGAATTTGGGGGTCATGTCAAGAGCGTGCACGTCGCGATCCCTGCCGTCCCAGTGGGACGCAATCTTGACCAAAGCAAACTCAGCTGGACGGGCTGCTAGGGCGTGCCCCGTAAGCGACGGGCACCGATTAGCCCCCGTCGGTGCGGCTGCATGCGCATGCGGCGAAGGGGGCCGCCACCCTTCACGCAGCGCCAATCCTGGCGGGACGAGGAGAGGGGAGTGCCGTATAGGCACGTGGAATGTTAGAGGTAGCATGGCAAGAAAGATGAATGAGATGATGGATGTATTAAATGAGAGATGCCTGGATGCCTTATGTTTGACGGAGACAAAGCGGAGGGGGAGGGAGACCGAGGACCTCCCCGGTGGCATGGTAGCCCTATGGTCCGGAGTGGACCCGGACGTCCGTGCCAGTGGGGGTGTTGGAGTCGTTCTCTCCTCCCGCTTTGCTTCCGGAGTGAAAGATTATGAGTTGGTAAGCCCAAGACATCTTTGGGTTCGAATAAAACTGGGGATCACGCGAGTTTTCATGGTCGCAGCTTATGCTCCCGTTAGCTCCGCGGATCCCCGCGAACTCGAGGAGTTTTGGGAAACTGTTAGGGATATTCTGGATCTAGCTGAGGGAAATGAAAGGATAATTCTGTGTGGTGATCTTAATGGGTGGGTCGGAACCAAGCGAGACGGCCTGGAGGCTGTCCTTGGTCCGAATGGTGACAAGAGAGTGAATGATGCTGGTAAGCCGATATTGGACGTATGCCTGGAACGGAACCTCCTTGTGTCTAACACATTATTCCGTCATAAAGATATTCACACGTATACGTGGAGACGGAATGAGCAAAAGAGTATGATAGATTTGATTTTGATAGATAGTCGTCTCCGAAATACTCTAAGGGATACAAGAGCCTACAGAGGCCCCACTCTTGATACGGACCACTACCTGGTGGTAAGCCGATTCGTGGGTCTTTTCAAGAAGTGGAGACACTGGCGAGTGCGTACCCATTTCGGAGAGCTTGAAAGGACAAAATGTGAGAAATTAGAAGATGAAAGTGTACGGAGTATGTATGTAGGCCTAGTCAGTAAAAGACTCAATGAGACGAGTCTTTCTGACCTAGGTGTTGAAGAATGCTGGGAAAGAATGAAAGAAAGTATAGTGAATAGTGCAAAAGAAGTATGTGGTAGTGCAAAGAGGCATAAGATTCTGAGAGGTGACGCCTGGTGGGACGCGGATGTGAAATCCAGCGTCGAAAGAAAGAAAAAAGCATGGTTGGATTATGTCTCAAGTGTGAACCAGAATGATAGTATGACAGAGAAAAAGTATGAGAGCTACCGCCGCTGCAGGAATGTTACCAAAGCCTTAGTGAAAGAGAAGCGTGAAAGACTTGTTGCGAATGAGGAAGTGAGGTTGACGGAGAACTTCGAGGCGAATAACAAACTCTTTTGGAGGGAAGTTAGAAAGTCTCGGGGTTCTTCGTCAACATCCAGAATGGACAAAATTATGTCTAAGTTTGGTGACATTCTTGCAAACCCAAGCGATGTATTGGGCAGGTGGAGTGAGTATTTTGGGGAAATGTACGAGTATGTTCCGGATGTGGGCGCCGCGAGTGAGCCTACGGCTGACACCGCTGCGCCAACATCTGATGAGGACATTACTATGGAAGAGATTGAATGGTCGATACGAAGTATGAAAAATGGTAAGGCAGCTGGAATTGATATGATGTCTGCTGAAATGATCAAACACGGTGGAACCTGTGTCCGGGACGCTTTCCTGACCTTGAGCAATCTGTGCTGGAGGTCGGGTAAGGTTCCCATGGACTGGAGGCGCGCTGTCATCGTGCCCTTGTATAAAGGTAAGGGATCACGTATGCAGTGCGCCAGTTACAGGGCCATCAGTTTGATCAGTTTAGCAGCAAAAGTGTATGGGAAAATTATTGAAAGGAGAATGAGGGTGATATCTGATGGAGTGTTGTGGGAGGCTCAGGGTGGTTTCAGAAGCGGACGAGGGTGCATGGATCAGATTTTTTCTCTCCGCAACATCGTGGAGAAACAACTGGCTGTTAACCGGAAGGTTTTCTGCGGTTTTGTGGATCTGGAAAAAGCGTTTGACAGAGTGTTACGAAAGGATCTGTGGGATATACTGCCGGGCTATGGGGTGAGCGGAGCACTGCTGCGCGCTGTGCAGTCCACTTATGAGGGCTGCACAGCGTGTGTGCGTGTTGACGGCGGCTTGTCCCCCTGGTTTGACGTCAATATCGGCGTCAGACAGGGTTGCGTGCTGTCCGCTCGACTGTTCATCCTGTACCTGGACAGTTGTCTCCAGAGAATGAGATCGATGGATGTAGGGATGCGAATGGGTGAACTAGTCGTGAGCTGCCTGCTTTACGCAGATGACGCCGTGCTTCTAGCCGAATCGCCGTCAGACCTGCAAACACTAGTCACTACTATGAAAGATGATTGCATGATCAAAGGCTTGCAGTTGAATGCGACGAAAACGAAAGTTATGGTGTTTGAAAGGGAGGATTCCAGAACAGATGCAAGGATAATGGTTGATGATGTAGTGCTGGAACAGGTGAATGAAATTGTATATCTTGGATGCGCTTTTAGCAGAGATGGAAGGTACACCGCGGATGTAGAAAGACGAGTGGCGATAGGAAATAGCGTAAACGGAGTGTTGGGCAGATTCCTGGGCGCAAAAAATATTAGCAGAAAGGCCCAGTTAGCAATCCACAATGCAGTCCTGATCCCAACACTAACTTATGGAAGCGAGAGCTGGGTATGGCAGAGTGTGCATGAAAGTAGAATAAACGCGGTAGAAATGAGGGCTCTACGCAAAATCTGCGGAGTGACTCTCGCTGACCGCGTAGAAAACAAGGTTGTAAGGAAGGAAGTTGGTTTGAAAGAGAGTGTCGGTGTAAAAGTAAGAAAGGGCATGCTCCGATGGTTCGGACATGTAGAAAGAATGGTTGACGCAAGACTGACTAAGCAGATATACAATGCAAAAGCGGACGGATGTAGGAGTCGAGGACGGCCAAGACACACATTCCAAGACCAAATAGAACGTGTTCTGGAGGAAGGTGATGTTAAGAGCCTCAAAAACCGACGCGCGTGCATGAAAAGAGTTATGAAAGTCAACGAAGCGAGTGAGGCGTGTAAGAATCGTGCCCTATGGCGCTCTGTTCTCTCTGCCTACCCCGCAAGGGATTTGGCGTGAAGTTATGTATGTATGTATGTATGTATGCATTCTGAAAAAAAAACAGTCAAACACATTAAAAACTTTAAATCAATCTCGTTTAAGCAAATCTATTGTAGCTGTCGTATTGTATGAATCTGAATAATGCCCAAATGGAAAGAATAAGAAATGAGTATATAAGAGGAAGCATCAAGTAGCACCAACTACAGAAAAATAGAAGAATGGACACATTATGAGAAGGGACGAAAGTCATGTTACAAGGAGAGCAATGAAAATGACTGTGGATGGACTCATTAGTAGAAGAAGGCCGAACAAGAGATGGATGGACTGTGTACAATTTAATATGAATATGAAGGCAGTTAGTGTGAACACGATGAGTGATAGGCGAGAATGGAAAAGGGTGAACTCTTGTGCCGACAAAACAAAAAAAAAAAACTATATTCGAATTACGAATTTTGATAAAAAATTGTTTGCATTTTTTGTATTCGTATAAAAAAGTGCCAGTAGTTTCTTATTGACATTGAACAAAAAGAACACAACAACAAGATAACTGCAATTTATAAATCCGTAGCGGAGGGAGAAAGAGACGCTATTTAAAAAAATATTTTTAATTGTATATTTATATACATATTATTGTTTCATCTCGGCGGTTCATTGATCGAGTTCCCCGTTTTCTGATTCAGAAGTCGTGGGATCGATTCACACCAATGATGTTAGAGAATTCTTTTCGGAAGTTATGTGTGATAAATATCGATAACTGACAACATTGTTCTTGGTATACCTATTCTGAGTCGAGGCTTAACAGCCGCACCTGCAAGTAGGGAAAGACGTGAAGTTATATTATATATATATATATATATATATATATATATATATGAATGTAGTCTAAATTTGACAGTCATTACATAGATGTTGTTGGAAATGGCGCTGCACTTGGCAACATGCTGGCTTGTCGTCATATTTTACTAAAATTTACATCTGAATATCTAGATAATATATCATCAGAGATTTGGGATTGCGGTTTTAAAATGGAGATTAAGACATTTTGTACAAAAAATATCATGATTTAGCGATACTGCTAAAAGGAGTATTGTCGTTTGTATATATTCTGGCTTAGTTTATAGGTGTTTATATTTCCCAAAAATGTTGTCAGCTAGTTATATTTTTAATATCCGAGATATTATGTTTTATAATAATGCCAACACGGTATCTACGAGTATTAAGCCTCATATATTTTTCCTCAGTACTGCAGTACTTTTAAGACTGTATTAATAATTTAATTAAGGGAAGTCCTGGGGTGTCTTAAGTTATGGTTGAGTAAAGCCACAGGAGCTCCAAGTAAAAATATATTTGTTTTATAAACCTGTGTAAGAGGTAAATTCTAGTTATTTTATTATGTAATTAACTAACTTTTGTGCGCGACTTATTTCTTGCGGCATACAGTATGTATATTTTTATTTAATTACAAATTAAATTTAATGAAAAAAAAAGGTATATTTAGTAATATATTTGCGGAAGGTATGTATGTATTTGCGTATGTTTTGAATAACACGAATAAATTTGAGTATACTATCGAACATACAGACAGACAAAAATGCTACAAAATAAGTCAGTATACAGATATGTACGTTATGCTTGTATACTAGTAAGTATTTTCTAACTACTATTCATTAAGTTTTACTTATATTCTCGACAATGTAATGTCAACATAATACGCTTTGCTATTGGTCCTTAATAATTGTAGAAGCTCCGAACTAAGCTGGATCTCTAAATGACGGAAAGAAGTGCAAGTTAATAAGTATTCATAAAGTTTTTTTTTTTTGATTTTGTGTTCCGTTACATTGGTTTTAATCATCTTCGTTAGCTTTTTATTTTTAATGAAGATTTCATTCAAGTATACAGGACACGAGATAATATATATATATATATATACATATGTAGGTAAAGATAGCAGTTACTGTCAGTTTGCGAGGAAAATTTTGTAAAAGCTTTTTGTTCGAGAGTTTTATCTGCCAATCTGTGACGTAACATATTAGCAAGACATTCACAGTAAAAGAGACAGGGAGAGAGAGTGTTGGTACGTGTTTTAAACTTTTACATACATTGAATGGAACGGATAGTAATATTATACCTACATTTTTAAGTAGGAATAGCGTGACGAAGTTGAAAGTGGGTATAAATGTATAAACGAATTTAAATGATATTGTTAGTAAAATATAGCAAACGAGTCTAAGGTTATCTGGTGGTAAGCAACTAGCAACGTCTATGAACACCTGCATCATCAAGTGGGCAACAGTTGCAGGAGGAGAGGGGGGGGGGGGGGGGGGGGTGATATGGAGGAAACGCTATGACTACTATTCTACCACTAAACTGGGCTTACAAATGAAGCCCATAATCACCATCATTTTCCTGCTCTTATTTCACTCTACCTAAGGTGAGCACAATAAGTGTTTCGAACAATACTCGTTGTCAAAAGTTTTGGCTGTGGTTTTATCACCGGACGCCTGCCTGACGACGTTACATATTCTAGTTGGAGAGGTTCTAACAGCATTTTATTATTTTATCGTATGAGCTGAGAAAGAATCGGATATTGCCTGCAGCCAAGCTCTTCGCTATCTTGCTAAAGGGTACAGAATCCAAGCCAATCAATTGTTTCTTTTTTTTTTAATTAGAGTACGTTTCAAAGTTTATTGAACGGAAGTAGCTATCAGTATCGGTCTAATAATACCGTACTGTGTACTACTGTTACTATCACCCCACTACTGCTATCAAAATTGGTTTCCGGTGAGTTTCAGCTCATATCTAAGCGATAATATACCGTGCTTTTTATAGTAGAGTATCATTATATTAGGCATACGAAAAAGCGGGGCAGCTGCTGGCGAGTGACTTACGCTTCCCTTTAAGCAGTTGCAGGCGTCTAAGGATTTAGGTAGGCCTACGAGTAACTTTCTAACTGAATAAAACGTGACATTAGGTACTTTACGTCGATATTCTTAGACGTCGTCGTATTTCACAGGTCGAGCACTGTTACTACGCATGTTTATACAGTGGTAGAGCCAAGCAGTTCGCTGCATGAATGGGCAGGCTCGACCGGTGAAATACCACGACCTCTCAGAAGACCGACGTAAAGTGCCTCATGCCGCGTTTCGTTCGGTGAGAGAGGTACCCGGAGGCCCACCCCCCTTCCCCATCCTTTCCTATCCTCTATCCCTTAAAGGTCGGCAACGCAACAGTAACACTATATGTGTTGCTGGTGTCCATGGGCGGCGTAGGTTGCTTACCATCAAGTGACACGCCTGCTCGTTTGCCCTCCTATCCCATAAAAAAGACGCTATAATTTATATCATAACCTATGTGCAGAAAGGTAACTGTTACTTTTAATCATGTGTTTTCACTATTAATTAACTGTATAGTTATTTTGTCGCCGAGCAATTTCTATTCTCATTTGGATAGACTTAGATTTCAAGGCAGAAATTGTGGATAGGCAACTTGAAAACATCATCAGGGTATCTACTACAAATGAATATGGACACGATCTAAATGTTGATCAAAGGTAATGTTGAGAACCAACTGATAACAACGGATGACGGTGACGGAAATAGTACAACCAAGGCTAAATAAAACAAGGGTCAAACTAAGAAAAAGATATGCGTAAGAAAATTTTCATATAAACAGCTAATTACCCTGTTTGTGACATACTATGGGAGACAACTCTATTTCCAAAAAAAAATCGAATAGCTGATGATGAGATCAATGTACTTCTAAATCCAATAATATATACTAAGAAGACATGCACTGTTGCTAATGGTATACAGATATTTAATTGGTATGGACATAATAAACGTGGCCAAATATATTTTATATTATATAGCTAGGTTTTTGTGTGTGCCTGCCCTTGTATGTAATATGTATGTTAGAGTAGATGGTGGAATTGTGATATTACTTATTTTATATATGTATCTGTTCATTGACAAAGATGATAAGCTTTTCAGTATTAAAATGAATTGCTACTGTAGAGCTCGCAACTTGATTTATATGTTGAAGAAAATACTAATTTATAGTAGTTTTTTACTTTTATTCTTAGTGTTATCATCATTTACCTCTCTTATAGTTAGTTCACCATTAAACTTTAATTTTTTAAATAACTTCCCTAATTCATTGTATACTTCAAATGAGTTATCACCACCGTCAAAATCGATTTTTTTCCACGAAACTTTTGCCAAAGGTGTATTGAACAGTCGACAAGCGTGTGCAGTGGAATCAGCGGCAAGAACCCATCCTGACTTTCAAATAAATGTGCTATTTCTTGGTACTTTCCAGGAGAAGAATATGGATAACGAATGCTTGAAAGCATTGAAGACGTATTCAAATGTTAAATTCTTCAGTATAAGTTTATTGGAGTATTCCCAAGGAACCCCATTAGAGAGTATGGTAAGAGATGGAGCATTGAACAAATCCAAGTGGCAAGCATCTCACACGTCAGATGCCTTAAGGTATCTTTCACTATACAAATGGGGTGGAGTTTATTTGGACCTGGACGTGGTTGTGGCAAAACCCTTCAATAATCTAACTTCAAATTGGGGTGCTCGGGAGAGTAAAACCGCTGTCGCAGCTGGAGCGATGTCCTTTTCTAGGGATAAATTGGGAAGAGAAGTTGCAGATTTGGCTATAAAGTAAGCTTTGGAGTCTATTATTTTTATTGTTGTCAATATTGTAGAAATTAATACTGATAACATAGATGTTAATTTAACCTCATAATTTGTCTTTGTTCATATTTAAGAATCATTTTTCAATCATAATTTTGAAGAATACATTTTTATGTCTAAGAGAAAAGCTATTTCATGAGGGAATCTAAGTACACCACTGTGTTAAATTGATCGACACATCATTTTCCATTCTCTTCTGTCACTCGTTGTCTACACACTTACTCTCTTCATACTCACACCTACTGCTATACAATGCATAAATCTCTTCTGCAGCCTTCTTCTATCGATATGTCCTTTCACAATAATTGTCATCAGATTCCTGGTAACAAGACTTCCTTACTTTCTCATAACCTGTGCAATAGGTGAAAGATCTATATAATTATTGTGCAGAAACTAGATTAATATTTATACGAGCTAGCTCTTAACAGTGGTAGAGCCAAGCAGTTCACTGCATGAATGGGCCGGCTCGACCGGTGAAATACCACGACCTCTCAGAAGACCGACGTAAAGTGGCTCATGCCGCGTTTTGTTCGGTGAGAGAGGTACCCGGAGGCCCACCTCCCTTCCCCATCCTTTCCTATCCTCTATCCCTTAAAGGTCGGCAACGCAACAGTAACACTATATGTGTTGCTGGTGTCCATGGGCGGCGTTGGTTGCTTACCATCAGGTGATACGCCTGCTCGTTTGCCCTCCTATCCCATAAAAAAAAGCTCTAATATATAGTAAATAATTTAAAATTTCCGTGTATTTTCCAGAGACTTTAAAACAAATTTCAACGGAGGCCTGTGGAGTCAAAACGGCCCCGGTGTCATGACAAGAATATTGAAGAAAATGTGCAAAACTAAGAAACCGACAGAAATGTCTGCAAAGCGCTGTAAAGGTAATGTTTCTATTGAATAGTTGATGAGTCTCAATAGTATAAGAGCTTATTATGACTATGGGAATTAATATAATCTTTAAAAGATTCTATTAGATTTAAACATTAGTATTATAAAAGTGGATGGACAGGAAAAACAGTGGTAAAGCCACTGTTTTTCCTGTCCATCCTTGCACTTCGCTGTATAAATGGGCCGGCTCGACCAGTAAAATACCACGAGCTTTCGGAAAATCGGCTTGAAATAGCTCGTGCCGCGTTTCGTTCTGACAGAGAGGTATCCGGAGGCCGGATCTCTTTTCACCTTCCTTTAGCCCCCTACTCCCTTAAAGGACGGCAACGGTATACCTACATCGGCGGTAAGAAGATGGTAAGTACCATCAGGTACCACTTGCTCTGCCCCCATGCCCTCCTATCTGATGCTATTACAACACTCAATGGTAAACCATTCAGCGAGTAAATTTGCATAGCCCTTGCACTATATTTTGGGTTTTAATTAAATTTAAAGTTTGCTTCCATGGATTATTATTATCTACCTAGGAGTAGATTGCAAAATCCCTAGGAAATACTGCAATACTAGGTTTTTCCAAGAGAAAATCGTGACATAGCAAATAAACGATTTTTGTAGAACTTAGATCTGTGAAATTCTTCTACAGTGGTAGAGCCAATCAGTTCGCTGCATGAATGGGCCGGCTCGACCGGTGAAATACCACGACCTCTCAGAAGATCGACGTAAAGTGGTTCATGCCGCGTTTCGTTCGGTGAGAGGCCCACCCACCTTCCCCATCCCTTAAAGGTCGGCAACGCAACAGTAACACTATATGTGCTGCTGGTGTCCATGGGCGGCGTTGGTTGCTTACCATCAGGTGACACCCCTTCTCGTTTGCCCTCCTATCCCATAAAAAAAATCCTTTTATGTTGCTTAATATTACGTCACATTATATGAGTGAATTTTTTTAACAAACATTTCAATATCTTCGCAAACTTTCGCATCTATAATATTATAAGAAGTCAGGAATGGAGCTTAAATTTTGTTTTTATCTAGATAATTATAATTTAATAAATGTGTAAAAAATAAAATACTCTTTAAAGTATAATTGCGAATGTAAATGTAATGTAAAAACTTTTGTTTATGTTTTCCAGGATTTGAAGTTTACGGTCCTGAATTGTTTTATCCCGTGAGTTGGAAACACGCTAAAGACTACTTCGGTACCAAAAAACTCAAAGTCCAACAACCTTACATCTATCATATATGGAATAAGCTCACATACAAGAAAAAAGTGGGAAAAACATCAGTATATGCAAAATTGGCGAATGAATACTGTCCTGAAATTTATAAAGCCTATGGAGATAGTTTTGGTATTTGATTAATAAATAAATAATTATAGAAATAATATTAATATTTCATTATTTTTGGAATCGTCTGGTTAATTTTGGCAGTAATATTATATTCTTAAACAGCATGTGCTAAGCTCCGCTATTTTGGTATCGCAAAAGTATTAATAAAATAAAATGGGATTGACACATTTGAAGATATTTTTCGCTACATTTATTCAAAATTCCACCAACAACTATTTATAACCAGCTTTAATACTACATCTCAAAATCTCTTTTCTAATTGAAAATGGTACTCCATGTTGTAATGTTTTTATTTAGTTTGAAGTTTTAAGTGCAGGTCTGTCAGCCAACCCTACTCAGGCATTAAAAGACTTTTATAGAGTAGTATGTAATCAGTCTGATCCCTATTGTCTTTCAAAGTTACGATTCCGAACATCACTACGTATATGTACATTAAAATAACATGTCACTTCGAGCAGACATGCTCAACATGCGTCACATTTTCGGGTCTATTTAAATTCTGTGAATAGTTAATAGATGGCGCTCTCTAACCAAACATTAGCATAAAGGTAGTTTGACTGATTGCATTTAAATATTTGAAAATCGATTCCAGTCTGAATTGATGCGAGTTGAAAAACAAAAACTATTTACCTTATATTTATTTCAGAGATTTTTTGGTGTGATAGTACTTTTAATAGTCTTAGCTGTAAAAGTAACTTTGTTTTCGTGAGTCAGTTTTTCAAATATTAATTAGAAATATACAAGCTCTAATCAGATTGCGCAATTGATTTCTATCACACGATCTCATTACCACAAGCGGCGAAAAGAAATTGTAGTTCAGGAATAATTAATTTTCATTTGTATAGCTTACTAAATAAGACTTGTTAATGACGTCAGAGTATTAACGTTACGGTTTGAGGTTTTAGAGAAAGGGGATTTAATAACACAAATGTATAAGAAGTTTAGTACAAGGAAACAACGCAAAATTCAAATTTTACTCGTACTTCATTATTATTTACGCGGTAATCTTTATGTGAGAATCATTAAAACGCGGTAATTTTTTAAATTCTTTTTTTTTATTTGCTTAATACCTATATTTGATAAATTTATCGATAACTTTCATAGAATTGCGATTATTCGAGAAGTATTGTTGTTGAGAACGCTTCGATGTTGATACAAAATTTAACAATATTTTTTTCTTTTGTTTTATTAGATTTAAAAAAAATATTTCTTTTTATGGCCAGTATTTTTTTAAAACATTATTATACAACCTCAAACTTTTTGTCGTTATTGTAACAATTACTGTCACGATTTTGTCATCATTACCTACATAGTATTAAACAAAGCTCGCTTTCCGATGTCTGTCTCTGCTTGATAAATGATTAGATCTTTAAAATTACGCAACTGATTTTGATGCGGATTTTCTTAATAGATAGAGGGTGTAAACGGGGTGGTTTTTTTTAATGTAAAATTTATGTATTATGTAGTAGTAAAAACTATAATTTTTAAGATTTATTTACTCTGTAAAAATTACTTTTGACGAGAAACAAAGTTTGCCGGGTCAGCTGATAATAGTATAATATATTATAATGATGACGGAATATTGCTAAGAACATGTTGAATAGGACCTCTGGGCTCTTTATTATAGCAAAAAAGTGAAAAAATCTTTTTCTAAACTTTGGATTTGGATGATGCTAAATTTAGTCAGAACTATTCAGATAATAATTAGTATTTCGAGTAAACAACATCAATTTCTATATTTTCAAAATTATCCAATCCAATGGAATTATAGAAGCGTAAATAGGGTAACCTCAATCTGTATTGTTTGAGATATTCTACTGTCAAACAAGATGTTTCAGATTTTGTGCTCATTTATATTTCACCATCTATACCCTGATGTCCTTGATCTCCGATGTTCCTGAATAATGAATGACACTGACCGATCCTCGCTGACGTCAATTCGGAAATTATGGTTCTTGGAAAGGAACTCAAATAGGTTGCCTTTTCAAAATCGATAAAGAGTTATCGTTTCTAATCATAATAATTCTGCATAAATGATTACTAGTTTTATTAGTTTACACTCGACCAATGGTCGATACCAATTCTCTCTGTGACTTATTTATTAGTTCAGCACTTCGCTAACTAAATAGAAATAGAATACATTTGTGTTTTAAAAATGTACAGCTTTAAATATGTCCGACATCGACAACATTTGCTATTTAGGTGATTCGTGAAATGCCACAAAGGTAGAATATATTTTTAAAAAAAACTAGATTTTTTCTAAAGAGAATACAAATTACAGGACTATAAATAACTTTCGGTACATTTTTGATGGAAGAGTTAAATTTGGCTGAATAACTGTTAATATCGTGGAAAAACCCTGGGCATATTTTTTTTCTCGGTATATATTTACACGAAATAGAGGGAGAGAGAATTTAGTGGGAGAAGCACATTATCAATAAGACATAAGTGTATCAGAGGATATCAATAAATGTTAATTCAATTTCGTAAACTAAGAAAATAGAAACTTTGAAAAGATCCATTATTAATTATTTTCCTATGTTAATAAATTATTATCCTTATAATTCTTAGGGTTTGTTTGAAAATAATGAAAGGAATTTGGGGAGTATAATTTTTCTTTAAGGTTAATTTAAGATATGGATTAAATAAAGTTTGGGACTCTGTAATGTAAGATCTGCTCATAAAAGTGAAATACAAGAATTTTTTTTTTTGTAAATTATTTGCGCTTTGGAATCAAATGACGCCAAGTTATACAATGATCATTATTTTTAATGGTATGGCTATTTTAAAAGAATACTTTGTAACAATACCTGAATCGGAAAGTATTGGTTTTTGATGGATTTTGATCGTCAAATGATGTCCGATCCATGGGAATATATTCCACCAACCATTACATTACAGTATCGAACATAAATACTACATGTCGTGACATAAATGTTACTGCTTGCACTATAAAATATTAAAGGCATGACATTACTATAAATATAAACATCTTGTATGTTGGAAAATTACTTTTAAATATCTTGTCATATTCTTGGACGTCAGCCAATCTAAAGAGCGTCTTTAATTCCTAAGTACATCAACAATTCACCTTCAAATCACACTACTTCAAATATTTGTTATAAATACATTCAGTAGGTATGTATCTCATTCTCTTACTCTCTTAAATTGGATTTCATCTCCAAGTGACCGTGGATTTTGAGCGCAACTTATAATATTGTGTTAGCCTCTTACTAGGGAATAGTTCGCCGGTCGGATAGGGAATCTCTTGTGAATAATTTGAGCTTACTTTTTAGTTCCTATCTACGTTATGACCTGCACTATAATAACTGCCCCCAGAGCACTCTATCTGATGTACACCACTTACGAGCTAGTTTTTTCTTTTGGAAATTTCTCTTTTTTATATTTTTGTCCTGTTTGTACAGAGTATAGAAAGATATAATTAATATAGAGGGAAAATACTATATTCAGATCGAGTGAATGTGGAAGAATTAAAAATTAATTTTTAACAATGTTATATGTGATTATAAGTAATTATTAATTTATTTTCGTGTTATTCAAAGACGAAGAAGAAACACGAGTTACCGGAGACAATGCGATCATATGGCAATATCTCGATGTCAGAAAACGATAAAAGAATCCATGAACCTTATCATGCCGTTGTCATTCCGTAGTTAAAAACCGAAATTAAAAACCGTTAATTGAACCGAAATTCATGTCGGTGGTTTGGAGGACGAGTAGACCGCTTCTGGATCAAGAAAACTCGTGTTTGTTACCTAGCTGGCTGGCTGTCACCTATGACTTTTCAGAACTATCTTCCTTATTTATCCATATGCACATCAGTAGGATTTTTACCGCCTCGGGTCATATGTTAAATGAAAAATTTTAAAAACATAAATTTAAATAGACAATCTCGTTTGCATAAGTGGTTAAGTTTAAACTGTTTATGTGCTCAAGGGCTGTGGACATTTTGCAAATCCATTTTAGTATTTTGGGACTAACGTGGGTTAATAAGAGTCTAAACTAGTTGCCATTTAGAATGCTAATGACGCAACTTGAGTAGAAAATTAAGCGTTTAAATAAAATATATTTTGATAATAATCAGTAACAAACCTATACCTTAGTAGATACCAATAGTAAGTACATTAAGTATTTTAATTAAAAATATACATAAATTTTACTAAAATATTTGTTATCATTATGAAGAACAAAGCCTGAAATTTTCTCGAAAGAGAATTATCCGGAGGCCCACCCTCTTGCCCTTACTTTTGTATCGTTCTCCCTATCCCGTATCCCAACTTTAAGGTTGGTAACACAACTGCGGCACTCTCAGCGTTGCAGACGTCCATGGTTGGTGTCAGTAGCATATTAGTTTCTATTAATTGCATAAAATTGTGTCTCACAAATTGTAGTCATATTCCTAACACACACTTTATGGTCCAAAACTGTCACCATATTTCCATAAAAAGCAATCATTTGTCAGAAGGTAACATAAAATGTCACTCCACGTTATCCCGGCTCGTTGCCCAAGTCGGGTGTTCCAAGAAGCACTTTATCCCCTCCAATAATTGTTTGCGAGCCGCCGGTGCAGATGCAAAACTATATGTTACTATTTAAAAAGTAAACATTCGCTGCTGTTTCCTTTTTTAAAGTTTTATATTTTTATTAGATGTGCATACACTTTATATGTGTAAGTTGGCACGGTATTGTCAAGTAATACTCTCCAGATAATATCCTTTTAGTTTTTCCAAGGAAAATGGCTACTATTATTATTAAAAAGTCGAGGATGGCCACGACATACTCTCCATGACCAAATTAAACTTATCTTTGGTGATATCAGGAGCCTTCTAAGGTGACGAGCGTGTATGATATCATTTATAAAAATTTAACAAGCGGGTGAGTTGTGTATGAATCGTCCCTTATGGCGCTCTATTCTCTGTGCCTACCAGGTAAGGAACATGGGGTAAACAAAGCAGAAAGTAAGTATCTGTCACTCTATGCCTTCGTCGTTTGAATTGACCGTAAAACAATTTAGTTGTTGGTGAGTATGTCACATTTACTCATAATATAATTGATCTCACTTTGCTCTCCGGTTCTAATGTCAAAATAACAAGACGTTCCGTCATATATTCTTACAATAGTATACAGTTAATAGGGTATAACTAACAATAGGGTCAACAGTTGAAATTAAACGTGAATCCTAGTAAAGTTGGAAGTGTAGTAAATTGCTGTAATAATGTTCACAACTATAATTGTAAAATGCCTTTCACTCTGAATTTATTAAAAAGTATTATATAATATATGAATTAATTAAATTAAAAAGTAGTTATGAATTTTAAGTGTTGCTATCACAAGAATAAAAAGATACTGTCTAACCAATGTTGCTATTAGTGTCCCAGTTGAAAAGCAGTCTCGGTTGGTCACTAGCAGCTGGTTCTACAGTGTCACTGAAAATCTGTTCAGTGGAGAGTAGCTCTTGGAATCCGACACAATTAAATAAGTGGAATTCCACAATCATGAACATCTGATACAAGTAAGAAATTGAGCATTCCTACCAGGTTTTTCACAAGATGCTTTCGTTAAATAACGTCGAAAATACTAAACTTTTATTACGTTACTAATGTTTAAGGAAATTGTATTATATCCGAAATACCCATATGATTTCCTAAAACATTGTTTAAGTTCCTCGACACAAATATTTCCAAATAGATTGAGTTTGAACGACGCCAGAATATCTATATAACGTAATAACAAAAACAAATGGCACATGAGTTTCTTGCCCGATTCTTCTCATGATAGCCCCTACACTCGGAATCGGGCCGCTCGTGGCGATTGCGTCCGTGTCTTTTTTTTGTTCCACGGAGGCAATTTCCACAAGCGCTCGTGTTTGTATTTAATTGTAAATAATATGTTATCTGTACTTGTTGACTATTTTTAAGTGTCTGTGAAGACCTATAAAAATAAAGTTATTTTGACTTTGACTTTGAAACCTTGAGAATTTTCTTAACTTTCCTATCGCTTTAACCTCCTTATCAATTAATGAACAAAAGTTTCGTGAATTATAATTAAGGGTATAATAAAGTTATATAATTTCTCTTTTAATCATATTGCGAAATATATACATATACAGTACCAAAATATTTAGTACATTTTATGAGCATTTAACGAAAGTTGATTTAACACGGGCCTCTTTTGGTTTAAAAGTATCAAAGTGCTGTATTATTATGACAATTGATGCAGCACTTCGACTTCTATTACAGAGGTCGCGAGTTCGCGTTCTAGCTGACACTGACTCATTTTATAGCAAATATGTGAGATAAATACCGATGACTAACAAAGTAATAACGTAATGCCCGCTCCACACTTAGTCCGCGGATCACGGCGCGTCATCGCGCCGCGGAGCTGCCGCGCATTCAACAACGGCTCCACATTCGCCTTGGTTCGCGGTATTTTCACAGTTCAGTTCGCAACGTTGAATGAAATGGACGTCGAAGTTGCTGTTGCTGCTGCTGCGTCCCTATGCGCGTTAGCGTATTATAATTATGTATATATTAAAAATAAAACGCTAAATAAGAATCGGTGGAGAAAACGAAGGTGGTGGATGACAAGTATCCATCGTAATCGATCAAGGTAGGTTTGCAATCATCAGTTTCTTATGTAAATGAATAATTAGCTTTAATCTAATCTCTTTATGTTTCTGTTACAGGATAACTATGGAAAAACTGCTTAATGAGTTAGTGGCTGAACCTTCTGGGGAATTCCATAAGTTTACTCGGATGTCTTTAACTGATTTTGAATATTTACTAAACCAGATTTCAAGCAAGATTTCAAAACAAGATACCCAATTAAGAGAAGCTATCCCAGCTCGGATACGTCTAGCTCTAACATTGAGATATTTGGCTACAGGGGACGACTTCCAAAGTTTACATTTCCTATTTAAAATATCTCCTCAACTGATTTCCAATATCATTCCAGAAGTATGTCACGCCCTGAACGAAGCACTAAAGGATGAAATTAAAGTAAGAAATAAAATTATTATAATTTAATTATCTATTTATTGTAATAACCAAACAAAATAAATCAAGAGCTTACTATACTAATAAAATAGTTAACTTATACATATTAGGGTAAATTCACTCTTTATAGCCTCTTTTAATTACTTAGGTTTATTATTTCAAGGCAAAAACGTAATATTTAATTGACGTTGAAGGCTTTTTCAATAATGTTTGATTCATTGACCACTTGATATTCGTCTGGATTTGGCAAGCGAACCACGGGTGGGCAAATTAGTTCATTAGAATGAATCAAAATATTTGAGCCCACATCAAGGGCTGTATTTGGGGTATGTATTGGAAAATAATTATAAGATGCTGGCATGGATTGATTGGATTGATTTGAGGACTCAGTCCTAGGTGCACTCTTTGAATTAATGATTTTTATGGTCTTCGGGGTGCAGTGTACTGCTGAATCGGAATAACTTGAAGCTGAAGTACCAGGTCGCTGAAATTGGTTTGGAATATATGATGGGGAGGGTGATTGGGTTCATTTTTTTGATAGCCACGGACGCAGGTCTAGCTCAGACTATGGCTCGAACAATACTGACCATTGCGGACTGCGAGTGTGGAGTCATGCACGTTCGCGTCGCGTTCGCGCTTCGCGCTCCCTTTGACGCGGAACAAAAAACCGACAAAAATTGGGGAACAAAGCGCGAAACCGCGAAAAATATGCGAAACGGCTCCATACTTAGCGTTCGCGCCCTTTCGCAGCCATCGCGCGCGATCCGCGGACTAAGTGTAGAGCGGGCTTATAGGTTTAAAGTTTTCGCCGCCACCGCAAAAGTAGAGTCAGGCATTTCGCCGCGTGAAAGAAATACTCACAGGTGGAGCCGGCCCATTAATGCCCATTAATGCAATGAACTTGCTCTACCACTGTCATATCATTATAAATGATCAAACCTTTTTAATACTACAAAGAGTGACCAGAGTTCGCTCGTATTAAGATATTTGAAGCCAGAGTCTAAGTGACTGGTCCAATGCAATAGTTCATATCGACTTCAAAGAACTTATACCTACCATTGAAACCTGTATCGAACTTTTTACAGAGATCGTTTTCAGGTTTCGATCTCTGTAAAGAGTTCGTAACGTCGGGAAATAAATAGAAAATAAGTTCTAAATAAACGCGCTATGATCCATAAAAAGTTGTTTCAATGTTAAGAATATGATTAGCGAAAATCTAAGAAATAAATAACTTATACCTCTCAAGCACTCTCTTAACAAAACAGTGACCATAGCTATTTAATCAGAGATATTGTTGTTACACATAAATTATGTTCATATAGTACACTAGCTGACCGGGCGAATTTTGTTCCGCAACAAAAGTAATAACTGCTATCCCGCTATGTTAATACTGCAATATCTTTGAAAATATTTCTTTAAATTGCATGCTGTAAAGGGCTAGGATCATCTATATTATATGCACAATCTATTTAAAACACTTAATTGGATGAAAAAAATCGCTTCGTAAATAGGCCATTATTTCTCGTAAAAAAAAAACAAAGATCATTGTGAGTTATCCCTAAGAGATAGACATATGCCCTCGCGGACTTTTTTGTAGGCCTTTTAAAGGTGTATAATAATGTAGTACATTGTTTTAATTTATCACTTAGGGTTCAGGCAGCGTTTGCTTTTTCACTACACTATACATTAATTATAGATTAAAACAACCCCATTAACACCCTCTAACTATTAAAAAAAACCGAATCAAAATCCGTTGCGTAGTTTTAAAGATATGCGCATATAAGGGGACAGACAGCGGAAAGTGACTTTGTTTTATACTATGTAACTAGCTGACCCGGCGAACGTTGTTCCGCATCAAAAGTATTATCTGCTGTTCCGCTATGTTAATACTGCAATATCTTCGAAAATATTTGTTTAAATTGCATGCTGTAAAGGGCCAGGGTCATCTATATTACATGCACAATCTATTTAAGACACTTAAGTCCGAATACTGAACTGCCACTCAAATATATAAGCGCTATCTAAACGTTTAAGTAGCTGTCACATTAGACAGAATACGTCAAATTTGAGCATCTGATAAATTTAAATGTAACTCAAACTAACTGGCACATAAACACAAGACTACAACACTGGACAAGGAGTTTGTCCAGTTGTTGTAGCATGTTCAGTTCTACATATTATTATCCTGGCGCGTTTGGATGAGCTGGTGGAAGAGGATATTTCCTTACCTGATGTTAAAGTGGAATTGATGATTCAGCAACCATAGGCTTTGATATAAATCAAAACTTTATTATAATGACCTATTTAATTAATACACATTTTTCTAATTATTTATCTTGTTTTATATTAGTATTATAATGAAGTTAGGTTTATGTTATCCTCCTTCATCCTTGCAATGAATTACTGGAAATGCTAATCCTCTTCGCAAAGAATAGACCAGTCCTCTGGTCACAAGAGGCCTCGATCAGTCTCTTTGCAAGATCTTTATAGAGTGCACGAGCACTCGGACCTTATGTTCCTAGAGTCTCAACCCCAAAGGGCTCAAAAACATAATCATCTACAAGGGACTCCCACTCTCCCACAGCCAGCAAAGTATGCTCAGCGTTACCTACAGAACCACTAATAAGATGGCACAAAGCACCCGCTTTGAGCTGTCTTCATCACCCACTGTTTATGGGATCTTATTATTAATAACTTATTGAATTTAAACAAACCTTATCTTATTCTTTCTTTTTCATATCCCTGGTGATTTCATAATACTGAAAAACATTGCATTTATAAAAAAATAAAGAACTTTATTCTTTATTTTTTTATAAATGCAATGTTTTTCAGTATTAATTACAATAGAATCAAAGAAATAAAACAAAACTACATTTGCTTTGGCTATGTTTTTATTAGACTTCTGTTTGAGGTTTTCTTATAAGTTTTTGCAGAGTCCTGGAGCCGCTCATAGTATCATCATCTAATCAAAATTTAATGCCTCCCTCTTCTTCAAAATATTATTGCCATTGTTTCTTTATTTTCAATAATAATTTGTTATCTGAAAATACGAAAATAAGTCTTAAAATCAGAGGTCATCTCTCGGTTTTTAATTTAAATAAGCGACAAAAATCGGGTTACAAAGTACCTGGTACATGACATTGTTTACATAAACACTTACTTACTTATTTATGAATTCCAAGAGCATATTTTTTTTACGGTTTTCTTACTGAATCCACATTTATTTGTGTAATAAAAATAAACATTATATTTAAAGTAATTCTTGTAATGAGAATCAAAGATTTTAAGTTTAGGCGAAACAAACATTAACAAAAAGAATAATATCCATTACGATTATACGTCAAGCGTAACGTTCCATTCTATGATAACCTATTAGTATATTTTGAAGTTTTCTTTTCTAATTATTCTGATTTTTAGATAAAAAACATGGAGATAATTCTTCATTAAATCCTTAATACAACCAAACTCATGTGAGGTCATTATATTCTATTTAAATAATAGGATTTGATCTTATTCACTAAAAAATCTGCGTAAAATGAATATTAGAGGTACGCTAAATTATTTTGTAACTAAGAACATACCCATCGTATATATTTTGACATTGTGTTGCCAGGATACAAACATTTAATCGGTGCTTACTTGATCATGGTCGAATATAGGTTAAATGACGTTTGTGCATACCACTTAAATGTGAGCGATCTTAAAATTCTAAGTAGCCTTTTATTAATTGTCAGATTTGAGTGGAAGTTCAGTATTCGGGCGTTAATTGGATGGAAATTAATACTGTACCTAATGTTTAAAATCGCTTCGTAAATAAGCCATTATTTCTCGTAAAAAGTAAAAAAATAAAAATGGTCATTGTGGGTTAAGAGATAGAGATATGCCCTCGCGGATTTTTTAGGTGTTTAATAATGTAGAACATTGTTTTGCTCTATCACTTAGGGTTCAGTCAGCGTTTGAAATTAAAGTTCTAAATCTTGAAAATTATCACTTTTTTTACTACACTATACATGAATTATAGATCAAAATGGGGTGGCCGTTGACACCCTCTAACTAATAAAAAAACCGCATCAAAATCCGTTGCGTATTTTTAAAGATATGAGCATATAAGGGGACAGACAGCGGAAAGTGACTTTGTTTTATACTATGTAATGATGATACACTATGTAACTATATAACGTAATAAGTTAATGGAGTAATGGGCCTGCTTTCTTCACACTAATAGAATAAGTGATGACACCTTTGAAGCTTTACATTTGTGGCACATAGTAAAAGGTTGACTCTAACAATAACTCTAATAAACTCGCAATAATAATTATTATCACAATACATTTAGATTTTTTTTTCTTATCTCTAAGTGATTTTAAGCAGTTTAATATGTCGTAGAAAAAAATTCAGGAGCCAAACAGTTCGCTGCATGAATGGGCCGGCTCGATTGGTGAAATACCACGACCACTCGGAAGATCGACGTAAAGTGGCTCATGCCGCGTTTCGTTCGGTGAGAGAGGTACCCCTCTGGCCTCTGCCCATCCCCCTTTCCCACCCTTTTCTATTCCTATTTCCTACTCTCTTAAAGGTCGGCAACACAACTGTAACACTATATGTGTTGCAGGTGTCCATGAGCGGCGCTGGTCATCAGGATCATCAGGTGACGCGCCTTTTCGTTTGCCCTCCTATCCCATAAAAACAAAAAAAACAAAAAGTACATATGTAGTGTGTCTACAGTCAGGGAAGTACGATAATAAAACCACCGTACTAGTGAATTGCTGTAGTGCAACTGTGTATTGCTATAATTAATTGTGCCCACACAGCAAGGCACATGTGTTGTACATAAACATTGTACATCCTGCCGACTCAAGGAAAGGACATCAAAATTCTATTTAAAACAATTTCAAATAAGTATAGGTAAAAAATGATTACAAAACGGATAATCTAAACAAAGTATAAAGTAAATCCCACACAAATATTTACATTCTCACATCAAAAACAAAATATTAATTAATCATTAAAACATAAGAAAAGGTCTAAAGTAAATAGTATAAATCTATAGTGCATTTATTGCCACTATTCACTATCACTCACTACCGGAATATTAAGTCGAACCGACCGCGGGGTGGTTATTTGCTTTGGTAAAGAGATTTTACTCATATCCCGCACTGCACTCATCACTTCACTATCACTGGAGATAGAGGTGCGGGGCGCGGGTGCTGGGGCTGAGCCCGCACACTGCTCTGCCCCCGCCGCCGCTGCCGTTGTTGCTGATGCTGTCGATGCTACGTGGCTCCCCACCTTTCTCTTTCGCCAACGAATAATCACGTATAAAGAGGCTCCGATTATCAGTATGAGCATGATGGTATATAGCATGGAATACTGGTGTATATCATGTACACTCAGAGGCGTATCCGCTTCGTCTTTCATATCTTCAATGACTGCTTGAGTCTTATTCCATGTGAGGTCATGGTTCTCTGGGACGAATGGCGCGGGCGAGGGGAAATTAACAATATGGTTCAAAATGGAGACGTCGGCTCCTTCTCCAGTGTTTTTATTTATTTCTACAGAACTCATAAAGTTGTTGTGTCCAAAAATCATTATTGTTTCGCTCTTTATACTGCAACCTTGACCTATATCGATAAGTCCATTTCCGCTTAATGTAGTAACTTCCATACCACCTGGACAAAAAATGCGAAGTGTGCATTTATCACAGCACGAGAATAGCCACCTGTTATTGTTATGTAATTTAATCCACCTCTCTTCACAATGGGATAGTTTTGTGTTACATAATGTTTTATTGTTTATAATTACGGCGCATATGTTTGAGGATATTTGTATGCTCAGTATTGGCTTGTCATATGAACATATAATTCTATCCGATGAAGTATGAATGCAGTTGCGTAAGTCGCTATCTGTAAGCGTTAAAAGAAGATCCTTTTGTAAATTAAAGGCTAAATATGACATCAGGAACCCTGTAGTATAGCCATTGACGTAAAGGCTGATCGGTCGATCTACTTCGAAGGTCTCTTTATAAAGAAGTGGTAGTTTTATTTCTATAATCATAAATCTGTTACTTATTTTAGCCTTATATTTCATGAGTTTGTAGAGCTCATTTATATCCTTTTGATTAGTAGGCAATAATAAATCGGTCGGTAAGTGCGTCGATATTATATTCATCTGGTTTTCTAATTGCTCGGGAGGCAAAAGATGCGCGTCCATGTGTCCTTGCCATAAGTTTGTTATAGTGTTCAGCAAGTCTCTTTGAATTTCTTTCAAATTGGCTATGATTATCTGGACACTTAGAGACGAAGATAAATAGTAAAGTTCATTATTAGTCTCCGCCTGTACGCGATTAATAGCCAGAGATGCATTTTTTAAATGAGCTCGTATTAAACTGAACTGTCTGTTCATTATATCTTCATTTCTGTGCAATATATTATTATGGGCCTCTATGACGCTCGTTTGATTTTTTAATAAAAGCCGTAAGTGATTTTCGTTAAACGATATTTTGTCTATATCCTTTTCATATTGCTTTAAAAATCGGTCATCCAGCACTCCAAATAAAGAATTAGCAATATAACCGACTCCGTTAATTAGTCCTCTTTCTTGTCGAGATCTGCTATTATGAAACATGAGAATCTGATTGTAGTGTTCTATTTCAGTTAACTCGTGTTGAAGTTGATATAAAATACTTCTGTATTGAATTGTCATATCGGCAGTTTGTTGGGATTTCTCCAAGTTCGTGACGTAATTTTGCACATGACGTAGACCTGTCCAATATGTTGTCATATTGTAGTATACTACCAGTTTCCACTCGTCACGAATAAGATGCAAATTGTATAATTTGTCAAAATAAATTTGTTGATTATTGTTTAAATTAGTAACGTTAAAAAGACAATTTGCAGATGGGATAGAGCACATAAAGAGCAACATAAACATGATTAAATTGTATAGACAATTTTTTTTCATAGTTCTAGTTCCTCTTTCTGTTTCTTTTTGTTCTACATGACCCGTGTTCGGGTTTTTATCTGTACTGACTTGAGTCGGGCTTCTATCCTCTAGAGATTCTTCTTTCACAGGGAGAAGTACGAGTTTTAAGATCGGTCTTTTGATAATTCCGTTTTTTGTTTTTAATGTTACTACTCGGACATAACCGTCTCTTCCAGGGTGTACTTCTGTGACCTTTCCTAATATCCACTTCCCAGGAGGAACGTTCTCTTCTTTGATAACCACTACGTCATCTATTTCTAAATTCTTGGAGGGGGACCTCCATTTTGAACGTCTTTGGAGTTCTTGAAGATAGTCTGTTGACCACTTATTCCAGAAATGTTTATTCATTGACTGGACCATTTGCCATCTCGTGGTTAGGTTAATAAAATCCGGCTCTGTTTGAGGTCTGGATAAGAGGGATCCGCCAATGAGGAAGTGACCTGGGCTAAGAAATTCATCGTCTGCACCTTCAGTTGGGGCGATGAGTGGTCTAGAATTAAGGCATGCTTCTATCTGATGTAGCAGAGTACAGAACTCTTCAAAGGTAAGTTTCTGTTCTCCAACTACTCTTTTCAGGTGGTACTTCATTCGTTTTACTGCTGATTCCCACAAGCCTCCTGCTGACGGAAAGGATGGAGCATTGAAATGCCATCTTATATCAAACTCTGTTATTTTTGTAACGAAGTCTTGGTTTATAGTATTGATGATCTGTTGGTATTCCTTTTTTAGGAGCCTGTTAGCACCAACAAAATTAGTACCGTTATCACTGTAAATGTGACTAGGTGTTCCACGCCGGGAACAGAACCGCCTGAATGCAGCTAAGAAACTCTGGGTACTCAAGTCACTGACGAGTTCCAAGTGCACGGCTTTCGTAACTAAACATACAAATACAGCTACATATCCTTTTGACGTCCGGATACCCCGACCTTTATTCATTTTAATATCAAAGTGACCTGTGAAGTCTACGCCTGTATGGGTAAATGGTCGCGAAGGAGTCACTCTCGGCTCTGGCAGATCTGCCATTAGTTGATGTTGCTTTACTTCACTAAATCGGCGGCATTTCACACATTTTTGAAGCTGTGTTTTTACTGTTCGTAAGCCGCTGATGATCCAATACTTATCTCTAATGTATGTTAATGTAAGCCGTGGACCACCATGCAGAGTAAATAAATGTTCGTCTTGTATTATAAGTTCCGTTAGTCGTTTTGTTAGCCGTTTGTCAGCAATTGTGTCAAAAGTATTTTGAAAAGTAAATGTATCCGAATCAGGGTTCCAACGTAGTCCTAACGTTTTTCTAGATTCGGTAGATTTGAAGTCTAATGGAGTGTCCAACTGTTCCGCGGGTAAATTAAAATTCGTTTTATCAAAAGATGGCAGCCGAAGCCCATTTACAGCAGGCAACGCCTAAGTTGGACATTCCAATCTTCTCAGGCAGGTACTCTCAATGGTCTACTTTTTATGATTTATATACTGAAAGCATCCATAACAATAACATATTGTCCAAGTGTCAAAAAATGCAACATCTTAAAGGAAAATTAAAAGGTGAAGCTGAGCGACTTATACAGCATTTGAATATATCGGCAGAAAACTATGACACGGCATGGGAACTGATCACCCATAGATATAATAACCCTCAAGTGTTATTCACAAATAACATAGAAACCCTTTTAAATCAAAACACGATTCATAAGCAAACAGCTAGTGAAATCAAACGCCTCTATAATACAAGTATGGAAGCTACACACGCCGTACGGAATCTGGGGATCGACATTTCCACGTGGGATCCTATACTAGTTCATATAATTACCAAAAAATTAGATGCCGAAACTTATCAAGATTACAAATGTGCTCGTAAGTCTCCACGAAAATTACCAATTTTAAGTGAACTAATGGATTTCCTCGAAAATAAATTTACAGCATTAGAACCCTTTCAAATTAAAGAAAAGCAAGAAGCATACCATTTACACAGTCAAAATATTTCGCAGAAATTACCTACTTCAAAAGTGATGAACAATCAACATTATCAAGCACATCGATATAGCAAGTTTCATAACAAAAAACAATATCAAGTTATTGCAACATGCACATGGCATTGCCCTCTGTGTCAGCAAAAACATGTTCTGTTTAAATGTAATAAATTTATTAAATTATCGCCGAGTGACAAATTAAAGACAGTTACGAAACTACAGGTATGCCAAAATTGCCTTTACAAGCATAATGACAATGTATGCAATTCAATTAATCGTTGTAGATTGTGCAAAGGTTCGCATAACACCATACTACATGAAGCATGCGTCAACAATTATAACACTTCAAGTTCCGATACTCGGACGTCGTTAAATGTACAATCTGAAAATCATTCAATATTTTCACCCACAACTTCAAAACAACATAACGTAAATTATGTATCAAATGAAGAAGAAGAAATTTTACTAACAACGTTGTCCCTTAAGGTTCGAGCTGGCGACGGAACTTATATCACATTTAAAGCTCTTCTCGATCAGGGATCGCAAATATCTCTTATATCAGAAAACGCAGCACAATCGCTAGGGCTATCAAGGCGACATTATTCCGCCTCAGTATCTGGGATTGGATACAGCTCAAGACAGAGCAAAGGTATGGTGGACCTTGATTGTGAGTCGATATACGGAGACTATCAATTTCAAACACAGGCGTTAGTTATTTCAAGAGTTATAAACAATTTACCAAACAAAACTTTTACAAAACAATCTTGGCCACACTTACAACATCTACAGTTAGCGGATCCGACATACAATGTGTGCCAACCAGTAGACATACTTCCTGATGCCAGCGTATATTCAGATATCATTATGGATGGATTAATCAAAGGTCCAAACAGGGCACCCATAGCCCAACAAACCAGACTAGGTTGGATATTGTCAGGAAATGTGAAAACTTTTAACTGTCATGTCGTATTAAATAATTTATCTGATATGTCGCACTACTGGGAATTAGAAGAAATAAACAACTTGGCTCCAGAACTTACGGAAGAAGATCAGTATTGTGAAGATTTATACCAAAATACTACGAGGCGCTTATCAAACGGCCGATATGAAGTCGCCTTACCTATGAAACCTGGGTTCGAACAGAAACTAGGATCATCTAAAAAACGAGCAGAGGCGCAGTTTTATAAATTAGAGAGTAGGATGCTGAATAATAATAAATTGTCACAAAGCTACATTCAGTTTATGTTGGATTACGAAAGGCTAGGTCACATGAAACCTACGATAGACAAGCAACAGCTGCCTGTGTCATGTTATCTTCCTCACCACGGTGTTATCAAAGCTGACTCCACAACTACAAAATTACGGACGGTGTTCAATGCTTCCTCGAGAACTTCCACTGGTTACAGCCTCAACCATCTTATGGAACGGGGTCCGAATCTACAAAAAGACCTACACAGTCTTATATTGAGGTGGCGTCAGCACAAGTACGTCATAACTGCGGACATCGAAAAAATGTACCGTCAAATATTTGTCAGAGAATCTGACCAAAATCTCCAACGTATCGTATGGCGGCCATCAGTGTCTACCGATTTAAAGGAGTACCAGCTTACCACAATTACCTACGGAACTAAAGCAGCTCCTTACCTCGCCATGCGAACCCTAAAACAATTAGCTTTAGATGACGCTCAAAAATATACTTTGGCGGCAGAAGCATTGACGAAGTCCTTTTATATGGATGATCTCTTAGAAGGCCACGACAATTTGGAAAAAGCAAGGGAACTACAGTTACAGCTGATAAACATATTAAATGGGGCAGGTATGAACATACGTAAATGGTCAAGTAATAATAAGGACCTTATTCTTACTTGACCAATTACGTATGTTCATACCTGCCCCATTTAATATGTTTATCAGCTGTAACTGTAGTTCCCTTGCTTTTTCCAAATTGTCGTGGCCTTCTACAAGGGTCAGACTTAGAGTATGACGGGGAATTTAGTTATTATGAAGCCCGGTATAAAGAGCAGAAAAAGGGCGTTTTATCAAAAGATGGCAGCCGAAGCCCATTTACAGCAGGCAACACCTAAGTTGGACATTCCAATCTTCTCAGGCAGGTACTCTCAATGTCCAACTTAGGTGTTGCCTGCTGTAAATGGGCTTCGGCTGCCATCTTTTGATAAAACGCCCTTTTTCTGCTCTTTATACCGGGCTTCATAATAACTAAATTCCCCGTCATACTCTAAGTCTGACCCTTGTAGTAAATGATCTATTTTTAAATGTAGCAAATCTATGTCATTCCAGCGGTGTTGTAGGCTGCGTAATTCGTCTTCGAACTCCCATTTTTCGGAGATGCTATTGACGTCCGTGGCTTTTATCAGCCTAGCTAATGCTCGAAAGTTAGTACGCTGTTGCCTTATGAGCAGTGTATGTTCCACGTTATCCCCAGCAGTCTGTGCTGACGTGGATGGTTTAACTGTGTGTTGTGTAATTGGACTAGGTGCTGTTGCGCCTGGATTCCCTGTTTGGGATTCGGATGCCCTTATGGTATCCTGCTCAGTGTCACGTGGCTGTTGGTAGGATGAAATCCTGTATCGAACCTCATTAAAATACGCCCGCGCCTGATCATACTGACTGTTATTAAAATAATCAATGTCCTCGTTAGTAAATGGGGACAATTTTGTGTTATTTGTGTTGAATTCTGCCCACAGCTTATCCAAAGTTTCTAGACGAGCGTCTAAATACTTACGGGTGGGTGAATCCTTTTTAAAATTCCGTTCCACCTGCTTTATACTTTCAAGAAGATCTGCTTGGCGTTGTAATAGCTTCTCCATTATTTTAGTTTCTTCTCAATAATAATAGAAAAGATCTTACTTGATATCCCGATGAATATAAGTGATGTATGATAATGATGATGTGAATAATCACTGCAGCTTGCACTGTATGAACGACACTGCACCAACTATTTTTAAAATTTGTTCAAAAAATGTACACTCAATCGCTAAAGAGTACGTTTAACAAAAACTGTATGAATGTGACACGATGACCCTGTTAGGTCGGGTTTCGGCACCAATAACTGTAGTGTGTCTACAGTCAGGGAAGTACGATAATAAAACCACCGTACTAGTGAATTGCTGTAGTGCAACTGTGTATTGCTATAATTAATTGTGCCCACACAGCAAGGCACATGTGTTGTACATAAACATTGTACAACATATATACCAAATATAGACTATGCCGACACAATTTTCACAGATCATCTACTGCTATTTACAGCGTGGTGTTATAAAAAGGAAACCTCACTTTTTATATTGTATATATAAAAAATATTTCAACGAACAGATATAGCGCCATTTCTTTTCCACTGACGTTGATAAAATACTTTGGATAAACCCGCGAATCTGAGGCAGAAATGGGGACGCAAGCGGTTATTTACCTACAGGTCGGAGACTACGAATAGAACGCTTTTTTATCGCAGAACAAAGACGTAGACGTAGACTACGTGTACTCTAGTACTTCACGGTGCAGAGACACACAAAGGACAATGATTTAGGATTTATACAAATAAAGATAAAGATTGATGATAACGTCTTTTGAGCAAGCAAGCAATAAAGCAGTCTCGATAACATAGTGCTTCTGCACCCCGTTCTTCGGGTCAGACTATTAGAATAGATTTCTAATTTTGACAAGTTATGAGCTACGACGCTTTAGAAATATTTGCGAAACTTATTGATATTCAAAAAACCCGGCAGGACGTGGCACAATTACTGCATAACGGCAAAATAGTTAGTAGTAAACTCCATCACAGATTAAATATATTATTATGATAATAAGTTTCTCGGAACTGATGTCAATTATTATAAGATATTCACCCCTCCGTCCGATCGGAGTCTTGTTAACTATCCGTTACGATGCTAATGGGAAATAATTTGCTGGAAAATAAGGTATTTAATTATAATTCGGTAACTGAGATTACTATGAAAGCGAGAACAGATTACATAAATGACTGTATCGTAGATTTCAATACTGTAAATAATACCTAAGAAACTGCAAAGAGATAAATTGATAAATAAAGTTACTTGCAGTATAACTTGAGTGACGTGAGACGCACTTCTTAATCACTCTATAATAAGATTATTATAGAAATAATCATATGCCAATAATATTCATCTTTATAATTATATTAACTAGTGCCCTGTCCCTATATATTATATGGTGTATCCGACACTTCCCTATACTAAATAGTTAGTTTGTCTTGCTACCTCCGCTAAACAGCTATAAAATTGACCTGAACTTTGAGGATATATGATTCATGGACGTGTAAAACTTACGACTAAATATATCCGGTGAATCATATATAATTTATTGAACATGAAAACTGTTAAACGCGGCAAAAAACGTACTATTATTTATTAGATTTACAGTAAGGTCGTGGTATTTCACCTTCTCTTAGGACGTTCTGTTCTCTGTATGTGCTTTTCAAATCTTTTGAATATTTCAAAATAAAAAAACCTATATACTTTAACTTTAATATATTAATATTATTTTCTACAGTACTAAAACTGTAGCGTCTTGCTTTTTCAATGTTATGGTTCAGAATATCACTATGTAGGTACATTAAAGTAACATGTCACTTCGAGCAGACATGCTCAACATGCCTCACATTTTCGGGTCTATTTAATTCCTGTGAATAGTTAATAGATGGCGCTCTCTAACCAAACATTAGCATAAATTTATCGTGCTAGTTTGACTGATTGCATTTGAATATTTAAAAATCAATTCCAGTCTGAATTGATGTGAGTTGAAAAACAAATAATATTTACTTTATAGAATAGAATAGAATAAAATAGAATACACTTTAAGATACATATAATTAATACATTATAGTGAATAGTACAAGGTAAATGTTTGACAAGTACAACAGGCGGTCTTATCGCATACAGCGATCTCTGCCAGACAACTTTCAGATGGACATGTGAAGCTAGGGAGAATAATAAGTGGTGTACAGTTGCTTATTTGAAATATATTGACGAGTTTCATACAAATAAATACATACTTACACATTATACATATATACATACACATATTACATACATAAATACATACTTAGATACATACATACAATAAATAAAAAATACACATAAACATACATACACAACAATATACGAGTACAGGCGATACATGAGTATAGAATATTATGCATGTGGAGTCGTTTCTAGTGACAAATAGTGATCTTTCACATATTTTTTAAAAGTAGCCAATGTTTAACCGTGTCGAATAGTCAGTGGCAGTTCATTCCACAGGCGTGCTGCTTGGCCTGAAAAAGATTTATCTAGAAACTTTGAGGGGTACGCTGGTATTTCCAGGGTAAAGCTTGCCGATGGTCTCAAGTATCTCGCATGTGTGTCATGGAGAAAAGTGAAACGTTTTTTAAGATAGTGAGGAGTAGCAGGATTGAAAAGAATATTGTATAGAAGACAGAATATGAGTATTCCTTCAAAGGCGAGTGGACAACCACTTGAGCTTATTGCGAAATTCGGTGATGTGGTCACATTTGCGTAAACCAAATATAAACCTAAGACAAAGATTCTGAAGACGCTCAAGTTTATCAAGTTGGTAATCGGTGAGATCAAAATAGCTGGTATCAGTATAGTCAAGAATAGGGAGGAGGATAGATTGTGCAAGCGGAGTCTTAGTGGTAACAGGTAAAAGGTTACGGAGTCTTCTTATGGAACCTGCGGATCTGATCACCTTATAGCTGACATGTTATACCTGTGCTGACCATGGGAGTGAACTGTCCAAATAAATTTCAAGGTTTTTTACCTTTTCTCTGTAAGGGATCGTGGTGTCATTAAAATAACCTTTGACAATGTTATCAAGTCCAGTTTGGTCAGCTGCCGAGAGCTACCAATCAAAATCGCCTGAGTTTTCTTAGAATTAACGAGTATACCGTATCTTTTGGCCCATTTTGCAATCTTTGATAACTCCTCATTAATTGTTGATATAGCCTTGTATAGACCCGCTGGAGTTTCTTGGGTATATATTTGCATATCGTCTGCGTAAATGTGGTAACTATAAAATAATTTGTTGGAGATGGAATTTATAAATATAGGACAGTAATGGACATAAAACGCCGCCCTGTGGCACACCGACAGTGACGTTGGACGAACAAAAATGAGTATTCAGAGCTTCAATAACTAAAGCAGAAGGATTTGTTATTTGACGCTGTTTACCAACTCCTAAATATTTAAGAAACTTCCAAACCCTTGCAGGGTTACCGTTCTGCACGGATTTCTGAATGAGTTGGCGTCGTGCATTCCTATACACCTTGTTACAGTGATTTCGAATTGCCACATATTTGTTGCGATTTGCATGAGTCGGCTTCATTTTGAATTTTGTTTTTGCTGCCGCCTTTTTCTTTATTAGTTTTTTTATGTATTTACTTCATATTTTATTTCAGAGATTTTTTGGTGTGATAGTACTTTTAATAGTGTTAACTGTAAAATTAAGTTTGTTTTTGTTACTCAGTTTTTACAAATAATTATTAGAAATCTACAGGTACTAATCAGATCGTGCAATTGATTTCTATCACACGATCTCATTACCTCAAGCGGTGAAAAGAAATTGTAGGAGGTTTTAGAGAAGTACAAGGCAACATTCAAATTATATTTCATTGCTATTTACGCGGTAATCTTAACGTGAAAATCATTAAAACGAGTTATTATGTTTTAAATTCTTTTTTTTTCTTTCATCAGGCTTAGATTATAATTATTATTATCTAATTTTGGTATCAATAAATTAAGTGGTAACTTTCATAGAATTGCGATAGTTCGAGAAGTATTGTTGTTGAAGAACGCTTCGATGTTAATTCAATATTTGGCAGTATTTTTCTGTTGTTTTATTATTTTATTAATTTTTTTATTAATATTTTTTAAAAGATTAAAATACATTCTCAAAGTTTTTGTCGTTATTGTAACAATTACCGTTACGATTTTATCATAACTTAGTATAAAACAAAGTCGCTTTCCGCTGTCTGTTCATTTATATGCTTAGATCTTTAAAACTACGCAACTGATTTCGATGCGGTTTTATTAATACATAAGGGGTGTAAACGTGGTGGTTTTTATGCATAATTCATGTATAATGAAGTAATAAAAATGATAATTTTCAAGATTTAGCACTTAATTGTAAACGCTGTAAAAATTACTTTTGATGCGGAACAAAGGTCGCTGGATCAGCTAGTAATAATATTATGGAATGATGTCCATATATTGATGAGAAAATATAGGATGAAATCTTTGGGCTCTTTATTAAAGCATAAAAGCCGAAAGATCTTTTTGTATATTTGGTTTTAGATGATGCTAAATTTAGCCCGTATTATTCAGATAATAATTTGTATTTCAAGTAAACAACATCTTTTTCTATACTTTCTAATGATCCAATCCAATGGAATCGTAGAAGCGTAAATAGGGTAACCTCAATCTGTTTGGTTCGATATATTCTACTGTCAAACAAGATGTTTCAGATTTTGTGCTCATTTATATTTCACCATTTATACCCTGATGTCCTCGATCTCCGATGTTCCTGAATAATGAATGACACTGACCGATCCTTGCTGACGTCAATTCTGAAATAATGGTTCTTCTAAAGAAGCCCGAATATGTTCCCTTTCAAAATCGATACAGAGCTATCGAGTCTAATAATAATATTTCTACATAAACGATTACTTTTTTTTTGGATTCAATACAGATGGAAAATATCAATTCTCTTTATGAATTATTTATTAGTTCAACTCTTCGCTAACTAAATTTAAATAGAATAAATTTGAGTTTATAAATTTATAGCTCTAAATATGTACGACATCAAAAACCAGAAAGTCAGACCATAAATATCGAATACTATAAGCACTATATGAAAAAGAAAAAGTGGAGTGTTTCTAAATAGAACCCAAATTACAGGACTAGGAATAACTTATGTTACATTTTTGGTTAATGCGCTTAAATTGGCTGAATGGCCACGTTTACTATCGTGCAAATACACCGGGCATAGTTTTATTCTATAGCATACATTTACACGAAATAGAGGGAGAGAGATTAAAAGGGAGAAGAACATCATTAACGTAAAATAAACGTATATTGTTATTATTATTATTAACAACACATTAGAGTATCAGAGGATATCAATAAATCCTAATTGCAATTCTTAAATCTACTCAGAAAATAAACACTGCGAAAAAATCTAGTATTCATTATTTTCCTATGATAATAAAATAAGTGGGGTTTCTCTGAATAGAATGAAAGGAAATAGGAGAGTATAATTTTTCGTTAATCTTAATTTCTGATCAGATATGGATTAAAGAAAGCATGCTATTCTGTAATGTGACTATGTTGTCTTGTCTTAATGTATCAATGTGTCAATATAACATATATGTTACATATAGTCAATATATATCTCAATATATTTATCCGATTTTATATAATAAAAAATATTGTGAGTTTTTTAAACGTCATTGTATGTTGTAATTTTAAAAATTGATAATTCCAGCTAAGCAATAAAATTGAGTGATCATATTGATTCATTTCTATAGTAGTCATCTTTGATACTTATTTAATGGCTTCAATGCGACCGAAGCCGCCGGTAAAAGCTAGCAACTGTTATAAATAAAAATAAAAATACCCCAAAATACGATTAAAAACTACAAATTCTATACTCTAATTAAAGTATTGAGCGATATGAAGACAAAGAGAGAAACAACAACACAACATAACTTCACGCCTTTTCTACTCGAAGGTGTAGGCAGCGGCTGTTAAACCTCGTTTCGCCGCTATGTTTACGTCCCAAATGGAATAGGTGGCGAACCTATTACCATACCAGGCACAAAGTTTTTAGTCATCGTATTTATCACACATAACTTCCGAAAACAATTTCAAAAAGTCATTGGTGTGAGCCAGAATTCGAACCCGCGACCTCTTGATTCAGAAGTGGGGTTCTCGACCACTGGATCACTGAGACCTTTTAGCAAGAAACAAACGTAAAACAAATCTACCAGCTAGCTGTCGCGGTCCGAGCTGTCCGAGTCGGATACATCATCCGTACTGTAACTAAATATTTCCCTATGAAACGAATACTTACATTTTGTATTTTGCTATATCTTTTGAATTAAATTTCCGAATTGAATCTTTCAAAAATTTCTAGAAAGGTATTGAATCTATCTTTTTATTGAAGTAATTTATTTTCAGGAGAGTTAATACCAAGATACAAAATAAAGAATTTCTAAAATGACATCATTATAATTATTTAAAAAAAATCAAAAAATCAGTTATTGTGAGATAACTACAATAGTTAGACATATGGCGACGTGAACTTTTTTATAGACAAATATACGTCCTGTACATTGTTTTTTTCTAGAATCAATAGTTTTCGCAGCGTTCACGATGTAAGAATTATTTTCGAGTCATTTTCTTACATTATATATAATATATACTATACATTCCAGACACTGGCTCACACCAATGACTTTTCGAAATGGTTTTCGGAAGTTATGTGTGATAAATACCGATGACTGACAAAATTTGTGCCCGGTATGGCAATAGGTTCGCCATCTATTCCATTTGGGACGTAAACATAACGGCGAGTCGAGGCTTAACAGCCGCTGCCTACACCTTCGGGTAACAAAAGGCGTGAAGTTATGTTATGTTATGTTATTTTCTTACACCTTGGGTTACATTATTGGACTTATAGTAAGGATGCCTAATTAATTTGAAAATACAATATAGCCTAAAGCCTTCCTCGATAAATGGATTTTAGACCACTGAAAGAATTTTTGAAATCGGACCCGTGGTTTCTGTGATTAGCGCGTTCAAACAAACAAACTCTTCCGCATTATAATATAAGTATAGATATCTTTGTATACTCTGTACAAACAGGACTACAAAAGAGAGAAATTCCCAAAAGAAAAAACTAGCTCGTAAGTGGTACATGTACATGTACATGGTACATCAAATAGAGTGCTCTAGGGGCACTTATAGTGCAGGTCAAAACGTAGAAAGAACTAAAAAGTAAGCTCAAATTATTCACAAGAGATTCTCTATCAGCCCGGCGAACTATTCCCTAGTAAGAGGCTAACACAATATTGGATGTTGCGCTCAAAATTCACGGTCACTTGGAGATAAAATCCAATTTAAGAGAGTAAGAGAATAAGATACATACCTACTGAATGTATCTATATCAAATATTTGAAGGAGAAGTATGATTTGAAGGTGAATTATTGACTTATTACTTAGGAATTAAAGACGCTCTTTAGAATGGCTGACGTCCAAGAATATGACAAGATATTTGAAAGAAATTCTCCAACATACGAGATGTTTATTTCTATAGTAAATTCCTTTTATACTTTATAGAGTAAACAGTGACAATACAAAATTAAAGTACATAACATAACAGCAGACAAACCCCACTTATTTTATTATCATAGGAAAATAATGAATACTAGATTTTTTCGAAGTGTTTATTTTCTGAGTAGATTTAAGAATTGCAATTAGGATTTATTGATATCCTCTGATACTCTAATGTGTTGTTAATAATAATAACAATATACGTTTATTTTACGTTAATGATGTTCTTCTCCCTTTTAATCTCTCTCCCTCTATTTCGTGTAAATGTATGCCATAGAATAAAACTATGCCCGGTGTATTAGCACGATATTAAACGTGGCCATTCAGCCAATTTAAGCGCATTAACCAAAAATGTAACATAAGTTATTCCTAGTCCTGTAATTTGGGTTCTATTTAGAAATACTCCACTTTTTCTTTTTCATATAGTGCTTATAGTATTCGATATTTATGGTCTGACTTTCTGGTTTTTGATGTCGTACATATTTAGAGCTATAAATTTATAAACTCAAATTTATTCTATTTAAATTTAGTTAGCGAAGAGTTGAACTAATAAATAATTCATAAAGAGAATTGATATTTTCCATCTGTATTGAATCCAAAAAAAAAGTAATCGTTTATGTAGAAATATTATTATTAGACTCGATAGCTCTGTATCGATTTTGAAAGGGAACATATTCGGGCTTCTTTAGAAGAACCATAACTTCAGAATTGACGTCAGCAAGGATCGGTCAGTGTCATTCATTATTCAGGAACATCGGAGATCGAGGACATCACGGTATAAATGGTGAAATATAAATGAGCACAAAATCTGAAACATCTTGTTTGACAGTAGAATATATCGAACCAAACAGATTGAGGTTACCCTATTTACGCTTCTACGATTCCATTGGATTGGATCATTAGAAAGTATAGAAAAAGATGTTGTTTACTTGAAATACAAATTATTATCTGAATAATACGGGCTAAATTTAGCATCATCTAAAACCAAATATACAAAAAGATCTTTCGGCTTTTATGCTTTAATAAAGAGCCCAAAGATTTCATTCTATATTTTCTCATCAATATACGGACATCATTCCATAATATTATTACTAGCTGATCCAGCGACCTTTGTTCCGCATCAAAAGTAATTTTTACAGCGTTTACAATTAAGTGCTAAATCTTGAAAATTATCATTTTTATTACTTTAATATACATGAATTATGCATAAAAACCACCACGTTTACACCCCTTATGTATTAATAAAACCGCATCGGAATCAGTTGCGTAGTTTTAAAGATCTAAGCATATAAATGAACAGACAGCGGAAAGCGACTTTGTTTTATACTAAGTTATGATAAAATCGTAACGGTAATTGTTACAATAACGACAAAAACTTTTGAGAATGTATTTTAATCTTTTAAAAAATATGAATAAAAAAATTATAAAGATATCAACTATTTTTAAAATAATAAAACAACAGAAAAAAACTGCCAAATATTGAATTAACATCGAAGCGTTCTTCAACAACAATACTTCTCGAACAATCGCAATTCTATGAAAGTTACCACTTAATTTATTGATACCAAAATTAGATAATAATAATTATAATCTAAACCTGATGAAATAAAAAAATAATTTAAAACATAATACCTCGTTTTAATGATTTTCACGTTAAGATTATCGCGTAAATAGCAATGAAATATAATTTGAATTTTGCCTTGTTTCGTGGTACTTCTCGAAAACCTCAAATTGTAACGTTAATACTGTGACATCATTAACAAGTCTAATTTAGTAAGCTATACAAATGAAATTTAATTATTCCTGAACTACAATTTCTTTTCACCGCTTGGAATAATGAAATCGTGTGATAGAAATCAGTTGCAGGATCTGATTAGTACCTGTATATTTCTAATAATTATTTGTAAAAACTGAGTAACTATAACTAAATTACTTTTACTGCTAACACTATTATAAGTACTATCAAACCAAAAAATCTCTGAAATAAAATATGAAGTAAATACATAAAAAAACTAATAAAGAAAAAGGCAGCAGCAAAAACAAAATTCAAAATGAAGCAGACTGATGTAAATTGCAACAAATATGTGGCAATTCGAAATCACTGTAACAAGGTGTGTAGGAATGCACAACGCCAACTCATTCATAAATCCGTGCAGAACGGTAACCCTGCAAGGGTTTGGTAGTTTCTTAAATCTTTAGGAGTTGGTAAACAGCGTCAAATAACAAATCCTTCTGCTTTAGTTATTGAAGCTCTGAATACTCATTTTTGTTCGTCGTCTATCTTCGATAAGACAATTAAAGCCAATACGTTACAATATCTTTCAACACTACCAACACCTGCTTACCCTCCATTTTTCTTCCGCCCTTTCACTACTGGTGATGTTGAGAATAGCATCCACTCTATTGCTTCTAACGCCATTGGGACTGATAACATCAGCCGTAATATGATCCTTCCCATTATTGATGAAATCCTACCCGTTATATGCCATATCCTCAACCACTCCGTTTCTAGTGATGTCTTCCCATGAACGTGGAAAGATACCCTAGTAATACCTCTACCGAAGGTCTTGAAACCTATATCCTTTTCCGAATATTGCCCCATATCCATTCTTCCATTGCTATCGAATGTGCTCGAACGTCTGGTCCATGACAAATTAAATACATTCCTTAATTCCAATAACCTACTCAACCCACTTCAATCCGGTTTCCGTCCTGGTCACAGTACCACAACCACCCTTGTCAATATTACGGATGCTATAAGGTCGGGCATAGAAAATGGAAAGTTAACAGTTCTATGCCTCTTAGATTTCAGCAATGCTTTCAACACGTTGACTTCGATCTGTTGCTTTCCATACTGGGCACTGTCAACATATCTCCTGGAGTGATTGATTGGTTTGGATTGGGCATTCGTTTGGATGACACTTATTCTCCTTGGTCCAACGTCACTGTCGGTCTGCTACAGGGCGGCGTTTTATCTCCTTTACTGTCCTATATTTATAAATTTCATCTCCAACAAATTACTTTATTCCTACCACCTTTACGCAGACGATATGCAAATATATACCCAAGAAACTCCAGCGGGTATAGCCAAGGCTATATCAACAATTAATAAGGAGTTATCAAAGATTGCAAAATTGGCCAAAAGATACGGTATACTCGTTAATTCTAAGAAAACTCAGGCGATTTTGATTGATAGCTCACGGCAGCTGACCAAACTGGACTTGATAACATTGCCAAAGGTTATTTTTAATGGCACCACGATCCCTTACAGAGAAAAAATAAAAGACCTTGGAATTTATTTGGACAGTTCACTCTCATGGTCGGCACAGGCAGAACATGTCAGCTATAAGGTGATCAGACCTGCAGGTTCCATAAGAAGACTCCGTAACGTTTTACCTGTTACCACTAAGACTACGCTTGCACAATGTATCTTCCTTCCTATTCTTGACTATGCTGATACCAGCTATCTCGATCTCACCGAAAACCTTGAGCGTCTTCAGAATCTTTGTATTAGGTTTATATTTGGTTTACGCAAATGTGACTACATCAACGAATTTCGCAATAAGCTCAAGTGGTTCTCCATTCGCCTTCGAAGGAATACTCATATTCTCTGTCTTCTATATAATATTCTTTTCAATCCTGCTACTCCTCACTATCTTAAAAAACGTTTCACTTTTCTCCATGACACACATGCGAGATACTTGAGATCATGCGCAAGCTTTACCCTGGAAATACCAGCGCACCCCTCAAAGTTTCTAGATAAATCTTTTTCAGTCCAAGCAGCACGCCTGTGGAATGAACTGCCACTGACTATTCGACACGGTTAAACATTGGCTACTTTTAAAAAATATGTGAAAGATCACTATTTGTCACTAGAAACGACTCCACATGCATAATGTTCTATACGTACCTATACTCATGTATCGCCTGTACTCGTATATTGATGTGTATGTATGTTTATGTGTATTTATTATTTATTGTATTTATGTATCTAAGTATGTATTTATGTAGTATTTATGTATGTAATATGTGTATGTATATATGTATAATGTGTAAGTATGTATTTATTTGTATGAAACTCGTCAATATATTTCAAACAAGCAACTGTACACCACTTATTATTCTCCCTAGCTTCACATGTCCATCTGAAGGTTGTCTGGCAAAGATCGCTGTATGCGATAATACCGCCTGTTGTACTTGTCAAACATTTACCTTGTACTATACACTATAATGTATTACTTATATGTATCTTAAAGTGTATTCTAGTAGTATTCTAGTAGTAGACGAAGAAATACGAGTTACCGGAGACAAGGCGATCATATGGAAATATCTCGATGTCAGAAAACCTCATCATCCATTAACCCTATCATTCCGTTGTCATTCCGTAGTTAAAAACCGAAATTAAAAACCGTTAATTGAACCGATATTCATGTCGGTGGTTTGGAGGTCGACTAGACCGCTTCTGAATCAAGAAAGCTCGTGTTTGTTACCTAGCTGGCTGGCTGTCACCTGTGACTTTTCAAAACTATCTTCGTAATTTATCCATATGCACATCAGTAGTATTTTTACCGCTTCGGGTCGTGGTAGAACCAAGCAATTCACTGCATGATTGGGCCGGCTCGAAAAGTGAAATACCACGACCTCTCAAAAGATCGACGTAAAGTGGCTCATGCCGCGTTTCGTTCGGTGAGAGAGGTACCCGGAGGTCTACCTCCCTTCCCCATCATACTCCCTTAAAGGTCGGCAACGAAACGGTAACACTATAAGTATTGTCGGTGTCCATGGGCGGCGCAGGTTGCTTACCATCAGGTGACACGCATGCTCGTTTGCCCTCCTATCCCATAAAAAAATGTCGTAAAATTTTAAAAACATAAATTTTAATAGACAATCTCGTTTGCATAAGTGGTTAAGCGTAAAATGTTTATGTGCTGAAGGGCTGTGGACATTTTGCAAATCCATTTTAGTATTTTGGTACTAACGTGGGTTAGTAAGGGTCTAAACTAGTTGCCATTTAGAATGCTAATGACGAAACTTGAGTTGGAAATGAAGCGTTTAAATAAAATTCATTTTGATAATAATCAGTAACAAAGCTATACCTAACGATACCAAAAGTAAGTACACTAAGTATTATAATTAAAAATATACAAAATATTTATTATCATTATGAAGAACAAAGCCTACCCTCTGGTTACGTGAAATTTTCTTGAAAGAGAAGTATCCGGAGGCCCACCCCCTTACTTTTGTATCGTTCTCCCTATCCCGTATCCCAACTTTAAGGTTGGTAACACAACTGCGACACTCTCAGCGTTGCAAATGTCCATAGTTGGTGATAATAGCATATTAGTATCTATTAATAGCATAAAAGGGCATATCAGTCTGCTGTTTGTGAACACTGTAGGGAGGGCCCAAAACACTACATCAGGTTTGACAAACCACAAATCCTCGCCAAAGAACAACATTATCGTCCCAGAATGATACGCGAGGCTATTGAAATTAAAAAAAACATCCAAAAAATTTACAATAGAGAAGATGGCTGGAAACTATCACCTAGCTGGAACCCAGTCATAAGCCTCAACAAACCTAGCCCACGATCAAACAGCTGAAGACAGCGAGATACTATTAGTATAGTTTGCAGGTCAGACCCACATCAGGAACCAAAATAATGTAGAATTTTGAATAGTGCAGTATACAATCAAAATTATTTTATTAACCTAGAAACCAAGTTTCTTTTCTCAAAACATTACAAATAATAGTACTATCAATAGCCCGTCCAAAATGAAATAATAATCAGTTTTGAAGAACAGCCGCTGAGTTTTCTTGCTGGGTCTTTCTCAGGACTGGCCGCGTTTTTGACCCAGTCGTAGATTTTTAACAAATACTTACCTTTAAATTTAAAATCAATAAATATTTAATAATAGTTATACTCTGATTTCAACTAACTTAAGAAAATAAGATAATTAACTAATAATTAAAAATAACAACTGTTACCTATTAAATCATACAACAAAGGATCTTTAGACACAAAAATTAGTAAATATATCTTATAAATAAATATTAATTTTTTTGTTTCATGGTCTGATGTGGGTTACCAATAGTAAAAATCATATTTTTAACATCAACTTTTTGATCTTTATTTCCAAAAAGTGGGTGCTCTCTGTATCAATGAAAATAGCTTTTGAACAACTACCATCTTTTTGTTCATCACTCGCGAAAATGATCTCTGTAAAGAGATCGAAACGTCGGGAAATAAATAAAAATAAGTAAAAAGTTGTTTTAATGTTATAAAATTGTGTCTCACAAATCGTAGTCGTCTTCCTAACTCACTTTGTGGCCCAAAACTGTCACCATATTTCCATAAAAAGCAAGTATTTGTCAGAAGGTAAGATAAAATGTCACCCCACGTTATCCCGGCTCGTTTCCCGAGTCGGCTGTTCCAAGAAGCACTTTATCCGCTCCAATAATTGTTTGCGAGCCGCCGGTGCAGATGCAAAACTATATGTTACTATTTCAAAAGTAAACATTCGCTGCTGTTTCCTTTTTAAAAGTTTTATATTTTTATTAGATGTGCATACAATTTATATGTGTAAGTTGGCACGGTATTATCAAGTAATACTCTCCAGATAATATCCGTTTGATTTTTGCAAAGCCAAATAGCTACTATTCTTATTTGGATCCCCACGAAAATTTTCCATGACCTACTTAAATGCGCCCTTGCGGAAGGTGATATTTGGATTTTTTAAACCGAAGGGCGTGTATAAAAGTTATGAATATTGAAAAAACGACAGAAGATAAGCGTGAGTTGTCGAAAATTAGTGCCATAAAAATACTATCTAACCATATTTATTTTTTACATTTTTGCGAATAACACTCATGACATTAAAACAACTTTTTAGGATTATATCGCGTTTAAAAATAAAGTTAAATTTGTTAGTGGAGAGTAGCTGCTGAAAGACAATAAAATACGTGGAATTCCTCGATCGTAAAAATCTGTATCTGGTAGAAAAAAGAGAAGAAAGAATTGAGCAAAAACTTCGTTAAAAACGTTATTTTAATAAAATTAAAGTATATAAAATAAGTTAATTTTAATAAATTACCAATGTATATAGAAATTGCATTATATCCGAAATATTGATTTCCTAAAACATCGTTTAAGGTCCTCGACACAAATATTTCCAAATAGCTTGAGTTTGAACGACACCAGAAGCGTTTAACAAAAACAAACCTTGAGAATTTTCTCAACTTTCCTATCGTGCTAACCTCCTTATCAAATAATGAACAAAAGTTTCGTTAATTATAATTAAGGGTATAATAAAGTTATATGATTCATCTTTTAATCACATTGCGAAATATATACATATACAGCACCGAAATATTTAGTACATTTTATGAGCATTTAACGTAAATTGATTTCACATGGGTCACGTTTCGGCTTGGCTTCTGGGTAATCTATCCCACTCCTTTGAGCATAACCTTTTATCACAAGCCTTGCTTTGTATTGAATGATGTCTCTTTGTTGGTTTGTTTTGGTTTTAAACAACCATTTGCTTGGTAATGCCTTTTTGCCAGCAGGCAGATCAACAAGCTGCCATGTTTTATTTGCCATTAAAGAACTATATTCCGTATTCATTGCTTCTTCCACTCATTGGCATGTGACGAGGACAGAGCTTCCTCTACAATTTGAGGATCTGTCGTACCTGTATAGAGAAAAAAAATCCCACTTTGTCTTTGTCTCCATAAGTTCTTCTTCGTGATCTTAGTGTTATGTTGCTTGTCTGTTGGTTAAGCAGTGATGGTTGTTTTCTAGGTCTATAACTTTCATCTAGGTCACCGGAGTTTGTTTCATACTCACTAGAGTCTTCATTTTCAACTCCTTTCAACATAGAGGCATTACTTGATCTACTTGTCTGAGGAGTGCTCACAGACTATCAGTATATACCAGACAAGGATGTCCATCTGTTTGTGTGCATTCTTTTACAATAGGATTGACTGAAATTGAACATTCATTAGATTGCTTAACCTTTTCAAAGAAAATATCATCTCTACTCTTTATGACCTTATGAGTTATTGGATTCATTAAACGATATCCTTTTGTGTTATTACAATAACCAACAAAAATCATCTTTGTGAATTTCTTGTCCTATTTTAGACGCCTTTCTTTGGGTGTATGAACCATCACTTCTGAACCAAATATTCTCATATGATCCACTCTCGGTTCCTTTCCTGTCCACAATTTATAGGGTGTACTATCTCCCAATGCTTTAGTTGGTGTCCTATTGAATATATATGCAGCTGTGGCAACGGCAAAGTCAAAGTCAAAGTCAAAATAAGTTTTATTTTCATAGGTCTTCACAGACACTTATAAATAGTCAACAAGTACAATTTTACTTTATTATTTTAAATTAACTTCTTAACACGAGCGCTTGAGGAAAGTGCGTCCGTGGAACAAGAAAACACGGACGCAATCGCCACGAGCGGCCCGATTCTGAGTGTAGGGGCTATCATGAGAAGAATCGGGCAAGAAACTCATGTGCCAAATACTCTTTTCAAACTATTAAACATAAATAACAATAATATTAATATCGCTACTGAAAACAAAGCAGTAGACTCGTGCATAAAAGGTGTAGCAGCCAGAATACTCGACCATCACAGCAAATTAACATCAACGTCCTAAAAAGAAAAACTATGCAAATATATTAGTCGAGCGCAACTGACGCGACATCTTTTATTTAGAGTGGTAACGTTGTGCAATAAATAAAACTTATATGTCCATATATTATAAACAATATCAAAGCAAATTTTAAATTAGAAAGTGTATATACATAACTTTCAGAAATTATTACGGAACGCCTCCACTCCAGAACATGTGAACAAATTTCAACACGCAAACTACAGAATCCGCGTTGAGCAAGCAACTTGACGGTCCCAAGATGACTTGTCCGTCATGAAGTCGTTGATGGTGTAATAAGCACCAGCAACGAGACGATCCTTCACCGCCCGACTAAACCGATCGAATGACAGAGCCAGGATATGCGCAGGGACTCTATTATAAAATTGTACACCCATTCCCAGAAAAGACTTATGTACTTTGTGCAGGCGATGACACGGCAACACAAGTTTATGCTTGCCTCTGGTATTAAAATTATGAACATCACTATTTTTAGTATATTTATTCAAGTTTTTCCTAACAAACATTATATTGGCATATATAAATTGTGAAACAACTGTTAGTATGCCAATTCCCTTAAAACGTTCTCTTAGAGAGACTTTGGCCCCCAAATTATAATTGCCCGAATAGCTCGTTTCTGAATAACAAAAATCAACTGAATCTCAGCTGCTCTACCCCATAGCAAAATACCATAAGACATAACACTATGAAAATAACTGAAGTAGACTAATCTGGCGGTTGCAACATCGGAAAGCTGTCGAACTTTTCGAACCGCGTAGGCAGCAGAGCTGAGTTTTCCCACTAAAGATTTTACTTGAGGACCCCACTGGAGCGTATTATCTAGAGTAATACCTAAGAATAAAGTTGACTTCACTGGGTCTAAAATTGTGTTATTCAGAGATATATTTATAGCCGGACCATTAACATTAGGCATAGTAAACCTTATTATTTTAGTTTTATTGGAATTTAGAACTAAATTATTAGCCGTAAGCCATTCATGGGCATGTGTAAGGGAGCTATTCACATCGCTTCAGCCCATATAGGTTTTTTGCAAGTCTGCATAAAACATCATGCACCTAGATTTTTCTACTAAAGTTCTGTTCATTTGCTCAGCAAAACCATTTTGCTGAGGGGTGAAAGGAGTCGAATTTCTGTGGCTTATGCCACAGTTGACCAAATATCTGTCACAGGTTGTGTTGCAGAATTCCTTACCATTGTCGGTTCTTATGGCTCTTTTATGATTAAACTGATTTTCAACTTTACACTTATAGACCTTGAAAACTTCTAGTATATTTTGTTTATCTTTCAGAAATTATATGTACCATTCTAGTGTAATCATAAATGAGAGAAATAAAATATCTCAGACCTCCATAAGATGCACATTCCATCGGCCCACATAAGTCAGAGTGTATTATTTCCAAAGGGCTTGAAGCTCTAGTAGCTGCATGTTTAAAAGAGTTCCTTGGCTGCTTCCCTTCACAACAGATGAGACAGTGAATTTTCTTTTGCGGATCCAATGATAGCTTGACCCTCTCAACACAATCTGGAAATTTCTTAAGACCTGAAACATTTAAATGGGTCAACCGAAGATGCCACAAATGAATGTCGTTTTCATTTACTTTGCTAGACACCATGTTTGCTCTATCATCACTACTGTAAGTGTTTAAAACATATAATTTATTTACTAATGTTGCTGAGCATAATAATTTGCCATTAGCATTTTTTATGTTACAACCTTTCATATTAAATGACACATTATATCCATTCTTTGTTATTGTACTCACAGATAACAAGTTTGCTGCTAGGCCAGGTACATAGAGAACATTTCTTACTTGAATTTTCTCACTTTTTGAAACAGGTATGCTGATATCTCCTACACTCTCCACTGACAATGGCTCACTGTTAGCCACTGTGATGGATGTAACTGATGGCTCACGGACATTGTACATCCATTCTTTTTTGCTACACATGTGCATAGAGGCACCGGAGCCGATGAACTATTTTTCATTGCCTTGACCTAAAAATGCTGAAAAAGCTGCAATAAAACTTTCTTGCTGGTTACTATTCTTTTTGAATGTTTTCTTTGTCTGTTTAGAAAACTTTGCCATGTGCCCATATCCATTACAATTGTAACATCGAGGACCCGAGGACTTCAAAGGTGGTCTTAGTTTGTAATTCTGTTTTTTTTTTAAAGTTGAATATAACGCTGTGCTTGAATTTTCGGCTTTCACTTCTTGAAGTAATTTAGTTTTTATATAATCTGAGCTCTCTAGCCCCACTATCATGGGTTTATATTCGTCAGATAATCCAGCCAACATTAACTTGCCAAGCCGCTCATCATTATTCAATTCAATTTATATTAATCAATTCCTTTAGTAAACTCACTTATTCTGGTCAGTCCGTTGTCATCAAAAGCCTTGTGAAGATTTTCCCACACTTTTTTAGCAGTTTTACACTCTTGAATATGTACATAGTTTTGAGTGTTTATTAGCAAGATAAGTTTGGACTTCGCCTTCACGTCTGTCGACTTCTACCTTTTTATCATTGCTTTCTATGCTATCCCACAAACCTTTATGCTCCAGATATGTTTTTACACAGAATTTCCAAGTTGAGAAATTATCTCTGCTTATAAGTTTCTCAATATTGAAAATATTTGAGCTAGTCATGGTAGACTTTTGAATAGAACACGTTGTCGCTTCACAAAATAACCTCGAATTTTACTTGCAATATTACTTCGGTAAAACTTCAGAATTATCACGGAATTCTTTATTTTTTGAACCACGCTCTGCTACCATGTAGGGTTATGAGCAAAATAAAGAATTTATAAACGGTAATATTAAGTTTTATTTCATAATTTAGAAATTGTTTTAAAAGAAATGAAGAACTATTACCAAATGTTAATTATTAAATCTAAGGTACCGTATAATATGTGTTATTTCAAACTAGGTTATTTGTTATATATTCCAAAAAAAATATATGTACCCACTTACTCGTATATTATGTAAGGTACTGTTAATTATTTTAAAAAAGTACAAGTAAAGAAATAAAAACCCAGTGCTTATAAAAAATGGCTATTTGATTTTTTTACATACTATACATACAAGATTTTTTCAAGATTCCTTTACATTTTGATCTAGGAGCTAAGTGAGCTGACGAACTAAAAGAGCGAACTAGGTCGTTGAAGAGCGGCGACCTAAACTGAGCTATCTCAGTGGCGAACTACTATGCGCAAGACTAATCCACACAGTACAGTGTCACTCCCAAGTACATATAATATGAAGCTCAACTGATTTGCGTTCCATTATCAACAAATAACATAGTTCATATAGACTTCATACTACTTATACCTCTCAAGGACTCTGTTAACACAGCATTGACTATAGTCATCACAAATATGCCTACATATAACATATATTATTATCTGTGGGAGAGTGGGAGTCCGGTGTTTGGCTTAGGGCACTGCCATCGCCCAATATAGGAACATTATTAGATAATACGACTTTCCGTATCGCAATTTGTCTTCGTTTAGGTGCTCCTTGTGTTTCTTCGCATTTATGTCGCTGCGGAGAGGTGGTCGACAGCAAGGGACATCATGGCCTCTCATGCGCCAGGAGCGCCGGCCGCATTTCCCGTCACGCCAACATCAACGACATTATCCGTCGTGCTCTTGCCACCGCCGGTGTACCGGCCGTTCTGGAACCGAACGGTTTGGTGCGCGATGATGGCAAGAGACCGGACGGGATGTCTCTTTTGCCTTGGAGGATGGGTAGGCCTTTGGTGTGGGACGCTACTTGCGTAGACACCCTTGCGCCATCGCATCTTCCAAGCACGGTGGAGGTGGCCGGTGCTGCTGCTGCTTCGGCAGAAAATCTCAAGCGGCACAAATACAGAAACCTTGTAGGTGACTATGTGTTTGAGCCGTTTGGGGTTGAGACTTTGGGGACATGGGGTCCGAGTGCTCGTGCACTTTACAAAGATCTTGCAAAAAGGCTGATCGAAACCTCTCGCGACCAGAGGGCTGGTCTATTCTTCGCACAGAGGATTAGCATTGCCATTCAGCGTGTCAATGCGGCCAGTCTTCTGGGCACGCTGCCAGTAGACCGAGATGCGGAGAAATTTGATTTCAGGTAGTTTTTTAATTGTATATATTGTAAATAATGTAATTATCTTATATATATATAAGAGATTTCCACCTATATATTGACTCATCACGATATCTCTGGAACCATAAGGCGTAGCGACTTGAAATTTGGTAGGATTATTCCTTTCGCCGAGTAGAGGTCAGCTAAGAACGGATTTTACGAAATTCCACCAACAAGGGGGGTTGCGGGGGTGTTAACAATGGAAAATTCCCATTTTTAACCTATAGCTGCTATCGACTTCAAATTTGTCGAAGATATTGCAGTATTAACATAGCGGGGCAGCAGTTATTACTTTTGATGCGAAACAGAGTTCGCCGGGTCAGCTAGTGTATATATAATAGACTTGAAGATATAGACTATGTAACTATATAAAGTAATAAGTTAATGGAGTAATGGGCCTGCTTTCTTCACACTAATAGAATAAGTGATGACACCTTTGAAGCTTCGCATTTGTGACACATAGTAAAAGGTTGATATTATACTCGTAACAATAACTATCACAATATTTATTTCTTAGATTTTCGCGAATCACATTAATAAAATAGAAACAACTTTTTATGGATTATATCTCGTTTTTTTATAAATGTTGTGATAGTTATTGTTACGAGTATAATATCAACCTTTTACTATGTACACACACAGAAAATAAGTTATAACTTATTTTCTGTTTATTTCCCGACGTTTAGAACTCATAACAGAGATCATTTTTACGAGTGGAAAATGATATAATCCATAATCAGTTCATTCAATGTTATGAATTATCACAATTTGAAAATTCGATTTTGTACCTTTGCACACACAAAATATACAGATACATAAACAACAGTATAATTCGCGGCCTTATTGCTGTAAGCAATTTCTGCCAGGCAACCTCAGGATGAATAGAAATAGAAAAAAGGCAGTAGATGTTGTGTACAATTTAATTCAATAAATATAATTAAATATTCTGAAAATTTTAATATTAATAATTGTATATACACACACATATATCTAAGTATACATACATACACCTACATACACTTACATACCCATACATACTAATATGCGGGCCCTGGCGGAGGTTTACCGAAGGAGGGCCCTGATGCGGCAGACATCGTCGGAGCCCCTCGAGGAAGAGATCGTTCGCTGGAGGAGCGAATGTCGCGACGATCTCTTCCAGCGATGGGCAGAAAGGTTGGAGCGAGCGTTGGTTGGCGAGCCGTCTGCTCGCCGAGGGGTCTGGCCCGTATTGCGCCAATGGGTCGAGGCGAGGCACCGGGCTCGGGGGTCCTCTCGGAGCCCGTGTGCCACCACTGCTCGTCCGGCGCCGTGGACACGGCTGAACACACCTTGGCCGTGTGCACGGGCTGGGACGCCCAACGCGCCGAACTCGTTGGCGCGATCGGGGGAGACTTGTCGCTGCCGGCCGTCGTCGCGGCCATGGCCGGCAGCGACCAGTGTTGGGCCGCCGTCGCCTCGTACGCTAGCGAGGTGATGGTGGCCAAAAGAGTAGCCCTGCGGGAGCGCGAGCGTGCCGGCGGCACGCTCCCACCCCGCCAGGCCCCGGCCCGGGGCCGCCGTCGAATCTGATGGCGGCTCTGGCCGGGACACAACTCCACGCGCGGCGCGTCGGAGGGGGCGCCGCGCCCTGGAAAATGCCGGACGACCCCTCCCCAGTCCTGGGAGTGGGTCGTACCACGTCGGGCCCCGAGGAAAAGGGGCCCCCCCTTGCCGGGCCGCGGATGAATACTGACGTAGTTCCCGCGGTCCGGTAGGGTTTGAGGTGGACTTTTTAAAAAAAAAAAAACATACTAATATGCACATACATAAAAATACATATGAAGAACGTAGTAACTAGTAACAAAGATGACGTAGATGTAGTAGCAGACTTAAATCAATGGTACTAGATAGTGTTATTTCACCATTTTATTGAACGTGCTTTAATTTTAGCACGTTGAATTTAAGTTGGTTGTTCATTCCACAAGGTTACTGATGTAACGGTAAAAGATTTGGCATAAAAACTCGTGGAATGTTATGGAACTTTCAGCTTGAGATTGTGTGAAGACCTCAGATTCTGGCAATGAGTGTCGTGTAAGTACTGAAAACGTACTTTGAGATAAGATGGCATTAAAGCCTCAAGGGTCAAACAGTATCTTATATAATACTGAAAGGATATGAGCATTCCGGCAAAATCGTATTGGTAACCACTTGAGTTGTTTTCGGAACTGTGACACATGATCATATTTGCGCAAGCCAAATATAAATCTTATGCGATAGTTTTAAAGACGCTTTTTTTTGTGATTTTTCAAGCAGTTTAATATCTCGTGGTAAATCTCCAAAAAAAGTATTAATAGACCAAAATAAATATAACAAATATAGACTTTCTCGACAAAATTTCCACTGAGCACATCTACTGCTATTCACAGCGTGGTGTTATAAAAAGGAAACCTCACTTTTTATATAGTAGATATAAAAAATATTTCAACGAACAGATAAACGTGCCATTTCTTTTCCACTCACGTTGATAAAATATTCTGGATAAACCCGCGAATCAGAGGGAGAAATGGGGACGCAAGCGGTTATTTACCTACGGGTCGGAGACTACGAATAGAACTTTTTTTTATCGCAGAACAAAGACGTCGACCTAGACTACGTGTACTCTAGTACTTCATGTTGCAGAGACACAAAGGACAATGATTTACGTTTTATACAAATAATAATACGAATAGTTCTTGCATGCATTCAGTTACGTGGTTTTTAAAGAGTCGATGAATGATGAACCAGTTGAGTTTTGATAAAGATTGACGTCATCGACTTTTGAGCAAGCAAACTTTTTTGAGTAACAAGTCTTGATAACATTGTCCTGCGGTACCCTGTTCTTGGGATCAGACTATTAGAGTAGATTTATAATTATTATATATTTAAGTTATTTTTATGATGGTTTAGAAATATTTTTGGAACTTATTTAAGTTCAGAAAACTCGGCTTGTCCTGACACAATTGCTGCAAAATGACTTATTATGATGATAAGTTTTTCGAAACTGATGTCAAATATTATAAGATATTCACCCCTCTATCTGATCGGCGTCTTGTTAACTATCGGTTCGCTTTTTACGATGCTAATGGGAAATGATTTGCTGGAAAATAAGGTATTAAAGCAGAATTCGGTAACTGAGATAAATATGAAAGCTAGAGGAGATTAGAAATAAAAGTCTGTATCGTAGATATTAATATTGTAGACAATATCTAACAAACTGCAAAGTGATAACTTAATAAATAAAGTCACTTTTTCACTCAATAAATTCACGTATTTTTCGGTGTCTTTCTTCATATTCATAACCCTTGCAATGTTTGCTCATAAGAGTATACAATTAGTAAAATAAACAATTAGTGAAATATACAATTAGTAAAGAAAGAAACACGTAAAAAACTATTATAAAACTACATAAATTATAAAACTACTATTCTATTTGTCTTTGGTATTATATTAAAACGCTATATGAACCACTTGACGTCGATTTTTTGAGCGGTCATACTATTTCACCCGTAGAACCGGACTATTCTGGCAGCAAACTAATTAAGTATGTTAAAATAAAATTTGTTGATAATAATATTTTAAATTGATTAATTGATATATTGGGATTTGATGTTACTATGATATTCGATTATCATATATTGTTGTTTGTTTAATTTAATTTCTTTTAGGTGTATATCCCATGATTTATTATAGATAATATTTTGTGTGATTTTTCAATTTCTCAAAGATGACTTGTGTAATATTTTGTGTGATTTTTCAGGATATATTGTATATTTCTTGAACAGTTCATGGAGTCTGATGTTGCTATGCCATTATAAAATGATTCAAACTAGTGTAATAAATTAAAATACAAGTGATGTGAACCGATTTCAAACTACAATGGTAGATCGTAACAATTAAGAGAATTAGTTAAATAATTAACTAGTTATAAAGTATGTAATTAAATATAAATCACATATCAATTAAAGTAATATATAACAAACACACTAAATAAATATATTCTCATATATAGGTGAGGTAAAGGTGATAATATAATACTGTAAGTTGATAGAAGGTTGTGAATTAGATGTTACAGCGTATATTAGTTAAGACCCTTATCAAAGGGTGTACAATGAAATATATAAACGTAGTATACATTATTATAGGCTCCTATGTTATTGGGATTCAGTAATAGGTGTTATTGCCGTATCAAACAGCACGTGCAAACCGCAATTTATGATATTGAAATATTACTTCTATATCTAGTATACAATTAATAAATATTTTTGGGCTTAGTGCCCAAACAAGACATAGGGACTTCTAAAATACCCCAGTCTTTTAGAAATCCCTATGTTTGAAGTGTAACCCAAATGATTTTGACGTTATTTTGTTGTGATTGTAGTTTTATTGTAATTCGGACATGTAGAAAGAATGGATGACGCAAGATTGACTAAGCAGATATACAATGCAAAATTTAGTGCATGTAGGAGCCGAGGACGGCTACGACACACTTTTTATAACTAAATAGAACGAGTCTTTAAGAAAGGTGATATCAGGATCGTGTATGATAAGAGAGCGAGTGACGCGTGTAATAACCGTGCTTTATGGCGTTCCGTTCTCTCTGTCTACCCCGCAAAGGACTTCACGTGAAGTTATGTAGAATGTACGTGATTTTTTGTAAAAATATCGAATATTCTAAAAAAGAAAACCTACTTAATCTTTTATAGATTAAAATTATTTTCTACATTATTACAACTGTAAAAAAACTTAATAACTAATTTAGTAAGATTACCCGATAATGTAAGCATTTATTAGAAAGAATATTTGAAATAATGAGCCATACTCGTATTTCCAAAACCGTATAGATACCTATAGATTTTGTTTGCTCACTTAATTCCTTCATTCATTTGTTCGTTCAGCCATTCCCTTTGTTACTTGTAAAAAATATTATATTGATAAAATATGGAACGATTTTACTACTGTTTTGACCCCGAAAGTTTTACGTCTATTGTTCGTCTAAGGCCCGTTTCACGACTAATTAATTTTATGTGTAGTCTTCAATCAATTACATGGCCATTGATCTTTTTGCCAGTCACTGTTAACAGAATTTCCAATGTACTGTAATGGCCTTTTCGGGGCGAAATGTTTTTATTTTCTATATATTGTAGTAGAAAGGGGATAAATTTACATTGTGTTCTTTGATATTTGGCTTGTTCATGCTTGAATTTTTTTCCATATTCTAGATACTAAAAGTTTTATAACAATCCTTGTTGATTCGGATCGGATATAACCGGGATTTTACTAAATAAACAACTAACTAATAAAAAATGCTACTGCAAAATTGGTAGTATCTGTCAAATAATTAAAAAAAAACCATAAAAACAGGGCCCGGAGGGGCTCGGAGATATATTGTATGTATAATTACTGCAGTTACGCGCTTGCTGTTTTTTTTTTGCATTTTGTATTTCTTTTTTGGCACCATAGTCTATACTAATGTCATGTCTATGCCATATTATTTTGCATAGTTCTGTTTTTTTTTAGTGTAAAAATATAAAATTAAATGTTAGTACATATTTTCATTTTCTCCATCTGCCTATGATTATTGCCTATCTTTATTTAAAATCAAATCATGGCTATTTCATTAGTTCGTTAGTTACATACAATATATGTCAGTAATTTTGTATTGTAAGGTTTGTATTGTCTAAAGTAAGTTTATTATATATATTTTTTTTTATGGGATAGAAGGGCAAACTGGCAGGCGTGTCACCTGATGGTAAGCAACCAACGCCACCCATGGACACCAGCAACACATATAGTGTTACTGTTGCGTTGCCGACTTTTAAGGGATAGGGGATAGGAAAGGATGGGGAAGGGGGGTGGGCCTCCGGGTACCTCTCTCACCAAACTAAACGCGGCATGAGCCACTTTACGTCGGTTTTCTGAGAGGTCATGGTATTTCACCGGTCGAGCCGGCCCATTCATGCAGCGAACTGCTTGGCTCTACCACTGTGTAACAATATTGAAAAATCTCTCATACTAATGTTATATTTTGCCAATTCTGAGGATAAATAATAAAACCCGGTTCTATATTGACCACTATGAGGTTTATTCTTTAACCAATAACAGTTATATGTTTGGTAGTTACAGTTTTAGTTTTAGCGGTAGGCCATGACAGGGGAATCAGCGATTACACATTTTTAAGATAATACTTTGAATAGTCCCTAACGTGTGAAGGAAATTATTTTAATACTGCTATTTGACTCCTCCTTCGTTCATTCCTCGTGAATGATAATGATAATTCTACAAATATTTATATCATTGTTAATAATAACATAATAATTTAGTATTACAATTTCTTTAGATTGCACTGCCTACACTATGATAAATGTTTATTTCTAAGACTTTCGCGAATCTCACTCATAGATTAACGAAACGTCGGGAAATAAATATAAATAAAGTAATAAATAATCGGGATATAATCCTAAAAGTTGTTTTAATCTATGATAAATGTGTTAAGATATAGTTACAGGAATAAAAGCTTCAAGTGTTTATACAGTAGTAGAGCCATGCAGGTTGCATGAATGCTACTTGACCGGTGAAATATAACGATTCGCTTGGAGAGAGAGCGGTATCCGGAAGCCCAACCTCTTCCCCTTTCCCATCCCGATCCCAATTCCGAGCCCTTCCCTCCTTCCCTATGTATCACATTATAAAGGCTGGCTACACAACTGTAACACCACCTCTGTAGCAGGTGTCCATTACTGTCCATTGTCGGCATTAGTTGCTTAACATAGTTACCATTAATTGACAAGTCTGCTCGTTTGCTCAATGATGTATGTATTTTTTTATGCGATAGGAGGGTAAACGAGCAGGCGTGTCATCTGATGGTAAGCAACCAACGCCGCCCATGGACACCAGCAACACACATAGGGATGTGTGTTGCTGGTGTCCATGGGCGGCGTTGGTTAAAGGTTGGTTAAAGGCGCTTAAAGGTCGGCAACGCAACAATAACCCTTTATTGTTGCGTTGCCGACCTTTAAGGGATAGGGGATAGGAAGGAATGGGGAAGGGCTTCCGGGTACCTCTCTTACCGAACGAAACGCGCCATAAGCCACTTTACGTTGATCTTCTGAGAGGTCGTGGTATTTCACCGGTCGAGCTGGCCCATTTATGCAGCGAACTGCTTGGCTCTACCACTGTTGTATTTTACTGTATGTAAAAAAACAACTAAACATAATATAAAGGTAAGGCTAATGTTCATTTTCGAAAGTTACAGTTTTCAAATAACATAAAAAGAAATTATCATTATCGAATTTTTCCTTCACACTTGTACCACACATAGAACCTTTAAGGGTTGCCACGTCTCGTTAGTGGTGCTAATACAGTTTCAATGTTCACTCTCACTAACCGAAAATAAGGGACCAATTGGAAATGGTACTTATAATACTACTGATTTTATGTGCCACAAGGCACGATTCTTACATACCTCACTCGCTTCGTTGACGTTCATAACTTTTTTCATGCACGCGCGTCGATTTTTGAGGCTCCTAACATCACCTTCCTCCAGAACACGTTCTATTTGGTCATGGAATATGTGTCTTGGCCGTCCTCGACTCCTACATCCATCCGGTTTTACATTGTATATCTGCTTAGTCAGTCTTGCATCATCCATTCTTTCTACATGACCGAACCATCGGAGCACGCCCTTTCTTACTTTTACACCGATACTCTCTTTCAATCCAACTTCTTTCCTTACAACCTTGTTTTCGACGCGATCAGCGAGAGTCACTCCCCAGATTTTGCGCAGTGCCCTCATTTCTACCGCGTTTATCGCACTTTCATGCACACTCTGCCATAACCAGCTCTCGCTTCCATAAGTTAGCGTTGGGATCAGTATTGCATTGTGAATTGCTAGCTGGGCTTTTCTGCTAATATCTTTTGCGCCTAGGAATCTGCCCAACGCCCCATTTACTTTATTTCCTAACGCTACTCTTCTTTCTACATCCGCGGTGTACCTTCCATCCCTGCTAAAAGCGCATCCAAGATATACAATTTCATTCACCTGTTCCAGCACTACATCGTCAACCTTCTTCCTTGTAGAATCATAAACTCTAATTTTCGACCAACATTTTAAGAATTCCTTCAAGAAGACATGTGTGATAAACATCGATTAATGACAAATTTGTGCTTGATGTAAGGCAAATGTCTATACTTTAAGCTAGAAAAAAAGCGAAGTGAAGTTACTGGAAAAAAATATTACATTATTTATGGAGATGTTACTCTTAAAATATATACATTTAAGCTTGATCAAAATATTTATGCATACATCTTCACGCTAACTTAAAATATATAAATTGAAGGTTAATCTTATAATATATTAATTAGTACATAGTTAACTTCACGCAAAGTCCCTTAAGGGCAAAGCAAATGGAATAGGTGGCGAACCTATTGCCATTCCGGGCACAAAGTTTTCAGTCATCGATATTTATCGCACATAAATTCCAAATAGTCATTGGTGTGAGGCAAATGTCTATACTTTAAGCTAGAAAAAAAGCGAAGTTATGGGAAAAAATATTACATTATTTATGGAGATGTTACTCTTAAAATATATACATTTAAGCTTGATCAAAATATTTATGCATACATCTTCACGCTAACTTAAAATATATAAATTGAAGGTTAATCTTATAATATATTAATTACTACATACTTAACTTCACGCAAAGTCCCTTAAGGGCAAGGCAAATAGAATAGGTGGCGAACCTATTGCTATTCCGGGCACAAAGTTTTCAGTCATCGATATTTATCGCACATAAATTCCGAATAGTCATTGGTGTCTTCGACTTCTTGATTCAGAAGCGGGATACTTGACCACTGGAACACCGAGACAAACTTCACTAGATATAAAAAAGAATACTAAGAATTATTAATACCCTATAATATATTATATAGGGGTATATATACCATCCTATGTATGGAATTTATATATTCGAGTTATGATATATAAATTCCATAAACCACAGTCAAGTACGAACTGTTCACATCCGCATCCGGTCGTATATCACACAGTCACCCTGTTTGTTATACGAACGATTTTACGATGGCAACTATTGACATTAACGAATAAATTCTCCTTTCTCTACCCGATGTTGGACAGGTGGCCGGATGTGAAATATAGCTTAAATCATTGCAGCTTTTTGACTCTTTTCTCCAATTTATAGGACATAATATCGCATTTTTTATAGGAAACGATACATACATTCATAGCTTCACGCCTTTTTCTACCCAAAGGTTCGCTGTCGCGACTCGCTGTTATGTTTACGTCCCAAATGTAATAGGTGGTGAACCTATTGTCATACCGGGAACAAAACTTTTAGTCATCGATATATATCAGACATAACTTCCAAAAATAATTTCGTTAAGTCATTGGTGTGAGCCAGGATTCGAACCCGCGACCTCTTGATTCAGAAGCAGGGTGCTGGACCACTAGACCACCGAGACCTATAGGTAATGATGCCAGGGTTATATAGGTGTAGGTTAAGGGAGTGGAATGAGAAAGGAGGGTGAAGGGGTATCGAATGACACGCAACTTAAGACACTCAAAGTCGATATTCTGAGAAGTTTTATGCTATAATTGAAATGAAATATTCTGACAAAAAAAAACTAACTGATATTTTTTAAATATCGTTTAAATTAAAAATAAATAATATGTTCGACAGAGATTTTGTTTACAAAGCTCCTGTGCGAAATTGTTATAAGTTCCCACAGGAATAATATTATATCCGTTTCCTATCCGTTTTATAATTATTAATTAATGTGAACGTACAAATAAATTATTCAGTTAAAATGGAAATTAAGTAAACAGCTCATTTATTGAAATAAAAGAAAAAATATACAAGGACGGCCTGCAGGGATTTATTAACAAACTGGCAGTTTTTGTTACAATTCTCCTCCAGATGTTTTTGCTTTTAAATATTAGCTGATTGTATTTACATATTTTATACTGAATTCGTTATTAATGCTTTATTTTATAACGTCACGCTTTTAATTTATGAAATGGTGGACAAGGTTAGCGTTACAAAATAAAATATTTAGCACTGGGTAAATGACGGCAACATGTGCGTGCTGCCGATCTCTTAAAAGCATTTTCCTTAGAGTTAATAGAGTTTAACAATAGGGTTATGTTTTCCTGGTTACGTCTAAGTCTCAGTATTTTGATCTTTTGTAGACAAGACCTTATGGAATTTTCGGCATCATTTCTCAAGATCTTTAAACGTTTTTTCGTGTTAATAGAATTTTGCATATTTCACTGATTTAGAATTGAAAGTGTCATTTCTGTGTGACTGTTTTGTGCTTACCCCAAATCGATTTGTGACAATGGTGAACCTTGTAGTGGACTGCATGAATGGACAAGTTCGACCAGTGAAGTACCACTACCTCTCAGAGTATCGACGTAAAATGGCTAATACGTTTCATTCGGTAGGTGCGGTATGCTGCTGCAGGGCTAGTACCAGGTTTCTCCCCTTTCCCATCCTAGCCCCTTAAAGGCCGACAGCGCAACTGTAACAAAATCTATGTCGTAAGTGCTCATGTGTGACGGTTGTTGCTTACCATCAGGAGACTCAATTGCTCGATTGTCCAGCTAAATAATAATAATAATGTCACTATTATATTGAAATATTAATTCTTCTAATTTTTGTATCGCGTAATATAACAATATCTGGATGACCGAGCTTTGCTCGGTATTTTCTATAACTGTAATAAAAGCAAAGCAAACACACATTGACTTCGTGTTAGTTAACAACGCCATCTGCTGGAATAGCTTTAGTGTTGTTGTCGTTAAAGCAAGTTAGTTGCTCACAATTTAAAATAATAGTATTCGCCAATAGATGTCAGGAATTCCAATAAAAAAGTAAGTTGATGTTTAAGTTGATTATCGATAAAACACGATAAAATGAAATTTTCTAAAAATGATTCCTAGCTAGATCGATTTATCGCCCCCGAAACCCCCTATATACTAAATTTCATGAAAATCGTTGGAGCCGATTCCGAGATTCCAATTATATATATATATATATATATATATACAAGAATTGCTCGTTTAAAGATATAAGATATTTAATCGTATGCATTTATAAGCAGTTATAATTAAATTGGCAAAAAAATAAATAAAAGAACAAAGAAAAAATATTTGCTATGGAGACAAAAAGACACTTTATCACGGCCACATAAGTGCGTCACAATTTTGCGCGCTGCTGACTTTCTTTTTGTCGATTCAGAATATTCTTTGATCTGGGGATGTACTTAAACAAACAAGAATTGTTGACTTCTTTCTGCTCCAATAACGCCAATCTCGTAATGCCGTATCGAAGTTTTGTTTATGGTACAGATTTACTGCTCTCTCGATATTTTTATTCCACGTAACTGTTAGACAGTGATTTATTCATATTATTATTTTACTTACTTACCTTATACTTACTATTGGACTAGACTTAGAGAACAGAGCCGCTATAAGGCACGATTCTTATATACCTCATCCGACTTTCCATCTGTACATGCTTGTTGGTTTTTAAATGACTTCCTATGGTGTATTGGTTTTTTTTTAGTACACGCTAATTATTAGAATTGATCACAATACTCAAAGTTCCAGTAAGAAATTTAAATCTCTGTTTAGTAGACAAATTACGGGGAGTTTTATTTGATTTAGTTAAATATGGACTGAAAAAAATTCAATAATAAATATTTTAATCAGGATTTGGAATGTAACAAACGTATTTTTATTGAATTTACTTTATATCTGAGAGTTGCCATTTTCTTGTAGATAATATTGAACAAAATTTAGTTGAACCTTAAAAAAATACTTAAAACTGACGCACTTTTTCTTAACCTCCTGCCTACCAGACATACTATTTTTCGAGTACGATTCTGAAACTATGGGATTATCTTCATAATAGATCAACATGCCCCGGAAAAATAGTGAAAAAATTCCTACTCTTCGGAAATTGGTTTTTCACTATGTGCTTTATAAAGTACAAAAGTATAATATTACTATGTCGCTCACATAGGACATAGAAAGTTAAGTTCGATAAAGTGTAAGTAGAATCGCATTTTAGCCTATAAACAAAACAATATTTCAATTACCATACTTTTATTAAAAAAATCAAAATAAAAAGAACAAAAATTAAACATTTTCTCAAAAAAACTATTAAAAACAATCAAGGTTATACATTTTTCTCCAAAAAAAACATAAATGAACAAATAATCAACATTTATACTATTCAGTCGTAAATTAGGAACCAAATTAGAGATCAAAATTAAAGATCAATCAGTTAAAATCAAACTTACATACTAAGAATACTAATTACCCATATGAAAATTGGCATAACAATTTCGATTTGGAGTGAAACAAAGGTAAATGTCACATTTCTTACAAAAAACCGTTGTTTTTTTGTCACATCCGTTTGCTCTACAGCGCGATTGTTTCGGACCATATTCAGGTAAGTGTAATGCAGATTTTTGGCGTTGTTCTTGGGACGGAATTGGTTTTATAAGAGCCTTACGCTTCTTATGTTTAGGTTCAAGTTCTTCATATTCTTCTTCGCACTCTTCACCACTATCTTCTTCGTTGTCTAACACAAGTTTTGTCCCTAAATTCAATTTATATTCTCTCATCTGTACAATATATTTTGTTGCTGTACCCTTTTGTCTTTCTACCATCCTGTATTGTAGCCATGCATTGACTACAGCAAGGTCAAAAAGGTGGGAAATTACTCGAATGGTCCATTTTCTTGTTCGATTACGAGATGGACAGACTGAAAGCATTCGGTCAGCGAGATCTACTCCACCCATATTCTGGTTATACATTTTAATCACTTCAGGTCTTCTTACCTTTTCGTATCTTTTTTCTTTCTTGGACCATCGTTCGCACTCATCGTGGTTTTCATCGCAATAGCATGTTGACATCATCAAGACTGGTTTATTATCTAACCACATAGTAACACCAAGTTTTCCATCTTCCCTTACCTTAACTTCACTACTTCCTCTGGCTTTTTTACGAAACAATTTTTCCGTCGTCAAAACACAGCTTCTAGGAACTCTATTTTTCATAATAGTGCCTGTACCATGAAATCCACGCGTTAAAAGTGCTTCACACAATTTCACAGAAGTAAAATAACGATCGAAGAACAAAAAATGTCCGGGAACCAAAGTACGAGTCAAATACAAAACAGCAGATTCGCCTAGACCAAATCCCTGGCTAACTAATTCTGGGAATGTGGTATCTCCTTCATAGACCACCATATCACAAACTACACCTTGTGGTGAAGCAAGTACAAACACCTTCAGCCCAACAGGGTTTGGTTTATTTGGACAATATTGACGCATTGGACATTTCCCAGTGAAAGGAATGATCATCTCATCGATACTCATATCCTTTGGTCGGTTTTGCTGATGACAACCATTCAAAATTCTACTAAACAATGGTTGAATTTTCCAAATTTTTTGCCTTTTCTGTTCAGTGGTTACATCAGCATCATAAACACACTTCAGTCGCAATCTTATAAAATAAAACCTGTTTCTGGTCATAGCCATAGCAATAATAGGTACTTTCCATTTTTCTGACCAATACATATCGATCTGAGGGTACTGTAATGCTGACATTATCATTGTAACTCCGATATATATCTTAAGTTCTTTCAAAGTCAACCCCATTGACTTTCCTGTCTCTAAAATATGTGTTCTATTTGTGCAGTCAACAATAGTTGTCAAAATTTCATCATCAATATACTGATCGTAGAACTGATGCCACTCCCATTCCTGAGTTTCGCGATGTAAGTAAGCTGGTTGCATCAAATCGTTTATTTCAGGCTCCAAGGTGTCTTTTGTCCATGTGTCGTGAACACCATCATTCTGCTGACGATTTCTGATCGCAATCTGTCGGACTGATAGTGATGGTGAAGGCGGTTGAATATGATGAGTTTCGTCGTCAGAATTTGTGTCAGAAGCAGGTGTAAGTACGCGACCACGTCCACGACCACGTCCATGACCACGTCCACGTCTTGTTCTTCCAAGTCCTCGTGAACGAGATCGCGTTGAAGAGGATGCAAGAATGGAATCGAGTGACAGCGCTGGAGAATCTGGTGGAGTGATTTGCGCATAATCTTCGTCGTCAGAGCTGCTGGACGCACATGTTAGCTGGTTATTTGCTCTCTGAGTCAATTCTGGGAGTAGGAATTCCGGATCATTGTCGCAGTCATCCCCGGAAAAGTCAAGATCGGAATCATTTAACGCTTCAATTATGTCGCGCTCTGAAATACCTGGAAAAAATTGTAACTAAATGAAAATATCTTCTAATGTACTACACAAAGTACAACAGTAGTACAACAACTGAAACTTTAATTACCTACATTTGTTCTTTACAAAGGACATAGAAAAGTAGCTCAAGGTTACTGCAACATATTTTATTTTTATGCAAAATTAATACAGTGTTGATATGTACTGGACTGTTAATTACTCAATTATTGTTAGAAATCGTCAAATCAATAAAAAAATCATAAGATTAAAATAGCTTGACTTACCCATGCGTGAGCGCACGGCCGCATCATCACTCGTCGACGCCATTTTGAAATATAATGACAGATGAGAAGCGCCACTTTTATTTTTTCTTACTTTCCCATACATCCAATAGATGTCTCTATTAAGTTAAATTTGAATTTTCGTTCAAAACAGAGGCGGGAGAATTTTTAAATTCTTATGTTCTATCAGTAGTACAGATGTAGCCAAGAGGTTAAAATAGAACCTGTATCATATAAAGAATTAATTCAGGACACAGGAGGTGTTGTCAATATGATGACGATACGACGATTACTACGATATAACATGCTATACCTATCAGCCCCATCTGTTAATAAGAATGTATATATAGAGCCTATAAATATTCGTGCAAAGTATGATTTATAAATATTTTATTCAGTAATGTATTTCGTTAAGAGGTATACAGCCCCACTCGATAAACTGCTTCTCTAAGACACCACATATATTATTAATACAAGTTAAGCAGCGAAGTTAAGTGGTGTGAAATATATAGGCTGCTAGTTTTTATATGCGACTTCGTTTCACAAAATGAAAATTCAGTCATCTTTTTTGGGATATGACACGCGTATAGCGCTGCCCATGGACACCTGCAACATAGATACTGTTAGAAGTTGTCGAAATTAGGACGAGAAGGGGAGGAGGGAAAGAAGAAGTCGGGCTTCCAGATACCTCCCTCATCGCCGCACGAACCAATTTACGCATTTTTTTTCGAGAGGTTGAGGTATTTCAGTAACATATTATATCTACAAAATTTAATCTCCACGAATTTCATGGACACATTCCAAAAGTTCTTTGAGTCTTACAACTTGATCTATAAATAGTAGAAGCGCGTTTGAAAGTTAAATTTGAAATTCAGAAGGCCTACAATTGAATTCCTGCTTTGGAATTTGTAGTAAATATATTTGAGACATCTTTATTAGTATTAATTCAAGAAGAATAATTTGACCTATATTTTTTTAATTAAATCGACGAAAGTATCTTGGAACAAAGTATCTATCAATAAAAATGAAAGTATAAGGAATTAAAAAATAACTTTCATTTGCAAAAAATATAAAGCCAACTACAAAATAAAACAGGTCTTATTTCTGTAGAAATTACATACATACATACATAACTTTATGCCTAAACCCTTGCGGGATAGGCTAAGAGTATAGAGCGCTATAAGACACGTTTATTACACGCCTTACTCGCTAGAACTCGTTTTACGTGGCCGTCCTTAACTCCTACATCCATCCGCTTTCCTTACAACTTTGTTTTCGACGCGGTCAGCGAGACTCACTCCGCAGATTTTGCGCTTATTTTCACCGCGTTTATCCTACTTTTGTGCACACTCTGGCATACCGACCTCACGCTTCCATTATATTAACGTTGGAATAATAATAAAAAAACACGTATGCATTTCTATCAGGCTTGTTTATTGCTCTTACATTTTGACGAGTCCAACTACAAATAAATGGAATAAATAAAAAAAAACACGATAAATCCTTAGGTGGTATTTCATTGTCAACGTTCTTCGAAAAATCTTTAGAGATAAATATAACATAACTTAACTTCACACCTTTTGTTACCCGAAGGTGTAGGCAGCGGCTGTTAAGTCTTGTCTCGCCGTTATGTTTACGTCCCAAATGGAATAGGTGGCGAATCTTTTGCCATACCGGGCACAAAGCTTTCAGTCATCGATTTTTATCACACTTAACTTCCGCAAACAATTTCGAAAAGTCATTGGTGTGAGCCAGTGTCAAGAATCGAACCCGATGTGCTCGACCACTGGGCCACCGAGACTAAACTATACTACTATAAATATAATATAACAAATATATATCAAGATACAGCGCTATGCTTAACAATATGCTGAGAGGTTTTCTCCAGAAACATCCCATTTCCAGCCCTAGATAATGTTAAGATGCTCATTATACATACAAACTATCTTGTTATAAGATCAGGTCCTATATTGTTTATACCATCCTGGTATACCATGTCGCATTGCCAGTTTAATTTCCGTCTGTCCGTTGGACATTGTCATCATTGTACATAATAGTTGTGTGTGTATTTAGTATTCATTTAAATACCAAGTTCGTAATTACAAAATCAATTCAATTATAATCTCAAATATCACAATTTTGTTTGTTTTAATACATTTCATTACATCTAAACTGCTGCTGCTATCGAGATATTTACAATTAGGAAAATTAGGAGAAGGAAGCTTTTAGGAGAAACAGAAGATAGAGTATCATTCTCAAGGTAAAGGTGTTGTAGAGGTGACAAGCGGACAGACAAATACAGCTGTAAAAGTTGGCTACAAAACATTCTGCATAATATTTTTTACACGTATGTACACATACAGTATTTCCAAGGAGGGTCGATGTCAGGTAGGCGGCTGGTCATTAAACCACAGGCAAATCTTTGGACAAAAAAAAAACAAACAACGAAAATAGAACGATGTTTTTGCTGCATGGCTGGACATTTATTTATATATATATAACCATACTCTAAACTTTTATGTACAGCTAGATTCCGATCGAATTTCAGTCAGATATTCAGATTTCAAACGCATTTGTTGGTAACATAAGCGTACTGCGGACTCGTGAAATGGTCCCGCTAAGTGATCTGACCTTTTCGCCTATACTCGTATGTGTTGCATTCAAATCTTTAAATTAACTAAATTATTTCAATACTCGCAAGACTCTCATATAAAATAAACCTTAAAAATATTATGCTATGAAATTATGTTATGAAACCTTTTTATAGTTCATATTTATGAGTGTTTGGGACGTTTAGTGCTGGTATCATCAGAAATACATATATAACTTCACGCCTTTTGTTACCTAAAGGTGTAGGCAGCGGCTGTTAAGCCTCGTCTCGCCGTTATGTTTACGTCCCAAATGGAATAGGTGGCGAACCTATTGCCATACCGGCACTAAGTTTGTCAGTCATCGATATTTATCACACATAACTTCCGATAACAATTTCGAAAAGTCATTGGTGTGAGCCAGTGTCTGGAATCGAACCCGGAACCTCTGGATCAGAAGCCGTGTGCTCGACCACTGCGCCACTGAGACTGATTAATATATGTTACATTATATTTTCTTCCTTTTGTGCAATTTTGTTCACATTTGGGTCATTCCAGTATCGCGGGTGCAAAATTTATACACCTGTTTTAGTTTTATATAACTAAATATAAAAACATTTCAAAATAAATTAGTCTTTAAAAGACTAAATTTTAATGCGTTTACTTAACATTAATAAAAAAAAAATCACATTTTCATAGTCAGGAGAAAGGTTCAAAGTGCCATAGCGGGTGTAACAAATTTGGCCCGATCCTTCCAGATTACAAACAAAACATACATAACTCTGTTAATTCTTAGACATTAATTTGTACCACCTTAATATTCGGAAATGTAATAAAGCAACAATGAGTATATAATAAAGACTCTAAACAAAGCAAAAATAAATAATTATTTATTATATTTTTTAATAGTCGCGGGTGCGACATCAAATTACTTGATATGATTTTACAGATTATACTAATTCTTCGGACGGTAATATTTTCAAACGCGCCAAAAAATAAAAATATTGTGTGGTTTTATGAAACCACCGTAAAAGTGAAACTTTTTTTCACATTATAGACATTTAACTAAAAATAAATGTTAAATAAAATTAAATATATTGAATGGACCGAATATAAATAAAAAGACTTAATTTAATATTCATACAAAATAAGTTAATTAATAAATTCAAGCACTCAAAATTGAAATAAATCCATAAACAACAACATGGCCGCCATATTGGCCTCGGATAAAGTGAAAGGCGCTCTGACGAGCGCCTTTCACTTTATCCCTACTCCGCGGCCGACCGTCACGCGACATTTGCATGTCGCGTGACGGTCTCAAACTTTTTCGTCTGTGTGTTGCACACAGACGAAAAAGTTTGAGACGATGTAATAAAAGTTTCACTTTAAAAAATTGATATAAAATGAAATAACAATATATTTAGTATTAAATTGAGACTAACTTTTATGCATTAATAATAAAAAGAAACGGCTAACTGCGTGATTTAAAAAATCATGTCTTTTTTTATAGGATAGGAGGGCAAACGAGCAGGCGTGGCGAGCAGGATGGGGAAAGGGGGGTGGGTCGCCGGGTACCTCTCTCACCGAACGAAACGCGGCATGAGCCACTTTACGTCGGTCTTCTGAGAGGTCATGGTATTTCACCGGTCAAGCCGGCCCATTCATGCAGAGAACTGCTTGGCTCTACCAATGTCGAAAAGAAAATGTCTGAAATCGTCTCCAGCGGAATCGCCCATTTACTGCTTTACTCTAAATAAAAGAAATCTATCCTCGACTATAATGATTTTATATAATTCCTTTTGTTAACTTGTAGGACGTTGGTTTAAATTTGGTTGGATCTTAACTTTGATGGCCGAGTATTATGGCTGCTACAACATTTATGCACGAGCCTACTGGTATATTTTCAGTAGCAATGTCAATATTACTCTTATTATACATGCATGATTTGAAAAGAGCATTTGGCACACGAGTTTTTTGGCCGGTTCTTCTCATGATAGCCCCTTATCGAAACTAATAAGAACTTAATCTTTGTATTTTCTTTTCTTGAGCATTATTATTTCTTTTTGACTAGCCTTCAAGCGTAGTAGCTAATTGTAATAGATATTCTAAAGAGCCTCGGTATCACCGCTTATTCTATTGCAATATTTTACAATAGAATAAGCGGATTTCAATTCAATTTCAATTCTTCGAATTCACTGAATGAAAAATGAAGTGAATTCAGTGAATTCGAAGAATTCTGTATAAACCATAGAAGCTATAGGCAGTTGGATCCTGGTTCAGCACCCAAACAATGCCCTAAACGAAATCATACTCCGAGAAAATGATTACGCGGGTCTGATTCATCACAGTTTCATAACAAACGGGATGAGCATTAATGTAAATGTGTTACTCTGATGAACTGAACATAATGATGGAGAGGCTAGCATATCTCCAAACAACATTGGTCAACCTGTGACCTCATACTGCACAGAAAACAGTTGCCACGTTGCAAGAACTGCGATTGGAAGCTCTCCGTCATCCGGCCTTCTCACCAGACCTTGTGCCTAAAGGCTATTTCTTTTTTCCAGGATTTGGCTAACATTTTGGTGGGAAAAAAATCAATATCCGAGATGCAGTTCAAAATGCCTATAAAGAATTTGTTGTCTCCCTTAAAGCTGATTTTTAAGAGTGGCATCAATAAACTGCCACTGCGTTGGCAAAGATACTTTGACAAATTTTAATACAAACCCAATTAAAAAATACATGAAAAAAAAATGTTTAAATTGTTTTATACAGAACGGCAATTTCATAGGTTTATGTATTAAATATAACTCCAGACTACTATTATTCGAAAGCAGTGAGCACTTCATTATATGAGCTATTATTAATTACATAGAGACTACACTTTTTCCTGTTCTCCAAAGAGCACAAAAAAAAGTTTTTTTTTACTCTCGCATAATCACATTAGTGGGAGAACAAGGACAGAGATTCATTTCCAACTGTCAACCGCACTCAAGGACATTGGAAAAGTACATTTTTGCTTTAATAAAATGGTTCATTTTGTATTTTGAATCTATTACATAAGGTTCATATTGGTGAATTTAGTTTTAACGTAATTAAATCCTTGAATACCTTTGAAATCTAACAGATGAGTTCCTGGAATAGAGGATCAATTTCCTTTTAAGCAAACAAGCAAACATTCTCTTACAATAATGAAAACTTTTCATTAATAATGTATAGTTTATATGTAGGTATATTGTAAAACAAAAGTGGCTCTAATTTGAGGTAATTTGCGTACTATATATTTTCCTTAGTAATAAGTAAGCATCATTATCACAGCTTAGCATGCACCAAAAAAATAAGTAGCAGAACTCCTTTATCGCAATACAATAAGCTCCAATTTTAATTTATTCTAGGTATAAATATTAATTACGCTAGCCTTTTAGAAAACCTCAAAAAATATCAACCACCCATGCGAGATCAATTTTTCACCGTCAAATAAACTATATACTTATTTACCACTGCCATAAAATAACAAAAAAAAATGTTTGCAAAGAGTTAGCCGCAATCACTTTTTTAAAATCGAACTTAGGCAAAGGGAACTGAATTGTAATGCCATTTATTATTTTCGAAATTTGAAATTTCTTGACAATAATAGCATTGATGTTCGTGATGTGTCTTATTTATAGAGCACTTAAGAGCTACGTTTGCATATTAGTAGTAGTAATAGCTGTGAAAACGACAAAGTTGGTATCTCTACGAACAATATCATTTTGTTTATTCATGTTGAACGTGAGGTGTCCGCCGCAACTTGTGGCTACATGACTCGAGCTGCGAGCATTGTCAGCTGTTCTTTGGACACAGACATATAAAATAGCCAGTTGTAGAAATGGTTTTATTTGTATTTTACTGGGTAAAAGTGCTAGCGAGTTACCTGATGTTATGCGATTAACTTCACTCTTGGACACTTACAAAACAAATAGTGTTATTGATGCGTTGTTGACCTTTAAAATAGGATAAGAATGGGGTCGGAAGTAGAATGGAGAGGGTGGTGGAAAAGTTATCTTGCACCGAATGAGCCACTTTACATGGATTTTTTTGAGAGTTTGTGACATCTCACCAGTCAAGCCTATTAATTCGGCGAATTCAGTGGCTCTACTACTGATAAAACTAATACTAACTAGGTTTCTCCGTAAAATAACCTAATCATAAATACTGTAACTAAAGTAGCAGTTTAAGGCCTTATCAAAGACAGCGCCTTCTTTCCGGCAATCATTTATATTATTAGTAATATTAAGAATAAAACACTTATTTGTAACCATGCGTATTCTTTAATTATTTGATTGAATAATAATAAAATTGAATGGGAAGAAATTTTCGAAAAAAAAATTACTGACATTATGAAAAAAAATTTTTTTTCGCAGCATAAATATCAGTTTTAATTATTACTAATAATTATGTTAGCTAATATTAGCATTATAGCTATATTTTTAAATTTTATTAAATAAATATATACAAGAAGTATGTAACCAACATACTGTTAGTATCTATACTGTGGCAAGACACTTTCAGCGATGACATTCACAATTTTATTGGCTAGTTTTATCTCAGAACTTTATTTGAGTTGAGGACAATCTTCTTTATTACCTACCTAACTGTTTATATGGTCCGATATCTGTCATTTTTTTCTTTTAAATATATAGTAAATCAAGTGAGATTACATCTGATATTATTTTCAACAAAAAACAAATTTAAGCTTCGTTCTCGGAGAGAATAGTTCACATACCTACATTTACCTACTTATAGTTAGCAGTCGTTTAATGGAGCTCCTTTTTATGGAATAAGAGCGTAAACGACCAAACGAAACTGATGGTAAGCAACTTCCGCCGTCCATGGACACTTGCTAACTAACTAAACTAACTTAACCTCTAACCAAAGAAACGTGGTATGAGCCACTTTACGTCGATATTTAGAGAGGCCGTGTTATTTCCCCGGTCGAGCTGGCCCATTCATTCAGCGAACTGTATGGCCATACCATGTATACATAGTTAGGTATATAAATACAAGTCAAGATAGCATTCTGTATCACCAGTGTTACTGGGTCAGTGTTATTTGCTAAGCCAAGCTTTGGACTAGAATAATAAAAAGCCAACGTCGTACATTGAGCCTCCTTACTATAAGTGCCAACTATACATATTTGTAAAATATAACAGAGGAATATATTACTTTATTTAACTTTAAAAAACACTTATAACCTATTTTTCTTTCGGATCGCATGCGCGCTTGTTACTTCGTCTTTCCTTTCTCTCCATCCCTCTCGCACCTCACATCACTCTTCTCTCTCCCATTATTCCGTTACACGCTATCACATTACGTTCCGTTCCTACATATATAATGAGAGAGGATAATTTGAATATAGAACATTATTACTTCCTTTAGTTGTGGTATATGCTGATTTTGAACATAGCAATTAAAAAATATAACTCCTATAAAACCAGTCGTAAAGCCACAGCCAATTTTTTGACAATGGCTAATTCGAAAGTAAGACATGTTTTGCCGACCCTGTTTAGAGTTCGATAAGGCAGGAACGTTATTACATTCCTAGATTAATAGATCCATCAGATTTACGCAAAACAAAGATGTGAAAAATATTAAATATAAACGCATTTGGCCTTCGGCTCCAGTTGTAGTTTTTTTTTAATGATACGGGCGTGCCGCCCAGAGGACTATTTTAATGAACCCTCGATACCTTGATATATAAAACTTGTATCATAAGGTGAGCAAGATTGGTAGACTGTGTTCTATAGAAAAGACAGTTAATACCAGAAAAAGGCTGTATAGCTTTTTAGCCTGTCCAAATTGGTTGAAAGAAAAAAGTAAACTTAAAGGCTTATCTTGCTTACACGAAGTATAGAAACATAGGATTAGAACAGTCTAGGCTTTTCCATAGTATTAAGTACACAAAAATAAATCCTCGATCTTAGTTCTCTTTTTTGACACTGACTGAGCTAGAAATTTGGACGCACCGATGATTTATATTTAGTATTGAACATAGCTGTCACCGGCGACAAAACTTTTCGCGTAAGGATTTGAACGAGTGCTTCTCGAAAGATAGCGCCCTCTACCGGCGAAAATTCTTCCTCCTAAATAGAGACAATTTGTTCCACCTAATGTTCGGAATTCTGGTTTTCTCGGAATGAGGCTTATTATTTATTTTCAGGTAAAAGTCAAAAATGAACAAATTTAAATTGATTTTTACGTTTAACATAAAAATACATGTACACATTTAAAAACAGCAATAGTTATTATAGTGTACGGACATACAGTACAAACATGAAAATAAAATAAAATTGTGTTGTATTTTATGTACACGAATCCTCGGCTTTTGATCGAAATATTAAATTTACAGCGGTATATATTTATTTATTTTGTTTTTGATTTGTTTTTATAGTATCTGTACTATTTACTCTGTGCTGTAGTATGCAAATACAGCTGACCTACTACGGGATCATTCAATAAAATATGAAACACATCCATTAATTCTGATAAAGAAAGAGTGTCCAAAATTTTAAGTCGCATAATCCAAGGGAGGCCATTGATAGAAAATCATTTCTTATCTGATAAAAGAGATAAAAAATAATTTCTTATCTGATAAAAGTGAAAAAAAAATCATCTTTTATCTGATAAAAGAGATAAAAAAAACCATTTCTTAACTGATAAAAGCGATTTTTTTAATGTGATAGGAGTGCAAACGAGCAGGCGTGTCACCTGATGGTAAGCAACCAACGCCGCCCATGGACACCAGCAACAAATATAGCGTCACTGTTGCGTTGCCAACCTTTAAGGGATAGGAGGAAAGGATGGGGAAGGGGGTGGGCCTCCGGGTACCTCTCTCACCGAGCGAAACGTGGCATGAGCCACTTTACGTCGGTCTTCAGAGGTCGTGGTATTTCACCGGTCGAGCCGGCCCATTCATGCAGCGAACTGCTTGGTTCTACCACTGTGAGATAAAAAAATCATTTCTTATCTGATAAAAGAGACAAAAAATCATTTCTTATCTGATAAAAGAGACAAAAAATCATTTCTTATCTGATAAAAGAGATAAAAAATCATTTCTTATCTGATATCTACGTTTAACAAAGTACATGATATCCAAGTTTCAGCTATCTACATTCAGTCATTCAGTATACAATTTTATATATTATAATCAGGCTTTCTTTTGTAGATATGTCTCATTAATAGGTGTTGTTTTAAACATTAGTGTTAAATTAACATTAATAATTAATATTATAAAGAGGAAAGATTGTTTTATATGTATCGAAAAAGTTCAAAAACGACTAGTACGATTTCAAAAATCATTTCATCATTCCACTGGAAAGCTGCATTCATCCAGAGTAACATAGGTTATGTTTAATCATCGTCGTCATCAATTTGTTTGTACGAGAGTAACACCACGAGGTGGAATGCTAGTACTATATAATTAGAGCTGGTAATGTACTTTTAGATAGTAAATAATAGTAATAATAGACAAATATCACCTGTCATTATTCAAAAAGCTCGTAACTCCAAAAGCAAATTGAACACTAATATTCCCTTAAAGAACATTACATGTGTTGTTCAGGAAAAAAAAAACAAACAAAAAAGTTTTATTTATAAAACAAGTCGCAGGCTCCAAAGGTGTCACTCTTTTCCATTAGCTTGAACAAAACAGGCGGCATTATTAAATCAACTCATCCCTTTAGGGAGTTGGGTCGTTACAGGTCGGACATAACTCTGAGTTTTAATGTACATTTATGAATACACTGTTTTGTTGTGGTAATTTGATTTATATAGTTAAAAAAAATATAACTTTATTTTGATCTTGCGATTCAGTGTATCGTAGTTTTGGAATGCCAAAAAAATATGATATAATAAAATTTCAAAGAGAATTAAAGTACATAGGTAAATAATATTATGATTAGGAAGACTTTTGGGATAGATCCAGAAGATAAAATGTCACGATTAGAATTAGATGGGACACACCCTCTGCAGGAATTAGGAATTTACATCCACGGATCACAAAGAAATACAACTAGTCTATGTATTCATCATCATCAGTTTTCTGCACTATTTCCATTATTTGGGGTCGCCATAACAGGGTTTCCTTTTCCACACTTATCTACCATTAGTATCTTCTTTCTTTTATTAGGTCTTTCTCTTCTCTTCCCTTCTACATTCAGGTTTATCATTCTTCCCACAGGATGCATTGCTCATATTTACATGCCCATACCACGCAAGGCGATTTTCCCTTATCCTACATTTATTGGCGCAACTTTCACATTCATGATGTCAGAATCCGGAATTTTTGGTATTTGAAGCCACAGTTACGTTTAATTTGAGATATTAATAATCTATTTGAAAAATAAAATAAAAACCACTTTAAATCGAGCCAGTTTTTTTAGAGAAATGTAAAAAACAAAACTATAGTTTTTTTTTTTAATACCGAAAATGTACGCTTCAGAACATACAATAATGAATTTCGTTATAAAATTCATGATTGAACACAATACGCATTGTGTGACCGGCGTACCTACGTTTCATTTCAAATTTCATTGTCCACTTGCATGAAATGCTATGAAATTTCAAGTATGTCCTAACAATAGTGTTTTGTGGTACCTACCGTGTGTGGAAACTACTTGGTATATTTTGTTTAGATGATTATAGAATTCTATATAACTAATTAATCTATAGTGTATTATAGTCTCGGTGGTCCAGTGGTTGAACACACGGTTTCTGAATCCAGAGGTCGTGGGTTCGAATCCTGGCTTACACCAATGACTTTTTGAAATTAATTACTTTCGAAAGTTATGTGTGATAAATCTCGTTGACTTGACTAAAAAATTTACTAATAAACTTTGTGTCCGGTATGGCAATAGGTACCAAATTGAATTGGTGGCGAACCTATTCCATTTGGGACGTAAACATAATGGCGAAACGAGGCTTAACAGCCGTTGCCTACACTTTCGGGTAGTATAAGGCGTGAAGTTATGTTATGTATGTTTTGTTATGTGTATACACAAAATCTTCTCTGTCGTCTCGCTCTTGACAGAGCGGTCGTGGTAACTTCGTGGCTGCCACATCGACAGCAGAGGCGGACAGAGCCCTTCTTACGACCTCTTTCCAACCTTCTCTGTTGACAGACTGCCTGACGCAGTCAGATATGCGGTTTCCCAATGCGCTCTTTATTTGGTCAGTCCAACGCATTACTGACCTACCTCGCGATCTAGTTCCTTCCACTCTTCCCTGTATGACTAGACGTTCTATGGACTCGCTCCTTCGCCTAGGAACATGACCGAAATATTGTAAAATACGTGACTGAACCACCGCCGATAAACGCTGCGTGATGCCGAGTTCCTGGAGTATGGACACGTTGGTTCGGAATTCTGTCCACGATATTCCCAGCATCTTCCTCCAGCACCACATCTCTAGAGCGTTTATCTTTTTCTTTTCCAGTTCTCGTACTGTCCACGTTTCTGCTGCGTAAAGGAAAATAGGGAATACAAGAGTTCGCACTAATCTTACTTTGGTGGCTTTAGTAATATTGCTATTCCTCCATATTTTCCTCAGCTTCTCCATGGTAGTTCTGGTCATGGCCATACGTCGCTTAACTTCATCTACGCAGCCGCCTTTATCTGAGATCAAAGCTCCAAGATAAACATATGTGTACCACGTCACAGTTCGCAATCTGTGTAATTTTGGGCAAATTGTCATTGACGCGGTCCACGATCATAATCTTGGTCTTGTTTCTATTAATCTTTAACCCAAACGTAAGACTCACGCGCTCCATTTTGAGAAGTAATTCTTCCATATGGTCAGCACTACTGGCGAACAAAGTGGTGTCGTCAGCGTACCGCAGGTTAGCGATTTTATATCCACCAATTCCAAGGCCATCGTTCCAGTCTTCGAGAGTGATTCGCATCACAAGCCTAAGCTTGTGATGCGAATCACTCTTTGCTCTTTAACATCTACACTGATGTAGATGTTAAAGAGCAAGGGTGATATTATGCAACCCTGTCGCCCTGTCCCATGCAACCATGCACTGGGATGGAAAACTTCTGAGAGAAGGTCATCTGTCCGCACTGAAGCGGTTCCTCCTTCGTAGAGTTCCCTGAGCAGATGCACTAGGTGTTGTGGTGTTCCCATATCTAGGAGTGTTTTCCACAGTGTAGGCCATTTCACCGAGTCGAATGCTTTGGAGAAGTCAACAAAGCATATGTAGGTTGGCTTGTTGAACTCTCGGGTCTTCTCGATGATCTGTCGAACAATGAGGATCTGTTCCCTGGTACCCTTTCCCTTCACAAATCCGGCCTGCTCTGGCGCAATTTCTCTGGACAGGTAGGCTTTCAGTAGCTCGTTTACGATGTGTAACATTATTTTGCTTGAATGTGTTATAAGAGCAATAAGACGTTAATTGTTACACTTCCTCGTGGAGCCTTTTTTATGAAGAGGAGTGAAAATCATGTGAGTCCATTCAGATGGCCATCTGCCGGTCAGCCATTTCTTATTGCAGATAGTGTGGAAGATATGGATGCCGTGTTCTCCCAGTGCCCGTATGGTTTCAATTGGGATTCCATCTTTTCCTGTGGCTTTCCCGTTTTTGAGGTGTTGTATGGCGGCTCTCACTTCTGACTCAAGAATACTCGGTTCCAGCATGTCACTCTCCGGCTCTGTAGGTGTAAAGTTTTGTGACTGGGGATCTTCATACACAAAATACACATACATAATATACTATTTTGAAAGATTTTTGCGATATGATAATGGTCGTAAACTAACAGAATTTGCTCCAAAAGAAAACATGGTCATCATTTTTCTGCTCTTATTCCACTCTGTGGGGTAGGCCTGCCTGTCGTCAACCCTTCTTGAAAATGTTTTCATTAGTGTTTTTGACTCCACCAGGAGTAAAATGCAGAAATAGATAATCTTGGCCTCCAATTAATCTCGGCTTCCATTTTGTCTTAATCACTTTCTTCTAAATGTCTTAATTTGTCCTAATAGTTGGTTGGTTCATTACCATGATTACTCATTACATAGTAAGAAACAAAATCGTTTTTTTTTTTAGTAGATAGAGGTGTTAACGATGTTGTACATATAATTAATGTATACTATATCAAAAAAAGTAATAATTATCGAAACTTAGCAATTTAATTGCAAACGATGGCTGAATCCTACGTGATAGGTCAAACCGATGTACCTACTACGTTATTAAACACCTTTAAAAGAACCGCAAAAGAGTCCTTGATGGCAAATTGTGTTTTTATAAATTGTGTTTTTTGAAAATTATATTTAAGTACGAATTACATACTATTTGAAAATTATATTTAAGTACAAATTACATACTAATAAAATAATGAAATATCAATAATATTTTTCGATCTTACCGACAGAATAATAAATATATACTAATATATACTATGTACTAACATATTATATTAGAAACATATACTTAATTTTTTGCAGTGATAAACTGTAATAAATGCAAAGCAAACACACATTGACTTCGTGTTAGTTAACAACGCCATCTGCTGGAATAGAAATTTCATGAAAATCGTTGGAGCCGATTCCGAGATTCCAATTTTATATATATACAAGAATTGCTCGTTTAAAGATATAAGATAAGATAGTGCTCTTTATATATGTATTTGTCACATTTTCATAATAAATCGAAATATCATATTTACTGGAGGAAAAAATATCGTTTTGTTTTGTAAAGATCCTTTGTTGTAATGTTGTTAACGTTTAATAGGTGTCGCGTTATCCCTAGTACTTGTCGATTCGGGCGACATCTATCGATATAATACGATATTACGGCAGAATCATCAATAGTAGCAACCTAGTAACGCCATCTAGGAATTCTTAATCTTCAGTCGTTAACTTCCAAAGAACTTGAAAATGATGAGATTATCGAATTAATTGATTTAAATCTTTAACTTAAAGTTAAACGAAGCCAAAGCAAACTTTTAAAAAAAATGCTGTGAAGTAACTGTTTTACACTGTTGCACTCTAAAAAAATATAAATGTTAATCATTTTATCAGAATCATCAATTTAAAAAACTTACTAACTAAATTATTGAAAAATAATTATTGAAAAAATATTTTGTTTATGTATATTTAAAAAGTAGATTTAAAAATCAATAACCCAAGACTCAATTTTAAAAGTTTCACTTTTACGGTGGTTTCATAAAACCACACAATTTTTTTCTTCTCTGAGGCGAAACTAAATAAGCAAAAATGATCTAAAAATAATTTAAAGCGCTTTGGAACGAAATCTTCCGGGGTAGCTAGTATACAAATAAAGCATCTCAAAAATAAATTGAGGAAAATAATTTACCCTGTATAATGAATTTTAGCTTCAAATTCATCTTATCTGTAAGATACACAGAGACAGAGAGAAAGAGAGAGAGAGAAAGAGAGAGAGAGAAAGAGAGAGAGAGAGAAAGAGAGAGAGAGAGAGAGAGAGAGAGAGAGAGAGAGAGAGAGAAAGAGGCTATATTATTACCGTATCTTCAAACGAAAACAGGAAATATCCATTATAATCCGTAGTAGGTTTATTTTTTATTCATTTTTAACTAAACTAACCTAACAAATATTTAACTTTCCGTACTTATGTAAAATGGATTACGAAAGAACGATTTTAAATAATCGACCAAACTCCTCTTCACTTGTGAAAAACAAGAAGTTAAAGTTGGTTAGGAAATGCAAAGATTCTAAACAATGAATCTCGGCAATCAATTATAACGCTAGAAGTTTCTCCCGTAAATTTCGCAATTAATTTTTAGCATTTGGTTTTGGTTTGCCGATCAACAAATAAAGTTGTTCAAATGGGTGGATAAAATTAAATGATATGACTTTGGAAGAACTTGAATGAATTAGTTAGAGCGATGTGGCTGGTATTCATCATAATATATATTATAAACTCATGTGGTTTAAAAATTTGGTATAACTTTTATAAATACATATTGGATAGACCTGAAAAAATGTCTCAGTGGGACAGCTGTCGAGCACCCCGCTTCTGAATCAAAAAATCGCTGCTTACACCTTCGGGTAGGAAAAATTTGTTAAGTTATATGTAGATCTATCTATATATAAATACATACATAACTTCACGCCTTTTGTTACCCGATGGTGCAGGCAGCGGCTGTTAAGCCTCGTCTCGCGGTTTTTTTGGTGTGTGTGATATTGTCAGATGTGTGTTACTAGTGGGTAGTTTAATAACGTCTTTCGACGAATTTGAATTTTGAGCGATATCAAATGAACAATAATCTTTTAGCACACATTTGCACTTTGCCTCAATTGCATAGTACTGATTTTCGAAGGTTTCTTTTTCTAACAATTCCCCATCCAACTGGTTCTCAGAAACTGTAAAATCTAGTTGGTCTTGGATAGCGGAAAACTGATCGAATAACTTTAGTGAATGCTGAAAGCGTTCGTGTAATTCAGTTTTTTTAACGTCTGTAATCTGCAAGTTTTCTAAAGATTTAACATATTTTACAAACAAAGTGAATCTACCCTTAATAACACCACTTTTTCTAATTAAGTCGCGAATAATATCCTCATTAACTTCAATATCTACAACTGATTGCCTCTTTTTTGTCATTGTGGTGTGTTGGAGCAGAATCGGTAAATTCGTTTATGTTAATTCGGTAAGAAGGTTTAACTTTTTTTTTCAAAGTAATTTTTTTCACGAGTTTTGTTAAGTTATGTTATAATTGTCATAAATAGGTACTTAGATAAAAGAGTATGATAATACTTGCTAAGTATTAAGTATATTTTTTTAATTATCACGGGTAGAACCAATAACACTGCAGCCCGAATGAAGGCCAATTGTAGCCTGGAAACTATTGCACAAAGTAAAAAACTTTTTTACAAAATTGTGTCCTAACTCCTAAACGCTTAAAAGTTCTGTAGCTTCATCATTAGCACAGCAATATCAGACGTTGATTCAAGCATACCTCTCAAACGACACGTTAGTCCTATATACTACTAAACAGTTTCCATCGACTAACTGCAGTACTGTCTCCTAACTCCTAACCTTTAAGGAGTTCTGTGGCTTTTTTATCAGCATAGCAGCATCAGGGGTATATTCAAGCATACTTCACAAGAAACACGCTAGCCCTACATAGTATCAAGTAGTTTCTTTCCACCAATAACAGTGCTGTCTTCAAACTCCTAACCGTTGAGGAGTTTTGTGGCTTCTTCATCAGTACAGCAGCATCAAATATTGGCACCACAAAGAATATCCCTAAGATATCCGTTACAAAAACACCATACTCGCATACAATTTTTGGTAGATGCCTTCGATTTATCCTGGTTTCCATCATGAGATCCTGACCCTTTTGAAAATGACACTATCTCGAAAGCAAACACTGTATAATGAAAAAAAAAATTTGAAATCCGTCCGTAATTGACGAAAATATCGTTGAACATAAAAAATATCACTTGAGACAGACGACTTGAGAACCTCCTCCTTTTTTCGAAGTCGGTTAAAAATGCGTTGAAAATGGGGAAGAATCTCATGCTCGTCGAAGTGGAATTGGGAGAATGAGTCTCTTTTTATATATCTGTTGCACCACTCAGCAATTCTCTGCATTTAATAAGTTTTCACAGATATTTTTTCGATTTCTACACTAAATTATACGAGTATAATAGCCTTCAATAAGAATACCGGATATTATTTAATTATTTCAATCAATATAAAATAATCTTTGAAAGCTCTCTCGCCTTGTTTATTCCAATCAAATCCAATCAGTAAACTGGATTGATATTCAAAATGGGCCCTTGCCAGAGCTACTTGGCCGGAAAAAATGCAAATGAAGTCACGTACACTTCAACGTCTCTTAGTTAGAATTCGAGGGAACACATCTATAGTATCAATGAATTGTGTATTACAGGTTTAAGTTCAAATAGTGATAGAAATTAATATTATTATTATTAGTAAGATTATCTCAGCTAGCCTCGGTAGTCCAGTGGTTGAGCTCTCTACTTCTGATTTAGAAGTCGCAGGTTAAACACCGACCATTGTAATGAATATTGATGGCGGACAACTTTGTGCCCGGTGTATAGGCAATAGATACTTGCCACATATTCTATTTGGGTCCTAAACATTTTGCGGGTCGTGGCTTTTTCAGCCGCTACCTACATCTTCGGGTAGAAGAAGGAGTGAATTTATGTGTGCATGTGCGATCCTAGATGTCAGGGAAAAATAAAAATCAAATAATACACAATCAAAGTTATTGATTTTTTGCGGCAATTGCGTTTTGAAATAACATCATAACTCTTGTGTAGAAGCCATTGTTAGCCGAAGGTGTAGGCAGCGGCTGTTAAGCCTCGTCTCGCCGTTATGTTTACGTCCTAAATGGAATAGGTGGCGAACCTATTGCCATACCGGGCACAAAGTTTTTCAGTCATCGATATTTATCACACATAACAAAAGTCATTGGTGTGAGCCAGTGTCGAGACTCGAACCCGGACCTCTAGATCAGAAGCCGTGTGCTCGACCACTGGGCCACCGAGACGGGTTGGACCGTTTTGAAATAGTTATTGTTATTACGGTTGTAGTCTGCGCTGTTAGTATATGTTTACGATATTCTATTAAACCATAAATCTGATATTTCTTCTTGTTTTTTTTCTTTTCCCACTTTCTGATTTAGAAACGCTTTGGGGCAGATGAAACTCTCGAATTAATACCGCTGTCACTATGATATAACTGCTCTATCTGAAAGCAATATTAGCAATAAAATATATAGTAAGGAGAAACCCTTGAGAGGGGCCAATGTCGATCCTTATTTATGTGTCAGCGTATTATTATGAGTTGCCAATTTTCCGGACAATAAACCGCCAACGTTCTCATTCCGACGATTCTAGAACGGGCTCTTTCACATATTATTCTGCTCGACGTATGTCTTTACAATTTCAAAAGTTAAATTTATAGTGGTTATTGTCTAACTCAGTAATAATTCAGAGTTCACGTTCAGAGACTATAGTTTTATAACTTAGATGAATTTACTTAATTAGATGCATAGAAATGCTGTAAATATTAATAAAACCCATTTATAGTTGGATAATTACTAATTATAATTTTTTAACCGAATTCCATAAAAAGGAGTAGGTTCTCAATTCGTCTGTATGTTTTTTTTTTATGTTTGCTACCTTAGAACTTTTGACTGGACGAAGGGATTTTAAAAATTATTTTTTTATTTGAAAGCTGGTGCTTCTCATTTGGTCCCATTTGGTTCATTTATAAATAAAATTACTTTAAAAAAAGTTAACCCGACTTCAAGAACACAAACGAAAAAAGTACCTATTAACGTAACTAAAAACCGATAAATAACTCAACTAATTTATCTACTTAGTACATTATATAAAACATAATACTTTAACAAGGCTATCTTTAATTATAAAAATATCACATATAACTTTCAAGAAGCCATTGTTATGAGTCTGGAATCGATCCAAGGACCTCTGAGTTAGATGCAGCCAAGTTGACCATGGAGATTTTTTTTCCAAATTTCATGATTATCAAATGATTTTGTTCATACTTTTATTATTTATTAATTTAAATAAGTATGTTTCTACGAGGACAAAATTTTTTTGACTAAATTGACAAGTGAAAGTCGACGTCACGACACTTGAAAACGGACAAGCTTTAATGATAAGAGTTATAAAATTTAAAGAAGTCAATATGTTAATCACTACTTATAACATTTTAAGCGGTAGCTACCTACCCTGCAATGACTCGGCGTGAAGTTATATAAGTATTAAGATAGAAGTTACTCACATAAATGTTCAGGATAATATACACTAAGCAGGTATCCGGTGATGGGATCAATAAATATCTCTTTATATTCGTTTCATGTTGGTTTAATGGATACTTTTACAGTCAAAATATGAAGATGGATCACAAATTATATGTTATGAGGGCTATCTGGAAACAAATATATATCTACATGTATATTTTTGTATATTTCAATTTTTATTACCCGAAAGTGTATGCAGTATTTCTTCGTATACAGCGAAGAAATTAAGTTTATTTTGAACTAGTTTATTGCTCGGAGTTCTAACGACAGTAACATTTTTAACGTAGCAGGTATACAGTGCAAAGGCACTGCAAAGGCACAAGTGATGTAGCGGTCGAGGGCAACCACGACTCACTTTCCATGACCAAATTGAGCGGGTCCTCGCGGAAGCTAATTTTAGGAGCAATACTGATGAGCGTTTTTGACAAGAGTTATGAAAGTCGAAAAACCAGAATGATATCTAACAATCGTGATTAAGGGATTCTGTACACTTTGCCTACCCCGAAAGGAACTTGGCGTGAATATATGAATATGCATGAGGGTGTTGACAATAAGGTTGATCATTATTAAATGAATAAAATAGACGGATCATCGAATAATTTGTATTATGTTACAGAAAGTTCATAAGTAAGTAACTATATATATTTTTTAGAAGTTAAGTTCCGATTTTTTGACGTTACGACTCAAAGTTCAAGACATAGAATGAAAGCTTCCCTAAGTACAATTCGCAATTCCGTCCAGAGTGGGTCGGTTGTTCATCGCGTTATAGGATCCCAGCGGTCCAGAGATAATAGAGTAGCACGATAAAAGATTTCCCGAGACAGTGATAGTCACGACGCCGCCACTAAAGTGATTTCCACTTCGCCTCGGCTACTTCAATTGGATTTGCACCTGCTTATTTACATCAACTGAAAGAAACTCTGCTTTTTGTGACTTCCCGACTTTTACGCCCCAATTTTTCAGGTCTCAAATGGAATAATAATAGTAGTGGAAATTATTACCCAAAATAGGCACATTTTTATCAGTTATCGACATATTTATCACAGTTAACATCCAAAAGGAATTCTGAAAAGTCTTTGGTCTGAGCCAGGATTTCATCCCATGGTTTCTAGATTCCAAAAGGTAGTGCTTGACCAGACTAGCGAGACCTAATATTTTTGAAGACTTTTCTAAATTCATTTTCTTGAATGTGATTTTACTTGCTGATAGACTTCTATCCATACTAATATTATAAATGCGAAAGTAACTCTGTCTGTCTGTCTGTTACTCTTTCACGCCTAAACGGCTGAACGGATTTTGATGAAATTTGGTGTGGTGATAGATGATTACCTAGAAATGGTCATAGTGATTTTTAGTCGTTTTTGTTGGGAGTTTTGCTCTTTCTTACGATAGTGGGACATTGTTGCAGGGGGACTTACAGCCGGTAGAAAACAAAAAAACTTATGCGGACGAAGTCGCGGGTAAAAGCTAGTGGAACTATAAATATTGCTCGGCATCGAAACAGCATTAAAATCTGATAAATAAATATTCTATTGTTTAATGGTTGTTTGAGAACTTCCTCCGTACACAGAAGTTCCTTGCGCAAACATTAAACAGTAATCATATATCAGCGCGCATTTCTCTGCAAAATGAACAGTGACAACAATCTGGAAGTAACTTTAAAAGCTTTGCCAAGAAATATATACATTTATATATATACTTATTCTTCGGTTTCAGAATTAAATCGCTTATACAATTACATAAAACATATATTCGCGCAAATGAATGTTCTTACTTTTAAATTGGCAATAACTTGTATGTTGGAAATAAATCGAATATTTAGAAATGGATTCTTTTTGAAGTGTAACTTCTAATGTATCGTGCAACCGTTTAACGCTTTTAACGCCCCCTTGCGGCCACGAAACATATTATATAATAATAAAAAGGACGAATTTGAACTAGTCTATATATAAATCCAGGAAGAGCTGGAAGCCAAGAATTGCTTAAGCGTGATTTTTATCTGTACATAGACATCTAGTAGCTAGTGGTGGCACTATACCACTCATTTAATACTTATAAAGCATAATAGTTTGTTTCATTCAACGCGCTAATCTCAGAAACCGCTGGTTCTATTTTTTATTTACAATTTTGATTTATACTGTTGAATTGAAATTTGAATTATTTTTATTTCATTCCATGTTTTAATTTCGTAGAAATATTACGTAATAATAGGTTGGGGAAAAAGTATTTTCGTATTTTTGTATGAAAAGTCAAGACATTTTTTTCAAAGTTTATTTACATTTATTTACAATATATATGTACCGTTTTGTTGAATAACTTTCTGCCATTTTGTGGGCAGAGACATTATCCCGTTACTGTAGAAACTTTGGGACTTCTGATCAAAAAAACGGGACAAATAGTTTTGGCAGTCCTCTCTTGAGGTCAACCTTACAGAACCTAAAGAATTCTGAAGAGACCGAAACAGGTGAAAATCTGAAGGCGCAAGGTCAGTGCATCCACCATATATGGTGGATGCACTAGGACCTCCCAGTCGAACTCTCTTAATTTTTGCTGAGTGGCTAAAGATGTGTGTGGTCTAGCGTTATCGTGATGAAAGACCACACCCTTCCTGTTGATCAATTCCGGCCGTTTTCTCTCGACTGCTTCCTTTAATCTCATCAGTTGCTGGCAGTAAAGATCAGAATCGATGGTTTTGCCGGACGGTAAAAGCTCATAATGAACAATGCCCTTCCAATCCCACCATACACACAGCATCACCTTATTTCGTGTTAGGCCAGGTTTGGCCACAGTCTGTGAAGCCTGGCCAACTTTCGACCACGACCTTTTTCGCACGTTCTTGTCGTACGTGATCCACTTTTCATCGCCAGTTATCAATCTCTTCAAAAACGGCTCGGTTTCATTACGTCTCAATAATGAATCGCAAATGAGTACACGGTTCATTAAGTTTCTTTGAGTGAGCTCGTGTGGCACCCAAATATCGAGCTTTTTTGTATAACCAGCTTTCTTCAAATGGGTCAAAACTATTTTGTGGTCAATTCCCAGTTCTTCAGCTACATCGTAACTACTAATATGCCGATCTTGCTCCACTCTTTCAAAAATGGCGTCCATTTTATTCGTAACAGGGCGACCAGAGCGAGGTGCATCTTTAACATCAAAATTTCCGGACTGAAAATGTTTGAACCAAATTTGTGCTACTCTTACTGACACTGCATCAGGTCCATAAACATCACAAATTTTTTTCACTGCTTGAGTTGCATTTTTGCCTTTTTTATAATAAAATTTTAAAATTTATCGAATTTCTTCATTAGATTCACTCATTTTTACGGAGAGAAAAACAAATGAAAAATAGCGGGAAACAACTTTTTTTTATTTTTTTCTTTTCTTTATAATGTAACCTTTTTAATGTTACCAAAACCAGCCAGACACAAATAGTACAGTCAAAGAAATTTTATAATAAGTTTATACCTACGTTATGCGAAAAGACTTTTTCCCCGACCTAATAGTTTTCACATTGAGAGCTTTTCTTGTAGCTTCTTGACAAACCAATGAAGTTTTCCTTATGAGAAAACAAACCCACTACACAAAGTAATGGAAAAAAGGAAAACAATAGTTTTAAACATGGGCAAAGACAATTAACCAGTGATTTTCTAGTGAGCTACTCTGCACTGAAACCATTAGAAAACAACGTAACATATTTTTACTGCCTTAAAATGAAGATAAATAAATGCATGATATTTATATTATTACCTAATTAATATGTCAAGGAAATAATTGTTCCTACAATTATTTCCTTGACATATTAATTATTCCTATACGAGCTAGCAAGAATCTTAACGTCGATGACTGATGTCATTGGGCGTAATGATGATGATAGATAGTTCCACCTCCTATTCAATTTTGAAACGAAAAGATTCGGCGAGTCGAGGGTTTAAAGATGCTGCCTACGCCTCTGGGCCGAAAAAGTTACAAAAAATAATCCATAATATACTGTAACTATAAATAAGTAGGACATAAAATGATAAACAAGAAATCAAAAGATTCTTAAGAAGCGTCATTTTTACAGCCTTTTTAAATAATTTATTTTTAAAGCTCCTAATAATTAGCTACGAAATTAGCATTCTGAATAAAAATTGAGAGTAACCGTGATCATTTATTTAAAAATCTTTTTACACTATTATTTATTGCAGTGCATAAATATATGTTTTTATTACTAAATACCTTTTATAATAAAATGTTAGTCAATGATTTGCGTCATTATTTAGTGCCGAATAGCTATAGAGAAAATAAATCAGTGGCGACGAAGAATGTTAGAGCCCTGATGCAGACCCTATTATAAGCTCATTGGCTTCTTAGGTCAGCACTACTCCATATTAAGTACCTACTCTCTTGAAAAAAGAAAACCTTAGAACTTGATTTAAATTTAGAGGAGTAGTTACACATCCAAGCATGAAGTGAGTAACATTATAGATCCATTATTCCTATTTTTAATTTCAATATCTAAGTCAGTGCCATCACATCCTAGGTACCCCACGAGACTTCTCAATGTGACTTTGAATTAGATATCAATCCAGTCCACTTCAGATCAAAACAAGTTACGCGACTCAGACATATCTCTTACAATTTAATTTGGTATACGTAGTCCAACAAGACGCTGCTATACTCATTTCACATTCCTTTTTGTATCAGCACAAAGAGACTGCTCTAATGGTGAAGCGACTGAAGCAATTTATAGACATTCAATCTTTTTGAAAGTTTACTAATCGATTTTTTTCTTTGTAGGTGCACTCGTTTTGATGTTGTGAAACGCACGTAGCTCTACTTCGTAATATTAAGATATCGGGTATAATATATAAACAGTAATCTATGGTTTCTGGTATCCCTCATTAATAAATAATTATATCCATTATTCTCATATATAATTGTATTATTATATAAAAAGAAATAGATAATTAGATTCACACGATTTAAAAACTAAACGATATTCTTTAGATCGAAGATACGCCGATTCATTTCAGAAAAAAGGGAAAGATTGAATCCTAACTAGTATTATACTCTTGTTCGATCTAGACTCGTGTGTAAAAAAATCGATTCAATTATGATTATATATTAAAGGCCACATTATCATAAATACCTGAGTATTGGGAAAACAAGGAATATCCTTATGTACCCAGACAGGTGGGAATCGACAGAGCACTAACTATCGCACTTTCACAGAAAAAATGAACCTATGATAGAATAAAAAAGAATATAATTTTATTTTTAGAAATTTAACAGTAGTAGAGCCAAGCAGTTCGCTGCATAAATAGGCCAGCTCGACCGGCCATAGCTGATGCCGCGTTTGGTTCGGTGAGAGAGGTAAGTAGTACCTAAGTAATAATTAAGTAGTAGTAGTACCTAAGTAGTAATTGACTGATGTAATTGTAATTTGTAATGCTGAAATATAAGACAGTAACTGTCTTATATTTCAGCATTACGAATTTAGTGTCAACTTACCAAGAACTGTTCTTGGTGAGTTGTGGGAGTATGAACATATTATATTAATATAAGTCTTGCTTGGCCTAAACGACCTCTACACTGACGGTTACAGGTTAAGGGTGCGAAGGCGTTTTACGCTTTATTGCACTCTACATACTAAAAATTTATATTCACATAAAAAGAAATGTATGCAGTAAGGCACAATGAGCAGTCTTATCGTCGGCAGCGATTTCTTCATGGCCACCTTGAGCGTATTGAAATGAAATTACAAAATGGCGTCTGCGACAGGAATGTTCAAAAGACTGACGCCTGAATACTGAATCGCCACTCAAATATATAAGCGCGAGTTAAGCGTTTAAGTGGCTGTCACATTAGACAGAATACGTGAAATTTGAGCAGTAAGTAGCACTTTATTGATTGTCAGATTTGAGTGGCGGTTCAGTATTCGGGCGTGAGAGTATCAGACTTGGTAGAAGTAACACGGAGACCGCATCACTCACTCACACGAAGTGTGATTTGTCTGAGATTTGACTAAGCGTCTCACATATACGTGCCTCATTTAACTTGGCTCTCTCGTTTTATCACACAAGACGCGTCCTGTTGCAGGTACAATGAGGTAGAATTAACATGATTTATATCTACTGAATGGAGTTTTTGTATAAAAATCTAATTCCACATCGGTCGATTAAAATTCATAGTTCAACTTAAAACCACTAATCTTCTGCCTTCATCTGGGTAGCTACACTACTATTTTTTTAATATTTGTTCAAAAATTTACGACTGCTCTAATATATATATTTAATACATATAATATCATCATTATTTCGCAATTATTTTATTGTATTACTTGATTTCAAGATCGTATATTCTATCCTGTTTCATTAAAGATTTCAGGCAGAGAAATAATCGTATTAAATGGTAATGCATAAAATTAAACAATGTTCTATTTCATTGTAGATATAGCTACATAGTATTTTGGCACTTTATGGATAGATATATATATGAAGAAAACTCTTAAAATACTTAAAATAAATTGTAAAAAGCCTAAAATAACATTAATTGCTCTCCGGCGCTGTTGACTTTAATAGATATAGTCTATTAACTCTAAAACCATTTACTGACAATAGAAAAAAGGGAAAAAATAAAAAAGGTTAGTAAAACATTCAACTTTGGAAGAGCGAGTGTCTTCAGTAAAATGAGGCGTTCGTAAGAGCCTCAAATTAGGTACATTGGCATCCTTTTTCTGAATGTTATCTGTGACTGCGGACTCAGAAGAAAAATCTTATTCGAATAGTTTGACGTAATTGCGTTACGGTCACCGATCAAGTTGAGCTATTATTCCCCTCTATGTTGTACCTATAAAGCTAGATATTTGAACCATTTCTCGCAAAACTATAAATGTTCCGTTTTTTTATGAAATTCTAATATTACAAGATATTCATCGACATTTCACACATTGATCATATAAATTTTACATCTTGTATGCGAAATAATTATTCAAACCACTGGATAACAACTTTGGTACAACTACACATTTGGCTGCAGGGATGGGCCCGCTCGCCCAGTGAGATACCACCACTTGTCAGTATATCGTCGTAAAAAGGGATATATCTCGTGCCATTCGGTTAAAAATGTCAGTCAAGGCTAGTTACTTACCACCAGGTAAACCGCTTTCTTGTTTGCCCCCGTTTGCATAACAAACTAGCAAATTTCGAAATTGCCGTATAATTAATAATGTTTGCCCGATGTACTGTTATTCAAGATTATTTTATAAACTATATTAAAATAGAGAATATAATAATAGTAGTTGACCCAGCGAACTTTATTTCACCTCAGAAGAAGTAAAAATAGTACTTCACTACAATAAGCTGGCTCGATTGTTGAAAAACCAGGACCTCTTATCATATCGAGGTGAGGTGACTCATGTCGCGTGTTGCTTGGTGAGCGAGGTATCCAGCGGGAATACCCCTTTCCCTCTCCGCTTCAAATGTCGTAATTTCCACTTGCAACCCCTTATTTAAAGGCCAACAACGCAACTGTTACACTAACTGACATGAAGAAATAATAAAAAAGCATAAGTTTCACCAGAAAGCGTGCACTGCGTAAAATTTGCGGTATGACGTTCATTTAACCGTGTCATACAAACAATCTTATTAAACAGGAACATGGACCGATAAAAAAGCTAGATATTAAAATAAGGATAAGCGTGATAAGATGCTATAGGTATGTAGGGAGGATTCAAGAGCATTAAGAAGACACACAAGACGGCACACTATCCATGACTAAATTGCTCTGTTGTTTCTGCCTGGTACGCAAGGGAGTTGGCGTGAAGCTGAGCAATCAATGAGAAAGACATGTTTATTTTCGATGATTTTTCAATAGAGACACGAGACGTGATGGCTCGCGAATAAAGAATAATAATATTATTTCATGCAAGTCTAAAGGGATCGTAATATTTTACTCCACTGGAAGCAATTGGCGTTACTTCATTTTCAAAATAATCCCTCTGAACTGATGCGAAGGCATTTCGAACGCATTACTTCAAGAATCACTTTTACAGTTTGAGTACACAAGATTTTTGCTTACGTTTTGGTGTTTAAGATGTGAGATAACAGCGTGTTATATATACTTTTTTAGCCCTATCTGATAGGCACCCACAGCTTGGGGAGCTGGCGATAATGTTGGACTCCACGTCCCCTACCAATCTCTTAATACGACGGTCTACCGGTTAAAACCACGGGGGTGTTTCTACTGATCATATACGAGCATCAAGGTCGAGCATGTAATATACCTTTATAAGATTTTAGCCGTAATACGTACAGCGCCATTCGCTTCTAAACTAATTAAACCTTGTAATAAAAAATCCAATAAAGAATTTATTAAATAACTATATGAACTATACAATTTTTATCTGAATCGTTTTAACACATTCAAACCAACCAGACGCAATTCAAGCATCCTCATCACGGAAAAGAATCAGATAAAAATCGAACTTAAATGATCCAGCAAGTCGATACTATTATTTAATTGTTATTAACAATAAAATAATAGTATCGACTATACAGCACATAGACAGTCATACATTTTTATTTTAAAAAACAAAGTCTTCGACTTTATTTTATTATATACAATAGGTTTTATTTATAATATACTAGCTGACCCGGCGAACTTTGTTCCGCATCAAAAGTAATAACTGCTGTCCCGCTATGTTAATACTGCAGTATCTTCGAAAATATTCGTTTAAATTGCATGCTGTAAAGGGCCAGGATCATCTACATTACATGGACAATCTATCTATGACATTTATTTGGATGAAAATTAATACTGTGATGTTTAAAATAGCTTCGTAAATAGGCCTTTATTTCTCGTAAAAAGTAAAATTTAAAAATGACCATTAAGAGTCGCGGACTTTTTTTTAGACCTTTTAAAGGTGTATAATAATTTAGTACATTGTTTTGATTTATCACTTAGGGTTCAGGCAGCGTTTCCGATTAAAGTTCTTAATCTTGAAAATTAACACTTTTTTTTTTACTACACTATAAATGAATTATAGACGAAAACCACCATTTATTTATTATATATTTCAATCAGTATACACGATTGATATTCAAAATGATTCGCAACAGTCTTACTTTGCTGGAAAAATTGCAAATTAAGTCACGTACACTTAGCTGGAATGAGGGATCACATCAATGCCATAAATAAACTGTCTGTACATTTACTGAAGGGGCATTATTGGAGAGAGTAGCAAAAAAGAATGTGTCTGTTGTTTTTTTTTGGAGTTTACTCCTTAAGAATCGATTTACATATATAGGCCCGGGGTATGAAAATTATGGGGACCAAAATCGTACTAGAGAGTATAGCATGTCACACGAAATGCGTTATGCGCTATAGTCACAGAGCATATAAATAAGAGTCGGCACTCCATACAATGTCCTGAGCTCTTTATAGAAACACTCTTTATAGCGATACGCCATTCTCTATTACGAAGAAATGTGTTCATATTTGTAGACAGTAAATATTTATTATTGACGTGACAACGTCTTAAATTAGGTTGCGGCTGGGAGTCACTTATGAAAAAGTGTAACGCTCGGTAACGTTACGATGAGTCACCGAACGAGAGAGAGGCCCGCCGAATGCCTTGCGTCTCTCTCCCACTCAACTATGATCGGTCTGCCGCGCGCGCAGCACTAGAGAATTAGGCGCATTGAATCGGCGCATGCTTGTGTCTCTGTCTTTGTCTTTCTCGAACGTTCTTGGCGTTGGAAAAACAAGAAAGCGTCATAATACAAGTTCACACGTGTGGTTAAAGTATCGTCAGCTGTGTCTGTAGTGAAAATGTGGAGTGCTTAGATTCGTCATTTACAACAACTACAACAATAAAGGTAAATAATTGTACACTGATATTTCATTATCGTAAACTATGATTGATTGATTAATTGTTAGATTGACACAAAAGTTGAGAAACTGAGTTTATAGGTTATGTCATACTATTGATAAATGTTGATAGTGTTAAGTAAATTATTAGTTTAAAATTAATTAATTAATTAATTATTATTTTACAAATTTTCATTAATTTCAAATTTATTTAGCAAAAATTTGAACCTTCGATCTGAATAAATGTTTTGATTTTCGAATTGATTCTTTAAAATTACAAATATTAAGAAAAAGTGGCAGATATAAGAAAACTTGATTTAAACTGTGTTGAGCAAGAATTTTAACATCTAATTTAAGTAAATGTTTTAATTTTCAACTTCATCATTTACAATTACAAATTTTAATTAATTTCAAATTTATTTAGCAAAAATTTGAACCTTCGATCTGAATAAGTGTTTTGATTTTCAAATTGATTCTTTAAAATTAAAAATTCATCCATTCAATTTCAAATGTTCAACAGGAATCACCACTCTCAAAACAATGGAAACGGACGAGCAAATGCCTTCAACTTAATTATATTCATATCAATAAATATTCTACCGAGAAAAAGACGTTGTCACGTAAAATCTTCGCCCGTAAAACCGACTTTACAGGCAACCAGATTTTTTATTTTTATTTTATAATCGTTCTTGAGGAGTAAACTCCAGTCGTGCGTCGGAGCGGACACACACACTTTTTTCTTGTTTTTTCGAGACCGAATGAAAGAACTTCATTACGTTCCGAATCACAGACGGACAAACTCTACAAATCCATGCAACAAATTTCGTCAAGACAACTACCTTATAATAATTTAAAATAAAATATTAAAGTTGAATGAAATACAAGAAAGAGAACTCGAACAAGTAAAAGTCCATAATAACAGACTAGGATTGAACTTAAAAGTAGTCATGGTACGTTTTACAAACTTAAAATTACGAAAATAAGGACCTGAAGTCGTACTGTCATATTAAAAAATATACCGCGCGCCATATTATACGCCATGTTAATAAAAAAATAATATTAACAAAAAAGTAGTCATTGCTGGCCCACGCCAACGTAGCTAAGGTTAACGACTAATTTAAAAGATAAAATAAAATTGATATTTTAAGAAGTAACTGATTTTGTAGACGATTAAGAGTAGTTTAATATCTGTTGAGTTTTGGCAACAAAAAAAAAATATTACATAACCTTTAAACCTACACGTGACGTCATAAAATATACCTTAGTTTATTATAAGTAAGCATAGGTATACTGTCGCTTGGCGTAAACCGGAAATTGGACAGACGATTTATAAACAAATATATATTATTCTGAATTATTTATTACATGTAGGTATAAACAAAGACTTCAATAACTACTAATCATTTCAGAAGTTACGTCGCGTGTCAACCGAACTTTATCATAATAAATAACTCATAAAATTATCTTTGAAAACTGTAACTCCGTATTGATAATTTTATCTCGCAGAGAGATTCCAATCATAACCCGTTCCGTAGCACGCTGAGCAACCTTGAGCTTCGTCATGAGGCCAACATTCATAGACCACGCCACAGCTCCGTTTGTCATCACTGGTTATACAAGTTGGTTATAGACCTTAGACTCAAGATACTGTGCGATGTTAGATAAGAAGATTTCCTTTACTAGTTTATTACCTGGAATTCAAACGACAGTAACTCTTTTAACGTAGCAGGTATGCAGTGAAAAGGTGGAAGGATGTAGCGATGTAGCGGTCGAGGGCACCACGACTCACTTTTCATGAACAAATCGATCGGATTCTCGTGGACGGTAATGTCAGCAGCCTTAAAATCCTACAAGCGTTTAAGAGAGGAGTTATAAAAGTAAAAAAAAAACAAGGAAAATATGTTAGAATTGTCAATGAATGAAAGCTTCCCTAAGTACAATTCGCAATTCTGTCCAGAGTGGGTCGGTTGTTCATTGCGTTATAGGATCCCAGTGGTCCAGAGATAATAGAGTAGCACGATAAAAGATTTCCCGAGACAGTGCTAGTCACGACGCCGCCACTAAAATGATTTCCACTTCGCCTCGGCTACTACAATTGGATTTGCACCTGCTTATTTACATCAACTGAAAGAAACTCTGCTCTTTTGTGACTTCCCGACTTTTACGACCCAATTTTTCAGGTCTCAAATGGAATAATAATGGTAGTGGAAATTATTACCCAAAATAGGCACAGTTTTATCAGTTATCGACATATTTATTACAGTTAACATCCAAAAGGAATTCTGAAAAGTCTTTGGTCTGAGCCAGGATTTCATCCCATGGTTTCTAGATTCCAAAAGGTAGTGCTTGACCAGACTAGCAAGATCTAATATTTTTGAAGAGTTTTCTAAATTCATTTTCTTGAATGTGATTTTACTTGCTGATGGAGTTCTGTAGAACTATAAACATTGCTCGGTATCGAGACTGCATTAAAATCTGATAAGTAAATATTCTATTGTTTAATGGTTGTTTGAGAACTTCCTCTGTATACAGAAGTTCCTTGCGCAAACATTAAACAATAATCATATATCAGCGCGCATTTCTCTGCAAAATGAACAGTGACAACAATCTGGAAGTAACTTTAAAAGCTTTGCCAAGAAATATATACATTTATATACATAATTATTCTTCGGTTTCGAAATCAAATCGCTGTTACATTTATACAAAATATACATTCGCGCAAATGAATAAGAACATTCATCTCAAATCTCATCAGTCTCAAATTGGCAATAATTTTTGTGTAGAAATTAATGCAATATTTTTTAAACAGTTTCTTTTATATTTACGGTCTACCGGTTAAAACCACGGGGGTGTTTCTACTGATCATATACGAGCATCAAGGTCGAGCATGTAATATACCTTTATAAGATTTTAGCCGTAATACGTACAGCGCCATTCGCTTCTAAACTAATTAAACCTTGTAATAAAAAATCCAATAAAGAATTTATTAAATAACTATATGAACTATACAATTTTTATCTGAATCGTTTTAACACATTCAAACCAACCAGACGCAATTCAAGCATCCTCATCACAGAAAAGAATCAGATAAAAATCGAACTTAAATGATCCAGCAAGTCGATACTATTATTTAATTGTTATTAACAATAAAATAATAGTATCGACTATACAGCACATAGACAGTCATACATTTTTATTTTAAAAAACAAAGTCTTCGACTTTATTTTATTATATACAATAGGTTTTATTTATAATATACTAGCTGACCCGGCGAACTTTGTTCCGCATCAAAAGTAATAACTGCTGTCCCGCTATGTTAATACTGCAGTATCTTCGAAAATATTCGTTTAAATTGCATGCTGTAAAGGGCCAGGATCATCTACATTACATGGACAATCTATCTATGACATTTATTTGGATGAAAATTAATACTGTGATGTTTAAAATAGCTTCGTAAATAGGCCTTTATTTCTCGTAAAAAGTAAAATTTAAAAATGACCATTAAGAGTCGCGGACTTTTTTTTAGACCTTTTAAAGGTGTATAATAATTTAGTACATTGTTTTGATTTATCACTTAGGGTTCAGGCAGCGTTTCCGATTAAAGTTCTTAATCTTGAAAATTAACACTTTTTTTTTTACTACACTATAAATGAATTATAGACGAAAACCACCATTTATTTATTATATATTTCAATCAGTATACACGATTGATATTCAAAATGATTCGCAACAGTCTTACTTTGCTGGAAAAATTGCAAATTAAGTCACGTACACTTAGCTGGAATGAGGGATCACATCAATGCCATAAATAAACTGTCTGTACATTTACTGAAGGGGCATTATTGGAGAGAGTAGCAAAAAAGAATGTGTCTGTTGTTTTTTTTTGGAGTTTACTCCTTAAGAATCGATTTACATATATAGGCCCGGGGTATGAAAATTATGGGGACCAAAATCGTACTAGAGAGTATAGCATGTCACACGAAATGCGTTATGCGCTATAGTCACAGAGCATATAAATAAGAGTCGGCACTCCATACAATGTCCTGAGCTCTTTATAGAAACACTCTTTATAGCGATACGCCATTCTCTATTACGAAGAAATGTGTTCATATTTGTAGACAGTAAATATTTATTATTGACGTGACAACGTCTTAAATTAGGTTGCGGCTGGGAGTCACTTATGAAAAAGTGTAACGCTCGGTAACGTTACGATGAGTCACCGAACGAGAGAGAGGCCCGCCGAATGCCTTGCGTCTCTCTCCCACTCAACTATGATCGGTCTGCCGCGCGCGCAGCACTAGAGAATTAGGCGCATTGAATCGGCGCATGCTTGTGTCTCTGTCTTTGTCTTTCTCGAACGTTCTTGGCGTTGGAAAAACAAGAAAGCGTCATAATACAAGTTCACACGTGTGGTTAAAGTATCGTCAGCTGTGTCTGTAGTGAAAATGTGGAGTGCTTAGATTCGTCATTTACAACAACTACAACAATAAAGGTAAATAATTGTACACTGATATTTCATTATCGTAAACTATGATTGATTGATTAATTGTTAGATTGACACAAAAGTTGAGAAACTGAGTTTATAGGTTATGTCATACTATTGATAAATGTTGATAGTGTTAAGTAAATTATTAGTTTAAAATTAATTAATTAATTAATTATTATTTTACAAATTTTCATTAATTTCAAATTTATTTAGCAAAAATTTGAACCTTCGATCTGAATAAATGTTTTGATTTTCGAATTGATTCTTTAAAATTACAAATATTAAGAAAAAGTGGCAGATATAAGAAAACTTGATTTAAACTGTGTTGAGCAAGAATTTTAACATCTAATTTAAGTAAATGTTTTAATTTTCAACTTCATCATTTACAATTACAAATTTTAATTAATTTCAAATTTATTTAGCAAAAATTTGAACCTTCGATCTGAATAAGTGTTTTGATTTTCAAATTGATTCTTTAAAATTAAAAATTCATCCATTCAATTTCAAATGTTCAACAGGAATCACCACTCTCAAAACAATGGAAACGGACGAGCAAATGCCTTCAACTTAATTATATTCATATCAATAAATATTCTACCGAGAAAAAGACGTTGTCACGTAAAATCTTCGCCCGTAAAACCGACTTTACAGGCAACCAGATTTTTTATTTTTATTTTATAATCGTTCTTGAGGAGTAAACTCCAGTCGTGCGTCGGAGCGGACACACACACTTTTTTCTTGTTTTTTCGAGACCGAATGAAAGAACTTCATTACGTTCCGAATCACAGACGGACAAACTCTACAAATCCATGCAACAAATTTCGTCAAGACAACTACCTTATAATAATTTAAAATAAAATATTAAAGTTGAATGAAATACAAGAAAGAGAACTCGAACAAGTAAAAGTCCATAATAACAGACTAGGATTGAACTTAAAAGTAGTCATGGTACGTTTTACAAACTTAAAATTACGAAAATAAGGACCTGAAGTCGTACTGTCATATTAAAAAATATACCGCGCGCCATATTATACGCCATGTTAATAAAAAAATAATATTAACAAAAAAGTAGTCATTGCTGGCCCACGCCAACGTAGCTAAGGTTAACGACTAATTTAAAAGATAAAATAAAATTGATATTTTAAGAAGTAACTGATTTTGTAGACGATTAAGAGTAGTTTAATATCTGTTGAGTTTTGGCAACAAAAAAAAAATATTACATAACCTTTAAACCTACACGTGACGTCATAAAATATACCTTAGTTTATTATAAGTAAGCATAGGTATACTGTCGCTTGGCGTAAACCGGAAATTGGACAGACGATTTATAAACAAATATATATTATTCTGAATTATTTATTACATGTAGGTATAAACAAAGACTTCAATAACTACTAATCATTTCAGAAGTTACGTCGCGTGTCAACCGAACTTTATCATAATAAATAACTCATAAAATTATCTTTGAAAACTGTAACTCCGTATTGATAATTTTATCTCGCAGAGAGATTCCAATCATAACCCGTTCCGTAGCACGCTGAGCAACCTTGAGCTTCGTCATGAGGCCAACATTCATAGACCACGCCACAGCTCCGTTTGTCATCACTGGTTATACAAGTTGGTTATAGACCTTAGACTCAAGATACTGTGCGATGTTAGATAAGAAGATTTCCTTTACTAGTTTATTACCTGGAATTCAAACGACAGTAACTCTTTTAACGTAGCAGGTATGCAGTGAAAAGGTGGAAGGATGTAGCGATGTAGCGGTCGAGGGCACCACGACTCACTTTTCATGAACAAATCGATCGGATTCTCGTGGACGGTAATGTCAGCAGCCTTAAAATCCTACAAGCGTTTAAGAGAGGAGTTATAAAAGTAAAAAAAAAACAAGGAAAATATGTTAGAATTGTCAATGAATGAAAGCTTCCCTAAGTACAATTCGCAATTCTGTCCAGAGTGGGTCGGTTGTTCATTGCGTTATAGGATCCCAGTGGTCCAGAGATAATAGAGTAGCACGATAAAAGATTTCCCGAGACAGTGCTAGTCACGACGCCGCCACTAAAATGATTTCCACTTCGCCTCGGCTACTACAATTGGATTTGCACCTGCTTATTTACATCAACTGAAAGAAACTCTGCTCTTTTGTGACTTCCCGACTTTTACGACCCAATTTTTCAGGTCTCAAATGGAATAATAATGGTAGTGGAAATTATTACCCAAAATAGGCACAGTTTTATCAGTTATCGACATATTTATTACAGTTAACATCCAAAAGGAATTCTGAAAAGTCTTTGGTCTGAGCCAGGATTTCATCCCATGGTTTCTAGATTCCAAAAGGTAGTGCTTGACCAGACTAGCAAGATCTAATATTTTTGAAGAGTTTTCTAAATTCATTTTCTTGAATGTGATTTTACTTGCTGATGGAGTTCTGTAGAACTATAAACATTGCTCGGTATCGAGACTGCATTAAAATCTGATAAGTAAATATTCTATTGTTTAATGGTTGTTTGAGAACTTCCTCTGTATACAGAAGTTCCTTGCGCAAACATTAAACAATAATCATATATCAGCGCGCATTTCTCTGCAAAATGAACAGTGACAACAATCTGGAAGTAACTTTAAAAGCTTTGCCAAGAAATATATACATTTATATACATAATTATTCTTCGGTTTCGAAATCAAATCGCTGTTACATTTATACAAAATATACATTCGCGCAAATGAATAAGAACATTCATCTCAAATCTCATCAGTCTCAAATTGGCAATAATTTTTGTGTAGAAATTAATGCAATATTTTTTAAACAGTTTCTTTTATATTTACGGTCTACCGGTTAAAACCACGGGGGTGTTTCTACTGATCATATACGAGCATCAAGGTCGAGCATGTAATATACCTTTATAAGATTTTAGCCGTAATACGTACAGCGCCATTCGCTTCTAAACTAATTAAACCTTGTAATAAAAAATCCAATAAAGAATTTATTAAATAACTATATGAACTATACAATTTTTATCTGAATCGTTTTAACACATTCAAACCAACCAGACGCAATTCAAGCATCCTCATCACAGAAAAGAATCAGATAAAAATCGAACTTAAATGATCCAGCAAGTCGATACTATTATTTAATTGTTATTAACAATAAAATAATAGTATCGACTATACAGCACATAGACAGTCATACATTTTTATTTTAAAAAACAAAGTCTTCGACTTTATTTTATTATATACAATAGGTTTTATTTATAATATACTAGCTGACCCGGCGAACTTTGTTCCGCATCAAAAGTAATAACTGCTGTCCCGCTATGTTAATACTGCAGTATCTTCGAAAATATTCGTTTAAATTGCATGCTGTAAAGGGCCAGGATCATCTACATTACATGGACAATCTATCTATGACATTTATTTGGATGAAAATTAATACTGTGATGTTTAAAATAGCTTCGTAAATAGGCCTTTATTTCTCGTAAAAAGTAAAATTTAAAAATGACCATTAAGAGTCGCGGACTTTTTTTTAGACCTTTTAAAGGTGTATAATAATTTAGTACATTGTTTTGATTTATCACTTAGGGTTCAGGCAGCGTTTCCGATTAAAGTTCTTAATCTTGAAAATTAACACTTTTTTTTTTACTACACTATAAATGAATTATAGACGAAAACCACCATTTATTTATTATATATTTCAATCAGTATACACGATTGATATTCAAAATGATTCGCAACAGTCTTACTTTGCTGGAAAAATTGCAAATTAAGTCACGTACACTTAGCTGGAATGAGGGATCACATCAATGCCATAAATAAACTGTCTGTACATTTACTGAAGGGGCATTATTGGAGAGAGTAGCAAAAAAGAATGTGTCTGTTGTTTTTTTTTGGAGTTTACTCCTTAAGAATCGATTTACATATATAGGCCCGGGGTATGAAAATTATGGGGACCAAAATCGTACTAGAGAGTATAGCATGTCACACGAAATGCGTTATGCGCTATAGTCACAGAGCATATAAATAAGAGTCGGCACTCCATACAATGTCCTGAGCTCTTTATAGAAACACTCTTTATAGCGATACGCCATTCTCTATTACGAAGAAATGTGTTCATATTTGTAGACAGTAAATATTTATTATTGACGTGACAACGTCTTAAATTAGGTTGCGGCTGGGAGTCACTTATGAAAAAGTGTAACGCTCGGTAACGTTACGATGAGTCACCGAACGAGAGAGAGGCCCGCCGAATGCCTTGCGTCTCTCTCCCACTCAACTATGATCGGTCTGCCGCGCGCGCAGCACTAGAGAATTAGGCGCATTGAATCGGCGCATGCTTGTGTCTCTGTCTTTGTCTTTCTCGAACGTTCTTGGCGTTGGAAAAACAAGAAAGCGTCATAATACAAGTTCACACGTGTGGTTAAAGTATCGTCAGCTGTGTCTGTAGTGAAAATGTGGAGTGCTTAGATTCGTCATTTACAACAACTACAACAATAAAGGTAAATAATTGTACACTGATATTTCATTATCGTAAACTATGATTGATTGATTAATTGTTAGATTGACACAAAAGTTGAGAAACTGAGTTTATAGGTTATGTCATACTATTGATAAATGTTGATAGTGTTAAGTAAATTATTAGTTTAAAATTAATTAATTAATTAATTATTATTTTACAAATTTTCATTAATTTCAAATTTATTTAGCAAAAATTTGAACCTTCGATCTGAATAAATGTTTTGATTTTCGAATTGATTCTTTAAAATTACAAATATTAAGAAAAAGTGGCAGATATAAGAAAACTTGATTTAAACTGTGTTGAGCAAGAATTTTAACATCTAATTTAAGTAAATGTTTTAATTTTCAACTTCATCATTTACAATTACAAATTTTAATTAATTTCAAATTTATTTAGCAAAAATTTGAACCTTCGATCTGAATAAGTGTTTTGATTTTCAAATTGATTCTTTAAAATTAAAAATTCATCCATTCAATTTCAAATGTTCAACAGGAATCACCACTCTCAAAACAATGGAAACGGACGAGCAAATGCCTTCAACTTAATTATATTCATATCAATAAATATTCTACCGAGAAAAAGACGTTGTCACGTAAAATCTTCGCCCGTAAAACCGACTTTACAGGCAACCAGATTTTTTATTTTTATTTTATAATCGTTCTTGAGGAGTAAACTCCAGTCGTGCGTCGGAGCGGACACACACACTTTTTTCTTGTTTTTTCGAGACCGAATGAAAGAACTTCATTACGTTCCGAATCACAGACGGACAAACTCTACAAATCCATGCAACAAATTTCGTCAAGACAACTACCTTATAATAATTTAAAATAAAATATTAAAGTTGAATGAAATACAAGAAAGAGAACTCGAACAAGTAAAAGTCCATAATAACAGACTAGGATTGAACTTAAAAGTAGTCATGGTACGTTTTACAAACTTAAAATTACGAAAATAAGGACCTGAAGTCGTACTGTCATATTAAAAAATATACCGCGCGCCATATTATACGCCATGTTAATAAAAAAATAATATTAACAAAAAAGTAGTCATTGCTGGCCCACGCCAACGTAGCTAAGGTTAACGACTAATTTAAAAGATAAAATAAAATTGATATTTTAAGAAGTAACTGATTTTGTAGACGATTAAGAGTAGTTTAATATCTGTTGAGTTTTGGCAACAAAAAAAAAATATTACATAACCTTTAAACCTACACGTGACGTCATAAAATATACCTTAGTTTATTATAAGTAAGCATAGGTATACTGTCGCTTGGCGTAAACCGGAAATTGGACAGACGATTTATAAACAAATATATATTATTCTGAATTATTTATTACATGTAGGTATAAACAAAGACTTCAATAACTACTAATCATTTCAGAAGTTACGTCGCGTGTCAACCGAACTTTATCATAATAAATAACTCATAAAATTATCTTTGAAAACTGTAACTCCGTATTGATAATTTTATCTCGCAGAGAGATTCCAATCATAACCCGTTCCGTAGCACGCTGAGCAACCTTGAGCTTCGTCATGAGGCCAACATTCATAGACCACGCCACAGCTCCGTTTGTCATCACTGGTTATACAAGTTGGTTATAGACCTTAGACTCAAGATACTGTGCGATGTTAGATAAGAAGATTTCCTTTACTAGTTTATTACCTGGAATTCAAACGACAGTAACTCTTTTAACGTAGCAGGTATGCAGTGAAAAGGTGGAAGGATGTAGCGATGTAGCGGTCGAGGGCACCACGACTCACTTTTCATGAACAAATCGATCGGATTCTCGTGGACGGTAATGTCAGCAGCCTTAAAATCCTACAAGCGTTTAAGAGAGGAGTTATAAAAGTAAAAAAAAAACAAGGAAAATATGTTAGAATTGTCAATGAATGAAAGCTTCCCTAAGTACAATTCGCAATTCTGTCCAGAGTGGGTCGGTTGTTCATTGCGTTATAGGATCCCAGTGGTCCAGAGATAATAGAGTAGCACGATAAAAGATTTCCCGAGACAGTGCTAGTCACGACGCCGCCACTAAAATGATTTCCACTTCGCCTCGGCTACTACAATTGGATTTGCACCTGCTTATTTACATCAACTGAAAGAAACTCTGCTCTTTTGTGACTTCCCGACTTTTACGACCCAATTTTTCAGGTCTCAAATGGAATAATAATGGTAGTGGAAATTATTACCCAAAATAGGCACAGTTTTATCAGTTATCGACATATTTATTACAGTTAACATCCAAAAGGAATTCTGAAAAGTCTTTGGTCTGAGCCAGGATTTCATCCCATGGTTTCTAGATTCCAAAAGGTAGTGCTTGACCAGACTAGCAAGATCTAATATTTTTGAAGAGTTTTCTAAATTCATTTTCTTGAATGTGATTTTACTTGCTGATGGAGTTCTGTAGAACTATAAACATTGCTCGGTATCGAGACTGCATTAAAATCTGATAAGTAAATATTCTATTGTTTAATGGTTGTTTGAGAACTTCCTCTGTATACAGAAGTTCCTTGCGCAAACATTAAACAATAATCATATATCAGCGCGCATTTCTCTGCAAAATGAACAGTGACAACAATCTGGAAGTAACTTTAAAAGCTTTGCCAAGAAATATATACATTTATATACATAATTATTCTTCGGTTTCGAAATCAAATCGCTGTTACATTTATACAAAATATACATTCGCGCAAATGAATAAGAACATTCATCTCAAATCTCATCAGTCTCAAATTGGCAATAATTTTTGTGTAGAAATTAATGCAATATTTTTTAAACAGTTTCTTTTATATTTACAATTTCGATTTCACTCTTGAATAATACTATTTCATTCAACTTTAAAGTTATGTTGAAATATTACGTAATAGCTTTCGCTTCGACGGCTTTTCTTGGAGCTCCTTGACAAATAGTAAAAAAATGGGCACAGACAATCAACCGGGGATGTTTTTTGGCCTTAAAAAAGTTAACTTTGAAAACTTTGTGCCCGGTATGGTAATAGGTTCGCGAACTATTCCATTTGACTTACACATAACGGCGATATGAGGCTAAACGGCCGCTGCCTACACCTTCGGGTAACAAAGGCATGAAGTTATGTTATGTTATGTAAAACATATATTCGCGCAAATGAATGTAGTAGTATTAATGGAATATTTTATAGATGGTTTCTTTTATACTAACTATTTCGATTTTACTTTTGAATAATGCTATTTCATTCAATTTCATTGAATTTCGTAGAAATATTACGAAAAAGTTTTCACGTTGAGAGCTTTTCTTTTAGCTCCTTGACAAACCGATGAAAGTTTCCTTACGATGAAATAAAACAACTAACCAAAGTAATAAAAAAAGGAAAACAATAGCTTTAAAAATGGGCACAGACAATCAACCGGTAATATTTATTAGCGTTAAAAAAAGTTATTTATATTCAAGCTACGCTGCACTGAAACCACTAGAAAATAACTTGACATATTTTTACTGCCTTAAAATGAAGATAAATAAAGGCTTGATATATATATTATTAGCAAATTTATATGTCAAGGAAGTAATTGTAAGAATACATGGTAGCAAGAATCAAGGTCAATCGTCATGGGAGTCGGAAGAAAGAGCCCTCCAATTCGGAATCAAGTAGTCTTGGGTTCAAATCCTAGTAAACACTAATTACTTTCTATACCTAATGATGATGGTAGATGGTTCCGTTTCCTATTCAATTTTGGGAAAGAAATTCGGCGAGTCGAGGGGTTAAAGATCCTCTAGGTTGGAAAAAGCGTAAATTTACAAAAAATATACCATATAATATACTTTAACTGCAGTAGCTCTACAAATAACAAACAAGAAATCAAAAGATTCTTATGTAGGTTTGGTATTATTCGCCGACGGGCCGCGAGGGCGGTCCGGGGGAGCTTCGGGAAGCTCCCCGAGGATGAGCCCCCCCCTCGTGACAGAGGGGGGGGGGCGACGGCGTGGTGGACCAGAGGGCCGATGCACTGTCCTGGGCCACCCCAACGCCGGAGGAAGGCCGCCGCGAGGTTTTAGTGGGTAAACCTAGGATTGGATTGGAGTTTACTGTTTTGGGAGTCCCACACTACCCCCTGCCGTTAGACGGGGGGTGTGCATAAAGCATTTCCTCGCGTAAAAAAAAAAAATCTTTGTGCACCATTAATTATTGCAATGCAAGAATATAAACATAACATAACATAACTTCACGCCTTTTGTTACCCGAAGGTATAGGCAGCGGCTGTTAAGCCTCGTCTCGCCGTTATGTTTACGTCCCAAATGGAATAGGTGGCGAACCTATTGCCATACCGGGCACAAAGTTTGTCAGTCATCGGTATTTATCACACATATAAGCAAGCAATATAAGCAAGCAAGAATATAATTATGTTTTTTTGTGATTTGGAAATGTTACTTAGCGATTTACGTCATTACTTAGTGTCTAACAGCTCTAGAGAAAAGAGTTTACAACATACTAAGCACACTCTTAAAAAAAAAAAAAACTTATAATTTAAACTTAGAGACTTTAAATCACCAATGCCTACACACTCAAGTATTAAATGCATAACCTTACAGTTCCATTATTCCTATTTTTAATATCAATATCAAAGTAAGCGTGAATTTCAGCGGCACTACATATTACCCCGCGAGACTTCTCAATGTGACTTTGAATTAGATATCAATCCAGTCCACTTCAGTTCAAAATCTCTAACAACTTTATTTACTATACGTAGTCCAACAAAACGCTGCTACACTCATTTCAGATTCCTTTTTGTATCATCACAAAGAGGCTGCTCTAATGGCGAAGCGACTGGAGCAATTTTGGTATATAAACAGTCAATCTTTTTTAAAATTTACAAATAAATTTTTCTCTTTTTTAAAGCTGAACTCGTCTTGATATTGTGAAATTCATGTAGCTCTATTTCTTAATATTTAAATATTGGAAATGAATTTGGTCCAAGTCAATTCTTCGGTGGGTAGAAAGAACAGATCGCCTTATAAAATATACGTGAATTGCTTGTAAAATAATTATTATTTTATCTCATTTTCATTTTATAATTATACTAGTTGACCCGGCGAACTTCGTTCCGCATCGAAAGAAATAAATTAGTAATATTTGGATCTTAAAAAGTTCAATTTGTGCTATTTATCGGCACGCGTTTTGGCGCGCAAACGCAACTGCTATGTACCGCTATGTTAATACTGGAATATCTTCGTAAATATTAGTTTAAATTACATGCTGTAAATGGCTATATTAATCTATATTAAAGGCACAATCTATTTAAGACACTAAATTGGATGAAAATTAATGCTGTAATGTTTAAAATTGCTTCGTAAATAAGCCATTATTTCTCGTAAAAAGTTAAAAAATAATAATGGTCATTGTTAGTTATCCCTAAGACATAGACATATGCCCTCGCGGACTTTTTTATAGACCTTTTAAAGGTGTATAATAATGTAGTACATTGTTTTGATTTATCACTTAGGGTTCAGGCAGCGTTTTCGATTAAAGTTTTAAATCTTGAAAATTATCATTTTTTTTCACTACACTATTCATGAATTATAGATCAAAACCACCCCGTTGACACCCTCTAACTATTAAAAAAAACCGCATCAAAATCCGTTGCATAGTTTCAAAGATTTAAGCATACAAAGGGACATAGGGAAAGAGAAAGCGACTTCGTTTTATACTATGTAGTGATATATTTAAGAACTATACATTTTTCTTAAGATAGAATACATTGTTTTTTTTTTTTATTTTTTCTAAAAATTCCGTAGGAACCTGATATGTCCCATTAAGAAAGCTGTTGTTTTTTTTCATATTCACATAAAAAGAAATGTATGTAGTAAGGCACAATGAGCGGTCTTATCGCCGGCAACGATTTCTTCCAGGCCACCTTGAGCCTATTAATAAAATTTCTAAATGGCGCCCTTGACAAGAATGTTCAAAAGACTGAGAGTTTCAGACTTGGTAGAAGTAACACGGGAACCGCATCACTCACTCACACGAAGTGTGATTTGTCTGAGATTTGATTAAGCGTCTCACATATACCTACGTACCTCATTTAACTTGGCTCTCTCGTTTTATCACACAAGACGCGTCCTGTTGCAGGTAAAATGAGGTAGACTTAACATGATTTATATCTACTGAATGGAGTTTTTGTATAAAAATCTAATTCCACATAGGTCGATTAAAGTTCATAGTTCAACTTAAAACCAATAATCTTTGACTATATCGATTGCTATATCAAAATTTTTGGATTTTGCATCAAAAATTTCAGAGCTTTCTTTAATTAAATATAAATGTTATTTATTTATTTCTTAGATTTTCGCGAATCACATTCATAACATTGAAACAACTTTAATACTTGTTGTGCTGACCCCACTTAGTGTGGAATAAGCGCTGTAAATTATATTGGCCTTGATAAACCCGACCGTAGTCAAAACTGCTTGAAAATACTAACAAACACCTGGTGGGTTATAATAATTTAAACTGCAATTAAAAATTTAAAATATTATTATTTGTGATAGAATTAATTTGAATTTTCAAGACTGAATGAATGTCACATTCCAAAACATTAAATAAAAATATATTCAGCACGTATAATAATTAAGGTTGCCAAATACACATAAATGAACTCAGCATTTTGACTTCATTACATTCGAGCTATAATTATGTAAATTAAAGGTCACGGTTACCCCGAAAAACATATAGCATATACGAGTATTAAGCTTATCTTAAACGTCCGTTTATTTTATAGAAAGGAATTTTAAAATAATCAGATTAGGGGATCATGAGTTCCGAGCGTTGCTTTTGTACGTAACAAAATTAATAAGATACAACGGCGTCTCTCTGTTTATTGTTATTCAACAATAAACAAAACTGATGTTCTTTATTTAAATTTGTTTTTTTTTTTGTTTTTTAATATGCGATCTAAAGAAGTAAAGAGGATTTAACTAAATAAAGATGGCTTTCACTAAAACTTTCCCAATAATAACTTTGAAGTTGTTGTATTAGATTTTAATTTAAAATGTAATAAAATATCATCTACATAATTTGGAATGTTATTCTTCTGAAATAATGAAAACTGTCATTTTAAAAGTATACCTTTTGTACATACCAAAAAAAAAAACATTTAAGGCACAGAATATGAAAAATATCTTATGGTTTAGTCTTGAAGATCATCTAACCTATATATACCAACTTTCATCAAAGTATAGACGTGAAAAACATACAGACACTCATACAAACTTTCATAAAAAGTATGTCCTATGTTATACTGGGTTAAAATTACGGGTTGATTTAATAAAATCGAGAATACAAAGCTATACTTTGTATTCTCGATTTTATTAAATCAACCCGTACCTCTGGGTACCTCTCTCGCCGAACGAAATACGGCATGAGCCACTTTAAGTCGATCTTCTGAGAGGCCGTGGTATTTCACCGGTCCAGCCGGCCCATTCATGCAGCGAACTACTTGGCTCTACCACTATTATTTTTGTGTTATTTTGTTGTTATTTTTAATTATTAGATAATTATCTTATTTTTCTAAGTTAGTGGAAATCAGAGTATAACTATTATTAAATATTGATTGATTTTTAGTTTATAGGTAAGTATTTTGTTAAAGAATTACTTTTATTATTTAAATCTTATTGATTTATATTAATTATATATGACACTTGGGTAAGATTGAGGTATTTAAGTTTACACAAAAAATCTACCACTGGGTCAAAAACGCGGCCAGTCCTGAGAAAGACCCAGCAAGAAAACTCAGCGGCTGTTCTTGAAAACTGATTATTATTTTTGATTTTAGACGGGCTATTGATAGTACTATTATTTATAGTATTTTGAGAAAAGAACTTGGTTTCCAGGTTAATACGTCGGGAAATACATACACACATACATAACTTCACGCCAAATCCCTCGCGGGGTAGACGGAGAGAACAGAGCGACATAGGGCACGATTCTTACACGCCTCACTCGCTTCGTTGACTTTTATAACTCTTTTCATGCACGCGTCGGGAAATAAAAAGGAAATAAGTTCTAAATAAACGCGATATAACCCATAGAAGTTTGTTTCAATGTTAAGAATGTGATTCGCGAAAATCTAAGAAATAAATAAGTACCTCTTTTTAAAATTTGTACATTTAGGATTACGAACATTATAGTCACGTGATTACATCAACGCCATATTTACGCGCAGTCATTAGACTAATTCGATCAATCGAGTGGAAACATTGATGGATGACAATGTCGTTAATGTCGATGTCGTCTTGTAGAGGATTCATCATAATAATATCGATATTATCGTATCAATTATTATGTCCTGGAATGTCTCGATACTTGTCTTTATTTTCATTTTCTACATCAAGGAAAATTGATACAGTAAATTTAAACTCTAAATGAATAAAAAAAAGATTGTGTGGTTTTATGAAACCACCGTAAAAGTGAAACTTTTTTTCACATTATAGACATTTAACTAAAAATTTTCGGAATAATATTCCATTAAGGGTATAAAAATTGCTTCATCAATCTTAATTTTATACTTAGAAAATGGGAATGATAATGGGAAATGATAAAAGTAGACTAGGTCTCCAACTAATATTTTTATTGAACTCTGTGTCTTAGAGTACGACATACATAATACTTAATAATTATTTAGATGATATACACATATTAAAACACTGAAAACAATATTTTATAATCGTTGAGTCATTTTTTAGGCGCCGCCATATTGGCCTCGGCTGTTCTGACGAGCGCCTTTCACTTTATCCCTACTCCGCGGCCGACCGTCACGCGACATGCAACACACAGACGAAAAAGTTTGAGACGATGTAATAAAAGTTTCACTTTAAAAAACAAAAACAGTTTTAATTCTTAAGTTAAATTGTAATATACTTGTAAAGTCTTGTCTCGGCGGTCCAATGGTCACACGGCTTCTGATCCAGAGTTCAGGGTTCGAATCCTGACACTGGCTCACATCAATGACATTTCGAATTTTTTTTCGGAAGTTATGTGTGACAAATATCGATGACTGACAACTTTGTGCCCGGTATGGCAATAGTTTTGCCACCTATACCATTTGGGACGTAAACATAACGGCGAGACGAGGCTTAACAGCTGCTGCCTACACCTTCGGGTAACATAGGCGTGAAGTTATGTTATGTTACTTGTAAAACAAGAATTTTTAACTAATTGTGCCTGAAGACGGATAATGAGTTGATTCGAGTGCTTAAGTTATATTGGTTCTCTTACTCCCTCCCTAACTGTGATACAATATGAGTAGAAATGGGCTCCGCTAGTTTGTCCCTTATCCCATAAAAAAACTAGAGCTACAACTTTGTAAAGTTGTGCTACGAATTAACCTCGCAGTGAGAGTTGAACAAATGTTTCGTTAACTTCAATTAAACCTATGAATAAATGAATAAACAAGAGTCGACTCGCAAATATTTAAATTAAGCAAAGAACATTTTAATACATTAACCCCAGCTTATATACATACATAATATTATAATAAGTAAGTTCAACGTAACATCGGCTACGTTAAATAAGTTAAATATAAATTGAATAATGTGAATTACTTATTAACTTGTCAAGTTATGAAAGATGAAAAAACGAGTCGGATGTCTAAGAGTGTCTAAGAGTCTTAGTCTAAGAGTCTTTTGCAGCCTTATATCTAAAGTATCTATTCTCTCTGCCTATTCCGCAATATAATAACGTAAAATTATTTCTATGGCTTTAATTTAAAACTTAGTATAATAAATATTAATAATTTCGATAAACTCAAATAAAACGTCGATAAAAAGTCTCGGTGATCCAGTAGGCGAGCCCTCAGCTTCAGAATCAAGAAGTCGAGGGTTCGATTCCTGGCTTGACCAGTGACTTTTCGAAAGTATTTTTGGAAGTTCTGTGTAATAAATTTCGATGACTGAAATCTTTGTGTCCGATATGGCAATAGGTTCGCCGCCTATTCCATTTGGAACATAAGAGACCAGTCTGCCGCTGCCGCTGCCTACGCCTTCGGGTAGAAAAGGCGTGAAGTTATACTATGTTATGTTCGATCAACTAATACCAGACGTGTGTTTTTGACGATTAAAAATCAAAAGCTTTTGTTTTATTGTGGAACATGAATTGAACAATCTGTGTATTATTAATGTAAAGGGAGTAAGCGAGACAGCGGGTCAACTGATAGTAAAGAAGAAGCTCCGCACATGTATATATGCTGCACCGAACAGGTGGCAGCTGTCTGAGTTTGAGACGGGATAGAGATAAGAAAAGGAAACGAATGACCGTCCTGATATAGGTATCAGGAGGGTCATTCGTTTCCATTTTTATAGGACATGAGAGCAAACGAGCAAGTGGCAGTCATATGATGGCAAGCAACTTCTCACCGCCCATGAACACGGTAGTGTATTGCCGTCCTTTAAGGGAGTAGGAGGGGAAAGGAGATGGAAAGGGGGACAGGCTTCCAGATTCCTCTTAACGAACGAAACGCGGCTCAAGCCATATATATATATATATGAATTATACAAACATATCTTAGTCTCTGCTGCTAACAATATAACGTTTTAACATGTTCCTATCCGCATTATGTGACGCTGCAACAGCCGCATAGCATGACCACACGACTGTGTGGCATAATATCTCAACAATATTACGACCTAACAGGAATGATTGAGATAATTCTAGATAATACCGTTTTCTTAAATATTCTAAAGATTCTGAATCAAGAAGTCGCGGGATCAAATTCGCAGTCACATGAACCACTTCTTGGAATACTTTTTAGAATAGAATAGAATATTGTGCCAGCTGTGTTACGATTGTTTCCGCCACCTATTCCATTTCGGACTTAATAATTTGACGCGTCCTGGCTCAATAGCCCCTGCCTACATCTTAAAATAGAAAAACCGTGTAGTTATAAACAAAAAATATACCAAAGAGTATTTAAATACTTGTCTGGCCTTAAGTTAGAGCATTTTAACTAGCATTTTACTAGTTGTCCCGGCGAGATATGTTTTCACCTCGGAAGAAATAAATAAAATATATTTTTCTAAAATAAAGTAGCCTAAGATACTCCTTAATACACGAGCTACCTGCCAATAAAAAGAGGTCAAGCCATTTCTGAGATTAAGCGAACAGACAGAAAGACAGACAGACAAAAATTGACAAAAATGGTATTTCGGTGTTTATATTCATATAAATGCAGTAAAAAGCAGTTACAATTACAATACAATACAATTCGAACGTAGGTGTTTACTAATAACTTTTTAGAGGTCTACAGTAAATATCAAGCAGAAACAACAATAATAAAATAAGTTAAGTATCTTTTTTAATTAAAAGTATTAAAATATAAAAAAATACAACACCGCAGCGAGACGTACCCTGATATAGGATTAGGTTTATTAAAGCTAATGGCCAGACGGAAGGCTTCAGTACAATTTAATTAGTTTCTTTGGCTGACCAGATTAGAGGGCGAGGAGTCGAGAAATAAATCTGAAAAGAAAGCGTCCATTTTTTTTAGCAGAAAAGGATAAACATTTTATAGTTTAAGTCTATGAAAGTTAAATGAATTGTTATACCGACATATTAAAAAAAAAAGAAAAAAATAATTATGAGTTATACAATCACGCATTTTATAACTGGAAGTATAGTTAGCATCGCCTTCTTTGTTATTCACTTCTTCCACCTTTTCTAATCATATCGTATCTTACAAAATAAATGGGTAAATTTCCTTTAATAATACATCAATAATACATAGTGTTGTTAAGTAAGTTTTTTGTCACAAAATTTCTTAAAGAAAAAGTGTTATAAAAAGTTCTAACAAATTTAAACCGTTTGGTAATAAAACAACAAATTGTCTTTTCTGAACGCATTCAGAAAAGACAATTTGTTGTTTTATTACCAAATGGTTCATAATTATTTCTTTCCTCGACTAAATTTTCGTTATACTTTTTTTGGAACTAACCTCATGAACATAAGGAGACGTCTTTAAAATGCAAATTCTCCTAAGATCCATAGGAATAGTCGAGAGTTCATGAATTTCAAGATACTCTTAAAATGCATTAACTGAACAAGAAACGACTTTAGGTAAATCAATGATTTATACGGACCTTTTCGTTGGCTGAGCTATTTATTGATGTGTTTAATTTATAAGTTATTGGAAGAAATTATTACTTCAAAACAGTTCGCTGCATGAATGGGCCGGCTCGACCGGCGAAATACCATGACCTCTCAGAAGAGCGACATAAAGTGACACATGCCGCGTTTCGTTTGGTGAGAGAGGTATCCGGAGGCCCGCCCCCCTTCCCCATCCTTCCTTATCCCCGATCCCATAAAGGTCGGCAACGCATTACACCATATGTGTTGCTGGTGTCTATGGGTGGCGTTCGTTGCTTACCATCAGGTGACATGCCTGCTCGTTTTCCCTCCTATCCCATAAAAAAGTTCTTTTATCACTTGCAATAAATGTGCTGTTTTTCTTTACAATATCATTAAAATCTTTCTTGTGTGATGTTAATAAATAAATAAATCATTCATTCATTCGTTCACACAAATACAAGTAGAGTGCTGGGGCAAAATAGGAGCAATGTTAATAAACACCGGTCTGTATTCCCATTTGAGCCACATCTGTATCGTGAACCAGTTTTGATTTCCAATGTGGGATAAATTTCACAGTTAAATCATTCTCAATTTCAATTCACAATTTGGTGGAACAGAGATCCCTATTATTAAACGTTGTCACGTTGAGTGACAATGTAAATTTTATCATAATAAATTTAGGCTTCAAAGACACGGTTTCCAGGTCATAAATAAAAATACAACTGTAGGTAGTATACGAAAGTTAATAATATTATTATATTCATTTAAGTAGGTAGTTAATTATTTAATATGTGAGACTGGCCAGACATTTTACAATTAGACAGGATATTCGGCCATTTGATTTGAAACTGTTATCAAGAAAGGAGCCAGACTACCAGAAAATTAATTTAACTTAAATTTTGATTTTATTGGTGAGTGTTTTAACCAATTCATTTCACCCTAATAGCTAAGATATTATTGCCTGCAGTGCCGTGAGCTTGATGTGCATAATTTATTAAAATTATTTCATCAAAGTTTTAAAGTTCAAGTTTTATCAAAATTATCAAAGTTTACTATTACATGTTAAGACTCTGTTAATAGCAGCATATTATTTTTGTATATATTACAGTAATTGCTTATATAAATTATTCTGTACAATCTAGATAATTTTACAAATCAAGTAGGTAGTAGTAACCTACCTACACTATTAATTATGTTGCATAATAGATTGCTACAACTCTTTTCCAAATTAATATTATTGTTTTTAAAGTAGGGTTATATGCTTGATCCACCCTGGGCATTTTCCAAATTACTGGCATGTGACACCACTGTCTACCCATTCTGAGAAATGGGGGTCAGTGGTGGCACTGATTGTCGATGCCAGTGAATGGGGATGCTCAGGGGCTGTTACTGGTTGTCTTCCAGACTGGCTGCCCTCTATCTTCGCCTTCATCTCAACTCTACTTTCACATCTCGATTTCTTCTCAACTTTTCCTGTCGGCCATCTGACAGTGCAAGGCAGCCCAACAACATCGGGGAGGAGACTTCTGTGGAGCACCAGGACACCCCTGCAGTGAGCCTTCGCGGGTCACTCGGCATCAGGTTGTACCTGCTCCCTTTCTAAGAATTTTGGTAGCCACAAATTGAGGAGCAACTCGTCGTTAAAATAAAGTTAACAATTTTAATAATCGAGTGAATTTTTATTTATATACCCCGACCGCGTAACAACGTATGGTAGCTATCTTCACCTACGTAGTTTAAACTTCGTATTTAGCAGTTATATATTTCAATTGATATTATAAAACATACCAACAGATAGAAAGAAAATCTCAATCTCTCAATATAGTAAATAGTATTGAACACTGTTTTACTCTTCGTGTCGTGACTTCTAAAATTATTAGTTTAGTATTGACCTCTTTGTTTATACCTACATGTAATAATTCAGAATAATATATATTTGTTCATAAAACATGTGTCCAATTTCCGGTTTATATTCAACATATAAAAGTTTACGACAAGTGACATACAGTTTACCTTTGCTTAATAATATTAAGGTATATTTTTTTGCTGCTCTATCTTTTTTTTATGAGATAGGAGGGCAAACGAGCAGGCGTGTCACCTGATGGTAAGCAACCAACGCCGCCCATGGACACCAGCAAAACATATAGTGTTACTGTTGCGTTGCCGACCTTTAAGGGATAGGGGATAGGAAAGGATGGGGAAGGGGAAGGGGGGTGGGCCTCCGGGTACTTGTCGGCCTTCTGAGAGGTCGTGGTATTTCATCGCTCGAGCCGGCCCATTCATGCAGTGAACTGCTTGGCTCTGCCACTCTCTCCAATAATGTCACTTCAGTAAATGTACAGACAGCTTATTTATGATATTGATGTGATCCCCCATTCTAGCTAAGTGTACGTGACTTAATTTGCAATTTTTCTAGCAAAGTTATACTGTTGGGAATCATTTTGAATATCAATCGTTTATCCTTACTGATTGAAATATACAAGACATGGTTTGACGACGACTCAAGTTGAATAAATAATATAGTGAACTATATTATTGTCTACTGGGCACGCTGCCAGTAAACCGAGATTTGGAGAAATTTGATTTCAGGTAGTTTTTTAATTGTATATATTTTAAATAATGTAATTAATTTATTTGTTCTTATTATTGTAAATAAACACAGTGAACGACAGTATTGTTCGAGTTTCGAGTACCTATGTGTTTTCCCTTTTTTTTTGGTTTCCTTTAATTTTTAGCTGTTTGGGAACTTCAGCTATATATATCTTAGACAATACACACAACCAGCTCCAAACTAAGCAACTAAAGCTATAGTTTAAGTCATTCTCGTAGCTAATGACTAAGTGTATCCATTTTTTTTTAAAGATTTTATTTTAGCTCCTTTTTCAATCCAAAGGTATACAGCGGCTGTTAAATTGCAACTCGCCGATATTTTACGTCTCAAATAGAACAGATGGCAGAATCTATTGCATACATCGAGCGCATGTTGTCAGTTATCGATATTTATCACAAAGAACTTCGGAAAAGAATTGGAATTAATATTTGTAAAGAGTCACATTTAGCCACAGAGAATTGTTGATTTGACTTTCTACGAGCGCCGTGATTTCAATCGGTCTCTGAGGCGTCAGGTGCGAGTCGTATCATTCAATTGAATTCATTTAGCAAATATCTGAATTTAACTACATTACTATGAGCTTTGCTGTATATTAAGTTTAGTATAACTCATCAATCATGCCTTTGAAGATCATATAACAATGATTTCTTCGTGTAAATCTTTCGTATTATATAGGTATTATTAAAAAGTATCACACAGACATTTGAAATGATTTTTTTTTCTTCTAAAAATACAGTAGCTCTTTTGACGTCAAAAAAGAATTACACGATCTCAATATAATTTAGCTCTAGAAGGCAATCGTGGGTCCGTCGTAAAAAACACTGAAAGTTAAACATCGCAGAGCTTCTTCCACTAACTGAGAATTTCGATTAATCCAAGTTCTGACAAGAAAGCGGACGACGCAACCATTTATCAGACCGTTCTTTTTATGTTTAATTTAATTTTACCACCAGCATACTTGTATAGCGACATTAATTGTATCGAGCTACCCCCACTCAGGGATTACCCGATATTGTCTTGCCGAGCTTTTGATACAAATCCTCCACTTAAGTGGGGTTATATTATCAAATATATATTCGGTATCGTAGTAATCGTTTCTCCTAAAACAAAATAAGAAATTTGCTATGAAAAATTATATACATTGCTGAATGGTTTTGGCTAAAATAACTTAACTCAGCTTATTTCTCTATAAATTGCAAATTAGTTTGAATATAAACCCGCTTCGGACTGTATACAAACATATTATTACCTTTTTATTAAACCTTCAAGTTACTGTAGTCACTTTTCTTGAGAATATATTGGAAATAAAACCTATTGTATCTAATAAAATAAAGTCGAAGACTTTGTTTTTTAAAATAAAAATGTATGACTGTCTATGTGCTGCTTAAGTTTTTAACAATTAAATAATAGTATCGACTCGCTGGATCATTTAAGTTTGATTTTTATCTGATTCTTTCCTGTGATGAGGATGCTTGAGTTGCGTCTGGTTGCTTTGGATCCATTATAAAGATTTATTTCAGATAAAATTGTATAGTTAATATAGCAATATATTAAATTCCGTATTGGATTTTTTATTACAAGGTTTAATTAGTTTAGAAGCAGATAGCGCTGCATGTATTGCGTCTAAAATCTAAATATATATATAACACGCTTTTATCTCACATCTTAAACACCAAAACGGTAGCAAAAATCTTGTGTACTCAAACTGTAAAAGTGATTCTTGAAGTAATGCGTTCGAAATGCCTTCGCGTCAGTTCCGAGGGATTATTTTCAGAAAGAAGTAACGCCAATTGCTTCCAGTGAAGTGAAATGTTACGATCCCTTTAGACTTGCATGAAATAATATTATTCTTTATTCGCGAAGTGAGGGCCTCTGTCTCTAATGAAAAAATCATCGAAAAAATGTGCCTTTCTTATTGATTGCTTAGCTTCACGCCAACTCTCTTGTTTGCTACGCAGAAAGGACAGAGCACTATGAGAAATTTTCAATTTAATAATGGATTTTGTGCCGTGGCCCTCCATGGCTGCTAAATCCTTTCTATATGCCTAAACTATCCTCATACCCTTTCTTGTTATAAGATCGACACTCTTTTTCAGTCCAATATTGTGTTTTACAAGATTGTTTTCGATACAGTCAGCGAGCATCACTCCGCAAATTTTGCGCGTTTCGGTCGTAACTAGTGATCTAGATTTTCTTGTAAAAAATTTAGTCGTTATCTCAGGATAAATTAGCGACGGATTATCTCAAAAAATTGTATTACGAATTTGTATACAAACTGTAAGGTACGTATTCAGAAGTTTGCAAGATGTTCTTGTTACTTTATAAGCTAAATCACAATTTAATATATGTTAGTGACTGCATCTCAACTTTTCCAATACTCGTTACCCACATTTTTGGAGCGATAGTCATTACATAGTATCAAACAAAGTCACTCTCCACTGCAACGCTGGCTGTGCTGGCCCCGCTGGCTGAGCCCTAAGTAATACATGAAAACAATGTTCCACATTATTTTACATCTTCAAAAGGTCTAAAAAAAGTCTGCGATGGTGTGTGCTCCTAGGGACAACTCACAGTAACAATTTTTAGTTCTTCTGATGCGAAAATAAATTCGCTGGGTTAACTAGTATAATTATATTATTCTCTATTTTAATATGGTCTATAAAAAATCTTGAATATCAGTAAATCAAACACAATTAATTTTACAGCACAGAAATTTGCTGAATTTTCATTTGATCACAACATTCATAGTTTTGCAAGAAAAGGTTCAAATCTCAAATAGAGTGGAATGGTAGTTCCATTTGATCAATGACAGTAACGCAATTACGTCAAACTATTCCAATAAGATTGTTGTCCAGAGTCCGCAGTCACAGATAACGTTCAGTAGAAGGATGCCAATGTACCTAATTTGAGGCTCTTACGAACGCCTCATTTTACTGAAGACACTCGCTCTTTCTAAGTTAAATGTTTTACTAACCTTTTTTATTTTTTCTTTTTCTCAGTAAATGGCTTTAAAGTTAATAGACTATCTCTCTTAAAGTCAACAGCGACGGAGAGCAATTAATGTTATTTTAGTTTTTTTTTTTCAATTTCGCCCTGTTTGATTGTCTAGTTTCCTTTAAAGAGTTTTCTTTATTATATTCCGTTTTTCGTTATAAAACAAATAACATTCATAACATTGAAACAACTTTTTTATGGATTATATCGCGTTTATTTAGAACATACTTTCTATTGATTTCCCGACGTTTCGAACTCTTTACATAGATCATTTTCACGAGTAATGAACAAAAAGATGGTAGTCGTTCAGAAGCTATTTTCATTTATACAGAGAGCACCCACATTTTGGAAATATAAATCAAAAAGTTGAACTTAAAAATATGATTTTTACTATTGGTAACCCACACCAGACCATGAAACAAAATTAAATATTTATTTATAAAATATATTTACTAAAGAAAACTTTTGTTTGATCCTTTGTTGTATATTTTAATAGGTAACAGTTGTTACTTGACTTTGACTTTTAATTATTAGATAACAGGCCTGTCCTAACTCAAATTTACCGACCAACCCATTTTCCCAGAGACAGTGGGACGACCCGCTCTGCGCCATCTTAAAAGAATCACTTATTAGTGGTTCTGTAGGGGATGCTGAGCGCGCTCGTTTACGGGCTGTGGGAGAGTGGGAGTCCGGTGTTTGGCTTAGGGCACTGCCATCGCCCAATATAGGAACATTATTAGATAATACGACTTTCCGTATCGCAACTTGTCTTCGTTTAGGTGCTCCCTGTGTTTCTTCGCATTTATGTCGCTGCGGAGAGGTTGTCGACAGCCAGGGACATCATGGCCTCTCATGCGCCAGGAGCGCCGGCCGCATTTCCCGTCACGCCGACATCAACGACATTATCCGTAGTGCTCTTGCCACCGCCGGTGTACCAGCCGTTCTGGAACCGAACGGTTTGGTGCGCGATGATGGCAAGAGACCGGACGGGATGTCTCTTTTGCCTTGGAGCATGGGTAGGCCTTTGGTGTGGGACGCTACTTGCGTCGACACCCTTGCGCCATCGCACTGCAGCACTGGCCACCTCCATCGTGCTTGTAGGAACAAGCACGATGGAGGTGGCCAGTGCTGCTGCTGCTTCGGCAGAAAATCTCAAGTGGCACAAATACAGAAACATTGTAGGTGACTATGTGTTTGAGCCGTTTGGGGTTGAGACTTTGGGGACATGGGGTCCGAGTGCTCGTGCACTTTAAAAAGATCTTGCAGAGAGGCTGATTGAAGCCTCTCGCGACCAGAGGGCTGGTCTATTCTTCGCACAGAGGATTAGCATTGCCATTCAGCGTGGCAATGCGGCCAGTCTTCTGGGCACGCTGCCAGTAGACCGAGATGCGGAGAAATTTGATTTCAGGTAGTTTTTTGAATTGTTGTATATATTGTAAATAATGTAATTATTTTTTTTTTTTTACTAAAACTAATAAAAACTTTATTTACAATAATAAGAACAAATAAATTAATTAATTAATGTAATTAATTTATGTGTTCTTATTATTGTAAATACAGTTTAATTATTAGATAATTATCTTATTTTTCTAAATTAGTTGAAATCAGAGTATAACTATTATTAACTATTGGTTGATTTTAAATTTAAAGGTATTTGTTTATACAATAGTTGACAGCTGCTGAAGTTGCCCTATTTTGAAGAGTGTATTGTTTCATATTCTGTGATTTCATATTTTATTTACCATACTATTTTTTGTAATGAATGCTATTGTTTATCAAAGATAAATACCTGGTTATAAAAGATATCCAGATTTAAATATTATTTTTTTATAATCGTCAAGAATACGTTATGCAGTATATATTTTTAGCCAGGATTCGAACCCGGACCACTGGATCAGAAGCCGTGTTCTCGACGACTGGACCACCGAGACTGTGAAGGCAAACTACATATAAATGTATATACTGTCTGAAGAGCGACTAGGTATGTCAATGCATTAATTAGAATTTTAATACACCAGCATAAACTGTGATTGCAAAAGTTTATTTTAACTAGAGCACGTTTTAATTGCTTGTTTTTCAACTTGGGGCAGAACTAGTTTCATACTCTACTAATAATTTTTAAAATAAATTTTGAACTAACGTTTTAATATAAATAAACGTAAACACTATTTAAATGAAAAGACTTTTTCAAAAATACATTACCAACAAGTATTCATAAACATTTATCACCATAATTTAAGGCCATTAGTGCCAGGCAGGCTTTAAATCCAAATCGGGGTACTCCTTCAACCTCTAGGCCACAGAAGAAAATAGTGGTAGAGTCTATCAGTTTGCTGCATGAACGGGCCTGCTCGACCGGTGAAATGGGTTCTCAGAATTTCGACATAAAGTGGCTCATGCCGTATTTCAATCGGCAAGAGAGTAATACCCCCCAATACTCTTCCTCTCTCCCCTTCTTATCCTACTTTCGACCCCTTCAATATCCCAGGGCCGGCGACGCAACCGTAACATTATTGGTATTCAGATATCAGGTATCGTTTGTTGAGTAAAAGCTTAATGGGTACTGCTTACACCTACGGGTAATAAATGATGCGTGAACCTATAAAAAACTTATAACATACCAGAGTAAGACAGTGTTCAATACAATTTACTATATTGAGAATATGAAAATATCTTTTCTATGAATCTGTTGGTATGTTTTATAATATCAATTAAAATACATAACTCCAAAATACGAAGTTTGAATTACGTAGGTAACGATAGACAGCATACGTTTAATAATAGGGATCTCTGTACGACCAAATTGTGAATTGAAATTGAGAATGATTTAACTGTGAAATTTATCCCGCATTGGAAATCAAAACTGGTTCACGATACAGATGTGGCTCAAATAGGAATAAAGACCGGTGTTATTAGCTTTGGTTCCATTTTGCCACAGCACTGTAAGTGTTAGATATTTGTGTGAACGAATGAATGAATGACTGATTTATTTATTTATTCACATCACACAAGGAAGAGACATTGTAAAGAACAACATCACATTTATTGCAAGTGATAAAAGATCATATTTATAATTAACGTGAATTTATGGTGTTCTTGTGGATCAATAAGAGATAAATAAGGACTAAAGTTTTGTAAAAAAAACATGTTTTGAGTATCATCCAAGCAAACACAGAGAATGAAAAATAACTTATAATTTTCAATTTTTTTTTATTGCTTTTATCCATTTTTTTTTATCTAATTGTGTTCAAAAATGGACCTGTGGTTTATTAAAAAATCTTTTAGGCTTTCGCGTTGCATATTACTCAGTGATAATGATGAACGGGAATTAACGCGACACTTTTTTAGGTAAACAAATATTTACCTTGATTAGTTTGACGTTTCGGCCAGGTTGCACTGGCCGTGGTCACAAGCAGACTGAAGTGGCGCCCTCACGATTCCGTAGATGAGGTAGATGTTTGTTACCCTCATCGCTTGGTGCTGTTTTTTCTTTCTTTCTTTTCTTTTCTTTTCAGGGTAGATATACAAACATCTACCTCATCTACGGAATCGTGAGGGCGCCACTTCAGTCTGCTTGTGACCACGGCCAGTGCAACCTGGCCGAAACGTCAAGCTAATCAAGGTAAATATTTGTTTACCTAAAAAAGTGTCGCGTTATTTCCCGTTCATCATTATCACTGAGTATTAAAAAATCATCAAAACATTCGCAATAGTAAAACAATTTGAATGACTGCAAATACAAAAGATTCAATTTCAGAATCCAGAGTAAACGAAATGGTTGAATCCGATGTTTACGACATTTTAAACTTTAAAACAGCAGCCAACATTAAAAATAAGACGTGACACTTTACTGAGGATCTGTAGTTCGAATTCAAACAGAGCAGTGAACGTACTATAGAGTAGAAATAATAATATTGTATTGTATTTTACTCGACCTACATTTGTTTTTTTTTTAATTGTTATTTGGTGTTCAGGTCATTATATATATATTATAGGATATGTCACCTGATGGTAAGCAACCAACGCCACCCATGGACACCAGCAACACATATAGTGTTACTGTTGCGTTGCCGACCTTTAAGGGATAGGGGATAGGGAAGGATGGAGAAGGGGGTGGGCCTCAGAGTACCTCTCTCACCGAACGAAACGCGGCATGAGCCACTTTACTTCGAAATTCTGAGAGGTCGTGGTATTTCACCGGTCGAGCCACCCCATTCATGCAACTCAAACAATCATATCCTCAAATGGAGCAGCTTGAAAGTTGATTTCGTCTGACAGAAAACTACCATTAAACCATATTACTCAAATAAACCAACCTGTTATCAAGAAGGACCGTACTTCTCAATGTGTCGCAAACAAAATAAAATACAAAAGTCATATTTTGAATGTTATCTAGCTTACTCGTAAGTTGTATAGGATCCTGGAAACGTCTATTTGGAATGTCCATGTCGTCTTTATAAGCTTTGACCATTAACAGTCAATAAGTTCAGCTTGTAATTTGTCAATGTACAAGCAGGTAATACCCATACCATCATCGCAAAAAAAGTTCAATATTTGTCGAAACAAAAATACTTATATAATTATCATAAATATCTCTAATATTAATAAGGAACTTAATAAAAATATCTTCTTATTTGTTTTGAACTAATAATTCCTTCCAGTATCTTATAAATTTAACACATCTATAAATAGCTCAGCCAACGAAAAGGTCATTGATTTAGCGAAAGTCGTTTCTTGTTCAGTTAATGCATTTCAAGAGTATCTTGAAATTCATGAACTCACGATTATTCCGATGGATCTTAGGAGAATTTACATTTTAAAGACGTCTCTTTAAGTAAGTCTCCATAAGGTTAGTCCCAAAACTGTATAATGGAAGTTTTGTTGAGGAAAGAAATAATTAAGAATCGTTTGGTAATAATACAACAGGATGTCTTTTCTGGACGCATGTGTAAGTTTGTTAGAATGTTAAGTAACACTTTTTTTTTACTTTTACATCAAACTAACTTAATAATACATTATGTATTATTAATGTAAATATATATAACATAACATAACTTCACGCCTTTTGTTATCTGAAGGTGTAGGCAGCGGCCGTTAAGCCTCGTCTCGCCGTTGTTTTTACGTCCCAAATGGAATAAGTGGCGAACCTATTGCCATACCGGGCACAAAGTTTTGAGTCATTGATATTTATCACACATAACTTACGAAAATAATTTTGAAAAGTCATTGGCGTGAGCCAGTGTCTGGAATCGAACCCGGACCTCTGGATCAGAAGCCGCGTGCTCGACCACTGCGCCACCGAGACTAAATTTATATTTATAATGAAATTTAGTCATTTAATAATAATAATATCTTGGACACAATACACACAGCGCCCTCTAGTTCCAAGCTAAGCAACTAAATGCTTGTGTTATGGATACTAGATAACGGATATTAATACATATATATACTTTTCTTTTGTAAATACATACTTATAATACATAGAAAAACACCCAGACGCCACACAAATATTCATGTTTGTCACAAATATTTGTGCTCGGGTGGGAATCGAACCCCCGACCTCATTGCTGCAGCCGGTAGTATTACCAATGCGCCACTAGGCCCGTCATTTTGTTTAGTATGATTAGAATTCCAGTGAAAAGTGTAAGATACAATATGATTAGAAAAGGTGTAAGAAGTGAATAACGAAGAAGGCGATGTTAACTATACTTCCAGTTATAAAATGCGTGATTGTATAACTCATAATTATTTTTTCTTTTTTTTTAATATATCGATATTAAATTTCATTTAACTTTCATTGACTTAAACTATAAAATGTGTATCCTTTACTTCTAAAAAAGAATGGACGCTTTCTTTTCAGATTTATTTCTCGACTCCTCGCCCTCTAATCTGGTCAGCCAAAGAAACTAATTAAATTGCGCTGGAGCCTTCCGTCTGGCCATTAGCTTTAATAAACCTAATCCTATATCAGGGGACGTCTCGCTGCGGTGTTGTATTTTTTTATATTTTAATATTTTTAATTAAAAAAGATACATAACTTATTTTATTATAGTTGTTTCTGCTTGATATTTACTGTAAACCTCAAAAAAGTTATTAGTAAACATCTACGTTCGAATTTTGAACTCAGTCTAAATATATATAAATAAAACTAACTGACCCGGCAAACGTTGTCTTGCCGAAAAATAAAATTTTAAAAATAGGAGTTGATCGTAGGGGTTTGAAAATTTAGGGTTGTATCTATTTTTGTATACTGTTTTATAAAAAAAAAGAAACAGAAATATGTTGAAAAATTTAAAAAAAAATTGAACCTTGTGATTTACGGGGTTGAAAAATAGATAAAAACCTATTCGCAGACCTAACGAATATGTATACCAAATTTCATTAAAATCGGTCCAGCCATTTTGGAGGAGTTCGAGGACAAACACTGTGACAGAAGAATTTTATATATGTATATAGATTTGAGGTGTCTGTATATATTATTGATTAAACTGTTTTTTACTACATTTATATGAATATAAACACCGAAATAACATTTTTGTCAATTCTTGTCTGTCTGTCTGTCTATTCGCTTGTTTCGGTTAATCTCTGAAATGGCTTGACCGATTTTGATGGTACTTTTATGGGCAGGTAGCTTGTGTAATATGGAGTATCTTAGGCTACTTTATTTTAGAAAAAATGTTTTATTTATTTCTTCCGAGGTGAAACAAATCTCGCCGGGCCAGCTAGTAGAATGATAGTTAGAATGCTCTACCTTCAGACCAGATAAATATTTATATACTCTTTGGCATATTTTTTGTTTATAACTACATGATTTTTCTATCTTAGGATGTATGCAGAGCCTGGACTCGCCAAATTTTTAATTTCGAAATAGAATAGGTGGCGGAACCAATTGACACTCACTGACTTGTAAGTCATTGATATTTATCACATAAAACTTTTAAATAGTATTCCGAAAAGTGATATGATATGTGAGTACGAATTCGATAACTTCTTCATTCAGAATCTATCAAGCTTTAGCATTATAATTTTGCGATAATGATATTTGAGAAACAGGTATTAGCTAGAATTATCTCAATCATTCCTGTTAGGTCGTAATATTGTTGAGATATTATGCCACACAGTCGTGTGGTCATGCTATGCGGCTGTTGCAGCGTCACATAATGCGGATAGGAACATGTTAAAACGTTATATTGTTAGCGGCGGAGACAAAGATATGTTTGTATAATTCATATATGTATATTTGTTACATATATGTATAAAATATAAGTGCATATTTTAATAATATTAGGAGTTGGAGCTTTCTACTGTGGTAGAGCCGCGCAACTCGTTGAATAAACGGGCCGGCTCGACTGGTGAACTCTTTCAGAAAAATGAGGTCAAGTGGATCATTCCCTGTTATATTTATTAAGACCTATCATATAAAACTTGCAGTTTGCTGAATGAATGGGCCGAGTCGACCGGTGAAATAACACGGCCTCTCAGAATATCGACGTAAAGTGGCTTGCGCCGCGTTTCGTTCGATGAGAAAGGTATCCGAAGATCCGTCCCTCATTCCATCTCATTTCCCCTTCTACTCCCTTAGAGGACGGCAATACACTACGGTGTTTATGGGCGGTGAAAAGTTGCTTACCATCAGGTGACCCACTTGCTCGTTTGCTTTCCTGTTCTATAAAAAAAGGAAACGAATTACCCTCCTGATTTAGGTATCAGGAGAGTAATTCTTTTCCTTTTCTTATCTCCATCCTGTCTCAAACTCAGACAGCTGTCACCCGTTCGGTGTTGCAAATATCCATGTGCGGGGCTTGTTTTTTAACATCAGTTGACCCGCTGTCTCGCTTACTCCCTTTGTATTAATAATACACAGATTGTTCAATTCAAGCTCCACAATAAAACAAAAGCATTTGATTTTTAATCATCAAAAACACACGTCTGGTATAGTTTATCGAACATAACATAACTTCACGCCTTTTCTACCCAAAGGCGCAGGCAACGGCTTTTAAGCCTCGTCACTTACGTTCCAAATCGGGCTCACAAACTGGATCATTGAGACTTTTTATCGACGTTTTATTCGAGTTAATCGAAGTTATTATTATTTATAATACTAAGTTTTAAATTAAAGCCGTAGGAATAATTTCACGTTATTATGTTGCGGAATAAGCAGAGAGACTATTCTCTCCGCCTTATAATAAAGTATCTATATACTTTATTATAAGGCTGCATAAGACTCTTAGACTAAGACTCTTAGACACTCATAGACACCCAACTCGTTTTTTCATCTTTCATAACTTGACAAGTTAATAAGTAATTCACGTTATTTAATTTATATTTAACTTATTTAAGGTTGCTGATGTTACGTTGAACTTACTTATTATAATATTATATATGTATATAAGCTGGGGTTAATGTATTAAAAAGTTCTTTGCTTAATTTAAATATTTGCGAGTCGACTCTTGTTAGTAATTTATTCATAGGTTTAATTGAAGTTAACGAAACATTTGTTCAACTCTCACTGCAAGGTTAATTCGTAGCACAACTTTACAAAGTTGTAGCTCTAGTTTTTTTTATGGGATAAGGGACAAACTAGCGCAGCCCATTTCTACTCATATTGTATCACAGTTAGAGAGGGAGTAAGAGAAAGCGGGAAGTGGCTGCCATCCGAACCTAATAAAACCTGGCGTGCGCCACTTTACGTCGATATTTGGATCGTGGTATTTTACCGGTGAACCCGGCCCGTTCATGCAGAAAAGTTCGTAGGCCTACCAATGTTTTTTCTTTCTATTTACGTCACACGTATTTTTAATACATTAATTTATGTAGAAAAAAAATGATTGTTGCAAAAATTAAGTGACCAATTTAACATAAGCACTCGAATCAAATAATTTGTCATCTTCATGCACAGTTACTTAAAAATACATTCTTTACAAGTAATTTAAGAATTTAAACAGTTTTTATTTTGTTGAATTAATTTAGAGTTTAAATTTTAATGTATCTTTCGTGATGTAGAAAATGAAAACAAAGGCAAGTATCGGGACATTCCAGGACATAATAATTGATAGGATAATATCGATATTATTTAGATGAATCCTGTACAAGACGATATCTACATTAACAACATCGTCATCCATCAATGTTTCCACTTGATTGACCAAGTCAATCTAATGACTGCGCGTAAATATGGCGTGGATGAAATCACGTGGCTATAATGTTACGTAATCCTAAACGTACGTTTTAGAAAGATTTACCTCCAATAACTACTAGATTGTATTGGTAGGTAGATTGATTCAAAACAATTGAAATTCGTCAAATATTTAAAATAAAGCTACATTATATTATAACATAACACGAGAACATCCTGTCTTTATATATGTGTTACTAATAACTTCAAAAACTACGGGTTGATTTAATAAAATCGAAAATACAAAGCTATATTAACCCAGTATAACATAGGACATACTTTTTATGAAAGTTTGTACGAGTGTCTGTATGTTTTTCACGTCTATACTTTGATGAAAGTTGGTATATATGGTTGAGATCATCTCCAAGACTAAACCATAAGATATTTTTCATATTCTGTGCCTTATATGTTTTTTTTTTTGGTATGTACAAAAAGTATATTTTGAAAATAACAGTTTTCATTATTTTAGAAGAAAACATTCCAAATTATGTAAATGATATTTTAATACATTTTAAATTAAAACCTAATACAACAACTTCAAAGTTATTATAAGGGAAGTTTTAGTGAAAGCCACCTTTAATTAGTAAAATCCTCTTTACTACTTTAGATCGCATATTAAAAAACAACAATTTAAATAAGGAACATCAGTTTTGTTTATTGCTGAATAACAATAAACAGAGAGACGCCGTTGTATCTTATTAATTTTGTTACGTACAAAAGCAACGCTCGGAACTCATGATCCCCTAATCTGATTATTTTAAAATTCCTTTCTATAAAATAAACGGACGTTTAAGATAAGCTTAATATATGCTATATGTTTTTCGGGGTAACCGTGACCTTTAATTTACATAATTATAGCTCGAATGTAATGAAGTCAAAATGCTGAGTTCATTTATATGTATTTGGCAACCTTAATTATTATACGTGCTGAATATTCAGTCAGTCTCGAAAATGCAAATAAATTCCATCACAAATAATAATATATTTAATTTTTCAGTATAAATTATCTTAACCAACGTGATGTTTATTAGTATTTTCAAGCAATTTTGACTACGGTCGGCTTTACCAAGGCCAATATCATTTACTGCGCTTATCTCACACTAAGTGGGGTCAGCACAACAAATATTTATTTTTCATTCTCTTCTATCACTCATAATCTACACACTAACTTGATTCATACTCAATTACTTATATCAACTTTTATTCAATCCATCTATCTCTTTTCCGGTCATCCTCTACTAATATATCCATCAGCAGTAATTTTCATCACTCTTTGTGAAACACAGCTTTCTTTCCTCAAATTACATATTCATACCACGCCCACCTTCGATTTCTATTTTGTTATATGATTGGTGAAACAACAAACATGAATAAATTTTAGTAATATCTTCTTCCTAACCGTCTCTATAGTAGTGCTGTTCTTAAACCTAACGCTCAATGAACTGTCGGAAATCTTTCTACAAAAACTGTGAGACATAGACAACATATAAAAACTCGCTAAACTGTATTTATATAAACATTATAACCAAGAATCTTCGCACGGTTGTAGCCGCGTGATTATGACGTGGATTGATGACGTAGCATCATGGCGTAACAGAAAACGTGACGTTCCACGTCTTCGGGGATCGTCTCTGGTTCGTCAGCAGAAAATAGGATAGCGGTTGTCTTTTGTTGTTATAAAATATTTCACTCGATCCAATATTTGAGTCAAGATCTTTATCTATACTATTGTTTTCGAGAAGAAATATTTTGTTGACGGTTGCTATTCTATATACCTATAAACGAACCGAAATTAAATATTCCAAAATTTTTAAGTTATATTTTATAATTATAATTTTTCAAATATATTGGAATAGTTGATATAATAGCAGTTTTTAGTTGCTCTATTTTGAAGAATGAATCTGTTTTTTATATTCTGCGATTTTATATTTTATTTACCATATTATTATTTCTAATGAATGCCATTGTTTATACAAGATAGATAAGTGGTTATAAAAGAAATCCATATATAGATAAGATTTTTATCCGTTAAAGTCATCAGGAATAAGTTACTATGTAGTATATATTTTAATCCAATCTACCAGGATTTGTGTGTGAAGGCAAACTACATATAAATGTCTGTACTGTCTGAATAGCGACTAGCAATGTCAACGCATTAATTAGAATTTCAATACACCAGCATAAACTGTGATTGCATAAGTTTATTTTAACTAGAGCATGTTTTAATTGCTTGTTTTTCAACGTGGGGCAGAACTAGTTTCATACTCTAATAATAATTTTAAAATAAAGTTTGAACTAACGTTTTAATATAAATAAACGTAAACACTATTTAAATGAAAAGATTTTTTCATAAATACATTACCACCAAAAATTCATAAAAAATTCATCGCCATAATTGAAACAAGAAATCAGTAGGGTCTTGCAGTTTGCTGCATGAACGGGCCGGCTCGACCGGTGAATTACCGCGAGCTCTCGGTATAACAGTGTGAATTGGCTCGTGCCTTGTTTCGTTCGGTGAGAGAAGTCATCGGAGCCGCGGAGGTCCGATCCCCTTTCCCCTCCTACTCCCTTATAGGCCCTTTCCCGATCCCGCTCGAAGCCGGCGGCGGTGAACTCAGTGATCGCCGCCGTCGACGGGCCGCGAGGGCGCATCGCACGCAAGTGCGCCTGGGTCCGGCCCGGGGAGGGATGACCCCCCCGGTGCCGCCGGGGAGGGTCGTCTCGTTGGCCTTACTATAGTTTGTGGTTTAGTAGTAATTACGTCATATTTCATATTAAATATACTTAGGTTATAAAACAAGCCTTAATAATAATTACTATGAACATATTATACAGGAGGTTAGTTCAATTAATTTAAAGAGAATATAAGTTACTGCGTTTCTTAAACGAGCTTTAAATACTTCCACAATAACAATGAAATAATTACTAAACCAGTAATTAAATTTTCTTAATCGGTTCACATTCGGGACATTTCGGTTCCATTTGGGACGAAAGGTTGATTCGGCGTGTCGAGGCTTTAACAGCCGCTACCTACACTATCAGGTAATAAAGGCGTACGTAAAGCAATAACAACAGTGGTAGAGCCAAGCAGTTCGCTTCATGAATGGGCTGGCTCGACCGGTGAAATACCACGACCTCTCAGAAGACCGACGTAAAGTGGCTCATGCCGCGTTTCTTTCGGTGAGAGAGGTATCCGGAGGCCCACCCCCCTTCCCGTCCTTTCCTATCCCCTATCCCTTAAAGGTCGGGAACGCTAGAGTAACACTATATGTGTTGCTGGTGTTCATGGGCGGCGTTGATTGCTTACCATCAGGTGACACGCCTGCTCGTTTGCCCTCCTATCCCATAAAAAAAAAATATTAAAAGAACGCTAAAAATATCATTATAACTTAAAGCAACTTATTATTTTACTTGAATAAACTTGCACATTAATTAATTATTTAATAACTAATTTTTATTGTATCACGTCTTAATAAGTATGAATTATGATTTTGAGGCAGTAAGATATGAATTTTCTAGATTTAAATTTACATATCTAAACTTATGTATTTAAGAGGGATCATTTGAATATTTAACTAAGGCTGGGTTTCAGTCACAACCTTAGTAACAAATGGATTTACAGTTAATCCAATCCGACTTGTCAGGATGACGTTGAAATTGCTTTGATGGTGGCATGGTAACGATAGCCCTCTGGGGAAATCTTTCTATCAAATTTCCGAGGTTACCTTGGGATCTCTCTGCGGTTTTATAGTGTCATAGACAGTCAATCAACTGTCTCTGGATTTGTGGTTTTCGCTTTGAGGCTTTTACTTTACGTGCATTTTGGTCTTTCGCTACCATTAATGCCAAAGCCATTTGGAACATAGATAAGAAGATTCCTATGTTTTTATGTTTTGAGGCATTCCGAGCTGGACGTTTTGTTGGCAGTTAACAGCATAAATAACTCAGAAATATACATCCTGCTTGTTGTATACAATTCAACTTCGGTTACCAACAGTTTCTAACAGTGAGCCAAGCAGTTTGGTGCATGAATGGGCCAGCTCGACCGGTGAAATACCACGAAATCTCAGAAGATCGACGTAAAATGGCACATGCCGCGTTTCGTTCGTTGAGAGAGGTACCTGGAGGCCCACCCCCCTTCCCTATCCTTTCCAATCCCAATCCCTTAAAGGTCGACAACGCAACGGTAACACTTTATGTGTTGCTGGTATCCATGGGCGGCGCGGGTTGCTTACCATCAGGTGACACGCTGGCTCGTTTGCCCTCTTATCCCATAAAGAAAACCAATATATTTGTACGTAGTTGTACGTAGTTGTTGTTCGTTGTAACTTCACACCAAGTCTTTTGCGGGGTAAGCGGAGAAAATAGAGCGCCATAAGGTACGTTTCATACACAACTCACTCGCTTCTTGGATTTTTATAACGCCTGGCGCCGAGCATATTTATGGAAACGGGGGCAAACAAGAATGCGGTTTATCTGGTGGTAACATTGACTGACATTTTTAACGAATGAAACGCGGTGTAAACCTTTTACGACAAGTCGTGGTATCTCACCGGTCGAGCAGGCCCATTCGTGCAGCCAAATGTGTGGTTGTACCAACGTTATATCAAGTACTTGTTGTTATCAAGTGGTATGAATTATTATTTTGCATACAAGTTGTAAAATTTATATGATCAAAATGTGAAATGTCGCTGAATATCTTGTATTCTTTGAATTCCAGAAAATATCAGAACATTTATAGTTTTGCGAGAAATGGTTCAAATATCTAGCTATCTAGGTACAACATAGAATGGAATGATAGCTCCAGTTGATCGGCGACAGTAACGCAATTACGTCAAACTATTCGAATAAGATTGTTGTCCAGAGTCCGCAGTCACGGATAACGTTCAGTAGAAGGATGCCAATGTTCCTAATTTGAGGCTCCTAAGAACGCCTCATTTTACTTTTATTTAAATGTCTTACAAACCCTTTTTTTATTTTTTTCTTACTTTTTTCAAATTGTCCGTAAATGGTTTTAGAGTTAATAGACTAAATCTAGTAAAGTCAACAGCGTCGGAGAGCAATTAATGTTATTTTAGGTTTTTTTTTTTTCAATTTCGACCTCTTTGATTGCCTAGTTTCCTTTTAAGAGTTTTTTTATATATTCCGTATTCCTTTTTTGAATAAATAACATTTACATTTAAATATAGAACAGTTGCAAATATTTGAAGCAATACTCAAAAATTTTAGAAATGTAGTAGAATATTAGTAATAACTATGAATTTTAATCGGGCGATGTGCGATTAATTTAAATTCATTTTCCATTTTAATAAAAACTCCATTCAGTAGATATAAATCATGTTAAGTCTACCTCATTTTACCTGCAACAGGACGCGTCTTGTGTGATAAAACGAGAGAGCCAAGTTAAATGAGGCACGTATATGTGAGACGCTTAATCAAATCTCAGACAAATCACACTTCGTGTGAGTGAGTGATGCGGTTCCCGTGTTACTTCTACCAAGTCTGATACTCTCAGTCTTTCAAACACTCTTGTAGAGGACGACATTTTGAAATTTCATTTCTATACGCTCAAGGTTGCCTGGAAGAAATCGGATGCTCGTTGTGCCTTACTGTATATACATTCCTTTCTATGTGAATATAAATTTTTAGTATGTAGAGTGCAATAAAGCGTAAAACACCTTCGCACCCTTAACCTGTAACCGCCCATGTAGAGGTCGTTTAGGCCAAGCAATTTTTACCTATACATTACTCACACCACTCACCAAGAATTGTCTCTAGTCATTTCTATCGTCAATTACAAGTCAATAATACTCGTATATATATAGCAGAATATTGTCTCTTTTTAGATCATAAACATAAATAAAATAATAAACATTATAAAATATTTTATTTTACCAACAGTGAATATTAAAAGACTGGATGCGGAAGGCAGAGAATCGGATGTTGTGGCGCAAATTGGGAGAGGCCTATGTCCAACAGTGGACTGCAATAGGCTAATGATGATGATGATGAATATTAAAGACCCATTTCTAAAAATAAATTTATGTTTCTTTTCATTCTATCACGGGTTCATTTTGCTTGTGAGAGTGAGATGGATATTGTACTGTTGATTCTCACCTGTGTGAATACTTAAGGACTTGCCTCGTTTTCTCACTACTGATATATTATTTATGATAATCTGTCCTCTAACATATATTCTAAAAATAATAAAATCATATAGGAGTTAGGATCGGATTTTCCCCCTTTTTCTTAATTGGAAAAACAACAGCTTCCTTAACGGGGCAAATCAGGTTGCTTTGGAGTTTGCAATAAAAGAGTATCGACATATCTTGAATATTAAGAAAATCGTTTAGTTTAAAATCGAGTTGGTTATTTTAAAATTTAAAATCTAAATAAAATATCTTTTTCTTCTTATATAATTATAAAATTAATATGAGAATAACGTAACTAATTATTAATTAATTAGAAATACAAGAAGTCGTATGTTATTGATTTATATATTATCCCCGATATTCAAATATTACGAAGTAGAGCTACATGCATTTTACAATATCAAAACGAGTGCAGCTACAAAAGAAAAAAAAGAAGAATCGTTTTGTAAACTTTCAAAAAGATTGAATGTGCATGAAGCAGCCTCTTTGTGCTGATACAAAAAGGAATGTGAAATGAGTGTAGCAGCATCTTGTTGGACTACGTATACCAAATTAAGTTGTAAGAGATATGTCTGAGTTGCGTAAGTTATTTTGAACTGAAGTGGACTGGATTGATATCTAATTCAAAGTCACATTGAGAAGTCTCGCGGGGTAATATGTAGTGCCGCTGAAATTTACGCTGACTTTGATATTGAAATTGTAAATAGGAATAATGGAGCTGTAATGTTATGCTTTAATCTTCCAACACGGCTGGTCACCGGGGGAGATTATGACCCTCCAAGGAATCAGGGTGATGAAATGGCAAGGCCCTAGTGGTCGCAAAGCTCGAGGCCACCCATGCGCTAGATGGACAGACGAACTAGTAAAGGTAGCGGGAAGAAATTAGATGTCTTTGGCTTGACACAAAGACAGATGGAAGTCCTTGGAGGAGGCTTTTACCCGAAAGGAGTTCATAAAAGCCACAAAAAATAAAAATAAATGAATGAATTAATTAATTGATTATTACCTATTGAATTGTTAAAATTACTATTGAAATGTTATTTAATTATTGAGATAATATTGAATAATTAAAATGTAATGAATTAATAATGTATTAATAATGTAATATTGATATTATATTTTATTATTTAAATGTTATTGCATTATTGAGATATTATGAAATTATTGGAATGTTATTGAGGTTTTATTGAAATTTTATAGGATTATTGAAATGGAAATGTTGCTAAATTTATTGTTGTAATTATTACACACTCTCGGTACAACAATCTCGGTGGCCCAGTGGTACAGCACACGGCTTCTGATCCAGAGGTTCGAATCCTGATACTGGCTCACACCAATGACTTTTCGAAATTTGTTTTCGTAAGTTAAGTGTGATAAATATCGATGACTGAAAAGTTTGTGCCCGGTATCGCAATAGGTTCGCCACCTATTCCCTTTGGGACGTAAACATAACGGAAAGACGAGGCTTAACAGCTGCTGCCTACACCTTCGGGTAACAAAAGGCGTGAAAATTGGATATTGGAAAATTAAAATTATTAGTAATAAAATATAATGCACATTTTAAGGCAGTAAAGATTGTTGTTTTCTAATGGTTTCAGTGCAGAATAGTCTGGATGTAAATATTTTTGAACGAAAAAAGATTGTTCTTTACTCGTGAAAATGATCTCTGTAAAGAGTTCGTAACGTCGGGAAATAAATATAAATAAGTAATGAATAAACGCGATATAATCCTAAAAGTTGTTTTAATGTTATGAATTTGATTCGCGAAAATCTGAGAAATAAATATGTAAATATTTTTTTTATAACGCTAACGAAAATCACCGATTGATTGTCTGTGCCCATGCTTAAGAGTTTATTGTTTTCGTTTTCTCCATTACTTCGGATAGTTATTTTATTTCATCGTAAGGAAAGCTTTCAACGATTTACCAATATTTCTTCGAAATAGTAGTATTCAAGAGTAAAATCAAAATTGTAAATAAATAAAAAACCATTTATAAAATATTCCATTAATTTCCTACACAGAAGATTGCCAATTTAAATCTGAGCACGTTCATTTGAAAGAATATATGTTTTATGTATCTTTAAAAGCGTTTTGCTTTCGAAACCGAAAAATAATTATGTATATAAATGTATATATTTCTTGGCAAAGCTTTTAAAGTTACTTCCAGATTGTTGTCACTGTTCATTTCGCAGAGAAATGCGCGCTGATATATGATTATTGTTTAATGTTTGCGCAAGGAACTTCTGTGTACAGAGGAAGTTCTCAAACAACCATTAAACAATGGAATATTTACTTATCAGACTTTAACGCAGTCTCGATACGGAGCAATATCTTTAGTTTCATGAAACTTACACTCATCAAGAGAAATCACAATGAATAAAGAGAATACAGGAAAGTCATAATAAAAGTCTCGGTGGTTTGGAGGTCGAAACGGAGGTTTTGGAACCTTGAAACTGTTAGATATAATGCTGGCTCAGACCAAAGATTTTCAAAATCCGTTTTGGATGTTACCTGCGATGTATAACATACTTTGTGCCTATTTTGAGTAATAGGTTCGTCACCATTATTATTTGAGACCTGAATTATCGGCATGTAAAAGTCGGGAAGTTACAAAAAAGCAGAGTTTCTTTCAGTAGATGTAAATAAGCAGGTGCAAATCCAATTGTAGTAGCCGAGGCGAAGTGGAAATCACTTTAGAGGAGCGTCGTGACTATCACTGTCTCGGGAAATCTTTTATCGTGCTACTCTATTATCTCTGGACCACTGGGATCCTATAACGCAATGAACAACCGACCCACTCTGGACGGAATTGTGAATTGTACTTAGGAAAGCTTACATTTTATGTCTTGAACTTTGAGTCATTATTTCCAAAAAATATGTATTTAGGTTTCATAGTGTTTTGTACTTTCTACCTCGTAGCACAGTCCGATAATATTATTAGCTCTGTAGTTAGTCCATGAAACAAATATTTTTTAATTTCATAATAACTGTGATGAATTTCTGCTAGTATTTTAGAGAGCACAGAATACTTCAGCACGCTGCTGAAGCTTGCTCAGTGTGATATGAAACGGGCTATGCTTGGAATCTCTCTGCGGGATGAAATACGTAATACAGAGATGCGCAAGAAATCTAGTGTAACCGACATAACCCGTAGGGTTAGTACGCTGAAGTGGAGATTACCAGTGGGGTAGTAAGGTCCTCGAGCGGCGACTACTAGATGTACAGACAACCTGGTAAAATCCGTGGGTGGCAAATGGATGCAAGTAGCACAGGACCGGTAGTTGTGTCGCTCTATGGGGTAGGCCTACATGCAGCAGTCGACCTCAAAAGAATGTTGATGATGATGATTGTTCTCATTTTTTATACCTACATGCAATAATTCTGAATAATATATATTTGTTCATAAAACGTCTGTCCAATTTCCTGTTTATACTCAAAATATAAAAGTTTACGACAAGCGACAGACAGTATGCTTAATAATATTATAGTAAGGTATATTTTATGACGTCACGTGTGGGTCTATATTATTACATAGTATAAAATAAAGTCGCTTTCCGCAGCCTATCCCCTTATATGCTGATATCTTTGAAACTACGCAACAGATTTTGATGCGGTCTTTTTTAATAGATATAGAAACTCAACGGAGTGGTTTGTATTTAAAATGTAGAAAATAAAATGTGATAAATAAAAAAATTAGTAATAGTACTTTAATACTATTGATGCGGAACAAAGTTCCACAGGTCAAATAGTATATTCTTACCAAACTATCTTATCGATAAGCCAGGACCTAGTGGGACACTATAAAATGCAACACTGGCAGGCGCACTTTCTTTTTCTTTTCCATAACTTCATATTTTTATACTCTTTTGTTTTTTTGGTCAACGCGTGGTGTTTGAGTTGGACGGACGTTTTGCTAAAACGGGTATTGTGTATATGGCTCATATGTAATACGCAATTGATGTAATTGATTATTAAATGCATGTCGGTTAATTAATGCGTTATTTTTTATAAACTTAAACTCTGATTTTGTTTGTAAGATCAGAAGTGGGATAATTAAAAACACGCGTTCGTATCCGTTCGTTTGCTTTATCCTGATATTAGTTATACAAATAGTTTTGAAAAGTGCTAAATAATTTTGTGTAGTTTTGAGGTTTTGAACGTGTTGTTTTACTTTTGGGTAAGTTTGATTTTGTTATTAAAAATCGTTATGGGACGATCTAGTAATTCAAAGAGGCGTGAGTCTTCGCGTAAGTCGCGACATACGGGGACTAGACACCGTGACAGTAGGTCACATGAGAATTGCAATGGTTCCGGTGATAGGAATTTGTCGCGATCACCTGAACATAGAGAAAGGTCTTATAGACATCGTGAAACGACACGTACACCGCCTCATAGTCCACGTATATGTCGGGATAGGTCTTCTTGTCGTCGCGATAACCCGCAGAATACAACTTTGGACCGTATTTTGTCGAGATTAGAAGCTATCGAAAATAAAGTGATAGGAACGCCGTCACAATTAGACACCGAACACCACGCGTCGATGCGCCATTTACCGGTTACGTCAACCCTAGTTTCTGACAACATTGCGCGTCCTTCGTTACAAATAAACATATCAGAAGACATAAATGTACGATCTACTAGTACTGAAGTTGATAATGAAGCTAATAAATTCATATTCAATAAATTCATTCATACTTTTTTTATATCTTCTTTTGACCCGAATATAAATGATTTTGATTCATGGTGTGCGGAAGTAGATCAGGCGAAGATTATAAATAACTGGAACGATCGTGAGTGCCTAGGCAGAGTAGGTGGGTGCCTGCGTGGCGAAGCCAAAAATTGGCTAAATGAATGGGTGACGAGTGACAGATCGTGGAGTAATTTTAAAGTCGAATTTCGGTCATTGTGTCCTCGTGAAGTTGATATTGCATCTATTCTATACGATGTTATGTGTAAAAGCTCGAATGACTTCTCTACTTACGCAGAATATGCACGAAAATCTCTCTTGCGTCTCAATATTGTGACGGGTCTTTCCAACGAGCTAAAGACAGCTATTGTTATAAGAGGAATCTCTGACCCTCAAGTTAAGGCGGCAGCTACAAATGCTAAACTGTTAACTAAAGATTTAGTTGAATTTTTGTCTGTTTATACTAAATTTAAAACACTCAATAAGCCTAATATTGTACAACATACTCAAATCCAACCTAAAAAAACGTGAATATCCAAACAGTGATAAAAACTCAGTTTGTTACATTTGCGGTCAGACCGGGCATAAACAGTGGGTTTGTTATAAGAAAGCAAAAACCGATGCGACGGTATCTCATAAGGAGCCTGCAGCGTCTAAACCTGCTGTTTATCGTGTAAGCAGTAACGATAAGTTTAGAAAATTCTGTACCTATTGCAAACGTAAAGGTCATTTGAGTAATGTTTGTTTTCAAAAACAGCGATCTGAGGCATTAAAGCAATCGCTTAATAATCAAAGTAATGACGCTGTAAATTTTCCTACAGAATCGAGGTCCAATGTAAAAACCTAATACCGGCTATAGTTGAAAAAGTACCTGTTGATATTATGATTGACAGCGGGTCAAATATTTCTTTAATTTCCGAATCCACGTTAAAGTATATTTCATTGAATAAGATCCCAGCTTATAGATTGATGAGAGGTATAGGGAGTCAGGAAGTTGAGTCAATCGCTTATGTAACCACTATTTTACAATTCCCTGAGGTGGCACTTGAGGCTGATTTATATGTGGTACCACCTCATTGTATTAACGCTCCTATTCTAATCGGCATTGATATTTTAAACCGAAAAGGTATAACCTATATTCGCACTAATGATGGTCAGAGATTAATTAGATCTGATGACCCCCTAATAGTTCATCATGTTACTGCAGTGGAGGTTGATCAGATAAAAACTTCTTTAACTGGTGAAGATAAAGAACGATTATTAAGTATTATTCGCCAATTCTCTGATTCGTTCATAACCGGTACTGCGACCTCCACTGTAAACACCGGCAGCATGGAAATAAAATTATCTTCTACAGTGCCAGTATGTCAGCGTCCCTACAAACTTTCAATAGATGATAAAAATAGAGTTAGAGTAATAATTAATGAATTACTTAGTAAAGGGATTATTCGTGAATCAAAGTCTGACTATGCAAGTCCTATCATTCTCGTTAAGAAAAAAGACGGGAGTGATAGGATGTGCGTCGACTATAGAGCGCTTAATGCGATTACAGTAAAGGAAAGATTCCCTTTACCATTGATCGACGATCATATAGATAAGTTAGGAGGGTTTAAACTGTTTACTAGCCTTGATATGGCTACTGGGTTCCACCAGCTTCCTTTAAAGGATGATGATTCGATCAGCAAAACTGCTTTTGTTACACCCGAGGGCCACTACGAATATGTAAAAATGCCATATGGGTTGGCCAATGCACCTGTTGTATACCAGAGAGTCATTACCAAAACACTAAAAACTTTAATAGACGCTGGCTCTGTATTAACATCGATGACGTCTTGATTATGTCCAATACTGTCAATGAGGGCCTTAATACACTACGAGAAGTGCTGCAAATCTTAACGGATGCAGGCTTTTCGATAAATTAAAAAAAATCCATTTCTACAGCCAGACATAGAATACTTGGGAAAACTTATTGGACATGGTCAGGTACGGCCGAGTCCTTGTAAGATACAATGTTTAGTAAACTCTCCAAAACCAACTAATGTGAAAGAGGTTCGACAATTCCTAGGTTTAGCGAGCTATTTTAGACGCTACATAGCTGGGTACGCTTCAAAAACCTATTGCATAGCAAAATTACTTAGGAAAGGCGAACCTTTTGTGTGGGGTTTGGAGCAAGATACTACTAGGAATAATATTATACACTGTTTGACTAATGAACCAGTTTAAGCGATCTTTGACCCCATTTTGTCGACGGAAGTCCATACTGATGCAAGTGCTATTGGCCTGGGAGCTGTCCTCCTCCAGGAGCATTCCGGTAAGAGAAAGAGAGTGGTTGCCTATTTTAGTAAATGAATAAAGAGAATACAGGAAAGTCATAATAAAAGTCTCGGTGGTTTGGAGGTCGAAACGGAGGTTTTGGAACCTTGAAACTGTTAGATATAATGCTGGCTCAGACCAAAGATTTTCAAAATCCGTTTTGGATGCTACTTGCGATATATAACATACTTTGTGCCTATTTTGAGTAATAGGTTCGTCACCATTATTATTTGAGACCTGAATTATCGGCATGTAAAAGTCGGGAAGTTACAAAAAAGCAGAGTTTCTTTCAGTAGATGTAAATAAGCAGGTGCAAATCCAATTGTAGTAGCCGAGGCGAAGTGGAAATCACTTTAGTGGCGGCGTCGTGACTATCACTGTCTCGGGAAATCTTTTATCGTGCTACTCTATTATCTCTGGACCACTGGGATCCTATAACGCAATGAACAACCGACCCACTCTGGACGGAATTGTGAATTGTACTTAGGAAAGCTTACATTTTATGTCTTGAACTTTGAGTCATTATTTCCAAAAAATATGTATTTAGGTTTCATAGTGTTTTGTACTTTCTACCTCGTAGCACAGTCCGATAATATTATTAGCTCTGTAGTTAGTCCATGAAACAAATATTTTTTAATTTCATAATAACTGTGATGAATTTCTGCTAGTATTTTAGAGAGCACAGAATAATTCAGCACGCTGCTGAAGCTTGCTCAGTGTGATATGAAACGGGCTATGCTTGGAATCTCTCTGCGGGATGAAATACGTAATACAGAGATGCGCAAGAAATCTAGTGTAACCGACATAACCCGTAGGGTTAGTACGCTGAAGTGGAGATTACCAGTGGGGTAGTAAGGTCCTCGAGCGGCGACTACTAGATGTACAGACAACCTGGTAAAATCCGTGGGTGGCAAATGGATGCAAGTAGCACAGGACCGGTAGTTGTGTCGCTCTATGGGGTAGGCCTACATGCAGCAGTCGACCTCAAAAGAATGTTGATGATGATGATTGTTCTCATTTTTTATACCTACATGCAATAATTCTGAATAATATATATTTGTTCATAAAACGTCTGTCCAATTTCCTGTTTATACTCAAAATATAAAAGTTTACGACAAGCGACAGACAGTATGCTTAATAATATTATAGTAAGGTATATTTTATGACGTCACGTGTGGGTCTATATTATTACATAGTATAAAATAAAGTCGCTTTCCGCAGCCTATCCCCTTATATGCTGATATCTTTGAAACTACGCAACAGATTTTGATGCGGTCTTTTTTAATAGATATAGAAACTCAACGGAGTGGTTTGTATTTAAAATGTAGAAAATAAAATGTGATAAATAAAAAAATTAGTAATAGTACTTTAATACTATTGATGCGGAACAAAGTTCCACAGGTCAAATAGTATATTCTTACCAAACTATCTTATCGATAAGCCAGGACCTAGTGGGACACTATAAAATGCAACACTGGCAGGCGCACTTTCTTTTTCTTTTCCATAACTTCATATTTTTATACTCTTTTGTTTTTTTGGTCAACGCGTGGTGTTTGAGTTGGACGGACGTTTTGCTAAAACGGGTATTGTGTATATGGCTCATATGTAATACGCAATTGATGTAATTGATTATTAAATGCATGTCGGTTAATTAATGCGTTATTTTTTATAAACTTAAACTCTGATTTTGTTTGTAAGATCAGAAGTGGGATAATTAAAAACACGCGTTCGTATCCGTTCGTTTGCTTTATCCTGATATTAGTTATACAAATAGTTTTGAAAAGTGCTAAATAATTTTGTGTAGTTTTGAGGTTTTGAACGTGTTGTTTTACTTTTGGGTAAGTTTGATTTTGTTATTAAAAATCGTTATGGGACGATCTAGTAATTCAAAGAGGCGTGAGTCTTCGCGTAAGTCGCGACATACGGGGACTAGACACCGTGACAGTAGGTCACATGAGAATTGCAATGGTTCCGGTGATAGGAATTTGTCGCGATCACCTGAACATAGAGAAAGGTCTTATAGACATCGTGAAACGACACGTACACCGCCTCATAGTCCACGTATATGTCGGGATAGGTCTTCTTGTCGTCGCGATAACCCGCAGAATACAACTTTGGACCGTATTTTGTCGAGATTAGAAGCTATCGAAAATAAAGTGATAGGAACGCCGTCACAATTAGACACCGAACACCACGCGTCGATGCGCCATTTACCGGTTACGTCAACCCTAGTTTCTGACAACATTGCGCGTCCTTCGTTACAAATAAACATATCAGAAGACATAAATGTACGATCTACTAGTACTGAAGTTGATAATGAAGCTAATAAATTCATATTCAATAAATTCATTCATACTTTTTTTATATCTTCTTTTGACCCGAATATAAATGATTTTGATTCATGGTGTGCGGAAGTAGATCAGGCGAAGATTATAAATAACTGGAACGATCGTGAGTGCCTAGGCAGAGTAGGTGGGTGCCTGCGTGGCGAAGCCAAAAATTGGCTAAATGAATGGGTGACGAGTGACAGATCGTGGAGTAATTTTAAAGTCGAATTTCGGTCATTGTGTCCTCGTGAAGTTGATATTGCATCTATTCTATACGATGTTATGTGTAAAAGCTCGAATGACTTCTCTACTTACGCAGAATATGCACGAAAATCTCTCTTGCGTCTCAATATTGTGACGGGTCTTTCCAACGAGCTAAAGACAGCTATTGTTATAAGAGGAATCTCTGACCCTCAAGTTAAGGCGGCAGCTACAAATGCTAAACTGTTAACTAAAGATTTAGTTGAATTTTTGTCTGTTTATACTAAATTTAAAACACTCAATAAGCCTAATATTGTACAACATACTCAAATCCAACCTAAAAAAACGTGAATATCCAAACAGTGATAAAAACTCAGTTTGTTACATTTGCGGTCAGACCGGGCATAAACAGTGGGTTTGTTATAAGAAAGCAAAAACCGATGCGACGGTATCTCATAAGGAGCCTGCAGCGTCTAAACCTGCTGTTTATCGTGTAAGCAGTAACGATAAGTTTAGAAAATTCTGTACCTATTGCAAACGTAAAGGTCATTTGAGTAATGTTTGTTTTCAAAAACAGCGATCTGAGGCATTAAAGCAATCGCTTAATAATCAAAGTAATGACGCTGTAAATTTTCCTACAGAATCGAGGTCCAATGTAAAAACCTAATACCGGCTATAGTTGAAAAAGTACCTGTTGATATTATGATTGACAGCGGGTCAAATATTTCTTTAATTTCCGAATCCACGTTAAAGTATATTTCATTGAATAAGATCCCAGCTTATAGATTGATGAGAGGTATAGGGAGTCAGGAAGTTGAGTCAATCGCTTATGTAACCACTATTTTACAATTCCCTGAGGTGGCACTTGAGGCTGATTTATATGTGGTACCACCTCATTGTATTAACGCTCCTATTCTAATCGGCATTGATATTTTAAACCGAAAAGGTATAACCTATATTCGCACTAATGATGGTCAGAGATTAATTAGATCTGATGACCCCCTAATAGTTCATCATGTTACTGCAGTGGAGGTTGATCAGATAAAAACTTCTTTAACTGGTGAAGATAAAGAACGATTATTAAGTATTATTCGCCAATTCTCTGATTCGTTCATAACCGGTACTGCGACCTCCACTGTAAACACCGGCAGCATGGAAATAAAATTATCTTCTACAGTGCCAGTATGTCAGCGTCCCTACAAACTTTCAATAGATGATAAAAATAGAGTTAGAGTAATAATTAATGAATTACTTAGTAAAGGGATTATTCGTGAATCAAAGTCTGACTATGCAAGTCCTATCATTCTCGTTAAGAAAAAAGACGGGAGTGATAGGATGTGCGTCGACTATAGAGCGCTTAATGCGATTACAGTAAAGGAAAGATTCCCTTTACCATTGATCGACGATCATATAGATAAGTTAGGAGGGTTTAAACTGTTTACTAGCCTTGATATGGCTACTGGGTTCCACCAGCTTCCTTTAAAGGATGATGATTCGATCAGCAAAACTGCTTTTGTTACACCCGAGGGCCACTACGAATATGTAAAAATGCCATATGGGTTGGCCAATGCACCTGTTGTATACCAGAGAGTCATTACCAAAACACTAAAAACTTTAATAGACGCTGGCTCTGTATTAACATCGATGACGTCTTGATTATGTCCAATACTGTCAATGAGGGCCTTAATACACTACGAGAAGTGCTGCAAATCTTAACGGATGCAGGCTTTTCGATAAATTAAAAAAAATCCATTTCTACAGCCAGACATAGAATACTTGGGAAAACTTATTGGACATGGTCAGGTACGGCCGAGTCCTTGTAAGATACAATGTTTAGTAAACTCTCCAAAACCAACTAATGTGAAAGAGGTTCGACAATTCCTAGGTTTAGCGAGCTATTTTAGACGCTACATAGCTGGGTACGCTTCAAAAACCTATTGCATAGCAAAATTACTTAGGAAAGGCGAACCTTTTGTGTGGGGTTTGGAGCAAGATACTACTAGGAATAATATTATACACTGTTTGACTAATGAACCAGTTTAAGCGATCTTTGACCCCATTTTGTCGACGGAAGTCCATACTGATGCAAGTGCTATTGGCCTGGGAGCTGTCCTCCTCCAGGAGCATTCCGGTAAGAGAAAGAGAGTGGTTGCCTATTTTAGTAAATGAATAAAGAGAATACAGGAAAGTCATAATAAAAGTCTCGGTGGTTTGGAGGTCGAAACGGAGGTTTTGGAACCTTGAAACTGTTAGATATAATGCTGGCTCAGACCAAAGATTTTCAAAATCCGTTTTGGATGCTACTTGCGATATATAACATACTTTGTGCCTATTTTGAGTAATAGGTTCGTCACCATTATTATTTGAGACCTGAATTATCGGCATGTAAAAGTCGGGAAGTTACAAAAAAGCAGAGTTTCTTTCAGTAGATGTAAATAAGCAGGTGCAAATCCAATTGTAGTAGCCGAGGCGAAGTGGAAATCACTTTAGTGGCGGCGTCGTGACTATCACTGTCTCGGGAAATCTTTTATCGTGCTACTCTATTATCTCTGGACCACTGGGATCCTATAACGCAATGAACAACCGACCCACTCTGGACGGAATTGTGAATTGTACTTAGGAAAGCTTACATTTTATGTCTTGAACTTTGAGTCATTATTTCCAAAAAATATGTATTTAGGTTTCATAGTGTTTTGTACTTTCTACCTCGTAGCACAGTCCGATAATATTATTAGCTCTGTAGTTAGTCCATGAAACAAATATTTTTTAATTTCATAATAACTGTGATGAATTTCTGCTAGTATTTTAGAGAGCACAGAATACTTCAGCACGCTGCTGAAGCTTGCTCAGTGTGATATGAAACGGGCTATGCTTGGAATCTCTCTGCGGGATGAAATACGTAATACAGAGATGCGCAAGAAATCTAGTGTAACCGACATAACCCGTAGGGTTAGTACGCTGAAGTGGAGATTACCAGTGGGGTAGTAAGGTCCTCGAGCGGCGACTACTAGATGTACAGACAACCTGGTAAAATCCGTGGGTGGCAAATGGATGCAAGTAGCACAGGACCGGTAGTTGTGTCGCTCTATGGGGTAGGCCTACATGCAGCAGTCGACCTCAAAAGAATGTTGATGATGATGATTGTTCTCATTTTTTATACCTACATGCAATAATTCTGAATAATATATATTTGTTCATAAAACGTCTGTCCAATTTCCTGTTTATACTCAAAATATAAAAGTTTACGACAAGCGACAGACAGTATGCTTAATAATATTATAGTAAGGTATATTTTATGACGTCACGTGTGGGTCTATATTATTACATAGTATAAAATAAAGTCGCTTTCCGCAGCCTATCCCCTTATATGCTGATATCTTTGAAACTACGCAACAGATTTTGATGCGGTCTTTTTTAATAGATATAGAAACTCAACGGAGTGGTTTGTATTTAAAATGTAGAAAATAAAATGTGATAAATAAAAAAATTAGTAATAGTACTTTAATACTATTGATGCGGAACAAAGTTCCACAGGTCAAATAGTATATTCTTACCAAACTATCTTATCGATAAGCCAGGACCTAGTGGGACACTATAAAATGCAACACTGGCAGGCGCACTTTCTTTTTCTTTTCCATAACTTCATATTTTTATACTCTTTTGTTTTTTTGGTCAACGCGTGGTGTTTGAGTTGGACGGACGTTTTGCTAAAACGGGTATTGTGTATATGGCTCATATGTAATACGCAATTGATGTAATTGATTATTAAATGCATGTCGGTTAATTAATGCGTTATTTTTTATAAACTTAAACTCTGATTTTGTTTGTAAGATCAGAAGTGGGATAATTAAAAACACGCGTTCGTATCCGTTCGTTTGCTTTATCCTGATATTAGTTATACAAATAGTTTTGAAAAGTGCTAAATAATTTTGTGTAGTTTTGAGGTTTTGAACGTGTTGTTTTACTTTTGGGTAAGTTTGATTTTGTTATTAAAAATCGTTATGGGACGATCTAGTAATTCAAAGAGGCGTGAGTCTTCGCGTAAGTCGCGACATACGGGGACTAGACACCGTGACAGTAGGTCACATGAGAATTGCAATGGTTCCGGTGATAGGAATTTGTCGCGATCACCTGAACATAGAGAAAGGTCTTATAGACATCGTGAAACGACACGTACACCGCCTCATAGTCCACGTATATGTCGGGATAGGTCTTCTTGTCGTCGCGATAACCCGCAGAATACAACTTTGGACCGTATTTTGTCGAGATTAGAAGCTATCGAAAATAAAGTGATAGGAACGCCGTCACAATTAGACACCGAACACCACGCGTCGATGCGCCATTTACCGGTTACGTCAACCCTAGTTTCTGACAACATTGCGCGTCCTTCGTTACAAATAAACATATCAGAAGACATAAATGTACGATCTACTAGTACTGAAGTTGATAATGAAGCTAATAAATTCATATTCAATAAATTCATTCATACTTTTTTTATATCTTCTTTTGACCCGAATATAAATGATTTTGATTCATGGTGTGCGGAAGTAGATCAGGCGAAGATTATAAATAACTGGAACGATCGTGAGTGCCTAGGCAGAGTAGGTGGGTGCCTGCGTGGCGAAGCCAAAAATTGGCTAAATGAATGGGTGACGAGTGACAGATCGTGGAGTAATTTTAAAGTCGAATTTCGGTCATTGTGTCCTCGTGAAGTTGATATTGCATCTATTCTATACGATGTTATGTGTAAAAGCTCGAATGACTTCTCTACTTACGCAGAATATGCACGAAAATCTCTCTTGCGTCTCAATATTGTGACGGGTCTTTCCAACGAGCTAAAGACAGCTATTGTTATAAGAGGAATCTCTGACCCTCAAGTTAAGGCGGCAGCTACAAATGCTAAACTGTTAACTAAAGATTTAGTTGAATTTTTGTCTGTTTATACTAAATTTAAAACACTCAATAAGCCTAATATTGTACAACATACTCAAATCCAACCTAAAAAAACGTGAATATCCAAACAGTGATAAAAACTCAGTTTGTTACATTTGCGGTCAGACCGGGCATAAACAGTGGGTTTGTTATAAGAAAGCAAAAACCGATGCGACGGTATCTCATAAGGAGCCTGCAGCGTCTAAACCTGCTGTTTATCGTGTAAGCAGTAACGATAAGTTTAGAAAATTCTGTACCTATTGCAAACGTAAAGGTCATTTGAGTAATGTTTGTTTTCAAAAACAGCGATCTGAGGCATTAAAGCAATCGCTTAATAATCAAAGTAATGACGCTGTAAATTTTCCTACAGAATCGAGGTCCAATGTAAAAACCTAATACCGGCTATAGTTGAAAAAGTACCTGTTGATATTATGATTGACAGCGGGTCAAATATTTCTTTAATTTCCGAATCCACGTTAAAGTATATTTCATTGAATAAGATCCCAGCTTATAGATTGATGAGAGGTATAGGGAGTCAGGAAGTTGAGTCAATCGCTTATGTAACCACTATTTTACAATTCCCTGAGGTGGCACTTGAGGCTGATTTATATGTGGTACCACCTCATTGTATTAACGCTCCTATTCTAATCGGCATTGATATTTTAAACCGAAAAGGTATAACCTATATTCGCACTAATGATGGTCAGAGATTAATTAGATCTGATGACCCCCTAATAGTTCATCATGTTACTGCAGTGGAGGTTGATCAGATAAAAACTTCTTTAACTGGTGAAGATAAAGAACGATTATTAAGTATTATTCGCCAATTCTCTGATTCGTTCATAACCGGTACTGCGACCTCCACTGTAAACACCGGCAGCATGGAAATAAAATTATCTTCTACAGTGCCAGTATGTCAGCGTCCCTACAAACTTTCAATAGATGATAAAAATAGAGTTAGAGTAATAATTAATGAATTACTTAGTAAAGGGATTATTCGTGAATCAAAGTCTGACTATGCAAGTCCTATCATTCTCGTTAAGAAAAAAGACGGGAGTGATAGGATGTGCGTCGACTATAGAGCGCTTAATGCGATTACAGTAAAGGAAAGATTCCCTTTACCATTGATCGACGATCATATAGATAAGTTAGGAGGGTTTAAACTGTTTACTAGCCTTGATATGGCTACTGGGTTCCACCAGCTTCCTTTAAAGGATGATGATTCGATCAGCAAAACTGCTTTTGTTACACCCGAGGGCCACTACGAATATGTAAAAATGCCATATGGGTTGGCCAATGCACCTGTTGTATACCAGAGAGTCATTACCAAAACACTAAAAACTTTAATAGACGCTGGCTCTGTATTAACATCGATGACGTCTTGATTATGTCCAATACTGTCAATGAGGGCCTTAATACACTACGAGAAGTGCTGCAAATCTTAACGGATGCAGGCTTTTCGATAAATTAAAAAAAATCCATTTCTACAGCCAGACATAGAGTACTTGGGAAAACTTATTGGACATGGTCAGGTACGGCCGAGTCCTTGTAAGATACAATGTTTAGTAAACTCTCCAAAACCAACTAATGTGAAAGAGGTTCGACAATTCCTAGGTTTAGCGAGCTATTTTAGACGCTACATAGCTGGGTACGCTTCAAAAACCTATTGCATAGCAAAATTACTTAGGAAAGGCGAACCTTTTGTGTGGGGTTTGGAGCAAGATACTACTAGGAATAATATTATACACTGTTTGACTAATGAACCAGTTTAAGCGATCTTTGACCCCATTTTGTCGACGGAAGTCCATACTGATGCAAGTGCTATTGGCCTGGGAGCTGTCCTCCTCCAGGAGCATTCCGGTAAGAGAAAGAGAGTGGTTGCCTATTTTAGTAAATGAATAAAGAGAATACAGGAAAGTCATAATAAAAGTCTCGGTGGTTTGGAGGTCGAAACGGAGGTTTTGGAACCTTGAAACTGTTAGATATAATGCTGGCTCAGACCAAAGATTTTCAAAATCCGTTTTGGATGCTACTTGCGATATATAACATACTTTGTGCCTATTTTGAGTAATAGGTTCGTCACCATTATTATTTGAGACCTGAATTATCGGCATGTAAAAGTCGGGAAGTTACAAAAAAGCAGAGTTTCTTTCAGTAGATGTAAATAAGCAGGTGCAAATCCAATTGTAGTAGCCGAGGCGAAGTGGAAATCACTTTAGTGGCGGCGTCGTGACTATCACTGTCTCGGGAAATCTTTTATCGTGCTACTCTATTATCTCTGGACCACTGGGATCCTATAACGCAATGAACAACCGACCCACTCTGGACGGAATTGTGAATTGTACTTAGGAAAGCTTACATTTTATGTCTTGAACTTTGAGTCATTATTTCCAAAAAATATGTATTTAGGTTTCATAGTGTTTTGTACTTTCTACCTCGTAGCACAGTCCGATAATATTATTAGCTCTGTAGTTAGTCCATGAAACAAATATTTTTTAATTTCATAATAACTGTGATGAATTTCTGCTAGTATTTTAGAGAGCACAGAATACTTCAGCACGCTGCTGAAGCTTGCTCAGTGTGATATGAAACGGGCTATGCTTGGAATCTCTCTGCGGGATGAAATACGTAATACAGAGATGCGCAAGAAATCTAGTGTAACCGACATAACCCGTAGGGTTAGTACGCTGAAGTGGAGATTACCAGTGGGGTAGTAAGGTCCTCGAGCGGCGACTACTAGATGTACAGACAACCTGGTAAAATCCGTGGGTGGCAAATGGATGCAAGTAGCACAGGACCGGTAGTTGTGTCGCTCTATGGGGTAGGCCTACATGCAGCAGTCGACCTCAAAAGAATGTTGATGATGATGATTGTTCTCATTTTTTATACCTACATGCAATAATTCTGAATAATATATATTTGTTCATAAAACGTCTGTCCAATTTCCTGTTTATACTCAAAATATAAAAGTTTACGACAAGCGACAGACAGTATGCTTAATAATATTATAGTAAGGTATATTTTATGACGTCACGTGTGGGTCTATATTATTACATAGTATAAAATAAAGTCGCTTTCCGCAGCCTATCCCCTTATATGCTGATATCTTTGAAACTACGCAACAGATTTTGATGCGGTCTTTTTTAATAGATATAGAAACTCAACGGAGTGGTTTGTATTTAAAATGTAGAAAATAAAATGTGATAAATAAAAAAATTAGTAATAGTACTTTAATACTATTGATGCGGAACAAAGTTCCACAGGTCAAATAGTATATTCTTACCAAACTATCTTATCGATAAGCCAGGACCTAGTGGGACACTATAAAATGCAACACTGGCAGGCGCACTTTCTTTTTCTTTTCCATAACTTCATATTTTTATACTCTTTTGTTTTTTTGGTCAACGCGTGGTGTTTGAGTTGGACGGACGTTTTGCTAAAACGGGTATTGTGTATATGGCTCATATGTAATACGCAATTGATGTAATTGATTATTAAATGCATGTCGGTTAATTAATGCGTTATTTTTTATAAACTTAAACTCTGATTTTGTTTGTAAGATCAGAAGTGGGATAATTAAAAACACGCGTTCGTATCCGTTCGTTTGCTTTATCCTGATATTAGTTATACAAATAGTTTTGAAAAGTGCTAAATAATTTTGTGTAGTTTTGAGGTTTTGAACGTGTTGTTTTACTTTTGGGTAAGTTTGATTTTGTTATTAAAAATCGTTATGGGACGATCTAGTAATTCAAAGAGGCGTGAGTCTTCGCGTAAGTCGCGACATACGGGGACTAGACACCGTGACAGTAGGTCACATGAGAATTGCAATGGTTCCGGTGATAGGAATTTGTCGCGATCACCTGAACATAGAGAAAGGTCTTATAGACATCGTGAAACGACACGTACACCGCCTCATAGTCCACGTATATGTCGGGATAGGTCTTCTTGTCGTCGCGATAACCCGCAGAATACAACTTTGGACCGTATTTTGTCGAGATTAGAAGCTATCGAAAATAAAGTGATAGGAACGCCGTCACAATTAGACACCGAACACCACGCGTCGATGCGCCATTTACCGGTTACGTCAACCCTAGTTTCTGACAACATTGCGCGTCCTTCGTTACAAATAAACATATCAGAAGACATAAATGTACGATCTACTAGTACTGAAGTTGATAATGAAGCTAATAAATTCATATTCAATAAATTCATTCATACTTTTTTTATATCTTCTTTTGACCCGAATATAAATGATTTTGATTCATGGTGTGCGGAAGTAGATCAGGCGAAGATTATAAATAACTGGAACGATCGTGAGTGCCTAGGCAGAGTAGGTGGGTGCCTGCGTGGCGAAGCCAAAAATTGGCTAAATGAATGGGTGACGAGTGACAGATCGTGGAGTAATTTTAAAGTCGAATTTCGGTCATTGTGTCCTCGTGAAGTTGATATTGCATCTATTCTATACGATGTTATGTGTAAAAGCTCGAATGACTTCTCTACTTACGCAGAATATGCACGAAAATCTCTCTTGCGTCTCAATATTGTGACGGGTCTTTCCAACGAGCTAAAGACAGCTATTGTTATAAGAGGAATCTCTGACCCTCAAGTTAAGGCGGCAGCTACAAATGCTAAACTGTTAACTAAAGATTTAGTTGAATTTTTGTCTGTTTATACTAAATTTAAAACACTCAATAAGCCTAATATTGTACAACATACTCAAATCCAACCTAAAAAAACGTGAATATCCAAACAGTGATAAAAACTCAGTTTGTTACATTTGCGGTCAGACCGGGCATAAACAGTGGGTTTGTTATAAGAAAGCAAAAACCGATGCGACGGTATCTCATAAGGAGCCTGCAGCGTCTAAACCTGCTGTTTATCGTGTAAGCAGTAACGATAAGTTTAGAAAATTCTGTACCTATTGCAAACGTAAAGGTCATTTGAGTAATGTTTGTTTTCAAAAACAGCGATCTGAGGCATTAAAGCAATCGCTTAATAATCAAAGTAATGACGCTGTAAATTTTCCTACAGAATCGAGGTCCAATGTAAAAACCTAATACCGGCTATAGTTGAAAAAGTACCTGTTGATATTATGATTGACAGCGGGTCAAATATTTCTTTAATTTCCGAATCCACGTTAAAGTATATTTCATTGAATAAGATCCCAGCTTATAGATTGATGAGAGGTATAGGGAGTCAGGAAGTTGAGTCAATCGCTTATGTAACCACTATTTTACAATTCCCTGAGGTGGCACTTGAGGCTGATTTATATGTGGTACCACCTCATTGTATTAACGCTCCTATTCTAATCGGCATTGATATTTTAAACCGAAAAGGTATAACCTATATTCGCACTAATGATGGTCAGAGATTAATTAGATCTGATGACCCCCTAATAGTTCATCATGTTACTGCAGTGGAGGTTGATCAGATAAAAACTTCTTTAACTGGTGAAGATAAAGAACGATTATTAAGTATTATTCGCCAATTCTCTGATTCGTTCATAACCGGTACTGCGACCTCCACTGTAAACACCGGCAGCATGGAAATAAAATTATCTTCTACAGTGCCAGTATGTCAGCGTCCCTACAAACTTTCAATAGATGATAAAAATAGAGTTAGAGTAATAATTAATGAATTACTTAGTAAAGGGATTATTCGTGAATCAAAGTCTGACTATGCAAGTCCTATCATTCTCGTTAAGAAAAAAGACGGGAGTGATAGGATGTGCGTCGACTATAGAGCGCTTAATGCGATTACAGTAAAGGAAAGATTCCCTTTACCATTGATCGACGATCATATAGATAAGTTAGGAGGGTTTAAACTGTTTACTAGCCTTGATATGGCTACTGGGTTCCACCAGCTTCCTTTAAAGGATGATGATTCGATCAGCAAAACTGCTTTTGTTACACCCGAGGGCCACTACGAATATGTAAAAATGCCATATGGGTTGGCCAATGCACCTGTTGTATACCAGAGAGTCATTACCAAAACACTAAAAACTTTAATAGACGCTGGCTCTGTATTAACATCGATGACGTCTTGATTATGTCCAATACTGTCAATGAGGGCCTTAATACACTACGAGAAGTGCTGCAAATCTTAACGGATGCAGGCTTTTCGATAAATTAAAAAAAATCCATTTCTACAGCCAGACATAGAGTACTTGGGAAAACTTATTGGACATGGTCAGGTACGGCCGAGTCCTTGTAAGATACAATGTTTAGTAAACTCTCCAAAACCAACTAATGTGAAAGAGGTTCGACAATTCCTAGGTTTAGCGAGCTATTTTAGACGCTACATAGCTGGGTACGCTTCAAAAACCTATTGCATAGCAAAATTACTTAGGAAAGGCGAACCTTTTGTGTGGGGTTTGGAGCAAGATACTACTAGGAATAATATTATACACTGTTTGACTAATGAACCAGTTTAAGCGATCTTTGACCCCATTTTGTCGACGGAAGTCCATACTGATGCAAGTGCTATTGGCCTGGGAGCTGTCCTCCTCCAGGAGCATTCCGGTAAGAGAAAGAGAGTGGTTGCCTATTTTAGTAAATGAATAAAGAGAATACAGGAAAGTCATAATAAAAGTCTCGGTGGTTTGGAGGTCGAAACGGAGGTTTTGGAACCTTGAAACTGTTAGATATAATGCTGGCTCAGACCAAAGATTTTCAAAATCCGTTTTGGATGCTACTTGCGATATATAACATACTTTGTGCCTATTTTGAGTAATAGGTTCGTCACCATTATTATTTGAGACCTGAATTATCGGCATGTAAAAGTCGGGAAGTTACAAAAAAGCAGAGTTTCTTTCAGTAGATGTAAATAAGCAGGTGCAAATCCAATTGTAGTAGCCGAGGCGAAGTGGAAATCACTTTAGTGGCGGCGTCGTGACTATCACTGTCTCGGGAAATCTTTTATCGTGCTACTCTATTATCTCTGGACCACTGGGATCCTATAACGCAATGAACAACCGACCCACTCTGGACGGAATTGTGAATTGTACTTAGGAAAGCTTACATTTTATGTCTTGAACTTTGAGTCATTATTTCCAAAAAATATGTATTTAGGTTTCATAGTGTTTTGTACTTTCTACCTCGTAGCACAGTCCGATAATATTATTAGCTCTGTAGTTAGTCCATGAAACAAATATTTTTTAATTTCATAATAACTGTGATGAATTTCTGCTAGTATTTTAGAGAGCACAGAATACTTCAGCACGCTGCTGAAGCTTGCTCAGTGTGATATGAAACGGGCTATGCTTGGAATCTCTCTGCGGGATGAAATACGTAATACAGAGATGCGCAAGAAATCTAGTGTAACCGACATAACCCGTAGGGTTAGTACGCTGAAGTGGAGATTACCAGTGGGGTAGTAAGGTCCTCGAGCGGCGACTACTAGATGTACAGACAACCTGGTAAAATCCGTGGGTGGCAAATGGATGCAAGTAGCACAGGACCGGTAGTTGTGTCGCTCTATGGGGTAGGCCTACATGCAGCAGTCGACCTCAAAAGAATGTTGATGATGATGATTGTTCTCATTTTTTATACCTACATGCAATAATTCTGAATAATATATATTTGTTCATAAAACGTCTGTCCAATTTCCTGTTTATACTCAAAATATAAAAGTTTACGACAAGCGACAGACAGTATGCTTAATAATATTATAGTAAGGTATATTTTATGACGTCACGTGTGGGTCTATATTATTACATAGTATAAAATAAAGTCGCTTTCCGCAGCCTATCCCCTTATATGCTGATATCTTTGAAACTACGCAACAGATTTTGATGCGGTCTTTTTTAATAGATATAGAAACTCAACGGAGTGGTTTGTATTTAAAATGTAGAAAATAAAATGTGATAAATAAAAAAATTAGTAATAGTACTTTAATACTATTGATGCGGAACAAAGTTCCACAGGTCAAATAGTATATTCTTACCAAACTATCTTATCGATAAGCCAGGACCTAGTGGGACACTATAAAATGCAACACTGGCAGGCGCACTTTCTTTTTCTTTTCCATAACTTCATATTTTTATACTCTTTTGTTTTTTTGGTCAACGCGTGGTGTTTGAGTTGGACGGACGTTTTGCTAAAACGGGTATTGTGTATATGGCTCATATGTAATACGCAATTGATGTAATTGATTATTAAATGCATGTCGGTTAATTAATGCGTTATTTTTTATAAACTTAAACTCTGATTTTGTTTGTAAGATCAGAAGTGGGATAATTAAAAACACGCGTTCGTATCCGTTCGTTTGCTTTATCCTGATATTAGTTATACAAATAGTTTTGAAAAGTGCTAAATAATTTTGTGTAGTTTTGAGGTTTTGAACGTGTTGTTTTACTTTTGGGTAAGTTTGATTTTGTTATTAAAAATCGTTATGGGACGATCTAGTAATTCAAAGAGGCGTGAGTCTTCGCGTAAGTCGCGACATACGGGGACTAGACACCGTGACAGTAGGTCACATGAGAATTGCAATGGTTCCGGTGATAGGAATTTGTCGCGATCACCTGAACATAGAGAAAGGTCTTATAGACATCGTGAAACGACACGTACACCGCCTCATAGTCCACGTATATGTCGGGATAGGTCTTCTTGTCGTCGCGATAACCCGCAGAATACAACTTTGGACCGTATTTTGTCGAGATTAGAAGCTATCGAAAATAAAGTGATAGGAACGCCGTCACAATTAGACACCGAACACCACGCGTCGATGCGCCATTTACCGGTTACGTCAACCCTAGTTTCTGACAACATTGCGCGTCCTTCGTTACAAATAAACATATCAGAAGACATAAATGTACGATCTACTAGTACTGAAGTTGATAATGAAGCTAATAAATTCATATTCAATAAATTCATTCATACTTTTTTTATATCTTCTTTTGACCCGAATATAAATGATTTTGATTCATGGTGTGCGGAAGTAGATCAGGCGAAGATTATAAATAACTGGAACGATCGTGAGTGCCTAGGCAGAGTAGGTGGGTGCCTGCGTGGCGAAGCCAAAAATTGGCTAAATGAATGGGTGACGAGTGACAGATCGTGGAGTAATTTTAAAGTCGAATTTCGGTCATTGTGTCCTCGTGAAGTTGATATTGCATCTATTCTATACGATGTTATGTGTAAAAGCTCGAATGACTTCTCTACTTACGCAGAATATGCACGAAAATCTCTCTTGCGTCTCAATATTGTGACGGGTCTTTCCAACGAGCTAAAGACAGCTATTGTTATAAGAGGAATCTCTGACCCTCAAGTTAAGGCGGCAGCTACAAATGCTAAACTGTTAACTAAAGATTTAGTTGAATTTTTGTCTGTTTATACTAAATTTAAAACACTCAATAAGCCTAATATTGTACAACATACTCAAATCCAACCTAAAAAAACGTGAATATCCAAACAGTGATAAAAACTCAGTTTGTTACATTTGCGGTCAGACCGGGCATAAACAGTGGGTTTGTTATAAGAAAGCAAAAACCGATGCGACGGTATCTCATAAGGAGCCTGCAGCGTCTAAACCTGCTGTTTATCGTGTAAGCAGTAACGATAAGTTTAGAAAATTCTGTACCTATTGCAAACGTAAAGGTCATTTGAGTAATGTTTGTTTTCAAAAACAGCGATCTGAGGCATTAAAGCAATCGCTTAATAATCAAAGTAATGACGCTGTAAATTTTCCTACAGAATCGAGGTCCAATGTAAAAACCTAATACCGGCTATAGTTGAAAAAGTACCTGTTGATATTATGATTGACAGCGGGTCAAATATTTCTTTAATTTCCGAATCCACGTTAAAGTATATTTCATTGAATAAGATCCCAGCTTATAGATTGATGAGAGGTATAGGGAGTCAGGAAGTTGAGTCAATCGCTTATGTAACCACTATTTTACAATTCCCTGAGGTGGCACTTGAGGCTGATTTATATGTGGTACCACCTCATTGTATTAACGCTCCTATTCTAATCGGCATTGATATTTTAAACCGAAAAGGTATAACCTATATTCGCACTAATGATGGTCAGAGATTAATTAGATCTGATGACCCCCTAATAGTTCATCATGTTACTGCAGTGGAGGTTGATCAGATAAAAACTTCTTTAACTGGTGAAGATAAAGAACGATTATTAAGTATTATTCGCCAATTCTCTGATTCGTTCATAACCGGTACTGCGACCTCCACTGTAAACACCGGCAGCATGGAAATAAAATTATCTTCTACAGTGCCAGTATGTCAGCGTCCCTACAAACTTTCAATAGATGATAAAAATAGAGTTAGAGTAATAATTAATGAATTACTTAGTAAAGGGATTATTCGTGAATCAAAGTCTGACTATGCAAGTCCTATCATTCTCGTTAAGAAAAAAGACGGGAGTGATAGGATGTGCGTCGACTATAGAGCGCTTAATGCGATTACAGTAAAGGAAAGATTCCCTTTACCATTGATCGACGATCATATAGATAAGTTAGGAGGGTTTAAACTGTTTACTAGCCTTGATATGGCTACTGGGTTCCACCAGCTTCCTTTAAAGGATGATGATTCGATCAGCAAAACTGCTTTTGTTACACCCGAGGGCCACTACGAATATGTAAAAATGCCATATGGGTTGGCCAATGCACCTGTTGTATACCAGAGAGTCATTACCAAAACACTAAAAACTTTAATAGACGCTGGCTCTGTATTAACATCGATGACGTCTTGATTATGTCCAATACTGTCAATGAGGGCCTTAATACACTACGAGAAGTGCTGCAAATCTTAACGGATGCAGGCTTTTCGATAAATTAAAAAAAATCCATTTCTACAGCCAGACATAGAATACTTGGGAAAACTTATTGGACATGGTCAGGTACGGCCGAGTCCTTGTAAGATACAATGTTTAGTAAACTCTCCAAAACCAACTAATGTGAAAGAGGTTCGACAATTCCTAGGTTTAGCGAGCTATTTTAGACGCTACATAGCTGGGTACGCTTCAAAAACCTATTGCATAGCAAAATTACTTAGGAAAGGCGAACCTTTTGTGTGGGGTTTGGAGCAAGATACTACTAGGAATAATATTATACACTGTTTGACTAATGAACCAGTTTAAGCGATCTTTGACCCCATTTTGTCGACGGAAGTCCATACTGATGCAAGTGCTATTGGCCTGGGAGCTGTCCTCCTCCAGGAGCATTCCGGTAAGAGAAAGAGAGTGGTTGCCTATTTTAGTAAATGAATAAAGAGAATACAGGAAAGTCATAATAAAAGTCTCGGTGGTTTGGAGGTCGAAACGGAGGTTTTGGAACCTTGAAACTGTTAGATATAATGCTGGCTCAGACCAAAGATTTTCAAAATCCGTTTTGGATGCTACTTGCGATATATAACATACTTTGTGCCTATTTTGAGTAATAGGTTCGTCACCATTATTATTTGAGACCTGAATTATCGGCATGTAAAAGTCGGGAAGTTACAAAAAAGCAGAGTTTCTTTCAGTAGATGTAAATAAGCAGGTGCAAATCCAATTGTAGTAGCCGAGGCGAAGTGGAAATCACTTTAGTGGCGGCGTCGTGACTATCACTGTCTCGGGAAATCTTTTATCGTGCTACTCTATTATCTCTGGACCACTGGGATCCTATAACGCAATGAACAACCGACCCACTCTGGACGGAATTGTGAATTGTACTTAGGAAAGCTTACATTTTATGTCTTGAACTTTGAGTCATTATTTCCAAAAAATATGTATTTAGGTTTCATAGTGTTTTGTACTTTCTACCTCGTAGCACAGTCCGATAATATTATTAGCTCTGTAGTTAGTCCATGAAACAAATATTTTTTAATTTCATAATAACTGTGATGAATTTCTGCTAGTATTTTAGAGAGCACAGAATACTTCAGCACGCTGCTGAAGCTTGCTCAGTGTGATATGAAACGGGCTATGCTTGGAATCTCTCTGCGGGATGAAATACGTAATACAGAGATGCGCAAGAAATCTAGTGTAACCGACATAACCCGTAGGGTTAGTACGCTGAAGTGGAGATTACCAGTGGGGTAGTAAGGTCCTCGAGCGGCGACTACTAGATGTACAGACAACCTGGTAAAATCCGTGGGTGGCAAATGGATGCAAGTAGCACAGGACCGGTAGTTGTGTCGCTCTATGGGGTAGGCCTACATGCAGCAGTCGACCTCAAAAGAATGTTGATGATGATGATTGTTCTCATTTTTTATACCTACATGCAATAATTCTGAATAATATATATTTGTTCATAAAACGTCTGTCCAATTTCCTGTTTATACTCAAAATATAAAAGTTTACGACAAGCGACAGACAGTATGCTTAATAATATTATAGTAAGGTATATTTTATGACGTCACGTGTGGGTCTATATTATTACATAGTATAAAATAAAGTCGCTTTCCGCAGCCTATCCCCTTATATGCTGATATCTTTGAAACTACGCAACAGATTTTGATGCGGTCTTTTTTAATAGATATAGAAACTCAACGGAGTGGTTTGTATTTAAAATGTAGAAAATAAAATGTGATAAATAAAAAAATTAGTAATAGTACTTTAATACTATTGATGCGGAACAAAGTTCCACAGGTCAAATAGTATATTCTTACCAAACTATCTTATCGATAAGCCAGGACCTAGTGGGACACTATAAAATGCAACACTGGCAGGCGCACTTTCTTTTTCTTTTCCATAACTTCATATTTTTATACTCTTTTGTTTTTTTGGTCAACGCGTGGTGTTTGAGTTGGACGGACGTTTTGCTAAAACGGGTATTGTGTATATGGCTCATATGTAATACGCAATTGATGTAATTGATTATTAAATGCATGTCGGTTAATTAATGCGTTATTTTTTATAAACTTAAACTCTGATTTTGTTTGTAAGATCAGAAGTGGGATAATTAAAAACACGCGTTCGTATCCGTTCGTTTGCTTTATCCTGATATTAGTTATACAAATAGTTTTGAAAAGTGCTAAATAATTTTGTGTAGTTTTGAGGTTTTGAACGTGTTGTTTTACTTTTGGGTAAGTTTGATTTTGTTATTAAAAATCGTTATGGGACGATCTAGTAATTCAAAGAGGCGTGAGTCTTCGCGTAAGTCGCGACATACGGGGACTAGACACCGTGACAGTAGGTCACATGAGAATTGCAATGGTTCCGGTGATAGGAATTTGTCGCGATCACCTGAACATAGAGAAAGGTCTTATAGACATCGTGAAACGACACGTACACCGCCTCATAGTCCACGTATATGTCGGGATAGGTCTTCTTGTCGTCGCGATAACCCGCAGAATACAACTTTGGACCGTATTTTGTCGAGATTAGAAGCTATCGAAAATAAAGTGATAGGAACGCCGTCACAATTAGACACCGAACACCACGCGTCGATGCGCCATTTACCGGTTACGTCAACCCTAGTTTCTGACAACATTGCGCGTCCTTCGTTACAAATAAACATATCAGAAGACATAAATGTACGATCTACTAGTACTGAAGTTGATAATGAAGCTAATAAATTCATAGGGGCCCTTTCGAAGTTGATTAACTCTAAGTCGAATACTTTTTTTATATCTTCTTTTGACCCGAATATAAATGATTTTGATTCATGGTGTGCGGAAGTAGATCAGGCGAAGATTATAAATAACTGGAACGATCGTGAGTGCCTAGGCAGAGTAGGTGGGTGCCTGCGTGGCGAAGCCAAAAATTGGCTAAATGAATGGGTGACGAGTGACAGATCGTGGAGTAATTTTAAAGTCGAATTTCGGTCATTGTGTCCTCGTGAAGTTGATATTGCATCTATTCTATACGATGTTATGTGTAAAAGCTCGAATGACTTCTCTACTTACGCAGAATATGCACGAAAATCTCTCTTGCGTCTCAATATTGTGACGGGTCTTTCCAACGAGCTAAAGACAGCTATTGTTATAAGAGGAATCTCTGACCCTCAAGTTAAGGCGGCAGCTACAAATGCTAAACTGTTAACTAAAGATTTAGTTGAATTTTTGTCTGTTTATACTAAATTTAAAACACTCAATAAGCCTAATATTGTACAACATACTCAAATCCAACCTAAAAAAACGTGAATATCCAAACAGTGATAAAAACTCAGTTTGTTACATTTGCGGTCAGACCGGGCATAAACAGTGGGTTTGTTATAAGAAAGCAAAAACCGATGCGACGGTATCTCATAAGGAGCCTGCAGCGTCTAAACCTGCTGTTTATCGTGTAAGCAGTAACGATAAGTTTAGAAAATTCTGTACCTATTGCAAACGTAAAGGTCATTTGAGTAATGTTTGTTTTCAAAAACAGCGATCTGAGGCATTAAAGCAATCGCTTAATAATCAAAGTAATGACGCTGTAAATTTTCCTACAGAATCGAGGTCCAATGTAAAAACCTAATACCGGCTATAGTTGAAAAAGTACCTGTTGATATTATGATTGACAGCGGGTCAAATATTTCTTTAATTTCCGAATCCACGTTAAAGTATATTTCATTGAATAAGATCCCAGCTTATAGATTGATGAGAGGTATAGGGAGTCAGGAAGTTGAGTCAATCGCTTATGTAACCACTATTTTACAATTCCCTGAGGTGGCACTTGAGGCTGATTTATATGTGGTACCACCTCATTGTATTAACGCTCCTATTCTAATCGGCATTGATATTTTAAACCGAAAAGGTATAACCTATATTCGCACTAATGATGGTCAGAGATTAATTAGATCTGATGACCCCCTAATAGTTCATCATGTTACTGCAGTGGAGGTTGATCAGATAAAAACTTCTTTAACTGGTGAAGATAAAGAACGATTATTAAGTATTATTCGCCAATTCTCTGATTCGTTCATAACCGGTACTGCGACCTCCACTGTAAACACCGGCAGCATGGAAATAAAATTATCTTCTACAGTGCCAGTATGTCAGCGTCCCTACAAACTTTCAATAGATGATAAAAATAGAGTTAGAGTAATAATTAATGAATTACTTAGTAAAGGGATTATTCGTGAATCAAAGTCTGACTATGCAAGTCCTATCATTCTCGTTAAGAAAAAAGACGGGAGTGATAGGATGTGCGTCGACTATAGAGCGCTTAATGCGATTACAGTAAAGGAAAGATTCCCTTTACCATTGATCGACGATCATATAGATAAGTTAGGAGGGTTTAAACTGTTTACTAGCCTTGATATGGCTACTGGGTTCCACCAGGTTCCTTTAAAGGATGATGATTCGATCAGCAAAACTGCTTTTGTTACACCCGAGGGCCACTACGAATATGTAAAAATGCCATATGGGTTGGCCAATGCACCTGTTGTATACCAGAGAGTCATTACCAAAACACTAAAAACTTTAATAGACGCTGGCTCTGTATTAACATCGATGACGTCTTGATTATGTCCAATACTGTCAATGAGGGCCTTAATACACTACGAGAAGTGCTGCAAATCTTAAAGGATGCAGGCTTTTCGATAAATTAAAAAAAATCCATTTCTACAGCCAGACATAGAATACTTGGGAAAACTTATTGGACATGGTCAGGTACGGCCGAGTCCTTGTAAGATACAATGTTTAGTAAACTCTCCAAAACCAACTAATGTGAAAGAGGTTCGACAATTCCTAGGTTTAGCGAGCTATTTTAGACGCTACATAGCTGGGTACGCTTCAAAAACCTATTGCATAGCAAAATTACTTAGGAAAGGCGAACCTTTTGTGTGGGGTTTGGAGCAAGATACTACTAGGAATAATATTATACACTGTTTGACTAATGAACCAGTTTAAGCGATCTTTGACCCCATTTTGTCGACGGAAGTCCATACTGATGCAAGTGCTATTGGCCTGGGAGCTGTCCTCCTCCAGGAGCATTCCGGTAAGAGAAAGAGAGTGGTTGCCTATTTTAGTAAATCTACCCAGGGGGCATGAAACACAAGACTGGATGACTAAACTAAAAGAAGGGCAGTTAGATACAACTCGGTATGTAATTAAAAATGACTTGTTATTTTATAAATACGTGCCAACCGGTGAAGAACCCCGGATGCTATGTTATATCCCAAAAGGTTATAGACTTAGTCTTTTAAGAATATTCCATGATGACCATGAGCACGTTGGCATTGACAGGACAACTGATTTAATTTTACGACATTTTTGGTTCCCTGGACTACGTCAATTTATAAAAAAGTACATAAATCACTGCCTTGTGTGTCTTTCACATAAAAAGGTGCCTAGAGCTCTCCAACAGCCAATAGAATCTTGGACAAAGCCTAATATTCCATTTCACATTCTACACACTGATGTTCTCGGGCCTTTGCCAGAGTCTAACGGTTTTAAGTACATTTTAATCTTAGTTGATGCATTTTCCAAATATAGTCTTCTTTACACTAAGACAACGAGCTTCCCAGCTACTCAACGTCAACCAGCAACGCCAAGACGAATATGTAAACCAAGGTCGAAGACAACGACGAAAATTCAATGTTGGTGATTCTGTCTTTGTCAGTAGGGCATCACAAAGCACGGGCAAATTGGATTCGGGCATGCGAGGACCGTACAAGATTGTGCGAGCCCTGCCTCATCATCGCTACAAACTTGAGTTGATAGCCGGCTCATACAGAAAACAAACTGAGGCAGCTGCGGAACACATGGTTCTATGGCGAGGAGAGTGGACGCCCGATACGTGCAGAGCCTCCTTTAATAATGGTTAGGAAGCTTCGACTTTGTGAACGGCGTAAAGCTGTGTCACCTTTGTGAACGGCGTAAAGCTGTGTCACCTTTGTGAACGGCGTAAAGCTGTGTCACCTTTGTGAACGGCGTAAAGCTGTGTCACCTTTGTGAACGGCGTAAAGCTGTGTCACCTTTGTGAATGGCGTAAAGCTGTGTCACCTTTGTGAGCGGCGCAAAGCTGCGTCACCTTTGTGAACGGCGTTAAGCTGTGTCACTTCCATGAATAGTGAATGTCATGTCACATCTGTGAGTGACTCTTGGAGTACTTCTTACACTTAAAGTGATTTTTAGTTGGTTATGTTGCGATTATCATGTCTGTATCGTGCATGATCGTGACTGGCTGACGTGAGTCACTTGGCGAAGTTATCCTTTCAGATCAATATTGTGGAGGCCAATCCCCCGCAATGTTTCTTTTGTATCTTGTAATCACACTGTAACTTAAAAATTGCAACTGAAGTTATTTAAATCATTTAAAGTTTCGGTGTTAGCATTTTTTTTTTATATAGCTTGTGAAGGCTTGAGTGCACGCTTGCCTTCTCAAGTCCTAAGATTTTTTTATGTTTAAAGTGACAATTATAACAATAAACGAAGAATAACTTCATCTTGCAAATTCAGTTGTACTGTAAATACATAACTGAACTCAAATGTATTATGTTTTCAGATGATCATGTTGATGAAGAAGGCAATGTTGCAATAGAGACGAGTGATGAAGCGGTCGAGGACGACTCACAGTCAGGAACGGCCGTCTTACCAAACTATCTTATCGATAAGCCAGGACCTAGTGGGACACTATAAAATGCAACACTGGCAGGCGCACTTTCTTTTTCTTTTCCATAACTTGATATTTTTATACTCTTTTGTTTTTTTGGTCAACGCGTGGTGTTTGAGTTGGACGGACGTTTTGCTAAAACGGGTATTGTGTATATGGCTCATATGTAATACGCAATTGATGTAATTGATTATTAAATGCATGTCGGTTAATTAATGCGTTATTTTTTATAAACTTAAACTCTGATTTTGTTTGTAAGAATATATAATATATATACTATACTATAATATATAAAATAAAGATACATAAACATAACTTCACGCCTTTTGTTACCCAAAGGTGTAGGCAGCGGCTGTTAAGCCTCGTCTCGCCGTCATGTTTACGTCCCAAATGGAATAGATGGCGAACCTATTGCCATACCGGGCACTAAGTTTTCAGTCATCGATATTTATCACACTTAACTTCCGAAAACAATTTCGGTAAGTCATTGGTGTGAGCCAGTGTCAGGATTCTAACCCGGACCTCTGGATCAGAAGCCGTGTGCTCCACCACTGGACATCCGAGACGACTATAATATATACATATATTGTTGTCAAAACTCAACAGCACAGAAATAGATCAAGATAGAACGGCGAATAGGCGTGGCAAGCGTGCCAAAACCATGCACTATATTGCATGCTTTTCGAAACTCGCCCTCATTACGCAACGAGCGTTCCTGCCCTGCGTTCAGGACGTAAAAAAATTGATAAAACGTCACATATATGCCTTATTGTGCTGTGGCAAATTGTAAAAACAAAAGTAGTGAAGCAAATATGAAAAAAGGAAATACTCTCGAGAGCAATGAATCCGGGTCACTTAAAGAATGTTAAAAATCTCGGAAACTAAAAATGATCGGTTAATGCAATAAATTGTATTTAATAGACAATGTAATACTCCTTAAATGAAAGTAAAAAAAATATGAGTCACCATACATTTTATTAACACAAAATTACATAAAGAAAAAATCTGCTGATCTCTCCTTAAAACAAAAATAGGAAACATGAAATTGTTGAACTTTATTACGATTTTCTTGAATTTTAATACTTCGTATTGCCTCCTCGTGCTTCCATTACTGCGTTTACGCGGTTTGGCATGCTGTACACCAAGTTCCTTATACGATTTTGGGGAATATTCTCCCATTCCTCTGTGAGAGCAATTTTGAGCTCACGAAGCGTGATTGGGGGAGGGTTTCGTTGTTTTACGCATCTGCCTAGCTCGTCCCAAGCATGCTCGATCGGGTTGATATCCGGGCTGCGCGCTGGCCACTCCATACGAGTAATGTTCATCTCTTGAAGGTAGTCATTCACAATCCTACCTGTATGAGGTCGGGCATTGTCATGCATAAATATAGCATCCTCACCTAAATTGACCATAAATGGACCAACGTGATCATTGAGGATTTCTTCCACATATCTTACGCTAGTTAAAGAGCCGTTTTCTATGATCACCAGCTCTGTGCGACTTTCAGAAGAAATTCCGGTCCACACAAGTACAGACCCACCACCGTAGGCTACTTTTTCCTCGATGCATGCTTGCTTGAATCTTTCCCCTGGTCTTCGATACACTCTGTGTCTTCCATCGTGCTTGTAGAGCATAAATTTTGATTCGTCGGAGAACATAACTTTTGACCAATCTTCAATACTCCAATTTACGTGGCTCTGGGCATATCTTAGTCTTGAAATACGATGCCCACGCTCCAGTTTAGGGCCGTTTGCAGGTCTAAGGGGTTTTAAGTTAGATTCAGCAAGCCGACGTCTTACTGTCCATGCACTTGGGTTACTTCCTCCGAGGCGTCGAAACTGATTGGTGAGTTCAGTTCCTGTGAGAAAGCGATTTCGAAGCATGGTGTTCACCAAGTATCGGTCTTCTCGTGCTGTGGTATACCTGGTTCTGCCCGTTCCTGGTCTGCGTAGGTTAGAACCAGTTTCTTCGTAACGTCGGAGAACTCTTTGTACTGTTGACAGCGACACACCAACAGTCCTGGCTGTATCGCGCTGACTGGGGCCGGTTTCCAGCATTGTAAGTATTCTGGTGCATTCTTCAGGCGTAAGCGACATAATTTCAGCTTGAATAATGAATATAGAGCACTATCAACATGGTTTATGTACCCACATAAATGACAGATTACAAACAAAAGCAAAACCAAATGCTGTAATTTCGTAGTTCCATCTTCGAAAGTGGCCCTTTTTCAAATTTGATTTTTTTATGATATAACTTTACAATAACTAAGAAGTTTTAATACCTTCATTTAAGGAGTATTACATTGTCTATTAAATACAATTTATTGCATTAACCTAGCATTTTTAGTTTCCGAGATTTTTAGGATTCTTTAAGTGACCCGGATTCATTGCACTCGAGTGTATTTCGTATGATCAGTAAGTATAGAAAATCAGTAGAAAGTATTTTTTTGAGATTATAAATTATTGTTTTACTTTTACTATGTTTAATAATTACGATCACAAGTTGTATATTTTTTCGTTATGATAAATATCCATTGCTGTCCGCATTCAACGCTCGTATACAAAAACATTGCGCGCATAAATTATACGCGTAATGTACGTCGAATCGAACGAAATACACAATACACCTGCAAGTTGATCGCTGTGTCTGTTAATCGCTGTGATTGGTCTTCGAATGTTAGAGATGGGCACTCCATGTATCGTTGAGTCTTAGGACTTATCGATAAATTAATTCAATAATAATTCGAGTATCAGCTCATGTCTTGCTTTGTCCCTACTTTATTCTAACACCACAAATTTCAACCAAAGTGCTTCGTAATTACATTGGCAGCAGTTTATTTGACAGTATAAGTTTTCACCAATTTGACCAATCGCTAATGCAAAATCATCTCGTTTTTCCAAAACGGGCAGTAACCGAGGTATATGTCGACGTTCGGCTTCGTTATTTAACCAGGACTGTAAGGCCAACCCTTACAAAAAGGCAAATATTTAATAAATGTGTATAGTTTCAAGGACAGTAAAACATTTATAATTAAATTTTATATACTGTTGGAAAAATATGTTTTAGGTATTAATATGTCGGATTAAAGTATTTCACATGTTTTACTTTCTATGATTATCGTTACACAAAATCAATAAAGTTGGTACAATATAAAAATAATAAAATTAACACACGTTGCCGATATTAATATCGATAATCTAATGAGTGTGTCTCCTAACTAGTCGCCCCGCTCACAATGAAAATGACGTCACGCTGTGGGCGTGGTTTTTCAAAAAAGTGACACGCTCGAAATGTATGGAAATATGACATCGCAGCCGTTCTAATTGATCTATTTCTGTGCTCAACAGATATTAAACTACTCTTATTCATCTACAAAATCAATTACTTCTTTAAATATCTAATTTTATTTTAAACGTTTTAAACGTACTATGACTGTTTATAAGATCAATCCTAGTCTGTAATTATGGACTTTTACTACTTCAAATTGTCTTCCTTGTATTTAATTCAACTTCAATATTTTATTTCAAGGTGAATTATTAAAATATTATAAAAAACAACACAAAACAGGCTGTGTCATCTAAGCAGTTTGGTTAAAATGTGTTGCATGGTTTAATAAAGTTTGTCCGTCTTCGAATTGGAACGCAATTCGGTTCGTTCATTCAGTCTCGAATGAACTAGAAAAATAAGCAAGAAACATTCTTATTTGCTACTCTCTCCAATAATGTCCCTTCAGTAAATGTACAGACAGTTTATTTATGATATTGATGTGATCCACCATTCTAGCTAAGTGTACGTGACTTAATTTGCAATTTTTACAGCAAAGTAAGATTGTTGGGAATCATTTTGAGATATCAATCGTGTGTACTAATTAAAATATGTAAGGCATGGTTTTGAGGAATACTCTAGTTAAATAAATAAACTAGTGAACGACAATATTGTTCGAAATTCGAATATATATTTTTTAAGGGATAGGTGGGCAAACGAGCATGCGTGTCACCTGATGGTAAGTGACCAGCGCCGCCCATGGACACCTCCAACACATATAGTATTACAGTTGCGTTGCCGACCTTTAATGGCGTAGGAAGGGAAAGGATGGGGAAGGGAGGTAGGCCTCCGGGTACCTCTCTCACCGAACGAAACGCGGAATGAGCCACTTTACGTCGATGCTTGGCTCTGCCACTGTTATACTAATGCCACTGCACACATACCGTTGTATTTTTGGCTTCCTTTGTTTTTTCTTCTTTTTGGAAATTTAAGGTATTGTCTATATTATTTTCATAGCTAATTACTAAGTATATTTACGTTTGTTACATAGATTTTATTTTCATTTATATCGAAGTGTTTTTATACCCGAAGGTACGCAGCGGCAGTCTCGACTCGACGAATTTATACGTCGCAAATGTATAATCTATTGCATACATCAAGCACAATCTTGTCGGTTTTCGATATTTATCACTTCGGATAAGAACTGGAATTAAATTTGCAAAGAGTCACATCTAGCGACAGATTATTGTTCATTTGTCTTTCTACGAGCGCCGTGATTGCAATCGGTCTTTGAGGCGTCAGGTGCGAGTCGTATCGTTCAATTGAATTCATTTAGCAAATATCTGAATTCACTACATTACTATGAGCTTTGCTGTATATTGAGTTCAATATAACTCATCAGACACGCCTTTGAAGATCATATAACAATAAATCTTTCGTATTATAAAAGTATAATTGTTAAGTACAACACTGACATTCGAGATGTTATTTTTATTCTTCTAGCACATTCTCTATACACTAGCTCTTTTGACATCAAAAAGAATTACACAATCTCAATATAATTTAGTGCTAGAAGGCAATCGTGGGTCCGTCGTAAAAAAACACTGAAAGTTAAACATCGCAGAGCTTCTTCCACTAACTGAGAATTTCGATTAATCCAAGTTCTGAGAGGAAAGCGGACGACGCAACCATTTATCAGACCGTTCTTCTTATGTTTAATTTAATTTTACCACCAGCATACTTGTAGTACGACATTAATTGTATCGAGCTACCCGCACTCAGGGATTACCCGATATTGTCTTGCCGAGCTTTTGATACAAACCCCCATTTAAGGGGGATTTAATACTAAATATATATTCAGTATCGCAGTGATAGTTTCTCCTAAAACTAAATAAGAAATTTGACATGAAAAATTATATCCATAACTGGACGGTTTTGGTTAAAAGACCTTTCTCACGCAAACGTTGTTGCTGTGTTACAAACTTGCCTGTTGAGGTTATTCCAGAGAAATAATATAATAATTATTAGTACAATGATGAGGTGTTATGATAACCCATATTTTTGTCGAAAACTGACATATTCAATCTAACTTAAAAAGAAACTCTACCTATAATATAATTTATAATTAAATATAAAATTATGATGGTAAGTGCCACTTTTTTATGTTAAGCACGGAACATGATTGAGAACTTTTCAGAACACCTAATTATAAATTATATTTATGAGGGAGCTTATTTCTCTTTAAATTGCAAATTAGTTTGAACATAAAATCGTATCGGACTCTGTATAAACACATTATTATCTTTTTATCAAACCTGCAAATTTCTGGAGTCACTTTTCTTGAGAATATATTTTAGATAAAACCTATTTTAACAGAAGAATTAAGCACCGCCGCCTTTTTCGAATTCGGGTAAAAGTATAGGCGAAGACTTTCTTTTTTAAAATGAAAAAGTATGACTGTCTATGTGCTGTATAAGTTATTAACTATAAAATAATAGTATCGGATCGAATTAAAAATAGCGTGATAAGGGAGAAATGCAAGTTGAAGATGATGTATTGACCAAGGTGGAGAGAAGTATGATAAGATGGTTTGGTCATGTTGCAAGAATGAATAAAAGGCGATCGACTAAAAGAGTATTTGAAGCGAATGTGAGTGGCAGGGTCGGGATCGGGAGACCAAGACGGAGCTACCACAATCAAATAAATAGTCTATTTAGAAAAGGCAAAATGCGTAGATGAGGCGAAAGATGTGTGTAAGTATCGTAGCTTGTGCAAATCCAAATGGAATTGCGTCTGGTTGCTTTGGATCTATTATAAAGATTTATTTCCAATAAAAATAATTATAGTTTACATAGTAAATTCTTTGTTCGATTTTTTATTACAAGGTGTAATTATTTTACAGTCTCGGTGGCGCAGTGGCTAGCATCCCGCTTCTGATTCAAGAAGTAGTGGGTTCAAATCCTGGCACACACCAATGACTTTTCGAAATTTTCGAAAGTTACGTGTGATAAATATCGATGACTGACAACTTTGTCCCCAGTATGGCAATAGGTTCGCCACCTATTCTATTTGGGACGTAAACATAATGGCGAGACGAGCCTTGAAAGCCACTGCCTACACTTTCGGGTGGAAAAAAGCGTGAAGTTATGTTTATATATGTTTATATAATTATTTTAGAAGCAGATGGCGCTGTACGTATTACGGCTAAAATTATACGGGTATATTACATGCTTAACCTTGCCGTATATGACAAGTAGAAACACCCCCGTGGTTTTAACCGGTAGACCGTCCTATTGAGAGATTGGTAGGAGACGTGGAGTCCAACATAACCACCAGTTTCCCACGCGGTGGGTGCCTATCAAATAGGGCTAAAAATATATATACAACACGCTTTTAACTCACATCTTAAACATCAAACCGTTAGCAAAAATCTTGTGTAGTCAAACTGTAAAAGTGATTCTTGAAGTAATGCGTTCGAAATGCCTTCGCGTCAGTTCCGAGGGATTATTTTGACGGATTAATTCAGTAACGCCAATTGCTTCCAGTGGATTGAAATGTTACGATCCCTTTAAACTTGTATGAAATAATATTATTATTCTTTATTCCCGAAAAGTGATGGCCTCTGTCTCTAGTGAAAAATCATCGAAAATAAACATGTCTCTCTCATTGATTGCTCCGCTCTCTTCCGTACTAGGCAAAAAGAACAGACGAATTTAGTCATTGTTAGCTGTTGCCTTCCCTGTCCTCTAAATCCCCTTGTATCCTTCCTACATACCTAAACCATCGGATCACGCCCATCCTTATTTTAACATCAAACTCTTTTTCAGTCCAAGTTCCTTTTTCAATTATAGTTTTTATGACACGGTCAGTGAACGTCACGCCGCATATTTTGCGCAGTGCACGCTGTTCAGCCAAACTTATAATTTCTTTTTATTTCTGCAACTGAGATAGTGTTACAGTTGCATTGTCGTCCTTTCAAATAGGATAGGGAAGAGGTCGCAAGTGGAAATTGCGGGAGGGGAAGCGGATAGGTTAATGAGTTTTCCCTCTGTATACCTCGCTCACCAAACAACACGCGACATGAGTGACCTCACGTCGATATACTAAGAGGTCGTGGTATTTCACTAAACGAGCCGGCCCATTGCAGTGAACCGCGTGGCTTTACCACTGTTTAAAACCACGACAAGTACTTCCATATCCAGAGATCTGAATTTTCTTGCATAAAATATAGTCGTTATCCCAGGATATATATCAGCGACGGATTATTTCAAAAAGTTGTATACAAACTCTAAGATACGTTTTCAGAAGTTTACAAGTTGTACTTGTTACTTTGCAAGCTAAATCACAATTTAATAGATGTTAGTGTCTGCATCTCAACTTAGATTACCCGTTACCAACATTTTTCTAACGGTAATCATTATATAGTATAAAACAAAGTCGCTCTCCGCTGTTCTTTTATATGCTTAGATCTTTGAAACTACGCAATGCAGTCTTGATCCCAACGCTAACTTATGGAAACGAGAGTTGGGTACGGCAGAGTGTGCATGAAAGTAGGATAAACGCGGTAGAAATGAGGGCATTGCGCAAAATCTGCGGAGTGACTCTCGCTGACCGCGTCGAAAACAAGGTTGTAAGGAAGGAAGTTGGATTGAAAGAGAGTGTCCGATGCTCCGATAGCTCGAACATGCAGAAAGGATGGATGATGCAAGACTGACTAAGCAGATATTCAATGCAAAAGCGGCTGGAGTTAGGATTCAAAGAGGGCCAAGACACGCATTCCATGACCACATAGAAAGTGCTCTGGAGGAAGGTGATGTTAGGAGCCTCAAAAATCGACGCGCGGGCATGAAAAGAGTTATGAAAGTCAGCGAAGCGGGTGAGGCGTGTAAGAATCGTGCCTTATGGCGTTCCGTTCTCTCTGCCTACCCTGCAAGGGGTTTGGCGTGAAGTTATGTGTGTGTATTTTAATATAATGTATAAAATAGTCTTGAATTGGCAATTCTAAATTTGCTAGTTTTATTGTAAACTTCCTAATAATATTAAATCAAGCAAGAACACTAATGTATTCAAAAACAAAGTTTTCAATTTATTAAATGACTAAGTGTATTACTGTATAAGTTATTATCTCGAGGACCAATTTAAATGACTATTGACTGTAACGAACAATTTTGACCTTATTATATTGCAATTGTTAGAATTAATTTTATTTTGACAGTGTTGTATTTATCCATTGCATAATTATTCTTATTGTATCTACTGATTTGACGGGCCTCGTGGCGCATTGGTAAAACTACCGGCTGCAGCACTGAGGTCAGGGGTTCGATTTCCACCCGAGCACAAATATTTGTGACAAACATGAATATTTGTGCAGCGTCTGGGTGTTTTTCTATGTATTATAAGTATGTATTTACAAAAGAAAAGTATATATGTACTAGTATCCATTATCTAGTATCCATAGCACAAGCATTTAGTTGCTTAGTTTGGAACTGGAGGGCGCTGTGTGATTTGTGTCCAAGATATTAAAAAAAAAACGATATTTAAAGTCAATAATTAGACTTTTCTACATATTTTTTCATTTATGTGTTTTACATGCCAGACAGTAGAATATGGTATAGCACTATCTTATTGTATATTAAGACCTGTTTGTTCCCATATTCGCAAAATATTTGATTTAATTTGATAAAACCTTATCTTATACGCTAGTCGGTTTTTAAGGCCCCTTCCACAAGGACACGTTAAATTTGGCCGTGGTAAATCTGTTGTGACTGTCTTTGACATTGACATCTTTCCGCTTTTGCATTGCTGTTCATCAATGTTTTTTAAATTAATATTTTGATAGCAACATTGTAATTTATATCAGTGAAAAATCATTAACTGTATACTTTTCTATAGTTCAAACTCATTCATTAACGTTATAATTATATTAAGGGTAGCTTGTCATATAATTTGCTATGTTGTATTGGCTGCCTGGGTTTTTGTATGATGAAATGGAGCAGATAAAACTCTCAAAACTCTTCCGAAGTTCTGAATTCAGCCATCCGCCATAATGGATTTAAAATTACGTTACTTAAGTTTGCCATGCTTAATTAACCATGCAAAAACTGCGCAAAGTTTTAATCGACCAAGGATATTTTAAAATGTTTGACTCAAATGATCATATACAAAGTTATCGTGAATTTTATAGATATTACACAGCACAATGTATATTATTATGTATCTTCATGCCAAGTCCCTTGCGGAGTGGGCCAGAAAGATCAGGGCGCCATGAATGGGTGGTTTTTTTCTCCTTTTCCATCCTACTAGTGTGTGAAGCTTAACTTAGTCACTAATAAAAAGGTGACCTGATTACTTGTCTGCTCCCCTATCCGATAAAAAATATTTCACTCACTTCTTTAGACGAGCCTCGTGGTGCATTGGTAAAACTACCGACTGCAGAACTACTACCTGACAATAGACATATGCCATCACGGACTTTTTTGTAGACGTCGTGAAGTTGTAAATAACAGTGTACTACATTGTTTTGATCTATCATTTAAGGGTCAGCCAGCGTTTGCAATTAAAGTGTGCACATACAAACCACCCCGTTGACCTTAATAAAAAAAGCATAAGCGTATAAGGGGCCAGACAGCGGAAAGCGACTTTGTTTTATTCTATGTAAAGATATAGTCATATCAATTTTCGAAAACAAAAAACTCATTAATATTTATGTTTGGTCACTGATTCATAATATGTACAGATAATATTTCTTTTATTTTTTTTTCTCTAACACGACAATAATGTCGGTCCTCTGTAAATATATGACTGTAATATATTGTCACGCGTCACTGGAGATTGGACAAGTGGGAGACTCAACAAATTAGACTCCATTTCTGTTTACTTTTATTTTACTTGTTAAATAATCGTGGGTTTGCGGTTTGCGCATCTATTGAGCAATCATTGGAACGCTATTTTAATTTTAGTATTCGTTTAGTAGAGTTATTTTTTAGTATGAGTATGTGATTTTTACTTTTATGTTTCTTCCTTTATTTGCATACATACATAACATAACGCATTTGTTACCCAAAGGTGTAAGCAGCGGCTGTTAAGCCTCGTCTTGCCGTTATGTTTTACGTCCCAAATGTAATAGGTGGGGAACATATTGCCATTCCGGGCACAAAATTTTTAAGTCATCAATATTTATCACACTTAACTTCCAAAAACAATTTCGAAAAGTCATTGGTGTGAGCCAGTGTCAGAATTCGAACCCGGACCTCTGGATCAGAAGCCGTGTGCTCGACCGCTGGACCATCGAGACTAATTATTATGGAATATCGTGAGTTCGTTCTGAGTTTCAAACAAAAAATGTGGTTTTCAGTAAAGACAATGGTTGGTAAGCTTTAGCTTACTTCTATTCATTTTGGACTTTGGTCCAAAAAGAAACACAGAAATTTTCTGTTACTAAAATTTATGACTATTTAAATAGCACTAATGGAAGCGCATTAATAAATAACCACTAATTCTGTAAGTGACAGAATATGTTTATTTATCCCTGGATTAAATATATGTATGTATTTGTTTAAATGAAACCTGTTGCGAGAATAGAGGTTTAGCAAACCGAGTTGTGATTTAGAGAAGGCTAGTTCAAATTCTGGTTCACACTAATGACTTTTAGGAAGTCATGTGCTATAAATAACGATTATAACCCCCCCCCTCCCCCCTACTTACGGTAAGCAACTGACACCGCCCTTGGAAGTCTAAAACACATCGAGAATGACGATTTTGCTCAACGGTGGTAGAGCTACGCAGTTCACTGCCTCAATGGGCTCGCTCGACCGGTGAAATACCACGACCTCTCAGAATATCGACGTAAAGTGGAACAGGCCGCGTTTCGTTCGGTGAGAGAGGTATCCGGAGGCCCACCTCGCCTTCCCCATCCTTTCCTATCCTACTTCCTTATAGGTCAGCAACAAAACGCCTCGTTTAGCTCGTTGAGAGAGGTACCCGGATCCCCAACACCTTCCCTTCTCCTGTTCATATCTCACTTCCGAAACCTTACCTATCACATTTCAAAGGCTAAACTAACAACTAAATTTATACACTATCTGTGCTGCAGGTGTCAATGGGCGGCGTTAGTTGTTTTCCTTTATATGACACGCCTGCAAGTTTGCCTCCCTATCTCATAAAAATAACCTTCGAGTGTGATCGTGAAATTAGATTACATACATAACTTCACCCCAAATCCCTTACGGGGTAGGCAGAGAGAACAGAGCGCCATAAAGCACGATTCTTACACACCTCACTCGCTTCGTTGACTTTCATATCTCTTTTCATGCACGCGCTTCGATTTTTAGGGCTTCTAACATCACCTTCCTCCAGAACACATTCTATTTGGTTATGGAATGTGTGTTTTGGCCGTCCTCGACTCCTACATCCTTCCACTTTTGCATTGTATATCTGCTTAGTCAATCTTGCATCACCCATTATTTCTACATGTCCAAACCATCTTAGAAGATTCAGCAGATTTCTTACTTTTACACCGACCAAAGTTAGAATAAAAGAAAATAAATGGGTTACACTGTGATTCGTGACTCATCTCCACAACTCACTATACTGAAGGACGAACGAACTCTCTGTATATTGTGACGAGACATTAGACGCGCCAACATCCGCGATCTTTTGTGTACTTAGTTTAGTCTGAACAAATAATGTCGTACGAATTGGGGGCGTACATGTTTATTACCTTTGTTATCTGTTTATATGTACCAGATTCTGAGAATAGACTCGATCAAGGAAGATTATATCTAATGATATATGAAAAATAGAATACAAACAGTTTTCTGGGTAAGTATTGCATGAAAGGCTTTTGATGCCAAGTGCGACGAATGTTATTATTATATATAGATATTTATAATAGACTCTGGGGACATGGGGTCCGAGTGCTCGTGCACTTTATAAAGATCTTGCAAAGAGACTGATCTCGCTACTAGTGGGCCGGTCTAGTCTTCGCACAGAGGATTAGCATTGCCATTCAGCGTGGTAATGCGGCCAGTCTTCTGGGCACACTGCTACTGGCAGCGTGGCGATATGCGGAGAATTTTGGTTTCTGCTAGTTATTTCATTCGTGAAAAGCTTCGCTTCAATGAGACGCCCAACAATGTCCTATGCGTAATTTTTGATTATGGTAGCTAACGGAGGTAGCTATGACGAAATATGTTTATTTGATGATTCTCAAATAAAACATTACTAGCCAAGAGTTACTTGTCAAAATAAATTGATAATTGTAATTAATTTTTTTTTAAATCAAAATTAATTTTTATTAATTTTCAATTTAAATGAAAATTAATTGTTGTCAAAATAATTGGAAAACATATTTCCTACAAAATAAAGGGTTTAATCACTGATCCTTTCGCAAATTCTTTCAGCGTAATTGGAAAATGAGGTCATGATAAATTATTACTAACTAGCTGCTATTTTTTTATTAAATTATTTACTATTTATTTAATTTATAACTGTTATATTACCCTACAAATTGTGGGGTACGTTAAACCAGTCCCAGGTACCAGGGGTGTTCCTCCAGCTCACAGAGTGCAGGGTCGCGTGATAGCCGTTGACCCTATTAAAACCTATCTATCTACCTATTCTTTTAATAATGGAGAATAATAATGACAGCTAAAACTAAACTCTTTCTCTCTCTCTCTCTATTTGTAAGATCACAGAAGTATGTAAAGTATTGTTCTGTAATTTTAATATTATAATTTTGATATAATTTATTTACAAACGTATTTTGAAACCATTACAGCTTAATTATTCAAAGGTTTCAGCTAATTTAATTAAAAGTCTTTAGACAGACGTTTCTTCCTCCACAAATATTAAGAATTTTGCGATAGTCTTCAAAAAAATATGATATTAATATTACATAACCTAATTTTATCCAAAATTATAAGAATATAAAATTCATTGGATATTTTATTCCAGCCATTGATACGTACCTACATTCATAAGGCACAGTTCTTACACGCCTCACTCGCTTCTTTGGCTTTCATAACTCTTGTCATACAGGTTAGTTTTAAGGCTCCTGACAACATCTTTCTCAATTACAGTCAATCTGGGTAACTTAAGCTTTCAGTGTAATATTGGCCCACACATTGTACTATATAAGTATACATATTAGTTGTAAGCGACGCAACATAACTTTTAACAAGAAGGATTTATGTTAAAAATGATAAACCTCTTTTAGACACGAATTTATTTTAAAAAAATTCGCGTGGAGTCCCTCCGCGCTATAGAAGTGAAACTTTGTAATAAACATACGTTTATAACACGCTTAATTTAAAAAGAGCACATCTTACTTACATTACGACGGGCCTCGAGGTGCATGGTAAAACTACCGACTGTGGAACGGAGATTGACGGGTTCGATCCCCACTCGATATACTCGAGTGGGGATCGAACCCGTCAATCTTAATACGGGTCTGGGTCGAATTTGGTAATTACTCCTCTATTTAAGAGGATCTGCCATATTCAACGTCGCATTATTCTTTGATTTAGGTACTCCCCAAAGCTTAAGCCAATTTGATACCCATATTGTAAAAATGCATTAAAATACTTATTCCGCAATATTGGATTTAGAATGACGTCACATTTTTTAAGATACTATCGAAAAGCCCTTTTATTTGAGACCCAAAAAAAGCAATAAAACTATCTGTGAATGAGAGCTAGTGGTATTTCCCGGCCGAGCCAGCCCATTCATGCAGCGGACTGCTTGGCTCCACGACTGTTAATAATATCATCCTTAGTGGGTTTAAAAACGTCAAAATTGAGTCCTAAGATCAAGAACTACGTAATACATATTTATTACATTCATAATATATACCTATATACTACATTGCAAACGAAAAAACATCGATCTATGCGGTTCGCTGCATGAGTGGACCGGCTCGACCGATGAAATTTATTTATTTAATACCACGATTCAATTCACACCAATGAAATACCACGACCTCAGAATATCGACGTAAAATTGCTCGTGCCGCTTTTCGTTCGGTGAGGGAGGTATCCAGACTTTCTTAAAGGAGGGCAACGCACCACGGTGTTCACGGGCGGTGTCAAGTTGCTTACCATCAGGTGACCCACTTACTCGTTTGCCCTCCTATCCCATAAAAAAGAAACAATTGAAATGTTACTATCATTTTCGAGTGGAGAATTATCCAAATCTCAATTTTTTACCATGGGGTACCTACCTAATATCAAATAATTCAGAGAAATCATTGGCCCGGAATCGATCCCACGGCTCCAGAATCAGAAGCAGAGAGCTCAACTAATGGACCACCGAGACTAATAATATTTAAATATTATAGGTACTATTAAAAATGGGAATGATAGCTAAGTTTAAACGATAACTAAGTTCCTAACTAGTATTTTAATTTAACTTTGTGTTTAAGAATACAACAGACTGATCTGAGGCACTTGAAATTCTGACTTTGAGTTGGTGTAACCTGATGGTATTGTTACATCACAAGTAAAACTAATAATCACTTTGCACTTTGAAAATGTATCATGTGTTGAAATGTAAATTTTAAACGGCATGGCACTTCAAATAGATTGTGATTAACAGACATAAAATAGAATGGTCAACATTATCATAATTGTGTCTATATAGATATATATTCCAAATTATTAAAGATAATATAAAATAATATAATAATAAAATTTGATATTTTTGTATTTCATAATATAGAGATTATTTCACGGAGGACCAGAAACAGACCGGATTAACAGATATTTATACCCTTATTCTGAACTTAATTTATTCCAAATATCTCTGGTTCAGCGTTCATTTCTAAAATCTTTGTATTTCATAATTAGTGCACTTGTGCATGATGTGACCTCCTGTAATTGAGGGAATACGCTTGTTTGTACCTTACTGTCTATACTGTAATAAGATTGTATGTGTATCCTTTGTTGGTGGTCCAATAAATAAATAAATAATATAGAGATTATTTCACCGAGGACCAGAAACAGACTATTATTTATACCCTTAATCTGAACTTATAAATGTTTCTTTTTAGAAGATTATTTAACCATGAATATAAATGTTTATCATGTCATGATTGAAGTCAGTTTGTCATTAAATTATCATTGAAATATTAATATACTGGAAAATTATTACTCTTGAAAATGATAAATGAAAATTATACCTACATTAAGTTACTTGTGTTTACTAATGTTGTTTAGGTATGCTTTGCAAGATTTTAAATATGATTAAAAAAGAAAATAGAATTTATAAGTTTATAATTACCAAAATATTCGTAAGTATATCCAGTAACAAGTAATATATTTGTTCAAATCACTACTAATTCTAGTTTAAGCACAAGCTTTGTTGTCTTTCAGGGAGTAAAATTAATTTATCGTCACATTATCGTCGTTTTTACGTTGATCGGTTTTACACTTTACAGTTGGAGTATAATATACTCCAACAATTCAACATATTATGTTGAACATTTTTAATAAAAGCACATAAAATCAAATAGAGTGGAGTACCTACTCAATACCTACTGTCAGTGTTACGATTGTCACGAATGTTTACTAATAATATGTTTTTACGTTTTCGGTCATAGAGGTCGCAATACGCCAACTTAAATCGCGCTATGGTTTCACTACCGTAGGGTTTATATATGATTGATATTCCAAATCAATTATAGTACCTCCACTTGCCACTAGATGTCTGTGTACTAATAAAATTCAAGCTTAACAAATTGAAAAGTTAGCTTCATAGATACTTCGCTGTTTTAAAGTACTATTGTATATTAACATATATTGCCCCGCGAGGGCCGCAAGGGGGCGTTAAATGCGTTAAACGCTCTTGCACGAGACATTAGAAGTTTCACTTCAAAAATTTCAAATATAGAAGATAGTGTTTTGTTATTTTTCAGTATTTTTTCTTGTTTGGTCACACGCCTTGTTTGGTGGACACACGCATTTATATTCCCTATTGTAATATTTTATTTTTATTTTGGATATATTTGCATTTTAACTTCACGGCTGTTTATTTACTCCTGCGTGACGTCTATATGAGTAATGTACAAAAAGTAAAGAAATCAAAAGTTAGTTTGTGGGCCAATGTTACATTGAAAAGTTAAAGTTACCCAGACTGACTGTACTCGTTCTTTATGGCCATGGGAAATGTATCGCGGCCGTTTTCGACTCCTAGATAGATCCACTTTTCTATTATATTTCTGCTTAGTCAATCATGCATCATTCATTATTTCTACATGTCTGAACCAGCCATTATTGCAACATAACAATTTGCTTAATTTATTTAATTTATTTATTTATTAATTTATTTATAGATACATACAACATCAAGTAAATTACAAATAGTTATTATCAATAGTAACCAGAATACAGTGAGCAGCTGGTACTTATATAGGTTACCCTGTGCTATAAGTACCAGCATCCTACCAGTGATACAGAAATACATGTATACTACAATTACTTGCAATAATCATGGAGTAATGAGTACAGTGGGAACATGTAAATAAACCAATACAAAGAAGACCTCTGTGTGTTTTTGTGTGTGTGTGTGTAAGTATATGTGTGTGTGTGTGTGTGTGTGTGTGTGTGTGTGTGTGTGTTTTTGTGTGTGTGTGTGTGTGTATGTGTGTATGTTGTGTATGTATGTGTATGCATGTATGTGTATGCATGTGTGTGTATGTGTGTGTATGTGTGTGTGAGTGTGTAGACGGTATTTTGTTCGATTGCAAAGTGCTATGTGGATTCCCATACATTCTAATTAGCCAAATACCATTATTTCAGATGATTTGGTGCAGTAGAAGTTCTGTCTCATCGTAGGACTGATTCTTTAGCCATTCACTTACCATCAGTTTAAAAGTGTGTCGAGATTTGTCTATGAGCGGTAATAGTTTGATGACCTTACTATAAATGATATCCCCGAGATAATTAAAGAATCTCTGGCCAAATGTTGTTCTACGGGGTATAATGGGCGGAACATTTTATCTACGTGCTGAGATTTGGTTAGACGTTAGCAAAGATTGGTTGAACTAGTTGAATAAAAGCATAATTTTATGCCCAAATTAAAAAAGATAAAAATATATATGTAACTTTATATAATCTCAATAATGATTATACGTTATTTCATTATACATGGCCATTGCCAAATTACGATTGAAAAAAAAATAGTATTCATACCGAAAATATTCTACTTCTGACATAATTCATAACGCAGGCCAAATTGTTCGGGAATTTTATTAATAAATTGTTTCATTCTGTTATTTTTTCCATGAAATATTGGACAAGTGAATAATAAGGAAGCTTATCTAAGATAACACTAATATCAAAATATTTATTGCCAAAAAAAATAATATTTTCATGCTTTAAATATTTCCGTCTTCAAAGGAATGTAATTGCTTCGCTGTTCTGTTCGCTCTCTTATCATAGTAATAAAAATAAAATAAATAAATAAATACATCGATTACGTTTAATAGTATTTTCTGATATACAACAGTTTAACAGTGGTAGAGCCAAGCAGTTCGCTGCGTGAATGGGCCGGCTCGACCGGTGAAATACCATGACCTCTCAGAAGATCGACGTAAAGTGGCACATGCCGCGTTTCGTTCAGTGAAGTTCTAGGTTAAGCAACTAAATGCTAGTTATTATTATATTAGTATATCTAGATACTAGATTACTGATGTATTATATATATTTGGTAATAAACACGTCTTTAATTTGCGAATGGAGAGCCACATTAGGCTTACAATGTAACATTTTGGGACTCAAGTCATACGTAGCGTAGCCTATAGCCGTGGTAGTACTATTTGCAGTGGCAGACTCACGCAGTTCGCTGCACGAATGGGCCGGCTCGATCGGTGAAATACCACGACCTCTCAGAATATCGACGTTAAGTGACTTTTGCTGTGTTTCGCTCGGTGAGAGAGGTATCCGGAGGCCCAATCCTTTTCCCTCTCCCCTTCCCATCCCACTCCTAATCCCGTCCATATACTATTATAAGGGTCGACAATGCAACTATAATAACACTATATATGTTCAGGTGTCCATGGGCGGCGTTTGTTGCTTACCTTCAGGTTATACGCCTGCTATACCATTTGCCTTTTATACCATAAAGAAATAGCCATACGTCGGGCACAATATTTATCTTACATCTTTCAAAAGAGTTCCGAAAATTCATAGATATCAAACTACAAGACCATTGAGACGACTAATTGATGTTGGTTAAAGGTTCTTCTGAGGACGGACTATTTAACTTCACCGATTTTCACCGATCAAGCCGGCCCATTCATGCAGCGAACTGCAACACTCTACCACTGTTAAATTAATACGATTCTTAATTAAATGGAATTGTTCATTATTTACTTGTTGTTTTTAATTAGTTAATAAGTATTTTTACTAGTGAAGGTCATTATAAAATGTCAAACCAACTCTTATTAAAATAGTCTGAAATGTTCCACAATTTTGTTTTGGAAATATTAAAGAAACCTCTCTTAAAGGCTCTATTATAAGCTAATTATATTTTAGACTATAAAAAAATTTTAAAAGAAATTTTGGAATTCAAATCAAGAATTAATATTTTGTTTTCAGTAGTTATCTTACATTATCCTCAAGACCAATAAATGCAACGTAGAATTACAGTACAAAAATTTAGATAAATATTCTAGGACATAATTTACATGTACAGTTCAAATAATATTATATAACGACAGGGATATCTTACTGTTCAAGTTAATAAAGCCTACTAAAGTCATTTAATATTCGTCGAAAAAGGGCGTGTTACGCTTGAAGTGGTAGAGCGCTCAATATCTCGGAGGATGAGAGGAGGCGTAAAAGACCGTCCGAGTGCCACTCTCACTGAACAAAACATGGCATAAGCTACTTTGCGTTGATTTTCAGAGAGGTATTTGATCGGTCAAGCTGGCCCATTTACGTAGTGAACTGCGTGGCTATGAAATTGGTGAATCATAAAATCATGGAACGGGGACATTTACATATAATTTCGGCTTTAGAACTATTCCTTGACACTACTAAATGTTGTTTTTTTTTTTGGTTATTTTAATACATACAACAATTTATAATATACATTTTCAGGTAATTACTCTTGATTGCTTTCTTTTTTTAGTGTAGTCTTTAGATAGTTGGCACTAAAAGCTTTCCCTGTGCACAGCTATTTGAAGTGATAAATTCTCTCACCGAGTATGAGAAAATGCTTTTAGCAATATTACCTTAGATTTTTTAAGTAAACTTTTAAAGGAGTGGATCTCAAATGGGTTTTTCCTCAAACATTTTTCAAATTAAAATATCATTACAGATAAGTCTTGTTACAAAAATAAATTAAATATTAAAAATAACTCTATCTATTTAAAGTTTCAACGCACACGATAAATATTTTGACCCATTTTCCACAGATTTGTATGAAATAGCAACTAGTTATAAGTTTTACTCCGCCTACTAAATATCTAAAGGTTAAAGCTATGGCAATTATTTCTTCACACGCTGCTAGAAGAGGAGGCTATAGTTGCACCCCTATTTCATGTTTCGTTCTTTGCACATGTTACAAAACTCTTATATATACCCTATCTTACTTTAATACACACATCACATTCTCTACCCCTTAAATCGCTGTATCTCCAATCTGTCTCCTTTTATTTTGCACCGCTCTCTAATCTGCGCAAACGATGTAAACAAACCAACCTACCGTGTTGTTCAAACAAGCTTGCAAACCTGTAAAAAAGCACTTTCGCTCACCACCCGCCATTAAGGACGCGACGTTAAAAGAGGAACACATTTAACATTCTTGGCTACATTTTGTTGTTTTAAATCCAACTATGTTTTATGAGCTTACTCTGTGCTACTTTGTTATTTTATTTAAATGTTGCTACACTGCACTGTACCATATTATGTCGTTTGAATGACAGAGAATTCGTATCCAGGCACATTCTAATGGCTTTGGGGAAATATCGATAACTGGCCATATTGAAGATAATAAGCTCTGACACCAATTCAATAGAGCCAGATAATTCAATAGGCGTATGTATCGAGGTTAAATTGACGTCGCCTATACCTTCAAATATTCAATGCGAGTACATATAAAATGTGAACTTTTTATTAGTGCTAGGGTGTTCCCAAGTAAAATATTCTACTACGTTATTTTAAATATAATTTTACCACGCCGATAATTACGACATAATTTTAGTCTCAGTCTTAGCTAATTCATATTTTAACAATCTCATTAAATATATTGGCTTATATTAATATCCTATATTCTTGAAAATTAGGCTAATAAAAAGCATACAAGTGAAATTACTTTAGGATTTAGTCCCATTATTTATAATGACATTGCCATCTAGGTATCCTAGCCTGCTTCTTAATCAGGAGTATAGGGTTCAAATCCGTGTGTCATGTCATTAACTTTTCGAAAATCATTCCACACGTCACGCGCTTTAATTATCTATGACTGACACAATTGTTGCCATAACTACCGCTAACTACACCTCCTAGAATTAAAGGTACGAAGTTATAAAATATACGTAATAAATAACAGAATATTGTAAAGTAAATTAACGTATTTGAATGATAGAAGTATGTTCATAATCTCCCGTTTCACTAATTAGGCACTACTAACTACTAACTGCGGCGTACTTCAACTAAATTGGATTATCATGATAATTCTGAAGCCGGCGTGCATTCAGCGCTGAGCTTACAATCAGGTGATTACAGACTCCACCTACTGTTACTATTGTCTTTATTTACTTTACATTAGTCATTGTGCGGAAAAGTACTAACTCTCTACGATATTAATGCTAGTATTATTTTTGTTTTCGTGTGCTATAGTCTGCATAACCCTACAATATATCCTTTAATATACACCTTAATATATATTATTATATACTTAAACATACCTTGTATCATAATATAGACTAGATAGTATGTTCAAGATCAAAATTCATTGTTTCAAACAGACTATTCAACAAAGACTATTTGGCTTCAAATAACGTTATTCATAGAAATATACAAAATAATTCGTCCTAGAGAATAATATTATTCGTAGAACGCAAGCCAATATGTTATATGATACATTGTTAATATAAACATAATTCTAGTTAATGTTATAGAGATAGAAATCTTAATTAACGTTATTGAACAATAGCTCATTAGCGAATTAGGGTAGTTAAAGATGGCGGCGGTTGTTGTGTATTTGAAACAAGTCAAAATTCAAATAAATGCAGTATAAATACAGGTGCTGAAACTGGCGGAGCGACAAGATTGAAATAATTTTAATTTGAAAAACAAATACCGCCTTTTCTGTGACAATTATTTGGCTTAAAGCGGCCAGCTCTTTTTATAAGCATGTTTTATAATCGCCTTTTGTCTATTTTTTAATCGCGTGTGTATTCATAATTGGACTTAAGAGAACCACAAGGAAACCGTCAACAAACTTCGTAAAAATAAAAAAAAGGAAATTCGTGAGCACGTTTTACATGCGGGTCGGTGACTCTGAATAGAGTGGTTTTTTATCGTGGAATTTACGACCTTAAATCTACCCCTACTAACTTACACCCTATACATAGGTTCAATCACACATGAGATAAAAGTTTCGTATTGAAATGACATTTTAAATAACGATGTTTATTTTCTTGCTATTTTCAGTGTACTTTTATTATTTATATTATTTAATCTAAGAAAATACTTTTTCTTGATTTGTATATCGCGCCAACACAACCTTTAAGACCTTTTTTCAACCTGCTCATAATCGTTGTAGTCTTAGTATGTCACGTTGGTAGGATCTATCTATATTATATATACAAATATTATTGGTATCGTGGTTTGGTGATATCACAAATATGAAGAATTGCCGATTTCATTTCATAAAAAGAACAAATTATTCTTTTATCGCAGCCCACGGTAAAAATAATAATAATAATATCTTGGACACAATATACACAGCGCCCTCTAGTTCCAAGCTAAGCAATTAAATGCTTGTGTTATGGATACTAGATAGCAAATATAAAATACATATATACTTTTTTTTTGTAAATACATACTTATAATACATAGAAAAACACCCAGACACCACACAGATATTCATGTTTGTCACAAATATTTGTGCTCGGGTGGGAATCGAACCCCCGACCTCATTGCTTCAGCCGGTAGTTTTACTAATGCGCCACGAGGCCCGTCAGATAAATAAACCCACTTCTATATTAATTTGGGACACAGAATATAAATAATTGGAATAAGCACGATATAATCTACAAATGAAAAATGTATCACATATTTAATGTAATATTTACTTCATATTTTGTAATGATAAATAAAATATAAGCTTTTCGCATAAACATGAAAAACCTTAATTTAAATTACCCTCTCAGATATATTCTGAGTTTCTATTCGATTTAGTCATTTCAGTGGAAATATTGTGTAACCAACAGACTCATATAATGTCGTCAATTCCACCAAAGAGTTGCGTACTGTAAAAAAAGTATTCCCCATAAGCTTCGTTCCGAGATGAATATACACTATTGAGATAAAAAATCTTACCATTTTTGTTCTATGATTATTTTTGTATTTTGGAATTCAGAACACGATATCAAAACAGGAGTAAACAAAAACATACCTTCACGCTTATTTTACTATCATTGAAGTAAGACCGGATTTGAATTCGTCTTCTTGATTCAGACGCGCGTGTTCAACCTAGTGTTCAAACACTTGCGTCGACCGAGACATAAAGCATGAGTAGTTAAAGCTGAAACTGTATCCGTTCAAAATATTATAACGTAACATAATTTCACACCTTTTTCTACCCGAAGATATAGGCAGTGGCTGTTAAGCCTCGATTCACCGTTATGTTTACGTCCCAAATGGAGTAGCTGGCGAACCTATCACACATAACTTTCGAAATTAATATCAAAATGTTGTGATTAGTGTGAGCCTGAATTCGAACCCGTGACCTCTTGATCCAGGAGCGGGGTGCTCGACCACTGGACCACCAAAGCCCGAATACTGAACCGCCACTCAAATATATACCTAAGCGCTACATAAGCGTTTACGTAGCTGTCACATTAGACAGAATACGTCAAATTTGAGCAGTAAGTAGCACTTAATTGATTGTCAAATTTGCGTGGCGGTTCAGTTTTCGGGCGTAAGACTAATTAAAGATTTAATATTTACGGATACATTGTATCATGTTTAGCAACCAACTTTATGTAAGACCTGATTTGATTTTTTTAAAATAACTTTTCTTAACATTGCAACAACAGAGTTCATTTTCACGAGTATGATCTCTGTAAAGAGTTCGAAACTTCGGGAAATAAATTAACGCGATATAATTCATAAAAAGTTGTTTCAATGTTATGAATGTGATTCGCGAAAATCTAAGACATAAATAACTTTTTTTTTTTTTTTCCCAACTAGTTCTAAAAACCAAAGAAAGGCTGTTTGTTTTTGATTTCAACGTCGTGTTCTCTCAGACTTATTACAGTTGCCATAAAGTTTCCTTAGCTCGTATACTTCTTTCTTAATATTGCTACAGTATTTGCAAATGACAATGTTCTTTATTTTGCAACTGCACTAAAACGAGTGTCATTGTTTTTTAAATATCTGCTTGTAAGTTTATGTCTTTCTACGGCTCTTTGCACGAATATTTATTCTAAAATTTTCTGTCTTCAATATTAATATGATTTTCAGCAGACACCATATTTACCTTGTGCTGTTTATAAACAAAATCTCCAAAATATCTTGCAAAGGCATCGGTCCTTATTGATGCTAAGCTATTTATAACAGATCAATTGTGAAATGTAACGTTAAGTAAGCCCCGACGAGAGCCATTTTTGATAATTATTATTGTGATTCCTCGATTTCCCACCAATTTGAATATCTGCGAATCAATAGCGTATTTATTCCAAATGAATCTTGACTTACACCAGTCTATGCAACTCAATGAGGGTCGAAAGCAATTTTTATTTAATGGTATAGAGAGCAAACTATCACGCGAGTTACCTGGAGACGTGTCTACCGCCGCCCACGGACACCTGCCAGACAGATCGTTTAACAGTTGCGTTGACAGTTTTAATATATGGCAGCGAAGGCGTCGGAAGGGGGATGGGTAGATAAGGGGAATGGGTTTAGCCCTACGCATATATCTTCTCTATTTAATATGAAGCATGAGCCACTATTCGATATTTTGAGAGATATTTCACCAGCCAAGCCAGACTATTCATGCTGCTAACTGCGTGTTTCCAGCATTAGTTACAGTAACGAGATTAGTAGGTCGAAGAATATAATTGCTATGTTCCCAAGATGAGGCTCTCTATGACACAACTTCATGCCAAAATTAAACCTCCAATTCATTTCAATCTGTAAGATAAACTAGTGTTAACTATTTTGAGTTAAAATGTGTAAATAAATTCAAATTTGTATTAAATTCACAGTTATTAAATTTTATCATATTCAAAGTATAATAATATTATACAAGGTTACAGATCTTATTACCTTAGAATAATAATAAATACAGATTTCCCTGTCATAGAATTATGACGTTATTTACAATCATAATACATTTTCAAATGGCGTTTACAGTTCTCAAGGTGCTATGCTGTAGATGCCTTGAACATTTTTTAACTAATTACTTCTTTGATCGTTTCCATAATGAAAAGGGTAAGGATGGTATTAAAAGATTAATTTCTGAAGATTCCCGAGAGTGCTTTTGTATAGCAAAGCTTATTTACTTCAAGTAACCAGGGGAGTGATACTTAGTAGAGAGAGAAGAGAGCGGATTCATTTTTAATATGTTTTTCTTTTTAACCGACTTGGAAAAAAGGAGGAGGTTCTCAATTCCTCTATATGTATAATATTACTTATTTTTTGGAGTTGGTGCTAGCCTAGGTAACGTACTCTATTATGTTGTACCGACTTCAATAATGAGTAACATTTGTAAATATTATATTAGTTAAAGATGACCGTATTAAATTACATTTAACCACCTAATAATATTAGCCTTGCGCAACGCAAACGTTAGTTCGTGCCCCTTTGCACTCCCACTGAGCTGGTGTATCTTCCACTGCGCACCCTGGGTCAGCGAGGGACGGTACTGAACAAAAGTATTACGTTTTGTATATTGTATTAAGTATACAAATGAGTAAGTTACGTTATTTATCGCTTTTTAGTTTTAGAGGTACTGTTTTCATATACTTATAGATTGTGTAGTTTACGATTCTGGAAGTCAGTTTAACTTTTTTTTAAAGTAATGTTTTAAAGTTTAATATTAAACATAGTTACTTAACAAATTTTTCATCTAGTTTTGAGAGTAGGATTACATCATGAGAAAACCATGATAATCATGATACCACTTAGATTAGCAAAGCAAACCTTTTAATCACTTTTACTGATAAATATTTATAATTTCATGCAACGAATCTAACTTGTGAAAACTCTTAAAAAGTGCGATCATTATTTTTATTATAACATATGATAACTTCATGCCTATCTCTACCCGAAGATGTTAGGCTGTTAATCCTCTTATGTCTACGTCCCAAATGGAATAGGAAGCAAACCTATAGCCATACACTGGGCACAAAGTTTTTAGTCATATTTGCCACACATAACTTCCGAAAAGAATTTCGAAAAGTCATTATTGTGAGCCAGGATTCAAACCCGCGACTTTTTGATCCAGAAGCGGGGTGCTCGACAACTGGACCGCCGAGACCTTAACTGACTTTATTGTCAATATGCTTATACATATTCTTTATTTAAGAACTTATTTTATAACTTTACGCCTTTTTTGTTGATTAACCCAACCGGGGTTCTAAATTATTCTAAAATATCTATTATATCTATTACTAGCTGACCCGGCGAACTTTGTTCCGCATCAAAAGTAATAACTGCTGTCCCGCTATGTTAATACTTCAATATCTTCGAAAGTATTCGTTTAAATTGCATGCTGTAAACGACCAGGATCATCTATATTACATGCACAATCTATTTAAGATAATTAATTGGATGAAAATTAATGCTGTAATGTTTAAAATCGCTTCGTAAATAGGCCATTATTTCTCGTAAAAAGTAAGAAAATAAAAATGGTCATTGTGGGTTATCCCTAAGAGACATATGCCCTCGCGGACTTTTTTGTAGACCTTTTAAAGGTGTATAATAATCTTCATATAATCATCTTTTATAGGTGTAGTACGTTGTTTTGATTTATCACTTAGGGTTCAGGCAGCGTTTGCCATTAAAGTTCTAAATCTTGAAAATTATCACTTTTTTCTACTACACTATACATGAATTATTATTATAGATCAAAACCATCCCGTTGACACCCTCTAACTATTGAAAAAAACCGCATCAAAATCCGTTGCGTAGTTTTAAAGATATGCGCATATAAGGGGACAGACAGCGGAAAGTGACTTTGTTTTATACTAAGTAATGATGTTCTAAAAAATATGTTTAAGATGAAAAAGCGTCAACAATACATATAATAAAAAATTAAAAAACATGACACTCCTTTGAGAGCATCGGGAATAAGAGAATATTTTCATCTGCAAATATCTGCTGTAGAAATATTACAAGGGGAGCATCTGAGTCGTAGAAACTTTATGACAACTTTAACAAGTAATACAATATTAAAATCATAACAAACAACCTTTCTTGGGGTTTGATATAATCAAGACAAAAGGAAAAAAAAAAAGAAAATCAAATGAGATTTTATTACTCAGAAATAAATAAAGCCTAAAAGTATTTATGAGATTTTATTATTTGTTACATAATATTTTGTACCCGCAAATATTTTCAAAAGGAATTTCTCATCATTATCATCAGCCTTTTGATGTCCACTGTTGGACGTAGGCAATGGAACGGGTCAGCTCACGGTCCTGTGCCTGCCGCATCTAGTGGCACCCAGCAATTTTTACCAGGTCGTCGTTCCACCTAGTGCCGGACCACCTTCTTCACGTCCACCAGTTGGTACCAAGGTATTTGTATCATTATAATATTCACTATTCCTATTTTGATTTAGAATGTAATATTGAAATAGTGTCAGTAGGAGTAGATAGATTGATAAACTACTTCCATAATTTACTATAACATAACATAACTTGATGCCTTTGTTACCCAAAGGTGTAGGCAGCGGCTGTTAAGCCTCGCCTCGCCGTTATATTTACGTTCCGAATGGAATAGGTGGCGAAACTATTGCCATACCGGGCACAAAGTTTTCAGTCATCGATTTTTATCACACTTAACTTCCGAAAACAATTTCGAAGGAGTCGAACCTGGACCTCTGGATCAGAAGCCGTGTGCTCGACCGCTGAATAACAATATTCAATTCAACAGTACAAAATCCAAGGTTTTTTTTATCTCTATAGCGTATTACATGCTTTTATCTCGAAACGATGCTTTAAGTGAACACTTTTTTACGTTACGCAACTTTTTGGTAGTTACGTATTATTTCCATAGAAATTACTGAGCCCCAGAACATTGTAATATCTGACTACGGATTTTGAAACGATAAATTTTAATTAAGTTTTCTTCTTATAATCTAATTCTTCTCTCGATTTTAATTAAGTTTTTGCCAACATTTTACTAAACATTATAAAACATGACCTAAATATTTGATTTCAAGTATAAAATACCCTTTTTTATTTCTAGATAACATCGTGCTTATTTTAATTATTTATCTTGATATTTCGACACTGAAAAACGTCCCATGGGTTTTTTCTTTTCGTTGGCATTTTTAAGAATAACCTGTTCTAATTTTAATGCCGTAATTGTCACATTTCCGAAGAAATCAAGTTACATTTCTAGAAATGTTTGGGCTACATATAGTTTTATGTTAGATTTTTTAATTCTTTTTTATTTTAAGTTAATATATCGACAATTGAAGCACAGAGCGCTCCCTATGGCATAATTGGCTATTATTATGTCTGATGTATTGATTATATATATCTGATTATGTTTTAACAGTGGTAGCGCCGAGAAGTTCGTTGCATGAATGGGCCGGCTCAGCCGGTGAAATAGCACGACCTGCCAAAAGATCGACGTAAAGTGGCTCACGCCGCGTTTTATTTGCTTTGTAAATTTACTAAATAATACTCATAAAATATTACTATGATTTAAAATTATGTCTATAAAATCGATAAAGTTGTGAAGTATTAAAAACAAGAAATATCTGCACATTAGGTGTATTGGTTACGTGACCAATGTTAGAAACAACAACAGCCGTCAGCAACTACACGTTAGTTTAAAAAGCAAACATTAGGTATCTTACAACGCTCTAGGGAATGTTTGCTTATAACAATATCAGTAGAAACCAGCTAGAAAGTATTGTATTCGTTGGATGCTTCGTGTGTAATAATATTCATGCATTAAATAAGACGTTCTATTTCCATGTAAATGTTTGTAAAACAATGAAATGAAGCTAAAATTATTGTGGGAAAGTAACAGTAGAGCCACGCAGTTTGCTGCATGAATGAGTTGGCTCTACCAACTAAATGTCTATCGGATGACTGCGGTAACGTGGTTCTCGCTGTGTTTCGTTCGGTAAGAGAGTTATTCGAAGTGATACCCCTAGATATGTAAATTCATTCTAAAATACATCAAATTAAATGCTGTTCTTAATATTGTTTTTATAAAGTTTTATTCGAATGAATCTTTGCTTCTATTAAACAAACTAAATATAATTTTATTTTAAGATTTAAGAAAATACAAAAGCATTTGAAATACCCTACTTACATAAATACAGTTATGTTTATGGTGATCGCGTACTTCTACTCGGATAAACCTTATATTTATCTGTCTGTACTAACCAATTATATGTTTATCTAACCTCATAAGTTCTATACGAAATAAGAAATATTGAAAACATTAAACATAACTCTTATTGGTAGTTTCAGGTATAACTAATATCTAAGCTAATAGTCTCGGTGGCGCAGTGGGCGAGCGCACGGCTTCTGATCCAGAGGTCCGGGGTTCGATTCCAGATACTGGCTCACACCAATGACTTTTCGAAATTGTTTTCGGAAGTTATGTGTGATAAATACCGATGATTGACAAACTTTGTGCCCGGTATGGCAATAGGTTCGCCACCTATTCTATTTGGGACGTAAACATAACGGCGAGACGAGGCTTAACAGCCGCTGCCTACACCTTCGGGTAACAAAAGGCGTGAAGTTATGTTATGTTATGTGTTATGTGTAATATCTAAGCTGGAACTCCAATTTGCTTTAGCAAAGAAATCTTCAAATTATAGCAATAGAGTCGATATTGAAATCTACGTTGAATATTAACACCACTCTACAATTCTACTTCAAAATGTAAATGATAAATGCTTTATAATTTGAATTTTAGCTAAACCTTGTTGATGAGAGCAAAACTGTAAGCCAGCGTTTTGGTTAACCAAATTATTTTATCCACGATAGTCAAAGTTATTACTGGCCGCAACATTTATTTAGACGAATCAAATATTAAATAAATAAGCAATATCAATTTTGTGTTTATGTCACGGTAAGAGTGAATAATTGAAGATTATTAATAATTATCTATTATTATTAATAATTACCGAAAGTCGAGGTTAAAGTGATAAATTAATCACATTTGTCGGTTATTATTAATAGTTTAACCCTAGTGGTGATAAATGTAATAAGTGGCTCGGCTTAGTTGGCTCGGTGTTATTGTTTTAAAAGCACGTGCACGTTATTTGTTGTTGCTTACTAGGGTTAGTTAGTTGTTTAGTTTAGGTTTAGGTTAGGTTAGGTTTTAGGTGTTTTTTTTCTAGTCAGGAGTCGGAATCCTCATGGACACCCAAACTACGTCACGTATGAGGTAGTTTGGGTAGTGCCGGACTCTTACCGGCTAAACCTGTCTCCTGCCCTCTATGCTTTCTCCATAGACTGCAGGTCCATGCCCTTTTTGGATTAATTTTGATATTTGAATTTGAGTGATTTTAAAAATTGCTCCCCAGTTCTAACTAATTCGGTATTGCAAAATTTTAGTTTGATTTACTGTTATCTTATGTTTGTGATAATAATTCGTTTTCGGTTTAAGTAATAAGTACTCGTATAGTAATTTACTCGCGCATATATGTTTGGATATGTGACGATGAGGTGAGTGAAACAAAGAAAGTGAAATAAGTGGTTAGGTTAGGTTAGTTTTAACCTTGTTTGTGTGATCTCTAATTAATATAATTGTAAGACTGTGTTTAATATTATAAATAAATACCTGCTGGTCAAAAAACATTGGGTTTTTATTTATTTTGTAACTTTTACCAATATGTGTCGTGAATTATTAATAATTACTACTAAAAGTAACAAATTTCGATCGTTTATTCACTTTTACCAAAACATGTGATTATTATTAATAATTTTGTAAAAATATTAATAATTTTTCAATTAATCAGATTTACCGTAACATTTATATTAGATTCAGGGATTTTTGGATGCCCAATATATTTCTTTTTTGTTCGATTCTGTTCGAAACAGTAATATTCTATTACTAATTGATCCTGTGAACTTTGTACCCGCTTATTATATGTGTTTATTATGAAAACTACTACATGTAAGACAGTAATAATAAAGATATATAATAAGTTGGTACGAAGTTCACAGAATCAGCTAATAATGTGTAGCTAGTACTGTTCTACATGTAATAAGTAGTAGTAGCTTAAATCTTATTTGTGTTAAAAAAAAGATGAAGACGATTAGACCAAGTAATCACGTTTTCTCATATAAATTACGCTTCTCTTTTTTCCCCAGTAGTAGAATTTTGAAAAACCCTTTGTTATAAGAATAACACACTATAGAAATAACACACGCTCCAAGTTTTCGGTGTCGATAATCAACTGTTTAAGCTGTCCGTTTTTCCGTTTGTTTATTTACAGTTGCGTTGACGTTGCAAACTGCGTGCTTCTAGCACTAGTTACAGTAACGAGATTAGTAGCTCAAAGAATAGAATTGTTATGTTTTCAAGATGAGGCTCCCTGTGACACAACGTCATCATCATCATCAGCCAATGTGTGCCACAACATCCGATTCTCTGCCTTCCGCATCCAGTTTTTTCCAGCAGCCTTTCTGAGGTCGTCTGACCATCGGGCTGGTGGGCGTCCTACGCTACTTTTACCAAGACGCGGTCTCCACTCTATGACCTTCTTACTCCTTCTACCATCGGTCCTTCGGCAGACATGACCAGCCCATTGCCACTTCAGCGAGCTTATTCTACGAGCTATGTCGTTTACTCCAGTTCTCTGGCGGATATACTCATTCCTGAGTTTATCTTTCAGAGATACCCCGGACATAGCTCGCTTCATAGCTCGCTGAGCGACTTTATATTTGTGGACAAGCCCTACCGTTAGTGTTCACGTTTCGGCACCGTAGGTCATTACTGGTAAGACGCACTGGTCAAAGACTTTGGTCTTGAGACATTGCGGTATAGGTTTACGTTTTCGAGAACTGATCCTTCGACGCTTATCGGTCCGGGCACGACATTGAACATGACCTTGGTCGCCCAATCCGTCACGCCGGGAGGACTCGTCTAGGCAGCGCAGCTTTCCGCTTAACTGTTCCAGCGACACTGCTACTACAACGATGTCGTCGGCAAATCGAAGATGTGAGATGTACTCACCATTCACGTTGATACCCTGTCCAGTACAATCAAGTGTCTTAAAGACGTCCTTCGGAGCGTTGGTGATGAGTTTGGGAGATATGACATCTCCTGTCTTACACCTCGATTAAGCTCGATGGAGTTCGTCACCTGGTCCTGTATCTGGACAGCCATCGTGGCGGTGTCAAACAAGCATCTCAACACCTCGATATAACGCAACTCAATCCGACATCGCTGCAATGCATCCAGACCTGCCCAAGTTTCATGCATATGAAATTAAATATTTAATTTACTTTTTATTGTTTTGGATGTTAGTTAACACTTTTACCATACTTTAAAATGTAAAAAGTACTTAGAATTAAAACTACCATAGCTGAATATATGGTAGGTGAAATTTTTCTATCCATACTTTTCGCAACGTGCGTGATGAAAGACTTTTATAGCAAAATTTTCTAGTCACTTATATCTGTATTTCTGAAAAGGCGTGAAGTTATGTTATGTGTGTTATGTTTTTGGTCACTGGTTGACCAAAACATAACACACATAACATAACTTCACGCCTTTTTCTACCCGAAGGTGTAGGCAGCGGCTGTTAGGCCTCCTCTCGCCGTTATGTTTACGTCCCAAATGGAATAGGTGGCGAACCCATTGCTATACCGGGCACAAAGTTTTCAGTCATCGATATTTATCAGACATAACTTCCGAAAATAATTTCAAAAAGTTATTGGTGTGAGCCAGGATTCAGCTGTCTCTGCTAAGTTTTTTGGTTTCATTGTAGACAACCAGTTAAATTGGATAAAAAACATATTTATTACTTATGTAAAATAGTGGGTAGTTCTGCTTATGTGCTTTATACAGTTTTTTTTATGGGATAGGAGGGCAAACAAGCAGGCGTGTCACCTGATGGTAAGCAACCAACGCCGCCCATGGACACCAGCAACACATATAGTGTTACTGTTGCGTTGCCGACCTTTAAGGGATAGGGGATAATAAAGGACGGGGAAGGGGGGTGGGCCGGGTACCTCTCTCACCGAACAAAACGCGGCATGAGCCACTTTACGTCGGTCTTCTGAGAGGTCGTGGTATTTCACCGGTCAAGCCGGCCCATTCATGCAGCGAACTGCTTGGCCCTACCAACAACCAGTTTTTTTTCTGAAGCTGTTTCGCTGCCCTTAGGGCCTCACTGCCTCGGTATTAAGATTCACAGGCCTTAGTGGGAAATTTTGGCGATAAATACTCAGAACATACAATTACTGTCACCATATTGTAAATACCCAAATGGTACCTTTCATACCTGCTAAAAGGAAATATGTATAATTTTAAATTAATAACATTCACAACTATAAAGAATGCAGGTATTTTTCATTACGTCTAAATAGAGTTGACATTTTTTTTTTTTTTTTTTTTCTATGGGATAGGAGGGCAAACGAGCAGGCGTGTCACCTGATGGTAAGCAACTAAAGCCGCTCATGGACACCAGCAGCACACATAGTGTTACTGTTGCGTTGCCGACCTTTAAGGGAAGGGGATAGGAAAGCATGGGGAAGGGGGTGGGCCTCCGGGTACCTCTCTCACCGAACGAAACGTGGCATGGGCCACTTTACGTCGGTCTTCTGAGAGGTCGTGGTATTTCACCGGTCGAGCCGGCCCATTTATGCAGTAAACTGCTTGGCTCTACCACTGTGACATGTTCTGCCTTATAAAATATTTATAACTATTAAATAAATGGCAAGCTTTTTGTAATAGTTTGTTTATAGTTCACTTTCAATACATAATTTGATATAAAGATTCCGGAAAATTATTAGTTATGACCAGGTTGGATCCCGAGACTTTCGAATTGCTCAATTTGAATCGCTACACTTTTAAGGCGATATTGTAAAATTCACCAAATTATCTCTGAAAAAGTTTAGTAAATGCCTTTGAGGATAATTTTAACGATGTAACCCAAAACAAAGTATTATAACGGACAACAATAGGCAGCGTCGGTAACTTTGTTAACAAACTTTTAGGTATAACGACGCCTTAACCCTTAATGTAACGCAAAAGTTTATCGGAGCGGTCACGAAGCTGAGACCGAACTCTGGTTTATTTAGACAAAAGTCGACAAAACCACTAAACCGCCCGATTCGTTATATAATAACAGCTAATGCTAAGTTTGAACAGTAGTAGAGTCACCCATGAAATGCCACGATCTCTCAGAATGTAAAGTGGCTTATGCCCCGTATCGTCCAGGCAGAGCTGTTCAGAAGCTCAATTCTTTTCTTTCGCACCTCCTCAACTGTCGACTATATCCCTATTCTAAATCTACCAATGACTTGCTCGCTAGTCACTATTAAATGCTTTCTTATCTAGCTAGTATTGTGTACGAGGCTACCGACGTTCTATATGTTATTTAAATTATTTATAGTAATACATTTATTTACAATAATTAGAATAAATACATAAATTACATTATTTACAATATATTCAATTAAAAACTAGCTAAAATAAAATTTCTCCGCATATCGGTCTACTGGCAGCGCGCCTAGGAGACTGGCCGCATTGCCACGCTGAATGGCAATGCTAATTCTCTGTGCGAAGAATAGACCAGCCCTCTGGTCGCGAGAGGCCTCGATCAGTCTCTTTGCTAGATCTTTATAAAGTGCACGAGCACTTGGACCCCATGTCCCCAGAGTCTCAACCCCAAACGGCTCAAATACATAATCACCTACAAGGTTTCTGTATCTGTGCCGCTTGAGATTTTCTGCTGAAGCAGCAGCAGCACTGGCCACCCCTACCGTGCTTGGAAGGTGTGATGGCGCAAGGGTGTGAACGCAAGTAGCGTCCCAAAGCAAAGGCCTACCCATCTTCCAAGGCAAAAAAGACATCCGGTCCAGTCTCCTGCCATCATCGCGCACCAAACCGTTTGGTTCTAGATCGGCTGCTACACCGGCGGTGACAAGAGAACGACGGATAATGTCGTTGATGTTGGCGTGACGGGAAATGCGTCCGGCGCTTTTGGTCCATGAGAGGCTATGATATGATATATAGCAATATGTAAAATATTGTCGTATAGATTAAAACAACTTTTAGGATTATATCGCGTTTATTTATTACTTATTTATATTTATTTCCCGACGTTTCGAACTCTTTACAGACATCATTTTCACGAGTGATGAACAAAAAGATGGTAGTTGTTCAAAAGCTATTATCATTGATACAGAGAGCACCCACTTTTTGGAAATAAAAATGCATAAGTAATAAATAAACGCGATATAATCCTAAAAGTTGTTTTAATCTATGAGTGAGATTCGCGAAAGTCTTAGAAATAAATATATTGTCGTATGTTATATATACTAAATATCATCTCTATTATATATTATTCTATATATTTGTGATATATTTCTGATATATTTATTCTAGTAATATGACGAGAATATATTTCATTATTGTACACAATAGGAAGAAGAAGGAACAAATTAAAAAGTTATTGCGACGAGATCTATATCCAACAGTAGACTGCGACAAGGCAAAGCCGATGCTTACGTCTTCAGCTGTTAAAAGCGTAAAGGTAAAAAGGAACCTTTCTTAGAAACTTGGGATCAAATGATTTATTTATTTCTGAACTCGCTTTGTATCATGTTTAAAGAAAAAGAAGTTAATATTTAACTAAGTTCTCTGCATCTAATTTTCTAATTTCTTTCCATTTTAATTTACAATTTTTCTTTTTTTCGGGGTGTTAAACTAACTCAACAAAACAAACATGTTATTTTTATTCCGTTTAGGAATGCTAAATATTTATTTTTATTTCATACATAAATTCACGTCAAATCCGTAGCGGGGTAGGCAGAGAGAATAGAGCGTCACAAGGGGCAGAATTCTAACACACCTCACTCGCTTCGTTGACATTCATAACTCTATTCATGCACGCGCGTCGATTTTTAAGCCTCCTAACATCACTTTCCTCCAGAACACGTTCTATTTGGTCATGGAATGTGTGTCTACATAATACAAACCTACATATATTATAATTCTGTTCTATTAATAAATAATACAATAATATGTAGTACATATTATATTCGTCGAGTTATCTACAACTAACTAACAAACAAACACAAAAACAGCCTCGCCTCGAGCTCTCTGACAACAGTACTGCCTCATATTATAGTTATAATATACATATATTTAGATATATGTGAATACTTCTGGAACCTAGTGCTGTTCTGTTACAAGTTTGTGACGCAATACTAGCAAGAAGATATTAAATACAAATAAATCTTGGACAAGTTTCGTATTACTAATATTATGACTGTGACATAGTTCCTAGTTTATTTCCTGATATCACACCAGTATAATATATTGGACATTTGGAAGTTAATATTCATAGTAAACGGGAATGTTTTGAGTTAATTTCGCAACAAATTTTATATGGGTAATAATATATTATCATTAGACATTCGAAAGTTAAATAACTTGAATGTTTTGAGTTACAATCACCACTAACATTATTTAACAGTTAGTTGCCTTGGATGTGTTGGGACCGAGCACCCAAACTAAGAAGTCGTGGGATCGATTCCAGGCTCACCTAAAACCTTGCTTTTGAATTAAAAAGGCTGGAATTCAAATCTTAGCACACACTAATTAGTGTTCAAGTACTTTTTAAATTGTATTTTATAACTGACTAAATCGAACACGATTTAAGGCAATAGGTTCCTTTATCTAGTCCATTTGAGACTTTAAAATTTAGCAAATCAAGACGCGTCATAGTGTCTTCCTCTATTCTTGGGTAGAAAAAGGCGTAAAGTTACAAAAACTTCATTTTGTATATGCCTTTTACTTTGATTAAAGGTCCGGTCCACTCCGAATTCATTGTTTAGTTTTTATATCCTATTGCGAAACTTTGGTACTATTGGTACGAGATATGGTTCACATTAGAGCCAATCAAAATGAAAAAACCGGTTCATTCACAATCTATTTAAGACACTTCATTGGATGATAATTAATGCTGTAATGTTTCAAATCGCTTCGTAAAGAAGCCATTATTGCTCGTAAAATGCAAAAAAAATAAAAATGGTCATTGTGGGTTATCCTTAAGAGATAGACATATGCCCTCGCGGACTTTTTTGTAGATCTTCTAAAGGTGTTTAATAATGTAGATTATTGTTTTGATCTATTACTTAAGGTTAAGCCAGCGTTTGCAGTTAAAGTGCTAAATCGTGAACATTATCATATTTTCTTTACAACATTATATATGAATTATAGATCAAAACCACCCCATCGACACCCTCTAACTATTAAAAAACCTTTTACCGTTTTAAAGATATACGCATTTAAGTGGACAGGTAGTGGAAAGTGACCTTGTTTTATACTATGTAATGATTATGCATAATAATTAAAATAAATCAAAAGTAAAAAAAAACCTTTTTACCTTTTATTTAAATTCTCTATTAAGAAGAAATTTACTCTTTAAAAAAAAATTATCAAGTTAATGCCTCTTTGTGTACAATTTATTTAATAAACCATGGAGATCATCAAAACAAAGAAACAAATAATCTGTTCATCATCACTAAGACTATGAGACAGTAGTACTTTGACTGACTTGTGAGATACTAAGTCTAAAATGATTATAAGCAGATTAATTATTTTCACTTTTCAATTGAAATATAAAAAAGAAAAAACAATAATTTATGAATTATTTTTTTTTATCCTCGGATTGAATTGTATAATTACATAAGTAAAACACAATAAACGTACTAAGAAATCACATATCTTTATTCAAAATGTCCATTCAATACCAAACTTTATATCTCGTGTATAAGGTGTAAGTTAGTAGGGGTAGATTTAAGGTCGTAATTCCACGACAAAAACCAATCTATACGTAGTAGCCGATCCGCATGTAAAACGTTGCTCATGAATTTACTTTTTATTTTGTTTTTCAGATTGTGGACCCTTCATAGATTTATCATAGACTGGTTCCATAAGTCTAATTTTGAATTCATATACGAAACAAAATTAGAAATAAAATCAACGATCTCAACAGTGGCCGGTGAAATAACACGACCTCTCAGAAGATCGACGTAAAGTGGCTCATGCGGCGTTTCGTTCGGTGAGAGAGGTGCCCGCAGGGCCCACCTCCCCGGTCAGTCAGCAACGCAACCGTAACACTATATGTGTTGCAGGTGTCCATGGGCGGCACAGGTCACTTACCATCAGGTGACACGCCTGTTTGTTTGCTTTCCTATCCCATAAAAAAAGAAATTCTAGAATTCTCTAAAAAAATAAAGCTGGCCGCTTGAAGCAAAGTCGTTGTGGCAGAAGAGGTGGTATTTGTTATTCAAGTTAAAATTAATTCAATCTTGTCGCTCTGCTCGTTTCAACAGCTGTATTTATTGTGTAACTGTTTGTATTTTGACTTGTTTTAAATACAAAACAGCGGCCGCCATCTTTAACTATCCTAACTCGGTAATTAGGAGCTATTGTTCAATAACGTTAATAAGAAACTCTAGCTCTCTAAAATTATCTAGAATTATATTATAATAACAATGTATCATATAACACATCGGTTTGCATTCTACTAATTATATAATTTTCTGAGAAGATTTATTTTAGATATTCCTATGAACATATCAGGCCGTATTTTTTTGTGGCCTTCTAAAACTGAACTGATTTTGACATACTATCTAGTTTATTTATGACAGAAGTTAGTTAGTAGTAGTTAGTTTATTTATTATTTATGAAACATTTAAGTTGAAGTATTATAGAATGAGACAAAAGGTCTACTAACTCTATAGGCCAATCCCTGGACAGCATCAGTCACTTACTACCAGGTGACCTGTGTGCTCCTTTGTCCTCTTTCTCCATAAAATACTTGCGTATTTTAAAATGTCAATTTTATTTAAAAAAATCCACATACGACTGCCGACATCTAAACCAAATAAAATAAACATATGAATAACGAATTTATTAGTAGCATAAATAAATATCATAGCCTTATTACTATTCCGCACAATGACTAATGTAAGGTATACAATAGTAACAGTAGGTAGAGTCTGTAATCACCTGATTGTAAGCTCAGCGCTGAATGCACGCCGGCTTCAGAATTATCATGACAATCCAATTTAGTTGAAGTACGCCGCAGTTAGTAGTTAGTAGTACCTAATTAGTGAAACGGGAGATTATGAACATACTTCGATCATTCAAATATGTTCATTTATATTACAATGTTCTGTTATTTATTACACACATATATATGTATATTATAACTTCATGCCTTCATTAGAATTAAATGCACTCGAAGGTTTTTTTCCATTGGGTGTATACAGGTCACTGTAGCAGTCATCGATAATCTTCGCACATGACATTTGGAAAACTGAAGAGTTGATGCTGTGATACACGGATATAAACCTAAAACTTGTGATCCAGAAGCAGGGTAGACCCGCGAGAGAATAATGTCATTTAAAATAATTGGAATTTATCCTATTTGCAGTATAATTGGAGTCTTTTTCGTTATATGTTTAGTCATACGTCGAATTCTTTTATGTTTGTATTTTAAGATACACAAATAATATGTCCACAACTATATTTGAATTATCATCAGCAATTGGGCCTCAATTTGCCGATTGAACTATTTGGCTCTTAAGACTTTATGTTAGAGCTGCAACGTCATCGATATTTTCCAAAACCCATTAGTATGTGTCGGTATACAAATTCTCCGTCAATGAGTACATTACGCTATGTGATTGAAACGACATAGCGTATAAATAGTAGTCGTTACACTACTCTGTGTAGCGTCATTTAAATAAAGAAACAAAGTAGCACAGAGTAAGCTTATAAGACATAGTCGGTTTTAAAACATACATAGCCAAGAATGTTAAATGTGTTCCTCTTTTAACGTTGCGTCCTTAATGCCGGGTGGTGAGCGGAAAGGGCTTTTTTTACAGGTTTGCGATCTTGTTTGAACAACACGGTAGGTTGGTTTGTTTACTTCGTTCGCGCAGATTAGAGACCAGTGCAAAATAAAGGGAGAAAAAGTAGAGGGTCACCGATTTAATGGGTGCTAAGCTAAGGTGGGCTAAGCACAGGCACTTTAAGCATGTGCAAAGAACGAAAGACGAAATTAAGAACAATAATAACAAAAAACATTTTATACATGTATGGAGACATAAAAGTCGTAAAAACAATGAAAAGTTTGTTTTTAAATCAAATTGTAGACAATCGGTGAAGTCATTTAAACCGATATTTTAAAACATTGAATCGAGTAATCAGTTTTTAATATTCGATATATGTCTCAAAATGAGATCCATCTGTAGTTAAAGAGGTTATTTATAAAAAGATTAAGAGGATATTTTTAAGATGCACATTTATACACGACCAAATTATACTATTCGTAGAAGATAGGGGCCTTGAAGGCTAAGGGTTAAATTTTTAAATTTTCTACTTAGGACCAGTTAGCATGGCAATAATGCATATGCAATATGCATATGCATAATGCAATATGGATCGCCGTTGATTGCGAATATAAACTAAACTTTGTTAAATTTTACATGCATACATTTGAATGGAAATACAATCGTAAATATACAAGCATCTAACATGTAAGTTTTATGTATGTGTTTAATTAAATATATAAGTATTTAACTATTATTTATTTCCTTAAGATAAATTCAAAGTTGCAGAATATGATTGTAAACACATACAAATGTATATTCATACCCGTATTCAAAGGGGTAAGCAAAGACTTCGTCTATCTACAAGTTATGGTCCTAGAACATATTCCACTTCATTCCTTCATAAGCTCATCTTATGATGAATTTACGTAGACTTTATGACTATGTAGTTAATAATAATAATAATATCTTGGACACAATACACACAGCGCCCTCTAGTTCCAAGCTAAGCAACTAAATGCTTGTGTTATGGATACTAGATAACGGATATAAATACATATATCATCGTATACATCGTATTAGTGACACACGTCATTATTGGCTCCGTAAATTATAATACTCTGATCTAGTGATTGTATAGTTTATCTCTTTCAAAATTATAAACACACAGTGCCTAAAACCTTGGATACATTATAGTTGCAATTAAAAAGGCCGTACCAGGGCTATTTAAATAATCTATTAAAATATATATTTCTTCTTTTTTTGCCGCTGATCGGTTTTGGCATCTACCTACATACGGCCGATTCCACAAACAAGCCAGTGATTCTCAAAGTATCTTGGTGTCAAAATGACCGATGCCCAGAAATGCAGTGCCTGCGAGGAACCACTTTCAGATGGAGTCATGTGCACAAAGTGTAAGAGGGAGATGCATTTTCACTGCGCTGGCATTACCGAGGTTGGTTACCGGAGGATGGGGGAACGGAAACTTACATGGCGCTGCCTTAAATGTAAGCAGTTAACTGCGACTCTCTCGCCTACTTCTGATTCACTTAAACCACAAAGAACTGAGCCAGAATCGGCGGTTCTACAGGAAATTCGAGCTTTGTCGGCAAAATTGGCTCCCTTAGAAGGTCTCAGGGATGACATCATAGCACTGAAAAATGAGTTTGCTGATTTAAGATCCTTCAACATCAAAATTGAAGAGGTGATAAAAGAATTTAGCTGTAAACTCCATAATTTGGAGGAGCGCATAGTCACGCTCGAAAAAGTGGAACAACATATGAACCAGCTTCAAACCCGTCTGGATCAGTTAGAGGAGGATTCAAGTAGCAAGGAGCAGTTCTTGCGCATGAATAATGTAGAAATAAAGGGTATATCGCAAACAGGTAATGAAAATTTGTTTGACATAATTACCAAGATTGGTGCAAAAATAAACCATCCAGTGTCCAAAAATCAAATTAATTTCATTACTAGAGTGCCAACAAGGGAAAAGGATGTTAAACCTATAATCGTCAGTTTTTGTAACCGATACGTAAAAGAGAATTTCATTGCGGCCGCTAGACTTGAGACAAGGGCAGTGCCAATTACTAGTAGCCATATAGGCTTCTCAGGAAATGGAAAAATATACATCAACGACCATTTAACTACGAAGAACAAACTCCTTCTGTCTAAGACCAAAAAGATGGCATCTGAGAAGAATTTTCAGTACGTTTGGGTAAAACATGCCCAAATACACGTACGCAAAATGGATACTTCTCCGGTCTTGTTTATAAAATCAGAGAAAGATTTGCTGAAGTTAATGTAGTTTATGTATTGAAATCCTTTACTTTTCTGTGTAGTAGATTTAACAACTTAATAAAGTTTGAGAACCAGTATAGTATTATCTACGTCTCAAATATTGTTGTTGTGTCTCTGTATTATTGTATTGTGTTTGTGATAAAATCGTACTATAGAACTAATGTTTATATATTCGCAGAAGTAAAAATACTATTTATTTTTCAATTTCTTTACTGTAATGTGAGCATTGGCGTGCTTTGTAAATTAACAAAAGTTACTCACTTCTACCCTCAGAATATCGTTTTTGAAATATTGAAAATATATTCGAATGGCTGTTTTGGATTGTATTTATATTTCAGATTATTATCTACTTGTGATGCAGTTCTACATGTCGTCCGTGTTGAATTTTTAAATGGTGTTTTTATAGTTGTGTTTCGTAATGGCTACACTTAGTATATATTACCAAAATGTACGTGGTCTGCGAACGAAGTGTAACAGTGTATATCGTAGTGCTTGTCTCAATTCATATGATGTTATTATTTTTACTGAAACGTGGTTAACTGATGACATCTATAGTAGTGAACTCTTTGACAATCGGTATCTGGTCTGTAGACGTGATCGTGATTATTCGCGTACCGCACAAAAACGGGGAGGAGGTGTTCTCATCGCGGTTAGAAACGAGCTTTCTGTCACTGTGAGAAGTGAATGGCAAAGTTCTGCCGAGGATATTTGGATATCACTGACCCTGAAAAGGACTCGTTCGACGGTAAGTTCTAATATGCATGTCTGTGGACTTTACCTCTGTAAAGAGAATCTTGGAAATTCTTATAATACTCAGTTATTAAATTTTACTAATAATCTTAACCACTTGATCGCCACTCATCCTTTGGATAATTTTATAATAGCTGGTGATTTTAATTTAGGAAGTGACGTCAGTTGGACGCAAAACAACGGAAGTTCTAAGCTAATCCCACACATAATATCGAATAAGCAATCAGTAATCGAGTTTTTTGATTGTGTGGCTTCTTCTAATCTATCTCAATTCCATAGCGAACGTAATGTTAATGGCAGACTGTTGGATTTGGTATTTTCTAATGATGTGGTTACTGTGACCGAAAGTTATGACCCATTGTCCCGTCCCGTTGATGCTCATCATAAGCCGATAGTAATTAGGGCTGATTTTGTTGAAATTGAGAAACTCTGCGATAAACCGATTAAGAAATATATTTACTCTAAAGCGGATTACACAGCTATTAAATCAGAGTTGGATCTAATAAACTGGAAAAAATTGTTAGACGACAAGTGTTTAGATACTGCTGTATCTAAATTTTATTCTAAATTATATGAATTAAGGGATAAATATATTCCTCAAAAGCCAGTTAAACAATTTACATACCCTGCTTGGTATAGCCCGGCGTTAATAAAAGTTCTTAAAGAAAAATATAAATTTCATCGTAAATTTAAAAAATACAGCAATCTTTGCGACTATCACTCTTTCTCTGTACTGCGTTGTAGGGCTGCCGACTTAGAAAAAAATTGTTTTAAATCATACATTGAAAGAATTGAGTCCCTTATTATTAAAAATCCAAAATCTTTCTGGTCGTACATTAAAAGTAAAAAGGATATCAGTTCATTTCCTAAACTTATGTTCTATGGTGACTCATCTGCTAGTATGGGTGAAGAGATTAGCAATCTATTCGCTGATTATTTTCAATCAACTTTTCGAGAGCCGGGTGGTGTGTTCAGTGTACCATGTGATGGTGACAGTGTGTGCGACAGTGCTGCTTATATTGCCTCAGTTGAAGTGGATCGTACTTGTATCTTAAATCTGCTTAAAACTCTCGATTTATCTAAGTGTGGTGGACCAGACTTAATATCTCCAACATATATCGTAAATTGTGCAGATAGCCTTGTCAACCCGATTTGTATCTTATTCAAGCGATCCCTATCGGAAGGTGTAGTCCCAAAATATGGAAATCCGCCTTTGTCACTCCTGTCCCAAAAAAAGGTAACAGATCTGACATTAAAAATTATCGTCCTATCTCCAAAATATGTTTATTTTCTAAGATCTTGGAACGAATAGTATATACGAATGTATACGCCTCTATGAAAGGTATGTTAGGAAACCAACAGCATGGCTTTATAAGAAAGCGGTCGACCACATCCAACTTGATACTATCTCATGACTACATATCTGCCGGGATGGAACAGGGTGCGCAAGTGGATGTAATTTACACCGATTATAGCAAATGTTTTGATCAAATTGACCACCAGCTGCTTCTTGAAAGGCTCCTGGCTTGCGGTGTAAGCGGTGACTTGTATCGTTGGTTTTCTTCTTATATCACTAATCGAACACAGGCTGTCGTTCTTCGTGGATATACATCAAGGTGGTGCTATGTCCCGTCGGGAGTGCCGCAGGGCTCAATTCTGGGACCTCTTTTGTTTCTGCTATTTATTGGTGATGTCGAACAATGTTTTCACCACTCATATGTTTTGCTTTATGCGGATGATATGAAAATACATAAACTGGTTCGTAACACCTGCGACATAAATCTGTTACAGGCTGACCTTCTAAAATTTGAAGCGTTTTGTGGTTACCGTAAACTCGAATTAAATGTATCTAAATGCCACCACATAAGTTACACTCGTCAGAAAAACATAATTCCTTCTAAATATAAGTTAAATAATCAAGTGATTGTTAGAGTCAACAGTGTTAGGGATTTGGGCATAGTAATGGACAGCAAACTTTTGCTAGATCAACATATCGACCACATAGTTAGAAAGGCATCCAAGGCTCTCGGATTTATAATCAGACAATCTGCATGTTTTCAATCGCTCAAATCATTAAAAATTTTATACTGTTCCTTCGTACGTAGCCACCTAGAATATGCATCACAAGTATGGAACCCACAGTACGAGATTTACCGGTCTCGCATAGAGGGAGTCCAGAAAAAATTTCTTCGATATCTTGATTATAAGGCACGCCAATGTTCAGATGGTTATGATCATCGTTGCAAAAGGTACCATTTTCTCCCACTCCATTTTAGACGTCAAATTAATGATATAAGTTATTTACTGAATATTGCTAATGGCTCCGTTGAAAGCCCTGAATTAGTTTCTAAAATAACGCTAAGAGCTAACAACACCGCGCTTCGTCAACGCCCGTTACTACATTTACCTTTTGCAACGACCAACTATCGACAAAATTCCTTTTTTCTAAGAACGACACAAAACTTTAACTGTTTATCACAAGAACTAAATATCGATTTGTTCTGTACTAAAGCTACCACGGCTAGAACGGCTCTAACTAAGTCATACTTTCTCTGTGAGGAAGCAACACACTGATAATGTAACTATCGGTAAAATAATTATTGTTTATATTTTGGACCATCGACTGTGACACTGAGATGTCTGTTGTAACAATATTTTTTATTAGCTGTGGAGGCTTGTAATTGGCAATATGACTAATTTATTTGTTATTATTGTATCATTATTAGTCCGTAAGCTTTCCTAAAATACAATAAAAAGAAAAAAAAATATATACTTTTCTTTTGTAAATACATACTTATAATACATAGAAAAACACGATGATAATTATAATTGATTTGGTCATGGTATTTCCCGACCAAGATGCCTCTCACCTTTGCTTCGTGCGACAATCAGTATGTTAATCTTTACGAATACATACATATAAACTTAAAATTGCAGAATAAATTCGTACTTATGAAGCGTATTATTAATATAAAATTATTACAAATAACAGTAGCCAACACAAATGAAATTTATTTTATTGAGCATTGAAAAATCGCCGAATTAAATGTAAACATCAAATCAATATTGTTTTATTTATTTAATATTCGAGTTGTCTAAATAAATTGTGTGGTCAGTAATAATTTTGATTATTATAAATAAAATAATTTGGTTAACCAAAACGCTGGCTCACTATTTTGCTCTCATCAACAAGGTTTATCTAAATTCAAATTATAAAGCATTCATCATCTACATTATGAAAGGGAAATGTAGACTGGCGTAATTATTCAACGGAGATTTTAAAATCGATTCTATTCTTATAGATATAAAGTTTTCTTTGCTAAAGCAAGTTGGAATTCCAGCTGAGATATTGGTTATACCAGAAACTGCCAATAAGAATTATGTTGTTATGTTTTCTCTTTTCAATATTTCTCATTTCATATAAAAGTTATGAGGTAATAGAAAAATATAAGATGTGATTATAGACAGAGAAACCTGGAAGGTTTATCTGAGGAGAAGTACGCGAGTAGCTTAAAATATAACTGTGTTTATGTAAGTAGTGTTTGCTGTTCAACAGTTTTAGTATTTCCTTAAATCTCTAACAACAACGGGGTATATTTAAGACATATTTACTTAAGACATGCATAGATTTATTTGAATAAAATTTTATAAAAATGTTAATTATTAATTACAGCATTTACTTCCATAGATTTTTAATAAAAACAAATATCTTTATATAATATCGTCAGTTCTATCAAAAGGATACATAACGTGGAAAAGTATTCCCCAGCTATGTTCCGAGATGAGACATGAGATGCATTTTTGAGATAAAACAATCTTACAGTTTCTTTTTGCTTTTAAAACTTATAAACTCAAGAACATTAGATGTAAATTGTCATTTTTACTGAAGGAAGGAGGTAGTTTATTATCCGCGTGCTCCTATTGACATTATGTCTATATTACATTTAAAATCTAAAGAAATAATTGAAAATTTAATGACATGAACACTATTTTAGTTGAAAGTATTTGCGTGAACAATTTATTTCAAAACAAATATCATATGATTTTATTAAAAAAAATCTTTCTTTTTCTCTTGGCCATATTAAACCCCAAGAAAGGTTGTGTGTTTCGATTTTAACATTGTGTTACTTGTTATCATTCATCATTTCATCATCAGCCTGTATCAGTCCACTGCTGGACGTAGGCCTCTCCCAATATGCGCCACTGAGCCCGATCTTCGGCTCTTCGTCTCCAGTTGCTGCCCACTGCTCTGCGTATATCATCGCTCCACCTAGTCACAGGGCGCCCCACGCTGCGTTTTCCGATCCGTGGTCTCCACTCTAAGGCCAGTCTACCCCAACGGTTGTCGGTCCTACGGCATATGTGGCCAGCCCACTGCCACTTCAGCGTGCTAATTCGTTGAGCTATGTCGATCACCTTAGTTCTCTGGCGAATTACTTCATTTCGGATTTGATCCCGCAGAGAAACTCCGAGCATAGCTCTTTCCATATTGCTCTTGCCATATTCCATTATGGTTGTCATAAAATTTCCACGACTCAGATGCTCCCTTAGAAATATTTAAACAGTTGATATTTGCAGATGAAAATGTTCCTTATTTCCCGATGCATTAAAAGGAGTGTCATGTTTTTGAAATGTGTGTTTTTGATGCTTTTCCCCCCCTAACATTTTCCATCTTTTGCACAAGACACCATATTTATATATGCTGTTTATACAAAAAAAAATCAAAATATCTAGGAAAGCCGTCGGTCTTATTTATGCTAAGGTATTCATTACGGAGCTGTTGTGCGAAGGGACGTTATGGACGAGCCAATATCGATCATTATTACTGTGATTTCACGATCTTTCACAAAAATAAATATCTCCGAACCAATATCATATTGAATTTAAATCACTCTCCACTTCACACCAATATAGGAAATAAATATACAGCAGTATAGTGGAGTGTATATAAGTAAATATAAATTTTACTATTAGCTTGTTTGCGTTTTATTATTGAGTCTTGGCATTATTTTTATTGGTATAGGAGCTTAGCATCTCCCACGGACATCTGCAATATTGATAGTCTTATAGTTGCGTTGTCTGCTTTTAGCGTGGGATAAAGAAGGAAGCTGAAGAGGGTGGGTGGGCAGAGATGAGATAAAGTAAGCGGTTGGGCCTCGGGATACCTGTTCCACCTGACGAAATAAAAAATGAGCCACTCTTCTACGATATTTTAAGAGGTCTAACCAATCGAGCCAGCCTATTAATGCAGCAAACTAATTCGCAAGTTTTCTTCAACGAAATAAGCAAGATATATATATTAAGAGATAAGTTATATAGAATATATTAAATATTTTTATCTTCCTATGACGAGGCTGCCTACTTTATAACTTAAGCTTATACTTATACCAATGTTATATATCTTTAAATTCTAATTTAGTTCAGTGTTATTCTGAATTAAACTAGGCAGATATTTTTGTAAATATACGAAACTGTGTGTTAGGAACTGAAATAAAATCTTTTTAAATATAAAAGGGTTAAATAAAAGTTTCGTAGATTCAAAGTCATTAAGATTTATTGTAAACAATGTATGTCAGTAACTAGCATGCGTACAGACATTTTCTTTTCATAATATTAGTAAGTATTGATTTCATTATTTAATTGTAATGATGTTATATACAATCATAATACATTTTCAAATGACGTTTATAGTTCTCAAGGTGCTGTGGATGCTTTGAACATTTTTTAACTAATTACTTATTTTATCGTTATGAAAAGGGTAAGCATGGTATTAAGAGATTAATTCCAGAAGTTTTCCTAGAGTGCTTTTGTATAGCAAAGCTTATTTACTTCAAGTGAGCTTGATAGTGATACTATGTACGGAAAATATAGAGAAAAGAAAGAGGATTATTTTTTTAAAGAAGACTTTGTAAATTATATATTATCTGAAAGAAGGTGATGTCAGAAGCTTTAAAAATCGACGCGCGTGCATGAACAGAGACAAGAAAGTCAAAGAAGCGAGTGAGGCGTGTAAGAATCGTGCCTTATGGCGCTCTGTTCTCTCTCCCTACCTGCAAGGGATTTGGCGTGAAGTAATGTATATGTATATAATACACGTATCAAGAAAAGAAAAAATATGCAGATTACGGCCATAATAATGCTTTTGTGTAGGTAGAGATGACATGTTCTGCTAACTGTTCTTTGAAACTGTGAAAATGTTCTTTGAACTTTGTTCCGCATCTAAGTGGCCAAATATTAAATTGATTTAAATTTTGGATTTTTCACTTTTTATTTACAACATCATGCATGAATTATTGATTATAATCGCCACGTTGACAACTATTATCTATTTAAAACCGCATCAAAATCCGTTGCGTAGTTTCAATAATCTGATTTATATTATACTAGCTGACCCGGCGAACTCTGTTTCGCATCAAAAGTAATAACTGCTGCCCCGCTATGTTAATACTGCAATATCTTCGACAAATTTGAAGTCGATAGTAGCTATAGGTTAAAAATGGGAATTTCCCATTGTTAACACCCCCGCAACCCCCCTTGTGGGTGGAATTTCGTAAAATCCGTTCTTAGCTGACCTCTACTCGGCGAAAGGAATAATCCTACCAAATTTCAAGTCGCTACGCCTTATGGTTCCAGAGATATCGTGATGAGCCAATATATAGGTGGAAATCTCTTATATATATATATATAGATTTTAATATTGTTACATTGCTAAATGATGAAGGATTATAAATCATAATGTTATTTACATGTTTATCATATCACATACGCTCATCAGTCATCTCACAGAGATCATTTGACTGATTTACTTATTGCACATTGCTTACACGATATAAGTACGATATAAGTTTCTATGTTTGAAATGTCAGATTTGTCTATGAAATAAAATATAAATTGCAACGAGAGATCTGCGTCTAACAGTTGATATGAGATATGGTAATTGATTGATTCAACAAATTATTGAAAGGGCAAAACTACTGCTTACGTCTTCAGCTGCTAAAAACTATAAGGAAAAAAGGGAATATTTATATATATAAAACTCCCATAAAACAACACAATGCTTTCTTAGAAACTTGAGATCAAATGATTTATTTATTTCCGTGATAAATGTTTTATTTACTTTGTGTCTTCATTAACGAAAAAGAACTTAATATTTAAAAAGTTCTTTCCATCTTAATTTCCAACTAAGTTATTTTTGCGTGACATTTAAATTAACTTAGCAATGCAAACATATTTTTTTTATTCAGTTCAAGTCTCGGTGTCGCAGTGGTCGAGCACACGGCTTCTGATCCCGAGGCCCGGGTTCGATTCCAGACACTAGCTCACACCAATGACTTTTCGAAATTGTTTTCGTAAGTTATGTGTGATAAATATCGATGACTGAAAAACTTTGTGCCCGGTATGGCAATAGGTTCGCCACCTATTCCATTTGGGACGTGAACATAACGGCGAGACGAGGCTTAACAGCCGCTGCCTACACCTTCGGGTAACAAAAGGCGTGAAGTTATGTTATGTTATGTAGTTCAATACCTTTAAGTAAAATATTAAGAACACATTACCGATTAATATATAAAATCTCAAGAAACTAATCTAACTTGTGAAAACTTAAAAAAAACTCGTCTATTATTTTCAGTTATTTTTATTTTACTTATCACTATTACTTTAATATAATTTTATTTACATTCCATTTCTATTCTATTAATAATTTTTAAATTATCATAATAATATCTAGTACATATTATAATTATCGAGTTATCTACAACCAACTAACTAACAAACACAACAACAGCCTCGCCTCGAGCTCTCTGACAACAGTACTGCCTCATATTATAGTTATAATATACATATATTTAGATATATGTGAATACTTCTGGAACCTAGTGCTGTTCTGTTACAAGTTTGTGACGCAATACTAGCAAGAAGATATTAAATACAAATAAATCTTGGACAAGTTTCGTATTACTAATATTATGACTGTGACATAGTTCACAGTTTATTTCCTGATATCACACCAGTATAATATATTGGACATTTGAAAGTGTTTTGACATAATTTCACAACTAATATTATGTGGGTAATAGTGATACAATTATTGAGAGTCAGGTCGTCTCATTGGTCTGGTATTCGGGAACTCTGCTTCTGAATCAAACAGTCTAGGCTTCGAATCTTGCACCTTTGATTCTTCGAAATTCTTTTCAGAAGTTCTATTTACCTGACAAAATCCTGCGATATGTAGGTATTGCAATTGGTTGCAATTCCTACATATTGCACGATTGCACGGTGTATTAACATTATTTTTATGTCAATTTTAATATATCTCCACGGATTAAATTGTATAATTACTAAAACTATTACGAAAATATGCACACACATACGGTTTCTAAAATGTCGTTGCAATATAAAACTTGTATGTGAACCTATGTATAGTGTGTAAGTTAGTAGGGGGAGATTTAAGGTCGTAAATTCCACAATAAAAAACCGCTCTATTTGGAGTCACCGAACCGCATGTAAAAAACGTTCCTCACAAACTTCCTCGCTTTTTATTTTTGCGGAGTTTGGTGACGGTTCCCTTTGCTCACAATTCCCATAGTGTAATTATAATTTATAAGAGAATCAAAACTAGAAAAAAAAACAAAGATTTATAGACACTTTGAAATATAACAAAGCTGGCCGCTTTAAGCAAAGTAGTTTTCACAGAAAAAGGCGGTATTTGTTTTTAGAAATAAAATTATTTTAATCTTGTCGCTCCGCTAGTTTCACCAGCTGTATTTATGTGGCAGCTGTTTGTATTTTGACTTGTTTTAAATACACAACAGCGGCTGCCATCTTTAACCATCCTTATTCGCTAATTAGGAGCTATTGTTCATTAACGTTAATTAGACACACTATCTCTCTAATATTATCTAGAATTGTGTTTATATTAACAATGTATCATTGTATCATTTAATACATTAGTTTGCGTTCAACTAATAACATAATTCTCAAAGTAGAATTATTGTGTATATTTCTCTGAATAAATATATTAATAAAGGCTACATTGTCTTATGAGTTTGGATTTGAACATATTATCTAGTCTCTTTATCATAATACAAGGTATGTTAAAATATATATTCAGGAGTTAACTTGAGAAGTTAACTTGATTTGAAATCAATACGTTATTCCTTTGAAGATATTTAATCTTGTGGAAAGTCGTCGAATCACAGTAATAATGATCGACATTGGCTCTCGCGGAGGCTTATTTAACGTCACATTTTACAACAGCGCTTTACTGAATAGCTAAACATAATTAAGCCCGAAACAATATTGACATTAGACATAGAAAATATTGGAAGAAATACTCTCGAGAGCAATGAATCCGGGTCACTTAAAGAATGTTAAAAATCTCGGAAACTAAAAATGATAGGTTAATGCAATAAATTGTATTTAATAGACAATGTAATACTCCTTAAATGAAAGTAAAAAAAATATGAGTCACCATACATTTTATTAACACAAAATTACATAAAGAAAAAATCTGCTGATCTCTCCTTAAAACAAAAATAGGAAACATGAAATTTTTGAACTTTATTACGATTTTCTTGAATTTTAATACTTCGTATTGCCTCCTCGTGCTTCCATTACTGCGTTTACGCGGTTTGGCATGCTGTACACCAAGTTCCTTATACGATTTTGGGGAATATTCTCCCATTCCTCTGTGAGAGCAATTTTGAGCTCACGAAGCGTGATTGGGGGAGGGTTTCGTTGTTTTACGCATCTGCCTAGCTCGTCCCAAGCATGCTCGATCGGGTTGATATCCGGGCTGCGCGCTGGCCACTCCATACGAGTAATGTTCATCTCTTGAAGGTAGTCATTCACAATCCTACCTGTATGAGGTCGGGCATTGTCATGCATAAATATAGCATCCTCACCTAAATTGACCATAAATGGACCAACGTGATCATTGAGGATTTCTTCCACATATCTTACGCTAGTTAAAGAGCCGTTTTCTATGATCACCAGCTCTGTGCGACTTTCAGAAGAAATTCCGGCCCACACAAGTACAGACCCACCACCGTAGGCTACTTTTTCCTCGATGCATGCTTGCTTGAATCTTTCCCCTGGTCTTCGATACACTCTGTGTCTTCCATCGTGCTTGTAGAGCATAAATTTTGATTCGTCGGAGAACATAACTTTTGACCAATCTTCAATACTCCAATTTACGTGGCTCTGGGCATATCTTAGTCTTGAAATACGATGCCCACGCTCCAGTTTAGGGCCGTTTGCAGGTCTAAGGGGTTTTAAGTTAGATTCAGCAAGCCGACGTCTTACTGTCCATGCACTTGGGTTACTTCCTCCGAGGCGTCGAAACTGATTGGTGAGTTCAGTTCCTGTGAGAAAGCGATTTCGAAGCATGGTGTTCACCAAGTATCGGTCTTCTCGTGCTGTGGTATACCTGGTTCTGCCCGTTCCTGGTCTGCGTAGGTTAGAACCAGTTTCTTCGTAACGTCGGAGAACTCTTTGTACTGTTGACAGCGACACACCAACAGTCCTGGCTGTATCGCGCTGACTCCGGCCGGTTTCCAGCATTGTAAGTATTCTGGTGCATTCTTCAGGCGTAAGCGACATAATTTCAGCTTGAATAATGAATATAGAGCACTATCAACATGGTTTATGTACCCACATAAATGACAGATTACAAACAAAAGCAAAACCAAATGCTGTAATTTCGTAGTTCCATCTTCGAAAGTGGCCCTTTTTCAAATTTGATTTTTTTATGATATAACTTTACAATAACTAAGAAGTTTTAATACCTTCATTTAAGGAGTATTACATTGTCTATTAAATACAATTTATTGCATTAACCTAGCATTTTTAGTTTCCGAGATTTTTAGGATTCTTTAAGTGACCCGGATTCATTGCTCTCGAGTGTATATTCGTACAAAAAGCCGCAGAAACACATAGATCTACAAGCAGATATTAAATCAAAATGACACTTATTTTAGTGCAGTCAAGAAGTAAAGAACATATTTATTTCTTAGATTTTCGCGAATCATATTCATAACATTGAAACAACTTTTTATGGATTATATCGCGTTTATTGAGAACTTATTTTCTATTTATTTCCCGACGTTTCGAACTCTTTACAGAGATTATTTTTAAATAAAGAGTTTAAATAAAGTAAAGAGTCGGGACAAACGGGAGAACGTCGGGAAATAAATGGAAAATAAGTTCTCAATAAACGCGATATAATCCATAAAAAGTTGTTTCAATGTTATAATAAAGGACATTGTCATCTGCAAATACTGTAGCAATATTACGAAAAAAATATCCGAGCTAAGAAAACTTTATGACAACTGTCATAAGTCTGAGAGAACACGACGTTGAAATCAAAACAAACAGCCCTTCTAGGGTTTTTAGAACTAGTTGAGTGGAAAAAAAGAGAAAAAATATGTTGGAAAAATCTAATTAGGTTTTCTTGTTTTTTAAATTAATGTTAAAAATGTTTAAAATTAAATGTTTTTTAATTTCTAATCTTGTTGTTAAACATTAAGCTGTGTTTCCGCAAATATTGTTTAAATAATATTTTGAATAGATATAGTTTTAGTTTTAAGAACTCATGTTTTAAGACTCTCTGTGGTCTACTGCCTACACCTTCGGGTAAAAAGGCGTGAAGGTATGGTTATGTTTACTCATATTTTGATATCGTGTCCTGAATTTATAATAATATTGGAACAGTCACAAATATTAGCAGGGGGATTGATAAACTACCGCGTTACTACGCTTAAAAAAAGTAACAATAAGTATTTCATCTTTGTTACAAGTCACTCACGTTCTTCATTTATGTATTTTCATGTATGTGCATATTAGTATGTAAGTGTATGTATATATATTTATGTAGGTATATGTACGTGTATGTATGTATATACAATTATTAATATTAAAATAGATCTTCAGAATGTTTAATTGTATTTATTGAATTAAATTGTACACAACATTTACTGCCCTCTCCTTTTTATCTCTATCCATCCTAAGGTTGCCTGGCAGAGATTGCTTACAGCAATAAGGCCGCCCATTGTACTGTTGTTTATGTATAAGTATTTATTATGTAGCTGTATTTTTTTTGTGTGTACAATAAAGTATATATATATATATATATATATATATAAATAAATATTTCTAATGTTATTGACTTTTTAAGTTCTAAAAATAGAACAGAATGGTAAGATATTTTTGAATTTGTTCCAAAAATATCTTACCATTCTGTTCTATTTTTCTTCTGTTCTGCTTAAGGGGAATACATTTTCACGGTACGTAAGTCTTTGGTAGAATTGACGGCATTACATTTATGAGCTTTTGAGCCTCAGATTAATTCTATCTGGCTACAGATTTTGGAAATATAGTTTAAATTAATTTTTTTTCATGTATATGCAAATATACTTTATTTGACTAAACATTACAAAACATGTGGTAAATATAATATTAAATATATCTTACCTATTTTATTTGTAGATTACATCGTGCTTATTTAAATTGTTTATTTTGTAATATTTAAACGCTGAAACGTGTCCAAAATAAATATTGTCGTGGGTTTCTTCGTCCTGTGGGTATTCCTTATAATAATCTATCCTATCATCACATTTTTAATTAAATCTGGTGACATACCTTTAAGTTTGTGTACAACAAGGTGTCAATAATGTTTTAAAATAATATACCGACGCTTGATATACCCACCCTTGACGCTTTTAACCATCCTTGTAGCACTCGGCTAGTACTAAGTGTAATGTTATAATGTTTGCCTGAGATCTTTTCCTATTTGACTGATAATTCCATTTATTTCTTTTATTTACAATAATAAGAACAAATAAATTAATTACATTATTTACAATATATACAATTAAAAAACTACCTGAAATCAATTTTCTCCGCATCTCGGTCTACTGGCAGCGTGCCCAGAAGACTGGCCGCATTGCCACGCTGAATGGCATTCCATTTATTAGTTCAAACGTGAAAGTTGAAAGAGAGTGTCAGTATAAAAGTAAGAAAGGGCATGCTCCGATGGTTCGGACATGTAGAAAGAATGGTTGATGCAAGACTGACTAAGCAGATATACAATCCAAAAGCGGATGGATGTAGGAGTCGAGGACGGCCAAGACACACATTCCATGACCAAATAGAACGTGTTCTGGAGGAAGGTGATGTTAAGAGCCTCAAAAACCGACGCGCGTGCATGAAAAGAGTCATGAATGTCAACGAAGCGAGCGAGGCGCGTAAGAATCGTGCCCTATGGTGCTCTGTTCTCTCTGCCTACCCTGCAAGGGATTTGGCGTGAAGTTATGTATGTATGCAGGTATTAGTTCAATAACTCTATCTTAGCTCATACCCATGACTATTCGGAACTATTTTCTATAACAATAAACTCGGCAACCCGTTTTATTTCGGATGTAAAAAAAACGAGTCCGCTAGCAAAAGACGTAAATGTGCTAATACAATATTACTACGATTAAAAATTATGTCTATACGTTTATCAATCGATAAATTTGTAAAGTTTTAAAAATTTGAAATATCTGTACAGAATGGTATATTGGTTACGTGTCTAAAGTTACAAACAACAACAGCCGTCAGCAACAATACGTTGTTTTAAAAAGCAAACATTAGGTATCTTACGATGCTCTAGAGAATGGTTGCTTTTATCAGTAGAAACCAGCTTGAAAGTATCGTGTTGATGTGGATACTGGATATCTTGGATGCTTCGTATGTAATAAAATTCATGCAGTAAATATAAAGTTCTATTTTCATGTATATTTTTGTAAAATAATCAAATGAAAACTAATATTAGGTCGGGGAAAAAGTCTTTTCGCATAACGTAGGTATAAAACTTATTATAAAATTTCTTTGACTGTACTATTTGTGTCTGGCTGGTTTTGGTAACATTAAAAAGGTTACATTATAAAGAAAAGAAAAAAATAAAAAAAAGTTGTTTCCCGCTATTTTTCATTTGTTTTTCTCTCCGTAAAAATGAGTGAATCTAATGAAGAAATTCGATACATTTTAAAATTTTATTATAAAAAAGGCAAAAATGCAACTCAAGCAGTGAAAAAAATTTGTGATGTTTATGGACCTGATGCAGTGTCAGTAAGAGTAGCACAAATTTGGTTCAAACGTTTTCAGTCCGGAAATTTTGATGTTAAAGATGCACCTCGCTCTGGTCACCCTGTTACGAATAAAATGGACGCCATTTTTGAAAGAGTGGAGCAAGATCGGCATATTAGTAGTTACGATGTAGCTGAAGAACTGAGAATTGACCACAAAACAGTTTTGACCCATTTGAAGAAAGCTGGTTATACAAAAAAGCTCGATATTTGGGTGCCACACGAGCTCACTCAAAGAAACTTAATGAACCGTGTACTCATTTGCGATTCATTATTGAGACGTAATGAAACCGAGCCGTTTTTGAAGAGATTGATAACTGGCGATGAAAAGTGGATCACGTACGACAAGAACGTACTGCGTGGCTCTACTGCTAGTAGAGCCACGCCATTTGCTGCATGAATGAGTGCGCTCTACCAGCTTAATGTCTATCAGATAATTGCGGTAACGTGGTTCATGCTGCGTTTTGTTCGGTCGGAGGGTTATTCGAAGAACAACCCTTAGATTTCTGTATTTATTACAAAATACATCAAATTAAATGCTGTTCTTAATATTTTCGATGGCCCAGTGGTCGAGCACATGGTTTCTGAATCCAGAGGTCGTGGTTCGAATCCTGACACTGGCTCACACCAATGACTTTTCAAAATTGTTGTCGGAAAGTTATGTGTGATAAATGATGTCTGAAAACTTTGTCCCCGGTATGGCAATAGGTTCGCCACCTATTCCATTTGGGACGTAAACATAACGGCGAGACGAGGCTTAACAGCCGCTGCCTACACCTTCGGGTAACAATGGTGTGAAGCTATATATATATATGTTCTTAAGATATTTTTTATAAAGTTTTATTTATATGAATCTGCGCTTTTCTATTAGAACCTGTCAATATAACTTTACCTTATTATACTTACCTGCTTACCAAAATATTTAAAGAGATACAAAAGTATTTAATTTTGAACATTTTAATTTTATATTTTTTTAAATTTTGAACCCACAAAAATAAAGTTATCTTTATGGACAGTGGTAGAGGCAAGCAGTTCGCTGCATGAATAGGCCGGCTCGACCGGTGAAATACCACGACCTCTCAGAAGATCGACGTAAAGTGGCTCATGCCGCGTTTCGTTCGGTGAGAGAGAGGTACCCGGATGCCCACCCCCGCTTCCCTATCCTTTCCTATCCTACTCCCTTAAAGGTTGACAACGCAACGGTAACACTATATGTGTTGCTGTTATCCATGGGCGGCGCAGGTTGCTTACCATCAGGTGACATGCTTGCTCGTTTGCTCTCCTATTCCATAAAAAAAATGCTGATCGCGTACTTTACCTCGGATAAACCTTCCAGGTTTGCCTGTTTATACTCACCCCTTATATTTTTCTCTAACCTCATAAGTTTTATATGAAATGGGAATTAATAAAAAGAGAAAACATGACAATATAACTCATATTGGCAGTTTCAGGTATAACTAATATCTTAGCCGGAATTCCAACTTGTTTTAACAAAGAATACTTTATAGCCAAAGCAATAGAGTCGGTATTGAAATATATGTTAAATAATAACGCCACTCTACATCACCCTTTGAAAATGCAAATGATAAATGCTTAACAATTTGAATTTTAGATAAACCTTATTGATGAGAGCAAAACTGTGAGCCAGTGTTTTGGTTTACCAAATTATTTTATCCACGGAAATCAAAATAAATACTGGCCGCAACATTAATTTACACTCAAACTCGAATAAATAAACAATATCGATTTCATATTTACTTTAAATGAGGGTATTTTTAAGTGCTTTATTTCATCGTTGTGATTAAATATGATTTTTAATATATTTTCAATGTTTCATTTATCATAGTTCAATATTTATATATTAAATGATATGCTTCAATTATGCAAATATATTCTTTATACACATGTTTTATTTATTTGCTTAATAAGACCGATATACCACGACCAAATCAATGGCCTAGTTTAAAACGTCAATACGTAACACACGAAAGCGTAGGCAAAGGCAAAGTCTTTGTCTACCCCTATGGGATACGACGTGAATGTGTGCGTGATGTGTGTGTGAACCTAAATGTGTGTACAATCAAGTATAAACAATAGTTTAATATTTATTTATTCAATCAAACAATCACAAAAACACGCATAAAAAAATACACATGTTAGACAAATGTACATTTTTGATTGTATTTGCATTTGTTTGCATTCCATTTTATACACATTCTGTTCAACAAAATTAACTTTATATTTGAAGCAAGGTCCAATATAGTATAAACAATATATAAAACACAAAAAAAATATTATTAAAGTGTGTCTCCACTTAACAGTCAACTAATAACGTTCCTAAGACGCTATAGCAATGACGCCAGTATTCTGGCATATTGACTAGAAGCAATGGTGGATAGTCGTAAGTAAATCTTTTAAAAATTTACGCCGATAGGTCGAGCAGGAAATTCCTTTAAGAATAAATTATATTTTGAGCCGGGAAAAGAGAATTACTTTTTTATTTTATAAACAGATGTCGGCGCAGAACAATACGCGATAAGCTACGATCAAAGCACGTGTTCAAGTGACGCATCTCTGAGCCCCACTACAGTCCGTCACGTACCGCTTCACTTTTCTTAGTATACAAAACTTTCTTCTGAGCAAATCTATCAATATAATAAAAATAAACTTTATGCAGGATATCTGTGATAAAATAAACCAGTGTCCTTTTTCTATTTTTAAATTGGAGATAGCAAGTGACTAGCGCCACCCACGGATCTCTGCAATACCGAGATGATTATAGTTGCGTTGCCGGCTTTTAAGATGGATTGTGGTCGGAATAGAGAGGGGGCGGGGAAAGGGGCAGTGCCTTCGGCTACCTATTTCAATGAATGAAATCCAGTTTGAACTAGTTTACGGGATTTTTCTGTGAGATCGTGGTGGTTCACCGGTTGAGCCAGCCTATTCAATAAGAAAACTGTATGTCTCTAGCACTATAATACTATAATATTTTCCCGGAACTTTTAACTATTTCTATACTAAATTTCATCTACATCATTCATGGGAATACGTATCAGATAGGTAAATATGGATTCATTTGGGTTCATAATATTCGGACTTCTGAGAGTTGTTATTCATAATATCAAATGGGACAGACAATCATTACAAACGAAACCCTGAGACAAACTGTGAAGACGTTACGTCGCTCACTTCATCAGGCTGCAGATAAATTTATGTCGCAATCACGCCGCTGTCACCGCGCAAACGGTCCTCTGCAGTCCGTGGTATATTGTGGAATTATTTTTAGAACACACAATTCAGTACACAATGTTGAGAGGATTGCAAGAAATTGTGATTTGCGTTAATAAGATTCCTTTTTTTATACTTGTACATATTTTTTATCTTGCGGTTTAGTGGTATATATTTTTCTTTTTTCTTTTGCTTTTTTCCATACTTAAGAACATAACAACATTGGTTCAGGTTCAACGTTTAGGCTTTTAATATCCGAAGGCACAAACAGCGGTAATATAAAAGAGTCGAATAATTTATTACAAGAATTATATTTTTTTTTCATCGATAATAATCACATAATAATTTCAGAAAAGTAATTGGCCTATAATCTGATTCAAACTTAGAGCCCTTGAAACGGGAGTCAGGGTACTGAACAACTTGGCTATTGCAGACACACAAATTATAAATGTTCGTATAAAAAAATATTTGTATCAATTATTTCCGGTAGTAATTCTCCAACGTAAACATTTTTTTGTGCACAATTAAATGAGTTCATAAAACGTAACAAAAACACTCTGCAACATTTTCAGTAGTAATTACAAGATGTCTCGAGTTACAAAAGACTAAGTATGTCGCCAAACAAGCGCTCCTTGCGGTTCGTTAAACATTACTTTAGTGAAATAAATTTGAGACCATTAAATGAAATTTTGTTCTGCCTAAATAAAATGGTAAAGTTGGTAGATGGACTCATGTTAAAGCATTGTTATATAAATTATTTAAGGAATGTTTAATCCTAGCGAAGAATAAAAAAGCAATGATGACCGCGGATTAGATGCTCTTATTTCGATAGCAGAAGCAGCGTAATGGTTGTTTTAGGTTAGGTGTTCTTAGGTGATCCCAATTGAAAACCCTGAGAAACATAAGAAATCTTATAAAAAAATAGCAGTTTTAAAATTCTATGACTAAAAAACCTATACATGATACGCCCAAAAGTCATTAAGTAAATTGCTCAGCGAGAAAACTAAACCTAAAAACTACTTAGGCAGCTTTCTTTGAAACATATAACATGATATTTCTAACAGATTTTACAGTGGTAGAGCCAAGCAGTACGCTGCATGCATGCGCCGGCTCGACCGGTGAAATACTCTCAGAAGACCGACGTAAAGTGGCTCATGTCGCGTTTCGTTCGGTGAGAGAGGTATCCGGAGGCCCACCTCCCTACCCTATCCTTTCCTATCCCCTATCCCTTAAAGGTCGGCAACGCAACAGTAAAACTATGTGTTGCTGGTGTCCATGGGCGGCGTTGGTTGCTTACCATCAGATGACACGCCTGCTCGTTTGCCATCAAATCCCAAAAAAAAAGATTACTTGTAGAAAATACCTCAGATCCCTTGAAAAAAGCATCGATTTTTATGTACAACATATCATATAGAATTGAGAAGAATCTTGTGTTAAGGAATATGCAAAAAGATATTTGTAAAGACGCGCAAAAACTATGGAAACAGTCACGTTCATAATAAAAATGATTGTCCTGAAGCGGAAACCGAACCAGTTGACCTCAATGTAGGACTCGGTAATTTCACTAATGCACCATCAAGCCCATCCGATAATGTAGCTGCCTCATCGCTAATGCGTGTACCAATTATCTGAGAGCGAATTTGTGACAAGTTTGGCCTCATTGAACATGTTGTAAGTGAGCATATAGCTCGTGTCACGCTCGACTGCCGCTGTGCACGCCTCACAGCCGAGTAGACACATCATTCAACCATCAGATTATGTACAGCGCTACCAACTTATCTGTTCCTGTTCTGAACTAAATTCAAGAGTATTAACGTCATATTAATGTTGTTGGTTACGTTGGTTATGTTGGCATGTTGTGGCTTTTTTGTTTTTATTTATTTTATTGCTGTGGATTCTGGACCTTTGAGACAGAAATGTGGCTAATATTTGTTTTAGGATTTCAGTATAGCAAAAATATTGATGTCGAAGATTTAATATTAGTTAAATATCTGACTTAGAGAATACATATTATAATCTAAACGTACCAATATTTATATATCGTTTGTATGAATATTTAAGTGTATGTATGTACTTATCTAATATTTGCCATGTCCACTGTAAATAATTGTTTAAATGGTGTACACCAATTAAAGTGTTTTTTTCCATTCTATTTGCAAACAAGTAAATGATTTATATCAAGATTAATGAAGCAAATGGCGCAGTTTGACTTAATTAATTGACTGATTTAAATATTTTATATGTATATGTATGTATCGTGTGTGTATATATGTATATATATATATATATATATATATATATGTATGTGTACCTATATATATAACAGTCTCGGTGGCGCAGTGGGCGAGCGCACGGCCTCTGATCCAGAGGTCCGGGGTTCGATTCCAGACACTGGCTCACACCAATGACTTTTCGAAATTGTTTTCGGAAGTTATGTGTGATAAATATCGATGACTGACAAACTTTGTGCCCGGTATGGCAATAGGTTCGCCACCTATTCCATTTTGGGACGTAAACATAACGGCGAGACGAGGCTTAACAGCCGCTGCCTACACCTTCGGGTAACAAAAGGCGTGAAGTTATGTTATGTTATGTTATGTACCTATATATATATATATATAATACATACATATACAAGTCAAACTGCGCCATAATACTAGCTGACCCGGCGAACTTTGTTCCGCATCAAAAGTAATAAATGAGTAAAATTTGGATATTAAAAAGTTCAATTTGTGCTATTTATCGGCGCGTTTTGGCGTGCAACGCAACTACTATGCCCCGCTATGTTGATACTGTAATATCTTCGTAAATATTCGTTTAAATTACTGTAAAGGGCCATATCGATCAATATTAAAAGCGCAATCTATTTCAGATACTTAATTGGATAAAAATGAATGTTGTAATGTTTAAAATTCCTTCGTAAATAAGCCATTAATTCTCGTAAGAAGAAAAGAATAAAAATTTACATTGTGGATTATCCTTAAGAGATAGACAAATGCCCTCCCGGACTTTTTTGTAGACCTTCTGAAGGTATTTAATAATGTAGAACATTGTTTTGATCTATCACTTAGAGTTAAGTCAGCGTTTGCAGTTAAAGTGCTAAATCTCGAAAATTATCATTTTTTCTTTACAACATCATATATGAATTATAGATCAAAACCACCCCGTTGACACCATCTAACTATTAAAAAAACCGCATAAAAATCCATTGCGTATTTATAAAGATATAAGCATATAAGAGGACAGACAGCGGAAAGTGACTTTGTTTTATACTATGTAATAAAATAATATAATAAATCATCTATATACTTATATATATATATATGGCAGTCCGAAGTTAGCGCGGGTCAGCTTACTCAATATATAAGCCACGATTTATTTAGTTATATAGGATTTGTGACCTTAATTTAACCTTACATCTTTCATCAGTCTTCTTAATATTTCTTTCAGTCAGATTTTAGAGAAATGTATTTTTAACGTTTTGTAGAAGGTTGAGCAGCATTGATGGTTTGATTACCCCAAAATAAGCTCAGTTCAAAGCTATTTAATATAGGAACCTATATCGGCTTTGGGCTATTTTTGATGTCTATATTGTTATATAGCAAGCCAAAAACGCCGCCCATGACGCCTAAACACTAATAGTGTTACAGTTATGTTGCCGGTCCTCAAAATGGGATGTAGGGTAAGAAATGGGATGAGAAGGGTAGATTGAAAGGTGTTGGCCGTCCGCCTCCGGATTTCTCACCAAGCGAAATGTGGTATTAGCAACCGTTGTGTTTTTTATTCTATTTCTATTCAATCTAAGAAAAGCTTCAAGTCTTTATTCTTGACTAACTGCTATAGCAGTAAATGGCTACTTGTGTATACATAATGCCAGTACATTAGTAATTGGAGTAGTTTACTCTCTTAGTAATCCAACACCAGAGGTAATTTACCTGGTCTGTTTAAATTAGACGTTGAATAATCGGAACGAACGAAGCGAAAAGCGAATGTCAAACAAAAACTCGGCACTGTTTATTAATTAAACTCGCAAAGTTTCGACAGGAAATTGTATTGACATAATTTTACCCGCGGTTGGGCTTCTTTGTATACTTTTACTTAAATAGTAACAGTGGTAGAGCCTAGATGAATGGGCCAGTTTGACCGGTGAAATACCACGACCTCTCAAAAGATCGACGTAAAGTGGCTCATGCCGCGTTTCGTTTGGTGAGAGAGGTACCCGAAGGCCCACCCCCCTTCCTCATCCTTTCCTATCGCTACCCTTAAATGTTGGCAATACAACGGTAACCCTATATGTGTTGCTGGTGTCCATGGGCGGCGCAGGTTGTTTACTATCGGGTGGCACGCTTGCTCGTTTGCCCTCCTATCCCATAAAAAAAATAGAGCAGAAAATGTACCCCGTCGTGTGTAGTGAAGAGGAATACCCAGTAGTTTTAACCAGTCTACCGTCATATTTGGACATTTATCGGGGGATGGATAGTAACCCACATAACCAGCAGTTGGAAGGAATAATCTAAGAACAAATTACACAAAACAATTTTATTATTTATAACATACATATATAATTATCGATATTAAGACATTCAGTTATAATATTTTTATAATTTCCTGTTACATTTTATTATAGAGACAAACTAACTTATAATACTCTCTTAAATCAAACTTTACAGGACTTGTATAAATAAAAAAATAAACTTGATATACATTATAAATAGATGAATATTAATCTAATGACAATGAAATTTCACCTCGAGAACTGAATCTTCAAACAGAAAAATGAGTCTTGAAGCCTATAGAATAAAAAAAATGCGTATTATACTTTTATTTTAGTTTCATATACACTGTGAGAGACCTGTAAGAGTTCGTCGATTTATAGTTAAATTAACTTTATTTATTATAACGTCATGATATTAATGTAATTTAACTAAGAAACACGTATCACAGAACATTTTTTAGTGCACAATTGACTTAATAGAATATACTTTATTTACAGAGCGGATAATTTAAATAAAATAAAATGAATAATACGTGAATAGTAATTTATGCTTGTATCTGTATATAAAAATTAGTGTCAAATAAATTTTAAAAAAAACTTTGTTTTTTAAACTGAGATTATTAAGTTCCAAAAATATAATAAGCAACATAATATTTTAACAGTGGTAGAGCCAAGCAGTTCGCTGCATGAATGGGCCGGCTCGACCGGTGAAATACCACGACCTCTCAGAACGTCGACGTAAAGTGGCTCATGCCGCGTTTCGTTCGGTGAGAGAGGTATCCGGAGGCCACCCCCTTTCCCCATCCTTTCCTTTCCTCTATCCCCTAACGGTCGACAACGCAACAGTAACACTATATGTGTTGCTGGTGTCCATGGGCGGTGTTGGTTGCTTACCATCAGGTGTCACGCCTGCTCGTTTGTCCTCCTATCCCATAAAAAAAAAATATTTATAAGTGCAATGTGCAAGAATATTATTATGAATGTACACGATACAATAATAGTTTTATATACAAACATACATAAATAGCGCATAATGATGGATATTAATTAAAACATACACAAACTTTTATCACATCAGAGTAAACATACAATACATAAATTATAAGCTTAACTATATACATAATACATAATCCAGCTGACCTGGTGAACTTCGTACCACTGCATTTTCATCACTAAAAAGGTCAGACCTAGTGATCACAGCGAGATAATATAGCCATGCATTGATTTAATAAATAGGTTATTAAACACTGAAATAATTTACAATCATTTTCATAAATTAACGAATATGACCTAAAAAAAATCTCTATAAAATCTGTCAGTAGAATTTTGTTTAACTTTATTTTTCTATCTACAGAAATAAAATAGTTAGCTATGTATATTTACAAATTTTTCAAGTGCTGCCACCTCAATTGTTCTCGATTTGACATCAAACGGGAAAAAATATATAAGTCACAGTTTTAAAGTATCTTTTAAAAATTTATTCATTAAAAAAATTTGAACTTATTTTCGATAGGTTGCATATTAATTTAGTACACTGAAATTTGAACTGCTGGGTTGGATTTAAACTTGAGACCTATCGTTGAATTCGCCTCAAATATTGTAAGAGTTTCATATCTCCCAGTATTGATTTTGATTCATTGTTGGTTGTTGATCCTAAGCTACAATCATTGTCAATTCAATAGTTTTATTTCGAGCCACAAAATGGTCTGACAATTCATAATTTTATTGAAGAAAAAACAAAGTTAACTTCATTTGTAAACAAAAAATCACTTGCGGCCAAATATATTTATAGTCTAGTATATTATCGGAAAAATGGGCTGTAATATTTATTACCTACAAAGTTTTTATAGAACAAAAGGATGAAATATTTCTTGCATATTAATTCAGTAAACTTCATAAAGAACAGATACGTATAGTAAAGATACAGTAGTTTGAATATAACAAGACAACACCAGCATCCTGCAGAACTGTTCGAGTTGAACTTTCGACATTATCTAAGTTCTAACTGTCTACTCCTTACTCCACTTATCTATGTGTATATATCTATAAAATGGAAACTTCGAATGACTTACTAAACAAATCTAGATGAAATTTATGGTGAGGAAGTGTAGTATATTATAGTAGAAATGAAAAGGGAAAGAGCCACACAGTTCGCTGCATGAATGAGCCGGCTCGGCCGGTAAAAATCTCTCATAGATCGACGTAAATTGGCTTATTCCGCGTTTCATTTATTGAGAGTGGTATTCGAACGCCCTCCCTTCTTTATCCCATCTTAAGGGATGACAACGCAACGGTGACTCTTTAGGAGATGCAGATATTAAGGGGCAGCTTAAGTCACTTACCATCAGGGGACACGCGTCCTCGTTTGTCCACATTGCAGTAGGTATTGAGAAATAGACATAATATGCTGAATATTATCTTAAATTTGTGGTTTAAATTCAACAAGGTTGTGGTCAAACTAACATGTAATTAATATTAACTATTACTTCGCTGCGGTCTCACACTGAATATCAAAGATAATCATCAAAGGTTAGACATGCTTGTTTAGGTAGATACGTTTGGAACATTGAATTATTCAAATCCATGTAACTATTGCGACCGTTATATGCTTACGACATTTGTCATATTAACACATTCTAATATACATTCTAACATAACATAAGTTCCCACCAAGTTAAGTACCTTGAGAAATAAGAAGAGACAGAGAACAGAACTCGATTCTACGACTTTCATAACTCCTTTAATACACATTTGTCAGTTTTGGTTTTTCCTGACCTGATTGCCGAAGGTTGCTGACGTTCGATTTCGTCCGTTGGCTGTCTTTGAATTCTTCATACTTCCACTTTTTATTATATTATTCTTTCTACATATCAAACCACCGAAACATGCCCTTCCTTACTATAACAACAATACTCGTTATTGATGAGATGGATGAATGTCACTCTGCAAATTTTGCGCAGTGCTGTCATTCCCGTCCGCGTATTTTACTTTTATTCAATGTTATTAAAAAGTGTGAAGACATAAGAAGTGGGATAATATATATATCTTTTGTGGAATATTCAGTTAAAACTTTGTGACTTTTAACTTATTTTATCTTTTCATAAAAGTTCGTCAGTTTTTATGGCTCGTGACTTCACTTGTCTGTAATATAAGATAATGTATTAGATTTGCCATACTTGTGAAAATCATTTAGATAAATTTTCTTGGGAATTTAGTTTTTTTTTTATATTATAAATTTTCTATGAGCGCCAATTTATTTTAAACCTTTATTTATATGGATAATTTGTTGTTAGTTTTTTAATACTTGATTGTTTTCTTTGCATATTCTACCATAAATAAAACTGGCCAATAGATAGGTTCCACCAGTCACGTTTAAAAAAGTCACATATATTTATATTATGAATTTCCTACAAATAATTTCTATTGGCATTGTTTAAAATGCTATATATGAATTTAGAAATAAAACAAAATCCAATTTTTAATTTACTAATCAGAAATGATTTGTATATAAAATCCTATTCACTCAGTCATATATTTGATGAAATAACATCATCTAACTATTTTAAATGTATTATTTTAACACTTATCTGGACTACGGTATCGATAACAACTCGCTCATGATATAATAGTTTGAAAATATAAATAGTTGTAAAGAGACGGATAATGCTATCATCAGTACTGATGCGTCCCGCATTGCTAAGCCTGAAAACAAAAACCAAATGAAAATTATAAACATAGACATCACAAAAAAAAAGATATATTTAACTCACTTATCTCTATGTTTTACAAGCTTTACAAGTTCCAGGCTTTTAAACGATAATTTTAAATATAAATAAGTTAAATATATCCAAGAAAAAAACTGGTTTATATCATTGTACATCGAAAATACAGAATATCTATCAAGTATAACAAAAATTCCGAGAATTTTATTACTTGACATTAGTATGTTACGCCATTTTATTTTAATAAAATAATATACTAATACATAAACAGTAGCTACAATACCTGCTGCTCTATACATAGACAAATGCGGTGATTTTGCTATCTCAAGTATTTTGTGAGCGGATCTCGTGTAAGGAGGGTAGGTTGGTTGCGTCGCCTCACATTTCAAAGTCACATAGTTCTTCGAGAGCACTCTTAATCGCAAGGGTCGCCAACTTGATCTCAGATCAAACTCGTTGGCTGAAGAAACTTTAGTGTAATTCACCATCCACAGCTCTGTCTGTTGGGAATTAATTTTAAAGATTGAGAAGATATTTTGAAATGTTTTCGATAACTCTCAATACACTTGAATAAAGTTATTTAATCCGATTGATAGAGCTGTTTTTTCAATAAAACTAAAATTCGTTGCATGTCGATACCATGACCTCTCAGAAAATCTCTCAGATGTGGTATCCTGATGCTTAACCTCTTCCTTGTATCGTCTACATGACCTCTTTATCCCACCTTAAGAACTGGCAGCCGATAACCTTCTCTGCGCTGCAAATATCCACATTCGGCACTAGTTACTTAACGCCACGTAACCCACTTGCTCATTTTCCCCCTCTCCCAATAAAGACGGATATGGAATCGTAAATACTAGGTAATTACCTTCTCTGGTATTCCATCTATATACCACAGAATATTGGCTGGTGGCATCGCTGGCTGCGTGGTGCAGTTGAGCAAAACTTCTTCACCGTATTGAACAGCTTCTGGTAAGCCGGTGATTACTGGATCATGTTTTAGGGTCACTGTCAAGGGAATATTCGGTTTATTTCATCAGAAAAATTAATTTCTAAGAGTATCATTCAAATTAGAAACTTAAAATTCTGTATTTAAAATGGAGTCATGTCTAAAAGCGTAGCGTAACATATTTCCTCAGATAATGATCAACAATGTCTATAATTTTCTTTAAATATTATTTACGAAGAGTTATTTATTATATTATTTGTAAACCACGCTGGCAATCACACAAACACACGGTCACCAAAGAAAAAGAAAAAACAACATGACAATCATTTGGAAATTATTATTCATTAATTATTTACTATACAAATAATAATATCTTACCAGCGATAGAGAGAAGCTTAGTTTCCCTGACCACAGCGAACCTAGGCCCCTCGGTGGATACTTCGCATGTGAATGACAGTTTTGTGTTGTACATTTTAGGGAGTGTCACTCCGATTGTACAGCTTGTCATGTTGCATGTACTGTTAGTGATCACAGTTTCCGTAGAATTAAATGTTCGCGTGTAAGGCTGTAAACATAATTCTAATGAAAATAATTAAACATAATAAACACAGCGCCATCTAGTAAGTAGGATATGCAATCACTCAGAAATCAATGCAAACTTTTTTAAAAACATACATATAATATATTTTGTACTCGGCTGGACAACCAGTTAAAAGACCACTCAGTTTTTTCTCAGATTTTTATACGGATTTATAAGTATCAATTCTATAAATAAATTAACTAATAAATTATACTATATAAATTACTACTACTACTATACTATATAAATTAATATTTGTATTGACTACAAATAAACTAACAAAGAGTATTCTCTTTGTTAGTTTATTTGTAGTCAATACAAATATTAATTTATATAGTTCATGAATTTATAAAATTGATTTAGCAAGTATTTAGTATTTAACTATTTAATAGAAGAAATATTTTTTACTATTCCAAAATTCCAAGCAGTACTAACCAGCAACATTTTCGATAACATTATTTAGAAAAAAATAAGTTTTACATTTAAAGCCATTCAATTAAATACAGTTATTAATTTATCATCATGAGATCCTGACCTGTTGTCCAGGAGTAAACCTGAACACTTCATGAGTTCCTCTATACCATTTTACAGAGTGCAGGGCCGGATCAAGCTTGTCACTCACATAGTGACATACTAAGGTCGCCTCCCGGCGTGGATCTCCGTATTGTGGTACATCCAGAAACGTGATTTTGTGCGCCGTAGATAATACTGAGAAAAGAGATTTATATCAGACTAGCTGACCCGGCGAACTTTGTTCCACATCAAAAGTAATAAATGAGTAAAATTTGGATTTTATAAAGTTCAATTTGTGCTATTTATCGGCACGCGTTTTGGCGCGCAAGGCAATTGCTATGTCCCGCTATGTTAATACTGTAATATCTTCGTAATTACATTTCGTATATTACATACACAATCTTTTTAAGAAACTAAATTGGATGAAAATTAATGCTGTAATGTTTAAAATCGCTAAGTAAATAAGCCGCCGCAAATGTATGCAGTTTGATCCAACTTAAAAGATAGGATAGTCCATAGCTCAATTTATAGTAGCGATTATATTTTATTGCAAATTATTTGTCTGTTCTATTTGTTAACACCAAACGATTGCGTACAGATATCTGTCGACTGGATAAAGAAAGTATTCAATAGATGGCGCTATGTTAAAAGTTGAAACAAGCTGCATTACACTATGATCCGGCAATAGATTATTGTGCCGACACATCAGTAATAATCTGAGAAATGATAATAATTTGTAAATATTTCTAGGCGCTGAAATACAACGATGGATGAACTGGGTAATGTTATGTCTGTACTGTACTGGGTTAAGTAAGATTACCACCGTTTGTGCTAATCCTTTCTGGGATTGAAAATGATTCTTAACACTTCTTAGTCAACCAATATTCAGAAATAGAGATATCAATGACAAGAGAAATAGCTATAAAACACTTTCATCACATTCGTTGCGAAAAGTATAGAACTTTTCGCAACGAATGTGATGAAAGAGTTTTAGAATAGAACAAAAAAAAATGTTTTACAATATTATTGTATTATAGATCTTATTATTATCTACAAAAAAGATCACCAACCATATGTTTAACTTTTGTTGTTTTATTTATGTGTAATTTATGAATTTTTTTAGTTATAACTATTATAAGTAGGTACTTTTTTACATTTGAAAATGTGGTAAAACTGGTTTATTTTGAGCAAAATAAATTCAGTATATAATTTTGAGCAAAATAAATTCAGTATATAATTTTGTAAATATAACTGTGTATCTGATGATTACCTACTCGTTGTAATATTGGAATTGGATATTGAATTCCATAGATATGATATGATAGATATCAATCAAAAATGTAGGTATGGATCTACTACTTCGACCGAAATAATTGACCGACTGATCAACGCACAGCTTTGCTGATTGTTGACACCTACGAAACCTACCTACCTCGTAAAAGTTGAAAGATGTGTTATTCCCATAGTGTAGAAATTAAATATACCAAACGAAGGCTTATCCGAAATGTATCAACTAGAAAATAAAAAAGTGGCAGAGATTATATGAGAAAACACTTACTTGGTCTAATCGTCTTGATTTTATTTACACACAAAGGCTTAAAACTAATTTATCTATTTACAGGTTCGAACCCTGACACTGGCTCACACCAATGACTTTTTGAAATTGTTTTCGAAAGGTTAAGTGTGATAAATATCGATGACTGAAAAATTTGTGCCCGGTATGGCAATAGGTTCGCCACCTATTCCATTTGGGACGTAAACATAACGGCGAGACGAGGCTTAACAGCCGCTGCCTACACCTTCGGGTAACAATGGCGTGAAGTTATGTTATGATATATATTATCACATTACTTCTTATTACTATGTGTAGAACATTAGCCTTTTTCGTAGTAAAGATATATAATAAGGCTTTACAAAGTTCGCAGGGTCAGCTAGTATCACATAAAAACAAAATTGTGGTGTAATCTGTATATTATATATACTATATAATTCAAAGTCAAATTGTATACATATATTTCATATCCAAATGACATTAGCAAGAGCTAGCTAGTTAGTTCGATATTTTATATTTGTTTTTTTTCTACTCCACACACTCAACAACTACTAGGTATAAAAACATAAACATAACTTCACGCCTTTTGTTACCCGAAGGTGTAGGCAGCGGCTGTAAGCCTCGTCTCGCCGTTATGTTAACGTCCCAAATGGAATAGGTGGCGAACCTATTGCCATACCGGGCACAAAGTTATTCAGTCATCGATATTTATCACACATAACTTCCGAAAACAATTTCGAAAAGTCCTTGGTGTGAGCCAGTCTCTGGAATCGAACCCGGACCTCTGGATCAGAAGCCGTGTGCTCGACCACTACGCCACCGAGACTGTATAAAAATACGTGAAAAATCTCACTTGATAATATTGTGAAACACAAGCTGGGTTTCGTTATATGAGTTAAAAAAAAAACGCTCAAACATTATTAGGAACACAGGGATATTAGTAGAGACTAGGTAAAGCACATTTTTGTCAAATAGATGTAGACACTTGGACATATATTTCAGTTAAACCTAGTTCCTAGTACACATACCACTGACTCTCCGGAAGTAACGTGCACAACGCATACGTTGCCATAGCACTTGGATAGGTTACGCCAGCTATTCCGCATTTAGAACTAGAATATTAAATTGACGTGTCAAATTATAACAGGCCACACCTTCAATTTTGAGGAGCGTGTAAGTATAATAAATTGAATGTGATAAAAAATCGCTTAGATAGCTATATTATTATTTAAAAAAATGAAATTTTATTAGTATCTATATATGTTAAAGTAGCTGACCCGGTGAACTTAGTTTCGCCTCTGAAGCAATAGGTTAATTCGTAAATAAAAGGATTATTAAGGAAATAAAAGAAAAGTCTCGGTGGCCCAGTGGACGAGCACACGGCTTCTGATCCAGAGGCCCGGGCGACACTCGATTCCTGACACTGGCTCATACCAATGATTTTTCGAAATTGTTTTCGGAAGTTATGTGTGATAAATATCGATGATTGAAAACTTTGTGCCCAGTATGGCAATGGGTTCGCCACCTATTCCATTTGGGACGTTAACATAACGGCGAGACGAGGCTTAACAGCCGTTGCCTACACCTTCGGGTTACAAAAGGCGTGAAGTTATGTTATGTTAAAGTAAGCCTAAGTTTTTCTTTATTAAATCAGCTACTTACGAATTATAGTCTAGGCAAAATCGGTCTAGCAATTTCAGAAATTAGCCGGAATAAACAGACAGACTGACAAAAAATGAAAATTATGTTATTTTGGTGTATGTATATTTGTTCATATGAACTTATATACGGCAAATGCAGTATAATGCAGTTATTACAATATTACAAACAGACACTTCAATTATACGTGGGTCTAGAAAACATTATTATTGTCTATTAGAGTCGTATACTCGTTGACCATTCTCCAGATGCACCGCCAAATGCACAATAGTAGGATGACTTTCGTGAATAGAAAAAAAAATACGCCAAATCGCTTCATTACAGTTCTCATAACGACCAACTTGACAGCGGGCAATTTCATTGATAATGAATCTGGAGGATTGCAAACCAAAAACTGTCATATCACTGAATTTCGTGACATATTAGCAAATGTGTTTTATGGGCTTTGCTGAATTGCAGTAATCTATAGCGAATATGGAATAATCCAACTGTTGTCGACAACGATATTCATACTTTTCACTTTTGTTGGCATAGTTAGTAGCACCCATTGTCATCTGGTGATCGACGCCGATACAGTGGATAACCATCATTGCCAAAATTAGATTGGCGAGGAGGTTTGATGTGGGATTGGAAGTTAAGAGAGGCGAGGGTTGCGCCTCCGGATACCTCTCTAACCGGACGAAACGCTGCTTTACGCCGATATTCTGAATAATCTGAATAATTTTCTTCTGAGAATTCGTGATATTTCATCGGTCAAGCCGGCTTATTCACGCAGCGAAATACGTCGCTTTTTCACTGTTTAAAGGTTGGCAACACAACTGTAACATTATTTGTGCGTACTTGGGTCATAAACTTAGGTTACAGGTGTATGGGTGGAGATAGTTGCTTCGCATCAGGTGAGGTATGTATTGTATATAGGTAATTATCGGAGTTTTTTTTTACAAGGGCAGTGGAAGCCAAAACAACAGTTTTTTTATTTCTACTAGTAGGTACCATAAGTCCAAAACACAGGAACCATTTTACTGGAATATGTATGACTATAAATAAGTGGTAATAGGTTCGCCACTTATTCCATTTGGGACGTAAACGTAACGGCAAGTTGAGGCTTAACTACCACTGCCTACATCTTCGGGTAGACAAGGCGTGAAGTTATGTCATAAATAAGAAAATCGTAAATCTCCGTCATCATTCAAAACATTTTTATGCGGTTTAAACAGTTCAATTAGCTTGCCAAAGTCATTGGTATTCGAACCTATGTTTCAAGAGTAGAAGGTTAATTCTTAACAGAATCTTAATAAACATTTTACTAGCCAGCAATCTATTTGGACTTTAGTAGGAATGTCGACAGCAAGTATCCACTCAGACAAGTGAAGAGTTATTAGTCAGATCTGATTGTACTTATACCTTTGTTTGTAATATATGTAGGGCATCCATTGATTAAATTCTGGAATATATATCTACCAACTAATCCATCAACTTTTAATGTACATAATATTACACAAAAATTACTTTGAAAAATATAGTCAATGTCTACCAACAATGTGTTGTAACTTGTCGTTAATTAGTTAAACCAATTTGAAGCGATTTATTGCCAATAAGTGAACAATGTTTTTTAAAATTTTTTTCAACACGAAAATGTAAACAGCGGCTGTAAAGCCTCGACTCGTCGAATGTTTACGTCTCAAAATGGAATAGACGACGGAACCTATTACCATGCTAGTGTATGGTAATAGGTTCCGCCGTCTATTCCATTTTGAGAGGTATTTTGTCGGTCATCTACATTTATCACACATAAGCAATCCAGCAATAATCTGGGAAGTTATTGCTATGATCCCACGACTTCTTGACTCAAAACCTTGGTGCTCCACTACCAAACCAACGACACGTTAACAATGTATTCATATATGTATTATGTACTCCTTGTCTAACTTTTGAAAAGAGTATTTGGCACATGAGTTTCTTGCTCGATTCTTCTCATGATATCCCCACTCGGTAGTCGGCCGCTCGTAACGATTGCGTCTGTGTTTTCTTGTTCCACAAAGGCATACATGCATACATGACTGTTTCTACCTAAAGCTGTAGGCAGCGGCTGTAAAGCCTCGACTCGCCGAATTATTTTATTAGTACGACCCAAATGTAATGAGTGGCGGAATGTATAGCCATACACCAGGCCCCAAGTTGTAAGTCATCCATCACACATAGCTATCGAAAAGAATTCCGAGAAGTCATTGTTGTAAGTCCGAAATCGATCTCACGACTTCTGAATCAGAAGCGGGGAGCTCGACCACTGGACCACTGAGATCAAAAGAAGATATTAAAATCCCGAATATTTATAATACATTTTAGTGACTACTTAAGCCAACATATTATGCTGATCTCAAGATACTCAGAAATTAAATCATAACATAACTTATGTATATGACTCCAGTGTTTGTCTACTTCGATTAATAAATAAATTTAAAAAGAAACTCACCAACCAAAAGTCCAAAAATTAGCAGTACCGTCATATTGAAATTATATCAAACATCCATTACGCAGTAACATGTAGTTTTCTCACTAAAAATATATATTACATTTTGTCTTATTTTTTTTATCTCATCCAAACACAGATGATTCCATGATGAGTTGATTCCACACACGCACTGAACTCACGAAATCTTATCTAATAATTTTAACACATCACGACATACAGGCTTCATGAATGTTCGTAGCCAACTGCGGTACGTAAAACCTTACAGCATCCAGTGGCCTAAACCTTCCACCCCCCACTCCGTAAGTCTCCCCTCGCGCTCCCAACATCACCCCTAGCAAGCTCTCTATCACTCGCCTTATCAGTATCCCGTAATTAGGCAAATTTCATTACTTCTGTATGAGTTTGTTTTTGCTGCTTTCCCTCGAAAATAGAACTGTTTATAGATAAGTATGAATAACTGATGTTTATGACTTTTAGAATTATTTAATTCCTTATTTTTTATGTAGTAGGAAGGCAAACGCATAGGCTTGCGAGACTTGCGAGGCATGGGCGGCGTTTGTAACTTACCATTAGATGACACGCCTACTGTCACCTGATAGTACTTCAAACGCCTAATACGCATGGACACCTGCAGCGCAGATAGTGTTACAGTTGCGTTGTCGGCCTTTATAATAGGATAGGGAAGCTGTCGGAAGTGGAATGGGAAAGAAAGAGGATATTAGGCCATCGGATACTATTATATTACGGTGAGAGACCTCTCTAAATGCGGCTTAAGCTACTTTACGTCGATATTCAGAAAGGTTTTAGTATTTCACCTGTCGAGCCGTCCCATTCATGCTGCCTCTACACTGTTAGACCATTCTTACTATTTAGACCATAATAATTTATCATATATATTTTAATTTTGTGTGTGTGTCACATAACGTGTGTGCGTGCGTGCGTGTATGTATTAATAAATGAATATTTATCAAAAAAGGTAATATGCTTGCAGAAACTATCGTGTGCCGAGCAGATTATGCTTAAGATAATCACCATAGACTATAAAATATGGCTAAAAAGTATTACGAAATAATACTGACAACAAACACGCTACATTCTATCATACCGTTGAACGCCAAATAGTGCCAAAGATATACCTACGTATCTGGAAAACTGTAGGTTTTTAATATAACTCTAACTCATACATACTTACCGAAAACACAATCCTCCTTCTGGCGCAGTCAAGCGAAACCATCCAAGCTCCGTAAATCTATCAGCTATTTTCAACAAAATATTAGTAGTGGGTGTGAATCCAACCCTAACGACCTCAACTCAGAAGGCAATGTAAAGGCTCCATTAGTCTTAAACATCGCTAGCTATTTGCTATTTTATGATTATATCATAAAATATAGTATATTATATTTTATTTCACAAAAAAAACATACTAAGCTTTATTAAAATCATACCTTCACGCCTTTTAGTATTCGTAGGTGTAGGCAGCGGCTGTCAAACTTCGACTCGCCATTATTTTCACGGCCCAAATGGAATAATTGACTAACATTTTGCCATACAGCGAGTACAATATATTCAGTCATCGATATTTGTCACAGACAACTTCCGAAAACATAGCATAACATAACTTCACGCCTTTTTCTACCCGAATTTTTAAATTTTTAGTCATCGGTATTTATTACACATAACTTCCGAAAAGATTTTCTAAAAGTCATTGGTGTGAGCTGAGATACGAAACCACGACTTTTTGATTCAAAAGCAGGGTGCTCGGCCACTGAAGCACTTCTACTTTTCTTTTTTATTGCTTCTCTTTTTATAATATAGGGGTGTATGGTATGATATAATATAACGAGCAAGCGGGTCTACCGATGGTAAGCAAATAGCATTGCGTTTTAATATAGGAAACAAAGGAGTCGGTAGTGGGATGGATAGGGGTGGGAGGAGAGGGGCTGGGCCTTCTGATAACTCAGTCACCGAACGCAACCTGGCATGACCCACTTTACGTCGAGCTGTTCTTGCCCTGTTGATGTCTATTTATATCTCATCTAAATAAAGACCTTGTTAAATTATAGAGCATTACTGTTAAGTTATGAGATCGTGAATTGTTTTACCACATGTGAATATATCATATCTTACAGTGACAGGCTGTGCCGCGAGATTAATTTCCGCTTGTCTGCCGCTCTTAGTATTTGAAACATATTCATATTTAATAAATACACTTAATTTTGCAAATAAATTATTCGCAATTCGCTTAGTCGTTATATCAAAAAAATGTGATTAGAATTAAATAGCTCTTTTTCTGGTTGTATCGCATTTAACACGACATGTAACGCATTTAACACATTATATCATGTTTATTTTTTAAAATTTATCACGACGATTAGGAATCCTTCATGTCATATATCATATGTCCAGCAGTGGACTGCAATTGGCTGATGATCATGATGATTAAAATAACTTTTAGGATTATATCGCGTTTATATACGTAAACATAACGACGAGACGAGGCTTAACAGCCGCTGCCTACACCCTCAGGTAACAAAAGGCGTGAAGTTATGTTATGTTTATTATTAATATGCCATGAGTCTTTTTATACTTAGTCTGGCCATAAATACTGTTACAACTAAAAATAAAATAATATTACATTTGAATTTAGAATCTGTCATTTTTATACGATTGTTCATTGTGTTTTCTCGTTTTAGCGCCAATACATTGTACAATATTTTGCGATATTAAAATGGAGTGTGGTGATAAAGAGAACCGAATCGCTGTGATTGCATTAAACAAAGTAGGGATGGAGCCAGATGCAATTTTTAAAACCCTCCATACACTTGGTATTAGTCAAATGTTTGTGTACCAGGCTATTAATAGGTACAATGAGACCTCCTCTGTTTGTGACAGAAAAAGACCTGGCCGTCCACGTAGTGTTCGTACGAAAAAGGTGGTCAAAGCAGTAAGGCAAAGAATTCAAAGAAATCTTGTCCGCAAGCAAAAGATTTTATCTCGGGAGATAAAGATAGCACCTAGAACAATGTCGCGTATATTAAAAGATGACTTAGGACTTGCAGCCTATAAGAGGCGCACTGGTCATTTATTAACTGATAATTTAAACCAGATCAGGGTGTTAAAATCTAAACAACTATTGAAGAAGAAAAAGTTTTTACAATTGAGCAACATTTTAACAAACAAAATGACCGTATTTATGCTCAAAGCTGTAAGGAAGCTTCCCAATTAGTTGACAGAGTGCAACGTGGGCATTATCCGACTTCAGTGATGGTTTGGTGGGGTGTTAGCTACGAAGGAGTGACTGAGCCATATTTTTGTGAAAAAGGTATCAAAACATCGGCACAAGTGTATCAAGATACGATTCTTGAAAAGGTAGTCAAACCCCTTAACAACACCATGTTCAATAACGAAGTATGGTCCTTCCAGCAAGACTCGGCACCGGGTCATAAAGCTCGGTCCACGCAATCTTGGTTGGCAGCGAACGTTTCGGACTTCATTAGAGCTGAAGACTGGCCGTCGTCTAGTCCCGATCTTAATCCACTGGATTATGATTTTTGGTCAGGTTTAGAGAGTACAGCTTGCTCTAAACGTCATAATAATTTAGAGTCCCTAAAACAATCCATACGATTGGCAGTGAAGAATTTTCCCATGGAAAGAGTGCGTGTTTCTATTGATAACTCGCCTCAAAGTTTAAAGGCCTATATTGCAGCTAATGGAGACCACTTCGAATAAGCTTTTTATATTTTATATCGTTTTATATTTATGTATTAAAGTAACACACTGTAAAAGTAATAAATGTTATTTGCAATTAAAAATTTTTTTTTGTCTTTGTTACAATATTTATAGCATGACTAAGTATAATAAGGTCTTATGTACTACGTGACACTATGGTCGTGGTATCATAGATAACTCTTTGATACCACGCTGGTGGTAAGTAACTAATGCCGACCATGTATATCTGCAACCTGTCGTGTTGTTACATTTGCATTGTCGGCCTTTAAAATAGGATAGAGAAGGGTTCGCAAGTGGGTACTACCAGTATATATAAGTTTGAAAATACTGGCTATATAATTTTAATATTTCATACATAAATCTTTAAGCTAATAACGGTTAGATAATTATAATTATATCACTGGCAAAAACACAGCTTCCTTTTTCAACTGTCAACGGCACACGACATTAGCAAAATACGCGCTAAATATGCGCTAGAAATATTAAACTCCTTTGTTATTTAACGACATAAGAATATTCTTATTATTCTGAAAATTATAATTAACTAGCTGACCCGGCGAATTTTGTTCTGCATCAAAAGTAATAAATGAGTAAAATTTGGATATTAAAATTTCTGCTATTTATCGGCACGCGTTTTGGCGCGCAACGCAATACTATGTCCCGCTATGTTAATACTGTAATCTTCGTAAATGTTTGTTTAAATTACATGCTGTAAAGGGCAATATTGATCTATATTACATACAAAATCTATTTAATACACTTAACTGGATGAAAATTAACGCTGTAATGTTTAAAATTGCTTCGTAAATAAGCCATTATTTCTCGTAAAAAGTAAAAAAATGAAAAGAGTCATTGTGGGTTATTCCTAAGAGATAGACATATGCCATCGCGGACTTTTTTGTAGATCTTTTGAAGGTGTATTACAATGTAGTACATTATTTTGTTTTATCACTTAGGGTTCAGGCAGCGTTTGCAATTAAAGATCTAAATCTTCAAAATTATCACTTTTTTTTTACTACACTATACATGAATTATAGATCAAAACTACCCCGTTGACACCGTCTAACTATTAAAAAAACCGCATAAAAATCCGTTGCGTAGTTTTAAAGATATAGGCATATAAGGGGACAGACAGCGGAAAGTGACTTTGTTTTAAACTATGTAATGATAAATTATTCGACCTTCATTTAAATTTTTAACTTAGAACACGCCAATGACTTTTCAGAATTAATTTTAAATAATAACCGATGACTGAGCGAATTGTGTCCGAGGAATTGTAATATAATTCTTTGGGAACAAATATTTTCTTCGCTAACACGTGATAGCGCCTATGGCTTCGGATTTTATTACTAAAAAACATTTTAAATAGAACTTATCGTTTTAGGTCAAGATATTATTTTAAAGAATATTAATGTACTAGTTATAAATCGTGGTAATTTGAGACATCATCTAATCCTGCGCTGAGAGATTAAATATATTTCAAGGTATGTTTAATCCCCTGACATTAAATCTTGTTGATATTAGAAAACGTGTAAAATATTATAATAAAGCTTAGACTATAAATTGCATTTTCAGTTTGAATAAAATATTTATCTATAAAAGTGTATTGGTATTGATCCATGTTAGTAGGTATATACTGATGTTTCCCCGAAACAGGCAAACTCCAACAAGTTGAAAAGAGAATTCTGAGCACCGTTCAAAGAGGTCCACTCTCATTTTAATCACTGAACACTGAATTGCAAATTTAATTAATTGGTTAGGAATATAAGATGTAATCAATATTGGGATATAGGCATTCAATCTAACAGCTACGAAAACTGATATTATGTACCACAGACATATAATATGTGAAGTGAATTTATGGAAACGATACCTACAACTCGCACCTGATACTCCGGAGACCGATTAAAATGATAAAACAACACAATCGTGATATTGAACGCTGATCTGTATTTGCTGGATGTGGTTTTATTAGCCTGTGCGTAATATTTGGATGTAAGGAAAGGCATGCTTCGATGGGTAGGAGATGTATGAAGAATGGATTATGCGAGATTGAATAACCAGATATGATAAAGTGCAAAAGCAGAAAGATGTAGGGGTCGACGAAGTCCACAGTACACAGATCCATTTGAACATGTTCTTGTAGAAGGTATCCTGCAAATACGAGGAGTGTGTACACATGAGTTATGGAAGAAGCGAGTGGGGTGTATAAGACTTAAGCCGAGACCATGGATGTCAGATATATAAGCTTATGACGCTGTGTTTTCTCTGCCTACCACACAAGTTCAATGCACATATATACATACATATGTATAAATGTGGATTGAACATTCACTTATCGGGAGATTCAAATATTACAGTGAAAATTTACACGACTTCAGTATAAACGATTTTTTTTTTGTGTAGTTACTTACAACCAGACATTTTTTTTTTAAATCGAGATCAGTACTTGAGCTTAATATGTTCACGAATTAATGAATAAATGACTTTGATTTGATATTTTGAAAAAAAAAAGTGAGCAAAAATAGTGCTGTTATGTTTTTTCATGGGGTAAACGAACAAGCGCTTCTACAGGGTGGTAATCTTCAACCACAGCACGGATTGGAAATCTGTTAAACCAAAAGCTAACAAAGCTGACTGAATCACCGGAAAACGTAGCTTGTGTATAAGTAGATGTATATGTTAATTATATATAAAACCAATAAACTTAACTTGATAATGTATGTCACTTCAATATTGTTTTTAATTCTCTGCCGTTTTTAGATTTAATCTTCCATTCACGGCGTATTGGTTCAGTTGAAATTTTTCAAGCGTAACACCATTTTGACAAATGTTTTATTGGTGCGAATGTGTTATGCCGCGGAATAATTGGCGTAATCTTTTTTCGTTAGAAATACAATGTATGAGTTATAAAACTTTATACGTTCCTTTGATTTTATAGGAGATTTTACCTGGTGGTAAGTACGGACCGACTACCGCCGACTATGGACATCTGTAACACGAAGAATGTAAAGAGAGGATGGATAGGAGAGAGGGAAATAATAAGCCAAGAGATACGTCTCTTACCCTCGGAAACGCTGCGTTAGTTATTTTATGTTGATTTTCTCAAAGTACAGATCGAATCGTACAATTCTTGCAGTGAAAAGCATGGCTCTTCCACTGTTGTTGATTCTTCTTAACAATGATTGAGTGCATCTTTATTTTGGAGTATATAACATATTGTTGACCGTGCGAACTTTGTTTCGTTTCAAAGGCAACAAAGTAAATATTTGCTTTAATTAATTTAGTTCTATTGGCGTTATTTTCCGGCACTCTTCAGCCGATTTTGTAGTGTGACGCACCCGCTATGTAAATCTTTTATGCTATGCTATGAAAATATTCATTTGAATTTCATGCTGTAAGGCGCCATATTGATTTATATTAAATGCACAATCTATTTAAGATACTCAATGGGAAAAATACTGTTCTAATGTTTAATATCGCATCGTAAATAAATCATTATTTCTCGTAAAAAGTAAAAAAAATAAAAAAAGTTATTGTGAGTTATCACTAAGAGATAGATATACACCATCGCGGACTATTTTGTAGACTTTTTGAAGATTTATAATAATATAGTACATTGTTTTGATTTATCACTTAGGGTTCAGCCAGTGTTTGCAATGAAAGCCCTTAATATTGAAAATTATCACTTTCAATTATACATTCACTACATTATACATAAATTATACAAACCACCCCGTTAACTTCCTCTACCACTTAAAAAACACATCAAACTCTATTGCGTAGTTTCAAAGATCTGAGCATATAAAGGGACAGACAGCGGAATGCGACTTTTTTTATACTACGTAATGATATGGGTTATAGAAAAAATATATTTGGCGCATATTTATTTAACTAATTACCCGCAGTACAGCCTGCATAGCCTTTTCCGTGACGACAACTGTCATCAGATTTAAATTAAATGAACTTTTTTTTCTCCATTCGGCAAAAGCTTATCCAAATTGTGAAAAGTGAAATTTAATAACACAAAACTAGAGAAAGATTAAACGAAAAGCGTGGCTGTGAGCTCAAATTTGAATTGAAGATTTTGAATCAGAAGTGGAGTATTGAATCACTTAACCACTGAGACTGGTTAACCAGAATTGAAAATGAGAATTGCTTCCCTCAACTGCCAATCATTTCGTTATTGACGTGCCCTTGATCAGGGTTATCAAATTTCTGTATAAATATCCCAAAGGAAATTGCTTATTCTATTTGTGTAATATAATATATTATTATCTTATACATATAGTAATTACACAGTCTGTATCTAATATGGTTAATAAGTTTGTATACAAAATCAAATTCAATCAAAAGTGTATCTAAAAATTAATTTGACTTTATGAGGGGTTGGTGTTCTCAACTCTTCCAATATATTGAAGGGGAAAGGAGATGGGGCTGGCCTGCGGCTTTAATTAAAAAGATTAAATAAGTAATAAATAAACGCGATATAATCCTGAAGGTTGTTTTAATCAACCAGAGACTTCTGTTTCCGAAGAGGAGTTTTGAAGCTGTGTGCCACTGATTTCAATTTATGAGAAATACCTACCTAATATGATATTATATACTGTTCAGTGAAATTTGTATAATGTGTGAGGTCGTAAATATACACATGTATAATGCTACCCTCGTCACCAACTTTTAATTGAAAATGGCGGTAACGAGTTTGTACAACGCAAAATATAATTATATAATTTTCTAAAACAAAATGTTCGTGGTTACAAAATGAATATTCTGATGATATTCTGAATCACTTATTTTATAAAACTTTCACAAATTTTGCGAGCACTATTATTGAATTATTATCTTTGAGTTGAACGATTTCATAGCATAGTTACGCATTTTTAATTTAATATATAGTAATTTTGAATCTAGTAGAGTTAATATAGCAAATACTTTTAATGAGTATAATATTTCTGGTGATAGAGATGTCCGGAGGAGCTTCATCTTCACTCTCCTTTTCCTACTCTTCTTCTTATCTCACCCTTAACACCGTCAATGCAACTGTGTTGCAAATGTTCTTGAAAGGCACTTGTTTTTGCCACTCGCTTGCTTTCAATTCCATATAAAAGAGTATATTTATTTGTTATAAAGCGAATCTTTGGATCTTTTAGTGCGAGTTAAATTAGACTTTTTCATCAAATACGATTAAAAGTAGTTTTGTAATCATGATAATGCTACTACCCAAAGACATAGAAGAAATAGTCACAAATATCTCAAATCAGGCATAATTCAATGATTCTGAAGTGATAAGAAGTTTACCGGAAAAGCGAGTTTGCAGATACGCTACCTACTCATAAAAGGCAAACACTGTTTCTTAGAACTAAGAGCTAAAGTTAAATAATAATATGCAAAAACCATACAAGTGCCTTGTGATAGCTACTAATGGCAGTCTCAGATTTCCTGCTGCAATATGAAGTGCGTTCTCTTTCTACTTGACTCAATCGAATTTTACACCTGCATTGTAGTGATTGAATGATTCAATAGTTATAAAAGTTTATTAAAACCTATAAATATGTAGACAAGTTGATACATACGTCATAGGTATGGTTTTTATATGTTTAGTTAATACTAGCTGTGCCCGCGACTTCGTACGCGTGGAATTTGTGATCAGATAGCTATATTTTTACATAGACAGTTGAGAAGTAATTACCTCTAAAATGAAATTGTAACTGGTAGGATAAGTACAGATTGCGGTAGCAATGGTTGTTGCCCGCATTGTTTATTTTCATTTTAACAGGAATTTTTGTAGTATAGCTGTAGCCCGCGACGTCATCTGCCTGAACGCTATACAGCACCAAAAATACCTACGATTATACCTTTTAAAATAACATTTATTTACCCGTTACTTCTTTACATTTCATAAATACAGAAAGTACAGTAACAGAGGGAGACTGTCTTTTGTAAAATTGTTGAACTTCAAAAGTGCTGATTTTCAGTCTGCTTTGAATAAATGACTTTATGGTGATTCTGCTGAATTAAGTAATAAGTTGCGACTGAAGCAAATGTAGAAAATAATGAATAAGAAAATATAAATATAGAAAAGGATAAAAATATATACTTATAAAACTTCTCTATAAACAACATTGCTGGTTTGGCTCTCCGCAGCCAAAATGTAAAGAGAGTCAGGACTGGTGACGCGGGAGCAAGCGACGTACAGCTGCCCGTGTGAGAAGCAGCTCGTCCTGAGGTCGACACCCGCTGCTCTCAGTGTCTGCCCCTGCGACTTATTGATGGTCATCGCGAAGCAAACACTCACGGGGAACTGTACGCGCTTGAACTGGAACGGGAAGTTATGAGGTATGAGGGGAATGCGTGGTACAAATACTGCCTCGCCTACGCCACAACCCGTAAGAATTTCCGCCTCAATGCTGTGTCTGTGGAGCGAGATGACTTTAAGGCGGGTCCCGTTACACAACTTCGGAGGAGATAGGTTCCGAAGAAGCATAATCGGGACACCGACTTTCAGCTTGATAGTATGCGCTGGAAGTCCACTTGCTGACAGAGAGTTCAGAAATTCCACGGGATAATGTGTGGCATCATCTTGCTCGATGACAGTGTTTATAGAGGTGTAAACCACTTCATTCCCCTCAATTTTCGAGAGAATGCATTCGTTGATTGCTTCAGCCTGACCATTTTTGGGCGTCAAAATTGCCCGCTCACATACCCAAGAATTCTGCTGGTGCGGTATATGACTGATGTCCCCGTACACACAGCGAATGAGTTCTTCTAAGCTGGATACGACTCTACCGAGAGACTCTGGAAGCACCACCTGCCCACCTCTCTCCTCTGGTAGAGTGCCTTCGCCAAGACTTAGAAGAACATCGGAGAATTCTTGAGCACGTGCATTGCCGCCGAGCCGAGCTCTCATATTAATGGTCAAGCGCAGCGTACGAACTCGTGACCACAGCGAAGATCGTTTCAACGAAGCATTCACCTCGTCAGCCCTCGATCCCCGCGTCACCACGGGAAGCGTTTGTCGGAAATCGCCACTGAATAGAACTGTGACACCACCCATCAAGTGTTCGTTCCTGCGGATGTCCTGCAGGGTTCTGTCCACGGCCTCAACTGCTTTTCTATTGGCCATCGTACACTCATCCCATACGATCAGAGAGCAATCCTTCAGCACGTGTCCCTTATCACTATTGCGTGACACACCACAAACAGGCGTTTCGGTGCTCTCTAAATCGATGGGAATTTTAAACATGGCATGTGCTGTCTTGCCACCCGGAAGCAGTGTGGCAGCGATTCCCGACGACGCTACAGCAATGGCAATTTTGCCTTGCCTCCTGACCTCTGCAAGTATGCCAGTGGTAACAAATGTTAATACCGAACAAAAATATTAACAGTTTTTAGCATATACAAATACATTTTTTTAATTGTCTTGCTCATCTCTGAAAAGAATTAACGATACAATTTTAAAGAAGAAAATGCACAACTCCATCTATGACTCTTAAAAACATCTATTGACCGCAAGCGCATGATGAAATTTCAATTATTTATATTCAAAAAGTGTTTAAACATGTAATTCGACTTGATGTTTTTAAAATCTCAAAGATTTATTTATATCTAAAACCAAAAAGTGCTTACACGTGTAATTCAACTTAATGTTTTCTGTTTTGTAAATCTCATAGATGGCACTGTTTTAAAATTGTCTGTTATGTTTAACGGCATAAGTTAATTAAAATGTGAAGCTAACTTATATTATATTATTATTATTATTATATGTATAGATTAAAGCATGGTTATTAACATAATAACACCATAACAACATACAAATATGCGTCGTTAGATTACACGTTGCTACAGAATACATTGAAGAAATAAAGGTTCACTGCTCGTTCCTCGTAGGTGATAGCGTGATAATATGTAGCCTATATGTTGACCCGACTTCTTAATAATTTTCGTGCCAAATTTGAAGTAAATCCATGCAGTACTTTTTGAGTTTATCCCGGACATACATACAGACAAACAGACAAACAGACAAACAGACAAACAGACAAACAGACAAACAGACAAAAATTCTAAAAAGTATATTTTTGGCTTCGGTATCGATTGCAGATCACACACCAAGTATTCTTTTTGAAAAATATTCAATGTACAGTTTTGACTTTTCTACAATTTTATTATATGTATAGATTAGTAGATGTGTCGGTGGCGCAGTGGTCGAGCACACGGATTCTGATCCAGAGGTCCGAGTTCCTTTCCAGACAATGACGTTTCGAAATTCTTTTTGGAAGTTATGTGTGATAAATATCGATGACTGAAAAACTTTATGCCCGGTATGGCAATAGGTTTGCCACCTATTCCATTTGGGACGTAAACATAACGGCGAGACGAGGCTTAACAGCCGCTGCCTACACCTTCGGGTAACAAAAGGCGTGAAATTATGTTTTATGTATATGTAGTAATATTAGTACCCTATTTTAAAAATAAATATTTATATCGATTTTATAATTGTATACTTTTGTAAATTAAATGTGCGAATTGTGAATCTAATGCAATATTTATGTAGGATAAAATACATTTCTTACTTATCCCAAGAAATTTTGTTTAACAATACGTAATAATTTACGGCAAGTTCAGTGTTTCAATATCTACGATTTAAATAATTATATCTACTTCCAAAAGTATTTATCAAAAAGGTCACGAATTTCTGTTACTGAGGTCGGTTTTCTTCTTAGAAAAATATACACGTAAATAAAGAATCATTACGCATGAATAACTGTGAATCGGCTCGAGAGTCCTCTAGGAGATCTATTTTCTTTGAACCACAGACACATATATATTTTATTTAGTGAACGAGGAAATGAAAGGAATGTTTGTCTAATGCCGAAATAAATATCAAATATATTCAGACGTGTTAGAGACAAGTCTGATTTGGATTTTGACTGATCTTTTATGTTTAATAATGTTTGCTCGAAATCCATCCTTCACAGTATTTTTGAATAAAAATATTAGGATAAGGAAACAGTGAATTTCTATATGCATTGGTTTTTGCTTAAATAATAATATAATAAGCATGCCTATGACGCCTTCGTCACCCGAAGTTGTAGGCAGCGGCTGTGAAGCCTCGATATGCCGAATTTTTACTTCCCGAAATAAAATAGTTAACCAGAGAAATTCTATGCGACTATTTTAGTCCAGCACAACTGAAACGACATCTTTTATTTTGGGTAGCAACGTTATGAAACAAATGTGGAATATAGTGTAAATCATGTATGAACACAATATCAAGGGAAATTTTAAAATTAGGAAACTATCAGAAATTATTAGAGAACGCCTCCACTCCAAAAGAAGTGAACAAATTCCAATACGCAAACTACACATATTAATAATAATAATAATATCTTGGACACAATACACACAGCGCCCTCCAGTTCCAAACTAAGCAACTAAATGCTTGTGCTATGGATACTAGATAACGGATACTAATACATATATACTTTTCTTTTGTAAATACATACTTTTAATACATAGAAAAACACCCAGACACCACACAAATTTTCATGTTTGTCACAAATATTTGTGCTCGGGTGGGAATCGAACCCCTGACCTCATTGCTGTAACCGGTAGTTTTACCAATGCGCCACGAGGCCCGTCAGATTTTGTTGATATCTTGATACAGAAGTAGGATGCTAGGTCTCCACACCAGTGAGACACTGTTATAAGATATACAGATACTATTAAAAAAGTATTAAATTCATTTTTTGGAATCGAAAACCTAGTTAAATGAAATAAAAAAAGATTGAAAATCACGTCACTTTCTGGTCCCGTGATTCTGGCGACGCCATTTATATATCCGCACAGTCATCAGATTGAGTCCGCAAGTCGGGTGGAAACATTGATGGATGACGATGTCGTTAATGTAGATATTGACTTGTATCGGAAAATAAGGTTATGCATTTATAATATGATAGCGTCGAGACGAGTGACGTGTGATGTATTATCTAGAGACGAGGCGTTATTGTTCCTGCCTATATCTACGTATATGACGTACATACATACTTAACTTCACGCCAAGTCTTTTGAGGGTAGGCAGAGAGAACAAAGTGCAATAAAACACGATTATTACAGACCACACTCGCTTTTTCGACTTTATCGGTTATTTCGGTTTTCACCTTCCGCAAGACCAAGTTCGATTTTTTCTTATAAATATGGATAGCATATGTTTTAGGTATGAGATACAGCTAAGTTACATTTTCTAGGATACGTGGATGACGTAGACAGATTGACATCCACAAAATGTCTAAGCCGATATGCTATCGTAAATCTAGGAGGACGTAGGAATCGACAAAAATAATGGTACATTTTTCATATTTAAATTTAGAATAGTATGTTCGAGGAGGTTGTCAGGTTACTCAAAAATTTACCGAAACTCAAAGACAACACAAAGAGTGTCTAAACGACGTAAATGACGTAAAAAGAACAAAAAGTGTCTGCTAAGTCGAAGCTCGACTTAATGTTAGCAGACACTTTTTGCTTAAACAAAATCTAAGTAGTATGCGTTTCGCATTGTTTTCAACCATTTATTTGATAATACATCTACTTACTATTAGCATATAACGTTTTAAACATAAAATGTTATAACTTATCATAAAATCATAAACATAACTTTATAAAATTAATTAATAGCTTATTTGCTATATATAAACAAATATTGTATTCCAACACAACATCATATTAGTAGCAACAGCTATTAGTGGCGATATGGGAACAGTGTATGTGGCAACTAAATGTATTTTAACATCAAACTAGCCAGCAATATCGGTGCATTATAAATAATATCATTAATTAATGGTTAGTACGCTGCCTCCGCGGAAATAACTATTACCAATATACAGTACGTAATATGGTACAAGTTATGAGCAGCAATATTGTCCTGGAAATCAAGTAGTTCAGCATCCTACGTCTGATCAAAAGTCTGAGGTGCAAATTTCCGTGGTAGGTAGATCAACGTCTTTTTGAAATTACGTAAGATATAGATTAAAAAACTGCTTTTGGGATTAATTGACGACTCCAGGCATACCTTACGTAGGATATAAATGAAGCTACAAAAAAGAAGTTATAAGCATACTTTTACGGTTTCATTAAAAAAAAAATGTTTTATTAAATCTTACTGGTAGATATTAAGCTGTTAGCTAGATACTAGGCGTCTATAAACCACACCTTGATTCATAGATTAGTCTTAGTCTTAGAAATAAATATGCACACCTTGATTATCAACTTTTTTTATTAAATAGTTACCAGTAAGAATTCGCAAAATTTTCCGATAGCTTTCCAGTTATAATGATGACTAACAAAATTGGCTTTGGAATACTGCTCCCTTAGCTGCATTTGACTATCTTTTACATACGTATGTATGATTAGTCAATGCATCATGTTTCAAAATTATTTCCTCTTTCACTTTACTATTGGTGCCATAAATTTGACACGACCTGTCTCTGGTGTCCAACACATAGATACTCAAATTGGTCTATCAATAGCTAATAAACACTGGTACACTAGTTTTCACTTTTAAATAGTTTCTACTCTCAAAGGACATTTCAAACACATGTTACAACCAATATCTAATCGTTTTAATTTAATCTAGGAGATTTCATTTCTTATGCGTTTCAATAGAAATATTAAAATTGGACACGATTCTTATTGAAAAACTAAATAAATTTTAAAGTCTTGTAAACCGCGGACATACATATACTTGATTACAAGTAGGTACGCAAATTCACGCCAAATCACTTGCAGGATAGACAGAATAAAAATAAGCTCTATATAATTTGCTAACTCTTGTCATTCAAGCTCGTAGCTTTTTAAGAATCGTTCCTAATATCTAATAACTACATTGTATATATTGCTATAATTGTAATAAAAACACGCGTTTATCGAAAACTTGAGACTCTTGAATGAAACAACAAATTAAAAATCATAGAAATTCATCGACAAAATTCACTAATCTATTTTGGACGGCATCAATGTTATTAAATCATTGTGTTGGTGATGTATCGGCCTTTATTGTGTGTATGTATGTGTGTGTGTGTGTGTGTATCAAAAACTCTCGCGTACCATATCGTTACGAGAACATTGGATAATTTATTTAACAAAGGCGCAACAAATTATATTACATTGCTCCCTTCGATATCACAGATCGAATTACATTATTAGGGTCGATATTAATTTTGTAGACAGTTAAGTAATACATGCCTTCTGATTTTACACCATATCAAAATGAAAGAGTTTATTATATTAAACAAGAACGACTACTCAGCAGCTATATTAAAATTGAAACGAACAAAGACATTAATATAGCTTCTGAGAAGTCTTTCTCATAGAAGTCACGCTTTCGAATATTGACTCACACTAATAACTTTTCGGATTCTCATTCGCAAATCCTTTATGATAAATATCGATGACTGACAAACTTATGCCAGATATATTGCAATAGATTCAGCTACCTATTGCACTTAGAACGTAAAATTCTACGAGCGTAAAAGCAGATGCCTACACACCTTCAAGAAGAAAAGGCGCGACGCTACAATTACAAACGCATTGCATTAAAGTCAGATCTATTTATATAAGTTGAATTGTACTTTTTTTTGCAATATAGCTATACTTGGATAATATGAAAGGTCATAGTTATCATTTAAAAAGCAGTTCCCTCGTTCCCTCGTCTCCTTCTAGAATGTAAATCGTGGCTTACTTTACATTTCCCTCCAATCTCTGTTATTCGTGTGCAATTCTGTGTAATACCGCCCATTCTAAATGTTTTATAGAAGCGCTGAGGAAAAAACAAGTTGTTTTATCTTTAAAATTTTATTTTTGATTTACGATAAGAATTTATAATTTTAAGAGATTTACGATAAGTAATGATGATAGGAGAATACAAAATAATATAAAATATCTGTATAAAACAAGCTGGTTGTCCGTTATCGAATCTAAAACTACGAAATTAATACGATAATTCAGACATATGGAAGGGGAAGGAGAAGCATGTGGGAGTCAAGGACGGCACATTCTTCATCACGAAATTGAACGTGTCCTTGAGCAATGTGATATCAGGAGATTAAAAACCAACGAGCGTATACGAGTTATGATAGTCTGAGAAGCGAGTGAGGTGAAAAATAATAATGGATAATGGCGCTCTTATCACCCTGCCCACCCCGCAAAGGACTTGAAGTTATCAGCATTGCAAGCATTAGCATTTAATGATATGAAGTTAAGTATGTGCGTATCTTTCTTTTCCTTTTTTTTATAATAAACTAGCTGACCCGGCAACTTTGTTCCGCATCAAAAGTATTAAATGAGTAGATTTTGGATATCATGAGTTTCAATTTGTGCTATTTATCGGCTTTAACGGCTGTCCCGCTATGTCAATACTGCAATATCTTCGAATATATTCGTTTGAATTGCATGCTGTAAAGGGCCAGGATCATCTATATTACATGCACAATATATTTAAGACACTTATTTGGATAAAAATTAATGCTGTAATGTCTCAAATCATAACATATAACATAACATAACATAACTTCACGCCTTTTGTTACCCGAAGGTGTAGGCAGCGGCTGTTAAGCCTCGTCTCGCCGTTATGTTTACGTCCCAAATGGAATAGGTGGCGAACCTATTGCCATACCGGGCACAAAGTTTGTCAGTCATCGATATTTATCACACATAACTTCCGAAAACAATTTCGAAAAGTCATTGGTGTGAGCCAGTGTCTGGAATCGAACCCCGGACCTCTGGATCAGAGGCCGTGCGCTCGCCCACTGCGCCACCGAGACTTTTTAAATGTCTCAAATCGCTTCGTAAATAAGCCATTAATTCTCGTAAAAAGTAAAAAAATAAAAATTATCATTGTGGGTTATCCTTAAGAGATAGACATATGCCTTCGCGGACTTTTTTGTAGACCTTCTTAATATTTAATGATAATATCGACGCTTGAAAGGCAAAAATTACTAAGCGACATTGTATAAACTTTACAGGAGTGTGATTTGAAGTTAAAATTTTTTGAAAAAAAATTATTAAAAATTACAATATAGACGGATTTAGATTCTGTTAACATACATACGTACCTAAATTTTATAGCTATTTTTGATATTAAAATGAGCCCTGTAGCTCTCGAATAAAAGGCAGTTTACGTCACTTAGATAAAAAAAACCCCATTTTATAAACAGGTAAAACTATCTAAGCTATCACTGAATGTTATGTACAAACAAGTAACATTATTTAAATTGCATCTGATAAGTTTGGAGCAACATGTAAAATTATATAAGCTATTGATAAAGATTTTTGAAATAACAGGCAAAAGTAAATAAATACAAACACTTAAGAATTTATAGACAAGAGTATTTATCTAAATGATCTAAGAGTTTTTAAAATAAAACACGGTAAGTTATCTAAATGTTATTTACTTTAAATCTCTTTAATACAAAATGTACCTATCTTAAATAATAAAATGAAAAATCTTAGTTCGTAAGCGCCAATATTTAAATATAAAGTACTTTTTTTAACGTGTGGGAACATAAATGAACGTAAACTTTGTTAAATATGGGTATTTTTTATTGAAAATCAATCTTCGATCACTTATTTATTATTTGACTGTTGTTACCACATAAACAAACACAATAAACAAAATAACTCCTTAGGGACTATCTACTCTTATTAAGTTCTACTAATTCTGAGATCAAAATAATCAAGTTACAAATCCAAAAACACAAAAGAAAATTATAAACACAAAAAAAAATAATTATAAAACGCTTTATATGTAGTTTGAAATCTTATAATTAGATTAACATGAGTATCAAAACAAATTATCTTTCAAAACAATAACAAACAAAATAGCTCAACTGCTCTGCATTATGACAAATTAAATTGCCATAAACTTTTGACAACCAAAACATTCTCACATAACAAATAACAATAATATAACAACTTACATAATTTTAGGGCAGGAATAATCAATCAGTCTTTAAAAACAAAAAAATATCGTGAGATCTCGTTTTAAAAAGATACTTATTTTAACAGTTCAATTCACTATCTTCAACATCTGATTCAGGTAGACAATCTTTTGCGTTAGTTGCTCGTGGAATGTTTACAAATTCGTGCTTGAAGCAATTAGGAATCACTTTATCAGTGCAAAGTTTGACAAGATCATCATATTTGGCTTTTGCTATGGGCAACTGAGATCTATAACACGGTAGAAGTGATGATACCTTGGTTTTTGACTGAACTTCAATATCAAAAGATGGTGCAGTGGCATTCATAGACGTTTTATATTTAACAACTTGCTTGTCCTTTTTGAAAGTCATAACGCGAACTTTGCTTATTTTTCCTGTGAGATTACCCTTAAAATATTTGTCACTAATACTATCCCATCTATAAAAATCTTCATAACTCAGCCTTTCCACTGCAAAAGGTGATGGATTCTGCCTAGCTGTTGCAAAAACAGTAAACCATTGTGATGGTGCATAAACGGTTGTATTTTTTAATTTGTTTTCTATAATAGCATGGACACTATCCACGGGCATGTAAGTGTGTTCAGTCAAAAGGAAGTTTATTTGAATGGTGTTTATATTCTTGCACTCTTGTAACGAGGAATGCAACATTGCCAATACAGTACGATTACGATTTTGGCCCGGACAACAATCGCAGTATAAAAGTAATAGAGTGATGTTCCCTCTAGCATCCACTGATTGAATAATATATTTATGAAGTATAGTCGCAACCTCGTTAGCGCCACGCTTGCCGTTACTCTCATCCCAATAGAAACAGAAAACGTTGCGAGTTCCATTTTCATAAAAACACAAATTATACACTGCTAGTTTTCTACTGTAGTACAGCAGCATAGATTGGGCATAAGGTGTATTTAGGACTTTTTCGAGATCGAAGCTAATACAAAGAGTTGAAGGATCATCTTTGTGAATATTTTTGTGAACTTTAAACCGGGCATAACTTTCTTCTTTTTCTATTTCATGGTCTTGCTTCTCTTTTTGTTTTTCAGGATTATCATTCTTTTCAAACTGTAGACACTTTAGGCACTTGTCTTTTTTAGGCACGTGAAAGCCAATGTTAAAGTTCTCTTGAAATATTTTACGAAAAATTCTCTCACTCACAACGTCTATACCCTGTTCTACATAATGCTTTTTGTAAAGGTTGTATAAATTTGACATATTTTTAAATTCTTGGGAAAGATATACTTTGCTCGAATCTTGGCGACAATAGTGCGAAGGTACAGCTGGTAAATTTTTAATAAACTTCTTAACAGCATCTAAGGTTGATTCTTTAGTTTTATTTGGTGGTTCACATTTTCCTCTCATATCTTCTTTCGCACATCCCCAAGTAGCGTTTTTCACAATACTATAAATTGTTTTATCTGAAATATTTAAAGTAGCTGCTAAAAATTGTTGGCAAACATATCTTCTACCTTCTCCTTCATTAATAAAATATTTGACTGTATAGTTTCGTTTATCAGAATCTGAGCGTTTGCGTTTAACATTTTCTTTTTGAGAAAGAGACACTAACCAATCACGACGACGTACTTTATCCAGCCTCCAAAAGAAATTAAATAAACTCTGCCTTCTTTCTTCAGTCACAGACCCGCAGTCATTGCCACATTTCTTACCACAACAAGGGTTAGCTAAAATAGTTTTTGCTGGTACAACTACACCTTTCTTTGTTATATATTCAAGACCAGAAGTTCTATTTTGAGACCGTTTTTTTCTTGAATTATTTTTTTTTGTTTTGTTAGCTGATTCTCCAACTACTTCATCATTAACATCTTCTTCAACGTGTTGACTTTTTTTTGTGTTTTTCTTAGTGCACCTTTTGTTTTTTTTAGATTTTCTTTCAGATTGCAAGCTGTCCTCTGACTCTACTTCTTGCCCTTCTGACCAATCATCTGAATCATCTACATCACCATAGAACGTAGAAAAATCTTCTACATCTGATATGTAATCTATGTACTGGTTTTTTTTCTTGGATTTTCTCTTACTAACTTTATTTTTAATTAAATTAGATTAATTAGATTCTTTGCTTTGGCCAGCAGATGTAGAAGGTCCTGCGTGATCTAATGACAGGGACGTTGTGTCTTCAACTTGGATTTGGTGTTTCAATGCTTCTGACTCTTCAGTTTCTGGTCCAAGGGTTAAGCTACTACAAATACTAAAATTACAATCAGCTAATATATTATCGTTAGCAACTGTTTCAGGATCAGTTTCAGTGTAATTAGTGGCAGTGCATAAGCTGTCAGTAGGAGCAGGAATAGCAAAATGATTTGAGTCGTCAATACTAGTGGAAGCTTGCGATTGGTTAAATTGGTTTGTGATAATAATGTTATTAAAAGACACCGCAGGTTGGCTTATGTTAAAATCAGATGTTTCAATGTTCGGACGGTTCGAAAGTACTTCTCCTTCATGTCTTGTATCGTCAACGTTCAGCGTTGGATCAGAGTTCCTTACTACGTCTAGATCAAAATTCAATTGTTTACGACACTTCTTTTGTTCTATACCGGCTTTGACCAAAGCCATCTCAACTATTGAAGAGCTTCGACGTTTCCGTTCGTGAGTCATGGTTTTAACTGTAGGTAAGAAAAAAATATCTATTATAAATAGGTATTACCTGTCTATAAAACGAAATAGGCACTATTATGGAATAAATACTATAAGTACTAAGTATAAGCGTAATATATAAATGAATGGGTAATGTAATTTGCTTGAATACTCACCACGTCTTCATGTGCCTCGGCAGAATAAGTGATAAACGGGACGAACGTCCTCACTAAGCGACGCGGAACGCCCGAATGTCATTCGTCTCGATACGTGCCAAGCGGTTGTTGCTCATACGCAACCGACATTTTGGAATTTGCATTGTACCTTAGCGACGTAAGATATATTTTATGTACAGGAAAAAAATATCTTAACGCCATTCTTAAATATTCAAATAAAATAGGTAAAATTATCTAACCGACATAGTTAATAACAAAAGCTATCAAGTAAAAATATCAACATTAAAACAATTAATATGTGTCAAATTAGTAAAAGCATCTAAGCGCCAATAATATTACATATTAATATGGGTAAAATTATACAAGTTGCACTTTCGAAAAATAATGGCATCAAGTTAAATACACTGTTAGTACATTTCACAAATACTTTTTACGGGTAGAATCTACTAAGCGTTTACGTAAAGATATTTTCGAACAAGTGAAAATAATTAAGTCCAAACAAGCAAAAAATTAAAAACATGAAAAATAAACTAAGTAGATATTTTCAATATTTTAATTTTCCTAAGTCTAAAATTTCCTAAAAATACCTATTTTTGCGTCGGTTAGTGAGCACAAAATTCATGATTTGGTATAAATTTCGCAATATCTAAGCGACATAAAACTCGTCGTAGAAGCACACTGATTAGACTAAACAACGCAGAAAAAAATTATTAATCCATTGATATATATAACTCATTTTTGGAATTTCTGTCGCTTAGTAATTTTTGCCTTTCAAGCGTCGATATGATAAATAATAATATTTATTATATTATCTAAATAATGCAGGTGTTATTCTGTAACACTTTTATTGTGTTTATTTATATTTCCTGCGCTATTACAAGAATAAGTAATTGTATTTCTAAATATAATCCATTAAAAGCACAACCATAAGGTTTCCTAGCGGTGACAGCGTCGTGATTACGACACATATTGATGATGTGATGTCATAGTGTGAACAATGTCGCGTCTTCACAGATTGTCTCTGGTTTGTTGTCGGTAAATAGTTTCTTTTCTTGTCACAAATAATCATATAATCTCATTTTGGCGAAGTTTATTCCAATATAGAGTAGTAATGGTAGATTCATCACTCCCTTCTTGCTTTCATTTGCAACGTACCTATTCTTTCCTTTTTTCACCTCTGTCACAAATGATAATAGTGACTAAAAGAGCTAGTTATGTGTTATATTTGAACAACTCTTTTAAAATCTTACAGCGGCGCCAATGGTTATAGATTCTAGAATTTTTCAAGTATTTTTCAATTTCACATATGCAACTCTAATTTTTTTTTTTATGGTAAAGGCGGGCAAACGATCAGGCGTGTCACCTGATAGTAAGCAACCAACGCTGCCTATGGATACCAGCAACACATATAGTGTTACTGTTGCGTTGCCGACCTTTAAGGGATAGGGGATAGGAAAGGATGGGGAAAGGGGGTGGGCCTCCGGGAACCTCTCTCACCGAACGAAACGCGGCATGAGCCACTTTACGTCGGTCTTCTGGGAGGTCGTGGTATTTCACCGGTCGAGCCGGCCGATTCATACAGCGAACTGCTTGGCTCTACCACTGCCAAATTGTTAAATTTAAAAACTATATCTCCACCTTGAATGAGACTTATAGTATACTCACAAACAAAATTTAATTTGGTTACGAAATATCCAGATATGTTCACAAACTTTCGCACCAATTGGTATATGATAATGATTGGTATATGATATAACTATTGGTATATGATAATGATCAGCCTCCCATTGTCTTCATAAGTGCCACAATAAATCATTCTCACTCAGATACATGTGTGATAAAACAATTTACCCTCTCTCACAAATCGTTAGGTATTAGTCAATATCGACTGATATTAGTTGAATTCGTTACTGAGATATTATCTCAGAATATCGGGTATATCTTAACGCTTAGTAGCACCAAATAAAGTTTACATAGAGTATATAGTCATTAATTTTACTAATATGATAAATGTAAAAGTTTGTCTCGGTGGCGCAGTGGGCGAGCGCACGGCCTCTGATCCAGAGGTCCGGGGTTCGATTCCAGACACTGGCTCACACCAATGACTTTTCGAAATTGTTTTCGCAAGTTATGTGTGATAAATACACCGATGACACTTTGTGCACACACACAAACTTTGTGCCCGGTATGGCAATAGGTTCGCCACCTATTCCATTTGGGACGTAAACATAACGGCGAGACGAGGCTTAACAGCCGCTGCCTACACCTTCGGGTAACAAAAGGCGTGAAGTTATGTTATGTTATGTTGTGGATATGTTTGCCACTTTTACTATCAAAAAAGTTTAATATATATATTTAATAGACAATTAGCATCACTTGGCCACATCTTATATTTTTACAAGAATGACAAAATAAAATATATGGATACTAGCTGACCCGGCAAACGTTGTCTTGCCGAAAAATAAAATTTAAAAAATAGGGGTTGATCGTAGGGGGTTTAAAATTTAAGGTTGTATTTATTTTTGTATCCCGTTTTATAAAAAAAAAAAATAAGAAACAGAAATATATCGGAAAATTAAAAAAAAATTTAGGCGTGGACTACCCTTGTGATTTAGGGGGATGAAAAATAGATGTTGTCTTATTCTCAGACTTACCCGGTATGCACACAAAATTTCATGAGAATCGCTCAAGCCGTTTCGGAGAAGTATGCGAACGAAAACTGTGACACGAGAATTTTATTTAATAGATGAATTTTCGTCACGTTATCTTAAACGGCGTTTCTAAAGACGAAGTATCAGAACTTATTCATTTATCCCTTTTACCACTCCTGAACGATGCTACTTAGATTGCTGTGATAGTGTTTTGAGATTACTTCCTGTTGAGGAAATAATTTATGAAGATTTTCTATTAACGTTTTCAAACTCTTAGGGTTATATACTTCGATAACCAGGCTTCATCATCAGCCTATTGCAGTCCATTGCTGGACAGGCCTTTCCTAATGTGCGCCACAACATCTGATTCTCTGCCTTCTGCAACCAGACCTCTCCAACAGCCTTTCTGAGGTGGTTTGACCATCGAGCTGGTGGACGTCCTACGCTACGTTTACCAAGACGCGGTTTCCACTCTATGACCTTCTTACTCCATCTACCATCGGTCCTTCGGCAGCCAGCCCATTGCGACTTCAGCGAGCATATTTTACGAGCTATGTTGGTTACCCCTGTTCTATGGAGGATATACTCATTCCTGAATTTATCTTTCAGAGATACCCCGAGCATAGCTCGCTTCATAGCTCGGTGAGCAACATTAAATTTATGTACTAGCCTCACCGTGAGAAATTTTATGTAGAGTTGTTAATTTATTGTAAGAAATACTTATTGTTAAATAAATATAATATACTTAGTCATGCCATAAATAATAAAACAAAAAAAAAATTTTTTTAATTGCAAATAACATTTATTACTTTGACAGTGTGTTACTTTAATACATAAATATAAAACGATATAAAATATAAAAAGCTTATTCGAAGTGGTCTCCATTGGCTGCAATACAGGCCTTTAAGCGTTGAGGCCAGTTTTCAATAGAAACACGCACTCTTTCCATAGGAAAATTCTTCACTGCCAATCGTATGGATTGTTTTAGGGACTCAAAATTATTATGACGTTTAGAGCAAGTTGTACTCTCTAAAACTGACCACAAATCATAATCAAGTGGATTAAGATCGGGACTAGACGACGGCCAGTCTTCAGCTCTAATGAAGTCCGAAACGTTCGCTTCCAACCAAGATTGCGTGGACCGAGCTTTATGACCCGGTGCCGAGTCTTACTCGAAGGACCATACTTCATTATTGAACATATTGTTGTTAAGGGGCTTGACTATCTTTTCAAGAATGGTATCTTGATACACTTGTGCCGATGTTTTGATACCTTTTTCACAAAAATATGGCTCAGTAGTGCCTTCGTAGCTAACACCCCATTAAACCATCACTGAAGTCGGATAATGCTCACGTTGCACTCTGTCAACTAATTGGGAAGCTTCCTTAGACCTTTGAGCATAAATACAGTCATTTTGTTAGTTAAAATGTTGCTCAATTGTAAAAACTTTTTCATCCGTAAACAATATTTTTCTATGACCTCCCTTTGCGTACCGCCTCTGTAGTTGTTTAGATTTTAACACCCTATTCTTTAATAAATGACCAGTGCCTCTTACAGGCTGCAAGTCCTAAGTCATCTTTTAAAATACGCGACATTGTTCTAGGGGCTATCTTCAACTCCCGAGATTAAATCTTTTGCTTGCTGACAGGATTTCTTCGAATTCTTTCCCTTACTGCTTTGACCACCTTTTTCGTACGAACACTACGTGGACGGCCAGGTCTTTTTCTGTCACAAACAGAGGAGGTCTCATTGTACCTATTAATAGCCCATAAAAACAAACATTTGACTAATACCAAGTGTATGGAGAGTTTTAAAAATTGCATTTGGCTCCATACCTACTTTGTGTAATGCAATCACGGCGATACGATTCTCTTTATCACCCCACTCCATTTTAATATCGCAAAATATTGTACAATGTATTGGCGCCAAAACGAGAAAACACAATGAACAATCGTATAAAAATGACTGATTTCAAATTTAAATCTAATATTTTTTTATTTTTAGTTGTAACAGTATTTATGGCCAGACTGAGTATAAAGAATACAATAGATACCTAATTCAATAAATATTGACACTGGCTCACACCAATGACTTTTCGAAAAAACCTATTGCCATACATTGGGCACAATGTTGTCAGTCATTGATATTTATCACACATAACTTCCGAAGAGATGTTCGAAAAATATTTGCTGTACGCCAAGAATCGATCAGACAACATCTTGATACAGAAACGGAGTGCCCGACCACCGGAGCACCGAGACTCATTTTAAAACAACTGAAGATATTTCATACATACACAGAAAGATTTAAACTGCGAGAATGACAAAAGATGACCTCACTCCAGGTTCAAATGAAAGGTCACGCTCGTTGAGCCATCAAGCTGGAGACGCTCTGATATTTCTCATTTGCTTTTGTTATTTTCCAGTACACTCAAAATAAAATAATTTATCTTAACTCTTGGTTATAACATGACATCAGTACAATGTGTCGCCACTTCGTAAGACAACAATTTCTATATTCACCTAGAAATTTTATAATTCTACTAATTCGTGGCTCGTGACCGAAAACTGGAAATGTTAGTATGAGCTTCTCATCATTTATTATGACCGACAAATATTGTTGTCCGATGTATGTAATTAGGCACTACCGCTCCTATTCCATTAGACCTAGTTGAAAACTTTGTCGGTCTTAAAGGGAGTGGGATATGAAGGGAGGGAGATATGAGGTTGGCCTCCTGATATCTTTCCTACCGAACTAAATGCGACATGTGCCACGGCTATATTCTGACAGATCGTGGTATTTCATCAAGCGAGTCGGCACATTCATGCAGCGAACTGCGTGGCTCTGCCATTGTTGTACTCAGATCTTCAAGAAGTTTATATCTATTAATTAAAAAGAGTACACTGTTTGATTTGGCCAATGATCACACATAGCAGCGATGAATATAATTGCATTTTTAACAGAATAAAATATAATATACATCACATGACGACGACTGTGAAGCTCGCTCGTTTTTTTTTTTCTAAATGAAACTTCTGTCCACAGTAACAATGTTATTCTTATAACATTTCAAGATATCTTATTAGATTACGATGTTATTATCTAAATGTATTGTTGTGCTACGTATATCTGTGAGCTGCACGGAGAAACTTGAGACGAGTTTTTTTTTCAAGTCCAATTAAAAAATATATTCCCGATACAAATGATACTTGAGAGAGAGTAAAGTTTCTTTGTAAATATTAAACAAAGGAAAGTGTTTGTATCAGTACATTGTTCTGTTTCATATTCAATAATAATAATTATTCCTCGCGTATAACAGTCTTCTATACAATTCGTTATATTGCTTTTTTTAAATACTACGAAAGCTTTACTCATAGTTATCAGAAGAAGAGTACACTTTTAGACTCGCTAATCTTTGTAACTATGTATTCAACATGGCGTAACAAAACTTCACGCCTTTTCTACTTGAAGGTTTAAGCAGTGGCTGTTAAGCCTCGACTCGCCAAATAGTTATGTTACGTCTCAAATGGAATAAGTGGCTAACCTATTGCCTATAAACCGGGCACAAAGTTGTAAGTCATCGATTTTAACATAACTTCTGCAAAGAACTCTAAGAAATAATTCGTGTGAGCCCAGAATTGATCCCATAACTTGTGAATCGGAAGCAGGCAGCTTGACCACTGGATCACCATTATTCCTTCCATTTTGATATATTATGTACAGTAAATTTTAGTAATTATGAAAAGTTATGTTATCTAATTATCTTAATATATCCCGAGAGAAGATCTAAAATAGAAAAGTCATTGACCTTTATAGTCATAAACAAAGACAAAGAAAAAACTGTTATATATGTATAGTTTATATAATAAATAATAAGTTAAAATGGATATTATCAAATTATTCATGTCAATTATAATGAAATTAATATGAGCCAAACATTTATACTTAAGACTTTTTGTATATTTGATCTGACTATCCTTGAGTCAGTCTTGTCTGTGTCTGCGACAGATTTGATTAAATTAAGATACGTGAAGGACAATTGGCACATTGTCAAAAGATAGAAAAAATGTAGTAGTATAGTATTACTGTACAGACGTACAGTACTGAGGATAGTAATATCTATATGTACTGTAACTTCAAATCTTTAATACCCGAAGGTAGGTAGGCAGGTTTTGCTTAATAAGTGATTCTTAATCTTCATACGCAAAGCGGCAATTACGCGTTTACACACTGGATATTTTTTTTTAACAATGAATGAATTATATTTATATATAATTATCGTGCTACAGATACCCCATGTTATAAATATTGTTAGCGAAAATTTAAAAAAACAAATTTATTATTTCCCAGTTCCAAATGTATTAACAGATTCGAAAGGAAAAAGTCAGAACTAAAAATTGTAGTACTGAACTTATAAGTCTCAAATGCCTAATATTGGAGATGGTCCTCATCAGCTGACTTATTAGTCATCTCTAATGACCCACTGGGAGATATTTATGATACTCTAATCTAATAACTTCATCATAAATGTATGGTATTATTTGACTTAACCGGTTTATAAGAATTAAGTCTATACAAATTACTCTAAATATTTACATACATACATACATAACTTCACACCAAATCCCTTGCGGGGTAGGCAGAGAGAACGGAGCCCCATAAGGAACGATTCTTACATACCTCACTCGCTTCGTTGACTTTCATACCTCTTTTCATACACGCGCGTCGATTTTTGAGGCTCCTAACATCACCTTCCTCCAGAACACGTTCTAATTGGTCTAAATATTTAAATACAAATATAGCAAAAGAGATTGTTCTTCACCATGTTATGTAAACCCCAGTGGTAGAGCCACGCATTTCGCTCCTTCAATGGGTCTGTTCGACCGATGAAATACCACGACTCATGTCGCAATTTGTTCGTTGAGAGAGGTATACGATGGCGCGATCTCTTCCTCTCTCTCCTTCCTATCCCACTTCCGCCATTTTTCCTATCCCATTTTAAAGGGTCGTAGTGTCCATGGGCGGCGTAAGTGGCTGCCATCACCTGATGGTAGATTTCAAGTTCATCAACCGGCATATATCTGCTGATATTTTTAATCCATCCATGATTAATTACATTAGAGAATTCTGAATCCCCTTAAATGGCTTACCACCATGATGGTTCACAAAAGAAATTTATCCAATTATTATTATAACAACCTTCGTAAAATCACAATCGGATAACTGGCTATATCCGCAACCGTAAAACGTTTTATAGCTTGAAGGGATGTGGATATTTTTAAAGACAGTTTTAGTGCGTTGATCCTAACATAGGATAATGTCGATCCAAACTAGGTGCTATATAGCTAGGTGCTTATAGCTGAACAGTTCACATATACTTAACAATTCAGTTTATTTATGAGAAACATTATGTGTGTCTTATTAAGTTGCTGAAAAACATTGTATTGTGCGGATTTTCACCGTAATAATACTTTGAAATTAGGAACAGCGCTATTTTTATACATATTATCATCAAAGTCTCGGTAGTCCAGTGGTCAAGCACATGGCTTCTGATCCAGAGGTCCGGGTCCGAATTCTGACACTGGCTCACACCAATGACTTCTCGAAATAGTTTTCGGAAGTTAAGTGTGATAAATATCGATGACTGAAAACTTTGTGCCCGGTATGGCTATAGGTTCCCCACCTATTCCATTTGGGACATAAAGATAACGGCGAGACGAGGCTTAACAGCCGTTGCCTACACCTTTGGGTAAAGAAGACGTGAAGTTCTAAATGTATATATAAGTGTAGTGTAGTTGTCTTGTTCCACGGAGGCACTTGCCTCAAGCGCTCGTGTCTAAGCATTTTAAATATTATTTTAAACATTTTTGTACATTGACACACATCATTACAGACACTTAAAATTTGTATAAGTGTCTGTGAAGACCTATGAAAATAAAACCACTTTGACTTTGACTTGACTTTGACTTTGTAAAAATAAGGTCTGGAATTATTTTTCCAGCTCTGCCAAGAATATGATTAAGCGGTGACGCCATTTCGGGATACTTGGACTATATTTTTATTTGAACATAAAATACTCGTTAGCTCAGTAGGACTCCGACATTACAGTCCAAGTCCTCCGATGGTCCACAATAGGAAGGCTTAGGTTCGAATTTATCGCAAGTTATCTATTTGTGATTAAGTTATCTATATATCATATTAAATATAATAATATATAGTAGTTTGTTTATATTCTATGCATATTGTTATAAATCAGTAGAAAACTAGTGGAGTTAAGTGGAGGTACATTTTATATATTAAATATATAAAATGTACCTCCACTTTTATTTATTTATATTTTGTTTTAGTACCTCCAATATTATATTTTATTATAAGGATGCATAAAGATACATAACGACACACATAAGGATAACAAATTTTGTTGTATAGCAATTAAAATTGCATCCTTATTTGTATATTCCCTTTTACATAATAATATGAACGCATTCACATTTTTAAACATCAAGTAATCTTATTTAATATGTAATGAAGTGCAAAGAGGAAGTGCAAATATAAAGTTGTTGGTGTCGAGAGAGTAACTAAATTAACATAACATAACATAACATAACATAACATAACTTCACGCCTTTTGTTACCCGAAGGTGTAGGCAGCGGCTGTTAAGCCTCGTCTGGCCGTTATGTTTACGTCCCAAATGGAATAGGTGGCGAACCTATTGCCATACCGGGCACAAAGCTTGTCAGTCATCGATATTTATCACACATAACTTCCGAAAATAATTTCGAAAAGTCATTGGTGTGAGCCAGTGTCTGGAATCGAACTCCGGACCTCTGGATCAGAGGCCGTACGCTCGCCCACTGCGCCACCGAGACTATCTAATATAACTAAATTAAACTATCAGTTAACGTTAACTTCGATTAGTTAATCGCACCAAATGTGATTCGGTTCAATGTAAAGTTACAATCGATCGTAATAAATTTACTTGAAGCAATTTCAAGAGTCCTTCTATCATGATCACGATTGATGATGTATGAAGGTTTATAATTTTATATTTTTTTGGTACAACGTTTTTTTTTTTGACACAAATCACACAGCGCCCTCCAGTTCCAAGCTAAGCAACTAAATGCTTGTGCTATGGATACTAGATACATATATACTTTTCTTTTGTAAATACATACTTATAATACATAGAAAAACACTATCTCTTTATCTCCAATTTCTACGATATGTATTAAAGATACGACGGTATAAATCAATGATTTAATAAATCATGATATGAAATAATACTTGCATTAAATAATTACTAAGCTTTAGCAATAAATTAATTAGTTACTGGATTAACTTTAATATGGTTAATATCACACGTCAAATCAATCTATTTTATCACCTAAATGGTTATTTAGTAGCGATGAATAAATAAATAGACAGGCTGACAATTTGAACACGTGTGCGTGTGTGTGTGTGACAGATGAGGATAGACAGACAGACAGAATATTGATATGAACCTTTAAGCTAACCGTCGTTATCACCGTATCCAATCACAATAGGTGCCACGGGAATTACGCATTCAGCCAATTGAATTCCGCTAGTGATTATCTATGATATACTGTTATATTAATGAAGTATTACCCAAGTGTAAGTGTCAAACTATTTATCTAAAATTGAGTTAATATTAAAGGTTTGTTAGTATACTTTACACAATTGTCATACCTCAAATACAAATATATAAGTACCGATCGTTTGTAAAAACAATATGTAAATATTATTTAAAGAAATAATTGGTATTTGCTTTAGTCTCGGTGGCGCAGTGGTCGAGCACACGGCTTCTGATCCAGAGGTCCGGGTTCGATTCCAGACTCTGGCTCACACCAATGACTTTTGGAAATTGTTTTCGGAAGTTATGCGTGATAAATATTGACAAACTTTGTGCACGGTATGGCAATAGGTTCGCCACCTATTACATTTGGGGCGTAAACATAACGGCGAGACGAGGCTTAACAGCCGCTGCCTACACCTTCGGTTAACAAAAGGTGAAGTTATGCTATATTATATGTTATGTTGCTTTCTCTAATAATTGGTATTTGCTATAATTCTAATGTATTGTTGGTCTACTTGAGGTAGTTTGATATTGACCAACGAAATTAAATGTATTATAATGATACGGACTTGAAAATACAATATTAATCGCAATGCGTTCATCTATCAGAGTAATAGACCACCAGGCTTAGGCATACTATACATACTAGCAGCAAAAGAACTGCACAGAACACTGCTTTGAGACGCTTACCAAGATTTTTTTTGTGGGACAAGGGGAGGAAACGAACATGCGGGACACCTGATCGAAAGTCGACGCCGACAGTAAATCAATAATTTACAGAAAAACAATACTGTCACAATGTGGTTTTATTTGCCTACATTTTTGATCAAATATATTTACAATTTTTTTTTTATGGGATAGGAGGGCAAACGAGCAGGCGTGTCACCTGATGGTAAGCAATCAATGCCGCCCATGGACACCAGCAACACATATAGTGTTACTGTAGCGTTGCCGACCTTTAAGGGATAGGGGATAGGAAAGGACGGGGAAGGGGGGTGGGCCTCCGGGTACCTCTCTCACCGAACGAAACGCAGCATGAGCCACTTTGCGTCGGTCTTCTGAGAGGTCGTGGTATTTCACCGGTCGAGTCGGCCCATTCATGCAGTGAACTGCTTGGCTCTACCAATTATGTGTTTAGAGTTTAAAAACACATAATTGTAAAAAAAAATGGCAAAAAATTTTGACGTACGTTACAGCCTGTCAGTTTTGTTAACATCTAAATTCAGTATTATTGCAAAAGGCTTCTATCCACGCCAATATATAACATCTTATGAATATAAACAAACAGTTACATCAAATAAATGTTATTTCAGTTACAGTGTTAAGCAACAAATCCGATCAGTATAAGATTCTCGCAACCGACGTGAGATAGCGTCACATAAACCTATATACCACCCTCAATCCTAATAGTTCTGATATTATATAATAACAATGCGATAGGGGATAATATTGCTATTATCATTTACATTGCCGAGTCATTATTAAGTATTTTTAAGTATTGCTTCTTGAGACGTCAATGGAAATTAATGATAGACAATAATATAATTTTCTTTCTTCTTCTTTTTTAGTTCTTCCTTTCGATTTTCTAGAATAAAATTCAATATATGGTGTTTTATTGGTAAGTATGATGTAAAACTGCCTTAAACCGTGACGAGAGTATAGGAGAGAGTTGTTAGGTAGTAAGTAAGTAGGTAAGTATAGGGACCGAGTATTTAAAAAGTAAGTAGTAGTAAGTAATTAGGAAAAAAAAGCAAAATGAGTATGTTATGCAAAATGTAATATAATTAGAATAGTTTAATGTCTCAGAATATTACAACAAAACAAGATTACAATAAGAGATATAAAGTCTAACAGTGGTAGAGCCAAGCAGTTCGCTGCATGAATGGGCCGGCTCGACCGGTGAAATACCACGACCTCTCAGAAGTCCGACGTAAAGTGGCTCATGCCGCGTTTCGTTCGGTGAGAGAGGTACCCGGAGGCACATCCCCCTTCCCCGTCCTTTCCTATCCCCTATCCCTTAAAGGTCGGCAACGCAACAGTAACACTATATGTGTTGCTGGTGTCCATGGGCGGCGTTGGTTGCTTACCATCAGGTGACACGCCTGCTCGTTTGCCCTCCTATCCAATAAAAAAAAAAGCTTAACGCAGTTTACAGGCCGGCAACCATTAAACTTAATTACCATACGCAGTATTACTTACGGTGTGACCAACAGCTCAACACCTGGTGGCGCAACATGAAAAATAAGCTAAATAAAAGCGTGTTAATATGCTTTCCCATTATTTATTATTTTAATGAACTTTATGTATTTTATGTAGTTTGTTTTGAAGTTTACCAAGATTATTGCTTTGTAAAATGAGCAAAGTTCGAAAATAGTCTACTGAATGGCACACGCCAATAACATAATAATCCAGTATATTTTTTTGGCACATAGCTTCCTCCCTACGTATACGGGCCAAATATTTATACCATGATTCGAACGAATGCTGTATATTAAAAATATGCCGAGATATTAAAAATATAAAGATATACAGAAGAAAAAATATTTCTTCATCTTCTTTTCCTTAGTATATAAATGGAGTCAGCCCAGAATTCTGCTACGACTCCGTGTCTTTTAGTTGCTGGGCTTGCAGAAAGTAGAATCAACTATCCCATTGCTCATAATTTTGCTCCACGAATGCGGTATTTTGCAAACACATTTTAAAAGTTTATTTAAATTTGAATAAAGTTCCTACAAAATTCTCTCAATTCACTGATCAGAGTGCATAAATAAGACTTAATCTAACTTAACAATCCAGAAGAAGTTATATATCTATTAGTCGGTACCGTTTTTAAAATGCTGCATTTAAATCGATTCCAATCTGAAATCGATTCAGATGTAATAAAATACATATTTCAGTCGAGTATTCACAAATCGTATTTTCTCTATTAAGTTTTTGAGTGGTGGCCAATTTGTTTGTATATTTATGTGCTTCCAGTTTAAAGCCTTACTATGTTATAGCTCGCTCGCTCATACTTTTATAATATTTATTATATCATTACCGAGGCTCATTTGCCAGGCGGTAAAAATGCACATATTTAAGCAAAACTTCTTACTAGTTGTTGATAAAAATTATATTTTAAGTTTTGTCATGGTCCAAATTTTTTGTTCTAAATCTGTTAAGGTAGCATTTTTAAAACAAATTAGCAGTTCACTCTTTATTGGTCGCACAGTAATGGTATATAGCCAGTATATTCTACATACAGCCAAATAAACAAAATCATTAGCTTTATAACGTAAAGCAATATATATATATATATAAATATCCGTTCTACCTAAGGTAGAACGGATATCCGATAAATATCCGTTCTACCTAAGGTAGAACGGATATTTATATATATATATATAAATATCCGTTATATCCGTTCTATGTAAAGGTTGATCCAAAATATCCGTTCTACCTAAGGTAGAACGGATATCCGATAAATATCCGTTCTACCTAAGGTAGAACGGATATTTATATATATATATATATATATATATATATATATATTATATATATTTTAAGTCTTAAAAATATTACATTTACACCTGATGCCTGTACCATACTTCATATATACTTAAAAAGTGATATACATATATATACTAACTGAACAATCGTTTATAAATGACAGATTCCAAATTCAAATGTAATATTTTTTTATTTTTAGTTGTAACAGTATTTATGGTCAGACTAAGTATATATGAAGTTGGTACAGGCATCAGGTGTAAATGTAACATTTTTATGACTTAAAAATATTTGTCAAATATTAATTTTATTATTTAATTATCAATTTTATTTATTTTACTTTATCAATTACATTCTTTACGGCACACAGATTCATTCCAATACAATTTTTATACATAGTTATATACATCAACAAAATTATTAGTCAGAGGTTGTAAAATTTAGTAATTGTCAAGTATGAGAAATAGGAATTTATCAAATGCAAGAGAAATAATGCAAGTCAAATATAGGTTTAGTACAGAATGACAAAGAGAGGTGGATTACAAATTTAGAGAATAAGAAATATTTGTCTAATAATATATTTAAGGGTCTCGGTGGCGCAGTGGTCAAGCACACGGCTTCTGATCTAGAGGTCCGGGTTCGATTACCAATAACTTTTCGAAATTGTTTTCGGAAGTTATGTGTGATAAATATCGATGACTGAAAACTTTGTGGCACTTTGACTGAAAACTTTGTTGTATGGCAATAGGGTCGCCACCTATTCCATTTGGGACGTAAATATAACGGCGAGACGAGTTTTAACAGCCGTTGCCTACACCTTCGGGTAACAAAAGGCGAGAAGTTATGTTAATATATTAAATTTTGAAGTTCACCTATTTGTTAATGTTGTATCTGTGTGTTTATTTTATTACGTGTAACATTATTGTTTCGTTGGGCCCCAAATTAGGCAAAAGCCGTCCCTGGCCCTTGCCCGACACCTCATCAAAGTGCATTTATAGATATATATTGGTATTTCATCAGATATTTTTTCTCTACTTATGGACTAAAATTAAACTTACCATAACATAACTTCACGCCTTTTGTTACCCGAAGGTGTAGGCAGCGGCTTTTAAGCCTCGTCTCGCCGTTATGTTTACGTCCCAAATGGAATAGGTAGCGAACCTATTGCCATACCGGGCACAAAGTTTGTCAGTCATCGATATTTATCACACAGAACTTCCGAAAACACTTTCGAAAAGTCATTGGTGTGAGCCAGTATCAGGAATCGAACTCGGACCTCTGGATCAGAAGCCGTGTGCTCGACCACTGCGCCACCGAGACTAAATTAAACTTAAGCTAAATCATATTCAATCTCGTAATATTTTCTTCAAGTACATAAACATTATATATAAAACTTATAACTTTACCAAGTAAATAAAGCATTTCTCCTCTACGTCTCTGTGGAAAGCCTCCAAATGACAGACATTAACTTTACAGACACGCGACACTCACATAATCTGAATGTATTGTGCTCATGATGACTCCAATTCCTCATAATGAATACAAACACCTCCCGGAGTACGGAGTGGAACGTGCTCTCGCGGGCGTGAATGTAACGTACATATTTTTTTTACTATTTATATGAGTACTACCTGACCACGGACATTTCAAACCGGTATATTATATACTTTTACCACTAAAACGGCTACTGCTCAGTTCTTATTGATCCTTACGTGATGATATGTAGTCCAAAGACAGTCTCGATAAATGAACTATACAATTTTAAAAGCTTTTTTCAATTCTACTAAGTAGTTTCTGTGATTAATGTGTTTAAAGAAACAAATTCTTCCACTTTTTAATATTTATATTATGTATTTTTATATCCAGACCCCATACAAAACATATATGACATTATGCTGGGCGTAACATTATTAACAATTAGGTTGGACATCGAACACAGCGTCCTCCATTCGACAGTTGATAGTTTCACGAATAAACCACAACTAAAGCCACAGTTAAAGCAAATATAACTATTAACGCAATTCCTTAAGTGCCCACTCTCAACGCTCTGTAGAGACAAATAATAATAAAATATAAGCGACTGCAAATAAAAACACAGTTCAAATATATAAGGTTTGGTTTACTTTCCTCTTGCCCACACTCTGCGTGTTTTCACTTGTGTAAGTGAGATAGCTCACACATTGTATGTCCTCGTTGGCGACCGCACTTAAATAGTATTTCTTACTTTCTTAATTGATTTTTTGTTAAGTGTTCCCTTACTCAAATATTCGGAATTATGTCCGAAATTTTAGGATAAATATTTAAGACAATCGCTACTAAAAGGCCAATGCTTCAGTTCTAGCCTTTATCCATAGATGGGCTATTTAAAACTAAATGAGTTTTTAAAACCAGTTAATAATATTTGGAGATTATGGTTCATTCACAACAAACGAAATGATTTCGATTTAATATACATACATAACTTCACGCCAAATCCCTTGCGGGGTAGGCAGAGAGAACGGAGCGCCATAAGGCACGATTCTTACACGCCTCGTTCGCTTCGTTGACCTTCATAACTCTTTTCATGATAGATTATTCAAAAATATGACGTTTAATTAATGAAATATGTGTGGTTAAATATGTGTCCGTCTTCTTTATAAATGTCTACTTACACAAATAAGAAAGATTTTGGAAACTATGTAATAAATTAGGTGACATTTTGTGACTTTGTAATTTGGAGGGTAGTTCTCATTTTATGTCGTTTGTTTGTTGCTATAAAAAGACGTGTATTTATTGTATTGAGACACTTATGGTGAGCGATCCAAGCATACAGAGCTCTGAGTCTTCTACTACATAAAAGCTAAGAGGATTTATCAAAATAAATATTAATAACATATTAAATACTGAATAAATAAATACTGTTAGATGAAAATTAAATAAATACTAATAATAACTAATTAAATAGATAAAAATTAGTAAATATTAATAATAATTGAATAAATAAATATTACCAAATAAATTAAAATAAATTCAAATTAATAAAATAATTCATAAATAAATTTAAATGGTTTTTATTACAAAAATTATTGAAATCAATAAATTACTAATACGATTCTATGAAATGGGGTTTTTGTTACTACCTGACTTTTAGTAGAAATAAATAAATATGTGATACTACATTTATCTTTTATTTTATTAAATAATATATCTGTGGCTGGGGTGTCTCGTGGCGCAGTGGGCGAGCGCACGGCCTCTGATCCAGAGGTCCGGGGTTCGATTCCAGACACTGGCTCACACCAATGACTTTTCGAAATTGTTTTCGGAAGTTATGTGTGATAAATACCGATGACTTGACAAACTTTGTGCCCGGTATGGCAATAGGGTCGCCACCTATTCTATTTGGGACATAAACATAACGGCGAGACGAGACTTAACAGCCGCTGCCTACACCTTCGGGTAACAAAAGGCGTGAAGTTATGTTATGTTATGTGTGTAATATATAGTAATTAATCTATCACACGCGCGTCGGTTTTTGAGGCTCCTAACATCACCTTCCTCCAGAACACGTACTATTTGGTCATGGAATGTGTGTCTTGGCCGCCCTCGACTCCTACATCAATCCGCTTTTGCATTGTATATCTGCTTAGTCAGTCTTGCAACATTCCTTCCTTTCATTCCATTCCTTCCTACATGTCCGAGCCATCGGAGCAAGACCTTTCTTACTTTTGCACTGACACTCTCTTTCAATCCGACTTCCTTCCTAATAACCTTGTTTTCCACGCGGTCAGCGAGGGTCACTCCGCAGATTTTGCGCAATGCACGCTCTGCCATACACAGCTCTCGCTTCCATAAGTTAGCGTTGGGATCAGTATTGTATAATATATAGCTATCCACAATGCAATACTGATCCCAACGCTGCTGCTTTTCTGTTATTATTTTTTGAGCCCAGGAATCTGCCCAACGCTCCATTTACGCTATTACTACTCTACTACTCTTCTGTCTTCATCCTCGGTGTACCTTCCATCCCTGCTAAAAGCGCATCAAAGATATACAATTTCATTCACTTGTTCCAGCACTACATCGTCAACCAATATCCTTGCATTCGTTCTGGATTCGTGCCTTTCAAACACCATAACTTTCGTTTTTATCGCATTTTAATATCAAATATATTTATTTGTTTATTCCTGTAATATGTTATGACATCATAGTATTATTTTTAATCTCAATCAATTTTAATATGCTAAAGGGCTGACTTCGAGGCAAATACGTACTAATAATATCTCGTATATATTTTTACCGAATGAAATAAAAATTATAACCTTTAATTTGGATTCAACACAGACGATTTCACCAATTTGGAGAAAACATTAATCGGAGCAAAGAAAAAAAAAAAAAAAAAAAATTATAAACGAATTTGCCATCGAACTTAATTTCCGTAATATCATCGACATGAAACAAATTAAAAAGCGTTCTGTTTTCAAAATCTATTTATGACTTGACTGACCTTCTTTTTTATAAATATGCTGATAATATCTCAAATTCATTAAAGTTCATCTAACAATTTGCCGTGAAGTTATGTATGTATGAATGTATGTATAACGTATGTTTGATCTGAAATTTATATGGCATGTTTGAAATTTTCAAATGGAAAAAGAACTGCATCAAATCTCGTATTCGCTATAAATCACAAATAAACCATCACAATGTAAATGTTCCACTTTTGCCCACGTCACCCCACCATTGCTCTATTATGATGAGTGAATGTTTTGTCGTTTGTACGCCTCTCTGCCTCCATTACAAGCGTTTTGTTATATTTTTATTAAAAAATATTTCTACTAAAGGAATTCAAACGAAAATGTTTCCTTGCGGTCGGATAACGCTCGCTGCTATTTTATTTACGAGTAGAAGCACTTCGACGTATATTTTCTTGTTTACTTTTAAACGGATAAAGAATAATTGAGTGCTTTATCGAGAAAAGAATAACTGTTTTTTTGCGTAAAGCATATGTACAGGTGAGATGAATGTGTTGGATTTCTATTAAATATAACATAACGTCACTCCTTTGTTACCCGAAGGTGTACGCAGCGGCTGTTAAGCCTCGTCTCGCCGTTATGTTTACGTCCCATATGGAATAGGAGGCGAACCTATTGCCATACCGGGCACAAAGTTTTCAGTCATCAATATTTATCACACTTAACTTCCGAAAACAATTTCGAAAAGTCATTGCTGTGAGCCAGTGTCAGGATTCGAACCCGGACCTCTGAATCAGAAGCCGACCACTGGACTGGTTTTAGATAAAAAAACTCGTTTTTTATTGTACCTTTACCTAGTTTACATAGTTAATGTAAGATCATTGATAATTTGTTTTTAGGTGACATATATAAATCTAGCTTATATGCCATTCTCAATACCCTCAGATAATGACAGCCTGAAATTACAGTATCTATAAATCCAGCGATTCCATTTATCTGGATCGAATAAAAACAATGCGTAAATTTCAATTTGTTTTTATATTCAGTTGTTTTTTATAAATGCTTGAAGATTAATTAGACCACAGATTATAATTCAGTTATTCGTTAACAATAAAATACGAAGTTAATTTTTCTTGTCACGTCTTATTTAAAAATTAAAAATATAAGTTTAGTTGGTTTAGTCGCCTTGGAATGTTTTAAAATTCTGAGGTAGCTATTGAATTACTAGGCTATCGATAAGTCGCAATATTTTTCGCTACATGTTACTGGCTTGTTAAGCGTCATAGAATCATTCGAATACAGTATAAACAGTTCGAATTTCGAATTGAGTCAAATGAGGTACATAATAAAGTACATCCTAACAATATTGGCGAGCGGATCGCTTTATTGACAAAATGATACACGCCGTTTGTGCTCAATTGACTCCTTTGTTTTCGTTGACATTTGTACTACGCCTGTCATATTGATGAAATGAGAATATGTAACGTAACAAATCATTACGAATACATGCATATATGTCTCCATACTTTGTAGGATTCTATAGGATACAAATATTTGTAATGTAACTGAAGAAAGTAAATCTAAATTTTGAAACGATATTGTTGGCTGAAAATGGATATTTATATGACAGAGAAGGTGGTTTATCTGGTCATTATTCACATATTGGAGGTATCATTATTGAATTTTTACGTAACTTTACGTCTTTAATACCCGAAAATTTAGGTTGCGTCAACTAAAAATAGAAAAAATATGATGATCCCACTACAGCCGCTCATGGACACATGCGACACCGATGGTGTTACAGTTGCGTTGCCGGCTTTTAGGAGAATAGGATTGGAAAGGAGATGGGGTGGCGGAGGGGGTCCTCCGGGTACCTTTCACGCGGCAAAACTTTCCGTCTATGTTCTGAGAAGCCGTAGTATTTCACTGGTCTAACCAGCCAGAGAAAGAGTAAATTTTATTTAGTCAGTAATAGATACTTGTCTGATAGAAATACGAATACTTTTGAACTCAAAGCGGCGCTAACTAGCAACACATTTAATAATTTGCCCCCTTTTGAAATTCATAAAACTATGTAATAATTTGGCAATTTACAACTAATTCTGTTCAACGGATGAGTAAAAAAACATGCAAGAGGTCTTCATAATCTTTGGCATTTATAATATTATTAAAATACTGTGATAATTATCGCTGTCCATTAGATTGAATCATCAATCCAATCTTAATAAAATGTACTTTGATAGAATTAACAGAATCCGACATGTAAATAAATGTAACTGACTAAAAGTAATGAATTGACTTCAGTATTCATTAACTTGATTGATTTATGATAAAATATCAATTAAAACTCTTGCCTGATACGTTCATATCGAATCGGTTGTCTATGTTTATAATAAAATAACTGCTGCAATATCCGTTAATATCATAATTAATATTATCATAATTTTAATATCAATTTACAATGTTTAAAGTTAATCCTATGCTCGCCAGTTTGTCTTAAATACATATAAGCATTCTGTTATTTATTTTAAACATGGCGCTTGCATTTCTCAAAGGAACACCTCCTTTACCACCTACCACCTATACCACCAATATTGTCAAACCATAGCAAAAACAAACAGTATGATAAATAAAAAAAATCATTTCACAAACTAAACTCACTAATCTCTGATTATTTCTTGTAGTATTAGATAGTTATCTAATTATACTTTATTATAACTTTACTATACGACATCATACGACGCAATCAAGATGGCCAGATTAATTAGAGAACAAATATTCCATTAGTCATCAAGAAATTCCACAATATATTAATTCTCATTTAAGTTGAAGACAATAATTATTATTCAGCTACCAACTGCGTAACGTATCGTACACGCCGTCTACTATCACCGAGCCAGTGTACTTAGCTGATTACGAACACAGCGTTGAATACGCGGTCTCTCTTATTAACATACTAACCTAATTACCGCGGCACTACCTCCTCCATAGTTGTCTTATTAGTGCGGAGAGAATGCCGAAAAGGAGAATTAGTTATTGAGATACCGCGCATACTGAGTTCTAATCAAATATGCTAAATTTGCTGAGAGAATGTGTCTTCGTTTTCAATGTTTTTCTCGGTTTTTCTTGAGTTTTTTGTTGTTGTTTTTTGTCTTGTTTTTTTTCTTTACTAACATTAATTAAAGCCGAGACTTCGAACATTTGTTATTTTTTTCCATTTTTGTCATTTTCTACCTGAAGTTGTAGGCAGAGGCTGTATACCTCGACCCAAATAAAAAGTGGCGAAACTTTATACCATACACCGGACACAAGGCTGTCATCCATCGTTATTTATCCCAAATAAGTTTTGAAAAATCATTGTTTAAACTTCTTTATTTCAAACCGAAGTACTCGTTCTCCAGACCTCTGATATGACTAAGTTAATACACTCGAGAGCAATGAATCCGGGTCACTTAAAGAATCCTAAAAATCTCGGAAACTAAAAATGCTAGGTTAATGCAATAAATTGTATTTAATAGACAATGTAATACTCATTAAATGAAGGTATTAAAACTTCTTAGTTATTGTAAAGTTATATCATAAAAAAATCAAATTTGAAAAAGGGCCACTTTCGAAGATGGAACTACGAAATTACAGCATTTGGTTTTGCTTTTGTTTGTAATCTGTCATTTATGTGGGTACATAAACCATGTTGATAGTGCTCTATATTCATTATTCAAGCTGAAATTATGTCGCTTACGCCTGAAGAATGCACCAGAATACTTACAATGCTGGAAACCGGCCGGAGTCAGCGCGATACAGCCAGGACTGTTGGTGTGTCGCTGTCAACAGTACAAAGAGTTCTCCGACGTTACGAAGAAACTGGTTCTAACCTACGCAGACCAGGAACGGGCAGAACCAGGTATACCACAGCACGAGAAGACCGATACTTGGTGAACACCATGCTTCGAAATCGCTTTCTCACAGGAACTGAACTCACCAATCAGTTTCGACGCCTCGGAGGAAGTAACCCAAGTGCATGGACAGTAAGACGTCGGCTTGCTGAATCTAACTTAAAACCCCTTAGACCTGCAAACGGCCCTAAACTGGAGCGTGGGCATCGTATTTCAAGACTAAGATATGCCCAGAGCCACGTAAATTGGAGTATTGAAGATTGGTCAAAAGTTATGTTCTCCGACGAATCAAAATTTATGCTCTACAAGCACGATGGAAGACACAGAGTGTATCGAAGACCAGGGGAAAGATTCAAGCAAGCATGCATCGAGGAAAAAGTAGCCTACGGTGGTGGGTCTGTACTTGTGTGGGCCGGAATTTCTTCTGAAAGTCGCACAGAGCTGGTGATCATAGAAAACGGCTCTTTAACTAGCGTAAGATATGTGGAAGAAATCCTCAATGATCACGTTGGTCCATTTATGGTCAATTTAGGTGAGGATGCTATATTTATGCATGACAATGCCCGACCTCATACAGGTAGGATTGTGAATGACTACCTTCAAGAGATGAACATTACTCGTATGGAGTGGCCAGCGCGCAGCCCGGATATCAACCCGATCGAGCATGCTTGGGACGAGCTAGGCAGATGCGTAAAACAACGAAACCCTCCCCCAATCACGCTTCGTGAGCTCAAAATTGCTCTCACAGAGGAATGGGAGAATATTCCCCAAAATCGTATAAGGAACTTGGTGTACAGCATGCCAAACCGCGTAAACGCAGTAATGGAAGCACGAGGAGGCAATACGAAGTATTAAAATTCAAGAAAATCGTAATAAAGTTCAAAAATTTCATGTTTCCTATTTTTGTTTTAAGGAGAGATCAGCAGATTTTTTCTTTATGTAATTTTGTGTTAATAAAATGTATGGTGACTCATATTTTTTTTACTTTCATTTAAGGAGTATTACATTGTCTATTAAATACAATTTATTGCATTAACCTATCATTTTTAGTTTCCGAGATTTTTAACATTCTTTAAGTGACCCGGATTCATTGCTCTCGAGAGTATCTAAGTCTAAATACATAACCTTATTTGGTTAAATTATGTTTAAGTAAATAAGTAGGTACATATATGGTTCGGGCGAGGAAAATTAGCAATTCTTTTTCAAATGAAATTTTATAACATGTTAAACATATAAACAAAACCATATTTATTTATGTTTTAAAGCAAAACATGAAACACCACAAATGCAGAAGTGTCGGACAAACTCTCTGCAAACGAGGCGCCGCCCGCTAACAACCGGAGCAAGTTAAATACTTCTTGAATAATTTATCACTTTGCACAACAAATTATTGCGAACTGTGTTGGCTTTTTTACAATTATTATTAGTTTCGGAACCGAAGTTTGTTCTCCTTTTGTTTTTCTATTTATGTAATTTACATAAATTTAAAATTAGAACGCCCGCGTTTACTTTTTTTTTTTTCATCCTTTTTACATTGATGACTTACTAAGAGTGGCGTGGAAGAAATTGTTTTTGGCAATATTGTATCTGATATAAATTTAAATTTAAAACACCTAAAATTATTCTAGTTTTCGTTGCACAACTATTCTAACAGAAGGAGAATCGTAGAAAATGGTTTTAACAATATGGCCGCTACTTGCACATTTAAATAGTAGGGTTGTCGCTGATGTGTTATCCTGTTTACAAGGAGTACAATAAAGAATTATGTACATATATATTATATATATTTAAATTATATATATAATTTAAATCACAGACACTTATTTACTACATTTAAAATAAACATCGTGACATAGTCAAAACCGCATAGTATGTATTGGACCATAAATCACGTGCAGTAAAATATTTGTGTATATGTAAATTTAGCAATAAAACTTAATGTGTATATTCAAATGTACCGTCAGACGAACGAACGACGAAACAGAAATTATTCAGATCAAATGAGTGAGTGTGTACAGACTCGGTGCAAACATCGCCAATAAATTAATTAATTCAGAACCATCGACTGAAGTGTAAGTATTATCTCTTTGAACTCATGCGGTCTCCGTAGCTTTCAGATTCTTATGTTACTAACTAGTTATTCTGGCGAATTTTGTAACATTAAAAAATACTGACTTTCCCCCCTGGTGTGCGCAGAATTTAATAAGTGCCAATGAATTTAATACAATTTATTTGGAAACGAAAGAATTTCTAATACAACTGCATGCCAGTGACAATCTCGTCAGTAAAAATCAGTTCAGACATTTCAGAGATTAACTGGAATAAACAGTCAACAACATTTTCTTAAATGCTATTTTGTGATTGATTCATCATCATGCTGGACATAGGCCCCCCTATAGAGCGCTACAACTGCCGGTCTGGTCAATCATTGTGGGTTTTTTCCATAATCGCCACGCTTGGCAGGCGGGCTGGCGATCGCAGTAGGCTGAATTTTTTTGAGAGAGAATGCTGCTGCTCATTCTTCTAGCTTTTCCCTTAGTCACCTTTTACGACACCCACGGGAAGAGATGGGGTGGCGGTATTCTAAGCCGGCGCCACACTGAAATGATTTTGATTGATTGGATTGATTAAATAATTGTAATTTTGATATTAAAAACAGACACTCCAATTTAATTGATTTGTATAAAGGGAATTAACCTCATTGCAGGATTAAATTTAATTTTCTATTTAAATAACGTGGACTAAAACTATATTATCTGTCAAACATAATATGAAGAACAAAATACGATCAACATTACTTATTACCATTTACTTTCCAGCGTATTTTTAATCTATAAAAAATCAGCTCATAACGGCCGTGTACAAAATGATTATATTTTTGTAAATCTTCCAATAGTTAGACACTTTATTTGCTGTTGCAACTGGACAGTAGAATTAATTGATTATAATAATTATTTGTACTACGCAATGTATACTGAACTTTACAATGAGACCTTCCTTATGTGGTGACATTGAAAGCACGTTCTGCGCTAAATTCTAACCGCTTGATATTTATACAGGGCGTCACTTGCAGCATTTTGAATTAGAGAACTGTCTTTGTATTCGTATTTCAAAAAATATCTTCTGAGGAGTTTAAGAAAATTTGGATTATTTATTGAATACTCAGTCTAGTGTTATTTCTTTGCAAATATGTATATCGTTTTATTTATATCTTGATATTCTCTTTCATTGCTGTAGAAGAAGCTGCCAATGTTCTAAAAATTTACCAAAGTGACCAGAAGATCGTAATAGTCAATTGAGATCATCATATCTCTGTCTATCACAATCAAAGGCATTTTTTGCGATTAGTCCTTTATTAATGCTCTATTTAATTTTATTTTGAAAATGAAATTGTGACATTTTTAATAGCAATTAACTTTCGATAAAGCAGTTTTAGTATATGAAAATAGAAGTGTTTATTACATAATTAATTTGCTAAAACATTCAAACCAAATACATTTTTTAAATATTCATAGCATTGATTATAATATATTAAAGGCATTGATTGATTGATTTAGGGCAACTGTATCCACTCAGTACGAGTCCGCCATCACTATCTCATGTCACTCAGCATGATTTAATTAAGTGATTAATTTATTTATAGTATTTAGTGTTAAAACTAAATGATAAGATGATTGTAGTTTATAAAAAAAAGTAAAAAGTGGTAGCGCAGCGCAGTTTGCTGCATGTTAAGTGGCTCATGTCGCATTTTGCTCGGTGAGAGATGCTAGATCTTGATAGCTTTCAACCCCATCCTTATCCCGAGGACTTGTTGTGCCGACTCTACTTAAAGGCAGGAAAATAATGACGATGACCTAATAATATTAAGTACTAAAACAATAAATAGGATAGTATGTACGTAGTGTCCAAAAAAATTATAGAAAACTGTTGTGTTGAGTTGAATCTACTTATTTATTTAATAAATATTATGTTATTTGCAATTACTCCGATATAAATGTTCAAATTCAAACCCTTCACGCTTTTTTATACCCGAAGATATTGCAGCGGATGTTATATCCTAACACGTCGAATTTTTGCGTCCCACATGAGAGATCCTATTGCCATGCACCGAGCACCATTTTCTTAGCCATTTTTATTTTTAACACAAAACTTTCTAAAAGAATTATTGGGTTGGGCAACCTTCAGACCATCGAGAGAACATGTTGCTAGGAATTGTTAACCTACTGTGGCGCGGCGGAAGATACGCCCGAGCATACCTTCCAGGTGTGCCCGTCGTGGGCTGGGCCGCGCCGCAGTTTGATCGCGGTGGTTGGGCCGGACCTGTCACTCCCCAGCGTGGTGGTTGCCATACTGGCCGAAGGTGAAGCATGGTTGGAGTTTGCCTCCTTTTGCGAGGAGCGGGCGCGGGAGAACGATCCTCTCGTAGCACCGCTCCGCAGGAGAAGAAGGGGGGGAAGGAGGCGACAATTCGATCGCCAAAATCAACTCCTTCCCGGTGTAGGGCGGGTTACTGGCGCGGAGGCGCCCTCACCAGCATTGCACTTGACTACACCCTCGTCGGAAGGCGATGGCCTGCGATCTCCGGCTATTCCCAAGCCCCTCACCATCGCGAGGGGCGCGCGGAGCCTGCCGTAAGGGCGGGAAAATTGTCGGGAGGGACTGGCTGAAAGGCTCGGCCGTGTCCCAGTTTCCCCTAACGTCACGAAGCTGGAACGGCGCTGGGTTGTTTTAGTGGGTACCCCGAACTACCATCTCCCGGGAGCCCCACATAACCCTCGAACCCCCGGGTGGGAAGCGTATGCACAATGCAATTTTTCCCAGCGACAAAAAAAAAGGAAATGGTGACCTAATTTTGCTAAATGTATGTAACACCACCAGTGGTGTTACATACCCCCACAACTTCGGGTAAAGATGTCGTGTTAAGATACTAAAAAGATTTTTGCTTCTCTCATGTGACCTGAATACCAAAATCCTCTTGATTTTTATTTTATTTGATGTAAAGCGATGATGTGTGATAAATACGTACTGTTTAGCATGATATTGTATTCATTTTATCAAATACACTTGCAGTAGAAATATTTGGCAGACTGTATATATCAAATATTATCTAATATATAAATATTTTATTAACTATATAAAGTTCTCTTTATGGAAAATAAGGGCAAACGCTAATACAGATGTGTCTCCCGTTGGCAAGAAATAAATGACGCCCATAACACCTGCAACACAGGTCGTATTACAGCTGCGTTGCTGGCCTTTAAAATGGAAAAGTAATGGGGAGGGGCCTCAGGACATCTCGCGAACGAGATCTTGGTATTTATTTAATTATTTTGAAAATACAGCTTATCATGAAGTCAGTTACAATTTCTATCTCTAAACAGATAAAAATATTTATATCAGAAGCAGTTTGCTGCATGAATGAAACTGCTCGACCGGTGATATATACACCGAATTTTGGCATCAAGTAGCGTACGTCGCGTTTTGTTTGGTGACAGAGTCATCCGGGGGCAAAACCTCTTCCCTCCTTCCCTCCACATTCCAAACCCACTCTATAAAATATAAAATATTTATTATTTCCATCTCCATCCAAAGAGCACAGATCTGTGATAAAACTTTCGAGAGGTTTGACAATGCAACTATAATATTATGTGTTGCAGGGCGCTAGTCACTATCAGGTGACACACTTGCTTCCATCTATTCCATAAACTGAAGATTCTCAGGATAAGCAAGATCTAAAACCATTCAGAAATATTTTACAAATAATACTCATCGTTCAAAGTGAATAAATAGAACGCGAACTATTAGAGGCCCATTCATGACGTGAAAACCAACAGTTTTTTAATGTCATACGAACGAGTCAGCGGCAGTAAGCGACCGCAGCAACTGCTTCTCTCTGATGCTGTAACGAGCTGGCACACGTTCACCAGTTTTGGCAAATGCGATGCTGTGGTTTACTATAAATACTGGTACACTGAATATAATGCACTCTTTGTATCACATCATTTGGCACAGTCCAATGCAAGCTAGACTTAAGTTTAAAATACGACAAAATAGCTCAGTGTCACCGGCATACTCTTATTTTGCAATATGTTTAATAAAATAATTTTGACAGTAATGACAGTTATGTATTCGAATGTGAAACGTTTTGTTAGCGGTTTTATTTTTTTAATAGCGCTAAGTTGCTTTGAACATGCTACATACAACTGATTTAAAGATTGGATGTTGAATGTGTAGTAACTAATATTAGGGTTACTTACTCCAGGGAATCCAGTGAAGATTCATCCGATTAATGATACATTAGATTCTTCCGAACATTTCAACATAATAATATGTTGGTTGATGAAAAATACTACAGTATTGTTTTAACAATTTAGATAGTCGTACTAGTCTTATGTTTTTGCTAATTTATGTGTTACTTATTTTTCTATATAATTCCAAATAACACAATTTATAATCAATTAGTCCGTACATGATATCATAGATAATATGCAATTGGACGAGGTACATTTGATCGTCTCTATGAGAAGTAGGTGATAAAAATTGTCAGGGAACATTAAATACATATTGGTATTTAATAACAAAAACTTTCTTAAGCAAATCTCATCTATTATAAATTATTATATTAAATTTTGTTGGCTACTTAAAAGAGGGTAATTTCTAAATAATACTAATAATTACTTATTAAAATTACTTACAAACAATATAGTCACATAAAAAGAAATTATTTCGTTCAGAAACGACATTTATATATTACTAGGAACGTATGTGACAGCTGATGTTCAGTAACAGCAAATATCTAAAGTAAACAATATGGTCATGTGGAATGTTTGTTTAACATACAAGATATCACTTTCTGTCAATGGAAGATGGACTAGATTGACTAAGCAGATATACAGTACGAAAGCGGAAGGATTTATAATTTGAGGACGGCTACTACACATTTTTCTATGATCAAATTGAACGTGTCATTGCAAAGTTGGCGCCAAAATATCAAAACGGGTAAAAATTGGTGAATGCAAATTATTAAAAGGCATGAAAATAAAAGACAAAAGTTATGTTTGCATTGAAAGAGAAACTAAATAAATTGTTCATGCAAATGGAACAGTGAACGAATTCCTACATCTGAGTAACATGTTTAATAAAGACAAAATGTGTGAGCAAGTTATTGAAAGGAGATTGACAACTGGTGGCGGTGACTGGTGACAAACGTTTGCATGTTTTAAAATTCATCATCATCATCAGCCAGATCGGTCTTCTGCTGAACGAAGACCTCATAGCACGCCGTAACTTGCATCCAACGACCGCCTAGTATTTTAATTGGTTCGTCAGTCCATTTAATAAGGACCATCGAACTAGTCCGTAGCATAACATATGAACTGTTTTAAATTGAATTGTTTTATTTTTTTTTAACATGTTTATGTAATATATTTTTCAATATTTACAATTCATTTACAGAGTTATAGATTATTGTTTTCATTATATTCAAAAAATATTCATTGTAATATTTTAATAAATCAATCTAAATATAATATGGAGCTATCAAATCAATAGGACAATTCAGTAATAGTATAAAGTCGAGGGAATATTACAAAAACACTACAACATTATAAACTGTCCTATTTACTTTTATTACATAAATAATATGAACAAGACAATATTCGAGAAACCTATAAAATTTGATCGTGTGCAGACTACGTACAAGTTCCTTCTCACGATATTATCCAGATGTGCAACTACTGTTGTGAGATGGAACAGCAACACGTTGGAGCAGAATTATATGAAATAAACGCTATATTGAAATAAGTCAGCCATGTGTGCTAACATTGACATGACAGTCTCATTTTTAATCAAAGAGATCATCTGCTGCTATGTGACTAGCGCCGACCATGGACACCTGAAACTAAGGAAGTGTCACAATTGCCTTTAAGGGGGCGAAATGGATACAGAGGGTAAAGGAGTGGACCTCCGAGTCCATTTTTAGCCAAACGAAAAGCGGCCTGAGCCACTTTACGTGGATATTCTGAAAGGTACCACGATCGGTAAAATACCACGACCTCTCGGAATATTGCCGTGTAGTGGTTCACGCCGCATTTCGTTCGGTAAGAGAGGTATCCTGGGGCCCGATCCCCGTTAGGGGAAACAGGATCCTTTTCCCTCCTACTCCCTTAAAGGACGGCAACGCACCACGGTCTTCATGGGCGGTGAGTGGTTGCTTGCCAATGGGTGACCCACTTGCTCGTTTGCCATCCTATCCCATAAAAACGTAAGTAAAAAATGCTATAGATTTAACAATATAAATTAAAATTTTACAAGTCTTTGTCTGCCACTGATTTGCGCAAAGTTAAAGACCATATTCTACGTTTTAACCCTGAAAGGGAGTTTATTTCTAAAGATGCACTATAGTATATTTAAACATCGTGTTAAGATACATTTTAAATTTCAAGTCGCTTATTTTAAGAACATATACTGTACCTTATATAACATTGGAACCCAAGTTTTACCCCCTTAGGGATCGAGTTTCGCAGAATCCGTTCTAAAGTGATGTTTACATGCTATAGAGACTAAATTTCATCCAACTTGCTAAATTTCTAGTTCCTAAGTGTTGGAGTATCTAAAATTTTGTGATTAATTAGCGAGCAGTATTTATATCTGTTATATGTCTACTAGCTGACCCGGCTAACATTGTTTCGCCTCAAATGCAATAAATGTGTTTCTTTTTTTTATGGGATAGGAGGGCAAACGAGCAGGCGTGCCACCTAATGGTAAGCAACCAACGCCGCCCATGGACACCAGCAACACATATAGTGTTACTGTTGCGTTGCCGACCTTAAGGGATAGGGGAAAGGAAAGGATGGGGAAAGGGGGGTGGGCCTCCGGATACCTCTTTCACCGAACAAAACGCGGCATGAGCCACTTTACGTCGGTCTTCTGAGAGGTCCTGGTATTTCACCGGTCGAGCCGGCCCATTCATGCAGAGAACTGCTTGGCTCTACCACTGTCAAAATGTGAATTTTGGATTTTATTAGATTCAATAGGCGCGCGTTGGCCGTTTAAAGAAATACGCTAATCCCTAAGAGATAGACATACACCATTCTGGACTTTTTTGTAGACAAATTTAAAGTGTATAACAATGTAGTACATTAATATTTATTAATTTTATTATATATATTTAATTTATATTTATTAATTTGAACAGTGGTAGAGCCAATCAGTTCGCTGCATGAATGGGCCGGCTCGACCGGTGAAATACCACGACCTCTCAGAAGACCGTGGTAAAGTGGCTCATGCCGCGTTTCGTTCGGTGAGAGAGGTACCCAGAGGCCCACCCCCCTTCCCCGTCCTTTCCTATCCCCTATCCCTTAAAGGTCGGCAACTCAACAGTAACACTATATGTGTTGCTGGTGTCCATGGGCGGCGTTGGTTGCTTACCATCAGGTGACACGCCTGCTCGTTTGCCCTCCTATCCCATAAAAAAAAAAATATTTATATCACTTTGAGTTCGGGCAGAAATTAGAGCGCAACAGTTTAAAAATAATACCGTTTATCTACTACGTGTATAAAAAGCAAGAAAAATCGTTTAAACCTTCTATCTTAAATAACCGTATTAAAATCTGCAGTTTTAAAGATTTAATATATATGAATATAGTGACAAAGAGAGCGACTTCATTTTATACTATGTAGTGATATGTCGGAGCATGAACACAGTGGCACCATCTTTAAAGTACGAGTATGTGTGAACTGTGTTGTAGGTGTCTATGGGCTGCGGTAGTTGCTTACCATTAGGTGACTCGTTTGCCCCTTCTATTCCATAAATAAACTGTAAAAATGTGCTACATACGTAGTACATATTATTATTATCCGCGATCAAGAGCGGTCAGGAGTTATACTTCCGGCCTGAACAAACATTTGCATGTTGAACCGCGCCTGAACTTTTACTTTTTTAAATTTACTGAAAAACATATTTGAAATGTTTCCTCGTTCCACGGAACAAGTTTTTTATCTCGGCTAGGAATAGATAGCAGTGTGTGAATTGTGTTTCCTAAAATACGATAGAATGTTATCTTTGTATTTTATATTTTAAAGATTGAAAAAAAAATATCTAATGCAGCGAAAATAAGTTTCGAATTAATAATAATACGAGAAGGCGAGTCATCCGATAGCAACAAACGCTGACCATGGACACCTCGCGTTACTGGCCCTTACAATGGAATATGGAAGGGTCGGAAGTGGGATATGGAAGGGGTCGGGATTGAGATGGGAAGGGGAGAGAGGATGAAATTGGGCCTCCGGATACTTCTGTTACCGAGTGAAATGCGGCATGAGCCACTCTAGGGCGATATACTAAGAGGTTGTGGTATCTCACCGGTCTAGCCGATCCATTCATCTACTGTTTTGTTCTGAGATTTTTGTATCCTCCTATTTAATTATATTAATTTGGCAGTAAAGCAAACCTTTATATATATTTTAGAGTAAATTCTAACATAAGTAATAAAAATTGGATTAAAATTCGATTCCTTTAAATAGACAGTGGTAGAGCCAAGCAGTTCGCTGCATGAATGGACCGGCTCGACCGGTGAAACACCATGACCTCTCAGAAGACCGACGTAAAGTGGCTCATGCCGCGTTTCGTTCGGTGAGAGAGGTACCCGGAGGCCCACCCCCCTTCCCCATCCTTTCCTATTCCCTATCCCTTAAAGGTCGGCAACGCAACAGTAACACTAAATGTGTTGCTGGTGTCCATGGGCGGCGTTGGTTGCTTACCATCAGGTGACACGCCAGCTCGTTTGCCCTCCTATTCCATAAAAAAAAGGTCCAATCGCAAAGAGTTAAATTGACATTTTTTATGTTATTTGTGTTCTATAATTTATTTATGTAGATAGTAATTATACCTTGAGGTAACTATTTCCAATAATCGTTGAGCGAGATGACGACGACGCATCGACTATATAATCCGATCAAGTCCGAGAGCTTAATACCGTGAAGTTAGTAACGTTATAATAAAACGTTTAACGGATATGGCAACATATATTTCACACATAAACATAACATAGATGAATATTAGTCAAAAGAACGCCTCCGACTCCTAGTGGAGTACTTACTGTAGATGTTGTAATATCACATTGTTGACCTAAGCAAGAATTGAAGAAGACCGCTTTGAAGAGTATGAAATGAACTATTTATTGATGAACTCATGGCTTATGGCCCTATAGGTATATCATTGCGCTGAAAAGCATAGAAATGGGAAGTATTCATGAAAAATATTACAGCAACGTGATAAAATTATTATTTTCAGGGGCTTTCGTTGCGAGCGCTGTGTGAGCGGTTAAAGTTTCGCAATTAATAATGTAAGACAGGGCGTTTCCTTTTTTTAAAAAACAACATCCTTTTCGGGTTGACTTACTATGAAATCTTTTCTGTAGTAAATTGTGTATTATAGTGTTACGTATGTAGGAGTCAGTTGCCACATCTCTCCATGACTAGATATCGAAATAGCGAAACTATTCCCTTTCGTTGGATGACTGTTACATTTCTGATTGACATGTCCGCCCTCTGGGAGGGCAGGAACATGAGACATGTTTATCTGATCAATGATACGATAATTACCAGCATTTATTTTTCCTTCACTATTCAATATACCTACTTGGTGTATGGCATGTCATAAGAAAGAAAAAAATAACATAACCGACATAACCGAATAAAATATTATGAATATTATACATTTTTCTTTCTGTCATATTAATATGTTACATGAACATTTAAGGAGCAGTAGTATAATGTACTAAGTAAGTGGATAAAAAATTCATTCTATTATTAATTACTTATAATGTACCCATGACGTATGTACCTTTCCATGAATAAATTGAATGTGTCCTTACAAAAGGTGACGTCAGGCAAAATACTTGAAATTACGCATCCAATTAATTATGTAAGTATACATTTCTAGAGTTACTAGCAGTTTTCAAATGTAAGATTCGCGATAAATGTCTTTATTGATTTTGTAACTGCATATTCAAACTAGAGACCTCTAAATCAGATGCGATGAACTATTGAGTCACTGGCGCCCGAATACTGAACCGCCACTCAAATCTGACAATCAATAAAGTGCTACTTACTGCTCAAATTTGACGTATTCTGTCGAATGTGACAGGTACTTAAACGCTTAAGTAGCGCTTATATATTTGAGTGGCGGTTCAGTATTCGGGCTTGGATCTGTTTGATCATTCATCGTTCATCATCATCATCATTTTCCTGCCCTTGTCCCACTCTATGTGGGGTCGGCACAACATGTCCTTCTTTTCCATTCTCTCCTGTCACTCGTCGTTTTCACACTTACTCCCTTCATATTCATATCAACTTTTATACAGTCCATCCATCTCTTTATCGGCCTTCCTCTACTAATGTGTCCATCCACAGTCATTCTCATCGTTCTCCTTGTGACATGGCTTTCGTCCCTTCTCATAATGTGGCCATACCACGCCAATCTACCACTTCTAATTTTTTCCGTGATTGGTGCTACTTTCATGCTTCCTCTTATATACTCATTTCTTATTCTATCCCTTTTTGTCACACCACACATCCATCTTAACATTCGCATTTCTGTTGCATGTACTCTCCTTTCATCCACTTCTTTCATAGGCCAACATTCAGACCCATACAATACGACAGGCCTGACAACCGATTTGTATATTTTCCCCTTTAATTTAAGGGGCATCCGTGGGTCGCATCCTGTTCCTGAGACCTGTCGCCATTTCATCCATCCCGCATTCATTCTGTTATTCACATCCCGGTCAATATTGCCATCGCATTGAATAAGCGAACCAAGGTATTTGAAGTTTGACGTAACTTTGAGGCTTTTTCCGTCCAAAGATATTGAGGAAAAGCCAGAGGAGCCACCAAAGTCACAGAAAAGGTGCTCAGTTTTATCGCGGCTGATCTTAAAACCGACTCTCTCTAGCTTATTCTGCCATCTTTTCAGCCTACTTTCTACCTCGGCCGCTTCCTCTCCTACCAGAACAATGTCGTCAGCAAAGAGCATGCACCAGGGTGCGTCCTCCTGAATGTCCGATGTAAGAGCATCGATTATCAGGAGGAACAAATAAGGGCTTAATGCCGATCCCTGGTGTAAGCCCACATCCACACTGAACTGGTCGGTGACGCCGGCTACGGACCGGACACTAGTATACGCTCCTGCATACATCGCTTGCACCAGCCTAACATACTTCTCGGGCACTCTTTTTTCTTTTAAAGCCCACCACAGAACTTTACGAGGAACTCTGTCATATGCCTTTTCTAGGTCAATAAAAACCATATGCAAGTTCTTGTGTGCATGTCGGTATTTTTCGGACAGTTGCCGAAGAGCGAAAATTGCATCTGTTGTTCCTCGTCCCGGCATAAATCCGAACTGGTTCTGGGTGATCTCACTTTCTTCTCTCATTCTTCTCGCTATCACTTTCTCCCATATCTTCATACTATGTGACATGAGCTTTATTCCTCTATAGCTATTACATTCTTGGACATCACCCTTGTTTTTATAAATGGGCACCAGCGAACTGTTGCGCCACTCATCTGGGATCGTCTCTTCCTGAAACAGCTTATTGAAGAACAAAGTCAGCCACTTACATCCATCATCTTCCAAAATCTTCCATGCTTCTGCAGGTATACTATCTGGTCCAGTTGCTCTATTACTTTTCATACTTCGTACTGACATTTGCACTTCTTTCACGGTAATTTCATTCACCATATCTACATTTGTATAGTTTTCTTCTAATATACCACTCCAAGCATTCTCTTCATTCATTAGCTTACTAAAATATTCCTTCCATCGCTTTTTTATTTCTTCATTATCCATAAGCACTCTTCCATTATCATCTTTTATACATTTTACATGCATAATATCTCTCTCATTCATCTCTCTTTGCTTAGCTAGTCGATATAGATTTTTTTCGCCTTGGGGACTTTCAAGACTTTGATATATCTTATCATGTACTTTGGCCCTTGCCATAGCTACCTTTTTCTTGGCAATTTTCTTAAGCGTACAGTACTGCTTCCTTTTACTCTCTTTCATGATCACCTCATCCTCATTCACACTCTTCCATTCTTTAAAAGCAAACTTTTTATCTTTCAACACCTTTTGTAGTTCTTCGTTCCACCACCAGGTTTCTCTCTTAATTGTTCCTTTCCCTTTAGTCATACCTAAAACATCTTCTGCAATTTTTCTCATTCCTGAAGCCACTTCATTCCAACATTCATTCACTTTCATTCCTACCATACGGTCATTCATTTCTAACATTTTATCAACCACTTTTTCTCGAAATCCTTTCGCACAATCTTCTTTTTCTAGCATATCCCACTTAATTTTTGGCGGGGGTTTGGGTTTATTATTGGTTAATTTTATCACTAGTTTCATTTCCATTAGCAGTAACCGGTGTTGTGTTACTACTGCTTCTCCAGGTATCACTTTGCAATTAACGACTGTCTTGATATGATTTCTTCTTGTTAAAATGTAATCTATTTGTGTATTAAAATTTCTGCTATTGTATGTAATTAGGTGTTGATTCCGTTTTTGAAAAAAAGTATTTGCAATTGCCAAATCGAAAGCGGAAGCAGTTCGTAATAATGCTTCGCCTTCCCGGTTTCGAGTCCCAAAGCCCCAGCCACCATGTACTCTTTCAAATCCTTCATTCATCCGTCCTACATGCCCATTAAAGTCTCCTCCAATGAGCAACTTCTCATTTTGGGGTATACCCATCACTATATCATCAAATTTTTCCCAGAACTTCTCTTTCATTACCTCGTTGCATCCTACTTGGGGCGCATACACACTCATTACATTAAAAATCACATTCTCTAACATAAATTTGACTAACATAATCCGATCATTCACTCTATTCACCTCTGTCACACACTTTTTCAGATTCTTATCAAGGACCACTCCCACTCCATTCTTTCTACCATCATCTCCACAGTAATATAATTTATACCCCGCCCCAATTTCTCTTACTTTCGTTCCTTTCCATTTAGTTTCTTGAAAACACGCTACATTTATACGTCTCCTTTCTAAAACATCCGCAAGCTCTCTTCCCCTTCCAGTCATAGTTCCCACATTCCAGCTTACTATCGATCATTCATCGTTATCCACTTGAAACGTTACGTAGCAAGTAACTACAAGATCCACGGCAGCGCTACGCGGTGCTACGAACTTGCTACGATCAGCTACGAAACTTGCGTGAGCACGTCACGCATGCATCTGATAAACACATTTTTGTTAGTTTTATTCTGACTTTATTATCTATTTCTGGTGCTTGTGAGTTTTGAGACTATTTACTATATTGACAGCTATATAACCAGGATATGAACTTAGTGTATTCACCTCTTTCACGCCCGAGGTTTTTTGTAAAGCACGCTGAAGTGATAAAATATGTTGCTCCGTTTGACATTTCCTTGCCATAATCCCATCAACAATCCGTAATTAGTATTTATAGATTCAATGAATGACCCTTATTGTCAAATATTATGATTAAATAACGTTGAAAAGCCACAAGTCTATAATACTAGTAATAACTATATATAGGCGTTTATTTAAGAAGGTATCCGTTTCACAACTAGTTCGAAGCGACCTACGAATAGTTTAAACTTGAGGTTTAAGTTAACCGAAAGTTATTTGGTTTGGTTTAGTTAGTTAGTTTCCATTGCATGCTTAATAGACTATGTGAAATTTAAATTCGTAAAAATGTAACTTTTTAAGGGAAAAAAGTATGAACACTTTGATTTCGTTCGTGTTTTCTTATTCCACGAAGGCACTTTTTATGCGCTCGTGTTAATATATAATGTTAATTTGATGATAAATTAATCTTATGTACATATTAACTATTTACTTAAATAAAGTTCAAAATTAAGTTTGGTTGCCTATTAGCTCTCTCAGGGAACGAAACGCTATGAGCTATTTATTTTACATCGATTTCTTTCAGGGTTTTAGTATTTCTTCGGCTGCTTGAGGACCTTTAAGTTTCTGGATTACATTAATAGCTACCATTTAATAATGGTCACAACGTAACAGTGTTAGTTTTATTGGTGCCTATATGAACATAATCTGAAAGAGAGTGTTGCGGTCACAAGGGTCATGCATCGCCTTTCAGTAATACAAGTGTCTTAATACAATATTCATTCGTCCATATGCTTGAAATAATTTTGATGTTATTTACTCGATAAATCGCAGTGAATATAAGTTATTGCTTTTTGTAAATATTAAGATTATTTTAATAATAAGTAATAAATATTAAGTTTATATTATCGTAGTGCTAATATTACATTTACTCAGCAATGAAAATATAAATAGAATTAAATAGAAATTAAAAAAAAAGTTTGGTGGTCTCGGTGGTCTGGATGTCGAGCACACGCTTCTTACACAAAAAACTGTGAGATAGAATCCAAGCCTTACAGAAGCCACTTTTTGGAATTATTTTTGGAAGTTGTTTGTGATGAATGATGATTTGATAAATATCGATAACTGAAAACAATGTGCCCGGTGTATGACAATAGGTACCACCACCGGTAATTGGGATGTAAAAAATTTGTGATTCGAGACATAACAGCTGCATACACCTTCAGGTAAAAAAAGGACTGAAAATATACATAAAGTTTCTTATGTGAATCCATGAAACATAGGTGAAACTTTGAAATGAAACTTTTTACTGCCATTTAACAAAAAAATAAATTATTTTTACTTTTTACATACCATATGCGCGATTATACGTTACACATACCGAGCAACATTCGTTAGATGGAAGTAAAAAATTGAGACGATGTATCTCGGTGGTCTAGTGGAAGAGCACACGGCTTCTGATCCAGAGGTCCGGGTTTGAATCCTGACACTGGCTCACATCAATGACTTTTCGAAATTATGTTCGGAAGTCAAGTATGATAAATATCGATGACTGAAAACTTTGTTCCCGGTATCGCCACCTATTCCATTTGGGACGTGAACATAACGTTGAGACGAGGCTTAACAGCCGCTGCCTACACCTTCGGGTAACAAAAGGCGTGAAGTTATGTTATGTATGTTATGACCTACTTGATTCAGATTTTATATAGAAATCAGAAATTTCTTACAGTTACATATACGTATCTATAACATTGAAACACTTTTTCTATACACAGAGTAGTTTTAGACATTACCGCCGACGTCCCAACTGTCAAACTTTCCCCCACATATTATATGAGTGTTGATATCATTACAATGTCTGGGCATACATCTCCCCACAAATCCCCAAAGTAATATTCCATCTAAATTCCGTAAAAGCTTTACTTCTCTAGCGAGTTGACTTACAATTTAATACTCTGCGTCCAGTTTTGGTCCCAAGTGTAATAATGCCGTAGTTTATATATAAAAAACTGGATTTAGTCGTTTTAGAGATACGTTCGTTTTTCCTTGTTAGCGTTTAAGTATTTGGAATCAGTTTTCATTATTGTATTTCATTATTTCATTTATGTATATTGAATAAAATAATTATTTGAGGCATGTTTTAGCAAATAAACTGTTTTTACTTTGTTATTTATAGTTGGTTGGTCACAGATTAAATTAGTTTTGTAAAAATGGACTGTAAAAAATATTACGTTTACCTTGGGACAAACGGAAAAGCGAAACTTACTAAGCGTACACAAAATGACATAAATTTTAGCATTTTTTATTGCAGTGACATATTTGAGAAGCTTTTCTTCCAAACAAACTCTTTCACTAAGAGCATTACTTGACTTGTTATAAGACAGTTGATCAATATGGTCCAGTATTACATTATATACTAGGCTGGAGCCTTACGAGTCCGAAGCCTTTTGAGTTATGTCAGTAACTCACAAGGCTTCGGACCCATCGTTACATATTCCATAGAATTTCTAAGACCATAGACGACGTTTTTTTTTTATGGGATAGGAGGGCAAACGAGCAGGCGTGTCACCTGATGGTAAGCAACCAACGCCGCCCATGGACACCAGCAACACATATAGTGTTACTGTTGCGTTGCCGACCTTTAAGGGATAGGGGATAGGAAAGCACGGGGAAGTGGGGGTGGGCCTCCGGGTACCTCTCTCACCGAACGAAACGCGGCATGAGCCACTTAACGTCGGTCTTCTGGGAGGTCGTGGTATTTCACCGGTCGAGCCGGCCCATTTATGCAGCGAACTGCTTGGCTCTACCACTGCTAAATTGCTTGAATTAAATTGCATGTACGTCGTACTAAGGACCTCCTCTAAGATTGACTAGGTCTTGTCAGTAGTGGTATACTATACAATCTCTTTGGTATAATACGACTAAGTTATATGTTCCGGAGGTGGATTGAAATTGTACACATATTCCGTATTTGTAATTTGAAGTGGATATAATTTAATCGTATGATAGATTTAATCAAAGTTATAAATTACAAATTGTTACCAGTTGAACGACGCCATCGGGATTTGTATTATTAATACGTGTGTAAATTGGTATGCACAAAAACTATTTTAATAGCAAATATCAAATTATAAGTTAATCCTCGACCAAACAACCATCGTGATAGTTTGAATCAATATATAAAAGGCCTTTGTTTTATTCTCAAATATTATAAATTACGCATATAAATTTATATCTTTTTGTAGTAAAGGGAACACACAAGCGAGCAAGTCACCTGATGGTAAGCAACTAGCGCTACCTGCAACACAGATAGTGTTACAGTTCCGTTGCCAGCCTTAATGCAAAGGCAAACGGTTAAAGATGGATTGGGGAGAAGAGAGGGAAGGAGTTGGGCCTCCGGATACCTTTCTCTCGACCTCGTGGTATTTTACTAGTCGAGCCGACCTATTCATGCAGCTAACTTCATGGCTCATCACAGTTGAAATACGATACACGTCCCAAACATGTTTACAAAACATAAAACCAATTTATATGTAGTTAGTATTATTAAGTTATATCATCATCATCATTAGCCTATTGCAGTCCACTGCTGGACATAGGCCTCTCCCAATTTGCGCCACAACATCCGATTCTCTGCCTTCCGCATCCAGTCTTTTCCAGCAGCCTTTCTGAGGTCGTCTGACCATCGGGCTGGTGGGCGTCCTACACTACGATTACCAAGTCGCTGTCTCCACTCAATGACCTTCTTGCTCCATCTACCATCGGTCCTTCGGCAGATGTGACCAGCCCATTGCCACTTCAGCGAGCTTATTCTACGAGCTATGTCGGTAACTCGAGTTCTCTGTCGGATATACTCATTTCTGAGTTTATCCTTCAGAGTTGAAGCCTGAATATTAGTCTGTAATCCAATAATAAAAGAACAATTCACACATTGCAAACTAACAACAGAGCTGTTCTTTATGTTAGTATATTTGTTTTTTAAATATAAATAGAATGTCTTAAGCGTGTCGGCAATATTATTACATGCAGAGTTGGCGTGTTATGTAGAACTGCAGCGAGGGACGTGACCGGTGTGCTTACATTGCTTGTGTTTCTGCTTATCATCTGAAGTTGTATATAGAAGTATCTATCTATGTGCAAATAACCTTATATGTAAGTTGGAGCGTGAACACAGTGGCGACATCTTTATAGTATTTGTGCTTATTTATCTCTAAGATTTTTGCGAATCACGCTCATGACATTAAAACAAACTTTAGGATTATATCGCGTTTATTTATTACCAATTTTATTAATTTCCCGACGTTTCGAACTCTTTACAGAGATCATTTTCACGAGTGATGAACAAAAAGATGGTATTTGTTCAAAAGCTATTTTCATTGATACAGAGAGCACCCACTTTTTGGAAATAAATAATATATAATAAATAAACAAAAATAAAAAATTTGATTTTTACTATTGGTAATCCACATCAGACCATGAAACAAAAATTAAATATTTATTAACAAAGATATATTTACTAAAGAAAAGTTGGTTTGTACGTACAAACCAAACTTTTTTCTTTAGTTATTTTTAACATCAACTTTTTGATTTTTATTTCCAAAAAGTGGGTGCTCTCTGTATCAATGAAAATAGCTTTTGAACAAATACCATCTTTTTTGTTCATCACTCGTGAAAATGATCTCTGTAAAGAGTTCAAAACGTCGGGAAATTAATAAAATTGGTAATAAATAAACGCGATATAATCCTAAAGTTTGTTTTAATGTCATGAGTGTTTGTGCTTTTTTGCTACTTTTCGTTTCATAACTTATTATAATACAGGTAATGTTAATAGTACCCAGTAATCAGCAACTTTTCCGAACCGATTTTACTTGGGTAGCTTAAGATTATAAGAGTGAGGGCTTCGCAGTTGTGTGGAGATCAAATTCTGGTGACTGCAGTGAGGTGTATCGAAAGAAGTTCTTTTCTTTGGATGTACATAGCTAGTAGAGTATTGTCGTTGAGACGCAATAATCACTACCGTTGTCCTAATAGTGCACACTGCCAGTGGTAGAGTCTTTTAGTTCGCTGCATGAATGGACCGGCTCGACCGGTGAAATAACATGACCTCTCGGATTATTCTGAGGCTCCACTCCTTCCTCTCTCTCCATCTTTCTTCCGATCTTTCCCTATCCCATGCAAAAAATAAAATTATCCCTCGCAATAAGAGAGAGTCATTTGCATCATTTCTAAGGGGATTGGGATGGGATTCAGAGAGTAAGGCTAGTTAGAGTGTATCTGTGGTGTTGAATCCCAACTCAAGTTATTTTTATTAAATTAGTCTATGGGGCATGTTTTATTATCACTTATATTAGAGTTTGTTGTAGGTTTTAGGGTACAAAATAGGTGATTATATATAAGTATTTACTAATAAAAGTTACAATATTCTCTGAGGGTAAAGCTGTCAATATGTGAAGTGTTAATAAATAATACAATGATTTATAACAGTGGTAGAGCCAAGCAGTTCACTGCATGAATGGGCCGGCTCGACCGGTGAAATACCAAGATCTCTCAGAAGATCGACGTAAAGTGGCTCATGCCGCGTTCCGTTCGGTGAGAGAGGTACCTGGAGGCCCACCCCCTCTCCCCATGCTTTCTTTTCCCCTACCCCCTAAAGGTCGGCAACGCAAAATTAACACTATATGTGTTGCTGGTGTCCATGGGCGGCGTTGGTTGCTTACCATCAGGTGACACGCCTGCCCGTTTGCCCTCCTATCCCATAAAAAAAATTAAGTAGACAAGTTATTTTTATTTTATTTCTTTTAAAAATTTCGTTGTATTTTTATAATAAAAGAAAATAAACTAAATGATATACATTTATCTTGAAAAATACTTGTAATTTAAAATGTTAATATATTTTTGGTCCGATTTTACCTGTTTGCGCGGATACGCTATCGTGGTGAGCTAAGAGTGGCGTGTTAATGGCGTCGTAGATCACCGGCCGGTGGCGCAAGCTTCTGCAAATAACATCACTTTACACGAGCGTGCTGCTGCTTCAAAATGTTAGCTTAATATTTAATCATATTTTTTGCCTAATAATTCAGTAAGCCTTAGTGGCTTAACGTAGGCCTCTGTTGTGAAGGTTTGGGGATTAAACCTGTTACAATTTTTGACGGGCCTCCTGGCGCATTGGTAAGACTACCGGCTGCAGCACTGACGTCGGGGGTTCGATTCCCACCCGAGCACAAATACAGTCTGGGTGTTTTTCTATGTATTATAAGTATGTATTTACAAAAGAAAAGTATATATGTATTAGTATCCGTTATCTAGTATCCATAGCATAAGCATTTAGTTGCTTAGTTTGGAACTGGAGGGCGCTGTTTGATTTGTCGCCAAGATATTATTATATTATAATTTTCAAATATGACAATCGTTTTTAACTTGATAAGGTTAACAAGTAAAGTATAATGAAAATTAAAAATCATTGAAACTAAAAACTATTTTAAATAAACGAACAATAAAAAACGTATGAAACGGAAATGATAATATTTAATTGAAATGATACTCTGCGATGAAAGTCATTAGTGTGTTTTTATGGTTAAATATACAATAATGAATTTTGTGGAAATCCTGTATCCATTTGTAATTTTGTGAAAATCCTGTATCCATTTGTAATTTTGTGGAAATCCTGTATCCATTTGTAATTTTTATTTCGATGCTACCACTAGTTAGTATCTACTAGAAGTAAACTAAAGAAAGTTGATATCAACTCTCCCAAACTACTCTGTTCCAATTTACTTCAGTATCAATCTTCGACAAAATCTTTAACAGTTTTGGAGCCAGTTTGTTGCATAAATGGACCGGCAAAAATAGGCGTTATGTGGCTTGTGTCACATTTAGGGCGGAACTTAGCCATTTGCCGCCTTTTCAAAATAAAAAATTAAATTAATAACGATCAACGTGACTGTTTTTTTTTTTTCAATTTGTATCTAAACTGTATTCCCGATTGTGTAACACACAAGTGTTCAATATGAGAATATGGTCCAAGGATCGCGTTCATAAAAGCAGTTGTGATAAACACTTATCTAAACAATTTGCTTCTTAACAGCTCACAAAAGAAACAATTGGACCTATTAATTTCTATCGCCAATTTTTTTGGACGATTGCCAGCGAAGTTGAAAAAATATTCATATTCATCTGTATTTGTGCCGCTTTATCTTGCAATGTTCTATTATAATTTAATATCGTTGGTATTCTAATGAAATGTCTGTTTTAGATTAGACAACGGAACGCGCTGGCTTTCATTTCCTTTAATTATTCCGTTGAAATGCTAACGAGCTTAGGAGGAGGTTGTTGTGTGATATTCGATCATTTCTGTATATAATTAAATTGCTTTGTTTATTTATTTATATTCAGATGATTTATATTCTGTATACCATAATTTACTATCTATTGCTTCTCCAATCTTCTAAATCTATTTCAAAACTCAATCAATTATACCAAATCTACCAATTTTTTTCGTCATATATTTGATACTGAGTAATGATTAACTAGAGACGGACTAATGGATAATTGTCAATTAAATCTTTGTACATTTTAAGATAAAATCTGGCTTCAATACTAAATAATTAAAATAAATATTTTGAAACAATAATATTCTCTTAACGTAGCCTTAACAGCTGTGAGTGCAGATAACGGCAATTATACCACAACACTCTGGCTGGACTATTTTTTCTGTCGAAATGCTGAACCGCTAGGTCATTGACAATAGGCATTAGATCAAATCTCTGATTCCGCTTTTACGACAACCACGGGAAGAGATGGGTTATTTACACTAGTCAATGAATATTCTCAGTAAGGTAATATTTATTAGAGAGTTTAATTACAGCTTAAAGGAACGGCGGAAACTTAGACGAAAATAGAGCACAAATGGTGAAGCAATACAAGTGACATGTGAAGATCAGATAACCATGTAGGCAATGTATGATCCTGGGTTATGTGTTCTAGCGACAATTTATGTTGCAATGTAAAATTTCAGAGTTCCTGAAGTGGGTGGTTCCTATGATAGATGGTTCTATCACGGATTTAAATTGACTTCATCGCGAATATAATATGAATTCCGTTGCTAAGAAAGGTAAAAGTCAGGAACGCAGCTGATCATAAAACTACAGGTAAATCTTTTTACAACATGGATAGGTAAGGGATATTACACCTCATGACACGTACAAATACGTGCCAACAGTAGTATATAAACACTGTTACAGGATAAGTGGTCGGTGTACAGCGACAGACAGTTGACGCTGACACGAATAAAGATGACAAGATCGTAATTACGTCTTTCATTAACCGACCACTTATCCAACATCGGTGAAGAACAACCGCCTTGCGATATAACACCAGCTACAAGTTTCGCCACCAGTAACACCTACCGTTACAGAGTTAGTTAGTGTTAGTTTAAAAGAAAGACATGTGATGCCGACCCCATTTAGAGTGCGGTAAGGGTGGAGAATGATGATGATAACTTCATAATCAATCCTCTGATCATTATACTTCTGGCAGTTGTTTTAGAACCAAATAATGTTGTTGACTCAAAGAGTTACTGGTACTTCCTAATTCAACTAATGAAGGCCCTCGAAGTTTAATCAAACAGAATTCCCAACTTTTTTATTCAAACTCATTTACATTTAGATTTATTGCTACGTAATTTAAATTGTTAATTGTTCCAAAGCTACTTGTTACTATTATCTAAATAATAGCAAGAGTACAGACTAACTTCTGTCCAACTGAAACTCATTTCCTAAAAAGTAACATTTCTTTTGTTTCGTATAACAGAAGGAATGAAACATTTTGGGAGCTACAGCTCAGTAGCGTTTATCTTGTTCAAAGTGGGGTAGCGTGACAGGGACATTACTTAAGTCTTACAGAAAACCATAACATACAAATAAAACTATTTTTTATAAACATGTGTTTTTTTTTAATGTGTTAAAAACCTTGTATTTCTCTGGAAATCTTTCATACTGGGTCAGCAACGCGTCGTTATCGTGGTCTATTCTCTCTGTCTACTAGGTAAGAGACGTAGCGTGAAGTTTCGTTAAATTTAAACTACATTTACGATAAACTTACTAAAATCACAGATGGTTTTCTTAGATAATAACAATCTACATATTTCATCAAACTAACAGTATTCGATATATTATTACGGGTGTAACAATATTATTACAACTTGGATAAACATATGAGAGGCTTACTTGTAATCCGATTATTCGTGTTTAATAATACCTACTTGAAATAATATAATCGAGGGAGCTCATATTGTTTCTATGGGAATACTTTGTTGGTAAGATATTATCCACTCCAAAGCAATGGGTATAAGTCACAATTTCTTTTGGATCTCAACCAATAATTAAGAGACTGTAGTTCATAGTCCTAAGCTTATTTTGATATCAGAATAAACAACACATAAATGTATTTATGTAATTAATATATACGTATGACCAGAGTTATCTTTTCTCATTGAATGAAATATTTGATCTTATAAAATGGTTGGTAATAAATTGCACACAATTTTTTTATTATTTCTTTCCATTTTTTTTTATTTTTCGTGCACACAAAAAAATGCTAGTAATTTTATACAAGAGCAAAAGAAAACAAATAGTATTGTGACCAAATATCAATAACTGACAACGTGTTGTCCAGTGTATGAAAATAGGTTTCGCTGTCCATTTAGCACGTAAAAATCCACCTTGGTTTGAAAGAGGTGTGAATTTATAAAAAAACTATTACATAGTAATCAATTGCAAAATGCCAGTTTCTTATCAGATGAAGTAAGATTTTTTATTTATTTCTTAGATTTTCGCGAATTTTTCGCGAACATTCATAACATTGAAACAACTTTTAATGGATTATATCGCGTTTATTTAGAACTTCTTTTTTATTTATTCCCCGACGTTTCGAACTCTTTACAAAGATCATTTTCACGAGTAATGAACAAAAAGATGGTAGTCGTTGGTCGTCGGGGAATAAATAGAAAATAAGTTCTAAATAAACGCGATATAATCCATAAAAAGTTGTTTCAATGTTATGATATTTTAGTATTAAAAACATCAGTCGTCCTTCACTGTTCAACCTTTAAAGGTTAGTAGCAATTGTGCCAAAGAAACTTTTAGAAAGAAATGTCACAAGGTGTCAATAAGGCGCTATACTGTGATATAGGTACTGGCGCTGGTATGCTCCGCTATTGTTTTATTAAAATTATTATAATTAACAAATCGTGTGTCAGTTTGTTCGAATACAAATTTCAGATCAGTAATCATTATTAAATATATTTTGTTAAACAAAAGTTGGAGAAGATAAGAATGTATGCCGTTATCAGATATAGGGGAAAATTAATAATAGCAAAATAAAATGGATTATGGAGTGTTCTATAGTTTCTAAAGACAATACTTGTATTTTGGAAATTAGAAAACGGTTTTTTCTGGATACGTACATTTAATACATAAAAAACAGCCTCACGCGTCATCTATATACATGTTAAATATGAATTATAAGTATCGAACCAACTGAACGACATTTCACAATTAGTAGTTTTACCAATATACCACTAGGCCCAATGACATCTGAGGATAATGTCATCCTCCCAGGAATAGAACAAATCAGCATATACTTAAGGTAGATCTGTGCAACTAAAAAGATAATATGTAAAAGAACCTTCTACTTCCCCAAAGAGCTTTAATCTTAAGTCGGGGACCCATTTTGAAGCAGTCCCTTGTTTAAGGGATTCAACCGCCCGTCAGCAGATCCTCATATTTAACGAAATAGATTTCCTGTAAACAAATAGTTTTTCAGGTGAATTTTTGGACTTTGCGTTGGGCATTTATTTAGTGTACCACTTACGATGTAACGTTAATATTCAAACACATCGCTACTGATATTAAAAAAAACTATTGATTAGTATATATATTTATTTATCAGTGCAGTAAGTGTCCAGTCTCACTGGCCTAATAGTTCAGAACTAAGATTTTCAATCAGAGTTCTAATATACGAATCCTTCGACCTTCGAAGCGTCGACTTTTCAGATTTTAGGCAGTTTAAAATATCGATACTGAAAATACTCATCATAGTCTCGGTGGTCGAGTGGTCGAGCACACGGCTTCTGAATCCAGAGGTCGCGGGTCTGAATCCAGGCACACACCAATGACTTTTTGAAATTAATTTTGAAAGTTATAGTACAGGATCCCTAGAACATTTTTTTAAGTGATTAATATCAAGCTGAATCTTCGTGAATAGCTTCATTTGTATGAGACCTCCAACAATATCATATGGGAAATTTTAGATGATGGTAGCTAACAGAGGTAGCCACGACCAGATATGTTTAATTGGTGATTCTCAAAAACTCATGACTAACCGACTGTTGCTAGTGTGATATTCAAGATAATTATCTAAATGATTGGAAATTATATTTGTCCTATAAAATGCAAGGTTTGATTAAAGAGGTCCCCTTCTTTCAACTGGTATGGAATACGCGGCCATGAAAAATTATTACCGACCAGCTGATTTTTAAAAATAAAATTACATATTAAGTATTAAGTTATGTTATGTTATGTTATATTATATGAATATTAAAAAACTTAATTTTAAAAAATCAGCTGGTTAGTAATAATTTTTCATGGCCGCGTTTTCCATACCAGTTGAAAGAAGGGGACCTCTTTAATCAAACCTTGCATTTTATAGGACAAATATAATTTCCAATCATTTAGATAATTATCTTGAATATCACACTAGGAACAGTCGGTTAGTAATGAATTTTTGAGAATCATCAAATAAACATATCTGGTCGTGGCTACCTCTGTTAGCTACCATCATCTAAAATTTCCCATATGATATTGTTGGAGGTCTCATACAAATGAAGCTATTCACGAAGATTCAGCTTGATATTAATCACTTAAAAAAATGTTCTACGGATCTTGTACTATTATGTGTGACAAATACATACATACATAACTTCACGCCAAATCCATTGCAGGGTAGGCAGAGAGAACGGACCGCCATAAGGGACGATTCTTACACGCCTTACTCACTTCGTTGTGACAAATATCGATTATTTAAAAACTTTGTGCCCAGTATGGCAATAGGTTCGCCACCTATTCCATTTGGAACGTAAACATAACGGCGAGTCGAAGCTTAACAGCCACTGCCTATACCTTCTGGTAGAAAAAGGCGTGAAGTCATGTTATGTTATAAATATTATTTTTTACATATTATATAATAAAACCACAATATTGCCGGGTCCTCTATCTATGGGATAAAACTGTTTCCAATTCATTACGTCATCGGATAAGTTCACCCTTATCCAGAGGTTACTTCATACCACCAAATAGGGGATATTTTATTTTAGGGCAAACAATTCATTTGATGCAAGGACATTTACAACAGAAACTAACTATACATAATGTTATAGAGAGGTCAAACCTCCCAAGCCATCATGATTTTTTTCTATAATTTAACGTCTTTTTTATATAAAGGTGAAGGTAGTACGCCTTGTATCCCTGCATTATTACGTCGGAAAAGGGAATAGGCGGCGCCGGATCTGATTCAACGATTTTTATCACGCATTACAACTGAAAAGTCATTGATGCGAGTGTTTTTGATTCAGAAGCTGGTTGCTCAACCTCTAGACTAAGACGTATTTTTTCCACTATATCCAAAATGTATATAATATATGAATATTGTACAAATTACTTGCATTAATATAGACAAAAAATGTCGTGCCTGTTGAAAGCATTTAGACATTACGCCCCGTAAATGATAAGAAATCTATTAAAAATAATGTACGACTGAATTGTTCTTCAGAAGAAGTTCTTTAAGAAAAGTCTCCGGCAGCTAAGAGTTATGTATCTATGTAAAAAGAAAAGTATTTATTTATATGTAAGGAAAGATTTTTTCTGATACATTTATAAATAACTTATTGCATTTATTTATTTTCCCATCTTAATGGTAGTTACACTTCACTAGAGAATAATCCTAAGTGTCTACCCATCTCTGACCGTGGTTGTCGTAAGAGGCAACTTAGGGTTTCTCCTGGGACTATCTCTCTTAGCATAAGTCTATATAGCTTAGCAATGCAGAATTCCGTCTTTCAGTTCCGAGATGTCGAGTTCTAATCATGGCTCACACCAATGACTATCAGGAAGCTGAATGATAACAAAATTATTGAAATACACCTTTATATAAGCATTTATTAAGTAAATAATGTACGGAACAATACACAGAAGTAAACACTCAAAACTTTTCTAAAGTGAGAAGTTAGACGCTACTATTATTATTTTTATTTAACAAAAAGAATACACAGACAATACTCGTATAATACCTGCGAAGAATCTGACATAAGACAAATACTTGGTGTGGTGGGTGTTGGTGTAGAAGATGAGAATGATAGGAAGTGTGGATAAGAAAAACCTGTTGTGCTGACTCCAAATAATGGAAAACGGAATGGGAAATGACGATCTTCTTGGAAATCTTTTTTGTACACGTTCTACATAAAACGAATCAGTCGGACTAACATTGCCTCGGTATAAACCGAATGTAATGTGTACCAAGTATAAACTCAATTAATAGTACCAATTGGCCTTTATCTTTAACTAGTGAGGGTGAAACTGGATATTGTTTTAACACCGGTAACGAGACTCAGGAAACGTTAAATGGTATGTACCACGTGTGGTACAAGTGATGAGATGTGAATAGAGACTATAGCAATAGTGACAACACATCTCTTTCCCTGGGTGACGTCAAAGGGGACTAAGGGTTTTGAAATAATGCTGATCATCTCCTCTCCCTATTTGTATCGATGAGTTAGTGTTTCAGCGTTTGGATTTGTAAATAAATATCGATGATTAATAATTAAAAACTCACGAACGCGTATGACAAGAGTTATGAAACACAAAGAAGCGAGTGAGGTGTGTAAAACCCTTGCTTAAAATATTTCAAGTATCATGGACGTAGAGGAAAAATCTTAAAATAATATTATTGTCAATAAATTTTACAACGCCTCAGTCGTATCACTTGCAGCGCTACCTTTAGCCACAGTAAAAGTAAAATCGTGCTATCGTTCGCTGTAATTGCAGTTAAGCAGTTGTTGAAAGGGCTAATCTGAGAGCGGTCGCAAAGAGCTCCAGCTTTCTTTTTACAAAGTACAATCATAATGATAATGTAATGATATTATGGTAACCCATTGCCCGATTTTGTAAGACCAGATTAGCTACGAGAAACTTTTGGAGGATTTAGGAATGTACTACTTATCAGTATTACAGATTTTAATTAATTGTCAGACCGTAAAAGATAGTGTTAGTGGATAGGTGTAAGGCAAGGATAAGGAAGGGGCAGTTCTGATGATTCAGTAATTGAAATAATTGATGATGCGAGTTTGACTAAGCAGTAGAATTGATTATATTAGATCCACTAAGCAGTTTACAGTGAAAAATCGGACTAACATAGGAGAGATATGACGAATGAACTATTGTAGTTGACACTTGCAGATACATTACATTTTTTTTTCTCACTTCGCTCTCTGTATCCATATTCTCTATGAAATGTAGTCGGATAATAAACAGAGTGTAATAAATGAAAATATACCAAATAAAAAAATAAGAAATATTACAAAGATAACGGAAAAGTCTAAAAGGAAATGTAATACACAAATATGTAAAGCCTCTAGTCGCGTCCTTTACACGTGACGTAACTGACACCGGCTGATAACACACCCTGGACCCATCTCAAAATTAACCAATGCCGGCGGTGACTTTTCGGTGAACAAAAAATCTTTCTTAAAATCTAACTATGATATAAAGAAAAACATATAATTGTGTACCCTATTATGCTGTTAGGCTCAGAATGTTTTATTAGTGAAATGCACTGAAACAATAGATATAACAGTTATTAAATAGTATAATAGAGTTTCATATAGTAGTTACGATACCTACGATATTACTTATTTATTATTAGGTTCAATTACTTTAGCTTTAGGTTTCCACGGTTTAATTATAATTGTACAGTGGTAGAGCCAAGCAGTTCGCTGCATGAATGGGCCGGCTCGACCGGTGAAATACCACGACCTCTCAGAAGACCGACGTAAAGTGGCTCATGCCGCGTTTCGTTCGGTGAGAGAGGTACCCGTAGGCCCACCCCCTTCCCCATCCTTTCCTATCCCTTTAAGGTTGGCAACGCAACAGTAACAATATATGTGTTGCTGGTGTCCATGGGCGGCGTTGGTTGCTTACCATCAGGTGACACGCCTGCTCGTTTACCCTCCTATTAAATAATAAAAAAAAAATAGTGATAGAAAAAGCTTTGCGATGTTATTTACACGAAATAATAAAACAAAACTTTCATGAAAATTTGATTACATTCATTTATTTGTTATTCTCATTTCACATTAACAGTAATGATGTCATAACATATCTTCACGCCTTTTGTTACCCAAAGGTGTAGGCAGCGGCTGTTAAGCCTCGTCTCGCCGTTATGCCGTTACGTCCCAAATGGTGGCGAACCTATTGCCACACCGGGCACAAAGTTTTCAGTCATCGATATTTATCACACTTAACTACCGAAAACAATTTCGAATTTTGGTGTGAGCCAATGTCAGGATTCGAACCCGGACCTCTGAATCAGAAGCCGTGTGCTCTACCACTGGACCACCGAGACTATAATATAATGATGTTCTAACTCAAAATTGAATTAACTACTTCTGATCATAACAACGACTATGTAAAATCATTAGCCCAACCGTTTCAGAATACAAAGAAAATATTGATATTTAATTATGTGCATAAATAAATTAATTAAAAATCTCATCAGCAATACAAAGTTTTTAATTAATTCTAAAAAGAACTTCGACACCCGATATTAGATCCACCACAAGTTACTTGTAAATAAACTATGCGAGTACATATTTGTAGTTTGTATTGAGATGAGACGATGACATTTGAGACGAGGCGACATACTATATTATCTTCAAGTGATTTATGACAGGATCACTTCATTTAAATTTGAAGATGGTCTTCTACCCAGAGAGTAACTTTATATGTACCATTGGTAACAAACGTAAAATATAGAATGCCTATATACATACATGAATATGTGGCATGATCTGTAGTTTACTTTTAAATGAAGGAGAGTAACATTTTCCTTTTTATTTCATTAATATAAAAGTCATAGATTATTTACAATATATACAATTAAAAAACTACCTGAAATCAAATTTCTCCGCATCTCGGTCTACTGGCAGCGTGCCCAGAAGACTGTATAGATTGTATTAGAGAAACAAAACAAAACGCCGATAAAAATTATTAGTATAAAGGGTTTGAAATATTATTAACTTTTGAACGTGAAATTATTTAAGAACCTTCAGAAAGACGTCAAAAGCTTTTTATGACTAGAAGCATTTGGAAAAAAATGTTATTTAACAACGGTTGAATTGAATGTACCTTGACTGGGAGCTATTAAAACCTTACTTGCTATTAGCCTTCGGTGAACTACACTTACTTATTTTCTAAGCCAAACTTCATGCTAAGTCCCTTGCAGGGTAGACAGAAAGAACACAATACCACAAAAGTCACCATCAGAGATGAATATTAATAAATAAACTTTGTAATAAATAATAATACGACGACATTGTATGTGTTGTTTCCATATATATTTGTAAAACTCAAAGTCTTTACTTAATCTTCAGACTTCTAAAGGCATATAAACTTCTAAAAGCGCTTCAAATGCAGTATTGTTATTAAATTAATAAGAGGACTAACAAGTTAAAATAACATTTAAACCGTTAACAATGTTACAAGCTCAAAAGCGTAGTACAGTCGACTCTTGTTCAAACCTGCGATAATTCAAGCCTCTCTATAATTCAAAGATATCACGAGTTCCCTACAAAATCTCTTTATGTTTCGAACTAAATCAATACATTTTTAAACACTTGGTAATTCGTACGAAAATATCATTGCTATATAACAAAACGACGCGTTAATTCGAACTTATCGGCGCCCATCACTCGACAATTCGAAGTTGCAGAGAGAAAGATTGTAAGTATGTACATACATTTTGCGACAAGATCAAACTTGTATTAACTTGTTTGTTATTTGAGCCTTTGTTTAGGCTATGATTTCAGTGTTTGACTAATGGTACTGTTAGACATGCTTTTTATTAGTACGAAAGCATGCCATTACCAAGCAAGTGCTCAATAGTAGCATGTGTGTTGATGCATTGCTAATAATGAGCATGTTAATGTGAAAATCGACAGCCATGCTAATATCGACCATGTATATTCTAATTCAAGAAGTATTGGGTTCAAATCCTGGCACTGGCACATACATACCAATGACTTTTCGAAATTTTATCTGCGACAGATACAAATGAAAAAAACAGCGATAAAGATGAGGACGATACATCAGAACCTTTGACAGAGGTGTCAGTTAAGGAAGCAAGATCCTCATTCGATACCTTGCAAAGCTTCTGTCTACAAAACGAAAGTGATGAAAAAGTATTTCAGGCACTTTTTTTCTTAAATAAAGTTATTGAACATTCTGAACAGCAGCAATGTGCTTTGAAGCAAACCAGTATTACAGAGTTCTTTCAAAATAATAATTAATTAACATTATGAATACGTAAGTGTATGTACACGAATGTACCTCTAAAGTTCTGTCATTGTTATAGAATAGCAGTTAATAAATAAAAATTGATCAACACTTAATAATTCGAAGTTTTCTTTAATTTCTCTCACAATTTCAAGCCATATAGACAAGCTTAAATTATCGTTACAAATGTGCTAATATTTATAATAGGAAAACAGCTAATTAATTACTTACCTTGAAATGATATTTATTTATTGGTTTTGTACAAAAAAATATCGTAAATATTTTATTTTTCTTGGTGTCAATGATAAGCTTTCTCATTAATTATACTTAAATAATTACAAGAAAACTTACAAAAAATAAATTGTTTCACTCACAAATTTGCTATTATTTGATTAATTACAGAGAGAAAGGGTATTTTTTTCCGGAAAACAACTGATAGCGTTCATAGAAAATGTAGGATTTTATTACTTTCTTTGTGTCTCGGGTAATATTGTTTTTGGGGTGGGGTATTGCTTCTGACCGGTCTGTACAGTCGTAGGACCTGCGCAAGTAGCAGCATATGGCATATTTGACTTGATACCTCAAAACTTGCGTTGCGGATAAAGTAAGAAGTTCGAGTTTTACATGTGAATATAAAATATCAACCTCTATCTCTATCATTAACACCCTCTATCTATTAAAAAAAACCGTATCTATCTATCTAAATTCGTGGCGTCTATATAAGCCTATAAGTGGACAGACAGCAAAAAGGGTCTATGTTTTATATTATGTAATGCTGACGATGATACATATTTATTTGTATTAAATATTTACACAGAGATTTAAAGTAATTCGCCATAAAAGTACCGGTCGGGACACATTATCAAATACGTTTTTATATTGTACTTGGAACATTTTACGATTTATATATTCGGGACACACTCGCGGTACCAATAATGTTGTCTTTAGCACTGTTGGCATATTTTATAGAGGTTTAATAGCTTCTCGTATAGATGTAAGGATGAGAATAGAATTATTAAATAAAATATTAATGAATAACATATTCACTTAAAATTCTCGCCGAACAAAGAATCGTGTTTTATTATTTAACAAAAATAATTGCGCGGTCTTATCTCTAACCACAGTAAAAGTAAAACTTTTTTTCGCATTGAAGACATCTAACTTATTTATTTTACGGAATTTAAATAGCATCATTAATCTTAATTTTATAGTTGGAGAATAGGGAATGATTATGGAGAAATGATAACTAGGTTTCCAACTAGCGTTTTAATTTATATCTGTGTTTAAGAGTACGAAATAATTACATAGTTGCTTGCTGTTGTGCGACCACTTATAAGCGTAGATCTTTGAAACTACGCAACAGATTATGCACTAAATAGTAGAGATAGATAATTTTTGAGGTTTGGCGCTTTAATTGCTAATGCTGGCCGATCCCTAAGTGCTAGAAAATAAAATAAAATAATGTATATATTATTATTAATAAATACCGTTAGAAGGTCTACGAAACAGTGCAATATGGTGTGTGTATATATCTTAGGGATAACCCATAATGACCATTTTTATATATATTAAACCAACATGAGTTTTGTAAAACAGAAATTCCTAGCGTAGGTACTTATATTTTATATTTGATTTAATACCTGACACGTTATACATACGTGGTTTATTTTTTTAATATAATTTACACAATTAGTACTAAGTAACGGCTACTGAAGGCTCGTGTGGGCCAAACATTAGAACAAAATTATTATAATGTTTGTTCTCACATTTCCAGCGCTTAAATCTCCAGAGAGACATTACGAGTAAATTAGGAAAAAGCTTTACTTCTCTTGAGGGTCAGTTTACTTCTCTGATGTACACTTCTGGTTTCAAAATGGCGGTTAGTTTGAAGCGATACGAAATCCGCCAGGTCGACTACCCACTCCACACACATAGGATCCGCTTACTAATTCTAGAAATAAATTAGCAACAGTGAAATTAAAAACTTATCACACCGTACATCAAAACATGTTATACGAGACTAGCAGATCGCACGAACTTCGTACCGCCATATTTTATACATTTTCTACCAATTACTGTTACAGATTATTGACGCACTCATATTAATAACCTAAAGCTTTCCTCATTAATTGAATTCCATATCTAACACTAATATTTTTTCAATTCAAAATAGTAGTTCCTGATACATGCATAACTTCACGTCAAATCTCTTCAGGGGTAGGCAGATAGAACAAAGTGCCATAAATCACTATTATTACACGCCTCACTCGCTTAGCTGTTGATGTTAGCGGGTACTAACAACCAAGATATCATTTCATAGTATAAAACAAAGTCACTTTACGCTGTCTGTCCCCTTGTATGTTTATATCTTTAAAATTACACAACGGATTGTGATGCCATTTTTTTAATAGTTAAAAGTCAACGGGGTGGTTTCGATCTATGATTCAGATATGATGTTGTACAGAAAAAATGATAATTTTCGAGACTTAGCACTTTAATTGCAAAAGCTGGCTGAACACTAACTGATAGATAAAATAAAATAATGTATATATTATTATTAATAAATACCGTTAGAAGGTCTACGAAACAGTGCAATATGGTGTGTGTATATATCTTAGGGATAACCCATAATGACCATTTTTATATATATTAAACCAACATGAGTTTTGTAAAACAGAAATTCCTAGCGTAGGTACTTATATTTTATATTTGATTTAATACCTGACACGTTATACATACGTGGTTTATTTTTTTAATATAATTTACACAATTAGTACTAAGTAACGGCTACTGAAGGCTCGTGTGGGCCAAACATTAGAACAAAATTATTATAATGTTTGTTCTCACATTTCCAGCGCTTAAATCTCCAGAGAGACATTACGAGTAAATTAGGAAAAAGCTTTACTTCTCTTGAGGGTCAGTTTACTTCTCTGATGTACACTTCTGGTTTCAAAATGGCGGTTAGTTTGAAGCGATACGAAATCCGCCAGGTCGACTACCCACTCCACACACATAGGATCCGCTTACTAATTCTAGAAATAAATTAGCAACAGTGAAATTAAAAACTTATCACACCGTACATCAAAACATGTTATACGAGACTAGCAGATCGCACGAACTTCGTACCGCCATATTTTATACATTTTCTACCAATTACTGTTACAGATTATTGACGCACTCATATTAATAACCTAAAGCTTTCCTCATTAATTGAATTCCATATCTAACACTAATATTTTTTCAATTCAAAATAGTAGTTCCTGATACATGCATAACTTCACGTCAAATCTCTTCAGGGGTAGGCAGATAGAACAAAGTGCCATAAATCACTATTATTACACGCCTCACTCGCTTAGCTGTTGATGTTAGCGGGTACTAACAACCAAGATATCATTTCATAGTATAAAACAAAGTCACTTTACGCTGTCTGTCCCCTTGTATGTTTATATCTTTAAAATTACACAACGGATTGTGATGCCATTTTTTTAATAGTTAAAAGTCAACGGGGTGGTTTCGATCTATGATTCAGATATGATGTTGTACAGAAAAAATGATAATTTTCGAGACTTAGCACTTTAATTGCAAAAGCTGGCTGAACACTAACTGATAGATTAAAACAATGTTCTACATTATTAAACACCTTCAGAAGGTCTACAAAAACGTCCGCGAGGGCATATGTCTATCTCTAAACCAACAATGACCATTTTTATTTTTTTACTTTTTAATGGCTTATTTACGAAGAGATTTTAAACATTACAGCATTAATTTTCATCCAATTAAGTGTCTTAAAATGATTGTGCATGTAATATAGATGATCCTTGCCCTTTACACCATGCAATTTAAACGAATATTTTCGAAGATATTGCAGTATTAACATAGCAGGGACAGAAATTAAATCCGATAAATAGCACAAATTGAACTTCATGATATCCAAAATTTACCCATTTATTACTTTTGATGCGGAACAAAGTTCGCCGGGTCAGCTAGTTGTTAATATTTACAACTTCAATCAACGCTATAAAATACTATTAGTAATGCCAGGGACCGAAAAAGACGATTAAATACTACAAATTCTAAATTCTAATGAAAGTATTGAACGATATGATGACTCAGAAAGAAACAACAACACAACTTAACTTCACACCTTTTCTACCCGAAGGTGTAGGCAGCGGTTGTTAAGCCTTCTTTCGCCGTTATGTTTACGTCCCAAATGGAATAGGTGGCGAACCTATTGCCATACCAGGTACAAAGTGTCATCGATATTTATCATACATAACTTCCGAAAACAATTTGGAAGAGACATTGGTGTGATCCAGAATTCGAACCCGCGACTTCTCGATTTAGAAGCGGGGTTCTCGACCACTGGACTACCGAGCCCTTTTAGAAAAAAAACAAACATGTAAAATCTACCTGCTAGCTGTCGCCATTCCCGTCCCGCGTCGGGACTACTCGGGATACACATCGCACATCGCACTTACCCATAATTACCCGTACTCACTTTTTGTCATTGGGAAATCTGCAAAACTTTGCAGATTTCCCAATTATGAGAATTTTTCATATATATTTATATTTAAACGAATGTTTATTAGTAGTTTGTTCATCAACAGATTACCACTTAAGGGATAAAACGCAGCGGTATTTAACTCGTCTAGATTGGGGTAACCGAACTCGACACTTATATACCTCAGCCTTGCAGAGAACCTAGCATGGTTTCCAGTAAATTATAAGACTGGAATTTGTGTGCCGTTATTGAGTACAAATTATTAAAGCATTTAAATATAATTTTATCACATTTATAAGAATTTAATCACGAACGGGCGTCGAATCCAAGACCTCAGGTCATATTGACATACTGCATCTGTTTACAAAAATCTATATTGTAATTCATATCATCTATATATTTTGCTATACTTTAAAGTAATAATAAATATACATAGTTTAAAAAAAAGTGAAAGTGTGTGTGTCCGCTCCGACGCACGACTGGAGTTTACTCCTCAAGAACGATTATAAAATAAAATAATAAATATTTACTGTCTACAAATATGAACACATTTCTTCGTAATAGAGAATGGCGTATCGCTATAAAGAGTGTTTCTATAAAGAGCTCAGGACATTGTATGGAGTGCCGACTCTTATTTATATGCTCTGTGACTATAGCGCATAACGCATTTCGTGTGACATGCTATACTCTCTAGTACGATTTTGGTCCCCATAATTTTCATACCCCGGGCCTATATATGTAAATCGATTCTTAAGGAGTAAACTCCAAAAATGTGATTTGTAGTTTTTTTATACTATATTTATTTTGTGCCCGGTATGGCAATAGGTTCGCCACCTATTCCATTTGGGACGTAAACATAACGGCGAGACGAGGCTTAACAGTCGCTGCCTACACCTTCGTGTAACAAAAGGTGTGAAGTTATGTTATGTTATATTTATTTTTCACTGTTTATTGAATAGCCACTGGAATATAACAAAGATATTATTATATCATAAATGTTGTTACATAAAAAAATTTATACTATGCATGCATGTCGGTATATTGATGCATGTCTCTCAGGGTTTGTAGTATGCTAAGCGCCCGCCTACCTCTATCTCTCTTACTCGCATGCGAATTATGCCACTTCGCATAATAATAAGAGAGAAAGAGATAGTCGGAAAGAAATTGTTGAATGCTGGTAAATCTCTTCAACACAATCGGATGTTTTGATCAAATATTTTGCATAGTCGTCGCTTTTTGACGGGAGTGTAACATTTATAAAAAGTTGGACCATTCAAAGTAGGAGAACATTCCGTTCAAAGAGTTTGCTTACATACATACCCACATATATACAATTGAAGCGTATTAAAAGTTATGTTTGTTGTCGTAGGTACTAGAATGTCCAGCGGTGAAACCATTTTTATTTTTTTATGTTGTGATAGGGTGGTAATAAGGAAGCGGAAAAGGATATCTTCAGATAGCTCTTTCACCAGACGAAACAAGGCATGACTTATGAACATATTTTATGATTTATTTAGGTCGTGGTAGTTCACCGGTCAAGTTGGCCTATTCATGCAGTGCTCTGTGTAGCTTTACCACTGTTAAACGTTCGACTCGCTTATAGACAAGTTAAATAAAATATATATTTTAATACAAGTTACATAGCTGTACTGGCGTTATATATATTATGTGGGTAATGTATCATTAGTGACACGGGATATGGACGATGTGTACCCTCGTTACTAACTTTTAATAGGAGATGACAGTAAACACTTAACGCGAGGCGATAAATTTCAACTAGGCAATAACTAAAATGTACATTCGCGCCATCGATATTTGATGATATAGGCAAAGGCATCTAATGCATAGGATGATGATACCTAAATATAATGTGTGCATGGATTCGAACATTCTAACAGAAGTCGAAATACTGCAGGGAGCTGGTACTGTTTACACCTTCGGATTTTAAGACCTTGACAGTATGTTTTAAAGAGTTAATCTGTCAACGAATAGAATGAATAGCTTATAATATGTGTAATTTGATTTGAAATGAGTTAGTAATATTTGTTAATTAATTAATGATCCACCCAAACGGTGGATCATTAAATGTTAAAAAAACATATGAATAATTTAAAAATACTGAAATTTTTGATAACACGACGCTAAGGCACGATTCTCAGACGCCTCACTCGCTTTTTTGACATTCGTAACTCTTGTCATACACGCTCGTCAATTTTTCGGGCTTCTAACATCAACTTCTTCAAGGACTCCTTCTAGTTGGTCATAGAAAGTGTGTCATGTATATCTCCTAGTCAATCTTGCATCATCCATTCTTTCTACATGTCCGAACCATCGGAGCATGCGCTTTCTTCCTTTTACACCGACACTCTTTCAATCCGGTTTTCTTCCTTACAACATTATTTTCAACACGATCAGCGAGAGTCACTCCGCAATTTTTTCGCAGTGACTTCATTTCCCGTTTATCCTACTTTTATGGACACTCTGTCATACCCACCTCCTGTTTTTCATTAAGTTATCGTTGGGATCAGTACCGCATTGCAAATTGGTAACTAGGCTTTATGCACCTTTATTTATTGCGCCAAGGAATCTGTCCAATAGTCCATTTACAGTGTTTCCTAACGCAACTCTTCTTTTGACAACATTCAATCTTCTTCTTGTATGCAAACACAATCTTCCACTATACATATGAATATAAATTAACAGCTCCTGTGAGTAATATAATTATAAAACTTTCAATAATCACAAAACCGTAAATTTTTCATCACAATTATTACGATCTCCATGAACGTGAAACGTGAAAATCGAAACGTGATCAGAAATTGTCACGTCGCCGCCGACGAGATTTTCTTCTGGATGTATTTTCCGGAAAATTGTCAGAGTCAAAATTTTATCATACGCTGACTCTCAAATAACGAACGACTGTGGCAATCGCTCTTATTTTACGCTTCATTTTTTGACCGATCTCTATGACTTTATTTTTAAACGATACTCTAATTAAAAAATAATGTTCCAAAAGCTAAATCAAATTATATTTTTAATAATTATTTATTTAGGATTCTAAGGCATTGTAGTATACTTAGGCGTCTTAAGCTATGTGATAGGAACAAATAAAGGTATCATGTATACATATATAATATATTATTAAAAATATAACTGTTAGATATATATGACTATTTACAATTTATTTACAGATATAGATTATAAAAAAAAAATGATAAAAAACAAAAGAATTATATTAGATATAATATACGTATTCTATATTCTCATTTTAGGAATTAATATGATACCTCGTAGATTAAGCTCGCTGAAGTGGCAATGGGCTGGCCACATCTGTCGAGGGACCGATGATAGATGGAGCAAGAAGATCATGGAGTGGAGACCGCGACTTGGTAAGCGTAGTGTAGCATGATGGTCAGACGACCTTAGAAAGGCTGCCGGAAAAGACTGGATGCGGAAGGCAGAGAATCGGATGTTGTGGCGCACATTGGGAGAGGCCTATGTCCAGCAGTGGACTGCAACAGGCTAATGATGAATGATGATTTTTCGAAATGTTATAGGTGTTCGATCTGACAACTCCTTGATTCAGCAGCGGGGTGTTCGGCTGCCAGTCCACTGAGACGTTACGAGTTAAAATTTATTTTAAACACAAATATTGTAATTTAACTAGTAACCACGAATATTGTTAATATTTTATGGTCAACTGAGAATTGTATTTGTACAGCAAGGTCCATAGTTTTGTATGTATTTGAAATTTGAAACTAATGTCTGAAGTGAGTTATAGTCGAGAGTGGAGATACCGTAACATCAGCTGGTCATGTATGGGGTTTAATCTCTTGAGATTATGACATCACTCTAAACCAAGCTTGATATCGTCATTAAGAGCCACGTGATACTATATTTTTACTTCACTTATCTACACATAACTAAGGTTATTTTTATTAGCTTTTTATTAGCTTCACCTGTATGTTTGTATGTTTGTAGGTTTGTTTGTAACCGACTTCTTTTTTCGTGTTCATAGTTCACAAATCGCACCATCTAGTGGCAATCAGCGGAAAGTTTACGTCATCAACTTGAAACGAGTTCCTTGTATAAGTCACAGATGGCGCTATTCCTCAAATTCGAAACTAAGAAACGCGCTTGTTATAGAAAACCGAACTAAAAAATATAAAATAAATAATAGTTTAAAAAACTAAAAAACACGCTTTTTATAGAAAACCGAACTAAAAAATAGAAAGTTAATTTTTAATGAATTTAAATTAAGAAAATAGTGTTAAAAATTTCAATGAATATAAATTTAAAAAAGCGTGGGGTGCTTTTTAAGATATTATCGAAATGATAATCACTCTACTCATATCTGTCAATAAAATATTTATAACTATTGACACCATGCACCCCACGCTTTTTTTAATTTATATTCATTGAAATTTTTAACACTATTTTCATTTAAATTCATTAAAATTTATTTTCTATTTTTTAGTTTGGTTTTCTATAAAAAGCGTGTTTTTTAGTTTTTTTAAACTATTATTTATTGTGATTAAATATATGTGTCGAGAAAATGGCGAAAAACATTCTCCATTTAGTGAATTGGTAGACCTACGCACTACGCTGAAATACCAGGATCTTTTAAAAAACCATGTAAAATCGTTCATGCCGTGTTTCATTCAATGAGAAATGTAGGTAAAGGCAGACTCTTCTTCTCTCACCTCTTCCATTCCGCTCTCCATTCACTGCCTATAGCATGTCAAAGATCGACAAAGGAACTGTGAACTTTTTAGTCTTGTAGAAGTCTTCTAGTGGCGATAGTCCCATTCTTATAGAAAAGACAGTCATTGGAAGTCTTGGTAACTGCAAATGATAACCATGATAAAAGTTTAAAAACCTTTCCTAACCAACACAATATTTTTTATTGTGTTGTAAAAATATCTTGAAAATTATCCTCAAAAACTGTTCGATAAGAAATACAATCTGAGACGTAATCTTATCCGTCATTAAAAGTTTTGTTGTTTTAAAAAAATAGGGTTTCGTTTAAAAATTAAAATCATAAAATAAATGTTTTAAGATTCACAAAGTTCTCGATAACGATATTTCTATTCTCTATAAACTTGTAGGTTTTAAGGTTTCATAGCAATCGAACTTGTCCTTGTATTATCACTTAATCACCAAAGAAAAAGGAACTTTTTTAATTCATATGAACTCTTAAAATAATCTCTTCTCTATCTTTTGTGAGTTCTCTGCTTTTTTCCTATGTAGCGGTCGGTGTGAGTTTTACTAAGTACATACATACATACATAACTTCACGCCTTTGTTACCCGAAGGTGTAGGCAGCGGCTGTTAAGCCTCGTCTCGCCGTTATGTTTACGTCCCAATTGGAATAGGTGGCGAACCTATTGCCATACCGGCCCCAAATTTTTTAGTCATCGATATTTTTCACACTTAACTTCCGAAAACAATTTTGAAAAGTCATTGGTGGGAGCCAGTATCAGGATTCGAACCCGGACCTCTGGATCACAAGTGCTCGACCACTGGACCTCTGAGACTTTCAAAACAAATTAAATAAGAAAAACCATAAAAAGAGAGGTATAGGATGATATACTAACTTAAAAGACTTTTAAAACAATAAAATATATTGCAATAAAGAAACAATCAAACAAGTTTTGTATTTTTTCTTCGCTACGTCAATTGTCGTTATTTTTTACAGCACAGATTAACTAGAGATTAGCTTTTATCCAATAATTTTATTTGTACGATTTCATTTTTTCTTTTAGATTTTTATTTTACCGAATCAAATTTAATCGTGAAAGCTTTTGGAGTATTGAATATTAAAATATTTCATACGCGAAAGAAATGGAAACAAAATAAGCTGTTTATTTCAATTTGTTTAATGCTCTTAACCTCAAGACGTTTGTTTTAATCTAAATATAATTGGTCAGTAACATAACATAAGTTCACGCCTTTTTCTATGCGTAGGTGTAGTCAGTTGCTGTTAAGCCTCGACTCGCCGTTATGTTTACGTCCCAAATGGAATAGGCAGCGAAACCTATTGTCATAACAGGCACCATGTTTTTAGTCATCAATATTTATCAGACATAACTTTCTAAAAGTGATTGGTGTAAGCCAGGATTTGGACCCGCAACCTCTTGATTGAGAAGCGGGATGCTCGACCACTGGTCCGCCGAGACTTTAATTGGTCAGTAGTGAAATACTTTCAGCCTTTTGAATGATAACAATATTGCAATATTTATATGTAAGCGTATACACTTACCACGTCTCATCCGAGTATAGAACGCATTACTTGCTTCTTTGTCTTTCATAATTCTTTGACTTTACTATATTAATATATATATACTATATTTATTAATTCCAGAATAAAATATATTTTATAGTGTTTCTGAAGTTATTTTTATATAATTTCGCCTAAAACTCATTCACTTAATTACGAAAATTCCGTAGGGAAATTCCTGCCAAGTCAAACTGTTTTTCCACTTATATTAAAGAACAAAAAAACACTCGTTATCTTTCTGCTTCCCAGCCAATTACTCGAGATCGACTTAATTTGTTTTTTAAAAAATCATTCTCAATATTATTTTTTTGTATCTTTGTGCAAAATTTGTTTAATATTCATACTGTTACTTCGTTTGTGTTTCCGTGCTATATGTATCATATCTATCTATAGTAAATCATGTCCTCGGTGTTTTAGAGGCCGAGTGTTCTGCTTCTAAATGGAGATGTCTCAGGTTCTAATCCTCACACCAATGACACACAAGGAAGGCTCAGGTGGTTTGGACCTGTAGAAAGAGTAGACGACGCAAGATTACCTAAAAAGATATACAAAGCAAAACCGGATGGATGTAGGAGTCGTGGACGTCTACGTCAAACTTTTCATGACCAAATTAAACGAGTCCTTGAGGAAGGTGATGTCAAGGTCTTGTCATATACGCTATATGATTATTATATATTAAATATAATTACGGAAGTCGAAGAATCGAGTGAAGTTTCCAAGAATCTCTCTGGTTACCCCACAAGTGACTTGGCGTGAAGTTATGTGGGTATGTAACTAAAATAAGTAAAGTGTATAAGCTACAAGTGTGGGGCACAAAGTTTAATTTTCATGTATTATTAAATTCAAAGTCAATTCAAATTCAAAATATCTTTATTCCATAGACTTTACAAAGTACTTAGAATCGTCACATAAAAAAACACGGAGCTTAGATTCCCTTTTATCACACTGTCTTGAATGTGAAAGCGAATCTAAGTGCCAGTTCCGGCGTCAAGGCTTCTTGAGAAGAACTGGCAAGAAACTCAAGGCCGACTCTTTTCAAATATCCAGTTTAACAAATAGTGATAAGTACAATCAATACAACACAAAAGGAGCAGTTCAATTCCAAACTTTTTTATCGTTTATATAGTCTGCGATACAATAATAAGCCCTTTGATATCATCTACTTTTAATATAATTTTTAAATTTTCCCATGGATAATTCAATCGCGTCGTTTGGGAGTTTATTGTAAAAGCGTATACATTGACCTGGAAACGAGTTAGAGATTTTATGGAGCCTAGTAGTGGGCACAGCGAGTTTGTTTTTATTTCTTAAATTTAGTTTATGAACGTCACAGTTTTTCTTAAATTTAGTTTTATATTTATGAACATAAATAAGATTTTCATAAATATATTGTGAATAAAATGTCATAATTCTTATTTCTTATACTTATTTAAATAAATGTAAAATACGAAAAAAATAATATACCTAGCTTTAAATTTCATTTCATTGATGTTTTGTGTACTTCTATCAACTAAATCCTCTAGAGGACGCATGATCGATTCCAAATTATTAATAGTGAATACACACACGAGCCGACATGCGATCCACTTGAATAGTACACACACACACACACACGGTACACTTACATATGCATCCATCCACACACATACACGTATACATACAAACACACACGCACACATTCAAGTACGTCCGCTGAGTACGGAAACTGTAACACATCCTCTCAGTGAATACCGGATGACTGGATAATTCGCTTCGATTTAAAATTACACGATTCATGTTTGAACTGTGCTTTGATGTGTCACTTATTTACTATTTCATATACGTAGTCATCCTCCGTGGCGTAGAAATATAGCCTATTCCGTTTCTTTCCAGCTCAGTTCACATGCAATAGCACCGGATTCTTTATTGTCCGATTTTCCGGTCGAAATATTTGTAACGTACCTGCAATTTCGATAGAATCGAATGACCATATTTCGTGTTTTACTTAGAAAGAACGAAAAATAATTTAAAAAAATTATTGAATTTAATAAATCGCGTTGATATACAAACTTTACGAAATTAATAACTGAAGGTGTAGACAGCGGTATATGCTGAATGTTCTTAATTTCAATAAAATAAGTTCATAAGATTTTGAAAATGAAATTTAGCAAATTAAACTGAATCGTGTAATTATAGTAATCTGTTTTGAAAGGAAATAACATAGAACAAAATTTAATGCTTAAATATACTTAGTTTGAAAGAAAAATAACATTAAACTTTCAATTTTTCTTACGATTTGGTCTACATTTTTAACCGACTTCGAAAATAGGAGGAGGTTCTCAATTCGTCTGTATGTATAATTTTTTTTTTATGTCTGTTCACCGATATTTTCGTCAATTATGGACGGATTCCAAAAATGTTTTTTTGATCGATAGTGTTTACTTTCGAGATGGTCCCATTTTCACCAGGTCGGGATCTGATAGTGGAAACCAGGAGAAATCGAAGGCAACCTCCGAAAATTGTATGGGAGTATGGTGTTTTTGTTACGTAATAGTAATGTCTTAGGAATATTCTTTATGGTTTCAACATCTGATGCTGCTGTGCTGATGAAGAAGCCACCGAACTCCTCAACGGTTAGGAGTTTGAAAACAACACTGCAATTTTTCGATAGGAACTACTTGGTAGTATTTAGGGCTAACACGTTACTTGTGAGGTATACTTGAGTATACGTCTGATGCTGCTGTGCTGATGAAGAAGCCACAGAACTCTTTAATGGTTAGGAGTTGGGAGACAGTATCGCAGTTAGTCGATGGAAACTGTTTAGTGGTGTATATGACTAACATGTTGCTTGGGAGATAAGCTTAAATCCATATCTGATACTGCTGTGCTGATGATGAAGCTACGGAACTCTTAAACGGTTAGGAGTTAGGACACAATAAGGTAAAAATGTTTTTTTTTCTGCAATAATTTCAAGGCTACGATTGGTCTTCATTCGGGCTGCAGTGTTATTGTCTACCCATGATAATAACAAAAATATAAATACTTGACAAGTATTATCAAAACCCTTTTAGCTAAGTACTTATTAATAACAATTATAGCTCCCTAAAAATATCAAACATTTAACAAACGGACTTGTAACAAGTCATAATATAATAGGTTGGGGAAAAAGTATTTTCGTATTTTTGTATGAAAAGTCAAGACATTTTTTTCAAAGTTTATTTACATTTATTTACAATATATATGTACCGTTTTGTTGAATAACTTTCTGCCATTTTGTGGGCAGAGACATTATTCCGTTACTGTAGAAACTTTGGGACTTCTGATCAAAAAAACGGGACAAATAGTTTTGGCAGTCCTCTCTTGAGGTCAACCTTACAGAACCTAAAGAATTCTGAAGAGACCGAAACAGGTGAAAATCTGAAGGCGCAAGGTCAGGGCTATATGGTGGATGCACTAGGACCTCTCAGTCGAACTCTCTTAATTTTTGCTGAGTGGCTAAAGATGTGTGTGGTCTAGCGTTATCGTGATGAAAGACCACACCCTTCCTGTTGATCAATTCCGGCCGTTTTCTCTCGACTGCTTCCTTTAATCTCATCAGTTGCTGGCAGTAAAGATCAGAATCGATGGTTTTGCCGGACGGTAAAAGCTCATAATGAACAATGCCCTTCCAATCCCACCATACACACAGCATCACCTTATTTCGTGTTAGGCCAGGTTTGGCCACAGTCTGTGAAGCCTGGCCAACTTTCGACCACGACCTTTTTCGCACGTTCTTGTCGTACGTGATCCACTTTTCATCGCCAGTTATCAATCTCTTCAAAAACGGCTCGGTTTCATTACGTCTCAATAATGAATCGCAAATGAGTACACGGTTCATTAAGTTTCTTTGAGTGAGCTCGTGTGGCACCCAAATATCGAGCTTTTTTGTATAACCAGCTTTCTTCAAATGGGTCAAAACTGTTTTGTGGTCAATTCCCAGTTCTTCAGCTACATCGTAACTACTAATATGCCGATCTTGCTCCACTCTTTCAAAAATGGCGTCCATTTTATTCGTAACAGGGCGACCAGAGCGAGGTGCATCTTTAACATCAAAATTTCCGGACTGAAAACGTTTGAACCAAATTTGTGCTACTCTTACTGACACTGCATCAGGTCCATAAATATCACAAATTTTTTTCACTGCTTGAGTTGCATTTTTGCCTTTTTTATAATAAAATTTTAAAATGTATCGAATTTCTTCATTAGATTCACTCATTTTTACGGAGAGAAAAACAAATGAAAAATAGCGGGAAACAACTTTTTTTGTTTTCTTTATTTTTTTCTTTTCTTTATAATGTAACCTTTTTAATGTTACCAAAACCAGCCAGACACAAATAGTACAGTCAAAGAAATTTTATAATAAGTTTATACCTACGTTATGCGAAAAGACTTTTTCCCCGACCTAATATTTGATAAACTGAAAGCCATGTAATGTAAATGAACTAACTTCTATTGAAGTTCACAACTCATTAATATCACTAAACTCGTGAAAAAATTACTTTAAAAAAAAAGTTAAACCGACTTCCAGAAACTTAAACCACAAAATCTTTGAGTAAATGAAAACTTCTTTTTTTTTATCTTATTCTAAATTAATTATTTTATTTTTAATCAACGGTATCTTCATAACTAAAAAGCGATAAATAACGAAACTTACTAATTTGTATACTTAATACAATATATAAAATGTAATACTTTTATAGAGTAATCTATAACTATTATAATATTTACAAATGTCACTTATTTTTGGAGTCGGTGCAAGCCCAGGTAACATATTCTATTGTGTTGCACCGACCGTTATATATTCTATAGCTTAACTTCACGCCTTATTCTACCCAAAGGTATAAGGCAGTGGCTGTTAAGCCTCGACTCGCCGAATTGTTACGTGTAGAAAAGGCGTTCTTTCACCTCTTAAAAAGCTGAAGTGAAGGCCCTTGTGATTGCGACATTAACACACTACATTTGCAAACCGGGAAGCATCACAAAAAAAATATTATTTCAGAAGTTAATGTTTAACACAAAAAAGCAGGTAATTTAATGAAAAAGGAAAAGAACTAATTAATTTGAAACAATAAAACGGTACTGTAAACTCTTTGGTATTTTTAGTACGGGTTGTTTCGAAATTTATATTTGAATTTTAAAAAACATTTGATTGGAACATTCGAATGTCAATTAATAAAAAATGAAGGAGTGAATTCCTTTAATGTCGAGAGGGGAGAAAAAATACCAAAAGATTATAATGCGTATAATTGGGAATTAAAGTATAAATAGAAGTCTGATGTGGAGCAGTGGACAAAGGAATTAAAAAAAAAAAGTCATGTATAAATTATTTATCTAATACAATCTATGATTGAATCTATCTGCATTATTATTTGATAACACATGCACTGAGCGAAATAAATACCCTAGGATTGAATATTTGATCTGAGTAATTTTATATCGTGGTTTTCATGTTGGTAGAACCAACGTCATAACGATTGGGAAGACGAAATACCAACGTCGTTACAGTACCAATATCGCTTGGTTGGCCAGGGACGGAATATCTTCTAAACTGTTCGACTGAATAGAATAAATTAAAATGAAATATGTAATAAACACGGCACTATATGCTTGTTATCGGTGTGCCTCACCGGAAACAGGCTTTCCGATAAATATATTTCTTTTCACACGGAGCTTGTATAAGCCGGAAGTACGTTACATTTCAACACACTCAGCCATGGAGAAAACCGTCATCATTTTCTGTACTTATCGCAAATTATTATAAAAATTTAACAGTGGTAGAGCCAAGCAGTTCGCTGCATGAATGGGCCGACTCGACCGGTGAAAAACCACGACCTCTCAGAAGATCGACGTAAAGTGGCCGATCATGCCACGTTTCGTTCGGTGAGAGAGGTACCCGGAGGCCCACCCCCTTTCCCCATCCTTTCCTTTCCCCTATCCCCTAAGGGTCGGCAACGCAGCAGTAACACTGTATGTGTTGCCGGTGTCCATGGGCGGCGTTGGTTGCTTAGCATCAGGTGACACGCCTGCTCGTTTGCCCTCCTATCCCATAAAAAAATATATATACGTAGGTAGGTACTTATATATGGCTAAGGCTCCATAGTTGAGGTCGAAGGAGAGCGGAATAAGTTTTAGGGGAATTGACTTTGAAATAACAATCTGCTTCTTTGGTACCACAACTTTCATTAAGTTTTTCTCTACCGTTTTTGGTCGTTATCATTAAAATTTTATCGATAAAACTACAGTTCAATATCTGGATCTCACATCAATGCTAAATAATGAGACAAATATTGAAACACTAAGATAAATAACAACTCGTGTAACAAAATAACTTTGAAAACTTTTCCTTATAATTCATAGTTAATTGAAATAAATTAAATTTAACTTGAAAACATAACCAAAAATTTTTATTTGTATAACATCCAACAATCTATTGTCAATATCATTAAGAAAATTCGTGAAATTAAAAAATGAAACTTCTAGAGGTTTTGTAGTTTATATATCGTATTGTTAGGGTGTCGTATCTCGTCCCTCTCCAGTAATAATTGTAAGTTCGCTCACGATGCCCTTTCGGATATAATATCTTGTAATTGATTATATTGAAGCAACAGCTGGTGTACTATACAACCTCCTCATCCTCTGTGTATTTTATTTTCAGCACGATAGTCGTAAAATGTTTTTTTTTTTAATAAAGAAAAAGGATATATATTTGCTACTTGAGAAAAAATTGGTTTCGCAAACAAAAGAGTAACGTTATTGTAATATAGAACGAATCAAATGTAATCCTATTCCTCCATACAAATATCTTGTTTTTCAATTTGATTTGAACTTAGAACCAGTAACAGTACGATAGAGGCTTCTTATTTTCATCTCGTTGATTTATTAAATAACCTGAAAAAACGAAAGAGGTTCCTGTTTCATTAACTTCATCAAAATTTGTACAATTAGTAGCTAAAAAGAATATTCTGATAAATGTGAGGTAATCTTTTTACCTGTTTGAACATTTTAAGTATGCCTCTGGTACACTTAATTATAAATATCTATATAAATAATGTTATGGTGTGCAATTCACAAAGTGACATCTAGTTTCAAGCATAATAACTATCTAACTAAAGCTCGGGATATAAGCACCAGAATACGGATATAATACAGAATTCTTTTTTTGTGGAATATGATAAAAATATTCTGAACATCGATGAAATCTGTTGACCCATAATCAACAACTAGTACCGATACACTATGATATCGTACCTGGCAGATACGCCATTTATAGTTTTCTTAATAACTGTGGGTTAGCTGTTTCCGAGATTAGCGTTAGTCACATTCCATCAGGCGAACTGTTGGCTCGTTTTGCCTTCTATATCATAAATATTGTAAATAATAATATAACTTAACAAACTGCTCATAATGCAAACATAATGGCTTCCCACGAGATCGATATAATAATTTGAAGCGTCACCAAGACGATAATTGTCAATTTTCCGTTTAAAAGAACAGCGCCTTCTATTAAAGTTATTGTTCTGTTATGATATGTATATCTGATTTAATAATAATATTAGTAAATATTTCAATTTTAAATGTCAAAGATGTAAGGTTATTTAATAGCTATAATAAATCTTCATAACCGTAGAGCCTCTTGTTTAAAAAAAAACCGGCTGCAAGGCCTGACTGTTGCACTGAAAGAATTGTAACATAAAGAACGTACTGTGATGATTATTGAAAATATGGTGTTGATTGACTGGTGGTCGAGCACCCAGCTTCTTATTTATGAGATAGGAGAGCAAACGAGCAAGCGTGTCACCTGATGGTAAGTGTCCAGCGCCGCCCATGGACACCTGCAACACATATAGTGTTACAGTGACGTTGCCGACCTTGAAGCAAGTAGGATAGAAAAGTATATCCTACTTTGGCCCCCGGGTACCTCTATTACCGAACCAAACGCGGCATGAGCCACATTACGTCAATCTTCTGAGATATCGTGGTATTTCACCAGTCTAGCCGAACCATTCATGCAGCGAACTACTTTGCGCTACTAAAATATCTTGAGTTAAGTGCATTAAACAAATTGAAATAAAAAGCTAATTTTGTTTCGATTTCTTTCGCGTTTCCACGATTAAATTTGAATCGGTAAAATAAAAATCTACATATTAATATATAGTAACATAACATAACATAACATAACTTCACGCCTTTTGTTACCCGAAGGTGTAGGCAGCGGCTGTTAAGCCTCGTCTCGCCGTTATGTTTACGTCCCAAATGGAATAGGTGGCGAACCTATTGCCATACCGGGCACAAAGTTTGTCAGTCATCGCTATTTATCACACATAACTTCCGGAAACAATTTCGAAAAGTCATTGGTGTGAGCCAGTGTCTGGAATCGAACCCCGGACCTCTGGATCTGAGGCCGTGCGCTCGCCCACTGCGCCACCGAGACTGTGAAATATATAGTATTTGTTTAATAAAAAACTATTTTCTAATTAATCTGTGCTGTACAAAGCTTGTTGTGTTACAAAACTTGTTGTATTGGTGGTCTATTACAATATATTTCAACGTTTTTCAACCCAGAAAGGCATCAAACAATTCTTCCATAACGCCATAGCTGCCAGGGTTATTTCCCCGGACATAGCGTCGAGTGATCCAAAGAAACTTTACCACTCACTCTTAAGAACCATAGACTCAGAATAGAAATTTATTTTTAAAATTAAACTATGAGTAAAAATATCTATTTAACGTTTTGGCCACTAAGGGTATTTGCAAAAGTAGAAATTAGTAGTAAATTGTAAAATTTATGTAGTGTAACAAAGTCGAAATTACTTTTTTATTGAAGAAAGCAAGCACTGAAATCAAACCTGTCGACCTCTACTCAATAGAGGTTATTTTAATATGTCAGGGTCTATTTATAAATCTAGCATGCCATCTATGATCGTGGTGAGTGAGTCTTGGATCTTTAGGGTTATGTTTTTTTAAATGAGAATAGAAACATCCAGGAGGTGAGATACGGAGAAGAGAGGGGAAGGGTTTGGGTCTCCAGATATCCCTCTTACCGAGCTAAACCTGGCATGTGACGCTTTTGAGAGGTCCTGGATCGGTTCAGCCGGCCCATTCATGCAGTCCACTGCGTGACTCACCGCTACCGAAATATATATGCTTGAAAATACTGGCTATATAATTTTAATATTTCATGCTAAAACTTTAAGCTAATTACAGTTGGATAATGATAATTATATCACTGGCAAAAACACAGCTTCATTTTCCAACTGCAGCAAAATACGCGCTAAATGTGCGCTAGAAATATTAAAATCCTTTGTCATGCAACCTCTTTAGACATAAGAATATTTTCATTATTGTGAAAATTATAATTCATAAATTATTCGATGTTCATTTCAATTACAAATTTGGAACACGCCGATGACTTTTCAGAATTAGTTTTAAATAATTACCAATGACTGAGCGAATTGTGTCCGAGAAATTTTAATGAAATTAGCTATTCTTTGAGAACAAAAATTCCGTTGGGTAAGATTATACGTGTGCCTTCGGATTTTTAAATTAAACGGAACTTGTTGTCGTTTAATACAAGATACCATTTGAAAAGAGTAGTATTCTTATGTATAAAACTTACCTGCTAGTGGGTCATCATATTTATTTGAACGGGCGGATTGTTGCTTTGAGATTTGAAATATATTTAAAGAATATTTGACCCATGAGATTGGATATTGTTGATCCAAGAAAATGTGTAAAAGATTATAATAAGTTTTACAATATAAATTGCAATTTTTGTTTTTATAAACTATGTCGTGTAGTATATTTAAATGAATTGTAATTGATCCAAGGTATATGAATATATAGGTATTGACTTTTCCCCGAATTACTAAAACTACTCCAAGTTGCGTAGAGAAGTCTGAGCGCCATTCATTGAGGTCCACTCTCATTTCAATCACTTACTGAACTGCAAATTTAATTAATTAGTCAGAATTATAAGATTTAAACAATATTGCGTTTTAGACATTAAATCTAGCAGCAATAAAAACTGATATTATGTGCTACAGACGTATATGTGAAGTGAATTTATGGAAACGATACCTACAACTCGCACCTGATACTCCGGAGACCGATTAAAATTATAAACAATACTATCATGATATTGAACTCTGATCTGTAACTGCTGGATGTGGTTTTGTTTAACTATATGTATATCCGTACGCAATATACAGTGCAAACGCGGAAGGATGCAGGAGTCGAGCACGTCCACGAAATACTTGCTCAAATTGAACGTATTCTTGTGGAAGGTTGTGGACCAGGGTTATGGAAGAAGCAAGTAAGATATGCAAGAATCGAGCCTTATGAACCTGAATGTCAGATATTTATGCTTGTGACGTTTTCCGTCTCTCACGAGTTTAGTTATAGCAAAATTTCTTTGCGTAGTAACAATGCAGACATTTTTTTACATCGAGATCAGTTCTCTAGATCATTACGTTCATGAGTGAATGATTTATAACTTTGTTCGATTTAATAGTTTAACAACAGTTTGATTTCCTGCACTGAATGATAAAACGTGAGCAATAAATACGCAAATAAACAAGCAAGTCATGTGCTGGTAAGCGACCACCAACCTGCATGGATATCTGTTAAACCAATATTGGTCACAGTTCCCTTGTCGGCCTTTAGGATAGTACTAGCTGAGTTGAGGAATAAGGAGAGCAAGGTGTGCACCCGTATATCTCTTTTACCAGACAACGTAGCTTTTCTACTATCATAAGTTCAAAACATAGGATAATTAAGTGTGAAAACAGTATTTGTTTAAGTGTTAGAATTAAAAAAGAAATGTAAGTGACGTTATCTTTAGTGTCGCTTCAATATTTTGTTTAATTCTCTGCCGTATTCAGATTTAATCTTCCATTCACGGCGTATTGGTTCTGTTGAAATTTTTCAAGCGTAACACCATTTTGACAAATGTTTTATTGGTGCGAATGTGTTATGCCGCGGAATAATTGGCATAACATTTTCCGTTAGAATTACAATTTATGTGTTATGGAACTTTTACCGTTGCTTTTATTTTATTGGAAAGAGGGCAAACGAGCGAGTGGGTCACCTGGTGGTAACCAACTAGCGGCGGATATGGATATCTGCAACATCAAGAAAGACTAGAACATAAAAACAGGTAGAGCCAAGCAGTTCGCTGCATGAATGGGCCGGCTCGACTGGTGAAATACTATATGCTCTAAATAGGCGTTATCTTGCCTAACTCTAAACATTCTGTTAGATACGAGTATGTATGAATATAGAATATCCACGAATTGTTTAGGAAGTAATGACTTTGACAGAGAGGTATCCAGAGGTATCCCAACCCCGTCCCGTCAACTCTCCCCACACCACTTCCGACCTCACTGTAAACTGTAAAACTAACTGTTGCAGGTGTCTATGGGTGGCGTTAGTTTCTTACTACTCAGGTACACGCCTCATCACTCCAGCTCGTTTGCCCCCTATACCATGAAAACAATGATAGATAGATTTGAAAATAAGTATTGTTTCGGTCAACTGCCAATCATTTCTTTATTGACATGCCCTTGATCAGGGTTATTACATTCCTACATAAATATCCCAAAGGATATTGCTTGTTATATATGTGTAATTTAATATATTAGGTCGGGGAAAAAGTCTTTTCGCATAACGTAGGTATAAACTTATTATAAAATTTCTTTGACTGTAGTATTTGTGTCTGGCTGGTTTTGGTAACATTAAAAAGGTTACATTATAAAGAAAAGAAAAAAATAAAAAAAAGTTGTTTCCCGCTATTTTTCGTTTGTTTTTCTCTCCGTAAAAATGAGTGAATCTAATGAAGAAATTCGATACATTTTAAAATTTTATTATAAAAAAGGCAAAAATGCAACTCAAGCAGTGAAAAAAATTTGTGATGTTTATGGACCTGATGCAGTGTCAGTAAGAGTAGCACAAATTTGGTTCAAACGTTTTCAGTCCGGAAATTTTGATGTTAAAGATGCACCTCGCTCTGGTCGCCCTGTTACGAATAAAATGGACGCCATTTTTGAAAGAGTGGAGCAAGATCGGCATATTAGTAGTTACGATGTAGCTGAAGAAGTGGGAATTGACCACAAAACAGTTTTGACCCATTTGAAGAAAGCTGGTTATACAAAAAAGCTCGATATTTGGGTGCCACACGAGCTCACTCAAAGAAACTTAATGAACCGTGTACTCATTTGCGATTCATTATTGAGACGTAATGAAACCGAGCCGTTTTTGAAGAGATTGATAACTGGCGATGAAAAGTGGATCACGTACGACAAGAACGTGCGAAAAAGGTCGTGGTCGAAAGTTGGCCAGGCTTCACAGACTGTGGCCAAACCTGGCCTAACACGAAATAAGGTGATGCTGTGTGTATGGTGGGATTGGAAGGGCATTGTTCATTATGAGCTTTTACCGTCCGGCAAAACCATCGATTCTGATCTTTACTGCCAGCAACTGATGAGATTAAAGGAAGCAGTCGAGAGAAAACGGCCGGAATTGATCAACAGGAAGGGTGTGGTCTTTCATCACGATAACGCTAGACCACACACATCTTTAGCCACTCAGCAAAAATTAAGAGAGTTCGACTGGGAGGTCCTAGTGCATCCACCATATAGCCCTGACCTTGCGCCTTCAGATTTTCACCAGTTTCGGTCTCTTCAGAATTCTTTAGGTTCTGTAAGGTCCTCAAGGACCTCAAGAGAGGACTGCCAAAACTATTTGTCCCGTTTTTTTGATCAGAAGTCCCAAAGTTTCTACAGTAACGGGATAATGTCTCTGCCCACAAAATGGCAGAAAGTTATTCAACAAAACGGTACATATATATTGTAAATAAATGTAAATAAACTTTGAAAAAAATGTCTTGACTTTTCATACAAAAATACGAAAATACTTTTTCCCCAACCTATTATTATCTTACACAAATAGTAATCACACAGCCAGTAATATGTTTAATAAGTTTGTATACAAAATCAATTTGAATCAAAAAGTGTATCTAAAGATTAATTATGAATTTATGAGGGGTTGGTGTTATCAACTCTTCCAATATATTGAAGGGGGGAAGGTTTGCCTACGGCTTTAATTATATAGAACAAGGGCCGGATCAATGCCTTAAATTACTTTATATAGAAGTTGAACTTAAATTGGAATTAAAAAATCTTTCTTTTAAATTCACGCCTTTCAAATCTAGGGTAAGCGGCAATCACGCTTCAAATATATTTCGATCCCAAGTCTCATATAAGCTAAAACTTATTGATATACATCACACACTTTTGTGTGTTTGTCACATTTATCGCACATAATTTCCAGAATAAATGACGAAAATCCATCGATGTGAGTCGGCTTACTTTCTAGAGACTTCTGTTTCAGAACAGTAGTTCTGAAGATGTGTGCCACTGATTTCAATGACTGAGAAATACCTACCCAATATGATATTTATACTGTTTGGTGAAATTTGTATAATGTATGAGGTCGTAAATATACACATGTATAATGCTACCCTCGTCACCAACTTTTAATTGAAAATGACGGTAAAGAGTTTGCACAACGCAAAACATAATAATATAATTTTGCAAAACAAAATGTTCGTGGTTACAACTGAATATTCTGATGATGTACTAAAGTACTGGAGTACTTATTTTACATAACTTTCAGTAATTTTGTGAGCATTATTAATGAATTATTTTTAAGTTGAACGACAATTAGCTATTTTTAATTTGGTATGTAGCATTTTGAACCGACTTCGAGAAAAGGAGGAGGTTCTCAATTCGTCTGTATGTATAATTTTTTCATTTTTTTATGTCTGTTCACCGATATTTTCGTCAATTATGGACGGACATCAAAATTTTTTTTTTAGTGTGTTTACTTTCGAGATGGTTCTATTTTCACCAGGTCAGGATCTGATGATGGAAACTAGGAGAAATCGAAGGCAACCGCCTAAAATTGTACGCGAGCGTGGTGTTTTTGTTACGTAATAGTGATGTTTTAGGGATATTCTTTATGGTGTCAGCATCTGATGCTGCTGTGCTGATGAAGAAGCCACCAAACTCCTCAACGATTAGGAGTTTGAAGACAGAACTGAAATTTTTCGATAGAAACTACTTGGTAATATGTAGGGCTAACGTGTTGCTTGTGAGGTATACTTGAGTATACGTCTGATGCTGCTGTGCTGATGAAGAAGCCACATAACTCCTTAGTTGGGAGACAGTACCGCGCTTAGTCGATGGAAACTGTTTAGTAGTGTATAGGACTAACGTGTTGCTTGGGAGATAAGCTTAAATCCATACTGATACTGCTGTGCTGATGATGAAGCTTCAGAACTCTTATACGTTTAGGAGTTAGGACACAATTCTGTAAAAATGTTTTTTTATTTTCTGCTAAAGTCACATATTTTTGGAGTCGCTGCCAGCCTAGGTAACGTACTCTATTGTGTTGCACCGACTTCAATAATGAATAACATTTGTAAATTTTATAATAGTTATAGATGACTTTATTAAAGTCTTACGTTTTGTATATTGTATTAAGTATAGGAACTGGTAAATTACGTTATTTATCGCTTTTTAGTTATAGAGGTACTGTTTTCATATACTTGTAGATTGTGGGGTTTACGTTTCTAGAAGTCGGTTTAACTTTTTTTTCAAGTTTAAATGAATTTAATCCGGTTGGTGATGGAGGTGTTCGGGCGACCATCTTACCCCTCCTTTTCCCATTTTTCTCCATATCTCATCATAAGATCACCACAATTGTATTGCCAATGTCCGCGAAAGACAAGTTTGTGTTTTCCGGCTACTTGTTTTCCGCCAGTCCCATATCACTTGTGGCAAAACCAATCGCTTGTTGCAAAACCAATCTTTGGAACTCTTAGTGCAATTTAAGAATAATTAAGAACGGCTATAGAAGTATTCAGAAGGCTGTAATAATCATGCTACTACTCAAAGACGCAGAAAAGAGTAGGAGTCACAAATATTTCAAATCGGGAAAAATTTATTAAATCTGAACTGTTAAGAAGTACCCGAAAAAATTAGTATGCAGATACGCTACTTACTTAAAAAAGGACAACACTGCTTCTTAGAACTAAAATATAAAGTTAAATACGGAACAACCATGTAGGTGCCTTCTGATAGCAACTAATTGCAGACTCAAATTTCCTTTAGTGATAGTGGCGTTCTCTTCATACTTAATCAAATTTTACACTTAAATTATGGTGGTCGCATGATTGAATAATTATAGAAGTTTATTAAAAACCTTTAAAAATGACTTGATACATACGGCATAGGTACGGTATTTATATGTTTTCTAGTTGACCCAGTGAACTTTGTTTCGACTCAGAAAATAAGTTAAAATGGCCATAGTGGGTAATTCCTTTTATGTGGTTACAGATTTTGAAAGTGTATTTTAATGATAAATCAAAAAATATACTACTCATTGTTTTGATCTATCACTTGGGTTCAGCCAGCGTTTTTAAATAAAGTGCTGAATCTCGAAAATCTTCTTACTCACTTTAGTTAACGCTGAAACATATTATTTATTTCGATTTGAAATTGTTTACTGAAGATTTTCACTGTGTGTGTAATTGAACCCGTTAATCTCAGGAATTAATAATTCGATTTAAGAAAATCTTCAAGCGATAGATATTTCATCTAAGGATGTATGTCACCGAGCTACGACCAATAGAAACGGAATTACAGACACTTTATTTATAAAAATAAGTAATATAAAATATATTATATCATCGTATAAATATAAACAAGTAATAAAATAGTAGAGGTACACTCTTTATTATACGAAATTTTCCAATTTTTGGAGCATTTCTGAGATCTGTTGAAGGTATATGAATTTTACATAAACACGGACATTTTTTTTGCACTACGTTAATAATAGAGGACAAGTTTAGTGTTTCAATATCTACGATTTTAATAATCTATACCTACTTCCATAAGTATTTATTAAAAAGGTCACGAATTTCTGTTACTGAGGTTGGTTTTCTTCTTAGAAAAATATACACCGAAATAAAGAATCATTACGCATGAATAACTGTGAATCGGCTCGAGAGTCCTCTAGGAGATCTATTTTCTTTGAACCACAGACACATATATATTTTATTTAGTGAACGAGGAAATGAAAGGAAAAGATTGTTTATTTAATGCCGCAATAAATATCAGCTACATTTAGAAAGATATGCAGATTCGATCTGTCAAAGACAAGTCTTTTTGCTATTTTAAGGAAACAAGTCTAGTTCGTGTTTTGAGTGATTGTTTTTTTTTTGGAAATATTATCACGACTAATCCTGCATGAACACGTCTGCTTGAAATTTGTCTCACAGTTTAGTCAACTGCAAATACGTATAGCATGCAGATAGGACTCGATTCACCAAATTCGGAAACAATGTGTTGGACAGCACGCAGCTCGCTGCATAAATGAACCAGCTTGACCGGTCAAATATCGACGAGAAGTGGCTCTAGCCGCATTTCGTTCAGTGATATAGACTAATTTAGATTTTCGAATGCGAAAATTTTGATAAAGCAAAAAAAAAGAAAAAAACATTACGTAACTATCTAGTCACGTGATTATATATCCGCACAGTCATCAGATTGAGTCCGCAAATCGGGTGGAAACATTGATGGATGACGATGTCGTTAATGTAGATATTGACTTGTATCGGAAAATAAGGTTATGCATTTATAATATGATAGCATCGAGACGAGTGACGTGTGATGTATTATCTAGAGACGAGGCGTAATTGTCTTTGTCTGTAGCTACGTATATGACGTACATATATAAATAACTTCACGCCAAGTCTTTTGGGGGTAGGCAGAGAGAATAGAGCGCGATAAAATATGAGTATATATTAAAAAAAATACAGACTTCACTCGCTTCTTCAATTTTCATAACTATCGGTTTTTAAGGCTTTTGTTATCATCACCTTCTTGCAAGGCCACGTTTTATTTGGTCATAGAAACATGGATATGATGTGTTTGGAAATAAAATACATTTGGAATAAGTTATAGCCAAATTACATTTTCTAGATACGTGGATGACGTAGACAAATTGTTATCGTCAAAATGTCTAAGCAGATATACTGTGGGAAAATTAGAAGGAATCGAGGAAAACCATGGTGCTTTTTCCATAATCAAATTTGGACTGTTATGTTCTAGGAGACAGTCTGGTTTCACAGAAATTCACTAGAACTCAAAGACAAGCTCGACTTCGCGTCAGCAGACACTATTTGCTTAGCCAAAATCTAAATAGTATGCGCATTGTGTTTAACTATTTATTTCATAATACATCTACTCACTGTTAAGATATACACTTAACATAAATGCCACAACACATCATAGAATCATAAACATAACTATTATTTAATGTGATAATAGCTTTTTTGTATAAATAAGCAAATATTGTATTCCAACACAATCTCATATTAGTAGTAACAGCTATTAGTGGCAATATGGGAACAGTGTATGTGGCAACCAAATGTATTTTAACATCAAACTATCCAGCAATATCGGTGCATTATAAATAATATCATTAATTAATGGTTAGTACGCTGCCTCAGCGGAAATAACTATTATAACCAATATACAGTACGTAATATGGTACAAGTTATGAGCACCAATATCGTCCTGGTAGCCGAGATGTTTAGCATTCTACGATTGAATTAAAAGTCTCAGGGTTTCATTCGTTTTAAATATAGTACTAATATAAAAAATAGGGCAATAGGCGTACAGTGTAGAGCAATTGGTTCCTTCATGTAATTCTTTTGAGATTTAAAAAATCGGCAACTCAAGGCATACTTAATGCAGGATATAAATGAAGCTACAAAAAAGAAGTTAAAAGTGTACTTTACGATTTAATTAAAAGAAAATTTAATGTTTTATAATCCCTTAGTGGTAAATAGAAACCTTTATATTAGGCGTCTATAAACCGCACCTTAATTATCGAATTTACCAAGTCATTAAATTTAAATGTGTTACTAATTACCATCAGTAAGACTTCACAAACATTTCCAAAAGTTAAAACTTCTAAGTGTTTAATAATGATGACTAACACAATTGACTCTGTAATGCCATACCTCTAGCAACATCGGACCATAGTTCACAAATGCATCGATTGATTAGCCAATGCACAATGGTTCGAAATCATTTTTTCTTCAGTTTGCTATTTGGGCCACCAATTAAACACGACCACTCTCTTGTGTCTCTTGTTTCAAATAGTTTCTACCGTCAAAGGACAATTCAACCTCATGTTATTCGAAACCTCAGTTGGCTCACACCAATGGCTTTATGAAATTAATTTCGTAAGTTACGTGTGATAAATATCAATGACTAAAAATTTGGGCCCAGTATGGCAATAGGTTCACCACCTATTCTATTTGGGACGTAAATATAACCGCGAGACGAGGCTTAACAGCCGCTGCCTACACCTTCGGCTAGAAAAAGGCGTGAAGTTAAATGTTATATAACAAATTTCTAATCGTTTTACTTCAATCCAGTACATTTTGCCTCTTTCTCGTTTAAATGGAAATAGTAAACATGGCCACGAATTTTGTTCGATTCATCGAGAAAGCTAAGTGAAATATTGATTGAAAAAGATTTAAGGTCTAGTATACTCCAGACAAACATATACTTGAAAACAAATACCAACTTTATGCCATGCAATCTCGTCGCTTTTTAAAGCTCGTTATAATAATACCTACAAAATATACTTGTAAAATAACACGCATATATCGAAAGCATGGACTCCAGAAAAAAAATTTGCGTGGAGTCCCGCCGCGCTACAGAAGTGGAACTTAGTAACATGTATTCATAATAGCTTTCTTTATTTTTATAGGTCTTCACCGACACTTAAAAATAGTAAATAAATAATTAACAATATAGATTTATAATATACTGCTAATGGTGGTCTGGTGGTGCGTTGGTAAAACTACCGAATGTAGAATCGAGATTGGCGGGTTCGATCCCCACCCAAGTATAAATATTTATCTGGGTCTAGGTAGAATTTGGCTAGAGGCTGCGCCTCACAAAAGTGAGGCTCTGTGGTTCCACCGCCTCACTCGGCGCTGGGAACCACCAGCCGCGCGGATCCAGGTGGGTGACACGGCTGTCCCGGTGGCGAGGTACTTGAAGTACCTCGGCCTCACCCTGAACAGCCTCTGGAGCTTCGAGGAGTACTTCGTGAGGATGGTCCCTCGAGTAGAACGGGTGGCAGGCGCGTTACACCGCCTCCCCCGAGATTCGCCGCCTCTACGGTGGTGTCGCGCGATCCGTGGCCCGGTACGGGGCTCCCGCAGTGGCTGTTACGCCTCGATCCGCTGTTTTTTTACGTTCCGATTGGGTTAGGTGGTGAACCTATTGTCCTACACAGGGTGCAAAGTTTTCAGCCATCGGTATTTATTACACTTAGCTGTCAAACATAATTTCGAAAAGTCATTTGTGTTAGCTAGGATACGAACCCACAACTTTTGATTTGAGTTAGGTGCTCGATCACTGGACCGCCGAGACTACTGAGATGACTACTATCTACTTCAAAATTGGGTTCTAATATTCACCCGAACTTACATATGTCGGCGCGGGACGCCATCTAGCGGTATATGATGTCAACTATATATAATAACTAGTTGACCCGGCGAACTTCGTTCCGCATTAAAAGAAATAAATTAGTAATAAATATTACTAGTAACTATATTAGTAATTAATATTATAATATTAGTATCTTAAAAAGTTCAATTTGTGCTATTTATCAGCACGCGTTATGGCGCGCAAACGCAACTGCTATGTACCACTATGTTAATACTGTAATATCTTCGTAAATATTAGCTTAAATTACATGCTGTAAACGGCTATATTGATCTATATTAAAAGCACAATAGTTAATTGGATGAAAATGATTGCTGTAATGTTTAAAATTGCTTCGTAAATAAGCCACTATTTCTGGTAAAAAATAAAAATGGTCATTGTGGGTTATCCCTAAGAGGTAGATATATGCCCTTGCGGATTTTTTTGTAGACCTTTTAGAGGTGTATAATAATGTAGTACATTGTTTTCATTTATCACTTAGGGTTCAGGCAGCGTTTTGATTAAAGTTTTAAATCTTGAAACTTATCACTTTTTATTTCTACACTATACATGAATTATAGATCAAAACCACCCCGTTGACACCCTCTAACTATTAAAAAAATTGTTTGGTTTTATGAAACCACCGTAAAAGTGAAACTTTTTTTCACATTATAGACATTTAACTAAAAATTTTCGAAATATTATTTTTTCGAAAATCGAATGTAAGTCACTGTTCACGTATTTTAGTTACTATAAAATATTGGTTACATTTATAAACGATAATAGACGTGAAAGGCGCTCTGACGAGCGCCTTTCACTTTATCCCTACTCCGCGGCCGACCGTCACGCGACATGCAACACGCAGACGAAAAAGTTTGAGACGATTTAATAAAAGTTTCACTTTAAAAAAAATCGCATCAAAATCCGTTGCGTAGTTTTAAACATATGCGCATATAAGGGGAAAGACAGCAGAAAGTGACTTTGTTTTATACTATGTAATGATAATTGATAACCCTATAAAATTTTACTAGGTAAACTGATTTAATTATGATTACATGTTATTATTAGTCTCGGTGGCGCAGTGGTCGAGCACACAGCTTCTGATCCAGAGGTCCGGGTTCGATTCCAGACTTTGGCTCACACCAATGACGTTTCGAAATTGTTTTCGGAAGTTATGTGTAATAAATATCGATGACTGAAAAACTTGTGCCCGGTATGGCAATAGTTTCGCCACCTATTCCATTTGGGACGTAAACATAACGGCGAGTCGAGGCTTAACAGCCGCTGCCTACACCTTCGGGTAACAAAAGGCGTGAAGTTATGTTATATTATTTATGTCTATATATTACTGAAATATATTTATTATTTAGATAAGTAAAATACACGAAATTTATAATTATGTGATTAATTAAGCAATTCATTATATTTAATAACTGTTTTGGTGATATTTCCTTTTATTGTTTAAATGTTTAAATCCATACTGATGCTGCATGAATATTCGTAATATTTATTTTCATGATTAATATCTTAATATTAGATAGTATCAACTCGTTCTATGTAATATTAGTTATATAAGAGAACTTATTTTAAA